>JAOPSE010000005.1:42208360-47996608 GCA_029449295.1 Zea luxurians | reverse complement strand
AATACCTGCAGAGATCGTCAAGCAGCTCTTGCGGCGGCAGCTGCCCCCTCGATGAAGACCGGTTCAGTCCCCCGCCACCCGCCATCGTCATCCACCGGCCAGCGCGCCTTCTCAGCGCCTGTTTGGTTGAGATAAGATTTTGGTTGTGAGCAGTTAGTTCGAAGTTCGTAGGCATCAAATAGCCAAATAGCTTGAGGTTAGAGTACGGAACGAGGGGTGGGATGACCTGATCTGGTGGGCGCTCTTCTCCGGCGCAGATATCGGCGAAGTTCTCGGCACCTTGCGTAGGGCGGCGGTAGCCCACCCAGTCGTCGCACGGAGAGGGGGAGGGGGGGGGGGGGGGGGGGGGGGGGGGGGGGGGGGGAGAGAGAGCACGCACGCGGTGTGAAGGTGACGGATGCGGTGACTGCTGTAGCCTAGGACCCGATCTGGGAAGAGGGAGGCTCGATCTGGAGTTCTGGACTGAGGACTGTCGGCGGTGCGAGCCGGCGGCGTACGGACGAAAGGAAAGCGAGGAGGCAGACGGCTACGGCGGCATTGGGTTATTCGATTTGGAACCAAAATATGTATGAGGACATAAAAAAAAAGGGTTTCGGTTCGGTTTTGGATCCTAACCGAATAGAACAAAGTTTAGAAAAAAAATAGCAACATAATTTTAGAGCCAGATGAAGGATTAGGGTCGGAGATGGATTGATCGTGGATTAGTTGTGTGTTTATTGTCGAGGATCGTAATTAGGGTACCTTCAATGCTCCTTAACCTGGCTGAAAAACATCTTCAGAACAAACCATACACAACTGATAAAGCACGATTCAAGTCAAGACCTCGTCTACTAAGGGACGCGACCTCATCCGATCCCAGCCTCAGGCAAGGACAGTAGTCTCGGACGGATTCACGCCTCGCCCGAGGGCCTCCTCAGGCAGTGGGCGCACCCTCGGCTCGCCCGAAGCCTAGCTTGGGCAAACTTTGTCGTACAACGACCTCGGCCAGATCGCACTACCAACCGACCGTATCGCATGCTCATTTAATGCGGGGATCGTCTGACACCTTATCCTAACACGCGCGCCTCAGTCGGCAAGGTCGAAGTGACCGCAGTCACATCGCCCCTTTACTGACCATTCTGACAGGAAAACAGCGCTATTCACCCCGTTCCGACTACTGTGCCAACCACCAGGGTAAAGCTGAGTCACGACCTCCCCCGAGTTCAGCCTCGGGCACAACAGGGAGCTCCGCTTCGCCCGACCTCAGGCCTCGGCCTCAGCCTCTGTCTCGGGAGAAGGTCTCCGTCTCGCCCGACCCCAGGCCTCGGCCTCGGGAGGAGTCACATCCTCACCCGACCTCGGTCTCGGACCGACTACGCTACAGGGGATACATCATTACCCTACCGCTAACTAGCCACCCCTTGCTACGAAGGAACAAGACCAGAGTCACGTCAAACTACTCCGGTAGCAGGTAATGATGGCTCCTCGCGTGCGCCCATGACGTCAGTTGCTCTCAACCCCCTACGGAAGCAAGGAAACGTCAACAGGATCCATGCCGCACCGCCAGCTATGCTTCTACAGGGCTCAAGGCACTTCTCCGACGGCCACGTTAGCACGTGTACAGGGCTCAAGTCACTTCTCCGCCAGCCGCGTTAGCACATAGCTACACCCCCATTGTACAGGTGGGCCATCTCCTTGTATCTATAAAAGGGGATATACAGGGTCTTCCTAAGGCACGCAGAGACGGGAGACGAGCGGAGGCAGGCAGAGTAGGAGAGACACGGTGGAGGCAAACTCAGACAGCTCACCACAAGGCCAAACCCTCTCTATCTCTCTCTCGCTCTCGCTCTCTCGCAACGCTTGTAACCCCTACTACGAGCACCCCGGTGCAAGATAATATAAGCCTCATCCCTCTCGCTTGTGTTCCATCTTGCATCAACCCATCTGGGCAGGGACACGCAGCGACAAATTCACTGGTCGGTTGACGGTCCTCGCAGGTCCGAAACGCCGACAGTTGGCGCGCCAGGTAGGGGCCTTACTGCGTGTTGACAAGCACTTTCCCGTTGAAGTTCCAGATGTGTAGCCTTCAGTAGCCTCTTCAGCCGAGAACGGTGCTCCGCTTTGAGAGTCTCGAGTTCATGTCCCGCGATGGCAGCTACGACATGGTACTCCTCCCCTCGCAGCACGACAACAACAACGGTCATCGGCTCGCCCGGCGGCGGCGAACTCGACGACGACTTCCCCCCGTGGCGGAAGAGGAACACCCGGGTTTGTCCCACCACCCTCCTCGCCGAAGGAGGAGGAGACGGGGCAACCGTGGCCATGCAGGAGGCTGCACCTCATCGGCTGTCGGACCAAAGCGAGTCGACGACGTCGGCACCCCTGCGGGGGACATGTCGAGTGTTGTCCTCGCACCTGAGACAACGACGGGTGTCGCTTCCCCGCAACGTGCTAACCCCAAGCGGACTGATGACGCCAGCACCCTCGCGAAGGACTTGCTGGGCGTTAGCCTCGTACCTGAGTTAACGGTGCATTTTGTCCCCGACGCGACTTCACCACCGTCCATCGACCGAAAGGTACCATCCGTTTTCCACCCTGTTCCCTTTAGATTCAGCTTCGATCCACCAAGCGACCCCGCTTCGGTAAGCGCTTTCGCAAGGGCATATCCTGACCTTCCAGGGTACCATATGTGGTCAACTTGGGACCGACTGACGGTCGTCTCAACCTACGGACCCGCGGGTTCCGAGGAAGAGGACGACCCCGACTTCAGTTGGGATTTCTCCAGACTCAGTGATCCCAGTGCCATGCGAGACTTCATGTTCGCATGTGACTACTGCCTCTCTGGCTGCTCCGATGATGACCACAGCCTTGACGACGAGGGTTATGGCCCAAGTCGCGAGTGTTTCCACATCGATCAGAGGGATCACGACGAAGACAACCACCTCGGCATACTAGAAGATGACGACGCCCCTGTGCCTGCGTCTCGTGTTGAGATCCCGCGGGAGCTAGCTGTGGTCCCAGTCCCTGTGGGGGGTCAGGACACACAGCTCGAGCAACTCTGCGAGATGCAGGCCAAGCTCGACGAAGAAAAGGGGCGACTTGTGCAGCTTCGACAAAACATCGAGCAGGAGTGGGCAGGCCGAGCACTTGCTGGAGGAGCACGTCATCGGGCCCGGGACGTCCAGCACCGTATCGTCGACGATGCCAGGGCAGGGCTACCCTCGACCTTCAGCGGGGCCGGCCAGAACCTGGCTGCAGCGGTGATGTTACTTCGAACAATGCCGGATCCATCCACCACTGAGGGGCGGTGTATCCAGGGCGAACTCAAGGATCTCCTGGAAGATTCCGCAATCCGACGAGCCGAATGCTCTGCCTCCCGAAGACGAGGGTGCCCCTCTGAGCACCGCGCAACATCCTCCCAACGCATGCAGGAGGCCTCGGTCCGCACCGAGCGCACACGGGACGAGACGCCCGCAGCCCCGGATCGCCTCGGCGACGAGCAACACCGCCACGACCGTCGAGCCCGCCTCGAGGAGATGGTGCGCCGAGGCTACCACCCCAGGCGTGGAGGACGCTACGACAGTGAGGAGGATCAGAGCCCCTCGCCCGAACCACCAGGTCCGCGAGTCTTCAGCCGGGCCATACGACGGGCGCCGTTCCCGGCCCGGTTCCGAGCCCCGACTACCATCACCAAGTACTCAGGGGAGACAAGGCCGGAGTTGTGGCTCGCGGATTACCGGTTGGCATGCCAGTTGGGAGGGACGGACGACGACAACCTCATCATCCGCAACCTCCCCCTCTTCCTCTCCGACGTTGCCCGGGCCTGGCTGGAGCATCTGCCTCCTGCGCAGATCTCCGACTGGGATGACCTGGTCAAGGTTTTCGATGGAAATTTCCAAGGTACGTACGTGCGCCCTGGGAACTCATGGGATCTCCGAAGCTACCGCCAGCAGCCAGGGGAATCCCTGCGAGAGTACATCCGACGGTTTTCAAAGCAGCGCACCGAGTTTCCCAACATCACCGACTCGGACGTCATCGGGGCATTCCTCGCTGGCACCACTTGCCGAGACCTGGTGAGCAAACTGGGACGCAAGACTCCCACCAAGGCGAGCGAATTGATGGACATCGCCACCAAGTTCGCCTCTGGTTAGGAGGCGGTCGAAGCCATCTTCCGAAAGGACAAGCAGCCTCAGGGAAGACAGAAGGAAGACGCCCCCGAGGCGTCCGCCCCGCGTGGCACAAAGAAGAAGGCCAGGAAGAAGGCGCAAGCAAAACGCGACACCGTTGACGCGGATCTCGTCGCTGCTGTCGAGCACAGGAATCCTCGGAAGCCTCTCGGAGGGGCCAACATGTTCGACAAGATGCTCAAGGAGTCGTGCCCCTATCACAGGGGTCCCGTCAAGCACACCCTTGAAGAATGTGACATGCTCCGGCGTTACTTCAACAAGGTTGGACCCTCGGCAAAAGGTGGTGTCGGGGACCATAATTAGGGGTACCCTCAAGGCTCCTAATTCTCAGCTGGTAACCCCCATCAGCATAAAGCTGTAAAGGCCTGATGGGTGCAATTAAGTCAGGGATCGGTCCATTCGAAGGACGCAATCACGCCTCGCCCGAGCCTAGCCTCGGACAAGGGCAGCCGACCCCGGAGGATCTCCGCCTCGCCCGAGGTCCCCCTCCAGCGGCTAACGTATTTCCGGCTCGCCCGAGGCCCTGCCTTCGCCAAGAAGCAACCCTGACCGAATCGTCGCGCCGACCGACCAAATCGCAGGAGCATTTAATGCAAAGGCAGCCTGACGCCTTTATCCTGACGCGCGCCCTGCAGCCGACAGAGCCGAAGTGACCGCCGTCACTTCGCTGCTCCACTGACCGTCCTGACAGAAGGACAGCGCCGCCTGCGCCACTCCAACTGCGGTGCCGCTTGACAGAGCGAGGCTGACAGGCAGTCAGGCCCAGCCGCAGACACCATAGGAAACTCCGCTCCGCCCGACCTAGGGCTCGGACTCGGGCTAAGACCCGGAAGACGGCGAACTCCGCTCCGCCCGACCCAGGGCTCGGACTCGGGCTAAGACCCGGAAGACGGCGAACTCCGCTCCGCCCGACCCAGGGCTCGGACTCGGGCTAAGACTCGGAAGACGGCGAACTCCGCTCCGCCCGACCCAGGGCTCGGACTCGGGCTAAGACCCGGAAGACGATGAACTCCGCTCCGCCCGACCCAGGGCTCGGACTCAGGCTCAGCCCCAGAAGATGACGAACTCCGCTTCGCCCGACCCCAGGGCTCGGACTCAAGCTCAACCCCAGAAGATGACGAACTCCGCTTCGCCCGACCCCAGGGCTCGGACTCCGCCCTGACCTCAACCGACAGTCTCCGCCTCGCCCGACCCAAGGGTTCGGACTCGACCTCGGCCACGGAAGGCAGACTCGACTTCGGCTTCGGAGGAGCCTCCACATCGCCCAACCTAGGGCACGGACCGACCACTTCAACAGGAGGCGCCATCATCACCCTACCCCGAGCTGACTTGAGCCACGGGGAACAAGACCGGCGTCCCATCTGGCTCGCTCCACCAGATAGGCAATGATGGCGTCCCGCATACTCAGTGACGATGGCGGCTCTCAGCCCCCTTACGGAAGCAAGAGGATGTCAGCAAGGACTCAACAGCTCTGACAGCTGTCTCTCCACCAGGCTCCAGCGCTCCTCCGACGGCCACGACTTCATGCCAGCAGGGTGCCAAAATCTCTCCGGCTGCCACAATAGCATGTACTTAGGGCGCTAGCTCTCTCCCGCTAGACACGTAGCACTCTGCTACACCCCCATTGTACACCTGGATCCTCTCCTTATGCCTATAAAAGGAAGGACCAGGGCCCTCTTAGAGAGGGTTGGCCGCGCGGGGACGAGGACGAGACAGGCGCTCGCGTGAGGCCGCTCGCTCCCTCTCCTGCGTGGACGCTTGTAACCCCCTACTGCAAGCGCACCCGACCTGGGCGCGGGACGAACACGAAGGCCGCGGGATTTCCACCTCTCTCACGTCCATCTCCGGCCACCTCACTTCCCCCTTCGCGCTCGGCCTCACGTCGACCCATCTGGGCTGGGGCACGCGGCGACATTCACTCGTCGGCTTAGGGACCCCCGGTCTCGGAACGCCGACAGTTGGCGCGCCAGGTAGGGGCCTGCTGCGTGTTGACGAACAGCTTCCCGTCAAGCTCCAGATGGGCAGTCTCCAGCAACCTCTCCGACCTGGGACGGTGCTCCGTTTCGGGAGCCTTGAGTTCATGTCCCTCGACGGCGGCTACGACATGATACTCATTCCACCGCCGGGCGATAGCGGCAATGGCGGCCGACAGTCCGCCCGCCGGCGGCGGAATCGACGACGTCTTCCCCGCGGGGTGGAAGAACAACCTTCGAGCTCGCCCCATCCTCTCCCCCACCGACAGAGGAGGAGGCGGGGCAACCAAGGCCAAGCGGGATGCAGTGCCTCGTCGACTGTCGAGCGAGTCGACGGCCCCAGCGCTCCAATAGGGGGCACGTCGGGCATCGACCTCACGTTTGAGACAGAGGCGAGCGCCGTCTCCCTGCGACACGCCAACTCCAAGCAAACGGATGACGCCGGCATGCTTGCAGAAGGCTTGCTGGGCATCGCCCTCGTACCTGGGACGACGGTGCAGTCAGTCCCCGACATGACTTCATCACCGCCCGTCGACCAAGAGGTACCGACCGATTCCCATCTCGCGCCTCTCGGATTCAGCCTCGACCCGCCAAGCGGCCTCGCTTTGGCGGAAGCTCTCGTAGAGGCGGGTCCGAACCCATTGGGGTTTCGTATGCGGTCACCTTGGGACCGGCTGACGGACGTCTCGACCAACGGGCCCTCTGGGTCCGAGGAAGACGATGAGCCCAGCTTCTGTTGGGATTTCTCTGGACTTGGCAACCCCAGTGCCATGCGGGACTTCATGACCGCATGCGACTACTGCCTTTCCGACTGTTCCGACGGAAGCCGTAGCCTCGACGATGAGGACTGCGGCCCAAGCCGCGAATGTTTCCACGTCGATCTAGGGGGTCCCTCCGAAGGCAACCATCTCGGCATGCCAAAGGACGGTGATCTCCCTAGGCCGGTGCCTCGCGTTGACATCCCACGGGAGCTAGCTGTGGTCCCCGTTCAGGCGGGGGGCCATGACCCACAGCTCGAGCAAGTCCGTGGGGTGCAGGCCAGGCTCGACGAGGGAGTAGGAGCGCTTGAGCCGATCCGCCGGGACGTCGGACAGGCATGGGTGGCCCGACCTCCAGCCGGAGAAATACGTCACCTACCCCAGGGCTTCCAGCACCGCATCGCCGACGATGTCAGGGTCCGGCCGCCACCCGCATCCAGCGGGGTTGGCCAGAACCTGGCTGCAGCAGTGATGCTCCTCCGCGCGATGCCGGAGCCATCAACCACCGAGGGGCGGCGAATCTAGGGAGAGCTCAAGAATCTCCTGGAAGGCACCGCGGTCCGACGGGCCGAGAGCTCTGCCTCCCGAAGGCAGGGGTACCCCTCGGAACCTCATGCCGCGACTTCCCGATTCATGCGGGAAGCCTCGGTCTACACCGGGCGCATGCGCCACACAGCGTCTGCGGCCCCGGGTCGCCTCGGCAACGAGTACCCTCACCGCGACCGTCGGGCCCACCTCGACGAGAGGGTGCGCCGAGGCTACCACCCCAGGCGCGGGGGACGCTACGGCAGCGGGGAGGATCGGAGTCCTTCGCTCGAGCCACCCGGTCCGCAGGCCTTCAGCCGGGCCATACGACGGGCGCCGTTCCCGACCCGGTTCCGACCCCCGACTACTATCACAAAGTACTCGGGGGAGACGAGGCCGGAACTGTGGCTCGCGGACTACCGTCTGGCCTGCCAACTGGGTGGAACGGACGATGACAACCTCATCATCCACAACCTCCCCCTGTTCCTCTCCGACACGGCTCGCGCCTGGTTGGAGCACCTGCCTCCAGGGCAGTTCTCCAACTGGGATGACCTAGTCCAAGCTTTCGCCGAAAATTTCCAAGGCACGTACGTGCGCCCCGGGAATTCCTAGGACCTCCGAAGCTGCCGACAGCAGCTGGGAGAGTCTCTCCGGGACTACATCCAGCGATTCTCGAAGCAGCGCACCGAGCTGCCCAACATCACCGACTCAGATGTCATCGGCGCGTTCCTCGCTGGCACCACCTGCCGCGACCTGGTGAGCAAGCTGGGTCGCAAGACCCCCACCAGGGCGAGCGAGCTGATGGACATCACCACCAAGTTCGCCTCCGGCCAGGAGGCGGTTGAGGCTATCTTCCAGAAGGACAAACAGCCCCAGGGCCACCCATCGGAAGATGCCCCCGAGGCGTCAACTCAGCGCGGCGCCAAGAAGAAGCGCAAGAAGAAGTCGCAAGCGAAACGCGACGCCGCCGACGCGGACCTTGTCGCCGCCGCCGAGTACAAGAACCCTCGGAAACCCCCAGGAGGTGCCAACCTCTTCGACAAGATGCTCAAGGAGCCATGCCCCTATCACCAGGGGGCCGTCAAGCACACCCTTGAGGAGTGCGTCATGCTTCGGTGCCACTTCCACAGGACCGGGCTACCCGCGGAGGGTGGTAGGGCCCACGGCGACAATAAGAAGGAAGATCACCAAGCAGGAGAGTTCCCCGAGGTCCGCGACTGCTTCATGATCTACGGTGGGCAAGCGGCGAATGCCTCGGCTCGGCACCGCAAGCAAGAGCGCCGGGAGGTCTGCTCGGTGAAGGTGGCGGCGCCAGTCTACCTAGACTGGTCCGACAAGCCCATCACCTTCGACCAAGCCGACCACCCCGACCATGTGCCGAGCCCGAGAAAATACCCGCTCGTCGTCGACCCCGTCATCGGCGACGTCAGACTCACCAAGGTCCTCATGGACGGAGGCAGCAGCCTCAACATCATCTACGCCGAGACCCTCGGGCTCCTACGTGTCGATCTGTCCTCCGTCCGGGCAGGCGCTGCGCCCTTCCATGGGATCATTCCCGGGAAGCGCGTTCAGCCCCTCGGGCAACTCGACCTTCCCGTCTGCTTCGGAACACCCTCCAACTTCTGAAGGGAGACCATGACGTTCGAGGTGGTCGGGTTCCGAGGAACCTACCACGCAGTACTGGGAAGACCATGCTACGCGAAGTTCATGGCCGTCCCCAACTACACCTACCTGAAGCTCAAGATGCCGGGCCCCAACAGGGTCATCACCGTCGGCCCCACGTACAAACACGCGTTCGAATGCGACGTGGAGTGCGTGGAGTACGCCGAGGCCCTCGCCGAGTCCGAGGCCCTCATCGCCGACCTGGAGAGCCTCTCTAAGGAGGTGCCAGACGTGAAGCGTCACGCCGGCAACTTTGAGCCAGCGGAGACGGTCAAGGTCGTCCCCCTCGACCCCAGCAGCGATGCCTCCAAGCAGATCCAGATCGGCTCCGGGCTCGATCCCAAATAGGAAGCAGTGCTCGTCGACTTTCTCCGCGCGAACGCCAACGTCTTCGCGTGGAGTCCCTCGGACATGCCCGGCATACCGAGGGATGTCGCCGAGCACTCGCTGGACATCCGAGCCGGAGCCCGACCCGTCAAGCAGCCTCTACGCTGATTCGACGAGGAGAAGCGCAGAGTCATAGGCGAGGAGATCCACAAGCTAATGGCGGCAGGGTTCATCAAAGAGGTATTCCATCCCGAATGGCTTGCCAACCCTGTGCTTGTGAGAAAGAAAGGTGGGAAATGGCGGATGTGTGTAGACTACACTGGTCTGAACAAAGCATGTTCGAAGGTTCCCTACCCTCTGCCTCGCATCGATCAAATCGTGGATTCCACTGCTGGGTGCGAAACCCTGTCTTTCCTCGATGCCTACTCAGGGTATCACCAAATCAGGATGAAAGAGTCCGACCAGCTCGCGACTTCTTTCATCACACCCTTCGGCATGTACTGCTATGTCACCATGCCGTTCGGCTTGAGGAATGCGGGCGCGACGTACCAGCGGTGCATGAACCATGTGTTCGGCGAACACATTGGCCGCACGGTTGAGGCCTACGTCGACGACATCATAGTCAAGACAAGGAAAGCCTTCGACCTCCTTTCCGACCTTGATGTGACATTCCGATGTCTCAAGGCGAAAGGCGTCAAGCTCAATCTCGAAAAGTGTGTCTTCGGGGTGCCCCGAGGCATGCTCTTGGGGTTCATCGTCTCCGAGCGGGGCATCGAAGCCAACCCGAAGAAGATCGCAGCCATCACCGGCATGGGGCCCATCAAGGACTTGAAAGGCGTACAGAGGGTCCTGGGATGTCTCGCGGCCCTGAGCCGCTTCATCTCACGCCTCGGCGAAAGAGGTCTACCTCTGTACCGCCTCTTAAGGAAGGCCGAGTGCTTCACTTGGACCCCTGAGGCCGAAAAAGCCCTCGGGAACCTGAAGGCGCTCCTCACGAAGGCGCCTATCTTGGTGCCCCCAGCCGTCGGAGAGGCCCTCTTGGTTTACGTCGCCGCAACCACTCAGGTGGTTAGCGCCGCGATTGTGGTCGAGAGGCAAGAAGAGGGGCATACATTGCCCGTTCAGAGGCCAGTCTACTTCGTCAGCGAGGTACTGTCCGAAACCAAGATCCGCTACCCACAAGTTCAGAAGCTGCTGTATGCGGTGATCCTGACACGGCGGAAGTTGCGACACTACTTCGAGTCTCATCCGGTAACTGTGGTGTCATCCTTCCCCCTGGGGGAGATCATCCAGTGCCGGGAGGCCTCGGGGAGGATTGCAAAGTGGGCGGTGGAAATCATGGGCGAGACAATCTCGTTCGCCCCTCGGAAGGCCATCAAGTCCCAGGTCTTGGCGGACTTCATAGCTGAATGGGTCGACACCCAGCTCCCAACAGCTCCGATCCAGCCGGAGCTCTGGACCATGTTCTTCGACGGGTCGCTGATGAAGACGGGGGCCGGCGCAGGCCTACTCTTCATCTCGCCCCTCGAGAAGCACATACGCTATGTGCTACGCCTCCATTTTCCGGCGTCCAACAATGTGGCCGAATATGAGGCTCTGGTCAACGGGTTGCGGATCGCCATCGAGCTAGGGGTCCGACGCCTCGACGCTCGCGGTGACTCGTAGCTCGTCATCGACCAAGTCATGAAGAACTCCCACTGCCGCGACCCGAAGATGGAGGCCTATTGCGATGAGGTTCGGCGCCTGGAAGACAAGTTCTATGGGCTCGAGCTCAACCACATCGCCCGACGCTACAACGAGACTGCGGACGAGCTGGCTAAAATAGCCTTGGGGCGAACAACGGTTCCCCCGGACGTCTTCTCCTGGGACCTGCATCAACCCTCCGTCAAGATCGACGACACGCCCGAGCCCGAGGCACCCTCGGCTCAGGCCGAGGCACCCTCGGCTCAGCCCGAGGCATCCTCAGCTCGGCCCGAGGCGTCCTTGGTTCAGCCCGAGGTACCCTCGGCCCCCGAGGGTGAGGCACTGCGCGTCGAGGAGGAGCGAAGCGGGGTCACGCCTAATCAAAACTGGCAGACCCCGTACCTGCAATATCTCCACCAAGGAGAGCTACCCCTCGACCGAGCCGAAGCTCGACGGTTGGCGCGACGCGCCAAGTCGTTCGTCTTGCTGGGAGATGGGAAGGAGCTCTACCACCGCAGCCCCTCAGGCATCCTCCAGCGATGCATCTCCATCACCGAAGGTCAGGAACTCCTTCGAGAGATACACTCGGGGGCTTGCGGCCATCACGCAGCACCTCGAGCCCTTGTTGGAAATGCTTTCCGACAAGGTTTCTAATGGCCGACGGCGGTGGCCGACGCCACTAGAATTGTCCGCACCTGTGAAGGGTGTCAGTTCTACGCAAGGCAGACCCACCTGCCTGCTCAGGCTCTGCAGACGATACCCATCACCTGGCCTTTTGCTGTGTGGGGTCTGGACCTCGTCAGCCTCTTGCAGAAGGCACCCGGGGGCTACACGCACCTGCTGGTCGCCATCGACAAATTCTCCAAGTGGATCGAGGTCCGACCTGTAAACAGCATCAGGTCCGAGCAGGCGGTAGCGTTCTTCACCAACATCATCCATCGTTTCGGGGTCCCGAACTCCATCATCACCGATAACGGCACCCAGTTCACCGGCAGAAAGTTCCTGGACTTCTGCGAGGATCACCACATCCGGGTGGACTGGGCCACCGTGGCTCATCCCATGATGAATGGGCAAGTAGAGCGTGCCAACGGCATGATTCTACAGGGACTCAAGCCTCGGATCTACAACGACCTCAACAAGTTCGGCAAGCGATGGATAAAGGAACTCCCCTCGGTGGTCTGGAGCCTGAGGACAACACCGAGCCGAGCCACGGGCTTCACGCCGTTCTTTCTAGTCTATGGGGCTGAGGCCATCTTGCCCACAGATCTAGAATACGGTTCCCCGAGGACAAGGGCCTATGCCGACCAAAGCAACCAAACTAGTCGAGAAGACTCGCTGGACCAGCTGGAAGAGGCTCGGGATAGGGCCTTACTACACTCGGCACGGTACCAGCAATCCATGCGACGCTACCACGCCCGAGGGGTCCGGTCCCGAGACCTCCAGGTGGGCGATCTGGTGCTTCGGCTGCGACAAGACGCTCGAGGACGACACAAGCTCACGCCTCCCTGGGAGGGGCCGTTCGTCATCGCCAAGGTTTTGAAGCCCGGAATGTACAAGCTGGCCAATAGCCAAGGCGAGGTCTACGGCAACGCTTGGAACATCCAACAGCTACGTCGCTTCTACCCTTAAGATGTTTTCAAGTTGTTCATATACCTCGCTCCCACGCAAAGTTTAGTCATCAAGGAAGGGTCAACCTTGCCTCGGCAAAGTCCAACCCTCCCTTGGGGGCTAAAAGGGGGGAACCCCCTCTGCGTCGAATTTTTTCCTCGAAAAAAGATCCTTTCTGCCAGAATGTCTTTCGTGCTTTTTGACTACTTCGAAAGTGGATCCTGAACACGACAGAGTACACGTAAGCAGCCAAGGCTGACCGAGCCGAGGGACTCCTACGCCTCCGGGATATGGATACCTCACTCATCACCTTCTACGATAAGTAACTCACGCTCGGATAAGTGATTCCGCGGACCGAACAAGTCTTCACGTTCGAAAGCTCTTCTGCCGAAGCGATTCTTCGAGCCTTCTCGACTGTGTCGGTGATAGAACCCCATGGATGGGTAAGAGTGCGCGTAAGCAGCAAGGCCGACCGAGCCGAGGGACTCCTACGCCTCCGGGATACGGATAC
The DNA here is from genome assembly GCA_029449295.1 of Zea luxurians. Classification (NCBI taxonomy): domain Eukaryota; kingdom Viridiplantae; phylum Streptophyta; class Magnoliopsida; order Poales; family Poaceae; genus Zea; species Zea luxurians. The sequence continues at coordinate 47,983,395 of JAOPSE010000005.1, read as the reverse complement.
CTCACTCGCCACCTTCTGTGAGAAGCAACTCTCGCTCGCACAAGCAATTCTGTTACCGACAGAAAAGTCCAGATACTCGAAATAAGAGGAAAGGAGACGCGGCTTTACAACACGACGAGGGTGTGTTTAGGCCTCGGCGGCCGCAGAAAACGCACACTACAAGATAATCTGATCCTGCAGGCTCGGATCTTGACAGTTGAAGGGAGCAGCAGCACCCTCGGCGTCAACTACACCTTCGGCGAGGTCTGACCTAGCCTCGGACGACGACGTGGTCCGAGGATCTCCACTCTGAAGGACGACATCATCACCACGCCCGGGCCATCGCCGCCAGGGTCTTCTCCGAGAATCCGGCCCGAGCAGGCGGCTCGGCTGGTCACCCCGAGGCCTCGGCCAGCTGTCCTCCGAGGACATCAGCCCGGCCTGAGGCCTCGGCAGATCAATTCCGGCGTCGGTCCCGCTAACGGATGACCCGGCCAGGCTCCGGCCGACCAAGTCTTCTTTTTCGAGCCAACTCTGCCTCTATCCATGCTGACACTGCTACCCCTGGCTTCGGCTCATCGAAGAGCGGTCGAGGGGTTCCTTTAACTAAGCAAGAGAAGCCTCGGACAGCAAGGCCGACCGAGCCGAGGGACTCCTACGCCTCCGGGATACGGATACCTCACTCGTCACCTTTGTACGGGGCGACTCATGCTTGGTGAAGCGGTTCAGACAACCAACAGGCGAGTCTTAGTGCTCGAAAATGAGGAAAAAACACGGCTCCGTGCCAAAATTACATACATGTTCAGGCCTCGACAGCCGCAATGAACAAAAACACTGGCATTCGAAGTGCCATCACAAACGGAACTCTGGTTCTGCCTCCGCAGGTACGAACGACCCCACACGATTGGGGGGCCTACGGAGCAACAGAAGACCGACGGACGGCTCACTGTCGCCCGCTCCAGCAACAGCGACAACGACCCCCTCTACGGGTGGCCAAACTGCAGCAGCGATGGCCTCAGGGCGAACGCCGCTGCAACCTTGCCCTCGCCCACGTCGACGCTCGAGGGGCGAGGACAAGTACAAAGAGCCGGAGGCCCGAAGCGCGGATGGTGGCGGTGATCCCGTCGGCGACGGGGACTTCTCGAGCCACCTCCGCCTCGGCACCAACGACAGGGGCCATCAGTCCACCGGCAGATCCCCACTCGGATCCTCCCGGATGAGCGGAGCACCGACCTCCGCGCGGGGGTGCCGTACCGGTGCAAAGGCAGGACCACCCCAGAACACGAACGCTGCCCTGGCAGCGCGCGACGTCTTGGGCGGTCCTTCCGTGCGCACGGCGCAACAACCGCCCTTGCGGCAGGAGGGGGCGTCGGGAGTCAAGCCGGCGAACCCGACGCGCCAAAGCTGACGACGCCCGCCGTCGACCAGCCCCGCATTGTCGAAGTCCGCCCTGCTCGCAGGGCCAGTGAGCGCCCTCTCCCGTGAATGCTGAAGGAGAGGCTGACCCACGAACCCGCATGGGAGGTAGAGCTCCGGCTCAGCCCGGCCACCACCCCAGCGAGGATGATGAACATCCTTGAAGCTGAGGGTGGGACCAAGATCGCAGCCCGACTTGCTTCTCCCCACCTAGGGGCTGGTGGTCACTGTCTCGGGTGACCGCCGGCGGAGGGGTGCAGCCGGGCTGCCCGATGAAAATCCTTGAAGCCGAACGGTGGCTGAAAGGTACCAACTCCCACAGAGTTGTGTTCCTCCAACGACAAGGCGGAAAGACTGCAAGCATTCCCCATCTGGGGCTTGGAAGGTGGAAAGGCACGATGCATAAGGGAGCGCGAAGACATGGTCGCCTTCCAAGGGGGTCACCCTCCTTTTAAAGGCGACTCTCCCTACTTGCGTCCCCAGCCGTCGTGGGCCAAGTCTTCTCCAACACGTTCCAAGGTCCTCCCCTACGGTGCGGGGGCTGGGTCCCACATGCCATACAAGCCGGCTCAGAGCGGAAGAAGCCAAACCGCCATGCGCGGTGCGTGCAACCGCCCAACGGTTACAAGCGGCTCTCCACTTTTGCCCAGACCAGCGGGCGAAAGGGCGGGTGGCCATGCAGGCGGCATGCAACCGCGCTAAGTGGGTGCATTTCTCCGACTCCCAACACGCCCGGCATGGAGGCCTAGGCCCACGCGTCATGCAACCGGCGCGCCGAATGCTTCATGCATGCAACTGCACCGCCACTTGCGCCACCACCGCGCCTCCTCGACTGCGGAACCGACCGCGACTCGAGGCGACCCAGAGCGCGACCCAGCGGCGCCAGCCTGGCACGACGGTCAATACGACCAAAATCGGGCCGGTAGTAATGGCGGTGGCAGGCGGGCAGGGGCAGCGGTCACGTCGCCAGCCAAGCCTACGTCCCATCCAGGGGCGACGAGAGAACCCTCTCTCATGGCGTGAAGACAAGGCGCCCGTGTTCTGTTCCTCGAACGGCTCGCGCACGCGCAACGGCCGCCCCGCGAACCACTCACCCCTTCGCATTAACTCCGCGGCGGGACAGGTGGCGCCTCTGGCAGGGGAAGCGAGCGACGCTTCGCCTTCGCCACAATGACCGCGTCGAAAAAGGTACGCCACGTCGTTCAATTTCGTATCCTTTTCCTTTTTTCCTCTTTCTCTCTCTTGCAACAGGGACCGGGAAAGGGGGATACCCCGAAAAGGATCCTTCCCCGTGAAGGAACCAGGCTCCGAGCCTCCCCTACTGATCAGAGGTTCGAAGGCTGGCCCCTCGAAAGGGTTCGACAGCCGCCTCAGATCGCGTGGGCTCTACACCCACTACTGGTCAGGGGTTCGAAGGCCGGCCCCTCGGAAGGGTTCAACGACCGCCTCAGGCTACTCGGGCTCCGCGCCCACTACTGATCAGAGGTTCAAAGGCTGGCCCCCGAAGGGTTCACAGCCGCCTCAGACACAGAGCGAGGGATGACCATGGGTACGTTCGATACATAACCAAGGCTCGGGCTGCGCTCCCGAGGTACCCTAGGACATTTCCGAGACCAGCGGGAACGATCCTGTAACGGAATCCCATCAGAGGGAGGCATCGAGCCCTCGGACCCCGTCGCCAGGGGACTGGGTCCGGCAGATCACCCGCAGGTACTTTTGGGCGCGCCTCTGGGCCCCTAGCCGACCCCTAACGAATGGGGCACGGGCGTCCACTCGGATTACCCGCTTGCAGCTCACCGGAGACACCATGTTCGGCGCCCATCGAGGGCAACATGGCGCTTTCCCCCCTCCTCCTTGCGGAAAGGCGACGCACGGGCGTATGTAAAAAGTCGAGTCTATCCCTGATCGCCCTCTCGCCCTGTGCAGAGGCTCGGGGGCTGCTCTCGCAAACCCGGCTCCGGCCGAACCGTTGACAGCGTCAACATACCAGCCCGAGAACTTGGACCCGACCGTACACCCGGGCTACGGCCTGCTCGCATGAGGGAACGACCAGACCTGCCGAACCATTGCGCGAGGCATTAAGACCTCGAAGGAGTAAAACCACTCCTCCGAGGCCTTGGGGGCTACACCCGGCGGGTGCGCTCGCGCGCACCCACCGGAACAAAACGCAACCGAGAAGGGCTGGTCCCCTTGCAAAAAAGTGCGACGAAAGCCTCCAAGCGAGTTCTAACACTCCCTTCGAGGCTCGGGGGCTACTGTCGGGGACCATAATTAGGGGTACCCTCAAGGCTCCTAATTCTCAGCTGGTAACCCCCATCAGCATAAAGCTGCAAAGGCCTGATGGGTGCAATTAAGTCAGGGATCGGTCTATTCGAAGGACGCGATCACGCCTCGCCCGAGCCTAGCCTCGGACAAGGGCAGCCGACCCCGGAGGATCTCCGCCTCGCCCGAGGTCCCCCTCCAGCGGCTAACGTATTTCCGGCTCGCCCGAGGCCCTGCCTTCGCCAAGAAGCAACCCTGACCAAATCGCCACGCCGACCGACCAAATCGCAGGAGCATTTAATGCAAAGGCAGCCTGACGCCTTTATCCTGACGCGCGCCCTGCAGCCGACAGAGCCGAAGTGATTGTCGTCACTTCGTCGCTCCACTGACCGTCCTGACAGAAGGACATCACCGCCTGCGCCACTCCGACTGCGGTGCCGCTTGACAGAGCGAGGCTGACAGGTAGTCAGGCCCGGCCGCAGACACCATAGGAAACTCCGCTCCGCCCGACCCAGGGCTCGGACTCGGGCTAAGACCCGGAAGACGGCGAACTCCGCTCCGCCCGACCCAGGGCTCGGACTCGGGCTAAGACCCGGAAGACGGCGAACTCCGCTCCGCCCGACCCAGGGCTTGGACTCGGGCTACGACCCGGAAGACGGCGAACTCCGCTCCGCCCGACCCAGGGCTCGGACTCGGGCTAAGACCCGGAAGACAGTGAACTCTGCTCTGCCTGACCCAGGGCTCGGACTCGGTCTAAGACCCGAAAGACGGCGAACTCCACTCTGCCCGACCCAGGGCTCGGACTCGGGCTCAGCCCCAGAAGATGACGAACTCCGCTTCGCCCTACCCCAGGGCTCGGACTCCGCCCTGACCTCAACCGACAGTCTCCGCCTCGCCCGACCCAGGGGTTCGGACTCGACCTCGGCCACGGAAGGCAGACTCGACTTCGGCTTCGGAGGAGCCTCCACATCGCCCAACCTAGGGCACGGACCGACCATGTCAACAGGAGGCGCCATCATCACCCTACCCTGAGCTGACTTGAGCCACGGGGAACAAGACCGACGTCCCATCTGGCTCGCTCCACTAGATAGGCAATGATGGCGTCCCGCATACTCAGTGACGATGGTGGCTCTCAGCCCCCTTATGGAAGCAAGAGGACGTCAGCAAGGACTCAACAGCTCCGACAGCTGTCTCTCCGCCAGGCTCCAGCGCTCCTCCGACGGCCACGACATCACGCCAGCAGGGTGCCAAAATCTCTCCGGCTGCCACAATGGCATGTACTTAGGGCGCTAGCTCTCTCCCGCTAGACACGTAGCACTCTGCTACACCCCCCATTGTACACCTGGATTGTGGCGGAACCGCCCGAATTATTCCAGCTTAAGTGCCCAAGTCGCACCCTTAAGGGCAGCAACACACTTAAACAGGAATAACCCGTCAGTCCCTCGGATCTAGTCCGATAAAGCCACTTACCAGGATCGAATACCACTAGCTCACACGAAGGTGAGGCACAGAGAAATACAATAAAACATAATACCACAAATTTAATAAGTATCAATAGTGATTACATTATCGGAGTTTCAGAAATAGTAACCATAAATTTTTAATGCAGCGGAAATAACTAACGGAGAAGAACCGAGTAACATGGCGAAGCCTGGCCACACTACTCCTCCTGGTCCCCTCCTGCGGATGCAGTAACCCACTCGACCGTCTATCCCGGTGGCAGGGATGGAGGCCGAGTCACACCATCAACCAATCATCCTAAGGAATACCTGCAAAAATTGTGCCACAAGCAAGGCTGAGTATACTAATACTCAGCTAGACTTACCCGGTGTGAGGAGTCTATACTCCTCTACCTCTAGACATGCAGCTATTTGGCTGTGGGGTTTGGTTGCCAAAAGCACTAGCTAAGTTTCTAAATCAAGTTTTTAACTTTGTCAAATTTAAGTGTGACTCTCTTAAGGCTAAATATGTACTATCTACTCATACATAGTAGCAAACATTTTTAGCAATCAACATCTTGTATCAACTCATCATATTTCCACTTGTTACTCAATGCAGTACAATGGATCAAGCAGTCTCATTAGCTGCGAGAAGCAGACGATTCGAATCGAGTTTTTATCCTTGCAAGGTAAACCTAAACACACGACGTGGCGAGGCACTCCGTCCCCACACACATCAACCGTCCCCATCGATTCCCTGGCAACAGATCAGGGCTCACCGCCTTGGCGTACAATGCCTCACTGACCCCGACTGCCGTCGTGCAGTGACCGCACTTGTACCCACCATAACCGGAATGGGAGACCACGTCTCAGGTCGCGTGAGGGGATATGTCTGCGGGCAGGTTCACTCAGGTACTAGGCTTACCGATTTACCATATTTCTCGGTATGTGTTTAGTACATTCAAACGCTTGACACAGGTATCCGCACGTTAATCCTTATTCCAATTTTCCATCTCGTAGACAACCAATCCCCATGGATTGTTGTCCACAGACCATCATCATTATAATTTGAAAGTGGGTACAACCAATTCCTGATCTCGCGCGAGTGCTAGAAAAATCACTCGACTTCTACCGAAATCCCTAATTAATAAAGCAGCTACTCGGCTTAGCATACTAGTATTCATCTCAATGGGATTCCTGAGATCATGCAGCTAAGGTTTCAAACAACTCCTACACTTAAGTGCACAATACAAGCCTACAAACATTAAGTGTAGTAAAATAGCATATAGAACAGGTTATGCATAAAACCGGGGCTTGCCTTTATTTTAACACTTAGGTAGTGTTTGCTGGGGGGTACTCGCTTGGCGAGCATCCACTGGTAATGTCCATCCTTCAGGTCGTCCACCACGGCATCTTGTGGTTGGCACCACATCACTGGCTCGATCATCATCTCTCGGTCCTATATGAGGTGCAAGATGCATATGTATGAATATAATGGAATAGCACAAGATACCTGAAGTACACGCTAGCGAATTAAACACTAAGTAGCGAGACATCACAAGCAACCACACACACTAGCGTTATCTAACTACATATCATGGAGCGCACAACGTTAACACCACAAAAGACGACAAACATTTAGTATATTTACGCAATACAAATACGACCCTATAAGTACAAGTGTTTATTTAATTTGCTACGGCTTTTCATTAGTTCTTCTATTTATCACACAAAAGCATCCAACACAAGTTTAACCGATGACATAGGCATCAATGGCTATGTAAATTCTATATCGCAATCATCTAAAGAAGAAACATATAAAACAAAACACACATATCATTTCTAGCTTAACCATGGCAAGTCTACATTACTTAAGAGCAAACCAACTAATTTTAGCGACAAGGGTGAACTAAACAAGCAAAAGCGCACTAGCAGAATTTTTGGACAGCAATACAGCAGTCACTTGTTTCAGTCATAACTCACAAGATATTTAACCAAAAATAGTAAACTAGGACTTTCTAGAAAGCTTGAAAAGTGCTTTATAACTTTGATATTGTCATCACAGCATGATTAAACACTTAGCAAGGTCAAAAGGTGTTAACACAACAGCGCTGTCCAGAATTGAACAGATTCAGACTTATGACTTTTAAAATTCATAACTGAAGATTCAGGCATCCAAACAAGGTGATCCTAGACTTTCTGGAAAGCTAATTAAATGTTCTACAAATTGTTTATAAACATCACAGGGTGATTCAATATTTAACTAAGCGTAAATATCACTAAAAGACCTTGCTGTCCAGAACTGGACAGATTCAGTCTTCATAATTGTAATATTCATAACTTAAGCTTCAGACCACCAAAAAGGGTGATCTAAGACTTTTTGGAAAGCTCAGCGAAAGCACTATATAACTTTTATAATCACCAAGAAGTGATTCCAGGTTTATTCAAATCAAACATTACAGTTTTTGAAATCTGTTCTGACAGAGGACAGAACACAGCAACCAAGTTGTAAAATTCATAACTCTTAAACCGTCAGGCCTTTAGTTATGAAATTTTAACACAAGCAAGATCAGAAAAGCATCTACAACTTTCTTATAATGACCATGAACAGATTGCAACATTAAATTTAACAAACAATACAGTTTCTGAAATCTGTACAGAATTTGGACAGATTCAGTTACTGAATTTGTAAAAAGCATAACTCCTAAACTATCAGACCTGTGGCTGTCAAATTTTAACACAAGTAAGATAATAGAGTTGTCTACAACTTTCTTGTGAACACCATTAACTGATTTCAACATTAACTTAATCAACTACTGCAATTTCTGAAATCTGTCCAGAAATTCGACAGATTCAGATGCTGGGCTTGCGAAAAACACAACTCCTAAACGATCAGGCTTATGGCTGTCAAATTTTTGTACAAGCAAGATAATCATGTTATCTACAACTTTTCTATAGCACATATCTACAGAAAACACAATTTAGTTCTTCAAACATACAGCACACCGAAAACAGTACGTGCAGCCCAAAACAGCAATCAACACATTTCAGCTTCTATACAATTTAAGAATTACCGCGTTCTAGAGACTTGAATTATTGTGACACTTTACTATTCGTTAGAGTTAAATTAATTAAATGAGGACTCACAAGTAGACCTACTAATTTTTATACAAGTTATTTTGCGCTTAAGAACTACCATGCACAATTAATCAACGCATTCACCACAATCCCCAAATCCGGCATATAGGTATATCAAAGCGTCTTTCACCCACTAGTTTGCCTTTTTGCTTAGACACCACATGAGCACTACTAATTCTCACCCTCGATCATAACCCTGCGCAATTGGGCTACAACATCCCAAGCGGGTGCAAGAACACTAGTTTCTAGTTTTAACCCCGTGATTATTCCATTAATCATTTTAACTACTTAATCGGCATCGACCGACTTAACTTCATCTCGACGGTCCGAGCACCACAATTCATGAAGTCTACCTAGACATCTAGCATCACATAGAGAGTCTACTACTTCACATTGCAATTCATACAGAAGCGCAAGGTGACAATAATAACACACAGGTAATCGACCTTTCCTACGACCTTCAGTTAGGTCATCAACAGACGACATGATGACTACGAAAGCATGTCACCATTTCATCACACTCATCGCCTATATGCGCACTAATTTATTTCTTGCGACACATGCACTCAAAATCAATCTACACTACACAAATACACGTATCTCTTATTTATGCGCCGACTTAACACCTTTCGGGATAAAGCGTCACTATAAACACCTTACACCTAATTTCCTTAGGAACCCATTAGTTCACTCGAAGACATCTATTCAAGTCATAAACACTATCATACACTATATGTGAAGCACAATGTAAGGAACACATAATGCGCATCGACACGACTCGACTTATAAAGGTAGAGGAAGCGGTGACTACTTTGGCATGTCACCACCTCTCTAGTTAAGCCAAAACAATTTCTACTTATATCGATCGAACATTCATGTCGAGCACCACAATGCACTTCGATATACACGTTCGACATCACGGTGCTTCGACAGACCCACACTTCTAATCTACTTATCACATCCAACCAACACCACATGCCCACGACATTCTTATGACCAATTTTTAGTGCAATTATTTATAACAACGTTTATCGACTAGATAAGTGAAACACTAACCGATCATTCGCACATCTCGCCTTTAAAACATGAACCACCTATCACATAATTTATATCTTCAACCCGCGCTATCCTACGCCACGATGAATACATAAGATATATTTAACATAGACTAACCCCTTAGCCGGCTACGGAAGTTATCGAGCATGCTTTAGGATTTATTAAATTTTTGCCGCGCAAACACAATATTTCACGACAAAGCATTTTAACAATCAATTAATACATTCGCGACCAATTCCTATGACGTACAAAATAACCATTGCAGCCACACATATTCAACATCAATATACACCATATTTGTATGCATGCCATCAATCAAAACACATCCATAGTAAATCATAAATCTATCAACCTGTCAAACTCGGATTCGGGTTGCACATGCGTCCACGGTTTAGGGGCTTCACTGGAACAAGCATCGCGTGCGGCTCCGCGGCAACAACTTTCTGCGATTAACATCACTCACTGCTTCAAACATTTTTATCAAGCACTTGAGATCCAAAACAAGGGGATACTAGCGAGGGGCTCACCCATTATTTCTGGCAACGGCTCGCAAGTGCTGTGCAGATCGACGACGAGTGGCCGGACCCGACGGGCGCAGCGCAGCGGAGGGCGTCGCTGCTGCTGCAATACGTCGAGCACGCCAAGAGCGCGACATAGAGGGGGTGTCGAGGCTGCTGCTGTGGACCGACGCTGGCTGCGCAGCGCAGATCGGGTCGACGCTGGCTGCAATCCATGGAAGAAGCGGCGCCGGGGAGGGAATGGGCAGAGAGCGTCGGCCAATGGGACTTCGACAGTGGAGCGCTCGACCAGGGAGAAGAAGGGGGCGCTGGGAAGCTGCAGGGGGCCGACGACCATGGAGGAGCCTGACGGCGCTGGGGAAGACGAGCATCCGGAGCAAGCAGGGGCGAGCTCAAAGTGCTCCGGCCTGGGCGTCCATGGCTGGCCGAGCAGAGGCTTCGACCAAGGGAACAGCAGGCGGCCATGGGAGGAAGGGAGCTCGAGCGCCGGCCATGGAAGGGAGCTCGGCGGCCGTGGAGCTCTGCTGGCGACCCTGCGCAAGGGAAACCAGGGGGAAGGGGGCGCGCCAGTGGGGGCCCAGCTCGCCCTGGAGAGAGGACGCAGGGAGGAGGGCGCCATTGGAGGGAGAAGCTCCCTGCGCGCTGCTGCCAGGAACGGAGGAAGAGCCTGTGCGTGAGAAAAAGAAAGGGGAGAAGAGAGAGTGGCGGCTAGGGGAAAATGGAGGGGTGGGAGTGGAAAATGACCAAGTGAGCACCCCTATATATAGAGGAAGCCCTAGGGTTAGGTCTTAGTGGGCCTAGTGGGCTGGGCTGAAATGGGCTTGGCCCAAAACATGAATCGGGCTGCGCTAAATATTTTCCAGAGTAAAAACGTTCCTGCGGAATTTGTCTGTACACCGAACAGAGCGAAATAGATTTCGGCGAACGGACGATTGAGCAATTAATTCGGCCGAGAGTTTGATTTGAATTTGCTCAGAAATAATTCCTCGCGCATGCTTCGAAAATAAATCGTCCTGAGATTTGATCGGTTTTGGATTTTTAGTCGGGGAAATCGGATCGTGACATTTTAAAATTGCTGTCGATACGGGATTTTAAATTTGGTTCGCACATGAGATATTTGGCCGAGTCAGATAAATTTGATTAGAGGATGACATATCGGGTATTCCGTCTGAGAGTACGGACTCGGATTAAAATAGTCGGACATCAATCGAAGTTCAGGAATCAGGTTCGGGCTCAGATCAGATAATAGTCGTCGAGAGTTTGATTTAAAGAGCTTCCGATGAGATTTAAAATTCGATAATGATCTTCGAGTCTGCATGAGTTCCGAGAATTAAAAGTTTTAACACGCTCCGAAATTGGCTGTTTCTCGCGATCGATTAACTCTGAATTCGGTGAACTTCCGAGAGAAAGCCTGATAAACAGAGATAGGCACGATCGAGAAATAGAAATTTTTACTGAGCATCCGAGATTAGGATTATCTCCCGACGTAACACGAAACTGACACCTGGGGTGTCACAGCCTTCCCCCCTTAAACAGAATCTCGTCCCGAGATTCGAATGAGGATATTTAAGGGTGGAGAAGCATGTAACTCCCAGGCTAGAGATAGATGCAAATTCATGAGATGAGATCTGACAAGATAATGAAGATAGATTCGGACAGAATATTGCGGCATGCTGAGACAAAATGTTGCGATCACCTTGAGAGAATGTTCACAAGATACAGCACATCAGTATAGCCTCGTAATGGATCACGACTAATAACCACGATACCAGCGCGTGCCGAGTAGCTCAACCATGTGTGCACCATAGTAGGCTCTCGGTTTCGTCACGGCACCATCGGTCGTTAGTCATGACACAATTACCAAACGTAACCAATGAAATCCACATAGCAATTATAGATGGAGCCTATGAGAGTATGGCTCAGAAAATAAGAATGTGATCAGAGTTGAAGCAGAGATTGTTGGCAAAAGAGCATCAGATGAGAATTTTTATTTAACTCAGAGAACCATTTTATGATCAACATGGAGATTATTAGATCAGATATTAGCACGAGGTTTGATATGAGGATGAACCGACCCTGAGATCAAGATTGATGAGCTTTTAGAGACATGAGAGAAATAAAGTCAATAGCATAATCCATTGAACCAAACGGATCCACTGACTAGAGATAAGTTGATAAAATGACGTCATGATCCCTGGAGGAAGGGCATGAGATCGACCAGAATTGAGAGATTTAGGCAAGATCAACATCCGATACTTGAGAACGAGTTATAGCAGACAACCAGATAACAAGGCAGAATCATTAAGGGATTCGGAGATTCGGATAATAAGTCACAACATGATTCACAAGGAGAAAGATTACCAGATCCAAGCGAAAGGAGAGGTAGGCAAATAGGATCAGCTAGGATGATCAACAGAAATGTTATGAAGTTTCAGGGGCAAGGATTTATGGAAAGAAACAGGGCCTTGATAGGGTTTGCGCAACTAGACACCAGCAACAAATTTTTTTTTTGACACTACAAGTGTACAAGGAAGCTTTAGCCGATTTAGGGGTCAAGCTATGGGAATCTACAAGTTGGGTAGGTGTAAATTCAAGTGTAAAACACACAAGGGCTAGAAACATGGGGGTTTACAAGTTGTGTAGGTGTAAATTCAAGTGTAAAACACACAAGGGCTAGAAACACCAAAACAAGCACATGAAATTTTTTTTTTTTAAAAAGGTTTTACTTGCTAACCACAAGGTTGTTTGGAGTGGGGGTCCTATTGGCTAGTTATGGGCAAAAAGGTTGAACAACTACAACATTCCCTAGATAGCAAGACAAGAGTAGCACATAACACAACCTAGTCAAGACTATCATGGCACATAGGATAAGACAATATTTTTTTTTTGCAGTTCATAGCATTTCATCACATTATTCACAAGTTCATATTATTGGAATAGAGGTGAGAGAAGCATGTTGATGCACAAGAAACAATTATGCGACAATCATGATGCATGCTCATTCTAGTCGTCTTCTCAGACCTAACTATTTTTTTTTTTCGGATGCTTGCTATAGCATCCTTATTAATAGTAGTAGTAGCCTTTATGGCCTAAATAACTAGCCACCTAGCTACCCATCTATTCCTAGGGCTTCACGTCCTAGGTCTATCCTTATCGTCCTGATATCTACCCAACTTTGGTTTCTAAGCAAATTTTACTTTAGAAAAGGTTGGAATCATGACTTATTGACTTCTCTGTACTGGTATTCGCTCCGATACCAGCTGTGGCGGAACCGCCCGAATTATTCCAGCTTAAGTGCCCAAGTCGCACCCTTAAGGGCAGCAACACACTTAAACAGGAATAACCCGTCAGTCCCTCGGATCTAGTCCGATAAAGCCACTTACCAGGATCGAATACCACTAGCTCACACGAAGGTGAGGCACAGAGAAATACAATAAAACATAATACCACAAATTTAATAAGTATCAATAGTGATTACATTATCGGAGTTTCAGAAATAGTAACCATAAATTTTTAATGCAGCGGAAATAACTAACGGAGAAGAACCGAGTAACATGGCGAAGCCTGGCCACACTACTCCTCCTGGTCCCCTCCTGCGGATGCAGTAACCCACTCGACCGTCTATCCCGGTGGCAGGGATGGAGGCCGAGTCACACCATCAACCAATCATCCTAAGGAATACCTGCAAAAATTGTGCCACAAGCAAGGCTGAGTATACTAATACTCAGCTAGACTTACCCGGTGTGAGGAGTCTATACTCCTCTACCTCTAGACATGCAGCTATTTGGCTGTGGGGTTTGGTTGCCAAAAGCACTAGCTAAGTTTCTAAATCAAGTTTTTAACTTTGTCAAATTTAAGTGTGACTCTCTTAAGGCTAAATATGTACTATCTACTCATACATAGTAGCAAACATTTTTAGCAATCAACATCTTGTATCAACTCATCATATTTCCACTTGTTACTCAATGCAGTACAATGGATCAAGCAGTCTCATTAGCTGCGAGAAGCAGACGATTCGAATCGAGTTTTTATCCTTGCAAGGTAAACCTAAACACACGACGTGGCGAGGCACTCCGTCCCCACACACATCAACCGTCCCCATCGATTCCCTGGCAACAGATCAGGGCTCACCGCCTTGGCGTACAATGCCTCACTGACCCCGACTGCCGTCGTGCAGTGACCGCACTTGTACCCACCATAACCGGAATGGGAGACCACGTCTCAGGTCGCGTGAGGGGATATGTCTGCGGGCAGGTTCACTCAGGTACTAGGCTTACCGATTTACCATATTTCTCGGTATGTGTTTAGTACATTCAAACGCTTGACACAGGTATCCGCACGTTAATCCTTATTCCAATTTTCCATCTCGTAGACAACCAATCCCCATGGATTGTTGTCCACAGACCATCATCATTATAATTTGAAAGTGGGTACAACCAATTCCTGATCTCGCGCGAGTGCTAGAAAAATCACTCGACTTCTACCGAAATCCCTAATTAATAAAGCAGCTACTCGGCTTAGCATACTAGTATTCATCTCAATGGGATTCCTGAGATCATGCAGCTAAGGTTTCAAACAACTCCTACACTTAAGTGCACAATACAAGCCTACAAACATTAAGTGTAGTAAAATAGCATATAGAACAGGTTATGCATAAAACCGGGGCTTGCCTTTATTTTAACACTTAGGTAGTGTTTGCTGGGGGGTACTCGCTTGGCGAGCATCCACTGGTAATGTCCATCCTTCAGGTCGTCCACCACGGCATCTTGTGGTTGGCACCACATCACTGGCTCGATCATCATCTCTCGGTCCTATATGAGGTGCAAGATGCATATGTATGAATATAATGGAATAGCACAAGATACCTGAAGTACACGCTAGCGAATTAAACACTAAGTAGCGAGACATCACAAGCAACCACACACACTAGCGTTATCTAACTACATATCATGGAGCGCACAACGTTAACACCACAAAAGACGACAAACATTTAGTATATTTACGCAATACAAATACGACCCTATAAGTACAAGTGTTTATTTAATTTGCTACGGCTTTTCATTAGTTCTTCTATTTATCACACAAAAGCATCCAACACAAGTTTAACCGATGACATAGGCATCAATGGCTATGTAAATTCTATATCGCAATCATCTAAAGAAGAAACATATAAAACAAAACACACATATCATTTCTAGCTTAACCATGGCAAGTCTACATTACTTAAGAGCAAACCAACTAATTTTAGCGACAAGGGTGAACTAAACAAGCAAAAGCGCACTAGCAGAATTTTTGGACAGCAATACAGCAGTCACTTGTTTCAGTCATAACTCACAAGATATTTAACCAAAAATAGTAAACTAGGACTTTCTAGAAAGCTTGAAAAGTGCTTTATAACTTTGATATTGTCATCACAGCATGATTAAACACTTAGCAAGGTCAAAAGGTGTTAACACAACAGCGCTGTCCAGAATTGAACAGATTCAGACTTATGACTTTTAAAATTCATAACTGAAGATTCAGGCATCCAAACAAGGTGATCCTAGACTTTCTGGAAAGCTAATTAAATGTTCTACAAATTGTTTATAAACATCACAGGGTGATTCAATATTTAACTAAGCGTAAATATCACTAAAAGACCTTGCTGTCCAGAACTGGACAGATTCAGTCTTCATAATTGTAATATTCATAACTTAAGCTTCAGACCACCAAAAAGGGTGATCTAAGACTTTTTGGAAAGCTCAGCGAAAGCACTATATAACTTTTATAATCACCAAGAAGTGATTCCAGGTTTATTCAAATCAAACATTACAGTTTTTGAAATCTGTTCTGACAGAGGACAGAACACAGCAACCAAGTTGTAAAATTCATAACTCTTAAACCGTCAGGCCTTTAGTTATGAAATTTTAACACAAGCAAGATCAGAAAAGCATCTACAACTTTCTTATAATGACCATGAACAGATTGCAACATTAAATTTAACAAACAATACAGTTTCTGAAATCTGTACAGAATTTGGACAGATTCAGTTACTGAATTTGTAAAAAGCATAACTCCTAAACTATCAGACCTGTGGCTGTCAAATTTTAACACAAGTAAGATAATAGAGTTGTCTACAACTTTCTTGTGAACACCATTAACTGATTTCAACATTAACTTAATCAACTACTGCAATTTCTGAAATCTGTCCAGAAATTCGACAGATTCAGATGCTGGGCTTGCGAAAAACACAACTCCTAAACGATCAGGCTTATGGCTGTCAAATTTTTGTACAAGCAAGATAATCATGTTATCTACAACTTTTCTATAGCACATATCTACAGAAAACACAATTTAGTTCTTCAAACATACAGCACACCGAAAACAGTACGTGCAGCCCAAAACAGCAATCAACACATTTCAGCTTCTATACAATTTAAGAATTACCGCGTTCTAGAGACTTGAATTATTGTGACACTTTACTATTCGTTAGAGTTAAATTAATTAAATGAGGACTCACAAGTAGACCTACTAATTTTTATACAAGTTATTTTGCGCTTAAGAACTACCATGCACAATTAATCAACGCATTCACCACAATCCCCAAATCCGGCATATAGGTATATCAAAGCGTCTTTCACCCACTAGTTTGCCTTTTTTCTTAGACACCACATGAGCACTACTAATTCTCACCCTCGATCATAACCCTGCGCAATTGGGCTACAACATCCCAAGCGGGTGCAAGAACACTAGTTTCTAGTTTTAACCCCGTGATTATTCCATTAATCATTTTAACTACTTAATCGGCATCGACCGACTTAACTTCATCTCGACGGTCCGAGCACCACAATTCATGAAGTCTACCTAGACATCTAGCATCACATAGAGAGTCTACTACTTCACATTGCAATTCATACAGAAGCGCAAGGTGACAATAATAACACACAGGTAATCGACCTTTCCTACGACCTTCAGTTAGGTCATCAACAGACGACATGATGACTACGAAAGCATGTCACCATTTCATCACACTCATCGCCTATATGCGCACTAATTTATTTCTTGCGACACATGCACTCAAAATCAATCTACACTACACAAATACACGTATCTCTTATTTATGCGCCGACTTAACACCTTTCGGGATAAAGCGTCACTATAAACACCTTACACCTAATTTCCTTAGGAACCCATTAGTTCACTCGAAGACATCTATTCAAGTCATAAACACTATCATACACTATATGTGAAGCACAATGTAAGGAACACATAATGCGCATCGACACGACTCGACTTATAAAGGTAGAGGAAGCGGTGACTACTTTGGCATGTCACCACCTCTCTAGTTAAGCCAAAACAATTTCTACTTATATCGATCGAACATTCATGTCGAGCACCACAATGCACTTCGATATACACGTTCGACATCACGGTGCTTCGACAGACCCACACTTCTAATCTACTTATCACATCCAACCAACACCACATGCCCACGACATTCTTATGACCAATTTTTAGTGCAATTATTTATAACAACGTTTATCGACTAGATAAGTGAAACACTAACCGATCATTCGCACATCTCGCCTTTAAAACATGAACCACCTATCACATAATTTATATCTTCAACCCGCGCTATCCTACGCCACGATGAATACATAAGATATATTTAACATAGACTAACCCCTTAGCCGGCTACGGAAGTTATCGAGCATGCTTTAGGATTTATTAAATTTTTGCCGCGCAAACACAATATTTCACGACAAAGCATTTTAACAATCAATTAATACATTCGCGACCAATTCCTATGACGTACAAAATAACCATTGCAGCCACACATATTCAACATCAATATACACCATATTTGTATGCATGCCATCAATCAAAACACATCCATAGTAAATCATAAATCTATCAACCTGTCAAACTCGGATTCGGGTTGCACATGCGTCCACGGTTTAGGGGCTTCACTGGAACAAGCATCGCGTGCGGCTCCGCGGCAACAACTTTCTGCGATTAACATCACTCACTGCTTCAAACATTTTTATCAAGCACTTGAGATCCAAAACAAGGGGATACTAGCGAGGGGCTCACCCATTATTTCTGGCAACGGCTCGCAAGCGCTGTGCAGATCGACGACGAGTGGCCGGACCCGACGGGCGCAGCGCAGCGGAGGGCGTCGCTGCTGCTGCAATACGTCGAGCACGCCAAGAGCGCGACATAGAGGGGGTGTCGAGGCTGCTGCTGTGGACCGACGCTGGCTGCGCAGCGCAGATCGGGTCGACGCTGGCTGCAATCCATGGAAGAAGCGGCGCCGGGGAGGGAATGGGCAGAGAGCGTCGGCCAATGGGACTTCGACAGTGGAGCGCTCGACCAGGGAGAAGAAGGGGGCGCTGGGAAGCTGCAGGGGGCCGACGGCCATGGAGGAGCCTGACGGCGCTGGGGAAGACGAGCATCCGGAGCAAGCAGGGGCGAGCTCAAGGTGCTCCGGCCTGGGCGTCCATGGCTGGCCGAGCAGAGGCTTCGACCAAGGGAACAGCAGGCGGCCATGGGAGGAAGGGAGCTCGAGCGCCGGCCATGGAAGGGAGCTCGGCGGCCGTGGAGCTCTGCTGGCGACCCTGCGCAAGGGAAACCAGGGGGAAGGGGGCGCGCCAGTGGGGGCCCAGCTCGCCCTGGAGAGAGGACGCAGGGAGGAGGGCGCCATTGGAGGGAGAAGCTCCCTGCGCGCTGCTGCCAGGAACGGAGGAAGAGCCTGTGCGTGAGAAAAAGAAAGGGGAGAAGAGAGAGTGGCGGCTAGGGGAAAATGGAGGGGTGGGAGTGGAAAATGACCAAGTGAGCACCCCTATATATAGAGGAAGCCCTAGGGTTAGGTCTTAGTGGGCCTAGTGGGCTGGGCTGAAATGGGCTTGGCCCAAAACATGAATCGGGCTGCGCTAAATATTTTCCAGAGTAAAAACGTTCCTGCGGAATTTGTCTGTACACCGAACAGAGCGAAATAGATTTCGGCGAACGGACGATTGAGCAATTAATTCGGCCGAGAGTTTGATTTGAATTTGCTCAGAAATAATTCCTCGCGCATGCTTCGAAAATAAATCGTCCTGAGATTTGATCGGTTTTGGATTTTTAGTCGGGGAAATCGGATCGTGACATTTTAAAATTGCTGTCGATACGGGATTTTAAATTTGGTTCGCACATGAGATATTTGGCCGAGTCAGATAAATTTGATTAGAGGATGACATATCGGGTATTCCGTCTGAGAGTACGGACTCGGATTAAAATAGTCGGACATCAATCGAAGTTCAGGAATCAGGTTCGGGCTCAGATCAGATAATAGTCGTCGAGAGTTTGATTTAAAGAGCTTCCGATGAGATTTAAAATTCGATAATGATCTTCGAGTCTGCATGAGTTCCGAGAATTAAAAGTTTTAACACGCTCCGAAATTGGCTGTTTCTCGCGATCGATTAACTCTGAATTCGGTGAACTTCCGAGAGAAAGCCTGATAAACAGAGATAGGCACGATCGAGAAATAGAAATTTTTACTGAGCATCCGAGATTAGGATTATCTCCCGACGTAACACGAAACTGACACCTGGGGTGTCACATGGATCCTCTCCTTATGCCTATTAAAGGAAGGGCCAGGGCCCTCTTAGAGAGGGTTGGCCACGCGGGGACGAGGACGAGACAGGCGCTCGCGTGAGGCCGCTCGCTCCCTCTCCTGCGTGGACGCTTGTAACCCCCTACTGCAAGCGCACCCGACCTGGGCGCGGGACGAACACGAAGGCCGCGGGATTTCCACCTCTCTCACGTCCATCTCCGGCCACCTCACTTCCCCCCTTCGCGCTCGGCCTCGCGTCGACCCATCTGGGCTGGGGCACGCGGCGACATTCACTCGTCGGCTTAGGGACCCCCGGTCTCGGAACGCCGACAGGTGGCAAGGACCAAGGCAACAACAAGAAGGGGGGCGACAAGGAAGAGGAGTTCCCGATGGTCCACAACTGCTTTATGATCTACGGCGGACAGGTGGCGAACGCCTCGGCTCGGCACCGCAAGCAGGAGCGCCGGGAGGTCTGCTCGGTGAAGGTAGCGGCGCCAGACTACCTAGACTGGTCCGACAAGCCCATCACCTTCGACCAAGGCGACCACCCCGACTGTGTACCGAGCCCAGGAAGGTACCCGCTCGTCGTCGACCCCATCATCGGCAACGCTAGGCTCACCAAGGTCCTCATGGACGGAGGCAGCAGCCTCAACATCATCTACGCCGAGACCCTAGGGCTCTTAGGGATAGATCTGTCCATGATCCGGGCCGGTGCAGCACCCTTTCACGGGATCGTCCCCGGTAAGCGTGTCCTGCCCCTTGGGCAACTTGATTTGCCCGTCTGCTTCGGAACTCCCTCCAACTTTCGAAAGGAAACCCTCACGTTCGAGGTGGTCAGGTTCTGAGGGACCTATCACGCGGTGCTGGGAAGACCGTGCTATGCCAAGTTCATGGTCGTCCCCAACTACACGTACCTCAAGCTCAAGATGTCGGGCCCCAAGGGAATCATCACCGTCGGCTCCACGTACCGCCACGCTTATGAGTGCGACGTGGAATGCGTGGAGTACGCTGAGGCCATCGCTGAGTCCGAGGCCCTCATCGCCGACCTGGATTGCCTCTCCAAAGAGGCGCCCGATGCAAAGCGCCACGCCGGCAACTTCGAACCAGCCGAGGCAGTTAAGTCCGTCGCCCTCGACCCCAGCAATGACGCCGGCAAGAAAGTCAGGATCAGCTCCGAGCTCGACCCCAAATAGGAAGCAGTGCTCGTCGACTTTCTCCGCGCAAACACCGAATTTTTTGCGTGGAGTCCCTTGGACATGCCTGACATACCGAGGGATGTCGCCGAGCACTCGCTGGACATTCGAGCCGGTGCCCGACCCATAAAGCAGCCCCTGCGTCACTTTGATGAAGAAAAGCGCAGGGCCATAGGCGAGGAGGTCCACAAGCTAATGGCTGCAGGGTTCATCAAAGAGGTATTCCATCCAGAATGGTTAGCTAACCCTATGCTTGTAAAGAAAAAAGGTGGGAAATGGAGGATGTGCGTAGACTACACTGGTTTAAACAAAGCATGTCAAAAGGTTCCCTAGCCTCTGCCTCGCATCGATCAAATTGTGGACTCCACTGTTGGGTGCGAAACCCTATCATTCCTCGACGCCTATTCAGGCTATCACCAAATCAAGATGAAAGAATCCGACCAGCTCGTGACTTCTTTTATCACACCTTTTGGCATGTATTGTTACACTACTATGCCATTTGGCTTGAGGAATGCAGGGGCAACCTACCAAAGGTGCATGAACCATGTGTTTGGAGAGCACATCAGCAGAACGGTCGAGGCTTACGTCGATGACATCGTTGTCAAGACAAGGAAAGCCTCCGACCTCCTCTCCGACCTCGAAGTAACTTTCGGATGCCTGCGGGCAAAGGGCGTAAAACTCAATCCCGAGAAGTGTGTCTTTGGAGTCCCCCGAGGCATGCTCCTAGGGTTCATCGTCTCCGAACGAGGCATCAAGGCCAACCCGGAGAAAATCGTGGCCATCACCAACATTGGACCCATCAAAGATTTAAAAGGAGTACAAAGGGTCATGGGATGCCTTGCGGCTCTGAGCCGCTTCATCTCGCGCCTTGGCGAGAAAGGATTGCCCTTGTACCGCCTCTTAAGGAAGGTCGAGCGCTTCACTTGGACTCCCGAGGCCGAAGAAGCCCTCGAAAACATAAAGACACTCCTTACTAATGCGCCCATCTTGGTGCCCCCCGCTGCGGGAGAAGCCCTCTTGATTTACGTAGCCGCAACCACTCAGGTGGTCAGCGTCGCGATCGTAGTCAAGAGACGAGAAGAAGGGCATGCACTGCTCATCCAGAGGTCGGTCTACTTCATCAGTGAGGTGCTATCCGAGACCAAGATCTGCTACCCACAAATTCAGAAGCTACCGTACGCAGTGATTCTGACACGACGAAAGTTGCGACACTACTTCGAGTCTCATCCGGAGACTGTGGTGTCATCCTTCCCCCTAGGAGAGATCATCCAGTGCCGATGTAACACCCTGGTGTTACTGGAAATTAAAACTTGGCATGACATCATATGCATTGGCATCTTTGTATTGTAACACACTTAGAATGCATTCACTAGGACCAAGAAAAACTCAAAAGGAGATGTGGTGATGGATAGAGTGAAAAACCTAGTTTGAAAAACTCTAGTTTTGAGCTCAAAAGTGGAATATGAGATCTGGCCATAATTTGCCAAAAATCAAAATACCAAAGTTGTAGAGTTTCCAAAACTAAACAATTTTCGTGTGTTGAGATTTTCAAGTTTTGAAGGGAAATTTGGAGTAATTTGCAGATTTCAGATTTAATACAGTTTTGGTTCAACTAAAAACAGTTTGCTTTACCTATTTCTGGACCCCTATATGTTTTAGTCTGGGGCTTTTGGCAAAAGGTTTCTATAGTAAACTCGTAGATTAACTATAGGAGAACAACTTTTATTAAGTATTGAAGCTCTAAATCTATATGGAACTGGTAGAAAAAGGAGCCTAAAGATGCAGTGTTCAGTTTGGAGAATCAGACTTAGATAAAAATTCAGTCCTGCTGATTTTTCAGTCTGAAGCAGATTTGGGATACTCCTTAAGGGCTGATCCATGTAATTCTGGGCTATGAATGTTGTACCAAAGTGGAAGCCCATACTTTGATGTGCAGATTTGATTCAGGGTAATGCCACTAAAACCAGTTGGAACAGACAGTAACAGTAGTCCAAAGATTCAATGTGCTAAATCTGAATTCAGACTTAGTGAAAATTCTGGGTTCTGAACTTTTATGCCTAAGCCCACTTTGAAGCCCTTTTATTATTCAGTCTATTGGGTTTTAGCTTAGGACCATTATATCAAAATGGTAGAGGATTTATCAGTGTGCAACTTTGTTTAAGGGAGATGGACTTGGTACTCTATAAAAACTGGAGTAAATAATGCTGAAAGATAGGCTGTCAGACTTCTAAAGCTTCAGATGAGGAATAGTGTGCTGGTCTGAATTTCAGTCATTTGGCTCCACTTTGGAGCTGTATGGTGTCTTTTCTAGGCAGTTTTGAGCTGAGATCTTTATAACAAAAATGGAGATCATCTATAAATGAACAAATTCCTTTAAGTGAGTTGGGTTTGATCCAACACAAAAAGTAAAGGGAAAGCTGTCTGAAAGTCATCCTGTCAGTATTTGCGTTCAGAGTTATTTCAGCTAACTGAAATTATGGCTCCTATGAGATGTGCCTCACTTTGGAGTAGCATAAATGGAGATCTGTGCAGTATTGATGCTATAAGTTTACAGAAAAGTGGAAGACCAATACTTGGTGAACAAGTTTGGTGTAATGGGCAAGGTCTGTCCTTATGGGAAATTAGAAGGGAAGGGTGTCCAAAAGTGGATCATCAGGTTTCAGTTTCAGATTTAACCCAATGGCTAAGTACTGAATTTTAGTAGTATTTTGCTCTGTTCAGGCACCTGTAGCGGCTAATTCATGGAGAGTCGGGTTGAGACTTTTTTAGCAAATAGCTAGCCCTGGGAATAGAGAGCAGGTTCCCTTGATGGGGGTGGGCTGGTATGGTATAAAGTGAAAAATAATCTGGTCCTAAGTTACTTCTGTCAGATTTTTATTCTGATTTAGTTTAGCGGAAGCTGGTAGAGAGGAGGTCGGAGTTACTTTGAGCGGTTGTAGTTCTGTTCTGTGACAGTCGACTTCGATTTTGTGGTAGTAATATGATAATATTAAGTTAGGGAAACATGTTTAGCCGGCTAGATGGGTCAGCTACCATTAGAAATTTCTGAAAGACTGGACGTGAACATTGGAGGTTCAGTCAAAACAAAACAAAGGAAAAGTTCAGAGTTGATTAGTTGGTAGGACACTGCTGTATTCCACTGAGCTATCCAGTTTCAGATGAGGTTGGATGTGGCTAGACGTGAATCAGAAAGGGGCCTAGGAGTTTCTAATACTGGGCGAAAAAGAAATGGGGGGTTTTTCACCTTACAAACGGCTGAAGTCTGGTACAGTAAATAGAATTTGGTAGAAGCTAGTGACTCAGCTGGAGCATGCTCCTCTGTCAAAATGCTAGCGAGCGCTGGTTTTGCCTCACCTGTAGACTGGTCATGCGTGGAGCTCATGCAAAAATCCTACGTACCCTAGTCGGTGGAGCACTAATACCATTGGATACATTCGCGTTCTCTTTTGGACAAACCTATTGAGACCTGTTGTGGGACGATGGCTTTTATACTGAGGATACAACTGTGGTGCTCTTGAGCCTAGTTATAGAAACCGCGTCCCTGTCCTTTTCGTCTGTGTCCTTTTGCACTCCCAGGTCCGTTATCAATTGGCACCTGAATTATCCCCGCCCAGAGTTTAGTTCTAGTTGAAGTTGCTGGTAGTTCATTGCTCACTGTGGTCACCACCGTGTTCTTCCATTCCCTCTCGTCGTGGTCAGAAACCCAGCAGGTATTTTATACCCACTTCGATTGTATTCCTATTTTGATCTGTACCTATGATGCTTGTGAAGCCCTCGGTGTAGGCTCTACCATTCCTATGGGTCAGAAACAAAAGGGTTTGTCGTAGGCCGTTCCACCAAGCGTGACATCCGTGTCGACTGGTTTAACTTAGACCCCCTGACTGTTGTTTTGCAGGCATCAGTCGTACCAAGTTTTAGGATTTTTGCAGCAATAATTAATTTTTTGGGTAATTAAAAGTGCCTCTGGAATGCATAAATGAATTTTAGAAATAAAGCAAGCGCACCAAAAATTATGAAAAATTTGCAGAAACATTATATACCCTTACAACAACTCCTGGTAGAAATTTGAGTCTGTTTAAGTTTAATTTACTTAGAGAACCGGAAACTAGTTTAGTAAACTTTAATCTATTTAGTTCTCTAATTGTTTGAAGTAAGTTTAATTTGATAATTTTGGGCCACTATTAAGAGACCTAGAACCATGTGTATAATCACTGTATGCTTAATTAAAAGTATTTAAACTTTTCTACCTCTCCCCAAGCGAGAGTTTGCATAGCATATCATTACATAAGCATTCATATAATTCGAATTGACTTGTAGAGCACCTTGAAGAAGAATTTGAAGTTGAAATAGAAGGGGAGCCTGTTCCTCCATCTGAAACTTCTCCAACTGAGGCTGTCACTGAAGGTCCTCCGGAGGGTGTCCCATTTGGATTTGCTGCTAACTGCAATATCCTGGTAGAAGAGCCCGACTCTCCTCCTCACCAAGGCAAGCCCTGGTGCATTTGCCACCTCCTTGTTTTTTTTAAACTTTTATCACTTATATGATGCATTAGGTGGTAGGAGTTGAATGATTAAACCTTTGTTGCATAACTTCCTTGAACTATTGATTACCATCCTTGATACCTGTTTTAAAAAGCTAGATGTGCTTAGTATGCTCATAGACTAAGAACAAAATGTTTTGATCTATGAATCATGTTTTTGCAAAGAAAAGAGGCTGGAGTGATGAAGGTATCAAAGGCCTTGATGACTTCATCATTTCAGTAGGGTACCTCTGATAGGTACCAGGTTTTCAGAAATAACTTAATATGAGACCAGACGTTGAGCAGGAAAGGTCGCCCGTCTGTGTCGCTTAAGGACCGTTCCGATTGTTGGCCTGCTGATCTAGGACCCTTTAACTGGCCACATGCCTCATCATGGGTAAGCTTAGCCTCGGCCGGACCAATACCAGAATAGCTCGCACGCACTGGGAGTGGAGAGATGGCGAGAGTAGCTTGTACCCTCCGTGGCAAGAGACTGGAAGGTGGGGTGCTGTACTCTCGGAAACATGGCGGGCATCATGGCGAGAGTTACGTGTACCAACCAGGCCAATGGCTGGACGGTGGAGTGCTGTGCTCTCGGGTCGCGTGAACCCGTTCTGGTCTTGAGAAACCCGGTGGCGAGTTGACATATGCAATGGTTAAGTGCTACATATGTCGTGTGGTTGGAGATCCTCAGCTGAGTATTAATCGATTCGGATCGCCGAACTTCTCGGATATGAAGACTGGATCACTGCCCTGCATCGTAAATAACAAGTGAAACTAAAGCTGTTAAAATGAAGCTAGTGTAGGACAAGTGAATGCTCTAGATTAGGCAAATCTAGATTCAGGAAAAGTACTTAACTTGTGAAGTAAAAGTTTGGCCTAAGGATTCACTACTAGTAAGCTTTTCTGCAAAACTGAGTCTTTGAAATTTGGTAAGCCTTACCTTGATTCCCAACAACTAGCATATCCTTGCGAGTCTTTTTCTTTAGTCGGGTCAGTCTTGCTGAGTATTTCCATACTCAGGGTTTATCCCATTGTTGTTGCAGGAGAAACTATCAACACGTATGAGTTTTGTTAAACTCATAATGGTGACTTTTACTTGTGTACATTATGTGGGTTCTGCGGGAAGATAGTTTCTTCCCAGTTGATGTAATAAGTTAGCACTTTAACTCTACCTCGGGCATGTAATAATAAATACTTTGTGGTTTGTAAACTTATTAGCTTGTTAATGTATATTATCTTATTGTAAAGACTTCCGCTCAACTCCTGTTTTTTTTAAACTCTATGTTCTGGATTGGTTATTGTAATATTTGCAACTTTGCGTGAATGGTCCTTGGAAAGGAACGAGTTCATCGAAACTCGGCAACTCGAGTAAGTTATCTGATCCACTTACATATCTATCCGAGGCCTTGAGGGCAAGGATTGGTGTACGTGGGCCCGATAACTTGGTTGGGTTGTGACAGCTGGTATCGGAGCCCTTCACACAATTTGCAAGTAATAGAATAATCGTCAGAACCTATTTTTAAAGGAATTTGAGTTCAAATGAATTTTTGGAAAACTCTAAAATTAGGATTACATGCCTGGTAGTAAGAAGTGCAATTAGTACTATAATAAGTCAAGGACTAATAGGTGGCTTAGTTGAAGGTACTAACCACTAACCCACAACTTAGGCTAGAATCTTCTGCAGGTACACTAACAAAATACTAGCAGATTACGACTAGTTAATCTCGGAGTGAGTAGGGTTGCCACCGCCATAGAACGTGATAGCCATATATTTTGGCATTAGTTGAGGGGCGAATAGGACCCGAAGCATGCATCATAACATTCACTCTTTATTAAAAAGTTTTCCCCCTAACGCAAGATGGTTACCAGAATATATGTGGGTCAAAAAAAAATTCTAACTCTACTAATCCTTGATCTTTTATTGTATCTTTACTCTTTAAAAGTTCAGAATGGCTCCCCCTAAGCAGACGCCCCGCATGCATGTTGGACCGCGAGGCGTGCCAAAGCATCGACTGGCCTCCCGTACTGTGGAGACCGGCAGTAGCAGTCGCACACCTCCATCGCAGGTGGAGGCAAACAGTGGCCGTCACGCACCTCCGTCGCTGGTGGCACAATTACAGCAAGATTTAAAAGCGTCAGTCAACGAACGGGGCTTGGACGCTGCTCATATTCTGGAGCTACTGGCTGAAAAGAAGCAGCTTCAGAAGCAGTTAGCTGAACAGAAGGAGCAACTGGCTGCGACAATGCGATCTAGGGAGGCAGCGTTTGCCCGTGAGGATCATTTGAGGGGTCGTTTTCAGGATTTAGTTATGGCCTACAATGATCTAGAGGATTACTCCAATGTACTGCATGAGGAAGTTCACCAGCTGTATTACCAGCTACACCCCGATGATGCACCAGGAGCTGCAGAGGCAGAGGGTGGTGTTGTGTTAGCTGATGGGGGTGAACCGGATGCAGACTCAGAGGAAGAAGCAGCGCCTGTGTTTGCACCAGGTGGAAATTCTCCAGGGGGTAGTGATGTGTCAGAGATAGACACTGATGCAGAGGATTAGAATAGGCACTAGGTCTATGAGTGCATCCTCTGTTGTAATATTAGTACCAGCAGCAGTCTGGAAATTTTGGTATTGTAACCACTAAGGATCATGTATTTTGTTTTTTGTAATATATTCCTAGTTGTGGACGCCCATTTATGAGTTCTGTTTCATTTCAGATGCCTAGGCGTGTTCGACTATCTGATATAGCTGGCACCTCTCAGGGTGGTGTGGAAGATGACTCTGATCCTCCACCGCCACCAATTCCTCCAACCCTAGCTGATGCAATTGCCGCGTTAGTAAATGCGACGGCTGATAATGCACGTGTTTTGCGTGAAGTGCTTCAGAACCAAAATCAACATGGGGCTCGGGTACCTCCAAATAATGTTAGAAATGCTTCTTACATGGAATTCATGGAGACTCGACCTCCCACTTTTATAAAAGCTGAAGAGCCACTTGAAGCTGATGAATGGCTTTGGGTGGTGGAGCAAAAGTTTGGGTTGATTGTAACACCCGGTTTTAAAGAAACAAAGCCGGGTGCATCTCATACATGCGCCAAGAAGACAACATATATAATAACAGAGTGTATAGAGATAAATGTCATAAAACATCAGAGTATTTATTACATAGCGGAAGACTTATTACAAAATAAAGATAAATGTAAAACGAACTAAGGATCGTCGGCGCCAATGTCGACTGAGAAACGCCACCTAGATCAGATCGAACTCCTCAGTGTTAGGCGGCTCCTCTTCGACCACCTGCTCTGCTCCTGTGGGGGGGGGTGTGAGACAGCAAGAGTGAGCTCACATACGATCATAGCTCAACAAGTCGTGGGGAATAATGTGGCATGAACTCACCAAAGGTGGGAATTCATGAAGTGTAAGGCTGATCAATGAAATAAAGGCTAAGGCTGAGCATTGCTTTTATAAGTTGGTCAAAATTTTATTAGCAGTTACTAAGTGTAAGTAAATACCAATCCATAGTAATAATAAATAAAAGTAATGGTAAAATAATCCCAAATGCAATGAAATGACAGGTTAAGATTAAGTTCCATAAATTAATCATGTGAGTGTCCGAGCCGCTCATGACCGTGAGCACGGCTAGTATACCAGTTTTACACTCTGCAGAGGTTGCGCATCTTTACCCACAAGTCGTGTTATCCATTTGCCACAGAGTTGATCAGACTCCATACACCTCTACCTAGGAAGCGAGGCAGGGTACCACTACGAGGCCTTTACAAAGTTCCACTAGCTTCAGACTACCCGCTACAGTTTATAGGAAGATCCAGTACAGGGTTCCTGGCTGACCGCCATCGCAGCAAAATCAACCAGGGACCTCCCCGCACTAACCTCTCCCCTACTGCCCTTGCCCCTTTCGGGTAAGGTAGCCCTCCCCTAGCTTTCCTAGTTAATCAGCCAAGGGCGTCCCATTCCACCCTTGTGGTAGCACTGTTTTCCCGGGTGGTTCTCCATGTTCCCATTAACATAATGATCTTAACATGAACAAGGAATAACAAAACAGATAACAATAGATAGTATAACAATAAGTGATGAATATCTCTATACCCAAATCCACATAAAGCAATAGCATGTACTACCCAAAACTTTAGTAGTAAAACCAGTGGTGAAGCAAGGTATAAAGATAATCAAAATCTAGGGCATCCTATTGGGTCCCATCAAAATTATCCTATGCAGATCATTATGAATAATAAGAACATGAATGGGTAAAAGAAGTGATCAAGGGCACAACTTGCCTTCAACGAGCTCCTGCTCAGCTACTTCAACTTGTTGAAGCTCAGGTTCCACAGTGGGTTGCTCGTCTACTCGCATCAATACAATACATACATGGCATAGCATAAATTAACATCACATCAAACATGCAAATAGAATATACAGTAATAAACTAGACATTAAAATATGATCATAGGAACTGGAATCATTAAATTTGGAGTTATATATTTTAAGTTATGGACTTTCTAAGGTTTTGTGCATTTAATACAAGATTAAGTGAAAAAATAATTTTAATGTGTTTGTCATGTCAAAACAGAGGCACTAATGGGTAGACAATATTATTACAAAAATTTAGGAACTGGAATGGTCTAATTTGGAGTTCATATGCATTTACTATGAATTAAACAAGTTTTAACATTTATTTTTGCACTAAAAATTAATTTCTGATATTAATTTCTGATTTTTAAAGTTCTCTGGATCGGGCCTCATTTTCTGTAAAACACAGGGGGTTTCGGGTAAGATTTCTGCAGACTCAGCGCACTATACGGTGGACCACGGGTTGATTACAGCAAAGACCAGGGACTCTTATGCAAAAATACCTGGCCGAAGGGGTATCCAACGATCCTGGCCGCAGGATCACTATCTGACGGTCACGATTCAATCGAATCACTTAACGAACCGGTACGCAATGCTACCCCTCGGATCAGAGATCTACGGCCAAGATCTAAAACAGAGTCATAATCCTCCCTGGCCGCCGATCTGCCCATCGACGGACAGGATCAACCGGACGAACCGGTACCGACCTCATCTAATCGCGACCGTTCGCTGTGAGATCAACGGTCAGGAGACCGTCTTCCTTCTCCCGTCGCCAAAACAGTGGCGCCGCCGCCCCAACACGGCGGAACATCGCCGGACCACCAACGATTCCCCGCATCGGAGCGCTAATCCCCAAATTCCACTACCCTGCACCTCGACCAGTGAACCGCGAAGAAGATGGTACACCGATTACCTTGATTCGCGGCGAAGAATCCCCTAGCCCCGACGTGGCGCGGATCTCCAACTTCGGCGTGAAATTGCCCACAGCAATAGGCGCCACACGAGCCAAACGAGCTCCCAGTCGCTCACCCAGATCACCACGAACCCTCCTAGTCACTGGTTCGAGCCGACTGACGACGAGACCAGTAAACAGCCGGCGGCGATTGTGAATTGCGGTGGCGGAGCGCTCTCGGTGGTGGAGTGAAATTTCCTGGCGGCGAGCGGTCTAGCAGGGCGAGAGGAGGGAGGAGGTGCGGCGCGGAGCAATTGAGGAGGAGGCGGGGCCGATTGGGGTCTTAATCCCCACGATTGGTGTCGGTCAACGGCGAAATTCGCGGGGAAGAATCCGAGCAAGTCCGCACGAGCAGCGCCCCGTTCGGGAGGTTGTTGACGACGCGGGTAGGCCCCACCGGTCAGAGACCGCGGGAAGCAAGCGAGCGCGAGAGGGAGGCTGACGGGCGGAGCCCACCTGTCGGCGCACGCGGGCATTGGTAAGCTGGGCCGCGCGGGTGAGTTTTCCTGAGTGGGCCGATTTGAATACTGTTGGCCCATGTATCGCTTTTATTCTTTTCTTTTTTATATTTTCTGTTTTTCTTTCCTTTTTCTCCATTTTCTAATCCAATTTGGATTCAAGTCTTAAATTCAAACTTTGTGGCCATATTTACTCTATGTTTGTACAGTAAAAAGTAGTAGGCCTAGGAATATGTATATTTTTGTATTTCTATATCTTTCCTATTCTCCTTATTTTCAAACCCCCAAATTTTAATTTAGGGATCAATTCAACCTTTAGAATCATTGTTTTATTATTATTATTTACATTATTATTTTATTTAATGCACAAACAATAGAACTCCAACATGATGCAAATTTTTCTATCATTTGTTGGAATTAAGCTCTTAAATTTTGTGTAGGCTCTTTTCATGATGCAAATGAGACATACAAAATTGAGAATAACTCTCTATTATTCCTGGTATACAACTTGGAGTATTACAAATCCTACCCCCCTTAAAAATAATCTCGTCCTCGAGATTTAAGAAGAACTAGGGAAAAGGTGGGGAAAATCTATACGAAGCTCTTCTTCTCTTTCCCAAGTTGCTTCATCTTCACCGTGGTGACTCCATTGTACCTTGCACATCTTGATCACCTTACTTCTTGTAACTCGAGTCAAAGTGTCCAAAATCTTGATAGGGTACTCAGCATAAGTCAAATCTTCTTGAACACTAAGGTCCTCTAGTGGTAGCTGCTCCTCAGGTACCCTGAGGCACTTCTTTAGCTGGGACACATGAAACACATCATGTACATCTGACAGATGATTGGGTAACTCCAGTTGATATGCAACTTCTCCCACTCGCTTTAAGATCAAGAAGGGTCCAATAAAGCGAGGGGACAACTTTCCTTTGACTTTAAATCTCCTCATACCACGAAGTGGTGACACCTTCAAATAGACATGATCACCCTCCTTAAACTCCAGTAATCTTCTCCTATTATCAGCATAGCTCTTTTGCCTGGATTGTGCAATTCTCAAATTTTCTCTTATCATTCGAACTTGTTCTTCCGCCTCTTGAATAAGCTCAGGCCCAAAGAACTGTCTCTCTCCAGTCTGATCCCAATACAGGGGAGTCCTGCATTTCCTGCCATACAAAGCCTCAAATGGTGACATCTTCAAACTGGCCTGATAGCTATTATTATAAGAAAACTCAGCATATGGTAAGCTCTTCTCCCAACTGCCACCATGTTTAAGAGCACAAGCTCTTAACATATCCTCCAGCACTTGATTAGTCCTCTCTGTCTGTCCATCAGTCTGGGGATGGTAGGCTGAACTAAAATTCAACTTTGTATCCAAGCTCTCATGCAACTTCTTCCAAAATCGAGAAGTAAACTGTGATCCTCGATCAGACACGATCTTCTTAGGCACTCCATGTAGACAAACTATCCGAGTCATATACAACTCTGCTAGCTTGGCTCCCGTGTAATTAGTCCTCACAGGTATGAAATGAGCCACCTTTGTCAATCTGTCTACAATTACCCAAATAGAGTCATATCCTGCTGGAGTGCGGGGCAGTCCAACAATAAAATCCATACCAATTTCTTCCCATTTCCACTCAGGTATCTTCAATGGGTGCAATAATCCAGCGGGTCTTTGATGTTCAGCCTTAACTCTTTGACATACATCACACTTAGCCACATGAGCAGCCACATCTCTTTTCAGTCCATACCACCAATACTTTCGCTTCAAATCTTGATACATCTTAGTGCTTCCAGGGTGGATGGAGTAATCAGAATCATGAGCTTCTTTCAATATAGTCTCCCGGAGGCTATCGATCTCTGGAACACATATCCGATCTTTGAACCATATGGTACCTTGCTCATCCTCCGTGAATTCCGGAACTCTTCCTTCAGTAATAAGATCCTTAATCTCTTGAATCTTAGCATCACCAACCTGACCTTTACGAATCTCTTGCTCCAAGGTAGGTTCCAATTCAATGGTGACTCCTTCAGTATGAGCAACAATTCCCAAATTGAGTCTCTCAAAATCTTTTGCTAAATCATCAGGTAGCTGGACAACGAAAGCGGAGTGAACATGCTCCTTCCGGCTCAAGGCATCTGCAACCAAATTCGCCTTGCCTGGGTGATAGTGAATCTCCAAGTCATAATCCTTAATGAGCTCCAACCAACGGCGCTGTCTGAGATTGAGATCCTTCTGAGTGAATATATACTTCAAACTCTTATGATCCGTGTATACTTGGCACTTAGTTCCCATAACGTAGTGTCTCCAAATCTTAAGTGCATGCACAACTGCAGCCAATTCCAAATCATGAGTGGGGTAGTTCAATTCATGTTTCCTCAACTGACGAGATGCATAGGCAATCACATGTCCCTCTTGCATAAGCACACATCCAAGTCCTTGGCCGCATGCATCACAATAAATATCAAATCCTTTCTGCAAGTCTGGCATAACCAATACTGGAGGTGACATCAATCTCTCCTTCAATTGATCAAAGCTTTCTTGACATTTCTCATCCCACTTAAATTCTTTTCCTTTCTCCAAA
This sequence comes from Zea luxurians, assembly GCA_029449295.1. NCBI lineage: Eukaryota > Viridiplantae > Streptophyta > Magnoliopsida > Poales > Poaceae > Zea > Zea luxurians. The sequence continues at coordinate 47,949,952 of JAOPSE010000005.1, read as the reverse complement.
AGCGACGTCATAGGCTTGGCAATCTTAGAGAACCCTTCAATAAATCTTCGATAATAGCCTGCGAGTCCCAAGAAGCTCCGAATCTCAGTAACTGTAGTGGGCACTCTCCACTCCATTATCTCCTTGACTTTAGCAGGATCCACTGCTATTCCTCCATTAGAAATAATATGACCAAGGAATGGCACCTTGTCAATCCAAAACTCACACTTGCTAAACTTAGCGTAGAGCTCATTATCTCGCAACTTCTGTAGCACCAGTCTCAGATGTTGTTCATGATCACTTTCATTCCTAGAATAGATGAGAATATCGTCGATGAACACCACGACGAATCTGTCCAAATACTCCATAAACACCTTATTCATCAAATTCATGAAATAAGCTGGTGCATTGGTTAATCCAAATGACATAACCGTAAACTCATATAATCCATATCGAGTCGAGAAAGCCGTCTTAGGAATATCCGATGGTCTAATCTTCATCTGATGGTATCCCGATCGGAGATCAATCTTCGAGAATACCCTGGCTCCTCTCATCTGATCAAATAAATCCTCAATACGGGGCAACGGATACTTGTTCTTCACCGTAACATCATTAAGAGATCTATAATCCACACACATCCGTTGCGATCCATCCTTCTTCTGCACAAATAACACCGGTGCTCCCCACGGTGAGGAACTTGGACGAATGTAACCAGCCTCTTGTAACTCCGTTAACTGCTTCTTCAGTTCCTTCAACTCCTCTACGGACATTCTATATGGCCGTTTTGAAATAGGGGCGGTTCCAGGTAAGAGATCAATAACAAACTCAACTTCTCTATCAGGTGGCATCCCTGGTAACTCCTCTGGAAAGACATCCGGAAAGTCTCTAACCACCCGGATGTTGTCACCAACAAACTCCTCAGGCATAAAGAACATTGCACGCATGGATGAGGAGGTTACTGCAATATTAACTTGAAATCTTTCTCCTTTAGTGGTAGTGAGTTCTATGGTACCTCTACCACATGCTATAACGGCCTTTGCCTTTCTTAGCCATGACATACCAAGGATCAGATCTATACTGCTTGACTCTAATATTATAGCAGTAGCTCCAAATTCTCTACCCATAATGGTTAATGTCAATCTACGTGTCATTTGATTCGCCTCAACAGGCCCTTTAGGTGTAATTACTATCAGGGGTTTTCTCATATTTAGCAGTGGTATTTCATTGGCGTTAGCATATCTAGCAGACATGAATGAATGTGTAGCACCAGAATCAAATAATATTGTTGCAGGAATTGCATTAACATAGAACATACCAATTACGAGGTCACCACCATCAGGAGTATCATCAACGCTGACTTGATTCACCCTGGCTATAGAATATCCCTTGCCAGGGGTCTGTTGCTTGTTCTGGGCTGGAGTAGTAGCAATCCGCTGTGGGCAGACATTTGCATAATGACCAATCTTCCCACACTTGAAACATTGAGTGCCCGGACTCTGTCCTGCAAACTTCGTCGGGGTGCCAGTGGAAGTAGCCTGTCGAGGAGGTGGAGTCCTCAGTGGTGATTGCTGAACTGGGCGTGGTCCTCCTGGTCGGGTCGGTGTACCCTGTGGTGAACTGTAGCGAGGACGAACACTGCTGCTACCCTGTCCTTGTGAGATAGCCTTCCTCTTCAAATCACCCAGTTGAACACGCTTGTGTTCAATAGCAAGAGCCTTATCCAACAGTCTCTGAAATGATGGAAAGGTATGTGCCACCAAAGCATACTGCAGCGGTCCATTAAGTCCTTCAATAAAATGCTCCTGCTTCCTCTCATCTTCAGCAACTTCCTCAGGGGCATATCTGGATAGCTGAATAAACTTGTCGCGGTACTCGCTGACTGACATACTTCCTTGCTTCAGCGACAGAAACTCCTTCTTCTTGATCTTTATCATCCCAGCTGGAATATGGTAGTTCCTGAATTGCGTACTGAACTCTGCCCAAGTAATAGTGTCAGCAGCATCATGGGCAGCAGTATAAGAATCCCACCAGTCAGCAGCAGGACCAGTCAGACGTCCAGAAGCATATAAGACCTTCTCCCGATCAGTGCACTGTGCAATATTCAGCATCTTCTCAATTGACTTCAACCAATCGTCTGCATCAAGTGGATCTGGCGAGCTGGCGAAGGTTGGTGGCTTGTGACTCATAAACTCCCGGTGCTTATCACGAGGTGGAACTGGTGGTGGTGGTGGAGGCAATGGCACTTGCTGCTGTTGCTGCTGTTGTTGCGCCCTCCTTTCTTGGCGTATCTCATCTCTCTCCTGGCGCAACTCCTGGCGTATATCCTCTCTTTCTTGACGCATCTCCTGGCGTTCTTGCTGCATCTGGGCACGCATATCAGCCATGGTGTCTGCCATCTGCTGCATCACCGCCATCTGAGCAGCAACCAGTGGGTCAACTCCGCCTGGTGGAGGATTGGGAGGATTCATCCCAGCAGGTTGTGGCTGAGGTTGTCTTCGAGTGTGTTGGTTAGGAGGCAAGTCAATTCCACCACCCCGCCTGGTATTGACCATCTGAGTTAGATACATACGGTAAGAAGATAATAGACAAGGCAGTAATTACAATCATGTTACTTTGGGGGATTTATCAGCTAAGCAGATTAATATTTCACCTACTATAGCTAATTCAATACCTTATGTTGGTACATGCTAAGATGTCCATCTATAATAATTCAATCAATCAAAGAAGCAAATCAGACATTTTTCATCATAACAATCAAACAACATTTTAAATATAGAAAATAGTTTTGATTTGGTCTTAGGCCTCCTATCTCTTAAAAATGTCATAGGGGTAGGGATTCCAAGGTGTGAAATCCATCTTGTCTCAGAGTAGAAAAGGTAAGAATGATCAGAGTAGAACAGTAGAAGGTGAGACAGGATCAAGATAAGGTAAGTATGGAATGAATCAGAGTAAGGTGAGTGTAGAATGAATCAGAGTGAGATAAGTAGGTAAGGGTTTGTCCATTCTATCTAGGTTTCGTCCTACAGTCAACATTTCCTCTGATACCACTTCTGTAACACCCGGTTTTAAAGAAACAAAGCCGGGTGCATCTCATACATGCGCCAAGAAGACAACATATATAATAACAGAGTGTATAGAGATAAATGTCATAAAACATCAGAGTATTTATTACATAGCGGAAGACTTATTACAAAATAAAGATAAATGTAAAACGAACTAAGGATCGTCGGCGCCAATGTCGACTGAGAAACGCCACCTAGATCAGATCGAACTCCTCAGTGTTAGGCGGCTCCTCTTCGACCACCTGCTCTGCTCCTGTGGGGGGGGGGTGTGAGACAGCAAGAGTGAGCTCACATACGATCATAGCTCAACAAGTCGTGGGGAATAATGTGACATGAACTCACCAAAGGTGGGAATTCATGAAGTGTAAGGCTGATCAATGAAATAAAGGCTAAGGCTGAGCATTGCTTTTATAAGTTGGTCAAAATTTTATTAGCAGTTACTAAGTGTAAGTAAATACCAATCCATAGTAATAATAAATAAAAGTAATGGTAAAATAATCCCAAATGCAATGAAATGACAGGTTAAGATTAAGTTCCATAAATTAATCATGTGAGTGTCCGAGCCGCTCATGACCGTGAGCACGGCTAGTATACCAGTTTTACACTCTGCAGAGGTTGCGCATCTTTACCCACAAGTCGTGTTACCCATTTGCCACAGAGTTGATCAGACTCCATACACCTCTACCTAGGAAGCGAGGCAGGGTACCACTACGAGGCCTTTACAAAGTTCCACTAGCTTCAGACTACCCGCTACAGTTTATAGGAAGATCCAGTACAGGGTTCCTGGCTGACCGCCATCGCAGCAAAATCAACCAGGGACCTCCCCGCACTAACCTCTCCCCTACTGCCCTTGCCCCTTTCGGGTAAGGTAGCCCTCCCCTAGCTTTCCTAGTTAATCAGCCAAGGGCGTCCCATTCCACCCTTGTGGTAGCACTGTTTTCCCGGGTGGTTCTCCATGTTCCCATTAACATAATGATCTTAACATGAACAAGGAATAACAAAACAGATAACAATAGATAGTATAACAATAAGTGATGAATATCTCTATACCCAAATCCACATAAAGCAATAGCATGTACTACCCAAAACTTTAGTAGTAAAACCAGTGGTGAAGCAAGGTATAAAGATAATCAAAATCTAGGGCATCCTATTGGGTCCCATCAAAATTATCCTATGCAGATCATTATGAATAATAAGAACATGAATGGGTAAAAGAAGTGATCAAGGGCACAACTTGCCTTCAACGAGCTCCTGCTCAGCTACTTCAACTTGTTGAAGCTCAGGTTCCACAGTGGGTTGCTCGTCTACTCGCATCAATACAATACATACATGGCATAGCATAAATTAACATCACATCAAACATGCAAATAGAATATACAGTAATAAACTAGACATTAAAATATGATCATAGGAACTGGAATCATTAAATTTGGAGTTATATATTTTAAGTTATGGACTTTCTAAGGTTTTGTGCATTTAATACAAGATTAAGTGAAAGAATAATTTTAATGTGTTTGTCATGTCAAAACAGAGGCACTAATGGGTAGACAATATTATTACAAAAATTTAGGAACTGGAATGGTCTAATTTGGAGTTCATATGCATTTACTATGAATTAAACAAGTTTTAACATTTATTTTTGCACTAAAAATTAATTTCTGATATTAATTTCTGATTTTTAAAGTTCTCTGGATCGGGCCTCATTTTCTGTAAAACACAGGGGGTTTCGGGTAAGATTTCTGCAGACTCAGCGCACTATACGGTGGACCGCGGGTTGATTACAGCAAAGACCAGGGACTCTTATGCAAAAATACCTGGCCGAAGGGGTATCCAACGATCCTGGCCGCAGGATCACTATCTGACGGTCACGATTCAATCGAATCACTTAACGAACCGGTACGCAATGCTACCCCTCGGATCAGAGATCTACGGCCAAGATCTAAAACAGAGTCATAATCCTCCCTGGCCGCCGATCTGCCCATCGACGGACAGGATCAACCGGACGAACCGGTACCGACCTCATCTAATCGCGACCGTTCGCTGTGAGATCAACAGTCAGGAGACCGTCTTCCTTCTCCCGTCGCCAAAACAGTGGCGCCGCCGCCCCAACACGGCGGAACATCGCCGGACCACCAACGATTCCCCGCATCGGAGCGCTAATCCCCAAATTCCACTACCCTGCACCTCGACCAGTGAACCGCGAAGAAGATGGTACACCGATTACCTTGATTCGCGGCGAAGAATCCCCTGGCCCCGACGTGGCGCGGATCTCCAACTTCGGCGTGAAATTGCCCACAGCAATAGGCGCCACACGAGCCAAACGAGCTCCCAGTCGCTCACCCAGATCACCACGAACCCTCCTAGTCACTGGTTCGAGCCGACCGACGACGAGACCAGTAAACAGCCGGCGGCGATTGTGAATTGCGGTGGCGGAGCGCTCTCGGTGGTGGAGTGAAATTTCCTGGCGGCGAGCGGTCTAGCAGGGCGAGAGGAGGGAGGAGGTGCGGCGCGGAGCAATTGAGGAGGAGGCGGGGCCGATTGGGGTCTTAATCCCCACGATTGGTGTCGGTCAACGGCGAAATTCGCGGGGAAGAATCCGAGCAAGTCCGCACGAGCAGCGCCCCGTTCGGGAGGTTGTTGACGACGCGGGTAGGCCCCACCGGTCAGAGACCGCGGGAAGCAAGCGAGCGCGAGAGGGAGGCTGACGGGCGGAGCCCACCTGTCGGCGCACGCGGGCATTGGTAAGCTGGGCCGCGCGGGTGAGTTTTCCTGAGTGGGCCGATTTGAATACTGTTGGCCCATGTATCGCTTTTATTCTTTTCTTTTTTATATTTTCTGTTTTTCTTTCCTTTTTCTCCATTTTCTAATCCAATTTGGATTCAAGTCTTAAATTCAAACTTTGTGGCCATATTTACTCTATGTTTGTACAGTAAAAAGTAGTAGGCCTAGGAATATGTATATTTTTGTATTTCTATATCTTTCCTATTCTCCTTATTTTCAAACCCCCAAATTTTAATTTAGGGATCAATTCAACCTTTAGAATCATTGTTTTATTATTATTATTTACATTATTATTTTATTTAATGCACAAACAATAGAACTCCAACATGATGCAAATTTTTCTATCATTTGTTGGAATTAAGCTCTTAAATTTTGTGTAGGCTCTTTTCATGATGCAAATGAGACATACAAAATTGAGAATAACTCTCTATTATTCCTGGTATACAACTTGGAGTATTACATTGATCCAGTGTACCGAAGTGCAAAAACCTCAGTTCGCAGCTCAGTTACTTCGTGGACCTGCCAGCACTTGGTGGGCAAACTTTGTGGCTGTACAACCAGCAGGACATCAAATTACTTGGGCTGAATTTAAGGAAGCTTTTAGAGCACATTATATTCCAGATGGAGTCCTGCAAATGAAACTGGAGGAATTTTTAAGGCTTAAGCAAGGTCCTGACACGGTGATGCAATATCTTGGGAAGTTTAATCACTTGTCCCAGTATGCTGTTGATCATGTGAACACTGACGGTAAAAAGCGAGATTGTTTCATGCGGGGTTTGAGTTTCAAGCTGCAAAAGAAAATGGCTACCTGTTATGACTTGACATTTAATAGAGCAGTCAGTGTGGCAATTGCAGTAGAAGATAAGGGGCGGGTACATCAAAATGCTAAAAGGATGTGGAAAGGCTCTGGAGCTGGATCTTCCCAGGATCCATCAAAGCGTCAAAAGGTAGTAATCAGAACAGCTGGTTCTCCCAACATTCCCTATCACTTAGCCGCTTATCCTGCTAAGACTCCTATCTACATCCGTCCCACAAATATGCAACGCCAATCCTTTCCCACAAATAACCAAGCTCCCCGTTTGCCTGCTCCCACTGGCACCAAATATCCCTGCTATAACTGTGGAAAAGCAGGGCATTTTATTAAAGACTGCCCCTACCCCCGCCAAAACAACTCAAATTTCCAGAAACCAGCAGGAAATCATTCTCAAAATCAGAACAAGAATACTTCTGGAAACAATGCAAAAGGGAAGGACAACAGAAAATTCGGGCGAGTATTCTATACTCAAGTGGATGTGACTCCAGAGGGAAATCCTGTGCTTATGGTTATGTTCCTTGTTGCCCATCATCCTGCCAAAATACTTTTTGACACTGGTGCATCCCATACATTTCTCAGTAAAGATTTTTCCATGCATCATAATATTTCTATTCAAGAAGCAAGATGGGGTGTGGCAGTACAATCACCCGGGGGTCGATTGTTTATAAAGGAAATGGCCTTCCAAGTGCCAATAGAATTAGTTGGGCATAGTTACCCTACTAATATGATAGTGCTGAAAGGTCAAGATATAGATGTGATTTTAGGCATGAATTGGCTAGTCCAACATGAAGTCGCTATTGATACGAAGAAACGGACCATTCGATTAAATACTTTGTTAGGAGAGAGCCAGTTGCAAATTCAGTTGCCCCCGCTAAAAGAAGTCCCAGGAGGAGTCTATAGTACATTAGTTAAAGAGTTAGCCAATATTCCGGTGGTGCGAGAATTTCCGGATGTTTTTCCAGAAGAGTTGCCAGGTTTGCCACCAGAACGTGATGTGGAATTCTCAATTGAATTAAAACCTGGTACAGCTCCTGTCTCTCGGAGGTCGTATAGAATGCCCCCAAATGAGCTGGCAGAATTGAAGACGCAACTGCAAGATCTGTTAGAAAAAGGTTTCATTCGACCCAGTTCCTCACCCTGGGGCTGCCCTGCCATCTTTGTGAAAAAGAAGGACCAAACATTAAGGATGTGTGTTGATTATAGACCCCTGAATGAGGTAACTATCAAGAACAAATATCCGCTGCCGCGAATAGACCTTTTGTTTGACCAGCTTGTTGGGGCAAAGGTATTTTCCAAGATTGATCTCCGTTCCGGTTATCATCAAATTCGGGTTCGGCCAGAGGATATTCCGAAGACGGCTTTTACAACAAGATATGGGTTGTATGAGTATTTGGTTATGTCGTTTGGACTTACTAATGCTCCTGCCCATTTCACCTATTTAATGAACTCGGTATTTATGCCAGAATTGGATAAGTTCGTGGTAGTTTTCATTGATGATATCCTGATTTATTCCAAGAGTAAAGAAGAACATGCTACTCATCTTCGGGTGGTGCTGACTCGACTTCGGGAACATAAGTTATATGCTAAATTCAGTAAATGTGAGTTTTGGTTAGATCGAGTTCCATTTCTTGGTCATATTTTGTCAGCAGAAGGAGTAGCCGTGGATCCTAGTAAAGTGAAGGATATCCTAGAATGGAAGCCACCTACCACGGTTCATCTTGTTCGGAGCTTCCTGGGCATGGCAGGATATTATCGTCGGTTCATTCCTGATTTTTCAAAAATCTCTAAGCCAATTACCGAATTACTGAAGAACAATGTGAAGTTTAATTGGACACCAGAGTGTAAGGAAGCCTTTGAGAAGTTAAAGAAATTATTAACCACGGCACCCGTGTTAGCACAACCTGATATTGAGAAGTCTTTCGACGTATATTGTGATGCTTCTGGTACGGGCATTGGATGTGTGTTAATGCAAGAAGGCCATGTAATAGCATATGCTTCACGACAATTGAAGAGACATGAAGAACATTATCCTACTCATGATCTGGAGCTTGCGGCAGTTGTGCATGCTTTAAAAATTTGGCGTCATTATCTTCTGGGCAATACTTGCCATATTTATACAGATCATAAAAGCCTCAAGTACATCTTCACTCAAGCGGAATTAAATATGAGACAGCGAAGGTGGCTAGAATTAATCAAGGACTATGATTTAGAAGTGCATTATCATCCTGGCAAGGCGAATGTGGTCGCAGATGCGCTCAGTCGCAAGGAGCATTTATGTTATCTATTGGCTAGTCCTCTTGAGACCACAATTTGTCAACAAATGGAACGACTAAATCTGAGTATGTTCCAACCTGCCCTACTAGCTAATCTACAACTGGAGTCAACTTTAATTGATCAAATTATGGAAGCTCAGAAGACAGATGCTGGGATAACCCATATCAAGGAACACATGGCAATGGATCCTACTACGTGTTTCCACATGGATAACAAAGGTATTCTTTGGTTTAAGAACCGATTAGTAGTTCCAAAGGTTCCTGAGTTGAGGCAATAGATACTGGATGAATCTCATACCTCCCGGTATTCTATCCATCCTGGGAGTAGTAAGATGTATCAAGACTTAAAATCGCGATTCTGGTGGACTAAGATGAAAATTGAGATTGCTCGTTATGTTGCTAGGTGTGATATTTGCCAACGAGTAAAGGCTATATATCTAAGGTCTGCTGGGCCGTTGCAATCGTTGCCTATCTCGAAAGGGAAATGGGATGATATCAGCATGGATTTCATCGTAGGTTTACCCAAGACTTCCAGGGGTTGTGATTCTATTTGGGTAATCGTGGACCGTTTCACCAAGGTTGCACATTTTCTACCAGTAAAGACTAGAGATTCAGTGGTTTCCTATGCCAAATTGTACATTGCACGCATCCTGAGCCTGCACGGTGTGCCAAGGACGATTATCGCAGATCGTGGTCCTCAGTTTGTGGCCAAATTCTGGGAAGGGCTGCAAACGTCTCTTGGTACCAAATTAATTCATAGCTCAGCCTACCATCCCCAAACCAGTGGGCAGACCGAAAGAGTAAATCAGATCTTGGAAGATATGTTGCGAGCATGTGTATTAGTTTATTCGGAAAAATGGGATGAGTGCTTGCCGTTGGCTGAATTTTCCTACAACAATAGTTACCAAGAGAGTATCCAGATGGCACCTTTTGAGGCTCTTTATGGGCAGCGGTGCCGAACTCCACTCAACTGGTCGGGGCCCGGTGAACGGTTTTTCTTTGGGCCAGATTTAGTAAAAGAGGCGGAAGAAAAGGTGAAACTTATTCAACACCGTTTGAAGGTTGCACAACACCGTCACAAACGTTATGCAGACAAGCGAAGACGACCCTTGTTTTTCCAAGTTGGCGATTTTGTGTATTTGAAGGTTTCACCTATGAAAGGGGTAAATCGTTTTGGCATTAAAGGGAAATTGGCACCACGCTATGTTGGCCCTTTTGAAATACTAGCACGGTGTGGAGATGTGGCTTATAAAGTGAAACTACCTGAACATCTTTCGGCCATACATAATGTATTTCATGTATCCCAACTTAAGAAATGCCTTCAAGTGCCTGACAAAGTGGTAGAAATTTCTGATGTTGATCTGGAACCGGATTTGACTTATTCCGAGCACCCTATAAAGATTGTAGATCAACAGGAAAGGGTTACCCGTAGAAAGACTATCAAATTCTACAAAGTGCAATGGAATAAGCATTCTGAAGATGAAGCTACATGGGAATCTGAGGAGTTTTTGAATAATAAGTTTCCTAAGTTTTTAGAGTCTTGTAAATCTTAAGTCTATTGTAAATTCTACTTAATGTAAACTGACTGGGGCACCCACACCCCCTGCCTTGTAACAGAAATAAGGAAATAGGATTGTGACGTGTTTCTTTTTCTACTACTTAGCCTCGAGCCTTAATCTCGGGACGAGATTTCTTTTTAGGGGGGAAGGATGTAACACCCTGGTGTTACTGGAAATTAAAACTTGGCATGACATCATATGCATTGGCATCTTTGTATTGTAACACACTTAGAATGCATTCACTAGGACCAAGAAAAACTCAAAAGGAGATGTGGTGATGGATAGAGTGAAAAACCTAGTTTGAAAAACTCTAGTTTTGAGCTCAAAAGTGGAATCTGAGATCTGGCCATAATTTGCCAAAAATCAAAATACCAAAGTTGTAGAGTTTCCAAAACTAAACAATTTTCGTGTGTTGAGATTTTCAAGTTTTGAAGGGAAATTTGGAGTAATTTGCAGATTTCAGATTTAATACAGTTTTGGTTCAACTAAAAACAGTTTGCTTTACCTATTTCTGGACCCCTATATGTTTTAGTCTGGGGCTTTTGGCAAAAGGTTTCTATAGTAAACTCGTAGATTAACTATAGGAGAACAACTTTTATTAAGTATTGAAGCTCTAAATCTATATGGAACTGGTAGAAAAAGGAGCCTAAAGATGCAGTGTTCAGTTTGGAGAATCAGACTTAGATAAAAATTCAGTCCTGCTGATTTTTCAGTCTGAAGCAGATTTGGGATACTCCTTAAGGGCTGATCCATGTAATTCTGGGCTATGAATGTTGTACCAAAGTGGAAGCCCATACTTTGATGTGCAGATTTGATTCAGGGTAATGCCACTAAAACCAGTTGGAACAGACAGTAACAGTAGTCCAAAGATTCAATGTGCTAAATCTGAATTCAGACTTAGTGAAAATTCTGGGTTCTGAACTTTTATGCCTAAGCCCACTTTGAAGCCCTTTTATTATTCAGTCTATTGGGTTTTAGCTTAGGACCATTATATCAAAATGGTAGAGGATTTATCAGTGTGCAACTTTGTTTAAGGGAGATGGACTTGGTACTCTATAAAAACTGGAGTAAATAATGCTGAAAGATAGGCTGTCAGACTTCTAAAGCTTCAGATGAGGAATAGTGTGCTGGTCTGAATTTCAGTCATTTGGCTCCACTTTGGAGCTGTATGGTGTCTTTTCTAGGCAGTTTTGAGCTGAGATCTTTATAACAAAAATGGAGATCATCTATAAATGAACAAATTCCTTTAAGTGAGTTGGGTTTGATCCAACACAAAAAGTAAAGGGAAAGCTGTCTGAAAGTCATCCTGTCAGTATTTGCGTTCAGAGTTATTTCAGCTAACTGAAATTATGGCTCCTATGAGATGTGCCTCACTTTGGAGTAGCATAAATGGAGATCTGTGCAGTATTGATGCTATAAGTTTACAGAAAAGTGGAAGACCAATACTTGGTGAACAAGTTTGGTGTAATGGGCAAGGTCTGTCCTTATGGGAAATTAGAAGGGAAGGGTGTCCAAAAGTGGATCATCAGGTTTCAGTTTCAGATTTAACCCAATGGCTAAGTACTGAATTTTAGTAGTATTTTGCTCTGTTCAGGCACCTGTAGCGGCTAATTCATGGAGAGTCGGGTTGAGACTTTTTTAGCAAATAGCTAGCCCTGGGAATAGAGAGCAGGTTCCCTTGATGGGGGTGGGCTGGTATGGTATAAAGTGAAAAATAATCTGGTCCTAAGTTACTTCTGTCAGATTTTTATTCTGATTTAGTTTAGCGGAAGCTGGTAGAGAGGAGGTCGGAGTTACTTTGAGCGGTTGTAGTTCTGTTCTGTGACAGTCGACTTCGATTTTGTGGTAGTAATATGATAATATTAAGTTAGGGAAACATGTTTAGCCGGCTAGATGGGTCAGCTACCATTAGAAATTTCTGAAAGACTGGACGTGAACATTGGAGGTTCAGTCAAAACAAAACAAAGGAAAAGTTCAGAGTTGATTAGTTGGTAGGACACTGCTGTATTCCACTGAGCTATCCAGTTTCAGATGAGGTTGGATGTGGCTAGACGTGAATCAGAAAGGGGCCTAGGAGTTTCTAATACTGGGCGAAAAAGAAATGGGGGGTTTTTCACCTTACAAACGGCTGAAGTCTGGTACAGTAAATAGAATTTGGTAGAAGCTAGTGACTCAGCTGGAGCATGCTCCTCTGTCAAAATGCTAGCGAGCGCTGGTTTTGCCTCACCTGTAGACTGGTCATGCGTCGAGCTCATGCAAAAATCCTACGTACCCTAGTCGGTGGAGCACTAATACCATTGGATACATTCGCGTTCTCTTTTGGACAAACCTCTTGAGACTTGTTGTGGGACGATGGCTTTTATACTGAGGATACAACTGTGGTGCTCTTGAGCCTAGTTATAGAAACCACGTCCCTGTCCTTTTCGTCTGTGTCCTTTTGCACTCCCAGGTCCGTTATCAATTGGCACCTGAATTATCCCCGCTCAGAGTTTAGTTCTAGTTGAAGTTGCTGGTAGTTTATTGCTCACTGTGGTCACCACCGTGTTCTTCCATTCCCTCTCGTCGTGGTCAGAAACCCAGCAGGTATTTTATACCCACTTCGATTGTATTCCTATTTTGATCTGTACCTATGATGCTTGTGAAGCCCTCGGTGTAGGCTCTACCATTCCTATGGGTCAGAAACAAAAGGGTTTGTCGTAGGCCGTTCCACCAAGCGTGACATCCGTGTCGACTGGTTTAACTTAGACCCCCTGACTGTTGTTTTGCAGGCATCAGTCGTACCAAGTTTTAGGATTTTTGCAGCAATAATTAATTTTTTGGGTAATTAAAAGTGCCTCTGGAATGCATAAATGAATTTTAGAAATAAAACCAGCGCACCAAAAATTATGAAAAATTTGCAGAAACATTATATACCCTTACAACAACTCCTGGTAGAAATTTGAGTCTGTTTAAGTTTAATTTACTTAGAGAACCGGAAACTAGTTTAGTAAACTTTAATCTATTTAGTTCTCTAATTGTTTGAAGTAAGTTTAATTTGATAATTTTGGGCCACTATTAAGAGACCTAGAACCATGTGTATAATCACTGTATGCTTAATTAAAAGTATTTAAACTTTTCTACCTCTCCCCAAGCGAGAGTTTGCATAGCATATCATTACATAAGCATTCATATACTTCGAATTGACTTGTAGAGCACCTTGAAGAAGAATTTGAAGTTGAAATAGAAGGGGAGCCTGTTCCTCCATCTGAAACTTCTCCAACTGAGGCTGTCACTGAAGGTCCTCCGGAGGGTGTCCCATTTGGATTTGCTGCTAACTGCAATATCCTGGTAGAAGAGCCCGACTCTCCTCCTCACCAAGGCAAGCCCCGGTGCATTTGCCACCTCCTTGTTTTTTTTAAACTTTTATCACTTATATGATGCATTAGGTGGTAGGAGTTGAATGATTAAACCTTTGTTGCATAACTTCCTTGAACTATTGATTACCATCCTTGATACCTGTTTTAAAAAGCTAGATGTGCTTAGTATGCTCATAGACTAAGAACAAAATGTTTTGATCTATGAATCATGTTTTTGCAAAGAAAAGAGGCTGGAGTGATGAAGGTATCAAAGGCCTTGATGACTTCATCATTTCAGTAGGGTACCTCTGATAGGTACCAGGTTTTCAGAAATAACTTAATATGAGACCAGACGTTGAGCAGGAAAGGTCGCCCGTCTGTGTCGCTTAAGGACCGTTCCGATTGTTGGCCTGCTGATCTAGGACCCTTTAACTGGCCACATGCCTCATCATGGGTAAGCTTAGCCTCGGCCGGACCAATACCAGAACAGCTCGCACGCACTGGGAGTGGAGAGATGGCGAGAGTAGCTTGTACCCTCCGTGGCAAGAGACTGGAAGGTGGGGTGCTGTACTCTCGGAAACATGGCGGGCACCATGGCGAGAGTTACGTGTACCAACCAGGCCAATGGCTGGACGGTGGAGTGCTGTGCTCTCGGGTCGCGTGAACCCGTTCTGGTCTTGAGAAACCCGGTGGCGAGTTGACATATGCAAGGGTTAAGTGCTACATATGTCGTGTGGTTGGAGATCCTTAGCTGAGTATTAATCGATTCGGATCGCCGAACTTCTCGGATATGAAGACTGGATCACTGCCCTGCATCGTAAATAACAAGTGAAACTAAAGCTGTTAAAATGAAGCTAGTGTAGGACAAGTGAATGCTCTAGATTAGGCAAATCTAGATTCAGGAAAAGTACTTAACTTGTGAAGTAAAAGTTTGGCCTAAGGATTCACTACTAGTAAGCTTTTCTGCAAAACTGAGTCTTTGAAATTTGGTAAGCCTTACCTTGATTCCCAACAACTAGCATATCCTTGCGAGTCTTTTTCTTTAGTCGGGTCAGTCTTGCTGAGTATTTCCATACTCAGGGTTTATCCCATTGTTGTTGCAGGAGAAACTATCAACACGTATGAGTTTTGTTAAACTCATAATGGTGACTTTTACTTGTGTACATTATGTGGGTTCTGCGGGAAGATAGTTTCTTCCCAGTTGATGTAATAAGTTAGCACTTTAACTCTACCTCGGGCATGTAATAATAAATACTTTGTGGTTTGTAAACTTATTAGCTTGTTAATGTATATTATCTTATTGTAAAGACTTCCGCTCAACTCCTGTTTTTTTTAAACTCTATGTTCTGGATTGGTTATTGTAATATTTGCAACTTTGCGTGAATGGTCCTTGGAAAGGAACGAGTTCATCGAAACTCGGCAACTCGAGTAAGTTATCTGATCCACTTACATATCTATCCGAGGCCTTGAGGGCAAGGATTGGTGTACGTGGGCCCGATAACTTGGTTGGGTTGTGACAGCCGAGAGGCCTCGGGTAGGATAGCAAAATGGGTAGTGGAGCTCATGGGCGAAACACTTTCATTCGCCTTTTGGAAGGCCGTAAAATCTCAAGTCTTGGCTGACTTCCTGGCTGAATGGGTCGACACCCAATTACCGATAGCTCCAATGCAGGCCGAACTTTGGACCATGTACTTCGATGGGTCGCTCATGAAATCCGGAGCGGGTGCTGGCTTGCTCTTCATTTCGCCCCTCGGAAAACATGTGCGCTACGTTATAGCCTCCATTTTCCGGCGTCAAATAACGTGGCCGAGTACGAGGCTTTGGTTAATGGGTTGCACATCGCCGCCGAGCTAGGGGTTCAGCGCCTCGACGCTCGTGGCGACTCGCAGCTTGTTATTGACCAAGTCATGAAGAACTCCCACTGCCACGATCGAAAAATGGAGGCCTACTGCGACAAAGTTCGGCACTTGGAAGATAAGTTCCACGGGCTGGAACTCAACCATGTTGCTCGACGGTACAACGAGACTACGGATGAGCTGGTGAAAATAGCCTCGGGGCGGACGACGGTTCCCCCGAACGTCTTCTCCAGGGACATATATCAACCATCGGTCAAACTCGACGACGCACCCGAACCCGAGGTAACCTCGACCCAGCCCAAGGTACCCTCGGTCACCGAGGGTGAGGCCTTACGCGTCGAGGGAGAGCAGAATGGGGTTGCGCCAAACCAAAACTGGCAGACCCCGTACCTGGAATATCTCCTCCGAGGAGAGCTGCCCCTTGACAAGGCCGAAGCTCAGCGACTGGCTCGGTGCGCTAAGTCGTTCGTTTTACTGGGTGATGAAAAGAGTTGTACCATCACAGCCCCTCGGGCATTCTCCAACGATGCATATCTGTCGCCCAAGGACAAGAGCTATTACAAGAAATACACTCGGGGGCTTGCGATCACCATGCAACACCTCGGACCCTCGTGGGAAACGCTTTCCGACAAGGTTTCTACTGGCCGACCGTGGTGGCCGACGCCACTAGGATTGTACGCTCCTACCGAGGGTGTCAATTCTACGCGAGATAGACGCACCTGCCCGCTCAAGCCCTGCAGACAATACCTATCACTTGGCCGTTTGCCGTATGGGGTCTGGACCTCGTCGGTCCCTTCCAGAAGGCACCCGGGGGCTTCACGCACCTGCTGGTCGCCATCGACAAATTCTCCAAGTGGATTGAGGTCCGACCCTTAACCAGCATCGGGTCCAAGCAGGCGGTGGTGTTCTTCACAAATATCGTCCATCGCTTTGGGGTCCCAAACTCCATCATCACCGACAATGACACGCAGTTCACTGGGAAGAAGTTCCTGGACTTCTACGAAGACCACCACATCCGTGTGGACTGGGTCGCCGTAGCTCACCCAATGACAAATGGGCAGGTGGAGCGCACCAACGGTATGATTTTGCAGGGACTATAACCGAGGATCTACAATGACCTCAACAAGTTTGGCAAGCGGTGGATAAAAGAACTACCCTTGGTGGTTTGGAGTCTGAGGACGACGCCAAGCCGGGCCATGGGTTTCTCGCCGTTTTTTCTAGTCTATGGGGCCGAGGCCATCCTACCCACGGACTTAGAATACGGTTCCCCGAGGACAAAGGCTTACGACGACCAAAGCAACCAGACCAACCGAGAAGATTCATTGGACCAGCTGAAAGAGGCTCGGGACGTGGCCTTACTACACTCGGCGCGGTATCAGCAGTCTTTGCGACGCTACCACGCCCGAAGGGTTCGGCCCTGAGACTTCCAAGTGGGAGACTTGGTACTTTGGCTGCGACAAGACGCCCGAGGGCGCCACAAGCTTACTCCTCCCTGGGAAGGGCCGTTCATCATCACCAAGATTTTGAAGCCCGGGACATACAAGCTGGCCAACGATCAAGGCGAGGTCTACAACAACGCTTGGAACATCGAATAGCTACGTCGCTTCTATCCTTAAAATGTTTCAAGTCGTTCATGTATCTCACTTTCTTTACATGCATAAATAAAGTCTAACCATCAAGGAAGGATCAGCCTTGCCTCGGCAAAGCCCGACCCTCCCTCGGGGGCTAGAAGGGGGGAACCCCCTCTGCGTCAAAATTTTCCTCGGAAAAGTTTTCCGCCGAAACAACTTTCGTGCTTTTCGACTGCGTCAATAACGGAATCCTAAAAACAAGCGAGAGAGACCTTGAGCGGCAAGGCCGACCGAGCCGAGGGACTCCTACGCCTCCAGGATACGAATACCTCACTCATCACCTTCCGCGAAAAGTAACTCACGCTCGGATAAGCGATTCTGCTACCAAACAAGTCCTAACGCTCGAAAACTTTTCTACCAAAACGACTTTCGTGCTTTTCGACTATATCGATAACGGAATCCTAAAAACGACGGGAGAGACCTTGAGCGGCAAGGCCGACCGAGCCGAGGGACTCCTACGCCTCCGGGATATGGATACCTCACTCATCACCTTCCGCGAAAGGTAACTCACGCTCAAATAAGCGATTCTGCTACCGAACAAGTCCTAACGCACGAAACAAGAGGAAAGAAAACGCAGATTTATAATCTGACAATAAAAATATTTAGGCCTCAGTGGCCGCAAAAAACATACGCATACTTAAAACAAATTGTTCCTGCAGGCTCAGACATCGGCAGGGGGAGGAGCAGCACCCTCGGCGTCGTTTCCACCCTCGGCAGGATCTGGCTCGGCCTCAGACGGTGACACAGGCGGAAGGATCTCCACCTCAAAGGAGGAAGCCAGCACCGCGCTTGGGCCCTCGATGGCCGCGTCAAGCCTCTGGACCTCGGCTAAGGCAGCCTCCTCTTCGTCGGGTAAGCAGTACCCCTCGCTGACCCGCTCCAGATCCACGTCGTAGTGGGAAGCGAGCACGGCGAAGGCCCGCCTAACGTTGTGGTGCAGCGCTCCGTGGAGTCTGCTGCGCACATGGCCACCCAAGGCCCGCAGATTACTCTAGGGGGAGCTACCCGAGGGGACATCGTCGAGGCCGAAGGCCTAGCAAAAAGCCGAGATGGCCTTGGACATGGCCGCGTAGTCAGCCTCCTTCTGCTCAGCCGCCTGGGCAAGTGCCTTGCAGTCCTTGATGGACTCGTTAAGAGCCGTCTCAAACCCTGCAGACAACCGAACAAAATTCTTCAGACACAAGGAGAAGAATGAAGACAAAAACAAAATCACGATGCGGGCAGGACAGACCTTCGGCCCAGGCACGCTGCTGTGCGGCCACAGCTTGGGCGGACTGAGCAGTCCCGACGACCACGACCAGGCTCTCCGTAAGGGTCCCGGCCCGAGCGGACGCCTCGGTTAGCCGCTCTGTAGCCTCAGCCAGCTGACCCCTAAGGGCCTCAGCCCGGCTCACGACCTTGGCAGCTTGGCTTCGGGATTGGTCCCGCTCGCTGGTGACCTGGCCAAGCTCCAGTCGCCGCTGCTGCATCTCCTCGGCCTGGGAAGCCACCTGCTCCCGGGCCGACGAAGCCTCCGCTCATGCCGACGTCGCCTCTGTCCGCGCTGCCGCTGCCTCCGACTTCAGCTCATCGCAGAGCAGCCGAAGGTCCACCACCTCGGTGCTCCGTTGGGCGAGGCGCTCATTGGCCTCGGTAAGCACAGCCCACTGGGATCGCAGCAAATCCCAGACGTCGCTCTCACGGCGGATGAACAGCGACTTGGCGGTGCTCACGTTCGCAAGTTCCTAAGGAAAGAAAATAGGATATTACAAAGAATGCCCTGGTCACGCAAGGTGTACATCTAAATCCTTACCTGGAAGACCCTGGGAACGTCCCTGGAAAGGATCTCCATGGTCGACCAAAGCGACCTCATCGCCGCCTTGGTATACTCACGGAAATTATCCAGAGACCTCTCCTCCAGCTCATCGTTGAGGGAGAGGAGGGGTTCCGAGTCCGAGGTGGCACGACTCCAGAACAGGAGCAGCTGCCCACACCACTCATTAGGGTTGAGCTACGCGAGGATAAGGCCACTGTTCCCCAAGACGGGCCATGGTTCTGCGTGCCCCTCGACCAAGGCGTCGGGTCCCCCTGCAGCCCATGCATCAGGCACCGACGCAGTCAACGTACTGGGCCTCCCCTTGACTAAGGTGGCAGGCCTCCGATCACCGACCTCGGCAACGACGGCCGCCCTCTCCTCATGGCCGAGAACGGGGAGGTCGGGGATGGCCACGGGCGGCGGCGCCTCAACCATCCCGACGTCGGTGGCGACTAGCGGCTCCGCGGGCGAATCAGCAACGGCCCCGGCAGGAGTCGATGCTGGCGCCGACAACAAGTCAGCCGGGCTCGAGGCCGCGGCCGCGTTAGCAGCCTTTCCCGGCATGATGGCCACTCCGGCAGGGGGTCAGCCTAGGAGGCTTGCCCCATGGTAACTCGTGACGCCTGGGCCCCCCATCGGAGGGCGCCTTGTGCGGAGGCCAACCAACCGACATGGCGCGCCGCAGCACCGGCCGCCGAAGCCGGCTTCGTCTTAAGGGCCTTCGTGGGGGCCAGACCAGCCAAGCCCTGTCTTCGCTTGCTGAAAGAGAGAGACGGCAAGTTCAAGACACACAGTGGAAAAACCAAAACATAGGTATCCTCAGATACTTACCCGCTCCGGGGCAAGGCCAATCGTGCCTGCGGGGAGGCCCCTCGGGCCTCGGTCTCCGCAGGCGCTGCCGAGGGTTGCCCCGTCGCCGGCTTCGGCGCCGCTTCCGCCTCGGGCGCCCGAGGCGCCGAAGGGGCGGCCCTCCCAGGCATCGTCACAACGACCGGGGGACCAACCTTCTGTACAGCCAGCACGGGTGCTTGTTCTTGGGGGACAGGCGGATCGGCCTGACTCCCCGGAGTCACCCTAATTATCTCGGCCAAGGGGTCAAGTACCCCCTTGGCCTGCCTCTGCTCCTCGGATCGGGACCTTGGTGTCCCGGCCCCAGGCACTGATGGTGCCAGCCCACTTGGAGGCTGGCTCGGCGACCCCTGGCCCAGCCTCGGGTCCGGGCTGAGGCCAAGTCGGGCCGCCATGTCATCGTCTTTGTCATCATCGTCATCATCATCGTCATCGTCGTCAGGCGTCTCCGGCGACGACTCCAACGGGAGCCCATCCCTCGCCTGCCTCCGATGACGCTTCTCCAAGGCTTCCCGAGCTCGCATCCTCTCGCGAGCTCGGGCCTTTTCCGCGTCCTTCTTCTCCTTTTCCTTCTCTGCGGTGAGCCTACGCACGACTCAGTTCACCACGTCCTTCGGGACCGGTGGCCAGGCGGGTTTAAAAATCCTCAACCCCTGGGGACAAACAAAAATCCCAACGGTAAGAATCAAAGGCGTAGAGAACTCGGCGCAAAACAGAAGGAGGATCGGACACTTACCAGGGACACATACCCACGGTCGGGACGCATCGCGGGCTGCCTAAGGGCGCCAGCATCTAGCCTCCCTACCGTACCTGATACCCGCTTGAGGAGGTCGTCGGTGGAGAGGGAGGTCGAGGACATCCGCGAGCCCTCCAAATCGACCCCCGGCTTCATCTCCGCAAGCCGCAGCCGCCGCTCTGCCAAAGGGAGCACCCTCCGACGATGGATACCGGCGATGACCCCCGCAGCGGTAAGGCCCCCATCTCGTAACTTCTGCAAGGCCTGCAGAATAGGCTGGAGCTTCTCCTGGTTCTCGCGCGTGGCCCCCCAGCGCCAGTTATTGCCGGCGGCGGTCACCACTCGTTGAGAAAATGGCGGAAGCATCCCGCCGTCGTTCCGGAGATAAAACCACCGGTTCTGCCACCCCTTGTTCGAAGACACAAGGGAGGCATGGATGTACTGCTACGTGCGCCCCGGCCTCAGCTGGAGGGTGCAGCCACTGGCCCGCACCGCCATATAGACCTTCTTCGCGTCCGTTGACGCGGCGAAGAACTCCGCGGAGAAGAGATGGTTCCACAGGTCCCAATGAGGGTCAATCCCCAAAAAACCCTCGCAAACCGCCACGAAGATGGCCGCTTGCGCAATAGAGTTGGGGTTGAAGTTATGCAGCTCCACCCCGTAGTAGTGCAGGAGCGCCCGCATGAAGCGGCTCGCTGGCACTCCAAACCCCCGCTCATGGAAGGGGATGAAACTGACCACGTATCCCGGCGGCAGAGTCGGGTCGGCCTCGCTCCCAGGGGCCATCCACTCCGGCTGCGGCCCGCCGGAGAGAGGACGGGACAAACCATCGGAAACAAGGGCCTCCAGATCCTCCACAGCAACGATGGAGAAAGGCAACGGGTCGCGCGGTGGAACGACGGTCACCTTGTCAGCCATCGTCGAATGGAGGTGGTGGAGGCGGAGGGGATGAGGTGCGCGGTTTTCTCTTCTCTGGCTATTCTCTTAGGTTGCGGAAACCAAAGCAGAAGGCAAGCGCAAATGGCAGGGTAAAGAACCACTACCGTCCCCTCTCCCGGGTATATAAAGGCCCGAGCGAGATCCACCCAAAACTTCGCCCGAACCCGTCGCGAAATTCAAACTCGAAGGTGAAACAGTCTTTCTGTTCCTCGAACGACTCGTGCACGCGCAACAGACGCCCCGCGAATCGCCCGTTCCGTCACATTAAC
Organism: Zea luxurians; assembly: GCA_029449295.1. Lineage (NCBI taxonomy): Eukaryota > Viridiplantae > Streptophyta > Magnoliopsida > Poales > Poaceae > Zea > Zea luxurians. The sequence continues at coordinate 47,928,074 of JAOPSE010000005.1, read as the reverse complement.
TCCTTGGCAGGGCAAGCGACACCTCCGGTAGGCGAAGCGGGCGCCGTTTCACCTCCGTCATGATGACCGCGTCAGAAAAGGTGCGCCACATTATTTAAATTCATATCCTTTTTCTTTTCCTCTCTCTCTCTCTCTTGCCACAGGGATCGGGAAAGGGGATATTTCGAAAAGGATCCTTCTCAGCGAAGGAAACGAGCCCCGAGCCCTCCTACTAATCAGGGGTTCGAAGGTTGCGCCCTCCGGGGTTCGGCAACCGCCCTAGAGCACTCGGGCTCCGAGCCCTCTACTGATCAGGGGTTCGAAGGCTGACCCCTCGGAAGGGTTCGACAGCCGCCCTAGAGCATGCAGAGTCAGGGATGACCCTAGGTACGTCCGTTACATGGCCGAGGCTCGGGCTACGCTCCCGAGGTACCCTAGGACATTTCCGAGACCCGCGGGAACGATTTGTAATGGAATCCCACCGAAGGGAGGCACCGAGCCCTCGGACCCTATCGAATGGGTCCGGGTCCAGCAAATCACCCGCAGGTACTTTTGGAGCGCGCCTCTGGGCCACTAGCCGACCCTTATCGAACGGGGATTGGGCGTCCACTCGGATTACCCGCTAGCAACTCACTGGAAACACCATGTTCGGTGCCCTCCGAGGGTAACATGGCACTTTCCCCCCTTCCTCCTTATGGAGAGGCGACGAAGGGGCGTACAATAAAAGTCGAGATGGTCCTTGATCGTCCTCTCGCTCCGTGCAGAGGCTCGGGGGCTGCTCTCGCACTAGGCTACAGCCAAACTGTTGACCACGTCAACAAACCAGCTTAAAAACTCGGAGCCTGACCGTGCACCCGGGCTACGGCCAGGCCGCATGAGGGAACAACAAGGCTGACCGAGGCATCACGAAAAGAATTAAGACCTCAGAGGAGTCAAACCACTCCTCCAAGGCCTCGGGGGCTACACTCGACGGGTGCGCTCGCGCGCACCCATTGGAACAAAATATGACCGAGAAGGGCCGGTCCCCTTGCAAAAAATCCGGCAGAACCTCTAAGCGAGTACCAACACTCCCTTCGAGGCTCGGGGGCTACTGTCGGGAACCGTAATTAGGGGTACCCCCAATGCTCCTTAACCTGGCTGGAAAACATCTTCAGAACAAACCATACACGACTGATAAAGCATGGTTCAAGTCAAGGCCTCGTCTACCAAGGGATGTGACCTCATCCGAGCCCAGCCTCGGGCAAGGATAGTAGTCCCAGACGGATTCACGCCTCGCCCAAGGGCCTCCTTAGGCAGTGGGCGCACCCTCGGCTCGCCCGAAGCCTAGCTTGGGCAAACTTTGTCGTACAATGACCTTAGCCAGATCGCCCTACGAACCGATCGTATCGCATGTGCATTTAATGCGGAGATCGCCTGACACCTTATCCTGACACGCGCGCCTCAGTCGGCAAGGTCGAAGTGACCGCAGTCACATCGCCCCTTTACTGACCGTTCTGACAGGAAAACAATGCTATTCACCCCGTTCCGACTACTGTGCCAACCACCAGGGTAAAGCTGAGTCACAACCTCCCCCGAGTTCAGCCTCGGGCGCAACAGGGAGCTCCGCTTCGCCCGACCTCAGGCCTCGGCCTCAGCCTCGGCCTCGGGAGAAGGTCTCCGCCTCGCCCGACCCCAGGCCTCGACCTCAACCTCGGCCTTGGGAGGAGTCACATCCTCACTCGACCTCGGTCTCGGACCGACTACGCTACAAGGGATACATCATTACCCTACCGCTAGCTAGCCACCCCTTGCTACGAAGGAACAAGACCGGAGTCACGTCAAACTACTCCGGTAGCAGGTAATGATGGCTCCTCGCGTGCGCCCATGACGTCAGTTGCTCTCAACCCCCTACGAAAGCAAGGAAACGTCAGCAGGATCCATGCCGCACCGCCAGCTATGCTTCTACAGGGCTCAAGGCACTTCTCCAACGGCCACGTTAGCACGTGTACAGGGCTCAAGGCACTTCTCCGCCAGCCGCGTTAGCACATAGCTACACCCCCATTGTACAGCTGGGCCATCTCCTTGTATCTATAAAAGGGGATATCCAGGGCCTTCCTAAGGCACGCAGAGACGGGAGACGAGCGGAGGCAGGCAGAGTAGGAGAGACGCGGTGGAGGCAAACTCACACAGCTCACCACAAGGCCAAACCCTCTCTCTCTCTCTCTCTCGCTCTCGCTCTCTTGCAACGCTTGTAACCCCTACTACGAGCACCCCGGTGCAAGATAATATAAGCCTCATCCCTCTCGCTTATATTATCCGGTGGCGCACCGGACTGTCCGGTGCGCCATGCGACAGCAGTCTTCCAACGGCCATATTTTGGTGGTTGGGGTTATAAATACCCCAACCACCCCACATTCAATGCATCCAAGTTTTCCACCTTCAACACATTACAAGAGCTATAGCATTCAATTCTAGACACAACCAAAGAGATCAAATCCTCTTCCAAGTCCAGAATCACTCCAAATCAAATAGTGACTAGAGAGAGCGACATTTGTGTTCATTTGAGCTCCTGCGCTTGGATTGCTTCTTTTCTTTCTCATTCTTCTTGTGATCATACTCAATTGTAACCAAGGCAAGAGACACCAATTGTGTGGTGGTCCTTGCGGGAACTTTGTGTTCCGTTTGATTGAGAAGAGAAGCTCACTCAGTCTAAGTGACCGTTTGAGAGAGGGAAAGGGTTGGAAGAGACCTGGTCTTCGTGACCACCTCAACGGGGAGTAGGTTTGCAAGAACCGAACCTCAGTAAAACAAATCATCGTGTCTCGCTTTTATTTGCTCACGATTTGTTTTGCGCCCTCTCTCTTGGACTCATTTATATTTCTAACGCTAACCCGGCTTATAGTTCTGCTTAAGTTTATAAATTTCAGATTCGCCCTATTCACCCCCCTCTAGGCGACTTTCAATTGGTATCAGAGGCCGGTGCTTCATTAGAGCCTAACCGCTCGAAGTGATGTTGGGAGCATCCGCCAAGAGGGAGACCGAGACCGGCGAGAAGCCCGCCACAAGCCATGGGAAGGCTCCATCCGGGGAGTCCGCCAACAAGGTGAAGGGATCCCCTTCACACAACAAGTCGGGTCGGAGCGGTGACAAGAAGAAGAAGATGAGGAAGGTGGTCTACTACGAGACCGACTCCTCGTCACCATCCACCTCCGGCTCCAACACGCCGTCCATAACTTCTAAGCGCCATGAGCGCAAGAAGTTTAGTAAGAATCCCTTACGCTATCCTCGCATTCCTAAGCATACTCCATTACTTTCCGTCCCATTAGGCAAACCACCGACGTTGGACGGTGAAGATTATTCTAGGTGGAGTGATATGATAAGATATCACCTAACCTCACTCCACAAAAGCATATGGGATGTTGTTGAGTTTGGTGTACAGGTACCATCCGTAGGGGACGAAGATTACGATGAGGACAAGGTGGCCCAAATCGTGCACTTCAACTCCCAAGCCACCACTATACTCCTCACCTCTCTAAGTCGAGAGGAGTATAACAAGGTGCAAGGATTGAAGAAGGCCAAGGAGATTTGGGGCGTACTCAAGACCGCACACGAAGGAGATGAGGTGACCAAAATCACCAAGCGGGAGACGATCGAGGGGGAGCTCGATCGGTTCCGACTCAACCAAGGCGAGGACCCTCAAGCCATGTACAACCGCTTGAAGACCTTGGTGAACCAAGTGCGCAACCTCGGGAGCACCAAATGGGATGACCATGAAATGGTCAAGGTTATTCTAAGATCCCTCGTTTTTCTTAATCCTACGCAAGTTCAATTAATTCGAGGTAATCCTAGATATACACTAATGTCTCCCGAGGAAGTAATAGGAAACTTTGTGAGCTTTGAGTTGATGATCAAAGGCTCAAAGAAAATCATTGAGCTAGATGGCCCCTCCACGCCCGAAGCACAACCGGTCGCATTCAAGGTGACGGAGGAGAAGAAGGAGGAGTCTACATCAAGTAGACAACCCATCGACGCCTCTAAGCTCAACAATGAGGAGATGACGCTCATCATCAAGAGCTTCCGCCAAATCTTCAAGCAAAGGAAGGGGAAAGATTACAAGCCCCGTTCCAAGAAGGTGTGCTACAAATGTGGTAAGCCCAGTCATTTCATTGCTAAATGTCCATTATCTAGTGATAGTGACAGGGGCGACGACAAGAAGGGCAAGAGGAGAGAAAAGAAGAGGTACCACAAGAAGAGGGGCGGCGATGCCCATGTGTGCCACGAGTGGGACTCCGAGGAGAGCTCCTCCGACTCCTCCTCTGACGAGGACACCGCCAACATCGCCGTCACCAAGGGCCTCCTCTTCCCCAATGTCGGCCACAAGTGTCTCATGGCAAAAGACGGCAAAAGGAAGAAGGTAAAATCAAAATCCTCCACTAAATATGAAACCTCTAGTGATGAGAATAATGCTAGTGATGAGGAGGATAATTTGCGCATCCTTTTTGCCAACCTAAACATGCAACAAAAAGAAAAATTAAATGAACTAATTAGTGCTATTCATGAGAAGGATGAACTCTTGGACTCTCAAGAGGACTTCCTAATTAAAGAAAACAAGAAGCATGCTAAGGTTAAGAATGCTTATGCTCTAGAAGTAGAAAAATGTGAAAAATTATCTAGTGAGCTAAGCACTTGTCATGATATCATTGCCAACCTTAGAAATGAGAATGCTAGTTTAATTGCTAAGGTTGATTCTAATGTTTGTGATACTTCAATTCCCAATCTTAGAGATGATAATGTTGAATTACTTGCTAAGATTGAAGAATTAAATGTTTCTCTTGCTAGCCTTAGAAATGATAATGAAAAACTAATTGCTAAGGCCAAAGATTTAGATGTTTGCAATGCTTCCATTTCCGATCTTAGAGATAAGAATGATATTTTACGTGCTAAGATTGTTGAACTTAATTCTTGCAAACCCTCTACATCTACCATTGAGCATGTCAATATTTGTACTAGATGTAGAGATATTAACATTGATGCTATTCATGATCATATGACTTTAATTAAACAACAAAATGATCATATAGCAAAATTAGATGCTAAAATTGCCGAGCATGGCTTAGAAAATGAAAAATTTAAATTTGCTAGAAGCATGCTCTATAGTGGGAGACGCCCTGGCATCAAGGATGGCATTGACTTCCAAAAGGGGGACAATGTCAAACTTAATGCCCCTCCTAAAAGATTGTCTAACTTTGTTAAGGGCAAGGCTCCCATGCCTTAGGATAACGAGGGTTACATTTTGTACACTGCCAGTTATCCCGAGAGCAAAATTAGGAGAATTCATTCTAGGAAGTCTCACTCTGGCCCTAATCATGCTTTTATGTATAAGGGTGAGACATCTAGTTCTAGGCAATCAACCCGTGCAAAATTGCCTAAGAAGAAAACTCCTACTGCATCAAATGATTCTAAAATTTCATTTAAAACTTTTGATGCATCTTATGTTTTAACTAACAAATCCGGCAAGATAGTTGCCAAATATGTTGGGGGCAAGCACAAGGGGTCAAAGACTTGTGTTTGGGTACCCAAAGTTCTTGTATCTAATGTCAAAGGACCCAAAACCATTTGGGTACCTAAAATCAAGAACTAAACTTGTTTTGTAGGTTTATGCATCCGGGGGCTCAAGTTGGATCATTGATAGTGGGTGCACAAACCACATGACCGGGGAGAAGAAGATGTTCTCCTCCTATGAGAAAAACCAAGATCCCCAAAAAGCGATCACATTCGGGGATGGAAATCAAGGTTTGGTCAAAGGATTGGGTAAAATTGCTATATCACCTGACCATTCCATTTCCAATGTTTTTCTTGTAGATTCCTTAGATTACAACTTTCTTTCAGTTTTGCAATTATGTAAAATGGGCTACAACTGTCTTTTTACAGATGTAGGTGTTACTGTCTTTAGAAGAAGTGATGATTCAATAGCATTTAAGGGAGTGTTAGAGGGTCAGCTATACTTAGTAGATTTTGATAGAGCTGAACTCGACACTTGCTTAATTGCTAAGACTAACATGGGTTGGCTTTGGCATCGCCGACTAGGACATGTTGGAATGAAGAATCTTCACAAACTTCTAAAGGGAGAACACATTTTGGGACTAACAGATGTTCATTTTGAGAAAGACAGGGTTTGTAGCGCATGTCAGGCAGGGAAGCAAGTTGGTGTTCATCATCCACACAAGAATATCATGACGACTGACAGGCCTCTCGAGCTCCTACACATGGATCTATTTGGCCCGATTGCTTACATAAGCATCGGCGGGAGTAAGTACTGTCTAGTTATTATAGATGATTATTCTCGCTTCACTTGGGTGTTCTTTTTGCAGGAAAAATCTCATACCCAAGAGACCTTAAAGGGATTCTTGAGACGAGCTCAAAATGAGTTCGGCTTAAGGATCAAAAAGATTAGAAGCGACAACGGGACGGAGTTCAAGAACTCTCAAATTGAAGGCTTCCTTGAGGAGGAGGGCATCAAGCATGAGTTCTCTTCTCCCTACACCCCATAACAAAATGGTGTAGTGGAGAGGAAGAATCAAACTCTATTGGACATGGCAAGAACCATGCTTGATGAGTACAAGACTTCAGATCGGTTTTGGGCCGAGGCGGTCAACACCGCTTGCTACGCCATCAACCGGTTATATCTACACTGAATCCTCAAGAAGACATCATACGAACTCCTAACCGGTAAAAAGCCCAATGTTTCATATTTTAGAGTCTTTGGTAGCAAATGCTTTATTCTTGTTAAAAGAGGTAGAAAATCTAAATTTGCTCCTAAGGCTGTAGAAGGCTTTTTACTAGGATATGATTCAAACACAAGGGCATATAGAGTCTTTAACAAGTCCTCTGGACTAGTTGAAGTTTTTTGTGACATTGTGTTTGATGAGACTAACGGCTCTCAAGTAGAGCAAGTTGATCTTGATGAGCTAGGTGATGAAGAGGCTCCATGCGTCGAGCTAAGGAACATGTCCATTGGGGATGTGTTTCCTATGAAATCCGAAGAGCCACCACAAGCACAAGATCAACCATCTTCCTCCATGCAAGTATCTCCACCAACTCAAGATGAGGATAAGGCTCAAAATGATGAAGGAGAAGATCAAGAAGTTGAGCCACCTCAAGAGGAGAGCAATGATCAAGGGGGAGATACCCATGATCAAGATGAGGAAGATGAACAAGTTCCAAGACCGCCACACCCAAGAGTCCACCAAGCAATCCAACGAGATCACCCCGTCGACACCATCCTCGGCGACATTCATAAGGGGGTAACCACTAGATCTCGTGTTGCACATTTTTGTGAGCATTACTCTTTTGTTTCCTCTATTGAGCCACACAGGGTAGAGGAAGCACTACAAGATTCGGATTGGGTGGTGGCGATGCAAGAGGAGCTCAACAATTTCACTAGGAACGAGGTATGGCAATTAGTTCCACGTCCTAACCAAAATGTTGTAGGAACCAAGTGGGTCTTTCGCAACAAGCAAGATGAGCATGGTGTGGTGACAAGGAACAAAGCCCGACTTATGGCCAAGGGATACTCACAAGTCGAAGGTTTGGATATCGGTGAAACCTATGCACCCGTAGCTAGGCTAGAATCAATTCGCATTTTACTTGCCTATGCTACTTACCATGGCTTCAAGCTTTATCAAATGGACGTGAAAAGTGCCTTCCTCAATGGACCAATCAAGGAGGAGGTCTATGTTGAGCAACCTCCCGGCTTTGAAGATAGTGAGTACCCTAATCACGTGTATAAACTCTCTAAGGTGCTTTATGGGCTCAAGCAAGCCCCAAGAGCATGGTATGAATGCCTAAGAGATTTTCTTATCACTAATGGCTTCAAAGTCGGAAAGGTCGATCCTACTTTATTTACTAAAACTCTTGACAATGATTTGTTTGTATGCCAAATTTATGTTGATGATATTATATTTGGGTCTACTAACAAATCTACATGTGAGGAATTTAGTTGGATCATGTCACAGAAATTCGAGATGTCGATGATGGGGGAGTTGAAGTACTTCTTGGGATTTCAAGTGAAGCAACTCCAAGAGGGCACCTTCATTAGCCAAACGGAGTATATTCAAGACATACTCAACAAGTTTGGGATGAAGGATGCCAAGCCCATCAAGACACCCATGGGAACCAATGGGCATCTCGACCTCGACACGGGAGGTAAATCCGTAGATCAAAAGGTATACCGGTCGATGATAGGCTCTTTACTCTATTTATGTGCATCTCGACTGGACATAATGCTTTCCGTATGCATGTGTGCAAGATTCCAAGCCGATCCTAAGGAAGCTCACCTTACGACCGTAAAACGAATCTTGAGATATTTAGTTTATACTCCAAAGTTTGGGCTTTGGTACCCTCGGGGATCCACATTTGATTTAATTGGTTATTCGGATGCCGATTGGGCAGGTTGTAAAATTAATAGAAAGAGCACATCGGGGACTTGCCAGTTCTTGGGAAGGTCTCTGGTGTCTTGGGCTTCAAAGAAGCAAAATTCCGTAGCTCTTTCTACCGCCGAAGCCGAGTATATTGCCGCAGGCCATTGTTGCGCGCAATTGCTTTGGATGAGGCAAACCCTCAGGGACTATGGTTACAAATTAACCAAAGTTCCTCTTGTATGTGATAATGAAAGTGCAATCCGCATGGTGGATAATCCCGTTGAGCATAGCTGCACTAAACACATAGCCATTCAGTATCATTTTCTTAGGGATCACCAACAAAAAGGGGATATCGAGATTGCTTATATTAACACCAAGGAACAATTAGCCGATATCTTTACCAAGCCACTAGATGAACAAACCTTTAACAAACTTAGGCATGAGCTAAATATTCTTGATTCTAGGAATTTCTTTTGATGTCTTGCATACATAGCTCTTTAATATACCTTCGATCAAATCTCTTTCATGTGCTATGACTAATGTGTTTTCAAGTGTATTTCAAACCAAGTCATAGATTGAAAGGGAATTGGAGTCTTCGGCGAAGACAAAGGCTTCCACTCCACTCCATCAAAGTACTCATCCTTCGCCGTCGCTCCGAGCAACTCTTCGTCTTTGGTATAATCTTTACTCATATGTTATTTACCAAAGGGGGAGAAAGTAGTCTAAAAGGGCTTATATTTCACTCAAGTATCTGTTTTTGGCGATTCATGCAAAAGGGGGAGAAAGTATTAGCCCAAAGCAAAAGGACCGCACCACCACCAAAATTTGAGTTAAGAAAAGATTTCTGAAATGATGAATTTTTCAATTGATATCTTATTGTATTCAAAAGGGGGAGAAAGTAGTATTTTCAAATTGATATCTTAAAACCCTCTTGAACACTAAGAGGAGGATTTTATTGAGGGGGAGTTTTGTTTAGTCAAAGGAAAAGCATTTGAAACAGGGGGAGAAAATTTCAAATCTAGAAAAATGTTTCTCAAAATCTTACTCATTTACCTTTGACTATTTGCAAAAGGACTTTGAAAAGAATTTACAAAAGAATTTGCAAAAACAAAACATGTGGTGCAAGCGTGTTCCAAAATGTTAAGAATATAAAGAAACAATCCATGCATATCTTATGAGAACATATTGGTTTCATTCCAAGCAACCTTTGCACTTACAATTATGCAAACTAGTTCAATTATGCACTTCTATATTTGCTTTGGTTTGTGTTGGCACCAATCACCAAAAAGGGGGAGATTGAAAGGAAATTAGGCTTACACCTTTTTCCTAATTAATTTTGGTGGTTGAATTGCCCAACACAAATAATTTGACTAACTAGTTTGCTCTAGTCTATAAGTTCTACAGGTGCTAAAGGTTCATAATAAGCCAATAAAAAGACTAAGAAAGGGTTCAAACAAAGAGAGCAAAAGACAACCCAAAGGCACCCTGGTCTGGCGCACCGGACTGTCCGGTGCACCAGTGCACTCGACGTTGAACTCACTACCTTCGGGAAAATGGGAGGCCGCTCCGCTATAATTCACCGGACTATCCGGTGAAGCACCGGACAGTGTCTGGTGTCACACCGGACTGTCCAGTGTGCCAGCGGAGCAACGGCTACTTCGCGCGCAACGGTCGATTGCAACGCATTTAATGCGCGCCTGCGCGCGCAGAGGACAGAGCATGCGCAGTTGGCGCACCGGACAGACCAGAGGCCCCACCAATCAGAGCTCCAACGGTCGAACCCCATCGGTTGGCTGACGTGGCTGGCGCACCGGACTGTCCGGTGCGCCATGCGACAGCAGTCTTCCAACGACCATATTTTGGTGGTTGGGGCTATAAATACCCCAACCACCCCACATTCAATGGCATCCAAGTTTTCCACTTTCAACACATTACAAGAGCTATAGCATTCAATTCTAGACACAACCAAAGAGATCAAATCCTCTCCCAAGTCCGGAATCACTCCAAATCAAATAGTGACTAGAGAGAGCGACATTTGTGTTCATTTGAGGTCTTGCACTTGGATTGCTTCTTTTCTTTCTCATTCTTCTTGTGATCATACTCAATTGTAACCAAGGCAAGAGACACCAATTGTGTGGTGGTCCTTGCGGGAACTTTGTGTTCCGTTTGATTGAGAAGAGAAGTTCACTCGGTCTAAGTGACCGTTTGAGAGAGGGAAAGGGTTGGAAGAGACCTAGTCTTCGTGAACACCTCAACGGGGAGTAGGTTTGCAAGAGCCGAACCTCGGTAAAACAAATCATCGTGTCTCGCTCTTTATTTGCTCGCGATTTGTTTTGCGCCCTCTCTCTTGTACTCGTTTATATTTCTAACGCTAACCCGGCTTGTAGTTGTGCTTAAGTTTATAAATTTCAGATTCGCCCTATTCACCCCCTCTAGGTGACTTTCAGTAAGAAAGACAGAGAATTAGCACACAGCACAGAGCAGAGCACACAGACGCAGGGATTTATCCCGAGGTTCGGCCAAGCCTGAAATGCTTGCCTAGTCCTCGTTGGAGTTAGCCACACCTGGGCTTGGAGTCTATTTCAATTCCTTCCTCCGTTTGCTCAGATCTGTCAGTATGACAGATAGAGCCTTCCACTATGTTGATATTGGTTACAACAACGCCGTGGCTGCTTACAGTCTTCTTGATAGCACTTCGGCAGAGTAACAATGCACTCAAGACTTTGCTCTAGCTCTCAGTAACACTTCTCCACTCTCTAAAGGCTTATAGCTTTGCCTCTACACAAACTAGAGAGATATGCACGAGAGGGAGAGAGAGAATTGATCCAAATGATGTATACAATTGTTGGCTACACTTGTGTCTCTGTTGGAGGCGCATAGGGGTCCCTTTTATAGACCCAAGGGGCCTAGGAGCCGTTGGAATTCTTTTGGAAGGCAATACCTGCTTTCTGCCGGGTGGCGCACCGGATAGTCCGGTGCACCACCGGACATGAACAATGCTTGTCCGGTGCCCGATCTCCTTCCTTTTCTGGCGAAGCCGACCGTTGCGCCTTCGGACCGTTTGGCGCACCGGACACTGTCCGGTGCACACCGGACAGTCCGGTGTGCCCACTGACCGTTGGCTCAGGCCACGCGTCACCCGCTGATTACGCTGCCGACCATTAGCTTGGGTGGCTCAGACTCACCGGACAGTCCGATGCACCACCGGACAGTCCGGTGAATTTTAGCCACGACTCCCCGTAGATTCTCGTGAGCTGGCAGTCCACCGCCGAGTCAGCCTAGGGCACCGGACACTGTCCAGTGCACCACCGGACAGTCCGGTGCACCACCGGACAGTCCGGTGCACCACCGGACAGTCCGGTGTGCCAGGCTGGTGCTGGTTTTGGCTATACAAAGCCATATCTTCTCCAACTCTTTTCTTCTTTTCTTGGCACTGTTTCTAGCACTCAGATAACCATGTTAGTGAACAAAACAATTCACTGAGTCTAGAAACATACCTTGTTCACTTCTAGAGCTTGATCTTGAGCTTTATGACTTACACCACATAATTGTAGATGTTACCTTATTGGTTGTAAGTCATGTCCTTATGTAGTGATCCTTGATGCACCATAACTCTTCTTAACTCGATTAACCTTGACTTTGCAAGTCTTCTTCTTCACCCCTGGCTTTTGGGTTCCTGGTCCCCTTGACCTTCTCCGTGCACTCGGTACCTCGAAGCTCTTCTTGCCTCCATCCTTGGCTTGATCGGTTGTCTCTGAGTTACGCACATCGAGTCTCACTTAAGCAATGTCCATCTTACTTGTGATGTCCATTATCTATAGATAATCTAGTCTTTGGACCATCACACTTGTTCACTTGTGTTGAACTCTGTTAGCTTTGTATTAAGCACCTGTTCAACACTTAGCATACTTCTTAGTCCTTTAATTGAGTTGTCATCTAAACACCAAAACCCACAAGAGAGCTTTCAGGAGTATGACTTCCGCGTGGAACAGTAGACTTAGGCGGAGTATAAGGCGTAGTAGATGTGTGAGAAAGGTATTATGTTGTCCTCATCGGAGAAGTATAATATGACACATGATTAGTGGATTGCGCACTTGTGGGAATGGTCTTCACGAGAGGGTCATTGTATCTTCGATGCTATTTGTGAAATAGAAAATTGTGACATGTAATATATTTGAAGTGTTAAATCTTGTTATTGGACTTGCGATAACATTTAGGCCATTTTTGTTCAATCGTTGTGACCTAAACGTGCTTTTATTTTCAAAAAAATAAAAGGTTCGGGATTACCTAATTTGTTGTTGGTTTATCGGTTCTAGAACCGATTAATCAGTCGTATCGGTCGATAATATGATGTCAAGCCAAGTTGATTCAAAAAATGGTTTTATTTAGGATTTGGCCGGTTTCCATCAGTTTACACCGATAAATCATGATTAATCGCTAATCGATTCTAACCATTTTTTAAGCCCCACTGATTTGGTGAACCCTGATTCCGGTTTTCTCGCTAGCCAAAAACAAAAAATGTCCATGGCTCTCTAGAGTGTAGATATATATTGAAAAACCAGAAATATATAGAAAGTGGTTTTTATGCAAATAACTCTCAAATAATAATTTAGAGAGTAAAATTTAGAAAGAATTTCGGATATGCTTTTAACTTAGTGAAGTTATAATTGAGTGTGCCTATTAGAAAGGAAAATATTTTTGTAGACCTCTGTCTAAGACTCTAAGTCTAGATATTCTAGTTTGTATCTAGGTCAAGTTAATCTGGTTGTAATATGATCTTTGAGCAAATCTTTTAGTCCTTAAATGGCAGCGATCACGAGGATATTGCTATGGTTGATGATATTGTTGAGCACTAAAAGTGGCAAACGGTCCGGCCCTTGAGCGCGGATAGTCCGTGCGCCCCACGATCAGAATAACTTGGGCGATTATCTTATCTCGTGCGTGGTTATTCATCTAATCACGTGGGATCTATTGGTTATCACCTGGGAACAGGTCCAGACCTTATCCGCTATAAATATTAAGGGGTACGGGCTGACTGAGAACCCTCAAACACATTCCAATCAAACATATCTATTTTATTTACCTTTATTGCCCTAGAAGTAGATGCAACATAGCGTTAGTTGTAGTCTTCCATATACCCACACCTACCCCTATTCGACTCTATGTTGTATAGATCCGTCCTAGGGTGGCCTATCGACCCGAAGACGACCCTAGATCTCACCCCTCCTGAGAGACAAGATCTACTTCACTCAAAATCTCTTCCTCGAATTGATCTCTTAATTCCTAGACGACTCTATGTCGTATGGGGACGCCTCGGGTGACCTGCTGACCTGGAGCACCCTAAGGTCTCTCCCCCAGGGGGCGTGGTCTAGGTCCTACGAGGAGAAGAAGACGACCATGTGCCATCGCGAACCATCCGGATAACGCACAGGGAAGAAGTCGCTTTTGTCGCCAGATCATGGACCGTCCGACCCAGAGCTGCAGACAGTCCATGCCGGATCACCGATGCCGTTCACCTCTCAGAGCCAAACCAAAGGTATTGCTCATCACGACAAGACCGTAGAGTTCATTGTTGTTTGGTCCCAAATAGGTGGTGACAATCATAGAGGTGACTCAAAACTCTAAAGATCTTCAACTTTATTCGACCCTGTATTATCTAAATGTATCAATAACATTAAGCGGTTCATTTTAGTGTTTGGTGATCAAATCGGTGCCAACAGCTAAAAATCGCTACAAATAGATAGTAATGTTTGATACCATCGTCAGTTTCAACGGATCATGAGTAATAGAATAGTCACACCAATTTCATTTTTTTCTTTTAAGGCTAGTTTAGGAACCTTATTTTCTAAATGATTTTTATTTTCCTTCGGAAGAATGAACTAATAATTTCTCTCGTGAAAATAGAAATCTCTTGAAAAATTAGGGTTTTCAAACTAGCCCTTATTTTTCTTTTTACTGTTCGCTTTGTAATGTAGTTTAAACTGGCAGTAAAGAACTACTATGAGGTAGTGAATTATAATTAGGGTGTGTTTGGTTTGGCTTTTGGCTTTGACTTTTGTCACTAAAAGTCAAAAGTCAAACCAAAGGACTAGATCCAGGAAACAACTTTTTCTAAAAGCCGACTTTCTAATAGTGCAAAAATGAAAGCACCACTGGATCTGCTTTTAATGGCTTTCGGATGGAACTATGAAAACATATATCGAATAACTTTTAATGATTTTTAGTGGTTTCGACCAAACGCTTTTTAGCTTTTCAATAGCTCACAGCTCACAACAACTTTTTTCACAACTCGCAGTCCACCGTAGCTTTTTTCACCGCCACAACTCAACCAAACAGACCCTTATACGATATGAAATGTTGTGGTGCAGGATATATAGAACTTGTTTTGCTTTAGATAAGCCCGACTGCCCGGTTATTTATTTCTCCAAAGGTACGATTATACACGCACACTCGTATGGTGCAGATCATTATTTCAGCAAACAAATCACTTGTTTGCACTAGGATTGTATAGTCGTAGCTTGAGACTAATACGACATGATTTGTTATTGCTTAGTATTTACTAACTCATCCCGAATAATATAAGCTTGAATGAATCTTTTGCATGTATGTACGTAGTTCGTGCTTGCTTCCCACAACATGCATGTATCTTACGCCCTGCAGAAGCAGATAGAACAGCAAAAGGTTATTAGTTAGTCACCAACAACAAATTAATTAAAGTTGTAAACAAGCTAGATTCTGTCGCACAAAACAAGAAAGAAACAAATTAAAAGTTTTAATAATTTCGCTGCATGCGTACTGGCTGTAGTCGATGACGATCTTGCCGGCACCGAGGTTGCCGATGATGGCGAAGGCCTGCTGGGAGAGGTCGAGCGTGGCCTGGCAGCCGGGCGACGGGCAGCGGTCGACGATCTTGACGGTGACGGAGGCGCCGGGGTTGCAGGGGTTCGGGGTCTCGTTGGTGCCCCCGACGCAGGTGACCGTGTACATGGTGCCGCACGCGGCGCCGCCGTTCCAGAGCGCGTCGCTCGCCGCCGCGATCAGCGTGCCCTCGTCCTGGTACCCGTAGCACGCCGACGCTGCATGCGCATGTCATGTGTTTTCAGTATACAATACACACACACGCACTAGATGCTGATGCCATGCAGAGATGGTCATGAGATATATAGAGAGAGATCGACGCACGAGTGTAGACGGTGTAGTAGGTGGCGGTGCCCTGGTCGGCGAGCGACGCCGAGACAAGGCAGCCGAGCAGGGCGGCGGCGAGCAGAATGGCGGCGGCAGCGGACTTATTCGCCATTATGTGGCCAGCAGGGGATGCTACTGATGCTAAACGATACTTTTGCTTTTTGCAACAGCTCACTATTGCTCTGCTTGAATCGGTGCACGATCGAGTGGTGCATTTGTAGGGGGGCGCGCGTGGAAAATCGTGGCCGGCGGCATGGAAAAACCCTAGGAGATGCTGTGTGCCCCTATCCACACGATCGATGAGCCCAGGGCCCCACCGGATCGACCTGGAAAATGTTTGGCTCCATGCGGACAAACTTAGCTAGATGGAGAGATGAATACGGCCGGGGCCGGCCGTGCACGGCGATCTCTTGTTTTAGGCGGGGTCAGAAGCAAGAACAGTTTGGCAGGCAGCCGCCGGGCGGTCGCTGCGTGGCTGGACCGATTTTTTTTGTTATTTAATCTTTTTTGGACGAAAATTTGCACTTAGACTCCAGGATTACTTATTTCAGGATCTGTACCCGATACTCGGCGCCATAGGCTAACACGGCTCGACGCCATAGATCTTGGCGTCGAGCTTTGTGCCGCGCTAGATAAACGGTGCTAGCGTGGCGCCGACGTGGCCCGAGTTTGGCGCCATAGATATTGGCGCCAAACTCGGGGAAAATATCTGGCCGCGCGCTCTCTCTTTCTTCTCTATGTTTCTTTCTTTTACGCCACGTGCTGCACCCGCGCATCTCCACCGCACCGCCGGGCAGCCCTTGGATCCACCTCGTCGGCCAGCGCCGGCCATCTCCACCCCGCCGGCCCGCGCCACCTCACCGCACACCGGCCCGAGCGGCCTTGCCGGCCGCCGCCTTGCGTCACCGCGTCGTCGACCACCCGCTCCAACCATCCCAACCACTCCTTCGGCCACTCCGGCGCCCGCCGATTGAGGTATTATTTTTTTCAAAATTTTTAGTTACTTAGCACATTTTTAGTATATGGAAGAAAGTTAGTGAGTATATAGTTAGTATAAGGTTACCATTTAGTTTAACTTACCATCTAGTTAGTGATTACATATAGTTAGTAAATTGCTAGCATATGTTTAGCATATTGTTTATCATATGATTAGCATATTATTTATTATGTACATATTGTATACTAGTTCCGTGCCCATACGTTGCTAAAAATTTGTTCTTTTTCAAGTAAGTATACGTGATATCTAGAGGCACTTGTTGAAACCTTCATTGAAAAGTACCATTGTCTGCATTTCTTGAAATCCCGGCAACCGGACAAAAATGCAATTGGTGCCACAATGAACAATTCAAAAATGCAACTTTCACCCTTGGAACCTGGATAAATTGCATTTCTGGGTGTTGCTCTTCATGCTCATCATTAGGGCTGACAGAGGGCTTGTGCTAAATTCCTCTTCGTCTTTCTTCCCAGCCTCATGTAAATAGTCAGAGAAGAGACTTAGCCATCTCTATGTATTGATAGAAGTTAGAAAAACGACAGGCATATTGTGCATTCAATGATTCTACCAAAAACTGGATTTCTCTAACATATCATCATTTACATCTATGCTCATGAAGACAACGTTCCGAATTTTGGTCAGATACTCACACCCAGCTCTTGAAAAGCTAGTCAAAATAGCAATATAGAGTTTCCCATGCAAGCATGATATCAAACATCAAGCGGCGAAGATTCTTATCTGAAAGGGAAATGTGTTGTCGGCGTTTTGGACCCGCGAGGACCGTCAACCGACCAGTAAATTTGTCACTGCGTGTCCCTGCCTAGATGGGTTGATGCAAAATGGAACACAAGAGGGAAATGAAGCTTATGTTATCTTGCACCGGGGTGCTCGTAGTAGGGGTTACAAGCATTGTGGGAGAGCGGGAGCGAGAGAGAGAGAAAGAGAGGGTTCGGCCTTGAGGCGAGCTGTCTGAGTCTGCCTCTACCGCGTCTCTCCTACTCTGCCTGCCTCTGCTCGTTTGTACGTTCGTGTGGTTTCCCCCCCGTAGTCCCCCTTTCCCCCCGTCCTCCGGAAGGCCCTGGACACCCCCTTTTATAGATACAAGGAGATGCTCAGCTGTACAATGGGGGTGTAGCTATGAGCTAACGTGGCTGGCGGAGAAGTGCCTTGAGCCCTATACATGTACCAACGTGGCCGTCGGTGAAGTGCCTTGAGCCCTGTAGAAGCATAGCTGGCGGTGCGACATGGGTCCTACTGACGTTTCCTTGCTTCCGTAGGGGGTTGAGAGCAACTGACGTCATGGGCGCACGTGGGGAACCATCATTACCTGTTACCGGAGTAACTTAGATGGGACACCGGTCTTGTTCCTTTGTAGCCTGAAGCGACTAGCTAGGGGTAGGGTAATGATGTATCCCCTATAGCGTAGTTAACCCGAGGCCGAGGTCGGGCGAGGCGGCGACTCCTCCGAGGCCGAGGCTAAGGTTGGGCGAGGCGGCGACTCCTCTGAGGCCGAGGCTGAGGTCGGGCGAGGCGGAGTCCTTCTCCCGAGGCCGAGGTCGGGCGAGGCGGAGTCCTTCTCCCGAGGCCGAGGCTGAGGCCGAGGTCAGGGTCGGTCGAGGCGGAGACCTTCTCCCGAGACCGAAGCTGAGGCCGAGGCCTGGGGTCGGGCGAGGCGGAGCTCCCTGTTGCGCCCGAGGCCGAACTCGGGAAAGGCCGTGACTGTTGTTAGTCTTTCCCTGGTGGCTGGCACAGTTGCCGGAGCGGGGTGAACAGTGCTGTTTTCCTGTCAGAACGGTCAGTAAAGGGGCGAAGTGACTGCAGTCACTTCGACCTTGCCAACTGAAGCACGCATGTCAGGACAAGGTGTCAGGCGATCCCCGCATTAAATGCGCATGCAATACGGTCGGTTGGTAAGGCGATTTGGTCGATGTCGCTGCGCGACAAAGTTCGCCCGAGCTTAGCCTTGGGTGAGACGGGTGTGCGCCTGTCGACAGAGGGGACCCTCAGGCGAGGCGTGAATTTGCTCGGGACTATTGTCTGTGCCCGAGGCTGGGCTCGGACGAGGCGAGGTCGTGTCCTACGAGGCCCTGACTCGAACCGTGCTTATCAGTCGTTGATGGTTTGTTCCGAAGATGTTTTTCGGCCAGGTTAAGGAGCATTGGGGGTACCCCTAATTATGGTCCCCGACAGTAGCCCCCGAGCCTCGAAGGGAGTGTAGGTACTCGCTTTGAGGTTCTGCCGAATTTTTTTGCAAGGGGACCGGCCCTTCTCTGTTATGTTTTGTTCCGGTGAGCGCACCCACCGGGTGGAGCCCCTGAGGCCTCGAAGGAGTGGTTTGACTCCTCTGAGGTCTTAATCCTTTTCGTGATGCCTCGGTCAGCCTTGTTGTTCCCTCATGCGGCCTGGCTGCAGCCCGGGTGCACGGTCAGGCTCCGAGTTTTTGAGCTGGTTTGTTGACGTGGTCAACAGTTTGGCCATAGCCTGGCGCGAGAGCAGCCCCCGAGCCTCTGCACGGAGTGAGAGGACGATCAAGGACCATCTCGACTTTTATTGTACGCCCCTTCGTCGCCTCTCCGCGAGGAGGAAGAGGGGGAAAGCGCCATGTTACCCTCGGAGGGCACCGAACATGGTGTTTCCGGTGAGTTGCTAGCAGGTGATCCGAGTGGTCGCCCGAGCCCTGTTTGATAAGGGTCGGCTAGTGGCCCAGAGGTGCGCTCCAAAAGTACCTGTAGGTGATTTGCTGGACCCGGACCCATTCGATAGGGTCCGAGGGCTCGGTGCCTCCCTCCGGTGGGATTCCATTACAAATCGTTCCCGCTGGTCTCGGAAATGTCCTAGGGTACCTCGGGAGCGTAGCCCGAGCCACGGCCATGTAACAGACGTACCCAGGGTCATCCCTGACTCTGCGTGCTCTAGGGCGGCTGTCGAACCCTTCCGAGGGGCCAGCCTTCGAACCCCTGATCAGTAAAGGGCTCGGAGCCCAGTGCTCTGGGGCGGTTGCTGAACCCCGGAGGGTGCAACCTTCGAACCCCTGATCAGTAGGAGGGCTCGGGGCCCGTTTCCTTCGCCGAGAAGGATCCTTTTCGCAATATCCCCTTTCCTGGTCCCTGTGGCAAGAGAGAGAGAGAGAGGAAAAAGGAAAATGATATAAATTTAAATAATGTGGCGCACCTTTTTTGACGTGGTCATCATGACGGAGACGAAATGGCACCCGCTTCGCCTGCCGGAGGTGTCGCTTGCCCTGCCAAGAAGTTTATGCGACGGGACAGGCGATTCGCGGGGCGTCTGTTGCGCGTGCGCGAGTTGTTCGAGGAACGAAACACGGGTGCGTCGCCTTTTATGCCGTGGGAGAGGGCTCCCCTGCCGTTTTGGGAGAGGATGCGAACCTGTAGGTGATTGGACCGCTGCTTCTGCACGCCTGTTGCTGCAATTACTGCCGGCCCACCTCTGATCATATCGACCGTCGTACCTATCTCCACGGCTGAGTGACCCGTGATCGTCGCACTTAATGGGCACTGTTGGGTCATGCACAGGGCTGCCTCGAGTCGCTGCGCTGGTTCTGCAGTCGAGAAGACGCGACATTGGCGCAGGTGGCGGTGCGGTTTCCTTGCACGTAGTGATCGGCGCGCCGGTTACATGACATGTGGGACCGGGCCTCCATGCTGGACCGCCGGATGCGACGAAGCTGAAAGGGTGCACAACCGTAGTGTGGTTGCATGCTTCTTGCGCGGCGATCCGCCCTTTCGACCGCTGGTTTCGGCGAGGATGAGGGAATGCTTATAACCACGGGGCGGTTACGTGCTTCGCTTGCGGCGGTTTGCCTTCTTCGCGTTTCGGGTCAGCTCGCATGACGTGTGGGACCCAGCCCCCGTGTCGTGGGGTGGGAATCCTGGAGCACGTCGGTGGAGACTTTGCTCGTGATGCTTGGGGGTGCGAGTGAGGAGATCTGCCTTTAAAAAGGGATCGACCCCCCGGGCGGTAGCCATGCCTTCACACTCCTCGCATTCATCGCGTCTTTCCCCCTTCCGAGCCCCCAGATGGGGTGCACCTGTGTCGCCTTCTTCTTGCTGCTGTTGGAGGAGCGCGACCCCATGGGGGTTGGCGCTCTCCAGTCATTGCTCGGCTTCAAGGATTTTCATCACGCAGCTCGGCTGCATTCCCCCACCAATGGTCATCCAGGAGGATGACCACCAGCTTCGTGGCGGGGAAGGGCGAGCCGGGCTGTGGCCTCCCCCTACCCTCAGCTTCAAGGATGTTCATCATCCATGCTGGGGAGGAGGGTGCACCGAGTCGGGGCCCGCCTCCGCGTGGGCAGCGGCCCGCTCCTTCCCTTAGTGATCGGGGGAGAAGGGCGTTCGCCGCCCGTGGCGCTGTCAGCCGCCGCGTGTCTGGCTCCCCGGCCTAAGCGGCTCCGGTGCTGCTTCCGGTGCCACCTCCTACCGCTGGGGCGGAGCGTGGTTGCCCGTCCGCCGCACGGGTGTCGGTCGCGCCGTGCGCAGGCCGGCCACGTCCAGGTCCTCCTTGCGTCGTCAGCTGCACCGGGGGGTCGCACAACACGTCGTACGCCACGAGGGCGGTACTCATGTTCTGGGACAGCCTCGGCGAGGACGGGAGTGAGGACCTGCCGGTGCGCATTGGGGCGGCCGCCGTTCGCCGGTGCGGTGTTGGTGGGCGAGCCACCTGGGGTTCGTTATCTTGTAGCCCCTCTAGTGTGGAGGCAGTTCATTCCTGCGGGAATGGAGCCAGAGTCCCATTTGTAATGGTATGTAAGAGCAAAATGTAGTTGCCCTAAGTACTGAGATATCTGCTATAGGTCAGGAAAGCCACCGAGGGTGCTGCCGACATCTACGTAGCATAGTTATCCCAAGTACGTGTGCTTGTTCTTTGTGGCTGCTGAGGCCTGAACATTTGGGCATAAAGCCTTGCTTCTTTCCTCTTGTTTCGAGCATTAAGACCTGTTCGTCGGTAGCAGAATCACTTATCCAAGCGTGAGTTACCTTTCGCGGAAGGTGACGAGTAAGGTATCTGTATCCCGGAGGCGTAGGAGTCCCTCGGCTCGATCGGCCTTGCTGCTCAAGGTCTCTCTTGCTCGTCTTTAGGACTCTGCCATCGATATAGTCGGAAGGCACGAAAGTTGTTTTGGTGGAAAAACTTTTCCGAGGAAAGTTTTCGGCGCAGAGGGGGTTCCTCCTTTCTAGACTCCGAGGCGACCGCCCGGGCCGGGACCCTTGCGGAGGGTCTAGCCGTGGCCGTCGGGTCTGCTTGGTCCGCCCAAGCTAAGGCCTCGCAGCAGCGTGTCCGGGCCGAAGGTTGTTTCACCCGCTTTGTGACTTTGTTTCTGTCTCCATTCTTCTCCTTGCGTCTGAAGAATGTTGTCCGGCTGTCTGCAGGGTTCGAGACGGCTCTTAACGAGTCCGTCAAGAACTGTAAGGTGCTTGCCGAGGCAACCGCAGAAGGAGGCCGACCGCGTGGCCATGTTCGAGGCTATCTCAGCTTTCTGCCGGGCCTTTGGCCTCGACGACGTCCCCTCGGGTAGCTCCCCCCAGAGTCACCTGCGGGCCTTGGGCGGCCGTGTGCGTAGCAGACTCCGCGGGGCGCTGCACCACGGCGTTAGGCGGGCCTTCGCCGTGCTCGCCTCCCACTATGACGTGGATCTAGAGCGGGTCAACGAGGGGTACTGCTTACCCGACGAAGAGGAGGCTGCCTTAGCCGAGGTCCAGAGGCTTGACGCGGCTGTCGAAGGCCCAAGCGCGGTGCTGGCTTCCTCCTTCGAGGTGGAGGTCCTTCCGCCCGAGTCGCCGTCCGAGGCCGGGGCAGATTCTGCCGAGGGTGGAAATGACGCCGAGCGTGCTGCTCCTCCCCCTGCCGATGTCTGAGCCTGCAGGAACAATTTGTTTTAAGTATGCGTATGTCTTTTGCGGCCGCTGAGGCCTAGACATTTTCATTGTTGAAGTTTAAAGCTGCGTTTCCTTTCCTCTTGTTTCGAGCCTTAGGACTTGTTCGGTAGCGGAATCGCTTATCCGAGCGTGAGTTACTTTTCGCGGAAGGTGATGAGTGAGGTATCCGTATCCTGGAGGCATAGGAGTCCCTCGGCTTGGTCGGCCTTGCCGCTTACGTGTCCTCTCGTTGTTTTTAGGATTCCATTATGATATAGTCGAAAAGCACGAAAAGTCGTTTTGGTAGAAAAGTTTTCGAGCGTTAGGACTTGTTCGGTAGCAGAATCGCTTATCCGAGCGTGAGCTACCTTTCACGGAAGGTGATGAGTGAGGTATCCGTATCCCGGAGGCATAGGAGTCCCTTGGCTCGGTCAACCTTGCCGCTCAAGGTCTCTCTTGCTCGTCTTTAGGATTCTGTTATCGACGCAGTCGAAAAGCGCGAAAATCATTCTGGTAAAAGACTTTTCCGAGGAAAATTTTGACGCAGAGGGGGTTCCCCCCTTCTAGCCCCCGAGAGAGGGTCGGGCTTTGCCGAGGCAAGGCTGATCCTTCCTTGATAGCTAGACTTTATTTATGCATGTAAAGAAAGCGAGATACATGAACGACTTGAAACATTTTAAGGGTAAAAGCGACGTAGCTGTTCGATGTTCCAAGCGTTGCTGTGGACCTCGCCTTGATCGTTGGCCAGCTTGTATGTCCCGGGCTTCAAAACTTTAGCGATGATGAACGGCCCTTCCCAGGGAGGGGTAAGCTTGTGGCGCCCTCGGGCGTCTTGTCGCAGCCGAAGTACCAAGTCTCCCACTTGGAAGTCTCGGGGCCGAACCCTTCAGGCGTGGTAGCGTCGCAGGGACTGCTGATACCGTGCCGAGTGTAGTAAGGCCACGTCCCGAGCCTCTTCCAGCTGGTCCAATGAATCCTCTCAGCTGGTCTGGTTGCTTTGGTCGTCGTAAGCCTTTGTCCTCGGGGAACCATATTCCAAGTCTATGGGTAAGATGGCCTCGGCCCCATAGACTAGGAAAAACGACGAGAAGCCCGTGGCCCGGCTCGGTGTCGTCCTCAGACTCCAAACCACAGAGGGTAGTTCTTTTATCCACCGCTTGCCAAACTTGTTGAGGTCGTTGTAGATCCTTGGTTTTAGTCCCTGCAAAATCATACCATTGGCGCGCTCCACCTGCCCATTCATTATTGGGTGAGCTATGGCGGCCCAGTCCACACGGATGTGGTGGTCCTCGCAGAAGTCCAGGAACTTTTTCCTAGTGAACTGCGTGCCATTGTCGGTGATGATTGAGTTTGGGACCCCAAAGCGATGGATGATGTTTGTGAAGAACGCCACCGCCTGCTCGGACCCGATGCTGGTTAAGGGTCGGACCTCGATCCACTTGGAGAATTTGTCGATGGTGACCAACAGGTGCGTGAAGCCCCTGGGTGCCTTCTGCAAGGGATCGACGAGGTCCAGGCCCCACACGGCAAACGGCCAAGTGATAGGTATCGTCTGCAGGGCTTGAGCGGGCAGGTGCGTCTGTCTCGCATAGAATTGACACCCTCGGCAGGAGCGTACAATCCTAGTGGCGTCGACCACCGCGGTTGACCAGTAGAACCCTTGTCGGAAAGCGTTTCCCATGAGGGCTCGAGGTGCTGCATGGTGACAGCAAACCCCCGAGTGTATTTCTTGTAACGGCACTTGTCCTTGGGCAATGGATATGCATCGTTGGAGAATGCTTGAGGGGCTGCGGTGGTACAGCTCTTGTTCATCACCCAGTAAAACGAACGACTTGGTGCGCCGAGCCAGTCGCCGAGCTTCGGCCTTGTCGAGGGGCAGCTCTCCTCGGAGGAGATATTCCAGGTACGGGGTCTGCCAGTTTTGGTTTGGCGTAACCCCATTCTGTTCTCCCTCAACGCGCAGGGCCTCACCCTCGGCGGCCGAAGGTACCTCGGGCTGGGCCGAGGTCTCCTCGGGTTTGGGCGCGTCGTCGAGTTTGACGGATGGTTGATATATGTCCCTGGAGAAGACATCCGGGGGAACCGTCGTTCGCCCCGAGGCTATTTTTGCCAGCTCATCCACGGTCTCGTTGTACCGTCGTGCAACATGGTTGAGCTCCAGCCCATAGAACTTGTCTTCCAAGCGCCGAACTTCGTCGCAGTAGGCCTCCATTTTTCGATCGTGGTAGTGGGAGTTCTTCATGACCTGGTCAATGACGAGCTGCGAGTCGCCATGAGCGTCAAGGCGCCGAACCCCTAGCTCGATGGCGATGCGCAGTCCATTAACTAAGGCTTCGTACTCGGCCACGTTGTTTGACGCCGGAAAATGGAGGCGCAGCACGTAGCGCACATGTTTCCCGAGGGATGAAATGAAGAGCAAGCCCGCGCCCACTCCGGTTTTCATTAATGACTCGTCGAAGTACATGGTCCAAAGTTCGAGCTGTATTGGAGCTGTCGGCAATTGGGTGTCGACCCAATCAGTCAAGAAGTCTGCCAAGACTTGAGATCTTATGGCCTTCCGAGGAGCGAATGAAAGCGTTTTGCCCATGAGTTCCACTGCCCATTTTGCTATCCTACCCGAGGCCTCTCGGCACTGGATGATCTCTCCTAGGGGGAAGGATGACACCACAGTCACCGGATGAGACTCGAAGTAGTGTTGCAACTTTCGCCGTGTCAGAATTACTGCGTACAGTAGCTTCTGGATTTGTGGGTAGCGGATCTTGGTCTCGGATAGCACCTCGCTGATGAAGTAGACCGGCCTCTAGATGAGCAGTGCATGCCCCTCTTCTCGTCTCTCGACTACGATCGCGGCGCTGACCACCTGAGTGGTTGCGGCTACGTAAATCAAGAGGGCTTCTTCCGCAGCAGGAGCACCAAGATGGGTGCATTAGTAAGGAGTGCCTTTAAGTTTCCGAGGGCTTCTTCGGCCTCGGGGGTCCAAGTGAAGCGCTCGGTCTTCCTTAAGAGGCGGTACAAGGGCAATCCTTTCTCGCCGAGGCGCGAGATGAAGCGGCTCAGAGCCGCAAGGCATCCCATGACCCTTTGTACTCCTTTTAAATCTTTGATGGGCCCCATGTTGGTGATGGCCGCAATTTTCTCCGGGTTGGCCTCGATGCCTCATTCGGAGACGATGAACCCTAGGAGCATGCCTCGGGGGACTCCGAAGACACACTTCTTGGGATTGAGTTTTACGCCCTTTGCACGCAGGCACCCGAAAGTTACTTCGATGTCGAAGAGGAGGTCGGAGGTTTTCCTTGTCTTGACAATGATGTCATCGACATAAGCCTCAACCATTCTGCCGATGTGTTCTCCGAACACATGGTTCATGCACCTTTGGTAGGTGGCACCTGCATTCCTCAAACCAAATGGCATTGTAGTATAACAATACATGCCAAAGGGTGTGATGAAAGAAGTCATGAGCTGGTCGGATTCTTTCGTCTTGATTTGGTGATAGCCCAAATAGGCATCGAGGAAAGACAGGGTTTCACACCCAGCAGTGGAGTCCACAATTTGATCGATGCGAGATAGAGGGTAGGGAACTTTTGGACATGCTTTGTTTAAACCAGTGTAGTCTACGCACATCCTCCATTTCCCACCTTTTTTCTTTACAAGCACAGGGTTAGCTAACCATTCGGGATGGAATACCTCTTTGATGAACCCTGCAGCCATCAGCTTGTGGACCTCCTCGCCTATGGCCCTGCACTTTTCTTCATCAAAGCGGCACAGGGACTGCTTCACGGGTCGGGCACCGGCTCGGATGTCCAGTGAGTGCTCGGCGACATCCCTCGGTATGCCGGGCATGTCCGAGGGACTCCACGCAAAAACTTCGGCGTTTGCGCGGAGAAAGTCGACGAGCACTGCTTCCTATTTGGGGTCGAGCTTGGAGCCGATCCTGACTTTCTTGCCGGCGTCGTTGCTGGGGTCGATGGAGACGGACTTAACTGCCTCGGCTGGTTCGAAGTTGCCGGCGCGCCGCTTCACGTCGGGTGCTTCTTTGGAGAGGCAATCCATGTCGGCGATGAGGGCTTCAGACTGGGCGAGGGCCTCGGCGTACTCCACGCATTCCACGTCGCACTCATAAGCGTGGCGGTACGTGGGTCCGACGGTGATGACTCCCTTGGGGCCAGGCAACTTGAGCTTGAGGTAAGTGTAGTTGGGGACTGCCATGAACTTGGCGTAGCACGGTCTTCCCAACACCACGTGATAGGTCCCTCGGAACCCAACTACCTTGAACGTGAGGGTTTCCTTTCGGAAGTTGGAGGGGGTTCCGAAGCAGACGGGTAAGTCAATCTGTCCGAGGGGCAGGATACGCTTTCCGGGTGCGATCCCGTGGAAGGGTGCTGCACCAGCCCGGATCTCGAACCGATCAACCCCAAGAGCTCCAGGGTCTCGGCGTAGATGATGTTGAGGCTGCTGCCTCCGTCCATGAGGACCTTGGAGAGCCTAACGTTGCCGATGATCGGGTCGACGACGAGCGAGTACCTTCCTGGGCTCGGCACATAGTCGGGGTGGTCGCCTTGGTCGAAGGTGATGGGCTTGTCGGACCAGTCTAGGTAGACCGGCGCCGCTACCTTCACCGAGCAGACCTCCCGGTGCTCCTGCTTGCGGTGCCGAGCCGAGGCGTTCGCCACCTGTCCGCCGTAGATCATGAAGCAGTTGTGGACCTCCGAGAACTCCTCTTCCTTGTTGCCCCCCTTCTTGTTGTTGCCTTGGTCTTTGCCACCTTCTGCCGAGGGTCCAGCCTTGTTGAAGTAGCGCCGGAGCATGTTGCACTCTTCAAGGGTGTGCTTGACGGGACCCCTGTGATAGGGGCACGACTCCTTGAGCATTTTGTCGAACGCGTTGGCTCCTCCGGGAGGCTTCCGAGGGTTCCTGTGCTCGGCAGCAGCGACGAGATCTGCGTCGACGGCGTCGCGCTTCGCTTGTGCCTTCTTCTTGGCCTTCTTCTTCGTGCCACGCTGGGCGGACGCCTTGGGGGCGTCTTCCTTCTGCCCTCCCTGAGGCTGCTTGTCCTTCTGGAAGATGGCTTCGACCGCCTCCTGACCAGAGGCGAACTTGGTGGCGATGTCCATCAAGTCGCTCGCCTTGGTGGGAGTCTTGCGTCCTAGTTTACTCACCAGGTCTCGGCAAGTGGTGCCGGCGAGGAAAGCTCCGATGACATCCGAGTCGGTGATGTTGGGCAACTCGGTGCGCTGCTTTGAAAACCGCCGGATGTACTCTCGCAGGGATTCCCCTGGCTGCTGGCGGTAGCTTCGGAGATCTCATGAGTTCCCAGGGCGTACGTACGTACCCTGGAAATTCCCAGCGAAAGCCTTGACTAGGTCATCCCAGTCGGAGATCTGCGCAGGAGGCAGATGCTCCAGCCAGGCCCGGGCAGTGTCGGAGAGGAAAAGGGGGAGGTTGGGGATGATGAGGTTGTCGTTGTCCGTCTCTCCCAACTGGCATGCCAGCCGATAGTCCGCAAGCCACAACTCCAGCCTTGTCTCTCCCGAGTACTTGGTGATGGTAGTCGGGGCTCGGAACCAGGCCAGGAACGGCGCTCGTCGTATGGCACGACTAAAGACTCGCGGACCTGGTGGCTCGGGCAAGGGACTCCGATCCTCCTCACTGTCGTAGCGTCCTCCGCGCCTAGGGTGGTAGCCTCGGCGCACCCTTTCCTCGAGTCGGGCTCGACGGTTGTGGCGGTGCTGCTTGTCACCGAGGCGATCCAGAGCTACAGGCGTCCCGTCCCGTGTGCGCTCGGTGTGGACCGAGGCCTCCCGCATGCGTCGAGAGGGCGTTGCGCGATGCTCCGAGGGGTCTCCTCGCCTCTGAGAGGCGGAGCTCTCGGCTTGTCGGACAGCGGCGTCTTCCAGGAGGCCCTTGAGCTCGCCCTGGATACATCGCCCCTCGAAGGTGGATGGCTCCGGCATTGTTCGAAGTAGCATCGCCGCTGCAGCTAGGTTCTGGCCGGCCCCGTTGAGGGCCAGGGGCAGCCATACCCGGGCATCGTCAATGATACGGCGCTGTACGTCCCGGGCCCGATGACGCGCTCCTCCGACGAGTGCTCGGCCTGCCCACTCCTGCTCGATGTTTTGTCGGAGCTGCACAAGCCGCCCCGCTTCTTCGTCGAGCTTGACCTGCATCTCACGGAGTTGCTCAAGCTGTGTGTCCTGACCCCTCGTAGGGACTTGGACCACAGCTAGCTCCCGTGGGATCTCGACACGAGACGCAGGTGCAAGGGCGCTGCCACTTCCTGGCATACCAAGGTGGTTTTCTCTGTTGTGATCCTCCTGATCGATGTGGAAGCACTAGCGAGTTGGGTCGCAACCCTCGTTGTCAAGGCTGTGGCCATCATCAGCGCAGCCGGAGAGGCAGTGGTCACATGTGGACATGAAGTCGCGCATGGCACTGGGATCACGGAGTCCGGAGAAATCCCAACTAACGTCGGGGTCGTCCTCTTCCTCAGAACCCGCGCCTCCGGAGGTTGAGACGGCCGTCAGTCGGTCCCAAGTTGACCACATATGGTACCCTGGAAAGTCAGGATATGCCCTAGCGAAAGCGCTCACCGAAGCGGGGTCGCTTGGTAGATCGAAGCTGAATTTAAAGGGAACATGATGAAAAACGGATGGTACCTCTTGGTTGATGGATGGTGGCGAAGTCACATCGGGGACGGACTGCAACGTTATCTCAGATACGAGGCTAACGCCCAACAAGTCCTTCGTGAGGGTGCTGGCGTCATCAGCAAGCTTGGGGTTGGCACGTTGCTGGGAAGCGACACCCGCCATTGTCTCAGGTGCGAGGGCAACACCCGACATGTCCCCCGCAGGGGTGCCGGCATCGTCGACTCGCTCTGGTCTGACAGCTGACGAGGTGCTGCCTCCTGCCTGGCCACGGTTGCCCCGTCTCCTCCTCCTCCGGTGAGGAGGGTAGTGGGGCAAACCCGGGTGTTCCTCTTCCGCCGCGGGAGGAAGTCGTCGTTGAGTTTGCCTCCGCCGGGCGAGCCGACGACCGTCATTGTTGCTGTGCTGCGAGGGGAGGAGCACCATGTGAGAGCACCTAGAGGGGGGGGGGGGGTGAATAGGTGATCCTATGAAACTTAAAAACTTAAGCCACAAAACTTGGTTAACCGTTAGCACAATAATTGCCAAGTGACTAAAGAGGAATCCTCAACAAAACACACTAACCAACAAGGATCAATCACAGAGATGGCACGGTGGTTATCCCGTGGTTCGGCCAAGACCAACGCTTGCCTACTCCACGTTGTGGCGTCCCAACGGACGAGGGTTGCAATCAACCCCTCTCAAGCGGTCCAAAGACCCACTTGAATACCACAGTGTTTTGTTTGCTTTACTCAATCCCGTTTGCGAGGAATCTCCACAAATTTGGAGCCTCTCGCCCTTACACTTGAATTTCACAAAGAACACGGAGCAAGGGAGGGATTAGCAACGCACTCAAGACAAGAAATCACAGCAACACCACGCACACAAGTCGCAATGAGAGCTCACAACACAACTCAATGAGCTCACCACTCAACTAGAGCTCTAATCGTTATTGCAAAGAATCAAAGGCGTGGAATCGATGTCTTGGTGCTTAGGAATGCTTAGGAGATGCTTGGTGTGCTCCTCCATGCGCCTAGGGGTCCCTTTTATAGCCCCAAGGCAGCTAGGAGCCGTTGAGAGCAATCTTGGAAGGCTGATCTTGCCTTCTGTCGACTGGCGCACCGGACAGTTCGGTGCACACTGGACATGTCCGGTGCCCGATTTCTTTCCATAAACAGCGCAGTCGACCGTTGACAGCCTGGGAGCCGTTGGTGCACTTGACATGTCTGGTGCACATCGGACAGTCCGGTGCCTTCTTCTAGTCGTTGGCTCGGCCACGTGTCCCGCAGATTGCGCGGCCGACCGTTGGCCCGGCCGACCGTTGGCTCACCGGACAGTTCGTGTGGCAGAACCTCCAAGTTATTGGGCCCACATGCACCTGTCCTTGTCCCAAAGACCTCAGACAGCTATGCATGTGCACCAGATAACTTAACAGGATCTGTCCGATTGCCCCAAGGACATCGGATAAACCACTTTCAACCAGAACCGCGGGATTAAGTAACACAAATCACACACACAACATTTTTGCAGCGGAAATCTTACTACCAAATTTTACAAGTTACAAAAATTTTATATTATTTTATCGGAGTGGTTACAAAAATATAAGTTTAAAATATATGCTAGCTCAAGTGACCATCCTCAATAAGAAGTATAGAAGGGTTACTTAGACTTATAAGAAGGCCGAGCCCACCGGCACTTAACACCATCACAGCATCACAAAGTTAGACCTGAAAAACAACAGGGAATAAAACCCTGAGTATGGAATTACTCAGCAAGTCTTACCCGACTAAGGAAAAGACTCTCAAGGGTATGCTGGATAAATAGGAGTCAAGGAGAGGCTTTAGCAAAAATCAACTTATACTTTTGCAGAAGTAGCTTACTAAAGTGAGTCCTTACTTTCAATCTTTTAATGCCATATTAAGTATTAATAGACTCTATTTGCATCTAGTCTAATTTTAACATCTCATCCATACAACATCATTTTTATCCATAGCGTTCACATCCTGACTTTAGGTTGCAGGGCAGTGACCAAGTCTTCATAACCGCGAAGGTACGGCGATCCGAATCGATTATACTCAGCTGAGGATCTCCAATCACACGACATATGTAGCACTTAACCCTTGCATATGTCAACCCGCCACCGGGGTTCTTAAGACCGGATCAGGTTCACGCAAACCGAGAGCACAGATACACCACCGTCCAGCCTCTTGCCACGGAGGGTACACGCTACTCTCGCCACCGCTCCACTCCCATTTCGTGTTATCTTATTCCGGCCTTAGTCTGCCCGAGGCAAGGCTTACCCATGACGAGGCATGTGACCAGTTAAAGGGTCCTCGGTCAGCACGCCTACATACGCGTTAATCCTTAACCAACCTGGGTAGAACATCACCTGTTCCTACCCCCAAGTCTCAATTTAAGTATTTCCATCCTTAGGATTGTGTCTGTTCCTTAGGATGAAAGAGCATCACAGGGAACTTTGCAGTAAGATCCCACTATTGCTCCAAATGAAAATATTCTTGCAGGTAGAAGCCATCCTCTCCCGGGTTAGACTGAGGATAACCTCTATCCACAAGATCTAAGCAAGGCTAAGCATTTTTGTAAATCATAATTTTGATACTTCACAGAAGTATCTATAAAGGTATGGATATCAAGGAAAGCAATGCATCAAAGGGTTCCAAGCAACTCCTATGAACCTAATGCACATTTCACTAGACTTAAAGTGTGCGAAAAGTATTTAAAAACACAAGGAAAGGGGTTGCATGCACCGGGGCTTGCCTGAGTAACACTAGGTTAGTGTTGTTAGGTGACGTCCGCTTGACGAGTATTCTTTGACCGAGCACTTGCTTGATTTAACCATCTTCAGGTTGATTCATCAGCTTCAGCTTGCGGATTAACCCGCGCTTGGGGTCGACTTGGCTTGTCTTCCGCATCGCGCGATTAATAAGCGTACCTAAATGATTTGCATAATGCACATGAATGCATATGAACGGGAATATTTCAAACCTAAATAGTACTACGCGATAGCGAATTAAACACTTATAGTAAGATATCGCAAATCTAGTGCGAAAATACTAGATGTCGATATCACATTATTTTATGACTTAGCAGGTAGAGTGTTTTTAATCGAATCACACCATGCCTACAAATTTATCAACATATTCTTCATTTCATTTGTACCTCAAAACTATCCTCCATGTCACCACTTTGACCAAACAAACCAAATTCATGACAAACAACAACACTTAACAATCAAGTGTTGACAACTTCTAAACTCATTTATCTACATTTATTAAATAGTTGAGTATTAGCCAAAGAACTAGTGGTGCCCCGCTAGCGGCGAGAATATGATTATTAGTCTAAATCAATCACATAGAATGTAATATTTACTAGGACTTAGCATACAATTCACCATACATAGGAACTCTTACGATAATTATTAATAGCACTTTCGGCTAGACATCTAAAACATTCAACCTACGTTCGCCTTACTACCAATATACTTTTTACTGAAAGTAGTAATTTAAAATTGAGTCCCTATATCAAACTTTTTTTATTGTAAACAGAAACACATTGTTATAAGTGATTAAAATATTTCATCATCCGCATTACCTTGAAATTAGTCCAGCTCTTGTCCTTCACGTCACAATCAACTAGCGTACCTCCACGACTAAACACGACGCGACGTTCGCGATCATCCCAATGGTTTCGGCGTTGGTCTTTCTACCGGATACACAAGCGTCACCCGAACCTTGCTTGCTTGTGCCCAACATCCGGGATTCTCTTGGGGTTCGACGAGGTCATGATTGGGGCTGCACAGACCAAGGTGTACCATGCTGCGGCATTTTATCGAGTACTTGACAGATGCTGCACGGACCTCACTTTCCCTTTCATCTAACTCAGTCTTCACACCTCCAGGATTTCTCCACCCATACAGTATACAACAACAGCTGATCATCCTCGTGGAGAAGTCCAGCAAGAAGCCAGGATCTCACGCCTTGCATCCCACCGTCGCCATCTACTACCCTTCCGATGATCAGGAGCTCCTATTGAGATTGAAGAGGGACTTGTAGGTATAGAACGATAGTTGCTGCGACGAACAAGCTAGATAAGACGTTCGCCGTGATGGGCGAATCCGAGCTAGAGCGAGCAGGACACGGCGAGCTGGGAAGCCGCAGCGCTGGAACAGCAGGGCGAGACCGCGGCCAGGACGACAGGGCAGAGGCCAAGCAGCAAGCCGACGCGCAGCAGAGAGCCAGGGCCGGAGCACGCCGAGCAGGGGAGGGACTCCGGCGAGCTCATGCCGCGCGCAGGGAAGAAGACGCCTGGAAGATGGTGGTTGAGGACCGCGTGCAGCAGATGAGCCCGGGACCGAGCAGGGCGCAGCGAGCTGGGACAGGGGCATCCCCGGCGAGCTCGCCATGGGAGGAGCGAAGGGGCCGGGGCGAGCTCGGAACGGGATCCGACGAGCAGAAGCCGAGCGCGAGAGAAGGTCGACCTGGGAGCTGAAGAAAACGCTCGGCCAAGGCGGGAATCAGAGATCTGAGCAGAGAAGAAGGAGCTCGGCACCACCAGGAGGAGGAGACGGTGGCTGGCAAGTTTTGAGGAAGAGCGTCGGTAATGGGGAGAGGCAAGAAGCGGCGATAGGAGTCTGGGATATTTTTTTTCCCAGGCACAAAGCGGCTCAGGATAACGACGACAGAAGGAAAAATCTTCACAGGATGAAGACGACTGCTGGGCGGTGACAAAAAAATATCCCCGGACAGTAGCAAAATTCAAAGGATGAGGACGACGTAGATATTTTTATTGCTGTTTTCTTTCTTTTTCTTCTCTTTTTCTAGAGGTCACAGATATTTTGGATCGGGATTTTTAGCGACAACAAAAGGATTAACAGTACTTATAACACGGTTTTGATTTGGCAAATACTTTGGAATCAAATGATTTTGTATTATTTTAGCAATATACAATGGGTCAAATCACCACAAAACGGGTCGACGATACTGGTGATATGGTTCGATTTAATCGAAACCAACAGGTTTCATCTGAAGCTTATTTATTTTAGCGAAACAAATTT
Source organism: Zea luxurians (assembly GCA_029449295.1). Taxonomy (NCBI): domain Eukaryota; kingdom Viridiplantae; phylum Streptophyta; class Magnoliopsida; order Poales; family Poaceae; genus Zea; species Zea luxurians. Next base: position 47,893,950 of record JAOPSE010000005.1, on the reverse strand, counting down.
CAGACTTCCGGATTTTGGGTATTAGGATTTGGGCGTGATCTAATTTAGTCGGACCAAAATTTTACTGGTGACGATAAATGAGACAAATAGGATTAAACTGATCCTGGCTCTAGTAATTTGTTCCGAAAACTTCTTTCGTCGAGTTCTAAATAAATTGGTTTGTGGATAAAAATTATTTGAGTGGATCGGGCTTCCGAATTCGGAATCGCACGAGCGATGGATTTAACTAATCACCGGACGTACCGATTTTTGGAACAACGATGTTCCCAACAATACGAAAATTTCGGAAGAGCCCGAATAAATAGAAGTAAAAATGATGTCGCACTCGCGACAGACGAAACAGATGCGATATTAAAATCGCGATAGACAAAAATAATTAGACCTTAGGGTCCGTCCTATTCACTGATCTCACGTGCTTAAATCCATACTCGTTGTCGAGCAGAATATAAACACCTGGGGTGTTACAGCCCTCCCCCCTTAAAAGAATCTCGTCCCGAGATTCGGAGTGAAAGACTTCTAAGGGTAGAGAAGCATGTACCCCATATCCATATCAGCGATAATCATAAGATAATCCTGAGCAAAGGCGAGTATCTCAAGATGTGGTTTCTCCAGCGGACATATCATGTATCGACTTAAGCCAATTTAGATATATCCACCAATAGAGACGATGCCTGACAGAGGAACACATAAGGTTCCATGTGTGCAGTTTGCTTTCTCTGATGACACTGTACTATCCGAGTCTGTTGAGCGAACGGTAAATGCGCGACTTTACCCAAACAGAATCAGATGCAACCTCTTGGGTAAAATACACAAAAGGAGGTTTACCAACAAGTGGTCACAGTGAGTTCGTAGCACACGAGACGGGTGTGAATGTCGAATAACATCACATTTAACTCATGGCTAGCTAGAAAATCCAAGTCCATGAAAGGCGATATAGATCCGAGAAAATCACCAGCGGAGGGATCTGTAGATTCAGACTTCACGACCAGTCCATTGTATCCAGCACTAGTCACGGCTCGACTTGATCACACATGCTGAAAAAGCATGCGTGAGGCGATCGAGGCATGACTAGAGCGATGGCTAGGCGGTTTCTGGTCGACTTAACTTGATTCTTATGGGTACTTTCTTCAGGGTGGGTTAAACCAAAGTGAGTTCAGGCAAATTGATAAAACGATCTCTAAACTCAACCTTTATTCATAAAGCAGTACAAGTTAGTAAAACCAACTTGTTGAACTACTTTTGACATTGAGCAAGTCCTCTCAGTACCATCGGTAAGCCAACGGTCGAGAGTTCACATTTGCTAGCAAAAGGTCATACATTTGGGTAGAAATCCATTTGATCATGTTGTTCATCCGTTTCTTTAGGCGAAATGAATCGATTTGGTTCGGAAATACATGGGTTAACTAGGAGAGCGAATGAACAAATTCCTGCATCTCAGCGGCAGGAAAAGCCAATCACCAATTTGAGAGCTAATCAGTTGTTTTCCAACACTAAAAAGCTCCAAGGCTTCACCTTTACACAAAGGACGTAAAGGGAACTTGTATGAGTAGTCATTATCAAAGTCAAGGAAAAGAAACCACATATGAAAGGGGTATGCCCTTATGATTTCAACAGAGATGGTAGATGTTGCTTGATCACTTCACAAACAACATAGAAATTGTTTCAAGGAAGAGGTCTACGGAAGATAACAGGTTAGTGTAGTTCCATAATGGATCATGACCAGAGACCTTGATACCAGCATCCGACGAGTAGCACAGTCCTGTGTGCGCATTCACAGGAGGCTCTCAGTTTCGCTGCGGCACCATAAGTCATTAACCATGACACCATTACAAAACTGGCACCAATAATAAATCTCACGTAGCAAAAATAGATTGTGCCAAGATAACGCATTGACATAGTCTCATAATGGATTACAACTACTAACCATGATACCAGCGCGTGCCGAGCAGCACAACCGTGTGTGCGCACACACAGAAGGCCCTCGGTTTCGTCACGGCACCATAGGTTTTAGCCATAATGCCATTACCAGACGTAACCAATAAGAAATCTCACGCGACACAATTAGACTAAGCAAGGGTAATAATATACAAAGAGATACTCCACCTGTATGAATAGTTACAAGTAGAGAGCCAAATAGATTATGGCCCGATGAAATGAACAAGGCATGGCCATAACCTAAACTTGATGAAAGAAGTACAATGGGAGACTGTTAATTCAGCCCCGAGCATATTTGTATGCCCATCGCAGAGATTACAAGGTCAAGGATTAAGTTGGTATGCCTTCGATAGGTATGGGGAACCAAAGGCATCAAATTCCAAGAAGGTGATAGTACATGTCTTTCCTAGGTTGGGTTGATAAGGTAACATGGTAATCCACAAGGAGAGGCCAAATACCATAGAGACCTCAACTTGTATCAACTGATCAAGGAAATGGTTCTAGAAGGAGACATGGTTTGAGATCCTGGATTTAAGCTTGGGTACATTTTATGTCCAACAAAGAAATTATCTAAACATTCATTTACATGAGTTTAGTCGTAGAGGGATAATGGTAAATTCAAATTTGGGTCTCAGTTTACCTAATAAGAACATGGCCTAATTTCTGGTTTAGGCAAATAGTTCACCAATATTCTACTGGCACATCAAGCACAAGAGCAAGCACATAAAGCACCCTAAGAGGTCACCTAAAGAATGGAAGGCACCTATTTCATCGAAGTTTATAATTCAGCATTACACCATATTATATACAATCAATGGTTACTGGAATAAAGATGAGAAAAGCATCTTGGGTGTATAGGTGACAAACATGATGCAACAATCAGGATGCATGCTCGTCCTATGCGTCCTCACTGATTTTGCCATCATAATGTGGCAATAGCGTTCCATATCGGTGGCATACGCATAGCTCTCACGGTATTTTGCTAGTCGTCAACTACACATACGTTTCGAGGTTAGTGTACCTGCAGAAAATCCATTACAGCCCAATTCCCAATGATGCAAGTCACACATGACAGTTTATCACAGTTTATACTCCATATATTGCTATATGGAGGCCAGCTCATCATTAAGCGCCGAGCCACGCATAGGCGCCGTTGCCACACTTTAACCATAGGGCAACTCATTATGGTAACTCACCTTCTTACCTGAGCGTAGGTGCGTCGTTACGAGTACATTACACTTCTCAGTATTCCCATGTCTGTATACCCATACACATCCATGGGGGTACTGAATTCCCAGAAAAGTAAATACTCCACATCGCAGCCTTCATATATACATATGTAGAACATGTATATAGTCAGGCGCCACAATTAAGCACTCCCCTAGACCGACGGTTGTTCGGTCATGCTCTCACATCTCACCTTACCTGAGCGTCGATCCATTCAAAACTGAATGGCCTCAAAAATAACAATACACATGTATGCAACACCCACCCGGTTATGGGTTATGGTTTTCAACTAAGCCACCTGATAGTCCTTAGTTTAGGGCTTAACAGAGGATGTCGCTAGCATTATAGTTTTTCAAAACTGTTTTTCAAAACCAAACAATGTGTTTAGTTGAAAATAGGTTTTTCAAAACCAAAACTTTTGTTTTGAAAATATGTATGTGACCGTATATACTTAATCCAGCTCCGATACCAGCCTGTAGCAGAACCTCCCAAGTTATTGGGCCCACATGCACCTGTCCTTGTCCCAAAGACCTCAAACAGCTATGCATGTGCACCAGATAACTTAACAGGATCTGTCCGATTGCCCCAAGGACATCGGATAAACCACTTTCAACCAGAACCGCGGGATTAAGTAACACAAATCACACACACAACATTTTTGCAGCGGAAATCTTACTACCAAATTTTACAAGTTACAAAAATTTTATATTATTTTATCGGAGTGGTTACAAAAATATAAGTTTAAAATATATGCTAGCTCAAGTGACCATCCTCAATAAGAAGTATAGAAGGGTTACTTAGACTTATAAGAAGGCCGAGCCCACCGGCACTTAACACCATCACAGCATCACAAAGTTAGACCTGAAAAACAACAGGGAATAAAACCCTGAGTATGGAATTACTCAGCAAGTCTTACCCGACTAAGGAAAAGACTCTCAAGGGTATGCTGGATAAATAGGAGTCAAGGAGAGGCTTTAGCAAAAATCAACTTATACTTTTGCAGAAGTAGCTTACTAAAGTGAGTCCTTACTTTCAATCTTTTAATGCCATATTAAGTATTAATAGACTCTATTTGCATCTAGTCTAATTTTAACATCTCATCCATACAACATCATTTTTATCCATAGCGTTCACATCCTGACTTTAGGTTGCAGGGCAGTGACCAAGTCTTCATAACCGCGAAGGTACGGCGATCCGAATCGATTATACTCAGCTGAGGATCTCCAATCACACGACATATGTAGCACTTAACCCTTGCATATGTCAACCCGCCACCGGGGTTCTTAAGACCGGATCAGGTTCACGCAAACCGAGAGCACAGATACACCACCGTCCAGCCTCTTGCCACGGAGGGTACACGCTACTCTCGCCACCGCTCCACTCCCATTTCGTGTTATCTTATTCCGGCCTTAGTCTGCCCGAGGCAAGGCTTACCCATGACGAGGCATGTGACCAGTTAAAGGGTCCTCGGTCAGCACGCCTACATACGCGTTAATCCTTAACCAACCTGGGTAGAACATCACCTGTTCCTACCCCCAAGTCTCAATTTAAGTATTTCCATCCTTAGGATTGTGTCTGTTCCTTAGGATGAAAGAGCATCACAGGGAACTTTGCAGTAAGATCCCACTATTGCTCCAAATGAAAATATTCTTGCAGGTAGAAGCCATCCTCTCCCGGGTTAGACTGAGGATAACCTCTATCCACAAGATCTAAGCAAGGCTAAGCATTTTTGTAAATCATAATTTTGATACTTCACAGAAGTATCTATAAAGGTATGGATATCAAGGAAAGCAATGCATCAAAGGGTTCCAAGCAACTCCTATGAACCTAATGCACATTTCACTAGACTTAAAGTGTGCGAAAAGTATTTAAAAACACAAGGAAAGGGGTTGCATGCACCGGGGCTTGCCTGAGTAACACTAGGTTAGTGTTGTTAGGTGACGTCCGCTTGACGAGTATTCTTTGACCGAGCACTTGCTTGATTTAACCATCTTCAGGTTGATTCATCAGCTTCAGCTTGCGGATTAACCCGCGCTTGGGGTCGACTTGGCTTGTCTTCCGCATCGCGCGATTAATAAGCGTACCTAAATGATTTGCATAATGCACATGAATGCATATGAACGGGAATATTTCAAACCTAAATAGTACTACGCGATAGCGAATTAAACACTTATAGTAAGATATCGCAAATCTAGTGCGAAAATACTAGATGTCGATATCACATTATTTTATGACTTAGCAGGTAGAGTGTTTTTAATCGAATCACACCATGCCTACAAATTTATCAACATATTCTTCATTTCATTTGTACCTCAAAACTATCCTCCATGTCACCACTTTGACCAAACAAACCAAATTCATGACAAACAACAACACTTAACAATCAAGTGTTGACAACTTCTAAACTCATTTATCTACATTTATTAAATAGTTGAGTATTAGCCAAAGAACTAGTGGTGCCCCGCTAGCGGCGAGAATATGATTATTAGTCTAAATCAATCACATAGAATGTAATATTTACTAGGACTTAGCATACAATTCACCATACATAGGAACTCTTACGATAATTATTAATAGCACTTTCGGCTAGACATCTAAAACATTCAACCTACGTTCGCCTTACTACCAATATACTTTTTACTGAAAGTAGTAATTTAAAATTGAGTCCCTATATCAAACTTTTTTTATTGTAAACAGAAACACATTGTTATAAGTGATTAAAATATTTCATCATCCGCATTACCTTGAAATTAGTCCAGCTCTTGTCCTTCACGTCACAATCAACTAGCGTACCTCCACGACTAAACACGACGCGACGTTCGCGATCATCCCAATGGTTTCGGCGTTGGTCTTTCTACCGGATACACAAGCGTCACCCGAACCTTGCTTGCTTGTGCCCAACATCCGGGATTCTCTTGGGGTTCGACGAGGTCATGATTGGGGCTGCACAGACCAAGGTGTACCATGCTGCGGCATTTTATCGAGTACTTGACAGATGCTGCACGGACCTCACTTTCCCTTTCATCTAACTCAGTCTTCACACCTCCAGGATTTCTCCACCCATACAGTATACAACAACAGCTGATCATCCTCGTGGAGAAGTCCAGCAAGAAGCCAGGATCTCACGCCTTGCATCCCACCGTCGCCATCTACTACCCTTCCGATGATCAGGAGCTCCTATTGAGATTGAAGAGGGACTTGTAGGTATAGAACGATAGTTGCTGCGACGAACAAGCTAGATAAGACGTTCGCCGTGATGGGCGAATCCGAGCTAGAGCGAGCAGGACACGGCGAGCTGGGAAGCCGCAGCGCTGGAACAGCAGGGCGAGACCGCGGCCAGGACGACAGGGCAGAGGCCAAGCAGCAAGCCGACGCGCAGCAGAGAGCCAGGGCCGGAGCGCGCCGAGCAGGGGAGGGACTCCGGCGAGCTCATGCCGCGCGCAGGGAAGAAGACGCCTGGAAGATGGTGGTTGAGGACCGCGTGCAGCAGATGAGCCCGGGACCGAGCAGGGCGCAGCGAGCTGGGACAGGGGCATCCCCGGCGAGCTCGCCATGGGAGGAGCGAAGGGGCCGGGGCGAGCTCGGAACGGGATCCGACGAGCAGAAGCCGAGCGCGAGAGAAGGTCGACCTGGGAGCTGAAGAAAACGCTCGGCCAAGGCGGGAATCAGAGATCTGAGCAGAGAAGAAGGAGCTCGGCACCACCAGGAGGAGGAGACGGTGGCTGGCAAGTTTTGAGGAAGAGCGTCGGTAATGGGGAGAGGCAAGAAGCGGCGATAGGAGTCTGGGATATTTTTTTTCCCAGGCACAAAGCGGCTCAGGATAACGACGACAGAAGGAAAAATCTTCACAGGATGAAGACGACTGCTGGGCGGTGACAAAAAAATATCCCCGGACAGTAGCAAAATTCAAAGGATGAGGACGACATAGATATTTTTATTGCTGTTTTCTTTCTTTTTCTTCTCTTTTTTTAGAGGTCACAGATATTTTGGATCGGGATTTTTAGCGACAACAAAAGGATTAACAGTACTTATAACACGGTTTTGATTTGGCAAATACTTTGGAATCAAATGATTTTGTATTATTTTAGCAATATACAATGGGTCAAATCACCACAAAACGGGTCGACGATACTGGTGATATGGTTCGATTTAATCGAAACCAACAGGTTTCATCTGAAGCTTATTTATTTTAGCGAAACAAATTTCAGACTTCCGGATTTTGGGTATTAGGATTTGGGCGTGATCTAATTTAGTCGGACCAAAATTTTACTGGTGACGATAAATGAGACAAATAGGATTAAACTGATCCTGGCTCTAGTAATTTGTTCCGAAAACTTCTTTCGTCGAGTTCTAAATAAATTGGTTTGTGGATAAAAATTATTTGAGTGGATCGGGCTTCCGAATTCGGAATCGCACGAGCGATGGATTTAACTAATCACCGGACGTACCGATTTTTGGAACAACGATGTTCCCAACAATACGAAAATTTCGGAAGAGCCCGAATAAATAGAAGTAAAAATGATGTCGCACTCGCGACAGACGAAACAGATGCGATATTAAAATCGCGATAGACAAAAATAATTAGACCTTAGGGTCCGTCCTATTCACTGATCTCACGTGCTTAAATCCATACTCGTTGTCGAGCAGAATATAAACACCTGGGGTGTTACAGTTCGGTGCACACCGGACAGTCCGGTGAATTTTAGCCGTACGCCGTTGATGGTTTCCCGAGAGCGACGAGTTCGCCTGTGAGCGGCCCACCGGACAGTCCGGTGCACACCGGACAGTCCGGTGAATTTTAGCCGTACACCGCCGTCGAAGTCCTGAGAGCAGCCACTTTACCCAAGCCAGCCTGGCGCACCGGACACTGTCCGGTGCACCACCGGACAGTCCGGTGCTCCCAGACTGAGCATACTTTGGCTGCTCGAGCTATCTCTTCTCCAACTCGATTTTTTCTGTTTCCAGCACTTAGACACAATACATTAGTCCATAAAACAATGTACTAAGTCTGAGAAACATACCTTTATCCTTGATTTGTACTTTGTCCACCATTTTACGATTAGGCACCTGTGTTGGGCACTAAATCACCAAAATACTTAGAAATGGCCCAAGGCACATTTCCCTTTCAATCTCCCCCTTTTTGGTGATTTATGCCAACACAACATAAAGCAAGTAGAACAAGTACAAAATCAATTCAACTAAGAACTCAAAGTTGTTTTGATTCAAATTTGACATATATGGATCACTCTATGCCACCACTTGGTTTGTTTTTGGAAATCAAACTCAAATTCCTATCTCTAAGTCAAAACCACTTGTAGAGACATAAAGAGAGGTTTTCCAAAGAAATTTGATCAAGGATTTCAAAAACTCCCCCTTTTCCCATAATCAACACTTCTCCCCACAAGAGGCCAACTTTTGACATAAGAGACAATAAGAGAGTTTTGACAAACCAAAAGTTCTAATCTACTATTTTCAAAATTTCTCAAGTGGTAGCTGATCCATCTATTGCTTTGGCCTTTATTTTCTCCCCCTTTGGCATCAAGCACCAAAACAGGATCAATCTTGGCCCTTTAACCCCATTGCCTCACCAAAATCATCAAATGAGAACACAAAGGCAATAAGAGTATGAAGATGAACTTGGAAAGTTACTCTTTGCATCGGAGTGCAGTGGAAGTCTTGCATGGTCCAAGTCCACCTTTTCCCTTTCAATCCTCCTTGAAGACTAAAACAACCAAACTCAAGTACATGGTTAGTCTCAAAGGGTCAAGTTGTAGCACAGCTCCCCCTAAATATGTGCATCACTTGCAAAAAGGACTTGTGAGGTCCAGGGAGTGTTTGTACAACTTGAGCACCACAATAAGCAACAAAATGCAGAATGAACATGATCAAAGGCATAAACACATGTATGCTACATTTCAATCCAAGTTCCGCGAATCTAAGATATTGAGCTCACTACGCATCCTGCAAAAGGTCTTTTCATCTAGAGGCTTGGTAAAGATATCGGCTAGCTGGTTTTCGGTGCTAACATGAAACACTTCGATATCTCCCTTTTGCTGGTGGTCTCTCAAAAAGTGATGTCGGATGTCAATGTGCTTTGTGCGGCTGTGCTCAACAGGATTTTCCGTTATTCGGATAGCACTCTCATTGTCACATAGGAGTGGGACTTTGCTCAGATTGTAGCCAAAGTCCCGGAGGGTTTGCCTCATCCAAAGCAGTTGCGCGCAGCACTGTCCTGCGGCAACGTACTCGGCCTCAGCGGTGGATAGGGCAACGGAGGTTTGTTTCTTAGAGTTCCATGACACCAGGGACCTTCCTAAGAATTGGCACGTCCCTGATGTACTCTTCCTATCGACCTTACATCCAGCATAGTCGGAATCTGAGTACCCAATCAAGTCAAAGTTAGACCCCTTTGGATACCAGATCCCGAAGCAAGGCGTAGCAACTAAATATCGAAGAATTCGCTTCACAGCCACTAAGTGACACTCCTTAGGATCGGATTGAAATCTAGCACACATGCATACGCTAAGCATAATATCCGGTCTACTAGCACATAAATAAAGCAAAGAACCTATCATGGACCGGTATGCTTTTTGATCAACGGACTTACCACCTTTGTTGAGGTCGGTGTGTCCGTCGGTACCCATCGGCGTCTTTGCGGGCTTGGCGTCCTTCATCCCAAATCTCTTTAGCAAATCTTGCGTGTACTTCGTTTGGGAGATAAAGGTGCCGTCCTTGAGTTGCTTCACTTGGAACCCAAGGAAGTAGTTCAACTCGCCCATCATCGACATCTCGAATTTCTGCGTCATCACCCTGCTAAACTCTTCACAAGACTTTTGATTAGTAGAACCAAATATTATGTCATCGACATAAATTTGGCATACAAAAAGATCACCATTGCAAGTCTTAGTAAAAAGAGTTGGATCGGCTTTCCCGACCTTGAAAGCATTAGCAATTAAAAAGTCTCTAAGGCATTCATACCATGCTCTTGGGGCTTGCTTAAGTCCATAGAGCGCCTTAGAGAGCTTACACACGTGGTCGGGGTACCATTCATCCTCGAAGCCAGGGGTTGCTCCACGTACACCTCCTCTTTGATCGGCCCGTTGAGGAAAGCGCTCTTCACATCCATTTGGTACAACCTAAAAAAATGGTGAGCAGCATATGCTAGCAAGATACGAATTGATTCTAGCCTAGCCACAGGAGCGAATGTCTCCTCAAAGTCCAAACCTGCGACTTGGGCATAACCTTTTGCCACAAGCCGAGCCTTGTTCCTTGTCACCACCCCGTGCTCGTCCTGTTTGTTGCGGAACACCCACTTGGTTCCCACAACATTTTGCTTGGGGCGAGGCACCAGTGTCCAAACTTCATTGCGCTTGAAATTGTTGAGTTCCTCCTGCATGGCCAACACCCAGTCCGGATCTAGCAAGGCCTCTTCTACCCTGAAAGGCTCAATAGAAGAGACAAAAGAGTAATGCTCACAAAAATTTACTAATCTTGAACGAGTAGTTACTCCCTTGCTAATATCACCCAATATCTCGTCGACGGGATGATCCCTTTGAATCGTCGCTCGAACTTGGGTTGGAGGTGCCTGAGGTGCTTCTTCCTCTTCAACTTGAACATCCTGTGCTCCCCCTTGATCATGCGCCTCCACTTGAGGTACCTGTTCGTCATCTTGGGTTGGGGGATGCACCATAGTTGAGGAAGACGGTTGATCTTGCTCCAAATGTTCCTGAGGCCGTACATCTCCAATCGCCATGGTGCGTATCGCGGCCGTTGGAATGTCTTCTTCATCTACATCATCAAGATCAACAACTTGCTCTCTTGGAGAGCCATTAGTCTCATCAAATACAACATCGCTAGAGACTTCAACCAAACCCGATGATTTGTTGAAGACCCTATACGCCTTTGTATTTGAATCATAACCTAATAAAAACCCTTATACGGCTTTGGGAGCAAATTTGGAATTCCTACCCTTCTTCACTAGAATGTAGCATTTACTCCCAAATACACGAAAGTACGATACATTGGGTTTGTTACCAGTTAGCAGCTCATATGAAGTCTTCTTGAGGAGGCGGTGAAGGTAGACCCTGTTGATGGCGTGGCAAGCCGTGTTCACGGCTTCCGACCAAAAGCACTCGGGGGTCTTGAACTCTCCAAGCATAGTCCTCGCCATATCTATGAGCGTCCTGTTCTTCCTCTCTACCACACCATTTTGCTGAGGTGTGTAGGGAGCGGAGAACTCGTGCTTGATCCCCTCCTCCTCAAGGAACTCCTCCACTTGAAGATTCTTGAATTCGGACCCGTTGTCGCTCCTTATCTTCTTCACCTTGAGCTCAAACTCATTTTGAGCTCTCCTTAGGAAGCGCTTGAGGGTCCCTTGGGTTTCAGACTTATCCTGCAAAAAGAACACCCAAGTGAAGCGGGAAAAGTCATCAACCATAACTAGACCATACTTACTTCCTCCTATGCTCAGATAGGCGATGGGTCCGAAGAGGTCCATATGTAGCAGCTCCAGAGGTCTTGACGTGGTCATCACATTCTTGCTGTGATGTGCTCCTCCCACTTGTTTACCTGCTTGACAGGCTGCACAAGGTCTATCTTTTTCGAAATGAACATTGGTTAGACCTATCACGTGTTCTCCCTTTAGAAGCTTGTGGAGGTTCTTCATCCCCACATGTGCTAAGCGGCGATGCCACAACCAGCCCATGCAAGTCTTAGCCATTAAGCATGCATCTAGACCGGCCTCTTCTTTTGCAAAATCAACTAAGTAAAGTTTGCCGTCTAGTACACCCTTAAAAGCTAGTGAACCATCACATCTTCTAAAGACAGACACATCTACATTTGTAAATAAACAGTTATATCCCATATTACATAATTGACTAACAGATAGTAAATTATATCCAAGACTCTCCACTAAAAACACATTAGAGATAGAATGCTCATTTGATATTGCAATTTTGCCTAAACCTTTCACCTTGCCTTGGTTCCCATCACCGAATATGATTGAATCTTGGGAATCCTTATTCTTGACGTAGGAGGTGAACATCTTCTTCTCCCCCGTCATATGGTTTGTGCATCCGCTGTCGATAATCCAGCTTGAACCCCTGGATGCATAAACCTGCAAGGCAAATTTAGGCTTGGGTCTTAGGTACCCAACTCTTGTTGGGTCCTACAAGGTTAGTCACAATTTCCTTAGGGACCCAAATGCAAGTTTTATCACCCTTGCATTTTGCCCCTAATTTTCTAGCAACTATCTTCCTATCCTTTCTACAAATAGCAAAGGAAGCATTCAAAGCATGATAAATTGTAGAGGGACCATTCATAACTTTTCTAGGAACATGATGAATATTTTTCTAGGCACATGATGAATATTTTTCTAGGCATATTTCTACCATGCATATAGGAAGAGCTGGGGGCAAACATAGCATAAGAGTCATTGGCATGCGAGTCAAAAGCATTACAATTCCTATGAGACTGTCTTCTATCATTGTACATAAAGGCATGGTTCTTTTTAGTACTACTTGCCATAGGGGCCTTCCCTTTCTCCTTGGCGGAGATGGGAGCCTTATGGCTTGTTAAGTCCTTGGCTTCCCTCTTGAAGCCAAGTCCATCCTTAATTGAGGGGTGTCTACCAATCGTGTAGGCATCCCTTGCAAATTTTAGCTTATCAAAATCACTTTTGCTAGTCTTAAGTTGGGCATTAAGACTAGCTACTTCATCATTTAATCTCGAAATTGAAACTAGGTGTTCATTATAGGCGTCAATATCAATGTCCTTACACCTAGTGCAAATCATAACATGTTCTACACAAGAATTAGATTTATTTGCTACTTCTAATTTAGCATTTAAATCATTGTTAACACTTTGTAAAGTAGAAATGGTTTCATGACACGTAGATAGTTCATAAGAAAGCATTTCATTTCTTTTAACTTCTAAAGCATAGGATTTTTGTGCCTCTACAAATTTGTCATGTTCATCATACAACAAATCCTCTTGCTTTTCTAAAAGCCTATCCTTTTCGTTCAAGGCATCAATCAATTCATTGATTTTATCAATTTTATTTCTATCCAATCCCTTGAACAAGCTAGAGTAATCTATTTCCTCATCACTAGTTTCATCTTCACTTGAAGAAGCATAAGTAGAGTCTCGAGTACATACCTTCTTCTCCCTTGCCATGAGGCATGTGTGACGCTCATTGGGAAAGAGGGATGACTTGTTGAAGGCGGTGGCGGCGAGTCCTTCATTGTCGGAGTCGGACGAGGAGCAATCCGAATCCCACTCCTTGCCAAGATGTGCATCGCCCTTTGCCTTCTTATAGTTTTTCTTCTTCTCCCTCTTGTTCCCTTGATCCTGATCACTATCATTGTCGGGACAGTTAGCAATAAAATGACCAAGCTTACCGCATTTGAAGCATGAGCGCTTCCCCTTGGCTTTGGTCTTGCTTGGCTGTCCCTTGCGACCCTTAAGCGCCGTCTTGAATCTTTTGATGATGAGGGCCATCTCTTCATCATTAAGTCCGGCCGCCTCAATTTGTGCCACCTTGCTAGGTAGCGCCTCCTTGCTTCTTGTTGCCTTGAGAGCAAGGGTTTGCGGCTCGTTGATCGGACCATTCAAGGCGTCGTCCACGTACCTCGCCTCCTTGATCATCATTCGCCCGCTAACGAATTTTCCAAGGACTTCTTCGGGCGACATTTTGGTGTACCTGGGATTCTCACGAATATTATTCACCAAATGAGGATCAAGAACGGTAAAAGACCTTAGCATCAGTCGGACGACGTCGTGGTCCGTCCATCGCGTGCTTCCATAGCTCCTTATTTTGTTGATAAGGGTCTTGAGCCGGTTGTATGTTTGAGTTGGCTCCTCGCCCCTTATCATCGCGAACCGTCCAAGCTCGCCCTCCACCAACTCCATTTTGGTGAGCAAGGTGACGTCGTTCCCCTCGTGAGAAATCTTGAGGGTGTCCCATATTTGCTTGGCGTTATCCAAGCCGCTCACTTTGTGGTATTCATCCCTGCACAATGAAGCTAGAAGAACAGTAGTAGCTTGTGCATTCTTATGAATTTGTTCATTAATGAACATGGGACTATCCGAACTATCAAAGTGCATTCCACTCTCTACAATCTCCCATATACTAGGATGGAGAGAGAATAGGTGACTACGCATTTTGTGGCTCCAAAATCCGTAGTCCTCTCCATCAAAGTGTGGGGGCTTGCCGAGTGGAATGGAGAGCAAATGTGAATTTGAACTTTGTGGAATACGAGAGTAGTCAAAAGAAAAGTTCGAATTAACCGGTTTCCTTCTCTCGTAGTCGTTGTGGTCATCGTCCTTTTGGGAAGAAGTAGATTCATCGCTGTCGTCGTAGTAGACGATCTCCTTGATGCGCCTTGTCTTCTTCTTCTTCCCTTCCTTCCGTCTATGACCCGAGCCGGAGTCGGTAAGCTTGTCGTCCTTCGGCTCGTTGACGAAGGATTCCTTCTCTTTGTCGTTGATCATGATACCCTTCCCCTTAGGATCCATCTCTTCGGGCGGTTAGTCCCTTTGTGAAGAGAACGGCTCCGATACCAATTGAGAGCACCTAGAGGGGGGGGGGTGAATAGGTGATCCTATGAAACTTAAAAACTTAAGCCACAAAACTTGGTTAACCGTTAGCACAATAATTGCCAAGTGACTAAAGAGGAATCCTCAACAAAACACAATAACCAACAAGGATCAATCACAGAGATGGCACGGTGGTTATCCCGTGGTTCGGCCAAGACCAACGCTTGCCTACTCCACGTTGTGGCATCCCAACGGACGAGGGTTGCAATCAACCCCTCTCAAGCGGTCCAAAGACCCACTTGAATACCACGGTGTTTTGTTTGCTTTACTCAATCCCGTTTGCGAGGAATCTCCACAAATTTGGAGCCTCTCGCCCTTACACTTGAAATTCACAAAGAACACGGAGCAAGGGAGGGATTAGCAACGCACTCAAGACAAGAAATCACAGCAACACCACGCACACAAGTCGCAACGAGAGCTCACAACACAACTCAATGAGTTCACCACTCAACTAGAGCTCTAATCGCTATTGCAAAGAATCAAAGGCGCGGAATCGATGTCTTGGTGCTTAGGAATGCTTAGGAGATGCTTGGTGTGCTCCTCCATGTGCCTAGGGGTCTCTTTTATAGCCCCAAGGCAGCTAGGAGCCGTTGAGAGCAATCTTGGAAGGCTGATCTTGCCTTCTGTCGACTGGCGCACCGGACAGTCCGGTGCACACCGGACATGTCCGGTGCCCGATTTCTTTCCATAAACAGCGCAGTCGACCGTTGGCAGTCTGGGAGCCGTTGGTGCACTTGACATGTCTGGTGCACACCGGATAGTCCGGTGCCTTCTTCTAGTCGTTGGCTCGGCCACGTGTCCCGCGTAGATTGCGCGGCCGACCGTTGGCCCGGCTGACCGTTGGCTCACCGGACAGTCCGGTGCACACCGGACAGTCCGGTGAATTTTAGCCGTACGCCGTTGATGGTTTCCCGAGAGCGACGAGTTCGCCTGTGAGCGGCCCACCGGACAGTCCGGTGAATTTTAGCCGTACACCGCCGTCGAAGTCCCGAGAGCAGCCACTTTACCCAAGCCAGCCTGGCGCACCGGACACTGTCCGGTGCACCACCGGACAGTCCGGTGCTCCCAGACTGAGCATACTTTGGCTGCTCGAGCTATCTCTTCTCCAACTCGATTTTTTCTGTTTCCAGCACTTAGACACAATACATTAGTCCATAAAACAATGTACTAAGTCTGAGAAACATACCTTTATCCTTGATTTGTACTTTGTCCACCATTTTACGATTAGGCACCTGTGTTGGGCACTAAATCACCAAAATACTTAGAAATGGCCCAAGGCACATTTCCCTTTCACCATGTCGTAGCTGCCGTCGAGGCCTCGAGGGACATGAACTCAAGACTCCCAAAGCGTAGCATCGTCCTGGGCTGAAGAGGCTGCTGAAAGCTACCCATCTAGAACTCAACGGGAAAGTGTTTGTCAACACGCAACAGGACCCCTACCTGGCGTGCCAACTGTCGGCGTTTCGGACCCGCTAGGACCATCAACCGACCAGTAAATTTGTCGCTGCGTGTCCCTGCCCAGATAGGTTGATGCAAGATGGAACACAAGAGGGAAATGAGGCTTATGTTATCTTGCACCGGGGTGCTCGTAGTAGGGGTTACAAGCGTTGCGGGAGAGCGGGAGTGAGAGAGAGAGAGAAAGAGAGGGTTTGGCCTTGAGGCGAGCTGTCTGAGTCTGCCTCTACCGCGTCTCTCCTACTCTGCCTGCCTCTGCTCGTTTGTACGTTCGTGTGTTTTCCCCCGTCGTCCCCCTTTTTCCCCCCGTCCTCCGGAAGGCCCTGGACACCCCCTTTTATAGATACAAGGAGATGCCCAGCTGTACAATGGGGTGTAGCTATGAGGTAACGTGGCTGGCGGAGAAGTGCCTTGAGCCCTGTACATGTACCAACATGGCCGTCGGTGAAGTGCCTTGAGCCCTATAGAAGCATAGCTGGCGGTGCGGCATGGGTCCTGCTGACGTTTCCTTGCTTCCGTAGGGGGTTGAGAGCAACTGACGTCATGGGCGCACGCGGGGAACCATCATTACCTGTTACCGGAGTAACTTAGATGAGACACCGGTCTTGTTCCTTTGTAGCCTGAAGCGGCTAGCTAGGGGTAGGGTAATGATGTATCCCCTGTAGCGTAGTTAACCCGAGGCCGAGGTCGGGCGAGGCGGTGACTCCTCCGAGGCCGAGGCTAAGGTCGGGCGAGGCGGTGACTCCTCCGAGGCCGAGGCTGAGGTCGGGCGAGGCAAAGTCCTTCTCTCAAGGCCGAGGTCGGGCGAGGCGGAGTCCTTCTCCTGAGGCCGAGGCTGAGGCCAAGGTCGGGGTCGGTCGAGGCGGAGACCTTCTCCCGAGACCGAAGCTAAGGTCGAGGCTTGGGGTCGGGCGAGGCGGAGCTCCCTGTTGCACCCGAGGCCGAACTCGGGAAAGGCCGTGACTGTTGTTAGTCTTTCCCTGGTGGCTGGCACAGTTGCCGGAGCAGGGTGAACAGTGCTGTTTTCCTGTCAGAATGGTCAGTAAAGGGGTGAAGTGACTGTGGTCACTTCGACCTTGCCGATTAAGGCACACGTGTCAGGACAAGGTGTCAGGCGATCCCCGCATTAAATGCGCATGCGATACGGTTGGTTGGTAAGGCGATTCGGTCGAGGTCGCTGCACGACAAAGTTCGCCCGAGCTTAGCCTTGGATGAGATGGGGTTGCGCCTGTCGACAGAGGGGACCCACGGGCGAGGCTTGAATTTGCCTGGGACTATTGTCTGCGCCCGAGGCTGGGCTCGGACGAGGCGAGGTCGTGTCCTACGAGGCCCTAACTCGAACCGTGCTTATCAGTCGTTGATGGTTTGTTCTGAAGATGTTTTTCGGCCAGGTTAAGGAGCATTGGGGGTACCCCTAATTACAGTCCCCGACATGTGTCTTTGGGCAATTTCTATAAGTATTTTGGTGATTAGATGCCCAACACATATTAATTGAGTCCTCATGTGCTAAATGTGTGAAAAGTGCAAATCAAGATACAAGGTATGTTTCTAGACTTAGTACATTGTTTTTGAGTACTAACATGGTTATCTAAGTGCTAGAAACAGTGCTGAGAAGAGAAGAAACGAATTGGAAAAGAGTTGGCTGTGTACAGCCAACTCCAGCTCAGCCTGGCACACCGGACTATCCGGTGCCCCAGGCTGGCCGACGGTGAATCGGTTGCTCTCGGGAATTGACGGAGTCGTACGGCTATAATTCACCGGACTGTCCTGTGGTTCACCGGACTGTCCAGTGATTCATCCGCGACGAACTCATTGCTCTCGGGAAAAGGAAAAAGGCGACGTGGCTAAAATTCACCGGACTGTCCGGTGGTGCACCGGACTGTCCGGTGAGCCAACGACGCCAGCGCCAACAGTCGTCCACGCGATCATCGCGCGACACATGGCCTGCTCTAACGGTCGGCTGGTGCACCGGACTGTCTGGTGCGCCACCTGGCCCAGAGGAGCAACGGTCGGCTGCGCCAGATATGGAAGGGGATCGTGCACCGGACATGCTACAGTGCTGTCCGGTGGCGCACCGGACTGTCCAGTGCGCCACTCGACAGAAGGCAAGGATAGCCTTCCATGTTGGTCTCCAATGGCTCCTAGCTGCCTTGGGGCTATAAAAGGGACCCTTAGGCGCATGGAGCAGCACACCAAGCTTAAAAGAAACATTCTAAGACTCCCAGACTCCACCTCCACGTATTTGATCGATTGTGTTAGTGATTTGAGCTCTGTTTGAGTTGTGTACTCCCTATGCTGTGTTTTGAGCTCAAGTCTTGGCTTGTGTGCGTGTGTGTGCTGCAGATTTGAGCCTTGCGTGTGTTGCTCTCCCTCTCTTACTACTGTGATTCTCTTGTGACAAACTTGTAAGGATGAGAGGCTCCAATCTGTGGAGATTCCTCGCAAATGGGAGAAAGACTATAAGGAAGAAAGTTGTGGTATTCAAGTTGATCATTGGATCGCTTGAAAGGGGTTGAGTGCAACCCTTGTCCATTGGGATGCCACAACGTGGAAGTAGGCAAGTGTTACTTGGCCGAACCACGGGATAAAAATCGCGTGCCTCGTGTGTTGCTTCTTGTGATTGCTTTATTCGCATGAGCGTGTTCCATAGCCACTTGATTTCACTAACTCCTTAACAATCGAGTTTGTGGCTATTTAGTGTTTAATTTTATAGGATCACCTATTCACCCCCCTCTAGGTACTCTCAATTGGTATCAGAGCTGTGCTCTTCATTTAAGGGACTAACCGCCCAAAGAGATGGATCCTAAGGGTAAGGGGATGGTGATTAACGACAAGGAGAAGGAGTCCCTCTTCAACGAGCCAAGAGACGACAAGCCTACCGACTCTGGCTCGAGTCACAAGAAGAAGGATGGGAAGAAGAAGAGACGCATCAAGAAGATCATCTACTACGACAGCGATGCATCTTCTTCTTCACCAAGGGACGACGACGATGACTCCTCGTCCAAGAAAAAGACGGCTAATCAAAACTATTCTTTTGATTACTCTCGCATTCCCTACAATTCAAATGCGCATTTACTATCAATTCCCCTCGGAAAACCTCCACACTTTGATGGAGAGGACTATTTGTTTTGGAGTCATAAAATGCGTAGTCATCTATTTTCTCTCCATCCTAGTATATGGGAAATTGTAGAAAACGGGATGCATTTTGATAGTATCGATAATCCTATGTTTATTAATGAGCAAATTCATAAAAATGCCCAAGCCACTACTGTTTCGCTAGCATCTCTATGCAGGGATGAATACAACAAGGTTAGCGGCTTAGACAATGCTAAGTAGATCTGGGACACCCTCAAGATATCTCATGAGGGAAATGACGCCACTATGATCACCAAGATGGAGCTCGTGGAAGGCGAGCTGGGGAGATTCACGATGATCAGGGGGAGGAGCCAACACAAACCTACAACAGGCGCATGATGGTAAAGGAGGCGCGATACGTGGACGATGCGCTAAATGGTCCACTACCCATCTACGAGCCACAACCCGTTGCTCTCAAAGCAACAAGCAACAAGGAGGCGCTACGAAGCAAGGTAGCACAAGTGGAGGCTACCGGGCTCAATGAGGACGAAATGGCGCTTATCATCAAGCGCTTCAAGACCACGCTCAAAGGATGCAAAGAATACCCAACAAGAATAAAACAAGAGGAAAGCGTTCATGCTTCAAATGCGGTAAGACTGGTCATTTCATAGCACAATGCCCCGATAATGATAATGACCAGGGACAAGAAAAGAGCGGGAAGAGGGAGAAAAAGAAGAACTACAGGAAGGCAAAGGGCAAGGCGCACCTTGGAAAGGAATGGGATTCGGACTACTCCTCGTCCGACTCCGATGATGAAGGTTTAGCTGCCTTGGCCTTCGACAAGTCTTCACTCTTCCCCAACGAACGCCATACTTGCCTCATGGCTAAGGAGAAGAAGGTACCTATTTGAGATTCCCCTAAGTACTCTTCTTCTAGTGATGAGGAATCTTTTGATGATGAAGTAGATTACACTGACTTGTTTAAAGGACTAGATAGAGCTAAGGTAGCAAAATTAATGAATTAATTGATGCTCTAATTGAAAAGGATAGATTGCTAGAGAAACAAGAGGACATTTTGTATGAGGAACATGACAAGTTTGTTAATGTTCAAAAATCTCTTGCTTTAGAAGTTAAATGGAATGGAATGCTATCCTCTGAGTTATCTGCTTGCCATGAATCTGTCTCTAGTTTAAGGAGTTTAAATGATGAATTAAATGCTAAGCTAGAGGAAGTTAACAAAACTAGTTCATGTGTAGAGCATGTTGTTATTTGTAATAGATGTAAGGATTTTGATGTTGATGCCTGTGATGAACATCTTGCTTCTATTACTAAATTGAACAATGAGGTGGCAAATCTTAATGCTCAACTTAAGAATTGCAAAGTTGAATTTGATAAACTAAAATTTGCTAGGGATGCCTACACTGTTGATAGACACCCCTCAATTAAGGATGAGCTTGGTTTTCGAAAGGAAACCAAGAACTTAACAAGTCAAAGGACTCCCGTTCTCAACAAGGAGAAAGGGAAGGCCCCTATGGCTAGTAGTCCCCAAAAGAATCATGCTTACATTTATGATAGAAAATTTACTAGGAATGCTCATAATGATAGATACTATGACCATGCTATGATTGCTTCCAGCTCTACTTATGATTGTGGTAGAAATAGGCCTAGGAGCAATCATGCTGTGTCTCATGCGCCTAGGAGAAATTATGCTACTCATGCTTCTAGGAAGATGTGCAATGAACCTATTACTGTTTTTCATGCTTGCAACACTTCTTTTGTACTTTCATGTAAGAATGCAAAAGTAGTTGCTAGGAAGTTGGGATCCAAATGCAAGGGAGACAAAACTTGCATATGGGTTCCAAAAACTATTGTGACTAACCTTGTAGGACCCAACAAGATTTGGGTACCTAAAACCCAAGCTTAAATTGCCTTGCAGGTTTATGCATCCGGGGGCTCAAGCTAGATTATCGACAGCGGATGCACAAACCACATGATAGGGGAGAAGAAGATGTTCACCTCCTACGTCAAGAACAAGGATTCCCAGGATACAATCATATTTGGAGATGGGAATCAAGGCAAGGTCAAAGGTTTGGAAAAGATAGCCATCACAAGCGAGCACTCCATTTCAAATGTATTTTTAGTAGAGTCGCTAGGATACAACCTTCTGTCTGTAAGTCAATTGTGCCACATGGGTTATAATTGTTTGTTTACAAATGTTGATGTATCTGTCTTTAGAAGGAGTGATGGTTCATTAGCGTTTAAGGGTGTATTAGATGGCAAGCTCTATTTAGTTGACTTTTTGAAAGAGAATGCTGGTCTAGATGAATGCTTAATCGCCAATACTAATATGGGCTGGCTGTGGCATCGCTATCTAGCACATGTTGGGATGAAGAACCTTCATAAGCTTCTAAAGGGAGATCATGTGTTAGGACTAACCGATGTCTGTTTTGAGAAAGACAGACCTTGTGCAGCATGTTAGGCAGGAAAATAGGTGGGAAGCACTCATCATAGCAAGAACGTGAAGACAACATCAAGACCATTGGAGCTTCTTCACATGGATCTCTTTGGACCCGCTGCCTACCTTAGCATCGGGGGAAGTAAGTATGGTCTTGTAATTGTTGATGATTTTTCCCGCTTCACTTAGATGTTCTTTTTGCAGGATAAGTCAGAAACCCAAGGGACCCTAAAGCGCTTCTTAAGGATAGCTCAAAACGAATTTGAGTTAAAGGTGAAGAAGATAAGGAGCGACAATGGGTCAGAGTTCAAGAATCTACAAGTTGAAGAGTTTCTTGAGGAGGAAGGCATCAAGCACGAGTTCTCTGCTCCCTATACACCACAGCAAAATGGTGTGGTAGAGAGGAAGAATAGGACGCTAATCGACATGGCGAGAATGATGCTTGGAGAGTTCAAGATGCCCGAGCGGTTTTGGTCAGAAGCTGTGAACACAGCCTACCACGCCATAAACCGGCTCTATCTGCATCGTCTCCTCAAGAAGACCTCCTACGAACTCCTTACCGGTAAGAAACCCAATGTTTCTTACTTTCGTGTATTTGGGAGCAAATGCTACATTCTGGTGAAGAAAGGTAGACATTCTAAATTTGCTCCCAAGGCAGTAGAAGGGTTTTTACTAGGGTATGACTCAAATACAAAGGCGTATAGAGTCTTCAACAAATCATCGGGATTGGTTGAAGTCTCTAGCGATATTGTATTTGATAAGACTAATGGCTCTCCAAGAGAGCAAGTTGATCTTGATGACATAGATGAAGAAGAAGTTCCGACGGCCGCAATGCGCACGATGGCGATAGGCGATGTGCGACCACAGGAACCACATGAAGAAGATCAACCATCTTCCTCAACAATGGTGCATCCCCCAACTCTAGATGGTGAATAGGTACCCCAAGAAGAGGGGAAGGATCAAGGGGGAGCACAGGAAGATCAAGTGATGGAGGAAGAAGCACCACGGGTCCCTCCAACTCAAGTCCGAGCGACGATCCAAAGACATCACCCCGTCGATCAGATTCTGGGTGACATTAGCAAGGGAGTAACTACTCGCTCACGATTAGCTAATTTTTGTGAGCACTACTCGTTTGTCTCTTCTATTGAGCCTTTCAGGGTAGAAGAGGCCTTGCAGGATCCGGACTGGGTGTTGGCCATGCAGGAAGAGCTCAACAACTTCAAGAGAAATGAAGTCTGGAGCCTAGTGCCACGTCAAAAGCAAAACGTTGTGGGAACCAAGTGGGTGTTCCGCAACAAGCAAGATGAGCACGGGGTGGTGACAAGAAACAAGGCTTGACTTGTGGCAAAAGGTTATGCCCAAGTCACAGGTTTGGATTTCAAGGAGACTTTTGCTCCTGTGGCTAGGTTAGAGTCTATTCGAATATTATTAGCCTATGCCACTCACCATTCCTTTAGGCTATTCCAAATGGACGTGAAAAGTTCTTTCCTCAACGGGCCAATTAAGGAGGGGGTATACGTGGAACAACCCCCTGGCTTTGAGGATGACAGGTATCCCGATCACGTGTATAAGCTCTCTAAGGCGCTCTATGGACTTAAGCAAGCCCCAAGAGCATGGTATGAATGCCTTAGAGATTTCTTAATTGCTAATGCTTTCAAGGTTGGGAAAGCTGATCCCACTCTTTTTACCAAGACTTGTGATGATGATCTCTTTGTGTGCCAAATTTATGTCAATGACATAATATTTGGTTCTACTAACCAAAAGTCTTGTGAGGAGTTTAGCAGGGTGATGATGCAAAAGTTCGAGATATCGATGATGGGCGAGTTGACCTACTTCCTTGGATTCCAAGTGAAGCAACTCAAGGATGGCACCTTCATCTCCCAAACAAAGTACACTCAGGATCTTCTCAAGAGGTTTGGGATGAAGGACGCCAAGCCCGCGAAGACACCGATGGGAACTGACAGGCACGTTGACCTCAACAAAGGAGGTAAGTCCATTGATCAAAAGGCATACTGGTCTATGAAAGGTTCATTACTTTATCTTTGTGCTAGTAGATCGGACATTATGCTTAGTCTATGCATGTGTGCGAGATATCAATCCGACCCCAAGGAATGTCACCTTGTGGCCGTTAAGCGAATTCTTATGTATTTAGTTTCTACGCCTTGCTTCGGGATCTGGTATCCAAAGGGATCTACCTTTGACTTGATTGGATACTCAGACTCCGATTATGCTGGGTGCAAGGTCAATAGGAACAATACATCAGGGACGTGCCAATTTCTAGGAAGGTCCATGGTGTCCTGGAGTTTGAAGAAACAAACATCCGTTGCCCTATCCACCGCTGAGGCCGAGTACATTGCAGCAGGACAGTGTTGCGCGCAACTACTTTAGATGAGGCAAACCCTCCAGGACTTTGGCTACAATCTGAGCAAAGTCCCACACCTATGTGACAATGAGAGTGCAATCCGCTTGGCGGATAATCCTGTTGAACACAGCCGCACTAAGCACATAGACATCTGGCATCACTTCCTGAGAGACCACCAGCAAAAGGGAGATATCGAGGTGTACCATATTAGCACTGAGAACTAGCTAGCCGATATCTTCACTAAGCCTTTAGATGAGAAAAGGTTTTGCAGGTTGTGTTGTGAGCTAAATGTCTTAGATTCACGTAACTTGGATTGATCTATAGCATACATGTGTTCTATGCCTTTGATCATGTTAATTTGAGCATTTATATCATTTGTTGTTTATTTATGGTGCTCAAGTGGTACAAGTAACCCCCGGACCTCGCAAGTCCGTATGCAAATGATGCACGTGTTTAGGGGGAGTGTGCTACAACTTGATCCCTTTGAGACTAATTTGTTTGTTTGAGTACACTTGATGTAGTCTCGAAGGTACATTGAAAGGGAAAATGAACTTGGACGATGCAAAGACTTCCACTGCACTTCGGTATTAGTGTATTTATTTCCAAGTTCATACTTATGCTCTCATTGCCTTTTTACTCTTAATTGACATTTTTGGTGAGGCAATGGGGTTGAAGGGCCAAAACTGGTCCTGTTTTGGTGCTTAATGCCAAAGGGGGAGAAATTAAGGCCAAAGCAAATGGATCAGCCAACCGCTTATGAATTTCAAAAATGGTAGAGTTAGAATTTGCATTTTGCCCAAAATCCTCTTATTGCAAAATTTGGTCTCTAATGGGGGAGAATATTGATTATGGAAAAAAGGGGGAGTTTTTGGCACTTGATCAATTTACTTTTGGAATATCTCTCTATTTGCCCAAACAAGTGTGTTTGACTTAGAGATAGGAAAAAGAATTTGATTTGCAAAAACAAACTAAGTGGTGGCAAAGAGTGATCCAAATATGCCAAATCATAAGCAAAAACAATTTGGTATTCATTTGCATTGATGTTGCACTTCTTTTTGTTGCTTTTTAATGTGTTGGCATAAATCACCAAAAAGGGGGAGATTGAAAGGGAAATGTGCCCTTGGGCAATTTTTATAAGTATTTTGGTGATTAGATGCCCAACACATATTAATTGAGTCCTCATGTGCTAAATGTGTGAAAAGTGCAAATCAAGATACAAGGTATGTTTCTAGACTTAGTGCATTGTTTTTGAGTACTAACATGGTTATCTAAGTGCTAGAAACAGTGCTAAGAAGAGAAGAAACAAATTGGAAAAGAGTTGGCTGTGACTGTATATAGCCAACTCCAGCTCGGCCTGGCACACCGGACTGTCCGGTGGTGCACCGGACAGTGTCTGGTGCCCCAGGCTGGTCGATGGTGAACCGGCTGCTCTCGAGAATTGATGGAGTCGTACGATTATAATTCACCTGACTGTCTGGTGGTGCACTGGATTGTTCGGTGAGTCATCTACGACGAACTCATCGCTCTCAGGAAAAGGAAAAAGGCGACGTGGCTATAATTCACCGGACTGTCCGGTGGTGCACCAGACTGTCCGGTGAGCCAATGGCGCCAGCGCCAACAGTCGTCCGCGCGATCATCAGGCAACACGTGGCCTGCTCCAATGGTCGGCTGGTGCACCGGACTGTCTGGTGTGCACCGGACAGTGTCCGGTGCGCCACCTGGCCCGGAGGAGCAACGGTCGGCTGCACCCGATATGGAAGGGGACCATGCACCAGACATGCTACAGTGGTTGTCCCGTGCACCACTCGACAGAAGGCAAGGATAGCCTTCCATGTTGGTTTCCAATGGCTCCTAGCTACCTTGGGGCTATAAAAGGGACCCCTAGGTGCATGGAGCAGCACACCAAGCTTACAAGAAACATTCTAAGACTCCCAGACGCTGCCTCCACGCATTTGATCGATTGTGTTAGTGATTTGAGCTCTGTTTGAGTTGCGTACTCCATGTGCTGTGTTTTGAGCTTAAGTCTTGGCTTGTGTGCGTGTGTGTGCTGCGGATTTGAGTCTTGCGTGTGTTGCTCTCCCTCTCTTACTACTGTGATTCTCTTGTGACCAACTTGTAAGTGCGAGAGGCTCCAATCTGTGGAGATTCCTCGCAAATGGGAGAAATACTATAAGGAAGAAAGTTGTGGTATTCAAGTTGATCATTGGATCGCTTGAAAGGGGTTGAGTGCAACCCTTGTCCATTGGGACGCCACAACGTGGAAGTAGGCATGTGTTACTTGGCCGAACCACGAGATAAAAATCGCGTGCCTCGTGTGTTGCTTCTTGTGATTACTTTGTTCGCACGAGCGTGTTCCATAGCCACTTGATTTCACTAACTCTTTAACAATCGAGTTTGTGGCTATTTAGTGTTTAATTTTACAAGATCACCTATTCACCCCCCTCTAGGTACTCTCATTATCGGCCAAATAATCTGGATGTGTTGTAACTTTATGAAGAGCTTTATGGCAGCGATACTTTAAAAGGTATCTTGCATATGTATTAGCCTCATAACAATTGTGTGGAAAATCAATATCAAAGCTCCATGCTAAAATTTAGTTTGAACTTGGCAAGAAGTTTAAAAAATGAATTCATATTAAGTTGATCTAATTGTACCCACTTTATGCACTTTGCCACCTCCGCTCACAACATGCCTAAACTTAATGAGAAGTTCCATGCTGAAATTTAGTGTGAACTTGGCAAGTTTAAAAGTGAAGGGCACATATCTAGCAATAGGTAATTTCAATCATATTAGATTTCTTTAAGGAATAATTGTTGACGAGTAAAGCAATGGATTTTTGTAAGGAATAATTGTTGACGAGTAGAATATGTTGTTTTCTCCACTGCTTTCACTAATTGGTAGGAAGAATAAGCCTTGGCACAGGACAAATATACCAATTAAATGCTCAGGCTAGCAAAATGTTGAGATTGATCTATATTTTCCAGCAATAGCTCAATGGGTTTCTCTTTACTTTAATTCTATACTTCTAGTACCAATCGAGTTTGGGGACAACACCAATCTGCTGCGTTGGGGCATAGTTCTAATGCGACGTGGTAAACACACTAATCACGATCACAAAAAAGCATTCGTGCTTATTCTTTGAATAATCAGTGGATAGCTCACATCTAACTTCTATAGGCAACCGCTAGTAGAGTATATTCATGTCAGATGAAGACACTACCTTGAGCAGTGGGAGACTATGAAGTTGGCGATGGAGGAAAGCTGCGGGATGCTCCCGTCGTCACTGCCCTTGTCGTTGATGACCACGGTGGCAGAGGGCAAGGTGAGGAAGGCGGCTGCCACTGCCGCTCGGATCTAGGCAAGTTGGGCTAGGAAGGTCCCTTTGGTTTGGCTTCCAGGGAGAGATTCACGTTCTAGAATCTTAAAACGCAACCAAAGGGGCTTCCGATGGGAAGCGATTCCCGAAAATTTACCGATTCCCGCAAGTCATTTTGGAATCACGTGGTACCCCAGATTTCAACCGATTCCCCTTTGAAATTACCCGCACTGCTACTGTTTACAAACGTAACGCTTCGTTTCTATTTCTCGAGCGTCGTTTCCTTCCAGCGCGTGGATCCGTCATCCCCATCGGAGGAGCCTCTCCCGCCGCCGCCCCTGGATCCGCTCCCGCCACCGCCGCCCCTAGATCCGCTCCCGCCACCGCCCCTGGGTCCTCTCCCGACGCCGCACCTGGGTCTCCTCCCGCCGCCGCCTCTGGATCCCCTCCATGGCGGGCTAGGGTTGCAGTGAAGCTGTGGCTCCAATCAAGCGCCCAGGGTTGCAATCAAGCGGTGGCTGCAAGGTATGTCATCCTATCCAGCGCCCTAATCTTGTTGTTTTTTCCTATTAAAAACGGAACAATTGATAGATTTGTTGCCCAATATATGACTAAATTTGACACTAGTATGGGTGAGAAGGCCATTTGGGATGCAGCCAATGTGAAGCTTTTTTGTGACCTATGCACAAAAGAGGTTAATGCTGGGCATAGGCCATTAGGGCATCTCAATAAAGTGGGTTGGAAGAAAGTTGAAGTTAAATTTGCAAAAGTGACAGGGAAGAAACTAGAACATTTGCAAATGAAGAACAAATGGGACAGCCTTAAAAGAAGTTACACTATTTTTATGGAGTTAAAAAATTCTGCCACTGGGCTTGGATGGAATGAAATGAGGCAAACTGTTGATTGTGATGACAAATGGTGGGAAGAACATCTTGCAGTAAATGTCTCAGCACTACCATTTATTAGTAGGCTTGTTTATTTGTGAACAGTAACTTACTTGTGTTATTATTGCAGCGATGCAATGATCCTACTACTAAAAGGAAATGTAAACATGTGCAATTCAGAAAATGTGGACCACCTAACTTGGACTCGCTGCACATAATGTTTGGAGGTGCCCATGTTAGTGGGGCAACCGCCTCAACTCCGGGAAATTTGTCTAGTGGTTCCTCTGATGATGTACAAGAGATAGAGAAGGTCCCCCTAGATGTGAAGCTTTCCACACTACAAAAGAAAAAAAGATAAGAAGCGCAAGGCCTCTTGTATCGATGAGAAGGATGATAAAAACACTAGCCCGTTCCTTCGATTGTATAAGCAAACTTGTAGCAAGATAGAAGAAGGAGTGGACAAGATAACCACAAGTGTTGAAGCGTCATCAGCTCCTATGCATACAAGTGTTCCTTCCATTGCAGAGGCTATGAAGATGTTGAAAGAATGTGGAGTGGAAGAAAAAACTGCACTTATGCATACATCCACATTGCTCATCATGAAGTCTGAAGTGAGAGAGCTCCTCAATTCATTTGAAACGCTTGAAGGGAGACTTGATTGGTTGAAGAGGGAACATGAGATGAAGCAGTTGCCATGAACATTTATGTTTTCCTTTTTTTTAATTATCTATGTTTGGAACCATTTTGTTTGCAACTATTGTGTTTTGTAACCGGAACCCTTATGTTCTGTATGTTTCCTATGTGAATCATTATGTACCCATTATGGTTGTATGTTTCCTATGTGAACCATTGTGATTGTAAGTTTTCTATTTGTAGATGGATGAAGAATTACAAGAATTGGTAAAGAAGGGGTACAAGGGACTACAACTTCTAGCTGAGTTATCAAAGCAAGCTGCCTCTATTGGTTATTTAGGTGACAAATACTCTACGAGGTACTTGAACAAAAGTGATTACAGGGTCCCGCAACAAACTGGAATTGAATGGGTTCAAGAGTGCTTAGCTGCTCCAAGATATTTGTACAAGATGTTTAGGATGACTGTCGAGGTTTTCTGGTCACTACATGATTTGCTTGTGTCAACCTATGGCTTGACGACTACACGCAATGTCACATCTGTTGAGTCATTAGCCATGTTTCTATGGATTGTTGGAGGCCCTCAATCTTTCTCACAAGCTGAAAATCGGTTTCAAAGATCTCTACGGACAGTTCACATGAAGTTTAAAGAAGTATTGAAATGTTTGCGACAATTAGCAAAAGCGAATATCAAACCAAGAGATCCTAATTTTACTGTTGAGCATCCAAAGGTTACAGAAGATCGTTTTTGGCCTCATTTCAAAGGTGCTATTGGTGCTATAGATGGATCACATATCAAAGTTTCGGTGGGCTCAGAGGAGGTTGTGAACCACACATGTCAGCATGGATACACATCTCAAAATATTCTTGCCGTATGTGACTTTGACATGAGGTTTACCTTTGTGGTTGCTGGTTGGCCGGGCTCTGCCCATGACACTCGTATCCTCAATCATGCTTTAACAAATTTTGGTGATGAATTTCCAAAGCCACCTACAGGCAAGTACTACCTTGTGTTCTAATTTTGTGTCTACTTTGGTCCCTTTCGGTGCTTATATCATTGACTTGTGTTATTTTTCAGGCAAGTGCTACCTTGTTGACTCCGGTTATCCAAACCGAACTGGATATCTTGCTCCTTACAAAGGGAGTACGTATCATTTACCGGAGTTTCGTCATCGTAGGGAGCGTGCACCTCAAGGGAAATATGAAATGTTCAATTACTTACATTCGTCTCTCTGCAATGTCATTGAGCGTGCATTTGGAGTCCTCAAACAAAAGTGGCGTATATTGAAAGCGATGCCAAGTTTCTCACCTCGTACGTAGAAGCATATCATTATTGCTTGCATGGCATTGCACAATTTTATTCGTGATAGCGCATTGCATGATGACGAGTTTGAGAAATGTGATGAAGATGAGGACTATATACCGGAAGGTGAGGATGACATTGAGGGACAACAAGTGGAAGAACAAGGAGTGGATGAAGTTCTTGAGGAGGAGAATGAGGTTGACATGAACACCATTTGTGATAATATAGCTAATGCATTGGTTAGTTGAAGATAGTATCGTTAGATCGATGGTGGATCAATATATCTTTTGTAGTTATATATGTCATGGTGGTGGATCCAAAACATTTCTCAAATTATTATATATGTCAAACATTGACAAACATAAATATTTCATTTTCATAACAGTCATCTACACGTCAATGCGGTTAATTAGTATATAAACAGTCTTACAAGACATCAGGGGCATAACAAATATTTTAGATACAATCCACAGCTCACAGCTGTTTTAGCCAAACAGCTTCCAGCTTTCTCACAGTTGCCATCACACAGCAGCTTTCCCACAGCTGATTCCAAAAATCAGATTTTCAGGAATCCACAGCTGAACCAAACACACCCTAACTTGAGAAAATTAGGCAACTCAAAAGAAAACATGTGAAGTACTTTTGATGAAATAAAACATCAAGGCTACCTGAACCCCTGCCATCTAGCCCTCTTGTGTGTCCTTGTTCTCCTTGTAAAGGTGAAACCTGATAATATGGCTAAATATTACCAATCCGATCAAAGTCATTGATTGTGAGTTTTTTAGACCAAAACATTATTAAGCTCTCGGTCAATCATAGGAGTTTATCTTGCTAAAGAAAGACAGAGTAAAATTCTAGCATAAAGAAATATTATAGGAATCCATAATCCTAATCTAAACTGTATATTTACTATACCTAGAGGTTTATAGTGTTGGTTTGGTCTAACTTCTCTTCTAGAAAATGAATGAAAATTACCAACAGTGCACAAACAAAGTAGTTTATCCACATAAATGCATTCCATTTTATAAACTACAATACATCTATACATCATGCCATTCCATCGGCCGGGGGAAACTAACCAAGGAGAACAGGCAAACCAGCATAAATCTACAAAACCAACATAAATCTGACATCACCTTGGCGCCTCAGGATCAGATCACATCCAATCAATGATTTTGCTCCTCTTTGGGTCTTCTTATACCTATTGTTCTCAAGATTTGCTTTTGAAAGGAGGGAATCCAGAACTGCTGCTTCAACAAGATTGTAAGGCGCCATCAAAACACTGGCACAATATCCACATGGGTGAGGGATAGATAGACATGGAAAAAAGAACATGATACCTAGCATCTCATATGTTTGGGCTAACAGATGTAGATGTATAGGCAAAGTGATGAGGACATCACTTCTATACATACAATGAATGGACCGATAACACGATCTCGTGCACGACAGCTAAATCTCCAGGTACGTTCTACCCTAGTCAATTGTGTTTCAGAGCTTACGCTTGGGGCTATGGATGTTTTGATGATTAGGTACCTTGGAGAGGACCAGCAAGTACTTGGGAAAGGCCAAGGTGTTGAGGAGGAGCAGCAAGGGCGTCCACAACAGGAAGGAGATCAAGTCCGAGTCGGCTGCGACTCCATCTCGGGTTTCAAGACCAGTCTGCACTAAAATGGACGCCCAAGATGCATCCAGACTCCGATTGCGACGGACTGGATATGGTTTGAAAGATAACAAGATTATCTAACCAACCCAACTAGTTCCACCCTAAAATTCATCTGGAGTAAACAGGAATCTTCGAAACAAGTTAGCGCTCAGATTCTATTTTGGTGCTGCGACACCGTCTGTTGGGTCGTTGGGCCGTGTATCGCGTCGGAGCCTATTAGGGGCGAGTCCAGGGTAGCACGCCCTAATACTCTATTTATTCAGCAGCCGCCGCCACATTTAGGTCTAGGTTTTGCTTAGATTAATTCTGTCATCGAACAGTGTCGTCGTCATCGGCTTGTGAGACCCCATCCTGTAATCAATACAATTTTGGTTGTGTTTCTTTCCTGTTCTTGCTTGTGTTCTTGATTGCGCTTGCAGGGATAAGCCTTCGTGGCGAGGTCATTTGTGTGTCATGGGTGATAACTAACAGATCCATGGTGTAGTGATTGCGAGGAACCGTTCGCTTGGAGCCTTGGATCATCAACGTCGAGATCTCCACTCAATCAAGTTATTGTATCTCACAGAAGATCGGGCCATGTCTACTATCACAAAGGTAGTGCTCTACTCATCTCTGTGTGCCCGGCTCTTGCCGTTGTGCGCCACAAACATCCTCCTAAGCCCATGCATCATGGCCACCATCCTAGAGGCCTGCCGTCGAGAGCCCCTAGACGCGCCGAGCAACGCACCGCCGCTGAGCCAGTTTTTGTCCATGCCCACCCTCCTTACCCCCTCAGCGCATTGGCAGCCACGAATCAATGGTAGAGGATTTGGAGGTCCACTGCGGGTATAGGGGCCGCGGTTGAGATCGAGAGCGGGCGGAGAACAAATAGGTGCAGTGGGGAGTTCAAGCAGGCGAAATCGACGGCGTGCACGCAAGCATCTAGGTGGTGGGATCAGGACCTCCTGGTAGGACAGATTGGCGGTGATATCGTGCAGGAGGGTGTAGGGGCGCGAAACTCCAGCCACATCGTGCGGTAATCTCTATGTAATCTGTGTTTGCAGGCGCGGTGTTCAGGCAGGCGAAATAGTTATTAGTTAATAAGTAGTTATTACTTATTTATTACTTAGTTAGTGTTTAGATATTAGTATTTAGGCATTATTGAGTTAGTAATCCGTATTTGCAATAGATGGACACCCTAGTGACACTATACCGTGGAGGAAGCGTGGAGGAAGATGTTTATGGGAATGTTAGTTTTTATGGTATGAAGAAGGTGACTGTGATGTTCGATGAAAGACCCTCTTTTGGCCAAATTTTGGCTCGAGCTTGTGATCAGATTAGTTGCAATTGAAACGACCATAGCATATCAATTGAGGGTTTATTGTCCCATGTTGCATCTGGGACAGTTGTCTGATGGTTGATCTCCGTTGGCTCTAAAGATGACTGAGCGAAATATGTCAAAATTGTGAAGACAATCGTTCCTCCATGTTTGGATGTGGTCGTTCGAAAGTTATTCTTTAGTCATTGTGATGCTACAGTGGGGTTATTTCCACAAATGTCAAATGCATCTCGTAGTGAAGCTCCTTTGCCTGAGCTTCTAGAAGAAGTGGTTGTTGTGCTAGATGCTCAATCGGTCCCGAATGAGGTTGAGATTTCTCGTCCAATTCTTGGTGTTTGTGGGGCTTCGAATCCGGTGGTACCCCCAGGAGATCCCATTGACCCAGGATCCAATCTAGGATCATCCTAGTAAGTGTCTTTAACACGTTATTCATATCCATCGTTAATTCATTTGATTAGACTTTTTAATGTAGTATTTGCTCCTTTGACGCGATACATGAGTTCCACAACTAGATAATGGTGCTTATGTTCCTGTGCCCCTATCATTCAATATGGACCACATATGCAGGGCCTCAAATATGTGTTGATGTTTAGATTGAGGATGAGGAGGAGCCATATGAGGCTGCAGGGGCCTTAGATTCTGATGGTGACCGTTCGGTTCAAGAAATAACTGAGCAAGAAATTAAACTCATCAGGCGTTTGTGTCCAGAGCGTGACCCTGCAGTACATGAATTTAGCAGCCTAAGTCATTTCAATGTTACATATGCAGAAGGATGGGATGATGAACTGTTAGAGGCTCTGGATAATGCTGACATCATTGAGATTAAGATAGGCTTAATTTTCAAGGACGTGCCTACACTGAGAAGATGGCTACAGGAATATTCCGTGAACTGTAAGAGGTCGTTCAAGGTGAGACACTCGTATGCACAGTGCCGTTACATAATTGTGTGCGAGGTGTTAGATTGTAATAGGAGGGTATGTGTCCATAGGCAGAAGGAAAATGGAAAGTTTAAGATCATAAAAATTATAGGTCCACACACTTGTGCCTAGACAGCGCTGAGCTCTAAGAATCATCAGTTGACATCTACCCTAATTGCGAAAAGGCTATTGGGGACATTGAAGGGTCAGCCAAACTTGAAGGTGAAGTCAATTATGACCATGACTTGGGAGTTGTTTGGTTATAGGATCAAGTATGGGAAAGCATGGAGGGCAAAGCAACGAGCATGGAAGATGGTCTACTAGGATTGGGAGGAGGGTTACGAGAAGTTGTCAGCATTGTTCAATGCAATGAAAGCAAAAAACCCAGGCATGCATTACGAGTACATCCCTAAACCTAACGAATGGTGGAATGGCAAAGAAATCTTCTTTCGTGCTTTTTGGTGTGCTGAAGGGTATACGTGGCATGCCAATCAATGCTATAGTAACATTCACTTTCTATAGGTTCGCGGCGTGGTTTAATGATAGACATGCACAGGCCAAGGCAATGCAGATGCGAGGTCAGAGATGGACACCTAAACCAACAACACATCTTAATAATGCAAAGGAATGTGCCAATAGACATGAGGTACAATTCTTTGATGAGGAGTTGGGAAAATACGAGGTAACAACGATGGGTGGCACAACTTCCGATGGTGAGGTGCAGCCTTCGAGGACACATGTTGTGTTACTTGATGCATTCTCGTGTGGTTGTGGTAAACCTAGACAGTACCACTTTTCATGTTCTCATTATGTTGCCGCCACACGTCATTGCAACTTTGCATTTGTAACACCCAGGCTTTAAGGAACAAAGCCGGGTGCATCTCATATATGCGCCAGAGAAGACAACACATACAATAACAGTGCATAGAGATAAAATGTCATAAATATCATAAATGTACTTATTGCACAGTGGAAGTCTTACAAAAATAAATGATAAAATAAAGCAAACTAAATATTATTCCCTGCTGCCACAAAGCTGACTGGGAGACGCCACCTAGATCAAGTTGAAAGCCTCAGTGTTAGGCGGCTCCTCTTCGACCACCTATTCTTCTCCTGTGGGGGGGTGTGAGATAGCAAGAGTGAGCTCACATACGTTCATAGCTCAACAAGTCGTGGGGAATAATGTGGCATGAACTCACCAAAGGTGGGAGTTCATGTGAAGTGTAAGGCTGATCAACAAAATAAAGGCTGAAGCTGAGCATTACTTTTATGAGTTGGTCAAAATTTTATTAGCAGTTACTACGTGTAAGTAAATACCAAACCATAGTAATAATAAGTAAAAGTAATAATAAAATAATCCCAATGCGATGAAATAACAAATTGAGTTTAAGTTCCATAAATTAATCATCTGAGTAGTGTCCGAGCCGCTCATGACCGTGAGCATGGCTAGTATACCAGTTTTACACTCTGCAGAGGTTGCATATCTTTACCCACAAGTCGTGTTACCCATTTGCCATGGAGTTGATCAGACCCCATACACCTCTACCAAGGCAGCGAGGCAGGGTACCACTACGAGACCTTTACAAAGTTCCACTAGCTTCAAAAAACCCGCTACAGTTTATAGGAAGCTCCAGTGCAGGAATCCCTCGCCTGACCGCCATCGCAGCAAAATCAACCCAAGGACCTCCCTACACTGACCACTCCCCTACTTCCCTTGCCCCTTTCGGGTAAGGTAGTCATCCACTAGCTTTCCTAGTTAATCAGCCAAGGGCGTCCCATTAAACCCTTGTGGTAGCACTGTTTTCCCGGGTGGTTCTCCATGTTCCCATTAACATAATGATATTATCATGAATAGTAAATAATAAACAGATAATAAAAAGTGTAACAATGAGTGATGTATATCTTCATACCCAAAACCACATAAAACAATATCATGTACTACCCAAAAATTCAGTGGTAAAACCAGTGGTGAAACAAGGTATAAAGATAGTCAAAATCTAGGGTCCTAGCAAAATTAAACTATGCAGATCATTATGAATAATCAGAACATAAATGGGTAAAAGGAAGTGATCAAGGGCACAACTTGCCTTCAACGAGCTCCTGCTCAGCAGTCTCTACCAGCTGAACCCCAGGACCCTCTGTAGCTTGCTCATCTACTCGCATCAACACAATACATACATAGTATAGCAAAAATTAACATCACACCAAACATGTAAATAAAATACACAATAATAATCTAGACATTAAAATAGGATCATAGGAACTGGAATCATTAAATTTGGAGTTATATATTTTGAGTTATGAATTTCTAAAGGTTTTATGTATTTAATACAATATTAAGTACTAGATAAATTTTAATAAGACTTTCATGCCAAAACAGTGGTACTATTTGATAGAGAATAATATTACAAAATTCTAGGAACTGGAATGGATCAATTTGGAGTTCATATGAATTTTCTACAGATTAAACAAGTTCCTGCAATTAAATATGTAATAAAAACTATTTTCCAAATAATTTTCCTGGTTTTATCAATTATCTGGGCTGCGCACCATTTTATGGAAAGTACAGGGACTGATCTACAAGAATTCCCTAGACATAGTGTGACCCGAGGTGGACTGCGGGTTGTTTTCGATAAACAATAAGGGTTCTTTAGCAAAATGGCTAGGCCGAAGGGGTACGTTAGGATCTGAGCCGTTGGATCTCACTCCGAGGGTCGCGATTAAATGGCGCTTTAAGAGAACCAGTATTCAACCGTGACCATTGGATCCGAAGCCAACGCCTGAGATCCAACCACGCTAGTGCCCATTCCCACCCCTCGGATGGGCGACCCACGGTCAAGATCTAAAGTGCTAAAAGGGTATCTACGGTTTAATCCCAGCCATTCAAATCAAATCAATGGACGCGCCCTTGTCTTCAACCCTGAAAGCCAGCTGCGGCGGTGCTGCTTTTCCCCCCACGTGGTGGTGGCCATGGCCGACGTTGGCCAATCCCGACGCCCCAAGGCCCCATACCCAGATTCGATAAGTTCTAAACGATGCGTAAATCAACGCAGAGTAGATTGGGGTGTCCCTACCTGATGCGATGACGCCAGTGATGCTGCCCTCGGTGCATGGCGGATGACGGCACAGGCCCCTCTCCAACGATAAATTCAGACGTCGAGAGAACGCCCCAGGCGCTGCGAGTCTAGAAATGTACTTCCACGATCTATTAGTGTTGCCCTAAGCGCCTTCCCAAGATCGAATCGGCAGCGAACTGGGGATGGCGAGTGATAGCTGGTTATCCCCCCCGGGTTTCTCTGTTTTCCTCGTGGACGGTGAGGGAAGTCAGCATTTATAGCCCCAGGAGTTCGCATGGCGGCTCAGCTGTCGGGTGAGGCGGTTGCAACCACCCACCAAGATTACTGGGGCTGATTTGCTAGGATTGTGCGGATTTTTGACTTGTGAATGAGTCCTTCTATATGGGGAAGACGGACATGACAATGCGGGCCCACAGACAACGGTGATGCATTCGACGGCTATATGACCAGATGGGTCCACAGACAGCGGCGCGTGCGACACTGGTGATAACCCACTGACGTGTGGGCATCGGATGTCAGCCCGCGAAGCCAGGCGTGCGCGAGGGGAAATGAGGTTGCTGGGCCGCGGGAGAGGGATTGGGGAAATGGGCCGACCAGATTGGGCCCAGACGCCAGAGTGCTCTCTCTTCTCTTTTATTCTTTTTATTTTATGTTTCCCTTTTCCTCCTTTTCTAATTCAAACTCATTTAAAATTTAAATTCCATTCTTGTGACCATTTTATCCTTAAGTTTATATTGTGCCACTAAAGTACTGACTTTGAAGATACATATTATATATATATATACATTTTTATAAATTTCTATATTCTTTCTCTTTCTTCTCCTTTTCTATGTTATGTTCCAAACTCCTAAGTGTAACTTAGGTCAACTTCAAATTTGGATAATAATCTATTTTATTAATATTGTTGGTATTAAATGCACAAACAAATAAATCCAACATGATGCATAGGTTATTTAGGTGTCTTTTGTTAATTGTTTATTTGTTTAAGTGAAGTTTTCACATGTGATGGTAAGTAGATACAATATACACATAAACATAAAGGAAATAAATTTTTTTCTCCTTTTATATGATCTCTTACAAATTGGGTACTACAAATCCTACCCTCCTTAAAAAGAATCTCGTCCTCGAGATTTAGGAAGGACTGGGGAAAAGATGGGGAAAGTCTATGCGAAGCTCTTCTTCTCTCTCCCAAGTTGCTTCATCTTCTCCATGGTGACTCCATTGTACTTTGCACATCTTTATCACCTTATTTCTTGTAACCCGAGTCAAAGTGTCAAGAATCTTGATAGGTTATTCTGTATAAGTTAGATCATCTTGAACACTAAGGTCCTTCATTGGTAGCTGCTCCTTAGGTACCCTGAGGCACTTCTTTAGTTGGGATACATGGAATACATCATGTACATCAGCCAGGTGATCGGGTAGTTCTAGTTGATATGCAACTTCTCCTACTCGCTTTAAAATCAAGAAAGGTCCAATAAAGCAAGGGGACAACTTTCCTTTAACTTTAAATCTCCTCATACCCCGGATCGGTGACACCTTCAGATACACGTGATCACCCTCCTTAAACTCCAGTAGTCTTCTCCGGGTATCAGCATAACTCTTCTGTCTTGATTGTGCAATTATCAAATCCTCTCTTATCATTCGCACTTGTTCTTCTGCCTCTTGTATAAGTTCAGGTCCAAAGAACTGTCTTTCACTAGTTTGATCCCAACACAGTGGAGTCCTGCATTTTCTGGCATATAGAGTCTCAAACGGTGACATCTTCAAACTGGCCTGGTAGCTATTATTATAAGAGAACTCCGCATATGGTAAGCTCTTATCCCAACTTCCACCATGTTTAAGACCACAAGCTCTTAACATATCTTCCAGCACTTGGTTAGTCCTCTCTGTCTGTCCATCAGTTTCAGGATGGTAGGCCGAACTAAAATTCAACTGTGTATCCAAGCTCTCATGCAACTTCTTTAAAAACCGAGAAGTAAATTGTGATCCTCGGTCTGACACGATCTTCTTAGGCACCCCATGTAGACAAACTATCCGAGTCATATATAATTCTACTAGCTTGGCTCCCGTATAATTAGTCCTCACAGGTATGAAATGAGCCACTTTTGTCAATCTGTCCACAATCACCCAAATAGAGTCATACCCAGCAGGGGTGCAGGGTAGTCCAACATTGAAATCCATACCAATTTCTTCCCATTTCCACTCAGGTATCTTCAATGGGTGCAATAGTCCAGCTGGTCTTTGATGTTTGGCTTTGACCCTTTGACACACATCACACTGAGCCACATGTGCAGCAACATCTCTTTTCAGTCCATACCACCAGTATTTCTGCTTCAAATCCTGATACATGAACCATATTGAGCCACATGTGGATAGAGTAATTAGAATCATGGGCTTCCTTCAATATAGTCTCACGAAGGCTATCAATCTTCGGAACACATATCCGATCCTTGAACCATATTGTACCTTGCTCATCCTCCGTGAATTCCGGACCTCTACCTTCAGTAATCAGATCCTTAATCTCTTGAATTTTAGCATCACCAACCTGACCCTTACGAATTTCTTGCTCCAAGGTAGGTTCCAATTCAATGGTAACTCCTTCAGTGTGTGTAACAATTCCCAGGTTAAGTCTTCTGAAATCCTCAACAATCTCATCGGGTAGCTGGGCAACAATAGCAGAATGAACGTGCTCTTTTCGACTCAAGGCATCCGCAACCAAATTTGCCTTGCCCAGGTGATAGTGAATCTCCAAATCATAATCCTTAATAAGCTCCAACCAACGGCGTTGCCTAAGGTTGAGATCCTTCTAAGTGAATATATACTTCAAACTCTTATGATCTGTGTACACTTGACACTTGGTTCCCATAATGTAATGTCTTCATATCTTAAGTGCGTGCACAACGGCTGCCAGTTCTAAGTCATGAGTGGGGTAGTTCAATTCATGTTTCCGCAACTGACGAGACACGTAGGCAACCACGTGTCCTTGCATAAGCACACATCCCAAGCCTTGGCCACATGCGTCACAATAAATGTCAAATCCCTTCTGTAGATCTGGCATAACCAACACTGGGGGCGACATCAACCTCTTCTTTAATTGATCAAAGCTTTCTTGGCACTTCTTGTCCCACTTCAATTCTCTTCCTTTCTCCAGAAGCGAGGTCATAGGCTTAGCAATCTTAGAAAATCCTTCAATAAATCTCTGATAATATCCTGCAAGTCCCAAGAAACTCCGGATCTACGTAACTGTGGTGGGTATGCTCCACGCCATTATCTCCTTAACTTTAGCATGATCCACTGATATTCCTCCATTAGAAATGATATGTCCAAGGAATGGCACCTTGTCAATCCAGAACTCACATTTACTGAACTTGGCGTAGAGTTGATTATCTCATAGCTTTTGTAGCACCAATCTTAGATGTTCCTCATGATCACTATCACTCTTGGAATAAATAAGAATATCGTCGGTGAATACTACGACGAATCTGTCCAAATACTCTATAAACACCTTATTCATCAAATTCATAAAATAAGCTAGTGCATTAGTTAATCCAAATGACATAACAGTGAACTCATATAATCCATATCAGGTCGAGAAAGCCATCTTAGGGATATTCGATGGTCTATTCTTCATTTGATGGTAACCCGATCGGAGGTCAATCTTAGAGAACACCCTGGCACCTCTCATCTGATCAAATAAATCCTCAATACGGGGTAACAGATACTTGTTCTTCACTATAACATCATTAAGCAATCTATAGTCCACACACATTCGTTGCGAACCATCCTTCTTCTGTTCAAACAGTACCGGTGCTCCCCAAGGTGAGAAACTCGGACGAATGTACCCAGCCTCTTGTAACTCTGTTAACTGCTTCTTAAGTTCCTTTAACTCTTCTACAAACATCCTATATGGTCGTTTAGAAATAGGAGCAGTCCCAGGTAAGAGATCAATGACAAACTCAACTTCTCTATCTGGTGGCATCCCTAGCAACTCCTCTGGAAAGACATCCAGAAAATCCCTAACCACACGGATGTTGTCACCAACAAACTCCTCAGCTATAAAGAACATTGCACGTCTGGAAGAGGTGGTTACTGCAATTTGCACTTGAAACCTTTCTCCTTTAGGGCTGGTGAGTTCTACAGTACCCCTACCATATGCTATAATGGCCTTTGCCTTTCTTAACCATGACATACCAAGGATCAGATCTATACTGCTTGTCTCTAATATTATAGCAGTAGCTCCAAATTCTCTTCCCATAATTGTTAATGTCAATCTACGTGTCATATGATTTGCCTCAATAGGCCCTTTAGGTGTGATTACTATCATTGGTTTTCTCATATTTAGCAGTGGTATCTCATTTGTGTTGGCATATCGAGCAGACATGAATGAATGTGTAGCACTAGAATCAAATAATATGGTTGCAGGAATGACATTATTGTAAAACATACCAAGTACAATGTCAGCACCATCAGGAGTAGCATCAACGCTGACTTGATTAACCCTGGCAATTGAGTATCCCTTGCCAGGAGTCTGTTGCTTGTTCTTAGTTGGTGTACCAGAATTCCCCATCGGACAAGCATTAACATAGTGCCCAATCTGACTGCACTTGAAGCATGTAGGGCCGGTCTTCTGTCCTATAGGCCTCGTCGGGGTGCCAGTGGGAGCAGCCTGACGAGTGGGAGGTGTTCGTGGAGACCCCTGTGGAGCGTACTGAGCTGGGCGTGGTCCTCCTCCTGGACGAGTAGGTGTACCCTGTGGCGGAACATAGCGAGGACAAACACTGCTGCTACCCTGCCCCTGTGAGATAGCCTTCCTCTTCAAGTCTACCAGTTGAACACGCTTGTGTTCAATGGCAAGAGCCTTATCCAACAGCCTCTGAAATGATGGAAATATGTGTGCAACCAATGCATACTGTAGGGGTCCATTAAGTCCTTCAATAAAGTGCTCCTACTTTCTCTCATCTTCAGCAACTTCATCCGGAGCATATCTGGAGAGCTGAATGAACTTATCTCGGTACTCGCTGATAGACATGTTGCCTTGCTTCAACGATAGAAATTCTTTCTTCTTAATCTTCATTAGTCCAGCAGGAATGTGGTAGTTTCTGAACTGTGTACTAAATTCCGCCCAAGTAATAGTGTCAGCAGCATCATGGACAGCAACATAAGAATCCCACCAGTCAGCAGCAGGACATGTCAGACGACCAAAAGCATAAAGAACCTTCTCCCGGTCAGAGCATTGGGCAATGTTGAGCATCTTCTCAATAGATTTCAGCCAATCATCAGCATCTAGTGGGTATGGCGAGCTGGCAAATGTTGGCGGCTTGTGACTCATAAATTCCCGGTGCTTGTCCCGAGGTGGAACTGGAGGTGGTGGTGGAGGCAGTGGTGCTTGTTGCTGTTGCTGTTGCTGCTGCGCCCTTCTC
The DNA here is from genome assembly GCA_029449295.1 of Zea luxurians. Lineage (NCBI taxonomy): Eukaryota > Viridiplantae > Streptophyta > Magnoliopsida > Poales > Poaceae > Zea > Zea luxurians. The sequence continues at coordinate 47,851,315 of JAOPSE010000005.1, read as the reverse complement.
TCCTGGTGCATCTCTTCTCGTTCTTGGCGCAGCTCCCGGCGTATCTCCTCTCTCTCCTGGCACATCTCCTAGTGTTCTTGCTGCATCTGCGCATGCATGTCTGCCATAGTGTCCACCATCTGTTGCATCATTCTCATCTGAGCTGCAACCATTGGGTCAACTCTGCCTGGTGGAGGCGGTGGTGGAGGATCCATCTCTGCTGGTTGTGGCTGGGGTTGTCTAAATATCCTCCGAGTGTGTCGATTGGGAGGTAAATCAATTCCACCACCCTTCCTGGTATTGACCATCTGAGTTAGAAACATATGGTAAGAGAGAATAGTAGACAAGGCAGGTAATTACGAATCTTGTTACTTTGGGGATTTATTAGCTAAGCAGATTGGTAATTTACCTACTAAAGCTAATTCATTACCTTATGGTGGTACATGCTAAGATGTCCATATATAATATTTCAATCAATCAAAGAAGCAAATCAGACATTTATCATCAGAACAATCAAACAACATTTTTAAATAAAGAAAATAGTTTTGATTTTGTCTTAGGCCTCCTATCTCCCAAGAAGGTCATAAATGTAGGATTCCAAGGTGTGAAATCCATCTTGTCTCAGAGTAGAAAAGGTAAGAATGATCAGAGTAGAACAGTAGAAGGTGAGACAGGATCAAGATAAGTATAGAAAGAATCAAAGTAAGGTAAGTAGATAAGGGTTTTGTCTATTTCTATCTAGGTTTTGTTCTATAGTCAACATTTCCTCTGATACCACTTCTGTCACACCTGGGCTTTAAGGAACAAAGCCGGGTGCATCTCATATATGCGCCAGAGAAGACAACACATATAATAACAGAGTGCATAAAGATAAATATCATAAATGTACTTATTACATAGCGGAAGTCTTACAAAAATAAATGATAAAATAAAGCGAACTATATATTAATCCCAGTCAACTCTGTGGCGCCAGGGATTAATATATAGTTTGCTTTATTTTATCATTTATTTTTGTAAGACTTTCGCTATGTAATAAGTACATTTATGATATTTATAACATTTATCTCTATGCACTATGTTATTATATGTGTTGTCTTCTATGGCGCATATATGAGATGCACCCGACTTTGTTCCTTAAATCCCGGGTGTGACAGCATTTGAGAGCAGGATCCTTGGGAGTTTAGTGTGGAGAACTTAGTACATACCTAGAGTCCTCGTTTTGAGCCATTTCTTGACGAGTCACAGTGGCCAACGTACACCGGCCTGATATACATTGCTGATCCAGCGCATCGTTGGGACAAACGTGGTACTAGGAAAAGGAGCCGGTGCAACATGTATTCCTACCTCAGAGAGAGCGATAAGCTCACTCAACCTTGATGTGTCGTCATCCTCCTCCATCAGCTCTACCGTCGCCATTTTTTCCTGAACCTATCTTGCACGAGCCTCATCTGCGAGATAGTTCATGGAACATCCAATCTCTGCAAATGTAATGAGACAAATAAGTTTGCAAAGTCAGGATAAATAAATTGTACAAGCGAAACTATCATGTCAATTATCTCACTCACTTACACTAAGACGATCAGCAAGATTCCCCAACATCTGTTTCTTGGCTCTAGCCGCCTCTCATTCCCTTGCATCATGTGCTCTCTTCGCATTTGACGTCTTCAATCTCCTCTGCTCTGCATGCATCGAGCTGTCAAAACTCATTGATTTTGCGAACCTACGCATGTCCTGTATGCCATCGTTAATGTACGAATCGACAAGCTGAGATCAACAACGCATCTTTTGTCCCATTAGTCTTTTGGACTTTATTGTATGCATCACCTCTTCTTTATCGCCGTATCTCACCCAACCGCATTTCTTCGTCTCCTACACAAAAGACAGTAAGTATGGGTGCAACATTGCAGCTGATGCAAACAAAAAATAAATACCAACCTCATCGTAATCTATCATATGTCCACAAAAATTGCCAACACCAAGCTTAGAAGGAACTAATCCAAACTTAGCTTCAATACCACATTTGCAGAGTACTGGATCAGACTTCAATTCTTCTGGACACTCATTTTTTTCTTTTCTTTTGCCTCTGCCTCTGGCCAATGGGACATAAGACCATACAATCACTCTAAGAAATGACATTTACGCCACCCGTATGGATGCAGGAGAATAATTTAGTAAATTTGTGGAAAAATTAACAAAAGTTTGGACATTTGTTATGTACTCACATAATCAATGTTCAGACACACGAAGTGTTTCGTAGTGTCCTCGTCGATGACAACATGATCTCTGCAATCGCATCATGGCGGTGACTCCATTCGTCTTTCTGTTGCTACCTTCTTCTCAACATCCGTCATTGGTGGAATATTCGGGAGAGGAGGAACCCAACGCTTAAAACGCTCATGATTAGTCGTTCCACACAACCAATTAGCGAAAAGAAGATATCGATGGTCAAATTTATTAGTATCGTCGATCCACCAGAAAAAGAAACACCTTAGGTGCTCCTACAAAAATAGAACGAAGCAGTAGTACACATCTAGTAGACAATATTAACTCACAAGTCATAAGCTACGTACGTTAAAACCGCCACAAAGGTAGAAGCAGCGAGGAGCCCTGTCTGTATGTTTGGATTGACATACCCAAGCCGGTCTACCACAGTCACAGTTAGGGATAGGAAGACCAGGAGGAACAGAAGCATCCTTACTAGATACATCCGGATATAACTCCCGAGGACGACCTCTTTTCTGCCACAACGTCTCCTGATACATGTCTTTCATCTAATAAACGATTATATATATTAACACAAGTATCTAATAAACTGTATAATCATATTTCAGAAACTATCTAATAAACCGTAGTCATCATATGAACTATATATCCTAGGAGCAACAATGAAAACTAATAATCAAAAAATTACAACCCAGTATACAAAACGAATCAGTGAGACACCATACCTTGATATACAAAGTATTCCAACTCGAATTTGATCGTTTTTAAGAAGATTTGAATGGAGAGAAAGTTGAGAAATAAGGAGGGCGCACCTCTCGACCAGCAGAACGGCCGATTTATAGGACTTCCTAGCTCGGCGCCACGTCAGCCCTAGCCGTCGCTGGCCGCTACCGTCATGTCATAGCTCGGCTCCATAGGCTATGACGTCAATATATGTTAGCTCTGGCGCCGAGCTAAGGGTCGAAATTCTGAAATAAGTCATTCAGGGAGTTTAAATGTAAATTTTAGTCGAAAATATGGTTAAAAACAAAAAAAATCGGGTGGGTGGACTGGACATGCAATATTGCATCTTCAAATTCTTGCATGTCGCTATAGCAAGTCAAGTTTTCGGCAACGGTACTTTTCACAATATGTCTTTCAAAATTCAATTCGGCAATCCGGCCGTCGTTTTGGCTACTAGCTGCATGCGGGGGCGAGTGAGCTCGCTCTATCTCGGTCGAAAAAGAAAAAAAAATCCAACGGATCGAGAACACTGACTTGTGCTTGCACATGCGTGGACGACAGGGACAAACGTTGACTACGCGCGCGCGCACGTACAGCGGTCAAGTTAATCCGGGGCAAACTCATGAGGAAATGGATCACGGCCGGCCGGCCAGCATTACGTTGGTTCGATTAAACTCAGCTATTCGAACCACAAATATTATCCTGCGTAAGTTTATATGATCGGCAGTTGAGCTCTCAGCTTTACAACTTAATTGTACACAATGAACATATTTAGTCATGTACAGAAGAAGGTAGGATTTTGTAGCTGGCAGGTCGTTGCTTACGTCGGGAAAAAAATATATAAAAAAAGTAGGAACAAAAATGTCGGAATTGATAGATTCATGCAGCACGGGAAAAAGTGAAGACTACGAAGAAAATTACCAGTGATTTTGTTAGATCGAATCAAGTGGTGAGGAAGTACATAGAAGTCGCTTAGAAAGCAACTGAGTTAAAGGCTGAAGTTATAATGCATGGTGCATACTTAGATAACATGTGTAAAACTTATAACAGTGATATAAACATATAGTTGGTTTTTGATAGACATACATATCACAGGTTTAACTACCCTAGATCCTAAACTCTAAACTTAAAAGGTCGTGGACGTGACCATCACGCGCACGTGGGGGGTGAAGAGCAGGGACGGGCGAGAGCTGATGAGGAGCAGCGGTCGGGATGTCAGGGCCAGGGTCTTGGCGGGGAGCAGTAGCAGCGACAGAGGTGCGGGAAGGGCGGGGACCACAAGAGGCGGAGGAAGTGCGCGGGTGACGACACCGAGGAAGGGGACTGATGCGGAGGTGCTGAGGAATTGCATGATTGTACCATATAGAGTAAAATTTGAAATAAAGTTAAGATAGAATAGGCGAAAGTTTGAAATAAGGATTAGATTGATGATATGATAGAACAACGGCTAGAAATTAGATCTAGCTTGCTTCGAACCAAAATGGTTCGAGCCAAAAGGTACTAAAAAAATTTACATCGTGTCGTGCTAACTTAATAAATAGAAACACTGAGTCAAACCACGTTAGACTATATCGATCCAAAAGTCCGGCCTACATATAATGTTCAAATGTTATAATCCTATAGCTTACTAAAATTAAATAAAACGAGTTTTTTTTTTGCTGGGCTCATTTGTGGTGTTCGTTGGAATGTTTTCGTTTCTCACATAGTCAACACGTTAAAGATATAGATAAGCGATAATAAAATCGGGAGATTCTTGACGTTTCTTAAAATTCAAACGTGGTGGTGGAGAGAAACAAAACCATTATGTGATGTTAATACTACTTTGTACCGTACGTAGGACACAATACACGTTTATATGTCTTTGTAAAACAAAGAGAGAGCTATATTAGACAATCTCCAGCAGACCTATCACACTCTCTATTTCACCCCTATTTTAAACTTTACTATTCAAACAGTATAATCTACAGTGTAAAATATTACTTTCTACAGCCTTTCATACTGTTGGGCACCAGTTTGAGCGGCAGACTGTCCGGCACTGAGGCTGAACGGTCCGCGGTTCGGACAGTCCGCGCCTGTGGGCCGGATGGTCCGTGCGTACGCAGAGCAGTTTAGGGTTCCGAGTTTTGTGCTACGGTTGTTAGCTAGATTCGCGGAATTAGCTCGGAAATTAGTTTGTAAAGGGTCCAGCCCCCTCCTCTATAAATAAAGAGGTATACGGTCGATTTGTAATCATCAATCGAATCAATAATACTTTTATCTCGCATTTATTTCATGTATAATTAGGAGTAGTTCTAGTCTAGTTCTAGATTAGCCTCTCAATCCCCAAATTCTTCGCTTCTCTTCGACTCTACGTCGATTAGAGGAGTCTAGGTCGGTCTACCCGAGCCTAGACACCACCTAGGATCTCTACTCCCCGACGGGGTCCCTCCCGGGAGCGAGATCCAGGCACCACCAGCGACCTTCCGCCGCCCCTGCGCACGCGCGGACCGTCCGGCCGTCAGGCAGGGAATCCTAGCCCTGCGCCAGGTCGCGGACCGTCCGGCCCTTGGCTGCGGACCGTCCGCGCCTGACTAGAGAGCACCGCCACCGGTTCTTGTTGAGTGTTTGGCACCCGAAAAAGGTTCAACATACTTTTTGGCGACTCCGCTGGGGAACACATATCTAGACCCATCAAATCGGCCCTCAATGGCCGATTCAAGGGATAGCTCTGAAGTCTCCCCCAGCAACATTATAGAGCCGACTTAGAAAACCTTGCCGGTCGATAAACAGCTTCAGTTCGAGGAGCACAAGGAGCGGATGATCCAGGAGGCAAAAGTAAAGTTCTTGGCCAACTTCAAAGTGGACAGGAACAACAAGATCATCCGACAACGGGCGATGGATCCAGCTTCGCTCCGACCCACACCAGATATCCCCAATATAAGTAATACAAACGAACTGCAATCTCTTAAGAATTATGTAGATGAACAACGAGAGCAAATGCAAAATATCATAGGGGATATGCAAAACGATTATAGGAGACTAGTACGTGCATTTGATAAATCTAGTATTACAAATTTTCCTTCGCACGAGGTTGAATTAGGGGGTAACACGCATAATACATCGGCTATAGGTTGTCACGACCAATCACAACCCCTTTATGGGATGCCGATGGACACATACCCTGAGCAACCGCAAATCGGCAGTAAATCAGTCGATCTGCACATGCCCGGACCGTCCGCACGTGAGCGCGGACCGTCCAAGCCAGCAACGACCGGACCCATTTTTAATGAATTACCAACACATGTGCCCGAGCCACATCGTATTGCGCAAAATTTAACTACCCAGTCGGACCATCCACATATAGCGACGGACGGTCCGGGTACATGTCCGGACAGTCTGCGCATGAGCTTTTTGAGGAGGATTGTTACCTGAATCCTCACCCGTCCCAGCAACATTTCCCATGACACTATGCGATGCATCAGCCTATTAATACAAAATCCCGAGCCCAGGAAAGCTTTCCGGCCCCGCCTAGAAGGCCAGAAAGGAACGATCAATCTTATGAGCCATATAGGGCAAATAGCAATGCACCATATAGCTCAAACCAATGGGGGGAAGACAACATGCCAATATCCAGCTAGCCCCACAAATATTTGACCAGAGGGTCGGTGGTCTCGCACTGGCTGCCATTGATATAGTAAGAGAAGAAATAGCTGGGGCGTTCTGAGATAAGCTCAGAGTAAGCATGGTCCCCGGAGGGCAATCATATCGGAAACCTTATGACAGCCAATTTGATCACCACCCATACCCACAGGGAACCAGGATACCCGAATTTGCAAAATTTTTGGGTGATCAAGGAAAAAATACGCGCGAACACATAGGCCAGTTCATAGCACAATTAGGATAATTAGTCGACACAGAAGCATTTCGCATACGTTTATTTTCATTATCTTTAACAGGAACCGTGTTCGCATGGTACGCCACATTACCTCCTAATTCTATTTTGTCATGGGGGGATTTAGAACAAAAATTCCATGATCACTTTTTCTCCGGTGACTATGAGTTAGATTTAGTAGACTTAGTGGCCTTGCGACAAGCGAAAGATGAATCGATTAATGATTACATCTGGAGATTCTGGGATAAAAGAAATCGATGCTTCCAGATTCATTTAGCAGAAAAACAACTAGCAGGATTAGCCTTTAATGGTCTGCGATATTATTTAAAAGAAAGATTAGAAGGAATCCATTTTTTTACGATAGCACAATTACACCAGAGAGCTTTGGCCTGTGAAAGCCGAAGCAAAGAGACTACCAAAACCATTCGTCACAATGTCCATATAGTAGAATGCGACCAAAGTAGCTCAGACGACGAATCAACAGAAGTATATGCCGCTGAAATGGTTTGGCCAAAGCAGGCCAAATCTTTAGCTTGTTCCTCCTTGCAGCCGATTCAAAAGAAACGACAAGAGGAGGTTAAGTTTATATTTAATGTTGGTAAATGTGATAAAATATTTGATAAATTACTCAAAAAATGGCAACGTTAAAATAAATCACACTGTTCCATCCGTCGACGAGCTGAAACGTCGTGCATGCTGCAAGTGGCATAACTCATTTTCTCATGCCACTAATGATTGTAATGTATTCCGTCGACAGATTCAATCGACCATTAACGAAGGACGGTTGAAATTTCAGGAAATGCAGGTGGACACGGAGCCCTTTCCGATGAACATGATCGATTTTGAGGGCAAAAAAGACCTGGTTCGGCCAAACACAGCCGATAAAGGCAAAGACAAAGAAATAATCATCGGCAATGCAAGAGAGGTCGATGGGAATCATAAAATTTCTTGCACGAAAGTGGTGGCCGAGAAGACTCACGATGGAGGGGAGACTCTTAAGGTGACCATCACGACCTCCAGCGCTGGGGGGCAAGCGCAGACCAAGGGACAGGAGCAGGAGCCCGTGCTGCGCATCTCGGACGGTCCGACACACAAGCGCAGATGGCCCGGGACCACGCCGGACAGTCCGAATAATTCTAGCAGACGGCCCGATCATACTCAAGACCCGCAACGACCGCGTACCTTCAAACCACGACGACTGGAGATAGGTACGTGGAAAACAAATACATTTAAAGCAGCTGGTCGGCTGGTCAAATCTGGCCCGACTTTCGATCAATTATTGTCTAAATATGTGAAAAAGAAGGCTGGCCCCAGTGACCGGCCAGCAAAGCGACCTCGCTCACCCATTCGTGAGCAACAACAGGTAAGACCGATTGGACCACCCCACCAATCGGAAGTAATGGGAGGTCATACTGTCCAATTGAGACCTAACATACCTACATGGACACCTCCACCCTTTTATCCACATATGCCATATCCATACACATATATACCTCCACCATATGTCCCAAATCAAATGTGGGGCATGCCACCATATCCATTTGGGATGCCACAGTACCCGCTTGGGGGCACCCCAAACATCTGTATTCAACAAGTCGGCACCTCCAGTACAAGACCGATTGAGCGCCGCTCAATTTGGTCACTAGACACAGGCCCAACAAGATTGTCGGAATACTCAGCCTCAAAGGCTGACCAATCCAACAGGGGGGCATATACCTGCAGTGACCGAAAGAACAACAAAAAAGGATATCATCAAAATAGGTACTGCAGATGTCATCGTATAGGAAGATAATGAAGGGCCGATGATTTTTGGGGAATCGGCCAACACGACCAAAAAAGAAGATACGGCTACCATCAAAACAACCGATCCAAAGTACTCCATGCCTCGATGGTGCCCAGCGGGATTGACACGGTCCCAGAAGCGAAAATTACAACGCCTAAGAGCAAAAGAGAACCAGGAAAAGGAGGTGGAAAAGATATTCAATGATACACATCCATAATACCCGCCACCGCAAAAGAAATGGAGACCAAAGGCCGTTGAGGAAAAGCAAACGACCACAAAAATAGAAAATAAAATAACACTTGTGCAGCACCCTGCAGGTATGGAAGATAGCCTGGCTAACAAGGCTGGACAATCTGCACCAGGCGCGAACCGTCCGACCCCTGAGTCCGGACCGTCCGCACCACGCTAGGACGCCTCCGATGACATATCGACATCAATGGAGGAGGACGACCTACTAGGAGAAGACCTGGTCGACTACGAAGCTTCTCTAGAGCGCCCAGGTATGGATGTAAATGTTATTACATTTTCCACCGATTGTACTATTGTCGGCGATGATGAACTTGTTGTTGCCCAGTTTGATTTTGGTCCTAAAGAAGCCGCCTTTACTAAACCAAAGGAATCGGTAAATCATTTAAAGCCACTCTTCGTGCGCGGTCACATTGATGGGATACTGATTGCTAAAATGTTGGTAGATGGAGGGGCGGCTGTAAATTTAATGCCTTATTCATTGTACAGAAAATTAGGTAAACAAGATGACGAACTTGTCAAGACCAACATGACCCTCAGCGGTGTTGGAACTGATAGTTCGATCAAAGCCAGGGGAGTCACGTCCATTGAATTAACCATCGGGACTAAGACCCTTGCTGCTGCATTCTTCGTCGCCGATGTAGAAGGAAATTATAGTCTAATCCTAGGTAGAGATTGGATTCATGCCAACCAATGTATACCTTCTACATTACATCAAATGTTAATACAATGGGTAGGTGATGATGTAGAACAAGTACATGCTGATGTATCGACCTGTATCGCTGTGGCTAATGCCCCTGTACTCTGGACTTATGAGACTGCTACATGTCTCACAGGAGTAGATTTTTCTGATTACCAGTTCATAAGTATAGATAAGAAGGGTTTCATTCCTGTAATGCTAGAGCCGATGGAGAATCGGCTAAATCCTAAATAAAGTTTAAATAATGAGTACACACAAAATTCATGCGTCCTTGGTTACGGACAATTCGGCTTCTGAGGCCGAATGGTCCAGTCTTTCACAAAACAGTTCGGTCTTTAAGGCTGAACATCTACCACAGCATAGAAACAGTATCACGGAGGATCCGGCCCCCGAGACTGAAGAGTCCGCCATCACACAAAGATCGTTTGATTCCTCTGTGGGGGATATGATAGAGGAATTCAGAGATCTCGATAAACTAGGACAGGGGTTTACATCGGCCGATCCTTTGGAGGAGATCGACATAGGAGATGGTAAAACTCTAAGGCCGACTTTTATAAACAAGACCCTGGAGACCGATTCTAGAAGTGAAATGATCGGTCTATTAAAGGAATATTCGGATTGCTTTGCTTGGAATTACACTAAGATGCCGGGATTAAGCTGAGAGATCGTAGAGCATCGGCTACCCATTAAGTCCGGTTTCAGACCTTTCAAGCAGAGAGCTAGAACATTTCGTCCAGATCTTCTCCCACGAATCAAGGACGAAATCCACCGACTGCTAGAAGCTAATTTTATTAGACCTTGCAGATACGTAGAGTGGGTCTCCAATATTGTGCCGGTGGAGAAGGAGTCAGGTAAGCTTAGAGTACGCATTGATTTTTGCAATTTAAATAGAGCAACTCTTAAAGATGAGTATCCCATGCCCATAGCCGACACAGTAATCAATAATGCATCAGGAAATAGAATTATTAGCTTTCTTGATGGTAATGCCAGATATAATCAGATTTTCATGGCCGAAGAAGATGTGTCTAAAACGGCCTTTATATGTCTAGGCTTCATTGGTTTATTTGAGTGGGTTGTCATGACATTTGGTCTGAAAAATGCTGGTGCTACTTATCAGAGGGCTATGAATTTGATCTTTCACGAGCTGTTGGGAAACACTATGGAAGTCTACATTGATGATCTTGTAGTAAAATCGGCTGAGTTTAGTTCTCATTTAGCTGATTTGCGCAAAGCCTTTGATAAGATGTGTCGGTATGGTTTGAAAATAAACCCACGTAAATGTGCTTTTGGAGTGTCGGTTGGTAAGTTTTTAGGATTTGTCATCCATGAACATGGTATAGAGATAGACCCTGACCGAATCAAGTCTATTCGGAATGTGGGAACTCCGACTTGTAAGGTCGAAGTGCAGAAGTTTCTCGGTAAGGTGAATTATTTACGAAGGTTTATTTCTAACCTAGCCAGGAAGATTGATGCTTTCACCCCTATCCTTCGGCTTAAGAATGATGTCGAATTCGCTTGGGGGCAGAGCAGCAGGAAGCATTTGATCTCATTAAAAAATACTTGTCTTCGGCTCCCATATTAAAAGCACCACAAGTAGGAGTACCATTCCGATTATATATTGCAGCTGAAGATAAGGTCATTGGGGCTATTCTGACACAAGAAACTGAAGGAAAAGAGCATGTGGTGGCATATCTAAGTCGAAGGTTGGTGGATGCTGAAACGAGGTGCACTTTTATTGAGAAGTTATGCTTATGCTTTGTCACACCCGGATTTAAGGAACAAAGCCGGGTGCATCTCATACATGCGCCAAGAAGACAACACATATAATAACAGAGTGTAGAGATAAATGTCAATAACATCAAAGTACTTATTACATAGCGGAAGTCTTATTACAAAATAAAGGAATAACCATAAAACGAACTAAGGATCGTCGGCGCCAATGTCAACTGAGAAACGCCACCTAGACCAGCTCGAACTCCTCGCCATGTGGCTCCTCCTGAACCACCTGTTCTTCTCCTGTGGGGGGGTGTGAGACAGCAAGGGTGAGCTCACGTACGTTCATAGCTCAACAAGTCGTGGGGAAATAATGTGGCATGAACTCACCAAAGGTGGGAGTTCATGTGAAGTGTAAGGCTGATCAATGAAATAGAGGCTGAAGCTGAGCATTGCTTTTATAAGTTGGTCAAAATTTTATTAGCAATTACTAGGTGTAAGTAAATACCAAACCTTAATAATAATAAAGAAAAGTAATAGTAAAATAATCCCAAATGCGATGCAAATGTCAAATTAAATTTAAGTTCCATAATTAATCATGTGAGGGTCCGAGCCGCTCATGACCGTGAGCACGGCTAGTATACTAGTTTTACACTCTGCAGAGGTTGCACATCTTTACCCACAAGTCATGTTACCCATCTGCCAAGAGACGACCAATTCCATACACCTCTACCGAGGAGGCGAGGCAGGGTAACACTACGAGGCCTTTACAAAGTTCCACTAGCTTCAGAAATCTAGCTACAGTTTATAGGAAGCTCCGGTGCAGGAATCCCTCGCCTGACCGCCATCGCAGCAAAATCAACCCAAGGACCTCCCTACACTGACCACTCCCCTACTGCCCTTGCCCCTTTCGGGTAAGGAAGACCTTCACTAGCTTTCCTAGTTAATCAGCCAAGGGCGTCCCATTAAACCCTTGTGGTAGCACTGTTTTCCCGGGTGGTCGCTCCATGTCCCCATTAATTTAATGATCTTAACATGAACAGTAATAATAATAATAATAAAAAAGATAGTAAAAGAGTAATCATGAATGTTGTATCTCCATACCCAATCCACATAAAGCAATAGCAGGTACTACCCAAAAATATTTCAGGGGTGAACAAGGTATAAAGATAACCAAAACTGGGGTAACCTAAAGGATCCCATCAAAATTAACCTATGCAGATCATTAAAATTAATAAGAACATGGCTGGGAAAAAGTAAGTGATCAAGGGCACAACTTGCCTTCAATGAGCTCCTGCTCAGCAACCTCTACTTGCTGAATCTTAGATTCCACAGTGGCTTGCTCGTCTACTCGCATCAACACAATACATACATAGTATAGCAAAAATTAACATTGCACCAAACATGTGAATAAAATACACAATAAAATTCTACACATTAAAATAAGGACCTAGGAACAGGAATCATAATTTTTAGAGTTATAGATTTTAAGTTATGAATTTTCAAAGGTTTTATGTGCTTAAAATAGGATTAAGTGTGGGATTAATTTTCTTACTGTTGTCATGGCAAAACAGAGACTCTAAGGGATAGAGAATAAAATTACAAAATTTTAGAAAGTGGAATGGCTCAATTTGGATCAACAATGGAATTTCTATGAGTTTTACAAGTTATAGCACTTATTTTCATATTAAATATTCAATTTCTAATTCATTTATAACATTTAAATGAGCTCTGGACCGGGCGCAACATTTGCAGAAAATACAGGGGTCTTGGGGGAACTTTCCCAAGACACAGTGCACAGCTATATAGGACGGCGGGTTGATTTCATTATTTCCTAGGGTCTCTTTAACAAAATATACCCACGAAGGGGTATCAAGGGTTCCTGGTCGTTGGATCTAAATCAAGCGCCCAGATTAAATTCGGGCGAGGCAACACACACGCGCTCCCTGTGACCGTCGGATGAGAGATCTGGGGCCGAGATCCGATCACACTCACATACCCGCTGAACCATCCGATATAATCTAACGACTCTCATTTAATGTACCGAAGCGGTACGCCTACCCTAATCGTGACCGTCACCGAACAGATCGACGGCAACCGTTTCACCGCGCGGCATCTAATCCTCCCCGTCCAATCTAGGATGAACGGCCGAGGGGGTCGTCTTCCCCCACCGACGGCCGAGCGCGGCGGCGCACCCCGTCACCGTGATAGACGCCGGCGAACTTCACTGCCCGGCTATACCCGGCACTAAATCCTAATCTACTGGCACTAAATGGTCACTACTAGCGCGCGATCAAGTGGGATGGTTACTCACTGGAGATTGAGGCGCAGAGATCCCCCGGCGACGGCGCGGTGCGGTCCAAGCGATACGCACGGCAGCAACGAGAAATTACGGTGAGACGGCTTGAGTTTTGGGGCAGTGGGGTCTGCGAACACCACCGGGATCTCTTCGCAAGCACGCCGACCCAAACTCCGAGGACGGAGACTTAGCAATGGTGGGAATCACCGGCGGCGGATGGTTGTACTCGCGCAGAACACTCTATCGGTGGCAAGATTCAAGATGGTAGGGGATACGGTGAGCCGAAGGTATGAGAGGAGGGGGTTGTGGGAGAAGAAACCCGACTTTTATCTACCCAGAGCTGCGGAATCGTGGAGCATGTGCCTTCGCCATGGCGGAGCAAGGTCCGCCGCGCGACCCGCTCGAGTTGTTACAGTGTGCTGACCGTGATGACATGTGGGCCCCCAAGCGCAGTGAATACACGCGCGACCGTAGTGGAGTGTGCGGCCGCATGCTGGTGTTAAGAATCCTGGGCTGCACGGGGAGAATTCGGAATGGGCCGAGAAGTGTTGCAGCCGGCCCACGTTGGCTTGGTTCATTTTATTCTTTTCTTTCTTTATCCTCTATTCTCTTTTCTATATTTCCAAGTTCAATTTGAATCCGAATTTGAATTCAAACTTGTGCTAAAATTATTCTTAATTATATTGTAAAATCAAGAAGTACCAATTCTGAAAATATAATTTCTCTTTGTATTATATATTCTCCTTTTCTTTTCTTTTCTTCCCATTTCCTTTAATTCTCCACCTCATTGTCAATATTATATTTTCATTCATTTTATTACTATTGCATTGAATGCACAAGCAAAACTCCAACATGATGCATATTTTTTTTCATTGTTTTAATTCATCTTTAAATTATATGTATGCTCCTTTTATGATGCAAATGTGGCACATGAAATAAGGAAATCCTCTATATATTCCTTTTATACAATTTTGAGTATTACAAATCCTACCCCCCTTAAAAATAATCTCGTCCTCGAGATTTAAGAAGATCTAGGGAAAAGGTGAGGAAAATCTATACGAAGCTCTTCTTCTCTTTCCCAAGTTGCTTCATCTTCATCGTGGCGGCTCCATTGCACTTTGCAAATCTTTATAACCTTATTCCTCGTGACACGAGTCAGTGTATCCAGAATCTTGATGGGGTACTTAGCATAAGTCAGATCACCTTGAACACTAAGGTCTTCCATCGGTAACTGTTCTTCAGGCACCCTGAGACATTTCTTCAGCTAAGATACATGAAAGACATCATGAACATCCGCAAGATAATCCGGTAACTCCAATTGATATGCCACCTCTCCCACTCGCTTCAAGATTAAGAAGGGTCCAATAAAGCGAGGGGACAACTTTCCTTTGACTTTAAACCTTCTCATACCCCGGAGTGGTGACACCTTCAAATAGACATAGTCTCCCTCCTTAAACTCAAGCAGTCTCCTCCGGGTATCAGCATAGCTTTTCTGCCTGGATTGCGCAGTTCTCAAATTCTCCCTTATTTGCTGAACTTGTTCCTCTGCTTCTTGTATAATCTCAGGTCCAAATAACTGCCTTTCACTAGTTTGATCCCAATACAGTGGAGTCCTGCACTTTCTGCCATACAAAGCTTCAAACGGTGACATCTTCAAACTGGCCTGATAGCTATTATTATAAGAGAACTCCGCATACGGTAGACTCTTATCCCAACTTCCACCATGTTTAAGGGCACAAGCTCTTAACATATCCTCTAGCACTTGGTTGGTCCTCTCAGTCTGCCCATCAGTCTGTGGATGGTAAGCCGAACTAAAATTCAATCTTGTATCCAATGACTCGTGCAACTTCTTCCAATACCGAGAGGTAAACTGTGATCCTCGATCAGACACGATTTTCTTTGGCACACCATGCAGGCAGACAATCCGTGCCATGTACAACTCTGCCAACTTAGCTCCTGAATATGTGGTCTTCACTGGAATAAAGTGGGCTACTTTAGTTAGCCTGTCCACAATCACCCATATAGAATCATACCCAGCAGATGTGCGGGGTAATCCCATAATGAAGTCCATGCCAATCTCTTCCCATTTCCACTCAGGTATCTTCAGGGGATGCAGTAGTCCGGCTGGCCTCTGGTGTTCAGCCTTAACTCTTTGGCACACATCGCACATAGCCACATGTGCAGCCACATCTCTCTTCAATCCATACCACCAATATTTTTGCTTCAAATCCTGATACATCTTAGTACTCCCAGGATGGATAGAATAAACTGAATCATGTGTCTCCTTCAATATGGTTTCCTGAAGACTATCAATATCGGGAACACAAATCCGATTCTTGAACCATATTGTGCCTTGCTCATCCTCTGTGAATTCCGGGCCTCTACCCTCTGTTATCATATCCTTGATCTCCTGAATCTTAGCATCACCAATTTGACCTTTACGAATTTCTTGCTCCAAGGTGGGTTCCATTTCAATGGTAATTCCTTCCGTATGTGTAACAATTCCTAGGTTGAGCCTCTCAAAATCTTTTGCTAATTCATCGGGTAGCTGAACAACAATAGCGGAATGAACGTGCTCCTTCCGACTCAAGGCATCTGCGACCGAATTTGCCTTGCCTGGGTGGTAGTGAATCTCCAAATCACAATCCTTAATGAGCTCCAACCAACGGCGTTGCCTAAGGTTGAGATCCTTCTGAGTGAATATGTACTTCAAACTCTTATGATCCGTGTATACTTGGCACTTAGTTCCCATAATGTAGTGTCTCCAAATCTTAAGTGCATGCACAACGGCTGCCAGTTCTAAGTCATGAGTGGGGTAGTTCAACTCATGTTTCCTCAACTGGCGAGATGCATAGGCGATCACATGTCCTTCTTGCATGAGCACACATCCCAATCCTTGGCCACATGCATCACAATAAATATCAAATCCCTTCTGTAGATCTGGCATAATCAACACTGGTGGCGACATCAACCTACTCTTTAATTGATCAAAGATGTCTTGGCATTTCTCATCCCACTTGAATTCTCTTCCTTTCTCCAAAAGCGAGGTCATAGGCTTGGCAATCTTAGAGAACCCTTCACTGAATCTCTGATAATATCCTGCGAGTCCCAAGAAACTCCGAATCTCAGTAACTGTAGTGGGCACTCTCCACTCCATTATCTCTTTCACTTTAGCAGGATCCACTGCTATTCCTCCATTAGAAATAATATGTCCAAGGAATGGCACCTTGTCAATCCAAAACTCGCACTTGCTAAACTTGGCATAGAGTTGATTATCTCGTAGCTTCTGTAGCACCAACCTTAGATGTTGTTCATGATCACTTTCACTCTTAGAATAGATAAGAATATCGTCGATGAACACCACGACGAATCTATCCAAATACTCCATAAACACCTTATTCATCAAATTCATAAAATAAGCTGGTGCATTGGTTAATCCAAATGACATAACAGTGAACTCATATAATCCATATCGGGTTGAGAAAGCCGTCTTAGGAATATCTGATGGTCTAATCTTCATCTGATGGTATCCCGATCGGAGATCAATCTTCGAGAACACCCTGGCACCTCTCATCTGATCAAACAAATCCTCAATACGGGGTAATGGATACTTATTCTTCACAGTAACATCATTAAGTGATCTATAGTCCACACACATCCATTGCGATCCATCCTTCTTCTGCACAAATAACACTGGTGCTCCCCAAGGTGAGGAACTCGGACGAATGTACCCAGCTTCCTGTAACTCAGTTAACTGCTTCTTAAGCTCCTTCAGTTCTTCTACAGCCATCCTGTATGGTCGTTTAGAAATAGGGGCAGTTCCAGGTAAAAGATCAATAACAAACTCAACTTCCCTATCTGGTGGCATCCCTGGTAACTCCTCTAGAAAGACATCCGGAAAATCTCGAACCACCCGGATGTTGTCACCAACAAACTCCTCAGGTATAAAGAACATTGCACGCTTGGATGAGGTGGTTACTGCAATATTAACTTGAAATGTTTCTCCTTTAGGGCTAGTGAGCTCTATAGTACCTCTACCACATGCTATAATGGCCTTTGCCTTCCTTAACCATGACATACCAAGAATCAGATCTATACTGCTGGCCTCTAATATTATAGTCGTAGCTCCAAATTCTCTTCCCATAATTGATAATGTCAATCTACGTGTCATTTGATTTGCCTCAATAGGCCCTTTAGGTGTGATTACTATCATTGGTTTTCTCATATTTAGCAGGGGTATCTCATTAGTGTTGGCATATCGAGCAGACATGAATGAATGTGTAGCACCAGAATCAAATAGTATGGTTGCAGGAATGGCATTAATGTAAAACATACCGAGTACGATGTCAGCACCATCAGGAGTATCATCAACACTGACTTGATTCACCCTGGCTATAGAATATCCCTTGCCAGGAGTCTGTTGCTTGTTCTTAGCTGGTGTACTAGAATTCCCCATAGGACAAGCATTAGCATAGTGCCCAATCTGACTGCACTTGAAGCATGTAGGGCCGGTCTTCTGTCCTGCAGGCCTTGTCGAGGTGCTAGTGGGAGTAGCCTGACGAGTAGGAGGTGTCCGTGGAGACCCCTGTGGAGCATACTAAACTGGGCGTGGTCCTCCTGGTCGAGTCGGTGTACCCTATGGTGAAACGTAGCGGGGACGAACACTGCTGCTACCCTGTCCCTGTGAGATAGCCTTCCTCTTCAAATCACCCAGTTGAACACGCTTGTGTTCAATAGCAAGAGCCTTATCCATCGGCCTCTGAAAGGATGGAAATGTGTGTGCAACCAGTGCATACTGTACGGGTCCATTAAGTCCTTCAATAAAGAGCTCCTGCTTTCTTTCATCCTCAGCAACTTCCTCCGGAGCATATCTCGACAGCTGAATAAATTTATCTCTGTACTCGCTGACCGACATGTTGCCTTGCTTCAATGATAGAAACTCCTTCTTCTTGATCTTTATCATACCAGCTGGAATATGGTAGTTCCTGAACTGTGTACTAAACTCTGCCCAAGTAATAGTATCAGCAGCATCATGGGCAGCAGTATAAGAATCCTACCAGTCAGCAGCAGGACCTATCAGACGACCTGAGGCATAAAGAACTTTCTCCCAGTCTGAGCATTGGGCGATGTTGAGCATCTTCTCAATTGACTTCAACCAATCATCTGCATCAAGTGGATCTGGTGAACTAGCGAAGGTCGGTGGCTTATGACTCATAAATTCTCGGTGCTTATCACGAGGTGGAACTGGTGGTGGTGGAGGCAATAGTACTTGTTGCTGTTGCTGAAATTGCTGCTGCAGCTGCTGTTGTGCCCTTCTCTCATGGCGTTTTCTTCTCTCTCCTGGCGCAACTCTTGGCGTATCTCTTCTCTTTCCTGACGCATCTCCTGGCGTTCCTGCTGCATCTGGGCACGCATATCAACCATAGTGTCCGCCATTTGCTGCATCACCCTCATCTGAGCTGCAATCAGTGGATCAACTCCGCCTAGTGGAGGATTAGAAGGATTCATCTCTGCTGGCTGTGGCTGAGGTTGTCTATATATCCTCCGAGTGTGTCGATTAGGAGGCAAACCAATTCCACCACCCCTCCTAGTATTGACCATCTGAGTTAGATACATATGGTAAGAGAGAGTAGACAAGGCAGTAATTACGAGTCATGTTACTTTGGGGGATTTATTAGCTAAGCAGATTAATGTTTTACCTACCATAGCTAATTTATTACCTTATGTTGGCACATACTAAGATGTCCATATATAATATTTCAATCAATCAAAGAAGCAAATCAGACATTTTTCATCAGAACAATCAAACAACATTTTTAAATATAGAAAATAGTTTTAGTTTGGTCTTAGGCCTCCTATCTCTTAAAAATGTCATAGGGGTAGAGATTCCGAGGTGTGAAATCCGTCTTGTCTTAGAATAGAGAAGGTAAGAATGATCAGAGTGGAATAGTAGAAGGTGAGACAGGATCAAGATAAGTATAGAAAGAATCAGAGTAAGGTAAGTATAGAATGAATCAAAATGAGATAAGTAGGTAAGGGTTGTCTATTTCTATCTAGGTTTCGTCCTACAGTCAACATTTCCTCTGATACCACTTCTGTCACACCCGGATTTAAGGAACAAAGCCGGGTGCATCTCATACATGCGCCAAGAAGACAACACATATAATAACAGAGTGTATAGAGATAAATGTCAATAACATCAGAGTACTTATTACATAGCGGAAGTCTTATTACAAAATAAAGGAATAACCATAAAACAAACTAAGGATCACCGGCGCCAATGTCAACTGAGAAACGCCACCTAGATCAGATCGAACTCCTCGCCATGTGGCTCCTCCTGAACCACCTGTTCTTCTCCTATGGGGGCGTGTGAGACAGCAAGGGTGAGCTCACATACGTTCATAGCTCAACAAGTCGTGGGGAAATAATGTGGCATGAACTCACCAAAGGTGGGAGTTCATGTGAAGTGTAAGGCTGATCAATGAAATAGAGGCTGAAGCTGAGCATTGCTTTTATAAGTTGATCAAAATTTTATTAGCAATTACTAGGTGTAAGTAAATACCAAACCTTAATAATAATAAAGAAAAGTAATAGTAAAATAATCCCAAATGCGATGCAAATGTCAAATTAAATTTAAGTTCCATAATTAATCATGTGAGGGTCCGAGCCGCTCATGACCGTGAGCACGGTTAGTATACTAGTTTTACACTCTGCAGAGGTTGCACATCTTTATCCACAAGTCATGTTACCCATCTGCCAAGAGACGGCCAATCCCATACACCTCTACCGAGGAGGCGAGGTAGGGTAACACTACGAGGCCTTTACAAAGTTCCACTAGCTTCAGAAATCCTGCTACAGTTTATAGGAAGCTCCAGTGCAGGAATCCCTCGCCTGACCGCCATCGCAGCAAAATCAACCCAAGGACCTCCCTACACTGACCACTCCCCTACTGCCCTTGCCCTTTTCGGGTAAGGAAGACCTCCACTAGCGTTCCTAGTTAATCAGCCAAGGGCGTCCCATTAAACCCTTGTGGTAGCACTGTTTTCCCGGGTGGTCGCTCCATGTTCCCATTAATTTAATGATCTTAACATGAACAGTAATAATAATAATAAAAAGATAGTAAAAGAGTAATCATGAATGTTGTATCTCCATACCCAATCCACATAAAGCAATAGCAGGTACTACCCAAAAATATTTCAGAGGTGAACAAGGTCTAAAGATAACCAAAACTGGGGTAACCTAAAGGATCCCATCAAAATTAACCTATGCAGATCATTAAAATTAATAAGAACATGGCTGGGAAAAAGTAAGTGATCAAGGGCACAACTTGCCTTCAATGACTTCCTGCTCAGCTACCTCTACTTGCTGAACCTCAGATTCCACAGGGGCTTGCTCGTCTACTCGCATCAACACAATACATACATAGTATAGCAAAAATTAACATTGCACCAAACATGTGAATAAAATACACAATAAAATTCTACACATTAAAATAAGGACCTAGGAACAGAAATCATAATTTTTAGAGTTATAGATTTTAAGTTATGAATTTTCAAAGGTTTTATGTGCTTAAAATAGGATTAAGTGTGGGATTAATTTTCTTACTGTTGTCATGGCAAAACAGAGACTCTAAGGGATAAAGAATAAAATTACAAAATTTTAGAAAGTGGAATGGCTCAATTTGGATCAAAAATGGAATTTCTATGAGTTTTACAAGTTATAGCACTTATTTTCATATTAAATATTCAATTTCTAATTCATTTATAACATTTAAATGAGCTCTGGACCGGGCGTAACATTTGCAGAAAATACAGGGGTCTTGGGGGAACTTTCCCAAGACACAGTGCACAGCTATATAGGACGGCGGGTTGATTTCATTATTTCCCAGGGTCTCTTTAACAAAATATACCCACGAAGGGGTATCAAGGGTTTCTGGTCGTTGGATCTAAATCAAGCGCCCAGATTAAATTCGGGCGAGGCAACACACATGCGCTCCATGTGACCGTCGGATGAGAGATCTGGGGCCCAGATCCGATCACACTCACATACCCGCTGAACCATCCGATATAATCTAACGGCTCTCATTTAATGTACCGAAGCGGTACGCCTACCCTAATTGTGACCGTCACCGAACAGATCGGCGGCAACTGTTTCACTGCGCGGCATCTAATCCTCCCCGTCCAATCTAGGATGAACGGCCGAGGGGGACGTCTTCCCCCACCGACGGCCGAGCGCGGCGGCGCACCCTGTCACCGCGATAGACACCGGCGAACTTCACTGCCCGGCTATAACCGGCACTAAATCCTAATCTACTGGCACTAAATGGTCACTACTAGCGCGCGATCAAGTGGGATGGTTACTCACCGGAGATTGAGGCGCAGAGATCCCCCGGCGACGGCGCGGTGCGGTCCAAGCGATGCGCACGGCAGCGACGAGAAATTACGGTGAGACAGCTTGAGTTTTGGGGCAGTGGGGTCTGCGAACACCACCAGGATCTCTTCGCAAGCACACCGACCCAAACTCCGAGGATGGAGACTTAGCAATGGTGGGAATCACCGGCGGCGGATGGTTGTACTCACGCAGAACACTCTATCGGTGGTGAGATTCAAGATGCTAGGGGATACGGCGAGCCGAAGGTATGAGAGGAGGGGGTTGCGAGAGAAGAAACCCGACTTTTATCTACCCAGAGCCGCGGAATCGTGGAGCATGTGCCTTCGCCGTGGCGGAGCAAGGTCCGCCGCGCGACCCGCTCGAGTTGTTACAGCGCGCTGACCGTGATGACATGTGGGCCCCCAAGCGCAGTGAATACACGCGCGACCGCAGTGGAGTGTGCGGCCGCATGCTGGTGTTAAGAATCCTGGGCTGCACGGGGAGAATTCGGAATGGGCCGAGAAGTGTGGCAGCCGGCCCACGTTGGCTTGGTTCATTTTATTCTTTTCTTTCTTTATCGTCTATTCTCTTTTCTATATTTCCAAGTTCAATTTGAATTCGAATTTGAATTCAAACTTGTGCTAAAATTATTCTTAATTATATTGTGAAATCAAGAAGTACCAATTCTGAAAATATAATTTCTCTTTGTATTATATATTCTCCTTTTCTTTTCTTTTCTTCCCATTTCCTTTAATTCTCCACCTCATTATCAATATTATATTTTCATTCATTTTATTACTATTGTATTGAATGCACAAGCAAAACTCCAACATGATGCATATTTTTTTCATTGTTTTAATTCATCTTTAAATTATATGTATTCTCCTTTTATGATGCAAATGTGGCACATGAAATAAGGAAATCCTCTATATATTCCTTTTATACAATTTTGAGTATTACATGCTTGTTTTATGCATGCACCAAGTGTAGATGTTATTTACTGTCTAGTCATTGCACTGTTTCTGGTCAAGCTGATGTGATCAAATACATGTTGCATAACCCAATTATGAGTGGTAGAATTGGTAAGTGGGCTTATGCGCTCATAGAATATGACTTGGCCTATGAACCATTGAAATCTATGAGAGGCCAGGTTGTAGCAGATTTTATTGTAGAACATCAGATTAATAATACTCATAAACTAGACATGTCATACCTCACTATTACTCCTTGGACTTTATATTTTGATGGATCAGTTTGCAATGAAGGGCAAGGAATTGGCATAGTACTTATTTCACCAAGTGATGTCTCCTTCGACTTCTCTAGCGGATTGAAAACTTATTGCATTAACAATCAAGCCGAATATGAGGCCCTTTTGTTCGGCTTGGAACTTTAAATTGTATAGGAGTAAAACATGTGAAGGCATTTGGTGATTCTCAGCTGGTCGTCCAACAGGTTTTAGAAGAATATCAATGTTTTGATGGTACTCTAAATAGTTACCTTGAAAAATGTTGGGGCATAATTCATTCTTTTGACGAATTCAATATTCGGCATATCTCTAGAGTTGAGAATCATAGAGCTAACAATTTGGCACAAGATGCATCAGGTTATCGGATAAAGCGAGGGAGATTTCACAACACTGAAAATCTAATAACCGCTGCAGGGCCAATTCCCCAGGTCGCGGACCGTCCGAGTAGAGACTCCGGACTGTCCGAAGTTACCGAGAAAGTTCTCCTAATTGATTTGGTTGATAATGAAGCCGATGCAAGTGATTGGAGGACGCCCATAACTAATTATTTACGAAATCCCAATATCATGACAGATAAGAACATTCGGTGTACAGCTTTCAAGTATGTTTTAATGAGTGATGAACTCTACCGCCGGACAATCAATGACGTCCTGCTTAAGTGCTTGGTCCCAGATGAGGCTATATTAGCCATGGCCAAAGTACATGAAGGAATTTGTGGTACCCATCAATCGGCTCCAAAGATGAAGTGGTTGTTGCGAAGGTCTGGTTTTTATTGTCCTAACATGATAGCTGATTATTTCAAGTACTACAAAGGATGCCAAGTGTGTCAAAAATTTGGCGACCTACAGTTGGTCCCTGCAGCCGAATTACATCCTATCATCAAGCCTTGGCCTTTCAGAGGATGGGGATTAGACTTTATAGGAGAAATTCATCCTTCATCAGCAAAGGGGCATCGGTTCGTGTTAGTTGTCACTGATTACTTTACCAAATGGACTGAAGTCGTTGCTCTGAAGAACATGACACACAAGGAGGTAATTGAGTTCATAACTGAGCATATCATTCATAGATTTGGCATTCCCCAGACTTTAACTACAGATCAAGGAACTTCTTTTATGTCAAAAGAGGTACGTGAATTTGCTGAATTATATAGAATTAAGTTGCTTAATTCATCTCCATATTATGCTCAAGCCAATGGACAGGCCAAGTCTAGTAATAGGACATTGATTAACTTGATAAAAAAGAAGATATCTGATAATCCTAAGCATTGGCATAAGATTCTGTCCGAAGCTTTATGGGCTCACAGAATATCTAAACATAGTGCTACTAGAGTATCTCCTTTTGAGCTGGTCTATGGGCAGGAAGCAGTATTGCCTGTGGAAATAAGTTTGAATGTTGTCAGGTTCACCAGACAAAATGATCTAACCATCATTGATTATTATAATTTATTGATGGATAATATTGATGAGGTGACCGACAAGAGGGTGATAGCTTTGGGAGCAATAGAAAATGACAAGATCATGGCAGAAAGGGCCTACAACAAGAAGGTCAAAGCAAAGTCATTTCAAGTAGGGGACCTGGTGTGGAAGACTATCCTGCCTCTAAGGAATAAAGACCGGAAGTTTGGGAAATGGTCGCCAAACTGGGAGGGTCCTTATAAAGTAAAACAGGTAATGTCTCGTAATACCTATTTACTACAAACATTACAAAGCAAGGATTTACCCAAGACTTTGAATGGGCGTTACCTCAAACAGTACCACCCTAGTATGTGGCAAGATGCCTAAGAGAACCGATGTAATCACATCGAGTTAGTTGTTTTTGGTTTGCTCAGTGAAAGTCGCCTAGAGGGGGGTGAATAGGCGAAATCTAAAAATTATAAACTTAAGCACACACTACAAGCCGGGGTTAGCGTTAGAATTAAAATCGAGTCCGAAAGAGAGGGCAAAAAACAAATCACAAGCAAATGAAGAGAGTGACACGGTGATTTGTTTTACCGAGATTTGGTTCTTGCAAACCTACTCCCCGTTGAGGTGGTCACAAAGACCGGGTCTCTTTCAACCCTTTCCCTCTCTCAAACGGTCACCTAGACTGAGTGAGCTTTTCTCCTCAATCAATTGGGACACTTAGTCCCCACAAGGACCACCACAACTTGGTGTCTCTTGCTTTGATTACAAAGGTGTTGAGAACAAGAATGGGAAGAAGAAAAGCGATCCAAGCGACAAGAACTCAAATGAACACAAATATCTCTCTCTCACTAGTCACTAAATGTTTGGAGTGATTCCAAACTTGGGAGAGGATTTGATCTCTTGTTTGTGTCTTGGAGTGAAGTCTAGAGCTCTTGTATTGAATGCAATGGCTGAAAACTTGGATGCCTTGAAGTGTTGTGGTTGGGGGTATTTATAGCCCCACCCACCAAAATGGCCGTTTGGGAGGCTGTCTGTCGATGGGCGCACCGGACAGTCCGGTGCGCCACCGGACACTGTCCTGTGCACTAGCCACGTCACCCAACCGTTAGGGTTCGACCGTTGGAGCTTCTGACAGATGGGCCACCGGACAGTCCGGTGGTGCACCGGACAGTCACTGTTCACTATCTGGTGCGCCTTCTGGCGCCTGCTCTGACTCTGCGCGCGCAGACGCGCACTATTCACTATTCACTGTTGCTTTTGCAGACAACCGTTGGTGTAGTAGCCGTTGCTCCGCATGGCACACTGGATAGTCCGGTGCTACACCGAACAGTCCGGTGAATTATAGCGGAGTGGCAATCCCAGAAACCCGAAGGTAGCGAGTTCGAGTTGATCCACCCTGGTGCACCAGACACTGTCCGGTGGCACACCAGACAGTCCGATGCGCCAGACCAGGGCAGCCTTCGGTTGGTTTTGCTCCTTTCTATTTGAACCCTTTCTTGGACTTTTTATTGGTTTGTGTTGAACCTTTGGCACATGTAGAACTTATAATCTAGAGCAAACTAGTTAGTCCGATTATTTGTGTTGGGCAATTCAACCACCAAAATCATTTAGGAAAAGGTTTGACCCTATTTCCCTTTCAATCTCCCCCTTTTTGGTGATTGATGCCAACACAAACCAAAGCAAACATATAAGTGCAGAATTGAACTAGTTTGCATAAGGTAAGTGCAAAGGTTGCTTGGAATTAAACCAATTTAAATTTTCATAAGATATGCATGGATTGCTTTCTTTCTTTTAACATTTTGGACCACATTTGCACCACTTGTTTTGTTTTTGCAAATTCTTTTTGGAAATTCTTTTCAAAGTCTTTTGCAAATAGTCAAAGGTATATAAGTAAGATTTCGAGAAGCATTTTCAAGATTTTGAAATTTTCTCCCCCTGTTTCAAATGCTTTTCCTTTGACTAAAACAAAACTCCCCCTTAATGAAATTCTCCTCTTAGCGTTCAAGAGGGTTTTACCAATTGAGATAGAATTTCTTAGAGGAATGCAAATTTCAAAGATACTAATTGGAAAACATTTAAACACTTAAACTTGTTTTGAAAAATTTTGAAATTGTTGTGGTGGTGCGGTCCTTTAGTTTTGGGCTAATACTTTCTCCCCCTTTGGCATGAATCACCAAAAACAGATACTTTGAGTGAAATATGAGCCCTTAGTAAAAATTTCTCCCCCTTTGGCAAACAATATATGAGTGAAAGGTTATACCAATGTGGAGAGATAGCGGAATACCGGCAAAGGGTAAATAATATGGATGGAGTTGAGTGGAAGCGTCGTCTTTGCCGAATACTCCATTTCCCTTTCAATTCTATGACTAAGCATGAGAATACACTTGAAAACACATTAGTCATAAACATAAAAGAGATATGATCAAAGGTATATAAATGAGCTATGTGTGCAAAGTATCAATCAAAATTCCTAGAATCAAGAATGTTTAGCTCATTCCTAAGTTTGGTAAAGGTTTTCTCATCTAGTTGTTTGGTAAAGATATCGGCTAATTGTTCTTTGGTGTTAATATAGGCTATCTCGATATCCCCCCTTTGTTGATGATCTCTTAAAAAGTGATACCGAATGGCTATGTGCTTAGTGCGGCTGTGTTCAACGGGTGTTGGAACTTGTTCTCCCAAGCAAGTTCGATCCAACAGGGGAGTAGAAGTAATGTAGACAAGGTTTTGCTCAAAAGGGCAATTGCTTTCTCAATCTCCCCTCACAACGGCACTGTGCGGGGGTATTTATAGGTGCTTGAGTGCCCAGCGCCAGGGGTTAAGTACGCATGTGCCCTCAAGCGCCCAGGTTATCCCTGGAATATTCCCATTAAAGCAGGGTTACAGACTGTAATTACAGAGAAGCCCTTACAAATCAGGCCCGTAATGCTCCACGGCCACGCAGGGCCTCTTATAATGGGCCAGATTGCACGTGGGCCTTCGTGTTGGACGACGCCGTGGGATGGGATGACCTCGCCAGAAGCCTTCATTCCTCGGCGCATTGGACGAAGGGAGGAGTCTGCCAGTCGTCTTGTCTCTGTTGGTGCAGCGAGACTGGTGAAGGCATCGAGCGAAGGGGTCTACCGGTCGTCTTTTCTCCGTTGGTGCAGCGAGACTGGCGAAGGCATCGAGCGAAGGGTGGCGTCTTCGCCTTCGCCCCAACATTTGCCCTCCGAGGGACCAGTTCGACTAAGTCATCTGGTGCCGAAGGCGTCGCTAGATGGTGGAGACGTTGCCCTCGCTCGAAGTGGTTCCGCGGGGGTTTTTGACATGACCGTTGATTGACGGCGTACTGTTGGATTGCGGGTTTCCCCAAGCGTCGCGCCCTGTGTATAAAAGGGGGTGGGGGCAGCACAGGTTGAAATTTACCTTTCCGCGCGCCGTGAAAACCCTAACCTCCTTTTCGAACTGCTCGCATGCTCGTGTGCCCTCCTTGCTCCTACTCGTCGGAGATCTGGCCCGCGTGAAGCAGACCGCACGCCGCCGTCGATGGTACGTAGCCATGGCGTCTTCCTCCTCGTCTGCTGCGACCACGCCGACGGCCGAGGCATCGTCCGAAGATACCTCGGGCACTGTGGCGACGGCAGAGTTACGGCTGGGTGATACGGTGGAATTTGGTGTTTCGTGGATGTCGTCGGTCCGCGTGCAAGATATGTAACAGTTGGGGTATTTTGGCGGCGGGGTTGGGCGCGTCCCGGGGGCAGAGGAGGTTCCCGAGCCCGAGGGCGAATTGGTTGTTTTCGAGGCATTTTTCATCGTCGGCCTTCGCTTGCCTGCGCACTGTTTTGTGTCGGAGGTTTTGCAGAAGTTCGAAGTCCAGGTTCACCAACTGACACCGAACGCTGTGGTGGCGTTGGCGAAGTACATCTGGGCAACGACATCGTATGGCGGTCAGCCTTCGGTGGAGGTCTTCGCCAAGCATTACTGTCTGCACTGGTAGAAGAGAAAAATTGGACATGAGATTGCGCAATTCGGATCGTGCACTTTCACGCCGAAGTCCGGGAAGACTTCGATGGAAGTCGTGGAGCTGGTCCCCTGTGCCCGAAATAAGTGGGGCAACTGGTGGAATTACTGGTTCTATGTTTCAGAGGCCGAAGTCAAAGACCGCCCAGGGCTCCCTGCAACCATTATGTGCTCTCATTATTATGTGGCGTACCCGCCATTTGAAGTAGCAGAGGATGATGAGAATGAAGTGGCCCTTTGGATCGCTGCCCGTACGAGTAGTGGGCGTGATCTAGTTGAGGAGTTCATAGGGTATGGGGTGTGGCCCTTGGCGCATGGATGGGCATTGGGCGAAGTATGCCCTCGCGTGATGCCCTCCCTGGGAGGGCGGAAAGTACGAAGTCCACTTTTTGCTTTGGATGTGCGAGGGCGGGATCTTGCCGCGGTTGTGCGCGAAGTGGAGGATGGGGCGGTGCGAATTGTGGGGCGCTATGTGCCGAAGACGGAGGCCTTGCGGAGCTGGGATATACGTGGATCCAACGACCGCCTGAATAGGGTCTTCGAGTTGAATCGTTTATCGTATGGCGGTTATCCCGGGGAAGACGTTGTCGACCGCCGTGGGAAAAGACCAGCGGATGTGGCTGAAGAAGACCCTGCGCCGGAGGCCGCCCCAACCACTAAGAAAAAAAAGCTAGGTACTGCGGTGGGGGAGTTAGGGGTCTCCGATAGATTTGCTATGGAGTTGATGGGGACATGCACGGCCCTCGAGGGAAGGATGTCTTCGCCCGAGCTCCGGGAGTCTTCGGCGCGGATGCTGGAGGTTACCGGGGGTCGATGGCCCAAGAACGTTCCTATCCCCCGCGCGGCTAGCGAAGACTTCTTTACGTCTCGCATGGCTCGTGACTTGAGAGTGTTTCCTTACGGACAGAATATTGCTGCTGTTGTGTCGGCAGTGATGAACAAGGACCGTCGGGATGTTGCACAGAAGCGTCGGCCAGTCGTCAGGATGGTCGACCCCGTGCGCGAGGCGAAGAGGGCGTGAGGAAGCGCGAAGGCTGCGGCCTCCAGCAGCGGCAAGCTGGTGCCGGCTGTGAAAGCGGCTGCGCTCGGGGGCAGCAAGGCGTCGACAGGCGAGAAGGCTGCAGCTGCTAGCGAAACCAAGCCTCTCCCGGGCGGTCCGTCGCCAGCGGAACGTGTTGCTGACTTCGGCACAAATATCAGTGTCGAGGACTACCTGGGCGGTAAGTCTTCTTCTTTTTTTGACCGAAGACGTGTTGCAGGGTCGGGCGAGGGGCACCTGGTTGTTGTCCCGCCTTCGCTGGCAGCCACCTTGCCATCGGCAGTGGTAAAGGCGAAGGGGGTCACGCAGGACCCTTGGGTCGCCTTTTGCGCGAGCGGCGAGATTCTGACGGCCGCTGCCGCTAGGGACGTGGCGGGCACCATGTCCCAGTGGCTGAGGGAAGTGTCTCAGCAGTTGTCGCAGCAGCTGACGCAGCAGCTGAAGCAAGTAAGTTGCGCTGGACTTCGATGTTTGCTGTGTTTTGGTTCATGCGTCTGTCTCATGAAGGTTTGACTTGTGTTTTTGCCAGGCGGACGACTTCGCCGATCGTGTTGCGTCGGGCGTCCTGACCGCGGACGTCGCCGCTGAAGTCGAAAATCTTCGGGCGCAGCACGTGGATGCTGTCCGGGATAAGTCGGCCGCAGAGAGCAAGAGCCGCAGGCTGGCGGAGAAGGTGGCCGCCCTGGAGGCTGAGAGGACTGACCTCCGACGCCAGCTGGCGGAGGAGAGGAGGGAGGCTAACCAGGCCATCGCCGAAGCGCAGGCTGCGCGAGCGGAGGCTAAGGCGGCGCTGGCGAAGGGTAGCCTCGCCAGCCAACGCGCCGAGGAATGGGAGGCGAGGTTCGACGCCCTGCGCAGCCGCGTGGACAAGGCGGAGACCTCGGTGCACTCAGAAATCGTGCGGACGCACGCGCAGCTCGTGGAGGCATACCACGAACTGGGTGCGCGGACTGCAGATTTTGAAGTGCCCGACCACGAGGCCAGCCTTCACTTCCTTGAATGGTTGCAGGAGGAGCTGCGGGTGCTCCCGACTATTGTGCAAGGCTTCATGTCCTATGCCTCCCTCGTCACATACGAGGGGGCAATGAACGTGCTGTCACGCGAGGGGTGCAAACACTATGAGGTCTTCGATCAGTCAGATGAAGACTTTGAGCGTGAAATTTTTAGGGTCGAAGACCCTGTGGTGAAGGGCTCCGCGGGGGCACTCTTCGATCGGATGTGGGGACCTTATGGTCGAGAGGCGGTTAGGGAACGGTCTGACCGGGCGAGGGATCAGGTAAAGTTTGTCTTCTATTTTGCGTCGTGGAATGTGGGTACGCGTGGGTTTGCTGAATGAGTGTGCTGTTGCTGCAGATGGCGCGTGCCGAGGATGTTGAAGACTTTGGGCATTTGAATGGCGCGCGGCCCGAGGCGGAGGTTAACCCGGTGCTGCCCGAGGCTGAGGTCGACCCGGCATTGCCCCCGGAAATCAGCAAAGCCTCCCTCGCTGCACCTGCGTCTACTGAGTCTGGTGAAGGCTCGTTGCCAGCCCCTGCGCCGATGGCGGAAGATCCCCCGAAGGCGGAGCTAGAGGCAGAGGATCCCATGGCGGCGGCTGGGCCTTCGCAGGTGGCTTAGTGGGTGTGGGGAGTTAGTGAATTTTGTCTGTGTTACAAAACCTTGGTTGCTGCACAGGTTCAGGATTTTGGGCCTGCGCACGCAACCGCTACTGCTAAATTTGTGGCGGCGTCGACCGTGGTTGCTGGAAATGAG
The DNA here is from genome assembly GCA_029449295.1 of Zea luxurians. Lineage (NCBI taxonomy): Eukaryota > Viridiplantae > Streptophyta > Magnoliopsida > Poales > Poaceae > Zea > Zea luxurians. Next base: position 47,819,969 of record JAOPSE010000005.1, on the reverse strand, counting down.
TCTGATGAGTCTGTGTCTAAGTTTTTTGAGTTTGATGATTCTGGAAGTTCGGTTGTGTGGATGGAAGAGTCTTCGGGTGAGGACTTGGATTATTTTGCGGCCTTGGACGTGGCTGTGGCGGAGGCTTCTCCGTGTGCGACGGACGCGGAAGTTTTTCCTGGTCCGAGTGCTGGGCGTGGGCAGCGAAGGGCGGTGGCTAAGCGTAGAGTGAGTGAAGTGGAGGGTGCTCGTCTTCGTGTGGACAGGGCTGGCAAGCGGGAGTTGTTGTCCTCGCCGGTTGGGGTAAGCGAGGGGGAGTTGCGAAGTCTTTTTGAGGGTGAACAGTTGAGGATAATGCTGTTTAACAATAGGGAGATGGGTATCATTCCAAAGGTTGAACCGATGTAAGGTGTGATGCCCTCGCTGTACGTATGTAACTATAATTTGGACAATGATGCTGTGTGCCCTCGCTGATCGAGTCGTGTCCATGGGGACGTATGTACTTGATCTAGCGCGTTTATGATGTCGGTCCGGCTACACCTGTAGTCGGTCTTTGCCCAGATAGTATTTTTAGGAAGACTTCGATTTTGCGCGCTTGTTGTGCTAGTCTGGCTGCACCCTTAGGCGACTTTTGCGCGGATAGTCTTTCGGAGAAGACTTCGATTCTGCGCACTAGTTGTGCTAGTCCGGCTGCACCCTTGGGCGACTTTTGCACGGATAGTCTTTCGGAGAAGACTTCGATTTTGCGCACTTGTTGTGCTAGTCCGGCTACACCCTTAGGTGACTTTTGCGCGGATAGTCTTTCGGAGAAGACTTCGATTTTGCGCACTTGTTGTGCTAGTCCGACTGCACCCTTAGGCGACTTTTGCGCGGAGTGTCGCACGCGAGGGTAGCTAGCGCTGCCCCTCGCGGTGACTTTGTTGTGGTCGAATGCCGAAGACTGTCAATGCGGTCTGTTTTCGACGTGATTCTTTGTGGGGGATTTTTGCGTATATATTACATGGCTCCGCCTCATTAAAAACCTCACCCCCTGGGAGGAAAAGAGTGCGGGCCGGAATAAAACTGTTTGGGGAATTACAAGGGTGAGTTGACCCTGAGTAGTTAAACAAAAAAATTGCGAAGGTTGTCTATGTTCCAGGAATGTTCTAGATCTTCGCCAGATTGTGTTGTTAATCTGTACGCGCTGGGAGACGACTTTGTCTTGACGATAAACGGCCCTTCCCACTTTGGTTCCAGCTTTCCCCGTGACTCTGTCCGGGTTGTTCGGACAAGTACGAGGTCTCCTTCGCTGAATTCCCTCGGGATGACCGTGTGGTCACGCCATGCTTTTGTTTGAGCTTGGTATTTGTTTAGAGCCTGTAGGGCGAAGACACGGTCTCCATCGATGAGGTCCTTCGAAGTAGGCTCGTCTACGTCGGGATGGCTGACGTGACTGTCCGTGGTGACCCATGTTTTATTTCCTGCGGGGTCATGGCCTCCGATCCATACAGAAGGCGAAAAGGGGTGAACCCAGTCGCCCTACACTCAATCGTGTTCAGCGCCCAGACCACTTCGGGTAACAGGTCGGCCCACTTGCCTTTCTTGTCGTCGAGGAGCATTTTCTTGATGGCTGTGAAAATTTTACCATTGGCGCGTTCCACGACTCCGTTGGATTGCGGGTGGTACACTGAGGCGAAGGCAAGCTTGGTGCCAATGGAGGAGCAGAAATCCTTGAAATCTTGGCTGTCAAATTGCTTGTCGTTGTCAACTGTGAGCTCGGACGGGACTCCGAAGCGGCAAACGATGTTCTGCTAGAAGAATTTCTAGGCAGTCTTCGATGTTATCGTGGATACTGCCCTTGCCTCGATCCATTTGGTAAAATACTCAACGGCGACGAAGGTGAACTTGAGGTTCCCCTGGGCCGTGGGTAGGGGTCCGACAATGTCCAGGCCCCAGCGCTGAAGAGGCCACGTGTGGGCGATTAGCTTTGTTAGTTGCGAAGGGCTTCCCGAGCGTGGAGAAAACTTCTAGCAGGCTTCGCAGGACCTGGTGACCCGATTTGCGGCGCAGATCATGGCAGGCCAGTAGAAACCTTGACGGATCACCTTTGCGGCTAGGGCCCGAGGCCCTACGTGAGAGCCGCTAGTCCCACTGTGGACTTCACGCGGGATTTGGACGCCTTCGGTCTCGGTGACACATCTAAGCATGGGTTGACTAATCCCCTTCTTGTAAAGCTGACCTTCGATAAGTGCGAAGTCCCGTCTTTGATGTTTGAGGCGCTTGGCTTCATTGACATTGGTTGGATGATAGTACCCCTGCAGGAATAGGGTTATTGGTGCCTGCCAATCTTCGGTCATGATTAGGTTAACTATGCGGTGGCCCTCGCTGTCATTGGTTATTTGGAGCCCTTTTGGGCTGCGGACAGCTGGCGTGCCGATGATATGGTAGAATACGTCGGAGGGGAGGGCCTCGCCTCTGGTGGCTGCCTTGGCCAATGCGTCGGCCTCTTCGTTCTTGGCACGGTCCACATGCTGCAGGGTAAAACCTTTGAATTGTCTTTCAAGGCTGCGGATAGCCGCGAGGTACTGCATAAGCGCGGGGTCCTTCGCTGTGTAGTCTTTCTCGACTTGGCCAGCGACTACCTTGGAGTCTGTTCTAATGATGCAGGTGGTGACACCAAGTGCCCTTAGCTTGCGAAGGCCGAGAATGACAGCTTCATATTCTGCTATATTGTTGGTGCATCTATCAGACTCCAAAGCAAAGCTGAGGCGTGCTGCGTATCTGTGCTTGACCCCTGCGGGTGAAGTGATGACTGCAGCGGCGCCTGCCCCCGCATGGCACCATGCACCGTCGCAATGGATTATCCACACCTTCTCTGCGGGCGGGTCCGGCTGTGTTATTAGCCCAGTCCAGTCGACGACGAAGTCTGCTAGGACTTGTGACTTGATGGCTGTCCTGGGTTCGAATGTGATGTGGTAGCCGGAGAGTTTGGCTGCCCATTTGGCAATCCGAACTGATGCCTCCGGGTTTCTAAACAATTCGCCGAGTCCCCTATCTGAGGTGACCCGGACCTTGAATTCCTCAAAATAATGGCGCAATTTGCGCGAAGCCATAACAACTGCGTAGGCAATTTTTTCCAGTTCCGTCATATTGCATTTTGATGTCGTGAGTACTTCGGAGACGTAATAAACTGGACATTGCCTAATCGTGCCCTCTCTGTTCTGCTCTTGAACCAGTGCTGCACTGACCGCATGCAGCGAAGCTGCGATGTAGAGCAAAAGGGGTTGCGAGGGGTCGGGGCTTGTAAGAATCGCCAACTCTGACAGGTACTGTTTTAATGAAGTGAAGGCCGCCGCCTACTCTGGTCCCCATGCGAAGTCTTTTGCACCGTGGAGTGTTTTGAGGAAAGGGAGGCTTCGCTCTACGGATTTGGAGATGAATCTGTTGAGGGCGGCCAGTCTGCCTATCAGTCGTTGGACGTCTCTGGCTGACTGCGGTGGCGCCATGTTGATGATGGCTTGGATTTTGGTTGGATTGGCTTCAATGCCGCGGTGCGACACCAGGTAGCCCAATATTTTCCCCTGGCGAACGCCGAAGACGCTCTTTTCGGGGTTTAGGTGAAGTCGTGCGTCCCGCATGTTCGCAAACGTTTCAGCGAGGTCAGCCAGATGATCCTCCTTGCTTCTGCTGGCGACGACGATGTCGTCGACATATGTAAATATGTTTCTGCCGACCTAGCTCTCGAGCACCGTTTTGGTGAGCCGAGAGAATGTGGACCCGGTGTTCTTAAGTCCCTCCGGCATTCTGATGAAGCAATATGTGCCGAAGGGTGTTATGAAACTGGTGCTTGCCTTGTCTTCCTCCTTCATATATATTTGATGGTAGCCGGAGAAGCAATCAAGGAGTGACATGACTTCGCACTCGGCCGCACTATCGACGATTTTGTCGATCCGAGGCAGCGGGAAGTTGTCCTTGGGGCAGGCCTTGTTGAGACTGGTGAAATCGATGCACATCCGCCATTTGCCGCTCTTCTTCTGCACTGTCACTACATTGGCGAGCCATATAGGGTAGGCGATTGGCTCGATGAATTTGGCCTCAAGCAGGCGATGTACCTCGGCCTTGGCGGCTTCTGTTTTCTCGTCAGACATCTTGCACAGCCGCTGTTTTTTCGGCCTCACCGAAGGGTCGATTCCCAAGCTGTGCTCGATGATGGAGCGATTGACTCCGACCAGGTCGAGGGCGGACCAGGCGAAGATGTCTTTATTTTTGGACAGGCAGCAGAGGAGTCTCTCCTCGTCATGCGGAGTGAGGTCTTCGTTGATGGTGACAGTTTGCTTGGGTGTTGCTTGGTCGAGGGGAACAGTCTTGATCCTGTCGTTACTCTGCAGCTGTGCTTTGTCGTGTTCTTTGGTGGCTGGGCTGGCAGACTCAGAGACTTCGCGCTGGGCCGTGAGGCAGTGTACGTTCCTTTGACCGAGAACGAAGTCTCTTTCTATGTTGCGTGCGGCCTGCTGGTTGCCGTAGACTGTGATGGCGCCTTGCGGACCTGGGATCTTCATGCACAGGTAGAGTCCGTGAATGGCTGCCTCAAACTTGTTGATGGAGCCCCGACCCATTATGGCATTGTACGGGTACACCATGTCGACGATGTCAAACGTGACTTGCTCGCTTCGTGCATTGGGTGCTACACCGAAGGAGAGGGGTAGCTCTATTTTTCCGACAGGAAAGGTGCCCTTGCCGCCGAAGCCATACAACGGGTTGTCCGAAGGCTTGAGCAGGCTGTGGCTTATGCCCATGTGGTCGAAGGCATGGAGGAAAATGATATCCACCTGGCTGCCATTGTCGACTAAGACTTTGTGCAGGTCCCAGCCTGCCACGCTGCAGTTGATAACCATGGCGTCGATGTGGGGTGCGCTGCGCAGATCGACGTCTCGGGCGTCGAAAGTTAATGGCACATGGGACCACTTCGTCTGCACGACTGGACCGGTGACGGTGACGTGGTTGATGTTGTGGTAATGGTCTCTCTTCTGTCGCTTCATATCGAAGTCAACGCTGGACCCCCCAGTGATCATGTGAATGACTCCGCGATATGGCTGATCGGCGAAGTCTTCTTGCTTTGGGGCTTGAGGATGGTTGGGGTGGTGGATGTTTTGCTGTTGCGGGTGTGGAGGTGGGGTGAGGGAGGTAGGATTTATACCTCCTGATGGTGTTGGTATGCGTGGTGCGGTGGATGCGGAGCGGGGCCGTGGTTGTATGGCTGAGGGGGTTGCTGATATGTGTGTGCGACAACTCTAGGGTTGTCGGCTGGTTGCGCCCGTGCCATCCTGTCTCTGGTGGCCTTCGTCTCTGGGCAGTCTCTTGTAGGGTGCGTGCAGTCTTCGCCATGGAACAAGCAGTAGAATATGTGCGGCTGCTGCGCGCGTCCCTGGCCTCGGCCATGAGTTCCGTTTCCGCGGCCCTAGGGGGATACTCCTAGCGGCGAGGGGCTTCGCCAGCGGGGTGCTGGTTGGCGATGTTGTGCACCTGCTGCTGATTGCGGCCATCCCGACCGGAGTCTGCCTGCGAAGGCCTCATCCACGTGTGGCTGGACTGCGGAGGGTCTTTAGGTTTCCTCTGAGACTCAACTTTGCTCTGGTGGAGCTCTTCGGATCTGGCGTATTTTTCGAATAGCTGATACAGGTCCTGTAGGTTCCTGGGCGGATCTCTGATGCAGTGGCTGTGAAGGACGCCAGCCCGAAGGCCACTGATGGCGTAGTGAATGGCGATTTGGTCATCAACCGAAGGCAGTTGTGACTTGAGAGTCAGGAACTTGCGGTAGTACTCCCGCAGAGTTTCTCGTTCCAGCTGCTTGCAGAGTGAAAGTTCAGCCAAGGCGTCGGTGTCTGGGCGGTACCCTTGGAAGTTGAGCAGGAATTTGTCCTGGAGACTTCTCCAGGAGTCGATGGACAGCGGTGGCAACCTGGTGTACTAGGTGAGGGCCGGGCCTTCGAGGGCGATGATGAATGACTTGGCCATCGTGGTGTCGTCCCCTCCGGATGATGCAACGGTGACCTGATAGCTCATGATATATTGTGCTGGGTCAGTGCTGCCGTTGTAATTGGGATAGGTCCCCGCCCTGAAGTTGGTGGGCCATGGTGTTACTTGCAGGTGGGGAGCCAGTGGACTCCGCTCATCAAGGTAGTTGACACCTTGGAATGCTGCGACATGCGGAGTGGGGTGTCCGCGCTGAGGGATGAACAAGTCTTCGATCTGCGCGTGCTGTTGGAGGGGTGGCCCGTGTTGCAGACCGAGTTGGCCTTCGCGCTGCATGAGGGCGATCTCTTGCTCAAGCTCCTGAGCCTTTTGCTCTTTGTCGCGTATCATCTGGCGCACTTTGGCTTGCGCAGACACGCGTTGGCGTTTGGCCTCGAGGATCTCTTTTTGCCTCTGGAGGTTGCGGTTCTTGATGCGCAAGGCACGCAGTTGTAGTTGTTCCTTTGCGGAAACGCCGATGACTTCGCCGTCCTCTGTGGCGTCCGCGCCCTCTGGTGGAGCGAAGCCTGGAGGAGGCTGTTGTTGTCCCCCGGAGCTGCTGGTGCGGAGGCTGCCTTCGGGTGTGGGTTGTTCATTGTGTTGCCTCTTGTTGAGTGCGTCATTGTCTTCGTAGGCTTCTTGGTGGGTGGTGTCGACAAGGGCCTTGCCCTTTTTCTCAGCCAGTAGTGCTGCTTTTGCAGCTTCGTCAACGGATGGGGCTGCCTTCGAGCTACCTTTCTTGGGTGCCATCGCGGGTGGTTTTTCGTAGCACGAACGGTGGGCGCCAAATGTTGGAACTTGTTCTCCCGAGCAAGTTCGATCCAATGGGGGAGTAGAAGTAATGTAGACAAGGTTTTGCTCAAGAGGGCAATTGCTTTCTCAATCTCCCCTCACAAGGGCACTGTGCGGGGGTATTTATAGGTGCTTGAGTGCCTAGCGCTAGGGGTTAAGTACGCATGTGCCCTCAAGCACCCAGGTTATCCCCGGAATATTCCCATTAAAGCAGGGTTATAGACTGTAATTACAGAGAAGCCTTTACAAATCAGGCCTGTAATGCTCCGCGGCCACGCAGGGCCTATTATAATGGGCCAGATTGCACGTGGGCCTTCGTGTTGGACGACGCCGCGGGATGGGACGACCTCGCCATAAGCCTTCGTTCCTCGGCGCATTGGACGAAGGGTGGAGTCTGCCAGTCGTCTTGTCTCCGTTGGTGCAGCGAGACTGGCGAAGGCATCGAGCGAAGGGGTCTACCGGTCGTCTTTTCTCTGTTGGTGCAGCGAGACTGGCGAAGGCATCGAGCGAAGGGTGGCGTCTCGCCTTCGCCCCAACAACGGGATTATCCGCCATGCGGATTGCACTCTCATTATCACATAGGAGAGGGACTTTGCTAAATTTGTAGCCATAGTCCCTGAGGGTTTGCCTCATCCAAAGCAATTGTGCACAACAATGGCCTGCGGCAATATACTCGGCTTCAGCAGTAGAAAGAGCTACTGAGTTTTGTTTCTTTGAAGCCCAAGACACCAGGGATCTCCCCAGAAACTGACAAGTCCCTGATGTGCTCTTCCTATAAATTTTACACCCTGGCCAATCAGCATCTGAATATCCTAATAAATCAAAAGAGGATCCCTTGGGGTACCAAAGACCAAACTTAGGAGTATAAACTAAATATCTCCAGATTCTTTTCACGGCCCTAAGGTGAACTTCCTTAGGATCGACTTGGAACCTTACACACATGCATACGGAAAGCATAATATCTGGTCGAGATGCACATAAATAGAGTAAAGATCCTATCATCGACCGGTATACCTTTTGATCTACGGATTTACCTCCCTTGTCAAGGTCGAGATGCCCATTTGTTCCCATGGGTGTCTTGATGGGCTTGGCATCCTTCATTCCAAACTTGGTGAGTATGTCTTGTATGTACTTTGTTTGGCTGATGAAGATGCCCTCTTGGAGTTGCTTGACTTGAAATCCTAGAAAATACTTCAACTCCCCCATCATAGACATCTCGAATTTTTGTACCATGATCCTACTAAACTCTTCACAAGTAGATTTGTTAGTAGACCCAAATATGATATCATCAACATAAATTTGGCATACAAACAAATCTTTTGCAATAGTTTTAGTAAAGAGAGTAGGATCGGCCGTGCCAACTTTGAAGCCATCAGTGATAAGAAAATCTCTTAGGCATTCATACCATGCTCTTGGGGCTTGCTTGAGCCCATAAAGCGCCTTTGAGAATTTGTAAACATGGTTAGGGTACTCACTATCTTCAAAGCCGGGAGGTTGCTCAACATAGACCTCTTCCTTGATTGGTCCATTGAGGAAGGTACTCTTCACGTCCATTTGATAAAGCTTAAAGCCATGGTAAGTAGCATAGGCAAGTAATATACGAATTGACTCAAGCCTAGCTATGGGTGCATAGGTTTCACCAAAATCCAAACCTTCGACTTGTGAATAACCCTTGGCCACAAGTCGTGCTTTGTTCCTTGTCACCACACCATGCTCATCTTGCTTGTTGCGGAATACCCACTTGGTACCTACAACATTTTGGTTAGGACGTGGAACTAAATGCCATACCTCATTCCTCATGAAGTTGTTGAGCTCCTCTTGCATCGCCAGCACCCAATCCAAATCTCTTAGTGCATCCTCTACCCTGTGTGGCTCAATAGAGGAAACAAAAGAGTAATGTTCACAAAAATGAGTGACTCGAGATCGAGTGGTTACCCCCTTATGAATATCGCCGAGGTTGGTGTTCACGGGGTGATCTCTTTGAATCGCTTGGTGGACTCTTAGGTGTGGCGGTCTTTGACCCTATTCATCTTCCTTGTCATTATTGTCATCTCCCCCTTGATCGTTATCCTCCTCTTGAGGTGGCTCATCTTCTTGATCTTCTTCTTCATTATCTTGGGCCTATTCCTCATCTTGAGTTGGTGGAGATGCTTGTATGGAAGATGATGGTTGATCTTGTGCTTGTGGAGGCTCTTCGGATTCCTTAGGACACACATCCCCAATGGACATGTTCCTTAGCGCGATGCATGGAGCCTCTTCATCATCTAGCTCATCAAGATCAACTTGCTCCACTTGAGAGCCGTTAGTCTCATCAAACACAATGTCACAAGAAACTTCAACTAGTCCAGTGGACTTGTTAAAGACTCTATATGCCCTTGTGTTTGAGTCATAACCAAGTAAAAAGCCTTCTACAGCCTTAGGAGCAAATTTATATTTTCTACCTCTTTTAACAAGAATAAAACATTTGCTACCAAAGACTCTAAAATATGAAACATTGGGCTTTTTATCGGTGAGGAGTTCATATGATGTCTTCTTGAGGATTCGGTGTAGATATAACCGGTTGATGGAGTAGCAAGCGGTGTTGATTACTTCCGCCCAAAACCGATCCGAAGTCTTGTACTCATCAAGCATGGTCCTCGCCATGTCTAGTAGAGTTCTATTCTTCCTCTCCACTACACCATTTTGTTGTGGCGTGTAGGGAGAAGAGAATTCATGCTTGATGCCCTCTCCTCAAGAAAGCCTTCAATTTGAGAGTTCTTGAACTCCGTTCCATTGTCTCTTCTTATTTTCTTGATCCTCAATCCAAACTCATTTTGAGCCCATCTCAAGAATCCCTTTAATGTTTCTTGGCTTTGAGATTTTTCCTGCAAAAAGAATACCCAAGTGAAGCGAGAATAGTCATCCACAATTACAAGACAATACTTACTCCCCCCGATGCTTATGTAAGCTATCGGGCCGAATAAATCCATGTGGAGTAGCTCAAGCGGCCTATCGGTCGTCATGATGTTCTTGTGTGGATGGTGGGTACCAACTTGCTTTCCTGCTTGACATGCGCTACAAATCCTGTCTTTCTCAAAATGAACATTGGTTAGTCCTAAAATGTGCTCTCCCTTTAGAAGCTTGTGAAGATTCTTCATCCCAACATGGGCTAGTCAGCGATGCCAGAGCCAACCCATATTAGTCTTAGCAATTAAGCAAGTGTCGAGTTCAGCTCTATTGAAATCAACTAAGTATAGCTGACCCTCTAACACTCCCCAAAATGCTACTGAATCATCACTTCTTCTAAAGACAGTAACACCTAAATCTGTAAAAAGACAGTTGTAACCCATTTTGCATAATTGAGAAACTGATGTGATAGCTCTTTGGAGATCTTGGTTTTTCTCATAGGAGGAGAACATCATTTTCTCCCCTGTCATGTGGTTTGTGCACCCGCTATCAATTATCCAACTTGAGCCCCCGGATGCATAAACCTACAAAACAAGTTTAGGCCTTGTTCTTAGGTACCCAAACGGTCTTGGGTCCTTTGACATTAGAAACAAGCACATTGGGTACCCAAACACAAGTCTTTGAGCCCTTGTACTTGGCTCCAACATATTTGGCAACTACTTTGCCTGATTTGTTAGTTAAAACATAGATGCATCAAAAGTCTTAAATGAAATAATTGGCTCATTTGATGCAATAGGAGTTTTCTTCTTAGGCAATTTAGCATGAGTGGATTGCCTAGAACTAGATGCCTCACTCTTATACATAAAAGCATGATGAGAGCCAGAGTGAGACTTCCTAGAATGAATTCTCCTAATCTTATCCTCAGGATAACCAGCAGGATATAAAATATAGCCCTCGTTATCCTGTGACATGGGAGCTTTGCCCTTAACAAAATTAGACAATCTTTTAGGGGCATTAATTTTGACACTGCCTCTCTGTTGGAAGCCAATGCCATCCTCAATGCCAGGGCGTCTCCCATTATAGAGCATGCTTCTAGCAAATTTAAATATTTCATTTTCTAAGTCATGCTCATTAATTTTGGCATTAAGTTGAGCTATGTGATCATTTTGTTGTTTAATTAAAGCTAGGTGATCATGGATAGCATCAACATTAATGTCTCTACATCTAGTACAAATAGTAACATGATCAACACTAGATGTAGAGGGTTTGCATGCATTTAATTCATCAATCTTAGCATGTAACATGACATTCTCATTTCTAAGATTGGAAATAGAATCATTGCAAACATTTAAATCCTTAGCCTTAGCAACTAACTTTTCATTCTCAATCTTAAGGCTAGAAAGTGATTCATTCAACTTGTCAATTTTAGCAATCAAACTAGCACTATCATTTTTAAGGTTGACAAGAGAATCATCACACACATTTAACTTTTCAACCTTAGCCATTAATTTATCATTCTCATTTCTAAGGTTGGAGATTGTGTCATGGCAAGTGCTAATCTCACTAGTTAATTTTTCACATACTTCCTGAGCATAAGCATTTTTAACTTTAACATGCTTCTTATTTTCTTTAATAAGGAAGTCCTCTTGGCTATCCAAAAGTTCATCCTTCTGATGAATAGCACTAATCAATTCATTTAACTTCTCCTTTTGTTGCATGTTAAGGTTGGCAAAAAGTGTAAGCAAATCATCCTCATCATCACTAGAGCTAGCCTCATCACTAGATGTTGTATATTTAGTAGAAGCTCTAGATTTTTACCTTCTTATTTTTGCCTTCCTTTGCCATGAGACACTTGTGGCCGACGTTGGGAAAGAGGAGGCCCTTGTTGACGGTGATGTTGGCGGCATCCTCGTCGGAGGAGGAGTTGGTGGAGCTCTCATCGGAGTCCCACTCCCGGCATACATGGGCATCGCCGCCTTTCTTCTTATAGTATCTCTTCTTTTCCTTCCTCTTTCCCTTCTTGTCGTCGCCCCTGTCACTGTCACTAGAAATAGGACATTTTGCAATAAAATGACTGGGCTTACCACACTTGTAGCAAACTTTCTTGGAGCGGGGCTTGTAATCCTTCCCCCTTGTTTGCTTGAGGATTTGACGGAAGCTCTTGATGATGAGCACCATTTCCTCGTTGTTGAGCTTGGAGGCGTCGATGGGAAGCCTACTTGATGTAGACTCTTCTTTCTTCTACTCCGTTGCTTTGAAGGCAACGGGTTGCACCTCGGGTGTTGAGGTGGCACCTCGCTCGATGATTTGTTTGGAGCCTTTGATCATCAATTCAAAGCTCACAAACTTTCCTATAACCTCCTTGGGAGACATTAGCTTGTATCTAGGATCACCACGAATTAATTGAACTTGTGTAGGATTAAGAAAAACAAGTGATCTTAGAATAACCTTGACCATTTCATGGTCATCCCATTTTGTGCTCCCGAGGTTGCGTACTTGGTTCACCAAGGTCTTGAGCCGGTTGTACATGGCTTGTGGCTCCTCTCCTTGGTTGAGCATGAATCGACCGATGTAGCATCCCAAAAATTCAAATCTTGAAATTTTCTCAAACTCGCTCTAAATTCAAAATTAATTTCAAATTTCATTTCAAAATGTTTGTTTGTGAGTTGATATCAACAAATAAAATATAGTGGTCTATATTCTCTCCAAAATCCTCCTCAAATATACTGCCCAGATATTTCCCCAGTGATCCCCTTTAAGTTCTTTCTAGAAATATTGCCCAGATATTCCACCGATAACTCTCCAAGTATTTTCCTCCTAAGAAATACCTTCAGAATCATCTTTGAAGTCCCTACAAATATTTTCTTCATAACTTTCCTCATGCTCATACGTATACGTACGCCTCCGGTGTCATACGGTGAGCTCTACAAGCTAATCTCACTTATACAAGATAAATACATGCTAATTTCCCACTAATCCTCTCATCCTCCCACTAATCCTCTCATCCCTCCCCCTAATCCCCCCACCATGGCTATAAATAGAGGGGCAAGGGCCTCCTCTCATCCCATCCCAAGCCATTTCATGGCAACTCTCTCCCCCCCCCCCCACACACACACCCACTCCATGTTCCACACAAGCACACACTAGCACAAGGATCGTTCGATCGTTCTTCGATCGTTCGTCCCCCTGTTCTTAGTTTGTTCGTTCGTTCGTCAGATCGTTCGATCGTTCGTCCGATCGTTCATGGTTCGTTCGTCCGTTCGTCCGATCGTTCGATCGTCCGTCCGTTCGTTCGTCCAAATAATCTTTTTCCTGCCGTTATGCTGCCGAAACTCCGATCGTTTATTCGTTCGATCATTCGATCGTTCATCGTTCATTCATAGTCCCTATTCATCGTTCATCGTTCGTTCATAGTCCCTATTCATTGTTCTTCCAGATAATCTTTGTCCTGCCGTTATGCTGCTGAAATTCCGATCGTTCGTTTGTTCGATCATTCGATCGTTCATCGTTCGTTCATAGTCCCTATTCATCGTTCTTCTAGATAATCTTTGTCATGCCGTTATGCTAACGAAATTCCGATCGTTCGTTCGTCCGATCATTCGATCGTTCGTCCGTTCGTTTGTCCAAGTATTCTTTTTCCTGCCGTTATGCTACCAAAATTCTGATCGTTCGTTCGTCCGATCATTCGATCGTTCGTCCGTTCGTTCATAGTTCCTATTCATCGTTCATCGTTCGTTCATACGAACTATTCACTATCACTATTCACCATTACTATTCACCATTACTATTCATCGTTACTATTCACATACACTATTCATCATCGTTACTATTTATCATTACTATTCATCATCGTTACTATTCATCAATGATATCTATAATTACTTTTCCATCGCCACTATTCATCGTTACTAATCATCGTTACTATTCATCGGTCATCTAGTCATCCCAAATTTCAACTACTCATCCATCATGTTGTCCAGTCCACCTAAGACCAGCCAGACCCATGTTCCAGTCATACGAACTCCGGTGATTGTGATTTTCCTTCCTGTAGGGAACTTCCCATCTGGTTACCCATCCCAGATTTCTCCAAGTTGAGCATGCTTAACTTTGAGATTCCTTCGAACCAGGCTTCAAAACTCAGATTCGAATAATTCTTGTTTCTAAATTCTTATAGAATTATTCCGTATCCAACCATTGCATCCCTTAAGCATGGTTCATGTTCCAGAAAACTCCCAAAATACTCTTGTCCCATATTCTGCCTATAACTCTCATGTTCATACTAAGTCAGACGATTCATTCGTCACTATTCTCACCAATAGTGAACTTCACTGTGCTACACCACATACACCCAGCTATAAATACACCCAGCTACCCTCTCCCTCCCCACACACACTCAACACCCTCAGCTAAGGCAAACACCCCACCCACTCAGTTACTCTGCTCTGCCGGCTACACGCATAGTGTCGCTTTGCCTCCAATCCACCCTCCTGGTAAGCACCTCTGCTCCACCACTAGTAGTATCTCAACACCACATGACACAGATTCTACTCAAGACTCTACCCATCCATATATCGCTATTCTGACCACTATACTAAATATTTGTTGGTATACTTGCTGGTTTGTATGTTTGCTTGTTCATGTTGCATAGTTATCGGAGCGTTCGTGCCATCTCGTGGAGGCCAGATCGGCAAGTCTACGCCAGGCAGTGGAGCTAGAAGCCAGTTCCGCGAGCTCTCCCCCCTTTTCCCTGGGTAAGCACGGCAAGCTCACTGGATCCCTTTGATGCATAAATTACCTATGATTTTTCAACCACAACCCTCAACCTGTTATTTTATGCATGATATGATTTTGAGACAAGTTATTATGGCCACCCAGCCGCTTGCCGCAATCAATCCCTGATATATTTGTTACAAATGATTTGAGGAAAGGTGTGAGTTTTCAAAAGAAAATGCTTTTCAAAATGTGTATGATGAAGGGTTTTCACCCTTATCACCTTTGAGTAGGGATGATCAGGGACTCCCTGGTTTAGGGGAGGGCCTAAGGTGATGGCTCAGCTGGTTTAGGCGTGAGCAGAAGGATTGTCCCCTCTTATAAGGACCGGTTTGTCATCTTTCGCTACCTGTACTCATGATAAGTACAACCACTCGAGACTGTGTGGGCAGTCACTCAATCTGAACTTGTATGGTCCAACCCCAGGGTTATGAAGGCTGGGGAGCACCGGGAGGATAAGGAGGGGGAATGTTTTGTCCGGATTGGACATGGCGGTGGCCTGACTCCTTCCGGTATAACCGTTAAGGTTAGGACGTGCGAGGAAAGAAAGAGATTCGGATTCGGATCTCATTGATCATGAGATCGCAGAGCCGGACTAGTGGGTAAAGTGTACACCTCTGCGCAGAGTTTGAAAACCTATTCGAATAGTCCGTGTCCACTGGTATGGACGAGTCTGGTGTGGTATGGCAATTAGTGTTTTGTTTTCCAAAAAAAGAGGTGCTTTTGAAAAGTGGTTTTTAAAAGGTCCGGTGGTTGAGCCGTGAGCTATGGTGGACGGGAAGTCCAGTAGCTATTTTTGAAAATGAAAACCAGTGGGAAACTGCCGAGATACCTAGATGGTTTAGTCCAGGGGATTTTGTTCTAATATTGAAAAACTTCTTGCTCCTTTTGGAGAGGATGCGCTTTGCAAAAATACAAAATGTTTTTCAAAACAACCCTGCATAAAATATTGATATTTCTACAAAATTTCCTGAGCTCCACATATTCCATGCATTATATCTGATTTCCCCATTCCGCGGGTGAAGGTGGGCTGCTGAGTACATTTGTACTCACCCTTGCTTATTTGTTGTTTTTCAGAAAAAGGAGATCGGGTAAGAGTTACGACTGTTCCCAACCTTGCCTGTGGCTGTTGGACCGCTGATTTGCTTCGCTGCGTATATCGGGCTGCTTCAGCCCCACTCTGATGATATGTCCCGAGTTGTGGACCAACTCTTAAAGTTGTTCACCACCTTTGTAGGTTTGTCTCGTTTAAGCAGATTTGGTATCATCTGATGTATAAATGTGTTTACTAGCCTCCTGGGACTAGTAATTGTATCACATTTGAGTCCTAGAGGTTTGGGGATGCTTCAGGTGGTATCAGAGCTGTTAGGTTGGCCGCAGGACATAACCCTTAGCCTGATCCAAAAGTTTTTGAGTCAAAACTATTTTCTTAAAAAAATTCTTGCTCTCATCCCTTCATTTCAAAAATACTTTCCCCTTTCCTTCTCTCAGAAGTCAGATGGAGGTTCACTGCCAAACCAGCTTGTGCCAGAATGAAGATGGTTTCCCCAAGTTGCTGAGAGCATGCACAGTCCGCCTCGGAATCAGGAGCCAGCCAGAGTACGATGGCCGTGAATTCGTCGAGCATGGCAGAGAGAAGTGTGTCGTGGTTGTATACATTGGATCTAGTCCGCACCATGTGGAATGGAGTGTCACTGCTGCTGGCCACAGATTCAGAGACACCTGCCAAGTCGTCGCTCGCAAGGCATTGAGGACCCTGTGTCAGATCTATGAAGAAGAAGTGGCCAACACCCCGCTCAGATTCTTTCCGCCCTTTCAGAGAAACCGTCCCATTTGGATGGCCAGGATGCGTGCATTGGAAGGGCAACAGCTGCTTGAGGACGACCCCACAGTCATGTACCTCATTGCCTACCTGCTCACCCTTGATGCCCAGTATGATTTCTTGGCTCGGCACCACCATCAGATGATTGCCCGAGCAGAAGATGCAGAGAAGCTCAACCGTCAGCTCCATGTGGATCTCACCATAGCTCAAGCCCATGTAGCTGCCTTGGAAAGTCGTGAAGTCGTTGCTGTTGAAGCCCTGAAGCAAGCTAAGGATGAGCATGTCCAGAAGTTGATGGAGGCCTACTTGGTAACCCATAACCAACGTAGAGCCCTACGAATCCAAGAGCCTGCTTCATCCAACCCTGTTCAACCCATCAGAGCTGAAGACCCCCAGATTCTTGAAGGTCACCTGGTCTCTGCCAGAGGAGAAAAGAAGGCTTGGGAACTTCCGGAAGGAGCCATAGTCTTGGAAGGAACTCCAGTCTTCCCTCAGGCTATGGATAAGCAAGAGCACCCTGAATCCTCCCAAGATCCCCCACCGGAGTTGTTTGAGCCCCTCACCATGAAGAAGATTCTAGCACCCTCCCTTGAGATCAAAGAAGAAGCTGCAAGCACCCCGCCAGCACCACCGCCCTCTGAGGAGCTACAAGAGCCAGTCCAGCTTGAAGAAGAGTTTGACCCCGTGTTGCCATCTCAGTCGCCGCCAGAAGAAGTCATGAACATCAGCTCCCTCTTGACCTATCCAGGAGATGTCTCAGATTGAAGTTGTGCGCCAGCCTTGCCAGAAGAGAAGCTGTCTGGTTTGAAGTTAGTTATGCCCAGTCCTCTGCATGCATTGGGTAGTGAAGTTTTTCTTCACTTTGGCTAGAGCCCTGCATGTGTGAGAGGTAATCGTGTAGACTCGTGTTTTGCAAAACTCTAATTGTGTGGCCCCGTAGGGCATTTCAAAATGAATTTCGCTTGATGTTTTCTCCCCTTTTGAGTGCATATGTGATGCTTTAACGTTAGTGCTCATAAGTTGCATTTAGCATAGTTCTCAATTCATGAGCCAAGCAATAGTAGTTATGCTTAGCCCCCGAATCTGAGTAGTTCGTGCTTTGGAAAAACTCTATTCTTCCCTTATTCAAAACATTTGATTTGTTTGTGCTTATCATTGCTGAGCTTGTGTGTTTTCTTTTTGTTTTTTGTTAAAAAGGTTTTCTCTAAAAACATAGATCACAAATTAGAGCTAATCCTCACCTTATGCTTCCATTCTCATCTTAACCCATCTCAAGAGAAAAGCACCTGACCCAAGAAGATACCGAGAAGCTTACCCTTGAAGCCTGGAATAAGCTATAGAAGGAACCTGTCCAGCCGCTCAGTCAAAAGGACCGACCGTGAGAATCAAAGCACTGCCCCTGAGTCAAAGTAAACAGGAAAAGAGGACAGAAGAAGTTATTACCATATAGAGAGGCAAAGATCCTTGGAACCAGAGACCACAAACATCAGGGTCATTGACCCCACCACTCACCTGTGCCCCTCGCACGCGTGCCCGCCCCCATGCGCACCACCACCGCCCCATGCCCCTTTGCAGCGCACTACCACCACCCACCCCCCTTTGCAGCGCACCCACCGCCGCCATCATCACCAGCAACACCATCCCCCCTCCATCGCACCTGCTGCCTCGTGTCCCCTGCTCCATCACCGCCACTCCGC
This sequence comes from Zea luxurians, assembly GCA_029449295.1. Classification (NCBI taxonomy): domain Eukaryota; kingdom Viridiplantae; phylum Streptophyta; class Magnoliopsida; order Poales; family Poaceae; genus Zea; species Zea luxurians. The sequence goes on along the minus strand of JAOPSE010000005.1, from coordinate 47,802,032 downwards.
ACCCGAGCACCCCCACTCGCCTATAAAACCCCCCAACAACTCCCTCAGTTCCCATTCCACTCAAAGCAAAACACTCCCGATAAAATCCCCTCTGCCAAATCGCAAGCAACTCCATTTTCCACTCCCTCGCCCCTAAGATCACAATGCTTGGTGATTCTTGGGTTGAAGACTATTGTACATGGTTCAACATCTTTGGTTTCCTCCTATGTATGATGGTAATACTCTTTGATAGAATCCTCCAGTGGGAAGAGCAAAGAGAAAGAAAGAGGCAGTAAGAAGAGAAAAGAAGATAGTGAAGAGAAGATAAGAAGAAGGTTCTCCCAATCAACCCTGTGTCAGTCATCTCTCCACAGCCTGCTCAAGCAGCAACAGCAGGAGAAGGCCTTGTAACGCCCTTGTTATGAGGTACTTCATGGAGTTCAAATCCCCAATATTCAAGAGTTCTACCCTCCTTCTTTTTAAGTGGGGTAGTGTTCCAGTAAGGTTCCTGCTATGGAGAAAAAGAAGAAGGCCTGTAGCAAGCTTTTGGAGGACCAGATCACCGAAGCTTATAAGTTTCTGGATTAGAAGTGGTCACCCAAGTTTTGTTGATGAAGCACCAGAAGACCAATCAAGGAAGGAATCCATGTGGGAGTTCGCAAGAGAAAGGTTCGTGTTGGCATCGATGCTTCTTCAATAAGCTAGTTGCCAAGCGAAAGCTAGAAGCCTGGAGATGATCTTGAGTAGCCAGAATCAGCGTTTGCAATCAGCAACCGGATGCTCCGCAAGGGCCAGATTTTGTTGAAGTTCCATCTCCTTGAAGAGTTGCAAAGTGAAGATATGTAGCTGAAGTAAAGCTATACCCATAACCCTTCTAAGCCGAATCTCGAGGACGAGATTCCTTTTAAGTGGGGTAGATCTGTAGCATCCCAAAAATTCAAATCTTGAAATTTTCTCAAACTCGCTCTAAATTCAAAATGAATTTCAAATTTCATTTCAAAATGTTTGTTTGCGAGTTGATATCAACAAATAAAATATAGTGGTCTATATTCTCTCCAAAATCCTCCTCAAATATACTGCCCAGATATTTCCCCAGTGATCCCCTTTAAGTTCTTTCTAGAAATATTGCCCAGATATTCCACCGATAACTCTCCAAGTATTTTCCTCCTAAGAAATACCTTCAGAATCATCTTTGAAGTCCCTACAAATATTTTCTTCATAACTTTCCTCATGCTCATACGTATACGTACGCCTCCGGTGTCATACGGTGAGCTCTACAAGCTAATCTCACTTATACAAGACAAATACATGCTAATCTCCCACTAATCCTCTCATCCTCCAACTAATCCTCTCATCCCTCCCCCTAATCCCCCCACCATGGCTATAAATAGAGGGGCAAGGGCCTCCTCTCATCCCACCCCAAGCCATTTCATGGCAACTCTCCCCCCCACACACACACCCACTCCATGTTCCACACAAGCACACACTAGCACAAGGATCGTTCGATCGTTCTTCGATCGTTCGTCCCCCTGTTCTTAGTTTGTTCGTTCGTTCGTCCGATCGTTCATGGTTCGTTCGTCCGTTCGTCCGATTGTTCGTTCGTTCGTTCGTCCAAATAATCTTTTTCCTGCTGTTATGCTGCCGAAATTCCGATCGTTCGTTCGTTCGATCATTCGATCGTTCATCGTTCGTTCATAGTCCCTATTCATCGTTCATCGCTCGTTCATAGTCCCTATTCATCGTTCTTCCAGATAATCTTTGTCCTGTCGTTATGTCGCCGAAATTCCGATCGTTCGTTCGATCGATCATTCAATCGTTCATCGTTCGTTCATAGTCCCTATTCATCGTTCATCGTTCGTTCATAGTCCCTATTCATCGTTCTTCCAGATAATCTTTGTCCTGCCGTTATGCTGCCAAAATTCTGATCGTTCGTTCGTCCGATCATTCGATCGTTCGTCCGTTCGTTTGTCCAAGTAATCTTTTTCCTGCCGTTATGCTGCCGAAATTCCGATCGTTCGTTCGTCCGATCATTCGATCGTTCGTCCGTTCGTTCATAGTTCCTATTCATCGTTCATCGTTCGTTCATACGACTATTCACTATCACTATTCACCATTACTATTCACATACACTATTCATCATCGTTACTATTTATCATTACTATTCATCATCGTTACTATTCATCGATGATATCTATAATTACTTTTCCATCGCCACTATTCATCGTTACTATTCATCGGTCATCTAGTCATCCCAAATTTCAACTACTCATCCATCATGCTGTCCAGTCCACCTAAGACCAGCCAGACCCATGTTCCAGTCATACGAACTCCGGTGACTATGATTTTCCTTCCAGTAGGGAACTTTCCATCTGGTTACCCATCCCAGATTTCTCCAAGTTGAGCATGCTTAACTTTGAGATTCCTTCAAACCAGGCTTCAAAACTCAGATTCGAATAATTCTTGTTTCTAAATTCTTATAGAATTATTCCCTATCCAACCATTGCATCCCTTAAGCATGGTTCATGTTCCAGAAAACTCCCAAAATACTCTTGTCCCATATTCTGCCTATAACTCTCCTGTTCATACTAAGTCAGATGATTCATTCGTCACTATTCTCACCAACAGTGAACTTCACTGTGCTATACCACATACACCCAGCTACCCTCTCCCTCCCCACACACACTCAACACCCTCAACTAAGGCAAACACCCCACCCACTCAGTTACTCCGCTCTGCCGGCTACACGCATAGTGTCGCTTCGCCTCCAGTCTACCCTCCTGGTAAGCACCTCCGCTCCACCACTAGTAGTATCTCAACACCACATGACACAGATTCTACTCAAGACTCTACCCATCCATATATCGCTATTCTGACCACTATACTAAATATTTGTTGGTATACTTGCTGGTTTGTATGTTTGCTTGTTCATGTTGCATAGTTATCGGAGCGTTCGTGCCGTCTCGTGGAGGCTAGATCTGCAAGTCTACGCCAGGCAGTGGAGCTAGAAGCCAGTTCCGCGAGCTCTCCCCCCTTTTCGCCGGATAAGCACGGCAAGCTCACTGGATCCCTTTGATGCATAAATTACCTATGGTTTTTCAACCACAACCCTCAGCCTGTTATTTTATGCATGATATGATTTTGAGACAAGTTATTATGGCCACCTAGCCGCTTGCCGCAATCAATCCCTGATATATTTGTTACAAATGATTTGAGGAAAGGTGTGAGTTTTCAAAAGAAAATGCTTTTCAAAATGTGTATGATGAAGGGTTTTCACCCTTATCACCTTTGAGTAGGGATGATCAGGGACTCCCTGGTTTAGGGGAGGGCCTAAGGTGATGGCTCAGCTGGTTTAGGCGTGAGCAGAAGGATTGTCCCCTCTTATAAGGACCGGTTTGTCATCTTTCGCTACCTGTACTCATGATAAGTACAACCACTCGAGACTGTGTGGGCAGTCACTCAATCTGAACTTGTATGGTCCAACCCCAGGGTTATGAAGGCTGGGGAGCACCGGGAGGATAAGGAGGGGGAATGTTTTGTCTGGTTTGGACATGGCGGTGGCCTGACTCCTTCCGGTATAACCGTTAAGGTTAGGACGTGCGAGGAAAGAAAGAGATTCTGATTCGAATCTCATTGATCATGAGATCGCAGAGCCGGACTAGTGGGTAAAGTGTACACCTCTGTGCAGAGTTTGAAAACCTATTCGAATAGTCCGTGTCCACTGGTATGGACGAGTCTGGTGTGGTATGGCAATTAGTGTTTTGTTTTCCAAAAAAAGAGGTGCTTTTGAAAAGTGGTTTTTAAAAGGTCCAACGGTTGAGCCGTGAGCTATGGTGGACGGGAAGTCCAGTAGCTGTTTTTGAAAATGAAAACCAGTGGGAAACTGCTGAGATACCTGGATGGTTTAGTCCAGGGGATTTTGTTCTAATATTGAAAAACTTCCTGCTCCTTTTGGAGAGGATGCGCTTTGCAAAAATACAAAATGTTTTTCAAAACAACCCTGCATAAAATATTGTTGTTTCTGCAAAATTTCCTGAGCTCCACATATTCCATGCATTATATCTGATTTCCCCATTCCGCGGGTGAAGGTGGGCTGCTGAGTACGTTTGTACTCACCCTTGCTTATTTGTTGTTTTTCAGAAAAAGGAGATCGGGTAAGAGTTACGACTGTTCCCAACCTTGCCTGTGGCTGTTGGACCGCTGATTTGCTTCGCTGCGTATATCGGGCTGCTTCAGCCCCACTCTGATGATATGTCCCGAGTTGTGGACCAACTCTTAAAGTTGTTCGCCACCTTTGTAGGTTTGTCTCGTTTAAGCAGATTTGGTACCATCTGATGTATAAATGTGTTTACTAGCCTCCTGGGACTAGTAATTGTATCACATTTGAGTCCCAGAGGTTTGGGGACGCTTCAACCGAGCTCCCCCTCAATCGTTTCCCGCTTGGTGATCTTGGTCACCTCATCTCCTTCGTGTGCGGTCTTGAGTACGTCCCAAATCTCTTTGGCACTCTTCAACCCTTGCACCTTATTATACTCCTCTCGACTTAGAGAGGCGAGGAGTATAGTAGTGGCTTGGGAGTTGAAGTGCCGGATTTGAGCAACCTCGTCCGAATCATAATCTTCATCCCCTACGGATGGTACCTGTGCTCCAAACTCAACAACATCCCAAATGCTAGTGTGGAGTGAGGTTAGATGGTGCCTCATTTTATCACTCCGCATACAATAATCTTCACCATCAAAAATGGGTGGTTTGCCTAATGGGATGGAAAGTAAAGGAGTGCGTTTGGAAATGCGAGGGTAGTGTAGGGGGATCTTACAAAACTTCTTGCGCTCATGGCGCTTAGAAGTGACGGACGGCGCGTCGGAGCCAGAGGTGGAGGGTGACGAAGAATCGGTCTCGTAGTAGACCACCTTCTTCATTTTCTTCTTCTTGTCGCCACTCCGGTGCGACTTGACGCAGGGAGGTGATTCCCCCTTTCCTTTGGAATCGGACTCCCTTGATGGAGCCTTCCTGTGGCTTATGGCGGGCTTCTCGCCGGTCACGACCTCCTTCTTGGCGTGATCTCCCAACATCACTTCGAGTGCTTAGGCTCTAATGAAGTACCAGGCTCCGATACCAATTGAAAGTCACCTAGAGGGGGCTGAATAGGTGGAATCTAAAAATTATAAACTTAAGCACACACTACAAGCCGAGGTTAGCGTTAGAATTAAAATCGAGTCCGAAAGAGAGGGCGAAAAACAAATCACAAGCAAATGAAGAGAGTGACGCGACGATTTGTTTTACCATGGTTCGGTTCTTGCAAACCTACTCCTTGTTGAGGTGGTCACAAAGACCAGGTCTCTTTCAACCTTTCCCTCTCTCAAACGGTCACCTAAATCAAGTGAGCTTTTCTCCTCAATCAATTGGGACACTTAGTCCCCACAAGGACCACCACAACTTGGTGTCTCTTGCTTTGATTACAAAGGTGTTGAGAACAAGAATGGGAAGAAGAAAAGCAATCCAAGCGACAAGAACTCAAATGAACACAAATATCTCTCTCTCACTAGTCACTAAATGTTTGGAGTGATTCCAGACTTGGGAGAGGATTTGATCTCTTGTTTGTGTCTTGGAGTGAAGTCTAGAGCTCTTGTATTGAATGTAATGGCTAAAAACTTGGATGCCTTGAAGTGTGGTGGTTGGGGAGTATTTATAGCCCACCCACCAAAATGGCCGTTGGGGAGGCTCTCTGTCGATGGGCGCACCGGACAGTCTAGTGCGCCACCGGACACTGTCCGGTGCGCCAGCCACGTCACCCAACTGTTAGGGTTCGACCGTTGGAGCTTCTGACAGATGGGCCACCGGACAGTCCGGTGGTGCACCGGACAGTCACTGTTCACTGTCCGGTGCGCCTTTTGGCGCCTGCTCTAACTCTGCACGCGCAGACGCGCACTGTTCACTGTTCACTGTTGCTTTTGCAGACGACTGTTGGCGTAGTAGTCGTTGCTCCGCATGGCACACCGGACAGTCCGGTGCTACACCGGACAGTCCGGTGAATTATAGCGGAGTGGCAATCCCAGAAACTCGAAGGTAGCGAGTTCGAGTTGATCCACCCTGGTGCACCGGACACAGTCCGGTGGTGCACCGAACAATATCCGGTGGCACACCGGACAGTCCGGTACTCCGGTGCGCTAGACCAGGGCAGCCTTCGGTTGGTTTTGCTCCTTTCTATTTGAACCCTTTCTTGGACTTTTTATTGGTTTGTGTTGAACCTTTGGCACCTGTAGAACTTATAATCTAAAGCAAACTAGTTAGTCTGATTATTTATGTTGGGCAATTCAACCACCAAAATCATTTAGGAAAAGGTTTGACCCGATTTCCCTTTCACTCAGCTCCACCAAAAGGTACGGGGCATATGTTGGGCACCAGTTTGAGCGGCGGACTGTCCGGCCCTGAGGCCGGACGGTCCGTGGTCCGGACAGTCCACGCCTGTGGGCCGGACGGTCCGCGCGTGCGCAGAGCAGTTTAGGGTTCCGAGTTTTATGCTACGATTGTTAGCTAGATTCACGGAATTAGCTCGGAAATTAGTTTGTAAAGGGTCCAGCCCCCCTCCTCTATAAATAGAGAGGTATACGGCCGATTTGTAATCATCAATTGAATCAATAATACTTTTATCTTGCATTTATTTCCTGTACAATTAGGAGTAGTTCTAGTTTAGTCTCTCAATCCCCAAATTCTTCGCTTCTCTTCGACTCTACATCGATTAGAGGAGTCTAGGTCGGTCTACCCGAGCCTAGACACCACCTAGGATCTCTACTCCCCGACGGGGTCCCTCCTGGGAGCTAGATCCAGGTGCCACCGGCGACCTTTCGCCGCCCCTGCGCATGCGCAGCCTATAGGCGCGAACCGTCCGGCCATCAGGCAGGGAACCCTAGCCCTGCGCCAGGTTGTGGACCGTCCGACCCTTGATCGCGGACCGTCCGCGCCTGACCAGAGAGCACCGCCACCGGTTCTGGTTGAGTGTTTGACACCCAAAAAAGGTGTCAACACATACAACCCGGGAGATGATCTTATGCCCGGAAGATGACCTTATGCTATATGCGGAGGCAAAGTATGTTTTTGACCCATGCATGATGTATCCCAATAAATCTACGTGATGATATTATGGTAAAGCAAAAAGAACTTGTGAGCTCCAAAGCAAACTGACGACTAACAAGTTTTTAGTGGTGCGGTATAATCTTGTAAAAATCTTGCAAAGCTTATAGTTCTCGAGCATTCAACAAACATTGTTGTTTTGTTAGAGCCTAGATGGTCGTCTGCACTACGCATCTACGCAGGGGCGGAGCCAGAAAGAAGATATAGGAGAGGCCAACAAGACCATAGTATATAGTAGTGTAAGAAATAATAATAATAATTATAAGTATCAAATCAATCGTATGTATATAGTAAGTAAAACTTTAGTAATTTTACATTTACATAATTTAAATTCAGCAAAACAAATTGTTAAAAGAACTCACATGTTTTACTTGAGTGCTACTATGCGTGTTTGAATTGCATTGAAGTCATTATAAGTTTATCTGTTGCAAACTGAATTGCTATCTCCTTCTCGATGTAAGTTATTAAGCAGTTTCTTAAGAACTCATCTTCCATCCTACTTCGAAGCCTTGTCATAACAAGTTTCATCGCAGAAAAGGCACGCTCTATCGTTGCTGTTGAAATCGGTAGAGTTAGAACAAGCCGAATCAACCTGTTGATGAAATGTATGAGTTTTTCTGTACCGATAGAAAAATAATTAACTAAATTAAATATAAAATGGTATATAACCTGTCGGTCAAATAATATTCATCTGATTTCCCAGTTTCTGCTAGCCAGCGAAAAAGATTAGCAACAGTTGTCAAATTCTGAAACTTCGAATTTGTAGGTACATCAAATTCATAATGTTGTAATTGAAGCCTTAAGGTACTTCTTTCTTGCTCAGAAAAATCAGCAGGGTAAAACTTTAAAGCAAGAGAGCACACATCATTAATTTTCAATGAGTTGAATGAATTCTTAGGATCTAAAAAAGCACATAACATCAGAAGTTCTATAACTTGTTCACTAAACCTGTGGTTTAGTTCTTGAGCTTGTTGATCAACTGCACTAGTGAAAATATCATATCTATAGTGATGCTCAATTGTGATCTCGTTCCCTGCACGAGATCGAATGTAGTCCGCATATTGTCGGCGTTTCGACCCCGGGGGTCCCTGGACCGACGAGTAAATTGTCGCTGCGTGTCCCAGTCCAGATGGGTCAGCGCGAGACAGAGACACAAGGGGGGAAAACTAGTAAGGGGAACCCGCGGCCTCGTGTTGTCCTGCGCCCAGGTTGGATGCGCTTGCAGTAGGGGGTTACAAGCGTTCGCGAGGGAGAGAGAGACAGGGGGCGTCAGGCTACCCGTTCTCCCGCGCGGCCACCTTTTGTATGAGAGCCCTGGACCTTCCTTTTATAGACGTAAGGAGAGGGTCCAGGTGTACAATGGGGGGTGTAGCAGTGTGCTAACGTGTCTAGCAGAGAGGAGCTAGAGCCCTATGTACGTGCCGACATGGCTGTCGGATGGGTGTTGGAGCCCTGTTCATGTGGCGTCATGGTCGTCGGAGGAGCGCTTGAGCCCTATAGAAGCACAGCTGTCGGGGCTGTCGGATCCTTGCTGACGTATCCTTGCTTCCGTAGGGGGCTGAGAACCACCGTTGTCATGGAGCACGCGGGGTGCCATCATTACTTGTTTTACCGGGGCGAGCCAGATGGGACGCCGGTCTTGTTCCCCGTAGCCTGGGCTAGCTAGGGGTAGGGTAATGATGGCCTCCCCTTGTGGCGTGGTCGGCCCGAGCAAGGTGGTAACTCCTCCGAGGTCGAGGCTGAGTCCGAGCCCGGGGGTCGGGCGAGGCGGAGACAGTCGTCCGAGGTCGAGGTTGAGTCCGAGCCCTGGGGTCGGGCGAGGCGGAGACCGTCGTCCGAGGTCGAGGTTGAGTCCGAGCCCTGGGGTCGGGCGAGGCGAAGACCGTCGTCGGAGTCGAGGTTGAGTCCGAGCCCTAGGGTCCGGTGAGGCGGAGACCGTTGTCTGAGGTCGAGGTTGAGTCCGAGCCCTGGGGTCGGGCGAGGCGGAGACCATCGTCCGAGGTCGAGGTTGAGTCCGAGCCCTGGGGTCGGGCGAGGCGGAGACCGTCGCCCGAGTCGAGGTTGAGTCCGAGCCCTGGGGTCGGGCGAGGCGGAGATTCCAATGGCGCCCGAGGCTGGACTTGGTTGCTGTCAACCTCACCCTGGCGGGTGGCACAGCAGTCGGAGTAGCGCAGGCGGCGCTGTTTTCCTGTCAGGTCAGTCAGTGGAGGGGCGAAATGACTGCGGTCACTTCGGCCTTGTCGACTAGAGAGCACGCGTCAGGATAAGGTGTTAGGCGATCCTTGCATTAAATGCTCCTGCTATCTGGTCGGCTGGCGAGGCGATCTGGCCAAGGTTGCTTCTCCGCGAAGCCTGCCCGAACCGGGCCTCGGGCGAGTCGAAGGTGCGTCCGTTGCTTGAGGAGACCCTCGGGCGAGGCGCAAATCTGCCTTGGTCTTCCGTTCCTGCCCGAGGCTGGGCTCGGGTGAGGCGAGATCGTGTCCCTTGAGTGGACGGGGCCTTGACCGGAATTCCGCCCATCAGGCCTTTGCAGCTTTGTGCTGATGGGGGTTACCAGCTGAGATTAGGAGCCTTGGGGGTACCCCTAATTACGGTCCCCGACAGTAGCCCCCGAGCCTCAAAGGGAGTGTGGGTACTCGCTTGGAGGCTCTGTCGCACTTTTTTGCAAGGGGACCGGCCTTTTTTGGTTGCATTTTGTTCCGGTGGGTGCGCGCGAGCGCACCCGCCGGGTGTAGCCCCCGAGGCCTCGGAGGAGTGGTTTTACTCCTTTGAGGTCTTAATGCCTTTTGTGATGGCTCGACCGGTCTGGTTGTTCCCTCATGCGAACTGGTCGTTGCCCGGGTGCATAGTCAGGTTCCGAGTTCTCGGGCTGGTATGTTGACGCTGTTAACGGTTTGGGTGGAGCCGGGTTTGCGAGAGCAGCCCCCGAGCCTCTGCACAGGGCGAGAGGACGGTCAAGGGCAGACTCGGCTTTTTTCATACGCCCCTGCGTCGCCTTTCCGCAAGGAGGAGGGGGGAAAGCGCCATGTTGCCCTCGGAGGGCGCCGAACATGGTGTCTCCAGTGAGTTGCTAACGGGTGATCCGAGTGGACGCCCGTGCCCCGTTCGATAAGGGTCGGCTAGTGGCCCAGAGGCGCGCTCCAAAAGTACCTGCAGGTGATTTGCCGGACCCAGTCTCGTTCGATAGGGTCCGAGGGCTTGATGCCTCCCTCTGATGGGATTCCGTTACAGAATCGTTCCTGCTGGTCCCGAAAATGTCCTAGGGTACCTCGGGAGCGTAGTCCGAGCCTTGGTTATGTATCGAACGTACCCAGAGTCATCCCTCACTCTGCGTGCTCTGGGGCGACTGTCGAACCCGTCGGGGGCCAGCCTACGAACCCCTGATCAGTAGTGGGCGCGGAGCCCGAGTGGCCTGAGGCGGCTGTTGAACCCTTCCGAGGGGCCAGCCTTCGAACCTCTGACCAGTAGTGGGCGCGGAGCCCGAGTGCTCTGAGGCGGCTGTCGAACCCTTCCGAGGGGCCAGCCTTCGAACCTCTGATCAGTAGGGGGGCTCGAGGCCCGCTTCCTTCGCGGAGAAGGATCCCTTTCGGAGTATCCCCTTTCCCGGTCCCTGTATCAAGAGAGAGAAAGGGGAAGAGGAAAAGAATACGAAATTGAACGACATGGCGCACCTTTTTTGACGCGGTCATTATGGCAGAGGTGAAGCGTCGCCCGCTTTGCCTGCCAAAGGTGTCGCCTGTCCTGCCGTAGAGTTAATGCGACGGGACGAGTGGTTCGCGGGGCAACCGTTGTGCATGCGCGAGCCGTTCGAGGAACGAGCGTTTCGCCTTCAAGTTTTGGATTTCGCAGCGGGTTCGGGCGGAGCGTTGAACGGGTCTTGCCCGGGTCTTTATATATTCGGAGGAGGGTCTGGTGGTGGTTCTTTACTCTGCTGCTCGCCTCTGCTTAGGTTTCCGCAACCTGAGGGAATAGCCAGAGAAAGAAAACCTCGTGCCTTGTCCGCCCTGCCGCCACCTCCTTCGCTTGGCGATGGCCGACAGGGTAACCATCGTTCCACCGCACGACCCATGGCCTTTCTCCACTATCACGGTGGACGACCTGGAGGCCCTTGTTGCCGATGGCTTGCTCCGCCCCCTCTCTAATGTCCTGCGGCCGGAGTGGATGGTCCCTCCGAGCGGGGCCGACCCGAACCCACCGCCGGGGTATGTGCTGAGTTTCGTCTCCTTCCATGAGCCGGGGTTTGGTGTGCCAGCAAGCCGTTTTATGCGGGCGCTCCTGCATCACTATGGGGTGGAGCTGCACAACCTTAGCCCCAACTCCATCGCGCAAGCGGCCATCTTTGCGGCGGTTTGCGAAGGATTTTTGGGGATTGACCCCCTGGGATCTGTGGACTCATCTCTTCTCCGCGGAGCCTTTTGCCTCGGTGAGGGGGGAGAAGAGGGTCCGCATGGCGGTGCGGGCCGGTGGCTGCATCCTCCAGTTGAGGTAGGCGCGTGCACAGCAGTACATCCCCGCCATCCTTGTGTCTTCGAACAAGGGGTGGCAGCGCCGGTGGTTTTACCTCTGGAATGACGATGGGAGGCTCCGTTTGTTTTCTCAACAAGTGGTGACCGCCGCCGGCAGCAATTGGCGCTATGGGGCCCCGCGCGAGAGGCAGAAGAATCTCCAGCCCCTTCTGGAGGCCTTGGAGAAGCTGCGAGAGGGAGGGCTCACCGCCGCGGGGGTGGTTGCCGCCATCCATCGCCGGAGGGTGCTCCCCTTGATGGAGCGATGGCTGCTACTTTCGGAGATGACGCCGGGGGTCGGCTTGGAGGGTTCGCAGATGTCCTCGGTCCCCCTCCCCGCTGATGACCTCCACAGGCGGGTGCCCGGCACGGTAGGGAAGCTAGACGCCGGCGCCCTCACCTAGCTCCCGATGTGTCCCGAGCGTGGGTGCATGTCCCTGGTGAGTGTCCGCTCCTTCTTCTTTCTTGTGTCAGATTGCCCCTGGTTCTCACAGTCGAGACCTTTCGTTCGTCTCCAGGAGTTGGGGTCTCACAAGCCTTCCCTGCCACCGGTCCCAGAGGACGCGGTGGACCGAGCCGCGTGGAGGGTTGCTGCAGAGAAGAAGAAGGAGAAGAAGGACATGAAGAAGGCTCAGGCCCGCGAGCGGATGCGGGCTCGGGACGCCTTGGAGTGGCATTGTCGGCGGCAGGAGAGGGACGGGCTTCCGAGGGAGCCGTCGCCGGAGACGCCTGACGACGATGACGACGATGATGATGACGAAGACGGCGACATGGCCGCCCGCCTTGGTCTCAGCCCAGATCTGGGGCTGGGCCAGGGGTCGTCGAGCCAGCCCCTGAGTGGGCCGGCGCTGTCGGTATCCGGGGCCGGGGCATCAGGGTCCTGACCCGAAGAACAGGGGTAGGCCGAGGGGGTACTTGACCCCTTAGCCAAGGTAGCTGAGGTGACCCTGGGGAGTCAGGTCATCCCGCCTGTTCCCCCAGAGCCGTTGTCCATGCCGGCAGTAGAGGAGGCCGATCCTTGGGTCGCCGTGTCCGTGCCTAGGCGTACCGTCTCTTCGGTGCCCCGGGCGCCCGAGGCAGGGATGGTGCCGAAGCCGGCAGCGGGGCAAACCTTGGTGGTGCCCGCGGGGACCGAGGCTCGAGGGGCCTCCCCGCAGGCACGATTGGTCGTGGCCCGGAGTGGGTAAGTATCTGAGGATACTTCTGTCCCGGCGCCTTCTTCGTGTGTCCTGATCCTGCTCTTCCCTTTCTTCCTAGCAAATGGAGGCACGGTTTGACCAGTCTGGCTCCCCGGAAAGCCCTTAAGACGGCACCAGCTTCTGCAGCTGGTGCCGCACCGAGCCTCATCGGCCGGCTGGCCTCTACACAAGGTGCCCTCGAGCAGGGGGTTCAGGCGGCACAAGTTGCCGCGAGGCAAGCTCCCGAGGCTGACCCCTCCGTCGAGGCGGCCATCGAGTCGAGGGAGACTGCTGGCGCGGCCGCGGCCTTGAGCCCACCAGTTGTGTTGCCGGTGCTGGCACCGGCTTCTGCCGAGGCTGTAGCTGCTCTGGCTGTGGAGCCACCCGTCGCCGCCGATGCTGAGATGGCCGAGGCGCCGCTACTCGAGGCCGGCGATCGGAAACCTGCCCCCTTAGCCGAGAAGGTTCCCTATGCGCCGACTGCAGGGGGTGCCGATGCCTTAGAGAAGGGGGGCGCAGAACCGCGGCCCGTCCTGGGGAGCGGTGACCTCGTCCTTGCGCGGCGCGGTCCCAGCGAGCGGCGTCAGCCGCTCCGGTTCTAGGGTCGCGGTGCTTCGAAACCCCTCTTCGTTCTTGACGATGAGCGAGAGGAGCAATCCTGGGGCGAGCTTCGTGATCGTGCCGAGGCAATGGTGGGGTCGCTTCGGTCGACCCTGGAGGTCCTTTCTAGGGACGTTCCCAGGATCCTCCAGGTAAGGATTTTAGGCATACCTTTCACGTGATCAAAGCATTCCTTGTGACGCCCCGCTTCCCTTCCTCAGGATCTGACGAATTTGAGCGCCGCTAAGTCATCGTTCATTCACCGCGAGGCCGACGTCTGGGGTTCGCTGCGGTTTCTGAGGACCGCGCTTGCCGAGGCTACCGAGCGCCTCTCCCAACGAAGCGCTGAGGCGGCGGACCTTCGTTTGCTCCGTGACAAGCTGGGGGCAGAGGCAGCGGCGGCACGCGCAGAGGCGCAGCGGTGGCAGTTGGAGCTTGGCCAGGCCATCGATGAGCGGGATCAATCTCGGGGCCGGGCCGCCGAGGCTGAAAGCCGGGCTGAGGCCCTTGGGGCCAGCTAGTCGAGGCATCCGCTCGGGGCGGAGCCCTTGCGGCGGACCTGGTCGTGGCCATCGGGTCTGCTCAGTCTGCCCAAGCCGTAGCCTCGGAGCAGCGTATCCGAGCGGAAGGTATGTCTTGGCTGTTTTGAGGTTTTGATTTAGCTTCACTCTTCAACTTGCGTTTGAAGACTTCTGCTTTGGTTGTTTGCAGAGCTCGAGTTTGCCCTCAGCGAGTCCGCCAAGGCACTTGCCCAGGCGGTTGAGCAGATGGAGGCCGACCGCGCGGCCATGTCTGAGGCTATCTTGGCCTTTTGCCAGATCTTTGGCCTTGATGACGTCCCCTTAGGAAGCTCCCCTCAGAGTCGCCTGTAGGCCTTGGGCGACCACGCGCACGGCAGACTCCGCGAGGCGCTGCATCACAGCGTTAGGCAGGCCTTCGCCATGCTCGCTTCCCACTATGATGTGGATCTGGAGCGGGTCAGCGAGGGGTACTACCTTCCCGATGAAGACGAAGCTGCCCTGGCCGAAGTTCAGAGGCTTGATGCGGCCGCCGCGGGCCCGAGCGCGATGCTGGCGTCCACCTTCGAGGTGGAGATCCTTTCGCCTACGCCGCCGTCCAAGGCCGGGGCGGATCTTGCCGAGGGTGGAGACAGCGCTGAGGTCGGAGATGAAGCCGAGGGTGCCGCTCCTCCCCCGGGCGATGCTTGATTCTGCCGGAGCAGTTTGTCTTGAACACGTGTGTGTCTTTCGCGGCCGCCGAGGCCTGAACACTTTGTCGTCGTGATATAAAGCTATGTCTTTTTCTTCCTGTTTCGCGTACCCGGACTTGTTCGTCAGTAGCAGGATCGCTTACCCAAGTAAGAGTTATTTTTCACGGTAGGTGACGAGTGAGGTATCCGTATCCCGGAGGCGTGGGAGTCCCTCGGCTCAGTCGGCCTTGCCGCTTACATGCACTTTTATTTGTTTCTCGGGGTTCTGTTACTGACATAGCCGGGAGACACGAAAGTCGTTTTGGCGGAAGACTTTTTTCCGAGGAAAATTTTGACGCAGAGGGGGCTCCCCCCCCTTCTAGCCCTCGAGGGAGGGTCGGGCTTTGCCGAGGCAAGGCTGACCCTTCCTTGCAGGTTAGACTTTGCTTATGTATGTAAAGCAGGTACATGAACGACTTGAAAACATCTTAAGATAGAAGCGATGTACCTGTCGGATGTTCCAAGCGTTGCTGTAGACCTTGCCTTGACTGTTGGCCAGCTTGTATGTTCCGGGCTTCAGAATCTTGGCGATGATAAACGGCCCTTCCCAGGGAGGCGTGAGCTTGTGGCGCCCTCGGGTGTCTTGTCGTAGCCGAAGCACCAAGTCGCCCACCTGGAGGTCTCGGGACTGAACCCCTCGGGCGTGGTAGCGTCGCAGGGACTGCTGATACCGTGCCAAGTGTAGTAAGGCCATGTCCCGAGCCTCTTCCAGTTGGTCTAGTGAGTCTTCTCGGTTTGTCTGGTTGCTTCGGGCGTCGTATGCCCTCGTCCTCGGGGAGCCGTATTCTAAGTCTGTGGGCAAGATAGCCTCGGCCCCATAGACTAGAAAAAACGGCGTGAAGCCTGTGGCTCGGCTTGGCGTCATCCTCAGACTCCAGACCACCGAGGGGAGTTCCTTCATCCACCGCTTGCCGAACTTGTTGAGGTCATTGTAGATCCTCGGCTTGAGCCCCTGTAGAATCATGCCGTTGGCACGCTCTACCTGCCCATTCGTCATGGGGTGAGCTACGGCGGCCCAGTCCACCCGGATGTGGTGGTCCTCACAGAAGTCCAGGAACTTTCTGCCAGTGAACTGGGTGCCGTTGTCGGTGATGATGGAGTTCGAGACCCCGAAGCGATGGATGATGTTGGTGAAGAACGCCACCGCCTGTTCGGACCTGATGTTGTTTAGTGGTCGGACCTCGATCCACTTGGAGAATTTGTCGATGGCGACCAGCAGGTGCGTGAAGCCCCCGGGTGCCTTCTGCAAGGGACCGACGAGGTCCAGACCCCACACAGCAAACGGCCAGGTGATGGGTATTGTTTGCAGAGCCTGAGCGGGCAGGTGGGTCTGCCTTGCGTAGAATTGACACCCTTGGTAGGTGCGTACAATCCTAGTGGCATCGGCCACCGCAGTTGGCCAGTAGAAACCCTGTCGGAAGGCGTTTCCCACGAGGGCTCGGGGTGCTGCGTGGTGACCACAAGCCCCCGAGTGTATTTCTTGTAATAACTCCTGACCTTCGGCGATGGATATGCATCGCTGGAGGATGCCTGAGGGGCTGCGGTGGTAGAGCTCCTTCCCGTCACCCAGCAAGACAAACGACTTGGCGCGCCGCACTAGTCGCCGAGCTTCGGCTCTATCGAGGGGTAGCTCTCCTCGATGGAGATATTGCAGGTATGGGGTCTACCAGTTTCGATTAGGCGTGACCCCATTCCGCTCTTCCTCGATGCGCAGTGCCTCACCCTCGGGGGCCAAGGGTGCCTCAGGCAGGTCCGAGGCTGCCTCGGGCTGAGCTGAGGGCACCTCGGGCTGGGCCGAGGGTGCCTCGGGCAGAGCCGAGGCCTTCTCGGGCTTGGGCGTGTCGTCGGTCTTGACGGAGGGTTGATGCAGGTCTCGGGAGAAGACGTCCGGAGGAACCGTTGTCCGCCCCGAGGCTATCTTAGCCAGCTCGTCTGCAGTCTCGTTGTATCGTCGAGCGACATGGTTGAGCTCGAGCCCGTAGAACTTGTCCTCCAAGCGCCGAACCTCATCGCAGTAGGCTTTCATCTTCGGGTCGCGGCAGTGGGAGTTCTTCATGACTTGGTCGATGACAAGTTGTGAGTCGCCACGAGCGTCGAGGCGCCGAACCCCTAGCTCGATGGCGATGTGCAACCCGTTAACCAGAGCCTCATACTCGGCCACGTTGTTGAACACCGGGAAATGGAGGCGCAGCACATAGCGGAGGTGCTTCCCGAGGGGTGAGATGAAGAGCAGGCCCGCGCCCGCTCCTGTTTTCATCAGCGACCCATCGAAAGACATGGTCCAGAATTCCGGTTGGATCGGAGCTGTTGGAAGTTGGGTGTCGACCCATTCAGCCACAAAGTTTGCCAAGACTTGGGACTTGATGGCCTTCCGAGAGGCGAACGAGATTGTCTCGCCCATGATCTCCACCGCCCACTTTGCAATCCTACCCGAGGCCTCTCGGCACTGGATGATCTCCCCCAAGGGGAAGGATGACACCACAGTCACCGGATGAGACTCGAAGCAGTGTCACAACTTTCGCCATGTCAGAATCACCGCGTACAGTAGCTTCTGAATTTGCGGGTAGCGGATTTTGGTCTCAGACAGTACCTCACTGATGAAGTAGATCGGCCTCTGGACGGGCAATGCGTGCCCTTCTTCTCGTCTCTCGACCACGATCGCGGCGCTGACCACCTGAGTGGTAGCGGCGATGTAGATCAAGAGGGCTTCTCCGGCAGCGGGGGGCACCAGGATGGGCGCGCTTGTAAGGAGCGCCTTCAAGTTCCCGAGGGCTTCCTCGGCCTCGGGGGTCCAAGTGAAGCACTCGGTCTTCCTTAAGAGGCGATATAGGGGCAAGCCTCTTTCGCCGAGGCGCGAGATGAAGCGGCTCAGAGCCGCAGGCATCCCATGACCCTCTGTACTCCTTTCAAGTCCTCGATAGGCCCCATGTTGGTGATGGCCGCGATTTTCTCCGGGTTGGCCTCGATGCCCCGCTCGGAGACGATGAACCCCAGGAGCATGCCTCGGGGGACTCCGAAGACACACTTCTCGGGATTGAGTTTTACGCCTTTCGCTTTGAGACACTTGAATGTCGTTTCAAGGTCAGAGAGGAGGTCAGAGGCTTTCTTCGTCTTGACTACGATGTCATCGACATAGGCCTCGACCGTTCGACCAATGTGCTCCCCGAACACGTGGTTCATGCACCTTTGGTATGTCGCACCTGCATTCCTCAAACCGAATGGCATAGTAATGTAGCAGTACATGCCAAAAGGTGTGATGAAAGAAGTCGCGAGCTGGTAAGACTCTTTCATCCTGATTTGGTGATACCCTGAGTAGGCATCGAGGAACGACAGGGTTTCGCACCCAGCAATGGAATCCACGATTTGATCGATACGAGGCAGAGGGTAGGGAACCTTCGGACATGCTTTGTTTAGACCAGAGTAGTCTACACACATCTGCCATTTCCCACCTTTCTTTCTCACAAGCACAGGGTTGGCTAGCCATTCGGGATGGAATACCTCTTTGATGAACCCTGCAGCCATCAGCTTGTGGATCTCCTCGCCTATGGCTCTGCGCTTTTCTTCGTCGAATCGGCGTAGAGGCTGCTTCACGGGTTGGGCTCCAGCTCGGATATCCAGTGAGTGCTTGGCGACATCCCTCGGTATGCCAGGCATGTCCGAGGGACTCCACGCAAAAACCTCGGTGTTTGCACGGAGAAAGTCGACGAGCACTGCTTCCTATTTGGGGTCGAGCTCGGAGCCAATTCGGATCTGCTTGGAGGCGTCGTTGCTGGGGTCAAGAGGGACGGACTTAGCCGCCTCTGCTGGTTCGAAGTTGCCGGTGTGGCGCTTCGCATCTGGAACCTCCTTGGAGAGGTTTTCCATGTCGGCGATGAGGGCCTCGGATTTGGCGAGGGCCTCGGCGTACTCCACGCACTCCACGTCGCATTCGTACGCGTGTCGGTACGTGGGGCCGACGGTGATGACCCCGTTGGGGCCTGACATCTTGAGCTTGAGGTAGGTGTAGTTGGGGATGGCCATGAACTTGGCGTAGCATGGTCTCCCCAGCACTGCGTGATAGGTTCCTCGGAACCCGACCACCTCGAACGTGAGGGTTTCCTTTCGGAAGTTGGAGGGAGTCCCGAAGCAGACGGACAGATCGAGTTGTCCAAGGGGCTGGACGCGCTTCCCGGGAACAATCCCATGAAAGGGCGCTGCGCCAGCCCGGATCGAGGACAGATTGATCTGCAGGAGCCCGAGGGTGTCGGCGTAGATGATGTTGAGGCTGCTGCCTCTGTCCATGAGGACCTTGGTAAGCCTGACGTTGCCGAAGACGGGATCAACAACAAGCGGGTACTTCCCCGGGCTCGGCACGTGGTCGGGGTGGTCGTCTTGGTCGAAGGTGATGGGCTTGTCGGACCAGTCTAGATAGACTGGCGCCGCCACCTTTACCGAGCAGACCTCCCGGCGCTCTTGCTTACGGTGCCGAGCCGAGGCGTTCGCCACCCGCCCACCGTAGATCATGAAGCAGTCATGGACCTCGGGGAACTCCTCTGCCTTGTGGGCTTCCTTCTTGTTGTTGTCGGGGGCCCTGCCACCTTCCGCCGGTGGCCCGGCCTTGTGGAAGTAGCGCCGAAGCATGACGCAATCCTCAAGGGTGTGCTTTACGGGACCCTGATGATAGGGGCACGACTCCTTGAGCATCTTGTCGAACAAGTTGACGCCTCCGGGAGGCTTCCGAGGGTTCTTGTGCTCAGCGGCGGCGACAAGGCCTGCGTTGGCGTCGCGTTTCGCTTGCGACTTCTTCTTGCCCTTCTTCCTCGCGCCGCGCTGAGCGGACGCCTCGGGGACATCATCCGGCTGGCGCCCCTGAGGCTGCTTGTCCTTCCAGAAGATGGCCTCGACCGCCTCCTGGCCGGAGGCGAACTTGGTGGCGATGTCCATCAGCTCGCTCGCCCTAGTGGGAGTCTTGCGACCCAGCTTGCTCACCAGGTCGCGGCAAGTGGTGCCAGCGAGGAACGCGCCGATGACATCGGAGTCGGTGATGTTGGGCAGCTCGGTGCGCTGCTTCGAGAATCGCTGGATGTAGTCCCGCAGGGATTCTCCCGGCTGCTGGCGGCAGCTTCGGAGATCCCAGGAGTTCCCAGGCCGCACGTATGTGCCCTGGAAGTTGCGGGCGAAGGCTTTGACCAGGTCGTCCCAATTGGAGATCTGCGCAGGAGGCAGATGCTCCAGCCAGGCTCGGGCGACGTCGGAGAGGAACAGGGGCGAGGTTGCGGATGATGAGGTTGTCATCGTCCGTTCCACCCAGCTGCCAGGCCAGCCTGTAGTCTGCGAGCCACAGTTCCGGCTTCGTCTCCCCCAAGAAATTGGTGATGGTAGTCGGGGCCCGAAACCGGGTCGGGAACGACGCCCGTCGTATGGCCCGGCTGAAAGCTTGCGGACCGGGTGGTTCGGGCGAAGGGCTCCGATCCTCCCCGCTGTCGTAGCGTCCCCCACGCCTGGGATGGTAGCCTCGGCGCACCCTCTCATCGAGGTGGGCTCGACGGTCGCGGCGATGGTGCTCGTTGCCGAGGCGGCCCGAGGCCGCAGGCGCTGTGTCCCGCGTGCGCCCGGTGTGGACCGAGGCTTCCCGCATGAATCGGGAAGTCGCGGCACGATGCTCCGGGGGGTATCCCTGCCTTTGGGAGGCAGAGCTTTCGGCCCGTCGGACCGCGGCATCCTCCAGGAGATTCTTGAGTTCTCCCTGGATACGCCGCCCCTCGGTGTTGGATGGTTCCGGCATCGCTCGGAGTAGTATTGCCGCTGCAGCCAGGTTCTGTCCGACCCCACTGGAAGCCGGGGGCAGCCTTGCCCTGGCATCATCGGCGATGCAGCGCTGGACGTCCTGGGCCAGATGACGCGCTTCTCCGGCCGGTGCTCGGCCTGCCCGCTCCTGCCCGATGTTCTGCCGGAGCTGCACAAGTTGTCCTGCTTCCTCGTCGAGCCTGGCCTGCATCTCGTGGATTTGCTCGAGCTGTGTGTCCTGACCCCCCGCAGGGACTGGGACCACAGCTAGCTCCCGAAGGATGTCAACGCGAGGCGCAGGCCTAGAGGGATCGCCGTCCTCCAGCATACCAAGGTGGTTGCCTTCGTCGAGACCCTCTAGATCAACATGGAAACATTCGCGACTTGGGCCACAGTCCTTGTCGCCGAGGCTGTGGCTATCATCGGAGCAATCAGAGAGGCAGTAGTCGCATGCGGTCATGAAGTCCCGCATGGCACTAGAGTTACCGAGCCCGGAGAAATCCCAACCAGAGTCGGGCTCGTCGTCTTCCTCGGAACCCAGGGGCCCATAGGTCGAGGCGGCCGTCAATCGGTCCCAGGTTGACCACATATGGTACTCCGGAAGGTTCGGATATGCCTTTATAAAAGCGTCCACCGAAGCGGGGTCGCTTGGTGGGTTGAAACTGAATCTAAAAGGCACTGGATGTGAAACGGTCGGTACCTCTTGATCGACGGACGGTGACGAAGTCACGTCGAGGACGGACTGCACCGTTATCTCAGGTACAAGGCTAACGCTCAGCAATTTCTTCGCGAGCATGCTGCCGTCGCCCGTCGTATGCTTGGGGTTGGTGTGTTGCGGGGAAACGACGCTCATCTTCGTCTCAAACGCGAGGTCAACGCCCGACGTGTCCCCCGCTGGGGCGCCGGCGTCGTCGATTCGCTCGACAGCCGACGAGGCGCCGCCTCCTGCTTGGCCATGATTGCCCCGCCTCCTTCCCCGTCGACGAGGAAGGTGACGGGACAGACTCGGATGCTGTTCTTCCGCCACGCGGGGAAGACGTCGTCGATTCCGCCGCCGGCGGGCGGGCTAACGGCCGCCATTGTCGTCGTTGCGCGGCGGAGGAAGGAGTATCATGTCGTAGCTGCCGTCGAGGGACATGAACTCGAGACTCCCGAAATGGAGCTTCGTCCCGGGTTGGAGAGGTTGCTGGAGACTCCCCATCTGGAGCTTGACGGGAAGTTGTTCGTCAACACGCAGTAGACCCCTACCTGGCGCGCCAACTATCGGTGTTTCGACCCCGGGGGTCCCTGGACCGACGAGTTAATTGTCGCTGCGTGTCCCAGTCCAGATGGGTCGGCGCGAGACGGAGACACAAGGGGGGAAACCAGTAAGGGGAACCCGCGGCCTCGTGTTGTCCTGCGCCCAGGGTGGATGAGCTTGCAGTAGGGGGTTACAAGCATTCGCGAGGGAGAGAGAGAGAGACAGGGGGCGTGAGGCTGCCCGTTCTCCCGCGCGGCCACCTTTTGTATGAGAGCCCTGGACCTTCCTTTTATAGACGTAAGGAGAGGGTCCAGGTGTACAACGGGGGGTGTAGCAGTGTGCTAACGTGTCTAGCAGAGAGGAGCTAGATCCCTATGTACGTGCTGACGTGGCTGTCGGAGGGGTGTTGGTGCCCTGTTCATGTGGCGTCGTGGCCGTCGGAGGAGCGCTTGAGCCCTGTAGAAGCACAGTTGTCGGGGCTATCGGATCCTTGCTGACGTATCCTTGCTTCTGTAGGGGGCTGAGAACCACCGTTGTCATAGAGCACGCGGGGTGCCATCATTACTTGTTTTACCAGGGCGAGCCAGATGGGACACCGGTCTTGTTCCCCGTAGCCTGGGCTAGCTAGGGGTAGGGTAATAATGGCCTCCCCTTGTGGCATGGTCGGCCCGAGCGAGGTGGTGACTCCTCCGAGGTCGAGGCTGAGTCCGAGCCTGGGGGTCGGGCGAGGCGGAGACCGTCGTCCGAGGTCGAGGTTGAGTCCGAGCCCTGGGGTCGGGCGAGGCGGAGACCAGCGTCCGAGTCGAGGTTGAGTCCGAGCCCTGGGGTCGGGCGAGGCAGAGACCGTCGTCCGAGGTCGAGGTTGAGTCCGAGCCCTGGGGTCGGGCGAGGCGGAGACCGTCGTTCGAGGTCGAGGTTGAGTCCGAGCCCTGGGGACGGGCGAGGCGGAGACCGTCGCCCGAGTCGAGGTTGAGTCCGAGCCCTGGGGTCGGGCGAGGCGGAGATTCCTATGGCGCCCGAGGCTGGACTTGGTTGCTGTCAGCCTCACCCTGGCGGGTGGCACAGCAGTCGGAGCAGCGCAGGCGGCGCTGTTTTCCTATCAGGTCAGTCAGTGGAGGGGAGAAATAACTGTGGTCACTTCGGCCTTGTCTACTAGAGAGCACGCGTCAGGATAAGGTGTCAGGCGATCCTTGCATTAAATGCTCCTGCGATCCAGTCGGCTGGCGAGGCGATCTGGCCAAGGTTGCTTCTCCGCGAAGCCTGCCCGAACCGGGCCTCGGGCGAGTCGAAGGTGCGTCCGTTGCTTGAGGAGACCATCGGGCGAGGCGCGAATCTGCCTTAGTCTTCTGTTCCTGCCCGAGGCTGGGCTCGGGTGAGGCGAGATCGTGTCCCTTGAGTGGACGGGGCCTTGACCGGAATTGCGCCCATCAGGCCTTTGCAGCTTTGTGCTGATGGGGGTTACCAGCTGAGATTAGGAGCCTTGGGGGTACCCCTAATTACGGTCCCCGACACATATAATTCAGTCATGTTTGGAACAATGATTTCGTGCTTATTGCAAAATACTGTCACATCATTAATAAGTCTATCCCAACCATGGTCTCTCAGGTTCTGAATCAACCTTTTGGTAGTGGCAACATCATCCATAGCATTCAAAATGTCCTGAGATTTATGTTGTAGCTTTTTGTAGAGTAAATCTGTAACCCCCATTAATTCCTTCATAACATGCATAATAAATATAAAGTCAAATGACATCATCAGCTTAATAGCACCAGCAGCCTTCGCACGTCCAGCAGCTATGGTTCCTGAACCTTTTGCAATAGCAATATCTTTCAGCACTAAGAATGTCGGCTTGTAAAGCTTTATAAGGCTACAAATGGAATTATAATGAGAACTCCACCTAGTTTCACCAGGACGTTGCAGAGTTCCAATTTGATTAATACCTATTCCTGTTTCAATCTCGTTAAGCTCAATGAGGTGCTCTATTTCAGCAACTTGATTAGCACGTAGATCATCATTTCTCTTAGTAGAAGACACAACTGTGTTGACAATAAGAGCAAGATGTTCAAAAAAATTATGAACTTCTGTTACCTCTTTAGATGCAGCTACAAGAGCTAGCTGTAATTGATGAGCAAAGCAGTGAACATAATATGCATAAGGGCACTCTTCTACAAACTTTGCTTGTAATCCATTCCACTCTCCACGCATATTACTAGCACCATCATATCCTTGTCCACGAATATTTTGAACATCTAATTTATGATGTGATAAAACAAAGTCCAATTCCTTCTTAAGAGTGGCAGATGATGTATCATGAACATGAATAAGATCAAGAAAACGCTCTCGAATGAAACCCCCTTTGTCAACAAACCGAACAACAAGTGCCATTTGTTCTCTTCTTGACTCGTCTCTTGATTCATCAACAATCAAGCAAATTTTGGCATCACCAATTTCATCACGAATAGTTGTTTGCACATTAAAAGCTATAAGGTCCAATATCTGCTTCTGAATTTGATGTGACGTGTATTTAGCATTCTGTGGAGCATTACTCAATACAACAGCTTTGACCTCCTCATCATATGATGCAATTAGCTTTACCATCTCAAGAAAATTACCTTGGTTCTTTGAATTAGAAGACTCATCATGTCCACGAAAGGGACAAGCTTGAAATACTAACCAACGGACTGCATCAATTGATGTTCTAAGCCGCAATCTATTTGCCTTGACTTCATCACTTGTTTGCTTCTCAAGAATCGGTTCAATATGGCATAACCGATTCTTCAAATTATCATAGCATTTAACAGAATACCGATGAGCTGACCCACTCTCTCCTACATGAATTTTGAAGGCACAATTATCCCCACTTTTAACCTTCTTCCAATTTTTAAATCCTTTAACAGTAAATACATCAGATCCTGCTTTTCCTACTGGCTTCTTAGAAAATAAAAAGCAAGGAAAGCAAAAGGCTGCATCTTTTGTTGGTGAGTATTCTAACCAAGAAAAAGTTTCAAACCACTGTGACTGAAACCTCCGTGGATGATTCTTTGGACCTGAATGTGGGTATACATCTCTAAAAAATTGGTATGGGCCATGTTTCATGTATGCTCTAATAACTTGTTCTTGCTTATCAGGGGGTAAGAAAAAATCTGGCAACGTAAGCCTGGGTCTCTTTCGACAACCAACACACCAGTATCTTCAAAATTTACTCGACGAACCTTAGGAGATGGTTGTTCTGGAGCTTCCTCTTGTTGTGCAGCAAGCCAATTAGCAATTTCATCTTCCTTAGAATCAGAACTATTTTGTTTTTGCTCTCTTGGGACATCGACAACAATATCTTTCTTATAAAAAATATCAATTGTTGTTCTTTTGAATACCATGATTGTCCTTTAAGATAAAAAAACATAATAGGACAAATTAGCAGCTACCGATACAGACATTAATCAACCAATATCAAGTAAATTAAAATATTAAATAAATAAAGTATTGCACAGTGCACAACAAAAACAGTAGGCAAATGATTGAAACCTTTAGAGTAGATTGTGCTGAAGAAGAGGCCTGAACAGTAGGCAAATTAAATAAATTAGCCATCTAGGCATCTATCGATACATGACGGCGGGGTTGAGGAGATCGGTGAGTACCAGCGGGCAGCGGTCAGCGGATGATGGAGAGCGCCAGCGCAACGCTGGCCGCCACGCACAGGCGCATAGCCCCGACGCTACAGCCTACGGTTGCCTGCTTGACTGCTTCATTGCTTGGCGGCGAGTCGGCAAGATCGCAAGAGGAGAAACAGGTCAGGGGAAAGCAGCGAGCGCCGAGTAGGTCTGCAGGTGGATTCGTGGTGCACAGTGCACTATGCCTATAGGGTGCGGCGGCTAAAATAAATTAGGTCAGCACAGAATTAGGAATAAACAACGGTGTGGGCCTAGGCTGTGAGCCTGTGATCACGTGGCCCATATAATAACCTGTTGCCATTGGCAGGGGTCGTGGCCCCCGCTGCCCCCCTCCCTCCGCTCCTACATCTACGTATATTCATTTTATGGGTGTATCTGTATCTCCTAAAAAATACAAAAATGGTTCAATATACTCACAATACAGTAAACAAATCTTACAAGTTAATTCCTTAATTCCTTCCATCAAAAAAGGCGCACTTCTAGTTATAATGCTATGTCAAACCTTATTCATTTAAACTAGTGTTTTAAGGAATACTAAACCATGTTTAGACATAGATATTAGATCGCGGAATTAGGAATTGGAATTAGTTTTTCCAGAATTATATTGTTTGGTTGCAGATGGAATTAAGATTTGTAATCAGAGACCCAATATCCTAAAATTAGACTATAACTAAAAACTTTCTCTCCCATTACAGAGCATCACCCCTCTGCATTGTATGGAATTAGACCACACAATTTTCAAACTCTAATTCAGTGACTTCAAACAATAGAATTAGAATTATATCTCATTTTAATACTATGGTTGATTTGGTATTGAACCCAATTCAATCCATGCCTTTCAATATCAACATCCAAACTGAGCATCAGTGATATTTACGATAATGTCCCCTTGGCTTCAAGTTATAAGCCTTTATGACTTCTCTATTATATAGCTTTTGTTTTAAAGTTTTTCTAGTATATACATAGATACTGTGCATCTAGAGAGGACAAAACGGTTTATAATTTACAAACAAGCGAGTAAATACCACTATATTCACTATGAAGTATATTTTATGATATAGTTCTAAAACATGCTCGCTCGGTCCAAAAATATAATGGACGAAATGTTTGAATTTGTCTCAGACCACAAGATATTCTAGACGCTGCACTGTTTTCTTTTTTTTTTCTAAAGCAGGTTTACAATAAAAGCCTGTTTGTTTTACTTCACTTTAAGGAATTAGAATCTAATTAATGGAGTAGACTATTTTTTTAGAATGTGACATTCTACAATTTTCTAAAGTTTATATTTAAGCCTATATTAAATTAATAGAGTAAAAGTTGGAAATTGATTATATAGATTTATATGCTACTTCTTCAATGTACAACTTATAACATACTCGTCTATTTGTTTATCTATAGTATAAATATAATATATAATTATTTCTTTCATATAATTTATGATAATATACAAGTATAATATGTTATATGTATAAATATATTAATTTAACTAATTTTATCTAAATTATAATTAGTAGAATGGAATTCAATTCAAACCAAACAAACGGCCTTAACAGGATTTACAAGCTGCGGTTACCAACTGCTACAGCCTACAGCAAACAAGCAAGCGGCACACCAAAGAAAGAGCCCACCGTCCCAAACAAATCAAAACGGACAGCTCGACAGAAAGAGACCGCCAACAGCTACTACAAACGAAACAGACATCAAAGGATAACAATGCCAAAACAAGTCTGGCTGCTGCTCCTTGTTAGACCTTATTCAGTTATTTTCATTACACATAACATATGGATTGGATAAGTTTAAAAAAAACTAAGAAACAGTTTGACTTCTTTATAATTTAAATCCACCCAATCCAACTTAAATCGATAAGAATTGAGAGCTAACCGAACAAGCCCTCCATACAGCTAACAATATCCAATAGTTTGACCTTATCGTCCTCCTTCTTAGAGCTTGTTCGATTCATACGTAAACCATAAGGATGAAGGGGATTGAGGAGAATTTTGACTTGTAGGAGATTTATAGGGTCTTTGGTCCATCATCTTCTCACTCATATTTTTTGTTTGGTTTGTAAAATAGAATGTTGATCCATCACCACCCCATTCTCCATACTTACTTAGTTAGTACAAATACGAGGAATGAGATTATCCCACCAAATTTAAGAAATGGGCTCATAATGCACCATGTCATTTTGAATGGAGTGATTCTTCGAACCAAACACCCCATTAATCTCTCTCAATCTCCATAGGTTTTTGAGTAAATCACAAGGATGAAGGGGATTGAGGGGAATTTTTGGCTTGTAGAGGATTTAATCTCCCTCAATAAGTCAATCTCCATAGGTTTGGGACAAAACGGCGAAATCTCCACATCTACATAAAGTTTATATTTAAATAAAAGACCATATCTAGATTAGAAGGAAAGTCTTTTTGGATACACCTTGTTAGCTCCAACACCCAACACCTTGTCTATGCTCAGCCCCAATCCTCAACACCTCGTCATAGATTAGGATACACATCCATGGGTAATTATCTTTTAAACCGAATCTATACATGTCTTTTAAACACGATGTCACGCAAAAAAAAATATATGTATTTTTATAACTGATAGCCAAAATCAATGACATATCTGCATGACGTTTCAAACTATGTGTTACTAGAAAACTAAACAAAATACCAACCTAATCAACCAAACTTAAGTAGCGTGGGGACAGCTTTGTGTTTACCATAATCATTTATACGTGTAGATCTAGTCTAAAAAATACTTTGGCTATGATCATATGTAAAAGTGCGTATTGGTTTTACAAGTAAAGTACGGGAGGGTATAGATGGCCAAACGGGCCGGCCCGGCCCGGCACGGCCCGCCAGGCCCGGCTAGCGAAGCGTGCCATGCCAGATGGGCCGGCGTGCCGCTGCCGCGGCCCAGGCACGGCCCGTCAGCCTGCTAGTCGTGCCAGACCGGCCCGGTGGCACTATGGCCCATCTGAGTATATTGTATAATTTAGCAAAAAATGTGCAATTTTGAGGGTTAGAACTCACAACCTAGTGCATAAGAGGCTTAAACACATCCATCTAACCAGTACAGCTGTAGTTTTATTGTGTTATATGTTGAATTCTTATACTTAATATATGTAAACTATTATTTTTAAAATAAAAAATGTAACCATACCGTGCCCGTGCCAGCACTACGGGTCGAGATAGTGGCCCAGCCGTGCCGTGTCAGGCACTGGCACTATACTAACCGGGCCGGGTCGTGTCTAGACCGTGCTTTTTCGTGTCGTGCCTGGGCCGGCCCATCGTGTTAGTGTCAAATGGGCAAATGGCCATCTATACGGGAGGGTGATGTAAATATTGGTTACCCGGCGGCAAGTCGTATCGGCCCAACTTTTATGCGGACCCCAGTATGCCGGGCCGACTTCAGCTGGCGTAGGCATATGCCCCCGAGCAGAAAAGGCTGGCGGACGGGTAGGCCGACACGACGACGCCGACGCCGACGGCGACCCCGACCTGCCGGGGAACGCTAGCGCGCCAACCAAACTGTGGCGGGGGCAACGTCTCCAGTCCAGTCCAGCCAGGGAAACCGGAGCGACCCAACCACCCACCCGCGGCCATCCCCAACCAAGCGAGCACGGTGCACGGCTACACCGGGGCAGACGGACGGGACCGGAGGAGAAACCGAAGCACAAAAGAAAAGACCAAAAAACCAAGCAGAAACTAGGGTGGGGGAGCCCGGAGCCCTGAGCAGGGAAGGAAAAATAAACTAGTGGCCAAACCCTAGCCCGCCGAGCTCCCGCGTGCGCTCTCCGCCGCCCGCCCGCCCGCCTCCTCCTCCTCCTCTCTGTCCGCGATGCGCCGGGCGAAGCCGCAGCCCTCGCCGTCGCCCGAGATCCGGTACCGCGGCGTG
Source organism: Zea luxurians (assembly GCA_029449295.1). Taxonomy (NCBI): domain Eukaryota; kingdom Viridiplantae; phylum Streptophyta; class Magnoliopsida; order Poales; family Poaceae; genus Zea; species Zea luxurians. The sequence continues at coordinate 47,772,825 of JAOPSE010000005.1, read as the reverse complement.
CGGAGGCGGCCGTCGGGGCGCTACGCCGCCGAGATCCGGGACCCGGCCAAGAAGACCCCGATCTGGCTCGGCACCTTCGACTCCGCCGAGGCCGCCGCGCGCGCCTACGACGCCGCCGCCCGATCCCTCCGCGGGCCCACCGCCCGCACCAACTTCCCCGGCGCCGCGGCTCCCGCGCCGCGGCACAGGGCCCGCTCCGCCTCCGCCGCCGCAGCCCCCGCGGCGGTGCCGGCCACGTCTAGCCACAGCAGCACCGTCGAGTCGTGGAGCGGCGGCGCGCCCCGCGCCGCCGCCCCGCCGCGGAGCGCCGCCGCGCCCATGGAGGAGGACGACGACGAGGACTGCCACAGCTACTGCGGATCCTCGTCGTCCGTGCTCTGCGAAGACGCCCGCGGGGACGACGACGACGACGCGGCGGCGTCCCACGCGCCCCTGCCGTTCGATCTGAACCTGCCGCCGCCGATCGACGCGGCCGCTGAGGCCGATCAGATGGGTGCCCGCTACGACACGCTACTCCACCTCTAGCTCGCGACGACGGCCAGGAATTAGAGGAAGGAATCGAGACCGTCTGTCCTTCTTCGGCTGCTGATCCGGTGGTGTTCTATCGCTAGATGGATAATTCTTGCCTTTTTCCCCCCTTCTTTTCTTCTGCTACTTTTTTTTTGTTTTCTTCTCTTACCACCACGATGATGATGATTCGATATTATGTGAATAATTCAGTTATGTCCATGTAAGCTGTGAGGAAGGAAATCTGAGCTTTTCCTTATCTTCCTATGGTGTTTCTGCTGGTGCTGCTCTTTCATTTGTTGGAAAGATAACGGAAGAAATCAAGAGAAATTATTTACACAGATCATTTGCTGCCGCTTTACCATGTCAGAGTTGGACTGAGCTGAACATGATTACCTTATAATGCACTAACAAAAATTCATCAACTGATGTTCAAATTGTAGTGTCAATGCATGCGTTGCAAGTTATGGCAGGGCTGCAACCTGCAAGAGCAGTGCGCAGTGTCATCTGAAAGTTCTATTCTAATACTTGGATTACTAGAATACTAGATGAAGGCAACACTTGGATTAGTATTCGTCTGCTTATGTGCAGATCATAGTACCAAAATCCACTCGCATTGCAGGTTGCCAACGGGAGTGTCATCTGAAAGGTCTTTTCCTCATTTGGGTCTGGTAAAATCATCTCAATATTTCTAAGGCAATAGTTGGACTATAATTTTATTTTTTTTGCAGCGCTTCTTCCCTCGAGCTGGCTGATTCTAATTCTGTTGGTTTTGCTATTTCTTGTAAGCACTGGATTAACAGCGACTGGCCCCATTGATCATACGGATTCATGAAGACTTGCGTTGTGACCCCGAAACAAATTCTTGAAGCCTCTTCTTGGACAGAGAATGAATGGAGTCGATGACTAGAGGTGTTTTGCTTAATTAATTGCTTGCCCGTCACGATGGTTACTGTTTCTTCCAGGATGTCTCGTTCTGGTGTGTAAGGTCAGGTGATGTGCAGCTCCCCCTTCCTGTGCATGATTACCCCCCTCCTTCAGTGCAAGTGTAAACATAGGATGTTTGGTTACCTCAATTTAAGCTGAACTGTACAATGCTGATATAATTTCCTGGTTCTGAAGCATACTCTTCTTGATTGTTCTTGGTTGAAAGGGAAGCGATGGGGGTCGCACCCTTCTTTGTTGTTCCTGGTTGAAATGGGGAGAAGCGTTGGATCAAATCAACGGGAGGAAAGTTCTTGCTGTGCTGAATACTAGTATACTATACCATATACAAGTCAATTGTGGCTGGAAAAAAAGCGACTAAGGGGCTGTTTGGTTCGTGGCTAAATGTGCAACACTTTGCCTAAGGTTAGTTGTTTGAATTGAAGAACTAACCTTAGACAGAAAAGTTAGGCAAAGTGTGGCAAGTTAGGCATCAAACCAAACAGGCCTTAAATCCTAAAGCGGCTGTGGACTTCAGTTATGGAGATCTTTTTAGTGGCTCTATGGAAATTTAGTAGGCGAGTACTGTATTTTTCTACGACTCCATGACACACGCGATGGTGGTTCTGGTTCTGAAGGGGTGAAGGTTTATGTTCTGCTTTTCATCCTGTGTCGTGTCGTTACTACTACTGGCTTCCTGCCGTTTGGCAGCGAAGAAGAATCCGCTGTGCCGAATCTGCTATGCTAGTGTGAGGCAGATGAACCTCTGGCGAGGGAAACCACCTTCACTAGATCTGCTCTGCGCCTGTTCCGTCCTATCTGACTTGCGGAGTGACCAGAGCAACCTATTTCTTCGAGTAGAAAGGGGAAAAAAAAAGTTCCGGAGGGAGGAGGGTGAATCTTGTGTTGAGTTTCAGAAAGATTCCCAGCCGTTGTAGTTGTAGTGATAGCGGAGAAGAGGAAAAGCCTGGGCCTCGTCATGGGCCTGGGCTGTAAAGGAAGTGTCACAGATTCAGGTGACCTCCCCTCCCTCCACGGCCATCCGTTGCAACGTCGTGCTTGTGCATCGCCTCTCCAGTCTTTCGAGTCGTGCACGGCACTACGACAGAGCATGCATCTTCAGAATTCTGAAAGGAAGGACCTTGCTACCCCAACTTTTTTGCAAATCGGTCCTTTTTAGGTTTTTTTCCACAATTATACCCTTGACAGTTTTATTTCAAAAAATGGACCCTATGCTCGGCGCCATCATCATTGGCGTCGAGCCTGTGTGTGTCGGCGCCAATAATATTGGCGCCTGTCTGCCTGACGTGGATGCCTGGCTGGCCGTGACGTGTCTAGGGGTCGGCGCCATAGATGTTGGCGCCGAACCCCCGTGGCGGCGACAGTACACGTGTCAAGAGGTCGGCGTCATAGATCTTGGCGCCGACCCCCTATATTCAACGCGGATCAAATTCTAACCCTAATTTTGACCCGCGCCCACGCCCTGTTCGCCAGCCGCTGCGCGCGCCCTGTTCGCCTGCGCCGCCCGCCCACCGCGCCACCGGAGCCCCGCCCGCGCCGCCCCGGCCCCGCCCGCGCCGCCCCGCCCGCGGCCGGCCCTGCCCGCGCCGCCCCACAAGCGCCGCCGCCCAGTCCCGGTCGCGCCCGTCCCACGGCCGCGCCCCGTTCCGGCCAACCCCGCCAAGCCCCGTCCCCTCCCGGCGCCAGCGGCTCGCCATCGGCCATCGACACGTCGCCCCGCCCCGCCCCGCCTCGGCGCCCACTCCTCGCCCGCGTCGTCGTCGTCCATCCCTGACCTCGACCCCGACCGTGTAGGTAAATTTTATATTATTTTTGTTATTGTGTAAGCATTTTGTGTTAAATATGTTAGATTGTTTTGCTATAATTTGTTGTTTTTTGAATGTGATGAATGTTAGTTATTGTGATAAATGCTAATTTGATTATATTATGAAAGTGAGTCAAATGTGCATGTTTTTTATCCTCCCCGTGCAGGGGAGGTGTTGTCAAAATTTTCAATTATTATATAGGAGTAATTTATAAGGTGGTTAGTATATTAGTGGGTTGTGGTTATAGTTATAGTTATGTAGCTAGTAATTAGTGGTTTGTGGTTAGGTAATAACCATCCACAGTTTATATTGAATGTTTAATTGGTGTTTCAAATAGATGGACAATTTTTTGAGCTTATATCATGGAGGCAATGTGGAACAAGATCCGTATGGAAATGCCAAGTTTATTGACATGCGACACGTGCCGGTACTATTCGATGGTAAACCCTCCTTGAGTGATGTGTTTACAAAGGCTAAACAAAAGCTAGGTTACCATGAAGATGATGACATTGCGGTTGACGGAGTGCTTAATATTGGTCATCCACCAAATGTCATAAGACGAGTCATCCCAATTGATTATCAACTGGATTGGGATAATTATATTACTTCGGCTATGAAGACCCATTTGCAACTCATGGAGGTTGTGGTGCGTCCAGTTGTAGTAGACCGTCCCCCTGAAGACTTTGATCGTGCTATCGATGACGTGCCAACTGTTCCTGATGCTCAATCTGGCCCCAATTTGATCCCATTAAGTCAGCCAGGAGATGGTCTGCAGACAGATTTAGCTGCGTGTATCCCTTTGGCACAAACCAATTGCAATAAGTCTTATTGGCATTACATCTTCATTTTGGACCATGAGCACTTTGCTCATTCCATTTGACGTGGGACTGATCATCTTGTACATTGTCATGGACCTTCGGTCCATGGGGATAGCTGTCTTCTCCGGCGAGGTTATACCCCTCTGCCGCAGGCTTGGTTCTAGGGTAGCAGCCCTAGGCGCTTGAGAGCTATTGCAAGAGAGGGAGAGAGATTGGTTTGGTAATGATCTTTCTTGATTTATTCCCTGCTGCCATGCGGCTTATAAATAGCCCTATGGCTAACCAACTTCTCCTACAAACTCTCAACTAACTCCTACTTTCTTGGACTTATCTGCTGCTAACCAACTCTCCACAATTCTCTCATCTCAATCTTATTCTCTAGCCTTATCCCAGCTCATCTCAATCTTATTCTCTAGCCTTATCCCAGCCTGGCTGTTGCCTCTCGCTCCCTTGATGCCCATGACATCTCCCCCTCCCTTGAGGACCAGCTCGTCCTCGAGCTGCCATAGACTTACCTGACACGACTTAAGATTAAGCCTTTTACATCTCGGCTTACCTTTATTATTTAAGACGAAAATACAAAATAATTGTGGAACTAAAATATAAATTTGAACTGCGGCTATGTCCTCCTGTCCTCCTGGATCCCAAGGAAAGAGCTGAACTGCGGACTTCACGTTGGATGAAAGGTGAAGGAGGAACCAGCCCGTTCTTATGTTGGGTCTGTCCAGCACCAAGGCAGTTGCCCGAATGGAGACGACCCTCTTTGGCCGTGCAGGGGGGCTGCATACCCAGATCTCGACTTCTGTAGGGGGTTCAAAAAGTATAGACGAGACCTGGTGTTTGGGCGCGCAGGCTGCGAGTTGGTGCAGCGATGAGCTGATCAGCAAGTGCAGCTTCCGCACCGCCCGCCTAACAAGGAAGCCGCGCACTGCGGCTTGCAGGCGCACCACGGCCTGCTCATGTGATGACGGACATGGGGTGGCCCTGGAGGCCACAGCAAGGTGCTTCTCCCCACGAAGGGACTGTACCTGGCGGCGTACCAGGAACCCTCGCGTTGCCGCCTGAAGCCGCACCGCTGCTTGGAGTTCCTTCTCTGTCTTCTCCTTGTAGCGGTGGAACATCACAACGAATTGATCCCACTTCTCTTCGAGACGGCCAAAACTCTCTTCGAGCCGAGTGAATGCATCTGGAGTTGGAGCGGCGGCTGGTGGTGGTGAGGATAACCTGGTGTCATGGACCTTCGGTCCATGGGATAGCTGTCTTCTCCGGCGAGGTTATACCCCTCTGCCGCAGGCTTGGTTCTAGGGTAGCAGCCCTAGGCGCTTGAGAGCTATTGCAAGAGAGGGAGAGAGATTGGTTTGGTAATGATCTTTCTTGATTTATTCCCTGCTGCCATGCGGCTTATAAATAGCCCTATGGCTAACCAACTTCTCCTACAAACTCTCAACTAACTCCTACTTTCTTGGACTTATCTGCTGCTAACCAACTCTCCACAATTCTCTCATCTCAATCTTATTCTCTAGCCTTATCCCAGCTCATCTCAATCTTATTCTCTAGCCTTATCCCAGCCTGGCTGTTGCCTCTCGCTCCCTTGATGCCCATGACATACATGTTGCAGGAGAGACACCTACTCTTGTGGTTGATCCTCAGACCGAGGCATGTGGCTGCTTTGGTGATGGTTTTATTGCCTCCAACAGTCCTGAGTTTAGGAATGAAGAGGAGCCATATGCCTTTGCTATGGCTGTCGATTCAGATGATGATCGCCCGGTTGGTGAACTCACAGAGAGTGACATTGAGATGTTGCAACGTGTTTTTCCAGACGGTCGGGATCCTAGAGTGCATGAGTTCAGCGATCTTAGTCTTTCTCATCAGGCAACTGCAGAAGGAAGGGATGATGAGCTGCTAGATGCTCCTGAGGCCGGTCCTAGCATGATGATTGAAAAGGGTAGGGTCTTCAAGGACCTAACTGCCTTGAAGAGGTGGTTGCAACATTACGCAGTCTTACGTAAGAGGCCGTATAGAGTACTCCATTCGTATGAGAAACGTCGTTACACGGTTGTATGCGACAAGGATAACTGTGCATGGAGGGTTTGTGCTAGGATACAAAAGATCACCGCAAAGTGGAAGATAACAAAAGTAGTGGGGCCACACACATGTGCTGAACATGAGTTAACAATGAAATATCGCCAATTGACATCAACCCTCATTGGGAAGCGACTAATGGGAATACTGCAGTCGGAACCAAATATGAAGGTTAGGACAATCATGAGGATCGTGGAGAATGTGTTTGATGGGTACAAGATAACATATGGTAAAGCTTGGAGGGCTAAGCAGTGTGCGTGGAAGATGATATATGGGGACTGGGAGTCTGGATATGAGCAGCTACCTATTCTTTTAAATGCAATGAAGGCGGTCAATCCAGGCATGCATTATAAATACATCCCTAAACCAGATGCATGGATTGATGGGAGACAGATATTCTTCTGTGCGTTCTGGTGCTTTCCCCAGTGTGTGGATGCCTTCCGACATTGTCGTCCTGTCTTTTCAATTGACGGCACATTTCTTCTCGGCAAGTACCAGGGCACTCTTCTAATTGCCATATCCGTTGATGCAAACAACAAGCTAGTTCCCCTAGCATTTGCTCTGGTTGAGAAAGAGAACAAAGACAGTTGGGGGTGGTTCCTGCGACTGGTCCGGATACATGTGGTTGGCCCAGGACGGGAAGTTGGTGTAATATCAGATCGGCACCAGGGAATTCTCAACGCAGTCCACGAGCAGATTGATGGGTACCCTCCTTTGCATCACAGGTGGTGTACTCGACACCTTGCTGAGAATCTTTTGCGTAAGGATGGTGTGAAGGATAACTTTGAGCTTTTCCAGGAGACATGTCGCCAGCTGGAAGACAAGTTCTTTAGAGAAAAGTTAGAAAAGCTCAAAGTCGCAACAAATGCCGAAGGCAGAGATTGGTTGAATGGATTGATGCCGGATTTGGAGAAGTGGACGAGAGCTCACGACTTAGGTGGATGGAGATATGAGTTCCAGTGTAGTAACATGGCCGAGTCATTCAACAAATTATTGTTGGGCATACGTGGTATGTCGGTCACTGCTATAGTAACATTTACATTTTACAAGCTTGTGGCATGGTTTAATGATAGACACACCCATGCAGTTGGATTGCAGAATGAGAGAGAGAGATGGGCTCCAAAACCTAAGACCTTTCTAGAGAAGGCAAAGGAAAGGGCAAACACACACACTGTTGATTGTTTTGACTTACAGTCAGGGACATATGAGGTATTCCTTCAAGCTGGTACTACTTCCGACGGTGAGTCACAAGAGTCGAGGAAGCATGTGGTTGTCCTTAATGACTTGTCATGTACTTGTGGCGCACCCAGGCAATACCATTTTCCATGTTCTCATCTAATCGCAGCTGCTCGAGCTCGCAACTTTGACTTAGAGAGGAGGATACCTCAAGAGTTTACTATTGATAAACTAGTGTTGACTTGGAGTCCAAGATTTATTCCTTATCGTGATGCGGGTGAGTGGCCTCCGTATGATGGCCCAAAGTATGTCGCCGATCCAAGCAGTCGTTGGACCAAGCGTGGATCCAAGAAGAGGACGAGGCATAAGATGGTTATGGATCAGGTTGGTGGTAGGAGTAGAAGGGGAAGGGGAAGGGGAAGGAGAACACCATTTCTTACCGACCCCGAGCAGTATGAGTGTGGCAAGTGCGGTAGACTTGGTCATAATTCACGCACTTGTTGTTGGCAGATTAGCGAGGTTTGTATTGTTTAGTTTAATGATACTACCTTAATTTTATTTAATAAGGCTATATTACTTACTAACATTAATTTCATTTTGTAGGATGGCACAGTTCCACCTCCTCGACCCGTTCTACGACGAGAGCCACCGAGGGCGCCTTCTATCGGAAGGCCAGGTATTCAATTGTAAATATTTTTTGTAGAATTGTTGTTGTACAAATGGTGTTGCTAATATAATATTTTTCCGTGTAGGACCTAGCAACGCTTCGTTCTAGGACACACAATGGGTTCCTAGACATGGTGTTCGACGAGAGGTACACTAATTACCTCAGACGAGCAGGCCTAGATGTAATATCGTACCAGTTACGACGCGGGTTGCCTACTATTGACTCGGCGGCCATTACTGCACTTGTGGACAGGTATTGTTAGGATTTTGTAAAATTATTCTTGAATCATTGAGCTCGTTTACACTAAATTATTTATTTAATTATGTAGGTGGCGGCCAGAGACACATAGTTTTCATCTTCCTTTTGCTGAGATGACAGTCATATTAGAGGATACACAGAAGATACTTGGACTCGATGTTGGTGGCAGAGTAGTGACAGGCCAATGTGACTCTGACGGTTGGAGGGCTAGAGTTGAGGCCTTTCTTGGTAGAGAGCTTCCTGCTGATGGCGTTGACAGGACTGTTGGAGTACGCATCACATGGCTCCGTCAGTCGTTTGGTGTGTGCCCTGCTGATGCTGATGAGGGTACAGTCCAGTTCTATTGTCGAGCTTGGATCCTGCACATGTTTGGTTGTGTCCTCTTCCCAGACGCCACAAGAGACTACGCGTCATGGATGTACATCCCATGTCTAACCGACTGGGATACAACTGGACACTACAGTTGGGGCTTCGCTGTGCTTTCTTTTTTGTACCGGCAGCTTTGTGAGGCTTGCCGTCGTACGTCCTCCTCTTCGTCTATAGGCGGTTGCGTCTACCTCCTACAGATATGGATGTGGTACGTATGCTTATAATTTTATTTAATAAGGCTATATTACTTACTAACATTGATTTCATTTTGTAGGTTTTGCATACCAGTTGGTCGACCACGTGTTTTCCAGCCTAGACCATGGCTATGGATGATTTATGGAAATGAACGTCTTCGACCGACGTATGCTTATATTTGGGACCAAGTGGCAGCTCCTTTTGCCAGAGCTAAGAGGGCATACATGGAGTATGTTAACGAGTTTGACACGCTTTCGACCTCTAGCGTAAGTACTCAACATGTATATCTTATCATTATGAAATTTGTTTTATTATACTTAACATAGATTGTTTCATTTTTATTTCTGGTCACATGGCAGCCATACAACGCACCAGAGTTGGATGGGATGTTCTTTAGTGAAGTATGCAGCAGTGAAGATGAACTCTATATGATGCAATGTCCTATGATCTGTTTCTGGTGTGTTGAGTGGCACCTACCTCACAGGGTTCAGAGACAGTTTGGTAGGAACCAGCTATGGCCGGTTGAAGATATTCCTACTTCTAAGGAGCTACACAAGTAAGTTTGCAATCTATAAATTCAATTAATCCAGTTTGCAATTTATAACATCAATCTTTCGTAACTTTGTGTTCTTTATATGATATGATTTGTGTGTAGATTTGACCGGCGGAAGCAAAAGAAGATAACGGACTTTCGTCAACATCATCTGATACTTATGAATGAATGGGATTTGGGTGCTGAGAATGTATATTCCAACGATGAGTTGCACAACAATAGTGACTACAGGCGGTACCAAGCTTGGTACCAGGGTGCAACTCGTTGCAAGCTTCGCCAGCAGTGGACAGTGGAAGACTACGCCGACATTGATTCTTCTGACGATGAAGAAACGGAGTACGACCTGTCCACTAGACTGGGAGCCCAAGTGGAGGCGGCACCCATCTTAGATCGAGTGGTAAGTTTTACTCGATTTTAATACTCGACATGTATAAATTGTATGTTTGATGCAAATTGTGTTGTACAGGGTAACACATTGCGACGGTCGGTAGAGGACATTGTTCGCCAACTTTTGACTGTGGGCGACATCAGCTTGCGCAGCTTCTTGCAGGTAAGCCCACATGCATCGTTTATAGCCTTTAGCTTGTTATGAATATGTTGTAAACTAATATGTCTTCGGCATGCAGCGTTTATCTAGGCGCCTACGTGGAGCTGCTGCTCGCTGTGGTTGCAGGACTAATGTTGCACATGACGTCCATGTACCATCGTGTACCGACACAGCAACGCCCTCCACAGGAATGGGTGTTGGCTTCGACTACGATCACGACGAGATAGGACCTTCACAGCTTCAGGGGGCTCCTTCGACACAACCATTACAACCACAAGATAGTAGGCGACACCGCTCTCCACAATGTTACACTCCAGGCACCGACGCTTTAGGCAAGGGTAAGACTAGGAGACGTTGACTTGGTTTGGACTCTATGGACTTGTTATGTAACGTATGAATTATATGGATTTGTAATGGACTTATTTGGCCTCTACGGGCTTGTATGACATTTTAATGGACTTGTATGAATTCTATGGACTTGTAATGCACTTGTTTAGAATTTTATGAGCTTGCTTGGAATTTTTTACAATTGTATGCACTTGTATGTTATGCTTATCTATGTGTATATGTTGGATTGTCAAAAAATAGAGAAAACTCTGCCGAAATTTTGTAAAATCTGTGATTATGTCATGTAGCCTTTACAAAACTATTACATAGCCTTTTCAGAAGCATCAATTTTCAGACTAGCGTCTACACTTTTTAGATCCGTTTCGTAGCCTTTTCAGGACTGCATATATAGCCTTTTCAGAATCAACAATATCCTACAATATCGTAAGACATGTAGCCTTTACAGAACTACCTATCCTTTCGCCTATATATACACGATCCTTTGTATATTTGCTTCATTGTGCAATACAATGGCTTTAGGGTCTTCTAGGGGCAAGGGTGCGGGAAATGAGAGACGAAAGGATGGAGGGAAGTTAACTCCAATGTGTTTCGATGGCCCTCTTGGTCCAGATTTTTTTGAAGAGGTGGTTTTTAACTTTCCAGTTCAAAGTAAAAAAGATTTCAACAAAGAGGTTAGACTTAGGTCCTACGATAATAGCAGAGAAGATTGGCCGAAGTGCATGCATGGTGAGGATTGCTTCATGCAGATGTTCGTTGAGGGTGGAATTGATGGAGGCCGGCGTTTCTTCAGATGTCCTTATGCATATGTAAAAATTAATTTCTAATCTTTTGTTCTAAATACTTTTTTTGTTCAGTGAAACTAACTATAAACATTTATGCAACATTCATTGGTCAAGGAGAATTGTGGGTTCACTCGTTGGGTAGATCCTCGTCCGATTTTTCCTCATGCGGAATACATATCCTACCTACAGAATAGGATATTTGATCTAGAGAGGGAAGTAAGCAACAGAAATGACGAGGAAGAAAGAGACAACAACAATGGTGTTGCTTCATAGGTGCAAGTATGCTCAGATCCATATTGTTGCTGCCCTTGTCACAACAAGAATGTTGGTCCTCCGACGTCTACACCGCTCCCACAGCAGACAACAACAATGGGAGGATACTATGGAGAAGGATCCACACAATTTGGAATGTGGGAGCACTACTAGAAAACTCTTCTGTATCAATTGCTTTCAGCGTTTTTGAAAGCTCTCTTGTTAGTTTTGGAGTTTGGATGACAACTCAATTAAAGGACTAACAAGTGTACTAAGTGTTGAACAGGTGCTTAAGGTAAAGCTAACAGGGTTCAACACAAGTGAACAAATGTGATGGTCCAAGAACTGGACTATGGATTCATAATGGACATCACAAGTAAGATGATCATTGCATAGAGTGAGACTCAGGTGCGTAGCTCGGAGACAACCGATCGAGCCAAGGATGGAGGCAAGAAAAGCTTCGAGGTACCAAGTGCACGGGAGAAGGTCAAGGAGGCCGAGAAACCCAAAGCCAAGGGTGAAGAAGAAGACTTGCAAAGTCAAGGGTGATCGAGTTGAGAACAACTACGACACATCAAGGATCACTACATAAGGACGTGACTTACAACCAATGAGGAAACATCTCTAGTTATGTGGTGTAAGTCATAAGGCTCAAGATCTAGCTCTAAGAAGAAGTGCACAAGGTCACTAGAAGAAGAAGCAGTGTCAAAACCAGAACTGGAGGCAGCCCAAAAGAGCTAAGTTCACCTTGATCTTTAGTTTGGATTGTTCCTATGTTTGGAGATGTTCTATGTGACCTTCGTAGGATGTTGGAGCTAAGAAATGTCAATCTAGATCAAGTCAAGCTGACTTGATGATTTATGAGTCCAACATCAAAGCTCAAGCATGTCAAATGCTATAGATGTAAAAATCAAAAGTAAAGGTATGTTTCTAGACTTAGTACATTGTTTTATGGACTAATGTATTGTATCTAAGTGCTGGAAACAGGAAAAATCAAGTTAGAAAAGAGATGGCTTTGTTCAGCCAAAGTCTGCTCAGTCTGGGTGCACCGGACAGTGTCCGGTGCGCCAGGCTGGCTCTGGCGAACAGGCTGCTCTCGGGACTTCGACGGCGGTGTACGGCTATAAATCACCGGACTGTTCGGTGGTGCACCGGACTGTCCGGTGAGCCGTTCACAAGCGAACTCGTCGCTCTCGGGAGATGATTAATGGCGTTCGGCTATAATTTACCGGACTGTCCGGTGGTGCACCGGACTATCCGGTGAGCCAACGGTCGGCTGGGCCAACGGTCGGCCGCGCAATCCACGCATGACGCGTGGCCGAGCCAACGGTCAGATGAAGGCACCGGACTGTCCGGTGTGCATCGGACAGTGTCCGGTGCGCCAACGGCTCCAGGACTGCAACGGTCGACTGCTCCATTTTTGGAAGGAAATCGGGCACCGGACAGTGTCCGGTGGTGCACCAGACTGTCCGGTGCGCCACCCGACAGAAGGCAAGGATTGCCTTCCTGGATTGCTTTCAACGGCTCCTAGGTCCCTTGTGCCTATAAAAGGGACCCCTAGGCGCCTCAAGCAACACACAAGTGCAGCAAACAAGTGTAGACATCACTCGAATCAATTCTCACTCTCCCTCTTGTGTGTATATCTCTAGTTTGTGTAGAAGGCAAAGCTATAAGCCTTTAGAGAGTGGAGAAGTGTTGCTAAAGAGCTAGAGCAAGGTCTTGAGCGTATCGTTACTCTGCCGGAGTGCTGCCAAGAAGTTTGTAAGCAGCCACGGTTTTGTTGTAATCCAACTCAACATAGTGAAAGGCTCTATCTATCATACTGACAGATCTGAGCAAACGGAGGAAGGAGTTGAAATAGACTCCGAGCCCAGGTGTGGCTAACTCCAACGAGGACTAGGCAAGCATTTCAGGCTTGGCCGAACCTCGGGATAAATCCTTGCGTCTGTGTGCTCTGTTCTGTATTGTATCCTGACTCTCTGTCTTACTCGCCTTTATATTTGCACTTCAACACTTATCTGTGGTATAAGCTTTATTTGAAGTGCAGGACATTTTGAGACAGGATCTTCTATTCCGCTGCAACCTACTCGAAGGGTCTTCTCACTCCACTGCGTACTAAGTCTTCGAGTAGAGTAAGAATTTAAGTTTTAAAGTGATAAGTTTTATTCGCCTATTCACCCCCCCTCTAGGCGACATCCAGATCCTGTTCCCGGGTCAAAGGAAACTTTCAGTTTTGATTATCTTTATCAATTGCTTAAGTCGCCTTCAACAATTGCTTTAAATGTAGTATTCATCAATTGCGTATTTATGTCATTTTTCATCAATTTGAAGGTAATAAATTACCAAATATCATTGTTCGACAATACATAATACTGAATAATAAGTTCATTATTACATAACTTCAAATAAAACACCTAGACTACTGAGTGCAACGGGGCCATTTGCCCTTACGAAATGCATCAGGGTTCTCCTCCATTGCTTCCTTTGCACGACGTGCACGCTCAAGCTTCTTCTCCTTCTCTTCCTTGCATTCAGAAACACGCCTCATTTCCTGCTCATCTTCACGTTGTTGCTCGGCAGCAAGCTCCGCTCGTCTTTTCTCCATCCTCTCTTTATCCTCTGCATCCCACTTTTTAAGATTATCCAACCACTTCTTGTCTTTCTCTGATATTTCTGTGTCAATCCACTGCTCAAAATCACATAGCGGTGGAGGAGTCTACAAAATAGGCAATTATTAGTATGCAAAAAAAACATTCACCACTCCGAGTCTTCAAATTGTTAACATATTACAAGACTATTCTCACCATTAAATTCATCCGACGTTGAACAATAGTTGGCTCAAACACAAAGTTAGCACACATCCAATACCTCTGTCGATAGGTGTCATGATCCTTAGACTTATCAACCTTACAAGGATCACCACAAAAACACATAGGCACTGGAACACCACTTGGCAAAGGCAGCGGGTCGAAGGCAGTTCCGGTCAAAGGACCCTTCCTAAATTTCCATAAGCTCTATAACAATCACAAATATAATATACTCACAAAATAAGAGGCGGATCCAACACTTACCTCTGTTTAGCAGATTTACCACGCCTAGACATCCTATAAAATCAGGCTGAAATCTCTAGTTTCGAAGAATAGGAATGAGCACACAAACCAGGCATACGTAGGGTTCTATTTATAGGCAGATACCTCGGCGCTATAGATCTTGGCGCCGAGGTAGGCGTCGTTGACCGGCGGCGCCTACCTTGGCGCCAAGATCTATGGCGCCGAGGTATGTGCCACATAGATTCCAAGTCATCCCTACATCTGACGTCTGCATGCCAAAATTATTGGCGCCGGCACACAGAGGATAGGCGCCAATGATGATGGCGCTGAGCATAGGGTCCATTTTTTGAAATGAAACTGTCAGGGGCATAATTGTGCAAAAAAACCCAAAAAGGGCCAATTTGCAAAAAAGTTGGCCTTGCTACCTGCACAGGGCATGGTCCCCGTCAGCGTTCCGTTTGTGCAGCAAGCAATTATTATTTTATTCCATTCTATAAAAGCCCCTCGTGTTCGGCCACCGTGATTCATCAAACAAACGCTAGTCACTGTCTCCTTTCATCTGGACGACCACCCTTTAATTTGTGCTCCTTGTGAGGCTTTGCACTCCATCGATCAGATCCTAGCAACGACTCCAACATGCAGCCTACATCTTCTTATTAAAACTTCCAACTGATCTCCGAAAGAGAGAGCATTTCCCTTTCAGATCGCCCTATCGTCCTTCCATGCAGGCTTGCAGCGAACATGTCATTTGTATGCCACAGATTCTTCGAAAACTATGTATGTTTTAGTTAGTCGGAATAAACACTTTTATCTTATTCTCCATATGTATCATTTAGACATATATGTAATGTACTGTGCATAAGTCTAATACTTGATAATCATATTGTCTAATCAAGCTCCTTAACATCTATACTAACTCGATCACACACTTTATTACGTCTTGACTAGCAAAATAAAATATCCTAAGCTACTCCTTTTTCTTGAGCCCTTGTGTTTCGTTTTTTTCTCTTTCTCTCCCATCTTTTTCAATTGAGCACTTGATTCATGTTTATGGACACCATCATCATCTTCATGGTTCCGAACCATTCTTGCTCAATCTCCATAGAGATTTAACCTTGCTTACACACAATACTAGGACAAAGGTTAGCCCACTTGTTATCTCAACTAACAAAATCACACGTGGAGCTTTTAAAAGTGTATATGTGCTATGCCTCCTTCAAGATATCGATACGTGTCATTGTCCATCCCTCGACCACCCGATCATCATCGAGTTTTTGCACACCCGTTTGAATTGGCCATCCACCGTCTTAATTTGGTAAACACTATCCAAAGTGTCTTCTCATATACGCTTGCTCGTTTTCATCGCCAAGTGTTAGTTGTCTACAGTATGTCTAGAGCACCTCGGTTCAAGCATCTACGTTGTCATTCGCCATCCCTAGTCCATCGGCACAAATTTGCTTCACTACCGAAATCCGGTCCTTTGCCGAGTGCCAGACGCTTTACCGAGTGGGCACTCGGCAACGAAGCCTTTGACGAGCGCCACACTCGGCAAAGTCCTGCTCTCGGTAACGAGCTCGTTTACCGAGCGCAGGACATTCGGCACAGAAACACACTCGGCAAAGACATCTTTGCCGAGTGGCGAACCCTCGGCAAAGGCGGCGCTCGACAAAGAGCCGTCAGCGGCCGTCTAAAGCTGACGGCCGTTAGCCTTTACCGAGGGCCGAGGGTCGGCACTCGGCAAAGAGGCTTCTATGCTGAGTGTCAACCAGCTGGCACTCGGCAAAGGCCTTTTTACCGAGTGTCTTTTTTGGGCACTCGGTAAAACATGTTTTTATTTTTTAAATTTTGGCAACCAAACTTTTTATGGTATATTCCTACACTATGTAGACCTACATGTACCATTTTGGGACAATTACAACAGTGTTTTCAATAGCTAGTAGATTTAGTTTGTTTATTTGAATTTCTTCGGAAAATTCAGATTTGAACTACAAGTCATTGGAAACTTGGAAAACCTTGCATGCAAAAATGATACTCATGCTATTTAGCACAAGTTATGACCGATTTCAGGAGCGGACCGGAAACTTCGAGCACCATGCTCACTAAACATGGCCGTGAACTTGCTATCCAACTGTTTAAAATTTGTATAAAACACAAACAAAGTCAGAAAATTATGAAACTTGTCCATGTGTCATGATATCATATGTAGAAGCTGTGATAAAAATTTGAGAATATTTTGAGAAAGTTGTGAGACAGTATGTGTAGAAACCTAGGAGAACTACATTAAAACTCTATGATTTCATGTGTAGTTCTCCTAGGTTTCTACACATAGTGTCTCACAACTTTCTCGAAACGTTACCAATTTTTTTATCACAGCCTCTACATATGATATCATGAGACGTAGACAAGTTTTATGATTTTCTGACTTTGTTTGTGTTTTATACAATTTTTAAACAGCTCGATGACAAGTTCACCGCCATGTTCAGTGAGCATGGTGCTCGAAGTTACCGGTCCCCTTCTAAAATCGGTCATAACTTGTGCTAAATAGCATGAATATCATTTTTGCATGCACGGTTTTCTAAGTTTCGAGTGACTTGCAGTTCAAATTTGAATTTTCCGAAGAAATTCAAATAAACGAACTAAATCTAATAGTTATAGAAAACTCTTTTATAATTATCCCAAAATGGTACATGTAGGTCTACATAGTGTACGAACATACCACAAAAAGTTTGGTTGGAAAAAGAAAAAAAATAAAAAATATACTTTGCCGAGTGTCCAGAAAAGACACTCGACAAAGCTTTCTCTACCGAGTGCCAGCTGGTGGGCACTCGGCAAAAACCCTAAGTTCAGTGTTTGCCGAGTGCCTGTCTGTCGGCACTCGGCAAAGAGGTCTTTGGCGAGTGCCAGATCCGTGGCACTCGGCATAATATATGTTTAAATTTTTAAAAAATTATTTGCCGAGTGCCCGCAATCTGGCACTCGGTAAAGCCGGTGAATATTACACCGGCTGTCTTCCTCTTCTTCTCTTCGCTCACTCTGTCTCAATCCCCAGCCGCGCCCCGCCCCCACACCGCCGGCCCACCCCCCCCCCACGCCGTCGGCCCGTGCGCCGTCGCCCCTGCGCCCTGCCCCCACGCCACTAGCCCGCGTGCGGCCACCCCTGCGCCCTGCCGCCCGTGCGCTGTCGGCCACGCGCGCCGCCCCGCGCGCCGCCGCCGACTAAGGTATATGATCTAATATGGTTATACGAAATTACATGTGATTGATTCGATTATTATTATGTTATATGAAATAATTACATATAGTTATATGTAGTTGGTCTACATATGATTATATGAAATTGTTAGGTTTGATATTAAGTGATAGCACTCGGCACTCGACAATGATTCAATTAAAATATAAATGTAGTTTGCATGTGTGTGTGTGTGATTGTCAGCCATCGTGTCGTTGAAATATGTGTGGTTGTCAGCCATCGTGCTAATACTTTTATTTGCAGGTTTTATAAACCTCCCCATGCAGGGGAGGTGCTGCCGAAATTTTCTATTGCTAGGCTTCTGTTAAAGGATGGAGGACCGTAAGTGGATGTACGCGTGTCGTAGAGGAAGGAACGATGTCACCCCTGAATGGATTAGAAAGACCGATGATTTCGTGGAACGGGCATATGGCGAAGCTGCTAAAGGAGCGAGTCTAGTCCCATGCCCGTGCAGCAAATGTGCCAACCGGAAAAGAAAACCAAAGAAGGCCCTGGTAGAACATATTTGGAAGAATGGATTTACGCCAGGCTATACTCGGTGGATCTTTCATGGTGAAGCGCATCGTACGAGAGAGGAAGTGCTGAGACAACGTGTCGATGATTATGACGCGGATGCGGGGGTATCAGATATGTTGAACGACTATCAGGAGGCACAATACATGGGAGGATGTATGGATGACGAACCAGAGCCGACTGCAAAGGCGTTCTACAACATGTTTGACATGGCACAGAAGCCCCTTCACGGCCAGACAAAGGTTTCTCAACTGGATGCCATTGGGCGTGTAATGGCGTTCAAGTCGTAGTACATCATGAGTAGAGACGCATTCGATGGCTTGTTGACGGTTATTGGGAGCCTGCTTCCGGATGATCACGTTCTGCCAAAGAGCATGTACGAGGCACAGAAACTCCTTCGTGCACTCAAGATGACGTATGAGCAGATTCATGCTTGTCCGAAGGGTCGTGTGCTATTTAGGAAAGAATACGTGGAGGCAAAGTACTGTCCCAAGTGTAAATCGTCTAGGTTCATGGAGGTAGACTCTGGTGATGGACAGAAGAGGCAGCTCGACATCCCCTTGACAATCCTACGACACCTTCCGTTCATACCGAGGATCCAGCGTTTGTACATGACAGAGGAATCCGCGAAACAGATGACATGGCGCAAAAATGGAAAACGATACAATCTTGACAAGATGGTGCACACATCCGATGGTGAAGCATGGAAACACTTTGATGCCATTCACCGTGAGAAAGCCGAAGAGGCTCGTAATGTACGTATTGCGTTGGCCACAGATGGGTTCAATCCCTATGGAATGAGTGCTGTCTCGTACACATGTTGGCCCGTGTTTGTTATCCCAATCAATCTCCCCCCCCCGGTGTGTGCTTTCAAAGGCAGAATATATTCGTGTCATTGATAATTCCCGGACACCCGGGAAATAAAATGGGCGTGTACATGGAGCCTTTGATCAATGAATTGGTACGTACCTGGAAGGAAGGGGCATGGACGTATGACCGAGCTACGAAGACAAACTTCAGAATGCATGTTTGGTACCAGTACTCCATGCATGACTTACCGACGTATGGGCTATTCTGTGCCTAGTGTGTTCACGGTAAGTTCCCATGCCCATTTTGCAAGGAAGCTCTCAGGTTCATTTGGTTGAAAAAGGGTGGCAAATATTTGTCCTTCGATAAACATCGACAATTTCTCCCTCCTGACCATCCATTCCGCTTAGACATCAAGAACTTTACGAAAGGTGTCATAGTTACAGACCGCCCACCTGCAACGATGACTGGTGCCGAAATTCATCAACAGATAGATGGGCTCATGGCCAATACAAAAGGTGGTTTTGTGGGATATGGTGAGCAGCATATGTGGACTCATAAGTCTGGCTTGACTCGACTCCCCTATTATGACGACCTGCTCCTTCCACACAACATTGATGTGATGCACACTGAAAAGAATGTTGCTGAGGCACTGTGGGCAACAATTATGGACATTTCTGATATGTGAATTAAGTTTATTGGTTTCAATTCCAAGTAACCTTTGCACCTACTTAATGCAAACTAGTTCAATTCTGCACTTCTATATTTGCTTTGGTTTGTGTTGGCATCAATCACCAAAAAGGGAGAGATTGAAAGGGAAATAAGGTCAAACCTTTTCCATATGAATTTTGGTGGTTGAATTGCCCAACACAAATTATTGGACTAACTAGTTTGCTCTAGATTATGAGTTCTACAGGTGCCAAAGGTTCAACACAAACCAATACAAGTCAAAAGAAAGGGTTCAAAACTAAGGAGCAAAATATACCGAAGTCAGCCCTGGTCTGGCGCACCGGACTGTCCGGTGTGCCACCGGACAGTGTCCGGTGCACCAGGGAGAATTATATCAAACTTGCCAGTCTCGGGAATTTTGGAGGCCGCTCCGCTATAATTCACCGGACTGTCCGGTGTAACACCGGACTGTCCGGTGTGCCAGCGGAGCAACGGCTACTTCGCGCCAACGGTCGTCTGCGAAGGCATTAAATGCGCTACAGTGCGCGCAGAAGTTAGAGTAGGCGCCAGAAGGCGCACCGGACAGTCTACAGGACCTGTCCGGTGCACCACCGGACTGTCCGGTGGCCCCACAAGTCAGAGCTCCAACAGTCGAACCCTAACGATTGGGTGACGTGGTTGGTGCACCGGACAGTGTCCGGTGGCGCACCGGACTGTCCGGTGCGCCCGTCGACAGAAGCCATCCCCAACGACCATTTTGGTGGTTGGGGCTATAAATACCCCAACCACCCCACATTCATGGTATCCAAGTCTTCAGCCTTCACACCTCATACAAGAGTTATAGCATTCAATACAAGACACAAACAAAGAGATCAAATCCTCTCCCAAGTCTGGAATCACTCCAAACAAATTAGTGACTAGAGAGAGAGACATTTGTGTTCTTTTGAGCTCTTGCGCTTGGATTGCTTTTCTTCTTTCTCATTCTTGTTTCCATAACACTTGTAATCAAAACAAGAGACACCAATTGTGTGGTGGTCCTTGTAGTGGACTTAGTGTCCCATTTGATTGAGAAGAGAAGCTCACTCGGTCTAGGTGACCGTTTGAGAGAGGGAAAGGGTTGAAAGAGACTCGGTCTTTGTGACCACCTCAACAGGGAGTAGGTTTACAAGAACTGAACCTCGGTAAAACAAATCACCGTGTCATCCATTCTTATTTGCTTGTGATTTGTTTTCGCCCTCTCTTTCGGACTCGTTTATATTTCTAACGCTAACCCCAACTTGTAGTTGTGCTTAAGTTTATAATTTTCAGATTCCGCCTATTCACCCCCCCTCTAGGCGACTTTCAATTGGTATCAGAGCAGGTTGCTTCATTAGAGCCTAACCGCTCGAAGTGATGTCGGGAGATCACGCCAAGAAGGAGATGGTGACCGGCGACAAGCCCGTTACAAGCCACGGGAAGACTCCATCGGGAGAGTCCCGCAACAAGGGGAAGGAGAAGAAATCCCCTTCACACAAGTCGCGTCGGAGTGGCGAAAAGAAAAAGAAGATGAGGAAGGTGGTCTACTACGAGACCGACTCTTCGTCGCCATCCACCTCCGGCTTCGACGCGCCGTCCGTAACTTCTAAGCGCCATGAGCGCAAGAAGTTTAGTAAGATTCCCCTACACTACCCTCGTATTTCTAAACGTACTTCATTACTTTCCGTTCCATTAGGCAAGCCATCGGTTTTTGACGGTAAAGATTATAACATGTGGAGTGATAAAATGAGGCATCACCTAACCTCACTCTACACTAGTATTTGGAACGTTGTTGAGTTTGTTGTACAGGTACCATCCATAGGGGATGAGGACTATGATTTGGACGAAGTTGCCCAAATCCGGCACTTCAACTCACAAGCCACCACAATACTCCTTGCCTCTCTGAGTCGAGAGGAGTATAACAAGGTGCAAGGATTGAAGAGCGCCAAGGAGATTTATGACGTCCTCAAAACGGCGCACGAAGGAGACGAGGTGACAAAGATCACCAAGAGGGAAACGATCGAGGGGGAGCTCGGTCGATTCATGCTTCACCAAGGGGAGGAGCCACAAGCGATGTACAACCGGCTCAAGACCTTGGTGAACCAAGTGCGCAACCTTGGGAGCACAAAATGGGATGACCATGAGATGGTCAAGGTTATTCTAAGATCACTAGTTTTTCTTAATCCTACTCAAGTACAATTAATTTGTGGTGATCCTAGATACAAACTAATGTCTCCCGAGGAAGTGATAGGTAAATTTGTGAGCTTTGAACTAATGATCAAAGGCTCCAAAAAGATTATCGAGCAAGACGCATCCTCCTCCGTACCCGAAGCACAACCCGTTGCATTCAAAGCAACGGAGGAGAAGAAAGAAGATTCTACTCCAAGTAGAATCCCCATTGACGCCTCCAAACTCGACAATGAGGAGATGGCGCTCATCATCAAGAGCTTCCGTCAAATCCTCAAAAAAAGGAAGGGGAAAGATTACAAGCCCCATTCCAAGAAAGTGTGCTACAAGTGTGGTAAGCCCAGTCATTTCATTGCTAAATGTCCATTATCCAGTGATAGTGACAGGGGTGACGACAAGAAGGGAAAGAGGAGAGAAAAGAAGAGGTATTACAAGAAGAAGGGCAGCGATGCCCATGTTTGCCGGGAGTGGGACTCCGACGAGAGCTCCACCGACTCCTCCTCCGACGAGGACGCCGCCAATATCGCTGTCAACAAAGGGCTCCTCTTCCCCAACGTCAGCCACAAATGCTTCATGGCAAAGGACGGCAAGAAGAAGAAGGTAAAATCCAAATCCTCCACTAAGTATGCAACATCTAGTGATGAGGCTAATTCTAGTGATGATGAGGATAATTTGTTTACTCTCTTTGCCAACTTAAATATGCAACAAAAGGAAAAATTAAATGAATTAATTAGCGCTATTCATGAGAAGGATGAACTCTTGGATAGCCAAGAGGACTTCCTAATTAAAGAAAACAAAAAGCATGTTAAAGTGAAATATGCTTATGCTCTAGAAGTAGAAAAATATGAAAAAATAACTAGTGAGCTAAACACTTGCCATGATATTATTTCCAACCTTAGAAATGAGAATGCCAATTTAATTGCTAAGGTTGGGAAGCTTGATGTTTGTGATGATTCAGTTGTTAGTCTTAGAAGTGATAATGTCAATTTAATTGCTAAGATTGACAAATTGAATGCTTCTCTTTCTAGTCTTAAAATTGAAAATGAAAAAATGATTGCTAAGGCTAAAGATTTAGATGTTTGCAATGCTTCTATTTCCAATATTAGAGATGAGAATGATATTTTACATGCTAAGATTGTTGAGTTAAATACTTGCAAACCCTCTACATCTACTGTTGAACATGTTTCTATTTGCACTAGATGTAGAGATGTTAATGTAGATGCTATTCATGATCACCTTGCTTTAATTAAACAATAAAATGATCACATAGCTACATTAACTACTAAAATCAATGAGCATGACTTGGAAAATGAGAAATTTAAATTTGATAGAAGTATGCTCTATAGTGGGAGACGCCCTGGTATTAAGGATGGCATTGGCTTCCAACAGGGAGACAATGTCAAGCTTAATGCCCCGCCTAAAAAATTGTCTAATTTTGTTAAGGGCAAGGCTCCCATGGTTCAGGATAACGAGAGTTACATTTTATACCCTGCTGGTTATCCCGAACACAAAATTAGGAGAATTCACTCTAGGAAGTCTCACTCTGGTCCTAATCATGCTTTTATGTATAAGAGTGAGGCATCTAGTTCTACGCAATCAACCCATGCTAAATTGCCTAAGAAGAAAACTCCTAAAGCATCAAATGATCATAATGTTTCTTTCAAAACTTTTGATGCTTCTTATGTGCTAACTAACAAATCCAGCAAGGTAGTTGCCAAGTATGTTGGGGGTAAACACAAGGGATCAAAGACTTGTGTTTGGGTACCCAAAGTTGTTGTATCTAATGTCAAAGGACCCAAAACTGTTTGGGTACCTAAAATCAAGAACTAAATCTGTTTTGTAGGTTTTATGCATCCGGGGGCTCAAGTTGGATCATCGACAGCGGGTGCACAAACCATATGACTGGGGAGAAAAAGATGTTCTCCTCCTACGAGAAAAATCAAGATCCCCAACGAGCTATCACATTCGGGGATGAAAATCAAGGTTTGGTCAAAGGATTGGGTAAAATTGCTATATCACCTGACCATTCCATTTCCAATGTATTTCTTGTAGATTCTTTAGATTACAACTTGCTTTCTGTTTCCCAATTATGTAAAATGGGTTACAACTGTCTTTTCACGGATACAGGTGTTACTGTCTTTAGAAGAAGTGATGATTCAGTAGCTTTTAAGGGAGTATTAGAGGGTCAGCTATACTTAGTTGATTTCAATAGAGCTGAACTCGATACTTTCTTAATTGCTAAGACTAACATGGGTTGGCTCTGGCATCGCCGACTAGCCCATGTTGGGATGAAGAATCTTCACAAGCTTCTAAAGGGAGAGCACATTTTGGGACTAACAAATGTGAATATTGAGAAAGACAAGATTTGTAGCGCATGCCAAGCAGGGAAGCAAGTTGGTGTTCATCATCCACATAAGAACATCATGACAACTGATAGGCCATTGGAGCTTCTCCACATGGATTTATTCAGCCCGATCGCTTACATAAGCATCAGCGGGAGTAAGTACTGTCTAGTTATTATGGATGATTATTCTCGCTTCACTTGGGTATTCTTTCTATAGGAAAAATCTCAAACCTAAGAAACTTTAAAAGGATTCTTGAGACGGGCTCAAAATGAGTTCGGCTTGAGGATCAAGAAAATTAGAAGCGACAATGGGACAGAGTTCAAGAACTCACAAATAGAAGGCTTTCTTGAGTAAGAGAGCGTCAAGCATGAGTTCTCTTCTCCCTACACGCCACAACAAAATGGTGTAGTGGAGAGGAAGAATAGGACTCTATTGGACATGGCAAGGACCATGCTTGATGAATACAAGACTTCGGATCGGTTTTGGGCCGAGGCGGTCAACACCGCTTGCTACGCCATCAACCGGTTATATCTACACCGAATCCTCAAGAAGACATCATACGAACTCCTCACCGGTAAAAAGCCCAATGTTTCATATTTTAGAGTCTTTAGTAGCAAATGCTTTATTCTTGTTAAAAGAGGTAGAAAATCTAAATTTGCTCCTAAGGCTGTAGAAGGCTTTTTACTAGGATATGATTCAAACACAAGGGCATATAGAGTCTTTAACAAGTCCACTAGACTAGTTGAAGTTTCTTGTGACATTGTGTTTGATGAGACTAACGGCTCTCAAGTAGAGCAAGTTGATCTTGATGAATTAGATGATGAAGAGGCTCCATGTGTCGCGCTAAGGAACATGTCCATTGAGGATGTGTGTCGTAAGGAATCCGAAGAGCTCATTCAAGCACAAGATCAACCATCCTCCTCCATGCAAGCATCTCCACCAACTCAAGAAGAGGATGAGGCTCAAGATGAAGAGGGAAAAGATCAAGAAGAAGAGCCACCTCAAGAAGACGACAATGATCAAGGGGGGATGCAAATGATCAAGACAAGGAGGATGAACAAGATCCAAGGCGCCACACCCAAGAGTCCACCAAGCAATACAACAAGATCACCCCGTGAACACCATCCTAGGAGACTGTAACACCCGGTTTTAAAGAAACAAAGCCGGGTGCATCTCATACATGCGCCAAAGAAGACAACATATATAATAACAGAGTGTATAGAGATAAATGTCATGAAACATCAGAGTATTTATTACATAGCGGAGGACTTATTACAAAATAAATAATAAATAAAAACAAACTAAGGATCGTCGGCGCAAATGTCGACTGAGAAACGCCACCTAGATCAGATCATACTCCTCGCTTTGAGGCTCCTCCTGAACCACCTGCTCTTCTCCTGTGGGGGGGTGTGAGACAGCAAGAGTGAGCTCACATACGATCATAGCTCAACAAGTCATGGGGAATAATGTGGCATGAACTCACCAAAGGTGGGAGTTCATGAAGTGTAAGGCTGATCAATGAAATAAAGGCTGAAGCTGAGCATTGCTTTTATAAGTTGGTCAAAATTTTATTAGCAATTACTAGGTGTAAGTAAATACCAAACCATAGTAATAATAAGTAAAAGTAATAATAAAATAATCCCAAATGCAATGAAATGACAGGTTAAGTTTAAGTTCCATAATTTAATCATGTGAGTGTCCGAGCCGCTCATGACCGTGAGCACGGCTAGTATACCAGTTTTACACTCTGCAGAGGTTGCGCATCTTTACCCACAAGTCTTGTTACCCATTTGCCACAGAGTTGATCAGACTCCATACACCTCTACCTAGGAAGCGAGGCAGGGTACCACTACGAGGCCTTTACAAAGTTCCACTAGCTTCAGACTACCCGCTACAGTTTATAGGAAGCTCCAGTGCAGGGTTCCTGGCTGACCGCCATCGCAGCAAAATCAACCAGGGACCTCCCTACACTGACCACTCCCCTACTGCCCTTGCCCCTTTTGGGTAAGGTAGCCCTCCCCTAGCTTTCCTAGTTAATCAGCCAAGGGCGTCCCATTAAACCCTTGTGGTAGCACTGTTTTCCCGGGTGGTTCTCCATGTTCCCATTAACATAATGATCTTAACATGAACAAGGAAGAATAAAACAGATAACAATAAATAGTATAACAATGAGTGATGAATATCTCTATACCCAAATCCACATAAAGCAATAGCATGTACTACCCAAAACTTTAGTAGTAAAACCAGTGGTGAAGCAAGGTATAAAGATAGTCAAATCTAGGGTAACCTATTGGGTCCCATCAAAATTAACCTATGCAGATCATTATGATTAATAAGAACATGAATAGGTAAAAGAAGTGATCAAGGGCACAACTTGCCTTCCACGAGCTCCTGCTCAGCTATCTCAACTTGTTGAAGCTCAGATTCCACAGTGGCTTGCTCGTCTACTCGCATCAATACAATACATACATAGCATAGCATAAATTAACATCACATCAAACATGCAAATAGAATATACAGTAATAATCCAGACATTAAAATAAGATCACCGGAATTGGAATCATTAAATTTGGAGTTATATATCTTAAGTTATGGATTTTCTAATGTTTTATGTGCTTAATACAAGATTAAGTGAAAGAATAATTTTAATGTGTTTGTCATGTCAGAACAGAGGCACTAATGGGTAGACAATATTATTACAAAAATTTAGGAACTGGAATGGTCTAATTTGGAGTTCATATGCATTTACTATGAATTAAATAAATTCTGGCATTTATTTATGCATTAAAAATCAATTTCTATTTACTTTTAATGGATTTTCTAACCTTCTGGACTAGGCGTCAATTACAGGAAAGCGCAGGGGCCCAGGCGCAAATGCAACCGAGACACAGGAAACCCACCAGGTGGACTGCGGGTTCATTTCAATTAAGCACAGGGACTCTTTAGCAAATGTGACGTAGCGAAGGGGTATCGGCCGAGCACGGCCATCCGATCCGATCCTACGGTCCTCATCAAACCGTTCGATAGGAGATCACTCGGTTCAAATCCGACCGTTCAAGTAGATCCAGCGGTCACGGTCATTCATCACCTAAGATCTAATCCCGACCACCCGTTTTGATCCAACGGATGAGCGCCCTTGTCTTCAACCCTGGAAGCCAGCTGCGGCGGTGCTACCTTCCCCCCCCCCCCCCCGCACACGGTGGCGACCATGGCTGACGTTGGCCAATCCCAACGCCCCAAGGCCCCATACCCAGATTCGACAAGTTCTAAATGATGCGTAAATCAACGCGGAGCAGATTGGGGTGTCCCTACCTGATGCGATGACGCTAGTGATGCAGCCCTCGGTGCGTGGCGGACGACGGCACAGGCCCCTTCTCCGACAAGAAATTTGGACATCGAGAGGACGCCCCAGGCGCTGGAATTCTAGAATGCACTTCCACGGTCTATCAGTGTTGCCCTAAGCGCCTTCCCAAGATCGAATCGGCAACGAACTGGGGATGGTGAGTGATGGCTGGTTATTTCTTCCTGGGTTTTCTCTGTTCTCCTCGCGGACAGAGGGAAGTCGGCATTTATAGCCCCAGGAGTTCGCATGGCGGCTCAGCTGTCGGGTGAGGCGGTTGCAACCACCCACCGAGATTACAGGGGCTGATTTGCTAGGATTGCACGGATCCTGCGCGGATTTTTTTGACTCGCGGACGAGTCCCTCTCTGCGGGGAAGACGAACATGACAATGCGGGCCCACAGATAATGGTGATGCATTCGACGGCTGTATGACCAGATGGGCCCACAGGCAGCGGCGCGCGTGACACTGGGAATAACCCACCGACGTGTGGGCGTCGGATGTCAGCTCGAGGAGCCAGGCGCGCGCGAGAGGGAAATGAGGTTGGTGGGCCACGGGAGAGGGATTGGAGAAATGGGCCGTCTAGATTGGGCCCAGACGCCAGAGTGCTCTCTCTTCTCTTTTATTCCTCTTATTTTATGTTTCCCTCTTCCTCCTTTTCTAATTCAAACTCATTTAAAATTTAAATTCCATTCTTGTGGCCATTTATCCTTAAGTTTATATTGTGCCATTAAAATACTGACTTTGAAGATACATATTATATATATATTTATAAATTTTTATATTCTTTCTCTTTCTTCTCTTTTTCTATGTTATGTTCCAAATTCCTAAGTGTAACTTAGGTCAACTTCAAATTTGGATAATAATATATTTTGTTAATATTGCTGGTACTAAATGCACAGACAAATAAATCCAACATGATGCATAGGTTGTTTAGGTGTCTTTTGTTAATTGTTTATTTGTTTAAGTGAGGTTTTCACATGTGATGGTAAGTAGATATAATATGCACATATACATAAAGGGAATAAATTTTCCCTCCTTTTATATGATCTCTTACAAATTGGGTATTACAAATCCTACCCCCCTTAAAAGTAATCTCGTCCTCGAGATTTAAGAAGATCTAGGGAAAAGGTGGGGAAAATCTATACGAAGCTCTTCTTCCCTTTCCCACGTTGCTTCATCTTCACCGTGGTGACTCCATTGAACTTTGCACATCTTTATAACCTTATTCCTCGTGACACGAGTCAGTGTATCCAGAATCTTGATAGGGTACTCAGCATAGGTCAGGTCATCTTGCACACTGAGGTCCTCCAGTGGTAGCTGCTCCTCAGGTACCCTGAGGCACTTCTTTAGCTGAGACACATGAAATACATTATGTACATCTGACAGATGATCGGGTAACTCCAGTTGATATGCAACTTCACCCACTCGCTTTAAGATCAAGAAAGGTCCAATGAAGCGAGGGGACAACTTTCCTTTAACTTTAAATCTCCTCATACCACGAAGTGGTGACACCTTCAAATAGACATGATCACCCTCCTTAAACTCCAGTAGTCTTCTTCTGTTATCAGCATAGCTCTTTTGCCTTGATTGCGCAATTCTCAAATTTTCTCTTATCATTCGAACTTGTTCTTCCGCCTCTTGAATAAGCTCAGGCCCAAAGAACTGTCTTTCTCCAGTCTGATCCCAATATAGGGGAGTCCTGCATTTTCTGCCATACAAAGCCTCAAATGGTGACATCTTCAAACTAGTCTGGTAGCTATTATTATAAGAAAACTCAGCATAGGGTAAGCTCTTCTCCCAACTGCCACCATGTTTAAGAGCACAAGCTCTTAACATATCCTCCAGGACTTGATTAGTTCTCTCTGTCTGTCCATCAGTCTGGGGATGGTAGGCTGAACTAAAATTCAACTTTGTATCCAAGCTCTCATGCAACTTCTTCCAAAATCGAGAAGTAAACTATGATCCTCGATCAGACACAATCTTCTTAGGCACTCCATGTAAACAAACTATCTGAGTCATATACAATTCTGCTAGCTTGGCTCCCGTGTAATTAGTCCTCACAGGTATAAAATGAGCCACCTTTGTCAATCTGTCCACAATTACCCAAATAGAGTCATATCCTGCTGGAGTGCGGGGTAGTCCAACAAATAAAATCCATACCAATTTCTTCCCATTTCCACTCAGGTATCTTCAATGGGTGCAATAATCCAGCGGGTCTTTGATGTTCGGCCTTGACTCTTTGACACACATCACACTTAGCCACATGAGCAGCAACATCTCTTTTCAGTCCATACCACCAATATTTTTGCTTCAAATCTTGATACATCTTAGTGCTTCCAGGGTGGATGGAGTAATCAGAATCATGAGCTTCTCTCAATATAGCCTCACGGAGGCTATCGATCTCTGGAACGCATATCCGATCTTTGAACCATATAGTACCTTGCTCATCCTCCGTGAATTCCAGAACTCGACCATCCGTGATCAGATCCTTAATCTCTTGAATCTTAGCATCACCAACCTGACCTTTACGAATCTCTTGCTCCAAGGTAGGTTCCAATTCAATGGTGACTCCTTCAGTGTGAGTAACAATTCCCAAATTGAGTCTCTCAAAGTCTTTTGCTAATTCATCGGGTAGCTGGACAACAAAAGCGGAGTGAACATGTTCTTTCCGACTCAAGGCATCTGCAACCAAATTTGCCTTGCCCGGGTGATAATGAATCTCCAAGTCATAATCCTTAATAAGCTCCAACCAACGGCGTTGCCTAAGGTTGCGGTCCTTCTGAGTGAATATATACTTCAAACTCTTATGATCCGTGTATACTTGACTCTTGTTTCCCATAATATAATGTCTCCAAATCTTAAGCGCATGCACAATGGCTGTCAGTTCCAAGTCATGCGTGGGGTAGTTCAATTCATGCTTCCGCAACTGACGAGATGCATAGGCAATCACATGTCCTTCTTGCATGAGAACACATCCAAGTCCTTGGCCACATGCATCACAATAAATGTCAAATCCCTTCTGCAGATCCGGCATAATCAATACTGGAGGTGACATCAATCTTTCCTTCAATTGATCAAAGCTCTCTTGACATTTCTCATCCCACTTAAATTCTTTTCCTTTCTACAAAAGCGATGTCATAGGCTTGGCAATCTTAGAGAAACCTTCAATAAATCCCCGATAATATCCTGCGAGTCCCAAGAAACTACGAATCTCAGTAACTGTAGTGGGCACTCTCCACTCCATTATCTCCTTCACTTTAGCAGGATCCACTGCTATTCCTCCATTAGAAATAATATGTCCAAGGAATGGCACCTTGTCAATCCAAAACTCGCATTTACTGAACTTGGCATAGAGTTGATTATCTCGCAGCTTTTGTAGCACCAACCTTAGATGTTGTTCATGATCACTTTCATTCCTAGAATAGATAAGAATATCGTCGATGAACACCACGACGAATCTGTCCAAATACTCCATAAACACCTTATTCATCAAATTCATGAAATATGCCGGTGCATTGGTCAATCCAAACGACATAACAGTAAACTCATATAATCCATATCGAGTCGAGAAAGCCGTCTTGGGAATATCCGATGGTCTAATCCTCATCTGATGGTATCCCGATCGGAGATCAATCTTCGAGAATACTCTAGCTCCTCTCATCTGATCAAACAAATCCTCAATACGGGGCAACGGATACTTGTTCTTTACCGTAACATCATTGAGAGATCTATAGTCCACACACATCCGCTGCGATCCATCCTTCTTCTGTACAAACAAAACTGGTGCTCCCCAAGGTGAGGTACTCGGACGTAAGTAACTAGCCTCTTGTAATTCCGTTCACTGATTCTTCAGTCCCTTTAACTCTTCTACAGGCATCCGAAAAATCTCTAACCACATGAATGTTGTCACCAACAAACTTCCCATTTACCAAAAATGTCGCTAGTCTAGTGGCAGTAGTTACTGCAATTCCAACTTCAAATCTTTCTCCTTTGGAACTGGTGAGTTCTACGGTTCCCTTAGCGCAGTGTATAAACCACCATTGCCTTTCTTAACCATGACATACCAAGGATCAGATCTATACTGCTTGACTCTAACATTATAGCAGTGGCTCCAAATTCTCTACCCATAATGGTCAATGACAATCTACGTGTCATTTGATTCGCCACAACAGGCCCTTTAGGTGTAATTACTCTCATGGGTTTTCTCATATTGTCCAACACATATGCCCAAACCAAAATCTCAGCATGACGCATAATTTTATTAGCAACACATGGGGTCAAATAGACCTTTTTATTCCTCCTAAAATAGTATCATACCGAATACTAACTAAAGGAACATGTAGATCCTACAAATAGTAGTAATTTATATATATGTTTATGTAGCTTGGTGGAGCTGGTGGTGGTGAAGATGGTGGTTGTTGTCGTTGTCTCTCCAACCGTGATTGCCTTATTTCTTGATGTATCTCCAGACGGGCCTGACGTATTTCCTCGCGTTCTTGTCTTATCTGGTTTTGCATTTCAGTCATCATGTCTGTCAATTGTTGTATTACCAGCCTTTGGGTTGCAATCACTTGATCGGTTTCAACAGGTGGAGGATTTGGAGGATTCATTTCTGTTTGTTGTTGCGTGATAATCTTTCCTTTCCTGGTATCGACCATCTGAGTTAGATACATATGGTAAGAGAGAGCAGTAGACAAGGCAGTAATTACAACTCATGTTACTTTGGGGGACTTACTAGCTTAGCAGTTTAATGTTTTACCTACCATAGCTAATTTATTACCTTATGCTGGCACATGCTAAGATGTCCATATAATATTTCAATCAATCAAAGAAGCAAATCAGACATTGATCATCAGAACAATCAACCAACATTTTTAATAGAGAAAATATATTTTTTTTTAATTTTGTCTTAGGCTTCCTATCTCTTAAAAAGATCATAATGGTAGGATTCCAAGGTGTGAAATCCATTTTGTCTTAGAGTAGAAAAGGTAAGAATGATCAGAGTAGAATAGCAAAAGGTGAGACAGGATCAAGATAAGATAAGTATGGAATGACTCAGAGTAAGGTAAGTAGGTAAGGGTTTTGCCATTTCTATCTAGGTTTCGTCCTACAGTCAACATTTCCTCTGATACCACTTCTGTAACACCCGGTTTTAAAGAAACAAAGCCGGGTGCATCTCATACATGCGCCAAAGAAGACAACATATATAATAACAGAGTGTATAGAGATAAATGTCATGAAACATCAGAGTATTTATTACATAGCGGAGGACTTATTACAAAATAAATAATAAATAAAAACAAACTAAGGATCGTCGGCGCAAATGTCGACTGAGAAACGCCACCTAGATCAGATCATACTCCTCGCTTTGAGGCTCCTCCTGAACCACCTGCTCTTCTCCTGTGGGGGGTGTGAGACAGCAAGAGTGAGCTCACATACGATCATAGCTCAACAAGTCATGGGGAATAATGTGGCATGAACTCACCAAAGGTGGGAGTTCATGAAGTGTAAGGCTGATCAATGAAATAAAGGCTGAAGCTGAGCATTGCTTTTATAAGTTGGTCAAAATTTTATTAGCAATTACTAGGTGTAAGTAAATACCAAACCATAGTAATAATAAGTAAAAGTAATAATAAAATAATCCCAAATGCAATGAAATGACAGGTTAAGTTTAAGTTCCATAATTTAATCATGTGAGTGTCCGAGCCGCTCATGACCGTGAGCACGGCTAGTATACCAGTTTTACACTCTGCAGAGGTTGCGCATCTTTACCCACAAGTCGTGTTACCCATTTGCCACAGAGTTGATCAGACTCCATACACCTCTACCTAGGAAGCGAGGCAGGGTACCACTACGAGGCCTTTACAAAGTTCCACTAGCTTCAGACTACCCGCTACAGTTTATAGGAAGCTCCAGTGCAGGGTTCCTGGCTGACCGCCATCGCAGCAAAATCAACCAGGGACCTCCCTACACTGACCACTCCCCTACTGCCCTTGCCCCTTTCAGGTAAGGTAGCCCTCCCCTAGCTTTCCTAGTTAATCAGCCAAGGGTGTCCCATTAAACCCTTGTGGTAGCACTGTTTTCCCGGGTGGTTCTCCATGTTCCCATTAACATAATGATCTTAACATGAACAAGGAAGAATAAAACAGATAACAATAAATAGTATAACAATGAGTGATGAATATCTCTATACCCAAATCCACATAAAGCAATAACATGTACTACCCAAAACTTTAGTAGTAAAACCAGTGGTGAAGCAAGGTATAAAGATAGTCAAATCTAGGGTAACCTATTGGGTCCCATCAAAATTAACCTATGCAGATCATTATGATTAATAAGAACATGAATAGGTAAAAGAAGTGATCAAGGGCACAACTTGCCTTCCACGAGCTCCTGCTCAGCTATCTCAACTTGTTGAAGCTCAGATTCCACAGTGGCTTGCTCGTCTACTCGCATCAATACAATACATACATAGCATAGCATAAATTAACATCACATCAAACATGCAAATAGAATATACAGTAATAATCCAGACATTAAAATAAGATCACCGGAATTGGAATCATTAAATTTGGAGTTATATATCTTAAGTTATGGATTTTCTAATGTTTTATGTGCTTAATACAAGATTAAGTGAAAGAATAATTTTAATGTGTTTGTCATGTCAGAACAGAGGCACTAATGGGTAGACAATATTATTACAAAAATTTAGGAACTGGAATGGTCTAATTTGGAGTTCATATGCATTTACTATGAATTAAATAAATTCTGGCATTTATTTATGCATTAAAAATCAATTTCTATTTACTTTTAATGGATTTTCTAACCTTCTGGACTAGGCGTCAATTACAGGAAAGCGCAGGGGCCCAGGCGCAAATGCAACCGAGACACAGGAAACCCACCAGGTGGACTGCGGGTTCATTTCAATTAAGCACAGGGACTCTTTAGCAAATGTGACGTAGCGAAGGGGTATCGGCCGAGCACGGCCATCCGATCCGATCCTACGATCCTCATCAAACCGTTCGATAGGAGATCACTCGGTTCAAATCCGACCGTTCAAGTAGATCCAGCGGTCACGGTCATTCATCACCTAAGATCTAATCCCGACCACCCGTTTTGATCCAACGGATGAGCGCCCTTGTCTTCAACCCTGGAAGCCAGCTGCGGCGGTGCTACCTTCCCCCCCCCCCCCGCACACGGTGGCGACCATGGCTGACGTTGGCCAATCCCAACGCCCCAAGGCCCCATACCCAGATTCGACAAGTTCTAAATGATGCGTAAATCAACGCGGAGCAGATTGGGGTGTCCCTACCTGATGCGATGACGCTAGTGATGCAGCCCTCGGTGTGTGGCGGACGACGGCACAGGCCCCTTCTCCGACGAGAAATTTGGACATCGAGAGGACGCCCCAGGCGCTGGAATTCTAGAATGCACTTCCACGGTCTATCAGTGTTGCCCTAAGCGCCTTCCCAAGATCGAATCGGCAACGAACTGGGGATGGCGAGTGACGGCTGGTTATTTCTTCCTGGGTTTTCTCTGTTCTCCTCGCGGACAGAGGGAAGTCGGCATTTATAGCCCCAGGAGTTCGCATGGCGGCTCAGCTGTCGGGTGAGGCGGTTGCAACCACCCACCGAGATTACAGGGGCTGATTTGCTAGGATTGCACGGATCCTGCGCGGATTTTTTTGACTCGCGGACGAGTCCCTCTCTGCGGGGAAGACGAACATGACAATGCGGGCCCACAGATAATGGTGATGCATTCGACGGCTGTATGACCAGATGGGCCCACAGGCAGCGGCGCGCGTGACACTGGGAATAACCCACCGACGTGTGGGCGTCGGATGTCAGCTCGAGGAGCCAGGCGCACGCGAGAGGGAAATGAGGTTGGTGGGCCACGGGAGAGGGATTGGAGAAATGGGCCGTCTAGATTGGGCCCATACGCCAGAGTGCTCTCTCTTCTCTTTTATTCCTCTTATTTTATGTTTCCCTCTTCCTCCTTTTCTAATTCAAACTCATTTAAAATTTAAATTCCATTCTTGTGGCCATTTATCCTTAAGTTTATATTGTGCCATTAAAATACTGACTTTGAAGATACATATTATATATATATATTTATAAATTTTTATATTCTTTCTCTTTCTTCTCTTTTTCTATGTTATGTTCCAAATTCCTAAGTGTAACTTAGGTCAACTTCAAATTTGGATAATAATATATTTTGTTAATATTGCTGGTACTAAATGCACAGACAAATAAATCCAACATGATGCATAGGTTGTTTAGGTGTCTTTTGTTAATTGTTTATTTGTTTAAGTGAGGTTTTCACATGTGATGGTAAGTAGATATAATATGCACATATACATAAAGGGAATAAATTTTCCCTCCTTTTATATGATCTCTTACAAATTGGGTATTACAGAGACATTCATAAGGGGGTAACTACTCGATCTCGTGTTGCTCATTTTTGTGAACATTACTCGTTTGTTTCCTCTATTGAGCCACACAGGGTAGAGGAAGCACTTCAAGATTCGAATTGGGTGTTGGCAATGCAAGAGAAGCTCAACAATTTCACAAGGAATGAGGTATGGCATTTGGTTCCACGTCCTAACCAAAATGTTGTAGGAACCAAGTGGGTCTTCCGCAACAAACAAGATGATCATGGTGTGGTGACAAGGAACAAGGCACGACTTGTGGCCAAAGGGTATTCACAAGTCGAAGGTTTGGATTTTGGAGAAACCTATGCACCCGTAGCTAGGCTTGAGTCCATTCGTATATTATTAGCCTATGCTACTTACCATGGCTTTAAGCTTTACCAAATAGACGTGAAGAGTGCCTTCCTCAATGGACCAATCAAGGAAGAGGTCTATGTTGAGCAACCTCCCGGCTTTGAAGATAGTAGATAGTGAGTATCCTAACCACGTGTATAAACTCTCTAAGGCGCTTTATGGGCTCAAGCAAGCCCCAAGAGCATGGTATGAATGCCTAAGAGATTTTCTTATCACTAATGGATTCAAAGTCGGTAAAGCCGATCCTACTTTATTCACTAAAACCATTGAAAATGATTTGTTTGTATGCCAAATTTATGTTGATGATATTATATTTGGGTCTACTAACAAATCTATTTCTGAAGAATTTAGTAGGATCATGATTCAAAAATTCGAGATGTCAATGATGGGGGAGTTGAAGTATTTCTTAGGATTTCAAGTCAAGCAACTCCAAGAGGAAACCTTCATCAGCCAAATGAAGTATATTCAAGATATTCTCACCAAGTTTGGAATGAAGGATGCCAAGCCCATCAAGACACCCATGGGAACCAATGGGCATCTTGACCTCGATACGGGAGGTAAATCCGTAGATCAAAAGGTATATCGGTCGATGATAGGTTCTTTACTCTATTTATGTGCATCTCGACCGGACATTATGCTTTCCGTATGCATGTGTGCAAGATTCCAAGCCGATCCTAAGGAAGTTCACCTTAGGGCCGTAAAGCGAATCATGAGATATTTAGTTTATACACCTAAGTTTGGCCTTTGGTACCCCAAGGGATCCACATTTGATTCAATTGGTTATTCTGATGCTGATTGGGCAAGGTGTAAACTTGATAGGAAGAGCACATCAGGGACTTGTCAGTTCTTGGGAAGATCTCTGGTGTCTTGGGCTTCAAAGAAGCAAAATTCGGTTGCTCTTTCTACCGCCGAAGCCGAGTACATTGCCGCAGGCCATTGTTGCGCGCAATTGCTTTGGATGAGGCAAACCCTTAGGGACTATGGCTACAAATTTAGCAAAGTCCCTCTCCTGTGTGATAATGAGAGTGCTATCCGCATCGCGGAAAATCCCGTTGAACACAGCCGCACTAAGCACATAGCCATTCGGTATCACTTTTTGAGGGATCACCAACAAAAGGGGGATATCGAGATTTCTTATGTGAGCACCAAAGAACAATTAGCCGATATCTTTACCAAACCACTAGATGAGCAAACTTTCACCAAACTTAGGCATGAGCTAAATATTCTTGATTCTAGGAATTTTGATTGATTCTTTGCACACATAGCTCATACCTTTGATCATATCTCTTTTATGTCTATGACAAATGTGTTTTCAAGTGTATTATTATGCTTAGTCATGATATTGAAAGGGAAATGAAGTATTCAGCAAAGAAGGCGCTTCCACTCAACTCCAATTATATTTGCCGGTACTCCGCATCGTCCTCCACTGTGGTATAATCTTCACTCATATTTTTGTTTACCAAAGGGGGAGAAAGGTTGATCAAAAGGGCTTATATTCCACTCACAAGTATCTGTTTTTCGCGATTCATGCTAAAGGGAGAGAAAGTATGAGCCCAAAGCAAAAGGACCGCACCACCACCGAATTTTAAAAATGAAGTTTTTCAAATTGATATCCTATTGTGTTCAAAAGGGGGAGAAAATAGTATCTTCAAAACTTGCAAAACCCTTTTGAACACTAAGAGGAGAATTTTATTTAGGGCGAGTTTTTTGTTTAAGTCAAAGGAAAAGCATTTGAAACAGGGGGAGAAAATTTCAAATCTTGAAAATGCTTTCTTCAATCTTATTCATATACATTTGACTATTTGCAAAATGATTTTGAAAAGAATTTTACAAAGGATTTGCAAAAACAAAACTCGTGGTGCAAATATGGTCCAAAATTTTAAATAAGAAGAAAACCATCCATGCACATCTATTGAATTAAGTTTATTGGTTTCAATTCCAAGTAACCTTTGCACTTACTTTATGCAAACTAGTTCAATTCTGCACTTCTATATTTGCTTTTGTTTGTGTTGGCATCAATCACCAAAAAGGGGGAGATTGAAAGGGAAATAGGGTCAAACCTTTTCCATATGAATTTTGGTGGTTGAATTGCCCAACACAAATTATTGGACTAACTAGTTTGCTCTAGATTATGAGTTCTACAGGTGCCAAAGATTCAACACAAACCAATACAAGTCAAAAGAAAGGGTTCAAAACTAAGGAGCAAAATATACCGAAGGCAGCCCTGGTCTGGCGCACCGGACAGTGTCCGGTGCACCAGGGAGAATTATATCAAACTTGCCAGTCTCGGAAATTTTGGAGGCCGCTCCGCTATAATTCACCGGACTGTCCGGTGTAACACCGGACTGTCCGGTGTGCCAGCGAAGCAACGGCTACTTCGCGCCAACAGTCGTCTGTGAAGGCATTAAATGCGCTACAGTGCGCGCCCGCGCGCGTAGAAGTTAGAGCAGGCGCCAGAAGGCGCACCGGATAGTCTACAGGAAAATAGAGTTTTGGTGTTTGATGGTGTAAGGAAAATGGACCCCAGGCCTTTTGGCTAATTGAGTTTTGGTGTTTGATGATTAACACAACCTGTGGACTAATATGTTTGCTAGTGTTTATATTTATAGTTCACAGGATGCGAAGAGAATTGGACCAAGGCAATGAGGATGCAACACCTCAAAAGAAGACATAAAAAGATGCATAGGAGTCCAATACTCAAGAACAAAAGAAGCCCGAAGAAATCAGCAAAGGAATCCAAGATGCGGGCTGTCAGCCAGCGCCTGGTGGCGCACCGGATTGTCCGGTGTGGCACCAGACAGTCTGCGTAGAGAGGCCCACAGACAGGCACTCTCTGGCTGTAGCACCGGTCTGTCTGGTGGGGCACCGGACAGTCGGCACCGGACTATCCGGTGTGCACCGGACTGTCCGGTGTGCACCGGACAGACGGCAACGGTCGGATCCAACGGTCGACTGCTACAGACGCCAACGGTCGGCTGACATGGCGTGCACCGGACACTGCACAGTGGCTGTCCGGTGGTGCACCGGACTGTCCGGTGCACCCGACGACAGAAAGCTGTTGCTTTCTGTCCAACAGCTAGTTTGGGGTTTGGAGGCTATAAATACCACCCAACCGGCCATTCTCAAGTGTGAGAGCCCAAGCAACATACCAAGGCATATAGTGAACATTTCCAAGAGCTCAAACACCCAAGTGCTTAATAGAATCACTCGGTGATTAGCATAGGTGCTTTGCGAAGTACTTAGGTTAGTTAGACCGCTTTAGCGCTTGCTCTAGGTGAACCCTAGTTAGTTGAGTGAGTTTTGTAAAACCACACAACCCCTCGGCTCTTGCGTGAGCCGTTGTAATTATACCGAGTGGGGCGAGAGTCTTGTGAGACCGTGACAACCGCGTTTGTGTCACGGCCACCACCGTGTACCGAAGGGAACGAGGCCCGCGGCGTTTCGGCCGGAAGCTCGATAGTGGAGACGGCGGAGAGCGTCCGAGAGGAGCCGGAAGCGGAGCACCACTTACGCGTGGAGAAGGCCCGCGGCTCTCTACGGAGTTACTCGACCGAGGTGCTTGGCCCTCGCGTGGGCTTCCCTTTGCGTAGGGGCACCAACGAGGATTAGTCGGGACCTTGCGCGGTTCCGAATACCTCGGTAAAAATACCGGCGTCATCCACGAGAGTTTGCTTCTCTACTTTGCTCTTTAAGTTTCCGCATTTATATTAAGCATTTAAGTTTCAATCTTGTATTCATACTTATTTAGTGTAGATTGGAACTTAGCCTTTGCGGTAGAGATAGCAACACTTAGACAAAACCTAGTTTGCACATTCTAGTTTGATTACTTGCATAGGTTTTGCTCTAGGGATTTAATTGTGGCCTAGTTTAGTAAAAGTTTTAGAAGTCCTAATTCACCCCCCCCCCCTCTTAGGCGTCACCTGTTTCCTACAAGTGGTATCAGAACCAGGTTTGGCTCATTTGAAACATTTTAGCTTCACCGCTAAAAGAGCCGACACTTTTTAGAGGAAGGGATGGATACCCATAGGCCACCACACTTCGACGGCACTAACTTCCCATATTATAGTGCTAGAATGGCTTGTTACCTAGAGGCTGTTGATCTAGGTGTTTGGAGAGTCACTCGTGATGGGATGAAACCCCTCAAGAATCCCGAGAAACCCACCACGAGTGAGGAAAAAGAAATTCATTTAAATGCTAGAGCCAAAAATTGCTTGTATGAATCTCTTAGCATGGACATTTTTAATCAAGTATTTACCTTGAAAACTGCTAATGAGATTTGGCTAAAATTGCATGAGCTCCATGACGGCACATCTAATGTCCGTGAGCAAAAACATTGCCTAGTCTTAAATGAGTATAATTCTTTTGCTATGAAAGATGATGAGCTTGTTAGAGACATGTATTCTCGTTTGAATCTAATTATCAATGAGCTCAATTCTATCAGCATTAATAAGCTAGGTGATGCGGACATTGTGAGGAAGATTATCTCCCTGCTACCACAACAAAGATATGGGAGCATCATCACCATTCTTCACAATATGGAGGACTTGAGCAACATGACCCCGACCATTGTGATTGGGAAAATCGCGGCCTTTGAGATGTCGCGAAAAATGAGTCAGGGAGAGGAGCCAACTCCCTCAAGACCATATGCTTTTGCATGTGATGAAAGGAAGGGCAAAAAGAAGGCTCCCACTCTAAGTTCCTCAAGTGAAGAAGAGGAAGAAGAAGAAAGTGATGATGATGAAGATAATCAACCATGCACATCATCCTCCGAGGACGAAGAAACAATCCGACGCGTCGGAAAGGTAATGAGGATGATCTGCAAGATTAATCTAATGGGTGTGCCGTTGCAAGTCGAGGATCTTCTCTTTAACATTGACAGGAAAAAGCAAAGGAAGAGAGGATGCTTCGCATGTGGGGAGAAGGTCCACTTCAGGGACAACTGTCCAAATATGGCCAAACCCAAAAAGGAGAGGAGCAAAGGCAAGGCGCTAACAAGTGTTAGAACTTGGGATGATTCTTCAAGTAAAGATGAACCTCCAAGGACGCGCAGCCACCGGTCCTCGTCACGCTCATCACGGTCATCACACAAATGCCTTATTGCAAGAGGTAACAAAAGCATTCCATCCTCTAGTGATGAAAGTAGTAGTGATGATAAAGGTGAGGGAAAGCCCTCTCTAGATGAGCTTGCGGAAGCCGTAGAATTTTTCCAGGATGTTTGCACTAAGCAAAAAGCTCAACTTAAAACTTTGAAAAATAAGTTGGTGAGCTCTCAAAATTATTACAAAGGTTTGCTAGAAAAATTTGGAACTTTTGCAAACCTAAATAGTGAGCTATCAACTAAAATTGAGCTATTAGAATCTAGTGCTCCATCCACTGCTACCGATGATAGCCTTATTAAAAAGAATGAAAAACTTAAGGCTAAGTTAGCTAGCTCCCAAGAAGCTATTGAAAATTTGTTATAGAAAATGGAAATTCTTAGCATACATAATAATGAGCTAACTACTAAGCTAGAAAACATTGGTAGCACCCCAGCAACATCTTTAATTGAAATACCTGAAATAATTAAGAAAGATGCTTCTACTTCCTGCTTTGATTTAATTGATGATTCTAACCCCTGCAACCAAGTCGTTGTTAAGAATATTGTTGTAGAGACATGTTCGGATGAGGTTGCAAAGGAAAATGAACAATTAAAGCAAGAAGTGGCTCGCCTTGGCAAGGCTTTGTATGACAAGAAAGGCAAAGCCAAACAAATCCGACCTCCATAGGATAACACCACTGCGGGAGTGAACAAGCCTGTAGAGGGAGAAACTGTGATTTGTAGGCTATGCCACATGGAAGGCCACAAGTCTTTCCAATGCAAGGCGATGACCGGGGATAAACAAAGGCAAAAGCTCAAGCAAAAGCCATCAAGCAAAATCTCCAACACCTACATCAAAAAGGTGAACAAAAAGGCGACTACACCATATTTGATCAAGAAAAAGAATGGAAAGGTGATAGCAATCAAGGCCAACAAAGGAAAGGGGGCCAAACGCATCTGGGTGCCAAAGGAAATAATTTCAACTATGAAAAGCACCAAGAAGGTTTGGATCCCGAAAGGGAAGTGAGTGGACCGAAGGTCTGCGGGAAATTTGGAGACTTGGCAAAATTGGGATGTATATCATGGGATACATCATATTGGATCAAGTTTATTGCCAAGTGGGTTAGTAAAAATTTTTTGGACCCAAATTTCCCACCCATGACTAAGGTAACTAGATTTATTGTAATTCTTGTTTTTAGATATGCGCATCTATTTACCTTGTATCTAGTTTACCTCTCTTGCTTAGTATTACGTTTGTTATGTACTTTTGTTCAAAATCATGCATACTAGGTAAACCATATGGTAGGATTGCTTGTTTTTAATTCATATACTTAAGCAAACCTACATGGCTTAAAATGTTTATTTAAGCACGGCACATAGCTTCTATATCACTCCATAGTAAATGATGCATCAATTGAAAATTTTGATTTCTACAAGTTGTATCATTTAACTTATATGTGCCATAGTTCGGATTATGGATAATTTGCCCCTCTTGATATCAAAGCAAAGTGCATGTCTCCTACAAGTATTCAAAACTTGTATGCACACCTTTAGGGGGAGGTTACTCTATAATCTAACACTTTGAGACTAACACCTTTTTCAAGTCTATTTCATGTGATAGTCTCATTGTAAGGAAAATAAGGTCCCCGGAGAAAGACAACAATCTTCCACT
Source organism: Zea luxurians (assembly GCA_029449295.1). Taxonomy (NCBI): domain Eukaryota; kingdom Viridiplantae; phylum Streptophyta; class Magnoliopsida; order Poales; family Poaceae; genus Zea; species Zea luxurians. Next base: position 47,729,811 of record JAOPSE010000005.1, on the reverse strand, counting down.
GTAAAATCTCCAAGAACTCTCATGTCTCTCAAGCTCGCCATTGACTTTCAATTGGTATCTTTTGAGACTATATATCATTTACATGTCTTCTCCAAAATTTGATTAGACTATATTTCATATCATATACTTCCATGTTGCTAAAAATGCATAAGTAGTTAACTCATATTCTGTTACCTATGCATAAGGGAAGTTAGTCTTTTCAAATTATGACTTGCACCTCTAATTTTCACATGCTTTTTTCTAAGTAGAGAATCTCTGTCAGGGGGAGTATTTCTTCATCTCTAAAAAGGGGGAGAAATTTCTTTCTAAAGAGAACACTCGTTTAGGGGGAGTAATCCTTTCAACTGATATCATTCATGTGGTTTAATTTAGTATCCTTCAAATGGTATCATCTGATATGAGGGCAAGCTTTTATTTACTTCCTACATGTTTTTAATGTCTTCCTTTTCGGTGGTTGATGCCAAAGGGGGAGAAGTTTAGGGACCAAAGCAATGAAAACTATTTCAAACACCAAACACCACCAATTTAAAATTTTATATCTACAAATGGTTTTTCAAGCGGTTTTGGTTATTTGGTCCAAAAACAGGAAGTAAGTGAATTATGGAGTTAGGGGGAGGCTTAAGTCCATAATATCACATTGTGGGGACAATCATGCATCTTAGCAAGTAGATTGCATATTTTAATTCAAATACTTGTATTATTTGCTTGCTTTGGTTGTGTTGTCATCAATCACCAAAAAGGGGGAGATTGTAAGGAAAATGGACCCCAGGCCTTTTGGCTAATTGAGTTTTGGTGTTTGATGATTAACACAACCTATGGACTCATATGTTTGCTAGTGTTTATATTTATAGTTCACAGGATGCGAAGAGAATTGGACCAAGGCAATGAGGATGCAACACCTCAAAAGAAGACATAAAAAGATGCATAGGAGTCCAATACTCAAGAACAAAAGAAGCCCGAAGAAATCAGCAAAGGAATCCAAGATGCGGGCTGTCAGCCAGCGCCTGGTAGCGCACCGGACAGTGCTGTCCGGTGTGCACCGGACTGTCCGGTGTGGCACCGGACAGTCTGCGTAGAGAGGCCCACAGACAGGCGCTCTCTGGCTGTAGCACCGGTCTGTCTGGTGGGGCACCGGACTGTCCGGTGTGCACCGGACAGACGGCAACGGTCGGATCCAACGGTCGACTGCAACAGGCGCCAACGGTCGGCTGACGTGGCGTGCACTGGACACTGCACAGTGGCTGTCCGGTGGTGCACCGGACTGTCCGGTGCACCCGACGACAGAAAGTTGCTGCTTTCTGTCCAACGGCTAGTTTGAGGTTTGGAGGCTATAAATACCACCCCAACCGGCCATTCTCAAGTGTGAGAGCCCAAGAAACATACCAAGGCATATAGTGCACATTTCCAATAGCTCAAACACCCAAGTGCTTAATAGAATCACTCGGTGACTAGCATAGGTGATTTGCGAAGTGCTTAGGTTAGTTAGACCGCTTTAGCGCTTGCTCTAGGTGAACCCTAGTTAGTTGAGTGAGTTTTGTAAAGCCACACAACCCCTCGGCTCTTGCGTGAGCCATTGTAATTATACCGAGTGGGGCGAGAGTCTTGCGAGACCGTGACAACCGCGTTTGTGTCACGGCCGCCACCGTGTACCGGAGGGAACGAGGCCCGCGGCGTTTCGGCTGGAAGCTCGATAGTGGAGACGGCGGGGAGCGTCCGAGAGGAGCCGGAAGCGGAGCACCACTTGCGCGTGGAGAAGGCCCGTGGCTCTCTACGGAGTTACTCGACCGAGGTGCTTGGCCCTCGCGTGGGCTTCCCTTTGCGTAGGGGCACCAACGAGGATTAGTCGGGACCTTGCGCGGTTTCGGATACCTCGGTAAAAATACCAGCGTCATCCACGAGAGTTTGCTTCTCTACTTTGCTCTTTAAGTTTCCGCATTTATATTAAGCATTTAAGTTTCAATCTTGTATTCATACTTATTTAGTGTAGATTGGAACTTAGCATTTGCGGTAGATATAGCAACACTTAGACAAAACCTAGTTTGCACATTCTAGTTTGATTACTTGCATAGGTTTTGCTCTAGGTATTTAATTGTGGCCTAGTTTAGTAAAAGTTTTAGAAGTCCTAATTCACCCCCCCCCCTCTTAGGCGTCACCCGTTTCCTACAGAATTGCTCAACACAAATTATTGGACTAACTAGTTTGCTCTAGATTATGAGTTCTACAGGTGCCAAAGATTCAACACAAACCAATACAAGTCAAAAGAAAGGGTTCAAAACTAAGGAGCTAAATATACCGAAGGCAGCCCTGGTCTGGCGCACCGGACAGTGTCCGGTGCACCAGGGAGAATTATATCAAACTTGCCAGTCTCGGGAATTTTGGAGGCCGCTCCACTATAATTCACCGGACTGTCCGGTGTAACACCGGACTGTCCGGTGTGCCAGCGGAGCAACAGCTACTTCGCGCCAACGGTCGTCTGCGAAGGCATTAAATGTGCTACAGTGCGCGCCCGCACGCGCAGAAGTTAGAGCAGGCGCCAGAAGGCGCACCGGACAGTCTACAGGACCTGTCCGGTGCACCACCGGACTGTCCAATGGCCCCACAAGTCAGAGCTCCAACGGTCGAACCCTAACGGTTGGGTGACATGGCTGGCGCACCGGACAGTGTCCGGTGGCGCACTGGACTGTCCGGTGCGCCCGTCGACAGAAGCCATCCCCAACGGCCATTTTGGTGGTTGGGGCTATAAGTACCCCCAACCACCCCACATTCATGGTATCCAAGTCTTCAGCCTTCACACCTCATACAAGAGCTATAGCATTCAATACAAGACACAAACAAAGAGATCAAATCCTCTCTCAAGTCTGAAATCACTCCAAACAAATTAGTGACTAGAGAGAGAGACATTTGTGTTCTTTTGAGCTCTTGCGCTTGGATTGCTTTTGTTCTTTCTCATTCTTGTTTCCATAACACTTGTAATCAAAACAAGAGACACCAATTGTGTGGTGGTCCTTGTAGTGGACTTAGTGTCCCATTTGATTGAGAAGAGAAGCTCACTCGGTCTAGGTGACCGTTTGAGAGAGGGAAAGGGTTGAAAGAGACCTGGTCTTTATGATCACCTCAATGGGGAGTAGGTTTGCAAGAACCGAACCTCGGTAAAACAAATCATCGTGTCATCCATTCTTATTTGCTTGTGATTTGTTTTCGCCCTCTCTTTCGGACTCGTTTATATTTCTAACGCTAACCCCGGCTTGTAGTTGTGCTTAAGTTTATAATTTTCAGATTCCGCCTATTCACCCCCCTCTCTAGGCGACTTTCATCGGCCCAATCGGAAAACAACGTGTTCTAGAGTCTTTACGCCCGGCCTTGACGATGTCGATTATTTTGGACGAATCGAAGAAATATATGAACTCAATTTTTATGGTTCCAAACCTCTTACTCCAGTGATATTCAAATGTCATTGGTTTGACCCTCAAGTGAAGAGACAGACACATTCTAATCTTGGGATAGTCGAAATTCGATAAGATTCCATCTTATCAGGAGACGATATCTATACCGTGGCCCAATAGGCCACACAAGTGTATTATCTCCCATATGCATGCCAAACGAAAGAACATCTTAAGGGTTGGGATGTTGTGTATAAGGTATCGCCGCATGGGAGGTTACCTGTTCCTAACGATGAAGATTATAACTTAGACCCGGACACATATGATGGAGAGTTCTTCCAAGAAGATGGGCTAGAAGGGCGATTTGAGATAGACTTAACCGAAGCTATCGGAATGGACGTAGATATTGAAATGGTTGTTGATGAGGAGGATGATGAGGTGCAAAATGATGATGACTTAGTAATCCTTGAAGGCAATGACATTAATGACGAACTTGCGCCTTTCGATGGTGTTGACTATGAAATGGTTGATAGTGATGATGAGAGTTATGATCCGGCTAACCCCGACACATATGAAGATTATTTCTAATTGATGTAATGTTATATGACTTTTTATTTCACACCTGTTTTTAAATACATCTTTTTATATGTGCTTATTTGTTTACTCTTAATTGCAGGTTTTTGGACAAATATGGTGGGCAGTTGGCTAAGGAGGAGGAGGGGGAGGAGGAGCAGGACGGCGAACGAGGCAGAGCAGGACGAGACACAGCAGGCGGCGCAGCAGGACGACGACGAAGCTCAGCGGACCGCCTCAAGTTCTGGCGCCTCAGGTTCGAGGAGCATCTACCTGCGAGGTCCCGCGAGTCTCCCTCAGCGTCCCATACTTCGAGACAGGCGGACGCTGATTCGGTCGGATGGGGAGAGGCATGTAACTTTATGTTCTTCATTCTTGTTCATATTATGTGTTCAAAATCATAATATAAACTAATACTTTTATTTATCACCTGGACAGGTCTTGGACGGTTGTGGATTATGCTGGAGGTCATCGTCGCCTCCCTAATGGCATTCTTGGCCTGTTGTGCAGGGAACACTTCCCTAGATTGGTTGAGTAGGCCGGAGTGACAGGCCCAGCCTACACCTTCGACCACTACGTCGTCGCCCCCGATGCAGTAGACCGGGACGGCCGGGAATTCAATAACAAGGCGGAGCGGGTGAAGCAAGAGTTGTGGGTAAGTCTTATTATAATGTAAAATATGTCGAATTCATTGCATATTCTTGAAATAATGTATGGATACATCGTTTTTGTATGCAGGATTTCTTTAGATGCGAGGCTGGATATGAGGCTAGGGCGGATGTGGTGGCCACCACGAGCTGTAAGAAGCTCGTCGTGGACATACACTATGAGGCCCGAATCCAGGCCATCGTCAGCTACCACAGCTCCGTCCTTGGGGAGAAGGTGACCAAGCAGCAAGCCCAAACCATGTCGTTGACCAGGGACCAGTACCTGCAGGTAAAGTCATGCATGTTTGGTACCAGTACTCCATGCATTAATTTTATTTTATCTTCTCATATGCACTTTACACGTTTACTTTGTAGATGATTCCACATTGGTGCGCCGCACATCCTCTGTGCTGGGAGTAGATGGTGGATAGGTGGTGCTCGCCTGAGTGGGACGAGGCACACAACGCTAGCCGGGAACGGCGTCTGATGATGCAAGGTCCCTCCCACCACCAAGGCAGCCATAGCCTAGGCCAATATGCAGAAGCATGGGTAAGTCCTCTTTTTTATTTAGGTATATAGCATGGATTAGATATTATTTCTAACTATCTCGTTGGTTTTTTTGCAGTTGCGCGTCATATGGTGGATGACCTTGCTCCATCTTCTCGCCCTATGCTATGACCCATAAGGGCAAGGCGACGTCCGATGTCACCTACAACCCGGATGATGGTCCCGAGGCCTACAACAACCCCGTCGTCTACAGCCGCCTTCATGACTACACCGCCATGGCACGGGAGGTCCATGGCCCAGAATATGATCCGAGCACCGAGCAGATCGACCCTGATGTGCTCATGAGGGTCAGAGGAGGCAAGAGGCATGGGCGGTACTGGATTGTCAACGGGGCAATCAACTCGTCCTCCACTCCCACTCTGTCTCTGGTGCGAGCAAGGAGCATGGGCTCGAGTCCAGCCATACGACCTCAGCACACCAGCTCACAGCATTGCATACAACAACTCGAGGTTAGTGCTTCTGTAACTTATCATTCCTTGAGTTATATACCTTCTCTTTGAGTTACTATAACGTTGGCTTGTAATATTACAGACCCAGCTAAAAGAAGAGAGGAGGGAATGTCAAGAGATGGAGGCGAGGATGATGGCAGAGCGGGAGGCAGAGCGGGCGGATCAGCAGAGGATGGCGGAGATGTTCCAGTACATCCAGAGCCTTGGCGCCGCATAGGGTTTCGCTCCGTCACCTCCATTGTTCCCTGCAGTTGATCCTGCTCTGTTCCATACTCCTGTGAATATCAAAATTCTAGTTAGATGTTGGTAATGCATCTGGTATAACACATGCGATCTCTTCTCTGTGCAGGGACAATCTGGGGTAGCATCCAACAACCCTCATGGATCGCCTAGTCCATCGCCGCACTAGTCCAGGCCCCCATTTCAATGAGACTTATGTTCTTAGTGTTCAGACTTATGAGATACTTGTGACTTCAGAACTTCTTGGTAATGCTGTGTTTGAATACTTATGTTTGTGTTGGATACTTATGTGAGAACTTGATACTTATGAGACTTATGTTCTTGAGTGTCTTATGTTTGATAATTGATTTATGGTCTTTGTGTGATATGTAATGTATATGTGATATCTGTGATGATATTTGTGATGTATATGTGATATTTGTGATGTATATGTGATATCTTTTGTTTGTTTGGATGGAATATAAAAAACAAATTAAAAAGATGTATACTGGGCACTTTGCCGAGTGTCAGGGTTATAGCACTCGGCAAAGTAATAATACCTGGGCACCGATATAGCTTCTTTGTCGAGTGTGGTGGCCCTGGCACTCGGCAAAGAGACACGCTTTGCCGAGTGTCTGTCGGACAGCACTCAGCAAAAAGGCTGACAAAGGGACCCGCTGACGGATCCTTTGCCGAGCGCTGTCCGGTAGGCACTCGGCAAAGAGGTACCTTCTTTGCCGAGTGTATTAGGAGACACTCGGCAAAGACGCCATCTCCGTCACCTCGACGCCGTGATGGTGGCTTTTCTTTGCCGAGTACTGCGTGGCACTCGGCAAAGTCTGTGCCGAGTGTCCGAGAAAAAGTACTCGGCAAAGAAGGCTTTGCCGATGTACTGTGTGTTGAGCCCTTTTTGCCGATTGCGATACTCGGCAAAGCCCTTGCCGATTGTTTTTCAGGCTTTGCCGAGTGCTTCAGATACTCGGCAAAGCGGTCGATTCTGGTAGTGCTTGATCTTATTCGTTGTCGTCGACTGTCTCAATGCTTAGCACCTACATCTGTCATAAGATAGGAGACATGTTGCACATATGACATCTCACGATAAGCTCAATACAAATAGTAAATCAAAGCCTGATTCATCTTCCTGACAATCAATCATCACCACAAAACAATGATACATATAGGACCTGCTAAATCTAATTTTAGGTCAGCTTTAAAATTTTGATATCTTACTATCAGCTCATGTGTGTTTAGATACTTGGGTAATACATAGATAGGCCCATACGTTTATATTAATGGACTGTTAGCTCTTGTGCTAAGCTAGTGCGAGCTCAGATAACATTTTTATGACATTTTTTTAATAACTAACAATTCATCTCTGGTATCAAACAACCTCTCTTTGTGTTTGCACATGGGATGTAGTTCTTGAGAACACAAGAAAGAGAAGAAACCCAAACTGAAAATAAAAAAGCGACAGCCCGAATTTGCATTAACAAGTACATTACATACACGATTCCTCCTCTGCTCTCCCAAAGTTTTCCATGGTACACCTTCCCAAGATCCATGACGACGGTCGGACACACCTAGCAGTTAGACACTCGAATCACTCGAGCTGCGCGTACCAGATCCCCTGGATCTTGACATCCTTGGGCGCCTTGGCCCCGAGGTCGGTGTCGGACGGCTGCACGCTCTCGAAGACGCCGATGACCTCGCCGGTCTCCGGGTTGCTCTTGGTGACGCTCAACGTGATGTTGCCGGTGGAGGAGGCGGCGTTCTTGATGTTCTCCTTCTGGAGCTCCTCCTCGTCACCTCTGCCCCCGGCGGGGAGCGCGACGGCGTTGTCGTAGCCGGTGGAGCCGCCGCGGCCCTTGGGGTCGAGGAAGGAGGAGCCACGGTAGCTGGGCACGAGGAAGGGCCCGCCGAAGCTCTCGGGCTTGCCGGTGGCGACGAGCTGCTTGACGGTGAAGAGGAACGGCACGCGCTCGCCCCCCGGGAGCTGCACGGTGACGGCGGCGTAGTCGATGCCGTCCTTCTCCTCGAACTTGAGCGTGCCGTCGGAGCCGACCTCGAGCGGGCCCTCGATCTCGTCCAGCGTGTACGTGAGGCGGGTCATGAGCTTGGTCTTCTGGAACTCGGGCGGGGCGTTCTTGGCGATGCCCTCCGCCTTGACGGTGAAGGACGTCGGCTCCAGGCACAGCTTCTTCATCTGGTACTTGCCGGCCTTGAACGGGAACGACTCCACGCCGCCGTCGATGGTCGGGCACTGGTTCGCCGTGCCCGTGCCCTTCACCTCCATGTACGTTTTGCTCTGGATCTCGTCGTAGGTCAGCCTCTTGGGCGTGCCCTCCGCGCTCGCGCCCTGCACGCAGACACACACACACATGTCACCACCAACTTCGGTTCGGCCGACCTTGAGGAGCAGGCAAGCGAGCTCGCTAGCTAACAATGCATGCTTACCGAGACGAGGAGCGCCGAGGTGGCGAGCGCGAAGCCGGCGAGCTTCGCGGCGTCGACGCACCTGCTGGCGACGTCCTGCAGGGAGCACGTGATCCTGGCGGCGCCGGCGTCGACGCTGAACGCCCTGCAGGCGAGTTGCGACGACGGGCGGGACGGCAGCGAGGCAAAGGGCGCCCGGCCGCCGATCTTGGCCGGCTGCATCAGGGTGGCCGCGGCTTGGAGCGAGGCTGCCATCGTCGTCGCGGCGGGTGATGCCTTTTGGCTTTTGCCCTTTTCCTCTGGTGGGTGGGTGCGTATCGTGAAGGGCGGTTTTGTGAGGGCGGGAGAGTTCGTTATCTACGCGCAGCTGAGCAGAGGCCACAGGCGGAGGATAAGAGCAGCGGATAAGGGGTCTCTTCCCATTGGTGACTCGGGGCTATGGTGATGCCCAGTGCACACGTGGCATGCCCAGGTGCCACTCCTCGCTGGCACTTGTGGTCGTGCGGGCTGGTCCTGGTTTGTAGGGACCACCGGAGAACGATCTCCTCTCCTCCGCCTAATCCCCATGGTCATGGTCAGACCATGGTATTTCTCTAAAGAATGAGGGGTCCTTGTTAACTTTTCCTTGGCTTTGATACATTGGAAAGTTTGCCGTTTATATAAAAAAAAATCACTCCATTTTTTATAGTCTGGATGATCCAACTTATGGCAATTGCGTTCTAATATGATTGAGTAAAAGAACATTCAAAGAAGAGGTGGAACATTCATGAACAATAAAGGAGTGAAGTCTTGCATATGGTGGGCTTTGTGGTACCACGAGGGATCCCCACGTATGTAAAAGGCGCACCACCAACTTTGCATGCATCCAAAGGTGTTAGCTAAGTGGAGAGTGGAGAGCTATCTGATTCGTTAGGTTTATGAGAACCAAAAATGACTCCTCAAACTTCACATGAAGCTCATTTGAGTTTGAAAATGATCTTAGGAACCCTTTTAGGTTAAAAAGCACTCTAGCATCACTTGTATGGATGAGTAGAGTATCGTCATCCTACTTGTATAGTTGGAAAGTCACCTCCAGATGTATCACTCAAAGGATTCTTTAAAACACCCACCCCACCAAGCTTTATTAGTCATAGATTGGAGGAGGTATATATGTTTGCCATCTCAAAGAGAATGAGATACAGGGGGCCGGGTCCCCTTGTCTCACTCCTCTTCTACAATTTTAAAGATTTTTGTGTGGGATGCCATTGAGTACGTAGTACTAAAGGTGATCCTCAACTAAGAATAATTTGAATTCGCTTGTCTAAAAAACCTTATGCTTTAGGACTCTGTGGAACCATTCAATGCTCTAGTCTGTAAAAATGAATTTTCGAAGGTCAATTAAAGTATGACGAGTTATTTTTATTTGAATGATGGCAAAGGTGAAGAAACTGAAAAGCCTTGACTAAGCAGTCTTTTACTGTTCCACCTCTAATGAACCCATACTCGCTTTCATGTACCAACCGAGGCATCAAAGATTGTAGCCTTGTAGAAAATAAAATAAAATAAAAAGTGAGCACAAACTGTTCACGCCGGAAAACCAAAACCCTCGGTTTGGCAACGTACTGGGCCAGATCTGGATGTTCGACAGCCAGCCAGGCCACCTTAAGATTGGGCCTGAAGATGACGTCAGAGGCCTCCAAGTGAAATTGCTAGTGGGCCTGTCAAAAGCCCTCTCCCCCCGAACCAAAAAGGCCGAAGCCTGCGTGTCGGCTTTTCGCAGTGAAGCAGCTGCAATGGCCCGGCAGCTGAGCCCCCTATATTGACCGATCGTGTCAACTGTCAATCCCTTTGGCGTTCGTTGGGAGAAGAAAAAGACGACAGGGACGAGAAGCAGGGCCCGGTCCTGGTTGGATGCTGCAGGGATACGCCGGCCGGCCGGCTTGCCCTTGTCTGACTTTGACGAGAGCATGGAGGCAACAGTGTCAATGAGTTGGTACGAGATGGAGGTCAGCTGCCTCGTAACGTGACGTGCCAGCTTAATTAACCGTAGGGTTCCTAACAGTGAGCTGTCTGGTACGTAATAATACTATTAGTTGGAGTTGGCCAGGTACTAGCTACAGGTTGTATGTGTTAAACAACGTAGTTGTCGCAGGTCCTCGATCCGGACTCCGAACCCTCCCAACAGCAGTAGGGACGTGAGAAGTTGTAGAAGCCCGCTTCCTTCCTAACAACCCAACACAGAGAGGAACAAGAGACACAGTGAATGGAAGCTCTTTCTGTCTATCTTCATTATGAGGGGTATGGATACATATATATATATAGCATGTGTACCCACTAAGGGCAGTTTCGGTATTAGCCCATTAAACCTCTTTTAGGGTTTCTCAACACTCCCCCTTGGGCGAATATCGTGACAACTTATGTCTCATCAAAACTCCGAAAAACCCAGTGGGAAAAAATGGAGAAAGAGAGCATAGTGCCACTCGATGTATTGCACTTGTTGCCTCGTTAAAAACCATCTGTGAGAAACTTCAGGAAAACTCACAATGGGAAAAAGAGTACAACGGGTGTCTTCAGAACAACTATAACCTTCAAGGTGTATAATATACGATCTTCAGGTCGAATTGTAAGGGCTGAAATTCAGAGGTGATCTCCCCCTGAACCCTGCAGGTCTCTCAAATGCCTCATCCCTATACCTCGTACACATTTTCTGAATGTGACTGCAGGTAAGGATTTAGTGAATAAATCAGCCAGATTATCACAAGACTTGACTTGCAGGATTTTTACCTCACCCTCGTTCTGGAGTTCATGAGGATAAAAATACTTAGGACATATATGCTTAGTCATATTGCTCTTAATATAGCACGTTTCCATTTGTGCAATACATGCAGCATTATCTTCATAGATAATGGTGGGGGTATTTGCGGTGTTATAACCACATGACTTCTGGATGTAGTTAGTCATCCGTCGTAGCCAAGCACATTCTCGTGTGGCTTCATATAGTGAGATTATTTCTGAGTGGTTAGTAGACGTCGTTACTAATGTCTGTTTGCACGATCTCCAGGATACAACAGTGCCACCACATAGAAATACAAAGCCAGTCTGAGATATACCATTATGGGGATCTGACTGATATCCAGCATCAGCATAGCCCACCATAGTCTGGTCCTGATTCTTTGAAAAAAAACAGGCCAAGATCTTGAGTGCCTTTGAGGTATCTAAGTATAGTCTTAACACCTACCCAATGTCTTCTGGTTGGGTCTGCACTATATCTAGCTAGTAGATTTACCGCGAATGCAATATCAGGCCTGGTGCAATTCGCAAGGTACATCAGTGCTCCAATAGCGCTAAGGTAAGGAACTTCAGGTCCCAACGATTTCTCATCGTCACTCTTCGGTCTAAATGGGCCAGTATCCATTTCAAGGGATCTCACGACCATCGGGGTCTTTAAAGGGTGAGCTTTAATCATATTAAATCTCTCAAGGACCCTTTTACAATAGGTCGACTGGTGTACAAATATTCCTTCTGGGAGATGCTCGATCTGCAGGCCCAAGCAAAACTTGGTTTCTCCCAAGTCTTTCATTTCAAACTCTGTCTTGAGGTAGGCGCTGGCCTCCTCAATATCCTCAGCATATCCAATGATATTCAAGTCATCAACATAGACCGAAACTATAAAAAAACCCTTCTGAGATTTTCTAATGAATACACAAGGAGAATCTGGATTATTTACGTATCCCTTCTTTAGGAGGAATTCACTTAGCCGATTGTACCACATCCGCCCAGATTGTTTAAGCCCATACAACGCCCTCTGCAACTTAACGTTGTACATGTTGCGATTTGACTTGGCATCCGGAACTCTCAGCCCATCCGAGACCTTCATATAGATTTCCGAATCCAATGACCCATACAAGTATGCGGTCACTACGTCCATCATCTGCATTTTTAAGTTTAAACCTGCTGCCAGTGATATCAAATATCGGAACGTTGTGCCACTCATTACCGGGGAGTAAGTTTCATCGTAATCGATGTCGGGTCTCTGCGTGAACCCTTGTGCTACAAGTCTCGCTTTGTATCTCACCACCACGTTGTTCGCGTCCCTCTTTCGGACGAACACCCATTTGAACCCGACTAGGGTAACATTGGGGGGCGTGCGAGCGACAGGCCCAAATACTTGCCTCTTTGAAAGCGAGAGCAATTCCGTCTCTATTGCTTCTTTCCATTTGACCCAATCTGAGCGCTTCTGGCACTCCGCCATGGACTTTGGTTCAGAATCCTCAGCAATCACAACAGCGATCATAGAGACGAAATCAGTGTCGACAACTGTAGTCTTTCGGTTATATAACTCTCCCGTCTCAACATAGTTTATGGCAATTTCTTCAACTGAATCATCCGGTTCTTTGTGATTTCCCAAGTTATTTGAAACCGGTTGTTCCGAAGTCCTTGTGCTTTTATTTGTGCGCACATTTGCACTAGGACGTTCACCTTCAAGGTGTGTTACTGCTGGAACATCTGAAAGGAAGCGTGTTGCATTTTCTTCAGTAACTTGCTGGTGCAGGCGTCCCCGCTTAGCTGATACTGAATCATCCGGTTTTCTCCCCCTTTTCCTAGGATGGGGAGTACGAGTAGAGTCCATACCCTGCAGAGGTATCTCCACTCTCTCCGGTGCATTTGCCGTAGGAATATGCGACTTCGACACTCCTCTTATATCAGTAAAGGCATCTGGCAGATTATTTGCTAAGTTTTGCAGGTGTATTATTCGTTGAACTTCAAGTTCGGTTTCTCTAGTGCGTGGGTCAAGCGATTGGATGCTACTAGCACTCCATTCTATTTCTTGGCATTCTTTGTTATTAAGGTACAATCCTCCCCCTAATGCCGGGAAATGCTCTTCATCGAAGATGCTATCAGCGTACCGAGCCGTGAACAGATCCCCGGTTCTAGGCTCTAAATATTTGATTATGGACAGAGATTCATAACCAACATAGATCCCCATCTTCCGGTGAGGTCCCATAGATGTACGCTGGGGTGGTGATATCGGCACGTATACAGCACAACCGAATTTTCGCAGATGGGAAACCACTGGTTGTTGACCACGCGTTAACTGGTGGGGAGAAGCAGAGTGGTAAGCAGATGGTCTATATTGGATTAAGGCCGCAGCGTGCAAAACTGCGTGTCCCCAACAACTGGTCGGGAGTTTGCTATCTTGTAGAAGTGGCCTGGTTATGAATTTTATTCTTTTAATTAAGGACTCAGCAAGTCCATTCTATGTATGGACATGCGGTACGGAATGCTCTACATTTATGCCCAAAGCAAGACAATAGTCATTAAAGGCCTTTGAGGTAAACTCTCCGGTATTATCCTTCCTGATTGACTGAATGCGGTTCTCCGGGAAGCTCGCACGCAAACAGATAATTTGGGCAATAAATTTTGCAAATGCGTGGTTCCGCGTGGACAACAGGCACACGTGGCTCCACTTAGTAGAAGCATCTATAAGAACCATAAAATATCTGAAGGGCCCTGATAGGGGGTTGATTGGACCACAGATATCACCCTGAAGTCTCTGCAGGAAACTCGGGGACTCAGCCTTTACTTTCAGGTAAGAGGGCTTAGTTATCAGTTTTCCTTTAGCACAAGAGACGCATAGGAAGTCTTTAGGAATTTGTGTGGTTTTCATGCCATGGCCAATGGAGCTAGTTATGATGTTCCGCATCATCCTTAATCCAGGGTGTCCTAGTCTTTCATGCCATACTCGAAAAGACTCAGGATTTTTAAATATAGTAGACATCGCAACAAATTCAGGGGGTGGTTTAATTCTTGAGTAATACAACCCAGAGGAGGTGCCTTGCGCTTTCTCTACCACTTTTGTTTCACATTCGTTTGTTGATGTGATATGGAGGTATTCAGCACCACCCACACATGCAGTTGTAACGTGATAGCCGCTACGACGGATATCTTTGAACGTGAGGAGAGTACGAGTTGCTCCTGGGTATAGGAATGCTTCTTCAATAAAGATCCTAGTACCGTTAGGGAGGACAACAATGGCTCGACCGGAGCCTACAATGCGGCCATTGTTGCCGACAATTGTAGTGATATTCTCAGTCCTCTTCAGGAGTGTCTGAAAATATTTCGTCTCTCTAAGAATCGAATTTGTGGCTGCGCTATCAATCAGGCATGGTTCATCGTTTTCCTCCATCATGGAAAGTGAGTCTTGTTTGTGTTTCTTGTGTCGATGAACCGGAACGAAGCCTGTCGCGTAGGACAGTTCGGCAAGGCCGGAGGACCTGCCGGCGTGATGGAGAGTCGATGCCGATCGGATCCACGAGTCGAGGTAGAGCAGTGCTGATGACGTGTTAAACAACGTAGTTGTCGCAGATCCTCGATCCGGACTCCGAACCCTCCCAACAGCAGTAGGGACGTGAGAAGTTGTAGAAGTCTGCTCTCTTCCCAGCAACCCAACACAGAGAGGAACAAGAGACACAGTGGATGGAAGCTCTTTCTGTCTATCTTCATTATGAGGGGTATGGATACATATATATAGCATGTGTACCCACTAAGGGCAGTTTCGGTATTAACCCATTAAACCCCTTTTAGGGTTTCTCAACAGTATGAATCCGTCAACTAAGCTGGTTGGAATGCCCGACCGGGCGTTGTCTAGAAAAAACAACGGGAGGGCCAAACAGCGGTCGGATCAATCACAAACTAGCTATTTCAGAATTTAGGGCATGTTAGACTAGTCCGTTTATTTTAGCTTCCTAAATTTACATACGGCGGTAATAAAATAGGGACTAAACCACTTTAGTCCATAGTCCCTCGATCCAACTAGGAATTATTAGGATGTGTCCTCTACACTAGCCAGTTAACAGCAACCGGGGTAGGGTTAATGCTAACCGTCTAACCGCGCCCCTGGTTGAGGGGCTATCCTAGCCGTTGGTTGCAGCCCCCCGGTCACACGACGCCATATAAATAGATTAAGGGGGCCAACGGGTGTAGCCAACGCAAATCGCTCGACCACAAAACCTTAATCGACACTTTGAGAGGAACCGGTCCCCCTAGGCGCTCGGAGTGACTGGAATCGCTGTGACTATGTATCAGATCCCCATCATCCCATTGGGATCTGAGTTTCTCCCTGCAGGCAACACTGGAGGAGTAGATCCACCGCCGATCAACTACGGGAACCAATCTCCTTGACACCCACAGAGAGATCGAGAAGGAGGAGGAGGCGGGTCTTCGCTGCAAGACGCTGCCGCAATGATGGCTGGGAACAACAACGACGGTATGTATACCTATACCTCTTGGTAGAATAGATCTACTCATCATTGAGGTATTTTAGACATGGATTGGTATTGTAGGGACTTAGGAATCGATCCTAAGCACCAAAGATTCTAACAAGAATGACTACAAGAAACTAATTAGGTTTATTAAGCTTAGTTAATCCATAAATAACAAAATGTTTATTGTATCAGCATCATAAACTAGTTAGGTTTAATAGGTTAACCTTAGCATTTAGTTCTGAAGTAATTAGTTTTGTAGTTAGACTATATTTAATAATACTTCTAGCTAATCATCCAACATCGACGTGAAGTCACATAACCAGATTCAATACCCGCACGATCCGGACTTCGGGCATGCGTTTTTGCGTGGTGTATGTAAAGCTTCCCTCCCTATATTCCCACGCTGATTATAAATGGTTTGTTTAATTAGGTTTAGTGCCGCGCGCACCCAAAAGAAAAAGAAAAGTCGAATTTGTTTGCACTAAAGAAGCATATCGTAACCCATCTGAAACGAACAATAATAACACGTATATATAAGAGAGAGTGCGGTGTGCATGGGGCAAAACCATTCATTCGTCCGGCAACTCTTGGTGCTCGCACGATACGATACGACGGCGGATGCACACGAGTCGTCTTCGTCATCATCATCCCGTCGCCTCCTCCTCCCAAGCAAACAGAGCATCATTCTCGTCTCCTCTACGCTCCCAGCGTAGTACAGTGCGTACGCGCAACGCGAGAGCGACACGTCACTGAAAACAATAGGCACTCCCAAGGCAACGACAAGAACCCGTCAGCGTCTGGACGCACACACACACACACCACCCATCCATATAGCGCCATGCATATAATGCATTGCATCACCGAAACCATCTCGCCTTTCATCCAACTGGCTCTTGCTGCTCACGTGACGGATGCCACGTCATGCGTTAAATTAATCTCGACGAACTTACTCACTCCACCAATCAAGTGACTACACCGTCTGATTTGATGCAAGGACCCACCTGATCAAGCTTTCTGCCCACGTTCTGACGTCCCTCCGGCGTCCAAGTGTGAAGGCAGGAAGCAACGCGAGATGCTGCATGTACCTTCCAAAGACCGGGTCTACATGCACGCCGCCGATTTTTCTCTCTCTCTCTCTCTCCCCTTTTGTCATCATCTATCTTGTACTTGTAGTTGTATTATTTCCGTACACACACAAGTATGGTCTTGGTCTTCGCAAACGGTGTATGCGAACCAGGTACGCCTCTGAACAGGTGAGGTGAAAGAGTGAACAGAAATATTCAAATGGTTCGGTAGACAAATCACAAATGCGAGTGAATACTCTCTCTCTCGATCAAGCTTCTTCAAAGCATCGTGTGCAGGAATAAATCATGGAGTGATTAGCAATCCTGTATATAATTAAAGATCTAGGCACGGGTAAAAAAAAAAGATAACTAAAAAAGTCTTATGCGCATCTCACGGCCGGCGACCTGGCTGCCATCTCTCACCATGTCCTGTCCCACTCCCTCCCACGTTACCAGCTCCCAGTAGTGTGTAGTTTTGTCATGATCCATCATCAATCCGTAGCACATAGATGCATATATAGGTCATGGATGGATACAATCCCTAGCAAACAATACAATTATAGAACAAGGCCAAGTAAGACTAGACTAGATTTATATAGAAAAATTATCATAATAATCAGATCTGTCACGAGACATTTCCTTATTACACATTTATGTAAAGCCATATATATTGATAATAGTTTTTTTACACTTTTGGTCCAAACTTCAAACAACTTGAGTTTGAGTGGACATAAAATTGTGTGCTTTTTTTTTTGGACAGAGACACTACGCCGTAGGGCCGAGGCAAACAGCGACGCAGACGTACACATCACCCGACGCTCCAACGCACCAAAAGTAAACGGGGGGCACAGCCGTGCCCACTGCCCACCCACCCACCCCGGCCGCGCCAGCTCCAGCGCCATTATCCTCCTCCTCCTCCTCCTCCTCCTCCTCCTCCATCCACTTGCTCCTCAATCAGCCACAGACTACGCGCGCATTGACCACGACGTTAATGATATCTTCGTCTTCGATGCACCAGCCACTTCCTCCAGAACACAAACACAAGCGCCCACTGCAAAAACGCGAATCTTCGGCGCCTGATCGCCCGTTGCTGTCGCCTCCTTTTTCTGTCCCAGTTCTGCAGAAACCGTCCCGGAAAAGGGGCTCACAACTGCCAGGAGAACGATGCAATGAACATATTACATGTTACATGCACAGCCATGCCGGAGCAGAAACTTTCATTTGGCATTAGGTTGGTGAACGAAGCATGGTTCGGTTTCTTACCAGTTAAGACTAGAGTAGCGTAATTGACTCAGAAGATATGCACGAATAGGTGGTGCAACTATCTCAGCATGGTGCAATATTCAAGACCAACCTGGGCTCCTCCAAAAAATTAAAAAAAAAATATTCTGTGGCAACTTACAAAGTTTGGTGACGACCTAGAGAAGGATATCAACTAAGAAGGCTTCGTACAGGGAAGTTGGACTTTTGCACGTAGAGTTGTTTGTAGCGACCCCAAGCAAAACGTCAAACATGTGACCCGGGGGCAAGAAAAGTATTTCTGATTTTCTTTCCCCCTTTCCTCTCTGGAGTGTGTATTGAAGAGAGAGAGAGATTGCTGGAGGCAAACGTGGTGTAAGTAACTGACCTGGATGGTTCTGCAACATATAACTTTGCCATTCTCCCTCGGGGAACAAGACGAAGAAGAAAGATCAACGCCACCTGAGACTCAGAGAGAGCAAACAGCTTCTTCTTCTCCTGCCCCCATGCTGTCGTAGGGGAAAAAAAAAACCCTCTGATTCTTTAGCTAGCCACGGCAGCCCAGAATCCAAACCGAGCGTCTCTGCGAGCGGCAGGACGTTTCATCTTTCATGAGAGCGAATCATGCAGCCACTGAATTTGCTACGCAGCAGCAGCACAGCCTCCAGATTACCCGCGCCTTTCTTTGGTACTGCCTTGGTCGTCCTCCTGCTCCTCTCCTGTGCGCGCCTCGCCAGCTCCTGCACAGAGCGAGAGAAGAGCTCGCTCGTCGACTTCCGGGACGGTCTCTCGCGGGAGGGCAATGGCGGCCTCAACACGTCGTGGGCCAGCGCCACGGACTGCTGCCAGTGGGAAGGAATAACCTGCCGCGGCGGCGACGGCGTGGTCACGGACGTCTCGCTGCCTTCGAAAGGCCTCAGGGGGAGGATCCCGGCGTCCCTCGGCAACCTTACGGGGCTGCTGCGCCTCAACCTGTCCTGCAACTCACTCTACGGCGACCTTCCGGCGGAACTGGTGCTCTCCAGCAGCATCGTCGTCCTGGATGTCAGCTTCAACCGCCTATCTGGTCCTCTGCAAGAGCGTCAGTCCCCAGTTTCTGGCCTCCCTCTCGAGGTACTGAATATCTCAAGCAACTTCTTTACAGGACAGCTACCATCCACAACGCTGCAAGCGATGGACAGTCTCGTCGCTCTTAATGCAAGCAACAACAGCTTTACGGGACCCCTGCCGTCTTCTATCTGCATCCACGCACCATCGCTTGCCACAATTGACCTTTGCTTAAATGACTTCAGTGGGCCTGTTTCCTCAGAGTTTGGCAGTTGCTCCAAGCTGACAGTACTCAAGGCTGGCCACAACAACCTTACCGGAGCTCTACCCCACGAACTGTTCAATGCTACCTCACTGGAGCACCTCTCTTTTCCAAACAATAATCTGCAGGGGGTGCTTGATGGTTCCGGCCTAGCCAAACTCAGCAATCTTGTTTTCCTTGACCTTGGATCGAATGGGCTCGAACGAGAGATGCCAGATTCTATTGGGCAGCTGGGGAGATTGGAGGAGCTCCACTTGGACAACAACCTGATGACCGGAGAGCTGCCATCGACCCTAAGTAACTGCAGGAGTCTCAAGTACATCACCCTCAGAAACAATAGCTTCATGGGAGATCTTAGCAGAGTTAACTTCACCCAGATGGATCTGAGGACTGCGGATTTTTCTCTGAACAAATTCAACGGAACAATTCCTGAAAGCATATATGCATGCAGCAATCTAGTTGCTTTGCGGTTGGCTTACAACAATTTTCATGGCCAGTTCTCACCAAGAATAGCCAATCTCAGATCCCTCTCCTTCCTTTCAGTTACCAACAACTCATTTACAAATATCACAGATGCACTTCAGAACCTCAACAGATGCAAGAACCTTACCTCCCTGCTAATTGGAAGCAACTTCAAAGGTGAGACCATACCGCAGGATGTAGCAATTGATGGTTTTGAGAATCTCCGGGCCCTAACCATAGACCTATGTCCATTGGTTGGGAAAATCCCTATTTGGTTATCAAAACTCACAAAACTGGAGATATTAGATCTATCATACAATCACCTTACTGGAACAATACCATCCTGGATTAACAGGCTGGAACTCCTCTTCTTTCTGGACATGTCAAGTAACAGGCTCACAGGGGATATTCCACCTGAATTGATGGAGATGCCAATGCTACAATCTGAGAAGAATGCTGCCAAGTTGGACCCGAAGTTCCTTGAGTTACCTGTATTTTGGACACAATCACGGCAATACCGTTTGCTCAATGCTTTCCCCAATGTATTGAATCTATGCAACAATAGCTTGACAGGCATAATTCCCCAAGGGATTGGTCAGTTGAAAGTGCTCAATGTCCTCAACTTTAGCACCAACAGCTTGTCTGGAGAAATACCACAACAAATTTGCAACCTCACAAACCTGCAAACTCTAGACTTGTCAAATAACCAGCTCACAGGTGGACTCCCATCTGCACTGAGTAATCTTCACTTCCTTTCTTGGTTCAATGTGTCTAACAATGACCTAGAAGGGCCAGTTCCAAGTGGAGGACAGTTTAATACCTTTACAAATTCTAGCTACATTGGGAATTCCAAGCTATGTGGTCCTATGCTCAGTGTCCATTGCGGCTCAGTAGAAGAACCTCCAGACGTAACGAAAAGAAGGCACAAGAAGACCGTCTTGGCAGTTGCCTTAAGTGTGTTCTTTGGAGGTTTTGCCATCCTTTTCTCGCTGGGACGACTTATTTTGTCCATCAGAAGCACAAAATCCGCTGACAGAAATAAGAGCAGCAACAACAGGGACACTGAAACAGCTTCATTCAACTCTGTTTCAGAGCACCTGCGTGATATGATAAAGGGAAGCATTTTAGTGATGGTACCTCGAGGCAAGGGTCAACCAAACAATCTCACATTCAATGATATCTTGAAGGCCACAAATAATTTTGATCAGCAGAACATTATTGGTTGTGGAGGTAATGGTCTAGTCTATAAAGCTGAGCTACCTTGTGGATCCAAGCTTGCGATCAAGAAACTCAATGGTGAAATGTGTCTGATGGAAAGAGAATTCACAGCAGAGGTCGAAGCACTCTCTATGGCACAACATGAGAATCTTGTGCCACTATGGGGTTATTGTATCCAGGGAAACTCGAGGCTCCTCATATATTCTTTCATGGAGAACGGGAGCCTTGATGATTGGCTTCACAACAAGGACAATGCCGACTCATTTCTTGATTGGCCAACAAGGCTCAAGATTGCAAAAGGAGCAGGCCGGGGCCTTTCTTATATCCACAACACCTGCAACCCTAGCATTGTTCACCGTGACGTCAAGTCCAGCAACATCTTACTTGACAGAGAATTCAATGCTTACGTCGCCGATTTTGGCCTTGCAAGACTGATCCTTCCTTACAACACACATGTCACGACTGAGCTGGTAGGCACTCTGGGTTACATTCCTCCCGAGTATGGCCAGGCCTGGGTGGCCACGCTGAGAGGTGATATATATAGCTTCGGAGTGGTCTTGCTTGAGCTGCTCACAGGAAAGAGGCCAGTCCAGGTTTTGATCAAGTCCAAAGAACTTGTCCAATGGGTACGAGAGATGAGGTCCCAAGGAAAGGACATTGAGGTCTTGGATCCTGCTCTCAGAGGAAGAGGACATGACGAGCAAATGCTGAATGTGCTTGAAGTAGCATGTAAGTGCATCAACCATAATCCTGGCTTGAGGCCAACCATCCAAGAGGTGGTGTACTGCCTGGAGACCATAGTTGAGCCGCTGCAGGTGCAGGAGCAGGTGCATGTGTAGTTAAAGGAGAACATATTGTAGGTGGCAATCTTGTACTCTACCAGACTAGGTGTAACTTCAGTAAAGGAAGAGTTTCTAACAAAGAGCACAGTAGTGTACATTTCTGAAAGAAAAGTCTCGATGTCATGAGGCCCTGTATACGGTTTTCCTTATTCCTTCCGTGGAAATATTGCACCTCCTAGCTCAAACAACTGAACATGGAAAGTGCATAAAAAGAGCACTGGGATCTTGCTTAGTATGCCTATGTTTCTATCCTAGCGAAGTTGTACAGTTATGTATGTAAATCTGTGAAAAGAAGAGGCTTATGTATACAATTTTCCCTCTTCTTATCTAAAACCTATAACACTCAAGTTCAATTGCAGGAATAGTGAAAGCATGTTGAGGTATCAATTAATTCACGAACATTTCTGGAACCGTGAAACATGTACAGATCCCCGAGTTAAAAAATATGGATAGCATAGTTGAGGAAGAAGGGTGCACTTCACTGTTCTTTTTTTTTAATCTAGGAAGGTGGCACGATATGAAGTACCATACCATTGTCTAGAACTTAGGCTGTCTGCAGCAAGAGACGCTAAAGCGTCCGCTACCCTATATATAGCATTTTTCGTCGTTCGCTACGGCTCCAACAAGAAACGGTAAACGATCCGCTAAAATATAGCGTCTGTCCGGCCACCGCTAAATCTAGTGTTTTGCTGTTCACCCGCTATCCATC
Organism: Zea luxurians; assembly: GCA_029449295.1. Classification (NCBI taxonomy): domain Eukaryota; kingdom Viridiplantae; phylum Streptophyta; class Magnoliopsida; order Poales; family Poaceae; genus Zea; species Zea luxurians. Next base: position 47,707,456 of record JAOPSE010000005.1, on the reverse strand, counting down.
GCGCGCATGGGTGTCCTCGTCTCCGAGCCAGTGTTATTAAAACTACGTTTAAACGATGTTTAAACTACGTTTAAACGTCAAAACTCTAATTAGAGGTTGAAATCACGTTTTAGCGTTTTGGCGTTCTAAACTATAAAATGCAATGTTTTATGCATTTTAGACCATTAGCTATTTTTGGGCCCAGTCTATTAGTTACTTTTGGGGTTCAATCCAGCTCATGGGTGAAGTTTTGGTAAGCCACTAACCTATCTGTTTTGGTATTTAACTTCATATTATTGTCTAAAATTATGATATATTGGTATTTTTCCTATGTTGTTTAAAACTACGTTTAAACAAAGTTTAGACGTTTAAAAGTCAAAATTTCACCCATGAGCGTTCCAACGTTTTATTGTTTTAATAACCTTGCTCCGAGCAACGTCCGTGCAGTTGAGCCAGCAGCGGCACCCATGCCTACGACCCCGCGTAGTCGAGACAGCAGGAGGACCATCACACGGGGAAGGAGGACCACCACGCCATATCCGTCGAGGCGGAGCTTCCATGCCGCGGTGGAGGACCTGGCCTTGACTGCGGCCGCCGCAGCCACGTGCTGGAGCAAACAGTGGCACTGGTAGAAGCTCGGGAAAAGGGTTGCCGCTCTGGTAGAACAGCCCGGCTGGAGCAAACAGCGGCACTGGTAGACATGGCAAAGGTGCTCGAAACTACAGCCATGGCGTAACGTTCTCTAGCTGAAGCCATGACGCAAGGTGCTCCAAGCTACAGCCATGGCGTGAGGTGGTCTCCAAACTGTAGCCATGGCGAAGGTGGTGGGATATCGCGCGCGCAAGGTTCTCGACGAAATGCTCCAGCTGTTGCGAAGCAAAAAAACGACGGTTCTGATTTAGTAAAATAATATATTCAGTTTGTTAAATTGGCGTATTAAAGTGGATGAGATATAGAGGATGAATTTTAGAGGACGCTGCTGGAGTCCATAAAGATATAGATGATGGAATCATTTAGAGTGTTTTGTAAAGGACAGAATATTCCTCTAGGTGATGAAATTTTAAGGAGACAGTCTTAGCTTACTGTTATTGCTCCGAGAGGGAGCAATCTATGAACCAGTGGTGTTCATAATTTAACTAAGGAGCATATACAATCAGTATTGTTTGGTTCCCTCCCTCCCCAACAATCTGATGGAATCCTACATGGCTTCCTTTGCAAGCTCCAACAGCCCTAGAGCAACCACAGCGGCACAATGGCAGAAGCAAGACCACAAGCAATGCACACTTCCACAGCCCGACAATTTCCACATGCAGAATGCTAACACCAACAAGCCCTAGCAAAAAAAAACAAAAAAAAAACAAAAAACCAGCGCAGTACCAACCTCAAATCTAGCGAAAGCAGTTGTCAGGGGCATCGAATGACGTACTGACCAACAGCAGCCGGGACCGGTCGCGGTTGCCGGCTTCCGGTGGTCGCCGAGCCAGGAACGCGCGTGACTCCATGCGGAACGGGACTACGGGAGGGGGCGCTCCGTCACACGGCCAGACGGCCAATGGCTGTGCCTGTGCGGCCGTGCGGGTGGGAGGAGGCCGCCGGGGTGACTCTGAACTCGGTTTCCTTTCTCCGTGGGCCGGCCCAATCTTACTCGCAGATGGGCCTTTTCTGGGCTAACACTTCCCATTCTGGTTTGCAGGTTTTGCAGCAGGGTTGGAGTCTCTCCGAAATTCACTCCCTGTTACTGCTCGTGCACGTCCTATGGTGTATGGACTGCGCGCACTCTCAAATTGGCAGGTCTTCTTCATCATTTGGTAGTGTCTTCCGCACGTCACGTCACATCCCTCCGATCCCCTGCAGAAAGGAACGTGAGCGGCAGTTAAAAAAACTCAGTCCCTGAGGCCAACTAATCCCGGTCTTTAGACCCAACGATGGTTTAGCTTGTGCTGTGTCTTCCCACCACATCCATCGCAGGCTCGCACGCTGCGGATGTTGTAGCAGCCGCGGTGGCACGGGAGCTCAGTTCCATCCAGGAACGAACAAGCGCATTGTAAAGTTCAGTAGCAACGATAGCTCAGTTTGTTTGATGTGCAACATGCAGATTTTTTACTGGCTGTGAATTTGCAGTGTAATTTTGGGTTCCTTGGCAGTAATCAAGCCACTAACCTGAGACTGAACCATCTACGAATGTACACTTGTATTCTGGGTTCGCTTGATGTACAAAAAGTTAGCTGAAATGTTACGTACAAAGAAGAATCCTAGTCACGGAAAAAATTTACAGAATGTACAGCAAAAGCTAATATTTTCAGCTCTCCAAAAAAGTGTCAACTGTCAAGCACCCACTCCTGTGGCTTTCTTTCTGTGCATAGCAATGCAGTCTTGTACTCTTGTTTCAGTTCTGGCACCTGGTGTTGTTGGACAAGAACAGGTACCGGAACCTCGAGTCGAACGGGATGACGCTGAAGCTGCGCACTCCAAGAAGCCGCTGCTTATGCGACGACGACGACGACGTGTCCTGGATCGCGGCGACTTGGTCTAGTGTCAGATGGCGGCAGATCCAGTCGGCGAGCAGGGAGTCCTCCACGATGCCCTTGGCGTAGCTCTGCAGTAGCTTGGGGACTACGAGCTCTCCCTTGTCGTTTATGCCAACTGACGCTCGGATGTAGTCTCTCATGGACTCCTGAAGCTCAGCTCGAACGTTTTCAGCAGAGAAGATCCTTACCTGGGGTGATAGGATGTTGTCATTTTTTTTTTCCAAAATATGAGTAGGGAAGAATTGAAGAGCTAAGTATTGTGACAGAGCACACTGGAAACACAATTTATTGTTTGCAAATTTTCTGAAAAGAAACGGTCTTTAGATCCATATGCTCAGTTACTTGAAGCCATGTAGTGCTATCTGCTGAGAAAATTTCTAACTCCAGCAACTATGCATGAAAGCATCCCAAGAACATACCCGCCCCTATAATTAGTTTCTGTAACAGAGTCCCCACTGTTTTTACTCGGTCACTTACCGCAGGAGAAGAGAACATCCCACAGCAGAGCGCGAAGAGAACGCGAGGCTCAGTGCCATCGATTGAATATCTCCTGAGGTTCTCTGACGTTTTAAACTTGTGAAGGGCCAGCATCAAGGACTGGAAAGGAGGAAGGATAGTAAGATGGATTTTTCAACTTGTATGATGAATAGAGGAACCTGAAAAAACGAGGAACAGAGTTATACGAGCTGTGGCCGGTGCACCGGAGTCTTCATCTTCAGAATCACAAACTCTATTTCGGCTGCACTGACAGCCTGCCCGCCGATCGTGTAACAGGCCTGCCACATTGTCTCTAGCTCGTCAAATTACAGTATATCGAGAGTTCAGCGAAAGTTGTGAATCAAAAAGGAATTAGTCAAACCTTTTGCATTAGCGCGAACAGCTTAATGTCATTTTCAGGGACACCGTATGCCAAATAAGCCTAGTAAAGTTCAGGTAAACATGCATGGTGTTCAGGGTGCGTATTATTTTGACAACGATGGACTAAACAAAACATCAACTTCTATCTCTAAACAAGTAATTTAGAGGCATTCTCAAAAATAAAAAAGGTGATACATCGTACATACTTACATGCATTATTAATGCATTGTACAAGTTAACCCAAAATGCTAACCGTTCATCACAGTTCATACAAGAAGGGTCAACCTTTGATAGTTGCTCCACAAGAAACCTGCAAAAAGAAGATGGAATATATAGTTAGTACCGCTTAAACTGTAGTGCTTTTTAGATGTAAATTTTTCAGCATGCAATTTGTTTAAGTACAATCAGTAGCTGAAGGCAAGTGTTTAACTCGAAACCTGAACTTTTTAAGAGCTCCGGATGCATATTCAAGTTGTTCATTGCCAATATACATCCAAGACACTTCAGCTACTGAACAATAGCTCCCAACGTCTCTCCGTGCTTCCTTTCCTTTAACGTTGTACGGGTCAAAGTTTCTAACATCATCAATAATACCATCGCCGTGGTTCCAGTCAATCGAAGGACTCCGCAGCACTGAGGCGATTATAGATGAATCTGACAAAGTAGTCAATGTTGAACCAGATAGACGTTCTGCTGATGAAGATGAATTAGCAAAAGGCTCCTCTCGTGATATCTCGGGAGATGCAGATAAATGAAGGAAGATATCTTTCATCGAGCGCACCATCTCTTCAGAGAGCTGGTTTGGATTATTCCACAAATTTCCACTCATGTCGCTTTTCTTGAAATTGGGCTGACTAAATGTTAATGCATCTATCTTCTGATCTTCTTTGCCTTCATTTTCCATAGAGCATGCCTCTTGCATCTGCAGGGACGCAATTATATTTTTATCAACTCTTAATTTTCATAGGTTCCAGGAAGTGTGTGTAAAACGCGTTCCAACAGTCCAGTTAAAGAAACGTCTTGGTGCTTTTCTACCAGCATATTTAGAGATACATGGTCTCCATCTTCAGCGTCTTTTTCGTCATCTTGTTGATCTTCAGGTTCAGTTGAAAAACCGTCCTCCACTTGGTGATAATCTTTGAATCTCGAATATCTTAACGTTTGTTCAGGCTTAAATAGAAAATGGACAAAGAAACAGTCACTATTTTCATAGTAAAAAAAGTGTGATTTTAAAAATAGATTTGAACTTTGAATTTGAAGATAACTTACCTCTTCCCTTGTACAATCGCAAGCTGTACAAGGTTGGCAATCTGACGCTGTAGGTAGCAAGCATTCTGGCTTATTTTCTGCAAGTAGCCTTTCATTCCTAGCATCACATAACTGGTAGTGCAGGTGATGTAGATCCCCTTCAAGCTTTGTGATAGCGGTTTCCAGAGAGGATATGCTAATCAATAGCTCGTGTGCCTGTAAAAGGGACAGGATATCATAAGATTTCTGGGTCCATGATGAGTGTCACAATCAAATGGATATATTAATACTCTATCTAAAGTGTGCACCTTGTCAGGAAGCTTCATAGACGACTTAAGTATCAGCGCCGCATTATATGTAATGGCATCTGTCAACGCCATGTGCAAATCAATCTCTTCTTGGAGTTGCCTTTGCAATTTGTTAACCTGTACAGGTATGTCAAGAGTAGAGCATTACACAGTCAGTACACAACCACATCAAGAAATGTCTACTTTTTTGTTCTTTTGAACTTGCAAAAAAATATTCTCCTATCATAGAAAAGGCGCCCACGGAAAACTACTTGAACCACAATGGTGCTGTTACTGATGAAGCTAAAGGCACATGGGAAGGCATGAGTTAAAAAAATGAACATAATTTTGACGAACTTCCGTGTAATCAGGGAACAAATTTTAGAGAATGGGATTCATCAGAGGAGTTCAATTTTCAACTTTCGTATAACCACGGCCAACATTAGACAGCTTCCATTTAAGAGGAACAGAGCCCATCACAGCTCGAAACAAAGCGGGATCCTTTCAACTGAAAACAGCATGCTACGAAATTCAGAATTGTAAAGTTCATAAGCCAAGGAAAACACACTTCCTGCTCTAGCTGCGATCTGTACCGATGCATGGTGCACCTTTGTGCCGCTTCCCTCTTGGCACTACCAGTGCTGCTGATATCATCCTGCAAAAGAAATCACAAGACACAGTTGCCATCAGATTTCACAAATCACCTGGAACAGTTTGGGAACCAATGCGAGAAACGAGCCTTCTATCGGATGATACATCCGAGGCAAGAAAGTGACAACTCCACGAGTACATACAGTGAAGAACTAGATGGATAAGTATGGGAAATTTGCTATTTTGTCGCTCTCAGTTCTGAACTTCTCTATTTTAGATTCAGGCCCACTCTCACAAGTCATAGACACAAGTCATAGACAGAGGTTTAGAACAAGGGAAAAGTGACGATTCATCGCATGCGAAGGCGGAAGAAAATGTAAAGGGGAGGCTTTGATCATCAGGGAAGCGAGAACCAACCCCGGAGCAGCTGGCCGATGCCGATGCTGACGCCGACGAGTCGGCGGTCCCAGAGTCCGCCAAGGCGTGGGGTCTCCTCCGGCCGGCGCCGCCGGCCATCCTCCGCACCGCCCTCTGGATCGTCCCGCCCCTGCACACGGCACAAGATGAAAGGAGCCAACTTTGGGCGGACTCCAAGACCCGACGGGTGGGCACTTGCAAGTTGCGAGCTTGCAGTGGCCCATGCTAGCGGCGGAGAGAGAAACAAAGAGGGACTGACAAGGTCACGGAGCGCATCTTGTCGGACGCTGCGGCCGCGGCTGCAGCGGCGGCCAGCGCGTCCTCCGCGCGCACGCACAGCATCCAATCCGCGCGCGCCTCCGATTCTTTACTCCCCCTCCTTCCCCCCGCCGCGAACGCGAAGTACAGCTCCGGCTGTAGACTAGCCCACGCAGCCGAGCAGAGCCGCGACAGGGCAAACGACAATGCGGCGGAGGCGGCGGCGGCGCATATGTGTGCACGCCACAGCCACAGCCACAGCCCGTGGACAGAGTGGACGGACGGAGCGGCACTGTGCTGCCTGCTGCCGCAACTATCTCGGCAGCTCTTGATGACGAGCGACAAGTGTGACTATGGCTACGGCTATGATGATGGCTGCCATGACTAGCTCCACTCCACCCGGAGCTAGCTAGTACGCGACAAGTAGGCGACGGATGGATGGGGGCAGTCAGGGTCAGACCCACCCCATTGACGCCACACCTGTCGCTTCGCTGCGGCAATAATTGCGTCGCCGAGACCTGACGACGCAGGCGGGAGGACGGCGTGCGGGGCAGGGGCCGCTGGGGGTGTGGTAGGGGTAGAGGCGTAGAGCTATGGCGGGCGTCAAAAAGCGCAGCGGAGTGGTGGCAGATACCCCAGGTTGGTCGGTTCTCTATTGCTCGCGCGTGGGGCGCGGCCGGCGGCCACGGGTCCCCAGTCCCCACGGCGCGGCGCAGTGAGTGGGTCAGTGGGAGGGACGGAGAGTGAAAGTGGAGAGTGAAGACTGAAGAGGGCGAGGGCGAAGTTGTTGGAGTTGGTGAGCCAGCCTGCCAGGGGACTAGGGGAGGCAGAGGGCCTGGAAGCCGTCAGGTCAGGTCGGGTTGAGGCTATCCGCACTCGTGGAACCCTAAATTTCTACTCTAAAAGGAATATTTTATCCTAGTCAGCGAGATTCTCTACTCTATACACAATCATCCGCGGTCACAATTACTCTATATATCTACTCTATACCAACTACCATATATTATATTATATTTTTCCCACACTATTCTATCCCACCGCGCCTGCCACTGTCTATCCCTCCGAACTTCCAACAGCGCTGTCAGCCAGGAACAGTACGTAGAGCAGAAACGAGCGTACGCTGTATATAGCGTTCCTCTCTCCTTACTGCGTGATAGAGTAGTACGTAGAGTTTGCCGTTGCTGTCGTCGTGTTACTCCATATTCGACGCTACCTTTGTAGCGTACGTGATCGAGTAGATCACTGCGGACAGCCTGAGAGTTGGACCGGTCCAGTCCGGTCCAGGGCGCATCATGTTTTGGGTGAAATGGGTAGTTAAGTAGGTCTAAATTGGACCGTAAGTATCAGTTTAAAGTAGTCTAATCTAGCTTTAAAAACATGTCGTGTCTTTGTTGAGCTGTACCGGTCTAAGCTAGATCCATATATTTAAAACACATAAAATATAAATGTTATAAACACGTAAAATTTAATATTTACTAAATTAAAGATATAAAAAAATACTAACATCATTTGACCATATATAAAGTTCAAATACTACTACTATATAAAGTTTATTGCTTATTAAATTAAAGAACATTAAACAATATAGACTTCATTGGTTCTGCCTATCCAAATCTGACTTATGTGTGCGGGCTGTGCTAGAGCTCAATGGACTGGAATCTAAGGCTCGACCTAAATTTGCCTTTGGATCATGCTAGTATGTCTCATATATGTTTCATGTGTTTTGAGCTTATATTTTTAGTCCCTACTAGCCTAAAAAAATCCAGCCCATATTTTTGGCACCAGCACGGATAACGCCGTGCCTTTTTGAGTGCTGGAAAAGAAATGCCGCCGCGCGCGGCATGCAATGTAACTGCGTGAAACTTTCCTGCTCGTCCTTTTACTGACCGCCCGCCATGGATTTTTGTTTGCTGAGGTGCAGATCGTCTTCCGAGGTAAGTGACGTCCCTACCACGCCACGCCATCCGAGTAGGGTGGTCCGTCACTCCAGCTTCAACAGGATCGGGATCTCCGCCGAGAGTGGAGCGCAGCTGCGCAGGCAGCTGAGCTCCCGCACTCCGCTTGCTAGTTGCTACGCACGCACGCGCTTTCCCTTCCCCTGCGTCTCGTCTCGTCTTCCTTCCCGTCGGTCTTCCCTTCCGCATCAAAAGATGAGCCGCTTGTCCGTCCATCCGGCCATCGCTAGGAGTAGTAGCTCTGAGGTCAATGCCAGGGTCCTTGTTGTCTCTGTCTCGTCTGAGCGAATGAGTGACAGTGTTGGTCTTGTCATTACAGGCTGCCTATTCAGATACATTGCCACTTCTCCTGTATTAGTACCTTAAACCCAACCTTGATGGGTGTGGTCTACAGTTAACCTACAGCTTCACGGCCATCCATTACAACGTCTGACAGTGCCATTCATTCTATTTTCGCGATGGAACTTTACTTGTACCGTCGCTGTTCAAAGCCTTTTCAGTCACTGGTGGCCACTGGCTGGCTGGTTCGATATGAACCGCACACCTGCAGGAAAGGGGGTAATAAAAGAGCCGGTAGTCGCTCGTCAAGCTTTATCCGAGCAAAATTTTGAACAACGTAAACGTAAGGAGGTTTGGATCTTAGCAGAGACAAGCAGACACGAACTTTTGGCCGCGTCAAATAATCCGTCGTCCAGTTTTTTTTGCCAAAACGCTGGCAGAAAAAAGGGGCTGTTGAAATACTATATAAGATTAAATTAATTCTCAAAATCAATCACTATATAAACAATGAGTAAATTATGTACACGAAAAAAGAATATCTACGTACTAGATCTAACCTATTTTAATAGTAGTTATTAAAAGACTAAAATTTAATTAATTCTAAGAAATCATTAGAAAAAACAATAGAGTAAATCTATTTTAATATATTACATAAACAATGCATAAATTATATGTAGATCAAGCGATCCGGTGCATCCGATCTAGATCTAGTGATGACTATTATTTTACATTTAACCCTTTCCACCTGAAATATAGTACCTATTTTATATTTATCTACTTCCATATGAAACCGATGTATATAAATTAGATGTTCTAGATGGTTGATTGCACGTTTGCACTAAATAAATGATTGCATAGGATATGTCCTCGACAAGTATGTACTCTCCATAGATATCAGGAGCAGTTGACTTGCAAGAACAGGAGATTCTGGACAATGAGAAACTGCACCCATACTTGAGAGAGTTGTCCAGGATTCAGAAAGTCCGGATTCTCTCATATTGTCGATGCTACGAACCCATTCTCAAGGGATAGAAACTTTGGTGGGGTGATTTTTGGTCTAGGTGCTGTTTGATTTACATATTTGTAATGTGATGGGTAATTGATAATGTTAAATTATATTTGTTTAAATCCAACCGTAATCACAGAATGAATGCATGTACGCGTTATCATCCCAATAAAGTGATGCACTATTAGTCTATTCTGACATAATACAGTTCCAGCTTTATTCCCGATGGGCTCAACCGTCAAAATGTTGAACGAGCTTGCGGCAGTATTTGGTTTCAGCAATGAATTTCTATTTGGTACGTTTTCCTACAACCAGAGTTGTTATTCAGAACACACTTCACCTGACCGTTGACTCCTTTCCTTATCTCTGAAACAATTCTGATCGAACGGCGGAAGACTTAAACAACTCCAGTTTTTTAGTTCGTTCCTTCTTCTCATAGCAGATCTGGGAGAATAGCTTAAACTCGTAAACAGAAGGGTTCTAAATATTCTTGTCGCCTTAACATTTTGCAGGCAAAGTAAAGGGATCATTGCTAGATTGGTCTAAAAGGGTTTAGCAGAGGGACTTTGCTTGCTTACACAAGCACTCCATGTTTTGCATTGTCCATAGGGACCTGAATACATATACCGCATGTTTGGTTGCCGCGCCAGCAGCGTCCAGACTCACCAGATGCGTTGACCGCATATGTGTTTTGTGATTGATTACCTAAATGTAATGACCCGAGCTCGTACACGCATATGCAGTCCAGTTACATTTCTCACCTTCAGCCTGCATACGTGGAGTGCTCGACTAGGCTGGCTCGCACCAGGCACTTCTTAGTACACCAATCAATCATGTGGATAGAGTCCCCTTGAACCATGGCATGGACCCAAAGATTTTGGATTTCGGATCAGCTATAGCTCCGAGTTCAGATGCATCAGAAGAGCCTAAGAGTAGGGTTGTGAGAAATCTGGTGAGCATTTCACAGCATCTGTTGCAACAGGGCACAACAGGGCTATGTGCAAAACAATTGCGTTTTAGTGCACCTTCTCTCTCTCTTTTTTAGAGTTTTACTGCCGGAGCCTTTGGTCTTTTAGCAAAAAAAACGAATTAAATCATTGACAGCATTAGGAATGACATTTTGGAACAGTTAGAGCTTGTTTGGTTATGATTGGATTGAGAATGATTGGAGAGGAATAAATCCATCTCTATTTAATTTTGAATAGAAAAAGATTTAATACTCTCAATCCCCGCTGATCCCTCTCAAACTGAACAGGGTTTACCCGTTTGCAAACCTCACGCAGAAACTCAGACAACCGAAAGAAAACCAAAGAGCAGCAAAACTACTACTGAAGAACCAGGAAACGAACGAAGGGTGCCTGCTTTTGGCACCCAGCTTCTGAACTCAAAAGAAGAAGAAGAAGAAGAAATCAGTTGTCCCCGCCATTAGCTCGACAAAACTTCAGGTAACAGAACTGGACCATCTTGGAGGAGACAGAAACAGGTCGTTAGCCTCACTCTTAGAATTTGGACTTCGTTTCCAGCCTCACAGCTGTTCTAGGGTTAGCCTTTTCAGTCACAGGTGGCCACTGGCTGGTTCGATATGAACCGCACACCTGCATGAAAGGGGGTAATAAAAGAGCCAGTAGTCGCTCGTTGAAAGTGCATTCATCCCTTTTGTGAGTTTTGGTGATTTGGATAACAACACATTTAAAAGTCTAACAAGTTTGCTAAGTGTTGAACAGGGAATTCAGTGTGATGAACATACTTGAATAGTGTATAATGATCAGTGAACAAGGTTCAACACAAGGTCAAATAACCAGTGAGACAATGCAAATGGATATAATATGGTCTCTATATTGGTTTGAATATATGGACAAGTCCTGAGAAATCACTATGCATAAATATGATCATAATAGAGGTTGAAGTGATTAAGAGGATTGGTCAAGCCAAAGTGAATAAGATATGAGGAATCGTGAATTGGCTTGACCATATTACTATTAGTCCATATATGAATATATGAGAATCAAACTAGAGCTTGATTGATCTTAGCAGTTATATCTAGATGACATTCAAGCAAGGTTCACAATATTGAAGAAATGATTCTCTCAATGGATGCTCAATAGGATGTGACTCAAGAATGGCTTGATAGGGTGAAGATAGCAAGGAAAGGGCTTCGAGGAACTAAGCAAAGGTGAAGGCCAAGCGACGGCTTGTAGACCGAGGTACCATGGCTAAGGTGAAGAAGAGAGTACTTGCACTAAGTTGATGAACTAATCAGCTATAAAGAGTTACAACATGTTGATGCATTAGTAAGGTGACTTGAAGCCATGATTTGAACTCATATATGGTGAAATGGCACAAGTCACAGGCTCGATTTGTGTTTGCTTCAAAAGGTGAGACAAAGATGTTTGTGATCCTTATGAAGCAACGCCATGGAGAAATCACACATGAGACACCACTGACTCAAGGAGTTTATTTAATTATATTTTATTTAACTTGAGTATAGGAATCGTCGTACTATCAAGGGGGATCCATAAAGAAGGTTGGTGTTGGTACTAAAGCTCAAAAGCCTTGATCTAAAATTTCCATTTTACCCTTGTTTCACTTTAGTTTTCTCAAAATCCTTCAAAAACATCTTCGAGAACATTTTTCCAGATCTTGAATGCCCTTGAGAAAAACAAATTTTACTTCCCACTAAAACTCCACTTTTGTTCTCTTCAAAATTCTCAAAATTTGGTTTCAGCCCTGAAAACCGGTTCAACCGGTCCTGAAACCGGTTCATCCGGTTTTGGGACTGCTCCTCTGCCTCCCCTGCTCTGACCTGTCTGACAGTCAGAGATGTCAGAAAAAGTCGTTGCAGATCTTTTGGGAAAACCGGTTCAACCGGATTTGAGCCCGGCTCAATCGGTTTTGAGTCCGGTCGACTCTCCGGCTGAGTAGATCAGTGAACCGAGATCTTCCTGGTGGAAACCGGTTCAACTGGTTTTTGGCCAACTTTCCCCAACGGCCACCTGCTTTTGTGGGCACCTTTATATACACCTCCCACACTCTTCCCCACAGGAGAGCACGCACAAAACTTCATTCCCAACCTGAGAAACACCTCCCACTCTCTCACACACCTCTTGCCTCTCCCATTTCAAATCTTTGGAGAGAAATCTTTGAGTGAGTTTGAGAGCTGCGTTTTTTGTGCTTCATCTCCAAATCTCTCTTGCTCTTCTTGATTCGAGCTTTGGTACTACATCGAGTTCTTTGTGGATTCATTACTCTTGGAGCTTCTAGCTCCTAGACGACTAGGTGTCTCTTGTGAGTCTCCAAATCTTGTGGAAGACCACAAGAAAGTTTGTATTACCCGCTCGTTTGAGTAAAGATTAGTGTGTGGGCTTGACCTTTGTGGTCGGCAAAGGGAGGATTAGGGTTGAAAGAGACCCGGCTCTTTGTGGGCGCCTCAACGAGGAAGTAGGGCACCTTGGTGGTGTGACCGAACCTCGAGATAAATCTTGTGTCTCTTGTATTCTTGCTCATTGTGTTTGTTTGTGTTCTTCATTCTCTCACCATTCCGTGGAAGATTTGTTCATATCTTTTTGGTGTGTGGATTTTGAGAAGTGCCCTTCTCAGATCTACTACTTTGAACCCTGTGGATCATTTAGAACATCTTATTTCCAAAGTTAACTAGGTGATTTTCGATATCAATTCAGTTTTACCCAGTTTGCTTCTAGTCTTTGTTGAAAAAGTTTTAACTTGCCTATTCACCCCCCCTCTAGGCAACTTTCACTCGTCAAGCTTTATCCGAGCAAAATTTTGAACAGTGTAAACGTAAGGAGGTTTGGATCTTAGCAGAGACAAGCAGACGCGAACTTTTGGCCGCGTCAAATAATCCGTCGTCCAGTTTTTGCCAAAACGGTGGCAGAAAAAAGGGGGCTGTTGAAATACTATATAAGATTAAGTTAATTCTCAAAATCAATCACTATATAAACAATGAGTAAATTATGTACACGAAAAAAGAATATCTACATACTAGATCTAACCTATTTTAATAGTAGTTATTAAAAGACTAAAATTTAATTAATTCTAAGAAATCATTAGAAAAAACAATGGAGTAAATCTATTTTAATATATTACATAAACAATGCATAAATTATATGTAGATCAAGCGATCCGGTGCATCCGATCTAGATCTAGTGATGACTATTATTTTACATTTAACCCTTTCCACCTGAAACATAGTACCTATTTTATATTTATCTACTTCCATATGAAACCGATGTATATAAATTAGATGTTCTAGATGGTTGATTGCACGTTTGGACTAAATAAATGATTGCATAGGATATGTCCTCGACAAGTATGTACTCTCCATAGATATCAGGAGCAGTTGACTTGCAAGAACAGGAGATTCTGGACACTGAGAAACTGCACCCATACTTGAGAGAGTTGTCCAGGATTCAGAAAGTCCGGATTCTCTCATATTGTCGATGCTACGAACCCATTCTCAAGGGATAGAAACTTTGGTGGGGTGATTTTTGGTCTAGGTGCTGTTTGATTTACATATTTGTAATGTGATGGGTAATTGATAATGTTAAATTATATTTGTTTAAATCCAACCGTAATCACAGAATGAATGCATGTACGCGTTATCATCCCAATAAAGTGATGCACTATTAGTCTATTCTGACATAATACAGTTCCAGCTTTATTCCCGATGGGCTCAACCGTCAAAATGTTGAACGAGCTTGCGGCAGTATTTGGTTTCAGCAATGAATTTCTATTTGGTACGTTTTCCTACAACCAGAGTTGTTATTCAGAACACACTTCACCTGACCGTTGACTCCTTTCCTTATCTCTGAAACAATTCTGATCGAACGGCGGAAGACTTAAACAACTCCAGTTTTTTAGTTCGTTCCTTCTTCTCATAGCAGATCTGGGAGAATAACTTAAACTCGTAAACAGAAGGGTTCTAAATATTCTTGTCGCCTTAACATTTTGCAGGCAAAGTAAAGGGATCATTGCTAGATTGGTCTAAAAGGGTTTAGCAGAGGGACTTTGCTTGCTTACACAAGCACTCCATGTTCTGCATTGTCCATAGGGACCTGAATACATATACCGCATGTTTGGTTGTCATGCCAGCAGCGTCCAGACTCACCAGATGCGTTGACCGCATATGTGTTTGTGATTGATTACCTATATGTAATGACCCGAGCTCGTACACGCATATGCAGTCCAGTTACATTTCTCACCTTCAGCCTGCATACGTGGAGTGCTCGACTAGGCTGGCTCGCGCCAGGCGCTTCTTAGTACACCAATCAATCATGTGGATAGAGTCCCCTTGAACCATGGCATGGACCCAAAGATTTTGGATTTTGGATCAGCTATAGCTCTGAGTTCAGATGCATCATAAGAGCTTAAGAGTAGGGTTGTGAGAAATCTGGTGAGCATTTCACAGCATCTGTTGCAACAGGGCACAACAGGGCTATGTGCAAAACAATTGCGTTTTAGTGCACCTTCTCTCTCTCTTTTTTAGAGTTTTACTGCCAGAGCCTTTGGTCTTTTAGCAAAAAAAACGAATTAAATCGTTGACAGCATTAGGAATGACATTTTGGAACAGTTAGAGCTTGTTTGGTTATGATTGGATTGAGAATTGTAAGGCCCAAAAAAATCTGTATAAGCAAGTAATAATAATAGTAAAATAAATACAAGAAGAAAGAAAATAGTAAATTCAGATATCTCAAAGTATACCTTAGTGTTGAAAATTTTTGAGGACTGAATTTTGAAATCCAAGAATTATTTCAGAAGAGAAGAGATTATGCACATCAGTTGATGATATACCATAAGCATGTATTTATATGAATACTTAATTCTAAAGTAACTTTTACTTCTTACCTCACCTTCAAAATACTATTTTTCTAAAAAGAAAGAAAACAATATAAGTGTTTTGCATATTTCAAATATCTACCAAACAAATAAATCAATTAAAATAAATACATACCTGTGACTTCATACTTAATTTTGAGTATGTAATAAAATGTGAATTGCTAAACTTTATCATGGATTTGAATTTTAGATTTGTAAATCAAAGGGAAAGAAATTGTGATTAAATCATTTATTACTAGAATTATATTATGGGGAGGAGAATAAATAATAATATGGAAATAGTAATATTTATATTCATGATTGGATTGCATGGATATGGGGAAGTCTGAATTTAAAATAGGAAATTGAATTCAAATTGAATTTGGAAATAATAGAAAAGAGAGAAAGAATATTAGATAATACAAAATAAATATATAAATAAATAGAATTCATCTCACCATGACATGTTTGAATCATAACTCCAAAAGTTGAGTACAAATTAGCCACAAGATTAGAAATTCAAATTTTGGTTTTCAAAATAAGCAAAAAGAAAGGAAAATAGAACATAAAGAAAAAAAAGGAGAAAACCTACCTGGGCCGCATACTATCGATTTCGGCCCACCATCCCTTCACTCCCGCGCAGCCCATCTCCTTCCCTTTCCCATTTCTTTATTCCTGGCGCTTACATGTGGACCCGGTCTGTCAGCCGTGCGGCGCGAGCCTCTTCGCTGGTGGCTGGGGCCCACATGTCGGGTTCATCCCCTTCGCCGAAGCGTGCGCTAACAGAACGCGGCTGCCGCGCGGATCTCGCGGGTGTGGCGTGGCGACCCCGTGAACCTCTTGCGTCGGGCGGGCTGGCTGGTGACTTGCCTCACCGCGGACTCCGCGCGCCTATAAAACCGGTCCCCAAGTTCCTTCTTCTTCCCCTATCCCTGTCGCTCAATCCGGTTTCCGTGGACCTACACCATGGGTGCATCGCTAGCTCCACGGGTGAGCTAGGATTTCGGAAATCCTAACAAACTCGGACTTCGGGCGATAAAGGGGGAGCTCCCGTGACCCGTTCTTTTCCCCTGCTACCCTCTCGCGCAGACCCTTTCCCCCTGAACAAAAATCGCCGCCACCAGAAACTCTACGCGCCTGCCGCCTCCATCGCTCCTCATCTTCACCTTCGTTCTGGCACCAGCGTGGGGTAAGGAAGTTGTGTGTACCCCCTACGGTGGTTATGGTGCTCCCAATTTGGCGGATGAAGCCACAGTTTGATGGGGATTGCTCGCCGTCACGCCAGGATCGTCGCCGACCGCACCATCACGGGGAGGTACTCAGCATCGCGTCGATCCGAGGTAAAAGCACCCCCGCAAGCTTTGTCAAGCTCTATTGCGTACGTAGCATCTCTCGGATTTGGATTTAGGCGCGCATGGCGTGATTTGGCCGTGCGACGGCGAGGGACCGCCGCAACTAGGGGGCGGCGCCACCGTGCGCGACGTCGGATTGGGGAAAAAGATTTGGACCGTAGGATTTGGTGTCAATGGCTGCGATTAGAACGAGGACACCGGTTCAGCCTGATCCGTTCCGGATCGTTTGATCATGATCGAACGGTTGCGGAACGATCTAGACATTTTAAAATCCGAAGCGTCTGTTAGTAATCCAGTGGCTCGAGTGAGTTGGCTGGTTTGATCTAATCTTGGCCCTCAGTGTTGCATCCAACGGTTGAAGATGTAGCGTACCCTTTCGCTGTGTGCATATTACAGAAGAGACCCCGTGAAATATCTGAATCAACCCGCCATCCTGCGGCGGTATAGTTTGAGTCTGGGTCACTTTTTCGCTATTGCCCCTGGACTCTTGTGATATCTTGTGCACAGTTCAGAAATCACTAAAAATGAATAAATGATATAGGAAATTGATTTTTAATACAAAAATAATTTCAGAAACTTGTATAATTCATAGTTAATTCATTTTAACTCCAAATTGAGTCATTCCAGTTGCAATAATTTTGTATTAATATTGTTTATCACCTAGTACCTCTGTTTAGCCATGAAACTTGAAATAAAATTGTTCATTTGGAATAATCTATTCTAAGCACTAAATAATTTCGGAAAATCATAACTTTCTAATCATAACTCCGAATTTAGTGGTTCTCGAACCCGCGATCTCGTAGCTTCACGTAGACTATTATTACACAGTTTATTCTTATGTTTGGTGTGATGTTAATTTTGCCGATACACTGTTTGTTTGTATTGTTACGACTAGCAGTGAGGTCACGAGAATCTGAAGATCATCCTGGTACCTGGAATCTCAAGTCCCAGGCAAGTTGTGCCCTTGATCACTTCTGTTTACCCACTCATGTTCTAATTAATCATAATGATCTGCATAGGTTAATTTTGATGGGACCCAATAGGTTACCCTAGTTTGTCTATCTTTATACCTTGTTTACCACTGAACTTTTTGGGTAGTACTTGCTAGTGCTTTATGTGGTTTTGGGTATGAAGGTACATTATTCATGATCACACTTTTATTATATGTTTAATATTACTGTTCATGATAAGATCATTATGTTAATTGGAACATGGAGCGACCACCCGGGAAAACAGTGCTACCACAAGGGAGGAATGGGACCCCTTGGCTGATTAATTAGGAAAGCTAGTGGAAGACTACCTTACCCGAAAGGGGCAAGGGCAGTAGGGGAGTGGTCAGTGTAGGGAGGCCCTCGGGAGGATTTTGCTGCGATGGCGGTCCTGCAAGGGATTCCTGCATTGGAGCTTCCTATAAACTGTAGCGGGTTTTCTGAAGCTAGTGGAACTTTGTAAAGGCCTCGTAGTGTTACCCTGCCTCGCCTCCTCGGTAGAGGTGTATGGGAAGTCGCGATCCCTTGGCAGATGGGTAACATGACTTGTGGGTAAAGATGCGCAACCTCTGCAGAGTGTAAAACTGGTATACTAGCCGTGCTCACGGTCATGAGCAGCTCGGACCCTCACATGATTAATTTATGGAACTAAATTCAAATTGTCATATGCATTGCATCGCAGGTGATGTTGTTACTTTTGTTCTACTACTTAATTGGGTTGGTATTTACTTATACTTAGTAACTGCTAATAAAATTTTGACCAACTTTAAAAGCAATGCTCAGCTCTAACCATCTTCTTTGGTAAGCCTTACACTTCACGTGAGCTCCCACCTTTGGCGAGTTCATGCACATTATTCCCCACAACTTGTTGAGCGATGAACGTATGTGAGCTCACTCTTGCTGTCTCACACCCCCCACAGGTCAAGAACAGGTACCACAGGATGAGGCGCTTGGAGGATGCTGTGACGAGTTCGTGAGAGGTCTAGGTCGTCGTCTCCCAGTCAACTTTGGGTTGCTGGACCGTTGTCTCCTTATAATGTAATTATTTATTTTGTATAGAACTCCTGTTATATAGTAAAGATGTGACATTCGATCCTGTGCCATGATTCATCATATGTGTGAAACTTGGTCCCAGCACACCTGGTGATTATGTTCGCGCCCGTGTTTTGGACCCCTAAAATCCGGGTGTGACAGAAGTGGTATCAGAGCAATGTTGACTGTAGGATGAAACCTAGATAGAACTGGACAACCATTAAATACTTATCTTACTCTGATTCTTTTCTAAACTTATCTCAATCTTTTCTCATCTATTTTCGCTTTACTCTGATTACTCTTACCTTTTCATTCTAAAGACAAATGTGGATTTCACACTTTGAAATCCTGTGCCTAAAGTGATCTTTAGGAATAGGAGACCTACTCTCAGGAACAAAATCAAAACTATTTTATTACATACTTGTATGAGTGTTTGTTCTTATGATACTTGTATGATTTGGATCTTTGATTGAGTGTGATTAGTTGTGGAGTAATGTCCACAATCACATTTGCATATAGGTATAAATATAAATAAATAAAATTCATAAGATAACTAAACAACATGGTTTATCCTCCATTAAAGTGTATCTATTTTATATAGATCCCTCATATCTTAAAAGACTCTCTCTTATCTTAATTGGTCCATCTTATCTTAAAATATACTCTCTTATCTTAACAGACTCATCTTATCTTGAAAAGATTTTATCTCATTCTAATAGATCTAACTGACCTCAAAACATTCTACCTTATCCTTATGGATTCATCTTGCCCTAATTAGCATATTTATCCCACTCTAGAATGACAACCATGATCTAATCCAAAATAATCAGATCTTAACTAGTTTAATCTAGTCATACCAACCTAATCTAGATTTTATCTAGTCTATTATGATCTAATCTAGAGTAAGTTACTTAATGCTGATACAAAAGATAAGGTCATACCCCTCATGCACTTAAAACTAAACTAGTGCCTTAAACCAACTCAGTCACATGCATGAGATCTAACCCACCAATAGAGTCATGATGGATAGAATAATCTATCAACCCCCACCTAAAACAAACTTTTGACCAACATCATGTATATCTATCTTAACCATATTCCCCAACTCTGATAATATACACTAACATCGAATCAATGAGACCAAGACCGGAGAGGAAAATATCAACATTAACAAGGAAGGATGTAACCGTCAAAGCGAATCTCGAGATAAATCAAGACTGAAACCTTCCAGATGAAGTCTTTTTCTCGCCATAATCTTTCTTACCTCAACCTGTCCAGCTTATATCCTACATAAACAGTAACTAGATACCTATACTCTCCTAATCACCTACTACCTCCACCACCACCACCAGTTACACTAACCTACATAAACATACATATAAATTACTACTATTGGTAAGATCTAAATGTTACGTTAGTTTGTAAATGGTATGATACTATTTCAGGAGAAATAATAAGGTCTAATTGACCCTATGTGTTGATAATAAATTATGCATCATGCCGAGATTTCTTTGTTTGTGCATATGTTCCGAAAACAATGTGAGTATACATTCCTTTTCTTACAAATCTCGAGGACGAGATTATTTTTAAGGGGGGTAGGATTTGTAAGGCCCAAAAAAAATCTGTATAAGCAAGTAATAATAATAGTAAAATAAATACAAGAAGAAAGAAAATAGTAAATTCAGATATCTCAAAGTATACCTTAGTGTTGAAAATTTGAGGACTGAATTTTGAAATCCAAGAATTATTTCAGAAGAGAAGAGATTATGCACATCAGTTGATGATATACCATAAGCATGTATTTATATGAATACTTAATTCTAAAGTAACTTTTACTTCTTACCTCACCTTCAAAATACTATTTTTCTAAAAAGAAAGAAAACAATATAAGTGTTTTGCATATTTCAAATATCTACCAAACAAATAAATCAATTAAAATAAATACATACCTGTGACTTCATACTTAATTTTGAGTATGTAATAAAAATGTGAATTGCTAAACTTTATCATGGATTTGAATTTTAAATTTGTAAATCAAAGGGAAAGAAATTGTGATTAAATCATTTATTACTAGAATTATATTATGGGGAGGAGAATAAATAATAATATGGAAATAGTAATATTTATATTCATGATTGGATTGCATGGATATGGGGAAGTCTGAATTTAAAATAGGAAATTGAATTCAAATTGAATTTGGAAATAATAGAAAAGAGAGAAAGAATATTAGATAATACAAAATAAATATATAAATAAATAGAATTCATCTCACCATGACATGTTTGAATCATAACTCCAAAAGTTGAGTACAAATTAGCCACAAGATTAGAAATTCAAAATTTGGTTTTCAAAATAAGCAAAAAGAAAGGAAAATAGAACATAAAGAAAAAAAAAGGAGAAAACCTACCTGGGCCGCATACTATCGATTTCGGCCCACCATCCCTTCACTCCCGCGCAGCCCATCTCCTTCCCTTTCCCATTTCTTTATTCCTGGCGCTTACATGTGGACCCGGTCTGTCAGCCGTGCGGCGCGAGCCTCTTCGCTGGTGGCTGGGGCCCACATGTCGGGTTCATCCCCTTCGCCGAAGCGTGCGCTAACAGAACGCGGCTGCCGCGCGGATCTCGCGGGTGTGGCGTGGCGACCCCGTGAACCTCTTGCGTCGGGCGGGCTGGCTGGTGACTTGCCTCACCGCGGACTCCGCGCGCCTATAAAATCGGTCCCCAAGTTCCTTCTTCTTCCCCTATCCCTGTCGCTCAATCCGGTTTCCGCGGACCTACACCATGGGTGCATCGCTAGCTCCACGGGTGAGCTAGGATTTCGGAAATCCTAACAAACTCGGACTTCGGGCGATAAAGGGGGAGCTCCCGTGACCCGTTCTTTTCCCCTGCTACCCTCTCGCGCAGACCCTTTCCCCCTGAACAAAAATCGCCGCCACCAGAAACTCTACGCGCCTGCCGCCTCCATCGCTCCTCATCTTCACCTCCGTTCTGGCACCAGCGTGGGGTAAGGAAGTTGTGTGTACCCCCTACGGTGGTTATGGTGCTCCCAATTTGGCGGATGAAGCCACAGTTTGATGGGGATTGCTCGCCGTCACGCCAGGATCGTCGCCGACCGCACCATCACGGGGAGGTACTCAGCATCGCGTCGATCCGAGGTAAAAGCACCCCCGCAAGCTTTGTCAAGCTCTATTGCGTACGTAGCATCTCTCGGATTTGGATTTAGGCGCGCATGGCGTGATTTGGCCGTGCGACGGCGAGGGACCGCCGCAACTAGGGGGCGGCGCCACCGTGCGCGACGTCGGATTGGGGAAAAAGATTTGGACCGTAGGATTTGGTGTCAATGGCTGCGATTAGAACGAGGACACCGGTTCAGCCTGATCCGTTCCGGATCGTTTGATCATGATCGAACGGTTGCGGAACGATCTAGACATTTTAAAATCCGAAGCGTCTGTTAGTAATCCAGTGGCTCGAGTGAGTTGGCTGGTTTGATCTAATCTTGGCCCTCAGTGTTGCATCCAACGGTTGAAGATGTAGCGTACCCTTTCGCTGTGTGCATATTACAGAAGAGACCCCGTGAAATATCTGAATCAACCCGCCATCCTGCGGCGGTATAGTTTGAGTCTGGGTCACTTTTTCGCTATTGCCCCTGGACTCTTGTGATATCTTGTGCACAGTTCAGAAATCACTAAAAATGAATAAATGATATAGGAAATTGATTTTTAATACAAAAATAATTTCAGAAACTTGTATAATTCATAGTTAATTCATTTTAACTCCAAATTGAGTCATTCCAGTTGCAATAATTTTGTATTAATATTGTTTATCACCTAGTACCTCTGTTTAGCCATGAAACTTGAAATAAAATTGTTCATTTGGAATAATCTATTCTAAGCACTAAATAATTTCGGAAAATCATAACTTTCTAATCATAACTCCGAATTTAGTGGTTCTCGAACCCGCGATCTCGTAGCTTCACGTAGACTATTATTACACAGTTTATTCTTATGTTTGGTGTGATGTTAATTTTGCCGATACACTGTTTGTTTGTATTGTTACGACTAGCAGTGAGGTCACGAGAATCTGAAGATCATCCTGGTACCTGGAATCTCAAGTCCCAGGCAAGTTGTGCCCTTGATCACTTCTGTTTACCCACTCATGTTCTAATTAATCATAATGATCTGCATAGGTTAATTTTGATGGGACCCAATAGGTTACCCTAGTTTGTCTATCTTTATACCTTGTTTACCACTGAACTTTTTGGGTAGTACTTGCTAGTGCTTTATGTGGTTTTGGGTATGAAGGTACATTATTCATGATCACACTTTTATTATATGTTTAATATTACTGTTCATGATAAGATCATTATGTTAATTGGAACATGGAGCGACCACCCGGGAAAACAGTGCTACCACAAGGGAGGAATGGGACCCCTTGGCTGATTAATTAGGAAAGCTAGTGGAAGACTACCTTACCCGAAAGGGGCAAGGGCAGTAGGGGAGTGGTCAGTGTAGGGAGGCCCTCGGGAGGATTTTGCTGCGATGGCGGTCCTGCAAGGGATTCCTGCATTGGAGCTTCCTATAAACTGTAGCGGGTTTTCTGAAGCTAGTGGAACTTTGTAAAGGCCTCGTAGTGTTACCCTGCCTCGCCTCCTCGGTAGAGGTGTATGGGAAGTCGCGATCCCTTGGCAGATGGGTAACATGACTTGTGGGTAAAGATGCGCAACCTCTGCAGAGTGTAAAACTGGTATACTAGCCGTGCTCACGGTCATGAGCAGCTCGGACCCTCACATGATTAATTTATGGAACTAAATTCAAATTGTCATATGCATTGCATCGCAGGTGATGTTGTTACTTTTGTTCTACTACTTAATTGGGTTGGTATTTACTTATACTTAGTAACCGCTAATAAAATTTTGACCAACTTTAAAAGCAATGCTCAGCTCTAACCATCTTCTTTGGTAAGCCTTACACTTCACGTGAGCTCCCACCTTTGGCGAGTTCATGCACATTATTCCCCACAACTTGTTGAGCGATGAACGTATGTGAGCTCACTCTTGCTGTCTCACACCCCCCCACAGGTCAAGAACAGGTACCACAGGATGAGGCGCTTGGAGGATGCTGTGACGAGTTCGTGAGAGGTCTAGGTCGTCGTCTCCCAGTCAACTTTGGGTTGCTGGACCGTTGTCTCCTTATAATGTAATTATTTATTTTGTATAGAACTCCTGTTATATAGTAAAGATGTGACATTCGATCCTGTGCCATGATTCATCATATGTGTGAGACTTGGTCCCAGCACACCTGGTGATTATGTTCGCGCCCGGGTTTTGGACCCCTAAAATCCGGGTGTGACAAGAATGATTGGAGAGGAATAAATCCATCTCTATTTAATTTTGAATAGAAAAAGATTTAATACTCTCAATCCCCACTGATCCCTCTCAAACTGAACAGGGTTTACCCGTTTGCAAACCTCACGCAGAAACTCAGACAACCGAAAGAAAACCAAAGAGCAGCAAAACTACTACTGAAGAACCAGGAAACGAACGAAGGGTGCCTGCTTTTGGCACCCAGCTTCTGAACTCAAAAGAAGAAGAAGAAGAAGAAATCAGTTGTCCCCGCCATTAGCTCGACAAAACTTCAGGTAACAGAACTGGACCATCTTGGAGGAGACAGAAACAGGTCGTTAGCCTCACTCTTAGAATTTGGACTTCGTTTCCAGCCTCACAGCTGTTCTAGGGTTAGCCTTTTCAGTCACAGGTGGCCACTGGCTGGTTCGATATGAACCGCACACCTGCAGGAAAGGGGGTAATAAAAGAGCCAGTAGTCGCTCGTTGAAAGTGCATTCATCCCTTTTGTGAGTTTTGGTGATTTGGATAACAACACATTTAAAAGTCTAACAAGTTTGCTAAGTGTTGAACAGGGAATTCAGTGTGATGAACATACTTGAATAGTGTATAATGATCAGTGAACAAGGTTCAACACAAGGTCAAATAACCAGTGAGACAATACAAATGGATATAATATGGTCTCTATATTGGTTTGAATATATGGACAAGTCCTGAGAAATCACTATGCATAAATATGATCATAATAGAGGTTGAAGTGATTAAGAGGATTGGTCAAGCCAAAGTGAATAAGATATGAGGAATCGTGAATTGGCTTGACCATATTACTATTAGTCCATATATGAATATATGAGAATCAAACTAGAGCTTGATTGATCTTAGCAGTTATATCTAGATGACATTCAAGCAAGGTTCACAATATTGAAGAAATGATTCTCTCAATGGATGCTCAATAGGATGTGACTCAAGAATGGCTTGATAGGGTGAAGATAGCAAGGAAAGGGCTTCGAGGAACTAAGCAAAGGTGAAGGCCAAGCGACGGCTTGTAGACCGAGGTACCATGGCTAAGGTGAAGAAGAGAGTACTTGCACTAAGTCGATGAACTAATCAGCTATAAAGAGTTACAACATGTTGATGCATTAGTAAGGTGACTTGAAGCCATGATTTGAACTCATATATGGTGAAATGGCACAAGTCACAGGCTCGATTTGTGTTTGCTTCAAAAGGTGAGACAAAGATGTTTGTGATCCTTATGAAGCAACGCCATGGAGAAATCACACATGAGACACCACTGACTCAAGGAGTTTACTTAATTATATTTTATTTAACTTGAGTATAGGAATCGTCGTACTATCAAGGGGGATCCATAAAGAAGGTTGGTGTTGGTACTAAAGCTCAAAAGCCTTGATCTAAAATTTCCATTTTACCCTTGTTTCACTTTAGTTTTCTCAAAATCCTTCAAAAACATCTTCGAGAACATTTTTCCAGATCTTGAATGCCCTTGATAAAAACAAATTTTACTTCCCACTAAAACTCCACTTTTGTTCTCTTCAAAATTCTCAAAATTTGGTTTCAGCCCTGAAAACCGGTTCAACCGGTCCTGAAACCGGTTCATCCGGTTTTGGGACTGCTCCTCTGCCTCCCCTGCTCTGACCTGTCTGACAGTCAGAGATGTCAGAAAAAGTCGTTGCAGATCTTTTGGGAAAACCGGTTCAACCAGATTTGAGCCCGGCTCAACCGGTTTTGAGTCCGGTCGACTCTCCGGCTGAGTAGATCAGTGAACCGAGATCTTCCTGGTGGAAACCGGTTCAACCGGTTTTTGGCCAACTTTCCCCAATGGCCACCTGCTTTTGTGGGCACCTTTATATACACCTCCCACACTCTTCCCCACAGGAGAGCACGCACAAAACTTCATTCCCAACCTGAGAAACACCTCCCACTCTCTCTCACACACCTCTTGCCTCTCCCATTTCAAATCTTTGGAGAGAAATCTTTGAGTGAGTTTGAGAGCTGCGTTTTTTGTGCTTCATCTCCAAATCTCTCTTGCTCTTCTTGATTCGAGCTTTGGTACTACATCGAGTTCTTTGTGGATTCATTACTCTTGGAGCTTCTAGCTCCTAGACGACTAGGTGTCTCTTGTGAGTCTCCAAATCTTGTGGAAGACCACAAGAAAGTTTGTATTACCCGCTCGTTTGAGTAAAGATTAGTGTGTGGGCTTGACCTTTGTGGTCGGCAAAGGGAGGATTAGGGTTGAAAGAGACCCGGCTCTTTGTGGGCGCCTCAACGAGGAAGTAGGGCACCTTGGTGGTGTGACCGAACCTCGGGATAAAGCTTGTGTCTCTTGTATTCTTGCTCATTGTGTTTGTTTGTGTTCTTCATTCTCTCACCATTCCGTGGAAGATTTGTTCATATCTTTTTGGTGTGTGGATTTTGAGAAGTGCCCTTCTCAGATCTACTAATTTGAACCCTGTGGATCATTTAGAACATCTTATTTCCAAAGTTAACTGGGTGATTTTCGATATCAATTCAGTTTTACCCCGTTTGCTTCTAGTCTTTGTTGAAAAAGTTTTAACTTGCCTATTCACCCCCCCTCTAGGCAACTTTCACTCGTCAAGCTTTATCCGAGCAAAATTTTGAACAGCGTAAACGTAAGGAGGTTTGGATCTTAGCAGAGACAAGCAGACGCGAACTTTTGGCCGCGTCAAATAATCCGTCGTCCAGTTTTTGCCAAAACGGTGGCAGAAAAAAGGGGGCTGTTGAAATACTATATAAGATTAAATTAATTCTCAAAATCAATCACTATATAAACAATGAGTAAATTATGTACACGAAAAAAGAATATCTACGTACTAGATCTAACCTATTTTAATAGTAGTTATTAAAAGACTAAAATTTAATTAATTCTAAGAAATCATTAGAAAAAAACAATGGAGTAAATCTATTTTAATATATTACATAAACAATGCATAAATTATATGTAGATCAAGCGATCCGGTGCATCCGATCTAGATCTAGTGATGACTATTATTTTACATTTAACCCTTTCCACCTGAAACATAGTACCTATTTTATATTTATCTACTTCCATATGAAACCGATGTATATAAATTAGATGTTCTAGATGGTTGATTGCACGTTTGGACTAAATAAATGATTGCATAGGATATGTCCTCGACAAGTATGTACTCTCAATAGATATCAGGAGCAGTTGACTTGCAAGAACAGGAGATTCTGGACACTGAGAAACTGCACCCATACTTGAGAGAGTTGTCCAGGATTCAGAAAGTCCAGATTCTCTCATATTGTCGATGCTACGAACCCATTCTCAAGGGATAGAAACTTTGGTGGGGTGATTTTTGGTCTAGGTGCTGTTTGATTTACATATTTGTAATGTGATGGGTAATTGATAATGTTAAATTATATTTGTTTAAATCCAACCGTAATCACAGAATGAATGCATGTACGCGTTATCATCCCAATAAAGTGATGCACTATTAGTCTATTCTGACATAATACAGTTCCAGCTTTATTCCCGATGGGCTCAACCGTCAAAATGTTGAACGAGCTTGCGACAGTATTTGGTTTCAGCAATGAATTTCTATTTGGTACGTTTTCCTACAACCAGAGTTGTTATTCAGAACACACTTCACCTGACCGTTGACTCCTTTCCTTATCTCTGAAACAATTCTGATCGAACGGCGGAAGACTTAAACAACTCCAGTTTTTTAGTTCGTTCCTTCTTCTCATAGCAGATCTGGGAGAATAACTTAAACTCGTAAACAGAAGGGTTCTAAATATTCTTGTCGCCTTAACATTTTGCAGGCAAAGTAAAGGGATCATTGCTAGATTGGTCTAAAAGGGTTTAGCAGAGGGACTTTGCTTGCTTACACAAGCACTCCATGTTCTGCATTGTCCATAGGGACCTGAATACATATACCGCATGTTTGGTTGCCACGCCAGCAGCGTCCAGACTCACCAGATGCGTTGACCGCATATGTGTTTGTGATTGATTACCTATATGTAATGACCCGAGCTCGTACACGCATATGCAGTCCAGTTACATTTCTCACCTTCAGCCTGCATACGTGGAGTGCTCGACTAGGCTGGCTCGCGCCAGGCGCTTCTTAGTACACCAATCAATCATGTGGATAGAGTCCCCTTGAACCATGGCATGGACCCAAAGATTTTGGATTCGGATCAGCTATAGCTCTGAGTTCAGATGCATCAGAAGAGCTTAAGAGTAGGGTTGTGAGAAATCTGGTGAGCATTTCACAGCATCTGTTGCAACAGGGCACAACAGGGCTATGTGCAAAACAATTGCGTTTTAGTGCACCTTCTCTCTCTCTTTTTTAGAGTTTTATTGCCGGAGCCTTTGGTCTTTTAGCAAAAAAAAAAACGAATTAAATCGTTGACAGCATTAGGAATGACATTTTGGAACAGTTAGAGCTTGTTTGGTTATGATTGGATTGAGAATGATTGGAGAGGAATAAATCCATCTCTATTTAATTTTGAATAGAAAAAGATTTAATACTCTCAATCCCCACTGATCCCTCTCAAACTGAACAGGGTTTACCCGTTTGCAAACCTCACGCAGAAACTCAGACAACCGAAAGAAAACCAAAGAGCAGCAAAACTACTACTGAAGAACCAGGAAACGAACGAAGGGTGCCTGCTTTTGGCACCCAGCTTCTGAACTCAAAAGAAGAAGAAGAAGAAGAAGAAGAAGAAGAAGAAGAAGAAGAAATCAGTTGTCCCCGCCATTAGCTCGACAAAACTTCAGGTAACAGAACTGGACCATCTTGGAGGAGACAGAAACAGGTCGTTAGCCTCACTCTTAGAATTTGGACTTCGTTTCCAGCCTCACAGCTGTTCTAGGGTTAGCCTTTTCAGTCACAGGTGGCCACTGGCTGGTTCGATATGAACCGCACACCTGCAGGAAAGGGGGTAATAAAAGAGCCAGTAGTCGCTCGTCAAGCTTTATCCGAGCAAAATTTTGAACAGCGTAAACGTAAGGAGGTTTGGATCTTAGCAGAGACAAGCAGACACGAACTTTTGGCCGCGTCAAATAATCCGTCGTCCAGTTTTTGCCAAAACGGTGGCAGAAAAAAGGGGCTGTTGAAATACTATATAAGATTAAATTAATTCTCAAAATCAATCACTATATAAACAATGAGTAAATTATGTACACGAAAAAAGAATATCTACGTACTAAATCTAACCTATTTTAATAGTAGTTATTAAAAGACTAAAATTTAATTAATTCTAAGAAATCATTAGAAAAAAACAATGGATTAAATCTATTTTAATATATTACATAAACAATGCATAAATTATATGTAGATCAAGCGATCCGGTGCATCCGATCTAGATCTAGTGATGACTATTATTTTACATTTAACCCTTTCCACCTGAAACATAGTACCTATTTTATATTTACCTACTTCCATATGAAACCCATGGATATAAATTAGATGTTCTGGATGGTTGATTGCACGTTTGTACTAAATAAATGATTGCACAGGATATGTCCTCGACAAGTATGTACTCTCCATAGATATCAGGAGCAGTTGACTTGCAAGAACAGGAGATTCTGGACACTGAGAAACTGCACCCATACTGGAGAGAGTTGTCTAGGATTCAGAAAGCCTGGATTCTCTCATATTGTCGATGATACGAACCAATTCTCAGGGGATAAAAACTTTGGTGGGGTG
The DNA here is from genome assembly GCA_029449295.1 of Zea luxurians. Taxonomy (NCBI): domain Eukaryota; kingdom Viridiplantae; phylum Streptophyta; class Magnoliopsida; order Poales; family Poaceae; genus Zea; species Zea luxurians. The sequence continues at coordinate 47,677,796 of JAOPSE010000005.1, read as the reverse complement.
GTTTTTGCTCATTCACATATTTGTAATGTAATAGATAACTGAGAACGTTAAATTATATTTATTTAAATCCAACCGTAATCATAGGATGAATGCATGTACCCGTTATCATCCCAATAAAGTGATGCACTATTAGAGTATTAGTCTATTCTGACATAACACTGTTCCAGCTTTATTCTCGATGGGCAACCGTCAAAATGTTGAACGAGCTTGCGGCAGTATTTGGTTTCAACAATGAATTTCTATTTGGTACGTTTTCCTACAACCAGAGTTGTTATTCAGAACACACTTCACTTGACCGTTGACTCCTTTCCTTATCTCTGAAACAATTCTGATCGAACGGCGGAAGACTTAAACAGCTCCAGCTTTTTAGTTCGTTCCTTCTTCTCATAGCAGATCTAGGAGAATAGCTTAAACTTGTAAACATAAGGGTTCTAAGACTATCTCCAGCAACGTCCTCTATATACCTCCTCTATATCCGTTATTTACAGTCTTCTCTAAAAGATTTCATCTCCTATATCTACTTTCTCTCCAACAACGTCCTTTAAATCACGACCTCTATATGTAAATACATGTATTAAAGACATTTTTAATTTTTGTACATACGTATTTGTCATACTCTCAAATGTATTGTACATATTTTAGTTTTATTAAACCGATTGTTTAAAGTATTTGTCGGGGACCATAATTAGGGGTACCCCCAAGACTCCTAATCTCAACTAGTAACCCCCATCAGCACAAAGCTGCAAAAGTCTGATGGGTGCGATTAAGTCAAGGCTCGGTCCACTCAAGGACACAGTCTCGCCTCGCCCGAGTCCAGCCTCGGGCAAGGGCAGCCGACCCCGGAGGATTTACGTCTCGCCCGAGGGCCCCCTCAAGCAACGGACACACCTTCGGCTCGCCCGAGGCCCAGTCTTCGCCAAGAAGCAACCTTGGCCAAATCGCCACGACGACCGACCGTATCGCAGGAGCATTTAATGCAAAGATGGCCTGACACCTTATCCTGACGCACGCCCTTCAGTCGACTGAGCCGAAGTGACCGCAGTCACTTCGCCGCTCCACTGACCAGTCTGACAAGAAGACAGCGCCGCCCGCGTCGCTCCGACTGTTGTGCCACTCGACAGAGTGAGGCTGACAGCGGCCAAGTCCGACCTCGGGCGCCATAGGAAGCTCCGCCTCGCCCGACCCCAGGGCTCGGACTCGGGCTCGGCCCCGGAAGACGACGAACTCCGCCTCGCCCGACCCAGGGCTCGGACTCGGCCTCGGCCCCGGAAGACGACGAACTCCGCCTCGCCCGACCCAGGGCTTGGACTCGGCCTCGGCCCCGGAAGACGACGAAATCCGCCTCGCCCGACCCAGGGCTCGGACTCGACCTCAACCACGGAAGACAGACTCGACCTCGACCTCGGAGGAGCCTCCGCCTCGCCCGACCTAGGGCTCGGACCGACCACGCCAGGGGCCATCATTACCCTACCCCTAGCTAGCTCTGGCTACGGGGGACAAGACCGGCGTCCTATCTGGCTCGCCCCGGTAAAACAAGTAATGATGGCGCCCCGCGTGCTCCATGACGACGACGGCTCTCAGCACCCTTACGGAAGCAAGGAGACGTCAGCAAGGACTCGACAGCCCCGACAGTTGTCCTTCCGTAAGGCTCCAGCGCTCCTCCGGCGGCCACGACATCACACGAACAGGGTGCCAAAACCTCTCCGGCTGCCACGACGACATGTACTTAGGGCACTAGCTCTTCTCTGCTAGACACGTTAGCACACTGCTACATCTCCCATTGTACACCTGGACCCTCTCCTTACGCCTATAAAAGGAAGGTCCAGGGCCCTCTCACAGAGGGTTGGCCGCGCGGGGAAGGACGGGACGGCGCGCGCGTAAGCCTCTCGCTCCCTCCCGCGCGGACGCTTGTAACCCCCTACTGCAAGCGCACCCGACCTGGGCGCGGGACAAATACGAAGGCCGTGGGTTTCCCCTTTTACGTCTGTCTCCCTCTGGCTTCCCCCCCTTCGCGCTCCGTCTCGCGCCGACCCATCTGGGCTAGGGCACGCGGCGACAATTTACTCGTCGGTCCAGGGACCCCCCGGGGTCGAAACGCCGACAATATTCAAATAGATAGAGAACCGTTTAGAGAAACTCTACATATAGAGGATCCAGCAGCGTTCTCTAATTATTAAACCGGTTGTTTAAAGTATTCAAATAGATAGAGAACCGTTTAGAGAAACTCTACATATAGAGGATCCAGCAGCGTTCTCTAAATTTACGGGACCGTTTAGAGGACGTTGCTGGAGGGTGTAGAGGATGTCTTCGTCCTCTAAATTTAGGGTACAGGACCCTTTAGAGCTCCTTGTTGGAGCTAGTCTAAATATGCTTGTCGCCTTAACATTTTGCAGACAAAGTAAAGGGATCATTGCTAGATTGGTCTAAAAGGGTTTAGCAGAGGGACTTGCTTGCTTACACAAGCACCCCATGTTCTGCATTGTCCATAGGGACCTGAATACAGATAGTGTCCTCTTTTGGACCATGGCATGGACCCAAAGATTTTGGATTTCGAATCAGCTGTAGCTCTGAGTTCAGATGCATCAGAAGAGCCTAAGAGTAAGAGTAGGGTTGTGGGAAACCTGGTGAGCATATCACAGCACAATAGGGCTATGTGCAAAATAACTGCGTTCTTGTGCACCTTCTCTCTCTTTTTTAGAGTTTTACCGCCGAAGCTTCCGGTCTTTTAGTGTTAAACCAAAAAAACCGAATTAAACCGTTGACAACATTAGGAATGACATTTTGGAACAATTAGAGCTTATTCGGTTATAGGTGGATTGAAAATGATTAGAGAGGAATAAATTCATCCCTATTTAATTTTGAATAAGGAAGTGATTTTGAACAGTTAGCCTGCTTTTGGCACCCAGCTTCTGAACTAAGAAGAAGAAATCAGCTGTCCACGCCATTAGCTCGACAAAACTTCAGGTAACAGAACTGGACCATCTTGGAGGAGACAGAAACAGGTCGTTAGCCTCACTCTTAGAATTTGGACTTCGTTTCCAGCCTCACAGCTGTTCTAGGGTTAGCCTCTCTTTTTTTTCTCCCTTTTAAAAGTCAGCAAGTCTATCCTCTCCCTCCCGTCAACAGAAAGTTTGGTCGGAGAACACACGTGTCCGCAAAATCCCACACAAGAGCTCCCAAATGCTCGGGCTCCGGCACTGTAGCGATAGCGCAGAGCGGGAGGAGCTGGAAAAAAAAACGTGGCAAACACGGACTGGCTTAGTCAAAGCCGGCTTTCAGACATATAATCGCGCTCGCCGTCGTGCGCACGGCAGTCGGCAGGCAGTACCGGAGCAGCCGTGCCAGGCCCCATGGACAGCTCGAGCGGCATGTGGGCCGTGCTAGGCCAGGCCTCGAACGTGGCGCAGCTGGTCGGCGTGGACGCGCTCGGGCTGGTCTCCATGGTCGTGCAGGCCGCGCTGGCGGCGCGCCGCCACCGCGACGCGTGCCGCCGGCTGGCGCAGCACGTGGAGGTCGTCGGCGGCCTGCTGCGGGAGCTGGAGCTCGCCGAGCTGATGCGGCGGGAGGCCACGCGGCGGCCGCTCGACCAGCTCCGGGCCGCGCTGCGGCGGTGCTACGCGCTCGTCACGGCGTGCCAGGACTGCGGGTACCTCCGCAGCCTGCTCCTCGGCGCCCGGATGGCCGACGAGCTCCGCGCGGCGGAGAAGGAGGTCGACTTGTTCATCCGCTTAGTCCCACTTATCGCCCTCGTCGACAGCACGCATGGTCGCAGTGGCAAGGTATGCGTATTTTGCCTTGCCGATTAGTAAGTATCAGCAATTGATTTGGTACTTCACTTCGTATCTTGTACGTATGTGGTCTAGGAGAATTGATTTGAAGGAGATCAATTTGACCTGTAATCTCATCCCAAATTAAATTCTTTGACCCTATGAACTGTTGCGTGTGAATTGGAGTCCAATAGTCGTTGTGTCTGCATATGGAACAGTTTTGTACTGACTGTTAGGCTATCCTCATTGACGTGCTGTAAATATTACTCCACCTACATGAGTGTTGGACACCAAAATGAGCGGACAGTCCGCGTGTCCCGAGATTAGATTAACTCGGATGTTTATTCTTATCCCATGCGTGGTTATCCATCTAATCACGTGAAAGTTGTTGGCTATCTCTTAGGAAAAGGTCCAGACCTCCTCCCCTATAAATATAAAGGGGTACGACCGATTGAGAACCATCGAACACATTCCAATCGAACCCATCACTTTATTTACTTTTCCTGCCTTAGGAGTAGATGTAGCGTAGTTCTAGTTGTAGCCTTCCGCATATCCACCTCCACCTCTATTCGATTCTACGTCGTCTAGATCCGTCTTGGATGGCCTGCCGATCCCAAGACGACCTTAGGATCTCACCCCTCCGGGGGGCAAGATCTAGTTGTCCACTCGAGACCTCTTCCTCGAATTGATCTCTTAATTCCTAGGCGACTCCACGTCGTCTGGGGACGCCCTGGGTGACCTGTTGACCCGGAGCACCTTAAGATCTTCCCCCCAAGGAGACGAGATCTAGATTCCAGCAAGGAGGAGGAAGACGACCCTGTCGCTAGGTCGCGGACCATCCGGCCCAGAGCTGCGGACCGTCCGGTGTGACGCAGGGAAGACACCGCTCTTGCGCCCAGGTCGCGGACCGTCCGCGCCGCCGCAGAGGGCACCGCCAGACGGTACACCAACTAGTGATTGGCGCTGCCCAGATCGGCGCCAACATACTTTTTGGCGACTCCGCTGGGGACGAGGTTGCAGATCTATAAAATTAGGCTTACATGGCCGATTCTAAAGATCTCAACGGTGCTTCTCCAAACAGCAACACAAGGCTGACTAATTTATCGGCCGCTGAGCATGAAAGGTTAAAAGATGACATGAAGAAAATAGACGAGGAGGTCCAGCGGCAAACAGATCAGGTGCTCAAGGTGGCGGATAAGTGGCTTCTCTCGCACTTTAGAGTAGATTGCCACTAGAAGGCCGTCCAAGAGAGGGAGATAAACGCTGAGTACATGTCAGCCGTGCTGCAACAGCTCCCCACGATAGGTGATGTCAGGTCAGCCGATGATATTCCATCTATTAAAATTTCTTTTGATAATCGGATTAAAAGTATCACAGAGGATATAGAAAGGATGGCGCATGCATTAGGAAAAACTCACATGCCTAATTTTTTATCATATAAATTAGGCGCCGAAAGAATTGCGCTAAACACATCAGCAATAAATGGGTTTCCCCAGCCATATTCTGGTGTGCCGATGGACTCATATCCAGGACGACCTTCGCCGCCATCTCCACTAAATGGTAGGTCAACTCTAAGCATGGCCGGACCGTCCGCCAACAATCCCAGACCGTCCGGCCCTCCGTCAGACCGTCCGGCACCCTACGCCGGACAGTCCGGAATCACACAGAGTCCACCGCAAGGGTCGCAGGCGTTGCCCGACGTGGCCGGACCGTCCGAGAATAGTACCGGACCGTCCGGTCCACTCGCAGACCGTCCGGCTGCGCAGGTTGGACCGTCCGGAGCACCAAAAGTCACCTGTGATCTGCCTCGTGCGGATGGCCGACATAAATATAACCGGCCACCCAAGCCCCAAGAACCAAAAAAAGTCACATGTCCCTGAGCTTGTTTGGCCCAGTAAGGCCAAACCTTCTGTTCGCTCTCACCCGCACTCGACACAAAAGGAAAATGTTAAGTTCACATTTAATATTACTAAGTGTGATAAAATATTTGATGAGTTGCTTAAACATGGTAATATTAAATTGTCACATGTAATTCCTCCGATTGAATAATTAAAAGGGCGCGTTTATTGCAAATGGCATGACTCCTTTCTCCATAACACCAATGATTGTGTCGTCTTCCGTCGGCAAATACAATTGGCTATAAACGAAGGTCGGTTGAGGTTTCAAAAAGAGGTGAAAATTGACAGGCCACCTGTTCCTGTCACCACATTAGAGCCGACGAGCAAAAAGGCCATAATTCGACCTTGTGTGGCTGATAAAAGCAAAGATAAAAATATCGTCATTGGTGATCCCCGCACACCAAATATGTCACGCAGAATGGTTACTCGGAAGGCTCCAGACAAAAGAAAGATCGGAGGCACCAGAGGGCAAGCACGATCGGACACCCGATCACGGTCACCTGTCATGCGTACGTCGGACGGTCCGGGTACTAATGCTGAACAGTCCGAGACAGGAGCGGACGGCCCGGCTATAATGGTCGGACGGTCCGCAGGCAGTCAGAAGCAGCAACCTCAGACCATCGGACCACAGCGTTCCAAAATAAGTGTTAGGAAACAAAATACTACTAAGACGTCTGGACGACTCAGTAGAGTCGGCCCTACTTTTGGTCAGTTGCTTGCCAAAAATATGAAGAAGACCGTTCCACACAACCGGCCAATAAAACAGACGAAGTCAAAAGGGCGATCTGTGCAAAAGCAAAAGCCGACTAAACAGATCCAAAAGGTAACACAACCAAGATCGTCTTGTCATCCTCCTCCGGGGATAGCATGGTGTGTCCCGTTCTATCCATCGTCGATGTGTTGTCCTGCTCATGTGTGGGGTGGTACGACGATGAATTCGTATTACTGGCCCAATCCATTTGCTTATTTGGGCTGGGGGGCACCACAAGTTTTTGCCTATTGACAGGTTGATCAAGTAGACATGGCTGAAGAGGATGCAATCCGAAACGGCCTCTATGCATTAAAGTTCTATCAAGTATTTATATTATCTGATCGCAAGAGTCGATGACTTGCATCGAGCTGAGTCCTTACTTCGGGAACAAAGTAGCTCATGAGGTCAATTGTTTCTGAAGTTTTCGCTGGTGCTTTTGGTTCGTTAAGCTCCACCAAAAGGCAGAGGGGCATATGTTGCACACCAAAATGAGCGGACGGTCCGGCCCTTAGGCCCGGACAGTCCACGTGTCCCGAGATTAGATTAACTCGGATGTTTATCCTTATCCCGTGCGTGGTTATCCATCTAATCACGTGGAAGTTGTTGGCTATCTCTTAGGAAAAGGTCCAGACCTCCTCCCCTATAAATATAAAGGGGTACGGCCGATTGAGAACCCTCGAACACATTCCAATCGAACCAATCACTTTATTTACTTTTCCTGCCCTAGGAGTAGATGTAGCGTAGTTCTAGTTGTAGCCTTCCGCATATCCACCTCCACCTCTATTCGACTCTACGTCGTCTAGATCCGTCTTGGGTGGCCTACCGATCCCAAGACGACCCTAGGATCTCACCCCTCCGGGGGGCAAGATCTAGTTGTCCACTCGAGACCTCTTCCTCGAATTGATCTCTTAATTCCTAGGTGACTCCACGTCGTCTGGGGACGCTCCGGGTGACCTATTGACCCGGAGCACCTTAAGATCTTTTTCCTCAAGGGGACGAGATCTAGATTCCAGCAAGGAGGAGGAAGACGACCCTGTCGCCAGGTCGCGGACCGTCCGGCCCAGAGCTGCGGACCGTCCGGTGTGACGCAGGGAAGACACCGCTCCTGCGCCCAGGTCGCGGACCGTCCGGCCCAGAGCCGCGGACCGTCCGTACCGCCGCAGAGGGCACCGCCAGGTGGTACACCAACTAGTGATTGGCGCTACCCAAATCGGTGCCAACAATGAGGTTAAAAAGAAATGATAAAATATATATTAGTTGGTATAGATTTGAGATATAGAGTAAATATGAGTGCAGAGGATTGTAATATAGGGTAGATAATTTTGCTGACCAAGACAAAATATTCCTTTTAAAGTATGGATTTAGAGTAGTACGATTCCATAGCCTAACATTTGTAAATTTTAACTGTTCCTTTCGTTTACTTTTCTTTCTGTCCTTGTCCAGCAGACTGCCGAGGGAGTACCAGGTGTACTCACGAACGGTTCAAACCATCATGTCAGGTTCGATTATTTAATGTAGTGGATTAGTCAGCAAGTGGGCTCGAATGTAGTTCGATTATTATCAATTCTTTAAGAAATTAGCATCCTAAGTGAAATTCGATAGGTGAGCAATTAGAAACTGGTCATATCTGGCTGACTAATGAATGACAACTGATTTTAGATCATACGTTCTGGAAAAAAAAACATTTCTGGATCACAGAGTTCTGAAAAAGCACTTCTGTTCTTGCATATCAGATTAGTCGGTTTCAATTGGACTGAATTAATTTGTCTAAAAAATATTTGCTTCCACAAAATTCTAGCATCTATGTCCATAGAGCAACAATTTTTTTTTTACTTAAAAAATCCATGCGAACCACTAACTATGTAACCAAGCAATCTGTTCTTCTGTTGAACACGCTTTGCATCTTTTTCGGAAAAATGATATTATTGATGGTTTTGGCATAATAATGATCTTTATATACCATTAGGTTTTCAAGAAGTGTTTCCGACTTCATCAAAATACACATTCAACAAACTACTCAAATCTGCAGTGTTGCAGAACAGCCATTAGCAGGTAGACAGTCGCCACTGTAAGTTTCCTAGTTTTCAGGGATGTAGAATCAACCAAAATAATAATAGTAAAATAAATCAAAACTCAAATACTAAAATCTCCTGGTAATGTTTTTTTTGCACCAAGAACCACCGAACTATTTTGGTATGCATAACTCTTAATACTCTGCTGCTCACGCTTTTAAACATACTGCAACAGGAATAATGAATAAGAGTGACATGTCACTAATTTAGTATCTTTTGTACCATTTCTGTATGCCACACAGAATCTTATACTGTATGTATATAGAAAAAGAAACTAGCATGAGTCATGGGAAGGGTATTAGCTACTATTGTTACTAACATATCTTTTGATACAGATTACATACTGTTGCATAAAGCTCTACACTTAATAGTTCCTTTCAGAGTACAATAGTCTTCCAATATGTTGGTTCAGTGATCTACCAAAGAGACTTGAACATTTTCATAGCATTTTTTGTTTTTGTCTAGCCATTATTCAATAAGTGTTGCGATTCTACAGTTAACATGGGTAACTTAGCCATTATTCAGGAGCACTGGACTTGGGAGAACAGAAAAATCTGGACTTTGAAGAATTGTTGGAGCTTTGCATCCGTACTCAAGAGAGTTGCTCAGGATTCAGAAGGTTTGAATTATTTCAGATCATTGACGCTACAGGCAATTTCCCGGAAAGTAGAATCATCGGGTCGGGTGGGTTTGCTATAGTTTACAAGGTAATTATAACCCAAAACAGAAATGAGCTAATGGAGTGATTGCTTGTCCTTTGTCTTTCAAATGTGGCGCTTTTTTTTTTGTATTCTTGAAACCTTGTTTGAAGTCGGTCTAATAGTAACCATTGCAGGGTCAGTTACCTGATGGATCCATGGTCGCCATCAAAAGGATGGATGAACGTGCCACAATGTTTGATTTCAGCAGTGAATTTCTAGCTGCGAGGCTTCAGCATACCAATCTAATTAGAGTTTTGGGGTGGTGTATCCATGGGAAAGAAAGGATTCTAGTGTATGAGTTCATGCACAAGGGTACCCTGCACAGTTTAATCTTTGGTACGCTTCCCTATGACATTTCTTTTAACATTAGTCGTAACTGGTAGGAGCTCTGGCTTTCAACTAAAAAGGGAACAAAAAGTTTGAACATCTTCATATACACCCATGGGCAAGGCCAGTCCCGAAACTCTACATAGGAGCACCACATAATTCACCTGGCAAGATTTTCCCACGACACAAAATTGCACACAAAGCAAGATTTACAGGCTGAGATCTAAGGCAATGAATTAAAGCCCTCTTACACTACTTGATGCCTTCCTCAGCTCTGGACGCCACTTGGTGCACAGTTTGGAATTTATTTTCAAATATATGCCTGTCACACTATTTCCAAAGATCCCACTCTGGCCTGGCTTTGTTCTTGGTTTGTTTATCATAGTTCATCTGAAGCTATCCTCACTTTGATTCGTAGTTGTGTAAACTATAATTTCGTTTTAAACTGAATCACAGTTGTTATTTTGCACATTCTTCAGACAAAAGAATGGGATTGTTGCTAGACTGGTCTAAACGAATCGATATAATCAAAGGGATAGCTGAAGGACTTCTTTACCTTCACAAACAGTCCAAGTTATGGATTGTCCATAGGGATTTGAAGCTCCAAAACGTCCTATTAGATCATGACATGAAGCCAAAGCTTACTGATTTTGGATCGGCTAGAACTCTGAGTTCAGATTCCGCCGAAGAGTGTACAAGCAGGGTTGTGGGGACTAGGTAAGATACACACGATTTCAATTCTAAGCTTGTGCAGCAGTAGTGTTCTTATGCGCTAATGTCTCTTTTGGTGTTTATGAAGTGGCTACAAAGCTCCTGAGTACACGTCTCGAGGTGTCTATTCACTGAAGACAGATGTGTTCAGCTTCGGGGTGGTCGTTCTAGTGACCATCAGCGGGCGAGAGAACACCATACTGGAGAAGCAAGGAGACTCTGTTGGCACCCTTGTACGAGATGTGAGTAAACACAGCATTTAAGGGTCTGATCGGTTGCGAAGGGATTGAGTGGGATTAAAGGGGATTAAGAGCCGGTTTGGCAGGACTTCGGCTCTAACTTTTCTTTGAAAAAGGCCAGAGCCTGCCAAACACCTTTGTTTAAAACGTCTTACTGCGAAAAGCACCTAAAAACTAGAGTCATTTTTGTACTACGAAGAAGTCATAAATAGTAGTTTCACCAGCTTTGGCTCTGACACTTTAATACAATGAAATGACTTTGACTCTAGAATAAGTCGTTTCTGGCAAACGACTTGCGAAATGACTTCAACTCTACCCAAAAAAAACTGGTTTTTCGAAAAAAATCAGAGCTAGAGTTGTTTTTGCGCAAGCCAGAGTCCTCCTAAACGGACCCTAAATCTCTTCATATTTAAAATTGAATAGAAAGATGATTTAATCTCCAATCCCTCCCTATGCAACCGAACAAAACCTAAAGGGGCCATCCAAAATGTTGAATATTTATCTGCAGTTGTTTTGTCCTCTCTATATTTGTATCAAAGCTTTCTCCACTGTTTATGGGTCTCTTGTACTTCCACTGCGAAATGGATGGCGCTGAACAAACTGAGGAAAACAAAATGTTGCAGGCCTGGCAGCTATGGAACGATGGAAGGCTGCATGAGCTTGTAGATCCAGTGCTGGGTGACGGATTCGAACTTGCTGAGGTGGTGCAGTACGCTCAAGTGGCACTGCTCTGCGCGCAGGAGGAGCCAGCAGATCGTCCCACCATGTCCGACGTCGTGTCGCTCCTGAACTTTGAAAGCATAGGTCTGTTGCCAGTTCCTAAGCAGCCTTCTGAGCTTTGTAAGGGAGGTGGTGGTACTTCTGGTGACAGGTTGCCGACAAGTGGTAGCCAGTCGAGCAGGACCATAGACATCACAATCACAAGTTCAGCTCCTGTGTCAACTAGAACTAGGGTCCGCATCATTGTGGACCCAGAGACCTAAAATGTAGACATAAGCGGATGTTAATATGTAAAAGAACATGGAGAACTTTTAGGGCTAGTTTGGATACACTAATTATTCTCAATGGTGATTGGAGCTAACTGAGGGGAAAAGTTAGTCCATTTCTCTCAATTCCCTTCATTCCCCATAAAAAAAATCATGGATCCAAACTAGCCCAAAATGTGATGGGCCTTGGGCTGCTTCATGCAGAAATGTCAAGTGTTAGGAGCACAATGTGTGTGTGATATATTACATCATTCTTACTGTTTTTTTGGATGAATGTCACACCCGGGCTTTAAGGGACAAAGCCGGGTGCATCTCATACATGCGCCAAAAAAGACAACATATATAATAGCAAAGTGTATAAAGATAAATGTCACAATATAATCAGAGTATTTATTACATAGCGAAAGTCTTACAAAATAAAAATAAATATAACATAATCTAAAATCCATCCTTGGCGCCAGAAAGTCAACTGGGAGACGACGACCTAGACCTCTCACGAACACAACGCAACACCCACCATGCGCCACATCCAGTGGTACCTGTTCTTGACCTGTGGGAGGGTGTGAGGCAACAAGGGTGAGCTCACATATGTTCATCGCTCAACAAGTTGTGGGGAATAATGTGGCATGATCTCACCAAAGGTGGGAGCTCATGAAGTGTAAGACTTACCAAAGAGAATGATTAAAGCTGAGCATTGCTTTTAAAGTTAGTCAACATTTTATTAGCAATTACTAAGCATAAGTAGATACTAAACCATAATACTAATAATAGAACAAAATTAATAACAAATCACATACAAATGCATATGACAAATTGAGTTTAAGTTCCATAAATTAATCATCAGAGAGTCCTGAGCTGCTCATGACCGTGAGCTCGGCTAGTATACCAGTTTTACACTCTGCAGAGGTTGTACCCTTTACCCACAAGTCGTGTTTCCCATGTTGCCAGGGTTAGCTAGGCCCTTAGACACTACCAAGGTGAATGGCTAGAGATCCACTACGAGGCCTTTACAAAGTTCCACTAGCTTTCGAAAACCCGCTACAGTTTATGGGAAGAGCACTTGCAAGAATCCCTCGTCTAACCGCCATCACAACAAAATCAACCCGAGAACCTCCTTGCATGCAACTCCCCTACTGCCCTTGTCCCTTTCTGGTAAGGTAGTCTTCCACTAGCTTTCCTAATTAGTTAGCCAAGGGGTCTCATTCCTCCCTTGTGGTGGCACATGTTTCTCAAGTTAAGCTCCATGTTCCAATTAGCAATAATATAATGATCTTAACATAAACATAAATAGAATAACAAAATAACTGGAACATGGATATAATGAAATATTAACCCAAAACCATGTAAAACAATAGCATAACTACCCATGTGATTCAGGGGTAAACAAGGTAAACAGGATAAACAAACTAGGGTGACCTATTGGGTTCCATCAAAATTAAACCTATGCATTGAATAGTGATAATAAAGAATATTATTGGGTAACAAAAGTGGATCAAGGGCACAACTTGCCTGGCACTTGAGATTCCAGGTACCAACTTGCTTTTCAGATAACACGTGTCTTCGCGCTAATTGTAGCAATACAAACAAACATGGTATAGATAAAATTAACATCACACCAAACATAAGAATATACTGCATAATAATGATCTATGCGTCACTACGAGATCGCGGAATCGAGAACTACTAAGATTGGAGTCGTGGTTAAAGAGTTATGATTTTATAGAAGATTTGTGTGATTAAAATACTAAACTATATTATAAATTGGTTAGTGTAACTCATATTAGAGGTTATTCTATAAATAATTATCTCAACTTTAATCTAGGTCATTATTTGATTAAAGATCATCTAGTCAAATTATGATCATAAGATCAGAGGTTAATCTAATTAACATAGGCTAAATAGATATCTAATATAAAAGTATGAGACATGTATAATCAATGTTGTTACTGCGTAATAAATACTTATACGAAACTAACGCAACTTAAACGAGTCAAATCGAAATTAAAACGGGGAAATTATGAATTTCTAAAGATTTTATGTATTTGATATGAGATTAATCAAGAGTTAAATTTTTTTAATATGGTTTTCATGTCCAAACAGAGACACTATGTGATAAACAACATTATTACAAAATTATAGAAACTGGAATGGATGAATTTGGACTAAATATGGATTTTCTATGGAATAAACAAGTTTCTATCAATTATTTATACACTAAAAATCTATTTCTACTTTATTTTATCTGATTTTACAATGCTTTAGACTGGGCCTCAATTTTCAGAGAAGGCAGGGGGCTATGCGCAAGATATCCTAGACACAGAGAACAGGGTCCCTGGATGGCGAGTTAATTCCTAAGTAGTCCAGGGGCTCATTTGAAAACTGGTTCAGGCGAAGGGGTATGCTTTCGTCTCAGCCGTCGGATCAAAGCCCGACGACCACGATTAGATTCGACATCCATCAACCCCGCGAGTAACCCAGGCCATCGGATCCGGGATTCACAGTTCTGATTTAATGGCTCGAAGGGGTACACCAAGATTCGATCTAGGCCATCCCCTGCACGATCAACGGTTGGGGGCCAACTTTCCCCTAGATCTAATCCTAGCCCTACAACGTTTGATCAACGGTTGCTGGTCTTCTTCTACCTTACGGCGCGGCTAGCATTGACACCGCGCCCAGATCCGCCGTAGTGCGCGGCAAGAGGGTGCCATGCCGGAGAGGCACACCAGTGGCGCCCTGGTGTCCGGTATCCCCCGAGTACAAGCGCCCCACACACTTACTGACGCCATCTAAAGACAGGAAGGTCACTCACCGGCTGCTGTGACGACGCGTGCCCCACGGCGATGCCGATCCGTGAGGGAGCCCACCAGTGATGCCCGCCAAACTCACTCGCACACCGATGAAGGCCAGGAGGATCCCAGCGCGGTGCCCCTGCTTGGACACCCAACGTGTGGCCTGGGGCGTTTCTGGCGATGCACGACACACTTCCTCTCTCTCTCTCTCTCCACGCGACGGCTGCATCCGAGTTGGCTTGATTCGGCCGTGGAGTCGGTATGGATGGGGGCGAGACGGCGAGCACTTCTGCATCCCGGTATATATGCCCCTAGCTGCGGTCAAGGTGGAGCCAGAGGTGGTTGTATCATGTGTCAACGAATCAGGCGGCGGCGGCTTCGGAGTACGTTGAGCTCCTCCGCGTTCGTGGGGATGACAGTGCTGACCGCCAGGTCCTACGCGGGCGCGACACAGAGAGGAAACGATCGTACTGCGAAAAGGGCCCGCAAGACAGTGCGACATGCGCGTAAGAGAGGCTCAGGTGAGACTGCTTCGTGGGCTCACCGGTTGGTGCGAATCTCAGTCGTGGTGCGCGCGTCAGGCGACTGAGAAACCGGGCCCGCATGACAATGAACCCACACACCTTTGGTTGACTGGGCCGCGCGCGGAGTAAGGAGTGGGCCGACCGGGAATCCGAATTCGGCCCAGGCGCTGGTTTGAATCCTCTTTTCTTATTTTCTATTTTGCATTTCTATTTAGTTTCAAATTTAAATCTGAGTTTTGAATTTAAACTTGGTACACAAAGCAAAAGAAAATCCAGCATGTAACTCAACTTATTCATATTATTACTATCCCATTAGACAGGTATTAAATATGTAATGCACACACATACACAATATTTGTGTTAATAGTTCATTCAAAATTTAGTATTTACTATGTATTTTCCTCAATATAAAATAATTTTACTCCCTTTTAGAATTTTAATTCCTAAGGAATAGTCTTATCCCTTAGTTAGTTTTGAGAACATTTGTAATTATATAATTAGGTTTCAAATTAAGTCCCGATCTTTGGTGGGAAACATATCCATTCTTTGATATGTGATTTCGAAGATGAGAAAGTTAGTATTATTTTATTTAAAATCTTTGGGAAATTTTTCTAAATTCTGAAAATAGAATTTTGAGTCTTACAATGAACAACAGCTTGGTCTCCCTGTTGGGGGCCTTCGGCTTCCGAAGGTCCTCAAAAACATGATTTGACAATTGTTGGGGGCTTGTTCTCAAATGCTATGAATTAAGAACAAGGCAACATAAAAGTGTTAGATGTCGAGCTCCTTCGTCCTTAGAAACAGTATATCCTTTCGGGTATAATGAATCTCGGACGAAGGTTACGGAGGAAAAGACCTTCGTTAGGTCGATAAATGGTTAAACGGAGTAATTATATAAATATAATGTACGAGTAATAATACCAGCATTATCATCGATATATTTTCATTATTAAATTCATAAAAACGAATTACAAACGTACCTTCAGATTGATGTAAAGTAAAGGTACAAACGTGATGCGAAAAAGCGTATGCCAAGTCAGCGTGAACAGTACGGGAGTACTGTTCACCTATTTATAGGCACGGGACGCAGCCCATGTAAAATTACATTGATGCCCTTTACATTTATCAATAACTACATTAATTCTTCGGGGTCCTATTTGGCTTTTCATCTTTAAGCCGGTTCCTCTTTTCTGTTATTGTGCCGAAGCCTTTCTGCACATATCTTCGTGATCGTCTTATCCTTCGTCATGATCGTTTTTCATTCCAGTCACGCTTCGTCTTAACCATGCTCTTGTATATTCGCGACCTGACTCCGAAGGTGCCTGTTCACATATTACACTTGGAAAATATTATCAAGCTATGCTTTTGAGGACCTTCGGGAGCCGAAGGCCCCCAACAGTAGCCCCTCGCAATATCAATTTATTGTAAAGATAAATTCATATTGCGACATGGACGAAGGCTTTAAGCCGAAGGTCCGAAAAAACACCTTCCTTTTGCTAGAATAGCAACAGTCATTGACAAGCGGGCCCCTCCAGTTTTCGACATACTGGGTGTATAAATACAAGCTCACCGCGAGTTTATTTGGCACGCCCTTTTGCCACCTGCTTTTTACTCACCCAGCTTTTAGCCTGCGCACCCAGCTTTTAGCCTGCGCGCAACAGCATTTGCTCGGTCTTAAATTTTTAAGCTTCGGTTTCAAGTCTGGTTTGCCAGCATTCGCGAAAATGTCTGAGGATAAGATAGTTGCTGGTGCTTCGAAGCTAAGCCTTTCGGAGGAAATGCACCTGGGTTTTCTTGAGTCAATGTCGAAGACCAATACGGAAAAGATTGTCAAGGAAACTTTGGAGGGTTTATCTGAAGATACTGGCGACAGTGATAGTTATGATGCGGATAGTGGTGGGGAGGACTCCGAAGATCGCCCGTGGCGGCCTAGTCACTCAAACTTCGGAAAATCAACTATAAAGCAGAGTCATCTTGAAAATATGAGGGGGAGATATTTCCGAGATATATCCATCGTGAGGGCAGATGACGGAGAAAAAACTACGCCGACTCCCGAAGATAATGAGGTCGTGATCTTCCGAAACTTTTTAAAGGCTGGGCTACGATTCCCTCTAAGCAGGTTTGTGGTCGAAGTTCTGAAAATATATCAAATTTACCTTCATCAACTTACCCCCGAGGCAGTGATAAGATTGGGAATCTTCGTCTGGGCGGTGAGGAGCCAGGGCCTGGAGCCAAGTGCAAAAAGCTTTTGCAATATACACGAGCTAGTATATGAGACGAAACCCTGGGGTAAGGAGCAATATCATAATAATTTTGGTTGCTATAGCTTCGGTGCCCGCTCTGGGTCAAGCTGTCCCGTGCCAACCTTTCGGAAGAGATGGCCCGGGGAATGGATGAAGGAATGGTTCTATGTGAAGAACGATTTGAAGGTTCGGGAAGATATCAAAGATATCATCATGCGCCCTATCTGGCAGCGCTTCGGACTTCGGAAACCAAAGGTAGAAATGGACGAAGCAGCTGAAGAATGTCAGAGGGCCTTCGGCGTAGTCTGCTCTTTTATTGGGACCAGGGATTTAATGCAAGAGCACATTGCCTTCAGAGTGTGGCCACTTGTAGATAACTGGGAAATGCCGAAGGAGACCGTTAAAGAAACTGACGAGGGTGGACTAATCAGACTGAAATATACATTCAAGTATGGAGATAAGTTTGTTGAACCAGATGATGATTGGCTGAAAAGCATTGAGAATGTGAGTGATGAATTGCTCGGGGCGTACTCAAAGGCCGAAAACACTGCATTGTCAGCGGCTTTCGGAGGCCGAAAAAGAAGAGACTCAACCGAGTATTTGATGCAATTGGATTTATCTATCCCGACTACTATTATCCAATGCGAGGTCAAAAGAGAAAAAATACTTCTCCTGCAAAGGACACTGCTTCGGCTGCTCCCGGGGAGCCAGCGCCGAAGAGGAAGAAGGTAAAAGTGTTCACACACCCTCCACGCTGTATTGAGCCGGCCATAGTGCCCGAGTTTATTGGCGAGGCCTCTTCGGCCACCGAAGCCAGAGAACTAACTACAGCGCCAAAATCCGAAGAAATGGCCGAAGCACCAGCAATAGAAAAAACAGGAAAAGAGAGATCTGAAGAAAGAAAAACACTAGATGTTTTAAGTCCTTCGTCAAAAGATGAGGCAGCTAAAAGCCAGAAGGGGCCAGCAGCAACCCCTAAAAGAAAAAGGATGGTTAATGTGCTGGATGTTTTGGAGACAATTAAATCTTCAAGCACAACTCCAAAGAAAACTGTTGAAGTGTCCACTGAAGTCTTTGCTGCTGAAACTTCGAAGCAGCAGTTTGAAACTGAAGCTGGGCCTTCGGAATCCACCAAGATACAACCTTTGGAGGTCGAAAAAATGTCAAAGGCAAGTTTAGAAAATGAAAAAGCAAAAATAACAGAGCCGATTCTGACTGAGGAAATTGGCACTGCCACCCCCGAAGCATCTTCCAAAATACATGATTATATTGTGCGACATGCTTCGGGGAAGAAACTATCTGAAGAAGAGATCTTTGAAGCCAATCACTATGCCCGAGAACTGAAGTATCCGAGGGGGGTCGTAGTGTTCAATGGGACAAACGAAGATGATTTCCTGTACTGCCTGCCAGACAATAAAGAATTATCCGTGTGCCGGGAAATGGCTAGAAGCATGGGGTTACCGAAACTCGAAGCTGGCCTTTGCGCCATGACGAAGGACGATCTTGCGGATAGCCTGGCATACAATAGTCTGAAGGTACAAAAATTGTGAATTTTGAAGTTTATGAATTTTGAATTAGTTTTTTGCTCTTATGTTAACTCATTCATTTTTTTGAATAGGGCTTAATACTCAGCAATGCCTTAAGGGCTCAGAAGAATGCCGAAGATGAGAGCTGCACCATTGCTCTCAACAACCTTCGAACAGAGGTTATCAGGCTAAAAAATGAAGCCTTGGAGAAGGACAGAATTCTGCTTACATTAGTGGAAAAAATGAAGGAAGACGAAGCTAACTCTAAAACTCAAGCCGAAGCTCAGAGGCGTGAAATCGAAGATCTTCGTAAACAACTAGCCCGAGCCAAAGAACACATTCTTGAAGAAACAAAACGGGAATTAAGCGATCAATGGGCAGATCATTTGGAAGTAAATGTTAAAGAGCTTCGTGCTTCGAAGAAGAGGTGTTACGATAAATCCATAGAATGTGTTAAGAAAATAAAATCCAGCTTCGCCAGCGTTGGCGCGTTCTCTAGTGAAGAAAATTTCACAAGAGGAAATCCAGAAGGCCCAATTGAATGGATTAGTCGCGAAGCTGATGTCTTCGACGAAATCTTGAATAGTCGCGGGGACATTTGTGCTTTTTCGGGTGCCAGTGGAATTGTTATCATTTTAGAGAAAAAGGGGTGCGAGCATGTAAAATTTTTGGCGCAGTCTGAAG
Source organism: Zea luxurians (assembly GCA_029449295.1). Classification (NCBI taxonomy): domain Eukaryota; kingdom Viridiplantae; phylum Streptophyta; class Magnoliopsida; order Poales; family Poaceae; genus Zea; species Zea luxurians. The sequence goes on along the minus strand of JAOPSE010000005.1, from coordinate 47,658,578 downwards.
CTGTCTTGTCCCCTGAAGATATCACAGACCCTTCAGCCGAAGCAAGCCAGGTTGGTGGAAAATTTTTCACTGACATTTGGGACAATGGCGGCCGAAAAATGGCTCAAGAGATTATTCAGAGAAGTGAAAAAGGCATCCATGATGCTAGGGAGGTAGCGAGGGCTGCTGAAAAAAGCACAGGGCCCGAAGGGCAAATAGGCATTAATTAGTGATTTTTATTTTGTTGTAATTTTTGATTTTGAACTTTATTCATAGTTTGTAATAGTAATATAGCCGTGTCCTCTCCTCCCTCAGAACCCGCTGGGGCATCTACGGACCCTCCCCCGAAGGGAGATGACGAAATTAGACAAATGGCCGAAGCCATCATGGACGAAGTTGTCAATCAGCTGCTAAACGAAGCTGCAGAAGTAGTTCTTAGGGAAGATTAAATGCTATTGTAAAAATACTTGGAACATGACAAGTGTAAAACTTTGTAACTTTGAATGTAATATATAATCTATTTATAGTTCAATTCTTTACGATGCATGAAACTTTTTCATACATACCGCTTTTTGAGCCTTCGGCGAAAAAAACACCTTCCCTTCTTTTCATGCTTCGTAAAGAAAATCTTTTATGTGTCACAAGAATTACCATATTTCTTTGATGAAGAATCTCCAAACTTTATGAAAACATTCTTTGAATCCATAAAAAAGTCTTATGTTGCCTCTCAAATGAAGCTACACTTCTTCTCAATTTATCTTGTGCCTTGGCACGATTTTCTCTTTTTCAAAACATTCTTCGAAGATCAATGTTGTGTCCCCTTCCTGTTCTCCATGCAAAATGATGGATGATGCTTATGTTATGCAAAATGATGTAATGATGTTATGTTATGCAAAATGACATTTATGCTGAAAATACACATATCACTGCCATAGAGCACACAATCTTTTTATCTCAGCGTTGACTTTTCGCTGTAAGCCTCCCTTAGGAGCTTCTTCGCCTTTTACTTTCAGCGGAATCAGCGTTTATTTTTCGCTGTAAGCCTCCCTTAGGAGCTTCTTCGCCTTTTACTTTCAGCGGAATCAGCGTTTATTTTTCGCTGTAAGCCTCCCTTAGGAGCTTCTTCGCCTTTTACTTTCAGCGGAATCAGCGTTTATTTTTCGCTGTAAGCTCTGCATTCCCTTTGGAACGACTTTCGAGCAGAAAACTTACACTGCGCTCCCTTAGGAACGACTTTTTATTACTTCAAAAAAGTTACGGCTCATTCCTTAGAACAAGTTTTCGATAATCCGAAGGTTCTCCGTGCCTCCATAAATTTTTGTGCTTCGGTAACTCAAGCCTTTGGAGGAGATATATTTTCATTATGATAATACGGTAAACTGTTACAAGGATTTGAAAAACAATAAAAAACACTTAAACTCCCCATAATTGTTCTTTACTGCGAAGAAAATAAAACTGAATGTGAAAGCATAAAAAACTGCTGTGGGAGTAGGATATTTTGTCAGTAAATGTGCTTCGACTCTGGCACAGTGCTATTGACTGTGCGAGCTTCGGATTCTTCTCTGAAGTCCCTCTGGGGGTGAGAGTGTTGGCTCCCTTCTGGCTGCGAAGCTCGTTGTATTGGTGGTGGCGGTGGAAGCTGTTGCCAGGAAGCTTGGGGTTGGCTTGCCGAGGCAACAGAGGCTGCAGGGTGATTGCCTACATATTCTGGAATGTAAGGCGAATGGTACGAAGCAGTATGCATGACCTGCTTCGGCTGGTTCTGTTGTGTAGCAGCTTCTGCTAGCTCCTTTTGCTTCTGGATGGTAATGTGACACATCCTGGTGGTGTGGCCCTTACCTTCACCACAGAATAGGCAGTATATTTTTCTTGATTGATCCCCAAATCTTCCCCCGAAGCCCCTGTAACGCCCTGAATTTGGGGGTAGAATTTTTTTTCTTCTTTTCTCTCACCAAATTCAGGCGTTACTCTTTCCTTTTTCCCTTTTCTTCTCGCTAAGCCTTGATCTTTTCCAAAGTCACAGCGGGTTTTGGCTTTAGACCTCGTGTAAAGCAAAACCTTAAAACACTTTATTTTGTGTGATGCACCATGCCGAACCATGCATACTTTTTGATTGATTAAAAATGTGAATGCTTTCATTTAGAGGAAATTAGATTTTAGAAAAAGGAAAACCTTTTTCTCCTCCCCTTCCCCCCTCCTTCCCCATTTCGGCCCAGCCGCCCCCTCCCCCTCCCTCGCCGTGGGCCGCCTGGCGGCGCAGCCGCGCCCCCCCTCCTTTGGGCCCAGCCGGCCCAACCGTCCCCCCTCTCTTTTTTTGTTCTTTTCCAAAAATCCCCTCCCCCCCTCTCTCTCTCCCTCACCCTCACCCTAACGCCGCCGCCTCTCCCCTGCCCTAGCGCCGCCGCCTCTCCCCTCCCCGGCGCCGCCGCCGCGTCGTCCCCCTCCGGTGAGGCTCCCCCCCTCCTCCTCCCTCCTCTCCTCCCTCTCCCTCCTCCCTCCGGCGCCCTCCCCTCACCCGCGCCGCCCGGCTCGGCCCCCGGCTCGGTCGCTCCGGCGAGCTCGGCCCGGCCCCGGCCGCTCGCGCCCCCGACCCCGCCCAGCTCGGCCCCGGCCCCGGCCGCCTTCGGCTCGGCCGCGCCCGGCCACCCGCGCCGCCCCCCCGGCCGCCCGCGCGAGCCCCGCCCCGCGCCGCCCCCCGGCCACCCGCGCGAGCCCCGCCCCGCGCCGCCCCTCTCCCGCGCCCGGCTCGACCGTTCCCCGGCTCGGCCGCCTCCTGCGCCCGGCCTCGGTCGCTCGCGCTCGCGCCCGGCCTCGGCCGCCCCCGGCCCCGGCTCGGCCGCCCGCGCCCCGGCCCCGGCCCAACCGCCCCCGCTCGGCTCGGCCGCCCGCCTCCCGGCGAGCTCGGCCGCCCCCCCCGGTTCAACCGCCCCCCCCCCGGTTCAACCGCCCCTCCCCCGGCTCGGCCGCTCCCATCGCGCCCCGGCTCGGTCGCCCCGCCCCCGCGCCCGGCCTCGCCCTACCGTGTCCTCGCCCCGTCCGTGCCTCGCTCGCAGTGGTCCGCGGCGTCCTCGCTTGCCCGTGCTCGCTTGCCCTGGCATGTTTGCCCGCTCGCCCCGCCGTGCCTTGCTCGCGTCGTGTCGGCCCTCGGCATGGCCTCGAGCTCGGCCCAGCGCACGGCCCCGACGCGTGCGCGACTCGTTCGCGGCACGTTAAGTGTGGCTTTGCGCGTGCACGTGTTCGCGCAGCGTTCTGGCGTAGCTCGTCGTGCTCGCGACGCGACGCATAGCGCCCTGTCGTGCTCGCGACATGATCGTCTACCCCCTAGCCCCGTCTACCCCCCTCGTATCCTATATGCGCTAATCACGTTGTTTATACTAATAAGATAGGAGTCTCAATTTGGAAATTGATTACGTTAGTTAATTTGTATAGCTAATCGTCTATCTTATTCAATGTTAATCTACTAAAAGTGGTCACGTTTACATTAGTGCATGTAGCTAATTCTTTTGTTAGAACCAATTGGAACTAGAACACGTGACGTCTAGTTATTCACCAACCCGTAGTGCGTCTCGGGCATAAGCTTTAACTCTCGCGAGACCTTTTCTCATTTCTTTCTAACCATGGTAAACTCATTATTGTATGTGATATTTTATGCATGTTTAATCTACTGGTTCTCTTGTATGGTGTATTGTTGGTTTCCTAATTTCAATGGATGGATGTATGTATGCTTGCAATCGCTTAGAGAACGATCCGGTTGGAGAGCCCGAAGAACTCGCAGAAGAAGCCCCTGAGCAGCAGTCGGTTGGTGGAGGCAAGTGTCCTTTGACCTATCTCTGTCCTATTCATTCTTTAATTCACCTCCCGCATTACACATTTATACTTAAGGATTGACTAGCTTTGTTATCCATGTCCTTGTTTACCTATTTGGGTCGGATTATTATTATTTAGCTCTATGCTATTGCTCAAACTCTAATCAATGAACATGATGAGATTATATATGATACGCTGTTTTCCCTTCTCTTATTATGATGTTGTACTTGTGGTCTTCAAGGGGGCTCGAGCGGTTTCTCGAGTGCCTCTCCGTAAGGACCTGTTCTATGGATGACCGCCCGGGAAAACAGTGCAACCACGAGGGTGGAGTGAGACGCCCTTAGCTGAATAATTAGAGGAACCGGGGTGTAGTTCGCTTAGCTGTTGTGCCGTCAATGGGGCTCGGTGTATGCGGCTCGCTCTGCCAAGGTTGATTTGTCCCTTGGGGAGGAGTGCGGTACATTTAGGAAACCTAACGGGCGGCTACAGCCCCGGGGAATCTTTGTAAAGGCTACGTAGTGATGCCCTGCTGGACCACCTAGGTAGTGGTCAATGGGGAGTAGCTCTCTCCGGGCAGAAAGAGGATCACGGCTTGTGGGTAAAGTGCACAACCTCTACAGAGTGTTTGAAAACTGATATATCAGCCGTGCTCGCGGTTATGAGCGGCCAAGGGAGCTCCAATGATTAGTGGTACTTGATCGGAGACATTTTGGTTTACAGGTGGCAATGAGACTGATGGTTTTGGTTATGACTATGGTGCTGGTAAGTGGTATTCTTTCCGTTTGGAAAGGGTACATCGGGCTAATAACTTGGGTTAATGCTAAAACCTGGCTTTCTATTAGTAAATAATAATCTGACCAACTAAAAGCAACTGCTTGACTTATCCCCACATAAAGCTAGTCCACTACAGCCAAACATGATACTTGCTGAGTATGTTGATGTGTACTCACTCTTGCTCTACACACCAAACCCCCCCAGGTTGTCAGCATTGCAACCACTGCTCAGGCGAAGATGAAGCTGTGGAAGGAGACTTCCAGGAGTTCCAAGACTACGACGAGTTCTAGGCGTGGGTTAGCGGCAACCCCCAGTCGGCTGCCTGTGAAGGCCGCGTTTATCTACGTTTCGTTTTCGCACTTTGATTTATTGTAAGGACTATGTGGATGTCTCAGACTCATGATGTAATCGACTATTATTTCCCTTTTTAATACTATTTGAGCACTGTGTGATGATGTCCATGTTATGTAACTACTGTGTACGTGAATTGCTGATCCTAGCACGTACATGGTTCGCATTCGGTTTGCCTTCTGAAACCGGGTGTGACAGCCCCTGGCGCCTCTGCCCCTTGGCGCTGGCGGCCGGAAGGAGCTTTGCTGTTGCCCCGAAGCTTGCGAGGAGCACTGTGGCCTTTGTTGTTGACTCCCTTTGTCGTCATTTTGAGTAGAATTGTGAATTGACCTGACGTGCCTTGGATAAAATCTTCCTCCAAAGCCCCTAGTCATTTCAGAGAACCTGAGAGCTTCCTCCCTTCTTTGGCGAAAATCATTGTCAGCTCGAATGTACTCATCCATCTTCTGGAGCAGCTTCTCCAGAGTTTGAGGAGGCTTCCTGGCAAAGTACTGAGCTGCAGGTCCTGGCCGAAGCCCCTTGATCATGGCCTCAATGACAATTTCATTGGGCACTGTTGGTGCCTGTGCCCTCAGACGTAGGAACCTTCGGACATATGCCTGAAGGTATTCTTCGTGATCCTAGGTGCACTGGAATAAAGCTTGAGCAGTGACTGGCTTCGTCTGAAACCCTTGGAAGCTGGTTATCAGCATATCCTTCAACTTTTGCCATGAGGTGATTGTCCCTGGCCTAAGGGAAGAGTACCAAGTTTGTGCAACGCTCCTGACAGCCATGACGAAGGACTTTGCCATGACCGCCGTGTTGCCACCGTACGAAGATATAGTTGCCTCATAGCTCATCAAGAATTGTTTCGGGTCTGAATGACCGTTGTACATGGGGAGCTGAGGCGGCTTGTAAGACTGTGGCTAAGGAACAGCCTGCAGTTCTGTTGACAAGGGAGAAGCATCATCAAAAGCAAAATTTCCGTGATGGAAATCTTCATACCAGTCATCCTCGTTGTAGAAACCCTCTTGATGAAGCTCTCTGCGCGGGGGCCTTTGATTCTGGTCATCTTGAGCGAGATGTCGAAGCTCTTCAGAGGCTTCATCTATCTGCTTTTGAAGATCAGCTAGACGAGCCATCTTCTCCTTCTTCTGTTGAACCTGTTGATGGAGCATCTCCATTTTTTGTATTTCTTGGTCCAAGTCGTCTTCCGGAGGCGTTGGACTGATGGCCTTACTCTTCTGGCTTCGGGCCTCCCTAAGAGAGATGACATCCTGATTGGGGTCCAGCGGCTGCAGAGTGGCAGCCCCTGTCGTTGAAGCTTTTTTCGGCGGCATGACGAAGGTGATGCTTGCCGAAGGTTTTCAAAACCCAAAAAGTGGAAGTGAGTTGACCGGAGGTGGGCGCCAATGTTGGGGGCTTGTTCTCAAATGCTATGAATTAAGAACAAGGCAACATAAAAGTGTTAGATGTCGAGCTCCTTCGTCCTTAGAAACAGTATATCCTTTTTGGTATAATGAATCTCGGACGAAGGTTACGGAGGAAAAGACCTTCGTTAGGTCGATAAATGGTTAAACGGAGTAATTATATAAATATAATGTACGAGTAATAATACCAGCATTATCATCGATATATTTCCATTATTAAATTCATAAAAACGAATTACAAACGTACCTTCAGATTGATGTAAAGTAAAGGTACAAACGTGATGCGAAAAAGCGTATGCCAAGTCAGCGTGAACAGTACGGGAGTACTGTTCACCTATTTATAGGCACGGGACGCAGCCCATGTAAAATTACATTGATGCCCTTTACATTTATCAATAACTACATTAATTCTTCGGGGTCCTATTTGGCTTTTCATCTTTAAGTCGGTTCCTCTTTTCTGTTATTGTGCCGAAGCCTTTCTGCACATAGCTTCGTGATCGTCTTATCCTTCGTCATGATCGTTTTTCATTCCAGTCACGCTTCGTCTTAACCATGCTCTTGTATATTCGCGACCTGACTCCGAAGGTGCCTGTTCCGAAGGTGCATGTTCACATATTACACTTGTAAAATATTATCAAGCTATGCTTTTGAGGACCTTCGGGAGCCGAAGGCCCCCAACAACAATATTTTCCGAGTGAAACATGTGAACAGGTATCTTCGGAGTCAGGTTGCGGGTGTACAAGAGCATGGTTAAGACGAAGTTTGACTGGGATGGAAAGCGATCACGACGAAGGATAGGACGATCACGAAGCTATGTACAGAAAAGCTTCGGCATGACGAAGGAAAAGAGGAACCGACTTAAGGATGAAAAGTCAAGTTAAACCTCGAAGGATTGCCATAAAGTTATTATCAAATGTAAAGGGCATCAATGTAATTTTACGCGGGCTGCGTCCCGTGCCTATAAATAGATGAACAGTACTCCCGTACTGTTCACGCTGACCTGGCATATGCTTTCTCGCATCACGACTGTACCTTTACTTTCCTTCAATCTGAAGGTACACTTGTAATTTGTTTTTATGAATTCAGTAATAAAAGTAAGTTGATAATAATATTCGTATCATTACTCATGTTTTATGTATGCGTGCTTTCTTTTACCATATAGCAATCTTACGAAGGTCTTTTCCTTGGTCACCTTCGTCCAAGATTCATTATATCCGAAGGGACATAATGTTTTTAAGGACGAAGGAGTTTAACATTTAACACTTTTTATGTTGCCTTGTTCTTAATTCTTAGCATTTGAGAACAAGTCGCCAACATTGGCGCCCACCTCCGGTGAACTCACTTCCACTTTTTGAGTTTTGAACACCTTCGGCAAGCGTCACCTTCGTCATGCCGCCGAAAAAAGCTTCAACGACAGGGGCTGCCACTCTGCAGCCGCTGGACCCCAATCAAGATGTCGTTTCTCTCAGGGAGGCCCGAAGCCAGAAGAGGAAGGTCACCAGTCCAACGCCTCCGGAGGACGACTTGGATCAAGAAATCCAAAATTTAGAGATGATCAATCAACAGGTTCAACGGAAGAAGGAGAAGATGGCTCGTCTAGCTGATCTTCAAAGGCAGATAGACGAAGCCTCTGAAGAGCTTCGACATCTTGCTCAAGATGACCAGAACCAAAGGCCCCCGCGCAGAGAGCTTCATCAAGAGGGTTTCTACAACGAGGGCGACTGGTATGAAGATTTCCATCACGGAAATTTTGCTTTTGATGATGCTTCTCCCTTGTCAACAGAACTGCAGGCTATTCCTTGGCCACAGTCGTACAAGCCACCCCAGCTCCCCATGTACGACGGTCATTCAGACCCGAAACAATTCTTGATGAGCTATGAGGCAACTATATCTTCGTACGGTGGCAACACGGCGGTCATGACAAAGTCCTTTGTCATGGCTGTCAGGAGCGTTGCACAAACCTGGTACTCCTCTCTTAGGCCAGGGACAATCACCTCATGGCAAAAGTTGAAGGATATGTTGATAACCAGCTTCCAAGGGTTTCAGACGAAGCCAGTCACTGCTCAAGCTTTATTCCAGTGCACCCAGGATCACGAAGAATACCTTCAGGCATATGTCCGAAGGTTCCTACGTCTGAGAGCACAGGCACCAACAGTGCCCAATGAAATTGTCATTGAGGCCATGATCAAGGGGCTTCGGCCAGGACCTGCAGCTCAGTACTTTGCCAGGAAGCCTCCTCAAACTTTGGAGAAGCTGCTCCAGAAGATGGACGAGTATATTCGAGCTGACAATGATTTTCGCCAAAGAAGGGAGGAAGCTTTCAGGTTCTCTGAAATGGCCAGGGGCTTCGGAGGAAGATTTTATCCGAGGCACGTCAGGTCAATTCACAATTCTACCCAAAATGATGACAAAGGGAATCAACAACAAAAGCCACAGTGCTCCTCGCAAGCTTCGGGGCAACAGCAAAGCTCTTTCCGGCCGCCAGCGCCAAGGGGCAGAGGCGCCAGGGGCTTCGGGGGAAGATTTGGAGATCAACCAAGAAAAATTTACTGCCTATTCTGTGGTGAAGGCAAGGGCCATACCACCAGGATGTGTCATTTTACCATCCAGAAGCAAAAGGAGCTAGCAGAGGCTGCAGCGCAACAGAACCAGCCGAAGCAGGTTATGCATACTGCTTCGTACCATTCGCCTTACATTCCAGAATATGTAGGCAATCACCCTGCAGCCTCTGTTGCTTCGGCAAGTCAACCCCAAACTTTCTGGCAACAGCTTCCACCACCACCACCAATACAACGTGGTCCGCAGCCAGAAGGGAGCCAGCACTCTCACCCCCAGAGGGACCTTAGGGAGGAGTCCGAAGCTCGCACAGTCAATAGCATTGTGCCAGAGTCGAAGCACATTTACTGACAAAATATCCTACCTCGTCAGCAGCTTTTTGCATTTTCGCATTCAGTTTTACTTTCTTTGTAGTAAAGAACAATTATGGGAAGTTTAAGTGTTTTTTTATCGTTTTTTCAAATTCTTGTAACAGTTTAGCTTATCATCATAATGAAAATATATCTTCTCCATAGGCTTGAGTTACTGAAGCACAAGAATTTATGGTGGCACAGAGAACCTTCGAATTATCAAAAACTTGCTCTAAGGAACGCACTGTAACTTCTTCGAAGTAGTAAAAAGTCGTTTCTAAAGGAGCGCAGTGTAAGTTTTCTGCTCAAAAGTCGTTCCGAAGGGAATGCAGAGCTTACAGCGAAAAATAAACGCTGATTTCGCTGAAAGTAAAAGGCGAAGAAGCTCCTAAGGGAGGCTTACAGCGAAAAATAAACGCTGATTCTGCTGAAAGTAAAAGGCGAAGAAGCTCCTAAGGGAGGCTTACAGCGAAAAGTCAGCGCTGAGATAAAAAGATTGTGTGCTCTATTGCAGAGATGTGTGTATCTTCGGCATAAATATCATTTTGCATAGCATAACATCATCACATCATTTTGCATAACATAAGCATCATACATCATATCGCATGTAGAACAAGAAGGGGACACAGTATTGACCTTCGAGGAATGTTTTGAAAAAGAGAAAATTGTGCTAAAGCACAAGATAAATTGAGAAGAAGTATAGCTTCGTCAGAGAGGCAACATAAAACTTTTTTATAGCTTCGAAGAATATTTTCACAAAGCTTGGATATTCTTCATCAGAGAAGTATGGAAATTCTTGTGACATATAAAAGATTTTCTTCACGAAGCATGAAAAGAAGGGAAGGTGTTTTTTCGCCGAAGGCTCAAAAAACTGTATGTATGCAAAATTTCATGCATCGTAAAGAATTGAGCCATAAATAGATTATATATTACATTCAAAGTTACAAAGTTTTACACATGTCATGTTCCAAGTATTTTTACAATGGCATTTAATCTTCCCTAAGAACTACTTCTGCAGCTTCGTTTAGTAGCTGATTGACAACTTTGTCCATGATGGCTTCGGCCATTTGTCTAATTTCGTCGTCCCCCTTTGGGGGGGTCCGGAGATTCCTCAGCAAGTTCTGAGGGAGGAGAGGGCACGACTATATTACTATTACAAACCACGAACAAAGTTCAAAATCAAAAATCACAACAAAATAAAAACCACTAATTAATACCTATTTGCCCTTCGGGCCCTGTGCTTTTTTCAGCAGCCTCCGCTACCTTCCTAGCGTCATGGATGCCTTTTTCGCTTCTCTGAATGATTTCTTGAGCCATTTCTCGGCCGCCATTGTCCCAAATGTCGGTGAAAAATTTTCCACCGACCTGGCTTGCTTCGGCTGAAGGGTCTTTGATATCTTCAGAGGATAACGCAGCTTCAGACTGTGCTAAAGATTTCACGTGCTCGCACCCTTTCTTCTCTAAAATAGTAACAATTCCCCTAGCGCCCGAAAAAGCACAAATGTCCCCGCGACTATTCAAGATTTCCTCGAAGGCCTCAGCTTCGTGACTGATCCATTCAATCGGGTCTTCTGGATTCCCCCTTGTGAAATTTTCTTCACTAGAGAACGCGCCAACGCTGGCGAAGCTGGATTTTATTTTCTTAACACACTCTATGGATTTATCATAGCACCTTTTCTTCGAAGCACGAAGCTCTTCAACATTTACTTCCAAATGATTTGCCTATTGATCACTTAGTTCTCGTTTTGTTTCTTCAAGAATGCATTCTTCTTTAGCTCGGGCTAGTTGTTTCCGAAGATCTTCGATTTCGCGCTTCTGAGCTTCGGCTTGAGTTTTAGAGCTAGCTTCGTGTAACACCCGGATTTTAGGGGTCCAAAACCCGGGCGTAAACATAATCACCAGGTGTGCTGGGACCAAGTCTCACACATATGATTAGCTATTAGGCAGAAGTAGAGAAGGCGGGGTAAGAAGGATTAGGGCAAGGAGTTCCCATTCCGGATGGTGGACCTTGATTCATCTGGTGATCCAACTTGGCTCTTTGAAGACTTGAGTTGGTGCTTATCCTTTTTTTTTGGATGAAGTTGGTCATCTTCAGTCTTTAATCTTGGAGTTGCCATCTATGCTAGGGACATATGACTAAGAACATATAGTTAGGATAGCCGAGGTACATGAGGTAGGTAGGTTTACACATAGTTTTACTTTGCTTTTGGAATAGATGGACTAGGCAACCTATGATGTAGGTTAGGTTTTTTTTTGGTATGGTTGAGTAGGCCGAGTTGATCTAAGTCACCAATTTAGGCTTAAGTGGGTTAGGAGTATGGCCTAATTCTTTGTACCAGCATTAAGTAACTTACATTAGATTAGCTCAACTTAAGGTTAGCCTTCATTAGGTTAGATTATTCTATCACTGGATTAGATCTAGGTTAGATTGTCATGACTAGATAGACTAGATAAGACCTCCTTAATTAGATCATGGTTGTTACTTTAGGATGAGATAAGTAAAGTGGTTAGGATAAGATGAACCTATTAGGATAAGATAGAATCTTTTAAGGTCAGTCAGATCTATTAGGATAATATAAATTGTTTTCAAGATAAGATGAGTATCTTTTAAGATGAGATGGATTAAGATAAGGGAGAATCTTTTAAAAAAAATGAATTGGTTCGAATGGGACCTTTTAGGATAAGATAAATCTCTTAAGCTAGATATGTTCCAATGGGGATAATCTAGGTTGTCTAGTTATTTTATAAATATATATTTTTTTATACCCATGTGTATGTGCAGATGCAATTGTGGATGTTACTCCACAACCCATCACACTCAATCAAAGATCCAAATCAGGCAAGTATCATAAGAACAAACATTCAAATACATAGACACTTATAAAAATAGTTTTGTTTTTTTTTTCCTAGGATTAGGTCTCCTATTCCTAAAGTTACTTTAGGCACTGGATTTCAAAGTGTGAAATCCACATTTGTCTTTAGAAGGAAGAGATAAGGATAATCAGAGTAAGCGGAAATAGATGAGAAAAGATTAAGAAAAGTTTAGAAAGAGATCAGAGTAAGGTAAGTAGGTAATGGTTGTCCAGTTCTATCTAGGTTTCGTCCTACAGTCAACATTCCTCTAATACCACTTCTGTAACACCCGGATTTTAGGGGTCCAAAACCCGGGCGTAAACATAATCACCAGGTGTGCTGGGACCAAGTCTCACACATATGATGAATAGTGGCACAGGATCGAATGTCACAACTTTATATATAACAGGAGTTCTATACAAAATAAATAATTACATTATAGGGAGACAACGGTCCAGCAACCCAAAGTTGACTGGGAGACGACGACCTAGACCTCTCACGAACTCATCGCAGCATCCTCCAAGCGCCTCATCCTGTGGTACCTGTTCTTGACCTGTGGGGGTGTGAGACAGCAAGAGTGAGCTCACATACGTTCATCGCTCAACAAGTTGTGGGGAATAATGTGCATGAACTCGCCAAAGGTGGGAGCTCACGTGAAGTGTAAGGCTTACCAAAGAGGATGGTTAGAGCTGAGCATTGCTTTTAAAGTTAGTCAAAATTTTATTAGCAGTTACTAAGTATAAGTAAATACCAAACCCAATTAAGTAGTAGAACAAAAGTAACAACTTCACCTGCGATGCAATGCATATGACAAATTGAATTTAGTTCCATAATTTAATCATGTGAGTGTCCGAGCTGCTCATGACCGTGAGCACGGCTAGTATACCAGTTTTACACTCTGCAGAGGTTGCGCATCTTTACCCACAAGTCGTGTTACCCATCTGCCAAGAGACGGCCAATCTCATACACCTCTACCGAGGAGGCGAGGCAGGGTAACACTACGAGGCCTTTACAAAGTTCCACTAGCTTCAGAAAACCCGCTACAGTTTATAGGAAGTTCCAATGCAGGAATCCCTTGCAGGACCGCCATCGCAGCAAAATCCTCCCGAGGGCCTCCCTACACTGACCACTCCCCTACTGCCCTTGCCCCTTTCGGGTAAGGTAGTCTTCCACTAGCTTTCCTAATTAATCAGCCAAGGGCGTCCCATTCCACCCTTGTGGTAGCACTGTTTTCCCGGGTGGTTCTCCATGTTCCAATTAACATAATGATCTTAACATGAACCATAAATAACAACTGATAACAAAAGTATAATCATGAATAGTGTAATCTTCATACCCAAAACCACATATAGCACTAGCAAGTACTACCCAGAACGTTCAGTGGTAAGCAAGGTATAAAGATAGACAAACTAGGGTAACCTATTGGGCCCCATCAAAATTAACCTATGCAGATCATTATGATTAATTAGAACATGAGTAGGTGAAAAGAAGTGATCAAGGGCACAACTTGCCTGGGCCTTGAGAATCCAGGTACCAGGATGATCTTCAGGTGACACGTGACCTCACTGCTAGTCGTAGCAATTCAAACAAACATTGTATAGGCAAAATTAACATTACACCATAAGTACAAACGGAATAATAATGATCTACGTGTCACTACGAGATCGTGGAATCGAGAACCACCAAGATCGGAGTCATGGTTGCGAAGTTATGACTTACGGGGGATCTATGTGATTTAACCATTAAACTATATTATAAATTAGTTAGTGTGAATCATATGAGAATTTATTCTATAAATAATTATCTAACCTTTTAATCTAAGTTATAATTAACCATAGATCATATTCTATTAGATTACAATGATAAGCAGTTTAATAATACTAACCAACATAAGTTAAATAAAGATTTACTTATAAAAGAATGAGACATGATATAATCAATATTGTTACTGCGTAGTAAATATTTATACGATACTAACGCAACTTGAACGGATCAAATCGGAGTTAAAACGGAGGAGTTATGAATTTCTGGAGTTATTTAGTGCTTGGTGTAGAATAGATCAAGTGAATAATTTTGGGTTTAAGTTTCATGGCTAAACAAAGGTACTAGGTGATAAATAATATTAAAATAAAATTATTGCAACTGGAATGGATCAAAAAGGAGCTAAAATGAATTAGTTATGAATTAAATAAGTTTCTGGATTTATTTTAACACTAAAAATCATTTTCTAAATCATTTTCTATGATTTTCCTATCCCCTGGACTGCGCCTCAAATATGGAAAAGCGCAGGGGGCTCGGGGTAAATCTTCCCAAGACACATAACCCACACGCGATGGACCGCGGGTTGGTTTCATAAAAGCACAGGGGCTCTTATGCAAACTAGCCATAGCGAAGGGGTATGGAACTATTACAACCGTCCGATCACACTTGGATGGACCAGATCACATCGCACACTTATGAACCGGTATCCACCCATAGCCATCCGATGACATCCCAACGGCCCATAAAAGATAATGAACTACACGATCTTTCAGCCATCCGATCAAGGATCAATGGCCACAACCGACTTGGTCGAACCGGTACGCGAGGTTTAATTCGTGCCGTCCCTCCCTTGATCTACGGCCCATAACACATCCTGGCCGAGCCGTTCTCCAGACCCATCATCAACCTCGCGACCAAGGCCGAGCAGGGCGGCGGTGTTTTACCCCCACACGGCGGAGCGCCATAGCAGAGATTCCGGATTCAACGCCCTGATCCCTGATTGACTACCCCACCCAGCGCTAAATAATCAATCGGTCAAAGCGAACTAGGGGAAGCGCAGCATACCGTGTATCGGAGTAGAGAGGTCCCTGGCTGCGTGAGCAGCACTGACACGGCGACAATCGTCTCCCGATTGAAGAATTCCCGAGGCATGGGCTACCACCACCCCCGACAACGCCGCACAATGGCCCAGGAAGGCCCCAGGGAAGTCCAGCACCCAACAGCGAGGCTCGGCTAGGGGTGTACCGCGAGCGCCAGTGGCGGCTTCCCCTTTCTTCCTTCTCTCTAGTTGCCGCCATGGTTTCCTGTGCTGGAGTCCCATAGATTCGTTCAATTGCGGGGAGCTCGGGTTATATAGCCATGAGGCGAGGCCGATCCTAGCAATCCGGAGAAAGAATCTCAACAAATTCTCCAGGAGATCACGGACGTGACCAAAGCGGCTTCCGGTTCGGTCTTGAGGAAGAGGACAGGGCTGACAGTGGGCCCAGGCCGCCAGCGGTTGTCCAGCTCGCGCAAGCCGAGCAGTGGGGATTTGTCCAGTGGGGCCCACACGTCATCCATGCGCAGTGTTTAATGCCTGGAACGGTGACGCGGTGCACAGGCTGCTCCAGATGGGACTTGGGCCAAGGGAGTGGAATCAGCCCAAGAGGTATAGGTGATCCCTTTTTCTTTTCTTTTATAAATTTCCTGCTTTGTTTTCAAATTCCAAATTTCAAGTGTTCAAATCAAAGTCAATTTCTATTTTGGATTTCAGGTAAAAATTAAACATAATCCCTAATGGAAATTTAAACTCTAATGTTTATCGTGTTACTATTTGTTTTCTTTGTCATTTATTTACCAAAGGAATAAAGGGTTCCATAAAATTTTTCTTTCTCATTTTCTATTTTCATTTATAATTTGATGTCAAGTTTAAATTAGGATTCCTTATTGTAATATAATCTATTACCATAAATTTATAAGTATAAGATGCCCACTCTTTCATATGACTATTTTAATTGATTATGAACAGGAATTGCCTACTAAATTCCAAAGGTTTCAAAAATTCTAAAATCTCTAGCATAGATATTCTTATTTCTTTGTTTTATTATTTTACTATTATTATTATTATTATTATTATTTTGCTACCAAATTTGGGCTTTACAAATCCTACCCCCCTTAACAGAAATCTCGTCCACGAGATTTGTTAAAAAAAAAGGATATAGAAATCCAAACGTTTGGTTGTAGTTTAGCTTCGAGTTTTTTTTCCAAGTGGTTTTAAGCACATATGTTTTCTATTTTCCTTAAGTCCTTAAGTCAGGGATGGGTTAGGAAATCCTAGGTGTATTATGCTTAGCTATTAGGCAGAAGTAGAGAAGGCAGGGTAAGAAGGATTAGGGCAAGGAGTTCCCATTCCGGATGGTGGACCTTGATTCATCTGGTGATCCAACTTGGCTCTTTGAAGACTTGAGTTGGTGCTTATCCTTTTTTTTTGGATGAAGTTGGTCATCTTCAGTCTTTAATCTTGGAGTTGCCATCTATGCTAGGGACATATGACTAAGAACATATAGTTAGGATAGCCGAGGTACATGAGGTAGGTAGGTTTACACATAGTTTTACTTTGCTTTTGGAATAGATGGACTAGGCAACCTATGATGTAGGTTAGGTTTTTTTTGGTATGGTTGAGTAGGCCGAGTTGATCTAAGTCACCAATTTAGGCTTAAGTGGGTTAGGAGTATGGCCTAATTCTTTGTACCAGCATTAAGTAACTTACATTAGATTAGCTCAACTTAAGGTTAGCCTTCATTAGGTTAGATTATTCTATCACTGGATTAGATCTAGGTTAGATTGTCATGACTAGATAGACTAGATAAGACCTCCTTAATTAGATCATGGTTGTTACTTTAGGATGAGATAAGTAAAGTGGTTAGGATAAGATGAACCTATTAGGATAAGGTAGAATCTTTTAAGGTCAGTCAGATCTATTAGGATAATATAAATTGTTTTCAAGATAAGATGAGTATCTTTTAAGATGAGATGGATTAAGATAAGGGAGAATCTTTTAAAAAAAATGAATTGGTTCGAATGGGACCTTTTAGGATAAGATAAATCTCTTAAGCTAGATATGTTCCAATGGGGATAATCTAGGTTGTCTAGTTATTTTATAAATATATATTTTTTATACCCATGTGTATGTGCAGATGCAATTGTGGATGTTACTCCACAACCCATCACACTCAATCAAAGATCCAAATCAGGCAAGTATCATAAGAACAAACATTCAAATACATAGACACTTATAAAAATAGTTTTGTTTTTTTTTGTTCCTAGGATTAGGTCTCCTATTCCTAAAGTTACTTTAGGCACTGGATTTCAAAGTGTGAAATCCACATTTGTCTTTAGAAGGAAGAGATAAGGATAATCAGAGTAAGCGGAAATAGATGAGAAAAGATTAAGAAAAGTTTAGAAAGAGATCAGAGTAAGGTAAGTAGGTAATGGTTGTCCAGTTCTATCTAGGTTTCGTCCTACAGTCAACATTCCTCTAATACCACTTCTGTAACACCCGGATTTTAGGGGTCCAAAACCCGGGCGTAAACATAATCACCAGGTGTGCTGGGACCAAGTCTCACACATATGATGAATAGTGGCACAGGATCGAATGTCACAACTTTATATATAACAGGAGTTCTATACAAAATAAATAATTACATTATAGGGAGACAACGGTCCAGCAACCCAAAGTTGACTGGGAGACGACGACCTAGACCTCTCACGAACTCATCGCAGCATCCTCCAAGCGCCTCATCCTGTGGTACCTGTTCTTGACCTGTGGGGGTGTGAGACAGCAAGAGTGAGCTCACATACGTTCATCGCTCAACAAGTTGTGGGAAATAATGTGCATGAACTCGCCAAAGGTGGGAGCTCACGTGAAGTGTAAGGCTTACCAAAGAGGATGGTTAGAGCTGAGCATTGCTTTTAAAGTTAGTCAAAATTTTATTAGCAGTTACTAAGTATAAGTAAATACCAAACCCAATTAAGTAGTAGAACAAAAGTAACAACTTCACCTGCGATGCAATGCATATGACAAATTGAATTTAGTTCCATAATTTAATCATGTGAGTGTCCGAGCTGCTCATGACCGTGAGCACGGCTAGTATACCAGTTTTACACTCTGCAGAGGTTGCGCATCTTTACCCACAAGTCGTGTTACCCATCTGCCAAGAGACGGCCAATCTCATACACCTCTACCGAGGAGGCGAGGCAGGGTAACACTACGAGGCCTTTACAAAGTTCCACTAGCTTCAGAAAACCCGCTACAGTTTATAGGAAGTTCCAATGCAGGAATCCCTTGCAGGACCGCCATCGCAGCAAAATCCTCCCGAGGGCCTCCCTACACTGACCACTCCCCTACTGCCCTTGCCCCTTTCGGGTAAGGTAGTCTTCCACTAGCTTTCCTAATTAATCAGCCAAGGGCGTCCCATTCCACCCTTGTGGTAGCACTGTTTTCCCGGGTGGTTCTCCATGTTCCAATTAACATAATGATCTTAACATGAACCATAAATAACAACTGATAACAAAAGTATAATCATGAATAGTGTAATCTTCATACCCAAAACCACATATAGCACTAGCAAGTACTACCCAGAACGTTCAGTGGTAAGCAAGGTATAAAGATAGACAAACTAGGGTAACCTATTGGGCCCCATCAAAATTAACCTATGCAGATCATTATGATTAATTAGAACATGAGTAGGTGAAAAGAAGTGATCAAGGGCACAACTTGCCTGGGCCTTGAGAATCCAGGTACCAGGATGATCTTCAGGTGACACGTGACCTCACTGCTAGTCGTAGCAATTCAAACAAACATTGTATAGGCAAAATTAACATTACACCATAAGTACAAACGGAATAATAATGATCTACGTGTCACTACGAGATCGTGGAATCGAGAACCACCAAGATCGAAGTCATGGTTGCGAAGTTATGACTTACGGGGGATCTATGTGATTTAACCATTAAACTATATTATAAATTAGTTAGTGTGAATCATATGAGAATTTATTCTATAAATAATTATCTAACCTTTTAATCTAAGTTATAATTAACCATAGATCATATTCTATTAGATTACAATGATAAGCAGTTTAATAATACTAACCAACATAAGTTAAATAAAGATTTACTTATAAAAGAATGAGACATGATATAATCAATATTGTTACTGCGTAGTAAATATTTATACGATACTAACGCAACTTGAACGGATCAAATCGGAGTTAAAACGGAGGAGTTATGAATTTCTGGAGTTATTTAGTGCTTGGTGTAGAATAGATCAAGTGAATAATTTTGGGTTTAAGTTTCATGGCTAAACAAAGGTACTAGGTGATAAATAATATTAAAATAAAATTATTGCAACTGGAATGGATCAAAAAGGAGCTAAAATGAATTAGTTATGAATTAAATAAGTTTCTGGATTTATTTTAACACTAAAAATCATTTTCTAAATCATTTTCTATGATTTTCCTATCCCCTGGACTGCGCCTCAAATATGGAAAAGCGCAGGGGGCTCGGGGTAAATCTTCCCAAGACACATAACCCACACGCGATGGACCGCGGGTTGGTTTCATAAAAGCACAGGGGCTCTTATGCAAACTAGCCATAGCGAAGGGGTATGGAACTATTACAACCGTCCGATCACACTTGGATGGACCAGATCACATCGCACACTTATGAACCGGTATCCACCCATAGCCATCCGATGACATCCCAACGGCCCATAAAAGATAATGAACTACACGATCTTTCAGCCATCCGATCAAGGATCAATGGCCACAACCGACTTGGTCGAACCGGTACGCGAGGTTTAATTCGTGCCGTCCCTCCCTTGATCTACGGCCCATAACACATCCTGGCCGAGCCGTTCTCCAGACCCATCATCAACCTCGCGACCAAGGCCGAGCAGGGCGGCGGTGTTTTACCCCCACACGGCGGAGCGCCATAGCAGAGATTCCGGATTCAACGCCCTGATCCCTGATTGACTACCCCACCCAGCGCTAAATAATCAATCGGTCAAAGCGAACTAGGGGAAGCGCAGCATACCGTGTATCGGAGTAGAGAGGTCCCTGGCTGCGTGAGCAGCACTGACACGGCGACAATCGTCTCCCGATTGAAGAATTCCCGAGGCATGGGCTACCACCACCCCCGACAACGCCGCACAATGGCCCAGGAAGGCCCCAGGGAAGTCCAGCACCCAACAGCGAGGCTCGGCTAGGGGTGTACCGCGAGCGCCAGTGGCGGCTTCCCCTTTCTTCCTTCTCTCTGGTTGCCGCCATGGTTTCCTGTGCTGGAGTCCCATAGATTCGTTCAATTGCGGGGAGCTCGGGTTATATAGCCATGAGGCGAGGCCGATCCTAGCAATCCGGAGAAAGAATCTCAACAAATTCTCCAGGAGATCACGGACGTGACCAAAGCGGCTTCCGGTTCGGTCTTGAGGAAGAGGACAGGGCTGACAGTGGGCCCAGGCCGCCAGCGGTTGTCCAGCTCGCGCAAGCCGAGCAGTGGGGATTTGTCCAGTGGGGCCCACACGTCATCCATGCGCAGTGTTTAATGCCTGGAACGGTGACGCGGTGCACAGGCTGCTCCAGATGGGACTTGGGCCAAGGGAGTGGAATCAGCCCAAGAGGTATAGGTGATCCCTTTTTCTTTTCTTTTATAAATTTCCTGCTTTGTTTTCAAATTCCAAATTTCAAGTATTCAAATCAAAGTCAATTTCTATTTTGGATTTCAGGTAAAAATTAAACATAATCCCTAATGGAAATTTAAACTCTAATGTTTATCGTGTTACTATTTGTTTTCTTTGTCATTTATTTACCAAAGGAATAAAGGGTTCCATAAAATTTTTCTTTCTCATTTTCTATTTTCTATTTTCATTTATAATTTGATGTCAAGTTTAAATTAGGATTCCTTATTGTAATATAATGTATTACCATAAATTTATAAGTATAAGATGCCCACTCTTTCATATGACTATTTTAATTGATTATGAACAGGAATTGCCTACTAAATTCCAAAGGTTTCAAAAATTCTAAAATCTCTAGCATAGATATTCTTATTTCTTTGTTTTATTATTTTACTATTATTATTATTATTATTTTGCTACCAATTTTGGGCTTTACACTTCGTCTTCCTTCATTTTATCCACCAATGTAAGCAGAATTTTGTCCTTTTCCAAGGCCTCGTTTCTTAGCCTGATAACCTCTGTTCGAAGGTTGTTAAGAGCAATAGTGCAGCTCTCGTCTTCAGCATTCTTTTGTGCCCTTAAAGCATTGCTGAGTATTAAGCCCTATTCAAAAGAATGAATGGATTAACATAACAGCAAAAGACTAATTCAAAATTCATAAAATTCAAAATTTACAATTTTTGTACCTTCAGACTATTATATGCAAGGCTATCCGCAAGATCCTCCTTCGTCATGGCGCAAAGGCCAGCTTCAAGCTTCGGGAACCCCATGCTCCTAGCCATCTCTCGGTAGACGGATAATTCTTTATTGTCTGGGAGACAGTATAGGAAGTCATCTTCGTCTGTTCCATTGAACACTACGGCCCCCTTCGGATACTTCAGTTCTCGGGCATAGTGATTAGCTTCAAAAATCTCTTCTTCAGATAGTTTCTTCCCCGAAGCATGTCACACAATATAATCACGTATTTTGGAAGATGCTTCGGGGGCGGCAGTGTCAATTTCCTCAATCAAAATCGGCTCTGACATTTTTGTTTTTTCAGCTTCTAAAGTTGCCTCTGTCAATTTTGTTGCTTCAGCTTTCAAAGGTTTCACCTTGGTGGGCTTCGAAAGTCCAGCTTCAGTTTCAAATTGCTGCTTGAAGGCTTCAGCAACAAAGGCTTCAGTAGATACTTCAGAAGCTTTAACAGTCTTCTTCGGAGTTATACTTGAAGATTTAATTGTTTCCAAAGCATCCAGCACATTAACCATCCTTTTTCTTTTCGGGGTTGCTGCTGGACCCTTTTGGATTTTCGTGGCCTCAATTTTTGTTGAGGGACTTAAAATTTCTAATGTTTTTGCTTTTTCAGTCCTCGGTTCTTCTGTTTTCTCTGTTGCTGGTACTTCGGCCATTTCCTCGATTTTTGCCACTGGAGTTGGTTCTCTGGCTTCGGTGGCCGAAGAGGCCTCACCAATAAACTCAGGAACTGTGGCCGACTCAATATAACGTGGAGGGTGTGTGAGCATCTTTACCTTTTTCCTCTTCGGTGCTGGCTCACTAGGAGCAGCTGAAGCAATTTTCTTTGCAGGAGAAGTATTTTTCCTTTTTTGGCCTCGCACCGGGTAATGGTAGTCGGGGTAGATAAACCCAATTGCATCAAATACTCGGTTAAGCCTCTTCTTCTTTCGGCCTCCGAAGGCCGCTGATAGTGCAGTATCTTCGGTTTTCGAGTATACCCCAAGCAATTCGTCACTTATGGCCTCAATACTTTTCAACCAGTCATCATCTGGTTCAACAAACTTATCTCCGTATTTGAATGTGTATTTTAGCCTAACCAGCCCGCCTTCGTCAGGTTCCTTGACGGTCTCCTTCGGCATTTCCCACTTTTCTGCAAGCGGCCAAACTCTGAAGGCAATATGCTCTTGGACCAAATCCCTTGTCCCAATAAAAGAGCAAACCACGCCGAAGGCTCTCTGGCATTCTTCGGCTGCTTCATCCATTTCCACCTTCGGCTTTCGAAGCCCGAAGCGTTGCCAGATAGGGCGCATAATGATACCTTTGATATCTTCACGTGATTTCAAGTCATTTTTCACGTAAAACCATTCTGTCATCTAGTCGTCGGGCCACCTCTTTCGAAAGGTTGGCACAGGGCAGCTTGACCCCGACCGAGCCCCGAAGCTGTAGCAGCCAAAGTTGTTGTGATACTGCTCTTTGCCCCAGGGTTTTGTCTCATACAATAGCTCGTGTATGTTACAGAAGCTTTTTGCGTTAGGTTCCAAACCTTGGCTTCTCACAGCCCACACAAAAAATGTTCATCCTTATGATCGCTTCGGGGATAAGTTGGTGAAGGTAGATTTCGAATGTCTTCAATACTTCCACGACAAAACTATTCAAGGGAAATCGTAATCCAGCTTTTAAGAAGCTTCGGAATATCACGACCTCATTTTCTTCGGGAGTCGGACAAGTCTTCTCTCCTTCGTCAGCCCTCACAATAGACAAGTCCCAAAAGTATCTCCCTCTCATATTGACAAGATGATTTTCCTTAATACTGGACTTACCAAAAACTGCATGGCTTGGTCGCCAGGGTCGATCTTCGGAATCATCACCACCACTATCCACATCGTAACTTTCACTGTCGCCAGTATCTTCAGATAAACCCTCCAAAATCTCCCTGGTAATCTTCTCCGTATTGGTCTTTGACATTGATTCAAGAAAACCCAGGTGCATCTCCTCAGAAAGGCTTAGCTTCGAACCACCAACGACTTTCTTATCCTCAGGCATCTTCGCAAATGCTAGCAAAACACACTCAAAACCGAAGCCTAAAAATTTAAAACCGAGCAAGTGCTGTTGCGTGCAGGCTAAAAAATTTTTGGGTGAGTAAAAGCGGATGGCAAGAGAGCGTGCCAAATAAACTTGCGGTGAGCTCTTATTTATACACCCAGTGTGTCGGAAACTGGAGGGCCCCGTTTGTCAATGACTGCTGCTATTCTAGCAGAAGGAAGGTGTTTTTTTGGACCTTCGGCTCAAAGCCTTCGTCCATGTCGCAATATGAATTTGTCATTGCAGTAAATTAATATTGCGAGGGGCTACTGTTGGGGGCCTTCGGCTTCCGAAGGTCCTCAAAAACATGATTTGACAATATTTTCCGAGTGAAACATGTGAACAGGTATCTTCGGAGTCAGGTTGCGGGTGTACAAGAGCATGGTTAAGACGAAGTTTGACTGGGATGGAAAGCGATCACGACGAAGGATAGGACGATCACGAAGCTATGTACAGAAAAGCTTCGGCATGACGAAGGAAAAGAGGAACCGACTTAAGGATGAAAAGTCAAGTTAAACCTCGAAGGATTGCCATAAAGTTATTATCAAATGTAAAGGGCATCAATGTAATTTTACGCGGGCTGCGTCCCGTGCCTATAAATAGATGAACAGTACTCCCGTACTGTTCACGCTGACCTGGCATATGCTTTCTCGCATCACGACTGTACCTTTACTTTCCTTCAATCTGAAGGTACACTTGTAATTTGTTTTTATGAATTCAGTAATAAAAGTAAGTTGATAATAATATTCGTATCATTACTCATGTTTTATGTATGCGTGCTTTCTTTTACCATATAGCAATCTTACGAAGGTCTTTTCCTTGATCACCTTCGTCCAAGATTCATTATATCCGAAGGGACATAATGTTTTTAAGGACGAAGGAGTTTAACATTTAACACTTTTTATGTTGTCTTGTTCTTAATTCTTAGCATTTGAGAACAAGTCCCCAACACTCCCCATTTCTTTCCCTCCCCAGCTTCACGTTCAACCATTGAGTAGGGCCGAAAGCCAGGGTCCCAAGCTGGCAGAAGGTAATGGAGGCAGACTATCCTTTGTTTGAACAACAGAGTGTCGCTTCGCCTTCCGCCGGTACGACAGATGATACTATTTGGATCCCAGCTTTGTTGAATGGCAAAAAAAACCCAATCGCTCACTCCAACCCTGCCACTCTGATGAACTCAAACATCAAGCGATCCCCACCACCGCCATGGTGTTCCAATTCCAACGCGCCGACCTGACTCCCTTCGTCCCACCAGCTAGAAATAAAGACTGGGCGATCCTTCGCCGGGTAATTCCCTTCACTTCCCAGCTGCCACAGAGGTGGTTAGAGAAATTCTTAGAGGATGAAATGGCATTGCAAGCTCCAGCCATCCAGAAAACACACCTTGTACATGCCCTTGTTCAGCTTTGGCACGTCCATTTCTAAACTGCATTAGACTGTGTTGTGTCTATGGTACTATCTATAGTTCAGTCTATGCAGCCCACTGGATGTAACCCCTTCACTAATCAATCATCCATTTTATACTCCACTAACATGGTATCAAATAGTCAACCCTAACCCTAACCCTCCTTTGGTCGTCGGCAGCCACCCATGGCCCCTGCTACGCCACCCTCTAGGGAGGCTTTCCCTCTCTCCCCCCTTTTGTTTCTCGACGGGCTTGGGATGGCGTCACTGGCGCGCTCATTCGCGTTCCTCAACGATGACTCAAAGGAGGAAAGGAGGAGGTCTACATCTGCTAGCCACCGAGATTTGTCATCTCCAACAATAAGAGCAAGGTTCTTTGCCTACGGAAGGCCCTCTACAGCCTACGACATTCACTAGAAGCTTGGAACGCTAAACTGGACTCCACCCTCAAGCGAATGGGGTTCCAGCATTGTGCTTATGAGGCTATTGTCCAATGGCTAGGCAAAGAAGGTTGTGCCTGGCTGGTAGGCATCTACATCGACAACTTCGTGATTAATGACACCAAGGAAGGAGAGGTGGAGGCGTTCAAGGCTGAGATGAAGGTCACTTTATAGATGAGCATCCTATGCCACTCTCCTACCTAGGGATCGAGGTCCACTAGGACAACTCCGACATCTTACAATGCCAGACCGCCTATGCCAAGCACATCGTCGAGCTTGGGAGGCTCGCCGACTACAACCCATCTTACACTCCCGTCCCGTGGAGGAGAGACTGAAGTTGAGCCACAACACGAGAGTGGAGGTGGGCATGGCGCAATACCACATATTGTGAGCAACCTTCACTAACTCGTCCACACACGACCAAGCTTGGCGTTCAACGTTGGCTATGTAAGTCAGTTCATACAACAACTGACGAGTGACGACAAAACACCAGTTGACCGTCAAGAGGGTCATACACTATGTTGCAAGTACCTCCGACTACGGCTTGCACTACACAAGATGTAGCCATGTCCAATTGTGGGGTAGAGTATATTGGCCGTGTTTCAGTTTTTTTGCTAATTCTAGCCACTACAAGCTGCTACAAACTATCAAACGTCCAGCTTTCCAGCCAGCTTCTATGAGAATCATTTTGGTGAAAATCGTCAAAAATCAACGTGAAAACACAATCGATCGAGTTGTCGCGATAGAAGAAATCTGTCTCTTTCTAGATCCTAAACCCTATCGACCCCTTAATTTTCCTTCGAACGTAATCTCCACGATACTCAGATTCTCCCCACAACCAGATTCTCAGAAAAGCTCGTCAAAAGAAAGCTAAACCAAACAGGCCCATTGTCGCCTCTACTCAGGCTCTCTAGTTGGCTTGGCTGCTGGGTGACCTCCTTGACGAAGACATTGAAACATTAGAGCTCAGAATGGACAAGCTTGCCTTGACCTTAGCGAAGAATCTGAGTCAAGTAACACTTTATCAGGAGTTGATTGGACAAGGAGAGTATCAGGGCCAACAATATCGACACTCGGGACAGGTAGACTGATTTCCTAGCTTAGTCATGTGGGATGGTCAAATTTCAGGAGCTTCATGCTTGAATTGGGATGGTTCAAATCCCTCACAAGGCACCACACAAGACTTAGGGGAGAATGATAGAATAGGTCTTGTATCTATCTTAGATTTCGGCTTCTAGTCAAGTAGTAGTTGGTGCATATGTCAACACCTTATCAGCTATCTTATCTTAGTTAGCATCTACTTTAGTGGTTAGAATATGTTAAACCTTTCTTGGTTTTATCGTTTGCCACTTTTATATGTAGCCAATTCTGTCATGGTTTTTGGTGTGGCTTAAGAAAAAATTCTGCCCTACTAAAACCCATCATCTCTAACAAACACCAGCCAAAAAATATTGGAAAAAGAAAAAGAAAGCTGAAATTCGTGATTAGCAGTTGAGCACCATGCTATTGTTATATATGATAGAGTAAACATAGTAAAAAATGGGCAAGATCACATCATAAGTTCATAACTCATAAGCATAACCTTCTTTCATTCTTCTTAATATATGGGGGTGCAGTTCTCCTACGCCTTTCGAGAAAAAAATAAAAAGGGGCCTAGAAAAGATGATCAAGCATGACAACCGGAAGGAAGCATGAAAAGAAATGGATGAGTAACTTGCTTGGCAATGGTTTGACATTCTAGTAAACAAGTAAACAGTACTAAGCAGATCCATCCAGCAACTGCAGCATGCCAATGGTTTGACATTCTAAGTTTCTAACCGATCTGCATGTCTGACAATCTGAGTAACTAGCTTGGCAACTAAAAACAGGTGTTCAGTGCTCTGTACAAAGAAAAATGCATGTACTAGATGTGCATACTTAAAGCATATACGCGAATGCTATTCAGTACCTAAAAACTGCCAATAATCTAAAATGCCAAGTCTTGAAGATGGTAACATTGATCAATCATTTAATAGACTTGAAATGATAATCATCAATAGTGGAACAGAGGCATGCCAAATTGACAAGACGCTGGGCGGTGGCCCTGCATGTTTAAAGGTATATAAGACTTAGCATATGCATATGCATGTGATCAAATATATGAGGGGAGTGTTATATACAGAATTTGTGCGCTTGGCATTCCAAGTCTCCTTGCCACTTCATCAACATGTACTCCATTTTCAAGTGCACTGCGTAAAAGTGAAAGCATGGTCAACTAAGAACTCCAAAACAAGAATACATGCATGGAAATTAATGTGAGTACTGAAATACTAAGCATCTTAGTTGAGAAGATGCCCAATGCAAAATTGGACAAACAGGGAATTTTGATTCGACTGAAAACTAGGACAACAAAAAAAAACTCAAAGCATCTTACATGAAAACACAGAGGATGTAGGTCTGTGCATTATGATTAAAATATTTCCATGTTATTTCTGGGTCATTTTTTTTCTTTGTGTAGCCAGACCATGAAGACAATCATATTCATTTAAATGTTAGAAAGATGTAATTGAGTGAATGCCACTACACCCTCTCACAAATAAATGTTATTCTAAGTTCTTTTACCTATTATTTGAACATAAAATTAGCTTGTGAAAATTTAAAAGAAAGTGTATTCCCTACTTCCCTTTTTAACACACTGAAAGACTCCTACATGCAGGTTGCAGGGCACCAAAATAGCAAATCAAGGATGTATGTAAGGCTGGAACTAACTTGCAATCACTGATTGGGATTAGGGCTTCTCAAGCTTGTGGCCACAAATAAGGAAATCATTACAGCCAAAGTCTAGCACTACTTAAGACATTCTATCATTTATCATAGTTTAAAGCAATTCCGATCTTACAGTATATCTGGTCGTTGCATAACCTCCAAAACCATACTCTGCAGATCGTGCTGATGACCACCTGTACCTGGGTAAGCTGAAAACTGAAAAAAAAAATCGCAACCAATCAGTTACAAGAGGTAAACATACTTACCCAAGAGAAAGGACAGTGAAAGATATAAGTTGGCGAATAAAATATAATGTAGCGATGGAAAGTGCTAGGACAAGTAATGAACTATCTCAGTTTAGAATATCATAATGCTCAAGTGTAAAATTTGCAGCTCAAGATCAATACAATCAGATTCAAATATCAAATGTCATGACTAACTCATAGATTCACGTACTTTTCTTTGGCAAGGAACTCTCAGAAGCGAGAGAATTAAGTGGTTTCTTACTTGATTTGGTTGAGGAGTAAAGTGAACTTGCTGTTCTCTAGCTCCACCAGAAAAGGGTACATGAGTAGGTGTGTTTGTTTGAACTGATGAAGGGAATCGCCCATGGTTTACTTCAGGAGCAAAATCAACTTGATGCTCTCTAGCTCCACCAGAAAAGGGCATATAAGCAGGTGATTTTGTTTGAATACTGTGAGCAACTTGAGCTTGCATCTCATAAGTAGACACATTTGCTTGAATGGAGCGAGGGAATTGACCTTGCATCTTCAAAACGGAAATGAAATAACAGTTTGTGCTTTCATACAGCATCAAAAAGAACTGTCACAAAAATGAGCCATTTGCTCTAATCACCTTTTGCCGTACATTTTCCAAATGCAAATAAATAC
Source organism: Zea luxurians (assembly GCA_029449295.1). Taxonomy (NCBI): domain Eukaryota; kingdom Viridiplantae; phylum Streptophyta; class Magnoliopsida; order Poales; family Poaceae; genus Zea; species Zea luxurians. The sequence goes on along the minus strand of JAOPSE010000005.1, from coordinate 47,629,748 downwards.
ACTCAATGAAGTGCAGCGCCACTTCATTGAAATTGGTAACAGGCCTGTAAACAAAATTAAAATGATTTAAGTACTAGTTGTAAGTAGCTGGTATTTTTTAAGAAGTGGTAGAAGTTTTGGTACTTACAGAATAGAAATAAGCAAGAAACAATCTAGTATTCGAAAACATACGCTACAACAATAAACTAGGTTTCTACAAAGTAGTTATGTTGTGGTTTCGGAAAACGGGGACACAATAGAATTTATGGTTCAGCAGGAGGGCTAGCGTGGACGTACTCCGAATTGTGAATCAGGTGACTCGTGAGGACTTATACTGGTTTAGGAAAATGCCCTATGTCTAGTGTAGTGCTAATCTTGTATTGCTCTCAAGGGCTAGTAGCCCGAAATATGTTACAAGTGGTGCAAGTGAGAATGAGAAAGCTGGGAAGGAGAAGACTTCTGCTTAATGTTCCCTCTCCTTTTTAGATAATGGAAAAATCATCCGACCTTGGCCTCAAATGAGGTTACGGCCATTTATTACAAGGGACGGAGGCGTATTGCCAAAACTCCTCCTATGACCACATCAGAGAACCCCAACTAGCCAAATTGAAGAACTTCAGCTACCGAACCACAGTTACTACATAGTTAAACGCAACGCAGACCCCCATCCAAAATTGCTAAAGAACTGTAGTAGCACCCTCTCCACGTTACGACATGAAGACTTTATTAACTCTTTGTCCTCCCTTCTAGGCTGAAGCTGAGACCAGAAGCGGCACCAATATGTTGCTCTGAAGGCTACCTGCACACATGATTTAGGAGATGAATTATTGAACACCACATCATTTCTACTTAACCAAATGGCCCAACAAATTGCCGATGCAACGGTTAAAAGTAAGTTTCGCACTCTGGGAAGCCTCCCGCTCGCCCAAACCCCAAACAAATCATTAACATCCCGAGGAGGTCTCAACCCCGTGCTTATCTGAATCAACCGCCAAATGAATGACGCATACAAACAACTGAAAAACAGGTGCTTTATTGTCTCCGGTCTACTACAAAAGCAACATATCTTATTACCATTCCAATGCCTCCTAGCCAAGTTATCCTTTGTGAATGTTACCCCTCTTTTGAGGTACCACATAAAAATCTTAATTTTCAGAGGAAGCCTAAGTTTCCAAAGGTCCTTATTATCCACTCCCATCCCATTGTTAAGAGATGCCAGATACAGAGACTTAACCGTAAACATCCTGTTGGCGGTCAAGTTCCATCTGAACAAGTCCCTGTTTGAATTCAATTCGGTATGCGCAACAAGTGAGACCAATTGAAACCATTGGACCCTCAACTGTTGAGCCAAACCCCTCCGAAAGGATATATTTAAGGGCACCGTGGAGAACACACAGGCAACTGTTGAGTTCTTCCTCCTCGCTAGGTTATAAAGAGACGGAAAACGGAGTTTTAACGTTCCCGTCCCGAGCCAATCATCCTCCCAGAAACGCACCTGGGACCCATCATGAATCACAAAGGTTCCTTTACTAATGAATGTGTCCTTAACTTTCATAAGACCACTCCAGAAGTGTGAATCAGTGGCCCTGCGCTGCGCCTGGGATAAGGTTCGATTGGCCAGATATTTACGTCTCAATAATGATTGCCACATCCCTTCTTCATTGAGAAGTTTATACAACCATTTGCTTAAGAGGCATTTATTATGAACCTCCAAATTCAAAATGCCTAGCCCGCCAACCTCCTTAGGTTGACAAATTACATCCCATTTGGCCAGCCTATATTTTTTCTTATGGCCCTCCCCTTGCCAGAAAAAACGCGATCTGAAATAATCTATCTTCTCCAGCACACCTTTTGGTACCTCAAAGAAAGACATCATAAACATCGCTAGACTGGTCAACACAGAATTAATTAATACGAGCCGCCCTCCTACTGACATAAGTTTTCCTTTCCAACTGCTGAGCTTTTTCTCGAATTTGGCCTCCACTGTTTTCCACTCACCAATTGTCAACCTACGGTGGTGCATAGGAATCCCAAGATATCTGAAGGGCAGCCCACCAGAACTGCAACCAAACAGCCGTGTGTACCTCCTTTCATCCTCTTTTGCCTTCCCATAACAGAATACCTCACTCTTGTGAAAGTTTATTTTAAGACCAGATAACTGCTCAAAGGCACATAATATGAGCTTCATATTCGTTGCCTTTTCCAGATCGTGATCCATAAACAAAATTGTATCATCGGCGTATTGCAGAATGGATAACCCCCCATCTACCAAATGCGGCACCAAGCCCTTGATCTGGCCATTTTCCTTTGCTCTATTAATCAGGGTAGCAAGCATGTCCACTACCAAGTTAAAGAGGATAGGAGACAGCGGATCGCCCTGCCTCACCCCTCTTTGGGTCTGGAAAAAAGGACCCATGTGATCATTAACTCTAACCGCAACATGGCCCCCCCTTCATGAAAGACTCGATACAACTACACCAGGTACTTGAAAAACCTTTCATACGAAGGGATTGTTGAACAAAGCTCCACTTCACCTTATCATAAGCTTTCTCAAAGTCGATTTTGAAAATGACCCCATCCCTTTTCTTCGTATGTAGCTCATGAATAGTCTCATGTAAGACCACCACCCCCTCCATGATATTTCTTCCTGGCAGGAACGCAGTCTGTAGGGGACTGATTACATTCTGCGCAACCTCCGTGATCCTCCTAGTCGCCACCTTTGTGAAGATTTTGAAACTGACATTTAGGAGACAAATTGGTCGGTATTGTTGAACCGAGATTGCCTCCCGAGTCTTAGGAAGCAAAATGATAGTCCCAAAGTTAAGACTATACAAAGGGAGATTCCCTGTGTGGAACTCACGAAACAAAGCCATAAGATCATCTTTAATAACATCCCAACAGATTTGATAAAATTCCGCCGGGAATCCATCAGGACCTGGAGCCTTGTTATGTTCCATACTAAAGACCACCGCTTTTACTTCATCTTCAGAAAATGGCAGGGTGAGCTTCTCGTTCTCAACTTTAGTAACTTGTATTATATCATCTCTAAGATCCTCATCCAGAGTAAAAGACGTGCTTTCTGGGGGGCCAAAGAGATTTTTATAATAACCAGTTATATGACTTTTTAATTCTCCCTCGTCGTATAACATACGAGCTCCATCCGTCATCTGGAAGATTCGATTCTTCCTGAATTTTCCATTGGCTATCATCTGAAAATATTTAGTATTACTATCCCCCTCCAGGAGCTCCTTGACCTTCGCTCTTTGATACCACTTTATTTCCTCCTCCCGGAGTAGCTGAGCAAGCCTGTTCTGTAAGTAGTTGCGCAGATCCAACTCCGCAGTACTCAACAGAACTACTTCAGCTCTCTTATCTAAATCATCAAGCTTAGCGATGATCTCCTTTTTTTCCTTTTTCAACAACCCCGAAGTGTGCATTGCCCAACCCCTTAAGTGTTGGCGTACCTTCCTAATCCTGGCTTGCCATTTCTCCAAAGGAGTAGAACCTCTTGTCTCATTTACCCAAATATCTTTTACCATATCCACAAAACCATCCCTCAGAAACCAGCCTAGTTCTAACTTGAACGGAGGAATTGTTTGGGCGGTTACAACACCTGTGCTAAGAAGCAGAGGAGTATGATCGGATATATTTCTCGACAAGGCATGTACCGAAGCTCTAGGGTATTTTCCCTCCCATTCTGTAGCTAGCAAAATCCGATCCAACTTCTCATAAGTCGGAATATCCCTAGTATTAGCCCAGGTGTACCTTCGCCCCGACATCTGCAATTCTCTTAGATCAAGACCATCAATTACCGCATTGAATAGGAACGACCAACGATGATCAAATCTATCATTATTTTTCTCAGATGGAGATCGTAAAATATTAAAGTCTCCCCCGATGAGAATAGGTAATGTTTCTGTATTGCTCAAACGGACTAGCTCAGAAAGGAATTCTTGTTTGAAGCAGTCCTGGGCAGGGCCATACACCGAGACAAGAGCCCATTTAAAACCATCTGCCTTATCATGCAAATTAAACTTAATAAAGAAATCCCCTTCCGTGATGGCACCAACATCAAAGACATCAGCGTCAATTCCCAACAACATCCCCCCAGATCTACCATGAGGTTCTTTGCAATGCCAGATAAAATTTTTCCCAGCACACAAATTCCTTAGTAGATGATCTGGGAAGGATGTGCGGCCTGTTTCAGAGAGGGCAATAAAATTGAGACCGTGTTCTTTGGTCAGATCCGAAACGTATCTAAGCTTTTTCAAATCCTTGAATCCATTGCTGTTCCAAAAGATTCCTTTCATTGGTAAACAATTAGTTAATAATCAAGCCCGACCTTTTTTCTTAGAACATAACGAACCCTGACTAGATGGTTTTGTACAGACTGACTTAATCAGCCCATCAGTGCCATCCGTCTCTTCATTCATAATATCCCCACACAAATGATTTAAAATGAAATGATCAAACTCTTTGTCCTCTGCTACTCCCTTTCCCATAAAATCAGATAATTCAGCCTTGTTCTTACCCACTAGCTGATCCTGAATTCTATTAATCTCTAATTTTTTCAACTGACCAATAGAGGAAGCAACTAAACTAGGATTAGAACCCGCTAAAATGCCAATATTTTTAAAAGAATCAAGAATATAATTATCGGGTAAACTAATAAAGGAAACATTGTTACCTTTAGTCGGCTAGTCGTCCAGGTTGTATCCCGCTTTCAGCCGTACTGCTCGAACAAGCGAGTCTTCACTCACCGAATCTGAGCGGCGCGAACTACGACGCAGTGCTTGCACTTTTCCTGTCAACGCCTCTGGGATACTGCCCAACTTTTCAATACTAACAGCATTGACCAAGAGACTGGTGCCCTGAGATTGTTCCAGATCCAGCTGTGTAGGGCCAGCGCACACCGATTTCCCACTGGTCGTGTTGCTGTTCAGCATAGAATCCGACACCTTGTTAACTGCCCCTGCTGAATCCTTTGATGTTCCCTTCAAGCTCGCCCCCTTACTCCCTCTCTCACCTATTTTGTGATCCTTGTTTTGATCCTGAAATTCATCATCATCATCATTTTCCCCGATATGATCCATATCCATCGGCAAAGGCTGGTCACCTTCAGCTTCTGACTCCACCCTGAATTTCAGTTCATATAAGTAGTCTCCAATTACCACATCAACTACTTGCGGAATCAAATTCGGGTCAAGCACGACCACCTTCAGCCTTGCCCTGTCAAATTTCTGAGTAAACAACATATCCACCTCTTTTGAGATGCCTAGCATAGAACCAACCGCCCAGATTACTGAGTACTCTCTAAGTTCCTTAGGTAAACCAGTGAACTGCACCCAAGCCTTAGGCATCTCATATTTTATTTCCTCTCCAAGCCCCTCTTCCTTGACAAGCATCTGTGCACCAAATTTTGTATGAACAGTTCCCCACTCGATCATGCGGTGAAGTTCACCCCTGGAAGGGAAACACGTCGAGAACACATTGTTCCCCACACACTTCACACACCAGTCCCAATCAGCAGCCACCAACCTTTTAAGCTCATTCAAAATCTGCTCTTCATTCATGGAACCCTCCACAATAGACACTGTTCCAATGCAGCCACCTTGCCTCTGCTTTACTGGAATGGGTTGGGGTATAAAGTAAAACCCCAATCCCTCCACCGCATACCCGCAAGGTATTGCAAAAGTTTTGCAGGCACGAACCACCGGACATTTCGAAGTTAAGTGAGTTTTGACATCACAGATTTCACAAAATAGCTCAATATTACAGTCACTCAACTGATGTCCTTTATTTTTGCACCTGAAACAAAACGACACTTTCTCTTTTGAACTTGAAATCACAGAAGAACCCACCTTGTCATCCAAGTGGGTCGGAGTAGACAATTCTTTGATGGTCTCCAACTTTGAACAGTGTTGAGACCCAAGATTCGGACCTGCTAGATTCCCCCTCGAGTTCTGAATGTGTTGGCTCTTCCCTCTCCTTGGTTCATGTTCTATCGTCCCCTTTTATAGTTCAAGGGGGAGGCTTACAGAGAGATGGGTTAGCTGGAGGCTGGAGCAGATGAGAGTGGGTCCCACCATCTACAGGAGTCCTTCCAGTGACGTCGCCTTCTAATACGCGCGTAAGCGCACGCGGGGTATGGTGTGTTGCTCCGCTGCGTCCCATCGGCGTTGCGACTCTGGTGGGTCCTATATCGTAGTATCGGGGGTGTTGCAGTGGCATGTCGTGATGTCAGTCGGGATGGTGTTAGGTGGCGACGTGCTCCATCGTGGCTGGCGTAGGCTAATGAGCCTCTGCCTCGTTTTCACACTCGGCGAGCACATGCGTGCGTAAGACCCACCCAGTGTGTGATAGGGGGTCATGGAACTAGGTCTAGGGTCCACAAGCGTACTGGCCTCCGTCGCAAGTATTTGCGTCTCCGCCTCGCCCAGTTGCTCGGCGGGAGCTGGTCAGTCCGTCCGCCTCGCCTAGTTGCTCGATGGGAGTTGGTCAGAGCGTCCGCCTCACTCAGTTGCTCAGCGGGAGTTGGTCAGTCCATCCGCCTCGCCCGGTTTCTCGGCGGTAGTTGGTCGTCTTACCCCCATGGTCCCTTGCCCTTGTTGGGCTATCACAGGTAATGGGCCTATTTGGGGTACCCCGTTCCTGGGGACCCGTCAAGTTACTTGTCTCATTCCTCACTTTAAATGTAATAAATACATATTACATAGAGAACATTAACTATCCAGTTTCCAGCTTGGATGATATTGTATTGCAGTTAGCACTAGGCTTCAAGAGATCAACCCAAAGAAAGAAGTTGCACAAGAATTATAACTAAAATATGGCTCTCTAATGCAAATTGCATAATATGCATACATTATCAACAATGCTTATCATTCACTATAAAATGTAACCAACAAAGCTTTAAGTTAGTCCTAGCCAAATGCAAGCTCAAAGAAGTGTCTGTCGAAGGTAAACTCTAGCCGGTGACAGAGAGCACCCGCCTAATCCTAAGAAAAAAAGGGGCAACCTATGGTTAGCCTGAGATGGTGTAAGAACACACAAGGGTTTAGAGTAGTTCGGGCCGCCGGAGCGTTATACCCTACGTCCACTTGTGAGTTGTATTGCTTTGGGTGTCTGTGAGCTTGAGATCATACCGCGTGTACCTTCGTTTTTATAGTCAAGGGGGGTACATACAAGGTTGTTGGGTCTTGGGTCCCGACAGGTGGCCCTAGCGATCCATTACTAAATAATGTACAACATGGAGCATTAAATGTTGTGACATGCGGAGGTCTCGACTGTTGGCCTTCGTGCGGATCTTCTGACCAGGCATGCCTTTCCCGTCCTGTCGGCGTGGGTTATGCTGACGTGCGTAGGAGTTATGGTGATGTGACCATGTTGTCACCTTTGACCAGCACTGCAAAGGGTGTTTTGCCTGGGCCAGCGGTAGTTCATGATGGACACCACCCACGCGCGCGGCGTTGTGACACAACTGTCTGCCTCGGTAACGCGTGACTTATAGTGCGTTCATTCGAGCCTGCATGGCCTATCAAAAGCCAGCCCATGCCCTGCACCAGCGACGCATACTTCCACTACCCGTATTTAATGTAGGTAGCGGAGCAATCTTGTAGCCGAAGGTTGGTGCTAGGCTTCCACGGGCCACATGGCGATGTCGGACTCGGACCCCTGCCACGTGGCGACGCCGCACCCCTACCTGAGCGCATGCTGGCCTGAAGAATTGGCCCCCCTCTCCCCCTTGTCGGGGATCCGGACAGTACACGTGGGGGTCCAGGACCCGCCTGCGGGGGTTCGGACAGCACACGTGGAGGTCCATGACCCAACTGCGGGGTCTGGATGTATATGTGGAGGTCCGGGACCCACCTGTGGGGGGTCTGGACTCACGGTAGCAATCCTTGTGCATTTTCACCCTAGGGCACGTGGCGGCTCCAGGCTCGTTCATGAGCGGGGAGCAGGTCCGACTGCACAGTTCCTTAGCACATAGTTACGGTAACCACGTGGGTATTTGGTCATATTTGGTCTTGATATTGTAGGAGCGATTACCCCAGTTACAGGCCGACAGTGTCAATACATCGTACAAACTGAGAAAAATACGGTAACAAGTATACCGTGGAAAGACAATAAACCAGCCTAATTTTCCTATGAAAATGCATGCGGCCTTCTAAGCTTTAATGCCAGCTTCATCTAACAATAACAAATTAACAAAAATGAAGCTACATGTGAGATAACTGGTTAGAGCACAGAAATAATTAGTATGGGCAAGACGATGGTTCCAGAAGCCAAATGTGCGACATGAGGCCACAATAAGAGATAAAGGAGGCAACACCTACACAAAATTTATGCCCACTTGCACTTACATCTTCCTCAAAAAACGATCATTTCCAATTCCAACCTGCTTCTGATTAGGGATGAAAACGGTCGGAAACGGTATTTATTCGGTAATCAGTTTTTTCTTTGATTGCGAATACATAGGATATAGAATATACAATACAAATTTGTATTTTTGTTTTTAACATCCAGCTTGTTAAGATTCATAAAAGGTAAACCTTAAATTCATTCTACATTTTTTCAAATAATAGATATAAACTTCGGTATGGATTCGGAAACAAATTCGGTAATTTTTTCAACTTTTTGTGTTGTAGGGAGCAAATAATACATAAAACAACTTATATAATATTTTATTCATATTTGTACTAATGTGCTTGATAACATAAGAAAAGATCAACATCAAATTTTATACATATCTATTTTAAAATATTAAATTTGTTCTAACAGTTCGGATTACCACTTTCATCCCTACTTCTGATAAGAACATCCTAATAACAAGGCTAGCATTCCATTCTTATGATAAACCTTATCTCACTGAAAACCTATTTTTAAAACACTGTAGAAACAGCAGTCAAAGCTTTATGCACAAATCAGATTTTGGACTAGTAAATCTTGAATAAACAACCTGAACACATTCAGTGAAAAACATTTAAGATCCATTTTGCGGCAACAGATTATATTGATAAAATTCCGCAAACAAGACAAGCAATCAAGCATTCCACCTGGACTAAAAATACAACCAAAATTGTATGCACGCAGAAATAGAGGTAGAAAGGCCATCAATACCCAAGAGACTTATATCATTTACCGAATAGCGCGAGCAAAACCATACTGCTTAGTTTGAAACCCTACGAGAGTAACTTGAACCTTGAGGTATATACCATTCCTTCATATACACAAGCAAACCAGTTAAATGACAATTATATCATATCAGCTTCGCGATGGTTAAAAGCAAAATGCCAAAATCGCAAATAACTTTTAAAGACTAAACTAAACGCATCTCAGAGGTTGTCAACATCGGATATACATACTGGACGAAAGCCACTTCCTTAGCATCAATATCTTCAGCGATCCTGTATTTCATGGAAAAAAAATGTCACATACTGTTGTACAGCCTCAGCGCTGCATCTAGTGAAAGCATGAAAACTAATCGTGAGTTCACGACTGACCACCGCGTGAGCGCGATCTTCCCGGTGCCGTCGTCGAGCGTGAACGACACGCTGGCCTCCATGTTCACCACGCTCACCACCCTCCCCAGAATCCAAACCTACACGCGCGAGTTGGGATTTGGGAATTTTTCCAGAGCAACGCAGAGGTAAGCGAACCCGCGCGAGTACAACTCTAGGTGGAGTTCGGAGGTCGGGGGGCTTACGTTGGTGGCGTCGACGCCGTCGATAGGGATGACAAGGTCGCCATCACCGGTGGCGTCGGCGGCGGCGAAGGAGCGGGCGATGTGACGAACGGTGGTGGAGGCGGATCCGGAGAAGCGGGGGTCACGCGACTGCGATCGGAGAGGCGAATGGGGTTAGGATTCAGCGGGAGGGGAGATGGAAATCGGTCACGAGGAATAGAGGATTGCGGACAAACCTTAGCCGGAGAAGGGGTGGCGACCGCGGAATTGTCGGGCGCTGCGGTGGCGTGCTGCGACGGCACGATGGCCGGACCGGCGAAGTAGGAGGCCATCGTGCTCACGTCGGCGCGGGTATGGTGGTACTGCGGTTTCGGTGGGGACGATGAGGAGGGGATTTGTTTCGACTTTCGAGTGGGGTTGTGGGGGCGGCAGATGTTTGAGCGGGAAAAATAAAAAATTGAGTACGGTCAGCTAGGCGAAGGGCGTCTTTGGTTCGGCTTTTTTCTGACCAGCTTTTCTGAAAAGCTGGCTTTAGGGAAAAGCTGGCTGTTGGAAAAAGCTGGTGGTTAGAATTTAGGTGTTTGATTCGCCAGCTGTGTAGAAAAGCTGTTCGTTAGAATCTACGTGTTTGGATAAATAGATTCTCATATTGCAGATTCTGTTCGAACAAAAGATAAACTTAAACAGTAAACCAACAAAAGGTCATTACACAATAATTAGTGGAGTTGATTACATCATAAGTACTGTTACATTGACAAAGTTAACTACGACACTAATGCATTAGCAATTGCATCTCGAAAAACAGTCATGTCTAACTCATCAGATGTGCTAGTACTACTCTCACCTACAGGTACATCATGACTCAGGCTATTAGGTCCTACTTCATCAAAATCTCTATCGTGTAGAGCACTATCTCTAATGAGGTTATGCAATGTCATACATGCAATAATTATCTTTGATTGTTTCTCAAGCGAAAAAGAAGGGAGACTTAGTAGAATTCTCCACTTCATTTTGAGCACCCCAAACGATCGCTCAATAACATTGCACAGCGATGAGTGTGCATAGTTGAATACTTCTTTGCTCCCAATAGGTTGCCTCGCATTTTGCCATTCCGAAATGTGGTACTTCTGACCCTTATAAGGTGCAAGGTACCCCTTTCTATTTGGATAACCTGAATCGACAAGATAGTATTTACCTGCACAATCATGCAATACAAATGTTGAATTCTTAAGACATAAAATAATACCGTATTATAGAAAAGTACTACATAGTTATGTACCTTCCGGTGGATGGGGGAACCTGTCCGCATAAGTTATCAAAGTATCTTGTAATACTCTTGTGTCATGTACGGATCCTGGCCATCCTGTGACAACAAATGTGAACCTCATATCGAAGTCACAAACGGCCATTACATTCTGCGATGCGTAACCATGTCGGCCAATATATTTCGCTTGCTCCGAGGCCAGGACTGCCGCTGGAAAGTGACTACCATCAATTGCGCCTATGCAATCCTTGAAGTGTGGCCAAAACCTCGCCTCTCGCAAACGAGGATGAATCTCGATGAAATTTGGGTCTTTTGGCTTGATTATGTCAGATGACATCTTATACAGTGCATTAAGGACTTCACTATACTTGCGACTAATTGTTTCCAAGGAGTGACCAAACTTATTCCTTATCTGCCTAAAAGATTGTGGACCCCCACATGCCCACAAGAATATGCCAAGAGCTTCCATAGTACTGACACCCCGACTAGGAAGCAGACCATAATTTTCTACGAACGTGTCATGCAATCGTCTAAAAACAATTTGTCGCATGCGAAACATGTCGAAGCAGTCGTTACTAATCTCCAACGTTCTCTCAACCCATTGAATACCAGTTTCCACCAATGTTCTTCTAGGACCCTGACTGAAATGCCTGCCCCAAATGTCCACAGCATATAGAGCAACAAGCAATTCACCATCTGTGTCATCCATTTCATCATCATCAGATGTGTGTGCATAAGGATCACACATCTGCATGCACACAAACAACAGGTAGAAATTCATATGCAACCACAGTTGTATAAGCACCATACTAATGTAGAAGCACAGTTTACAAGGCACATAATCATGTATCATAGGTGACATAAAGTTCACAGATTCACATTGTTCACAAGCTTACAACTCTGATTATTGAAATACATGTTTAAATCGAATATTTGGAAAATTGTTTGAAAGGACAATCCTCATAAAACTGAAACAACATGACTCATAAAACTGAAACGACATGACTCATAAGACGACAATCCTCATAAAACTGAAACGACATGACTCATAAACCAGACACAACTAACATATTACTCAACATAAGCCTCTGTTGTCGGACCAGCAGCATCTAATTGGACTTTTTAACATCTATCTCGAATGCATGGCGCAGCCAAGCGTTCCTTCCTTCTGCGGTCTTGAGTGAAGCAAATATATCTCTATATTTTTTCTCAATGAACAGATGAGTGGCAAACAAATGGAGGTCGCTGCCTTCTGGTGAACCATCATCGATCACTTGTTGCAACTGCGCACTAACCTCAACACGCACAGGGTCGGTCTCAGTAGAGGTGACGGACTTGTTAGTGGTCCTTGAACGCGACTCAAAAGCCTCCACAAGGCATTTCATGTAGTCTTCCCTCGAATCTTTTTTCCTCTTTGGTTTAGGAGAATCATGATGCACCTTACGCTTCCCAGTCGCAATTGAGCAAGGGTCAGGTGTGCTGTTTTCACCCCCACCTAAAGTGGCTTCCAAATGATCGTCAGATGATGAATTAGCATCCTCGACGCCTGGAACAAGGGTTCTTTCATTTGTGCAGACAATGGGTCCAAACATAATCTTTAGCTCGTCCTCATTCTCTAGGGGGGCTGTTTTGAACATAATACAACCTGGCATTGCCTGCACCAACATGGTAGTTCCTAGTTTCAGATGGCCAATACTATTGTTAGTCTACAAAAAAACGTACTTACTTCATTTTGCTTGGCCCACCACTCATCTGGCGCACTGATTGAACCAGTATGAGGGTCTTGACCAAGACCTGTAGCCCTTTCATTAAGAGTTTTCCACTGGGTGAACATTCTCTTTAAGGAGTCCCACCTATTCTTCATTTGATCCCTGGTGTAAGTGCGACCTATGCGTTCCTTAAACTTCCTTATGAGGTTAGCATACCCTTCGGCATTAAGAAATTGTTGTGGCCTGTTCCGTGCATTGACCTCTTCTACACAAATTTCTGTGTAAATTTTTGTTGCTCTACTATCCCACTTTGCAATGACTTTGCCAGACTTGTCCATCTAGTGGAAAACAAGTGTACACGATATGAAAATATGTATTCAAGTGCTTTTACTAAGCAAACAAAGTGAACACTTAACTGACCATATAATAATATAAGGTACTACCATAAGGAGTCACATTCGGTTTGACATAATTACATATAAAGACTTAAGGAAGTCATGTGTTGGTAGACACAAAAGCACAGGGAACACTTTACAAGTGCGCAGTAAGCAAAAGGCTGATCTATCCCTGTTACCCTAACACCTGTCAGCTAGGTTCAGCATGTTCTAACTTAAACCTCATTGTCACTAAACGAAGGCATCTGATCGGAGTCATATTCAACACCCCAGAAGTTTTCGAAGTGCTCCGCAAAGTCCCAGTCTGGAGTAAGGTCGTCGTCAGCAGGAGGTGGTGAGGACAAGGTAGAAGGTTCGTAGCTGCTGTCACCCGGGTTGTTTACGTTGTTCACGATGTCCAAATTCTCTTGCAACACCAGAGAGTCTTGCTCCAGCATGCAAGCTATGTCCTCCAATGCTACACGAAGTTTTGTAGCGTCAAATGAGGTCAACCCGTGACCAGGACGGATTGTTTCCCTCGCTACCGAAAAAATCTTGTCCGCAATCTCTTGCATCCTTCCAATTGCCTTGTCGGCTATGGAGTCTGCTGAATCCATCTGATGTGGATTTATTAGGTCGTTAGTATACCAGACATGGGGACTATGTACAAAAATTTGGCGTAGTCACATGTCCTGTGACTAGGCCACAATTTACTAGGCACGTGTGTACTATTAATAGTACTAACAGACTGTGAATGGATTACCCAAAAACGTGAACATATTTGGAACTCGATCTTGTAATACATACACACCATGTAAAGTATTAACCACGGACGTCGATGCAACATAATCCGTAATCAGTACATGGACACACGTTGAAAGAAAGCATGAACAAATAATAGGGCTATAACACATCAATGGTATCCCGTTCACCCAGAACAAGAATTGGTAAAACCGCATCATTGCTCACATTTAATTAACCAACAAATTGTGCGATTCACATTACCTTGGCTGAAGTGGATCTTGGAACCTCAGACGAATAACCCGAGTTGATGCGGAAATCTGAAGGGTACCCCTGTTTCGTTCGGCTTCTGGGATATGAAGAACAAAAACGTTAGTACGTCGATGGTAATCAATTCTGATGTACTGAAAAAACTGGACATGGTGTCAACCTACTAGAATCCAGTTATTGAAATGTATTATTGCGTCGGCTGCTAACAAACAAAAATAGGGTACAAGTACCAAATAAACAAATAATAGTGCAAAACACAGTTCAATGGTTTCCCCTAAACCGTGACCAACAATCGTTGAACACCATCTCTGCATCACGTTGCTACGAGTCAATAAAGGGGGGATAAACATCTTAACCACGGACGTAGATGCAACCTAAACCCTAATCATGACATGGGGATGCAACGGATCCGGAAAAGCACAATAGGAGAATGCGATGGGGGAGAGGAAGATGGTACCTGCGAAGACGCCGAGATGCGAAAGGGGGGAGGAGTCCAAGGTTGACGATGGCAGTGGGAGTTCACGACGGAGTTGCGGCTCCGCGGTCAAAACCCTAGCGCAGTGAAGGGTGACAGAGCCATCAAAACGATCGCGGCGGCGGACGAGAAAGAAGAGACGGGCGGCATGGATGAGAGGTAGCTTACCTGCGAAGACGACCCGCGCGGCGGCGGGAGATGCGAAGGGGGAACGAGACGGAGCTACGGCGCCGCGGGTCCCTCGTGAATGAGGTCGGATGTTCGGAGGTCACCGGCGAGATGTGCAATGGGAGGACAGCTGCGGCGGCGACGGGAGTAGCGATGGGGACGAGAGAGCTGAGGGGCCGCGGGTTGCGAACCCTACCGAATGATGCGGCTTTCTGCGGACGCGTCCTGAGGGCAGCTTCTTGCTTCGCGTAGACGGCTGGCTTCTCATCGAAGCACGACGGGGAAAAGCGGGAGGAGAAGCGGCGCGTTTGGGAGGAGCTTCAGCTTCTGGCGGCCAGAATCCCCCCAGAAGCCGAACCAAACAGGTACGAAGGGATTGCGTGCCGTCACAGTAGGCCCCGGTTCGAGGCGACCGAAATCCTCGTCCCAAACAGACCCAGATAAAGGCCCAACAACGAAAGGCGTTAGAGGCCTGAGTGGCCCAACCGTCGATGTCAGCAACATACGCGGCCGCCTGGCCCTCGCCTACTTCGGCCCTGTTTCTCAGGATTTTCTTACTCATGAATTTATTTTCCTAGAATAAATAAATGGTACTCCCTCTATCCCAAATTAAATTTCGTTTTAAATAATTATTAGAGTCATATAGTATTTGGTGTATGAGTTATATATGTGTCTAAATTCATCATCATTCATTTGAATATAGACAAAAACCAACATATGACTAATATAGTAATATAGTGGGAGAGGTAGAGATAGACGCTATAGCCGACAAAACGATCTGTTCGAAACTGTGTACCGATGGGGCTCCTACTATGAAACAACTTTAGCGACAAGTGTTTGGTTGGATGTACATGGAGGAATGGAATAGGACGGCCACAGTTTCAATGGTGTTTGGATGAGAGTCACGTAGAGGCGAGGTAGATCCCAGAGTAGTTTTTGGTGGCGACGTGATCCCAAAAAATGGAGGGGACGGTGTCGCCCCGACTCGTCCCACTTTGACCTCAAACCAAACACACCAAAAATGATCTGTTCGAAATAGGGATGGCAACGGGTCGGGCAAGGTGCGGGATACCCATACCCGTGGGCAGATTTGCCATCCCTAGTTCGAAACTATGTACCTATGGGGCTTCTATTGTGAAACAACTTCAGCACAGATGAATACATCTGGGGAAAACGTTTGATAAAATGTTGGTTATATAATAAATTTATGTCAAGCTCGTGAGAAGCCAAGAAAACTAACGCATTTATGATCAGGGTTCACCAAACCGGTTGAAGGGTCAAAATCGGTGCCCACCGATAACCGTTTATCACGATAAACCGGTGAAAATCGATAGAAACCGACCGAAATCAAAACCGTTCAGTGATTTAATTTGAAATGGTTCAAAATCGATAAAAACCCGACAAGTCCGATTAATCGGCTCCTAATAAACCGACGACGTAGAAATAGAAATCGAGTCGTCTGTATTTTTGCAAATAAGGCACATTGAGGTCCCATAATTTGAACAAAATATGACCCTAAACATTATCACAAGTCCAATAACAACATTTAGCAGTTCAAATATATTACATGACATTGTTTCATAGTTTTTGAATTCAAACGACTCAAAACTAATTATCAACCGATAAGACCGATTTATCGGTCACCAATTTGATAAATCGGTAGCAGTGCACGAGAAATCGAATCTCTTGTTTTTTTTGCCAAACAATGCATACTTAGGTAACAAAAATTAAACAAAAAATAGCCTAAATGTTATCATAAGTTCAATAACAACTGAAAGTATTACGGTGTCCAAGAGGAGGTGAATTGAGCTTTTCTAAAATTCCAACAACAGTTAAACACTAAGCATAAGCCCAACTTCACCCAAACTACTAGCAATAAGTAAATACTACTAGATAAACAACAACTCTGAGTCATTACTACAAATACTAACTAAGAAATTGCACAAAGTAAAATGCTCAAAGTAAATGTGGAATGTAAAGTAAGGGTAAGAAGACTCCTTCAACTTTTTGTCAAGGTATCGAAGAGTCGTCACTTTTCTCTAGTCCTCATTGGAGCACCCCGCGTAAGGGTATCGCTCCCTCTTGGTCCTCACAAGAACTAAGTGCTCTCTATGAGATGATCCTTTGCCACTCTGGCGCGGTGGATCCCTCACGACCACGTATAAACTTAAGTCGGTCACCAACAAGTCCTCCGGGGTGATCACCGCACTCCAATCACCACCAAGCCGTCTATGTGATGCCGAGCACCAAGTGTAACAAGCCATAAACTTTCTTTTGACCAAGAGAAACCTAATGCATATGGTGTGTGCTCTAGGTGGCTCTCATGCGCACTAATGAGGTCCTAACACGGGATTATTGAAAGTCACCTAGAGGGGGGTGGATAGGCGAAACCTGAAATTTATAACTTTAAACACACATTACAAGTCGGGGTTAGCATTAGAATTAAATTCAAGTCTGGGAGAGAGGGGAAAAACAAATCAAATAAGAATCAAGTGAATGAACATGATGATTTGTTTTACCGAGGTTCGGTTCCAAAGAACCTAGTCCCCGTTGAGGTGGTCACAAAGACCGAGTCTTTTTCAACCATTTCCCTCTCTCAAACGGTCACTTAGACCGAGTGAGCCTTTTTCTTAATCAAACGGGTCACTTAGACCCCGCAAGGACCACCACACACTTAGGTGTCTCTTGCTTTGATTACAAGTCACTTGGGAACAAGAATGAGAAAGGAAGAAAGTAATCCAAGCAACAAGAGCGCAAATGAACACGAACCCACTCTCTCTTAAGTCACTAGGTGGTTGGAATGAATTCTAGACTTAGAGAGGATTTGATCTTTGGAAATGTGTCTTGGAGTGAATGCACTAGCTCGTGTATTGAATGTGATTTTCAGAAAACTTGGATACTTGAAGTTGTGGTGGTTAGGGGGTATTTATAGCCACCAACCACCAAGGTAGTCGTTGGGGAGGCTGCTGTCGATGGGCGCACCGGACAGTCTGGTGCGCCACCGGACACTCACTATTCAGTGTCCGGTGCACCGCCACGTCACCCAACCATTAGGGTTCTGGAGCAGTTGATCGTTGACACCTTTGTCTTCTTGTGGCACCGGACAGTCTGGTGGTGCACGGGACCGTCCGGTGCCCCTCTGACTCGCTGCTCTGACTTCTAACGCGATATTGTGGCGCTGTCAGAGTCGACCATTGCGCGCAGGTAGCCGTTACTCCGCTGGCTCACCGGAGAGTCCGGTGGCACACCGGACAGTCCGGTGAATTATAGCGGAGCGCGCCTGCGTTTTTCCAAGAGTGGCTGCTTAGCTCCTGTACGGTCCTAGTGCACCGGACACTGTCCGGTGCGCCAGACCACAGCACACTCAAGTCCTTTTTGCTCCTTTTGAATTGGGTTCCTAACTTGAATATTTATTGGTTTATGTTGAACCTTATGCACCTGTAATACATGAATTCTAGACAAAACTAGTTAGTCCATGTGTTTGTGTTGATCATAAACCACCAAAATTAATTATAGGAAATGGTTAACCCAATTTCCCTTCCAATCTTCCCCTTTTTGGTGATTGATGCCAACACAAACCAAAGCAAATATCAAGTGCAAAAATGTAACTAGTTTGCAATTGAGATGCCTATGCATAGGTTACTTGGAATTAAACCAATATGAAAGTCTTACTAAGTATGAATAAGAGTGAATGGATTGCTTTCTTTTATTTAACATTTTGGACCACTTTTGCACCACTTATTTTGTTTTTGCAAATCCTTTTTGAAAATCTTTTCAAAGTCGTTTTGCAATTAGTCAGAGGTATATGAATAAGATTGCAAGAAGCATTTTCAAGATTTGAAATTTTCCCCCTGTTTCAAATGCTTTTCCTTTGATTAAATAAAAACTCCCCCTGAATGAAATTCTCCCTTTAGCTTTCAAGAGGGTTTTGAAATAGATACCAATTTTTTGAAATTTTAATACTCATTTAACATACCAATTGAAAAACAAACATTTTGAAAATTTGAAATGGTGGTGGTGCGACCCTTTTGCTTTGGGCTTAATATTCTCTCCCCTTTGGCATTAATCGCCAAAAACGGAGAACGTTGGAGCCCTTTAATATTTTCTCCCCCATTGATACAAGAAATATAAGTGAAAGATTATACCAACTGGAGAGATAGCGGAATATGGGCAAAGGGTAGGTAATACCGTTTGAGTTGAGTGGAAGCTTTGTCTTTGCCGAATACTCCATTTCCCTTTCAATCTAAGACTAATACAAGATATACTCATGGAAACATATTAGTCTTAGCCTTGGCACAAGAAGAATATGAAATATGCAGTTGTACCAAATGAAAGAGATATGATCAAAGGTATATAAATGAGCTATGCGTGCAACTTTTCAATCAAAATTCCGAGAATCAAGAATATTTAGCTCATTCCTAAGTTTGCTAAAGGTTTTCTCATCTAGTGGCTTGGTAAAGATATCGGCTAATTGACCTTTGGTGTTAACATAAGCTATTTCGATATCCCCTTTTTTGGTGATCTATCAGAAAGTGATATCGAATGTCTATGTGCTTAGTGCGGCTGTGTTCAACGGGATTATCTGTCATGCGGATTGCACTCTCATTGTCACATAGGAGAGGGACTTTGCTCAATTTGTAGCCATAGTCCCTGAGGGTTTGCCTCATCCAAAGTAATTGCACACAACAATGGCCTGCAGCAATATACTTGGCTGCGGCGGTAGAAAGAGCTACGGAGTTTTGTTTCTTTGAAGCCCAAGACACCAGGGATCTCCCCAGAAACTGATAAGTACCTGATGTGCTCTTCCTATCAATTTTACACCCTGCCCAGTCAACATCGGAATATCCTATTAAATCAAAGGTGGATCCCCTGGGATACCAAAGCTCAAACTTAGGAGTGTAAACTAAGTATCTCATGATTCTCTTCACGGCCCTAAGGTGAACTTCCTTAGGATTCGCCTAAAATCTTGCACACATGCATACAGAAAGCATAATATCTGGTCGAGATGCACATAAATAGAGTAAAGATCTTATCATCGACCGGTATTGAGAGCACCTAGAGGGGGGGGGTGAATAGGTGATCCTGTAAAAACTTGAAACTTAATCCACAAAACTTGATTAGGAGTTAGCATGAATAAGCCAAGTGGCTAGAGAGGAGTTCTTGCAAGACACTATAACCACCAGAAGATCAACACAGATAGACACAGTGGTTTATCCCGTGGTTCGGCCAAGTCCAACACTTGCCTACTCCACGTTGTGGCGTCCCAACGGATGAGGGTTGCAATCAACCCCTCTCAAGTGGTCCAAAGACCAACTTGAATACCACGGTGTTTTGCTTTGTTTACTATATCCCGCTCACGAGGAATCTCCACAACTTGGAGCCTCTCGCCCTTACACTTTGATGTTCACAAAGAAGCACGGAGTAAGGGAGGGATGAGCAACACACACAAGACACAAAATCAGAGCGACAACACGCACACAAGTCGCAACAAGAGCTCACAACACAACCCGACAAGTTCACAACTCAAATGGAGCTCTAGTTGCTATCACAAAGAATCAAATGCGCGGAATCGAAGTCTTGGTGCTTAGGAATGCTTAGAGAATGCTTGGTATTCTCCTCCATGCGCCTAGGGGTCCCTTTTATAGCCCCAAGGCAGCTAGGAGCCGTTGAGAGCATTCCAGGAAGGCAATTCTTGCCTTCTGTCGCCTGGTGCATCGGACACTGTCCGGTGCGGATCTCTTTCCTTATTTAGCGAGGCCGACCGTTGCAGATTCAGAGCCGTTGGCGCACCGGACACTGTCCGGTGCACACCGGACAGTCCGGTGCCCCCTTGTGACTGTTGGCTCGGCCACGCGTCGCGCGTGGATTACGCGGCCGACCGTTGGCCCGACCGACTGTTGGCTCACCGGACAGTCCGGTGCACCACCGGACAGTCCGGTGATTTTTAGCCGTACGCCGTTAATTGCTTTCCGAGAGCGATGACTTCGCCTGTGAATGGCTCACCGGATAGTCCAGTGCACCACCGGACAGTCCGATGATTTATAGCCGTACGCTGTTGATCGCCTCCCGAGAGCAGCTAATTGACAGTCGCCAGCCTGGCGCACCAGACACTGTCCGGTGCACCACCGGACAGTCCGGTGCTCCCAGACTGAACTATCTTTGGCTGAAGAAAGCTATCTCTTTTCCAAAGTGATTTTTCCTGTTTCCAGCACTTAGACACAATACATTAGCTCTTAAAATAATGTACTAAGTTTAGAAACATACCTTTAATCTTGATTTGCACTTAGTCCATCACTTGGCATAGATTAACACTCAAGCACTTGTGTTGGACACTAAATCACCAAAATACTTAGAAATGGCCCAAGGGCACATTTCCCTTTCAATCTCCCCTTTTTGGTGATTTATGCCAACACAACACAAAGCAGCTAGAACAAGTGCAATATCAATGCAAATAAGAACACAAATTGTTTTGATTCAACTTTGGCATATTTGGATCATATTTTGCCACCACTTGGTTTGTTTTTGCAAATCAAACTCAATTTCCTATCTCTAAGTCAAATTCACTTGTAGAGACATAAAGAGAAATTGATCAAAGATTTCAAAAACTCCCCCTTTTTCCCATAATCAAACATTCTCCCCACAAGAGACCAACTTTTGACAAAGAGATACAATAAGAGGATTTTGACAAAACAAAAGCTCTATTCTACTGTTTTCAAAATTCTCAAGTGGTAGATGATCCATTTATTGCTTTGGCCTTATTTTCTCCCCCTTTGGCATCAAGCACCAAAACGGGATCAATCTTGGCCCTTAAACCTCATTGCCTCACCAAAATCTTCACATAAGAGTACAAAGGCAATAAGAAGATGGGGATGAACTTGGAGTGAGTTACCCTCTCATCGGAGTGCAGTGGAAGTCTTTCATGGTCCAAGTCCACCATTCCCTTTCAATCCACCTTTGAGACTAAATCAAGCAAACTCAAGCACACGGTTAGTCTCAAAGGGTCAAGTTGTAGCACATCTCCCCCTAAATATGTGCATCACTCACACATGGACTTTTGAGGTCCGGGGAGTGTTTGTACAACTTGAGCACCATAAATAAACAACAAAATGCATAAGGAACATGATCAAAGCATAATACACATGTATGCTACAAATCAATCCAAGTTCCACGAATCTAGGACATTTAGCTCACTACGCAGCCTGCAAAAGGTCTTTTCATCTAAAGGCTTGGTAAAGATATCGGCTAGCTGGTTCTCGGTGCTAATATAAAACACTTCGATATCTCCCTTTTGCTGGTGGTCTCTCAAAAAGTGATGCCGGATGTCAATGTGCTTTGTGCGGTTGTGCTCGACAGGATTGTCCGCTATGCGGATAGCACTCTCATTGTCACATAGGAGTGGGACTTTGCTCAGATTGTAGCCAAAGTCCTGGAGGGTTTGCCTCATCCAAAGTAGTTGCGCGCAACCCTGTCCTGTGGCAACGTACTCGGCCTCAGCGGTGGATAGGGCAACAGAAGTTTGTTTCTTAGAACTCCATGACACCAGGGACCTTCCTAAGAATTGGCACGTCCCTGATGTACTCTTCCTATCGACCTTACATCCAGCATAATCGGAGTCTGAATATCCAATTAAGTCAAAGGTAGACCCCTTTGGATACCAGATCCCGAAGCAAGGCGTAACGACTAAATATCTAAGAATTCGCTTCACGGCCACTAAGTGACACTCCCTTGGATCGGATTGAAATCTAGCACACATGCATACACTAAGCATAATATCCGGTCTACTAGCACATAAATAAAGCAAGGAACCTATCATGGACCGGTATGCTTTTTGATCAACGGACTTACCTCCTTTGTTGAGGTCGACGTGTCCGTCAGTTCCCATCGGAGTCTTTGCGGGCTTGGCGTCCTTCATCCCAAACCGCTTTAGCAAATCTTGCGTGTACTTTGTTTGGGAGATGAAGATGCTGTCCTTGAGTTGCTTCACTTGGAATCCAAGGAAGTAGTTCAACTCGCCCATCATTGACATCTCAAACTTTTGAGTCATCACCCTGCTAAACTCTTCACAAGACTTTTGGTTAGTAGAACCAAATATTATGTCATCGACATAAATTTGGCACACAAATAAGTCACCATCACAAGTCTTAGTGAATAAAGTTGGATCGGCTTTCCCAACCTTGAAAGCATTAGCAATTAAAAAGTCTCTAAGGCATTCATACCATGCTCTTGGGGCTTGCTTATGTCCATAGAGCGCCTTAGAGAGCTTACATACGTGGTTGGGGTACCGTTCATCCTCGAAGCCAGGGGGTTGCTCCACGTACACCTCCTCCTTGATTGGCCCGTTGAGGAAAGTGCTCTTCACATCCATTTGGAACAACCTGAAAGAATGGTGAGCGACATATGCTAGCAAAATACGAATGGACTCTAGCCTAGCCACAGGAGCAAAAGTCTCCTCAAAGTCCAATCCTGCGACTTGGGCATAACCTTTTGCCACAAGTCGAGCCTTGTTCCTTGTCACCACCCCGTGCTCGTCTTGTTTGTTGCAGAACACTCACTTGGTTCCCACAACATTTTGCTTGGGACGAGGCACCAGTGTCCAAACTTCATTTCTTTTGAAATTATTGAGCTCCTCTTGCATGGCCAACACCTAGTCCGGATCTAGCAAGGCCTCTTCTACCCTGAAAGGCTCAATAGAAGAGACAAAGGAGTAATGCTCACAAAAAATAACTAATCTAGAACGAGTAGTTACTCCCTTGCTAATGTCACCCAAAATTTGGTCGACGGGATGATTCCTTTGAATCGTCGCTCGAACTTGGGTTGGAGGTGCCGGTTGTGCTTCTTCCTCCATCACATGATCATCTTGTGCTCCCCCTTGATCACACGCCTCTTCTTGATGAACCTGTTCATCGTCTTGAGTTGGGGGATGCACCATTGTTGAGGAAGAAGGTTGATCTTGCTCCTTGAGTTCCTGCGGTCGCACGTCTCCAATCGCCATGGTGTGTATTGTGGCCGTTGGAATGTCTTCTTCATCTATATCATCAAGATCAACAACTTGCTCTCTTGGAGAGCCATTAGTCTCATCAAATACAACATCGCTAGAGACTTCAACCAAACTCGATGATTTGTTGAAGACTCTATACGCCTTTGTA
This sequence comes from Zea luxurians, assembly GCA_029449295.1. Taxonomy (NCBI): domain Eukaryota; kingdom Viridiplantae; phylum Streptophyta; class Magnoliopsida; order Poales; family Poaceae; genus Zea; species Zea luxurians. The sequence goes on along the minus strand of JAOPSE010000005.1, from coordinate 47,605,940 downwards.
TTTGAGTCATAACCTAATAAAAACCCTTCTACCGCTTTGGGAGCAAATTTGAAATTCCTACCCTTCTTCATTAGAATGTAGCATTTACTCCCAAAAACTCGGAAATATGAAACATTGGGTTTGTTACCGGTTAGAAGCTCATACGAAGTCTTCTTGAGGAGGCGGTGAAGGTAGACCTGGTTGATGGCGTGGCAAGCCGTGTTCACGGCTTCCGACCAAAACCGCTCGGGGGTCTTGAACTCTCCAAGCATCGTCCTCGCCATGTCTATGAGCGTCCTGTTCTTCCTCTCTACCACACCATTTTACTGTGGTGCGTAGGGAGCGGAGAACTCGTGCTTGATCCCTTCCTCCTCAAGGTACTCCTCCACTTGAAGGTTCTTGAACTCGGACCCGTTGTCGCTCCTTATCTTCTTCACCTTGAGTTCAAACTCATTTTGAGCTCTTCTTAGGAAGCGCTTGAGGGTCCCTTGGGTTTCAGATTTATCCTGCAAAAAGAATACCCAAGTGAAGCGGGAAAAATCATCAACTATAACAAGACCATACTTACTTCCTCCTATGCTTAGATAAGCGATGGGTCCGAAGAGGTCCATATGAAGCATCTCCAAAGGTCTTGATGTGGTCATCACATTTTTGGTATGATGAGAGCTTCCTACCTGTTTACCTGCTTGACAAGCTGCACAAGGTCTATCTTTTTCGAAAGTTACATTAGTTAGACCTATCACGTGTTCTCCCTTTAGAAGTTTGTGCAGGTTCTTCATCCCCACATGAGCTAAACGACGATGCCACAGCCAGCCCATGCTAGTCTTAGCAATTAAGCATGCATCTAGACCGGCCTCCTCTTTTGCAAAATCAACTAAATAGAGTTTGTCGTCTAATACACCCTTAAAAGCTAATGAACCATCACTTCTTCTAAAGACAGACACATCTACATTTGTGAATAAACAATTATATCCCATATTACAAAGCTGACTCACAGACAACAAGTTATATCCAAGCAACTCAACTAAAAACACATTAGAAATGGAGTGCTCGGATGAAATAGCTATTTTACTAACCCTTTCACCTTGCCTTGATTCCCGTCACCGAATATGATTAAGTCTTGGGAATCTTTGTTCTTGACGTAGGAGGTGAACATCTTCTTCTTCCCCGTCATATGGATTGTGCATCCGTTGTCGATAATCCAGCTTGATCCCCTGGATGCATAAACCTGCAAGGCAAATTTAGGCTTGGGTCTTAGGTACCCAACTCTTGTTGGGTCCTACAAGGTTAGTGACAATATCCTTAGGGACCCAAATGCAAGTTTTATCTCCCTTGCATTTTGCCCCTAATTTCCTAGCAACCACCTTTCTATCCTTTCTACAAATTGCAAAGGAAGCATTGCAAGCATGATAAATTGTAGAAGGTTCATTAATCTTCATAAGAACATGAGCAACATTTCTCCTAGGCATATGATGAATGACATTTCTCCTAGGCACATCTCTACCATGCATAATAGAAGAACTAGAAGCAGTCATGGCATGAGAATTAAAAGCATCATAACTTCTATAATTATTCCTAGAATGTCTCCTATCATGGTACATGAAAGCATGGTTCTTTTGAACATTACTAGCCATAGGGGCCTTCCCTTTCTCCTTGGCGGAGATGGAAACCTTATGGCTTGTTAAGTTCTTGACTTCCCTCTTGAAGCCAAGACCATCCTTAATTGAGGGGTGTCTACCAATTGTGTAGGCATCCTTTGCAAATTTTAGCTTATCAAATTCACTTTTGCTAGTCTTAAGTTGGGCATTAAGACTAGCCACTTCATCATTCAATTTAGAAATTGAAGCTAGGTGTTCGCTACAAGCATCAATATTGAAATCTTTACACCTATTGCAAATTGTAACATGTTCTACACAAGATGTTGATTTATTAGCTATTTCTAACTTAGCATACAAATCATCATTTATGCTCTTTAAGCTAGAAATAGAGTCATGGCATGTAGACAATTCACAAGAAAGCATTTCATTCCTTTTAATTTCTAAAGCAAGGGATTTTTGTGCCTCTACAAACTTATCATGTTCTTCATACAAAAGATCCTCTTGATTCTCTAATAATCTATTCTTATCATTCAAGGCATCAATCAACTCATTAATCTTATCAACCTTAGTTCTATCTAAGCCCTTGAATAAACATGAATAGTCTATTTCATCATCGCTAGATTCTTCATCACTTGAGGAAGCGTAAGTACTAGTATTACGAGTGCTTACCTTCTTTTCCCTTGCCATGACGCAAGTGTGATGCTCGTTGGGGAAGAGGGATGACTTGTTGAAGGCGGTGGCGGTGAGTCCTTCGTTGTCGGAGTCGGACGACGAACAATCCGAGTCCCACTCCTTGCCAAGGTGTGCCTCGCCCTTAGCCTTCTTGTACGCCTTTTTCTTTTCCCTCTTGTTCCCTTGTTCTTGGTCACTATCATTATCGGGACAATTAGCGATAAAACGACCAATCTTACCACATTTGAAGCATGAGCGCTTCCCCTTCGTCTTGTTCTTGTTGGGATGCCCCTTGCGACCCTTTAGCACCGTCTTGAAGCGCTTGATGATGAGGGCCATCTCTTCATCATTAAGCCCGGCCAGCCTCAACTTGCGCCACCTTGCTAGGTAGCGCCTCCTTGCTCCTCGTTGCCTTGAGAGCAATAGTTTGAGGCTCTTGGATTGGACCATTCAATGTATCATCGACGTATCTTGCCTCCTTGATCATCATCCGCCCGCTTACAAACTTTCCAAGTATCTCCTCGGGCGTCATCTTGGTGTACCTAGGATTCTCACGAATATTGTTCACAAGATGTGGATCAAGGACGGTAAAAGACCTTAGCATTAGGCGGACGACGTCGTGGTCCGTCCATCGCGTGCTTCCATAGCTCCTTATTTTGTTGATGAGGGTCTTGAGCCGGTTGTACGTTTGGGTTGGCTCCTCGCCCCTGATCATTGCGAATCTTCCAAGTTCGCCCTCCACCAACTCCATCTTGGTGAGCATGGTGACGTCGTTCCCCTCATAAGAGATCTTGAGGGTGTCCCAAATCTGCTTGGCGTTATCCAAGCCGCTCACCTTATGGTATTCGTCCCTGCACAATAAAGCTAGAAGAACAGTAGTAGCTTGTGCATTTTTGTGAATTTGCTCATTAATGAACATGGGACTATCAGTACTATCAAATTTCATTCCACTCTCTACTATCTTCCAAATGCTTGGATGGAGAGAGAATAAGTGACTACGCATTTTGTGACTCCAAAATTCGTAGTCCTCCCCATCAAAGTGTGGAGGTTTGCCAAGAGGAATGGAGAGCAAATGTGCATTTGAACTATGCGGAATACGAGAATAATCAAAAGAGAAGTTTGAATTAACCGTCTTCCTTTTCTCGTAGTCGTTGTCGTTGTTGTCCTTTTGGGAAGAAGAGGACTCGTCGCTGTCGTCGTAGTAGACGATCTCCTTGATGCGCCTCGTCTTCTTCTTCTTCCCATCTTTTCGTTTGTGGCTCGAGCCCGAGTCGGTAGGCTTGTCATCTTTCGGCTCGTTGACGAAGGACTCCTTCTCCTTATCATTGATCACAATCTCCTTGCCCTTAGGATCCATCTCTTCGGGCGATTAGTCCCTTTCTTGAAGAGAACAGCTCCGATACCAATTGAGAGCACCTAGAGGGGGGTGAATAGGTGATCCTGTAAAAACTTGAAACTTAATCCACAAAACTTGATTAGGAGTTAGCACGAATAAGCCAAGTGGCTAGAGAGGAATTCTTGCAAGACACTATAACCACCAGAAGATCAACACAGATAGACACAGTGGTTTATCCCATGGTTCAGTCAAGTCCAACACTTGCCTACTCCACGTTGTGGCGTCCCAACGGACGAGGGTTGCAATCAACCCCTCTCAAGCGGTCCAAAGACCAACTTGAATACCATGGTGTTTTGCTTTGTTTACTATATCCCGCTCGCGAGGAATCTCCACAACTTGGAGCCTCTCGCCCTTACGCTTTGATGTTCACAAAGAAGCACAGAGTAAGGGAGGGATGAGCAACACACACAAGACACAAAATCAGAGCGACAACACGCACACAAGTCGCAGCAAGAGCTCACAACACAACCCGACAAGTTCACAACTCAAATGGAGCTCTAGTTGCTACCACAAAGAATCAAATGCGCGAAATCGAAGTCTTGGTGCTTAGGAATGCTTAAAGAATGCTTGGTATTCTCCTCCATGCGCCTAGGGGTCCCTTTTATAGCACCAAGGCAGCTGGGAGCCGTTGAGAGCATTCCGGAAGGCAATTCTTGCCTTCTGTCGCCTGGTGCACCGGACAGTCCGGTGCACCACCGGACACTGTCCGGTGCAGATCTCTTTCCTTATTTAGCGAGGCCGACCGTTGCAGATTCGGAGCCGTTGGCGCACCGGACTTTGTCCGATGCACACCGGACAGTCTGGTGCCCCCTTGTGACTGTTGGCTCGGCCACGCGTCACGCGCGGATTACGCGGCCGACCGTTGGCCCGGCCGACCGTTGGCTCACCGGACAGTCTGGTGCACCACCGGACAGTCCAGTGATTTTTAGCCGTACGCTGTTAATTGCTTCCCGAGAGCGATGACTTCGCCTGTGAATGGCTCACCGGACAGTCCGGTGCACCACCGGACAGTCCGGTGATTTATAGCCGTACGCCGTTGATCGCCTCCCAAGAGCAGCCAGTTGACAGTCGCCCGCCTGGCGCACCGGACAGTCTGGTGCTCCCAGACTGAACTGTCTTTGGCTGAAGAAAGCTATCTCTTTTCCAAAGTGATTTTTCCTGTTTCCAGCACTTAGACACAATACATTAGCTCTTAAAACAATGTACTAAGTTTAGAAACATATCTTTAATCTTGATTTGCACTTAGTCCATCACTTGGCATAGATTAACACTCAAGCACTTGTGTTGGACACTAAATCACCAAAATACTTAGAAATGGCCCAAGGGCACATTTCCCTTTCAGGTATACCTTTTGATCTACGGATTTACCTCCCGTGTCGAGGTCGAGATGCCCATTTGTTCCCATGGGTGTCTTGATGGGTTTGCCATCCTGCATTCCAAACTTCTTAAGTATGTCTTGAATGTACTTGGTTTGGCTGATGAAGGTGCCCTCTTGGAGTTGCTTGATTTGAAATCCTAGAAAATATCTCAACTCCCCCATCATTGACATCTCGAATTTTTGTATCATGATCCTACTAAACTCTTCACATGAGGACTTATTAGTAGACCCAAATATGATATCATCAACATAGATTTGGCATATAAACAAGACTTTTTCAATAATCTTAGTGAAGAGGGTAGGATTGGCTTTACCGACTTTGAAGCCATTAGTGATAAGAAAATCTCACAGGCATTCATACCATGCTCTTAGGGCTTGCTTGAGCCCATAAAGTGCCTTTGAGAGTTTATACACATGGTTAGGATACTCACTATCTTCAAAGCCAGGAGGTTGCTCAACATAGACCTCTTCCTTGATGGGTCCATTGAGGAAGGCACTTTACACGTCCATTTGATAAAGCTTAAAGCCATGGTAAATAGCATAGGAAAGTAATATGCAAATTGACTCAAGCCTAGCTACGGGTGCATAAGTTTCATCGAAATTCAAACCTTCGACTTGCGAATAACCCTTGGCCACAAGTCGAGCTTTGTTTCTTGTCACCACACCATGCTCATCTTGCTTGTTGCGGAATACCCATTTGGTACCTACAACATTTTGATTAGGACATGGAACTAAATGCCATACCTCATTCCTCGTGAAGTTGTTGAGCTCCTCTTGCATTGCCATCACCCAATCCGGATCTCTCAATGCATTTGAAAGTCACCTAGAGGGGGGTGGATAGACAAAACCTAAAATTTACAAACTTAAGCACACACTACAAGCGGGGGTTAGCGTTAGAATTAAAGTCAAGTCCGGGAGAGAGGGGAAAACAAATCAAATGGAAATCAAGCGAATGAACACGGTGATTTGTTTTACCGAGGTTTGGTTCCAAAGAACCTAGTCTCCGTTGAGGTGGTCACTAAGACCGGGTCTCTTTCAACCCTTTCCCTCTCTCAAACGGTCGCTTAGACCGAGTGAGCTTTCTCCTTAATCAAACGGGTCACTTAGACCCCGCAAGGACCACCACACACTTAGGTGTCTCTTGCTTTGATTACAAGTCACTTGGGAACAAGAATGAGGAAGGAAGAAAGCGATCCAAGCAACAAGAGCGCAAAATAACACGAAATCTCTCTCTCACAAGTCGCTAAGTGTTTGTGATGAATTTGGGACTTGGAGAGGCTTTGATCTCTTGAATTGTGTCTAGGAGTGAATGCACTAGCTCTTGTATTGAATGAGAACTTCAGAAAAACTTGGATGCTTGGAGTTGGGGTGGTTGGGGGGTATTTATAGCCCTCAACCACCAAATGGTCGTTGGGGAAGGCTGCTGATGATGGGCGCACCGAACAATCCGGTGCGCCACCGGACAGGCACTGTAGGCTGTCCGGTGCACCGCTGAAAGTCGCCTAGAGGGGGGTGGATAGGCGAAACCTAAAATTTATAAACTTAAGCACACACTACAAGCGGGGGTTAGCGTTAGAATTAAAGTCAAGTCCGAAAGAGAGGGAAAACAAATCAACCAAGAAATAAAGCGAGTGAACACGATGATTTGTTTTACCGAGGTTAGTTCTAAAAAACCTAGTCCCCATTGAGGTGGTCACAGAGACCGGGTCTCTTTCAACCCTTTCCCTCTCTCAAACAGTCACTTAGACCGAGTGAGCCTTCTTCCTTAATCTCACGGGTAACTTAGACCTCGCAAGGATCACCACACAATTGGTGTCTCATCCCTTGCTTACAAAGCACTTGAGAGTAAGAATTGAAAAGAAAAAGAAGGCCAAGCCAAGCAAACAAGAGCAACAAAGAAACACAAGAGATCCTCTCACAAGTCCTAATGCACTAGAGTTGATTTGGAGACTTTGAGTGGATCGATCGCTTTGATTGTGTCTTGGAGTGAAGTCTATTGCTCTTGTATTGAATGCAATGTTCAGAATGCTTGGGTGCTTGGTGTGGTGGTGGTTGGGGGGTATTTATAGCCCTCAACCACCAAATGGCCGTTGGGGATGGCTGCTATCGATGGGCACACCGGATAGTCTGGTGCGCCGCCACGTCACCCAAGTGTTAGGGTTCGGGAGCAGTTGACCGTTGGCGCTGTTGTCTTCTTGTGGCACCGGACAGCCCGGCGCCGCACCGGACAGCTCCTGTTCATTGTCCGGTGCGCCACTGACTCTGCGCTCTGACTCTGCCGCGCATTGTTCATCTGTTCATCGCCTTTTGCAGTCGACCGCTGCGCGAAGTAGTCGTTGCTCCGCTGGTGCACCGGACAGTCTGGTGAACTATAACGGAGTGCGCCCGAAGAAACCTGAGAGTGGCTAGTTGGGCTCTGTACAGTCCTGGTGCACCGGACACTGTCAGGTGGCACACCAGATAGTCCGGTGCGCCAGACCACAACACACTTGGTTTCTTTTGCTCCTTTGAATTTGATCCCTAACTTGATATCTATTGGTTTGAGTTGAATTTTTATGCACATGTAGAACATGTATTCTAGAGCAAACTAGTTAGTCCATTTGCTTGTGTTGGACATTCAACCACCAAAATTAATTGTGGAAAAAGGTTAACCCTATTTCCCTTTCAATCTCCCCCTTTTTGGTGATTGATGTCAACGCAAACCAAAGCAAATATATAAAGTGTAGAAATGAACTAGTTTGCATATGGAAAGTGCATAGGTTACTTGGAATTTAAACCAATTGATAATATTACTAGATATGAATGGATTGCTTTCTTCTATTTAACATTTTGGACCACTTTTGCACCACATGTTTTTGTTTTTGCAAATCTTTTTCAAAGTCTTTTCAAAATTCTTTTGCAAATAGTCAAAGGTATATGAATAAGATTGCGAGAAGCATTTTTCAAGATTTTGAAATTTCTCCCCCTGTTTCAAATGCTTTTCCTTTGACTAAACAAAAGCTCCCCCTGAATGAAATTCTCCCCTTAGCTTTCAATAGGGTTTTGAAGTACATGCCAATTTGTAAAAATCATACCAATTTGAAATTATCTTGAATACTAATTATAAAACAAACATTTGTGAATACCAATTAAATCTTTCCTTTCAAAATTTTTTGAAATGGTGGTGGTGCGGTCCTTTTGCTTTGGGCTTGATATTTTCTCCCCCTTTAGCATAAATCGCCAAAAAACGGAGAATGTTGGAGCCCTCATTATATTTTCTCCCCCATTGATAAAAGAAATATGAGTAAAAGATTATACCGATTGGAGAGATGGCGGAATACCGACAAAGGTAAATAATACCATTGGAGTTGAGTGGAAGCGTTGTCTTTGCCGAATACTCCATTTCCCTTTTAATCTGAGACTAAGGATAGAAATATACTTTGAAAACACATTAGTCTTAGCCTTGGCACAAGAAGAATAAGAAATGTGTATATGTACCAAATGATAGAGATATGATCAAAGGTATATAAAATAAGCTATGTGTGCAATGCTTCAATCAAAATTCCGAGAATCAAGAATATTTAGCTCATTCCTAAGTTTGCTAAAGGTTTTCTCATCTAGTGGCTTGGTAAAGATATCGGCTAATTGATCTTTGGTGTTAACATAAGCTATTTTGATATCCCCCTTTGTTGGTGATCTCTCAGAAAGTGATACCGAATGTCTATATGCTTAGTGCCGCTGTGTTCAATGGGATTATTCGCCATGCGGATTACACTCTCATTATCACATAGGAGAGGGACTTTGCTCAATTTGTAGCCATAGTCCCTGAGGGTTTGCCACATCCAGAGTAATTGCGCACAACAATGGCCTGTGGTAATGTACTCGGCTTTCGCGGTAGAAAGAGCTATGGAGTTTTGTTTCTTTGAAGCCCAAGACACCAGGGATCTGTCCAGAAACTGACAAGACCCTGATGTGCTCTTTCTATCAATTTTACACCCTGCCCAGTCGGCATCGTAATATCCTATTAAATCAAAAGTAGATCCCTTGGGGTACCAAAGCCCAAACTTAGGAGTGTAAACTAGATATCTCATGATTCTCTTTACGGCCCTAAGGTGAACTTCCTTAGGATCGACCTGAAATCTTGCACGCATGCAAACAGAAAGCATAATATCTGGTCGAGATGCACATAAGTAGAGTAAAGATCTTATCATCGACCGGTATACCTTTTGATCTACGGATTTACCTCCCGTGTCGAGGTCGAGATGCCCATTGGTTCCCATGGGTGTCTTGATGGGTTTGTCATCCTTCATTCCAAACTTCTTAAGTATGTCTTGAATGTACTTCGTTTGGCTGATGAAGGTGCCCTCTTGGAGTTGCTTGATTTGAAATCCTAGGAAATATCTCAACTCCCCCATCATAGACATCTCGAATTTTTGAACCATGATCCTACTAAACTCTTCATAAGTAGTTTTGTTAGTAGACCCAAATATAATATCATCAACATAAATTTGGCATACAAACAAATCATTTGCAACAGTTTTAGTAAAGAGAGTAGGATCGGCCTTGCCGACTTTGAAGCCATTAGTGATAAGAAAATATCGCAGACATTCATACCATGCTCTCAGGGCTTGCTCGAGCCCATAAAGCGCCTTTGAGAGTTTATAAACATGGTTAGGATACTCACTATCTTCAAAGCCGGGAGGTTGCTCAACATAGACCTATTCCTTGATTGGTCCATTGAGGAAAGCAGTCTTCACGTCCATTTGATAAAGCTTGAAGCCATGGTAAGTAGCATAGGCAAGTAATATATGAATTGACTCAAGCCTAGCTACGAGTGCATAAGTTTCATCAAAATCCATACCTTTGACTTGTGAATATCCTTTGGCCATAAGTTGGGCTTTGTTTCTTATCACCACAACATGCTCATCTTGCTTGTTGCGGAATACCCATTTGGTACATAGAACATTTTGATTAGGACGTGGAACCAAATGCCATACCTTGTGAAGTTGTTGAGCTCCTCTTGCATTACAGCACCCAATCCGGATCTCTTAGTGCATCCTCCACCCTGTATGGCTCAATAGAGGAAACAAAAGAGTAATGTTGACAGAAATGAGCAACTCGAGATCTAGTTGTTACCCCCTTATGAATGTCACCAAGGATGGAGTTGACGGGGTGATCTCGTTGAATTGCTTGGTGGACTCTTGGGTGTGGCGGTCTTTGACCCTGTATTTCTTGATCATCTTCCTTGTCTTGATTATCTTCATCTCCCCCTTGATCATTGACTTCTTCTTGAGGTGGCTCATCTTCTTGATCTTCTTCTTCATCACCTTGAGCCTGTTCCTCATCTTGAGTGGGTGGAGATGCTTGGTTGGAAGATGATGGTTGATCTTGTGCTTGTGTAGGCTCTTTAGATTCCTTAGGACACACATCCCCAATGGACATGTTCCTTAGCGCGACGCATGGAGCCTCTTCATCATCTAGTTCATCAAGATCATCTTGCTCCACTTGGGAGCCATTAGTCTCATAAAACACAATGTCACAAGGAACTTCAACTAGTCCAGTGGACTTGTTAAAGACTCTATATGCCCTTGTGTTTGAGTCATAACCAAGTAAAAAGCCTTCTACAGCCTTAGGAGCAAATTTAGATTTTCTACCTCTTTTAATAAGAATAAAACATTTGCTTCCAAAGATTCTAAAATATGAAACATTGGGCTTTTACCAATGAGGAGTTCGTATGATGTCTTCTTGAGGATTCGGTGAAGATATAACCGGTTGATGGAGTAGCAGGCGGTGTTAATCGCCTCAGCTGAAAATCGGTCCGGTGTTTTGTACTCATCAAGCATGGTCCTTGCCATGTCCAGTAGAGTTCTATTCTTCCTTTCCACTACACCATTTTGTTGAGGTGTGTAGGGAGAAGAGAACTCATTCTTGATGCCCTCATCCTCAAGAAATCCTTCTATTTGTGAATTCTTGAACTCCGTCCCATTATAGCTTCTTATCTTTTTGATCCTTAATCCGAACTCATTTTGAGCCCGCCTCAAGAATCCTTTTAAGGTCTCTTGGGTCTGAGATTTTTCCTGCAAAAAGAACACCTAAGTGAAGCGAGAATAATTATCCATAATTACTAGACAATACTTACTCCCGCTGATGCTTATGTAAGCGATCGGGCCGAATAAATCCATGTGGAGTAGCTCGAGCGGCCTGTTCGTCGTCATGATGTTCTTGTGTGGATGATGGGCGCCAACTTGCTTTCCTGCTTGACATGCACTACAAATCTTGTCTTTCTTAAAACGAACATTGGTTAGTCCTAAAATGTGCTCTCCCTTTAGAAGCTTGTGAAGATTCTTAATTCCAACATGGGCAAGTCGGCGATGCCAGAGCCAACCCATATTAGTCTTAGCAATTGAGCAGGTGTCAAGTTCAACTTTGTTATCATTAAAATCAACTAAATATAGCTGACCCTCTAACACTCCCTTAAATGCTATTGATTCATCACTTCTTCTAAAGACAGTAACACCTACATCAGTAAATAGACAGTTGTAGCCCATTTTACATAATTGAGATACAGAAAGCAAATTGTAATCTAATGAATCTATAAGAAAAACATTGGAAATAGAATGATCAGGTGATATAGCTATTTTACCCAATCCTTTGACCAAACCTTGATTTTCGTCCCTGAATGTGATAGCTCGTTGGGGATCTTCGTTTTTCTCGTAGGAGGAGAACATTCTCTTCTCCCCTGTCATGTGGTTTGTGCATCCGCTATCAATTATCTAGCTTGAGCCCCCGGATGCATAAACCTGCAAAACAATTTAGGTCTTGTTCTTAGGTACTCAAATAGTCTTGGGTCCTTTGGCGTTAGAAACAAGCATCTTGGGTACCCAAACACAAGTCTTAAAACTCTTGTGTTTGCCCCCAACATATTTGGCAACTACTTTGCTTGATTTGTTAGTAAGAACATAGGAAGCATCAAAAGTTTTGAATGAAATGTTATGATCATTTGATGCAGCAGAAATTTTATTTCTAGGCAATTTAATATGAGTGGTATGCCTAGAGCTAGATGCCTCATTCTTATACATAAAAGCATGGTGAGAAATAGAATGAGATTTCCTAGCATGAATCTTCCTAATCTTGTGCTCAGGATAATTAGCAAGATACAAAATATAGCCTTCATTATCATGAACCATAGGAGCCTTGCCCTTAACAAAGTTATACAATCTCTTAGGGGCATTAAGCTTGACATTACTTCCTTGTTGGAAACCAATGCCATCCTTAATACCAGGGCGTCTCCCATTATAGAGCATGCTACGAGCAAACTTAAACTTTTCATTTTCAATTTCATGCTCATTAATTTTAGCAATTAATTGAGCTATATGATCATTTTGTTGTTTAATTAGAGCAAGGTGATCATTTATAGCATCTACATTAACATCTCTACATCTAGTGCAAATAGAAACATGCTCAACATTAGATGTAGAGGGTTTGCATAAATTTAATTCCTCAATCTTAGCATGTAAAATAGCGTTCTCATTTCTAAGACTAGAAATAGAATCATTGCAAATATTTAAATCTTTAACCTTAGAAATTAGGCTAGCATGTTCATTTCTAAGGCTAGAAATTGTATCATTCAAATCATCAATCTTAGCATTTAGACTAGCATTTTCATTTCTAAGACTAACAATTGAATCATGGCAAATGCTAAGCTCCTTAGTCAAATTTTCATTTTTCTCTACTTCCTGAGCATAAGCATTTTTACCTTAACATGTTTTTTATTTTCTTTAATAAGGAATTTTTCTTGGTTATCCAAGAGTTCATCCTTCTCATGAATAACTCCTATTAGTTCATTTAATTTTTCCTTTTGTTGCATGTTAAGGTTGGCAAAAAGAGTAAGCAAATCATCTTCATCATCACTAGAACTACCCTCATCACTAGATGTAGTATACTTGGGGTGGTTCTAGATTGTACCTTCTTCTTTTTGCCGTCCTTAGCCATGAAACATTTGTGGCCGACGTTGGAGAAGAGGAGGCCCTTGTTGACGGCGATGTTGGTGGCGTCCTCGTCGGAGGAGGAGTCGGTGGAGCTCTCATCGGAGTCCCATTCCCGACACACGTGGGCATCGCCACCCTTCTTCTTGTAATATCTCTTCTTCTCCTTCTTCTTCCCCTTCTTGTCGTCACCCTTGTCACTATCAATTGAATTTGGACATTTAGCAAAAAAATGACCGGGCTTAGCACACTTGTAACACACCCTCTTGGAGCGGGGTTTGTAGTCCTTCCCCCTCCTTTGCTTGAGGATTTGGCGGAAACTCTTGATGATGAGCGCCATTTCCTCACTGTCGAGCTTGGATGCGTCGGTTGGAAGCCTACTTGGTGTAGACTCCCCTTTGTCTTCTTCCATCGCCTTGAATGCGACGGGTTGCACCTCGGGTGTAGAGGTGGTGCCTTGCTCCAAGTTGACGATGTGTTTGGAGTCTTTGATCATTAGCTCAAAGCTCACAAACTTTCCTATCACTTCCTCGGGGGACATTAATTTGTATCTAGGATCCCCATGAATTAATTGCACTTGAGTAGGATTGCGAAAAACAAGGGATCTTAGAATAACCTTGACCATTTCATGGTCATCCCATTTTGTGCTCCCGATGTTGCGCACTTGGTTCACAAAGGTCTTGAGCCGGTTGCACATTGCTTGTGGCTCCTCTCTCTTGTTGAGGACAAATCGACCGAGTTCTCCCTCGATCGTTTCGTGCTTGGTGATCTTGGTCACCTCGTCCCCTTCATGCACCGTCTTGAGGACGTCCCAAATTTCTTTGGCACTCTTTAACCCTTGCACCTTATTATACTCCTCTTGACACAAGGAGGCGAGGAGTATAGTTGTGGCTTAGTGATAGTCGCCTAGAGGGGGGGTGAATAGGGCGAAACTGAAATTTACAAAAATAATCACAACTACAAGCCGGGTTAGGGTTAGTAATAAAGAAACGAGTCCGCGAGAGAGGGCGCAAAACAAATCGCAAGCAAATAAGAGTGTGACACAAGGATTTGTTTTACCGAGGTTCGGTTCTCGCAAACCTACTCCCCGTTGAGGAGGCCACAAAGGCCGGGTCTCTTTCAACCCTTCCCTCTCTCAAACGATCCCACGGATCGAGTGAGCTTTCTCTTCTTCTCAATCAACCGGGAACAAAGCTTCCCCGCAAGGGCCACCACACAATTGGTGCCTCTTGCCTTGGTTACAATTGAGTGATGATCTCAAGAACAAATGAGAAAGAAAGAAAGCAATCCAAGCGCAAGAGCTCAAAAGAACACGACAAATCTCTCTCGCTAGTCACTAAGGATTTGAGTGGAATTGGAGAGGATTTGATCTCTTTGTATGTGTCTAGAATTGAATGCCTAGCTCTTGTAAGTAGTTGAGAGTTGGAAAACTTGGATAGCAATGAATGTGGGGTGGTTGGGGTATTTATAGCCCCAACCACCAAAAGTGACCGTTGCTGGAACTCCTCTGTTCGATGGCGCACCGGACAGTCCGGTGCACACCGGACAGTCCGGTGCCCCTGCCACGTCACCAGTGCCGTTGGATTCTGACCGTTGGAGCTTCTGACTTGTGGGCCCTCCTGGGTGTCCGGTGCACACCGGACATGTACTGTTTGATGTCCGGTGCACCGGCATGGGCGTGCCTGACGACTGCGCGCGCTGCGCGCGCATTTAATGCACCGCAGGGAGCCGTTGGCGCCGCAGGGAGCCGTTGCTCCGCTGGTACACCGGACAGTCCGGTGCACACCGGACAGTCCGGTGAATTTTAGCGGAGCGGCTGCCGAGCGAACCCGAGGCTGACGAGTTCCGGAGGCCGCGTTTCCTTGGAGCACCGGACATGTCCGGTGCACACCGGACAGTCCGGTGAATTATAGCGCGCCGGCTTCCGAGAAGTCCCGAGGGCGAAGAGTTTGAAGTCGAAGTCCTCTGGCCGCACCGGACAGTCCGGTGCACACCGGACAGTCCGGTGCCTCCGGCCAGAGGAGCCCTCGGTTGCCTTGCTGCTCCTTTGTTGAATCCAACACTTGGTCTTTTTATTGGCTGATTGTGAACCTTTTGCACCTGTATAACTTATGCACTAGAGTGAACTAGTTAGTCCAATGTTTGTGTTGGGAAATTCAACCACCAAAATTATTTAGGAACTAGGTCTAAGCCTAATTCCCTTTCAATCTCCCCCTTTTTGGTGATTGATGCCAACACAAACCAAAGCAAATATAGAAGTGCATAATTGAACTAGTTTACATAATGTAAGTGCAAAGGTTGCTTGGAATTGAGCCAATATAAACTTATATGATGCGCATGGAAGGTTTCTTTGTTTTTGACATATTGGACCATATTTGCACCACGAGTTTTGTTTTTGCAAATTCTTTTGTAAATTCTTTTCAAAGTACTTTTGCAAGATAGTCAAAGGTAAATGAAAAAGATTTTGCAAAGCATTTTCAAGATATGGAATTTTCTCCCCTTATTTCCAATGCTTTTCCTTTGACTAAGCAAAACTCCCCCTCAAATAAGGTCTCCTCTTAGTGTTCAAGAGGGTTTTAAGACATCAATTTTGAAAATACTCGTTACTCCCCTCTTAGAACACAAAGAGATACCAATTTTGAAATTTACCAATAAAATTATCAAATTTATGAAATTAGGTGGTGGTGCGGTCCTTTTGCTTTGGGCTCATATTTTCTCCCCCTTTGGCATGAATCGCCAAAAACGGAATCATTAGAGCCCAATGAAGTACATTCTCCCCCTTTGGTCATGAAATAAATGAGTGAAGGTTATACCAACGTTGGAGAGATGATGCGGAGCGACGGCGAAGGATGAGTAGTAGAACGGAGTGGAAGCCTTTGTCTTCGCCGAAGACTCAAATTCCCTTTCAATACACCTATGACTTGGTTGAAATACACTTGAAAACACATTAGTCATAGCATATATAAAAGAGACAAGATCAAAGGTATATTTATGAGCTATGTGTGCAAGACTTAGCAAAAGAAATTCCTAGAATCAAGAATATTAAGCTCATGCCTAAGTCGGGTAAAAGATTGTTCATCAAGTGGTTTGGTAAAGATATCGGCTAATTGATCTTTAGTATTAATATAAGAAATCTCGATATCCCCCTTTTGTTGGTGATCCCGAAGAAAATGATACCGAATGGCTATGTGCTTAGTGCGGCTGTGCTCGACGGGATTGTCGGCCATTTTGATTGCACTCTCATTGTCACATAGCAAAGGGACTTTGGTTAATTTGTAACCGTAGTCCCGCAGGGTTTGCCTCATCCAAAGCAATTGCGCGCAACAATGGCCTGCGGCAATATACTCGGCTTCGGCGGTGGAAAGAGCGACCGAATTTTGCTTCTTTGAAGCCCATGACACCAAGGATCTTCCCAAGAACTGGCAAGTCCCCGATGTGCTCTTCCTATTAATTCGACACCCCGCCCAATCGGCATCCGAATAACCAATCAAATCAAATGTGGATCCCCGAGGGTACCAAAGCCCAAACTTAGGAGTAAAAGCTAAATATCTCAAGATTCGTTTTACGGCCGTAAGGTGTGATTCCTTAGGGTCGGCTTGGAATCTTGCACACATGCAAACGGAAAGCATAATGTCCGGTCGAGATGCACATAAATAAAGCAATGATCCGATCATCGACCGGTATACCTTTTGATCCACGGATTTACCTCCCGTGTCGAGGTCGAGATGCCCATTGGTTCCCATGGGTGTCTTGATGGGCTTGGCATCCTTCATTCCAAACTTGCTTAAAATATCTTGAGTATACTTGGTTTGGCTAATGAAGGTGCCCTCTTGGAGTTGCTTCACTTGGAATCCTAGAAAGTACTTCAACTCCCCCATCATTGACATCTCGAATTTTTGCGTCATGATCCTACTAAATTCTTCACATGTAGATTTGTTAGTAGACCCAAATATGATATCATCAACATAAATTTGGCATACAAACAAATCATTATCAAGAGTCTTAGTGAATAAAGTAGGATCGGCTTTGCCGACTTTGAAGCCATTTGCAATAAGAAAATCTCTAAGGCATTCATACCATGCTCTTGGGGCTTGCTTGAGCCCATAAAGCGCCTTAGAGAGTCTATAAACATGGTTAGGATACTCACTGTCTTCAAAGCCGGGAGGTTGCTCAACATAGACCTCCTCCTTGATTGGTCCATTGAGGAAGGCACTCTTCACGTCCATTTGATAAAGCTTGAAGCCATGGTAAGTAGCATAGGCTAATAATATACGAATTGACTCAAGCCTAGCTACGGGTGCATAGGTTTCTCCAAAATCCAAACCGTCGACTTGTGAATACCCCTTGGCCACGAGTCGAGCTTTGTTCCTTGTCACCACACCATGCTCGTCTTGCTTGTTGCGGAAGACCCACTTGGTTCCTACAACATTTTGATTAGGACGTGGAACTAAGTGCCATACCTCGTTCCTTGTGAAATTGTTGAGCTCCTCTTGCATCGCCATCACCCAATCCGAATCTTGTAGTGCTTCCTCTACCCTGGTTGGCTCAATAGAGGAAACAAACGAGTAATGTTCACAAAAATGAGCAACACGAGATCGAGTAGTTACCCCCTTATGAATATCGCCAAGGATAGTGTCGACGGGGTGATCTCGTTGTATTGCTTGATGGACTCTTGGGTGTGGCGGTCTTGGTTGTTCATCCTCCTTGTCTTCATCATTTGAATCTCCCCCTTGATCGTTGCCGTCATTTTGAGGTGGCTCATCTTCTTGATTTTCTTGTTCAACATCTTGAGCCTCTTCCTCGACTTGAGTTGGTGGAGATGCTTGCATGGAGGAGGATGGTTGATCTTGTGCATGTGGAGGCTCTTCGGATTCCTTAGGACACACATCCCCAATGGACATGTTCCTTAGCGCTATGCATGGAGCCTGTTCTTCACCTACATCATCAAGATCAACTTGCTCTACTTGAGAGCCGTTAGTCTCATCAAACACAACGTCACAAGAAACTTCAACAAGTCCTGAGGACTTGTTAAAGACTCTATATGCCCTTGTGTTTGAGTCATATCCTAGTAAAAAGCCTTCTACAGTTTTAGGAGCAAATTTAGATTTTCTACCTCTTTTGACAAGTATAAAACATTTGCTACCAAAAACTCTAAAATATGAAATATTGGGCTTTTTACCGGTTAGGAGTTCATAAGATGTCTTCTTGAGGATTCGATGAAGATATAATCGGTTGATGGCGTAGCAGGCGGTGTTGACCGCCTCGGCCCAAAACCGATCCGGTGTCTTGTACTCATCAAGCATGGTTCTTGCCATGTCCAATAGAGTTCGATTCTTCCTCTCCACTACACCATTTTGTTGTGGAGTGTAGGGAGAAGAGAACTCATGCTTGATGCCCTCCTCCTCAAGAAAGCCTTCTATTTGAGAGTTCTTGAACTCCGTTCCATTGTCGCTTCTAATTTTCTTGATCCTTAAGCCGAACTCATTTTGAGCCCGTCTCAAGAATCCCTTTAAGGTCTCTTGGGTTTGTGATTTTTCCTGCAAAAAGAATACCCAAGTGAAGCGAGAATAATCATCCACAATTACAAGACAATACTTACTACCGCCGATGCTTATGTAAGCGATCGGGCCGAATAGATCCATATGTAGGAGCTCCAGTGGCCTGTCGGTAGTCATGATATTTTTGTGTGGATGATGTGTCCCAACTTGCTTCCCAGCTTGGCATGCGCTACAAATCCTGTCTTTCTCAAAATGAACATCGGTTAGTCCCAAAATGTGTTCTCCCTTTAGAAGTTTGTGAAGATTCTTCATTCCAACATGGGCTAGTCGACGGTGCCAGAGCCAACCCAAGTTAGTCTTAGCAATTAAGCATGTGTCGAGTTCAGCCCTTTCAAAATCTACTAAGTATAGCTGACCCTCTAACACACCCTTAAATGCTATTGAATCATCACTCCTTCTAAAGACAGTAACACCTGTATCAGTAAAAAGACAGTTGTAGCCCATTTGACATAATTGGGATACGGAAAGCAAATTGTAATCTAAGGAATCTACAAGAAAAACATTGGAAATAGAATGGTCAGGAGATATAGCAATTTTACCCAAACCTTTGACCAAACCTTGATTTCCATCCCCGAATGTGATAGCTCGTTGGGGATCTTGGTTTTTCTCATATGAGGAGAACATCCTTTTCTCCCCGGTCATGTGGTTTGTGCACCCGCTGTCGAGTATCCAACTTGTGCCCCCGGATGCATAAACCTACAAAACAAGTTTAGTTCTTTGTTTTAGGTACCCAAACGGTTTTGGGTCCTTTGGCATTAGATACAAGAACTTTGGGTACCCAAACACAAGTCTTGGAGCCCTTGTGTTTGCCCCCAACAATTTTGGCAACTACCTTGCCGGATTTGCTAGTCAAAACATAAGATGCATCAAAAGTTTTAAATGAAATGGCATGATCATTTGATGCATTAGTAGTTTTCTTTCTAGGCAACTTGGCATGGGTTGGTTGCCTAGATCTAGACGTCTCACCCTTATACATAAAAGCATGATTAGGGCCAGAGTGAGACTTCCTAGAATGAATTTTCTTAATTTTACTCTCAGGATACCCGGCAGGGTACAAGATGTAACCCTCGTTATCCTGAGGCATGGGAGCCTTGCCCTTAACAAAATTAGACAAGTTCTTAGGAGGGGCATTAATTTTGACATTGTCTCCCCTTTGGAAGCCAATGCCATCCTTAATGCCCGGGCGTCTCCCATTATAGAGCATGCTTCTAGCTAATTTAAATTTTTCATTTTCTAAGTCATGCTCTCTAATTTTAGCATTAAGTTGTGCTATGTGATCATTTTGTTTTTTAATTAATGCAAGGTGATCATGGATAGCATCAACATTAATATCTCTACATCTAGTGCAAATGGACACATGCTCAATAGTAGATGTAGAGGGTTTGCAAGACTTTAATTCAATAACCTTAGCATGCAACAAATCATTCTTAGTTCTAAGGTCAGAAATAGTAGTATTGCAAACATCAAAATCCTTAGCCTTAGCAATTAATTTCTCATTCTCATTTCTAAGGCTAGTGATGGAAGCATTCAATTCATCAATCCTAGCAAGCAAATCAACATCATCATTTCTAGGATCAATGCAAACATGAGAGTCAACCTTAGCTAACAAATTTGCATTTTCATTTCTAAGGTTGTCTAAAGTCTCATGGCAAATACTTAGCTCACTAGACAATTTTTCACATTTTTCTCTTTCTAGAGCATAAGCATTTTTAACCTTAACATGTTTTTTGTTTTCCTTGATTAGGAAGTCCTCTTGGGAGTCCAAGAGATCATCCTTTTCATGGATGGCACTAATCAATTCATTTAATTTTTCTTTTTGTTCCATGTTAAGGTTGGCAAAAAGAATACGCAAATTATCCTCTTCATTTTTATCATCATCCTCATCACTAGATGTTTCATATTTAGTGGAGGACTTTGATTTTACCTTCTTTTTGCCGTCCTTGGCCATGAGGCACTTGTGGCCGACGTTGGGGAAGAGGAGGCCCTTGGTGACGGCGATGTTGGCGGCGTCCTCGTCGTCGGAGGAGTCGCTTGAGCTTTCGTCGGAGTCCCATTCCCGACAAACATGGGCATCGCCGCCCTTCTTCTTGTAGTACTTCTTCTTCTCCTTCCTCTTGCCCTTCTTGTCGTTGTCCCTGTCACTATCACTTGATAATGGACATTTAGCAATAAAGTGACCGGGCTTACCACACTTGTAGCAAACCTTCTTGGAACGGGATTTGTAGTCCTTCCCCTTCCGTTGCTTGAGGATTTGCCGGAAGCTTTTGATGATTAGGGCCATCTCCTCGTTGTCGAGCTTGGAGGCGTCGATTGGTTGTCTACTTGGTGTAGACTCCTCCTTCTTCTCCTCCGTTGCCTTGAAGGCCACGGGTTGCGCCTCGGATGTGGAAGGCTCATCAAGCTCGTTGATCTTCTTGGAGCCCTTAATCATGCATTCAAAACTAACAAAATTCCCGATGACTTCCTCGGGGGTCATTTGTGTATATCTAGGATTGCCACGAATTAATTGTACTTGAGTAGGGTTAAGGAAAATAAGGGCTCTTAGAATAACCTTAACCACCTCGTGGTCATCCCATTTTGCGCTCCCGAGGTTGCGCACTTGGTTCACCAAGGTCTTGAGCCGGTTGTACATGTCTTGTGGCTCCTCCCCTTGGCGAAGACGGAAGCGACCGAGCTCCCCCTCGATCGTTTCCCGCTTGGTGATCTTGGTGAGTTCATCACCCTCGTGCGCCGTCTTGAGTAGGTCCCAAATCTCCTTGGCGTTCTTCAACCCTTGTACTTTGTTGTATTCCTCCTTGCTTAGTGAGGCAAGGAGAATGGTTGTGGCCTGGGAGTTGAAGTGCTCGATTTGGGCCACTTCGTCCGTGTCGTAGTCTTCATCCCCTACGGATGGTACCTGTACACCAAACTCAACAACATCCCATAATCTTTTGTGGAGAGAGGTTAGATGAAATCGCATCAAATTACTCCACATAGCATAATCTTCACCATTAAAAGTTGGTGGTTTGCCTAATGGGACGGAAAGTAAAGGTGTATGTTTAGGAATGCGAGGGTAGCGTAGGGGAATCTTACTATACTTCTTACGCTCTTGGCGTTTAGAAGTGACGGACGCCGCGTCGGAGCCGGAGGTGGAGGTCGATGAAGTGTCGGTCTCGTAGAAGACCACCTTCCTCATCCTTTTGTGCTTGTCCCCACTCCGATGCGGCTTGTGAGAAGAAGATTTTTCCTTCTTCTCCTTGTGGTGAGAAGAGGAAGATCTTTTCTCCTTTCGCTTGGAGGATCTCTTCTTCTTCTCCCTTTTCTTGGTGCGGGACTCTTCCGATGAAGATGAGGTGCTCCCTTGGCTTGTAGTGGGCTTGTCATCGCCGGTCTCCATCTCCTTCTTGGCGGGATCTCCCGACATCACTTCGAGCGGTTAGGCTTTAATGAAGTACCGGGCTCTGATACCAATTGATAGTCGCCTAGAGGGGGGGTGAATAGGGCGAAACTGAAATTTACAAAAATAATCACAACTACAAGCCGGGTTAGGGTTAGTAATAAAGAAACGAGTCCGCGAGAGAGGGCGCAAAACAAATCGCAAGCAAATAAGAGTGTGACACAAGGATTTGTTTTACCGAGGTTCGGTTCTCGCAAACCTACTCCCCGTTGAGGAGGCCACAAAGGCCGGGTCTCTTTCAACCCTTCCCTCTCTCAAACGATCCCACGGATCGAGTGAGCTTTCTCTTCTTCTCAATCAACCGGGAACAAAGCTTCCCCGCAAGGGCCACCACACAATTGGTGCCTCTTGCCTTGGTTACAATTGAGTGATGATCTCAAGAACAAATGAGAAAGAAAGAAAGCAATCCAAGCGCAAGAGCTCAAAAGAACACGGCAAATCTCTCTCGCTAGTCACTAAGGATTTGAGTGGAATTGGAGAGGATTTGATCTCTTTGTATGTGTCTAGAATTGAATGCCTAGCTCTTGTAAGTAGTTGAGAGTTGGAAAACTTGGATAGCAATGAATGTGGGGTGGTTGGGGTATTTATAGCCCCAACCACCAAAAGTGACCGTTGCTGGAACTCCTCTGTTCGATGGCGCACCGGACAGTCCGGTGCACACCGAACAGTCCGGTGCCCCTGCCACGTCACCACCAGTGCCGTTGGATTCTGACCGTTGGAGCTTCTGACTTGTGGGCCCTCCTGGGTGTCCGGTGCACACCGGACATGTACTGTTTGATGTCCGGTGCACCGGCATGGGCGTGCCTGACGACTGCGCGCGCTGCGCGCGCATTTAATGCACCGCAGGGAGCCGTTGGCGCCGCAGGGAGCCGTTGCTCCGCTGGTACACCGGACAGTCCGGTGCACACCGGACAGTCCGGTGAATTTTAGCGGAGCGGCTGCCGAGCGAACCCGAGGCTGACGAGTTCCGGAGGCCGCGTTTCCTTGGAGCACCGGACATGTCCGGTGCACACCGGACAGTCCGGTGAATTATAGCGCGCCGGCTTCCGAGAAGTCCCGAGGGCGAAGAGTTTGAAGTCGAAGTCCTCTGGCCGCACCGGACAGTCCGGTGCACACCGGACAGTCCGGTGCCTCCGGCCAGAGGAGCCCTCGGTTGCCTTGCTGCTCCTTTGTTGAATCCAACACTTGGTCTTTTTATTGGCTGATTGTGAACCTTTTGCACCTGTATAACTTATGCACTAGAGTGAACTAGTTAGTCCAATGTTTGTGTTGGGCAATTCAACCACCAAAATTATTTAGGAACTAGGTCTAAGCCTAATTCCCTTTCACTTAGGAGTTAAAGTGCCTAATTTGGGTGAACTCGTCCGAGTCGTAGTCCTTGTCCCCCTCCTTAGGTACTTGCGCTCCATACTCAACAATATCCCAAATGCTTGCATGGAGAGAGGTTAGGTGATGCCTCATTTTATCACTCCACATACAATAATCTTCACCATCAAAATATGGTGGTTTGCCTAAAGGAACAGAAAGTAGAGGAGCGCGCTTAGAAATGCGAGGATAGCGAAGGGGCATCTTACTATACTTCTTGCGCTCATGGCGCTTAGAAGTAGTGGACGACGAGTCGGAGCTGGATGTGGAGGGCGACGATGAGTCGGTCTCGTAGTAGACCACTTTCTTCATTTTCTTCTTCTTGTCGCCTCTCCTATGGGACTTGATGGAGGAAGAGGATTCCTCCTTATGCTTGTTGCTAGACTCCCTTGAGAGAGTCTTCCCCGAGCTTGCGGGCTTGTCACCGGTCACGATCTCCCTCTTGGCGTGATCTCTCGCCATCACCTCGAGTTGTTAGACTCTAATGAAGCACCAAGCTCTAATACCAATTAAAAGTCACCTAGAGGGGGAGGTGGATAGGCGAAACCTGAAATTTATAAACTTAAGCACACACTATAAGCGGGGGTTAGCGTTAGAATTAAAGTCAAGTCTGAAAGAGAGGGAAAAAAATCAACCAAGAAATAAAGCGAGCGAACACGGTGATTTGTTTTACCGAGGTTCGGTTCTAAAGAACCTAGTCCCCATTGAGGTGGCCATAGAGACCGGGTCTCTTTCAACCCTTTCCCTCTCTCAAACGGTCACTTAGACCGAGTGAGCCTTCTTCCTTAATCTCACGGGTCACTTAGACCCCGCAAGGATCACCACACAATTGGTGTCCCTTGCCTTGCTTACAAAGCACTTGAGAGTAAGAATTGAAAAAAAAGGCCAAGCCAAGCAAACAAGAGCAACAAAGAAACATAAGAGATCCTCTCACAAGTCCTAATGCACTAGAGTTGATTTGGAGCTGAGTGGATCGATCGCTTTGATTGTGTCTTGGAGTGAAGTCTATTGCTCTTGTATTGAATGCAATGTTCAGAATGCTTGGGTGCTTGGTGTGGTGGTGGTTGGGGGTATTTATAGCCCCCAACCACCAAATGGCCATTGGGGATGGCTGCTGTCGATGGGCGCACCGGACAGTCCGGTGCGCCACCGGACAGGCCCTATAGGCTGTTTGGTGCGCCGCCACGTCACCCAACCGTTAGGGTTTCGGAGCAGTCGACCGTTGGCGCTGTTGTCTTCTTGTGGCATGTAAGGCCTAAAATGCGTATAAAAAAATTGTAACACCCAGGTGTTACCCTGGCTAGAGCCACTTGGTACTAGAAGCTGTGATCACAAAAGATAAAGGCTTAGGGCAGCACCTAAGAACCTTGGGGCTCATGTGCTATTTAAGTTGCCCATGACATAAGAAACATTACCCTAAGACCTTGCACACTTACTATCTTGGACAATAGGGGGGGAGAAGAACCCTAACTCTCTCCAAAGCCCTACCTTCCTAAACCCTAAGTAAGGGGGGGGGAGAGAATGATCAAGTAGGTAAAGCATGTGTAACTTTTACCCAAACCTTAAGCAACATTATAACCATCATTTTGGAGAGGGAAATTTTGCAAAAAGGCCCCTGGAGAAACCCCATTTCAAATCTCCAAGTGGAGAGAGAGCTAGAGCTCTCTATTTTTCTCTAAGTCACATTTTAGCCCTAATTCAAAGACCAGCCGTGTTCACTTTGAAAATGGCGCCAAAACCACTTGGGTTCTATACCAAAAATGTGCTATACCACTTAAGGCACCCCCTGGAAAAATTTGAAACCGAGACTTGGACATTTGACAAGCTTTGACATCGGTTTTGTCGCGGAGTGTGCAGTGAGACAAACCAAACTTGGCGCCGGTCTATCTCCTAACCTAGGGCGTATCCTCCCTTGGAACTCACATGAAATAGGTAGCTCTAGGTGCAGGGAAGAGATCTTTCACAGTCGACATGGCGAGATTCGTACGCTTGGCCGCTCAGCAGAGCGAAGAACACGGGCAGAAGCAAAGTGCCACGTGTTCGACGCGCTCTGAGCACGCCAGAGCACGCCCGCGCGCGCCCCTCGCGCCCGCGTCGCACCAAACGGCTAAGCCAGCGCCCTGGTCTGCGCCCGCGCCTATAAAACCCTCCCGAGCGTCGACCATACCCGTCCGCACCCACCCGACCCTCGCCGGAGTTTGTTTCGCCGTCGTTGGCCCGTGCGCAGCCGTCCGCGGCCACCCAGTCCCCCTGCCACCGTCGACCGGCCCGCTCCGCCATTTCCAGCCCCGTCCAGCCCTCGGAGAAGCTTGTGCACCCCTTTGCGAGACTCCCCGAGCAAGGAATTGGAGTTTCCTTCGCCGGAGAAGCCAGTCCACCCACGCCGGAGCACTTAACCTCGCCGGAGTTCGTGGACCGGGTAATCCACTCAGCCATTCTTCGATTCCTTGCGCACGCAGTCGCTACGTGACCCCGTGAAGCTCACCGTGCCGTCGGATTGAACCAGATCGCCGTGGTTTGGCCGGTATACTCGCCGCCGACGAGGATACCCGCCTGCACGCGTGGACCGGGCAATTCCGGCCACCTCCGACGACGACCCGCACCTCGACGTGACCGCCAGAGCCTCCCCGAGCCAACCCCACCCTTCGCCGGACCTCCCTCGCCGCCGGTAAGCCGCGCCGTCCTTTCTTTCCTACGGCTACTGTTCGGTTTAGAAGAAGGACCGCGGGTGTGAGGAAGAAAACCCTGGGGGGTTAAGTGTAAAGCCCAAGACTCATATGAATAGTGACCTGAGGGTAGATCTGCGAGAGTTGAATCAGTTTAACCCTAGGGGTCTCGGCGCAAATTGGTTTTTCCAGAAAACCTTAATTAAATCTGTTTTTAATTGGACAGCAACTTTAAAAATGCATAACTTTTGTTTAAATCATCCAAATTTGGTCAAACCAATTTTGCCAAACTCTAAATACTGTAACCTGTCTAAGAAAAATATAAAACCACATATGAACTAGAGAAAAATATAAGGTTCTGATTTATTTTCAGTTTTGGCCAAAAGCTTAATAATAGCAAGAAAAATAGTTGCACTATTTAACTAGGGTTAGAAAAATTTGGAGAAGTTTATATTCACTCACTAACTTAGTTAAAAATGTTAAACCTCTCTGTCTATTACATTAAGATAATTTTAACCCCTTATTCTATAATATGCTTAAGTTTAAGGAAAATAGAAAAGGTGATATAAATGATGAACCAGAGGGCACACCTATTTTTGTTGAGATACTTAGTCAATGTAGTTCACTGGAAAAATATGTCATACCCTGTTGTAGTGTAAAATAAACAAGATACCTTTTTAATGAAGAAAATAGGGATAACTTAGAAAAACCCTACAAAAATACCCCTAAGGTGAAACCTCCCCAAACCTTAGGATAACTACTGTGTTGATAATAAGAACTTAAGAAAAATCTGAAATCTGTTGTTTGATATTTTTCAAATGACAAGTTAGTTCTAATCACTCTTGTGCACCAAAGTTTAGAAAATTCACCATTAATTAACCACCATGTTGCTCTCTGTCCTTTTTGGTACAAGAGCTTTTTATCACTACTAGAGGCCAGCAAAAATAACCATTAGATCAGAAACCACTTTAATAAAGGACTTGTAGTGTAAAGTGGCCCATTTTGTATAACTATTGTTATTTTTGTTTAAAACCTAGCTTTTGTGCCTTAAGCCTCAAATTATTAAAACAAGCTAGTATAGCCAGTGACAACCCACTGTAATTTTTACAAAATTTTTTGGAAATTTTTAACTACTGTTATAGTTCAAACCCATACTAGAAACCCTAGATGGAAAATTAAGAAAGGAAAATGGATGATGGAATTTAATGTCCTCTTAAGACCTTTATAATTGACCACTGAAATTTATAGAGGCAATACAAATCCAATATGTTATTTTAGAAAGAAAACCTAAACCAAAAAGGTGATAAGTCTATGTATACCACTAGAAGGCCCTCGTAGCCAAGAGACCCTAAGTTAATTCTTGACTTAAATTCTGTAGCTTAAGGTTCTTAAATTTTGCATAATCATGACATACATGTTCATTGCATTTCGATAGACTGTAATCTTGCTGACGGAGAGTACGTCCTCGTGCCGGAGCAAGGAGCTGCCCAGGAGGTTGCCCCCGACCCAGCACCAGAGCCTGCACCAGAGGACCTGCCTGCCACTGCTTTGGAAGGCAAGCCCCGGTTTTATGCATAACCTGTTATTTATGCTATTTTACTTCACTTAATGATTGTAGGATTGATTGTGCACTTAGGTGTAGGAATTGTTTGGAACCCTAGTTGCATGATCTCAGGAATCCTAATGAGATGAATACTAGTATGCTAAGTCGAGTAGCTGCTTTACTAATTAGGATCTCGGTAGAAGTCGAGTGAATTTTCTAGCACTCGCGCGAGGTCAGGAATTGGTTGTATCCACTTTCCTATCATATTGATGTGGTTTGTGGGCAACAATCCATGGGGATTGGTTGTTCACGGGATTAAAAGTTGATTAAGGATTAAGGTGTGGTACCGTGAGTCAAGCGTTTGAACGTACTAAACACATACCGAGAAATATGGTAAATCGGTAAGCCTAGTACCTGAGTGAACCTGCCCGCAGATTGCCCTCCTCACGCGACCTGAGACGTAGTCTCCCATTCCGGTTATGGTGGGTACAAGTGCGGTCACTGCACGACGGCCAGTCGGGGTCAGTGGGGCATTGTACGCCAAGGCGGTGAGCCCCTTTCTGTTGCCAGGGAATCGATGGGGACGGTTGATATGTGTGGGGACGGAGTGCCCCTGCATGTCGTGTGTTTAGGTTTACCTTGCAAGGATAAAACTCGATTCGAATCGTCTGCTTCTCGCAGCTAATGAGACTGCTTGATCCATGCTGCTACATTGAGTAACAAGTGGAACTGGTTGAGATGATACAAACTATTGTTTGCTAATAATGCTTGCTACTATGTATGAATAGATAGTACACTTTTAGCCTTAAGAGAGTCACACTTAATTTTGATTAAGTTAAAATCTTGATTTAGAAACTCAGCTAGTGTTTTTGGCAACCAAACCCCACAGCCAAACAGCTGCATGTCTAGAGGTAGAGGAGTAGACTCCTCACACCGGGTAAGTCTAGCTGAGTATTAGTATACTCAGCCTTGCTTGTGGCATAATTTTACAGGTTCTCTGGAGGACATGGTTGCTGGAGTGACTTGGCCATCCACCCTGCCACCGGGTTGGACTGTCGAGTGGGACCCTGCCTCGGCTGAGGAGGAGCATGAGGAGTGATGGGACAGGCTTCCCCATCCCTCCATTTATTTACCGTTAGTTTATTTTCCGCTGCACTCCAAAAACAATGATGGTTACTTTTGCGAAAACTCCGATGATGACAATGGTGATGTAATAACTTAATACTCTTCCATGCATGGTTTTATGCTTTATTGTATTTGCTCTGTGACTCACCATCGAGTGAGACTGTGGTACTTGATCCTGTCAGTGGCCGTGTCGGACTAGATCCGAGGGATTGACGGGTTATTCCCATTTAAGTGTGGTCTAGCCTCTAAGGCCGGACTTAGGCACTTAAGTCGGAATAATTCGGGCAGTTCTGCCACAGCTGGTATCGGAGCTTGTACCACCACAGAGGAATCAATAAAACATGGATACCATCCCTTTTCAAAAATAAAACTTGATAGAAACAATGATTGGATAGATAGTAGGGCGAGCAAGATAGACCTAGGACGTGAAGCCTTAGGATGATAGAAGGGTAGCTAGGTGGCTAAGTGACTAGGCCCTACAGGCCACTTTTACAGGATGGGAGTTCTTCCCTATTCCTTTTATTTTCTTGTGAGGTCGTTCAGGACGTGCATGCATGCATTCTTACTTAAGTAAATAATTGACTAAATAAAAAGGACTTAAAAGTGAGATAGCAGCCAACTAGGTCCTCAATACCTTTTTCTTTTAACCAGAGGCAGGTTGAGTTTTGTTTTCCCTGTTCTTTTTACTTCTTTTTCTTTACTTACGCTTAACCGTGCACAGATGACTTCCCACGGATCCTCCGAGGATGGAGATGCACTGACCCACACTGACGGACTTGCACGAGAGGGTTTTCCCCGCATCTTGTGGGAGGTGCTTCAGGGGGCAGGATATTTGACACCCCCTCAGTACGCGGTGCAGCTATTCGAGAAGCACCGGGTACCTCGCTGTAGGGTGAGGATGACCTTGGAGCCTCATCCCTTGCAGCCAGGCTGGCGTTCACTGGACTCTGAGTCCTATGGATACCGGGCTGAGGACACTGTTGAGGCTATCGCTCTGCATGGACTGACCACCTTCTGTGGATTTCACCCCTTGGAGTTGGCTACTCACCCCATTGGGTTGTTCCCTGCGGAGAAGGAGGACGACCCGATGTGGAAGGACCGGGTGGAGCATGCCAAGGACATCTGGGCTCTCTACCCAGGCCACACGGCACACTTGTCGGTACGGTGCATGAACGCTCTGTATCGTCTGCAAGTGATGCGTGGGGAGGCCATGTCCCACCTGATGGCATTGCTGGAGGACACCAAGATCACCCTGGATAACAGGGAGGAGCTCGTGGTGGACTTATCCCAGGAGCTGGTGGAGAAAGATTTACAGGTGGAGCAGCTGACTGACGAGATTCATGAGTTGGAAGAGCTGGTGGGCACCAGGGAGAATACCATCGAGGTCCTCGAGGATCAGCTCCTCAACACTCAGCAGCAGTTAGCAGAGGCTAATGCGCATCTGGACATGCATCACCAAGAGATTCATGATGCGGAGGCTGACGAGGACGTTGACATCGAGGGAGGAGACGAGTCTGCCTCCAGTGTAGACACCGCTGGCTCAGGGAGACCACTTTCCCCCGAGTCTAGCGTCGCCTCGTTCGCTCAGTAGATGCCAGACTAGTGCTAGAGGATGGTGATAGTTGGACTCCTCGCCGCTAGCTTAGCTTTTGCACCCTTAGGGTACTAGGCTAGGTAGAGTTGAGTCTTTTGATTCCTTGATGTAACCAGTAGTAAAACTCTTTTGGATGTTTAGGGATGACTGATGGTAATTTAAATTCGGATGGAAGGATCATGTTTTCGTTTGTTTTATTTGGAATCTATCAATTACTTTGACTCCCCTACCATGTTCGAACCTTAAGCTTGGAGATGTGTTATTAAGCAACCATGTGACTTTTTCAGATGGCTGGGAGAGCACGCCGTGGTCAGAATGAGCACGTTCCTCCACCGCCACCGCCTCCCACTCTGCAGGAGCTCATGGCCCAGCAGAATGAGATTCTGAGGCAGCTAGCTCAGCGTCAGCCGCCATCTCAGCATTTTGGTGGAGACCATCAGCGTCACCCCGTCGCTGCTACTTACCAGGAGTTTCTCAGCACCCAGCCACCATTGTTTACCAGGTCGGAGGACCCACTGGATGCAGATGTGTGGTTGAGGGTGGTAGAATCCAAGTTCCCATTGCTCCATGGGGCTTGCTCGGAGGTCACCAAGGTCAGGTTCGCCACCCAGCAGCTTCGCGGACCCGCAAGGACTTGGTGGGACCATTTTCTGGCTATGCAGCCGGATGGTAGAGAGGTGGAGTGGAGGGAGTTCAAGGCCGCTTTCAGAGGGCATCATATCCCCGCTGGCATCATGGACCGGAAGCTCAATGAGTTTCTGGCACTCACTCAGGGCAGCAGGACAGTGTTACAATATGCCCAGGCCTTCAACGATCTGTGTCAGTATGCCGGACACCATGCAGATACGGATGAGAAGAAGCGAGACAGGTTCAGGAGAGGGCTCAGCACCAAGCTCCGTGACCGTCTCAACACCGTCCGGGCCAACAGTTACAATGAGTTGGTCAACATGGCTATCTCCCAGGAAGACTGCATCTTGGCTCGGCAGGCGGAGAAGAAGAGGAAGACCCCTGTGGCCGGACCCTCGTCACAGCCACAGCGCTTCAGGATTGTGTCTGACTCCCAGAGCAGGGGACCCCAGCAGCAGCAAGGAAGGTGGGTGATCAGGCCACCTCAGCAGCAGCAGCAGCAGGCACCCAACCGTGCCCAATTCCCAGCTCAGAGGAACAACCAGCAGCAGCAGTACCGCCAGGCTAATGATAACCGGTGTTTCACTTGTGGCAGTACTGGACACTATGCCAAGAATTGCCCCAAGAACCAGCAGAGGCAGGGGCAGAATGTCAACCAGAACCAGGGAAAGAGGCAGAAAGTGCAAGTGAGGCAGGGCAAGCTGAACTTCACTACCGTGGCTGACATTCCAGAGGGAGCACCCGTCATGACTGATATCTTTACAGTTTTAAATTTCCCTGCTATTGTACTTTTTGATTCCGGCGCTTCACATAGTTTTATCAGTGCCAAGTTTAGTGCCAAATGCCAGTTGCCCTTTCACCATACCGATGGGGGCATTACAATTTCAACACCTGGAGGCAGAGTGGCCACTTATCAAGTCAACCGGCAAGTGCCTATAAAATTTGGTAGTCTGGTAATTAGAACCACCCTTCTCATCTTAGGACTGGATAGTGTGGATATTATTCTGGGAGCTGACTGGTTGACCAGGCATCAGGTAGTATTGGACATTGCAGCCAGGGCCATTGAAATTCATTCCCCTGCTTATGGCGAGACGGTTTTGTATTTACCCAACCAGGGTTGTACCCGGTCTTGTGCCTTTGTTATGATAGATTCCCCTGTGGAAAAGATCCCAGTAGTCTCGGACTATCCGGATGTTTTTCCGGATGAATTGCCCGGAATGCCACCTGACAGAGATGTTGAGTTTGCCATCGAATTGCAACCCGGGACTGCTCCTGTCTTTAAGAGACCTTATAGGATGCCTCCCGCGGAATTGGCAGAACTAAAGAAACAATTGCAAGAATTATTGGACAAGGGGTTTATTCGTCCAAGCACTTCGCCATGGGGATGTCCCGCCTTGTTCGTGAAGAAGAAGGATGAGAGTTTGAGGATGTGTGTTGACTACCGCCCTCTCAATGCGGTGACTATCAAGAACAAGTACCCGTTACCCCGCATTGACGTTCTGTTTGATCAATTGGTAGGGGCCAAGGTATTCTCCAAGATAGACCTTCGCTCGGGCTACCATCAGATCAAGATTCGAACCAGTGATATTCCCAAGACGGCTTTCTCTACCAGATATGGGCTCTATGAGTTTTTGGTGATGTCCTTTGGGCTAACCAATGCCCCGGCTTATTTCATGTACCTAATGAACTCAGTGTTCATGCCAGAGCTGGACAAGTTTGTGGTTGTTTTCATTGATGACATTCTGGTTTATTCCAAGAATGAGGCTGAGCACACTAAACATTTGCATATCGTGCTTCAGAGACTTCGCGACCATCAGTTGTATGCTAAGTTGTCCAAGTGTGAGTTCTGGCTGAAAGAAATAAAATTCTTGGGTCACACAATTTCTCAGGATGGGATATCAGTTGATCCTGAGAAGGTGCAAGAAGTGATGGACTGGAAACCCCCGACTACAGTGAAGCAGATTAGGAGTTTTCTGGGATTGGCAGGGTATTACCGACGATTCATTCCGGATTTCTCTAGAATTGCCAAGCCAATGACTGAACTGTTGAAGAAGGGAGCCAAATTTGAGTGGAGCCAAAAGTGTGAAGATGCTTTTCATACCCTGAGGCAACATTTGACAACAGCTCCAGTGCTAGCTCAACCCGACAACACCAAGCCATTTGAGGTTTATTGTGATGCTTCTGGTACGGGATTGGGTTGTGTGTTGATGCAAGAGAACAGAGTGATTGCTTATGCTTCCCGAGCCCTCAGACCTCATGAGCAGAATTACCCGACACATGACTTGGAGTTGGCAGCAGTAGTTCATGCTCTCAAGATATGGAGACACTACTTGATGGGAGCCCACTGTAACATTTACACTGATCACAAGAGCCTCAAGTACATTTTCACTCAGGCAGATCTGAATATGAGGCAGAGGAGATGGTTGGAATTAATCAAGGACTATGATTTGGAGGTACATTACCATCCTGGCAAGGCAAATGTTGTGGCAGATGCTTTGAGCCGAAAGGCCCAATGTAATTGCATGAACATGGATGCAAGAATCACCACCTTGTGTGATGAGTTGTGCAAACTGAACCTGGAAGTTGTTCCTTCCGGTGAATTGGGATATATTGCGGTGGAGCCTACACTGCAAGAACAAATAGCTCAAGCACAGTTTGGGGATAAGGGTGTTCAGATCATCAAGGATATGATCAAGCAAAAGGCCGAGAAATACAAGTGTTTCCGTCAGGACAGCAAGGGAATTTTATGGTTTGAAGATCGATTGGTTGTTCCCAAGAATCCAGAGCTCAGAAGAAAGATATTAGATGAAGCTCACCTTTCTAAGTTCTCCATGCACCCTGGTAGCAACAAGATGTACCATGATCTCAGACCTCTTTATTGGTGGACCAGGATGAAGAGGGAAATTGCCAAATACGTTTCAGAATGTGACACTTGTCAGAGGGTAAAGGCTAGTCATCTGAAAGCAGCAGGCCCTTTGCAACCCCTTCCCATACCATCTTGGAAATGGGAGGACATTTGCATGGATTTCATAGTGGGATTACCCAATACCTCCCGACACCATGATTCCATATGGGTTATTGTGGACAGATTGACCAAGACGGCTCATTTCTTGCCAGTGCACACTACCCACCGGACGGAGAAGTATGCGGAAATTTACATCGACCAGATAGTTCGCCTGCATGGGATACCAAGGACCATAGTCTCTGACCGAGGAGCACCTTTTGTGGCACGATTTTGGGAGCAATTACAGGAATCACTTGGGACCCATGTAATCCGAAGCTCAGCATATCACCCTCAAACAGATGGTCAGACAGAAAGGGTAAATCAAATTTTAGAAGACATGTTGAGAGCATGTGCACTACACTATGGAAAGGACTGGGACAAGTGTCTGTCCTTGGCAGAATTTTCTTACAATAACAGCTATCAGTCTAGTCTGAAAATGGCACCTTTCGAGGCTTTGTATGGAAGAAGATGCAGAACCCCGCTAAATTGGTCTCAAGCAGGAGAAAGGGAAATATTTGGGCCAGATTTGGTAATTGAAGCAGAGGAAAAGGTTAGAGTTATCAGGAAGAACTTGGAAGCGGCTCAGGCCAGGCAAAGGAGTTATCATGACCAGAGACGGAAGCCACTGCAGTTTGAGGTGGGAGATCATGTCTATCTTAAGGTATCACCAACCAAGGGTGTCCAGAGATTTGGGATCAAGGGCAAGTTGGCCCCTCGCTACATTGGACCTTATAAGATCAAGGAAAGTTGTGGACCCGTAGCCTACCAATTGGAACTACCACCCCATATGTCAGCAATTCACAATGTGTTCCATGTATCTCAACTGCGAAAATGTGTTCGTCTACCCACTGAAGTGCTACCAGAACCAGACATTGAGATAGAACCAGACTTGTCCTACCAAGAGTACCCCGTCAAGGTATTGGATCAGAAGGAAAGATCAACTCGAGCAAGGTCAATCAAAATGTATAAGGTTCAGTGGAGTCATCACTCAGCAGAAGAAGCTACATGGGAGACGGAGGATTTTCTACGCTCTCGCTTCCCCGACTTTCTACCCAAAGGAGCCGGTACGTAACCCCGAAACCCACCCCCACCTGCCCTTTGAATACAATTATAAGAAAAACTTAGATAACAAGGATAGTCTAAGTTATGGATACAACTTAAGAAGGGCTTCCTTCTGAAGTTGCAAAGAGGATGACATTCGAAGAGCAGTTAACAAGAGAAACTTGTGTAAAGAAGAAACACCACCATCACCCCCCTCAAGCACCCCTCCAAGGAACTCTACCTAAATCTCGGGACGAGATTCCTTTAAGGGGGGAGGGTTGTAACACCCAGGTGTTACCCTGGCTAGAGCCACTTGGTACTAGAAGCTGTGATCACAAAAGATAAAGGCTTAGGGCAGCACCTAAGAACCTTGGGGCTCATGTGCTATTTAAGTTGCCCATGACATAAGAAACATTACCCTAAGACCTTGCACACTTACTATCTTGGACAATAGGGGGGGAGAAGAACCCTAGCTCTCTCCAAAGCCCTACCTTCCTAAACCCTAAGTAAGGGGGGGGGAGAGAATGATCAAGTAGGTAAAGCATGTGTAACTTTTACCCAAACCTTAAGCAACATTATAACCATCATTTTGGAGAGGGAAATTTTGCAAAAAGGCCCCTGGAGAAACCCCATTTCAAATCTCCAAGTGGAGAGAGAGCTAGAGCTCTCTATTTTTCTCTAAGTCACATTTTAGCCCTAATTCAAAGACCAGCCGTGTTCACTTTGAAAATGGCGCCAAAACCACTTGGGTTCTATACCAAAAATGTGCTATACCACTTAAGGCACCCCCTGGAAAAATTTGAAACCGAGACTTGGACATTTGACAAGCTTTGACATCGGTTTTGTCGCAGAGTGTGCAGTGAGACAAACCAAACTTGGCGCCGGTCTATCTCCTAACCTAGGGCGTATCCTCCCTTGGAACTCACATGAAATAGGTAGCTCTAGGTGCAGGGAAGAGATCTTTCACAGTCGACATGGCGAGATTCGTACGCTTGGCCGCTCAGCAGAGCGAAGAACACGGGCAGAAGCAAAGTGCCACGTGTTCGACGCGCTCTGAGCACGCCAGAGCACGCCCGCGCGCGCCCCTCGCGCCCGCGTCGCACCAAACGGCTAAGCCAGCGCCCTGGTCTGCGCCCGCGCCTATAAAACCCTCCCGAGCGTCGACCATACCCGTCCGCACCCACCCGACCCTCGCCGGAGTTTGTTTCGCCGTCGTTGGCCCGTGCGCAGCCGTCCGCGGCCACCCAGTCCCCCTGCCACCGTCGACCGGCCCGCTCCGCCATTTCCAGCCCCGTCCAGCCCTCGGAGAAGCTTGTGCACCCCTCTGCGAGACTCCCCGAGCAAGGAATTGGAGTTTCCTTCGCCGGAGAAGCCAGTCCACCCACGCCGGAGCACTTAACCTCGCCGGAGTTCGTGGACCGGGTAATCCACTCAGCCATTCTTCGATTCCTTGCGCACGCAGTCGCTACGTGACCCCGTGAAGCTCACCGTGCCGTCGGATTGAACCAGATCGCCGTGGTTTGGCCGGTATACTCGCCGCCGACGAGGATACCCGCCTGCACGCGTGGACCGGGCAATTCCGGCCACCTCCGACGATGACCCGCACCTCGACGTGACCGCCAGAGCCTCCCCGAGCCAACCCCACCCTTCGCCGGACCTCCCTCGCCGCCGGTAAGCCGCGCCGTCCTTTCTTTCCTACGGCTACTGTTCGGTTTAGAAGAAGGACCGCGGGTGTGAGGAAGAAAACCCTGGGGGGTTAAGTGTAAAGCCCAAGACTCATATGAATAGTGACCTGAGGGTAGATCTGCGAGAGTTGAATCAGTTTAACCCTAGGGGTCTCGGCGCAAATTGGTTTTTCCAGAAAACCTTAATTAAATCTGTTTTTAATTGGACAGCAACTTTAAAAATGCATAACTTTTGTTTAAATCATCCAAATTTGGTCAAACCAATTTTGCCAAACTCTAAATACTGTAACCTGTCTAAGAAAAATATAAAACCACATATGAACTAGAGAAAAATATAAGGTTCTGATTTATTTTCAGTTTTGGCCAAAAGCTTAATAATAGCAAGAAAAATAGTTGCACTATTTAACTAGGGTTAGAAAAATTTGGAGAAGTTTATATTCACTCACTAACTTAGTTAAAAATGTTAAACCTCTCTGTCTATTACATTAAGATAATTTTAACCCCTTATTCTATAATATGCTTAAGTTTAAGGAAAATAGAAAAGGTGATATAAATGATGAACCAGAGGGCACACCTATTTTTGTTGAGATACTTAGTCAATGTAGTTCACTGGAAAAATATGTCATACCCTGTTGTAGTGTAAAATAAACAAGATACCTTTTTAATGAAGAAAATAGGGATAACTTAGAAAAACCCTACAAAAATACCCCTAAGGTGAAACCTCCCCAAACCTTAGGATAACTACTGTGTTGATAATAAGAACTTAAGAAAAATCTGAAATCTGTTGTTTGATATTTTTCAAATGACAAGTTAGTTCTAATCACTCTTGTGCACCAAAGTTTAGAAAATTCACCATTAATTAACCACCATGTTGCTCTCTGTCCTTTTTGGTACAAGAGCTTTTTATCACTACTAGAGGCCAGCAAAAATAACCATTAGATCAGAAACCACTTTAATAAAGGACTTGTAGTGTAAAGTGGCCCATTTTGTATAACTATTGTTATTTTTGTTTAAAACCTAGCTTTTGTGCCTTAAGCCTCAAATTATTAAAACAAGCTAGTATAGCCAGTGACAACCCACTGTAATTTTTACAAAATTTTTTGGAAATTTTTAACTACTGTTATAGTTCAAACCCATACTAGAAACCCTAGATGGAAAATTAAGAAAGGAAAATGGATGATGGAATTTAATGTCCTCTTAAGACCTTTATAATTGACCACTGAAATTTATAGAGGCAATACAAATCCAATATGTTATTTTAGAAAGAAAACCTAAACCAAAAAGGTGATAAGTCTATGTATACCACTAGAAGGCCCTCGTAGCCAAGAGACCCTAAGTTAATTCTTGACTTAAATTCTGTAGCTTAAGGTTCTTAAATTTTGCATAATCATGACATACATGTTCATTGCATTTCGATAGACTGTAATCTTGCTGACGGAGAGTACGTCCTCGTGCCGGAGCAAGGAGCTGCCCAGGAGGTTGCCCCCGACCCAGCACCAGAGCCTGCACCAGAGGACCTGCCTGCCACTGCTTTGGAAGGCAAGCCCCGGTTTTATGCATAACCTGTTATTTATGCTATTTTACTTCACTTAATGATTGTAGGATTGATTGTGCACTTAGGTGTAGGAATTGTTTGGAACCCTAGTTGCATGATCTCAGGAATCCTAATGAGATGAATACTAGTATGCTAAGTCGAGTAGCTGCTTTACTAATTAGGATCTCGGTAGAAGTCGAGTGAATTTTCTAGCACTCGCGCGAGGTCAGGAATTGGTTGTATCCACTTTCCTATCATATTGATGTGGTTTGTGGGCAACAATCCATGGGGATTGGTTGTTCACGGGATTAAAAGTTGATTAAGGATTAAGGTGTGGTACCGTGAGTCAAGCGTTTGAACGTACTAAACACATACCGAGAAATATGGTAAATCGGTAAGCCTAGTACCTGAGTGAACCTGCCCGCAGATTGCCCTCCTCACGCGACCTGAGACGTAGTCTCCCATTCCGGTTATGGTGGGTACAAGTGCGGTCACTGCACGACGGCCAGTCGGGGTCAGTGGGGCATTGTACGCCAAGGCGGTGAGCCCCTTTCTGTTGCCAGGGAATCGATGGGGACGGTTGATATGTGTGGGGACGGAGTGCCCCTGCATGTCGTGTGTTTAGGTTTACCTTGCAAGGATAAAACTCGATTCGAATCGTCTGCTTCTCGCAGCTAATGAGACTGCTTGATCCATGCTGCTACATTGAGTAACAAGTGGAACTGGTTGAGATGATACAAACTATTGTTTGCTAATAATGCTTGCTACTATGTATGAATAGATAGTACACTTTTAGCCTTAAGAGAGTCACACTTAATTTTGATTAAGTTAAAATCTTGATTTAGAAACTCAGCTAGTGTTTTTGGCAACCAAACCCCACAGCCAAACAGCTGCATGTCTAGAGGTAGAGGAGTAGACTCCTCACACCGGGTAAGTCTAGCTGAGTATTAGTATACTCAGCCTTGCTTGTGGCATAATTTTACAGGTTCTCTGGAGGACATGGTTGCTGGAGTGACTTGGCCATCCACCCTGCCACCGGGTTGGACTGTCGAGTGGGACCCTGCCTCGGCTGAGGAGGAGCATGAGGAGTGATGGGACAGGCTTCCCCATCCCTCCATTTATTTACCGTTAGTTTATTTTCCGCTGCACTCCAAAAACAATGATGGTTACTTTTGCGAAAACTCCGATGATGACAATGGTGATGTAATAACTTAATACTCTTCCATGCATGGTTTTATGCTTTATTGTATTTGCTCTGTGACTCACCATCGAGTGAGACTGTGGTACTTGATCCTGTCAGTGGCCGTGTCGGACTAGATCCGAGGGATTGACGGGTTATTCCCATTTAAGTGTGGTCTAGCCTCTAAGGCCGGACTTAGGCACTTAAGTCGGAATAATTCGGGCAGTTCCGCCACAAAAATAAAATAAATAATAATATAATAATGATTGAAAGTTTGGAATAAACCCTAAATTGAAGCTTGGATTTGAAACTAGGAAGTGAGAAGAGAAAGAGGTAAAGAGTATAAAAGTTACATAAAATATATATATAATTAAATGCTCAAAGTTAGTACCCAATCTAGTCTGAAGACAAATTTGTCACAGGATTTGAATTTAAATTCAAAATGAAGTGAAATTGGAAAAAGGGAAACAGAAAATAAATAAAAGAAAAAGAGAAATGCTTGAATGGGCCAGATCTGCACTTTTGGCCCACTCAGGAAAACAGACCGCGTGGCCCAACTCTGGTGCACACGCGCTGACATATGGGGCCCGCTCCTCAGCTCATGAGCCGCGCCCGCACGCCGTCTTGTGTCACTGGTTTATGGGCCCGGCACGTCAGACATCCCCCTCGGCATCACGCGCGCGGACTCGTCCCTGCGGCCGCCGTCGCATGGGACCCACGGTCCAGTGGCGTGCTCCCCGCTCTCTCTCTCGCTTACCCTGACACGTGGGGCCCGTCTGTCAGGCGTATCTTCTTCCTTCCGTCAAACCCAACCGAACGCGTGTATTCATGGCTCGGACTCCGTACGCCGCGCCCCCAATCCCAACGGATTTTCCGTATCTCTCGCGCAATGGTCGGGTTGTTGAAGGGCGGGCTGCGGGATCACCTCTTGTATATAAACCGTGGCATCTCCCCTGAGCCATCCTCCATCAATCCTCGAGAGCACCGTCGCCACCATAGATCCGCCATAGGATAATCAAGCCTACACGGTCGTTGCGTTCTTGCTTTCGGGTTTAAGGACATCCCCGAGCTTCGTGGAGACTTTACAGTGGACATCGGAGCTCGGGGCGTAACCAAGTCTCGGTGAATTGCTCGCCGTAGCTCAAGCACCGCCGCGGGTCCGCTCTTCTCCGTGGCCAGCTCCCTCCATTGCCCTCCATCTACGGTACGTGCTCTAATCGAGTTCGCCATCCTTCCCTCTAGGTTTAGCACCGGTCAATTTTGGGTTTGTGGCGTCCGGGCATCGGATTGCGCGTCCGCCGGCGAAGCTCCGCCGTGGGTGGGCTGCGCTGCTGCCCAGTCCGTCGTGGGGAGGAAGACAGGGTCTCCGACCGTCGATCCATGCGTGGACGACTGTGATTAGATCAGGTGATACCCTTTCGGGATTTCATCTGTGCCGTTGGATTTGGATCGGGCGTATGAGATTCTATCGCTAGTGTTTTAAATCGTGACCGTAGCCTTTTGATCCAACGGTCTGTGTCGCGTACCGATTCACTGATATGGGGATCTAATCTGGGCCGCCCACTCTTGATCGGATGGTGCAGATTAGCGCGTACCCCTTCGGCCTGGCCTTTTTGCATATGAGCCCTTATAGAATACAGAAACCAACCCGCCGTCCACATTCATTATTCACTGAGTCTTAGAAAACTTCAGTTTAGGCCCCTGACTTTTCCAGGATTTGACGCGCAGTCCAGATAACAGAGAAACTAGATAATTAATATTAGAAATTGATTTTTAGTATAAAAATAAATCTTAAAACTTGTATAATTCATATTTAATTCATTTTAACTCCAAATTGAGTCATTCCAGTTGCAATAATTTTATTTTAATATTGTATATCAACTAGTAACACTGTTTAGCCATGAAACTTGAAGCAAAATTGTTCATTTGAATTAATCTGTTCTAGGTGCTTAATAACTTCAGAAATTCATAACTAAATAACTATAACTCCAAATTTAGTGATTTTTGTTCCTACGATCTCGTAGCAACGTGTAGATTATTATTATTCAGTTTGTACTTATGTTTGGTGTAATGTTAATTTTGCCTATACAATGTTTGTTTGTATTGCTACGACTAGAGCGAGGTCACGTGTCATCTGAAGAGCAAGTTGGTACCTGGATTCTCAAGTCCCAGGCAAGTTGTGCCCTTGATCACTTCTTTTTACCCACTCATGTTCTAATTAATCATAATGATCTGCATAGGTTAATTTTGATGGGACCCAATAGGTTACCTTAGTTTGTCTATCTTTATACCTTGTTTACCACTGAACTTTCTGGGTAGTACTTGCTAGTGCTATATGTGGTTTTGGGTATGGAGATACACTATTCATGATTACACTTTTGTTATCAGTTGTTATTTATTGTTCATGATAAGATCATTATGTTAATTGGAACATGGAGCGACCACCCGGGAAAACAGTGCTACCACAAGGGAGGAATGGGACCCCTTGGCTGATTAATTAGGAAAGCTAGTGGAAGACTACCTTACCCGAAAGGGGCAAGGGCAGTAGGGGAGTGGTCAGTGTAGGGAGGCCCTCGGGAGGATTTTGCTGCGATGGCGGTCCTGCAAGGGATTCCTGCATTGGAACTTCCTATAAACTGTAGCGGGTTTTCGGAAGCTAGTGGAACTTTGTAAAGGCCTCGTAGTGGATCCCTAGCCATTCACCTCGGTAGTGTCTAAGGGCCTTGCAAACCCTGGCGACATGGGATACACGGCTTGTGGGTAAAGATGCGCAACCTCTGCAGAGTGTAAAACTGGTATACTAGCCGTGCTCACGGTCATGAGCGGCTCGGACCCTCACATGATTAAATTATGGAACTTAAACTCAATTTGTCATATGCATTGCATCGCAGGTGAAGTTGTTACTTTTGTTCTACTATTTAACTGGGTTGGTATTTACTTATACTTAGTAACTGCTAATAAAATTTTGACCAACTTTAAAAGCAATGCTCAGCTCTAACCATCTTCTTTGGAAAGCCTTACACTTCACGTGAGCTCCCACCTTTGGCGAGTTCATGCACATTATTCCCCACAACTTGTTGAGCGATGAACGTATGTGAGCTCACTCTTGCTGTCTCACACCCCCCCCCCACAGGTCAAGAACAGGTACCACAGGATGAGGCGCATGGAGGATGCTGCGATGTGTTCGCGAGAGGTCTAGGCCGTCGTCTCCCAGTCAACTTT
The DNA here is from genome assembly GCA_029449295.1 of Zea luxurians. Taxonomy (NCBI): domain Eukaryota; kingdom Viridiplantae; phylum Streptophyta; class Magnoliopsida; order Poales; family Poaceae; genus Zea; species Zea luxurians. The sequence goes on along the minus strand of JAOPSE010000005.1, from coordinate 47,563,373 downwards.
GGGTTGCTGGACCGTTGTCTCCTTATAATGTAATTATTTATTTTGTATAGAACTCCTGTTATATAGTAAAGATGTGACATTCGATCCTGTGCCATGATTCATCATATGTGAGAGACTTGGTCCCAGCACACCTGGTGATTATGTTCGTGCCCGAGTTTTGGACCCCTAAAACCCGGGTGTGACAGAAGTGGTATCAGAGGAATGTTGACTGTAGGACGAAACCTAGATAGAACTGGACAACCATTGTCTACTTACCTTTGCTACTCTGATCTTTTCTAAACTTTTCTTAATCTTTCTCATCTATTTCCGCTTTACTCTGATTATTCTTACCTTTTCTTTCTAAAGACAAATGTGGATTTTACACTTTGAAATCCTGTGACTGAAGTGACCTTTAGGAATAGGAGACCTAATCCTCGGAACAAAAACAAAACTATTTTTATAAGTGTTTATGTATTTGAATGTTTGCTCTTATGATATATGTCTGATTTGGATCTTTGTTTGAGTGTGATGGGTTGTGGATCAATGTTCACAATTACATCTGCATATACATCTAGGCATAAAGGATAGCATTTGTAAGACAACTAGACAATCTAGATTATCCCCTTAGAAAATATATATATATATATATATATATAGTATTCCATATCTATCTCATCTTGACATATTCTATCTTACCTTTGGACATTCACCTCGTACAACTAATTACCCTAGTCTTGACATAGAATATCTGGCCCAGCCCTGCCAAAGAAAGTTTTAGTACATAACCAACTATTAGCTTATTCATTCTGCCTACCAAATGATTCCCTTGCAAAACTATCTTACCATATGCTTCTAACTTAGATGGTCAATACCAGGCGGGGTGGTGGAATTGATTTACCTGCTAATCGACACACTCGGTGGATATATCGACAACCCCAACCACAGTCAGCAGAGATGAATCCTCCTAATCCCCCACCAGGCGGAGTCGATCCACTAATTGCAGCTCAAATGAGGATGATGCAGCAAATGGCTGACACTATGGCAGACATGCGCACCCAAATGCAGCAAGAACGCCAAGAAATGCACCAGGAAAGAGAGGATGCACGTCGAGAAATGCGCCAAGAGCGGGAAGAGATACGCCAGGAGAGAAGGGTACAACAACAGCAGCTGCAACAACAACTTCAACAACAGCAGCAACAGCAACAGGTGCCATTGCCTCCACCTCCACCACCAGTTCCACCCCGGGACAAGCACCGGGAATTCATGAGCCACAAACCACCAACCTTCTCCAACTCCGCAGATCCGCTGCAAGCAGATGACTGGTTAAAGTCCATAGAGAAGATGCTCAACATAGCTCAGTGCTCGGAGCCTCGGATAGAGAGAAAGTACTCTATGCATCAAGTCGTCTTGCTGGTCCCGCTGCGGATTGGTGGGATGCGTACTGCGCTGCTCATGCTGCTGTCGATACAATTACCTGGGCAGAATTCTCCACACAATTTAGGAATTACCATATTCCCGCTGGACTCATGAAGATTAAGAGAAAGGAGTTTCTCTCCCTCAAGCAAGGAAGTATGTCCGTGAGTGAATATAGAGACAAATTCATCCAGTTATCTCGATATGCTCCTAGAGATGTAGAGGATGATGAGCAAAAGCAGGAGCTTTTTCTGGACGGTTTGATTGGACCCTTGCAATATCAACTGGTATCACACACATTCCCATCCTTCCAAAGGCTACTTGACAAAGCTATTGCTGTAGAAAACAAGAGGAGTATATTTGGAGAGAAAAGAAAGGCTGTCAACCAAGGGCAGGCTGGAAGTAGTTCCCGTCCTCGCTATACTACCACTCCAAGTACACCAGCTAGTGGCAGTTCTGGACAACAAACTCAACAGGCACCAACTGCTCCTCCAAAAGCAAGCACCCCAGCAGGACCCGTTGCTCCTAACACAACCACCAACAGGACATGCTACAAGTGTGGACAACCGGGACACTACGCCAACTACTGTCCCAACAGAGCTGCCTACACTACACCGGCTCCGATGAAGCAAGGACAAGCCTCGGCAGGAAAGAGTCAGCCCCTATCTATCAACCGGGGACATGCCCATCATGCAGAAGTAGAAGCTGAACCCGGTGAACTTGAAATTCAAGAAGAAGAGCCAGTTGAAGATGAAGTAGTCGGTGAAGAAGTCAACGAGCAACAAGAATAGAGATAAACATAAACATAGATACATATATACATATTCTACTATTTGTAAGACCTAAATAGTAGTTTAGCTAGTAGTAATATTTTACTATTTTTAGTAATAATAATAAGGTCTAATTGACCCATGTGTTGCTAATAAAGTATGCATCATGCTGAGATTTTTGTGTGTGCATATGTTCTAAGATGACATAGTTATACACCTTTTCTTACAAATCTCGAGGACGAGATTTCTGTTAAGGGGGGTAGGAATTGTAAGGCCTAAAATGCGTATAAAAAAAATAAAATAAATAATAATATAATAATGATTGAAAGTTTGGAATAAACCCTAAATTGAAGCTTGGATTTGAAACTAGGAAGTGAGAAGAGAAAGAGGTAAAGAGTATAAAAGTTACATAAAATATATATAATTAAATGCTCAAAGTTAGTACCCAATCTAGTCTGAAGACAAATTTGTCACAGGATTTGAATTTAAATTCAAAATGAAGTGAAATTGGAAAAAAGGGAAACAGAAAATAAATAAAAGAAAAAGAGAAATGCTTGAATGGGCCAGATCTGCACTTTTGGCCCACTCAGGAAAACAGACCGCGTGGCCCAACTCTGGTGCACACGCGCTGACATATGGGGCCCGCTCCTCAGCTCATGAGCCGCGCCCGCACGCCGTCTTGTGTCACTGGTTTATGGGCCCGGCACGTCAGACATCCCCCTCGGCATCACACGCGCGGACTCGTCCATGCGGCCGCCGTCGCATGGGACCCACGGTCCAGTGGCGTGCTCCCCGCTCTCTCTCTCTCGCTTACCCTGACACGTGGGGCCCGTCTGTCAGGCGTATCTTCTTCCTTCCGTCAAACCCAACCGAACGCGTGTATTCATGGCTCGGACTCCGTATGCCGCGCCCCCAATCCCAACGGATTTTCCGTATCTCTCGCGCAATGGTCGGGTTGTTGAAGGGCGGGCTGCGGGATCACCTCTTGTATATAAACCGTGGCATCTCCCCTGAGCCATCCTCCATCAATCCTCGAGAGCGCCGTCGCCACCATAGATCCGCCATAGGATAATCAAGCCTACACGGTCGTTGCGTTCTTGCTTTCGGGTTTAAGGACATCCCCGAGCTTCGTGGAGACTTTACAGTGGACATCGGAGCTCGGGGCGTAACCAAGTCTCGGTGAATTGCTCGCCGTAGCTCAAGCACCGCCGCGGGTCCGCTCTTCTCCGTGGCCAGCTCCCTCCATTGCCCTCCATCTGCGGTACGTGCTCTAATCGAGTTCGCCATCCTTCCCTCTAGGTTTAGCACCGGTCAATTTTGGGTTTGTGGCGTCCGGGCATCGGATTGCGCGTTCGCCGGCGAAGCTCCGCCGTGGGTGGGCTGCGCTGCTGCCCAGTCCGTCGTGGGGAGGAAGACAGGGTCTCCGACCGTCGATCCATGCGTGGACGGCTGTGATTAGATCAGGTGATACCCTTTCGGGATTTCATCTGTGCCGTTGGATTTGGATCGGGCGTATGAGATTCTATCGCTAGTGTTTTAAATCGTGACCGTAGCCTTTTGATCCAACGGTCTGTGTCGCGTACCGATTCACTGATATGGGGATCTAATCTGGGCCGCCCACTCTTGATCGGATGGTGCAGATTAGCGCGTACCCCTTCGGCCTGGCCTTTTTGCATATGAGCCCTTATAGAATACAGAAACCAACCCACCGTCCACATTCATTATTCACTGAGTCTTAGAAAACTTCAGTTTAGGCCCCTGACTTTTCCAGGATTTGACGCGCAGTCCAGATAACAGAGAAACTAGATAATTAATATTAGAAATTGATTTTTAGTATAAAAATAAATCTTAAAACTTGTATAATTCATATTTAATTCATTTTAACTCCAAATTGAGTCATTCCAGTTGCAATAATTTTATTTTAATATTGTATATCAACTAGTAACACTGTTTAGCCATGAAACTTGAAGCAAAATTGTTCATTTGAATTAATCTGTTCTAGGTGCTTAATAACTTCAGAAATTCATAACTAAATAACTATAACTCCAAATTTAGTGATTCTTGTTCCTACGATCTCGTAGCAACGCGTAGATTATTATTATTCAGTTTGTACTTATGTTTGGTGTAATGTTAATTTTGCCTATACAATGTTTGTTTGTATTGCTACGACTAGAGCGAGGTCACGTGTCATCTGAAGAGCAAGTTGGTACCTGGATTCTCAAGTCCCAGGCAAGTTGTGCCCTTGATCACTTCTTTTTACCCACTCATGTTCTAATTAATCATAATGATCTGCATAGGTTAATTTTGATGGGACCCAATAGGTTACCTTAGTTTGTCTATCTTTATACCTTGTTTACCACTGAACTTTCTGGGTAGTACTTGCTAGTGCTATATGTGGTTTTGGGTATGGAGATACACTATTCATGATTACACTTTTGTTATCAGTTGTTATTTATTGTTCATGATAAGATCATTATGTTAATTGGAACATGGAGCGACCACCCGGGAAAACAGTGCTACCACAAGGGAGGAATGGGACCCCTTGGCTGATTAATTAGGAAAGCTAGTGGAAGACTACCTTACCCGAAAGGGGCAAGGGCAGTAGGGGAGTGGTCAGTGTAGGGAGGCCCTCGGGAGGATTTTGCTGCGATGGCGGTCCTGCAAGGGATTCCTGCATTAGAACTTCCTATAAACTGTAGCGGGTTTTCGGAAGCTAGTGGAACTTTGTAAAGGCCTCGTAGTGGATCCCTAACCATTCACCTCGGTAGTGTCTAAGGGCCTTGCAAACCCTGGCGACATGGGATACACGGCTTGTGGGTAAAGATGCGCAACCTCTGCAGAGTGTAAAACTGGTATACTAGCCGTGCTCACGGTCATGAGCGGCTCGGACCCTCACATGATTAAATTATGGAACTTAAACTCAATTTGTCATATGCATTGCATCGCAGGTGAAGTTGTTACTTTTGTTCTACTATTTAACTGGGTTGGTATTTACTTATACTTAGTAACTGCTAATAAAATTTTGACCAACTTTAAAAGCAATGCTCAGCTCTAACCATCTTCTTTGGAAAGCCTTACACTTCACGTGAGCTCCCACCTTTGGCGAGTTCATGCACATTATTCCCCACAACTTGTTGAGCGATGAACGTATGTGAGCTCACTCTTGCTGTCTCACACCCCCCCCCACAGGTCAAGAACAGGTACCACAGGATGAGGCGCATGGAGGATGCTGCGATGTGTTCGCGAGAGGTCTAGGCCGTCGTCTCCCAGTCAACTTTGGGTTGCTGGACCGTTGTCTCCTTATAATGTAATTATTTATTTTGTATAGAACTCCTGTTATATAGTAAAGATGTGACATTCGATCCTGTGCCATGATTCATCATATGTGAGAGACTTGGTCCCAGCACACCTGGTGATTATGTTCGTGCCCGAGTTTTGGACCCCGAAAACCCGGGTGTGACATGGCACCGGACAACTCCTGTTCATTGTCCGGTGCGCCAATGACTCTACGCTCTGAATCTGTCGCACACTGTTGCGCACTATTCTTCTGTTCATCGCCTTTTGCAGTCGATCGTTGCGTGAAGTAGTCGTTGCTCCGCTTGTGCACCGGACAGTCCGGTGGCACACCGGACAGTCCGGTGAATTATAGCGGAGTGCGCCCGAAGAAACCTACGAGTGGCTAGTTGGACTCTGTGCAGTCTTAGGGCACCGAACACTGTCCGGTGGCACATGGGACAGTCCGGTGTGCCAAACCACATCACACTTGGTTTCTTTTGCTCCTTTGAATTTGATCCCTAACTTGAATATCTATTGGTTTGAGTTGAACCTTTATGCACCTGTAGAACATGTATTCTAGAGCAAACTAGTTAGTCCATTTGTTTGTGTTGGACATTCAACCACCAAAATTAATTGTGGGAAAAGGTTAACCCTATTTCCCTCTCAGCCGCCACGTGACCCAACCGTTAGGGTTCGAGAGCAGTTGACCGTTGGCGCTGTTGTCTTCTTGTGGCACCGGACAGTCCGGTGCCACACCAGACACATCCTGTTCGCTGTCTAGTGCGCCTCTGACTCTGCGCTCTGACTCTGCCGCGCACTGTTCTCCGCTGTTGCGATGTCAACACGCTTTTGCAGTCGACCGTTGCACGAGTTAGCCGTTGCTCCGCTGGTGCACCGAACAGTTCGGTGGCACACCAGACAGTCTGGTGAATTATAGCGGATTGCGCCTATGGAAACTCGAGAGTGGCTGTTTGGACTCTGTACGGTCCTGGTGCACCGAACACTATCCGGTGGCACACCGGACAGTCCAGTGCGCCAGACCACAGCAGACTTGGTTTCTTTTGCTCCTTTGAATTTGATCCCTAACTTGAATATTTATTGGTTTGTGTTGAACCTTTATGCACCTGTAGAACATGTATTCTAGAGCAAACTAGTTAGTCCATTTGTTTGTGTTGAACATTCAACCACCAAAATTAATTGTGGGAAAAGGTTAACCCTATTTCCCTTTCAATCTCCCCCTTTTTGGTGATTGATGCCAACACAAACCAAAGCAAATATATAAAGTGCAGAAATGAACTAGTTTGCATAAGGTAAGTGCATAGGATACTTGGAATGAAACCAATTGAAAATCTTACTAGATATGAATGGATTGCTTTCTTCTATTTAACATTTTGGACCACGTTTGCACCACTTGTTTTGTTTTTACAAATTCTTTTGGAAAATCTTTTCAAAATACTTTTGCAAATAGTCAAAGGTATATGAATAAGATTGCGAGAAGCATTTTCAAGATTTGAAATTTCTCCCCCTGTTTCAAATGCTTTTCCTTTGACTAAACAAAAGCTCCCCCTGAATGAAATTCTCCTCTTAGCTTTCAAGAGGGTTTTGAAATAGATGCTAATTTGAAATTGCCTTGAATACCAATTGAAAAATAAACATTTGTGAATACCAATTAAATCTTTCATTTCGTTTTTTTTTGAAATGGTGGTGCGGTCATTTTGCTTTGGGCTTAATATTTTCTTCCCCTTTGGCATTAATCGCCAAAAATGGAGAACTTTGGAGCCCTTTTTATATTTTCTCCCCCATTGATAAAATAATATGAGTGAAAGATTATACCAATTGGAGAGATTGCGGAATACTGGCAAAGGGTGAATAATACCGATGGAGTTGAGTGGAAGCGTTGTCTTTGCCGAATACTCCATTTCCCTCTCAATCTATGACTTAGTATAGAAATACACTTGAAGACACATTAGTCGTAGTTTTGGCACAAGAAGAATAAGAAATATATATATGTTCCAAATGAAAGAGATATGATCAAAGGTATATAAATGAGCTATGTGTGTAATGTTTCAATCAAAATTCCGAGAATCAAAAATATTTAGCTCATTCCTAAGTTTGCTAAAGGTTTTCTCGTCTAGTGGCTTGGTAAAGATATCGACTAATTGATCTTTGGTGTTAACATAAGCTATCTCGATATCCCCCCTTTGTTGGTGATCGCTCAGAAAGTGATACTGAATGTCTATGTGCTTAGTGCGGCTGTGTTCAACGGGATTATCCGCCATGCGGATTGCACTCTCATTATCACATAGGAGAGGGACTTTGCTCAATTAGTAGCCATAGTCCCTAAGGGTTTGCCTCATCCAAAGTAATTGCGCACAACAATGACTTGCGGCAATGTACTCGGCTTCGGCGGTAGAAAGAGCTACAGAGTTTTGTTTCTTTGAAGCCCAAGACACCAGGGATCTTCCCAGAAACTGACAAGTCCCTGATGTGCTCTTTCTATCAATTTTACACCATGCCCAATCGACATCGGAATATCCTATTAAATCAAAAGTGGATCCCTTGGGGGTACCAAAGCCCAAACTTAGGAGTGTAAACTAGATGTATCATGATTCTCTTTACGGCCCTAAGGTGAACTTCCTTAGGATCGGCCTGAAATCTTGCACACATGCATACAAAAAGCATAATATCTGGTCGAGATGCACATAAATAGAGTAAAGATCCTACCATCGAGCAGTATACCTTTTGATCTACAGATTTACCTCCCGTGTCGAGGTCGAGATGCCATTGGTTCCCATGGGTGTCTTGATGGGTTTGCCATCTGAGAGCATCTAGAGGGGGGGGTTGAATAGGTGATCCTGCAAAATTCAATACTAATAACACAAACTTGGTTTATAATATGTTAGTTAGATTAAACCAAGTGGTTTTAAAGCGAGCTCTTGAGATGGAATCAATCACACAGAAAAGCAACACAAGAGACACGCAGTTTTTATCCCGTGGTTCGGCCAAGTAACAATTGCCTACTTCCACGTTGTGGCGTCCCAATGGACAAGGGTTGCACTCAACCCCTTTCAAGTGATCCAATGATCAACTTAAATACCATGGTCTTTTCCTTTTTGAGTATTCTTCCCGTTTGCGAGGAATCTCCACAAGTTGGAGCCTCTTGCCCTTACAATGTTGATCACAAAAGGAGCACAGAAGTAAGGGAGGGAAAAGCAACACATGCAAGACTCAATCCACAGCACGCACACAAGTCAAGACTTGAGCTCAAAACACGGCGCAGGGAGTTCACAACTCAAACGAAGCTCAAATCACTAACACAACAATCCAAATGCGTGGAGGCGGAGTCTAGGAGTCTTAAGATGATTTGTGAAAGCTTGATGTACTACTCCATGCGCCTAGGGGTCTCTTTTATAGTCCCAAGGCAGCTAGGAGCCGTTGGAGATCAACTTGGAAGGCAAATCTTGCCTTCTGTCGAGTGGCGCACCGGACAGTCCGATGCACCACTGGACATGAACAGTTCCTGTCTGGTGCGCAATTTCCTTCCAATTCGGGCGCAGCCGACCGTTGGTCCTCCAGGCCCGTTGGCGCACCGGACACTGTCCGGTGCACACCGGACAGTCCGATTCAACTATTCGACCGTTGGCTCGGCCACGTGTCGCCCGTTGATCGCGTAAACGACCGTTGATCGTGGGCGTGTTGGCTCACCGGACAGTCCAGTGCGCCACTGGACAGTCTGGTGAATTTTAGTCGCAGCGCCTTCTCCATTTCCCGAGAGCGACGAGTTCATCACCAAAGTGCTTGGGCGCGTACGCTGATGACGCACCGGACAGTCTGGTGAATTTTAGCCACGTCGCTCCGCCGATTCCCAAGAGCAGCTAGTTCGCCGCCGGGCCAGCCTGAGCACCAGACACTGTCCGGTGCACCACCGGACAGTCCGGTGCGCCACAGGCTGGTGCTGTGTTGGCTGAACTTAGCCATATCTTCTTTAGACCTTTTTCTATTTTCTTGGTTGTGTCTCTAGCACTTAGATAAACATGTTAGAACCCAAAAACAATTTACTAAGTCCAGAGACATACCTTTCTCTTTGATTTGCATTTCTCACTTAGTTAGCACATATGAACTCAAAACAATGTGTTGGGCATCTAATCACCAAAACAATTATAGAAATGTCCCAAGGGCACATTTCCCTTTCAATCTCCCCTTTTTGGTGATTTATGCCAACACATTAAAAAAGCAACTAAGAAGTGCGAATTTAAGACCAAAATTTTCTTTACTTAGTATTTGGCATATTTGGATCACTTTTGCCACCACTTGGTTTGTTTTTGCAAATCAAATCCTTTTTCCTATCACTAAGTCAAACACCTTTGGTTGGGCAAATAGAGAGATATTGCAAGAGTAAAATTGATCAAGCGCCAAAAACTCCCCCTTCTTCCCATAACCAAAATTCTCCCCATAAGAGACCAAATTTTGCAATAATAGGATTTTGGACGAAATACAAATTCTAACTCTACTATTTTCAAAATTCACAAGTGGTTGGCTGATCCATTTGTTTTGGCCTTAATTTCTCCCCCTTTGGCATTAAGCACCAAAACAAGATAACTTTTGGCCCTTTAACCCCATTGCCTTACCAAAATGTCAAAGGAGAGCAAAAAGGCAATGAGAGCATTGGTATGAACTTGGAATTAAATACACTTATACCGGAGTGCAGTGGAAGTCTTTTCATCATCCAAGTTCATTTTCCCTTTCAATGTACCTTCGAGACTACTTCAAGTGTACTCAAACAACCAAGTTAGTCTCAAAAAGGTCAAGTTGTAGTTTATCTCCCCCTAAACATGTGCATCATTTGCATATAGACTTGTGAGGTCCGGGGATGACTTGTACAACTTGAGCACCACAAATAAGCGATAAATGATGTAAATGCTCAAAGTAACATGATCAAAGGCATAGAATACATGTATGCTCTAGATCAATCCAAGTTACGCGAATCTAAGACATTTAGCTCACTACGCAACCTGCAAAACCTTTTCTCATCTAAAGGCTTAGTGAAGATATCGGCTAGCTGGTTCTCGGTGCTAATGTGGTAAACATCGATATCTCCCTTTTGTTGGTGGTCTCTCAGGAAGTGATGCCAGATGTCTATGTGCTTAGTGCGGCTGTGTTCAATAGGATTATCCGCCAACCGGATTGCACTCTCATTGTCACATAGGAGTGGGACTTTGCTTAGGTTGTAGCCAAAGTCCCAGAGGGTTTGCCTCATCCAAAGTAGTTGCACGCAACACTGTCCTGCAGCAACGTACTCGGCCTCAGCAGTGGATAGGGCAACGGATGTTTGTTTCTTGGAACTCCAGGACACCAGGGATCTTCCTAGAAATTGGCATGTCCCTGATGTGCTCTTCCTATCAACCTTGCACCCGACATAGTCGGAGTCTAAGTATCCAATTAAGTCAAAGGTAGACCCCTTTGGATACCAGATCCCGAAGCAAGGCGTAGAAACTAAATACCTAAGAATTGAAAGGGAAATGTGCCCTTAGGCCATTTCTATAAGATTTTGGTGATTAAGTGCTCCACACAAATACCTTGAGTTATATTTGTGCCAAAGACTCAAGAAGTGCAAATAAAGATTAAAGGTATGTTTATAGACTTAGTACAATGTTTTGAAGACTAATGTATTGTGTCTAAGTGCTAGAAACAGGAGAAATCGCGTTGGAGTTAAGTTGGCTGTGTTCAGCCAAAAGGCTGCTCGGTCTAGGTGCACCGGACTGTCCGGTGGTGCACCGGACAGTGTCCGGTGTGCCAGGACCAGTCCCGATGAACAGCCTGCTCTCGGGTCTCGACGGCGGCGTACGGCTAAAAATCACCGGACTGTCCGGTGGTGCACCGGACTGTCCGGTGAGTTGTCTGCGGCGAAGTCGCCGCTCTCGAGAAAGCAGTCAACAACGATCAGCTAAAATTCACCGGACTGTCCGGTGGTGCACCGAACTGTCCGGTGAGCCAACGGTCGACTGGGCCAACGGTCGGCCGCGCAATCCGCGCGTGACGCGTGGCTGAGCCAACGGTCAGATGTGTAACACCCCTAGTGTTACTGCAACTAAAACTTGAGCATGGCATCATAAACATTGGCATTGCATATGTTTGACACTCCTAGAGTGCATTCACTAGGTAAAAATTTCAAACAAGTTGTATTGTTATAGCATTTTGCAAATAGAACCCTGAATAGGGAACTTAACCCTAAATAGGGATTAAAGGGGTAAAACCTAACCCAAGTTGAGAAAACCTAAAAGCTTTAGGGGAATAGTCATAAAATGTTCCCAAAAATGAACTTGAATCACATTTATACCCCTAAGATACCAAAAACCCCCATTTGAACCCTGGAAAACCCTAAGTCCAAACCCTAGGGGCCTATGTGCAAAAGTAGTGCACATTTGGACCAAAGAGTAAAAACTACAATGTTAAGACATATTAAGTCCTTTGGTTCACAAATATATGAATTTGCAAGTTAAACCCTAAGTTTTGGGTCTATTTGCAAAAATCACCTCTTAAGCACTAGCCTAAGTTTGAATTTCAGATTTGTGAGCTCAACTTTGGAGCCTTGTAACTTTCAAACTCTAGGGTTTTTGCCCTAGGTCACCACATCAAAGTTGTAGACCAATCATAGGAGAACAACTTTGCTAAAGAATGTGAGCTTAGTTGTTAAGAATAAATTAAAGATAATTAAGCCTAAAGTCTGGCTGTCAGGCTGGTTCCACTCTGAAATTCAGATTTTCAGTGTGACAGAGCCATCTTTGGGTTTAAATTCAACCTTGATCTAGTGCTCAAATGAGTTCAATCCCTATAGTCAAATTATTGCTGGTTTGTAGCTCTCCAACTTTGCTGCAGAGCATAGAGTATGTTACCATAGGGATTTGTGAGCAAATCAAGCCTAAACATTGACTGTCAGGCCAACTGAATCCCACTTCGATGGTACAGTAGCCCGATAAAGATCAGACTGCCAGCGTCGGATCCTCACCGCCGGCGACCTCTCTGTGCAAAGATTCACGCTGCCGCCGTTGCGATTCACGTCGTCAGTAACTAGATAAGTCTGCCAGGTTGTAGCTCGACGGCTGGGGATAGCTCCGGTGACTCACCGTCGTAACTCCCTTGTTTTGCGGCTGGTGCAGATTGGCTCGCCGGTGAACTGCCGCCTCTCGGCCTTGTGCCGCGTGGCTCTGCCTTTCCACTGCGTCGCCGTGACTCTCTATGGCCATCCCATCGTCACCGGTGAGGTCGCCACGATGTTAGACACGGGTTCACGCGCACCAGTAACTCCCTGCCCTTTCCGACCGCCGCGCGTCCTCGTTAAAATTCCCGGCCACCGCCGTTGAGCTCTATAAATTGAAGCCCCCGCCAGCCCCGCAAGGTCATCACCCACCCCACCACCAAGAATCGCTAGCAACCGTGCATCCGGGAGCTTGAATTTTGGTTTCTCCCCAATTCGGGTTTCTACCACCGCGAAACTAACCTCACCGCGACCAGCCCCATCCCGATCAGTTCATCCTCCTCTCTCCCTTGTTTGAGCCTTTTGATAGCTCTGTGATGCTTGCCGAACCACCAATTTGCATGGAGTAGCTTTAGATCACCGGGAACACCTTCTTCCGTCTGCAATGCTCACGGTCACCGTGGCTAGAGCAAACTGATTGGCCACTAATGAAATTATGTTGGGGGAAACGGTCGGGGTAGATCCAGGTTTGTGTCCGCCGCTCGGGAGCGCCAGTCTTGGCCCCCTCCGTCCGGTCTAGCTCGCCGAAGTTAAGCTTCCCGTGCGAAGCGCCGTCGAGGACTTCCCCCTGCGAAGGCATAGAAACCGGAGGACTTTTCTCCAATCTGTCAGCGACACAAGAAACAGTGAAAGAACTCGTTCATAGTTAGCCAGAAACCCGAGGGCCACTGTGCAAAGTCGCCAGAGCGCGCGGGCGCGCGCGCGCGTTTCCCTCTGGTGTTGGGCCGACTGGGCTAGAACCGGCCCAGTACTATTTGATCTTTTTCTTTTTCTTTTTCAGTAGAGCTTTGGAAATCTGTTATAAATTGTAGAAAAATCCTAAAATTGTGAAACCAATTTTCCTAGACTTCTTATTTTCCATAGTATTTCATAAAAATAGTTTCATGATTTTTAGGTTAAATAAGGAATTTTAAGGCATTTAAACTAGCTTAAACCATTAGTTCTGGATTTTTAGAAGATAAATGGTAATTCCAAAAATGTCCAAACTTTTTATATGAGTTCTATACATTATTTAAGAGCCTTGGGTAGAATTTGGGTTGATTTGGACCTTGTTTGATAACTAGAACCCAAAACCTCCCCCCTGCCCTGTGAACTCCTTTACTGACTCCAGAAACCCTAAGTTCTCGGAGTTCCGTGAAGGAAAATTGTATTCAAGACCTTAGATAATAAATTCTTATTATCTTTGCACTCTCATGAGCATTACGTGGCATTCATTCTTATATACATATATATGGTTATGTTTAGAAAACGAAGAAGAGATCGAAGTGACTGAAGAGAAGGCACCACCACCTTTGGAATCTCAGGCAGGGACTTGTCTCTACTTTGACATCTACGGGCCTAAGCCTGACTCACCTACTAACAAAGGCAAGCCCCGGTGCATTTGCCACCTTCCTTGATGTTTTTAAAATCTTTCTCACTTGCTTGTTGCATTAAGTAATAGGAGTTGGTTGTTAAACAATTCCTGCATTATCTTCCTTGATCTTGATTACCTTCCTTAATACCATGTTTTACAAAATGTTTTTACTATGCTTAGTATTGCTCTAGCAAAACAAAAGGTTTTGTTTTACAAAAGATGATTGGCAAAGTGGGTGGGATGTTTTGAAAATAAAACTTGATGGTGAATCCATCACGACCGTGATGGATTCAACATCGGAAAAGATGTACCTCTGCCAGGTACCAAGTTTTTGGGTTTAAATGATTAAGCTGAGACCGGGTGGGTGACTTGCACGAGAAGAGAGTCTCGGTGTAGTGTCTCCGTCTGAGTCGATTAAGGACCGTCTCGATGCAGGCTTGCTGACCGAGAACCCTTTAACTGGTCACATGCCTCGTCATGGGTAAGCCTTGCCTCGGGCAGACTAAGGCCAGAATAAGATAACACGAAATGGGCGTGGAGCGGTGGCGAGAGTAGCGTGTACCCTCCGTAGCAAGAGGCTGGACGGTGGTGTATCTGTGCTCTCAGTTTGCGTGAACCTGATATGGTCTTAAGAACCCCGGTGGCGGGTTGACATATGTAAGGGTTAAGTGCTACATATGTCGTGTGATCGGAGATCCTCAGCTGAGTATAATCGATTCGGATCGCCGTACCTTCGCGGTTATGAAGACTTGGTCACTGCCCTATACGTAGAACTCCAATAAAGATGAAGGATGGATTAAGAACTTGGCTAGTTCAGGATAAGTGTTTGAACTAGGTTAGCAAGAACTCTAGATACAGGTAAGTTACCTAACTTGACAATAAAACTGGATTTTTAAGGATCCACTCTTAGTAAGCATTTATGCAAAACAGAGTCTTTGATCTTGAGATACCTTATCTTGACTCCCTTATAACCAGCATACCCTTGAGAGTCTTTTCTTTTGTCTGGTAAGACTTGCTGAGTAATTCCATACTCAGGGTTTATTCCCTCGTTGTTTTAGGTGAGGAAGCAGCAAATTTTTGTTGCTTTTGTACCAAGGTGGTTCCAAATGAAGAAAAACAAGAGTGAAGCTGCAGGAGGACATGGTCCTCCATAGAAACTTTTATGTAAGAACTTATCGGGAGGAGTTTTTGCCTCCCTAGGTATTGTGATAATACTACTCAGCACTCATTTTATAACTCTGGTCTGTAATAAGCAACTTGATCTTACTTTCTAAATAAATGTAAGTTTATGTAATCGCTTCCGCATTCCTATATCTCCGATGTTCTGTAATGTCTGCAAGACGGGTGAAACGTTCCTGGAAAGGTAAGAAAGAAGATACCAAACTTGTCAAGTGATTCAGGAACATCTACAGGGTTGTCTGATGTCTGTTGGACAAGGACAACTGTAGGTGGGCCTAATGACTTGGGAGGTTCCGTCACAAGATGGGGGCACCGAAATGTCCGGTGTGCACCGGACAGTGTTCAGTGCGCCAACAGCTCCAAA
This sequence comes from Zea luxurians, assembly GCA_029449295.1. Lineage (NCBI taxonomy): Eukaryota > Viridiplantae > Streptophyta > Magnoliopsida > Poales > Poaceae > Zea > Zea luxurians. The sequence continues at coordinate 47,547,783 of JAOPSE010000005.1, read as the reverse complement.
TCTTCAACGGTCGGCTGCGCCAAATTAGGAAAGCAATCTGCACCGGACTGTGAACTGTGCCTATCCGGTGGTGCACCGGACTGTCCGGTGCGCCACCCGACAGAAGGCAAGATTTGCCTTCCTGGATTGCTTCCAACGGCTCCTAGCTGCCTTGGGGCTATAAAAGGGACCCCTAGGCGCATGGAGGAGTACACCAAGCATTCTTTGATCAACTCTAAGCACCAAGACTCCATTTCCGCGCCTTTGATTCTTTGTGATAGCAACTAGAGCTCCATTTGAGTAGAGAACTCTTCGAGTTGTGTTGCGAGCTCAAGTTGTGACTTGTGTGCGTGTTTGTGCTCTTGCTTTGAGTCTTGTGTGTGTTGCTTTTCCCACCTCTACTTCCGTGCTTCTTTGTGATCATCAAATTGTAAGGACGAGAGGCTCCAAGTTGTGGAGATTCCTCGCAAGCAGGATATAGTGAAACAAAGAGAAACACCGTGGTATTCAAGTGGGTCTTTGGATCGCTTGAAAGGGGTTGAGTACAACCCTCGTCCGTTGGGACGCCACAACGTGGAGTAGGCAAGTATTGGACTTGGCCGAACCACGGGATAAACCATTGTGCCTCTCTGTGTTGATTTCTTTGTGGTTATCGTGTTTAGCAAGAACTCCTCTCTAGCCACTTGGTTTTATTTCTCTAACACTTAATCAAGTTTGTGGCTTTAAGTTTCAAGTTTTTACAAGATCACCTATTCACCCCCCTCTAGGTGCTCTCAATTGGTATCGGAGCCGTTCTCTTCACGCAAGGGACTAATCGCCCGAAGAGATGGATCCTAAGGGAAAGGGGATGGTGGTCAACGATAAGGAGAAGGAGTCCACCTTCAACGAGCCAAGAGACGATAAGCCCACCGACTCTGGCTCGAGTCACAAAAAGAAAGACGGGAAGAAGAAGAGGCGCATCAAGAAGATAGTCTACTACGACAGCGACGAGTCTTCTTCTTCCCAAAAGGACGACGACGACTACGAGAAAAAGAAAATGGTCAACTCAAACTTTTCTTTTGATTATTCCCGTATTCCGCATAATTCAAATGCACATTTGCTTTCCATTCCTCTTGGTAAACCTCCTCACTTTGATGGAGAGGACTACGGATTTTGGAGTCACAAAATGCATAGCCACTTGTTCTCTCTTCATCCAAGTATATGGGAGATAGTAGAGAATGGAATGCAATTTGAGAGTACGGATAATCCCATGTTTATCAATGAACAAATTCACAAAAATGCACAAGCTACCAATGTTCTATTAGCATCCTTGTGCAGGGAAGAGTACCATAAGGTGAGCGGCTTGGATAATGCCAAGCAAATTTGGGACACCCTTAGGATCTCGCATGAGGGAAATGATGTCACCATGCTCACCAAGATGGAGTTGGTGGAGGGCGAACTAGGAAGGTTTGCAATGATCAGGGGGGAGGAGCCAACCCAAACATACAACAGGCTCAAGACCCTGGTCAACAAAATAAGGAGCTATGGAAGCACGAGATGGATGGACCACGATGTCGTCCGGCTTATGCTAAGGTCCTTCACCGTCCTTGATCCTCATCTTGTAAATTCTATTCGTGAAAATCCCAGGTATACCAAGATGACGCCCGAGGAAATACTCGGAAAATTTGTAAGCGGGCGAATGATGATCAAGGTGACAAGATACGTTGATGAGGCGTTGAATGGCCCAATCCACGAGCCTCAAACCGTTGCTCTCAAAGCAACAAGTAGTAGGGAGGCGCTACCTAGCAAGGTGGCGCAAGTTGAGGCGGTCGGGCTTAATGAGGAAGAAATGGCCCTCATCATCAAGCGCTTTAAGACGGCGCTTAAAGGAAGAAAGGAGCACCCCAACAAGAACAAGACGAAGGGGAAGCGCTCCTGCTTCAAGTGTGGTAAGTATGGTCATTTTATAGCTAATTGTCCCGACAACACTAATGACCAGGAACAAGAGAAAGGCGGGAAGAGGGAAAAGAAGAAGGCCTACAAGAAAGCAAAGGGCAAGGCACACCTCGGCAAAGAGTGGGAATCGGATTGTTCGTCGTCCGACTCCGACGACGAAGGACTCGCCGCCTCGGCCTTCAACAAATCGTCGCTCTTCCCCAACGAGCACCACACTTGCCTAATGGCAAAGGAAAAGAATGTAATCACTAGAGAAACTCCTAAGTACTCTACTTCTAGTGATGAGGACTCTAGTGATGATGAAATTGATTACACTAGCTTGTTTAAAGGATTAGATAGAGCAAAAGTAGAAAAGATCAATGAATTGATTGATGCTCTAAACGAAAAGGATAGACTTTTAGAAAAGCAAGAGGATCTTTTATATGAAGAACATGATAAATTTGTAAGTGTGCAAAAGTCTCTTGTTTTAGAAGTTAAAAGAAATGAAATGCTTTCATGTGAAATTTCTGCTTGTCATGAGACTATTTCTAGTTTAAAGAGCATTAATGATAATTTAAATACTAAATTAGTAGAAGCAAATAAGACTAGTTCTCATGTGGAACATGTAGTAATTTCCAATAGGTGTAAGGATTTTAATGTTGATGCTTGCAATGAACATTTAATTTCCATTTCTAAATTAAATGATGAAGTAGCTAGTCTTAATGCCCAACTTAAGACTAGCAAAAATGATTTTTATAAACTAAAATTTGCAAGGGATGCCTACACTAGTGGTAGACACCCCTCTATTACGGATGGGCTTGGCTTTCGAAGGGAAGCTAAGAACTTAACAAGTCATAAGGCTCCCATCTCTGCCAAGGAGAAAGGGAAGGCCCCTATGGCTAATAGTGTTCATAAAAATCATGCTTTCTTGTATCATGATAGGAAATATTCTAGGAATGCTCATCATAATAGGAGTTTTAATGCTTATGATTCACATGCCATGTTTGGTTCAAGTTCTTCCTTTGTGCATGGCAGAAATATGTCTAGGAACCATGTTGTTTATCATGTACCTAAGAAAATGCAAAATAAATCTGCTACTGTTTTTCATGCCTGCAACACTGATTTTGTACTTTCATGTAAAAATAAGAAAGTGGTTGCTAGGAAATTGGGGGCAAAATGCAAGGGAGATAAAACTTGCATTTGGGTCCCTAAGGCTATTGTTACTAACCTTGTAGGACCCAACAAGAGTTGGGTACCTAAAACCCAAGCCTAATTTGCCTTGCAGGTTTATGCATCCAGGGGCTCAAGCTGGATTATCGACAGCGGATGCACAAACCACATGATGGGGGAGAAGAAGATGTTCACCTCCTACGTTAAGAACAAAGATTCCCAAGACTCAATCATTTTTGGTGACCGGAATCAAGGCAAGGTTAAAGGACTAGGAAAAATAGCTATTTCTTCCAAGCATTCCATTTCTAATGTGTTTTTAGTAGAATCGCTCGGATATAACTTGTTGTCCGTTAGTCAATTATGTAATATGGGTTACAACTGCTTATTTACAAACGTAGATGTGTCTGTCTTTAGAAGAAGTGATGGTTCATTAGCTTTTAAGGGTGTACTAGACGACAAACTCTATTTAGTTGATTTTTCGAAGGAGGAGGCTGATCTAGATGCATGCTTAATCGCTAAGACTAGCATGGGCTGGCTGTGGCATCGCCGTCTAGCACATGTGGGGATGAAGAACCTTCACAAGCTTCTAAAGGGAGAACATGTGGTAGGTCTAACAAATGTAACTTTCGAAAAAGATAGACCTTGTGCAGCTTGTCAAGCAGGTAAACAAGTGGGAAGTGCTCATCACAACAAGAATGTGATGACTACATCAAGACCTCTGGAGCTATTGCATATGGACCTCTTCGGACCCGTCGCCTACCTTAGCATCGGGGGAAGTAAGTATGGTCTTGTTATTGTTGATGATTTTCCCGCTTCACTTGGGTATTCTTTTTGCAGGATAAATCAAAAACCCAAGGGACCCTCAAGCGCTTTCTAAGGCGAGCTCAAAACGAATTTGAGCTCAAGGTGAAAAAGATTAGAAGCGACAATGGGTCCGAATTCAAGAACCTACAAGTGGAGGAGTTTCTTGAGGAGGAAGGAATCAAGCACGAGCTCTCCGCTCCCTACACACCACAGCAAAACGGTGTGGTAGAGAGGAAGAACAGGACGCTTATAGACATGGCGAGGACGATGCTTGGAGAATTCAAGACGTCCGAGCGATTTTGGTCGGAAGCTGTGAACACAGCTTGCCACGCCATAAACCGGGTCTACCTTCATCGCCTCCTCAAGAAGACGTCGTACGAGCTACTAACCGGTAACAAACCCAACGTTTCGTATTTTCGAGTTTTTGGGAGTAAATGCTACATTCTGGTGAAGAAAGGTAGAAATTCAAAATTTGCTCCCAAAGTTGTAGAAGGGTTTTTGTTAGGTTATGACTCAAATACAAAGGCATATAGAGTCTTCAACAAATCATCGGGTTTGGTTGAAGTCTCTAGCGATGTTGTATTTTATGAGACTAATGGCTCTCCAAGAGAGCAAGTTGATCTTGATGATGTAGATGAGGATGATGTTCCAACGGACGCAATTCGTACCATGGCAATTGGAGACGTGCGACCACAGGAACACAAGGAGCAAGATCAACCTTCTTCCTCAATGACGGTGCACCCCCCAACTCAAGATGATGAATAGGTTCCTCAAGAGGAGGCGTGTGATCAAGGGGGAGCACAAGATATCCAAGATGAGGAGGAAGAAGTACCACGGGCCCCTCCAACTCAAGTTCGAGCGATGATTCAAAGGAATCATCCCGTCGACCAAATTTTGGGTGACATTAGCAAGGGAGTAACCACTCGCTCTAGATTAGCTAATTTTTGTGAGCATTACTCTTTTGTCTCTTCTATTGAGCCTTTCAGGGTAGAAGAGGCCTTGCTAGATCCAGACTGGGTGCTGGCCATGCAGGAAGAGCTCAATAACTTCAAGCGAAATGAAGTTTGGACACTGGTGCCATGTCCCAAGCAAAACGTTGTGGGAACCAAGTGGGTGTTCCGCAACAAACAGGACGAGCACGGGGTGGTGACAAGGAACAAGGCTCGACTTGTGGCAAAAGGTTATGCCCAAGTCGCAGGTTTGGACTTTGAGGAGACTATCGCTCCTGTGGCTAGGCTAGAGTCGATTTGTATTTTGTTAGCCTATGCCGCTCACCATTCTTTCAGGTTGTTCCAAATAGACGTAAAGAGCGCTTTCCTCAACGGGCCAATCAAGGAGGAGGTGTACGTGGAGCAACCCCCTGGCTTTGAGGATGAACGGTACCCCGACCACGTGTGTAAGCTCTCTAAGGCGCTCTATGGACTTAAGCAAGCCCCAAGAGCATGGTATGAATGCCTTAGAGACTTTTTAATTGCTAATGCTTTCAAGGTTGGGAAAGCCGATCCAACTCTTTTCACTAAGACCTGTGACAGTGATCTATTTGTGTGCCAAATTTATGTCGATGACATAATATTTGGTTCTACTAACCAAAAGTCTTGTGAAGAGTTTAGCAGGGTGATGACTCAGAAATTCGAGATGTCGATGATGGGCGAGTTGAACTACTTCCTTGGGTTCCAAGTGAAGCAACTCAAGGACGGCACCTTCATCTCTCAAACGAAGTACACGCAAGACTTACTCAAGCGGTTTGGGATGAAGGACGCCAAGCCCGCAAAGACACCAATGGGAACCGACGGACATGTCGACCTCAACAAAGGAGGTAAGTCCGTTGATCAAAAGGCATACGGTCTATGATAGGGTCTTTACTTTATTTATGTGCTAGTAGACCAGATATTATGCTTAGCGTATGCATGTGTGCTAGATTTCAATCCGATCCAAGGGAGTGTCACCTTGTGGCCGTTAAGCTAATTCTTAGATATTTAGTCGCTACGCCTTGCTTTGGGATTTGGTATCTAAAGGGGTCTACCTTTGACTTAATTGGATATTCAGACTTCGACTATGCTGGATGTAAGGTCGATAGGAAGAGTACATCAGGGACGTGCCAATTCCTAGGAAGGTCCCTGGTGTCGTGGAGTTCTAAGAAACAAACCTCCGTTGCCCTATCCACCGCTGAGGCCGAGTACGTTGCCGCAGGACAGTGTTGCGCGCAACTACTTTGGATGAGGCAAACCCTTCGGGACTTTGGCTACAATCTAAGGAAAGTCCCACTCCTATGTGACAATGAGAGTGCAATCCGCATGGTGGACAATCCTGTTGAACACAGCCGCACAAAGCACATAGACATCCGGCATCACTTTTTGAGTGACCACCAGCAAAAGGGAGATATCGAAGTGTTTTATGTTAGCACCGAGAACCAGCTAGCCGATATCTTTACCAAGCCTTTAGATGAGAAGACCTTTTGCAGGCTGCGTAGTGAGCTAAATGTCTTAGATTCGCGTAACTTGGATTGATATAGAGCATACATGTGTTTTATGCCTTTGATCATGTTCCATTATGCATTTTATTGCTTATTTATGGTGCTCAAGTTGTGCAAGGGTTCCCCGGACCTCACAAGTCCATGTGTGAATGATGCACATACTTAGGGGGAGAAATGCTACAACTTGACCCTTTGAGACTAACCGTGTGCTTGAGTTTTCTTAATTAGTCTCAAAGGAGGATTGAAAGGGAAAAGATGAACTTGGACCATGAAGACTTCCACTGCACTCCGATGAGAGGGTAACTTACTCCAAGTTCATCTCCGTGATCTTATTGCCTTTTTACTCTTAATTGAAGATTTTGGTGAGGCAATGAGGTTTAAGGGCCAAAAATGATCCCGTTTTGGTGCTTGATGCCAAAGGGGGAGAAATTAAGGCCAAAGCAAGAAATGGATCAGCTACCACTTGAGAATTTTGAAAATGTTAGAGTTAGAGCTTTTGTTTTGTCAAAATACTCGTATTGTCTCTTACTGGTCTCTTGTGGGGAGAATGGTTGATTATGGGAAAAAGGGGGAGTTTTTGAATCTTTGATCAATTTCTCTTGGAATACCTCTCTCTATGCCTCAACAAGTGTTTCTGACTTAGAGATAGGAAATTGAGTTTGATTTGCAAAAACAAACCAAGTGGTGGCAAAGAATGATCCATATATGCCAAATTTGAATCAAAAACATTTTTGTTCTCATTTGCATTGATGTTGCACTTCTTTTAGTTGCTTTTTGTTGTGTTGGCATAAATCACCAAAAAGGGGGAGATTGAAAGGGAAATGTGCCCTTGGGCCATTTCTATAAGATTTTGGTGATTAAGTGCTCCACACAAATACCTTGAGTTATATTTGTGCCAAAGACTCAAGAAGTGCAAATCAAGATTAAAGGTATGTTTCTAGACTTAGTACATTGTTTTGAAGACTAATGTATTGTGTCTAAGTGCTAGAAACAGGAGAAATCGCGTTGGAGTTAAGTTGGCTGTGTTCAGCCAAAAGGCTGCTCGGTCTGGGTGCACTGGACTGTCCAGTGGTGCACCGGACAGTGTCCGGTGTGCCAGGACCAGTCCCGATGAATAGCGTGCTCTCGGGTCTCGACGGCGGCGTATGGCTAAAAATCACCGGACTGTCCGGTGGTGCATCGGACTATCCGGTGAGTCGTCTGCGGCGAAGTCGCCGCTCTCGGGAAAGCAGTCAACAACGATCGGCTAAAATTCACCAGACTGTCCGGTGGTGCACCGGACTGTCCGGTGAGCCAACGGTCGACCGGGCCAACGGTCGGCCGCGCAATCCGTGCGTGACGCGTGGCCGAGCCAACGGTCAGATGGGGGCACCGGACTGTCCGGTGTGCACCGGACAGTGTCCGGTGCGCCAACGGCTCCAAATCTTCAACGGTCGGCTGCGCCAAATTAGGAAAGCAATCTGCACCAAACTATGAACAGTGCCTGTCCGGTGGTGCACCAGACTGTCCGGTGCGCCACCCGACAGAAGGCAAGATTTGCCTTCCTGGATTGCTTCCAACGGCTCCTAGCTGCCTTAGGGCTATAAAATGGACCCCTAGGCGCATGGAGGAGTACACCAAGCATTCTTTGATCAACTCTAAGCACCAAGACTCCATTTCCGTGCCTTTGATTCTTTGTGATAGCAACTAGAGCTCCATTTGAGTAGAGAACTCTTCGAGTTGTGTTGCGAGCTCAAGTTGTGACTTGTGTGCGTGTTTGTGCTCTTGCTTTGAGTCTTGTGTGTGTTGCTTTTCCCACCTTTACTTCCGTGCTTCTTTGTGATCATCAAATTATAAGGGCGAGAGGCTCCAAGTTGTGGAGATTCCTCGCAAGCGGGATATAGTGAAACAAAGAGAAACACCGTGGTATTCAAGTGGGTCTTTGGACCGCTTGAAAGGGGTTGAGTGCAACCCTCGTCCGTTGGGACGCCACAACGTGGAGTAGGCAAGTGTTGGACTTGGCCGAACCACAGGATAAACCACTGTGCCTCTCTGTGTTGATTTCTTTGTGGTTATCGTGTTTAGCAAGAACTCCTCTCTAGCCACTTGGCTTTATTGCTCTAACACTTAATCAAGTTTGTGGCTTTAAGTTTCAAGTTTTTACAGGATCACCTATTCACCCCCCCTCTAGGTGCTCTCAAGAATTCGCTTAACAGCCACAAGGTGAGACTCCTTGGGGTCGGATTGAAATCGAGCACACATGCATATACTAAGCATAATGTCCGGTCTACTAGCACAAAGATAAAGTAATTAACCTATCATTGACAGGTATGCCTTTTGATCAACGGACTTACCTCCTTTGTTGAGGTCGAGATGTCCATCTGTTCCCATCGGTGTCTTTGCGGGCTTAGCGTCCTTCATCCCAAACCTCTTAGAAGGTCTTGAGTATACTTTGTTTGGGAGATGAAGATGCCGTCCTTGAGTTGCTTCACTTGGAATCCAAGGAAGTAGGTCAACTCGCCCATCATCGACATCTCGAACTTGTGCATCATTACCCTACTAAACTCCTCACAATACTTTTGGTTAGTAGACCCAAATATTATGTCATCGACATAACTTTGGCAAACAAAAAGATCACCATCACAAGTATTTGTAAAAAGAGTGGGATCAGCTTTCCCAACCTTGAAAGCATTAGCAATTAAGAACTCTCTAATGCATTCATACCATGCTCTTGGGGATTGCTTAAGTCCATAGAGCACCTTAGAGAGCTTATATACATGGTCAAGATACCTATCATCCTCAAAGCCAGGGGGTTGTTCCACGTATACCTCATCCTTGATTGGCCCATTGAGGAAAGCGCTCTTTACGTCCATTTGGAATAGCCTAAAAGAATGGTGAGCAACATAGGCTAATAAAATCCGAATTGACTCTAACCTAGCCATAGGAACAAAAGTCTCCTCAAAATCCAAACCTGCGACTTGGGCATAACCTTTTGCCACAAGTCGAGCCTTGTTTCTTGTCACCACTCCATGCTCGTCTTACTTGTTGCGAAACACTCACTTGGTTCCCACAACATTTTGCTTTGGACGTGGCACTAGGCTCCAGACTTCATTCCTTTTGAAGTTGTTGAGCTCTTCCTGCATGGCCAACACCTAGTCCGGATCCTGCAAGGCCTCTTCTACCCTGAAAGGCTCAATAGAAGAGACAAACGAGTAATGCTCACAAAAGTTAGCTAATCGTGAGCGAGTAGTTACTCCCTTGCTGATGCCACCTAGAATCTGATCGACGGGGTGATGTCTTTGGATAGACGCTCGGACTTGAGTTGGAGGGCCCCATGGTGCTTCTTACTCCATAACCTGTTCTTCTTGTGCTCCCCCTCGATCTTGCCTTTCTTCTTGAGGTACCTGTTCATCATCTTGGGTTGGAGGATACACCATTGTCGAGGAAGAAGGTTGATCTTGCTCCTGCAGTTCCTGTTGTCGCACATCTCCTATCGCCATAGTTCGCATTGCGTCCGTCGGAGCCTCATCTTCATCTATATCATCAAGATCAGCTTGCTCTCTTGGAGAGCCATTAGTCTCATCAAATACAATGTCGCTAGAGACTTCAACTAATCCCGATGATTTGTTGAAGACCCTATACGCCTTTGTATTTGAGTCATATCCTAGTAAGAAACCTTCTACTGCCTTGGGAGCAAATTTCGAATGTCTACCTTTGTTCACCAGAATGTAGCATTTACTCCCAAATACATGAAAATAAGAAACATTTGGTTTGTTACCAGTTAGGAGTTCGTAGGAGGTCTTCTTGAGGAGACGGTGCAGATAGAGCCGGTTTATGGCATGGCAAGCTATGTTCACAACTTCCGATAAAACCGCTCAGGCGTCTTGTACTCTCCAAGCATCGTTCTCGCCATGTCGATTAGCGTCCTGTTCTTCCTCTCTACCACACCATTTTGCTGTGGTGTGTAGGGAGCGCAGAACTCGTGCTTGATGCCTTCCTCCTCAAGAAACTCTTCAACTTGAAGATTCTTAAACTCGGACCCATTGTCGCTTCTTATCTTCTTCACCTTTAGCTCAAACTCAGTTTGAGCTCTTCTTAAGAAGTGCTTTAGGGTTCCTTGGGTTTCTGATTTGTCCTGTAAAAAGAATACCCAAGTGAAGCGGGAAAAATCATCGACTATTACAAGACCATACTTACTTCCCCCGATGCTGAGGTAGGCAACGGGTCCAAAGAGATCCATGTGAGAAGTTCTAGTGGTCTTGATGTCGTCATCACATTCTTGTTGTGATGAGTGCTTCCCACCTCTTTCCCTGCTTGGCATGCTACACAAGGTCTGTCTTTCTCAAAACAGACATCTGTTAGTCCTAACACATGTTCTCCCTTTAGAAGTTTATGAAGGTTCTTCATTCCAACATGTGCTAGACGTCGATGCCAAAGGCAGCCCATATTAGTCTTAGAGATTAAGCATGCATCTAGATCGGCATTCTCTTTCGAAAAATCAACTAAATAGAGCTTGCCGTCTAATACACCCTTAAAAGCTAATGAACCATCACTCCATCTAAAGACAGAAACATCAACATTTGTAAATAAACAATTGTAGCCCATGTGACACAATTGACTTACAGACAGTAGATTGTACCCGAGCAACTCTACTAAAAATACATTTGATATTGAGTGTTCGTTTGTGATGGATATCTTGTCCAAGCCTTTGACCTTGCCTTGGTTCCCATCTCTAAAGATAATAGTATCCTGGGAATCCCTGTTTTTGACGTAGGAGGTGAACATCTTCTTCTCCCCCGTCATGTGGTTTGTGCATCCGCTGTCGGTAATCCAGCTTGAGCCCTCGGATGCATAAACCTGCAAGGAATTTAAGCTTGGGTCTTAGGTACCCAACTCTTGTTGGGTCCTACAAGGTTAGTCACAACAACTTTTGGAACCCAAATGCAAGTCTTGTCTCCCTTGCATTTAGATCCCAATTTTCTAGCTACCACTTTTGCATTTTTACATGAAAGCACAAACGAAGCATTGCAAGCATGATAAACAATAGTAGGTCCATTGCAAACTTTCCTAGGAGCATGAGAAGTAGCATAATTTCTCCTAGGCCTACTTCTACCATGAACGAAAGTGGAACTAGATGCAAACATAGCATGAGAATTAAATGTAGCATCATGAGAAACAATATGGTCATAGCATCTATCATTATGAGTACGACTAGTAAATTTCCTATCATAAATATAGGTATGGTTCTTTTGAGAACTACTAGCCATAGGGGCCTTCCCTTTCTTCTTTTTGAGAACGGAAGTCCTTTGACTTGTTAAGTTTTTGGTTTCCTTTCGAAAACCAAGTCCATCCTTAATTGAGGGGTGTCTACCGACAGTGTAGGCATCCCCAGCAAATTTTAGTTTATGATAATCATCTTTGTAAGTCTTAAGTTGAGCATTAAGACTTGCAACCTCATTGTTTAATTTAGCAATAGTAGTAACATGTTCATCAAAATCAACATCTTTACACCTATTGCAAATAACTACAAGTTCTACACATGAACTAGTTTCATTTATTTTCTCAAGCTTAGCACTTAATTCATCATTTAAATTCTTTAAACCAGAGATAGATTTATGACAAGTAGACAACTCAGAAGATAGCATTTCATTTCTCTGAATTTCTAGAGCAAGAGATTTTTGAACACCAAGAAATTTATCATGCTCTTCATACAAAATGTCTTCTTGCTTTTCTTGCAATCTATCCTTTTCATTAAGGGCATCAATTAATTCATTTATTTTGTCTATTTTAGTTCTATCTAATCCCTTAAACAAATCAATATAGTCTATTTCATCATCAGATGACTCTTCATCACTAGAAGAAGTATACTTGGGAGTATCCTGAATACATACCTTCTTCTCCTTAGCCATAAGGCACGTATGGTGTTCATTGGGGAAGAGCGAAGATTTTTCGAAGGCAGAGGCAGCCAGTCCTTCATCATCGGAGTCGGATGAAGAACAGTTGGAGTCCCATTCCTTTCCAAGATGTGCCTCACCCTTCGCTTTCCTGTAGTTCTTTTTCTTCTCCCTCTTCCCGTGCTTTTCTTGTCTCTAGTCATTATCATTATTGGGGCATTGAGCTATGAAATGACCAGTCTTACCGCATTTGAAGTAGAAGCGCTTTCCCCTTGTTTTATTCTTGTTGGGGTATTCCTTGCGTCCTTTCAAGGTGGTTTTGAAGCGCTTGATGATGAGCGTCATTTCATCCTCGTTTAGCCCGGCAGCCTCCACTTGTGCTACCTTGTTGGGTAGCGCCTCCTTGCTGCTGGTTGCTTTGAGAGCAACGGGCTATGGCTCGTAGACGGGTAGTGGACCATTTAGTGCATCGTCCACGTATCGTGCCTCCTTCACCATCATGCGCCCGCTCACGAATTTTTCGAGGATTTCCTCGGGCGTCATCTTGGTGTACCTAGGGTTTTCACGAATAAGATTGACAAGATGGGGGTCAATAACTGTAAATGACCTGAGCATGAGTCGGACGACATCGTGATCCGTCCATCTTGTGCTTCTGTAGCTTTGGATTTTGTTGACCTGGGTCTTGAGCCTGTTGTAGGTTTGTGTTGGCTCCTCTCCCCTGATTATCGTGAACCTCCCTAGCTCGCCTTCCACCAGTTCCATTTTGGTAATCATGGTGACATCTTTTCCCTCATGAGATATCTTGAGGGTGTCCCAGATTTGTTTGGCGTTGTCCAAGCCGCTAACCTTGTTATATTCATCCATGCACAGAGATGCTAGCAAAACAGTAGTGGCTTGAGCATTTTTATGAATTTGCTCATTGATAAACACAGGATTATCAGAACTATCAAAATGCATCCCATTTTCCACAATTTCCCATATACTAGGATGGAGAAAGAATAAATGACTACACATTTTATGACTCCAAAACGAATAGTCCTCTCCATCAAAGTGTGGAGGTTTTCCAAGGGGAATTGATAGTAAATGCGCATTTGAATTGTAAAGAATGCGAGAATAGTCAAAAGAGTAATTCTGATTGACCATTTTCTTTTTTGACGAGGAGTCGTGGTCGTCGTCATCATCCCTTAGTGAAGAAGAGGAGGCGTCGCTGTCATAGTAGATGATCTTCTTGATGCGCCTCTTCTTCTTCTTCTTCCTGTCCCTCTTCTTATGACTCGAGCCTGAGTCAGTGGGCTTGTCGTCTCTTGGCTCGTTGAAGATGAACTCCTTCTCCTTGTCGTTGACCACCATCCCCTTACCCTTAGGATCCATCTCTTCGGGCGGTTAGTCCCTTAGATGAAGAGTACGACTCTGATACCAATTGAGAGCACCTAGAGGGGGGGGGGGTGAATAGGTGATCCTGCAAAATTCAATACTAATAACACAAACTTGGTTTATAATATGTTAGTTAGATTAAACCAAGTGGTTATAAAGCGAGCTCTTGAGATGGAATCACTCACACAGAAAAGCAACACAAGAGACACGCAGTTTTTATCCTGCGGTTCGGCCAAGTAACACTTGCCTACTTCCACGTTGTGGTGTCCTAATGGTCGAGGGTTGCACTCAACCCCTTTCAAGTGATCCAATGATCGACTTGAATACCACAGTCTTTTGCTTTTTGAGTATTCTTCCTGTTTGTGAGGAATCTCCACAAGTTGGAGCCTCTCGCCCTTACAATGTTGATCACAAAAGAAGCACAGAAGTAAGGGAGGGAAAAGCAACACACGCAAGACTCAATCTGCAGCACACACACGCACACAAGTCAAGACTTGAGCTCAAAACACGGTGCAGGGAGTTCACAACTCAAACGGAGCTCAAATCACTAACACAAGAATCCAAATGCATGGAGGCGAAGTCTTGGAGTCTTAAGATGATTTGTGAAAGCTTGGTGTACTACTCCATGCGCTTAGGGGTCAATTTTATAGTCCCAAGGCAGCTAGGAGCCGTTGGATATCAACTTAGAAGGCAAATCTTGCCTTCTGTCGAGTGCCGCACTGGACAGTACGGTGCACCACCGGACATGAACAGTTCCTGTCCAATGCGCGATTTCCTTCCAATTTGGGTGCAGCCGACCGTTGGTCCTCTAGGCCCGTTGGCGCACCGGACATTGTCCGGTGCACACCAGATAGTCTGGTGCAACTATCTGACCGTTGGCTCGGCCACGTATCGCCCGTTGATCGCACAAACGACCGTTGGCCAGGGCGCCGTTGGCTCACCAGACAGTCCGGTGCGCCACCGGACAGTCTGGTGCACCACCGGACAGTCCGGTGAATTTTAGCCACGACGCCTTCTCCATTTCCCGAGAGCGACAATTTCGTCGCCGAAGTGCTTGGGCGCGTGCGCTGATGACGCACCGGACAGTCCGGTGAATTTGAGCCACGTCGCCCCGCCGATTCCTGAGAGCAGCCAGTTCGCCGCCAGGCCAGTCTGGGCACCGGACACTGTCCGGTGCACCACCGGACAGTCCGGTGCGCCATAGGCTGATGCTGTTTTGGCTGAACTTAGCCATATCTTCTTCAAACCTTTTTCTGTTTTCTAGGTTGTGTCTCTAGCACTTAGATAAACATGTTAGTACCCAAAAACAATTTACTAAGTCCAGAGACATACCTTTCTCTTTGATTTGCATTTCTCACTTAGTTAGCACATATGAACTCAAAACAATGTGTTGAGCATCTAATCACCAAAACAATTATACAAATGTCCCAAGGGCACATTTCCCTTTCACCATTCTTCATTCCAAACTTCTTAAGAATGTCTTGAATGTACTTGGTTTGGCTGATGAAGGTACCGTCTTGGAGTTGCTTGATTTGAAATCCTAGGAAATACTTCAACTCCCCCATCATAAACATCTCGAATTTTTGAATCATGATCCTACTAAACTCTTCACAAGTTGATTTGTTAGTAGACCCAAATATAATATCATCAACATAAATTTGGCATACAAACAAATTATTTGCAACAGTTTTAGTAAAGAGAGTAGGATCAACTTTTCTGACTTTGAAGCCATTAGTGATAAGAAAATCTCGCAGGCATTCATACCATGCTCTTGGGGCTTACTTGAGCCCATAAAGCGCTTTTGAGAGTTTGTAAACATGGTTAGGGTACTCACTATCTTCAAAGCTGTGAGGTTGCTCAACATAGACCTCTTCCTTGATAGGTCCATTGAGAAAGGCACTCTTCACATCCATTTGATAAAGCTTGAAGCCATGGTAAGTAGCATATGCATGTAATATGCGAATAGACTCAAGCCTAGCTATGGGTGCATAAGTTTCATCCAAATCCAAACCTTCGACTTGTGAATATCCTTTAGCCACAAGTCGGGCTTTATTTCTTATCACCACACCATGCTCATCTTGCTTGTTGCGGAATACCCATTTGGTACCTACAACATTTTGATTAGGACGTGGAACTAAATGCCATACCTCATTCCTCGTGAAGTTGAGCTCCTCTTGCATAGCCACCACCCAATCCGAATCTCTTAATACATCCTCTACCCTGTATGGCTCAATAGAGGAAACAAAAGAGTAAAGTTCACAGAAATGAGCAACTCAAGATCTAGTGGTTACCCCCTTATGAATGTCACCAAGGATGGAGTTGACGGGGTGATCTTGTTGAATTGCTTGGTGGACTCTTGGGTGTAGCGGTCTTTGATCCTGAATTTCTTGCTCATCTTCCTTGTCTTTATTATCTTCATCTCCCCCTTGATCATTGTCCTCCTCTTGAGGTGGCTCATCCTCTTGATCTTCATTTTCATCATTTTGAGCCTGATCCTCATCTTGAGTTGGTGGAGATGCTTGGTTGGAAGATGATGGTTGATCTTGTGTATGGACATGTTCTTTAGCGCGACGCATGGAGCCTCTTCATCATCTAGTTCATGAAGATCAACTTGCTCCACTTGGGAGCCATTAGTCTCATCAAACACAATGTCACAAGAAACCTCAACCAATCTAGTGGATTTGTTAAAGACTCTATATGCCCTTGTGTTTGAGTCATAACCAAGTAAAAAGCCTTCTACAGCTTTAGGAGCAAATTTAGATTTTCTACCTCTCTTAACAAGAATAAAACATTTACTCCCAAAGACTCTAAAATATGAAACATTTGGCTTTTTACCGGTGAGGAGTTCATATGATGTTTTCTTGAGGATTCGGTGAAGGTAGAGCCGATTGATGGAGTAGCAAGCAGTGTTAATTGCTTCTGCCCAAAACCAGTCCGATGTCTTGTACTCATGAAGCATGGTTCTTGCCATGTCCAGTAGAGTTCTATTTTTCCTCTCCACTACACCATTTTGTTGCGGTGTGTAGGGAGAAGAAAACTCATGCTTGATGCCCTCATCCTCAAGAAATCCTTCTATTTGAGAATTCTTGAACTCCGTCCCATTGTCGCTTCTTATCTTTTTGATCCTTAATCCGAACTCATTTTGTGCCCGTCTCAAGAATCCCTTTAAAGTCTCTTGGGTTTGTGATTTTTCCTGCAAAAAGAACACCGAAGTGAAGCGAGAATAATCATCCACAATTACGAGAGAGTACTTACTCCCACCGATGCTTATGTAAGCGATCAGGCTGAATAAATCCATGTGGAGTAGCTGGAGCGGCCTGTCAGTCATCATGATGTTCTTGTGTGGATGATGGGCGCCAACTTGCTTTCCTGATTGGCATGCGCTACAAACCCTGTCTTTCTCAAAATAAACATTGGTTAGTCCTAAAATGTGCTCTCCCTTTAGAAGATTGTGAAGATTCTTCATCCCAACATGGGCAAGTCGGTGATGCCAGAGCCAACCCATATTAGTCTTATCAATTAAGCAAGTGTCAAGTTCAGCTTTGTTATCATGAAAATCAACTAAATATAGCTGACCCTCTAACACTCCCTTAAATGCGATTGAATCATCACTTCTTCTAAAGACAGTAACACCTAACTCAGTAAAAAGACAGTTGTAACCCATTTTTCATAATTGAGAAACTAAAAGCAAATTGTAATCTAAAGAATCTACAAGAAAAACATTGGAAATAGAATGGTCAAGTGATATAGCAATTTTACCCAAACCTTTGACCAATCCTTGATTTCCATCCCCGAATGTGATAGCTCGTTGGGGGTCTTCGTTTTTCTCGTAGGAGGAGAACATTCTCTTCTCCCCTGTCATGTGGTTTGTGCATCCACTATCAATTATTTAGCTTGAGCCCCTGGATGCATAAACCTGCAAAACAATTTAGGCCTTGTTCTTAGGTACCCAAACAGTCTTGGGTCCTTTCACGTTAGAAACAAGCACCTTGGGTACCCAAACACAAGTCTTAGGACTCTTGTGTTTGCCCCCCAACATATTTGGCAACTATTTTGCCTGATTTGTTAGTGAGCACATAGGAAGCATCAAAAGTTTTAAATGAAACATTATGCTCATGTGATGTAGTAGGAATTTTCTTTCTAGGCAATTTAATATGTGTTGTTTGCCTAGAGCTAGATGCCTCATTCTTATACATAAAATCATGGTGAAAAACAGAATGAGATTTCCTAGCATGAATCTTCCTGTTGGGGGTATGCTTTGTAGCCGAAGATCCTAAAAGAGTAAAACACCTTCGGCAGATCCTTTCAGAAGCAACGCCGAAGTTATCACCGATAGAGCTTCAGCATAGTGACAAATCTCAAGATGAAGGGGGCGAACCGACTTAAAGATGAAATGACTCAAAGACCCATGATGTTTTGTGTCAGTATTGTAATTGATTATAAAGGGCATAAATGTAATTTCACATAGGCTGTGTCCTGTGCCTATAAATAGATGAACAGTACCCCTGTACTGTTCATGCAATCTTGTAATTGCTGACGCATCACACTGGAGTTATTGTTTTCCGCCAAGGAAAAGGTATAAATGTACCTAAATATTATGTTTTAATATTCAGATCCATATAGTGAAATATATGAATCATGTTATCTGTTCCTGACATATGTTTTACATCTTACACTTTATTTTACATTGTTGTATAAGTCTAGTCACGAAGGTATGACCTTCGCGATACTTAACCCGCGACCTTCGTCTGAAGTTCATTAAATCCTTGGGGAGATAATGCTTTAGCGGACGAAGGGCATTAACATTTAACATTTTTATGTTGCCTTGTTCTTAATTCATAGCATTTGAGAACAAGTCCCCAACATTGGCGCCCACCTCTGGTGAACTCACTTCCACTTTCTGAGCTAATGGCTTCGTTCAACAACCAAGCTGGAGCTGCTTCGACTACGAAGCTGGTGCTCCCAATAACAGGCGGATCGTGCTCAGAACCGGCCAACAAGAAGCAGAAGAAGGAGGCACAGAGAAGGGTACAACATGTCGGGGTGCAGGGACCCTTCATCAAGTCAAGATGGTCTCACATCCCAATTACCTTCTCCCAAGAGGACCTTCAGCTCAAGGATTATCCTCACAATGATGCTATGGTTATTTCTTGTGTTATCAAAGGTTTTCTGGTCCACAATGTTCTGGTTGATACAGGCAGTGCAGCGGATATTATATTTGCTAAGGCCTTCAAACAAATGCAAGAGCCAGAAGATAAGATTCATGATGCTACACATCCTCTCTGTGGCTTCGGAGGAAGACAGATTGTAGCACTAGGCAAGATCACGATGCCAGTGACCTTCGGATTTGTTAACAACACCAGAACTGAGCAAGTTGTGTTTGATATTGTCAACATGGAGTACCCCTACAATGCAATCATTGGTCGTGGAACACTCAATGCTTTCGAAGCAATTCTTCATCCAGCATATCTTTGCATGAAGATACCTTTGGATCAAGGACCTATTGCTATTCATGGGAGTCAGGAAGCTGCCAGAAGGGCTGAAGGGAGCTGTACAGATTCAAAGGCAATCCATAGTATAGATGGAGCCAAAGCTTGTGAGCAGTACAAGTACAGAAGGGAGAAGGCTGCTTCGGCCGATCAGCCGAAGCCCATGCTTTTATGTGAAGATATTGCAGAGCAGAAGGTGCTACTGGGATCTCAATTGTCTGAAGAACAAGAGAAAACCCTGATAAGGTTTTTGTTCAACAACAAAGATGTCTTTGCATGGTTAGCCAATGATCTCTGTGGTGTTAACAGGGATGTCATTGAACACTCGCTCAATGTTGATCCATCCTTCAGACCCAGAAAGCAGAGGCTTCGGAAAATGTCTGATGACAAAGCCGAAGGTGCTTGGAATGAAGTGAAAAGACTTCTTAGCGCTGGAGTCATCAGAGAAGTGAAATACCCAGAATGGCTAGCCAACACTGTTATGGTAAAGAAAGCCAATGGTAAATGGAGGATGTGTATTGATTTTACTGATCTCAACAAGGCTTGTCCGAAGGATGAGTTTCCATTACCAAGGATCGATTCTCTAGTAGACGCAGCAGCTTCGTCAGAGCTTACGAGTCTGCTAGATTGTTATTCAGGCTATCATCAAATTTGGATGAAGAAAGAGGATGAGCCGAAAACCAGCTTCATAACCCCTAGTGGAACATATTGTTATCTTCGGATCCCTGAGGGGTTCAAGAATGCTGGAGGAAGTTTCAGTAGAATGACAGCGAAGGTTTTTCATTCTCAGATAGGCAGAAATGTGCTAACCTATGTTGATGATATTATAGTAAAAAGCACGAAGCAAGAAAATCACATTGCTGATTTGCAGGAGACATTCGCTAATTTTAGACAAGCTGGTCTGAAGCTAATTTTAGACATTCGCTAATTTTAGCTTGTATCTAGGATCCCCACATATTAATTGAACTTGAGTAGGATTATGAAATACGAGGGATCTAAGAATAACCTTGACCATTTCGTGGTCATCCCATTTTGTGCTCCGAGGTTGCGCACTTGATTGACCATCGTCTTGAGCTGATTGTACATGGCTTGCGGCTCTTTCCCTTGGTTGAGGACAATCGACCGAGCTCTCCCTCGATCGTTTCGCGCTTGGTGATCTTGGTCACCTTGTCCCCTTCGTGCGCCGTTGTAACATGCCAAATTTTGACCCAAGGTTAGAAACCCTAAACTCCTAACCCCCCTTTTCAATTATCTCCTAAGACCCCATGAAGCATTATATTCATCATATGCATACACCATGACTTCTTGTAGCACTGCACATAGAGTATTTTATTTTTGGCACCTAGGAAATTAGGAGAATTATTGTTTAAAAGAAAAAGGGATCAAGGAAATAGAAATAGGGGAGAAATAGAAAAAGGAAATCCCCCCTGGCTGGGCCGAATCCGGCCCAACCCCCTCTCCCTCCCTCCCGCGCACCATGTTCCCCCGCCCGGCCCACGCGGCCCATCTCCCGCATGCCTGCCCACACTCGCGCCGCGCCTCTCCTCCCGCTGACTGGAGTTATTGTTTTCCGCCAAGGAAAAGGTATAAATGTACCTAAATATTATGTTTTAATATTCAGATCCATATAGTGAAATATATGAATCATGTTATCTGTTCCTGACATATGTTTTACATCTTACACTTTATTTTACATTGTTGTATAAGTCTAGTCACGAAGGTATGACCTTCGCGATACTTAACCCGCGACCTTCGTCTGAAGTTCATTAAATCCTTGGGGAGATAATGCTTTAGCGGACGAAGGGCATTAACATTTAACATTTTTATGTTGCCTTGTTCTTAATTCATAGCATTTGAGAACAAGTCCCCAACATTGGCGCCCACCTCTGGTGAACTCACTTCCACTTTCTGAGCTAATGGCTTCGTTCAACAACCAAGCTGGAGCTGCTTCGACTACGAAGCTGGTGCTCCCAATAACAGGCGGATCGTGCTCAGAACCGGCCAACAAGAAGCAGAAGAAGGAGGCACAGAGAAGGGTACAACATGTCGGGGTGCAGGGACCCTTCATCAAGTCAAGATGGTCTCACATCCCAATTACCTTCTCCCAAGAGGACCTTCAGCTCAAGGATTATCCTCACAATGATGCTATGGTTATTTCTTGTGTTATCAAAGGTTTTCTGGTCCACAATGTTCTGGTTGATACAGGCAGTGCAGCGGATATTATATTTGCTAAGGCCTTCAAACAAATGCAAGAGCCAGAAGATAAGATTCATGATGCTACACATCCTCTCTGTGGCTTCGGAGGAAGACAGATTGTAGCACTAGGCAAGATCACGATGCCAGTGACCTTCGGATTTGTTAACAACACCAGAACTGAGCAAGTTGTGTTTGATATTGTCAACATGGAGTACCCCTACAATGCAATCATTGGTCGTGGAACACTCAATGCTTTCGAAGCAATTCTTCATCCAGCATATCTTTGCATGAAGATACCTTCGGATCAAGGACCTATTGCTATTCATGGGAGTCAGGAAGCTGCCAGAAGGGCTGAAGGGAGCTGTACAGATTCAAAGGCAATCCATAGTATAGATGGAGCCAAAGCTTGTGAGCAGTACAAGTACAGAAGGGAGAAGGCTGCTTCGGCCGATCAGCCGAAGCCCATGCTTTTATGTGAAGATATTGCAGAGCAGAAGGTGCTACTGGGATCTCAATTGTCTGAAGAACAAGAGAAAACCCTGATAAGGTTTTTGTTCAACAACAAAGATGTCTTTGCATGGTTAGCCAATGATCTCTGTGGTGTTAACAGGGATGTCATTGAACACTCGCTCAATGTTGATCCATCCTTCAGACCCAGAAAGCAGAGGCTTCAGAAAATGTCTGATGACAAAGCCGAAGGTGCTTGGAATGAAGTGAAAAGACTTCTTAGCGCTGGAGTCATCAGAGAAGTGAAATACCCAGAATGGCTAGCCAACACTGTTATGGTAAAGAAAGCCAATGGTAAATGGAGGATGTGTATTGATTTTACTGATCTCAACAAGGCTTGTCCGAAGGATGAGTTTCCATTACCAAGGATCGATTCTCTAGTAGACGCAGCAGCTTCGTCAGAGCTTACGAGTCTGCTAGATTGTTATTCAGGCTATCATCAAATTTGGATGAAGAAAGAGGATGAGCCGAAAACCAGCTTCATAACCCCTAGTGGAACATATTGTTATCTTCGGATCCCTGAGGGGTTCAAGAATGCTGGAGGAAGTTTCAGTAGAATGACAGCGAAGGTTTTTCATTCTCAGATAGGCAGAAATGTGCTAACCTATGTTGATGATATTATAGTAAAAAGCACGAAGCAAGAAAATCACATTGCTGATTTGCAGGAGACATTCGCTAATTTTAGACAAGCTGGTCTGAAGCTAATTTTAGACATTCGCTAATTTTAGCTTGTATCTAGGATCCCCACATATTAATTGAACTTGAGTAGGATTATGAAATACGAGGGATCTAAGAATAACCTTGACCATTTCGTGGTCATCCCATTTTGTGCTCCGAGGTTGCGCACTTGATTGACCATCGTCTTGAGCTGATTGTACATGGCTTGCGGCTCTTTCCCTTGGTTGAGGACAATCGACCGAGCTCTCCCTCGATCGTTTCGCGCTTGGTGATCTTGGTCACCTTGTCCCCTTCGTGCGCCGTTGTAACATGCCAAATTTTGACCCAAGGTTAGAAACCCTAAACTCCTAACCCCCCTTTTCAATTATCTCCTAAGACCCCATGAAGCATTATATTCATCATATGCATACACCATGACTTCTTGTAGCACTGCACATAGAGTATTTTATTTTTGGCACCTAGGAAATTAGGAGAATTATTGTTTAAAAGAAAAAGGGATCAAGGAAATAGAAATAGGGGAGAAATAGAAAAAGGA
This sequence comes from Zea luxurians, assembly GCA_029449295.1. Lineage (NCBI taxonomy): Eukaryota > Viridiplantae > Streptophyta > Magnoliopsida > Poales > Poaceae > Zea > Zea luxurians. The sequence goes on along the minus strand of JAOPSE010000005.1, from coordinate 47,524,791 downwards.
AATCCCCCCTGGCTGGGCCGAATCCGGCCCAACCCCCTCTCCCTCCCTCCCGCGCACCATGTTCCCCCGCCCGGCCCACGCGGCCCATCTCCCGCATGCCTGCCCACACTCGCGCCGCGCCTCTCCTCCCGCTGACTGGAGTTATTGTTTTCCGCCAAGGAAAAGGTATAAATGTACCTAAATATTATGTTTTAATATTCAGATCCATATAGTGAAATATATGAATCATGTTATCTGTTCCTGACATATGTTTTACATCTTACACTTTATTTTACATTGTTGTATAAGTCTAGTCACGAAGGTATGACCTTCGCGATACTTAACCCGCGACCTTCGTCTGAAGTTCATTAAATCCTTGGGGAGATAATGCTTTAGCGGACGAAGGGCATTAACATTTAACATTTTTATGTTGCCTTGTTCTTAATTCATAGCATTTGAGAACAAGTCCCCAACATTGGCGCCCACCTCTGGTGAACTCACTTCCACTTTCTGAGCTAATGGCTTCGTTCAACAACCAAGCTGGAGCTGCTTCGACTACGAAGCTGGTGCTCCCAATAACAGGCGGATCGTGCTCAGAACCGGCCAACAAGAAGCAGAAGAAGGAGGCACAGAGAAGGGTACAACATGTCGGGGTGCAGGGACCCTTCATCAAGTCAAGATGGTCTCACATCCCAATTACCTTCTCCCAAGAGGACCTTCAGCTCAAGGATTATCCTCACAATGATGCTATGGTTATTTCTTGTGTTATCAAAGGTTTTCTGGTCCACAATGTTCTGGTTGATACAGGCAGTGCAGCGGATATTATATTTGCTAAGGCCTTCAAACAAATGCAAGAGCCGGAAGATAAGATTCATGATGCTACACATCCTCTCTGTGGCTTCGGAGGAAGACAGATTGTAGCACTAGGCAAGATCACGATGCCAGTGACCTTCGGATTTGTTAACAACACCAGAACTGAGCAAGTTGTGTTTGATATTGTCAACATGGAGTACCCCTACAATGCAATCATTGGTCGTGGAACACTCAATGCTTTCGAAGCAATTCTTCATCCAGCATATCTTTGCATGAAGATACCTTCGGATCAAGGACCTATTGCTATTCATGGGAGTCAGGAAGCTGCCAGAAGGGCTGAAGGGAGCTGTACAGATTCAAAGGCAATCCATAGTATAGATGGAGCCAAAGCTTGTGAGCAGTACAAGTACAGAAGGGAGAAGGCTGCTTCGGCCGATCAGCCGAAGCCCATGCTTTTATGTGAAGATATTGCAGAGCAGAAGGTGCTACTGGGATCTCAATTGTCTGAAGAACAAGAGAAAACCCTGATAAGGTTTTTGTTCAACAACAAAGATGTCTTTGCATGGTTAGCCAATGATCTCTGTGGTGTTAACAGGGATGTCATTGAACACTCGCTCAATGTTGATCCATCCTTCAGACCCAGAAAGCAGAGGCTTCGGAAAATGTCTGATGACAAAGCCGAAGGTGCTTGGAATGAAGTGAAAAGACTTCTTAGCGCTGGAGTCATCAGAGAAGTGAAATACCCAGAATGGCTAGCCAACACTGTTATGGTAAAGAAAGCCAATGGTAAATGGAGGATGTGTATTGATTTTACTGATCTCAACAAGGCTTGTCCGAAGGATGAGTTTCCATTACCAAGGATCGATTCTCTAGTAGACGCAGCAGCTTCGTCAGAGCTTACGAGTCTGCTAGATTGTTATTCAGGCTATCATCAAATTTGGATGAAGAAAGAGGATGAGCCGAAAACCAGCTTCATAACCCCTAGTGGAACATATTGTTATCTTCGGATCCCTGAGGGGTTCAAGAATGCTGGAGGAAGTTTCAGTAGAATGACAGCGAAGGTTTTTCATTCTCAGATAGGCAGAAATGTGCTAACCTATGTTGATGATATTATAGTAAAAAGCACGAAGCAAGAAAATCACATTGCTGATTTGCAGGAGACATTCGCTAATTTTAGACAAGCTGGTCTGAAGCTAATTTTAGACATTCGCTAATTTTAGCTTGTATCTAGGATCCCCACATATTAATTGAACTTGAGTAGGATTATGAAATACGAGGGATCTAAGAATAACCTTGACCATTTCGTGGTCATCCCATTTTGTGCTCCGAGGTTGCGCACTTGATTGACCATCGTCTTGAGCTGATTGTACATGGCTTGCGGCTCTTTCCCTTGGTTGAGGACAATCGACCGAGCTCTCCCTCGATCGTTTCGCGCTTGGTGATCTTGGTCACCTTGTCCCCTTCGTGCGCCGTTGTAACATGCCAAATTTTGACCCAAGGTTAGAAACCCTAAACTCCTAACCCCCCTTTTCAATTATCTCCTAAGACCCCATGAAGCATTATATTCATCATATGCATACACCATGACTTCTTGTAGCACTGCACATAGAGTATTTTATTTTTGGCACCTAGGAAATTAGGAGAATTATTGTTTAAAAGAAAAAGGGATCAAGGAAATAGAAATAGGGGAGAAATAGAAAAAGGAAATCCCCCCTGGCTGGGCCGAATCCGGCCCAACCCCCTCTCCCTCCCTCCCGCGCACCATGTTCCCCCGCCCGGCCCACGCGGCCCATCTCCCGCATGCCTGCCCACACTCGCGCCGCGCCTCTCCTCCCGCTGACTGGCCAGCCCCACCCGCTAGCCACGCCCGCCCTTTCTCCCTCGCGACCACCCTCTCTCTGGTAGGCGGGCCCCACTCGTCAGCTCTCTCTCTCGCCCGCGATCGGCTATCGACGCGATCACCGCCGACCACCGCTCCGCCACATCCCCTCGCCATTACTCGCCCACCAGCCAAATTGGCGCCTTGCGCCTATGCTGAGACATCCCGTCACCACCGTCTGCCCCAAGCCATCCCGTCGCCACCACTGTGCGCCATCATCACCGTCGCGGCAAGCCTCGCCGGTGCTTGCCACCTCTCCTCCCCTCCCGGCCGCCTATAAAAGGACCGCCCGAGCCCCACCTTTCTTCACACCAGCTTTGGCCACCCCTCTTCCCCTTCCTCGAGCCCAATCGAGCCAGCGCGCCGCCCTCTCCCTCCGCTCCGGTGAGCCCTCCCTCCCTTCTCTGGTGGCCTAGAGTTCAATTGGTTTGGCTCACGAGTTTCACCACTTCACCACAAACACGGCGCACCCTTCCCCTTCACCTATCACACCCATAGGCTTCACCGGCTACCTTACCGCCGCGGGCGCCCGCCACCTCACCGCAGACTGGCTATTCTAAGCCCCCACCAGCCAAATTGACCCCACCTCTATGACCCCCTACCTCCGCCCGTGCTTTGCCACCATCCCAACTACCCAGAACCGGACCACCGGCGAAGAACCACAGTCGGGATCACCGGCGGCCAGTTCTCACCGCTGCGGACGAACCACCGTTCCCCCCTGACGCTGTTACCCCCCTCTAAAAGGGAAATGTGCCCTTGGTCCATTTCTATAATGTTTTGGTGATTAAGTGCCCAACACACATTCTGTAAGTTCTGAATGTGCCAAAGATTGAAGAAGTGCAAATCATGTAACAAGGTATGTTTCTAGACTGAGTACATTGTTTTGAGTACTAACATATTTTGTCTAAGTGCTAGAAACAGGAGAAAAGGAATTGGAAAAGAGTTCCTGCTCGATCTGGGTGCACCGGACTATCCGGTGGTGCACCGGACACTGTCCGGTGCGCCAGGCGAGTCCAAGGTGAACTGGCTGCTCTCGGGACTCGACGGCGGTGTACGACTATAATTCACCGGACTGTCCGGTGGTGCACCGGACTGTTCAGTGAGTCGTCCGCGGCGAAGTCGTCACTCTTGGGAAAAGGATCAGCGGCATACGGCTAAAATTCACCGGACTGACCAGTGGTGCACCGGACTATCCGGTGAGCCAATGGTCGACTGCGCAACGGTCGACCGCGCAATCCGCGGGCGACGCGTGGCCCGCACCAACGGTCGGAAGGGTGCACCGGACTGTCCGGTGTGCACCGGACAGTGTCTGGTGCGCCATTCGGCCCAGAGGTGCAACAGTCATTTGCGCCAGAAAAGGAAGGAGATCGGCACCAGACCATCTACAGTGACTGTCCGGTGGCGCACCGGACTGTCCGGTGTGCCACTCGACAGAAGGCAAGGATGGCCTTCCTTGTTGGCCTCCAATGGCTCCTAGCTGCCTTGGGGCTATAAAAGGGACCCCTAGGCGCATGGAGGAGTTACCCAAGCACTCACTAAGCATTCTAAGTCTCCCACACTCCGTCTCCGCGCACTTGATCGATTGTGTTAGTGATTTGAGCTCTGTTCTAGTTGTGAATTCTGTGTGTTTCATTTTGAGCTCAAGTCTTGGCTTGTGTGCGTGTATGTGTGTGCTGCGGATTTGTGTGTGTTGCTCCCAATCTTACTCTTGTTCTTTCATTGTGATCTTTGTTGTAAGGGCGAGAGACTCCAACTTGTGGAGATTCCTCGCAAACGGGAAAAAGAGATAAGGAAGAAAGGCCGTGGTATTCAAGTTGATCATTTGATCACTTGAAAGGGGTTGAGTGCAACCCTCGTCCATTGGGACGCCACAACGTGGAAGTAGGCAAGTGTTACTTGGCCGAACCACGGGATAAAATCGCGTGTCTCTTGTGTGCTTTCTCTTTGATTATCTATGTTCACAAGAACTGTTTTCAAGCTACTTAGCCATTCTAACTTTCATAATCAAGTTTTTGTGGCTATTAGTGTTGAATTTTACAGGATCACCTATTCACCCCCTCTAGGTGCTCTCAATTGGTACCGGAGCCATTCTTTTCATGTAAGGAACTAATCGCCCGAAGAGATGGATCCTAAGGGAAAGGGGATGGTGGTCAACGACAAGGAGAAGGAGTCCATCGTCAACGAGCCAAGAGATGACAAGCCCACTGACTCTGGCTCGAGTCACAAGGAAAAGGACGGGAAGAAGAAGAGGCGCATCAAGAAGATCGTCTACTACGATAGCGATGAATCTTCTTCCTCACCACACGACGACGACGACTCCTCGTCAAAGAAGAAACTGGTTAATCAAAACTTTCATTTGATTATTCTCGCATTCCATTCAACTCTAATGCTCATTTGCTATCAATTCCTCTTAGGAAACCTCCACACTTTGATGGAGAAGACTACTCTTTTTGGAGTCACAAAATGCGTAGTCACCTATTCTCTCTCCATCCTAGTATTTGGAAAATAGTTGAAAATGGAATGCAATTTGATAGTATGGATAACCCTGTGTTTATTAATGAGCAAATTCATAAGAATGCACAAGCTACCACTGTTTTGCTAGCATCTTTGTGCAGGGATGAGTACAACAAGGTGAGCGGCTTGGACAACACCAAGCAAATCTGGGACACCCTCAAAATATCACATGAGGGAAACGACGCCACCATGATCACCAAAATGGAGTTGGTGGAAGGCGACCTGGGAAGGTTCGCGATGATCAGGGGAGAGGAGCCAACACAAACGTACAACAGGCTCAAGACCCTGGTCAACAAGATTAGGAGAAATGGAAGCACAAGATGGATGGACCACGACATCGTCCGACTTATGCTCAGGTCTTTTACGGTTATTGACCCTCATCTTGTGAACCTCATCCGTGAAAATTCCAGGTACACAAAGATGATGCCCGAGGAGATACTCAGAAAATTTGTGAGCAGGCGCATGATGGTCAAGGAGGCAAGGTATGTTGATGATGCATTAAACGACCCAATGCCCATCTACGAGCCGTAGCTCATTGTGCTCAAGGGAACAAGCAGCAGGGAGGCGCTACCTAGCAAGGTGGCACAAGTTGAGGCTGCTGGGCTAAACGAAGATGAGACGGCCCTAATCATCAAGCGTTTCAAGACCACACTAAAAGGACGCAAGGAGCACCCTAACAAGAACAAAGCAAAGGGAAAGCACTCCTGTTTTAAATGCGGTAAGACTAGTCATTTTATAGCACAATGCCCCGATAATGACAATGACCAGGAACAAGAAAAGCATGGGAAGAGGGAGAAGAAGAAGGCCTACAAGAAGGAGAAGGGCAAGGCGCATCTTGGCAAAGAATGGGATTCGGACTGCTCTTCCTCCGACTCCGACGATGAAGGACTTGCTGCCTCAGTCTTCAACAAGTCCTCTCTCTTCCCCAACGAACGCCATACTTGCCTCATGGCAAAGGAGAAAAAGGTAAGCGTTCGAGAAACCCCTAAATACACTACTAGCGATGATTCTTCCGATGATGAAGTAGATTACTCTAGTCTATTTAAAGGATTAGATAGAGCTAAAGTAGAAAAGATTAATGAACTAATTGATGCTTTAAATGAAAAGGATAGACTTTTAGAAAAGCAAGAGGATATTTTGTATGAAGAGCATGATAAATTTGTTAATGTTCAAAAATCTCTTGCTTTAGAAATTAAGAGAAATGAAATGTTATCCTCCGAGTTGTCTGTTTGTCATGAATCTATATCTAGTTTAAAGATTTTGAATGGTGATTTAAATGCTAAGTTAGAGGAAGCTAATACTACTAGATCTTGTGTAGAACATGTAGTTATTTGCAATAGATGTAAAGACTTTAATGTTGATACTTGTAAAGAACATCTTACTGCTATTACCAAATTAAATGATGAAGTGGCAAGTCTTAATGCTCAACTTAAGACTTGCAAAAGTGATTTTGATAAATTAAAATTTTCTAGGGATGCCTACACTGTTGGTAGACACCCCTCAATTAAGGATGGGCTTGGCTTTCGAAAGGAAGCCAAGAACTTAACAAGCCAAAGGGCTCCCATTCCCAACAAGGAGAAAGGGAAGGCCCCTATGGCTAATATTCCTAAGAGAAACCATGCTTTTATGTATGATAGGAAAATTGGTAGTTATTCTAACTATAATAAGAGTTATATTCATGCTGGTTATTATGATCCAAATGCTATGTTTGCCTCTAGCTCTACTTTTGTGCATGATAGAAATAGGCCTAGGAAAAATCATGTTTTGCATCATGTGCCTAGAAAAATGTGTAATGAATCTACTACTATATTCCATGCTTGCAACACCACTTTTGTACTTTCATGTAAAAATAAAAAAGTGGTTGCTAGGAAGTTGGGGGCCAAATGCAAGGAAGACAAGACTTGTATTTGGGTCCCAAAGGCTATTGTGACTAACCTCGTAGGACCCAACAAGAGTTGGGTACCTAAAACCCAAGTGTAAATTGCCTTGCAGGTTTATGCATCCGGGGGCTCAAGCTGGATTATCGACATCAGATGCACAAACCACATGATGGGGGAGAAGAAGATGTTCACCTCCTGCGTCAAGAACAAGGATTCCCAGGATACGATTATTTTTGGAGATGGGAACCAAGGCAAAGTCAAAGGTTTGGGAAAAATAGCCATCACAAGCGAGTACTCTATCTCAAATGTATTTTTAGTAGAGTCACTAGGCTATAATCTCCTGTCTGTAAGTCAATTGTGCCACATGGGCTACAATTGTTTGTTTACAAATGTTGATGTGTCTGTCTTTAAAAGGAGTGATGGTTCATTAGCCTTTAAGGGTGTATTAGACATCAAACTCTACTTAGTGGATTTTTCAAAAGAGGAGGTCAATCTAGATGCATGCTTAATAGCTAAGACTAGTATGGGCTGGCTATGGCATCGCCGTCTAGCACATGTTGGGATGAAGAACCTTCACAAACTTCTAAAGGGAGAACATGTGTTAGGACTAACAAATGTCTATTTCGAGAAAGATAGACCTTGTGCAGCTTGTCAAGCAGGAAAACAGGTGGGAAGCACTCATCACAACAAGAATGTGATGACAACATCAAGACCACTGGAGCTACTACATATGGACCTCTTTGGACCCGTCGCCTACCTTAGCATCGGGGGAAGTAAGTATGGTCTAGTAATCGTTGATGATTTTTTCCGCTTCACTTGGGTGTTCTTTTTGCAGGATAAATTAGAAACCCAAGGGACCCTCAAGCGCTTTCTAAGGCGGGCTCAAAACGAATTTGAGCTCAAGGTGAAAAAGATAAGAAGCGACAATGGGTCCGAGTTCAAGAATCTACAAGTGGAGGAGTACCTTGAGGAAGAAGGCATCAAGCACGAGTTCTCCGCTCCCTACACACCGCAGCAAAACGGTGTGGTAGAGAGGAAGAATAGGACACTTATCGACATGGCGAGGACGATGCTTGGAGAATTCAAGACGCCCGAGCGGTTTTGGTTGGAAGCTGTGAACACAGCTTGCCATGCCATAAACCGGCTCTACCTACATCGCCTCCTCAAGAAGACCTCGTATGAACTTCTTACCGAGAACAAACCCAACGTCTCATATTTTCGTGTATTTGGGAGCAAATGTTACATTCTAGTGAAGAAAGGTAGAAATTCTAAATTTGCTCACAAGGCAGTAGAAGGGTTTTTACTGGGGTATGACTCAAATACAAGGGCATATAGAGTCTTCAACAAATCATCGGGTTTGGTTGAAGTCTCTAGCAATGTTGTATTTGATGAGACTAATGGCTCTCCAAGAGAGCAAGTTGATCTTGATGATGTAGATGAAGATGATGTTCCAACGGCTGCAATACGCATGATGGCGATAGGTGATGTGCGACCACAGGAACAACAAGAGCAAGATCAACCTTCTTCCTCAACAATGGTGCATCCCCCAACTCAAGATGATGAACAGGTCCCTCAAGAAGAGGCGCGTGATCAAGGGGGAGCACAAGAAGAACAAGTTATGGAGGAAGAAGCACCACTGGCCCCTCCAACTCAAGTCCGAGCGACGATTCAAAGGAATCACCCCGTCGACCAGATTCTGGGTGATATAAGCAAGGGAGTAACTACTCGCTCAAGATTAGCTAACTTTTGTGAGCATTACTCGTTTATCTCTTCTATTGAGCCTTTCAAGGTAGAAGAGGCCTTGCAAGATCCGGACTGGGTGTTGGCCATGCAGGAAGAGCTCAACAACTTCAAGAGGAACAAAGTTTGGAGCCTGGTGCCACATCCCAAGCAAAATGTTGTGGGAACCAAGTGGGTGTTCCACAACAAGCAAGACGAGCACGGGGTGGTGACAAGAAACAAGGCTCGACATGTGGCAAAAGGTTATGCCCAAGTCACAGGTTTGGATTTTGAGGAGACTTTTGCTCCTGTGGCTAGGCTAGAGTCTATTCGAATATTATTAGCCTATGCCGTTCACCATTCTTTCAGGTTGTTTCAAATGGATGTGAAGAGCGCTTTCCTCAACAGGCCAATCAAGGAGGAGGTGTATGTGGAACAACCCCCTGGCTTTGAGGATGACAGGTATCCCGACCACGTTTTCAAGCTCTCTAAGGCACTCTATGGACTTAAGCAAGCCCCAAGAGCATGGTATGAATGCCTTAGAGATTTCTTAATTGCTAATGCTTTCAAGGTTGGGAAAGCCGATCCCACTCTTTTCACTAAGACCTATGATGGTGACCTTTTTGTGTGGCAAATTTATGTCGATGACATAATCTTTGGTTGTAACACCTACTTTGTAATTGCTAGGGATAATATCAATAGAGAAACATTTTCTCTTTATGTGAGATTGATCTTTATTCATCATCATATGAGAACACCATATCCAAGAACAAATAATGAAAAGATATGCTACTAAATCATTGCATCATGCTGGATATTTTATTTTGTGTGCATTTTGTGACAAGAAAAACATTAAATATCCAAATGAGAAATTAAATCCTAAAAGAGATGCTAAAATTTGGAAAGAGAGAAAGAAATGAATAATGTAAGGATTAAAATATGTAAATAAAGATACATTATTCCAACATTAAGGTGAGAATTTGTATCATGGACTCAAAACAGAAACTCACAATTCAAAATTTAAATTTGGATTTAAAAGAGTTAAAAGTAAAAGAAAAGAAAACAGAAAATAAAAAAGACAAAGAACCTTACCTGGGCCTCGGATCCCACTTTTGGCCCACCCACAGGATCACTATCGCGGCGGCCCATTTAACTCACCCCCGCGCGCGCGTGCTGGACTCGCTTACAGATGGGGCCCGGCCGCCAGCCTCTCCATCCGCGTTCACCGGCGCTCGGCTTCCTCGCTGGCGCGTGGGACCGGGTGGTCAGTGCCGTCGTCCCCGTAAGACTCGCGGCGTGCTCAACCGAATCCGCGAGCTCAACGTCCGCCCGCGTTTCGCGCCTCCCGTGGCGGCCCGTCGACCGAGCAAGCACCCCACCTCCCGACCATAAGTAACGCGCCGCGTCCCTTCTACCTTCTCGGTGATTTTTCCCCAACTTCTTGCCACATAACCGCGTCGCCGCGAACACCACGGGTGAAACCCGCCGCCGCCGTGCCTTTCCCCCATTCGCCGTCGATTGGAACCGTGGGGAGGACCGGGGGTCATAACCGGAGCTAGCGCGGGTGATCTGTGGACCTCGGAGGGGGAAACACCGTCGGGAATCGTCCACCGGTGTACGACGACTGCATCGCGCCGCAAGTCACCGTGGATTGGGTTCTTGCGTGCGCCATCCTCGGTGAGCATGCCTTCCTTTGATTCGCGCTGTTCTTCGCTACGCATATCATAGGGCGGATTAGAGAGTAGCTGTAGGATTTGTCGGGCGGGTGTCGACCGGCGATGGCGCCGCCGTGTGCTGTCATCGCGCCGCCGTGTCTGTTCGCCGAAGGAGCTGGCGATGGGGGCAACGCGTAGAAGCCGTCGATCTCTGGATTAACGGTTAGGATTACACATGCGTACCGATTCGCTCCCGGTGCATCTCGGCCGTCGGATTCCTGATGGACGATCTAGATGAGAACAACGAATACCCCTTCGTTTCATTAAATCTGTGTCGTCGATTTTAGATCCGGTGGTGATCTGCGCGTACCGGTTCAACCTAAAACAGATCTAATCTGCACCACTGATGTTAGATCGGACGGTCAGATTTAGATGATACCCCTTCGCCGAGCCAAAACTACAAAATAGCCCCTCGGGTTTCAATGAATTAACCCGCCATCCACCTTCACTGTGCACTGTGTCTCGGGTAACTTACACCGAGACCCCTGGGTTTCTCCAGAATTGACGCCCAGTCCAGTCAACATGAAAACCAGAGAAAATAAATAGAAAATGAATTTTTAATATAAAAATAATTACTATAACTTGATAAATTCATAGAAAATCCATTTTTAGTCCAAATCACTTCATTCCAGTTGCTAAATTTTTGTAATTTTATCCTCTAACACCTAGAGCCTCTGTTATGTCATGAAGATCAGTAAGGAATTTATTTATCACTTAATCCTATTTAAAGCACATAAAACCTTTGAAAATGCATAACTTAAAATCTATAACTCAGAAAATTATGATTTCTGTTCCTAGGATTTTATTTTAATATGTAGAATATCTCTGTGCATTTTGTTTATATGTTTGGTGTAATGTTAATTTCTCTATATGCACTGTGTTTGTTTGTATTGTGGCGAGTAGAAGAGCCCGTTGCTGAGGATCCTGGTGAGCAGCAGGTTGAGGTAGCTGAGCAGGAGCTCATTGAAGGCAAGTTGTGCCCTTGACCACTTTTTACCCAATAATGTTCTTTAATATCACTTATCCATGCATAGGTTAATTTTGATGGGACCCAATAGGTCACCCTAGATTGCTTATCTCATTACCTTGTTTACCCCTGAATCACCTGGGTAGTTTTTGCTATGGTTTTACATGGTTTTGGGATAATTATTTATTATCTCTATGTTCCAATTCTTGTTGTTATTCTGTTTATGTTCATGTTGTTATCATTAATGTTAATTGGAACATAGAGCTTAACTTGAGAACCACGTGCCACCACAAGGGTGGAATGGGACGCCCTTGGCTGACTAATTAGGAAAGCTAGTGGAAGACTACCTTACCCGAAAGGGGCAAGGGCAGTAGGGGAGAGGTCAGTGCGGGGAGGTCCCTGGTTGATTTTGCTGCGATGGCTATCAGCCAGGAACCCTTTACTGGATCTTCCCATAAACTGTAGCGGGTTTTCGGAAGCTAGTGGAACTTTGTAAAGGCCTCGTAGTGTTGCCCTGCCGTGCTTCCTAGGTAGAGGTATATGGGATTCATGACCCCTTGGCAGATGGGTAACATGACTTGTGGGTAAAGGGTACAACCTCTGCAGAGTGTAAAACTGGTATACTAGCCGAGCTCACGGTCACGAGCAGCTCAGGACTCTCTGATGTTTAATTATGGAACTTAAATTCAATTTTGTCATTTGCATTGCATGGGTTTTGTTATTAATTTTGTTCTATACTTTACTTATGGTTTGGTATTTACTTACACTTAGTAACTGCTAATAAAATTTTGACCAACTACTTAAAAGCAATGCTCAGCTTTAACCCCTGTCTTTGATTAAGCCTTACACATCACATGAACTCACACCTTTGTGAGTTTATGTCCACTGGTTCCCCACAACTTGTTGAGCTATGATCATGTGTGAGCTCACCCTTGCTGTCTCACACCCCCCCCCACAGGAGATGATCAGGTGGTTCAGGAGGAGCTGCCTAACACTGAGGAGTTCGATCTGATCTAGGTGGCGTTTCCCAGTCGACATTGGCGCCGACGATCCTTAGTTCGTTTTATCTTTATTATTTTATTTTGTAATAAGTCTTCCGCTATGTAATAAATACTCTGATGTTAATGACATTTATCTCTATACACTCTGTTATTATATATGTTGTCTTCTTGGCGCATGTATGAGATGCACCCGGCTTTGTTCCTTAAAACCGGGTGTTACAGAAGTGGTATCAGAGGTATGTTGACTGTAGGACGAAACCTAGATAGAAATGGACAAACCCTTACCTACTTATCTCACTCTGATTCTTTCTACACTTATCTTGATCCTGTCTCACCTTCTACTGTTCTACTCTGATTATTCTTACCTTTTCTACTCTGAGACAAGATGGATTTCAAACCTTGGAATCCCTACCCCTATGACATTTTTAAGAGATAGGAAGCCTAAGACAAAGTTAAAATTATTTTCTCTATTAAAAATATTGGTTGATTGTTCTGATGATCAATGCCTGATTTGCTTCTTTGATTGATTGGAATAGTATAGATGGACATCTTAGCATGTACCAACATAAGGTAATTGAATTAGCTATGGTAGGAAATATTAATCTGCTTAGCTAATAAATCCCCCAAAGTAACATGATTGTAATTACTGCCTTGACTACTGCTTTTTCTTACCATATGTATCTAACTCAGATGGTCAATACCAGGAGGGGTGGTGGAATTGACTTGCCTCCTAACCAACACACTCGAAGACAACCTCAGCCACAGCCTGCTGGGATGAATCCTCCCAATCCTCCACCGGGCGGAGTTGACCCACTGGTTGCTGCTCAGATGGCAATGATGCAGCAAATGGCAGATACTATGGCGGATATGCGTGCTCAGATGCAGCAGGAACGCCAAGAGATGCGACAGGAAAGAGAGGATATACGACAGGAGTTGCGCCAGGAGCGAGATGAGATACGCCAGGAAAGGAGGGCACAACAACAGCAGCTGCAACAGCAAATGCAACAACAACAGCAACAAGTACCACTGCCTCCACCTCCACCACCACCAGTTCCACCCCGAGACAAGCATAGAGAGTTCATGAGTCATAAGCCACCTACATTTGCAAGCTCACCTGATCCACTGGACGCAGATGATTGGCTGAAAGCAATTGAGAAGATGCTGAATATTGCACAATGCACTGACCGGGAGAAGGTTTTATATGCTTCTGGACGTCTGATTGGTCCTGCTGCTGACTGGTGGGATTCCTATACTGCTGCCCACGATGCTGCGGATACTATTACTTGGGCAGAGTTCAGTACGCAGTTCAGGAACTACCACATTCCGGCTGGGATGATAAAGATCAAGAAGAAGGAATTTCTGTCGCTGAAGCAAGGGAGTATGTCAGTCAGCGAGTACAGAGACAAGTTTATTCAGTTATCCAGATATGCCCCTGAAGAAGTTGCTGAAGACGAAAGGAAGCAGGAGCATTTCATTGAAGGACTTAATGGACCCTTGCAGTATGCTCTGGTGGCACACACCTTTCCATCATTTCAGAGGCTGCTTGATAAGGCCCTGGCTATTGAACACAAGCGTGTTCAGCTGGGAGATTTGAAGAGGAAGGCAATATCTCAAGGACAAGGAAGCAGCAGTGTTCGTCCTCGCTACAGTTCACCCCAGAGTACACCGACTCGACCCGGAGGACCACGCCCAGTTCCGCAATCACCACTGAGGACTCCACCTCCTCGACAGGCTACCCCTACTGGCACCCCGGCGAAGTTTTCAGGACAGAGTCCGGGCACTCAATGTTACAAGTGTGGGAAGATTGGTCATTATGCAAATGTCTGCCCACAGAGGATTGCTACTACTCCAGTGCAGAACAGGCAGCAACAGACCCCTGGCAAGGGATATTCTATTGCCAAGGTTAATCAAGTCAGCGTGGATGCTACTCCGGATGGAGGGGACCTCGTAATTGGTATGTTTTATGTTAATGCAATTCCTGCAACCATATTATTTGATTCTGGTGCTACACATTCATTCATGTCTGCTAGATATGCCAACACAAATGAAATACCACTGCTAAAAATGAGAACACCCCTGATAGTAATTACACCTAAAGGGCCTGTTGAGGCGAATCAAATGACACGTAAATTGACATTAACCATTATGGGTAGAGAATTTGGAGCCACTGCTATAATATTGGAGTCAAGCAGTATAGATTTGATCCTTGGTATGTCATGGCTAAGAAAGGCAAAGGCCGTTATAGCATGTGGTAGAGGTACCGTAGAACTCACTACTACTAAAGGAGAAAGGTTTCAAGTTAACATTGCAGTAACCTCCTCATCTATGCGTGCAATGTTCTTCATGCCTGAGGAGTTTGTCGGTGACAATATTCGGGTGGTTAGAGATTTTCCGGATGTCTTTCCAGAGGAGTTACCAGGAATGCCACCTGAAAGAGAAGTTGAGTTTGTTATTGACCTCTTACCTGGAACCGCCCCTATTTCTAAACGGCCATATAGAATGTCCGTAGAGGAGTTGAAGGAACTTAAGAAGCAGTTAACTGAGTTACAAGAGGCTGGGTACATTCGTCCGAGTTCCTCACCTTGGGGAGCACCGGTCTTGTTTGTACAGAAGAAGGATGGATCGCAGCGGATGTGTGTGGATTATAGATCTCTTAATGATGTTACAGTGAAGAACAAGTATCCGTTGCCCCGTATTGAAGATTTGTTTGATCAAATGAGAGGTGCTAGAGTATTTTCGAAGATTGATCTCCGATCAGGATACCATCAGATGAGGATTAGACCATCGGATATTCCCAAGACGGCTTTCTCGACTAGATATGGATTATATGAGTTCACAGTTATGTCGTTTGGATTGACTAACGCACCAGCCTATTTTATGAACTTAATGAACAAGGTGTTTATGGAGTATTTGGACAGATTCGTCGTGGTATTCATCGATGATATTCTTATTTATTCTCAGAGTGAAAGTGATCACGAAGAACATCTGAGGATGGTGCTACAGAAGCTACGAGATAATCAACTCTATGCCAAGTTCAGCAAGTGCGAGTTTTGGATTGGCGAAGTGCCATTTCTTGGTCATATTATTTCTAATGGAGGAATAGCAGTGGATCCTGCTAAGGTTAAGGAGATAATGGAGTGGAGAGTACCCACTACAGTTACTGAGATTCGAAGTTTCTTAGGACTTGCTGGCTATTATCGGAGGTTTATCGAAGGATTTTCTAAGATTGCTAAGCCGATGACTTCGCTTTTGGAGAAAGGAAGAGAATTCAAGTGGGATGATAAATGTCAAGAAAGCTTTGACCTATTGAAGAAGAGGTTGATGTCGCCACCAGTATTGGTTATGCCAGACTTGCAGAAAGGATTTGATATCTATTGTGATGCATGTGGCCAAGGCTTAGGATGTGTGCTCATGCAAGAAGGTCATGTGATTGCATATGCATCTCGTCAGTTGCGGAGACATGAATTGAACTACCCCACCCATGACTTGGAATTGGCAGCCGTTGTGCATGCACTTAAGATTTGGAGACACTACATCATGGGAACTAAGTGCCAAGTATACACGGACCATAAGAGCCTGAAGTATATATTCACTCAGAAGGATCTCAACCTTAGGCAACGCCGTTGGTTGGAGCTTATTAAGGATTATGATTTGGAGATTCACTATCACCCGGGCAAGGCAAATTTGGTCGCAGATGCCTTGAGTCGCAAGGAGCATGTTCATTCAGCTGTTGTTGCCCAGCTACCCGATGAGATTGTTGAGGACTTCAGGAGACTTAACCTGGGGATAGTTGCTCATACTGAGGGAGTTACTATTGATGTGGAACCTACTTTGGAGCAAGAGATCCGCAAGGGAC
Organism: Zea luxurians; assembly: GCA_029449295.1. Classification (NCBI taxonomy): domain Eukaryota; kingdom Viridiplantae; phylum Streptophyta; class Magnoliopsida; order Poales; family Poaceae; genus Zea; species Zea luxurians. Next base: position 47,508,468 of record JAOPSE010000005.1, on the reverse strand, counting down.
AAATTGGTGATGATAAGATAAAAGAGATTAAGGATCTGATTACTGAAGGTCGAGTTCCGGAATTCACGGAAGATGGGCAGGGCACTATATGGTTCAAGGACAGGATATGTGTTCCTGATATTAAAAGCCTTCGAGAGACTATTTTAAAGGAGGCCCATGATTCGGATTATTCTATTCATCCTGGAAGTACCAAGATGTATCAAGATTTGAAGCAAAAGTATTGGTGGTATGGATTGAAAAGAGATGTAGCTGCACATGTGGCTATGTGCGATGTATGTCAAAGAGTTAAGGCTGAACACCAGAGGCCAGCTGGACTATTGCATCCACTGAAGATACCCGAGTGGAAATGGGAAGAGATTGGTATGGATTTCATTACTGGATTGCCTCGCACCCAAAAAGGATATGATGCTATATGGGTGATTGTGGATAGATTGACCAAAGTGGCTCACTTTATTCCTGTCAAGACTACTTATAAGGGTACTCAGCTAGCAGAGTTATACATGGCTCGGATTGTGTGTTTGCATGGAGTACCAAAGAAGATCGTGTCTGATCGAGGTTCGCAGTTTACCTCAAGATTTTGGAGAAGCTTTCATGAGAACATGAGCACAAAGTTGAATTTCAGTACAGCTTATCACCCTCAGACGGATGGACAGACTGAAAGGACAAATCAAGTTTTGGAAGATATGTTGAGAGCATGTGCCCTTCAGCATGGAGGAAGTTGGGATAAGAGTTTGCCTTATGCTGAGTTCTCGTATAATAATAGTTATCAGGCCAGTCTAAAGATGTCACCTTTTGAAGCTTTATATGGGAGGAAGTGCAGGACTCCTCTATATTGGGATCAGACTGGAGAGAGACAGTTCTTTGGGCCTGAACTGATTCAAGAAGCAGAAGAACAAGTCCGTATAATTCGGGAAAATTTGAGAGTGGCTCAAACCAGGCAAAAGAGTTATGCTGATAATAGAAGGAGACCACTGGAATTTGAAGAAGGAGATTATGTGTATCTCAAGGTGTCACCTCTGCGTGGAATGAGGAGATTTAAAGTCAAGGGCAAATTGTCCCCTCGCTACATTGGACCATTCTTGATCTTTAGAAGAGTTGGGGAGATGGCATACCAACTCGAGTTACCTGCTAGTCTATCAGATGTGCATAATGTGTTCCATGTATCTCAACTGAAGAAATGTCTCCGTGTCCCTGAGGAACAGTTACCAATGGAAGAGCTCAGTGTTCAGGGTGATTTGACTTACACGGAGTACCCGATCAAGATTTTGGATACATTGACTCGAGTTACAAGGAATAAGGTGATAAAGATGTGCAAAGTTCAATGGAGTCACCACAGTGAAGATGAAGCAACTTGGGAAAGAGAAGAAGAGCTTCGCATAGATTTTCCCCACCTTTTCCCTAGATCTTCTTAAATCTCGAGGACGAGATTATTTTTAAGGGGGGTAGGATTTGTAACACCTACTTTGTAATTGCTAGGGATAATATCAATAGAGAAACATTTTCTCTTTATGTGAGATTGATCTTTATTCATCATCATATGAGAACACCATATCCAAGAACAAATAATGAAAAGATATGCTACTAAATCATTGCATCATGCTGGATATTTTATTTTGTGTGCATTTTGTGACAAGAAAAACATTAAATATCCAAATGAGAAATTAAATCCTAAAAGAGATGCTAAAATTTGGAAAGAGAGAAAGAAATGAATAATGTAAGGATTAAAATATGTAAATAAAGATACATTATTCCAACATTAAGGTGAGAATTTGTATCATGGACTCAAAACAGAAACTCACAATTCAAAATTTAAATTTGGATTTAAAAGAGTTAAAAGTAAAAGAAAAGAAAACAGAAAATAAAAAAAGACAAAGAACCTTACCTGGGCCTCGGATCCCACTTTTGGCCCACCCACAGGATCACTATCGCGGCGGCCCATTTAACTCACCCCCGCGCGCGCGTGCTGGACTCGCTTACAGATGGGGCCCGGCCGCCAGCCTCTCCATCCGCGTTCACCGGCGCTCGGCTTCCTCGCTGGCGCGTGGGACCGGGTGGTCAGTGCCGTCGTCCCCGTAAGACTCGCGGCGTGCTCAACCGAATCCGCGAGCTCAACGTCCGCCCGCGTTTCGCGCCTCCCGTGGCGGCCCGTCGACCGAGCAAGCACCCCACCTCCCGACCATAAGTAACGCGCCGCGTCCCTTCTACCTTCTCGGTGATTTTTCCCCAACTTCTTGCCACATAACCGCGTCGCCGCGAACACCACGGGTGAAACCCGCCGCCGCCGTGCCTTTCCCCCATTCGCCGTCGATTGGAACCGTGGGGAGGACCGGGGTCATAACCGGAGCTAGCGCGGGTGATCTGTGGACCTCGGAGGGGGAAACACCGTCGGGAATCGTCCACCGGTGTACGACGACTGCATCGCGCCGCAAGTCACCGTGGATTGGGTTCTTGCGTGCGCCATCCTCGGTGAGCATGCCTTCCTTTGATTCGCGCTGTTCTTCGCTACGCATATCATAGGGCGGATTAGAGAGTAGCTGTAGGATTTGTCGGGCGGGTGTCGACCGGCGATGGCGCCGCCGTGTGCTGTCATCGCGCCGCCGTGTCTGTTCGCCGAAGGAGCTGGCGATGGGGGCAACGCGTAGAAGCCGTCGATCTCTGGATTAACGGTTAGGATTACACATGCGTACCGATTCGCTCCCGGTGCATCTCGGCCGTCGGATTCCTGATGGACGATCTAGATGAGAACAACGAATACCCCTTCGTTTCATTAAATCTGTGTCGTCGATTTTAGATCCGGTGGTGATCTGCGCGTACCGGTTCAACCTAAAACAGATCTAATCTGCACCACTGATGTTAGATCGGACGGTCAGATTTAGATGATACCCCTTCGCCGAGCCAAAACTACAAAATAGCCCCTCGGGTTTCAATGAATTAACCCGCCATCCACCTTCACTGTGCACTGTGTCTCGGGTAACTTACACCGAGACCCCTGGGTTTCTCCAGAATTGACGCCCAGTCCAGTCAACATGAAAACCAGAGAAAATGAATTTTTAATATAAAAATAATTACTATAACTTGATAAATTCATAGAAAATCCATTTTTAGTCCAAATCACTTCATTCCAGTTGCTAAATTTTTGTAATTTTATCCTCTAACACCTAGAGCCTCTGTTATGTCATGAAGATCAGTAAGGAATTTATTTATCACTTAATCCTATTTAAAGCACATAAAACCTTTGAAAATGCATAACTTAAAATCTATAACTCAGAAAATTATGATTTCTGTTCCTAGGATTTTATTTTAATATGTAGAATATCTCTGTGCATTTTGTTTATATGTTTGGTGTAATGTTAATTTCTCTATATGCACTGTGTTTGTTTGTATTGTGGCGAGTAGAAGAGCCCGTTGCTGAGGATCCTGGTGAGCAGCAGGTTGAGGTAGCTGAGCAGGAGCTCATTGAAGGCAAGTTGTGCCCTTGACCACTTTTTACCCAATAATGTTCTTTAATATCACTTATCCATGCATAGGTTAATTTTGATGGGACCCAATAGGTCACCCTAGATTGCTTATCTCATTACCTTGTTTACCCCTGAATCACCTGGGTAGTTTTTGCTATGGTTTTACATGGTTTTGGGATAATTATTTATTATCTCTATGTTCCAATTCTTGTTGTTATTCTGTTTATGTTCATGTTGTTATCATTAATGTTAATTGGAACATAGAGCTTAACTTGAGAACCACGTGCCACCACAAGGGTGGAATGGGACGCCCTTGGCTGACTAATTAGGAAAGCTAGTGGAAGACTACCTTACCCGAAAGGGGCAAGGGCAGTAGGGGAGAGGTCAGTGCGGGGAGGTCCCTGGTTGATTTTGCTGCGATGGCTATCAGCCAGGAACCCTTTACTGGATCTTCCCATAAACTGTAGCGGGTTTTCGGAAGCTAGTGGAACTTTGTAAAGGCCTCGTAGTGTTGCCCTGCCGTGCTTCCTAGGTAGAGGTATATGGGATTCATGACCCCTTGGCAGATGGGTAACATGACTTGTGGGTAAAGGGTACAACCTCTGCAGAGTGTAAAACTGGTATACTAGCCGAGCTCACGGTCACGAGCAGCTCAGGACTCTCTGATGTTTAATTATGGAACTTAAATTCAATTTTGTCATTTGCATTGCATGGGTTTTGTTATTAATTTTGTTCTATACTTTACTTATGGTTTGGTATTTACTTACACTTAGTAACTGCTAATAAAATTTTGACCAACTACTTAAAAGCAATGCTCAGCTTTAACCCCTGTCTTTGATTAAGCCTTACACATCACATGAACTCACACCTTTGTGAGTTTATGTCCACTGGTTCCCCACAACTTGTTGAGCTATGATCATGTGTGAGCTCACCCTTGCTGTCTCACACCCCCCCCACAGGAGATGATCAGGTGGTTCAGGAGGAGCTGCCTAACACTGAGGAGTTCGATCTGATCTAGGTGGCGTTTCCCAGTCGACATTGGCACCGACGATCCTTAGTTCGTTTTATCTTTATTATTTTATTTTGTAATAAGTCTTCCGCTATGTAATAAATACTCTGATGTTAATGACATTTATCTCTATACACTCTGTTATTATATATGTTGTCTTCTTGGCGCATGTATGAGATGCACCCGGCTTTGTTCCTTAAAACCGGGTGTTACATTGGTTCTACTAACCAAAAGTCTTGTGAGGAGTTTAGCAGGATGATGATTAAAAAGTTTGAGATGTCGATGATGGGCGAGTTGAACTACTTCCTTGGGTTCCAAGTGAGACAACTCAAGGATGACACCTTCATCTCCCAAAAAAAGTACACTCAAGATCTTCTCGAGCAGTTTGGGATGAAGGACGCCAAGCCCGCGAAGACACCAATGGGAACCGACAGACATATCGACCTCAACAAAGGAGGTAAGTCCGTTGATCAAAAGGCATACCGGTCTATGATAGGGTCATTACTTTATTTATGTGCTAGTAGACCGGATATTATGCTTAGCGTATGCATGTGTGCTAGATTTCAATCCGACCCAAGGGAATGTCACCTTGTGGCCGTTAAGCGAATTCTTAGATATTTAGTTGCTACGCCTTGCTTCGGGATCTAGTATCCAAAGGGGTCTACCTTTGACTTAATTGGGTATTCAGACTCCGATTATGCTAGATGCAAGATTGATAGGGAGAGTACATCAGGGACGTGCCAATTCCTAGGAAGGTCTCTGGTGTCTTAGAGTTCAAAGAAACAAACTTCCGTTGCCCTACCCACCGCTGAGGCCGAGTATGTTGCCGCAGGACAGTGTTGCGCGCAACTACTTTGGATGAGGCAAACCCTCCAGGACTTTGACTACAATCTGAGCAAAGTCCCACTCCTATGTGACAATGAGAGTGCAATCCGCATGGCGGATAATCCTATTGAACACAGCTGCACTAAGCACATAGACATCCGGCATCACTTTCTGAGAGACCACCAGCAAAAGGGAGATATCGAGGTGTTCCATATTAGCACCGAGAACCAGCTAGCCGATATCTTTACCAAGCCAGTAGATGAGAAAACCTTTTGCATGCTGCGTAGTGAGCTAAATGTCTTAGATTCATGTAACTTGGATTGATCTATAGCATACATGTGTTTTATGCCTTTGATCATGTTACTTATACATTTATGCAACTTGTTGCTTATTTATGGTGCTCAAGTTGTGCAAGGGATCCCCAGACCTCACAAGCCCATGTGTGAATGATGCACATATTTAGGGGGAGAAGTGCTACAACTTGACCCTTTGAGACTAATCCTTGTGGTTGAGTTACTTGATGTAGTCTCAAAGGGGCATTGAAAGGAAAAGGTGAACTTGGACCATGCAGAGACTTCCACTGCTTTCCAGTATTAGTGTACTCACCTCCAAGTTCATTCTTATGCTCTTATTGCCTTTTGCTTTTAATTGACAATTTTTGGTGAGGCAATGGGGTTAAAGGGCCAAGAATGATCCCGTTTTGGTGCTTAATGCCAAAGGGGGAGAAATTAAGGCCAAAGCAAATGGATCAGCTACCACTTGAGAATTTTGAAAACAATAGAGTTAGAACTTTTGATTTGTCCAAAATACTCTTATTGTATCTTATTGCAAAATTCTGTCTCTTGTGGGGAGAATTTATGATTATGGGAAAAGGGGGGGAGTTTTTGGCACTTGATCAATTTCACTCTTGGATTTTCTCTTTTTATGCCCAAACAAGTGAGTTTGAATTAGTGATAAGGAAAATGAATTTGATTTGCAAAAACAAACCAAGTGGTGGCAAATAATGATCCAAATATGACAAATTAGACTGTGAAGTGTTGGCATAAATCACCAAAAATGGGGAGATTGAAAGGGAAATGTGCCCTTGGGCCATTTCTATAATGTTTTGGTGATTAAGTGCCCAACACACATTCTCTAAGTTTTGAATGTGCCAAAGATTGAAGAAGTGCAAATCATGTAACAAGGTACGTTTCTAGACTGAGTACATTGTTTTGAGTACTAACATATTTTGTCTAAGTGCTAGAAACAGGAGAAAAGGAATTGGAAAAGAGTTGGCTGTCTCTTGCTCGGTCTGGGTGCACCGGACTGTCCGGTGGTGCACCGGACAGTGTCCGGTGCGACAGGCGAATCCAAGGTGAACTGGCTGCTCTCGAGACTCGACGGTGTCACACCCGGTTTTGAAGGTAAACCGAATGCGAACCATGTACGTGCCAGGATCAGAAATTCACGTACACAGCGATTACATAAATGACTCATCATAGCACAATGCTTCGAATTTACAATAAAGAGTAGGTAATAATATTAAAGACTAGAGTCTTTTACATAATATAAATCAAAGTACATAGAATCGAAACGTAGCCAACGTAAACAACCCACCACAGGCAGCTGACTGGGGGAAGTCGCTAGCCTAATCCTCAAACTCATCGAAGTCCTGGAACTCCTGGAGATCCACCTCGATGCCTTCTTCTTTACCTGAGCATAGATTGCACCAAAGGCAACCTAGTGTTTTGTGAAAGCAAGGGTGAGTACACATCAACGTACTCAGCAAATGTCCTGTTTGGCTGAGATGGACTAGCTTTATGTGGGGTTAAGCTCAAGCAGTTGCTTTTAGTTGGTCAGGTATTTATTATTAGTGGAAGCCAAGTTTTATCAGATAACCAACCCATGAACCATTTCCTCACCGAGGAAACACCAATATCAGCATCGAACCAAAACCATAAATAAAACCATTGTGTCTCATATCATCTGTATCTCTAATCAAAGAGGATCCCAAGGCCGCTCTTAACCGTGAGCACGGCCGATATATCAGTTTCATTCCCTCTGTAGAGGTCGCACACTTTACCCATGAGCCATGATTCCCATTTTGCCCGGGGATCATGACTCCCCATTGATCACTTCCTAGGTGGTCCGACAGGGTATCACTACGTAGCTTTTACAAAGATTCCCTAGAGGTCATAGCCGCTCGTTAGGTTTCTCCAGTTTGATAAACACAGTACCCCTCCCCACAGGAGGGTGACTAACAAAAGCAAAACGAAAGAACCTCGACACCTAGCCTCGGCAGAGCAAGCACTGTGCCTGGACCCCATTGACGGCACGACGGCGAAGCAACTACACCTCCAGTTCCTCTAATTAATTAGCTAAGAGCGTCTCATTTCACCCTCATGGTTGCACTGTTATCCCGGGTGGTCTCTCAACGAACAGGTCCTTACGGAGAGGTACTCGGGAAGCAGCCCGAGCCCCCTTTAGTATCACAGGAACATCATCGGGATAACATCATAGTATCATAAGTATTCACATCATGTTCATTGATTAAAGTAAAGCAATAGCATAATGCTAATCATGATAACCCAAAAGGTAAACAAGGATAAGGTAAATAGAAAGCTAGTCAATCCTTAGGTTTCAATTAAGTAATGCGGGACAGTGCATTGAAAGTGAATGGGACATAATGGGTCAGAGGACACTTGCCTTCACTAAACAGATGCTCAGGGTCTTCAACCTTGTGGAACTCGAAGAACTGGATCACTTGGTCGCCAACGCTTGATCTTTGATCCCTCGAAGCTCGGAAACGGATCGCAATCTATCCGCGACGCACAACAAATAAAACATGCACAAACAAACATATATATGCATAAGAACATTACACCATTCAAATAAGAACATAATAAAATATGCAAAACGAAATAGGGCGTGTTACTACGGTCACGCGAGGAAAAAGAAACGCGACAGGCGGAGCTACGTTCAAGAAGTTATCGCGTCTAAACTAAACGAGTACTAATCATAACATTTAGTTTGATCTGATTATGTTAATCGATATTTATTTAAAATAAAACTAGAGCTATCGCACAATTTTAATTAGCTGACCACACCAACAATTCTTAGTTAAATAAGTAATTTAAATAACATCGGCGACTCTAAGCGAGACGAATTAGCGGAGCAAGGCGAAATACGTAACGCGTGAAACAGCACGACCGCACCACGCGCCCTAGCGCTCGCACCACGCGTGGCACGCGCGACATATCACGCTGACGACACACGAAACAACGTGCGCGACCAGCGTGAACGAGAACGCACCACGTGCGGAACAGCTCTCGCGATAGACGAGAAAATACTAAATAGAAGACGCGTTTATACTAAACAAATATTAAATAGTTAAGTTCACATTAGCCATGTTTATGTTTATCATAATAGCGCGAAATAAACACTACACATTTAATCTAATTGAAATATTAGTCCAATAAATATTAGTTGAGCGAACCTTAAGTTAATTATCTATGATATATGACTTAACGAACTAACGTCACTAACATGAGTGTTTATAAGTGGCAAACTATTTATTATCACGCGCGGACACCGTGCGACACACGTGATCGACACGCGAGATACGTGCTACCGACGCGTGGCAAGGTAAGCGACACGTGTAAATGGCACACGTGACGCACGGACACAGCGTGTGACGACACGCGAAACAATGCGCACGACATCGCGTGAGTTAGCGTGACTACGCGCACGACCGTGCGCGACACGCACGAGTCAACACGACTATGCGCGCGAACAGCACGATGACGCGCAAACGATGTCGCGCGCGAACAACGAACAAATAATTAATGACAAGTATTTTAGTTGGCATTAATCACGTTAATTAACATTTATATTTATAAAAGCATGAGTTAAAACTACCTACTCGTTCTAATTAAATTGTTATTTTATTAACCTCGAACAAACCAATAATTAATTATTCAGCTATAACACACGATATGACAACAATGAGCGCACGTGTGACCACGTGCAATTGACGTGCGACAACGTGTGCGAACAGCACGCGTGATTCGCGCGAGCTACGCACGCGATACACGATACTCGCTAAACCACAATGAGTAAATAATAAACAAGTATTAATAATCAAGTTAACATTTATTTATAAAAGCACGAAATGAACTATAAACTAGTTTTAATTAGAAGATCATAAGTATTGAATAAACCACTAATTAAATAATTAAAACTTGTGACGTGATAAGGTAACATTATTAATACGAAATCGACACCGTCACGAAGTTGATACGACTAAAACAAGCTGTAACGGGTTTACAACGCATATTCGAATAACCAACAACTCACGTCTAATAAACTACGCGACACATGTGAACCGCTAAACACGCGTTGCAATTACACTGACTAAGCACGTATTGAATTAACACATGTATGTTGGTATTAATCACGTTAATATATGTTTATAAAAGTGCAACTTAAAACTATAAATTAGTTTTAATCAAATTGTTATTTTAATAAATATCGGATAAACAAACAAACGATTAATTAATTAATTAAAACTCGCGTCACGACAAAATAACATTTTAACATGTTGACAACATTATTACAAAGTTAGCCGAAACGAGTTTATGACACAAAATTTATTGAATAAATAATATTTCGTGGATTAAACGGCGTGGCGCAATTTCATTGACTGGGAACTTGCCACATATAGAACCACATGGGAACACAATCGTAGACAATCTTTGGGATCTATTGCATTAAGGAGAATGTGAGGTTGAATGGCATGCAGGTGGGGGCCATGCACGACCTCTGGTGGTTGAGCGACATGCTGGTTTTTCCTATCTGCTGGTAACATGCGTCGTGCATGTGGGTGGGCCCATGTGGCGTTTTTTTTTTGGCTTTCACTGCTTGCAGATCATGCGCATGGGAGAGGGGTCCCCAAGGCAATTCCTTCCTCCACCTTTCCTGCAACCGTATGCTCCAGTTTTCCTGCAACCGCATGCATGGCGCTCCCTTGGGCCTGAACCACCGTGGGGAGGGGCTACCAGGTGCTGGGAAAAGGAGGCCAGGGGCGGCACCAGTCACCGGTGGCTTGCCGGCCGGTGGTCTTAGCACACGCGGGGTTGAGGAGCCCAGCAATGGGAGGGCTGGCCAGCCGTGGTGCTGCGTGGTGTGGCTCGCAGAGGCTAGCAGGACGCGCGGCTAGGAGCACGCGCGTTGGCGCCAACGCTCAGCCACGCCGGAGCGAGCGAACTAGACAGCACCCACATGCAGGGGCCCTTGGACATGGTGGCGCGGAGGAGCTAGCTGGGCGGGGTCCAACTATACGACGATGCTCTGACAGGTTGAGCAGCGACGAACGGAACGCATGCAGGAGCTATGCTATGCACATCAGGGAATGGGCTAGAGCGGTGAGGTGGCCTTACCGGGCAGGGAGCGACGCGAGCAGCTCATCAGGGTCGAAGAAGATGGCCGGAGAAGGCTCGTGAGGCGACGCAGCAGTTTCGCGGTGTGCGCAGGAGCAGGACGGCACACGAGGGGGTTCATTAGCGTAGGGGTTGTTGTGGTTTATTTGTGGAAGAAAAGAGAGGGAGGGGTTCACGACTACAGGGTCTGTATATATAGTATACAAGAGAGAAAAGATTGCGGGAGGTGGTTGTCGATCTTACCGTGGATTGGATCGAGAGACGGGGCTAGGCGAGGTGAGGTGGTTGCGAGCCTGCGATCAAGTCAGACACGCGTGCGAAAGGGACAAGCTTGTCAGCACATGGCTGGATGCGGGGCGACACGCAGCATGCATGGCGCTTGGTGCGCCCGCGCGCAGGCAAGGCGAGGCGATGCGTGGTTAGTGGCTGGAAGCAACCCACAAGAAGAGGGGTAGATGGTGATAGACAAGGTAAACGACAAGGTAGACAATGGAGGGGTAGATGGTGATAGACATGGGTAGACGAGGATAGCAGAAGTGAGTTGCATTCCGTTCGCGAGAAGGAGACATATATATTATGAGTTTGTGGAATATTTTAGCTTTTGCAAATATTAAATTTTAGAGATTAAAATAATATCAGAGAATCTGAAATTCAGATTTAATACTCAAAAAAAGTTCCGAATGTTTTGAAAATCCCCCAAAACAACCTCGAGATTATTTTACATGTTTTGAAAACTTTTTGCACTCATAAACACTATGCAATGCATGAATGCAGCAATAGAAGCTTCTCTAGGATTTATTTTAATAAACTTAAAACTTATATATATACAATAAAATAACTCCATTATTTAGAAAAAAAGAGAAGAAAAGCAAGTAAAGGAGAGGGTAACACCTGAATTTGGTGGATATTAGAAAAGAAATTTTATACCCCCAAATTCAGGGTGTTACAGACGGCGGCATACGGCTATAATTCACCGGACTGTCCGGTGCACCACCGGACAGTCCGGTGAGTCGTCCGCGGCGAAGTCGTCGCTCTCGGGAAAAGGATCAGCGGCGTACGGCTAAAATTCACCGGACTGTCCGGTGGTGCACCGGACTGTCCGGTGAGCCAACGGTCGACTGCTCAACGGTCGACCGCGTAATCCGCGGGCGACGCGTGGCCCGCACCAACGGTCGGAAGGGGGCACCAGACTGTCTAGTGTGCACCGGACTGTGTCCGGTGCGCCATTCGTGTGACACTATGAAAATAATTAAATAAAAATAATACATTTATGATAATAAATTTTCCATTGAAGTGTTTGTTATTTATTTCAGTCGGAATGATTTTTGATTGCTCATAAGTAATTTTGAATATTGAATATCATTTCTTCTTAAATGAAAATTCACCTAAATAATATAATAAATATTAGTCCAAGAATTAATATGTTATTTATAAATAATTTTGGTTTGATTCTTATGAATTTTTATGATTGTTTGAATAGGTATTTCAAAATTTGAAAAAAAGAAAAAAAACAAAACCTAACCCTAATCTACCCTGGCCGAATCGGCCCACTAAGGGCCCAACAAGCCAGCCGGCGCCCTAGCCTCCTCTATGCAGCCGCCGCTTCCTCCCAGGCCGCCGTCACCCTCTGCTCCTCTCTCTCCCATTCACTCTCTCTCCTCTCTCTCCCACCAGCCCTCCTCTCTCCATCCCGCCTCTCCTTCTCTCCGCGCCGTGCCGAGATGACCCCGCGAGCGCGCCCAGCCCGCGCGCAGTGCCCAGACGGGCGCCCGAGCAGCCCCGCCAAGGAGCCGAGCGCCCTGCACGCCGGCCGGACCCGAAGCTGTGCCCGCCAGGAACCCGACACGAAGCCCCACCGCCAGCCGTGCTAGCCCCGCGCGCACCCGAAGCCGCCCAGGAGCCGCACGCAATGCCCGAGCGCCCTGCCCTGCACCGTCTGAGCCGACCGTCCGTTTGTTTTTGGCGTTATTGGAGCTTCAAATGCGTCCGTTTCTCCCCTCCATTGATGCACGCCATCAATGGCATGACGCCGGCAGACCTCTCCTCTTCCCTCTCCCTCTATAAATTCGACCGAGCCCGGACCTCTCTCTCCGGCCCCAAACTTGCTCTCTGTCACGTTTTCCTCTCTCACGGCGCCCACACACCGTCGCCAGAGCTCGTGCTCGCCAACCGGACCGTCTGCACCCATCCCGGCCACCTCGACCGAACCCCGACTGGCCACCCGCAGCCGCAGCCGCACCGCACGCCCGCCATCGAGTCCCTGCTCGCACAGTGCCCGTCGCCATCATTGCCTGCGCAGCACCCCGGCGATCGTGCTCACGCCGTTCGCCGTCGTTGCCTCGCCGGAGACGTGTCCGAACCCGTCAAACCTCGTCGTTCCCTGCCCGCCGAGCCCGTTCGTTGTCGTTCGCCGTCGTCCGTTCAACCAAGGTTGAAGACAACCCACTGATTTATTTTCTAAATCATATTTTGAATCTTGCGATTTATCGTTGTAATATTATGATGCGATTTGGTGATTCGTGTATGATTTTAGAGATTTTGTTATATACGTGACGTCAAAATCGAACCTCGCGACAACGTTTTAATATGCGTATGATTTTATAATTCTAAAAATGAGCACGGTCACTATTCACTAACCCAGCGATTGTCATACTAGAAATGTTTATAATTAATTTTGTTTTAGTGGGTGGAGCGATAATCTGTTAGTATTAATATAAGTGATATAAGAAATTGAAATAGGAATTTAAAGCCACGTATTTTCGGTCGAATGAAAATATATAGATTTTACTATTCATAATAATGTATTCACAAGTATAGCACTTAATTACTTAGAATTAGTAGGATATTTATCTATGTCATAATAACCATGAATATGTGATTAAAAGTCCCATTTAGTAATTTACAATTAATGCTTAGTATATTAATGCTAGAAGAATTAAATAAACAATTTTTAGTTACATGTATAAATTATATTTAGAAAAGAAAGGAGAAAACTGAAATAGTAGAATTTATAATAATGTTAAAATGACTTAGGCACTTATACTTTTCTAATAAAGAAAATGATAATATGTTGATAAATATAAGTTTCTTACTAAAGAATTAGAGAATTTGTTTCTAACTGTAAAACGACCTTTTAATAGGCATCATGATTTTGATTTAATAAGATTCGTTATAGATGTGTAAGTATAGCCGTACTAAATAGTAATTTGTCATATAACTTTTCTAATAATGATATAATGGCTTAATTAAGTACTCACATAGTCATAATTAAACAATAGTTAATAACATACCAATGAATATAATATTCATTTTAAATATCTAGGTCATATGTTTCTAAACTAAATGTAAAGATAAATAATAGAGTAATTATATCCTCTCATAACCTAGTTAATTAGATTTATGTTTGTTTACAACTGGTTATATAGGCTCAATTAATCATTTAATCAAAAATTAGTTCATATTATTTATATATGTGTCACTTAGTTTTTCCTAAAGAATAAACTAAGAAAATTAGTGTTCATGTTCTTTAATAATAATGTTAGTTTGTATATTGTTTTGTATATAGCTTTCTTAATAAAATATAGGATATGTACTTTCTAACAAAAATAAAATATAATTGTTGTTCATTGTCTTTTACATAAAAGTTCATTAAAGCATATATCATAACTTTTCATAAATAAGTGTTTAATAATAATTATCTTTTCACATAAAACCTATTTAGACTTACATCTTAATTTGTCATAAGTGAATGATTAATAATATGCTCCATAATGCTTCTAAAATTAATAACGTGATTAGTAGCTCATTAACCCTAGATATATAGCTTATATCTATTCTAAAAGGTTAAAAATATTTATCGTTATAACGTGTTTTATCGTCTTATAAATCCTTTATCTTAGACGTATCGCGTTTGACGTTTTATAAAAGATTAAATTTGGTGAACCTAATATTTGTATATTTTAATTAAGATATTTTTAAACTTATGTCTTGTTTTATAAATTATAGATCACATTTTTTAAAAAAAATACCTTCTTAATTATAACCATTACTTACAACGTTTTTGAAAAGCAAACGCTCTTTTTGTTAGGCTTTCTTTTAGCTCTACGTATGGTGACTGTTGTATGTTATTGAATGGTGTTTGTTCTTCTTGTTTGTTTGTGTGATATTCAGTGGTTGATCTAGTAGTTGAGAATCAAGATATATTTCGTGGAAGAACCTCAAGTTTTCAATAAGCAAGGCAAGTGGACTTCTCCCTCTGTATACTCTGTTTGATCCCAAACAATACATTTAATAAAGTTTACTCTTTTGGATATATATGCATAATTTGACAGGTTACCTATTTAGATAACCTTTCCAACCTTATTCCTTGTTCAAACCTGGGAATTATACTTTACATTCGTAGCTATGCTATTGCTACAACTTAACTTTATGCAGTCACTCCCGCTTATGATATTAATGTTCCAAATGGTAAGTTTACATTATTGTTGTTAACCCGATGGTTAAACAAGATTATTGCATATTAATTGGAACATGGAGTGACCACCCGGGAAAACAGTGCTACCATGAGAATTATCATGGCTCTGGTCTTGGCTAAATAACTAGGGAAGTCTTATGTTGGGTGTTGGTCGTGGTGGACCGGAACGGGGGCATCTGGCAAGCTCTTATAGTTTCGGCTCAGGCAGATTGGATATGGGCATAGTTCCCAAAGCTTTACCTTGTAGTCTGGACTATAAGTTGGTTACGGTAGGTGTGCCTTATGCAGTTTGACCATTTCCAGCATTTGCGTAATGAGGACTCTAGGGAGAAGCCTCGTAGTGAGACCCTGGCCATTCACCTCGGAAGTGAATACGGGTCTAGCTAACCCGGGCTAGAAGGGAATCGCGACTCATGGGTAAAGATGCGCCACCTCTGCAGAGTGTAAAATTGATATATCAGCCGTGCTCACGGTTAGGAGCAGCCTGGACTCCTCACATGATAATTGAACTTGAAGATGGAAATAAATCGAGATCCGATGATCTACCAATGGTTTGTTTAAGTGGTTTCACTTAAGTGTTTTTGAAATACTCTTGTATCTTTGCTTAATGGGAATACTTGGGATTCACACTTAGTAGTAAGACAGGTGTTGTTAATAAAATGTTGACCAACTAAAATGCTTACTACTCAACCTTAGCCTCACCTTGTTAGACTTGCATTAGTTTTTCCCCCACTTGCGGAGCCCCGACCATAAGTGAGCTCACCCTTGCTTAATTTTGATCAGAAGTTGCAGATGAAGATATGATGCTGAACTCCATGGATGCTAGTCTAGTGATACCCTCGGTCATCTTCCTGTGGATGGATGTCCATGTTCGCTGTACTTTGATGAATAAAGGTTAAGACATTATGTCTGTTCGAAGTGTAATATGTTAATAAAATCGTTATTTACACTTTTATGCATTGTTCTTTTGATATATTACACTTGTGACGTCAACATATGTGTGGAAATAGATCCTGGCACACATATGCTATGCACCCGGCTCTGCCCTCAGAGAAGGGTGTGACAGAAGTTGGAATTCCTTATCGCCGGATCAGTACAAACGAAAGTGAAACTACAAAACAGAAGAACCGGATTTTGTTTTCGGGCATAAAAAGTCAATGGTCTCCCCAAGAACAACTAATAGCAGATGCACTATCAGACGATGAAATGCCAGGTTTTCCAAAAAGGAAACATCACAAGGATGCCTAGACCCAAGAAGAAACACATGAGTGTTACATTGATGGATGGACTATTACATGCACACAGTTTCAGCCTCGTCGTCGTTTCAGATCCAAGAAACAAAAAGGGAAACATGGAAAAAGTCAAGAAATAACTTCATGAAAAGCTTGCTATCAATGTGGACGTGAAGATCATTACTTCCGTAACTGTCCTGAGAAGAGTTCACTACAGATCACCACCGAGATGAAGCTATCTCAGTCTTCAGAAATAGAATGTGAACAAAAATGCACATAAACTTCTACCAACTCAGTAAAGACAACTCCATGTAACTTATCAAGTCGTGCTTGCTTTGGTTGTGGTGATGCCGACCATCTTGTTAATGGTTGTCCTAAGAAGGATGTGGAGATCAATAAGGTCCAAAAGAAAAGACAACACCCTCAAACCCATGCATCAACAAAGAATAAACAACGAAAAGAGACCACAGGAAAGATAAGTTATGCAGTGACAGGAACCAGTCCATATGATGATGCAGTAATTTTTGGAACACTAGTCATTCACACAACCATCGCCACTGTGTTGTATGATCCTCGTACAACACATTCCCTTATCAGTGCCCAGTTTGCAACAAAGTATGGTATCTTTAAGTGTCCCTTGAGATCAAGGAAGACCATCAGTACACCTGAAGGAAAAATGTTAGTAAACTACATATGTCCAAAAGTAAGTGTTAAAATCAATGGGATAGATTTTCCAGCTGATCCTCCTAGTGATAGAATCAATGGGAAAGGATGTGATTCTTGGAAAGAATTGGTTACAAAGAACTAAGGCAGTAATCCAACTTACTGAGAGAACCATGTGTTTGGAAACCCCGTCTGGAGAAAGAATAGTAGTTGAAGACAATCGACCTCCAGCTTAGATTGGTACATCTATCAAGGAAGAATAATATATCGTTTAGCTAGAAGGAGTATGTCTCACGAAGAAACAAAAAAATGTCAAAGTGTTGCCCCTTTCAAGATTTGTAATAGTGCTAAGTGATATATGAATAAATTTGGAGAATCTTTCACACCTACGGTGTTTTGCCTCTTTATAAGGAAATAAAGTATGTTGTCATCTGCTGTATGCAATCAATGTGATACTCTAGTTGCCCTAAAATCCCACTCAAGTCTTTCTCTCAAATTTGTGCTCAAAGAAATGCTCTTGGATCAGAAAGATGATTTGGATATCGTGCTCTGTAATCTATAAGGTTCAAAAGGATCTATGTTAAGGATTATAACGCTTGTACGCTCTTGTAGTATGATGAAGCTATCTGAAACAATCCTTGTTCCTTGACTAATCTTATCTTGGAAATCAAAAAGTTGTGTTCGCTCTTCATCTTAATGTCATACAAGCCTCTTATGCAGTCTGTCTCACTAACTCTTTTACCCTCTGACTAGATGATGAACCCCAATGGAAATGAAGTAAATGATGCCAACGACAATATTCCTACCTTAACAACTATGAACGAGAAAAATGAGTCACAGAGGTATTCGATGAATGGAATGAAGAACAACAAAAGGAATAGAAAAATGTTTGGATATATATGCATAATTTGATGGGTTACCTATTTAGATAACCTTTCCAACCTTATTCCTTGTTCAAACCTGGGAATTATACTTTACATTCGTAGCTATGCTATTGCTACAACTTAACTTTATGCAGTCACTTCCGTTTATGATATTAATGTTCCAAATGGTAAGTTTACATTATTGTTGTTAACCCGATGGTTAAACAAGATTATTGCATATTAATTGGAACATGGAGTGACCACCCAGGAAAACAGTGCTACCATGAGAACTATCATGGCTCTGGTCTTGGCTAAATAACTAGGGAAGTCTTATGTTGGGTGTTGGTCGTGGTCGACCGGAACGGGGGCATCTGGCAAGCTCTTATAGTTTCGGCTCAGGCAGATTGGATACGGGCATAGTTCCCAAAGCTTTACCCTGTAGTCTGGACTATAAGTTGGTTACGGTAGGTGTGCCTTATGCAGTTTGACCATTTCTAGCATTTGCGTAATGAGGACTCTAGGGAGAAGCCTCGTAGTGAGATCCTGGCCATTCACCTCGGAAGTGAATACGGGTCTAGCTAACCCGGGCTAGAAGGGAATCGCGACTCATGGGTAAAGATGCGCCACTTCTGCAGAGGGTAAAACTGATATATCAGCCGTGCTCACGGTTAAGAGCAGCCTAGACTCCTCACATGATAATTGAACTTGAAGATGGAAATAAATCGAGATCCGATGATCTACCAATGGTTTGCTTAAGTGGTTTCACTTAAGTGTTTTTGAAATACTCTTGTATCTTTGCTTAATGGAAATACTTGGGATTCACACTTATTAGTAAGACAGGTGTTGTTAATAAAATGTTGACCAACTAAAATGCTTACTGCTCAACCTCAGCCTCACCTTGTTAGACTTGCATTAGTTTTTCCCCCACTTGCTGAGCCCCGACCATAAGTGAGCTCACCCTTGCTTAATTTTGATCAGAAGTTTGCAGATGAAGATATGATGCTGAGCTCCATGGATGCTAGTCTAGTGATACCCCCGGTCATCTTCCTGTGGATGGATGTCCATGTTTGCTGTACTTTGATGAATAAAGGTTAAGACATTATGTCTGTTCGAGGTGTAATATGTTAATATAATCATTATTTATGCTCTTATGCATTGTTCTTTTGATATATTACACTTGTGACCTCAACATATGTGTGGAAATAGATCCTGGCACACATATGCTATGCACCCGGCTCTGCCCTTGGGAAACGGGTGTGATAGAAGTGGTATCAAAGCAATGTGACCGTAGGTCGCTAGATTAGTTAGAAATGGAAAGCCCAGTCAGTCATTCAAAACTTGACTTAATTGTCTCCATAAAAACTTACTTTATATCAAAACTCGTCTCTTTTATTTTCAACTCTTCTTGTCTGATTCTTCGTCTATCAGAAGATTCTAATGAGAAGCATTGCAAGATGATGATCAAGCTAGGATTGCGGAACTTGAAGCGAAGTTTGCCAGAAGAAACCCTTTTGAAGCTATCGAAGATGCCCCATTCTCTATCTTATCCCCACTCCGCAAGAAGTTTTGCTATGGACCCCCTGGATCTATTATTTGACTTCTTGGTTAGGTTGATAGGATTGTTCTTTAGTATTAAGATTTTCGACTAGATCGGTAAGGGTGATATTATATTATATTATAGTGGTTTTCTAATCCCTAATATTGCTATATAACCCTTGACTCCTTATACTTTTGTCTTCTTGCCATTATATTGCCATCCATGCGCAATATCTACCTTGATATAATCAATCTTTGCCTCTCTACTTTTCTCCTTGATAATGCTTTCTCCCTAACTCACTACATATCCTTGGTTGTATCATTTATCCTGACTTTAATAGTTCGTGATTATCTTATTTCACTATTGGCCACCGACAAATATGTCTTGTCTAACTCCTTGATAATTCTTACCTGACTCCTTGACTTTATAATATCTTTCTTATTCCAAACCTTGTCTCACCTTTTGTTTTGGTTGAATGGGTAGAATTGGATTGTGTTGTGCTGATATGTTTGAGTTCATGTTAGTTATATTTGTGACTATGTTTGATTTGCTTCTTTGTAATGATTGTTGTTGTATTGTGTGACTTTTGTCCACAATGACATCAGTTAGCTAGAAAAAAACCTTAGATAGATGGGTTTTCTCTGCTCTCTATAATCTGTCTTTGCTCAACCTTTTCGTCCCTTCCATTCTTCCATACCCATACAGATGTCAGACCTTGGAATGTCAACTACAAGTGATGTCACTAGGTGCAAAGAATGTGGTGTGTTGGCAAGTCAAAACAACACTATAAATAAAACAGCCGATGAACAGACAATCAAGACACATAAGGATGCACAACCAAACCAACAGACAAGTGAACTTGGAACATGTTGTTGTTGTGAGTACTATGGATTTCCTTGTCGCCGGATCAGTAAAAATGAAAGTGAAACTACAAAACAGAAGAACCGGATTTTGTTTTCGGGCATACAAAGTCAATGGTCTCCCCAAGAACAACTAATAGCAAATGCACTATCAGACGATGAAATGCCAGGTTTTCCAAAAAGGAAACATTACAAGGATGCCCAGACCCAAGAAGAAACACATGAGTGTTACACTGATGGATGGACTATTACATGCACACAGTTTCAGCCTCGTTGTCGCATCAGATCCAAGAAACAAAAAGGGAAACATGGAAAAAGTCAAGAAATAACTTCAAGAAAAGCTTGCTATCAATGTGGACGTGAAGATCATTACTTCCGTAACTGTCCTGAGAAGAGTTCACTACAGATCACCACCGAGATGAAGCTATCTCAGTCTTCAGAAATAGAATGTGAACAAAAATGCACATAAACTTCTACCAACTCAGTAAAGACAACTCCACCATGTAACTTATCAAGTCGTGCTTGCTTTGGCTGTGGTGATGCCGACCATCTTGTTAATGGTTGTCCTAAGAAGGATGTGGAGATCAATAAGGTCCAAAAGAAAAGACAACACCCTCAAACCCATGCATCAACAAAGAATAAACAACGAAAAGAGACCACAGGAAAGATAAGTTATGCAGTGACAGGAACCAGTCCATATGATGATGCAGTAATTTTTGGAACACTAGTCATTCACACAACCATCGCCACTGTGTTGTATGATCCTCGTACAACACATTCCCTTATCAGTGCCCAGTTTGCAACAAAGTATGGTATCTTTAAGTGTCCCTTGAGATCAAGGAAGACCATCAGTACACCTGAAGGAAAAATGTTAGTAAACTACATATGTCCAAAAGTAAGTGTTAAAATCAACGGGATAGATTTTCCAGCTGATCTCCTAGTGATAGAATCAATGGGAAAGGATGTGATTCTTGGAAAGAATTGGTTACAAAGAACTAAGGCAGTAATCCAACATACTGAGAGAACCATGTGTTTGGAAACCCCGTCTGGAGAAAGAATAGTAGTTGAAGACAATCGACCTCCAGCTTAGATTGGTACATCTATCAAGGAAGAATAATATATCATTTAGCTAGAAGGAGTATGTCTCACGAAGAAACAAAAAAATGTCAAAGTGTTGCCCCTTTCAAGATTTGTAATAGTGCTAAGTGATATATGAATAAATTTGGAGAATCTTTCACACCTACGGTGTTTTGCCTCTTCATAAGGAAATAAAGTATGTTGTCATCTGCTGTATGCAATCAATGTGATACTCTAGTTGCCCTAAAATCCCACTCAAGTCTTTCTCTCAAATTTGTGCTCAAAGAAATGCTCTTGGATCAGAAAGATGATTTGGATATCGTGCTCTGTAATCTATAAGGTTCAAAAGGATCTATGTTAAGGATTATAACACTTGTACGCTCTTGTAGTATGATGAAGCTATCTGAAACCATCCTTGTTCCTTGACTAATCTTATCTTGGAAATCAAAAAGTTGTGTTCGCTCTTCATCTTAATGTCATACAAGCCTCTTATGCAGTCTGTCTCACTAACTCTTTTACCCTCTAACTAGATGATGAACCCCAATGGAAATGAAGTAAATGATGCCAACGACAATATTCCTACCTTAACAACTATGAACGAGAAAAATGAGTCACAGAGGTATTCGATGAATGGAATGAAGAACAACAAAAGGAATAGTAAAATGTTTGGATATATATGCATAATTTGACGGGTTACCTATTTAGATAACCTTTCCAACCTTATTCCTTGTTCAAACCTGGGAATTATACTTTACATTCGTAGCTATGCTATTGCTACAACTTAACTTTATGCAGTCACTCCCGCTTATGATATTAATGTTCCAAATGGTAAGTTTACATTATTGTTGTTAACCCAATGGTTAAACAAGATTATTGCATATTAATTGGAACATGGAGTGACCACCCGGGAAAACAGTGCTACCATGAGAACTATCATGGCTTTGGTCTTGGCTAAATAACTAGGGAAGTCTTATGTTGGGTGTTGGTCATGGTCGACCGGAACGGGGGCATCTGGCAAGCTCTTATAGTTTTGGCTCAGGCAGATTGGATATGGGCATAGTTCCCAAAGCTTTACCCTGTAGTCTGGACTATAAGTTGGTTACGGTAGGTGTGCCTTATGCAGTTTGACCATTTACAGCATTTGCGTAATGAGGACTCTAGGGAGAAGCCTCGTAGTGAGACCCTGGCCATTCACCTCGGAAGTGAATACGGGTCTAGCTAACCCGGGCTAGAAGGGAATCGCGACTCATGGGTAAAGATGCGCCACCTCTGCAGACTGTAAAACTGATATATTAGCCGTGCTCACGGTTAAGAGCAGCCTGGACTCCTCACATGATAATTGAACTTGAAGATGGAAATAAATCGAGATCCGATGATCTACCAATGGTTTGCTTAAGTGGTTTCACTTAAGTGTTTTTGAAATACTCTTGTATCTTTGCTTAATGGGAATACTTGGGATTCACACTTATTAGTAAGACAGGTGTTGTTAATAAAATGTTGACCAA
Source organism: Zea luxurians (assembly GCA_029449295.1). Lineage (NCBI taxonomy): Eukaryota > Viridiplantae > Streptophyta > Magnoliopsida > Poales > Poaceae > Zea > Zea luxurians. The sequence continues at coordinate 47,485,548 of JAOPSE010000005.1, read as the reverse complement.
CTAAAATGCTTACTGCTCAACCTCAGCCTCACCTTGTTAGAGTTGCATTAGTTTTTCCCCCACTTGCTGAGCCCCGACCATAAGTGAGCTCACCCTTGCTTAATTTTGATCAGAAGTTTGCAGATGAAGATATGATGCTGAGCTCGATGGATGCTAGTCTAGTGATACCCCCGGTCATCTTCCTGTGGATGGATGTCCATGTTCACTGTACTTTGATGAATAAAGGTTAAGACATTATGTCTGTTCGAGATGTAATATGTTAATATAATTGTTATTTATGCTCTTATGCATTGTTCTTTTGATATATTACACTTGTGACGTCAACATATGTGTGGAAATAGATCCTGGCACACATATGCTATGCACCCGGCTCTGCCCTTGGGAAACGGGTGTGACAGAAGTGGTATCAAAGCAATGTGACCATAGGTCGCTAGATTAGTTAGAAATGGAAAGCCCAATCAGTCATTCAAAACTTGACTTAATTGTCTCCATAAAAACTTTATATCAAAACTCGTCTCTTTTATTTTCAACTCTTCTTGTCTGATTCTTCGTCTATCAGAAGATTCTAATGAGAAGCATTGCAAGATGATGATCAAGCTAGGATTGCGGAACTTGAAGCGAAGTTTGTCAGAAGAAACCCTTTTGAAGCTATCGAAGATGCCCCATTCTCTATCTTATCCCCACTCCACAAGAAGTTTTGCTATGGACCCCCTGGATCTATTATTTGACTTCTTGGTTAGGTTGATAGGATTGTTCTTTAGTATTAAGATTTTCAACTAGATCGGTAAGGGTGATATTATATTATATTATAGTGGTTTTCTAATCCCTAATATTGCTATATAACCCTTGACTCCTTATACTTTTGTCTTCTTGCCATTATATTGCCATCCATGCGCAATATCTACCTTGATATAATCAATCTTTGCCTCTCTACTTTTCTCCTTGATAATGCTTTCTCCCTAACTCACTACATATCCTTGGTTGTATCATTTATCCTGACTTTAATAGTTCGTGATTATCTTATTTCACTATTGGCCACCGACAAATATGTCTTGTCTAACTCCTTGATAATTCTTACCTGACTCCTTGACTTTATAATATCTTTCTTATTCCAAACCTTGTCTCACCTTTTGTTTTGGTTGAATGGGTAGAATTGGATTGTGTTGTGCTGATATGTTTGAGTTCATGTTAGTTATATTTGTGACTATGTTTGATTTGCTTCTTTGTAATGATTGTTGTTGTATTGTGTGACTTTTGTCCACAATGACATCAGTTAGCTAGAAAAAAAACCTTAGATAGATGGGTTTTCTCTGCTCTCTATAATCTGTCTTTGCTCAACCTTTTCGTCCCTTCCATTCTTCCATACCCATACAGATGTCAGACCTTGGAATGTCAACTACAAGTGATGTCACTAGGTGCAAAGAATGTGGTGTGTTGGCAAGTCAAAACAACACTATAAATAAAACAGCCGATGAACAGACAATCAAGACACATAAGGATGCACAACCAAACCAACAGACAAGTGAACTTGGAACATGTTGTTGTTGTGAGTACTATGGAATTCCTTGTCGCCGGATCAGTACAAATGAAAGTGAAACTACAAAACAGAAGAACCGGATTTTGTTTTCGGGCATAAAAAGTCAATGGTCTCCCCAAGAACAACTAATAGCAGATGCACTATCAGACGATGAAATGCCAAGTTTTCCAAAAAGGAAACATCACAAGGATGCCCAGACCCAAGAAGAAACACATGAGTGTTACATTGATGGATGGACTATTACATGCACACAGTTTCAGCCTCGTCGTCGATCAGATCCAAGAAACAAAAAGGGAAACATGGAAAAAGTCAAGAAATAACTTCAAGAAAAGCTTGCTATCAATGTGGACGTGAAGATCATTACTTCCGTAACTGTCCTGAGAAGAGTTCACTACAGATCACCCCCGAGATGTAGCTATCTCAGTCTTCAGAAATAGAATGTGAACAAAAATGCACATAAACTTCTACCAACTCAGTAAAGACAACTCCACCATGTAACTTATCAAGTCGTGCTTGCTTTGGCTGTGGTGATGCCGGCCATCTTGTTAATGGTTGTCCTAAGAAGGATGTGGAGATCAATAAGGTCCAAAAGAAAAGACAACACCCTCAAACCCATGCATCAACAAAGAATAAACAACGGAAAGAGACCACATGAAAGATAAGTTATGCAGTGACAGGAACTAGTCCATATGATGATGCAGTAATTTTTGGAACACTAGTCATTCACACAACCATCGCCACTGTGTTGTATGATCCTCGTACAACACATTCCCTTATCAGTGCCCAGTTTGCAACAAAGTATGGTATCTTTAAGTGTCCCTTGAGATCAAGGAAGACCATCAGTACACCTGAAGGAAAAATGTTAGTAAACTACATATGTCCAAAAGTAAGTGTTAAAATCAACGGGATAGATTTTCCTGCTGATCCTCCTAGTGATAGAATCAATGGGAAAGGATGTGATTCTTGGAAAGAATTGGTTACAAAGAACTAAGGCAGTAATCCAACATACTGAGAGAACCATGTGTTTGGAAACCCCGTCTGGAGAAAGAATAGTAGTTGAAGACAATCGACCTCTAGCTTAGATTGGTATATCTATCAAGGAAGAATAATATATCATTTAGCTAGAAGGAGTATGTCTCACGAAGAAACAAAAAAATGTCAAAGTGTTGCCCCTTTCAAGATTTGTAATAGTGCTAAGTGATATATGAATAAATTTGGAGAATCTTTCACACCTACGGTGTTTTGCCTCTTTATAAGGAAATAAAGTATGTTGTCATCTGCTGTATGCAATCAATGTGATACTCTAGTTGCCCTAAAATCCCACTCAAGTCTTTCTCTCAAATTTGTGCTCAAAGAAATGCTGTTGGATCAGAAAGATGATTTGGATATCGTGCTCTGTAATCTATAAGGTTCAAAAGGATCTATGTTAAGGATTATAACACTTGTACGCTCTTGTAGTATGATGAAGCTATCTGAAACCATCCTTGTTCCTTGACTAATCTTATCTTGGAAATCAAAAAGTTGTGTTCGCTCTTCATCTTAATGTCATACAAACCTCTTATGCAGTCTGTCTCACTAACTCTTTTACCCTCTGACTAGATGATGAACCCCAATGGAAATGAAGTAAATGATGCCAACGACAATATTCCTACCTTAACAACTATGAATGAGAAAAATGAGTCACAGAGGTATTCGATGAATGGAATGAAGAACAACAAAAGGAATAGTAAAATGTTTGGATATATATGCATAATTTGACGGGTTACCTATTTAGATAACCTTTCCAACCTTATTCCTTGTTCAAACCTGGGAATTATACTTTACATTCGTAGCTATGCTATTGCTACAACTTAACTTTATGCAGTCACTCCCGCTTATGATATTAGTGTTCCAAATGGTAAGTTTACATTATTGTTGTTAACCCGATGGTTAAACAAGATTATTGCATATTAATTGGAACATGGAGTGACCACCCGGGAAAACAATGCTACCATGAGAACTATCATGGCTCTGGTCTTGGCTAAATAACTAGGGAAGTCTTATGTTGGGTGTTGGTCGTGGTCGACCGGAACAGGGGCATCTGGCAAGCTCTTATAGTTTTGGCTCAGGCAGATTGGATACGGGCATAGTTCCCAAAGCTTTACCCTGTAGTCTGGACTATAAGTTGGTTACGGTAGGTGTGCCTTATGCAGTTTGACCATTTCCAGCATTTGCGTAATGAGGACTCTAGGGAGAAGCCTCGTAGTGAGACCCTGGCCATTCACCTCGGAAGTGAATACGGGTCTAGCTAACCCGGGCTAGAAGGGAATCGCGACTCATGGGTAAAGATGCGCCACCTCTGCAGACTGTAAAACTGATATATCAGCCGTGCTCACGGTTAAGAGCAGCCTGGACTCCTCACATGATAATTGAACTTGAAGATGGAAATAAATCGAGATCCGATGATCTACCAATGGTTTGCTTAAGTGGTTTCACTTAAGTGTTTTTGAAATACTCTTGTATCTTTGCTTAATGGGAATACTTGGGATTCACACTTATTAGTAAGACAGGTGTTGTTAATAAAATGTTGACCAACTAAAATGCTTACTGCTCAACCTCAGCCTCACCTTGTTAGACTTGCATTAGTCTTTCCCCCACTTGCTGAGCCCCGACCATAAGTGAGCTCACCCTTGCTTAATTTTGATCAGAAGTTTGCAGATGAAGATATGATGCTGAGCTCCATGGATGCTAGTCTAGTGATACCCCCGGTCATCTTCCTGTGGATGGATGTCCATGTTTGCTGTACTTTGATGAATAAAGGTTAAGACATTATGTCTGTTCGAGGTGTAATATGTTAATATAATCGTTATTTATGCTCTTATGCATTGTTCTTTTGATATATTACACTTGTGACGTCAACATATGTGTGGAAATAGATCCTGGCACACATATGCTATGCACCCGGCTCTGCCCTTGGGAAACGGGTGTGACAATTCGGCCCGGAGGTGCTATGGTCATTTGCTACAGAAAAGGAAGGAGGTCGGCACCGAACCATCTACAGTGACTGTCCGGTGGCGCACCGGACTGTCCGGTGCGTCACTCGACAGAAGGCAAGGATGGCCTTCCTTGTTGGCCTCCAACGGCTCCTAGCTGCCTTGGGGCTATAAAAGGGACCCCTAGGCGCATGGAGGAGTTACCTAAGCATTCTAAGTCTCCCACACTCCGTCTCCGCGCACTTGATCGATTGTGTTAGTGATTTGAGCTCTGTTCTAGTTGTGAATTATGTGTGTTTCATTTTGAGATCAAGTCTTGGCTTGTGTGTGTGTGTGTGTTGCTCCCAACCTTACTCTTGTGCTTTCATTGTGATCTTTGTTGTAAGGGCGAGAGACTCCAACTTGTGGAGATTCCTCGCAAACGGGAAAAAGAGATAAGGAAGAAAGGCCGTGGTATTCAAGTTGATCATTGGATCACTTGAAAGGGGTTGAGTGCAACCCTCGTCTATTGGGACGCCACAACGTGGAAGTAGGCAAGTGTTACTTGGCCGAACCACGGGATAAAATCGCGTGTCTCTTGTGTGCTTTGTCTTTGATTATCTATGTTCACAAGAACTATTTTCAAGCTACTTAGCCATTCTAACTTTCATAATCAAGTTTTTGTGGCTATTAGTGTTGAATTTTACAGGATCACCTATTCACCCCCACCTCTAGGTGCTCTCACCCTCCCCTCGTTGGCGTGTGGGCCTGTTGGGGACTTGTTCTCAAATGCTATGAATTAAGAACCAGGCAACACAAAATGTTAAATGTTAATTCCCTTCGTCTTCTGAAGCATTATTTCCTTTAGGATATAATGATCTTCAGGCGAAGGTCATGAAGGGCATACCTTCATGATTACGATATGTATATACAAAAGACAAAGTTCATGAAACATAAGCAAATAACATAAACAATTATATAATATCATAATGCAAACATCTACTATGAAATAATCATGAGTACATAAAAGCAATATTAAATTACATTTGTACCTTGAGCTTGATAGAGGGCAAAAGTAAAAGTGAGATGCGAAAAGCATGAACAGTATGGGGGTACTGTTCACCTATTTATAGGCACAGGGTGCAGCCTGTGAGAATTTACATTCATGTCCTCTACAAATGATTACAATCAATACACAGGTTACCATGGGCCGATTGGTCATTTCATCTTTAAGTCGGTGCATTTTGAAATACACTACGAAGCTCCTTGACTGGTAGCTTCGGCATTGCTTCTATTCTGGCCTTCTGAAAGTGCTTCTTCTCACAGGACCTTCGGCGACGAAGCAGACCCCCAACAGTAGCCCCTTCACGGTGCCAGATCGTTTTTCGTAACGAGCTCGACCCGTGAAAGATTCTTTTAGGCTTCAGAATGCCGAAGGTCCAAAAAACACCTTCCCTGAGCTCATTGTCGAGAAACAATTTAAATATTCCGAGTGCGAGGTGATCCCACCATAGGACAGATATACACGATCTGGTGATTCTTTTCGTGCCCTGCGGTCTACCGTTCAGTGAATGCGAGTGGCTGTTCGGCGGGTGCAGGTGGCTTGACGATTCATCTTCTCACCTGCAGCACTATATAAACAGACGGGTAGGTGTGAAGTTACCACAACATTCATTATTATCGTACTATTGTGCTGCTGAAAAATTTGACCATAGCCGAAGCTTATCCTTCGTATTCTCAGTTAGAGCATCATCTTGTTTTTTTAGCTTCATCATAAGAGGGAGCTTCGGCAAAATCAAAAAGTAATTAACTTCGTCAAAACCGCAAGGAGTTTAGCATCAAATGGCCAGGGTGCGTTCAACTGCCAGAATCACACGCGGCGAGGAGGAGACCAAAGCTTCCGAGACTGCCCCAATCTCCGAAGTAATGAGACAATCAGGCCTGGTTGTGTCAGGGGGTGCTTCTGACGAAGGTGCACCTACTGCCGAAGTCAAGCGAGCTGATATTGAAGAAGGTGAAGAAGAGATAGATTATTCCGTCATGCCATCTAAACCCAGCCACCTGGAATTTGGAAAGTCTACAGTCTCCGAAGCCGATATGCCCATGATGACAAAGCTAGGCTACTTTGGGGAAGCCAAGAAGAAGCTGATTCATTTTGGCGGAGAAGAAATTACTCCGAAGCCAGAAGATGATGAGGTGGTAGTTTTCAGAAGTTTCTTTAAAGCAGGACTAAGGTTTCCTCTGCATGGAATGATTGCGGATGTTTTGAAAAAATTCGAAATTTATCTTCACCAGCTGACTCCTAACGCTATTATTAGGCTCAGCGTCTTTATCTGGGCTCTTTGAAGCCAAGAAGCGGAGCCACTTGCTGAAGCCTTCTGCCGAGTGCACGAACTTCACTATCAAACGAAGGCTAGAGAAGATGGACTGCACGAGAACTTCGGCTGCTACAATTTTGCCTACCGCAAAGACATGAAGACAGTGGTGGTTAGCTACCGCACCAAATGGCCAACTCGCTGGAAAACTGAATGGTTTTATGTCAGGGTTGTTGATAAAAAGGAGAAGCTAGTTCAGAGCCCACTGGAGCTAACCTTCGGATTAACTAGGCCCCAATGCTGCATGACGCCGGGGTCATCATGCTCCAATGCTGTAGGCGAATTTAGAGTTGTGTCTGAACATATTGGTACTAGGGATTTGGTTCAGGAATACTTAGCGAATAGAGTACTTTCGACATTGAAGGAATGGAGTATGCCGAAACTTAAAGGAGAGAAGAAAAAGAATGAACTTGTTTGACTACCCTATCATTTTAAGTTCAAGAAACACTTCAAAGAACCCTGCCAAGATTGGTTGGATACGATTGAAGTCATGTGCAATGAAATCTTGGGCAATTATACGAAGAAAGAAGACCAATTGATGACAGCAGCCTTCGGCACCCGACCAAAACGAAGGCTAAACCCGGTAATGGACGCTCTAAAATTTGAATACCCTGACTATGAGAGATTAAGCAAGGGTGCCGAAGGACCAAAGCGAAAAAGAGTTGTCAATGTTATGAAAAGATAAGCTGCTAGATTGATAGAAGAAGATGAGAAGGCTTTAAAGAAGAAAAAATCCAGCCCTGAGCCAAAGGTGGCTGCTCCGAAGAAAAGACAGGCTGCGGCTACGAAGCCAAGAACAACTGATATAGAGGAAGAAGTTCCTTCAATGCCTCCTGCTGCTGATGTGGAGGAAATTTTAAAGGTAATGACTGAATCTTTACCTCTCAAGCTAAGTCCACTAGGGCCACAACTGATGAAGCTTTTACAGAAGAAGGAGGAGCCTGCGGCAATCAAGAAGCCTGCTAAAAAAAGGCGAAGAATTGTTACTGTGATTGAGGCTATTGAATAAACACCGCCGTTGGCCTCAGCGCCGAAAACAGCAGCAGCCGAAGCTGCTCCTGCCGAAGCTTCTACTTCCGAAGGTGCAGCGGCCGAAGCCACAAATTTGGCAAACACACTTACTGACATTGATGAAATGATTTTGAACATGGCCGAAGAAGAAACTATTGCAGCTGAAGAGGAAACCCCGGCTGCAGTGCCTGATAAAGGGAAAGAGCTTGCCGAAGATGCTTCGGAAAAAAGAAATTTTAACTTTCTAAATATAATTGGGCAAGAGTTGTCTAAGGCCAAAAAAGAAGAGCTGAGGGACTATGCTATATCTTGCGGGTACCAGCCAGGGGCACTGCTCTTCGGTGGCGTTGCCGAAGAGAGTTTAGGATGCCTTTGGGACCGGGTTGGGGCGAAGGTTGTCAGCACCCTATCAAAGAGTGTTGGCTTCCCGAAGCTTGAGACTGAACTCAGCAGATACCGACGGCAACATATCACCAGCAGTTTGTTCTATTCTAATTTTAAGGTGAAATTCTTACCTAAGCTTTATTTTTGTTTTTGAGATAAAGGTTTCTCCTGACGAAGGTTATTTTCTCAGAGTTTATTGCTGAGCAAAACCTTGAGGATGCAGCAAGACCTCGAGGACAAGAAGAATGAAATTATAATTGAGGGCTTAGAGGGAAAGATTAAAGAGCATGAAGCTGCTTTGGAGAAGAAGGATTTCGTGATTCAAACAATGGAAGGTTCGCTGGCAGAAGCTCAAGTCGAGATCGCCAGATTAAACAATGAACTTTCCATGAAGTCCAAAAACTTTGAGCAAGAGAAGAAAGATTTCGAAACAAAACTCGAAGCTGAAATTGAAAAAAGTTCAAATCTACAGAAATCACTCAAAGAGCTTCAAGAAAAATGTTTAGGCTTCGGCACCCGATGCATTCAACGGCTGAAACAGATTTTCAACTCTGTTGGGGCTAGTTCTGAAAAGTCCTTCAACTGAAGACCTGCTGGGCACATTTGATCATATTGAAGGTGAAGTTGATGCCCTCGACGAAGTTATAGCTGGTCATGGTGACTTTTGTGCTCTACTAGCTTCTCGAGGCACAACTGTTGCTTTCATGAAGGCTGGCTGTACACATGGAAATATTGTAAACAGACCGAACTTCATCCTGTCACTAGCAGACTTGGATGACATCCCCGGCCTGGCCCGAAGTATCAGAAACAGATTCGTTACTCAAATCTGGGTAAAGGGCGGGCAAAACTTGGCTGGTGACGAAGCCCGAAGCCACCTCAAGCTGGTAATAAACGTGTGCCTGCTGCTGTACCTTCTCCTTGAAATTTGTACTTTCCTTACACCGCTTTGATATGTATAGGATGACGAAGCCGAAGAGTAATGAGCCGAAGATTGACAGATGATCCGAAGCTTTGAGAATGATGATGAAGCCGAAAACCTTGCTGCAAGAAATCTCTAGAAAAAGCCTTGTATTATCCTTGTAAAGTATATTGTAATTTAAGAATCGAACAATGCTCTGTAAATTTGTCAATACCTTGTAATATATTTTACCTTTCCATCCCTGAATGAACTGCTTTGATGTGGACAAAACTTGTCCTTTTTGAGCCGAAGGCGAAAAACACCTTCCCTTCTTTTCGTACACAACGAAGCATAAATCTGCTCTTTTTTTATTTGCCGAAGCCTTGTTATTGGAGCTGAAGCAATTGTCTGTACTCTATGATATGATGATGATGATCCTATGAATGTATATGTATGCAATGTTTGATGTAATGTATCGTGCAAATGAATGCCCAGACACACACTAACATACGAAGCCACATCCATAACCTTCATTCCCTTAGGAATGACTGAAGTCTCTTTGCCGCTTACTTTTTGGCTTCACCGCTTATTTTTTGGTGTAAGTTCTGCATCCCCTTAGGAACGTCTTTTGAACTTCTTCGCCTTCTATTTCGGCGGTATTTTTCGCGTTGACTTTTCGCGCTTCGCCTTATATTTCGGCGGTATTTTTCGCGTTAACTTTTCGCGCTTCGCCTTATATTTCGACGGTATTTTTCGCATTGACATTTCGCGCTTCGCGTTATATTTTGGTGGTATTTGGCTCTGCATTCCCTTAGGAACGACTTTCGAGCTTCTTCCTGCTCTTTTTTTCCCTCTCTGCACTCGATGGTGCATGCTCAGATTTTACATTTTACATATTTTGGGGGATTTTGCTCTTGTATAGCTGAATAAGAAAAGGAAAATTACATGCTATGGTCCCACTAAAAACCTTTCTCCCCCTTTAGAAAGGAAAAGGGTGCCATAGGAAAAACTAAAAAAGTTTACATCAAGTTACACATGGTATAGTCGAAGCTCATCCGCATTTCAAGATCTAGGAATATCGTTGCCGTCCATATCCTTTAGCCTGTAAGAACCGAGTCTTGACGAAGATACTACCAGAAAGGGTCCTTCCCACTTCAGCTGAAGCTTGCCTACTATGTCAGGGTTGGCTACTCTCAAAAGCACCAGATGTCCTGACTCAATGTTTTTCAACCGAACTTTTCTATCACGCCATTTTATTGTTTTGGCTTGATATTTGTTAATATTTTCCACAACCTGAAGTCTGGTCCCTTAGTATCTTTTGCCACAGAATAATTAGCTTCGTCTTCTGCTGAAGCTACCGTTCTTATTGACCCCACTTTAGCCTCTTCGGGGGTTATGGCTTCGTCACCGAATAATAACTTGAATGGTGTGAAACCTGTTGACCTTGATGTAGTTGTATTGTGGCTCCACACCACTTTAACCAGCTCATCTGGCCACTTTCCTCTGGGCTGATTGAAGATTAGCTTCATGATTCCCATCATTATAATACCTTTTGCCCTTTCAACTAGCCCGTTTGATTCTGGGTGCCTTACTAATGCAAAATGAATTTTCGTGCCAATCTGATCGCAAAAAGCTTTGAAAGTTTCAGCATCAAACTGTGTTCCATTATCCATAGTTATAGCCTTTGGCACACCGAAGCGACAAACTATATTCTGCCAAAAGAATTTTTGGACTGTAGCCGAAGTTATTGTAGCCAAAGGCTTCGCTTCGATCCACTTAGAAAAATATTCCACCGCCACCATGACATATCTCAAGTTGCCCTACGCTGGTGGGAGTGGTCCTAGCAGATCCAGGCCCCATCTTTGCAACGACCAGGTTGGTTGTATTAGCTGAGTCAATGATGAGGGTTGTTTCTGATCTCTCGCACATTTTTGGCAATTTTCGCATTTTTGAACCAAATCTGCTGCGTCCGAAGCTGCCTTGGGCCAATAGAATCCTTGACGGAAAACCTTTCCTAGTAGAGGTCTGGACCCAATGTGGGATCCATACAATCCTGCATGTATCTTCTTCATCAGTTCTATACCTTCGGCTCTGGATAAGCATTTGAGAAGTGGGGAACAAACTCCGTGTTTATACAATTCCCCTTCTATTATGACATATGGTCTTGCTCTTGCTTCCATTCTTTTGTTATAAACATCATCATCAGAGAGACAATTACCCTGGAGGAAAGATATAATCTCAGTCCTCCAATCTTCACTATGGACAGGAGATATTGTGAGCACTGCTCTTTCGAGGAGTTCAACCAAAGGTGCTCTTATTGTCTCAAAAAATACTTCCAAAGGTAGAGGAAGCCCTTGTGCTGCTGATTTGGCTAGCAGGTCAGCATGCTCATTTCCCCCTCTTGGGATATTCTTAACAGAAAATCCTTCGAAAGAAGCTTCAAGCCTTCGAACTGTGTCTAGATATTTCTCAAACTTCGGATCTCTTGCCTTGCAACTCTTGTCAACATGACCAGAAATAACTTGGGAGTCTGTTTTAAGGACTGCCCTTCTTATTCCCATTGCCTTTAACTTTCGAAGTCCCAAGAGTAAAGCTTCGTATTCAGCAACATTATTTGTACAGCTGAAGTCAAGCCTTACTGCATAGCATGTTCTAACTTTGGAAGGTGCAACTAAGACAGCAGTCGCACCTGCACCGGAGGTTCCCAGGAACCGTCGCAGAACACTATCCAAGCTTCAGCATCTTTATTTGCTTCTTCTTCCTGAGCCCCTGGCGTCCAATCAGCAATGAAGTCTGCTAACGCCTAGGACTGAATTGAGGACCTATGCACATAGTCAATACTGAATTCATTAAGCTCTGCAGCCCACTTTCCAATCCTTCCAGTAGCTTCTCTGTTTCTCATAATATCCTTCAAAGGCTGTGATGAAGGAACAATTATGTGGTATGCTTGAAAATAATGCCGAAGCTTTCTGGAGGCCATTAGCACAGCATACAACACCTTCTCCAATTTTGTATAGTTTTTCTCTGATAAACTTAGAACTTCAGAGACAAAGTATACTGGAGCTTGCTTCTTAATCTAACCTTCAAGCTTCTCCTGTACAAGCGCCACACTCACTGCAGAGTGCGAAGCTGCCACATACAATAGTAATGGAGCCCCTGTCGCAGGTGGAGTTAATGTTGTTAGATCAATCAAGTATTGCTTCAGCTCTTCGAAGGCTTTCTGTTGGGCTGGGCCCCATTGAAAAACTTCGGCTGACTTTAGTATTTCAAAGAATGGCAAGTTTCTTTCTACTGATCTAGATATAAATCTATTCAATGATGCCAGTCTTCCTGTCAGCCGTTGGGCCCTCTTCTTTGTGCTTGGTGGTTCCATCCGAAGAATAGCTTCGATCTTGCTTGGATTAGCTTCAATCCCCTTCGTTGAAACTAGGCAGCCAAGGAACTTACCCTTCTTCACTCCAAAGACACATTTTTCTGGATTTAATTTCAGGCCAGCTTGCCTGAAATTAGCAAATGTTTCTTGTAGATCAATAATGTGATTTTCTTGCTTTGCGCTTTTTACTATGATGTCATCAACGTATGTTAGCACATTTCTGCCTATCTGAGAATGAAGGACCTTGGTTGTCATTCTGCTGAAGCTTCCTCCAGCATTCTTGAGCCCCTCAGGCATCTGAAGATAGCAATAGGTGCCACTGGGAGTTATGAAGCTAGTCTTCGGCGCATCCTCCTTCTTCATCCATATTTGATGATATCCTGAGTAGCAAACCAGCAGACTCATAAGCTCTAAAGAAGCTGCTGCATCTACAAGAGAGTCTATTCTTGGTAATGGAAATTCGTCCTTTGGACAGGCCTTGTTAAGATCTGTGAAGTCAATACACATTCTCCATTTGCCGTTGGCCTTCTTCACCATAACAGTATTGGCTAGCTACTCTGGATATTTTACCTCTCTGATAACACTAGCACTGAGAAGCCTTTTTACTTCATTTCGAGCACCTTCGGCTTTATCATCAGACAATTTCCGAAGTCTTTGTTTTCTTGGCCTGAAGGATGGGTCGACATTGAGTGAATGTTCAATGACGTCTCTGTTGACACCGCAAAGGTCATTGGCTAACCAAGCAAAGACATCTTTGTTGTTGAATAAAAACCTTATCAAAGTTTTCTCCTGCTCTTCAGATAGTTGAGACCCCAGCAGTACCTTCTGCTCTGCTATGTCTTCACATAGAAGCATGGGTTTTGGCTGATCAGCCGAAGCAGCCTTCTCTCTTCTATACTTGTACTGTTCACAAGCTTCGACTCCATCTATATTGTGGATTGCTTTTGAATCTGTCCAATTTCCTTCAGCCTTTCTGGCAACCTCTTGACTTCCATGAATAGCAATGGGCCCTTGTTCCGAAGGTATCTTCATGCATAGATATGCTGGGTGAAGTATTGCTTCGAAAGCATTGAGTGTCCCATGACCAATGATTTCATTGTAGGGGCACTCCATGTCAATAATGTCAAAAACAACCTGTTCAGTCCTTGTATTGTGAACAAAGCTGAAGGTAACTGGCATTGTGATTTTGCCAAGTGCTACAATCTGTCTTCCTTTGAAGCCACATAGAGGATGTGTAGCATCGTGAATCTTATCTTCTGGTTCTTGCATCTGTCTGAAAGCCTTAGCAAATATGATATCTGCTACACTACCTGTATCAACCAGAACATTATGAACCAGAAATCCCTTGATGACACAAGATATGACCATAGCATCATTGTGAGGGTAATCTTTGAGCTAAAGGTCTTCCTGGGAGAAGGTGATTGGGATGTGGGACCATTTTGACTTGATGAAGGGTCCCTACACCCCAACATGCTGCACCCTTCTTTGTGCTTCCTTCTTCTGCTTCTTGTTAACCAGCTCTAAAGTTGAGTCGCCTGTTATCGGGAGCACCAGCTTCGTAGCCGAAACAACTTCAGCTTGATTGTTGAACGAAGCCATCAGCTCAATAGTGGAAGTGAGTTCACCGGAGGTGGGTGCCAATGTCGGGGACTTGTTCTCAAATGCTATGAATTAAGAACAAGGCAACACAAAATGTTAAATGTTAATGCCCTTCGTCTTCCGAAGCATTATTTCCTTTAGGATACAATGATCTTTAGGCGAAGGTCATGAAGGGCATACCTTCATGATTACGATATGTATATACAAAAGACGAAGCTCATGAAACATAAGCAAATAACATAAACAATTATATAATATCATAATGCAAACATCTACTATGAAATAATCATGAGTATATAAAAGCAATATTAAATTACATTTGTACCTTGAGCTTGATAGAGGGAAAAAGTAAAAGTGAGATGCGAAAAGCGTGAACAGTATGGGGGTACTGTTCACCTATTTATAGGCACAGGGCGCAACCTATGAGAATTTACATTCACGTCCTCTACAAATGATTACAATCAATACACAGGTTACCATGGGTCGATTGGTCATTTCATCTTTAAGTCGGTGCATTTTGAAATACACTACGAAGCTCCTTGACTGGTAGCTTCGGCATTGCTCCTATTCTGGCCTTCCGAAGGTGCTTCTTCTCACAGGACCTTCGGCGATGAAGCAGACCCCAACAGGGCCCGCCCACGGCGCCATCCCCGCGCCGCTCCCACGGGCGGGCCAGGTTGGGCCGAATCCCCCCTCGGGCCCAGCTAACCAGAAAAACCCTTTTCCTTTTCTTTTTCCTATTTTCTTTTCCTATTTTCACATATATGTATATATATTGATATTTTATGCACCAAAAATAGTCCAAATATTTTATATGACACAAAACAATAAAATTTAAAACTTGGCACACTTCACTAAGCCACATGGTTGATGTAATGTTCATTGCCTGTTTTTGCTAGGCGAGGAGGGATCTGATCCTCCGAAAATCTTAGTTCTGGAAGAAGGGCAGGAGCCCGACCTCTTAGAAATAGACCTTTCGTGCCAAGAGAACTTCAACGAAGGAAAGTCCATTCCTCCCTTGATGCATAAATTACCTATTCTTTCTACCACTGCCTAAGCCAGGAATGAGGGTTGGGCTCCTTTGCATTGTGAGTCAAGAGATGGCCTGCATTAAAGAATATCTTTTGGAACAAAATATGGGTCGAGGAATTGGTGGTTTTTCTAAAAAGGAAATTGTTTTCAAAAGTGTATGATGGTGGGTATTCACCCTTATCACCTTTTGAGTGGGATAGTCAGGGACTCCCTGGTTTAGGGGAGGGCCTCAGGTGTGGGCTCAGCCGGGTTAGGTGTGAGCAGAAGGATTGTCCCCTCATATAAGGACCGGTTTGTCATCCTTCACTACCTGTACTCACTTTAAGTACAACCACTCGAGACTGTATGGGCAGTCACTCAATCTAAACTTGTACGGTCCAAACCCCAGGGTTATGATGGCTAGGGAGCACCGGGAGGATAAGGAGGGGGAATGTTTTGTCCGGTTTGGGCATGGCGGTGGCCTGACTCCTTCTAGTATAACCATTAAGGTAAGGACGTACAAGGAAGGAGAGAGATTCGGATTCGGGTCTCATTGGCCATGAGACCACAGAGCCAGACTAGTGGGTAAAGTGTACCCCTCTGTGTAGAGTTTGAAACCTATTCGAATAGTCCGTGTCCACTGGTATGGATGAGTCCAGTGTGGTATGACAATTAGTGTTTTTACCTTCGTAAGCAGGGATGTGTGTGTGTGGGTGTTTTTGGAAATAAAAACAATGCCACGGGAGCAAGAAGCTCAGTGGTGGTTGAGTGTGAAAACGTGCTACTTCTCTCTCTGGGGTAAATCATTAAAGTATTGCCTTTCCCTAAAAAAATGAGTGACTTCAACTCCACCATACCAAGCATGTACCGTATAGGTTTCTCTCTTTACGGGTAGGATGGGCTTGCGGAATACCTATTGTATTCACCCAGATTTATTTATATTTTTTAGCAGTTGAAGACTTCTTTTCTGCTATGTTAGACTAGAAGAGGGTTGTGTCTGCACCCAGTCTGCCTGTGGCTTGGGCTAGATGATCTTCCACTGTGCTTTGTATTCCAGGCTCGCTAGAGCTTGTACTTTGGTATTGTAATAACTCTTATTCGTAACTCTATACTATTTGAAGTAAGGAATGTGGTTACTAGCCTCCTAGGACTAGTAATTGTATCACATTTGAGTGCTAAAGGATCGGGACGCTTCAAGTGGTATCAGAGCCATAGGACTGGCTGTAGACCGCAGCCCGGTCCTAAAAAGCTTTCCTTAAAGAAAAGACCTCTTAACCTCTAAAAGAACCTTCTCTTCTTTCCCCGGTATTGACAACCCTTCTTCTCTTGCTACTAGATGGAAGGCTCCTTTGTCATTAGGACATCCTACTACTCGGAGGTGGAAGGATTCCCTCACCTTCTACGGAGTTGCGCGCTTCGCATGGGGATTCGCAAGAAACCGGACTACGTCTGGAAAGAATACCGCGAGAACGAGATTGAGAAATGCTCTATGGAAGTCTACCTAGGAGAAAGCCGAAACTACCCAAATCACCCTCCCTTCCAAATCATCGCCACTAGACACCGCTTCCCAGACACTTGCCAGAATGCTGCCCAAAGAGCCCTCCGCCAGCTATGCCAAAACTACAGCAGGGAAGTCTCTGAGACACCCCTTCGCTACTTTCCACCCACCAACAAAAATACTTCTGCCTAGAGGAAAAGACTTCAGGCCTTATCAGGGAGAGATCCTAATGAAGATGACCCTACCATAGTCTACATGGCCGGATATCTCCATACCCTTGACAACCACTATGACGACCTTTTCTCCCACTACACCCACCTAAATTCCTGGGTAGAAAGCCTAGAGCAACAAATCAAGGAATTAAAGGAAGAAAAGGCGTCCCTTCAAGACAGTCTCGAGATGGTCGAAGGCGAAGAAGCCAACACTCTTGAAGCATACCGGACTCTAAAGATGGACTATGCTAAGAAATTAAAGAAGCTCGCCCTCGCCAAGAAGATCCGAAAGCGGTTCAAGAGCCAAGGATGCCAGACTGACCAAAAAGAGGAAGCCCCGCCAACGCTACCTCCCTCAGGGATAGAAAACTTTTTCCGACGTTGAGGAAGTGTCCCTGGCTAGCCTTGACGATCTTCTTAGGGAGTTTAGGGACACCTTAGAAAACGCTCGCGTGTAGTGTGATCTGTGGCGATTGTATGCTTGTAATGAACTTGAGTGCTGAATAAAATAACGTGTTTGAGAAAAAATATGGCATATGCATAGTAGTAATCCTTTCTCCCCTCTAGCAGATGGCCTCGAATAAAACCACGCCTACCGCCTCAAGGATTGGAGCAAGGTCTCCCCTAGGTGTTGAAGGAGAAGTCAGTGGAGAAGGGAGTGAAACCCACCTCCCCGCACCTCCGGAGCTGCCATTAGAACTAGCCCAAGTTCTGGCCAACCAAACCCGACTCATTGAGGTCCTCACCAGAAGCCTCGAGAACCAGCGCCCGAATGGAGGAAGGCCTCAGGACAGGATGAGAGAGTTCCTAAGGCTCAAGCCTCCCACATTTGCCGGATCCAACAACTAGCTCGACGCTGATGACTGGCTGCGCATAGTAAAAAGGAAGTTAGAGGCCATCGGATGCCCTGAAAACCAGTGTGTTCATCTTGCTGCTCATCAACTCTCCGGGATGGCCATATCCTGGTGGGATACCTTCAGCGCTGCCGACAGAGATGCTACCTGGGCAGAATTTGAAGCCACTTTCCGAGAACATCATGTAACCCTAGGGATCGTCTAGCTCAAAGAAGAAGAGTTTCGGGAGTTAACTCAAGGAGGGAGATATATCAGTGAATACGTTTACAAATGCACAGAATTGGCTCGCTATGCGCCTGATGATGTCAGCACGGAAGCCAAGAAGATGGCCCATTTCTTGAAGGGACTAAGACCAGAACTCAAAACTATCCTCGTCAACTAAGATTTTATTAGTTTCTCGCACCTCTCAAACAAGGTCGTACAGGTGGAAAGGGCTATAGAAGAAGAAAAGGGTCACCTCAAGAGGAAGTTTCAAGTCCTCCGAGTTCAACAGCAGGACAGGCACCAGAGAGTTCGATCTTTTGGGTTTCCTCCCAAAGGACCGAGCTACAGCAAGCCAGCAGGGTCTGCTCCGACACGTTTCAGCCAGTCGGGTCAAAGTTCCCTCCACGCTCCATCTGTTGCAAGCAACCAACCTCCAGTCAATGCTTGTTGGTACTGTTGAGAACCCAGTCACTACAAGAATAATTGTCCTCAACTGAAGACATCCGTACCTACCTACTCCAACTCGATGAATGGCCCCAAGAATGCTCCAGCACCTGCCTCCAAGGCACCCTCCTCCAATAGCCAGCTAAGCAAGACCCAGTTTCATGGTAGGGCACGAGTAAATCACGTTGACGCTCAAGAAGCTCAGCAAGCCCCGTGAGTAGTACTCGGTGAGTTCCTAAGCTAGTCGAATTTACTGCTGCTGTGTACTTTTTGATTCAGGAGCATCCCATTCATTCATAGCCACTAGTTTTGTGGAAAATCATAGCATTCCCACTACATCTCTAGAAATTCCCTTGGTCACCCGAACCCTAGGGTCAGACCTGCTATACCACCTCAAATGCTCCTAAGTTAGAACTCTTTTAAGTGGGGTAGTATTCTTGGCAGACTTAGCCATCCTGCCATCCCGCGGAATTGATGTGATCTTAGGGATGGATTAGTTAACCAGGCATAATGGCGTCATAAGTTGCGCAGATAAGACCATTCTTCTCACTGACCACCAAGGAAAGTCAGTTTCATGTAAGGCTCAGCAACCAACCCAAGATCTAATGGTGTTTAGCCTAGCAGCAGGGAAGTATGTCTGTGGTAGAAGAGTTTATGGATGTGTTCCCGGAAGAATTGCTAGGAATGCCTCCGGAAAGAGAGGTAGAATTTTACATTGATCTAATCCCAGGCACCGAACCGATTGCAAAGAGACCATATCGCATGGCTCCCACAGAATTGGCAGAACTAAAGCTCCAGATTGCAGAACTTCAACAGAAAGGGTACATTCGTCCCAGTTCATCTCCTTGGGGAGCGCCAGTCTTGTTCATCACCAAGAAGGATGGAAGCATGAGAATGTGCATTGACTACCGATCCTTAAATGAAGTAACAATCAAAGACAAGTATCCACTACCTCGGATTGACGACCTCTTCGACCAGCTTCAGGGGGCCAAGTATTTCTCCAAGATTGATCTAAGGTTAGGATATCACCAGCTGAGAATCAAGGAAGCAGATGTTCAGAAGACGACATTTGTCACCCGGTACGGACAGTATGAGTTCACAGTAATGTCCTTTGGACTAACCAACGCACCGGCCTTCTTCATGAATCTTATGAATAAGGTATTTATGGAAGAGTTGGATAAGTTTGTCGTAGTCTTTATTGATGACATCCTTATCTACTGCAAGAGTCGCGAAGATCGTGAGCATCACCTCTGGGTTGTCCTCAGAAGACTCAGAGCACATCAACTCTATGCTAAGCTTAGCAAATGCAAATTCTGGTTAGAAAAGATAGCCTTCCTCGGGCATATCTTAACAACTGAAGGGATAGAAGTGGACCCATCCAAGGTAGAAGTAGTATCCAAGTGGAAACAGCCATCCAACATCAGTGAAGTCCGAAGCTTCTAGGGAATGGCAGGATATTACCGTCGTTTTATCAAAGGATTCTCCAGCATAGCAAGACCCATGACCGAGCTCCTCAAGAAAGACAATAAATTTGTGTGGACCCAAAGTGTGAAGAAAGTTTCCAAATCATAAAGAAGAAACTCACAACCGCGCTAGTTTTAACATTACCAGACATCCACCAGAGTTTCGTCATTTTCTGTGATGCTTCAAGACAAGGTTTGGGATGTGTACTTATGCAGAATGAGAAATTCATCACCTATGCATCACGCCTACTCAAGCGTCATGAATAGAATTATCCAACCCATGATTCGGAATTAGCAGCCATAGTGCATGCCCTGAAAATATGGAGACATTACCTGATTGGAAACAAATGTCATATTTTTATAGATCACAAGAGCATAAAGTACATTTTCACCCAACCAGATCTAAATCTCCGTCAGCGAAGATGGCTAGAATTGATTAAAGATTATGACATTGAGATCCACTACCACCTCGGAAAGGCCAATGTAGTAGCAGACGTCCTCAGCCGGAAACCTTTCGAGGAGAAAGCAACCAACTTTTTGGAAGACTGGAAGAGAGAATCAGCTCAGCTGAATGCTTGTTTAGGAGACAATGGCAGCATAGAAGTTAAACCGATGCTGGAAGATCTCGTATGCAAAGCTTAGCGCTCGGACACCGAGACGGCAGGTCTTGTAGAAAAAGCTCGCAAGGAACAACTTCCGAACCTCAGGACAGATGAAGAAGGGGCCCTTTGGTTTAGGGACCGTCTATATGTGTGCCAAAGGGAGAGGCACAAGGGATCTTGCTCGACGAGACCCACAACTCAGCCCACTCTATCCACCTAGGGACCACTAAGATGTACCTAGACCTCAAGATCAGATATTGGTGGAGAGGAATGAAAAAAGAGATAGCTCAGTATGTGGCCCGGTGTGATACTTGCCAACGAACTAAGGCAGAGCATCAGAGGCCTGCAGGTCTACTGCAACCCCCAGTGCCCAAATGGAGGTGGGAAGAAATAGGCATGGATTTCATAATCGGACTGCCTCGGACCCAAAAATGGAATGATTCTATCTGGGTTATAACCGACCATCTTACCAAGGTAGCTCACTTCATTCCAGTAAAAACTACCTTCGGAGGAGCCACCCTTGCCAGGATATATCTCAAAGAAGTAGTCAAACTTCATAGCATTCCTTAGAAGATAGTGTCAGACAGGGGAACTCAATTCACCTCAAAATTCTGGATGAGCCTTCAGCAAGCTATGGGCACCAAGCTAGACTTCAGCACCGCCTACCACCCCCAGTCAGATGGATAGACAGAAAGAATCAACAAAGTCCTCGAAGATTTGTTGAGAGCTTGTGTGTTGACCTTCAACAGGAACTAGGAGTCTAGTTTGTCGTATGCAGAGTTTTCATATAACAACAGCTACCAGGCCAGTACCAAGATGTCACCTTTTGAAGCCTTGTATGGAAGGAAGTGCCAGACTCCTCTGATGTGGTCCAACGTAGGGGAAAGGACCCTGGAGGGGCCTGCTTTCATTAAGGAGGCAGAAGAGAAAGTTTCCCTAATCCGTAAAAGACTACTCGAAGCTCAGAGTAGGCAAAAGAGTTACACAGACAACAGAAGGAGAGAACTCATTTTCGAGGAAGGTGATTTTGTCTACCTAAAGGTCTCCCCAATGCACGGAGTCAAAAGATTCCAAGTAAAAGGGAAGCTAGCTCCGTGATTCGTTGGCCCCTATCCTATCATCGGCAGAATAGGGCCCGTAGCTTACCGCCTTCAATTACCATAGTCCATGTGAGATATCCACAATGTGTTTCATGTATCTCAACTCCGCAAATGCTTGAAAGTACCAGAGAGTCACATCGCAGAAGAGACAATTCAGATTCAGAAGGATCTGTAGTACCAAGAAAAGCCAGTGAAGATTCTCGATTCAGCCATCCGAAAAACCTGAAACTCAGAAGTAAGGCTCTGTAAGGTCCAGTGGAGCAGAGAAGGAGAAGAGGATGCTACCTGGGAGAGTGAGGACTCTTTGAGGAGGGAATACCCTTACCTTTTCTCGAACCCAGTCGAAATCTCGAGGGCGAGATTCTTTTAAGTGGGGTAGGTTTGTAACATCCCAAATTTTTGCCCTGAGGTTAGAAACCCTAAACTCCTAACCCCCCTTTTCAATTATCTCCTGTTGGGGGCCTTCGGCTTCCGAAGGTCCTCAAAAACATAATTTGACAATGTTTTCCAAGTGAAATATGTGAACAGGTATCTTCAGAATTGGGCCATGAGTGTACAAGAATATGGTCAAGACGAAGCTTGAGTAGGATGGAAGGCGATCATGACAAAGGATAAGATGATCACGAAGCTATGCGCAGAAAAAGCTTCGGCATGACAACAGAAAAGGGGAACCGACTTATATGATGAAAAGCCAAATTAGACCTCGAAGAATCACTATAGAGTTATTGATAAATGTAAAGGGCATTAATGTAATTCTCCACGGGCTGCATCCTGTGCCTATAAATAGATGAACAGTACTCACGTACTGTTCACGCTGATTTGGCACCTGCTTTTCGCATCACGCCTGTATCTTTACTTTTCGATAATCCGAAGGTACATTTATAATTTGTTATTATGATTCTAATAATACAAAATAGAAATAAGTTGATGATAATATTTGTATTATTATTTGTATTTCATGTATGTATTCTTCTTCATCATACGTTGAACTTACGAAGGTCTTTTCCTTCATAACCTTCATCCGGAATTCATTATATCCGAAGGAATATAATGTCTTGAAGGACGAAGGACTTTAACATTTACCACTTTTTATGTTGCCTTGTTCTTAACTCTTAGCATTTGAGAACAAGTCCCCAACATTGGCGCCCACCTCCGGTGAACTCACGTCCATTTTTTGAGTTTTGAACATCTTCGGCAAGCATCACCTTCGTCATGCCGCCGAGGAAAGCTTCAGCCACAGGGGCTACCACTCTGCAGCCGCTGGATCCCAATCAGGATGTCCTTTCTATCATGGAGGCCCGAAGCCAGAAGAGGAAGGCCACCAGTCCAACGCCTCCGGAGGACGACTTGGATCAAGAAATCCAAAATTTGAAGATGCTCCATCAACAGGTCCAACGGAAGAAGGAAAAGATGGCTCGTCTAGCTGACCTACAAAGGCAGATAGATGAAGCCTCTGAAGAGCTTCGTCATCTTGCTCAAGAAGACCAGAACCAAAGACCTCCGCGCAGAGAGCTTTATCAGGAGGGCATCCACAACGAGGACGACTGGTATGAAGATTTCCATCATGGAAATTTTGCTTTTGATGATACTTCTCCTCTGTCAACAGAACTGCAGGCTACACCTTGGCCACAGTCTTACAAGCCACCCCAGCTCCCCATGTACGACGGTCATTCAGACCCGAAGCAATTCTTGATGAGCTATGAAGCAACCATATCTTCGTATGGTGGCAACACGGCGGTCATGGCAAAGTCTTTCGTCATGGCTGTCAGGAGTGTTGCACAAACCTGGTACTCCTCTCTTCGGCCAGGGACAATCACTTCATGGCAAAAGCTGAAGGACATGTTGATAACCAGCTTCCAAGGGTTTCAAACGAAGCCAGTCACTGCTCAAGCTTTATTCCAGTGCACCCAGGACCACGAAGAATACCTTCAGGCGTATGTCCGAAGGTTCCTGCGTCTGAGGGCACAGGCACCAACAGTGCCCAATGAAATTGTCATTGAGGCCATGATCAAGGGGCTTCGGCCGGGACCTTCAGCTCAGTACTTTGCTAGAAAGCCTCCTCAAACTTTGGAGAAGCTGCTCCAGAAGATGGACGAGTATATTCGAGCTGACAATGATTTTCGCCAAAGAAGGGAGGAAGCATTCAGGTTCTCTGAAATGGCCAGGGGCTTCGGAGGAAGATTCCATCCGAGGCACGTCAGGTCAATTCACAATTCTACTCAAAGTGATGATAGAGGGAGTCAACAGCAATGGCCACAGTGCTCCTCGCAAGCTTCGGGGCAGCATCAAAGCTCTTTCCGGCCACCAGCGCCAAGGGGCAGAGGCGCCAGGGGCTTCGGGGGAAGATTTGGAGATCAGCCAAGAAAAATTTACTGCCTATTCTGTGGTGAAGGCAAGGGCCATACCACCAGGATGTGCCATGTTACCATCCAGAAGCAAAAGGAGCTAGCAGAAGCTACAGCGCAACAGAGTCAGCCGAAGCAAGTCATGCATACTGCTTCGTACCATTTGCCTTACATTCCAGAATATGTAGGCAATCACCCTGCAACTTTTGTTGCTTCGGCAAGTCAATCCCAAGCATCTTGGCAGCAGCCTCCACCGCCACCACCAATGCAACGAGGTCAGCAGCCAGAAGGGAGTCAGCACACTCACCTTCAGCGGACTTCAGAGAGGAGTCCGAAGCTCGCACAGTCAATAGCACTGTGCCAGAGTCGAAGCATATTTACTTACAAATATCCTACCTCGACAGCGGATTTTCGCATTTTCGCATTTCAGTCTTACTTTCTTTTTAATAAGGAACAATTATGGGAAGTTTAAGTGCTTTTTATCGTCTTTTAATCTCCTGTAACAGTTTCGTTCTCTGCCATAATAAAAATATGTCTTCTCCATAGGCTTAAGTTGCCGAAACATAAGAATTTATGCTAGCAAGAAGGACCTTCGAATTATCAAAAATTTGTTCTAAGAAATACAGTGCAATTTCTTCGAAGCAGCAAAAGTCATTCCTAAGGGAGCGCAGTGTAAGTTTTCCGCTCAAAAGTCGTTCCTAAGGGAGCGCAGTGTAAGTTTTCTGCTCAAAAGTCATTCCGAAGGGAATGCAGAGCTTACAGCGAAAAATAAACGCTGATTCCGCCGAAAGTAAAAGGCGAAGAAGCTCCTAAGGGAGGCTTACAGCGAAAAATAAACGCTGATTCCGTTGAAAGTAAAAGGCGAAGAAGCTCCTAAGGGAGACTTACAGCGAAAAATAAACGCTGATTCCGTTGAAGTAAAAGGCGAAGAAGCTCCTAAGGGAGGCTTACAGTGAAAAATAAATGTCGACCTTTGGCAAATATCATTTTTCATAACATCACATCATTACATCATTTGCATAGCATAACATCATACATCATAGTGCATCAACAACGCAAGAAGGGGGGTCTCAATATTGATATTCGAAGATCGTTTTGAAGAAATAGTGGCACGGCACAAACAATAGCCATGGAAGGGTTATATCTTCGTCAAACTCTGAGATGGAAAGATCTATTGATTATTGATTTTACCAGGATTGGCTATTGATTTTATGAGAACACGAATATTATTTACGAAGCATGAAAAGAAGGGAAGGTGTTTTTTCGCCGAAGGCTCAAAAACGGTATGTGTATAATGTTTCATGCATCGCAAAGAATAGAACTATAAACAGCTAATATATCACACCCTAAGTTACACAATATTACACATGATTCTCAACAAACATTACATTCTAAATGTTTTTACAACAGCATCTAATCTTCCCTTAAGATTACTTCTACAACTTCGTTTAAAAGCTGATCAACAACTCTATCCATGATGGCTTCGGCCATTTGTCTAATTTCGTCATCCCCCTTCGTGTGGGGGCCCGCAGATGACTCAGCAGGTTCTGAGGGAAGAGTAGATACAGATTTATTACTATTACAAACCGTGAACAAGTTCGAAGTCAAAAAATTACAACAAAGAGACAAAAACCACTAGTTAATACCTATTTGCCCTTCGGGCTCTGCGCTTTTTTCAGCGGCCTCTGCTACTTTTCTAGCATCATGAATGCCTTTTTCGCTTTTTTGAATAATTTCTTGGGCCATTTCCCGGCCACCATTATCCCAGATGTCGGTGAAAAATTTTCCACCAACCATGCTAGCTTCGGCCGAGGGGTCTTTTATATCTTCGAAGGATAAGGAAGTTTCGGATTGTGCCAAAGATTTCACATGCTCGCAGCCTTTCCTCTCCAAAATAGTAGCAATCTCCCTGGCACCCGAAAAGGCACATATGTCTCCGCGGCTATTCAAAATTTCCTCAAAGGCCTCGGCTTCGTGATTGATCCATTCAATCGGGCCTTCGGGGTTACCCCTTGTGAAGTTTTCCTCGCTCGAGAATGCGCCAACGCTGGCGAAGCTAGTTTTTATTTTCCTAACGCGTTCTATAGATTTGTCATAGCATCTTTTCTTGGATGCATGAAGCTCTTCAACGTTTCCTTCTAAATGATTTGCCCATTGATCGCTAAGTTCTCGTTTCGTTTCTTTAAGTATGCGTCCTTCTTTAGCTCGGGCCAATTGTTTCCGAAGATCCTCGATTTCGTGCTTCTGAGCTTCAGCTTGAGCTTTAGAAGTAGCTTCGTCTTCCTTTATCTTATCCACCAATGTAAGCAGAATTTTGTCTTTCTCCAAGGCTTCGTTTCTTAGCTTGATAACCTCTGTTCGAAGGTTATTGAGAGCAATAGTGCAGCTCTCATCTTCAGCATTCTTTTGTGCCCTTAAGGCATTGCTGAGTATTAAGCCCTATACAAAAGAATGAATGGATTAACATAAGAATAGAAGACTAATTAAAAACTCATAAACTTCAAAATTCACAATTTTTGTACCTTCAGACTATTGTATGCAAGGCTATTCGCAAGATCGTCCTTCGTCATGGCGCAGAGGCCAGCTTCGAGCTTCGGGAACCCCATACTTCTAGCCATCTCCCGGCAGACGGATAATTCCTTGTTATCTGGGAGACAGTATAAGAAGTCGTCTTCGTCTGTGCCATTGAATACTAACGCCCCTTTTGGATACCTTAGTTCTCGGGCATAGTGATTAGCTTCAAAAATCTCTTCTTCAGATAATCTTTTTCCCGAAGCATGTCGTACAATATAATCGAGGGCTTTGGAGGATGCTTAGGGGGCAGCAGTGCCAGTTTCTTCAACTAAAATTGGCTCTGTCATTTTTGTTTCTTCGGCTTCCAAGGATTTTACCTTGGTGGGCTCTGAAGACCCAGCTTCAGTTTCAGATTGTCGCTTTGAAGCTTCGGCAACAAAGGCTTCAGTATGCACTTCGGAAGTTTCAACAATTTTCTTCGAGGTTGTGCTTGAAGACTTAATTCTCTCCAAAACATCTAGCACATTAACCATCCTTTTTCTTTTCGGGGTCACTGCTGGTCCCTTTTGGCTTTTTGCTGCCTCAATTTTTGCTGAAGGACTTGAAATTTCTGATGTCTTTGTTTCTTTAGTCCTTGGTTCTTCTGTTTTTTCTGTTGCTGGCACTTCGACCAGCCCTTCGATTTTTGGCGGTGGAGTTGGTTCTTTAGCTTCGGTGGCCGAAGAGGTCTCACCGATAAACTCAGGCACTGTGGCTGGTTCAATATAACGTGGTCGGTGTGTGAGAACCTTTACCCTTTTCCTCTTCGGCGCCGGCTCGTTAAGAGCGGCTGAAGCAGTTTCCTTCGTAGAAGATGTATTCTTTCTTTTTTGACCCCGCAATGGATAACCGTAGTCGGGGTAAACAAACCCAATTGCATCAAATACTCGGTTGAGTCTCTTCTTCTTTCGGCCTCCAAAGGCCGCTGATAATGCAGTATCTTCGGCCTTTGAGTATACCCCAAGCAATTCGTCACTTATGGCCTCAATACTTTTCAACCAGTCATCATTTGGCTCAACGAACTTATCTCCGTATTTGAATGTGTATTTTAGCCTGACTAGTCCACCTTCGTCAGTCTCTTTAATGGTCTCCTCCGGCATTTCCCACCTTTCCACAAGTGGCCATACTCTGAAAGCAATGTGTTCTTGGACCAAATCCCTTGTTCCAATAAAAGAGCAAACAACGCCGAAGGCTCTCTGGCATTCTTCGGCTGCTTCATTCATTTCCACCTTCGGCTTCCGGAGGCCAAAGCGTTGCCAGATAGGGCGCATAATGATACCCTTAATATCCTCACGTGATTTCAAGTCATTTTTCACATAAAACCATTCCGTCATCCAGTCACTGGGCCACCTCTTTCAAAAGGTTGGCACAGGGCAGCTTGACCCAGACCGAGCGCCGAAGCTGTAGCAGCCAAAATTGTTGTGATACTGCTCTTTGCCCCAGGGTTTTGTCTCATACAATAGCTCATGTATGTTGCAGAAGCTTTTTGCATTAGGTTCCAAACCTTGGCTCCTCACGGCCCACACAAAGATGTTCATCCTTATGATTGCTTTGGGGGTAAGTTGGTGAAGGTAGATTTCAAATATCTTCAGTACTTCCACGACAAAACAGCTCAAGGGAAATTGTAATCCAGCTTTTAAGAAGCTTTGGAATATCACGACTTCATTTTCCTCGGGAGTCGGACAAGTCTTCTCTCCTTCGTCAGCCCTCACAACGGACAAGTCTCAAAAATATCTGCCCCTCATATTGACAAGATGATTTTCTTTAATACTGGATTTACCAAAAACTGCATGGCTTGGTCGCCAGGGTCGATCTTCGGAATCTTCACCACCACTGTCCACATCATAACTCTCACTGTCGCAAGTATCTTCAGATAAACCCTCCAAAATCTCCCTAGTAATCTTCTCTGTATTAGTCTTTGATATTGATTCAAGAAAGCCCAGATGCATCTCCTCAGAAAGGCTTAGCTTTGAATCACCAATAGCTTTTTTATCTTCAGACATCTTCACAAACGCTGAGAAAGTGCTCTCGAAACCGAAGCTTAAAAATTTAAAACCAAGCAAGTGTTGTTGCGCGCAGGCTAAAAGTTGGGTGAATAAAAGCAGATGGCAAGGGAGCGTGCCAAATAAGCTGGTGGTGAGCTCTTATTTATACACCTAGTGCGTTGAAAACTGGAGGGTCCCACTTGTCAAAGACTGTTGCTATTCTAGCAAAGGGAAGGTGTTTTTTTGGACCTTCGGCTTAAAGCCTTCGTCCATATCGCAATATGAATTTATCATTCCAGCAAATTAATATTGCGAGGGGCTACTGTTGGGGGCCTTCGGCTTCCGAAGGTCCTCAAAAACATAATTTGACAATGTTTTCCAAGTGAAATATGTGAACAGATATCTTCGGAATTGGGCCACGAGTGTACAAGAATATGGTCAAGACGAAGCTTGAGTAGGACGGAAGGCGATCATGACAAAGGATAAGATGATCACGAAACTATGCGCAGAAAAAGCTTCAGCATGACAACAGAAAAGGGGAACCAACTTATATGATGAAAAGCCAAATTAGACCTCGAAGAATCACTATAGAGTTATTGATAAATGTAAAGGGCATTAATGTAATTCTCCACGGGCTGTGTCCTGTGCCTATAAATAGATGAACAGTACTCCCGTACTGTTCACGCTGATCTGGCACCTGCTTTTCGCATCACGCTTGTACCTTTACTTTTCGATAATCCGAAGGTACATTTATAATTTGTTATTATGATTCTAATAATACAAAATAGAAATAAGTTGATGATAATATTTGTATTATTATTCGTATTTCATGTATGTATTCTTCTTCATCATACGTTGAACTTACGAAGGTCTTTTCCTTCATAACCTTCGTCCGGAATTCATTATATCCGAATGAATATAATGTCTTGAAGGACGAAGGACTTTAACATTTACCACTTTTTATGTTGCCTTGTTCTTAACTCTTAGCATTTGAGAACAAGTCCCCAACATCTCCTAAGACCCCATGAAGCATTATATTCATCATATGCATACACCATGACTTCTTGTAGCACTGCACATAGAGTATTTTATTTTTGGCACCTAGGAAATTAGGAGAATTATTGTTTAAAAGAAAAAGGGATCAAGGAAATAGAAATAGGAGAGAAATAAAAATAGAAAAAGAAAAAGGAAATCTCCCCCCTCGACTGGGCCGAATCCGGCCCAACCCCCTCTCCCTCCCTCCCATGTGCCACGTTCCCCCGCCCGGTCCATGTGGCCCATCTCCTGCGCGCCCGCCCGCGCTCGCGCTACGCCTCTCCTCCCACTGACCGGCCGACCCCACCCATCTGCCGCGCCCGCCCTTTCTCCCTCGTGACCGCCCTCTCTCTGGCAGGCGGGCCCCACTCATCCGCTCTCTCTCTCGCCCACGATCGGCTATCAACGTGATCACCGCCAGCCACCGCTCCGCCACATCCCCTCGCCATTACTCGCCCACCAGCCAAATTGGCGCCTTGCGCCTATCCCGAGCCATCCCGTCACCACCGTCTGCCCCGAGCCATCCCGTCGCCACCACTGTGCGCCATCATCACTGTCGCGGCAAGCCTCACCGCTGCTCGCCACCTCTCCTCCCCCCTCCCCGGCCGCCTACAAAAGGGCCGCCCGAGCCCCACCTTTTTTCACACCAGCTTCGACCACCCCTCTTCCCCTTCCTCAAGCCCAATCGAGCCAGCGCGCCACCCTCTCCCTTCGCTCCGGTGAGCCTTCCCTCCCTTCTCTGGTGGCCTAGAGTTCAATTGGTTTGGCTCACGAGTTTCACCACTTCACCACGAACACGGCGCACCCTTCCACTTCACCTATCACGCCCGTAGGCTTCACCGGCTACCTCACCACCGCGGGCGCCCACCACATCACCGTGGACCGGCTGTTCCAAGCCCCCACCGGCCAAATTGACCCCACCTCCATGACCCCCTACCTCTGCCCCTGCTTTGCCACCATCCCAACTACCCAGAACCGGACCATCGGCGAAGAACCGCCGTCGGGATCACCGGCGGCCGGTTCTCACCGCCATGGGCGAACCACCGTTCCCCCTTACGCCGTTATCCCCCCTCCCCTCGCTGGCGTGTGGGCCCGCGCCCACGGCACCGTCCTCGCGTCGCTCCCGCTGGCGGGCCAGGTTGGGTCGCTCGCGCGTGCACCTTCGGCTGGGCCGAATTCCCCCCCCCCCCCCCCCCCCCCCCCCGGGCCTAGTTAACCAGAAAAACCCTTTTCCTTTTCTTTTTCCTATTTTCTTTTCCTATTTTCACATATATGTATATATATTGATATTTTATGCTCCAAAAATAGTCCAAATATTTTATATGACACAAAACAATAATATTTAAAACTTGGCACACTTCACTAAGCCACATGGTTGATGTAATGTTCATTGCCTGTTTTGCTAGGCGAGGAGGGATCCGATCCTCCGGAAATCTTAGCTCCGAAAGAAGGGCAGGAGCCCGACCTCTCAGAAGTAGACCTTTCGTGCCAAGAGAGCTGTGGCGGAACCGCCCGAGTTATTCCAACTTAAGTGCCTGAGTCCCGCCTTAGAGGCTAGACCACACTTAAATGGGAATAACCCGTCAATCCCTCGGATCTAGTCTGACGAGGCCACTGACAGGATCAAGTACCACAGCCTCACTCGATGGTGAGTCACAGAGCAAATACAATAAAGCATAAAACCATACATTGAAGAGTATTAAACTTATTACATCATCATCGGAGTTTTAACAAAAGTAGTCATCATTGTTTGAAGTGCAGCGGAAATAAACTAACGATAAATAAACAGAGAGATGGGGAAGCCTATCCCATCACTCCTCATGCTCCTCCTCAGCCGAGGCAGGATCCCACTCGACTGTCCAACCCAGTGGCAAGGTGGACGGCCAAGTCACTCCAGCAACCATGTCCTCCAGAGAACCTATAAAATTATGCCATAAGCAAGGCTGAGTATACTAATACTCAGCTAGACTTACCCGGTGTGAGGAGTCTACTCCTCTACCTCTAGACATGCAGCTGTTTGGTTGTGGGGTTTGGTTGCCAAAAGCACTAGCTGAGTTTGTAAATCAAGTTTTAGCTTTGTCAAGTTTAAGTGTGACTCTCTTAAGGCTAAATGTGTACTATCTACTCATACATAGTATCGAACATATTTAGCAATCAACATCTTGTGTCAACTTATCACATTTCCACTTGTTACTCAATGTAGCAGCATGGATCAAGCAGTCTCATTAGCTGCGAGAAGCAGACGATTTGAATCGAGTTTTTAAACCTTGCAAGGTAAACCTAAACACACGACGTGGCGAGGCACTCCGTCCACATACACATCAACCGTCCCCATCGATTCCCTGGCAACAGAAAGGGGCTCACTGCCTTGGCGTACAATGCCTCACAGACCCCGACTGACGTCGTGCAGTGACCGCACTTGTACCCACCATAACCGGAATGGGAGACCACGTCTCAGGTCGCGTGAGGAGGGCAATCTGCGGGCAGGTTCACTCAGGTACTAGGCTTACCGATTTACCATATTTCTCGGCATGTGCTTAGTACGTTCAAATGCTTGACACATGGTACCACACCTTAATCCTTATTCTAATTTCCATCTCGTGGACAACCAATCCCCATGGATTGTTGTCCACAGACCATCATCATTATGATATAAAAATGGATACAACCAATTCCTGACCTCGCGCGAGTGCTAGAAAAATCACTCGACTTCTACCGAGATCCCTAATTAGCAAAGCAGCTACTCGACCTAGCATACTAGTATTCATCCCAAAAAGGATTCCTGAGTTCATGCAACTAGGGTTTCAATCAACTCCTACACTTAAGTGCACAATACAAGCCTACAAACATTAAGTGTAGTAAAATAGCATAATAATTAGGTTATGCATAAAACCGGGGCTTGCCTTCCAAAGCTGGGGCAGGCAGATCCTCTGGGGCAGGCTCTGGTGCTGGATCCGGGGCTACCTCCTGAGCAACACCTTGCTCCGGCACGAGGACGTACTCTCCATCAGCGAGGTTGCAGTCTATCGAATGCAATGAATAAAAATATACATGTTATGATTATGCATGATTTAACAACATTATGCTAAAGGAAGAAGAACTAAGTTAGTTAGCAACTTAGGGTTTCTTGGTCATACGTGGCTTTTAGTGGTTTATGCTTATCACTCTAGGTTTAGGTGTTGTGGAGAATAAGCATAGTGGATTTGTATTTTTCCCTTACATATTTCAGTGGGTAAATTAAAAAGGGTTTTGCTAGTTGGGTTAGGGTGACACAAGTTTCCATTATCAATTTCCCCTTTTTCATTTCTAATTATGAATTCTAATGTGGGTTTGAACTACAACAGTGGTTTAACTTTTTCCAAAAAAAAAATATAAAAATTACAGTGGGTTACTAGTTGTCACTGTAATTTGTCCTATAAATTTGAGGTGGTTCTTGATTCAGATACTACTTGTGCAAAATTAACAAGGATAAGTTTTATAAGGGCACTTTATACTATAGCTATGATTTAATTGAGGTTTCTGTACCAAATTTTATTTTTGTCCAGACACATAGGTGATATTAGGCCTTTGTGTTAAAAATCATAGAAAAAGTCATAATGGATATTTAGTTGTGAATTTCTAAAGTTTTATGCCAAAAAGGTGCTTATAACTAACTTGTTATTTGAAAAATATCAAACAACAGATTCCATATTTTTCCTATGTTCATAATAACAAATCATTAGTTATCCCAAGGTTTGGGGTGTTTTCTCCTTGGGGTATTTTTTCTAGGGTTTTTCTAAGTTTTCCTTGTTTTCTTAAAATAAAAGGTATCCCAACTATTTTGTACTAAACCAAAGCATAAGAAATTTTTCTAGTGAACTATACTGAGTAGGTAGACTAACAAAAATATGGGTGCTCCCTGGTGCCTTATTTAAACCTTCATTAATAATTTCTTTAACTTTAGGCTAAAAAGGTTTAAATGGTAAACCCTATCTTAACTGGGTGTACAGAGGGGTTTATTATTTTTAAACAGGTTAGGAAGCAATTAGGTACTTCTCCAAATTTTCTTAGCCTCAGTCTAATAGTGCAACTATTTTTCCTCCTATTATTTAGCTTTTGGCCAAATCAAATTTTAAATCAGAACCTTAAAGTTTTTTTTGTAACACCTAGGGGTTTTTTATTTTTCTTAAGTAGTTTTCATTATTTAAGATCTGGCAAAATTGGTTTGACTTGATTTGGGTGAATAAAACAGAAGATATGAATTATTCAAGTTCTGTTTGAATTTAAATCAGGTTAAATAAAAGGTTTCCTGGAAAAAACCACTTTGCACCGAAGTCCTCGGGTTCTTTCCAAACTAATCCTCTCAGTTATATCCTTGCGCTACTATTCCCCTGAGTCACTGACAATGCGCAAAACCCCCTAGCCTTTTCTTCTTCTCCCCCGCGGTCCCTCCCTAGGTTTAAACAGTACCCGCGAAAATGAAAAGGGCGGTGCGGCTTACCGGCGGCAAGAGAGGTCCGGCGAGGGGCGGGGTTGGCTTCGGGAGGTCCTGGCGGTCACAACAATGTACGGCTCGACGGCGGAGGTGGCCGGAATCGTCCGGTCCACTTGCGCAGGCGGGGGATCTCGGCGGCGGCGGGTGTTCCGGCTAAACCACGGCGATCTAGTGCAATCAAATGGCACGATGAGCTCCACGGGGTGACGTAGAGGCTAAGTGCACAAGGAATCGAAGAATGGAGCATAGGATTACCCGGTCTACGTTCACCGGCGGTCGGGCGAAGTCCGGCGACCGTGGACTGGCTTCTCCGGCGAAGCAAACTCCGATTCCATGCTCGGGGAGCTTCACCGATGCGTGCATAGTCTATTCCAAGGGTTGGATGGGGTTGGGAAGGGCTCTGTTGGCCGGTCTACGGTGGCAGGAGCTCGGGTGGCCGCGGGCACGCCGTGCATGGGGCAAACGCCGGTGGTTTCGGGCTCCGGTGAGGTCAAGCGTGCGCGGAGGAGTGCGGTCGACGACTGAGGGTGATTTATAGGCGCGGGCGCGAGGAGGGGACGCGAGCGCGGCCTGGCGTGGCGCGGGGCGCGCGAAGTCGGGCGCGGGCGTGCTCTGGCGCGCGCAGAGCGCGTCGAACACGTGGAGGTGTTCTTCTGCCCCTGTTCAAAAGCTTGCTGAGATCGCATACATGCGAATCTTGGCAAAAATCCGGTGCAGATCTCTTCCTGGCACCTATGGCTATCTCTTGTATGTGAGTTCCAAGGGAAGATAAGCCCTAAGTCAGAAGATATGCGGACGCCAAATCTGGCTTGTCTCCCTGTCCGCTGCACGACAAAAGTGATGCCAAGACATGTCAAACTTCAAGGGCTCGGTCTCAACTTTTTCCAGGGGGTGCCTTAGGTGGTATGCCACATTTTTGGTATAGAACTTAGGTGGTTTTGGTGCCATCTTCAAGGTGAACACGGTGGATCTTTAGATTAGGTGTAGATTTTGACTTAGAGAGAATTAGAGAGCTCTAGCTCTTTCTCTACTTAAAGAATGGATTTGGGGTTTCTTAAGGGGTCTTTTGGCAATGTTTCCTCTCTATATTTATTGATTAATATGTTACTTAACTTTTGCCAAGGGTTAGGTCATGATTTGCGCATTTGCTTAATCTCTCCCCCCTTCAACCATGGTTTTAGGAGATAGGGGTTCAAGAGAGGTCCAGGGTTTACTCCCTTCTTGCCCAAGGTGGTAAGTGCACAAAAGCTTGAGTAATGCTTTTAGGTCATTAACATTCTTGGTTAATACATGGTCTCCAAGATTCTTATGCTCTTCTCCTTAAGTTTCTTCCACATGTGATGACAGTCATTAGTGCATAGAGGTGCCATAGCCATGGTAACACTTGGGGTGTTACAGCCCTCCCCCCTTAAAGGAATCTCGTCCTGAGATTTTAGGTAGAGTCCTCAGGAGGGTGCCATGAAGGTGTGCTGGTGTGTGTTTCTGCTTTTCTTTAAGTTTCTCTAGTTAACTGTTCTTCGAATGTTATCCTCTTTGCAACTTCAGAAGGAAGTCCTTTTGAGTCATTTTTAGAGCTTATACTACCTTAAACATCTAAGTTTTTCTTATAATTAGATTCAAAGGGTAGGTGGGGGGTGGGGTTCAGGGTTACATACCGACTCCTTTGGGTAGAAAGTTGGGGAAGCGAGAATGTAGGAAATCCTCAGTCTCCCATGTAGCTTCTTCTACTGAATGGTGACTCCACTGAACCTTATACATCCTGATCGACCTTGCCCGCGTTGATCTCTCTTTATGATCCAATACCTGGACGGGGTACTCTTGATAGGACAGGTCTGGTTCTATCTCAATTTCTAGGTCAAATAGCACTTCAGTGGGTAAGCGAACACATTTTCGCAGCTGAGATACATGGAACACATCATGAATAGCTGACATGTGTGGTGGCAACTTCAATTGATATGCTACTGGTCCACAAGCTTCCTTGATCTCGTAGGGTCCAATGTAGCGAGGAGCTAACTTACCCTTGATTCCAAATCTCTGAACACCTTTAGTGGGTGACACCTTAAGATAAACATGGTCTCCCACTTCAAACTGTAGAGGCTTCCTTCTCTTGTCATGATAGCTCTTTTGCCTGGCCTGAGTAGCTTCTAGGTTCTTCTTTATAACTCTGACCTTTTCCTCTGCTTCAAGTACCAAGTCTGGTCCAAATATTTCTCTCTCTCCGGCTTGTGACCAATTTAGCGGTGTCCTACACCTTCTCCCATATAAGGCCTCAAAAGGTGCCATCTTCAAGCTGGACTGGTAGCTGTTATTATAAGAGAACTCTGCCAACGAAAGACACTTGTCCCAATCCTTTCCATAATGTAGCACACATGCCCTCAACATGTCTTCCAAAATCTGATTTACCCTTTCTGTCTGGCCATCTGATTGAGGATGGTAAGCTGAGCTTCTTATTACATGAGTCCCAAGTGATTCCTGTAATTGCTCCCAAAATCGTGCCACGAACGGTGCTCCTCTGTCTAATACTATAGTCCATGGTATTCCATGCAAATGAACTATCTGGTCAATGTAGATTTCTGCATACTTCTCCGCCCTGTGGGTGGTGTGTACCGGCAAGAAATGAGCTGTCTTGGTCAGTCTGTCCACAATGACCCAAATGGAATCATGGTGCCGAGAGGTATTGGGCAATCCCACGATAAAGTCCATGCAAATGTCCTCCCATTTCCAAGATGATATGGGAAGGGGTTGCAAAGGGCCTGCTGCCTTCAAATGACTGGCTTTGATTCTCTGGCAGGTGTCACACTCAGATAGGTACTTGGCAATTTCCCTCTTCATTCTGGTCCACCAGTATAAGGATCTGAGATCATGATACATCTTTGTACTGCCCGGGTGCATGGAGAATTTTGAAAGGTGAGCTTCATCCAATATTTTCTTTTTGAGCTCAGGGTCCTTGGGAACAACCAATCGATCTCCAAACCAGAGAATTCCTTTGCTGTCCTGCCAGAAGCATTTGTACTTTTCTGCTTTCTGCTTGATCATTTCCTTGATAACCTGAATACCCTTGTCTTCAATTTGTGCCCTCACTATTTGCTCTTGTAATGTGGGCTCCACCGAGATATAGGTTAAGGCACCTGAAGAAACAACTTCTAGGTTCAGCTTGCACAACTCATCACACAGGGTGGTGACTCTTGCATCCATGCTCATACAATTGCACTGGGCCTTTCTGCTCAAAGCATCTGCCACAACATTGGCTTTGCCAGGATGGTAATGCACCTCCAAATCATAGTCCTTGATTAGCTCTAACCATCTCCTCTGCCTCATATTAAGATCTGCTTGAGTGAAAATGTATTTGAGGCTCTTATGGTCAGTGTAAATGTTACAGTGAGCTCCCATCAGGTAATGTCTCCATTTCTTGAGAGCATGAACCACAGCTGCTAACTCCAGATCATGGGTGGGGTAGTTCTGCTCATGGGGTCTGAGTGCTCAGGAAGCATAAGCAATTACTCTGTTATCTTGCATTAAGACACATCCCAACCCAGTACCGGAAGCATCGCAATAAACTTCAAAGGGCTTGGTGTTATCAGGTTGCGCTAGCACTGGTGCTGTTGTCAAATGTTGCCTTAGTGTATGAAAGGCATCCTCACACTTCTGGCTCCAATCATACTTGACTCCCTTCTTCAACAATTCGGTCATTGGCTTGGCAATTCTGGAGAAATCCGGAATGAATCGTCGATAATACCCTGCTAATCCCAGAAAACTCCGAATCTGTCTCACTGTGGTAGGAGGTTTCCAATCCATTACTTCTTGTACCTTCTCAGGATCAACTGATATCCCATCCTGAGAAATTGTGTGACCCAAGAATTTAATTTCCCTCAGCCAGAATTCACACTTAGACAACTTAGCATAAAGACGATGATCGCGCAGTCGCTGAAGCACGATGTGCAGATGCTTAGTATGCTCATCTTAATTCTTGGAATAGACCAGGATATCATCAATGAAAACCACTACAAATTTGTCTAGCTCTGGCATGAATACTGAGTTCATCAGATACATGAAATAAGCCGGGGCATTGGTCAGCCCAAAAGACATCACCAAAAATTCATAAAGCCCATATCTGGTCGAGAAAGCCGTCTTCGGAATATCACTGGCACGGATCTTGATTTGATGGTAGCCCGAGCGAAGGTCTATCTTGGAGAATACCTTGGCTCCCACCAACTGATCAAACAAAACATCGATGCGGGGCAGTGGGTATTTGTTCTTGATGGTCACCGCATTGAGAGGACGGTAATCAACACACATTCTCAAACTCTCATCCTTTTTCTTCACAAATAGGGCCGGACATCCCCATGGTGAAGTACTTGGGCGAATGAACCCCTTGTCCAACAACTCTTGTAGTTGCTTTTTCA
Organism: Zea luxurians; assembly: GCA_029449295.1. NCBI lineage: Eukaryota > Viridiplantae > Streptophyta > Magnoliopsida > Poales > Poaceae > Zea > Zea luxurians. The sequence continues at coordinate 47,447,237 of JAOPSE010000005.1, read as the reverse complement.
ACTCTGCCAATTCCGCTGGAGGCATCCTATAAGGTCTCTTGGATATAGGAGCAGTCCCAGGCTGCAATTCAATCGCGAACTCGATGTCTCTGTCAGGTGGCATTCCTGGTAATTCGTCAGGGAAGACATCTGGGTAGTCACAGACTACTGGGACCCTCTCAACTGGGGACTCTATCAGAGTGAATGCACAAGAACGGGTGCAACCCTGGTCAGGCAAATATAAAGTAGTCTCGCCATAAGCAGAGGAGTGAATCTCAATGGCCCTTGCTGCAATATCCAACACTGCCTGATGCCTGGATAACCAATCCGTTCCCAATATGATGTCCACGCTATCCAATCCTAAGATGAGAAGGGTGGTTCTAATCACAAGACTACCCAATTTTATAGGCACTTGCTGGTTGATTTGATTGGTGCCAACTCTGCCTCCCGGTGTTGAAATTGTAACACCCCCACCGGTGTGGTGAAAAGGTAATTGGCACTTGGCACTAAATTTGGCACTGATAAAACTGTGTGATGCACCCGAATCAAAAAGAATAATAGCAGGATAATTCAAAACTGAAAAGATACCAGTCATGACGGGTGCTCCCTCTGGAATATCAGCCATGGTAGTGAAGTTCAGCCTGCCTTGCCTCACTTGCACCTTCTGCCTCTTGCCTTGGTTCTGGTTAACATTCTGTCCCTGCCTCTGCTAGTTTTTGGGGCAATTCTTGGCATAATGTCCGGTGTTGCCACAAGCGAAACACCTGTTGTCATTGGCCTGACGATATTGCTGCTACTGTTGATTGCTCCTCTGAGCTGGAAACTGGGTGCGGTTGGGTGCCTGCTGCTGCTGCTATGGTCGGATCACCCAACGTCCTTGCTGCTGCTGAGGTCCCCTATTCTGAGTGTCAGACACAATCCTGAAGCGCTGTGGCTGAGCTGAGGGTCCTGCCATAGGGGTCTTCCTCTTCTTTTCTGCCTGACGAGCTGTGATACAGTCCTCCTGAGAAATGGCCATGTTGACTAACTCATTATAGCTGTTGGCCCTGACTGTGTTGAAACGGTCATGGAGCTTAGTGCTGAGCCCCCTCCTGAACCTGTCCCTCTTCTTCTTGTCCGTGTCTGCATGATATCCTGCATACTGGCACAGGTCATTGAAGGCCTGAGCATACTGTAACACTGTCCGATTCCCTGGGTGAGTGCCAGAAACTCGTTGAGCTTTCAGTCCATAATGTCTGCTGGTATATGGTGCCCCCTGAAAGTTGCCTTGAACTCTCTCCACTCCACCTCTCGGTTATCTGGCTGCATAGCAAGAAAATGGTCCCACCATGTCCGCGCGGGTACGCGAAGCTGCTGGGTGGCGAACCTGACCTTAGTCACCTCTGAACAAACTCCATTGAGTAGTGGGCATTTGGATTCCACTACCCTAAGCCAAACATCAGCATCAAGTGGGTCCTCTGCTCTGGTGAACAACAGTGGCTGGGTACTGAGGAACTCCTGGTAAGTGGCTGCCGCGGGGTGACGCTGATGATCACCACCACCATAGTGCAGAGGTGGTGGATGACGCTGAGCTAGCTGTCTCAAGATCTCGTTCTGCTGAGCCATCAGCTCCTGCAGAGTAGGCGGTGGTGGCGGTGGTGGAGGAATGCGCTCATTCTGTCCACGACGCGCTCTTCCGGCCATCTGAAAAAATCATGTATATTCTCAATATCACATTTCTGAGGTTCAAGGTTCAATCGTGGTGAAGGAGCAAAACCAATATATGTTGCATAGTTATGAAAGATTTCACATTGTCCACACTTTTCCCCTCAAATTAAGACTGACAGCCTTCGCCAACCATGCTTCCAAAAGAGTTTATCACGATTACAACATTAGCCCCAAAAGACTCAACTCTATCTAGCGTAGTACCCCAAGGGTGCAAAAGCTAAGCTAGCTTCGAGGAGTCCTACCATCACAGACTTCTAACTCTATCCTTGCGATCTAGTGAGCAGACGAGGCAACACTCGACTCGGGGGGAAGGTGGTCTCCCTGAGCCAGCAGTGTCCAAGCTGGAGGCAGGCTCCTCTCCTCCCTCGATGTCGACATCCTCGTTGGCCCCCATGTCTTGGATCTCCTGGTGGTGCATATCCAGGTGCTGATTTGCCTCTGCAAGCTGCTGCTGGGTGTTGATCAACTGATCCTCGAGAACCTCGATGGTGTTCTCCCTCGTTCCCACTAGCTCCTCAAGTTCATGAATCTCATCTGACAACTGCTCCACTTGTAGATCTTTTTCTACCATCTCAGTGGACAAGTCAACCACAAGCTCCTCTCTGTCATCCAAGGTGATCTTAGTTGCCTCCAATAATGCCATTAGATGGGACATGGCCTCACCACGCATCACTTGCAGACGATATAGGGCATTCATGCACCGCACCGTCAAGTGAGCAGTCTGGCCTGGGTAGATAGCCCAGATGTCCTTGGCATGCTCCACTCGGTCCTTCCACATTGGGTCGTCCTCCTTTTCAGTGGGGAACAAGCCAATGGGGTGAGTGGACAGCTCCAAGGGGTGGAATCCGCAGAAAGTGGTCAACCCGTGAAGAGCAATCGCCTCGACCGTATCCTCAGCCCGGTATCCAAAGGACTCAGAGTTCAGCGAACGCCAGCCGAGCTACAGGGGATGAGGCTCCAGGGTCATCCTCACCCTACAGCGGGGCACTCGGTGCTTCTCGAACTGCTGCACCGCGTACTGAGGAGGCGTCGTGTAACCAGCTCCTTGAAGTACCACCCATAAAATACGGGGAAAACCCTCTCACGCAAGCCCGTCAGTGTGGGACAGTGCATTCCCTTCGTCCGAGGATCCGTGAGAAGTCATCTGTGTATGGTTAAGCGTAAGTAAAAGAAAAAGAATTATAAAAAGAAAAGGAATCACAACTCAGCATCTCTATAACCATGGCAGCGATACTAGGGTACTTATTCGGTCATCATTTGTATCAAAGTTTTTACCCAATTATTCATTTGTTTAACTAGTGATGCATGCATCCTGGTCCTGAACGACCTCACATCAATCTTAGAGGGAATTGGGAAGAACTCCCATCCCTTCTAGTAGCCTGCAGGGCTGACTCAATTAGCCACCTAGCTACCCCTCTATCATCCTAAGGCTTCATGTCCTAGGTCTATCCTGATCGTCCTACGGTCTATCCAATATTCGTCTCTATCAAATTTTACTTTGGAAAAGGATGGTATTTATAGTTTATTGATTCCTCTGTGGTGGTACAAGCTCCGATACCAGCTATGGCGGAACTTAAGTGCCTGGGTCCCGCCTTAGAGGCTAGACCACACTTAAATGGGAATAACCCGTCAATCCCTCGGATCTAGTCCGACGAGGCCACTGACAGGATCAAGTACCACAACCTCACTCGATGGTGAGTCACAGAGCAAATATAATAAAGCATAAAACCATACATTGAAGAGTATTAAACTTATTACATCATCATCGGAGTTTTAACAAAAGTAGTCATCATTGTTTGAAGTGTAGCGGAAATAAACTAACGATAAATAAACAGAGAGATGGGGAAGCCTATCCCATCACTCCTCATGCTCCTCCTCAGCCGAGGCAGGATCCCACTCGACTGTCCAACCCGGTGGCAAGGTGGACGGCCAAGTCACTCCAGCAACCATGTCCTCCAGAGGACCTATAAAATTATGCCACAAGCAAGGCTGAGTATACTAATACTCAGCTAGACTTACCCGGTGTGAGGAGTCTACTCCTCTACCTCTAGACATGCAGTTGTTTGGCTGTGGGGTTTGGTTGCCAAAAGCACTAGCTGAGTTTGTAAATCAAGTTTTAGCTTTGTCAAGTTTAAGTGTGACTCTCTTAAGGCTAAATGTGTACTATCTACTCATACATAGTATCGAACATATTTAGCAATCAACATCTTGTGTCAACTTATCACATTTCCACTTGTTACTCAATGTAGCAGCATGGATCAAGCAGTCTCATTAGCTGCGAGAAGCAGACGATTCAAATCGAGTTTTTAAACCTTGCAAGGTAAACCTAAACACACGACGTGGCGAGGCACTCCGTCCCCACACACATCAACCGTCCCCATCGATTCCCTGGCAACAGAAAGGGGCTCACCGCCTTGGCGTACAATGCCTCACTGACCCCGACTGACGTCGTGCAGTGACCGCACTTGTACCCACCATAACAGGAATGGGAGACCACGTCTTAGGTCGCGTGAGGAGGGCAATCTGCGGGCAGGTTCACTCAGGTACTAGGCTTACCGATTTACCATATTTCTCGGCATGTGCTTAGTACGTTCAAACGCTTGACACACGGTACCACACCTTAATCCTTATTCTAATTTCCATCTCGTGGACAACCAATCCCCATGGATTGTTGTCCACAGATCATCATTATTATGATATAAAAATGGATACAACCAATTCCTGACCTCGCGCGAGTGCTAGAAAAATCACTCGACTTCTACCGAGATCCCTAATTAGCAAAGCAGCTACTCGACCTAGCATACTAGTATCCATCCCAAAAAGGATTCCTGAGTTCATGCAACTAGGGTTTCAATCAACTCCTACACTTAAGTGCACAATACAAGCCTACAAACATTAAGTGTAGTAAAATAGCATAATAATTAGGTTATGCATAAAACCGGGGCTTGCCTTCCAAAGCTGGGGCAGGCAGATCCTCTGGGCCAGGCTCTGGTGCTAGATCCGGGGCTACCTCCTGAGCAACACCTTGCTCCGGCACGAGGACATACTCTCCGTCAGCGAGGTTGCAGTCTATTGAATGCAATGAATAAAAATATACATGTTATGATTATGCATGATTTAACAACATTATGCTAAAGGAAGAAGAACTAAGTTAGTTAGCAACTTAGGGTTTCTTGGTCATACGTGGCTTTTAGTGGTTTATGCTTGTCACTCTAGGTTTAGGTGTTGTGGAGAATAAGCATAGTGGATTTGTATTTTTCCCTTACATATTTCAGTGGGCAAATTAAAAAGGGTTTTGCTAGTTGGGTTAGGGTGACACAAGTTTCCATTATCAATTTCCCCTTTTTCATTTCTAATTATGAATTCTAATGTGGGTTTGAACTACAACAGTGGTTTAACTTTTTCCAAAAAAAAATTTATAAAAATTACAGTGGGTTACTAGTTGTCACTGTAATTTGTCCTATAAATTTGAGGTGGTTCTTGATTCAGATACTACTTGTGCAAAATTAACAAGGATAAGTTTTATAAGGGCACTTTATACTATAGCTATGATTTAATTGAGGTTTCTGTATCAAATTTTATTTTTGTCCAGACACATAGGTGATATTAGGCCTTTGTGTTAAAAATCATAGAAAAAGTCATACTGGATATTTAGTTGTGAATTTCTAAAGTTTTATGCCAAAAAGGTGCTTATAACTAACTTGTTATTTGAAAAATATCAAACAACAGATTCTATATTTTTCCTATGTTTATAATAACAAATCATTAGTTATCCCAAGGTTTGTGGTGTTTTCTCCTTGGGGTATTTTTTCTAGGGTTTTTCTAAGTTTTCCTTGTTTTCTTAAAATAAAAGGTATCCCAACTATTTTGTACTAAACCAGAGTATAAGAATTTTTTCTAGTGAACTATACTGAGTAGGTACACTAACAAAAATATGGGTGCTCCCTGGTGCTTTATTTAAACCTTCATTAATATTTTCTTTAACTTTAGGCTAAAAAGGTTTAAATGGTAAACCCTATCTTAACTAGGTGTACAGACGGTTTTATTATTTTTAAATAGGTTAGGAAGCAATTAGGTACTTCTCCAAATTTTCTTAGCCTCAGTCTAATAGTGCAACTATTTTTCCTCCTATTATTTAGCTTTTGGCCAAATCAAATTTTAAATCAGAACCTTAAAGTTTTTTTGTAACACCTAGGGGTTTTTTTATTTTTCTTAAGTAGTTTTCATTATTTAAGATCTGGCAAAATTGGTTTGACTTGATTTGGGTGAATAAAACAGAAGATATGAATTATTCAAGTTCTGTTTGAATTTAGATCAGGTTAAATAAAAGTTTTCCTGGAAAAAACCACTTTGCACCGAAGTCCTCGGGTTCTTTCCAAACTAATCCTCTCAGTTATATCCCTGCGCTACTATTCCCCTGAGTCACTGACAATGCGCAAAACCCCCTAGCCTTTTCTTCTTCTCCCCCGCGGTCCCTCCCTAGGTTTAAACAGTACCCACGGAAATGAAAAGGGTGGCGCGGCTTACCGGCGGTGAGAGAGGTCCGGCGAGGGGCGGGGTTGGCTCCGGGAGGTCCTGGCGGTCACAACGATGTACGGCTCGACGGCGGAGGTGGCTGGAATCGTCCGGTCCACTTGCGCAGGCGGGGGATCTCGTCGGCGGCGGGTGTTCCGGCTAAACCACGGCGATCTAGTGCAATCAAATGGCACGATGAGCTCCACAGGGTGACGTAGAGGCTAAGTGCACAAGGAATCGAAGAATGGAGCAGAGGATTACCCGGTCTACGTTCACCGGCGGTCGGGCGAAGTCCGGCAAACGTGGAATGGCTTCTCCGGCAAAGCAAATTCCGATTCCTTGCTCGGGGAGCTTCACCGAGGCGTGCACAGTCTATTCCGAGGGTTGGACAGGGTTGGGAAGGGCTCTGTTGGCCGGTCTACGGTGGCTGGGGCTCGGGTGGCCGCGGGCACGCCGTGCACGGGGCAAACGCCGGTGGTTTCGGGCTCCGGTGAGGTCAAGCGTGCGCGGAGGAGTGCGGTCGACGACTGAGGGTGATTTATAGGCACGGGCGCGAGGAGGGGACGCGGGCGCGGCCTAGCATGGCACGGGGCGCTTGGGGTCGGGCGCGGGCGTGCTCTGGCACGCGCAGAGCGCGTCGAACACGTGGAGGTGTTCTTCTGCCCCTGTTCAAAAGCTTGCTGAGATCGCATACGTGCGAATCTTGGCAAAAATCCGGCGCAGACCTCTTCCTGGCTCCTATGGCTATCTCTTGTATGTGAGTTCCAAGGGAAGATAAGCCCTAGGTCAGAAGATATGTGGACGCCAAATCTGGCTTGTCTCCCTGTCCGCTGCGCGACAAAAGTGATGCCAAGACATGTCAAACTTCAAGGGCTCGGTCTCAACTTTTTCCAGGGGGTGCCTTAGGTGGTATGCCACATTTTTGGTATAGAACTTAGGTGGTTTTGGTGCCATCTTCAAGGTGAACACGGTGGATCTTTAGATTAGGTGTAGATTTTGACTTAGAGAGAATTAGAGAGCTCTTGCTCTTTCTCTACTTAAAGAATGGATTTGGGGTTTCTTAAGGGGTCTTTTTGCAATGTTTCCTCTCTATATTTATTGATTAATATGTTACTTAACTTTTGCCAAGGGTTAGGTCATGATTTGCACATTTGCTTAATCTCTCCCCCCTTCAACCATGGTTTTAGGAGATAGGGGTTCAAGAGAGGTCCAGGGTTTACTCCCTTCTTGCCCAAGGTGGTAAGTGCACAAAAGCTTGAGTAATGCTTTTAGGTCATTAACATTCTTGGTTAATACATGGTCTCCAAGATTCTTATGCTCTTCTCCTTAAGTTTCTTCCACATGTGATGACAGTCATTAGTGCATAGAGGTGCCATAGCCATGGTAACACTTGGGGTGTTACAAGAACTTCGACGAAGGAAAGTCCATTCCTCCCTTGATGCATAAATTACCTATTCTTTCTACCACTGCCTAAGCCAAGAATGAGGGTTGGGCTCCTTTGCATTGTGAGTCAAGAGATGGCCTGCATTAAAGAATATCTTTTGGAACAAAATACGGGTCGAGGAATTGGTGGTTTTTCTAAAAAGGAAAATGTTTTCAAAAGTGTATGATGATGGGTATTCACCCTTATCACCTTTTGAGTGGGATAGTCAGGGACTCCCTGGTTTAGGGGAGGGCCTCAGGTGTGGGCTCAGCCGGGTTAGGTGTGAGCAGAAGGATTGTCCCTCATATAAGGACCGGTTTGTCATCCTTCACTACCTGTACTCACTTTAAGTACAACCACTCGAGACTGTATGGGCAGACACTCAATCTAAACTTGTATGGTCCAAACCCCAGGGTTAAGATGGCTGGGGAGCACCGGGAGGATAAGGAGGGGGAATGTTTTGTCCGGTTTGGGCATGGCGGTCGCCTAACTCCTTCCGGTATAACCGTTAAGGTAAGGACGTACAAGGAAGGAAAGTGACTTCAACTCCACCATACCAAGCATGTACCGTATAGGTTTTCTCTCTTTACGGGCGAGATGGGCTTGCGGAATACCTAGTGTATTCACCCAAATTTATTTATGTTTTTCAGCTGCTGAAGACCTCTTTTCTGCTGTGTTCGACTAGAAGAGGGTTGTGTCTGCACCCAGTCTGCATGTGGCTTGGGCTAGATGATCTTCCACTGTGCTTTGTATTCTAGGCTCGCTAGAGCTTGTACTTTGGTATTGTAATAACTCTTATTCGTAACTCTGTACTATTTGAAGTAAGGAATGTGGTTACTAGCCTCCTGGGACTAGTAATTGTATCACATTTGAGTCCCAAAGGATCAGGACATCCCAAATTTCCTTGGCGGTCTTTAACCCTTGCACCTTATTATACTCCTCTCGATATAAGGAGGCGAGTAGTATAGTTGTGGCTTGGGAGTTAAAGTGCCTAATTTGGTTGTCCTCGTCCGAGTCGTAGTCTTGCGCTTCATACTCAACAATACCCTAAATACTTTTGTGGAGTGAGGTTAGATGATGCTTCATTTTATCACTCCACATACAATAATCTTCACCATCAAAATATGGTGGTTTCCCTAAGGGAACGGAAAGTAGAGGAGCGCGCTTAGAATTGCGGGGATAGCGAAGGGGCATCTTACTATACTTCTTGCGCTCATGGCGCTTAGAAGTAGTGAACAACGAGTCAGAGCCGGATGTGGAGGGCGACGATGAGTCGGTCTCGTAGTAGACCACTTTCTTCATACTTTACTTCTTGTTGCCTCTCCGATGGGACTTGATGGAGGAAGAGGATTCCTCCTTGTGCTTGTTGCCGGACTCCCTTGAGAGAGTCCTCCCCGAGCTTGCAGGCTTGTCGCCGATCACGATCTCCCTCTTGGCGTGATCTCCCGACATCACTTCGAGCTGTTAGACTCTAATGAAGCATCAGGCTCTGATACTAATTGAAAGTCGCCTAGAGGGGGTGGATAGGAGAAACCTGAAATTTACAAACTTAAGCACACACTACAAGCGGGGGTTAGCGTTAGAATTAAAATCAAGTCCAGGAGAGAGGGAAAACAAATTAAATGGAAATAAAGCAAATGAACATGGTGATTTGTTTTACCGAGGTTTGGTTCCAAAGAACCTAGTCCCCATTGAGGTGGTCACAAAGACCGGGTCTCTTTCAACCCTTTCCCTCTCTCAAATGATCACTTAGACCGAGTGAGCTTTCTCCTTAATCAAACGGGTCACTTGACCACTACACACTCAGGTGTCTCTTGCTTTGATTACAAGTCACTTGGGAACAAGAATGAGGAAGGAAGAAAGCGATCCAAGCAACAAGAGCACAAAAGAACAGGAAATCTCTCTCACAAGTCGCTAAGTGTTTGTGATGAATTTGGGACTCAGAGAGGCTTTGATCTCTTGAATTGTGTCTAGGAGTGAATGCACTAGCTCTTGTATTGAATGAGAACTTCAGAAAACTTGGATGCTTGGAGTTGTGGTGGTTGAGGGGTATTTATAGCCCTCAACCACCAAATGGTCATTGGGGAAGGCTGCTGTCGATGGGCGCACCGGACAGGCACTGTAGGCTGTCCGGTGCGCCGCCACATCACCCAACCATTAGGGTTCGGGAGCAGTCGACCGTTGGCGCCGTTGTCTTCTTGTGGCACCGGATAGTCTGGTGCCACACTGGACACATCCTGTTCGCTATCCAGTGCGCCTCTGACTCTGCGCTCTGACTCTGCCACGCACTGTTCTCCACTGTTTGCGATGTCAACGCGCTTTTCTAGTCGACCGTTGCGTGAGTTAGCCGTTGCTCTGCTGGTGCACCGGACAATCCGGTGGCACACTAGACATTCCGGTGAATTATAGTGGAGTGCGCCTGCGGAAACCCGAGAGTGGATGTTTGGACTCTGTACGGTCCTGGTGCACCGAACACTGTCCGGTGGCACACCGGACAGTCCGGTGCGCCAGACCACAGCACACTTGGTTTCTTTTGTTCCTTTGAATTTGATCCCTAACTTGAATATTTATTGGCTTGTGTTGAACCTTTATGCACCTATAGAACATGTATTCTAGAGGAAACCCGAGAGGGATTTCTGGTCCACAATGTTCTGGTTGACACAGGCAGTGCAGCAGACATCATATTTGCAAAGGCTTTCAGACAGATGCAAGAACCAGAGGACAAGATTCATGATGCTACACACCCTCTTTGTGGCTTCGAAGGAAGGCAGATTGTGGCACTTAGCAAAATCACAATGTTGGTTACCTTCGGTTATGTCCACAACACAAGGTCTGAGCAGGTTATCTTCGACATTGTTGACATGGATTACCTATACAAAGCAATCATCGGCCGAGGGACGCTTAATGCCTTCGAAGCCATACTTCATCCGACGTACTTATGCATGAAGATACCTTCAGAACAAGGGCCCATTGCTATCCATGGAAGTCAAGAAGCTACCAGAAGGGCTAAAGGGAGTTGGACAGATTCAAAGGCAATCCATAACATAGATGAAGCCGAAGCTTGTCAACAATATAAGCACAAAAGAGAGAAGGCCGCTTCGGCAGATCAGCCGAAACCTATGCTCCTATGTGAAGATATAGCAGATCAAAGGGTACTGATGGGATCTCAGCTATCTAATGAGCAAGAAAAGACTCTGCTAAGATTTTTGTTTAACAACAAAGATGTCTTCGCTTGGACAGCTAATGATCTTTATGGTGTCAACAGAGATGTCATTGAATATTCACTTAATGTGGATCCATCTTTCAGGCCAAGGAAGTAAAGACTTTGGAAGATATCTGAGGATAAAGCTGAAGGTGCTCGGAACGAGGTAAAGAGACTTCTCAGTGCTGGTGTTATCAGAGAAGTAACATATCCAGAATGGCTAGCCAACACTGGTATGGTGAAGAAGGCTAATGGCAAATGGAGAATCTGTATTGATTTCACAGATCTCAACAAAGCATGTCCAAAGGACGAGTTCCTATTACCAAGAATAGACTCCCTTGTACATGCAGCAGCTTCTTCGGAGCTCATGAGTTTATTGGACTGCTACTCAGGCTATCATCAGTTTTGGATGAAAAAGGAAGATGAGCCAAAGACTAGCTTCATAACTCCTAGTGGTACTTATTGCTACCTTCGGATGCCTAAGGGTCTCAAGAATGCTAGAGGAAGCTTCAGCAGAATGACGGCCAAGGTCCTTCACTCTCAAATAGGCAGGAATGTGTTGACTTATGTTGATGACATCATAGTAAAAAGCACGAAGCAAGAGAATCATATTGCTGACTTGCAAGAGACATTTGCCAATTTCAGGCAAGCTGGTCTTAAATTAAATCCAGAAAAGTGTGTTTTTGGAGTAAAGAAGGGCAAGTTCCTTGGCTGTCTTGTATCAACAAAGGGAATCGAAGCTAATCCAAATAAGATCGAAGCTATCCTTTGGATGGAGCCGCCAAATTCAAAGAAGGGGGCTCAACGATTGGCAGGATGGTTGGCACCGTTAAATAGATTTATATCAAGATCAGCAGAAAGGAATCTACCATTCTTTGAAATATTAAAGTCAGCCAAAGTTTTCCAATGGGGTCTGGCTCAACAAAAGGCTTTTGAAGAGTTAAAGCAATACTTGATAGACTTGACAACTCTAACTCCACCTTCGTCAGGGGCTCCGTTACTCCTGTATGTGGCAGCATCTCACTCTGCAGTCAGTGCGGCACTTGTACAGGAGAAGCAAGATGGCCAAGTCAAAAGACAAGCACCAATATACTTTGTCTCCAAAGTTCTAAGTTTATCAAAGAAAAATTAAAAAGAATTGGAGAAGGTATTGTATATTGTGTTGATGGCCTCCAGGAAGCTTTGACATTATTTTCAAGCATATCATATAATTGTTCCTTCATCACAACCTCTCAAGGACATAATGAGGAATAGAGAAGCTACTGGAAGAATTGGAAAATGGGCTGCGGAGCTCAATGAATTCACTATTGATTATGTACATAGATCCTCAATTCAGTCCCAGGCGTTAGCAGATTTCATTGCTGATTGGATGCCAGGGGCTCATGGAGAAGAAGTAATAAAAGACACTGAAGCATGGACAGTCTTCTATGATGGTTCTTAGGGAACCTTCAGCGTAGGAGCGACTGCTGTTCTAGTAGCGCCCTCTAAAGTCAGAACGTGCTACGCGGCAAGGTTGGACTTCAGTTGTACAAATAATATTGTTGAATACGAAGCTCTTCTGTTAGGGCTTTGGGAGCTAAAGGCAATGGGAATAAGAAGGGTGATCCTTAAGACTGACTCCCAAGTCATTTCTGGTCATATAGACAAAAGTAGCAAGGCAAGAGATCCGAAGCTTGAAAAATATTTGGATACAGTTCGAAGATTGGAGGCTTCTTTCGAAGGATTTTCTGTAAAAAATATTCCAAGAGGGGAAAATGAGCATGCAGATCTGCTAGCCAAGTGAGCGGCATAGGGGCTCCCTCTACCTTCAAAAGTATTTTTTGAGACAATAAAAGCACCATCGGTTCAACTTTTGGAGAGAGCAGTGCTTGCAATATCACCTGTACATAGTGAAGATTGGAGGACAGAAATCATATCTTTCTTCCAAGGTAACTGTATTTCGGATGATGAGGTTTATAATAAAAGAATGGAAGCAAGGACAAGACCATATGTCATAATAGAAGGGGAGTTATACAAACATGGAGTCTGCTCTCCACTTCTCAAGTGTTTATCCAGAACCGAAGGTGTAGAGCTGATGACGGAAATACATGCAGGTTTGTGTGGATCTCACATTGGGTCTAGACCTTTGCTGGGGAAGGTTTTTAGACAAGGATTTTATTGGCCGAAGGAAGCTTCAGATGTAGCAGATCTGGTTCAAAAGTGCAAAAATTGTCAAAAATGTGCAAGAGACCAGAAACAACCTTCGTCGCTAACTCAGTTAATACAGCCAACCTGGCCATTGCAAAGATGGGGCTTGGATTTGTTAGGTCCACTTCCACCAGCACAAGGCAACTTGAAGTATGTTGTAGTGGCAGTAGAATATTTTTCTAAGTGGATTGAAGCGAAGCCCTTAGCTACAATAACTTCGGCCACGGTTCAAAAATTCTTCTGGTAGAATAGTGTTTGTCGCTTCGGTGTGCCGAAGGCAATAACTGTGGACAATGGAACACAATTCGATGCTGAAACATTCAAAGATTTCTGTGACCGAATTGGTTTGAAGATTCATTTTGCATCAGTCAGGCATCTAGAATCAAATGGGCTGGTAGAAAGAGCAAATGACATTATAATGATAGGAATAATGAAGCTAATCTTCAACTAGCCTAGAGGAAAGTGGCCAGATGAGTTGATTAATGTGGTGTGGAGCCACAACACAACTGCGTCAAGGTCAACATGATTTACACCCTTCAAGCTCTTATTTGGTGACGAAGCAATAACTCCAGAAGAAGCAAAAATAGGGTCAATAAGAACAAAAGCTTCGGCAGAAGATGAAGCTGATTATCAAATAACAAAAGATACTGTAGAAGGGACCAGACTTCAGGCTATAGAGCACATCAATAAATATCAGGCCAAAACAATAAGGTGGCGTGATAGAAAAGTTCTATTGAAAAACATTAAGCCAGGACATCTGGTCCTTCAGAGAGTGGCCAACCCAGATACAGTGGGCAAGTTGCAACTGAAGTGGGAAGGTCATGTTCTGGTAATATCTTCGTCAAGACCCAGTTCTTATAGATTGAAGGATATGGATGGCAATGACATACCTAGATCTTGGAATTTGGATGAGCTTTGGCGATACTATGTGTAATTTGATGTAATCTTTTTTTATTTTTTCTATGGTACCGTTTTCCTTTCAAGAGGGGAGAAAGGTTTTTAATGGGGCCATAGCTTGTAATTTTTCATTCTTATTTAGCCCTACAAGGGCCAAATCCCCCAAAGATATAATATGTAAAATCTGAGCCTGCACCATCGAGTGCAAAAAAGAAAACAGGGAGAAGCTCAAAATACGTCCCCAAGGGGATGTAGAGCATGATGAAGCTGCAAAAAAGTCATTCCTAAAGGAGCACAGCGTAAGTTTTCTGCTCAAAAGTCGTTCCTAAGGGAATGCAGAGCCAAAAATTTGACAAAGATGCAAAACTCGTTCCTAAGGGAGCGCAGAGTAAGTTTTCTGCTCAAAAGTCGTTCCAAAGGGAATGCAGAGCCAAATACCACCGAAATATAAGGTGAAGAAGTTCAAAAGTCGTTCCTAAGGGGATGCAGAACTTAAATGTGAGAGCACCTAGAGGGGGTGAATAGGTGATCCTGTAAAATTCAACACTAAATAGCCACAAAACTTGGTTAAGAGTTAGTACGGCTAAGTAGCGAGCTCTTGCGAAAACACAAGTAATCACAGAAAAGCAATCACAAGAGACACGGTGTTTTATCCCGTGGTTCGGCCAAGTGCAATACTTGCCTACTTCCACATTATGGCGTCTCAATGGACGAGGGTTGCACTCAACCCCTTTCAAGTGATCCAATGATCAACTTGAATACCACGGCTTTTCTTTGCTTATCTCTTTTTCCCATTTGCGATGAATCTCCACAAGTTGGAGTCTCTCGCCCTTACAACAAAGATCACAGTGAAAGCACAAGAGTAAGGGTGGGAAGCAACACACATAAATCCGCAGCAATACACACGCACACAAGCCAAGACTTGAGCTCAAAATGAAGCACAATGAGTTCACAACTAGAATGGAGCTCAAATCACTAACACAGTCGATCAAGTGCGCGGAGACGGAGTGTGGAAGACTTAGAATGCTTAGAGTATGCTTGGGTGACTCCTCCATGCGCCTAGGGGTCCCTTTTATAGCCCCAAGGCAGCTAGGAGCCGTTGGAGACAATCTTGGAAGGCTAATCTTGCCTTCTGTCGGGTGGCGCACCGGACAGTCCGGTGCGCCACCAGACAGTCCCTGTAAACAGTCCGGTGCGGATCTCCTTCCTATTTTGGCGTAGTCGACCGTTGCAGATTCGCGGCAGTTGGCGCACCGGACACTGTCCGGTGCCTCCTACCGACCATTAGAGCAGGCCACGCGTCGCCCGCGGATTGCGCGGCGGACCGTTGCCCAGTCGACCGTTGGCTCACCGGACAGTCCGGTGAATTTTAGCCGTACGCCGTTGAACTTTTCCCGAGAGCGACGACTTCGCCGCGGACGACTCACCGGACAGTCCGGTGCACCACCGAACAGTCCGGTGAATTATAGTTGTACGCTGCCGTCGAGTCCTGAGAGCGGCCTGTTCACCGAGACTGGTCCTGGCGCACCGGACACTGTCTGGTGCACCTAGACCGAGCAGCAGTTGGCTGTGTACAGCCAACTCTATTCCAATCCATTTTATCCTGTTTCTAGCACTTAGACACAATACATTAGTATCCAAATCAATGTACTAAGTCTAGAAACGTACCTTGTTACATGATTTGTACTTCTTCAATCTTTGGCACAAATTAACACTTAGAGAATATGTGTTGGGCACTTAATCACCAAAACACTTTAGAAATGGCCCAAGGGCACATTTCCCTTTCAATCTCCCCCTTTTTGGTGATTTATGCCAACACATCCAAAAGCAACAAAAGAAATGCAATATCAATGCAAAAGAGAACCAATTGTTTTTGACTCTAATTTGGTATATTTGGATCATACTTTACCACCACTTGGTTTGTTTTTTCAAATCAAATTCATTTTCCTATCTCTAAGTCAAACACACTTGTTTAGGCACAAAGAGAGATATTCCAATGGAAAAAATTGATCAAGATCCAAAAACTCCCCCTTTTCCCATAATCATACATTCTCCCCACAAGAGACCAAAATTTGACAATAAGAGTATTTTGACAAATCAAAAGTTCTAACTCTACTCTTTTCGAAATTTCACAAGTGGTAGCTAATCCATTTGCTTTGGCCTTAATTTCTCCCCCTTTGGCATTAAGCACCAAAATGGGATCATTCTTGGCCCTTCAACCCCATTGCCTCACCAAAATTGTCAATTAAGAGCAAAAAGGCAATAAGAGCATAGATATGAACTTGGAGTTAATACCGGAGTGCAGTGGAAGTCTTTGCATGGTCCAAGTTCACCTTTCCCTTTCAATTCACTTTGAGACTAAATCAAGTAAACTCAAACACAAAGGTTAGTCTCAAAGGATCAAGTTGTAGCATGCCTCCCCCTAAATAAGTGCATCACTTGCAAAAGGATTTGTGAGGTCCGGGGATCATGTGTACAACTTGAGCACTACAAATGAACAAAAATAGATTGAAATGCAAAAATTAACATGATCAAAGGCATAAAACACATGTATGCTATAGATCCATCCAAGTTACACGAATCTAAGACATTTAGCTCACTACGCAACCTGCAAAACCTTTTCTCATCTAAAGGCTTGGTGAAGATATCGGCTAGCTAGTTCTCGGTGTTAATATGGTACACCTCGATATCCCCCTTTTGCTGGTGGTCTCTCAAGAAGTGATGATGGATGTCTATGTGCTTAGTGCGGCTGTGTTCAACAGGATTATCCGCCATGCGGATTGCACTCTCATTGTCACATAGGAGTGGGACTTTGCTCAGATTGTAGCCAAAGTCCCGGAGGGTTTGCCTCATCCAAAGTAGTTGCGCGCAACACTGTCCTACGGCAACATACTCGGCCTCAGCGGTGGATAGGGCAACGGAAGTTTGTTTCTTTGAACTCCAAGACACCAGGGACCTTCCTAGGAATTGGCATGTCCCTGATGTACTCTTCCTATCAACCTTGCACCCGGCATAATCAGAGTCTGAATATCCAATTAAGTCAAAGGTAGACCCCTTTGGATACCAGATCCCGAAGCAAGGCGTAGCAACTAAATATCTAAGAATCTGCTTAACGGCCACAAGGTGACATTCCCTTGTGCCGGATTGATATCTAGCACACATGCAAGCATAATATCCGGTCTACTAGCACATAAATAAAGCAAGGAACCTATCATAGACCGATATGCCTTTTGATCAACGGACTTACCTCCTTTGTTGAGGTCGACATGTCCGTCGGTTCCCATTGGTGTCTTTGCGGGCTTGGCGTCGTTCATCCCGAACCACTTGAGCAGGTCTTGCGCGTACTTCATTTGGGAGATGAAGGCGCCGTCCTTGAGTTGCTTCACTTGGAACCCAAGGAAGTAGTTCAACTCGCCCATCATTGACATCTCAAATTTCTGTGTCATTACCCTGCTAAACTCCTCACAAGACTTTTGGTTAGTAGAACCAAATATTATGTCATCGACATAAATTTGGCACACAAATAGGTCACCATCACAAGTCTTAGTGAAAAGAGTTGGATCGGCTTTCCCAACCTTGAAAGCATTAGCAATTAGGAAATATCTAAGGCATTCATACCATGCTCTTGGGGCTTGCTTAAGTCCATAGAGTGCCTTAGAGAGCTTACACACATGGTTGGGGTACCGTTCATCCTCAAAGCCAGGGGGTTGCTCTACGTACACCTCCTCCTTGATTGGCCCGTTGAGGAAAGCGCTCTTCACATCCATTTGGAATAACCTGAAAGAGTGGTGAGTGGCATAGGCTAATAGAATGCGAATAGACTCTAGCCTAGCCACAGGAGCATAAGTCTCCTCGAAATCCAAACCTGCGACTTGGGCATAACCTTTTGCCACAAGTCGAGCCTTGTTTCGTGTCACCACCCCATGCTCGTCTTGCTTGTTGTGGAACACCCACTTGGTTCCCACAATGTTTTGCTTGGGATGTGGCACTAGGCTCCAAACTTCATTCCTCTTGAAGTTGTTTAGTTCTTCCTGCATGGCCAACACCTAGTCCGGATCTTGCAAGGCCTCTTCTACCCTGAAAGGCTCAATAGAAGAGACAAATGAGTAATGCTCACAAAAGTTAGCTAGTCTTGAGCGAGTAGTTACTCCCTTGCTTATATCAACCAGAATCTGGTCGACGGGATGATTCCTTTGAATCGTCGCTCGGACTTGAGTTGGAGGGGCCCGTGGTGCTTCTTCCTCCATAGCTGGGTCTTCTTGTGCTCCCCCTTGATCACACGCCTCCTCTTGAGGAACCTGTTCATCATCTTGAGTTGGGGGATGCACTATCGTTGAGGAAGAGGGTTGATCTTGCTCTTGTTGTTCCTGTGGTTGCACATCTCCAATCGCCATGGTGCGAATTGCGGCCGTTGGAATGTCATCTTCATCTACATCATCAAGATCAGCTTGCTCTCTTGGAGAGCCATTAGTTTCATCAAATACAACGTTGCTAGAGACTTCAACCAAACCCGATGATTTGTTGAAGACTCTATACGCCTTTGTATTTGAGTCGTAACCTAGCAAAAACCCTTCTACAGCTTTGGGAGCAAATTTGGAATTTCTACCTTTCTTTACTAGAATATAACATTTACTCCCAAATACACGAAAGTATGAAACGTTGTGTTTGTTACCGGTTAGAAGTTCATACGAGGTCTTCTTGAGGAGGCGATGAAGGTAGACCCGGTTTATGGCGTGGCAAGCTGTGTTCACAGCTTCCGACCAAAACCGCTCTGGCGTCTTGAATTCTCCAAGCATCGTCCTTGCCATGTCGATAAGCATCCTATTCTTCCTCTCTACCACACCGTTTTGCTGTGGTGTGTAGGGAGCGGAGAACTCGTGCTTGATTCCTTCCTCCTCAAGGTACTCCTCTACTTGTAAGTTCTTGAACTCGGACCCGTTGTCGCTTCTTATCTTTTTCACCTTGAGCTCAAATTCGTTTTGAGCTCTCCTTAGAAAGCGCTTTAGGGTCCCTTGGGTTTTTGATTTATCCTGCAAAAAGAATACCCAAGTGAAGCGGGAAAAATCATCAACAATAACAAGACCATACTTACTTCCCCCGATGCTGAGGTAGGCGACGGGTCCGAAGAGGTCCATATGAAGTAGCTCCAGAGGTCTTGATGTGGTCATCACATTCTTGCTGTGATGAGTGCTTCCCACCTATTTACCTATTTGACAAGCTGCACAAGGTCTATCTTTTTCGAAAAATACATTGGTTAGACATAACACATGTTCTCCCTTTAGAAGTTTATGAAGGTTCTTCATCCCAACATGTGCTAGACGGCGATGCCACAGCCAGCCCATGCTAGTCTTAGCAATTAAGCATGCATCTAGATCGGCCTCCTCTTTCGAAAAATCAACTAATTAGAGTTTGTCGTCTAGTACACCCTTAAAAGCTAATGAACCATCACTCCTTCTAAAGACAGACACATCTACATTGGTAAATAGACAGTTATAACCCATATTACATAGTTGACTAACAGATAATAAGTTGTACCCGAGCGATTCAACTAAGAACACATTTGAGATAGAATGCTCGGATGAAATGACTATTTTCCCCAGTCCTTTAACCTTGCCTTGGTTCCCATCTCCAAAGATGATCGAATCTTGGGAATCCATGTTCTTGACATAGGAGGTGAACATCTTCTTCTCCTGCGTCATGTGGTTTGTGCATCCGCTGTCGATAATCCAACTTGAGCCCCCGGATGCATAAACCTGCAAGGCAAATTAGGCTTGGGTTTTAGGTACCCAACTCTTGTTGGGTCCTACAAGGTTAGTTACAATAGCCTTTGGGACCCAAATACAAGTCTTGTCTCCCTTGCATTTGGACCCCAACTTTCTAGCAACCACTTTTTCATTTTTACATGAAAGTACATACGTAGTGTTGCAAGCATGAAAGACAGTGGTAGGTTTATTACACATTTTCCTAGGAGCATGAGACACAAAATTTCTCCTAGGCATACCGTTAAACTTAGAACTTGAAGCAATCATAGCATGTGAATCAAAAGCATTATAACTCCTATTATAATGAGAATTTCTAAAAAAATTCTATCATTATACATGAAAGCATGATTCTTTTGATTACTACTAGCCATAGGGGCCTTCCCTTTCTCCTTGTTGGGAATGGGAGCCCTTTGGCTTGTTAAGTTCTTGGCTTCCTTTCGAAAGCCAAGTCCATCCTTAATTGAGGGATGTCTACCAACGGTGTAGGCATCCCTAGCAAATTTTTAACTTATCAAAATCTATCTTGCAAGTCTTAAGTTGAGCATTAAGACTTGCCACCTGATTATTCAATTTAGTAATTGATGTAAGGTGTTCAACATAAGCATCAACATCAAAATCTTTACACCTATTACAAATGGCAACATGTTCTACACAAGATCTAGTTTTATTGGCTACTTCTAGCTTAGTATTTAAATCATCATTAACACTCTTTAAGCTAGACACGGTTTCATGACAAGCAGGTAATTCAGAAGAAAGCATTTCATTCCTTTTAACCTCTAAAGCAAGAGATTTTTGCACACTAACAAACTTGTCATGCTCTTCATACAAAATATCTTCCTGCTTCTCTAACAATCTATCTTTTTCATTCAAAGCATCAATTAACTCATTAATTTTATCTACTTTTGCTCTATCTAAACCCTTAAATAACTTGGTATAATCTACTTCATCATCACTAGAATCATCATCGCTTGAAGTAGTATACTTAGGGGTTTCTCGAACACTTACCTTCTTTTCCTTGGCCATGAGGCAAGTGTGGCGCTCGTTGGGGAAGAGTGTCGATTTGTTGAAGGCTGAGGCAGCGAGTCCTTCGTCATCGGAGTCGAAAGAAGAGCAGTCCGAATCCCATTCTTTGCCAAGGTGCGCCTCGCCCTTCGCCTTCTTGTAGGCCTTCTTCTTCTCCCTCTTCCCGCTCTTTTCTTGTTCTTGGTCATTAGCATTATCAGGACAATTTGCTATAAAATGACCAGTCTTACCACATTTAAAATAGGAGTGCTTTCCCTTTGCTTTGCTCTTGTTGGGATGCTCCTTGCGTCCTTTTAGCGCGGTCTTGAAGCGCTTGATGATGAGGGCCATCTCATCTTCGTTTAGCCCGACAGCCTCAACTTGTGCCACCTTGCTAGGTAGCGCCTCCCTGCTGCTGCTTGTTGCCTTGAGTGCAACGGGCTGGGGCTCATAGATGGGCATTGGTCTATTCAATGCATCATCAACATATCTTGCTTCCTTGACCATCATACGCCCGCTCACAAACTTCCCGAGTATCTCCTCAGGCATCATCTTTGTGTACCTGGGATTCTCACGGATGAGGTTCACAAGATGAGGGTCAATAACAGTAAAGGACCTGAGCATAAGTCGGACGACGTCGTGGTCCGTCCATCTCATGCTTCCATAGCTCCTGATATTGTTGACCATGGTCTTGAGCCTGTTGTACGTTTGTGTTGGCTCCTCTCCCCTGATCATTGCGAATCTTCCTAGCTCGCCTTCCACCAACCCCATTTTGGTGATCATGGTGGCGTCGTTTCCCTCATGTGATATTTTGAGGGTATCCCAAATTTGCTTGGCATTGTCCAAGCCGCTCACCTTGTTGTATTCGTCCCTGCACAAGGATGCTAGCAAAGCAGTGGTAGCTTGTGCATTCTTATGGATTTGCTCATTAATAAATACAGGGTTATCTGAACTATCGAATTGCATTCCATTTTCAACTATCTCCCAAATACTAGGATGGAGAGAGAAAATATGACTACGCATTTTGTGACTCCAAAAAGAGTAGTCCTCTCCATCAAAGTGTGGAGGTTTCCCAAGAGGGATAGATAGCAAACGAGCATTAGAGTTGAATGGAATGCGAGAATAATCAAATGAAAAATTTGAGTTAACCGGTTTCTTTTTCTTGTCGTCGTCTCTTGGGGAAGAAGAAGACTCATCGCTGTCGTAGTAGACGATCTTCTTGATGTGCCTCTTCTTCTTCCCGTCCTTCTTCTTGTGACTCGAGCCAGAGTCAGTAGGCTTGTCGTCCCTTGGCTCATTGAAGATGGACTCCTTCTCCTTATTGTTGACCACCATCCCCTTTCCCTTAGGATCCATCTCTTCAGGCGATTAGTCCCTTACGTGAAGAGAACGGCTCCGATACCAATTGAGAGCACCTAGAGGGGGGAGTGAATAGGTGATCCTGTAAAATTCAACACTAAATAGCCACAAAACTTGGTTAAGAGTTAGTACGGCTAAGTAGCGAGCTCTTGCGAACACACAAGTAATCACAGAAAAGCAATCACAAGAGACACGGTGTTTTATCCCGTGGTTCGGCTAAGTGCAATACTTGCCTACTTCCACGTTGTGGCGTCTCAATGGACGAGGGTTGCACTCAACCCCTTTCAAGTGATCCAATGATCAACTTGAATACCACAGCTTTTCTTTGCTTATCTCTTTTCCCGTTTGCGAGGAATCTCCACAAGTTGGAGTCTCTCGCCCTTACAACAAAGATTACAGTTAAAGCACAAGAGTAAGGGTGGGGAGCAACACACACAAATCCGCAGCAATACACACGCACACAAGCCAAGACTTGAGCTCAAAATGAAGCACAACGAGTTCACAACTAGAACGGAGCTCAAATCACTAACATAGTCGATCAAGTGCGCGGAGACGGAGTGTGGAAGACTTAGAATGCTTAGAGTATGCTTGGGTGACTCCTTCATGCGCCTAGGGGTCCCTTTTATAGCCCCAAGGCAGCTAGGAGCCGTTGGAGACAATCTTGGAAGGCTAATCTTGCCTTATGTCGGGTGGCGCACCGGACAATCCGGTGCGCCACCAGACAGTCCCTGTAGACAGTTCGGTGCAGATCTCCTTCCTATTTTGGCGCAGTCGACCGTTGCAGATTCGCGGCAGTTGGCGCACCGGACACTGTCTGGTGCACACCGAACAGTCTGGTGCCTCCTGCCAACCATTGGAGTGGGCCACGCGTCGCCCGCGGATTGCGTGGCCGACCGTTGCCCAGTCGACCGTTGGCTCACCGGACAGTCTGGTGCCCCACCGGACAGTCCGGTGAATTTTAGTCGTACGCTGTTGAACTTTTCCCGAGAGCGACGACTTCGCCGCGGACGACTCACCGGACGGTCCGGTGCACCATTGGACAGTCCGGTGAATTATAGTCATACGCCGCCGTCGAGTCCCGAGAGCGGCTTGTTCACCGAGACTGGTCCTGGTGCACCGGACACTGTCCGGTGCACCACCGGACAGTCCGGTGCACTCAGACCGAGCAGCAGTTGGCTGTGTACAGCCAACTCTATTCCAATCCATTTTCTCCTATTTCTAGCACTTAGACACAATACATTAGTACCCAAATCAATGTACTAAGTCTAGAAACGTACCTTGTTACATGATTTGTACTTCTTCAATCTTTGGCACAAATTAACACTTAGAGAATATATGTTGGGCACTTAATCACCAAAACACTTTAGAAATGGCCCAAGGGCACATTTCCCTTTCAAAATGCCACCGAAATAGAAGGTAAAGAATCTCAAAAGTCGTTCCTAAGGGGATGCAGAGCTTAAAAGACTCAAAAGTCATTCCTAAGGGGATGTAGAGTCTGGGTGTGGTTTCATGTGTGTTTGGGACATTCATTTGCACATTACATGACATCATTCATTGTATTCATATACATTCATGTAAACATTCGTAGGATCATCATCATAACATGAAGCACAAATAGATACTTTAGCTTTGATAACAATGCTTCGATGAGCACGAAGAAGCAAGCACATGCTTCGTTGTGTACGAAAAGAAGGGAAGGTGTTTTTCGCCTTTGGCTCAAAATATACAAGTTTCGTCCACAGCAAAGCAATTTATACATGGATGGAAAGGTAAAAATATATTACAAGGTATAGACAAATATACAGAGTAGCGTTCAATTCTCGATTACAATGTCTTTTACAAAGATAATACAAATGCTTCTAAGATCTATGCAGGCATGCCTAAAAAACAGCTTCAGCAGTCTTCGAAATGTGCTTCGAACTATTAATCTTTGGCACCATCATCCTATACACAACAAAAGCCGTATAAGGTAAAAAATAATTACAAGAAAAGGTAAGCAACAGGTATAAGTTTCATACCGGCTTAAGCAAGCTTCGGGCCTCGTCACCAGCCAAATCTCGATCACCATTCGCCCAAATTTGTGTTATAAATCTGCTCCCTATGCTCCGGGCCTCGTTGGGGATATCAACCAAATCTGTTGAAGATAGGCTGAAGGTTGGTCTATTCACAATCTTTGCGTGCGTACAACCAGCTTTCAGAAATGTTGCGGCTCTGCCGCGAGAAGCTAGCAGGGCACAGAAGTCACCGTGCCCCGCTATTACTTCATCAAGCGCCTCGACTTCGCCTTCAATGTGTTCGAAGGTGCTTGATATGTTTTTGGTTGAAGGGGTAAATTTTTCAGCATTGGCTCCAACCGAGTTGAAAACTTTTTTTAGTCGCTGTACGCAGCGGCTGCCAAAACTCAAACACATGTTCCGAAGCTCTTTCAAAGATTGTTGCAGCTTCGTGTTTTCGACAGTTTTAGCTTCGTATTTTGTCTGCAAGTCTTTCCTCTCTTGTTCGAAGCTCTCTAATTTTTGGAGAAGTTCCCCGTTTGATCTAGTATTTTCGGCTTGGGCTTCTGCAAGGGAACCCTCCATTGCCTGAAACAAGAAATCTTTCTTCTCAAGAGAAGCTTCGTATTCTTTAATTTTGTTTTCTAAGCCCTCGATTATAATTTCATTCTTTTTGTCTTCGAGGTCTTGCTGCATTCGCAGTGCTTTGCTTAGCAACATACTCTGTAGAAACAAACCTTCATCAGAAAACTTGCTTCATCGCAGAAATAAAAAGAAAAATTCTCGCTTCATCACAAGAATATTACCTTGAAGTTGGAATAAAACAAACTGCCAACGATATGTTGCCGCCGGTAGCCGCTAATATCGGCTTTGAGCTTCGGGAAACCGACACTCTTCAATAGAGTGCCGATTATCTTTGCCCCAGTGCGGTCGCGAATGCATCCTAAGGCCCCCATCATCAATCCCACCAAAGAGCATGGCTCCTGGCTGGTAGCCACAGGAAATGCCATATTCCTATAGCTCTTTCTTTTCGACCTCGGATAATTCTTGGCCGGCCAGGTTCCGAAGGTCAAAGTCTTTTGCCTCTGAAGCAGCATCGGCAATCTTCTTTCCTTTATCAGGCACTGGGGCCATGACCTCCTCGGTAGCCGCAGCTGTTTCTTCCGCAGCCATACCCAATAATAATTTATCAATTCCAGATAGTGTGTTATCCAAGTTGGTAGCTTCGGCGGCAGCTATAGCTTTGGCAGAGATGTTTGCTTCGGCAGTGGCCTCGTCGCTTGCAATAGGTGTTATATTAGACGCCGAGGCCGATGGTGGCGTCCGTTCAATGGCTTCCATTACAGTACTGATCCTTCGCCTTTTCTGTCTGCCCACCTTTTTTGTACCCGAAGGCTCGTCCTTCTTCTATAAAAGCTTCGTCAGTTTCGGTCCCAGAGGACTTAGCAGCTTGATAGGTAGAGATTTAGTCATTACCTTTAAAATCTCTGCCACTTCGGCAGCAGGAGGTGTCGAAGGAGTCTCCTCTTCTACCTCAGTCACCTTTGGCTCTAGAGTTGTAGCTTTTCTTTTCTTCAAAGCTGCCACCTTTGGCTCAGGAGTGGTTTTTCTCTTCTTTAAAATCTTTTCATCCTCCATCATTCTGGCAGCTTATCTGTTCAGAATACTAACAATCTTTTTTCTTTTTGCCCCTTCGGCACCCTTGTTGAGCTGCTCATAATTAGGGTATTCAAATTTTAGAGCATCCATCACCCGGTTTAACCTTCGTTTTGGCCGGGTGCCGAAGGCTACTGTCATCAACTGGTCTTCTTTCTTGGTATAGTTTCCCAGTATTTCATTACACATAGTTTCAATCATTTCTAGCCATTCTTGGCAAGGCTCCTTGAACTGTTTTTCAAATTTGAAACAATAAGGTAATCGAACAAGTTCGTATTTCTTCTTCATCCCCTTCATCTTTGACATCCCCCAGCCACTTGACGTTGGATACGTCCAGTTGGCCAGGTATTCTTGCACCAAGTTCCTGGTGCTGATTTGCTTGGCAACCACCCTGAACTCTGTTGTGGCTAACTGGCATGCTGACCCTAGTTTCATATTGCATAGGTGCCTAGTCATTCCGAAGTTTAAAGATAACGGTCTCATAACCATCGTCATCAGTTTCTCCCTCGTTTTCTCATCGGCCTTCATGTAAAACCATTCATTCTTCCAGCCGGTCGGCCACTTTGTGCGGTAGTTGAGAACTGGAGCCTTCGTATCCTTGCGATAGGCAAAATTGTAACATCCAAAATTTTCGTGAAGACCGTCTGCCCTGGCCTTTGTCTGGTAGTGTAACTCGTGCACTCGGCAGAATGCTTCGGCATCTGGGTTCATCCCTTGGCTTCGGAGGGCCTAGATGAAGACGCTAAGCCTAACAATAGCGTTAGGGGTCAGCTGATGAAGATATATTTCGAAATTTTCAAGACTTCCCCTATCATCTCGTTCAAGGAGAATCGCAGTCCGGCTCTGAAGAAGCTCTTGAAAACAACTACTTCATCACTCTTTGATGCTGGGGTGGTCTCTTCTCCGCTAAATCGGATAAGTTTGCTTTCAGCTTCCCCAAAATAGCCTAACTTCATCATCATGGGCATGTCAGCTTCAGACACAGTAGATTTCTCAAAATCTAGATGGCTGGGTTTTGTTGGAATCAAAATACTATAATCTTCTTCATCCTCTTCAATATCTTCTTCTTCTTCAGCAACGGTCTGTTCAGCTTCGGTAACAGGGGTACCTTCGTCAGTGGTTCCCTCTATCACAACTAGACCTGATTGTTTCATAACTTCGGAAATTGGTGCTGTCTCGGTGACCTTGGTCTCTTCTCCCTCACGAGTCACCCTTGCAGTCGAACGCACTCTGGCCATTTGATGGATTTTTCGCGGTTTTGACGAAGTTGATGGTTGTTTTGCAGTTTTGACGAAGCACACTTTTCTGACAAAGTTAACTCTAATTGATGAAGTGCTCGGTTGAGAGCACAGTGAAAAAGCTTCGGCTACAGTTAAATTTTTTAACAGCACAACAGTGCAATGCAATGAATGTTGTGGTAACTCTGCACCAACCCGTCTGTTTATATAGTGCTGCAGGTGGGAAGGTGAACCGCCAGATCGTCTGTCAAGCCGAAGGTATTAATGTGATTCAATATCATTAATGCTTATTCATGATCATACAATGAAAATATTGATAATCTATTGGTTTAACACAATTATTCATGCCCTTTCTATGTTTTATATGTTCTTGCTGTTATTCTGACGTACTAAGATGATGAAGGTATGCCCTTCATAGCCTTTGTCTGGAGACCATTATATCCTAAGGGAGATAATGCTTTGAAGGACGAAGGACTTTAATCATTAACATTTGTGTTGTCTTGTTCTTGATTCATAGCATTCGAGAACAAGTCCCCAACACCTATTTTCCTAAGGGATTCCCATTTTTCCAACGGAAATTGAACTAATTTCTCTTAGGAAAATGAGAATCCCTTAGTAAAATAGGGTTGCCAAACTAGCCCTTATACATCTTAGAGGTAATATGATTACCTTAATGAAGAATAGAACTCCATCACATACATTGCTTCTCATGAAAAGATACTTCTTTGGCAACATTTAAGACTTAATCAGAAAAGCAAGTACTTATTTCATCAGAATTGAAAGTTTACAACTAAATATATAAGACGCTATATAAATAAAGAAAATGAAATGTTAAAGAATATGTATGAATATGAAAGAATAAGAATTTAGTGGATAGTGAATTACTCGGGAGCTGCGAGCATGTGGCACGCAATCGGTGATGATAGTGAGGACGAGACTGGTTCTATGCAGTGGTGTAGGAGGCCTTAAACCAACGCTTTAGCCTAATGTGTGCGTCATCTCTTTCGCTTATGTGCGATTCCGTATGACAATAATTTAACATCAACCCAACTATTCTATTAGATATTGGGCCCCTTTTTTCCTGGGCCCCCAACTGTCGCTTCCGCTGCATGGCCCTAGGGCTAGTCCTGACCGTTTCATAGGTCATAAATATCATCTAAGATACAATACACCATCTGATGAAAATCATTATCACGGGTGCACATTCCACTGATTCTATGTTGTAATCTATCCAAGTCTGACCAATCCACGTAGAAGTCATACTCCATGACTCCACCAACATTTGGTAGTACTCAGGGTCTTCCCATTCGTATTTTGAAATTTGGTTTTAGCAAATAATCTATAGTATTATGCAAAAATTGGCATCATTCCCCGTGAACGTGGTCCGATGCTCCTTAGGACCGCCTCTAAAATTAATATGCATCTTGATAGACCTATACATATCATGCCATATTTACATGTAAATTTGCTTGAGTTAGTGTTACAAGTCATTATCTAGCGAGGACAAATGCTTTTGTCTTTAAATCATTATAAGGCATCCAAAGGGCACCTAATGTTCTAGTGATCTATTATTACAAGTATTGTTAGCCCATATTGCATGTAGCAGTGATAAATTGAAAAGATTTATGGTGAAAAGGAGAAAAAAATCCTCTAAACCCTAGCTCCTACTTGACCATCGGCTAATCAGTCATATACATCGATTTATTGGTTTTTTTCCTCTTTTGTATTTTTTTCGAAACTTCCATGGTTTTTAGTTTAAAATTCGTTGCATATTTTGAAATTTGGTTCCAGTAGTAAGTGTTCAAATAATCCATATTATTTATACCAAAATGGCATATTTTTTTCAAAATTTATTTTTTTTCAAATTTAAAATCCAAAACCGGGGTAACCGGCCAACTCCGATAACCGGCTAGCCGAATTAGCGGACCGGTTTGTGGACCCTTGTTCATGAATCCAATGTCAGTTTTGTAATCTATACTATACTTAAAGCACCAGTTTCAACGGTCGTCATGCGTTATTTTTTTACAAATAAACCCTCACAGCTATTTCAAATTAATCCGCTACATAGACACGTCATGCCGGCCTGCTAACTGTGTCGAGTCAGCCCGTTAGTCCATCGATCCATTTAATTAAATCAGCGTAACGACGCCCGACATGGGCTAGATGCACACGGGCCACAACTATGGCACAGACACGTCATGTCGGCCTGCTAACTGTGTCGGGCCAGCCCGTTAGCCCGTCGATCCAGCCCGTCGATCCATTTAATTAAATCAGCGTAAAATGTTAAAAAATGGTGCAAGAGGTGGGGTTTGAACCCGTGCCCCGATGGAAGAAGGGCGGGAGACACTGGGTGAAACTGTCTAACCAGTAGAACATCACGTTAAGATGTTTTTAATATTGAATATAAATTGTATATAGGTATATACATTTTTTTTGTAAAATAAAAAATAATCGTGTCGGGCCGGACCAACACTACAGGTCGAGGCTACAGCCCAAACACGGCACGACGTTCTTTGCTCTTGCAAGCATTAGGTCGTTTCTAAGACCACATTGGCGCAATAGACTACATGTTGTTTGAAGTTGCTGAATTGGTTGGAGCAGCAATGATTTGTCACACTAACAGCAAAATGAAAGGTTATTTGTTGGTTTTAAACGTTAGTAATTGCTATGAAGTAGCGTAATTTATGTGGAGCGTATTCAGTTTTTATTGATGTCTGACTTTAGCAACCACTCCATATTTTGATCTATCTTTTTTATAAGTTTGACTTTATTGGACTTATTTTATAAACTTGATCTCACAAACTTTCTCTTATTTGGTCTTTGTATGATGGAATTATGTCATTTTATTATCTATGTTCATTCAGTCAATCGTTGTGAACTCTTTTCTAATCACTCACTTCATTGACCGTGTTGTACCAAGACATATTTGCATGGAGTAAACAATAACATCAGTTAGCCAAATCAAAAAATATATTATACAGAGAGCGGAGACAATCAATAAAAAATCTTGAAATTTTTTTAATGGATAGTTTACGTGGGTATTGTTGTATACCGTCGCAACGCACGGGCAACCGACTAGTAGATTTATTTAAGTTTGTGACTTGTGAGAAGCCGATGGTTTCAGCTCCTTGCAAGAGCTGTTTATTAGAAATAGCTTCTCTAGTGAAACTAAAGCCGCTCTGAAAAAAAAGTTTGATAAAAACAGCTCTAGTGTCAGTTTCGTAATAAATTTGTATCAAGTTAATGAGAAGCTAAGTCATGTATTCATAACTTTGGCTCCTTTAAAGGAGCTGATTTTTAGACGATCGTTTCCACACGGTTCCAAAAAAGACGGGTTAGATTTAAGCCAATGGCTAATATGTAAGCAGTCATTAGGTGTAAACGTGCAAACAGTCTTCTTAATCCGTTAGATCTAGATTAAACCGTATGTGCAATCATGGTTTGTTAGTAGCTTTTTTATAAAGCTACATAAGGTAGTGGTGGAAGGATTTAAATGCTAAATATAACATACAGTTGATCTATATTTAACGAATCAAGAGAACTGCTTGTATGATTATACCTAGGCCCTGTTTGTTTCGGCTTCTGGCAGCTTCTGAACACCAAAAGCTGCTGTGGACTGCCAAACGCTTAGCTTTTCAGCCAGCTTCTATAAAATTCGTTACGGCAAAAATCATCCAAAATCAACATAAACACATAATCGGTTGAGTCGTTGTAATAGTAGGAATCCATCACTTTTTAGATCCTGAGCCCTATGAACAACTTTATCTTCCTCCACACGTAATCGTAATTATACTCAGATTCTCCCCACAGCCAGATTCTTCCCACAGCTAGATTTTCAGAAAAGCTGGTCAGAAAAAAGCTGAACCAAACAGGCCCCTAGTGTGTTTGCATATTAGTCGTTGACTAGATTTAATGTTGATATAAGCCATATTTTATTAAATCAAATAAATCGTAGATTCATATTAGATGCTATGGCGCAATTTAATTTTAGTCTTGGACAATATTTTTCTGTTTGATGAATCAACTTAAATAAAATTAGAATTAGGCTAACTTCATACCTAGTGTGCTATTAAACATGTCTCGTAGTCTCTTGCATAAAGACTACAGCGAGAGTACTTTATTTTTTTCTTGTCAAAGGTGATAAAATTCTTTCGGATCACTATTACGTAACTAATGGAGTGCCCAAAACTTGACCAAACATTTGGAGGAAGAAGAGAAAAAAGAACAGTAAAGGAAATACTTGACCAAACATCTTGAAGAGAGAAAAAAAGGAAAAAATAGAAAAGGAAAAGGAAAAGAAAGCTGCGGAAGGCAAGCGGCGGAAATTTTCAAAGGAGAGTGACTGCAATCGCCTGCCAGACAGAGGGCCCTCCCCCTCCTCTCCCATTCCCACTCTCTCTCTCCTTCTTTCTCTCCACTCGTCGCACGCAAGCGCAAATGGCTCTAAAAAAAGTCCAGTTCCAAACCTAGACTAGACTCCTCACCAAGGCGACGACGCAAGCAGCCCAGCGCGCCGCCGCTGCCCCGTCCCGTCCCGCGCCACGCCGGCGCCTCCCACCCCGTGCCCGCCGGATCCTCGTTCCACGCGCCGCGGCGCCGCCCCTGGACCGGTCGAGAGGAGCGGAGATCCATCCATCCGGCCGTCGGTCGGTCTCGTCGTCTGTCGTTGGTGAGTGACCTCCAGCTGCTTTGTTTACCTGGATAGGTAACTTTTCCTTTCTGTTGGTTTCGTTAGTCCAATCCAATCTCCCAGATTTTTCTTCGTTCCTTCGTCGGTTCAGTTCACTTGCCGATTTGTGTGCTGCGTGGTGCCACCCAGCTAATCTGTCGAGTCCAACACAATCCGCCGCCGCCCGTGGTTCATCAGCGCGCAAAATCCGCCCATCTCAGTTGGCGCCGCGCCGTAGAAGTTAGTTAGTTGCTGGTGCCCAATTAAGTCGAAATCAGATTCCCCTGAGCCACGTCATATTGAGGTCGAAATCAGATTCTGGCAGTTATTGATCTCTTATGGAGTAAGGAAATTTTCTACGATTCGTTTGAGTTTTACCGGAACTGGAAGTTGTGGTAAATCATTAGGTTAAGTGGATGAGTTCGTTTTTAGTGTCAAATAGTCATGTGGGGTTACAGGGAATTCATTATATGGACTGATTGCGGACATTAGGGTGTTTGTGCCCTGCCATACACTGATACACTATCATATTTTCTTCTGATGGAAATGCTTGGTCTATTCACTATCACTCACAGAATTTGCTCACGATGTTCTTGAAGGAGCAAGCTGGAACTGATATGATTGGCCTATTGGTGTCTTGTAGGCTGTAATGAAAAGCTGGGCCTGCTAGAGCCAGGAGTTTTCGTTGCAAATCTGCGTCTCTGCTATGGGTTCAGGCAACTTGATCGTGAAGAAGGTGGTAAAGCACAGCTCTTTTGATCTGGACATTCAGGTCGATAAGAGTTGGATGGAGGACGTTACCTGCCCGATCTGCCTTGATTACCCTCACAATGCAGTCCTACTGAGATGCACATCTTATGAGAAAGGCTGCAGGCCGTTTGTTTGTGATACAGACCAGACCCGTTCCAACTGTCTTGAGAGATTTAAATCTGCATATGAACTGCCTTCCAATGTGAAAGTTTCATCTTTTGCCATGCCTCCTCTCGATAGCATAATTCATATTGTGCCATCGAACGCAAACAACCGCCCCAGCTGCCCTCTGTGTAGGGGTGATGTTATTGGATGGATTGTTATTGGCGAGGCTCGGCAGCATCTTAATCAGAAGAAAAGGTGCTGTGAAGAGGATTGCTGCTCGTTTGTCGGTAACTTCAATGAGCTTCAGAAGCACACGCAACAAAAGCACCCGGATTCACGCCCTTCAGAGATTGATCCTGCTAGACAAGTTGACTGGGAGAATTTCCAGCAATCTTCTGATATTGTAGATGTTCTGAGCACAATACATGCACAAGTTCCCAATGGGATAGTTCTGGGAGACTATGTGATTGAGTATGGAGATGATGACAATGGTGAGGACTATGAAGTTTTCCGCAGCGTCAGGACGAACTGGTGGTCATGTATATTCTGCAAGGCCTTTTCGAGATCTTCAAGAAGTCGTAGAAGAGCAAGGGAAAGAAGGGGCAGTGGAAGGAGGATTGGGAACCAAGCTAATCTAGAAAATTTTAATATCGAGGTTCCAGCACAATCTGTTGAATTAAGGGAAATTAGATTTGATGAGATTGATGATGAATACATAGTCACAGGGGCCATTCCTAGTATGGCAACACCTGGAAGAATGGCTAGTTTCCATTACAGGTATGCCTAAGTAATCTTTTTTCCTCCCCAATTTCGCTCACATCTGTTGGGAGTATGCTATTGAAAATGTGTAGTACTAAGAACCAAAGGTCCTTAAAAAAGACAAAACACACACAGTTTCACAAAGGGCTCATGATATTCCAAATAAAATCCTTGACATAGATGATCTACATTGCAAAACATGAAAGACGAGCATAAGTATGTCCTTGTCATACATCTATGGTCCCAACTTGAGCTGGTGAGCTGTTCAGCTATTATATGTACATATTTAATCATATCTTACTCTTTGGCATGTTCCCTGTCGCACCTGGTGGTGTTAATGTGCATGATGAATGCTTCATCTGGATCACATTATTTATTCTGCCCGTTGCATTTGTTTTCGTGGGGGTAGATATCTAGTGCATGTTGTTTAGGTACGCATCACCTAAAAATGCTGGAATTTTTTTTACATCCTCGAGGGAATGTTTAGAGTTGCTCTATATGATCAGTATTATATCTGCTGGATATTATATTTATCTTTTAACGGAACTCTGACAAAATCCAATTCCTCATATGCTTCTGTGGATGTAGGGACACAAGATACGGACGTTGATGCATAGAATCTGCAGTAAAAAAGGAAAAAGAAAAGAAAGGAAAGGAAATAGCTGTTACGCGATGTACATCATCATAACCATTGTACCCGCCCCGCCCTGCCCCGCCCATTTGAATTCCTTTTCCGCCTTTCCTCGGTAGGTGCTGCCGCAGTTCAAACTTATCTGTGCATAAAAAAAGAGTAGTAGCAACAGAAGCCCGCCCTGTTCGTTTGAAACAGGCCTTATCACCCTAGTTTCTATTTTTTGTATATATTTAGCACCCATCCATATAGGATGTTGGTGACAGTTTATTTTTTTTTATTATTTTTGGAATGCGTCTTGGATTTGGATGTAGCGCACGCAGCTTTACATAAAAAACCTGGAAACAAACTTCGTCCCGCTCAGCTCTAAAGGATTTGTTTGTTGACGACCTCTGTCTCTGGACAAACTTCATCACAGATGCATGCGGTATGTGTTTTTGCTCTGGATAAGACACCATCTTGGGCTTAATCATGTGTCGGTTGTGCTCACGAGCTGAAGCTCTCCCACCCCCTCTGGCCCCTTCAGACAGTTGTCTTGAAAGCTACACATGCAACGATCCAGCAGTGCTTCACCGGCAGGCATAGCCTCTGGTTTCTTCCACGCTATCTCCATTACTTCGGTCGATTGGATCCATGGCGATGCTGTTCAATTTGTTTACGATGACACCGCTCGGAGACGTTGCGAACTGAGACGAGCAGGGAAGGAAGGTACGTTACGTCCTCTGACGTTTCTTTTTTTGACCCGACCACCTGTGCTGTTCTAAACCAAGTACGCCTCAGAAACGCATGCCTGGTACATTCTACGTCGTGCTTCGTGTTGCCTTCGTGCCAGAATTACAATTGTTTTTATTTTTAGTGATCTTGCCGGTGAGGGCCCATGACAGCTGGCAGAGACCTTGCGTATTTCTGTCAGATAACTTCAGTTCAGTTCCTGTCGATTTGCCTGTCAGTTTGACCACGTCGCTGGCACTATCGATAAATCGATCC
The DNA here is from genome assembly GCA_029449295.1 of Zea luxurians. Taxonomy (NCBI): domain Eukaryota; kingdom Viridiplantae; phylum Streptophyta; class Magnoliopsida; order Poales; family Poaceae; genus Zea; species Zea luxurians. The sequence goes on along the minus strand of JAOPSE010000005.1, from coordinate 47,412,415 downwards.
TATCTTAACCTGCAAAGAACCAAATCGAAGCAGTGTATTTTCGCCGACACTGATGTCTGTGGGTGGGGCAGCACATTTGGAGCAGGGGAAAAAAAAAACTCGGTTGAGAATCGCCTTGTGGACGGCATGGAGCGCGCCAGCACAGCTAAACAGCAGAGCTTTTTTTTTTATGCTTTGTTAGTATATAAAAAAGAACGTGGTACCAGGAACCAAAAGGTGTGCATTATTTTATTCGAGACAGGCGACCGAAATGGAGCCGTACAGTATGGGCCCGGGCCTTCTACTCGTTGAACTATCCCAGGCAGTTTGGGCCGAGCAGTTTATCTATCACTAATACTACAGTATACTGGCGACCGGAGAAATTACCGTGGCTGCAGTTTTTGTCCATTGTTTTTATTTATTATATTCCATAAACACGGAAATTTTTTCTACTGTAGTTGATTGGCATAACGTCTTTCTGTTCCAATGAACCCCCATATTCCTGTATCCGTATCAAGTGTTATGTGTCTGTCCGCCTAGAATTACTTCCTCCATTCAAGAAAGAATGTAATTCTAGCACATTATTACGTTCTATCATTCTTAAGTTTAATCAACTATAGATAAAAAGTACCATTAGATTAATTACGAAATATACTTTAGTTTAAAGGTATAAGTAAGTATGATGATTATTTTTTTTTTTTGGAAAAAAACTTAGTTAGATGTGAGTCACTTTAACTACTACGCAATCATCTGTAGTTGATTTTTTTTACACTGCTATCTGCTGAACGATGCACGCGTGCGTCGAGTCATCAGTTCATCACCCATTACTAGGTGCACTAGATAGATGTGAACGGCACAGGTGTAAAAAAGCACACAGTAATTCCTACTCTTCCCTGAGCATATTGGATTGATGGGACAGGACACGTAAACATATTGCTAAAAGATGGAACAGCAAAGTAAATTAAAAAAAATATCAAAGCCAGGTTTCGATCCTGGGACCTGTGGGTTATGGGCCCACCACGCTTCCGCTGCGCCACTTTGATGATGTTGTCAAAAAAAACACATGTGCACCTATTAAATATTCCTACGTATCTCCTTTTCAGGTACACAGCCATAGTCATTGTGAAACCTTAAATCGTTTGACTGCCTGCCTGCTGGATGCTGACCGCGTTCGCACTACAAATTCTGTTGCAAAAACAGAGATTACACGTACGTTAAATTCATACATCAAACAAATCTCTGGGGTTCTTCAGATCCTGAAGCTACTCGCGGATTTCTGCTTCACAGGCCGTTTTCTCCCCCCTCGTATGAAAATGGCCTCTAATCCAAACAGCGTAACCGAAAACTTTGACACAGTGTCATGGTAGAATTTAAGGCAACTCCAGACCACTATCATCTCTCCATGCAAATGGATTTGTTCACAAGTCATAATCTGGGTTTCAGGCGAAGTTCTACTTCCTACTTAATGTAAAAAATAAAAAAACAACAACAAAATCAGTGTACCATCCTATTTAACTCCTTCAAGCAGTAGTGTCAGGCATACAGTGCAACACCTGCTAGCTCGAGGAACTTTTTCAAAGATGGTAGAATTCCATCCAACTGCCATAAGTTGATCTTGGCAGTATCGATTCCCACATGATGCGTATCTTTTCCAATATAAACACGACCTGCATTGTACCCATATATCAATAGAGTAAATAATGATGTTTAATCAATAACTCAAAGGTCCATTTTGATGAAAAATTGGGGAAAAAAGATATCAATTGAAACTGATTGTTGCTGAAGACAATTTGGCATAGCATGAAGACAATTCTATTTCATTGGAGATCCAGGGAAGGTTGAAGCAAAATGTCTTGGGATGATTTGCTAGAGTGCTGGTAAAAATCCCTAAAAGATAGACGTAGCAACAGGGCACAAGACTTCTCGAGCTCATAGTATTTCCAAATCAAGCAAAAGAAAGACACCACTCATTGTGTGTAGTGAAGCGTATTTTCCTCATTTTGTAATTATGAGTATGCAATCCCCTTGTTAACTTACATCGCTAAAAGTGCAAATTTGGACTTATAAACCATGGTTGTTTTGTCTTGTTACTCCACACTGTGTGGGAAATGTTTAACTGGAACAAGTAATTAGCTAGCTCAACGAACAGGCGAACTAAATTTTGAAGTAAATGTATATGAAGTCTAGCTCCCATCAGTTTTGCAGGTTCAAAAAGCTCATCCTCTATAACAATGGAACATACCTGTTATATACTAAATTTTGAAGTAATTTCTCTTGAGGATGAACCGAGTGGTGTAAAAAGAACTAGTGCGACCTGTTATATACTAAATTTTGAAGTAATTTCTCTTGAGGATGAACCGAGTGGTGTAAAAAGAACTAGTGCGGCTGAATTACTCTGTTGGACGGTATATTCCAGGATGTAGTAGGTAACTGAGAGTATCATTGTACTTTGGAATCTGTGACCCGAGTTACCTATAAATGCATGTTCTATAGCTGGACGGGACATACTTGACAAGACATTTTGCTACCTAGCCTACAGTTCTGTCGCACATTGTTGTTCTCGCCTGCTCTTAGTGCTTGGACCTATGTGTCGGATCCTAACATTTGGCGCCCACTGTTTATGCTACAAAAATCAATCTCGATGGCTCAAAGAAAGTGAACAGCAGAGCCAACTCCTCACCCATGACGAGGCCTCCCTCATCGCCAACACAAAAAAGCTGAAGTTACCTTCACTGATGACTAGGGATAGTAATGGAGAATTCCCCGTCGCGGAATAGCTTCTCATACATATTCCCGCAACAAAAAAATTTCCCGGGGATATTTTTCCACATCCCCATTCTCCGGAGATAAATCCTCGATGGGGATCCCCGTCCCATTTACATTATAATTAAGACATACATCATTTGTTATTAATGCGAAACATTTTTACTTATACATATTGTTAGATGCAAAAAATTATTATGTGTACTTAAAATGAATACATTTGTACACTGATTGATCTCTTCACAAGGTAATTATTTATTTTAGTACATGAAAACATCTCATGTGCAGGTTTAACGGGTCTCTGCGGGGAACGGGCATGCGAAATGCTTTCCTCGTCCCCATCCCTGTTTAGCCGTTGGAGGAATAATTTTATCCGTTTACATTCTCGTGGAGAAAAAAACTTCTCTATCACCATTCTTTAATGGAGAAATTCCTGGCTGGAAATCAGAAATCGGGTTCCATTGCTATCTTTAACCCTAAAACCCTAAACCCTAAATACCAACTCCGGAGGCCGGAGGGTACTGTCCGCGCTTGTAGTTCAGAGACACCCGCAACAATATTCCCCTCAACCCACAAAGTCATCTCTATTAGCCCACAGATTGGCCTGACCTGACAAGAAATATGTCTGCTGCCCCACCCGGCTTTGCACTTCTAGAGCGCCGCCGGTAGCCTCTGGCAACTGAGGATGACGAAGACATCCTCCAGCGTCCAGCCTAGGCATCAATTTGAAGACCAACTACTGCTAAGGCTATCTACTGCATATTCAAACTTCACTCAACGAACAATACAACCTACAATACAAAACAATGTGTTTTCGATGACTATATAAGTAAAATGTTGGACACGGTTTAAGATAAAGCTGGATAAAATACTCATGGTTCGTGATCTCGTTCGACTCGTGGTCCGCTCGGCTCAGCTTGTTTCAATTTTATTACAAGCTAAGCTAGCATCTCAGCTCGGTTCGTTAACGAGTCAGGTCGACATGAGCTCAAGCCAGCTCGAATGAACTATCATTTATCAGCAAAAACAAAGACTACATTTATATTAGATAAACTAATAAGTGATGCAGTTAATTTGGAGTTTAATTCATGTGATATGATAATAAGTGATGCAGTTAATTTGGGGTTTAATTGATGTGATATGAAACTATGAGTATTATTACTCTTTTTATTAGTATGAAATTAACTAGCAATTGATTATATTATATATCTATACTACTTCTTAAGAATCTAAGGAGGGCGTCCACCATCTGGTGGTGAAGCCTGCCCCTGCCCCTGGAAAAAATTGCTATTTTGTCACTCTCAATGTAGGCTCTTTCCTATTATGTCACCCTATGTCTATGACTTGTGCACTACCGGAATCAACCGCTTCGCCGAGTGCCTGAAACACTCGGCGAAGCTTTCAAAACACTCGGCAAACGCTTTGCCGAGTGTTACACTCGGCAAAGAAGGCTCGGTGAACAGTGCATCGGCAAAGCCTTCTTTGCCGAGAGCTTTTTATCGGGCACTCGGCAAAGATCTTTGCCGAGTGCCAGAGAGCACTCGGCAAAGAAAAGCAGCCGTTACGGCGTCGAGTGACGGAGACGGCGGCTTTGCCGAGTGTCCTACCTGACACTCGGCAAAGTAATAAGTTTTGCCGAGTGCCTTCCGTGCAGCACTCGGCAAAGAATCCATCTTTGCCGAGTGCCACATGGGACACTCGGCAAAGAAACCGCCAGGGAGGGTCCCCATGTCAGGTTCTTTGCCGAGTGTCCCGTGTGGCACTCGGCAAAGCCGACCTCTTTGCCGAGTGCCAGGGACGTAACACTCGGCAAAGAACCTAAGCCGGTGCCCAGGTCTGTGCTCTTTGCCGAGTGTTATGACCTTGACACTCGGCAAAGAGCCTCTTTGCCGAGTGTTACACTCGGCAAAGTGCCCAGTATATACCTTTTTTATTTGTTTTTTGTATTCCATCCACACAAACAGAAGATATCACATATATATCACATATATACATCACACATATCATCACAGACATAAATAGCCAACACAAACATAAAACCGTCACCACAAACATAAATATACATGACAAACATAAGTGTTCAACATAAGTATCAAACACAAACATAAGTCTCTAACGTCGCAAGCTCTCACATAAGTATCAAACACAGACATAAGTATTATACACAAGTACAGAAGTCTAAAGCAATGAAAACACAACACTCATGGAGGAGGGCGGCTTGACCGGGGCTGCGTTGGGCTGAACCCTTCCGGAGGATTGTTGGATGCCTCCCCAGATTGGCCCTGCACAGAGAAGAGATTGCATGTGTTATACCAGATGCATTACAAACATCTAACTACAATTTTGATACTCACAGGAGTGTGGAAGAGAGCAGGGTCAACTGGAGGGAACAATGGAGGTGGCGGAGCGATGCCCTGTGCGGCGCCAAGACTCTGCATGTACTGGAACATCTCCGCCATCCTCTGTTGATCTGCCCGGCGGGCCTCCCGCTCCGCCTCCCGCTCCGCCATGATCCTCGCCTCCATCTCGCGACGTTCCCTCCTCTCTTCTTCTAGTTGGGTCTGTAATATTACAAGCCAACGTTATAGTAACTCAAAGAGTAGGTATATAACTCAAGGAAGGACGAGTTACACTAACCTCGAGTTGCTGTATGCGATGCTGTGAGCTGTCGTGCCGAGGTCGTATGCCTGGACTCGAGCCCGTGCTCCTTGCTCTCACCTGAGACAGAGTGGGAGTGGAGGACGAGTCGATTGCCCCGTCGGCAATCCAGTACCGCCCATGTCTCTTGCCTCCTCCGACCCTCATGAGCACATCGGTGTCGATCGGCTCGGTGCTCGGATCATAGTCTGGGCCATGGACCTCCTGCGCCATGGCGGTGTAGTCATGGAGGCGGCTGTAGACGGCGGGGTTGGTGTAGGCCTCGGGCCCGTCATCCGGGTTGTAGGTGACGTCGGACGTCGCCTTACCCTTATGGGCCATAGCATAGGCCGAGAAGGTGGAGCAAGGCCTTCCACCATGTGACGCCGACTGCAACGAAAACCAACGAGATAGTTACAAATAATATCTAACTTAGTGCTATATATCTAAATAAAAAAGGTGGCGTACCCATGCTTCGGCATATTGGCCCAGGCTCCGGCTGCCTTGGTGGTGGGAGGGGCCTTGCATCATCAAACGCCGTTCCCGGCTAGCTGTGTGCGCCTCGTCCCACTCAGCCGAACACCACCTCTCCACCATCTGCTCCCAGCACAGAGGATGTGCGGCGCACCAATGTGGAATCATCTGCAAAGTAAACACGTAAAGTGCATATCAGAAGATAAAATAAAATTCATGTATCGAGTACTGGTACCAAACATGCATGACTTTACCTGCAGGTACTGCTCCCTGGTCAACGACATGGTTCGGGCTTGAGTTTTGGTCACCTTCTCCCCAAGGACGGAGCCGTGGTAGGTGATGATGGCCTGGATGCGGGCCTCATAGTGCATGTCCACGACGAGCTTCTTACAGCTCGTGGTGGCCACCACATCCGCCCTAGCCTCGTATCCAGCATCGCATCTGAAGAAATCCTGCATACAAAAACGATGTATCCATACATTATTTCAAGAATTTGCAACGAATGCGACATATTTTACATTATACTAAGACTTACCCACAGCTCTTGCTTCACCCGCTCCGCCTTGTTATTGAATTCCCTGCCGTCCCGGTCTACTGCATCGGGGGCGACGGCGTAGTGGTCAAAGGTGAAGGCTGGGCCCGTCACTCCGGCGTACTCCACAAGTCCAGGGAAGTGTTCCCTGCACAGCAGGCCGAGGATGCCATTGGGGGGGCGACGATGACCCCCAGCATAATCCAAAACCGTCCAAGACCTGTCCAAGTGATAAATAAAAAGTATTAGTTTATATTATGATTTTGAACACATAATATGAACAAGAATGAAGAACATAAAGTTACATACCTCTCCCCTTCCGGCCGAATCAGCGGCCGTCTGTCCCGAAGTATGGGACGCTGAGGGAGACTCGCGGGGCCTCGCAGGTAGATGCTCCTCGAACTAGAGCCGCCTGAACCTGAGGCGTCCTGCTGCTGGTCGTCGTCGTCCTGCTGCTGGCCGTCGTCGTCCTGAGGCGCCGCCTGCTGCTGCGCTGCCTGCTCTGCCTCGTCCTGTTGCGCTGCCTGCTGTGCATCGTCCGCCGTCCTACTCCTCCTCCCCCTCCTCCTCCTCAGGAAACCGCCCACCATATTTGTCCAACAACCTGCAATTAAGAGTAAACAAATAAGCACATATAAAAAGATGTATTTAAAAACAGGTGCGAAATAAAAAGTCATATAGCATTACATCGATTAAAAATAATCTTCATATGTGTCGGGGTTAGCCGGATCATAACTCTCATCATCACTATCAAGCATTTCAATCTCCACACCATCGGAAGAAGCAAGTTCGTCAGTAATGTCATTGCCTTCAAGGATTACTAAGTCATTATCATTTTGCACCTCATCCTCCTCCTCATCAACAACCATTTCAATATCTACGTCCATTCCGATAGCTTCGGTTAAGTCTATCTCAAATCGCCCTTCTAGCCCATCTTCTTGGAAGAACTCTCCATCATATGTGTCCGGGTCTAAGTTGTAATCTTCATCGTTAGGAACAGGTAACCTCCCGTGCGGCGATACCTTATACACAACATCCCAACCCTTAAGATGTTCTTTCGTTTGACACGCATATGGGAGATAATACACTTGTGTGGCCTGTTGGGCAACGATATAGACATCGTCTCCTGCTAAGGTGGAATCCTGTCGAATTTCGACTATCCCAAGATTAGAATGTGTCCGTCTCGTCACTTGAGGGTCAAACCAATGACATTTGAATATCACTGGAGTAAGAGGTTTGGAACCATAAAAATTGAGTTCATATATTTCTTCAATTCTTCCATAATACTCGACCTCGTCAAGCCCGGGCGTAAAGACTCCAGAACACGTGGTTTTTCGATTGGGCCGACTTTGGTCGTAGCTTGTTGTGCGAAAACGGTATCCATTGATGTCATACCCAGAAAATTTCCTGACCCTATAGGCAAAGCCATTGGCTACTTGTCTCAACTCGGCACTCATAGACGGCTCTCTTTGGCCCTGCAAGTTCAAACACGCTAGATTGTTATATTATTCGCACGTAAGAGCAACTTGGAATAAAAACTCAGCACGTACCTTATGTTTAAACCAGGAAATGAAATCGGGCAATCCATTTCCCGCACCCTTTCTAAGAAGGGTATCATATTCCTGTGGAGTTGGGTCCCTTGATCGACGCCAGAATTCATGAAGAAATTGCTCCATGTATGGCGTCACCTCTTCAAGGTTGGTCAATACATATAGCATGATATGGCGCCACTCTTCATGTCTCAGGGTCTTGGTGGTCGAACCACTCGCGCTTCCGAGTTGCCCTCGAAAAATGCTGAGGTTCGATTCATTGCCGCCATCATTGTAACGAGGGGGTGGATTATGCACGCTCGGCAGTTTGTCACCATAGTAAGTTGTTGTGAAGTTTGACACCTCCTCCAGTATGTATGCCTCTGCAATGGAAGCCTCGATTTTGCATTTATTTCTACATTTCTTTCGGATACTCTTTAGACATCTCTCGATTGGATAGCACCAACGTCCCTGCACGGGCCCCCCCATTCGTGCCTCATATGGGAGATGAATAATCAAATGCTGCATCGGATTGAAGAAGCCGGGTGGAAAGATCTTCTCCAGCTTACACAGTAACACGGGTGCCATCCTTTCCAAGTCTGCAATCATGGTCCGAGCTAACTCTTTTGCACAAAGCTGGCGGAAGAAATAGCTCAACTCTGCAAGCGCTAGCCAGACATGCTCAGGGACATAGCCTCGAACCATCGCCGGAAGAATTCGTTCAATCCATATGTGGAAGTCATGACTCTTCATCCCTAAGACTCGCAGAGTAGATAAGTTCACCCCCCTACTAAGGTTAGCTGCATACCCATCAGGGAACATTAACATCTTGATCCACTGTAGTACTTCCTTCCTCTGGGCCCTGCTCAGGACGAAATCGGCCTTAGGCCTTCTCCATGTCTTACCACCACTAGGCGGCTTCATCTCTTGGTTTGGTCTATCACATAACTCTGCCAGATCCACTCTTGCCTTTACGTTATCCTTTGACTTATCAGGAATCTCCATAATTGTCGCCCAAAGTGCCTCGGCGACATTCTTTTCAGTGTGCATCACGTCAATGTTGTGTGGAAGGAGCAGGTCATCATAATAGGGGAGCCGAGTCAAGCCCGACTTATGTGTCCACATATGTTGCTCACCATATCCCACAAAACCACCTTCTGGGTTGGCCACGAGACCATCTATCTGTTCGCGAACTTCGGCACCAGTCATCATTGCAGGTGGGCGGTCTGTCACCACGACACCTTTCGTAAAGTTCTTGATGTCTTGTCGGAATGCATGGTCAGGAGGGAGAAATTGTCGATGTTTATCGAATGACGAATATTTGCCACCCTTCTTCAACCAAATGAACCTAAGAGCTTCCTTGCAAACTGGGCATGGGAACTTACCGTGAACACACCAGGCGCAAAATAGCCCATACGCCGGAAAGTCATGCATGGAGTACTGGTACCAAACATGCATTTTGAAGTTTGTCTTCGTAGCTCGGTCGTACGTCCATACCCCTTCCTCCCAAGCACGGACCAATTCATCAATCAAAGGCTCCATGTACACGCCCATTTTATTCCCCGGGTGTCCAGGAATTATCAATGACACGAATATGTTCTGTCTTTGAAAGCATACGCCGGGGGGGAGATTGATGGGGATAACGAACACGGGCCAACATGTGTATGGGGCAGCGGTCATTCCATAGGGATTGAACCCATCTGTGGCCAGCGCAACACGAACATGTCGAGCCTCTTTGGCTTTCTCATGGTGAATGGCATCAAAGTGGGTCCATGCTTCACCATCGGATGCGTGAACCATCTTGTCAGGATTGTATCGTTTGCCTTTTTTGTGCCATGTCATCTGTTTCGCGGATTCCTCTGTCATGTATAGACGCTGGATCCTCGGTATGAACGGAAGGTGGCGTAGGATTGTCACGGGGATGTCGAGCTGCTTCTTCTGTCCATCACCAGAGTCTACCTCCATGAACCTAGACGATTTACACTTCGGACAGTACTTTGCCTCAGTGTGTTCTTTCCTAAATAGGACGCAGCCCTTCGGACAAGCATGTATCTGCTCATACGTCATCTTGAGTGCACGAAGGAGTTTCTGTGCCTCGTACATGCTCTTTGGCAGAACGTGATCCTCCGGAAGCAGGCTGCCAATAACTGTCAACAAACCATCGAAGGCGTCTCGACTCATGCTATACTGCGACTTCAACGCCATTATACGCCCAATGGCATCCAGTTGAGAAACCTTTGTCTTGCAGTGAAGGGGTTTCTGTGCCGCGTCAAACATGTCGTAGAATGCCTTTGCGGTCGCCTCTGGCTCGTCCTCCGTACGTCCTTCGGCGAACTGTGCCTCGTGATAGTCGTTCAACATGTCTGCTACCCCGGCATCAGCATCGTAATCCTCGACGCGTTGTCTCACCACCTCCTCTCTCGTGCGATGCGCTTCACCATGGAAGATCCACCGAGTATAGTCCGGCGTAAATCCATTCTTCCAAATATGTTCTACCATGGCCTTCTTTGGTTTTCTTTTCCGGTTGTCACATTTGCTGCACGGACAAGGGACTAGGCTAGCTCCTTTAGCAGCTTCGCCATATGCCCGTTCCACGAAAGCATCGGTCTTCCTAATCCATTCTGGGGTGACATCATTACGTCGAACGCGGCCCGTGTACATCCACTCACGGTCCTCCATCCTCTAACATATATAACCGAGTATAGTTTAATATAGACATGTAATGCATGTACACTACGTTCCTACCTTCTAATAGGTGAGGATAGGTCCTAATCCCACCCGCGGTTGCGTAGATGGAGTTAGTTTCCATGCTCTACTCCGATCCGAGATAGAATTTCGGCAGCACCTCCCCGCTGTTCTCCGGATACACGTCCTGGCAGGGAGAGTGTACTGTCCGGAGAACAACAGGGAGGTGACACCGAAACTCTTTCTCGGACCGGAGTAGAGCATGGAAACTAACACCATCTACGCAACCGCGGGCTGTCCAAAAAACGTGGACAATTCGAAACTGATACATTTGTAGATATGCAAAGATCTGCATATCTACACCGTATCACTTTCGAACGGGAGACGCCTAACTGGGTTACGTGATCTACGACCATGATGCGGAAATAGAGGTTATACCTAGGGTGGCGGTGGAGTCAGGCTAGTGGGGCTGTGGCGGGTCGGTGCAGTGGCGACGCGACGCGGTGCAGGCAGACCCGCAGCGGCTAGGAAGACCTCTGCAAAAAATACATGCCTGTCAACAAAAAATTTCGGCAGCACCTCCCCCGCACGGGGAGGTTTCCAAAACCTGCAAATAAAACAAAACAGCACGATGGCTGACACGCACACACATTTCATGCTATAAGAGGATACAATCTACCGAAAGATCAACCTTGTGAAGACAAAATAACCCACAAGGGTACAAAATAACACACGATTCCAAGTCAAATAATTCTTACCACTACATTTTACTACTGTAGATTCTAGCCAGCAAAAAACGAACTCAACCTAGTTCAAGAGATCCAATGGTCAAACCACCGGCACTCCTATGGAATTTTGGGGCCTACTTTCTATATGAATTTTGAAAAACAATCTACTCCACTATATTATACAATTACAAATATCATTCACATCACATCACATTATATACAAATATCGAACCTTGAATATGCGCGGGGATGAGCGGGGATGAGTGTGGGTCGAGGACAGTGGCCGAGGAAGGCGTAGGCGTGGGGGCCGAGGGCGCGGCGACCGAGGACGCCGGCGGTGTGGGGGCAGGACGCCGGCGGTGTGCGCGGCGTGGGGCCGAGGACGGGGACTGCAGGGGCGCGGCGCGGCGGCGTTGGCCCGCGTCCGGCGTCGGGCGCGGCGGCGTTGGCCGGCACTCGGCGTCGGGCGCGGCGGCGTAGGGGCAGGGGCGCGGCGGCGTTGGGCTGCGGCGCGGCGGCGTTGGCCCGCGTCCGGCGTCGGGCGCGGCGGCGTGGACAGGGCAGCGGCGGCGCGGAGTGAGATGAGAGTGAGAGAGTGAGAAAGGAAGAGGTTACCAGGCGTTATTTACACGTTCTTTGCCGAGTGCCCGCGATCTGGCACTCGGCAAAGAATTTTTTAAAAATTTTAAAATAAATTTTGCCGAGTACCGCGGATCTGGCGCTCGGCAAAGACATCTTTGCCGAGTGTCGACTGACAGGCACTCGGCAAAACCTTAACTTATTGTTTTTGCCGAGTGCTACCAGGCTGGCACTCGGCAAAGAGAGTCTTTGCCGAGTGTCTTCCTTGGACACTCGGCAAAGTACATTTTTATTTTTTTTATTTTGCCAACCAAAATTTTTGTGGTATGTTCCTACACTATATAGACCTACATGTACTATTTTGGGACAATTATAACAGTGTTTTCTATAGCTAGTACATTTAGTTTGTTTATTTGAATTTCTTCGGAAAATTCAGATTTGAACTGCAGGTCACTTGAAACTTGGAAAACCGTGCATGCAAAAATGATATCCATGCTACATAGCACAAGTTACGACCGATTTCAGGAGCGGACCGGAAACTTCGAGCACCATGCTCACTCAACATGGTCGTGAACTTGTCATACAGCTGTTTAAAAAATTTATAAAACACAAACAAACTTAGAAAATCATGAAACTTGTCCACATGTCATGATATCATATGTAGAGTCTGTGATAAAAAATTTAGAATGTTTGGAGAAAGTTGTGAGACACTATGTGAAGAAACCTAAGAGAACCACACATGAAATCATAGAGTTTCAATGTGGATCTCTTAGGTTTGTACACATAGTGTGTTACAGCTTTCTCGAAACTTTTTCAAATTTTTATCACAGCCTCTACATATGATATCATGACACGTGGACAGGGTTCATGATTTTCTAAGTTTGTTTGTGTTTTATACAATTTTTAAACACCTGAATGTCAAGTTTACGGTCATGTTGAGTGAGCATGGTGCTCGAAGTTTCCGGTCCGCTCATGAAATCGGTCGTAACTTATGCTATGTAGCATGGATATCATTTTTGCATGCACGGTTTTCCAAGTTTCAAGTGACCTGCAGTTCAAATCTAAATTTTCCGAAGAAATTCAAATAAACAAACTAAATGTACTAGCTATAGAAAACACTGTTATAATTGTCCCAAAATGGTACATGTAGGTCTACATAGTGTAGAAACATACCACAAAAATTTTGGTGACCAAAATAAAAAAAATAAAAATATGCTTTGCCGAGTGTCTACAGAGGACACTCGGCAAAGACTATGTTTGCCGAGTGCCAGATATTTGACACTCGGCAAAGACTGACGGCCGTCAGTTGTAGACGGCCGCTAACGGCCCTTTGCCGAGAGCCATGTTTGCCGAGTGCTTGACCCTCGGCAAAGAAGTCTTTGCCGAGTGCCTGAGTATGCCGAGTGTCCTACACTCGGTAAACTAGCTCTTTACCGAGCGCAGGACGTTGCCGAGTGCGACACTCGGCAAAGTCGCCTTTGCCGAGTGCCCGATAAAAAGCACTCGGCAAAGCCACCGTCACTCGGCAAAGGCGCGAATTCCGGTAGTGGTGGGACCATTTGTGTCTATGATTTGTGAGCCTGGTGGTAAAATAGAGAAGCCCATAACTGAGGCGACAAAATAGCAAATGGCCCTCCAAAACCAGCGAAACCAGCGCTCACTCCCGACAAATGTGCCGCCCGCGTCCAAGATGCAGTTGCTGAGCCCTTTTTCTTCCACTCCCCTCCCTTACTCTCTCTGCCCGACTCGCACGCGCCCCCGCATCTGACTCCCCCGCGTGGGCACGAGCCCCGCCATACGCGTGCGTCGCCAGGGAGGCAAGGCACGATAGCTGCTCCACCTCGACGCTTGGGCGCGTGGTCTGGTCGGAGGTTTCGTGAGCACAAAGTTCTTGCCCCGTCTCTTTAGTAGTATCGATGCTTGTTCTCAACTTTCTAGCATGTGATTAAGCTGGGGACGGCCGCCTCTCAGTATCTCACGGTGAATTTGGCGGCGAATTTGGTGAGTATTTGTGGTCTTTTTGTAGCATGAACACGAGGAGGTTTCGGCGAGCTGCTGAAAATGCGGAACTGTTCTGTTTTTTTTGTGTGAAATTCGAGTCCCAAAGGACAATCCTGTAGTTCCAAGACTCTAAGCTCGATGGAGATGTTCGGTGAAGGTTGTTGGCCTGGTCTCTGTTCTCCGCACTTATTTCTCCACTCGTGATTCTGCGCTGTGATTTTCCGACGACGAGTAGTGAACTGAGCCCCTCTTTTTGTGATGTGATGAGGGAATTTTACGGGGTTAGTAGCTGCTTTGACGTACGGTATATTCCACATCAGATTTTCATGTTGCAGGGGAGATTTGTGATGGTCTAAAAACGAAAAGTAGGGGAAAGGGGGAAAAGGGGACGGATGCTGTCTGGTAGAGTTTTTACTTGCTGCCACTGCTAGAGGATCCAAGAGTATTAGCGGACCTATTTTGCTTTGGCGAATTCACTTATAACATGCTCTAGGCATGCGAGAAGTGTGAAAGGGAAATAGGGTTAATCTTTTCCCATAATTAATTTTGGTGGTTGAATGCCCAACACAAATAATGGACTAACTAGTTCGCTCTAAAGTATATGTTCTATAGGTGCACAAAGGTTCAACTCAAACCAATAAACATTCAGTTAGGGGATCAAATTCAAAGGAGCAAAGAAACCGAGTGTGCTCTAGCCTGGCGCACCGGACTGTTCGGTGTGCCACCGGACAGTGTCCGGTGCACCAGAACCGTACAAGATTAAACTCGCCACTCTTGGGTTTCTCAGAGCACGCTCCGCTATAATTCACCGGACTGTCCGGTGTGCCACCGGACTATCCGGTGCACCAGCGAAGCAACAGCTCCTTCGCACAACGGTCGACTGCAAAAGCTGAAGATTCAGATGAACAGTGAAGAACAGTGCGCACAGAGTCAGAGTCGGCCATCAGAGGCGTACCAGACAGTGAACAATACATGTCCGGTGCAGCATCGGACTGTACGGTGCTACTAGAAGACAAAGCCTCCAACGGTCATAAGCTCCAGAACTCTAACAGTTGAGTGACGTGGCTGACGCACCGGACAGTGTCCGGTAGCGCACCGGACTGTCCGGTGCGCCCATCGACAGCAGCCTGTGCCAACGGCTATGTGTAGTTGAGGGCTATAAATACCCCCAACCACCACCACTCCAAGCATCCAAGTTTTTAAGACATCCCATTCAATACAAGAGCTAGTGCATTCACTCCAAGACACAAATCAAAAGATCAAAGCCTCTCCAAGTGCCAAAAATTCATTCCAACCTCCTAGTGACTTGAGAGAGTGTTTGTTCGTGTTCTTTGCGCTCTTGTTTCTTGGATCGCTTTCTTCCTTCATCTTTCTTGTTCCAAAGTGACTTGTAAGCAAGGCAAGAGACACCAAATGTGTGGTGATCCTTGCAGGGTCTAAGTGACCCGTGGAATTAAGGAGAAAGCTCACTCGGTCTAAGTGACCGTTTGAGAGAGGGAAAGGGTTGAAAGAGACCCGATCTTTGTGACCACCTCAACGGGGACTAGGTTCTTTAGAACCGAACCTCAGTAAAACAAATCACCGTGTCATCCGCTTTATCTCTTGGTTGATTTGTTTTCCCCCTCTCTCCCGGACTCGGATTCATTTCTAACGCTAACCCTGGCTTGTAGTGTGTGTTTAAGTTGTAAATTTCATATTACGCCTATCCACCCCCTCTAGACGACTTTCAATTGGTATCAGAGCCTGGTACTTCATTATAGTCTAACCACTCGAAGTGATGTCGGGAGATCACACCAAGAGGGAGATCGTGACCGGCGGTGACAAGCCCGCAAGCCTAGGGAAGGCTCCATCAAGGGAGTCTGGCAACAAAGTGAAGGAAGGATCCCCTTCACACATCAAGTCACACTGGAGTGGCGATAAGAAGAAAAAGATTATGAAAGTGGTCTACTACGAGACCGACTCTTTGTCTCCCTCCACATCCAGCTCTGACGCGGCGTCCATCACTTCTAAGCGCCATGAGCGCAAGAAGTCGCTGCCTCTCCGCTATCCTCACATTTCCAAGCGCACTCCATTACTTTCCGTTCCATTAGGCAAGCCACCATGTTTTGATGGTAAAGATTATTCTATGTGGAGTAATAAATTGATGCTTCATCTAACATCACTCCACAAAAGTATTTGTGACATTGTTGAGTATGGAGTACAGGTACCTAAGGT
This sequence comes from Zea luxurians, assembly GCA_029449295.1. NCBI lineage: Eukaryota > Viridiplantae > Streptophyta > Magnoliopsida > Poales > Poaceae > Zea > Zea luxurians. Next base: position 47,396,294 of record JAOPSE010000005.1, on the reverse strand, counting down.
AGGGGACAAGGATTACGACTCGAACGAGGTCGACCAAATTAGGCACTTTAACTCCCAAGCAACAACTATACTCCTCGCCTCCTTGAGTTGATAGGAGTATAATAAAGTGCAGGGGTTAAACACCGCCAAGGAAATTTGGGACGTCCTCAAGATCGCGCACGAAGGAGATGAGGTGACCAAGATCACCAAACGGGAGATAATCAAGGGGGAGCTCAGTCGATTCGTCCTCAACCAAGGAGAGGAGCCACAAGCAATGTACAACTGGCTCAAGACCTTGGTGAACCAAGTGTGCAACCTCGGGAGCACCAAATGGGATGACCATAAGATGGTCAAGGTTATTCTTAGATCCCTCGTATTTTGTAATCCCACTCAAGTTCAATTAATATGTGGTGATCCTAGATATAAGCTAATGTCTCCCGAGGAGGTTATTGGGAAGTTTGTGAGCTTTGAACTAATGGTCAAAGGCTCCAAACACATTGTGAGCTTGGAGCAAGGCGCCACCTCCACACCCGAGGTGCAACCCGTCGCATTCAAAGCGATGAAAGAGAAGAAAGAAGAGTCTACATCGAGTAGGCTCCCCATTGACGCCTCCAAGCTCGACAATGAGAAGATGTCGCTCATCATCAAGAGCTTCCGTCAAATCCTCAAGCAAAGGAGGGGGAAGGACTACAAACCCCGCTCCAAGAGGGTGTGCTACAAATGTGGTAAGCTCGGTCATTTTATTGCTAAATGTCCAATGTCTAGTGATAGTAACAGGGGCGACGACAAGAAGGGGAAGAAGAAGGAGAAGAAGAGGTACTACAAAAAGAAGGGAGGCGATGCCCATGTATGTCGGGAATGGGACTCCAACGAGAGCTCCACTGACTCCTCCTCCGACGAGGATGCCGCCAACATCGCCGTCAATAAGGGACTCCTCTTCCCCAATGTCGGCCACAAATGCTTCATGGCAAAGGACGACAAAAAGAAGGTACAACCTAGAACCACCCACAAGTATACTACATCTAGTGATGAGGATAGTTCTAGTGAAGATAAAGATAATTTGCTCACTCTTTTTGCCAACCTTAACATGCAACAAAAAGAAAAATTAAATGAATTGATAGGAGCAATTCATGAGAAGGATGAACTCTTGGATAGCCAAGAGGAATTCCTTATTATAGAAAACAACAAGCATGTTAAAGTAAAGAATACTTATGCTCAGGAAGTAGAGAAAAATGAAAACCTGACTAAAGAGCTTAGCATTTTCCATGACACTATTTCCAACCTTAGAACTGAGAATGCTAATTCAATTGCTAAGGTTGAGAAGTTAAATGTTTGTAATGATTCAATTGTCAGTCTTAGAAATGAAAATGCTAGTCTAAATGCTAAGATTGATAAATTGAATGATACAATTTCTAGCCTTAAAGATGAAAATGCTAAATTAATTTCTAAGGTTAAAGATTTAAATGTTTGCAATGATTCCATTTCCTATCTTAGAAATGAAAATGTCATGCTAAAAACTAAGATAGATGAACTAAATGTTTGCAAACTCTCTACATCTACTGTTGATCATGTTTCCATTTGTACTAGATGTAAAGATGTTAATGTTGATGCTATTCATGATCACCTTGCTTTAATTAAACAACAAAATGATCACATAGCTCAACTAACTGCTAAAATTAATGAGCATGAAATTGAAAATAAAAGGTTTAAATTTGCTAGAAGCATGCTCTATAATGGGAGACGCCCTGGCATCAAGGATGGCATTGGTTTCCAACAGGGAACCAATGTCAAGCTTAATGCCCCTAAGAGATTGTCCAACTTTGTTAAGGGCAAGGCTTCCATGGTTCATGATAATGAGGGTTACATTTTATATCCTACTAATTATCCTGAGCACAAAATAAGGAGAATTCATGCTAGAAAACCACACACTATTTCTCTTCATGCATTCATGTATAAAAATGAGGCATCTAGCTCTAGGCATTCTACACGTGTTAAAATGCCTAAAAAGAAAACTCCTGCTGCCTCAAATGAGCCTAATATTTCATTTAAAACTTTTGATGCTTCTTATGTTTTAACTAACAAATCAGGCAAAGTAGTTGCCAAATATGTTGGGGCCAAACACAAGGGCTCAAAGACTTGTGTTTGGGAACCCAAGGTGCTTGTTTCTAACGTGAAAGGACCCAAGACTGTTTGGGTACCTAAGAACAAGGCCTAAAATTGTTTTGCAGGTTTATGCATTCGGAGGCTCAAGCTAGATAATTGATAGCGGATGCACAAACCACATGACAGGGGAGAAAAGAATGTTCTCCTCCTACGAGAAAAACGAGGATCCCCAAAGAGCTATCACATTCGGGGATGGAAATCAAGGTTTGGTCAAATGACTTGGTAAAATTGCTATATCACCTGATCATTCTATTTCCAATGTTTTTCTTGTAGATTCTTTAGATTATAACTTGCTTTTAGTTTCTCAATTATGCAAAATGGGTTACAACTGTCTTTTTAGTGATATAGGTGTTACTGTCTTTAGAAGAAGTGATAATTCAATAACATTTAAAGGAGTGTTAGAGGGTCAGCTATATTTAGTTAATTTTAATGATAACCAAGCTGAACTCGACACATGTTTAATTGCTAAGACTAATATGGGTTGGCTCCGGCATCGCCGACTAGCCCATGTTGGGATGAAGAATCTTTACAAGCTTCTAAAGGGAGAACACATTTTGGGACTAACAAATGTTCATTTTGAGAAAGACAAGGTTTGTAGCGCATGTCAAGCAGGAAAGCAAGTTAGCATCCATCATCCACACAAGAACATCATGACAACGGACAGGCCATTGGAGCTACTCCACATGGATTTATTCGGCCCAATCGCTTACATAAGCATCGGCGGGAGTAAGTACTATCTTGTAATTGTGGATGATTATTCTCGCTTCACTTGGGTGTTCTTTTTATAAGAAAAATCACAAACTCAAGAGACCTTAAAGGGATTCTTGAGACGGGCTCAAAATGAGTTCGGCTTAAGGATCAAAAAGATAAGAAGCGACAATAGGACGAGTTCAAGAACTCACAAATCGAAAGCTTTCTTGAGGAGGAGGGCATCAAGCATGAGTTCTCTTCTCCCTACACACCTCAACAAAATGGTGTAGTAGAGAGGAAGAATAGAACTCTACTGGACATAGCGAGGACCATGCTTGATGAGTACAAAACACCAGTCCGGTTTTGGGTTGAGGCGATTAACACCGCCTGCTACTCCATCAACCGGTTATATCTTCACCGAATCCTTAAGAAGACATCATATGAACTCCTCTCCGGTAAAAAGCCCAATGTTTTATATTTTAGAGTCTTTGGAAGCAAGTGTTTTATTCTTGTTAAAAAAGGTAGAAAATCTAAATTTGCTCCTAAGGCTGTAGAAGACTTTTTACTTGGTTATGACTCAAACACAAGGGCATATAGAGTCTTCAACAAATCCACTGGATTAGTTGAGGTTTCTTGTGACATTGTGTTTGATGAGACTAATGGCTTGTAACACCCCGAATTTGAGAGTTGAATTTTTTTTCTTTCTCCAGCACTCACCAAATTCGGGCGTTACCTTTTCTCTTTCTTTTTCTACTCGCTATGCCTTGTTCTACTTCAAATATTCTAGATAGATTTAGCTCTATTAGTGCATGTTATTAATACTTGTTAGTATAACTAGATAGAACTAGATGAAGTAATGATTAATTATACACCTACCTGTAATATGCTTCGACTATAGCTTTAACCACTGTGAGACCTTCCTTCCTCTCTTTCTAGCAGTTGCAAATGCAAATCGTATGTCATAGTTTATGCATATTTGACTTATCTGCTCTCTTGTATGGTGTACTATTTATTTCCTAATTCAAATGGATGGATGTATGTTTGCGCTCGCATAGATAACGGTCTGGTTGAGGAAACCGAAGAACTCGCAGGAGAAGCCCCTGAGTAGCTGTTGGTTGGTGGAGGCAAGTGTCCCTTGACCTATCTATGTCCTATACAGTTCTATAATTCACTTTCCGCATTTACACAGTTTATACTTAAGGATCGACTAGCTTTTGTTATCCATGTCCTTGCTTACCTACTTGGGTTGGATTATTATGGGTTAGCTTTATGCTAGTGCTCAACATTAATCAATGAACATGATGAGATTTATCTATGATATGATGTTTTCCTTCTTATTTATGGTAATATACTTGTGGCAATTAAGGGGACTCGAGCGGTTTCTCGAGTGCCTCTCCGTAAGGACCTGTTCGTTGGATGACCGCCCGGGAAAACAGTGCAACTATGAGGGTGGAATGGGACGCCCTTAGCTGAATAATTAGAGGAACCGGGGTGTAGTTCGCTTAGCCGTCGTGCCGTTAATGGGGCTCAGTGTATGCGGCTCGCTCTGCCAAGGTTGGTTTGCCCCTTGGGGAGGAGTGCGGTACATTTAGGAAACCTAACGGGCGGCTACAGCCCTGGGGAATCTTTGTAAAGGCTACATAGTGATACCCTGCTGGGTCACCTTGGTAGTGATCAATGGAGAGTCATGATCTCCGAGCAGAAAGGGAATCATGACTTGTGGGTAAAGTGCGCAACCTCTGCAGAGTGTTATGAAAACTGATATATCAGCTATACTCGCGGTTATGAGCGACCAAGGGAGCTCCATTGATTAGTGATACTTGATCAGAGATGTTCGGATTACAGGTGGTGATGAGAATGATGGTTTTGGTATTGATTATGGTAATGGTAAGTGGTATTCTTTCCGTTTGGAAAGGGTACTTTTGGGTTAACAACTTGGGTTAATACTAAAACATGGCTCTCTCTACTAGTAATCATAACCTGACCAACTAAAAGCAACTACTTGACTTACCCCCACATAAAGCTAGTCCACTACAGCCAAACAGGACACTTGCTGAGTATGTTGATGTGTACTCACCCTTGCTCTACACACCAAACCCCCCTTCCCCAGGTTGTCCGCGTTGCAACCACTGCTCAGAAGAAGATGAAGTCATGGTGGGAGACTTCCAGGAGTTCTAAGATTACAACGAGTTCTAGGCGTGGGCTAGCGGCAACCCCCAGTCGGCTGCCTGTGAAGGCCGCGTGTATCTACGTTTCGTTTTTGCACTTTGATTATTGTTAAAGACTATGTGGATGTCTTAGACATATGATGTAATCGACTATTATTACCCTTTTATGTTATTATTTGAGCACTGTGTGATGATGTCCAGTTATGTAACTGCTGTGTACGTGAATTGCTGATCCTAGCACGTACATGGTTTGCATTCGGTTTGCCTTCTAAAACTGGGTGTGACATAGGTGGTATCAAAGTCGTGTTGACTGTAGGACCGCTAACCTAGAGTAGAATGGTCGTTTCAAGGATTATAGACCCCTATTATCACCTTGACTTTGATATCCCTTCAAAAGTTGGTCATATCGACCAAACCTATGTTCTACTATATATATTATACCTTGCTAAAACTTTTGTTTATTCTCATTCTTTATTTATTTATTTATGGTTTACTTGCTGGTCATATTAGTTCTGTTCTCACTCTTATGCTTATGGTGTCTTTTGTAGATGGCTCGTCTTAGACACACCGCACGGAAGTCTGTCATCCCCTTCTTACCCTCTTGTCTCGCTGAGCGTCCGCTTCGTCGTCCAGTGACCGGTCAGTCTAGCCACTTGGAGAGGCTGCACCACCGCCTGCACGAGGAGCATGAGCGTCGACGATAGGAGCAAGAACAGCAGGGCTCTTCTTTCTCGCTCTAGCAGGAGATAGAGTCTGTGAGGAGCTGCTCCCCTATGCTCCCGCTGGAGGCGCCCCCTGCACCACCACTGAGCGCCCCAGCCGCTGGAGTAACTACTGGAGGAGACCCAAGAGACGGAGGTGGTGACAGCAGCTTGAGCCATAACACCGACCTTTCAGAGGAGCAGGAGCTAGAAGGATGGGTTGCCCAATCCATCACTCGCGACGCTACTCGCGGGTGTCACTTCCACGACGCGCTCGACACCCTGCTGCGCCAGGCACTCGACCGGCGTACTTGGTCCATCGAGTATCGCTGTGTGGTCTTCCAACTCAGTCGTGGGGTTTACTCAGATCGTTGGGAGGCGACCTGCTTGGTGCGCCGTCCGGAGAACAGTCTCCAGGGTGCGAAGGTCTGCTCAGAGCACTATTCCATCTCTGAGCGGGACTCAGCTGAGGCGGCCATGTAAGATGCCGCATGGCGTGCGCTTTCGCACTGCTTAGTGCTCGGCGGGGTAGCCGATGGTCTCAACCTAAAGTATTACCCCCGTCATCCATCTGGCAGCACAGGAGGCGCGATTGTCTCACCTATTGGCGAGGACAATCCTAGGTTGAGTAGCATAGTCAACCTAGCTGTCGTGCTAAACACAGAACTGGACCATGCATTAGACGAGCTAAGTAGGGCTCATGCTGAGGTCGCCCAGCTACGGGCTGAGCGCGCGGAGCATCGTCACATGGAGAATGGCTCCCCCGCTCCCGTCGGGACTCAGCACCCGTACCGCTCACCTCGGCGTGGACACTAGGCTTATGGCGACCCCGACTGTAGGGCCAAGATAAATTTAGAACCATAGATCGTCAGTGTTGGGTCCTGTAATGAAAGTTTAAAGATAGAAGTCTTAGTCTTAGTCATAGTCTCGGTCTTACTTTTAGTTAGTCTTAGTTAGATAGGGAAGTTTGCTGTCACACCCGGCTTTAAGGAACAAAGCCAGGTGCATCTCATACATGCGCCAAGAAGACAACATATATAATAACAGAGTGTATAGAGATAAATGTCATAAAACATCAGAGTACTTATTACATAGCGGAAGACTTATTACAAAATAAAGGAATAAATGTAAAACGAACTAAGGATCGTCGGCGCCAATGTCGACTGAGAAACGCCACCTAGATCAGATCGAACTCCTCAGTGTTAGGCGGCTCCTCCTGAACCACCTGATCATCTCCTGTGGGGGGGGGGTGTGAGACAGCAAGGGTGAGCTCACACATGATCATAGCTCAACAAGTTGTGGGGAACCAGTGGACATAAACTCACAAAGGTGTGAGTTCATGTGATGTGTAAGGCTTAATCAATGACAGGGGTTAAAAGCTGAGCATTGCTTTTAAGTAGTTGGTCAAAATTTTATTAGCAATTACTAAGTGTAAGTAAATACCAAACCATAAGTAAAGTAATAGAACAAAATTAATAACAACCCATGCAATGCAAATGACAAAATTGAATTTAAGTTCCATAAATTAAACATCAGAGAGTCCTGAGCTGCTCATGACCGTGAGCTCGGCTAGTATACCAGTTTTACACTCTGCAGAGGTTGTACCCTTTACCCACAAGTCATGTTACCCATCTGCCAAGGGGTCATGAATCCCATACACCTCTACCTAGGAAGCGCGGCAGGGCAACACTACGAGGCCTTTACAAAGTTCCACTAGCTTCCGAAAACCCGCTACAGTTTATAGGAAGTTCCAATGCAGGGTTCCTGGCTGACCGCCATCGCAGCAAAATCAACCAGGGACCTCCCTACACTGACCACTCCCCTACTGCCCTTGCCCCTTTCGGGTAAGGTAGTCTTCCACTAGCTTTCCTAATTAGTCAGCCAAGGGGTCCCATTCCTCCCTTGTGGTGGCACGTGTTACTCAAATTAAGCTCTATGTTCCAATTAACATTAATGATCTCAACATGAACATAAACAGAATAACAAGAATAATTGGAACATAGATATAATAAATGATTATCCCAAAACCATGTAAAGCAATAGCAAACTACCCAAGTGATTCAGGGGTAAACAAGGTAATGAGATAAACAAATCTAGGGTGACCTATTGGGTCCCATCAAAATTAACCTATGCATGGAAAAGTGATATTAAAGAACATTATTGGGTAAAAAGTGGTCAAGGGCACAACTTGCCTTCAATGAGCTCCTGCTCAGCTACTTCAATCTGCTGCTCACCAGGATCCTCGGTCACGGGCTCTTCTACTCGCCACAATACAAACAAGCACAGTGCATATAGAGAAATTAACATTACATCAAACATATATACAAAATACACAGTAATAATCTACACATTAAAATAAAATTCTAGGAACAGAAATCATAATTTTTGGAGTTATAGAATTTAAGTTATGCCTTTTCAAAGGTTTTATGTGTTTTAAATAAGATTAAGTGTGAGATTAATTTTCTTACTGTTGTCATGATAAAACAGAGGCTCTAAGTGATAGACAATAAAATTACAAAATTTTAGGAACTGGAATGGATTAATTTGGAGTTAGTATGAATTTTCTATGAATTATTGAAGTTCTAGCAATTATTTTTCTATTAAAAAACATTTATAAATTAATTTCTCTGGTTTTACACTGCTCTGGACTGGGCCTCAATTAATGGAAAACGCAGGGGGCTCGGTGTAAGTCGTCCCAGACTCAGAGAACAGTCGCACAAGGACCGCGGGTTGATTCCACTAAAGTCCGAGGGCTCTTTAAGAAAACTGACCCGCGAAGGGGTATTTGTTGATATGGACCGTCAGATCTAAGATCAAGGGTCACGATTAGATGGCGCGAGTTATGAACCGGTGTGCGACGGCAACCGTTGGATCCTAATCTTACGGCGCGGATTCAAAATACCCGGGATTGCGTCGTAATCATCGGATCGCGGATCTACGGTTCTCATCGTTCGTGCGAAGAGGTACGCCTTAATCTAATCGGGATCGTCCGAGCGCCATCCGACGGTCCCTAGACCCCATCCACAACCCGAGCGACGCACGGCGGCGCCGCCCCGCGCCCACGGCGGAGGCCATGGCCAGCCCACACCGTTCGCCGATCTCGGGCCCGAAACACAAATCCGAGGTGTGATATACGTAGGTAGGACATAGGGGAACTGGATGAGGGCACCTTACCCGAGGATTAGGTCGCGAGAAACACCCGCCCACGGAGAAGGCGGATGACGGAGCGGAGGTCCACTCCGATGAGCAATTCCGGTGATGTGCGAACCGCCCCGGCGCAGGCGAGTCCCGGGTGCGCTACCACGGTCAATTGCCCACGCCAAGGGCGCCTTCCCCGAGGTTGAACCGGCCGTAGGGCGAAGATGGTGAGCGGCGGCCGCTCCTCTCTTCTCTCTCGCGGTTACTAAGCTTGCACGGCGGCGGGCCCGCGAGTTGTGGCAAGGCGCTGGTTCTGGCGATGAGGGTCTGCGGGAGGTTCCAATTTGTAGCTGCCGGGACCCAGGGCTCCTCAACCGATTCCACGATTTGCGCCCAGAACCCACGGTCGAGTTTGTCCGAGCGGCGCGGCGAAGAAAGGGGAGGGATAGAGCTGACGACCCGGGCCCAGCACGCAGCGACACCATGGAACCATACACACGCATAGACGTCGACTGATCCGCGGGACCCACCTGTCGGCGCACGCGGGGGCGAGTGGGCTACGCGCGCTGGATTGATTAAGTGGGCCGAATGGGAGATAGCCGGCCCAGTTAGGTATAGTATTCCTTTCTTTTTTTTTCTTTTATTTTTCTTTTATTTTCTCCTTTCCCCATTCTTTCACAAATTCAAATTTAAATACTAGTTTAAATTCAAACTTGTGACTAGTTCATTTGCAAACCATATCTGTGCAATTAAAAGTATTAGGTTTGAGAATATTTATTCCAATATAGTATTCATGTTTTCATATTCCTTCTCTTTTCTAGATTCAATAATTTCTTTTAGGATTTAATTTTCCCTTTTTGATCTTTAATATTTTCTTGTTACAAAATGCACACAAAAATCAAATATCCAACATGATGCATGGATTTAGTAGCATATCTTTTTATCAATTGTTCTTGGACATGGTGTTCACATAGGATGATGCATGAAGATCAACTCACATAAAGAGAAAATGTTTCTCTACTGGTATTATTTCTAGCAATTTACAAAGTGGGTGTTACAAATCCTACCCCCCTTAAAAATAATCTCGTCCTCGAGATTTAAGAAGAACTAGAGAAAAGGTGGGGAAAATCGATGCGAAGCTCTTCTTCTCTTTCCCAAGTTGCTTCATCTTCACCGTGGTGACTCCATTGCACTTTGCACATCTTTATCACCTTATTCCTTATAACTCGAGTCAAAGTATCCAAAATCTTGATCGGGTACTCCGTGTAAGTCAAATCACCTTGAACACTGAGCTCTTCCATGGGTAACTGTTCCTCAGGGACACGGAGACACTTCTTGAGCTGAGACACGTGGAACACATTATGCACATCCGATAGACTATCAGGTAACTCAAGTTGGTATGCCATCTCCCCAACTCTTCTAAAGATCAAAAATGGTCCAATATAGCGAGGGGACAATTTGCCCTTGATTTTAAATCTCCTCATTCCACGAAGTGGTGACACCTTGAGGTACACATAATCTCCTTCTTCAAATTCCAGTGGCCTTCTTCTATTATCAGCATAGCTCTTTTGCCTGGTTTGAGCCACTCTCAAATTCTCTCGAATTATACGAACTTGTTCTTCTGCTTCTTGAATCAGTTCAGGCCCAAAGAACTGTCTCTCTCCAGTCTGATCCCAATATAGAGGAGTCCTGCACTTCCTCCCATATAAAGCTTCAAAAGGTGACATCTTCAGACTAGCCTGATAACTATTGTTATATGAGAACTCAGCATAAGGCAGACTCTTATCCCAACTTCCTCCATGCTGAAGGGCACATGCTCTCAACATATCTTCCAATACTTGATTAGTCCTTTCAGTCTGTCCATCAGTCTGAGGGTGATAAGCCGTGCTAAAATTCAACTTCGTACTCATGTTCTCATGAAAGCTTCTCCAAAATCTTGAGGTAAACTGCGAACCTCGATCAGACACAATCTTCTTTGGTACTCCATGTAAACACACAATCCGAGCCATATATAACTCTGCTAGCTAAGAACCTTTATACGTAGTCTTGACAGGAATAAAGTGAGCCACTTTAGTCAATCTATCCACAATCACCCATATAGCATCATATCCTTTCTGGGTGCGAGGCAATCCAGTAATGAAATCCATACCAATCTCTTCCCACTTCCACTCGGGTATCTTCAGTGGATGCAATAATCCAGCTGGCCTCTGGTGTTCAGCTTTAACTCTTTGACATACATCGCACATAGCCACATGTGCAGCTACATCTCTTTTCAATCCATACCACCAATATTTCCGTTTCAAATCCTGATACATCTTGGTACTACCAGGATGAATAGAATAATCCGAGTCATGAGCCTCCTTTAAAATAGTCTCTCGAAGGCTTTTAATATCAGGAACACACATCCTGTCCTTGAACCATACGGTGCCCTGCTCATCTTCCGTGAATTCCGGAACTCGACCTTCAGTAATCAGATCCTTAATCTCTTTTATTTTAGCATCACCAATTTGTCCTTTGCGGATCTCTTGCTCCAAAGTAGGTTCCACATCAATAGTAACTCCTTCAGTATGAGCAACTATCCCCAGGTTAAGTCTCCTGAAATCCTCAACAATCTCATCGGGTAGCTGGGCAACAATAGCTGAATGAACATGCTCCTTGCGACTCAAGGCATCTGCAACCAAATTTGCCTTGCCCGGGTGATAGTGAATCTCCAAATCATAATCCTTAATAAGCTCCAACCAACGGCGTTGCCTAAGGTTGAGATCCTTCTGAGTGAATATATACTTCAAACTCTTATGATCCGTGTACACTTGGCACTTGGTTCCCATGATATAATGTCTCCAAATCTTAAGTGCATGCACAACGGCAGCCAATTCCAAGTCATGAGTGGGGTAGTTCAATTCATGTTTCCGCAACTGACGAGATGCATAGGCAATCACATGTCCTTCTTGCATGAGCACACATCCAAGTCCTTGGCCACATGCATCACAATAAATGTCAAATCCCTTCTGTAGGTCTGGCATAATCAATACTGGTGGCGACATCAACCTTTTCTTCAATTGATCAAAACTATCTTGACACTTCTCATCCCACTTAAATTCTCTTCCTTTCTCCAAAAGCGAAGTCATAGGTTTAGCAATCTTAGAAAATCCTTCAATAAATCTCCGATAATAGCCTGCTAACCCCAAGAAACTCCGAATCTCAGTAACTGTAGTGGGTACTCTCCACTCCATTATCTCCTTAACTTTAGCAGGATCCACTGCTATTCCTCCATTAGAAATAATATGACCAAGAAATGGCACTTCGCCAATCCAAAACTCGCACTTGCTGAACTTGGCATAGAGTTGATTATCTCGTAGCTTCTGTAGCACCAACCTCAGATGTTCCTCGTGATCACTATCACTCTGAGAATAAATAAGAATATCGTCGATGAATACTACGACGAATCTGTCCAAATACTCCATAAACACCTTGTTCATTAAGTTCATAAAATAAGCTGGTGCATTAGTCAATCCAAACGACATAACTGTGAATTCATACAATCCATATCGCGTCGAGAAAGCCGTCTTGGGAATATCCGATGGTCTAATCCTCATCTGATGGTATCCCGATCGGAGATCAATCTTCGAGAATACTCTTGCACCTCTCATCTGATCAAATAGATCCTCAATACGGGGCAACGGATACTTGTTCTTCACCGTAACATCATTAAGAGATCTATAATCCACACACATCCGTTGCGATCCATCCTTCTTTTGTACAAACAAGACCGGTGCTCCCCAAGGTGAGGAACTCGGACGAATGTACCCAGCATCTTGTAACTCAGTTAACTGCTTCTTAAGTTCCTTCAACTCCTCTACGGACATCCTATAAGGCCGTTTAGAAATAGGGGCGGTTCCAGGTAAGAGATCAATAACAAACTCAACTTCTCTATCAGGTGGCATCCCTGGTAACTCCTCTGGAAAGACATCCGGAAAATCTCGAACCACCCGGATGTTGTCACCAACAAACTCCTCAGGCATAAAGAACATTGCACGCATGGATGAGGAGGTTACTGCAATATTAACTTGAAATCTTTCTCCTTTAGTGGTAGTGAGTTCTACGGTACCTCTACCACATGCTATAACGGCCTTTGCCTTTCTTAGCCATGACATACCAAGGATCAAATCTATACTGCTTGACTCTAATATTATAGCAGTAGCTCCAAATTCTCTACCCATAATGGTTAATGTCAATCTACGTGTCATTTGATTCGCCTCAACAGGCCCTTTAGGTGTAATTACTATCATGGTTTTTCTCATATTTAGCAGTGGTATTTCATTTGTGTTGGCATATCTAGCAGACATGAATGAATGTGTAGCACCAGAATCAAATAATATGGTTGCAGGAATTGCATTAACATAAAACATACCAATTACGAGGTCCCCTCCATCCGGAGTAGCATCAACGCTGACTTGATTAACCTTGGCGATAGAATATCCCTTGCCAGAGCTTGGTGTTTGCTGCCTGTTCTGAGCTGGAGTAGTAGCAATCCTCTGTGGGCAGACATTTGCATAATGACCAATCTTCCCACACTTGAAACATTGAGTGCTCGGACTCTGTCCTGAAAACTTTGTCGGGGTGCCAGTAGGGGTAGCCTGTCGAGGTGGTGGAGTCCTCAGTGGTGATTGCTGAACTGGGCGTGGTCCTCCTGGTCGAGTCGGTGTACCCTGTGGTGAACTATAGCGAGGACGAACACTGCTGCTTCCTTGTCCTTGAGATATGGCCTTTCTCTTCAAATCTCCCAGTTGAACACGCTTGTGTTCAATAGCCAGTGCCTTATCAAGCAGCCTCTGAAATGATGGAAATGTGTGTGCCACAAGAGCATACTGCAGTGGTCCATTAAGTCCTTCAATGAAATGCTCTTGCTTCCTCTCGTCTTCAGCAACTTCTTCAGGGGCATATCTGGATAACTGAATAAACTTGTCGCGGTACTCGCTGACTGACATACTTCCTTGCTTCAGCGACAGAAATTCCTTCTTCTTGATCTTTATCATACCAGCTGGAATATGGTAGTTCCTGAATTGTGTACTAAACTCTGCCCAAGCAATAGTATCCGCAGCATCATGGGCAGCAGTATAAGAATCCCACCAGTCAGCAGCAGGACCAGTCAGACGTCCAGAAGCATATAAAACCTTCTCCCGGTCCGTGCACTGTGCAATATTCAACATCTTCTCAACGGACTTCAGCCAATCATCCGCGTCCAGTGGATCAGGTGAGCTAGCGAATGTAGGTGGCTTATGACTCATAAACTCTCTATGCTTATCTCGGGGTGGAACTGGTGGTGGTGGAGGTGGAGGCAGTGGTACTTGTTGCTGTTGTTGTTGCATTTGCTGTTGCAGCTGCTGTTGTTGTACCCTCCTTTCCTGGCGTATCTCATCTCGCTCCTGGCGTAACTCCTGGCGTATATCTTCTCTTTCTTGATGCATCTCCTGGCGTTCTTGCTGCATCTGAGCACGCATATCAGCCATAGTGTCTGCCATTTGCTGCATCACCGCCATCTGAGCAGCAACCAGTGGGTCAACTCCGCCTGGTGGAGGATTGGGAGGATTCATCTCTGCAGGCTGTGGCTGAGGTTGTCTATATATCCTTCGAGTGTGCTGGTTAGGAGGCAAGTCAATTCCACCACCCCGCCTGGTATTGACCATCTGAGTTAGATTCATATGGTAAGAAAATAGTAGACAAGGCAGGTATTTACAAATCAGGTTACTTTGGGGAATTTTATTAGCTAAGCAGATTAATATTTTACCTACCATAGCTAATTTATTACCTTATGGTGGTACATACTAAGATGTCCATACCAAATGTATCAATCAATCAAAGAAGCAAATCAGTCATTTATCATCAGCACAATCAAACAACATTTTTAAGGAAAATAGTTTTAAATTTTGTCTTAGGTTCCCTATATCTTAAAAAGATCATAGTCATAGGATTCCAAGGTGTGAAATCCATCTTGTCTTAGAGTAGAAAAGATAAGAATGATCAGAGTAGAACAGCAAAAAGGTGAGACAGGATCAAGATAAGGTAAGTATGGAATGAATCAGAGTAAGATAAGTAGGTAAGGGTTTGTCCATTTCTATCTAGGTTTCGTCCTACAGTCAACATTTCCTTTGATACCACTTCTGTCACACCCGGCTTTAAGGAACAAAGCCAGGCGCATCTCATACATGCGCCAAGAAGACAACATATATAATAACAGAGTGTATAGAGATAAATGTCATAAAACATCAGAGTACTTATTACATAGCGGAAGACTTATTACAAAATAAAGGAATAAATGTAAAACGAACTAAGGATCGTCGGCGCCAATGTCGACTGAGAAACGCCACCTAGATCAGATCGAACTCCTCAGTGTTAGGCGGCTCCTCCTGAACCACCTGATCATCTCCTGTGGGGGGGGTGTGAGACAGCAAGGGTGAGCTCACACATGATCATAGCTCAACAAGTTGTGGGGAACCAGTGGACATAAACTCACAAAGGTGTGAGTTCATGTGATGTGTAAGGCTTAATCAATGACAGGGGTTAAAAGCTGAGCATTGCTTTTAAGTAGTTGGTCAAAATTTTATTAGCAATTACTAAGTGTAAGTAAATACCAAACCATAAGTAAAGTAATAGAACAAAATTAATAACAACCCATGCAATGCAAATGACAAAATTGAATTTAAGTTCCATAAATTAAACATCAGAGAGTCCTGAGCTGCTCATGACCGTGAGCTCGGCTAGTATACCAGTTTTACACTCTGCAGAGGTTGTACCCTTTACCCACAAGTCATGTTACCCATCTGCCAAGGGGTCATGAATCCCATACACCTCTACCTAGGAAGCGCGGCAGGGCAACACTACGAGGCCTTTACAAAGTTCCACTAGCTTCCAAAAACCCGCTACAGTTTATAGGAAGTTCCAATGCAGGGTTCCTGGCTGACCGCCATCGCAGCAAAATCAACCAGGGACCTCCCTACACTGACCACTCCCCTACTGCCCTTGCCCCTTTCGGGTAAGGTAGTCTTCCACTAGCTTTCCTAATTAGTCAGCCAAGGGGTCCCATTCCTCCCTTGTGGTGGCACGTGTTACTCAAGTTAAGCTCTATGTTCCAATTAACATTAATGATCTCAACATGAACATAAACAGAATAACAAGAATAATTGGAACATAGATATAATAAATGATTATCCCAAAACCATGTAAAGCAATAGCAAACTACCCAAGTGATTCAGGGGTAAACAAGGTAATGAGATAAACAAATCTAGGGTGACCTATTGGGTCCCATCAAAATTAACCTATGCATGGAAAAGTGATATTAAAGAACATTATTGGGTAAAAAGTGGTCAAGGGCACAACTTGCCTTCAATGAGCTCCTGCTCAGCTACTTCAATCTGCTGCTCACCAGGATCCTCGGTCATGGGCTCTTCTACTCGCCACAATACAAACAAGCACAGTGCATATAGAGAAATTAACATTACATCAAACATATATACAAAATACACAGTAATAATCTACACATTAAAATAAAATTCTAGGAACAGAAATCATAATTTTTGGAGTTATAGAATTTAAGTTATGCCTTTTCAAAGGTTTTATGTGTTTTAAATAAGATTAAGTGTGAGATTAATTTTCTTACTGTTGTCATGATAAAACAGAGGCTCTAAGTGATAGACAATAAAATTACAAAATTTTAGGAACTGGAATGGATTAATTTGGAGTTAGTATGAATTTTCTATGAATTATTGAAGTTCTAGCAATTATTTTTCTATTAAAAAACATTTATAAATTAATTTCTCTGGTTTTACACTGCTCTGGACTGGGCCTCAATTAATGGAAAACGCAGGGGGCTCGGTGTAAGTCGTCCCAGACTCAGAGAACAGTCGCACAAGGACCGCGGGTTGATTCCACTAAAGTCCGAGGGCTCTTTAAGAAAACTGACCCGCGAAGGGGTATTTGTTGATATGGACCGTCAGATCTAAGATCAAGGGTCACGATTAGATGGCGCGAGTTATGAACCGGTGTGCGACGGCAACCGTTGGATCCTAATCTTACGGCACGGATTCAAAATACCCGGGATTGTGTCGTAATCATCGGATCGCGGATCTACGGTTCTCATCGTTCGCGCAAAGAGGTACGCCTTAATCTAATCGGGATCGTCCGAGCGCCATCCGACGGTCCCTAGACCCCATCCACAACCCGAGCGACGCACGGCGGCGCCGCCCCGCGCCCACGGCGGAGGCCATGGCCAGCCCACACCGTTCGCCGATCTCGGGCCCGAAACACAAATCCGAGGTGTGATATACGTAGGTAGGACATAGGGGAACTGGATGAGGGCACCTTACCCGAGGATTAGGTCGCGAGAAACACCCGCCCACGGAGAAGGTGGATGACGGAGCGGAGGTCCACTCCGATGAGCAATTCCGGTGATGTGCGAACCGCCCCGGCGCAGGCGAGTCCCGGGTGCGCTACCACGGTCAATTGCCCACGCCAAGGGCGCCTTCCCCGAGGTTGAACCGGCCGTAGGGCGAAGATGGTGAGCGGCGGCCGCTCCTCTCTTCTCTCTCGCGGTTAGTAAGCTTGCACGGCGGCGGGCCCGCGAGTTGTGGCAAGGCGCTGGTTCTGGCGATGAGGGTCTGCGGGAGGTTCCAATTTGTAGCTGCCGGGACCCAGGGCTCCTCAACCGATTCCACGATTTGCGCCCAGAACCCACGGTCGAGTTTGTCCGAGCGGCGCGGCGAAGAAAGGGGAGGGATAGAGCTGACGACCCGGGCCCAGCACGCAGCGACACCATGGAACCATACACACGCATAGACGTCGACTGATCCGCGGGACCCACCTGTCGGCGCACGCGGGGGCGAGTGGGCTACGCGCGCTGGATTGATTAAGTGGGCCGAATGGGAGATAGCCGGCCCAGTTAGGTATAGTATTCCTTTCTTTTTTTTCTTTTATTTTTCTTTTATTTTCTCCTTTCCCCATTCTTTCACAAATTCAAATTTAAATACTAGTTTAAATTCAAACTTGTGACTAGTTCATTTGCAAACCTTATCCTGTGCTTTTATGCTTGTCATGATGAACTATGTTGGATTTGGATCTTTGTAATGTCTATCACCAGAGTGCGGGCATCTCCTACACCTTGGTTTACCTGTTAAATGTTAATGAAGTTAGCTATCTAGTTGGGAAGCCTTTTTATTCCACTTTCCTCTTTATCTGAGAAGCTGTGTTGGTCTGTGTTAGAGATCAGTGAAGATGTTCATCTATTCAGTGTTGAGGAAGGATTCTATACTCTTTTCTTATGCTGCAAGTTGCAAGATCAGCTCTGATGTGTGATTGCATTCTGCAGATGTCAGAAAACAGGCGCAGAGGAGGAAGGTGTGCTCAGCAGGAGCAGGCAGCCCCGCGGGATGAGGCACCCTGTCAGCAGCTGCTGCCACCACCCCTGATGACCATCGAGCAGATGTTCTTGATGCAGACTCAGGCAGTTCAAGCCATTGGTCAGACTCTGGCCGCCATTCAGCAGCAGCAGCCACCACCTCAGCCTCAGATGCCTCAGATGCCCAGGGACAATCGTGCTGAATTCATGAGAGGTCATCCCCCAGTGTTCGCTCACTCTTCTGACCCCATAGATGCTGAAGATTGGCTACACACTGTGGAGCGGGAGTTGCACACCGCTCAGTGTGATGACAGGGAGAAAGTTCTGTATGGTCCCCGTCTGTTGAGAGGAGCAGCCCAGTCTTGGTGGGAGTCCTATCTCGACACCCATGCCAACCCCGACGCCATCACCTAGGAAGAATTCAGAGATAGCTTCTGTCAGTACCATGTTCCTGCAGGTCTGATGATAGTGAAGAAGGAGGAGTTCCTGGCGCTCAAGCAAGGGCCTATGTCTGTTAGTGAGTACCACAAGTTTCTGCAGCTGTCCCGCTATGCTCCTGAGGATGTCAACACAGATGCCATGAGGCAGTACCGCTTTTTGAGAGGCTTGGTTGATCCCCTGCAGTATCAGCTGATGAATCATACCTTCCCCACATTTCAGCACCTAATCGACAGAGCGATCATGACAGAGAGGAAGCGCAAAAAGATGGAGGATCACAAGCGTAAGATCAGTGGACCTCAGCCTAGAAGCAGCAATCGCCCTCGTTTCTCGGGCAATTCACCTCAGCAGTTCAGGCAGAACCAGCGCCCACCTCAGCAGTAGCAGTTCTAGAAGCAGTACCCTCAGCACCAGCAGCAGAATCGCCAGAACAATCAGTCAGGAGGAGGTTAGTTCTAGAGGCAGAATCAGCAGGCACCTCGCCTCCCCGCCCCAGCAACCAACTAGAGCAGTCAAGCATCCTGAGTTCAGGGCAGAAACAGAGCATGTTTCCATTGTGGAGAGCACGGCCATTAGGTGATGCAATGTCCGAAGAAGGCAACCCAGTAGCAGTCAGGCCCTAGTGCCCCAGCGAAGCAGAATGTGTCTCAGGCTGGAGCAGGCAACCGCTCCCAGCCACGCTACAACCATGGGAGGCTGAAACAGTTCAGGAAGCCCCTGTCATGATAGTAGGTATGTTTCCAGTTGACTCCCATATTGCAGAAGTGTTATTTGATACTGGAGCAATGCATTCATTTATTACTGCGTCATGGGTAGAAGCACATAATCTCCCAGTAACTACCATGGCAACCCCCATCCAAATTGACTTAGCTGGTGGTAGAATTCGAACCGATAGCATTTGCTTGAATGTAAGTGTGGAAATAAGGGGGATAACGTTTCCCGCTAATCTCATAGTAATGGGTACTCAGGGAATAGATGTCATCCTAGGGATGAACTGGCTAGATAAGTATCAGGCGGTTATCAGTTGTGATAAGAGGACAACCAAGTTGATGTCCCCACTAGGAGAGGAAGTGGTGACCGAGTTAGTCCCACCTGAGCCAAAGAAAGGAAGTTGTTATTAGATGGCTATTGATAGCAGTGAAGCAGATCCACTCGAGATTATCAAGGTTGTGTCCGAGTTCCTAGATGTGTTCCCAAAGGACCTACCAGGTATGTCACCTAAGCGAAAAGTTGAGTTTGCCATAGAGCTTCTTCCTGGCACCGCCCCCATTTCTAAAAGAGCTTATAGAGTATCTGGACCAGAGTTGGTTGAGCTTAAGAAGCAGATCAATGAGCTGTCAGAGAAAGGTTACATCCGACCAAGCACCTCGCCTTGAACCGCCCCTGTTCTATTCGTGGAGAAGAAAGATGGCACCAGGAGGATGTGTATTGATTATCGAGCTCTGAATGAGGTCACCATCAAGAACAAGTACCCCTTGCCCAGAATAGAGGATCTGTTCGACCAGTTGAGAGGAGCCAGCATGTTCTCAAAGATAGATCTGAGGTCAGGTTATCACCAGCTTAGGATTCGACCTTTAGACATTCCGAAGACGGTATTCATCACCAAGTATGGGTTGTATGAATTCACTGTGATGTCCTTTGGTCTAACGAATGCACCAGCCTTCTTTATGAATCTGATGAACAGTGTGTACATGGATTATCTTGACAAGTTTGTGGTGGTATTTATTGATGGCATTCTTATATATTCTCAAAGCGAAGAAGAGCACGCAGATCATTTGAGGATTGTATTGCAGAGATTGCGAGAGCACCAGCTTTATGCAAAGTTGAGCAAGTGCGAGTTCTGGATTTACGAAGTCCTGTTCTTGGGCCACATAATCAACAAAGAAGGATTGGCTGTGGATCTGAAGAAAGTGGTAGATATTCTGAACTGGAAAGCGCCAACAGATGCTCAAGGAATCAAGAGCTTCATTAGAATGGCCGGATATTATCGACGATTCATTGAAGGGTTTTCGAAGATTGCGAAACCGATGACAGCTTTGCTAGGCAACAAAGTTGAGTTCAAGTGGACCCAGAAATGCTAAGAGGCCTTTGAAGCACTGAAAGAGAAGTTGACTACAGCGCCTATCCTAGTCTTGCCTGATGTGCATAAGCCCTTCTCGGAGTATTGTGATGCTTGTTACACTGGTTTGGGATGCGTGTTGATGCAAGAGGGAAGAGTTATGGCTTACTCATCCCGACAGCTGAAGGTTCATGAGAAGAATTATCCAATCCATGACCTAGAGTTGGCAGCAGTGGTTCATGCACTCAAGACATGGAGGCACTATCTGTATGGGCAGAAATGTGATGTTTACACAGACCACAAGAGTCTAAAGTACATATTCACTCAGTTGGAGCTGAACATGAGGCAACGAAGATAGTTAGAGTTAATCAAGGACTATGAATTGGAGATTCATTACCATCCAGGCAAAGCAAACATAGTGGCAGATGCTTTGAGTAGGAAGAGTCAAGTCAATATGATGGTCGCTCATCCGATGCCTTATGAGTTGGCCAAAGAGTTTGACAGGTTGAGCCTCGGATTCCTAAACAATATGCAAGGAGTGACAGTTGAGTTGGAGCCAACCCTAGAGCGGGAAATCAAAGAAGTACAGAAGAATGATGAGAAGATCAATGAAGTCCGGCAGCTGATTCTAGAAGGCAGAGGTAAATACTTTCGGGAAGATGCAAAAGGTGTGATATGGTTCAAAGACCGCTTGTGTGTTCCCAATATCCAGTCTATTCAGGAGTTGATCCTCAAGGAAGCTCATGAGACAGCTTATTCTATATACCCTGGAAGTGAGAAGATGTATCAGGATCTGAAGAAGAAATTCTAGTGGTACGGAATGAAGAGAGAAATCGCAAAGCATGTGGCTATGTGTGATAACTGTCGACGGATCAAGGCAGAGCATCAGAGGCCAGCTGGGTTGTTGCAGCTGTTGCGAATTCCTCAGTGGAAATGGGATGAAATCGGTATGGACTTTATAGTCGGATTGCCTCACACTCGAGCCAGCTAAGATTCCATTTGGGTAGTGGTGGACTGCTTAACCAAGTCAGCCCACTTCATACCTATCAAGACCAACTACAGCAGTGCAGTATTGGCAGAGTTGTACATGTCCCGGATCATTTGTCTTCATGGTGTACCAAAGAAGATAGTGTCAGACAGAGGAACACAATTCACCTCTCATTTCTGGCAGCAGTTGCATGAAGCCTTGGGTACACATCTGAATTTCAGTTCAGCTTATCATCCGCAGACAGATGGTCAGACTGAAAGAACTAATCAAATCCTCGAAGACATGTTGAGAGCTTGTGCGTTGCAAGGTCAGTCCGGATGAGACAATAGGTTGCCTTATGCAGAGTTCTCCTATAATAACAGCTACCAGGCCATCTTGAAGATGTCACCTTTTCAGGCGCTTTATGGAAGGAGTTGAA
Organism: Zea luxurians; assembly: GCA_029449295.1. Taxonomy (NCBI): domain Eukaryota; kingdom Viridiplantae; phylum Streptophyta; class Magnoliopsida; order Poales; family Poaceae; genus Zea; species Zea luxurians. The sequence goes on along the minus strand of JAOPSE010000005.1, from coordinate 47,374,161 downwards.
GAACTCTGTTGCAATGGGACCAGCCTGGAGAAAAGCAAGTGTTTGGGCCAGATATTTTGCTTGAAGTTGAAGAGAACATCAAGATGGTTCGAGAGAGTTTGAAAATAGCGCAATCAAGGCAGCGAAGTTATGCAGACACAATAAGAAGAGAGTTGAGTTTCGAAGTTGGAGATTTTGTCTACTTGAAAGTATCATCTATCAGAGGAGTCAGAAGATTCGGAGTCAAAGGCAAGCTAGCACCCCGCTATATTGGTCCGTATCAAATTCTCGCAAGGCGTGGAGAAGTGGCCTATCAGCTCAGTCTGCCAGAAAATTTGTCTGATGTGCATAATGTCTTTCATGTTTCTCAGTTAAGGAAATGTCTACGTGTGCCAGAAGAGCAGTTGCCAGTGGAGGGTCTCAAAGTAAAAGAAGACTTGACCTATATTGAGAAGCCAACGCAAATTATTGAGACTGCAGACAGAGTCACCCGAAGGAAGACTATCAGAATGTGCAAAGTCAGATGGGTCATCACTCCGAAGAAGAGGCAACGTGGGAGCGTGAAGATGATCTGATGGCTAAATATCCTGAGCTCTTGGCTAGCCAACCTTGAATCTCGAGGGTGAGATTCTTTTAAGGGAGATAGGTTTGTAACGCCCCGAATTTGAGAGTTGAATTTTATTTCTTTCTCTAGCACTCACCAAAATTGAGCGTTACCTTTTCTCTTTCTTTTTCTTCTCGCTATGCCTTGTTCTACTTCAAATATTCTAGCGAGATTTAGCTCGAGACCTCGTGTAAGTAAAACCCTAGAGTTAAATCTTTTGGTTGTTGCACCATGCCGATCCATGTATCTATTTTGTTTGTTGAGTGAATTTGTGAAAGCATGCATTTGAAAATAGATTAAAATGGGAAAATTAGGAGAAGAATAAAAAGGGGAAATTCTCTCTCCCCCTTTGGGCCGGCTTCCAGCCGCGGCCCAGCCGGCGCCTCTCCCTTCCCCTCCCCGTCGTGGGCCCCACGTGGCCCAGTCCCCCGGTGCGGCCTGCCCTGCCCCCCCTCCCCGCGTCCTGCGCGCGCGCCGCGTGTGTGGGCGCAACCGCCGCCACCGCCACCCCTTGGTGGGGCCTGCCCGTCAGCCCCACCCCCTCCCCAAACTTCTCTCTCCCTCTCCCCACTATCCCCTTGCGCACGTCCCTCTCTCTCTCTCTCCCTCGACGCTGCTCGCCCTCGCCCCACGCGGTAAGCCCCTCCCTCCTCTCTCCTCCCCTTCCTTCCCTTCCCCGGCGTCCCGCCCCGCCCCGGTGTAGCCCCGCCCGCGGCTAGGCTTCCCCTGCCGTCTCGCGCCTGCCCCGGCGTGGCCTCGCTGCGGCGCGGCCCGGCCTCGCCGTCACGCGCCCGCGCGGCTCCCCGCCCGCCCGGCATTCCCCCCGACCCCGGCGTGGCTTCCCCCCGTCCGGCATCCCGTCCCCGCGCGGCCCAGCCTCGCCCGCCCGGCTCGCTCCCCTGCCCCGACCCTGTTCCTTGCCCGGCGCACCCGCGGCGCCCTCCCCCACGGCGGCCCGCGCTCGCCCGCGGCGTGACGTGCCCGCCCGGCCTTGTCCCCACCCCTCGGCACGCCCGCGACGCCCTCCCCCACGGCGGCCCGGCCCCGGTGTTCCGTCCCGGCTTCGGCGCGGCCTCCCCCACCCTAGCGCGCGCCCCTACTCGGTGCGGCTCGCCCGCCCGGCCCCTGCCCCTGCACAGCGCGGCCCTGGCTGAAGCGTCCCAATCCTCTGGGACTCAAATGTGATACAATTACTAGTCCCAGGAGGCTAGTAAACACATTTATACATCAGATGATTCCAGATCTGCTTAAACGAGACAAACCTATAAAGGTGGCGATCAACTTTAAGAGTTGGTCCACAACTCGGGACATATCATCAGAGTGGGGCTGAAGCAGCCCGATATACGCAGCGAAGCAAGTCAGTGGTCCAACAGCCACAGGCAAGGTTGGGAACAGTCGTAACTCTTACCCGATCTCCTTTTTCTGAAAAACAACAAATAAGCAAGGGTGAGTACAAACGTACTCAGCAGCCCACCTTCACCCACGGAATGGGGAAATCAGATATAATGCATGGAATATGTAGAGCTCAGGATATTTGCAGAAACAACAATATTTTATGCAGGGTTGTTTTGAAAAACATTTTGTATTTTGCAAAGCGCATCCTCTCCAAAAGGAGCAGGAAGTTTTTCAATATTAGAACAAAATCCCCTGGACTAAACCATCCAGATATCTCAGCAGTTTCCCACTGGTTTTCATTTTCAACAACAACCACTGGACTTCCCGTCCACCATAGCTCACGGCTCAACCGCCGGACCTTTTAAAAGAACCACTTTTCTCAAACGCACCCTTTTTTTTGAAAACAAAACACTAATTGCCATACCACACCAGACTCGTCCATTCCTGTGGACACAGACTATTCAAATAGGTTTTCAAACTCTACGTAGAGGTGTACACTTTACCCACTAGTCCGGCTCTGCGATCTCATGATCAATGAGATCCGAATCTGAATCCCTTTCTTTCCCCACACGTCCTAACCTTAACGGTTATCCGGAAGGAGTCAGGCCACCACCATGTCCAAACCGGACAAAACTTTCCCCCTCCTTATCCTCCCGGTGCTCCCCAGCCTTCATAACCCTGGGGTTGGACCGTACGAGTTCAGATTGAGTGACTGCCCACACAGTCTCGAGTGGTTGTACTATTAAAGAGTACAGGTAGTGAAGATGACAAACCGGTCCTTATATGAGGGGACAATCCTTCTGCTCACGCCTAAACCAGCTGAGCCAACACCTTAGGCCCTCCCCTAAACCAGGGAGTCCCTGATTATCCCACTCACAAGGTGATAAGGGTGAAAACCCTTCATCACACACATTTTGAAAAGCATTTTCTTTTGAAAACTCACACCTGTTCTCAAATCATTTGGAACATATATATCAGGGATTGATTGCGGCAAGCGGCTGGGTGGCCATAATAACTTGTCTCAAAATCATATCATGCATAAAATAACAGGCTAAGGGTTGTGGTTGAAAAATCATAGGTAATTTATGCATCAAAGGGATCCAGTGAGCTTGCCGTGCTTATTCGGCGAAGGGGAAGGAGAGCTCGCGGAACTAGCTTCTGGCTCCACCGCCTGGCGTAGACTTGCAGATCTGGCCTCCACAAGACGGCACGAACGCTCCGATAACTATGCAACATGAATAAGCAAACATACAAACAAGCAAGTATACCAACAAATATTTAGTATAGTGGTCAGAAAAGCGATATATGGATGGGTAGAGTCTTGAGTAGAATCTATGTCATGTGGTGTTGTGATATTACTGGTGGTGGAGCGGAGGTGCTTACCAGGAGGGTGGACTGGAGGCAAAGCGACACTATGCGTGTAGCCGGTAGAGCGGAGTAACTGAGTGGGTGGGGTGTTTGCCTTGGCTGAGGGTGTTGAGTGTGTGTGGAGAGGGAGAGGGTAGCTGGGTGTATTTATAGCTGAGTGTAGGTGGTGTAGCACAGTGAAGTTCACTGTTGGTGAGAATAGTGACGAATGAATCGTCTGACTTGGTATGAACATGAGAGTTATAGGCAGAATATGGGACAAGAGTATTTTGGGAGTTTTCTGGAACATGAACCATGCTTAAGGGGTGACATGGCTGGATAGGGAATAGTTTGATAAAAATTTAGAAACGAGAATTATTGGAATCTGAGTTTGGGAGCCTGGTTCGAAGGAATCTCAAAGTTAAGCGTGCTCAACTCGGAGAAACCTGGGATGGGTGACCAGATGGGAAGTTCCCCACTGGAAGGAAAATCACAGTCATCGGAGTTCGTATGACTGGAACATGGGTCTGGCTGGTATTAGGTGGACTGGACAGCATGATGGATGAGTAGTTGAAATTTGGGATGACTAGATGACCGATGAATAGTAACGATGAATAGTGGCGACGGAAAAGTAATTATACATATCATCGATGAATAGTAACGATGATGAATAGTAATGATAAATAGTAACGATGATGAATAGTGTATGTGAATAGTAACGATAAATAGTAATGGTGAATAGTAATGGTAAATAGTGATAGTGAATAGTTCGTATGAACGAACGATGAACGATGAATAGGAACTATGAACGAACGGACGAACGATCGAATGCTCGGACGAACGAACGATCGGAATTTCAGCAGCATAACGGCAGGAAAAAGATTATTTGGATGAACGAACGGACAAACGATCGAATGATCGGACGAACGAACGATCGGAATTTCGGCAGCATAACGGCAGGACAAAGATTATCTGGAAGAACGATGAATAGGGGCTATGAACGAACGATGAACGATGAATAGGGACTATGAACGAACGATGAACGATCGAATGATCGAACGAACGAACGATCGGAATTTCGGCAGCATAACGGCAGGAAAAAGATTATTTGGAAGAACGATGAATAGGGACTATGAACGAACGATGAACGATGAATAGGAACTATGAACGAACGATGAACGATCGAATGATCGAACGAACGAACGATCGGAATTTTGGCAGCATAACGGTAGGAAAAAGATTATTTGGACGAACGAACGGACGAACAATCGAACGATCGGACGAACGGACGAACGAACCATGAACGATCGGACGAACGATCGAACAATCGGACGAACGAACGAACAAACTAAGAACAGGGGACGAACGATCAAAGAACGATCGAACGATCCTTGTGCTAGTGTGTGCTTGTGTGGAACATGGAGTGGGTGTGTGTGTGGGGGGGAGAGAGTTGCCATGAAATGGCTTGGGGTGGGATGAGAGGAGGCCCTTGCCCCTCTATTTATAGCCATGGTGGGGGGATTAGGGGGAGGGATGAGAGGATTAGTGGGAGGGATGAGAGGATTAGTGGGAGGATGAGATGATTAGTGGGAGGTTAGCATGTATTTGTCTTGTATAAGTGAGATTTGCTTGTAGAGCTCACCGTATGACACTGGAGGCATACGTATACGTATGAGCATGAGGAAAGTTATGAAGAAAATATTTGTAGGGACTTGAAAAATGATTCTGAAGGTATTTCTCAAGAGGAAAATATCTGGAGATATATCGATGGAATATTTGGGCAATATTTCTGGAAAGAACTTGAAGGGGATTACTCGGGAAATATCTGGGCGGTATTTCTGGAAACAAATTGAGGGTGATCACTGGGAAATATTTGTAGGATATTTGAGGAGGATTTTGGAGAGAATATAGACCACTATATTTTATTTGCTGATATCAACTCGCAAACAAACATTTTGAAATGAAATTTGAAATTCATTTTGAATTTAGAGGGAGTTTGAGAAAATTTCAGGATTTGAATTTTTGGGATGCTACAAATCTACCCCACTTAAAAGGAATCTCGTCCTCGAGATTTGGCTTAGAAAGGTCATGGGTATAGCTTTACTTCAGCTACATATCTTCACTTTGCAACTCTTCGAGGAGATGGAACTTCAACAAAATCTGGCCTTGAGGAGCATCTGGTTGCTGATTGCAAACGCTGATTCTGGCTACTCAAGATCATCTTCAGGCTTCTAGCTTTTGCTTGGCAGCTAGCTTATTGAAGAAGCATCGATGCCAACACGCAAACCTTTCTCTTGCGAACTCCCACATGGATTCCTTCCTTGATTGGTCTTCTGGTGCTTCATCAACAAAACTTGGGTAACCACTTCTCATCCAGAAACTTATAAGCTTCGATGATCTGGTCCTCCACAAGCTTACTAAGGCCTTCTTCTTTTTCTCCATAGCAGGAACCTTACTGGAATACTACCCCACTTAAAAAGAATGAGGGTAGATCTCTTGAATCTTGGGGATTTGAACTCCTTGAAGTACCTCATAACAAGGGTGTTACGGGGCCTTCTTCTGTTGTTGCTGCTTGAGCAGGCTGCGGAGAGATGACTGACACAGGGTTGATTTTGGGAGAACCTTCTTCTTATCTTCTCTTCGCTATCTTTTTTTCTCTTTTCACTGCTCCTTTCTTTCTCTTTGCTGTTCCCACTGGAGGATTCTATCAAAGAGTATTACCATCATACAGAGGAGGAAACCAAAGATGTTGAACCATATACAACAGTCTTCAACCCAAGAATTACCAAGCATTGTGATCTTAGGGGCAAGGGAGTGGAAAATGGAGTTGCTTGCGATTTGGCAGAGGGTATTTTATCTGGTGTGTGTGCTTTGCTTGGGATGGGAGTTGAGGGAGCTGGGGGGGATTTATAGGCGAGCGGGGGTGTCCGGTTGCAGAGTGGTGGTGATGGAGTAGGTGCTACGCGGCAGCGGGTGCGACAAGGGGAGGGGGGTCTGGTGTTGCCGACGATGATGGTGGCGGTGGGTGCGCTGCAAAGGTGGCGTGGGCGGCGGTAGTGTGCTGCAAAAGGGGGGGCGTGGGGCGGTGGTAGTGCGCATGGAGGCGGGCACGCGTGCGAGGGGCACGGGTGAGTGGTGGGGTCAATGACCCTGATGTTTGTGGTCTCTGGTTCCAAGAATCTTTGCCTCTCTGTATGGTAATAACTCCTTCTGTCCTCTTTTCCTGTTTACTTTGACTCAGGGGCAGTGCTTTGATTCTCACGGTCGGTCCTTTTGACTGAGCGGCTGGACTGGTTTCTTCTGTAGCTTGTTACAGGCTTCAAGGGTGAGCTTCCCGGTGTCTTCTTGGGTAAGGCACTTTTTTCTTCAAATGGGTTAAGATGAGAATGGAAGCATAAGGTAAGGATTAGCTCTAATTTGTGATCTATGTTTTTAGAGAAAACCTTTTTAAGAAAAACGAAAAGAAAACACACTAGCTCAGCAATGATAAGCACAAACAAATCAAATGTTTTGAATAAGGGAAGAATAGAGTTTTTCCAAAGCACGGGCTACTCAGATTCGGGGGCTAAGCATAACTACTATTGCTTGGCTCCTGAATTGAGAACTATGCTAAATGCAACTTATGAGCACTAACGTTAAAGCATCACATATGCACTCAAAAGGGGAGAAAACATCAAGCGAAATTCATTTTGAAATGCCCTAGGGGGCCACACAAATAGAGTTTTTCAAGGCACGGGACTACACGATTACCTCTCATACATGCAGGGCTCTAGCCAAAGTGAAGAAAAACTTCACTACCTAATGCACGCAGAGGACTGGGTATAACTAACTCAGATCTGGCAGCTTCTCTTCTGGCAAGGCTGACGCACAACTTCAATCTGAGATATCTCCTGGATGGGTCAACAGGGAGCTGATGTTGATGACTTCTTGACGCGGCGACTAAGATGGCAACGCGGGGTCAAACTCTTCTTCAAGCGGGACTGGTTCTTGTAGCTCCTCAGAGGGCGGCGGTGCTGGCGGGGTGCTTGCAGCTTCTTCCTTGACTTCAAGAGATGGTGCTAGAATCTTCTTCATGGTGAGGGGCTCAAACAACTCCGGCGTGGGATCTTGGGAGGATTCAGGGTGCTCTTGCTTATCCATAGCCTTAGGGGAGACTGGAATTCCTTCCAAGACTATGGTTCCTTCCGGGAGTTCCCAAGCCTTCTTCTCTCCTCTGATAGAGACCGGGTGACCTTGAAGAATCTGGGGATCTTCAGCTCTCCTGGGTTGAACTGGGTTGGATGGAGCGGGCTCTTGGATCCGCAGGGCTCTACGTTGGTTATGGGTTACCAAGTAGGCCTCCATCAGCTTCTGGACATGCTCATCCTTGGCTTGCTTCAGGGCTTCAACAGCAATGACTTCACGACTTTCTAAGGCAGCTACACGGGCTTGAGCTGTGGTGAGATCCACATGGAGCTTACGGTTGAGCTTCTCTGCATCTTCTGCTCGGGCAATCATCTGACGGTGGTGCCGGGCCAAGAAATCATACTGGGCATCCAGGGTGAGCAGGTATGCAGTGAGGTACACGACTGTGGGGTCGTCCTCAAGCAGCTGCTGCTCTTCCAATGCACGCATCCTGGCCATCCAAACTGGACGGTCTCTCTGAAAGGGCGGAAAGAATCTGAGCGGGGTGTCGGCCACTTCTTCTTCATAGATCTGACACAGAGCCCTCAATGCCTTGCGAGCGACGACTTGGCAGGTGTCTTTGAATCTATGCCCAGCAGTAGTGACACTCCATTCCACATGGTGCGGACTGGATCCAATGTATACAGTCACGACACACTTCTCTGTGCCATGCTCGATGAATTCACGACCATCATACTCTGGCTGGCTCCTGATTCCGAGGCGGACTGTGCATGCTCTCAGCAACTTGGGGAAACCATCTTCATTCTGGCAGAAGCTGGTTTGGCACTGAACCTCCATCTGACTTCTGAGAGAAGGAAAGGGGGAAAACATTTTTGAAATGAAGGGATGAGAGCAAGAATTTTTTTAAGAAAATAGTTTTGACTCAAAAACTTTTGATCAGGCTAAGGGTTACGTCCTGCGGCCAACCTAACAGCTCTGATACCACCTGAAGCGTCCCAATCCTCTGGGACTCAAATGTGATACAATTACTAGTCCCAGGAGGCTAGTAAACACATTTATACATCAGATGATTCCAGATCTGCTTAAACGAGACAAACCTATAAAGGTGGCGATCAACTTTAAGAGTTGGTCCACAACTCGGGACATATCATCAGAGTGGGGCTGAAGCAGCCCGATATACGCAGCGAAGCAAGTCAGTGGTCCAACAGCCACAGGCAAGGTTGGGAACAGTCGTAACTCTTACCCGATCTCCTTTTTCTGAAAAACAACAAATAAGCAAGGGTGAGTACAAACGTACTCAGCAGCCCACCTTCACTCACGGAATGGGGAAATCAGATATAATGCATGGAATATGTAGAGCTCAGGATATTTGCAGAAACAGCAATATTTTATGCAGGGTTGTTTTGAAAAACATTTTGTATTTTGCAAAGCGCATCCTCTCCAAAAGGAGCAGGAAGTTTTTCAATATTAGAACAAAATCCCCTGGACTAAACCATCCAGATATCTCAGCAGTTTCCCACTGGTTTTCATTTTCAACAACAGCCACTGGACTTCCTGTCCACCATAGCTCACGGCTCAACCGCCGGACCTTTTAAAAGAACCACTTTTCTCAAACGCACCCTTTTTTTGACACCAGACTCGTCCATTCCTGTGGACACAGACTATTCAAATAGGTTTTCAAACTCTGCACAGAGGTGTACACTTTACCCACTAGTCCGGCTCTGCGATCTCATGATCAATGAGATCCGAATCCGAATCCCTTTCTTTCCCCGCACGTCCTAACCTTAACGGTTATCCGGAAGGAGTCAGGCCACCACCATGTCCAAACCGGACAAAACTTTCCCCCTCCTTATCCTCCCGGTGCTCCCCAGCCTTCATAACCCTGGGGTTGGACCGTACGAGTTCAGATTGAGTGACTGCCCACACAGTCTTGAGTGGTTGTACTATTAAAGAGTACAGGTAGTGAAGATGACAAACCGGTCCTTATATGAGGGGACAATCCTTCTGCTCACGCCTAAACCAGCTGAGCCAACACCTTAGGCCCTCCCCTAAACCAGGGAGTCCCTGATTATCCCACTCACAAGGTGATAAGGGTGAAAACCCTTCATCACACACATTTTGAAAAGCATTTTCTTTTGAAAACTCACACCTGTTCTCAAATCATTTGGAACATATATATCAGGGATTGATTGCGGCAAGCGGCTGGGTGGCCATAATAACTTGTCTCAAAATCATATCATGCATAAAATAACAGGCTAAGGGTTGTGGTTGAAAAATCATAGGTAATTTATGCATCAAAGGGATCCAGTGAGCTTGCCGTGCTTATTCGGCGAAGGGGAAGGAGAGCTCGCGGAACTAGCTTCTGGCTCCACCGCCTGGCGTAGACTTGCAGATCTGGCCTCCACAAGACGGCACGAACGCTCCGATAACTATGCAACATGAATAAGCAAACATACAAACAAGCAAGTATACCAACAAATATTTAGTATAGTGGTCAGAAAAGCGATATATGGATGGGTAGAGTCTTGAGTAGAATCTATGTCATGTGGTGTTGTGATATTACTGGTGGTGGAGCGGAGGTGCTTACCAGGAGGGTGGACTGGAGGCAAAGCGACACTATGCGTGTAGCCGGTAGAGCGGAGTAACTGAGTGGGTGGGGTGTTTGCCTTGGCTGAGGGTGTTGAGTGTGTGTGGAGAGGGAGAGGGTAGCTGGGTGTATTTATAGCTGAGTGTAGGTGGTGTAGCACAGTGAAGTTCACTGTTGGTGAGAATAGTGACGAATGAATCGTCTGACTTGGTATGAACATGAGAGTTATAGGCAGAATATGGGACAAGAGTATTTTGGGAGTTTTCTGGAACATGAACCATGCTTAAGGGGTGACATGGCTGGATAGGGAATAGTTTGATAAAAATTTAGAAACGAGAATTATTGGAATCTGAGTTTGGGAGCCTGGTTCGAAGGAATCTCAAAGTTAAGCGTGCTCAACTCGGAGAAACCTGGGATGGGTGACCAGATGGGAAGTTCCCCACTGGAAGGAAAATCACAGTCATCGGAGTTCGTATGACTGGAACATGGGTCTGGCTGGTATTAGGTGGACTGGACAGCATGATGGATGAGTAGTTGAAATTTGGGATGACTGGATGACCGATGAATAGTAACGATGAATAGTGGCGACGGAAAAGTAATTATACATATCATCGATGAATAGTAACGATGATGAATAGTAATGGTAAATAGTAACGATGACGAATAGTAACGATGAATAGTAATGGTGAATAGTAATGGTGAATAGTGATAGTGAATAGTTCGTATGAACGAACGATGAATAGGAACTATGAACGAACGGACGAACGATCGAATGCTCGGACGAACGAACGATCGGAATTTCAACAGCATAACGGCAGGAAAAAGATTATTTGGATGAACGAACGGACGAACGATCGAATGATCGGACGAACGAACGATCGGAATTTCGGCAGCATAACGGCAGGACAAAGATTATCTGGAAGAACGATGAATAGGGGCTATGAACGAACGATGAACGATGAATAGGGACTATGAACGAACGATGAACGATCGAATGATCGAACGAACGAATGATCGGAATTTCGGCAGCATAACGGCAGGAAAAAGATTATTTGGAAGAACGATGAATAGGGACTATGAACGAACGATGAACGATGAATAGGAACTATGAACGAACGATGAACGATCGAATGATCGAACGAACGAACGATCGGAATTTCGGCAGCATAACGGTAGGAAAAAGATTATTTGGACGAACGAACGGACGAACGATCGAACGATCGGACGAACGGACGAACGAACCATGAACGATCGGACGAACGATCGAACGATCGGACGAACGAACGAACAAACTAAGAACAGGGGACGAACGATCGAAGAACGATCGAACGATCCTTGTGCTAGTGTGTGCTTGTGTGGAACATGGAGTGGGTGTGTGTGTGGGGGGGAGAGAGTTGCCATGAAATGGCTTGGGGTGGGATGAGAGGAGGCCCTTGCCCCTCTATTTATAGCCATGGTGGGGGGATTAGTGGGAGGGATGAGAGGATTAGTGGGAGGGATGAGAGGATTAGTGGGAGGATGAGATGATTAGTGGGAGGTTAGCATGTATTTGTCTTGTATAAGTGAGATTTGCTTGTAGAGCTCACCGTATGACACTGGAGGCATACGTATACGTATGAGCATGAGGAAAGTTATGAAGAAAATATTTGTAGGGACTTGAAAAATGATTCTGAAGGTATTTCTCAAGAGGAAAATATCTGGAGATATATCGATGGAATATTTGGGCAATATTTCTGGAAAGAACTTGAAGGGGATTACTCGGGAAATATCTGGGCGGTATTTCTGGAAACAAATTGAGGGTGATCACTGGGAAATATTTGTAGGATATTTGAGGAGGATTTTGGAGAGAATATAGACCACTATATTTTATTTGCTGATATCAACTCGCAAACAAACATTTTGAAATGAAATTTGAAATTCATTTTGAATTTAGAGGGAGTTTGAGAAAATTTCAGGATTTGAATTTTTGGGATGCTACACCGGCCCGGCGTGGCTCCAGCTTGCGCGGCCGCGGTGCCCCTACGTGGTGTGGCCCCCTGCCCGTGGCTCGGCCCCAGCGTGCACGCGATTCGTTCACGGCGCGTCAGCGCGGCCTTGCGCACGCACGTGCTCGTGTGGTGCGCGTGGTGCCTTGGCGCGGCTCGCCATTCCCTCGGTGCGACGCATAGCGTCCTGTCACTTTCGTGACATGCCCGTCTACCCCTAGCCACCCGTCTACCCCCCCCCCTCGTGTATTTTATGTGCGTCGATCGTGTTATTTATATTAATGAAATGGAAACTCTACTCAGAAATTGGTCACATTAGTTATCTCATGTAGTTAATTATTGACTTTGTTTAATGTCGACCAATTGGAAATAGTTATAACTCTATTAGTGCATGTGATTAATACTTGTTGGTATAACTAGATAGAACTAGATGAAGTAATGATTAATTATACACCTACCCGTAATACGCTTCGACTATAGCTTTAACCACTGCGAGACATTCCTTCCTCCCTTTCTAGCAGTTGCAAATGCAAATCGTATGTCATAGTTTATGCATATTTGACTTATCTGCTCTCTTGTATGGTGTACTGTTTATTTCCTAATTCAAATGGATGGATGTATGTTTGCGCTCGCATAGATAACGATCTGGTTGAGGAATCCAAAGAACTCACAGGAGAAGCCCCTGAGCAGCAGCTAGTTGGTGGAGGCAAGTGTTCCTTGACCTATCTATGTCCTATACAGTTCTATAATTCACTTTCCACATTTACACAGTTTATACTTAAGGATCGACTAGCTTTTGTTATCCGTGTCCTTGCTTACCTACTTGGGTTGGATTATTACGGGTTAGCTTTATGCTAGTGCTCAACATTAATCAATGAACATGATAAGATTTATCTATGATATGTTGTTTTCCTTCTTATTTATGGTAATATACTTGTGGCAATTAAGGGGACTCGAGCGGTTTCTCGAGTGCCTCTCCGTAAGGACCTGTTCGTTGGATGATCGTCCGGGAAAATAGTGCAACCATGAGGGTGGAATGGGACGCCCTTAGCTGAATAATTAGAGGAACCAGGGTGTAGTTCGCTTAGCCGTCGTGCCGTTAATGGGGCTCGATGTATGCGGCTCGCTCTGCCAAGGTTGGTTTGCCCCTTGGGGAGGAGTGCGATACATTTAGGAAACCTAACGGGTGGCTACAGCCCTGGGGAATCTTTGTAAAGGCTACATAGTGATACCCTACTAGGTCACCTTGGTTGCGATCAATGGAGAGTCATGATCTCCGGGTAGAAAGGGAATCACGACTTGTGGGTAAAGTGCGCAACCTCTGCAGAGTGTTATGAAAACTGATATATCAGTCGTGCTCACGGTTATGAGCGGCCAAGGGAGCTCCATTGATTAGTGATACTTGATCAGAGATATTCGGATTACAGGTGGTGATGAGAATGATGGTTTTGGTATTGATTATGATAATGGTAAGTGGTATTCTTTCTGTTTGGAAAGGGTACTTTTGGGTTAACAACTTGGGTTAATACTAAAACCTGGCTCTCTCTACTAGTAATCATAATCTGACCAACTAAAAGCAACTGCTTGACTTACCCCCACATAAAGCTAGTCCACTACAGCCAAACAGGACACCTGCTGAGTATGTTGATGTGTACTCACCCTTGCCCTACACACCAAACCCCCCCCCCTTCCCCAGGTTTTCCGCGTTGTAACCACTGCTCAGAAGAAGATGAAGTCGTGGAGGGAGACTTCTAGGAGTTCCAAGATTACAACGAGTTCTAGGTGTGGGTTAGCGGCAACCCCCAGTCGGCTGCCTGTGAAGGTCGCGTGTATCTACGTTTCGTTTTCGCACTTTGATTATTGTTAAAGACTATGTGGATGTCTTAGACATATGATGTAATCGACTATTATTACCCTTTTATGTTATTATTTGAGCATTGTGTGATGATGTCCAGTTATGTAACTGCTGTGTACGTGAATTGCTGATCCTGGCACGTACATGGTTCACATTCGGTTTGCCTTCTAAAACCGGGTGTGACAGCTCCCAAGTGGAGCAAGTTGATCTTGATGAATTAGATGATGAAGAGGCTCCATGCGTCGCGCTAAGTAACATGTTCATTGGGGATGTGTGTCCTAAAGAATCCGAAGAGCCTCCACAAGCACAAGATCAACCATTATCTTCCATGCAAGCATCTCCATTAACTCAAGACGAGGAACAGGCTCAAGGTGATGAAGAAGAAGATCAAGAAGATGAGCCACCTCAAGAGGTGGACAAGGATCAAGGGGGAGATGAAGTTGATCAAGAGAAGAAAGATGATCAAGAAATTAGGGTCAAAGAATGCCACACCCAAGAGTCCACCAGGTGATTCAAAGAGATCATCCTGTCAACTCCATCCTTGGTGATACTCATAAGGGGGTAACTACTCGATCTCGAGTCGCACATTTTTGTAAACATTACTCTTTTGTGTTCTCTATTGAGCCTTACAGGGTAGAGGATGCATTAAGAGATTCGGATTGGGTGGTGGCAATGCAAGAGGAGCTCAACAACTTCACGAGGAATGAGGTATGACATTTGGTTCCACGTCCTAATCAAAATGTTGTAGGTACCAAATGGGTATTCCACAACAAGCAAGATGAGCATGGTGTGGTGATAAGAAACAAAGCCTGACTTGTAGCCAAGGGATATTCACAAGTCGAAGGTTTGGATTTCGGTGAAACTTATGCACTCGTAGTTAGGCTTGAGTCAATTCGTATATTACTTGCCTATGCTACTTACCATGGCTTTAAGCTCTATCAAATGGATGTGAAAAGTGTCTTCCTCAATGGACCAATCAAGGAAGAGGTCTATATTGAGCAACCTCCCAGCTTTGAAGATAGTGAGTACCCTAACCATGTTTATAAACTCTCAAAGGCACTTTATGGGCTCAAGCAAGCCCCAAGAGCATGGTATGAATGTCTGAGAGATTTTCTTATCACTAATGGCTTCAAAGTCGGCAAAGCAGATCCTACACTCTTTACTAAAACTATTGCAAAAGATTTGTTTATATGCCAAATTTATGTTGATGATATCATATTTGGGTCTACTAACAAATCAACTTGTGAAGAGTTTAGTAGGATTATGGTTCAAAAATTCGAGATGTCTATGATGGGGGAGTTGAAGTATTTCCTAGGATTTCAAGTCAAGCAACTCCAAGAAGGCACCTTCATCAGCCAAACTAAGTATATTCAAGACATACTCACAAAGTTTGGAATGAAGGATGGCAAACCCATCAAGACACCCATGGGAACCAATAGGCATCTCGACCTCGACACGGGAGGTAAATCCGTAGATCAAAAGGTATATCGGTTGATGATAGGATCTTTACTCTATTTATGTGCATCTTGACCGGATATTATGCTTTCCGTATGCATGTGTCCAAGGTTCCAAGCCGATCCTAAGGAAGTTCACCTTAAGGCCGTAAAAAGAATCATGAGGTATTTAGTTTACACTCCTAAGTTTGGGCTTTGGTATCCCAGGGGATCCACTTTTGACTTAATAGGATATTCAGATGTCGACTGGGCAGGGTGTAAAATTGATAGGAAGAGCACATCAGGGACTTGTCAGTTTCTGGAGAGATCCCTGGTGTCTTGGGCTTCAAAGAAATAAAACTCAGTAGCTCTTTCCACCACCGAAGCCGAGTATATTGTCGCAGGCCATTGTTGTGCGCAATTACTTTGGATGAGGCAAACCCTTAGGGACTATGGCTACAAATTGAGCAAAGTCCCTCTCCTATGTGATAATGAGAGTGCAATCCGCATGGTGGATAATCCCGTTGAACACAGTCGCACTAAGCACATAGACATTCAGTATCACTTTCTGAGGGATCACCAACAAAGGGGGGATATCGAGATAGCTTATGTAAACACCAAAGAACAATTAGCAGATATATTTACCAAGACATTAGATAAGAAAACCTTTAGCAAACTTAGGAATGAGCTAAATATACTTGATTCTCGGAATTTTGATTGAAACATTGCACACATTGCTCATTTATATACCTTTGATCATGTCCCTTTCTTTTGGTACATATACATATTTCTTATTCTTCTTGTGCCAAAACTATGACTAATATGTTTTCAAGTATATTTCTATACTAAGTCGTAGATTGAAAGGGAAATCGAGTATTCGGCAAAAACAACACTTCCACTTAACTCCATCGATACCTTTTACCCTTTGCCGGTATTTCGTCATCTCTCCGATTGGTATACTCTTTCACTCATATTTATATTATCAATGGGGGAGACAATGTAAAAGGGGCTCCAACGTTCTCCGTTTTTGGCGCTTAATGCCAAAGGGGGAGAAAATATAAAGCCCAAAGCAAAAGGACCGCACCACCACCATTTTAAAAATTTCGAAATGAAAGATTTTATTGGTATTCACAAATGTTTGTTTTTCAATTAATACTCAAGAGAAATTTCACTTTGATAAATTTCAAATTGGTATCTATGCTTATGAAAATAAGATTTCAAAATTGATAACCATTTCAAAAACCCTCTTGAAAGCGAAGAGGAAAATTTCATTCAGGGGGAGTTTTTTGTTTAGTCAAAGGAAAAGCATTATAAACAGGGGGAGAAATTTCAAATCTTGAAAATGCTTCTTACAATCTTATTTATATACCTTTGACTATTTGCAAAAGAATTTTGAAAAGAATTTGAAAAAGATTTGCAAAAATAAACATGTGGTGCAAATGTGGTCCAAAATATCGAATAAAAGAAAGCAATCCATTCACTTGTATTCATATGCAACAAGACTTTCATATTGGTTTTAATTCTAAGTAACCTATGCACTTACCTTATGCAAACTAGTTAATTTATGCACTTCAAATATTTGCTTTGGTTTGTGTTGGCATCAATCACCAAAAAGGGGGAGATTGAAAGGGAAATAGGGTTAACCTTTTCCCATAATTAATTTTGGTAGTTGAATGCCCAACACAAATAATGGACTAACTACTTTGCTCTAGAGTATACGTTCTACAGGTGCACAAAGGTTCAACTCAAACTAATAAACATTCAGTTAGGGGATCAAATTCAAAGGAGCAAAGAAACCGAGTGTGCTCTAGCCTGGCGCACTGAACTATCCGGTGTGCCACCGGACCGTACAAGATCAAACTCGCCACTCTCGGGTTTCTCAGAGCGCGCTCTGCTATAATTCACCGAACTGTCCGGTGTGCCACCGGACTGTCCGGTGCACCAGCGGAAAAATGGCTCCTTCGCGCAACGGTCGACTGCAAAAGCTGATGATTCAGATGAAGAGTGAAGAACAGTGCGCACAGAGTCAGAGCCGCCCGTCAGAGGCGCACCGGACAGTGAACAGTACCTATCCGGTGCAGCACCGGACTGTCCGGTGCCACTAGAAGACAAAGCCTTCAACGGGCACAAGCTCCAGTACTCTAACGGTTGGGTGACATGGCTGACGTACTGGACAGTATCCGGTGGCGCACCGGAATGTTCGGTGCGCCCATCGACAGCAGCCTGCCTCAACGGCTATGTGGTAGTTGAGGGCTATAGATACCCCAACCACCACCACTCCAAGCATCCAAGTTTTTCAGACATCCCATTCAATACAAGAGCTAGTGCATTCACTCCAAGACACAAGTCAAAAGATCAAAGCCTCTCCAAGTGCCAAAAATTCATTCCAACCTCCTAGTGACTTAAGAGAGTGTTTGTTCGTGTTCTTTGCGCTCTTGTTTCTTGGATCGTTTTCTTCTTTCCTCTTTCTTGTTCCAAAGTGACTTGTAAGCAAGGCAAGAGACACCAAGTGTGTGGTGATCCTTACGGGGTCTAAGTGACTCGTGGAATTAAGGAGAAAGCTCACTCGGTCTAAGTGACTGTTTGAGAGAGGGAAAGGGTTGAAAGAGACCCGGTCTTTGTGACCACCTCAACAGGGACTAGGTTCTTTAGAACCAAACCTCGGTAAAATAAATCACCGTGTCATTCGCTTTATTTCTTAGTTGATTTGTTTTCCCCCTCTCTCGGACTCGGATTCATTTCTAACGCTAACCCCGGCTTGTAGTGTGTGTTTAAGTTGTAAATTTCAGATTACGCCTATCCACCCCCTCCAGGCGATTTTCAAAGTGACAGCTGATTTCTGAGTTCTGAGTAGAGTAAATTTGTTGATTAATACTATTGTTTAGTCAAAGACGCATATCCTTTCCTTGTTTTGTTGATAATGATTACATTTACATTACTTCCTTTGTCTACGGACTAATCGTCACAATACTAAGTGTTTGTTTTCTCATGTCGAATTGATTAGCGCTTTCCCTTTACAGATTTATTATTGGTTAAAGTATATTCTTTCATAATCCTCGTCGGCAACTCCCTTTCCCCTACTCATGCAATTTAATTGTCAGTATTTCTTGGCCTATACCTATGACAGATATGAACTCATACAGTTAAATTGTTTAAGCCTATCCCTGTTTCTAGATACATGTGGAGGACCCATGTAGTTTCAAATATTATTGGAAATGATCCTGAACTTTGTTTTATTGGTGATTGTTCTAGGGATCATTCAATAGTTGATTAGCTGACGGTTTACTGGTGATTGTTGGGGGAGTACTTGAGCGTGTGATCTAGATGGGTATCCTGAATTATTGCTGGTAACTCACTACAGTGAGGTATGATTTATTATTTATTCAGATTTGCAACAAGGCAACATATCCTATTAGCTGGAGGTTGAGCTAGCTAATTGTTAAGAGAGTTTGAGTCTGCAGATGTGAACAAACTCCTTGTAACTACTTGGTTCAGTATTTTGATCGGCATCAATAAGATTTTCTTGATTATAATGTTTGTTCGACATCAGTTTACTCTATTTGAATCGGTATATTTATAATAATATTACATATTTATATCGTCAATATAATATTAGTGTTATAATGATATTTTATCATTAAGATTTTGTATATCGTTCCGTATCTATATTTGTATACTAATTTTTAACTTCCGTGGCAACGCACGGGCGCGCGCGCGCGCGCGCGCACACACACACACACATATATATATATATATATATATAACGGGAGCCCTGAGCTTCCAATAGTTAAAGGAAGCTCATGCCGACCACCCCTGCAACCTAGTTCAACCCAGCGCGCCGACTCAACCAAGGCTGTCGGGTGCGCCACCCGCCCCACGTCTGTGCGCGCAAAAAAAAGATTGCATGCATGAGTCAAACACGTCACCTTGCATGCGCGTAAATTTAGGAAAGATATGTGTGGCTGTTTCTATTTGAAATGTTTTATTTTCTTCATAAATTTAGGATCGCTGCAACAGCCATGCAGTTTAACGCGTAAGGATCATTTTATGATATATACTGATACTAAATATGCTACACTGTGTAGATAATTATGCAATTCGGTATACTGCATAAAAATTTGTTACCAGCTGCATGCGTACGAATTTATGATAGAAAGAATTTGCAATGAAAGGAAATGAATTACATGCATAAAAACAAAAAATCGTATTTAGTGTTTTATTTTTTTTCATAAATATAGGATCCATCCAACAACCATGCATCTAAACACGTTAAAACTAGTTTATTGTATATACTGATACTAATTATACTAAACGGTGTAGGTATTTGTGCAATTCGGCACACTGCGTAAAAAATCTGGCATGTTGTTCACTGGTGGACGCATCTACAGGTTGGAGCATAAAAACCTTAAGTTTTGAGCATAAAATTCCTCAATTATAAGCGTAAATACCGAGCCAATGTGAGAGATTGATAGCTCTAGTAGGTTGTTATTACGATCCTATTTTTATGGCAAATCCGAAAAACATGGCAGCCACATGCATGCGGTTTCTATTTTTATACAGATCTAAAAATTATGGCAAAATGTATGCATGAATCAAACACATTCCCTTACATGCGCCTAAATTTAGGAAAGATATGTGTGACAGTTTCTATTTTTAAATGCTTTATTTCCTTCATAAATTTAGGATCGCTGCAACAGCCAAGCAGTTAGACTCGTAAGGACCATTTTATGATATATACTGATACTAAATATGCTACACTGTGTAGATAATTATGCAATTTGGTATACTGCGTAAAAATCTATTACCAGCTGCATGCACACGAATTTATGATGGAAAGAATGTGCAATGAAAGGAAATGAATTACATGCATAGAAACAAAAAATCATATTTAATATTTTATTTTCTTCATAAATATAGGATCCTTCCAACAGCCATGCAGCTAAACGCATTAGAACTAGTTTATGATATATACTGATACTGATTACACTACACGGTGTAGGTATTTATATAATTCGATACACCGCATTAAAAATCTAGCATTTTCTTCACTGGTGGACGCATCTCTAGGTTGGAGCGTAAAAACCCTAAGTTTTAAGCATAAAATCCCTCAATTATAAGCATAAATACCGAGCCAATGTGAGAGGTTGATAGCTCTAGTAGGTTGTTATTACGATCCTATTTTTATGGCAGATCCGAAAAACATAGAAGTCGCATGCATGCGGTTTCTATTTTTATACAGATCCAAAAATTATGACAAATCGTGGGAGTTTCCATTGCATGTGCGCAAATTTTGGATTATATTTTCCTCTTCAGTTCACGCGCGCAAAAAATTGGATGACATGAGTCATATAGAGCATAAATACTTATACAACGTCGCATAAATACTTACACCGTGTAGCATGCAACAAACTGATATACGAACTCTGTGTTCAAGCATAAAATCATAAAGTTTTTAGCATAAATAATACATGTGGTAGACATAAAACACAATAATCAAAAAGAAAACACGAATCGGATGAGGTAGTGGCCGAAGGACGTCATTGATGACACAAGCATAAATGTAGGTCGTCACTCGGACCGCCCAAACTGTGCCGGATCGGAGAATGTCACGCGCAATCATCGCTGCGCGCATCTCGCGCCTTCCGTGACGCCGCTCGCTCGAATCTCGCGTCTCATGTGTCGTCGTCGCTACTCACACGTCGACTGGCGCCGCTTGCTCGCCGGCCTTGGAAGTACTGCCTCCTCGGGGCCTCGGGGACACCGCCACTTGCCCGCACAAGGGCCCCGCTGTTGCTCGCCCTCTGGATCGGGGAGTCGTCGCCACCGACCTAGGAACCGCCGCCACTACTCCGGATCGAGGAACTTCCGCCACCGCGCGTCAAGATCATGGAGCTGTGACCACCGGCTTGGGGTCCACCACCGCGCACGCTCTGGGGCAACCGCCGCCGTCGCAAATGAATCAGGGTGGAACGTAAAAAACTGAACCCTAGCACTCCGAGTCCTGTTTTATAGACAACCGGACCTAGTCCGACTCGACCGAATTGCACCGTCCGACCTAAGCTTCCTCTAGTTATTAGAAACCCATGGCTCTTAATATATAAACTATATATACATATATTATTTTTGTGTCTTGCGAGCTAAACAAACCAGCTCGAGCTCGCAAATGAGCCAAGCCGATTCTCTAGCTCTTTGCTTAATAAAACGAATCAAATGAGCCAAGCCGATTCTCTAGCTCTTTGCTTAATAAAACGAATCGAGCTGGCTCAACATCCAGCCTTAGTCTAAGAAGCCTTCACATGAGAAACAACCACCTACAGAGAGAGAACCTAACATGCAAAAGGCAGAGAAATGATATACAAGCCAAGGTCAGGCAACTAATCCATGAAGAAAGGGCAAGGACCAGGACTCACCCAGAATGGCCGGACATCTAAGAGTTCACCCAACCTGCCAGGCCGTTTAATCAGCCGGACGCTTTCCAAGCTTTTCGCAGAGAGTGTTAATCACA
This sequence comes from Zea luxurians, assembly GCA_029449295.1. Classification (NCBI taxonomy): domain Eukaryota; kingdom Viridiplantae; phylum Streptophyta; class Magnoliopsida; order Poales; family Poaceae; genus Zea; species Zea luxurians. The sequence goes on along the minus strand of JAOPSE010000005.1, from coordinate 47,352,346 downwards.
CATTTGAAGTTTGGCATTATCGCATAAACACAACCACTCTGCTTAATCATGCCCATGATAAAACAACATGTGAAACAGAAGACAAGTAAACCGATACCGAGCCAAGCTCACCGGGATGAAATTTCTACATAATACAAGTTCTGCACGAAAACAGTTGGAAAGCTCACATGGTCGATCGGTGATCACCTTACATCACGCCATCTCAGCAGTTGTGCGCCTGTGCCGCAAGACAGCAGCATCAAGTTCTCCATGTACCGTACAACAAAAGATTAAACTATGTACAAGATAGTCCTTTGTTTTCCTAACATATTGCAAGTCAGAAACATCTGGGAATACATATAAAATCTGGTACTCATTCCACAATAGTAGCTTATGAATTGTAATTATCTGGTAAAAAGAAGGCCAAGCAAACGGCAATAAAAATGAACATATCACTACCCTCTGCCTACATAAAGCGAGCAAACCAGTGAAAACCATCTCATCTTCCAAGTAAAGCCATGTAGCTGCCAGATGATACTCTGAAGGTGAAGGCAATCAAGCTTCAGGCCGCATAAGAAGCCGCAATTAGTTTGCAAGGAGCATGACTAAGAACCATTCCTGAACTCAGACTGAGTTGCTTGCCAAAGAGAGCTCATGTATTTCTGTAAGCATCCACTCTTCCCCGGTTTGGCCACCATGAACTCAGACTGAGTTGCTTGCCAAAGAGAGCTCATGTATTTCTGTAAGCATCCACTCTTCCCCGGTTTGTCCACCATGAACTCAGACTGAGTTGCTTGCCAAAGAGAGCTCATGAATTTCTGTAAGCATCCACTCTTCCCCAGTTTGTCCACCAAGCACTATCGCTTTTGTTCCTCCAACAACACAGGTGCTGTGGCCCCAGGCGAATCGGGGAGGGTGCCCAGGAACATTCAAAATTCTCCAGGTCGGCTTTTCTTCAGTTGGATCCAACAGATAAAGCTGTGATGCTGAGTGAAGACCTGCCACTGAGCCACCAAATAACAAAATTCTTCCACCTGGCAGGCTCACAGCAACATGATCGAGGCGAGGAGGTGGACCTGCGCCAGCTGGATTTCCAGCCCCAGGCATTCCACTACCAGTGAGGCATCGCCAGCAAGGTTCTTCTTCACTTAAGTCCATTGTGTACACATCACTAGACCTGAGCCGCAGAGGGCCGCTCTTAGCAAGACCACCAAACATCAGGATCTTCCTACCATCATAGACAGACATTGAGTGCCCCAGCCTAGAAGGCGGTTTCCAGGATGCAGGAACCTCTCTCCAAACTGGCCTATCCATGGTTACATCAAGAAGATATGTGTCACTGAGAAGTACACCTGAATCGGCACAGCCACCAGAAACTACTAACTTCGTCCCATCCAAAGTGCAGGAGCTGTGCCATGAACGTGGAACTGGGGGTGCAACTCCAGGTATCTCACGCCAGGTTGGTTGTTTTGCATCCAAATCCAACATGAATACATCGTTAAGCAGACCCTGCCTTCCACATCCACCAAAAACAACCAACCAAGAGCCATTTAAGCATGACAGAGTATGGCCCCAGCGACCTGGAGGAGCTGCGCTCACATTTATATGCCTCCACTCTGGATTGCTAGCGTTTAAATCCAATACAAATGTGTCATTCATCGGCTGCATGTTAACACCTTCCCCACCAAATAGAACAACACGGTTCCCTACGGCACAGGCACTGAAATTGCATCGAGATGGCTCCACTGCACCCCCAACTGTCAATTTCCTCCAGGCAACAGCTTCCAGGGTGGTCAGTTCTCTTGCCAGACGTCCCCAGCCCAACCTTCTTGCAGCGGGCACCGTCTCAAGAGCTCGAGTAGTTTCACTACCCCAAGCATTCTGGCAAACCATTCTCCAGAGATCTTCATTTCTTGTCAAATGATACAAGCACCTGCACACGGAGCTTACAGATGCTATATCTCTTGGTGACAACCTTGACAGTATACTTTGGCAAAGCACTTCATCCGTTAACTGGAAGAGGCTAGAATATTCCCGGCAGAAATTGCTGTGCTCTGGCCCTGCAGAAATGGGTCGAAATGAGTTATCTGGAGCAAACCGTGTTGACCTCAATGGTTCCTTTGTCATTGGACAGGGCAATGGTCCCAAATCAACATTAGCATCAGTGAAGAATTGGATGCCCATATAATGGGTTATGGTTTCATCATCTCCATATATAGGGGTCAGATGCAACCTGTTCATCAGTGGCGATCCATCTTTTCTGAAATTTAATAAATCGCCACGGAACTCAATGCCGTTGTTTATGCATCTTTGAATCTCTGAAACCACTGCAGCATTAACTAGGGGGTGTCTCCTTCGAGCAAATGGCCCTCTACACTGCAGGAATCGACTGAAAGACATAATAAACAGCACAGAAAATTGAGTAATAAATAAATTGCATAGCTTATATTGTATTATTGTGGCATAATTTAAGAAAGGGAACATATCCTATGCACATGACCCATCCGTGTATATATGCACATATTAAATCTAGACCCTTCGTCCAACAATCAATGGCTGGTATATTTTACAGAAAAACCCTTTGGCACTCCACTCCCCCACACTCAGGTGCAAGTTCAGCCGCTGATTATTAGATGAAGGGTCCAGATTTAATATGTGCATATGTGCACGGATGAGTCATGTGCATAGGATACGTATACGTTCCCTTTAGAAAAATTATGAAACAAACATAGATGATAGATGCATGCAGACAGGATCTGCCAACCACAAAAATCAAAGTACCATACAACATACGCCATAAGCACTGTCAATAGAACTAAGGTTGTCTGGCATCCTATGTTGGCTTGCATTGCTTGTAAGGTTGGACCAGGCCATTCTGAGCCCTTTGTGCTCAGTGGCATTGGTAGGGGTTTGTATTTGGTGGTACTTCTAAAACTAAGAACTCTATTAACTTTAACTGTGGTGGAAAAAGAACTTTAGCCCATGACAATACCTACAGCAAATATCAACTGTTCCATTATTAATTACTAAATTGTTCCAGCAAACTAGACAGATAAAGACTGACTAAACATATAAAAAAACTCGGCCAGGGAGGGAAAGACAACCCTCCTTGTGTTATATTAAGAAGAAACCGAAACATGGTCTCGGGCTCTCGGCCGAGAAAACCCCCGAACCCTAGCCCCCCATCACTAACGGGCCGAGTCAACTGCCCACTCTGCAATGGCCCAGCCGGAGGGTGACGGGCAGAATATCGATCCCCAAGAGCGGGCGGGGCACAGCGAGGGGAATTTTTTTTAACCCGAAATTCGCCCCCGAGGGGGATCGAACCCAGGACCTGGAGGTGCTACTCGGAAGCATTAACTATTACGCTAGAGGCCCTTTCGCCGACGGACTAAACATAAACCCTCGACTAATCAGATCCGTCATTTTCTTTTCCTAGAAATAAATCTATTGATTCACATCTGAAGTGCTAACTTACCTTAGATATTTCTCTCTCAAAACAATATTGAAGAACATGACCTCAAAACAGCAATATCATGCCAGCTAAAGCCAAGCATATGGTTTTCTTTGTAATCAGTAGTATGGTATCGTGCCAAGCAATCCTAAAATAGTAGAATGAAATCATTGTAATGGAGAAGTATCAAAGATAACTCACATGCTTGAAAATATATGGTTATGTTATTCTACTCTAGAATAAGTAGACTTGATTTTAATCTAGAGTAAAAAGAATCAGAACATGATTCTAATAATAGATCAATTAAGCAAACTCTGCAGTCTGCACAATCAGATGCCTGATTCTAAGCAAAGCCAATCCTTGCAACTAAAAAAAGGATGCCACTCCATTTTTCTGAAGGAAGAGTATTCCAACAGCTAAACTGAGAACCTCCCAGTCTAAGCTCACTTGTAATACTCAAAATCAGAACAACAGGAACAGATACTTAAAACCTAGGAGTATTAGCTAACAAAGAACTATCGACTCTACGTGGCAGAGACGAGTCCTTGAAACCAATTGGTATTAGTGTGTAACAAATTGAATGGAAAGCATATGGGATAAAATAGCAGGCAACCAGTTCATGCCAAACACCTCCTGGATGCGGTAACCTGTGGCTTCCTCGAAGCTGCAGTTGACTTAGATGATGGGCCAGTCAGGCTCGAGTGCATCAACGACGACCACCTCGCACGGCCTAGGCATGCACATGCCTTCAATGCAGAAGTGGTGGGTTCAGGCTTGGGTGGAAGGATGCCTTGCTGTCTCAGGGAGTGAGACGATGCTGACAAGTGGGCAGTATTCGTCAAGCTACTCCCTGTGTGCTGGAAGAATCTGATGCGGGGATCTACACCGTTGGGTACATGGACTGGCTGAGATGCGATTAAGTCTGTCTCGTTGCTTGCTGCCTGTAGTATTTACTCGTGCAGCATACATACCAGCTGAGCTACTTGGAGAGCTGTGATTTCATCACAAACAGGTTTTATACCATCTAAATGAACAACAGTAGAGAGGATGCCCAAAGTAGCAAAAGGATGTCACTACTTTTCATTTTGCTGAAAGTGCAAGTCTTATTACAGAAAAAACAAAACAGTATCATTCTAATAGCAATTCTAATACTCAAATGGAAAGAACAAAATTGCAAAAACAGGAACCCATGGCAAAAAAAGGAATAGTCCGCTTTCACTGAAATGGATGCCACCTGCACCTAACAATAGAAAATGGATCTCACTTCATATTTCAGTCTGTTCACTTCTAACGCACAAACAGTGCTAGCGGGAAAGGCTTTTCTACTAGCTAAAGTAACAGTAAATCCAAACAACTACCATTCTAACCACATTTCTAATAGTCAAAATCGCCAAAACAGGAACCCATGACAAAACAGAAAAAAAGCAATACTATATTTTTGCCAAAATGGATGCCACTGCACCTAATAGTAACAAATGGAATCAACTAACTATTTCGCTGGAAGGAAGAGCCTTATAAAAACTAAATCAAAAACCTTCCAGTATAAGCTCCCTTCTAATACACAAAAAGAATTATAACATCTAAATTAAGAACATTCCAGTTACTACTTTCCAGTTCAGTAGTTCACTCAAAGTGGAGTGTTCCAATAGCAAACCAAACACCTTCCCATACTTAAAATTACGAAAACAGAAACCCATGACAAAACAAACAGAAAAGCAATACTATGTTTTGCTCGATTCTATGTGGCAGCATCGTTGCACCTAAAAGTAGCAAAAGGATGCCACTTGCTATTTTGCTGAAAGGAAGAATACCTCAACACCTCAGCTAAGCACCTCCCATTCTAAGCTCACCTCTAATACTCAAAATCACGACAAAGGATGCTTGCAGTGTAAGCTAACAAAAGAAATAACTGTAAGCTCTGCTCTAAGTGGCACATACCCACCTTGCAGCCAAATCCAATTGCTGTGTAACAAATTGAGAGCAAAGGGCACGAGATGAGGTAGCAATGCCAATTCTCCTGCTAAATACCTATTATTCTAACCACATTTCTAGTACCCGATCACCAAAACGGGAACCATGACAAAACAAACAAAAAAAGTAACACTGGGTTTTGTACTATTCTGTGTGGTAGCAACCCTTGCACCTAACAATAGCAAGAGGATGCCACTTGCTATTTCACAGAAAGGAAGTGTACTCTAACAGCTAAAATTAGCACCTACCAGTCTAAGCTCGTTACTGTAAGAAACAAAATCATGACCGCGGATGCTTACAACATATAGCTAACAAAAAGAAGTAACGGTAATATTTGTACGATTCTAAGTGGCACAGAGCAGTCCTTGCAACCAGATGAAACTGGGCTGCGTGACGAGTGTGAAACGGAAGCATATATGGAATAAGGTGGTACAGACCAGTTCCTGCCAAGAAACTCCTCGGCGCGGTAGCCCGTAGCCTCCTCGAAGCCGCGGTTGGCGTAGATGATGGGACAGTCGGGCTCGAGCGCGTCGGTGACGACGAGCCCGCACGGACCGGACGCGCGCAGCATGCCTTCAATCGCGAGCGTGAACATCCCACCGGCGTCGCCACCTCCTCCCTCGCCTCCCCGCTCCTCCTCCTCCTCCTCCTCCTCCTCCTGCTCCTCTTCCTGCTCGTCGACGCCGACGCTGCCGGCGCCGTCGGACTCGCTGTCCCACTCCATGGCGTTGCCGCCGAGGACGGAACCCTAGCTCTGGATCCGGGCTTCCCACCGGGACGCGGTCAGCCCATGGATACCACGAGCGCGAGGGCCTAGGGTTTGGTTGCCCTGCCCTGGCTCCAGATTGGGTTTTGGGCGGAGGCGGAGGAGAGGAGGCAGCCGCGAGCGGAATGGGCGGAGGTCGTTGGTTGGGGCTTGGATTGGAATTGGGAGGAAGCCTCGCTGTTTCGGCAAAGACAAGGGAAACAGTGCCCATCAACCGCCTCAGCGGTGTATCCGAAGGGTACGTGGACGGCTGGGATGGGATCAAGCTCGTCTGGTTGCTCGCTGTTGCGGATGCAGGATGCTGGCATGCTGCCCGTAGCATTCGGACGTCACTCATCAGTCGTCACTCTACTGTCTACTGTACAAATCAACAGACTTGATTCACAATCTATATCCGAGACCGAGTATTTAAATACCCGACGACTTATATCCGTATTGGTATATTTCAAATTAGATACTTAACATGCCACACAACTCAATAATATTAATATATCTAATCTAAATTTGAAAAGAAACTATAGAAACAAATATAAAACGAGTAATATACATTCGTATCTACATTCCTAACATTCCTAAACATAGGTGAAGGTGAACTCCTGGAGATAGAGGCCAGCAGGCCCAAGCTCAATTTGCGCGCGATTGACACCGGGGGCGTGCATGCATGCAAACGATGGGCCTGGCCCACGTTTGCCCCGCTATCGCCCGCCCGAAACGGCCGATGGCCCGGCCCCGACGTGCACAGCCCAGAAGTGGATTTTGCATCCCTAGCCCGCCGGCCCCGCCCCGGCGCCGGCTCCCGCGACCACGACAAACCGCCCGTTTCCAAACCAACCCGCGACGCCCGTCCGCGGTCCGTCTCCATGGCGCGGCGCGGCCCTGACTCCGCGCCGCCGTCGCGTCCTCGTCCTCCCTCTAGCACATCGGCCACCTCCACGGCCTCCTCGTCCGCCTCCGCCTCCCGTCGCCGTCAGCCCCGTTCCTCCTCTCCAGCCTGCTCCGCCGACTCGCCGCGCTCCCGCTCCCGCCCGCCCGCGCGCACGCCGCTCCGCTACGCCGTCGCCGTATTCTTCTCCTCCTCGCCGCCGCGCTGCTCCGCTTCGCGCACCTCACTCAGCCGCCCCTGTAGACCGTCCGCCTCTTCACCTGCGTCCGCCACGGCCGGTGTCGCTCCTCCGATAAGCATCGGTTTGTTGAGAACTCGTTGATCGGTGCGTACGTCGCGTGCGGCGATGTTGGTGCCGCGGGTAAGGTGTTTCATGAAATGACGGTGAAGGATGCCATTTCGTGGACAAGCATTGTGGCAGCGTATTCTAGGAGCCGTGATATGGGTTCAGCTGAGGAGGTGTGTGCGCTCTGCCCGGTGAAGGATATGGTGGCGTGGACGGCAATGGTGACGGCATGCCCATTGATGAAGCTTCACTCACCGGTGCAATCTGCTCAGCTCGGTGCGGTGAGGCTAGACGCCTGGGTTCAGGGAATTGTAGAATGGAATGGTCTTGGGAGGAATGCAGTTGTCGGGTCGGGTTCTTTGCTGGTGATAATACACACCCATGGATGCATGAAATATAGAATAAGATTATTGGAGCTACGGGCAAAATTGAAGCTTGCAAGTTATGTGCCAGTCCTTAGTTCAGTTGTTTATAACGTAAGTGAGGAAGAGAAAGAAAGGTTGTCAATGGGTCATAGTGAGAAGCTTGCTCTGTCATTTGGATTTGCTCAAACTCGAGTCTAGATCCTCAATTAGGATAGTAAAGAATCTAAGGATATGTGAGGACTGCCATTTGTTTATAAGATTGGTGTCAAAAGTTGGGCCCATCGAGATTATAGACAGGGACAACTTGAGATCCCATCATTTCGGAGATGGAGAATGCTCATGCAGTGGATTCTGGTGAATGCATGATATGGATTTTGTTAAAAAAATAAACATGGGTGAATAAACCATTAAGGGCCCGTTCGTTTACTCCAGAACCGTTCCACGACAACCATTCCGGTTGGAATGATAAGTTTATTTGTACTAGTATTGATTAGTTGGAATAGTTCGCCACAATCCGAGCTAACCGAACAGGGCCTAAACCTTCACCGACAACAGTTCCTTGTCCGGCTTATTTATCTGACTTGGTTTCCAATATAGGAAGGTCAACTCTGAACAGCAGAGCAAAGCTTAGAACACTGCTTATGAATTCAAAGCAATTGAGTAATGGCAATCTTTGTTTGCAATGAAGAGCTAAACATCTGGTGACAGATCTATTCGGTAATGCATGGGTAATGAGGAAGTCAGTGTTTGATTGCAAAAGTGGACACACTGATTTGAAAAAAAAATATATACTTAAAAGCATGGACCATGGAGTGCCCACAGTACAAATGCAAATTGCAAAACATCAATCATGATGGGTAATTGAAAAACACTAAGTATACTGTTGAATGTGACTATATAATTATTGGTGTATGAGAACTGAAAGGGATTGTTTGGTTCTTTCAAATTCAATACTTACCTAATGTTTTTTCTTATCACTTTTGCTCTGAAACTCAAAATTATGCACAAGGCAAGCAAGACCTGAATTGTTACCAATCCTTTACTTGCCATAACATTAGTGCAGTCCTATCCTACCCATAGCAAGCATTGGGACCTTTGAGGTTCTACATTTTTGGCATACTAAAGAATTCTGATTGAAATCTGGTGGAAGCCTTTCTGGGCTTTGTTTCTGTTTTTGGCCAAGGCGCCCGCCATAGGAGCTAGAAGTGTATTTTTCTTGAGACCTGTATTTCCACAGATCCACATGCCATTTTTAATGGAGGCTTCAGCTTTCTCAGCATATGAAACTCTGGTGTGCTGTGTTTTGCTTCTCCTGCCCCCAAACTGAATGATCAGATATTTACTAGCTTGCTCTCATCGATGCTGGCCAGACGGGTTTCTTTCCCTGCTTCCTGAGAATAGCCAGCGCGGTGTTTCTGGTGAATGTGAGCTGGGGCCGATGCTCAGTTTGAGGTCAAGATCACTCTCTACAGCGGCGCTCCAGCTTTCATCTTCAACTGATTTATGGTTCTCCCCGTGAAACCTTTCTTTGGCTGCTGAGTTTTCTTCACCGAAGAGGCTGAGGCAGTTCACCGGCTTGCATTCATGGAGACTCAAATCTTCATGTACTTGCTGCGGAGCTGGGTATTGTGCATTACCAAGGAGAGCAGATTGGTTTGTCCCTGAGGTAGAAGGACTGCACTTGAGGTTCGACCTTGATCCCTGCACCACTTCATGAGTTCCTTCTGCTCTCCGTTGATACCTATGGCTATCGCATTCAGCCATCAATGTTTTTTGTACATGGTACAAACGATGCAGCTCATGCACCTGATGCAAAGAAGCAGTATCAGTATCAGATGCAAAGGTTCTTGTTGCATGGATGACAAGACAACTTAGGTCTGACTAACAACGACTGGTCGTCAACTTATCACTAGAAAGATGAAGGTTTTACGCAGCTAAGTAGTAGTGTGGTACAATATAGTACAGAACTGGAGCAGTCTGTTAGCTTCTCGTCTGTGTGTGCAAATATACCTCACAAATTATGGTGCTGCTTGCTACGTACCTGCTGCCTGAAGACCTTATCATGCTCCACGATTGTTCTCCGAATCGAGTCCTTGCTGTCCTGTTTGCACTGCTCGTCCATTGGGTCTTCCCAGGTGCTTAAAAGCTCTTGCTCACCAGCTTCCAGCAACAATTCGGTTGTTTTCTGGGTATTACCTCCACCTTCTATATATCTCGTGACGGTTATCCCCTTTGTCTCCAACAGGGTGGAGAGGATTCTGTGAACACGAAGCAAATCAACAGCCATACCTGAAACATCCAGTCTGAAAGGTCAGTAACTTGTTTAGTACGCGCGCATCACTTAGAATAGAACAGGGGGGGGGGCAATTAGCCCAGCTACAAACTACGGCTGTAGCTTGAGTCGATCACAAGCGAATGACGGGTACTGATGAGCTAACAGCGAACCAAGAACCAAACAAAGAGAAACCAAAGATCTACTCACCTGCATCCCTGGTTGTCATGGTCCAGCTGCTGCTTATCTCGCATTTTCCCTCTTCTTTGGTTACAGGTCATAGCCCCCGGCGGTGCCCATACGTCGCAGGGTACGCAGAACGGGAGGAAGCTCGCGCGGCTCTATCCTCAGCACCCATTACTCATGTCAGAGCCCAGCTGTGGGAGAGTTCCGAGCAAGACACTTCGTCGCTCTATCTCTCGTCCTTCCTTGCGCTTATGAAGCCAACAGCAAACAAGAGACGCCGACCAGAAGTGAAGAAAAAAAGCTAGCGATGATGCGATGGTCGGCAGGCTTGAAGGGTAAGCAGCAGGGTACAGCGAGGGCGGCAACGCAGAAGGATGAGGAGCTGCCTTTGGAGATCGTTTAGTTAGCGGGAGGCATGCTGCGCGTCGGTATTTGTTTATCGAGCTCGAGGAAAGATCAGGGAAAGTGCAGCCAGCGGGCCAATCGGAGAGCCAAATCTGGTTGGGTTAATGAAACAAGAAGCCGGCCTAAAGAACATGTGAAGCAGATATGCCAACGCAGGTTTTGCCGGGATTAAAGATATCAGGGGGGGGGGGGGGGGGTTTGGACTTGGTAGACATCTGATAGATAGGTGAGCTAAGGCCAGTACATGCTTGTAGTTTGCAGTAGAGATCTGAAGATACCAGGGGCCCACAGCCAGGAGTTATCTATCAATCCTAGGCTCTGTCCATCACTACAGTCCCCAACTGTGGGATCAGCATCAGAAAAGTAAGTTGCCGTTTAAGCTTCCATGTGCGTTGCAGATCGCTTACTTTGTGTGCGTGTTTAGCCTGGGCACTTGGACATGTTGCTCTGCTGCATGCTCTCCGTCACTGCCCCTTGCCTTCCCAGTATTCTTGGACGGCTGGATCTCAAAACCATGATCTTGTTTAATTGGTCCATACCCACCGACACAGGTACCATGATCCGTTCAGGGTATTCTAAACGTTCACCGGGTTTGACTGCGTTCGAGTTCCTGGACGCCCTTGATCAAATACTTCCCCTTGCCTTGTATCCCAGTCCCAGTCTCGTCACCCACACCCACATGTAGGGTCGAAAATGGAAGCTTAAAATCTCATCCCGGTCCGTACCGTGTTTCACATTTGTTGTGCCCGTTTTTGAATTTACAGAAAAACCTGAAAATAGGGTGGAAACAGGAGAGCGTATATTCCTTCCGTTTTGCGGGATCTTGGTTTTTTCTCCAAGTTGAACCTGTATTTATTCTATAATTTAGAAATTCAAGATCGGACCAATATGCATTACTGTGTTAACTAAAGCCTCATATCCATAGGCGAAAAATTATAGCACAAGAGGCTATTCTAACCACCACATCTCATTAATGACAAGTGGTCTAGGCTCAAACAACATCGGTCAAAGCTATATATACCACTAGCAAACAAACAACAACGAAGTGGTGCCTTTCTATATCTATTTATTTTATGTTGTTGTCTTACAAATCAATATTATGTGTGTTTATATTAAATTATGAGTTTCCACTTAATATTATTGTCCTGTTTATTTTCGTACACCCGTTTATCCCGCTTCTGTTTTCGTTACTTACCGGCTATCCGGGATCCATGATAAAATGCAAAAAACAAAAGGTAGATGGGTTTTCTAGTCTGTTTTCATCTCTACCCACGAATGCTATCTAGATCGATCGAGCAGCCCTGGCCGGAGAGCATAACGCGGTTTTTCTTGTCCTGTGGTACACAGATAGGACAGTAGGAGTACAACATAGGATAAGATCGTGCTGCCCCATCACCCCCGGCTTTCCGAGATTCCTTCGTCAACAACTGGAGATTTAGTGCCGGGGACCAATGATAGGCCCTATCTATATATGGTGCTTGCTAGCTATCTAATTCCAGCTCCAACACAGCGCGCATTCACTTGGTATCTATAGCTTCTCCGCGAAAGAAAGAAAAAAAGAGAGAGGGGGGATTCTGAAATCGCCGTCGCTGCTCCCTGAAAAGGATACACATCTCTCGTTGGTTCGAGCTAGAGGAATATATCCTGTGAAAAACCCAAATATCTTGTTTTTTTTTTTTTTGAAAGCTGGAAAGGAACAACACCATGCACTGCAGCGCCATACCATTACCATGGCCGTCCGTCCACGTGCCACACGCGAAAAGCAAAGAGGCCAGTAGTAGCAGCAGCATATCGGCGGCTCGGATAAGCGGAGCCTGACTGACAGCGAGCGGCCACACCCAGATGATAGCTGTTGTTGGTAGAGAACAAGGTTAGAGACAGAGACCGATCGATGGTGTTTAAATTTATTTTTGTTTTTTCTGCTTCCCTTGGCGATGTGTTGGAAATCCTACTGCACATGGCGAAGATTTGGCAGCTCGGATCTCACGCAGCTCCTGTGTGTTCTGAAAGGAGGAGAGAGAGAGAGGGGAAAAAAAAGAAGAGAGCCTGATGCAGGTACACGTGGAAATGAGCATGTGCAGTGCAGACCGCCAGTTCGCAGACTCAGTCTGATGCTCTACCGCTCGATCTGAGATGGAACCAAACGCAGGCAGGCAGGCAGGATGAGCCAAATAATGTAAGCAACTCTACCTGTCGCAGCAGACTCGCAGCAGCGCTCCCCTCCAAAAGGCCAGGCCGACAGGCTACCTGCCGTTAATCCTTTTCACTGGCGTCGTGATCTGCACAGGCGACGCATGTATGCGTCTGCGATTGGGTAGAGGCCGTAGTCTGGGCTGTGCGGCTCACATGGACGGACCACCACGCCCACACTGCCTGCCGCCATCAGCTCAGCTGCAGCCTGCAGGCAACGGCCACTCGCTGTCGCTGTGCTGCAAACTCCGCTCCGGTTCCGGGCCAGATCCATCCATGTCCACTGCAGATGCAGATCAGGTTTGCCAGTGGAGTGCAGTTTTCGAGCTGCTTTCTCTGTTCGAGCGGGTCTTTTAATCCTCTCTCTCTCTCTCTCTCTCTCTCTCAAGTGGGTTACAAGTAAGCGATTCCATTGCAGTGCGTCGGTTTGGGTGGCGTTTCTGTGGCTGGGGTCACTTGGGAGATGTCCGCGACCGGCATCTGCGTCGCTGGTTTGGACAGGCACGGACTCTGATCTGACGGCCTCAAAACTGAAATGGACTCGCATTCTTTTGTCACCCGAGAGGTTCTATTCTAACACCCACGTTGGTAGCGTAGCAGACGGCTTTTGCGCCCCCCCTTCCATGTATGGGAAATCATCCTACGGGGCGCGTGTATTTTTTTTTCTTATTCTTCGATGGATTGGAGGTTTAATTCAATATGGTACCTGTGCCATTTTTGTTAGCTTTCTTATTATTATTTTAGAATTTTACGATACTCAAGGTAGGTAAAATAGAAAATAATCGAAATTTCCACAGACCACAGAGCATAACACAACCATGGCAATTTTTCGGCGAGATCAGCTGGGCTTTGAAGCCCAGAAAAGACTAGTTGAATCGTTAATGGGCTGGGCTCGCAGTAATGGTGGGGGCTGTGGTTGCTTTCTATAAAAGCAAGGTTTTACCTTCGTAAGAAAAAAAAAGTACTAATAGTGAGGCATGGGGCCCAAAAGTTTCGGCCCAACGAGGCCGAGGCCGAGGCCTCGACCTCGGCGACGGCGAACCACATCCATCCAGGAAACGAATGAATCAGAGCAACGGACAACCAACTCCCCTCCACCATCATCTACGAACGGGGGCTGGGAAAAGATCGGCTACAGACAGATGAGGCTCTGTCTCCGGCAAGCGGCGGCCACCAGCTCACCCCTCGCAGCTACCCTCCGCGGCAAGGTAACCTCACACCTCGATCGCCGCCAGCCTCCTCTCTCCCCCATCCGTTCTTCCTCTTGCCGGCCTCCGCCACTGACCTGCCTGCCTGCCCGCCCGCGAAGACTTCTACGAGCACCCTCGCTCCCCATGGCCGGCTCAGCTTCAGCCACACCACGTCGCTGCAGACGGCGCCCGGCCACCGCGGGCTCCGAGCAGGTTAGTTTTGCCTTCTGCTAAATCATAGTCACTCCACTCACAGCATGCAACAAGTGGGAAGTCTGGACGATGACTGCTGTAAGCGTGTGTGCGTGTAACCTGGTGCAGGGTGGGCGGTGCGCGTGCTCCCGCTGACGGAGGAGAACGTGGAGAAGGTGCTGGACGAGGTGCGGCCGAGCCTGATGGCGGACGGCGGCAACGTGGCGCTGCACGAGATCGACGGCCTCGTCGTCGTGCTCAAGCTGCAGGGCGCGTGCGGCTCCTGCCCCAGCTCCACCATGACGCTCAAGATGGGCATCGAGACGCGCCTCCGCGACAAGATCCCCGACATCCTCGAGGTCGAGCAGATCGTCGACACCGAGACCGGCCTCGACCTCACCGCCGACAACGTCGACAAGGTCGTCAGCAGCTACCCCCTTCTCTTCTCGTTCGGATGCAAGCTCTGCGGACCGTCATTCTGAGGACTGTTTGTTGGTGCATGCAGGTGCTTGATGAGATCAGACCGTACCTCTCCGGCACTGGAGGTGGAAGCCTCGAGCTTCTCCAGATTGACGGATACGTCGTCAAGATCCGGATCGGCGGACCTGCAGCCGGTGTAATGACAGTACGAGTAGCCGTGACACAGAAACTGAGGGAGAAAATACCTTCCATCTTGGCTGTTCAGCTCACAGAATAGAAATGTGAGAGCTCACTTTTGTGCATCATCACGACGAAACTCTGGCTTTTCAGGCGAATGTGCAGTGTTCATCAGTCTTATATTTCTGTCCTTACAGTACGTACAGTGAGTTGCAGAACTGATTAATACAATTTTCATGCAAGAATTCTGCCTTGACAAAACAAAACAAAAAAAAAAATCTTAGCTATGAAAGATAATCAAATTAGCTTCTAAGTCACATCTGTTGATAATTCAGTGTATAATCATTACATTTTGCACTGGATCATACCAGTTTTATATTTCAAGCGCCTCTTCTTGGCAAATGCCAAGCTCTTCTCACAGAACTTCGCTGGAGCTGAACATTGGGCTTTAAACCTTCCTCAATCATTAGTTTGCTGTTTTTGGATCGGGCGGATGGACGAGAGGTGGAGCATTACTGGGCACGATACCATACAATACGCGACTGGAAAAGAGAGGATGGGAGGGATTGTTTGTCAGCTGTAACCTATTGGCATGAGAAAACAACTTGATTTCATGGCATGGCAAATCTGTCAGAATACAACCCAAGTTTTAGCACCCTAATATTTGGTAACCCTCCTCTTCGACAGTAGCAGCGGTAACAGCTCATGTCAATGACCACTAAAAGTAATCTACAGCACTGAACTGAAGATCTAGTAACCTATATAGAAATGGGAGAAAACTTGTTGACAATGATCAGCTCCTGAGTTCTACAAAAAGAATGAAATCAGCCTTCCACTTGATGGCACACCATGCTCCTCTGTTACTGTGAGTTTCTTCTTTCCCTATATGCAGTTCCTACTATGTCTCTGTTTCCGAGTTATCGATCGGCCCAGACGAAGCCGCCTGGCAGTGAGAGCATCCAGCAAGTTGTCTAACGAGCACTCCACCGCCTCGGCTTGCTTTTCCAACCCAAATGCGATGAGCTCAGGCCGCGAGCTCAACTCCCAGAGGAGGCCAGCTGCAGCTGCTGCAGTGCAGGTACGATCCCAGGCAGGCTGCGGTCTGTTCAGTTTTACCAAGGAACATAATGCCCAAAAAGTAAGCATTTTAAAAGAAGGGGAGAGGAGGTTACGATAAATGCAGGAGTCGGTAAGAATAAACAAAGCTTTTTCCCGCTCACCGTAGTTTATGCATCACTGAGGCACTAAGTGTAGATAGTGCAATACAAGGTAGAGCTTCATCTCCCCATACTGCAATCCATCTCTCCTGTACAAGATATCACGTGTGAACATACCTACTTGGTAATATGGGCTCCAAATCTTAAAACTCCTGATTGGGTAGTGGCAAGCGCCCATGCAACCCAACCCTATTCTACATCAACCCAACTGTGGTCTGCTTTTGGATTGTTCTGAATGGTTTTTAGTTAAAGGTTTGCAACTACAGATTTGTATGAACTAGTCAAGAATCATCTAGTGGAATTATACCAACTAAAAACCACACTATTGTGCGTCTAGTTCCATCAGACAGCATTTACCACTAAACCTCTATTTGGACTGAGCCAGTGTCAAGAACTAAACCTTTGGATATTGAAGTTCATTAAGCTATAATCCTTCATCCCAGAATAGATGACCCTTTAGCTATGAATCTGTACAAGCATTTTTCCTGATTTGGGACGGAGGGGTATAGCTCAAGGTATTAAGTTACATGCATCAACCAGTTCAACCTAAAAACTTAAGCTGATAGAAAGAGATGGACAATTCACTTATATTATATTCCAATACTCCCTCTCACGTCGAGCCTCTCTTGGGTCTCAGACGTGGAATAGGATCGAGCAACAATCATTTTATTTTGATTGCGCTAACCAGGATTCGAACTCGTAACCTCTGACTCTGATACCATATTAAGTTGCATGCACCAGCCAATTCAACCCAAAAACTTAAGCTGGTAGGAAAAGGTGGACAATTCACTTATATTATATTCCAACACAAGGGTAAATACTTAATAATGTACACATTCATTGATTTAGTTGAATGTATATGAATTCAACACGTGGGACCAGCATGTCTGTGTAAATGTAATCGACATGTCAGACCCAGCAGCCAGCTGAAGAAATTTGCGCAATTCTGTGTTTGCTGGTAGTCTAGACTCTAGACAGCCTAATAAAGGCATGCATGGGTCAAATGCGAAATGCATTGAACTGTACCTTCAACCTTCTGTACAGTGCAGCAGAATTGCTCCAGGTGCCATCAAGCAAAACAAAATTGAAAGGTCCGTCCTTCAAATTCTGCATTGCAAAAGCTAAAATCATTACCATTTGCACAAACGTTGAAAGTTGACAGAGGTGTTAGTCCAAAAACCACTACACACTAAACGAATTGAATCACTATGGATATTTGCCATTATGGATGAAAGGTGCTCATGAAAAAAAAAAACATCCACATGGAAGACATGTATCAAAGAAGGGAGCACTACTGCACTACACTTTGCTGCAGTGAAAATCATGGAATGCCATCAAAAAATAAACACCACCTCGCGAAGGTCAGTAGTCAAGGAGAAACCATCAAATTCAAGGTCTTTAACTGACTTGGGGGTGGTAGTCTTGTTTGGATATAGAACTGAGATCTTCCCCTTTCCTGAAGGAACACCACATCAGAATGGAGGTGACATTTAACAATGAAGAGAAGGAAAAAAGCACAAGTGGCATGTCCTAGCTAAAGATAGAAATATGACTAATGCTAAATGATTGATTAGTGCAGAAATCTTCTGCGGATCACATAAAAGCAAATGTAGTCCACTCAGCAATGATTTGTAGAGATACATATAGATATAGATGCATTATGTATTTGTTTATATGAATTATGAAATATCAATTTGTACCATAGACAATCAATGCATCGAAGGATGCAGTTCCATGCTGATAGGAACAGGTCAAGCACACAATGCATCAGTAGAACAGCCCACAGTGATCAAAATAGAAAGAAGCACATGCAAACATAAAAGAAAAAACAACAATACACAGAATTTCAATGTGAAATCTAAATTAACAACCATAGAATCCTAGATGTCAGTAAATATGGACAGTTAAAAGTCCCAATCTCCATTTCTCATAAACATTACAACCCACTGTAAAAGAGGTAATGCAAAGGACACATCGATTTAAAATATGTTGAATATTCCAAATTAGTCCATACATTATGATATATCATGCTCCATTTCTCATAAACATTACAACCCACTGTAAAAGAGGGGGCTTATTGCTTTTTTAGGTCTCTCTTCGTTGCCGCTCGCCAAAATACCCCGGTATTCGTTGCGCTCGTCTAATTACCCCACTTAAACCCCTTTCCTAGCTAAAATACCCTATTGCACTAATTACCTGTTATAATGGACATTTATACCCTTACACCGTTTCTTAACGTCACGTTCTCTGCTGTTACTTGTGCGCCGCCATCGCATGCGTCCTTTCGCGCCGCCATCGCAGCTAGGTCTTCATCTTCTCTGTCACGCCGGCGGCAGCGCCATCGCAGTTGCCCGCTCCAGTAATTGGCACTAAGATATTGTCAAACTCAGAGACAAGTGAGCTCTGCAGCTTTGCTCTCTAGGAGTTGAAATTGGCCACGCGATCTTACTTTTGACAGGGGAAATGCTAGGCGATTTCTAGAACGGGGAGTAGGGGTCTTGGTACTCACCGACGTCGCCGGTTCCGCCAACGACCAGAACCAGCTTGGAGGACGCCTCAGCGGCACCCGCCCCGCCGGCCTCTTCCGCCCGCGCCGGCTGCTCCTGCACGGCCTGCTCCTCGTGTCCCTCGCAAGGTAACAGCAGATTCCAATAACATATTTGATTTCTTTTTGTTGCGTGGCCACTAATAGGAACGTGAATTTTGGTTTGCCAGGTTCTTCATCCCGTGCGGCTGGTAGACTTGCCAGGTACTTGGCATTCTACAACCTGCACTTGAGTAGGACGTCAGATTTAATCTCAGTGATAGTTACGTAGAGCATCCCAGGTACCTAAAACTACCATCCGTCGCCTGCATATTTAATTTCTATGATCATATAAATATAAACAATGGCTTTTCTTTACTATGAAGCGATCATGGACGATGAAATTGTAAGTACAGGCGTCAACGAGGGAAGTGAATCCAGTGGCAGTGGTACTGGTGATAGAGAAGACATTGGTTTTACTGGTGGAACATTGTTTGATTGGTCCATGCTACAAATTGAGGAGCATGAAATTCATGAGGGAATTGGACGTATTGATGAGGATGAGATATACATCACATTGGGTCTTAGAGATGAGGATGATTCACAGCATGGTGCAACAGCACAATTTGCTTCACAATCAAGTTTTGGTCCGCAGAGTAATGGTGCAGATTTGAATGACTATGATGCTGATGTGCTGGTTGACGACAATATTCCAGAAAGTTTCAATATATTACATGATGTAGATCGTCCAGAGATGCATTTGGGTATTATCTACCCCTCAATGGTAGAATTCAGGCTAGCTGTGAGGCAATATGCTATAAACGAAGAATTTCTTCTTGGAACAATAAAGTCAGACAAAGAAAGATATAGGGTGTATTGTCAAGGGAATGGTGGCCAATGTCCTTGGAGACTAAATGGTTCAAAAAAACCAGATGGAAGTGTCATGGTACTTTAGTGTTTAATTTTTAATTTACTTTAGTGTTTATTTTTTAATTTACTTGCTAATATTCAATTTGGGTTTGTGATATAGGTCACATTGTTGGTGAATGAGCATTCATGTGCCTCAAGCAGCCGGTTGGATGGGTTGAATGCTACTAAAGGATGGGTAGCACAGAAGGCACTTCCTATACTTAGGATTGAGCCAACTATAGGTGCTAAGGACCTACAAAAGAGACTTCAAGCAACATATAAGGTACAAATAACTTATGAAACTGCATATAAAGGGCTGCAGAAAGCATTGAAAAAAATGTATGGTACATGGGATGATAGTTTTAGGTTGTTGTATCAATGGAAGGCAGAGGTTTTGTTGAGGTCCCCCAATAGTGTTGTGGAGATAGACACCCAGGTTGTAGATGGGAAAGTGTACTTCCATAGATTTTTTTGTGCACTTGGCCCATGTATACAAGGGTTCCTTGGAAGTTGTAGACCTTACCTCAGCGTGGACTCCACGTGTCTGAATGGTAGATGGAATGGGCATTTAGCTGCTGCAACCGCACTAGATGGGCATAATTGGATGTACCCAATTGCTTTTGGTTTTATAGATGGTGAAACAAAAGATAATTGGGTTTGGTTTGTGACACAATTGAGAAAAGCATTGGGCAATATAGATAAGCTTGCTATATGTACAGATGCATGTAAGGGGTTGGAGACTGCTGTAGAACTTGTTTTTCCTAATGCAGACAAGAGAGAGTGCTTTAGACATCTGATGCAAAATTTTATTAAGAATTTTCATGGCAACAGCTATAGAGGCATGTACCCTGCTGCAAGAGCATATCGAACTGAAGTTTTTAATAGTCATCTTGGTCCAATTTTGCAAGCTGATCCTGATGTACATGCTTGGTTACATAGGAACCATCCTTTCAAATGGATGAGATGTACTTTTGATCGTGATATTAAATGTGACTACATAAATAACAACTTGGCCGAGTGTTTCAATAACTGGGTGAAAGATCATAAAGACCTTCCAGCAGTTGAATTAGCTGATAAGTTAGAGAAAAGATTATGGTGTTGTGGGAGAAAAGGAGACGGATAAGTGAGAGGTTGAGTGGGGTGATTTTGCCAGCCATAATTCAACAGTTGAATGCTAAGTCTAGAGGACTGGGACACCTAAAGGTGATTAGTGCTGGGAAAGGATATGCTGAAGTATTTGATCACAGCCCAAAGCAAGAAAGGCATATGGTAGATCTGTCTGCATGGGAGTGCTCTTGTCTTGAGTGGCAGCATACAGGTAGACCATGTCAGCATGCACTTGTTGTCATTACCAGCTTTAGAAATGAGAAAATTGAGAATTATGTGCATTCTTATTACTCTGTGGACATGTTCAGAAAGGCTTATTCAAACATTATTTACCCTCTAAGAGATAAGTCACAATGGCCTCAGGTTGAGTTGGACCATGAGGTTAGGGCACCTTTGGGAAAGAGGGGAGTTGGTAGACAAAGAAAATTGAGGATCAAAAGTTGCCTTGAGGGTGGGAGGAAATCAAAATCAGCTAGTAAACAAGGGGATCAACCTGCAAAAACAGTAAAAAGAGGGCCTACAAAATGCAAGAGATGTGGTGAACTTGGACATAGGCAAACTAGCTACAAGTGTTCTTTAAATGGAACAAAAAAAAGGAAAAGAAAGCCGAGAGCTCGAAGATATGCCGGAGCAAATGAGCCCTTTAATGATGTTGCAACGGACGTGTCTCCAAATGAGTCAAGGTACTAACTAGTCATTTTTATATGTCAATTCATCATTTTTTTCTCTACTGACTACACATTTTTTTGTAGCCAAGTGATGATTGTAGGTCTACAAGGTGGACTGACACATCCTGAAGATGCCACATGTGCACCTGCACCACCTCCAAGTGTTGAAAATGAAGCAACTCCAAGTGCTCTAATCTCAACCCCAACAAGAAACAATTATACCAAGAAGAAAAAGCTTACTCCCAAAAAGAAAAGATGTTGATGAAATTCATTTAGTTTGCCTTTTGTGTGATTGTGTGTGACTATGAACTGGATGCTAAATTGTGTGACTGTGAACTGTGTGCTATCAAAATTGAGCACTATTTTACTATGTATGGATCCTATCAAAATTAATACAAAACGCTGTCAAAATTACTATGGCTGCATAGTAACACAAGCGCACGCAGCTGCAACAGCATGATGCATCTGTCACACGGCAGAGAAAATGAAGAAACGAGAACGTGAAGTTAAGAAACAGTGTAAGGGTATAAATGTCCATTATAACAGGTAATTAGTTCAGTGAGGTATTTTAGCTAGGAAAGGGGTTTAAGTGGGGTAATTAGACGAGCGCAACGAATACCGGGGTATTTTGGCGAGCGGCAACGAAGAGAGACCTAAAAAAGCAATAAGCCCCATAAACCATCAAGTGCACCTGCCTATAGTGGTAAGCAGACTGGAAAGCTGTTTAACATAAAATATAAGTATTTGCACATGCCACTCGAGCTAGACGAAAGTAAATGACTGGGTCGTTTGACACGTCATATATTGCCTTTACTCTGAATGAGAACATGGTGCTTGCCACTACTAATGCGATTTCAGAAAAGTGAACAGAATTTAAGTGCAATGTGACCAAAACAGCATAGCAGACACTTCAGTATTGCAACCCTTGGGTATGTTTGGATCTGTCACCGGCTCAGCTCGCCTCACCCATCTCACGCTGGACAAGGACAAGCAAAGTAAGGGGAAGCAACCTGTTGGTTTGCTCATCTAGCTAGCTCTTTCTTTCACTTCCTCTTCTCAAATGGAACAGGGCGAGAGCACCCACCCTTCTCACAATGTACAGTCCTTATATGTTGGTCTAACCCACACTCAACAACCAAGGTGGGACTAAACCCCCACAATCTGACATCAACACATACAAATGGGCCCATATGAGCCAAATTCCAAAATGGTGGTCAGATGTCACATAGACCTACACCTACCACCAATGATAATGAAGACTACCGAAGTTAACAACATGCCTAACGTTGGTAATGAAATTATTAGTATGACTCTTATTTGTATTGTTTCCATATCCTTTTAAGGCATTAAGCAATGACAGCATAAAACAGCAAAATCACAAATCTAAAAGCATGGTTATGTGACTGTTTCCTAAGTAAGATTCAGCATATTAGGCGAGTTTAGTTGACAAAGGATGCTTCTGCTCACCTAACAAGAAATTTTCAGCTCTTGAAAGGATCAATTGCAGCAAGTGAAAGCTAACCTAAACTACCACACAGAAAAATGAGTAAATCAAAGATCTAGCAAGCTCAAAGCAATACCATTCAACCATCTATATGTCTGAGAAACCAGGGATGGTTCTAAGATCACCTGAACTCTGAAATGCATCCCACATGATATCCTCATGTTCTTGGATACCAAAGAGGCATAGTTGTGCAGCTTGGATGCCAAATACTTGCCAGAGTAACTTCCCTGTGTTATTCTGGCGCAAAAAATCCTGCAGAAAGAGATATGGCTATACATGATGATAGGAGGAAACATAAAGACAGTACTACACCACCCTCTATGGACAGACCTTTGGGTGCATATATAGCCAGAATTTCACCCCCTTCCAAAGGTTGCACGGAACAATGTTTGTGCACATACAGTCTTCGGTTGGTAGCCAGCACTGCAGTTTCAGAGACAGACGGATAACTTAACCACACTCAACCGCTTGCATTGCTGAGTTGGACACCACAGTACCTTCTGGCACAGGTACCCTCTGCACCCTAGCAAACGGCAGCCAATCTGCCGCGCGGAGAAATACTGCAGCTTCTGGTCGGAGTCGGCAAGCCTCTCGTAGACGGCCCTGTGCTTCTTGTCCTCCACGTCCTTGAAACTGCCCTGCAGAATCCAGAAGAAACGAGGCCAAGACGCATCGGTTGGACTCCTGTTGTAGCTCGCACAGAAGCCTCCCAAATCTAGGGGTTGGTAGATGGCGATAAAACAACAAGGGAGGAGGATGACGTCACCTTTAGCTTGGAGCCGACGCCCCCGAAGCGCATCCTCTCGCTGGCCGCGGCCTCCATCTCGAGAAGGTCGCGGATTACACCGGCCACCGCGCCCGGGAGCGGCGAGGAGGTGCCCCAGCGCCGCCACTCCTCGTGGCTCACATCGCCCCGATCCCCGGCGCCGGCGACGGCCGCGGGGAGGGCTTCGTCCTCCGCTTCCACATTCTCTTCGACCGCTGCCGGATCGGTGGGGAAGGCCATGAGGGAGCGCACGAGGGGAGGCGCCCGCCGCAGTGGGAGGGGCAGTGGGAGACTGCGGCGGAGGGCGAGGGCACCGATGGAGGCGACGGGACGAATAAGAGCAAGCATTTTATTTTATTTTATTTGCTTCGCTATAGTTTGATTTGATGACTGCTTTTTGCTCGTGCGCAAATGAGAAACGGCGGGCATTTGCTGTAGAATGTGTTGTTTAGGCTGTCCACGAGATACCGTATTTTTCTAAGAAATTTATATTTTCAAAGAAAATTAGTTCATTTTTTAAAAAATAAAAATCACTTAAAATAGGTTTCTTGAAAGTCGCCTAGAGGGGGGTGAATAGGGCGAAACTGAAAATCACAAAAATAATCACAACTACAAGCCGGGTTAGCGTTAGAAATATAATAGAGTCCGCAAGAGAGGGCGCAAAACAAATCGCAAGCGAATAATGGAGTGAGACACGCGGATTTGTTTTACCGAGGTTCGGTTCTCTCAAACCTACTCCCCGTTGAGGAGGCCACAAAGGCCGGGTCTCTTTCAACCCTTCCTTCTCTCAAACGGTCCCTCGGACCGAGTGAGCTTCTCTTTCTCAAATCACTTGGGAATCAAACTTCCCGCAAGGACCACCACATAATTGGTGTCTCTTGCCTCAATTACAAGTGAGTGTTTGATCACAAGAAAGAATGCCAAAGAAAAAGAAGCGATCCAAGCGCAAGAGCTCAAATGAACACTACAAATCACTCTCTCTAGTCACTAGGGCTTTGTGTGGAGTTGGGAGAGGATTTGATCTCTTTTGGTGTGCTTTGCAATGAATGCTAGCTCTTGTATAGTGGTTGGAAGTTGGAAAACTTGGATGCAATGAATGGTGGGGTGGTTGGGGTATTTATAGCCCCAACCACCAAAAGTGGCCGTTGGGAGGCTGTCTGCTCGATGGCGCACCGGACAGTCCGGTGCACACCGGACATGTCCGGTGCCCCCGCCACGTCATCAATGCCGTTGGATTCTGACCGTTGGAGCTTCTGACTTCTGGGCCCGCCTGGATGTCCGGTGCACACCGGACATCAACTGTTCATTGTCCGGTGCGCCGGTATGGGCGCGCCTGACTTCTGCGCGCGCAGAGCGCGCATTAAATGCGACGCAGGTAGCCGTTGGCGCCGAAATAGCCGTTGCTCCGTGGTTACACCGGACAGTCCGGTGCACACCGGACATGTCCGGTGAATTATAGCGGAGCGGCTGTTGCGCGATCCCGAGGCTGGCGAGTTGAGGAGGCCGCGCTTCCATGGAGCACCGGACACTGTCCGGTGTACACCGGACAGTCCGGTGAATTATAGCGAAGCGGCCTGAGGAATTCCCGAAGGTGGCGAGTTTGAGTTGGAGTCCTCTGGTGCACCGGACACTGTCCGGTGTACACCGGACAGTCCGGTGCCTCCAGACCAGAGGTGCCTTCGGTTGCCTCTTTGCTCCTTTGTTGAATCCAAAACTTGATCTTTTTATTTGCTGAGTGTGAACCTTTTGCACCTGTATAACTTATACACTAGAGCAAACTAGTTAGTCCAATATTTGTGTTGGGCAATTCAACCACCAAAATTATTTAGGGACTAGGTGTAAGCCTAATTCCCTTTCAATCTCCCCCTTTTTGGTGATTGATGCCAACACAAACCAAAGCAAATATAGAAGTGCATAATTGAACTAGTTTGCATGATGTAAGTGCAAAGGTTGCTTGGAATTAAGCCAATATAAATACTTACATGATGCGCATGGATTGTTTTCTTTGTTTTTGACATATTGGACCACATTTGCACCGAAAGTTTTGTTTTTGCAAACTCTTTTGTAAATTCTTTTCAAAGTCCTTTTGCAAGATAGTCAAAGGTAAATGAATAAGATTTTGCAAGGCATTTTCAAGTTTTGAAATTTTCTTCCTTTGTTCAAAATGCTTTCCCTTTGACTAAACAAAACTCCCCCTCAAATAAAGTCTCCTCTTAGTGTTCAAGAGGGTTTTAAGACATCAAATTTGAAAATACTACTTACTCCCCCTTTTGAACACAAAGAGATACCAATTTTGAAATTTACCAATTGAAAATCATCAATTTTAAAAATTAGGGTGGTGGTGCGGTCCTTTTGCTTTGGGCCAATACTTTCTCCCCCTTTGGCATGAATCGCCAAAAACGGATACTTAGAATGAAATATAGGCCCTTGGAAGTACTTTCTCCTCCTTTGGTCATAAAATAAGGTAGTGAAGATTATACCATCGTTGGAGAGTGATGCGGAGCTACGGCGAAGGATGAGTAGTAGAGCGGAGTGGAAGCCTTTGTCTTCGCCGAAGACTCCAATTCCCTTTCAATATACCTATGACTTGGTTTGGAATACACTTGAAAACACATTAGTCATAGCATATAGAAGAGACATGATCAAAGGTATTCTAATGAGCTATGTGTGCAAGTTTAGCAAAAGAAATTCCTAGAATCAAGAATATTAAGCTCATGCCTAAGTCTGGTAAAAGATTGTTCATCAAGTGGCTTGGTAAAGATATCGGCTAATTGATCTTTAGTGTTAATGTATGAAATCTCGATATCCCCCTTTTGTTGGTGATCCCGAAGAAAATGATACCGAATGGCTATGTGTTTAGTGCGGCTATGCTCAACGGGATTATCCGCCATGCGGATTGCACTCTCATTATCACATAGAAGATGAACCTTGGTTAATTTGTAACCGTAGTCCCGCAGGGTTTGCCTCATCCAAAGCAATTGCGCGCAATAGTGACCTGCGGCAATATACTCGGCTTCGGCGGTAGAAAGAGCGACCGAATTTTGCTTCTTTGAAGCCCAAGACACCAAGGATCTTCCCAAGAACTGGCAAGTCCCCGATGTGCTCTTTCTATTAATCTTACACCCCGCCCAATCGGCATCCGAATAACCAATCAAATCAAAAGTGGATCCCCGAGGGTACCAAAGCCCAAACTTAGGAGTATAAGCCAAATATCTCAAGATTCGTTTTACGGCCGTAAGGTGTGATTCCTTAGGGTCGGCTTGGAATCTTGCACACATGCATACGGAAAGCATAATGTCCGGTCGAGATGCACATAAATAAAGCAGTGAACCAATCATCGACCGGTATACCTTTTGATCCACGGACTTACCTCCCGTGTCGAGGTCGAGATGCCCATTTGTTCCCATGGGAGTCTTGATGGGCTTGGCATCCTTCATTCCAAACTTGCTTAGAATATCTTGAGTATACTTCGTTTGGCTAATGAAGGTGCCCTCTTGGAGTTGCTTGACTTGGAATCCTAGAAAATACTTCAACTCCCCCATCATAGACATCTCGAATTTCTGTGTCATGATCCTACTAAATTCTTCACATGTAGATTCGTTAGTAGACCCAAATATAATATCATCAACGTAAATTTGGCATACAAACAAATCATTGTCAAGAGTTTTAGTAAATAAAGTAGGATCGGCCTTTCCGACTTTGAAGCCATTAGCAATAAGGAAATCTCTAAGGCATTCATACCATGCTCTTGGGGCTTGCTTGAGCCCATAAAGCGCCTTAGAGAGCCTATAGACATGGTTAGGGTACTCACTATCTTCAAAGCCGGGAGGTTGCTCAACATAGACCTCCTCCTTGATTGGTCCATTGAGGAAGGCACTCTTCACGTCCATTTGATAAAGCTTGAAGCCATGGTAAGTAGCATAGGCCAATAATATGCGAATTGACTCAAGCCTAGCTATGGGTGCATAGGTTTCACCAAAATCCAAACCTTCGACTTGTGAATACCCCTTGGCCACGAGTCGAGCTTTGTTCCTTGTCACCACACCATGCTCGTCTTGCTTGTTGCGGAAGACCCACTTGGTTCCTACAACATTTTGATTAGGACGTGGAACTAAGTGCCATACCTCATTCCTTGTGAAATTGTTGAGCTCCTCTTGCATCGCCATCACCCAATCCGAATCTTGAAGTGCTTCCTCTACCCTGTGTGGCTCAATAGAGGAAACAAAAGAGTAATGTTCACAAAAATGTGAAACACGAGATCGAGTAGTTACCCCCTTATGAATGTCGCCGAGGATGGTGTCGACGGGGTGATCTCGTTGTATTGCTTGGTGGACTCTTGGGTGTGGCGGCCTTGGTTGTTCATCCTCCTTGTCTTCATCATTTGCATCTCCCCCTTGATCGTTGCCGTCATTTTGAGGTGGCTCATCTTCTTGATCTTCTTGTTCAACATCTTGAGCCTCATCCTCAATTTGAGTTGGTGGAGATGCTTGCATGGGGGAGGATGGTTGATCTTGTGCATGTGGAGGCTCTTCGGATTCCTTAGGACACACATCCCCAATGGACATGTTCCTTAGCGCTATGCATGGAGCCTGTTCTTCACCTATCTCATCAAGATCAACTTGCTCTACTTGAGAGCCGTTAGTCTCATCAAACACAACGTCACAAGAAACTTAAACAAGTCCTGAGGACTTGTTAAAGACTCTATATGCCCTTGTGTTTGAGTCATATCCTAGTAAAAAGCCTTCTACAGTTTTAGGAGCAAATTTAGATTTTCTACCTCTTTTGACAAGAATGAAACATTTGCTACCAAAAACTCTAAAATATGAAATATTTGGCTTTTTACCGGTTAGGAGTTCATAGGATGTCTTCTTGAGGATTTGGTGAAGATATAACCGGTTGATGGCGTAGCAGGCGGTGTTGACCGCTTCGGCCCAAAACCGATCCGGTGTCTTGTACTCATCAAGCATGGTTCTTGCCATTTCCAATAGAGTTCGATTCTTCCTCTCCACTACACCATTTTGTTGTGGAGTGTAGGGAGAAGAGAACTCATGCTTGATGCCCTCCTCCTCAAGGAAGCCTTTAATTTGAGAGTTCTTGAACTCCGTTCCATTGTCGCTTCTAATTTTCTTGATCCTTAGGCCGAACTCATTTTGAGCCCGTCTCAAGAATCCCTTTAAGGTCTCTTGGGTATAAGATTTGTCCTGCAAAAAGAACACCCAAGTGAAGCGAGAATAATCATCCACAATAACTAGACAGTACTTACTCCCGCCGATGCTTATGTAAGCGATCGGGCCGAATAGGTCCATGTGTAGGAGCTCCAGTGGCCTGTCACTAGTCATGATGTTCTTGTGTAGATGATGAGTGCCAACTTGCTTCCCGGCTTGGCATGCGCTACAAATCCTGTCTTTCTCAAAATGAACATTGGTTAGTCCTAAAATGTGTTCTCCCTTTAGAAGCTTGTGAAGATTCTTCATTCCAACATGGGCCAGTCGGCGGTGCCAGAGCCAACCCAAGTTAGTCTTAGCAATTAAGCAAGTGTCGAGTTCAGCTCTATCAAAATCTACCAAGTATAGCTGACCCTCTAACACTCCCTTAAATGCTATTGAATCATCACTTCTTATAAAGACAGTGACACCTACATCAGTAAATAGACAGTTGTAGCCCATTTGACATAATTGGGATACGGAAAGCAAATTGTAATCTAAAGAATCTACGGGCCCGTTTGTTTGATTAGAATTAGGCTGAATTGAAATTTATTCTATGACGGGCCTGTTTGGCTAGACCTGGAATCGGAATTTAACATTCTACCGACTTTCCAAGCCCGAATTGAAAGCTTACAATTGATTCCTACCCTCTCAATATGGAAAAGGATTCCTCTCCACTGCTCCCCTCCCGACACCTCTCCGCACCGCATCGCTCCCGACGACCGTCCTGAGGTAAACCTTCTCAACTAGACTACTGTGTTCCCCTATGGTTGTGGTCTGCTCTCCCCTATGTCGATCTGCTCTCCCCTTCCAGCTTACCAATCACCGCCTCATCAGCATAGCTGGGAGCTGGGAGGCGATCATGCTGAGGGTTTATTTGGCCGGCCACCTTTGGTCAGCAGTGATGACAACTAATTTGAAGTTTTCCACAAAAACGTGTTCATGGTGATGCTCTCGGTTTTCTCCAAAATCTATGATGAATACTTGATGCTTTTCAAATCCACTCCATGGATCTATTAGTCCATGAGATAACGCATCTATGGCTCAAGACTCATCTCAAATTGTTGGATATTTATGGCGGTGGAAGTAGTCGGCGCTGGCAAGCAGACCAGCGAGCGACCTGTCTGATGGTCAGGATGTGGTGGAGCTTGTGGAGGGTCTGCTGTCTTAGTCCATTTGCCTGCACACATGGTACTCCTGTCTGTTATCCAAGAAAGTCAAAACGAATTACAATTTGGAATTGATAGGTAATTACTAGCAATAATTATATATGAGCACCAAGTTGAAATACATACATTTGACAATTCTTTTTTCTTTCATTTAATAAATAGCGCACATGTTCACATATAAAATATTAGAATTTATCTTTAGAATTTATCATTAGAATTTGACTAGAAAGATCTGGAATCATTAGAAATTATCTTTTAACTGGACTTCAGTAGCAGCTTGTTTGTAGTGCTGCTAGTTTTATGGATAATGGAAAGAAACTTAGGGGGTGTTTGGTTAGAGGGACTAAAGATTAGTCTCTAGTTTTTAGTCTCATTTAGTCCCTTTTTTGCCAAACACTAGAACTAAAATATGGACTTAAATGATTTAGTCTTTAGTGCTTCACATAGGTGCTAAAAGAGACTAAAATCCACATGAGTGTATTCCAAAGCATTTAAGTCTTTGGACAATGTATTTAATGACTTTAGAATCTATTTAGTCCCTATAATCAAACAAGTAGGGACTAAAGTTTAGTCCTAGAACTAAAGTTTAGTCCTAATACTAATTGAAACCAAACATGGCCTTAACAAGCAGCCTCTTTGTGATCTACTGATCTTGTTCAGTACATCCTTAAGTTTGGTTCAAGTTCATAAGAAATTAGCAGCCTGTTTGTGATCTACCAGCGCAACCAAATTACAACCTGTTTGTGGAAGAGGCAAGGCATAGATTCTTAAGTTTGATTCAGTGCACATCCTGTTTGTTAGAATTTTTTGCCAGTTTGTGATCTACTAATCTTGTTATTCTTTATCTATTGCGAATTTCATTGGCTAAACCATTTACTGTTCATAAACCATAAACCTTTGGCAGAGATAGGGCCTTGAGTTTTGGAATTGTTCACATCTTACTAAAAATTCTGTTCAAGCCCTACTATCACTGTTTGTTTCCTTTCACATCTTTGGAATTGTTCATAATCTTATAGTAGAATCAATCTGAGGAAGGTATATTATCTTGCCATGATTTTTAGCACGCTGACATCAAAGGAAATTTTTAGCACGCTGGAGGAGATAGATGGGTTAGATGAAGACATATTTTTAGACTTATTTGATATCTTAACAGTTGATGCACGCAAGTATGAGTCCTTGTTGGCACTTCTAGTGATCTTGAGGAAGAGATGGCTGCTGAAGCAACTCAAAAAGTGAACTGAGTTGTGGTTGGGTGAATTGAACTATAGTGAAAAATTGTTGGTCTTAGTATCTGTTGAATCTAATAATTTATTTGGTCTTAGTATCTGTTGGTTATGATTAATCTAGATGTTGATGACTAAATTGGAGACATGTATAATCTGGTTGGTTGTGTGTTGGTAGCAGTTCTATCTAATCTTGATGATGATGTGGTTACTTTCCTCCAAATATGTAAATTCTATATATAACTATCCAAACATGATATTGAATTTGATTCATGGAAAAAAATTCCATTAACATCCAAACTAAAAAATTGAATTGAATTAAATTCTATGGTATTACTTTCTTTAGGAATCTAATATCTAGAATGTTATTCATAGAATGAGTTTCATTTCCAAGGAAACAAACGACCCCGAAAAACATTGGAAATAGTATGGTCAGGTGATATAGCAATTTTACCCAATCCTTTGACCAAACCTTGGTTTCCATCCCCGAATGTGATAGCTCGTTGGGGATCTTGGTTTTTCTCATATGAGGAGAACATCTTTTTCTCCCCTGTCATGTGGTTTGTGCACCCGCTGTCGAGTATCCAACTTGAGCCCCCGGATGCATAAACCTATAAAACAATTTTAGTTCTTGACTTTAGGTACCCAAACGGTTTTGGGTCCTTTAGCATTAGAAACAAGAACTTTGGGTACCCAAACACAAGTCTTGGAGCCCTTGTGTTTGCCCCCAACAATCTTGGCAACTACCTTGCCGGATTTGCTAGTAAGCACATATGATGCATCAAAAGTTTTGAATGAAATAGCATGATCATTTGATGCATTAGGAATTTTCTTTCTAGGCAACTTAGCACGGGTTGGTTGCCTAGAACTAGATGTCTCACCCTTATACATAAAAGCATGGTTAGGGCCAGAGTGAGACTTCATAGAATGAACTCTCCTAATTTTGCTCTCAGGATAGCCGGCAGGGTACAAAATGTAACCCTTGTTATCCTGAGGCATGGGAGCCTTGCCCTTAACAAAATTAGATAAATTCTTTGGAGGGGCATTAAGTTTGACATTGTCTCCCCTTTGGAAGCCAATGCCATCCTTAATGCCAGGGCGTCTCCCATTATAGAGCATGCTTCTAGCAAATTTAAACTTTTCATTTTCTAAGTCATGCTCACTAATCTTAGCATTAAGTTGTGCTATGTGATCATTTTGTTTTTTAATTAAGGCTAGGTGATCATGGATAGCATCAACATTAATATCTCTACATCTAGTACAAATGGAAATATGCTTAGTAGATGTAGAGGGTTTGCAAGTTTTAAATTCTATAACCTTAGCATGTAGTATATCATTCTCATCTCTAAGGTTAGAAATGCAAACATCAAAATCTCTAGCCTTAGCAAGCAATTTTTCTTTTTCATCTCTAAGGCTAGCGAGAGAAACATTCAACTCATCAATTCTAGCAAGTAAATCAATGTTATCATCTTTAGAATTGGAAGTTGAAACATTGCAAATATGAGAATCAACCTTAGCAATTAAATTAGCATTTTCATTTCTAAGGTTGGCAATAGTGTCATGGCAGGTGCTTAGCTCACTAGACAATTTGTTACATTTTTCTACCTCTAGAGCATAAGCATTTTTAACCTTAACATGCTTCTTATTTTCCTTGATTAGGAAGTCCTCTTGGGAGAGATCATCCTTTTCATGGATGGCACTAATTAGCTCATTTAATTTTTCCTTTTGTTCCATGTTAAGGTTGGCAAAAAGGATACGCAAATTATCTTCCTCACAACTAGCACTATCATCACTAGAAGATTCATATTTGGTGGAGGAGTTAGATTTAACCTTCTTCCTTTTGCCGTCCTTTGCCATGAGGCACTTGTGGCCGACATTGGGGAAGAGAAGTCCCTTGGTGACTGCGATGTTGGCGGCGTCCTCGTCGTCGGAGGAGGAGTCGGTGGAGCTCTCGTCGGAGTTCCACTCGCGGCACACGTGGGCATCGCCGCCCTTCTTCTTGTGGTACCTCTTCTTTTCTCTTCTCTTGCCCTTCTTGTCGTCGCCCCTGTCACTGTCACTAGACATAGGACATTTTGCAATAAAATGACCGGGCTTACCACACTTGTAGCAAACCTTCTTGGAACGGGATTTGTAATCCTTCCCCTTCCGTTGCTTGAGGATTTGCCGAAAGCTTTTGGTGATTAAGGCCATCTCCTTATTGTCGAGCTTGGAGGCGTCAATTGGTTGTCTACTTGGTGTAGACTCCTCCTTCTTTTCCTCCGTTGCCTTGAAGGCCACCGGTTGCGCCTCGGATGTGGAAGGTTCGTCAAGCTCGTTGATCTTCTTTGAGCCCTTAATCATGCATTCAAAGCTCACAAAATTCCCGATAACTTCCTCGGGGGTCATTAGTGGATATCTAGGATTACCACGAATTAATTGAACTTGAGTGGGGTTAAGGAAAATAAGAGCTCTTAAAATAACCTTAACCACCTCGTGGTCATCCCACTTTTTGCTCCCGAGGTTGTGCACTTGGTTCACCAAGGTCTTGAGCCGGTTGTACATATCTTGTGGCTCCTCCCCTTGGTGAAGACGGAAGCGACCGAGCTCCCCCTCGATCGTTTCCCGCTTGGTGATCTTGGTGAGTTCATCACCCTCGTACGCCGTCTTGAGTAGGTCCCAAATCTCCTTTGCATTCTTCAACCCTTGTACTTTGTTGTATTCCTCCTTGCTTAGAGAGGCGAGGAGAATGGTTGTGGCTTGGGAGTTGAAGTGCTCGATTTGGGCCACTTCGTCCGTGTCATAATCCTCATCCCCTATTGATGGTACCTGTGCTCCAAACTCAACAACATTCCATATACTTTTGTGGAGTGAGGTTAGATGAAATTTCATTAAATCACTCCACCTAGCATAATCTTCGCCGTCAAAAGTTGGCGGTTTGCCTAATGGAACGGAGAGTAATGGAGTATGTCTAGATGTACGGGGATAGTGTAGGGGGATCTTACTAAACTTCTTGCGCTCTTGGCGCTTAGAAGTTACGGACGGTGCATCGGAGTCGGAGGCGGATGTTGATGAAGTGTCGGTCTCGTAGTAGACCACCTTCCTCATCCTCTTGTGCTTGTCGCCTTTCCGATGCGACTTGTGAGAAGAAGATTTTTCCTTCTTCTCTTTATGGTGAGAAGAGGAAGATCTTTTCTCCTTCCGTTTGGAGGAGTCCTTCTTCTTCTCCCTCCTCTTGGTGCGGGACTCTTCCGATGAAGTGCTCCCTTGGCTTGTAGTGGGCTTGTCGCCGGTCTCCATCTCCCTCTTGGTGTGATCTCCCGACATCACTTCGAGCGGTTAGGCTCTAATGAAGCACCGGGCTCCGATACCAATTGAAAGTCGCCTAGAGGGGGGGGGTGAATAGGGCGAAACTGAAAATCACAAAAATAATCACAACTACAAGCCGGGTTAGCGTTAGAAATATAATAGAGTCCGCAAGAGAGGGCGCAAAACAAATCGCAAGCGAATAATGGAGTGAGACACGCGGATTTGTTTTACCGAGGTTCGGTTCTCTCAAACCTACTCCCCGTTGAGGAGGCCACAAAGGCCGGGTCTCTTTCAACCCTTCCCTCTCTCAAACGGTCCCTCGGACCGAGTGAGCTTCTCTTTCTCAAATCACTTGGGAATCAAACTTCCCGCAAGGACCACCACACAATTGGTGTCTCTTGCCTCAATTACAAGTGAGTGTTTGATCACAAGAAAGAATGCCAAAGAAAAAGAAGCGATCCAAGCGCAAGAGCTCAAATGAACACTACAAATCACTCTCTCTAGTCACTAGGGCTTTGTGTGGAGTTGGGAGAGGATTTGATCTCTTTTGGTGTGCTTTGCAATGAATGCTAGCTCTTGTATAGTGGTTGGAAGTTGGAAAACTTGGATGCAATGAATGGTGGGGTGGTTGGGGTATTTATAGCCCCAACCACCAAAAGTGGCCGTTGGGAGGCTGTCTGCTCGATGGCGCACCGGACAGTCCGGTGCACACCGGACATGTCCGGTGCCCCCGCCACGTCATCAATGCCGTTGGATTCTGACCGTTGGAGCTTCTGACTTCTGGGCCCGCCTGGATGTCCGGTGCACACCGGACATCAACTGTTCATTGTCCGGTGCGCCGGTATGGGCGCGCCTGACTTCTGCGCGCGCAGAGCGCGCATTAAATGCGACGCAGGTAGCCGTTGGCGCCGAAATAGCCGTTGCTCCGTGGTTACACCGGACAGTCCGGTGCACACCGGACATGTCCGGTGAATTATAGCGGAGCGGCTGTTGCGCGATCCCGAGGCTGGCGAGTTGAGGAGGCCGCGCTTCTATGGAGCACCGGACACTGTCCGGTGTACACCGGACAGTCCGGTGAATTATAGCGAAGCGGCCTGAGGAATTCCCGAAGGTGGCGAGTTTGAGTTGGAGTCCTCTGGTGCACCGGACACTGTCCGGTGTACACCGGACAGTCCGGTGCCTCCAGACCAGAGGTGCCTTCGGTTGCCTCTTTGCTCCTTTGTTGAATCCAAAACTTGATCTTTTTATTTGCTGAGTGTGAACCTTTTGCACCTGTATAACTTATACACTAGAGCAAACTAGTTAGTCCAATATTTGTGTTGGGCAATTCAACCACCAAAATTATTTAGGGACTAGGTGTAAGCCTAATTCCCTTTCATTTCTAAACTTGGAACTTTATTTTTCCAAATAATTTCTATTTTTCCCAGAAAATAAACTAATTTTACTTAAGAAAATAAAAATCCCTTAAAAAAAGGTTTCAAACTAACTCTAAATAACATTGTTTATTTAGTAAAGTTTGAAATAAAAAATTAGATAAGGGATAGGATAGCTGCTGAAACAACCTAATAAGGTGAAATTTGGAATGAGAGATGAGTTACGTGTTCATTTGACTTTAATTCGTATTAACTTTTATAGTGTTTTATCTCTATGGGTTATATCTGCAACAGTCCAAACAATTGTCTTTAGGGCGTGTTTGGTTACTGTCTAACTTGTCATATTTTGTCTAACTTTTCTGTCTAAGGCTGGTTATTCAATTTGGACGACTAATCTTAGGTAAAGTGTGACATATTTAGCCATAAACCAAACAAGCCCTTAATCCGAGGAACATACTCGTGAATGAGTAAGGCTATCCGCACTTATGTGGTGAGTAGCTACGAGGAATACGCTATAAATATATAGTTAGATATGCAGAAAAAAATACTACAGTGGAGTACATTACCGGTCTATTTGAACTTGGGCTATCTCTAGTAGGCTGTGTAAACAGTCGTGTAAAGTACTGTTGTGCACTGCTTGCAGAGTAGAGTTTGAAATACTGAATGAGATAGGGAGTAGAATAAGGAGTCTTTTGGAGATAGCCTATAAGGCCTAGGGAACGCCAAATATAGGGTCATATTCTCTCATATTCAAAATCTTTCTCGTGTGCGCCTTAGAGGTGGGGGGAAGAGAGGAAAGCGACAGTGATGAGAAGAGAGACGAAAAGAAATAATGTATTATGTGGTAGTTGGTATATGATTGAGATATAGAATAAACATGAGTATGGAGAATTTTGGTATAGGATAGAGAATCTTGCTGATAAGGATAAAATATTTCTTTTAAAATATTATGAGTGCGGATAGCCTAATCTTTGTCTAATTGGTTATCCATACTGTGTGATCTTAAGCCATCGTATATGTTGACTTTACATGATCATCTGTTTGGTTGTCAGCACGTGGCAGACGTGGGATGTACGAGCGGATGAAAAATAAACCATTTTATGGTGATTTTCTTGCATACGCCCATAGACTGAACCGTGCATACGCGGCTGGCCAGACTCATGTCTGTCCGACTTGGTGTGGCCAGCCATCCTGTCGAGTACCCAAGAACCGGATGCCCAAAACTGGTATATCAGTCGTGCTCACGGTCAAGGATGCCTCGAACCCTAACATGAGTAACTTATAGAATTAAATTTAACTTGTCATGCATTGCATTGTGGGATATTACATCTATGATCTCTTATTAAACTAAGATGATATTTACTTATACTTAATAATTGCTAATAAAATTTTGATCAGTAAAATTAAAAGCAATACTCAACATTAATCATAATCCTTGGTAAGCCTTAAACTACACTTTTTCCCATGCTTGCTGAGCAATGACCGTATGGAAACTCATCCTTGTTATAATGTAACGCTCTAAATTTGAGGGTATAAATTTTTTTCTAAATATCTACCAAATTCAGTTGTTACCCTTTACCTCTCTCTAGTTGTTGGGGACTTGTTCTCAAATGCTATGAGTTAAGAACAAGGCAACACAAAATGTTAATGGTTAAAGTCTTTCGTCCTTCGAAGCATTATTTCTCATAGGATATAATGATCTTCAGACGAAAGTCATGAAGGACGTACCTTCATCATTGCAGTATATATTAATGAAAGACGAAGCATATGGAACATGAGAAATAACATAAATAATCATATGACATCCTTAATATATCTTTTTTATATCATCATAAATGAACATGAACAATATTAAATTACATTTGTACCTTCGGCTTGACAGAAGGCAAAAGTCCAAGCGTGACACACGAGTGAATACAAGTCGGCGCGAACAGTACGGAGGTACTGTTCATCTATTTATAGGCACAGGGCGCAGCCTGTGTAAAATTACATTCATGCCCTTCATGTTTACTATTAACTTAAGGTCGATCTATCGAGGACTAGATAGCCTTTTCCTCTTTAAGTCGGTTCCTTTTTCTGCTGCTGAGCCGAAGCTTCCTTGCGTGTAGCTTCGGAGCTAGTCCAACCTTCGTCCCGACCATGCTTTTCATATTGTGTACAGCTTCATTCTGAGTTCAAATGTTCCTGTACATATATTACACTTAGGAAACATTGTTAATCATGTTTTTGAGGACCTTCGGAAGACGAAGGCCCCCAACAGTAGCCCCACGCAGTATTAATTTGTTATAACAACGAATTTAGACTGCGACGTGAACGAAGGCCTTAAGCCGAAGGTCCAAAAAAACACCTTCCCTTTGCTAGAATAGCAACAGTCAATGACACACGGGGTCCACCAAGTTGCAAAGCACTAGGTGTATAAATATAAACCATAGCGGCAGCATTTGATACACCATTTCTGCCATTTGCGTTATTTTCTCAAACTTTTAACTCTTGCTCATTAGCTCTTGCCTGATTTTCGATTTTTAGAGCTTCGATTTAAAGACATGTTTGCTCCAAATTTGAAAAGAAGAAGATGAGTGGAGAGAAGAAGATGACTGAAGAGAAGAAAACGACCGGGAAGACGAAGCTGTATGAAGAGAAAAAAGTTGCAGATCCTTTCATTGTTGGATTTATTGAGTCCATGGCGAAAATAAATACAGAGAAAATTACTAAGGAGATCATGGAGGGTTTATCCGAAAATTCTAATGACAGTGATAGTTATGACGTGGAAAGTGGGGATGAAGACTCTGAGGATCGGCCGTGGCGCCCAAGCCATACTATCTTCGAAAAATTGACTATCAAGCAAAGTCATATTGATGCCATGAGGGGGAGATATTTTCGCGACGCATCTATTGTCAGAGTTGGAGGAGACAGTACTACCCCTGCTTCGGAGGAAAACGAAGTTGTTATATACCGAAGCTTCTTAAAGGCAGGTCTTCGGTTCCCGCTGAGCAAGTTTGTGGTTGAAGTGCTGAAGATATACCAGATCTTCCTTCATCAGATTACTCCCAAAGCTATAATTAGGATAGGGATTTTTGTCTGGGCTGTAAGGAGTCAGGGGCTAGAGCCAAGCGCGAAGTGCTTCTGCAGTATGCACGAGCTTTTATATGAGATGAAGGCTACTGGCAAAGAACAGTACCACAACAACTTCGGTTGTTATGGATTTATTGCTCGCCCCAATGCAAGCCATCCAGTACCGACATTCCGGAAAAGATGGCCCGAAGCCTGGATGGAGGAGTGGTTTTATGTTAAAAATGATTTAAAGAAAAGGGAGGATATCAAGGAAGTTATCCAGCGCCCCATCTAGTCCTGCTTCGGCCTCCGAAGGCCGAAGGTGGATATTGATGGCGACGTTGAAGAGTGTAAGAAGGCCTTTAGTACTGTGTGCTCCTTTGTAACACCCTAAATCTCCTTTTGAGAATATAGTAAAAATTTTCAAAGATCTTGCATTAGAATTTTTCTTTTTCTCTTTAGAACTATCATAACATTTGAAGACTCATCTCCCTATTTAAAAGCATTTGCTTAAGTGAATAAAACAATAAATAGAACCATATTTGGCACTCATGATGAAGTTTTAATTGTATGTGCCTTAAAAACAATAATAAAATATAACAATGGAATTGAGAATTTGAATTTAACCCAAAATTTCACTTTGGGGTTTTAGAAATAATATGTAAAAGAGAAAAGGAAAAGAAGAAATTATTATGTGAATAAAAATAATTATAATATATATATTATTCTTGTACAGATTTGAGTTGGTACATTTTGACTCAAAAGTGAAATTCATAACAAGATCCATATTCAAATTTGAAATTTGAAAAGTAAAAAGAGTAAAACAAAACAGAAAAAGAAAAAGACAAAGAACCCTACCTGGGCCGGCAGACCCCATTTTGGCCCACCCAGGAAAGCCTCCCGCGTGGCTCACTCCTACGCTTCACCGCGTGCGCCGACAGGCGGGACCCACTGGTCGGTCACACCGCGCCAGCCACTCCTTCGTTCCGCTCGGCGCTGACATCCCGACCCCACTTCGCCAGCCCCCGAACCAAAGACGCCTCGGATTAGCTCTCTCCGACACACTGGGCCCTATCGCCAGTCGCACCCACCTCGCACGAGTCCTCTGCCGTGTGGGCCCCGCAAGTCATCCCCGACCTCCGGTAAAGTCGCGCTCCGTTGCTGCGGAACTCCGAATTTGACGCGCGTGATCACGATCGGGCGAGGACTTCCGCGTCCACGGCGTCTATATTTAAGCCCGTTGCCCCTGGAGTCGTTAATCGGCCTGCCGATCACGCGGAGGCGTCTCCATCCGCGCCGCCGGGATCCGCGCAGACGACACCCACCGCCAAGCTCAGGAATCACGGGCAATCGGACACCGCGGGGCATCCGACCGCTGCGCCGTGCACTCGTGGAGCTTCGGTCGTCACCAATTCCGTCATCGACGCCACCGTTACCGCGCAATTTCTCACCGGCGTGGCAAGTTCCGCCTGGATCCGCGCCGCGCCGTGGTCCGAGACATTCGGCCTTCAATAGTCGGTATGAAATCTTCTCCAAAGCCCGCCGTCGTACCAATTTCGTTTTAAGGGCAGTAGCGCTTGGGGTGGTGCACCGTAGGGGTGAGATTGACCAACGCCGGCGAGGGCTCCGCCGCTGGCAGCAAACACGCCGCCGTGTGTAGCTCGGTTGGGGAAGGCGCGTGCGCGGCCGTCGATTCGATGATGAACGGCGGAGATCATATCAATGGATACCCCTTCGACGTTTTAAATCCTGATCGTCGATGCGCGATCCTTCGGTCCAGATGGGTATTGGGGTAATGGACGATCGCCAGCCGTAGATCTAGGATCCTGCGGCTATCGTTGCGCGCTGATTCATCGAAGTCAGGATCTAATCCTAAGCGTTGATTTTGATCCAACGGCTCATGGTGGCCGATACCCTTTCGGCCTGGGGTTTTGCATATGAACCCCTCACCTTTTAGCGAATCAACCCGCCGTCCACCGTAACAGTGCACTGAGTCTTAGGAATTCTTCTGGTTTAGCCCCTGGGTTTCTCTGGATTTGAGGCCCAGTCCAGTGAATAGGAAAATCATAGAAAATAATTTAGAAAATGATTTTTAGTGTTAAAATAAATCCAGAAACTTAATTAATTCATAACTAATTCATTTTAGCTCCAAATTGAGTCATTCCAATTCCTAAAATTTTGTAATAATATTCTCTACCATTTAGAATCACTGTTTTGACATGAACTCTGTCAGAAAATTTATTTATCATTTAATCATATTATAATCACCTAAAATCTTAGGAAATTCATAAGTTGAATTCTACAACTCCAAAATTAATAATTCTTTTTCCTGTGATCTTATTTTTATGTGTAGATTATTATTATGTATTTTGTTTACTTGTTTGGTGTGATGTTAAATTTTGCCTACACTGTTTGTTTGTATTACTACGACTAGCAGTGAAGTCACGTGTCACCTGAAGAATCATCCTGGTACCTGGAATCTCAAGGCCCAGGCAAGTTGTGCCCTTGATCACTTCTTTTTACCCAGCCATGTTCTGATTAATCATAATGATCTGCATAGGTTAATTTGATGGGACCCAACAGGTTACCTAGTTTGATTATCTTTATACCTTGTTTACCACTGATCTTTCTGGGTAGTACTTGCTAGTGCTATATGTGGTTTTGGGTATGGAGATACACTATTCATGATTACACTTTTTGTTATCAGTTGTTATTTAATGTTCATGTTAAGATCATTATGTTAATTGGAACATGGAGCGACCACCCGGGAAAACAGTGCTACCACAAGGGTGGTATGGGACGCCCTTGGCTGATTAATTAGGAAAGCTAGTGGAAGACTACCTTACCCGAAAGGGGCAAGGGCAGTAGGGGAGAGGTCAGTGTAGGGAGGCCCTCGGGAGGATTTTGCTGCGATGGCGGTCCTGCAAGGGATTCCTGCACTGGATCTTCCTATAAACTGTAGCGGGTTTTCGGAAGCTAGTGGAACTTTGTAAAGGCCTCGTAGTGTTACCCAGCCTCGCTTCCTTGGTAGAGGTGTATGGGATTCATGACCCCTTGGCAGATGGGTAACACGACTTGTGGGTAAAGATGCGCAACCTCTGCAGAGTGTAAAACTGGTATACTAGCCGTGCTCACGGTCATGAGCAGCTCGGACCCTCACATGATTAATTTATGGAACTAAATTCAATTTGTCATATGCATTGCATTGCAGGTGGTGTTGTTACTTGATTTATTACTTAATTGGGTTTGGTATTTACTTATACTTAGTAACTGCTAATAAAATTTTGACCAACTTTAAAAGCAATGCTCAGCTCTAACCATCTTCTTTGGTAAGCCTTACACTTCACGTGAGCTTCCATCTTTGGCAAGTTCATACACATTATTCCCCACAACTTGTTGAGCGATGAACGTATGTGAGCTCACTCTTGCTGTCTCACATACACCACAGGTCAAGACCAGGTACTGCAGGATGATGCTCATGGAGGATGCTGTGTTGAGTTCGTGAGTGGTCTAGGCCGTCGTCTCCCAGTCAACTTTGGGTTGCTGGACCGTTGTCTCCTTATAATGTAATTATTTATTTTGTATAGAACCCCTGTTATATGTAAAGATGTGACATTCGATCCTGTGCCACTATACATCATATGTATGAGACTTGGTCCCAGCATACCTGGTGTTTATGTTAACCCCGGGTTTTGGACCCCTAAAATCCGGGTGTTACAGAAGTGGTATCAGAGGAATGTTGACTGTAGGACGAAGCCTAGGTAGAACTGAACAACCAATACTTACTTACCTTTGCTACTCTGATTCTTTTCTAAACTTATCTTAATCTTCTCCTCATCTAATTCCGCTTTACTCTGATTATTCTTACCTTTTTCATTCTAAAGACAAATGTGGATTTCACACTTTGAAATCCTGTGCTTAAATTGACCTTTAGGAATAAGAGACCTATTCTTAGGAACAAAAACAAAACTATTTTTATGGTTATCTATGCACTTGAATGTTTGTTCTTATGATATATGTTTGATTTGGATCTTTGATTGAGTGTGATGGGTTGTGGATCAATGTTCACAACTACATCTGCATATACAACTAGGCATAAAGGATAGCATTTGTAAAATAACTAGACAAACTAGATCATTCCTCATTAAAATATCTAGCCAAAAATATCCATCTCATCTAAAAAGATTCTATCCTACACTCATAGATCCATCTCATCCCAAAAGATCCTAACTTATCCTAATTAAAATATATTTACTTAATAGATCCATCTTGGCT
Organism: Zea luxurians; assembly: GCA_029449295.1. Lineage (NCBI taxonomy): Eukaryota > Viridiplantae > Streptophyta > Magnoliopsida > Poales > Poaceae > Zea > Zea luxurians. The sequence goes on along the minus strand of JAOPSE010000005.1, from coordinate 47,309,332 downwards.
TAAAAGATTATCTCTTATCTCAATAGATTCATCTCACCTTGACATATTCATCTTATCCTAACAACTTTGCTTATCTCATCCTAAAGTAACAACCATGATCTAATGCAAATTAATTAGATCTTATCTAGTCAAACAAGCCACACCAATCTAACCTAGATCTGATCAAATCTAAATGAAATAGTTTAGACTCTACCCCTATAGAACAGGTCTTAACTTAGTTCACCCTGCACTAAATTAAGAATGACAAGATCGACTTGGCCATATGCAACTACCTTAACCATCTGATAGTTGCATAACCTCTCAATTATAAACTAGCAAGAGATTCTATCTTATCATAACATATCTAACTAATCTCAAAACATCCTAACATATCTTATTAATACATATTCTACCCTGTTGGATCTATCTAACTTTAACTAGTCTCATCTAGTCATATTCAGTCTAATCTAGATCCTACCTTACCTAATGTGATCCAACCTAAAGGGAGTTACTTAAACAAGTTAGTTAATACTAGTAACATAGATTAGACCCTACTAGCCTGGTATTAACTTAACCTAGTACATCAAACCAACTCAAAAAAAAAAAATCTAACTCAACCAATAGAGTCATGAAGAATTGTATAATCCATCTATCTCCACCTAACATCAAACAAAATTTCAATCTACATCATGTAGTCTATCTCATCCATATCTATCTTAACCATATTCCCCAGCCCGATAATATACACTAACTCCTCATCAATGAGACAAGGCCGAAGAATATGATCAACTTCATCAAGTAAGGATGAGCACCAACTCAAGTCTTCAAGGATCAAGTGAGGTCACCAAGATGAGTCAAGATCCACAATCTTGGATGGAGTCTTTCTTTATCCCACTCTTTCTTGCCCAAACCTATATAGGCTTTAAAAGACATCTTCTATCCTACATAATAAAGTGGACATACATATAATACCCATGCTCTCCTATCACTTACTAATAATAAAAAGAAAGACCCTTGATTTAGAAATTAAAAGCTAAATTGCAAACCAATCCTTTTGTATTCCCTTTTCTTACAAATCTCGAGGACGAGATTATTTTTAAGGGGGGTAGGATTTGTAACACCCTAAATCTCCTTTTGAGAATATAGTAAAAATTTTCAAAGATCTTGCATTAGAATTTTTCTTTTTCTCTTTAGAACTCTCATAACATTTGAAGACTCATCTCCCTATTTAAAAGCATTTGCTTAAGTGAATAAAACAATAAATAGAACCATATTTGGCACTCATGATGAAGTTTTAATTGTATGTGCCTTAAAAACAATAATAAAATATAACAATGGAATTGAGATTTTGAATTTAACCCAAAATTTCACTTTGGGGTTTTAGAAATAATATGTAAAAGAGAAAAGGAAAAGAAGAAATTATTATGTGAATAAAAATAATTATAATATATATATTATTCTTGTACAGATTTGAGTTGGTACATTTTGACTCAAAAGTGAAATTCATAACAAGATCCATATTCAAATTTGAAATTTGAAAAGTAAAAAGAGTAAAACAAAACAGAAAAAGAAAAAGACAAAGAACCCTACCTGGGCCGGCAGACCCCATTTTGGCCCACCCAGGAAAGCCTCCCGCGCGGCTCACTCCTACGCTTCACCGCGTGCGCCGACAGGCGGGACCCACTGGTCGGTCACACCGCGCCAGCCACTCCTTCGTTCCGCTCGGCGCTGACATCCCGACCCCACTTCGCCAGCCCCCGAACCAAAGACGCCTCGGATTAGCTCTCTCCGACACACTGGGCCCTATCGCCAGTCGCACCCACCTCGCACGAGTCCTCTGCCGTGTGGGCCCCGCAAGTCATCCCCGACCTCCGGTAAAGTCGCGCTCCGTTGCTGCGGAACTCCGAATTTGACGCGCGTGATCACGATCGGGCGAGGACTTCCGCGTCCACGGCGTCTATATTTAAGCCCGTTGCCCCTGGAGTCGTTAATCGGCCTGCCGATCACGCGGAGGCGTCTCCATCCGCGCCGCCGGGATCCGCGCAGACGACACCCACCGCCAAGCTCAGGAATCACGGGCAATCGGACACCGCGGGGCATCCGACCGCTGCGCCGTGCACTCGTGGAGCTTCGGTCGTCACCAATTCCGTCATCGACGCCACCGTTACCGCGCAATTTCTCACCGGCGTGGCAAGTTCCGCCTGGATCCGCGCCGCGCCGTGGTCCGAGACATTCGGCCTTCAATAGTCGGTATGAAATCTTCTCCAAAGCCCGCTGTCGTACCAATTTCGTTTTAAGGGCAGTAGCGCTTGGGGTGGTGCACCGTAGGGGTGAGATTGACCAACGCCGGCGAGGGCTCCGCCGCTGGCAGCAAACACGCCGCCGTGTGTAGCTCGGTTGGGGAAGGCGCGTGCGCGGCCGTCGATTCGATGATGAACGGCGGAGATCATATCAATGGATACCCCTTCGACGTTTTAAATCCTGATCGTCGATGCGCGATCCTTCGGTCCAGATGGGTATTGGGGTAATGGACGATCGCCAGCCGTAGATCTAGGATCCTGCGGCTATCGTTGCGCGCTGATTCATCGAAGTCAGGATCTAATCCTAAGCGTTGATTTTGATCCAACGGCTCATGGTGGCCGATACCCTTTCGGCCTGGGGTTTTGCATATGAACCCCTCACCTTTTAGCGAATCAACCCGCCGTCCACCGTAACAGTGCACTGAGTCTTAGGAATTCTTCTGGTTTAGCCCCTGGGTTTCTCTGGATTTGAGGCCCAGTCCAGTGAATAGGAAAATCATAGAAAATAATTTAGAAAATGATTTTTAGTGTTAAAATAAATCCAGAAACTTAATTAATTCATAACTAATTCATTTTAGCTCCAAATTGAGTCATTCCAATTCCTAAAATTTTGTAATAATATTCTCTACCATTTAGAATCACTGTTTTGACATGAACTCTGTCAGAAAATTTATTTATCATTTAATCATATTATAATCACCTAAAATCTTAGGAAATTCATAAGTTGAATTCTACAACTCCAAAATTAATAATTCTTTTTCCTGTGATCTTATTTTTATGTGTAGATTATTATTATGTATTTTGTTTACTTGTTTGGTGTGATGTTAAATTTTGCCTACACTGTTTGTTTGTATTACTACGACTAGCAGTGAAGTCACGTGTCACCTGAAGAATCATCCTGGTACCTGGAATCTCAAGGCCCAGGCAAGTTGTGCCCTTGATCACTTCTTTTTACCCAGCCATGTTCTGATTAATCATAATGATCTGCATAGGTTAATTTGATGGGACCCAACAGGTTACCTAGTTTGATTATCTTTATACCTTGTTTACCACTGATCTTTCTGGGTAGTACTTGCTAGTGCTATATGTGGTTTTGGGTATGGAGATACACTATTCATGATTACACTTTTTGTTATCAGTTGTTATTTAATGTTCATGTTAAGATCATTATGTTAATTGGAACATGGAGCGACCACCCGGGAAAACAGTGCTACCACAAGGGTGGTATGGGACGCCCTTGGCTGATTAATTAGGAAAGCTAGTGGAAGACTACCTTACCCGAAAGGGGCAAGGGCAGTAGGGGAGAGGTCAGTGTAGGGAGGCCCTCGGGAGGATTTTGCTGCGATGGCGGTCCTGCAAGGGATTCCTGCACTGGATCTTCCTATAAACTGTAGCGGGTTTTCGGAAGCTAGTGGAACTTTGTAAAGGCCTCATAGTGTTACCCAGCCTCGCTTCCTTGGTAGAGGTGTATGGGATTCATGACCCCTTGGCAGATGGGTAACACGACTTGTGGGTAAAGATGCGCAACCTCTGCAGAGTGTAAAACTGGTATACTAGCCGTGCTCACGGTCATGAGCAGCTCGGACCCTCACATGATTAATTTATGGAACTAAATTCAATTTGTCATATGCATTGCATTGCAGGTGGTGTTGTTACTTGATTTATTACTTAATTGGGTTTGGTATTTACTTATACTTAGTAACTGCTAATAAAATTTTGACCAACTTTAAAAGCAATGCTCAGCTCTAACCATCTTCTTTGGTAAGCCTTACACTTCACGTGAGCTTCCATCTTTGGCAAGTTCATACACATTATTCCCCACAACTTGTTGAGCGATGAACGTATGTGAGCTCACTCTTGCTGTCTCACATACACCACAGGTCAAGACCAGGTACTGCAGGATGATGCTCATGGAGGATGCTGTGTTGAGTTCGTGAGTGGTCTAGGCCGTCGTCTCCCAGTCAACTTTGGGTTGCTGGACCGTTGTCTCCTTATAATGTAATTATTTATTTTGTATAGAACCCCTGTTATATGTAAAGATGTGACATTCGATCCTGTGCCACTATACATCATATGTATGAGACTTGGTCCCAGCATACCTGGTGTTTATGTTAACCCCGGGTTTTGGACCCCTAAAATCCGGGTGTTACATCCTTCATTGGCACGAGGGATTTAATTCAAGAGCACATAGCCTTCAGGGTATGGCCACTTGTGGAGAACTGGGATATGCCGAAGGAGACCACTACCGAATCCAGTGAAGGTGGTCTAGTCCGATTGAAGTATAACTTCAGATTTAGGGAGAAGTTTGATGAGCCAGATGATGACTGGCTGAAGTGTATTGAAGCTACCAGTGATGAGCTACTAGGGGCATACTCCAAGGCCGAAGATAATGCTTTGTCCGCAGCTTTCGTGGGTTGGGGCAAGAAAAGATTGAACAGGGTATTTGATGCGATTGGCTTCGTATACCCTGATTACCACTACCCGCTACGAGGGCAAGGGAAAAAGAGAAAGGCTGCCGTTTCGGTCACCCCAGCTGAGCCGAAGAGCAAAAAGGTGAAGGTTCTAACCCACCGGTCGCGTTATATTGAACCGGCTGTAGTACCTGAATTTGGCGAAGGGATCTCTTCAGCTACCGAAGCAAAACAAACTGCTCCGATTGTGCAGAGCGCTGAAGTGCTGACTGTAGCGCCGAAGGTGCCTACAGCCGGGCCAACCAAAGCTAAAGATGATAAGGCCGAAGAGCCACAGGTGGAAAAAGTGATAAAAGTGCCAGAAATCCTGAGCCCACCGGCAGAGGTAGATTTGGCGAAGATGCAAAAAGCTCCTATTGCAACTCCTAAGAGGAGGAGGATGGCCAGCATGCTAGACGCTGTTATAGAGACCACGAAGGCCTTAACTCCTGCTCCTGCTAAGAAAACTGCCGAAGCTGCCAAAATCCAAGTCGAAGCCAAAGCTAGGCCTTCAGCGCCTACTGAGACGAAGGCCGCCGAGCCTGAAGATAAGGTGGGTTAGCAAATTTCAGATTATGGCAAAACGACAGAGCAAGATATGGCAGAAAAAGCAAAATCTCCTGTCCCCGAAGCCTTAGCTGAAGATATTGATTACATTGTTCGACATGCTTCGGGGAAGAAATTATCTGAAGAAGAAATCTTGGAGGCCAAACACTATGCCCAAAGACTGACATATCCGAAGGGGCCTTAGTGTTCAATGGTACCAATGAAGATGATTTCCTGTACTGTCTCCTGGATAGCAAAGAAATATCCATGTGCCGGGAGATAGCTAAGAGTATGGGATTTCCTAAGCTTGAAGAAGGCCTTTCGGTCTTGTCGAAGGATGATCTTGCTGATAGCCTCGCGTACAACAATATAAAGGTATAGAGGTTAATTTTGAAGCTAGAAAATAAAGTATTTTATTGCCATGCTCAACTCTTTCTTCTTTGTAGGGATTAATTCTTAGTAATGCCTTGAGGGCTCAGAAGAGCGCCGAAGACGAAGGCTACGCAATGGCTCTTAACAACCTTCGGTCTGAGGTGATTGAACTAAGAAATGAAGGTCTATAGAAAGACAAAATTTTGATTTCATTAGTGAACAAAGTAAAGGAAGACGATGCTAATTACAAAGCTCAGGCCAAAGCCCAAAAAACCAAAACTGAAGACCTTCGGAGACAACTGGCCGAAGCTAAAGAGAACTGCACGCTCGCACAGGCTAATCAAGAAATTAGTGAATACTGAAAAAATAAGCTAGAGAAAAATGTTGAAGAACTTCGCGAATCCAAGGAAAGGTGCTTTTAGAAATCCTTGGATTGTGTGAAGAAATTAAAAACTAGCTTCGCCAAAGTGAGCGCCTACTCTGCTGAAGAAAACTTCATACGAGGCGACCCCGAGGGCGTCGTTGAATGGATAAGTGGAGAAGCCGAAGCCTTCGAAGAAATTTTGAGTGATCGCGGGGATATTTGCGCGTTTTTTGGTGCGCGGGGAATCTCAGCTATTCTGGAGAAGGCCGGATGTGATCACGTTAAGGCCATAGCCCATACCGAAGTTGCCTTCTCTGTAGATGATACGAAGGATCCTTCAGCCGAAGCAACTTTAATGGACGGGAAATTTTATAACGATGTCTGGGTGAACGGTGGCCGAGAGCTGGTCCTACAAGATTATAAAAAAGAGTGAAAAAGACACCCACGATGCCCGGGTAGAAGCAAAGCGAGCTGAAGAAGCTGTAGAACGCGAAAGGCGTATAGGTATTATTTCTTAATTATTTTAGCTTCGGTACTTGCTTTGTGGCTTTGAACTAATCTGTTTACCTACTTTAGCTGAACTATCCCCGCCTCCGGAGCCATACAATCCCCTTGCTGATCCAGAAATGAAGGAAGCATTGGAAATTATAAGCATGGCAGACTCCAGTATCGACGAAGTCGTCGACAAACTCTTGAACGAAGTTGTAGAAAAAGTCCTTAGAGAGGAATAGATTTTATTGTAATAATATTTTAAAATGTTGGAATGTATGGAGCAATTGAAGGAAGATTAGGCTTTTATTGTAACAAAACTATGTGACATTTGATGTATGTAACATTGAATCGAATATGTAAATTATTGTAATTTATTTCTTTGCGATGCATGAAATTTACACACATACCGTTTTTGAGCCTTCGGCGAAAAAACATCTTCCTTCTTTTCATACTTCATAAAGAAAGAGATCCCTTCTTATTGACAAGGCTGATAAAACTGTATTCCCCGAAGCTTACTTCGTGCCTTAGCACATTTTCAATTTGACGAAGCATTCGCCGAAGATTGGTTTCGTATTCGATTCTTGTGCCGGTGATGCAATATGATGTATGATGTAATGTTATGCGAAATGATGTGATGATATGATGCAAAATGATGAGGATGCCGAAGACACACACTCACACGCCCACACTGGAATACACAAGCTCTGCATCCCCTTAGGAACGACTTTTAAGCTTCTTCACCTTCTATTTCAGTGATATAAGTTCTGCATCCCCTTAGGAACATCTTTTGAACTTCTTCGCCTTCTATTTCGGCGGTATAAGTTTTGCATCCCCTTAGGAACGACTTTTGAACTTCTTTGCCTTATATTTCGGCGGTATTTGGCTCTGCATTCCCTTTGGAACAACTTTTGAGTAGAAAACTTACACCGTGCTCCCTTAGGAACGACTTTTTGTAGCTTCGTCAATTTTGGTTCTGCATTCCCTTAGGAACGACTTTTGAGCAAAAAACTTACGCTGCGCTCCCTTAGGAACGACTTTTTGTAGCTTCGTCAATTTTGGCTCCGCATTCCCTTAGGAACGACTTTTGAGCTTCGTAAATCTGTGAAGAAGATATATTTCATTTTGGTACATGCAGAATTATTACGAGAAATTAAAACAAAGTTTTCATTGCTTGTTCCTTATACAGAAAGCAAAATGGCATAAAAAGTAAAAGTATTTTAGAAGTAGGATATTGCTCAGTAAATGTTCTTTGATTCTGGTACGGTGCTGTTGACCGTATGAGATTCGTACTCCTCCCTGAAGTCACATTGTTGTTGTGGGTGTTGGCGTCCTTCTGGCTGCTGGCTTCGGGTATAAGCAGGTTGCAATGGTGGTGGCGGTGGAAGCTGAGGCCAGGAAGCTTGTGAATGGCTTGCCGAAGCAACAGAAGCTGCAGGTTGATTGCCCACATATTCTGGTATGTAAGGAGAGTGGCATGAAGCAGTATGTAGGACCTGCTTCGGCTGATTCTGCCGGGCTTCTGCTTCAGCAATCTCTTTTTGCTTCTAAATAGTGATCTAACACGTTCTTATAGTGTGGCCCTTGTCCTCACCATAGAATAAGCAATAGATTTTCCTGGGCTGATCCCCATATCTTCCTCTGAAGCCCCTGCCGCCTCGGCCCCTTGGAGCTGGTGGCCTGAAGGAGCTTTGCTACTGTCCTAAAGGTTGCGAGTTATGCTGTGGCCTCTGAAACTGGCCTCCTTTGTCATCGTTCTGACTGGAGCTGTGGATTGATCTGACATGCCTAGGGTGGATTCTTCCTCCGAAGCCCCTAGTCATCTTAGGAAATCTGTAAGCTTCATCCCTTCTTTGGCGGAAGTCATTGTCGGCCCAGATGTACTCATCCACTTTCTAAAGCAGATTCTCCAGAGTCTGAGGGGGTTTCCTGGCAAAGTATTGAGTCGTAGGCCCTAGTCGAAGACCTTTAATCATGGCCTCAATGACAATTTCATTGGGCACCATATGCGCTTGTGCTCTCAGGCGCAAGAACCTTCGAACATATGTCTTAAGTTACTCCTCATGGTCTTGAGTGCACTGGAACAAGGCCTGAGCAGTGACTGGCTTCGTCTGAAACCCTTGAAAACTGGTGACCAGCATGTCCTTAAGCTTCTGCCATAACGTGATTGTCCCTGGCAAGAGAGAAGAGTACCATGTTTGGGCCACACTTCGGACTGCCATGACGTAGGACTTCACCATGACTGCGGTATTACCCCCATACAAAGATATAGTTGCTTCGTAGCTTATCAAAAACTACTTCGGATCTGAGTGCCCATCATACATGGGGAGCTGAGGTGGCTTGTATGATGGGGGCCATGGGGTAGCCTACAGTTCTGCTGATAGAGGAGAAGCATCATCAAAAGCAAAATTTTTATGATGAAAATCATCATACCAATCATCATCATTGTAGGAATTGTCTTGACGAAGCTCTCATTGTGGAGGTCTTCGGTCCTAGTCATCTTGAGTAAGATGACGTATTTTTTCAGCAGCTTCATCGATCTTCTTCTGTAGATCGGAAAGACGAAGCATTTTCTCTCTCTTCCTTTCGACCTGCTGATGGATAGCTTCGAGATCCCTTATCTCCTAGTCCAACTCCTCCTGGGGTGTTGGGCTTGTAGCCTTCCTCTTTTGAGTTTGAGCTTCGCGCAGCGTGTCCTGGTTGACATCTAGTGGCTGCAGTTTAGCCCCTAGCCCTGAAGAAGTTTTCTTCGGCGGCATGACGAAGGTCACGGCTTACCGAAGGTGGTCGATTGAGTTCACCGAAGGTGGGCGCCAATGTTGGGGACTTGTTCTCAAATGCTATGAGTTAAGAACAAGGCAACACAAAATGTTAATGGTTAAAGTCCTTCGTCCTTCAAAGCATTGTTTCCCATAGGATATAATAATCTTCAGACGAAGGTCATGAAGGACGTACCTTCATCATCGCAGTATATATTAATGAAAGAAGAAGCATATGAAACATGAGAAATAACATGAATAATCATATGACATCCTTAATATATCTTTTTTATATCATCATAAATGAACATGAACAATATTGAATTACATTTGTACCTTCGGCTTGACAGAAGGAAAAAGTCCAAGCGTGACGCACGAGTGAATACAAGTCAGCGTGAAAAGTACGGGGGTACTGTTCATCTATTTATAGGCACAGGGCGCAGCCTGTGTAAAATTACATTCATGCCCTTCATGTTTACTATTGACTTAAGGTCGATCTATTGAGGACTAGATAGCCTTTTCCTCTTTAAGTCGGTTCCTTTTTCTGCTACTGAGCCGAAGCTTCCTTGCGCCTAGCTTCGGAGCTGGTTCAACCTTCGTCCTGACCATGCTTTTCATATTGTGTACAGCTTCATTCCGAGTCCGAAGGTTCCTGTACATATATTACACTTGGGAAACATTGTTAATCATGTTTTTGAGGACCTTCGGAAGATGAAGGCCCCCAACACTACTCTCTCTATCTCTTTTTCTTTTGAGTAGATGTAGCTTAATTAGTGAGGGATTAATTATTTATTTTTGTCAAACTTATGTGATTCATGAATTGTTGCATCATGCTGACCCTAAAATACTCTTTGAATTGATGCACATGTTTGATTTGGTTTGAATTTGAAACTTGGTTTGAATTTGAATTGAAAATCCTAGAGAAAATAAAAAGAAAAGGCAATAGAAATTCCCTGGAAAAAAACCATTTCAGCCCAAACCGGCCTAGTCCAGTCCAGTGGGGCCGCGCGTGCGCGCGCCCGCGTCGCCTGACAGGTGGGCTCCACCTGTCAGCGGTGGTTTCTTCCCCCGCGCGATCTCTCTCCCTCTCTCCCTCTCGCTGCCAGTGGGGCCAACTTGTCGGTGCTGACCTCTTCTGCGTGCGTGTCCCTTCCCTCACTGACCCACGGCCTCGCTCGTCAGCCTGGCCGCCCGTTTACTCGCCCGCTCTCGCTGACCGGTGGGTCCCGTCTGTCGGACCTCTCTCCTCCGAACTGCCCGCACTCCCTGTCGTGGACGCGCCCACGTCCGCGCGTTTCTCGGCCACGACCCATGCACCCGAGCCTTTTCTAGACCCTGCCCTCGTTCACTCGCCCTTCCCCGCTCAGTTGCACCGTGAGCCGAGTACCCTCGCCCTCTCTCTCGCTCTGCGCGCGTGCCCAGGAAGTTCCGCCGCCGCTCGCCGTGGTCTCGCACCCGTTCTGCGGTTGCCGTCGATCCCTCGTCGTGTCTGTTGCCTCGGTAAGCTCCGCCTTATCCCTCGCAATCTGGGATGCCCTTTGGTTCGCCTGGTCCACGCTCACCGGAGCTTTCCTCGCGCAGCTGGAGAGCCGCCGTCGTCGACCCAAGCCCTCATCGTGTCCCTGCCGCCGTTCAAGGGTCCCAGAATCTCTCCTCAAGGTAACCGACCTAACCCCGCCTGTAATTCCTCCTGTCTTGCACTTACTCACCTGTGATTGCTCGCCGGAGCATTCCCTGGTGAAAGTCGCCTAGAGGGGGGAATAGGGCGAATCTAAAAATTATGAACTTAAGCACACACTACAAGCCGGGGTTAGCATTAGAAATGAATTCGAGTCCGAGAGAGAGGGGAAAACAAATCGACCAACAAAATAAAGCAGATGAACACGGTGATTTGTTTTACCGAGGTTCGGTTCTAAAGAACCTAGTCCCCGTTGAGGTGGTCACAAAGACTGGGTCTCTTTCAACCCTTTCCCTCTCTCAAACGGTCACCTAGACCGAGTGAGCTTTCTCCTTAATCAAACGGGTCACTTAGACCCCACAAGGACCACCACACACTTGGTGTCTCTTGCTTTGATTACAAGTCACTTTGAGAACAAGAATGAGGAAGAAGAAAGTGATCCAAGAAACAAGAGCTCAAAGAACACGAACAAAACACTCTCTCTAGTCACTAGGTGTTTGGAATGAATTTGGGACTTGGAGAGGCTTTAATTCTTTTGAATTGTGTCCAGGAGTGAATGCACTAGCTCTTGTATTGAAAGTGAAGTGCTGGAAACTTGGATGCTTAGAGTGGTGGTGGTTGGGGGGTATTTATACTCAACCACCACATAGCCGTTGGGGGTGGCTGCTGTCGATGGGCGCACCGGACAGTCCGGTGCGCCACTGAACATTGTCCGATGCGCCAGCCACGTCACCCAACCGTTAGGGTTCGGGCGCTGTCGACCATTGGAGGCTTTGTCTTCTAGTGGCACCGGACAGTCCGGTGCCACACCGGACAAACACTGTTCACTGTCTGGTGCACCTCTGACGGGCGGCTCTGCTCTGCCGCGCACTGTTGCGCACTGTTCCTCTGAATCTTAGCTTTTGCAGGCGACGGTTGCGCGAAGTAGTCGTTGCTCCGCTGGTGCACCGGACAGTCTGGTGGCACACCGGATAGTTCGGTGAATTTTAGCGGAGCACGCCCAGAGAAACCCGAAGGTGGCGAGTTTGGAGTTGTACGGTCCTGGTGCACCGGACACTGTCCGGTGGCACACCGGACAGTCCGGTGCGCCAGACCAGGGCACACTTCGGTTTCTTTTGCTCCTTTGAATTTGAACCCTTTATTTGATCTTTTATTGGACTGTGTTGAACCTTTATGCACCTGTAGAATATATAATCTAGAGCAAACTAGTTAGTCCAATATTTGTGTTGGGCATTCAACCACCAAAATTAATACTGGGAAAAGGTTAACCCTGTTTCCCTTTCAATCTCCCCTTTTTGGCGATTGATGTCAACACAAACCAAAGTAAATATATAAGTGCAGAATTGAACTAGTTTACATAATGTAAGTGCATAGGTTACTTGGAATTGAACCAATTTATAGTTTACATTAGATATGCTTGGATTGCTTTCTTTTATTTATCATTTTGGACCACGCTTGCACCACTTGTTTTGTTTTTGCAAACTCTTTTTGGAAAATGTTTTCGAAGTCTTTTGCAAATAGTCAAAGATATATAAATAAGATTGCAAGAAGCATTTTCAAGATTTGAAATTTTCTTCCCCTGTTTCAAATGCTTTTCCTTTGACTTAATAAAAACTCCCCGTGAATGAAATTCTCCTCTTAGTTTTCAAGAGGGTTTTAGTAGATACTAATTGGAAATATTTTGAAAATCTATCTTTAAATATATCAATTGAGAATAATTATACCAATTTGAAATATACCAATTAAAATTTTCAAAACACAAGTTAAAATTAGGTGGTGGTGCGGTCCTTTTGCTTTGGGCTAATACTTTTCTCCCCCTTTGGCATTAATCACCAAAAACGGAGACTTTGAGAGCCCTAATTACTTTATCCTAATTGGTACAAGTAAGTATGAGTGAAAAGATTATACCAATCGAAGAGTGATGTGGAGTGACGACAAAGAATAAATGATACCGATAGAGTGGAGTGAAAGCCTTGTCTTCGTCGAGTACTCCATTTCCCTTTCAATCTAAGACTTAGCATAGAAATACACTTGAAGACACATTAGTCGTAGGCATGAAAGTGATATGATCAAAGATATATAAATGAGCTATGTGTGCAATGTTTCAATCAAAGTTCCGAGAATCAAGAATATTTAGCTCATTCCTAAGTTTGCTAAAGGTTTTCTCATCTAAAGGCTTGGTAAAGATATCGGCTAATTGTTCTTTGGTGCTAACATAAGCTATCTCGATATCCCTCTTTTCTTGGTGATCCCTCAGAAAGTGATACCGAATGTCTATGTGCTTAGTGCGGCTGTGTTCCACGGGATTATCCGCCATGCGGATTGCACTCTCATTGTCACATAGGAGAGGGACTTTGCTCAATTTGTAGCCATAGTCCCTAAGGGTTTGCCTCATCCAAAGTAATTGTGCACAGCAATGGCCTACAACAATGTACTCGGCTTCGACGGTGGAAAGAGCTACTGAGTTTTGTTTTTTTGAAGCCCAAGACACCAGGGATCTCCCCAGAAACTGACAAGTCCCTGATGTGTTCTTTCTATCAATTTTACACTCTGCCCAATCGGCATCGGAATATCCTATTAAATCAAATGTGGATCCCTTGGGGTACCAAAGTCCAAACTTAGGAGTGTAAACTAAATATCTCATGATTCTTTTCACGGCCCTCATGTGAACTTCCTTAGGATCGCCTTGGAACCGTGCACACATGCATACAGAAAGCATAATATCCGGTCGAGATGCACATAAGTAGAGTAAAGATCCTATCATCGACCGGTATACCTTTTGATCTACGAACTTACCTCCCGTGTCGAGGTCGAGATGCCCATTGGTTCCCATGGGTGTCTTGATGGGCTTGGCATCCTTCATTCCAAACTTGTTAAGAATGTCTTGAATGTACTTTGTTTGGCTAATGAAGGTGCCGTCTTGGAGTTGCTTGAACTGAAAGCCTAGAAAATACTTCAACTCCCCCATCATAGACATCTCAAATTTTTGAATCATGATCCTACTAAACTCTTCACAAGTAGATTTGTTGGTAGAAATATGATATCATCAACATAAATTTGGCATCCAAACAAATCCTTTGCAACAGTTTTAGTAAAGAGCGTAGGATCGACTTTACTGACTTTGAAGCCATTAGTGATAAGACAATATCGCAGGCATTCATACCATGCTCTTGGGGCTTGCTTGAGCTCATAAAGCGCCTTTAAGAGTTTGTAAACATGGTTAGGGTACTCACTATCTTCAAAGCTGGGAGGTTGCTCAACATAGACCTCTTCCTTGATTGGTCCATTGAGGAAGGCACTTTTCACGTCCATTTGATAAAGCTTAAAGCCATGGTAAATAGCATAGGCAAGTAATATACGAATTGACTCAAGCCTAGCTACGGGTGCATAAGTTTCACCGAAATCCAAACCTTCGACTTGTGAATAACCTTTGGCCACAAGTCGGGCTTTGTTCCTTGTCACCACACCATGCTCATCTTGCTTGTTGCGGAATACCCACTTGGTACCTACAACATTTTGATTAGGACATGGAACTAAATGCCATACCTCATTCCTTGTGAAATTGTTGAGCTCCTCTTGCATAACCAACACCCATTCCGAATCTCTTAGTGCATCCTCCACCCTGTATGGTTCAATAGAGGACACAAAAGAGTAATGTTCGCAAAAATGAGCAACTCGAGATCTAGTGGTTACCCCCTTATGGATGTCACCGAGAATGGAGTTGACGGGGTGAACTTGTTGAATTGCTTGGTGGACTCTTGGGTGTGGTGGTCTTTGACCCTGTATTTCTTGATCATCTTCCTTGTCTTGATTAACTTCATCTCCCCCTTGATCATTGTCCTCCTCTTGAGGTGGCTCATCCTCTTGATCTTCATCTTCATTGTCTTGAGCCTGATCCTCATCTTGAGTTGGTGGAGATGCTTGCATGGAAGATGAGGTTGATCTTGTGCTTGTGTAGGCTCTTTAGATTCCTTAGGACACACATCCCTAATGGACATGTTCCTTAATGCAATGCACAGAGCCTCTTCATCATCTAGTTCATCAAGATCAACTTGCTCCACTTGGGATCCATTAGTCTCATCAAACACAATGTTGCAAGAAACCTCAACTAATCTAGTGGATTTGTTGAAGACTTTATATGCCCTTGTGTTTGAGTCATATCCTAGTAAAAAGCCTTCTACAGCCTTAGGAGCAAATTTAGATTTTCTACCTCTTTTAATAAGAATAAAACATTTGCCACCAAAGACTCTAAAATATGAAACATTGGGCTTTTTACCGGTGAGGAGTTCATATGATGTCTTCTTGAGGATTCGGTGAAGGTAGAGCCGGTTGATGGAGTAGCAGGCGGTGTTAATCGCCTCAGCCCAAAACCGGTCTGGAGTCTTGTACTCATCAAGCATGGTCCCCGCCATGTCCAGTAGAGTTCTATTCTTCCTCTCCACTACACCATTTTGTTGAGGTGTGTAGGGAGAAGAGAACTCATGCTTGATGCCCTCATCCTCAAGAAAGCCTTCGATTTGAGAGTTCTTGAACTCCACCCCGTTGTCGCTTTTTATCTTTTTTATCCTTAATTCGAACTCATTTTGAGCCCGTTTCAAGAATCCCTTTAAGGTCTCTTGGGTTTGTGATTTTTCCTGCAAAAAGAATACCCAAGTGAAGCGAGAATAATCATCCACAATTACTAGACAGTACTTACTCCCGCCGATGCTTATGTAAGCTATCGGTCCGAATAGATCCATGTGGAGTAGTTCCAGTGGCCTGTCTGTTGTCATTATGTTTTTGTGTGGATGATGGGAGCCAACTTGCTTTCCTGCTTGACATGCGCTCCAAACCCTGTCTTTCTCAAAATGAACATTTGTTAGCCCCAAAATATGCTCTCCCTTTAGAAGCTTGTGAAGATTTTTCATTCCAACATGGGCTAGTCGGCGATGCCAAAGCCAACCCATATTAGTCTTAGCAATTAAGCAAGTATCAAGTTCAGCTTTGTTAAAATCAACTAAGTATAGCTGACCCTCTAATACTCCTTTAAATGATACTGAATCATCACTTATTCTAAATACAGTAACACCTACATCGGTAAAAAGACAGTTGTAGCCCATTTTGCATAATTGAGAAACGGAAAGCAAATTGTAACCTAAAGAATCTATAAGGAAAACATTAGAAATGGAATGATCAGGTGATATAGCTATTTTACCAAGTTGTTTGACCAAACCTTGATTTCCATCCCTGAATGTGATAGCTCTTTGGGGATCTTCGTTTTTCTCGTAGGAGGAGAACATTCTCTTCTCCCCTGTCATGTGGTTTGTGCACCCTCTATCAATTAACCAACTTGAGCCCCCGGATGCATAAACCTACAAAACAATTTAGGCCTTTTTCTTAGGTACCCAAACAGTCTTGGGTCCTTTCACGTTAGAAACAAGCACCTTGGGTACCCAAACACAAGTCTTGGAGCCCTTGTGTTTGCCCCCAACATATTTGGCAACTATTTTTCCTGATTTGTTAGTGAGTACATAAGAAGCATCAAAAGTCTTAAATGATATGTTTGGCTCATTTGATGCAGTAAGAGTTTTCTTTTTAGGCAATTTAACATGTGTAGAATGCCTAGAGCTAGATGCCTCATCCTTATACATAAAAGCATGGTGAGAAATAGAATGAGATTTCTTAGCATTAATTCTCCTAATTTTATGTTCAGGATAATTAACAGAATATAAAATATAGCCCTAATTATCCTGAACCATGGGTGCCTTGCCCTTTACAAAATTAGACAATCTTTTAGGGGCATTAAGTTTGACATTGCTTCCCTGTTGGAAACTAATGCCATCCTTGATGCCAGGGCGTCTCCCACTATAGAGCATGCTTCTAGCAAATTTAAAATTTTCATTCTCAATTTCATGCTAATTAATTTTTGCAGTTAATTGAGCTATATGATCATTTTGTTGTTTAATTAAAGTAAGGTGATCATGAATAGCTTCTACATTAATATCTCTACATCTGGTACAAATAGTAACATGATCAACAGTAGATGTAGATGGTTTGCAAACATGTAAGTCATCTATCTTAGATTTTAGCATGGTATTTTCATCTCTACGACAGGAAATAGAATCATTGCAAACATTTAAATCTTTAACCTTAGAAATAAAACTAGCATTTTCGTTTCTAAGGTTAGAGATAGATTCATTCAATTTATCAATCTTAGCATTTATACTAGCATTTTAATTTTTAAGATTGGTAATTGAATCATGGCACATGCTAAGCTCCTTAGACAAATTTTCACATTTTTCTACTTCCTGAGCATAAGCATTTTTACTTTAACATGCTTTTTATTTTCCTTAATAAGGAATTCCTCTTGGCTATCCAAGAGTTCATCCTTCTCATGAATGACACCTATCAATTCATTTAACTTTTCCTTTTGTTGCATGTTAAGGTTGGCAAAAAGTGTAAGCAAATCATCTTCATCTTCACTAGAACTACCCTCATCACTAGATGTAGTATACTTGGGGGCGGTTCTAGTTTGTACCTTCTTATTTTTGCCATCCTTTGCCATGAGGCACTTGTGGCCGACGTTGGGGAAGAGGAGGCCCTTGTTGACGGCGATGTTGGCGGCATCCTCATCGGAGGAGGAGTCGGTGGAGCTCTCATCGGAGTCCCATTCCCGACATACGTGGACATCGCCGCCTTTCCTCTTGTAGTACTTCTTCTCCTTCTTTCCCCTCGTGTCGTCGCCCCTGTCACTATCACTAGACATTGGACATTTAGCAATAAAATGACCGGGCTTACCACACTTGTAGCACACCCTTTTGGAGCGGGGCTTGTAGTCCTTTCCCCTCCTTTGCTTGAGGATTTGGCGAAAGCTCTTGATGATGAGCGCCATCTCCTCATTGTCGAGCTTAGAGGCGTCGATGGGGAGCCTACTTGATGTAGACCCTTCTTTCTTCTCTTCCGTCACTTTGAATGCGACGGGTTGCACCTCGGGTGTGGAGGTGCCGCCTTGCTCCAAGTCGATGATATATTTGGAGCCTTTGATCATTAGTTCAAAGCTCACAAACTTTCCTATCACTTCCTTGGGAGACATTAATTTGTATCTAGGATCCCCACGAATTAATTGTACTTGAGTAGGATTGTGAAAAACAAGGGATCTTAGAGTAATCTTGACCATCTCATGGTCATCCCATTTAGTGCTCCCGAGGTTGCGCACTTGATTCACCAAGGTTTTGAGCCAGTTGTACATTGCTTGTGGCTCTTCTCCTTGGTGGAGGACGAATCGACCGAGCTCCCCCTCGATCGTCTCCCGCTTGGTGATCTTGGTCACCTCATCCCCCTCGTGCGCGTTGTTGTACATTGCACCTTATTATACTCCTCTCGACATAGAGAGGCGAGGAGTATAGTAGTGGCTTGGGAGTTAAAGTGCCGTATTTGGGCAACCTCGTTTGAATTGTAATCTTCTTCCCCTACATTAGGTACATGCGCTCCAAACTCAACAATGTCCCAAATACTTGCGTGGAGTGAGGTTAGGTGATGCCTCATTTTATCACTCCACATACAATAATCTTCACCATCAAAACATGGTGGCTTGCCTAATGGAACGGAGAGTAATGGAGTGTGCTTAGAAATACGGGGATAACAAAGTGGCATCTTATACTTCTTGCGCTCTTGGCGCTTAGAAGTGACGGACGCCGTGTCAGAGCCGAATGTGGAGGGCGACGAAGAGTCGGTCTCGTAGTAGACCACTTTCTTCATCTTCTTCTTCTTGTCGCCACTCCGATGCGACTTGATGTGGAGAGGGGATCCCTCTTTGTCCTTGGTGCCGAACTCCCTTGATGGAGCCTTCCCGTGGCTTGTGGCCTTCTCGCTGGTTTCCATCTCCCTCTTGGCGGATCCTCTCGACATCACTTCGAGTTTTTAGACTCTAATGGAGCACCGGGCTCTAATACCAATTGAAAGTCGCTTAGAGGGGGGGGGGGGTGAATAGGACGAATCTGAAAATTATGAACTTAAGCATACACTACAAGCCGGGGTTAGCGTTAGAAATGAATTCGAGTCCAAGAGAGAGAGGGGAAACAAATCAACCAACAAAATAAAGCAGATGAACAGGGTGATTTGTTTTACCGAGGTTCGGTTCTAAAGAACCTAGTGCCCATTGAGGTGGTCACAAAGACCGGGTCTCTTTCAACCCTTTCCCTCTCTCAAACGGTCACCTAGACCGAGTGAGCTTTTTCCTTAATCAAATGGGTCACTTAGACCCCACAAGGACCACCACACACTTGGTGTCTCTTGCTTTGATTACAAGTAACTTTGAGAACAAGAATGAGGAAGAAGAAAGCGATCCAAGAAACAAGAGCTCAAAGAACACGAACAAAACACTCTCTCTAGTCACTAGGTGTTTGGAATGATTTTGGGATTTGGAGAGGCTTTGATTCTTTTGAATTGTGTCTAGGAGTGAATGCACTAGCTCTTGTATTGAATGTGAAGTGCTGGAAACTTGGATGCTTGGAGTGGTGGTGGTTGGGGGGTATTTATAGCCCTCAACCACCACATAGCCGTTGGGGGTGGCTGCTGTCGATGGGCGCACCGGACAGTCCGGTGCGCCACCGGACACTGTCCGGTGCGCCAGCCACGTCACCCAACCGTTAGGGTTCGGGCGCTGTCGACCGTTGGAGGCTTTGTCTTCTAGTAGCACCGGACAAGCACTGTTCAATGTCCTGTGCGCCTCTGACGGGCGGCTCTGCTCTGCCGCGCACTGTTGCACACTATTCCTCTAAATCTCAGCTTTTGCAAGCGATCGTTGCGTGAAGTAGCCGTTGCTCCGCTGGTGCACTGGACAATCCGGTGGCACACCGGACAGTCCGGTGAATTATAGCGAAGCACGCCTAGAGAAACCCGAAGGTGGCGAGTTTGGAGTTGTACGGTCCTGGTGCACCGGACACTGTCCGGTGGCACACCGGACAGTTCGGTGCGCCAGACGAGGGCACACTTCGGTTTCTTTTGCTCCTATGAATTTGAACCCTTTCTTTGATCTTTTATTGGATTGTGTTGAACCTTTATGCACCTATAGAATATATAATCTAGAGCAAACTAGTTAGTCCAATATTTGTGTTGGGCATTCAACCACCAAAATTAATACTAGGAAAAGGTTAACCCTATTTCCCTTTCACCCAATCCGCCGAGGACTTCCCCTCCGTCTTTCGGCTGCCTCACCCCCTTTCCTGCTACCCCGATCCTGCCACCGGATTCGCCGCGTCCACCCCAACTTTTCTAGCAACCCGGACCGACCCCTAGCGCCCTAGGAGCCCCGATCTACTTCGCCGCCGCGGGCACGTATGGCGCCACCCCTAGCTGGCCGAAGAGGACAAATCCCCTATCGCCCAATCCGAACCGTCCAGTCTTGATCGGATGGCCCGTATGCGCGGATAACGATTTGCGTGGTTCGTGGAGCTAGAACCGTTGATCGGTGATTTTGCGGCCAGCGCGTCCCGTGCTCTCAGCACACCGTGACCCGTGGGCCCCGCATGTCAGTGCCACAACCCTTCCATGCCCCACATGTCAGTCGCACTCGCCCGTCCGCGCGAGTGCGATCGTTCCGGGTCTAATCTCAGTCGTTCATTTGTGATCGAGCGGTCGAGGTTGCCCGATACCCCTTCGCGTGTAAATTTGCTAAAGAGACCCTCGGTTTTCCAAGAATCAACCCGTCGTCCTTGGGTTTTGCGCGCAGGCCCCTGGATTCTTATAAACAGACCCCCAGCCTTTTAAATAGCCACATATTTGGACCTAATTTTGTATTTCAAACTTCAAAACTTGTTTATTTCATATCTTTTTCATATGAACTCCAAATTTAGTGATTCAAATTACAAAATGTTCATAGGAATATTCTCTATTCAAATAAATTATGTTCATCCTCTGTCTATGTATTCTAATTTTATGCCTAGGCTATAGGTTAGTTTATGTGATAATTTATTTGTTTAATAAGATAAATAAAAAAGGAAAACCCTAGTGGTAAATGGGTATTTAATCTTATGAGATTCATAATATGTAGTATATGAATTTATTCCTGGTTTAACTTTTATGTCTCATTAAAATGAGTAGAATCAGATTATGTAATCATGGAGATAGAAACACTTAGAGAATAACAAACTACTGAATGTGATTAGTTCACTTTATAACTTAAACTCCCTTTTGAGTTTATACTTTTCCTTTTGAGATGTGTTCCATTGTTTGTACATGTTTGGTGTGTTGTTCATTTGTCATTTTCCAAATGTATTGAATGTATGATCGCTTTATTTAGACGACGAGCAATCCATGGTTCCTGAGTGTGTTGCCGAAGATCTTCTTGAGCAACAACCTGGTGAAGGCAAGTGTCCTCTGACCTAGTATGTCCTACTTACTTTATAATTCACCGTCCCTCACTACATTATTGAAACCTAAGGATTGACTAGTCTGTATTTATCTTGTCCTTACTATCGGCGTTTTGGACCCGGGGGGTCCCTGGACCGGCTAGTAAATTTGTCGCTGCGCATCCCTGCCCAGATGGGTTGGTGTGAGATGGAACACAAGGGGAAATCGAGCCTTGTATTATCCTGCACCAGGGTGCTCGTAGTAGGGGTTACAAGCGTTGCGAGAGAGCGAGAGCGGAAGAGCGAGTAGGAGAGAGCGAGAGAGAGAGACGGTGAGGGTCTCGCCCTGCTGGTCTTCTCCCGTCCCTTTGTCGTGCGTCTACTCGTCCTCCTGTCGTGCCTCCCTTTTCTCTCTTTTCTCCCGTGGGTTCCTGGACACCCCCTTTTATAGACATAAGAAGATGCCCAGCTGTACAATGGGGGTGTAGTTGGGAGCTAACGTGGCTAGCAGGGAAGTGCCCTGAGCCCTGTACAGATAATAACGTGGCCATCGGGGGAGCGTCTCGAGCCCTGTAGAGGTAGTATCGTGGCCGTCGGAGAAGTGCCTTGAGCCCTATAGCAGCACAACTGTTGGCGCTGCATGGATCCTGCTGACGTCTCCTTGGTTCCGTAGGGGGCTTGAGAACCACCGACATCATGGACGCATGTGGGAAACCATCATTGCCTGTTACCGGGGTAAGCTGGATGGGACACCGGTCTTGTTCCTTCGTAGCCTGAGCTAACTAGGAGTAGGGTAATGATGTATCCCTTGTGGTGCAGTCGATCCGAGCCTGAGGTCGGGCGAGGCGGCGGCTCCTCCGAGGCTGAGGCTAGGGCCGAGCCCTGGGGTCGGGCGAGGCGGAGATCTTCTCCCGAGGCCGAGGCCTGAGGTCGGGCGAGGCGGAGCTTCCTGTTGCGCCCGAGGCTGAACTTGGCTGTTGTCTGTTTCACCCGGGTGGTTGGCACAGCAGCCGGAGCGAGGCGTGCGGCGCTATTTTCCTGTCAGGTCGGTCAGTGAAAGGGCAATGTGACTGCGGTCACTTCGACCTTGCCGACTGAGGCGCGTGTGATAGGATAAGGTGTCAGGCGATCCCAGCATTAAATGCGCATGCAATACGGTCGGCTGGTAAGGCGATTTGGCCAAGGTCGCTTGCACGACAAGGCTTGCCTTTGGCTGAGCCGAGGGTGTGCTCACTGCCTGAGGAGACCCTCGGGCGAGACGTGAATTCGTCTGGGACTACTGTTCCCGCCCGAGGCCTGGCTCGGCTGAGGCGAGATCGCGTCCCTTGGTAGACGAAGCTTTGACTTTGACCCGAACTGTCAGTCTTTATGGTTTGCTCTGAAGGTGTTCATCAGCCGTGTTTAGGAGTGTTGGGGGTACCCCTAATTACGGTACCCGACAGTAGCCCCCGAGCCTCGAAGGGAGTGTAGGCACTCACTTGGAGGTTCTGCCGGATTTTTGCGAGGGGACCAGCCTTTCTCGGTTATGTTTTGTTTCAGTGGGTGCGCGCGAGCGCACCCGCCGGTTGTAGCCCCCGAGGCCTCGGAGGAGTGGTTTGACTCCTCTAAGGTCTTAATTCTCGCTGTGATGCCTCGGTCGGCCTGGTGGTTCCCTCATGCGGCCTGGCTGCAGCCCGGGTGCATGGTCAGGCTCCGAGTCTTTAAGCTAGTTTGTTGATGCTGTCAACAGTTTTGGCCGCAGCCGAGTGTGAGGGCAGCCCCCGAGCCTCTACACGGAGCGATAGGACGATCAAGGACTGTCTCGACTTTTATTATACGCCCCTTTCATCGCCTTTTCGCAAGGAGGAAGGGGGGAAGGCGCCACGTTACCCTCGGAGGACACCGATCATGGTGTTTCCAGTGAGTTGCTAACGGGTGATCCGAGTGGACGCCCGTGCCCTATTCGTTAAGGGTCGGCTAGTGGCCCAGAGGCGCGCTCCAAAAGTACCTGCAGGGGATTTGTTGGACCCGGACCCATTTCAATAGGGTACGAGGGCTCGGTGCCTCCCTCCGGTGGGATTCCATTACAAATCGTTCCCGCTGGTCTCGGAAATGTCCTAGGGTACCTCAGGAGCCTAGCCCGAGCCTCAGCCATGTAACGGACGTACCTAGGGTCATCCCTCACTCCGCGTGCTCTGGGGCGGCTATCGAACCCTTCCGAGGGGCCAGCCTTCGAACCCCTGATCAGTAATGGGCGCGGAGCCCGAGTGCTCTGGGGCGGCTGTCGAACCCTTCTGAGGGGCCAGCCTTCGAACCCCTGATCAGTAATGGGCGCGGAGCCTGAGTGCTCGGGGGCGGCTGTCGAACCCTTCCGAGGGGCCAGCCTTCGAACCCCTGATCAGTAATGGGCGCGGAGCCCGAGTGCTCTGGGGCGGCTGCTGGACCCCACAGGGCGCAGCCTTCGAACCCCTGATCAGTAATGGGCGCGGAGCCTGAGTGCTCGGGGGCGGCTGTCGAACCCTTCCAAGGGGCTAGCCTTCGAACCCCTGATCAGTAATGGGCGCGGAGCCCGAGTGCTCTAGGGCGGCTGCTGGACCCCGCAGGGCGTAGCCTTTGAACCCCTGATCAGTAGGAGGGCTCGAGGGCTCGTTTCCTTCGCGGAGAAGGATCCTTTTCGAAATATCCCCTTTCCTGGTCCCTATGGCAAGAGGGAGAGAGGGGAAACATAAAAAGGATATGAATTTAAATAACGTGGCGCACCTTTTCTGACGCGGTCATCATGACGGAGGTGAAACGTCGCCTGCTTCGCCTGCCAAAGGTGTCACTTGCTTTGCCAAGGAGTTAATGCAACGGGACGGGCGATTAGCGGGGCGTCTGTTGCGCGTGCGCGAGTCGTTCGAGGAACATAAAGACCGTTTTACCTTTGGGTTTGAATTTCGCTGCGGGTTCGGGCGAGGTTTTGAACGGACCTTGCCCGGGCCTTTTTATACCCAGAAGAGGGGCTGGCGGTGGTTCTTTACCCTACCGTTTGTGCTTGCCTTCTGCTTCGGTTTCCACAACCTAAGAGAATAGCCAGAGAAAAGAAAACCGCGCACCTCATCCCCTCCGCCGCCATCGCTTCCGCTCGGCGATGGCCGATAAGGTGACCGTTGTTCCGCCTCGCGACCCGTGGCCTTTCTCTACTGTTTCTGTGGGGGACCTGGAGGCCCTTGTCACCGATGGTTTGCTGCGTCCCCTCTCCGGCGAGCCGCAGCCGGAGTGGATCACCCCTGGGAGTGGGGTCGGCCCGGCTCCGCCGCCTGGTTACGTGGTTAGCTTTATCCCCTTTCATGAGCGGGGGTTTGGCGTGCCAGCGAGCCGCTTCATGCGAGCGCTCCTGCACTACTACGGGGTGGAGCTGCACAACTTCAACCCCAACTCAATTGCGCAAGCGGCCATCTTCGCGGCGGTTTGCGAGGGTTTTCTAGGGATTGACCCTCACTGGGATCTGTGGCTCCATCTCTTCACCGCGGAGTTCTTTGCCGCAACGATGGAGGCGAAGAAGGTCCATATGGCGGTGCAGGCCGGTGGCTGCACCCTCCAGCTGAGGCCGGGGCGCGCGTAGCAGTACATCCCCGCCTCCCTTGTGTCTTCGAACAAGGGGTGGCAGAACCGGTGGTTTTATCTCTGCAACGACGACGAGAGGCTTCCGCCGTTTTCTCAACGAGTGGTGACTGCCGCCGGCGTTAACTGGCGCTGAGGGGCCACGCGTGAGAAACAGGAGAAGCTCCAGCCTATTCTGCAGGCCTTGCAGAAGTTACGAGATGGGGGCCTTACCGCTGCGGGGGTCGTCGCCTCTATCCATCGCCAAAGGGTGCTCCCTTTGGCAGAGCAGCCGTTGTGGCTTGCAGAGATGAAGCCGGGGGTCGATTTGGAGGGCTTGTAGATGTCCTCGATCTCCCTCTCTGCCGACGACCTCCTCAAGCGAGTAGCAGGTACGGTAGGGGAAGGAGGACGCTGGCGCCCTTACCCAGCCCGCGATGCGCCCCGACCATGGGTATGTGTCCCTGGTAAGTGTCCAATCCTTCTTCTATTTTGCGCCGAGTTCTTCACGCCTTTGATTCTTACTATTGGGATTTTTGCTCGTCCCCAGGGGTTGAGGATTTATAAACCCGTCTAGCTACCGGTCCCGAAGGACGCGGTGGGCCGAGCCGCGCGAAGAATCGCCGCGGAGAAGGAAAAGGAGAAGAAGGACGCAAAAAAGGCCTGGGCTCGCGAGCGGATGCGAGCTCGGGATGCCTTGGAGAAGCTTCGTCGGAGGCAGGCGAGGGAGGGGCTCCCGAGGGAGCCGGCGCTGGAGACGCCTGACGACGATGATGACTACGATGATGATGATGATGACAAGGACGATGACATGGCAGCCCAACTTGGCCTCAGCCCAGACCCGAGGCTGGGCCAGGGGTCACCGAGCTAGCCTCCTAGTGGGCTGGCACCATCAATGCCTGGGGCCGGGACTCCGAGGTCCTAGTCCAAGGAGCGGAGGCAAGCCGAGGGGGTACTTGACCCCTTGGCTGAGGTAACTGGGGCGTCTCCTAGGAGTCAGGCCGATCTGCCTGTCTTCCAAGAGCAAGTGCCCATGCCGGCTGTACAGGAGGTTGGTCCCTTGGCCGCGATGACGCCTGGGCAGGCCGCCCCTTCGATGCCTCGGGCGTCCGAGGCGGAAGCGGCGCCAAAACTGGTGGCGGGGCAACCCTCGGCAGTGCTGAGGGGACTGGGGCCCGAGGGGCCTCCCCGCAGGCATGACTGGCCTTAGTCCGGAGCGGGTAAGTATATGAGAATACCTCTGTTTTGGTTTTCTCCCTGTGTGTCTTGATCTTGCTCTCACTCTCCTTCTTTCAGCAAGCGGAGGCAGGGCTCGGCTGGTTTGGCCCCCAGGAAGGCCCTTAAGACGGGGCTAGCCTCCGCAGCCGGTGCTGCGGCATGCCATGCCGGTTGGCTGGCCTCCGCACAAGACACCCTCGAGCGGGGGGCCCAAGCGGCACGAGTTGCCATGGGGCAAGCCTCCCAGGCTGACCCCTCTGTCGGGGCGGCCATCATGCTGGGGGAGACCGCTGACGTGGCCGCGGCCTCGAGCCCGGCTGACTCGTTGCCGGTGCCGACATCGACTCCTGCTGGGGCCATTGCTGATTCATCCGCGGAGCTGCCCGTCACCGCTGATGTCAGGATGGCTGAGGCGCCACCGCTCGTGGTCGTCCCCGACCTCCCCGTTCTCGGCCATGAGGAGAAGGCGGCCATGGTTGCCGAGGTCGGCGATCGGAGGCCTGCTTCCTTAGCCGAGGAGAGGCCCAACGCGTCGATTGCGGCGGTACCCGAAGCACTGGCTGCAGGGGGACCCAACGCCTTGGTTGAGGTGCGCGCAGAACTATGGCCCATCTTGGGGAGTAGCGGCCTTATCCCCGCGCAGCTCAACGTCGATGAGTGGTGTGGGCGGCCGCTCCGGTTCTGGAGCCATGCCACCTCGGACTCGGAGCCCCTCCTCTCCCTCGATGATGAGCTGGAGGAGAGGACTCGGGATAATTTCCGTGAGTACGTCGAGGCAGCGACGAGGTCGCTCCGACCGGCCATGGAGACCCTTTCCAGGGACGTTCCCAGGGTCTTCCAGATAAGGATTTAGGCGTGGACCTTGTGTGACCAGGGCACTCTTTGTAATACCCTGTTTTCCTTCCTCAGGAACTTGCGGACGTGAGCACCGCCATGTCGTTGTTCCTGCACCGCGAGAGAGACGTCTAGGATTCACTGCGGTCCCAAAGGACCATGCTTGCCGAGGCCAATGAGCGCCTCGCCCAACGGAGCACCGAGGTGGCGGACCTTCGACTGCTTTGTGATGAGCTAAAGTCGGTGGTAGCGGCGGCGTGGGCAGAGGCGGCGTCGGCACGGACTGAGGCTTCGTCGGCCCGGGAGCAGGTGGCTTCCCAGGCCGAGGAGATGCAGCAGCGGCGGCTGGAGCTCGGCCAGGTCCTCGGCGAGCTAGACCAATCTCGGAGCCAAGCTGCCGAGGCTGCGAGCCGGGCTGAGGCCCTTAAGGGTCAGCTGGCTGAGGCTACGGGGGGCTAGCCGAGGTGTCTGCTTGGGCCGAAGGTATGTGTCACCTGCTTTGTAGCTTTGACTTTGCTTCATTCTTCACCTCGTGTCTGAAGAATTTTGTTTGGCTGTCTGCTGGGTTGGAGACAGCTCTTAGCGAGTCCGTCAAGAATTACAAGACGCTTGCCCAGGCGGCTGAGCAGAAGGAGGCTGACCGCGCGGCCTTGTCCGAGGCTATCTCGGCTTTTTGCCAGACCTTCGGCCTTGATGACGTCCCTTCGGGTAGCTCTCCCTAGAGTCGCCTGCGGGCCCTGGGCGGCCATGTGCGTGGCAGACTCTGCGAGGTGCTGCACCACGGCGTTAGGCGGGCCTTCGCCGTGCTCGCTTCCCACTATGACGTGGATCTGGAGCGGGTCAGCGAGGGGTACTGCTTACCCGACGAAGATGAGGCTGCCTTAGCCGAGGTTCAGAGGCTCGACACGGCCGTCGCGGGCCCAAGCGCAGCGCTGGCATCCTCCTTCGAGGTGGAGATCTTTCCGCTCGAGTCGTCGTCTGAGGCTAGGCCGGATTCCGCCGAGGGTGGAAACGACACTGAGGGCGCCGCTCCTCCCCCTGCCGACGCTTGATTCTTGCAGGAGCAGTTTGTACGCGTATGTTTTCTGTGGCCGCTGAGGCCTAAACATATTAGCGTTTGGATTATAAAGCTGCATTTTCTTCTCATTTTGAGCATTAGGACTTGTTCGTCAGTAGCAGAATCGCTTTATCCGAGCGAGAGTTACTTTTCGCGGAAGGTGACGAGTGAGGTATCCATATCCCGGAGGCGTAGGAGTCCCTCGGCTCGGTCGGCCTTGCCGTTTACGTGCTCTCTCACTCGTTTGTAGGATCCTGCTATCAATATAATCAAAAATTGTCGGCGTTTCGGGACCGGGGGGTCCCCGAGCCGACGAGTGAGTGTGCCGCGTGCCCCAGCCCAGATGGGTCGAGCGCGTGGGCGAGCGTGAAGGGGGGAGAGAGCGAGCGCGAGGTGGCCGGAGCCGGGTCGTGAGGGAGTCGGAGATCCCGCGGCCTTCGTGTTCGTCCCGCGCCCAGGTCGGGTGCGCTTGCAGTAGGGGGTTACAAGCGTCCGCGCGGGTGAAGGGGGTGAGCGGCCCCAAGAGAGCGCCTGCCCCTGCCCTTCGTTCCCGCGAGGCCAACCTTTTTTAAGAAGGCCCTGGTCCCTCCTTTTATAGGAGTAAGGAGAGGATCCAGGTGTACAAATGGGGGTGTAGCAAGGCGCTACGTGTCTAGCGGGGGAGAGCTAGTGCCCTAAGTACATGCCAAGGTGGCAGCCGGAGAGATCTTGGCACCCAGCTAGTGTGGCGTCGTGGCTGTCGGAGAAGCAATGGAGCCTGGCGGAGGGACAGCTGTCGGAGTGGTTGGGCCCTTGCTGACGCCCCCCTGCTTCTGTAAGGGAGCTGAGAGCCGCCGTCGTCATGGATCCAGCGGGGCGCCATCATTGCCTATCTAGCGGAGCCAGCCAGATGGGACGTCGGTCCTGTTCTCTGCGGCCCGAGTCGGCTCGGGGTAGGGTGATGATGGCGCTTCCTGTCGACGTGGCGGACTCGTGCCCTAGGTCGGGTGACGTGGAGGCTCCTCCGAAGCCGAGGTCGAGTCTGTCCTGCATGGCCGAGGCCGAGCCCGAGCTCCTGGGTCGGGCGAGGCGGAGGTCGTTCGGCAGAGGCCAGGGCGGAGTCCGAGCCCTGGGTCGGGCGAAGCGGAGTTCGCCGTCTTCCGGGGCCTTAGCCCGAGTCCGAGCCCTGGGTCGGGCGGAGCGGAGTTCGCCGTCTTCCGGGGCCTTAGCCCGAGTCCGAGCCCTGGGTCGGGCGGAGCGGAGTTCGCCGTCTTCCGGGGCCTTAGCCCGAGTCCGAGCCCTGGGTCGGGCGGAACGGAGTTCGCCGTCTTCTGGGGCCTTAGCCCGAGTCCGAGCCCTGGGTCGGGCGGAGCTTCCTATGGCGCTTCTGGCAAAGCCTGGCCGCCCGTCGGTCTCACTCTCTGCGTTAAATGCCCCGGGGACTTGGTCGGTCGGCGCGGTGATTTAGTCAGGGTTGCTTCTTAACGAAGGCAAGGCCTCGGGCGAGCCGGAGATGCGTCTGCCGTGAAAGAGGAGGCCTCGGGCGAGACGGAAACACCTCAGGGTCGGCTGCCCTTGCCCGAGGCTAGGCTCGGGCGTGGCGTGATCGAGTCGCTCGTATGGACTGATCCCTGACTTAATCAAACCCATCAGGCCTCTGCAGCTTTATGCTGATGGGGGTTACCAGCTGAGAATTAGGCGTCTTGAGGGTACCCCTAATTATGGTCCCCGACAGTAGCCCCCGAGCCTCGAAGGGAGTGTTTGCACTCGCTTGGAGGCTTTCGTCGCACTTTTTTGCAAGGGGACCAGCCTTTCTCGGTTGCACTTTGTTTCGGTGGGTGCGCGCGAGCGCACCCGCCGGGTGTAGCCCCCGAGGCCTCGGAGGAGTGGTTTCACTCCTTCGAGGTCTTAATGCCTTGCGTAATGCTTCGGCTGGTCTGGCGGTTCCCTCATGCGAACAGGCCGTAGCCCGGGTGCACTGTCGGGGCCCAAGTTCTCGGGCTGGTATGTTGACGCTGTCAACGGTTCGGCCGGAGCCGGGTTTGCGAGAGCAGCCCCCGAGCCTCCGCACAGAGCGAGAGGACGATCAGGGACAGACTCGGCTTTTTTACATACGCCCCTACGTCGCCTTTCTGCAAGGAGGAGGGGGGGAGAGCGCCATGTTACCCTCGATGGGCACCGAACATGGTGTCTCCGGGGAGCTGCAATCGGGTAATCCGAGTGGATGTCCGTGCCCCGTTCGTTGGGGGTCGGCTAGGGGCCCGGAGGCACGCCCAAAAGTACCTGCGGGTGACCTACCGGACCCGGTCCCCTAGCGACGGGGTCCGAGGGCTCGATGCCTCCCTCCGATGGGATTCCGTTACAGGATCGTTCCCGCTGGTCTCGGAAATGTCCTAGGGTACCTCGGGAGCGCAGCCCGAGCCTTGGTTATGTATCGAACGTACCCCTGGTCATCCCTCGCTCGGTGTCTGAGGCGACTGTGAACCCTTCGGAGGGCCAGCCTTCGAACCCCTGATCAGTAATGGGCGCGGAGCCCGAGTAGCCTGAGGCGGTCGTGGAACCTTTCGGGGGGCCGACCTTCGAACCTCTGACCAGTAGTGGGTGTCGGGTCCACGCGATCTGAGGCGGCTGTTGAACCCTTCGGGGGGCCAGCCTTCGAACCCCTGATCAGTAAGGAGGCTCGGAGCCTAGTTCCTTCACGGGGAAGGATCCCTTTGGGGGTATCCCCCTTCCCGGTCCCTGTTGCAAGAGATAGAGAAAGAAGGAAAAGGGAAAAAGGATACGAAATTCGAACGACGTGGCGTACCTTTTTTGGTGTGGTCGTTTTGGCGAAGGCGAAGTGTCGCCAGCTGCTCCTGCCAGAAGCGCCGCCTGTCCAGCCGCGGAGTTAATGCGCCGGGGCGAGTAGTTGGCGAGGCTGCCGTTGCGCGTGCGCGAGCCGTTCGAGGAACGGGTCATGGGCGTGTCGTCTTCACACCGTGAGAGGGGGTTCTCTCGCTGCCTCCGGATGGGATGTGAGCTTGGCTGATGGCGTGACCGCTGCTCTCGCGCGCCTGCCACCGTCATTACTGCCGGCCCACTCTTGACCACGTTTGACCGCTGCGTCAGGCTGGCGCAGCTGGGCCGCGCGCTGGGCCGCCTCGGGGCGCGGTATTGGTTCCGCAACCGAGGAGGTGCGGTGGTGTGGCATAGTGGCTTACATGCAGCATCCGGCGCGCCGGTTGCGCGACGCGTGGGCTTGAGCCTCCGTGCTAGCCTGTCAGGAGTCGGAGGGGCGCGTCCACTTGGCGCGGTTGCATGCCGCCCGCAAGGCTGCCCGCCCCTTTCGCCCGTTGGTCTGGGCAAAAGTGGAGGGTCACTTGTAACCGCTGGGTGGTTGCGCGCGCCGCGCGCGGCGGTTTGGCTTCTTCTGCTCGGAGCCGGTCTGTATGACAGGTGGGTCCCAGCCCCCGCGCCGTAGGGGAGGGCTTTGGAGGCGTGTTGGGGAAGACTCAGCCCGTGACGGTTGGGGGCGCAAGCAGGGAGAGTTGCCTTTAAAAGGAGGGCGACCCCTTCCGTAAGACAACCATGTCTTCTTCCTCCCTTATGCATCGTGTCTTTCCACCTTTCAAGCCCCCGGATGGGGGAGACCGCCGTCTCCATGCCTCATCGTCGGAGGACACTACTCCGTGGGAGTGGGTACCTTTCAGCCATCGTTCGGCTTCAAGGATTTTCATCATGCAGCCCGGTGGCTCCCCTCCGCTGGGGGTCACCCGAGACGGTGACCACCAGCTCCTGGGTGGGGAGGAGCAAACCGGGCTGTGATCTTGGTCCCACCCTCAGCTTCAAGGATGTTCATCATCCTCGCTGGGGTGGGTGCCGGGCTGAGCCGGCGCTCTACCTCCCGCACGGGTTCGTGGGTCATCCTCTCCCGCAGTATTCGAGGGAGAAGGCGCTCACTGGCCCTGCGGGCGGCCCGGACTTCGACAACGCGGGGCGGGTCGATGGCAGGCGTCGTCACCTCCAGCGTGTCGGGTTCGTCGGCTCGGCTCGCGGCGGCCCCTTCTGTAGGGGGCGGCTACCGCGCCGTGTACACGGGAGGACCACCCTGGGTGCCGCGCGCTGCTAGGGCGGCGTTCGTGTTCTGGGGTGGTCCTGCCTTTGCACCGGGGCAGCGCCTTTACGCGGAGGCCGGTGCCCCACTCATCCAGGAGGACTTGAGTGGGGATCTGCCGGAGGGCTGAGGCTCCTGTCGTCGGTGCCGAGGCGGAGGCGGCTCGAGAAGTCCCCGTCACCGACGGGATCACCGCCACCATCCGCGCTTCGGGCCTCCGGCTCTTTGTACTTGTCCTCGCCCCTCGAGCGTTGGTGTGGGCGAGGGCAAGGCTGCAGCGGCGCCTACCCCGAGGCCTGCGCTGCTGCAGTTCGGTCGTCTGGAGTGGGGGCCGTCGTCGTCGTGGCCAGAGCGGGCGGCGGCGAGCCGCCCGTCAGTCTTCTGCAGCCCCACAGGCCCGCCCCTATCGAGTGGGGTTGTTCGTACCTGCGGGGGGGGGGGGGGAACCGGAGTTCCGTTTGTAATGGCACTTCGAGTGCCGGGTTTTTTGTTCATTTCGGCTTTCGGGGCCTGAACATGTATGTAACGTCGGCACAGAGCCGTATTTTTTCCTCATTTCCGAGCACTAAGACTCGTCTGCTGATTATCTGAACCGCTTCACCAAGCGTGAGTCGCCCCGTGTCAAGGTGACGAGTGAGGTATCCGTATCCCGGAGGCGTAGGAATCCCTCGGCTCGGTCGGCCCTGTTGTCCGAGGCTCCTCTAGCTTAGTTAAAGAGACCCCTCGGCCGCTCTTCGACGAGCCGAGGCCAGGGGTAGCGATATCAGTATGAGCAGAGGCGGAGTTGGCTCGAAAATGAAACCTGGTTGGCCGGAGCCTAGCCGAGTTGTCCGTTGGCAGGATCGACGCCGGAGTTGGTCAGCCGAGGCTTCGGACCGGGCTGGTGCCTTCGGAAGGTGGTTGGCCGAGGCCCCGGAGGTGGCCGGCCGAGCCGCCCGCTCGGGCCGGATCCCGGAGAAGTCCCTGACGGCAATCGCTCAGGCGTGGTGATGACGTCGTCCTTCGGAGCGGAGGCCCTCGGACCGCGTCGCCGTCCGCGGCTAGGTCGGGCCTCACCGAAGGTGCCGTTGATGCCGAGGGTGTCGCTGCCCCCTTCCAGAGTCAAGACCCGAGCCTGCAGGATCAGCTTGTCTTGTAGTGTGTGCTTTGTGCGGCCGTCGAGGCTAGAACACACACCCTTGCTGTGTTGTAAAGCTGCGTCTCTTTTCCTCTTGTTTCGAGCATCTGGACTTTTTGTCGGTAACAGGGATGTTAGTGCGAGCGAGAGTTGCTTCTCGCGGAAGGTGATGAGTGAGGTATCCGTATCCCGGAGGCGTGGGAGTCCCTCGGCTCGGTGGGCCTTGCCGCTTACGCGCACTTTTACTCGTCCATGAGGCCCTATCACCGACTTGGTCGAGAAAACTCGAAGAATCGCTTCGACAGAAGGGCTTCCGAGCGTAGAGACTTGTTCGATCCGCGGAGTCACCTTATCCGAACGCGAGTTACTTATCGCAGAAGGTGATGAGTGAGGTATCCGTATCCCGGAGGCGTAGGAGTCCCTCGGCTCGGTCAGCCTTGACTGCTTACGTGTACCCCGTCGTTTCCAGGACCCACTTTTCGAAGTAGTCAAAAAGCACGAAAGATATTCTGGTAAAAGAGATTTTCTTTTTGAGGAAAATTTTGACGCAGAGGGGGTTTCCCCCCTTTTAGCCCCCGAGGGAGGGTCGGGCTTTGCCGAGGCGAGGCCGACCCTTCCTTGTTGACTAAACTTTGCGTGGGTGTGAGGTATATGAACGACTTGGAAACATCTTAAGGGTAGAAGCGACGTAGCTGTTGGATGTTCCAAGCGTTGCCGTAGACCTCGCCTTGACTGTTGGCCAGCTTGTATGTTCCGAGCTTCGGAACTTTGGCGATGACGAACGGCCCCTCCCAGGGGGGGCGTGAGCTTGTGCCTCCCTCGGGTGTCCTGCCGCAGCCGAAGCACCAGGTCGCCCACCTGGAGGTCTCGGGGTCGGACCCCTCGGGCGTGGTAGCGTCGCAGGGACTGCTGATACCGCGCCGAGTGTAGTAAGGCCCTGTCCCGAGCCTCGTCCAGCTGGTCCAGCGAGTCTTCTCGGCTAGCTTGGTTGCTTTCATCGTTGTAGGCCCTCGTCCTCGGGGAGCCGTATTCCAGGTCAGTGGGCAAGACGGCCTCGGCCCCGTAGACCAGGAAGAACGACGTGAAACCCGTGGCTCGGCTCGGCGTCGTCCTTAGGCTCCAGACCACCGAGGGGAGTTCCTTCATCCATCGCTTGCCGAACTTGTTGAGATCATTGTAAATCCGAGGCTTGAGCCCTTGTAGAATCATGCCATTGGCACGTTCTACTTGCCCATTCGACATGGGATGAGCTACGGCGGCCCAGTCTACCCGGATGTTGTGATCCTCGCAAAAATCCAAGAATTTTTTGCCGGTGAACTGGGTGCCGTTGTCGGTGATGATGGAGTTCGGGACCCCGAAGCGATGGATGATGTTGGTGAAGAACGCCACCGCCTGCTCGGATCTGACGCTGTTCAGGGGTCGGACCTCGATCCACTTGGAGAATTTGTCGACGGCGACCAGCAGGTGCGTGTAGCCCCCGGGCGCCTTCTGCAGAGGGCCGACGAGGTCCAGACCCCACACAGCGAAGGGCCAGGTGATGGATATCGTCTGCAGAGCCTGAGCGGGCAGGTGGGTCTGCTTCGCATAGAATTGGCACCCTTCGCAGGCGCGGACAATTCTAGTGGCGTCAGCCACCGCCATCGGCCAATAGAAGCCTTGGCGGAAAGCGTTCCCGACGAGGGTTCGAGGTGCTGCATGATGGCCGCAAGCCCCCGAGTGTATTTCCTGCAGGAGTTCCTGACCCTCGGTGATGGAGATGCATCGCTGGAGGATGCCCGAGGGGCTACGGTGGTAGAGCTCCTTCTCATCGCCCAGCAAGACGAACGACTTGGCGCGTCGCGCTACCCGCCGAGCCTCGGCTCGGTCGAGGGGCAGTTCTCCTTGGCGGAGATATTGCAGGTACGGGGTCTGCCAATCTTGATCTGGCATGACCCCGCTCTGCTCCTCCTCGATGCGCAGTGCTTCGCCCTTGGGGGCCGAGGGTTCCTCGGGCTGAACCGAGGATGGCTCGGGCTGGGCCGAGGTCACCTCGGACGGGGCCGAGGGCACCTCGGGCTCGGGCGTGTCGCCTATCTTGACGGAGGGTTGGCGCAGATCTTGGGAGAAGACGTCCGGGGGAACCGTCGTTCGCCCCGAGGCTATCTTCGCCAGCTCGTCCGCAGTCTCGTTGTAGCGCCGGGCGATGTGGTTAAGCTCGAGCCCGTAGAACTTGTCTTCCAGGCGTCGAACCTCATCACAGTAGGCCTCCATCTTCGGGTCGCGGCAGTGGGAGTTCTTCATGACTTGGTCGATGACGAGCTGCGAGTCGCCGCGTGCATCGAGGCGTCGGACCCCTAGCTCGATGGCGATTCGCAATCCGTTGATCAGAGCCTCGTATTCAGCCACATTGTTGGACGCCGGGAAATGGAGGCGGAGCACGTAGCGCAGGTGTTTCCCGAGGGGTGAGACGAAGAGCAGGCCCGCGCCGGCTCCCGTCTTCATCAGCGACCCGTCGAAGAACATGGTCCAGAGCTCCGGTTGGATCGGAGCCGTCGGCAACTGGGTGTCGACCCATTCGGCTACGAAGTCCGCCAGTACCTGGGACTTGATGGCCTTCCGAGGGGCGAACGAGATTGCCTCGCCCATGATTTCCACCGCCCACTTCGCGATCCGTCCCGAGGCTTCTCGGCACTGGATGATCTCCCCCAGGGGGAAGGATGACACCACAGTCACCGGATGAGACTCGAAGTAATGTCGCAGCTTTCGCCTCGTCAGGATCACTGCATACAGCAGCTTCTGGACTTGTGGGTAGCGGATCTTGGTCTCGGACAGCACCTCGCTGACGAAGTAAACTGGCCTCTGAATGGGCAAAGCATGCCCCTCTTCCCGCCTTTCGACCACGATCGCGGTGCTGACCACCTGTGTGGTAGCGACGACGTAGACCAAGAGGGCTTCTCCATCAGCTGAGGGTACCAAGACGGGCGCCTGGGTGAGGAGCGCCTTCAGGTTCCCGAGGGCTTCCTCGGCCTCGAGAGTCCAAGTGAAGCACTCGGCTTTCCTTAAGAGACGGTACAGGGGCAGGCCCCTTTCGCCGAGGCGCGAGATGAAACGGCTCAAGGCCGCGAGACATCCCATGACCCTCTGTACGCCTTTTAAGTCCTTGATGGGCCCCATGCTTGTGATGGCTACGATCTTCTCTGGGTTGGCTTCGATGCCCCGCTCGGAGATGATGAATCCCAAGAGCATGCCTCGGGGCACCCCGAAGACGCACTTCTCGGGATTGAGCTTGATGGGCCCCTGATGGTAGGGGCACGTCTCCTTGAGTGCCTTGTCGAAGAGGTTGGCGCCTCCGGGGGGCTTCCGAGGGTTCTTGTATTCGGCGGCGGCGACAAGGTCCATGCCGGCGGCGTCGCGTTTCGCTTGCGACTTCCTCCTGCCTTTCTTCTTGGCGCCGAGAGGAGTAGACGCCTCGGGGGCATCTTCCGACGGGCGGCCCTGGGGCTGCTTGTCCTTTCGGAAGATGGCCTCGACCGCCTCCTGACCAGAGGCGAACTTGGTGGCGATGTCCATCAGCTCGCTCGCCCTGGTGGGGGTCTTGCGACCCAACTTGCTCACCAGGTCACGGCAGGTGGTGCCGGCAAGGAACGCGCCGATGACATCGGAGTCGGTGATGTTGGGCAGCTCGGTGCGCTGCTTCGAGAATCGCCGGATGTAGTCCCGAAGAGACTCTCCCGGCTGTTGCC
Source organism: Zea luxurians (assembly GCA_029449295.1). Taxonomy (NCBI): domain Eukaryota; kingdom Viridiplantae; phylum Streptophyta; class Magnoliopsida; order Poales; family Poaceae; genus Zea; species Zea luxurians. Next base: position 47,272,486 of record JAOPSE010000005.1, on the reverse strand, counting down.
GGCAGCTTCGGAGGTCCCAGGAATTCCCGGGGCGCACGTACGTGCCCTGGAAGTTGCCGGCGAATGCTTGGACCAGATCCTCCCAGTTGGAAATCTGCCCCGGAGGCAGGTGCTCCAACCAAGCGCGAGCAGTGTCGGAGAGGAACAGGGGGAGGTTGCGGATGATGAGGTTGTCATCGTCCGTTCCACCCAGCTGACAGGCCAGGCGGTAGTCCGCGAGCCACAATTCCGGTCTCGTTTCCCCCGAGTACTTTGTGATAGTAGTCGGGGGTCGGAATCGGGGCTGAAACGGCGCCCGCCGAATGGCCCGGCTGAAGACCTGCGGACCGGGCGGTTCGGGCGAGGGACTCCGATCCTCCCCGCTGTCGTAGCGTCCCACACGTCTGGGGTGATAACCTCGGCGCACCCTTTCGTCGAGGCGGGCCCGACGGTCGCGATGAGGGTGCTCGTCGCCGAGGTGGCCCGGGGCCGCAGGCGCGGTGTTGCGTGTGCGCCCGGTGTAGACCGAGGCTTCCCGCATGAGTCGGGAAGTCGCGGCACGAGGTTCCGAGGGGTACCCCTGCCTTCGGGAGGCAGAGCTCTCGGCCCGCCGGGCCGCAGCGCCTTCCAGGAGATGCTTGAGCTCTCCTTGGATTCGCCGACCCTCGGTGGTTGATGACTCCGGCATCGCGCGGAGGAGCATCGCTGCGGCTGCCAGGTCCTGACCGGTTCTGCCGGATGCGGGTGGCGGTCTGTCCCTGGCATCGTTGGCGATGCGGTGCTGGAGACCTTGGGGCAGGTGACGTATTTCTCCGGCCGGGGGCTGGCCCGCCCATACCTGCCCGACGTCCCGGCGGATTGCCTCGAGCGCTCCTGCTCCCTCATCGAGCCCGGCTCGCGCCCCGCGGACTTGCTCGAGCTGTGGGTCGTGACCCCCCGCCGGAACGGGGACCACAGCTAGCTCCCGCGGGATGTCGGCGCGAGGCGCTGGCCTAGGGGGATCACCATCCTCCGGCATGCCGAGACAGCTGCCTCCGGAGGGATCCCCTAGCTCGACGTGGAAACATTCGCGGCTCGGGCCGCAGTCCTTGTCGTCAAGGCTGCGGCTGCCGTCGGAACAGTCAGAGAGGCAGTAGTTGCATGCGGTCATGAAGTCCCGCATGGCACTGGGGTTGCCAGATCCAGAGAAATCCCAGCAGATGCTGGGATCGTCATCTTCCTCGGACCCAGAGGGCCCGTAGGTCGAGACGTCCGTCAATCGGTCCCAAGGCGACCGCACACGAAACCCCAGAGGGGTTGCACTCGCCTCAACGTGAGCGCCCGCCAAAGCGAAGTCGCTAGGCGGGTTGAGGCCGAGTCGAAATGACGAAGGATGGGAATCAGCCGGTACCTTTTGGTCGACGAGGAGCGACGAAGTCACACCGGGGGCTGATCGCGCCGTCGTCCTGGGTGCGAGGGCGACGTCCTGCAGGTCCTCCGTGAGCGCGCTGGCGTCGTCCACTTGCTCGGGGTCGGCGTGTCGCGGGGGGACGGCGCTCGCCTTCGCCTCAAACGCGTGGGTGATGCCCGACGCGTCCTCCGTTGGGGCGCTGGGGATGTCGATTTGCTCGACAGCCAGCTGAGCGCAGCCTCCCGCTCGGCCCTGGTTGCCCCGCCTCCTCCTCCGATGGCGAGGGAGAGGATGGGGCGAGCTCGAAAGTTGTCCTTCCCCCACGCGGGAAAGACGTCGTCGATTCCGCCGCCGGCGGGCGGCTGTCCGCCACCATTGTCGCTGTCGCGCGGCGGTGGAAGGAGTATCATGTCGTAGTTGCCGTCGAAAGACATGAACTCGAGGCTCCCGAAACGGAGCACCGTCCTGGGTTGAAGGGGTCGTTGGAGACTGCCCATCTGGAGCTTGACGGGAATCCGCTCGTCAACACGCAGCGTTCCCCTACCTGGCGCACCAACTGTCGGCGTTTCGGGACCGGGGGGTCCACGAGCCGACGAGTGAGTGTGCCGCGTGCCCCAGCCCAGATGGGTCGAGCGAGTGGGCGAGCGCGAAGGGGGGAGAGAGCGAGCGCGAGGTGGCCGGAGCCGGTCGTGAGGGAGTCGGAGATCCCGCGGCCTTCGTGTTCGTCCCACGCCCAGGTCGGGTGCGCTTGCAGTAGGGGGTTACAAGCGTCCGCGCGGGTGAAGGGGGCGAGCGGCCCCAAGAGAGCGCCTGCCCCTGCCCTTCGTTCCCGCGAGGCCAACCTTTTTTAAGAAGGCCCTGGTCCCTCCTTTTATAGGAGTAAGGAGAGGATCCAGGTGTACAAATGGGGGTGTAGCAAGGCGCTACGTGTCTAGCGGGGGAGAGCTAGTGCCCTAAGTACATGCCAAGGTGGCAGCCGGAGAGATCTTGGCACCCAGCTAGTGTGGCGTCGTGGCTGTCGGAGAAGCAATGGAGCCTGGCGGAGGGACAGCTGTCGGAGTGGTTGGGCCCTTGCTGACGTCCCCCTGCTTCCGTAAGGGAGCTGAGAGCCGCCGTCGTCATGGATCCAGCGGGGCGCCATCATTGCCTATCTGGCGGAGCCAGCCAGATGGGACGTCGGTCCTGTTCTCTGCGGCCCGAGTCGGCTCGGGGTAGGGTGATGATGGCGCTTCCTGTCGACGTGGCGGACTCGTGCCCTAGGTCGGGTGACGTGGAGGCTCCTCCGAAGCCGAGGTCGAGTCTGTCCTGCATGGCTGAGGCCGAGCCCGAGCTCCTGGGTCGGGCGAGGCGGAGGTCGTTCGGCAGAGGCCAGGGCGGAGTCCGAGCCCTGGGTCGGGCGAAGCGGAGTTCGTCGTCTTCCGGGGCCTTAGCCCGAGTCCGAGCCCTAGGTCGGGCGGAGCGGAGTTCGCCGTCTTCCGGGGCCTTAGCCCGAGTCCGAGCCCTGGGTCGGGCGGAGCGAAGTTCGCCGCCTTCCGGGGCCTTAGCCCGAGTCCGAGCCCTGGGTCGGGCGGAACGGAGTTCGCCGTCTTCCGGGGCCTTAGCCCGAGTCCGAGCCCTGGGTCGGGCAGAGCTTCCTATGGCGCTTCTGGCAAAGCCTGGCCGCCCGTCGGTCTCACTCTCTGCGTTAAATGCCCCGGGGACTTGGTCGGTCGGCGCGGTGATTTAGTCAGGGTTGCTTCTTAACGAAGGCAAGGCCTCGGGCGAGCTGGAGATGCGTCTGCCATGAAAGAGGAGGCCTCGGGCGAGACGGAAACACCTCAGGGTCGGCTGCCCTTGCCCGAGGCTAGGCTCGGGCGTGGCGTGATCGAGTCGCTCGTATGGACTGATCCCTGACTTAATCAAACCCATCAGGCCTCTGCAGCTTTATGCTGATGGGGGTTACCAGCTGAGAATTAGGCGTCTTGAGGGTACCCCTAATTATGGTCCCCGACAAAAATGCACGAAAGTCGTTTTTCTACCCGAGCGTTAGGACTTGTTCGGTAGCAGGATCGCTTATCCGAGCGTGAGTTACTTTTCGCGGGTGGTGACGAGTGAGGTATCCGTATCCCGGAGGCGTAGGAGTCCCTCGGCTCGGTCGGCCTTGCCGCTTACGTGCTCTCTCACTCGTTTGTAGGATCCTGCTATCGATGTAGTCGAAAGCACGGAAGTCGTTTTGGTAGAAAACTTTTCTTGGTAGAAAACTTTTTCGAAGAAAATTTTGACACAGAGGGGGGGTCCCCCCTTCTAGCCCCCGAGGGAGGGTCGGGCTTTGCCGAGGCAAGGCTGATCCTTCCTTGACTGTTAGACTTTATTTGTGTATGTAAAGAAAAGCGAGGAACATGAACGACTTGAAACATTTTAAGGGTAAAAGCGACGTAGCTGTTCGATGTTCCAAGCGTTGCTGTAGACCTCGCCTTGATCGTTGGCCAACTTGTATGTCCCGGGCTTCAGAACTTTGGCGATGATGAACGGCCCCTCCTAGGGAGGAGTAAGCTTGTGGCATCCTTGGGCGTCTTGTCGCAGCCGAAGTACCAAGTCTCCCACTTGGAAGCCTCGGGGCCGAACCCTTTGGGCGTGGTAGCGTCGCAGAGACTACTGATACCGTGCCGAGTGTAGTAAGGCCACGTCCCGAGCCTCTTCCAGCTGGTCCAAGGAATCTTCTCGTCTGGTCTGATTGCCTCGGTCGTCATACGCCTTTGTCCTCGGGGAACCGTATTCCAAGTCTGTGGATAAGATGGCCTCGGCCCCATAGACTAGGAAAAACGTCGTGAAGCCCGTGGCCCGGCTCGGCGTCGTCCTCAGACTCCAGACCACCGAGGGTAGCTTTTTCATCCACCGCTTACCAAACTTGTTGAGGTCGTTGTAGACCCTCGGTTTTAGTCCCTGCAAAATCATACCATTGGCGCGCTCCACCTGCCCATTTGTCATCAGATGAGCTACGGCGGCCCAGTCCACACGGATGTGGTGGTCCTTGCAGAAATCCAGGAATTTTTTCCCAGTGAACTGCGTGCCATTGTCGGTGATGATGGAATTTGGGACTCCAAAGCGATGAATGATATTTGTGAAGAACGCCACCGCCTGCTCGGACCTGATGCTGGTTAAGGGTCAGACCTCGATCCACTTGGAGAATTTGTCGATGGCGACCAATAGGTGCTTGAAGCCCCCGGGTGCCTTCTGCAAGGGACCGACGAGGTATAGACCCCAAACGGCGAACGACCAGGTGATAGGTATTGTCTGTAGGGCCTGAGCGGGCAGGCGCGTCTGTCTTGCATAGAACTGACACCCCCGGCAGGAGCGTACAATCCTTGTAGCGTTGGCCACCGCGGTTGGCCAGTAAAAACCTTGTCGGAAAGTCTTTTCCACGAGGGCTCTAGGTGCTGCATGGTGACCACAAGCCCCCGAGTGTATTTCTTGTAGCAGCTCTTGTCCTTGGGCAATGGATATGCATCGTTGGAGGATGCCTGAGGGGCTGTGGTGGTACAGCTCCTTTTCATCACCCAGTAAAACGAACGACTTGGCGCGCCGAGCCAATCGCCGAGCTTCGGCCTTGTCGAGGGGCAGCTCTCCTTGGAGGAGATATTCTAGGTACGGGGCCTGCCAGTTCAGGACTGGTGTGACCCCATTCCGCTCTTCGGGTTCCCGATCGAACCATTGAAGTGACAGATGTTGTCCTGGAACCAGACTTAACGTACTCAGAATATCCTATTCGAGTTCTGGATCAAAAGGACAGGGTTACCCGGAGAAAGACTCTCAAGTTCTACAAGATACAATGGAACCAGCATTCGGAGGATGAGGCTACGTGGGAAACTCAAGACTTCTTGAATAAGAATTTCCCAGGCTTTCTAGCCTCATGTAATTTGTAAAGTGTATATAGTTATGGCAATAAAGGAATGAACCCCACACCACCCTGCCTTGTACCAGAAATAAGGAAATAAAAATGTGACACATTTCCTTTTCCATTACTCACCCTAGGACTTTAAATCTCGGGACGAGATTCTTTTATGGGGGGAAGGATGTAACACTCCTGGTGTTACTATAACTAAAACTTGAGCATGACATCATAGCATTGGTATTGCATATGTTTGATACACTTAGAGTGCATTCACTAGGCAAAAACTTCAAACAAGTTGTATTGTTTTAATGTTTTGCAAATAGGACCCTGGATAGGAAGCTTTAACCCTAAATAGGTATTAAAGAGGTAAAACTTAACCCAAGTTGATAAAACCTAAATACTTTAGGGTAATAGTTATAAATGTCCCCAAAAACAAAGTGAAGTCACATTTATACCCCTGGGATACCAGAAACCCTAATTGGAATCCTGGAAACCCTAAAACTAAACCCTAGGGGCTTATGTGCAAAAGTGATGAACCTTTGGACTAAAGTGTAAAAACTACTATGTTTAGACATATAAAGTCATTTGGTTCACAAATATGTGAATTTGCAAGTAAACCCTAAGTTTTGGGCTTATTTGCAAAAATCACCTCTTAAACACTATAGAGCTCAAGTCTGAAATTCAGTTTAGCTGGTTCAACTTTGGAGCCCTGTATCTTTTGAAATATAGGGTTTTTGCCCAAAGTGACCACAACAAGTTTGTAACCCAATTATAGGAGAACAACTTTGTCTAAGGGTTCAAGCCATGATTTTATGAGAAATTTGGAGAAAAACCCAACCAAAGTTGGACTGTCAGGTCACTGAGTTTGAATTTTTAGAGGAACAGTGCAACCACAGAGACTTTGAGCTTGATTTTGATTTGGATCCAGTGACTTTTTGTGGGGGCACATTGTATCAAAGTCATAGATGGAATATAGCTCTACACCTTTGCTGCAGAAAGTTGACGTAGATTCCACATAAAGACTGGAGAAAATGAAGCTCTAAAATGCACTGTCAGGTTTATCTGAACTGCACTTCGCCATTGTACAGTAGCTGAAACAGATAAGGTCGCCAGCAAACCCACCGCCGGTGGCTTTCCGCCCTGATTCACGTCGCCGGCGTCACGATTCATGCTCGGGTATGTGGATAACTTCGCGGCGTCAAAAGATCGTCACCGCCCATGATCTGGACACCGCTCCGACTAGCCGTAGTCCATCTCCCCTGGCTCACCGCCCGCGGTAAAGTGCTCACCGCCGCCGTGCCCTCGCTGTTGGCCACCGCGTGTCCCAATCGCGTCATCGCATTGCCGTGACCTCCTCTGAACTCTCCGTGACTCACCGGAGTTACTGCCACGGCGATAAACACGTGTTCACTGCACGCCGTTCTTCTTCACTTCCGACCGCCGCGCGTCTCCTCGAAATTCACCGGCCACCGCCCTTGGAGCCTATAAATTGAGGGCGGGGATAGTTGCGCCATGTAATCGTGAAGCTATAGCACCCACTCCCGTCTCCGATTAACTCCCATAGCCAGAGAATTGCTCATTTCCCCCAACTTCGTTCTCCGCCACCGTGAAACGAGTCTCGCCGCGGCCAGCGCAAATCATGTCCGATACTGTCGTCCTCAGTCTTGTTCTAACATTCTCATGTGCCCTTGATGCTGTCCAAATCATCCAATTGAACTAGACTGCCATGAATCGACGGGAACACATTCATCTGCCCGCAAGGTCCCCGGTCACTGCGGCCAGAGCAAACCTAGTAGCCATCCTTGCAATTGATTTGGGGAAAAGACTCAGGGTAGTACCGATTTCATGTCTGCCGCTCGGAGAACCCAGCCGTTGCCCCGTTCGGCCGGTATAGGTGCTCGCCGGAGCACGGTCGCGCGTGAACGGCGTCGGGGACTTTAAACTCAGAATAGATAGAAGGGGAAGGACTTTTATGCAAATGTCAGTGACTGTGTTAAATAGTGAAAAGGCTCGTTCGCAGTTAGTTAAAACCCCAAGGGCCTTTGTGCAAGTCTGCCAGCGCGGGCGCGCGCGGGCGCCTTTCTGCCCTAGCTGGGCCGCCTGGGTTGGATTCGGCCCAGTGCTGTTCACCTGTTTTTCTTTTTCTTTTATCTCCAGAGCCAAAACAATTATAGAAAATGCTAGGAAAATGATAAAATTGTGAAACTAATTTTCCTAGGCCTGTTATTTTCTCTAGAATTTAGTAAAAATAGTTTTATGATTTTTAGTGGAAATAGGAAATTTTAGGGTATTTAAAGTGGTTAAAAGTATTGGTTATGGATTTTTAGAAAATAATTGGTAAGTCCAAAAATGCCCAAACCTTTTGTGGGAACTTAAAACAATATTTAGAAGCCTTGGGTAGAATTTGGGTTGATTTGGACCTTGTTTGATCACTAAACCCAAAACCACCCCCCTGCCCTATGAACTCCTTTACTGACTCCGGAAACCCTAGGTTCTCGGAGTACCGTGAAAGAAAGTTGTACTCAAGACTTAGATAATAAGTTTATATTATCTTTGCATCCTCATGAGCATCCCATGGCATCCATTCTTATGCATGTATATGGTTATGTTAGAACACGAAGAAGAAGTCTCTGAAGACAGGACACCACCATCCTCAGATCCTCAAGCAGGCAACTGCTTTTATTTCGATATTTGTGGATCCGAGCAGAACTCACCTGATAACAAAGGCAAGCCCCGGTGCATTTGCCACCCTCCTTGTTGTTTTAAAATCTTTCTCACTTGCTTGATGCATTAGGTGATAGGAGTTGATTGATAAAATAATTCCTGCATTACCTTCCTTGAATTTGATTACCTTCCTTGATCCCCCGTTTTACAAAAGATTTTGATGCTTAGCCTTGCTTTAGAAAAACAAAATGTTTTGTTTTTACAAAGGATGATGTGGCAAAAGTGGGTGGGATGTTTTCGAAAATAAAACTTGATGGTGAACCCATCACGGCCTTGATGGATTCAACATCTGGAAAAGATGTACCTCTGCCAGGTACCAAACTTTGGGTTTGAAAAGATTAAGCTGAGACCGGGCGGGAGACTTGCACGAGAAAGGAGTCTCGGTGTAGTGTCTCCGTCTGAGTCGATTAAGGACCTTGTCGATGTAGGCTTGATGATCGAGGACCCTTTAGCTGGTCACATGCCTCGTCATGGGTAAGCCTTGCCTTGGGCAGACTAAGGCCGCAATAAGATAACACGAAATGGGCATGGAGCGGTGGCGAGAGTAGCGTGTACCCTCCGTGGCAAGAGGCTGGACGGTGGTGTATCTGTGCTCTCGGTTTGCGTGAACCTGATCCGGTCTTAAGAACCCCGGTGGCGGGTTGACATATGCAAGGGTTAAGTGCTACATATGTCGTGTGATTGGAGATCCTCAGCTGAGTATAATCGATTCGGATCGCCGTACCTTCGCGGTTATGAAGACTTGGTCACTGACCTACACGTAGCATTCCACTAAAGATGATGGATATTTGTTAAGAAATTGGCTAGTGCAGGACCAGTGATTGAACTAGGATAGAAAGAACTCTAGTTGCAGGTAATTGAACTTAACTGGTCAAATAAAATTGGATTTTTAAGGATCCACTTTAGTAAGCATTTATGCAAAACAGAGTCTTTGAGTATTGAGAAGCCTTACCTTGACTCCCTAAAAGCCAGCATACCCTTGAGAGTCTTTTCTTTAGTCGGGTAAGTCTTGCTGAGTAATTCCATACTCAGGGTTTATCCCTTCGTTGTTTTTAGGTGAGGAAGTAGCAGATTTCTGCTGCTTCTGTGCCAAGGTGGTTCCCAAAGAAGAAACACAAGACTGAAGTGCGGGAGGACTTGGTCCTCCATATAGATCTTTTACTTAAATCTTCTCGGGAGGAGTTTTTGCCTCCCTTGGTTTGTATAATATTACTACTCAGCACTCGCTCTTAGTTCTGGTCTGTAATAAAACAACTTGAGCTTGCTTTTAAATAAATGTGAATTATGAATCGCTTCCGCAATTCTTTATCTCCGATGTTCTGTAATGTCTGCAAGACGGGTGAATCGTTCCTGGTAAGGTAAAGGAAGATACCGAACTTGTCAAGTAATTCAGGGGCACCTACAGGGTTGTCTGAAGTCCGTTGGACAAGGACAACTGTAGGTGGACCTAATTACTTGGGAGGTTCTGTCACAGCTGGTATCGGAGCATAGCCTTTCTTTGTAGATATTATGAGGCATCTTCAAAAGGATTTTCGAAAGTCTTACCTAAAAACTCTTTTCTCTTCTTACCTAAGTATTCTGAAGAGTTTATCTTAAAGACCAGATAGGAAGAGTGCAATGTATAGAAGGTTGAATCGACTAAGGTTGATTCTGTACTTACACATGCATCATGCTAAGAATTATATTAATAAATTTTCCCCCTTAGAAAGATGCCGCCACGCACAAGGCTAACAGCACGTAAGTCAACGGGACCAATTGGAGTACCCCGGCATCAACTAGCCCCTCGACACGAAAGCAGCAGCAGCGGAAGTAATGACCCCATAGGAGACCTTGAAGCCCAAGTGAGTCGACTTCAAGCAACGCTGCAACACAGGACCAATGCTTGGATCGCAGACGGAGATAGAATCAATGAACTAAGAAGGGACATCCGTCACCTGCAGGATCAGCTTGCTGATCGAGACTTAGCACTTGACTGGGCAGTACAGTCTCATATGCTGGCATGTGCTAAGGAAGCGAGGGCTCAGGCCCGAATTAAAGAACTTAGCTCAGTTGTCGACAACCTGTAGGTCTACTGCAATACGTTGCATGAGGAAGTCCATATACTATACTCACAATTACACCCTAGTGTGCCTACACACTCTGCTGAGGCGGAGGCCGGACCCTCTCACGTTGCGGGACGCGCGCTGGGTGGGGAGTTAGACCTTTTTGAACCCCCTCCTTCTTTGAGGTTGGTTGACGTCTGGACTCCCAGACCTGACGATGAGGCCGCCAAAAGTAACGGAAAGCAGGACTAATGGTGTAATAGAAGTAGAGTAGTGTATGGTAGAATGCACGGTTGTATAATAGGTTGAACTTTTGTATAATGGGTAATGTATCCTGTTATGTAATATCGAGTCTGTATCATTACTTTTTATAGTAATGTAAAATGGAAGGTCTCTTTGGCATATTATGTTTATTCAAATGTTTTTGCCTCAGATGCCGACCAGGACTCGCGGACAGGACGCAGCCGGAACTTCTGGGGATCGGGATGTCACCCCAAATCCACCTCCGGTTCCACCCACGCTAGCCGAGGCGATTGCCGCCTTGGTGAATGCCACCGCAGACAATACCCGCTTCCTTAGGGAAATGGCGGGTCAACAGCAGTTCCAGCAGCAGGCAGGAAGAGGTTTTCAGCAAGGTCCCCGTGAAACTACCTATCTGGACTTCTCCGAAACTCGTCCACCTCTATTTACCAAAGCAGAAGACCCGCTAGAAGCCAACGAGTGGATACGAGTTATTGAACAAAAGTTTGGTCTTCTTCGTTGTTCTGAAACACAGAAGCCATTGTTCGCGGCACAGCAACTACATGGCCCTGCCAGTACTTGGTGGGGGAATTTTGTGGCTATCCAACCTGACAACCATCAAATCACCTGGGAAGAATTTAAAGCAGCCTTCCGTGAGCACTACATACCGGAAGGGGTGCTGCATATGAAACAAGAGGAATTCATGAAGCTGAAACAAGGAGGAGACACCATCAATCAGTATCTTAACAAGTTTAATCACCTGTCGCAGTATGCCATCGACCAGGTGAATACTGATTTGAAGAAAAAGAACTGTTTTATGAGAGGTCTAAATGACCGGTTGCAGCGAAAGATGGCCACATGTATTGATCTCACATATGGAAAGGCTGTCAGTACAGCCTTATCTGTGGAAGCAAAATATGCCAGTTCTAGGAAGAATAAGGGATTCGGTGGTGAGAGGCCTAATCAGGGCCAGGCGAAGAGGCAACGGTTCGTCATCCGGCCTTCTAGCCAAAACCGTACTTTTTCCCGTCCACCAGCATTCCCTTTCAAACAGCCCATTATTATCCGCCCCAACAATACCTCCACTTCCCCAAATCAGCCGGGTGCCCCAGGCACTCGATTCCCTGCCTTGCCCAGCTCTTCAACTGGATGTTTCAACTGCGGCAAATCAGGACATTTTATCAAAGACTGCCCGTACCCCAAGCAAAATCAATCCAATGCTCAGCAAGGAACTGGGAAGTCCACTCAGCCCAAGGGAAATGCTGTGGGGAGAAATACCAAGAAAACGGGGCGTGTATACTACACTCAAGTGGCCACTACACCGGAAGGAGAGCCGGTGATGATGGGTACGTTTCCCGTGGCCAGTCACCCTGCAATTATTCTTTTTGATTCTGGTGCTTCGCATACCTTCATTAGCAAGAAATTTGTGGAGCAACATCACATTGCATGCCATGAATCAAGAGAGGGATTTAAAATTCATTCACCTGGGGGACACATTTTTACTAGAGAAGTGGCCTATGAAGTGCCAGTAACAATGGCCGGACGGAACTTTCCTGCTAACATGATTGTTCTGAAAGGCCAGGATATAGATGTAATTTTGGGTATGAATTGGTTAACCCAACACAAGGCAATCCTCAACACTGAACTCAGAACTGTCAGGTTGAGCTATAATCAAGAAGAAATTCTTTTGTCTCTCCCCGAAACCAATCCAGCCAAAGCTTCTGGTAGAATATTTGAAGCCATTGTACCGGAGATCAAGAACATTCCGGTAGTATGTGAGTTTCCAGATGTATTTCTGGAAGATTTGCCTGGACTGCCCCCTGAAAGAGATGTAGAATTCGTAATTGAGCTAAAGCCCGGTACGGCTCCTATCTCCCGAAGATCGTACCGTATGCCCCCTAATGAGTTGGCGGAATTGAAGATTCAATTACAAGATCTACTGAATAAGGGATTCATCCGGCCAAGCTCGTCCCCATGGGGTTGCCCCGCCATTTTTGTTAAGAAGAAGGATCAAACCTTGCGGATGTGCGTGGATTATCGACCCCTGAATGAGGTCACCATCAAGAATAAGTACCCTCTTCCAAGGATCGACATCTTATTTGATCAACTGACTAGGGCGAGGGTATTTTCCAAAATTGATCTCAGGTCGGGCTATCACCAAATCCGTATTCGGCCCGAGGATATACCTAAAACCGCATTTACTACGCGGTATGGATTGTTTGAATACTTGGTAATGTCTTTCGGGCTCACAAATGCTCCTGCCCACTTCACCTATTTGATGAACTCGGTGTTCATGCCCGAGTTGGACAAGTTCGTCGTGGTCTTCATCGACGATATTTTAATATACTCTAAAAATGAAGAGGAGCATGCTCAGCATCTACGGATTGTATTGACGCGCCTGAGGGAACATCAGCTGTATGCCAAGTTCAGCAAGTGCGCGTTCTGGCTGGAGGAAATTCAATTTTTGGGGCACGTGTTATCAGCTAAAGGAATTGCGGTAGATCCTAGCAAGGTCAAAGATATTCTGGAATGGAAACCCCCAACCACTGTTCACCAAGTCCGGAGTTTTCTTGGACTAGCTGGATATTATCGCAGATTCATACCCGATTTTTCTAAGCTTGTGAAGCCAATCACAAGTTTATTGAAGAATGACATTAAGTTCAATTGGTCTTCTAAGTGTAATGAAGCCTTTGAGCAATTGAAGACATTATTAACCACTGCTCCGATATTGGCTCAACCGGACATCACTAAGCCTTTTGATGTATATTGTGATGCATCTGGCAGTGGGCTCGGCTGTGTACTGATGCAAGAAGGCCGAGTAATTGCGTATGCTTCAAGGCAGTTGCACCGACATGAGGAGCATTATCCAACTCATGATCTGGAGCTAGCTGTTGTGGTTCATGCCCTGAAAATATGGCGTCACTATCTGCTGGGAAATATCTGTCACATATATACAGATCATAAAAGCTTGAAGTATATCTTCACCCAGTCAGAATTAAATATGAGGCAAAAACGATGGCTTGAGCTTATTAAGGACTATGAATTGGAGATCCATTATCACCCAGGCAAGGCCAATGTGGTGGCAGATGCATTGAGTCGTAAGACTTCCTGCCACTGTCTTATGGCAAAGACCTCCGAGAACACTTTATGTCAAGAAATGGAGAAGCTAAACCTGGGGATAATCCAGCAAGGGACTCTAAATCAGCTAAGGCTTGAGTCAATCATTCTGCAGAAGATAATTGATGCTCAAAAGGATAATCTGGGTATGAAGCACATACGAGAGAAGATAAGGGCTGGAACAGCCAAATGTTTCAAAGAAGACAATCAAGGTGTGTTATGGTTTAACAACCGCATAGTAGTGCCAAAGAATGAAGAACTCCGCCAACAAATCTTAGATGAAGCGCATCTTAGTCGCTATTCTATTCATCCGGGAAGCACTAAGATGTATCATGATCTAAAACAGCACTACTGGTGGACGAAGATGAAAATTGAAATTGCACGCTATGTGGCTAAGTGTGACACTTGCAGACGTGTCAAGGCCATACACATGAAAACTGCCGGTCCATTGCAGTCATTACCAATACCAACATGGAAATGGGAAGACATAAGCATGGACTTCATTGTGGGATTGCCCAGGACCGCAAAAGGGTATGACTCTATCTGGGTGATTGTTGATCGACTTACAAAGGTTGCTCATTTTCTGCCGGTCAAGACATATTACCCGGTACTTACCTATGCAGAATTATATATTGCTCGTATTCTCAGTTTGCATGGTGTTCCAAAGACTATAGTGTCGGATCTTGGACCGCAATTTGTATCCAAATTTTGGGAAGAACTTCATAAATCCCTGGGTACTAAGTTACTCCACAGTTCGGCCTATCATCCTCAAACCAGTGGGCAGACTGAGAGAGTGAACCAAATACTTGAAGATATGCTGCGAGCATGTGTCCTGGATTTCTCACCAAAATGGGATGAATGTTTACCTTTGGCGGAGTTTTCATACAATAATAGTTATCAAGAAAGTATTAGGATGGCACCTTTTGAAGCTTTATATGGACAACGGTGTCGGACTCCGCTAAATTGGTCTGAACCTGGTGAAAGGTGCTTCTTTAGACCTGATCTGGTGAAAGAAGCCGAGAATAAGGTTCAGAAAATTATTCATAATATGAAGAAAGCACAAGCTCGTCAGAAGAGTTATGCAGACACACGGCGAATGCCCTTATATTTCCTGGAAGGAGACTATGTTTACCTGAAAGTCTCACCAATGAAAGGAGTATCGCGTTTTGGGGTTAAAGGGAAGCTTGCACCCAGGTACATTGGTCCATTCCTAGTACTTGAGCAATGTGGACCAGTGGCATACCGACTCCAACTACTCGAAACCTTGTCTGCTGTACATAATGTGTTCCATGTGTCACAATTGAAGAAGTGTCTTCGGGTTCCCGATCGAACCATTGAAGTGACAGATGTTGTCCTGGAACCAGACTTAACGTACTCAGAATATCCTATTCGAGTTCTGGATCAAAAGGACAGGGTTACCCGGAGAAAGACTCTCAAGTTCTACAAGATACAATGGAACCAACATTCGGAGGATGAGGCTACGTGGGAAACTCAAGACTTCTTGAATAAGAATTTCCCAGGCTTTCTAGCCTCATGTAATTTGTAAAGTGTATATAGTTATGGCAATAAAGGAATGAACCCCACACCACCCTGCCTTGTACCAGAAATAAGGAAATAAAAATGTGACACATTTCCTTTTCCATTACTCACCCTAGGACTTTAAATCTCGGGACGAGATTCTTTTATGGGGGGAAGGATGTAACACTCCTGGTGTTACTATAACTAAAACTTGAGCATGACATCATAGCATTGGTATTGCATATGTTTGATACACTTAGAGTGCATTCACTAGGCAAAAACTTCAAACAAGTTGTATTGTTTTAATGTTTTGCAAATAGGACCCTGGATAGGAAGCTTTAACCCTAAATAGGTATTAAAGAGGTAAAACTTAACCCAAGTTGATAAAACCTAAATACTTTAGGGTAATAGTTATAAATGTCCCCAAAAACAAAGTGAAGTCACATTTATACCCCTGGGATACCAGAAACCCTAATTGGAATCCTGGAAACCCTAAAACTAAACCCTAGGGGCTTATGTGCAAAAGTGATGAACCTTTGGACTAAAGTGTAAAAACTACTATGTTTAGACATATAAAGTCATTTGGTTCACAAATATGTGAATTTGCAAGTAAACCCTAAGTTTTGGGCTTATTTGCAAAAATCACCTCTTAAACACTATAGAGCTCAAGTCTGAAATTCAGTTTAGCTGGTTCAACTTTGGAGCCCTGTATCTTTTGAAATATAGGGTTTTTGCCCAAAGTGACCACAACAAGTTTGTAACCCAATTATAGGAGAACAACTTTGTCTAAGGGTTCAAGCCATGATTTTATGAGAAATTTGGAGAAAAACCCAACCAAAGTTGGACTGTCAGGTCACTGAGTTTGAATTTTTAGAGGAACAGTGCAACCACAAAGACTTTGAGCTCGATTTTGATTTGGATCCAGTGACTTTTTGTGGGGGCACATTGTATCAAAGTCATAGATGGAATATAGCTCTACACCTTTGCTGCAGAAAGTTGACGTAGATTCCACATAAAGACTGGAGAAAATGAAGCTCTAAAATGCACTGTCAGGTTTATCTGAACTGCACTTCGCCATTGTATAGTAGCTGAAACAGATAAGGTCGCCAGCAAACCCACCGCCGGTGGCTTTCCGCCGTGATTCACGTCGCCGGCGTCACGATTCGCGCTCGGGTATGTGGATAACTTCGCGGCGTCAAAAGATCGTCACCGCCCATGACCTGGACACCGCTCCGACTAGCCGTAGTCCATCTCCCCTGGCTCACCGCCCGCGGTAAAGTGCTCACCGCCGCCGTGCCCTCGCCGTTGGCCACCGCGTGTCCCAATCGCGTCATCGCATTGCCGTGACCTCCTCTGAACTCTCCGTGGCTCACCGGAGTTACTGCCACGGCGATAAACACGTGTTCACTGCACGCCGTTCTTCTTCACTTCCGACCGCCGCGCGTCTCCTCGAAATTCACCGGCCACCGCCCTTGGAGCCTATAAATTGAGGGCGGGGATAGTTGCGCCATGTAATCGTGAAGCTGTAGCACCCACTCCCGTCTCCGATTAACTCCCATAGCCAGAGAATTGCTCATTTCCCCCAACTTCGTTCTCCGCCACCGTGAAACGAGTCTCGCCGCGGCCAGCGCAAATGAGGTCCGATACTGTCGTCCTCAGTCTTGTTCTAACATTCTCATGTGCCCTTGATGCTCTCCAAATCATCCAATTGAACTAGACTGCCATGAATCGACGGGAACACATTCATCTGCCCGCAAGGTCCCCGGTCACTGCGGCCATAGCAAACCTAGTAGCCATCCTTGCAATTGATTTGGGGAAAAGACTCAGGGTAGTACCGATTTCATGTCTGTCGCTCGGAGAACCCAGCCGTTGCCCCGTTCGGCCGGTATAGGTGCTCGCCGGAGCACGGCCGCGCGTGAACGGCGTCGGGGACTTTAAACTCAGAATAGATAGAAGGGGAAGGACTTTTATGCAAACGTCAGTGACTGTGTTAAATAGTGAAAAGGCTCGTTCGCAGTTAGTTAAAATCCCAAGGGCCTTTGTGCAAGTCTGCCAGCGCGGGCGCCTTTCTGCCCTAGCTGGGCCGCCTGGGCTGGATTCGGCCCAGTGCTGTTCACCTGTTTTTCTTTTTCTTTTATCTCCAGAGCCAAAACAATTATAGAAAATACTAGGAAAATGATAAAATTGTGAAACTAATTTTCCTAGGCCTGTTATTTTCTCTAGAATTTAGTAAAAATAGTTTTATGATTTTTAGTGGAAATAGGAAATTTTAGGGTATTTAAAGTGGTTAAAAGTATTGGTTATGGATTTTTAGAAAATAATTGGTAAGTCCAAAAATGCCCAAACCTTTTGTGGGAACTTAAAAAAATATTTAGAAGCCTTGGGTAGAATTTGGGTTGATTTGGACCTTGTTTGATCACTAAACCCAAAACCACCCCCCCTGCCCTATGAACTCCTTTACTGACTCCGGAAACCCTAGGTTCTCGGAGTACCGTGAAGGAAAGTTGTACTCAAGACTTAGATAATAAGTTTATATTATCTTTGCATCCTCATGAGCATCCCATGGCATCCATTCTTATGCATGTATATGGTTATGTTAGAACACGAAGAAGAAGAAGAAGTCTCTGAAGACAGGACACCACCATCCTCAGATCCTCAAGCAGGCAACTGCTTTTATTTCGATATTTGTGGATCCGAGCAGAACTCACCTAATAACAAAGGCAAGCCCCGGTGCATTTGCCACCCTCCTTGTTGTTTTAAAATCTTTCTCACTTGCTTGATGCATTAGGTGATAGGAGTTGATTGATAAAATAATTCCTGCATTACCATCCTTGAATTTGATTACCTTCCTTGATCCCCCGTTTTACAAAAGATTTTGATGCTTAGCCTTGCTTTAGAAAAACAAAATGTTTTGTTTTTACAAAGGATGATGTGGCAAAAGTGGGTGGGATGTTTTCGAAAATAAAACTTGATGGTGAACCCATCACGGCCTTGATGGATTCAACATCTGGAAAAGATGTACCTCTGCCAGGTACCAAACTTTGGGTTTGAAAAGATTAAGCTGAGACCGGGCGGGAGACTTGCACGAGAAAGGAGTCTCGGTGTAGTGTCTCCGTCTGAGTCGATTAAGGACCTTGTCGATGTAGGCTTGATGATCGAGGACCCTTTAGCTGGTCACATGCCTCGTCATGGGTAAGCCTTGCCTCGGGCAGACTAAGGCCGGAATAAGATAACACGAAATGGGCGTGGAGCGGTGGCGAGAGTAGCGTGTACCCTCCGTGGCAAGAGGCTGGACGGTGGTGTATCTGTGCTCTCGGTTTGCGTGAACCTGATCCGGTCTTAAGAACCCCGGTGGCGGGTTGACATATGCAAGGGTTAAGTGCTACATATGTCGTGTGATTGGAGATCCTCAGCTGAGTATAATCGATTCGGATCGCCGTACCTTCGCGGTTATGAAGACTTGGTCACTGACCTACACGTAGCATTCCACTAAAGATGATGGATATTTGTTAAGAAATTGGCTAGTGCAGGACCAGTGATTGAACTAGGATAGAAAGAACTCTAGTTGCAGGTAATTGAACTTAACTGGTCAAATAAAATTGGATTTTTAAGGATCCACTTTAGTAAGCATTTATGCAAAACAGAGTCTTTGAGTATTGAGAAGCCTTACCTTGACTCCCTAAAAGCCAGCATACCCTTGAGAGTCTTTTCTTTAGTCGGGTAAGTCTTGCTGAGTAATTCCATACTCAGGGTTTATCCCTTCGTTGTTTTTAGGTGAGGAAGTAGCAGATTTCTGCTGCTTCTGTGCCAAGGTGGTTCCCAAAGAAGAAACACAAGACTGAAGTGCGGGAGGACTTGGTCCTCCATATAGATCTTTTACTTAAATCTTCTCGGGAGGAGTTTTTGCCTCCCTTGGTTTGTATAATATTACTACTCAGCACTCGCTCTTAGTTCTGGTCTGTAATAAAACAACTTGAGCTTGCTTTTAAATAAATGTGAATTATGAATCGCTTCCGCAATTCTTTATCTCCGATGTTCTGTAATGTCTGCAAGACGGGTGAATCGTTCCTGGTAAGGTAAAGGAAGATACCGAACTTGTCAAGTAATTCAGGGGCACCTACAGGGTTGTCTGAAGTCCGTTGGACAAGGACAACTGTAGGTGGACCTAATTACTTGGGAGGTTCCGTCACAGAGATCTTCTCCCGAGGCCGAGGCATGAGGTCAGGCGAGGCGGAGCTTCCTGTTGCACCTGAGGCTGAACTTGGCTGTTGTCGGTTTCTCCCGGGTGGTTGGCACAGTAGCCGGAGCGGGGCGGGCGGCGCTGTTTTCCTGTCAGGTCGGTCAGTGAAAGGGCGATGTGACTGCGGTCACTTCGACCTTGCCGACTGAGGCGCGCGTGACAGGATAAGGTGTCTGGCAATCCCAGCATTAAATGCGCATGCAATACGGTCGGCTGGTAAGGCGATTTGGCCAAGGTCGCTTGCACGACAAGGCTTGCGTTTGGCTGGGCCGAGGGTGTGCTCACTGCCTGAGGAGACCCTCAGGCGAGACGTGAATTCGTCCGGGACTACTGTTCCCGCCTGAGGCTAGGCTCGGCCGAGGTGAGATCGTGTCCCTTGGTAGACGAAGCTTTGACTTTGACCTGAACTGTCAGTCTTTATGGTTTGCTCTGAAGGTGTTCATCAGCCGTGTTTATGAGTGTTAGGGGTACCCCTAATTATGGTACCCGACACTTACCTTTTGGGTTATCATGGTTAGCTTTATGCTATTGCTTCAACATAATCAATGAACTTGATGTGAATATTTATGATACGATGATGTTATGCCGATGATGATCTTGTGATATTTTAGGGGACTCAGACCATTTTCCTGAGTACCTCTCCGTAAGGACCTGTTCATTGAGTGACCACCCAGGATAACAGTGCAACCATGAGGGTGGAATGTGACGCCCTTAGCTAAAGAATTAGATGAACCTGGGGGTGTAGTTGGATTTGCCGGAGGGCCGTCAATGGGGGTCGGGGGGTTGTGCTCGCTCTGCCAAGGGGGGGGGGGTGCAGAGGTTCATTCGATTTGGTTTTGTTAGTCACCCACCTTGGGGAGGTGTACAGCGTTTGTATGATTGATGAAACCTAACGAGCAGCTATGCACCAGGAGAGTCTTTGTAAAGGCTACGTAGTGAGACCCTGCCAGGTCACCTTGGTAGTGATTGAAAGGGAAATATGGTTCACCTTTTCCCACAATTAATTTTGGTGGTTGAATGCCCAACACAAATAATGGACTAACTAGTTTGCTCTAGAATACATGTTCTACAGGTGCATAAAGGTTCAACACAAACCAATAAATATTCAAGTTAGGGATCCAAATTCAAAGGAGCAAAGAAACCGAGTGTGATGTGGTCTGGCGCACTGGACTGTCCGGTGTGCCACCGGACAGTGTCCGGTGCACCAGGTCCGTACAGGGCTGAACCAGCCACTCTCGGGTTTCTCCAGGCGCGCTCCGCTATAATTCACCGGACTGTCCGATGTGCCACCGGACTGTCCGGTGCACCAGTGGAGCAACGGCTATCCAGCGCAACGGTCGACTGCAACGGCGCCCTGACAGCGCTATAGTGGAGAACAGTGCGTGGCAGAGTCAGAGCGCAGAGTCAGAGGCGCACCAGATAGTGAACAGGACCTGTACGGTGTGGCACCGGACTGTCTGGTGCCGCTTGAGGACAAAGGCTCCAATGGTCGACTGCTCCCGAACCCTAATGGTTGGGTGACGTGGCGGCGCACCGGACAGTGTCCGGTGGCGCACCGGACTGTCTGGTGCGCCCATCGACAGCAGCCTTCCCCAACGCTTGTTGGTGGTTGAGGGCTATAAATACCCCCAACCACCACAACTCCAATCATCCAAGTCTTCTGAAGTTTTCATTTAATACAAGAGCCAGTGCATTCATTCCTAGACACAAATCAAAAGATCAAATCCTCTCCAAGTTCCAAACTCATTCCAACCACCTAGTGACTTGAGAGAGAGTGTTTGTTTGTGTTCTTTGCACTCTTGTTGCTTGGATCGCTTTCTCCCTTCCTCATTCTTGTTCCCAAGTGACTTGTAATCAAAGCAATAGACACCTAAGAGTGTGGTGGTCCTTGCGGGGTCTAAGTGACCCATTTGATTAAGGAGAAAGCTCACTCGGTCTAAGTGACCATTTGAGAGAGGGAAAGGGTTGAAATAGACCCGGTCTTTGCGACCTTCTCAACGGGGACTAGGTTCTTTGGAACCGAACCTCGGTAAAACAAATCACTGTGTTCACTCTCCTTATTTATTGGTTGATTTGTTTTCCCTCTCTTTTGGACTTGAATTACATTCTAACGCTAACCCCGGCTTGTAGTGTGTGCTTAAAGTTATAAATTTCAGATTCCGCCTATTCACCCCCCCTCTAGGCGACTTTCAGTGATTAATGGGGAGTCATGATCTCCGGGCAGAATGGGAATCACGGCTCGTGGGTAAAGTGTGCAACCTCTGCAAAGTGTTAGAAATTGGTATATCAGCCGAGCTCACGGTTATGAGCGGCCTTGGGATCCTCTTTGATTAAAAGAATTTTGGATACTCTTATGATGATGTTTAATGATGATGGTTATAATTATGATCTCTGGTATTTCCTCTTGGAGGGAGTACATTTGGGTAATAACTGGGTTTATTACTAAAACTTGGCTCTATTAATAGTAATAAATACTTGACCAACTAAAAGCAACTGCTTAACCTTAACTCCACATACAACTAGTCCACTTTAGCCAAACGGGACATTTGCTGAGTACATTGATGTGTACTCACCCTTGCTTTAAAAACCACCCCACCCCAGGTTGTCCCCACTGTATTCAGTGCTCAGGAGGAGATGCTGGCAACATGGAGGACTTTGAGGAGTTTTAGGACTATGACGAGTTCTAGTTATCTTAGTGGCAAACCCCCAGTCAGCTGCCTGTGAAGGCCTTATCTACTACGTTTCGTATTCCGCACTTCGATTATGTTAATAACTATGTTATAGACTCTGTGAATTTCTTGGACATCTTTATGTAATAAAGTACCTTTTCGCTATTTACTTTGAGCAATGTGTGATGATGTCCAATTATGTAATCGCTGTGTACGTGAGTTTCTGATCTTGACACGTACATGGTTTGCATTCGGTTTGCCTTCCAAAACCGGGTGTGCCATATAATCATACTGTCGGTGTTTTGGGTCCGACCGCACACCCGGGGTTGCCCCTCAAGGTGTTTTAGGAGTAGGACGGTGTCGACAACTGTAGCAAAATGGTTCGTGCAGATCGCACGAGGGACAGTGGACGAGGTTTACAGGTTCGGGCCGCTTAGAGATGCGTAACACCCTACGTCCTGGTGAGTATGCTTGGTGAATGTGGTTACAAGAGAGCTCTCTGGATTGAAAATACAGAGAGTTGATGTGGGTGGCTAAGTAAAGTGTCGATTGTTCTGAAGGGGTGCCCCCTAGGCCTTATATACTCGACCGTGGGGCAGTACACGTGGATATGATAACAACAAGTAGCTAAAAGGTAGTGAACCTCTTGAGTTTATCCCTACGTAACCCTCGCCGACTTATCCTCGCATGGCTCCATTGCATGGGGGCTTTAGCGCGGGAAAGTCGGGTCTCTGTTGTGATTTACTCGCTCGACGTTGTAGGCCGTCCGGGTTTGCACCAATCTGGTCTCACGTCGCTCTGCTTTGTTGGTTATTTCTCCCCAGGCCCACGAAAGAATGACCTTACGATTTATTGGACCCTTGGGCCTTTCGTGAGGTCTTTTACTCCTTTAGTGGACCCAGGGGACATCTATCCCCCACAAGCCCCCGATCTTTGGGTTAATTTAGAGGTAATCAGCCCAAAGATCCCAGGTCCAACTTGCAGGTGTTTTGAAGAAAAATGATTTCCTGCTGTCTTCTCTTGCTCTGATCACTCATTTGACTGAAGCTTAGTTTCGAGTTTGTGCCTTAGAGGTCGGCATTCCAATCTGCAGGATTCTGGACTTCATTGAGTGCACCGGAGGTGCACCCAATGGGTGTAGCCCCCGAGCTTCGAGTAGATTTTAGAAAATAATCTACTCGAAGGTCTTCAGTATGGGTTATTTCCATTTGTGTTCCTTCATTTTGGTTGAGGGTTGGCTTCTTTAATCTGGTCCCACGCTTTAGAAATCGGCTCTACCTCAACTTGGAATGATAATCCATGGGGTGCACCGGAGGTGCACCCAATGGGTGTAGCCCCCGAGCTTCGAGTGGATTTTTGAGAACAATTCACTCGAAGGTCTTCTTTTTATGTCCCTTTGCTGAAGATTATCCTTTCTGCCTGTAAAAAAGTTGGCATGATGTCATCCGCGCTATGTCATCGATATTATGCTTCAGAGGTCAGCACGTATTTTGTCTTTTGCAGCCTAGTTCGCAATCCATCCATATCTTGCTAGGTAGTGTAATTTATTTGCTCTGTGACTGATTGGACATTTGATGGACGTTCTCTGTCTAGTCTTCAAGTCGTGTCCGTCGACCATATTTTGCACTCTACTGGCTATATTTGGCTTCCCTCTAACTCTCGCTGATATCTCATTTTTGTCTTGAGGCATTCACTGCGTGCCCTGCACAGATGTGACCATTTTGAAAAATATACTGATAATTCCTGGGCGTCCCCCCCAATGGGTGTGGGCAAGGGACGGCTTGGTACGCTGAGTGTTTTAGCTGGCTGCTTCTGAGTAGTAATGTGATGGGACGGCGAGTGTAATCATATCCTTTGCACTGTTGACTGGAGTCCCAATGGGTGTAGTGTTGCATGAAACGGCGTCAGCCGCCTGACGTGTCTCCAGACGGGTGGAAGTGCTTATTGAATGATTTGCGACTGTTCAGTGACCGCGGTTGGAGGTGAGCGGTTGCCTTTCCCCTCTATAAATAACGCTGTTGCCCCTCTGGTTTTTTCACATCTCTTCGCTGTTCTTTACCGCTTCCTTCTCTTCTCTCCCGCCTGCTTCCGCCATGGGCAAGAGCAACAAGCGCAAGCGCGAACCAACTCCTCCATCGGAGGATTTCAGTGACTTGGAATACTCGGAGGAGGAGTTCTCCTCCGAGTCCGAGGGATCTCCGGCTCCCGTCTCTCCCCCAGCGTCGTCCGATGACTAGGACGACTCCCAGGGGATAGCCGCGGAAGTCTGGACATACATCCGGGCCGTCGAGCGCTCCGGGCTCGAGGGCTCGGATGGGTCGGAGTACTCCTCGGATGAGGAGGACTCGGACGGCGGCGGCGAGGATGAGGACAACGACGACGACGACGGCGACGACGGTGGCGACGGCGACAGCAGCGGCAGTGGCAGCACCAAAGGCGGCAGCAGCAAGGGCAGCACCAAGGGCGGCGGCGGCGGCAGCAGCAGCAAGGCCAGTGGCTAAACGCCACTGGTCTTTAGATATTAGTATAGTGTAGTTAGAATAATGTAGTAGTAATGTAGAGTAGTATAGCGTAGTATAGTAGTAGTAGTAATGTAATGTAGAAATAGTAGGGAAGCATCAACTCGCAAAGAGTTGATTTGTAAGCTTATTGTCTTCCCTTAATGAAAGAATGACGTTGGATTCTTCTTGATGACTTGCTTTGCTTGATTATAAAACTGATTCTTTTGAGACAGTAGACAAATAATTTGGACATCATACTGACGCTTCCAGAAGTAGCTGCCGAGTAATCTTGTAGTCTGTATCGACGTTTTAGAAGTAATGCCGAGCGACTGAACGCTATACCAGCGTCTTAGAGGCAATGCCGAGTGATTGAAGGTCGACGTCGGCATCTTAGAAGTAATGCCGAGCGATTGAACATGAGATCAGCGTTTTAGAGGCAACGCCGAGTGATTGAAGGTCACCGTCGGCATTTTAGAAGTAATACCGAGCGATTGAACACGAGATCAGCATTTTAGAGGCAACGCCGAGTGACTGGATGGTGACGTCGGCACTTTAGAGGTTATGCCGAGCGACTGAATATGAAATCAGCGTTTTAGAGTCAACGCCGAGTGAGAGCAGGTCGACGTCGGCATTTTAGAGGTAATGACGAGCGATTGAACACGAGACCATCGTTTTAGAGGCAACGCCGAGTGACTGGATGGTGACGTCGGCACTTTAGAGGTAATGCCGAGCGACTGAACACGAGACCAGCGTTTTAGAGTCAACGCCGAGTGACTGGATGGTGATGTCGGCACTTTAGAGGTAATGCCGAGCGACTGAACACGAGACCAGCGTTTTAGAGGCAACGCCGAGTGACTGCAGGCCGCATGAGCTATTTTGAGGATGATAACCGAGTGATGAGGTGGCCCATCGGCTTTTTGGAAATAACTGCCGAATGACCACGTGGCATGCTGGGGTTTTGGAAATAACCGCCGGGTGATGACTGGGCACTTTTTGAAACGGTATCTGGCTCGAGAATATCCCATAAGAGCTGCGCTTTTAGCTGCCTTTGCTTTCCGTGCCCTAGTTCTTGCATTCCCGCTTCCGAATCCTCCCTGCCGCTCGCCTCCAATCTGCTCGCTGGTAGAATCGAGATGGCGCCCAAGAGGAAAATCGCGAGCTCGTCCGCTGTGGTGATTCCTCCGATCGATCCCAACAGCCAGTTGCCTTTTGCGGGTAACCACATGTCCATCATTTTCGAAGCTGAACTCCTCCACCTTGTGTCCATTGGGGTTCTTCCTCCGCGGGAACTCTGTTCTTGGCGGATTTGCCACGGGACTACTGTCCCGACAGAGGATACCCACGAGTCTGTAGTTTACGCTCCTTTTCTTCTCCGCGGCCTTGGCCTTCCCATCTCTCCCTTTTTCCGTGGTCTCCTTGATTTCTACCACATTAACCTGACCCATCTGAACCCTAACTCAATTCTGCAAATCTCCATCTTCGTTCACTTATGCGAAGCCTTTCTTGGCGTGCTGCCGCATTTCGGCTTATGGAAATACCTGTATCATTGTCGCCCTGGGATGGCCGGGGGACAACATCAGTTGGTCGGGGGTGCCAGTTTGGAGATGCGCCGGGGACGAAAGACTGAATATCTTGAGATTCCCCTTAAAGACAGCATTAAGGGATGGCGTCTAGAGTGGTTCATAGTTGATAATTATGGAAATTCTCTCCCCTCCCGGTCAGGAAGACAGCCAGACGTTCGCACCCCAAGCTGGACCGAGTCTCCCACAGATGAGGAGGTAGCCGAAGCGGGTGTGTTGCTAGCTGAAGTTGGACTGCTGAAAGAGAGAGGTCTAACTGCTGAAGCTGTGGTTGCTGACTTCGTTTTCAAGAACATTCAGCCACTGAAGGACAGGGTCCACCCAGCTTATCTGTACCGAGGGCTAGCCGACTCAACTCGGGTTACCAACAGGAGAATCCCTTCTGCAGACTTGGTGAGCCGACTGGAAATGATTCTCAGGGGCAAGGTGTCCAATGTTGGTGCTCCGGTGGCGTACTCGGCCTGGAATTTGCCTCCTGCCAAAGCCTTCACTCTTTTCGTGTCAAATCCACCTGCGACTGATAGCAATTTGGGCCTTAGAACGCGACCCTCTGATGAAGAAGCCAGTGCTTTGGTTGCCTCGCTTGGGGAGATTCCTGATAACGAACGACAAGTCCATTTTGAGGTGCCTTTGGATCCTAATGATGCAGAGATAAGTGCTATGCTTGATATGCTGGCTGAAGATTCTTCTGATGCTACTCCTGCTGGGACATTGGCGGTGGCGCCTCTCCCAGAAACTGGTACAACCTTGGATGTTCAGAGACCTGTCCGTGTTCGCCCGAGACGTCCTTGCTGAGCCAATCAAACTGATCTTTCTGCTGATGAGCAGAAAAAGAAAAAGAGACGTCTTCGGCAAGTATCTAGTTTGGATCGGGGCGCTGGTCCCTCGGTTCCTGCTGCTGAGGAGGTTCCCGTGCCTGAATTTACTGATGCTGACCCCAATGGGTGTGGTATGTCTGTTGTTGATCCCAATGGGTGTACTCCATCTGTCGCTGATCCCCATGGGGGGTGTTGCCTGTGTTGCTGATGAAGACGACAGGGAGGAAGAGAATGAGGTCCCTCTGACTCGGAAAAACAGTCGGCAATTCCTCGCCAGTGGTGAAAGTAGTGGAGTTCCCTCTCCTGCTTTGTCTGCCCTCATTGGTCTGCAAGAACTGTCCCTGGCCAACTTTGATCAAACTCTTGAGGATATGGTTCCAGAGGACTTGTTATCAGAGCCAGTGGATGATGATGCGATGGAGGCTTGCGCTGCCGTGCCTGATGCTGGGTTGAGGTCATCCCGTGCCTCGTCGACCTTAGAGCGCGATCTCGAGGGTCGGGATGCTAACTTGGATTGTCCTAGTTCCATGGAAGTGGCTGAAAGCCCGTCAACCTTAGAGGTGGTTACTGCGGAGAGTCTGGACCTCAATAATGGTGCTGACACATGCCCAGCCCCCGAGGATGTCGCCGGGGATGACTTAGCTCGGGTGAAGAGTGCAAGCCACTGCCCAGCCCCCGAGGGTGCTGCCGGGGATGATCCGGCTCAAGTGGGCAGTGCCAACTATGACCCAGCCCCCAGGGGTGCCCAAGCAGGGTCTCCTTCCTGCACTTCCATGGACGTTCACGCGGGATCACCTCCACACTCTGGCTGCATGGTGGTAGCCCAAACTTTGGACCAGGGGGTCGCTTTAGAGGGCAGCGTCCCCGCTGATCGGGCGTTCGGCTCTGTTGAAGGCGCTGAGCTGATTCCTACTGGTCCGTTGCAAGCTGCTTCGGGTGGTGGCCTTGCGCTTGGTTATCAGCTGATTTCTCCTGATTTGGGGATCCCTTCGTTCTTTTACAACCTCCAGGTACTATGCTATTTTTTAGCTTGATCTTTACATTGCATGAACTTTTGTCGTTATGCTCATCTGTTCTTCTCATCAGGTTTTGGTGGATGGGATGGCCAGCCAGCTGAGATCGCAGGGTGCTTCCGTCCCAGAAGTGGCTTTGTCTCTTACGTGTTGGAATCCAGTGTCACTTCATCATCGTGTATCCGAGTTGGAGGCAACTAACGCTGGTTAGTGCCCTTTTTCTTTTCTTCGCCTTTGTTATGGACTGTTTTACCTTCTGACCTCGTTTTGTTTGATTACCTCTTGCTAGGAATGACTCGGCAGATTGCAATTCTTGAGGAAAAACATTCTCGAGATCAAGCTGAATTGGCCCAGCGATGCACTGATTTTGAGGAAAAGTACTCTCAAAGTCAGATTGAGCTGAGTCAAGTCTCCGCTGCCTTAGATGATGCCAATGCACTGAGTTCTTCTCTTCATGCTCAGCTCGACTCTGAAAAGGTGATATACGAAACTGTGCTTTGCCTTGCTGTGCTCCTATTACTTGCTTGGTTTTTTGAAGGAACTGACTTGTGCTTGCAGGAAGAAAAGCGTATCCTTGCTGCTTCTCGTGACAATCTTGACAGGTTGTATCGAGATTCTAGCAATTCACTGACTATCTTGGAAAGAAGCCATCGCTTCACCATGGAAGAATTAGACCTCCAACGTCGTAAGCTGCAGGAATCCATGGAGGAGGTAACCCGGCTTAAGCAGTTGATATCAGCGAAGGATGCTACTATCAAAGGGCTCCGAGCTTCCAAAAAATCCATTGCCCAGGAGTTAGAGAGCGCTCGACTGGCTGCTAAAACTGCTGAAGAAACTTCTGTTACTCTCAAGGCCCAACGCGACAAAGCCCTAGACAAGGCTATTCGGGCGGGACGAATCTTGATGAGGAGACCCGACGTGGTTATTCCTGAAGACATAAGGGCTGACGTGAACGCCGCCCCTGATTCCTCGAGTCGCCCTTCTTCGTCGGTCGCCCCTGAGAAAGACGTTGCAAAATAGAAAAACATTTTGCGTGCTCCAAGCGCGCGGTTTGCATGAACGAGTATTTGTTAGAGGACACCAGTTTACCATTCGAATGACATAATTACTCTCTCATTGTATCAGAATTTATTAGTTAATGAGTTGGCAATAATGACGCATGATGATTATGAAATTTGTTTGCGGGATATGGAAGTCATCCCCTGAAATTATATAGGCGCGAGCATGTTGTACCGGTCTTAAGTTGCTGCCAACTTAAGTCGATCGCTGCGTTTGTAGGGCATAGTGGTCACCCTAAGTTAAGTAAGCGTGAGCATGTTGCACCGCCTTAAGTCGTTGCCGACTTAAATCGATTGCTCCATTAGCAGGGCATAGTGGTCACCCTGAGTTAAGTAAGCGCGAGCATGTTGCACCGGCCTTAGGTCGTTGCCGACTTAAGTCGATTGCTCCGTTAGCTGGGCATAGTGGTTGATAGTCGCCTAGAGGGGGGGTGAATAGGGCGAAACTGAAATTTACAAAAATAATCACAACTACAAGCCGGGTTAGCGTTAGTAATAAAGAAACGAGTCCGCGAGAGAGGGCGCAAAACAAATCGCAAGCAAATAAGAGTGTGACACAAGGATTTGTTTTACCGAGGTTCGGTTCTCGCAAACCTACTCCCCGTTGAGGAGGCCACAAAGGCCGGGTCTCTTTCAACCCTTCCCTCTCTCAAACGATCCCACGGATCGAGTGAGCTTTCTCTTCTTCTCAATCAAACGGGAACAAAGCTTCCCCGCAAGGGCCACCACACAATTGGTGCCTCTTGCCTTGGTTACAATTGAGTGATGATCTCAAGAACAAATGAGAAAGAAAGAAAGCAATCCAAGCGCAAGAGCTCAAAAGAACACGGCAAATCTCTCTCGCTAGTCACTAAGGGTTTGAGTGGAATTGGAGAGGATTTGATCTCTTTGTATGTGTCTAGAATTGAATGCCTAGCTCTTGTAAGTGGTTGAGAGTTGGAAAACTTGGATTGCAATGAATGTGGGGTGGTTGGGGTATTTATAGCCCCAACCACCAAAAGTGACCGTTGGCTGGAGGCCTCTGTTCGATGGCACACCGGACAGTCCGGTGCACACCGGACAGTCCGGTGCCCCTGCTACGTCACCATTGCCGTTGGATTCTGACCGTTGGAGCTCCTGACTTCTGGGCCCTCCTGGGTGTCCGGTGCACACCGGACATGTACTGTTTGATGTCCGGTGCACCGGCATGGGCGTGCCTGACGTCTGCGCGCGCTGCGCGCGCATTAAATGCACCGCAGGGAGCCGTTGGCGCCGCAGGGAGCCGTTGCTCCGCTGGTACACCGGACAGTCCGGTGTACACCGGACAGTCCGGTGAATTTTAGCGGAGTGGCTGCCGAGCGAACCCGAGGCTGACGAGTTCCGGAGGCCGCGTCTCCTTGGAGCACCGGACATGTCCGGTGCACACCGGACAGTCCGGTGCCTCTGGCCAGAGGAGCCCTCGGTTGCCCTGCTGCTCCTTTGTTGAATCCAACACTTGGTCTTTTTATTGGCTGATTGTGAACCTTTTGCACCTGTATAACTTATGCACTAGAGTAAACTAGTTAGTCCAATGTTTGTGTTGGGCAATTCAACCACCAAAATTATTTAGGAACTAGGTCTAAGCCTAATTCCCTTTCAATCTCCCCCTTTTTGGTGATTGATGCCAACACAAACCAAAGCAAATATAGAAGTGCATAATTGAACTAGTTTACATAATGTAAGTGCAAAGGTTGCTTGGAATTGAGCCAATATAAACTTATATGATGCGCATGGATGGTTTCTTTGTTTTTGACATATTGGACCATATTTGCACCACGAGTTTTGTTTTTGCAAATTCTTTTGTAAATTCTTTTCAAAGTACTTTTGCAAGATAGTCAAAGGTAAATGAAAAAGATTTTGCAAAGCATTTTCAAGATATGGAATTTTCTCCCCCTATTTCCAATGCTTTTCCTTTGACTAAGCAAAACTCCCCCTCAAATAAGGTCTCCTCTTAGTGTTCAAGAGGGTTTTCCATCAATTTCGAAAATACTACTTGCTCCCCCTTTAGAACACAAAGAGATACCAATTTTGAAATTTACCATTGAAAATCATCAAATTTAAAATTGGTGGTGGTGCGGTCCTTTTGCTTTGGGCTCATATTTTCTCCCCCTTTGGCATGAATCGCCAAAAACGAAATCATTAGAGCCCAATTAAGTCCTTTTCTCCCCCTTTGGTCATGAAATGAATGAGTGAAGAGTATACCAAAGTTGGAGAGATGATGCGGAGCGACGGCGAAGGATGAGTAGTGGAGCGGAGTGGAAGCCTTTGTCTTCGCCGAAGACTCCAATTCCCTTTCAATATACCTATGACTTGTTTTGAAATGCACTTGAAAACACATGAGTCATAGTATATATAGAAGAGACATGATCAAAGGTATATTTATGAGCTATGTGTGCAAGACTAGCAAAAGAAATTCCTAGAATCAAGAATATTAAGCTCATGCCTAAGTCGGGTAAAAGATTGTTCATCAAGTGGTTTGGTAAAGATATCGGCTAATTGATCTTTAGTATTAATATAAGAAATCTCGATATCCCCCTTTTGTTGGTGATCCCGAAGAAAATGATACCGAATGGCTATGTGCTTAGTGCGGCTGTGCTCGACGGGATTGTCGGCCATTTTGATTGCACTCTCATTGTCACATAGCAAAGGGACTTTGGTTAATTTGTAACCGTAGTCCCGCAGGGTTTGCCTCATCCAAAGCAATTGCGCGCAACAATGGCCTGCGGCAATATACTCGGCTTCGGCGGTGGAAAGAGCGACCGAATTTTGCTTCTTTGAAGCCCAAGACACCAAGGATCTTCCCAAGAACTGGCAAGTCCCCGATGTGCTCTTTCTATTAATCCTACACCCCGCCCAATCGGCATCCGAATATCCAATCAAATCAAAAGTGGATCCCCGAGGGTACCAAAGCCCAAACTTAGGAGTATAAGCCAAATATCTCAAGATTCGTTTTACGGCCGTAAGGTGTGATTCCTTAGGGTCGGCTTGGAATCTTGCACACATGCATACGGAAAGCATAATGTCCGGTCGAGATGCACATAAATAAAGCAATGAACCAATCATCGACCGGTATACCTTTTGATCCACGGACTTACCTCCCGTGTCGAGGTCGAGATGCCCATTAGTTCCCATGGGTGTCTTGATGGGCTTGGCATCCTTCATTCCAAACTTGCTTAGGATATCTTGAGTATACTTCGTTTGGCTAATGAAGGTGCCCTCATGGAGTTGCTTGACTTGGAATCCTAGAAAATACTTCAACTCCCCCATCATAGACATCTCGAATTTCTGTGTCATGATCCTACTAAATTCTTCACATGTAGATTTGTTAGTAGACCCAAATATAATATCATCAACATAAATTTGGCATACGAACAAATCATTGTCAAGAGTTTTAGTGAACAAAGTAGGATCGGCTTTGCCGACTTTGAAGCCATTTGCAATAAGGAAATCTCTAAGGCATTCATACCATGCTCTTGGGGCTTGCTTGAGCCCATAAAGCGCCTTAGAGAGCCTATAAACATGGTTAGGGTACTCACTGTCTTCAAAGCCGGGAGGTTGCTCAACATAGACCTCTTCCTTGATTGGTCCATTGAGGAAGGCACTCTTCACGTCCATTTGATAAAGCTTGAAGCCATGGTAAGTAGCATAGGCCAATAATATGCGAATTGACTCAAGCCTAGCTACGGGTGCATAGGTTTCACCAAAATCCAAACCTTCGACTTGTGAATAACCCTTGGCCACGAGTCGAGCTTTGTTCCTTGTCACCACACCATGCTCGTCTTGCTTGTTGCGGAAGACCCACTTGGTTCCTACAACATTTTGATTGGGACGTGGAACTAAGTGCCATACCTCGTTCCTCGTGAAATTGTTGAGCTCCTCTTGCATCGCCATCACCCAATCCGAATCTTGAAGAGCTTCCTCTACCCTATGTGGCTCAATAGAGGAAACAAACGAGTAATGCTCACAAAAATGTGCAACACGAGATCGAGTAGTTACCCCCTTATGAATGTCGCCGAGGATGGTGTCAACGGGGTGATCTCGTTGTATCGCTTGGTGGATTCTTGGGTGTGGCGGCCTTGGTTGTTCATCCTCCTTGTCTTCATCATTTGCATCTCCCCCTTGATCGTTGCCGTCATTTTGAGGTGGCTCATCTTCTTGATCTTCTTGTTCAACATCTTGAGCCTCATCCTCAATTTGAGTTGGTGGAGATGCTTGCATGGGGGAGGATGGTTGATCTTGTGCATGTGGAGGCTCTTCGGATTCCTTAGGACACACATCCCCAATGGACATGTTCCTTAGCGCTATGCATGGAGCCTGTTCTTCACCTATCTCATCAAGATCAACTTGCTCTACTTGAGAGCCGTTAGTCTCATCAAACACAACGTCACAAGAAACTTAAACAAGTCCTGAGGACTTGTTAAAGACTCTATATGCCCTTGTGTTTGAGTCATATCCTAGTAAAAAGCCTTCTACAGTTTTAGGAGCAAATTTAGATTTTCTACCTCTTTTGACAAGAATGAAACATTTGCTACCAAAAACTCTAAAATATGAAATATTTGGCTTTTTACCGGTTAGGAGTTCATAGGATGTCTTCTTGAGGATTTGGTGAAGATATAACCGGTTGATGGCGTAGCAGGCGGTGTTGACCGCTTCGGCCCAAAACCGATCCGGTGTCTTGTACTCATCAAGCATGGTTCTTGCCATTTCCAATAGAGTTCGATTCTTCCTCTCCACTACACCATTTTGTTGTGGAGTGTAGGGAGAAGAGAACTCATGCTTGATGCCCTCCTCCTCAAGAAAGCCTTCTATTTGAGAGTTCTTGAACTCCGTCCCATTGTCGCTTCTAATTTTCTTGATCCTTAAGCCGAACTCATTTTGAGCCCGTCTCAAGAATCCCTTTAAGGTCTCTTGGGTTTGTGATTTTTCCTGCAAAAAGAGTACCCAAGTGAAGCGAGAATAATCATCCACAATTACAAGACAATACTTACTACCGCCGATGCTTATGTAAGCGATCGGGCCGAATAGATCCATATGTAGGAGCTCCAGTGGCCTGTCGGTAGTCATGATATTTTTGTGTGGATGATGTATCCCAACTTGCTTCCCAGCTTGGCATGCGCTACAAATCCTGTCTTTCTCAAAATGAACATCGGTTAGTCCCAAAATGTGTTCTCCCTTTAGAAGCTTGTGAAGATTCTTCATTCCAACATGGGCTAGTCGGCGGTGCCAGAGCCAACCCAAGTTAGTCTTAGCAATCAAGCAAGTGTCGAGTTCAGCTCTATTAAAATCTACTAAGTATAGCTGACCCTCTAACACTCCCTTAAAAGCTATTGAATCATCACTTCTTCTAAAGACAGTAACACCTATATCAGTAAAAAGACAGTTGTAGCCCATTTGACATAATTGGGATACGGAAAGCAAATTGTAATCTAATGAATCTACAAGAAAAACATTGGAAATAGAATGGTCAGGAGATATAGCAATTTTACCCAAACCTTTGACCAAACCTTGATTTCCATCCCCGAATGTGATAGCTCGTTGGGGATCTTGGTTTTTCTCATATGAGGAGAACATCCTTTTCTCCCCGGTCATGTGGTTTGTGCACCCGCTGTCGAGTATCCAACTTGTGCCCCCGGATGCATAAACCTACAAAACAAGTTTAGTTCTTTGTTTTAGGTACCCAAACGGTTTTGGGTCCTTTGGCATTAGATACAAGAACTTTGGGTACCCAAACACAAGTCTTGGAGCCCTTGTGTTTGCCCCCAACAATTTTGGCAACTACCTTGCCGGACTTGCTAGTCAAAACATAAGATGCATCAAAAGTTTTAAATGAAATGGCATGATCATTTGATGCATTAATAGTTTTCTTTCTAGGCAACTTGGCATGGGTTGGTTGCCTAGATCTAGATGTCTCACCCTTATACATAAAAGCATAATTAGGGCCAGAGTGAGACTTCCTAGAATGAATTTTCTTAATTTTACTCTCAGGATACCCGGCAGGGTACAAAATGTAACCCTCGTTATCCTGAGGCATGGGAGCCTTGCCCTTAACAAAGTTAGACAAGTTCTTAGGAGGGGCATTAATTTTGACATTGTCTCCCCTTTGGAAGCCAATGCCGTCCTTAATGCCCGGGCGTCTCCCATTATAGAGCATGCTTCTAGCCAATTTAAATTTTTCATTTTCTAAGTCATGCTCTCTAATTTTAGCATTAAGTTGTGCTATGTGATCATTTTGTTTTTTAATTAAGGCAAGGTGATCATGGATAGCATCAACATTAATATCTCTACATCTAGTGCAAATGGACACATGCTCAATAGTAGATGTAGAGGGTTTGCAAGACTTTAATTCAATAACCTTAGCATGCAACAAATCATTCTTAGTTCTAAGGTCAGAAATAGTAGTATTGCAAACATCAAAATCCTTAGCCTTAGCAATTAATTTCTCATTCTCATTTCTAAGGCTAGCAAGAGAAATGTTCAATTTTTCAATCCTAGCAAGCAAATCATTATTATCATTTCTAGGAATTGAAATATTGCAAATAGGAGAATCAACCTTAGCTAACAAATTGGCATTTTCATTTCTAAGGTTGTCTAAAGTCTCATGGCAAATACTTAGCTCACTAGACAATTTTTCACATTTTTCTCTTTCTAGAGCATAAGCATTTTTAACCTTAACATGCTTTTTATTTTCTTTAATAAGGAAGTCCTCTTGAGAATCCAAGAGATCATCCTTCTCATGTATAGCACTAATCAATTCATTTAATTTTTCTTTTTGTTCCATGTTAAGGTTGGCAAAAAGAATACGCAAATTATCCTCTTCATTTTTATCATCATCCTCATCACTAGATGTTTCATATTTAGTGGAGGACTTTGATTTTACCTTCTTTTTGCCGTCCTTGGCCATGAGGCACTTGTGGCCGACGTTGGGGAAGAGGAGGCCCTTGGTGACGGCGATGTTGGCGGCGTCCTCGTCGTCGGAGGAGTCGCTTGAGCTTTCGTCGGAGTCCCACTCCCGACAAACATGGGCATCGCCGCCCTTCTTCTTGTAGTACTTCTTCTTTTCCTTCCTCTTGCCCTTCTTGTCGTCACCCCTGTCACTATCACTTGATAATGGACATTTAGCAATAAAGTGACCGGGCTTACCACACTTGTAGCAAACCTTCTTGGAACGGGATTTGTAGTCCTTCCCCTTCCGTTGCTTGAGGATTTGCCGGAAGCTTTTGATGATTAGGGCCATCTCCTCGTTGTCGAGCTTGGAGGCGTCAATTGGTTGTCTACTTGGTGTGGACTCCTCCTTCTTCTCCTCCGTTGCCTTGAAGGCCACGGGTTGCGCCTCGGATGTGGAAGACTCATCAAGCTCGTTGATCTTCTTGGAGCCCTTAATCATGCATTCAAAACTAACAAAATTCCCGATGACTTCCTCGGGGGTCATTTGTGTATATCTAGGATTGCCACGAATTAATTGTACTTGAGTAGGGTTAAGGAAAATAAGGGCTCTTAGAATAACCTTAACCACTTCGTGGTCATCCCATTTTGCGCTCCCGAGGTTGCGCACTTGGTTCACCAAGGTCTTGAGCCGGTTGTACATGTCTTGTGGCTCCTCCCCTTGGCGAAGACGGAAGCGACCGAGCTCCCCCTCGATCGTTTCCCGCTTGGTGATCTTGGTGAGTTCATCACCCTCGTGCGCCGTCTTGAGTAGGTCCCAAATCTCCTTGGCGTTCTTCAACCCTTGTACTTTGTTGTATTCCTCCTTGCTTAGAGAGGCAAGAAGGATGGTTGCGGCTTGGGAGTTGAAGTGCTCGATTTGGGCCACTTCGTCCGTGTCGTAGTCTTCATCCCCTACGGATGGTACCTGTACACCATACTCAACAACATCCCATAATCTTTTGTGGAGAGAGGTTAGATGAAATCGCATCAAATTACTCCACATAGCATAATCTTCACCATTAAAAGTTGGTGGTTTGCCTAATGGGACGGAAAGTAAAGGTGTATGTTTAGGAATGCGAGGGTAGCGTAGGGGGATCTTACTATACTTCTTACGCTCTTGGCGTTTAGAAGTGACGGACGCCGCGTCGGAGCCGGAGGTAGATGTCGATGAAGTGTCGGTCTCGTAGTAGACCACCTTCCTCATCCTTTTGTGCTTGTCCCCACTCCGATGCGGCTTGTGAGAAGAAGATTTTTCCTTCTTCTCTTTGTGGTGAGAAGAGGAAGATCTTTTCTCCTTCCGCTTGGAGGATTTCTTCTTCTTCTCTCTTCTCTTGGTGCGGGACTCTTCCGATGAAGATGAAGTGCTCCCTTGACTTGTAGTGGGCTTGTCATCGCCGGTCTCCATCTCCCTCTTGGTGTGATCTCCCGACATCACTTCGAGCGGTTAGGCTCTAATGAAGTACCGGGCTCTGATACCAATTGATAGTCGCCTAGAGGGGGGGTGAATAGGGCGAAACTGAAATTTACAAAAATAATCACAACTACAAGCCGGGTTAGCGTTAGTAATAAAGAAACGAGTCCGCGAGAGAGGGCGCAAAACAAATCGCAAGCAAATAAGAGTGTGACACAAGGATTTGTTTTACCGAGGTTCGGTTCTCGCAAACCTACTCCCCGTTGAGGAGGCCACAAAGGCCGGGTCTCTTTCAACCCTTCCCTCTCTCAAACGATCCCACGGATCGAGTGAGCTTTCTCTTCTTCTCAATCAAACGGGAACAAAGCTTCCCCGCAAGGGCCACCACACAATTGGTGCCTCTTGCCTTGGTTACAATTGAGTGATGATCTCAAGAACAAATGAGAAAGAAAGAAAGCAATCCAAGCGCAAGAGCTCAAAAGAACACGGCAAATCTCTCTCGCTAGTCACTAAGGGTTTGAGTGGAATTGGAGAGGATTTGATCTCTTTGTATGTGTCTAGAATTGAATGCCTAGCTCTTGTAAGTGGTTGAGAGTTGGAAAACTTGGATTGCAATGAATGTGGGGTGGTTGGGGTATTTATAGCCCCAACCACCAAAAGTGACCGTTGGCTGGAGGCCTCTGTTCGATGGCACACCGGACAGTCCGGTGCACACCGGACAGTCCGGTGCCCCTGCTACGTCACCATTGCCGTTGGATTCTGACCGTTGGAGCTCCTGACTTCTGGGCCCTCCTGGGTGTCCGGTGCACACCGGACATGTACTGTTTGATGTCCGGTGCACCGGCATGGGCGTGCCTGACGTCTGCGCGCGCTGCGCGCGCATTAAATGCACCGCAGGGAGCCGTTGGCGCCGCAGGGAGCCGTTGCTCCGCTGGTACACCGGACAGTCCGGTGTACACCGGACAGTCCGGTGAATTTTAGCGGAGTGGCTGCCGAGCGAACCCGAGGCTGACGAGTTCCGGAGGCCGCGTCTCCTTGGAGCACCGGACATGTCCGGTGCACACCGGACAGTCCGGTGCCTCTGGCCAGAGGAGCCCTCGGTTGCCCTGCTGCTCCTTTGTTGAATCCAACACTTGGTCTTTTTATTGGCTGATTGTGAACCTTTTGCACCTGTATAACTTATGCACTAGAGTAAACTAGTTAGTCCAATGTTTGTGTTGGGCAATTCAACCACCAAAATTATTTAGGAACTAGGTCTAAGCCTAATTCCCTTTCAGTGGTCACCCTGAGTTAAGTAAGCGCGAGCATGTTGCACCGGCCTTAGGTCGTTGCTGACTCAGTTCTGGTAGCTTGGCTCTGAGTCGGGATGCCGTGATCCCGGTCATACTCCTCCCGACGGCGGATCTCGTTCTCATGCCGCCGCTCGCGTGAAGCATTGATGGAGCTTCGCGTGTCTCGACGACTGTTGATGGCGTGTCGCAGATCGTTCGGCGGGTGAGCAAGCGGTAGAAGATGGTTGGCCGCCTGGGTGAACAGCCGTGGTAGCCATCGGCGTCAGGAGTCCGTGGAAGTCCCTCAGCTATCCGAGCTAGTACCCCTCCAACTTCGCTCGGCGTGTTCATAGCTCGGGCGAAGTCGGGGTTCAGGTTGCGCCCGAAGAATGGATTCTCCCGACGCTGCCTTGCATCTTGCTCAGCCTGTTCCTGAGCTCGTCGGCGATCACGTCGTCGGGAGTTCCTTCGTTCTCTGAAGACGCGTTCTTCCGGGGTTTCTCCTACCTCCGAGACCTCGTCTCGCGAGACAGGCTGCTCCGGATTCCGCTCTCCGACAGCATGATGTCGTCGAACGTTCCTGCGCCGGTTCCTCCGTCGACGGGACTCTCGTTGAGGCGGTTCCTCCCCGGGTACAGTCGGCTCGTCATCGGAGACGATAGGCGACTCCGCTCTCCCGATGAAGAGGACGTCGGGGTAGAATGGTGCTGCTGTCGTGGCGACCTTCTTCCCGTCCCCCTTTGAGGCATGAGGGACGGAAAGAGCAACTTGCTTCTCCCCGGTTACCTTCTTTCTTACGATCTGTGTCCATTCTTTTGTCGGAGAAGTAGGCAGCGGAGTTCTCCGGGTCAGCGAGCCCTCGGCCCCCGGCTTTCCGGAGATGATCCTCATCCGGAGAGCTGGAGGTTGTGCTTCTCCGGTATTTTCGGAGTTTGTTGGGGGAGACTTCTTTTCCGGCGGATCCGTGATACGGTGTAGAATTCCTTCTTCATCTGCTACAAATGAGATTGTTCCGAAGCAGAGCACGGATCTGGGACGCAGGGTGATCTTGCTGTAGAAGGTGACGACCATTGAGCTAGCTTGGATTATCAACACACCCCCTACCTGGCGCGCCAGCTGTCGGTGTTTTGGGTCCGACCGCACACCCGGGGTTGCCCCTCAAGGTGTTTTAGGAGTAGGACGGTGTCGACAACTGTAGCAAAATGGTTCGTGCAGATCGCACGAGGGACAGTGGACGAGGTTTACAGGTTCGGGCCGCTTAGAGATGCGTAACACCCTACGTCCTGGTGAGTATGCTTGGTGAATGTGGTTACAAGAGAGCTCTCTGGATTGAAAATACAGAGAGTTGATGTGGGTGGCTAAGTAAAGTGTCGATCGTTCTGAAGGGGTGCCCCCTAGGCCTTATATACTCGACCGTGGGGCAGTACACGTGGATATGATAACAACAAGTAGCTAAAAGGTAGTGAACCTCTTGAGTTTATCCCTACGTAACCCTCGCCGACTTATCCTCGCATGGCTCCATTGCATGGGGGCTTTAGCGCGGGAAAGTCGGGTCTCTGTTGTGATTTACTCGCTCGACGTTGTAGGCCGTCCGGGTTTGCACCAATCTGGTCTCACGTCGCTCTGCTTTGTTGGTTATTTCTCCCCAGGCCCACGAAAGAATGACCTTACGATTTATTGGACCCTTGGGCCTTTCGTGAGGTCTTTTACTCCTTTAGTGGACCCGGGGGACATCTATCCCCCACACATACCAGTTTAAGAACATGTATTGTCATAGGAGAATAATGAAGACGAATATAAGTTCAGAGAGGTCTAGGCCATCGTCTCCCAGTCAACTATGGTTGTGAAAGATCATCGTCGTCATATGCTATATTTTATCTAGCTATTTTTGTATGGAAATTTTATTAAGTAATAAAGATGTGACATTGTTTTCTGTACTATAAGTCACCATATGCGAGACTTGATCTCGGCACACTTTGAGATGCATCTGGATTTGTCCTTAAATCCGGGTGTGACAACTACATTCGATTCTGGCGCTAGATCGAGTCACGCTCAGCGTGTGAAGACCATCGTAGGAAGGATCCATCCCTAAACTGCACATGAAAGTCGAATAAAGCCCTAAAGAATCCACATGGATTACTCGAGGGCTGGGAGGCTACATGTAGCAGATGTGCTTGCGCGCACACGAGAATTCAGTCTTCAACAAGAGCCAGTGATCATATATTCACGCTCAGCGCGTGACAACCATCGCAGGAAGGGTTTGTCCCTAAACAGTGCATGAAAACTGAATAAACCCTCAAGCAATCCATAAGGATTACTCGGGGCTACATCTAACAGACGCGCTTTGTGCGCACCTAGAAATGTAAATTCTCAAACAACGGCCTCCACACAACTCTAAGGAGTTAACCAAAAGGCTCAGGGCTGTTGTCGGGTACCTAAGAACTGAGTGCCCAAAATAGGCCCAAAGCCTCTTAACGCCTCCTTGCCAACCAACCCTCCACCGAGCAACCCTGTGAGATAGAGCAGTCAACCAATCCTCTGTCGAGCAACTCTATGAGGTGAAGTGGCCGACCAGCCCTTTGTTGAGTAACTCTACGAGACAGAGCGGCCGAACAAGTCCCCACCGAGCAACTCGGCGAGACAGAGCGGCCAACCAAACCCCCGCTGAGCATTCCAGCGAGGCAGAGCGACTGACCAACCCTCCGCCGAGCAACCCTGCGAGGCGGAGGGGCCGACTAGCTTCCTGTCGAGCAAGCCTGCGAGGTGGAGATTACGATCGATTCCGCATCGAGCAACTCAGCGAGGTGGAGTTCCCGGTCCATTACTACTGACCCACGTCACCACCAAATCATGTCCAGACCACAAGCGCGACATACCAAAGGCGCACCAAGAGGTCACTATCTGTCGGCGTTTCGATCCGGGGGGTCCCTAGACTGACGAGTAAATTGTCGCTGCGTGTCCCAGCCCAGATGGGTCGGCGCGAGACGGAACACAAGGGGGAAAAGCAATAAGGGGAACCACAGCTCGTGTTGTCCTGCGCCCAGGGCGGATGCGCTTGCAGTAGGGGGTTACAAGCATTCGCGAGGGAGAGAGAGAGAGAGCCTGCTCGTCAGCCCGTCCTCCCGCGCGGCCACCTTTTCGTACGAGGGCCCTGGACCTTCCTTTTATAGACGTAAGGAGAGGGTCCAGGTGTACAATGGGGGGTGTTGCAGTGTGCTAACGTGTCTAGAAGAGGGGAGCCAGAGTCCTATGTACATGCCGACGTGGCTGTCGGAGAGGTGTTGGAGCCCTGTTCATGTGGCGTCGTGGCTGTCGGAGGAGCGCTTGAGCCCTGTAGAAGCACAGCTGTCAGGGCTGTCGGATCCTTGCTGACGTCTCCTTGCTTCCGTAGGGGGCTGAGAACCGCCATCGTCATGGAGCACACGAGGTGCCATCATTACTTGTTTTACCAGGGCGAGCCAGATGGGATGCCGGTCTTGTTCCTCGTAGCCTGGGCTAGCTAGGGGTAGGGTAATGATGGCCCCCCTTGTGGCGTGGTCGGTCC
Source organism: Zea luxurians (assembly GCA_029449295.1). Taxonomy (NCBI): domain Eukaryota; kingdom Viridiplantae; phylum Streptophyta; class Magnoliopsida; order Poales; family Poaceae; genus Zea; species Zea luxurians. Next base: position 47,230,558 of record JAOPSE010000005.1, on the reverse strand, counting down.
GAGCCCAAGGTCGGGCGAGGTGGTGACTCCTCCGAGGTCGAGGCTGAGTCCGAGCCCGGGGGTCGGGCGAGGCGGAGACTGTCGTCCGAGGTCGAGGTTGAGTCCGAGCCCTGGGGTCGGGCGAGGCGGAGACCGTCTTCCGAGGTCGAGGTGGAGTCCGAGCCCTGGGGTCGAGCGAGGCAGAGACCGTCTTCCGGGGTCGAGGTTGAGTCCGAGCCCTGGGGTCGGGCGAGGTGGAGACCGTCTTCCGGGGTCGAGGTTGAGTCCGAGCCCTAGGGTCGGGCGAGGCGGAGATCGTCGTCCGGGGTCGAGGTTGAGTCCGAGCCCTAGGGTCGGGCGAGGCGGAGACCGTCCTCCGGGGTCGAGGTTGAGTCCGAGCCCTGGGGTCAGGCGAGGCGGAGCTTCCTATGGCGCCCGAGGCTGGACTTGGCTGCTGTCAGTGTGGCGGAACCGCCGGAATTATTCCGACTTAAGTGCCTAAGTCTCGCCTTAGAGGCTGGACCACACTTAAATAGGAATAACCCATCAGTCCCTCGGATCTAGTCCGATAAAGCCACTTATCCAGGATCGAATACCACTAGCTCACTCGAGGGTGAGGCACAGAGAAATGCAATAAAACATAATACCACAAATTTAATAAGTATCATTAGTGATTACATTTATCGGAGTTTCAGAAATAATAACCATAAATTTTAATGCAGCGGAGATAACTAACGGAGAAGAACCGAGTAACATGGTGAAGCCTGGCCACGCTACTCCCCCTGGTCCTCTCCTGCGGAAGCAGTAGCCCACTCGACCATCTATCCCGGTGGCAGGGATGGAGGCCAAGTCACACCAGCAACAAAGCATCCTAAGGAGTACCTACAAAAATTATGCCACAAGCAAGGCTGAGTATACTAATACTCAGCTAGACTTACCCGGTGTGAGGAGTCTACTCCTCTACCTCTAGACATGCAGCTGTTTGGCTGTGGGGTTTGGTTTGCCAAAAACACTAGCTGAGTTTCTAAGTCAAGTTTTAACTTTTCAAATTTTAGTATGATCCTGTTAACTAGATGTGTACCTAGCTAGTCATACATGGTATCAAACATATTTATCAACCAACATCTTATATCAACTCATCATATTTCCACTTGTTACTCAATGCAGTACAATGGATCAAGCAGTCTCATTAGCTGCGAGAAGCAGACGATTCGAATCGAGTTTTTATCCTTGCAAGGTAAACCTAAACACACGACAAGTAGGGGCACTCTGTCCCCACACACATCAACCATCCCCATCGATTCCCTGGCAACAGAAAGGGGTCACCGCCTTGGCGTACAATGCCCCACTGACCCTGACTGCCGTCGTGCAGTGGCCGCACTTGTACCCACCATAACCAGAATGGGAGACCACGTCTCAGGTCGCGTGAGGAGGGCAATCTGCGGGCAGGTTCACTCAGGTACTAGGCTTACCGATTTACCATATTTCTCGGTATGTGTTTAGTACGTTCAAACACTTGACACAGGTATCCGCACGTTAATCCTTATTCCAATTTCATCTCGTAGACCATGCATCCCCATGGATCCGTGTCCACAGACCAATCATCAATATGATATGAAATTGGGTACAACCAATTCCTGACCTCGCGCGAGTGCTAGAAAAATCACTCGACTTCTACCGAGATCCCTAATTAGCAAAGCAGCTACTCGACCTAGCATACTAGTATCCATCTCAATAGGATTCCTGAGATCATGCAACTAGGGTTTCAAACAACTCCTACACTTAAGTGCACAGTACAAACCTACAAACATTAAGTGCAGTAAAATAACATATATATAACGGTTATGCATAAACCGGGGCTTGCCTTTAATTTAACACTTAGATAGTGTTTGCTGGGGTGGCACTCGCTTGGCGAGCATCCATTGGTTATGTCCATCCTTCCTTGGGTCGTCCACCGACTGCACCTTGTGGTTGGCACCACATCACTTGCATGATCGTCTCTCGGTCCTAAAGGAGATGCAAGATGCATATGTATGAATATAATGAAAAATATCACAAGATACTGCAAGTACATGATAGCGAACTAAGCATTAATTAGTAAAACACTGCAACGACTATACGCAAGCGCTAGCTATTCGTACGTTATCGGCGTTCAACATTAACACCATTGAAAAGGCCAACAACAATTTATTTATTTACGCAACACAACTACGACATCACAAGTACGCGCACTTTATTTATTTGGATACGGCTTTTCATTAGTTCTTCTATTGATCGCGCAAAAACATCACCGACCACACAAGTCCAACCAAGACAACATAAGCTTGAACATGACATAGGCATTACTAACTACGGAACTTCTACATCACAATCAACTAGAGCAAGAAACATACAAAACGTGACACACATGCATTATTAAGCTTAGTCATAGCAAGTCTACATTACTTAAGTGTTAACTAAGCATTTTTAGCAAAAGGATCAACTCAACAATCAATTAAGCACTTGCAGAATTTTAAGACAGCAGCACAGCAGTGGCTTGTTTTAACCATAACTCTTTAAATATTAATCCAAAACTAGCAAACTAAGATTTTCTGGAAATCTTAGAAGGTGCCCTACAACTTTGGTATTGTCATCACCGCGCGATTAAACACTTAGCAAGGTCAAAAGGTGTTAACACAACAGCGCTGTCCAGATTTGGACAGATTCAGACTTGTGACTTTAAAAATTCATAACTGAAGATTCAGACATCCAAACAAGGTGATCTTAGACTTTCTGGAAAGCTAATTAAATATTTTACAAATTATTTATAAACATCACTGGCTGGTTTAACATGTATCAAGGGTGAAATACACTATGAAGGCTGTGCTGTCCAGAACTGGACAGATTCAGTCTTCAGACTTTAAACATCCATAACTTAATCTTCAGACCACCAAAAATAGTGATCCAAGACTTTTTGGAAAGCTTGGCAATTGCACTACATAACTTTTATAATCACCAAGAAGTGATTCTGTGCTTAACTGAATCAAACAACGCAGTTTTCAAAATCTGTTCTGACGGTGGACAGAACACAGCAAGCAGTTTGTAAAATTCATAACTCTTAAACTATCAGGCCTGTGGTTATGAAATTTTAACACAAAAAAGATCAGAAAAGCATCTACAACTTTCTTATAAGTGACAAGAACTGATTCTAACATTAACTTAAGCAAACAATACAGTTTCTGAAATCTGTACAGAATTTGGACAGATTCAGTTACTGAATTTGTAAAAAGCACAACTTCTAAACGGTCAGACCTATGGCTGTCAAATTTTAACACCAGCAAGATAATAAAGTTATCTACCACTTTTCTGTAGTATATATCTACAGAAAACACAATTTAGTTCATCAAACATACAGCACACCGAAAACAGTACGTGCAGCCCAAACAGCAATCAATACAGTTCAGCTTCTATGCAATTCAAGAATTGCCGCGTTCTAGAGACTTGAATTATTGTAACACCTTTGACCTTTGTTAGAGTTAAAATAACCAAGTGAGAACTAACAAGTAGACTTACTAAATTTTTACTCAAGTCATTTCGTGCCTAGAATTACTATACATAATTAACAACGCATTCATCACAATAGTCAAACTTGGTATATAAGTATTTCAAAGCGCTTTTCACCCACTAGTTCTCATTTTAGCTTAGACACCACATGAGCGCTACTACTTTTCATCCGCGACCGTAACCATACGCATTTAGAATACAACAAGCAAATTATCGTGGCTACGACCTTAACCAATTCATCGAACAATTTGGCTAACTAGAGCAACGACACGGTCCATTCGACAGCATACACGTCGGCTTGTCTATTACTATCGTAATCCGAGACACAACATATATATATAACAAACGCTTAACGAAATCGACTCCTATTTAATATGAGTTGGCTAATCACAGTAGAAGACTCAGCGAACCATTTAGACATTGCAACTCAAAACATAGGTGGGAGCAAGTTACTTAATGTTTCTTAACCTTTTCTCAACTTAAACTGGACAACACACAAGTCACTTAAAACACCATATTTTAGGAGGTCTAACATAGAGGCATTAACACCTGGCATAAAACTCTGTAAGACTTACATTGGCTACTGAGGGACCTAAAGCACTCATGTGCATATGCTATCGAATTGTTCTCCAATTTTAACCAGGACTGACTTATGAATGCTACTTGCTTCCAATAATTATTGGGCTGCAATAACGCTCATATAAGACCTCTAATCGATCAACCAGACATTTATTTATCCAATGGGAATGGAATGCGATACTTGACCAAGCAAGGCATCAATCCGCCATACAACAGAAACCATACCGACACCGATGGACTTTTACTAGACTCATCATGCGCATAACCTTGTCTCGCATACAACCATATGGTGGCGTGCACTCGAGACATTTCAATCAATATGGCGCGACCACTAATATATGAACTCTGATACTCATGTTTTAATAATTTATCCTCTATGTAACTAGCATTTTCTAAACTACTCGTCACATCAATAAATATACTCCATATATAATCATGAATTCCATCACATTGCATAAAACAATTATAGTTTTCGCATTAAACAACACATCACATGTTTTCCGATCAAAATAAAAATATCCGAGTTCTTCTCTACTTCATTTTCTTTCGCCACGAACTTCAATCCATACCAATACAATTTTTTAAACATGCACCACCTCGACCAAAACATAATTAGACAACTACAAATCGCATACATCACATAACCTTTTGTTCTCCAATCGCAAACACGATCCTACCAATGCGCATAACCGAAACGTTTTACACACATCCATTCAAAATAATTAATCGAGTCGATCGAGAGCGATATGCATCGGCTCACCATAAACAAACCCAATCGGTGTTTGTAAGGACGATGGCGATTCCGATTTGTGCATCACTCCGAACATCCGACGAGCGTTGACGACTTGCCTTCTTCTCCACGCAAAACATGGGGTTCCTCGCCTCCACAAAATAAAACAAAACAGCACATATACACAATTTAATCACCGGAGAACAATGCCGATGTGGAATCAAACAAAGATCATCGTCGTCTCACCGGGGTGAACGGCGTCGATGTTGGGGCTGCGCAGATCCGGCGAAGTGGGACGCGTAGACGGTCGAACTGCGCAGATCAATGACACGACATGGGCTGTCCCCAAACACCAACGCGACGGCATGGGTCGGGACTGCGCAGATCGAGCGAAGCACGCGATGCGGAGGGGATCCGAGGCTGCTGTTTTGGACCGGCATTGCTGCGCAGAGAACTTGGAGGCCATGGCGGCCGACAGAACAGGGGTTCCTTGCTGTCGCACTAGGGGAAAAGGAGGTAGGGGGCGAGCAGCAGCAGGGGAGGGGATGGTGCTGTCCTTGGCTGGGAGAGCTTGCGCGCACTGCCCTGATGCCGGTCTGGAACAGAGAGGAAAAGAGGAGGGCGCCGTTGGGGAGAGGAGGAAGACAACTTGGGGAAGATTGCAGGGGGCGCTTGGTAGAGAGAGAGGAGCAGGGGCCTCATGCCATGGGAGAGAGGGCACAAGGGGCTTGGACGCCATGGATCCAGGGAGGAGCTTCAGCGCCGAGGAAGAAGGAGCAGGGGCGCCAGCTTGCTGCTCGCCATGGAGGGGGCGCCGGCCATGGAGGAGCTTCTGCGTGGCGTCCAAAACAGGGAAGGTGGAGCTCGCGCCCATGGGAGAAGAAGGGCAGGGGAGGGAGCATGCTTGGGCGCCGGCTTGAGGAAGAAGGGCTTGGGCGCCATGGCTGGGGCGCGTGGAGCAGGGCTCGCTGGTGGCTGCTGCCGCCCTGAGCAAGGAGGAAGAAGGTGCGTGGGAGAGAAAGGAGAAGAGAGTGGCGGCTGGAAATTTTTGAGGGGTGGGAGTGGAAAATTTCCAAAAGAGCACCCCTATATATAGAAACAGCCCTAGGGTTAGGGTTTTAAATGGGCCCAATTGGGCTGGGTTGGGCTGGCCCAAACACGAAATCGGGCTGCGCTAAACATTTTCTGGAATAAAAATGCTCCCGCGGAATTCGTTGCTACAGAAAAATAGAGCGAAATAGAGTTCGGACGAACGGACAATTGAACGATGAATTCGGCCGAGAGTTTGATTTGAATTCGCTCGGAAATAATTTCTCGCGCACTATTTTAGAAATAAATGTTTCTCTCAAATTTTTGATCGGCTTTGGATTTGTAGTCGGAGAAGGTGAATCGTGGCATTTTAAAATTACTGTCGATATGGGGTTTTGAATTCGGTTCGGACATGAGATATTTGGCCGAGTCGGATAAAATTGATTTGAGGACGACATATCGAGTATTCCGTCTGAGAGTACGGATCCAGATAAAATAGTCGGGCATCAGTCGAAGTCCGAGGAATTGGATTTGGGCACAGCTCGACTAGCAACTGTCGAGCATTTGATTACATGAGCTTTAGACGAGATTTATAAATCGAGATTGAGTATCGAGTTTTGCATCTGTGCCAAGAATTAAAAGTTTTAACACGCTCCAAAATTGGCTGTTTCTCGCGATCGATTAACTCTGAATTCGGTGAACTCCCAAGAGAAAGCCTGATAAACAGAGATAGACACGATCGAGAAATAGGAATTTTCACTGAGCATTCAAGATTAGGATAATTCTTCCGACATAACCCGAAATAGACACCTGGGGTGTCACAGCCTTCCCCCTTAAAAGGAATCTCGTCCCGAGATTCGAATGAGGATCTTCAAGGGTGGAGAAGCATGTAACTCCCAAACTGATGATAGATGCCAATTCATAAGATGTCATCAGATGGATATGGAAGATAGATTTGGACAGAATATCGCGACATATCGAGACAAAACGTAGCGATCACTCTGAGAGAATGTCCATAAAAGATAGCACATCAGCATAGTCTTGTAACGGATCACGACTATTAACCACGATACCATCGCGTGCCGAGCAGCTCAACCATGTGTGCACCATAGTAGGCTCTCGGTTTCGTCGCCGGCACCATCAGTCGTTAGTCATGACACCATTACTAAACATAACCAATGAAAAATTCACTTGGCATAATTAGATGGAGCCCATGAGAGTATGGCTCAGAAAAATAAGATCATGACAGGAGTTGAAACATAGATTTTTGGCAAAAGAGCATCACATGAGAATTTTTCTTCCACTCAGAGAACTATTTTATGATCAACATGGAGATTATCAGATCAGATATTAGCACGAGATTTGATATGAGGATGAACCGACCATGAGATCAAAATAGATTGTTGAGCTTTTAGAGACATGAGAGAACCAAGGACAACAGCGAAATCCATTAATCCACATGGATATGCCATTTAAAGATAAGGTTGGCAAAAACAACGTCATGATGCCTAGAGAAAGAGCATCAGAAAGACTAGAAATGAGAGATTAGATTGATCGACATCCGATACTTGAGAATGGGTTAAAGCGGATAACCAGATAATATGGCAGAATCATAGGGGATCCCGAGATTCGGATGATAAAGCCAACATGATTCACAAGAAAGAGGATTACCAGATCTAGGCAAAAGGAGAGGTAGGCAAACAGGATTAGCTAGGATGATTAACAGAAATGCTATGACGTTTTAGGAGCAAGGATTTATGGAAAGAAACATGGCCTTGATAGGGTTTGCGCAACTAGACACCAAATGATGTTTTTTTGGACAAAACCACATGCACAAGGAAGTTTCGATTTGGCAAGCGGTTAAGCCATAGGGGTCTACAAGTTGTGCATGTGTAATTTCAAGGGTAAACCACTCAAGGGCTAGAAAATACCAACACACGCATGAATTTTTTTTTGAGGTTTCACTTGGTAACTCAAGGTTGTTTGGAGGGGGTCTTTCTATGAACAGAACAAGCAACAAAATGTTTTGCAAAAAGGGTTGAACAATTACAATACTACCTAGATAGCAGACAAGGGAAACACATAGCACGACCTAACAAGACTTACCCATCTGACACGAGGTAAGGCATTTCTAACATAGCAGTACATCACATTATTCACAAATTTTTATTATTGGAATAAAGGTGAGAGAAGCATGTTGATGCGTAAGAGACAATTATAATGCGACAATCATGATGCATGCTCATTCTAGTCGTCTTCTCAGACCTAACTGATTTTTTTGGGTGCTTGCTATAGCATCCTTATTAATAGTAGTAGTAGCCTTTATGCCCTATATAAATAGCCACCTAGCTACCCATCTATTTCCTAAGGCTTCACGTGCTAGGTCTATCCTTATCGTCCTGATATCTATCCAACTTTGGTTTCTAAGCAAGTTTTACTTTAGAAAAATGTTGGTAATCATGACTTATTGACTTCTCTGTGATGGTATTCGCTCCGATACCAGCTGTGGCGGAACCGCCCGAATTATTCCGACTTAAGTGCCTAAGTCCCGCCTTAGAGGCTGGACCACACTTAAATAGGAATAACCCGTCAGTCCCTCGGATCTAGTCCGATAAAGCCACTTATCCAGGATCGAATACCACTAGCTCACTCGAGGGTGAGGCACAGAGAAATGCAATAAAACATAATACCACAAATTTAATAAGTATCATTAGTGATTACATTTATCGGAGTTTTAGAAATAATAACCATAAATTTTAATGCAGCGGAGATAACTAACGGAGAAGAACCGAGTAACATGGCGAAGCCTGGCCACGCTACTCCCCCTGGTCCTCTCCTGCGGAAGCAGTAGCCCACTCGACCATCTATCCCGGTGGCAGGGATGGAGGCCAAGTCACACCAGCAACAAAGCATCCTAAGGAGTACCTGTAAAAATTATGCCACAAGCAAGGCTGAGTATACTAATACTCAGCTAGACTTACCCGGTGTGAGGAGTCTACTCCTCTACCTCTAGACATGCAGCTGTTTGGCTGTGGGGTTTGGTTTGCCAAAAACACTAGCTGAGTTTCTAAGTCAAGTTTTAACTTTTCAAGTTTTAGTATGATCCTGTTAACTAGATGTGTACCTAGCTAGTCATACATGGTATCAAACATATTTATCAACCAACATCTTATATCAATTCATCATATTTCCACTTGTTACTCAATGCAGTACAATGGATCAAGCAGTCTCATTAGCTGCGAGAAGCAGACGATTCGAATCGAGTTTTTATCCTCGCAAGGTAAACCTAAACACACGACATGTAGGGGCACTCCGTCCCCACACACATCAACCGTCCCCATCGATTCCCTGGCAACAGAAAGGGGCTCACCACCTTGGCGTACAATGCCCCACTGACCCCGACTGCCGTCGTGCAGTGGCCGCACTTGTACCCACCATAACCGGAATGGGAGACCACGTCTCAGGTCGCGTGAGGAGGGCAATCTGCGGGCAGGTTCACTCAGGTACTAGGCTTACCGATTTACCATATTTCTCGGTATGTGTTTAGTACGTTCAAACACTTGACACAGGTATCCGCACGTTAATCCTTATTCCAATTTCATCTCGTAGACCATGCATCCCCATGGATCCGTGTCCACAGACCAATCATCAATATGATATGAAAGTGGGTACAACCAATTCCTGACCTCGCGCGAGTGCTAGAAAAATCACTCGACTTCTACCGAGATCCCTAATTAGCAAAGCAGCTACTCGACCTAGCATACTAGTATCCATCTCAATAGGATTCCTGAGATCATGCAACTAGGGTTTCAAACAACTCCTACACTTAAGTGCACAGTACAAACCTACAAACATTAAGTGCAGTAAAATAACATATATATAACGGTTATGCATAAACCGGGGCTTGCCTTTAATTTAACACTTAGATAGTGTTTGCTGGGGTGGCACTCGCTTGGCGAGCATCCATTGGTTATGTCCATCCTTCCTTGGGTCGTCCACCGACTGCACCTTGTGGTTGGCACCACATCACTTGCACGATCGTCTCTCGGTCCTAAAGGAGATGCAAGATGTATATGTATGAATATAATGAAAAATATCACAAGATACTGCAAGTACATGATAGCGAACTAAGCATTAATTAGTAAAACACTGCAACGACTATACGCAAGCGCTAGCTATTCGTACGTTATCGGCGTTCAACATTAACACCATTGAAAAGGCCAACAACAATTTATTTATTTACGCAACACAACTACGACATCACAAGTACGCGCACTTTATTTATTTGGATACGGCTTTTCATTAGTTCTTCTATTGATCGCGCAAAAACATCACCGACCACACAAGTCCAACCAAGACAACATAAGCTTGAACACGACATAGGCATTACTAACTACGGAACTTCTACATCACAATCAACTAGAGCAAGAAACATATAAAACGTGACACACGTGCATTATTAAGCTTAGTCATAGCAAGTCTACATTACTTAAGTCTTAACTAAGCATTTTTAGCAAAAGGATCAACTCAACAATCAATTAAGCACTTGCAGAATTTTAAGACAGCAGCACAGCAGTGGCTTGTTTTAACCATAACTCTTTAAATATTAATCCAAAACTAGCAAACTAAGATTTTCTGGAAATCTTAGAAGGTGCCCTACAACTTTGGTATTGTCATCACCGCGCGATTAAACACTTAGCAAGGTCAAAAGGTGTTAACACAACAGCGCTGTCCAGATTTGGACAGATTCAGACTTGTGACTTTAAAAATTCATAACTGAAGATTCAGACATCCAAACAAGGTGATCTTAGACTTTCTGGAAAGCTAATTAAATATTTTACAAATTATTTATAAACATCACTGGCTGGTTTAACATGTATCAAGGGTGAAATACACTATGAAGGCTGTGCTGTCCAGAACTGGACAGATTCAGTCTTCAGACTTTAAACATCCATAACTTAATCTTAAGACCACCAAAAATAGTGATCCAAGACTTTTTTGGAAAGCTTGACAATTGCACTACATAACTTTTATAATCACCAAGAAGTGATTCTGTGCTTAACTGAATCAAACAACGCAGTTTTCAAAATCTGTTCTGACGGTGGACAGAACACAGCAAGCAGTTTGTAAAATTCATAACTCTTAAACTATCAGGCCTGTGGTTATGAAATTTTAACACAAGAAAGATCAGAAAAGCATCTACAACTTTCTTATAATTGACAAGAACTGATTCTAATATTAACTTAAGCAAACAATACAGTTTCTGAAATCTGTACAGAATTTGGACAGATTCAGTTACTGAATTTGTAAAAAGCAGAACTTCTAAACGGTCAGACCTATGGCTGTCAAATTTTAACACCAGCAAGATAATAAAGTTATCTACCACTTTTCTGTAGTACATATCTACAGAAAACACAATTTAGTTCATCAAACATACAGCACACCGAAAACAGTACGTGCAGCCCAAACAGCAATCAATACAGTTCAGCTTCTATGCAATTCAAGAATTGCCGCGTTCTAGAGACTTGAATTATTGTAACACCTTTGACCTTTGTTAGAGTTAAAATAACCAAGTGAGAACTAACAAGTAGACTTACTAAATTTTTACTCAAGTCATTTCGTGCCTAGAATTACTATACATAATTAACAACGCATTCATCACAATAGTCAAACTTGGTATATAAGTATTTCAAAGCGCTTTTCACCCACTAGTTCTCATTTTAGCTTAGACACCACATGAGCGCTACTACTTTTCATCCGCGACCGTAACCATACGCATTTAGAATACAACAAGCAAATTATCGTGGCTACGACCTTAACCAATTCATTGAACAATTTGGCTAACTAGAGCAACGACACGGTCCGTTCGACAGCATACACGTCGGCTTGTCTATTACTATCGCAATCCGAGACACAACATATATATATAACAAACGCTTAACGAAATCGACTCCTATTTAATATGAGTTGGTTAATCACAGTAGAAGACTCAGCGAACCATTTAGACATTGCAACTCAAAACATAGGTGGGAGCAAGTTACTTAATGTTTCTTAACCTTTTCTCAACTTAAACTGGACAACACACAAGTCACTTAAAACACCATATTTTAGGAGGTCTAACATAGAGGCATTAACACCTGGCATAAAACTCTGTAAGACTTACATTGGCTACTGAGGGACCTAAAGCACTCATGTGCATATGCTATCGAATTGTTCTCCAATTTTAACCAGGACTGACTTATGAATGCTACTTGCTTCCAATAATTATTGGGCTGCGATAACGCTCATATAAGACCTCTAATCGATCAACCAGACATTTATTTATCCAATGGGAATGGAATGCGATACTTGACCAAGCAAGGCATCAATCCGCCATACAACAGAAACCATACCGACACCGATGGACTTTTACTAGACTCATCATGCGCATAACCTTGTCTCGCATACAACCATATGGTGGCGTGCACTCGAGACATTTCAATCAATGTGGCGCGACCACTAATATATGAACTCTGATACTCATGTTTTAATAATTTATCCTCTATGCAACTAGCATTTTCTAAACTACTCGTCACATCAATAAATATACTCCCTATATAATCATGAATTCCATCACATTGCATAAAACAATTATAGTTTTCGCATTAAACAACACATCACATGTTTTCCGATCAAAATAAAAATATCCGAGTTCTTCTCTACTTCATTTTCTTTCGCCACGAACTTCAATCCATACCAATACAATTTTTTAAACATGCACCACCTCGACCAAAACATAATTAGACAACTACAAATCGCATACATCACATAACCTTTTGTTCTCCAATCGCAAACACGATCCTACCAATGCGCATAACCGAAACGTTTTACACACATCCATTCAAAATAATTAATCGAGTCGATCGAGAGCGATATGCATCGGCTCACCATAAACAAACCCAATCGGTGTTTGTAAGGACGATGGCGATTCCGATTTGTGCATCACTCCGAACATCCGACGAGCGTTGACGACTTGCCTTCTTCTCCACGCAAAACATGGGGTTCCTCGCCTCCACAAAATAAAACAAAACAGCACATATACACAATTTAATCACCGGAGAACAATGCCGATGTGGAATCAAACAAAGATCATCGTCGTCTCACCGGGGTGAACGGCGTCGATGTTGGGGCTGCGCAGATCCGGCGAAGTGGGACGCGTAGACGGTCGAACTGCGCAGATCAATGACACGACATGGGCTGTCCCCAAACACCAACGCGACGGCGTGGGTCGGGACTGCGCAGATCGAGCGAAGCACGCGATGCGGAGGGGATCCGAGGCTGCTGTTTTGGACCGGCATTGCTGCGCAGAGAACTTGGAGGCCATGGCGGCCGGCAGAACAGGGGTTCCTTGCTGTCGCACTAGGGGAAAAGGAGGTAGGGGGCGAGCAGCAGCAGGGGAGGGGATGGTGCTGTCCTTGGCTGGGAGAGCTTGCGCGCACTGCCCTGATGCCGGTCTGGAACAGAGAGGAAAAGAGGAGGGCGCCGTTGGGGAGAGGAGGAAGACAACTTGGGGAAGATTGCAAGGGGCGCTTGGTAGAGAGAGAGGAGCAGGGGCCTCATGCCATGGGAGAGAGGGCACAGGGGGCTTGGACGCCATGGATCCAGGGAGGAGCTTCAGCGCCGAGGAAGAAGGAGCAGGGGCGCCAGCTTGCTGCTCGCCATGGAGGGGGCGCCGGCCATGGAGGAGCTTCTGCGCGGCGTCCAAAACAGGGAAGGTGGAGCTCGCGCCCATGGGAGAAGAAGGGCAGGGGAGGGAGCATGCTTGGGCGCCGGCTTGAGGAAGAAGGGCTTGGGCGCCATGGCTTGGGCGCGTGGAGCAGGGCTCGCTGGTGGCTGCTGCCGCCCTGAGCAAGGAGGAAGAAAGTGCGTGGGAGAGAAAGGAGAAGAGAGTGGTGGCTGGAAATTTTTGAGGGGTGGGAGTGGAAAATTTCCAAAAGAGCACCCCTATATATAGAAACAGCCCTAGGGTTAGGGTTTTAAATGGGCCCAATTGGGCTGGGTTGGGCTGGCCCAAACACGAAATCGGGCTGCGCTAAACATTTTCCGGAATAAAAATGCTCCCGCGGAATTCGTTGCTACAGAAAAATAGAGCGAAATAGAGTTCGGACGAACGGACAATTGAACGATGAATTCAGCCGAGAGTTTGATTTGAATTCGCTCGGAAATAATTTCTCGCACACTATTTTAGAAATAAATGTTTCTCTCAAATTTTTGATCGGCTTTGGATTTGTAGTCGGAGAAGGTGAATCGTGGCATTTTAAAATTACTGTCGATATGGGGTTTTGAATTCGGTTCGGACATGAGATATTTGGCCGAGTCGGATAAAATTGATTAGAGGACGACATATCGAGTATTCCGTCTGAGAGTACGGATCCAGATAAAATAGTCGGGCATCAGTCGAAGTCCGAGGAATTGGATTTGGGCACAGCTCGACTAGCAACTGTCGAGCATTTGATTACATGAGCTTTAGACGAGATTTATAAATCGAGATTGAGTATCGAGTTTTGCATCTGTGCCAAGAATTAAAAGTTTTAACACGCTCCAAAATTGGCTGTTTCTCGAGATCGATTAACTCTGAATTCGGTGAACTCCCAAGAGAAAGCCTGATAAACAGAGATAGACACGATCGAGAAATAGGAATTTTCACTGAGCATTCAAGATTAGGATAATTCTTCTGACATAACCCGAAATAGACACCTGGGGTGTCACAGCCTTCCCCCCTTAAAAGGAATCTCGTCCCGAGATTCGAATGAGGATCTTCAAGGGTGGAGAAGCATGTAACTCCCAGACTGATGATAGATGCCAATTCATAAGATGTTATCAGATGGATATGGAAGATAGATTTGGACAGAATATCGCGACATATCGAGACAAAATGCAGCGATCACTCTGAGAGAATGTCCACAAAAGATAGCACATCAGCATAGTCTTGTAACGGATCACGACTATTAACCACGATACCATCGCGTGCCGAGCAGCTCAACCATGTGTGCACCATAGTAGGCTCTCGGTTTCGTCGCGGCACCATCAGTCGTTAGTCATGACACCATTACTAAACGTAACCAATGAAAAATTCACTTGGCATAATTAGATGGAGCCCATGAGAGTATGGCTCAGAAAAATAAGATCATGACAGGAGTTGAAACATAGATTTTTGGCAAAAGAGCATCACATGAGAATTTTTCTTCCACTCAGAGAACTATTTTATGATCAACATGGAGATTATCAGATCAGATATTAGCACGAGATTTGATATGAGGATGAACCGACCATGAGATCAAAATAGATTGTTGAGCTTTTAGAGACATGAGAGAACCAAGGACAACAGCGAAATCCATTAATCCACATGGATATGCCATTTAAAGATAAGGTTGGCAAAAACAACGTCATGATGCCTAGAGAAAGAGCATCAGAAAGACTAGAAATGAGAGATTAGATTGATCGACATCCGATACTTGAGAATGGGTTAACCAGATAATAGGGCAGAATCATAGGGGATCCCGAGATTCGGATGATAAAGCCAACATGATTCACAAGAAAGAGGATTACCAGATCTAGGCAAAAGGAGAGGTAGGCAAACAGGATCAGCTAGGATGATTAACAGAAATGCTATGACGTTTTAGGAGCAAGGATTTATGGAAAGAAACATGGCCTTGATAGGGTTTGCGCAACTAGACACCAAATGATGTTTTTTTGGACAAAACCACATGCACAAGGAAGTTTCGGTTTGGCAAGCGGTTAAGCCATAGGGGTCTACAAGTTGTGCATGTGTAATTTCAAGGGTAAACCACTCAAGGGCTAGAAAATACCAACACACGCATGAATTTTTTTTTGAGGTTTCACTTGGTAACTCAAGGTTGTTTGGAGGGGGTCTTTCTATGAACAGAACAAGCAACAAAATGTTTTGCAAAAAGGGTTGTACAATTACAATACTACCTAGATAGCAGACAAGGGAAACACATAGCACGACCTAACAAGACTTACCCATCTGACACGAGGTAAGGCATTTCTAACATAGCAGTACATCACATTATTCACAAATTTTTATTATTGGAATAAAGGTGAGAGAAGCATGTTGATGCGTAAGAGACAATTATAATGCGACAATTATGATGCATGCTCATTCTAGTCGTCTTCTCAGACCTAACTGATTTTTTGGGTGCTTGCTATAGCATCCTTATTAATAGTAGTAGTAGCCTTTATGGCCTATATAAATAGCCACCTAGCTACCCATCTATTTCCTAAGGCTTCACGTCCTAGGTCTATCCTTATCGTCCTGATATCTATCCAACTTTGGTTTCTAAGCAAGTTTTACTTTAGGAAAATGTTGGTAATCATGACTTATTGACTTCTCTGTGATGGTATTCGCTCCGATACCAGCTGTGGCGGAACCGCCCGAATTATTCCGACTTAAGTGCCTAAGTCCCGCCTTAGAGGCTGGACCACACTTAAATAGGAATAGCCCGTCAGTCCCTCGGATCTAGTCCGATAAAGCCACTTATCCAGGATCGAATACCACTAGCTCACTCGAGGGTGAGGCACAGAGAAATGCAATAAAACATAATACCACAAATTTAATAAGTATCATTAGTGATTACATTTATCGGAGTTTCAGAAATAATAACCATAAATTTTAATGCAGCGGAGATAACTAACGGAGAAGAATCGAGTAACATGGCGAAGCCTGGCCACGCTACTCCCCCTGGTCCTCTCCTGCGGAAGCAGTAGCCCACTCGACCATCTATCCCGGTGGCAGGGATGGAGGCCAAGTCACACCAGCAACAAAGCATCCTAAGGAGTACCTGCAAAAATTATGCCACAAGCAAGGCTGAGTATACTAATACTCAGCTAGACTTACCCGGTGTGAGGAGTCTACTCCTCTACCTCTAGACATGCAGCTGTTTGGCTGTGGGGTTTGGTTTGCCAAAAACACTAGCTGAGTTTCTAAGTCAAGTTTTAACTTTTCAAGTTTTAGTATGATCCTGTTAACTAGATGTGTACCTAGCTAGTCATACATGGTATCAAACATATTTATCAACCAACATCTTATATCAACTTATCATATTTCCACTTGTTACTCAATGCAGTACAATGGATCAAGCAGTCTCATTAGCTGCGAGAAGCATACGATTCGAATCGAGTTTTTATCCTTGCAAGGTAAACCTAAACACACGACATGTAGGGGCACTCCATCCCCACACACATCAACCGTCCCCATCGATTCCCTGGCAACAGAAAGGGGCTCACCGCCTTGGCGTACAATGCCCCACTGACCCCGACTGCCGTCGTGCAGTGGCCGCACTTGTACCCACCATAACCGGAATGGGAGACCACGTCTCAGGTCGAGTGAGGAGGGCAATCTGCGGGCAGGTTCACTCAGGTACTAGGCTTACCGATTTACCATATTTCTCGGTATGTGTTTAGTACGTTCAAACGCTTGACACAGGTATCCGCACGTTAATCCTTATTCCAATTTCATCTCATAGACCACGCATCCCCATGGATCCGTGTCCATAGACCAATCATCAATATGATATGAAAGTGGGTACAACCAATTCCTGACCTCGCGCGAGTGCTAGAAAAATCACTCGACTTCTACCGAGATCCCTAATTAGCAAAGCAGCTACTCGACCTAGCATACTAGTATCCATCTCAATAGGATTCCTGAGATCATGCAACTAGGGTTTCAAACAACTCCTACACTTAAGTGCACAGTACAAACCTACAAACATTAAGTGCAGTAAAATAACATATATATAACGGTTATGCATAAACCGGGGCTTGCCTTTAATTTAACACTTAGATAGTGTTTGCTGGGGTGGCACTCGCTTGGCGAGCATCCATTGGTTATGTCCATCCTTCCTTGGGTCGTTCACCGACTGCACCTTGTGGTTGGCACCACATCACTTGCACGATCGTCTCTCGGTCCTAAAGGAGATGCAAGATGCATATGTATGAATATAATGAAAAATATCACAAGATACTGCAAGTACATGATAGCGAACTAAGCATTAATTAGTAAAACACTGCAACGACTATACGCAAGCGCTAGCTATTCGTACGTTATCGGCGTTCAACATTAACACCATTGAAAAGGCCAACAACAATTTATTTATTTACGCAACACAACTACGACATCACAAGTACGCGCACTTTATTTATTTGGATACGTCTTTTCATTAGTCTTCTATTGATCGCGCAAAAACATCACCGACCACACAAGTCCAACCAAGACAACATAAGCTTGAACACGACATAGGCATTACTAACTACGGAACTTCTACATCACAATCAACTAGAGCAAGAAACATACAAAACGTGACACACGTGCATTATTAAGCTTAGTCATAGCAAGTCTACATTACTTAAGTGTTAACTAAGCATTTTTAGCAAAAGGATCAACTCAACAATCAATTAAGCACTTGCAGAATTTTAAGACAGCAGCACAGCAGTGGCTTGTTTTAACCATAACTCTTTAAATATTAATCCAAAACTAGAAAACTAAGATTTTCTGGAAATCTTAGAAGGTGCCCTACAACTTTGGTATTGTCATCACCGCGCGATTAAACACTTAGCAAGGTCAAAAGGTGTTAACACAACAGCGCTGTCCAGATTTGGACAGATTCAGACTTGTGACTTTAAAAATTCATAACTGAAGATTCAGACATCCAAACAAGGTGATCTTAGACTTTCTGGAAAGCTAATTAAATGTTCTACAAATTATTTATAAACATCACTGGCTGGTTTAACATGTATCAAGGGTGAAATAAACTATGAAGGCTGTGCTGTCCAGAACTGGACAGATTCAGTCTTCAGACTTTAAACATCCATAACTTAATCTTCAGACCACCAAAAATAGTGATCCAAGACTTTTTGGAAAGCTTGGCAATTGCACTACATAACTTTTATAATCACGAAGAAGTGATTCTGTGCTTAACTGAATCAAACAACACAGTTTTCAAAATCTGTTCTGACGGTGGACAGAACACAGCAAGCAGTTTGTAAAATTCATAACTCTTAAACTATCAGGCCTGTGATTATGAAATTTTAACATAAGAAAGATCAGAAAAGCATCTACAACGTTCTTATAATTGACAAGGACTGATTCTAATATTAACTTAAGCAAACAATGCAGTTTCTGAAATCTGTACAGAATTTGGACAGATTCAGTTACTGAATTTGTAAAAAGCACAACTCCTAAACGGTTAGACCTATGGCTGTCAAATTTTAACACCAGCAAGATAATAAAGTTATCTACCACTTTTCTATAGTACATATCTACAGAAAACACAATTTAGTTCATCAAACATACAGCACACCGAAAACAGTACGTGCAGCCCAAACAGCAATCAATACAGTTCAGCTTCTATGCAATTCAAGAATTGCCGCGTTCTAGAGACTTGAATTATTGTAACACCTTTGACCTTTGTTAGAGTTAAAATAACCAAGTGAGAACTAACAAGTAGACTTACTAAATTTTTACTCAAGTCATTTCGTGCCTAGAATTACTATACATAATTAACAACGCATTCATCACAATAGTCAAACTTGGTATATAAGTATTTCAAAGCGCTTTTCACCCACTAGTTCTCATTTTAGCTTAGACACCATATGAGCGCTACTACTTTTCATCCGCGACCGTAACCATACGCATTTAGAATACAACAAGCAAATTATCATGGCTACGACCTTAACCAATTCATCGAACAATTTGGCTAACTAGAGCAACGACACGGTCCGTTCGACAGCATACACGTCGGCTTGTCTATTACTATCGCAATCCGAGACACAACATATATATATATATATATATATATAACAAACGCTTAACGAAATCGACTCCTATTTAATATGAGTTGGCTAATCACAGTAGAAGACTCAGCGAACCATTTAGACATTGCAACTCAAAACATAGGTGGGAGCAAGTTACTTAATGTTTCTTAACCTTTTCTCAACTTAAACTGGACAACACACAAGTCACTTAAAACACCATATTTTAGGAGGTCTAACATAGAGGCATTAACACCTGGTATAAAACTCTGTAAGACTTACATTGGCTACTGAGGGACCTAAAGCACTCATGTGCATATGCTATCGAATTGTTCTCCAATTTTAACCAGGACTGACTTATGAATGCTACTTGCTTCCAATAATTATTGGGCTGCGATAACGCTCATATAAGACCTCTAATCGATCAACCAGACATTTATTTATCCAATGGGAATGGAATGCGATACTTGACCAAGCAAGGCATCAATCCGCCATACAACAGAAACCATACCGACACCGATGGACTTTTACTAGACTCATCATGCGCATAACCTTGTCTCGCATACAACCATATGGTGGCGTGCACTCGAGACATTTCAATCAATGTGGCGCGACCACTAATATATGAACTCTGATACTCATGTTTTAATAATTTATCCTCTATGCAACTAGCATTTTCTAAACTACTCGTCACATCAATAAATATACTCCCTATATAATCATGAATTCCATCACATTGCATAAAACAATTATAGTTTTCGCATTAAACAACACATCACATGTTTTCCGATCAAAATAAAAATATCCGAGTTCTTCTCTACTTCATTTTCTTTCGCCACGAACTTCAATCCATACCAATACAATTTTTTAAACATGCACCACCTCGACCAAAACATAATTAGACAACTACAAATCGCATACATCACATAACCTTTTGTTCTCCAATCGCAAACACGATCCTACCAATGCGCATAACCGAAACATTTTACACACATCCATTCAAAATAATTAATCGAGTCGATCGAGAGCGATATGCATCGGCTCACCATAAACAAACCCAATCGGTGTTTGTAAGGACGATGGCGATTCCGATTTGTGCATCACTCCGAACATCCGACGAGCGTTGACGACTTGCCTTCTTCTCCACGCAAAACATGGGGTTCCTCGCCTCCACAAAATAAAACAAAACAGCACATATACACAATTTAATCACCGGAGAACAATGCCGATGTGGAATCAAACAAAGATCATCGTCGTCTCACCGGGGTGAACGGCGTCGATGTTGGGGCTGCGCAGATCCGGCGAAGTGGGACGCGTAGACGGTCGAACTGCGCAGATCAATGACACGACATGGGCTGTCCCCAAACACCAACGCGACGGCGTGGGTCGGGACTGCGCAGATCGAGCGAAGCACGCGATGCGGAGGGGATCCGAGGCTGCTGTTTTGGACCGGCATTGCTGCGCAGAGAACTTGGAGGCCATGGCGGCCGGCAGAACAGGGGTTCCTTGCTGTCGCACTAGGGGAAAAGGAGGTAGGGGGCGAGCAGCAGCAGGGGAGGGGATGGTGCTGTCCTTGGCTGGGAGAGCTTGCGCGCACTGCCCTGATGCCGGTCTGGAACAGAGAGGAAAAGAGGAGGGCGCCGTTGGGGAGAGGAGGAAGACAACTTGGGGAAGATTGCAGGGGGCGCTTGGTAGAGAGAGAGGAGCAGGGGCCTCACGCCATGGGAGAGAGGGCACAGGGGGCTTGGACGCCATGGATCCAGGGAGGAGCTTCAGCGCCGAGGAAGAAGGAGCAGGGGCGCCAGCTTGCTGCTCGCCATGGAGGGGGCGCCGGCCATGGAGGAGCTTCTGCGTGGCATCCAAAACAGGGAAGGTGGAGCTCGCGCCCATGGGAGAAGAAGGGCAGGGGAGGGAGCATGCTTGGGCGCCGGCTTGAGGAAGAAGGGCTTGGGCGCCATGGCTGGGGCGCGTGGAGCAGGGCTCGCTGGTGGCTGCTGCCGCCCTGAGCAAGGAGGAAGAAGGTGCGTGGGAGAGAAAGGAGAAGAGAGTGGCAGCTGGAAATTTTTGAGGGGTGGGAGTGGAAAATTTCCAAAAGAGCACCCCTATATATAGAAACAGCCCTAGGGTTAGGGTTTTAAATGGGCCCAATTGGGCTGGGTTGGGCTGGCCCAAACACGAAATCGGGCTGCGCTAAACATTTTCCGGAATAAAAATGCTCCCGCGGAATTCGTTGCTACAAAAAAATAGAGCGAAATAGAGTTCGGACGAACGGACAATTGAACGATGAATTCGGCCGAGAGTTTGATTTGAATTCGCTCAGAAATAATTTCTCGTGCACTATTTTAGAAATAAATGTTTCTCTCAAATTTTTGATCGGCTTTGGATTTGTAGTCGAAGAAGGTGAATCGTGGCATTTTAAAATTACTGTCGATACAGGGTTTTGAATTCGGTTCGGACATGAGATATTCGGCCGAGTCGGATAAAATTGATTAGAGGACGACATATCGAGTATTCCGTCAGAGAGTACGGATCCAGATAAAATAGTCGGGCATCAGTCGAAGTCCGAGGAATTGGATTTGGGCACAGCTCGACTAGCAAATGTCGAGCGTTTGATTACATGAGCTTTAGACGAGATTTATAAATCGAGATTGAGTATCGAGTTTTGCATCTGTGCCAAGAATTAAAAGTTTTAACACGCTCCAAAATTGGCTGTTTCTCGCGATCGATTAACTATGAATTCGGTGAACTCCCAAGAGAAAGCCTGATAAACAGAGATAGACACGATCGAGAAATAGGAATTTTCACTGAGCATTCAAGATTAGGATAATTCTTCCGACATAACCCAAAATAGACACCTGGGGTGTCACAGCCAGCCTCACCCTAGCGGGTGGCACAGCAGTCGGAGCAGCGCAGGCGACACTGTTTTCCTGTCAGGTCAGTCAGTGGAGGGGCGAAGTGACTGCGGTCACTTCGGCCTTGTCGACTGGAGAGCGCGCGTCAGGATAAGGTGTTAGGCGATCCTTGCATTAAATGCTCCTGCGATCTGGTCGGCTGGCGAGGCGATCTGGCCAAGGTTGCTTCTCCGCGAAGCCTGCCCGAGCTGGGCCTCGGGCGAGTCGAAGGTGCGCCCGTTGCTTGAGGAGGTCCTCAGGCGAAGCGTGAATCTGCCTTGGTCTGCTGTTCCTGCCCGAGGCTGGGCTCGGGCGAGGCGAGATTGTGTCCCATGAGTGGACGGAGCCTTTGACCTGAATTGCGCCCATCAGGCCTTTGCAGCTTTGTGCTGATGGTGGTTACTAGCCGAGTTTAGGAGCCTTGGGGGTACCCCTAATTATTCAGCACGGACTGAGGCTTCGTCGGCCCGGGAGCAGGTGGCTTCCCAGGCCGAGGAGATGCAGCAGCGGCGGCTGGAGCTCGGCCAGGTCCTCGGCGAGCTGGACCAATCTTGGAGCCAAGCTGCCGAGGTTGCGAGCCGGGCTGAGGCCCTTAAGGGTCAGCTGGCTGAGGCTACGGGGCGGCTAGCCGAGGTGTCTGCTCGGGCCGAAGGTATGTGTCGCCTGCTTTGTAGCTTTGACTTTGCTTCATTCTTCACCTCGTGTATGAAGAATTTTGTTTGGCTGTCTGCAGGGTTGGAGACGGCTCTTAGCGAGTTCGTCAAGAATTGCAAGGCGCTTGCCCAGGCGGCTGAGCAGAAGGAGGCCGACCGCGCGGCCATGTCCGAGCCTATCTCGGCTTTTTGCCGGACCTTCGGCCTTGATGACGTCCCTTCGGGTAGCTCTCCCGAGAGTCGCCTGCGGGCCCTGGGCGGCCATGTGCGCGGCAGACTCTGCGGGGCGCTGCACCACGGCGTTAGGCGGGCCTTCACCATGCTCGCTTTCCACTATGACGTGGATCTAGAGCGGGTCAGCGAGGGGTACTGCTTACCCGACGAAGATGAGGCTGCCTTAGCCGAGGTTCAGAGGCTCGACGCGGCTGTCGCGGGCCCAAGCGCGGCGCTGGCGTCCTCCTTCGAGGTGGAGATCTTTCCGCTCGAGTCGTCGTCTGAGGCTAGGCCGGATTCCGCCGAGGGTGGAAACGACACCGAGGGCGCCACTCCTCCCCCTACCGACGCTTGATTCTTGCAGGAGCAGTTTGTACGCGTATGTTTTCTGTGGCCGCTGAGGCCTAAACATATTAGCGTTTGGATTATAAAGCTGCATTTTCTTCTCATTTCGAGCATTAGGACTTGTTCGTCAATAGTAGAATCGCTTTATCCGAGCGAGAGTTACTTTTCGCGGAAGGTGACGAGTGAGGTATCCATATCCCGGAGGCGTAGGAGTCCCTCGGCTCGGTCGGCCTTGCCGTTTACGTGCTCTCTCACTCATTTGTAGGATCCTGCTATCAATATAGTCGAAAATGCACGAAAGTCGTTTTTTCTACCCGAGCGTTAGGACTTGTTCGGTAGCAGGATCGCTTATCCGAGCGTGAGTTACTTTTCATGGGAGGTGACGAGTGAGGTATCCGTATCCCGGAGGCGTAGGAGTCCCTCGGCTCGGTCGGCCTTGCCGCTTACGTGCTCTCTCACTCGTTTGTAGGATCCTGCTATCGATGTAGTCGAAAGCACGGAAGTCGTTTTGGTAGAAAACTTTTCTTGGTAGAAAACTTTTTCGAAGAAAATTTTGACACAGAGGGGGGTCCCCCCCTTCTAGCCCCCGAGGGAGGGTCGGGCTTTGCCGAGGCAAGGCTGATCCTTCCTTGACAGTTAGACTTTATTTGTGTATGTAAAGAAAAGCGAGGAACGTGAACGACTTGAAACATTTTAAGGGTAAAAGCGACGTAGCTGTTCGATGTTCCAAGCGTTGCTGTAGACCTCGCCTTGATCGTTGGCCAGCTTGTATGTCCCGGGCTTCAGAACTTTGGTGATGATGAACGGCCCCTCCCAGGGTGGAGTAAGCTTGTGGCGTCCTCGGGCGTCTTGATCGTCGAACCGCGGCACCTTCCAGGAGATCCTTGAGTTCGCCCTAAATTCGCCGTCCCTCGGTGGTGGATGGCTCCGGCATGGTTTGAAGTAGCATCGCCGCTGCAGCAAGGACCTGGCCGGACCCGCTGACGGTCGGGGGCAGCGCTGCCCTGACGTTGTCGATGATACGGTGCTGGACGTCCCGGGCCCGATGACGGGCTCCTCCGGCGAGTGTTCGACCTACCCACTCTTGCTCGATGTTCTGTCGGAGCTGCACAAGTCGCCCTGCTTCCTCGTTGACCTTGGCCTGCATCTCACGGATTTGCTCGAGCTGTGTGTCCTGACCCCCCGTAGGGACTGGGACCACAGCTAGCTCCCACGGGATGTCAACGCGAGATGCGGGCCCAGGGGGATCGCCAACCTCCGGCATGCCAAGGTGGTTGCCCTCGTCGTTATCTCCCTGATTGTCGGGGACCATAATTAGGGGTACCCCCAAGACTCCTAATCTCAGCTGGTAACCCCCATCAGCACTAAGCTGCAAAGGCCTGATGGGTGCGGTTAAGCCAAGGCTCGGTCCACTCAAGGGACACGACCTCGCCTCGCCCGAGCCCAGCCTCGGGCAAAGGCAGCCGACCCCGGAGGATTCACGTCTTGCCCGAGGCCCAGTCTTCGCCAAGAAGCAACCTTGGCCAGATCGCCACACCGACCGACCAAATCGTAGGAGCATTTAATGCAAGGATGGACTGACATCCTATCCTGTCATGCGCCCTTCAGTCGACAGAGCCAAAAGTGACCGCAGTCACTTCGCCGCTCCACTGACCGGCCTGACAAGAAGACAGCGCCGCCTGCGTCGCTCCGACTGCTGTGCCACTCGATAGAGTGAGGCTGACAGCAGCCAAGTCCAGCCTCGGGCGCCATAGGAAACTCCGCCTCGCCTGACCTAGGGCTCGGACTCGGGCTCGGCCCCAGAAGACGACGAACTCCGACTCACCCAACCCAGGGCTCGGACTCGGGCTCGGCCCCGGAAGACGACGAACTCCGCCTCGCCCGACCCAGGGCTCGGACTCAGGCTCGGCCCCAGAAGACGACGAACTTCGCCTCGCCCGACCCAGGGCTCAGACTCGAGCTCGGCCCCGGAAGACGACGAACTCCGCCTCGCCCGACCCAGGGCTCGGACTCGGGCTTGGCCCCGGAAGACGACAAATTCCACCTCGCCCAACCCAGGGCTCGGACTCGGGCTCGGCCCCGGAAGACGACGAACTCTGCCTCGCCCGACCCAGGGCTCGGACACGACCTTGACCTCGGAAGACCGACTCGACCCCGACCTCGGAGGAGCCTCCGCCTCGCCCGACCCAGGGCTCAGACCGACCATGTCACAGGGGGGGCCATCATTACCCTATCCCTAGCTAGCTCAGGCTACGGGTAACGGGACCGGCGTCCCATCTGGCTTGCCTCAGAAAACAAAAAATGATGGCGCCCCGCGTGCTCCATGACAACGGTGACTCTCAAACCCTTACGGAAGCAAGGAGACATCAGCAAGGACTCGACGGCCCCGACAGCTGTCCTTCCGCAAGGCTCCAACGCTCCTCCGACGGCCATGACATCATATGAATAGGGTGCCAAAACCTCTCTGGCTGCCACGAAGGCATGTACTTAGGGCACTAGCTCCTCTCTGCAAGACACGATAGCGCATTGCTACACCCCCCATTGTACACCTGGACCCTCTCCTTACGCCTATAAAAGGAAGGTCCAGGGCTCTCTTACGAGAGGGTTGGCCGCGCGGGAGGACGGGGCGACGCGTAGAGTCCCTCGCTCTCCCCCCACGCGGACGCTTGTAACCCCCTACTGCAAGCGCACCCGACCCGGGCGCAGGACAAACACGGAGGCCACGGGCTTTCCCCTCTTCGTGCTCTGTCTCGCGCCGACCCATCTAGGCTGGGACACGCGGCGACGATTCACTCGTCGGTCCAGGGACCCCCCGGGGTCGAAACACCGACAGTTGGCGCGCCAGGTAGGGGCCTGCTGCGTGTTGACGAACAGCTCCCCGTCAAGCTCCAGATGGGTAGTCTCCAGCAACCTTTCCAACCCGGGACGGTGCTCTGTTTCAGGAGTCTTGAGTTCATGTCCCTCGACGGCAGCTACGACATGATACTCCTTCCTCTGCCGCGCGACGGCGACAATGGCGGCCGACAACCCGCCCGCCGGTGGCGGAATCGACGACGTCTTCCCCACGAGGCGGAAGAACGGCGTCCGAGTTTGTTCCGTCACCTCCCCCACCGGAGGAGGAGGAGGCAGGGCAACCATGGCCAAGCAGGAGGCGGCACCTCATCGGCTGTCGAGCGAGTCGACGGTGCCAGCGCCCCGACGAGGGAAACGTCGGGCGTCGACCTCGCGTCTGAGACGAAGACGAGCGCCGTTTCCCTGCAACACGCCAACTCCAAGCGGACGGACGACGCCAGCACGCTCGCGAAGGACTTGCTGGGCGTCACCCTTGTACCTGAGACAATGGTGCAGTCCGCCCCTGACGTGACAACGCGACCAAGAGGTACCGACCTACTCCCGTCTCATGCCTTTTGGATTCGGCCTCGACCCACCAAGCGACCCCGCTTTGGTGGAAGCCTTCATAGAGGCATGCACCAGCCCTCCGGGGTATCATATGCTGCCACCCTGGGACCGGCTGACGGCCGTCTCGACCTACGGACCCTCGGGTTCCGAGGAAGATGACGAGCCCGAGTTAGGTTGGGATTTCTCCGGGCTCGGTAACCCCAGCGCCATGCGGGACTTTATGACCGCATGCGACTACTGCCTTTCCAATTGTTCCGACGGTAGCCACAGCTTCGGTGACGGAGACAGCAGCCCAAGTCATGAATGTTTCCATGTCGATCTAGGGGGTCCTGACGAAGGCAACCATCTTGGTATACCGGAAAACGGTGATCCCCCTAGGCCTGCGCCTCGCGTTGACATCCTTCGGGAGCTAGCTGTGGTCCCAGTCCCTGCGGGGGGTCAGGACGGACAGCTCGAGCAAATCCGCGAGATGCAGGCCAGGCACGACGAGGGGGCAGGAACACTTGAGCCGCTCCGCCGGAACATCGGGCAGGAATGGGTAGACCAAGCTCCGGCCGGAGAAGCGCGTCATCTACCCCAGGGCGTCCAGCTCCGCATCGTCGACGACGTCAGGACAAGGCCGCCATCGGCTTCAAGTGGGGTCGGCCAGAACCTGGCTGCAGCAGCGATACTTCTCCGCACAATGCCGGAGCCATCAACCACCGAAGGGCGGCGGATCCGAGGAGAGCTCAAGAATCTCCTGGAGGATGCCGCGGTCTGACGGGCTGAGAGCTTTGCCTCCCGAAGGCAGGGATACCCCTCGGAGCACCGCGCCGCGACTTCCCGATTTGTGCGGGAAGCCTTGGTCCACACCGGGCGCACGCGCAACACAGCGCCTGCAGCCCCGGGACGCCTTGGCAACGAGCACCACCACCGCAACCATCGAGCCCACCTCGACGAGAGGGTGCGCCGAGGCTACCACCCCAGGCGTGGGGGACGCTACGATAGTGGGGAGGATCAGAGCCCCTCGCCCGAACCGGCCGGCCCGCAGGCTTTCAGCCGAGCCATACGACGGGCACCGTTCCCGACCCGGTTCCGAACCCCGACTACCATCACAAAGTACTCGGGGGAGACAAGACCGAAACTGTGGCTCGCGGACTACCGGCTGGCCTGCCAACTGGGTGGAACGGACGATGACAACCTCGTCATCCGCAACCTCCCCCTGTTCCTCTCCGACTCCGCTCGGGCCTGGCTGGAGCATCTGCCTCCGGGGAAGATCTCCAACTGGGACGACCTGGTCCAAGCCTTCGCTAGTAATTTCCAGGGCACATATGTGCGCCCTGAGAACTCCTGGGATCTCCGAAGCTGCCGCCAGCAGCCGGGAGAGTCTCTCCGGGACTACATCCGGCGATTCTCAATGCAGCCACCGAGCTGCCCAACGTCACCGACTCGGATGTCATCGACGCGTTCCTCACCGGCACCACCTGCCGCGACCTGGTGAGCAAGCTTGGTCGCAAGACCCCCACTAGGGCGAGCGAGCTGATGGACATCGCCACCATGTTCGCCTCTGGCCAGGAGGCGGTTGAGGCTATCTTCCGGAAGGACAAGCAGCCCCAGGGCCGCCAGCCGCACTACTACAGGGAACCTCTGTACAGGCGGTCCGGTTAGCCTCTACACAGGCGGTTCCAGGAACCGCTTGTGGTGCACTGACTGTGATGTAAAACAACATCACAGGCGGTCAATCAAAAACCGCCTGTGATAGACACACATCACAGGCGGTCCGGTTTAAAAGAACCGCCTGTGATAGACACACATCACAGGCGGTCCGGTTTAAAAGAACCGCCTGTGTTAGCACACATCACAAGCGGTTTTAATTATAAGTCCGACTGTAAGCACACATAACAGAATTAATAACAGATTCAAATACAGAATTAATAACAGATTCAAACACAGATTCCATACACATATTCATCATACAAAGATTCCATACACAGATTCAAACAAGTTCTATAGCAGGTTCCATACACAGATTCATCCACAAATCAAAAGTTCCATCATACCAAGATTTATACACATCAAGTTGCATAACAACTCAACATCTCAAAGTTCCATAGACAACTAAACATCTAAAGTTCCTAACTAAAGACCTAAACACTGTGTGATATTGTGTACAAACTTAGTTCTGGGAATTTTTGCAAATTTCCATTTACATTGTAGAATAGCCCTTGTTGATGAAGAACTTCACGGCGCATAAAGTAAAGCAAGTCTCTTACAACCTTAGCCACGCCGGTGGAAACCATATCTCTTTCTAACCATTCAGCATTGATCTTAGATTTAGGAACCTGCAATGAAAGCAAAAAGCAATCGGTGCTAAGAGTAATGTGATGAGCAACAATATAACATAAAAATTGCAACATAGACAATGATAGCGAACTTACATCCTCACGATTGACCATGTAATGGAAGGTGACACGACACCATTCGCATACATAATAACCGCACAGGACAGTACCCGGAGGTTGTTTGTCACCATATGGAAATAATGATATTGACAAATTAGGCTTGTCCTCTGGATGTTCGCCGCCAAGATCTTTCCAATAAAAACGGTATGCACTGCATATAAGAATAGCATTGTGAGATTAAGAATACATTTGTTAAGTTGTAATAAGTACAAGTGTGCAATAATAATCATACTTCTCTAAAATCTTCAAGAAGTCATTATACGTAGCCTTTTCCATTCTCAATGAGTCGAAGACCACGACTTTACCATCCTTTGGCCAGATCATGGTACAAATGTAGTGGTCACTCATAGACGAAAACACATGTTAATATCACGATTGCCATAATTTATAGCTCAAAATTAAACCATGTCGATAACTTACTTAAAGTGGTGTGGAGCTATTATTAAGTCCTTGCCATGTTGTACATGATTATACATGGCTCGTCCAATGTATGCCGCCATTACCTTCATTTTCTTTCTCTGATTCTGTTTGACGGCTTTCTCAAATTCAGCATCGTCCAAGTCTTTGTATTCTTCTCCTTGCCTCAGAGCAACTACTTTGTAGCGAGCTTGGGATATCATCAACGGGTCAAGAAACCCTGTCTTAAGTTGTTTCTTCTTATCATCCATGTATTGCATCCTACGTGTAATAGTGTTAATCGTTAGACTCTCGTTTATGTGTGCGTGTACAAAACTAACAAATATGAAAGTTTAGAGGTACTTACAAGCAAAAGAGGGTTAAGTAGTTGGTTTCCATCCTTTGTCGGTGGTACAACGACCAGAGATCGTCAAAGAATAAATGCTGCACAGGATTTATATGATCATTGCTCCAAAATGCATCTTCTGGCACAACAAATGTGAATTCCTCGAGTTTGTATTTGTTGCTAGCCACCATGTACCACTCATGCATTCTAATCTCCGGAGTTGACAACTTAGAAAGTTGCACCGTCGTTAAGAACGGCCTCCCATTCACAAATTTAGGAGGAACATCCTCCTTCTTGTATACCGAGATATTGGTTTTAAGACGTAATGATTCTCGAGTATGAATCATTCCATCTTCTTCCCATACTTCGAAATTGTCTATTTGGGCCGACCGTGTGCCTACTCCATGAGATGCTGATACTGCTTTTGATTGATTAGTCATAACTCTCTGCAATTTATGCAGGTAGCGTGCCACTGATTCTGACGGTTTCTTGACATCGTCTGTGGCGATTCGCTTATGAATTTTCTTTGAAATAGTTGGCCCTTCAACATTGGTGCCAACCTTTGGTTCCTTTTTGATGTTGACGTCGACATTCTGAGGAACAATTTTGTCTACGTCCCCCTCGTCGAGTTCCTTCGCAAGAGGCGATATGATTGTTTCAACGATTTTTTTGGAGGTCGGTGTCATATCTTCCTGCACCATGGGGTGTGGAATGATCGAACTAGCTTTTTGTTGCATTGGTGTTGAATTCGGCTCATCACCAAACTTGATGTCGCGTCGAGGCCAAAGGACCAACTCGTTCATTGCCTCCTGCAAAGTTATGATCCCCTCAACTGGAAAATCTATCTCCCAATCTTCACAACCACTGTCTGTGATTTCTAGAACTTGGACCACAGCATAGTGTGGCAGGACAGGATTGTCCTTGTAGTTAACAAGTCCTGGTTTTACCAAACTAGTAGCAGCTTGCTTTGTTTTTGTCCCAGATCGATTGATTGGAATATGAAGAAAGCAAGGCTTGTCCTCAACAATATCGTTTTACCAAAATATTTTTCCAATATGTCGGCTTGAGTAAGGAGATCTAGGCTTGGGAGTTCCTCCAAATCATCTGCAGCTTCATCATCTTCAGCATATTGCAGGGCTTCATCTTGAATAATTTTAGCCCTCTTGGAGTCAGCATACTTTTTGATGGACAGAGCACACTTCTCAAGCATGTCGCATACATCTCCAATTTGAAACAAAGTGGTCTTAAGTGTGTACACTGATTCCGGTTCACTAGTATCCACAACCCCATCAGTCACTAGACTGCGAATGGTGTCAACATGTGTCTCGATGACTCGAACTGAGCTCTCAACCATGTCAAGTGGCTCTTTTTCCATCTCTAAAACTGAAAATGGCCAAGTCTCACAATCAAAATTGAGATCGCAACAAAGGCAGGGATCAGAGGGAAAACAAGGATGTGGCTTATAGGGCAAAAAGAGGGGTCCAAATAACATTGTCATGGCTATGAACAAGTCAAAGATGGGAGATAAGAACAAGTCTTATAACATAGGGTTGGGAAGCAAAGATAGGTAGTCAAAAAACTAAGAAGGGAGATAAGAACAAGTCTTATAACATAGGGAGATAATAACATTGCCATGGCTATGTACTTCCATGATGTATGTGGCCATAAGCACTAAAAATAGACTTGTTGCCCCAATCACTATGGAGATTTTCTACCAAGAAGGGGTCCTAGTAGTTGCATCAACTATCCATGACAAAATTCTTCATAAGCATAATGACCAACATTTAATCACAAGGGATACAAGCTACTAAAGCAAAAATGGTGACCTTAACAAAATATGTAAGTGAAAACACCAACAATATAAGCATAATGACCAACATTAACAATATAAGATTAACAATAATTAATCTAAGCACTGATAATTAATCTAATGTACACTATCTGCAATGTAGTGCACCATGATCAAGGAGTGCACCGAGGAATCAAGGCATGACTAGCAAAAACAAGTAATCAAGGCATGAATTTGTAACAAGTAATTAAGGCATGATCAAGGAGTGCACCGAGGGCTCGGAGATGGGCACGGCGGCGCACTCGGCGCTCGGGCTCGGCGGCGCTCGGGCTCGGGGACGGGGACGGCGGCGCTTGGCCTCGGGGACGGGGACAGAGGCGCTCGGGCTCGGAGATGGAGACGGCGACGCTCGGACTCGGAGATGGAGACGGCGACGCTCGGGCTCGGAGATGGGGACGGGGACGGCGGAGTTGGGCTCGGGGACGGCGCGGCCTGGCGGGCGCCCAGCTCGGAGACGGTGGCGCTTGGGCTCGGGCTCGGCGACGGCGTGGCGGGCGCTCACGGCTCGGAGACGGGGACGGGAACGGCGGCGCAGCAGCCTGGCGGTGTAGTATCAGCTCCGGGCGAAACCTAAACCCTAAGCCACCTTTTATATAGTAAACACATCACAGGCGGATTTTTAGAAAAACCGCTTGCGATGTATAACATCACAAGCGCTTTTCTATTTCGACCGCCTGTGATATGTAAACTTCACAGGCGGTCCAAATAGAAAACCGCTTGTGATGTTATACATCACAAGCAGTTTTTCTAAAAATCCGCCTGTGATGTGTATGTAGTATAAAAGGCTCGGTGGTTCCAGCGCAGGAACCCTAACTTCCGGAGCCCGACACGCCGCTAGGCTGCGCACTACTATAGCGGCGGCGGATTTTTTTGATCTACGGGGAGAAGGTTTTGTTTTTGATTTTCGGGCTTGATTTCAAGAGTTTATGCATATATATGATCTCCGTTTGTTTTCTTTCTCATTTTGATACGATTTTTTGCCTCAATTTTGTAATATAGACCGGAATTGAAGAAAAACTCAGGAATTCCAAGATTTGGACTTGTAGTTGATCTAATTTAAAGATTTTTTTGAAGAGTTGTCTCACCTCAAGGTACCTATATTGCTGCAATCTTGTTTCATTTTCATGCACATTAATTCGTTCATGATTTAGGGATTAAATTCAATTAATTAGGGATATTTTAAAAAAATTTTGTCTCATGTGCTAGGTACATCTCGATATGATCTTGTTTCACTTTCATGAACATTTATTTTTTCATGTTACATCTCGATATTGACGTTAATCAATATAGGGATAGGTAATGGACCGAGGTTGGATGTACAATGTGCCAAGACCACATCCGTCGTACATTCGAAATTTGAGAAGCTTTATTGAAGCGGCCAACAAGCACGCGAATTTGCGAAAGAGCAAGGAGATATTATGTCCGTGCATCGATTGTGATAATAAGATAGCTTGGAGAGATATAGGAGTAATCCAATCACATCTGCTAAAAAGAGGGTTTAAAAACAATTACACGATATGGTCAGAACATGGTGAGTTGGATCCGTGTGAAGTGCCTGGTAATGACGAGAGATTTGTCGGAATTTTAGATCTTAAAGTTGATGGTAAAGTGGATAATGTGGATGCTAATCAAGATTTTGAAGAATTTGATTGTGAAGAGATGTTGCGCCATATGGAACCAGAAATGTTAAGTTCTGTGGGATCGCAGAAAGGGCTATCTAAAATGGAGGGACTGGAAAGTGCCTCAAAAGAACCTTTATATGATGAATCAAAGGGTTGTGACAAAGAGTTTACTACACTGCGTACAGTTCTAGAACTTCTGAAGTTGAAGGCTAGCGCCGGATGGTCTGATACTAGCTTCACAGATCTTTTGAATTTTCTGTCTCAATTACTACCAAAACCCAACAAACTACCAACAAGCACTTATAAAGTGAAGAAGCTTATATCTCCCATAGCTCTGGGTGTGCAAAAAATTCATGCATGTCCGAACCATTGTATTCTGTATCGTGGCGATTTTGAGAACGCATCAAGATGCCCAGTTTGCAATGTCAGTCGATACAAGAAGAGCTACAATCAAGACTGTGTAAAAAAATTCCCGAAGAAAAATAAAAACAAGAAATCCACTATTGGACCTGAAAGTGACGATGACACTTTTGATGACATGGATGGGAAAAAGAAGTCAAAGAACCCAGCTTTGGTGATGTGGTATCTTCCAGTAATTGATCGCTTAAAACGTTTGTTCTCAAACCCTAGGGAGGCTGAGCTTATGCGTTGGCATGCTGAAAATCGCAAGCAGAATAACAAACAGATTCGACACCCTGCTGATGCATCACAATGGAAAAATTTCGACCTTATGTATCCTGAGTTTGCCAAAGAAACCAGAAATGTAAGATTTGCTTTGGGTATAGACGGAATGAATCCATTTGGTGAAAAAAGAAGTGTACATAGCACCTGGCCCGTGACTTTAACGATGTACAACCTTCCATCATGGCTGTGTCACAAAAGAAAGTATATTATGTTGACTATTCTTATTCAAGGTCCGAAATCAGCTGGTGTTGATATTGATGTGTTCCTAGAACCTCTTATGGAAGATATGACAAAGCTCTGGAATGAAGGAGTTAGAATATGGGATGAGTATTGCCGTGAGTATTTCAACTTAAGAGCAATTATATTTGTTACCATCCATGATTCTCCTGGTGGCGCCACACTATCAGGGCAAAAGACTAAAGGAAAGAATGGTTGTGTAGTGTGCGTCGATGGAACTGCTTCCATGTACCTTAAATCATCCAAGAAGTTGGTGTTCATGGGACACACACGGTTCTTGATGAAGCAGCATAAGTACCGAAAGATGAAAGAGGAATTTAACAATCAACTGGAAAGTGAAGGTGCACCAAAGCCTTATAGTGGGAAACTTGTTTTTGAAATTGTAAAGAACATTCATGTTGTATTCGGAAAGGGAAAAACAAAGGAGAAAAGAGAAAGAGAACTGACCCTTCAACTTACACAACTTTCAAGAAGCAATCAATATTTTTCAAGTACCTCCCATACTGGAAGGATATGGAAATTTGCCACAGCATTGATTTGATGCATGTAACAAAAAATGTTTTTGACAGCATCATTGGAACCTTGCTGGGCATGCCGAGTAAGACAAAAGACGGACTTAAATCACGCAATGATCTAGTAGATCTTCAAATCAGACCGGAACTTCATCCAGTGGATAGTGGCAAAGGGAAGCCTTACCTCCCCCCAGCTAGCTACAACTTGTCAGTTGAGGAGAGAACAAAAATTTGCAAATGTTTGCATGGGGTCAAAGTGCCCACAGGTTTCTCATCCAATATCAGCAGACTAGTCAGGATGAAGGACTTGTCTCTATTTGGCTACAACTCTCATGACTGCCATGTGATGATGACAGTGTTCCTCCCAATTGCGGTAAGAGCCCTCGAAACAGAGCATGTCAAAGTTGTCATCACACGCTTGTGTTACTTTTTCAATGCGGTTTCACAAAAAGTAATAGCTTTAGAAGACTTGGACTATCTAAAGGCATACATCATCGAGACTATGTGCAAGCTTGAAATGTGTTTTCCTCCATCATTTTTTGATATGCAAGTACACCTAATCATACATCTCGTGGATCAGATAAAAATATTAGGGCCACTATATTTACATCATATGTTTCAGTTGGAGCGATACCTGGGAGTATTAAAAGGTTATGTGCGAAATCGCGCTCACCCAGAGGGTTCAATCATGGAGGGATACACTACAGAAGAAGTGATTGAGAGCTGTATAGATTACATCAGTGACGGAACAATGATAGGTGTGCCTGTACCTAAACATGAGGGTAAACTATGTGGGAGAGGGAGAATGGGCAAGAAAACTTTTCGCGTTGAGGATTACAAGCTAGTACATTGTGCTCATGGTAGTGTACTACAACATCTCACGATAGTCGAGCCTTACATAGAGGAACACCTGAATGAGCTTCGTAAAGAAAATCAGAACCGCACAGAGGACTGGATCATGAGGAAGCACAAACATCGTTTCAGCGAATGGTTAATGGACAAAAACATCCCATTCGGAGACTCTTCGGATGAGAAAACAATGAAGAATTTGGCTTCTGGGCCATCGTGTTTTGTGACATCATGGCAAGCATATGACATCAATGGGTACACATTCTACACTAAATCAAAAGACATGAAAAGTGTTGCACAAAATAGCGGTGTTCGTATCGATGCTTTTGACCTACATGGACAGAAGACCACATATTTTGGATTCATAGAGGAAATATGGGAACTTGATTATGGCCCAAGCATGAAAATACCCTTATTTAAGTGCCAATGGGTACAACATCCCGTGGGGGTGATAGTGGATAACTACGGACTCACACTGGTAGACTTAAAGAAAGTAGGATATAAAGATGACCCGTGGGTTCTCGCCGAATGTGTTGCACAAGTGTTCTATGTACTCGATCCAGCAGATGAGAAGATGCATGTAGTTATTTCTGGAAAGCAAAAAATTGTTGGAGTTGAGAATGTGGGAGACCAAGATGAGGAATACAATAAGTATGAAGAGATGTTCGTCTTTAACGGTCCAGAGAGAATCAAGCGTGTGGAAAAGAAAATTGATAAGAACTTAAAGCCATACATGCGGAAAAATGGTAGTTCATGAAAAATTGTATGAATCAAATTGTATTTGTTATCATGTATGATCGACTATGAATTGTGGTTGCCAATTAATTTAAAATCTCTCTAGTTATCTATGTGTGCTATTATAATTCATTTAAATTGTATTTGCATATTATTGTTAAAAATTAAATATTAATTCATTTAAATTGTATTTGCATATTTCTGTTAAAAATTAAAATTATTTTCATA
The DNA here is from genome assembly GCA_029449295.1 of Zea luxurians. Lineage (NCBI taxonomy): Eukaryota > Viridiplantae > Streptophyta > Magnoliopsida > Poales > Poaceae > Zea > Zea luxurians. Next base: position 47,193,489 of record JAOPSE010000005.1, on the reverse strand, counting down.
TTTAAATTGTATTTTCATATTTTTACAATCACAGGCGGTTTTGTCGTAGGGTCCGCTTGTGAAAATGATAGAGCACCACAGGCGGTCCTAAACAAAAACCGCTTGTGATACTATTACATCACAGGCGTACTGAACCGCCTGGGACATCATAGGCGGTTTTCTAACCGAACCGCCTGTGATGTAAAAATCCTACCGCTTGTATAGAGCCAAATTGTACTAGTGCCGGAAGATGTTCCCGAGGCGTCCGCTCAGCGCGGCACCAAGAAGAAAGGCAAGAAGAAGTCGCAAGCGAAACGCGACGCGGCCGACGCAGACCTTGTCGCGGCCGCTGAGTACAAGAACCCTCGGAAACCTCCCGGAGGCACCAATCTATTCGACAAGATGCTCAAGGAGCCGTGCCCCTATCATCAGGGACCCGTCAAGCACACCCTTGAGGAATGCGCCATGCTTCGGCGTCACTTTCACAGGGCCGGGCCACCTGCGGAGGGTGGCAGGGCCCCCCATGACGACAAGAAGGAGGATCACTAGGCAGAGGAGTTCCCCGAGGTCCGCGACTGCTTCATGATCTACGGTGGGCTAGTGGTGAACGCCTCGGCTTGGCACCGCAAGCAAGAGTGTCGGGAGGTCTGCTCAGTAAAGGTGGCGGCGCCGGTCTACCTAGACTGGTCCGACAAGCCCATCACCTTCGACCAGGGCGATCACCCTGACCGCATGCTGAGCCCGGGGAAATACCCGCTCGTTGTCGACAACGTCATCGGCAACGTCAGGCTCACCAAGGTCCTCATGGACGGAGGCAGCAGCCTCAACATCATCTACGACGAGACCCTCGAGCTCCTACAGATCGGTCTGTCCTCGGTCCGGGCCGGTGCGGCGCCTTTTCACGGGATCATCCCCGGGAAACGCGTCCAACCCCTCGGACGACTCGATCTGCCCGTCTGCTTCGGGACTCCCTCCAACTTCAGAAGGGAAACCCTCACGTTCGAGGTGGTCGGGTTCCGAGGAACCTACCACGCGGTACTAGGGAGGCCATGCTACGCTAAGTTCGTGGCCGTCCCCAACTACGCCTACCTCAAGCTCAAGATGGCGGGCCCCAACGGGGTCATCACCGTTGGCCCCACGTACCGACACGCGTTCGAATGCGACGTAGAGTGCGTGGAGTATGCCGAGGCCCTCGCCGAATCCGAGGCCCTCATCGCCGACCTGGAGAGCCTCTCCAAGGAGGCGCCAGACGTGAAGCGCCATGCCGGCAACTTTGAGCCAGCGGAGACGGTTAAGTCCATCCCACTCGACCCCAGCAACGACGCCTCCAAGCAGATCCGGATCGGCTCCGAGCTCGACCCCAAATAGGAAGCAGTGCTCGTCGACTTTCTCCGCGCAAACGCCGAAGTTTTCACGTGGAGTCCCTCAGACATGCTTGGCATACCGAGGGATGTCGCCGAGCACTCGCTGGATATCCGAGCTGGAGCCCGACCCGTGAAGCAATCTCTGCGCCGATTCGACGAAGAAAAGCACAGAGCCATAGGCGAGGAGATCCACAAGGTGATGGCCACAAGGTTCATCAAAGAGGTATTCCACCCCGAATGGCTTACCAACCCCGTGCTTGTGAGAAAGAAAGGAGGGAAATGGCGGATGTGTGTAGACTACACTGGTCTAAACAAAGCATGCCCAAAAGTTCCCTATCCTCTGCCTCGCATCGATCAAATCGTGGATTCCACTGCGGGATGCGAAACCCTGTCTTTCCTCGATGCCTACTCAGGGTATCACCAAATCAGGATGAAAGAGTCCGACCAGCTCGCGACTTCTTTCATCACACCTTTTGGCATGTACTGCTATGTTACTATGCCATTTGGTTTGAGGAATGCGGGTGCGACGTACCAAAGGTGCATGAACCACGTGTTCGGCGAACACATTGGTCGAATGGTCGAGGCTTATGTCGATGACATCATAGTCAAGACGAGGAAAGCCTCCAACCTCCTTTCCGACCTTGAAACGACATTCCGGTGTCTCAAGGCAAAGGGCGTAAAACTCAACCCCGAGAAGTGTGTCTTCGGAGTCCCCCGAGGCATGCTTTTGGGGTTCATCGTCTCCGAGCGGGGCATCGAGGCCAACCCGGAGAAAATCGCGGCCATCACCAACATGGGGCCCATCAAGGACTTGAAAGGCGTACAGAGGGTCATGGGATGCCTTGCGGCTCTGAGCCGTTTCATCTCGCGCCTCGGCGAAAGAGGCCTACCTCTGTACCGCCTCTTAAGAAAGACCGAGTGCTTCACTTGGACCTTCGAGGCCGAGGAAGCCCTCGGGAACCTGAAGGCACTTCTTACGAACGTGCCCATCTTGGTGCCCCCCGCCACCGGAGAAGCCCTCTTGATCTACATCGCCGCTACCACTCAGGTGGTCAGCGCCGCGATCGTGGTTGAGAGACAAGAAGAAGGGCATGCATTGCCCGTCCAGAGGCCAGATTACTTCATCAGCGAGGTACTATCCGAGACCAAGATCCGCTACCCGCAAATTCAGAAGCTGCTATACGCGGTGATCCTAACGCGGCGGAAGTTGCGACACTACTTTGAGTCTCATCCGATGACTGTGGTGTCATCCTTCCCCCTGGGAGAGATCATCTAGTGCCAAGAGGCCTTGGGTAGGATTGCAAAGTGGGCGGTGGAAATCATGGGAGAGACGATCTCGTTCGCCCCTCGGAAGGCCATCAAGTCCCAAGTCTTGGCGGACTTGTGGCTGAATGGGTCGACACCCAGCTCCCGGCGGCTCTGATCCAGCCGGAACTCTGGACCATGTTTTTCGATGGGTCGCTGATAAAAACAGGGGCAGGCGCGGGCCTGCTCTTCATCTCGCCCCTCAGGAAACACCTACACTACATGCTGCGCCTCCATTTCCCGGCGTCCAACAACGTGGCTGAGTACGAAGCTCTGATCAACGGGTTGCACATCGCCATTGAGCTAGGGGTCCGACGCCTCGACGCTCGCGGCGACTCGCAGCTCGTCATTGACCAAGTTATGAAGAACTCCCACTGCCGCGACCCGAAGATGGAGGCCTACTGCGATGAGGTTCGGCGCCTGAAGGACAAGTTCTACGGGCTCGAGCTCAACCACATCGCCTGACGACACAACGAGACTGCGGACGAGCTGGCTAAGATAGCCTCGGGGCGGACAACGGTCCCCTAGGATGTCTTCTCCCAAGACCTACATCAACCCTCAATCAAGACCGACGACACGCCCGAGCCCGAGAAGGCCTCGGCCCAGCCCGAGGCGCCCTCGGCTCGGCCCGAGGCACCCTCGGCCCCCGAGGGTGAGGCACTGCGCATCGAGGAAGAGCAGAGTGGGGTCCAGCCTAATCAAAACTGGCAGACCCCGTACCTGCAATATCTCCACCAAGGAGAGCTGCCCCTCGACCGAGCCGAGGCTCGGCGACTGGCGCGGCGCGCCAAGTCGTTCGTCTTATTGGGTGACGAAAAGGAGCTCTACCACCGCAGCCCATCTGGCATCCTCCAGCGGTGCATATCCATCGTCGAAGGCCAGGAGCTCTTACGAGAAATACACTCGGGGGCTTGCGGTCATCACACAGCGCCCCGAGCCCTTGTTGGAAACGCCTTTCGACAAGGTTTCTACTGGCCGACCGTGGTGGCCAACGCCACTAGAATTGTCCACGCCTGCCAAGGATGTCAGCTCTACGCAAGGCAGACCCACCTGCCCGCTCAGGCTCTGCAGACAATACCCATCACCTAGCTGTTTGCTGTGTCGGGACTGGACCTTGTCGGTCCCTTGCAGAAGGCACCCGGGGGCTACACACACCTGCTGGTCGCCATCGACAAATTCTCCAAGTGGATCAAGGTCCGACCCCTAAACAGCATCAGGTCCGAACAGGCGGTGGCATTCTTCACCAACATCATCCATCGCTTTGGGGTCCCGAACTCCATCATCACCGACAACGGCACCCAGTTCACCGGCCAAAAGTTCCTGGACTTCTGTGAGGATCACCATATCCGGGTGGACTGGGCTATCGTGGCTCACCCCATGACGAATGGGCAAGTGGAACATGCCAACAGCATGATTCTGCAAGGACTCAAGCCAAGGATCTACAGCGACCTCCACAAGTTCGGAGGGCGGTGGATAAAGGAACTCCCCACGGTGGTCTGGAGTCTGAGGACAACGCCGAGCCGAGCCACGGGCTTCACACCGTTCTTTCTAGTCTATGGGGCCGAGGCCGTCTTGCCCACAGACTTAGAATACGGTTCCCCGAGGACGAAGGCGTACGATGACCAAAGAAACCAGACCGACCGAGAAGACTCACTAGACCAGCTCGAAGAGGCTCGGGACATGGCCTTACTACACTCGACGTGGTTCCAGCAGTCCCTGCGACGCTACCACGCCCGAGGGGTTCAGTCCCGAGACCTCCAAGCAGGCGACCTGGTGCTTCGGCTGCGACAAGACGCCCGAGGGCGGCACAAGCTCACGCCTCCCTGGGAAGGGCCGTTCGTCATCGCCAAGGTTTTGAAGCCCGGGACATACAAGATGGCCAACAGCCAAGGCGAGGTCTACAACAACGCTTGGAACATCCGACAACTACGTCGCTTCTACCCTTAAGATGCTTTCAAGTCGTTCGCACACCTCGTTCACGTTCAAAGTCTAACCATCAAGGAAGGGTCGGCCTTGCCTCGGCAAAAAGCCCGACCCTCCCTCGGGGGCTAGAAGAGGGGAACCCCTCTGCGTCAAAATTTTCCTCGGAAAAAGTCTTTCAGCCAGAGCGCCATTCGTGCTTTTTGACTACTTCAAAAGTGGGGTCCTGAAAACGACGGAGTATACGTAAGCAGCCAAGGCCGACCGAGCCGAGGGACTCCTACGCCTCCAGGATACGGATACCTCACTCATCACCTTCTGTGATAAGTAACTCACGCTCAGATAAGCGATTCCGCTGACCGAACAAGTCCCAATGCTCGGAGACACTTCTGCCGAAACGATTTTTCGGGCCTTCTCGACTACATCGTTAGCAGAATCCTACGGACGAGTAAGAGTACACGTAAGCGGCAAGGCCGATCGAGCCGAGGGACTCCTACGCCTCCGGGATACGGATACCTCACTCGTCACCTTCCGTGAAAAGTAACTCTCGCTCGAACAAACAATTCTATTACCGACAAATAAGTCTTGATACTCGAAACAAAGGGAAAAAGAAATGTAGCTTTACAGCATAATGACAGCATGTTTGGGCCTCGGCGGCCGCAGAAAACATACGCACACTACAAGGTAAACCGATCCTACAGGTTCGGACCTCGATGGAGGGGGAGCAGCAACACCCTCGACGTCAACACCACCTTCGGCGAAGTCCGATCGAGCCTCGAACGGCAACACAGTCGGAGGATCTCCGCTCCGAAGGACGACGTCAGCACCACGCCCGGGCCATCGCCGCCAGGGTCTCCTCTAGGAGTCCGGCTCGAGCAGACGGCTCGGCCGGTCACCCCGAAGCCTCAGCCGGCTGTCCCCCGAGGACATCAGCCCGGCCCATGGCCTCGACAACTCGACTCCGGCGCCGGTCCCGCCAGCGGACGGCCCGGTCAGGCTCCAGCCGACGAAGTCTTCTTTTCGAGCCAACTCTGCCTCTGTCCACGCTGATACCGCTGCCTCCGGCTCCGGCTCATCGAAGAGCGGCCGAGGGTTTCCTTTAACTAAGCAAGAGAAGCCTCGGGCGGCAAGGCCGACTGAGCCGAGGGACTCCCACGCCTCCGGGATATGGATACCTCACTCATCACCTTCGCACGAGGCGACTCGCACTTGGTGAAACGGTTCAGTTAGCCGACAGGCGAGTCCCAGTGCTCGGAATGAGGGAAAAACACGGCTTCACGCCGAAAGATACATACATTGTGACGGAACCTCCCAAGTAATTAGGCCCACCTACAGTTGTCTTTGTCCAACGGACCTCAGACAACCCTATAGGTGCCCCTGAACTACTTGACAAGCTCGGTATCTTTCCTTACCTTTCCAGGAACGTCTCACCCGTCTTGCAGACATTACAGAACATCAGAGATAAAGAAATGCGGAAGCGATTACATAACTTACATTTATTAAAAGGTAAGATCAGGTTGTTTATTACAGACCAGGAATATAAACGAGTGCAGAGTAATATTATTACACATACCAAGGGAGGCAAAAACTCCTCCCAACAGTTATCACACAAAAAGTCCTAATGGAGGATCCTTTCCTCCCGCGCATCACTCTTGCTTATCTTCATTTGGAACCACCTTGGTACAGAAGCAATAGAAATCTGCTGCTTCCTCACCTAAAAACAACGAGGGACTAAACCCTGAGTATGGAATTACTCAGCAAGTCTTACCCGACTAAGGAAAAGACTCTCAAGGGTATGCTGGATACATAGGATTCAAGGAGAGGCTTTAGCAGAAATCAACTTAGATACTGTTGCAGAAATAGCTTACTAAAGTAAGTCCTTACTTTCAATATTTTAATGCCGAATTAAGTATTAATAGACTCTGTTTGCCTCTAGTCTAATTTCATCATTTCACCAGTACAACCTCATTTTTATCCATAATGTTCACATCCTGACTTTAGGTTGCAGGGAAGTGACCAAGTCTTCATAACCGCGAAGGTACGGCGATCCGAATCGATTATACTCAGCTGAGGATCTCCAATCACACGACATATGTAGCACTTAACCCTTGCATATGTCAACCCGCCACCAAGGTTCTTAAGACCAGATCAGGTTCACGCAAACCGAGAGCACAGATACACCACCGTCCAGCCTCTTGCCACGGTGGGTACACGCTACTCCCGCCACCGCTCCACGCCCATTTCGTGTTATCTTATTCTGGCCTTAGTCTGCCCGAGGCAAGGCTTACCCATGACGAGGCATGTGACCAGTTAAAGGGTCCTCGATCAGCACGCCTACATACACATTCAATCCTTAATCAACCTGGGTAGAACATCACCTGTTCCTAACCCAAGTTTCGATTTAAGTACTTCCATCCTTAGGATTGTTTCTGTTCCTTAGGATGAAAAGAGCATCACAGGGAACTTTACAGTAAGATCCCACCACGCTCTCAATGAAAGTATTCTTGCAGGTAGAAGTCATCTTTCCTCAGGATAACCCCTGAGCTAGGCAGTATAGCAAAAGACAACCTCTATCCACAAGATCTAAGCAGGGCTAAGCATTTTTGTAAATCAAATTTTGATACTTCACCAGAAGTATCTATAAAGGTATGGATATCAAGGAAAGCAATGCATCAAAGGGTTCCAAGCAATTCCTATGAACTTAATGCACATTTCACTTGACTTAAAGTGTGCGAAAAGTATTTAAAAACACAAGGAAAGGGGTTGCATGCACCGGGGCTTGCCTTCGTTAACAGGTGAGTCGGGCTCGGATCCGCAAATATCAAAGTAGAAGCAGTTGCCTGCATGAGAATCCGAGGGTGGTGGTGTCCTTTCTTCGGTGACTTCTACTTCTTCTTCACGTTCTAATCATAACCATACATATGTATAAGAATGGATGCCATGGGATGCTCATGAGGGTGCAAAGATAATATAAACTTATTATCTACGTCTTGAATACAACTTTCCTTCACGGTACTCCGAGAACTTAGGGTTTCCGGAGTCAGTAAAGGAGTTCATAGGGGAGGGGGGGTGTTTTTGGGGTTTGGTGATCAAACAAGGTCCAAATCAACCCAAACTCTACCCAAGGCTTCTAAATAATATGAGGAGTTCATATAAAATTTTTGAGCAATTTTGGGATTACAATTTATCTTTTAAAAATCCAAAACTACTACTTTTAACTACTTTAAATTCCTTAAAATTCCTTATTTAACCTAAAAATCCCAAAACTATTTTTATTAAATTCTAGGGAAAACAAGAAACCTAGGAAAATTGGTTTCATAATTTTACCATTTTTCTACATTTTTTTATAATTGTTTTGGCTCTGGAAATAAAAGAAAAAGGAAAACCAGTGAATAGTACTGGGCTGATTTCAGCCCAGCGGCCCAGCTTAGAGAAAGAAAGGCGCCCTCGCTCGCTCACGCCCGGTGACTTTGCACAGAGACCCCCGTGGTTTTGTCTAACTGCGAACGAGTTCTTTCACTATTTAACAGAGTCACTGACGTTTACAGATAGACCCCCGCACTTCCATCTATTCTCGGTTCGAGGTCCCCGACGGCGTTCACACCCAGCCGAGCTCCGGCGAGCACCTACGCCGGCCGATTGGGACTATTACTGGTGCTCTCCGATGACTAACACCTAATTCATACCTTAATCGAGGTTTCCCCTAACTTAATTTCCCCAATCGCGCACTAGAACTCTCTGGCCACGGTAGCCGAGAACATCACGGCTAGGCGGTGGCGTTCCCGGTGATCCCTGGCAGTCCGGTTCAATTGGGTGGGTCGGTGAGCATCACAGATGCATGAGAATGCTTAAACAAGGGAGCAGAGGACGGGGACTGACCAGAGTACGGCTGGCGACGGTGAGGCTCGTTTCACGGTGGCGGAGAACGGAGTTGGGGGAAATTGGAAATTCGTGCGTGCTGGTGGGTGATTGAGGGTGGGAGCGGGTGCTACAGCTTCACGACGACATGGCGTAGCTACGAGCGAGGTCAATTTATAGTGCCAGCGGGCGGTGGCCGCGAATTTAGAGCAAGACGCGCGGCGGCCGGAAGGGAAGAAGAGCACTGGCGCAGCGGCTTGGTGTCTACTGCCGTGGCAGTTACTCCGGTGAGCCATGGAGGGCGAGGGTAACTCACGGCGGTGCGGTGGAAAGCGAGAGCCACGCGGCGCATGACCCGGAGGCGGCGATCACCGGCGTGTTAATCCGCCCGGCCGCAAAGAGGATAAGAAAGCCACGGTGATGTCACCGGAGTGACCTCTAGCTCACCGCCGGCGAGGATTCTTACCCCGCAGCGTTATCATTCCACCCCGCACACGAATCTGAAAGCCGGCGACGCGAATCACGGCGGAGGGGTCACCGGCGTCGAGCTGTCCGCGCTGGCGTCCTAATCTGTGCACTGTACCATGGGAAAATTCAGTCAAAGGCACCTGACAGCCACGGTTTAGGGCCATTTTTCTCAAAATTTTGCATTACGACTTGGTCATCTCTCTGCACCAAAGTTACAGAGCTATAGTTAATCTTTAACTTTGCCACAAAGCCTACTATCAAATAGTCACTGAATCCCATTCAAAATTGGGCTCAAAGTTCATCCCATAACACTGTTACCACTTCTGACTTCAGTTTCAGTTTCAGTTTCTTGATACAAGCCTGACAGAGCAACTTCAGGCAAGATTATCTCTGGATTTTCCTTAACAACTATGCTCACACCTTTAAGCAAAGTTGTTCACCTTTAATAGTTCTACAAACTTGTTGTGGTCACTTTGGGCAAAAAACCCTATATTTCAAAAGATACAGGACTCCAAAGTTGAGCCAAAACTCTGAATTTTCAGACTTAGGATAGAATCCTATTTGGGGTCCATTTTGCATTTAAGTCCAAAATCCAATGTTTGGCTTTCAAGTCCACATATTTGTGAACCAAATGACTTAAAATACTTATTTTACTTGGTTTTTGCACTTTAGCCCAAAAGTGGACTAATTTTGCACATAGGCCCCTAGGTTTTAGTTTTAGGGTTTTCCAGGGTTCTAATTGAGATTTTTGGTATCCCAAGGGTATAAATGTGACTCAACTTTGTTTTTGGGGACATTTTATGACTTTTTCCCTAAAGCCTTTAGGTTTTCTCATCTTGGGTTAGGTTTTACCCCTTTAATCCTTATTTAGGGTTAAGTTTCCCATCCAAGGTTCTATTTGCAAAAACACTTAAACAATACAACTTGTTTGAAAATTTTGCCTAGTGAATGCACTCTAGGTGTGTCAAACATATGCAATGCCAATGCTTATGATGCCATGCTCAAGTTTTAGTTACAGTAACACCAGGGGTGTTACATCCTTCCCCCCATAAAAGAATCTCGTCCCGAGATTTAAAGTCCTAGGGTGAGTAATGGAAAAGGAAATGTGTCACATTTTTATTCCCTTATTTCTGGTACAAGGCAGGGGTGGTGTGGGGGTTCACTCCTTTATTGCAATAACTATATACACTTTTACAAATTACATGAGGCTAGAAAGCCTGGGAAATTCTTATTCAAGAAGTCTTGAGTTTCCCATGTAGCCTCTTCCTCAGCATGTTGGTTCCATTGTATCTTGTAGAACTTGAGAGTCTTTCTCCGGGTAACCCTGTCCTTTTGATCCAGAACTCGAATAGGATGTTCTGAGTATGTTAAATCTGGTTCCAGGACAATATCTGTCACTTCAACGGTTCGATCGGGAACCCGAAGACACTTCTTCAATTGCGACACATGGAACACATTATGGATAGCAGACAGAATTTCGGGTAACTGGAGTCGGTATGCCACTGGTCCACATTGCTCAAGTATAGGAAATGGACCAATGTATCTGGGTGCAAGTTTCCCTTTAACCCCGAAACGCGATACACCCTTCATTGGTGAAACTTTCAAGTAGACATAATCGCCTACCAGAAAGCATAAGGGTTGTCGTCGTCGGTCTGCATAACTCTTTTGTCGAGTCTGAGCTTTCTTCATATTATGAATAATTTTCTGAACCTTTTCTTCAACCTCTTTCACCATATCAGGCCTAAAGAAGTACCTTTCTCCAGGTTCAGACCAATTTAGCGGAGTTCGACACCGTCGCCCATATAAAGCTTCAAAAGGTGCCATCTTGATACTTTCTTGATAGCTGTTATTGTATGAAAACTCCGCTAAGGGCAAACATTCATCCCATTTCTGTGAGAAGTCCAGAACACATGCCCGCAGCATATCCTCAAGTATTTGGTTGACCCTCTCAGTCTGTCCACTTGTTTGAGGATGATAGGCCGAACTGTGGAGCAATTTGGTACCCAAGGATTTATGAAGTTCTTCCCAAAATTTGGATACGAACTGAGGTCCACGATCCGACACTATAGTTTTTGGAATACCATGCAAACTGAGAATACGGGCAATGTATAATGCTGCATAAGTGGCTACTGTATATTTGGCCCTGACGGGTAAGAAGTGGGCAATCTTTGTGAGTCGATCAACGATAACCCAAATAGAATCATACCCTTTGGCCGTCCTGGGTAGTCCCACAATAAAGTCCATACTTATGTCTTCCCATTTCCATGTTGGGATTGGCAAAGATTGTAATGGACCAGCAGTTTTCATGTGTATGGCTTTGACACGTCTGCAAGTGTCACACCTAGCCACATAGCGTGCAATTTCGATCTTCATCTTTGTCCACCAGTAATGTTGCTTCAAGTCTTGGTACATCTTAGTGCTCCCGGGATGAATAGAATAACGACTAAGATGTGCTTCATCAAGAATTTGCTGGCGGAGTTCTTCATTCTTTGGCACTACTATGCGGGTTTTAAACCATATCACACCTTGATCGTCTTCCTTGAAACATTTGGCTGTTCCAGCCCTTATCTTCTCTCGTATGTGCTTCATACCCAGATTATCCTTTTGAGCATCAATTATCCTTTGCAAAATGATTGACTCAAGCTTTAGCTGATTCAGAGTCCCTTGTTGGATCATCCCCAGGTTTAACTTTTCCATCTCTTGACACAAAGTGTTGTCAGAGGTCTTCACCATAAGACAGTGGCAGGAAGCCTTACGGCTTAGTGCATCTGCCACCACATTGGCTTTGCCTGGGTGATAATGGATCTCCAGTTCATAATCCTTAATAAGCTCAAGCCATCGTCTTTGCCTCATATTTAATTCTGACTGGGTGAAGATGTACTTCAAACTTTTATGATCTGTATATATGTGACAGATATTTCCCAGCAGATAGTGATGCCAAATTTTTAGGGCATGAACCACAGCAGCTAGCTCCAGATCATGAGTTGGGTAGTGCTCCTCATGTCGGCGCAACTGCCTTGAAGCATATGCAATTACTCGACCCTCTTGCATTAATACACAGCCGAGTCCACTGCCAGACGCATCACAATATACATCAAAAGGCTTATTGATGTCCGGTTGAGCCAATACCGGAGCAGTGGTTAATAATGTCTTCAATTGCTCAAAGGCTTCATTACACTTAGAAGACCAATTGAACTTAATGTCACTCTTCAATAAACTTGTGATTGGCTTCACAAGCTTAGAAAAATCTGGTATGAATCTGCGATAATATCCAGCTAGTCCAAGAAAACTCCGGACTTGGTGAACAGTGGTTGGGGGTTTCCACTCCAGAATATCTTTGACTTTGCTAGGATCTACCGCAATCCCTTTGGCCGATAACACGTGCCCCAAAAATTGAATTTCCTCCAGCCAGAACGCGCACTTGCTGAACTTGGCATACAGCTGATGTTCCCTCAGGCGCGTCAATACAATCCGTAGATGTTGAGCATGCTCCTCTTCATTTTTAGAATATATCAAGATATCGTCGATGAAGACCTGTCACACCTGGTTTTAGAAGGTAAACCGAATGTGAACCATGTACGTGCCAGGATCAGAAATTCACGTACACAGCGATTACATAAATGACTCATCATAGCACAATGCTTCAAATTACAATAAAGAGTAAGTAATAATATTACAGACTAGAGCCATTTACATAATATAAATCAAAGTACACAGAATCGAAACGTAGCCAACGTAAACAACCCACCACAGGCAGCTGACTGGGGGAGGTCGCTAGCCTAATCCTCGAACTCATCAACGTCCTGGAACTCCTGAAGATCCACCTCGACGCCTTATTCTTTACCTGAGCATAGATTGCACCAAAGGCAACCTGGTGTTTTGTGAAAGCAAGGGTGAGTACACATCAACGTACTCAGCAAATGTCATGTTTGGCTGAGGTGGACTAGCTTTATGTGGGGTTAAGCTCAAGCAGTTGCTTTTAGTTGGTCAGGTTATTATTACTAATTGAGAGCCAGGTTTTAACATTAACCCAAGTTATTAACCCAAAGTACCCTTTTCAAACGGAAAGAATACCGCTTACCATTACCATAGTCAAACCATCATCCTTGTCACCACCTGTGAACCAACCATCTCTGATCAAGTATCTCTAATCAAAGAGGATCCCAAGGCCGCTCATAACCGTGAGCACGGCTGATATATCAGTTTCTAACCCTCTGCAGAGGTCGCACACTTTACCCATGAGCCATGATTCCCATTTTGCCCGGGGATCATGACTCCCCATTGATCACTTCCTAGGTGGTCCGGCAGGGTATCACTACGTAGCCTTTACAAAGATTCCCTAGAGGTCATAGCCGCCCGTTAGGTTTCTCCAGTTTGATAAACACAGTACCCCTCCCCGCAGGAGGGTGACTAACAAAAGCAAAACGAAAGAACCTCGGCACCCAACCTCGGCAGAGCAAGCACTGTGCCTGGACCCCATTGACGGCACGATGGCGAAGCAACTACACCTCTAGTTCCTCTAATTAATTAGCTAAGGGCGCCCCATTTCACCCTCATGGTTGCACTGTCATCCCGGGTTGTCACTCCCCAAACAGGTCCTTACGGAGAGGCACTCAGGAAACAGCCTGAGCCCCCTAAAGTATCACAGGAACATCATCGGGATAACATCATAGTATCATAAGTATTCACATCATGTTCATTGATTCAAGTAAAACAATAGCATAATGCTAACCATGATAACCCAAAAGGTAAACAAGGATAAGGTAAATGGAAAGCTAGTCAATCCTTAGGTTTCAATTAAGTAATGCGGGATAGTGCATTAAAAGTGAATGGGACATAATGGGTCAGAGGACACTTGCCTTCACCAAACAGATGCTCAGGGTCTTCAACTTTGTAGAACTCGAAGAGCTTGATCACTTGGTCGCTGAAGCTTGACAGTCGATTCCTCGAAGCTCGGAAATGGACCGCGATCTATTCGCAACGCACAGTGAATACAAACAGGCACAAACAAACAAACACATATACATATACATGAGAACATTACACCATTCAGATAAAAACATAATAAAACATGCAGAATGAAATAGAGAACGTTACTACGGTCATGCGAGGAAAATGAAACATCAAACTCGAAGCTACGGTCGAGAAGATATCGCATTTACGCCAAACAAATATTAACTATAACGTTTAATTCGACCTGATTATATTAATCGATATTTATTTAAAATGAAATTAGAGCTATCTAACCATTTTAATTAGCTGACCACACTAACAATTCTTAGTTAAATAAGTAATTTAAATAACATCAGCGACTTTAAGTGGGACGAATTAGCGGAGCGAAACGAAACTCGCAACGCATGAAACAGCATAACCGCACGCGACCTAGCGCGCGCACCACGCGCGATACGTGCAGACAACGTGACGATGGCGAACCCAGCACAGCAGCGTGCAAACAACGCGCTGACACACGCGAAATAGCACGCGACGACACACGAAACAGCACGCTCGACCAGTGCGAACGAGAACGCCACCACGTGCGAAATAGCACGCGCGACAAATGAGAAAACTGAACAGGTGACATATATAAAAACAAGTTAAGCTAAAATTAGCCAGGTTAATGTTTATTATAAAAGAGCGAGATAAACACTACACATTTAATCTAATTAAAATATTAGTCTAATAAATATTAGTCGAGCGAACCTTAAGCTAATTATCCAACTTATATGACTTGACGAATTAACGTCGCTAACATGAGTCTTTACAAGCGAAAACAAATTATTATCACGCGTAGACGTCGCGCGACACACGTGATCCTTTGCGAAACAACGCGCGGACGGCGCGCGAAACAATGAGCCCGACAGCGCGCGGCACATGAAAATCACTAACAGACATCGTGTCCAGACTAAACACCTATAAATTACAACACTTGAATAGGCATTAATCACATTAGCTTGTATTTATAAGAGCACAAATAGAACTAGAAATTAGTTTTATTCAAATTGTTATTCTCCTAAATATCGGGTAACAAATAATTAGCCAGTTGATTAAAACTTACGTCATTACATAATAATGTTACTAATATGGAGCTGATGCTGCTATGGAATTGACACGACCCACACGGATGACGTGAACAGCACGGCGATGACGCGCAAACAACCTATATGCCACACGCGATAACGCGCGAGCTGCAGCGCGTGACGCGATCACACCAGCTAGGCGACAACGAACTATGAGCATGGGTAGACGATGACAGGTAGACGACGTTCACCTTGGCGACGACTAGAGCGACGTAAACGCTGCTGAGGCAAACGGCGGTGACGGCGAGCACGGGGATGGGACAGGGCGCTCGACGTCGCAGGCAAGCCAGCTGCGCAGGCAGTGCAGGCGGGCTAGCCGCGTGCCATGGACGCGCCGGGAGCGCTGGCCGCGCGCCAGGACCGCGCTGGGGGCCGACCGCGCCGGGAACGCGCTGGGACGGGCAAGCAGCGGGGCCGGGGAGCGTGCCGGGACGGGGACGCGTGCTGCGGGTAGGGCCGAGTCCGCCGCACCGTGCGCGCCGGGGCACCGCGGCCGCACCGAGGACACGCGTCGGGCGGGGAACGCGCCGGGACGAGCACGGCGGGGCACGAGGGAAGGGGAACGGGGGAGGGCGCCGCGCCGAGGCCGGGCCGCGCGCCGGGGCACCACGGCCGCGCCGGGCCGGACTGAGGTGGGGCGGGCAGGGGCGCGCGCGCCGCGAGAGGGCGCCACGCCGGGGACGCGTCGAGGCCGGGCCGCGCCCGCGCTGGGCCGCACCAGGCCGAGGTCGCGCGCCCGCGCCGGGAACACGCCGGGCCGCGCCGAGGCCAGGGTCGCGCGCCCGCGCCGGGGAGCTGCGCGCGGGGCGGCGCTGGGTGCTCGCGGGCTGCTCGGCGGCTTGGGGAAGAAAGCAGGGAGGAGAGAGAGGTAGGGGCGCGGGAGAGAGAGATCGGTGGGGGGAGAGAAGGTGCAGAGGGCGGCGGTGCTGGGGACCAGGGGCGCGCGCGGCTAGGGTTAGGGTAGGGGCGGCCGGTCCTCCTGTTGGGCCCCTAGTGGGCCGAATAGAATTAGGGTTTTGTTTTTTTTCTTTTCTCTAATTTCGAAATACCTATTCAAATAATCATAAAATTCATAAAAAACTCAAAACTATTTATAAATAAAATATTTATTTTTTTTATTACTAATTGTTATATCGTTTACTAGGATTTTTATTTAAGAAGAAATGATGTTCAATATCAACTATGAGCAGTCCAAAAATCATTCCAAATGAAACAAACGCTTCAATAAAAGATTTATTACCATGATTACCATTATAAACTAGAATTATTAAAAACCTTATTTTAGCAATTAATTATTGTTTTGTAAAATGAGATTTTCTTCACAAGATCGCATTCTTAAATTGGATTTTCCAATCAATTCAAACAAAATATATGCTTCGGCATGATGCAAAGGATTAGAGCACCTCTAAGGTTTTACTTTACTATGCTGACACACTTACACATCGATACAGACTGAAATACTTCTCCACTATTTAGCCAAAAGAAAAGAAAAGCAAGGAAAAGAGAGGGTAACACCTGAATTTGGTAGATATTAGAAAAGAAATTTTATACCCCCAAATTCAGGGTGTTACAAACCTAACCCCCTTAACAGAATCTCGCCCCCGAGATTCAAGAAGAGGCTAGCAAGAACGACTAGGTTGGTTCATAGGTTGTTCACGACTTCCTTAAGCTGACTTTGACTCTGGAAGCTTAACTCGGGGACTGTTTTGCTTTGACTTTCAGATGCTTGAGACCGTTGATGCAATTCTTGACGATCTCTCGGACCTGTGGGTTGGACCCACCCACGCTTTCGCTGCGTCACTCTGATCTTGTTGGTTGATGTTGATTGCATTGTCTTCATTGGGTTTTGCGGCTAACCCCCTTAACAGAAGCGTTGATACACACTTGGTGAAGATACTGTTGACTCTGATCTTGACTGATTTGGAGGAGTTGGAGGTTGCCAAATGGACATGTGCAAGAGGAAAGAATAGCGATAAAAGGGTAAGTATAGACGGAATAGAGAGAGCAGGGAGAGAACCCAACTACTTAACCCTATGGCACTCACCTAGTAAACAGATTCCATTACGGACCCAGGGGTCACAACACACCAACACTCATCACAAAGAAGCCAATCAGTCATAACACAAAGACAAACAGCACAAGCATACAACAACAAGCATCTCGTTGCTACACGTTAATATCAACCAGATGGTGGTCTTTCCTTATCAAGGGGAAACTACTCTAAGGCCATCGAAAGGCAAGGGGAATGATAAGACATGCATGGTAGGGGCATGAGCGTAATAAAGGGTGAAGCTAAAGCAAGGATTGTAACTGGCAAGGGAGAGAATGCAACCAAGGTCAGGATAGGTAAAACACCATTCTCAAATCGAGATGGAAAAGATAATATTTCAAAAGGTAGGCATAGGATAACATCATGGAAAGATCTAGAGATTACAAAGGTAAGGGAGGTGAAAGGCAAAAGCACACCAAAATATAGAGTTAGGACAAGGCTTGCAACGTGACAGAGGAAAAAGGGAACGGACAAGAGCGGGATGGGTAAGACATCACTCTTGAAATGAAATGGGGAGGCGGCTTTAAAATGCAGGTACAGGATAAGCACCAAAGTAAAGATCGAGGGATGACAAAGGTTAAGGTGATAACGGACGAACACACAACAAAGGATGTATTTTAGACAAAACGTGCGAGGTATCAAAGAATGGGAAGCAATCAATGGTGAAGTAGGTGAGGCATTATCCTCGAACAGCGATGAAAAAGAGCAGGCTTTAAAGGGTAGGTTCAAGATAAGCATGTGGGCAAGGGCATCGGTATCACGAGGGTTTAAAGGTAATAATGGACAAGGATGTAGAGGATGAGGTAAATGGGTATAAGAACCAAGGGTATAAATACCACAGAGGGTGGAGTTAAGACAGGACGTGCAAGTGAAAAAAGAGGGTACGTCCAAGGGCCAGATAGGTAAACTGCCACTCTCAATTTGAGGTGGAAGAGCAGAGATTTTTTTTGAGTATGAATAAAGATGAGTATCAAGGCAAGATCTACGGATTACAAAGGTAAGGATGATATCAAACAAAAGCTCAACAAAGGATGAAGTTAAGGTAAGACAAGACTTGCAAAGCGACAAAGGGAAAGGAAATGAACAAGAGCAGGACAGGGAAAATAACACTCTCGGATTGAAATGGAATAAGTGAGGCTAAGAAATAGGTAAACATCATGGTAAATATGGAGATAGGCCAATGGTCAAGGTGATAATAGGCAAGGATATAAAGGAAGAGGTAAATGTGCATAAAAAAACAGGAATCTAGGTACAATCAAGAATAGAAATAAGATAAGTCTTGCAAGAGGTAAAATATAGGATATAACCACGGGTGAGATAAGTAAGAGACCACGCTTGAACTAAGGTGGGAGATTGGAGGTTTTAGATAACGAACATAGCGTAATCACCAAGGTAAGATTGAGAGATGAGAAGGGTAAAGGCAATAAGAAACAAAAGCACAACAAAGGATGAGGTTACAAACTCGCGAGCCAAAGAAGAGGATACGGCCAAGAGAAAGAAGGTATGAGACAGAAGAGGGGCGATTTTAAAGGGCAGGTATGAGACAAACATCAATGTAGGATATAGAGGTGTCAAGGGTGCATATGATAATAATTAAAAGCATAACAAAGGATATAGTTAAGGCAAGACTCGCGAAACGACAAAGTGGAGAAAACAATCAAGGGTCAGATAGGTAAGGTTCCAACAAAAGGGTTGAAGTAAAGATTCATTACCGAGTGGAGTTACAAGGAGACAACGGGATCACCAAGGATATGCAAAGTAGAATGACCGCTCATGGATCATCGAGAAACAAGGGTGGTCAAGGGCATGTAAACTGAAATATCTCAAACAGATATTGGGATATAAAGGTAAGCATATATAAAAAATAAGGGTATGCAAGATTCCAATGGTACGAGCATACCAAGACCAAGAGAGTATAAATTGCCAAAAAGATCGCGACTTAACAATAGAATAGGAAAGGGTCTCAAAAGACAGTAAGATCATGGACATATAAACTGAAATGTTTAAATAGGCAGCAGAGTTTTTATTAGAGGTAGGTATTGAAACAAGAGTATTAAAGAATCCAGGGATACGAGCATGCTAAGACCAAGGGCATAGAACTTGCCGAAAGATAGCGACTTAACAACAGAATAAGAAATGATCTCAGAAGACAAGAAGGTCATGGACACATAAATTGAACTGTTTAAATAGGCAATAGAGGTACAAGGGTAAGTACTTTAGATTAAGGGATAAGGGTATTAAAAATGCAAGGATAAGAGCATGTCAATAACAAAATGGAATGGAGATGGTCAAATGGTAGCAATTTAATAATGGGCGAGGAAAGAGTCCCAAAAGACTAAATGCTATGGTCAGGGGGCATCTACAAAGATGTCGCAAGCACAAGATGAGATTAGATCTAATGAATTGAGATAAGTATAGTCCATACTAGAATAAAATACTTTTTGGCAAGGGGGCATATAGGAGCACAACATAGAATTAGTCGAGGTGACTAATATTTTGAAGCAGAATCAAGGATGAGATGAAGTAATAATCGATAAGTCCTTAAAACGACCAATGCTACTCTAGGTCAGCGGTCCTACAGTCAGCACAGCTTTGATACCACTTATGTCACACCCGGTTTTAGAAGGTAAACCGAATGTGAACCATGTACGTGCCAGGATCAGAAATTCACGTACACAGCGATTACATAAATGACTCATCATAGCACAATGCTTCGAATTACAATAAAGAGTAAGTAATAATATTACAGACTAGAGCCATTTACATAATATAAATCAAAGTACACAGAATCGAAACGTAGCCAACGTAAACAACCCACCACAGGCAGCTGACTGGGGGAGGTCGCTAGCCTAATCCTCGAACTCATCAACGTCCTGGAACTCCTGAAGATCCACCTCGACGCCTTATTCTTTACCTGAGCATAGATTGCACCAAAGGCAACCTGGTGTTTTGTGAAAGCAAGGGTGAGTACACATCAACGTACTCAGCAAATGTCCTGTTTGGCTGAGGTGGACTAGCTTTATGTGGGGTTAAGCTCAAGCAGTTGCTTTTAGTTGGTCAGGTTATTATTACTAATTGAGAGCCAGGTTTTAACATTAACCCAAGTTATTAACCCAAAGTACCCTTTTCAAACGGAAAGAATACCGCTTACCATTACCATAGTCAAACCATCATCCTTGTCACCACCTGTGAACCAACCATCTCTGATCAAGTATCTCTAATCAAAGAGGATCCCAAGGCCGCTCATAACCGTGAGCACGGCTGATATATCAGTTTCTAACCCTCTGCAGAGGTCGCACACTTTACCCATGAGCCATGATTCCCATTTTGCCCGGGGATCATGACTCCCCATTGATCACTTCCTAGGTGGTCCGGCAGGGTATCACTACGTAGCCTTTACAAAGATTCCCTAGAGGTCATAGCCGCCCGTTAGGTTTCTCCAGTTTGATAAACACAGTACCCCTCCCCGCAGGAGGGTGACTAACAAAAGCAAAACGAAAGAACCTCGGCACCCAACCTCGGCAGAGCAAGCACTGTGCCTGGACCCCATTGACGGCACGACGGCGAAGCAACTACACCTCTAGTTCCTCTAATTAATTAGCTAAGGGCGCCCCATTTCACCCTCATGGTTGCACTGTCATCCCGGGTTGTCACTCCCCAAACAGGTCCTTACGGAGAGGCACTCAGGAAACAGCCTGAGCCCCCTAAAGTATCACAGGAACATCATCGGGATAACATCATAGTATCATAAGTATTCACATCATGTTCATTGATTCAAGTAAAACAATAGCATAATGCTAACCATGATAACCCAAAAGGTAAACAAGGATAAGGTAAATGGAAAGCTAGTCAATCCTTAGGTTTCAATTAAGTAATGCGGGATAGTGCATTAAAAGTGAATGGGACATAATGGGTCAGAGGACACTTGCCTTCACCAAACAGATGCTCAGGGTCTTCAACTTTGTAGAACTCGAAGAGCTTGATCACTTGGTCGCTGAAGCTTGACAGTCGATTCCTCGAAGCTCGGAAATGGACCGCGATCTATTCGCAACGCACAGTGAATACAAACAGGCACAAACAAACAAACACATATACATATACATGAGAACATTACACCATTCAGATAAAAACATAATAAAACATGCAGAATGAAATAGAGAACGTTACTACGGTCATGCGAGGAAAATGAAACATCAAACTCGAAGCTACGGTCGAGAAGATATCGCATTTACGCCAAACAAATATTAACTATAACGTTTAATTCGACCTGATTATATTAATCGATATTTATTTAAAATGAAATTAGAGCTATCTAACCATTTTAATTAGCTGACCACACTAACAATTCTTAGTTAAATAAGTAATTTAAATAACATCAGCGACTTTAAGTGGGACGAATTAGCGGAGCGAAACGAAACTCGCAACGCATGAAACAGCATAACCGCACGCGACCTAGCGCGCGCACCACGCGCGATACGTGCAGACAACGTGACGATGGCGAACCCAGCACAGCAGCGTGCAAACAACGCGCTGACACACGCGAAATAGCACGCGACGACACACGAAACAGCACGCTCGACCAGTGCGAACGAGAACGCCACCACGTGCGAAATAGCACGCGCGACAAATGAGAAAACTGAACAGGTGACATATATAAAAACAAGTTAAGCTAAAATTAGCCAGGTTAATGTTTATTATAAAAGAGCGAGATAAACACTACACATTTAATCTAATTAAAATATTAGTCTAATAAATATTAGTCGAGCGAACCTTAAGCTAATTATCCAACTTATATGACTTGACGAATTAACGTCGCTAACATGAGTCTTTACAAGCGAAAACAAATTATTATCACGCGTAGACGTCGCGCGACACACGTGATCCTTTGCGAAACAACGCGCGGACGGCGCGCGAAACAATGAGCCCGACAGCGCGCGGCACATGAAAATCACTAACAGACATCGTGTCCAGACTAAACACCTATAAATTACAACACTTGAATAGGCATTAATCACATTAGCTTGTATTTATAAGAGCACAAATAGAACTAGAAATTAGTTTTATTCAAATTGTTATTCTCCTAAATATCGGGTAACAAATAATTAGCCAGTTGATTAAAACTTACGTCATTACATAATAATGTTACTAATATGGAGCTGATGCTGCTATGGAATTGACACGACCCACACGGATGACGTGAACAGCACGGCGATGACGCGCAAACAACCTATATGCCACACGCGATAACGCGCGAGCTGCAGCGCGTGACGCGATCACACCAGCTAGGCGACAACGAACTATGAGCATGGGTAGACGATGACAGGTAGACGACGTTCACCTTGGCGACGACTAGAGCGACGTAAACGCTGCTGAGGCAAACGGCGGTGACGGCGAGCACGGGGATGGGACAGGGCGCTCGACGTCGCAGGCAAGCCAGCTGCGCAGGCAGTGCAGGCGGGCTAGCCGCGTGCCATGGACGCGCCGGGAGCGCTGGCCGCGCGCCAGGACCGCGCTGGGGGCCGACCGCGCCGGGAACGCGCTGGGACGGGCAAGCAGCGGGGCCGGGGAGCGTGCCGGGACGGGGACGCGTGCTGCGGGTAGGGCCGAGTCCGCCGCACCGTGCGCGCCGGGGCACCGCGGCCGCACCGAGGACACGCGTCGGGCGGGGAACGCGCCGGGACGAGCACGGCGGGGCACGAGGGAAGGGGAACGGGGGAGGGCGCCGCGCCGAGGCCGGGCCGCGCGCCGGGGCACCACGGCCGCGCCGGGCCGGACTGAGGTGGGGCGGGCAGGGGCGCGCGCGCCGCGAGAGGGCGCCACGCCGGGGACGCGTCGAGGCCGGGCCGCGCCCGCGCTGGGCCGCACCAGGCCGAGGTCGCGCGCCCGCGCCGGGAACACGCCGGGCCGCGCCGAGGCCAGGGTCGCGCGCCCGCGCCGGGGAGCTGCGCGCGGGGCGGCGCTGGGTGCTCGCGGGCTGCTCGGCGGCTTGGGGAAGAAAGCAGGGAGGAGAGAGAGGTAGGGGCGCGGGAGAGAGAGATCGGTGGGGGGAGAGAAGGTGCAGAGGGCGGCGGTGCTGGGGACCAGGGGCGCGCGCGGCTAGGGTTAGGGTAGGGGCGGCCGGTCCTCCTGTTGGGCCCCTAGTGGGCCGAATAGAATTAGGGTTTTGTTTTTTTTCTTTTCTCTAATTTCGAAATACCTATTCAAATAATCATAAAATTCATAAAAAACTCAAAACTATTTATAAATAAAATATTTATTTTTTTTATTACTAATTGTTATATCGTTTACTAGGATTTTTATTTAAGAAGAAATGATGTTCAATATCAACTATGAGCAGTCCAAAAATCATTCCAAATGAAACAAACGCTTCAATAAAAGATTTATTACCATGATTACCATTATAAACTAGAATTATTAAAAACCTTATTTTAGCAATTAATTATTGTTTTGTAAAATGAGATTTTCTTCACAAGATCGCATTCTTAAATTGGATTTTCCAATCAATTCAAACAAAATATATGCTTCGGCATGATGCAAAGGATTAGAGCACCTCTAAGGTTTTACTTTACTATGCTGACACACTTACACATCGATACAGACTGAAATACTTCTCCACTATTTAGCCAAAAGAAAAGAAAAGCAAGGAAAAGAGAGGGTAACACCTGAATTTGGTAGATATTAGAAAAGAAATTTTATACCCCCAAATTCAGGGTGTTACAAACCTAACCCCCTTAACAGAATCTCGCCCCCGAGATTCAAGAAGAGGCTAGCAAGAACGACTAGGTTGGTTCATAGGTTGTTCACGACTTCCTTAAGCTGACTTTGACTCTGGAAGCTTAACTCGGGGACTGTTTTGCTTTGACTTTCAGATGCTTGAGACCGTTGATGCAATTCTTGACGATCTCTCGGACCTGTGGGTTGGACCCACCCACGCTTTCGCTGCGTCACTCTGATCTTGTTGGTTGATGTTGATTGCATTGTCTTCATTGGGTTTTGCGGCTAACCCCCTTAACAGAAGCGTTGATACACACTTGGTGAAGATACTGTTGACTCTGATCTTGACTGATTTGGAGGAGTTGGAGGTTGCCAAATGGACATGTGCAAGAGGAAAGAATAGCGATAAAAGGGTAAGTATAGACGGAATAGAGAGAGCAGGGAGAGAACCCAACTACTTAACCCTATGGCACTCACCTAGTAAACAGATTCCATTACGGACCCAGGGGTCACAACACACCAACACTCATCACAAAGAAGCCAATCAGTCATAACACAAAGACAAACAGCACAAGCATACAACAACAAGCATCTCGTTGCTACACGTTAATATCAACCAGATGGTGGTCTTTCCTTATCAAGGGGAAACTACTCTAAGGCCATCGAAAGGCAAGGGGAATGATAAGACATGCATGGTAGGGGCATGAGCGTAATAAAGGGTGAAGCTAAAGCAAGGATTGTAACTGGCAAGGGAGAGAATGCAACCAAGGTCAGGATAGGTAAAACACCATTCTCAAATCGAGATGGAAAAGATAATATTTCAAAAGGTAGGCATAGGATAACATCATGGAAAGATCTAGAGATTACAAAGGTAAGGGAGGTGAAAGGCAAAAGCACACCAAAATATAGAGTTAGGACAAGGCTTGCAACGTGACAGAGGAAAAAGGGAACGGACAAGAGCGGGATGGGTAAGACATCACTCTTGAAATGAAATGGGGAGGCGGCTTTAAAATGCAGGTACAGGATAAGCACCAAAGTAAAGATCGAGGGATGACAAAGGTTAAGGTGATAACGGACGAACACACAACAAAGGATGTATTTTAGACAAAACGTGCGAGGTATCAAAGAATGGGAAGCAATCAATGGTGAAGTAGGTGAGGCATTATCCTCGAACAGCGATGAAAAAGAGCAGGCTTTAAAGGGTAGGTTCAAGATAAGCATGTGGGCAAGGGCATCGGTATCACGAGGGTTTAAAGGTAATAATGGACAAGGATGTAGAGGATGAGGTAAATGGGTATAAGAACCAAGGGTATAAATACCACAGAGGGTGGAGTTAAGACAGGACGTGCAAGTGAAAAAAGAGGGTACGTCCAAGGGCCAGATAGGTAAACTGCCACTCTCAATTTGAGGTGGAAGAGCAGAGATTTTTTTTGAGTATGAATAAAGATGAGTATCAAGGCAAGATCTACGGATTACAAAGGTAAGGATGATATCAAACAAAAGCTCAACAAAGGATGAAGTTAAGGTAAGACAAGACTTGCAAAGCGACAAAGGGAAAGGAAATGAACAAGAGCAGGACAGGGAAAATAACACTCTCGGATTGAAATGGAATAAGTGAGGCTAAGAAATAGGTAAACATCATGGTAAATATGGAGATAGGCCAATGGTCAAGGTGATAATAGGCAAGGATATAAAGGAAGAGGTAAATGTGCATAAAAAAACAGGAATCTAGGTACAATCAAGAATAGAAATAAGATAAGTCTTGCAAGAGGTAAAATATAGGATATAACCACGGGTGAGATAAGTAAGAGACCACGCTTGAACTAAGGTGGGAGATTGGAGGTTTTAGATAACGAACATAGCGTAATCACCAAGGTAAGATTGAGAGATGAGAAGGGTAAAGGCAATAAGAAACAAAAGCACAACAAAGGATGAGGTTACAAACTCGCGAGCCAAAGAAGAGGATACGGCCAAGAGAAAGAAGGTATGAGACAGAAGAGGGGCGATTTTAAAGGGCAGGTATGAGACAAACATCAATGTAGGATATAGAGGTGTCAAGGGTGCATATGATAATAATTAAAAGCATAACAAAGGATATAGTTAAGGCAAGACTCGCGAAACGACAAAGTGGAGAAAACAATCAAGGGTCAGATAGGTAAGGTTCCAACAAAAGGGTTGAAGTAAAGATTCATTACCGAGTGGAGTTACAAGGAGACAACGGGATCACCAAGGATATGCAAAGTAGAATGACCGCTCATGGATCATCGAGAAACAAGGGTGGTCAAGGGCATGTAAACTGAAATATCTCAAACAGATATTGGGATATAAAGGTAAGCATATATAAAAAATAAGGGTATGCAAGATTCCAATGGTACGAGCATACCAAGACCAAGAGAGTATAAATTGCCAAAAAGATCGCGACTTAACAATAGAATAGGAAAGGGTCTCAAAAGACAGTAAGATCATGGACATATAAACTGAAATGTTTAAATAGGCAGCAGAGTTTTTATTAGAGGTAGGTATTGAAACAAGAGTATTAAAGAATCCAGGGATACGAGCATGCTAAGACCAAGGGCATAGAACTTGCCGAAAGATAGCGACTTAACAACAGAATAAGAAATGATCTCAGAAGACAAGAAGGTCATGGACACATAAATTGAACTGTTTAAATAGGCAATAGAGGTACAAGGGTAAGTACTTTAGATTAAGGGATAAGGGTATTAAAAATGCAAGGATAAGAGCATGTCAATAACAAAATGGAATGGAGATGGTCAAATGGTAGCAATTTAATAATGGGCGAGGAAAGAGTCCCAAAAGACTAAATGCTATGGTCAGGGGGCATCTACAAAGATGTCGCAAGCACAAGATGAGATTAGATCTAATGAATTGAGATAAGTATAGTCCATACTAGAATAAAATACTTTTTGGCAAGGGGGCATATAGGAGCACAACATAGAATTAGTCGAGGTGACTAATATTTTGAAGCAGAATCAAGGATGAGATGAAGTAATAATCGATAAGTCCTTAAAACGACCAATGCTACTCTAGGTCAGCGGTCCTACAGTCAGCACAACTTTGATACCACTTATGTCACACCCGGTTTTAGAAGGTAAACCGAATGTGAACCATGTACGTGCCAGGATCAGAAATTCACGTACACAGCGATTACATAAATGACTCATCATAGCACAATGCTTCGAATTACAATAAAGAGTAAGTAATAATATTACAGACTAGAGCCATTTACATAATATAAATCAAAGTACACAGAATCGAAACGTAGCCAACGTAAACAACCCACCACAGGCAGCTGACTGGGGGAGGTCGCTAGCCTAATCCTCGAACTCATCAACGTCCTGGAACTCCTGAAGATCCACCTCGACGCCTTATTCTTTACCTGAGCATAGATTGCACCAAAGGCAACCTGGTGTTTTGTGAAAGCAAGGGTGAGTACACATCAACGTACTCAGCAAATGTCCTGTTTGGCTGAGGTGGACTAGCTTTATGTGGGGTTAAGCTCAAGCAGTTGCTTTTAGTTGGTCAGGTTATTATTACTAATTGAGAGCCAGGTTTTAACATTAACCCAAGTTATTAACCCAAAGTACCCTTTTCAAACGGAAAGAATACCGCTTACCATTACCATAGTCAAACCATCATCCTTGTCACCACCTGTGAACCAACCATCTCTGATCAAGTATCTCTAATCAAAGAGGATCCCAAGGCCGCTCATAACCGTGAGCACGGCTGATATATCAGTTTCTAACCCTCTGCAGAGGTCGCACACTTTACCCATGAGCCATGATTCCCATTTTGCCCGGGGATCATGACTCCCCATTGATCACTTCCTAGGTGGTCCGGCAGGGTATCACTACGTAGCCTTTACAAAGATTCCCTAGAGGTCATAGCCGCCCGTTAGGTTTCTCCAGTTTGATAAACACAGTACCCCTCCCCGCAGGAGGGTGACTAACAAAAGCAAAACGAAAGAACCTCGGCACCCAACCTCGACAGAGCAAGCACTGTGCCTGGACCCCATTGACGGCACGACGGCGAAGCAACTACACCTCTAGTTCCTCTAATTAATTAGCTAAGGGCGCCCCATTTCACCCTCATGGTTGCACTGTCATCCCGGGTTGTCACTCCCCAAACAGGTCCTTACGGAGAGGCACTCAGGAAACAGCCTGAGCCCCCTAAAGTATCACAGGAACATCATCGGGATAACATCATAGTATCATAAGTATTCACGTCATGTTCATTGATTCAAGTAAAACAATAGCATAATGCTAACCATGATAACCCAAAAGGTAAACAAGGATAAGGTAAATGGAAAGCTAGTCAATCCTTAGGTTTCAATTAAGTAATGCGGGACAGTGCATTAAAAGTGAATGGGACATAATGGGTCAGAGGACACTTGCCTTCACCAAACAGATGCTCAGGGTCTTCAACTTTGTAGAACTCGAAGAGCTTGATCACTTGGTCGCTGAAGCTTGACAGTCGATTCCTCAAAGCTCGGAAATGGACCGCGATCTATTCGCAACGCACAGTGAATACAAACAGGCACAAACAAACAAACACATATACATATACATGAGAACATTACACCATTCAGATAAAAACATAATAAAACATGCAGAATGAAATAGAGAACGTTACTACGGTCATGCGAGGAAAATGAAACATCAAACTCGAAGCTACGGTCGAGAAGATATCGCATTTACGCCAAACAAATATTAACTATAACGTTTAATTCGACCTGATTATATTAATCGATATTTATTTAAAATGAAATTAGAGCTATCTAACCATTTTAATTAGCTGACCACACTAACAATTCTTAGTTAAATAAGTAATTTAAATAACATCAGCGACTTTAAGTGGGACGAATTAGCGGAGCGAAACGAAACTCGCAACGCATGAAACAGCATAACCGCACGCGACCTAGCGCGCGCACCACACGCGATACGTGCAGACAACGTGACGATGGCGAACCCAGCACAGCAGCGTGCAAACAACGCGCTGACACACGCGAAATAGCACGCGACGACACACGAAACAGCACGCTCGACCAGTGCGAACGAGAACGCCACCACGTGCGAAATAGCACGCGCGACAAATGAGAAAACTGAACAGGTGACATATATAAAAACAAGTTAAGCTAAAATTAGTCAGGTTAATGTTTATTATAAAAGAGCGAGATAAACACTACACATTTAATCTAATTAAAATATTAGTCTAATAAATATTAGTCGAGCGAACCTTAAGCTAATTATCCAACTTATATGACTTGACGAATTAACGTCGCTAACATGAGTCTTTACAAGCGAAAACAAATTATTATCACGCGTAGACGTCGCGCGACACACGTGATCCTTTGCGAAACAACGCGCGGACGGCGCGCGAAACAATGAGCCCGACAGCGCGCGGCACATGAAAATCACTAACAGACATCGTGTCCAGACTAAACACCTATAAATTACAACACTTGAATAGGCATTAATCACATTAGCTTGTATTTATAAGAGCGCAAATAGAACTAGAAATTAGTTTTATTCAAATTGTTATTCTCCTAAATATCGGGTAACAAATAATTAGCCAGTTGATTAAAACTTACGTCATTACATAATAATGTTACTAATATGGAGCTGATGCTGCTATGGAATTGACACGACCCACACGGATGACGTGAACAGCACGGCGATGACGCGCAAACAACCTATATGCCACACGCGATAACGCGCGAGCTGCAGCGCGTGACGCGATCACACCAGCTAGGCGACAACGAACTATGAGCATGGGTAGACGATGACTGGTAGACGACGTTCACCTTGGCGACGACTAGAGCGACGTAAACGCTGCTGAGGCAAACGGCGGTGACGGCGAGCACGGGGATGGGACAGGGCGCTCGACGTCGCAGGCAAGCCAGCTGCGCAGGCAGTGCAGGCGGGCTAGCCGCGTGCCATGGATGCGCCGGGAGCGCTGGCCGCGCGCCAGGACCGCGCTGGGGGCCGACCGCGCCGGGAACGCGCTGGGACGGGCAAGCAGCGGGGCCGGGGAGCGTGCCGGGACGGGGACGCGTGCTGCGGGCAGGGCCGAGTCCGCCGCACCGTGCGCGCCGGGGCACCACGGCCGCGCCGAGGACACGCGTCGGGCGGGGAACGCGCCGGGACGAGCACGGCGGGGCACGAGGGAAGGGGAACGGGGGAGGGCGCCGCGCCGAGGCCGGGCCGCGCGCCGGGGCACCACGGCCGCGCCGGGCCGGACTGAGGTGGGGCGGGCAGGGGCGCGCGCGCCGCGAGAGGGCGCCACGCTGGGGACGCGTCGAGGCCGGGCCGCGCCCGCGCTGGGCCGCGCCAGGCCGAGGTCGCGCGCCCACGCCGGGAACACGCCGGGCCGCGCCGAGGCCAGGGTCGCGCGCCCGCGCCGGGGAGCTGCGCGCGGGGCGGCGCTGGGTGCTCGCGGGCTGCTCGGCGGCTTGGGGAAGAAAGCAGGGAGGAGAGAGAGGTAGGGGCGCGGGAGAGAGAGATCGGTGGGGGGAGAGAAGGTGCAGAGGGCGGCGGTGCTGGGGACCAGGGGCGCGCGCGGCTAGGGTTAGGGTAGGGGCGGCCGGTCCTCATGTTGGGCCCCTAGTGGGCCGAATAGAATTAGGGTTTTGTTTTTTTTCTTTTCTCTAATTTCGAAATACCTATTCAAATAATCATAAAATTCATAAAAAACTCAAAACTATTTATAAATAAAATATTTATTTTTTTATTACTAATTGTTATATCGTTTACTAGGATTTTTATTTAAGAAGAAATGATGTTCAATATCAACTATGAGCAGTCCAAAAATCATTCCAAATGAAACAAACGCTTCAATAAAAGATTTATTACCAAGATTACCATTATAAAGTAGAATTATTAAAAACCTTATTTTAGCAATTAATTATTGTTTTGTAAAATGAGATTTTCTTCACAAGATCGCATTCTTAAATTGGATTTTCCAATCAATTCAAACAAAATATATGCTTCGGCATGATGCAAAGGATTAGAGCACCTCTAAGGTTTTACTTTACTATGCTGACACACTTACACATCGATACAGACTGAAATACTTCTCCACTATTTAGCCAAAAGAAAAGAAAAGCAAGGAAAAGAGAGGGTAACACCTGAATTTGGTAGATATTAGAAAAGAAATTTTATACCCCCAAATTCAGGGTGTTACAATCAGGGTGTTACAAGACCACCACGAACTTGTCCAACTCGGGCATGAACACCGAGTTCATCAAATAGGTGAAGTGGGCAGGAGCATTTGTTAGCCCAAAGGACATTACCAAATATTCAAATAAACCATACCGCGTAGTAAACGCGGTCTTCGGTATATCCTCGGGCCGAATACGGATTTGGTGATAGCCCGACCTGAGATCAATTTTGGAAAATACCCTCGCCCCAGTCAGTTGATCAAATAAGATGTCGATCCTTGGAAGAGGGTACTTATTCTTGATGGTGACCTCATTCAGGGGTCGATAATCCACGCACATTCGCAGGGTTTGATCCTTCTTTTCAACAAAAATAGCGGGGCAACCCCATGGAGACGAGCTTGGCCGGATGAATCCCTTATTCAGTAGATCTTGTAATTGAATCTTCAATTCCGCCAACTCATTAGAGGGCATACGGTACGATCTTCGGGAGATGGGAGCCGTACCGGGCTTTAGCTCAATTACAAATTCTACATCTCTTTCAGGGGGCAGTCCAGGCAAATCTTCCGGAAATACATCGGGAAACTCACATACTACCGGAATATCCTTGATCTCCGGTACAATGGCTTCATATATTCTACCAGAAGCTTTGGCTGGATTGGTTACGGGGAGAGACAAAAGAATCTCTTCTTGATTATAGCTCAACCTGACGGTTCTGAGTTCAGTGTTGAGAATTGCCTTGTGTTGGGTTAACCAATTCATACCCAAAATTACATCTATATCCTGGCCTTTCAGAACAATCATGTTAGCAGGAAAGTTCCGTCCGACCATTGTTACTGGCACTTCATAGGCCACTTCTCTAGTAAAAATGTGTCCCCCAGGTGAATGAATTTTAAATCCCTCTTTTGATTCATGGCATGCAATGTGATGTTGCTCCACAAATTTCTTGCTAATGAATGTATGCGAAGCACCAGAATCAAAAAGAATAATTGCAGGGTGACTGGCCACGGGAAACGTACCCATCATCACCGGCTCTCCTTCCGGTGTAGTGGCCACTTGGGTGTAGTATACACGCCCCGTTCTTTGTATTCTTCCCCACAGTATTTCCCTTAGGCTGAGTTGATTTCCCAGATCCTTGCTGAGCATTGGATTGATTTTGCTTGGGATATGGGCAGTCTTTGATGAAATGTCCCGACTTGCCGCAATTGAAACACCCGGTTGAAGAGCTGGGCAAAGTAGGGAATCGAGTGCTCGGGGCACCCGGCTGATTTGGGGTAGTGGGGGTATTGTTGGGGCGAATAATGATTGGCTGCTTGAAAGGGAATGAGGGTGGACGAGAAAAAGTGCGATTTTGGCTAGAAGGCCGGATCACAAACCGTTGCCTCTTCGCCTGGCCCTGATTAGGCCTCTCACCACCGAATCCCTTATTCTTCCCAGAACTTGCATATTTTGCTTCAACAGATAAGGCTGTGCTGACAGCCTTTCCATATGTGAGATCTATACATGTGGCCATCTTTCTCTGCAACCGATCATTTAGACCCCTCATAAAGCAGTTCTTTTTCTTTAAATCAGTATTCACCTGGTCGATGGCATACTGCGACAGGTGATGAAACTTGTTGAGATACTGATTGACGGTATCTCCTCCTTGTTTCAGCTTCATGAATTCTTCTTGTTTCATATGCAGCACACCTTCGGGTATGTAGTGCTCACGGAAGGCTGCTTTAAATTCTTCCCAGGTGACTTGATGGTTGACAGGTTGAATAGCCACAAAATTTCCCCACCAGGTACTGACAGGGCCACGTAGTTGTTGTGCTGCGAATAATGGCTTCTGCGTTTCTGAACAGCGGAGAAGACCAAACTTTTGTTCAATAACCCGTATCCACTCATCGGCTTCCAACGGGTCCTCTGCCTTGACGAATAGGGGTGGACGGGTTTCAGAGAAGTCCAGATAGGTGGTTTCACGGGGGCCTTGCTAATAACCCCTTCCCTCCTGCTGCTGGAGCTGTTGACCCACCATTTCCCTAAGAAAGCGGGTATTGTCTGCGGTGGCATTTACCAAGGCGGCAATCGCCTCGGCCAATGTGGGAGGAACCGGAGGTGGGTTTGGGGTAACATCCCTTCCCCCAGAAGTTCCTGCTGCGTCCTGTCCTCGAGTCCTGGCCGGCATCTGAGGCAAAGAACATTTGAAGTAAACATAATATGCCAGAGAAACCTTCCATTTACATTACTATAAAAAGTAATGATACAGACTCGATATTACATAACAGGATACATTACCCATTATACAAAAGTTCAACCTATTATACAACATACTACTTCAACTTCTACAAGCTACACTACTACTCCTGCTTTTGATTGTTCTTGGTAGCTTCATCGTCAGGGGTGGGAGACCATACGTCGACCAGCCTCAAAGAAGGAGGGGGCCTAAAAAGGTCTAACTCCCCACCAAGCGCTTCTCCCGCAGTATGCGAGGGTCCGGCTTCAGACCTGACGGGATCCACAGGGACATTTGGGTGTAATTGCGAATAAAGTACATGAACTTCTTCATGTAAAGTATTGCAATATACCTGCAAGTTGTCAATAGCAATGCTAAGTTCGTTGACTCGTACTCGAGCCTTCGCTTCCTTAGCTAAAGCTACTGAGCGAGATTGTACTGCCCAGTCAAGTGCCAAATCTCGGTCAGCTAGTTGATCTTGCAGGGTGCGGATGTAACTTCTTAAATCATTTATTCGGTCACCGTCCGCAACCCATAAATTAGTCCTGCGCTGTAACTCTACTTGGAGTTGATTCACGCGAGCTTCGAGATCACCAATAGGATCGTTGCTCCCGCTACTGCTGTCTTGCTCTCGTGGGGCAAGTTGATGCCGAGGCACACCGATGGGGCCAGTATGCTTACGTGCCGTTTTCCTTGTACGTGGCGGCATTTGCTAAGGGGGAAAATTTATTAGTACAATTCTTAGCATGATGCATGAATAAGTACAGAATCAACCTCAGTTGATTCAACCTTCTATACATTGCACTCTTCCTATCTGGTCTTTGAAATAAACTCTTCAGAAATACTTAGGTAAGAAGAGAAGCAATTCTATAGATAAGTCTTAGAAAATCCTTTTGAAGATGCCACATAATATCTGTCAAGAAGGGCTACGCTCCGATACCAGCTGTGACGGAACCTCCCAAGTAATTAGGCCCACCTACAGTTGTCTTTGTCCAACGGACCTCAGACAACCCTATAGGTGCCCCTGAACTACTTGACAAGCTCGGTATCTTTCCTTACCTTTCCAGGAACGTCTCACCCGTCTTGCAGACATTACAGAACATCGGAGATAAAGAAATGCGGAAGCGATTACATAACTTACATTTATTAAAAGGTAAGATCAGGTTGTTTATTACAGACCAGGAATATAAACGAGTGCAGAGTAATATTATTACACATACCAAGGGAGGCAAAAACTCCTCCCAACAGTTATCACACAAAAAGTCCTAATGGAGGATCCTTTCCTCCCGCGCATCACTCTTGCTTATCTTCATTAGGAACCACCTTGGTACAGAAGCAACAGAAATCTGCTGCTTCCTCACCTAAAAACAACGAGGGAATAAACCCTGAGTATGGAATTACTCAGCAAGTCTAACCCGACTAAGGAAAAGACTCTCAAGGGTATGCTGGATACATAGGATTCAAGGAGAGGCTTTAGCAGAAATCAACTTAGATACTGTTGCAGAAATAGCTTACTAAAGTGAGTCCTTACTTTCAATATTTTAATGCCGAATTAAGTATTAATAGACTCTGTTTGCCTCTAGTCTAATTTCATCATTTCACCAGTACAACCTCATTTTTATCCATAATGTTCACATCCTGACTTTAGGTTGCAGGGAAGTGACCAAGTCTTCATAACCGCGAAGGTACGCGATCCGAATCGATTATACTCAGCTGAGGATCTCCAATCACACGACATATGTAGCACTTAACCCTTGCATATGTCAACCCGCCACCAAGGTTCTTAAGACCAGATCAGGTTCACGCAAACCGAGAGCACAGATACACCACCGTCCAGCCTCTTGCCACGGTGGGTACACGCTACTCCCGCCACCGCTCCACGCCCATTTCGTGTTATCTTATTCTGGCCTTAGTCTGCCCGAGGCAAGGCTTACCCATGACGAGGCATGTGACCAGTTAAAGGGTCCTCGATCAGCACGCCTACATACACATTCAATCCTTAATCAACCTGGGTAGAACATCACCTGTTCCTAACCCAAGTTTCGATTTAAGTACTTCCATCCTTAGGATTGTTTCTGTTCCTTAGGATGAAAAGAGCATCACAGGGAACTTTACAGTAAGATCCCACCACGCTCTCAATGAAAGTATTCTTGCAGGTAGAAGTCATCTTTCCTCAGGATAACCCCTGAGCTAGGCAGTATAGCAAAAGACAACCTCTATCCACAAGATCTAAGCAGGGCTAAGCATTTTTGTAAATCAAATTTTGATACTTCACCAGAAGTATCTATAAAGGTATGGATATCAAGGAAAGCAATGCATCAAAGGGTTCCAAGCAATTCCTATGAACTTAATGCACATTTCACTTGACTTAAAGTGTGCGAAAAGTATTTAAAAACACAAGGAAAGGGGTTGCATGCACTGGGGCTTGCCTTCGTTAACAGGTGAGTCGGGCTCGGATCCGCAAATATCAAAGTAGAAGCAGTTGCTTGCTTGAGAATCCGAGGGTGGTGGTGTCCTTTCTTCGGTGACTTCTACTTCTTCACGTTCTAATCATAACCATACATATGTATAAGAATGGATGCCATGGGATGCTCATGAGGGTGCAAAGATAATATAAACTTATTATCTACGTCTTGAATACAACTTTCCTTCACGGTACTCCGAGAACTTAGGGTTTCCGGAGTCAGTAAAGGAGTTCATAGGGGAGGGGGGTGTTTTTGGGGTTTGGTGATCAAACAAGGTCCAAATCAACCCAAACTCTACCCAAGGCTTCTAAATAATATGAGGAGTTCATATAAAAATTTTGAGCAATTTTGGGATTACAATTTATCTTTTAAAAATCCAAAACTACTACTTTTAACTACTTTAAATGCCTTAAAATTCCTTATTTAACCTAAAAATCCCAAAACTATTTTTATTAAATTCTAGGAAAAACAAGAAACCTAGGAAAATTGGTTTCATAATTTTACCATTTTCTACATTTTTTATAATTGTTTTGGCTCTGGAAATAAAAGAAAAAGGAAAACCAGTGAATAGTACTGGGCTGATTTCAGCCCAGCGGCCCAGCTTAGAGAGAGAAAGGCGCCCGCGCGCGCTCGCGCTCGACGACTTTGCACAGAGACCCCCGCGGTTTTGTCTAACTGCGAACGAGTTCTTTCACTATTTAACAGAGTCACTGACGTTTACAGATAGACCCCCGCACTTCCATCTATTCTCGGTTCGAGGTCCCCGACGGCGTTCACGCCCAGCCGAGCTCCGGCGAGCACCTACGCCGGCCGATTGGGACTATTACTAGCGCTCTCCGATGACTAACACCTAATTCATACCTTAATCGAGGTTTCCCCTAACTTAATTTCCCCAATCGCGCACTAGAACTCTCTGGCCACGGTAGCCGAGAACATCGCGGCTAGGCGGTGGCGTTCCCGGTGATCCCTGGCAGCCCGGTTCAATTGGGTGGGTCGGTGAGCATCACAGATGCATGAGAACGCTTAAACAAGGGAGCAGAGGACGGGGACTGACCAGAGTACGACTGGCGACGGTGAGGCTCGTTTCACGGTGGCGGAGAACGGAGTTGGGGGAAATTGGAAATTCGTGCGTGCTGGTGGGTGATCGAGGGTGGGAGCGGGTGCTACAGCTTCAGGACGACATGGCGCAGCTACGGGCGAGGTCAATTTATAGTGCCAGCGGGCGGTGGCCGCGAATTTAGAGCAAGACGCGCGGCAGCCGGAAGGGAAGAAGAGCACTGGCGCAACGGCTTGGTGTCTACTGCCGTGGCAGTTACTCCGGTGAGCCACGGAGGGCGAGGGTAAGTCGTGGCGGTGCGGTGGAAAGCGAGAGCCACGCGGCGCATGACCCGGAGGCAGCGATCACCGGCGTGTTAATCCGCCCGGCCGCAAAGAGGATAAGAAAGCCACGGTGATGTCACCGGAGTGACCTCCAGCTCACCGCCGGCGAGGATTCTTACCCCGCAGCGTTATCATTCCACCCCGCACACGAATCTGAAAGCCGGCGACGCGAATCACGGCGGAGGGGTCACCGGCGTCGAGCTGTCCGCGCTGGCATCCTAATCTGTGCACTGTACCATGGGAAAATTCAGTCAAAGGCACCTGACAGCCACAGTTTAGGGCCATTTTTCTCAAAATTTTGCATTACGACTTGGTCATCTCTCTACACCAAAGTTACAGAGCTATAGTTAATCTTTAACTTTGCCACAAAGCCTACTATCAAATAGTCACTGAATCCCATTCAAAATTGGGCTCAAAGTTCATCCCATAACACTGTTACCACTTCTGACTTCAGTTTCAGTTTCAGTTTCTTGATACAAGCCTGACAGAGCAACTTCAGGCAAGATTATCTCTGGATTTTCCTTAACAACTATGCTCACACCTTTAAGCAAAGTTGTTCACCTTTATTAGGTCTACAAACTTGTTGTGGTCACTTTGGGTAAAAAACCCTATATTTCAAAAGATACAGGACTCAAAAGTTGAGCCAAAACTCTGAATTTTCAGACTTAGGATAGAATCCTATTTGGGGTCCATTTTGCATTTAAGTCCAAAATCCAATGTTTGGCTTTCAAGTCCACATATTTGTGAACCAAATGACTTAAAATACTTATTTTACTTGGTTTTTGCACTTTAGCCCAAAAGTGGACTAATTTTGCACATAGGCCCCTAGGTTTTAGTTTTAGGGTTTTCCAGGGTTCTAATTGAGATTTTTGGTATCCCAGGGGTATAAATGTGACTCAACTTTGTTTTTGGGGACATTTTATGACTTTTTCCCTAAAGCCTTTAGGTTTTCTCATCTTGGGTTAGGTTTTACCCCTTTAATCCTTATTTAGGGTTAAGTTTCCCATCCAAGGTTCTATTTGCAAAAACACTTAAACAATACAACTTGTTTGAAAATTTTGCCTAGTGAATGCACTCTAGGTGTGTCAAACATATGCAATGCCAATGCTTATGATGCCATGCTCAAGTTTTAGTTACAGTAACACCAGGGGTGTTACATACATGTTCAGGCCCCGACAGCCACAATGAACATACGCCAGCACTCAAGGTGCCATTACAAACGGAACTCCGGTTCCGCCCCCGCAGGTACGAACAACCCCCCACGTTGGAGGGCCTGCGGGGCGACAAAACCCCTGGTGGCTCGCCGACGCCTGCTCCAAAGTGGCCAAACAGCAGCAGCGATGACCTCAAGGCGGACGCTGCTGCGATGAGCTCCTCGTCCACGCCCCCACTCGAGGGGCGAGGACAAGCTATCAAAGCCAAAGAGTCGGAGGCCCGGAGCATGCATGGTGGCGGTGACCCCGTCGGTGACGAGGACTTCTTCAGCCACCGCGACCTCAGCGCCGACGACGGAAGCCATCTGCCCACCGGCAGATTCCCACTCGGATCCTCCCGGACGGGCGAAGCACCGACCACCGTGCAGAGGCGCCGTACCGGGGCAAAGGCAGGACAGCCCCAGAACACGAACGCCGCCCTAGCAGCGCATGACGTCTCGGGCTATCCCCCGGTGCGCGCGGCGCGACAACCGCTCTTGCGGCGGGAGGGGGCACCGGGAGCCGAGCTAGGCCCGCTGAGCCAGCGAACCCAACGCGCTGGAGCTAACGACGCTCGCTGCCGACCAGCCCCGCGTTGTCGAAGTCCGGCCCTCCCGCTAGGTTGGTGAGCGCCCTCTCCCTCGAATGCTGAGGGAGAAGGTGACCCACGAAGTTCCTTGAAGCTGAGGGCGGGACCAAGATCGCAGCCCGGCTCGCTTCTCCCCACCACCGAACTGGAGGTCACTGTCTTGGGTGACCACCGGTGAGGGGATGCAGCCGGGCTGCCTGACAAAAATCCTTGAAGCCGAACGATGGCTGAAAGGTACCGACTTCTGCGAAGTTGCGTTCCCCCAATGATGACCAGGCGGGAGAACCGCGGACGCCCCCCATCTGGGGGCTCGAAAGGTGGAAAGACACAATGCATGAAGAGAGCGCGAAGACATGGTTGCCCTTCAAGGGGGTCGCCCTCCTTTTAAAGGCAACTCTCCCCACTTGTGTCCTCAGTCGTCGTGGGCTGAGTCTTCTCCAACACGCTCCAAGGCCCTCCCCCTACGACACGGGGGCTAGGCCCCACACGTCATGCAAGCTGGCGCAGGGGAGACAGGGCCAAACCGCCGCCCACGGTGCGCACGACTGCCCAGCGGTTACGAGCATTCCTCCACTCTCACCCAGGCCAGCGGGTGAAAGGGCGGGCCACCATGCAGGCGGCGTGCAACCGCACCTAGGGGGACACACCCTTTCGACTTCGACACATCCAGCATGGAGGCCTAGGCCCACTCGTCATGTAACCAGCGCGCCGGTTACTACGTACAAGAAACTGCACCGCCACTCACGCCAGTACCGCGCCTTCTCGACTGCGGAACCTGTACCGCGACTCGAGGCAACCCTGCGCATGACCGGACAGTGCCAATCGAGCACATTGGTCACGGGCCGGTCAGCCGCGGGAGAGGGCGCGACGGTCGATATGGCCAGAAATGGGCCGGCAGTAATGGCGGTGGCAGGCGGGCGGAAGCGGCAGTCGAGTCGTCAGCAAGCTCACGTCCCCTCCTAGGATAGCGAAAGGACCTTCTCCCACGGCGGAAGATGACACGTCCGCGTTCCGTTCCTTGAACGGCTCGCGCACGCGCAACGGTCGCCCCATGAACCACTCGTCCCGTCGCATTAACTCTGCGGCAGGACAGGCGGCACCTTTGGCAGGCGAAGCAGGCGACGCTTCACCTCCGCCATAATGACCGCGTCAAAAAAGGTGCGCCATGTCATTCGATTTCGTATCCTTTTCACTTACTCTTTCTCTCTCTTGCCTCAGGGGTCAGAAAAGGGGATACTCCGAAAGGGATCCTTCTCCACGAAGGAAGCGGCCCCCGAGCCCCCCTACTGATAAGAGGTTCAAAGGCTGGCCCCTCAGAAGAGTTCAACAGCCGCCTCAGAGCGCTCGGGCTCCGCGCCCACTACTGGTCAGTGGTTTAAAGGCCGGCCCCTCAAAAGGGTTCAACGGCCGCCTCAGGCCACTCGGGCTCCGTGCCCACTACTGATCAGGGGTTCGAAGGCTGGCCCCCGAAGGGTTCGACAGCTGCCTCAGACGCAAAGCGAGGGATGACCCTGGGTACGTTCGATACATAACCGTGGCTCAGGCTGCGCTCCTGAGGTACCCTAGGACATTTTCGAGACCAACGGGAACGATTTTGTAACGGAATCCCACCAGAGGGAGGCATCGAGCCCTCGGACCCCATCAAAAGGGGACCGGGTCCGACAAGTCACCGGCAGGTACTTTTGGGGCGCGCCTCTGGGCCACTAGCCGACCCCTAACAAATGGGGCACAGGCGTCCACTCGGATTACCCGTTAGCAACTCACTGGAGACACCATGTTCGGCGTCCTCCGAGGGCAACATGGTGCTTCCCCCCTCCTCCTTGCAGAAAGTCGACGCAGGGGCGTATGTAAAAAGTCGAGTCTGTCCCTGACCGCCCTCTCGCTCTGTGCGGAGGCTCGGGGGCTGCTCTCGCAAACCCGTCTCAGGCCAAACCGTTGACAGCGTCAACATACCAGCCCGAGAACTTGGGACCCGACTGTTCACCCGGGCTACGGCCAGTTCGCATGAGGGAGCAGCTAGACCGGTCAAAACATTATGAAACATACTAAGACCTCGAAGGAGTCAAACTACTCCTCCTAGGCCTCAGGGGCTACACCCGGCGGGTGCGCTCACGCACACCCACCGGAACAAAAGACAACCGAGGAAGGCTGGTCCCCTTGCAAAAAATTGCGACAAAAGCCTCCAAGCGAGTATCAACACTCCCTTCGAGGCTCGGGGGCTACTGTCGGGGACCATAATTAGGGGTACCCCCAAGACTCCTAATCTTAGCTGGTAACCCCCATCAGCACTAAGCTGCAAAGGCCTGATGGGTGTGATTAAGCCAAGGCTCGGTCCACTCAAGGGACACGACCTCGCCTCGCCCGAGCCCAGCCTCGGGCAAAGGCAGCCGACCCCGGAGGATCCATGTCTCGCCCGAGGCCCAGTCTTCGCCAAGAAGCAACCTTGGCCAGATCGCCACACCGACCGACCAAATCGCAGGAGCATTTAATGCAAGGATGGCCTGACATCCTATCCTGTCATGCGCCCTTCAGTCGACAGAGCCGAAAGTGACCGCAGTCACTTCGCCGCTCCACTGACCGGCCTGACAAGAAGACAGCGCCGCCTGTGTCGCTCCGACTGCTGTGCCTCTCGACAGAGTGAGGCTGACAGCAGCTAAGTCCAGCCTCGGGCGCCATAGAAAACTCTGCCTCGCCCGACCCAGGGCTCGGACTCGGGCTCGGCCCCGGAAGACGACGAACTCCGCCTCGCCCGACCTAGGGCTCGGACTCGGGCTCGGCCCCGGAAGATGACGAACTCCGCCTCGCTCGACCCAGTGCTCGGACTCGGGCTCGGCCCCGGAAGATGACGAACTCCGCCTCGCCCGACCGAGGGCTCGGACTCGGGCTCGGCCCCAGAAGACGACGAACTCCGCCTCGCTCGACCTAGGGCTCGGACTAGGGCTTGGCCCCGGAAGACGACGAACTCCGCCTCGCCCGACCCAGGGCTCGGACTCGGGCTCGGCCCCGGAAGATGACGAACTCCGCCTCGCCCGACCCAGGGCTCGGACTCGGGCTCGGCCCCGGAAGATGATGAACTCCGCCTCGCCCAACCCAGGGCTCGGACACGACCTCGACCTCGGAAGACCGACTCGACCCCGACCTTGGAGGAGCCTCCGCCTCGCCCGACCCAGGGCTCGGACCGACCACGTCACAGGGGGGCCATCATTACCCTATCCCTAGCTAGCTCAGGCTACGGGTAACGGGACCGGCGTCCCATCTAGCTCGCCCCGGAAAACAGATAATGATGGCGCGCCGCATGCTCCATGACGACGGCGACTCTCAAACCCTTACGGAAGCAAGGAGACGTCAGCAAGGACTCGACAGCCCCGACAGCTGTCCTTCCGCAAGGCTCCAACGCTCCTCCGACGGCCACGACATCATATGAACAGGGTGCCAAAACCTCTCTGGCTGCCACGAAGGCATGTACTTAGGGCACTAGCTCCTCTCTGCTAGACACGATAGCGCATTGCTACACCCCCCATTATACACCTGGACCCTCTCCTTACGCCTATAAAAGGAAGGTCCAGGGCTCTCTTACGAGAAGGTTGGCCGCGCGGGAGGACGGGGCGACGCGTAGAGTCCCTCGCTCTCCCCCCACGCGGACGCTTGTAACCCCCTACTGCAAGCGCACCTGACCCGGACGCAGGACAAACACGGAGGCCGTGGGCTTTCCCCTCTCTTCTACCCCCCTTCATGCTCCGTCTCGCGCCAACCCATCTGGGCTGGGACACATGGCGACGATTCACTCGTCGGTCCAGGGATCCCCCGGGGTCGAAACGCCGACACTGATCGACGTGGAAACATTCGCGACTCGGGCCATAGCTCTCGTCGTCAAGGCCGTGGCCATCGTCAGAGCAACCGGAGAGGCAGTGGTCACACGTGGACATGAAGTCCCGCATGGCACCGGGATCACCAAGGCCAGAGAAATCCCAACCGAAGTCGGGGTCGTCCTCTTCCTCGGAACCCGCCGGTTCGGAGGTTGAGACAGCTGTCAGTCAGTCCCAGGTTGACCACATATGGTACCCCGGAAGGTTTGGGTACGCCCTTGCGAAAGTGCTCACCAAAGCGGGATCGCTTGGTGGATCGAAACTGAATCTAAAAGGAACAGGGTGGAATACGGACGGTACCTCTTGGTCGATGGATGGTGGTGAAGTCGCGTCGGGGACGGAATGCACCGTCATCTCAAGTACGAGGCTAACGCCCAGCAGGTCCTTCGCGAGGGTGCTGGCGTCATCAGTCCGCTTGGGGCTGGCACGTTGCGAGGAAGCAACGCTCGTCGTTGTCTCAGGTGCGAGGACAACACCCGACATGTCCCCCGGAGGAGTGCCGGCGTCGTCGACTCGCTCCGGTTCGACAGCCGATAAGGTGCCGCCTCCTGCGTGGCCATGGTTGCCCCGTCTCCGTCTCCTCTAGCGAGGAGGGTGGCGGGGACGACCCGAGTGCTCCTCTTCTGCCGCGGGGAGATGCCGTCGTTGAGTTTGACGCCGCCGGGCGAGCCGACTGTCGTTGTTGTCGTAGTGCGAGGGGAGGAGTACCATGTCGTAGCTGCCGTCGAGGGACATGAACTCGAGACTCCCGAAGCGGAGCACCGTCCCGGGCTGAAGAGGTTGCTGAAGTCTACCCATCTGGAACTCAACGGGAAAGTGTTCATTAACACGCAGCAGGCCCCTACCTGGCGCGCCAACTGTCGGTGTTTCGGACCCGGGGGGTCCCTAGACCGACTAGTAAATTTGTCGGAGGGCCGTCAATGGGGGTCGGGGGGTAGTGCTCGCTCTGCCAAGGGGGGGTGCAGAGGTTCATTCGATTTGGTTTTATTAGTCACCCACCTTGGGGAGGTGTACAGTGTTTGTATGACTGGTGAAACCTAACGAGCAGCTATGCACCAGGAGAGTCTTTGTAAAGGCTACGTAGTGAGACCCTGCCAGGTCACTTAGTAGTGATTGAAAGGGAAATATGGTTCACCTTTTCCCACAATTAATTTTGGTGGTTGAATGCCCATCACAAATAATGGACTAACTAGTTTGCTCTAGAATACATGTTCTACAG
This sequence comes from Zea luxurians, assembly GCA_029449295.1. NCBI lineage: Eukaryota > Viridiplantae > Streptophyta > Magnoliopsida > Poales > Poaceae > Zea > Zea luxurians. The sequence continues at coordinate 47,149,653 of JAOPSE010000005.1, read as the reverse complement.
GTGCATAAAGGTTCAACACAAACCAATAAATATTCAAGTTAGGGATCCAAATTCAAAGGAGCAAAGAAACCGAGTGTGATGTGGTCTGGCGCACTGGACTGTCCGGTGTGCCACCGGACAGTGTCCGGTGCACCAGGTCTGTATAGGGCTGAACCAGCCACTCTCGGGTTTCTCCAGGCGCGCTCCGCTATAATTCACCGGACTGTCCGATGTGCCACCGGACTGTCCGGTGCACCAGTGGAGCAGTGGCTATCCAGCGCAACGGTCGACTGCAATGGCGCCCTGACAGCGCTACAGTGGAGAACAGTGCGTGGCAGAGTCAGAGCGCAGAGTCAGAGGCACACCGGATAGTGAACAGGACCTGTACGGTGTGGCACCGGACTGTCTGGTGCTGCTTGAGGACAAAGGCTCCAATGCTCGACTGCTCCCGAACCCTAATGGTTGGGTGACGTGGCGGCGCACCAGACAGTGTCCGGTGGCGCACCGGACTGTCTGGTGCGCCCATCGACAGCAGCCTTCCCCAACGCTTGTTGGTGGTTGAGGGCTATAAATACCCCCAACCACCACAACTCCAATCATCCAAGTCTTCTGAAGTTTTCATTTAATACAAGAGCCAGTGCATTCATTCCTAGGCACAAATCAAAAGATCAAATCCTCTCCAAGTTCCAAACTCATTCCAACCACCTAGTGACTTGAGAGAGAGTGTTTGTTTGTGGTCTTTGCGCGCTTGTTGCTTGGATCGCTTTCTCCCTTCCTCATTCTTGTTCCCAAGTGACTTGTAATCAAAGCAATAGACACCTAAGTGCGTGGTGGTCCTTGTGGGGTCTAAGTGACCCATTTGATTAAGGAGAAAGCTCACTCGGTCTAAGTGACCGTTTGAGAGAGGGAAGGGGTTGAAATAGACCCGGTCTTTGCGACCTTCTCAATGGGGACTAGGTTCTTTGGAACCAAACCTCGGTAAAACAAATCACTGTGTTCACTCGCCTTATTTCTTGGTTGATTTGTTTTCCCTCTCTTTTGGATTTGAATTACATTCTAACGCTAACCCCGGCTTGTAGTGTGTGCTTAAAGTTATAAATTTCAGATTCTGCCTATTCACCCCCCTCTAGGCGACTTTCAGTGATCAATGGGGAGTCATGATCTCCGGGCAGAATGGGAATCACGGCTCGTGGGTAAAGTGTGCAACCTCTGCAAAGTGTTAGAAATTGGTATATCAGTCGAGCTCACGGTTATGAGCGGCCTTGGGATCCTCTTTGATTAAAAGAATTTTGGATACTCTTATGATGATGTTTAATGATGATGGTTATAATTATGATCTCTGGTATTTCCTCTTGGAGGGAGTACATTTGGGTAATAACTGGGTTTATTACTAAAACTTGGCTCTATTAATAGTAATAAATACTTGACCAACTAAAAGCAACTGCTTAACCTTAACTCCACATACAACTAGTCCACTTTAGCCAAACGGGACATTTGCTGAGTACATTGATGTGTACTCACCCTTGCTTTAAAAACCACCCCACCCCAGGTTGTTCCTACTGTATTCAGTGCTCAGGAGGAGATGCTGGCAACATGGAGGACTTTGAGGAGTTTTAGGGCTATGACGAGTTCTAGTTATCTTAGTGGCAAACCCCCAGTCAGCTGCCTGTGAAGGCCTTATCTACTACGTTTCGTATTCCGCACTTCGATTATGTTAATAACTATGTTATAGACTCTGTGAATGTCTTGGACATCTTGATGTAATAAAGTACCTTTCCGCTATTTACTTTGAGCAATGTGTGATGATGTCCAATTATGTAATCGATGTGTACGTGAGTTTCTGATCTTGACACGTACATGGTTTGCATTCGGTTTGCCTTCCAAAACCGGGTGTGCCATATAATCATACTAGTTTAAGAACATGTATTGTCATAGGAGAATAATGAAGACGAATATAAGTTCAGAGAGGTCTAGGCCATCGTCTCCCAGTCAACTATGGTTGTGAAAGATCATCGTCGTCATATGCTATATTTTATCTAGCTATTTTTGTATGGAAATTTTATTAAGTAATAAGATGTGACATTGTTTTTTGTACTATAAGCCATCATATGCGAGACTTGATCTCGGCACACTTTGAGATGCATCTGGATTTGTCCTTAAATCCGGGTGTGACAACTACATTCGATTCTGGCGCTAGATCGAGTCACGCTCAGCATGTGAAGACCATCGCAGGAAGGATCCATCCCTAAACTGCACATGAAAGTCGAATAAAGCCCTAAAGAATCCACATGGATTACTTGGGGGCTGGGAGGCTACATGTAGCAGATGTGCTTGCGCGCACACGAGAATTCAGTCTTCAACAAGAGCCAGTGACCATATATTCACGCTCAGCGCGTGACAACCATCGCAGGAAGGGTTTGTCCCTAAACAGTGCATGAAAACTGAATAAACCCTCAAGCAATCCATAAGGATTACTCGGGGCTACATCTAACAGACGCGCTTTGTGCGCACCTAGAAATGTAAATTCTCAAACAACGGCCTCCACACAACTCTAAGGAGTTACACAAAAGGCTCAGGGCTATTGTCGGGTACCTAAGAATTGAGTGCCCAAAATAGGCCCAAAGCCTCTTAACGCCTACTTGCCAACCAACCCTCCACCGAGCAACCCTGTGAGATAGAGCGGTCAACCAATCCTCTGTCGAGCAACTCTATGAGGTGAAGTGGTCGACCAGCCCTTTGTTGAGTAACTCTACGAGACAGAGCGGCCGAACAAGTCCCCACCGAGCAACTCGGCGAGACAGAGCGGCCAACCAAACCCCCGTTGAGCATTCCAGCGAGGCAGAGCGACTGACCAACCCTCCGCCGAGCAACCCTGCGAGGCAGAGAGGCCGACTAGCTTCCTGTCGAGCAAGCCTGCGAGGTGGAGCATACGATCGATTCCGCATCGAGCAACTCAGCGAGGTGGAGTTCCTGGTCCATTACTACTGACCCACGTCACCACCAAATCATGTCCAGACCACAAGCGCGACATACCAAAGGCGCACCGAGAGGTCACTATCTGTCGGCGTTTCGACCCAGGGGGTCCCTGGACCGACGAGTAAATTGTCGCTGCGTGTCCCAGCCCAGATGGGTCGGCGCGAGATGGAACACAAGGGGGAAAAGCAATAAGGGGAACCACAGCTCGTGTTGTCCTGCGCCTAGGGCGGATGCGCTTGCAGTAGGGGGTTACAAGCGTTCGCGAGGGAGAGAGAGAGAGAGCCTGCTCGTCAGCCCGTCCTCCCGCGCGGCCACCTTTTCGTACGAGGGCCCTGGACCTTCCTTTTATAGACGTAAGGAGAGGGTCTAGGTGTACAACGGGGGGTGTAGCAGTGTGCTAACGTGTCTAGCAGAGGGGAACCAGAGCCCTATGTACATGCCGACGTGGCTGTCGGAGAGGTGTTGGAGCCCTGTTCATGTGGCGTCGTGGCCGTCGAAGGAGCGCTTGAGCCCTGTAGTGTAACACCCTGAATTTGGGGGTATAAAATTTCTTTGCTCGTATTCACAAATTCAGGTGTTACTTCCCTTTTCTCATCCTTCCCCAATCTTCTCTTTCTCATTTCTATAGGAGAAAAGTGGTTATTTTATTTGTAACTATAGTCTATGGGCTCAAACTCCAAGGGAGTATGAATTGTTGCATCATGTTGAACCCTAGATTTCACTTTTGTTTGGTGCATAATTCTTAGAAAGTCTAATTTGAATTTGTGGCTTATTTGAATTTGAATCAAATAGAGAAAATAAAAAGAAAAAGGAAAAACAATTCCAGATTAAAAAGAAAAGGAAAAGAGCCCAAACCCCCGCCCCCCTCGGCCTTTCGGCCCAGTCGGCCCATCCCGCGCGCGCGCCTCCCCCCCCCCTCCTCTCTCTGCCCTGGCGGGCCCACCCGTCAGCGCAGCCGGCCCAATCCCTCGCGCGCCCTCTTCCCCCGCTCTCTCTGCCCTGGCGGGCCCGCCCGTCAGCGCAACCGTTCCCTGCGCTCGCGCCCGCTTTCCCCTCTCTCTCTGCCCGCGGGCCCCGGCTGTCAGCTTCTCCGTCTTCGCGTAACCGCCGCCCCGGTCCGCGCGTGCCGCGGACTCCGCGCCCACGTCGCGCGTGAAGCTCGCCACCACCTCGCCCTTGGCCACTTGAGCCCCGAACCTCGCTCGCCCTCTCCCCCTCCCTCATTTGCGCACCTGCAGACCCCTCTCTCGCCTCCCCCTCGTTGCGCGCACGCCAAAGCGCAGCCGCCATTAAACCGCCGCCGCCCGAGCTCGTTCCTCCGTCGCCGTTGGAGCCCCGCCGTGCCCTCTGCCACGGTGAGCTTCGCCCTGACGTCCGCAACTCGGGACGCGCCCCAATTTCCCCTCTCCCTCCCCGAATTCCTCCGCCCGCGCTCACCCGCCGTTCGCTGCGCAGCCGCCGAGGTCCACCACCGTCGACTCGGGCTGTCGCCGCGTCTCCGTTGCCACCGAGGAGTCCCCGGAGTTCGCCTTGAGGTAAGGAACCTCCCATGCCCCCTCCCTTCCCCTCTATTGCACTCTGTCGCGCTTAATTCCTCGTCGGAGTTGCTTAACGCCGCCGCCGAGCCGCTTCACCGTGGACCGCCCTCCTCTGGTGCCCCTGTCCCGACCTAGTCCCCACCAAAAGGTTCCCCGCGCCCTCCCCAACCTTCCCGGCCACTCAGGTCGCCCCAGAGACCCGCCAAGCGCCCGCGCCCCTCGTCTCCGGCGAGTCCTCCGCCGCGGGGACGAGCGCCGCCGCCCCAGCTAGCCGTAGGTGAAGCCCAGGCCGGCCACCCGATCCCCGCCGTCTGTCCCAGATCGGGCGGTCCCGTTTTAATTAGGCCAAACCTGATCATGGCCGTCCGCCGGAGATCCAGCGGCCCAGGCCCGCTTCCCCCACACCCCGTCTCCCTGCCGTTTGGGTCCCGCCTGTCAGCCCGCCCGCGCGCTCGCGCTGCCCGCCGGTCCCGCCTGTCAGCCCGCCCGCGCGCTCGCGCTGCCCGCCGGTCCCGCCTGTCAGCCGCCCAGGCCGCCGCGCGCTCGCGCGCCCACCCGCAGGATCTAATCCTGGCCGTCCGCCTGAGATCCAACGGCCGTAGGAGTCCGATACCCCTTCGCCCGCGCGTTTTCTTAAAGAGCCCCCCCGGTTTTCTGGAATTTGAACCCGCCGTCCCTGGTTTCTTACAGCTAGGTCCTCGGACCTTTTATTTAATTCAAAATAGGTACTTAGGGTATATTTTTTAACCCCTAAACTTGTAAAATTCATAACTTTGCCATATGAACTCCAAATTAGGTGCTTCAAATTGCAAAATGCTCATGATGTTTTTGTCTATCTATTTAAACAATGTTTCCCTGCTGTTTCCATGTCCCAATTGATGGTTAATCATTAGGATAGGATTAAGGTTATTGGAACCTTATTTGAGATAATTAGAAGTTGGTAGACTTTAATAAAAGTTGGAGCACTTAAGTTTAAGGACTTAAACACCTAAGTTTAGGAACTTAAAACCAGATAATGATTTAATCCCACCACTGACTTAAACCTGATTAGTGGATAATGAATCACTTTGTATAGTCCTCTACCCCAGACCTAGAGAATACCAGAGTGCCTATCCCTTTTCTATTATGAACTTGTGATCTCTCTCTGCTGCATATGTTTGGTATATTGTTTTTGTTTGTTACTTCCCAAGTGCATAGTGTGAATGATTACTTTACGTAGACAACGAGCAGTCTGTGTTTCCCGAGGAAGTTGCAGAGGAAGTCCCTGATCAGCAGTTTGGTGAAGGCAAGTGTCCTCTGACCCATTATGTCCTATTCATTTATAACTTACTACCCCGCATTACTTACTTGAAACCTAAGGATTGACTAGCTTTACACTTTACTTTATCCTTGATGACCTTATGGGCTGTTATGGTTAGCATTCTGCTATTGCCTTAACTTAATCAATGAACATGATGTGACTATTTACGATACTGTTATCCTGATGATGTTGATGATCTTGTGATACTCTAGGGGGCTCAGGTTGTTTCCTGAGTACCTCTCCGTAAGGACCTGTTCGTTGAGAGACCACCCGGGATAACAGTGCAACCATGAGGGTGAAATGGGGTGCCCTTAGCTAATTAATTAGAGGAACTAGAGGTGTAGTTGCTTCGCCGTCGTGCCGTCAATGGGGTCCAGGCACAGTGCTTGCTCTGCCGAGGCTGAGTGCCGAGGTTCTTTTGTTTTGCTTTTTGTTAGTCACTCTCCTGCGGGGAGGGGTACTGTGTTTATCAAACTGGAGAAACCTAACGGGCAGCTATGATCTCTAGGGAATCTTTGTAAAAGCTACGTAGTGATACCCTGCCGGACCACCTAGGTAGTGGTCAATGGGGATTAGCTCTCCCCGGGCAGAAAGGGAATCATGACTCATGGGTAAAGTGTGCGACCTCTGCAGAGGGTAGTGAAACTGATATATCAGCCGTGCTCACGGTTAAGAGCAGCCTTGGGATCCTCTTTGATTAGAGATACGGATGGTTCGAGATAAAAGGATTATGTTATGGTTTTGGTTCGAATATGATGATGTTGTTCCTCGATGCGGGAATGGTTCATGGGTTGGTTAATGCTAAAATCTGGCTTCTACTAATGATAAATACCTGACCAACTAAAAGCAACTGCTTGAGCCTAACCCCACATAAAGCTAGTCCACTTCAGCCAAACGGGACATTTGCTGAGTATGTTGATGTGTACTCATCCTTGCTTTACCACCAAACACCAGGTTGTCCGCATTGTAACCACTGCTCAGGAGAAGGCGAAGCCGTGGAAGGAGACTTCCAGGAGTTCCAAGACTACGACGAATTCTAGGTGTGGGTTGGCGGCAACCCCCAGTCAGCTGCCTGTGAAGGCCTTATCGTTACTGCGTTTCGCTAGCACTTTGATTTAACTGTTAAGTTGATGACTATGTGGATGTCTATGACTCTGTGATGTAATAAGTTAATACTCTCTTAAGTTATTATTCGAGCAATGTGCATTGATGTTCATTTATGTAATCGCTGTGTACGTGAGTTCTGATCCTGGCACGTACATAGTTCGCACTTGGTTTGCCTTCCAAAACCGGGTGTGACATAAGTGGTATCAAAGCCGTGCTGACTGTAGGACCGCTGACCTAGAGTAGCACTGGTCGTACTAAGGACTATTGACCTTCCCCCCTCACCTTGACCTCTGATGTTGCTTCAAAAGTCGGTCACCTCGACCAACCCTATGTTTTACTACATATACATATATACTATATTATACCTTGTTAAAATTTTTATCTTATTCTGTCTATGGTTTATTCACTTGTCATATTAGTTCTGCTCTTACTCTTATGCTTACGGTGTCTTTTGTAGATGGCTCGTCTTAGACACACTGCACGTAAGTCGGTGATTCCTTTCCTGCCGTCTCGACTTGCGGAGCGTCCTCTGCACCGCACCGTGTCCGGTCAGTCGAGTCACCTGGAGAGACTGCACCACCGCCTGCGTGAGGAGCAGGAACGCCGGCACCAGCATAGAGAGCGGCAGGGCTCTTCCTCCCCACCCCAGCAGGAGGTGGAGTCCGTGAGGCCCCGTTCCTCTGTTGCCCAGCTGGAGGCGCCCCCTGCACCACCGCGGGACGCCCCGGCTGTTGGAGGAGCTACTGGAGGAAGTCCTGGAGGAGACCCCGACGACGACTCAGACCACAGCACGGAGTCCTCTAAGCCGCAGGAGGCGGAAGGATGGGTCGCCCGACCCATCACCCGTGACGCCGCTCGCGGTTGTCACTTCCACGACGCGCTCGACACCTTGCTGCGCCAGGCTTTTGACCGGCACACCTGGTCGATCGAGTATCGTTGTGTGGTCCACCAGCACAGTCGCGGGAGGTACCCGGACCGCTGGGAGGCTACCTGCCTAGTTCGCCGTCCGGAGGATGACCTCCGGGGTGCGGAGGCTGTTTCGGAGCACTATTCCATCTCCGAGAGGGACACTGCAGAGGCGGCTATGCAGGATGCAGCACGACGTGCACTCTCCCAGTACTGTTCTTTGTTCGGTGGGGTGGCCGACGGTCTTAACCTTCGGTACTACCCCCGCCGCCCTACTGGCAGCACAGAGAGTGTGGTTGTCTCACCTGTTGGTGAGGGTAACCCTAGGTTGAGCAGCACAGTCAACCTAGTCGCAGTGCTTAACACTGAGCTGGATCACTCTCTGGACGAGCTGAGCAGGGCTCGAACGGAGATTGCGGAGTTGCGTGCTGAGCTGGCAGAGCGCCACCACCAGGAGGGTGGTTCTCCCGCTCCTGTTGGGACTCAGCACCCTTACCGCTCGCCGCCACGTGGTCACCACACTTATGGTTCCCCTGCCTGTAAGACCAGGATAGATCTGGATCCTTAGATCGTTAGCGTCGAAGTTTGTAATAGTTCTTAAGTCAGATGTCTCAGTCTTAAATAGTTAGTTTAGTTTGCTTATCAGTTGCTTGCATGCTTGTTATGGTGAACTTGTGCTGGATTTGAATCTTTGTAATGACTGTTGCCAACCTGTGGGTTTCTCCTGCAGTTTGGCCTAGCTATAATGTTAATAAAGTCAGTTATTTAGTTGGGAAGCCATTTACTTCTACTTTCCTTCTTATCTGAGAAGCTGTGTTGAATCGTAATGAGGATCAGTGGAGCTCTTTGTTCACTCAGTGTCATGAAGAATTCTGTATTCTCTTTTCTTATGCTGAAGGGTTGTAAGATCAATGCTGATGTATGAATGTCCTCCACAGATGTCGGACAACAGGCGCCGATGCAACAGGCGTGCTCAGCAAGAGCAGCATGACCAGCAGGAGGAACAACAGAGGCAGCCTCCCCCGCCACCCCCGATGACAGTGGAGCAGATGTTCTTGATGCAGACTCAGGCAGTGCAGGCCATTGGGCAGACTCTGGCAGCCATGCAGCAGGCTCAACAGCAACCCCAACCCCAACTGCAAGTGCAGATGCCCCAGATGCCACGGGATAAGCGTGGTGAGTTCATGAGAGGGCACCCTCCTACCTTCGCCCATTCTGCCGACCCCATGGATGCAGAAGACTGGCTGCGCGCAGTGGAAAGAGAACTGCGCACCGCTCAATGTAACGACAGGGAGAAGGTTCTGTATGGTCCCCGTCAGCTAAGGGGAGCAGCCCAGTCCTGGTGGGAGTCCTACCTCGCCACCCATGCTGACCCCGAAGCCATCACCTGGGAAGAATTCAGCGAGAGTTTCCGCAGGTACCATGTGTCGGAGGGACTGATGATCGTGAAGAAGGAGGAGTTTCTGGCTCTGAAGCAGGGACCCCTGTCTGTTAGTGAATACAGAGACAAGTTTCTGCAGCTATCTCGTTATGCACCTGAGGATGTCAACACTGATGCTAAAAGGCAGTACAGGTCCATGAGGGGTTTGGTGGATCCCCTACATTACCAGCTGATGAATCACACCTTCCCCACCTTCCAGCACCTGATCGATAGGGCAGTTATGACTGAGAAGAAGCGTAAGGCTATGGAAGATCGAAAGCGCAAGATGAGTGGACCCCAGACCGGAGGCATCAGCCGTCCACGTTTCTCAGGCAGTTCATCTCAGCAAGGCAGGCCCGGTCACCCACAGGGATATCAGAATCAGAACCAGCGTCCGCATCAGCAGCAGTTTCAGAGGCAGTACCCACAGCAGCAGCAGCAGTATCGTCAGCACAGCCAGCAGGGAGGTAATCAGTATCAGAAGCAGAACAACCAGGCACCTCGCCTTCCTGCCCCAGCAGCAAACCAGAGCAACCAAGCAGCCCCAGCACAAGGAGGAGGCAGAGGATGTTTCCACTGTGGAGAACAAGGCCACTGGGCGATGCAGTGCCCGAAGAAGGCGGCGCAGCAGCAGACCAACCCTAATGCTCCAACAAGGCAAGGTGTACTGCAGCCGACAGCAGGCAATCGTAACCAAGCGTACAACCGTGGAAAGGTGAACCACTTGGATGCCGAAGCGATCCAGGATGCACCAGATGTGGCAGTAGGTATGTTCTCAGTCGAATCTCATCCCACGAAAGTGCTATTTGATACTGGTGCAACTCATTCATTTGTCACTGCAACCTGGGTAGAATTGCATAACATCTCAGTAGAGGCAATGATGCCGCCCATGAGAATTAATTCAGTTGGTGGCAAGGTGCAAACAGATAAAATATGCTCAAATATAAGGGTGGAAATAAGGGGGATAGGGTTCCCCAGTGACTTAATAGTAATAGACACCCCTGGGATAGATGTTATTCTAGGGATGAATTGGTTAATAAAGTATGAAGCAAATGTTAGTTGTGACAAGAGGACCGTAACATTGAAGTCCCCACTCGGAGAGAAAGTAGTGGCTGAGCTAAGGATGCCTAAATCGGCGGAGGGTGTCTGTCACCAGATTTCAGTTGATAGTAAGGAGCCCAACCCGCTCGAGGCTATCAAGGTTGTGTCGGACTTTCCGGATGTGTTTCCCGAGGAGCTAACGGGCATGCCACCCGAGAGAAAAGTCGAATTTGCCATAGAGCTTATCCCTGGTACCGCCCCCATTTCCAAAAGAGCCTACCGAGTGTCTGGACCAGAATTGGTGGAACTCAAGAAGCAGATAGATGAGATGTTAGAGAAGGGTTACATCAGACCAAGTACCTCGCCTTGGGCTGCTCCGGTGTTGTTTGTAGAGAAGAAAGATGGTACCAAAAGGATGTGCATAGACTACAGAGCCTTGAATGAAGTCACTGTCAAGAACAAGTACCCCCTGCCAAGGATAGAAGATTTGTTCGACCAGCTCAGAGGTGCCAGCGTATTCTCGAAGATAGATCTGAGGTCAGGCTACCATCAACTCAGAATCCGACCCTCGGACATACCGAAGACAGCATTCATCACCAAGTACGGGTTATATGAATTCACAGTTATGTCCTTTGGTTTGACAAATGCGCCAGCCTTCTTTATGTACCTGATGAACAGTGTGTTCATGGATTATCCGGACAAGTTTGTGGTAGTGTTTATTGATGATATTCTCATATACTCTCGAAGTGAGGAAGATCATGTAGAGCATTTGAAGGTGGTATTGCAAAGACTTCGAGAGCATCAGCTGTATGCCAAGCTGAGCAAATGCGAGTTCTGGATTCATGAAGTCTTGTTTCTGGGTCACATCATAAATCAAGATGGGTTGGCAGTGGATCCAAAGAAAGTGGCAGATATCCTGAACTGGAAAGCACCAAAGGATGTTCGTGGGATCAAGAGCTTCATTGGAATGGCTGGGTATTACAGGCGTTTCATCGAAGGCTTCTCAAAGATTGCTAGACCAATGACAGCGTTACTAGCGAAGAAAGTTGAATTTAAGTGGACCCAAAAGTGTCAGGAAGCATTTGAAGAACTGAAAAATAGATTGACTACAGCTCCGGTGTTAGTCCTGCCTGATGTTCATAAGCCATTCTCAGTGTATTGCGATGCTTCTTACACCGGATTGGGATGTGTGCTAATGCAAGAAGGAAGAGTTGTAGCATATTCATCTCGACAGCTGAAGATCCATGAGAAAAATTATCCCACACATGACCTGGAGTTGGCAGCAGTAGTTCATGCTTTGAAGACCTGGAGACATTACCTATATGGGCAGAAGTGCGACATTTACACAGACCATAAAAGTCTGAAGTACATATTCACCCAGTCAGAGTTAAACATGAGACAACGAAGATGGTTGGAATTGATCAAGGACTATGAGTTGGAGATACATTACCATCCAGGCAAAGCCAATGTGGTTGCAGATGCTCTGAGCAGGAAGAGTCAAGTCAATATGCTGGCCACGTACCCAATGCCATATGAGTTAGCCAAGGAGTTCGACAGACTGAGTCTCGGTTTCCTGAACAGTACGCAAGGAGTAACAGTGGAATTAGAGCCCACCCTAGAGCGGGAGATCAAAGAAGGGCAGAAGGATGATGAAAACATCAACAAGATCCGGCAGCTAATCTTAGGAGGAAGAGGCAAAGACTTTCGAGAGGATGAAGAGGGAGTGATATGGTTCAAGGACCGATTGTGTGTCCCCGACCTCAAACCTATTCGGGAGCTGATCCTAAAGGAAGCTCATGAGACAGCCTACTCCATACACCCGGGAAGTGAAAAGATGTATCAGGATTTAAAAAGGAGGTTTTGGTGGTATGGCATGAAAAGAGAAATCGCAGAATATGTCGCCATCTGTGATAGCTGTCAGAGAACCAAAGTAGAGCATCAAAGGCCCGCCGGATTGTTGCAGCCATTGCGGATTCCTCAGTGGAAGTGGGATGAGATCGGGATGGATTTTATAGTTGGCCTACCTCGTACCCGGGCCGGCTATGATTCCATCTGGGTGGTTGTGGACCGCTTAACAAAGGTGGCCCATTTCATACCTGTGAAGACCACATACACCGGAGCAACGTTAGCTGAGTTATACATGTCACGGATAGTCTGCCTTCATGGTGTGCCGAAGAAGATAGTGTCAGATCGAGGAACGCAGTTCACCTCTCATTTTTGGCAGCAGCTACAAGAAGCTTTGGGCACACATTTGAACTTCAGCTCGGCTTATCACCCGCAGACAGACGGTCAGACTGAGAGAACTAATCAGATCCTAGAAGATATGCTGAGAGCCTGTGCGTTGCAAGACAAGTCAGGATGGGACAAAAGGTTACCTTATGCAGAATTCTCCTATAACAATAACTATCAGGCTAGCTTGAAGATGTCGCCGTTTCAGGCACTCTATGGGCGGAGTTGTAGGACTCCGCTGCATTGGGACCAGCCTGGAGAGAGACAGGTGTTTGGCCCCGACATTTTGCTTGAAGCCGAAGAGAATATCAAAATGGTTCGGGAGAACCTGAAGATAGCCCAGTCAAGACAGCGAAGCTATGCAGACAGAAGGAGAAGAGAACTGAGTTTTGAAGTGGGAGACTACGTCTATCTGAAGGTGTCACCTATCAGGGGAGTCAGAAGGTTCGGAGTTAAAGGCAAGTTGGCACCCCGGTACGTTGGACCATATCAGATTCAAGCAAAGCGTGGAGAAGTGGCTTACCAACTCAACCTACCAGAAAGTTTGTCGGCAGTGCACAATGTGTTCCACGTGTCACAACTGAAGAAGTGTCTGCGAGTACCAGAAGAACAGTTGCCAGTGGAGGGTTTGGAAGTCCAGGAGGATCTGACATACATAGAGAAGCCAATGCAGATTCTGGAGTTTGCAGACAGAGTCACCCGGAGGAACACCATCAGAATGTGCAAAGTCAGATGGGGTCACCACTCGGAGGAAGAAGCAACCTGGGAACGAGAAGATGATCTGAAAGCCAAATACCCTGAACTCTTTGCTGACCAACCCTGAATCTCGGGGCGAGATTCTTTTAAGGGCGATAGGTTTGTAACACCCTGAATTTGGGGGTATAAAATTTCTTTGCTCGTATTCACAAATTCAGGTGTTACTTCCCTTTTCTCATCCTTCCCCAATCTTCTCTTTCTCATTTCTATAGGAGAAAAGTGGTTATTTTATTTGTAACTATAGTCTATGGGCTCAAACTCCAATGGAGTATGAATTGTTGCATCATGTTGAACCCTAGATTTCACTTTTGTTTGGTGCATAATTCTTAGAAAGTCTAATTTGAATTTGTGGCTTATTTGAATTTGAATCAAATAGAGAAAATAAAAAGAAAAAGGAAAAACAATTCTAGATTAAAAAGAAAAGGAAAAGAGCCCAAACCCCCGCCCCCCTCGGCCTTTCGGCCCAGTCGGCCCATCCCGCGCGCGCGCCTCCCCCCCTCCTCTCTCTGCCCTGGCGGGCCCACCCGTCAGCGCAGCCGGCCCAATCCCTCGTGCGCCCGCTTCCCCCGCTCTCTCTGCCCTGGCGGGCCCGCCCGTCAGCGCAACCGTTCCCCGCGCCCGCGCCCGCTTTCCCCTCTCTCTCTGCCCGCGGGCCCCGGCTGTCAGCTTCTCCGTCTTCGCGTAACCGCCGCCCTGGTCCGCGCGTGCCGCGGACTCCGCGCCCACGTCGCGCGTGAAGCTCGCCACCACCTCGCCCTTGGCCACTTGAGCCCCGAACCTCGCTCGCCCTCTCCCCCTCCCTCATTTGCGCACCTGCAGACCCCTCTCTCGCCTCCCCCTCGCTGCGCGCACGCCAAAGCGCAGCCGCCATTAAACCGCCGCCGCCCGAGCTCGTTCCTCCGTCGCCGTTGGAGCCCCGCCGTGCCCTCTGCCACGGTGAGCTTCGCCCCGACGTCCGCAACTCGGGACGCGCCCCAATTTCCCCTCTCCCTCCCCGAATTCCTCCGCCCGCACTCACCCGCCGTTTGCTGCGCAGCCGCCGAGGTCCGCCACCGTCGACTCGGGCTGTCGCCGCGTCTCCCTCGCCACCGAGGAGTCCCCGGAGTTCGCCTTGAGGTAAGGAACCTCCCATGCCCCCTCCCTTCCCCTCTATTGCACTCTGTCGCGCTTAATTCCTCGTCGGAGTTGCTTAACGCCGCCACCGAGCCGCTTCGCCGTGGACCGCCCTCCTCCGGTGCCCCTGTCCCGACCTAGTCCCCACCAAAAGGTTCCCCGCGCGCTCCCCAACCTTCCCGGCCACTCAGGTCGCCCCAGAGACCCGCCAAGCGCCCGCGCCCCTCGTCTCCGGCGAGTCCTCCGCCACGGGGACGAGCGCCGCCGCCCCAGCTAGCCGTAGGTGAAGCCCAGGCCGGCCACCCGATCCCCGCCGTCTATCCCAGATCGGGCGGTCCCGTTTTAATTAGGCCAAACCTGGTCCTGGCCGTCCGCCGGAGATCCAGCGGCCCAGGCCCGCTTCCCCCACACCCTGTCTCCCTGTCGTTTGGGTCCCGCCTGTCAGCCCGCCCGCGCGCTCGCGCTGCCCGCCGGTCCCGCCTGTCAGCCGCCCAGGCCGCCGCGCGCTCGCGCGCCCACCCGCAGGATCTAATCCTGGCCGTCCGCCTGAGATCCAACGGCCGTAGGAGTCCGATACCCCTTCGCCCGCGCGTTTTCTTAAAGAGCCCCCCCGGTTTTCTGGAATTTGAACCCGCCGTCCCTGGTTTCTTACAGCTAGGTCCTCGGACCTTTTATTTAATTCAAAATAGGTACTTAGGGTATATTTTTTAACCCCTAAACTTGTAAAATTCATAACTTTGCCATATGAACTCCAAATTAGGTGCTTCAAATTGCAAAATGCTCATGATGTTTTTGTCTATCTATTTAAACAATGTTTCCCTGCTGTTTCCATGTCCCAATTGATGGTTAATCATTAGGATAGGATTAAGGTTATTGGAACCTTATTTGAGATAATTAGAAGTTGGTAGACTTTAATAAAAGTTGGAGCACTTAAGTTTAAGGACTTAAACACCTAAGTTTAGGAACTTAAAACCAGATAATGATTTAATCCCACCACTGACTTAAACCTGATTAGTGGATAATGAATCACTTTGTATAGTCCTCTACCCCAGACCTAGAGAATACCAGAGTGCCTATCCCTTTTCTATTATGAACTTGTGATCTCTCTCTGCTGCATATGTTTGGTATATTGTTTTTGTTTGTTACTTCCCAAGTGCATAGTGTGAATGATTACTTTACGTAGACAACGAGCAGTCTGTGTTTCCCGAGGAAGTTGCAGAGGAAGTCCCTGATCAGCAGTTTGGTGAAGGCAAGTGTCCTCTGACCCATTATGTCCTATTCATTTATAACTTACTACCCCGCATTACTTACTTGAAACCTAAGGATTGACTAGCTTTACACTTTACTTTATCCTTGATGACCTTATGGGCTGTTATGGTTAGCATTCTGCTATTGCCTTAACTTAATCAATGAACATGATGTGACTATTTACGATACTGTTATCCTGATGATGTTGATGATCTTGTGATACTCTAGGGGGCTCAGGTTGTTTCCTGAGTACCTCTCCGTAAGGACCTGTTCGTTGAGAGACCACCCGGGATAACAGTGCTACCATGAGGGTGAAATGGGGTGCCCTTAGCTAATTAATTAGAGGAACTAGGGGTGTAGTTGCTTCGCCGTCGTGCCGTCAATGGGGTCCAGGCACAGTGCTTGCTCTGCCGAGGCTGAGTGCCGAGGTTCTTTCGTTTTGCTTTTTGTTAGTCACTCTCCTGCGGGGAGGGGTACTGTGTTTATCAAACTGGAGAAACCTAACGGGCAGCTATGATCTCTAGGGAATCTTTGTAAAAGCTACGTAGTGATACCCTGCCGGACCACCTAGGTAGTGGTCAATGGGGATTAGCTCTCCCCGGGCAGAAAGAGAATCATGACTCATGGGTAAAGTGTGCGACCTCTGCAGAGGGTAGTGAAACTGATATATCAGCCGTGCTCACGGTTAAGAGCAGCCTTGGGATCCTCTTTGATTAGAGATACGGATGGTTCGAGATACAAGGATTATGTTATGGTTTTGGTTCGAATATGATGATGTTGTTCCTCGATGCGGGAATGGTTCATGGGTTGGTTAATGCTAAAATCTGGCTTCTACTAATGATAAATACCTGACCAACTAAAAGCAACTGCTTGAGCCTAACCCCACATAAAGCTAGTCCACTTCAGCCAAACGGGACATTTGATGAGTACGTTGATGTGTACTCATCCTTGCTTTACCACCAAACACCAGGTTGTCCGCATTGTAACCACTGCTCAGGAGAAGGCGAAGCCGTGGAAGGAGACTTCCAGGAGTTCCAAGACTACGACGAATTCTAGGTGTGGGTTGGCGGCAACCCCCAGTCAGCTGCCTGTGAAGGCCTTATCGTTACTGCGTTTCGCTAGCACTTTGATTTAACTGTTAAGTTGATGACTATGTGGATGTCTATGACTCTGTGACGTAATAAGTTAATACTCTCTTAAGTTATTATTCGAGCAATGTGCATTGATGTTCATTTATGTAATCGCTGTGTACGTGAGTTCTGATCCTGGCACGTACATAGTTCGCACTTGGTTTGCCTTCCAAAACCGGGTGTGACATGTAGAAGCACAGCTGTCGGGGCTGTCGGATCCTTGCTGACGTCTCCTTCCTTCCGTAGGGGGCTAAGAACCACCGTCGTCATGGAGCACGCGGGGTGCCATCATTACTTGTTTTACCGGGGCGAGCCAGATGGGACGTCGGTCTTGTTCCCCGTAGCCTAGGCTAGCTAGGGGTAGGGTAATGATGGCCCCCTTGTGGCGTGGTCGGTCTGAGCCCAAGGTCGGGCAAGGCGGTGACTCCTCCGAGGTCGAGGCTAAGTCCGAGCCCGGGGGTCGGGCGAGGCGGAGACCGTCGTCCGAGGTCGAGGTTGAGTCCGAGCCCTGGGGTCGGGCGAGGCAGAGACCGTCTTCCGAGGTCGAGGTGGAGACCGAGCCCTGGGGTCGGGCGAGGCAGAGACCATCTTCCGGGGTCGAGGTTGAGTCCGAGCCCTAGGGTCGGGTGAGGTGGAGACCGTCTTCCGGGGTCGAGGTTGAGTCCGAGCCCTGGGGTCGGGCGAGGCGGAGATCGTCGTCCGGGGTCGAGGTTGAGTCCGAGCCCTGGGGTCGGGCGAGGCGGAGACCGTCCTCCGGGGTCGAGGTTGAGTCCGAGCCATGGGGTCAGGCGAGGCGGAGCTTCCTATGGTGCCCGAGGCTGGACTAGGCTGCTGTCAGCCTCACCCTGGCGGGTGGCACAGCAGTCGGAGCAGCGCAGGCGGCACTGTTTTCCTGTCAGGTCAGTCAGTGGAGGGGCGAAGTGACTACGGTCACTTCGGCCTTGTTGACTGGAGAGCGCGCGTTAGGATAAGGTGTCAGGCGATCCTTGCATTAAATGCTCCTATGATCCGGTCGGCTGGCGAGGCGATCTGGCCAAGGTTGCTTCTCCACGAAGCCTGCCCGAGCTGGGCCTCGGGCAAGTCGAAGGTGCGCCCGTTGCTTGAGGAGGTCCTCGGGCGAAACGTGAATCTGCCTTGGTCTGCTGTTCCTGCCCGAGGCTGGGCTCGGGCGAGGCGAGATTGTGTCCCTTGAGTGGACGGAGCCTTTGACCTGAATTGCGCCGATCAGGCCTTTGCAGCTTTGTGCTGATGGTGGTTACCAGCCGAGTTTAGGAGCCTTGGGGGTACCCCTAATTATGGTCCCCGATAGTAGCCCCCGAGCGTCAAAGGGAGTGTTGGTACTCGCTTGGAGGCTTTGTCGCACTTTTTTGCAAGGGGACCGACCTTTCTCGGTTGCATTTCATTCCGGTGGGTGCGCGTGAGCGCACCCGCCGGGTGTAGCCCCCGAGGCCTCGGAGGAGTGGTTTGACTCCTTCGAGGTCTTAGTGCCTTTCGTGATGCCTCGGCCGGTCTGGTTGTTCCCTCATGCGAACTGGTCGTTGCCCGGGTGCATAGTCAGGTTCCGAGTTCTCGGGCTGGTATGTTGACGCTGTCAACGGTTTGGCCGGAGCTGGGTTTGCGAGAGCAGCCCCCGAGCCTCTGCACAGGGCGAGAGGACGGTCAAGGACTGACTCAGCTTTTTTCATACGCCCCTTCATCGCCTTTCCGCTAGGAGGAGGGGGGAAAGCGCCATGTTGCCCTCGGAGGGCGCCGAACATGGTGTCTCTAGTGAGTTGCTAACGGGTGATCCGAGTGGACGCCCGTGCCCCGTTCGATAAGGGTCGGCTAGTGGCCCAGAGGCGCGCTCCAAAAGTACCTGCAGGTGATTTGCCGGACCCGGTCCCGTTTGATAGGGTCCGAGGGCTCGATGCCTCCCTCTGATGGGATTCCGTTACAGAATCGCTCCTACTAGTCTCGGAAATGTCCTAGGGTACCTAGGGAGCATAGCCCGAGCCTCGGCCATGTATCGGACGTACCCAGAGTCATCCCTCGCTCTGCGTGTTCTGGGGCGGCTGTCGAACCCTTCGAGAGGCCAGCCTGCGAACCCCTGATCAGTAGTGGGCGCGCAGCCCGAGTGCTCTGAGGCGGCTGTCGAACCCTTCTGAGGGGCCAGCCTTCGAACCTCTGATCAGTAGGAGGGCTCGGAGCCCGAGTGCTCTGAGGCGGCTGTCGAACCCTTCCGGGGGGCCAGCCTTCGAACCTCTGATCAGTAGGAGGGCTCGAGGCCCACTTCCTTCGTGGAGAAGGATCCCTTTCGGAGTATCCCCCTTTCCCGGTCCCTGTAGCAAGAGAGAGAAAGGGGAAGAAGAAAAGGATACGAAATTGAACGATGTGGCACACCTTTTTTTTGACGCGGTCATTATGGCGGAGGTGAGGTGTCGCCCGCTTCACCTGCCAAAGGTATCGCCTGCCCTGCCGTGGAGTTAATGCGACGGGACGAGTGGTTCGCGAGGCAGCCGTTGTGCATGCGCGAGCCGTTCGAGGAATAGAACACGGGCGCATCATCTTCACGCCGTGGGAGAGGGCTCTCCTACTGCTCCAGGAGGGGACGTGAGCCTGCAGACGATTTGACCGCCGCTTCCGCTCGCCTGCTGCCGCCATTACTGTCAGCCCACTTCTGGCCATATCGACCGTTGCGCCTTCTCTCGCGGCTGACTGAC
This sequence comes from Zea luxurians, assembly GCA_029449295.1. Classification (NCBI taxonomy): domain Eukaryota; kingdom Viridiplantae; phylum Streptophyta; class Magnoliopsida; order Poales; family Poaceae; genus Zea; species Zea luxurians. The sequence goes on along the minus strand of JAOPSE010000005.1, from coordinate 47,130,211 downwards.
CCATGACCGGCGCGTTTAGCTGGCACTGCTGGTGCGGTGTTGGCGGGCAGGTGGACGCCGCCGTCGGTGCTGAGGTGGTGGCAGTTGGAGAAGGTTTCTCTGCCGACAAGATCGCCAACTCCGCCCACACCCCTGGACCTCTGTCTCCCTGGCTTGAATGGCTGGTTCTCGTCCTTCGTGGGCGAGGGCTTTTCCACCGCAGCGTTTGCCCTGAAGCCGTTGCTGCAGCTGTCTTGCCGCCTGGGTCGAAGGTCGTTGTCGCTGCTGCTGGAGTGGTTGCCGGTGAGCCGCTTGGAGTTCGTCGTCCTGCAGGCCTCCTAGTATGGAGGTTGTTCATACCCGCGGGAACGGAACCGGAGTCCCGTTTGTAATGGCATCTTGAGTGCCGGCGTATGTTCATTGCGGCTGTCGGGGCCTGAACATCTGTGTATTTGGGCATAAAGTCGTGTTTCTTCCCCATTTCGAGCACCAGGTCTCGCCTGTCGGCTAGCTGAACCGCTTAACCAAGTGTGAGTTGCCCTGCGCGGAAGGTGACGAGTGAGGTATCCGTATCCCGGAGGCATAGGAGTCCCTCGGCTCGGTCGGCCTTGCCACTCAAGGCTTCTCTTGCCCAGTTAAAGAAACCCTTGGTCGCTCTGCGATGAGCCGGAGCCGGAGGCAGCGGTGTCAGCATGGACAGAGGCGGAGTTGGCTTGAAAAGGGGGCTTCATCGGTCCAGGCCAGGGAGGCGTAGCAGCGGTGGCCGGAGCCTAGCCGGGTCGTCTACTGGCGGGACCAACCCCAGAGTCGGGCTGCCAAGGCCATGAGTCGGGCTGGTGTCCTCGGGGGACGGCTGGCTGAGGCCACGGAGCGGCCGGACAAGCCGTCTGCTTGGGCCGAGTTCCTGGAGGAGACCCTGACGGTGATGGCCCAGGCGCAGTGCCGACATCTTCCTTCGAGGTGGAGATCCTTCGCCCGTGTTGCCGTCCGAGGCCGAGTCAGATTCCGCCGAAGGTGGAAACGATGCCGAGGGTGCTGCTGCTCCCCCTATTGATGTCTGAACCTGCAGGAGCAGTTTGTCTGTAGTGTGCGTATGTTTTTTGCGGCCGCCGAGGCCCAAACATGTCATTGTCGTGTTATAAAGCTGTGTATCTTTTCCTCTTGTTTTGAGTATCAGGACTTGCTTGTCGGTAGCAGAATCGTTTATCCGAGCGAGAGTTATCGCGGAAGGTGATGAGTGAGGTATCCGTATCCCGGAGGCATAGGAGTCCCTCGGCTCGGTCTACCTTCGTCGCTTACGTGTACTCTTGCTCGTCCACGGGATTCTGTTATCGATATAGTTGAGAAGGCACGAAAAATCGTTTCGGCAGAGAAGTTTTTGAGCGTTAAGACTTGTTCGATTAGCAGGATCGCTTATCCGAGCGTGAGTTACTTATTGCAGAAGGTGATGAGTGAGGTATCCGTATCCCGGAGGCATAGGAGTCCCTCGGCTCGGTCGGCCTTGCCGCTTACGTGTACTCCGTCGTTTTCAGGATCCCACTATCGACATAGTCGAAAATCGCAAAAGATGTTCTGGCCGAAAGACTTTTTCCGAGGAAAATTTTGACGCAAAGGGGGTTCCCCCCTTCTAGCCCTCGAGGGAGGGTCGGGCTTTGCCGAGGCAAGGCTGACCCTTCCTTGATGGTTAGACTTTACTTGTGTATGTAAACGAGGTATATGAACGACTTGAAAACATCTTAAGGGTAGAAGCGACGTAGCTGTCGGATGTTCCAAGCGTTGCTGTAGACCTCGCCCTGACTGTTGGCCAGCTTGTATGTTCCGGGCTTCAAAGTCTTGGCGATGATGAATGGCCCTTCCCAGGGAGGCGTGAGCTTGTGGCGCCCTCGGGCGTCTTGTCGTAGCCGAAGCACCAAGTCGCCCACCTGGAGGTCTCGAGACCGAACCCCTCGGGCGTGGTAGCATCGCAGGGACTGCTGATACCGCGCCGAGTGTAGTAAGGCCATGTCTCGAGCCTCTTCCAGCTGGTCCAGTGAGTCTTCTCAATTGGTCTGGTTACTTCGGGCGTCGTATGCCCTCGTCCTCGGGGAGCCGTATTCTAAGTCTATGGGCAAGACACCCTCGACCCCATAGACTAGAAAAAATGGCGTGAAGCCCGTGGCTCGGCTTGGCGTCGTCCTCAGACTCCAGACCACCAAGGGGAGTTCCTTCATCCATCGCCTGCCGAACTTGTTGAGGTCATTGTAGATCCTTGGCTTGAGTCCCTGTAGAATCATGTCGTTGGCAACCTCTACCTGCCCATTCGTCATGGGGTGAGCTACGGTGGCCGAGTCCACCCGGATGTGGTGGTCCTCGTAGAAGTCCAGGAACTTCCTGCTGGTGAACTGGGTGCCGTTGTCGGTGATGATGGAGTTCGGGACTCCAAAGCGATGGATGATGTTGGTGAAGAACGCCACCGCCTGTTCGGACCTGATGCTGTTTAGGGGTCGGACCTCATCCACTTGGAGAATTTGTCGATAGCGACCAGCAGGTGCGTGAAGCCCCCGGGTGCCTTCTGCAAGGGACCAACGAGGTCCAGGCCCCACACAGCAAACGGCCAGGTGATGGGTATTGTTTGCAGAGCCTGAGCGGGCAGGTGGGTCTGCCTTGCGTAGAATTGACACCCTTGGCAGGTGCGTACAATCCTAGTGGCATCGGCCACCGCGGTTGGCCAGTAGAAACCTTGTCGGAAGGCGTTTCCAACGAGGGCTCGAGGCGCTGCGTGGTGACCGCAAGCCCCCGAGTGTATTTCTTGCAATAACTTCTGACCTTCGGCTATGGATATGCATCACTGGAGGATGCCTGAGGGGCTGCGGTGGTAGAGCTCCTTTCCATCACCCAGCAAGACGAACGACTTGGCGCGCCGCGGCAATCGCCGAGCCTCGGTTCCGTCGAGGGGTAGCTCTCCTCGGCAGAGATATTGTAGGTACGGGGTCTGCCAGTTTTGATTAGGTGGGACCCCATTCCGCTCCTCCTCGACGGGCAGTGCCTCACCCTCGGCGGCCGAGGGTGCCTCAGGTTGAGCCGAGGGTGCCTCAGGCTGAGTCGAGGGTGCCTCGGGCAGGGCCGAGGGTGCCTCGGGCTGAGCCGAGGCCTTCTCGGGCTTGGGCGTGTCGTCGGTCTTGACGGAGGGTTGATGTAGGTCTCGGGAGAAGACGTCCGGGGGGACCGTTGTCCGCCCCGAGGCTATTTTAGCCAGCTCGTCCGCAATCTCGTTGTACTGTCGGGCGACGTGGTTGAGCTCGAGCCCGTAGAACTTATCTTCCAGGCGCCGAACCTCGTCGCAGTAGGCTTCCATCTTCGGGTCACGGCAGTGGGAGTTCTTCATGACTTGGTTGATGACAAGCTGCGAGTCGCCACGAGCGTCGAGGCACCGAACCCCTAGCTCGATGGCGATGCGCAACCCGTTAACCAGAGCCTCATACTCGGCCACGTTGTTGGACGCCGGGAAATGGAGGCGCAGCACGTAGCGGAGGTGCTTCCCGAGGGGTGAGATGAAGAGCAGGCCCGCGCCCGCTCCTGTTTTCATCAGCAACCCGTCGAAAAACATGGTCCAGAGTTCTGGTTGAATCGGAGCTGCTGGAAGCTGGGTGTCGACCCATTCTGCCACGAAATCCGCCAAGACTTGGGATTTGATGGCCTTTCGAGGGGCGAATGAGATTGTCTCGCCCATGATCTCCACCGCCCACTTTGCAATCCTACCCGATGCCTCTCGGCACTGGATGATCTCCCCCAGGGGGAAGGATGACACCACAGTCACCGGATGACACTCGAAGTAGTGTCGCAACTTTCGCCGCGTCAGAATTACCGCGTACAGTAGCTTCTGAATTTGCGGTTAGCGGATTTTGGTCTCGGACAGTACCTCACTGATGAAGTAGACCGGCCTCTGGACGAGCAATGCATGCCCTTCTTCTCGTCTCTCGACTACGATCGCGGCGCTGCCCACCTGAGTGGTTGCGGCTACGTAGATCAGGAGAGCTTCTCCGGCATCGGGGGGCACCAGGATGGGCGCGCTTGTAAGGAGCGCCTTCAAGTTCCCGAGGGCTTCCTCGGCCTCGGGGGTCCAAGTGAAGCGCTCGGTCTTCCTTAAGAGGTGGTACAGGGGCAGGCCTCTTTCGCCGAGGCGCGAGATGAAGCGGCTCAGAGCCGCAAGGCATCCCATGACCCTCTATACTCCTTTCAAGTCCTTGATAGGCCCCATGTTGGTGATGGCCGTGATTTTCTCCGGGTTGGCCTCGATGTCCCGCTCGGAGACGATGAACCTCAGGAGCATGCCTCGGGGGACTCCGAAGACACACTTCTCGGGATTGAGTTTTACACCTTTCGCTTTGAGACACTTGAATGTCGTTTCAAGGTCGGAGAGGTGGTCGGAGGCTTTCCTCGTCTTGACTACGATGTCATCGACGTAAGCCTCGACCGTTCAGCCAATGTGCTATCCGAACACGTGGTTCATGCACCTTTGGTATGTCGCGCCTGCATTCCTTAAACCGAATGGCATGGTAATATAGCAGTACATGCCAAAGGGTGTGAAGAAAGAAGTCACGAGCTGGTCAGACTCTTTCATCCTGATTTGGTGATACCCTGAGTAGGCATCAAGGAATGACAGGGTTTCGCACCCAGCAGTGGAATCCACGATTTGATCGATGCAAGGTAGAGGGTAGGGAACCTTCGGACATGCTTTGTTTAGACTAGTGTAGTCTACACACATCTGCCATTTCCCACCTTTCTTTTTCACAAGCACAGGGTTGGCTAGCCATTCGGGATGGAATACCTCTTTGATGAACCCTGCAGCCATCAGCTTGTGGATCTCCTCGCCTATGGCTCTGCGCTTTTCTTTGTCGAATCGGCGCAGAGGCTACCTCACGGGTCAGGCTCCAGCTCGGATATCCAGCGAGTGCTCGGCGACATCCCTCGGTATGCCAGGCATGTCCGAGGGACTCCACGCAAAAACCTTGGCGTTTGCGCGGAGAAAGTCGATGAGCATTGCTTCCTATTTGGGGTCGAGCTCGGAGCCGATCCGTACTTGCTTGGAGGCGTCGTTGCTGGGGTCGAGAGGGACGGACTTTACCACCTCTGCTGGCTCAAAGTTGCCGGCATGGCATTTCGCATCTGGCACCTCCTTGGAGAGGCTCTCCAGGTCGGTGATGAGGGCCTCGGACTCGATGAGGGCCTCAGCGTACTCCACACACTCCACGTCGCATTCGTACGCGTGTCGGTATGTGGATCCGACGGTGATGACCCCGTTGGGGCCCGGCATCTTGAGCTTGAGGTAGGTGTAGTTGGGGACGGCTATGAACTTGGCGTAGCATGGTCTCCCCAGCACTGCGTGGTAGGTTCCTCGGAACCCGACCACCTCGAACGTGAGGGTTTCCTTTCGGAAGTTGGAGGGAGTCCCGAAGCAGACGGGCAGATCGAGTTGCCCAAGGGGTTGGACGCGCTTCCCGGGGATGATCCCGTGAAAGGGCGCCGCACCGGCCCGGATCATGGACAAATCGATCTGCAAGAGCCCGAGGGTCTCGGTGTAGATGATGTTGAGGCTGCTGCCTCCGTCCATGAGGACCTTGGTAAGCCTGACGTTGCCGATGATGGGATCAACAATAAGCGGGTACTTCCCTGGGCTCGGCACATGGTCGGGGTGGTCGCCTTGGTCGAAGGTGATGGGCTTGTCGGACCAGTCTAGGTAGACTGGCGCCACCACCTTCACCGAGTAGACCTCCCGGCGCTCCTGCTTGCGGTGCCAAGCCGAGGTGTTCGCCACCCGCCCACCGTAGATCACGAAGCAGTCATGGACCTCGGGGAACTCCTCTGCCTTGTGGCCTTCTTTCTTGTCGTTGTCGTGGGCTTTGCCACCTTCCGCCGGTGGCCTGGCCTTGTGGAAGTAGCGCCGAAGCATGACGCACTCCTCAAGGGTGTGCTTGACGGGGCCCTGATGATAGGGGCACGACTCCTTGAGCATTTTGTCGAACAGGTTGGCCCCTCCGGGAGGCTTCCGGGGGTTCCTGTGCTCGGTGGCGACGACAAGATCTGCGTCGGTGGCGTCACGTTTCGCAAGCGGCTTCTTCTTGCCCTTCTTCTTCGTGCTGCGCTGAGCGGACGCCTCAGGGACGTCTTCCTTCGGGCGCCCCTGAGGCTGCTTGTCCTTCCGGAAGATGGCCTCGACTGCCTCCTGGCCAGAGGCAAACTTGGTGGTGATGTCCATCAGCTCGCTCGCCCTGGTGGGAGTCTCGCGACCTAGCTTGCTCACCAGGTCGCGGCAAGTGGTGCCGGCGAGGAACGCGCCGATGACATCTGAGTCGGTGATGTTGGGCAGCTCGGTACGCTGCTTCAAAAATCGCCGGATGTAGTCCCGTAGGGATTCTCCCGGCTGCTGGCGGTAGCTTCGGAGATCCCAGGAGTTCCCAGGGCGCACGTATGTGCCCTGGAAGTTTCTGGCGAAGGCTTTGACCAGGTCGTCCTAGTTGGAGATCTGCGCAGGAGGCAGATGCTCGAGCCAGGCTCGGGCGGCGTCGGAGAGGAACAGGGGTAGGTTGCGGATGATGAGGTTGTCATTATCTGTTCCACCCAGCTAGGAGGCCAGCCGGTAGTCCGCGAGCCACAGTTCCGGCCTTGTTTCCCCCGAGTACTTGGTGATGGTAGTCAGGGTCCGGAACCGGGTCGGGAACGGCGCCCGTCGTATGGCCCGGCTGAAAGCTTGTGGACCGGGTGGTTCCGGCGAGGGGCTCCGATCCTCCCCACTGTCATAGCGTCCCCCACGCCTGGGGTGGTAGCCTCGGCGCACCTTCTCGTTGAGGTGGGCTTGACGGTCGCGACGATGGTGCTCGTTGCCGAGGCGACCCGAGGCCGCAGGCGCTGTGTCCCGCGTGGGCCCGGTGTGGACCGAGGCTTCCCGCATGAATCGGGAAGTCGCGGCGCGATGCTCCGGGGGGTACCCCTGCCTTCGGGAGGCAGAGCTTTCGGCCCGTCGGACCACGGCATCCTCCAGGAGATTCTTGAGTTCTCCCTGGATACGCCGCCCCTCGGTGGTGGATGGTTCCGGCATCGCTCGGAGTAGTATTGCTACTGCAGCCAGGTTCTGGCCGACCACATTGGAAGCCGAGGGCAGCCTTGCCCTGGCATCGCCAGCGATGCGGTGTTGGACGTCCTGGGGCAGATGACGCGCTTCTCCGGCTGGTGCTCGGCCTGCCCACTCCTACCCGATGTTCTGCCGGAGCTGCACAAGTTGCCCTGCTTCCTCGTCGAGCCTGGCCTGCATCTCGCGGATTTGCTCGAGCTGTGCGTCCTGACCCCCTGCAGGGACTAGGACCACAGCTAGCTCCTGAAGGATGTCAACGCGAGGCACAGGCCTAGTGGGATCGTCGTCCTCCGGCATACCAAGGTGGTTGCCTTCGTCGAGACCCCCTAGATCGACGTGGAAACATTCGCGACTTGGGCCACAGTCCTCGTCGCCGAGGCTGTGGCTATCACCGGAGCAATCGGAGAGGCAGTAGTCACATGCGGTCATGAAGTCCCGCATGGCACTGGGGTTCCCGAGCCCGGAGAAATCCCAACCATAGTCGGGCTCGTCATCTTCCTTAGAACCCGGGGGCTCGTAGGTCGAGACGACCGTCAATCGGTCCCAGGTTCACCACATATGATACCCCGGAAGGTTCGGATATGCCTTTATGAAAGCGTCCACCAAAGAGGGGTCACTTGGTGGGTCGAAGATGAATCTAAAAGGCAAAAGGTGGAAAACGGACGGTACCTCTTGATCGACGGATGGTGACGAAGTCGTGTCAGGGACGGACTGCACCGTTATCTCAGGTACGAGGCTAACGCCCAGCAGGTCCTTCGCAAGGTGCTGGTGTCATTCGTCCGCTTGGGGTTGGCGTGTCGCGGGGAAACGACGCCAGTCTTCGTCTCAGACGCGAGGTCGACGCCCGACGTGTCCCCCGCTGGGGCGCCGGCGTCGTCGACTCGCTCGACAGCTGACGAGGTGCCGCCTCCTGCTTGGCCATGGTTGCCTCGCCTCCTCCTCCGTCGACGGGGAAGGTGACGGGACAGACTCGGATGCTGTTCTTCCGCCACGCGGGGAAGATGTCGTCGATTCCACCGCCGACGGGCGGGCTGACGGCCGCCATTGTCGTTGTCATGCGGCGGAGGAAGGAGTACCATGTCGTAGCTGCTAACGAGGGACAAGAACTCGAGACTCCCGAAGCGGAGCAGCGTCCCGGGCTAGAGAGGTTGCTGGAGACTACCTATCTGGAGCTTGACGGGAAGCTGTTCGTCAACACGCAGTAGGCCCCAACCTAGCGCGCCAACTGTCGGCGTTTCAACCCCGGGGGGTCCCTGGACCGACGAGTAAATTGTCGCTACGTTCCCAGCCCAGATGGGTCGGCACGGGACGGAACACATGAGGGAAAAGCAATAAGGGGAACCGCGGCTTGTGTTGTCCTACACCCAGGGTGGATGCGCTTGTAGTAGGGGGTTACAAGCGTTCACGAGGGAGAGAGAGAGAGCCTGCTCATCAGCCCGTCCTCCCACGCGGCCACCTTTTCGTACGAGGGCCCTGGACCTTCCTTTTATAGACGTAAGGAGAGGGTCTAGGTGTACAACGGGGGGTGTAGCAGTGTGCTAACATGTCTAGCAGAGGGGAGCCAGAGCCCTATGTACATGCCGACGTGGCTGTCGGAGAGGTGTTGGAGCCCTGTTCATGTGGCATCGTGGCCGTCGGAGGAGCGCTTGAGCCCTGTAGAAGCACAGCTGTCGGGGCTGTCGGATCCTTGCTGACGTCTCCTTGCTTTTGTAGGGGGCTGAGAACCGTCGTCGTCATGGAGCACGCGGGGTGCCATCATTACTTGTTTTACTGGGGCGAGCCAGATGGGACGCCGGTCTTGTTCTCCATAGCCTGGGCTAGCTAGGGGTAGGGTAATGATGGCCCCCCTTGTGGCATGGTCGGTCCGAGCCCAAGGTCGGGCAAGGCGGTGACTCCTCCGAGGTCGAGGCTGAGTCCGAGCCTAGGGGTCGGGCGAGGCGGAGACCATCGTCCGAGGTCGAGGTTGAGTCCGAGCCCTGGGGTCGGGCAAGGCGGAGACCGTCTTCCAAGGTCGAGGTGGAGTCTGAGCCCTAGGGTCGGGCTAGGTGGAGACCGTCTTCCGGGGTCGAGGTTGAGTCCGAGCCCTAGGGTCAGGCGAGGCGGAGACCGTCTTCAGGGGTCGAGGGTTAGTCCAAGCCCTGGGGTCGGGCGAGGCGGAGATCGTCGTCCGGGGTCGTGGTTGAGTCCGAGCCCTGGGGTCGAGCGAGGCGGAGACCATCCTCCGGGGTCGAGGTTGAGTCTGAGCCCTGGGGTCAGGCGAGGCGGAGCTTCCTATGGCGCCCGAGGCTGGACTTGGCTGCTGTCAGCCTCACCCTAGCGGGTGGCACAGCAGTCGGAGCAGCGCAGGCGGCGCTGTTTTCCTGTCAGGTCAGTCAGTGGAGGGGCGAAGTGACTGCGGTCACTTCGGCCTTGTCGACTAGAGAGCGCGCGTCAGGATAAGGTGTCAGGCGATCCTTGCATTAAATGCTCCTACGATCCGGTCGGCTGGCGAGGCGATCTGGCCAAGGTTGCTTCTCCGCAAGCCTGCTCGAGCTGGGCCTCGGGCAAGTCGAAGGTGCACCCGTTGCTTGAGGAGGTCCTCGGGCGAAGCGTGAACCTGCCTTGGTCTGCTGTTCCTACCCGAGGCTGGGCTCGGGCGAGGCGAGATCGTGTCCCTTGAGTGGACGGAGCCTTTGACCTGAATTGCGCCCATCAGGCCTTTGCAGCTTTGTGCTGATGGTGGTTACCAGCCAAGTTTAGGAGCCTTGGGGGTACCCCTAATTATGGTCCCCGACACTATCGACACAATTGTACGACACCATGTACGGTCTCGAGTGCTTCCCCGCTGCCCAGTGTGGACAATCAATCCTAGTCATGGGGGACCTCAGCACCGGAGTCTCTATAGTAACCCACGTACCGGAAATGATGGGACAATACACCATACCGGGTGTATGCCTACACACGTAGGAAGTTGACAAAAGCCTCGTGACGGAAGACGAAGCTGCACAACACATGACCCTGAACCACACCGCAAGTCTACCCTATGGGACTCGTCAATTGCCACTACGTCGGCGTCGGGCTCGCTACAGGAACCCACATACTGGACGAGTGAAGTGATATGTCATACTAGGAGTACGAATACACACTGACCTACCAAAGACATCAGAAGACTACACCACCCAATGGCATAGGCCGTGCCCCGTCTCCACTGTAAGGTCCTACCCTTGAGCTATAAAATGGCAGAGCCCCCTCCTTTTCCCACAGGCACACCTGATGTAACACGGTCCTCAAGCAATATAACGGCCAAAACTACACTAGACTAGGGCGCAAGCCTGAACCAGTATAACTCTCCATCTCAAACCCCCTGCTCGAGTCCATGTGATTCACTATTCGGAGTGAGTTCGCGCTAGCATCCTCCACCGAACACAAATTCTATTGTCCCCTGGTTTTCAAAACCACGACACATCCAATCAGGTGGTATAAGACCGTCTCCAGCAACATCCTCTATATTCATCTTCTACATCCGTGATTTACAGCCTCCTCTAAAATATTCTCTCCTCTATATCTTCTTTCTTTCTATTAGCGTCCTCTAAATCTCGTCCTCTATATGTAAATACCTATATAAGAGATATATTTTACTTTTAATTTTTTACATACCTATTTGTCATGCTCTCAAATGTATTTGTACATATTTTAGTTTTGGTAAATCTTTTGTTTAAAATAACAAAATGGATAGAGGAGGGGATAGAGAAACTCTATATATGGAGGATCCATCAGTGTTCTCTAAATTTAGTTGACCGTTTAGGACCTATTTAGAAGCACCCAATTTTTAAGAAATTGGTTTTTGAAAACTGAGGTGGTTCCAAACATACTAGAATAAAACTGCGCCCTATCGGGTGCTATGCTATTCACATAAGTATTTAAAATTGTAATGAGAAAAAAGACACTCAAATAGAAAAGGGAAGCATAAAACAAAACATCAAAGTGGCTGCAAAAGTCTATTTATATAAATATCTCCTACATCACATTTGCTTATGGTTTACATGTTCGGTCAATTACATGACCGTTCGCCAGAAGCAAGGTATAATAAGATCAGAGTTAAATAACTACAGTCCCTAACATGTTGCATCATTATCAAGCAAAGTAAATTGATAATGACAAGTGCATTTACCCCAAAACAAAATCTAGCCTGGCTCTGACCTGCACCACTTTCAATAGCCCTTGGAGGTTTTCCCTGAGTCCATTACTGATGAACCTCACTTATTGAAGCCATTACATGATGGCACCTCTGAGGGAACCGTGATGAAGGTAAGGCCCAGCATATTCTACTTTTGGCTTGTCCCTGAACCTGATGACCCCTAGCAGTCCCATTGCATGTCCACAAAAAACGCTGCAGCTCCTTAAAGCATTTCTGCCTCTACAAAACCAACAATCAAAGGTTATTTTGTTGTCGTTGTCAATTTTTTATATATCAGGTCCATGAAAATGGTGTCGTTTTGTAGCTTTTTTCTGGACAAAAAAATATCTAAAAGTTCCGCTTTTAATATCCACTTAGAAGCATTGAGGATACAGAGCTTTTCTGATGAGCATGTGAGCTGGCACAAGATAGGGAGATCCAATGCCATATATGAAAATGATGTTATAAAAGGCTGGAAGAAGACAATGGTGTTGTACAAAACTTCACAAAGAGGCGAAAAACATGATAGAGATAATTGGGTAATGCGTGAGTATCACCTTGGAGAAGAGGAAGCCGAAAAAGAGGGGAACTTGTAGTCTCTAAAATCTTATATCAGTTGGCAAATAAAAGTATGCAAATATCTTAAACGGAAACTATTATGAACGATGCACCTGCTTCAGTGATTAGTCCAAAAACTCCAAAGATAGTCACACCACAGCCACACCATCTTAAAAATAGTACATGTGAAACTAAGCAAAGTATTTTATCCTGCAAGATCAGTTAACTCATTAACCTCTTTTGCAATCACAGTGATTATATTAATAGCTCTGAAGGAGTCTTTCTTACAAATGTTACTCTTTGTGTGTGTTTTTGTATAATACATATGAGAGTTGTGTATGGCAAGCAAAAGAAACGGGAATGAAATTACCATGGCAATAGGGTCCACATAGTCACAGCACCAAAGCGACGTTTTTTATGGGGCATTGTGCACAGTCCAATTAATTGGATCAAAGACAATATTGGATAGCCAAACCTAAGGAATATACTCTAAAACTGAATAAATAAAGATATAGCAAAAATCATTGCAACAAATTACGATTTACCTGAAGCCGGCATAATATGGTGCTGAGAAGATACAAAGAAACTTAACCAAGCCATCTGACAATAATGGCAAAAACACAACATCAAAACCTTGATCTGAAAGTTTGATTTTGCCGTGCTGAATAAATTACCGAGTTTAATCAAGTGGAGCAGCTGAACAATTGTCAACCCCTTACTATCGCAATCTACAAAAAAGTTTAATCATGTTTAGTTTTGACTAAAATAGTGAGTCACTGAGCTGATAGCACATAAATGTAAAGAGAACTATAATACCGTGTATTTGGTCCCCTCTATGTTCAGAGTAATAGTTAAATTGACAAGCGAGATGTGCTGCAATGAAGAAGAAGTTACACAGTTACCAAGCTATTTTAAATCCAACAACAACATGTATAATCTTTAATAAGGGAATTTCAGCATATATTATACCTTTAGTGGTATCTGACCTTTACCGAGTTAACTAACATGATATGTAATAACGCTTTAGCTCCTGCTTGATGCTCCTATGAAATAAGAGATAAATATTTGATGTCAACAAAAATAACTGACTTCTAGGCTTAGAAGCAGGTAAGAAATCATGTTTCTGTAGTCAAACATGCATACATATAGAGGTCGTCCAATAATTGAGAGGTACCATGGGGGCTCTCGGCTCTAACACACACATGAAAGGCTAGTAGGTAAAGATACATGTGAAAAACTTTCCAATATTGTGTAGGTGGCTAGTACAAAGCGCCAAATTTATTATGATCAAACTATTCTTCATTTAAACATAATGAGCTGAACCTTGACTTGAAGCCTCATGAACTTCACATAATCGAGGACCTCATCTAGCATAATTGTCCTATCTGTTTGCTGCTAGATTGTCAGATTTGAATCAACTCTGAAATGATTTTGATATTTATCAATAAGAGCTCGGTTGTATGTATAGAGAAATTTTCGAATTTGAACCAACTCAAGCATCTCAGAGTTTTGTTCAAATGTTTATATATATCAGCCATTACACAGTCAACCAAGCTTCAGGCCATTACCTGTGTTGTATAGTTATACCAGCAATTGCACAGTCAACCAATCTTTGAAACATTTTTGTAGGTATAAATAGATCATGACAGTAACGAATACATCCTAATTCTAACAAATGGAAATCATCGAGTATACCTGGTCTGGCTGTAAAATCCTAAAAATATAGCGCAATTTGGTCACCGTTTGGGTTGCTAATGTGTAATTGTTAAGGAACTAAAGGAACAAATAATTACTTGAATCATTCTAAGAAGTTGCACTGTATGGCCAAAAAGTATTTGTATCAAGCTAGTAAGATAACCCGCACAAGATGGATTAGATCCAAAAATATAGAAAGATAAAGAACTGTTAGACAGGGAAAAAATACAGTTCAAGTTTATTACTCAAACTCTTTGAAAATATAAATCAACCTTGATAACTTCACTGGACAAATAAAGAAAACAAGACTGTTTGTGCTGTTAGTAGAGAGTTTGGATTTCTTCAACAACACCTCACGGATCTACATATCCCATAACCAATTTATGTGCACAACGCAGGATCGAAGGGACGCCCCAATTGCTTGAACATCTCTTAGGATGGCTCTAGCTCCTATAGAATAACAGACATCCCTGATTTTAGGCAAGCAGATGTCATCCTGAACTGAGAACTGATAAAAGACAAAGGGAGTTTAACACCAAGATCTAGATCGAGAAGTAGCGAAGGGGGATTGATGATCACCTGCAGGTCTTTGCGATGGAGGATCACGCTCACCGAGCGTAGCCATCAAGATCTCGAGGCCCTTGTCGTAGTAGGTGATGGACCTGCAGGTATCGGCACCCAAGCATGTAGTGCGTGTCGCTGAGCTACATCTAGACCGAGAAAGCGGAGAGGGACCACTCCTCGTCCCTCTGGTGAGGCTCGACAAGCTGCAGCTGGTGGTGGTCGTCGTCGCTGGCTGCACAGGCATTGGCCTCGACCTCGCCGCTGACAGGAGACTCTGGTGGCGGCACGATTGGTGGCGGCATGATATACGCAACGGCGCAATCGAGGACAGGGATGGAAGGGGAGATGCACGGACGGCGGGAGCATCTAGACGGAGAAGACGGCTCCTCGGCCCTCTGGTTAGGCTCGGTAGGCTGGAACTGTTGGTTGTCGTCGCTGCCGGCTGCATAGGCCTCGTCCTTGTGCCGACAGGTGTTTTTGGCGGTGACGTGATGCCTGCAACAGCGCGCTCGAGGATGGCCATGAAAGGGGAGGTACATGGGCGATGGGACCATCTAGCCGGAGGAGGAGGCGAGGGACCACTCGTCGGCCCTCTGGTGGTCGTCGCCGCCGGTTGCACAGGTCTTGGCTTCAGCCTCGCCGTCAGCAGGCACCTCTGGCGGCGGTGTGACGCCTGCAACGACTCGCTTGAGGACGAGGATGGAAGGGGAGGTAAGGGACGGCAGGAGTAAGGAGGGAGAAAGCACCTGATGCGTTTCCGTCGTATCCGTGAAGGTTGTGGCCGCGAAAAGGAAGAGGGATGAGGTGACCGCGATGGAGCAGAGGCAGGGTCCGCGTCATGGCTCTGCCATCACTCGAGCATGGCTGCACCCATGCCTGTCACGACTTCAGGAGCAGTGCAGCAGTACCTGCCTGTCCCAGTAATACGAGCGGACGCAGAGAAAAAAATCACCACACGTCAACGCGCGCAGGCGACGTAGACCGGTTGGGTGGTGTCGTGGTGCCCTGGTGGGTCGGAGAGGGTGGGGCAGACCATGGACGTCGGGTCCGACTACCGGCCCACGCGTCGCGCCGCGGAGGGTTGTGAGCGCGTGAAACGCAGACAGAGCTCGAAAGGGCTTCAAGTTTTAAGGAAGTAGATATACTAGTTTATGTCTTAGTTTATAGAAACTAGATTCTTAGTTTCTTAAAAATCAAGAAGCTAGCCTCTCCTAGCTAAAATTAGTTTAGGAAAACTGACACCATAAAATAGTTATTTTAAAACTAGTTTCTAAAAACTAGAGATAGAAACTGGATTCTTAAAAACTAGATTGTTTCTAAATAAAGTTTTATAGAACACCTTTGGGTGTGTAGAGGATGAGAATCTCATCTAAAATTCGGGGTAGAAGTCATTTTAGAGTACCTGTTGGATGTTGGATGTTGGAGAGAGTCTCCTACTCCTATATACAAAGAACCTATAAAAACGAAACTCATACAGGAAATACATCCAAACAATCCTTACACTTCCCCTCGTTTTTTATAAAAATTCCTTCAATCTCTATTTCTTAACCCGTTACACGGTTAATCGATAGATATGATATTGACATTACCTATATAAAACTGAATATTCAGATACACATACATTACGTACACTGAATCTTTAAATTTAAATATGGTATTGGTATGTTCCATAGTCCATACGAATATCAAAGCTTTCCATCGGTCGGTCACAACTATCTGCATTTTGCGTGTGCAAGATCGTTTCTGAAATAAAGTTCACTTTTGTTCGTAATGCTTCAAAATAGATAAAAACATATACTATATGAGTTTGAGTTTCTTTAGTGAAACCAGAGTTGACCGTAAATGAAAGAGGTTGTTGCGTAAAACGGTGTGAGTGTCTATTCTGTCTATGATGGTATACTGTAAATAATCACATGTTTGAAGATAACTTAGGTAAAGAGTCCTTAAATTTGGGCCTTTACTTTTGAATTGAGTTCTTTTTACATTTATCTGGAGTATTTGGCTGTTTACTTGCAACTGCCCGAGCGCCAGCATGCCGGTAGCCAGTGCTAGTCATGTAAGTTTGGGCCGTGCCTATTGGGCCAGCACAGGCCTGACGCGTAATTAAAAGCACGAAACCTGGCCCAGCATGGAAGGGAAAATGTCGAGCCAGCATGGCACGTATAACGTGCTAGGCCGTGCTTCCATTTTCGGCCCGACGACCCACATGGCCCGGCACGGGTGTTTGGGGCGTGCCCGGGTCGGCCCGGCACGGCTAAAAGCACGAAGGGCGCGCGACAGCTGGGATATTAGGGTTTAGGGTCACGACCTCATTCACTTCACTCACATTTCATTTCTCTGACGACCTCTTGTTTCTCTCACCTCCCTCGTCGGCCGTCTCTTCCATCTGATGCGGCGTTCCATGGCCAGATCCCTGATGTGCTTCGTTCAGATCCATTGCGCTTGCGTAGCTCCTTGCACATCTCAAAACCCTAATCCCGATTCCTAGGTAAGTTTTCCCAGGAACCAAAGCGTCGTCGACGCCAGCTCAAGTGCTCAATAGACTTTGCCAAGGTATGGAAAAAGTGACTTGTTCGGCACGCCGCACGTTGTAGGCCCATTCGCATTCGTGCCTTTTCCCAAGAGGCAGCAGTAAGTGCTTTCTCCTTAAATTCTCACCTGCTACAAATGTTTGCTTACTGCTGCTCAGTGCTCACTACCCCGGCCCAGTACCCTAGTTTCTGTTTGCTTGCTGCCTCGTGCTTTATTTTTATACCCACTACCCCAATTTGCTTGCTGCTCACTTGCTAGATCTGTATCCACTTGCTCTACAATGGGGAGGAAGAGGTTAGTTGTTAGAAAAGCTTCTGGTAGTAGTAGGATAGATGGTTTCAGCAATCCTATTCCTAGCGAACTCTCCCCTACGAAAGAAGATACTAGGTCTCGACCTGTTTGTAGTCCTCCTTACGAGTACCAGCAAATGGTGGTGGCACTAGGCCTGTGTCTGGTTCTAGTTCCTTACCAATACCAGTAGATGGTAGTAAAGGTGAACCTGGTTTTAGTTCCTTACCAGTACCATCAGATGGTACTGGAGGTGTTTCTAATGGTGATGGGGATATTGGTACTGATGTGCCAGTAAAGGGTGCTAAACCATCTATTTCTAGGGCAGAGTGCTAGAAGCATATGGATAAGCGGGAGATTGTCGAGAATGGTATAAAAAGTTATATTGCTATTTAGACCACCTAGAGGGGGGTGAATAGGTGATCCTGTAAAATCAACACTAAATGGCACAAACTTGGTTTATGAAATGTTAGTGTAATCAAAACCAAGGTGCGTGCTATGTCTAGAGAGAAAGAGATGACTTCTTCACTTCATTGCTCTTCACAAGGTGAGTATTAAACTTAGAGCAACTATCAAGTGAGAAGAAGCAGAGAGAATTACACACAAATAACAACAGATGACACAATGATTTTATCCCGTGGTTCGGCCAAGTAGAACACTTGCCTACTTCCACGTTATGGCGTCCCAATGGACGAGGGTTGCACTCAACCCCTTTCAAGCGATCCAATGATCCACTTGAATACCACGATTTTCTTCCTTATAGCAGATGTTCCCTTTGTGAGGAATCTCCACAAGTTGGAGCCTCTCACCCTTACAATATTGATCACAATGAAAACCACAAGAGTAAGGGAGGGCATAGAAACACACGCAAGAGCTAGAGTCACAATAACGGCACGCACACAAGTCAAGAGACGAGCACACAAATACAGCGCAGCGAGTTCACAACTCAACAAGTGCTCAAATCTCAAACACAATGATCCGGATGCGTGCTTGCCGAAGTTTAGGCGTCTTAGGATGTTCAATGGAGGCTTGGTATGCTGCTTCATGCGCCTAGGGGTCCCTTTTATAGCCTCAAGGGGACTAGGAGCCGTTGGAGCTTCATTTGGAAGCTTCCAGCCTTCCTTGTCTGTGGGTGCACTGGACTGTCCGGTGGCGTACCAGACAGTGAACAATAACGGATCTGATTGACATTTTTCTCCTCTGGAAGAACTAGCCGTTGGTGCACCGGACAGGTTACTAGTCACTGACCTGTGCATTGGACATGTTACTATTCACTGTCCTGTGCACCGGACATGTTACTATTCACTGTCCTGTGCACCGGACAGCTACTATTCATTGTCATGTGCACCAGCCAACAACACACTAAGTATTTTTTTCTCCAATCTTTCTCCATTTGACTTCATTGAGTTTTTATCACTTAGACAAGCATGTTTAGCACATAAAACAATTTACTAAGTGTCTAGAACTTACCTTTATTCTTGATCCATCTAGATATATCTTTACTTAACATCTGTTAGTTCTCACCTAGTGTGTTGTGCATCTAATCACCAAAACAATATGGAAATGGCCCATTTCCCTTTCAGCTATATGTCACTATTGTAAAACTGAGTTGAGTGCAGATTCTGCTAGTGATAATGGGCATTTGAATCGACACTTCAGAGCTTGTTTGAAAAAGGCAGGGCAAACTTTTGGTACATGTGACTTGCTGGATACGGACTATTCAGATGCTTTTAATCATGTGAAAGATGAATTATTTCGTGTTTTTGGCTTTTACTATAACAAATATGCTGAAAGTGATGTTATAGGAACAATGGATGAACATGACATAGAACATTCAGATAGTTCTTTGGTAGCCCACTTATGGAAGAGATCGAAGAGGAAAGAATCTGCTAACTCAACGGTAAATCAAAGGTGGAACCCTAATGCTAAATTGAATCATTATCAGCCACTGATCGCACCTTGAAGGGTGATAAGGTAAAATTACTTGAATGGTGGAGGGAACACAAGTACAGTTTCCTAGTATTATCTCATTTTGCTAGAGATATTCTTCTTGTTCCTGTTTCGACTGTTTCTTCTGAAGCCACATTCAGCACAGTGGGTAGAATTATTGAAGAAAGGAGGTCCTCTCCTGCACCTGAGACAGTGGAGGCCATCACCTGCCTTAAGGATTGGAAAAGAGCAGAAAATAGAAAGCAACATCAACTTGATGATCCTAAGATTGAACAAGCTTTTGCTGATTTCAGCCATGATTTGTGTTACTTCTTTTATCTAGTTCATTCTGTAATTATGGAATGTTAATGTAATATGGACTATGGGCATTAAAACTTTTATCAATATGTACTCTTTTCCTTACAGAGGGAGCCCCACACTGGGGTGTAAGGTTTTTAACGAGGCAGATTGAGGAATAAAAAGTATTTTCCATCAAAACTTGTTTGCCCTACTTTTTATGTTGTTTGAGAGAGTTAATGTTAATAATAAGTTATTTATGTTCACTGTTGTTTATGTTGTTTAATTTATGTTGTTGTTTATTGTTAATATGACTTGTGCTTGAGAGAGTTTTGTGAATATCTGTTAATTGGGAGCCGGGCCTAGTCAAGCACGGCCCGAAGCAAGCACGCCGTACTTTTAGGGATGTGTTAGGCTTATATTTTAGAAGATATGCCCAATAAGACTTAACCCGAATGAAATCCGTGCTGGCTCGGCCTGACAATTTGAAGTCCGAAGCATGATGACCTAGTATCGGGCCAGCACGACACAACCCATCTTATAGGACTGAGCGTGACCCCATGACCATCCTTCCTTATCCTCGTTGCCGCCGGACGCCTTGCACGAGATCGTCGATGGCCTGCCTGGGCGGCGTGGCGTCGCCGTGCACACCGGTCTGCTGCTGCCCCTGAGGAATCACTGGAGAGGCGCCGGCGCCAGAGCCCAGAGCCGTGGATGGTGCCAGTCGGTTCTGTCAGCTCTCCCTCGCTCGCCTCTTCCTCTGTTGGACGGTAGGTTCTCTTCTCTCGTGATTGCAGACCTGCCGAGTAAGGAAGAGAAGAAGAGAGGAGAGAAGGGCTTATCTTGAGATGGCAAAGGCGCCACTTGGCCGAATTGTAGTGGATGGTGAAGTGAAACGGAGAGAGATCTTTCGAACGCTAGCTCACTTAACCTAGCCCTATGGAAACTATTCTTGCGGTTGCGGCACACAGGTGAACAATGCCTGAATGAAGACCCAAGAAACTAAGAGCAACTTCAACAGCTTATATAAAAATCCTAGCTAAACCTCAAATTTAGAGAGTACTTTTTAAAATAGATAGCTTTCTACAAGGCATGAATACCAACAGATTATGTAAACCAAATGTTGACTCGGGTTTTGTATATGTTTGAATTTTTCTGCATTCCACGCTCCGCTCTCACACTCGGCTTTTGGATCCGGTTTGAAGTTGTCTCTGATAATACCATTTGTGTTGCTGAAACTCATTCAACTCAGCATGAATAATGTAATCTCATTTCAAAAGGTCTGACAAATCAAGCCCAAGTAATGAACTATATTATAGCCACCTACAGATAAGAGTTATTAGCTGCAAGAAGTTTCAGAACCCAGATTTCAGTCTATCAATTAATGTATGGCGCGATCTGTACAACGGTGGCGACCTCATAGGGTGTGGGACTGTGGGCGCAGGAAACAGAGCTGGAGCGCGGGAGGGAGAAGTAGCAGGAGAGCACGGGAGGGAGCAGGAGGGCGGGAGATCGGCAGATGGCGAGTCTCAAGTGCTAGGCAAATATGGCTAGCGATGGGGAGGAGATGACGAGCTGGATACGATGGCGAGTTTGAAGGCGAAACTGTTGCAAGCTAATATCAGGATGTTTTCTATTTTTTTTATCGAGACAATGGTGTTTAGCTAGTCTGTTGGTGATGCTCTAAGCCGGCTAGGCTACGATTTGTGTCTACGTATTTCAGTTGTATTTGATGAACGAACATGGAATTCACTTGCTGTAATTGGTATGACGTCTGACTAGTGATGTTTCAGCCAATCCAGTACATGAACCTTATGTGCATCAATGAGCAATTTCTCTTGGACAGTTAGTAGCAGGATAAATTTTGCTATGTCCCGGCGTTGACGATCCTCGTAAACAGAGATATATCTGACATCAAAATGCGCAAATAATGGTCACTTAAAAACAAGATCTAGCCCTAAACCACGCGAGGAGGCCGAGAACGCCTAACGCCTGACGATGTATATATCGTACGATGGGACGCATGCATCTTCCATTGCTCCTGCTCCAGCAGCTTCCCCTCCTTCTCTCTGATGGCCTGGATGCTACGCTGACGCTTGACTCCATCGGCTTCCTGGTAACCCTCGCGGAGCTTGCGTTTTATAGCCTCCATCTTCTCGCTCTCGGCGGCGACCGGTCTCTTGGTCTCACTCATGCTCTTCTGTTGGTTCGATATAATTGTTGCGGTCGGGAGCGTCTTCGGTGCCGGTATATAATGTTGCTTCTTGTGTTCCTCGGCGGTGGGAAGCATACTTGCTGGCAGTGGCGGACCCAGGATAAGAATTCATGGGGGCTAAAAAACCACATGACAAATTAAGCAAAAGATCGTAAAAACCAGCGTTGCATTGAATTCAAGTTTTATATCAATACACGATATAAATTCAAAGAAAAAATAAATAAACAAAAGAAGTAAACATACTATTAAGTTCTTACTAGCCTAATAAAAATTGGGTGTACCTTATAGAATATTGATCTCTTCGATGGGCAGGTGTGCCGAGAAAGGGGTGGGTCAAAGGACGTCTCTAGTTGAGAGATAGGGCCCGTTGGTTCAACAAGCTCGCTGACCTCCAAGCTAGCTAGCGTCATCGCGAACAATGAAATCGGACATGCCGAGCTAGCTAGCGTCATGAGGATGACAAGCGAGGCGGGGGAGTGTCGCGACATGTCTCGAAACGGACTGGATCAGGCAGTGTCGATAAGAATGGGACTAGACCATAGTCAAAATGTTCCTGGATCGATTGGATTGAGGAGCGGGGTCATGGGTCGTTGGTCGACACTTTAAAAAGGGATGTATAATCTAAGGGACGAGAATATTATGAATTTGATATATTGAGTCTAATGGGCTGATGATCTCGGGTTGATTCTATGGATCAAGGGTCGTGTTCTAAAATTTCAATAACAACCTAGCACCAGTCTAATATCATCTCATTCTACCATTGAAACTTTAGGCTATCTCTATTAGATTTTCTATCTTATCCTTATAGTTTCGCTTTTCCTCTTTAATCGTTTGATCTTTTCTTGTGCCCATTTAGATCTTGCTGGTTCTTGTGGGTTTTATCTCTTTTATGTGTTTCCCCGTTTCGTCGTTTTTCGGTTCTCCTTTGCCTTTGTTTCCCCTTTTTTTCTTTGGGGGTTGAGCTCTGAGGTTTTCATACGGGGTTTCATCTCTAGCCTACCCCAACGTGCTTGGGACAAAAAGGCTTTGTTGTTGTTGTTGTTGTTGTATCCTCTATTTTAAACCTTACTCTACAAACAGTATCATTTACAGTTCTATGTCCCCTATTTTACACTAACTGCTGGAGACAGTGTTATACTTGTACAAACAGAAAACCTCAACCGACCTAAAAATTTAAATTTTCTCTATACTAACACTAAATGAATATTAGATATATAAGAGAGAGAGAGAAAATTGAGGGAGGCCATGGCCCACTTTACCCCCCTCTCGGTCCGCTCCTGCTTGCTGGTGGTACGTGCGATCTCTTGTTGTGTACCTCGGCGGCGTGAAGCATCTTTGCTGATGGTACGTGCGGGTTCTTGTGTACCTCAGCGGCGGGAAGCATCTTGGTAGGCGGTAAGTGCATCTTCTCGTGCACCTTGTCGACGGCAACGCGTGGGAGCGGTGTCTGATCAGCAGAGAGATTGTCGAGCTTCTTCTTGACCGTTAGGGGTGAAAATGGGTAGGGTACCCGAAACAGGTATCGAATATGGGTATTAATTTGGGACTATTTTTGGATACGAATATTTTTATATTCGAGATGGATATGGGTAATACCTGGATAGTACAACTTCGGATACGGAACGAGTACTACCCGGTAAATACCCGGATATTCGGGTCGGATACGGGTACCCGAAATTCGTGTACCCGTTTTTTCTTTTTCTGCATAATAATATAATTATAAAATCATAACTTTTACATATGAAACCGGATGAAGATAAAGTTTATATGAAAATTGTAGAGCTCGAATAGATCTATAACTTTGTAGTACAACACATTTTTGTTTAAACATATCTTTAGACAAAAATCATTGAAATAATGTCTAAATTTATATCAAAATAATAGACTTTATCATTTTCATGTGGTGACTTAAGATTATATCCATGTGGGAACTTAGGATTATCTTTTTATAAACTATTTATTAATATTGGTAACTTATTTGCAATTTTCGGTCCACGCTGCAATATTTTTATGAATTTAATTGTATTTTGATGATTTTCTATAACAAGAAATTAATAATACACCAAATAGCCTAAAAAATTCATGAATTTTTACGGGGACACAACATATATCAAAACTAGTGTATTTATGAATTTTAATTATATTTTGATGATTTTATGTATACAGAAATTAATAATGTACAAATAGCCTCAGAAATCTATGAAATTATACGAAGGTACAGGGTCTGTTTGGTTCAGCTTTTTTCTGACCAGCTTTTTTGAAAATCTGACTGTGGAGAGAATCTGGCTGTGGGGAAAATCTGAGTATCATTACGATTACGTGTGGAGGAAGATAAAGTTGTTCGTAGGGCTCAGGATCTAGAAAGTTACGGATTCCTACTATTACAACGACTCAACCGATTATGTGTTTATGTTGATTTTGGATGGTTTTTGCCCCCAACGAATTTTATAGAAGCTGGCTGAAAAGCTGAGCGTTTGGCAGTCCACAACAGCTTTTGGTGGCCAGAAGCTGCCAGAACCCGAAACAAACAGGGACATATGGCCACATATAGTCATAAAAAATAATGGGACCATAAAATCCACAGGATGTCAACGTTTCTTCTATTTTATTTCCACTTATTGCGTGAGTTACACGTGAAATCACTCTAAGTATCTGTCAGTACCCTAAAACTAGGGTACCCCTTACTACTGTATGGAGACACAGTACCGACGCGGCTATCTTTGACCGCGTGGTAAAGGAGCGGAGCGTTAGGCTAGGCCGTGACTCGCCCCAGCTTCGGGTGACTACTCTGGGCCAGCAACAGCTCCCGACCCCACCACGTGGACAGCTCCGAGGCTGCACGTGGCCAGAGAAGGTAATATACTCCAAGGCATCGTCAGTGAGTCCGGACCCACATAAGAGAGTGTCGGACCCCTGCATATACAATCCGGGCCTCCGGGTATGGTCCAGGACCTCCACGTGAGCAAACCGGACCCCTCGGATGGGACCTGGACCCCTCTGTGTGGGGTCCGGGCCGCTCACAGCAGGGTCCCGAGATTCTGGGACAGAGAATACCCGGGCCTTAATCAAAGCCAGGCGGGGGTCTGGAGCTGACACGTGTCCGGACCTTATCGTATACGCTTTTGCTCCCTGCCCAGGCAGAGACCCAATGCTGCCGCGTGGCCTATTGCACGTGACGTAAGCCAATGGGCGGAGCCTGACGTAGGGCTTCAGGGCTGCGCGGCCTCTGTATTTATTGCGGATAAGGCGCGCCGCCTGTTCACACTACAAGAAACTAATAAATGTTCGTGGGTTAATTTAAGAACGTGGGTACCGACGTTCTTAATTGAGTTATGTTCGTGGGTTAATTTAAAAACATGGGTACCCACGTTCTTATATTAAATTCGTGGGCTCGTGATAAAACCGTTGAACTTATCGTATTAGGAACGTGGGTACCCACGTTCTTAACTTAAATTCGTGGGCCACGTGGACACCGTCGAACTTAACCAAAAACCTAAATCTCTCACAGCTCGCGTGTCTGTCTTGTTTTCCCTCTGTCTACCGCGCGCGCCCACCGCTAGCTGCCTCGCCACCAGCACGCCGCTACTTGCCCGCCGCCAGCGCCTCGCCCCGCCGCCACCCCGCGCCCGCCCGGCCGCCCCACCGCGCGCTTGGGCAAGGTGGTACCGTGCGGTGCTCGCCATCAAGCGCCGCTGCGGCGAGCACCTCAACCCGCAGCCAAGGAGCCCCTTTCTCGGCATGCCCAAGTCCTTCCATGGCGTCAAGCCGGAGTTCTGGGACGGGATGCGGTCTCGCCTCGCCGCCCTTCGACCCAACGGGTCCATTTCGCGCTGGTTCCTGGCCGACCTCCCTACCGTGCTTGTAGTGGGCGACTCGGTGTTCATCCATGGGGGTGTTCATCCATGATTGTTCAGCCTGGTAATTCGTTTATATGCGCTCTACTGTAACCTATGCTTTGCAGTCTGATTAGCAGCCATCTGAGAACTTGAGACGTGATTATTGCTCTCTTTGCTTGCTGTAACAGAGTTTTTTCTTCTTCCCTACAAGCATATTTCTTTGTTTTGGAATATTTGTTCAAATTCCCCCACCCTGGTCTCTTCCAAGCGAGTGGTTTCTAATCCCTCACTATTCTTTTTTTATATGAACTAACTATTCTAGACTGTAAACATGTGTGGCACTGTCGGTTTACCGATTAGAAATTTTTGGTGGCTTTGGTGGTTCACAGGCAATTTCATTCAATAGGTCTAATCTGGTGAAGGCTATAAGTTTTAGTTCAGATTGGGATGGTTTCAGTTTCTGATTCGGAATTGGTGTGCCATACTAAAGCTTTTCCTTGGTTTTGTTGATATGATATGAAGTTGCATTTAGGGTAACTTGTTCTAGTCTTAGGGTAGATACTTTGGCCTTATCCTGCCGCGTTGCATATGATATACTTTAGTGACTGTATATTGTCAAATTTGTTGATTTGAATTGTTTGCATTCGTAGGTGGTATAGTCATTCCACTTTTTCCTGCACTTTTAATCTGTAATAATATCTCGAACACGCGAGAACTGCGTATCATTATATTAACAGGAGAAATAACGGTCCAAAATAGACTAAGAACAAAAACAATCCTCTCAAGGAGGCCACCAAAGAAAGTATAAAAGTGGGCCATAACTAAAGAAAAAAACTGCCACAAACTACAAAGACAAGTATCTAAGCTGAGAGCAGGGAAAGCCCCTTGGCTCCGGCCATGCTCCAAGCCACAATCTCCTCTCCAGCCAGAACCAAGGCCTAGAAGTTTTCCATTAAAGACGCAATCGTTTCTGTGCTTCCAAATGGCCCACGCGACCAGGAGGATGAGGGAGTTCAGGCCATTCTTAACAGAACCGCCCACCGAGCTAACAGCCTGCTTCCACCAAAAAAAAAGAAGTCGACTAGAGCGAGGCAATGGCAGCAAGGCCCAATCTCTGCAGCAGGATGAACCAAAATTGTTTTGCGAAAACACAATTTACCAGCAAATGATGGATAATAATGAGTCATCTGTTAGATCTTCCTTCTGACATGCCATGATTTTCTTTATAAATCTTACCAGTTAACAATGATAAATAGAAATAAAAAGATCGATCCTGGGGATTTTGAGTCTTGCCTTTTATTTTTATGTTGCACATGATTTTTGAGCTAAGTTTTTTCCCCTGAGATAACATGATTTTTTTCATAACAATTCAATTGAAGCCTTCCGTTCAGAAAGACAATTTAATCCTGACCTTTCTTATTAATTTAAACTTATAAAAAAATGAATTTTTCCACTAGCCAATCATTCTAGGAAGTTTGACTGAAAAGCATCTATGCAGCTTAAACTGAAGTCCTAATGTTCTGATTACCTGAACAGTTCTTATAAAGCATCATCATCATCATCACTTGTGATGGGTGGAAGCCAGTACGATGATGAATGGGTGTTGGCCAGTGCCGATATCACTCTTGTTCTTGTTGGGAAACTTGGCTATGGAAAGAGTGCAACTGGAAATAGCATCCTTGGACAGGAAGCATTTGTATCAGAATATTCACATTCTGGTGTTACTAATACTTGTCAGCTGGGAAGCACTACCCTGAAGGACGGTCGGACCATCAATGTTATTGATACACCAGGTAAGACTTCCATTTCAATGTTATTTCTATCTGTTCAGTCTGTTGGTCTTTTTGGTGTTGTGAATTCGTGGTTCGTGGTGCCTAGATTTGATCTTGTGCCACATTTCACCTTACCTGTCTTCTTTCTCTGGTTTGTTACTTCTATTCTTTATCATAGAAGTATCATTATTATTATGATGTTTGCTATAGGGCCCATGGTTTGTTACTTTATTTATCCATTCAAACTGAGTGGAGAAGCCATCTGCTACCCTCACATTTAGCATGCTGGTGTATAGTGCAATGTTTGCATGAAGTAGTTTACTCACTGAAGTTAACTTTTATATTGATAGAACTTGATGCTTGCTATTACCATATGAAGAAGTGCCACTGTTATGAAGGGCTTTTCATTCTTTAGAGGTCATTTTCATCTTGGAAAAAGAAGTTTACTATATAATATGGAAAGTCTAGGTCTAGGTTGCTTTTCGATTGTTTTTATTTGTGTTAAAAAGTAAAAACTTTTGAACTCTACCACCTGTTTCGGATGCCTGTGCACTCACGCTTGCTCTTTAATGAAACATGTGCTCAAGTGTATTCGCGAAAAATATGAAATTTCTCATGCTTAAAATGCTTCATGAACGAGAAGGTTTCACAATTGTTTCCCAATTACATGGTGAAGCATATTAGTTATCCTTTGTTTTTATGATCAATTCACACTGCAGTTTTTTTTCAAGAGGTAAAAGTAACTTTATGCATCATAAAGAGCTGGTTTTGAAATATCAAAATTGTGGATAACATGACACCTTTTTAAAAGCCTAGAATACTTGGAAAATGTTCCGGTTGATGGTCCTTGATTATATATTTTATATTTGAAAGGTATTCACAGCCACCAGTTATTTTCTTGTGATGTTCAAGTTTATTATTTTGGGCTAGTTACTAACTTAAACTTCCTATAGGGTTATTTGATATGAGCATTACATCAGACGATGTTGGTAAAGAGATTGTTAAATGTATGAACATGGATAAAGATGGGATACATGCAGTTCTAATGGTTTTTTGTGGCACATCTCGGTTTTCTCGAGAGGATGCAAGTACAATTGAGACTATTAAGGTCTTTTTTGGGGAAAAGATTGTTGACCACATGATTTTAGTTTTTACTTAAGATTGTTTTCCATTTCCTTCTATTAGCTCTATTTGATCAATATGGTCATCATTATCACATATCACTTATCTGCTTTGATGCCTTTTATTGACATTATTGTTCGTCTGCATTGAATTGTCACTTGTTTTTAAGGGAATAGAAGAGTATTTTGCTCTAGACGTGATATTGCTCAATGTGTCCGGTGATATTGTATTTTTTTCTCAACAATTCATGCAGTTCATGTCAAGGCACAGTGGGGCGACCCCCCTTCCCTCCGCCTGTTTGTTCTAATTTTTGTGTTGATTGAGCAATGGCAATGGTCATACATTGTGATCAAGCCTTTCCATCAAAGTTTTGGCATCTGGTTCAGTCGACCAGATATTGTCAGTTCTAGCGTGATGAATGAGCCATCTGATGCCACATTTGCTCGATTCCAAGTAATATTGGTTGTAGATGATCTTCTTGGTTCAGCTGTTCTTGTATGCATAATTGTTCTTGTACGCATAATTAATATCTTTGTGTACTTGTGATTTAATGCCAGTTGTATATTTATGATAATTTTGGTTTATTTTGTAGGATTCTGGCTCTCATCAAGTGACTCCTCCCTCTCACGATAACTTTGCGGACAGATGTCTCAATTCTAGTGGTGGAGCTACAAACAACAATCCGATGTCATGATCGAGAGCGATGAAGCTAATGTTTGAACTTGTGTATTTGAACTTGTGAACTACAAATGTGAACTATAGATGTGAACTTATGTGAATTTGTGAACTTATGTATTTGGACTTAATTATGTGAATTTGTGAACTTATGTATTTGGACTTGTGTGAATATGTGCTATGAACATATATCCATGTGTTTGAAATCTGTATTGTATGTGATATTCTGTGTTGCATGTGATATTATGTGTGTCTAATTTTTCATTTCTGTATTTTTATTTTTTTTTCTGGAAAAGGGTTAAGAACGTGGGTACCCACGTTCTTAAGGTTAAGAACGTGGGTACCATCGAACTTAATGGGCAGCCCTCGCCGACCCACGCAGGACCCATAAGTTCGACGACCACGTGGCCCCGTCGAACTTAAACGTAAGAACGTGGGTGCCGTCGAACTTATGAGAAAAAATTCGACGGCCCCCGTCGAACTTAAAAACCCACGTTCTTAACCTTAAGTTCGACGGTACCCACGTTCTTAATGTTAAGTTCGACGGTACCTACGTTCTTAACCTTAAGAACGTGGGGGCCGTCGAACTTACTTCTTTAAGTTCGTCCAAAAATCGCCGTCGGCTATATTCGTCGGTAAACCCACGTTCTTATGGTAAGTTCGACGGCCTATTACATTAAGTTCGACGGTTTTTTCACCCACGTTCTTTAACCAGTTTCTTGTAGTGTCATTCCACTAGCAGGCGGTGTGCTGCCTCTGCATTTATTGAGCCCTGTCCATTCCACTGGCAGGCGATGTGCCGCCTCAGCATTTAATGAGCCCTGTCCATTCCGCTGGCAGGCGGTGACTAGTCCGTTCCATAGGCAGCATGCCTGTCCATTCCATTGGCAGACGGTACGCCCATACTGCCGCGTGCACTACGCTCATCATTACTCGTACGCTACCAAGGAAGCAGACGCCGCGTATCATACTGTGTGGACTGCGGACATCAGGGCGCCTGAAGATTGCTCAGGCGTTACTGGCATTAGTTACTCCTATAATGTATTCCTTCCATTTTGCCCCTGGGCCCACATGTCGGGGCTCAGCATCCTTGTATGTGCCTCCCTTGAGCTATAAAAAGGAAGGCACAACACGTTACAAGACAGGGTCACAAGCTCTGAAGTTCACTCAGACACTCATACTCATACTCAATACAACACACAGATAGTGGAGTAGGGTATTACGCTCCGGCGGTCCGAACCACTCTAAATCCTCGTGTTCACTCGTGTTCATCGACCATCTAGCAGACAGGCAAAACGCCTAGGCCCCTCCTCATCTTAAGATTTAGGACGGGTGCGATCCGCCACCCGGCCGGAGAATTTCCTCTCCAATAGTATCCAAGTTTCAACATAATCAATACTTCACTTTACCATTTTTATGTGGGAACTTGAGATTATCTTCTATTAAATGTTTATTAGTATTAATTTACTTGCAATTTCATGGTCGAACAAGAATATTTTTTATAACCAATTAATGCATTATCCGACAAGTATCCGATATCCGATCAAATAATATCCATATTCGTCACTTATCCGTCCGGATAAATATCCGGTCCCTGTATTCGTATCCGTCCCGTTTCTAACTATCCGCATCCGATCCCGAATCCGTTTTAAATACATTAGGGTAGGATACAGGATGAGCTAATATCCGTCTGTATCCGCCCGTTTCACCCCTACCGCTACAGCAGTGGCGAAGGAGTCCCTACCGCTACAGCAGTGGTGAAGGAGGCTTTGACGGCCACCCTCCACCCGCGCACGACGTCGCGCGCGAGGCTACGGATCCGGGAGGACCCGTGGCTCCCGAGGGCGCCGACGGTCCTCGCCAGGTCGGTGGACGCCAGTAGGTCGTGCGGGACGGGCGCGACCACCAGCGTCTTGAGGGATTCGACCATGACGTCGCCGAGCACGGCGCAGAGCTGCTCGGCGGCCACGCCGTCATCCGTGGCGCCGCGGAGCAGCACGACGATCTCGCCACGCATGTCCCGAAACTCGGCGCGCGGGTAGCCGCATGCCCAGCGCCAAGAAGAGAATGAGCGTGTCGAAGCTACCGCCGACCCCGATGGCCACGCTCGGACCGGGGGCGAACAAGGAGAACGGCGACCACCCGTAGCCTTATCCGTAGCCGCCAAAGAACGGCCCCTCGTAGCCGTATCCGCCTCCAAAAGGCAGCGCCACCGGCGGTGGGTTGATGTAGATGTTCGTCCTGCGCATGCATCGGACAAGGTAACATTTTGCATTCAGCGGACACAACATGCATGTAAGCTGATTCGAGTTGCGTCTCTTTCTTCCTTTCAAACGTCTTAGTATCAAACAACCAGTATAAGTTATTTATTAATTTTTTATTCACATGTTATGTTTGTGTATCTTTTAGGCCTCCTTTGGAATGCAAGAATTTCAGAGAAATCATATAGAAATTTCACTGAAAACAGTTCATTTTCATAGGAAAAATGCAGGAAACCGAAAAAAAATCCTGCATTCCAAATTGGCTTTAATAATTATAATATTTAATTATTCTTTTTCACACGGTTTGTGCATGTTTATAGGCTTACTAGACGTTAGTGTTTCAAGATCCAAGTATCGACATCATGTTTTTAACTAATCAATCTAAAAATATAAATCAAAATATAAATCTAGTTATGAAAATCTTAAGAAAAACAAAGAATAGATGATCTAACTTAGGGTCCGAAGGGAGCTGTATACAAATTTATTATAATAAATCACAACGTTTAATCAAAGCCTTGCACTTGATAGTTCTATTTTTGAAATGATTTATTGATACTGGTCTTTTATTCAATAGTTTTATTCAAGACATGGGAAAACTCATGAAATCATCGTTGAAAGTAATTTTTTATCTCCATGTATTTTATACATTTCTATTAATCATTTAGATGTAATTTTTATTGTCATTGTAGTCTATTTATTTTTCCAATTTTTATAACCTTTTTCGAAGTTTCAAAGTTTTGGACGATTTATTTTTTTAAAAAAATAGCTAGAAAATCGGTATCGGTCTGGTCCGTTAACAAGAAACTAGATCGGTTTACCAGTTTTCGATCGGTTTTGTAATGCCTGCTGCCACCCAAACCCTGTACTCAACAGTCGATCTCCAAAAATCAATCAAGTATTTTCTCTTTGGAATTCTTTGTAACCACACACTTGGAATGAACCTCTCGAATTCCTTTTGCGATAATACAGTTGAATCCATTTTGATAATGCACTTTGTAGTCGATGGCCCTCCATTCCATGGAGTATTTGGTTGTTTATTTGCAAGTGTCCCTAACTAATGTGCCTAATTATTTCACTGAACGATAATACACTGTTCCTAGGATTTCACGAGAGCAAATCCCTCCATATCACGCACAGAGAAGGTTGTCGGTGGCCTTCGCTAAATCCAATAGCTAGCCTGGTCTGGCAGCACTGGCAACATGGTAGTAGTTCCGGTTGAGGAACCGCCTGACAGCTCCGACGATGGCGCCCAGCGCCAAGAAGGGAATGAGCGTGTCGAAGCCACCGCCGATCCCGACGGCCACGCTCGGATCGGGGGTGAACAAGGAGAACGACGACCACCCGTAGCCGTATCCGTAGCCGCCGAAGAATGGCCCCTTGTAGCCGTATCCGCCTCCCAAAGGCAGCGCCACCGGTGGTGGGTTGATGTAGATGTTCGTCCTGCGCATGCATCTGACAAGGTAACATTTTGCATTCAACGGACACAACATGTATGTCAGCTGATTCGAGTTGCGTCTCTTTCTTCCTACGCTAGATTCTTCTAGACGATTGAAATTTCAGTCTGAACTAGTGAGCTGAACTGTCGGGAAATATGTAGGATCTATTTAGGTATCATTTGATTCACATATTTTCAAAGTAATAGTTAATTGATAACGTTAAATTATGTTCGTTTAAGTCAGGATCGGACATAGGGGTGTGCGACCGATGCGCTTGTATAGGGCCCCTAATTTCTAAGGGCCCCAAAATATTTCCTACGCAGCGCAAGGTCATGTCTTGTCTTTCTTTCAAACGTCTTAGTGTCAAACAACCAGTATAAGTTATTTATTAAATTTTTATTCACATGTTCTGTTTGTGTATCTTTTAGGCCTCCTTTGGAATGCAAGAATTTTATAGAAATCATACAGGAATTTCACTGAAAACAGTTCATTTTCAGAGGAAAAATGCAGGAAACCGAAAAAAATCGTGCATTCCAAATTGGCTTTAATAATTATAATATTTGATTATTCTTTTTCACACGGTTTGTGCATGTTTATAAGCTTACTAGACGTTAGTGTTTCAAGATCCAACTATCGACATCATGTCTTTAACTAATCAATCTAAAAATATAAATCAAAATATAAATCTAGTTATGAAAACCTTAAGAAAAACAAAGAATAGATGATCTAACTTAGGGTCCCAATGGAGCTGTATACAAATTTATTATAAAAAATCACAACGTTTAATCAAAGCCTTGCACTTGATAGTTCTATTTTTGAAATGATTTATTGAGAATGGTCTTTTATTCAATAGTTTTGTACATGGGCTCGATTTCATATGATAAAATTTCTCTTGGACAGGTAGTAGCAGGATAAAATATGCTATGTCCCGAGACTGATGATTCTACCTCATTACACGTAAACAGAACATTAAAAATGCACAAATAATGACCACCTAAGAACAAGATTATTCGGTGGCCTTCGCTAAATCCAATAGCTAGCCTGGTCTGGCAGCACTGGCAACATGGTAGTAGTTCCGGTTGAGGAACCGCCTGACAGCTCCGACGATGGCGCCCAGCGCCAAGAAGAGAATGAGCGTGTCGAAGCCACCGCCGACCCCGACGGCCATGCTCGGACGGTCGGACCGGGGGCGAACAAGAACGGCGACCACCCGTAGTCGTATCCGTAGCCGCCGAAGAACGGCCCCTCGTAGCCGTATCCGCCACCCAAAGGCAGCGCCACCGGCGGTAGGTTGATGTAGATGTTCGTCCTGCGCATGCATCGGACAAGGTAACATTTTGCATTCAGCGGACACAGCATGCATGTCAGTTGATTCGAGTTGCGTCTCTTTCTTCCTACGCTAGATTCTTGTAGACGATTGAAATTTCAGTCTGAACTAGTGAGCTGAACTGTCGGGAAATATGTAGGATCTATTTAGGTATCATTTGATTCATATATTTATAAAGTAATAGTTAATTTATAACGTTAAATCATGTTCGTTTAAGTCAGGATCAGACATAGGGGTGTGTGACCGATGCGCTTGTATAGGGCCCCTAATTTCGCCCCAAAATATTTCCTACGCAGCGCAAGGTCATAACTCTATTATGGGATGTGCGGCCGGTGCGCTTGTATAGGGCCCCTAATTTCTAAGGGCCCCAAAATATTTCCTACACAGCGCAAGGTCATAACTCTATTATCTAGCCCACATCGTGTCTTGTCTTCCGTTCAAACGTGTTAGTGTCAAACAACCAGTATAAGTTATTTATTAAATTTTTATTCACCTCTTCCGTTAGTGTATCTTTTAGGCCTCCTTTGGATTGCAAGAATTTTAGAGAAATCATACAGGAATTTCACAGAAAACAGTTCATTTTCACAGAAAAAATGTAGGAAACCGAAAAAATCCTGCATTCCAAATGGGCTTTAATAATTATAATATTTGATTATTCTTTTTCACAAGGTTTGTGCATGTTTATAAGCTTACTAGACGCTAGTGTTTCAAGATCCAACTATCGACATCATGTCTTTAACTAATCAATCTAAAAAATATAAATCAAAAATATAAATCTTTTATGAAAACCTTAAGAAAAACAAAGAATAGATGATCTAACTTAGGGTCCGAAGGGAGATGTGGACAAATTTATTATAAAAAATCACAACGTATAATCAAAGCCTTGTACTTGATAGTTCTATTTTTCAAATGATTTATTGAGAATGGTCTTTTATTCAATAGTTTTGTACGTGGGCTCGATTTCATATGATAAAATTTCTCTTGGACAGGTAGTAGCAGGATAAAATATGCTATGTCTCGGGACTGATGATTCTACCTCATTACACGTAAACAGAACATTAAAAATGCACAAATAATGACCACCTAAGACTGTCTGCAGCGCTTGCTGTGCGAGTCCCCCTCCCCTTTGCCCTGTAGCATGCATGGGGCTACAAGGCACCCGCTATAGCCGCAGCGGCGTCCTCTGCTAGGCTCTCTACACGGGGGAAGGCAGCGTCAGAACGCCACAGCCAGCGTAAGTTCGCAGGCTACTCTAAACACTGTTCACGTATTTAATAGTTGAAGAAAAAATAGTAATAGATGATAAATAGGGTTAAATAATGATATTTTACAGTTGTAGTGGGGTATAGGGGAAGATTTTAGGGGAAACCGCTGCGGGAGATGAAAACATAGGGGGTGAAATGTTGATGATGTGACCCAAAAAGTGATATAGTGGGAAAAATTTAGAGGTAACGCTTGCGGATAGCCTAAGAACAAGATTATTCGGCCCTAAAGCACGTGAGAAGGAGGAGGCCTAGAACGACTGACGCCTGACGAGGTCCTAGTCCTGCTACATCCTACTGGGCCTCTCTCCATACGATGGGACGCATGCTTCTTGCATTGCTTCTGCTCCAACAGCTTCCCCTCCTCCTCCTTGATGGTCTGGATGCTGCGCCGACGCTTGACTCCATCGGCTTTTTGGTAACCCTCCCATAGCTTGCGTTTTGTAGCCTCCATCTTCTCGCTCTCGGTGACGACCGACTTCTTGGTCTCACTCATGGTCTTCTGGTGGTTCGATAGAATTGATGCGGTCGGAAGCGTCTTTGCTGGTGGTACGTGTGGCCTCTTGTTATGTACCTCGGCGGAGGTGGCGGTGGAAATCATCTTTGCTGGTGGTGTGTCCGGCTTCTTGTTGTGTACCTCAGCAGCAGCGGGAAGCATCTTTGCTGGTGGTACTTGTAGCCTCTTGCTGTGCACCTCGGCGGCGGCGGCAGGAAGCGTCTTTGCTGGTGGTGGTACGTGCGGCTTCTTGTTGTGTACCCCAGCAGCAGCGGGAAGCATCTTCTTCTCGTCGACGGCAGCGCGCGGGAGCGGGATTTGATCAGCAGAGAGATTGTCGAGCTTCTTCTTCACCGCTACAGCAGTGGCGCGGGAGGCTTCGATGGCCACCCTCCACCCGCGCACGACGTCGCGCGCGAGGCTCCGGATCCGGAACGACCCGTGGCTGCCGAGGGCGCCGACGGTCCTTGCCAGGTCTGTGGACGCCAGCAGGTCGTGCGGGACGGGCGCGACCAGCAGCGTCTTGAGGGATTCGACCATGACGTCGTCGAGCGTGGCACAGAGCTGCTCGGCCACGCCGTCATCCGTGGCGCCGCGGAGCAGCACGACGATTTCGCCACGCACGTCCCGAAACTCGGAGCGCGGGTAGCCGCATGCCTCAATCACGCCGTCGATCGCCTCGAAAGCGCCGAAGAAAGGCCTCCACCTCCGCAGGGGAAGCCCGCTCTGCTCGTCGGCCATGGTAGTTGCGGCGGAAGGCGGATGCGGGCGGGTTGCGTCGGCGGATGCGAGCAAGCGTGGCGCGGCGTAGGCGAACGGTGGACGAGCGGAACGGGTGCGCGCAGAACTGCAGACTGGACTGGAACGGGTCGCTTGTTTATATATAGAAGAAGCCGACGGAGTCCGACTCGAGCATGTAACGGCAAAGGCTTTTCTGTTTTGTTTTCGCGCTAATCTGCAGAAGAAGCTCCAGATTCTCTACGCGTGGACAGTTTTTCATCCAACGGCAAAGGCTGTTCTGTTGTCGCTTTGGAGCCGGAGGCAGCCACACGTACGCACGGCTCGATGGCCATGAAGCTTGCGACTCTGGCTCGGCTTCTTGGCAAATGAACCTTCGTCAGCACCTGTGCCCGCCGCACGCTGTTCGCCGGCGCCCTGAGCCAGGGCCCGCCGTTGTGCTGCAGAACTTTCAACAAGTTCATAGATACTTGGCTACTTTCTCCTGCAGTTGTGCTACAGCTATTCGATGAAATGCCCAAAAGCAAATTTTGCAGAGAAGCAAACATCAAGCTCAGTGATACTTGTTCGGTGAATCTCGTCAGTTCACTGATATAACCACCACCTCGGCAGCAATGGATTGATACTCTACTTTGGGCAATCTATATTTGTAATTACAAAGTATGTCATTTAGGCTTTCTCGAGCAATATCCACTAAACTTCGTGCTCTAAAAATATATTCTTTATCCTTTACAGAACACTCTAAAAGATTTCATCATCTATATCTTCTCTATCTCCAGCAACGTCCCTAAATTTGATCCTCTATATCTCTAAAATTAACCTAGAATATTTATTCTTTCTTTTCATATAATTTGGTCCTCTATTTTTTTTATCTTGTACAGTTTAGCCACGGTATATTATATTAAAATTTGGAAACATATTTTCTTTGCATGCCAAAATATGCTGCTAGTCAATTTCCCAGCTAGATCTCGTCCTCCTCATGTTTGTGTTGGGCGTGGGTGCCTCTGCTGGCTCACTGTGATCCGCCATGCATGATATTGGTGCTCGGTCCCGTTGCGCCGGCGACCGCTCTGTCTCTCTTCCTCCTCCCCGTTGAGCTGTCGTGCCCACGTCCTCAGTGGTCGTGCGTTCGTCGTCCTCCCAAGCGAGCTGCTGCACCCACGTCCACAAACGGCTGCGGGGTCATCCTCCTCATCGACGGCCCCACGCACTCGTGCTCCTCCCCGTCCATCCGCCACGCGAGCTTGTCATCTTCCCCAGCGATTCGTCGCGCGTGCTACTTCTCGTCTCCGGTGATTCGTGTGTTTTCAACGTCCCTGACGAGTGCCAATCTAAAACTCCAATGACCGGCGTCGAGGCGCTCGTCCTCTCTTCGGCAGTGGGCTAGAGGATTCGATGGATAGAGAACGCACATGAAATCAGTAAATGTAGTGGGCGAAGGACGAGCACTATACTTTAGAAGAGATGCTAGTGGACGTTGTTGAACGGTTTCCAAAGGATTGAAAATGCTATATTTAGCGTACCGGACCGTTTACAGTCCCTTGCCGGAGACAGCTTTGGTGGGCAACTGGCCAACTGCGTGCACATAGTGACAGGCTAGAAGATGACATTTGTGAAGCTGAAAATCAGAGGTGTCAAATACATGCACTGCTGAAAATTATTTGCATTTCAGTATACAGCTAGGAAGCACAAAAAGAATATGGGCCACCTTCAAAATGTAATTTCATCATCCGGCACTCCATCAAAATAATGAAAAAGGGGATTGATCAACTCCAAGTAAGAGACTTGTGTATCCTCCAAAGGGGATTGATGGAATCGCCATGTATGGTTGAAGACTGACTTGGAGCTGCGCAGCTGTCTTTGTTTGCTATTGCATTATCTAAATACTTGTAATACCCAAATATATAAACAATGAAAATAGAGTTGATCTCAATGTTTGGTGACCATTACCTATCATCACATGTGACTGATCATGTTTAAAAATGAACAAAACTTTACTAAGACACAAATAAACCATTGCATCATATTGAAGTTTTGTTTGTGCATTTAATACAATAATAATAAAATAAATTAAAATATAATAATGATGATGAGGTGAAGAATTAAGGGAAAAAGGGGAGAAAAGAAAGGAGAGTATATAATATAAAGAAAAATTTTATTTTCAGATTTGGTACTTCTTAATTTCACAAAAATAATAGAGAATAAATTTGGCACAAGTTTGAATTCAAATTGAACTTAGAAATAGAGAAAAGAAACTAAAAGATAAAAATAAAAGAATAAAAAGCTACATGGGCCGACTGAGTCCACTTCTGGCCTAGCACACCGAGCAACCCAACACCAGAAGCCTGGCACCGACACCATGGGCCAATGTGTCAGCTTCCTCCCCCTCGCGTGGATACCGTTTCGCTGTCGCGCTGGCCCCACTGGCCAGCCACCCCTCCCTCGCGCTCGCGTTTTTCGCTAATGAACCTGGCCCGCAGGTCAGCTATTTGGGTGCCATCGCACGCTCCCTGTCACGCGAGGCCCACACACCAGCCGCAAGACCCGCTCGCCTCCATCTCGCCCACCTCGCGCGCATGGCGGGGCGCCGCAGCGGCAAAAATCGCTGAATCCGGCCCCGGCCGTTGAAGCGCTGACCACGTACGCGCCCATATAGTGCCACAACCCCGGGCACGCCTAGTTCTCCCCTCATTCTTGCCCTCGCGACCGCCACTAACCCCACTGCAAACCACCACCGTGTCCGCCCGGGAAGAAGCCACCGTCGGTGAATCTCATCATCGCGCGTTGTCTGTCCTCGGCGTTGGGCCGGGAAGATTGCCTTCGTTTGGGAAAGCCGTCTGTGCCCTCAATTCGAGTCGAACCCCACCGTAACGTGTGTAATTGCTCGCCGGACTTCGGTTTCTGCCGTGCGCCATGGGGAGAAAGGTTCGCCTCTTCGAATCGTGGTGAGTAGCGTCCTACGCAATGCCCTACGGTTACCGCTTCGTACTGCAAAATACATAAAACCTTTGGAAATTCATATCTTAAAATCTATAACTCCAAAATTTATGATTCCTGTTCCTAGGATCTTATTTTAATGTGTAGATTATTATTCTGTATTTTATTTACATATTGGGTGTGATGTTAATTTTTGCTATACTATGTATGTATTGTGTTGATTCGAGTAGACGAGCAAGCTACTGTGGATCCTGAGGTCCAGCAGATAGAAGTTGCTGAGCAGGAGCTCATTGAAGGCAAGTTGTGCCCTTGATCACTTATTTTTACCCAGCCATGTTCTTATTAATCATAATGATCTGCATAGGTTAATTTTGATGGGATCCAATAGGTTACCCCAGTTTTGGCTATCTTTATACCTTGTCTTGCCACTGAATATTTTTGGGTAGTGCTTGCTATTGCTTATTATGGTTCTGGGTATGGAGATACATTATTCATGATTACACTTTTATTCTTTGTTTATTATTACTGTTCATGTTAAGATCATTATGTTAATGGGAACATGGAGCGACCACTCGGGAAAACAGTGCTACCACAAGGGTAGTATGGGATGCCCTTGGCTAATTAACTAGGAAAGCTAGTGGATGACTACCTTACCCGATAGGGGCAAGGGCAGTAGGGGAGTGGTCAGTGTAGGGTGGTCCTTGGGTTGATTTTGCTGTGATGGCGGTTAGGCGAGGGATCCCTGCACTGGAGCTTCCTATAAACTGTAGCGGGTTTTCTGAAGCTAGTGGAACTTTGTAAAGGGCTCTAGTGTTACCCTGCCTTGCCTCCTCAGTAGAGGTGTATGGGATTGGTCGTCTCTTGGCAGATGGATAACATGACTTGTGGGTAAAGATGCGCAACCTCTGCAGAGTGTAAAACTGGTATACTAGCCGTGCTCATGGTTATGAGCAGCTCGGACCCTCACATGATTAATCTATGGAATTAAAACTCAATTTGTCATCATTCATCGCATTGGGATTATTTTATTATTAGTTTTACTTATTATTACTAAGGTTTGGTATTTACTTATACTTAGTAATTGCTAATAAAATTTTGACCAAATTATAAAAGCAATGCTCAGATTCAACCTTTATTTTGTTGATCAGGCTTACACTTCACATGAACTCCCACCTTTGGGCGAGTTCATACACATTATTCCCACAACTTGTTGAGCTATGAACGTATGTGAGCTCACTCTTGCTGTCTCACACCCCCACAAGAGAAGAACAGGTGGTCGAAGAGGAGCCGCCTAACACTGAGGCATTCGACTTGATCTAGGTGGTGTCTCCTAGTCAGCTTTGTGGCGCTAGGGAATAATATTTAGTTCGCTTTATTTTATCATTTATTTTTGTAAGACTTCCGCTATGTAATAAGTACATTTATGATAATTATGGCATTTATCTCTATGCACTCTGTTATTATATGTGTTGTCTTCTCTAGCGCATATATGAGATGCACCCGGCTTTGTTCCTTAAATCCGGGTGTGACAATACTCTCCTACAATTAGTAATATAACTTAAACCAATCAAGAAATAAAAAAGCAGGCCACATAATAATGATTCTTTTGATAGAATTAGTAGGATCAGTAAGTACCTTTGTTAGTGCCACTTTTCTTTTTCTTCTCTTTTCTCTTTTCGTGGGATATGGTTGATCATTTATTATTCAGTATATATTGTGATGGCAAAAACAAAATATCTTTTATGTTAAAGACTTTAAGGGCATGCTTGCCGGATATACCTATAGATTCGAACTTTCTACACAAACAACTGATTGTCATATCTGCAGCGTAAAATCAAACTGATGCTCCAAGAGAAGATTGCATCTGTGTAACCATGTATGTCAATATTGACCCCTCGTCGTGCAACAATTGGCCGGTTAATAAAAATTGATCCTTAAATTCTGTCTCAAACTCTAAAAATATTCTCCTTGTATATGATTCGGTCGCAGTCTTCAACATAGGTAATTTGGGCTATAAGTAGCCAGAATCTTTTGTCGTGAATGAAAATATGCATTCACCTCATTTGCACGAAGACTAGCAAATACCTTCTCACATTCTACGAGGAGCTCCGAAAGACCCATATTCCTATGAAATCTTTTATTGAAAACTTTATTCATCCCTCAACGCATTTAGGTTTGACATCCATACATTATCCTCAAGATTGTACTCCCTCAACAAGTCATGCCTCTTTTTATTGAAGTAAATCTTTGATCTTTCTTCATATAGACAACTCTTAAAATCATGCATAAACTTTCGATGATGCTTCTGAATAACATGCCCAAGATGTTTAGCAACAGTGAGTTAAATATGCCATAAAAAGGCGATGACTTGTGTTAAGGAATACATTATCTAGCAAGTGTCTTGTCGTGCTCTTTCTAATGGTGAATCCGATCCTGCCAGCATAGTTATTGTACATGTCATAAGCGGTGTCCTCTGAATCAAAAGCCATTCCAACTTTAGGAACAACTGATGTACGACTGATATTATTATTCACCTGTTGTATATGGGTTCAGAAAACATAATCTAACAATCTCATACATGATCGAACAACCTCAATAAAAAATAATATATGTTCACACAAATACATCCTTACTCGTGTTGCTTGGCTCCTTGTAACACCCAAAATTCTATTTTTGGGATTTATAAACGTTTCTTCAAAAGATTGAGTTAAAATGGCTTTCAATAATAAATTACTTTCTCTATAAAGTACAATTTTCTAAATTAAGTCAATAGTAATGTTAAAAATTGGGTAGTTCAAAATTTAGATTCAAATCCTGAAACTAAAGTTTAAGTTGAAAGCAGTAACTAGAAAAAAGATTTTTATTCTATCCATTATTTCCTTTGTAACCTTTAACACTTTTTAAAAGTATTTTAAGTAAAAGAATCCCTGGTAAAGATTATATATTTTCCCCTATATAAGTAAGGTAATGGACATTCATTTCTTTATGGTTGTTAACTTCAAATTTGATCACATACTCAAAAGTAATATTTTCCTAAAATGAAATAAAATGTGTGTATGGAATATTCTGAGCCCTTGCCTAAACAAAGGAATAAAATAATTAATATAAATATATATAATTTGCATTCATGCCGAGATTTTGGATTGTTGCATTTGAACATAAATTTGGAGTTTGGATTTTTATGTGGATTTAAAAAAACTGATAACAGAACAAATAGAAAAAACAAAACGAAACCAACTTACCTAATCGAGCCACTTAGATTCATGGCCCAGTCCCTTTCCTACCCCACGTGACGCATGCCCACATGGTCCACCTATCGGCCCAACTCGGACCCCGCCGCAGAGGCACATTCGTGAAAAGTTGTAACCCCAGTGTCCTCTATCATGTGTTGCCGCCAGGTGGGCCTGTCTGTCCAGCGTCGTCCTCATCCCTTCTCCGATACAACAAACTCCCAACAAACTCGTGTCCATGCCATCCTTATCTCCTCTACCATGAATCTCTTATGTAGATATAAATGGCCCCAGGCATCGCATACCCCACCCCCTTCATTCATCGCTAGGCAGCCTCGCCAGCCCTGGACGCGGCAGTCCTCACCAGGAAGCTAGTTTCCGCCGCCGGTGCCACCGTCGCAGGGAAGAAGAGCGGAGAACGCCGCTGCGCGTGTTGCGTTGTCAAAAGGGAT
This sequence comes from Zea luxurians, assembly GCA_029449295.1. Taxonomy (NCBI): domain Eukaryota; kingdom Viridiplantae; phylum Streptophyta; class Magnoliopsida; order Poales; family Poaceae; genus Zea; species Zea luxurians. Next base: position 47,087,346 of record JAOPSE010000005.1, on the reverse strand, counting down.
CTCGGCAACAAGCCTGGGAGTGTTGCCCGAGCTCTCCGCGTGCGTTCAAAGCTTCACCGGGGTGGAGTTGATGCTAGAGGACCTCAAAATTGCTCAACGGAGCAATTCCTCCGCCGTGTGCCACCTCATGTCGTGAGCTATGCAACCACCACCGCAGTTTCGGGTAAGGATCCCTGCACTCGATTCATGATCCTCTTCGCTTCATACGGGCTTATCCGCGACTGTGTTAGGGCATCAGCGCGCGAGAGCATCAACTCCGGCGATGGCGCTGCCGCCTCGTTGGTGCGTGATGCCGTTCTGCTCGGCTATGGGATGAGGGTCTTCGGACCGTTGATTCCATCATGGGCAGTGTAGATTAGAAGGATGAATAACCCTTCGGTTAATTAAATCATGATCGATGATCCAAGGGCTCAGATGTGATCAATGCATGATCGTATTACGAGCCGTGGATCCCTGATCCGGTGGCCCGTGTTGAATACCAGTTCATAACATTAAGGGGCTTTTAATCTGGACTGTTGGTCTATTGATCTATGGTCCATGGTGCATGCAACCGATTTGGTTGTGGCGTTCTTGCGTAAGAAACCCTCAGAGTTTTATAAAACCAACCCGCGATCCTTCTTTGCTGAAACTGATCACAAGCAAGTCCCTGAAATTCACAAAAAAATCATTGGTACTCGACTTTAATATGAAATTAATATTAAAATAGCCTTAAAACTTATAAAATCCATATTTTCTTCATATTAACTCTGATTTAGTCCGTTCAAGTTGCGTTATCTTTGTAGTAATGTCATCTACCCCTTAGTAAACCTTATTTTACTATTTAACATGTCCTCAAAATTAAATATTGATTTGCCCCATGTTTACTAGATTAGCTTTTCTAAAACAAAGCTAAATTGTTCCATCTATAATTTGATTAAAATATAATCCTTAATCAAGTTATAACTTATATTAAAGTTGAATTAGCTATTTCCTTAATATCTTTTCTCATATGATTTACATTAATCAACATAGAATATAGTTATTATTATTTAATCACGAAAATCTTCCGAAATTCATATATTTATAATCGTAACTCCGAATTTATTGTTTCTTGAACCCACGATGGCCTCGAAAGCGCGAAAGGAAGGCCTCCACCTTCGTGGGGGAAGCCCGCTGTCCTCGTGCCATGGTAGCGGCGGCGGATGCAGGCAAGCCGGTAACGGCGAGTAGAGTCCGGGGGTGCGAGCAGTGGACGAGCGGAACGGGTGGGTGCAGATAGATTGAACTGGGACTGGGAGAATTGGCATGCCTTGTTATATAGAGCTTAGCTAGTTGTTGTCAGTTGCCATGCACGTGAATAGATAGAGAGACCGATAGATACCGGCATCGATCTAGACACGGGGACATGCATACGCTAGCTCCACGAGCCCTATGCATGCATGCATGCATGAGTATTGAGTAGTATAGTCTCTTTCGGACTAGGCAATGAAACTTAAAAAGTTATACATGGATTAATTAGTCTAATTAAGTTTAGCGGGCCAAAGCCCAAATAAAACACCATGCACGGTACGTAACAGAACGGAAATCTTGTCGCGCGATGCCATTCTTCAAGTAGGCAATTGTAGTGATGAAATAAATAATTATTCAAATATCAAATTTTTTATTACGAACAAATAGGATATAGAATCCTCTATGCAAATTTGTATTCATGTTTTTAGCATTTAGCTTATAAAGATTCATAAAAGGTAAGACTTAAATTTATCATATCTCTTATCAAATATAGATATAAAATTCAGATACAAAGTCAGATACAAATACAAATATTTTTCACCTTTTTCATTGCAGGGAGCAAATAACACATAAAATAATGTATACAACATTTTATTCTTGTTTGTGATCATGTTCTTGATAGCATAAGAAAAAATCAACAACAAATTTCATAGGGATCTTTTAAAATATTAAATTGTCCTAATAATATAGATATCCACTTTCATCCCTATACAATCATGATATGCTCTGCACGCTCGCAATGTCATCCTTTTCTATGCCTATGCGTTGCCCCACCGATGTTGTGTCGATGCTAGCAACTGACTTGCACTTGTGCATGCCCAAATGCGTCCAGGCGCAACAACATGATTACGGTCGCGCCACTGTGCACGCACACCGCCTGCCATCTCCAGATGGGACATCTAATACGACAGAAAAAGCAGATCGGGCCTCGGGCGCAAATTTCCATCTCGCCCGACGCTGGGCTCGCCCTCGGGCGCAATCTCCATCTCGCCCGACGCTGAGCTCGTCCTCGGGTGCCATCTCCGCCTCGCCCGAGCTCAGCCTCGGCTACCTTCTCGCTGCGAATCCCGCAAGCGACCACTCTGCCAACTGTGGCATAAGTCAGGGAAAGCTCGACCGTCGCCTCAGGAAAACTTTCAACTCGCCCGAGCAAGGCTCCAGGGGCGAAGCTATATTGAGTTTAGGGGGTGCAGATGCACCCCCTAAAAATACAGAACTAGTTATAATGATCAAATTTTCACCTTATACGCCTACTGCTCCATCCCCTTACGTGGCCCGCCGGCCACTTGCTGCCTCCGGTCATTTTGATGGAACCCCTTGGTGTGCAATAGTCTAGCAACGCTCGCGGTCCCGCTCCCTACCTCTCCGGTGAGGCCGCCGTGCCCTGCCAAACCGTCGGCCACCCTGTGCTAGCTAGAAAGTGCGGAAGAATGTGGGGCTGTTGCAGTGGTATGAAAAATAGTTTGTATTTTCCAGTGGGAGACTGAGGTGGAAGACGTGGGCACCGACTAGGGATGGGAATCGAATTCCCCGTCGGGTTTTAATGTGTCCCTGTCTTCGCGACAAATTTTGTTTCGCACAAAGATCTCCACGAATATTTGTAGGGGACATTTCTTTCCCCGCTAGGATAAATCCCTGTTGGGATCCTCGTCCCCGCTTAAATTATAATTAAAATATATTTCATATGTTATTAATCCAAAGCAATGTCACTTATACACATTGTCAAATATCTCTACTACTATTATGTGAGCATTGTAGGCGTCCACTATGGCGCGCGGTGCACGTTCTGCCGCTCCGCTCACGCCCGCCGAACGCTCCTCCGCGCAGCCACAGCCGCGATTCCCGCCGCCCCGCCGCGCTCACCTTCCAGCCCGCGGCAGAGTGCTCCCCCGCACCTTCCATCCTCCACGCAGCCACAGTCGCGATTCCCGCCGCACCGCCGCGCTCACCTTCCAGCCCGTGCGTTGCCTCTGCAATCACCGCGTGGGAAGGGAGCGCCTGCAATCACCGGCCGTAAATCCTGCTCTTCCATCGATGGAGAGTCCAGACGCCTCAATCACCGACCGACGCAATCACCGCACCGACGCCATTGTTTTCTTCCAGAGGCTGCATCCAGCCCCGCCCGCGGCCGCATCCAGCCCGCAAATCCCGCTCGCGCAAGGTTTTCCATTCCATCCATGGCGTCGCCGCGGCCGCCCCCGCAATCAGCTCCGTTGCCTGCGCGATCCCCTTCCCCGACAGCACTGACCTTCCACTATCGCGCTGGTTATGCCCTATCATTTCTTCCTCCATTCATCACTGATGGCACTCACCCTAAACGAGTTGATTGCCCCTCGCTCGCCGCCCCTGCAGCACACTTCCTGCCCCTCGCTCGCCGCCCCGGCCGAGCAATTGCAGAGAATTTGCTGCCCCAGACAAGCAAAGGTGGAGGCGTCTGCCTCCACACACCTCGCCCTCGCCACCACCTCCCTAGAGAAGACACGGAGGTGCAGTGACATTACCTCTACTCAAGCGCGCCACGGATTATTGAGCCAGCGGCATTCATCGGCTACACCAAAGGTACGTCATCTCTCGTGCCTCGCTCCATCTCCTGCTGATAGGTTTTCCAAAATAAACAAGCAGTATGGTTTCAAGTAGGCAATGCACCCCACCAAGTAATAGTGCTGTAGAGACTGATGGCAGACCATTTTTTCTTTTGGAGTTATCATAAGCCTGAAATCTCTGCAAACAAGAATATCATTAGCAGTTTGTATACCTTTGGGTTTTAATTTATTTCGTTAGTTGGTACTGCATATAAAGCGCCTTGCGCCAAATTTTGTTTTGAATTTATATAACGGTCCTTGTACCATCTCTGCAAACAAGAATATCATTTGCAGTTGTAACTGAATTTGCAAAATCATCGCTGCAAACTAATTCGTTGCTTCCCAGTGTGCTGTCAAGAATTATGTGCCTTGATTTCTCTCATTTTCATGTTTTCAACTATGTGCCTTGATTTGCTTAGATTTACTTCTCCAAGGTAAACAATTATTTTAAACGATGTGTGTATTGTGAATTCAGTCATTTGGGTGTTTTCCTTTGTACTGGTAGCTTTTTTAGTTCTTGTTACGTATCCCAGTAGTCTTAACAAAATTGACTCAGTTGTAACTGACTTAGTTCTTGTTACGTATCCCAGTTGTAACTGAATAAGCAATGAAGTTTGTATTATGTAAATTTCATTTGCAGACAGCTTGTGTAGAAAGATGTACCTTGTAATAATATCACCAACAAGAAGATCCAAATAGAACATTAAGGTAACAGAAATAGCTAAGAAACCAAAGAAACCTATATTCACTGGCCATTCAAACTGAAAGTGCTTGAATAGCTGGAATCTCTCCATGTCATAGTATCTCACACCAGAGTCGTTATTTGATGCCATGAAGTGAACGGCGCCACTGGGGTGCAAAAACAGAATTAGAATAAATATGTGTATGGTAAGGTAGCATCTTTAGTATCACAGATTGGAAGTTACCTAGAGGTATTAAATATCTCAACCGCATTTGTAATAGCATTATCATCATAAGTTGTTCGACAACAAAAACTAATACCTTCCTGATCAAGGTGCTGCATTTGACATCAACAGAAGATATTCAATTGAACAAAAGATCAATATGGAGAGCACACAGAGAACTGAGATATAAGTTGTTGCCAGGGAACTGTCGGGCAGTGATGCTGGCATTCTTCCGTGCCGCCGATGTGCATCACCCGGCCTCGGCTGACTAGCTGATGCCTACTCATCGATTGTCTGCACCATCCTTTTCTCCTTGCCGTCTCCGCCTCCCTGAACCATCTCTCATGTTTAGAGTGGGTATGAGTGTAATGGGTATTACCCATTGACACCCTCCCCATATCCATATTTTACTGGATATATACCCTCCCCAAATAACACGGACATGAGTTTGGGTAAAGGACTGGATACCCAGTGACATCATTAGCCTAATGTGTGCATTATATGTCCATGTTTCTATATAAGAAGATTCCAGTTGTAAGGACAAATAAAAGTAAAAAATAGATATATAAAGTGGTTAAAAGAGATAATGTGACCACAGTCCACAACAAAGATGCTGCGCCAACAGCTAGCACATCAACAGCATGGATTCAAACGAACTTGATCCATAGTTGTTAACTTACTTTACAGATCAGCTCTCCTTGAAACCCACCAACTACCAGTAAATTGTCCTTGACTGTCAAGGTACTAACTTGAGTCTGATAAAACCCCTCTAATAAACTTCCTGCATGCTTCTGTACAACAATGCCTGTCATCAGTATAAGTTGAATAACAAGAGAGGATGGGAAGACAACACACAACATGAAAGAAAATGTTATTGTACCTCCCTTGGTGCCACATGTCCCTGGACGTTGATAAGTTCAGTATCCACACCACTAAATGCTGACCAGTGACGAATTGAGTAATGGGATACTAGGTAGATGTCGTGCTTGGACGTTGCCCATACCAAATTTCTAAGATGCAGGCACAAATCAGATTCTTTCGCACCTTCTAGAGCCTAATCCTAGAGTAATATTGGCATCACGAAAAAATACAGGTCATTAATCTTCCTTGCAAACTGCAATGTATTGATCAAAGGATATTGAGTGCAAGCCACCCTTCTTTTATTAACACTGTATCCAAAAGATGGGACCCTACTATGTTATCAACTGTGGCAATAGAAATGTAAAGACATTTTGGATTTGTTCTACAAACCAACTATAGGTTTATGTCTTGGTATTGATAGATTCACCAACAACAATAACCAATAGGTCAAAACATACCCAAGAAAGTTCAAGACCATCGCAATAGGTTAGTTAAAATGCACGGATATCTAAGTTTACTTTTGAAAAGCAAACATAGGCAGAACTGTGTAATTGGACCATGAAGATAGCCCTGGTCCCTTAATATAAGATACTTCTTGAACAGCAATTCTGTTTGGCAAAAGATTGTCAAGGACACAAGGGATAGAACTTGTTTTTTAAATGCCACTGATGAGAAGGAGTTGTTGAATGCAATTTTCAAGCTTGCTGTTGAGTATCCTCACGCGGACAATTTAGCTGGCGAGGAGACAAGGCAGCGATTGAGTACCAGGATGAGGTGAGTTGGGGAAATTGGTTAGTGGATGATTAGTTGAGTACTTCAAACTTGACTGTGCATAAGTATGGGATCTTCATTTTCATTTCTGTTGTGGGCTATGCAGTCTATTCAATGTCGCTGAGGCAACAATTACAAGATCCTGGAAGAAAACCCGTGGCAGCTCTACACTACAATAAGGGTGACAAATATGTCTCGCCCAATGGAAGGTATGCTTGAAAGTTCCATTATTTTTTTGAATGACACATCTGATACATATGGTCTTTTCAATTTATCAACGTTGTTCATAAATATTTAGATTACATGTTTTGTTTATATTACTGCTCTGTGATTTAGATATCATATTTAGGAGAGCGAGCAAGACTCTGTCTAAAATTAAAGTCCATCTAGAGTCAAGCCACGCACTTATTCTTCTACATTACATGCTTAGCAATGCATACATACATACACATGTATAGAAGAAGAAGTTCCTTGTTTATTCTTTCCTGGTCAGGCAGTAGATTCTAGATGTGAAGAAACCAATGATGAAAAGGAAGGAGGCTGTGTTGTCGACCATATCAGTCCACACCACGAGAGAAGGAAGAATCATCAACCGCACGTCTAACTATCAAGTGTTTTGAGTCCAAAGCGGCAACCATGCATGCCAGCAGAGGTGGAGTCGGAGTCAGTAGGGAGCTGAAGCTAGAGCAGCACAGCCACAGGGGAGGGGGTGTCGGTCATCTCTCTCCAGCTCCGTCCTGATTTTGCACAGCTTGCTTGACGAACTGTCCACGAACCCGTGGCCGCTGGTCGGCTAGCCTCTTTCTGCTCTGGTACCGCACCTGAAAATGGCAGACGGCCATCAGAAAGAAACCAGTCCTCCTATCCAATGATCTCTCTTCTTCTTAAACATATATGTAATTGAAAACAAATAAAGAAGAAAAATTAAGATGCAATTGAAAACAGGCTACCTTCTTCCCAAAGTTTCGGTCTTTCTTTTTCTCTCTATATTTCTTTAGCTGTGCTTGTCGCGGTGTCATGTTCGCAGCAAGCCGTCTGACATATGTGTCATTGCCACTGCCACTGCCACTCCCATTGCCATTGCCACCTCCAACTCCACTTTTGTCCATGGCCTGTATCTCCGTTTCTGTCAGTCCAGCATTTGCAGCAGCCATACTTCCATTGTTCTGCCCCTTGTTGCTGCCTGAGTTGCTCCCGGCTTTCACACCACCATAGTTATTGGTAGCTTGGCCTTCAAGTGGGGGATCAAATACGTTGGAGGAACCACATTGCAGGGCTCCTGACCCACCATTCTCAAAATGGACAAAGTGATTTCTGGCTGTATTTTCATCAGCCTTCGTTTTCCCTGCTGTTGCATTAGCTGGAACCATCCACTGCTGCACAGGATGGAACGCTGATGTGTATCCATTAGCCTTAATAGCAGAGGGCAACATGGTTTTTGTCACAACATCCTTTGTAGTGGAACCCATATCATTGTCATTGCTACTGCCGTTGGAGCCTTGTTTTATCAGGGCAGCATCTGAATTTGACTTCATGTTGTAGGTAGAATCCGTTTTCACAGCCTCCGAGCTGTTATCATGCGGCGAACAGCTACCTACCAATCCTGTCCCACCTTGATTGGAAACCGCAGATGTGTGGTACCTTGCAATAAAAGTGGTAACTGTTAGTACGTAACATACTGTTGCTTTCATAACTCACTAATGACACTGATATTATGTTTTGCACCTTGTAAAAGCTGACAGATTTGATCGTCTTAATACACAATTCCGTTGTTCGTCGTCTTTGACTGTATTTTTGTTGTTGGCACCATCTCCACATGATCTCGACCTCTTCAAACTCAGCTCAAGTGATGGCAAAACATACTTATCATTCTGGTTATTCTTACCTTTCCCTTCTGGCACTTTGGAAGAGAAATTAGGGGTATCTTCTGCAGCTCTTGCTGCCTGTTGGGTATCCATGTTTTTGGCCATTGAACCAATTAGGTCAGCAGCTCGAACAGTTGGCTCCTCTAAATTTTCCATCATTGATTCCTTTGAATTGTTTTCATGATCTGCTGCTTTGATGGATCTCCCATTTGGGGATTGGTGACCCATATATAAATTTTCAGGGCCACCTATCTCCAGGTCCTTTCCCTTAAAGTCATCTGAAACCAACCATCCATCTTAATAGATAAAATGGCCAGCAAGTTTATTTATTTTGTAAAATTGCATAGTGCATCGGTTGAGCATGACATACCATTAGTGTTTTTTGGCTTCTTGCAGTTTCTGTTGCTCTTATCTGGTAGCCATCTGTTGCTAAATATCTCTGACTTTGAGTGGATTACTTGCGCACAGGTACTATTGGGTGGATCGGCTAACTGATCCAGAGACGTAGCTTGTGGACTGTCGATCTCCACAGCAAGCTTAGTCCACGAGTTCTGTGCCTTATGACATATTAACCAGTAAACAAGTTAGAATGTGCCCATACTTTTTATATATATATAGGTGGGTGCCCGTGCGTTGCGACGGAACCATATAGTAACTTATGTACATATAGGTGAGTGCCCATGCGTTACAACGGGGACATATAATATCACAATAACTTATGTATTATATGTCTCCGTTGCAACGTACGGGCACTCACCTAGTAAAATCATTATGTATATATTAAAATAAACACATTTGTATAATGAGTGATCTTTGATAAGGTAGTTATTTATTTTTATTATTAACTATTACATAAAAACATCGTCACGTGTAAGTTTAACGGGTCCCATCACCTAAGGACTAATATGGAAAATCCATTTTCGTGAGGGATTTCAATTTTCCTAGGGAAAATGAACTAATTTCCCTTATGAAAATGGAAATCTCTTGAAAAAATGAGGTTATCAAACTAGCCCTAATGGAATAATTCCCCGCGGAGAATCGGGAACCGGGTCACATTGATCTTTCCATACTCCATATTTCTGCTAAAATTTATATAACACTAGGTGTATGTGAATGGAATAAAGTGAAGTGTAAGGCTATCTCCAACAGTTTACCTATATTTATATCAATATTCAAACTCTAATATGCAAATAATACAAAACAGTATTTTGTGTGACTATATGGATGAAATGTTGGATATGGTCTAATGCGTCGATAGATGTTATGAATTTGCCAGATTTTTCGTAGTGGTTAAAGTGTAGCCTGTTAAACAAGTATTTGGATGTGTGATCACGATGTAATACGAAAGAAAATAAATGGGATCGTTATCAGCTTACTCTATTCACAGGAGTAGTTTTATGAGATGTTTTATATATTAGAGTGTCGCATCACATTTTTTATGATATAACACCATATTTGTTAGAGTTAATTAGAAATATGTCACTTAAATTTTGGAAAGAAATATAGAAACTAATTTATTTTAATACCACTTCGTAGCATCAAAATGAACTAATCATCTAATTTGTAAAAGTCGTGTGACACATGAAATTTATCATATTTATTATAAAGTATTGTATATGAAATTATGCCAACTCAATTCCAAGACATGGGAAAACTCATGAAATCATCGTTGAAAGTAATTTTTTATCTCCATTTATTTTATACATTTCTATTAATCATTTAGATGTAATTTTTATTGTCATTGTAGTCTATTTATGTTTCCAATTTTTATAACCTTTTTCAAAGTTTCAAAGTTTTGGACAATTTCTTTTTTTAAAAACAGCTAGAAAATCGATATCGGTCTGGTTCGTTAACAAGAAACTAGATCGGTTTACCGGTTTTCGACCGGTTTTGTAATGCCTGCTTCCACCCAAACCCTATACTCAACAGTCAATCACCAACAGTCAATCAAGTATTTTCTCTTTGGAATTCTTTGTAACCACACACTTGGAATGAACCTCTCGAATTTCTTTTGTGATAATACAGTTGAATCCATTTTGATAATGCACTTTGTAGTCGATGGCTCTCCATTCCATGGAGTATTTGGTTGTTTATTTGCAAATGTCCCTAACTAATGTGCCTAACTATTTCACTGAACGACAATACATTGTTCCTAGGATTTCACGAGAGCAAATCCCTCTGTATCACGCACAGAGAAGGTCGTCGCTGGCCTTCGCTAAATCCAATAGCTAGCCTGGTCTGGCAGCACTGGCAACTTAGTAGTAGTTCCGGTTGAGGAACCGCCTGACAGCTCTGACGATGGCGCCCAGCGCCAAGAAGAGAATGAACGTGTCGAAGCCACCGCCGACCCCGACGGCCACGCTCGGACCGGGGGCGAACAAGGAGAACGGCGACCACCCGTAGCCGTATCCGTAGCCGCCGAAGAACGGCCCCTCGTAGCCGTATCCGCCTCCCAAAGGGGGCACCGCCGGCGGTGGGTTGATGTAGATGTTCGTCCTGCGCATGCATCGGACAAGGTAACATTTTGCATTCAGCGGACACAGCATGCATGTCAGCTGATTCGAGTTGTGTCTCTTTCTTCCTACGCTAGATTCTTGTAGACGATTGAAATTTCAGTATGAACTAGTGAGCTGAACTGTCGGGAAATATGTAGGATCTATTTAGGTATCGTTTGATTCACATATTTATAAAGTAATAGTTAATTGATAACGTTAAATCATGTTCGTTCAAGTCAGGATCGGACATAGGGGTGTGCGACCGATGCGCTTGTATAGGGCCCCTAATTTCTAAGGGCCCCAAAATATTTCCTACGCATCGCAAGGTCATAACTCTATTATGGGGTGTGCGGCCGGTGCGCTTGTATAGGGACCCTAATTTCTAAGGGCCCAAAATATTTCCTACGCAGCGCAAGGTCATGTCTTGTCTTCCTTTCAAACGTCTTAGTGTCAAACAACTAGTATAAGTTATTTATTAAATTTTTATTCACATGTTCTGTTTGTGTATCTTTTAGGCCTCCTTTGGAATGCAAGAATTTCAAAGAAATCATACAAGAATTTCACATAAAACAGTTCATTTTCACAGGAAAAATGCAGGAAACCGAAAAAATCCTTCATTCCAAATTGGCTTTAATAATTATAATATTTGATTATTCTTTTTCACACGGTTTGTGCATGTTTATAAGCTTACTAGACGTTAGTGTTTCAAGATCCAACTATCGACATCATGCCTTTAACTAATCAATCTAAAAAATATAAATCTAGTTATGAAAACCTTAAGAAAAAACAAAGAATAGATGATCTAACTTAGGGTCCGAAGGGAGCTGTATACAAATTTATTATAAAAAATCACAAACATCTAACCAAAGCCTTGCACTTGACAGTTCTATTTTTCAAATGATTTAGTGAGAATGGTCTTTTATTCAATAGTTTCGTACATGACCTCGATTTCACATGATAAAATTTCTCTTGGATAGGTAGTAGTAGGATAAAATATGCTATGTCCCAGCGCTGATGATCCTATCTCTTTACACGTAAACAGAACTTCAAAATGCACAAATATTGGTCATCCAAGAACAAGATTCGGCCCTAAAGCACGTGAGAAGGAGAAGGCCTAGAACGACTGACGTCTGATGAGGTCTAGTCTTACATCTTACGGGGCCTCTCTCCATACGATGGGACACATGCTTCTTGCATTGCTTCTGCTCCAACAGCTTCCCCTCCTCCTCCTTGATGGTCTGGATGCTGCGCCGACGCTTGACTCCATCGACTTTTTGGTAACCCTCCCGTAGCTTGCGTTTTGTAGCCTCCATCTTCTCGTTGTTGGCGACGGACGACTTCTTGGTCTCACTCATGTTCTTCTGGTGGTTCGATAGAATTGCTGCAGTCGGAAGCGTCTTCGTTGGCGGTACATAATGCTGCTTCTTGTGTTCCTCGGCGGTGGGAAGCATCTTTGCTGGTGGTACTTGTAGCCTCTTGTTGTGCATCTCGGCGGCGGCAGGAAGCGTCTTTGCTGGTGGTACGTGCGACTTCTTGTTGTGTACCTCAGCAGCAGCGGGAAGCATCTTCTTCTCGTCGACGGCAGCGCGCGGGAGCGGGATCTGATCAGCAGAGAGATTGTCGAGCTTCTTCTTCACCGCTACAGCAGTGGCGCAGGAGGCTTCGACGGCCACCCTCCACCCGCGCACGACGTCGCGCGCGAGGCTCCAGATCCGGGAGGACCCGTGGTTGCCGAGGGCGCCGACGGTCCTTGCCAGGTCGGTGGATGCCAGCAGGTCGTGCGGGAGAGGCGCCACCAGCAGCGTCTTGAGGGATTCGATCATGACGTCGTCGAGCGTGGCGCAGAGCTGCTCGGCCACGCCGTCATCCGTGGCGCCGCGGAGCAGCACGACGATCTCGCCACGCACGTCCCGAAACTCGGCGCGCGGGTAGCCGCATGCCTCGATCACGCCATCGATCGCCTCGAAAGCGCGGAAGAATGGCCTCCACCTCCGCAGGGGAAGCCCGCTCTGCTCGTCGGCCATGGTAGTTGCGGCGGAAGGCAGATGCGGGCGGGTTGCGTCGTCGGCGGATGCGAGAAAGCGTGGCGCGGCGTAGGCAAACGGTGGACGAGCGGAACGGGTGCGTGCAGAACTGCAGACTGGACTGGAACGGGTCGCTTATTTATATAGAGAACAAGCCGACGGAGTCCGACTCGAGTTTTTGATAAAGTCTTTTATGATAAAGACTTTAAGGGCATGCTTGCATAATATACCTATAGATTCGAACTTTTTACATGAACATCTGATTGTTATATCTGCAGTGTTAAATAAAACTGTTGCTCCAAGAGAAGATTACATCTGTGTAACCATATATGTCAATATTGACCCTCACCGTGCAACAATTGGCCGGTTAATAAAAATTGATCCTTAAATTATGTCTCAAACTCGAAAAATATTCTCCTTGTAAATGATTCGGTCGCAGTCTTCAACATAGGTACAATGTCTATGTTGCGACCATGCGGTACAATGAGTGATCTCATCATTTTCCAATGGAGAGGCACAAGTACTAGTAAGGGCACGTTCTACCACCTTAGCATGAAAGAATGTTTGCATTGCTATACATGTACTCGGATATGGAAGAGATGGAGCCATATTTCATGTAAGTCTTTATTTTGCCCCATAATTTCTTTGCCAAGGAGCCATATTTAATTACTTATTTGTCGTACAGTAAGTTCGGCGAGGAAAATTGGACTTATTCCCATCAGCCTACAAGCAAACAACTAGATACGATGCGACGACATGGGAGTCAAGGAAGACCTAATTTTGTTGACTGGTTTCAGGAGCATGTAAACTCTTTATATTCCATACTTTGATGTAATCTAGCCTTTTACGCGAGGTAGTCATTTTAACTGTATATTATTTGCAGTGCATAAAGACTCCTAACATACACGAGGACTTGAGACAACTATCTTATGGGATGGTGACTTGCAGAACCTTTGGTCGATACGATGTGAATGGCTTCCATTTTCATTCAGACCAATTTGAAAAGTCTCGTCCGCGTGCAGCCACACGTAACACTGGAGTTCTGACTAGGGCACTCGATGCACTTGGAAGAGAAACTAATTATTATGGCATTATTCAAAACATCCTAGAGTTTAATTTTGCAGGGAACAAAACTTTGAAATTAGTACTCTTTCTATGTGATTGGTTTGACAGCAATAATGGGATTAGACAAAGTCAATATGGCATAACTGAAGTAAAGCACAAGGAACGACTTTGAGGCCATGATAATTTTATCCTTGCACACCAGTGTGAGCAGGTCTACTATATGTCGTACCCAAATCCGAAGTTTAAAGCATGGTGGGTAGTTCACAAGGTGAACCCTAGGGAACGTTTTACATACTCCTTGCACTGCTGGTTATCAATTCGAAGACGAACATGCCGATGATGTTTATCAACAAGAAGAATTGCCAACCACTTTTACTATCGATGAGGGTGTTACACTGAACTCACTAGTCGGAGACCGTAACGATGTCACTACTGATGAGTGTGTTGCACCGAAACAAAAACGAAATCCAAGGAACAAAAAAGCCACATTGCGAGCTTTGGATCCTTGCACTAGCTGGTCTCACTTCGCACTAGCTCCACATGCTACATATGGAACAGCTCAAGGCATCGTCAAGCACGACTTTTGGGTAAGAGTAATGTTTCAAACTAACATTTATGATTTGTTTCAAACTAAATTTATTTTCGATGTTGGATAGAGACGCTATCGTGTGGAACCTGAGGCTCAAGAGCATGCAGACCGAGTATTAGGGAAAAATGCAAAGAAGGTGTGCAGGGATGCATTTCCCAATGCTCGTCTACACGTTGTGAACGCGTACATGAAGCGCCGAGGGCATTCTATCAACAACTTTCGACAATATTCGGATGTCTACTTGACTGTAGACCAGTACATGGAGGTAAAAATCTAATTTAGCAGCTCATTTAGATGTGAATGTAATTTTGAGCTAACGCTTTAGATGCAGGTAACTCTTCCATGGATGGAACACCGGCCGCAGGCTTACAAGGCTTTGTGTGAGATATGGGCTTCGCCAGAGTGGATTGAGAAGTCAAACAGGAATCGACATAGGAAGCGCCATCAGCAGGACGAGGACGATGATGAGGTCGTAGTCAACCATACCTATGGGGCTGATGGACACATTCGGTTGGCGAAGCGAACGGTGAGTATGTAGTGTTCTGTTTTACTCAGAAATGAAACCGGTTTAAACTCATATATTTGTAGGAGGCTCAAACTGGAGTTGTCCCGAGCCCAATCGATGTTTATAGGAGAGGGCATAGAGCGAAAAACAGTGAAACCTCTGATGAGCTATGTAGTCAAGCGGCCGTTGAGCGTATGATTAGTTGTTGTCACACCCGGGCTTTAAGGGACAAAGCGGGTGCATCTCATACATGCGCCAAAGAAGACAACATATATAATAACATAGTGTATAGAGATAAATGTCACATTATAATCAGAGTATTTATTACATAACAGAAGTCTTACAAAATAAAAGATAAATATAACAGGATCTAAAATCTATCCTTGGCGCCAGAAAGTCAACTGGGAAAACGCCACCTAGATCGAATCGAACTCCATGATGTGTGGCTCCTCCTGAACCACCTGATCTTCTCCTGTGGGGGGGGGTGTGAGACAGCAAGGGTGAGCTCACACATGTTCATCGCTCAATAAGTTGTGGGGAATAATGTGCATGAACTCACCAAAGGTGGGAGTTCATGTGATGTGTAAGGCTAATCAACAACAGGGGTTAAAGCTGAGCATTGCTTTTAAGTAGTTGGTCAAAATTTTATCAGCAGTTACTAAATGTAAGTAAATACCAAACCTTAAATAAAGTAATAGAACAAAATTAATAATAATCCCATGCATATGCAAATGACAAAATTGAATTTAAGTTCCATAATTTAATCATCGGAGAGTCCTGAGCTGCTCATGACCGCGAGCATGGCTAGTATACCAGTTTTACACTCTGCAGAGGTTGTACCCTTTACCCACAAGTCGTGTATCCCATGTCGCCAGGGTTAGCTAGACCCTTAGACACTACCGAGGTGAATGGCTAGGGATCAACTACGAGGCCTTTACAAAGTTCCACTAGCTTCCGAAAACCCGCTACAGTTTATGGGGAGAGCACTTGCAAGAATCCCCCGTCTGACCGCCATCGCAGCAAAATCAACCCGAGAACCTCCTTGCATGCAATCCCTACTGCCCTTGCCCCTTTCGGGTAAGGTAGTCTTCCACTAGCTTTCCTAGTTAGTTGGCCAAGGGCGTCCCATTAAACCCTTGTGGTGGCACGTGGTTCTCAAGTTAAGCTCCATGTTCCAATTAACATTAATGATCTTGACATGAACATAAATACAATAACAAAATAACTGGAACATGGATATAATGAAATATTTATCCCAAAACCATGTAAAGCAATAGCAAAACTACCCAAGTGATTCAGGGATAACAAGGTAAAGAGATAAACAATCTAGGGTGACCTATCGGGTCCCATCAAAATTAAACCTATGCATGGTAAATGATTATAAAGAACATTATTGGGTAACAAAAGTGAATCAAGGGCACAACTTGCCTGCAATGAGCTCCTGCTCAGCTACTTCTATCTGCTGCTCACCAGTATCCTCAGTCACGGGCTCTTCTACTCGCCACAATACAAACAAGCACAGTGTATAGAGATTAACATCACACCAAATATGTAAAAAAAATACACAACAATAATCCACACATTAAAATAAAATTCTAAGAACAGAAATCATAATTTTTGGAGTTATAGATTTTAAGATATGAATTTCTCAAGGTTTTATGTGCTTAAAATAGGATTAAATGATAAATAAATTTTAATATTGTTTTCATGACCAAACAGAGACTCTAAGTGGTATAGAATCAAATTACAAAAAATTAAAAACTGGAATGGGTCAATTTGGACTAAAAATAGATTTTCTATGAATTATGCAAGTTCTAATGATTATTTGTATATAAAACTCAATTTCTATTATTAATTACTACATTCCCTCAGATCTCTGGACTGCGCGCCATTTACTAAGAAACTCAGGGACTCACTCACAATTTCGCCCAGACTTAGTGCACAGCGCAATGGACGGCGGGTCCAAAATCTAGAAAGCCCGAGGACTCATAAGTAAACTGTCCCTGCGAAGGGGTATCCAACGCCGAGAGCCGTATGATTACAAACGAACGGCTCTGATTAGATCATCGCTGAAAGGGAATTAGGCTTACACCTTTTTTCTAATTAATTTTTGTGGTTGAATTGCCCAACACAAATAATTGGACTAACTAGTTTGCTCTAGTCTATAAGGTTTACAGGTGCCAAAGGTTCACAACAAGCCAATAAAAAGACCAAAGTTGGGTTCAAATAAAAAGAGCTAAAGACATCCCAAAGGCACCCTGGTATGGCGCACCGGACTGTCCGGTGTGCCACCGGACAGTGTTCGGTGCACCAGGGAACTCAACGCTGAACTCCTCACCTTCGGGAAAATGGGAGGCCGCTCCGCTATAATTCACCGGACTGTCCGGTGTGCCAGCAGAGCAACGGCTACTTCGCACGCAACGGTCGCATGCAACGCATTTAATGCGCGCCTGCGCGCGTAGAGGACAGAGCACGCGCAGAAGGCGCACCGGACAGTCTACAGGACCTGTCCGGTGCACCACCGGACAGCCCAGAGGCCCCACCAATCAGAGCTCCAATGGTCAGAACCCAACGGCCGGCTGACGTGGCTGGCGCACCGGACAGTGTCCGGTGGCACAGTGGACTGTCCGGTGCGCCATGTGACAGACAGCCTCCCAACGCCCACTTTTGGTGGTTGGGGCTATAAATACCCCAACCACCCCACATTCAATTATATTCAAGTTTTCCAACTTTCTACACCTTACAAGAGCTATAGCATTCAATACAAGACACACCAAAGAGATCAAATCCTCTCCCAAGTCCTTAGTTCATTCCAAATCAAATAGTGACTAGTGAGAGAATGACTTGTGTTCATTTGAGCTCTTGCGCTTGGATTGCTTCTTTTTCTCATTCTTTCTTGTGATAAACTCAATTGTAACCGAGGCAAGAGACACCAATTGTGTGGTGGTCCTTGCGGGGACTTTGTGTCCCGTTTGATTGAGAAGAGAAGCTCACTCGGTCTAAGTGACCGTTTGAGAGAGGGAAAGGGTTGAAAGAGACCCGGTCTTTGTGACCACCTCAACGGGGAGTAGGTTTGCAAGAACCGAACCTCGGTAAAACAAATCATCGTGTCTCACTCTTTATTTGCCTGCGATTTGTTTTTCACCCTCTCTCTCGGACTCGTTCTAATTTCTAACGCTAACCCGGCTTGTAGTTGTGCTTAAGTTTATAAATTTCAGATTCGCCCTATTCACCCCCCTCTAGGCGACTTTCAATTGGTATCAAAGCCCGGTGCTTCATTAGAGCCTAACCGCTCGAAGTGATGTCGGGAGCATCCGCCAAGAGGGATCTCAGGACCGGCGACAAGTTCGCAAGATCGGGGAGAACACACTCAAGGGAGTCCGCCCACAAGGACAAGGAGGAATCCTCTTCCTCCATCAAGTCCCATCAGATGGGTGACAAGAAGAAGAAGATGAAGAAGGTGGTCTACTACGAGACCGACTCTTCGTCACCCTCCACCTCCGGCTCGGAATCGGCCTCCACTACTTCAAAGCGCCATGAGCGCAAGAAGTATAGTAAGATGCCCCTTCGCTATCCTCGCATTTCTAGATGCACTCCATTACTTTCCGTTCCATCAGGCAAACCACCTATGTTTGAAGGTGAAGATTATTCTATGTGGAGTGATAAAATGAGGCATCACGTAACCTCACTCCACAAAAGCATATGGGATATTGTTGAGTATGGAGTGCAGGTACCAAAGAAGGGAGACAAGGATTACGACCCGGAGGAGGTCGAACAAATCCAACACTTCAACTCCCAAGCCACAACTATACTCCTCGCCTCTCTAAGTCGAGAGGAGTATAATAAGGTGCAAGGGTTGAAGAGCGCAAAGGAAATTTGGGACGTGCTCAGACCACGCATGAAGGAGACGAGGTGACCAAGATCACCAAGCGGGAGACGATCGAGGGGGAGCTCGGTCGCTTCATGCTTCACCATGGGGAGGAGCCACAAGCAATGTACAACCGGCTCAAAACCTTGGTGAACCAAGTGCGCAACCTCGAGAGCACAAAATGGGATGACCATGAAATGGTCAAGGCTATTCTACGATCACTAGTATTTGTTAACCCTACTCAAGTTCAATTAATTTGTGGTGATCCTAGATATACACTAATGTCTCCCGAGGAAGTTATAGGTAAATTCGTGAGCTTTGAGTTGATGATCAAAGGCTCAAAGAAAATCATCGAGCAAGGCACCTCCTCCACGCCCGAAGCACAACCGGTCGCATTCAAGGCGATGGAGGAGAAGAAGGAAGAGTCTACATCAAGTAGACCACCCATCGACGCCTCCAAGCTCGACAACGAGGAAATGGCGCTCATCATCAAGAGCTTTCGCCAAATCCTCAAGCAAAAGAGGGGGAAGAACTACAAGTCTTGCTCCAAGAAAGTTTGCTACAAGTGTGGTAAGCCCGGTCACTTTATTGCAAAATGTCCTTTATCAAGTGACAGTGACAGGGATAACGACAAGAGGGGCAAGAGGAGAGAAAAGAAGAGGTACCACAAGAAGAAGGGCGGCGATGCCCATGTGTGCCGCAAGTGGAACTCCAACGAGGATGCCACCAACATCGCCGTCACCAAAGGGCTCCTCTTCCCCAACGTCGGCCACAAGTGCCTCATGGCAAAGGACGGCAAAAGGAAGAAGGTAAAATCAAAATCCTCCACTAAATATGCATCCTCTAGTGATGAAGATCATTCTAGTGATGAGGAAGATAATTTGCGTACTATTTTTGCCAATCTTAACATGGAACAAAAAGAAAAATTAAATGAACTAATTAGTGCTATTCATGAGAAGGATGAACTCTTGGACACCCAAGAGGACTTCCTAATCAAGGAAAACAAGAAACATGTTAAGGTTAAAAATGCTTATGCTCTAGAAGTAGAAAAATGTGAAAAACTATCTAGTGAGCTAAGCACTTGCCATAATGACATTGCCAACCTTAGAAATGAAAATGCTAGATTAATTGCTAAGGTTGATTCAAATGTTTGTAATGATTCAATTCCCAATCTTAGAGATGATAATGCTAGTTTGCTTGCTAAGATTGAAGAATTGAATAATTCGCTTGCTAGCCTTAGGATTGAAAATGAAAAATTGATTGCTAAGGCCAAAGACTTAGATGTTTGTAATGTTACCATTTCGGATCTTAGAAGTAAAAATGACATATTACATGCTAAGATTGTTGAATTAAATTCTTGCAAACCCTCTACATCTACCGTTGAGCATATTTCTATTTGCACTAGATGTAGAGACATTAATGTTGATGCTATTCATGATCACCTAGCTTTAATTAAGAAACAAAATGATCACATAGCTCATCTTAATGCCAAAATTAATGAGCATTACTTAGAAAATGAAAATTTTAAATTTGCTAGAAGTATGCTTTATAGTGGGAGACGCCCTGGCATCAAGGATGGCATTGGCTTCCAAAAGGGGGACAATGTCAAACTTAATGCCCCTCCTAAAAGATTGTCTAATTTTGTTAAGGGCAAGGCTCCCATGCCTCAGGATAACGAGGGTTACATTTTGTACCCTGTCGGTTATCCCGAGCATAAAATTAGGAGAATTCACTCTAGGAAGTCTCACTCTGGCACTAATCATGCTTTTATGTATAAGGGTGAGACATCTAGCTCTAGGCAATCAACCCGTGCTAAATTGCCTAAGAAGAAAACTCCTATTGCATCAAATGATTTTAACATTTCATTTAAAACTTTTGATGCTTCTTATGTTTTAACTAACAAATCCGGCAAGGTAGTTGCCAAGTATGTTGGGGGCAAACACAAGGAATCAAAGACTTGTGTTTGGGTACCCAAAGTTCTTGTATCTAATGTCAAAGGACCCAAAACCGTTTGGGTACCTAAAATCAAGAACTAAATTTGTTTTGTAGGTTTATGCATCTGGGGGCTCAAGTTGGATCATCGACAGCGGGTGCACAAACCACATGACAGAGGAGAAGAAGATGTTCTCCTCCTATGAGAAAAACCAAGATCCCCAAAGATCTATCACATTCGGGGATGGAAATCAAGGTTTGGTCAAAGGATTGGGTAAAATTGCTATATCACCTGACCATTCCATTTCAAATGTTTTTCTTGTAGATTCTTTAGATTACAACTTGCTTTTAGTTTCGCAATTATGTAAAATGGGTTACAACTGTCTTTTTACGGATACAGGTGTTACTGTCTTTAGAAGAAGTGATGATTCAGTAGCACTTAAGGGAGTGTTAGAGGGTCAGCTATACTTAGTAGATTTTGATAGAGCTGAACTCGACACTTGCTTAATTGCTAAGACTAACATGGGCTGGCTCTGGCATCGCCGACTAGCACATGTTGGAATGAAGAATCTTCACAAGCTTCTAAAGGGAGAACACATTTTGGGACTAACAAATGTTCATTTTGAGAAAGACAGGATTTGTAGCGCATGTCAGGCAGGAAAGCAAGTTGGTGTTCATCATCCACACAAGAACATCATGACGACTGACAGGCCACTCGAGCTCCTACACATGGATCTATTCGGCCCGATTGCTTACATAAGCATCGGCGGGAGTAAGTACTGTCTAGTTATTGTGGATGATTATTCTTGCTTCACTTGGGTGTTCTTTTTGCAGGAAAAATCTCATACCTAAGAAACCTTAAAGGGATTCTTGAGACAGGCTCAAAATGAGTTTGGCTTAAGGATCAAGAAGATAAGAAGCGACAACGGGACGGAGTTCAAGAACTCTCAAATTGAAGGCTTCCTTGAGGAGGAGGGCATCAAGCATGAGTTCTCTTCTCCCTACACGCCATAACAAAATGGTGTAGTGGAGAGGAAGAATAGAACTCTATTGGACATGGCAAGGACCATGCTTGATGAATACAAGACTTCGGATCGGTTTTGGGCCGAGGCGGTCAACACCGCCTGCTACGCCATCAACCGGTTGTATCTACACCGAATCCTCAAGAAGACATCTTATGAACTCCTAACCGGTAAAAAGCCCAATGTTTCATATTTTAGAGTCTTTGGTAGCAAATGCTTTATTCTTGTTAAAAGAGGTAGAAAATCTAAATTTGCTCCCAAGGCTTTAGAAGGCTTTTTACTGGGATATGATTCAAACACAAGGGTATATAGAGTCTTTAACAAGTCCTCTAGACTAGTTGAAGTTTCTTGTGACATTGTGTTTGATGAGACTAACGGCTCTCAAGTAGAGCAAGTTGATCTTGATGAGCTAGATGATGAAGAGGCTCCATGTGTCGCGCTAAGGAACATGTCCATTGGGGATGTGTGTCCTAAGGAATCCGAAGAGCCTCCATAAGCACAAGATCAACCATCTTCCTCCATGCATGCATCTCCACCAACTCAAGATGAGGATGAGGCTCAAAATGATGAAGGAGAAGATCAAGAGGTTGAGCCACCTCAAGAGGAGAGCAATGATCAAGGGGGAGATGCCCATGATCAAGATGAGGAAGATGAGCAAGCTACAAGACCGCCACACCCAGGAGTCCACCAAGCAATTCAAAGGGATCACCCCGTGAACACCATCCTCGGCGATATTCAAAAGGGGGTAACTACTCGATCTCGTGTTGCTCATTTTTGTGAACATTACTCTTTTGTTTCCTCTATTGAGCCACACAGGGTAGAGGAAGCACTTCAAGATTCGGATTGGGTGGTGGCAATGCAAGAGGAGCTCAACAACTTCACTAGGAATGAGGTATGGCATTTAGTTCCACGTCCTAACCAAAATGTTGTAGGAACCAAATGGGTCTTCCGCAACAAGCAAGATGAGCATGGTGTGGTGACAAGGAACAAAGCCCGACTTGTGGCCAAGGGATACTCACAAGTCGAAGGTTTGGATTTCGGTGAAACCTATGCTCCTGTAGCTAGGCTTGAATCAATTCGCATATTACTTGCCTATGCTACTTACCATGGCTTTAAGCTTTACCAAATGGACGTGAAAAGTGCCTTCCTCAACGGACCAATCAAGGAAGAGGTCTATGTTGAGCAACCTCCCGGCTTTGAAGATAGTGAGTATCCTAACCATGTATATAAACTCTCTAAGGCGCTTTATGGGCTCAAGCAAGCCCCAAGAGCATGGTATGAATGCCTAAGAGATTTTCTTATCACTAATGGCTTCAAAGTCGGAAAGGCCGATCCTACTTTATTTACTAAAACTCTTGACAATGATTTGTTTGTATGCCAAATTTATGTTGATGATATTATATTTGGGTCTACTAACGAATCTACATGTGAGGAATTTAGTAGGATCATGACACAAAAATTAGAGATGTCTATGATGGGGGAGTTGAAGTACTTCTTAGGATTTCAAGTGAAGCAACTCCAAGAGGGCACCTTCATTAGCCAAACAAAGTACATTCAAGACATTCTAAACAAGTTTGGGATGAAGGATGCCAAGCCCATCAAGACACCCATGGGAACCAATGGGCATCTCGACCTCGACACGGGAGGTAAATCCGTCGATCAAAAGGTATACCGGTCGATGATAGGCTCCTTACTCTATTTATGTGCTTCACGACCGGATATTATGCTTTCCGTATGCATGTGTGCAAGATTCCAAGCCGACCCTAAGGAAGCTCACCTTACGGCCGTAAAACGAATCTTAAGATATTTAGTTTATACTCCTAAGTTTGGGCTTTGGTACCCTCGGGGATCCACATTTGATTTAATTGGTTATTCGGATGCCGATTGGGCGGGGTGTAAAATCCATAGAAAGAGCACATCGGGGACTTGCCAGTTCTTGGGAAGGTCCCTGGTGTCTTGGGCTTCAAAGAAGCAAAATTCCGTAGCTCTTTCTACCGCCGAAGCCAAGTATATTGCCGCAGGCCATTGTTGCGCGCAATTACTTTGGATGAGGCAAACCCTTAGGGACTATGGTTACAAATTAACCAAAGTTCCTCTTCTATGTGATAATGAGAGTGCAATCCGCATGGCGGATAATCCCGTTGAGCATAGCCGCACTAAACACATAGCTATTCGGTATCATTTTCTAAGGGATCATCAACAAAAGGGGGATATCGAGATTGCATATATTAACACCAAAGAACAATTGGACGATATCTTTACCAAGCCACTAGATGAACAAACTTTTAACAAACTTAGGCATGAGCTAAATATTCTTGATTCTCGAAATTTCTTTTGCTGTCTTGCATACATAGCTCATTAATATACCTTTGATCATGTCTCTTCTATATGCTACTAATGTGTTTTCAAGTGTATTTCAAACCAAGTCATAGATTGAAAGGGAATTGGAGTATTCGGCGAAGATAAAGGCTTCCACTCCACTCCATCAAATTACTCATCCTTCGCCATTGCTTCGAGCCACTCTCCAACTTTGGTATAATCTTCACTCATATTTTGTTCGCCAAAGGGGGATAAAGTAGTTATAAGGGCTTATATCTCACTCAAGTATCCGTTTTTGGCGATTAATGCCAAAGGGGGAGAAAGTATTAGCCCAAAGCAAAGGGACCGCACCACCACCAATTTTCAAAAATTTGAGTTAAGAAAAGATTTTTCAAATGGTGTTTTTCCATGTTGTGTTTCCAATTGGTATCTTATTTTTGATAGAATTTCAAATTGGAACACCCTCTTCAAAACTAATATCTAAAACCCTCTTGAACACTAAGAGGAGGATTTTAATGAGGGGGAGTTTTGTTTAGTCAAAGGAAAAGCATTTGAAACAGGAGGAGAAAATTTCAAATCTTGAAAATGTCCCTCAAAATCTTATTCATTTACCTTTGACTATTTGCAAAAGGACTTTGAAAAGGATTTACAAAAGAATTTGCAAAAACAAAACATGTGGTGCAAGCGTGGTCCAAAATGTTAAAAATGCAGAAACAATCCATGCACATCTTATGACAATATTTATTGGTTTCATTCTAAGTAACCTTTGCACTTACATTTTGCAAACTAGTTCAATTATGCACTTCCATACTTGCTTTGGTTTGTGTTGGCATCAATCACCAAAAAGGGGCAGATTGAAAGGGAATTAGGCTTACACCTTTTTCCTAATTAATTTTGGTGGTTGAATTGCCCAACAAAAATAATTGGACTAACTAGTTTGCTCTAGTCTATAAGTTTTACAGGTGCCAAAGGTTCACAACAAGCCAATAAAAAGACCAAAGTTGGGTTCAAATAAAAAGAGCTAAAGACATCCCAAAGGCACCCTGGTCTGGCGCACCGGACTGTCCGGTGTGCCACCGGACAGTGTCCGGTGCACCAGGGAACTCGACGCTAAACTCCTCACCTTCGGGAAAATGGGAGGCCACTCCACTATAATTCACCGGACTATCCGGTGAGGCATCGGACAGTGTCCGGTGACACACCGGACTGTCTAGTGTGCCAGCGGAGCAACGGCTACTTCGCATGCAACGGTCGACTGCAACGCATTTAATGCGCGCCTGCGCGCGCAGAGGACAGAGCACGCGTAGAAGGCGCACCGGACAGTCTACAGGACCTGTCCGGTGCACCACCGGACAGCCCAAAGGCCCCACCAGTCAGAGCTCCAACAGTCAGAACCCAACGGCCGGCTGACGTGGCTGGCGCACCGGACAGTGTCCAGTGGCGCACCGGACTGTCTAGTGCGCTATGCGACAGACAGCCTCCCAACGCCCACTATAAATACCCCAACCACCCCACATTCAATTGTATCCAAGTTTTCCAACTTCCTACACCTTACAAGAGCTATAGCATTCAATACAAGACACACCAAAGAGATCAAATCCTCTCCCAAGTCCTAAGTTCATTCCAAATCAAATAGTGACTAGTGAGAGAGTGACTTGTGTTCATTTGAGCTCTTGCGCTTGGATTGCTTCTTTTTCTCATTCTTTCTTGTGATAAACTCAATTGTAACCGAGGCAAGAGACACCAATTGTGTGGTGGTCCTTGCGGGGACTTTGTGTCCCGTTTGATTGAGAAGAGAAGCTCACTCGGTCTAAGTGACCGTTTGAGAGAGGGAAAGGGTTGAAAGAGACCCGGTCTTTGTGACCACCTCAACGGGGAGTAGGTTTGCAAGAACCGAACCTCGGTAAAACAAATCATCATGTCTCACACTTTATTTGCCTGTGATTTGTTTTTCACCCTCCCTCTCGGACTTGTTCTAATTTCTAACGCTAACCCGGCTTGTAGTTGTGCTTAAGTTTATAAATTTCAGATTCGCCCTATTCACCCCCCTCTAGACGACTTTCAATCACCGTGACAGATCGGTCTGCAACCAGAGCCCTAGGATGTTGATCTAACGGTTACTAACTTTCGAATCTCGCTCAAAGCACCCGACCGTTCGATCTTAGATCAACGGTCAACCGTCCACTCACCAAATCGTTACGTTGGAACTAATCACGCACGTTGAACTAGGATCCAACGACGGCCAACCTACCCCATCGCCAAAGCCGATAGCGTGGTGGCGCAGTACCCGCACGGCGACACCCCTCACCGGAGCTAGGCGAACTAGCCAAGCAGTCAGTCACGACCCTGGTTCCTCGGTTCTAAGTACAGCGGAGGTGCTTGCGAATTAGATGAAAGGTTTTGTTACCTCTATTCCCAGTGGAGCAGAACCGCGCAAGGATCCTAGGCCACGCGGAGGATGGCCGGATCTCCGGTGAAGAATTCTCGCTGTCCCCGATCACCACGATCCGATTGCGCCGTTGGATGGCTACTTCGTGACCCGTACGATCCGCTGGTGTCCCGATTGGAGCCCAATTCGCGCTACAGGTGGCAGTCCGCGGTCGCGGCGAGGGAGACGAAGGCGGCGGTGTTCCTCGGATCATGTTACGGACGGAAGGGGGCGACGGCTGGGGAAACAGAGGGTGGCGCGTTCCAGGGAAGTGCGTGAGACGCCCAGAGTCCCAGCTTTTATCCCCCACAACATGGAGGAGGACGGCCCGGACTCTCCGGCGTCACAGCGCGGGTTGTTGCAACAGCTCGCCTGCAAGTTGGGGACGAGCCTGCCAAGACGGGCCCACACGCAAGTGATAGGCGGTCCGCGCTGGTAAGAGGTACACAGGCTGGTGGATGGGCCCGGTACGTCAGCGCGCGGGCGGAGTCAGCCGGACGAGTGGGGCCAACGTGTCAGGGAAGCTTCAGGGCGCGCAAGCGATTTCGTCTGTGGCCGAGCGGTGGGCTCCGCATGCCAGGCAGCTGCACTGAGTGGAGCGCGTCACTGGCTGACGGGCGGGGCCCAGATGTCGGCGCCAATTTCAGGTTGGGCTGGCGCGCGCGTGAAAAGGAGTCGTGGGCCAGAAAGGTGATAGTCAGCCCATGTAGTTCTTTTTCTTTTTTTTTCTTTTTATTCCTAATTCATTTGAATTCAAATTTTGAATTCAATTTTAACTGTGAATTTATATTTGTTTTAAATGTACAATTTTGAGCCCAATAATATGGAAGGTCCAAATATATTTTTATACATATTTCTTTATTTTTGTGTAGAATTTTCCTCTCTCCTCTAAACCCTAATTTGAAAATTAAGGTAAAACTCCCAAATTTGAATATTAATATATTTCTTTATATATATATATGTCACAAAATTCACACAAAATAAAATCCCAGCATGATGCATAATTTAGTTGAGTGTCTTTTGTTGATTATTTATTGGTGTAAGTGAGGTGTCCACATGAGATGATGAATATAGATAACACATATCTGTATACAAGAACATAATTTCTCTTTTTAGACTTTTCTTACAAAGTGGGTATTACAAATCCTACCCCCCTTAAAAAGAATCTCGTCCTCGAGATTTAAGAAGATCTAGGGAAAAGATGGGGAAAATCTATACGAAGCTCTTCTTCTCTTTCCTAGGTTGCTTCATCCTCTCCATGGTGACTCCATTGCACTTTGCACATCTTTATCACCTTATTTCTTGTAACTCGAGTCAAAGTATCCAAAATCTTGATTGGGTACTCCGTGTAAGTCAAATCACCCTGAACACTGAGTTCTTCCATTGGTAACTGTTCCTCAGGGACACGGAGACACTTCTTAAGTTGAGATACATGGAATACATTGTGCACATCCGATAGATTATCAGGTAGCTCAAGTTGATAGGCCATCTCTCCAACTTGCCTAAAAACTCATAATGGTCCAATGTAGCGAGGGGACAATCTGCCCTTAACTTTAAATCTCCTCATTCCATGAAGTGGTGACATCTTGAGGTACACATGATCACCTTCCTCAAATTCCAGTGGTCTTCTTCTATTATCTGCATAGCTCTTTTGCCTGGTCTGAGCTACCCTCAAATTCTCTTGAATTATACAGACTTGTTCTTCTGCTTTTTGAATCAGTTCAGGCCCAAAGAACTGTCTTTCTCCAGTCTGATCCCAATATAGAGGAGTCCTGCACTTCCTCCCATATAAAGCTTCGAATGGTGACATCTTCAGACTGGCCTGATAACTATTATTATATGAGAACTCAGCATAAGGTAGACTTTTATCCCAACTTCCTTCATGCTGAAGGGCACAAGCTCTTAGCATATCTTATAATACTTGATTAGTCCTTTCAGTCTGTACATCAGTCTGAGGATGGTAGGCCGAACTAAAATTCAAATTTATATCCAATTTCTCATGAAAACTTTTTCAAAATCTTGAGGTAAACTATGATCCTCTATCTGAAACGATCTTCTTCGATACACTGTGTAGTGACACAATCCGAGCCATATATACTCTGCCAATTAAGATCTCTTATAAGTAGTCTTGACCGGAATGAAATGAGCCACTTTGGTCAGTCTATCTACAATAACCCATATAGAATCATATCCTTTCGAGGTGCGAGGCAATCCAGTAATGAAGTCCATACTAATCTCTTCCCACTTCCACTCGAGTATCTTTAGTGGATGCAGTAGTACAGCTGGCCTATGGTGTTCAGCCTTAACTCTTTGACACACATCGCACATAGCCTCATGTGCAGCCACATCTCTCTTCAATCCATACCACCAGTATTTCAGCTTCAAATCCTGATACATCTTGGTACTACCAGGGTGAATAGAATAATCTGAGTCATGGGCTTCATTTAGTATAGTCTCTCGAAGGTTATCAATCTCAGGAACACATATCCTTTCCTTGAACCATATGGTGCCTTATCTCTTGTATCCTAGCATCGACAGTCTGTCCTTTGCAGATTTCTTGCTCCAAGATAGGTTCCACATCAGTAATAACTCTTTTAGTGTGAGCAACGATCCCCAGGTTAAGTCTCCTGAAATCCTCAACAATCTCATCGGGTAGCTGGGCAACAACAGCTGAATGAACACGCTCCTTTTGACTCAACCAAATTTGCCTTGCCCGGGTGATAGTGAGTCTTCAAATCATAATCCTTAATAAGCTCCAACCAACGACGTTGCCTAAGGTTGAGGTCCTTCTGAATGAATATATACTTCAAACACTTATGATCTGTGTACACTTGGCACTTCGTTCCCATGACATAATGCCTCCATATCTTTAGCGCATGCACTACGGCTGCCAGTTCGAAGTCTTGAGTGGGGTAGTTCAATTCGTGTTTCCGCAACTGACGAGACGCATAGGTAATCACATGTCCTTCTTTCATGAGCACACATCCCAAGCCTTGGCCACATGCATCACAATAAATATTAAATCCCTTTTGTAGATCTGGCATAACCAACACTGGTGGTGACATCAATCTCTTCTTTAATTGATCAAAGCTTTCATGGCACTTCTCGTCCCACTTAACTCTCTTCCCTTCTCCATAAGTGAGGTCATGGGCTTAGCAATCTTAGAAAATCCTTTAATAAATCTCCGATAGTATCCTACAAGCCCCAAGAAACTATGGACCTCAGTAACTATAGTGGGTATGCTCCACGCCACTATCTCCTTGACTTTAGCAGGATCCACTGCTATTCCTCCATTAGAAATGATATGTCCAAGGAATGGCACCTTGTCAATCCAGAACTCGCATTTACTGAACTTGGCGTAGAGTTGATTATCTCGTAGCTTCTATAGCACCAATCTCAGATGTTCCTCATGATCACTATCACTCTTAGAATAAATAAGAATATCGTCGATGAATACTACGACGAATCTGTCCAAATACTCCATAAACACTTTATTCTTCAGATCCACAAAATAGGTTGGTGCATTAGTTAGTCCAAATAACGTAACAGTGAACTCATATAAACCATATCGGGTCGAGAAATTCGTCTCGGGAATATCCGATGGCCAAATCTTCATTTGGTGATAACCCGACCAGAGATCAATCTTCGAGAATACCCTTGCACCTCTCATCTGATCAAATAAATCTTCAATGCGGGGTAATGGATACTTGTTCTTCACAGTGATATCATTAAGGGTCCTATAATCCACGCACATCCCTTGCGATCCATCCTTCTCCTGTACAAATAGAACTGGCGCTCCCCCAAAGTGAAGGACTCAGACGAATGTACCCAGCCTCTTGTAATTCTGTTAATTGCTTCTTAAGTTCCTTTAGTTCTTCTACGGACATCTTGTACGACCGTTTAGAAATAGGAGCAGTCCCAGGTAAGAGATCAATGACCAACTCAACTCTCCTATCTAGTGGCATCCTTAATAACTCCACTGGAAAGACATCCAAAAAATCCCTAACTGCACGGATGTTGTCACCCACAAACTTCTCATCTACTAAGAATGCCACTAGTCTGATGGTGGTAGTTACTGCAACTTCAACTTCAAGTCTTTCTCCTCTGGAACTGGTGAGTTCTATGGTTCCTTTAGCACAGTGCATAAACTGCCTTTACCTTTCTTAACCATGACATACCAAGGATTACGTCTACAGTGCTCTCTTCTAACACTATAGAGGTAGCCCATCTGGGTTAGAAACACAGGGTACGAAAGAAAGGATTATAGACAAGGCATGTAATTACGAAGCATGTTACTTCGGGGGATTTATTAGCTAAGTGTGTCGCCTACTAAAGCTAATTCATTACCTTATGGTGGTACATGCTAAGATGCTCGTCTATAATAATTCAATGAATCAAAGAAGAAAATCAAACATTTATCATCAGAACAATCAACCAATATTTTTAAATAAAGAAAATAGTTTTAATTTCATCTTAGGTTCCCAATCTCTTAAAAATGTCATAAATGTAGGATTCCAAGGTGTGAAATCCATGATGTCTCGAAGTAGAAAAGATAAGAGTAATCAGAGTAGAACAACAAAAGGTGAGACAAGATCAAGATAAGATAAGTATAGAAAGAATCAGAGTAAGGTAAGTAGGTAAGGGTTTTGTCAATTTCTATCTAGGTTTCGTCCTACAGTCAACATTTCCTCTGATACCACTTCTGTCACACCCGGGCTTTAAGGGACAAAGCGGGTGCATCTCATACATGCGCCAAAGAAGACAACATATATAATAACAGAGTGTATAGAGATAAATGTCTGATTATAATTAGAGTATTTATTACATAGCGGAAGTCTTACAAAATAAAAGATAAATATAACAGGATCTAAAATCTATCCTTGGCGCCAGAAAGTCAACTGGGAAAACGCCACCTAGATTGAATCGAACTCCACGATATGTGGCTCCTCCTGAACCACCTGATCTTCTCCTGTGGGGGGGGTGTGAGACAGCAAGGGTGAGCTCACACATGTTCATCGCTCAACAAGTTGTGGGGAATAATGTGCATGAACTCACCAAAGGTGGGAGTTCATGTGATGTGTAAGGCTAATCAACAACAGAGGTTAAAGCTGAGCATTGCTTTTAAGTAGTTGGTCAAAATTTTATCAGCAGTTACTAAATGTAAGTAAATACCAAACCTTAAATAAAGTAATAGAACAAAATTAATAATAATCCCATGCATATGCAAATGACAAAATTGAATTTAAGTTCCATAATTTAATCATCGGAGAGTCCTGAGCTGCTCATGACCGCGAGCACGGCTAGTATACTAGTTTTACACTCTGCAGAGGTTGTACCCTTTACCCACAAGTCATGTATCCCATGTCGCTAGGGTTAGCTAGACCCTTAGACACTACCGAGGTGAATGGCTAGGGATCCACTACGAGGCCTTTACAAAGTTCCACTAGCTTCCAAAAACCCGCTACACTTTATGGGGAGAGCACTTGCAAGAATCCCCCGTCTGACCGCCATCACAGCAAAATCAACCCGAGAACCTCCTTGCATGCAATCCCTACTGCCCTTGCCCCTTTCGGGTAAGGTAGTCTTCCACTAGCTTTCCTAGTTAGTTGGCCAAGGGCGTCCCATTAAACCCTTGTGGTGGCACGTGGTTCTCAAGTTAAGCTCCATGTTCCAGTTAACATTAATGATCTTGACATGAACATAAATAGAATAACAAAATAACTGGAACATGGATATAATGAAATATTTATCCAAAACCATATAAAGCAATAGCAAAACTACCCAAGTGATTCAGGGATAACAAGGTAAAGAGATAAACAATCTAGGGTGACCTATCGGGTCCCATCAAAATTAAACCTATGCATGGTAAATGATTATAAAGAACATTATTGGGTAACAAAAGTGAATCAAGGGCACAACTTGCCTTCAATGAGCTCCTGCTCAGCTACTTATATCTGCTGCTCACCAGGATCCTCAGTCACGGGCTCTTCTACTCGCCACAATACAAACAAGCACAATGTATAGAGAAAATTAACATCACACCAAATATGTAAACAAAATACACAGCAATAATCCACACATTAAAATAAAATCCTAAGAACAGAAATCATAATTTTTGGAGTTATAGATTTTAAGATATGAATTTCTCAAGGTTTTATGTGCTTAAAATATGATTAAATGAGAAATAAATTTTAATATTGTTTTCATGACCAAACAGAGACACTAAGTGGTATAGAATCAAATTACAAAAATTTAAAAACTGGAATGGGTCAATTTGGACTAAAAATGGATTTTCTATGAATTATGCAAGTTCTAATGATTATTTGTATATAAAACTCAATTTCTATTATTAATTACTACATTCCCTCAGATCTCTGGACTACGCGCCATTTACTAAGAAACTCAGGGACTCACTCGCAATTTTGCCCAGACTCAGTGCACAGCGCAATGGACGGCGGGTCCAAAATCTAGAAAGCCCGAGGACTCATAAGTAAACTGTCCCTGCGAAGGGGTATCCAACGCCGAGAGCCGTATGATTACAAACGAACGGATCTGATTAGATCATCGCCGCGACAGATCGGTCTGGAACCAGAGCCCCAGGATGTTGATCTAACGGTTACAAACTTCCGAATCTCGCTCAAAGCACCCAACCGTTCGATCTTAGATCAACGGTCAACCGTCCACTCACTGAATCGTTACATTGGAACTAATCGCGCACGTTGAACTAGGATCCAACGGCGGCCAACCTACCCCATCGCCAAAGCCGACAGCGCGGCGACGCAGTACCCGCACGGCGGCGCCCCTCGCCGGAGCTAGGCGAACTAGCCAAGCAGTCGGCCACGACCCCGGTTCCTCGGTTCTAAGTACAACAGAGGTGCTTGCGAATTAGATGAAAGGTTCCGTTACCTCTATTCCTAGTGGAGCAGACCCGCGCAAGGATCCGAGGCGGCACAGAGGATGGCCGGATCTCCGGTGAAGAATTATCGCTGTCTCCGATCAACGCGATCCGATTGCGCCCTTGGACGGCTACTTCGTGACCCGTACGATCCGCTGGTGTCCCGATTGGAGCCCAATTCGCGCTATAGGTGGCAGTCCGCGGTCGCGGCAAGGGAGACGAAGGCGGCGGTGTTCCTCGGATCGCGTTACGACCGGAAGGGGGCGACGGCTAGGGAAACAGAGGGTGGCGCGTTCCAGGGAAGTGCGCGAGACGCCCCAGAGTCCCAGCTTTTATCCCCCCGAGCATGGAGGAGGATGGCCCGGACTCTCCGGCGTCACAGCGCGGGTTGTTGCAACAGCTCGCCCGCAAGTTGGGGACGAGCCTGCCAAGACGGGCTCACGCGCAAGTGATAGGCGGTCCGCGCTGGTAAGAGGTACACAGGCTGGCGGATGGGCCCGATACGTCAGCGCGCGGGCGGAGTCAGCCGGACGAGTGGGGCCAACGTGTCAGGGAAGCTTCAGGGCGCACACGCGATTTCGTCTGTGGCCGAGTGGTGGGCTCCGCATGCCAGGCAGCTGCACTGAGCGGAGCGCGTCACTGGCTGATGGGCGGGGCCCAGATGTCGGCGCCAATTTCAGGTTGGGCTGGCGCGCGCGTGAAAAGGAGTCGTGGGCGAGAAAGGTGATAGTCAGCCCATGTAGTTCTTTTTCTTTTTTTCTTTTTATTCCTAATTCATTTGAATTCAAATTTTGAATTCAATTTTAACTGTGAATTTATATTTGTTTTAAATGTACAATTTTGAGCCCAATAATATGGAAGGTCCAAATATATTTTTATACATATTTCTTTATTTTTGTATAGAATTTTCCTCTCTCCTCTAAACCTTAATTTGAAAATTAAGGTAAAACTCCCAAATTTTATTATTAATATATTTCTTTATATATTTATATTTTGTCACAAAATGCACACAAAATAAAATCCCAGCATGATGCATAATTTAGTTGAGTGTCTTTTGTTGATTATTTATTGGTGTAAGTGAGGTGTCCACATGAGATGATGGATATAGATGACACATATCTGTATACAAGAACATAATTTCTCTTTTTAGACTTTTCTTACAAAGTGGGTATTACAGTTGTTGTTAGGATTAATGTTTTCTTGCCATATAGCTATAAATTACATGTGTGCTGAACCTTCATATTGTATTGCAGGAGACATACGGGCAGGAGATGGTTAGGAAGTATGGAGAAGACTACGATTGGCGAGGAGCGCCTACCATCGACGTTGAAGTTGTGTATTCTATTGGAGGAGACGTTGAACTTGTGATTTTTTTCAATAATATTGAAACTATGACCGAATAACTAATTTTCTTGTTTTTCAAGATATTTTATGTTTACCGGTGTGATCGATTCGATGGAGTTGCGTTCTCGTGGCGGCTCTTCGTCGCAGGCAGGTTGTGGTAGCAGCCGTAGTCGGCGCTCTGTATCTAGCATGGAGGACGCTATGAGGAAGCAGCAAGAAAGGTTTCGTGAAGAGCTGTAGCAACAACAAATGGCATTCCTCCAACAGCAATCAGAGTACATGGCTGCTTACAACGCATAGGCGCAACAAGCAATGAACTTGAGTGTCTTATTTATTCTCAACACGGTCAATGAATTTGCAACAGTCTCTGTTTCCAAAGCAGGCACAACAACAACTATTTGTTTTCCCTCAATTTCAGTCGCAGGTGCCTTAGTGGGGATTACATGCTCCGCCACCTCCACCTCAGGTGCTTTAATTTAGTTAAGACTTGTCATTTGTATTAATCTTTCAAATCTTGACTAAACTTGATTTTGTAGGGATCTGGGGTCATGGGCCACAACACGCCACCACCGGTGATACCAGCACTAGGAGGAGCTTATGCAGGGGAGGGAGCTACTACAAGAGAGGTTAGTTTGACAAACAATTTGTTTAAATAATGGTCATGTAAACATTGTCATTATTAATGTATTCTTTTTCTTTAGAATCCAAACCCGTTACACGACTTCGTCAACGAGTTTTTCGCTTCTGGAGGCAGTGGTCACAACTCCGACGACCCTGATATATGATGGTTTGAGTTTTGTGCCAAATTATGACTTTGTTTTATGTTGTAATGGACTATTTATGAACTGTGATGATGTATTTGTGAACTGTGATGTGGTGAACTATTTGTGAACTGTGAACCATTTTGGTAAACTACAATGTGGTTGTGAAGAAGCGTGATACTCTATGTGTAATTCTGTATTTAATGTTTCTGTCATTTTATTGTGATTATATTGTTGATGAATTTGCTGTTTTTTTGCATTTTTCAAAAAAACTCTGAAATTATTAATTTCGGTGGCTATATGAGGCCGCCGAAATTAGTCGCGGGAAATTTTCGGTGGCCAGACACTCCCGCCGCAAATAATCATTTATTTTCGGCAGCTAGGTGTCAGCCACCGAAAATAATTGCTTATTTTTGGCCTATTTTTTCTGGCGGCCAGGGACCACCGAAAATAGGCCTAAAGCCGCCGAAAATGACTATTCCTGTTGTAGTGATGTTCATCATGCGCATGCATCGGACAAGGTAACATTTTGCAATCAGCGGGCACAGCATGCATGCATGTCATCTGATTCGAGTTGCGTCTCTTACTCTCTTCCTACGCTAGATTCTTGGAGACATTGAAATTTCAGTCTGAACTAGTGAGTTGAACTGTTTGGAAAGATGTAGTATATATATAAAGGATCTATTTAGGTGTTGTTTGGTTTACATATTTGCAAGGTAATGAGTAACTGATAACGTTAAATCATATTCGTTTAAGTCAGGGTCAGACATAGGGGTGTGCGGCCGGTGCGCTTGTATAGGGCCTCTAATTTCTAAGGGCTCTAAAATATTTCCTACGTAGCGCAAGGTCATAACTCTATTATGGAGTGTGCGGCCAGTGCGCTTGTATAGGGCCCCTAATTTCTAAGGGCCCCAAAATATTTCCTAAGCAGCGCAAAGTCATAACTCTATTATCTAGCCCACATCGTGTCTTGTCTTCCGTTCAAGCGTCCTAGTGTCAAACAACCAGTATAAGTTATTTATTAAATTTTCATTCACCTGTTCTGTTAGTGTATCTTTTAGGCCTAATTTGGAATGCAAGAATTTTAGAGAAATCATACAGGAATTTCACAGAAAACAGTTCATTTGCAGAGGAAAAATGCAGGAAACAGAAAAAAAATCCTACATTCCAAATGGGCTTTAATAATTATAATATTTGATTATTCTTTTTCACCCGGTTTGTGCATGTTTATAAGCTTACTAGACGTCTAGTGTTTCCAGATCCAACTATCGGCATCATGTATTTAACTAATCAATCTACAAAATATAACCTACGCACGCAGGAAGTTGACGCAAGCTTCGTGACGGAAGATGAAGCTGCACAACACATGACCCTGAACCATGCCGCAAGTCTACCCTATGGGACCCGTCAATTACCACTATGTTGACGTCGGGCTCGCTGCTGGAACCCACATACTGGAGAGGTGAAGTGATACGCCATACCAGGAATACAACTACACAGGGCCCTACCAGAGACATCAGAAGACTACACCACCCAATGGCATAGGCCGAGCCCCATCAGTAGAACACAAGTCCCCACTGTAAGGTCCTACCCTTGAACTATAAAATGGCAGAGCCCCTCCTTTTCCCATGGGCACACCTGTTGTAACACGGTCCTCAAGCGATACAATGATTAGAACTACACTGGACTAGGGTGCAAGCCTGAACTAGTATAACTCTCTGTCTCAAACCCCTGCTCGAGTCCATGCGATTCACCATTCGAAGTGAGTTCACGCTAGCATCCCCACCGAACACAAATTCTATTGTCTCCTGGTTTTCAAAACCATGACACATCCAATCAGGTGGTATAAGACCGTCTCCAGCAACATCCTCTATATTCATCTTCTACACCGTGATTTACAGTCTCCTCTAAAATATTCTCTCCTCTATATCTTCTTTCTCTCTAGTAGCGTCCTATAAATCTCGTCCTCTATATGTAAATATCTATATAAGAGATATATTTTACTTACGTACCTATTTGCCATGTTCTCAAATGTATTTGTACGTATTTTAGTTTTGGTAAATGTTTTGTTTAAAATAACAAAGTGGACAGAGGAGTGGATAGAGAAACTCTATATATGGAGGATTCATTAGCGTTCTCTAAATTTGGTTGACCGTTTAAGTCCTGTTTGGAAGCACCCAATTTTTAAGAAATTGGTTTTTAAAAACTGAGGTGGTTCCAAATATATATACTAGTTTTTGTCATAGTTTATAGAAACTAGATTCCCAGTTTCTTAAAAACCAAGAAGATAGCCTCTCCTAGCTAAAATTAGTTTAGGAAAACTGAAAGGGAAATGTGCCCTTGGGCCATTTCTAAGTATTTTGGTGATTAAGTGCCCAACACAAATGGTTTAAGTGCAAAGTGTGCAAAATGGTGGATGAAGTGCGAAACATCAAGAAGGTATGTTTCTAGACTTAGTACATTGTTTTGAAGACTAATGTATTGTGTCTAAGTGCTAGAAACAGGAGAAAACAATTGGAAAAGAGTTGGCTGTGTTCAGCCAAAGACAGCTTCGGTCTGGGTGCACCGGACAGTGTCCGGTGCGCCAGGACCAGTCTCGGTGAACAGTCCGCTCTCGGGACTCGACGGCGGTGTACGGCTATAAATCATCGGACTGTCCAGTGGTGCACTGGACTGTTCGGTGAGCCATCCACGGCGAAGTCGTCGCTCTCGGGAAGCGATCAACGGCGTACGACTATAATTCACTGGACTGTCCGGTGGTGCACCGGACTGTCCGGTGAGCCAACGGTCGACTGCGCCAACGGACGGCCGCGCAATCCGCGCGTGACGCGTGGCCGAGCCAACGGTCTGATGGAGGCACCGGACTGTCCGGTGTGCACCGGACTGTGTTCGGTGCGCCAACGGCTCCAAATCTTCAACGGTCGACTGTGCCAGAATAGGAAAGCAATCAGCACCAGACAGTGTCCGATGGTGCACCGGACTGTCCGGTGCACCACCCGACAGAAGGCAAGGATAGCCTTCCTAGATTGCTCTCAACGGCTCCTAGCTGCCTTGGGGCTATAAAAGGAACCCCTAGGCGCATGGAGGAGCACACCAAGCATACTCTAAGCATTCTTGATCATTCACACTCCGTCTTTGCGCACTCGATTGGCATTCTTAGTGATTTGAGCTCCGTTCTAGTGGTGAACCTTGTGTTATTCATTTGAGCTCAAGTCTTGGCTGTGTGTGTGCGTATTGCTGTGGATTTGTGTGTGTTGCTTCCCTCCCTTACTCTAGTGCCTTCACTTTGATCCTTATTGTAAGGGCGAGAGACTCCAAGTTGTGGAGATTCCTCGCAAACGGGAAAAGAGTAAAGAAAGAAGAACACCATGGTATTCAAGTTGATCATTGGATCACTTGAGAGGAGTTGAGTGCAACTCTCATCCATTGGGATGCCACAACTTGGAATAGGCAAGTGTTATACTTGGCCGAACCACGGGATAAATCCTCGTGTCTCTTGTGCTTGTTCTCACTGTGTTTATTGTGTTTCACAAGAGCTCTCCTTAGCCACTTGATTTCATTGTGCTAACTCTTAATCAAGTTTTGTGGCTTTAAGTTTTAAGTTTTTACAGGATCACCTATTCACCCCCCTCTAGGTGCTCTCAATTGGTATCAGAGCCGTTCTCTTCATGAAAGGGACTAATCGCCCGAAGAGATGGATCCTAAAGGAAAGAGCGGAAAGTGGGAAAAGAAGAAGACCTACAAAAAGGTGAAGGGCGAGGCACACCTTGGAAAGGAGTGGGATTCGGATTGCTCCTCGTCTGACTCCAACAACGAAGGACTCGCCGCCTCAGCCTTCAACAAGTCGGCTCTCTTCCCAAATGAGCATCACACCTGCCTCATGGCAAAGGAGAAGAAGGTAAGTACTCGAAGTACCATTACATATGCTTCTTCAGGTGATGATGAGTCTAGTGATGATGACGTAGACTACGCAAGCTTATTCAAAGGTTTAGATAGAACTAAAATTGATAAAATCAATGAATTAATTGATGCCTTGAATGCAAAAAATAGATTGTTAGAGAAGCAAGAGGATCTTTTATATGAAGAGCATGATAAATTTGTTAGTGCACAAAATTCTCTAGCTCTAGAAGTTAAAAGAAATGAAATGCTTTCATGTGAATTGTCTACATGCCATGAATCTATTTCTAGCTTAAAGAGTATCAATGATGACTTGAATACTAAGTTAGAAATAGCAAATAAATCAAACTCTTGTGTAGAACATGTTGTGATTTGCAATAGGTGTAAGGATTTTAATGTTGATGCTTGTAGTGAACACTTAATTTCCATTTCCAAATTAAATGATGAAGTGGCTAGTCTTAATGCCCAACTTAAGATTAGCAAGAATGAATTTGACAAACCAAAATTTGCAAGGGATGCCTTCACTATTGGTAGACACCCCTCAATTAAGGATGGGCTTGGCTTTAAGAGGGAAGCCAAGAACTTAACAAGCCAAAGGGCTCCCATTTTCACAAAGGAAAAAGGGAAGGCCCCTATGGCTAATAGTGCTCAAAAGAATCATGCATTTATTTATGATAGGAAATTTTCTAGAAATGTTCATCATGATAGGAGTTGTAATGCTTATGATTCAAATGCCATGTTTGCTTCAAGTTCTTCCTATGTGCATGGTAGAGATATACCTAGGACAAATGTTATTCATCATATGCCTAGGAGAAATGTTGTCCATGTGCCTAGGAAAATGCATAATGCTACTGTTATTCATGCCTGCAACACTGATTTTGTACTTCAATGTAAAAATAAGAAAGTGGTTGCTAGGAAGTTAGAGGCAAAATGCAAAGGAGACAAAACTTGCATTTAGGTCCCTAAGGATATTGTTACTAACCTTGTAGGACCCAACAAGAGTTGGGTACCTAAAACCCAAGCCTAATTTGCCTTGCAGGTTTATGCATCCGGGGGCTCAAGCTGGATTATCGACAGCGGATGCACAAACCACATGACGGGGGAGAAGAAGATGTTCACCTCCTACGTCAAGAACAAAGATTCCCAAGATTCAATCATATTCGGTGACGGGAATCAAGGCAAGGTTAAAGGACTAGGAAAAATAGCCATTTCATCCGAGCATTCCATCTCTAATGTGTTTTTAGTTGAATCGCTCGGGTATAACTTGTTGTCCGTTAGTCAACTTTGTAATATGGGGTATAATTGCTTATTCACAAATGTAGATGTGTCTGTCTTTAGAAGAAGTGATGGTTCATAAGCTTTTAAGGGTGTACTAGACGACAAACTCTATTTAGTTGATTTTGCAAAAGAGGACGTCGGTCTAGATGCATGCTTAATTGCTAAGACTAGCATGGGCTGGCTATGGCATCGCCGTTTAGCACATGTGGGGATGAAGAACCTTCACAAACTTCTAAAGGGAGAACATGTGTTAGGTCTAACAAATGTGACTTTCGAAAAAGATAGACCATGTGCAGCTTGTCAAGCAGGTAAACAAGTGGGAAATGCTCATCACAGCACGAACGTGATGACCACATCAAGACCCTTGGAGCTGCTTCATATGGACCTCTTCGGACCCGTCGCCTACCTCAGCATCGGGGGAAGTAAGTATGGTCTTGTTATAGTTGATGATTTTTCCCGCTTCACTTGGGTATTCTTTTTGCAGGATAAGTCTGAAACCCAAGGGACCCTTAAGAGCTTCCTAAGGAGAGCTCAAAATGAGTTTGAGCTCAAGGTGAAAAAGATAAGAAGTGACAACGGGTCCGAGTTCAAGAACCTTCAAGTGGAGGAGTACCTTGAGGAGGAAGGAATCAAGCACGAGTTCTCCGCTCCCTACACACCACAGCAAAATGGTGTGGTAGAGAGGAAGAACAGGACACTCATAGAAATGGCGAGGATGATGCTTGGAGTGTACAAGATGGCCGAGCGGTTTTGGTCGGAAGCCGTGAATACGGCTTGCCACGCCATAAACCAGGTCTACCTTCATCGCCTCCTCAAGAAGACTTCGTATGAGCTTCTAACCGGTAACAAACCAAACGTTTCATATTTTTGTGTATTTGGGAGTAAATGCTACATTCTAGTGAAGAAAGGTAGGAATTCTAAATTTGCTCCCAAAGCTGTAGAAGGGTTTTTGTTAGGTTATGACTCAAATACAAAGGCGTATAGAGTCTTCAACAAATCATCGGGTTTGGTTGAAGTCTCTAGCGACGTTGTATTTGATGAAACTAATGGCTCTCCAAGAGAGCAAGTTGATCTTGATGATGTAGATGAAGAAGATGTTCCAACGGCCGCTATACGCACCATGGCGATTGGAGATGTGCGACCACAGGAACAAAAGGAGCAAGATCAACCTTCTTCCTCAACAATGGTGCATCCCCCAACTCAAACTGATGAACAGGTTCATCAAGAGGCGTGCGATCAGGGGGAGCACAAGATGATCATGCTATGGAGGAAGAAGCACCTCAAGCCCCTCCAACTCAAGTTCGAGCGACGATTCAAAGGAATCATCCCGTCGACCAGATTTTGTGTGATATAAGCAAGGGAGTAACTACTCGCTCTAGATTAGTTAATTTTTGTGAGCATTACTCTTTTGTCTCTTCTATTGAGCCTTTCAGGGTAGAAGAGGCCTTGCTAGATCCGGACTGGGTGTTAGCCATGCAGGAAGAGCTCAATAACTTCAAGCGAAATGAAGTTTAGACACTGGTGCCTCGTCCCAAGCAAAACGTTGTGGGAACCAAGTGGGTGTTCCGCAACAAACAAGACAAGCACGGGTGGTGACAAGGAACAAGGCACGACTTGTGGCAAAAGGTTATGCCCAAGTCGCAGGTTTGGACTTTGAGGAGACTTTTGCTCCTGTGGCTAGGCTAGAGTCTATTCGCATTTTGTTAGCCTATGCCCCTCATCATTCATTCAGGTTATTCCAAATGGATGTGAAGAGCGCTTTCCTCAACGGGCCAATTAAGGAGGAGGTGTACGTAGAGCAACCACCTGGCTTTGAGGATGAACGGTACCCCGACCACGTGTGTAAGCTCTCTAAGGCGCTCTATGGACTTAAGCAAGCCCCAAGAGCATGGTATGCATGCGTTAGAGACTTTCTCATTGCTAATGCTTTCAAGGTTGGGAAAGCCGATCCAACTTTATTCACTAAGACTTGTGATGGTGACTTATTTGTGTGCCAAATTTATGTCGATGACATAATATTTGGTTCTACTAACCAAAAGTCTTGTGAAGAGTTTAGCAGGGTGATGACTCAAAAATTTGAGATGTCGATGATGGGCGAGTTGAACTACTTCCTTGGGTTCCAAGTGAAGCAACTCAAGGACGACACTTTCATCTCCCAAACGAAGTACACACAAGATTTGATCAAGCGGTTTGGGATGAAGGACGCCAAGCTCGCAAAGACTCCAATGGGAACCGACGGACATGTCGACCTCAACAAAGGAGGTAAGTCCGTTGATCAAAAGGCATACCGATCTCTGATAGGGTCTTTACTTTATCTATGTGCTAGTAGACCGGATATTATGCTAAGCGTATGCATGTGTGCTAGATTTCAATCCGATCCAAGGGAGTGTCACCTTGTGGCCGTTAAGCGAATTCTTAGATATTTAGTTGCTACGCCTTGCTTCGGGATCTGGTATCCAAAGGGGTCAACCTTTGACTTGATTGGATACTTAGACTCCGATTATGCTGGATGCAAGGTTGATAGGAAGAGTACATCAGGGACGTGCCAATTCTTAGGAAGGTCCCTGGTGTCTTGGAGTTCTAAGAAACAAACTTTCGTTGCCCTATCCACCGCTAAGGCCAAGTATGTTGCCGCAGGACAGTGCTGCGCAGAACTACTTTGGATGAGGCAAACCCTCCGGGACTTTGGCTACAATCTGAGCAAAGTCCCACTCCTATGTGATAATGAGAGTGCAATCCGCATGGCGGATAATCCTGTTGAACACAGCCGCACTAAGCACATAGACATCCGGCATCACTTTTTGAGAGACCACCAGCAAAAGGGAGATATCGAAGTGTTTTATGTTAGCACCGAGAACCAGCTAGCCGATATCTTTACCAAGCCTTTAGATGAGAAGACCTTTTGCAGGCTGCGTAGTGAGCTAAATGTCTTAGATTCACGTAACTTGGATTGATCTATAGCATAACATGTGTTTTATGCCTTTGATCATGTTCCTTTATGCATTTTGTTGCTTAATTATGGTGATCAAGTTGTACAAAGCAATCCCCGGACCTCAAAAGTCCATGTGTGAGTGATGCACATATTTAGGGGGAGATGTGCTACAACTTGATCCTTTGAGACTAACCATGTGCTTGAGTTTTCTTAAATTAGTCTCAAAGGTGTATTGAAAGGGAAAAGGTAGACTTGGACCATAAAAGACTTCCACTGCACTCCGATAAGAGGGTAAGTTACTCCATGTTCATCTCCATGCTCTTATTGCTTTCTTACTCTTAATTGAAGATTTTGGTGAGGCAATGGGGTTAAAGGGCCAAAAATGATCCCATTTTGGTGCTTGATGCCAAAGGGGGAGAAATTAAGGCTAAAGCAAATGGATCAGCTACCACTTGAGAATTTTGAAAATAGTAGAGTTAGAACTTTTGATTTGTCAAAATACTCTTATGGTCTCTTATTATCAAAAACTGGTCTCTTGTGGGGAGAATGTTTGATTATGGAAAAAGGGGGAGTTTTTGAATCTTTGATCAATTTCTTTTGGAATACCTCTCTCTATGCCTCAACAAGTGAATTTGACTTAGAGATAGGAAATTGAGTTTGATTTGCAAAAACAAACCAAGTGGTGGCAAAGGATGATCCAAATATGCCATATTTGAATCAAAAACAATTCTTGTTCTCATTTGCATTGATTTTGCACTTCTATGTGTTGCTTTTTGTTGTGTTGGCATAAATCACCAAAAAGGGGGAGATTGAAAGGGAAATGTGCCCTTGGGCCATTTCTAAGTATTTTGGTGATTAAGTGCCCAACATAAATGGTTTAAGTGCAAAGTGTGCAAAATGGTGGATGAAGTGCGAAACATCCAGAAGGTATGTTTCTAGACTTAGTACATTGTTTTGAAGACTAATGTATTGTGTCTAAGTGCTAAAAACAGGAGAAAACAATTGGAAAAGAGTTGGCAGTGTTCAGCCAAAGACAGCTTCGGTCTGGGTGCACCGGACTGTCCAGTGGTGAACCGGACAGTGTTCGGTGCGCCAGGACCAGTCTCGGTGAACAGTCCGCTCTCGGGACTCAACGACGGTGTACGACTATAAATCACCGGACTGTCCGGTGGTGCACCGGACTGTCCGGTGAGCCATCCACGGCGAAGTCGTCGCTCTCGGGAAGCGATCAACGGCGTACGGCTATAATTCACCG
Organism: Zea luxurians; assembly: GCA_029449295.1. Classification (NCBI taxonomy): domain Eukaryota; kingdom Viridiplantae; phylum Streptophyta; class Magnoliopsida; order Poales; family Poaceae; genus Zea; species Zea luxurians. The sequence continues at coordinate 47,042,484 of JAOPSE010000005.1, read as the reverse complement.
GACCGTCCGGTGGTGCACCGGACTGTCCGGTGAGCCAACGGTCGACTGCGCCAACGGTCGGCCGCGCAATCCGCGCGTGACGCGTGGCCGAGCCAACGGTCTGATGGGGGCACCGGACTGTCCGGTGTGCACCGGACAGTGTCCAGTGCGCCAATGGCTCCAAATCATTAACGGTCGGCTGCGCTAGAATAGGAAAGCAATCAGCACCGGACAGTGTCCGGTGGTGCACCGGACTGTCCGGTGCACCACCCGACAGAAGGCAAGGATAGCCTTCCTGGATTGCTCTCAACGGCTCCTAGCTGCCTTGGGGCTATAAAAGGGACCCCTAGGCGCATGGAGGAGCACACCAAGCATATTCTAAGCATTCTTGATCATTCATACTCCGTCTTTGCGCACTCGATTGGCATTCTTAGTGATTTGAGCTCCGTTCTAGTGGTGAACCTTGTGTTATTCATTTGAGCTCAAGTCTTAGCTGTGTGTGTGCGTATTGCTGTGGATTTGTGTGTGTTGCTTCCCTCCCTTACTCTAGTGCCTTCACTTTGATCCTTATTGTAAGGGCGAGAGACTCCAAGTTGTGGAGATTCCTCGCAAACGGGAAAAGAGTAAAGAAAGAAGAACACGTGGTATTCAAGTTGATCATTGGATCACTTGAGAGGAGTTGAGTGCAACTCTCGTCCATTGGGACACCACAACATGGAATAGGCAAGTGTTATACTTGGCCGAACCACGGGATAAATCCTCGTGTCTCTTGTGCTTGTTCTCACTGTGTCTATTGTGTTTCACAAGAGCTCTCCTTAGCCACTTGATTTCATTGTGCTAACTCTTAATCAAGTTTTGTGGCTTTAAGTTTTAAGTTTTTACAGGATCACCTATTCACCCCCCTCTAGGTGCTCTCAAAAGCTGACACCATAAAATAGTTATTTTAAAACTGGTTTCTAGAAACTAGAGATAGAAACTGGATTCTTAAAAACTAGATTGCTTCCAAATAGGGTCTTATAGAACACCTTTGGGTGTGTAGAGGATGAGAATCTCCTCTAAAATTCGGGGTAGAAGTCATTTTAGAGTACCTGTTGGATGTTGGAGAGAGTCTCCTACTCCTATATACAAAGAACCTATAAAAACGAAACTCGTACAGGAAATACATCCAAACAATCCTTACACTTCCCCTCGTTTTTTATAAAAATTCCTTCAATCTCTATTTCTTAACCCGTTACACGGTTATATCGATAGATATGATATTGACATTACCTATATAAAACTGAATAGTCAGATACACATACATTACGTACACTGAATCTTTAAATTTAAACATGGTATTGGTATGTTCCATACGAATATCAAAGCTTTCCATCGGTCGGTCGCAACAAAAGCCCAACACCTTACCCAGCTATAGTTTGCAACAGACCAGACTTAACAAAGATTGCCATACATAAAAAGACGACTAAGACAAAGAAAATGGTTTAACCAAGACGAATTATTACAGACCGACATCCTGATACAGGAGCCACAAGAGTCTCTAGGTTCAAGTTCAGATAGGAGCATCTTCGCTAAAAAGGATCCACTGCGCATCCAACCAGTGTGTCAGTCTCCTGTCTACTGGAGACCACCCCCGAGTTCGAATGAAGACATCACTAGCCATTTTTCTGAGATGGTTGCTTCCTTCCTCTAGCTTCTTTCTTGCCGATTTTTATGTAATAAAATCCATGAGTTTATCCAGAAGCAGCACAATATAAAGATGTCTAATAACGTATTAACTACTCTTTTATCTTCAAAACAAGCTTCGTTTCTTATTTTCCAAAGAGTCCAAAGAACCACACTACATCCCACTGTTAACAAATTCATGTCCCGTTTATTGAAAAGATGGAGCTAGCGGCTAAACGTCTCAATGGGGTTAGTGCCGCCTGCACCACTCTCCAGGTGAATTTCGCGATATGACAATCAAAGAAAATGTGTTGCATAGTTTCTGGGCAATCACACCAAGTGCAATTTATATTTCCTTGCCAATTCCTTTTGTTTAGAGTTACTTTGGAGAGAATCCTGTCTCTCAGTAGAAGACAAAGAAAAACTTTTATCCTTTGGGGAATTTTAGCTTTCCAGATGAACACATAAGACACCCGACCCAAATTACTTCGGCATTTGAGGTAAAGAGATTTGACAGAATATTATTTTTATCCAGTAACCAAACAACTTTATCTCTTGAATCAGTAACCAAACAACTTCATATGAGCATATCATATCCTTAAGATTATCAGCACTCGTTCCCACTAGCCTCCTTCTAAAGGTTAAGGACTCATAGTTCTTATTCAGCACCTTATCCACACTTATCTCTTTGTCAAGAGATAAATCATGAAGTCTTTTAAATCTTACTGAGAGAGGTATGTTCCCATACCAACAATCATCCCAAAAGCTGGTGGATTTACCATCTCCAATGACTCTTTTGCAGTTTCTATAAAACATATCTTTTACTTCTAGGATGTTGCTCCAGAAATGAGTGTCCCCTTGTCTCTTTTCCATCAAACTCAAAGGTCTTCCTTTTATATATTTAAACCTTACTATTTTTTGCCATAGACCCTCCATATTCTCCAATCTCCACCACCATTTAGCAAGGAGACAAAGGTTCATACATCTAAGGTCTAAAATTCCTAGACCTCTTTGATCCTTAGGCCTACAAACAGTATCCCAATTCACCAGATGGGGGTTTTTGTTCTCCCCCCTGCCATAACATCCTCTTTCTATACATGTCCAACTTTTTAAGCACACTGACAGGAGCCCAAAAAAGGGAAAACATGTATAAGGGGATGCTAGATAAAGTATTGTTAATCTGCACCAGCCTTCCCCAAGGCTAAGATACCTTCCTTGCCAGACCCCTAGTTTTTCCATCTTTTCTTCCATTTTGACCCAATGGGAGATTCTAAGAGTCTTGTAATCCACGGGAATGCCCAAGTAGTTCATGGGCAAGTTTTTGATAGGGCAAGTGAAGATTTCAGCGTATAAATTCTTCCTCTTTTCAGCTTTGCCAAAACACAGAATCTCACTTTTGTGAAAGTTAATTTTGAGGCCTGACATGTGCTAAAAAAAGACCAAAACAAATTTCAGATTCCTTGCATAAATCGGGTTGTCCTGAAGAAGGAAGACGGTGTCATCTGCATATAGTAAACAGGCACAACCATTTTCAATGATGTGCGGAACAAGGCCCACCAAAAGACCTACCTCCTGGGCCCTTTTAATCATACAAGAAAGACCATCAACTGCAATGTTGAAGAGCAAGGGAGATAAGGGATATCCTTGTCTTACCCCTTATGTGTTGGGAAGAAGGGGCCAGTTAAGCTATTAGTCCTAATGGCCACCTTGCCCTCACTAACCGGCGGTGGGTTGATGTAGATGTTCGTCCTGCGCATGCATCGGACAAGGTAACATTTTGCATTCAGCAGACACAGCATGCATGTCAGCTGATTCGAGTTGCGTCTCTTTCTTCCTACGCTAGATTCTTATAGACGATTGAAATTTCAGTCTGAACTAGTGAGCTGAACTATCGGGAAATATGTAGGATCTATTTAGGTATCATTTGATTCACATATTTATAAAGTAATAGTTAATTGATAACGTTAAATCATGTTCGTTTAAGTCAGGATCGGACATAGGGGTGTGCGACCGATGCGCTTGTATAGGGCCCCTAATTTCTAAGGGCCCCAAAATATTTCCTACGCAGCGCAAGGTCATAACTCTATTATGAGGTGTGCGGCCGGTGCGCTTGTATAGGGCCCCTAATTTCTAAGGGCCCCAAAATATTTCCTACACAGCGCAAGGTCATGTCTTGTCTTCCTTTCAAACGTCTTAGTGTCAAACAACCAATATAAGTTATTTATTAAATTTTTATTCACATGTTCTGTTTGTGTATCTTTTAGGCCTCCTTTGGAATGCAAGAATTTCAGAGAAATCATACAGGAATTTCACTGAAAATAGTTCATTTTCACAGGAAAAATGCAAATGCAGGAAACCGAAAAAAATCCTGCATTCCAAATTGGCTTTAATAATTATAATATTTGATTATTCTTTTTGTGCATGTTTATAAGCTTACTAGACGTTAGTGTTTCAAGATCCAACTATCGACATCATGTCTTTTACTAATCAATATAAAAAATATAAATCAAAATATAAATCTAGTTATGAAAACCTTAAGAAAAACAAAGAATAGATGATCTAACTTAGGGTCCGAAGGGAGCTGTATACAAATTTATTATAAAAAATCACAAATGTCTAACCAAAGCCTTGCACTTGATAGTTCTATTTTTCAAATGATTTATTGAGAATGGTCTTTTATTCAATAGTTTCGTTCATGGGCTCGATTTCATATAATAAAATTTCTCTTGGACAGGTAGTAGCAGGATAAAATATGCTATGTCTCGGGACTGATGATTCTATCTCATTACACATAAACAGAACATTAAAAATGCACAAATAATAGCCACCTAAGAACAACATTCGGCCCTAAAGCACGTGAGAAGGAGGAGGCCTAGAACGACTGACGCCTGACGAGGTCCTAGTCCTACATCCTACTGGGCCTCTCTCCATACGATGGGACGCATGATTCTTGCATTGCTTCTGCTCTAACAGCTTCCCCTCCTCCTCCTTAATGGTCTGGATGCTGCGCCGACGCTTGACTCCATCAGCTTCTTGGTAACTCTCCCGTAGCTTGCGTTTTGTAGCCTCCATCTTCTCGCTCTCGGCGACGACCGGTTTCTTGGTCTCACTCATGTTCTTCTGTTGATTCGATAGAATTGATGTGGTCGGAAGCGTCTTCGTTGGCGGTACATAATGCTGCTTCTTGTGTTCCTCGGCGGTGGAAAGCATCTTTGCTGGTGGTACTTGTGGCCTCTTGTTGTGCACCTCGGCAACGGCGGCAGCAAGCGTCTTTGCTGGTGGTACGTGTGGCCTCTTGTTATGTGCCTCGGCGGCGGTGGCCGTGGAAATCATCTTTGCTGGTGGTATGTCCGGCTTCTTGTTGTGTACCTCAGCAGCAGCGGGAAGCATCTTGGCAGACGGTACGTGCACCTTGTCGACGGCAGCGCGCGGGAGCGGGATCTAATCAGCAGAGAGATTGTCGAGTTTCTTCTTCACCGTTATAGCAGTGGCGAAGGAGGCTTCGACGGCTACCCTCCACCCGCGCACGACGTCGCGCGCGAGGCTCCGGATCCGGGACGACCCGTGGCTCCCGAGGGCGCCGACGGTCCTCGCGAGCTCGGTGGACGCCAGCAGGTCGTGCGGGACGGGCGCGACCAGCAGCGTCTTGAGGGATTCGACCATGACGTCGTCGAGCACGGCGCAGAGCTGCTCGGCCACGCCGTCATCCGTGGCGCCGCGGAGCAGCACGACGATCTCGCCACGCACGTCACGATACTCGGCGCGCGGGTAGCCGCATGCCTCGATCACGCCGTCGATCGCCTGGAAAGCGCTGTAGAAAGGCTTCCACCTCCGCAGGGGAAGCCCGCTCTGCTCGTTGGCCATGGTAGCGGCTGCGGGTAGGGTCGGCGTTGTTAGAACTCCGACGAGGAGGATGACACACGCGAAGCAGACACAGAGGACACGATGGATTTGGTGCTGTCAATCAGACTGCTTTTCTGGTTGTTCTCTATCTCTTTATAAAGAAATTACATGCAGTAGAATGTGGTAAGTAAATCACAATACCTGGAAGGTGATTGTGTGCTAATCTACTTGCTAAGAAATAAACACTAATTCTGGGCTTACTATAACAATCTCCTCCTAAGCCCATGATTATTATTTATACAAGTTTTTCCATGCCGATCCAACCACGGAGCTCCTGGAACCGAGTTCGACCGAGCGCCTTTGTGAGAATGTCGCCCAGCTGGTGCTCAGTACCGACGAACTCGACGTCGATCAGCTTCCTGTCGCAGCATTCCCGGATAAAATGAAACTTCACATCTATGTGCTTGCTCCGGTCATGATGGACAGGATTCTTCATCAGTGCTATGGCGGACTTATTGTCTACCTTCAGCTTGGGTGCGAGGACAGCTCCTCCGACGAGTTCAGCCAACAAACGTGATAGCCAAACTGCCTCGCACGCAGCCGCAGCAGCAGCGATATATTCTGCCTCACAGGAAGACAGAGCGACCACCTTCTGCTTAGCCGATTGCCAAGCAACAGGACCACCTGCTAGGAAGAAAATGAGGCCACTAGTGCTCTTCCGGTCGTTTACATCTCCGGCAAGATCGCTATCAGAGTAGCCTAGCAACTTCGGTGCACCTCCATTTTTCTGTCCTGGGCGATAGTGCAGGCCCCAATCCAGTGTTCCTGCCACATACCGAAGGACCCTCTTGACAGCCGCAAGGTGTTCTTGGCGTGGTGCCTCCATGAACCGGCTAAGGTATCCCACCGGATATCCCAGGTCTGGCCTGGAATTGCACAGGTACCTCAGGCTGCCGATTAGGCTGCGGTACTCTGTGGCATCCACGCTCGGTGTCGTGCCGTCCTTTAGCAACTTCAGTTTCAGCTCCATAGGCGTGGCACTGGCATTACATCCAGCCAGTCCCGCCTTCTCAAGTACTTTTGAGGCGTAGCCACTTTGACGGAGCGTGATCCCTTGCTTCCCCTGAGAGACCTCGAGGCCAAGGTAGTAGGAGAGAAGGCCAAGGTCGCTCATCTTGAAGATGTTCTTCATCTGCACCTTGAACTTGGCCACGTCAACTGCATCACCGCCTGTGATAATTAGGTCGTCAACGTACACGCCCACGATCAGGCGTACTCCTCCTTTGACACGGGTATACATCCCGTGCTCATCAACACAGCGAGTGAACCCGAGTGACACCAACTCAGTGTCGAGCTTCTGATTCCAGGCGCGTGGTGCCTGGCGGAGCCCGTATAGAGCTTTGTGGAGCCGGAGTACCTTGTGCCTGTGCTTCTCGTCGACAAAACCGGGAGGTTGCTGTACGTACACCTCCTCCTGGAGTTCCCCGTTCAGGAACGCCGACTTGACGTCCATATGGTGGACGCCCCAGCCGTAGTGTGCCGCAATGGCGAGAAGCAGCCGCACCGACTCCTGTCGTGCGACCGGCGCGAAAACCTCTTCAAAATCAATGCCCGGCTGCTGCACATAGCCCTTGGCGACGAGGCGGGCCTTGTACTTGACGGTGTTGCCGTTCTCATCGCGCTTGACCTTGTACACCCACTTGAGGCCAATGGCGCGGTGACCACGCGGGAGCTCGACCAGCGACCATGTTCTGTTGTCGCGGATCGAGGAAAGCTCCTCCTCCATCGCGGCGACCCAACTTGGATCACCGTTGGCTTCCTTCAAGGTCCTGGGCTCCTCCACGCTCACGACATGCAGCTCAGCCTCCTCGTCGCCATGATACATCGGCCCGGCCGCTGCACCCACACAGCGAATATTGTCCAGCGTTCGGTACCGACGCTCTCCTACATCATCGTCGTCGAAGCTTGGGTCGGTGGAAAGTGGCGTCGCGAACTCGATGCCTGTTCCAGCGTGGGCTGGTGTCGAAGGCAGCTGCTCGGCTTGCTGCGGGCTTTGCGCTGCTGGAGATGCTGCCCGCGTCGCAGAACATGATGGCGCGTCCTGGGAGCTCCCACCTCCAGGGGACAGGGAGCGCGCTGGCGAGCCTTGGTGATCAGGCATCGGCTGCTCCCGATCTGCAGTCTCCTGGTGCTGGCGTTCCAGCATGTAGTGGTCCGTGATGGTGAAGGGATGCTCGCAGTCCACATCCGAGGATGCTCCCCAGTCCCAGCGCTCGTCCTCGACGAAGATGGCATCACGGGAGACATGTACTCGATTGGCGATGGGGTCGTAGAAGCGGTACGCTTTGGAGCCGTCCTGGTAGCCGATGAAGACGGCCTTGATTCCACGATCATCAAGCTTGCTGAGATGTGGGCGCACTTTCTTGACGTAGGCCACACACCCGAACACCTTCAGGAAGTGCACGGGTGGCTTCTTTGCATGCCAGGCTTCAAACGGCGTTATGCCATCAAGAGCACTGGTGGGCGCCCTGTTCAGCAGGAAGACAGCAGTGTGTACTGCTTCTCCCCAGAAGTGACCAGGCATGTTGCGGGCACGCAGGATGCTTCGCGCTGTCCCCACGACCATCTGGTTTCGCTGTTCCACAACGCCATTCTGCTGTGGCGTGCCTGGCGCCGAGAAGTGTCGCTGGATGCCTTCCCCTGCACAATGTTCACCAAACTGCACAGAAGTGAATTCACCTCCATTATCAGTTCGAAGCACCTTCAGCTTCTTCCCGGTTTCCCGTTCGACCTTGGCTTGGAATGTCATGATCGCTGCCGGTGCGTCCGCCTTGGATCGCAGGAGGGTGAGCCACATATAGCGGCTCATGTCGTCGACGAGCAGCAAGAAATAGGCGTTCCCGCCTGGTGTTGGTGGTGAGACGAGGCCGCAGAGGTCTCCGTGGACCAGTTCCAGCTGCTCTTGCGCCCGGTATTTGGCCACCTTGGGGAACGACGCGCGCTTCTGCTTGGCAAGGACACAATCTTCACATACTTGCTCGACGTGGTTGACAGTCGGCAGCCCGTGCACCATATTCTCGCGTCCCAGCTTGCACAACGCCTGGAAGTTGAGGTGGCCATAGCGCTCATGCCAGCGCCACGCCACGTCACCGATCCGCGCCGTGAAACACACCGGAGCGGCGATGGTCATATCAAGGAGGTACAAGCGATTGGGTGAGCGCTGCACCTTCGCCAGCAGTTGGTGCTGCGGATCATGGAGGCGCAGCACTCCTCCCTCGATGTTGATTGTGTAGCCATCCTCATCCATTTGGCCGAGACTCACGATGTTGGTGGTGAGGCGCGGGATGTAGTACACTCCTTCCAACCGGCGATGTTCCCCGGACTTGCAAGCGAAGAGGACTGTCCCCTTTCCTTCGATGGCGACCACGGACCCGTCGCCGAAGCGGACAGATCCGGTGACGGCGGTGTCGAGCTCGGCGAAGATGTGGCGTGTTCCTGTCATGTGATTCGTCGCCCCAGTGTCAAGCACCCAGCGGCGAGGCACCACAGCGTCCTCCCTATGTTCCTGGCTCAGGTGAAGGAGCACCTTGGGTTCGGAGATGTGCACATGCCGCTGCATCTTCACGGCGGGCGGCGTGAGCACTTCCTGATCCGCGGCGATGTACATCAGCGCGTGATCCCGGTCGTTCTCCTCTGCTTGGGCGACGTGGGCCACAGCCTTCTTCTTGCCACGGCAGTCCTTGGCCCAATGGCCCACCTTGCCGCAGCTGTCGCAACGGGTACCGCGCGGTGGCCTGCCGCCGCCATGGCCCGAGATCTGACCGGAATGGCCATCCCGCGGCGTGGATCCATCACCGCCGCGACCGCGACCGCGTCCTCTGCCCCTTCCGCGGCTGCCTGAAGACGATCCGCCGCCGGAGCTTTCCTGCTCCCGGCGGGCTTTGCGGCGCGCCTCCCAATCCTCTTCACAGAGCATGAGGCGCCCCATGGAGTCGGTGATCTCCTTGGGTCTGCCGCGTTCTTCGAAGACGCGCAGCCGCCCGACGACCTCCTCGATCGAGACCTTGTTCAGATCCAAGAACATCTCGAGAGAAACGGCCGCCTGGGACAAGCGTTCTGGCACCACCTGCAGAAGCTTCTTCACCACCTCTGCGTCAGTGATTTCGTCGCCGAGGACGCGGAGGTTGGTGGCGAGCGTCGAGATGCGGATGCCGAACTCGGAGACGGTCTCGCCTTCCTTGAAGACGATTGCGCCGAACTCACGGCGCAGGTGCTGCGCGCTGGCGTCGCGCGCGCGGTCGTCACCAATCCGGAGTACCTTGACGGCGTCCCATGCCTCCTTGACGGTCTGCTTGCGTCCGAGCGTCGCCCACATCTCGGAGGGAACCGAGCGCAGGAGACCCGCCATGGCTTGGCGGTCCTGTTGATACTCGTTTTCGTCGGCGTCTTCATCGATCCCGATCTCGACGGCGTCCCAGACACGAAGAGTCTGATAATTAACCTGCATCACGAGCGCCCACTCGGAGTAGTTCGTCCGCGTGAGCATTGGCCACGCAACGTTCGCGGACGGGCGCTCGATGACGCGCTCGACGATGCGCGAGCCGGAACGGCGGTGGCTGTAAGAACGGCCGCGGCGTCGTGGCGGCGATCGCGAGGGCCTGACCTTGTTCTCACCGTCGCTGTCGTCCGTCGGCCTCTTCATGGATGGCGACTCGTGCGACATAGCGATGGCGGAGGACTGGCTTTGATACCAAATGTTAGAACTCCGACGAGGAGGATGACACACGCGAAGCAGACACAGAGGACACGATGGATTTGGTGCTGTCAATCAGACTGCTTTTCTGGTTGTTCTCTATCTCTTTATAAAGAAATTACATGCAGTAGAATGTGGTAAGTAAATCACAATACCTGGAAGGTGATTGTGTGCTAATCTACTTGCTAAGAAATAAACACTAATTCTGGGCTTACTATAACAGGCGTATGCGAGCAAGCGTTGGCGCGGCGTATGCGAACGGTGGACGAGCGGGTGCAAGAACTGGAGATTAGATGGGGAGAATTGGAGACTTGGCGCGCCTTATTATATAGAACAAGCCGACGGAGTCCGACTCGGGTTTGCGCGTCTGAGCGTGACGATAACTACTCATCCTTTCCGATTTCCACGCTCATCTGCATTAAAAAATAAATCTCAGTCGCTGATCATTAAAAAAGGCTCAGATTTAATATGCATATACGTGCACTAGATGCATCACGTGCATTTGATTTGATGCGTTTGAAAAGCACCTCTAATTGGAGCAATCTACTACACCGACTCGGCCTTGCTGTTGTTACCACGTGCACCGACCCTAGCCATAGCCGCGCGAGAGCATATCGGCTGGGGTACATTCCTGCTGTACTAACTAGCACAAGCGCGCCCGCAAGATAAGATCTTTCAGCTCTCAAACCGTTCGTAACTTTCTAAAATGAAAAACTCATAAAATCGCCGTTAAAAGTAATTTATTGTAACACCCAGTTTGTAACATATAATAAAAGGGGAGGAATTAATTTCTTCATCTATATATGTGTGTTATTTCTACTTATCATCACATGTGACCACCATATTCAAAAATAATAATAATAATAATAGTTAATGAAAGACTTATCACAAAAATAATAATAATAATATGCATCATGCTGGGATTTTATTTTGATGTGCATTTGGCGACTATATAAAATAATATAAATAGAAATATATTAGTGTTTCAAGTGGAATTCAAGGCTTAAAATGGAATTTTTGATTAAAAAGAAAGAAAGAAAGAAAGAGAGCACTAGTTATCATAAAATGAATAGTAAAAATTTTATGAATTCATCTATACCATGTCAAAGATGAGAATTTAATGAGAAAAGAAATTGGCCATGAAGTTTGAATTGGAATTAGTATTTAAATTAGGAATCTGAAAATTAAAAGTAAAAGAAAAGAGAAAAGAATAAAGAAAATAGAAGAGGAATGGCGCCTGGGCCGACTACCCTTAATCCAGCCCACTTCAGCTTTCATCCGCGCGGCCCAGTTGCGCCTCCCCTTAAGCTTGCGTCGCTGACATCCCGGCCCCACGGCTCAGTCAGTGTATTCCGCAAGCCATCATCCGTTCACAGGATCGCGCTTGTGCCTCTGCCCTGCGGGCCCCACGAGTCAGGATCGTCTTCCCAGTCCCAGCGAAATCGCGCGCACCGGCGCCACCAACTCCGCAGTCCGCGGATTGACTCGCCCGATTCCCATGAATTTCGGCCGGGATCTTCGGCATGAACCTCCCCCAGCTCCAGGAATAAAAGCCATGCGCCGTTATTTCCCCTTCTTCCTATCCGCACCGTAAGGAGAGCCGCCATAACCATCCATCGCCGCCGTTCCTGCTTAGCAATCGGGGTGCTTCGAGTTGTACTCCGCTGCGGTACTGAACCTCCCCGGGACCTTCTCGGGTGTGGGCGCGCCGTCCTCGGGCACGGTGGTGACTAAGGATCCCGAGAATTCATCACCGATGAGTCCGCGCCACCGGTCGGAGCTGGAAGGCCATCTCAGGTGCTTCGCTTGCCGAACTTCTTCTCTTAGGTATGCGTCTGCGCCCCCTCCTTCATATGCGCTTAGTTTCGTTCGGGGTCATGCATCGTACCTCTGACAATTGCTCACCGGAGCAGTACTTTTGCCGCGGAGCCACGCCCCGTCGTTGCTTAGGATCTCGGCATCAGAATCGATGGTGAGGCATTCCTAATGTGGTTCGCACTGACCCCACCTACGTATAGCACCTATCCCATTTAGATTTGGCGCACTCGGTCGAAAGCTGGCCCTATTCCGGCGATGGGCCGCCGTGATTTGGTGGGCGGCGCCGCCAGTCCCGACCAGGTGACGCCAAGTTAGGCTGGGTCCGTCGATCGCGTAATCTACGGTCCACGTTAGTCGCTGCGTACCGATTTGGGTTGGCGTGGCGATGGCCGTCCGATTTTGATCGTACAGGCGAGAGTCGAGTTAGGGTAATTAAATCAGGGGTGTCAGAATTGAATTGAACGGCATAGATCGAGTACCGGTTCGATGTGTGGGTAGTCTAATCCGAACCGCCGGATCAAGATCCTACGGATGATAATAGAAAATACCCCTTTCGCAGCACATTTTACTTAAGAGCCCTCGGGCTTACATAGATTCAACCCGCCGTCCACTGAATAGCCCTCGGTGTCTTGGGACCTTTTGCGCCGAGCCCCCTGTCTTTCTCCAAAATAGTGCGCCCAGTCCAGTAGTGAATTAAATGGATTGAATGAAATAGAAATTAGATTTTTAATATGAAAATAAACCCTAAAACTTGTATAATTCATAGAATATTCATATGGGCTCCAAATTAATCCATTCCACTTTCTAAATTTTTATAATTTTATTCTTTATCACTTAGAGCCTCTGTTTTGTCATGAAAACAGTAATAAATTTAATTCCTCACTTAATCCAATTTAAACACATAAAACCTTTGAAAATGCATAACTTAAATTCTATAACTCCAAAAATTATGATTCCTGTTCCTAGAATTTTATTTTAATGTGTAGATTATTACTGTGTATTTTGTATATATGTTTGGTGTAATGTTAATTTCTCTATATGTACTGTGCTTGTTTGTATTGTGGCGAGTAGAAGAGCCCGTTGCTGAGGATCCTGGTGAGCAGCAGGTTGAAGTAGCTGAGCAGGAGCTCATTGAAGGCAAGTTGTGCCCTTGACCACTTTTTACCCAATAATGCTCTTTAATATCATTTATTCATGCATAGGTTAATTTTGATGGGACCCAATAGGTTACCCTAGATTGTTTATCTCACTACCTTGTTTACCCCTGAATCACCTGGGTAGTTTGCTATTGCTTTACATAGTTTTGGGATAATCATTTATTACCTCTATGTTCCAATTCTTTTTGTTATTCTATTTATGTTCATGTTGAGATCATTAATGTTAATTGGAACATAGAGCTTAACTTGAGAACCACGTGCCACCACAAGGGTTTAATGGGATGCCCTTGGCTGACTAATTAGGAAAGCTAGTGGAAGACTACCTTACCCGAAAGGGGCAAGGGCAGTAGGGGAGTGGTCAGTGTAGGGAGGTCCTTGGTTGATTTTGCTGCGATGGCGGTCATCCAAGAACCCTGCATTGGAACTTCCTATAGACTGTAGCGGGTTTTCGGAAGCTAGTGGAACTTTGTAAAGGCCTCGTAGTGTTGCCCTGCCGCGCTTCCTAGGTAGAGGTGTATGAGAAGTCGCGATCCCTTGGCAGATGGGTAACATGACTTGTGGGTAAAGGGTACAACCTCTGCAGAGTGTAAAACTGGTATACTAGCCGTGCTCGCGGTCATGAGCAGCTCAGGACTCTCTGATGTTTAAATTATGGAACTTAAATTCAATTTTGTCATTTGCATTGCATGGGTTTGTTATTAATTTTGTTCTATTACTTTACTTATGGTTTGGTATTTACTTATACTTAGTAACTGCTAATAAAAGTTTGACCAACTACTTAAAAGCAATGCTCAGCTTTAACCCCTATCATTGATTAGCCTTACACATCACATGAACTCACACCTTTGTGAGTTTATGTCCACTGGTTCCCCACAACTTGTTGAGCTATGATCATGTGTGAGCTCACCCTTGCTGTCTCACACCCCCCCTCACAGGAGAAGAGCAGGTGGTTCAAGAGGAGCCACAAGGCGAGGAGTATGATCTGATCTAGGTGGCGTTTCTCAGTTGACATTGGCGCCGACGATCCTTAGTTCGTTTTATATTTATTATTTTATTTTTTAATAAGTCTTCCGCTATGTAATAAATACTCTGATGTTTTGTGACATTTATCTCTATACACTCTATTATTATATGTGTTGTCTTCTTGGCGCATGTATGAGATGCACCTGGCTTTGTTCCTTAAAGCCGGGTGTGACAGAAGTGGTATCAGAGGAATGTTGACTGTAGGACGAGACCTAGATAGAAATGGACAAACCCTCTCCTACTTACCTTACTCTGACTCATTCTATACTCATCTCATCTTGATCTTGTCTCACCTTCTACTGTTCTACTCTGATCATTCTTACCTTTTCTACTCTAAGACAAGATGGATTTCACACCTTGGAATCCCTACCCTTATGACATTTTTAAGAGATAGGGAACCTGAGATGAAAATAAAACTATTTTCTCTATTTTAAAAATGTTGGTTGATTGTTCTGATGATCAATGTCTGATTTGCTTCTTTGAATGATTGAATTATTATAGATGGACATCTTAGTATGTACCACCATAAGGTAATGAATTAGCTATGGTAGGTAAAATATTAATCTGCTTAGCTAATAAAAATTCCCCAAAGTAATCTGCTTTGTAAATACCTGCCTTGTCTACTGCTCTCTCTTACCATATGTATCTAACTCAGATGGTCAATACCAGGACGGGTGGCGGAATTGATTTGCCTCCTGACCAACACACTCGAAGGATATATAGACAACCTCAGCCACAGCCTGCAGAGATGAATCCTCCTAATCCTCCACCAGGCGGAGTTGACCCACTTGTTGCTGCTCAGATGGCGGTGATGCAGCAAATGGCAGACACTATGGCTGATATGCATGCCCAGATGCAGCAAGAACGCCAGGAGATGCGTCAGGAAAGAGAAGACATACGACATGAGTTGCGCCAGGAGCGAGAGGAGATACGCCAGGAAAGGAGGGCGCAACAATAGCAGCTGCAACAACAACTTCAACAACAGCAGCAACAGCAGCAACTGCCATTGCCTCCACCACCACCACCAGTTCCACCCCGAGACAAGCATAGAGAGTTCATGAGTCATAAGCCACCTACATTTGCAAGCTCACCTGATCCACTAGACGCGGATGATTGGCTGAAGTCCGTTGAAAAGATGTTGAATATTGCACAGTGCACGGACCGGGAGAAGGTTTTATATGCTTCTGGACGTCTGACAGGTCCTGCTACTGACTGGTGGGATTCTTATACTGCTGCCCACGATGCTGCTGATACTATTACCTGGGCAGAGTTCAGTACACAATTCAGGAACTACCATATTCCAGCTGGTATGATAAAGATCAAGAAGAAGGAGTTTCTGTCATTGAAGCAAGGCAACATGTCAGTCAGCGAGTACAGAGACAAATTTATTCAGCTGTCGAGATATGCTCCGGAGGAAGTTGCTGAAGATGAGAGGAAGCAGGAGCATTTCATTGAAGGACTTAATGGACCCCTGCAGTATGCTCTAGTGGCACACACATTTCCATCATTTCAGAGGCTGCTTGATAAGGCCCTGGCTATTGAACACAAGCGTGTTCAGCTGGGAGATTTGAAGAGAAAGACTATATCTCAAGGACAAGGAAGCAGCAGTGTTCATCCTCCCTACATTTCACACTACAAAATGACCCCCCCCTTTAGCAATGCATATATGTGTTGGTACAAATCTATCTAAGCGTTGATATGGTCTATACCAACACATAATTATGTGTTGCCTATACTGCCGTTGCTATGGGCTACTGCAACACTTATACATACGTTGGTAAGTCATATAAATAAGTGTTGGTAAACTGCAACAGATTTTTATAAGGTACAACAACGCTTACATGTGTTGGTGCCGCCCGTGACTATCTCGTCATCATAGGATGCTACAACGTTTAGATTCGTGTTGTGGCAACATTTTTATGCGTTGCAAACAATAAACCAATAAATAAATATTTGAATATTTTATTTTGAGGTTAAGAGTATAACATGTTGAACAATGCACATTTGATATTTCTAGAATCATCCAGACATACATGGCAAAGAACAAAAAATAATATATATTAAAAATCAATAATTGCATTACAAGAAGTTGATCCATAGTTTCATATATAATATATGTTCGAGACACTTTTGGTATGATAAAAATATATTTACATATGACTCATAGTCATCGGTGATCTAGATCCTAAATAAACCAATAGGCAAAACAAATATCCATATGCAGCAAGCCCTTGCATCTTCATAGTGTTCCAGGTTCAGAACTGAAAAATGAAGCATAGAAAATATAATAGGTTAATATATACAAAATGACAGGAATAAGTAATGCAAAGTTGAGAAGAGATGTGCAAATATCGCATTTCAAAGAAGGGGAAGGAAAATATTATAACACAAAAATTCATACAATGGGAAGCATGCATAGCCTAGATTGATCTAATCATTATTTCTTATTTCTGCACATAGTCCCTGCCTCTTTGCCTTCAGCTCCCAAACTTCAGCTCCAAGCCTGCACAACTGAACTACCCCAGCATGGCATGGCAAGGTGAGCCCAATAGTGTAAGGGCAACGCATTAGTGATAGGAAGATTGGAAACAAATTTAGACACCAGCCATGATGTTTTTGCCGTATTTTGCTTGCGCTCCTCACCAAATGCCCAAAGCTTTCCTAGGACTAATGCACTTGATTATTAACTAGTAACAGAATAACTTCTGCAGCCTAGTATGGTTTTAGTTAGTTTGGCATATATGAGTGATGGCTTGTAACACATGGATGGCCTTACCCAATATTATCTATGTACTTCTAACATACTGATGTCTCCCAACCTATTTCATCAAACAAGATGTCTATATTCATGCATGATATAAAGTATTTATGAGACCAGTCAAATACCTTTACAATCCGATGCCGTTGTGCATTCGATGTTATTAGTTAACCGTTTCAATCTACAAATGGGATCCAAAATTCTTTGCCTAGAGCAACATCTCCAACTTTGGTTTTGGGATCCTGACTAAGTACTCTGCCTAAGGCAACCTTCTTATTCGGATGTCTTGTGCTCTTTAAAAATACTTCTATGGAATCCTATGAGGGAATTTTGCATAATAGTGGTTCAACAAGTAACTATAATTATGAAGGAGGCATAAACTTGTTTACTAATAAGTAGTTACATGGTTCTTATTTGGTGCATGATTATAGGATTTCTGAGTCATGTCCTGGTTCATCACCTATATGTTATCGACTACAGTCAGCATGATATTTTACACATATAAAATTTTAAGAGAACAGAAGGACCTGAGTGAGCACCTTGGATGCATTACTGTTGTTTTTTTGTTTTAGTGATGCAGAAATTGTAGCTTGGAGTCCTTCGCGTCGTGGTTGTGGTGGATTGCTCTGCACTTCAAGAACACACAATTACATGTGAACTACTTGGGAACATAGTTTAGGAAATCTGCTGCTTGCTGCTTCTTTCAGCATGTATACAATATGATATAAACAATCTTATTCCTAGACAGATCATACATTGTTGTTATTTAGTTCAAGTAATTCCTATAAAAAGCAACCTTGGTACAGAATATCCTATGACTACTGCCTACTTTACCAATGATATTGCAATGAGGACATAATTAAACAACCTATCTTGTCACTGTTACTGCAACAATTAAGAATCATTCAAAACATACATAAAAAATCCTAATTGCCCATTGTTCCTAAATGTAGAAGCACAAACAATTCATAGATGGATCTAATCGCACAACATAACCATGCACCCTCATGTTAAAATCTGCAAGATTTCAAATAGTGCAGTCGTTGCACACCCAGATTTGATTAGGAAGAAATGTTGTTTAATTACCTAGTTATATGATAGCCCCTGCAGCCAGCATTAAAACCGAACCATCCTAATCCCAGAAAAACATGTCATACCACAAGATGCAGAGTTTCACTAATAAGAATTCAGGCAAGAATTCTCTCTAGAGCTAAAATCGGGCTAAATCTTTCGTTGCTGAGATTTATAATCTGCAGACAAGGAAAGTCACAGGAGGGACCTTAGAGAGCTCAACTAGGGTAGTTCTATGCAACTCAGGGTTGCAAAGGTTGAGAATATTATCTCTGAAAGAAATAGACCTATTAGAAACAAAACCATGTCTATATCAAAGAGAAATAAACATACTAAAATGCTAGAATAGAAAGCTTCAAGGTCTGCCAACTAGCTAGGTATATTTCAAAGAGAAATTGGGCTACGATGGATACATGAATACCATGGTCGATGAACCAACAACCATTTTATTACCAGTAATGAGAGAGCACAGACATATTTCTTTAGCGAGGTGTAAAGACCATGTAACTTTACTTTTAGTTTTTGTGTTTAAGTTCTTTAAAGATGAGCTGCTGATGCAAAAATCAGTATTTAAACACTTTCAGTTATCTGCAGTAAAAGCAAAGAACATCGACAGCACCACCATTGATGGTATTCTTCTTAATATAATGTTACTCAACTCTCCTACGTGTCCGGCAAAAAACACCATTGATGGTACTGAGGGGATGTAAAATAGGGACACCTGAGAGTCATTTGCTTCTGAACCACTGTTTGTGAAGAAAACTTTCCCCATTTCCCTTGCAGTGAACATGCTAAGGATCTCCTGCGCAAGATCCTGAAAGGAGCAGCAAAATTCCAATGGTCAGTTTGGAAATTTGGCAAGTAAACTTTTTAGAAAAGAAACTAGGATAGAGACAGTGATTTCAAATTTGAAGAAGCCAACAACCAACGCGTGGTTCAAGAAAACTTACCAACGAAGGTTTTGTTGTACGGTTCCAGAAGGAATGGTAGAAGGGTAATTTGTTTAATTGCTCAGTTGCTGCTTTGACTAATCGAGGCTCGCTACCACCTAAAGACATAACGAACACAAATGATGCAGAAGTAACAGGTGCAAAGACATTGCTAAAGCCACAGAAACAAACACAAAAGTCGCGTGCACATACCTAAAGCTGTGAACCATAATCTTGCAAGAGAGTCCAGATACTTGTTCCCATTAATGTCATAGACATAGGAACCCTGCATAATCAAAATGGTGATAAGCTAGACTATGAAATATATTCTATAAATGTAAAGATTAAAATCTACTTCTCCACAACTGAACACTGCATTTAAAGAGATGTAACAGAAACTATGGTGTAAAGTTCAGATTCAGAGTGACAACCTCAGATCTCTCAATGATCAGAGGGTGCAAATCATTGCTTTGCCAGCCAGCTGTAAAAGGCGCCAGCATGCCGTGGCCCTTGAACCTGGAAGAATCACCTTGTAGATTAGAAATAGACAGTGGTGACATGGCCCTTGAGCCCAATTATTCCGGTTCCAGACAAGAGGAAAGGACTGTGTACCCATTTTCTTCAGGCTGAGCAGACGGTGCTGAACCAAAATGTCTGACTGTCGCATCCAACAAGCTATCCGCATAGCCTTGCAAACTCGTGGTGCCAGTTACATGCTTCAATAAGCTACTTGCCTGCGATCAGGAGGGAAAAAAAGGATCACATGAGTTGTGTGACAAACGCAAACCGCAAAACGTTGGCAAGTGGACATGGTGTTGCCTGGACGACACAATTAGGTCAAAAAGAATATGCGATGCTCACATTAGTACTGCCTTGAGGTGCTTTGACGTGAACACATATCCCGAATAAAGGAACCCTACCTTTGCATCTCAAAAGTACTACTACTACTGTCTGTGCTAAAGTAGGAATTGAATATACAAAACAGTGTAATCGCACGTACTCGTAAGCGCGATTTTTAAGATCAGGGATTCCTATAGTGTAATCTGATACCTCGACTGCTAAAGTAAGTAGCTGGCTCCAAGCAGAAACAGAAACCGTATAATTTATTTATCGTACTAGTTTGCAACCAAAGATCGAAGCATGCATATTATCCATCGAATACCAGCCACACCAAGTCCCCACTTCCCCTGAGGCGGCAAACGTCGAGGATTCCTTAAAAAATGCGGTTTTTTTCTTCTCGTCCAGGGTGATGAGAAAGGCGGCTCTGTAGGACAGGAGGAAGGTTCATGGATGATCACCTGGGCGGGGGCATTGTTGGATCGGAGCAGGCGCAGCGCGATCATCATCGCTCCCGAAGGCGGGGGCAAACGGTGCCCTCGCGGGTTGTTGGAGGCAGGCGGGGGCAGGAGAGGAAGAGCGCCAGAAGCGAGGCTCGAGGGAGGCACGGGTAGGGGAGGAGACTTGTAGGAAGGCAGGCGAGGAGGACGCGAGGTTCGCGGAGAAGAAGACGTGCCCAATTTTGTCCAGGTATTGTAGGATGAAAACGGTATTTATTCGGTAATCAGTTTTTAGTTGTTTTTCTTTGATTGCGAATAAATATGATATAGAATATACAATATAAATTTGTATTCTTGTTTTTAACATTCAGCTTGTTAAGATTCATAAAATGTAAACCTCAAATTCATCCTATATTTTCTCAAATAATAGATACAAACTTCGGTATGGATTCGGAAACAAATTCGGTAATTTTTTCAACTTTTTGTGTTGTAGGGAGCAAATAATATATAAAACAATTTATGTAATATTTTATTCATATTTGTACTAATGTGCTTAATAACATAAGAAAAGATGAACACCAAATTTTATACATATCTATTTTAAATTATTATATTTGTCCTAACAGTTCAGATTACCACTTTCATCCTACTATCTGTATCTCTCTCCCCGAGTCACCGTGCTCCGCTCTGATAACGGCAGATCGGACGACAGAGGAAGCACGCCACCACCCTGGGGTGATTGATTGGTGTGGTTAGCTAGTTAGTTCATATCACATTAAATATTTAAATAATAATTATAAGTATTAAATATAATTTTAATTAGTTTGGTTACTTCTATATGTAATTAGTTTTATAATTAGAATATATCTCTTATCGTAATTATTATTTAAATATTCAATGTAATATATTCAATGTAACATGACTGAACTTTAATGTTTTGTTTAGTGCATCTCCTTCCCATGCAACCTTTCCATTCCTAGTGTCTGCTAAATTAGGTTGTTGTGCTAAAAGTGCCTTCAATTCACCCTTGCAAAAAGAATTAGGGTGCTCAATAAACATCATGGAAGAAGTATTTGATTTGGAAAAAATGAAACATATTTTTGCAATTTATGTACCACATGTGCATTCCTGTTCTTGCTGATGTTAGACTTGTGGGTATGGATATACAAAACAGCCCTGCGAGGGTATTTCTTTTCAGGATCATTTTCCCTCTGTAAACATGTAAATCAATATATATCATTCAACTACTGCAATTAATATGAATGTTTGACATATCTAAGGAACATGTTCACAAATATATTTATAAAAGATATACCAAATCTTCTCTATTTCTAGCGAAGCTTTTTGTTCCAGATGTATGCATTGCCTTTCTTCTTGTACAATTTATCCTATTGGTCTCACTTAAATCCTTCAAAAAAATAGTAAAAACAGGAACACAACAAAATAAGATGTTTCCTCAAATAAATCAGTAAATAATTACCGTGACTATGGTCATGTACCTATGCTTGTTGAGATTTAGCGTTTGTCAGGATTCTATAACAAACATTGAGTGTAACAACTAAATGTATACATCAATAAGGTTCATTTGGTTAGTTAGTATTACTTTGGTGGAAGGTGTAGGTTGTGAGTTCGATTTCTCTTGAAGACATGTTTTTTACATGTTTTTTTGCAAATAATTTGAGATATGACAAATGTTTTAATAAGTGAAACACAATGACAATAAGATAAAATAAATATTTTAATAAATAAAACGATACAAAGTGGACTAAAAGATTTTGTATTGTTATCAATTCCCCCACTTTACACATTTTTTGTGCAATTTAGCATCCCCAACTACAATGCTTTAGTTAAAAATAAAAGGCACAATTGCAAAATTGCTAAAGTACCAAAATTAATCTACAGATATGGTTTGCAACGTATGTAAACGTTACAAGCATTCTAGTTACTCTACGCATACGGCTGCAACACATGGTAATCGTTGCTATGATCGTATTTACTCTACGCATACAGTTTGCAACGCATGTTAAATGTTTCCAGTACCATTGTAATTCAACAGATATAAGTTGCAACACATAACAAGCGTTGGAACCTAATCACTTCCAACACATATAATTGTACGTTGCTAGGTATACGTTGCTATAGGGGGGTTTATTTTGTAGTGTCACCACAGGGTACACCGACTCGACCAGGAGGACCGCGCCCAGTTCAGCAATCACCACTGAGGACTCCACCTCCTCGGCAGGCTACCCCTATTGGCACCCCGACGAAGTTTTCAGGACAGAGTCCAGGCACTACTTGTTTCAAGTGTGGGAAGGCTGGTCACTATGCAAATGTCTGCCCACAGAGGATTGCTACTACTCCAGTTCAGAACAGGCAGCAAACTCCAGGATCTGACAAGGGATATTCTATTGCCAAAGTTAATCAAGTCAGCGTTGATGCTACCCCGGATGGTGGGGACCTCGTACTTGGTATGTTTTATGTTAATGCAATTCCTGCAACCATATTATTTGATTCTGGTGCTACACATTCATTCATGTCTGCTAGATATGCCAACACAAATGAAATACCACTGCTAAATATGAGAAAACCCATGATAGTAATTACACCAAAAGGGCCTGTTGAGGCGAATCAAATGACACGTAGATTGACATTAACCATTATGGGTAGAGAATTTGGAGCTACTGCTATAATATTAGAGTCAAGAAGTATAGATCTGATCCTGGGTATGTCATGGCTAAGAAAGGCAAAGGCCGTTATAGCATGTGGTAGAGGTACCGTAGAACTCACTACCACTAATGGAGAAAGGTTTCAAGTTAATATTGCAGTAACCTCCTCACCCATGCGTGCAATGTTCTTTATACCGGAGGAGTTTGTTGGTGACAACATCCGGGTGGTTAGAGATTTTCCGGATGTCTTTCCAGAGGAGTTACCAGGGATGCCACCTGATAGAGAAGTTGAGTTTGTTATTGATCTCTTACCTGGAACCGCCCCTATTTCTAAACGGCCATATAGGATGTCCGTAGAGGAGTTGAAGGAACTTAAGAAGCAGTTAACTGAGTTACAAGATGCTGGGTACATTCGTCCGAGTTCCTCACCTTGGGGAGCACCGGTCTTGTTTGTACAGAAGAAGGATGGATCGCAGCGGATGTGTGTGGATTATAGATCTCTTAATGATGTTACTGTGAAGAACAAGTATCCGTTGCCCCGTATTGAGGATTTATTTGATCAGTTGAGAGGTGCAAGAGTATTTTCGAAGATTGATCTCCGATCGGGATACCATCAGATGAGGATTAGACCATCGGATATTCCCAAGACGGCTTTCTCGACTCGATATGGATTATATGAGTTTACTGTTATGTCGTTTGGATTAACCAATGCACCAGCGTATTTTATGAACTTAATGAACAAGGTGTTTATGGAGTACTTGGACAGATTCGTCGTGGTGTTCATCGATGATATTCTTATCTATTCTAAGAGTGATAGTGACCATGAGGAACATCTGAGATTGGTGCTACAGAAGCTACGAGATAACTAGCTATATGCCAAGTTCAGCAAGTGCGAGTTTTGGATTGGCGAGGTGCCATTTCTTGGTCATATTATTTCTAATGGAGGAATTTCAGTGGATCCTGCTAAGGTTAAGGAGATAATGGAGTGGAGAGTACCCACTACAGTTACTGAGATTCGGAGTTTCTTGGGATTAGCAGGATATTATCGGAGATTTATTGAAGGATTTTCTAAGATTGCTAAGCCTATGACTTCGCTTTTGGAGAAAGGAAGAGAATTTAAGTGGGACGAGAAATGCCAAGACAGCTTTGATCAATTGAAGAAAAGATTGATGTCGCCACCAGTATTGGTTATGCCAGACCTACAGAAAGGATTTGATATCTATTGTGATGCATGTGGCCAAGGCTTAGGATGTGTGCTCATGCAGGAAGGACATGTGATTGCCTATGCGTCTCGTCAGTTGCGGAAACATGAATTGAACTACCCCACTCATGACTTGGAATTGACAGCCGTTGTGCATGCGCTTAAGATTTGGAGACATTATATCATGGGGACCAAGTGCCAAGTATACACGGATCATAAGAGTTTGAAGTATATATTCACTCAGAAGGATCTCAACCTTAGGCAACGCCGTTGGTTGGAGCTTATTAAGGATTATGATTTGGAGATTCACTATCACCCGGGCAAGGCAAATTTGGTTGCAGATGCCTTGAGTCGTAAGGAGCATGTTCATTCAGCTATTGTTGCCCAGCTACCCGATGAGATTGTTGAGGATTTCAGGAGACTTAACCTGGGGATAGTTGCTCATACTGAAGGAGTTACTATTGATGTGGAACCTACTTTGGAGCAAGAGATCCGCAAAGGACAAATTGGTGATGCTAAAATAAAAGAGATCAAGGATCTGATTACTGAAGGTCGAGTTCCGGAATTTACGGAAGATGAGCAAGGCACTGTATGGTTCAAGGACAGGATGTGTGTTCCTGTTATTAAAAGCCTTCGGGAGACTATTTTAAAGGAGGCCCGTGATTCAGATTATTCTATTCATCCTGGTAGTACTAAGATGTACCAGGATTTGAAACGGAAGTATTGGTGGTATGGATTGAAAAGAGATGTGGCTGCACATGTGGCTATGTGCGATGTATGTCAAAGAGTTAAGGCTGAACACCAGAGGCCAGCTGGATTACTGCACCCACTGAAGATACCCGAGTGGAAATGGGAAGAGATTGGTATGGATTTCATTACTGGATTGCCTCGCACCCAGAAAGGATATGATGCTATATGGGTGATTGTGGATAGATTGACTAAAGTGGCTCACTTTATTCCTGTAAAGACTACATATAAAGGTTCTCAGCTAGCAGAGTTATATATGGCTTGGATTGTGTGTTTGCATGGAGTACCAAAGAAGATCGTGTCTGATCGAGGTTCGCAGTTTACCTCAAGATTTTGGAGAAGCTTTCATGAGAACATGAGTACAAAGTTGAATTTTAGTACAGCTTATCACCCTCAGACTGATGGACAGACTGAAAGGACTAATCAAGTATTGGAAGATATGTTGAGAGCATGTGCCCTTCAGCATGGAGGAAGTTGGGATAAGAGTCTGCCTTATGCTAAGTTCTCGTATAACAATAGCTATCAGGCCAGTCTGAAGATGTCACCTTTTGAAGCTTTATATGGAAGGATGTGCAGGACTCCTCTATATTGGGATCAGACTGGAGAGAGACAGTTCTTTGGGCCTAAACTGATTCAAGAGGCAGAAGAACAGGTCCGTATAATTCGAGAGAATTTGAGGGTGGCTCAAACCAGGCAAAAGAGCTATGCTGATAATAGAAGGAGGCCACTGGAATTTGAAGAAGGAGATTATGTGTATCTCAAGGTGTCACCACTTCGTGGAATGAGGAGATTCAAAGTCAAGGGCAAATTGTCCCCTCGCTACATTGGACCATTCTTGATCTTTAGAAGAGTTGGGGAGATGGCATACCAACTCGAGTTACCGGATAGTCTATCGGATGTGCA
Organism: Zea luxurians; assembly: GCA_029449295.1. Classification (NCBI taxonomy): domain Eukaryota; kingdom Viridiplantae; phylum Streptophyta; class Magnoliopsida; order Poales; family Poaceae; genus Zea; species Zea luxurians. Next base: position 47,016,697 of record JAOPSE010000005.1, on the reverse strand, counting down.
TAATGTGTTCCACGTATCTCAACTGAAGAAATGTCTCCGTGTCCCTGAGGAACAGTTACCAATGGAAGAGCTCAGTGTTCAGGGTGATTTGACTTACACGGAGTACCCGATCAAGATTTTGGATACTTTGACTCAGGTTACGAGAAATAAGGTGATAAAGATGTGCAAAGTCCAATGGAGTCACCACGGCGAAGATGAAGCAACTTGGGAAAGAGACGAAGAGCTTCGCATAGATTTTCCCCATCTTTTCCCTCGTTCTTCTTAAATCTCGAGGACGAGATTATTTTTAAGGGGGGTAGGATTTGTAACACTCAGTTTGTAACATATAATAAAAGGGGAGGAATTAATTTCTTCATCTATATGTGTGTGTTATTTCTACTTATCATCACATGTGACCACCATATTCAAAAAAAATAATAATAATAGTTAATGAAAGACTTATCACAAAAAAAAATAATAATAATATGCATCATGCTGGGATTTTATTTTGATGTGCATTTGACGACTATATAAAATAATATAAATAGAAATATATTAGTGTTTCAAGTGGACTTCAAGGCTTAAAATGGAATTTTTGATTAAAAAAAAGAAAGAAAGAAAGAAAGAAAGAGAGCACTAGTTATCATAAAATGAATAGTAAAAATTTTATGAATTCATCTATACCATGTCAAAGATGAGAATTTAATGAGAAAAGAAATTGGCCATGAAGTTTGAATTGGAATTAGTATTTAAATTAGGAATCTGAAAATTAAAAGTAAAAGAAAAGAGAAAAGAATAAAGAAAATAGAAGAGGAATGGCGCCTGGGCCGACTACCCTTAATCCAGCCCACTTCAGCTTTCATCCGCGCGGCCCAGTTGCGCCTCCCCTTAAGCTTGTGTCGCTGACATCCCGGTCCCACGGCTCAGTCAGTGTATTCCGCAAGCCATCATCCGTTCACAGGATCGCCTTTGCGCCTCTGCCCTGCGGGCCCCACGAGTCAGGATCGTCTTCCCAGTCCCAGCGAAATCGCGCGCACCGGCGCCACCAACTCCGCAGTCCGCGGATTGACTCGCCCGATTCCCATGAATTTCGGCCGGGATCTTCGGCATGAACCTCCCCCAGCTCCAGGAATAAAAGTCGTGCGCCGTTATTTCCCCTTCTTCCCATCCGCACCGTAAGGAGAGCCGCCATAACCATCCATCGCCGCCGTTCCCGCTTAGCAATCGGGGTGCTTCGAGTTGTACTCCGCTGCGGTACTAAACCTCCCCGGGACCTTCTCGGGTGTGGGCACGCCGTCCTCGGGCACGGTGGTGACCAAGGATCCCGAGAATTCATCACCGACGAGTCCGCGCCACCGGTCGGAGCTGGAAGGCCATCTCAGGTGCTTCGCTTGCCGAACTTCTTCTCTTAGGTATGCGTCTGCGCCCCCTCCTTCATATGCGCTTAGTTTCGTTCGGGGTCATGCATCGTACCTCTGGAAATTGCTCACCGGAGCAGTACTTCCGCCGCGGAGCCGCGCCCCGTCGTTGCTTGGGATCTCGGCATCAGAATCGATGGTGAGGCATTCCTAATGTGGTTCGCACTAACCCCACCTACGTATAGCACCTATCCCATTTAGATTTGGCGCACTCGGTCGAAAGCTGGCCCTATTCCGGCGATGGGCCGCCGCGATTTGGTGGGCGGCGCCGCCAGTCCCGACCAGGTGACACCAAGTTAGGCTGGGTCCGTCGATCGCGTAATCTACGGTCCACGTTAGTCGCTGCGTACCGATTTGGGTTGGCGTGGCGATGGCCGTCCGATTTTGATCGTACAGGCGAGAGTCGAGTTAGGGTAATTAAATCAGGGGCATCAGAATTGAATTGAACGGCATAGATCGAGTACCGGTTCGATGTGTGGGTAGTCTAATCCGAACCGCCGGATCAAGATCCTACGGATGATAATAGAAAATACCCCTTTCGCGGCACATTTTACTTAAGAGCCCTCGGGCTTACATAGATTCAACCCGTCGTCCACTGAACAGCCCTCGGTGTCTTGGGACCTTTTGCGCCGAGCCCCCTGTCTTTCTCCAAAATAGTGCGCCCAGTCCAGTAGTGAATTAAATGGATTGAATGAAATAGAAATTAGATTTTTAATATGAAAATAAACCGTAAAACTTGTATAATTCATAGAATATTCATATGGGCTCCAAATTAATCCATTCCACTTTCTAAATTTTTGTAATTTTATTCTTTATCATTTAGAGCCTCTGTTTTATCATGAAAATAGTAATAAATTTAATTCCTCACTTAATCCAATTTAAACACATAAAACCTTTGAAAATGCATAACTTAAATTCTATAATTCAAAAAATTATGATTCCTGTTCCTAGAATTTTATTTTAATGTGTAGATTATTACTGTGTATTTTGTATATATGTTTGGTGTAATGTTAATTTCTCTATATGTACTGTGCTTGTTTGTATTGTGGCGAGTAGAAGAGCCCGTTGCTGAGGATCCTGGTGAGCAGCAGGTTGAAGTAGCTGAGCAGGAGCTCATTGAAGGCAAGTTGTGCCCTTGACCACTTTTTACCCAATAATGCTCTTTAATATCATTTATTCATGCATAGGTTAATTTTGATGGGACCCAATAGGTTACCCTAGATTGTTTATCTCACTACCTTGTTTACCCCTGAATCACCTGGGTAGTTTGCTATTGCTTTACATAGTTTTGGGATAATCATTTATTACCTCTATGTTCCAATTCTTTTTGTTATTCTATTTATGTTCATGTTGAGATCATTAATGTTAATTGGAACATAGAGCTTAACTTGAGAACCACGTGCCACCACAAGGGTTTAATGGGACGCCCTTGGCTAACTAATTAGGAAAGCTAGTGGAAGACTACCTTACCCGAAAGGGGCAAGGGCAGTAGGGGAGTGGTCAGTGTAGGGAGGACCTTGGTTGATTTTGCTGTGATGGCGGTCAGCCAAGAACCCTGCATTGGAACTTCCTATAAACTGTAGCGGGTTTTCGGAAGCTAGTGGAACTTTGTAAAGGCCTCGTAGTGTTGCCCTGCCGCACTTCCTAGGTAGAGGTGTATGGGAAGTTGCGATCCCTTGGCAGATGGGTAACATGACTTGTGGGTAAAGGGTACAACCTCTGCAGAGTGTAAAACTGGTATACTAGCCGTGCTCGCGGTCATGAGCAGCTCAGGACTCTCTAATGTTTAAATTATGGAACTTAAATTCAATTTTGTCATTTGCATTGCATGGGTTTGTTATTAATTTTGTTCTATTACTTTACTTATGGTTTGGTATTTACTTACACTTAGTAACTGCTAATAAAAGTTTGACCAACTACTTAAAAGCAATGCTCAGCTTTAACCCCTATCATTGATTAGCCTTACACATCACATGAACTCACACCTTTGTGAGTTTATGTCCACTGGTTCCCCACAACTTGTTGAGCTATGATCATGTGTGAGCTCACCCTTGCTGTCTCACACCCCCCCCCCACAGGAGAAGAGCAGGTGGTTCAGGAGGAGCCACAAAGCGAGGAGTATGATCTGATCTAGGTGGCGTTTCTCAGTTGACATTGGCGTCGACGATCCTTAGTTCGTTTTATATTTATTATTTTATTTTTTTAATAAGTCTTCCGCTATGTAATAAATACTCTGATGTTTTGTGACATTTATCTCTATACACTCTGTTATTATATGTGTTGTCTTCTTGGTGCATATATGAGATGCACCTGGCTTTGTTCCTTAAAGCCAGGTGTGACATTTATTTTATCTCCATTTATTTTATACATTTCTATTAACCATTTAGATTTCTATTAACCATTTAGATGTAACATATTATTGCCAGTGTGGTCTATTTATCATATTTTTTCCAATTTTTTATAACCATTTTCAAAGTTTCAAAGTCTTGCACTATCGGACTCGCTTTCTTTGGCGAGTGTCCTAGCTGTTGGGTCGGTAGACATGTTATCGGCAAAGGATTTTTGATGAGTACTTTTTTCGAGCACTCAGCAAACACTTTACCGAGTGTTACATGTTTTTTGAATGGTGTGATTCGAACTCGCAACATCTTTCGCGCACATAACCTCCTCTACCACTACACTACTACATCAATTATGTCGATATTACGTTTTCATTTCTCATGTATTATAACAAACCTAGAGTAATTTGATTATTTGAGGTACTAAATTAATTCAATTGAAAATGTTGCCAACTATAAAGTTGCACAACTTTTGAAGATTTACAACTTTTATTTTGATAGTTTCTACATCCGAGGCTGTTTACAAAATTATATTTTCAAAATTGGAAACTTCAAACGAATTTTTCTATGATAAGATGATTTAAAATCAAAATTTTTCAACTACAAAGTTATATTACGTTTCGAGATCTACAACTTTTATTTTGATGGTTTTTCCATCCGAGGTAGTTTGAAAAATTCAAACATAATTTTGCATGACAATATGATTTCAAACCAAAACATTGTCAACTGTAAAGTTTCATAACTTTTCAAGACCTACCACTTTCATGTTGGTGGTTTTTCCATTCGATGTCATTTTGAAAATTCAAAATTTAATTTTTTAAAATTCAGACGTAGTTTTCGCTGACAAGATAACTTCAAATGAAAAGGTTGCCAACTATAAAATTCTATAACTTCTCAAGATTTACAAACTTTATTTTGGTTGTTTCGTCATTTGTTCATCCTATATGATGGTTCTAACATTATTCACAAATTCTGTACATCTCTTTTGTAGTTTCATAAATTACGAGAGAAATATAGGTTTTATGAACAAATTTACTTTTATTTTGTAATATGAAGAAATGATCGAAATATAAATTGTACATCTTGATGAGTTATACAAATTTGTAGTTGAAAACTTTTTCATTTGAATTAATTTACTGCTTCAAAAATATGATTTTTAAATTATCTTTGTCTAGTGTTAAAAAAACACTCGATAAAGAAGCTCTTTGACTAGTGTCCAAAAAAAGCAGTCAGCAAAAAAACTCTTTGTCGAGTGTCAAAAATAAAACACTCGGCAAAGAGTTCCTTTGTCGAGTGTTTTTTTACCGAGGTATTTTTGCTTTGCACTCGACAAAGAGTTTTTTTGCCGAGTGCCCGAAAGAAAACACTCGGTAAATTATTTGGCACTCGGGAAAGAGCCAAACTCCGGTAGTGTTGGACGATTTATTTTTAAAAACGGCTAGAAAATTGATATTGGTCTGGTCCGTTAACGAGAAACCAGACCGGTTTTCGACCGGTTTTGTAATGTATGTCCCACCCAAAACCTGTACTCAACGGTGGATCAAGTATTTCCTCTTTTGGAATTTTTTGTAACTACAGACGTGGAATGAACCTATCGAATTCTTTTTGCGATAATACAGTTGAATCCATTTTGATCATGCACTTTATAGTCGATGGATCTCGATGCCATGGAGTATTTGGTTGTTTATTTGCAACTGTCCCTAACTATTTCACTGAACGACAATACATTGTTCCTTCCCGTCGTATCACACACGGAGAAGGTTGGTGGCATTCGCTACATCCACTAGCCTAGTCTGGCAGCACTAACAACTTAGTAGTAGTCGTCGTAGTCATCGTTGTTCCAGTTGAGGAATCGCCTTACAACTCCGACAATGGCGCCCAGCGCCACGAAGAGGACGAGCGTGTCGAAGCCACTGCCGACCCCGACGGCCACGCTCGGACCGGAGGCGAACAAGGAGAACAACGACCACCCGTAGTCGTATCCGTAGGCGCCGAAGAACGAGCCCCGTAGCCATATCCGCCTCGGCACCACCGACTGCGGGTTGATGTAGATGCACAACAGCAATGTATAACATTTTCGGTGACCAGGGTTATTTTCGGTGGCCAGGGCGTAGCTGCCGAAAATAATCAGTTGTTTTCGGCGGCCAGGGCAGGCCGCCGAAAATAACGCTATTTTCGGCGACTGTGTCAATAGCCGCCGAAAATAGTGTTATTTTCGGCGGCCACAGACACAACCACCGAAAATAGCGTATTTAAAACCGTCGGCGTCTCCTTCTCTGTTCTCTATCTTTCTCTCTTGCTCCTTCTCTATTCCACTCTGCACCGTAGACGCCCGCCCCCGCCGCGCCGTAGACGCCCGCCCCTGCCGCGCTGTCGACGCCCGACGTCGCCGCCCCCACGGGGCGCCGCCCACCCCCGCCGCCACGGCCCGCCCGCGCCCCGCCGCCAAGCCACGCCGCCAAGCAGCGCCGCACGCGCCCTACCGACGCGCCGCCCGCAGGCCCCTAACGCCACCGACGCGCCGCCGGTCACGTCCGCCGTCGTCCTCGGCTCCCGTCGACCTTGGCTCCCATTAAGGTTATTTTTTGCGTATTTTATTTTGTATTTTCGGCGGCCTTTTATTTAATTGCCGCCGAAATTAGTATATTTTTGTAATTGTGTTTGTTGATTAGTGCGTTTGATTAATATTATTGTTTAGTTCGAGGCATATTGTATATGTGTTATATATTTAGGGAAGGCATATGTGGTATATGTGGTTCATTAATGTATTAGTGGTATATGTGTTTGTTGATTAGTGCGTGTGATTAGTATTATTGTTTAGTTCGAGGCATATTGTATATGTGGTTTAGGGAAGGCATATGTGGTATATGTGGTTCATTCTTATATTGTTTAGTGGCAGCGAGGTTATGCTGCTGAAAGTTTTTTTGGGTCCTGCTAGCTTGATGTGGGTTTAGAACCTATCCTTGCCTATACATTTAGGACCGATACACTTGACGAAGTTGAATAATGTTTTCGCGATATGGTTCTGTTTAACATTCTCAGGCATGGCTGAAGATCGTGCATGGATGTACAATGGTTGGAGTAGGAATGAACATCATTCTGATGATTGGGTAGCCAAGACCAAAGATTTTGTGGACCACATATTCTCCTTGTCATTAACCGGCACTGTCAGATGCCCTTGTAGGTGGCACGAAAACAATATATTTCTTAATAAGGAAAGAGTTAGCCTAGATCTTTGTCAGTTTGAATTTATGCCCGGATATGAGGTGTGGGAACATCATGGTGAGGTAGTACCCAACTAGAATGTAGAAGAGGAGGAAAATAATGATTGGGCTGGCGATGATGCGATGCATGAGATGCTAGATTCGCTATGTCCAGAATTAAACCTAAGCTCCGAGGATCCTGCCACACCAGAGGTTTCCAGAATTTTTAAACTACTAAAAGACTCTGAAGAGCCGTTGCATGAACACATAGATGTGAGTATACTCGCTTTTGTTACTCGGCTCATGGCCATTAAGTCCAAGTATTTTTTTTCTCGAATAATTGTTACAATGAGATTTTATAGTTATTAGGAGATGTGCTCCCAAAGCCCAATAAGTTGCCTAAAGACATGTACCATTCAAAGACAATTATCAAAGGTCTCGGTATGGATTATGAAAAGATTGATGTGTGCAAAAATAATTGTATGCTTTTCATGAAGGAGCATGCGGGAGAGAAAAAATGTCTGAAATGTGGACAATCTAGATTTGTGGAAGTTGTTAATGATGAGGGTGATAAGGTGATGACAGATGTTGCACAGAAGCAGCTCCGGTACTTGCCACTAACTCCTCGAGTGAAACGGTTGTTTCTATCTAAAAAATCGTTATGCACATGTTATGCACAAAGAAGGTGTCTGTGATTATGATGACCTAATCATGCACCCTTCAGATGGGGATGCTTGGAAGGCTCTCGACACGTTTGATCCAGACTTTGCAGCTGATCCGAGGAACGTTCGAATCGGCCTCACGACCGATGGCTTCACACCTTTTGGTCAAATGGCATCATCATGCTCATGTTGGCCCGTCTTTGTTATTCCATACAACCTTCCACCTTCTCTTTGTATGAAATATGAATTTATATTTCTTTGCTTAATCATTCCTGGCCCAGACTATCCTGGAAAGAACCTCAATGTCATGTTAAAACCCTTAATTGAAGAGTTGAAGGAGCTTCGGAAAGAAGTTGAAACATACGATGTTTTAAAAAACAGATATTCAAACTTCGAGTTGCATATTTGTGGTCGGTGCATGACTTCATGGAGTATGCTATTTTAACCGGTTGGAGTACACATGGTAGATTGACATGTCCATATTACGGTTCTGATATAGATTGCTTCTGTCTTGCTCATGGTGGAAAGATCACTTACTTCGATTGTCATCGACGCTGGTTGCCCAGGAAACACCCCTTTAGGAGCGATAAGAAAACTTTATAAAGAACACTGTGGTCACCAAAGGACCGCCTAAACATCTTAACACAGTAGAAATATATGCTCAGCTGAACAACCTTGTCCTAAATGAAAAGGGGGACAAGTACGAAGGATTCGGAGTGGACCACAATTGGACACATATATGTGGTCTCTGGGAGCTCCCTTATATGTCATCATTGATTCTTGTGCAACATTAATGTCATGCACCAAGAAAGTAATGTTGCTAAAGCCCTCATACACACATGCATGCATTTTGAAAAAACAAAGGACGATCTGAAAGCTCGAAGAGATCTAGCAATGCTTTGTGACCGACCAACCCAAGTGCTCAATGACAATGGCAAGCCGCCACGTGTCTTGTTCTGTCTTACCTCTAAAGATAAGATCGAGGTAATGAGATGGATGGAAAAAAATTAAATTTCCCGATGGTTATGCTGCAGGCTTGAAAAGAGCTGTGAATTTGAAAACAGGAAAACTAACTTGGTTAAAGAGCCATGACTTCCATATATTAATGGAGAGGATTATCCCTGTCATGTTTCGTGGTTACATGCTCGACGCCATGTGGCAAGCAATAGCTGAGCTAAGTTATTTACTTATTTCTACAGGCAGATTTGTGCCAAAGAAATAAGTAAAAATATGATGGAGAAGTTGGAGAAAGAAATACCATTGTTGTTATGCAAGCTAGAAAAAATATTCCCACCTGGATTCTTCAATCCGATGGAGCATCTACTTATTCACATTCCATACGAGGCAAAGGTTGGTGGACCTGTACAATATAGGTGGATGTATCACATTGAACGTGCACTCAAAAACCGATGAGGCATGGTTCGAAATAAGGCTAGAGTAGAAAGATGTGTCGCTGAAGCTTTTTTGCTAAAGGAGGTTTCATACTTCATGAGTGTGTATTTCGCAGAGGAACATAATGTCTACGCTGTGACCATGCGATACAATGTCGATGAGGAACCTCCTATCAGTGATCTCAACATTTTCCAATGGAGAGGCACAAGTACTAGTAAGGGCACGTTCTACCACCTTAGCATGGATGAAAGAATGTCTGCATTGCTATACATGTACTCGAATATGGAAGAAATGGAGCCATATTTCATGTAAGTCTTTATTTTGCCCCATAATTTCTTTGCTAAGGAGCCATATTTAATTACTTATTTGTCGTACAGTAAGTTCAGCGAGGAAAATTGGACTTATTCCCATCAGCCTACAAGCAAACAACTAGATATGATGTGACGACATGGGAGGCAAGGAAGACCTAATTTTGTTGACTGGTTTCGGGAGCATGTAAACTCTTTATATTCCTTACTTTGATGTAATTTAGCCTTTTACGCGAGGTAGTCATTTTAACTGTATATTATTTGTAGTGCATAAAGACTCCTAACATACACGAGGACTTGAGACAACTATCTTATGGGACGGTGACTTGCAGAACCTTTGGTCGATACGATGTGAATGGCTTCCATTTTCGTTCAGACCAATTTGAAAAGTCCCATTCGCGTGCAGCCACACGTAACACTGGAGTTCTGACTAGGGCACTCGATGCACTTGGAAGAGAAACTAATTATTATGGCATCATTCAAAACATCCTAGAGTTTAATTTTGCAGGGAACAAAACTTTGAAATTAGTATTCTTTCTATGTGATTGGTTTGACAGCAATAATGGGATTAGACAAAGTCAATATGGCATAACTGAAGTAAAGCACAAGGAACGACTTTGAGGCCATGATAATTTTATCCTTGCACACCAGTGCGAGCAGGTCTACTATATGTCGTACCCAAATCCGAAGTTTAAAGCATGGTGGGTAGTTCACAAGGTGAACCCTAGGGAACGTTTTGCATACTCCTTGCACTGCTGGTTATCAATTTGAAGACCAACATGCCGATGATGTTTATCAAGAAGAAGAATTGCCAACCACTTTTACTATCGATGAGGGTGTTACACTGAACTCACTAGTCGGAGACCGTAACGATGTCACTACTGATGAGTGTGTTGCACCGAAACAAAAACGAAACCCAAGGAATAAAAAAGCCACATTGCGAGCTTTGGATCCTTGCACTAGCTGGTCACAGTTCACACTAGCTCCACATGCTACATATGGAATAGCTCAAGGCGTCGTCAAGCACGACTTTTGGGTAAGAGTAATGTTTCAAACTAACATTTTTTGATTTGTTTCAGACTGTCGGCGTTTCGACCCCGGGGGTCCCTGGACCGACGAGTAAATTTGTCGCTGCGTGTCCCAGCCCAAATGGGTTGGCGCGAGGTGGAACACAAGGGGGAAAACGCGGCTCATGTTATCCTGCACCAGGGGGATACGCTCGTAGTAGGGGTTACAAGCGTTCGCGAGAGAGAGAGAGAGTGAGCCTGTTCGTCAGCTCGTTCTCCCGCGCGACCCTCTCGCTTGAAGGCCCTGGACCTCCCTTTTATAGATGCAAAGAGAGGGTCCAGGTGTACAATGGGGGGTGTAGCTATGCGCTAACGTGTCTGGTAGAGAGGTGCCTGAGCCCTGTGTACATGCCAACGTGGCTATCGGAGAGGTGCTAGAGCCCTGCGTAGGCGATAACGTGGCCGTCGGAGAAGTGCTTGAGCCCTGTAGAAGTACAGCTGTCGTTGCTGCTGGGATCTTGCTGACGTCTCCTTGCTTCCGTAGGGGGCTGAGAACCACCGTCGTCATGGACGCACGCGGGGAGCCATCATTACTTGTTACCGGGGCGAACCAGATGGGACGCCGGTCTTGTTCCCCCGTAGCCTGAGCTAGCTAGGGGTAGGGTAATGATGTATCCCCCGTGGCGCGGTCGGTCCGAGCCCAAGGTCGGGCGAGGCAGAGACTTCTCCTGAGGCCGAGGCCGGGGTCGGGCGAGGACGCGATTCCTCTCGAGACCGAGGTTGAGGCCGAGCCCTGGGGTCGGGCGAGGCGAAGACCACCTTCCGAGGCTGAGGTTGAGGCCGAGCCCTAGGGTCGGGCGAGGCGCAGACCACCTTCCGAGGACAAGGTTGAGGCCGAGCCCTGGGGTCGGGCGAGGTGGAGACCTCCTTCCGAGGCCGAGGTTGTGGCCGAGCCCTAGGGTCGGGCGAGGCGGAGCTTCCTGTTGCGCCTGAGGCTGAACTTGGCTGTTGTCAGCCTCACCCTGGCGGGTGGCACAGCAGTCGGAGCGGGGCGAGCGGCGTTGTTTTCCTGTCAGGTCGGTCAGTGGTAGGGCGAAGTGACTGCGATCACTTCGACCTTGCTGACTGAGGCACGTGTGTCAGGATAAGGTGTCAGGCGATCCTTGCATTGAATGCGCCTGCGATACGGTCGGTTGATGAGGCGATTTGGCCAAGGTTGCTTCACAACGAAGCCTGCCCGAGCTGGGCTTCGGGCGAGTCAAGGGTGCGCCCGCTGCCTGAGGAGGCCCTCGGGTGAGACGTAACTTCGTCCAGGACTACAGTTCTCGCCCAAGGCTGGGCTCGGGCGAGGCAAGATCGCGTCCCTTGGGTAGACGAAGCCTTGACCTAAAACGTGCCCATCAGACTCTGCAGCTTGTGCAGATGGTGGTTACCAGCCATGTTTAGGAGTGTTGGGGGTACCCCTAATTACGGTACCCGACAGTAGCCCCCGAGCCTCGAAGGGGGTGTTGGCACTCGCTTGGAGGCTTTGCCGCACTTTTTTGCGAGGGGACCGGCGTTTCTCGGTTATACTTTGTTCTGGTGGGTGCGCGCGAGCGCACCCGCCGGGTGTAGCCCTCGAGGCCTCGGAGGAGTGGTTTGACTCCTCTGAGGTCTTATTACCTTTCGTGATGCCTTGGCCGGCCTGGTTGTTCCCTCATGCGACCTGATTGTAGCCCGGGTGCATGGTCAGGTCCCGAGTTTTTAGGCTGGTTTGTTGACGCTGTCAACGGTTTGGCCGTAGCCGGGTTGCGAGAGCAGCCCCGGAGCCTCTGCATGGAGCGAGAGGACGATCAAGGATCATCTCGACTTTTATTATATGCCCCTTTGTCGCATTTCCGCAAGGAGGAAGGGGGGGAAGCGCCATGTTGCCCTCGAAGGGCGCCGAACATGGTGTCTCCAGTGAGTTGCTAACGGGTGATCCGAGTGGACACCCGTGCCCCGTTCGATAAGGGTCGGCTAGTGGCCCAGAGGCGTGCTCCAAAAGTACCCGCAGGTGATTTGCCGGACCCGGACCCGTTCGATAGGGTCCGAGGGCTCGATGCCTCCCTCTGGTGGGATTCCGTTACAAAATCGCTCCTGCTGGTCTCGGAAATGTCCTAGGGTACCTCGGGAGCGTAGCCCGAGCCTCGGCCATGTAACGGACGTACCCAGAGTCATCCCTCGCTCTGTGTGCTCTGGGGCGGCTGTCGAACCCTTCCGGGGGGCCAGCCTTCGAACCCCTAATCAGTAGGGGGCGCGGAGCCCGAGTGCTCTGGGGCGGCTGTCGAACCCTTCCGAGGGGTCAGCCTTCGAACCCCTGATCAATAATGAGCTTGAAGCCCGAGTGCTCTGGGGCGGCTGTCGAACCCTTCCGAGGGGCCAGCCTTTGAACCCCTCATCTGTAGGAGGGCTCGAGGCCCGCTTCCTTCACAGAGAAGGATCCCTTTCGAAATATCCCCTTTCCCGGTCCCTGTAGCAAGAGAGAGAAAGGGGAAGAGGAAAAGGATATGAATTTAAATGGTGTAGCGCACCTTTTCTGATGCGGTCATCATGGTGGAGGTGAAACAACGCCCGCTTCGTCTGCCAAAGGTGTCGCTTGCCCTGCCGAGGAGTTAATGCGACGGGACGGGCGATTCGCGGGGCGGCCGTGTGTGTGAGTCGTTCGAGGAACGGAACACGGGCACGTCGTCTTCACACCGTGGGAGAGGGCTCCCCTGTCGCTTCAGGAGGGGATGCAAGCCTGCAGGCGACTCGACCGCTGCTTCCGCTCGTCTACTGTCGCCATTACTGCCGGTCCACTTTTGGCCATATTGACCGTTGCGCCTCCTCCCGCGGCTGACTGACCCGTGATCGTTGTGCTCGATTGGCACTGTTGGGTCATGTGCAGGGCTGCCTCGGGTCGCGGTACTGGTTCCACAGACGAGAAGACGCGGCATTGGCACGAGTGGCGGTGCGGTTTCCTTGCACGTAGTAACCGTTGCGCCGGTTGCATGACATGCGGGCCTGGGCCTTCACGCTGAACCACCAGATGCGATGAAGCCGAAAGGGTGCCCAACCGTGGTGCGGTTGCATGCCTCCTGCATGGCGTTCCGCCCTTTCGCCTGCTGGTTTCAGCGAAAATGGGGGAACGCTTATAACCGTGGGGCGGTTACCTACTTCACGCGCATTGGTTTGGCTTCTTCCGTTTTTGGTCAGCCCGCATGACGTGTGGGACCCAGCCCCGTGTCGTAGGGGGAGGACCCTGGAGTATGTCGGTGAAGATTTTGCCCGTGACGCTTGATGATGCGAGTGGGGAGAGCCGCCTTTAAAAAGGGATCGATCCCCGGGCGGTGGCCATGTCTTCGCACTCCCCTCATGCATCGCGCCCTTCCACCTTCCGAGCCCCCGGATGGGGGGCACCCGCGTTGCCTTCGTCTTGCTGCTGTTGGAGGAGCGCGACCTTGCGGGGGTTGGCACTTTTTAGCCATCGCTTGGCTTCAAGGATTTTCATCATGCAGCCCGGCTGCATTCCCTCACCAATGGTCATCCAGGACGATGACCACCAGTTCGATGGTGGGGAGAAGCAAGCCAGGCTGTGGCCTCTGGTGTGGAGGTAGTTCATACCCGCGGGAGTGGAACCGGAGTTCCATTTGCAATGGCACCCTGAGTATGGGTGTTTGTTCATTGTGGCTGTCGAGGCCTGAACATCTGGGTATTTGAGCGTGAAGCCGTGTTTCTTCCTCATTTCGAGCACTAGGACTCGCCTGTCGGCTAGCTGAACCGCTTAACCAAGTGTGAGTTGCCCTGCGCGGAAGGTGACGAGTGAGGTATCCGTATCCTAGAGGCGTGGGAGTCCCTCGGCTCAGTCGTCCTTGACACTCAAGGGCTCCCTTGCCCAGTTTTAGAACCTTCGGCCGCTCTGCGATGAGCCAAAGCCGGAGGCAGCGGTGTCGGTGCGGACAGAGGCGGAGTCGGCTCGAAAAGAGGCTTCGTCGGCCCGGGAGCACGTGGCTTCCCTGGCCGAGGAGGCGCGGCAGCAGCGGCTGGAGCTTGGCCAGGTTGTCCGCTAGCGGGACCAACCCCGGAGTCATGCTGCCGAGGCCGTGAGCCGGGCTGAGGTCCTCGGGGGACAGCTGGCTGAGGCTACGGAGCGGCCAGCCGAGGCGTCCGCTCGGGCCGGAACCCTTGCGGAGAACCTGACCGTGAGGGGCCCGAGCGCGGTGCTGGTGTCTTCCCTTGGGGTGGAGATCCTTCCGCATGTATCGCCGTCCGAGGCTGGGCCAAGTTCCGCCGAGGGTGGAAACGACGCCAAGGGTGCTGTTGCTCCCTCTGCCGATGTCTGAACCTGCAGGAATAGTTTGTCTGTAGCATGCGTATGTTTTTTGCGGCCGCCGAGGCCTAAACATCTTATTGTCGTGTTATAAAGCTGTGTTTTCTTTCCTCTTGTTTCGAGTATCAGGACTTGTTCGTCGGTAGCAAAATTGCTTACCCGAGCGAGAGTTACTTTTCGCGGAAGGTAATGAGTGAGGTATCCGTATCCCGGAGGCGTAGGAGTCCCTCGGCTCGGTCGACTTTGCCGCTTACGCGCACTCTTACCCGTTTGTAGGATTCTGTTATCGATATAGTCGAGAAGGCACGAAAGTCGTTCTGGTAGAAAAGTTTTCGAGCGTTAGGACTTGTTCGATAGCAGAATCGCTTATCCGAGCGTGAGTTACTTATCGCGGAAGGTGATGAGTGAGGTATCCGTATCCCGGAGGCGTAGGAGTCCCTCGGCTCGGTCGGCCTTGCCGCTTACGTGTACTCTCGTCATTTTCAGGATCCCGCTATCGAAGCAGTCGAAAAGCACGAAAGACGTTCTGGCAAAAGACTTTTTCCGAGGAAAATTTTGACGCAGAGGGGGTTCCCCCCTTCTAGCCCCCGAGGGAGGGTCGGGCTTTGCCGAGGCAAGGCTGATCCTTCCTTGACGGTTAGACTTTATTTATGTATGTAAAGAAAGCGAGGAATATGAATGACTTAAAACATCTTAAGGGTAGAAGCGACGTAGTTGTTGGATGTTCCAAGCATTGTTGTAGACCTCGCCTTGATCGTTGGCCAGGTTGTATGTTCCGGGCTTCAAAATTTTGGCGATGGTGAATGGCCCTTCCTAGGGAGGAGTAAGCTTGTGGCGTCCTCGGGCATCTTGCCGCAGCCGAAGTACCAAGTCTCCCACCTGGAAGCCTCGGGGCTGAACCCCTCGGGCGTGGTAGCGTCGCAGAGACTGCTGATACCGCACCGTGTGTAGTAAGGCCACGTCCCGAGCCTCTTCCAGCTGGTCTAGTGAGTCTTCTCAGCTGGCCTGGTTGCTTTGGTCGTCGTACGCCTTTGTCCTCGGGGAACCGTATTCTAAGTCTGTGGGTAAGATAGCCTCGGCCCCATAGACTAGAAAGAACGGCGAGAAACCCGTGGCTCGGCTTGGCGTCGTCCTTAGACTCCAGACTACCGAGGGTAGCTCTTTCATCCATCGCTTGCCAAACTTGTTGAGGTTGTTGTAGATCCTGGGTTTAAGTCCCTGCAAAATCATACCGTTGGCACGCTCCACCTGCCCATTCGTCATGGGGTGAGCTATGGCGGCCCAGTCCACACGGATGTGGTGTTCCTCGCAGAAGTCCAGGAACTTCTTTCCAGTGAACTACGTGCCATTGTCGATGATGATGGAGTTCGGGACCCCAAAGCGATGGATGATGTTGGTGAAGAACGCCACCGCCTGCTCGGACCTGATGCTGGTTAGGGGCCGGACCTCGATCCACTTGGAGAATTTGTCGATGGCGACCAGCAGGTGCAAGAAGCCCCCGGGTGCCTTCTGCAAGGGACCGACGAGGTCCAGACCCCACACAACAAACGGCCAAGTGACGGGTATTGTCTGCAGGGCCTAAGCGGGCAGGTGCGTCTGTCTCGCGTAGAATTGACACCCTTGGAAAGAGCGTACAATCCTAGTGGCGTCGGCCAGCGCGGTCGGCCAGTAGAAGCCTTGTCGGAAGGCGTTCCCAACGAGGGCTCGAGGTGCTGCATGGTGACCGCAAGCCCCCGAGTGTATTTCTTGCAATAGCTCCTGTCCTTCGGCGACGGA
Source organism: Zea luxurians (assembly GCA_029449295.1). Lineage (NCBI taxonomy): Eukaryota > Viridiplantae > Streptophyta > Magnoliopsida > Poales > Poaceae > Zea > Zea luxurians. Next base: position 47,000,283 of record JAOPSE010000005.1, on the reverse strand, counting down.
TATGCATCGTTGGAGAATGCCTAAGGGGCTGCGGTGGTAGAGCTCCTTTTCATCACCTAGTAAGACGAACAACTTGGCACGCCGCGCCAGTCGCCGAGCTTCGGCCTTGTCGAGGGGTAGCTCTCCTCGGAGGAGATATTCCAGGTATGGGGCCTGCCAGTTTGGGTTAGGCGTGACCCCATTCTGCTCTCCCTCGATGCGCAGTGCCTCACCCTCGGCGGGCGAGGATACCTCGGGCTGGGCCGAGGCCTCCTCGGGCTCGGGCGTGTCGTCAATCTTGACGGAGGGTTGATGTATGTCTCTGAAGAAGACGTCGAGGGGAACCGTTGTCCGCCTCGAGGCTATTTTCGCCAACTCGTCCGTAGTCTCGTTGCACCGTCGAGCGATGTGGTTGAGCTCCAGCCCGTAGAACTTGTCTTCCAGGCGTCGAACTTTGTCGCAGTAGGCCTCCATCTTCCGGTCGCGGCAGTGGGAGTTCTTCACGACTTGGTCAATGACAAGCTGCGAGTCGGGCGACCATCGAGGCACCGAATCCCTAGCTCGATGGTGATGCGCAACCCATTAACCAGAGCCTCGTACTCAGCCACGTTGTTTGACGCCGGAAAATGGAGGCGCAACACGTAGCGGAGATGTTTCTCGAGGGGTGAGATGAAGAGCAGGCCAACACCTGCTCCTATTTTCATCAACGACCCATCGAAGTACATTGTCCAAAGTTCCAGTTGGATCAGAGCTGTTGGCAATTGGGTGTCGACCCATTCTACCAGGAAATCCGCCAAGACTTGAGATTTTATGGCCTTCCGAGGGACGAATGAGAGTGTTTCGCCCATGAGCTCCACTTCCCACTTTGCTATCCTACCCGAGGCCTCTCGGCACTGGATGATCTCCCCCAGGGGGAAGGATGACACCACAGTCACCGGATGAGACTCGAAGTAGTGTCGCAACTTTCGCCGTGTCAGAATTACTGCGTACAGTAGCTTCTGAATTTGCGGGTAGCGGATCTTGGTCTCGGATAGCACTTCACTGATGAAGTAAACCGGCCTCTGGAGGAGCAGTGCATGCCCTTCTTCTCGTCTACGATCGTGACGCTGACCACCTGAGTGGTTGCGGCTACGTAGATCAAGAGGGCTTCTCCCGCATCGGGGGCACCAAGATGGGCGCATTTGTAAGGACTGCCTTTAAGTTTCCGAGGGCTTCCTCGGCCTCGAGGGTCCAAGTGAAGCGCTCGGCCTTCCTTAAGAGGCGGTACAAGGGTAGGCCTTTTTCGCCGAGGCGCGAGATGAAGCGGCTCAGAGCCGCAAGGCATCCCATGACCCTTTGTACTCCTTTCAAATCTTTGATAGGCCCCATGTTGGTGATGGCCGCGATTTTCTCCGGGTTGGCCTCGATGCCTCGCTCGGAGACGATGAACCCCAAGAGCATGCCTCGGGGGACTCCAAAGACACACTTCTCGGGATTGAGCTTCACGCCCTTCGCTCTCAGACACTTGAATGTCGTTTCAAGGTCAGAGAGGAGGTCAGAGGCTTTCCTCGTCTTGACAACGATGTCATCGACGTAAGCCTCGACCGTTCGATCGATGTGCTCTCCGAACATGTGGTTCATGCAGCTTTGGTATGTTGCACCTGCATTCCTCAAGCCAAATGGCATAGTAGTATAACAGTACATGCCAAAAGGTGTGATGAAAGAAGTCGCGAGCTGGTCGGACTCTTTCATCTTGATTTGGTGATAACCTGAATAGGCATCGAGGAATGACAGGGTTTCACACCCAGCAGTGGAATCGACAATTTGATCAATGCGAGGCAGAGGGTAGGAACCTTCGGACATGCCTTGTTTAGACCAGTGTAGTCTACGCACATCCTCCATTTCCCACCTTTCTTTTTCACAAGCATAGGGTTAGCTAACCATTCGGGATGGAATACCTATTTGATGAACCCTGCGGCCATCAGCTTGTGGACCTCCTTGCCTATGGCCCTGCGCTTTTCTTCGTCGAAACGGCGCAGAGGCTGCTTCACGGGTCGAGCACTGGCTCGGATATCTAGTGAGTGCTCGGTGACATCCCTCGGTATGCCGGGCATGTCCGAGGGACTCCACGCAAAAACTTCGGCGTTCGTGCGGAGAAAGTCGACGAGCACTACTTCCTATTTGGGGTCGAGCTCGGAGCCGATCCAGACTTGCTTGCAGGCGTCATTGCTGGGGTCGAGAGGGACGGACTTAACCGCCTCAGCCAGTTCGAAGTTGCCGGCGTGGCGCTTCACATCAGGCACCTCCTTGGAGAGGCACTCCAGGTCGGCGATGAGGGCCTCAGACTCGGCGAGGGCCTCAGCGTACTCCACGCACTCCACGTCACATTCGTACGCGTGTCGATATGTGGATCCGACGGTGATGACCCCGTTGGGGCCCGACATCTTGAGCTTGAGGTACATGTAGTTGGGGACGGCCATGAACTTGGCGTAGCACGGTCTCCCCAGTACCGCGTGGTAGGTCCCTCGGAACCCAACCACCTCGAACGTGAGGGTTTCTCTACGAAAGTTGGAGGGAGTCCCAAAACAGACTGGCAAATCGAGCTGCCCAAGGGGGAGGACGCGCTTCCCGGGGACGATCCCGTGAAAGGGCGCCGCACCAGCTCGAATCATGGACAGATCGATCTCCAAGAGCCCGAGGGTCTTGGCGTAGATGATGTTGAGGCTGCTGCCTCCGTCCATGAGGACCTTGGTGAGCCTGGCGTTGCCGATAACGGGGTTGACGACGAGCAGGTACTTTCCTAGGCTCGGCACGCAGTCGGGGTGGTCGCCTTGGTCGAAGGTGATGGGCTTGTCGGACCAGTCTAAGTAGACTGGTGCCGCCACCTTTACCGAGCAGACCTCCCGGCGCTCCTGCTTGCGGTGCCGAGCCGAGGCGTTCGTCACTCGCCCACCATATATCATGAAACAGCCGTGGACCTCGGGGAACTCCTCTGCCTTGTCGCCCTCCTTCTTGTCGTTGTCTTAGCCTTTGCCACCTTCCGCCGGGGGCCCGGCCTTATGGAAGTAGCGCCGAAGCATGACGCATTCATCAAGGGTGTGCTTGACGGGACCCTGGTGATAGGGGCACGACTCCTTGAGCATCTTGTCGAACAGGTTGGCCCCTCCGGGAGGCTTCCGAGGGTTCCTTGTCTCGGCGGCAGCGATAAGATCTGCGTCGGCGGCGTCGCACTTCGCTTGTGACTTCTTTTTCGCCTTCTTCTTTGTGCCACGCTGGGCGGATGCCTTGGGGACGTCTTCCTGCTGGCGTCTCTGAGGCTGCTTGTCCTTCTGGAAGATGGCTTCGACCGCCTCCTGACCAGAGGCGAACTTGGTGGTGATGTCCATCAACTCGCTCGCCTTGGTGGGAGTCTTGCGGCCCAGTTTGCTCACCAGGTCGCGACAAGTGGTGCCGGCGAGGAACGCCCCGATGACATCCGAGTCGATGATGTTGGGCAGCTTGGTGCGTTGCTTCGAAAACCGCCGGATGTACTCTCGCAGGGATTCCTCTGGCTGTTGGCGGCAGCTTCGAAGATCCCAAGAGTTCCCAGGGCGCACGTACGCGTCCTAGAAGTTTCCAGCGAAGGCTTTGACCAGGTTGTCACAGTTGGAGATCTGCGCAGGAGGCAGATGCTCCAGCCAGGCTCAGGCGGCATCGGAGAGGAACAGGGGGAGGTTGCGGATGATGAGGTTGTCGTCGTCCGTTTCACCCAGCTGGCAGGCCAGCCGGTAGTCCGCAAGCCACAACTCCGGCCTTGTTTCCCTCGAGTACTTGGTGATGGTAGTCAGGGCTCGGAACCGGGTCGGGAACGGCGCCCGTCGTATGGCCCGGCTGAAGGCTTGCGGACCTAGTGGTTCGGGCGAGGGGCTCCGATCCTCCTCACTGTCGTAGCATCCCCCACGCCTGGGGTGGTAGCCTCGGCGCACCTTCTCGTTGAGGCGGGCTCGACGGTCGCGGCGGTGGTGCTCGTTGCCGAGGCGACCCGAGGCTACATGCGTCGTGTCCCGCATGCACCCGGTGTGGACCGAGGCCTCCCGCACGAGTCGGGAAGTCGCTGCGCGATGCTCTGGAGGGTACCCTTGCCTTCGGGAGGTAGAGCTCTCGGCCCGTCGGACCACAGCATCCTCCAGGAGATTTTTTAGTTCTCCTTAGATACGCCGCCCCTCGGTGGTGGATGGCTCCAGCATTGCTTGGAGCAGTATCGTCGCGGCAGCCAGATTCTAACTGACCCCGCTGGAGGCCGGGGGCAGCCTTGCCTTGGCATCGTCAGCGATACGGCGCTGGACGTCCCGGGCCTAATGACGTGCTTCTCCGGCGAGTGCTCGGCCTGCCCACTCCTGCTCGATGTTTTGCCGGAGGTGCACAAGTTGCCCTGCTTCCTCGTCGAGCTTGGCCTGCATCTCGCGGATTTGCTCGAGCTGTGTGTCCTGACCCCCCACAGGGACTGGGACCATAGCTAGCTCCCGCAGGATGTCAATGCGAGGCGTAGGCCCAGGGGATCGTCATCCTCCGGCATACCGAGATGGTTGCCTTCGTCGTGACCCCCTAGATCGATGTGGAAACATTCGCAACTTGGGCCACAACCCTCGTCGTCAAGGTTGTGGCCATCATCGGAGCAATTGAAGAGGCAGTAGTCACATGCTGTCACGAAGTCTCGCATGGCACTGGGATTACTGAGCCCGGAGAAATCCCAACCGGAGTCGGGATCATCTTCTTCCTCGGAACTCGGGGGCCTATAGGTTGAGACGGCCGTCAATCGGTCCCAAGATGACCACATGTGGTACCCCAGAAGGTTAGGGTATGCCTTTACGAAAGCGCTCACCAAAGCGGGGTCGCTTGGTGGATCGAAGCTGAATCTAAAAGGCACAGGGTGGAAAACGGGCGGTACCTCTCGATTGATGGACGGTGGCAAAGTCGTGTCGGGGACGGACTGCACCGTTATCTTAGGTACGAGGCTAACGCCCAGCAAGTCCTCCGCGAGAGTGCTGGCGTCATCTGTCTGCTTGGGGTTGTCATGTTGCAGGGAAACAACACTCGTCGTTGTCTCAGGCGCGAGGACAATGCCCGACATGTCCCCCGATGGGGTGCTGGCGTCGTCGACTCGCTCGACAGCCGACGAGGTGCTGCCTCCTGCCTGGCCACGGTTGCCCCGCCTCCTCCTCCTGCGGCGAGGAAGGCGGTGAGACAAACCCGGATGCCGCTCTTCCACCACGGGGGGAAGACGTCGTCGAGTTCACCATCGCCGCGCGAGCTGACGGCCGTCGTTGTCGTTGTCGTGCTGCGGGGGGAGGAGTACCATGTCGTAGCTGCCGTCGAGGGACATGAACTCAAGACTCCCAAAGTGGAGCAGCGTCCCGGGCTGAAGAGGTTGCTGGAGACTACCCATCTGGAACCCAATGGGAATTTGTTCGTTAACACGCAGCAGGCCCCTACCTGGCGCGCCAACTGTCGGCGTTTTGACCCGGGGGGTCCCTGGACCGACGAGTAAATTTGTCGCTGCGTGTCCCAGCCCAGATGGGTTGGCGCGAGATGGAACACAAGGGGGAAAACGCGGCTCGTGTTATCCTGCGCCAGGGGGATGCGCTCGTAGTAGGGTTACAAGCGTTCACGAGAGAGAGAGAGTGAGCCTATTCGTCAGCTCGTTCTCCCGCGCGACCCTCTCGCATGAAGGCCCTGGACCTCCCTTTTATAGATGCAAGGAGAGGGTCCAGGTGTACAATGGGGGGTGTAGCTATGCGCTAACGTGTCCGGCAGAGAGGTGCCTGAGCCCTATGTACATGCCAACGTGGCTGTCGGAGAGGTGCTAGAGCCCTGCGTAGGCGATAACGTGGTCGCCGGAGAAGTGCTTGAGCCCTGTAGAAGTACAGCCGTCGTTGCTGCTAGGATCTTGCTGACGTCTCCTTGCTTCCGTAGGGGGCTGAGAACCACCGTCGTCATGGACGCACGCGGGGAGCCATCATTACTTGTTACCGGGGCGAACCAGATGGGACGCCGGTCTTGTTCCCCCGTAGCCTGAGCTAGCTAGGGGTAGGGTAATGATGTATCCCCCGTGGCGCGGTCAGTCTGAGCCCAAGGTCGGGCGAGGCGAAGACTTCTCCTGAGGCCGAGGCCGGGTCGGGCGAGGACGCGATTCCTCCTGAAGCCGAGGTTGAGGCCGAGCCCTGGGTCAGACGAGGCGAAGACCACCTTCCGAGGCTGAGGTTGAGGCCAAGCCCTGGGGTCGGGCGAGGTGGAGACCACCTTCCGAGGCCGAGGTTGAGTCCGAGCCCTGGGGTCGGGCGAGGCAAAGACCTCCTTCCGAGGCCGAGGTTGTGGCCGAGCCCTGGGGTCGGGCGAGGCGGAGCTTCCTGTTGTGCCTGAGGCTGAACTTGGCTGTTGTCAGCCTCACCCTGGCGGGTGGCACAGTAGTCGGAGCGGGGCGAGCGGCACTTTTCCTTATCAGGTCGGTCAGTGGCAGGGCGAAGTGATTGCGGTCACTTCGACCTTGCCGACTGAGGCACATGTGTCAGGATAAGGTGTCAGGCGATCCTCGCATTGAATGCGCCTGTGATACGGTCGGTTGGTGAGGCGATTTGGCCAAGGTTGCTTCACAATGAAGCCTGCCCGAGCTGGGCTTCGAGCGAGTCGAGGGTGCGCCCGCTGCCTGAGGAGGCCCTCGGGTGAGACGTAACTTTGTCCGGGACTACAGTTCCCGCCCGAGGCTGGGCTCGGGCGAGGCGAGATCGCGTCCCTTGGGTAGACAAAGCCTTGACCTGAAACGTGCCCATCAGACTCTGCAACTTTGTGCTGATGGTTGTTACCAGTCGTGTTTAGGAGTGTTGGGGGTACCCCTAATTACGGTACCCGACACAAACTAAATTTATTTTCGATGTTGGATAGAGACGCTATCGTGTGGAACCTGAGGCTCAAGAGCATGCAGACCGAGTATTAGAGAGAAATACGAAGAAGGTGTGCAGGGATGAATTTTCCAATGCTCGTCTACACGTTGTGAACGCGTACATGAAGCGTCGAGGGCATTCTATCAACAACTTTCGACAATATTCGGATGTCTACTTGACTGTAGACCAGTACATGGAGGTAAAAATCTAATTTAGCAGCTCATTTAGATGTGAATGTAATTTTGAGCTAACGCTTTAGATGCAGGTAACTCTTCCATTGATGGAACACCGGCCGCAGGCTTACAAGGCTTTGTGTGAGATATGGGCTTCGCCAGAGTGGATTGACAAGTCAAACAAGAATCGACATAGGAAGCGCCATCAACAGGACGAGGTCGATGATGAGGTCGTAGTCAACCATACATATGTGGCTGATGGACACATTCGGTTGGCGAAGCGAATGGTGAGTATGTAGTATTCTGTTTTACTCAGAAATGAAACCGGTTTAAACTCATATATTTGCAGGAGGCTCAAATTGGAGTTGTCCCGAGCCCAATCGATGTTTATAGGAGAGGGCATAGAGCGAAAAACAGTGAAACCTCCGATGAGCTATGTAGTCAAGCGGCCGTTGAGCGTATGATTAGTTGTTGTTAGGATTAATGTTTTCTTGCCATATATCTATAAATTACATGTGTGCTGAACCTTCATATTGTATTGCAGGAGACATACGAGCAGGAGATAGTTAGGAAGTATGGAGAAGACTACGATTGGCGAGGAGCGCCTACCATCGACGTTGAAGTTGTGCATTCTATTGGAGGAAAGGCGCATGGACGGTATTAACTTGTGAATTTTTTCAATAATATTGAAATTATGACCGAATAACTAATTTTCTTGTTTTTCAAGATATTCTATGTTTACCGGTGTGATCGATTCGACGGAGTTGCGTTCTCGTGGCAGCTCTTCGTCGCAGACGGGTTGTGGTAGCAGCCGTAGTCGGCGCTCTGTATCTAGCATGGAGGACGCTATGAGGAAGCTGCAAGAAAGGTTTCGTGAAGAGCTGCGGCAACAACAAATGGCATTCCTCCAACAACAATCAGAGTACATGGCTGCTTACAACGCACAGGCGCAACAAGCAATGAACTTGAGTGTCTTATTTATTCTCAACACGATTGATATTAGTTATCCCGATAACTAATATATTGTATTTGCAACAGTATCTGTTTCTAGAGCAGGCACAGCAGCAACCATTTGTTTTCCCTCAATTTTAGTCGTCGATGCCTCAGTGGGGATTACATGCTCTGCCACCTCCACCTCAGGTGCTTTAATTTAGTTAAGACTTATCATTTGTATTAATCTTTCAAATCTTGACTAAACTTGATTTTGTAGGGATCCAGGGTCATGGGCCACAACACGCCACCACCGGTGATACCAGCACTAGGAGGAGCTTATCCAGGGGAGGAAGCTACTACAGGAGAGGTTAGTTTGACAAACAATTTATTTAAATAATGGTCATGTAAACATTGCCGTTATTAATGTCTTCTTTTTCTTTAGAATCCAAACCCGTTACACGACTTCGTCAACGAGTTTTTCGCTTCTGGAGGCAATGGTCACAACTCCGACGACCCCGATATGTGATAATTTGAGTTTTGTGCCAAATTGTGACTTTGTTTTATGTTGTAATGGACTATTTGTGAACTGTGATGATGTATTTGTGAACTGTGATGTGGTGAACTATTTGTGAAATGTGAACCATTTTGGTAAACTACAATGTGGTTGTGAAGAAGCGTGATACTCTATGTGTAATTCTGTATTTAATGTTTCTGTCATTTTATTGTGATTATATTGTTGATGAATTTGCTGTTTTTTTTGCATTTTTTCAAAAAAAACTCTGAAATTATTAATTTCAGTGGCCACCTGAGGCCGCTAAAAATAGTCGCGGGAAATTTTCGGCGGCCAGACACTCCCGCCGCAAATACTCATTTATTTTCGGCGGCTAGGTGTCAGCCACCGAAAATAATTGCTTATTTTCGGCTTATTTTTCTAGCGGTCAGGGACCGCCGAAAATAGACCTAAAGCCGCCGAAAATGATTGTTCCTCCTGTAGTGATGTTCATCATGCGCATGCATCAGACAAGGTAACATTTTGCAATCAGCGGACACAGCATGCATGCATGTCATCTGATTCAAGTTGCGTCTCTTACTCTCTTCCTACGCTAGATTCTTGGAAACATTGAAATTTCAGTCTGAACTAGTGAGTTGAACTGTTTGGAAAGATGTAGTATATATATAAAAGATCTATTTAGGTGTTGTTTGGTTTACATATTTGCAAGGTAATGAGTAACTGATAACGTTAAATCATGTTCGTTTAAGTCAGGGTCAGACATAGGGGTGTGCGGCCGGTGCGCTTTTATAGGGCCTCTAATTTCTAAGGGCCCTAAAATATTTCCTACGCAACGCAAGGTCATAACTCTATTATGGGGTGTGCGGCCAGTGCGCTTGTATAGGTCCCCTAATTTCTAAGGGCCCCAAAATATTTCCTACGCAGCGCAAGGTCATAACTCTATTATCTAGCCCACATCGTGTCTTAGTCTTCCGTTCAAACGTCTTAGTGTCAAACAACCAGTATAAGTTATTTATTAAATTTTTATTCACCTGTTTTGTTAGTGTATCTTTTAGGTCTCCTTTGAAATGCAAGAATTTTAGAGAAATCATACAGGAAATTGACAGAAAACAGTTCATTTTCACAAGAAAAATGCAGGAAACCAAAAAAAATCATGCATTCCAAATAGGCTTTAATAATTATAATATTTGATTATTCTTTTTCACACGGTTTGTGCATGTTTATAAGCTTATTAGACGCTAGTGTTTCAAGATCCAACTATCGACATCATGTTTTTAACTAATCAATCTAAAAAAATATAAATCTAGTTATGAAAACCTTAAGAAAAACAAAGAATAGATGATCTAACTTAGGGTCCGAAGGGAGATGTGGACAAATTTATTATAAAAAATCACAACATCTAATCAAAGCCTTGCACTTGATAGTTCTATTTTTCAAATGATTTATTGAGAATGGTCTTTTATTCAATAGTTTTGTACATGGGCTCGATTTCATATGATGGAAAATGTGGAAGAAATGTGGGGCTGTTGCAGCGGTATGAAAAATAGTTTGCATTTTCCAGTGGGAGACTAAGGTGGAAGACGAGGGCACCGACTAGGGATGGGAATAGAATTCCCCGTCGGGTTTTAATGCGTCCGTGTCTTCGCGACAAATTTTTTTCCCACAAAGATCTCCACGAATATTTGTAGGGGACATTTCTTTCCCCGCGAGGATAAATCCCTGTTGGGATCCTCGTCCCCGCTTAAATTATAATTAAAATATATTTCATATGTTATTAATCCAAAGCAATTTCAAAAATAAAATCATTATATATATATTAAAATAAACACATTTGTATAATGAGTGATCTTTGACAAGGTAGTTATTTATTTTTATTATTAACTATTACATAAAAACATCGTCACGTGTAAGTTTAACGGGTCCCATCACCTAAGGACTAATATGGAAAATCCATTTTCTCAAGGGATTTCAATTTTTTTAGGGAAAATGAACTAATTTTCCTTATGAAAATGGAAATCCCTTGAAAAATGAGGTTCTCAAACTAGCCCTAATGGAAGAATTCTCCGCGGAGAATCGGAAATCGAGTCACATTGATCTTTCCATACTCCATATTTCTGCTAAAATTTATATAACACTAGGTGTATGTAAATGGAATAAAGTGAAGTGTAAGGCTATCTCCAACAGTTTACTTATATTCATATCTATATTCAAACTCCAATATGCAAATAGTATAAAACAGTATTTTGCGTGACTATATGGATGAAATGTTAGATATGGTCTAATGCGTCGATAGATGTTATGAATTTGCCAGATTTTTCGTAGTGGTTAAAGCATAGCCTGTTAAACAAGTATTTGGATGTGTGATCACGATGTAATACGAAAGAAAATAAATGGGATCGTTATCAGCTTACTCTATTCACAGGAGTAGTTTTATGAGACGTTTTATATATTAGAGTGTCGCATCACATTTTTTATGATATAACACCATATTTGTTAGAGTTAATTAGAAATATGTCACTTAAATTTTGGAAAGAAAGATAGAAACTAATTTATTTTAATACCACTTCGTAGCATCAAAATGAACTAATCATCTAATTTGTAAAAGTCATGTGACACATGAAATTTATCATATTTATTAGAGCATCTCCAACAACGTGACCTATAAAAATGCCCTAAAATTTAAAAATAAATAAATTTTATAGAATTTAGGGCACTAACAAAACACCCCGCTCCAACAGTAAAGCCCCAAATCTAGATTATAGGGCAGCCCACTACGGTGTAGTATATTTGAGGCACTTGAGAGGGTGCCCTATAGTATTTTAACAAAATTTTATGAAATGAGTCACTGTTGGAGTTCTTTTTCCTGTGTAGAGCCCCATATTTCAATTTGAGGCACTAGTTTGAGGCATTGTTGGAGATGCTCTTATAAAGTATTGTATATGAAATCATGCCAACTCAATTCCAAGACATGGGAAAACTCATGAAATCATCGTTGAAAGTAATTTTTTTATCTCCATTTATTTTATACATTTCTATTAATCATTTAGATGTAATTTTTATTGTCATTGTAATCTATTTATTTTTCCAATTTTTATAACCTTTTTCAATGTTTCAAAGTTTTGGACGATTTCTTTTTTTAAAAACAGCTAGAAAATCGATATCGGTCTGGTCCGTTAACTAGAAACTAGATCGGTTTACCGGTTTTCGACTGGTTTTGTAATGCCTGCTGCCACCCAAACCCTGTACTCAACAGTCGATCACCAACAGTCAATCAAATATTTTCTCTTTGGAATTCTTTGTAACCACACACTTGGAATGAACCTCTCGAATTCCTTTTGCGATAATACAGTTGAATCCATTTTGATAATGCACTTTGTAGTCGATGGCTCTCCATTCCATGGAGTATTTGGTTGTTTATTTGCAAGTGTCCCTAACTAATGTGCCTAACTATTTCACTGAACGACAATATACTGTTCCTAGGATTTCACGAGAGCAAATCCCTCCGTATCACGCACAGAGAAGGTCGTCGGTGGCCTTCGCTAAATCCAATAGCTAGCCTGGTCTGGCAGCACTGGCAACTTAGTAGTAGTTCCGGTTGAGGAACCGCCTGACAGCTCCGACGATGGCGCCCAGCGCCAAGAAGAGAATGAGCGTGTCGAAGCCACCGCCGACCCCGACGGCCATGCTCGGACGGTCGGACCGGGGGCGAACAAGAACGGCGACCACCCGTAGTCGTATCCGTAGCCGCCGAAGAACGGCCCCTCGTAGCCGTATCCGCCACCCAAAGGCAGCGCCACCGGCGGTAGGTTGATGTAGATGTTCGTCCTGCGCATGCATCGGACAAGGTAACATTTTGCATTCAGCGGACACAGCATGCATGTCAGTTGATTCGAGTTGCGTCTCTTTCTTCCTACGCTAGATTCTTGTAGACGATTGAAATTTCAGTCTGAACTAGTGAGCTGAACTGTCGGGAAATATGTAGGATCTATTTAGGTATCATTTGATTCATATATTTATAAAGTAATAGTTAATTTATAACGTTAAATCATGTTCGTTTAAGTCAGGATCAGACATAGGGGTGTGTGACCGATGCGCTTGTATAGGGCCCCTAATTTCGCCCCAAAATATTTCCTACGCAGCGCAAGGTCATAACTCTATTATGGGATGTGCGGCCGGTGCGCTTGTATAGGGCCCCTAATTTCTAAGGGCCCCAAAATATTTCCTACACAGCGCAAGGTCATAACTCTATTATCTAGCCCACATCGTGTCTTGTCTTCCGTTCAAACGTGTTAGTGTCAAACAACCAGTATAAGTTATTTATTAAATTTTTATTCACCTCTTCCGTTAGTGTATCTTTTAGGCCTCCTTTGGATTGCAAGAATTTTAGAGAAATCATACAGGAATTTCACAGAAAACAGTTCATTTTCACAGAAAAAATGTAGGAAACCGAAAAAATCCTGCATTCCAAATGGGCTTTAATAATTATAATATTTGATTATTCTTTTTCACAAGGTTTGTGCATGTTTATAAGCTTACTAGACGCTAGTGTTTCAAGATCCAACTATCGACATCATGTCTTTAACTAATCAATCTAAAAAATATAAATCAAAAATATAAATCTTTTATGAAAACCTTAAGAAAAACAAAGAATAGATGATCTAACTTAGGGTCCGAAGGGAGATGTGGACAAATTTATTATAAAAAATCACAACGTATAATCAAAGCCTTGTACTTGATAGTTCTATTTTTCAAATGATTTATTGAGAATGGTCTTTTATTCAATAGTTTTGTACGTGGGCTCGATTTCATATGATAAAATTTCTCTTGGACAGGTAGTAGCAGGATAAAATATGCTATGTCTCGGGACTGATGATTCTACCTCATTACACGTAAACAGAACATTAAAAATGCACAAATAATGACCACCTAAGAACAAGATTATTCGGCCCTAAAGCACGTGAGAAGGAGGAGGCCTAGAACGACTGACGCCTGACGAGGTCCTAGTCCTGCTACATCCTACTGGGCCTCTCTCCATACGATGGGACGCATGCTTCTTGCATTGCTTCTGCTCCAACAGCTTCCCCTCCTCCTCCTTGATGGTCTGGATGCTGCGCCGACGCTTGACTCCATCGGCTTTTTGGTAACCCTCCCATAGCTTGCGTTTTGTAGCCTCCATCTTCTCGCTCTCGGTGACGACCGACTTCTTGGTCTCACTCATGGTCTTCTGGTGGTTCGATAGAATTGATGCGGTCGGAAGCGTCTTTGCTGGTGGTACGTGTGGCCTCTTGTTATGTACCTCGGCGGAGGTGGCGGTGGAAATCATCTTTGCTGGTGGTGTGTCCGGCTTCTTGTTGTGTACCTCAGCAGCAGCGGGAAGCATCTTTGCTGGTGGTACTTGTAGCCTCTTGCTGTGCACCTCGGCGGCGGCGGCAGGAAGCGTCTTTGCTGGTGGTACGTGCGGCTTCTTGTTGTGTACCCCAGCAGCAGCGGGAAGCATCTTCTTCTCGTCGACGGCAGCGCGCGGGAGCGGGATTTGATCAGCAGAGAGATTGTCGAGCTTCTTCTTCACCGCTACAGCAGTGGCGCGGGAGGCTTCGATGGCCACCCTCCACCCGCGCACGACGTCGCGCGCGAGGCTCCGGATCCGGAACGACCCGTGGCTGCCGAGGGCGCCGACGGTCCTTGCCAGGTCTGTGGACGCCAGCAGGTCGTGCGGGACGGGCGCGACCAGCAGCGTCTTGAGGGATTCGACCATGACGTCGTCGAGCGTGGCACAGAGCTGCTCGGCCACGCCGTCATCCGTGGCGCCGCGGAGCAGCACGACGATTTCGCCACGCACGTCCCGAAACTCGGAGCGCGGGTAGCCGCATGCCTCAATCACGCCGTCGATCGCCTCGAAAGCGCCGAAGAAAGGCCTCCACCTCCGCAGGGGAAGCCCGCTCTGCTCGTCGGCCATGGTAGTTGCGGCGGAAGGCGGATGCGGGCGGGTTGCGTCGGCGGATGCGAGCAAGCGTGGCGCGGCGTAGGCGAACGGTGGACGAGCGGAACGGGTGCGCGCAGAACTGCAGACTGGACTGGAACGGGTCGCTTGTTTATATATAGAAGAAGCCGACGGAGTCCGACTCGAGCATGTAACGGCAAAGGCTTTTCTGTTTTGTTTTCGCGCTAATCTGCAGAAGAAGCTCCAGATTCTCTACGCGTGGACAGTTTTTCATCCAACGGCAAAGGCTGTTCTGTTGTCGCTTTGGAGCCGGAGGCAGCCACACGTACGCACGGCTCGATGGCCATGAAGCTTGCGACTCTGGCTCGGCTTCTTGGCAAATGAACCTTCGTCAGCACCTGTGCCCGCCGCACGCTGTTCGCCGGCGCCCTGAGCCAGGGCCCGCCGTTGTGCTGCAGAACTTTCAACAAGTTCATAGATACTTGGCTACTTTCTCCTGCAGTTGTGCTACAGCTATTCGATGAAATGCCCAAAAGCAAATTTTGCAGAGAAGCAAACATCAAGCTCAGTGATACTTGTTCGGTGAATCTCGTCAGTTCACTGATATAACCACCACCTCGGCAGCAATGGATTGATACTCTACTTTGGGCAATCTATATTTGTAATTACAAAGTATGTCATTTAGGCTTTCTCGAGCAATATCCACTAAACTTCGTGCTCTAAAAATATATTCTTTATCCTTTACAGAACACTCTAAAAGATTTCATCATCTATATCTTCTCTATCTCCAGCAACGTCCCTAAATTTGATCCTCTATATCTCTAAAATTAACCTAGAATATTTATTCTTTCTTTTCATATAATTTGGTCCTCTATTTTTTTTATCTTGTACAGTTTAGCCACGGTATATTATATTAAAATTTGGAAACATATTTTCTTTGCATGCCAAAATATGCTGCTAGTCAATTTCCCAGCTAGATCTCGTCCTCCTCATGTTTGTGTTGGGCGTGGGTGCCTCTGCTGGCTCACTGTGATCCGCCATGCATGATATTGGTGCTTGGTCCCGTTGCGCCGGCGACCGCTCTGTCTCTCTTCCTCCTCCCCATTGAGCTGTCGTGCCCACGTCCTCAGTGGTCGTGCGTTCGTCGTCCTCCCAAGCGAGCTGCTGCACCCACGTCCACAAACGGCTGCGGGGTCATCCTCCTCATCGACGGCCCCACGCACTCGTGCTTCTCCCCGTCCATCCGCCACGCGAGCTTGTCATCTTCCCCAGCGATTCGTCGCGCGTGCTACTTCTCGTCTCCGGTGATTCGTGTGTTTTCAACGTCCCTGACGAGTGCCAATCTAAAACTCCAATGACCGGCGTCAAGGCGCTCGTCCTCTCTTCGGCAGTGGGCTAGAGGATTCGATGGATAGAGAACGCACATGAAATCGGTAAATGTAGTGGGCGAAGGACGAGCACTATACTTTAGAAGAGATGCTAGTGGACGTTGTTGAACGGTTTCCAAAGGATTGAAAATGCTATATTTAGCGTACCGGACCGTTTACAGTCCCTTGCCGGAGACAGCTTTGGTGGGCAACTGGCCAACTGCGTGCACATAGTGACAGGCTAGAAGATGACATTTGTGAAGCTGAAAATCAGAGGTGTCAAATACATGCACTGCTGAAAATTCTTTGCATTTCAGTATACAGCTAGGAAGCACAAAAAGAATATGGGCCACCTTCAAAATGTAATTTCATCATCCGGCACTCCATCAAAATAATGAAAAAGGGGATTGATCAACTCCAAGTAAGAGACTTGTGTATCCTCCAAAGGGGATTGATGGAATCGCCATGTATGGTTGAAGACTGACTTGGAGCTGCGCAGCTGTCTTTGTTTGCTATTGCATTATCTAAATACTTGTAATACCCAAATATATAAACAATGAAAATAGAGTTGATCTCAATGTTTGGTGACCATTACCTATCATCACATGTGACTGATCATGTTTAAAAATGAACAAAACTTTACTAAGACACAAATAAACCATTGCATCATATTGAAGTTTTGTTTGTGCATTTAATACAATAATAATAAAATAAATTAAAATATAATAATGATGATGAGGTGAAGAATTAAGGGAAAAAGGGGAGAAAAGAAAGGAGAGTATATAATATAAAGAAAAATTTTATTTTCAGATTTGGTACTTCTTAATTTCACAAAAATAATAGAGAATAAATTTGGCACAAGTTTGAATTCAAATTGAACTTAGAAATAGAGAAAAGAAACTAAAAGATAAAAATAAAAGAATAAAAAGCTACATGGGCCGACTGAGTCCACTTCTGGCCCAGCACACCGCGCAACCCAACACCAGAAGCCTGGCACCGACACCATGGGCCCATGTGTCAGCTTCCTCCCCCTTGCGTGGATACCGTTTGGCTGTCGCGCTGGCCCCACTGGCCAGCCACCCCTCCCTCGCGCTCGCGTTTTTCGCTAATGAACCTGGCCCGCAGGTCAGCTATTTGGGCGCCATCGCACGCTCCCTGTCACGCGAGGCCCACACACCAGCCGCAAGACCCGCTCGCCTCCATCTCGCCCACCTCGCGCGCATGGCGGGGCGCCGCAGCGGCAAAAATCGCTGAATCCGGCCCCGGCCGTTGAAGCGCTGACCACGTACGCGCCCATATAGTGCCACAACCCCGGGCACGCCTAGTTCTCCCCTCATTCTTGCCCTCGCGACCGCCACTAACCCCACTGCAAACCACCACCGTGTCCGCCCGGGAAGAAGCCACCGTCGGTGAATCTCATCATCGCGCGTTGTCTGTCCTCGGCGTTGGGCCGGGAAGATCGCCTTCGTTTGGGAAAGTCGTCTGTGCCCTCAATTCGAGTCGAACCCCACCGTAACGTGTGTAATTGCTCACCGGACTTCGGTTTCCGCCGTGCGCCATGGGGAGAAAGGTTCGCCTCTTCGAATCGTGGTGAGTAGCGTCCTACGCAATGCCCTACGGTTACCGCTTCGTACTGCAAAATACATAAAACCTTTGGAAATTCATATCTTAAAATCTATAACTCCAAAATTTATGATTCCTGTTCCTAGGATCTTATTTTAATGTGTAGATTATTATTCTGTATTTTATTTACATATTGGGTGTGATGTTAATTTTTGCTATACTATGTATGTATTGTGTTGATTCGAGTAGACGAGCAAGCTACTGTGGATCCTGAGGTCCAGCAGATAGAAGTTGCTGAGCAGGAGCTCATTGAAGGCAAGTTGTGCCCTTGATCACTTATTTTTACCCAGCCATGTTCTTATTAATCATAATGATCTGCATAGGTTAATTTTGATGGGATCCAATAGGTTACCCCAGTTTTGGCTATCTTTATACCTTGTCTTGCCACTGAATATTTTTGGGTAGTGCTTGCTATTGCTTATTATGGTTCTGGGTATGGAGATACATTATTCATGATTACACTTTTATTCTTTGTTTATTATTACTGTTCATGTTAAGATCATTATGTTAATGGGAACATGGAGCGACCACCCGGGAAAACAGTGCTACCACAAGGGTAGTATGGGATGCCCTTGGCTAATTAACTAGGAAAGCTAGTGGATGACTACCTTACCCGATAGGGGCAAGGGCAGTAGGGGAGTGGTCAGTGTAGGGTGGTCCTTGGGTTGATTTTGCTGTGATGGCGGTTAGGCGAGGGATCCCTGCACTGGAGCTTCCTATAAACTGTAGCGGGTTTTCTGAAGCTAGTGGAACTTTGTAAAGGGCTCTAGTGTTACCCTGCCTTGCCTCCTCAGTAGAGGTGTATGGGATTGGTCGTCTCTTGGCAGATGGATAACATGACTTGTGGGTAAAGATGCGCAACCTCTGCAGAGTGTAAAACTGGTATACTAGCCGTGCTCATGGTTATGAGCAGCTCGGACCCTCACATGATTAATCTATGGAATTAAAACTCAATTTGTCATCATTCATCGCATTGGGATTATTTTATTATTAGTTTTACTTATTATTACTAAGGTTTGGTATTTACTTATACTTAGTAATTGCTAATAAAATTTTGACCAAATTATAAAAGCAATGCTCAGATTCAACCTTTATTTTGTTGATCAGGCTTACACTTCACATGAACTCCCACCTTTGGGCGAGTTCATACACATTATTCCCACAACTTGTTGAGCTATGAACGTATGTGAGCTCACTCTTGCTGTCTCACACCCCCACAAGAGAAGAACAGGTGGTCGAAGAGGAGCCGCCTAACACTGAGGCATTCGACTTGATCTAGGTGGTGTCTCCTAGTCAGCTTTGTGGCGCTAGGGAATAATATTTAGTTTGCTTTATTTTATCATTTATTTTTGTAAGACTTCCGCTATGTAATAAGTACATTTATGATAATTATGGCATTTATCTCTATGCACTCTGTTATTATATGTGTTGTCTTCTCTGGCGCATATATGAGATGCACCCGGCTTTGTTCCTTAAATCCGGGTGTGACAATACTCTCCTACAATTAGTAATATAACTTAAACCAATCAAGAAATAAAAAAGCAGGCTACATAATAATGATTCTTTTGATAGAATTAGTAGGATCAGTAAGTACCTTTGTTAGTGCCACTTTTCTTTTTCTTCTCTTTTCTCTTTTCGTGGGATATGGTTGATCATTTATTATTCAGTATATATTGTGATGGCAAAAACAAAATATCTTTTATGTTAAAGACTTTAAGGGCATGCTTGCCGGATATACCTATAGATTCGAACTTTCTGCACAAACAACTGATTGTCATATCTGCAGCATAAAATCAAATTGATGCTCCAAGAGAAGATTGCATCTGTGTAACCATGTATGTCAATATTGACCCCTTGTCGTGCAACAATTGGCCGGTTAATAAAAATTGATCCTTAAATTCTGTCTCAAACTCTAAAAATATTCTCCTTGTATATGATTCGGTCGCAGTCTTCAACATAGGTAATTTGAGCTATAAGTAGCCAGAATCTTTTGTCGTGAATGAAAATATGCATTCACCTCATTTGCACGAAGACTAGCAAATACCTTCTCACATTCTACGAGGAGCTCCGAAAGACCCATATTCCTATGAAATCTTTTATTGAAAACTTTATTCATCCCTCAACGCATTTAGGTTTGACATCCATACATTATCCTCAAGATTGTACTCCCTCAACAAGTCATGCCTCTTTTTATTGAAGTAAATCTTTGATCTTTCTTCATATAGACAACTCTTAAAATCATGCATAAACTTTCGATGATGCTTCTGAATAACATGCCCAAGATGTTTAGCAACAGTGAGTTAAATATGCCATAAAAAGGCGATGACTTGTGTTAAGGAATACATTATCTAGCAAGTGTCTTGTCGTGCTCTTTCTAATGGTGAATCCGATCCTGCCAGCATAGTTATTGTACATGTCATAAGCGGTGTCCTCTGAATCAAAAGCCATTCCAACTTTAGGAACAACTGATGTACGACTGATATTATTATTCACCTGTTGTATATGGGTTCAGAAAACATAATCTAACAATCTCATACGTGACCGAACAACCTCAATAAAAAATAATATATGTTCACACAAATACATCCTTACTCGTGTTGCTTGGCTCCTTGTAACACCCAAAATTCTATTTTTGGGATTTATAAACGTTTCTTCAAAAGATTGAGTTAAAATGGCTTTCAATAATAAATTACTTTCTCTATAAAGTACAATTTTCTAAATTAAGTCAATAGTAATGTTAAAAATTGGGTAGTTCAAAATTTAGATTCAAATCCTGAAACTAAAGTTTAAGTTGAAAGCAGTAACTAGAAAAAAGATTTTTATTCTATCCATTATTTCCTTTGTAACCTTTAACACTTTTTAAAAGTATTTTAAGTAAAAGAATCCCTGGTAAAGATTATATATTTTCCCCTATATAAGTAAGGTAATGGACATTCATTTCTTTATGGTTGTTAACTTCAAATTTGATCACATACTCAAAAGTAATATTTTCCTAAAATGAAATAAAATGTGTGTATGGAATATTCTGAGCCCTTGCCTAAACAAAGGAATAAAATAATTAATATAAATATATATAATTTGCATTCATGCCGAGATTTTGGATTGTTGCATTTGAACATAAATTTGGAGTTTGGATTTTTATGTGGATTTAAAAAAACTGATAACAGAACAAATAGAAAAAACAAAACGAAACCAACTTACCTAATCGAGCCACTTAGATTCATGGCCCAGTCCCTTTCCTACCCCACGTGACGCATGCCCACATGGTCCACCTATCGACCCAACTCGGACCCCGCCGCAGAGGCACATTCGTGAAAAGTTGTAACCCCAGTGTCCTCTATCCTGTGTTGCCGCCAGGTGGGCCTGTCTGTCCAGCGTCGTCCTCATCCCTTCTCCGATACAACAAACTCCCAACAAACTCGTGTCCATGCCATCCTTATCTCCTCTACCATGAATCTCTTATGTAGATATAAATGGCCCCAGGCATCGCATACCCCCACCCCCTTCATTCATCGCTAGGCAGCCTCGCCAGCCCTGGACGCGGCAGTCCTCACCAGGAAGCTAGTTTCCGTCGCCGGTGCCACCGTCGCAGGGAAGAAGAGCGGAGAACGCCGCTGCACGTGTTGCGTTGTCAAAAGGGATCTCGGCAACAAGCCTGGGAGTGTTGCCCGAGCTCTCCGCGTGCGTTCAAAGCTTCACCGGGGTGGAGTTGATGCTAGAGGACCTCAAAATTGCTCAACGGAGCAATTCCTCCGCCGTGTGCCACCTCATGTCGTGAGCTATGCAACCACCACCGCAGTTTCGGGTAAGGATCCCTGCACTCGATTCATGATCCTCTCCGCTTCATACGGGCTTATCCGCGACTGTGTTAGGGCATCAGCGCGCGAGAGCATCAACTCCGGCGATGGCGCTGTCGCCTCGTTGGTGCGCGATGCCGCTCTGCTCGGCTATGGGATGAGGGTCTTCGGACCGTTGATTCCATCATGGGCAGTGTAGATTAGAAGGATGAATAACCCTTCGGTTAATTAAATCATGATCGATGATCCAAGGGCTCAGATGTGATCAACGCATGATCGTATTACGAGCCGTGGATCCCTGATCCGGTGGCCCGTGTTGAATACCAGTTCATAACATTAAGGGGCTTTTAATCTGGACTGTTGGTCTATAGATCTATGGTCCATGGTGCATGCAACCGATTTGGTTGTGGCGTTCTTGCGTAAGAAACCCTCAGAGTTTTATAAAACCAACCCGCGATCCTTCTTTGCTGAAACTGATCACAAGCAAGTCCCTGAAATTCACAAAAAAATCATTGGTACTCGACTTTAATATGAAATTAATATTAAAATAGCCTTAAAACTTATAAAATCCATATTTTCTTCATATTAACTCTGATTTAGTCCGTTCAAGTTGCGTTATCTTTGTAGTAATGTCATCTACCCCTTAGTAAACCTTATTTTACTATTTAACATGTCCTCAAAATTAAATATTGATTTGCCCCATGTTTACTAGATTAGCTTTTCTAAAACAAAGCTAAATTGTTCCATCTATAATTTGATTAAAATATAATCCTTAATCAAGTTATAACTTATATTAAAGTTGAATTAGCTATTTCCTTAATATCTTTTCTCATATGATTTACATTAATCAACATAGAATATAGTTATTATTATTTAATCACGAAAATCTTCCGAAATTCATATATTTATAATCGTAACTCCGAATTTATTGTTTCTTGAACCCACGATGGCCTCGAAAGCGCGAAAGGAAGGCCTCCACCTTCGTGGGGGAAGCCCGCTGTCCTCGTGCCATGGTAGCGGCGGCGGATGCAGGCAAGCCGGTAACGGCGAGTAGAGTCCGGGGGTGCGAGCAGTGGACGAGCGGAACGGGTGGGTGCAGATAGATTGAACTGGGACTGGGAGAATTGGCATGCCTTGTTATATAGAGCTTAGCTAGTTGTTGTCAGTTGCCATGCACGTGAATAGATAGAGAGACCGATAGATACCGGCATCGATCTAGACACGGGGACATGCATACGCTAGCTCCACGAGCCCTATGCATGCATGCATGCATGAGTATTGAGTAGTATAGTCTCTTTCGGACTAGGCAATGAAACTTAAAAAGTTATACATGGATTAATTAGTCTAATTAAGTTTAGCGGGCCAAAGCCCAAATAAAACACCATGCACGGTACGTAACAGAACGGAAATCTTGTCGCGCGATGCCATTCTTCAAGTAGGCAATTGTAGTGATGAAATAAATAATTATTCAAATATCAAATTTTTTATTACGAACAAATAGGATATAGAATCCTCTATGCAAATTTGTATTCATGTTTTTAGCATTTAGCTTATAAAGATTCATAAAAGGTAAGACTTAAATTTATCATATCTCTTATCAAATATAGATATAAAATTCAGATACAAAGTCAGATACAAATACAAATATTTTTCACCTTTTTCATTGCAGGGAGCAAATAACACATAAAATAATGTATACAACATTTTATTCTTGTTTGTGATCATGTTCTTGATAGCATAAGAAAAAATCAACAACAAATTTCATACGGATCTTTTAAAATATTAAATTGTCCTAATAATATAGATATCCACTTTCATCCCTATACAATCATGATATGCTCTGCACGCTCGCAATGTCATCCTTTTCTATGCCTATGCGTTGCCCCACCGATTGGCCGGTTAATAAAAATTGATCCTTAAATTATGTCTCAAACTCGAAAAATATTCTCCTTGTAAATGATTCGGTCGCAGTCTTCAACATAGGTACAATGTCTATGTTGCGACCATGCGGTACAATGAGTGATCTCATCATTTTCCAATGGAGAGGCACAAGTACTAGTAAGGGCACGTTCTACCACCTTAGCATGAATGAATGTTTGCATTGCTATACATGTACTCGGATATGGAAGAGATGGAGCCATATTTCATGTAAGTCTTTATTTTGCCCCATAATTTCTTTGCCAAGGAGCCATATTTAATTACTTATTTGTCGTACAGTAAGTTCGGCGAGGAAAATTGGACTTATTCCCATCAGCCTACAAGCAAACAACTAGATACGATGCGACGACATGGGAGGCAAGGAAGACCTAATTTTGTTGACTGGTTTCAGGAGCATGTAAACTCTTTATATTCCATACTTTGATGTAATCTAGCCTTTTACGCGAGGTAGTCATTTTAACTGTATATTATTTGCAGTGCATAAAGACTCCTAACATACACGAGGACTTGAGACAACTATCTTATGGGATGGTGACTTGCAGAACCTTTGGTCGATACAATGTGAATGGCTTCCATTTTCGTTCAGACCAATTTGAAAAGTCTCGTCCGCGTGCAGCCACACGTAACATTGGAGTTCTGACTAGGGCACTCGATGCACTTGGAAGAGAAACTAATTATTATGGCATCATTCAAAACATCCTAGAGTTTAATTTTGCAGGGAACAAAACTTTGAAATTAGTACTCTTTCTATGTGATTGGTTTGACAGCAATAATGGTGTGGCAGAACCTCCAAGTTATTGGGCCCACATGCACCCGTCCTTGTCCCAAAGACCTCAGACGGCCATGCATGTGCACCAGATAACTCAACAGGATCTGTCCGATTGCCCCAAGGACATCGGATAAACCACTTTCAACCAAGATCGCGGGATTAAGTAACACAAATCACACACACCAATATTTTTGCAGCGGGAATACTATTACCAAATTTTACAAGTTACAAAAGTTTTATATTATTTTATTGGAGTGATTATAAAAGTATAAGTTTGAAATATATGCTAGCTCAAATGACCATCCTCAATAAGAAGTATAGAAGGGTTACTTAGACTTATAAGAAGGCCGAGCCCACCGGCACTTAACACCATCACAGCATCACAAAGTTAGGACCTGAAAAACAACAGGGAATAAAACCCTGAGTATGGAATTACTCAGCAAGACTTACCCGACTAAAGAAAAGACTCTCAAGGGTATGCTGGCTTTTAGGGAGTCAAGGAGAGGCTTTAGCAAAAATCAACTTATACTTTTGCAGAAGTAGCTTACTAAAGTGAGTCCTTACTTTCAATCTTTTAACGCCATATTAAGTATTAATAGACTCTATTTGCATCTAGTCTAATTTCAACATCTCATCAATACAACATCATTTTTATCCATAGTGTTCACATCCTGACTTTAGGTTGTAGAAAAGTGACCAAGTCTTCATAACCGCGAAGGTACGGCGATCCGAATCGATTATACTCAGCTGAGGATCTCCAATCACACGACATATGTAGCACTTAACCCTTGCATATGTCAACCCGCCACCGGGGTTCTTAAGACCAGATCAGGTTCACGCAAACCGAGAGCACAGATACACCACCGTCCAGCCTCTTGCCACGGAGGGTACACGCTACTCTCGCCACCGCTCCACGCCCATTTCGTGTTATCTTATTCTGGCCTTAGTCTGCCCGAGGCAAGGCTTACCCATGACGAGGCATGTGACCAGTTAAAGGGTCCTCGGTCAGCACGCCTACATACGCATTAATCCTTAACCAACCTGGGTAGAACATCACCTGTTCCTAACCCAAGTCTCAATTTAAGTATTTCCATCCTTAGGATTGTGTCTGTTCCTTAGGATGAAAGAGCATCACAGGGAACTTTGCAGTAAGATCCCACTATTGCTCCAAATGAAAATATTCTTGCAGGTAGAAGCCATCCTCTCCCGGGTTAGACTGAGGACAACCTCTATCCACAAGATCTAAGCAAGGCTAAGCATTTTTGTACATCATAATTTTGATACTTCACAGAAGTATCTATAAAGGTATGGATATCAAGGAAAGCAATGCATCAAAGGGTTTCAAGCAACTCCTATGAACCTAATGCACATTTCACTAGACTTAAAGTGTGCGAAAAGTATTTAAAAACACAAGGAAAGGGGTTGCATGCACCGGGGCTTGCCTGGGTAACACTAGGTTAGTGTTGTTAGGTGACGTCCACTTGACGATCAGCTTTTGTGTTGGCACTCGTTCAGTTTATCCATCTTCCGATTCGTCCATCAGCATCATCCTGCGGATTAGCCCGCGCTTGGGGTCGACTTGGCTTGTCTTCCGCATCACGCGATTAATTAACGTACCTGAATGAAATGCATTATGCACATGAATGCATATCGACGGAAATATTACAAACCTAAATAGTGTTACGCGATAGCGAATTAAACACCTAGCGGCGAGGCATTGTTCTATTTTATACGAAAACACTAGTTACCGATATACGACTATGCGTAATAATTACGCTTCTCGAGATTAAACGAACCTAACGCAAACATCACAAGCAACAAATTATACACATGAAACATAATTAGCCTACTCAACTCATCAGCTAATTAATTAAATTCTAAACTTATCTCTAATTTTATAAACGATGTTACATCATTCACAAAGAACTATTTTAATTTTATTTTACCCCCCACATAATTTACATGTCCACAATTAATCAAACATTTCTTTATCACACAGGCCTACTAATATTCTACTCGGTACATTAATTCAGCTAATTGACCGGAATAGCGAAATAACTCGCTATAACTGAACCTGGCTCGATAATCGCAAGAAATGCAAAGTCGACGAGAGTTTCGTGACTTACGCAATTTATCGAGCACCTTAATAAGCATCGCACTAGCACATTAATTTATTCATCTATCGAACTATTCCGAATAATTTATTATCTTACCGTTTCCACAGCTGACACGAATCCACGAGATCGATAGCGATTTTCCGATCTAGGCAATTTGTCGAGCGCTTGGGGAATATCGTGCTGCTAGCTTCGTCTTCACCTGATTCTTGGGATTTCTTGATGACGCACGGAATGACGACGATCTTCGATTAAAGTCTTCGACCGAGTACTTGTTAAGGGATGCACAAGAATCTCGCTTATTTTTGTAAAGTCCGGGATTCATGGTTCGACGAGATCAACGACGCAGTTGGGAATTAAAGTCGAGCGAACCGTTAGGGCGCGCTGCGAGCTGGAGCTGAAGCGCTGCAATGGGCAAAGTGGAGCACGGCCAGCGCACGTCCACCAAAGAACTCGCACACACAGGAGCTCTGCGGCAGGGAACAGACAGAGGGAGCAGACGTGGTACATAGGGAACTTGCGGCCTGCGCGAGGGACTCGGCTGGAGAAGGAAGATCACGGCGAGGAGACGCAGGGGACGCTTCATGGTTGAATCCAGAGCACGCTGGCGAGCAGGGATTCGTGCGCGCAGCCACAGACGAACTTTGCGCGTAGGAGGCCGACGCAGGGGAAACTAGAGCAGGGAGTTGGCCGGGCACGAGCGAGCAGAGGAAGTCGGTCAGGCCAGGGAACTCAGGGTGAGCTCGCCGATACCGATGTCCATGGCCAGGGCGCGACACGCCCAGGGAGCGAAGGGGCCGGGGCGAGCAGAGAGGAAGAAGCACGGCGCGCGCAGTGGCCATGGATGCAGGGAGCTGGGCTGGAGCTGAGCGCGCGCAGGGGCGAGCTCGGGGAGCAGGAGCGCCGCGTAGAGGAAGCTCCGCGAGCTGAGCGAGCGCCAGGGAGCGAAAGGCTGGAGCAGCGCGCGTTGGTGGAAGATGAGCAGGAGTTGAGAATTTGAGGAGCGCGCGGCTTGAAGAACAAGCACAGGGACGGACTGCCGAGCAGGGAGATAACGCCGGCTGAAAAAATCAGAGAAGGGAAGGGCGGCAGGATTTTTCCACGGAAAGCGTGAAAGTTGGAACTGTAGAGAAAAATCCCAGGGAATGTCCGTTTGAGGATAAGGAGAGGAGGCGATAGGAACAAGGCTGGGCTCTAAAAACAAATCCACGGCATGAAGATAAGAGCACGCAGTAGATATTCTCAATGGTGATGAAAAAAAATCCAAGTACGTTGTAAAGGATGGTAGAGATATTTAGAGAAGGATTTTTCCATTTTCTTTCCTCACAGCCGAACGCTTACAGCAAGAGAAAATGATTTTCTTCCTTTTTTTTACACGAATAAATATGTATTCTGGGATTAGAGTTTAGGTGAGATATAAATGGAATAGATTAAAACACTATCAGGATACTTGAGACGCCATTAATTTAGTTGAACCTAAACGAATTTCGCCCGCTATCCAAATATTCAATCAATGAATAATCCGATAAT
Organism: Zea luxurians; assembly: GCA_029449295.1. Lineage (NCBI taxonomy): Eukaryota > Viridiplantae > Streptophyta > Magnoliopsida > Poales > Poaceae > Zea > Zea luxurians. The sequence continues at coordinate 46,972,712 of JAOPSE010000005.1, read as the reverse complement.
AAGCTGGCGCATCGTTTTTCTCGGACAGCGTGTAAACTGATAGATTCAATATTTAAGACAACATTGGTTTTGTCAAACTCAGATAAAAATTTATCCGTCACCAAAACACAGTTAAGTCGATTCTATCCGAATCTAGTTTGGATACTCTTCGTGACAATTCCGGCCACGATGTAAACGGACCATATTGAAACGAGTTCGGCTTCAGTATTTTAATCTGCTCTGCGTAATTCGACCAAAATTAGCCGAAACCAGATCCGCAAATGCATACGCGATTTCGTCGCTAAACAGCGTGCCGAAGAATAAATTGAATTATATCCTCGCACACGATTTCACTCAGACGACGCACGATTCGGATTATTTTGTACCGAGTATTTTAGTCGTCGAGTTCAAATTAATTTGTTCGGGATAAAATCATCTGAGTGAGTCGGACTTCCGAATTTGTATTCGCGCGAGCGATGAATTTTAAATACTCACCGGACGCACCGATTTTCAGAACAAATATGTTCCGAACAGCACAAAAATTTAGGACGAGCCCGAATAGATGAAATAAAAACGATGTCGCACCAGCGACAGACGAAAGAGATGTGATATTAAAATCACAATAGGTGAAGACGATTAAATTTTAGTATCCGTTTCATCCACTGATATTACGTGCTTAAATCCGAACTCGTTGCCGAGCGGAATATAAACACCTGGGGTGTTACAGCCCTCCCCCCTTAAAAGAATCTCGTCCCGAGATTAGCGAAAGACTTCTAAGGGTAGAGAAGTATGTAACATGTCCATATCAGCGATAACCCTAAGGTAGTTCCAAACAAAGACGAGTGTCTCAGGATGTGGTTTCTCTAGTGGACATAACATATATCGCCTTAGGCTAATTTAGAGATGTCCACCAATAGAGATGATGTCTGCCAGGGGAACACATAAGGTTCCATGTGTGCAGTTTGCTTTTTCTGATAACACTGTACTATCTGAGTCTGTTGAGCGAGCGGTAAATATGCGACTTTACCCAAACAGAATCAGTTGCAACCTCTTGGGTAAAACACACATAAAGAGAATTACCAACAAGTGGTCACGATAAATTCATAGCACAGGGGACGAGTGTCGTTGTCGAATATTGTCGCGGTTAACATATGGCTAACCCGAGAATTCAAGTTCACGAAAGATGGTATAGATTCGAGAGAATCAACAGCGGAGGGATCTGTAGATGCGGACTTTGCAACCAGTTCGTTTTATCCAGTACTAATCATGGCTTGACCCGATCACACACGCTGGAAAAGCACGCGTGATGCGGTCGAGGCGTGACTAGAGCGATAATTAGGTGGTTACTGGTTGACTTAATCTCGATTCTTGTAAACACTTCCTTAGGGTTGGTTGAACCAAAGTGAGTTTAGACAACTCGATAAAACGATCTCTAAACTCAACCTTTGTTCACAATGTAGCTACAAGTTAGTAAAACCAACTTGTTGAACTACATTTGACATTGAGCAGATCCTCTAAGTACCATCGGTAAGCCAAGGGTTGAGAGTTCTCATTCGCTAGCAAAAGGTCATACATTCGAGTAGAAATCCATTTGGTCAGGTTATTCATCCGTTTCTTCATACGAGATGAACTGACTTGGTTCGGAAATACATGGATTAATAAGAGAGTGAATGAACAGACTCCTGCATCTCAGCAACAGGGGAAGTCAATCTCCATTTGAGAGCTAATTAGTTGTCTTGCCAACACTAAAAAGCTCCAAGGCTTCACCTTTACACAAAGGATGTAAAGGGAACTTGTATGGGTAGTCATTACCAAGATCAAAAGAAATAAGACCACACATGAAAGTGGTATTGCCCTTTTGATCCAACAGAGATGATAGATGTTGCTTGATCACTTCGACAAACAACACCGAAATTGTTTCAAGGAAGAGATCTACGGAAGATAATATATTAGTGTAGTTCCACAATGGATCATGACTAGAGACCTCGATACCAGCATGCGCCAAGCAGCATAACCTTGCGTGTACATTCACAAGGGGCTCTCAGTTTCGCTGCGGCACCATAAGTCCTTAATCATGACACCATCACCGAATTGTCACCAATAATGAACCTCACGTAGCAAAAACAGATTGTGCTAAGATAACACATTGATATAGTCTCATAATGGATTACGACTACTAACAGTGATACCAGCGCGTGCCGAGTAGCACAACCATGTGTGCGCACACACAGAAGGCCCTCGGTTTCGTCACGGCACCACCGGTTTTAGCCATAACACCATCACCAGACATAATCAATAAGAAATCTCGCACGACACCAATGGATTGGGCAAGGGTGACAATATACAAGGAGATACTCCACCTGTAAGAATGGTTACAAGTAGAGAGCCAAATAGATTATGACCCGATGAAATGAACAAAACACGGCCATAACCTAAATTGGTTGATGAAGGGAGTATGATGGGAGACTGTTAATTCAGCCCCAGGCATATTTCTATGCCCATCATAGAGATTACAAGGTCAAGGATCAACATCTGATTAGATACGGAGGGAAAACAATCATAAGATTAAGTTGGTAGGCCTTCAATAGAGATGGGGAATCCAAAGGCATCAAACTTTAAGAAAATGGTCGGACAAGCCTTTCCTAGGTTAGGTTAATAAGGCGACAAGATGATCCACAAGGAGAGGCCAAATACAATAGGGACCTCAACCTGCATCAACTGAACAAGGGAATGGTTCTAAAAGGAGACATGACTTGAGATCCTTGTTTTAAGCTTAGGTACATTTTATGTCCAATAAGGAAATTGTCTACGCATTTATTTGTATGGGCTTTGTCATGGAGTAATAATGGACAATTCAAATTTGGGCATGGTTCACTAAATAAGAATATGGTCTAGTTTTGGGTTTAGGCAATCAAACTACTAACCTCCTATCGGCACATCAATACAAGAACACACATATAATTCCTAAATAGATTACCTAAGAACGGAGGATAGCTATTTCATCGAAGTTCATAACACAACATTACACCACATTAACTACAATCAATGGTTACTGGAATAAGGATGAGAGAAGCATTTTGGGTGTATAGGTGACAAACATGATGCAACAATCAGGATGCATGCTCGTCCTATTCGTCCTCACGAATTTTGCCCACATAATGTGGCGATAGCGTTCTATCTCGGTGGCATGCTTACGACTCTCACGTTATTTTGCTAGTCGTCAGCTACACATACGTTTTCGAGGTTAGTGTACCTGCAGAAAATTCCATCACAGCCCATTACCCAATGATGCAATTCACACATGGCAGTTTATCACAGTTTATACTCCATATATTGCTATATGGAGGCCAGCTCATCATTAAGCGCCGAGCCACGCATAGGCGTCGTTGCCACACTTTAACCATAGGGCAACTCATTATGGTAACTCACCTTCTTACCTGAGCGTAGGTGCGTCGTTACAAGTACATTACACTTCTCAGTATTCCCATGTCTGTATACCCATACACATCCATGGGGTACTGAATTCCCGAAAAAGTAAATACTCCACATCGCAGCTTGCATATATACATATGTAGAACATGTATATAATCAAGCGCTTTTTATACCCTCCCCTAGACCGACGTTTGTTCGGTCATGCTCTCACATCTCACCTTACCTTGAGCGTCGATCCATTCAAAACTGAATGGCCTCAAAAATAACAATACACATGTATGCAATACCCACCCGGTTGTGGGTTAGTGGTTTTCAAATAAGCCACCTGATAGTCCTTAGTTTAGGGCTTAACAGAGGATGTCGCTAGCATTATAGTTTTCTTTTAAAACTGTTTTTCAAAACTAAACAATGTGTTTAGTTGAAACTAGGTTTTCTAAAACCAAAACTTTGTTTTAAAAATAAGTATGTGACCGTATATACTTAATCCTGCTCCGATACCAGCCTGTGGCAGAACCTCCAAGTTATTGGGCCCACATGCACCCGTCCTTGTCCCAAAGACCTCAGACGGCCATGCATGTGCACCAGATAACTCAACAGGATCTGTCCGATTGCCCCAAGGACATCGGATAAACCACTTTCAACCAAGATCGCGGGATTAAGTAACACAAATCACACACACCAATATTTTTGCAGCGGGAATACTATTACCAAATTTTACAAGTTACAAAAGTTTTATATTATTTTATTGGAGTGATTATAAAAGTATAAGTTTGAAATATATGCTAGCTCAAATGACCATCCTCAATAAGAAGTATAGAAGGGTTACTTAGACTTATAAGAAGGCCGAGCCCACCGGCACTTAACACCATCACAGCATCACAAAGTTAGGACCTGAAAAACAACAGGGAATAAAACCCTGAGTATGGAATTACTCAGCAAGACTTACCCGACTAAAGAAAAGACTCTCAAGGGTATGCTGGCTTTTAGGGAGTCAAGGAGAGGCTTTAGCAAAAATCAACTTATACTTTTGCAGAAGTAGCTTACTAAAGTGAGTCCTTACTTTCAATCTTTTAACGCCATATTAAGTATTAATAGACTCTATTTGCATCTAGTCTAATTTCAACATCTCATCAATACAACATCATTTTTATCCATAGTGTTCACATCCTGACTTTAGGTTGTAGAAAAGTGACCAAGTCTTCATAACCGCGAAGGTACGGCGATCCGAATCGATTATACTCAGCTGAGGATCTCCAATCACACGACATATGTAGCACTTAACCCTTGCATATGTCAACCCGCCACCGGGGTTCTTAAGACCAGATCAGGTTCACACAAACCGAGGGCACAGATACACCACCGTCCAGCCTCTTGCCACGGAGGGTACACGCTACTCTCGCCACCGCTCCACGCCCATTTCGTGTTATCTTATTCTGGCCTTAGTCTGCCCGAGGCAAGGCTTACCCATGACGAGGCATGTGACCAGTTAAAGGGTCCTCGGTCAGCACGCCTACATACGCATTAATCCTTAACCAACCTGGGTAGAACATCACCTATTCCTAACCCAAGTCTCAATTTAAGTATTTCCATCCTTAGGATTGTGTCTGTTCCTTAGGATGAAAGAGCATCACAGGGAACTTTGCAGTAAGATCCCACTATTGCTCCAAATGAAAATATTCTTGCAGGTAGAAGCCATCCTCTCCCGGGTTAGACTGAGGACAACCTCTATCCACAAGATCTAAGCAAGGCTAAGCATTTTTGTACATCATAATTTTGATACTTCACAGAAGTATCTATAAAGGTATGGATATCAAGGAAAGCAATGCATCAAAGGGTTTCAAGCAACTCCTATGAACCTAATGCACATTTCACTAGACTTAAAGTGTGCGAAAAGTATTTAAAAACACAAGGAAAGGGGTTGCATGCACCGGGGCTTGCCTGGGTAACACTAGGTTAGTGTTGTTAGGTGACGTCCACTTGACGATCAGCTTTTGTGTTGGCACTCGTTCAGTTTATCCATCTTCCGGTTCGTCCATCAGCATCATCCTGCGGATTAGCCCGCGCTTGGGGTCGACTTGGCTTGTCTTCCGCATCACGCGATTAATTAACGTACCTGAATGAAATGCATTATGCACATGAATGCATATCGACGGAAATATTACAAACCTAAATAGTGTTACGCGATAGCGAATTAAACACCTAGCGGCGAGGCATTGTTCTATTTTATACGAAAACACTAGTTACCGATATACGACTATGCGTAATAATTACGCTTCTCGAGATTAAACGAACCTAACGCAAACATCACAAGCAACAAATTATACACATGAAACATAATTAGCCTACTCAACTCATCAGCTAATTAATTAAATTCTAAACTTATCTCTAATTTTATAAACGATGTTACATCATTCACAAAGAACTATTTTAATTTTATTTTACCCCCCACATAATTTACATGTCCACAGTTAATCAAACATTTCTTTATCACACAGGCCTACTAATATTCTACTCGGTACATTAATTCAGCTAATTGACCGGAATAGCGAAATAACTCGCTATAACTGAACCTGGCTCGATAATCGCAAGAACTGCAAAGTCGACGAGAGTTTCGTGACTTACGCAATTTATCGAGCACCTTAATAAGCATCGCACTAGCACATTAATTTATTCATCTATCGAACTATTCCGAATAATTTATTATCTTACCGTTTCCACAGCTGACACGAATCCACGAGATCGATAGCGATTTTCCGATCTAGGCAATTTGTCGAGCGCTTGGGGAATATCGTGCTGCTAGCTTCGTCTTCACCTGATTCTTGGGATTTCTTGATGACGCACGGAATGACGACGATCTTCGATTAAAGTCTTCGACCGAGTACTTGATAAGTGAAAGCTCTCTTGTGAGTTTTGGTGTTTGGATGACAACTCAATTAAAGGACTAACAAGTGTACTAAGTGTTGAACAGGTGCCTAAGGTAAAGCTAACAGGGTTCAACACAAGAGAACAAATGTGATGGTCCAAGAACTGGATTATGGATACATGATGGACATCACAAGTAGGATGGACATTGCATAAAGTGAGACTCGGGTGCATAGCTCAGAGACAACTGATCAAGCCAAGGACGGAGGCAAGTAGAGCTTCGAGGTACCAAGTGCACGGGAGAAGGTCAAGGAGGCTGAGGAACCCAAAGCCAAGGGTGAAGAAGAAGGCTTGCAAAGTCAAGGGTGATCAAGTTGAGAAGAGATATAGCACATCAAGGATCACTACATAAGGACGTGACTTACAACCAATGAAGTAACAGCTACAGTTATGTGGTGTAAGTCATAAGGCTCAAGACCAAACTCTAAGAAGGAGATCAAGGTCACTAGAAGGAGAACAAGTGTCAAAACCAGAACTGGAAGCAGCCTAAAAGAGCTAAGTTCACCTTGATCTTTAGTTTGGGTTGTTCCTAGGTTTGGAGATGTTCTATGTGATCTTTGCAGGATGTTGGAGCCAAGAAATGTCAATCTAGATCAAGTCAAGCAGACTTGATGATTTATGAGTCCAACATCGAAGCTCATGCATGTGAAATGCTATAGATGTAATAATTAAGAGAAGGTATGTTTCTAGACTTAGTACATTGGTTTTGTGTACTAATATATTTGTCTAAGTGTTAGAAACAGAAAGAAGAAGAAGAAAGAAGAGGAGAAAATGACTTGGCTGTGTGCTGCCAAGACCCAGCTCGGTCTGGAGCACCGGACTGTCCGGTGTGCACCGGACAGTGTCCGGTGCGCCAGGCTGACTCGGCTCGTACTGGCCGCTCTCGGGAATTCGCGACGGCGTACGGCTAAAATTCACCGGACTGTCCGGTGTGCACCGGACTGTCCGGTGAGCCAACGGTCGGCCAGGGCCAACGGTCGGCCGCGCAATCCGCGCGGGACACGTGGCCGAGCCAACGGTCGGAAGACGGCACCGGACTGTCCGGTGTGCACCGGACTGTCCGGTGCGCCAACGGCTCGCAGATCTCCAACGGGCTGCAACGGTCGGCAGCGCCAGATAAGGAAACAAATCGGGCACCGGACAGTGTCCGGTGTGCACCGAACTGTCCGGTGCCCCCGACGACAGAAGGCAAGGTTGGCCTTCTAGAATTGCTTCCAACGGCTCCTAGGCTCCTTGTGCCTATAAAAGGGACCCCTAGGCGCCTCCAGCAGAATAGAAGTGCAGCCAACAAGTATAGACATCACTCAGATCTATTCTCGCTCTCTCTCTTGTGTGTAACTCTATAGTTTGTGTAGAAGGCACAGCTATAAGCCTTTAGAGAGAAGAGTAGTGCTGCTAAGAGCTAGAGCAAGGTCTTGAGCGTATTGTTACTCTGCCGGGGTACTGCCAAGAAGTTTGTAAGCAGCCGCGGTTCTGTTGTAACCCCACTCAATAGAGAAAGGCTCTATCTGTCATTCTGACAGATCTGAGCAAACGGAGGAAGGAGTTGAAATAGACTCCAAGCCCAGGTGTGGCTAACTCCAACGAGGACTAGGCAAGCATTTCAGGCTTGGCCGAACCTCGGGATAAATCCTTGCGTCTGTGTGCTCTGTTCTGTATTGTATCCTGACTCTCTGTCTTACTCGTCTTTATATCTGCACTTCAATACTTATCTGTGGTATAAGCTTTATTTGAAGTGCAGGACACTTTTGAGACAGGATCTCTGATTCCGCTGCAACCTACTCGAAGAGTCTTCTCACTCCACTGCGTACTAAGTCTTCGAGTAGAGTAAGAATTTAAGTTTTAAAGTAATAAGTTTTATTCGCCTATTCACCCCCCCCTCTAGGCGACATCCAGATCCTGTTCCCGGGTCAAAGGGAACTTTCAATTGGTATCAGAGCTAGGCCTCTCCAGTGTGGGCTTAGCCGTCCGGAGATAACGATGTCGTCACAAGAGGTAACTGTAGAACTTCTTTTAGGCGATGGCTCTAATTATAAATCTTGGTCTGTCTCTATTTATAATGCTTTCATGAGTGTTGATCCTGATTTGAGACAGATCTTTAGTAGAAGTATTTTTCCATCTGATATTAGTAAAAATCCCTCTAATAATGAACTAAGATGTTTTTCTCTCAATCACCGTGCTTGCAGCATCTTAGTTGATTCTCTTTCTAGAGGTGCTTATTTTGCCATCATGAGTAGTGGTAATGATTTAATTGTTGATGCTCATGATTTATGGAATAGAATTAAAGTAAAATATTGTGTGGCAAATTGTACTGCGTCTACTCCCCATATTGCTTGTGATACTAACCTTTCAAAAGGAAAAGATCAAGAACGATGGGCACCAAACGATGAATCCACCTCACCGACAGGTTTGTCTTCCACTAGTTATAAATGTCTTATTGCTAACAATGATAGTGGAGACGAAAGCGATGAGGAGGAGGAATATGAGGATGATAGCGAGGACGAGTCTTCATCATCACAAGGTACATTTTCCTATATTGCTTCCACTGACATTAATGACAGGGAAAATGAGACCGATGATGTGGAAGAAGAGGAGATTCGCCGGTTCTACACCAATCTCAACAAAGAAGATAAAGTGCTCTTGGTTAAGTTGTTGAGTAGGAACAAGGAACAAGGCGAGACGCTTCTCAGGCTAGAAAAGACTCTCATCAAAACCAACGACAGCCTAGAGAAGATGACCAAAGAACATGAGGGGCTAAAGTGCTCTCATGATAATTTGGTCCAACGGTATGAATCTATTTTATTTGAGCAAAGAAATAATCATGATGTACTATCTGATGTTGCTCAACTTAAAACTGAGAATTCTATGCTTAAGAGTCAAGTAGAAATGATAAATTTAGAAAAACTTGCTCTAAGTGAAAAATATAATATGCTGTCATATTCTCATAATAAATTAGTTGATGACCATATCATGCTTAATGTTGCTCATGAAGTTGTAATTGCAAACTTAAATTCATTTGAACCTAATTCTCGCACGTGTGCGCATTTGAATTGTATATCATCATGTGCTAACCCCTGTTGCTCAAAAGAAAGCCAATCATTGATTGAGCAACAAGTTTTAGGGTCACGAAAGAAATTTTGTGGGAATAAGAAGCAACGACAACTGAGGAGAAGACGCTTAGCTCAACTCTCTCAAGATATCCACGGACGCGTGGTGAAGAAGCTTGAGAAAGGAAAAACTGCAGCAAGTGTTAAGCTCAATAAGAAGAATGTTCCCAAAGCTATAAATGAAGAAATCAACATGAACGAGGAAAAAGGTAAAAATTCAATTAGTCATGTTGTTTGTACTAATCATCTATCCATGTCCTTCAAGCACAAAAAGGAAAGAGGAAAAAGAAGGTGTTTCAAATGCAAGGAGATAGGCCACCTCATTGCGTCCTGTCCGTACAAAGACAAGGATGAAAGGACAAGAAGTTGCTTTGGATGCAACAATAAGGACCACATTATCACTTCATGTCCGGTCATGAAGAATCAAGGATGTGCATCCTCCAAGGTGACCCTCACCAAGGAAAATGACAAACAGCAAGCGTCGTGTCAAGTTGAGCGACGCTTCTGCTACAAGTGTGGTGAGCAGGGTCATCTATCCAAGGTATGTTATAAAGGTAAGATTCCTAAGCAAGTGAATTTGTGTCAATCTTATTCGCTTAGGAGACCCAAATCATACACTTGTGCTAGATCAGTAATGAGATCACCTAGAACTAGCACAACTGCTATTTGGGTACCAAAGGCCCTTTTAGATGAACGTTATGGACCCATCTCGAGATGGGTACCAAACTTTGCTAACTAGACCATGCAGGTGCCTTGAGATGGACTGGAGACCATGGGAGAGCTTAAGACGGTTATCTTAAACTCTATGCTTAAGCTGTTAATTGTTTTGGTGCCTTTATTGTGAAACACTAATCCCATGTTCATCTCAAGTGAAATAAGGTGTGTAGGTCCTGAATCACTATTGGTGAATCAAGTAAAAGGACTTTGATGAGAATCTACAACTAGTTCTCCAAAGGATGGTACCCCGTGTATTTTAAGTACATAATTGCAATTGAGTATTGCTCTTAAGTTGGATTGTTGTGCTACCTGTCTTTGGAGTAGTTATACTTTATGATTGCTTGTGTTAAATGAATCATAATGAAGTCTGCTTAATCATGACTGGTGCTATATAGGATATATCTTTTGAATCATTCATGGGAAACTCTTTCATTTGTTATATCCACAACGATTAACTCTCTTGGTGTACATGGATAAGCCTGTAACTTTTTGTAAGTCATGCTATGTGCAAATATGACATTTTGTTTAGTCCATGTTCACATGATTACCCTAGTTTGGTACTGTGTGAAGTTCAAATCCATGTCGTGCCCCTTTTGAGCTATGAGGTGCATGAGCAAAAGGAGCCCTGAATTGGTGATAACTAGTGCTCTCATAAAGGCAAAGGTATGGAAGATGGAGCTATGCAATTTCATTAAATATTCTTGAAATTCCGTTGAGTGTGATCATAGCGATGTTCTTGTTTTTCAATTGGTAATATCTTAGCTTAGGTAATTTATGCCTTTGAAATGTTGTTTCTTTTGGTGCATCTAAGAAACCTCCTTAATTATGGCATGCTTAGACATTACGCTTTATATGCATGATTGTGTTGTTCTTCAATTGGTACATATGGTACAATGTTTGTCATGCATGTAGCATGTTCAGATTGCCATGTATGTGGTACTAAATTGGTATCTCTTTGTGATAAAATTTAGAGTATGCTTTAACCAAGGTATGTTGTGTTCCCCTCTAGTTCTAAGGAAGCTAGAATGTGCAAAGTGCAAGTCATTCAAATACTTGATGCACAAATTGAGGGGGAGCACACATAACTTGTGTCCTTTGAGACTAACTGTTTCTTGAGCAATCTTGTATAGTCTCTAGATGGAAAAGAGGAAATAAGCAAGAAATGGAGCATTCAGGACTTGGGTACCTCTGTAAGTCAAGAAATTGGTATCTCAAGTTGTGAGTAAGTGCATATCTTTAGATTGCTCATGCTCTATAATATATGGTGATAATAGATGCTTAAATATCATGGAGCCATGATAATAAATGAACTTTGCAATTGGTATCTTTAAATCGGTATCTTTCAAGTGGTAGCCGTAATAGTTCGCTTCAATTGACATCTTTTGATAATCATGAGAATAGAAGTTTCTTCTTGTGCCCAATACTATAACTTGTTCTAAGTTTGGTGTCTTAGCAACAAGAAAAAGTAAGGAGAAAGAATCAGGCACAAGCATGGAGAAGCTCTCGAAAGATTAACTACTTTCAAGATGGGAAGTACACTACAACATGGTAAATGTACAAAAGGAAGTATTAATCTTTTTGCATATATGTATCTTACCTAAATGTTGATAGGGCATATGTTCAATAAGTAAGGGGGAGTCTTGATAGTCGTTTTTCCTCCTTAACACCCTGCTGTCCCTTGACATCATCCTATGTTCTTGCTTGAGTATGGTTTTTGGTGTTTGATGTCAAAGGGGGAGAAGTTGTGCATTAAAGCTTATCTCAACCTGAGAGGAAAGCTTATCCTAAGGGGTGATGTGTTAGTTTGAGCTTTGCCAAGTGTGATATTCATATGCTTCTTGCAGTATTATATGTGTTGCATCATATGGACTAATGCTTCCGTTGCTATGAATTAATTGGCATCTATTGTGACAGTCATGTGGATAATGATGCATGTGGTTAATGGTGCTTTAGTATCTTAATGGTGAATAGTGGTAGGTTGATATTCCTGTGATACATCCACTAATTTGAATGGTGTTTAACTCTGATTATGTGCATTTGTGTGTTTGATTATGTGCATTTGTGTGTTATAGTATCATGGTTTGATTCTTGACACAATGCATCCTAAAAAGTGCTGAGGTGTAGAAATGTTTCGAATTGCCTAAGTATGTGCAAATTGGCGTCTGAGGCTAAAATTATGTTTTTAAAGTAAGCACATATTTAGGGGGAGCATTCTATAAACTTAGAATTTAAAATTTGTGCTTCAAATCTTATTCTCATGTAAGCTTTAATTGTGTTGCCATCAATCACCAAAAAGGGGGAGATTGAAAGCTCTCTTGTGAGTTTTGGTGTTTGGATGACAACTCAATTAAAGGACTAACAAGTGTACTAAGTGTTGAACAGGTGCCTAAGGTAAAGCTAACAGGGTTCAACACAAGAGAACAAATGTGATGGTCCAAGAACTGGATTATGGATACATGATGGACATCACAAGTAGGATGGACATTGCATAAAGTGAGACTCGGGTGCATAGCTCAGAGACAACTGATCAAGCCAAGGACGGAGGCAAGTAGAGCTTCGAGGTACCAAGTGCACGGGAGAAGGTCAAGGAGGCTGAGGAACCCAAAGCCAAGGGTGAAGAAGAAGGCTTGCAAAGTCAAGGGTGATCGAGTTGAGAAGAGATATAGCACATCAAGGATCACTACATAAGGACGTGACTTACAACCAATGAAGTAACAGCTACAGTTATGTGGTGTAAGTCATAAGGCTCAAGACCAAACTCTAAGAAGGAGATCAAGGTCACTAGAAGGAGAACAAGTGTCAAAACCAGAACTGGAAGCAGCCTAAAAGAGCTAAGTTCACCTTGATCTTTAGTTTGGGTTGTTCCTAGGTTTGGAGATGTTCTATGTGATCTTTGCAGGATGTTGGAGCCAAGAAATGTCAATCTAGATCAAGTCAAGCAGACTTGATGATTTATGAGTCCAACATCGAAGCTCATGCATGTGAAATGCTATAGATGTAATAATTAAGAGAAGGTATGTTTCTAGACTTAGTACATTGGTTTTGTGTACTAATATATTTGTCTAAGTGTTTGTAATACTCAAGTTGTATACCAAGATTAATAAAGAGAGTTCCTCATTTTGGGTGTTTCATTTGCATCATAAAAAGAGCACCTATGTAATTGAGAGTGACTAAATAAAACCAATAATACCAAAATAAAAGAAAATGCATCATGTGGAGTTTTATGTTTGTGCATTAAATAAAATAATAATAATAATAGGAATAATAAGATAATAAATGCTAGAAGTTAAAACAAATCCTAAATTAAAAATGAGGGTTTTGAAAATGAGAAGGAGAAAGTATATAAAATATAAAACAAATTTCATAAATGTTCCAAATTAGTACTTCCTAAGTTCCCAATAAAATTCAAGGACAAACTCTGCACAAGGGTTGAATTTAAAAATTTGAATTCAAATTTGGTTTGAAAATATAGAAAATAGAAAGAAAAATGAAAAAGAAAAAGATAAAAACTATACCTGGGCTCCCTTCCTCACTTCTCGGCCCACCAAGGAAGCCAACCGATGCAGCCCATCTCCTACACGTGGGAAGCGCCGACCGGTGGGCCCCTTTCGTCAGCCTCCCTTACGCCGCACGCCGTCTCCACCGTTCTCTCACTGCCGCTGGGGCCGGTTCGTCAGCTCCACAACGGACTGCCGCAACTCTCGTTCACTGATCCGCGGGACCCACACGAGATCCGTTCACCGCGCCCGCCTCGCGACTGAGACACAGCGCTTGCATGTGGGCCCGGTACTGTATCTCCTTGCATCAGTCACTGACGGAAGGGCCCAAGTGGTCAGTTCCGTCCTCAACTGAACTCCGAGCATGGCGGCTTGCGCGGTCGTCGCGCGGGTGGTTGACGCGCTCGCCACATCACGAATTTATAGGGTGCTACGACCCGGGCTAGCCTATCTCCCCTCTTCCCCCTACCCTCGCGACCACCACCATTGTCGAGTGCGTGCGCGGAACAACACAGAGAGAGAGAAGGAGTAGTCCCGCCGCCGCCGCCACGGATTTGTGGTCCCTTCGCCGTTTCGGCCTCAGATTGTGATCGGAGCTTGTCGCCAGGGTATACCGCTTGATTCTGGAGCTTCCTCGCGTGACTTGGGTGACCTGGCGCGGGTGAATCGCTCGCCGGACTTCGGCTTTGGCGGCCGGACCGCTGCGCTGCGAGGGCAGGCTTCCTCAGAGTTTAATCGCTGGTATATTACCCACTCCCATCCTCGTTGTCCTACCCGCTCTGTATTGCGCCATTTAATTTGGAGATTTCGCCGGGGAATCGGCTACTTGGTGTCCGCCGGCGATGGCGCGGCGTGGGTTGGGGCGGCGCCGCCGTCCCATTGAGCTGGGAAGGGGGAAAACGTCGTGGACCGTTAGATCGTGAGATAACGGCCCGGATTAGAGTACCGATAACGTTTCACCTCGTTTCAATCCGAGCCGTTGATCCGCGATCCTGCGGATCATGTTAGAACTGGCTTCATTAAATCTAGACCGTCGCTTTTAGATCCAGTGGAACAGATTGTGTACCGTTTCGATTTTAGATGAGACTAATCCGAGCCATCCACTTAAAATCGGACGGCCAGGGATAGCAGATACCTCTTCGCGGGGCAGTTTTTCTAAAGAGCCCCCGCAGAATCGTAAAACCAACCCGCGGTCCATTTGTCACTGTTCTCTGTGTCTAGGAGATATTGCGCAGAGGCCCCTGAGTTTTCTGGAAATTGACGCCCAGTCCAGAGATATTTAAAAACAGAGAAATTAATATTAAAATTCATTTTTAATACAAAAACAAATCTAGAAACTTGTAAAATGCATAGAAAATTCATTTTAGCTCCAAATTGAGTCATTCCAATTCCTAAAATTTTGTAATATTATTCTCTACCATTTAGAATCACTGTTTTGTCATGAACTCTGTTAGAAAATAAATTTATCATCTAGTCCTATTATAATCACCTTAAATCTTAGAAAATTCATAACTTGAAGTATATAACTCCAAATTTAGTGATTCCAGTTCCTATGGTTTTATTTTAATGTGTAGATTTTTACTGTATATTTCATTCATCTGTTTGGTGTGATGTTGATTTTGGCTATACTATGTATGTTTTGTATTGATGCGAGTAGACGAGCAAGCCACTGTGGAAACTGAGGTTCAGCAAGTAGAGATAGCTGAGCAGGAGCTCATTACAGGCAAGTTGTGCCCTTGATCACTTACTTTTCCCAGCCATGTTCTTATTAATTTTAATGATCTGCATAGGCTAATTTTGATGGGAACCTTTGTGTACCCCAGTTTTGATTACCTCTATACCTTGTTCACCCCTGGAATATTTTTGGGTAGTACTTGCTATTGCTTTATGTGGATTGGGTATGGAGATTCATTATTCATGATTATTCTGTTATTATTTTGTTATTATTGTTGTTCATGTTAAGATCATTAAATTAATGGGAACATGGAGCGACCACCCGGGAAAACAGTGCTACCACAAGGGTAGTATGGGATGCCCTTGGCTGATTAATTAGGAAAGCTAGTGGAAGACTACCTTACCCGAAAGGGGCAAGGGCAGTAGGGGAGAGGTCAGTGCGGGGAGGTCCCTAGTTGATTTTGCTGCGATGGCTATCAGCTAGGAACCCTTTACTGGATCTTCCCATAAACTGTAGCGGGTTTTCGGAAGCTAGTGGAACTTTGTAAAGGCCTCGTAGTGGATCCCTAGCCATTCACCTCGGTAGTGTCTAAGGGCCTTGCAAACCCAGGCGACATGGGATACACGACTTGTGGGTAAAGATGCGCAACCTCTGCAGAGTGTAAAACTAGTATACTAGCCGTGCTCACGGTCATGAGCGGCTCGGACCCTCACATGATTAAATATGGAACTTAAGTTTAATTTGACATTTGCATCGCATTTGGGATTATTTTACTATTACTGATCTTTATTATTATTAAGGTTTGGTATTTACTTACACTTAGTAATTGCTAATAAAATTTTGACCAACTTATAAAAGCAATGCTCAGCCTTAGCCTTTATTTCATTGATTAGCCTTACACTTCATGAACTCCCACCTTTGGTGAGTTCATGTCACATTATTCCCCACGACTTGTTGAGCTATGATCGTATGTGAGCTCACCCTTGCTGTCTCACACCCCCCCCACAGGAGAAGAACAGGTTGTTGAAGAGGAGCTGCCTAACACCGAGGAGTTCGATCTGATCTAGGTGGCGTTTCTCAGTCGACATTGGCGCCATCGATCCTTAGTTCGTTTATCTTTATTATTATATTTTGTAATAAGACTTCCGCTATGTAATAATACTCTGATGATTTATGACATTTATCTCTATACACTCTGTGATTATATATGTTGTCTTCTTGGCGCATGTATGAGATGCACCCGGCTTTGTTCTTTAAAACCGGGTGTTACAGAAGTGGTATCAGAGGAAATGTTGACTGTAGGACGAAACCTAGATAGACTGGACAACCCTTACCTACTTATCTTATTCTGATTCATTCTACACTCACCTTACTCTGATTCTTTCTACACTTATCTTGATCCTGTCTCACCTTCTACTGTTCTACTCTGATCATTCTTACCTTTTCTACTCTGAGACAAGATGGATTTCACACCTTGGAATCCCTACCCCTACGACATTCTTAAGAGTTAGGAAACCCAAAACAAAAGTTAAAACTATTTTCTTAAAAATGTTGGTTGATTGTTCTGATGATCAATGCCTGATTTGCTTCTTTGATTGATTGAAATAGTATAGATGGACATCTTAGCATGTACCAACATAAGGTATTGAATTAGCTATGGTAGGTGAAATATTAATCTGCTTAGCTAATAAATCCTCCAAAGTAACATGATTGTAATTACTGCCTTGTCTACTGCTCTTTCTTACCATATGTATCTAACTCAGATGGTCAATACCAGGAGGGGTGGTGGAATTGACTTGCCTCCTAACCAACACACTCGAAGACAACCTCAGCCACAGCCTGCAGGGATGAATCCTCCTAATCCTCCACCGGGCGGAGTTGACCCATTGGTTGCTGCTCAGATGGCGGTGATGCAGCAGATGGCAGACACCATGGCTGATATGCGTGCTCAGATGCAGCAAGAACGCCAGGAGATGCGTCAAGAAAGAGAAGATATACGCCAGGAGATGCGCCAAGAGAGAGATGAGATACGCCAAGAAAGGAGGGCGCAACAACAG
This sequence comes from Zea luxurians, assembly GCA_029449295.1. Classification (NCBI taxonomy): domain Eukaryota; kingdom Viridiplantae; phylum Streptophyta; class Magnoliopsida; order Poales; family Poaceae; genus Zea; species Zea luxurians. The sequence goes on along the minus strand of JAOPSE010000005.1, from coordinate 46,955,326 downwards.
CTTCAACAACAGCAACAGCAGCAACAAGTGCCACTGCCTCCACCACCACCAGTTCCACCTCGTGATAAGCATCGGGAGTTTATGAGTCACAAGCCACCGACCTTCGCCAGCTCACCAGATCCACTTGATGCAGACGATTGGTTGAAGTCAATTGAGAAGATGCTGAATATTGCACAATGCACTGATCGGGAGAAGGTCTTATATGCTTCTGGACGTCTGACTGGTCCTGCTGCTGACTGGTGGGATTCTTATACTGCCGCCCATGATGCTGCGGATACTATTACCTGGGCAGAGTTCAGTACACAGTTCAGGAACTACCATATTCCAGCTGGGATGATAAAGATCAAGAAGAAGGAATTTCTGTCGCTGAAGCAAGGAAGTATGTCAGTCAGCGAGTACCGCGACAAGTTTATTCAGTTATCCAGATATGCTCCGGAGGAAGTTGCTGAGGATGAAAGGAAGCAGGAGCATTTCATTGAAGGACTTAATGGACCACTGCAGTATGCTTTAGTGGCACACACATTTCCATCATTTCAGAGGCTGCTTGATAAGGCACTGGCTATTGAACACAAGCGTGTTCAACTGGGAGATTTGAAGAGAAAGGCCATATCTCAAGGACAAGGAAGCAGCAGTGTTCGTCCTCGCTACAGTTCACCACAGAGTACACCGCCTCGACCAGGAGGACCACGCCCAGTTCAGCAATCACCACTGAGGACACCTACTCGACAGGCTACACCCACTGGCACCCCGACAAAGTTTGCAGGACAGAGTACAGGCACTCAATGCTTCAAGTGTGGGAAGATTGGTCATTATGCAAATGTCTGCCCACAGAGGATTGCCACTACTCCAACTCAGAACAAGCAACAGACCCCTGGCAAGGGATATTCTATAGCCAGGGTGAATCAAGTCAGTGTTGATGATACTCCGGATGGAGGGGACCTCGTAATTGGTATGTTTTATGTTAATGCAATTCCTGCAACAATATTATTTGATTCTGGTGCTACACATTCATTCATGTCTGCTCGTTATGCCAACACAAATGAAATACCACTGCTAAATATGAGAAAACCCCTGATAGTAATTACACCTAAAGGGCCTGTTGAGGCAAATCAAATGACACGTAGGTTGACATTAACTATTATGGGTAGAGAATTTGGAGCTACTGCTATAATATTGGAGTCAAGCAGTATAGATTTGATCCTTGGTATGTCATGGCTAAGAAAGGCAAAGGCCGTTATAGCATGTGGTAGAGGTACCATAGAACTCACTACCACTAAAGGAGAAAGGTTTCAAGTTAACATTGCAGTAACCTCCTCATCCATGCGTGCAATGTTCTTTATGCCTGAGGAGTTTGTTGGTGACAACATCCGGGTGGTTAGAGAATTTCCGGACGTCTTCCCAGAGGAGTTACCAGGGATGCCACCTGATAGAGAAGTTGAGTTTGTTATTGATCTCTTACCTGGAACCGCCCCTATTTCTAAACGGCCATATAGAATGTCCGTAGAAGAGTTGAAGGAACTGAAGAAGCAGTTGACGGAGTTACAAGAGGCTGGTTACATTCGTCCAAGTTCCTCACCTTGGGGAGCACCGGTGTTATTTGTGCAGAAAAAGGATGGATCGCAACGGATGTGTGTGGATTATAGATCTCTTAATGATGTTACGGTGAAGAACAAGTATCCGTTGCCCCGTATTGAGGATTTATTTGATCAGATGCGAGGAGCAAGAGTATTTTCGAAGATTGATCTCCGATCCGGTTACCATCAGATGAGGATTAGACCATCGGATATTCCCAAGACGGCTTTCTCAACTCGATATGGATTATATGAGTTTACTGTTATGTCATTTGGATTGACCAATGCACCGGCTTATTTCATGAATTTGATGAATAAGGTGTTTATGGAGTATTTGGACAGGTTCGTCGTGGTGTTCATCGACGATATTCTTATCTATTCTAAGAATGAGAGCGACCATGAAGAACATCTAAGGTTGGTGCTACAGAAGTTACGGGATAATCAACTCTACGCTAAGTTCAGCAAGTGCGAGTTTTGGATTGGCGAAGTGCCATTTCTTGGTCATATTATTTCTAATGGAGGAATAGCAGTGGATCCTGCTAAAGTTAAGGAGATAATGGAGTGGAGAGTGCCCACTACAGTTACTGAGATTCGGAGTTTCTTGGGACTCGCAGGATATTATCGGAGATTTATTGAGGGATTTTCTAAGATTGCCAAGCCTATGACATCGCTTTTGGAGAAAGGAAAAGAATTTAAGTGGGATGATAAGTGTCAAGAGAGTTTTGATCAATTGAAGGAAAGGTTGATGTCACCTCCAGTATTGATTATGCCAGATCTGCAGAAGGGATTTGACATTTATTGTGATGCATGTGGCCAAGGACTTGGATGTGTGCTTATGCAAGATGGTCATGTGATTGCCTATGCATCTCGTCAGTTGAGGAAGCATGAATTGAACTACCCCACTCATGACTTGGAATTAGCAGCGGTTGTGCATGCACTCAAGATTTGGAGACACTACATTATGGGGACTAAGTGCCAAGTATATACGGATCATAAGAGTTTGAAGTATATATTCACTCAGAAGGATCTCAACCTTAGACAGCGTCGTTGGTTGGAGCTCATTAAGGATTATGACTTGGAAATTCATTATCACCCAGGCAAGGCGAATTTGGTTGCAGATGCCTTGAGTCGGAAGGAGCATGTTCACTCCGCTTTCGTGGTTCAGCTACCTGATGAATTAGCAAAGGATTTTGAGAGACTCAACCTGGGAATTGTCACACATACGGAAGGAGTCACCATTGAATTGGAACCTACCTTGGAACAAGAGATTCGGAAGGGTCAAATTGGTGATGCTAAGATTCAGGAGATCAAGGATCTTATTACTGAAGGTAGAGGCCCGGAGTTCACGGAGGATGAGCAAGGCACGATATGGTTCAAGAATCGGATCTGTGTTCCCGATATTGATAGTCTTCGGGAAACCATATTGAAGGAAGCGCATGACTCAGTTTATTCTATCCACCCTGGGAGCACTAAGATGTATCAAGACTTGAAGCAAAAGTATTGGTGGTATGGACTAAAGAGAGATGTGGCTGCACATGTGGCTATGTGCGATGTATGCCAAAGAGTTAAAGCTGAACACCAGAGGCCAGCCGGACTATTGCACCCACTGAAGATACCTGAGTGGAAATGGGAAGAGATTGGCATGGACTTCATTGTTGGATTACCCCGCACGTCTGCTGGATATGATTCTATATGGGTGATTGTGGACAGGCTAACTAAAGTAGCCCACTTTATTCCAGTGAAGACCACTTATTCAGGAGCCAAGTTAGCAGAGTTGTACATGGCACGGATTGTATGCCTGCATGGTGTGCCAAAGAAGATTGTGTCAGATCGAGGATCACAGTTCACCTCTCGATATTGGAAGCAGTTGCACGAGTCATTGGATACGAGATTGAATTTTAGTTCGGCTTACCATCCCCAGACTGATGGGCAAACTGAGAGGACTAACCAAGTACTGGAAGATATGTTGAGAGCTTGTGCACTTAAGCATGGTGGAAGTTGGGATAAGAGTCTACCGTATGCGGAGTTCTCATATAATAATAGCTATCAGGCCAGCTTGAAGATGTCACCGTTTGAGGCTTTGTATGGCAGAAAGTGCAGGACTCCCTTGTATTGGAATCAAACTGGTGAAAGGCAGTTGTTTGGACCTGAGATTATACAAGAAGCAGAGGAACAAGTTCAGCAAATAAGGGAAAATTTGAGAACTGCACAGTCCAGGCAGAAAAGCTATGCTGACACCCGGAGAAGACTACTTGAGTTTAAGGAGGGAGATTATGTCTATTTGAAGGTGTCACCACTCCGGGGCATGAGAAGGTTCAAAGTCAAAGGAAAGTTGTCCCCTCGCTTTATTGGACCCTTCTTAATCTTAAAGCGAGTGGGAGAAGTTGCATACCAATTGGAGTTACCGGATCATCTTGCTGATGTTCATGATGTCTTTCATGTATCTCAGCTGAAGAAATGCCTCAGGGTACCTGAAGAACAGTTACCAATGGAAGACCTTAGTGTTCAAGAGGATTTGACTTATGCTGAGTACCCCATTAAGATTCTGGATACATTGACTCGAGTTACGAGGAATAAGGTTATAAAGATGTGTAAAGTTCAATGGAGCCACCATGGTGAAGATGAAGCAACTTGGGAAAGAGAAGAAGAGCTTCGTATAGATTTTCCCCACCTTTTCTCTAGTTCTTCTTAAATCTCGAGGACGAGATTATTTTTAAGGGGGGTAGGATTTGTAATACTCAAGTTGTATACCAAGATTAATAAAGAGAGTTCCTCATTTTGGGTGTTTCATTTGCATCATAAAAAGAGCACCTATGTAATTGAGAGTGACTAAATAAAACCAATAATACCAAAATAAAAGAAAATGCATCATGTGGAGTTTTATGTTTGTGCATTAAATAAAATAATAATAATAATAGGAATAATAAGATAATAAATGCTAGAAGTTAAAACAAATCCTAAATTAAAAATGAGGGTTTTGAAAATGAGAAGGAGAAAGTATATAAAATATAAAACAAATTTCATAAATGTTCCAAATTAGTACTTCCTAAGTTCCCAATAAAATTCAAGGACAAACTCTGCACAAGGGTTGAATTTAAAAATTTGAATTCAAATTTGGTTTGAAAATATAGAAAATAGAAAGAAAAATGAAAAAGAAAAAGATAAAAACTATACCTGGGCTCCCTTCCTCACTTCTCGGCCCACCAAGGAAGCCAACCGATGCAGCCCATCTCCTACACGTGGGAAGCGCCGACCGGTGGGCCCCTTTCGTCAGCCTCCCTTACGCCGCACGCCGTCTCCACCGTTCTCTCACTGCCGCTGGGGCCGGTTCGTCAGCTCCACAACGGACTGCCGCAACTCTCGTTCACTGATCCGCGGGACCCACACGAGATCCGTTCACCGCGCCCGCCTCGCGACTGAGACACAGCGCTTGCATGTGGGCCCGGTACTGTATCTCCTTGCATCAGTCACTGACGGAAGGGCCCAAGTGGTCAGTTCCGTCCTCAACTGAACTCCGAGCATGGCGGCTTGCGCGGTCGTCGCGCGGGTGGTTGACGCGCTCGCCACATCACGAATTTATAGGGTGCTACGACCCGGGCTAGCCTATCTCCCCTCTTCCCCCTACCCTCGCGACCACCACCATTGTCGAGTGCGTGCGCGGAACAACACAGAGAGAGAGAAGGAGTAGTCCCGCCGCCGCCGCCACGGATTTGTGGTCCCTTCGCCGTTTCGGCCTCAGATTGTGATCGGAGCTTGTCGCCAGGGTATACCGCTTGATTCTGGAGCTTCCTCGCGTGACTTGGGTGACCTGGCGCGGGTGAATCGCTCGCCGGACTTCGGCTTTGGCGGCCGGACCGCTGCGCTGCGAGGGCAGGCTTCCTCAGAGTTTAATCGCTGGTATATTACCCACTCCCATCCTCGTTGTCCTACCCGCTCTGTATTGCGCCATTTAATTTGGAGATTTCGCCGGGGAATCGGCTACTTGGTGTCCGCCGGCGATGGCGCGGCGTGGGTTGGGGCGGCGCCGCCGTCCCATTGAGCTGGGAAGGGGGAAAACGTCGTGGACCGTTAGATCGTGAGATAACGGCCCGGATTAGAGTACCGATAACGTTTCACCTCGTTTCAATCCGAGCCGTTGATCCGCGATCCTGCGGATCATGTTAGAACTGGCTTCATTAAATCTAGACCGTCGCTTTTAGATCCAGTGGAACAGATTGTGTACCGTTTCGATTTTAGATGAGACTAATCCGAGCCATCCACTTAAAATCGGACGGCCAGGGATAGCAGATACCTCTTCGCGGGGCAGTTTTTCTAAAGAGCCCCCGCAGAATCGTAAAACCAACCCGCGGTCCATTTGTCACTGTTCTCTGTGTCTAGGAGATATTGCGCAGAGGCCCCTGAGTTTTCTGGAAATTGACGCCCAGTCCAGAGATATTTAAAAACAGAGAAATTAATATTAAAATTCATTTTTAATACAAAAACAAATCTAGAAACTTGTAAAATGCATAGAAAATTCATTTTAGCTCCAAATTGAGTCATTCCAATTCCTAAAATTTTGTAATATTATTCTCTACCATTTAGAATCACTGTTTTGTCATGAACTCTGTTAGAAAATAAATTTATCATCTAGTCCTATTATAATCACCTTAAATCTTAGAAAATTCATAACTTGAAGTATATAACTCCAAATTTAGTGATTCCAGTTCCTATGGTTTTATTTTAATGTGTAGATTTTTACTGTATATTTCATTCATCTGTTTGGTGTGATGTTGATTTTGGCTATACTATGTATGTTTTGTATTGATGCGAGTAGACGAGCAAGCCACTGTGGAAACTGAGGTTCAGCAAGTAGAGATAGCTGAGCAGGAGCTCATTACAGGCAAGTTGTGCCCTTGATCACTTACTTTTCCCAGCCATGTTCTTATTAATTTTAATGATCTGCATAGGCTAATTTTGATGGGAACCTTTGTGTACCCCAGTTTTGATTACCTCTATACCTTGTTCACCCCTGGAATATTTTTGGGTAGTACTTGCTATTGCTTTATGTGGATTGGGTATGGAGATTCATTATTCATGATTATTCTGTTATTATTTTGTTATTATTGTTGTTCATGTTAAGATCATTAAATTAATGGGAACATGGAGCGACCACCCGGGAAAACAGTGCTACCACAAGGGTAGTATGGGATGCCCTTGGATGATTAATTAGGAAAGCTAGTGGAAGACTACCTTACCCGAAAGGGGCAAGGGCAGTAGGGGAGAGGTCAGTGCGGGGAGGTCCCTAGTTGATTTTGCTGCGATGGCTATCAGCTAGGAACCCTTTACTGGATCTTCCCATAAACTGTAGCGGGTTTTCGGAAGCTAGTGGAACTTTGTAAAGGCCTCGTAGTGGATCCCTAGCCATTCACCTCGGTAGTGTCTAAGGGCCTTGCAAACCCAGGCGACATGGGATACACGACTTGTGGGTAAAGATGCGCAACCTCTGCAGAGTGTAAAACTAGTATACTAGCCGTGCTCACGGTCATGAGCGGCTCGGACCCTCACATGATTAAATATGGAACTTAAGTTTAATTTGACATTTGCATCGCATTTGGGATTATTTTACTATTACTGATCTTTATTATTATTAAGGTTTGGTATTTACTTACACTTAGTAATTGCTAATAAAATTTTGACCAACTTATAAAAGCAATGCTCAGCCTTAGCCTTTATTTCATTGATTAGCCTTACACTTCATGAACTCCCACCTTTGGTGAGTTCATGTCACATTATTCCCCACGACTTGTTGAGCTATGATCGTATGTGAGCTCACCCTTGCTGTCTCACACCCCCCCCACAGGAGAAGAACAGGTTGTTGAAGAGGAGCTGCCTAACACCGAGGAGTTCGATCTGATCTAGGTGGCGTTTCTCAGTCGACATTGGCGCCATCGATCCTTAGTTCGTTTATCTTTATTATTATATTTTGTAATAAGACTTCCGCTATGTAATAATACTCTGATGATTTATGACATTTATCTCTATACACTCTGTGATTATATATGTTGTCTTCTTGGCGCATGTATGAGATGCACCCGGCTTTGTTCTTTAAAACCGGGTGTTACAGTGTTAGAAACAGAAAGAAGAAGAAGAAAGAAGAGGAGAAAATGACTTGGCTGTGTGCTGCCAAGACCCAGCTCGGTCTGGAGCACCGGACTGTCCGGTGTGCACCGAACAGTGTCCGGTGCGCCAGGCTGACTCGGCTCGTACTGGCCGCTCTCGGGAATTCGCGACGGCGTACGGCTAAAATTCACCGGACTGTCCGGTGTGCACCGGACTGTCCGGTGAGCCAACGGTCGGCCAGGGCCAACGGTCGGCCGCGCAATCCGCGCGGGACACGTGGCCGAGCCAACGGTCGGAAGACGGCACCGGACTGTCCGGTGTGCACCGGACTGTCCGGTGCGCCAACGGCTCGCAGATCTCCAACGGGCTGCAACGGTCGGCAGCGCCAGATAAGGAAACAAATCGGGCACCGGACAGTGTCCGGTGTGCACCGGACTGTCCGGTGCCCCCGACGACAGAAGGCAAGGTTGGCCTTCTAGAATTGCTTCCAACGGCTCCTAGGCTCCTTGTGCCTATAAAAGGGACCCCTAGGCGCCTCCAGCAGAATAGAAGTGCAGCCAACAAGTATAGACATCACTCAGATCTATTCTCGCTCTCTCTCTTGTGTGTAACTCTATAGTTTGTGTAGAAGGCACAACTATAAGCCTTTAGAGAGAAGAGTAGTGCTGCTAAGAGCTAGAGCAAGGTCTTGAGCGTATTGTTACTCTGCCGGGGTACTGCCAAGAAGTTTGTAAGCAGCCGCGGTTCTGTTGTAACCCCACTCAATAGAGAAAGGCTCTATCTGTCATTCTGACAGATCTGAGCAAACGGAGGAAGGAGTTGAAATAGACTCCAAGCCCAGGTGTGGCTAACTCCAACGAGGACTAGGCAAGCATGGATGCACAAGAATCTCGCTTATTTTTGTAAAGTCCGGGATTCATGGTTCGACGAGATCAACGACGCAGTTGGGAATTAAAGTCGAGCGAACCGTTAGGGCGCGCAGCGAGCTGGAGCTGAAGCGCTGCGATGGGCAAAGTGGAGCACGGCCAGTGCACGTCCACCAAAGAACTCGCACACACAGGAGCTCTGCGGCAGGGAACAGACAGAGGGAGCAGACGTGGTACATAGGGAACTTGCGGCCTGCGCGAGGGACTCGGCTGGAGAAGGAAGATCACGGCGAGGAGACGCAGGGGACGCTTCATGGTTGAATCCAGAGCACGCTGGCGAGCAGGGATTCGTGCGCGCAGCCACAGACGAACTTTGCGCGTAGGAGGCCGACGCAGGGGAAACTAGAGCAGGGAGTTGGCCGGGCACGAGCGAGCAGAGGAAGTCGGTCAGGCCAGGGAACTCAGGGTGAGCTCGCCGATACCGATGTCCATGGCCAGGGCGCGACACGCCCAGGGAGCGAAGGGGCCGGGGCGAGCAGAGAGGAAGAAGCATGGCGCGCGCAGTGGCCATGGATGCAGGGAGCTGGGCTGGAGCTGAGCGCGCGCAGGGGCGAGCTCGGGGAGCAGGAGCGCCGCGTAGAGGAAGCTCCGCGAGCTGAGCGAGCGCCAGGGAGCGAAAGGCTGGAGCAGCGCGCGTTGGTGGAAGATGAGCAGGAGTTGAGAATTTGAGGAGCGCGCGGCTTGAAGAACAAGCACAGGGACGGACTGCCGAGCAGGGAGATAACGCCGGCTGAAAAAATCAGAGAAGGGAAGGGCGGCAGGATTTTTCCACGGAAAGCGTGAAAGTTGGAACTGTAGAGAAAAATCCCAGGGAATGTCCGTTTGAGGATAAGGAGAGGAGGCGATAGGAACAAGGCTGGGCTCTAAAAACAAATCCACGGCGTGAAGATAAGAGCACGCAGTAGATATTCTCAATGGTGATGAAAAAAAATCCAAGTACGTTGTAAAGGATGGTAGAGATATTTAGAGAAGGATTTTTCCATTTTCTTTCCTCACAGCCGAACGCTTACAGCAAGAGAAAATGATTTTCTTCCTTTTTTTTACACGAATAAATATGTATTCTGGGATTAGAGTTTAGGTGAGATATAAATGGAATAGATTAAAACACTATCAGGATACTTGAGACGCCATTAATTTAGTTGAACCTAAACGAATTTCGCCCGCTATCCAAATATTCAATCAATGAATAATCCGATAATAAGCTGGCGCATCGTTTTTCTCGGACAGCGTGTAAACTGATAGATTCAATATTTAAGACAACATTGGTTTTGTCAAACTCAGATAAAAATTTATCCGTCACCAAAACACAGTTAAGTCGATTCTATCCGAATCTAGTTTGGATACTCTTCATGACAATTCCGGCCACGATGTAAACGGACCATATTGAAACGAGTTCGGCTTCAGTATTTTAATCTGCTCTGCGTAATTCGACCAAAATTAGCCGAAACCAGATCCGCAAATGCATACGCGATTTCGTCGCTAAACAGCGTGCCGAAGAATAAATTGAATTATATCCTCGCACACGATTTCACTCAGACGACGCACGATTCGGATTATTTTGTACCGAGTATTTTAGTCGTCGAGTTCAAATTAATTTGTTCGGGATAAAATCATCTGAGTGAGTCGGACTTCCGAATTTGTATTCGCGCGAGCGATGAATTTTAAATACTCACCGGATGCACCGATTTTCAGAACAAATATGTTCCGAACAGCACAAAAATTTAGGACTAGCCCGAATAGATGAAATAAAAACGATGTCGCACCAGCGACAGATGAAAGAGATGCGATATTAAAATCACAATAGGCGAAGACGATTAAATTTTAGTATCCGTTTCATCCACTGATATTACGTGCTTAAATCCGAACTCGTTGCCGAGCGGAATATAAACACCTGGGGTGTTACAAATGGGATTAGACAAAGTCAATATGGCATAACTGAAGTAAAGCACAAGGAACGACTTTGAGGCCATGATAATTTTATCCTTGCACACCAGTGTGAGCAGGTCTACTATATGTCGTACCCAAATCCGAAGTTTAAAGCATGGTGGGTAGTTCACAAGGTGAACCCTAGGGAACGTTTTACATACTGCTTGCACTGCTGGTTATCAATTTGAAGACGAACATGCCGATGATGTTTATCAACAAGAAGAATTGCCAACCACTTTTACTATCGATGAGGGTGTTACACTGAACTCACTAGTCGGAGACCGTAACGATGTCACTACTGATGAGTGTGTTGCACCGAAACAAAAACGAAATCCAAGGAACAAAAAAGCCACATTGCGAGCTTTGGATCCTTGCACTAGCTGGTCTCACTTCGCACTAGCTCCACATGCTACATATGGAACAGCTCAAGGCGTCGTCAAGCACGACTTTTGGGTAAGAGTAATGTTTCAAACTAACATTTTATGATTTGTTTCAAACTAAATTTATTTTCGATGTTGGATAGAGACGCTATCGTGTGGAACCTGAGGCTCAAGAGCATGCAGACCGAGTATTAGGGAAAAATGCAAAGAAGGTGTGCAGGGATGCATTTCCCAATGCTCGTCTACACGTTGTGAACGCGTACATGAAGCGCCGAGGGCATTCTATCAACAACTTTCGACAATATTCGGATGTCTACTTGACTGTAGACCAGTACATGGAGGTAAAAATCTAATTTAGCAGCTCATTTAGATGTGAATGTAATTTTGAGCTAACGCTTTAGATGCAGGTAACTCTTCCATGGATGGAACACCGGCCGCAGGCTTACAAGGCTTTGTGTGAGATATGGGCTTCGCCAGAGTGGATTGAGAAGTCAAACAGGAATCGACATAGGAAGCGCCATCAGCAGGACGAGGACGATGATGAGGTCGTAGTCAACCATACCTACGGGGCTGATGGACACATTCGGTTGGCGAAGCGAACGGTGAGTATGTAGTGTTCTGTTTTACTCAGAAATGAAACCGGTTTAAACTCATATATTTGTAGGAGGCTCAAACTGGAGTTGTCCCGAGCCCAATCGATGTTTATAGGAGAGGGCATAGAGCGAAAAACAGTGAAACCTCTGATGAGCTATGTAGTCAAGCGGCCGTTGAGCGTATGATTAGTTGTTGTCACACCCGGGCTTTAAGGGACAAAGCGGGTGCATCTCATACATGCGCCAAAGAAGACAACATATATAATAACATAGTGTATAGAGATAAATGTCACATTATAATCAGAGTATTTATTACATAACAGAAGTCTTACAAAATAAAAGATAAATATAACAGGATCTAAAATCTATCCTTGGCGCCAGAAAGTCAACTGGGAAAACACCACCTAGATCGAATCGAACTCCACGATGTGTGGCTCCTCCTGAACCACCTGATCTTCTCCTGTGGGGGGGGGGTGTGAGACAGCAAGGGTGAGCTCACACATGTTCATCGCTCAATAAGTTGTGGGGAATAATGTGCATGAACTCACCAAAGGTGGGAGTTCATGTGATGTGTAAGGCTAATCAACAACAGGGGTTAAAGCTGAGCATTGCTTTTAAGTAGTTGGTCAAAATTTTATCAGCAGTTACTAAATGTAAGTAAATACCAAACCTTAAATAAAGTAATAGAACAAAATTAATAATAATCCCATGCATATGCAAATGACAAAATTGAATTTAAGTTCCATAATTTAATCATCGGAGAGTCCTGAGCTGCTCATGACCGCGAGCATGGCTAGTATACCAGTTTTACACTCTGCAGAGGTTGTACCCTTTACCCACAAGTCGTGTATCCCATGTCGCTAGGGTTAGCTAGACCCTTAGACACTACCGAGGTGAATGGCTAGGGATCAACTACGAGGCCTTTACAAAGTTCCACTAGCTTCCGAAAACCCGCTACAGTTTATGGGGAGAGCACTTGCAAGAATCCCCCGTCTGACCGCCATCGCAGCAAAATCAACCCGAGAACCTCCTTGCATGCAATCCCTACTGCCCTTGCCCCTTTCGGGTAAGGTAGTCTTCCACTAGCTTTCCTAGTTAGTTGGCCAAGGGCGTCCCATTAAACCCTTGTGGTGGCACGTGGTTCTCAAGTTAAGCTCCATGTTCCAATTAACATTAATGATCTTGAAATGAACATAAATACAATAACAAAATAACTGGAACATAGATATAATGAAATATTTATCCCAAAACCATGTAAAGCAATAGCAAAACTACCCAAGTGATTCAGGGATAACAAGGTAAAGAGATAAACAATCTAGGGTGACCTATCGGGTCCCATCAAAATTAAACCTATGCATGGTAAATGATTATAAAGAACATTATTGGGTAACAAAAGTGAATCAAGGGCACAACTTGCCTTCAATGAGCTCCTGCTCAGCTACTTCTATCTGCTGCTCACCAGTATCCTCAGTCACGGGCTCTTCTACTCGCCACAATACAAACAAGCACAGTGTATAGAGATTAACATCACACCAAATATGTAAAAAAAATACACAGCAATAATCCACACATTAAAATAAAATTCTAAGAACAGAAATCATAATTTTTGGAGTTATAGATTTTAAGATATGAATTTCTCAAGGTTTTATGTGCTTAAAATAGGATTAAATGAGAAATAAATTTTAATATTGTTTTCATGACCAAACAGAGACTCTAAGTGTGTAACACCCAAAATCTTACTTTGAAAGTTTAGTAAAAGTTCTCCAAAGATTTTGATATTAGAATGCCTTCCAATAAAATTTTGTTACATTTAAAACAACATCACTTAAAACAAACACGTTCCTAATAAAAGAATCTCTATATGAATTTGTTACCCCTTGGTTGAAATGAATATTTAAAATTATTCTCTAAAGAAATTTTATGTTAGAGAATATATTTCTTAAAATACCCATTCTCTAGGTTAGTATGTATGAATTTTATATTTGAAAGCATTTGATTAAATAGCATAATAAATAAAGTAAACAAGTTATATTCATGCTGGAGTTTTTGAACTGTGCATTCAAAATAAATCTGCAATTCAAATTGATTTGGGGCTGGAAAATAGAAAACAAAGAAAAAACAGAAAAAAATAAAGAATAAGTCACCTGGGCCGTGGTCTTTGTTTTTGGCCCATCTCGACCGTCCCCGCCAGCCCAACCCGCATCGCCAGCTCCCGCCCGCGACGCGTTGCCACTGCCAGGCGGCCCAACTCCGTACCTGCCTCGCTCACCGCCGCCTGGGTCCCACAGTCCGGCCTCTCGTCCCCGCGTGTAAGCGTCGTCAACCTCAGGCCGCAAACAAATCGACCGCTTCCCTCGCGTGGCCGTCGAGACGAACTCCGCGCGCGCCGCGTGATTCAAGCCGGTGGGTGCGGGCTCGGACTCCTGTGTTCGGGCTATAAATCACGAGCGCGCCGCCTATTCCTGCCTCGCCGTCAGTGGTATGCGGCAATGGGCGAACCGAGCAGAGAGAAGAGAGAAATCGCGAGGGAGAAGAAGGGGGTCGCCGCGAGTGAACTCCGGCCATCCATTGCTCAGGGTCGAGCGTGTGCCCGGTGACCTTCGCCGATGCACGTGGTTGATTCTCGGTGATAATGGGAGCCTGGAGGTTGGCGGATCGCGCATCAGTGTTCACTTCCGGCCGCAAATCCGCAGCGCATCGCGGAGGGGGCGCTACGTCGAGCGGCAGCGGGTGAAACTCCTTCTGGGGGTCCGCTGGGACGTTTGGATGATGACCGCGCCCTCCTCGTGCGGGCTCGTGGTGGTGAATGCGAGTAATTTCTCGCCGTGGCCGACCGCCGCCGCGAAACCTTGCTGCGCGTGATGGGAAGCCTCGCCATCGTCCTAATGTCCGGTAAGCTACCTTCGAGCAAGTTCGTATTGCCCTGCTATCTGTAAATCGCACGTTAGATCACGGAATCGGGTACCAGGGCGCTCATCTTGACCTCGCCGGCGTGCGCGCCGCCGTGCGGCCAGCACGCCTGACCGGAGGTTGGGGAGAGATGAGAGTTGGATGGGGGGATATGTGCGGGCCGTTGATCGTGGAGCGGACGTCCGAGATTAGAAGAGGGAGTAACACTTCGTGCATGGAATCGGATCCGTTTGATTTTGATCGAACGACCCTGGTCAATTACCGGTTTATAAAACAATAGATCTAATCCCTGTCCTCGATATCTGATCGTGCGGCTTAGAATGACCCGTACCCTTTCGGCTGGGAGATTTTGCATTAGAAGCCCTCGTCTTTAGTTTAATCAACCCGCCGTCCACCGCGGGGTGAATCTGAGTCTGGGTTATTTTGCGCTAATGCCCCTGGACTTTCCTGTAATTGGGGCTCAGTTCAGTGGCATGTTAAAATGAATAAATGAATTATAAAATAGGTTTTTATGATATAAATGAGTGCTAGAACTTCAATAATTCATATTTAATTCATTTTAACTCCAAATTGAGTCATTCCAGTTGCAATAATTTTATTTTAATATTGTATATCAACTAGTAACACTGTTTAGCCATGAAACTTGAAGCAAAATTGTTCATTTGAATTAATCTGTTCTAGGTGCTTAATAACTTCAAAAATTCATAACTAAATAACTATAACTCCAAATTTAGTGATTCTTGTTCCTACGATCTCGTAGCAACGCGTAGATTATTATTATTCAGTTTGTACTTATGTTTGGTGTAATGTTAATTTTGCCTATACCATGTATGTTTGTATTACTACGACTAGCAGTGAGGTCACGAGAATCTGAAGATCATTCTGGTACCTGGAATCTCAAGTCCCAGGCAAGTTGTGCCCTTGATCACTTCTTTTTACCCAGCCATGTTCTGATTAATCATAATGATCTGCATAGGTTAATTTGATGGGACCCAACAGGTTACCTAGTTTGATTATCTTTATACCTTGTTCACCACTAAATTTCTGGGTAGTACTTGCTAGTGCTTTATGTGGTTTTGGGTATGAAGATACATTATTCATGATCATATTTTTATTATCTGTTTATTATTACTGTTCATTATAAGATCATTATGTTAATTGGAACATGGAGCGACCACCCGGGAAAACAGTGCTACCACAAGGGAGGAATGGGACCCCTTGGCTGATTAATTAGGAAAGCTAGTGGAAGACTACCTTACCCGAAAGGGGCAAGGGCAGTAGGGGAGTGGTCAGTGTAGGGAGGCCCTCGGGAGGATTTTGCTGCGATGGCGGTCCTGCAAGGGATTCCTGCATTGGAACTTCCTATAAACTGTAGCGGGTTTTCGGAAGCTAGTGGAACTTTGTAAAGGCCTCGTAGTGGATCCCTAGCCATTCACCTCGGTAGTGTCTAAGGGCCTTGCAAACCCTGGCGACATGGGATACACGACTTGTGGGTAAAGATGCGCAACATCTACAGAGTGTAAAACTAGTATACTAGCCATGCTCACGGTCATGAGCGGCTCGGACCCTCACATGATTAAATTATGGAACTTAAACTCAATTTGTCATATGCATTGCATCGCAGGTGAAGTTGTTACTTTTGTTCTACTATTTAACTGGGTTGGTATTTACTTATACTTAGTAACTGCTAATAAAATTTTGACCAACTTTAAAAGCAATGCTCAGCTCTAACCATCTTCGTTGGTAAGCCTTACACTTCACGTGAGCTCCCACCTTTGGCGAGTTCATGCACATTATTCCCCACAACTTGTTGAGCGATGAACGTATGTGAGCTCACTCTTGCTGTCTCACACCCCCCCCACAGGTCAAGAGCAGGTACCGCAGGATGATGCGCTCGGAGGATGCTGTGATGAGTTCGTGAGAGGTCTAGGCCGTCGTCTCCCAGTCAACTTTGGGTTGCTGGACCGTTGTCTCCTTATAATGTAATTATTTATTTTGTATAGAACTCCTGTTATGTATAAAGATGTGACATTCGATCCTGTGCCACTATACATCATATGTGTGAGACTTGGTCCCAGCATACCTGGTGTTTATGTTAGCGCCCGGGTTTTGGACCCCTAAAATCCGGGTGTTACAGAAGTGGTATCAGAGGAATGTTGACTGTAGGACGAAACCTAGATAGAACTAGACAACCATTCTTTACTTACCTTACTCTGATTCTTTTTCTAAACTTATCTTAATCTTTTTCTCATCTATTTCCGCTTACTCTGATTATTCTCACCTTTTCTTTCTAAAGACAAATGTGGATTTCACACTTTGAAATCCTGTGCCTAAAGTGACCTTTAGGAATAGGGGACCTATTCTTATGAACAAAAAAAAAATTCAAAACTGTTTTCATAAATATTGATATGCTTGAATGCTTGTTCTTATGATACATGTTTGATTTGGATTTTTGATTGAGTGTGATGGGTTGTGGAGTAATGTCCACAATTACATCTACATATACATATAGGCATACATATATAAAATTCATAAGATAAATAAAACAACCTGGATTACTCTCCATTAAAGTATATCTATTTTAATAGATCAATCTTATCTTGAAAGATTCTTTCCTATCTTAATAGATTCTCTTGCCTTAAAAGATACTCTCATATATTAATAGATCCATCTTATCTCAAAAAAGATCATTCTTACCTTAATAGATCCATCTTGGCTTAAAAGATTCTCTCTTATCTCATAGGTTCATCTTATCTTAAAAAGATACTCATCTCATCTTGAAAAGATTTTACGTCATCCTAATAGACCTAACTGACCTCGAAAGATTCTATCTTATCTTATGGATTCATCTTGCCCTAAATTGAATATTTATCCCACTCTAGAAATAACAACCATGACCTAATTAAAATTAATGAGATTCTATCTAGTCTAATCTAGTTATACCAATCTAACCTAAAATTGGTGCCCTAGACCAACTTTACCATATACAACCACCTAACCATATGCAACTACCTTACCCATCTGATAATTGCATAACCCCTCTGTTTTAACCTAACAGAGATTTTTAAACATATCCTGATAAAATATATCCTACCCAGGAAGATCTATCTAACTTTAACTAGTCTCATCTAGCCATATCCAATCTAATCTAGATCCCATCTAACCTAATATGATCTAATCTAAAGTGAGTCACTTAATGGACCAGTTAATACTTGTGAAATGGATTAGACCCTATTCACATGTTGTAATTTAGTTCACCCTACACTAAATAAAGACTGATAGACCAACCCAACCAATAGAGTCTTGATGGATTGAATAATCTATCAATCCCCACCTAAAACAGACTTTTAACCTACATCATGTAGTATATCTCATCCATATCTATCTTAACCATATTCCCTAGCCCGATAATATACACTAACTCCTAAACAATGAGACAAAACAAGAGAAGATGATCAACTTCATCAAGAAAGGATAAGCATCAATTCAAGTCTTCAAAGATCAAGATGAATCACCAACGGAAATCAAGATCCCCAGTTCTCGATGAAGTCTTTCCTTATTATACTCTTCCTTGCCACAACCTATACTTGCCATAACCGTACCTCATCTTACATTAAAAAAATGGCTAGACATATGTATATCCATATCTTCCAAAACATCTGCTAATGTGTAAAAAAAAACTTCAAACAAAACTTTTGAATCCTAAACTAAATGAGAAACTAAAATTCAAACCAAACTGGTTGCATCCCCTTTTCTTACAAATCTCGAGGACGAGATTCTTTTTAAGGGGGGTAGGATTTGTAACACCCAAAATCTTACTTTGAAAGTTTAGTAAAAGTTCTCCAAAGATTTTGATATTAGAATGCCTTCCAATAAAATTTTGTTACATTTAAAACAACATCACTTAAAACAAACACGTTCCTAATAAAAGAATCTCTATATGAATTTGTTACCCCTTGGTTGAAATGAATATTTAAAATTATTCTCTAAAGAAATTTTATGTTAGAGAATATATTTCTTAAAATACCCATTCTCTAGGTTAGTATGTATGAATTTTATATTTGAAAGCATTTGATTAAATAGCATAATAAATAAAGTAAACAAGTTATATTCATGCTGGAGTTTTTGAACTGTGCATTCAAAATAAATCTGCAATTCAAATTGATTTGGGGCTGGAAAATAGAAAACAAAGAAAAAACAGAAAAAAAATAAAGAATAAGTCACCTGGGCCGTGGTCTTTGTTTTTGGCCCATCTCGACCGTCCCCGCCAGCCCAACCCGCATCGCCAGCTCCCGCCCGCGACGCGTTGCCACTGCCAGGTGGCCCAACTCCGTACCTGCCTCGCTCACCGCCGCCTGGGTCCCACAGTCCGGCCTCTCGTCCCCGCGTGTAAGCGTCGTCAACCTCAGGCCGCAAACAACTCGACCGCTTCCCTCGCGTGGCCGTCGAGACGAACTCCGCGCGCGCCGCGTGATTCAAGCCGGTGGGTGCGGGCTCGGACTCCTGTGTTCGGGCTATAAATCACGAGCGCGCCGCCTATTCCTGCCTCGCCGTCAGTGGTATGCGGCAATGGGCGAACCGAGCAGAGAGAAGAGAGAAATCGCGAGGGAGAAGAAGGGGGTCGCCGCGAGTGAACTCCGGCCATCCATTGCTCAGGGTCGAGCGTGTGCCCGGTGACCTTCGCCGATGCACGTGGTTGATTCTCGGTGATAATGGGAGCCTGGAGGTTGGCGGATCGCGCATCAGTGTTCACTTCCGGCCGCAAATCCGCAGCGCATCGCGGAGGGGGCGCTACGTCGAGCGGCAGCGGGTGAAACTCCTTCTGGGGGTCCGCTGGGACGTTTGGATGATGACCGCGCCCTCCTCGTGCGGGCTCGTGGTGGTGAATGCGAGTAATTTCTCGCCGTGGCCGACCGCCGCCGCGAAACCTTGCTGCGTGTGATGGGAAGCCTCGCCATCGTCCTAATGTCCGGTAAGCTACCTTCGAGCAAGTTCGTATTGCCCTGCTATCTGTAAATCGCACGTTAGATCACGGAATCGGGTACCAGGGCGCTCATCTTGACCTCGCCGGCGTGCGCGCCGCCGTGCGGCCAGCACGCCTGACCGGAGGTTGGGGAGAGATGAGAGTTGGATGGGGGGGATATGTGCGGGCCGTTGATCGTGGAGCGGACGTCCGAGATTAGAAGAGGGAGTAACGCTTCGTGCATGGAATCGGATCCGTTTGATTTTGATCGAACGGCCCTGGTCAATTACCGGTTTATAAAACAATAGATCTAATCCCTGCCCTCGATATCTGATCGTGCGGCTTAGAATGACCCGTACCCTTTCGGCTGGGAGATTTTGCATTAGAAGCCCTCGTCTTTAGTTTAATCAACCCGCCGTCCACCGCGGGGTGAATCTGAGTCTGGGTTATTTTGCGCTAATGCCCCTGGACTTTCCTGTAATTGGGGCTCAGTTCAGTGGCATGTTAAAATGAATAAATGAATTATAAAATAGGTTTTTATGATATAAATGAGTGCTAGAACTTCAATAATTCATATTTAATTCATTTTAACTCCAAATTGAGTCATTCCAGTTGCAATAATTTTATTTTAATATTGTATATCAACTAGTAACACTGTTTAGCCATGAAACTTGAAGCAAAATTGTTCATTTGAATTAATCTGTTCTAGGTGCTTAATAACTTCAAAAATTCATAACTAAATAACTATAACTCCAAATTTAGTGATTCTTGTTCCTACGATCTCGTAGCAACGCGTAGATTATTATTATTCAGTTTGTACTTATGTTTGGTGTAATGTTAATTTTGCCTATACCATGTATGTTTGTATTACTACGACTAGCAGTGAGGTCACGAGAATCTGAAGATCATTCTGGTACCTGGAATCTCAAGTCCCAGGCAAGTTGTGCCCTTGATCACTTCTTTTTACCCAGCCATGTTCTGATTAATCATAATGATCTGCATAGGTTAATTTGATGGGACCCAACAGGTTACCTAGTTTGATTATCTTTATACCTTGTTCACCACTAAATTTCTGGGTAGTACTTGCTAGTGCTTTATGTGGTTTTGGGTATGAAGATACATTATTCATGATCATATTTTTATTATCTGTTTATTATTACTGTTCATTATAAGATCATTATGTTAATTGGAACATGGAGCGACCACCCGGGAAAACAGTGCTACCACAAGGGAGGAATGGGACCCCTTGGCTGATTAATTAGGAAAGCTAGTGGAAGACTACCTTACCCGAAAGGGGCAAGGGCAGTAGGGGAGTGGTCAGTGTAGGGAGGCCCTCGGGAGGATTTTGCTGCGATGGCGGTCCTGCAAGGGATTCCTGCATTGGAACTTCCTATAAACTGTAGCGGGTTTTCGGAAGCTAGTGGAACTTTGTAAAGGCCTCGTAGTGGATCCCTAGCCATTCACCTCGGTAGTGTCTAAGGGCCTTGCAAACCCTGGCGACATGGGATACACGACTTGTGGGTAAAGATGCGCAACCTCTGCAGAGTGTAAAACTAGTATACTAGCCGTGCTCACGGTCATGAGCAGCTCGGACCCTCACATGATTAAATTATGGAACTTAAACTCAATTTGTCATATGCATTGCATCGCAGGTGAAGTTGTTACTTTTGTTCTACTATTTAACTGGGTTGGTATTTACTTATACTTAGTAACTGCTAATAAAATTTTGACCAACTTTAAAAGCAATGCTCAGCTCTAACCATCTTCTTTGGTAAGCCTTACACTTCACGTGAGCTCCCACCTTTGGCGAGTTCATGCACATTATTCCCCACAACTTGTTGAGCGATGAACGTATGTGAGCTCACTCTTGCTGTCTCACACCCCCCCCACAGGTCAAGAGCAGGTACCGCAGGATGATGCGCTCGGAGGATGCTGTGATGAGTTCGTGAGAGGTCTAGGCCGTCGTCTCCCAGTCAACTTTGGGTTGCTGGACCGTTGTCTCCTTATAATGTAATTATTTATTTTGTATAGAACTCCTGTTATGTATAAAGATGTGACATTCGATCCTGCGCCACTATACATCATATGTGTGAGACTTGGTCCCAGCATACCTGGTGTTTATGTTAGCGCCCGGGTTTTGGACCCCTAAAATCCGGGTGTTACAAAGTGGTATAGAATCAAATTACAAAAAATTAAAAACTGGAATGGGTCAATTTGGACTAAAAATAGATTTTCTATGAATTATGCAAGTTCTAATGATTATTTGTATATAAAACTCAATTTCTATTATTAATTACTACATTCCCTCAGATCTCTGGACTGCGCGCCATTTACTAAGAAACTCAGGGACTCACTCGCAATTTCGCCCAGAATTAGTGCACAGCGCAATGGACGGCGGGTCCAAAATCTAGAAAGCCCGAGGACTCATAAGTAAACTGTCCCTGCGAAGGGGTATCCAACGCCGAGAGCCGTATGATTACAAACGAACGGCTCTGATTAGATCATCGCTGAAAGGGAATTAGGCTTACACCTTTTTTCTAATTAATTTTGGTGGTTGAATTGCCCAACACAAATAATTGGACTAACTAGTTTGCTCTAGTCTATAAGTTTTACAGGTGCCAAAGGTTCACAACAAGCCAATAAAAAGACCAAAGTTGGGTTCAAATAAAAAGAGCTAAAGACATCCCAAAGGCACCCTGGTCTGGCGCACCGGACTGTCCGGTGTGCCACCGGACAGTGTTCGGTGCACCAGGGAACTCAACGCTGAACTCCTCACCTTCGGGAAAATGGGAGGCCGCTCCGCTATAATTCACCGGACTGTCCGGTGTGCCAGCAGAGCAACGGCTACTTCGCACGCAACGGTCGACTGCAACGCATTTAATGCGCGCCTGCGCGCGCAGAGGACAGAGCACGCGCAGAAGGCGCACCGGACAGCCCAGAGGCCCCACCAATCAGAGCTCCAATGGTCAGAACCCAACGGCCGGCTGACGTGGCTGGCGCACCGGACAGTGTCCGGTGGCACACCGGACTGTCCGGTGCGCCATGCGACAGACAGCCTCCCAACGCCCACTTTTGGTGGTTGGGGCTATAAATACCCCAACCACCCCACATTCAATTGTATTCAAGTTTTCCAACTTTCTACACCTTACAAGAGCTATAGCATTCAATACAAGACACACCAAAGAGATCAAATCCTCTCCCAAGTCCTTAGTTCATTCCAAATCAAATAGTGACTAGTGAGAGAGTGACTTGTGTTCATTTGAGCTCTTGCGCTTGGATTGCTTCTTTTTCTCATTCTTTCTTGTGATAAACTCAATTGTAACCAAGGCAAGAGACACCAATTGTGTGGTGGTCCTTGCGGGGACTTTGTGTCCTGTTTGATTGAGAAGAGAAGCTCACTCGGTCTAAGTGACCGTTTGAGAGAGGGAAAGGGTTGAAAGAGACCCGGTCTTTGTGACCACCTCAACGGGGAGTAGGTTTGCAAGAACCGAACCTCGGTAAAACAAATCATCGTGTCTCACTCTTTATTTGCCTGCGATTTGTTTTTCACCCTCTCTCTCGGACTCGTTCTAATTTCTAACGCTAACCCGGCTTGTAGTTGTGCTTAAGTTTATAAATTTCAGATTCGCCCTATTCACCCCCCCTCTAGGCGACGTTCAATTGGTATCAAAGCCCGGTGCTTCATTAGAGCCTAACCGCTCGAAGTGATGTCGGGAGCATCCGCCAAGAGGGATCTCGGGACCGGCGACAAGTCCGCAAGATCGGGGAGAACACACTCAAGGGAGTCCGCCCACAAGGACAAGGAGGATTCCTCTTCCTCCATCAAGTCCCATCAGATGGGTGACAAGAAGAAGAAGATGAAGAAGGTGGTCTACTACGAGACCGACTCTTCGTCACCCTCCACCTCCGGCTCGGAATCGGCCTCCACTACTTCAAAGCGCCATGAGCGCAAGAAGTATAGTAAGATGCCCCTTCGCTATCCTCGCATTTCTAGACGCACTCCATTACTTTCCGTTCCATCAGGCAAACCACCTATGTTTGAAGGTGAAGATTATTCTATGTGGAGTGATAAAATGAGGCATCACGTAACCTCACTCCACAAAAGCATATGGGATATTGTTGAGTATGGAGTGCAGGTACCAAAGAAGGGAGACAAGGATTACGACCCGGAGGAGGTCGAACAAATCCAACACTTCAACTCCCAAGCCACAACTATACTCCTCGCCTCTCTAAGTCGAGAGGAGTATAATAAGGTGCAAGGGTTGAAGAGTGCAAAGGAAATTTGGGACGTGCTCATACCACGCATGAAGGAGACGAGGTGACCAAGATCACCAAGCGGGAGACGATCGAGGGGGAGCTCGGTCGCTTCATGCTTCACCATGGGGAGGAGCCACAAGCAATGTACAACCGGCTCAAAACCTTGGTGAACCAAGTGCGCAACCTCGAGAGCACAAAATGGGATGACCATGAAATGGTCAAGGCTATTCTACGATCACTAGTATTTCTTAACCCTACTCAAGTTCAATTAATTCGTGGTGATCCTAGATATACACTAATGTCTCCCGAGGAAGTTATAGGTAAATTCGTGAGCTTTGAGTTGATGATCAAAGGCTCAAAGAAAATCATCGAGCAAGGCACCTCCTCCACGCCCGAAGCACAACCGGTCGCATTCAAGGCGATGGAGGAGAAGAAGGAAGAGTATACATCATGTAGACCACCCATCGACGCCTCCAAGCTCGACAACGAGGAAATGGCGCTCATCATCAAGAGCTTTCGCCAAATCCTCAAGCAAAGGAGGGGGAAGGACTACAAGTCCTGCTCTAAGAAAGTTTGCTACAAGTGTGGTAAGCCCGGTCACTTTATTGCAAAATGTCCTTTATCAAGTGACAGTGACAGGGATAACGACAAGAGGGGCAAGAGGAGAGAAAAGAAGAGGTACCACAAGAAGAAGGGCGGTGATGCCCATGTGTGCCGCAAGTGGAACTCCGACGAGAGCTCCTCCGACGAGGACGCCACCAACATCGCCGTCACCAAAGGGCTCCTCTTCCCCAACGTCGACCACAAGTGCCTCATGGCAAAGGACGGCAAAAGGAAGAAGGTAAAATCAAAATCCTCCACTAAATATGCATCCTCTAGTGATGAAGATCATTCTAGTGATGAGGAAGATAATTTGCGTACTATTTTTGCCAATCTTAACATGGAACAAAAAGAAAAATTAAATGAACTAATTAGTGCTATTCATGAGAAGGATGAACTCTTGGACACCCAAGAGGACTTCCTAATCAAGGAAAACAAGAAACATGTTAAGGTTAAAAATGCTTATGCTCTAGAAGTAGAAAAATGTGAAAAACTATCTAGTGAGCTAAGCACTTGCCATAATGACATTGCCAACCTTAGAAATGAAAATGCTAGATTAATTGCTAAGGTTGATTCAAATGTTTGTAATGATTCAATTCCCAATCTTAGAGATGATAATGCTAGTTTGCTTGCTAAGATTGAAGAATTGAATAATTCGCTTGCTAGCCTTAGGATTGAAAATGAAAAATTGATTGCTAAGGCCAAAGACTTAGATGTTTGTAATGTTACCATTTCGGATCTTAGAAGTAAAAATGACATATTACATGCTAAGATTGTTGAATTAAATTCTTGCAAACCCTCTACATCTACCGTTGAGCATATTTCTATTTGCACTAGATGTAGAGACATTAATGTTGATGCTATTCATGATCACCTAGCTTTAATTAAGAAACAAAATGATCACATAGCTCATCTTAATGCCAAAATTAATGAGCATTACTTAGAAAATGAAAATTTTAAATTTGCTAGAAGTATGCTTTATAGTGGGAGACGCCCTGGCATCAAGGATGGCATTGGCTTCCAAAAGGGGGACAATGTCAAACTTAATGCCCCTCCTAAAAGATTGTCTAATTTTGTTAAGGGCAAGGCTCCCATGCCTCAGGATAACGAGGGTTACATTTTGTACCCTGTCGGTTATCCCGAGCATAAAATTAGGAGAATTCACTCTAGGAAGTCTCACTCTGGCACTAATCATGCTTTTATGTATAAGGGTGAGACATCTAGCTCTAGGCAATCAACCCGTGCTAAATTGCCTAAGAAGAAAACTCCTATTGCATCAAATGATTTTAACATTTCATTTAAAACTTTTGATGCTTCTTATGTTTTAACTAACAAATCCGGCAAGGTAGTTGCCAAGTATGTTGGGGGCAAACACAAGGAATCAAAGACTTGTGTTTGGGTACCCAAAGTTCTTGTATCTAATGTCAAAGGACCCAAAACCGTTTGGGTACCTAAAATCAAGAACTAAATTTGTTTTGTAGGTTTATGCATCTGGGGGCTCAAGTTGGATCATCGACAGCGGGTGCACAAACCACATGACAGGGGAGAAGAAGATGTTCTCCTCCTATGAGAAAAACCAAGATCCCCAAAGATCTATCACATTCGGGGATGGAAATCAAGGTTTGGTCAAAGGATTGGGTAAAATTGCTATATCACCTGACCATTCCATTTCAAATGTTTTTCTTGTAGATTCTTTAGATTACAACTTGCTTTTAGTTTCGCAATTATGTAAAATGGGTTACAACTGTCTTTTTACGGATACAGGTGTTACTGTCTTTAGAAGAAGTGATGATTCAGTAGCACTTAAGGGAGTGTTAGAGGGTCAGCTATACTTAGTAGATTTTGATAGAGCTGAACTCGACACTTGCTTAATTGCTAAGACTAACATGGGCTGGCTCTAGCATCGCCGACTAGCACATGTTGGAATGAAGAATCTTCACAAGCTTCTAAAGGGAGAACACATTTTGGGACTAACAAATGTTCATTTTGAGAAAGACAGGATTTGTAGCGCATGTCAGGCAGGAAAGCAAGTTGGTGTTCATCATCCACACAAGAACATCATGAAGACTGACAGACCACTCGAGCTCCTACACATGGATCTATTCGGCCCGATTGCTTACATAAGCATCGGCGGGAGTAAGTACTGTCTAGTTATTGTGGATGATTATTCTCGCTTCACTTGGGTGTTCTTTTTGCAGGAAAAATCTCATACCTAAGAAACCTTAAAGGGATTCTTGAGATAGGCTCAAAATGAGTTTGGCTTAAGGATCAAGAAGATAAGAAGCGACAACGGGACGGAGTTCAAGAACTCTCAAATTGAAGGCTTCCTTGAGGAGGAGGGCATCAAGCATGAGTTCTCTTCTCCCTACACGCCACAACAAAATGGTGTAGTGGAGAGGAAGAATAGAACTCTATTGGACATGGCAAGGACCATGCTTGATGAATACAAGACTTCGGATCGGTTTTGGGCCGAGGCGGTCAACACCGCCTGCTACGCCATCAACCGGTTGTATCTACACCGAATCCTCAAGAAGACATCTTATGAACTCCTAACCGGTAAAAAGCCCAATGTTTCATATTTTAGAGTCTTTGGTAGCAAATGCTTTATTCTTGTTAAAAGAGGTAGAAAATCTAAATTTGCTCCCAAGGCTTTAGAAGGCTTTTTACTAGGATATGATTCAAACACAAGGGTATATAGAGTCTTTAACAAGTCCTCTAGACTAGTTGAAGTTTCTTGTGACATTGTGTTTGATGAGACTAACGGCTCTCAAGTAGAGCAAGTTGATCTTGATGAGCTAGATGATGAAGAGGCTCCATGTGTCGTGCTAAGGAACATGTCCATTGGGGATGTGTGTCCTAAGAAATCCGAAGAGCCTCCACAAGCACAAGATCAACCATCTTCCTCCATGCATGCATCTCCACCAACTCAAGATGAGGATGAGGCTCAAAATGATGAAGGAGAAGATCAAGAGGTTGAGCCACCTCAAGAGGAGAGCAATGATCAAGGGGGAGATGCCCATGATCAAGATGAGGAAGATGAGCAAGCTACAAGACCGCCACACCCAGGAGTCCACCAAGCAATTCAAAGGGATCACCCCGTGAACACCATCCTCGGCGATATTCAAAAGGGGGTAACTACTCGATCTCGTGTTGCTCATTTTTGTGAACATTACTCTTTTGTTTCCCCTATTGAGCCACACAGGGTAGAGGAAGCACTTCAAGATTCGGATTGGGTGGTGGCAATGCAAGAGGAGCTCAACAACTTCACTAGGAATGAGGTATGGCATTTAGTTCCACGTCCTAACCAAAATGTTGTAGGAACCAAATGGGTCTTCCGCAACAAGCAAGATGAGCATGGTGTGGTGACAAGGAACAAAGCCCGACTTGTGGCCAAGGGATACTCACAAGTCGAAGGTTTGGATTTTGGTGAAACCTATGCTCCCGTAGCTAGGCTTGAATCAATTCGCATATTACTTGCCTATGCTACTTACCATGGCTTTAAGCTTTACCAAATGGACGTGAAAAGTGCCTTCCTCAACGGACCAATCAAGGAAGAGGTCTATGTTGAGCAACCTCCCGGCTTTGAAGATAGTGAGTATCCTAACCATGTATATAAACTCTCTAAGGCGCTTTATGGGCTCAAGCAAGCCCCAAGAGCATGGTATGAATGCCTAAGAGATTTTCTTATCACTAATGGCTTCAAAGTCGGAAAGGCCGATCCTACTTTATTTACTAAAACTCTTGACAATGATTTGTTTGTATGCCAAATTTATGTTGATGATATTATATTTGGGTCTACTAACGAATCTACATGTGAGGAATTTAGTAGTATCATGACACAAAAATTAGAGATGTCTATGATGGGGGAGTTGAAGTACTTCTTAGGATTTCAAGTGAAGCAACTCCAAGAGGGCACCTTCATTAGCCAAACAAAGTACATTCAAGACATTCTAAACAAGTTTGGGATGAAGGATGCCAAGCCCATCAAGACACCCATGGGAACCAATGGGCATCTCGACCTCGACACGGGAGGTAAATCCGTCGATCAAAAGGTATACCGGTCGATGATAGGCTCCTTACTCTATTTATGTGCTTCACGACCGGATATTATGCTTTCCGTATGCATGTGTGCAAGATTCCAAGTCGACCCTAAGGAAGCTCACCTTACGGCCGTAAAATGAATCTTAAGATATTTAGTTTATACTCCTAAGTTTGGGCTTTGGTACCCTCGGGGATCCACATTTGATTTAATTGGTTATTCGGATGCCGATTGGGCGGGGTGTAAAATCCATAGAAAGAGCACATCGGGGACTTGCCAGTTCTTGGGAAGGTCCCTGGTGTCTTGGGCTTCAAAGAAGCAAAATTCCGTAGCTCTTTCTACCGCCGAAGCCAAGTATATTGCCGCAGGCCATTGTTGCGCGCAATTACTTTGGATGAGGCAAACCCTTAGGGACTATGGTTACAAATTAACCAAAGTTCCTCTTCTATGTGATAATGAGAGTGCAATCCGCATGGCGGATAATCCCGTTGAGCATAGCCGCACTAAACACATAGCTATTCGGTATCATTTTCTAAGGGATCATCAACAAAAGGGGGATATCGAGATTGCATATATTAACACCAAAGAACAATTGGCCGATATCTTTACCAAGCCACTAGATGAACAAACTTTTAACAAACTTAGGCATGAGCTAAATATTCTTGATTCTCGAAATTTCTTTTGATGTCTTGCATACATAGCTCATTAATATACCTTTGATCATGTCTCTTCTATATGCTACTAATGTGTTTTCAAGTGTATTTCAAACCAAGTCATAGATTGAAAGGGAATTGGAGTATTCGGCGAAGATAAAGGCTTCCACTCCACTCCATCAAATTACTCATCCTTCGCCATTGCTCCGAGCCACTCTCCAACTTTGGTATAATCTTCACTCATATTTTGTTCGCCAAAGGGGGAGAAAGTAGTTATAAGGGCTTATATCTCACTCAAGTATCCGTTTTTGGCGATTAATGCCAAAGGGGGAGAAAGTATTAGCCCAAAGCAAAGGGACCGCACCACCACCAATTTTCAAAAATTTGAGTTAAGAAAAGATTTTTCAAATGGTGTTTTTCCATGTTGTGTTTCCAATTGGTATCTTATTTTTGATAGAATTTCAAATTGGAACACCCTCTTCAAAACTAATATCTAAAACCCTCTTGAACACTAAGAGGAGGATTTTAATGAGGGGGAGTTTTGTTTAGTCAAAGGAAAAGCATTTGAAACAGGAGGAGAAAATTTCAAATCTTGAAAATGTCCCTCAAAATCTTATTCATTTACCTTTGACTATTTGCAAAAGGACTTTGAAAAGAATTTACAAAAGAATTTGCAAAAACAAAACATGTGGTGCAAGCGTGGTCCAAAATGTTAAAAATGCAGAAACAATCCATGCACATCTTATGACAATATTTATTGGTTTCATTCTAAGTAACCTTTGCACTTACATTTTGCAAACTAGTTCAATTATGCACTTCCATACTTGCTTTGGTTTGTGTTGGCATCAATCACCAAAAAGGGGGAGATTGAAAGGGAATTAGGCTTACACCTTTTTCCTAATTAATTTTGGTGGTTGAATTGCCCAACAAAAATAATTGGACTAACTAGTTTGCTCTAGTCTATAAGTTTTACAGGTGCCAAAGGTTCACAACAAGCCAATAAAAAGACCAAAGTTGGGTTCAAATAAAAAGAGCTAAAGACATCCCAAAGGCACCCTGGTCTGGCGCACCGGACTGTCCGGTGTGCCACCGGACAGTGTCCGGTGCACCAGGGAACTCGACACTGAACTCCTCACCTTCGGGAAAATGGGAGGCCACTCCACTATAATTCACCGGACTATCCGGTGAGGCATCGGACAGTGTCCGGTGACACACCGGACTGTCTGGTGTGCCAGCGGAGCAACGGCTACTTCGCATGCAACGGTCAACTGCAACGCATTTAATGCGCGCCTGCGCGCGCAGAGGACAGAGCACACGTAGAAGGCGCACCGGACAGTCTACAGGACCTGTCCGGTGCACCACCGGACAGCCCAAAGGCCCCACCAGTCAGAGCTCCAACAGTCAGAACCCAACGGCCGGCTGACGTGGCTGGCGCACCGGACAGTGTCTAGTGGCGCACCGGACTGTCTGGTGCGCCATGCGACAGACAGCCTCCCAACGCCCACTATAAATACCCCAACCACCCCACATTCAATTGTATCCAAGTTTTCCAACTTCCTACACCTTACAAGAGCTATAGCATTCAATACAAGACACACCAAAGAGATCAAATCCTCTCCCAAGTCCTAAGTTCATTCCAAATCAAATAGTGACTAATGAGAGAGTGACTTGTGTTCATTTGAGCTCTTGCGCTTGGATTGCTTCTTTTTCTCATTCTTTCTTGTGATAAACTCAATTGTAACCGAGGCAAGAGACACCAATTGTGTGGTGGTCCTTGCGGGGACTTTGTGTCCCGTTTGATTGAGAAGAGAAGCTCACTCGGTCTAAGTGACCGTTTGAGAGAGGGAAAGGGTTGAAAGAGACCCGGTCTTTGTGACCACCTCAACGGGGAGTAGGTTTGCAAGAACCGAACCTCGGTAAAACAAATCATCATGTCTCACACTTTATTTGCCTGTGATTTGTTTTTCACCCTCCCTCTCGGACTTGTTCTAATTTCTAACGCTAACCCGGCTTGTAGTTGTGCTTAAGTTTATAAATTTCAGATTCGCCCTATTCACCCCCCTCTAGGCGACTTTCAATCGCCGTGACAGATCGGTCTGCAACCAGAGCCCTAGGATGTTGATCTAACGGTTACTAACTTCCGAATCTCGCTCAAAGCACCCGACCGTTCGATCTTAGATCAACGGTCAACCGTCCACTCACCAAATCGTTACGTTGGAACTAATCACGCACGTTGAACTAGGATCCAACGACGGCCAACCTACCCCATCGCCAAAGCCGACAGCGTGGTGGCGCAGTACCCGCACGGCAAC
Organism: Zea luxurians; assembly: GCA_029449295.1. NCBI lineage: Eukaryota > Viridiplantae > Streptophyta > Magnoliopsida > Poales > Poaceae > Zea > Zea luxurians. The sequence goes on along the minus strand of JAOPSE010000005.1, from coordinate 46,924,097 downwards.
GCCCCTCGCCGGAGCTAGGCGAACTAGCCAAGCAGTCAGTCACGACCCTGGTTCCTCGGTTCTAAGTACAGCGGAGGTGCTTGCGAATTAGATGAAAGGTTTTGTTACCTCTATTCCCAGTGGAGCAGAACCGCGCAAGGATCCTAGGCAGCGCGGAGGATGGCCGGATCTCCGTTGAAGAATTCTCGCTGTCCCCGATCACCACGATCCGATTGCGCCGTTGGATGGCTACTTCGTGACCCATACGATCCGCTGGTGTCCCAATTGGAGCCCAATTCGCGCTACAGGTGGCAGTCCGCGGTCGCGGCGAGGGAGACGAAGGCGGCGGTGTTCCTCGGATCATGTTACGGATGGAAGGGGGCGACGGCTGGGGAAACAGAGGGTGGCGCGTTCCAGGGAAGTGCGTGAGATGCCCAGAGTCCCAGCTTTTATCCCCCACAGCATGGAGGAAGACGGCCCGGACTCTCCGGCGTCACAGCACGGGTTGTTGCAACAGCTCGCCTGCAAGTTGGGGACGAGCCTGCCAAGACGGGCCCACGCGCAAGTGATAGGCGGTCCGCGCTGGTAAGAGGTACACAGGCTGGTGGATGGGCCCGGTACGTCAGCGCGCGGGCGGAGTCAGCCGGACGAGTGGGGCCAACGTGTCAGGGAAGCTTCAGGGCGCGCACGCGATTTCGTCTGTGGCCGAGCGGTGGGCTCCGCATGCCAGGCAGCTGCACTGAGTGGAGCGCGTCACTGGCTGACGGGCGGGGCCCAGATGTCGGCGCCAATTTCAGGTTGGGCTGGCGCGCGCGTGAAAAGGAGTCGTGGGCCAGAAAGGTGATAGTCAGCCCATGTAGTTCTTTTTCTTTTTTTTCTTTTTATTCCTAATTCATTTGAATTCAAATTTTGAATTCAATTTTAACTGTGAATTTATATTTGTTTTAAATGTACAATTTTGAGCCCAATAATATGGAAGGTCCAAATATATTTTTATACATATTTCTTTATTTTTGTATAGAATTTTCCTCTCTCCTCTAAACCCTAATTTGAAAATTAAGGTAAAACTCCCAAATTTGAATATTAATATATTTCTTTATATATATATGTCACAAAATTCACACAAAATAAAATCCCAGCATGATGCATAATATAGTTGAGTGTCTTTTGTTGATTATTTATTGGTGTAAGTGAGGTGTCCACATGAGATGATGAATATAGATAACACATATCTGTATACAAGAACATAATTTCTCTTTTTAGACTTTTCTTACAAAGTGGGTATTACAAATCCTACCCCCCTTAAAAAGAATCTCGTCCTCGAGATTTAAGAAGATCTAGGAAAAAGATGGGGAAAATCTATACGAAGCTCTTCTTCTCTTTCCTAGGTTGCTTCATCCTCTCCATGGTGACTCCATTGCACTTTGCACATCTTTATCACCTTATTTCTTGTAACTCGAGTCAAAGTATCCAAAATCTTGATTGGGTACTCCGTGTAAGTCAAATCACCCTGAACACTGAGTTCTTCCATTGGTAACTGTTCCTCAGGGACACGGAGACACTTCTTAAGTTGAGATACATGGAATACATTGTGCACATCCGATAGATTATCAGGTAGCTCAAGTTGATAGGCCATCTCTCCAACTTGCCTAAAAACTCATAATGGTCCAATGTAGCGAGGGGACAATCTGCCCTTAACTTTAAATCTCCTCATTCCATGAAGTGGTGACATCTTGAGGTACACATGATCACCTTCCTCAAATTCCAGTGGTCTTCTTCTATTATCTTCGTAGCTCTTTTGCCTGGTCTGAGCTACCCTCAAATTCTCTTGAATTATACAGACTTGTTCTTCTGCTTTTTGAATCAGTTCAGGCCCAAAGAACTGTCTTTCTCCAGTCTGATCCCAATATAGAGGAGTCCTGCACTTCCTCCCATATAAAGCTTCGAATGGTGACATCTTCAGACTGGCCTGATAACTATTATGAGAACTCAGCATAAGGTAGACTTTTATCCCAACTTCCTCCATGCTGAAGGGCACAAGCTCTTAGCATATCTTATAATACTTGATTAGTCCTTTCAGTCTGTACATCAGTCTGAGGATGGTAGGCCGAACTAAAATTCAAATTTATATCCAATTTCTCATGAAAACTTTTTCAAAATCTGGAGGTAAACTATGATCCTCTATCTGAAACGATCTTCTTCGATACACCGTGTAGTGACACAATCCGAGCCATATATACTCTGCCAATTAAGATCTCTTATAAGTAGTCTTGACCGGAATGAAATGAGCCACTTTGGTCAGTCTATCTACAATAACCCATATAGAATCATATCCTTTCGAGGTGCGAGGCAATCCAGTAACGAAGTCCATACTAATCTCTTCCCACTTCCACTCGGGTATCTTTAGTGGATGCAGTAGTACAGCTGGCCTCTGGTGTTCAGCCTTAACTCTTTGACACACATCGCACATAGCCTCATGTGCAGCCACATCTCTCTTCAATCCATACCACCAGTATTTCAGCTTCAAATCCTGATACATCTTGGTACTACCAGGGTGAATAGAATAATCTGAGTCATGGGCTTCATTTAGTATAGTCTCTCGAAGGTTATCAATCTTAGGAACACATATCCTTTCCTTGAACCATATGGTGCCTTATCTCTTGTATCCTAGCATCGACAGTCTGTCCTTTGCGGATTTCTTGCTCCAAGATAGGTTCCACATCAGTAATAACTCTTTTAGTGTGAGCAACGATCCCCAGGTTAAGTCTCCTGAAATCCTCAACAATCTCATCGGGTAGCTGGGCAACAACAGCTGAATGAACATGCTCCTTTTGACTCAACCAAATTTGCCTTGCCCGGGTGATAGTGAGTCTTCAAATCATAATCCTTAATAAGCTCCAACCAACGACGTTGCCTAAGGTTGAGATCCTTCTGAATGAATATATACTTCAAACACTTATGATCTGTGTACACTTGGCACTTCGTTCCCATGACATAATGCCTCCATATCTTTAGTGCATGCACTACGGCTGCCAGTTCGAAGTCTTGAGTGGGGTAGTTCAATTCGTGTTTCCACAACTGACGAGACGCATAGGTAATCACATGTCCTTCTTGCATGAGCACACATCCCAAGCCTTGGCCACATGCATCACAATAAATATCAAATCCCTTTTGTAGATCTGGCATAACCAACACTGGTGGTGACATCAATCTCTTCTTTAATTGATCAAAGCTTTCTTGGCACTTCTCGTCCCACTTAACTCTCTTCCCTTCTCCATAAGTGAGGTCATGGGCTTAGCAATCTTAGAAAATCCTTTAATAAATCTCCGATAGTATCCTACAAGCCCCAAGAAACTATGGACCTCAGTAACTATAGTGGGTATGCTCCACACCACTATCTCCTTGACTTTAGCAGGATCCACTGCTATTCCTCCATTAGAAATGATATGTCCAAGGAATGGCACCTTATCAATCCAGAACTCGCATTTACTGAACTTGGCGTAGAGTTGATTATCTCGTAGCTTCTATAGCACCAATCTCAGATGTTCCTCATGATCACTATCACTCTTAGAATAAATAAGAATATCGTCGATGAATACTACGACGAATCTGTCCAAATACTCCATAAACACTTTATTCTTCAGATCCACAAAATAGGTTGGTGCATTAGTTAGTCCAAATAACGTAACAGTGAACTCATATAAACCATATCGGGTCGAGAAATTCGTCTCGGGAATATCCGATGGCCAAATCTTCATTTGGTGATAACCCGACCAGAGATCAATCTTCGAGAATACCCTTGCACCTCTCATCTGATCAAATAAATCTTCAATGCGGGGTAATGGATACTTGTTCTTCACAGTGATATCATTAAGGGTCCTATAATCCACGCACATCCCTTGCGATCCATCCTTCTCCTGTACAAATAGAACTGGCGCTCCCCCAAAGTGAAGGACTCAGACGAATGTACCCAGCCTCTTGTAATTCTGTTAATTGCTTCTTAAGTTCCTTTAGTTCTTCTACGGACATCTTGTACGACCGTTTAGAAATAGGAGCAGTCCCAGGTAAGAGATCAATGACCAACTCAACTCTCCTATCTAGTGGCATCCTTAATAACTCCACTGGAAAGACATCCGAAAAATCCCTAACTGCACGGATGTTGTCACCCACAAACTTCTCATCTACTAAGAACGCCACTAGTCTGATGGTGGTAGTTACTGCAACTTCAACTTCAAGTCTTTCTCCTCTGGAACTGGTGAGTTCTATGGTTCTTTTAGCACAGTGCATAAACTGCCTTTACCTTTCTTAACCATGACATACCAAGGATTACGTCTACAGTGCTCTCTTCTAACACTATAGGGGTAGCCCATCTGGGTTAGAAACACAGGGTACGAAAGAAAGGATTATAGACAAGGCATGTAATTACGAAGCATGTTACTTCGGGGGATTTATTAGCTAAGTGTGTCGCCTACTAAAGCTAATTCATTACCTTATGGTGGTACATGCTAAGATGCTCGTCTATAATAATTCAATGAATCAAAGAAGCAAATCAAACATTTATCATCAGAACAATCAACCAATATTTTTAAATAAAGAAAATAGTTTTAATTTCATCTTAGGTTCCCAATCTCTTAAAAATGTCATAAATGTAGGATTCCAAGGTGTGAAATCCATGATGTCTCGAAGTAGAAAAGGTAAGAGTAATCAGAGTAGAACAACAAAAGGTGAGACAAGATCAAGATAAGATAAGTATAGAAAGAATCAGAGTAAGGTAAGTAGGTAAGGGTTTTGTCAATTTCTATCTAGGTTTCGTCCTACAGTCAACATTTCCTCTGATACCACTTCTGTCACACCCGGGCTTTAAGGGACAAAGCGGGTGCATCTCATACATGCGCCAAAGAAGACAACATATATAATAACAGAGTGTATAGAGATAAATGTCTGATTATAATCAGAGTATTTATTACATAGCGGAAGTCTTACAAAATAAAAGATAAATATAATAGGATCTAAAATCTATCCTTGGCGCCAGAAAGTCAACTGGGAAAACGCCACCTAGATTGAATCGAACTCCACGATATGTGGCTCCTCCTGAACCACCTGATCTTCTCCTGTGGGGGGGTGTGAGACAGCAAGGGTGAGCTCACACATGTTCATCGCTCAACAAGTTGTGGGGAATAATGTGCATGAACTCACCAAAGGTGGGAGTTCATGTGATGTGTAAGGCTAATCAACAACAGAGGTTAAAGCTGAGCATTGCTTTTAAGTAGTTGGTCAAAATTTTATCAGCAGTTACTAAATGTAAGTAAATACCAAACCTTAAATAAAGTAATAGAACAAAATTAATAATAATCCCATGCATATGCAAATGACAAAATTGAATTTAAGTTCCATAATTTAATCATCGGAGAGTCCTGAGCTGCTCATGACCGCGAGCACGGCTAGTATACCAGTTTTACACTCTGCAGAGGTTGTACCCTTTACCCACAAGTCATGTATCCCATGTCGCTAGGGTTAGCTAGACCCTTAGACACTACCGAGGTGAATGGCTAGGGATCCACTACGAGGCCTTTACAAAGTTCCACTAGCTTCCAAAAACCCGTTACACTTTATGGGGAGAGCACTTGCAAGAATCCCCCGTCTGACCGCCATCACAGCAAAATCAACCCGAGAACCTCCTTGCATGCAATCCCTACTGCCCTTGCCCCTTTCGGGTAAGGTAGTCTTCCACTAGCTTTCCTAGTTAGTTGGCCAAGGGCGTCCCATTAAACCCTTGTGGTGGCACGTGGTTCTCAAGTTAAGCTCCATGTTCCAATTAACATTAATGATCTTGACATGAACATAAATAGAATAACAAAATAACTGGAACATGGATATAATGAAATATTTATCCAAAACCATGTAAAGCAATAGCAAAACTACCCAAGTGATTCAGGGATAACAAGGTAAAGAGATAAACAATCTAGGGTGACCTATCGGGTCCCATCAAAATTAAACCTATGCATGGTAAATGATTATAAAGAACATTATTGGGTAACAAAAGTGAATCAAGGGCACAACTTGCCTTCAATGAGCTCCTGCTCAGCTACTTATATCTGCTGCTCACCAGGATCCTCAGTCACGGGCTCTTCTACTCGCCACAATACAAACAAGCACAATGTATAGAGAAAGTTAACATCACACCAAATATGTAAACAAAATACACAGCAATAATCCACACATTAAAATAAAATCCTAAGAACAGAAATCATAATTTTTGGAGTTATAGATTTTAAGATATGAATTTCTCAAGGTTTTATGTGCTTAAAATATGATTAAATGAGAAATAAATTTTAATATTGTTCTCATGACCAAACAGAGACACTAAGTGGTATAGAATCAAATTACAAAAATTTAAAAACTGGAATGGGTCAATTTGGACTAAAAATGGATTTTCTATGAATTATGCAAGTTCTAATGATTATTTGTATATAAAACTCAATTTCTATTATTAATTACTACATTCCCTCAGATCTCTGGACTACGCGCCATTTACTAAGAAACTCAGGGACTCACTCGCAATTTCGCCCAGACTCAGTGCACAGCTCAATGGACGGCGGGTCCAAAATCTAGAAAGCCCGAGGACTCATAAGTAAACTGTCCCTGCGAAGGGGTATCCAACGCCGAGAGCCGTATGATTACAAACGAACGGATCTGATTAGATCATCGCCGTGACAGATCGGTCTGGAACCAGAGCCCCAGGATGTTGATCTAACGGTTACTAACTTCCGAATCTCGCTCAAAGCACCCAACCGTTCGATCTTAGATCAACGGTCAACCGTCCACTCACTGAATCGTTACATTGGAACTAATCGCGCACGTTGAACTAGGATCCAACGGTGGCCAACCTACCCCATCGCCAAAGCCGACAGCGCGGCGGCGCAGTACCCGCACGGCGGCGCCCCTCGCCGGAGCTAGGCGAACTAGCCAAGCAGTCGGCCACGACCCCGGTTCCTCGGTTCTAAGTACAACAGAGGTGCTTGTGAATTAGATGAAAGGTTCCGTTACCTCTATTCCTAGTGGAGCAGACCCGCGCAAGGACCCGAGGCGGCATAGAGGATGGCCGGATCTCCGGTGAAGAATTCTCGCTGTCTCCGATCAACGCGATCCGATTGTGCCCTTGGACGGCTACTTCGTGACCCGTACGATCCGCTGGTGTCCCGATTGGAGCCCAATTCGCGCTATAGGTGGCAGTCCGCGGTCGCGGCGAGGGAGACGAAGGCGGCGGTGTTCCTCGGATCGCGTTACGACCGGAAGGGGGCGACGGCTAGGGAAACAGAGGGTGGCGCGTTCCAGGGAAGTGCGCGAGACGCCCCAGAGTCCCAGCTTTTATCCCCCCGAGCATGGAGGAGGATGGCCCGGACTCTCCGGCGTCACAGCGCGGGTTGTTGCAACAGCTCGCCCGCAAGTTGGGGACGAGCCTGCCAAGACGGGCTCACGCGCAAGTGATAGGCGGTCCGCGCTGGTAAGAGGTACACAGGCTGGCGGATGGGCCCGATACGTCAGTGCGCGGGCGGAGTCAGCCGGACGAGTGGGGCCAACGTGTCAGGGAAGCTTCAGGGCGCACACGCGATTTCGTCTGTGGCCGAGCGGTGGGCTCCGCATGCCAGGTAGCTGCACTGAGCGGAGCGCGTCACTGGCTGATGGGCGGGGCCCAGATGTCGGCGCCAATTTCAGGTTGGGCTGGCGCGCGCGTGAAAAGGAGTCGTGGGCCAGAAAGGTGATAGTCAGCCCATGTAGTTCTTTTTCTTTTTTTCTTTTTATTCCTAATTCATTTGAATTCAAATTTTGAATTCAATTTTAACTGTGAATTTATATTTGTTTTAAATGTACAATTTTGAGCCCAATAATATGGAAGGTCCAAATATATTTTTATACATATTTCTTTATTTTTGTATATAATTTTCCTCTCTCCTCTAAACCTTAATTTGAAAATTAAGGTAAAACTCCCAAATTTTATTATTAATATATTTATATATATATATATTTTGTCACAAAATGCACACAAAATAAAATCCCAGCATGATGCATAATTTAGTTGAGTGCCTTTTGTTGATTATTTATTGGTGTAAGTGAGGTGTCCACATGAGATGATGGATATAGATAACACATATCTGTATACAAGAACATAATTTCTCTTTTTAGACTTTTCTTACAAAGTGGGTATTACAGTTGTTGTTAGGATTAATGTTTTCTTGCCATATAGCTATAAATTACATGTGTGCTGAACCTTCATATTGTATTGCAGGAGACATACGGGCAGGAGATGGTTAGGAAGTATGGAGAAGACTACGATTGGCGAGGAGCGCCTACCATCGACGTTGAAGTTGTGTATTCTATTGGAGGAGACGTTGAACTTGTGATTTTTTTCAATAATATTGAAACTATGACCGAATAACTAATTTTCTTGTTTTTCAAGATATTTTATGTTTACCGGTGTGATCGATTCGATGGAGTTGCGTTCTCGTGGCGGCTCTTCGTCGCAGGCGGGTTGTGGTAGCAGCCATAGTCGGCGCTCTGTATCTAGCATGGAGGACGCTATGAGGAAGCAGCAAGAAAGGTTTCGTGAAGAGCTGTAGCAACAACAAATGGCATTCCTCCAACAGCAATCAGAGTACATGGCTGCTTACAACGCATAGGCGCAACAAGCAATGAACTTGAGTGTCTTATTTATTCTCAACACGGTCAATGAATTTGCAACAGTCTATGTTTCCAGAGCAGGCACAGCAACAACTATTTGTTTTCCCTTAATTTCAGTCGCAGGTGCCTCAGTGGGGATTACATGCTCCGCCACCTCCACCTCAGGTGCTTTAATTTAGTTAAGACTTGTCATTTGTATTAATCTTTCAAATCTTGACTAAACTTGATTTTGTAGGGATCCGGGGTCATGGGCCACAACACGCCACCACCGGTGATACCAGCACTAGGAGGAGCTTATGCAGGGGAGGGAGCTACTACAAGAGAGGTTAGTTTGACAAACAATTTGTTTAAATAATGGTCATGTAAACATTGTCGTTATTAATGTCTTCTTTTTCTTTAGAATCCAAACCCGTTACACGACTTCGTCAACGAGTTTTTCGCTTCTGGAGGCAGTGGTCACAACTCCGACGACCCTGATATATGATGGTTTGAGTTTTGTGCCAAATTATGACTTTGTTTTATGTTGTAATGGACTATTTGTGAACTGTGATGATGTATTTGTGAACTGTGATGTGGTGAACTATTTGTGAACTGTGAACCATTTTGGTAAACTACAATGTGGTTGTGAAGAAGCGTGATACTCTGTGTGTAATTCTGTATTTAATGTTTCTGTCATTTTATTGTGATTATATTGTTGATGAATTTGCTGTTTTTTTTGCATTTTTCAAAAAAAACTCTGAAATTATTAATTTCGGTGGCTATATGAGGCCGCCGAAATTAGTCGCGGGAAATTTTCGGTGGCCAGACACTCCCGCCGCAAATAATCATTTATTTTCGGCAGCTAGGTGTCAGCCACCGAAAATAATTGCTTATTTTTGGCCTATTTTTTCTGGCGGCCAGGGACCACCGAAAATAGGCCTAAAGCCGCCGAAAATGACTATTCCTGTTGTAGTGATGTTCATCATGCGCATGCATCGGACAAGGTAACATTTTGCAATCAGCGGGCACAGCATGCATGCATGTCATCTGATTCGAGTTGCGTCTCTTACTCTCTTCCTACGCTAGATTCTTGGAGACATTGAAATTTCAGTCTGAACTAGTGAGTTGAACTGTTTGGAAAGATGTAGTATATATATAAAGGATCTATTTAGGTGTTGTTTGGTTTACATATTTGCAAGGTAATGAGTAACTGATAACGTTAAATCATATTCGTTTAAGTCAGGGTCAGACATAGGGGTGTGCGGCCGGTGCGCTTGTATAGGGCCTCTAATTTCTAAGGGCTCTAAAATATTTCCTACGTAGCGCAAGGTCATAACTCTATTATGGAGTGTGCGGCCAGTGCGCTTGTATAGGGCCCCTAATTTCTAAGGGCCCCAAAATATTTCCTAAGCAGCGCAAAGTCATAACTCTATTATCTAGCCCACATCGTGTCTTGTCTTCCGTTCAAGCGTCCTAGTGTCAAACAACCAGTATAAGTTATTTATTAAATTTTCATTCACCTGTTCTGTTAGTGTATCTTTTAGGCCTAATTTGGAATGCAAGAATTTTAGAGAAATCATACAGGAATTTCACAGAAAACAGTTCATTTGCAGAGGAAAAATGCAGGAAACAGAAAAAAAATCCTACATTCCAAATGGGCTTTAATAATTATAATATTTGATTATTCTTTTTCACCCGGTTGTGCATGTTTATAAGCTTACTAGACGTCTAGTGTTTCCAGATCCAACTATCGGCAGCATGTATTTAACTAATCAATCTACAAAATATAACCTACGCACGCAGGAAGTTGACGCAAGCTTCGTGACGGAAGATGAAGCTGCACAACACATGACCCTGAACCATGCCGCAAGTCTACCCTATGGGACCCGTCAATTACCACTATGTTGGCGTCGGGCTCGCTGCTGGAACCCACATACTGGAGAGGTGAAGTGATACGCCATACCAGGAATACAACTACACAGGGCCCTACCAGAGACATCAGAAGACTACACCACCCAATGGCATAGGCCGAGCCCCATCAGTAGAACACAAGTCCCCACTGTAAGGTCCTACCCTTGAACTATAAAATGGCAGAGCCCCTCCTTTTCCCATGGGCACACCTGTTGTAACACGGTCCTCAAGCGATACAATGATTAGAACTACACTGGACTAGGGTGCAAGCCTGAACTAGTATAACTCTCCGTCTCAAACCCCTGCTCGAGTCCATGCGATTCACCATTCGAAGTGAGTTCACGCTAGCATCCCCACCGAACACAAATTCTATTGTCTCCTGGTTTTCAAAACCATGACACATCCAATCAGGTGGTATAAGACCGTCTCCAGCAACATCCTCTATATTCATCTTCTACACCGTGATTTACAGTCTCCTCTAAAATATTCTCTCCTCTATATCTTCTTTCTCTCTAGTAGCGTCCTATAAATCTCGTCCTCTATATGTAAATATCTATATAAGAGATATATTTTACTCACATACCTATTTGCCATGTTCTCAAATGTATTTGTACGTATTTTAGTTTTGGTAAATGTTTTGTTTAAAATAACAAAGTGGACAGAGGAGTGGATAGAGAAACTCTATATATGGAGGATTCATTAGCGTTCTCTAAATTTGGTTGACCGTTTAAGTCCTGTTTGGAAGCACCCAATTTTTAAGAAATTGGTTTTTAAAAACTGAGGTGGTTCCAAATATATATACTAGTTTTTGTCATAGTTTATAGAAACTAGATTCCCAGTTTCTTAAAAACCAAGAAGATAGCCTCTCCTAGCTAAAATTAGTTTAGGAAAACTGAAAGGGAAATGTGCCCTTGGGCCATTTCTAAGTATTTTGGTGATTAAGTGCCCAACACAAATGGTTTAAGTGCAAAGTGTGCAAAATGGTGGATGAAGTGCGAAACATCAAGAAGGTATGTTTCTAGACTTAGTACATTGTTTTGAAGACTAATGTATTGTGTCTAAGTGCTAGAAACAGGAGAAAACAATTGGAAAAGAGTTGGCAGTGTTCAGCCAAAGACAGCTTCGGTCTGGGTGCACCGGACAGTGTCCGGTGCGCCAGGACCAGTCTCGGTGAATAGTCCGCTCTCGGGACTCGACGGCGGTGTACGACTATAAATCATCGGACTGTCCAGTGGTGCACTGGACTATTCGGTGAGCCATCCACGGCGAAGTCGTCGCTCTCGGGAAGCGATCAACGGCGTACGACTATAATTCACCGGACTGTCCGGTGGTGCACCGGACTGTCCGGTGAGCCAACGGTCGACTGCGCCAACGGACGGCCGCGCAATCCGCGCGTGACGCGTGGCCGAGCCAACGGTCTGATGGAGGCACCGGACTGTCCGGTGTGCACCGGACTGTGTTCGGTGCGCCAACGGCTCCAAATCTTCAACGGTCGATTGTGCCAGAATAGGAAAGCAATCAGCACCGGACAGTGTCCGGTGGTGCACCGGACTGTCCGGTGCACCACCCGATAGAAGGCAAGGATAGCCTTCCTAGATTGCTCTCAACGGCTCCTAGCTGCCTTGGGGCTATAAAAGGAACCCCTAGGCGCATGGAGGAGCACACCAAGCATACTCTAAGCATTCTTGATCATTCACACTCTGTCTTTGCGCACTCGATTGGCATTCTTAGTGATTTGAGCTCTGTTCTAGTGGTGAACCTTGTGTTATTCATTTGAGCTCAAGTCTTGGCTGTGTGTGTGCGTATTGCTGTGGATTTGTGTGTGTTGCTTCCCTCCCTTACTCTAGTGCCTTCACTTTGATCCTTATTGTAAGGGCGAGAGACTCCAAGTTGTGGAGATTCCTCGCAAACGGGAAAAGAGTAAAGAAAGAAGAACACCGTGGTATTCAAGTTGATCATTGGATCACTTGAGAGGAGTTGAGTGCAACTCTCGTCCATTGGGACGCCACAACTTGGAATAGGCAAGTGTTATACTTGGCCGAACCACGGGATAAATCCTCGTGTCTCTTGTGCTTGTTCTCACTGTGTTTGTTGTGTTTCACAAGAGCTCTCCTTAGCCACTTGATTTCATTGTGCTAACTCTTAATCAAGTTTTGTGGCTTTAAGTTTTAAGTTTTTACAGGATCACCTATTCACCCCCCCTCTAGGTGCTCTCAATTGGTATCAGAGCCGTTCTCTTCATGAAAGGGACTAATCGCCCGAAGAGATGGATCCCAAAGGAAAGAGCAGAAAGTGGGAAAAGAAGAAGACCTACAACAACTTGGAAAGTGGGAAAAGGCGAAGGGCGAGGCACACCTTGGAAAGGAGTGGGATTCGGATTGCTCCTCGTCTGACTCCAACAACGAAGGACTCGCCGCCTCAGCCTTCAACAAGTCGGCTCTCTTCCCAAATGAGCATCACACCTGCCTCATGGCAAAGGAGAAGAAGGTAAGTACTCGAAGTACCATTACATATGCTTCTTCAGGTGATGATGAGTCTAGTGATGATGACGTAGACTACGCAAGCTTATTCAAAGGTTTAGATAGAACTAAAATTGATAAAATCAATGAATTAATTGATGCCTTGAATGCAAAAAATAGATTGTTAGAGAAGCAAGAGGATCTTTTATATGAAGAGCATGATAAATTTGTTAGTGCACAAAATTCTCTAGCTCTTGAAGTTAAAAGAAATGAAATGCTTTCATGTGAATTGTCTACATGCCATGAATATATTTCTAGCTTAAAGAGTATCAATGATGACTTGAATACTAAGTTAGAAATAGCAAATAAATCAAACTCTTGTGTAGAACATGTTGTGATTTGCAATAGGTGTAAGGATTTTAATGTTGATGCTTGTAGTGAACACTTAATTTCCATTTCCAAATTAAATGATGAAGTGGCTAGTCTTAATGCCCAACTTAAGACTAGCAAGAATGAATTTGACAAACCAAAATTTGCAAGGGATGCCTTCACTATTGGTAGACACCCCTCAATTAAGGATGGGCTTGGCTTTAAGAGGGAAGCCAAGAACTTAACAAGCCAAAGGGCTCCCATTTTCACAAAGGAAAAAGGGAAGGCCCCTATGGCTAATAGTGCTCAAAAGAATCATGCATTTATTTATGATAGGAAATTTTCTAGAAATGTTCATCATGATAGGAGTTGTAATGCTTATGATTCAAATGCCATGTTTGCTTCAAGTTCTTCCTATGTGCATGGTAGAGATATACCTAGGACAAATGTTATTCATCATATGCCTAGGAGAAATGTTGTCCATGTGCCTAGGAAAATGCATAATGCTACTGTTATTCATGCCTGCAACACTGATTTTGTACTTCAATGTAAAAATAAGAAAGTGGTTGCTAGGAAGTTAGAGGCAAAATGCAAAGGAGACAAAACTTGCATTTAGGTCCCTAAGGATATTGTTACTAACCTTGTAGGACCCAACAAGAGTTGGGTACCTAAAACCCAAGCCTAATTTGCCTTGCAGGTTTATGCATCCGGGGGCTCAAGCTGGATTATCGACAGCGGATGCACAAACCACATGACGGGGGAGAAGAAGATGTTCACCTCCTACGTCAAGAACAAAGATTCCCAAGATTCAATCATATTCGGTGACGGGAATCAAGGCAAGGTTCAAGGACTAGGAAAAATAGCCATTTCATCCGAGCATTCCATCTCTAATGTGTTTTTAGTTGAATCGCTCGGGTATAACTTGTTGTCCATTAGTCAACTTTGTAATATGGGGTATAATTGCTTATTCACAAATGTAGATGTGTCTGTCTTTAGAAGAAGTGATGGTTCATAAGCTTTTAAGGGTGTACTAGACGACAAACTCTATTTAGTTGATTTTGCAAAAGAGGACGTCGGTCTAGATGCATGCTTAATTGCTAAGACTAGCATGGGCTGGCTATGGCATCGCCGTTTAGCACATGTGGGGATGAAGAACCTTCACAAACTTCTAAAGGGAGAACATGTGTTAGGTCTAACAAATGTGACTTTCGAAAAAGATAGACCTTGTGCAGCTTGTCAAGCAGGTAAACAAGTGGGAAATGCTCATCACAGCACGAACGTGATGACCACATCAAGACCCTTGGAGCTGCTTCATATGGACCTCTTCGGACCCATCACCTACCTCAGCATCGGGGGAAGTAAGTATGGTCTTGTTATAGTTGATGATTTTTCCCACTTCACTTGGGTATTCTTTTTGCAGGATAAGTCTGAAACCCAAGGGACCCTTAAGAGCTTCCTAAGGAGAGCTCAAAATGAGTTTGAGCTCAAGGTGAAAAAGATAAGAAGTGACAACGCGTCCGAGTTCAAGAACCTTCAAGTGGAGGAGTACCTTGAGGAGGAAGGAATCAAGCACGAGTTCTCCGCTCCCTACACACCACAGCAAAACGGTGTGGTAGAGAGGAAGAACAGGACACTCATAGAAATGGCGAGGATGATGCTTGGAGAGTACAAGATGGCCGAGCGGTTTTGGTCGGAAGCCGTGAATACGGCTTGCCACGCCATAAACCAGGTCTACCTTCATCGCCTCCTCAAGAAGACTTCGTATGAGCTTCTAACCGGTAACAAACCAAACGTTTCATATTTTTGTGTATTTGGGAGTAAATGCTACATTCTAGTGAAGAAAGGTAGGAATTCTAAATTTGCTCCCAAAGCTGTAGAAGGGTTTTTGTTAGGTTATGACTCAAATACAAAGGCGTATAGAGTCTTCAACAAATCATCGGGTTTGGTTGAAGTCTCTAGCGACGTTGTATTTGATGAAACTAATGGCTCTCCAAGAGAGCAAGTTGATCTTGATGATGTAGATGAAGAAGATGTTCCAACGGCCGCTATACGCACCATGGCGATTGGAGATGTGCGACCACAGGAACAAAAGGAGCAAGATCAACCTTCTTCCTCAACAATGGTGCATCCCCCAACTCAAACTGATGAACAGGTTCATCAAGAGGCGTGCGATCAGGGGGAGCACAAGATGATCATGCTATGGAGGAAGAAGCACCTCAAGCCCCTCCAACTCAAGTTCGAGCGACGATTCAAAGGAATCATCCCGTCGACCAGATTTTGTGTGATATAAGCAAGGGAGTAACTACTCGCTCTAGATTAGTTAATTTTTGTGAGCATTACTCTTTTGTCTCTTCTATTGAGCCTTTCAGGGTAGAAGAGGCCTTGCTAGATCCGGACTGGGTGTTGGCCATGCAGGAAGAGCTCAATAACTTCAAGCGAAATGAAGTTTAGACACTGGTGCCTCGTCCCAAGCAAAACGTTGTGGGAACCAAGTGGGTGTTCCGCAACAAACAAGACAAGCACGGGTGGTGACAAGGAACAAGGCACGACTTGTGGCAAAAGGTTATGCCCAAGTCGCAGGTTTGGACTTTGAGGAGACTTTTGCTCCTGTGGCTAGGCTAGAGTCTATTCGCATTTTGTTAGCCTATGCCCCTCATCATTCATTCAGGTTATTCCAAATGGATGTGAAGAGCGCTTTCCTCAACGGGCCAATTAAGGAGGAGGTGTATGTAGAGCAACCACCTGGCTTTGAGGATGAACGGTACCCCGACCACGTGTGTAAGCTCTCTAAGGCGCTCTATGGACTTAAGCAAGCCCCAAGAGCATGGTATGAATGCGTTAGAGACTTTCTCATTGCTAATGCTTTCAAGGTTGGGAAAGCCGATCCAACTTTAATCACTAAGACTTGTGATGGTGACTTATTTGTGTGCCAAATTTATGTCGATGACATAATATTTGGTTCTACTAACCAAAAGTCTTGTGAACAGTTTAGCAGGGTAATGACTCAAAAATTTGAGATGTCGATGATGGGCGAATTGAACTACTTCCTTGGGTTCCAAGTGAAGCAACTCAAGGATGACACTTTCATCTCCCAAACGAAGTACACGCAAGATTTGATCAAGCGGTTTGGGATGAAGGACGCCAAGCTCGCAAAGACTCCAATGGGAACCGACGGACATGTCGACCTCAACAAAGGAGGTAAGTCCGTTGATCAAAAGGCATACTGATCTCTGATAGGGTCTTTACTTTATCTATGTGCTAGTAGACCGGATATTATGCTAAGCGTATGCATGTGTGCTAGATTTCAATCTGATCCAAGGGAGTGTCACCTTGTGGCCGTTAAGCGAATTCTTAGATATTTAGTTGCTACGCCTTGCTTCGGGATCTGGTATCCAAAGGGGTCAACCTTTGACTTGATTGGATACTCAGACTCCGATTATGCTGGATGCAAGGTTGATAGGAAGAGTACATCAGGGACGTGCCAATTCTTAGGAAGGTCCCTGGTGTCTTGGAGTTCTAAGAAACAAACTTCCGTTGCCCTATCCACCGCTGAGGCCAAGTATGTTGCCGCAGGACAGTGCTGCGCACAACTACTTTGGATGAGGCAAACCCTCCGGGACTTTGGCTACAATCTGAGCAAAGTTCCACTCCTATGTGATAATGAGAGTGCAATCCGCATGGCGGATAATCCTGTTGAACACAGCCGCACTAAGCACATAGACATCCGGCATCACTTTTTGAGAGACCACCAGCAAAAGGGAGATATCAAAGTGTTTTATGTTAGCACCGAGAACCAGCTAGCCGATATCTTTACCAAGCCTTTAGATGAGAAGACCTTTTGCAGGCTGCGTAGTGAGCTAAATGTCTTAGATTCACGTAACTTGGATTGATCTATAGAATAACATGTGTTTTATGCCTTTGATCATGTTCCTTTATGCATTTTGTTGCTTAATTATGGTGATCAAGTTGTACAAAGCAATCCCCGGACCTCAAAAGTCCATGTGTGAGTGATGCACATATTTAGGGGGAGATGTGCTACAACTTGATCCTTTGAGACTAACCATGTGCTTGAGTTTTCTTAAATTAGTCTCAAAGGTGTATTGAAAGGGAAAAGGTAGACTTGGACCATAAAAGACTTCCACTGCACTCCGATAAGAGGGTAACTTACTCCATGTTCATCTCCATGCTCTTATTGCCTTCTTACTCTTAATTGAAGATTTTGGTGAGGCAATGGGGTTAAAGGGCCAAAAATGATCCCGTTTTGGTGCTTGATGCCAAAGGGGGAGAAATTAAGGCTAAAGCAAATGGATCAGCTACCACTTGAGAATTTTGAAAATAGTAGAGTTAGAACTTTTGATTTGTCAAAATACTCTTATGGTCTCTTATTATCAAAAACTGGTCTCTTGTGGGGAGAATGTTTGATTATGGAAAAAGGGGGAGTTTTTGAATCTTTGATCAATTTCTTTTGGAATACCTCTCTCTATGCCTCAACAAGTGAATTTGACTTAGAGATAGGAAATTGAGTTTGATTTGCAAAAACAAACCAAGTGGTGGCAAAGGATGATCCAAATATGCCATATTTGAATCAAAAACAATTCTTGTTCTCATTTGCATTGATTTTGCACTTCTATGTGTTGCTTTTTGTTGTGTTGGCATAAATCACCAAAAAGGGGGAGATTGAAAGGGAAATGTGCCCTTGGGCCATTTCTAAGTATTTTGGTGATTAAGTGCCCAACATAAATGGTTTAAGTGCAAAGTGTGCAAAATGGTGGATGAAGTGCGAAACATCCAGAAGGTATGTTTCTAGACTTAGTACATTGTTTTGAAGACTAATGTATTGTGTCTAAGTGCTAAAAACAGGAGAAAACAATTGGAAAAGAGTTGGCAGTGTTCAGCCAAAGACAGCTTCGGTCTGGGTGCACCGGACTGTCCAGTGGTGAACCGGACAGTGTCCGGTGCGCCAGGACCAGTCTCGGTGAACAGTCCGCTCTCGGGACTCAACGACAGTGTACGACTATAAATCACCGGACTGTCCGGTGGTGCACCGGACTGTCCGGTGAGCCATCCACGGCGAAGTCATCGCTCTCGGGAAGCGATCAACGGCGTACGGCTATAATTCACCGGACTGTCCGGTGGTGCACCGGACTGTCCGGTGAGCCAACGGTCGACTGCGCCAACGGTCGGCCGCGCAATCTGCGCGTGACGCGTGGCCGAGCCAACGGTCTGATGGGGGCATCGGACTGTCCGGTGTGCACCGGACAGTGTCCAGTGCGCCAATGGCTCCAAATCTTTAACGGTCGGCTGCGCTAGAATAGGAAAGCAATCAGCACCGGACAGTGTCCGGTGGTGCACCGGACTGTCCGGTGCACCACCCGACAGAAGGCAAGGATAGCCTTCCTGGATTGCTCTCACCGGCTCCTAGCTGCCTTGGGGCTATAAAAGGGACCCCTAGGCGCATGGAGGAGCACACCAAGCATATTCTAAGCATTCTTGATCATTCACACTCCGTCTTTGCGCACTCGATTGGCATTCTTAGTGATTTGAGCTCCGTTCTAGTGGTGAACCTTGTGTTATTCATTTGAGCTCAAGTCTTAGCTGTGTGTGTGCGTATTGCTGTGGATTTGTGTGTGTGGCTTCCCTCCCTTACTCTAGTGCCTTCACTTTGATCCTTATTGTAAGGGCGAGAGACTCCAAGTTGTGGAGATTCCTCGCAAACGGGAAAAGAGTAAAGAAAGAAGAACACCGTGGTATTCAAGTTGATCATTGGATCACTTGAGAGGAGTTGAGTGCAACTCTCGTCCATTGGGACACCACAACATGGAATAGGCAAGTGTTATACTTGGCCGAACCACGGGATAAATCCTCATGTCTCTTGTGCTTGTTCTCACTGTGTCTATTGTGTTTCACAAGAGCTCTCCTTAGCCACTTGATTTCATTGTGCTAACTCTTAATCAAGTTTTGTGGCTTTAAGTTTTAAGTTTTTACAGGATCACCTATTCACCCCCTCTAGGTGCTCTCAAAAGCTGACACCATAAAATAGTTATTTTAAAACTGGTTTCTAGAAACTAGAGATAGAAACTGGATTCTTAAAAACTAGATTGCTTCCAAATAGGGTCTTATAGAACACCTTTGGGTGTGTAGAGGATGAGAATCTCCTCTAAAATTCGGGGTAGAAGTCATTTTAGAGTACCTGTTGGATGTTGGAGAGAGTCTCCTACTCCTATATACAAAGAACCTATAAAAACGAAACTCGTACAGGAAATACATCCAAACAATCCTTACACTTCCCCTCGTTTTTTATAAAAATTCCTTCAATCTCTATTTCTTAACCCGTTACACGGTTATATCGATAGATATGATATTGACATTACCTATATAAAACTGAATAGTCAGATACACATACATTACGTACACTGAATCTTTAAATTTAAACATGGTATTGGTATGTTCCATACGAATATCAAAGCTTTCCATCGGTCGGTCGCAACAAAAGCCCAACACCTTACCCAGCTATAGTTTGCAACAGACCAGACTTAACAAAGATTGCCATACATAAAAAGACGACTAAGACAAAGAAAATGGTTTAACCAAGACGAATTATTACAGACCGACATCCTGATACAAGAGCCACAAGATTCTCTAGGTTCAAGTTCAGATAGGAGCATCTTCGCTAAAAAGGATCCACTGCGCATCCAACCAGTGCGTCAGTCTCCTGTCTACTTGAGACCACCCCCGAGTTCGAATGAAGACATCACTAGCCATTTTTCTGAGATGGTTGCTTCCTTCCTCTAGCTTCTTTCTTGCCGATTTTTATGTAATAAAATCCATGAGTTTATCCAGAAGCAGCACAATATAAAGATGTCTAACGTATTAACTACTCTTTTATCTTCAAAACAAGCTTCGTTTCTTATTTTCCAAAGAGTCCAAAGAACCACACTACATCCCACTGTTAACAAATTCATGTCCCGTTTATTGAAAAGATGGAGCTAGCGGCTAAACGTCTCAATGGGGTTAGTGCCGCCTGCACCACTCTCCAGGTGAATTTCGCGATATGACAATCAAAGAAAATGTGTTGCATAGTTTCTGGGCAATCACACCAAGTGCAATTTATATTTCCTTGCCAATTCCTTTTGTTTAGAGTTACTTTGGAGAGAATCCTGTCTCTCAGTAGAAGACAAAGAAAAAATTTATCCTTTGGGGAATTTTAGCTTTCCAGATGAACACATAAGACACCCGACCCAAATTACTTCGGCATTTGAGGTAAAGAGATTTGACAGAATATTATTTTTATCCAGTAACCAAACAACTTTATCTCTTGAATCAGTAACCAAACAACTTCATATGAGCATATCATATCCTTAAGATTATCAGCACTCGTTCCCACTAGCCTCCTTCTAAAGGTTAATGACTCATAGTTCTTATTCAGCACCTTATCCACACTTATCTCTTTGTCAAGAGATAAATCATGAAGTCTTTTAAATCTTACTGAGAGAGGTATGTTCCCATACCAACAATCATCCCAAAAGCTGGTGGATTTACCATCTCCAATGACTCTTTTGCAGTTTCTATAAAACATATCTTTTACTTCTAGGATGTTGCTCCAGAAATGAGTGTCCCCTTGTCTCTTTTCCATCAAACTCAAAGGTCTTCCTTTTATATATTTAAACCTTACTATTTTTTGCCATAGACCCTCCATATTCTCCAATCTCCACCACCATTTAGCAAGGAGACAAAGGTTCATACATCTAAGGTCTAAAATTCCTAGACCTCTTTGATCCTTAGGCCTACAAACAGTATCCCAATTCACCAGATGGGGGTTTTTGTTCTCCCCCCTGCCATAACATCCTCTTTCTATACATGTCCAACTTTTTAAGCACACTGACAGGAGCCCAAAAAAGGGAAAACATGTATAAGGGGATGCTAGATAAAGTATTGTTAATCTGCACCAGCCTTCCCCAAGGCTAAGATACCTTCCTTGCCAGACCCCTAGTTTTTCCATCTTTTCTTCCATTTTGACCCAATGGGAGATTCTAAGAGTCTTGTAATCCACGGGAATGCCCAAGTAGTTCATGGGCAAGTTTTTGATAGGGCAAGTGAAGATTTCAGCGTATAAATTCTTCCTCTTTTCAGCTTTGCCAAAACACAGAATCTCACTTTTGTGAAAGTTAATTTTGAGGCCTGACATGTGCTAAAAAAAGACCAAAACAAATTTCAGATTCCTTGCATAAATCGGGTTGTCCTGAAGAAGGAAGACGGTGTCATCTGCATATAGTAAACAGGCACAACCATTTTCAATGATGTGCGGAACAAGGCCCACCAAAAGACCTACCTCCTGGGCCCTTTTAATCATACAAGAAAGACCATCAACTGCAATGTTGAAGAGCAAGGGAGATAAGGGATATCCTTGTCTTACCCCTTATGTGTTGGGAAGAAGGGGCCAGTTAAGCTATTAGTCCTAATGGCCACCTTGCCCTCACTAACCGGCGGTGGGTTGATGTAGATGTTCGTCCTGCGCATGCATCGGACAAGGTAACATTTTGCATTCAGCAGACACAGCATGCATGTCAGCTGATTCGAGTTGCGTCTCTTTCTTCCTACGCTAGATTCTTATAGACGATTGAAATTTCAGTCTGAACTAGTGAGCTGAACTATCGGGAAATATGTAGGATCTATTTAGGTATCATTTGATTCACATATTTATAAAGTAATAGTTAATTGATAACGTTAAATCATGTTCGTTTAAGTCAGGATCGGACATAGGGGTGTGCGACCGATGCGCTTGTATAGGGCCCCTAATTTCTAAGGGCCCCAAAATATTTCCTACGCAGCGCAAGGTCATAACTCTATTATGAGGTGTGCGGCCGGTGCGCTTGTATAGGGCCCCTAATTTCTAAGGGCCCCAAAATATTTCCTACACAGCGCAAGGTCATGTCTTGTCTTCCTTTCAAACGTCTTAGTGTCAAACAACCAATATAAGTTATTTATTAAATTTTTATTCACATGTTCTGTTTGTGTATCTTTTAGGCCTCCTTTGGAATGCAAGAATTTCAGAGAAATCATAAAGGAATTTCACTGAAAATAGTTCATTTTCACAGGAAAAATGCAAATGCAGGAAACCGAAAAAAATCCTGCATTCCAAATTGGCTTTAATAATTATAATATTTGATTATTCTTTTTGTGCATGTTTATAAGCTTACTAGACGTTAGTGTTTCAAGATCCAACTATCGACATCATGTCTTTTACTAATCAATATAAAAAATATAAATCAAAATATAAATCTAGTTATGAAAACCTTAAGAAAAACAAAGAATAGATGATCTAACTTAGGGTCCGAAGGGAGCTGTATACAAATTTATTATAAAAAATCACAAATGTCTAACCAAAGCCTTGCACTTGATAGTTCTATTTTTCAAATGATTTATTGAGAATGGTCTTTTATTCAATAGTTTCGTTCATGGGCTCGATTTCATATAATAAAATTTCTCTTGGACAGGTAGTAGCAGGATAAAATATACTATGTCTCGGGACTGATGATTCTATCTCATTACACATAAACAGAACATTAAAAATGCACAAATAATAGCCACCTAAGAACAACATTCGGCCCTAAAGCACGTGAGAAGGAGGAGGCCTAGAACGACTGACGCCTGACGAGGTCCTAGTCCTACATCCTACTGGGCCTCTCTCCATACGATGGGACGCATGATTCTTGCATTGCTTCTGCTCTAACAGCTTCCCCTCCTCCTCCTTAATGGTCTGGATGCTGCGCCGACGCTTGACTCCATCAGCTTCTTGGTAACTCTCCCGTAGCTTGCGTTTTGTAGCCTCCATCTTCTCGCTCTCGGCGACGACCGGTTTCTTGGTCTCACTCATGTTCTTCTGTTGATTCGATAGAATTGATGTGGTCGGAAGCGTCTTCGTTGGCGGTACATAATGCTGCTTCTTGTGTTCCTCGGCGGTGGAAAGCATCTTTGCTGGTGGTACTTGTGGCCTCTTGTTGTGCACCTCGGCAACGGCGGCAGCAAGCGTCTTTGCTGGTGGTACGTGTGGCCTCTTGTTATGTGCCTCGGCGGCGGTGGCGGTGGAAATCATCTTTGCTGGTGGTATGTCCGGCTTCTTGTTGTGTACCTCAGCAGCAGCGGGAAGCATCTTGGCAGACGGTACGTGCACCTTGTCGACGGCAGCGCGCGGGAGCGGGATCTGATCAGCAGAGAGATTGTCGAGTTTCTTCTTCACCGTTATAGCAGTGGTGAAGGAGGCTTCGACGGCTACCCTCCACCCGCGCACGACGTCGCGCGCGAGGCTCCGGATCCGGGACGACCCGTGGCTCCCGAGGGCGCCGACGGTCCTCGCCAGCTCGGTGGACGCCAGCAGGTCGTGCGGGACGGGCGCGACCAGCAGCGTCTTGAGGGATTCGACCATGACGTCGTCGAGCACGGCGCAGAGCTGCTCGGCCACGCCGTCATCCGTGGCGCCGCGGAGCAGCACGACGATCTCGCCACGCACGTCACGATACTCGGCGCGCGGGTAGCCGCATGCCTCGATCACGCCGTCGATCGCCTGGAAAGCGCTGTAGAAAGGCTTCCACCTCCGCAGGGGGAGCCCGCTCTGCTCGTTGGCCATGGTAGCGGCTGCGGGTAGGGTCGGCGTATGCGAGCAAGCGTTGGCGCGGCGTATGCGAACGGTGGACGAGCGGGTGCAAGAACTGGAGATTAGATGGGGAGAATTGGAGACTTGGCGCGCCTTATTATATAGAACAAGCCGACGGAGTCCGACTCGGGTTTGCGCGTCTGAGCGTGACGATAACTACTCATCCTTTCCGATTTCCACGCTCATCTGCATTAAAAAATAAATCTCAGTCGCTGATCATTAAAAAAGGCTCAGATTTAATATGCATATACGTGCACTAGATGCATCACGTGCATTTGATTTGATGCGTTTGAAAAGCACCTCTAATTGGAGCAATCTACTACACCGACTCGGCCTTGCTGTTGTTACCACGTGCACCGACCCTAGCCATAGCCGCGCGAGAGCATATCGGCTGGGGTACATTCCTGCTGTACTAACTAGCACAAGCGCGCCCGCAAGATAAGATCTTTCAGCTCTCAAACCGTTCGTAACTTTCTAAAATGAAAAACTCATAAAATCGCCGTTAAAAGTAATTTATTGTAACACCCAGTTTGTAACATATAATAAAAGGGGAGGAATTAATTTCTTCATCTATATGTGTGTGTTATTTCTACTTATCATCACATGTGACCACCATATTCAATAATAATAATAATAATAATAGTTAATGAAAGACTTATCACAAAAATAATAATAATAATATGCATCATGCTGGGATTTTATTTTGATGTGCATTTGGCGACTATATAAAATAATATAAATAGAAATATATTAGTGTTTCAAGTGGAATTCAAGGCTTAAAATGGAATTTTTGATTAAAAAGAAAGAAAGAAAGAAAGAGAGCACTAGTTATCATAAAATGAATAGTAAAAATTTTATGAATTCATCTATACCATGTCAAAGATGAGAATTTAATGAGAAAAGAAATTGGCCATGAAGTTTGAATTGGAATTAGTATTTAAATTAGGAATCTGAAAATTAAAAGTAAAAGAAAAGAGAAAAGAATAAAGAAAATAGAAGAGGAATGGCGCCTGGGCCGACTACCCTTAATCCAGCCCACTTCAGCTTTCATCCGCGCGGCCCAGTTGCGCCTCCCCTTAAGCTTGCGTCGCTGACATCCCGGCCCCACGGCTCAGTCAGTGTATTCCGCAAGCCATCATCCGTTCACAGGATCGCGCTTGTGCCTCTGCCCTGCGGGCCCCACGAGTCAGGATCGTCTTCCCAGTCCCAGCGAAATCGCGCGCACCAGCGCCACCAACTCCGCAGTCCGCGGATTGACTCGCCCGATTCCCATGAATTTCGGCCGGGATCTTCGGCATGAACCTCCCCCAGCTCCAGGAATAAAAGCCGTGCGCCGTTATTTCCCCTTCTTCCTATCCGCACCGTAAGGAGAGCCGCCATAACCATCCATCGCCGCCGTTCCCGCTTAGCAATCGGGGTGCTTCGAGTTGTACTCCGCTGCGGTACTGAACCTCCCCGGGACCTTCTCGGGTGTGGGCGCGCCGTCCTCGGGCACGGTGGTGACCAAGGATCCCGAGAATTCATCACCGATGAGTCCGCGCCACCGGTCGGAGCTGGAAGGCCATCTCAGGTGCTTCGCTTGCCGAACTTCTTCTCTTAGGTATGCGTCTGCGCCCCCTCCTTCGTATGCGCTTAGTTTCGTTCGGGGTCATGCATCGTACCTCTGGCAATTGCTCACCGGAGCAGTACTTTCGCCGCGGAGCCGCGCCCCGTCGTTGCTTAGGATCTCGGCATCAGAATCGATGGTGAGGCATTCCTAATGTGGTTCGCACTGACCCCACCTACGTATAGCACCTATCCCATTTAGATTTGGCGCACTCGGTCGAAAGCTGGCCCTATTCCGGCGATGGGCCGCCGTGATTTGGTGGGCGGCGCCGCCAGTCCCGACCAGGTGACGCCAAGTTAGGCTGGGTCCGTCGATCGCGTAATCTACGGTCCACGTTAGTCGCTGCGTACCGATTTGGGTTGGCGTGGCGATGGCCGTCCGATTTTGATCGTACAGGCGAGAGTCGAGTTAGGGTAATTAAATCAGGGGCGTCAGAATTGAATTGAATGGCATAGATCGAGTACCGGTTCGATGTGTGGGTAGTCTAATCCGAACCGCCGGATCAAGATCCTACGGATGATAATAGAAAATACCCCTTTCGCAGCACATTTTACTTAAGAGCCCTCGGGCTTACATAGATTCAACCCGCCGTCCACTGAACAGCCCTCGGTGTCTTGGGACCTTTTGCGCCGAGCCCCCTGTCTTTCTCCAAAATAGTGCGCCCAGTCCAGTAGTGAATTAAATGGATTGAATGAAATAGAAATTAGATTTTTAATATGAAAATAAACCCTAAAACTTGTATAATTCATAGAATATTCATATGGGCTCCAAATTAATCCATTCCACTTTCTAAATTTTTATAATTTTATTCTTTATCACTTAGAGCCTCTGTTTTGTCATGAAAACAGTAATAAATTTAATTCCTCACTTAATCCAATTTAAACACATAAAACCTTTGAAAATGCATAACTTAAATTCTATAACTCCAAAAATTATGATTCCTGTTCCTAGAATTTTATTTTAATGTGTAGATTATTACTGTGTATTTTGTATATATGTTTGGTGTAATATTAATTTCTCTATATGTACTGTGCTTGTTTGTATTGTGGCGAGTAGAAGAGCCCGTTGCTGAGGATCCTGGTGAGCAGCAGGTTGAAGTAGCTGAGCAGGAGCTCATTGAAGGCAAGTTGTGCCCTTGACCACTTTTTACCCAATAATGCTCTTTAATATCATTTATTCATGCATAGGTTAATTTTGATGGGACCCAATAGGTTACCCTAGATTGTTTATCTCACTACCTTGTTTACCCCTGAATCACCTGGGTAGTTTGCTATTGCTTTACATAGTTTTGGGATAATCATTTATTACCTCTATGTTCCAATTCTTTTTGTTATTCTATTTATGTTCATGTTGAGATCATTAATGTTAATTGGAACATAGAGCTTAACTTGAGAACCACGTGCCACCACAAGGGTTTAATGGGACGCCCTTGGCTGACTAATTAGGAAAGCTAGTGGAAGACTACCTTACCCGAAAGGGGCAAGGGCAGTAGGGGAGTGGTCAGTGTAGGGAGGTCCTTGGTTGATTTTGCTGCGATGGCGGTCATCCAAGAACCCTGCATTGGAACTTCCTATAAACTGTAGCGGGTTTTCGGAAGCTAGTGGAACTTTGTAAAGGCCTCGTAGTGTTGCCCTGCCGCGCTTCCTAGGTAGAGGTGTATGGGAAGTCGCGATCCCTTGGCAGATGGGTAACATGACTTGTGGGTAAAGGGTACAACCTCTGCAGAGTGTAAAACTGGTATACTAGCTGTGCTCGCGGTCATGAGCAGCTCAGGACTCTCTAATGTTTAAATTATGGAACTTAAATTCAATTTTGTCATTTGCATTGCATGGGTTTGTTATTAATTTTGTTCTATTACTTTACTTATGGTTTGGTATTTACTTACACTTAGTAACTGCTAATAAAAGTTTGACCAACTACTTAAAAGCAATGCTCAGCTTTAACCCCTATCATTGATTAGCCCTTACACATCACATGAACTCACACCTTTGTGAGTTTATGTCCACTGGTTCCCCACAACTTGTTGAGCTATGATCATGTGTGAGCTCACCCTTGCTGTCTCACACCCCCCCTCACAGGAGAAGAGCAGGTGGTTCAGGAGGAGCCACAAGGCGAGGAGTATGATCTGATCTAGGTGGCGTTTCTCAGTTGACATTGGCGCCGACGATCCTTAGTTCGTTTTATATTTATTATTTTATTTTTTAATAAGTCTTCCGCTATGTAATAAATACTCTGATGTTTTGTGACATTTATCTCTATACACTCTATTATTATATGTGTTGTCTTCTTGGCGCATGTATGAGATGCACCTGGCTTTGTTCCTTAAAGCCGGGTGTGACAGAAGTGGTATCAGAGGAATGTTGACTGTAGGACGAGACCTAGATAGAAATGGACAAACCCTCTCCTACTTACCTTACTCTGACTCATTCTATACTCATCTCATCTTGATCTTGTCTCACCTTCTACTGTTCTACTCTGATCATTCTTACCTTTTCTACTCTAAGACAAGATGGATTTCACACCTTGGAATCCCTACCCTTATGACATTTTTAAGAGATAGGGAACCTGAGATGAAAATAAAACTATTTTCTCTATTTTAAAAATGTTGGTTGATTGTTCTGATGATCAATGTCTGATTTGCTTCTTTGAATGATTGAATTATTATAGATGGACATCTTAGTATGTACCACCATAAGGTAATGAATTAGCTATGGTAGGTAAAATATTAATCTGCTTAGCTAATAAAAATTCCCCAAATTAATCTGCTTTGTAAATACCTGCCTTGTCTACTGCTCTCTCTTACCATATGTATCTAACTCAGATGGTCAATACCAGGAGGGGTGGCGGAATTGATTTGCCTCCTAACCAACACACTCGAAGGATATATAGACAACCTCAGCCACAGCCTGCAGAGATGAATCCTCCTAATCACCCACCAGGCGGAGTTGACCCACTTGTTGCTGCTCAGATGGCGGTGATGCAGCAAATGGCAGACACTATGGCTGATATGCATGCCCAGATGCAGCAAGAACGCCAGGAGATGCGTCAGGAAAGAGAAGACATACGACATGAGTTGCGCCAGGAGCGAGAGGAGATACGCCAGGAAAGGAGGGCGCAACAATAGCAGCTGCAACAACAACTTCAACAACAGCAGCAACAGCAGCAAGTGCCATTGCCTCCACCACCACCACCAGTTCCACCCCGAGACAAGCATAGAGAGTTCATGAGTCATAAGCCACCTACATTTGCAAGCTCACCTGATCCACTAGACGCGGATGATTGGCTGAAGTCCGTTGAAAAGATGCTGAATATTGCACAGTGCACGGACCGGGAGAAGGTTTTATATGCTTCTGGACGTCTGACAGGTCCTGCTACTGACTGGTGGGATTCTTATACTGCTGCCCACGATGCTGCTGATACTATTACCTGGGCAGAGTTCAGTACACAATTCAGGAACTACCATATTCCAGCTGGTATGATAAAGATCAAGAAGAAGGAGTTTCTGTCATTGAAGCAAGGCAACATGTCAGTCAGCGAGTACAGAGACAAATTTATTCAGCTGTCGAGATATGCTCCGGAGGAAGTTGCTGAAGATGAGAGGAAGCAGGAGCATTTCATTGAAGGACTTAATGGACCCCTGCAGTATGCTCTAGTGGCACACACATTTCCATCATTTCAGAGGCTGCTTGATAAGGCCCTGGCTATTGAACACAAGCATGTTCAGCTGGGAGATTTGAAGAGAAAGGCTATATCTCAAGGACAAGGAAGCAGCAGTGTTCGTCCTCCCTACATTTCACACTACAAAATGACCCCCCCTTTAGCAATGCATATATGCGTTGGTACAAATCTATCTAAGCGTTGATATGGTCTATACCAACACATAATTATGTGTTGCCTATACTGCCGTTGCTATGGGCTACTGCAACACTTATACATACGTTGGTAAGTCATATAAATAAGTGTTGGTAAACTGCAACAGATTTTTATAAGGTACAACAACGCTTACATGTGTTGGTGCCGCCCGTGACTATCTCGTCATCATAGGATGCTACAACGTTTAGATTCGTGTTGTGGCAACATTTTTATGCGTTGCAAACAATAAACCAATAAATAAATATTTGAATATTTTATTTTGAGGTTAAGAGTATAACATGTTGAACAATGCACATTTGATATTTCTAGAATCATCCAGACATACATGCCAAAGAACAAAAAATAATATATATTAAAAATCAATAATTGCATTACAAGAAGTTGATCCATAGTTTCATATATAATATATGTTCGAGACACTTTTGGTATGATAAAAATATATTTACATATGACTCATAGTCATCGGTGATCTAGATCCTAAATAAACCAATAGGCAAAACAAATATCCATATGCAGCAAGCCCTTGCATCTTCATAGTGTTCCAGGTTCAGAACTGAAAAATGAAGCATAGAAAATATAACAGGTTAATATATACAAAATGACAGGAATAAGTAATGCAAAGTTGAGAAGAGATGTGCAAATATCGCATTTCAAAGAAGGGGAAGGAAAATATTATAACACAAAAATTCATACAATGGGAAGCATGCATAGCCTAGATTGATCTAATCATTATTTCTTATTTCTGCACATAGTCCCTGCCTCTTTGCCTTCAGCTCCCAAACTTCAGCTCCAAGCCTGCACAACTGAACTACCCCAGCATGGCATGGCAAGGTGAGCCCAATAGTGTAAGGGCAACGCATTAGTGATAGGAAGATTGGAAACAAATTTAGACACCAGCCATGATGTTTTTGCCGTATTTTGCTTGCGCTCCTCACCAAATGCCCAAAGCTTTCCTAGGACTAATGCACTTGATTATTAACTAGTAACAGAATAACTTCTGCAGCCTAGTATGGTTTTAGTTAGTTTGGCATATATGAGTGATGGCTTGTAACACATGGATGGCCTTACCCAATATTATCTATGTACTTCTAACATACTGATGTCTCCCAACCTATTTCATCAAACAAGATGTCTATATTCATGCATGATATAAAGTATTTATGAGACCAGTCAAATACCTTTACAATCCGATGCCGTTGTGCATTCGATGTTATTAGTTAACCATTTCAATCTACAAATGGGATCCAAAATTCTTTGCCTAGAGCAACATCTCCAACTTTGGTTTTGGGATCCTGACTAAGTACTCTGCCTAAGGCAACCTTCTTATTCGGATGTCTTGTGCTCTTTAAAAATACTTCTATGGAATCCTATGAGGGAATTTTGCATAATAGTGGTTCAACAAGTAACTATAATTATGAAGGAGGCATGAACTTGTTTACTAATAAGTAGTTACATGGTTCTTATTTGGTGCATGATTATAGGATTTCTGAGTCATGTCCTGGTTCATCACCTATATGTTATCGACTACAGTCAGCATGATATTTTACACATATAAAATTTTAAGAGAACAGAAGGACCTGAGTGAGCACCTTGGATGCATTACTGTTGTTTTTTTGTTTTAGTGATGCAGAAATTGTAGCTTGGAGTCCTTCGCGTCGTGGTTGTGGTGGATTGCTCTGCACTTCAAGAACACACAATTACATGTGAACTACTTGGGAACATAGTTTAGGAAATCTGCTGCTTGCTGCTTCTTTCAGCATGTATACAATATGATATAAACAATCTTATTCCTAGACAGATCATACATTGTTGTTATTTAGTTCAAGTAATTCCTATAAAAAGCAACCTTGGTACAGAATATCCTATGACTACTGCCTACTTTACCAATGATATTGCAATGAGGACATAATTAAACAACCTATCTTGTCACTGTTACTGCAACAATTAAGAATCATTCAAAACATACATAAAAAATCCTAATTGCCCATTGTTCCTAAATGTAGAAGCACAAACAATTCATAGATGGATCTAATCGCACAACATAACCATGCACCCTCATGTTAAAATCTGCAAGATTTCAAATAGTTCAGTCGTTGCACACCCAGATTTGATTAGGAAGAAATGTTGTTTAATTACCTAGTTATATGATAGCCCCTGCAGCCAGCATTAAAACCGAACCATCCTAATCCCAGAAAAACATGTCATACCACAAGATGCAGAGTTTCACTAATAAGAATTCAGGCAAGAATTCTCTCTAGAGCTAAAATCGGGCTAAATCTTTCGTTGCTGAGATTTATAATCTGCAGACAAGGAAAGTCACAGGAGGGACCTTAGAGAGCTCAACTAGGGTAGTTCTATGCAACTCAGGGTTGCAAAGGTTGAGAATATTATCTCTGAAAGAAATAGACCTATTAGAAACAAAACCATGTCTATATCAAAGAGAAATAAACATACTAAAATGCTAGAATAGAAAGCTTCAAGGTCTGCCAACTAGCTAGGTATATTTCAAAGAGAAATTGGGCTACGATGGATACATGAATACCATGGTCGATGAACCAACAACCATTTTATTACCAGTAATGAGAGAGCACAGACATATTTCTTTAGCGAGGTGTAAAGACCATGTAACTTTACTTTTAGTTTTTGTGTTTAAGTTCTTTAAAGATGAGCTGCTGATGCAAAAATCAGTATTTAAACACTTTCAGTTATCTGCAGTAAAAGCAAAGAACATCGACAGCACCACCATTGATGGTATTCTTCTTAATATAATGTTACTCAACTCTCCTACGTGTCCGGCAAAAAACACCATTGATGGTACTGAGGGGATGTAAAATAGGGACACCTGAGAGTCATTTGCTTCTGAACCACTGTTTGTGAAGAAAACTTTCCCCATTTCCCTTGCAGTGAACATGCTAAGGATCTCCTGCGCAAGATCCTGAAAGGAGCAGCAAAATTCCAATGGTCAGTTTTGGAAATTTGGCAAGTAAACTTTTTAGAAAAGAAACTAGGATAGAGACAGCGATTTCAAATTTGAAGAAGCCAACAACCAACGCGTGGTTCAAGAAAACTTACCAACGAAGGTTTTGTTGTACGGTTCCAGAAGGAATGGTAGAAGGGTAATTTGTTTAATTGCTCAGTTGCTGCTTTGACTAATCGAGGCTCGCTACCACCTAAAGACATAACGAACACAAATGATGCAGAAGTAACAGGTGCAAAGACATTGCTAAAGCCACAGAAACAAACACAAAAGTCGCGTGCACATACCTAAAGCTGTGCACCATAATCTTGCAAGAGAGTCCAGATACTTGTTCCCATTAATGTCATAGACATAGGAACCCTGCATAATCAAAATGGTGATAAGCTAGACTATGAAATATATTCTATAAATGTAAAGATTAAAATCTACTTCTCCACTACTGAACACTACATTTAAAGAGATGTAACAGAAACTATGGTGTAAAGTTCAGATTCAGAGTGACAACCTCAGATCTCTCAATGATCAGAGGGTGCAAATCATTGCTTTGCCAGCCAGCTGTAAAAGGCGCCAGCATGCCGTGGCCCTTGAACCTGGAAGAATCACCTTGTAGATCAGAAATAGACAGTGGTGACATGGCCCTTAAGCCCAATTATTCCGGTTCCAGACAAGAGGAAAGGACTGTGTACCCATTTTCTTCAGGCTGAGCAGACGGTGCTGAACCAAAATGTCTGACTGTCGCATCCAACAAGCTATCCACATAGCCTTGCAAACTCGTGGTGCCAGTTACATGCTTCAATAAGCTACTTGCATGCGATCAGGAGGGAAAAAAAGGATCACATATGAGCTGTGTGACGAACGCAAACCGCAAAACGTTGGCAAGTGGACATGGTGTTGCCTGGACGACACAATTAGGTCAAAAAGAATATGCGATGCTCACATTAGTACTGCCTTGAGGTGCTTTGACGTGAACACATATCCCGAATAAAGGAACCCTACTGTTGGGGACTTGTTCTCAAATGCTAAGAGTTAAGAACAAGGCAACATAAAAAGTGTTAAGTGTTAAAGTTCTTCGTCCTTCGAAACATTATGCCCCTTCGGGAATAATGAGCTTCGGACGAAGGCCATAAGAGACATACCTTCGTGAATATAACAAGCAATGACGAAGGATTCATATAAAGCATGAAATATAATTTAGACATCATCATAGAATCATTTCTATTTTATTAACATAGAAAAACAGAAATGATTACAGATTACAAATGTACCTTCAGTCCTGAGAGAAGGTAGAAAGTACAAGCGTGACGCAAAAGCGAATGCCCAGTCAGCGTGAACAGTACGGGAGTACTGTTCATCTATTTATAGACGCGGGACGCAGCCCACGTAAAATTACATCCATGTCCACTACATTTGTTAATGACTTATGGAAATCTGTCGAGGCCCACGTAGTCCTTTCATCTTTAAGTCGGTTCCCCTTTCTGCTATCGTGACGAAGCTTCCCCGCACACAGCTTCGGCTGCGTTCGTGCTTCGTCTGGTTCAGGCTTCGTCCTAGCCGTGCTTCGTATTCATAATTCTGAGTCCGAAAATACCTGTTCACGTAATCCACTTGGAAAACATTGTCAAATCATGTTTTTGAGGACCTTCGGAGGACGAAGGCCCCCAACACCTACCTTTGCATCTCAAAAGTACTACTACTACTGTCTGTGCTAAAGTAGGAATTGAATATACAAAACAGTGTAATCGCACGTACTCGTAAGCGCGATTTTTAAGATCAGGGATTCCTATAGTGTAATCTGATACCTCGACTGCTAAAGTAAGTAGCTAGCTCCAAGCAGAAACAGAAACCGTATAATTTATTTATCATACTAGTTTGCAACCAAAGATCGAAGCATGCATATTATCCATCGAATACCAGCCACACCAAGTCCCCACTTCCCCTGAGGCGGCAAACGTCGAGGATTCCTTAAAAAATGTGGTTTTTTTCTTCTCGTCCAGGGTGATGAGAAAGGCGGCTCTGTAGGACAAGAGGAAGGTTCATGGATGATCACTTGGGCGGGGGCATTGTTGGATCGGAGCAGGCGCAGCGCGATCATCATCGCTCCCGAAGGCGGGGGCAGACGGTGCCCTCGCGGGTTGTTGGAGGCAGGCGGGGGCAGGAGAGGAAGAGCGCCAGAAGCGAGGCTCGAGGGAGGCACGGGTAGGGGAGGAGACTTGTAGGAAGGCAGGCGAGGAGGACGCGAGGTTCGCGGAGAAGAAGACGTGCCCAATTTTGTCCAGGTATTGTAGGATGAAAACGGTATTTATTCGGTAATCAGTTTTTAGTCGTTTTTCTTTGATTGCGAATAAATATGATATAGAATATACAATATAAATTTGTATTCTTGTTTTTAACATTCAGCTTGTTAAGATTCATAAAATGTAAACCTCAAATTCATCCTATATTTTCTCAAATAATAGATACAAACTTCGGTATGGATTCGGAAACAAATTCGGTAATTTTTTCAACTTTTTGTGTTGTAGGGAGCAAATAATATATAAAACAATTTATGTAATATTTTATTCATATTTGTACTAATGTGCTTAATAACATAAGAAAAGATGAACACCAAATTTTATACATATCTATTTTAAATTATTATATTTGTCCTAACAGTTCAGATTACCACTTTCATCCTACTATCTGTATCTCTCTCCCCGAGTCACCGTGCTCCGCTCTGATAACGGCAGATCGGACGACAGAGGAAGCACGCCACCACCCTGGGGTGATTGATTGGTGTGGTTAGCTAGTTAGTTCATATCACATTAAATATTTAAATAATAATTATAAGTATTAAATATAATTTTAATTAGTTTGGTTACTTCTATATGTAATTAGTTTTATAATTAGAATATATCTCTTATCGTAATTATTATTTAAATATTCAATGTAATATATTCAATGTAACATGACTGAACTTTAATGTTTTGTTTAGTGCATCTCCTTCCCATGCAACCTTTCCATTACTAGTGTCTGCTAAATTAGGTTGTTGTGCTAAAAGTGCCTTCAATTCACCCTTGCAAAAAGAATTAGGGTGCTCAATAAACATCATGGAAGAAGTATTTGATTTGGAAAAAAATGAAACATATTTTTGCAATTTATGTACCACATGTGCATTCCTGTTCTTGCTGATGTTAGACTTGTGGGTATGGATATACAAAACAGCCCTGCGAGGGTATTTCTTTTCAGGATCATTTTCCCTCTGTAAACATGTAAATCAATATATATCATTCAACTACTGCAATTAATATGAATGTTTGACATATCTAAGGAACATGTTCACAAATATATTTATAAAAGATATACCAAATCTTCTCTATTTCTAGCGAAGCTTTTTGTTCCAGATGTATGCATTGCCTTTCTTCTTGTACAATTTATCCTATTGGTCTCACTTAAATCCTTCAAAAAAATAGTAAAAACAGGAACACAACAAAATAAGATGTTTCCTCAAATAAATCAGTAAATAATTACCGTGACTATGGTCATGTACCTATGCTTGTTGAGATTTAGCGTTTGTCAGGATTCTATAACAAACATTGAGTGTAACAACTAAACGTATACATCAATAAGGTTCATTTGGTTAGTTAGTATTACTTTGGTGGAAGGTGTTGGTTGTGAGTTCGATTTCTCTTGAAGACATGTTTTTTGCATGTTTTTTTGCAAATAATTTGAGATATGACAAATGTTTTAATAAGTGAAACACAATGACAATAAGATAAAATAAATATTTTAATAAATAAAACGATACAAAGTGGACTAAAAGATTTTGTATTGTTATCAATTCCCCCACTTTACACATTTTTTGTGCAATTTAGCATCCCCAACTACAATGCTTTAGTTAAAAATAAAAGGCACAATTGCAAAATTGCTAAAGTACCAAAATTAATCTACAGATACGGTTTGCAACGTATGTAAACGTTACAAGCATTCTAGTTACTCTACGCATACGGCTGCAACACATGGTAATCGTTGCTATGATCGTATTTACTCTACGCATACAGTTTGCAACGCATGTTAAATGTTTCCAGTACCATTGTAATTCAACAGATATAAGTTGCAACACATAACAAGCGTTGGAACCTAATCACTTCCAACACATATAATTGTACGTTGCTAGGTATACGTTGCTATAGGGGGGTTTATTTTGTAGTGTCACCACAGGGTACACCGACTCGACCAGGAGGACCGCGCCCAGTTCAGCAATCACCACTGAGGACTCCACCTCCTCGGCAGGCTACCCCTATTGGCACCCCGACGAAGTTTTCAGGACAGAGTCCAGGCACTACTTGTTTCAAGTGTGGGAAGGCTGGTCACTATGCAAATGTCTGCCCACAGAGGATTGCTACTACTCCAGTTCAGAACAGGCAGCAAACTCCAGGATCTGGCAAGGGATATTCTATTGCCAAAGTTAATCAAGTCAGCGTTGATGCTACCCCGGATGGTGGGGACCTCGTACTTGGTATGTTTTATGTTAATGCAATTCCTGCAACCATATTATTTGATTCTGGTGCTACACATTCATTCATGTCTGCTAGATATGCCAACACAAATGAAATACCACTGCTAAATATGAGAAAACCCATGATAGTAATTACACCAAAAGGGCCTGTTGAGGCGAATCAAATGACACGTAGATTGACATTAACCATTATGGGTAGAGAATTTGGAGCTACTGCTATAATATTAGAGTCAAGAAGTATAGATCTGATCCTGGGTATGTCATGGCTAAGAAAGGCAAAGGCCGTTATAGCATGTGGTAGAGGTACCGTAGAACTCACTACCACTAAGGGAGAAAGGTTTCAAGTTAATATTGCAGTAACCTCCTCACCCATGCGTGCAATGTTCTTTATACCGGAGGAGTTTGTTGGTGACAACATCCGGGTGGTTAGAGATTTTCCGGATGTCTTTCCAGAGGAGTTACCAGGGATGCCACCTGATAGAGAAGTTGAGTTTGTTATTGATCTCTTACCTGGAACCGCCCCTATTTCTAAACGGCCATATAGGATGTCCGTAGAGGAGTTGAAGGAACTTAAGAAGCAGTTAACTGAGTTACAAGATGCTGGGTACATTCGTCCGAGTTCCTCACCTTGGGGAGCACCGGTCTTGTTTGTACAGAAGAAGGATGGATCGCAGCGGATGTGTGTGGATTATAGATCTCTTAATGATGTTACTGTGAAGAACAAGTATCCGTTGCCCCGTATTGAGGATTTATTTGATCAGTTGAGAGGTGCAAGAGTATTTTCGAAGATTGATCTCCGATCGGGATACCATCAGATGAGGATTAGACCATCGGATATTCCCAAGACGGCTTTCTCGACTCGATATGGATTATATGAGTTTACTGTTATGTCGTTTGGATTAACCAATGCACCAGCGTATTTTATGAACTTAATGAACAAGGTGTTTATGGAGTACTTGGACAGATTCGTCGTGGTGTTCATCGACGATATTCTTATCTATTCTAAGAGTGATAGTGACCATGAGGAACATCTGAGATTGGTGCTACAGAAGCTACGAGATAACTAGCTATATGCCAAGTTCAGCAAGTGCGAGTTTTGGATTGGCGAGGTGCCATTTCTTGGTCATATTATTTCTAATGGAGGAATTTCAGTGGATCCTGCTAAGGTTAAGGAGATAATGGAGTGGAGAGTACCCACTACAGTTACTGAGATTCGGAGTTTCTTGGGATTAGCAGGATATTATCGGAGATTTATTGAAGGATTTTCTAAGATTGCTAAGCCTATGACTTCGCTTTTGGAGAAAGGAAGAGAATTTAAGTGGGACGAGAAATGCCAAGACAGCTTTGATCAATTGAAGAAAAGATTGATGTCGCCACCAGTATTGGTTATGCCAGACCTACAGAAAGGATTTGATATCTATTGTGATGCATGTGGCCAAGGCTTAGGATGTGTGCTCATGCAGGAAGGACATGTGATTGCCTATGCGTCTCGTCAGTTGCGGAAACATGAATTGAACTACCCCACTCATGACTTGGAATTGACAGCCGTTGTGCATGCGCTTAAGATTTGGAGACATTATATCATGGGGACCAAGTGCCAAGTATACACGGATCATAAGAGTTTGAAGTATATATTCACTCAGAAGGATCTCAACCTTAGGCAACGCCGTTGGTTGGAGCTTATTAAGGATTATGATTTGGAGATTCACTATCACCCGGGCAAGGCAAATTTGGTTGCAGATGCCTTGAGTCGTAAGGAGCATGTTCATTCAGCTATTGTTGCCCAGCTACCCGATGAGATTGTTGAGGATTTCAGGAGACTTAACCTGGGGATAGTTGCTCATACTGAAGGAGTTACTATTGATGTGGAACCTACTTTGGAGCAAGAGATCCGCAAAGGACAAATTGGTGATGCTAAAATAAAAGAGATCAAGGATCTAATTACTGAAGGTCGAGTTCTGGAATTTACGGAAGATGAGCAAGGCACTGTATGGTTCAAGGACAGGATGTGTGTTCCTGTTATTAAAAGCCTTCGGGAGACTATTTTAAAGGAGGCCCGTGATTCAGATTATTCTATTCATCCTGGTAGTACTAAGATGTACCAGGATTTGAAACGGAAGTATTGGTGGTATGGATTGAAAAGAGATGTGGCTGCACATGTGGCTATGTGCGATGTATGTCAAAGAGTTAAGGCTGAACACCAGAGGCCAGCTGGATTACTGCACCCACTGAAGATACCCGAGTGGAAATGGGAAGAGATTGGTATGGATTTCATTACTGGATTGCCTCGCACCCAGAAAGGATATGATGCTATATGGGTGATTGTGGATAGATTGACTAAAGTGGCTCACTTTATTCCTGTAAAGACTACATATAAAGGTTCTCAGCTAGCAGAGTTATATATGGCTTGAATTGTTTGTTTGCATGGAGTACCAAAGAAGATCGTGTCTGATCGAGGTTTGCAGTTTACCTCAAGATTTTGGAGAAGCTTTCATGAGAACATGAGTACAAAGTTGAATTTTAGTACAGCTTATCACCCTCAGACTGATGGACAGACTGAAAGGACTAATCAAGTATTGGAAGATATGTTGAGAGCATGTGCCCTTCAGCATGGAGGAAGTTGGGATAAGAGTCTGCCTTATGCTGAGTTCTCGTATAACAATAGCTATCAGGCCAGTCTGAAGATGTCACCTTTTGAAGCTTTATATGGAAGGATGTGCAGGACTCCTCTATATTGGGATCAGACTGGAGAGAGACAGTTCTTTGGGCCTAAACTGATTCAAGAGGCAGAAGAACAGGTCCGTATAATTCGAGAGAATTTGAGGGTGGCTCAAACCAGGCAAAAGAGCTATGCTGATAATAGAAGGAGGCCACTGGAATTTGAAGAAGGAGATTATGTGTATCTCAAGGTGTCACCACTTCGTGGAATGAGGAGATTCAAAGTCAAGGGCAAATTGTCCCCTCGCTACATTGGACCATTCTTGATCTTTAGAAGAGTTGGGGAGATGGCATACCAACTCGAGTTACCGGATAGTCTATCGGATGTGCATAATGTGTTCCACGTATCTCAACTGAAGAAATGTCTCCGTGTCCCTGAGGAACAGTTACCAATGGAAGAGCTCAGTGTTCAGGGTGATTTGACTTACACGGAGTACCCGATCAAGATTTTGGATACTTTGACTCAGGTTACGAGAAATAAGGTGATAAAGATGTGCAAAGTCCAATGGAGTCACCACAGTGAAGATGAAGCAACTTGGGAAAGAGACGAAGAGCTTCGCATAGATTTTCCCCATCTTTTCCCTCGTTCTTCTTAAATCTCGAGGACGAGATTATTTTTAAGGGGGGTAGGATTTGTAACACTCAGTTTGTAACATATAATAAAAGGGGAGGAATTAATTTCTTCATCTATATGTGTGTGTTATTTCTACTTATCATCACATGTGACCACCATATTCAAAAATAATAATAATAATAATAGTTAATGAAAGACTTATCACAAAAAATAATAATAATAATATGCATCATGCTGGGATTTTATTTTGATGTGCATTTGACGACTATATAAAATAATATAAATAGAAATATATTAGTGTTTCAATTTCACTGAACGACAATACATTGTTCCTTCCCGTCGTATCACACACGGAGAAGGTTGGTGGCATTCGCTACATCCACTAGCCTAGTCTGGCAGCACTAACAACTTAGTAGTAGTCGTCGTAGTCATCGTTGTTCCAGTTGAGGAATCTCCTTACAACTCCGACAATGGCGCCCAGCGCCACGAAGAGGACGAGCGTGTCGAAGCCACCGCCGACCCCGACGGCCACGCTCGGACCGGAGGCGAACAAGGAGAACAACGACCACCCGTAGTCGTATCCGTAGGCGCCGAAGAACGAGCCCCGTAGCCATATCCGCCTCGGCACCACCGACTGCGGGTTGATGTAGATGCACAACAGCAATGTATAACATTTTCGGTGACCAGGGTTATTTTCGGTGGCCAGGGCGTAGCTGCCGAAAATAATCAGTTGTTTTCGGCGGCCAGGGCAGGCCGCCGAAAATAACGCTATTTTCGGCGACTGTGTCAATAGCCGCCGAAAATAGTGTTATTTTCGGCGGCCACAGACACAACCGCCGAAAATAGCGTATTTAAAACCGTCGGCGTCTCCTTCTCTGTTCTCTATCTTTCTCTCTTGCTCCTTCTCTATTCCACTCTGCACCGTAGACGCCCGCCCCCGCCGCGCCGTAGACGCCCGCCCCTGCCGCGCTGTTGACGCCCGACGTCGCCGCCCCCACGGGGCGCCGCCCACCCCCGCCGCCACGGCCCGCCCGCGCCCCGCCGCCAAGCCACGCCGCCAAGCAGCGCCGCACGCGCCCTACCGACGCGCCGCCCGCAGGCCCCTAACGCCACCGACGCGCCGCCGGTCACGTCCGCCGTCGTCCTCGGCTCCCGTCGACCTTGGCTCCCATTAAGGTTATTTTTTGCGTATTTTATTTTGTATTTTCGGCGGCCTTTTATTTAATTGCCGCCGAAATTAGTATATTTTTGTAATTGTGTTTGTTGATTAGTGCGTTTGATTAATATTATTGTTTAGTTCGAGGCATATTGTATATGTGTTATATGTTTAGGGAAGGCATATGTGGTATATGTGGTTCATTAATGTATTAGTGGTATATGTGTTTGTTGATTAGTGCGTGTGATTAGTATTATTGTTTAGTTCGAGGCATATTGTATATGTGGTATATGTGGTTTAGGGAAGGCATATGTGGTATATGTGGTTCATTCTTATATTGTTTAGTGGCAGCGAGGTTATGCTGCTGAAAGTTTTTTTGGGTCCTGCTAGCTTGATGTGGGTTTAGAACCTATCCTTGCCTATACATTTAGGACCGATACACTTGACGAAGTTGAATAATGTTTTCGCGATATGGTTCTGTTTAACATTCTCAGGCATGGCTGAAGATCGTGCATGGATGTACAATGGTTGGAGTAGGAATGAACATCATTCTGATGATTGGGTAGCCAAGACCAAAGATTTTGTGGACCACATATTCTCCTTGTCATTAACCGGCACTGTCAGATGCCCTTGTAGGTGGCACGAAAACAATATATTTCTTAATAAGGAAAGAGTTAGCCTAGATCTTTGTCAGTTTGAATTTATGCCCGGATATGAGGTGTGGGAACATCATGGTGAGGTAGTACCCAACCAGAATGTAGAAGAGGAGGAAAATAATGATTGGGCTGGCGATGATGTGATGCATGAGATGCTAGATTCGCTATGTCCAGAATTAAACCTAAGCTCCGAGGATCCTGCCACACCAGAGGTTTCCAGAATTTTTAAACTACTAAAAGACTCTGAAGAGCCGTTGCATGAACACATAGATGTGAGTATACTCGCTTTTGTTACTCGGCTCATGGCCATTAAGTCCAAGTATTTTTTTCTCGAATAATTGTTACAATGAGATTTTATAGTTATTAGGAGATGTGCTCCCAAAGCCCAATAAGTTGCCTAAAGACATGTACCATTCAAAGACAATTATCAAAGGTCTCGGTATGGATTATGAAAAGATTGATGTGTGCAAAAATAATTGTATGCTTTTCATGAAGGAGCATGCGGGAGAGAAAAAATGTCTGAAATGTGGACAATCTAGATTTGTGGAAGTTGTTAATGATGAGGGTGATAAGGTGATGACAGATGTTGCACAGAAGCAGCTCCGCTACTTGCCACTAACTCCTCGAGTGAAACGGTTGTTTCTATCTAAAAAACTGTTATGCACATGTTATGCACAAAGAAGGTGTCTGTGATTATGATGACCTAATCATGCACCCTTCAGATGGGGATGCTTGGAAGGCTCTCGACACGTTTGATCCAGACTTTGCAGCTGATCCGAGGAACGTTCGAATTAGCCTCACGACCGATGGCTTCACACCTTTTGGTCAAATGGCATCATCATGCTCATGTTGGCCCGTCTTTGTTATTCCATACAACCTTCCACCTTCTCTTTGTATGAAATA
This sequence comes from Zea luxurians, assembly GCA_029449295.1. Taxonomy (NCBI): domain Eukaryota; kingdom Viridiplantae; phylum Streptophyta; class Magnoliopsida; order Poales; family Poaceae; genus Zea; species Zea luxurians. The sequence goes on along the minus strand of JAOPSE010000005.1, from coordinate 46,881,112 downwards.
TGAATTTATATTTCTTTGCTTAATCATTCCTGGCCCAGACTATCCTGGAAAGAACCTCAATGTCATGTTAAAACCCTTAATTGAAGAGTTGAAGGAGCTTCGGAAAGAAGTTGAAACATACGATGTTTTAAAAAACAGATATTCAAACTTCGAGTTGCATATTTGTGGTCGGTGCATGACTTCATGGAGTATGCTATTTTAACCGGTTGGAGTACACATGGTAGATTGACATGTCCATATTACGGTTCTGATATAGATTGCTTCTGTCTTGCTCATGGTGGAAAGATCACTTACTTCGATTGTCATCGACGCTGGTTGCCCAGGAAACACCCCTTTAGGAGCGATAAGAAAACTTTATAAAGAACACCGTGGTCACCAAAGGACCGCCTAAACATCTTAACACAGTAGAAATATATGCTCAGCTGAACAACCTTGTCCTAAATGAAAAGGGGGACAAGTACGAAGGATTCGGAGTGGACCACAATTGGACACATATATGTGGTCTCTGGGAGCTCCCTTATATGTCATCATTGATTCTTGTGCAACATTAATGTCATGCACCAAGAAAGTAATGTTGCTAAAGCCCTCATACACACATGCATGCATTTTGAAAAAACAAAGGACGATCTGAAAGCTCGAAGAGATCTAGCAATGCTTTGTGACCGACCAACCCAAGTGCTCAATGACAACGGCAAGCCGCCACGTGTCTTGTTCTGTCTTACCTCTAAAGATAAGATCGAGGTAATGAGATGGATGGAAAAAAATTAAATTTCCCGATGGTTATGCTGCAGGCTTGAAAAGAGCTGTGAATTTGAAAACAGGAAAACTAACTTGGTTAAAGAGCCATGACTTCCATATATTAATGGAGAGGATTATCCCTGTCATGTTTCGTGGTTACATGCTCGACGCCATGTGGCAAGCAATAGCTGAGCTAAGTTATTTACTTATTTCTACAGGCAGATTTGTGCCAAAGAAATAAGTAAAAATATGATGGAGAAGTTGGAGAAAGAAATACCATTGTTGTTATGCAAGCTAGAAAAAAATATTCCCACCTGGATTCTTCAATCCGATGGAGCATCTACTTATTCACATTCCATACGAGGCAAAGGTTGGTGGACCTGTACAATATAGGTGGATGTATCACATTGAACGTGCACTCAAAAACCGATGAGGCATGGTTCGAAATAAGGCTAGAGTAGAAAGATGTGTCGCTGAAGCTTTTTTGCTAAAGGAGGTTTCATACTTCATGAGTGTGTATTTCGCAGAGGAACATAATGTCTACGCTGCGACCATGCGATACAATGTCGATGAGGAACCTCCTATCAGTGATCTCAACATTTTCCAATGGAGAGGCACAAGTACTAGTAAGGGCACGTTCTACCACCTTAGCATGGATGAAAGAATGTCTGCATTGCTATACATGTACTCGAATATGGAAGAAATGGAGCCATATTTCATGTAAGTCTTTATTTTGCCCCATAATTTCTTTGCTAAGGAGCCATATTTAATTACTTATTTGTCGTACAGTAAGTTCAGCGAGGAAAATTGGACTTATTCCCATCAGCCTACAAGCAAACAACTAGATATGATGTGACGACATGGGAGGCAAGGAAGACCTAATTTTGTTGACTGGTTTCGGGAGCATGTAAACTCTTTATATTCCTTACTTTGATGTAATTTAGCCTTTTACGCGAGGTAGTCATTTTAACTGTATATTATTTGTAGTGCATAAAGACTCCTAACATACACGAGGACTTGAGACAACTATCTTATGGGACGGTGACTTGCAGAACCTTTGGTCGATACGATGTGAATGGCTTCCATTTTCGTTCAGACCAATTTGAAAAGTCTCGTTCGCGTGCAGCCACACGTAACACTGGAGTTCTGACTAGGGCACTCGATGCACTTGGAAGAGAAACTAATTATTATGGCATCATTCAAAACATCCTAGAGTTTAATTTTGCAGGGAACAAAACTTTGAAATTAGTACTCTTTCTATGTGATTGGTTTGACAGCAATAATGGGATTAGACAAAGTCAATATGGCATAACTGAAGTAAAGCACAAGGAACGACTTTGAGGCCATGATAATTTTATCCTTGCACACCAGTGCGAGCAGGTCTACTATATGTCGTACCCAAATCCGAAGTTTAAAGCATGGTGGGTAGTTCACAAGGTGAACCCTAGGGAACGTTTTACATACTCCTTGCACTGCTGGTTATCAATTTGAAGACCAACATGCCGATGATGTTTATCAAGAAGAAGAATTGCCAACCACTTTTACTATCGATGAGGGTGTTACACTGAACTCACTAGTCGGAGACCGTAACGATGTCACTACTGATGAGTGTGTTGCACCGAAACAAAAACGAAACCCAAGGAATAAAAAAGCCACATTGCGAGCTTTGGATCCTTGCACTAGCTGGTCACAGTTCACACTAGCTCCACATGCTACATATGGAATAGCTCAAGGCGTCGTCAAGCACGACTTTTGGGTAAGAGTAATGTTTCAAACTAACATTTTTTGATTTGTTTCAGACTGTCGGCGTTTCGACCCCGGGGGTCCCTGGACCGACGAGTAAATTTGTCGCTGCGTGTCCCAGCCCAAATGGGTTGGCGCGAGGTGGAACACAAGGGGGAAAACGCGGCTCATGTTATCCTGCACCAGGGGGATACGCTCGTAGTAGGGGTTACAAGCGTTCGCTAGAGAGAGAGAGAGAGAGTGAGCCTGTTCGTCAGCTCGTTCTCCCGCGCGACCCTCTCGCATGAAGGCCCTGGACCTCCCTTTTATAGATGCAAAGAGAGGGTCCAGGTGTACAATGGGGGGTGTAGCTATGCGCTAACGTGTCCGGTAGAGAGGTGCCTGAGCCCTGTGTACATGCCAACGTGGCTATCGGAGAGGTGCTAGAGCCCTGTGTAGGCGATAACGTGGCCGTCGGAGAAGTGCTTGAGCCCTGTAGAAGTACAGCTGTCGTTGCTGCTGGGATCTTGCTGACGTCTCCTTGCTTCCGTAGGGGGCTGAGAACCACCGTCGTCATGGACGCACGCGGGGAGCCATCATTACTTGTTACCGGGGCGAACCAGATGGGACGCCGGTCTTGTTCCCCCGTAGCCTGAGCTAGCTAGGGGTAGGGTAATGATGTATCCCCCGTGGCGCGGTCGGTCCGAGCCCAAGGTCGGGCGAGGCAGAGACTTCTCCTGAGGCCGAGGCCGGGGTCGGGCGAGGACGCGATTCCTCTCGAGGCCGAGGTTGAGGCCGAGCCCTGGGGTCGGGCGAGGCGAAGACCACCTTCCGAGGCTGAGGTTGAGGCCGAGCCCTAGGGTCGGGCGAGGCGCAGACCACCTTCCGAGGCCAAGGTTGAGGCCGAGCCCTGGGGTCGGGCGAGGTGGAGACCTCCTTCCGAGGCCGAGGTTGTGGCCGAGCCCTAGGGTCGGGCGAGGCGGAGCTTCCTGTTGCGCCTGAGGCTGAACTTGGCTGTTGTCAGCCTCACCCTGGCGGGTGGCACAGCAGTCGGAGCGGGGCGAGCGGCGTTGTTTTCCTGTCAGGTCGGTCAGTGGTAGGGCGAAGTGACTGCGATCACTTCGACCTTGCTGACTGAGGCACGTGTGTCAGGATAAGGTGTCAGGCGATCCTCGCATTGAATGCGCCTGCGATACGGTCGGTTGATGAGGCGATTTGGCCAAGGTTGCTTCACAACGAAGCCTGCCCGAGCTGGGCTTCGGGCGAGTCAAGGGTGCGCCCGCTGCCTGAGGAGGCCCTCGGGTGAGACGTAACTTCGTCCAGGACTACAGTTCTCGCCCAAGGCTGGGCTCGGGCGAGGCAAGATCGCGTCCCTTGGGTAGACGAAGCCTTGACCTAAAACGTGCCCATCAGACTCTGCAGCTTGTGCAGATGGTGGTTACCAGCCATGTTTAGGAGTGTTGGGGGTACCCCTAATTACGGTACCAGACAGTAGCCCCCGAGCCTCGAAGGGGGTGTTGGCACTCGCTTGGAGGCTTTGCCGCACTTTTTTGCGAGGGGACCGGCGTTTCTCGGTTATACTTTGTTCTGGTGGGTGCGCGCGAGCGCACCCGCCGGGTGTAGCCCTCGAGGCCTCGGAGGAGTGGTTTGACTCCTCTGAGGTCTTATTGCCTTTCGTGATGCCTTGGCCGGCCTGGTTGTTCCCTCATGCGACCTGATTGTAGCCCGGGTGCATGGTCAGGTCCCGAGTTTTTAGGCTGGTTTGTTGACGCTGTCAACGGTTTGGCCGTAGCCGGGTTGCGAGAGCAGCCCCGGAGCCTCTGCACGGAGCGAGAGGACGATCAAGGATCATCTCGACTTTTATGATACGCCCCTTTGTCGCATTTCCGCAAGGAGGAAGGGGGGGAAGCGCCATGTTGCCCTCGAAGGGTGCCGAACATGGTGTCTCCGGTGAGTTGCTAACGGGTGATCCGAGTGGACGCCCGTGCCCCGTTCGATAAGGGTCGGCTAGTGGCCCAGAGGCGTGCTCCAAAAGTACCCGCAGGTGATTTGCCGGACCCGGACCCGTTCGATAGGGTCCGAGGGCTCGATGCCTCCCTCTGGTGGGATTCCGTTACAAAATCGCTCCTGCTGGTCTCGGAAATGTCCTAGGGTACCTCGGGAGCGTAGCCCGAGCCTCGGCCATGTAACGGACGTACCCAGAGTCATCCCTCGCTCTGTGTGCTCTGGGGCGGCTGTCGAACCCTTCCGGGGGGCCAGCCTTCGAACCCCTAATCAGTAGGGGGCGCGGAGCCCGAGTGCTCTGGGGCGGCTGTCGAACCCTTCCGAGGGGTCAGCCTTCGAACCCCTGATCAATAATGAGCTTGAAGCCCGAGTGCTCTGGGGCGGCTGTCGAACCCTTCCGAGGGGCCAGCCTTTGAACCCCTCATCTGTAGGAGGGCTCGAGGCCCGCTTCCTTCACAGAGAAGGATCCCTTTCGAAATATCCCCTTTCCTGGTCCCTGTAGCAAGAGAGAGAAAGGGGAAGAGGAAAAGGATATGAATTTAAACGGTGTAGCGCACCTTTTCTGATGCGGTCATCATGGTGGAGGTGAAACAACGCCCGCTTCGTCTGCCAAAGGTGTCGCTTGCCCTGCCGAGGAGTTAATGCGACGGGACGGGCGATTCGCGGGGCGGCCGTGTGTGTGAGTCGTTCGAGGAACGGAACACGGGCACGTCGTCTTCACACCGTGGGAGAGGGCTCCCCTGTTGCTTCAGGAGGGGATGCAAGCCTGCAGGCGACTCGACCGCTGCTTCCGCTCGTCTACTGCCGCCATTACTGCCGGTCCACTTTTGGCCATATTGACCGTTGCGCCTCCTCCCGCGGCTGACTGACCCGTGATCGTTGTGCTCGATTGGCACTGTTGGGTCATGTGCAGGGCTGCCTCGGGTCACGGTACTAGTTCCACAGACGAGAAGACGCGGCATTGGCACGAGTGGCGGTGCGGTTTCCTTGCACGTAGTAACCGTTGCGCCGGTTGCATGACATGCGGGCCTGGGCCTTCACGCTGAACCACCAGATGAGATGAAGCCGAAAGGGTGCCCAACCGTGGTGCGGTTGCACGCCTCCTGCATGGCGTTCCGCCCTTTCGCCTGCTGGTTTCAGCGAAAATGGGGGAACGCTTATAACCGTGGGGCGGTTACCTACTTCACGCGCATTGGTTTGGCTTCTTCCATTTCTGGTCAGCCCGCATGACGTGTGGGACCCAGCCCCCGTGTCGTAGGGGGAGGACCCTGGAGTATGTCGGTGAAGATTTTGCCCGTGACGCTTGATGATGCGAGTGGGGAGAGCCGCCTTTAAAAAGGGATCGATCCCCGGGCGGTGGCCATGTCTTCGCACTCCCCTCATGCATCGCGCCCTTCCACCTTCCGAGCCCCCGGATGGGGGGCACCCGCGTTGCCTTCGTCTTGCTGCTGTTGGAGGAGCGCGACCTCGCGGGGGTTGGCGCTTTTTAGCCATCGCTTGGCTTCAAGGATTTTCATCATGCAGCCCGGCTGCATTCCCTCACCAATGGTCATCCAGGACGATGACCACCAGTTCGATGGTGGGGAGAAGCAAGCCAGGCTGTGGCCTCTGGTGTGGAGGTAGTTCATACCCGCGGGAGTGGAACCGGAGTTCCATTTGCAATGGCACCCTGAGTATGGGTGTTTGTTCATTGTGGCTGTCGAGGCCTGAACATCTGGGTATTTGAGCGTGAAGCCGTGTTTCTTCCTCATTTCGAGCACTAGGACTCGCCTGTCGGCTAGCTGAACCGCTTAACCAAGTGTGAGTTGCCCTGCGCGGAAGGTGACGAGTGAGGTATCCGTATCCTAGAGGCGTGGGAGTCCCTCGGCTCAGTCGTCCTTGACACTCAAGGGCTCCCTTGCCCAGTTTTAGAACCTTCGGCCGCTCTGCGATGAGCCAAAGCCGGAGGCAGCGGTGTCGGTGCGGACAGAGGCGGAGTCGGCTCGAAAAGAGGCTTCGTCGGCCCGGGAGCACGTGGCTTCCCTGGCCGAGGAGGCGCGGCAGCAGCGGCTGGAGCTTGGCCAGGTTGTCCGCTAGCGGGACCAACCCCGGGGTCATGCTGCCGAGGCCGTGAGCCGGGCTGAGGTCCTCGGGGGACAGCTGGCTGAGGCTACGGAGCGGCCAGCCGAGGCGTCCGCTCGGGCCGGAACCCTTGCGGAGAACCTGACCGTGAGGGGCCCGAGCGCGGTGCTGGTGTCTTCCCTTGGGGTGGAGATCCTTCCGCATGTATCGCCGTCCGAGGCTGGGCCAAGTTCCGCTGAGGGTGGAAACGACGCCAAGGGTGCTGTTGCTCCCTCTGCCGATGTCTGAACCTGCAGGAATAGTTTGTCTGTAGCATGCGTATGTTTTTTGCGGCCGCCGAGGCCTAAACATCTTATTGTCGTGTTATAAAGCTGTGTTTTCTTTCCTCTTGTTTCGAGTATCAGGACTTGTTCGTCGGTAGCAAAATTGCTTACCCGAGCGAGAGTTACTTTTCGCGGAAGGTAATGAGTGAGGTATCCGTATCCCGGAGGCGTAGGAGTCCCTCGGCTCGGTCGACTTTGCCGCTTACGCGCACTCTTACCCGTTTGTAGGATTCTGTTATCGATATAGTCGAGAAGGCACGAAAGTCGTTCTGGTAGAAAAGTTTTCGAGCGTTAGGACTTGTTCGGTAGCAGAATCGCTTATCCGAGCGTGAGTTACTTATCGCGGAAGGTGATGAGTGAGGTATCCGTATCCCGGAGGCGTAGGAGTCCCTCGGCTCGGTCGGCCTTGCCGCTTACGTGTACTCTCGTCATTTTCAGGATCCCGCTATCGAAGCAGTCGAAAAGCACGAAAGACGTTCTGGCAAAAGACTTTTTCCGAGGAAAATTTTGACGCAGAGGGGGTTCCCCCCTTCTAGCCCCCGAGGGAGGGTCGGGCTTTGCCGAGGCAAGGCTGATCCTTCCTTGATGGTTAGACTTTATTTATGTATGTAAAGAAAGTGAGGAATATGAATGACTTAAAACATCTTAAGGGTAGAAGCGACGTAGTTGTTGGATGTTCCAAGCATGGTTGTAGACCTCGCCTTGATCGTTGGCCAGATTGTATGTTCCGGGCTTCAAAATTTTGGCGATGGTGAATGGCCCTTCCTAGGGAGGAGTAAGCTTGTGGCGTCCTCGGGCATCTTGCCGCAGCCGAAGTACCAAGTCTCCCACCTGGAAGCCTCAGGGCTGAACCCCTCGGGCGTGGTAGCGTCGCAGAGACTGCTGATACCGCGCCGTGTGTAGTAAGGCCTCGTCCCGAGCCTCTTCCAGCTGGTCTAGTGAGTCTTCTCAGCTGGCCTGGTTGCTTCGGTCGTCGTACGCCTTTGTCCTCGGGGAACCGTATTCTAAGTCTGTGGGTAAGATAGCCTCGGCCCCATAGACTAGAAAGAACGGCGAGAAACCCGTGGCTCGGCTTGGCGTCGTCCTTAGACTCCAGACTACCGAGGGTAGCTCTTTCATCCATCGCTTGCCAAACTTGTTGAGGTTGTTGTAGATCCTGGGTTTAAGTCCCTGCAAAATCATACCGTTGGCACGCTCCACCTGCCCATTCGTCATGGGGTGAGCTATGGCGGCCCAGTCCACACGGATGTGGTGTTCCTCGCAGAAGTCCAGGAACTTCTTTCCAGTGAACTATGTGCCATTGTCGATGATGATGGAGTTCGGGACCCCAAAGCGATGGATGATGTTGGTGAAGAACGCCACCGCCTGCTCGGACCTGATGCTGGTTAGGGGCCGGACCTCGATCCACTTGGAGAATTTGTCGATGGCGACCAGCAGGTGCAAGAAGCCCCCGGGTGCCTTCTGCAAGGGACCGACGAGGTCCAGACCCCCACACAACAAACGGCCAAGTGACGGGTATTGTCTGCAGGGCCTAAGCGGGCAGGTGCGTCTGTCTCGCGTAGAATTGACACCCTTGGAAAGAGCGTACAATCCTAGTGGCGTCGGCCACCGCGGTCGGCCAGTAGAAGCCTTGTCGGAAGGCGTTCCCAACGAGGGCTCGAGGTGCTGCATGGTGACCGCAAGCCCCCGAGTGTATTTCTTGCAATAGCTCCTGTCCTTCGGCGACAGATATGCATCGTTGGAGAATGCCTAAGGGGCTGCGGTGGTAGAGCTCCTTTTCATCACCCAGTAAGACGAACAACTTGGCACGCCGCGCCAGTCGCCGAGCTTCGGCCTTGTCGAGGGGTAGCTCTCCTCGGAGGAGATATTCCAGGTATGGGGCCTGCCAGTTTGGGTTAGGCGTGACCCCATTCTGCTCTCCCTCGATGCGCAGTGCCTCACCCTCGGCGGGCGAGGATACCTCGGGCTGGGCCGAGGCCTCCTCGGGCTCGGGCGTGTCGTCAATCTTGACGGAGGGTTGATGTATGTCTCTGGAGAAGACGTCGAGGGGAACCGTTGTCCGCCTCGAGGCTATTTTCGCCAGCTCGTCCGTAGTCTCGTTGCACCGTCGAGCGATGTGGTTGAGCTCCAGCCCGTAGAACTTGTCTTCCAGGCGTCGAACTTTGTCGCAGTAGGCCTCCATCTTCCGGTCGCGGCAGTGGGAGTTCTTCACGACTTGGTCAATGACAAGCTGCGAGTCACCGCGACCATCGAGGCACCGAATCCCTAGCTCGATGGTGATGCGCAACCCATTAACCAGAGCCTCGTACTCAGCCACGTTGTTTGACGCCGGAAAATGGAGGCGCAACACGTAGCGGAGATGTTTCTCGAGGGGTGAGATGAAGAGCAGGCCAACACCTGCTCCTATTTTCATCAACGACCCATCGAAGTACATTGTCCAGAGTTCCAGTTGGATCAGAGCTGTTGGCAATTGGGTGTCGACCCATTCTACCAGGAAATCCGCCAAGACTTGAGATTTTATGGCCTTCCAAGGGACGAATGAGACTGTTTCGCCCATGAGCTCCACTTCCCACTTTGCTATCCTACCCGAGGCCTCTCGGCACTGGATGATCTCCCCCAGGGGGAAGGATGACACCACAGTCACCGGATGAGACTCGAAGTAGTGTCGCAACTTTCGCCGTGTCAGAATTACTGCGTACAGTAGCTTCTGAATTTGCGGGTAGCGGATCTTGGTCTCGGATAGCACTTCACTGATGAAGTAAACCGGCCTCTGGAGGAGCAGTGCATGCCCTTCTTCTCGTCTACGATCGTGACGCTGACCACCTGAGTGGTTGCGGCTACGTAGATCAAGAGGGCTTCTCCCGCATCGGGGGGCACCAAGATGGGCGCATTTGTAAGGACTGCCTTTAAGTTTCCGAGGGCTTCCTCGGCCTCGAGGGTCCAAGTGAAGCGCTCGGCCTTCCTTAAGAGGCGGTACAAGGGTAGGCCTTTTTCGCCGAGGCGCGAGATGAAGCGGCTCAGAGCCGCAAGGCATCCCATGACCCTTTGTACTCCTTTCAAATCTTTGATAGGCCCCATGTTGGTGATGGCCGCGATTTTCTCCGGGTTGGCCTCGATGCCTCGCTCGGAGACGATGAACCCCAGGAGCATGCCTCGGGGGACTCCAAAGACACACTTCTCGGGATTGAGCTTCACGCCCTTCGCTCTCAGACACTTGAATGTCGTTTCAAGGTCAGAGAGGAGGTCAGAGGCTTTCCTCGTCTTGACAACGATGTCATCGACGTAAGCCTCGACTGTTCGGTCGATGTGCTCTCCGAACATGTGGTTCATGCAGCTTTGGTATGTTGCACCTGCATTCCTCAAGCCAAATGGCATAGTAGTATAACAGTACATGCCAAAATGTGTGATGAAAGAAGTCGCGAGCTGGTCGGACTCTTTCATCTTGATTTGGTGATAACCTGAATAGGCATCAAGGAATGACAGGGTTTCACACCCAGCAGTGGAATCGACAATTTGATCAATGCGAGGCAGAGGGTAGGAACCTTCGGACATGCCTTGTTTAGACCAGTGTAGTCTACGCACATCCTCCATTTCCCACCTTTCTTTTTCACAAGCATAGGGTTAGCTAACCATTCGGGATGGAATACCTATTTGATGAACCCTGCGGCCATCAGCTTGTGGACCTCCTTGCCTATGGCCCTGCGCTTTTCTTCGTCGAAACGGCGCAGAGGCTGCTTCACGGGTCGAGCACTGGCTCGGATATCTAGTGAGTGCTCGGCGACATCCCTCGGTATGCCGGGCATGTCCGAGGGACTCCACGCAAAAACTTTGGCGTTCGTGCGGAGAAAGTCGACGAGCACTACTTCCTATTTGGGGTCGAGCTCGGAGCCGATCCAGACTTGCTTGCAGGCGTCATTGCTAGGGTCGAGAGGGACGGACTTAACCGCCTCAGCCAGTTCGAAGTTGCCGGCGTGGCGCTTCACATCAGGCACCTCCTTGGAGAGGCACTCCAGGTCGGCGATGAGGGCCTCAGACTCGGCGAGGGCCTCAGCGTACTCCACGCACTCCACGTCACATTTGTACGCGTGTCGATATGTGGATCCGACGGTGATGACCCCGTTGGGGCCCGACATCTTGAGCTTGAGGTACATGTAGTTGGGGACGGCCATGAACTTGGCGTAGCACGGTCTCCCCAGTACCGCGTGGTAGGTCCCTTGGAACCCAACCACCTCGAACGTGAGGGTTTCTCTACGAAAGTTGGAGGGAGTCCCAAAACAGACTGGCAAATCGAGCTGCCCAAGGGGGAGGACGCGCTTCCCGGGGACGATCCCGTGAAAGGGCGCCGCACCAGCTCGAATCATGGACAGATCGATCTCCAAGAGCCCGAGGGTCTTGGCGTAGATGATGTTGAGGCTGCTGCCTCCGTCCATGAAGACCTTGGTGAGCCTGGCGTTGCCGATAACGGGGTTGACGACGAGCAGGTACTTTCCTAGGCTCGGCACGCAGTCGGGGTGGTCGCCTTGGTCGAAGGTGATGGGCTTGTCGGACCAGTCTAAGTAGACTGGTGCCGCCACCTTTACCGAGCAGACCTCCCGGCGCTCCTGCTTGCGGTGCCGAGCCGAGGCGTTCGTCACTCGCCCACCATATATCATGAAACAGCCGTGGACCTCGGGGAACTCCTCTGCCTTGTCGCCCTCCTTCTTGTCGTTGTCTTAGCCTTTGCCACCTTCCGCCGGGGGCCCGGCCTTATGGAAGTAGCGCCGAAGCATGACACATTCATCAAGGGTGTGCTTGACGGGACCCTGGTGATAGGGGCATGACTCCTTGAGCATCTTGTCGAACAGGTTGGCCCCTCCGGGAGGCTTCCGAGGGTTCCTTGTCTCGGCGGCAGCGATAAGATCTGCGTCGGCGGCGTCGCACTTCGCTTGTGACTTCTTTTTCGCCTTCTTCTTTGTGCCACGCTGGGCGGATGCCTTGGGGACGTCTTCCTGCTGGCGTCCCTGAGGCTGCTTGTCCTTCTGGAAGATGGCTTTGACCGCCTCCTGACCAGAGGCGAACTTGGTGGCGATGTCCATCAACTCGCTCGCCTTGGTGGGAGTCTTGCGGCCCAGTTTGCTCACCAGGTCGCGACAAGTGGTGCTGGCGAGGAACGCCCCGATGACATCCGAGTCGGTGATGTTGGGCAGCTTGGTGCGTTGCTTCGAAAACCGCCGGATGTACTCTCGCAGGGATTCCTCTGGCTGTTGGCGGCAGCTTCGAAGATCCCAAGAGTTCCCAGGGCGCACGTACGCGCCCTAGAAGTTTCCAGCGAAGGCTTTGACCAGGTTGTCACAGTTGGAGATCTGCGCAGGAGGCAGATGCTCCAGCCAGGCTCAGGCGGCATCGGAGAGGAACAGGGGGAGGTTGCGGATGATGAGGTTGTCGTCGTCCGTTTCACCCAGCTGGCAGGCCAGCCGGTAGTCCGCAAGCCACAACTCCGGCCTTGTTTCCCTCGAGTACTTGGTGATGGTAGTCAGGGCTCGGAACCGGGTCGGGAACGGCGCCCGTCGTATGGCCCGGCTGAAGGCTTGCGGACCTGGTGGTTCGGGCGAGGGGCTCCGATCCTCCTCACTGTCGTAGCATCCCCCACGCCTGGGGTGGTAGCCTCGGCGCACCTTCTCATCGAGGCGGGCTCGACGGTCGCGGCGGTGGTGCTCGTTGCCGAGGCGACCCGAGGCTACATGCGTCGTGTCCCGCATGCACCCGGTGTGGACCGAGGCCTCCCGCACGAGTCGGGAAGTCGCTGCGCGATGCTCTGGAGGGTACCCTTGCCTTCGGGAGGTAGAGCTCTCGGCCCGTCGGACCACAGCATCCTCCAGGAGATTTTTTAGTTCTCCTTAGATACGCCGCCCCTCGGTGGTGGATGGCTCCAGCATTGCTTGGAGCAGTATCGTCGCGGCAGCCAGATTCTAACTGACCCCGCTGGAGGCCGGGGGCAGCCTTGCCTTGGCATCGTCAGCGATACGGCGCTGGACGTCCCGGGCCTGATGACGTGCTTCTCCGGCGAGTGCTCGGCCTGCCCACTCCTGCTCGATGTTTTGCTGGAGGTGCACAAGTTGCCCTGCTTCCTCGTCGAGCTTGGCCTGCATCTCGCGGATTTGCTCGAGCTGTGTGTCCTGACCCCCCACAGGGACTGGGACCATAGCTAGCTCCCGCAGGATGTCAATGCGAGGCGTAGGCCCAGGGGATCGTCATCCTCCGGCATACCGAGATGGTTGCCTTCGTCGTGACCCCCTAGATCGATGTGGAAACATTCGCAACTTGGGCCACAACCCTCGTCGTCAAGGCTGTGGCCATCATCGGAGCAATTGAAGAGGCAGTAGTCACATGCGGTCACGAAGTCTCGCATGGCACTGGGATTACTGAGCCCGGAGAAATCCCAACCGGAGTCGGGATCATCTTCTTCCTTGGAACTCGGGGGCCTGTAGGTTGAGACGGCCGTCAATCGGTCCCAAGATGACCACATGTGGTACCCCGGAAGGTTAGGGTATGCCTTTACGAAAGCGCTCACCAAAGCGGGGTCGCTTGGTGGATCGAAGCTGAATCTAAAAGGCACAGGGTGGAAAACGGGCGGTACCTCTCGATTGATGGACGGTGGCAAAGTCGCGTCGGGGACGGACTGCACCGTTATCTTAGGTACGAGGCTAACGCCCAGCAAGTCCTCCGCGAGAGTGCTGGCGTCATCTGTCTGCTTGGGGTTGTCATGTTGCAGGGAAACGACACTCGTCGTTGTCTCAGGCGCGAGGACAGTGCCCGACATGTCCCCCGCTGGGGTGCTGGCGTCGTCGACTCGCTCGACAGCCGACGAGGTGCTGCCTCCTGCCTGGCCACGGTTGCCCCGCCTCCTCCTCCTGCGGCGAGGAAGGCGGCGAGACAAACCCGGATGCCGCTCTTCCACCACGGGGGGAAGACGTCGTCGAGTTCACCATCGCCGCGCGAGCTGACGGCCGTCGTTGTCGTTGTCGCGCTGCGGGGGGAGGAGTACCATGTCGTAGCTGCCGTCGAGGGACATGAACTCAAGACTCCCAAAGTGGAGCAGCGTCCCGGGCTGAAGAGGTTGCTGGAGACTACCCATCTGGAACTCAATGGGAAGTTGTTCGTTAACACGTAGTAGGCCCCTACCTGGCGCGCCAACTGTCGGCGTTTTGACCCCGGGGGGTCCCTGGACCGACGAGTAAATTTGTCGCTGCGTGTCCCAGCCCAGATGGGTTGGCGCGAGATGGAACACAAGGGGGAAAACGCGGCTCGTGTTATCCTGCGCCAGGGGGATGCGCTCGTAGTAGGGTTACAAGCGTTCACGAGAGAGAGAGAGTGAGCCTGTTCGTCAGCTCGTTCTCCCGCGCGACCCTCTCGCATGAAGGCCCTGGACCTCCCTTTTATAGATGCAAGGAGAGGGTCCAGGTGTACAATGGGGGGTGTAGCTATGCGCTAACGTGTCCGGCAGAGAGGTGCCTGAGCCCTATGTACATGCCAACGTGGCTGTCGGAGAGGTGCTAGAGCCCTGCGTAGGCGATAACGTGGTCGCCGGAGAAGTGCTTGAGCCCTGTAGAAGTACAGCCGTCGTTGCTGCTAGGATCTTGCTGACGTCTCCTTGCTTCCGTAGGGGGCTGAGAACCACCGTCGTCATGGACGCACGCGGGGAGCCATCATTACTTGTTACCGGGGCGAACCAGATGGGACGCCGGTCTTGTTCCCCCGTAGCCTGAGCTAGCTAGGGGTAGGGTAATGTGACGGAACCTCCCAAGTAATTAGGCCCACCTACAGTTGTCCTTGTCTAGCAGACATCAGACACCCTGTAGATGTTCCTAAGTCACTTGACAAGCTCGGTATCTTTCCTTACCTCACCAGGAACGTTTCACCCGTCTTGCAGACATTACAGACCATCGGAGATAAAGATATGCGGAAGCGAATTACATAAACTTACATTTATTACAAAAGCAAGCTCGAGTTATTTATTTACAGACCAGTCTAAAAGTGAGTGCATATAAGTAATAATTATACAAACCAAGGGAGACACAAACTTCTCCCGAGAAGCTAAAAAAAACAAAGATCCTAGATGGAGGACCGAGTCCTCCCGCACTTCAGTCTTGTTTTTCTTCGTTGGGAACCACCTTGGCACAGAAGCAGCAAAAGTCTGCTACTTCCCCACCTAAAAACAACAAAGGGATAAACCCTGAGTATGGAATTACTCAGCAAGTCTTACCCGACTAAGGAAAAGACTCTCAAGGGTATGCTGGATAAATAGGAGTCAAGGAGAGGCTTTAGCAAAAATCAACTTACATTTTTGCAGAAGTAGCTTACTAAAGTGAGTCCTTACTTTCAATCTTTTAACGCCATATTAGGTATTAATAGACTCTATTTGCATCTAGTCTAATTTCACATCACATCAAAACAACATCATTTTTATCCATAGTGTTCACGTCCTGACTTTAGGTTGTAGAAAAGTGACCAAGTCTTCATAACCGCGAAGGTACGGCGATCCGAATCGATTATACTCAGCTGAGGATCTCCAATCACACGACATATGTAGCACTTAACCCTTGCATATGTCAACCCGCCACCGGGGTTCTTAAGACCGGATCAGGTTCACGCAAACCGAGAGCACAGATACACCACCGTCCAGCCTCTTGCCACGGAGGGTACACGCTACTCTCGCCACCGCTCCACTCCCATTTCGTGTTATCTTATTCCGGCCTTAGTCTGCCCGAGGCAAGGCTTACCCATGACGAGGCATGTGACCAGTTAAAGGGTCCTCGGTCAGCACGCCTACATACGCGTTAATCCTTAACCAACCTGGGTAGAACATCACCTGTTCCTACCCCAAGTCTCAATTTACATATTTCCATCCTTAGGATTGTGTCTGTTCCTTAGGATGAAAGAGCATCACAGGGAACTTTGCAGTAAGGTCCCATCATTGCTCCAAATGAAAATATTCTTGCAGGTAGAAGCCATCCTCTCCCGGGTTAAATTGAGGACAACCTCTATCCACAAGATCTAAGCAAGGCAAAGCAATTTTTGTAAATCATACTTTTGATACTTCACAGAAGTATCTATAAAGGTATGGATATCAAGGAAAGCAATGCATCAAAGGGTTTCAAGTAACTCCTATGAACCTAATGCACATTTCACTAGACTTAAGTGTGCGAAAAGTATTTTAAAAACACAAGGAAAAGGGTTGCATGCACCGGGGCTTGCCTTTGTTATCAGGTGTGTCCTGCTCGGATCCACAAATATCGAAATAAAAGCAATTGTCTGCTTGAGGATCTGAGGATGGTGGTATCCCTTCTTCAGCGACTTCTTCTTCTTCTTCGTGCTCTAACATAATCATATACATGCATAAGAATGGATGTCATGGGATGCTCATGAGGATGCAAAGATAATATAAACTTATTATCTAGGTCTTGAGTATAACTTTCCTTCACGGTACTCCGAGAACCTAGGGTTTCCGGAGTCAGTAAAGGAGTTCATGGAGCAGGGGGGGTGGTTTTGGGTTCTAGTTATCAAACAATGTTCAAATCAAACCAAACTCTACCCATGGCTTCTAAATAATGTGAAAAGCTCACATAAAAAGTTTGGGAAATTTTGGGCTTATTATTTATTTTCTAAAAATCCAGAACCAATGGTTTAGGCTATTTTAAATACCCTAAAATTCCCTATTTGATCTAAAAATCATAAAACTATTTTTATTAAATACTATGGAAAATAACAAGCCTAGGAAAATTGGTCTCATATTTTTAGGATTTTCCTACCATTTTCTACAGTTTTTCAAAGTTCTGCTGAAAAAGAAAAAAGAAAAACAGGAACAGTACTGGGCCGATTTCAACTGGGAGGCCCAACAGCACCCGAAACCGGGGCGCGCCCACGCCCGCGTTGGCAGCTTTGCAGCAAGGTCCTCGGCTTAACGGTTAGACAGAAATAGGTCCATTCACTATTGTGTTAAGTCACTGACAGATTGCACAAATGCCCTCGGGTTTCTATTTCTTCCCCGCGATTGCCCCTGAACATGGCGCGTTGTTCGTTCATCACGGACAAGGTTTGTACCGGCCATGATCGGCGATGATCGTTCAAGCTAACTGTCGGAGAAGCTTTACGGATCTACAACGGCCTTGGAACGCACACTAATTCGACTCGAACACCCCGAGAACGACCTGTCCACGTGCACGGCGGAAACCGAGCACGGGAGCACACGTTCCCGCCAAACCATGGTCGATCAGAGCAAACGGGCGCCACCATGAGCTTTGCAAGCATGCAGAGGCATGAAAACAATACATGAATTGAATGGCGACTTACCAGAACGAGCTGGCCACGGTGAGCTAGGTTCTTGCGGTGTTTTGGGTGGATTTGGGGGAAACGCGAAATTCAAGCTCGTCGGTGAACCATTGGAGACAATACTGGGTGTCGAGGTACTTGACTATCTTACGGACCCAAGGGCACACTCAATTTATAGGCGCCGGGGCGGTGGCCTGTGAATTTTGGATGGCGCGGTGGCGGCCGGAGATAAGGGAGGTTATCGACTTCGCGATTTCGTGTCTACCGCCGTGGCGGGCTCACCGGCATCGATGAGACAGCCGTGAGGAGTCACGACGACGAGGTGGAAGGGCAGAGCCACGCGGCACAAAGCCGGGAGACGGCGGTTCACCGGTGTTCTTATCGGTTTCCACCGCGACGAGCTAGTACGGTGGTCGGAATTATTTTACCGGCCGGACCTATCCACGGCGACGTGGCTTGGACGCTACCGGATCAGCTTGGGCACAAATCACCGCGACCACAGCATGAATCGCGGCGGAGGGAGTCGTCGGCGGTGAGGATGGTCCTGCTGGCGATCTTATCTGCTCAGGTTACTGTACCATCAGAGGCCCTTTCAGAGTGCCTAACAGTCGATGTTCAACTTTAATTTTCTCCAAATTTGCTGTGGTAACCGATTCAATTCTCTGCATCAAGTTTATAGACCTATAGTCCATCTTCAACTTTGCCATGGAGCTTACCATAAAATAGTTACTAAATTCTATTCAAAATCGGGCTCAAAGTTTACCCCATCACACTGTTACTGAAGATTCAGTCCAGTGATTACCTGACAGCCAGTTTTGGATTGGGTTTTTCTCTAAATTTCTCATAACAACTAAGCTCACACTCTTTAGCAAAGTTGTTCTCCTATAATTGGTCTTCAACTTTGATGTGGTGACCTAGGGCAAAAACCCTATACTTTGTAAGTTACAAAGTCACAAAGATGGGCACAATACACTGAATTTCAGACTTAATCAAAAGAGTTCAAATAGGGCTCTTTTGCAAATAAGTCCAAAACTCAGGGTTTGGCTTGCAAATTCACATATGAGTGACCCAAATACCTTAAGACACTTACTTGACTTGATTTTTGCACTTTAGTCCAAAAGTGGACTAATTTTGCACATAGGCCCCTAGGGTTTGGTTTTAGGGTTTCCCAGGGTTCCAATCAGGGTTTCTGGTATTCCAGGGGTATAAGTGTGATTCAACTTTATTCTTGGAGTCATTTTATGACTTTTACCTTAAAGCTTTTAAGTTTTCTCAACTTAGTTTAAGTTTTACCCCTTTAATCACTATTTAGGGTCAAGTCCTTTAACCAGGGTCCTATTTGTAAAATATTAAAACAATACAACTTGTTTGAAATTTTTGCCTAGTGAATGCACTCTAGGTGTGTCAAACATATGCAATGCCAATGCTTATGATGTCATGCTCAAGTTTTAGTTATAGTAACACCAGAGGTGTTACATCCTTCCCCCCATAAAAGAATCTCGTCCCAAGATTTAAAGTCCTAGGGTGAGTAATGGAAAAGGAAATGTGTCACATTTTTATTTCCTTATTTCTGGTACAAGGCAAGGGTGGTGTGGGGGTTCATTCCTTTATTACACAGCTATACAGACTTTACAACTTACAAGAGGCTAGAAAGCCTGGGAAATTTTTATCTAAGAAGTCTTGGGTTTCCCATGTAGCCTCATCTTCCGAATGCTGGTTCCACTGTATCTTATAAAACTTGAGAGTCTTTCTCCGGGTAACCCTGTCCTTTTGATCCAGAACTCAAATGGGATGCTCCGAGTACGTTAAATCTGGTTCTAGGACAACATCAGTCACTTCAACGGTTCGATCGGGAACCCGAAGACACTTCTTCAATTGTGACACGTGGAACACATTATGCACAGCAGACAATGTTTCGGGTAGTTGGAGTCGGTACGCCACTGGTCCACATTGTTCAAGCACCAGGAATGGACCAATGTATCTGGGTGCAAGCTTCCCTTTAACCCCGAAACGCAATACACCCTTCATTGGTGAAACTTTCAAGTAGACATAGTCGTCTACCAGAAAACATAAGGGTTGTCGTCGTCGGTCTGCATAACTCTTTTGTCGAGTTTGAGCTTTCTTCATATTATGAATAATTTTCTGAACCTTTTCTTCGATCTCTTTCACCATATCAGGCCTAAAGAAGTATCTTTCTCCAGGTTCAGACCAATTTAGCGGAGTTCGACACCGTCGCCCGTATAAAGCTTCAAAAGGTGCCATCTTGATACTTTCTTGATAACTGTTATTATATGAAAACTCCGCTAGGGGCAAACATTCATCCCATTTTTGCGAGAAGTCCAGAACACATGCCCGCAGCATATCCTCGAGTATTTGATTCACTCTCTCAGTCTGTCCACTGGTTTGAGGATGATAGGCCGAACTGTGGAGTAACTTAGTACCCAGGGATTTATGAAGTTCTTCCCAGAATTTGGATACGAACGGAGGTCCACGATCCGACACTATAGTTTTCGGAATACCATGTAGACTGAGAATACGGGCAATGTATAATGCTGCATAAGTGGCTACTGTATATGTGACCTTAACAAGTAAGAAGTGGGCAATCTTTGTGAGTCGATCAATGATAACCCAAATAGAATCATACCCTTTGGCGGTCCTAGGCAATCCCACAATGAAGTCCATGCTTATGTCTTCCCATTTCCATGTTAGTATTGGTAATGACTGCAATGGACCGGCAGCTTTCATGTGTATGGCCTTGACACGTCTGCAAGTGTCACACTTAGCCACATAGCGTGCAATTTCAATCTTCATCTTGGTCCACCAGTAATGCTGCTTTAAGTCTTGATACATCTTAGTGCTTCCGGGATGAATAGAATAACGACTAAGATGTGCTTCATCAAGAATTTGCTGGCGAAGTTCTTCACTCTTCGGCACTACTATGCGGTTATTAAACCATAACACACCTTGAGCATCTTCCTTGAAACATTTGGCTGTTCCAGCCCTTATCTTCTCTCGTATGTGCTTCATACCCAGATTATCCTTTTGAGCATCAATTATCCTTTGCAAAATGGTTGACTCAAGCTTTAGTTGATTCAGAGTCCCTTGTGGGATTATCCCCAGGTTTAACTTCTCCATTTCTTGACATAAAGTGTTTTTGGAGGTCTTTACCATAAGACAGTGGCAGGAAGTCTTACGACTCAATGCATCTGCCACCACATTCGCCTTTCCTGGGTGATAATGGATCTCCAGATCATAGTCTTTAATGAGCTCAAGCCATCGTCTTTGCCTCATATTTAACTCTGACTGGGTGAAGATGTACTTCAAACTTTTATGATCTGTATATATGTGACAGATATTTCCCAGCAGATAGTGACGCCATATTTTCAGGGCATGAACCACCGCAGCTAACTCCAGATCATGAGTTGGATAGTGCTCCTCATGTCGGCGCAGCTGCCTTGAAGCATACGCAATTACTCGGCCCTCTTGCATTAGTACACAGCCGAGCCCATTGCCTGACGCATCACAATATACATCAAAAGGCTTAGTGATGTCCGGTTGAGCCAATACCGGAGCAGTGGTTAATAATGTCTTCAATTGCTCAAAGGCTTCATTACATTTAGAAGACCAATTGAACTTAATGTCATTCTTCAACAAACTTGTGATTGGCTTCACAAGCTTAGAAAAATCAGGGATGAATCTGCGATAATACCCAGCTAGTCCAAGAAAACTCCGGACTTGGTGAACAGTGGTTGGGGGTTTCCACTCCAGAATATCCTTGACCTTGCTAGGATCTACCGCAATTCCTTTAGCTGATAACACGTGCCCCAAAAATTGAATTTCCTCCAGCCAGAACGCGCACTTGCTGAACTTGGCATACAGCTGATGTTCCCTCAGGCGCGTCAATACAATCCATAGATGCTGAGCATGCTCCTCTTCATTTTTAGAGTATATCAAAATATCATCGATGAAGACCACCACGAACTTGTCTAACTCGGGCATAAACACCGAGTTCATCAAATAGGTGAAGTGGGCAGGAGCATTTGTGAGCCCGAAAGACATTACCAGGTATTCGAACAATCCATACCGCGTAGTAAATGCGGTCTTCGGTATATCCTCGGGCCGAATACGAATTTGATGATAGCCCGACCTGAGATCAATTTTAGAAAATACCCTCGCCCCAGTCAGTTGATCAAATAAGATGTCGATCCTTGGAAGAGGGTACTTATTCTTGATGGTGACCTCATTCAGGGGCCGATAGTCCACGCACATGCGCAAGGTTTGATCCTTCTTCTTGACAAAAATGGCGGGACAACCCCATGGGGACGAGCTTGGCCGGATAAATCCCTTATTCAGTAGATCTTGTAATTGAAGCTTCAATTCCGCCAACTCATTAGGGGGCATACGGTACGATCTTCGAGAGATGGGAGCCGTACCGGGCTTTAGCTCAATTACGAATTCTACATCTCTTTCAGGGGGTAGTCCAGGCAAATCTTCCGGAAATACATCTGGAAACTCACATACTACCGGAATGTTCTTGATTTCCGGTACAATGGCTTCAAATATCCTACCAGAAGCTTTGGCTGGATTGGTTTTGGGGAGAGACAAAAGAATTTCTTCTTGATTATAGCTCAACCTGACGGTTCTGAGTTCAGTGTTGAGAATTGCCTTGTGTTGGGTTAACCAATTCATACCCAAAATTACATCTATATCCTGGCCTCTTAGAACAATCATGTTAGCAGGAAAGTTCCGTCCGGCCATGGTTACTGGCACTTCATAGGCCACTTCTCTAGTAAAAATGTGTCCCCCAGGTGAATGAATTTTAAATCCCTCTTTTGATTCATGACATGCAATGTGATGTTGCTCCACAAATGTCTTGCTAATGAAGGTATGCGAAGCACCAGAATCAAAAAGAATTATTGCAGGATGACTGGCCACAGGAAACGTACCCATCATCACCGGCTCTCCCTCCGGCGTAGTGGCCACTTGTGTATAGTATATTCGTCCCGTCTTCTTGATATTCTTGCCCGAAGTACTTCCCTTGCCTGGAGCTGAATTCCCCGATCCTTGCTGAGTATTAGCCTGATTTTGCCTAGGATAGGGGCAATCTTTAATAAAATGCCCAGACTTGCCACAGTTAAAACATCCAGTTGAAGAACTTGGCAGAGCAGGGAATCGAGTGCCTGGGGCACCCGGCTGATTTTGGACAGTAGGGGCTTTGTTGGGACGAATAATTATGGGCTGCTTGAAAGGGAAGGATGGTGCACTTGAACGGTTCTGGTTAGAGGGCCGGAGAATAAACTGTTGCCTCTTTACCGGGCCCTGACTAGGCCTATCACCACTGAATCCCTTATTTTTCCCAGAATTTGCGCATTTTGCCTCCACAGATAAGGCTGTACTGACAGCCTTCCCATAGGTGAGATCAATACATGCAGCCATTTTTCGCTGCATTCGGTCATTTAGACCTCTCATAAAACAGTTCCTTTTCTTCAAATAAGTATTCACCTGATCAATTGCATATTGTGACAGGTGATTGAACTTGTTGAGATACTGATTAACAGTATCTCCCCCTTGCTTCAATTTCATAAACTCTTCTTGTTTCATGTGCAGCACTCCCTCAGGAATGTAATGCTCGCGGAAGGCTGCTTTAAATTCGTTCCATGTAATTTGATGGTTGTCTGGTTGGATAGCCACAAAGTTTCCCCACCAAGTACTGGCAGGGCCTCGGAGTTGCTGTGCCGCGAACAATGGCTTCTGTGTTTCCGTACAACAAAGAAGGCCAAACTTCTGTTCAATGACTCGTATCCACTCGTCGGCTTCGAGCGGGTCTTCTGCTTTGGTGAATAGAGGTGGACGAGTCTCGGAGAAGTCCAGATAAGTAGTCTCACGGGGACCTTGTTGAAAACCTCTTCCTGCTTGTTGTTGGAACTGCTGCTGACCCGCCATTTCCCTAAGGAAGCGGGTATTGTCGGCGGTGGCACTCACCAAGGCAGCAATTGCCTCGGCTAGCGTGGGTGGAACTGGAGGTGGATTCGGGGTGACATCCCGACCCCCAGATGTTCCGGCTGCGTCCTGTCCGCGAGTCCTGGTCGGCATCTGAGGCAAAAACATTTGAATAAACATAATGTGCCAAAGAAAACCTTCCATTTTACATTACTATAAAGAGTAATGATACAGACTCGATATTACACAACAGGATACATTACCCATTTTACAAAAGTTTAACCTATTATACAACAGTACACCCTACAATACACTACTCTACTTTTATTACCCCTTAGTCCTGCTTTCCGTTACTTTTGGCGGCCTCATCGTCATGTGTGGGAGTCCAGACGTCAACCAACCTCAAAGAAGGAGGGGGTTCAAGAAGGTCTAACTCCCCACCCAGCGCGCGTCCCGCAACGTGAGAGGGTCCGGCTCCTGACTCAGCAGAGTGTACAGGCTCACTAGGGTGTAATTGTGAGTATAACACATGGACTTCCTCATGCAAAGTATTGCAGTAGACCTGCAGGTTGTCAACAGCTGAGCTAAGTTCTTTAATTCGGGCCTGAGCCCTCGCTTCCTTAGCACATGCCAACATACGAGACTGTACTGCCCAGTCAAGTGCTAAGTCCCGATCAGCCAGCTGATCCTGCAGGTGACGGATATCCCTTCTTAGTTCATTGATTCTATCTCCGTCTGCAATCCAAGCATTGGTCCTGTGTTGCAGCGTTGCTTGAAGTCGACGTACTTCGGCTTCCAAGTCTCCTATAGGATCATTACTTCCGCTGCTACTGCTTTCGTGTCGAGGGGCTAGTTGATGCCGGGGTACTCCAATCGGTCCCGTTGACTTACGTGCCGTTAGCCTTGTGCGTGGCGGCATCTTTCTAAGGGGGAAAATTTATTAGCATAATTCTTAGCATGATGCATGAATAAGTACGGAATCAACCTTAGTTGATTCAATCCTTCTATACATTGCACTCTTCCTATCTGGTCTTTAAGATAAACTCTTCAGAATACTTAGGTAAGAAGAGAAAAGAATCTTTAGGTAAGACCTTTGAAAATCTTTTTGAAGATGCCTTATAATATCTGCAAAGAAGGGCTACGCTCCGATACCAGCTGTGACGGAACCTCCCAAGTAATTAGGCCCACCTACAGTTGTCCTTGTCTAGCAGACATCAGACACCCTGTAGATGTTCCTAAGTCACTTGACAAGCTCGGTATCTTTCCTTACCTCACCAGGAACGTTTCACCCGTCTTGCAGACATTACAGACCATCGGAGATAAAGATATGCGGAAGCGAATTACATAAACTTACATTTATTACAAAAGCAAGCTCAAGTTATTTATTTACAGACCAGTCTAAAAGTGAGTGCATATAAGTAATAATTATACAAACCAAGGGAGACACAAACTTCTCCCGAGAAGCTAAAAAAAACAAAGATCCTAGATGGAGGACCGAGTCCTCCCGCACTTCAGTCTTGTTTTTCTTCGTTGGGAACCACCTTGGCACAGAAGCAGCAAAAGTCTGCTACTTCCCCACCTAAAAACAACAAAGGGATAAACCCTGAGTATGGAATTACTCAGCAAGTCTTACCCGACTAAGGAAAAGACTCTCAAGGGTATGCTGGATAAATAGGAGTCAAGGAGAGGCTTTAGCAAAAATCAACTTACATTTTTGCAGAAGTAGCTTACTAAAGTGAGTCCTTACTTTCAATCTTTTAACGCCATATTAGGTATTAATAGACTCTATTTGCATCTAGTCTAATTTCACATCACATCAAAACAACATCATTTTTATCCATAGTGTTCACGTCCTGACTTTAGGTTGTAGAAAAGTGACCAAGTCTTCATAACCGCGAAGGTACGGCGATCCGAATCGATTATACTCAGCTGAGGATCTCCAATCACACGACATATGTAGCACTTAACCCTTGCATATGTCAACCCGCCACCGGGGTTCTTAAGACCGGATCAGGTTCACGCAAACCGAGAGCACAGATACACCACCGTCCAGCCTCTTGCCACGGAGGGTACACGCTACTCTCGCCACCGCTCCACTCCCATTTCGTGTTATCTTATTCCGGCCTTAGTCTGCCCGAGGCAAGGCTTACCCATGACGAGGCATGTGACCAGTTAAAGGGTCCTCGGTCAGCACGCCTACATACGCGTTAATCCTTAACCAACCTGGGTAGAACATCACCTGTTCCTACCCCAAGTCTCAATTTACATATTTCCATCCTTAGGATTGTGTCTGTTCCTTAGGATGAAAGAGCATCACAGGGAACTTTGCAGTAAGGTCCCATCATTGCTCCAAATGAAAATATTCTTGCACGTAGAAGCCATCCTCTCCCGGGTTAAATTGAGGACAACCTCTATCCACAAGATCTAAGCAAGGCAAAGCAATTTTTGTAAATCATACTTTTGATACTTCACAGAAGTATCTATAAAGGTATGGATATCAAGGAAAGCAATGCATCAAAGGGTTTCAAGTAACTCCTATGAACCTAATGCACATTTCACTAGACTTAAGTGTGCGAAAAGTATTTTAAAAACACAAGGAAAAGGGTTGCATGCACCGGGGCTTGCCTTTGTTATCAGGTGTGTCCTGCTCGGATCCACAAATATCGAAATAAAAGCAGTTGTCTGCTTGAGGATCTGAGGATGGTGGTATCCCTTCTTCAGCGACTTCTTCTTCTTCTTCGTGCTCTAACATAATCATATACATGCATAAGAATGGATGTCATGGGATGCTCATGAGGATGCAAAGATAATATAAACTTATTATCTAGGTCTTGAGTACAACTTTCCTTCACGGTACTCCGAGAACCTAGGGTTTCCGGAGTCAGTAAAGGAGTTCATGGAGCAGGGGGGGTGGTTTTGGGTTCTAGTTATCAAACAATGTTCAAATCAAACCAAACTCTACCCATGGCTTCTAAATAATGTGAAAAGCTCACATAAAAAGTTTGGGAAATTTTGGGCTTATTATTTATTTTCTAAAAATCCAGAACCAATGGTTTAGGCTATTTTAAATACCCTAAAATTCCCTATTTGATCTAAAAATCATAAAACTATTTTTATTAAATACTATGGAAAATAACAAGCCTAGGAAAATTGGTCTCATATTTTTAGGATTTTCCTACCATTTTCTACAGTTTTTCAAAGTTCTGCTGAAAAAGAAAAAAGAAAAACAGGAACAGTACTGGGCCGATTTCAACTGGGAGGCCCAACAGCACCCGAAACCGGGGCGCGCCCACGCCCGCGTTGGCAGCTTTGCAGCAAGGTCCTCGGCTTAACGGTTAGACAGAAATAGGTCCATTCACTATTGTGTTAAGTCACTGACAGATTGCACAAATGCCCTCGGGTTTCTATTTCTTCCCCGCGATTGCCCCTGAACATGGCGCGTTGTTCGTTCATCACGGACAAGGTTTGTACCGGCCATGATCGGCGATGATCGTTCAAGCTAACTGTCGGAGAAGCTTTACGGATCTACAACGGCCTCGGAACGCACACTAATTCGACTCGAACACCCCGAGAACGACCTGTCCACGTGCACGGCGGAAACCGAGCACGGGAGCACACGTTCCCGCCAAACCATGGTCGATCAGAGCAAACGGGCGCCACCATGAGCTTTGCAAGCATGCAGAGGCACAAAAACTATACATGAATTGAATGGCGACTTACCAGAACGAGCTGGCCACGGTGAGCTAGGTTCTTGCGGTGTTTTGGGTGGATTTGGGGGAAACGCGAAATTCAAGCTCGTCGGTGAACCATTGGAGACAATACTGGGTGTCGAGGTACTTGACTATCTTACGGACCCAAGGGCACACTCAATTTATAGGCGCCGGGGCGGTGGCCTGTGAATTTTGGATGGCGCGGTGGCGGCCGGAGATAAGGGAGGTTATCGGCTTCGCGATTTCGTGTCTACCGCCGTGGCGGGCTCACCGGCATCGATGAGACAGCCGTGAGGAGTCACGACGACGAGGTGGAAGGGCAGAGCCACGCGGCACAAAGCTGGGAGACGGCGGTTCACCGGTGTTCTTATCGGTTTCCACCGTGACGAGCTAGTACGGTGGTCGGAATTATTTTACCGGCCGGACCTATCCACGGCGATGTGGCTTGGACGCTACCGGATCAGCTTGGGCACAAATCACCGCGACCACAGCACGAATCGCGGCGGAGGGAGTCGTCGGCGGCGAGGATGGTCCTGCTGGCGATCTTATCTGCTCAGGTTACTGTACCATCAGAGGCCCTTTCAGAGTGCCTGACAGTCGATGTTCAACTTGAATTTTCTCCAAATTTGCTGTGGTAACCGATTCAATTCTCTGCATCAAGTTTATAGACCTATAGTCCATCTTCAACTTTGCCATGGAGCTTACCATAAAATAGTTACTAAATTCTATTCAAAATCGGGCTCAAAGTTTACCCCATCACACTGTTACTGAAGATTCAGTCCAGTGATTACCTGACAGCCAGTTTTGGATTGGGTTTTTCTCTAAATTTCTCATAACAACTAAGCTCACACTCTTTAGCAAAGTTGTTCTCCTATAATTGGTCTTCAACTTTGATGTGGTGACCTAGGGCAAAAACCCTATACTTTGTAAGTTACAAAGTCACAAAGATGGGCACAATACACTGAATTTCAGACTTAATCAAAAGAGTTCAAATAGGGCTCTTTTGCAAATAAGTCCAAAACTCAGGGTTTGGCTTGCAAATTCACATATGAGTGACCCAAATACCTTAAGACACTTACTTGACTTGATTTTTGCACTTTAGTCCAAAAGTGGACTAATTTTGCACATAGGCCCCTAGGGTTTGGTTTTAGGGTTTCCCAGGGTTCCAATCAGGGTTTCTGGTATTCCAGGGGTATAAGTGTGATTCAACTTTATTCTTGGAGTCATTTTATGACTTTTACCTTAAAGCTTTTAAGTTTTCTCAACTTAGGTTAAGTTTTACCCCTTTAATCACTATTTAGGGTCAAGTCCTTTAACCAGGGTCCTATTTGTAAAATATTAAAACAATACAACTTGTTTGAAATTTTTGCCTAGTGAATGCACTCTAGGTGTGTCAAACATATGCAATGCCAATGCTTATGATGTCATGCTCAAGTTTTAGTTATAGTAACACCAGAGGTGTTACAGGTAATGATGTATCCCCCGTGGCGCGGTCAGTCTGAGCCCAAGGTCGGGCGAGGCGGAGACTTCTCTTGAGGCCGAGGCCGGGTCGGGCGAGGACGCGATTCCTCCTGAAGCCGAGGTTGAGGCCGAGCCCTGGGTCAGACGAGGCGAAGACCACCTTCCGAGGCTGAGGTTGAGGCCAAGCCCTGGGGTCGGGCGAGGCGGAGACCACCTTCCGAGGCCGAGGTTGAGTCCGAGCCCTGGGGTCGGGCGAGGCAAAGACCTCCTTCCGAGGCCGAGGTTGTGGCCGAGCCCTGGGGTCGGGCGAGGCGGAGCTTCCTGTTGTGCCTGAGGCTGAACTTGGCTGTTGTCAGCCTCACCCTGGCGGGTGGCACAGTAGTCGGAGCGGGGCGAGCGGCACTTTTCCTTATCAGGTCGGTCAGTGGCAGGGCGAAGTGATTGCGGTCACTTCGACCTTGCCGACTGAGGCACATGTGTCAGGATAAGGTGTCAGGCGATCCTCGCATTGAATGCGCCTGTGATACGGTCGGTTGGTGAGGCGATTTGGCCAAGGTTGCTTCACAATGAAGCCTGCCCGAGCTGGGCTTTGAGCGAGTCGAGGGTGCGCCCGCTGCCTGAGGAGGCCCTCGGGTGAGACGTAACTTTGTCCGGGACTACAGTTCCCGCCCGAGGCTGGGCTCGGGCGAGGCGAGATCGCGTCCCTTGGGTAGACAAAGCCTTGACCTGAAACGTGCCCATCAGACTCTGCAACTTTGTGCTGATGGTTGTTACCAGTCGTGTTTAGGAGTGTTGGGGGTACCCCTAATTACGGTACCCGACACAAACTAAATTTATTTTCGATGTTGGATAGAGACGCTATCGTGTGGAACCTGAGGCTCAAGAGCATGCAGACCGAGTATTAGAGAGAAATACGAAGAAGGTGTGCAGGGATGAATTTTCCAATGCTCGTCTACACGTTGTGAACGCGTACATGAAGCGTCGAGGGCATTCTATCAACAACTTTCGACAATATTTGGATGTCTACTTGACTGTAGACCAGTACATGGAGGTAAAAATCTAATTTAGCAGCTCATTTAGATGTGAATGTAATTTTGAGCTAACGCTTTAGATGCAGGTAACTCTTCCATTGATGGAACACCGGGCGCAGGCTTACAAGGCTTTGTGTGAGATATGGGCTTCGCCAGAGTGGATTGACAAGTCAAACAAGAATCGACATAGGAAGCGCCATCAACAGGACGAGGTCGATGATGAGGTCGTAGTCAACCATACATATGTGGCTGATGGACACATTCGGTTGGCGAAGCGAATGGTGAGTATGTAGTATTCTGTTTTACTCAGAAATGAAACCGGTTTAAACTCATATATTTGCAGGAGGCTCAAATTGGAGTTGTCCCGAGCCCAATCGATGTTTAGAGGAGAGGGCATAGAGCGAAAAACAGTGAAACCTCCGATGAGCTATGTAGTCAAGCGGCCGTTGAGCGTATGATTAGTTGTTGTTAGGATTAATGTTTTCTTGCCATATATCTATAAATTACATGTGTGCTGAACCTTCATATTGTATTGCAGGAGACATACGAGCAGGAGATAGTTAGGAAGTATGGAGAAGACTACGATTGGCGAGGAGCGCCTACCATCGACGTTGAAGTTGTGCATTCTATTGGAGGAAAGGCGCATGG
Organism: Zea luxurians; assembly: GCA_029449295.1. Lineage (NCBI taxonomy): Eukaryota > Viridiplantae > Streptophyta > Magnoliopsida > Poales > Poaceae > Zea > Zea luxurians. Next base: position 46,851,166 of record JAOPSE010000005.1, on the reverse strand, counting down.
ACGGTATTAACTTGTGAATTTTTTCAATAATATTGAAATTATGACCGAATAACTAACTTTCTTGTTTTTCAAGATATTCTATGTTTACCGGTGTGATCGATTCGACGGAGTTGCGTTCTCGTGGCAGCTCTTCGTCGCAGACGGGTTGTGGTAGCAGCCGTAGTCGGCGCTCTGTATCTAGCATGGAGGACGCTATGAGGAAGCTGCAAGAAAGGTTTCGTGAAGAGCTGCGGCAACAACAAATGGCATTCCTCCAACAACAATCAGAGTACATGGCTGCTTACAACGCACAGGCGCAACAAGCAATGAACTTGAGTGTCTTATTTATTCTCAACACGATTGATATTAGTTATCCCGATAACTAATATATTGTATTTGCAACAGTATCTGTTTCTAGAGCAGGCACAGCAGCAACCATTTGTTTTCCCTCAATTTTAGTCGTCGATGCCTCAGTGGGGATTACATGCTCTGCCACCTCCACCTCAGGTGCTTTAATTTAGTTAAGACTTATCGTTTGTATTAATCTTTCAAATCTTGACTAAACTTGATTTTGTAGGGATCCGGGGTCATGGGCCACAACACGCCACCACCGGTGATACCAGCACTAGGAGGAGCTTATCCAGGGGAGGAAGCTACTACAGGAGAGGTTAGTTTGACAAACAATTTATTTAAATAATGGTCATGTAAACATTGCCGTTATTAATGTCTTCTTTTTCTTTAGAATCCAAACCCGTTACACGACTTCGTCAACGAGTTTTTCGCTTCTGGAGGCAATGGTCACAACTCCGACGACCCCGATATGTGATAATTTGAGTTTTGTGCCAAATTGTGACTTTGTTTTATGTTGTAATGGACTATTTGTGAACTGTGATGATGTATTTGTGAACTGTGATGTGGTGAACTATTTGTGAAATGTGAACCATTTTGGTAAACTACAATGTGGTTGTGAAGAAGCGTGATACTCTATGTGTAATTCTGTATTTAATGTTTCTGTCATTTTATTGTGATTATATTGTTGATGAATTTGCTGTTTTTTGCATTTTTTCAAAAAAAACTCTGAAATTATTAATTTCAGTGGCCACCTGAGGCCGCTAAAAATAGTCGCGGGAAATTTTCGGCGGCCAGACACTCCCGCCGCAAATACTCATTTATTTTCGGCGGCTAGGTGTCAGCCACCGAAAATAATTGCTTATTTTCGGCTTATTTTTCTAGCGGTCAGGGACCGCCGAAAATAGACCTAAAGCCGCCGAAAATGATTGTTCCTCCTGTAGTGATGTTCATCATGCGCATGCATCAGACAAGGTAACATTTTGCAATCAGCGGACACAGCATGCATGCATGTCATCTGATTCAAGTTGCGTCTCTTACTCTCTTCCTACGCTAGATTCTTGGAAACATTGAAATTTCAGTCTGAACTAGTGAGTTGAACTGTTTGGAAAGATGTAGTATATATATAAAAGATCTATTTAGGTGTTGTTTGGTTTACATATTTGCAAGGTAATGAGTAACTGATAACGTTAAATCATGTTCGTTTAAGTCAGGGTCAGACATAGGGGTGTGCGGCCGGTGCGCTTGTATAGGGCCTCTAATTTCTAAGGGCCCTAAAATATTTCCTACGCAACGCAAGGTCATAACTCTATTATGGGGTGTGCGGCCAGTGCGCTTGTATAGGTCCCCTAATTTCTAAGGGCCCCAAAATATTTCCTACGCAGCGCAAGGTCATAACTCTATTATCTAGCCCACATCGTGTCTTAGTCTTCCGTTCAAACGTCTTAGTGTCAAACAACCAGTATAAGTTATTTATTAAATTTTTATTCACCTGTTTTGTTAGTGTATCTTTTAGGTCTCCTTTGAAATGCAAGAATTTTAGAGAAATCATACAGGAAATTGACAGAAAACAGTTCATTTTCACAAGAAAAATGCAGGAAACCGAAAAAATCATGCATTCCAAATAGGCTTTAATAATTATAATATTTGATTATTCTTTTTCACACGGTTTGTGCATGTTTATAAGCTTATTAGACGCTAGTGTTTCAAGATCCAACTATCGACATCATGTTTTTAACTAATCAATCTAAAAAAATATAAATCTAGTTATGAAAACCTTAAGAAAAACAAAGAATAGATGATCTAACTTAGGGTCCGAAGGGAGATGTGGACAAATTTATTATAAAAAATCACAACATCTAATCAAAGCCTTGCACTTGATAATTCTATTTTTCAAATGATTTATTGAGAATGGTCTTTTATTCAATAGTTTTGTACATGGGCTCGATTTCATATGATGGAAAATGTGGAAGAAATGTGGGGCTGTTGCAGCGGTATGAAAAATAGTTTGCATTTTCCAGTGGGAGACTAAGGTGGAAGACGAGGGCACCGACTAGGGATGGGAATAGAATTCCCCGTCGGGTTTTAATGCGTCCGTGTCTTCGCGACAAATTTTTTTCCCACAAAGATCTCCACGAATATTTGTAGGGGACATTTCTTTCCCCGCGAGGATAAATCCCTGTTGGGATCCTCGTCCCCGCTTAAATTATAATTAAAATATATTTCATATGTTATTAATCCAAAGCAATTTCAAAAATAAAATCATTATATATATATTAAAATAAACACATTTGTATAATGAGTGATCTTTGACAAGGTAGTTATTTATTTTTATTATTAACTATTACATAAAAACATCGTCACGTGTAAGTTTAACGGGTCCCATCACCTAAGGACTAATATGGAAAATCCATTTTCTCAAGGTATTTCAATTTTTTTAGGGAAAATGAACTAATTTTCCTTATGAAAATGGAAATCCCTTGAAAAATGAGGTTCTCAAACTAGCCCTAATGGAAGAATTCTCCGCGGAGAATCGGAAATCGAGTCACATTGATCTTTCCATACTCCATATTTCTGCTAAAATTTATATAACACTAGGTGTATGTGAATGGAATAAAGTGAAGTGTAAGGCTATCTCCAACAGTTTACTTATATTCATATCTATATTCAAACTCCAATATGCAAATAGTATAAAACAGTATTTTGCGTGACTATATGGATGAAATGTTAGATATGGTCTAATGCGTCGATAGATGTTATGAATTTGCCAGATTTTTCGTAGTGGTTAAAGCATAGCCTGTTAAACAAGTATTTGGATGTGTGATCACGATGTAATACGAAAGAAAATAAATGGGATCGTTATCAGCTTACTCTATTCACAGGAGTAGTTTTATGAGACGTTTTATATATTAGAGTGTCGCATCACATTTTTTATGATATAACACCATATTTGTTAGAGTTAATTAGAAATATGTCACTTAAATTTTGGAAAGAAAGATAGAAACTAATTTATTTTAATACCACTTCGTAGCATCAAAATGAACTTATCATCTAATTTGTAAAAGTCATGTGACACATGAAATTTATCATATTTATTAGAGCATCTCCAACAACGTGACCTATAAAAATGCCCTAAAATTTAAAAATAAATAAATTTTATAGAATTTAGGGCACTAACAAAACACCCCGCTCCAACAGTAAAGCCCCAAATCTAGATTATAGGGCAGCCCACTACGGTGTAGTATATTTGAGGCACTTGAGAGGGTGCCCTATAGTATTTTAACAAAATTTTATGAAATGAGTCACTGTTGGAGTTCTTTTTCCTGTGTAGAGCCCCATATTTCAATTTGAGGCACTAGTTTGAGGCATTGTTGGAGATGCTCTTATAAAGTATTGTATATGAAATCATGCCAACTCAATTCCAAGACATGGGAAAACTCATGAAATCATCGTTGAAAGTAATTTTTTTATCTCCATTTATTTTATACGTTTCTATTAATCATTTAGATGTAATTTTTATTGTCATTGTAATCTATTTATTTTTCCAATTTTTATAACCTTTTTCAATGTTTCAAAGTTTTGGACGATTTCTTTTTTTAAAAACAGCTAGAAAATCGATATCGGTCTGGTCCGTTAACTAGAAACTAGATCGGTTTACCGGTTTTCGACTGGTTTTGTAATGCCTGCTGCCACCCAAACCCTGTACTCAACAGTCGATCACCAACAGTCAATCAAATATTTTCTCTTTGGAATTCTTTGTAACCACACACTTGGAATGAACCTCTCGAATTCCTTTTGCAATAATACAGTTGAATCCATTTTGATAATGCACTTTGTAGTCGATGGCTCTCCATTCCATGGAGTATTTGGTTGTTTATTTGCAAGTGTCCCTAACTAATGTGCCTAACTATTTCACTGAACGACAATATACTGTTCCTAGGATTTCACGAGAGCAAATCCCTCCGTATCACGCACAGAGAAGGTCGTCGGTGGCCTTCGCTAAATCCAATAGCTAGCCTGGTCTGGCAGCACTGGCAACTTAGTAGTAGTTCCGGTTGAGGAACCGCCTGACAGCTCCGACGATGGCGCCCAGCGCCAAGAAGAGAATGAGCGTGTCGAAGCCACCGCCGACCCCGACGGCCATGCTCGGACCTAGAGATGGCAATGGGTAAAAACCCGCTGGGTATTACTTGCCCAAACCCATACCCGCGAAGAAAAAATACGCCCGCTAAAAAACCCATACCCATGACGGGTATGAAATTTTGCCCAAACCCATACCCATGCGGGTTTCGGGTACCCAACGGGTTTCCCATACCCACTAACATCAACATAAAAAATAATTCATCATGTAAATGACAATCAATACATTAATAAGCTAGCATAAAAGGAACAAGTGATAACTAATTTTATCTTAAAATTTGTTACATGAAGTTTATTTCAATTAGAACATATTCAATTAATAATATTATGAGACATATTTATAAGGAATGTTGATTTTAAGGCGGGTTTTAAAAACCCATGGGTTTGCGGGTATGGGTAGTGGAAGAACAAACCCATGCCCACGTACCCGTTGGGTTTCCATTTGAACCCATTAACAAACCCATGGGTACAGAAATTGACCCAAACCCATACCCTAATAGAGCAAAAACCCATCGGGTTTCGGGTAGCGGGTACCCATTGCCATCTCTACTCGGACCGGGGGCGAACAAGAACGGCGACCACCCGTAGTCGTATCCGTAGCCGCCGAAGAACGGCCCCTCGTAGCCGTATCCGCCACCCAAAGGCAGCGCCACCGGCGGTAGGTTGATGTAGATGTTCGTCCTGCGCATGCATCGGACAAGGTAACATTTTGCATTCAGCGGACACAGCATGCATGTCAGTTGATTCGAGTTGCGTCTCTTTCTTCCTACGCTAGATTCTTGTAGACGATTGAAATTTCAGTCTGAACTAGTGAGCTGAACTGTCGGGAAATATGTAGGATCTATTTAGGTATCATTTGATTCATATATTTATAAAGTAATAGTTAATTTATAACGTTAAATCATGTTCGTTTAAGTCAGGATCGGACATACACTACCGGAATCGCAGGCTTTGCCGAGTGTTGTATTCTTTGCCGAGTGTCTTTTGTCGGGCACTCGGCAAACAAGGCTTTGCCGAGTGCCGCACTCGGTAAAGTTAGGCACTCGGCAAAGCAACCTATACCGAGTGCTGAACACTCGGCACAGGGCGACACTCGGCAAAGATAATTTTGCCGAGTGTCAAACTCTCGGCAAAGGGGGCTCTCGGCAAACGGCCGTCAGCGGCCGTCCCAAAGCTGACGGCCGTCAGTCTTTGCCGAGAGTCAACGGCTGGCACTCGGCAAAGAGGTTCTGTGCCGAGCGCCACATAGTAGGCACTCGGCAAAGCATACTTTGCCGAGTGTCAACCCTAGACACTCGGCAAAGTATATTTTTATTTTTTTTATTTTTGTCTCTCAAAATTTTTGTGGTATATTCCTACACTATGTAGACCTACATGTATCATTTGTGGACAATTTTAACAGAGTTTTCAATCGTTAGTAGATTTAGTTTGTTTATTTGAATTTCTTCGGAAAATTTAGATTTGAACTGCAGATCACTCGAAACTTGGAAAATCGTGCATGCAAAAATGATATCCATGCTACTTAGCACAAATTACGACCGATTTCAGGAGCGGACCGGAAACTTCGAGCACCATGCTCACTCAACATGACTGTAAACTTGCCATCCAGGTGTTTAAAAATTGTATAAAACAGAAACAAAGTCAGAAAATCATGAAACCTGTCCACGTGTCATGATATCATATGTAGAGGTTGTGATAAAAATTTGAAAAAGTTTCGAGAAAGCTGTAACGCACTATGTGTACAAACCTAAGAGATCTACATTGAAACTCTATGATTTCATGTGTGGTTCTCTTAGGTTTCTACACATAATGTCTCACAACTTTCTCCAAACATTCTAAATTTTTTATCACAGACTCTACATATGATATCATGACATGTGGACACGTTTCATGATTTTCTAAGTTTGTTTGTGTTTTATAAATTTTTTAAACAGTTGTATGGCAAGTTCACGGCCATGTTGAGTGAGCATAGTGCTCGAAGTTTCCGGTCCGCTCCTGAAATCGGTCGTAACTTGTGCTATGTAGCATGGATATCATTTTTGCATGCACGGTTTTCCAAGTTTCAAGTGACCTGCAGTTCAAATCTGAATTTTCCGAAGAAATTCAAATAAACAAACTAAATGTACCAGCTATAGAAAACACTGTTATAATTGACCCAAAATGGTATATGTAGGTCTATATAGTATAGGAACATACCACAAAAATTTTTGGTTGGTAAAATAAAAAAAATAAAAATGTACTTTGCCGAGTGTCCAAAAAAGACACTCGGCAAATACTCTCTTTGCCGAGTGCCAGCCTGGCAGCACTCGGCAAAAACAATAAGTTAAGGTTTTGCCGAGTGCCTGTCAGTCGGCACTCGGCAAAATGTATTTTAAAATTTTTAATAAATGCTTTGCCGAGTGCCTCAGACCTGGCACTCGGCAAAGCCGTCTTTGCCGAGTGCCAGATCGCGGGCACTCGGCAAAATGTACTTTAAAATTTTTAAAAAATTCTTTGCCGAGTGCCCGCGATCTGGCACTCGGCAAAGCCGTTGAATAATACAACCGTCGTCTTCCTCTCTTCTTCTCTGCGCTCACTCCGTTTTTCTTTTCTACCACGCCGCCACCCACGCCGCCACCACGCCGTCGGGCCCGCGCCGCCACCCACGCCGCCACCACGCCGTCGGGCCCGCGCCCACGCCGCCACCACGCCGCCGGGCGCCGCGCCCCGCCCCCACGCCGCCGGGCCGCGCCCCGCCGCCCCCACGCCGCCACCACGCCGCCGGGCGCCGCGCCCCGCCCCCACGCCGCCGGGCCGCGCCCCGCCGCCCCCACGCCGCCAAGGAAGGTATATTCTCCCCCTCCTCGCACTGAAATTCCGTCCGCGACAGCTGTGAATATATATGCTTAGTTAGCTGTGAATAAAGCCAGCACTTACTCTTCGCCCACGTCTCTGAGAATATTCGTCAGCTGGTTAGCGATGCCGAGAGCCAGAGCAGCATTGTACACGCTCTCGGTCGAGGCCTTGGAGTCGGGAGCGATGCCCATGACAGGCACCGTCATGAGGCCGACGGTGCCGGTGACGTAGTAGCAGTAGAGGTAGAGCTCGTCGAAGGTCATGTACCTCGACTTCCACAGGTCCAGCCTCATTCCTTGGACCATGTCTTTGAACGGCTGGAAAAAAAGGAGAGAAAACGTTGTTAGCAGATGCAGATCTCCACAGATCTCCAGACGCCACCACGGCCGCAACCCCAATGGCATCCTCGGCCTTCTATGCCGGGAACACTTCCCTGGGCTTGTCGAGTACGCCGGAGTGACGAGCCCAGCGTACACCTTCGACCACTACGCCGTCGCCCCCGATGCAGTAGATCGGGACGGCAGACAATTCAACAACAAGGCGGAGCGGGTCAAGCAAGAGCTGTGGGTAAGTCTTCCTCGCACTATATTGTTTAATAAGTCGCATTTGTTGCATATTCTTTAAATAATGTATGGATACATCGTCTTTGTATGTAGGATTTCTTCAGGTGCGATGCTGGATACGAGGCTAGGGCGGATGTGGTGTCTACGACGTGCTGTAAGAAGCTCGTCGTGGACATGCACTACGAGGCGCGCATCCAGGCCATCGTCACTTACCACGGCTCCGTCCTTGGGGAGAAGGTGAACAAGAAGGACGCCCGAACCATGTCATTGACTGCGGACCAGTACTTGCAGGTAAATACAAAACTTTATTATTGGTACTAAATATGCTTATTCTTATCTTCTGATATGCGGTGTACTTATATTTTTTTAGATGATTCCTCATTGGTGCGCCGCGCATCCTGAGTGCTGGGAGAAGATGGTGCAGAGGTGGTGCTCGGCTGAGTGGGACGAGGCGCACAACGCTAGCCGGGAACGGCGTTTGCTGATGCAAGGTCCCTCCCACCATCAAGGCAGCCGCAGCCTGGGCAAATACGCGGAAGCATGGGTACGCGCTCTTTTTTATTTAGGTATATAACTTTCGATTAGACATGATTTCTAACCATATCGTTGGTTTTCTCGCAGTCGGCGGCACATGGTGGCGCGCCTTGCTCCACGTTCTCGGCATATGCCATGGCCCACAAGGGGAAGGCGACGTCCGACGTCACCTACAACCCGGATGACGGGCCCGAGGCGTACACCAACCCCGCCATCCACAGCCGACTCAGTGAGTACACCGCAATGGCCAAGGAGGTCCATGGGCCAGATTACGATCCGAGGACCGAGGACATCGACGGAGATGTCCTCATGAGGGTCGGAGGAGGCAAGAGGCATGGGCGGTACTGGATTGCCGACGGGGCAATCGACTCGTCCTCCACTCCCACTCTCTCTCAGGTGCGAGCAAGGAGCACGAGCGCGAGCCCAGCCATACGACCTCGGCAGGACACCTCACAGCATCGTATCCAGCAACTCCAGGTTATTCCTTATCTATTCATCGTTCATTAATTTTTATATATCTTCTCTTTGCATTATCGTAACATTAGGGCGAAATATTATAGACTCAGCTAGATGATGAGAGGAGGCAACGTGAGGAGCTGGAGAAGAGGATGGCGGATTTGTTCGCGTACGTGCAGAGCCTTGGCGCCGCACAGGGTCATGCTCCACCACCTCCGTTGTTCCCTGCAACTGACCCTGCTGCGTTCACTACTCCTGTGAGTATCAAAATTTTAGTACTGCATGATATATATTCATATGTTCTCACACATACAATCTATTCTCTGTGCAGGGTCAATCGGCGGCGTCGAACAACCCTCATGCTTCGTCCAGCCCTTCGCCGAACCAGTCCAGATGCCCACCTCGTTGATAATCCAGACTTGGTCTTGTGAGTGTTGGTGATGTTTGACTACTGACACTTTGTGATATATATGTGACGGTTGGTGATGTTTGGCTAGTGATCCAGACTTGGTAAATACACATACTTGTATTTGTGAGACTTATATTAGTGACACTTTGTGATATATATGGTGTTGATGATAAATGTGTTCATTCTGTGATGCGATTGATATATAATGTGATGTGAATGATATATATCTTTTGTTTGTTTGGATGGAACAGCAAAAACAAATAAAAAAGGGACATCCTGGTCACTTTGCCGAGTGTAACACTCGGCAAAGGTCGCTTTGCCGAGTGCTATGACCATGGCACTCGGCAAAGAAGGCAACCTGGGAACCGGTAAAGCCATCTTTGCCGAGTGCTGACCATGGCACTCGGCAAAGAAGGCAACCTGGGAACCGGTAAAGCCATCTTTGCCGAGTGCTGACCATGGCACTCGGCAAAGAAGGCAACCTGGGAACCGGTAAAGCAGTCTTTGCCGAGTGCTGAAAATGGCACTCGGCAAAGAAGGCAACCTGGGAACCGGCAAAGATGTCTTTGCCGAGTGCCACAGCCAAGGCACTCGGCAAAGGGACTGGCAAAGGGGCCCACTGGAGGGTTCTTTGCCGAGTGCCAGTCCACCAGACACTCGGCAAATAAACCTCCTTTGCCGAGTGTCGCCGTGGGCACTCGGCGAAGGATCCGTCACCGTCACTTGGCGCCGTGACGGTGACTTTTCTTTGCCGAGTGCCAATGGCACTCGGCAAAGTCTTTGCCGAGTGCCCGACAAAAAGTACTCGGCAAAGATGCTGTTGCCGATGTACAGTTCGCCGAGCGTTCTTTGCCGAGTGTAACACTCGGCAAAGCGTTTGCCGAGTGTATAATAGACTTTGCCGTGTGTCTCAGACACACGGCAAAGAAGCTGATTCCGGTAGTGATAGGGGTGTGTGACCGATGCGCTTGTATAGGGCCCCTAATTTCTAAGGGCCCCAAAATATTTCCTACGCAGCGCAAGGTCATAACTCTATTATGGGATGTGCGGCCGGTGCGCTTGTATAGGGCCCCTAATTTCTAAGGGCCCCAAAATATTTCCTACACAGCGCAAGGTCATAACTCTATTATCTAGCCCACATCGTGTCTTGTCTTCCGTTCAAACGTGTTAGTGTCAAACAACCAGTATAAGTTATTTATTAAATTTTTATTCACCTCTTCCGTTAGTGTATCTTTTAGGCCTCCTTTGGATTGCAAGAATTTTAGAGAAATCATACAGGAATTTCACAGAAAACAGTTCATTTTCACAGGAAAAATGTAGGAAACCGAAAAAATCCTGCATTCCAAATGGGCTTTAATAATTATAATATTTGATTATTCTTTTTCACAAGGTTTGTGCATGTTTATAAGCTTACTAGACGCTAGTGTTTCAAGATCCAACTATCGACATCATGTCTTTAACTAATCAATCTAAAAAATATAAATCAAAAATATAAATCTTTTATGAAAACCTTAAGAAAAACAAAGAATAGATGATCTAACTTAGGGTCCGAAGGGAGATGTGGACAAATTTATTATAAAAAATCACAACGTATAATCAAAGCCTTGTACTTGATAGTTCTATTTTTCAAATGATTTATTGAGAATGGTCTTTTATTCAATAGTTTTGTACGTGGGCTCGATTTCATATGATAAAATTTCTCTTGGACAGGTAGTAGCAGGATAAAATATGCTATGTCTCGGGACTGATGATTCTACCTCATTACACGTAAACAGAACATTAAAAATGCACAAATAATGACCACCTAAGACTGTCTGCAGCGCTTGCTGTGCGAGTCCCCCTCCCCTTTGCCCTGTAGCATGCATGGGGCTACAAGGCACCCGCTATAGCCGCAGCGGCGTCCTCTGCTAGGCTCTCTACACGGGGGAAGGCAGCGTCAGAACGCCACAGCCAGCGTAAGTTCGCAGGCTACTCTAAACACTGTTCACGTATTTAATAGTTGAAGAAAAAATAGTAATAGATGATAAATAGGGTTAAATAATGATATTTTACAGTTGTAGTGGGGTATAGGGGAAGATTTTAGGGGAAACCGCTGCGGGAGATGAAAACATAGGGGGTGAAATGTTGATGATGTGACCCAAAAAGTGATATAGTGGGAAAAATTTAGAGGTAACGCTTGCGGATAGCCTAAGAACAAGATTATTCGGCCCTAAAGCACGTGAGAAGGAGGAGGCCTAGAACGACTGACGCCTGACGAGGTCCTAGTCCTGCTACATCCTACTGGGCCTCTCTCCATACGATGGGACGCATGCTTCTTGCATTGCTTCTGCTCCAACAGCTTCCCCTCCTCCTCCTTGATGGTCTGGATGCTGCGCCGACGCTTGACTCCATCGGCTTTTTGGTAACCCTCCCATAGCTTGCGTTTTGTAGCCTCCATCTTCTCGCTCTCGGTGACGACCGACTTCTTGGTCTCACTCATGGTCTTCTGGTGGTTCGATAGAATTGATGCGGTCGGAAGCGTCTTTGCTGGTGGTACGTGTGGCCTCTTGTTATGTACCTCGGCGGAGGTGGCGGTGGAAATCATCTTTGCTGGTGGTGTGTCCGGCTTCTTGTTGTGTACCTCAGCAGCAGCGGGAAGCATCTTTGCTGGTGGTACTTGTAGCCTCTTGCTGTGCACCTCGGCGGCGGCGGCAGGAAGCGTCTTTGCTGGTGGTGGTACGTGCGGCTTCTTGTTGTGTACCCCAGCAGCAGCGGGAAGCATCTTCTTCTCGTCGACGGCAGCGCGCGGGAGCGGGATTTGATCAGCAGAGAGATTGTCGAGCTTCTTCTTCACCGCTACAGCAGTGGCGCGGGAGGCTTCGATGGCCACCCTCCACCCGCGCACGACGTCGCGCGCGAGGCTCCGGATCCGGAACGACCCGTGGCTGCCGAGGGCGCCGACGGTCCTTGCCAGGTCTGTGGACGCCAGCAGGTCGTGCGGGACGGGCGCGACCAGCAGCGTCTTGAGGGATTCGACCATGACGTCGTCGAGCGTGGCACAGAGCTGCTCGGCCACGCCGTCATCCGTGGCGCCGCGGAGCAGCACGACGATTTCGCCACGCACGTCCCGAAACTCGGAGCGCGGGTAGCCGCATGCCTCAATCACGCCGTCGATCGCCTCGAAAGCGCCGAAGAAAGGCCTCCACCTCCGCAGGGGAAGCCCGCTCTGCTCGTCGGCCATGGTAGTTGCGGCGGAAGGCGGATGCGGGCGGGTTGCGTCGGCGGATGCGAGCAAGCGTGGCGCGGCGTAGGCGAACGGTGGACGAGCGGAACGGGTGCGCGCAGAACTGCAGACTGGACTGGAACGGGTCGCTTGTTTATATATAGAAGAAGCCGACGGAGTCCGACTCGAGCATGTAACGGCAAAGGCTTTTCTGTTTTGTTTTCGCGCTAATCTGCAGAAGAAGCTCCAGATTCTCTACGCGTGGACAGTTTTTCATCCAACGGCAAAGGCTGTTCTGTTGTCGCTTTGGAGCCGGAGGCAGCCACACGTACGCACGGCTCGATGGCCATGAAGCTTGCGACTCTGGCTCGGCTTCTTGGCAAATGAACCTTCGTCAGCACCTGTGCCCGCCGCACGCTGTTCGCCGGCGCCCTGAGCCAGGGCCCGCCGTTGTGCTGCAGAACTTTCAACAAGTTCATAGATACTTGGCTACTTTCTCCTGCAGTTGTGCTACAGCTATTCGATGAAATGCCCAAAAGCAAATTTTGCAGAGAAGCAAACATCAAGCTCAGTGATACTTGTTCGGTGAATCTCGTCAGTTCACTGATATAACCACCACCTCGGCAGCAATGGATTGATACTCTACTTTGGGCAATCTATATTTGTAATTACAAAGTATGTCATTTAGGCTTTCTCGAGCAATATCCACTAAACTTCGTGCTCTAAAAATATATTCTTTATCCTTTACAGAACACTCTAAAAGATTTCATCATCTATATCTTCTCTATCTCCAGCAACGTCCCTAAATTTGATCCTCTATATCTCTAAAATTAACCTAGAATATTTATTCTTTCTTTTCATATAATTTGGTCCTCTATTTTTTTTATCTTGTACAGTTTAGCCACGGTATATTATATTAAAATTTGGAAACATATTTTCTTTGCATGCCAAAATATGCTGCTAGTCAATTTCCCAGCTAGATCTCGTCCTCCTCATGTTTGTGTTGGGCGTGGGTGCCTCTGCTGGCTCACTGTGATCCGCCATGCATGATATTGGTGCTTGGTCCCGTTGCGCCGGCGACCGCTCTGTCTCTCTTCCTCCTCCCCATTGAGCTGTCGTGCCCACGTCCTCAGTGGTCGTGCGTTCGTCGTCCTCCCAAGCGAGCTGCTGCACCCACGTCCACAAACGGCTGCGGGGTCATCCTCCTCATCGACGGCCCCACGCACTCGTGCTCCTCCCCGTCCATCCGCCACGCGAGCTTGTCATCTTCCCCAGCGATTCGTCGCGCGTGCTACTTCTCGTCTCCGGTGATTCGTGTGTTTTCAACGTCCCTGACGAGTGCCAATCTAAAACTCCAATGACCGGCGTCGAGGCGCTCGTCCTCTCTTCGGCAGTGGGCTAGAGGATTCGATGGATAGAGAACGCACATGAAATCGGTAAATGTAGTGGGCGAAGGACGAGCACTATACTTTAGAAGAGATGCTAGTGGACGTTGTTGAACGGTTTCCAAAGGATTGAAAATGCTATATTTAGCGTACCGGACCGTTTACAGTCCCTTGCCGGAGACAGCTTTGGTGGGCAACTGGCCAACTGCGTGCACATAGTGACAGGCTAGAAGATGACATTTGTGAAGCTGAAAATCAGAGGTGTCAAATACATGCACTGCTGAAAATTCTTTGCATTTCAGTATACAGCTAGGAAGCACAAAAAGAATATGGGCCACCTTCAAAATGTAATTTCATCATCCGGCACTCCATCAAAATAATGAAAAAGGGGATTGATCAACTCCAAGTAAGAGACTTGTGTATCCTCCAAAGGGGATTGATGGAATCGCCATGTATGGTTGAAGACTGACTTGGAGCTGCGCAGCTGTCTTTGTTTGCTATTGCATTATCTAAATACTTGTAATACCCAAATATATAAACAATGAAAATAGAGTTGATCTCAATGTTTGGTGACCATTACCTATCATCACATGTGACTGATCATGTTTAAAAATGAACAAAACTTTACTAAGACACAAATAAACCATTGCATCATATTGAAGTTGTGTTTGTGCATTTAATACAATAATAATAAAATAAATTAAAATATAATAATGATGATGAGGTGAAGAATTAAGGGAAAAGGGGGAGAAAAGAAAGGAGAGTATATAATATAAAGAAAAATTTTATTTTCAGATTTGGTACTTCTTAATTTCACAAAAATAATAGAGAATAAATTTGGCACAAGTTTGAATTCAAATTGAACTTAGAAATAGAGAAAAGAAACTAAAAGATAAAAATAAAAGAATAAAAAGCTACATGGGCCGACTGAGTCCACTTCTGGCCCAGCACACCGCGCAACCCAACACCAGAAGCCTGGCACCGACACCATGGGCCCATGTGTCAGCTTCCTCCCCCTCGCGTGGATACCGTTTCGCTGTCGCGTTGGCCCCACTGGCCAGCCACCCCTCCCTCGCGCTCGCGTTTTTCGCTAATGAACCTGGCCCGCAGGTCAGCTATTTGGGCGCCATCGCACGCTCCCTGTCACGCGAGGCCCACACACCAGCCGCAAGACCCGCTCGCCTCCATCTCGCCCACCTCGCGCGCATGGCGGGGCGCCGCAGTGGCAAAAATCGCTGAATCCGGCCCCGGCCGTTGAAGCGCTGACCACGTACGCGCCCATATAGTGCCACAACCCCGGGCACGCCTAGTTCTCCCCTCATTCTTGCCCTCGCGACCGCCACTAACCCCACTGCAAACCACCACCGTGTCCGCCCGGGAAGAAGCCGCCGTCGGTGAATCTCATCATCGCGCGTTGTCTGTCCTCGGCGTTGGGCCGGGAAGATCGCCTTCGTTTGGGAAAGCCGTCTGTGCCCTCAATTCGAGTCGAACCCCACCGTAACGTGTGTAATTGCTCGCCGGGCTTCGGTTTCCGCAGTGCGCCATGGGGAGAAAGGTTTGCCTCTTCGAATCGTGGTGAGTAGCGTCCTACGCAATGCCCTACGGTTACCGCTTCGTACTGCAAAATACATAAAACCTTTGGAAATTCATATCTTAAAATCTATAACTCCAAAATTTATGATTCCTGTTCCTAGGATCTTATTTTAATGTGTAGATTATTATTCTGTATTTTATTTACATATTGGGTGTGATGTTAATTTTTGCTATACTATGTATGTATTGTGTTGATTCGAGTAGACGAGCAAGCTACTGTGGATCCTGAGGTCCAGCAGATAGAAGTTGCTGAGCAGGAGCTCATTGAAGGCAAGTTGTGCCCTTGATCACTTATTTTTACCCAGCCATGTTCTTATTAATCATAATGATCTGCATAGGTTAATTTTGATGGGATCCAATAGGTTACCCCAGTTTTGGCTATCTTTATACCTTGTCTTGCCACTGAATATTTTTGGGTAGTGCTTGCTATTGCTTATTATGGTTCTGGGTATGGAGATACATTATTCATGATTACACTTTTATTCTTTGTTTATTATTACTGTTCATGTTAAGATCATTATGTTAATGGGAACATGGAGCGACCACCCGGGAAAACAGTGCTACCACAAGGGTAGTATGGGATGCCCTTGGCTAATTAACTAGGAAAGCTAGTGGATGACTACCTTACCCGATAGGGGCAAGGGCAGTAGGGGAGTGGTCAGTGTAGGGTGGTCCTTGGGTTGATTTTGCTGTGATGGCGGTTAGGCGAGGGATCCCTGCACTGGAGCTTCCTATAAACTGTAGCGGGTTTTCTGAAGCTAGTGGAACTTTGTAAAGGGCTCTAGTGTTACCCTGCCTTGCCTCCTCAGTAGAGGTGTATGGGATTGGTCGTCTCTTGGCAGATGGATAACATGACTTGTGGGTAAAGATGCGCAACCTCTGCAGAGTGTAAAACTGGTATACTAGCTGTGCTCATGGTTATGAGCAGCTCGGACCCTCACATGATTAATCTATGGAATTAAAACTCAATTTGTCATCATTCATCGCATTGGGATTATTTTATTATTAGTTTTACTTATTATTACTAAGGTTTGGTATTTACTTATACTTAGTAATTGCTAATAAAATTTTGACCAAATTATAAAAGCAATGCTCAGATTCAACCTTTATTTTGTTGATCAGGCTTACACTTCACATGAACTCCCACCTTTGGGCGAGTTCATACACATTATTCCCACAACTTGTTGAGCTATGAACGTATGTGAGCTCACTCTTGCTGTCTCACACCCCCACAAGAGAAGAACAGGTGGTCGAAGAGGAGCCACCTAACACTGAGGCATTCGACTTGATCTAGGTGGTGTCTCCTAGTCAGCTTTGTGGCGCTAGGGAATAATATTTAGTTCGCTTTATTTTATCATTTATTTTTGTAAGACTTCCGCTATGTAATAAGTACATTTATGATAATTATGGCATTTATCTCTATGCACTCTGTTATTATATGTGTTGTCTTCTCTAGCGCATATATGAGATGCACCCGGCTTTGTTCCTTAAATCCGGGTGTGACAATACTCTCCTACAATTAGTAATATAACTTAAACCAATCAAGAAATAAAAAAAGCAGGCCACATAATAATGATTCTTTTGATAGAATTAGTAGGATCAGTAAGTACCTTTGTTAGTGCCACTTTTCTTTTTCTTCTCTTTTCTCTTTTCGTGGGATATGGTTGATCATTTATTATTCAGTATATATTGTGATGGCAAAAACAAAATATCTTTTATGTTAAAGACTTTAAGGGCATGCTTGCCGGATATACCTATAGATTCGAACTTTCTGCACAAACAACTGATTGTCATATCTGCAGCGTAAAATCAAACTGATGCTCCAAGAGAAGATTGCATCTGTGTAACCATGTATGTCAATATTGACCCCTCGTCGTGCAACAATTGGCCGGTTAATAAAAATTGATCCTTAAATTCTGTCTCAAACTCTAAAAATATTCTCCTTGTATATGATTCGGTCGCAGTCTTCAACATAGGTAATTTGGGCTATAAGTAGCTAGAATCTTTTGTCGTGAATGAAAATATGCATTCACCTCATTTGCACGAAGACTAGCAAATACCTTCTCACATTCTACGAGGAGCTCCGAAAGACCCATATTCCTATGAAATCTTTTATTGAAAACTTTATTCATCCCTCAACGCATTTAGGTTTGACATCCATACATTATCCTCAAGATTGTACTCCCTCAACAAGTCATGCCTCTTTTTATTGAAGTAAATCTTTGATCTTTCTTCATATAGACAACTCTTAAAATCATGCATAAACTTTCGATGATGCTTCTGAATAACATGCCCAAGATGTTTAGCAACAGTGAGTTAAATATGCCATAAAAAGGCGATGACTTGTGTTAAGGAATACATTATCTAGCAAGTGTCTTGTCGTGCTCTTTCTAATGGTGAATCCGATCCTGCCAGCATAGTTATTGTACATGTCATAAGCGGTGTCCTCTGAATCAAAAGCCATTCCAACTTTAGGAACAACTGATGTACGACTGATATTATTATTCACCTGTTGTATATGGGTTCAGAAAACATAATCTAACAATCTCATACATGACCGAACAACCTCAATAAAAAATAATATATGTTCACACAAATACATCCTTACTCGTGTTGCTTGGCTCCTTGTAACACCCAAAATTCTATTTTTGGGATTTATAAATGTTTCTTCAAAAGATTGAGTTAAAATGGCTTTCAATAATAAATTACTTTCTCTATAAAGTACAATTTTCTAAATTAAGTCAATAGTAATGTTAAAAATTGGGTAGTTCAAAATTTAGATTCAAATCCTGAAACTAAAGTTTAAGTTGAAAGCAGTAACTAGAAAAAAGATTTTTATTCTATCCATTATTTCCTTTGTAACCTTTAACACTTTTTAAAAGTATTTTAAGTAAAAGAATCCCTGGTAAAGATTATATATTTTCCCCTATATAAGTAAGGTAATGGACATTCATTTCTTTATGGTTGTTAACTTCAAATTTGATCACATACTCAAAAGTAATATTTTCCTAAAATGAAATAAAATGTGTGTATGGAATATTCTGAGCCCTTGCCTAAACAAAGGAATAAAATAATTAATATAAATATATAATTTGCATTCATGCCGAGATTTTGGATTGTTGCATTTGAACATAAATTTGGAGTTTGGATTTTTATGTGGATTTAAAAAAACTGATAACAGAACAAATAGAAAAAACAAAACGAAACCAACTTACCTAATCAAGCCACTTAGATTCATGGCCCAGTCCCTTTCCTACCCCACGTGACGCATGCCCACAAGGTCCACCTATCGGCCCAACTCGGACCCCGCCGCAGAGGCACATTCGTGAAAAGTTGTAACCCCAGTGTCCTCTATCCTGTGTTGCCGCCAGGTGGGCCTGTCTGTCCAGCGTCGTCCTCATCCCTTCTCCGATACAACAAACTCCCAACAAACTCGTGTCCATGCCATCCTTATCTCCTCTACCATGAATCTCTTATGTAGATATAAATGGCCCCAGGCATCGCATACCCCCACCCCCTTCATTCATCGCTAGGCAGCCTCGCCAGCCCTGGACGCGGCAGTCCTCACCAGGAAGCTAGTTTCCGCCGCCGGTGCCACCGTCGCAGGGAAGAAGAGCGGAGAACGCCGCTGCGCGTGTTGCGTTGTCAAAAGGGATCTCGGCAACAAGCCTGGGAGTGTTGCCCGAGCTCTCCGCGTGCGTTCAAAGCTTCACCGGGGTGGAGTTGATGCTAGAGGACCTCAAAATTGCTCAACGGAGCAATTCCTCCGCCGTGTGCCACCTCATGTCGTGAGCTATGCAACCACCACCGCAGTTTCGGGTAAGGATCCCTGCACTCGATTCATGATCCTCTCCGCTTCATACGGGCTTATCCGCGACTGTGTTAGGGCATCAGCGCGCGAGAGCATCAACTCCGGCGATGGCGCTGCCGCCTCGTTGGTGCGCGATGCCGCTCTGCTCGGCTATGGGATGAGGGTCTTCGGACCGTTGATTCCATCATGGGCAGTGTAGATTAGAAGGATGAATAACCCTTCGGTTAATTAAATCATGATCGATGATCCAAGGGCTCAGATGTGATCAACGCATGATCGTATTACGAGCCGTGGATCACTGATCCGGTGGCCCGTGTTGAATACCAGTTCATAACATTAAGGGGCTTTTAATCTGGACTGTTGGTCTATAGATCTATGGTCCATGGTGCATGCAACCGATTTGGTTGTGGCGTTCTTGCGTAAGAAACCCTCAGAGGTTTATAAAACCAACCCGCGATCCTTCTTTGCTGAAACTGATCACAAGCAAGTCCCTGAAATTCACAAAAAAATCATTGGTACTCGACTTTAATATGAAATTAATATTAAAATAGCCTTAAAACTTATAAAATCCATATTTTCTTCGTATTAACTCTGATTTAGTCCGTTCAAGTTGCGTTATCTTTGTAGTAATGTCATCTACCCCTTAGTAAACCTTATTTTACTATTTAACATGTCCTCAAAATTAAATATTGATTTGCCCCATGTTTACTAGATTAGCTTTTCTAAAACAAAGCTAAATTGTTCCATCTATAATTTGATTAAAATATAATCCTTAATCAAGTTATAACTTAGATTAAAGTTGAATTAGCTATTTCCTTAATATCTTTTCTCATATGATTTACATTAATCAACATAGAATATAGTTATTATTATTTAATCACGAAAATCTTCCGAAATTCATATATTTATAATCGTAACTCCGAATTTATTGTTTCTTGAATCCACGATGGCCTCGAAAGCGCGAAAGAAAGGCCTCCACCTTCGTGGGGGAAGCCCGCTGTCCTCGTGCCATGGTAGCGGCGGCGGATGCAGGCAAGCCGGTAACGGCGAGTAGAGTCCGGGGGTGCGAGCAGTGGACGAGCGGAACGGGTGGGTGCAGATAGATTGAACTGGGACTGGGAGAATTGGCATGCCTTGTTATATAGAGCTTAGCTAGTTGTTGTCAGTTGCCATGCACGTGAATAGATAGAGACCGATAGATACCGGCATCGATCTAGACACGGGGACATGCATACGCTAGCTCCACGAGCCCTATGCATGCATGCATGCATGCATGAGTATTGAGTAGTATAGTCTCTTTCGGACTAGGCAATGAAACTTAAAAAGTTATACATGGATTAATTAGTCTAATTAAGTTTAGCGGGCCAAAGCCCAAATAAAACACCATGCACGGTATGTAACAGAACGGAAATCTTGTCGCGCGATGCCATTCTTCAAGTAGGCAATTGTAGTGATGAAATAAATAATTATTCAAATATCAAATTTTTTATTACGAACAAATAGGATATAGAATCCTCTATGCAAATTTGTATTCATGTTTTTAGCATTTAGCTTATAAAGATTCATAAAAGGTAAGACTTAAATTTATCATATCTCTTATCAAATATAGATATAAAATTCAGATACAAAGTCAGATACAAATACAAATATTTTTCACCTTTTTCATTGCAGGGAGCAAATAACACATAAAATAATGTATACAACATTTTATTCTTGTTTGTGATCATGTTCTTGATAGCATAAGAAAAAATCAACAACAAATTTCATACGGATCTTTTAAAATATTAAATTGTCCTAATAATATAGATATCCACTTTCATCCCTATACAATCATGATATGCTCTGCACGCTCGCAATGTCATCCTTTTCTATGCCTATGCGTTGCCCCACCGATGTTGTGTCGATGCTAGCAACTGACTTGCACTTGTGCATGCCCAAATGTGTCCAGGCGCAACAACATGATTACGGTCGCGCCACTGTGCACGCACACCGCCTGCCATCTCCAGATGGGACATCTAATACGACAGGAAAAGCAGATCGGGCCTCGGGCGCAAATTTCCATCTCGCCCGACGCTGGGCTCGCCCTCGGGCGCAATCTCCATCTCGCCCGACGCTGAGCTCGTCCTCGGGTGCCATCTCCGCCTCGCCCGAGCTCAGCCTCGGCTACCTTCTCGCTGCGAATCCCGCAAGCGACCACTCCGCCAACTGTGGCATAAGTCAGGGAAAGCTCGACCGTCGCCTCAGGAAAACTTTCAACTCGCCCGAGCAAGGCTCCAGGGGCGAAGCTATATTGAGTTTAGGGGGTGCAGATGCACCCCCTAAAAATACAGAACTAGTTATAATGATCAAATTTTCACCTTATACGCCTACTGCTCCATCCCCTTACATGGCCCGCCGGCCACTTGCTGCCTCCGGTCATTTTGATGGAACCCCTTGGTGTGCAATAGTCTAGCAACGCTCGCGGTCCCGCTCCCTACCTCTCCGGTGAGGCCGCCGTGCCCTGCCAAACCGTCGGCCACCCTGTGCTAGAAAGTGCGGAAGAATGTGGGGCTGTTGCAGCGGTATGAAAAATAGTTTGTATTTTCCAGTGGGAGACTGAGGTGGAAGACGTGGGCACCGACTAGGGATGGGAATCGAATTCCCCGTCGGGTTTTAATGTGTCCCTGTCTTCGCGACAAATTTTTTTTCGCACAAAGATCTCCACGAATATTTGTAGGGGACATTTCTTTCCCCGCTAGGATAAATCCCTGTTGGGATCCTCGTCCCCGCTTAAATTATAATTAAAATATATTTCATATGTTATTAATCCAAAGCAATGTCACTTATACACATTGTCAAATATAAAATCATTATGTATATATTAAAATAAACACATTTGTATAATGAGTGATCTTTGATAAGGTAGTTATTTATTTTTATTATTAACTATTACATAAAAACTTCGTCACGTGTAAGTTTAACGGGTCCCATCACCTAAGGACTAATATGGAAAATCCATTTTCGTGAGGGATTTCAATTTTCCTAGGGAAAATGAACTAATTTCCCTTATGAAAATGGAAATCTCTTGAAAAAATGAGGTTATCAAACTAGCCCTAATGGAATAATTCCCCGCGGAGAATCGGGAACCGGGTCACATTGATCTTTCCATACTCCATATTTCTGCTAAAATTTATATAACACTAGGTGTATGTGAATGGAATAAAGTGAAGTGTAAGGCTATCTCCAACAGTTTACCTATATTTATATCTATATTCAAACTCTAATATGCAAATAATACAAAACAGTATTTTGTGTGACTATATGGATGAAATGTTGGATATGGTCTAATGCGTCGATAGATGTTATGAATTTGCCAGATTTTTCGTAGTGGTTAAAGTGTAGCCTGTTAAACAAGTATTTGGATGTGTGATCACGATGTAATACGAAAGAAAATAAATGGGATCGTTATCAGCTTACTCTATTCACAGGAGTAGTTTTATGAGATGTTTTATATATTAGAGTGTCGCATCACATTTTTTATGATATAACACCATATTTGTTAGAGTTAATTAGAAATATGTCACTTAAATTTTGGAAAGAAATATAGAAACTAATTTATTTTAATACCACTTCGTAGCATCAAAATGAACTAATCATCTAATTTGTAAAAGTCGTGTGACACATGAAATTTATCATATTTATTATAAAGTATTGTATATGAAATTATGCCAACTCAATTCCAAGACATGGGAAAACTCATGAAATCATCATTGAAAGTAATTTTTTATCTCCATTTATTTTATACATTTCTATTAATCATTTAGATGTAATTTTTATTGTCATTGTAGTCTATTTATGTTTCCAATTTTTATAACCTTTTTCAAAGTTTCAAAGTTTTGGACAATTTCTTTTTTTAAAAACAGCTAGAAAATCGATATCGGTCTGGTTCGTTAACAAGAAACTAGATCGGTTTACCGGTTTTCGACCGGTTTTGTAATGCCTGCTTCCACCCAAACCCTGTACTCAACAGTCAGTCACCAACAGTCAATCAAGTATTTTCTCTTTGGAATTCTTTGTAACCACACACTTGGAATGAACCTCTCGAATTTCTTTTGTGATAATACAGTTGAATCCATTTTGATAATGCACTTTGTAGTCGATGGCTCTCCATTCCGTGGAGTATTTGGTTGTTTATTTGCAAATGTCCCTAACTAATGTGCCTAACTATTTCACTGAACGACAATACATTGTTCCTAGGATTTCACGAGAGCAAATCCCTCTGTATCACGCACAGAGAAGGTCGTCGCTGGCCTTCGCTAAATCCAATAGCTAGCCTGGTCTGGCAGCACTGGCAACTTAGTAGTAGTTCCGGTTGAGGAACCGCCTGACAGCTCTGACGATGGCGCCCAGCGCCAAGAAGAGAATGAGCGTGTTGAAGCCACCGCCGACCCCGACGGCCACGCTCGGACCGGGGGCGAACAAGGAGAACGGCGACCACCCATAGCCGTATCCGTAGCCGCCGAAGAATGGCCCCTCCTAGCCGTATCCGCCTCCCAAAGGGGGCACCACCGGCGGTGGGTTGATGTAGATGTTCGTCCTGCGCATGCATCGGACAATGTAACATTTTGCATTCAGCGGACACAGCATGCATGTCAGCTGATTCGAGTTGTGTCTCTTTCTTCCTACGCTAGATTCTTGTAGACGATTGAAATTTCAGTATGAACTAGTGAGCTGAACTGTCGGGAAATATGTAGGATCTATTTAGGTATCGTTTGATTCACATATTTATAAAGTAATAGTTAATTGATAACGTTAAATCATGTTCGTTTAAGTCAGGATCGGACATAGGGGTGTGCGACCGATGCGCTTGTATAGGGCCCCTAATTTCTAAGGGCCCCAAAATATTTCCTACGCATCGCAAGGTCATAACTCTATTATGGGGTGTGCGGCCGGTGCGCTTGTATAGGGACCCTAATTTCTAAGGGCCCAAAATATTTCCTACGCAACGCAAGGTCATGTCTTGTCTTCCTTTCAAACGTCTTAGTGTCAAACAACTAGTATAAGTTATTTATTAAATTTTTATTCACATGTTCTGTTTGTGTATCTTTTAGGCCTCCTTTGGAATGCAAGAATTTCAAAGAAATCATACAGGAATTTCACATAAAACAGTTCATTTTCACAGGAAAAATGCAGGAAACCGAAAAAATCCTTCATTCCAAATTGGCTTTAATAATTATAATATTTGATTATTCTTTTTCACACGGTTTGTGCATGTTTATAAGCTTACTAGACGTTAGTGTTTCAAGATCCAACTATCGACATCATGCCTTTAACTAATCAATCTAAAAAATATAAATCTAGTTATGAAAACCTTAAGAAAAAACAAAGAATAGATGATCTAACTTAGGGTCCGAAGGGAGATGTATACAAATTTATTATAAAAAATCACAAATGTCTAACCAAAGCCTTGCACTTGACAGTTCTATTTTTCAAATGATTTAGTGAGAATGGTCTTTTATTCAATAGTTTCGTACATGACCTCGATTTCACATGATAAAATTTCTCTTGGACAGGTAGTAGTAGGATAAAATATGCTATGTCCCAACGCTGATGATCCTATCTCTTTACACGTAAACAGAACTTCAAAATGCACAAATATTGGTCATCCAAGAACAAGATTCGGCCCTAAAGCACGTGAGAAGGAGAAGGTCTAGAACGACTAACGTCTGATGAGGTCTAGTCTTACATCTTACGGGGCCTCTCTCCATACGATGGGACGCATGCTTCTTGCATTGCTTCTGCTCCAACAGCTTCCCCTCCTCCTCCTTGATGGTCTGGATGCTGCGCCGACGCTTGACTCCATCGACTTTTTGGTAACCCTCCCGTAGCTTGCGTTTTGTAGCCTCCATCTTCTCGTTGTTGGCGACGGACGACTTCTTGGTCTCACTCATGTTCTTCTGGTGGTTCGATAGAATTGCTGCAGTCGGAAGCGTCTTCGTTGGCGGTACATAATGCTGCTTCTTGTGTTCCTCGGCGGTGGGAAACATCTTTGCTGGTGGTACTTGTAGCCTCTTGTTGTGCATCTCGGCGGCGGCAGGAAGCGTCTTTGCTGGTGGTACGTGCGACTTCTTGTTGTGTACCTCAGCAGCAGGGGGAAGCATCTTCTTCTCGTCGACGGCAGCGCGCGGGAGCGGGATCTGATCAGCAGAGAGATTGTCGAGCTTCTTCTTCACTGCTACAGCAGTGGCGCAGGAGGCTTCGACGGCCACCCTCCACCCACGCACGACGTCGCGCGCGAGGCTCCGGATCCGGGAGGACCCGTGGTTGCCGAGGGCGCCGACGGTCCTTGCCAGGTCGGTGGATGCCAGCAGGTCGTGCGGGAGAGGCGCCACCAGCAGCGTCTTGAGGGATTCGATCATGACGTCGTCGAGCGTGGCGCAGAGCTGCTCGGCCACGCCGTCATCCGTGGCGCCGCGGAGCAGCACGACGATCTCGCCACGCACGTCCCGAAACTCGGCGCGTGGGTAGCCGCATGCCTCGATCACGCCATCGATCGCCTCGAAAGCGCGGAAGAATGGCCTCCACCTCCGCAGGGGAAGCCCGCTCTGCTCGTCGGCCATGGTAGTTGCGGCGGAAGGCAGATGCGGGCGGGTTGCGTCGTCGGCGGATGCGAGAAAGCGTGGCGTGGCGTAGGCAAACGGTGGACGAGCGGAACGGGTGCGTGCAGAACTGCAGACTGGACTGGAACGGGTCGCTTATTTATATAGAGAACAAGCCGACGGAGTCCGACTCGAGTTTTTGATAAAGTCTTTTATGATAAAGACTTTAAGGGCATGCTTGCATAATATACCTATAGATTCGAACTTTTTACATGAACATCTGATTGTTATATCTGCAGTGTTAAATAAAACTGTTGCTCCAAGAGAAGATTACATCTGTGTAACCATATATGTCAATATTGACCCTCACCGTGCAACAATTGGCCGGTTAATAAAAATTGATCCTTAAATTATGTCTCAAACTCGAAAAATATTCTCCTTGTAAATGATTCGGTCGCAGTCTTCAACATAGGTACAATGTCTATGTTGCGACCATGCGGTACAATGAGTGATCTCATCATTTTCCAATGGAGAGGCACAAGTACTAGTAAGGGCACGTTCTACCACCTTAGCATGAAAGAATGTTTGCATTGCTATACATGTACTCGGATATGGAAGAGATGGAGCCATATTTCATGTAAGTCTTTATTTTGCCCCATAATTTCTTTGCCAAGGAGCCATATTTAATTACTTATTTGTCGTACAGTAAGTTCGGCGAGGAAAATTGGACTTATTCCCATCAGCCTACAAGCAAACAACTAGATACGATGCGACGACATGGGAGGCAAGGAAGACCTAATTTTGTTGACTGGTTTCAGGAGCATGTAAACTCTTTATATTCCATACTTTGATGTAATCTAGCCTTTTACGCGAGGTAGTCATTTTAACTGTATATTATTTGCAGTGCATAAAGACTCCTAACATACACGAGGACTTGAGACAACTATCTTATGGGATGGTGACTTGCAGAACCTTTGGTCGATACGATGTGAATGGCTTCCATTTTCGTTCAGACCAATTTGAAATGTCTCGTCCGCGTGCAGCCACACGTAACACTGGAGTTCTGACTAGGGCACTCGATGCACTTGGAAGAGAAACTAATTATTATGGTATCATTCAAAACATCCTAGAGTTTAATTTTGCAGGGAACAAAACTTTGAAATTAGTACTCTTTCTATGTGATTGGTTTGACAGCAATAATGGGATTAGACAAAGTCAATATGGCATAACTGAAGTAAAGCACAAGGAACGACTTTGAGGCCATGATAATTTTATCCTTGCACACCAGTGTGAGAAGGTCTACTATATGTTGTACCCAAATCCGAAGTTTAAAGCATGGTGGGTAGTTCACAAGGTGAACCCTAGGGAACGTTTTACATACTCCTTGCACTGCTGGTTATCAATTCGAAGACGAACATGCCGATGATGTTTATCAACAAGAAGAATTGCCAACCACTTTTACTATCGATGAGGGTGTTACACTGAACTCACTAGTCGGAGACCGTAACGATGTCACTACTGATGAGTGCGTTGCACCGAAACAAAAACGAAATCCAAGGAACAAAAAAGCCACATTACGAGCTTTGGATCCTTGCACTAGCTGGTCTCACTTCGCACTAGCTCCACATGCTACATATGGAACATCTCATGGCGTCGTCAAGCACGACTTTTGGGTAAGAGTAATGTTTCAAACTAACATTTTATGATTTGTTTCAAACTAAATTTATTTTCGATGTTGGATAGAGACGCTATCGTGTGGAACCTGAGGCTCAAGAGCATGCAGACTGAGTATTAGGGAAAAATGCAAAGAAGGTGTGCAGGGATGCATTTCCCAATGCTCGTCTACACGTTGTGAACGCGTACATGAAGCGCCGAGGGCATTCTATCAACAACTTTCGACAATATTCGGATGTCTACTTGACTGTAGACCAGTACATGGAGGTAAAAATCTAATTTAGCAGCTCATTTAGATGTGAATGTAATTTTGAGCTAACGCTTTAGATGCAGGTAACTCTTCCATGGATGGAACACCGGCCGCAGGCTTACAAGGCTTTGTGTGAGATATGGGCTTCGCCAGAGTGGATTGAGAAGTCAAACAGGAATCGACATAGGAAGCGCCATCAGCAGGACGAGGACGATGATGAGGTCGTAGTCAACCATACCTACGGGGTTGATGGACACATTCGGTTGGCGAAGCGAACAGTGAGTATGTAGTGTTCTGTTTTACTCAGAAATGAAACCGGTTTAAACTCATATATTTGTAGGAGGCTCAAACTAGAGTTGTCCCGAGCCCAATCGATGTTTATAGGAGAGGGCATAGAGCGAAAAACAGTGAAACCTCTGATGAGCTATGTAGTCAAGCGGCCGTTGAGCGTATGATTAGTTGTTGTCACACCCGGGCTTTAAGGGACAAAGCGGGTGCATCTCATACATGCGCCAAAGAAGACAACATATATAATAACATAGTGTATAGAGATAAATGTCACATTATAATCAGAGTATTTATTACATAACAGAAGTCTTACAAAATAAAAGATAAATATAACAGGATCTAAAATCTATCCTTGGCGCCAGAAAGTCAACTGGGAAAACGCCACCTAGATCGAATCGAACTCCACGATGTGTGGCTCCTCCTGAACCACCTGATCTTCTCCTGTGGGGGGGGGGTGTGAGACAGCAAGGGTGAGCTCACACATGTTCATTGCTCAATAAGTTGTGGGGAATAATGTGCATGAACTCACCAAAGGTGGGAGTTCATGTGATGTGTAAGGCTAATCAACAACAGGGGTTAAAGCTGAGCATTGCTTTTAAGTAGTTGGTCAAAATTTTATCAGCAGTTACTAAATGTAAGTAAATACCAAACCTTAAATAAAGTAATAGAACAAAATTAATAATAATCCCATGCATATGCAAATGACAAAATTGAATTTAAGTTCCATAATTTAATCATCGGAGAGTCCTGAGCTGCTCATGACCGCGAGCATGGCTAGTATACCAGTTTTACACTCTGCAGAGGTTGTACCCTTTACCCACAAGTCGTGTATCCCATGTCGCCAGGGTTAGCTAGACCCTTAGACACTACCGAGGTGAATGGCTAGGGATCAACTACGAGGCCTTTACAAAGTTCCACTAGCTTCCGAAAACCCGCTACAGTTTATGGGGAGAGCACTTGCAAGAATCCCCCGTCTGACCGCCATCGCAGCAAAATCAACCCGAGAACCTCCTTGCATGCAATCCCTACTGCCCTTGCCCCTTTCGGGTAAGGTAGTCTTCCACTAGCTTTCCTAGTTAGTTGGCCAAGGGCGTCCCATTAAACCCTTGTGGTGGCACGTGGTTCTCAAGTTAAGCTCCATGTTCCAATTAACATTAATGATCTTGACATGAACATAAATACAATAACAAAATAACTGGAACATGGATATAATGAAATATTTATCCCAAAACCATGTAAAGCAATAGCAAAACTACCCAAGTGATTCAGGGATAACAAGGTAAAGAGATAAACAATCTAGGGTGACCTATCGGGTCCCATCAAAATAAAACCTATGCATGGTAAATGATTATAAAGAACATTATTGGGTAACAAAAGTGAATCAAGGGCACAACTTGCCTTCAATGAGCTCCTGCTCAGCTACTTCTATCTGCTGCTCACCAGTATCCTCAGTCACGGGCTCTTCTACTCGCCACAATACAAACAAGCACAGTGTATAGAGATTAACATCACACCAAATATGTAAAAAAAATACACAGCAATAATCCACACATTAAAATAAAATTCTAAGAACAGAAATCATAATTTTTGGAGTTATAGATTTTAAGATATGAATTTCTCAAGGTTTTATGTGCTTAAAATAGGATTAAATGAGAAATAAATTTTAATATTGTTTTCATGACCAAACAGAGACTCTAAGTGGTATAGAATCAAATTACAAAAAATTAAAAACCGGAATGGGTCAATTTGGACTAAAAATAGATTTTCTATGAATTATGCAAGTTCTAATGATTATTTGTATATAAAACTCAATTTCTATTATTAATTACTACATTCCCTCAGATCTCTGGACTGCGCGCCATTTACTAAGAAACTCAGGGACTCACTCGCAATTTCGCCCAGACTTAGTGCACAGCGCAATGGACGGCGGGTCCAAAATCTAGAAAGCTCGAGGACTCATAAGTAAACTGTCCCTGCGAAGGGGTATCCAACGCCGAGAGCCGTATGATTACAAACGAACGGCTCTGATTAGATCATCGCTGAAAGGGAATTAGGCTTACACCTTTTTTCTAATTAATTTTGGTGGTTGAATTGCCCAACACAAATAATTGGACTAACTAGTTTGCTCTAGTCTATAAGTTTTACAGGTGCCAAAGGTTCACAACAAGCCAATAAAAAGACCAAAGTTGGGTTCAAATAAAAAGAGCTAAAGACATCCCAAAGGCACCCTGGTCTGGCGCACCGGACTGTCCGGTGTGCCACCGGACAGTGTTCGGTGCACCAGGGAACTCAACGCTGAACTCCTCACCTTCGGGAAAATGGGAGGCCGCTCCGCTATAATTCACCGGACTGTCCGGTGTGCCAGCAGAGCAACGGCTACTTCGCACGCAACGGTCGACTGCAACGCATTTAATGCGCGCCTGCGCGCGCAGAGGACAGAGCACGCGCAGAAGGCGCACCGGACAGTCTACAGGACCTGTCCAGTGCACCACCGGACAGCCCAGAGGCCCCACCAATCAGAGCTCCAATGGTCAGAACCCAACGGCCGGCTGACGTGGCTGGCGCACCGGACAGTGTCCGGTGGCACACCGGACTGTCCGGTGCGCCATGCGACAGACAGCCTCCCAACACCCACTTTTGGTGGTTGGGGCTATAAATACCCCAACCACCCCACATTCAATTGTATTCAAGTTTTCCAACTTTCTACACCTTACAAGAGCTATAGCATTCAATACAAGACACACCAAAGAGATCAAATCCTCTCCCAAGTCCTTAGTTCATTCCAAATCAAATAGTGACTAGTGAGAGAGTGACTTGTGTTCATTTGAGTTCTTGCGCTTGGATTGCTTCTTTTTCTCATTCTTTCTTGTGATAAACCCAATTGTAACCGAGGCAAGAGACACCAATTGTGTGGTGGTCCTTGCGGGGACTTTGTGTCCCGTTTGATTGAGAAGAGAAGCTCACTCGGTCTAAGTGACCGTTTGAGAGAGGGAAAGGGTTGAAAGAGACCCGGTCTTTGTGACCACCTCAACGGGGAGTAGGTTTGCAAGAACCGAACCTCGGTAAAACAAATCATCGTGTCTCACTCTTTATTTGCCTGCGATTTGTTTTTCACCCTCTCTCTCGGACTCGTTCTAATTTCTAACGCTAACCCGGCTTGTAGTTGTGCTTAAGTTTATAAATTTCAGATTCGCCCTATTCACCCCCCCTCTAGGCGACTTTCAATTGGTATCAAAGCCCGGTGCTTCATTAGAGCCTAACCGCTCGAAGTGATGTCGGGAGCATCCGCCAAGAGGGATCTCGGGACTGGCGACAAGTCCGCAAGATCGGGGAGAACACACTCAAGGGAGTCCGCCCACAAGGACAAGGAGGAATCCTCTTCCTCCATCAAGTCCCATCAGATGGGTGACAAGAAGAAGAAGATGAAGAAGGTGGTCTACTACGAGACCGACTCTTCGTCACCCTCCACCTCCGGCTCGGAATCGGCCTCCACTACTTCAAAGCGCCTTGAGCGCAAGAAGTATAGTAAGATGCCCCTTCGCTATCCTCGCATTTCTAGATGCACTCCATTACTTTCCGTTCCATCAGGCAAACCACCTATGTTTGACGGTGAAGATTATTCTATGTGGAGTGATAAAATGAGGCATCACGTAACCTCACTCCACAAAAGCATATGGGATATTGTTGAGTATGGAGTGCAGGTACCAAAGAAGGGAGACAAGGATTACGACCCGGAGGAGGTCGAACAAATCCAACACTTCAACTCCCAAGCCACAACTATACTCCTCGCCTCTCTAAGTCGAGAGGAGTATAATAAGGTGCAAGGGTTGAAGAGCGCAAAGGAAATTTGGGACGTGCTCAGACCACGCATGAAGGAGACGAGGTGACCAAGATCACCAAGCGGGAGACGATCGAGGGGGAGCTCGGTCGCTTCATGCTTCACCATGGGGAGGAGCCACAAGCAATGTACAACCGACTCAAAACCTTGGTGAACCAAGTGCGCAACCTCGAGAGCACAAAATGGGATGACCATGAAATGGTCAAGGCTATTCTACGATCACTAGTATTTCTTAACCCTACTCAAGTTCAATTAATTCGTGGTGATCCTAGATATACACTAATGTCTCCCGAGGAAGTTATAGGTAAATTCGTGAGCTTTGAGTTGATGATCAAAGGCTCAAAGAAAATCATCGAGCAAGGCACCTCCTCCACGCCCGAAGCACAACCGGTCGCATTCAAGGCGATGGAGGAGAAGAAGGAAGAGTCTACATCAAGTAGACCACCCATCGATGCCTCCAAGCTCGACAACGAGGAAATGGCGCTCATCATCAAGAGCTTTCGCCAAATCCTCAAGCAAAGGAGGGGGAAGGACTACAAGTCCTGCTCCAAGAAAGTTTGCTACAAGTGTGGTAAGACCGGTCACTTTATTGCAAAATGTCCTTTATCAAGTGACAGTGACAGGGATAACGACAAGAGGGGCAAGAGGAGAGAAAAGAAGAGGTACCACAAGAAGAAGGGCGGCGATGCCCATGTGTGCCGCAAGTGGAACTCCGACGAGAGCTCCTCCGACGAGGACGCCGCCAACATCGCCGTCACCAAAGGGCTCCTCTTCCCCAACGTCGGCCACAAGTGCCTCATGGCAAAGGACGGCAAAAGGAAGAAGGTAAAATCAAAATCCTCCACTAAATATGCATCCTCTAGTGATGAAGATCATTCTAGTGATGAGGAAGATAATTTGCGTACTATTTTTGCCAATCTTAACATGGAACAAAAAGAAAAATTAAATGAACTAATTAGTGCTATTCATGAGAAGGATGAACTCTTGGACACCCAAGAGGACTTCCTAATCAAGGAAAACAAGAAACATGTTAAGGTTAAAAATGCTTATGCTCTAGAACTAGAAAAATGTGAAAAACTATCTAGTGAGCTAAGCACTTGCCATAATGACATTGCCAACCTTAGAAATGAAAATGCTAGATTAATTGCTAAGGTTGATTCAAATGTTTGTAATGATTCAATTCCCAATCTTAGAGATGATAATGCTAGTTTGCTTGCAAAGATTGAAGAATTGAATAATTCGCTTGCTAGCCTTAGGATTGAAAATGAAAAATTGATTGCTAAGGCCAAAGACTTAGATGTTTGTAATGTTACCATTTCGGATCTTAGAAGTAAAAATGACATATTACATGCTAAGATTGTTGAATTAAATTCTTGCAAACCCTCTACATCTACCGTTGAGCATATTTCTATTTGCACTAGATGTAGAGACATTAATGTTGATGCTATTCATGATCACCTAGCTTTAATTAAGAAACAAAATGATCACATAGCTCATCTTAATGCCAAAATTAATGAGCATTACTTAGAAAATGAAAATTTTAAATTTGCTAGAAGTATGCTCTATAGTGGGAGACGCCCTGGCATCAAGGATGGCATTGGCTTCCAAAAGGGGGACAATGTCAAACTTAATGCCCCTCCTAAAAGATTGTCTAATTTTGTTAAGGGCAAGGCTCCCATGCCTCAGGATAACGAGGGTTACATTTTGTACCCTGTCGGTTATCCCGAGCATAAAATTAGGAGAATTCACTCTAGGAAGTCTCACTCTGGCACTAATCATGCTTTTATGTATAAGGGTGAGACATCTAGCTCTAGGCAATCAACCAGTGCTAAATTGCCTAAGAAGAAAACTCCTATTGCATCAAATGATTTTAACATTTCATTTAAAACTTTTGATGCTTCTTATGTTTTAACTAACAAATCCGGCAAGGTAGTTGCCAAGTATGTTAGGGGCAAACACAAGGAATCAAAGACTTGTGTTTGGGTACCCAAAGTTCTTGTATCTAATGTCAAAGGACCCAAAACCGTTTGGGTACCTAAAATCAAGAACTAAATTTGTTTTGTAGGTTTATGCATCTGGGGGCTCAAGTTGGATCATCGACAGCGGGTGCACAAACCACATGACAGGGGAGAAGAAGATGTTCTCCTCCTATGAGAAAAACCAAGATCCCCAAAGATCTATCACATTCGGGGATGGAAATCAAGGTTTGGTCAAAGGATTGGGTAAAATTGCTATATCACCTGACCATTCCATTTCAAATGTTTTTCTTGTAGATTCTTTAGATTACAACTTGCTTTCAGTTTCGCAATTATGTAAAATGGGTTACAACTGTCTTTTTACGGATACAGGTGTTACTGTCTTTAGAAGAAGTGATGATTCAGTAGCACTTAAGGGAGTGTTAGAGGGTCAGCTATACTTAGTAGATTTTGATAGAGCTGAACTCGACACTTGCTTAATTGCTAAGACTAACATGGGCTGGCTCTGGCATCGCCGACTAGCACATGTTGGAATGAAGAATCTTCACAAGCTTCTAAAGGGAGAACACATTTTGGGACTAACAAATGTTCATTTTGAGAAAGACAGGATTTGTAGTGCATGTCAGGCAGGAAAGCAAGTTGGTGTTCATCATCCACACAAGAACATCATGACGACTGACAGGCCACTCGAGCTCCTACACATGGATCTATTCGGCCCGATTGCTTACATAAGCATCGGCGGGAGTAAGTACTGTCTAGTTATTGTGGATGATTATTCTCGTTTCACTTGGGTGTTCTTTTTGCAGGAAAAATCTCATACCCAAGAAACCTTAAAGGGATTCTTGAGACAGGCTCAAAATGAGTTTGGCTTAAGGATCAAGAAGATAAGAAGCGACAACGGGACGGAGTTCAAGAACTCTCAAATTGAAGGCTTCCTTGAGGAGGAGGGCATCAAGCATGAGTTCTCTTCTCCCTACATGCCACAACAAAATGGTGTAGTGGAGAGGAAGAATAGAACTCTATTGGACATGGCAAGGACCATGCTTGATGAATACAA
This sequence comes from Zea luxurians, assembly GCA_029449295.1. NCBI lineage: Eukaryota > Viridiplantae > Streptophyta > Magnoliopsida > Poales > Poaceae > Zea > Zea luxurians. The sequence continues at coordinate 46,816,250 of JAOPSE010000005.1, read as the reverse complement.
GACTTCGGATCGGTTTTGGGCTGAGGCGGTCAACACCGCCTGCTACGCCATCAACCGGTTGTATCTACACCGAATCCTCAAGAAGACATCTTATGAACTCCTAACCGGTAAAAAGCCCAATGTTTCATATTTTAGAGTCTTTGGTAGCAAATGCTTTATTCTTGTTAAAAGAGGTAGAAAATCTAAATTTGCTCCCAAGGCTTTAGAAGGCTTTTTACTAGGATATGATTCAAACACAAGGGTATATAGAGTCTTTAACAAGTCCTCTAGACTAGTTGAAGTTTCTTGTGACATTGTGTTTGATGAGACTAACGGCTCTCAAGTAGAGCAAGTTGATCTTGATGAGCTAGATGATGAAGAGGCTCCATGTGTCGCGCTAAGGAACATGTCCATTGGGGATGTGTGTCCTAAGGAATCCGAAGAGCCTCCACAAGCACAAGATCAACCATCTTCCTCCATGCATGCATCTCCACCAACTCAAGATGAGGATGAGGCTCAAAATGATGAAGGAGAAGATCAAGAGGTTGAGCCACCTCAAGAGGAGAGCAATGATCAAGGGGGAGATGCCCATGATCAAGATGAGGAAGATGAGCAAGCTACAAGACCGCCACACCCAGGAGTCCACCAAGCAATTCAAAGGGATCACCCCGTGAACACCATCCTCAGCGATATTCAAAAGGGGGTAACTACTCGATCTCGTGTTGCCCATTTTTGTGAACATTACTCTTTTGTTTCCTCTATTGAGCCACACAGGGTAGAGGAAGCACTTCAAGATTCGGATTGGGTGGTGGCAATGCAAGAGGAGCTCAACAACTTCACTAGGAATGAGGTATGACATTTAGTTCCACGTCCTAACCAAAATGTTGTAGGAACCAAATGGGTCTTCCGCAACAAGCAAGATGAGCATGGTGTGGTGACAAGGAACAAAGCCCGACTTGTGGCCAAGGGATACTCACAAGTCGAAGGTTTGGATTTCGGTGAAACCTATGCTCCCGTAGCTAGGCTTGAATCAATTCGCATATTACTTGCCTATGCTACTTACCATGGCTTTAAGCTTTACCAATAGGACGTGAAAAGTGCCTTCCTCAACGGACCAATCAAGGAAGAGGTCTATGTTGAGCAACCTCCCGGCTTTGAAGATAGTGAGTATCCTAACCATGTATATAAACTCTCTAAGGCACTTTATGGGCTCAAGCAAGCCCCAAGAGCATGGTATGAATGCCTAAGAGATTTTCTTATCACTAATGGCTTCAAAGTCGGAAAGGCCGATCCTACTTTATTTACTAAAACTCTTGACAATGATTTGTTTGTATGCCAAATTTATGTTGATGCTATTATATTTGGGTCTACTAACGAATCTACATGTGAGGAATTTAGTAGGATCATGACACAAAAATTAGAGATATCTATGATGGGGGAGTTGAAGTACTTCTTAGGATTTCAAGTGAAGCAACTCCAAGAGGGCACCTTCATTAGCCAAACAAAGTACATTCAAGACATTCTAAACAAGTTTGGGATGAAGGATGCCAAGCCCATCAAGACACCCATGGGAACCAATGGGCATCTCGACCTCGACACGGGAGGTAAATCCGTCGATCAAAAGGTATACCGGTCGATGATAGGCTCCTTACTCTATTTATGTGCTTCACGACCGGATATTATGCTTTCCGTATGCATGTGTGCAAGATTCCAAGCCGACCCTAAGGAAGCTCACCTTACGGCCGTAAAACGAATCTTAAGATATTTAGTTTATACTCCTAAGTTTGGGCTTTGGTACCCTCGGGGATCCACATTTGATTTAATTGGTTATTCGGATGCCGATTGGGCGGGGTGTAAAATCCATAGAAAGAGCACATCGGGGACTTGCCAGTTCTTGGGAAGGTCCCTGGTGTCTTGGGCTTCAAAGAAGCAAAATTCCGTAGCTCTTTCTACCGCCGAAGCCAAGTATATTGCCGCAGGCCATTGTTGCGCGCAATTACTTTGGATGAGGCAAACCCTTAGGGACTATGGTTACAAATTAACCAAAGTTCCTCTTCTATGTGATAATGAGAGTGCAATCCGCATGGCGGATAATCCCGTTGAGCATATCCGCACTAAACACATAGCTATTCGGTATCATTTTCTAAGGGATCATCAACAAAAGGGGGATATCGAGATTGCATATATTAACACCAAAGAACAATTGGCCGATATCTTTACCAAGCCACTAGATGAACAAACTTTTAACAAACTTAGGCATGAGCTAAATATTCTTGATTCTCGAAATTTCTTTTGATGTCTTGCATACATAGCTCATTAATATACCTTTGATCATGTCTCTTCTATATGCTACTAATGTGTTTTCAAGTGTATTTCAAACCAAGTCATAGATTGAAAGGGAATTGGAGTATTCGGCGAAGATAAAGGCTTCCACTCCACTCCATCAAATTACTCATCCTTCGCCATTGCTCCGAGCCACTCTCCAACTTTGGTATAATCTTCACTCATATTTTGTTCGCCAAAGGGGGAGAAAGTAGTTATAAAGGCTTATATCTCACTCAAGTATCCGTTTTTGGCGATTAATGCCAAAGGGGGAGAAAGTATTAGCCCAAAGCAAAGGGACCGCACCACCACCAATTTTCAAAAATTTGAGTTAAGAAAAGATTTTTCAAATGGTGTTTTTCCATGTTGTGTTTCCAATTGGTATCTTATTTTTGATAGAATTTCAAATTGGAACACCCTCTTCAAAACTAATATCTAAAACCCTCTTGAACACTAAGAGGAGGATTTTAATGAGGGGGAGTTTTGTTTAGTCAAAGGAAAAGCATTTGAAACAGGAGGAGAAAATTTCAAATCTTGAAAATGTCCCTCAAAATCTTATTCATTTACCTTTGACTATTTGCAAAAGGACTTTGAAAAGAATTTACAAAAGAATTTGCAAAAACAAAACATGTGGTGCAAGCGTGGTCCAAAATGTTAAAAATGCAGAAACAATCCATGCACATCTTATGACAATATTTATTGGTTTCATTCTAAGTAACCTTTGCACTTACATTTTGCAAACTAGTTCAATTATGCACTTCCATACTTGCTTTGGTTTGTGTTGGCATCAATCACCAAAAAGGGGGAGATTGAAAGGGAATTAGGCTTACACCTTTTTCCTAATTAATTTTGGTGGTTGAATTGCCCAACAAAAATAATTGGACTAACTAGTTTGCTCTAGTCTATAAGTTTTACAGGTGCCAAAGGTTCACAACAAGCCAATAAAAAGACCAAAGTTGGGTTCAAATAAAAAGAGCTAAAGACATCCCAAAGGCACCCTGGTCTGGCGCACCAGACTGTCCGGTGTGCCACCGGACAGTGTCCGGTGCACCAGGGAACTCGACGCTGAACTCCTCACCTTTGGGAAAATGGGAGGCCACTCCACTATAATTCACCGGACTATCCGGTGAGGCATCGGATAGTGTCCGGTGACACACCGGACTGTCTGGTGTGCCAGCGGAGCAACGGCTACTTCGCATGCAATGGTCGACTGCAACGCATTTAATGCGCGCCTGCGCGTGCAGAGGACAGAGCACGCGTAGAAGGCGCACCGGACAGTCTACAGGACCTGTCCGGTGCACCACCGGACAGCCCAAAGGCCCCACCAGTCAGAGCTCCAACAGTCAGAACCCAACGGCCGGCTGACGTGGCTGGCGCACCGGACAGTGTCCAGTGGCGCACCGGACTGTCTGGTGCGCCATGCGACAGACAGCCTCCCAACGCCCACTATAAATACCCCAACCACCCCACATTCAATTGTATCCAAGTTTTCCAACTTCCTACACCTTACAAGAGCTATAGCATTCAATACAAGACACACCAAAGAGATCAAATCCTCTCCCAAGTCCTAAGTTCATTCCAAATCAAATAGTGACTAGTGAGAGAGTGACTTGTGTTCATTTGAGCTCTTGCGCTTGGATTGCTTCTTTTTCTCATTCTTTCTTGTGATAAACTCAATTGTAACCGAGGCAAGAGACACCAATTGTGTGGTGGTCCTTGCGGGGACTTTGTGTCCCGTTTGATTGAGAAGAGAAGCTCACTCAGTCTAAGTGACCGTTTGAGAGAGGGAAAGGGTTGAAAGAGACCCGGTCTTTGTGACCACCTCAATGGGGAGTAGGTTTGCAAGAACCGAACCTCGGTAAAACAAATCATCATGTCTCACACTTTATTTGCTTGTGATTTGTTTTTCACCCTCCCTCTCGGACTTGTTCTAATTTCTAACGCTAACCCGGCTTGTAGTTGTGCTTAAGTTTATAAATTTCAGATTCGCCCTATTCACCCCCCTCTAGACGACTTTCAATCGCTGTGACAGATCGGTCTGCAACCAGAGCCCTAGGATGTTGATCTAACGGTTACTAACTTCCGAATCTCGCTCAAAGCACCCGACCGTTCGATCTTAGATCAACGGTCAACCGTCCACTCACCAAATCGTTACGTTGGAACTAATCACGCACGTTGAACTAGGATCCAACGACGGCCAACCTACCCCATCGCCAAAGCCGACAGCGTGGTGGCGCAGTACCCGCACGGCGACGCCCCTCGCCGTAGCTAGGCGAACTAGCCAAGCAGTCAGTCACGACCCTGGTTCCTCGGTTCTAAGTACAGCGGAGGTGCTTGCGAATTAGATGAAAGGTTTTGTTACCTCTATTCCCAGTGGAGCAGAACCGCGCAAGGATCCTAGGCAGCACGGAGGATGGCCGGATCTCTGGTGAAGAATTCTCGCTGTCCCCGATCACCACGATCCGATTGCGCCGTTGGATGGCTACTTCGTGACCCGTACGATCCGCTGGTGTCCCGATTGGAGCCCAATTCGCGCTACAGGTGGCAGTCCGCGGTCGCGGCGAGGGAGACGAAGGCGGCGGTGTTCCTCGGATCATGTTACAGACGGAAGGGGGCGACGGCTGGGGAAACAGAGGGTGGCGCGTTCTAGGGAAGTGCGTGAGAAGCCCAGAGTCCCAGCTTTTATCCCCCACAGCATGGAGGAGGACGGCCCGGACTCTCCGGCGTCACAGCGCGGGTTGTTGCAACAGCTCGCCTGCAAGTTGGGGACGAGCCTGCCAAGATGGGCCCACGCGCAAGTGATAGGCAGTCCGCGCTGGTAAGAGGTACACAGGCTGGTGGATGGGCCCGGTACGTCAGCGCGCGGGCGGAATCAGCCGGACGAGTGGGGCCAACGTGTCAGGGAAGCTTCAGGGCGCGCACGCGATTTCGTCTGTGGCCGAGCGGTGGGCTCCGCATGCCAGGCAGCTGCACTAAGTGGAGCGCGTCACTGGCTGACGGGCGGGGCCCAGATGTCGGCGCCAATTTCAGGTTGGGCTGGCGCGCGCGTGAAAAGGAGTCGTGGGCCAGAAAGGTGATAGTCAGCCCATGTAGTTCTTTTTCTTTTTTTTCTTTTTATTCCTAATTCATTTGAATTCAAATTTTGATTTCAATTTTAACTGTGAATTTATATTTGTTTTAAATGTACAATTTTGAGCCCAATAATATGGAAGGTCCAAATATATTTTTATACATATTTCTTTATTTTTTATAGAATTTTCCTCTCTCCTCTAAACCCTAATTTGAAAATTAAGGTAAAACTCCCAAATTTGAATATTAATATATTTCTTTATTTATATATATATATATATATATATGTCACAAAATTCACACAAAATAAAATCCCAGCATGATGCATAATTTAGTTGAGTGTCTTTTGTTGATTATTTATTGGTGTAAGTGAGGTGTCCACATGAGATGATGAATATAGATAACACATATCTGTATACAAGAACATAATTTCTCTTTTTAGACTTTTCTTACAAAGTGGGTATTACAAATCCTACCCCCCTTAAAAAGAATCTCGTCCTCGAGATTTAAGAAGATCTAGGGAAAAGATGGGGAAAATCTATACGAAGCTCTTCTTCTCTTTCCTAGGTTGCTTCATCCTCTCCATGGTGACTCCATTGCACTTTGCACATCTTTATCACCTTATTTCTTGTAACTAGAGTCAAAGTATCCAAAATCTTGATTGGGTACTCCGTGTAAGTCAAATCACCCTGAACACTGAGTTCTTCCATTGGTAACTGTTCCTCAGGGACACGGAGACACTTCTTAAGTTGAGATACATGGAATACATTGTGCACATCCGATAGATTATCAGGTAGCTCAAGTTGATAGGCCATCTCTCCAACTTGCCTAAAAACTCATAATGGTCCAATGTAGCGAGGGGACAATCTGCCCTTAACTTTAAATCTCCTCATTCCATGAAGTGGTGACATCTTGAGGTACACATGATCACCTTCCTCAAATTCCAGTGGTCTTCTTCTATTATCTGCGTAGCTCTTTTGCCTGGTCTGAGCTACCCTCAAATTCTCTTGAATTATACAGACTTGTTCTTCTGCTTTTTGAATCAGTTCAGGCCCAAAGAACTGTCTTTCTCCAGTCTGATCCCAATATAGAGGAGTCCTGCACTTCCTCCCATATAAAGCTTCGAATGGTGACATCTTCAGACTGGCCTGATAACTATTATTATATGAGAACTCAGCATAAGGTAGACTTTTATCCCAACTTCCTCCATGCTGAAGGGCACAAGCTCTTAGCATATCTTATAATACTTGATTAGTCCTTTCAGTCTGTACATCAGTCTGAGGATGGTAGGCCGAACTAAAATTCAAATTTATATCCAATTTCTCATGAAAACTTTTTCAAAATCTGGAGGTAAACTATGATCCTCTATCTGAAACGATCTTCTTCGATACACCGTGTAGTGACACAATCCGAGCCATATATACTCTGCCAATTAAGATCTCTTATAAGTAGTCTTGACCGGAATGAAATGAGCCACTTTGGTCAGTCTATCTACAATAACCCATATAGAATCATATCCTTTCGAGGTGCGAGGCAATCCAGTAACGAAGTCCATACTAATCTCTTCCCACTTCCACTCGGGTATCTTTAGTGGATGCAGTAGTACAGCTGGCCTATGGTGTTCAGCCTTAACTCTTTGACACACATCGCACATAGCCTCATGTGCAGCCACATCTCTCTTCAATCCATACCACCAGTATTTCAGCTTCAAATCCTGATACATCTTGGTACTACCAGGGTGAATAGAATAATCTAAGTCATGGGCTTCATTTAGTATAGTCTCTCGAAGGTTATCAATCTCAGGAACACATATCCTTTCCTTGAACCATATGGTGCCTTATCTCTTGTATCCTAGCATCGACAGTCTGTCCTTTGCGGATTTCTTGCTCCAAGATAGGTTCCACATCAGTAATAACTCTTTTAGTGTGAGCAACGATCCCCAGGTTAAGTCTCCTGAAATCCTCAACAATCTCATCGGGTAGCTGGGCAACAACAGCTGAATGAACATGCTCCTTTTGACTCAACCAAATTTGCCTTGCCCGGGTGATAGTGAGTCTTCAAATCATAATCCTTAATAAGCTCCAACCAACGACGTTGCCTAAGGTTGAGGTCCTTCTGAATGAATATATACTTCAAACACTTATGATCTGTGTACACTTGGCACTTCGTTCCCATGACATAATGCCTCCATATCTTTAGCGCATGCACTACGGCTGCCAGTTCGAAGTCTTGAGTGGGGTAGTTCAATTCGTGTTTCCGCAACTGACGAGACGCATAGGTAATCACATGTCCTTCTTGCATGAGCACACATCCCAAGCCTTGGCCACATGCATCACAATAAATATAAAATCCCTTTTGTAGATCTGGCATAACCAACACTGGTGGTGACATCAATCTCTTCTTTAATTGATCAAAGCTTTCTTGGCACTTCTCGTCCCACTTAACTCTCTTCCCTTCTCCATAAGTGAGGTCATGGGCTTAGCAATCTTAGAAAATCCTTTAATAAATCTCCGATAGTATCCTACAAGCCCCAAGAAACTATAGACCTCAGTAACTATAGTGGGTATGCTCCACGCCACTATCTCCTTGACTTTAGTAGGATCCACTGCTATTCCTCCATTAGAAATGATATGTCCAAGGAATGGCACCTTGTCAATCCAGAACTCGCATTTACTGAACTTGGCGTAGAGTTGATTATCTCGTAGCTTCTATAGCACCAATCTCAGATGTTCCTCATGATCACTATCACTCTTAGAATAAATAAGAATATCGTCGATGAATACTACGACGAATCTGTCCAAATACTCCATAAACACTTTATTCTTCAGATCCACAAAATAGGTTGGTGCATTAGTTAGTCCAAATAACGTAACAGTGAACTCATATAAACCATATCGGGTCGAGAAATTCGTCTCGGGAATATCCGATGGCCAAATCTTCATTTGGTGATAACCCGACCAGAGATCAATCTTCGAGAATACCCTTGCAGCTCTCATCTGATCAAATAAATCTTCAATGCGGGGTAATGGATACTTGTTCTTCACAGTGATATCATTAAGGGTCCTATAATCCACGCACATCCCTTGCGATCCATCCTTCTCCTGTACAAATAGAACTGGCGCTCCCCCAAAGTGAAGGACTCAGACGAATGTACCCAGCCTCTTGTAATTCTGTTAATTGCTTCTTAAGTTCCTTTAGTTCTTCTACGGACATCTTGTACGATCGTTTAGAAATAGGAGCAGTCCCAGGTAAGAGATCAATGACCAACTCAACTCTCCGATCTAGTGGCATCCTTAATAACTCCACTGGAAAGACATCCGAAAAATCCCTAACTGCACGGATGTTGTCACCCACAAACTTCTCATCTACTAAGAATGCCACTAGTCTGATGGTGGTAGTTACTGCAACTTCAACTTCAAGTCTTTCTCCTCTGGAACTGGTGAGTTCTATGGTTCCTTTAGCACAGTGCATAAACTGCCTTTACCTTTCTTAACCATGACATACCAAGGATTACGTCTACAGTGCTCTCTTCTAACACTATAGGGGTAGCCCATCTGGGTTAGAAACACAGGGTACGAAAGAAAGGATTATAGACAAGGCATGTAATTACGAAGCATGTTACTTCGGGGGATTTATTAGCTAAGTGTGTCGCCTACTAAAGCTAATTCATTACCTTATGGTGGTACATGCTAAGATGCTCGTCTATAATAATTCAATGAATCAAAGAAGCAAATCAAACATTTATCATCAGAACAATCAACCAATATTTTTAAATAAAGAAAATAGTTTTAATTTCATCTTAGGTTCCCAATCTCTTAAAAATGTCATAAATGTAGGATTCCAAGGTGTGAAATCCATGATGTCTCGAAGTAGAAAAGATAAGAGTAATCAGAGTAGAACAACAAAAGGTGAGACAAGATCAAGATAAGATAAGTATAGAAAGAATCAGAGTAAGGTAAGTAGGTAAGGGTTTTGTCAATTTCTATCTAGGTTTCGTCCTACAGTCAACATTTCCTCTGATACCACTTCTGTCACACCCGGGCTTTAAGGGACAAAGCGGGTGCATCTCATACATGCGCCAAAGAAGACAACATATATAATAACAGAGTGTATAGAGATAAATGTCTGATTATAATCAGAGTATTTATTACATAGCGGAAGTCTTACAAAATAAAAGATAAATATAACAGGATCTAAAATCTATCCTTGGCGCCAGAAAGTCAACTGGGAAAACACCACCTAGATTGAATCGAACTCCACGATATGTGGCTCCTCCTGAACCACCTGATCTTCTCCTGTGGGGGGGTGTGAGACAGCAAGGGTGAGCTCACACATGTTCATCGCTCAACAAGTTGTGGGGAATAATGTGCATGAACTCACCAAAGGTGGGAGTTCATGTGATGTGTAAGGCTAATCAACAACAGAGGTTAAAGCTGAGCATTGCTTTTAAGTAGTTGGTCAAAATTTTATCAGCAGTTACTAAATGTAAGTAAATACCAAACCTTAAATAAAGTAATAGAACAAAATTAATAATAATCCCATGCATATGCAAATGACAAAATTGAATTTAAGTTCCATAATTTAATCATCGGAGAGTCCTGAGCTGCTCATGACCGCGAGCACGGCTAGTATACCAGTTTTACACTCTGCAGAGGTTGTACCCTTTACCCACAAGTCATGTATCCCATGTCGCTAGGGTTAGCTAGACCCTTAGACACTACCGAGGTGAATGGCTAGGGATCCACTACGAGGCCTTTACAAAGTTCCACTAGCTTCCAAAAACCCGCTACACTTTATGGGGAGAGCACTTGCAAGAATCCCCCGTCTGACCGCCATCACAGCAAAATCAACCAGAGAACCTCCTTGCATGCAATCCCTACTGCCCTTGCCCCTTTCGGGTAAGGTAGTCTTCCACTAGCTTTCCTAGTTAGTTGGCCAAGGGCGTCCCATTAAACCCTTGTGGTGGCACGTGGTTCTCAAGTTAAGCTCCATGTTCCAATTAACATTAATGATCTTGACATGAACATAAATAGAATAACAAAATAACTGGAACATGGATATACTGAAATATTTATCCAAAACCATGTAAAGCAATAGCAAAACTACCCAAGTGATTCAGGGATAACAAGGTAAAGAGATAAACAATCTAGGGTGACCTATCGGGTCCCATCAAAATTAAACCTATGCATGGTAAATGATTATAAAGAACATTATTGGGTAACAAAAGTGAATCAAGGGCACAACTTGCCTTCAATGAGCTCCTGCTCAGCTACTTATATCTGCTGCTCACCAGGATCCTCAGTCACGGGCTCTTCTACTCGCCACAATACAAACAAGCATAATGTATAGAGAAAATTAACATCACACCAAATATGTAAACAAAATACACAGCAATAATCCACACATTAAAATAAAATCCTAAGAACAGAAATCATAATTTTTGGAGTTATAGATTTTAAGATATGAATTTCTCAAGGTTTTATGTGCTTAAAATATGATTAAATGAGAAATAAATTTTAATATTGTTTTCATGACCAAACAGAGACACTAAGTGGTACAGAATCAAATTACAAAAATTTAAAAACTGGAATGGGTCAATTTGGACTAAAAATGGATTTTCTATGAATTATGCAAGTTCTAATGATTATTTGTATATAAAACTCAATTTCTATTATTAATTACTACATTCCCTCAGATCTCTGGACTACGCGCCATTTACTAAGAAACTCAGGGACTCACTCGCAATTTCGCCCAGACTCAGTGCACAGCGCAATGGACGGCGGGTCCAAAATCTAGAAAGCCCGAGGACTCATAAGTAAACTGTCCCTGCGAAGGGGTATCCAACGCCGAGAGCCATATGATTACAAACGAACGGATCTGATTAGATCATCGCCGCGACAGATCGGTCTGGAACCAGAGCCCCACGATGTTGATCTAACGGTTACTAACTTCCGAATCTCGCTCAAAGCACCCAACCGTTCGATCTTAGATCAACGGTCAACCGTCCACTCACTGAATCGTTACATTGGAACTAATCGCGCACGTTGAACTAGGATCCAACGGCGGCCAACCTACCCCATCGCCAAAGCCGACAGCGCGGCGGCACAGTACCCGCACGGCGGCGCCCCTCGCCGGAGCTAGGCGAACTAGCCAAGCAGTCGGCCACGACCCCGGTTCCTCGGTTCTAAGTACAACAGAGGTGCTTGCGAATTAGATGAAAGGTTCCGTTACCTCTATTCCTAGTGGAGCAGACCCGCGCAAGGATCCGAGGCGGCACAAAGGATGGCCGGATCTCCGGTGAAGAATTCTCGCTGTCTCCGATCAATGCGATCCGATTGCGCCCTTGGACGGCTACTTCGTGACCCGTACGATCCGCTGGTGTCCTGATTGGAGCCCAATTCGCGCTATAGGTGGCAGTCCGCGGTCGCGGCGAGGGAGACGAAGGCGACGGTGTTCCTCGGATCGCGTTACGACCGGAAGGGGGCGACGGCTGGGGAAACAGAGGGTGGCGCGTTCCAGGGAAGTGCGCGAGACGCCCCAGAGTCCCAGCTTTTATCCCCCCGAGCATGGAGGAGGATGGCCCGGACTCTCCGGCGTCACAGCGCGGGTTATTGCAACAGCTCGCCCGCAAGTTGGGGACGAGCCTGCCAAGACGGGCTCACGCGCAAGTGATAGGCGGTCCGCGCTGGTAAGAGGTACACAGGCTGGCGGATGGGCCCGATACGTCAGCGCGCGGGCGGAGTCAGCCGGACGAGTGGGGCCAACGTGTCAGGGAAGCTTCAGGGCGCACACGCGATTTCGTCTATGGCCGAGCGGTGGGCTCCGCATGCCAGGCAGCTGCACTGAGCGGAGCGCGTCACTGGCTGATGGGCGGGGCCCAGATGTCGGCGCCAATTTCAGGTTGGGCTGGCGTGCGCGTGAAAAGGAGTCGTGGGCCAGAAAGGTGATAGTCAGCCCATGTAGTTCTTTTTCTTTTTTTCTTTTTATTCCTAATTCATTTGAATTCAAATTTTGAATTCAATTTTAACTGTGAATTTATATTTGTTTTAAATGTACAATTTTGAGCCCAATAATATGGAAGGTCCAAATATATTTTTATACATATTTCTTTATTTTTGTATAGAATTTTCCTCTCTCCTCTAAACCTTAATTTGAAAATTAAGGTAAAACTCCCAAATTTTATTATTAATATATTTCTTTATATATATATATATTTTGTCACAAAATGCACACAAAATAAAATCCCAGCATGATGCATAATTTAGTTGAGTGTCTTTTGTTGATTATTTATTGGTGTAAGTGAGGTGTCCACATGAGATGATGGATATAGATACACTATACCACAACACCAAATTAGTGTCTGACGACCGTCGCTATAAATAGAGAAATAGCATCAAATTGTTAGTCGGTATACATGGCCACAGATGGTGAGTCGGCATATGTCTATATTCCAACTGAGTGTTAGTCGTTATATTTATATGTGAATAGTGTCGCTTTGTTAGTCGGCAATTCATACCTATAGCATCACGCTGTCAGTCGCCATAAAAACGTGTGCAATTTATCGGGCCTGTTGGCACGCAAAAATGATGACCCAAATACCAGCCGACCAAAACCCTATCTTCCTTTCCCGAGCCATCGCCGCCCAAAACATCTAGCGGATGCCGCCAACCGCCATCACCAGCCGAGCGCCATAGCCGGCCGGCCGCCAACCGCGCGTCGTCTCCTCCCCAGTCGCGCGCCGTCATCTCCTCCGATCCGCCAACCGCGCGCGCAGTCCACCGTCCCATTCCCAGCCGTGCACCCAAAGCAGGCCAACATAGTGGAAGGGCAGGCGCCGCCCAGCTAGATTCGACCCGAGTTCGCGACGAGAGCACGAGATGGCGATGCGGACCGCGCTGACCTCCCTCCCCGCGCGCCTGCACGCCCCTGCGCCCCCCCGCGGCGATGGGTAGCCAGCGCCTCCTCAGCGATGGGAAGGGGCGCGTGCTCAGCGAGGAGGAGCGCGCCAAGGAGAGCGTCTACATCCAGGTCCAAACCCTGAACCCCTCCCGTTGACCATTTACCCGATCCAGTCATTACGGCTACGTTGATGGACTGACGGAGTGATGATGTCTGTATATTACTTTCCCCGCCGCGGGCGGGGAGTAGAAGATGGAGAGGGAGCGATAGGAGAAGCTCAAGAAGAGGCTCGAGCAGGAGAAGGCCGACTCCGACAAGGTGAAGTCTGCCGACGCTGACAAGGTACCGTGGCATCGTTGTCCGCTTGACATCGAGCGACACAGAACTATCTGATCTGCATGTGAAAATTGCATTGTTGTGTGGACTCTACACTCTAGCTTTCAAGTCGTTGCAAACCTGTAGGGTAAGTCCCAGACGAAACTTTAGATGTCGAACTGGTCCTGATGCAATGGGGTTGGGATGGGGTCTTCCAGTCCTCTGTCTACTGAACAAAATGGATGGGGATTTGTGGAACACTCAAGTACGTTTTGCAGGGTTTAGTTCTCAAGAACATGGAATATTCAGATCATGAGTTAATGTGGACTATGGGTTTACTTTGACAGGACGTTAGGCTACAGGTTGTTAGGCTGTGTGCAAAATCTAGAGAAGCTGTTTCGTCTCCTGTTGAGCATCTCACACTTCATTATCAGGTACATCCTATTGTTGCTTTTGTGGAAATTAATCTTGCTGTGAATGTCACTGATGCTTATGTTAACTCTTGCAGGTTAGGCACCTTTATTTTTATTTATCCTTTATTTTATTTTTATTTTATTTTATTTTTATTTATCCTTTATTTATCCTTTATTTTATCCTTTATTTTATTTTTATTTATCCTTTACAAGGCACTAAAGCGTGTCTTTTATTTTATTTTTATTTATCCTTTATTAATACTCTTGCAATTATAGGTTGTCCTTGTCGGAGATCATTGCCAATTGGGTCCTGTCATCATGTGCAAAAAAGCAGCACGTGCAGGATTAGCACAATCTCTCTTTGAACGCCTTGTTATCCTTGGAGTGAAGCCATTCAGGCTACAGGTAATACCTGCATATGATGTACCTTGGTGTTATTATCCTTTCCCTGCTTCATCCTGCAACTTTGGCACTCCATGTATAAAGGCTATAGTTTTTTCTTGACTTATTTAGTTATAGCAGTTACTTACATTTTTATGTCATGATAATTACTCCTAATTAGACATTTTGGAAACTATTGGTTTTTGTACTTCACATAAATGAGTTCATGCTGATGTTATCTGGTTTTTCCTGCTGTTATCAATCTATTAAGTTATGTCAAAACTTGAAACAATGGTATTGCCAGGATTAATAGTCATAATTAGAAGTGAGCTGATAACTCTATACCATCAGCAATAATTCTAACTCAAATCATCTCTGATTTATAGGTCCAGTATAGAATGCATCCATGCCTCTCAGAGTTTCCATCCAACTGCTTTTATGAAGGCACACTGCAAAATAGAGTGACTGTTAATGAGAGGCAATCGTCTGGAATTGATTTTCCTTGGCCTGTTCCAAATCGCCCAATGTTCTTCTATGTGTAGGTAGCTTCTTTGACAACTATGGAAATATTGATGTGTTTCATACACAAACTCTTATATGGATGTGCTGCATATCCATACTAATATCTGTAGATGGGACAAGAAGAAATCAGTGCTAGTGGGACATCGTATCTCAATAGAACTGAAGCTGCAAATGTTGAAAAAATTGTAACAACTTTTTTAAGAAGTGGTGTTGTACCAAGCCAGGTATTTTTTCACTCATTATGTGTCTTATCATCTCATGACCTGCTATTCTTTACTTTATATGAAGTCAAAATCCCTGATGGTGTGTCTCATGCATTTTTCACACAGATTGGAGTTATCACACCTTATGAAGGGCAAAGGGCATACATTGTAAATTACATGTCAAGGAATGGCTCTCTTTGCCAACAACTTTACAAGGAAATCGAGGTCGACCATAAAATTTATAAAAACCTAGTTTTAATCTATATTATAGAAGGTTGCTTGCTTAAGTTTTATACCTCTTGCAGGTCGCTAGTGTAGACTCATTTCAGGGTAGAGAGAAAGACTACATTATTCTATCTTGTGTTAGAAGCAATGAGCACCAGGTATGCTCCTTTCCGGTCATATTATGTTTTGCTTATGATGTAGAAGTACTGTGGTGGTTTGCACAATTTAATCATGATGAACGACTGTGGTGGTCAATCTGCAGCTGAGCTTTGTTTAATATGGAGATCCTTGTGTGTAGTGTAAGCAGTTGATACATGAAACCATCAAGGCTCTATTGATGTGGAATATTCCTGGATGGGATCTATTGTTCATTTATTTGTATCTCTGGTGTGCATCATTTTCATTTGCAATCATTGTATTGGCATGCTTGTAGTTGTAGCTTAGTTGTCTGATTGGTTACTTGCATGAGACTTAGCCTGCATTAGAACTTATGCAGCAGAACCCAAACCAAACTTGTGCGATGTCTTGGGGTTTGGTTGGCACAGGTAAGCCCTGTTTGGTAATGTTATGTTGACTGCTTCCATGTTGTTACATGTAGTCATCTCCATGTTTGGTATTGTACATTTTGCTTAATCATGGAGCAATGGTGGTACCTATTCTATAGTTTATTTTGGAATGGATTTCTAAGTAGTCTACTAATGATTTGGGTTTTAATTTTATCAGGAGGGAGGCCCTAGAGGTAGTAAGTCACTTGTTTACTCCATGATGACAATAGCAAGCAGATCATGGTGGTGCCTATGGATGCTACAACAAGAAAGATCAAAAGTTCTTTTCGATGGATGCAGCTAGATATTTTGTTTTGTATTTTCTCCAAAAGAGAAATTTGCAAGTGACCTTAAAAAATTGTGAAACCAACATGTGGTTGTACTAGCTAGTATCTCTGAGCTTTCACAAGCCAAACTTAGTGTTGTTGCTGCTTATTTAAGCAAACTTATGAACTTTATGTATGAATGCAGTACAATTGTTATTGTCATATGTATGAAATTTATGTATGTATGAACTTTTATGTATGAACTTTATGTATGAATGCAGTATAATTGGATTTATGTATGTATGAACTTTATGTATGAATGCAGTATAATTGGAAACTGCTAGTAATATATTTTTCTAGGCTCATATAGCCGTAGTGTTTGATTATTAGTCGGTAAAAATACATATATCGCATCAGACAGTGTGTCGGTATAAGTTCTAACAGACTGTCCGTCGGGATAAATATGTTAGTCGGTATATCTTTTTAACGTCTAACCGTCCGTCGGTATAAACATGTCTGTCGCTATAAGTTTATGCCGACACCGCTTACAGCGTCAGAAAGAGTTAGTCGGTATAACTCTATAGCGACTGATAGTACGTTGCTATAACGGTTTATACCGACTCTAAGTAAGTCGTTATAGCTAGGTTGTGATATAGTGATAACACATATCTGTATACAAGAACATAATTTCTCTTTTTAGACTTTTCTTACAAAGTGGGTATTACAGTTGTTGTTAGGATTAATGTTTTCTTGCCATATAGCTATAAATTACATGTGTGCTGAACCTTCATATTGTATTGCAGGAGACATACGGGCAGGAGATGGTTAGGAAGTATGGAGAAGACTACGATTGGCGAGGAGCGCCTACCATCGACGTTGAAGTTGTGTATTCTATTGGAGGAGACGTTGAACTTGTGATTTTTTTCAATAATATTGAAACTATGACCGAATAACTAATTTTCTTGTTTTTCAAGATATTTTATGTTTACCGGTGTGATCGATTCGATGGAGTTGCGTTCTCGTGGCGGCTCTTCGTCGCAGGCAGGTTGTGGTAGCAGCCGTAGTCGGCGCTCTGTATCTAGCATGGAGGACGCTATGAGGAAGCAGCAAGAAAGGTTTCGTGAAGAGCTGTAGCAACAACAAATGGCATTCCTCCAACAGCAATCAGAGTACATGGCTGCTTACAACGCATAGGCGCAACAAGCAATGAACTTGAGTGTCTTATTTATTCTCAACACGGTCAATGAATTTGCAACAGTCTCTGTTTCCAGAGCAGGCACAGCAACAACTATTTGTTTTCCCTCAATTTCAGTCGCAGGTGCCTCAGTGGGGATTACATGCTCCGCCACCTCCACCTCAGGTGCTTTAATTTAGTTAAGACTTGTCATTTGTATTAATCTTTCAAATCTTGACTAAACTTGATTTTGTAGGGATCCGGGGTCATGGGCCACAACACGCCACCACCGGTGATACCAGCACTAGGAGGAGCTTATGCAGGGGAGGGAGCTACTACAAGAGAGGTTAGTTTGACAAACAATTTGTTTAAATAATGGTCATGTAAACATTGTCGTTATTAATGTCTTCTTTTTTTTTAGAATCCAAACCCGTTACACGACTTCGTCAACGAGTTTTTCGCTTCTGGAGGCAGTGGTCACAACTCCGACGACCCTGATATACGATGGTTTGAGTTTTGTGCCAAATTATGACTTTGTTTTATGTTGTAATGGACTATTTGTGAACTGTGATGATGTATTTGTGAACTGTGATGTGGTGAACTATTTGTGAACTGTGAACCATTTTGGTAAACTACAATGTGGTTGTGAAGAAGCGTGATACTCTGTGTGTAATTCTGTATTTAATGTTTCTGTCATTTTATTGTGATTATATTGTTGATGAATTTGCTGTTTTTTTGCATTTTTCAAAAAAAAACTCTGAAATTATTAATTTCGGTGGCTATATGAGGCCGCCAAAATTAGTCGCGGGAAATTTTCGGTGGCCAGACACTCCCGCCGCAAATAATCATTTATTTTCGGCAGCTAGGTGTCAGCCACCGAAAATAATTGCTTATTTTTGGCCTATTTTTTCTGGCGGCCAGGGACCACCGAAAATAGGCCTAAAGCCGCCGAAAATGACTATTCCTGTTGTAGTGATGTTCATCATGCGCATGCATCGGACAAGGTAACATTTTGCAATCAGCGGGCACAACATGCATGCATGTCATCTGATTCGAGTTGCGTCTCTTACTCTCTTCCTACGCTAGATTCTTGGAGACATTGAAATTTCAGTCTGAACTAGTGAGTTGAACTGTTTGGAAAGATGTAGTATATATATAAAGGATCTATTTAGGTGTTGTTTGGTTTACATATTTGCAAGGTAATGAGTAACTGATAACGTTAAATCATATTCGTTTAAGTCAGGGTCAGACATAGGGGTGTGCGGCCGGTGCGCTTGTATAGGGCCTCTAATTTCTAAGGGCTCTAAAATATTTCCTACGTAGCGCAAGGTCATAACTCTATTATGGAGTGTGCGGCCAGTGCGCTTGTATAGGGCCCCTAATTTCTAAGGGCCCCAAAATATTTCCTAAGCAGCGCAAAGTCATAACTCTATTATCTAGCCCACATCGTGTCTTGTCTTCCGTTCAAGCGTCCTAGTGTCAAACAACCAGTATAAGTTATTTATTAAATTTTCATTCACCTGTTCTGTTAGTGTATCTTTTAGGCCTAATTTGGAATGCAAGAATTTTAGAGAAATCATACAGGAATTTCACAGAAAACAGTTCATTTGCAGAGGAAAAATGCAGGAAACAGAAAAAAAAAATCCTACATTCCAAATGGGCTTTAATAATTATAATATTTGATTATTCTTTTTCACCCGGTTTGTGCATGTTTATAAGCTTACTAGACGTCTAGTGTTTCCAGATCCAACTATCGGCATCATGTATTTAACTAATCAATCTACAAAATATAACCTACGCACGCAGGAAGTTGACGCAAGCTTCGTGACGGAAGATGAAGCTGCACAACACATGACCCTGAACCATGCCGCAAGTCTACCCTATGGGACCCGTCAATTACCACTATGTTGGCGTCGGGCTCGCTGCTGGAACCCACATACTGGAGAGGTGAAGTGGTACGCCATACCAGGAATACAACTACACAGGGCCCTACCAGAGACATCAGAAGACTACACCACCCAATGGCATAGGCCGAGCCCCATCAGTAGAACACAAGTCCCCACTGTAAGGTCCTACCCTTGAACTATAAAATGGCAGAGCCCCTCCTTTTCCCATGGGCACACCTGTTGTAACACGGTCCTCAAGCGATACAATGATTAGAACTACACTGGACTAGGGTGCAAGCCTGAACTAGTATAACTCTCTGTCTCAAACCCCTGCTCGAGTCCATGCGATTCACCATTCGAAGTGAGTTCACGCTAGCATCCCCACCGAACACAAATTCTATTGTCTCCTGGTTTTCAAAACCATGACACATCCAATCAGGTGGTATAAGACCGTCTCCAGCAACATCCTCTATATTCATCTTCTACACCGTGATTTACAGTCTCCTCTAAAATATTCTCTCCTCTATATCTTCTTTCTCTCTAGTAGCGTCCTATAAATCTCGTCCTCTATATGTAAATATCTATATAAGAGATATATTTTACTTACATACCTATTTGCCATGTTCTCAAATGTATTTGTACGTATTTTAGTTTTGGTAAATGTTTTGTTTAAAATAACAAAGTGGACAGAGGAGTGGATAGAGAAACTCTATATATGGAGGATTCATTAGCGTTCTCTAAATTTGGTTGACCGTTTAAGTCCTGTTTGGAAGCACCCAATTTTTAAGAAATTGGTTTTTAAAAACTGAGGTGGTTCCAAATATATATACTAGTTTTTGTCATAGTTTATAGAAACTAGATTCCCAGTTTCTTAAAAACCAAGAAGATAGCCTCTCCTAGCTAAAATTAGTTTAGGAAAACTGAAAGGGAAATGTGCCCTTGGGCCATTTCTAAGTATTTTGGTGATTAACTGCCCAACACAAATGGTTTAAGTGCAAAGTGTGCAAAATGGTGGATGAAGTGCGAAACATCAAGAAGGTATGTTTCTAGACTTAGTACATTGTTTTGAAGACTAATGTATTGTGTCTAAGTGCTAGAAACAGGAGAAAACAATTGGAAAAGAGTTGGCAGTGTTCAGCCAAAGACAGCTTCGGTCTAGGTGCACCGGACAGTGTCCGGTGCGCCAGGACCAGTCTCGGTGAACAGTCCGCTCTCGGGACTCGACGGCGGTGTACGACTATAAATCATCGGACTGTCCAGTGGTGCACTGGACTGTTCGGTGAGCCATCCACGGTGAAGTCGTCGCTCTCGGGAAGCGATCAACGGCGTACGACTATAATTCACCGGACTGTCCGGTGGTGCACCGGACTGTCCGGTGAGCCAACGGTCGACTGCGCCAACGGACGGCCGCGCAATCCGCGCGTGACGCGTGGCCGAGCCAACGGTCTGATGGAGGCACCGGACTGTCCGGTGTGCACCGGACTGTGTTCGGTGCGCCAACGGCTCCAAATCTTCAACGGTCGACTGTGCCAGAATAGGAAAGCAATCAGCACCGGACAGTGTCCGGTGGTGCACCGGACTGTCCGGTGCACCACCCGACAGAAGGCAAGGATAGCCTTCCTAGATTGCTCTCAACGGCTCCTAGCTGCCTTGGGGCTATAAAAGGAACCCCTAGGCGCATGGAGGAGCACACCAAGCATACTCTAAGCATTCTTGATCATTCACACTCCGTCTTTGCGCACTCGATTGGCATTCTTAGTGATTTGAGCTCCGTTCTAGTGGTGAACCTTGTGTTATTCATTTGAGCTCAAGTCTTGGTTGTGTGTGTGCGTATTGCTGTGGATTTGTGTGTGTTGCTTCCCTCCCTTACTCTAGTGCCTTCACTTTGATCCTTATTGTAAGGGCGAGAGACTCCAAGTTGTGGAGATTCCTCGCAAACGGGAAAAGAGTAAAGAAAGAAGAAAACCGTGGTATTCAAGTTGATCATTGGATCACTTGAGAGGAGTTGAGTGCAACTCTCGTCCATTGGGACGCCACAACTTGGAATAGGCAAGTGTTATACTTGGCCGAACCACGGGATAAATCCTCGTGTCTCTTGTGCTTGTTCTCACTGTGTTTATTGTGTTTCACAAGAGCTCTCCTTAGCCACTTGATTTCATTATGCTAACTCTTAATCAAGTTTTGTGGCTTTAAGTTTTAAGTTTTTACAAGATCACCTATTCACCCCCCTCTAGGTGCTCTCAATTGGTATCAGAGCCGTTCTCTTCATGAAAGGGACTAATCGCCCGAAGAGATGGATCCTAAAGGAAAGAGCGGAAAGTGGGAAAAGAAGAAGACCTACAAAAAGGCGAAGGGCGAGGCACACCTTGGAAAGGAGCGGGATTCGGATTGCTCCTCGTCTGACTCCAACAACGAAGGACTCGCCGCCTCAGCCTTCAACAAGTCGGCTCTCTTCCCAAATGAGCATCACACCTGCCTCATGGCAAAGGAGAAGAAGGTAAGTACTCGAAGTACCATTACATATGCTTCTTCAGGTGATGATGAGTCTAGTGATGATGACGTAGACTACGCAAGCTTATTCAAAGGTTTAGATAGAACTAAAATTGATAAAATCAATGAATTAATTGATGCCTTGAATGCAAAAAATAGATTGTTAGAGAAGCAAGAGGATCTTTTATATGAAGAGCATGATAAATTTGTTAGTGCACAAAATTCTCTAGCTCTAGAAGTTAAAAGAAATGAAATGCTTTCATGTGAATTGTCTACATGCCATGAATCTATTTCTAGCTTAAAGAGTATCAATGATGACTTGAATACTAAGTTAGAAATAGCAAATAAATCAAACTCTTGTGTAGAACATGTTGTGATTTGCAATAGGTGTAAGGATTTTAATGTTGATGCTTGTAGTGAACACTTAATTTCCATTTCCAAATTAAATGATGAAGTGGCTAGTCTTAATGCCCAACTTAAGACTAGCAAGAATGAATTTGACAAACCAAAATTTGCAAGGGATGCCTTCACTATTGGTAGACACCCCTCAATTAAGGATGGGCTTGGCTTTAAGAGGGAAGCCAAGAACTTAACAAGCCAAAGGGCTCCCATTTTCACAAAGGAAAAAGGGAAGGCCCCTATGGCTAATAGTGCTCAAAAGAATCATGCATTTATTTATGATAGGAAATTTTCTAGAAATGTTCATCATGATAGGAGTTGTAATGCTTATGATTCAAATGCCATGTTTGCTTCAAGTTCTTCCTATGTGCATGGTAGAGATATACCTAGGACAAATGTTATTCATCATATGCCTAGGAGAAATGTTGTCCATGTGCCTAGGAAAATGCATAATGCTACTGTTATTCATGCCTGCAACACTGATTTTGTACTTCAATGTAAAAATAAGAAAGTGGTTGCTAGGAAGTTAGAGGCAAAATGCAAAGGAGACAAAACTTGCATTTAGGTCCCTAAGGATATTGTTACTAACCTTGTAGGACCCAACAAGAGTTGGGTACCTAAAACCCAAGCCTAATTTGCCTGCAGGTTTATGCATCCGGGGGCTCAAGCTGGATTATCGACAGCGGATGCACAAACCACATGACGGGGGAGAAGAAGATGTTCACCTCCTACGTCAAGAACAAAGATTCCCAAGATTCAATCATATTCGGTGACGGGAATCAAGGCAAGGTTAAAGGACTAGGAAAAATAGCCATTTCATCCGAGCATTCCATCTCTAATGTGTTTTTAGTTGAATCGCTCGGGTATAACTTGTTGTCCGTTAGTCAACTTTGTAATATGGGGTATAATTGCTTATTCACAAATGTAGATGTGTCTGTCTTTAGAAGAAGTGATGGTTCATAAGCTTTTAAGGGTGTACTAGACGACAAACTCTATTTAGTTGATTTTGCAAAAGAGGACGTCGGTCTAGATGCATGCTTAATTGCTAAGACTAGCATGGGCTGGCTATGGCATCGCCGTTTAGCACATGTGGGGATGAAGAACCTTCACAAACTTCTAAAGGGAGAACATGTGTTAGGTCTAACAAATGTGACTTTCGAAAAAGATAGACCTTGTGCAGCTTGTCAAGCAGGTAAACAAGTGGGAAATGCTCATCACAGCACGAACGTGATGACCACATCAAGACCCTTGGAGCTGCTTCATATAGACCTCTTCGGACCCGTCGCCTACCTCAGCATCGGGGGAAGTAAGTATGGTCTTGTTATAGTTGATGATTTTTCCCGCTTCACTTGGGTATTCTTTTTGCAGGATAAGTCTGAAACCCAAGGGACCCTTAAGAGCTTCCTAAGGAGAGCTCAAAATGAGTTTGAGCTCAAGGTGAAAAAGATAAGAAGTGACAACGGGTCCGAGTTCAAGAACCTTCAAGTGGAGGAGTACCTTGAGGAGGAAGGAATCAAGCACGAGTTCTCCGCTCCCTACACACCACAGCAAAACGGTGTGGTAGAGAGGAAGAACAGGACACTCATAGAAATGGCGAGGATGATGCTTGGAGAGTACAAGATGGCCGAGCGGTTTTGGTCGGAAGCCGTGAATACGGCTTGCCACGCCATAAACCAGGTCTACCTTCATCGCCTCCTCAAGAAGACTTCGTATGAGCTTCTAACCGGTAACAAACCAAACGTTTCATATTTTTGTGTATTTGGGAGTAAATGCTACATTCTAGTGAAGAAAGGTAGGAATTCTAAATTTGCTCCCAAAGCTGTAGAAGGGTTTTTGTTAGGTTATGACTCAAATACAAAGGCGTATAGAGTCTTCAACAAATCATCGGGTTTGGTTGAAGTCTCTAGCGACGTTGTATTTGATGAAACTAATGGCTCTCCAAGAGAGCAAGTTGATCTTGATGATGTAGATGAAGAAGATGTTCCAACGGCCGCTATACGCACCATGGCGATTGGAGATGTGCGACCACAGGAACAAAAGGAGCAAGATCAACCTTCTTCCTCAACAATGGTGCATCCCCCAACTCAAACTGATGAACAGGTTCATCAAGAGGCGTGCGATCAGGGGGAGCACAAGATGATCATGCTATGGAGGAAGAAGCACCTCAAGCCCCTCCAACTCAAGTTCGAGCGACGATTCAAAGGAATCATCCCGTCGACCAGATTTTGTGTGATATAAGCAAGGGAGTAACTACTCGCTCTAGATTAGTTAATTTTTGTGAGCATTACTCTTTTGTCTCTTCTATTGAGCCTTTCAGGGTAGAAGAGGCCTTGCTAGATCCGGACTGGGTGTTGGCCATGTAGGAAGAGCTCAATAACTTCAAGCGAAATGAAGTTTAGACACTGGTGCCTCGTCGCAAGCAAAACGTTGTGGGAACCAAGTGGGTGTTCCGCAACAAACAAGACAAGCACGGGTGGTGACAAGGAACAAGGCACGACTTGTGGCAAAAGGTTATGCCCAAGTCGCAGGTTTGGACTTTGAGGAGACTTTTGCTCCTGTGGCTAGGCTAGAGTCTATTCGCATTTTGTTAGCCTATGCCCCTCATCATTCATTCAGGTTATTCCAAATGGATGTGAAGAGCGCTTTCCTCAACGGGCCAATTAAGGAGGAGGTGTACGTAGAGAAACCACCTGGCTTTGAGGATGAACGGTTCCCCGACCACGTGTGTAAGCTCTCTAAGGCGC
Organism: Zea luxurians; assembly: GCA_029449295.1. Classification (NCBI taxonomy): domain Eukaryota; kingdom Viridiplantae; phylum Streptophyta; class Magnoliopsida; order Poales; family Poaceae; genus Zea; species Zea luxurians. Next base: position 46,791,418 of record JAOPSE010000005.1, on the reverse strand, counting down.
TCTATGGACTTAAGCAAGCCCCAAGAGCATGGTATGAATGCGTTAGAGACTTTCTCATTGCTAATGCTTTCAAGGTTGGGAAAGCCGATCCAACTTTATTCACTAAGACTTGTGATGGTGACTTATTTGTGTGCCAAATTTATGTCGATGACATAATATTTGGTTCTACTAACCAAAAGTCTTGTGAAGAGTTTAGCAGGGTGATGACTCAAAAATTTGAGATGTCGATGATGGGCGAGTTGAACTACTTCCTTGGGTTCCAAGTGAAGCAACTCAAGGACGACACTTTCATCTCCCAAACGAAGTACACGCAAGATTTGATCAAGCGGTTTGGGATGAAGGACGCCAAGCTCGCAAAGACTCCAATGGGAACCGACGGACATGTCGACCTCAACAAAGGAGGTAAGTCCGTTGATCAAAAGGCATACCGATCTCTGATAGGGTCTTTACTTTATCTATGTGCTAGTAGACCAGATATTATGCTAAGCGTATGCATGTGTGCTAGATTTCAATCCGATCCAAGGGAGTGTCACCTTGTGGCCGTTAAGCGAATTCTTAGATATTTAGTTGCTACGCCTTGCTTCGGGATCTGGTATCCAAAGGGGTCAACCTTTGACTTGATTGGATACTCAGACTCCGATTATGCTGGATGCAAGGTTGATAGGAAGAGTACATCAGGGACGTGCCAATTCTTAGGAAGGTCCCTGGTGTCTTGGAGTTCTAAGAAACAAACTTCCGTTGCCCTATCCACCGCTGAGGCCAAGTATGTTGCCGCAGGACAGTGCTGCGCACAACTACTTTGGATGAGGCAAACCCTCCGGGACTTTAGCTACAATCTGAGCAAAGTCCCACTCCTATGTGATAATGAGAGTGCAATCCGCATGGCGGATAATCCTGTTGAACACAGCCGCACTAAGCACATAGACATCCGGCATCACTTTTTGAGAGACCACCAGCAAAAGGGAGATATCGAAGTGTTTTATGTTAGCACCGAGAACCAGCTAGTCGATATCTTTACCAAGCCTTTAGATGAGAAGACCTTTTGCAGGCTGCGTAGTGAGCTAAATGTCTTAGATTCACGTAACTTGGATTGATCTATAGCATAACATGTGTTTTATGCCTTTGATCATGTTCCTTTATGCATTTTGTTGCTTAATTATGGTGATCAAGTTGTACAAAGCAATCCCCGGACCTCAAAAGTCCATGTGTGAGTGATGCACATATTTAGGGGGAGATGTGCTACAACTTGATCCTTTGAGACTAACCATGTGCTTGAGTTTTCTTAAATTAGTCTCAAAGGTGTATTGAAAGGGAAAAGGTAGACTTGGACCATAAAAGACTTCCACTGCACTCCGATAAGAGGGTAACTTACTCCATGTTCATCTCCATGCTCTTATTGCCTTCTTACTCTTAATTGAAGATTTTGGTGAGGCAATGGGGTTAAAGGGCCAAAAATGATCCCGTTTTGGTGCTTGATGCCAAAGGGGGAGAAATTAAGGCTAAAGCAAATGGATCAGCTACCACTTGAGAATTTTGAAAATAGTAGAGTTAGAACTTTTGATTTGTCAAAATACTCTTATGGTCTCTTATTATCAAAAACTGGTCTCTTGTGGGGAGAATGTTTGATTATGGAAAAAGGGGGAGTTTTTGAATCTTTGATCAATTTCTTTTGGAATACCTCTCTCTATGCCTCAACAAGTGAATTTGACTTAGAGATAGGAAATTGAGTTTGATTTGCAAAAACAAACCAAGTGGTGGCAAAGGATGATCCAAATATGCCATATTTGAATCAAAAACAATTCTTGTTCTCATTTGCATTGATTTTGCACTTCTATGTGTTGCTTTTTGTTGTGTTGGCATAAATCACCAAAAAGGGGGAGATTGAAAGGGAAATGTGCCCTTGGGCCATTTCTAAGTATTTTGGTGATTAAGTGCCCAACATAAATGGTTTAAGTGCAAAGTGTGCAAAATGGTGGATGAAGTGCGAAACATCCAGAAGGTATGTTTCTAGACTTAGTACATTGTTTTGAAGACTAATGTATTGTGTCTAAGTGCTAAAAACAGGAGAAAACAATTGGAAAAGAGTTGGCAGTGTTCAGCCAAAGATAGCTTCGGTCTGGGTGCACCGGACTGTCCAGTGGTGAACCGGACAGTGTCCGGTGCGCCAGGACCAGTCTCGGTGAACAGTCCGCTCTCGGGACTCAACGACGGTGTACGACTATAAATCACCGGACTGTCCGGTGGTGCACCGGACTGTCCGGTGAGCCATCCACGGCGAAGTCGTCGCTCTCGGGAAGCGATCAACGGCGTACGGCTATAATTCACCGGACTGTCCGGTGGTGCACCGGACTGTCCGGTGAGCCAACGGTCGACTGCGCCAACGGTCGGCCGCGCAATCCGCGCGTGACGCGTGGCCGAGCCAACGGTCTGATGGGGGCACCGGACTGTCCGGTGTGCACCGGACAGTGTCCAGTGCGCCAATGGCTCCAAATCTTTAACGGTCGGCTGCGCTAGAATAGGAAAGCAATCAGCACCGGACAGTGTCCGGTGGTGCACCGGACTGTCCGGTGCACCACCCGACAGAAGGCAAGGATAGCCTTCCTGGATTGCTCTCAACGGCTCCTAGCTGCCTTGGGGCTATAAAAGGGACCCCTAGGCGCATGGAGGAGCACACCAAGCATATTCTAAGCATTCTTGATCATTCACACTCCGTCTTTGCGCACTCGATTGGCATTCTTAGTGATTTGAGCTCCGTTCTAGTGGTGAACCTTGTGTTATTCATTTGAGCTCAAGTCTTAGCTGTGTGTGTGCGTATTGCTGTGGATTTGTGTGTGTTGCTTCCCTCCCTTACTCTAGTGCCTTCACTTTGATCCTTATTGTAAGGGCGAGAGACTCCAAGTTGTGGAGATTCCTCGCAAACGGGAAAAGAGTAAAGAAAGAAGAACACCGTGGTATTCAAGTTGATCATTGGATCACTTGAGAGGAGTTGAGTGCAACTCTCGTCCATTGGGACACCACAACATGGAATAGGCAAGTGTTATACTTGGCCGAACCACGGGATAAATCCTCGTGTCTCTTGTGCTTGTTCTCACTGTGTCTATTGTATTTCACAAGAGCTCTCCTTAGCCACTTGATTTCATTGTGCTAACTCTTAATCAAGTTTTGTGGCTTTAAGTTTTAAGTTTTTACAGGATCACCTATTCACCCCCCTCTAGGTGCTCTCAAAAGCTGACACCATAAAATAGTTATTTTAAAACTGGTTTCTAGAAACTAGAGATAGAAACTGGATTCTTAAAAACTAGATTGCTTCCAAATAGGGTCTTATAGAACACCTTTGGGTGTGTAGAGGATGAGAATCTCCTCTAAAATTCGGGGTAGAAGTCATTTTAGAGTACCTGTTGGATGTTGGAGAGAGTCTCCTACTCCTATATACAAAGAACCTATAAAAACGAAACTCGTACAGGAAATACATCCAAACAATCCTTACACTTCCCCTCGTTTTTTATAAAAATTCCTTCAATCTCTATTTCTTAACCCGTTACACGGTTATATCGATAGATATGATATTGACATTACCTATATAAAACCGAATAGTCAGATACACATACATTACGTACACTGAATCTTTAAATTTAAACATGGTATTGGTATGTTCCATACGAATATCAAAGCTTTCCATCGGTCGGTCGCAACAAAAGCCCAACACCTTACCCAGCTATAGTTTGCAACAGACCAGACTTAACAAAGATTGCCATACATAAAAAGACGACTAAGACAAAGAAAATGGTTTAACCAAGACGAATTATTACAGACCGACATCCTGATACAGGAGCCACAAGAGTCTCTAGGTTCAAGTTCAGATAGGAGCATCTTCGCTAAAAAGGATCCACTGCGCATCCAACCAGTGCGTCAGTCTCGTGTCTACTGGAGACCACCCCCGAGTTCGAATGAAGACATCACTAGCCATTTTTCTGAGATGGTTGCTTCCTTCCTCTAGCTTCTTTCTTGCCGATTTTTATGTAATAAAATCCATGAGTTTATCCAGAAGCAGCACAATATAAAGATGTCTAACGTATTAACTACTCTTTTATCTTCAAAACAAGCTTCGTTTCTTATTTTCCAAAGAGTCCAAAGAACCACACTACATCCCACTGTTAACAAATTCATGTCCCGTTTATTGAAAAGATGGAGCTAGCGGCTAAACGTCTCAATGGGGTTAGTGCCGCCTGCACCACTCTCCAGGTGAATTTCGCGATATGACAATCAAAGAAAATGTGTTGCATAGTTTCTGGGCAATCACACCAAGTGCAATTTATATTTCCTTGCCAATTCCTTTTGTTTAGAGTTACTTTGGAGAGAATCCTGTCTCTCAGTAGAAGACAAAGAAAAACTTTTATCCTTTGGGGAATTTTAGCTTTCCAGATGAACACATAAGACACCCGACCCAAATTACTTCGGCATTTGAGGTAAAGAGATTTGACAGAATATTATTTTTATCCAGTAACCAAACAACTTTATCTCTTGAATCAGTAACCAAACAACTTCATATGAGCATATCATATCCTTAAGATTATCAGCACTCGTTCCCACTAGCCTCCTTCTAAAGGTTAAGGACTCATAGTTCTTATTCAGCACCTTATCCACACTTATCTCTTTGTCAAGAGATAAATCATGAAGTCTTTTAAATCTTACTGAGAGAGGTATGTTCCCATACCAACAATCATCCCAAAAGCTGGTGGATTTACCATCTCCAATGACTCTTTTGCAGTTTCTATAAAACATATCTTTTACTTCTAGGATGTTGCTCCAGAAATGAGTGTCCCCTTGTCTCTTTTCCATCAAACTCAAAGGTCTTCCTTTTATATATTTAAACCTTACTATTTTTTGCCATAGACCCTCCATATTCTCCAATCTCCACCACCATTTAGCAAGGAGACAAAGGTTCATACATCTAAGGTCTAAAATTCCTAGACCTCTTTGATCCTTAGGCCTACAAACAGTATCCCAATTCACCAGATGGGGGTTTTTGTTCTCCCCCCTGCCATAACATCCTCTTTCTATACATGTCCAACTTTTTAAGCACACTGACAGGAGCCCAAAAAAGGGAAAACATGTATAAGGGGATGCTAGATAAAGTATTGTTAATCTGCACCAGCCTTCCCCAAGGCTAAGATACCTTCCTTGCCAGACCCCTAGTTTTTCCATCTTTTCTTCCATTTTGACCCAATGGGAGATTCTAAGAGTCTTGTAATCCACGAGAATGCCCAAGTAGTTCATGGGCAAGTTTTTGATAGGGCAAGTGAAGATTTCAGCGTATAAATTCTTCCTCTTTTCAGCTTTGCCAAAACACAGAATCTCACTTTTGTGAAAGTTAATTTTGAGGCCTGACATGTGCTAAAAAAAGACCAAAACAAATTTCAGATTCCTTGCATAAATCGGGTTGTCCTGAAGAAGGAAGACGGTGTCATCTGCATATAGTAAACAGGCACAACCATTTTCAATGATGTGCGGAACAAGGCCCACCAAAAGACCTACCTCCTGGGCCCTTTTAATCATACAAGAAAGACCATCAACTGCAATGTTGAAGAGCAAGGGAGATAAGGGATATCCTTGTCTTACCCCTTATGTGTTGGGAAGAAGGGGCCAGTTAAGCTATTAGTCCTAATGGCCACCTTGCCCCCACTAACCGGCGGTGGGTTGATGTAGATGTTCGTCCTGCGCATGCATCGGACAAGGTAACATTTTGCATTCAGCAGACACAGCATGCATGTCAGCTGATTCGAGTTGCGTCTCTTTCTTCCTACGCTAGATTCTTATAGACGATTGAAATTTCAGTCTGAACTAGTGAGCTGAACTATCGGGAAATATGTAGGATCTATTTAGGTATCATTTGATTCACATATTTATAAAGTAATAGTTAATTGATAACGTTAAATCATGTTCGTTTAAGTCAGGATCGGACATAGGGGTGTGCGACCGATGCGCTTGTATAGGGCCCCTAATTTCTAAGGGCCCCAAAATATTTCCTACGCAGCGCAAGGTCATAACTCTATTATGAGGTGTGCGGCCGGTGCGCTTGTATAGGGCCCCTAATTTCTAAGGGCCCCAAAATATTTCCTACACAGCGCAAGGTCATGTCTTGTCTTCCTTTCAAACGTCTTAGTGTCAAACAACCAATATAAGTTATTTATTAAATTTTTATTCACATGTTCTGTTTGTGTATCTTTTAGGCCTCCTTTGGAATGCAAGAATTTCAGAGAAATCATACAGGAATTTCACTGAAAATAGTTCATTTTCACAGGAAAAATGCAAATGCAGGAAACCGAAAAAAATCCTGCATTCCAAATTGGCTTTAATAATTATAATATTTGATTATTCTTTTTGTGCATGTTTATAAGCTTACTAGACGTTAGTGTTTCAAGATCCAACTATCGACATCATGTCTTTAACTAATCAATATAAAAAATATAAATCAAAATATAAATCTAGTTATGAAAACCTTAAGAAAAACAAAGAATAGATGATCTAACTTAGGGTCCGAAGGGAGCTGTATACAAATTTATTATAAAAAATCACTTGATAGTTCTATTTTTCAAATGATTTATTGAGAATGGTCTTTTATTCAATAATTTCGTTCATGGGCTCGATTTCATATAATAAAATTTCTCTTGGACAGGTAGTAGCAGGATAAAATATGCTATGTCTCGGGACTGATGATTCTATCTCATTACACATAAACAGAACATTAAAAATGCACAAATAATAGCCACCTAAGAACAACATTCGGCCCTAAAGCACGTGAGAAGGAGGAGGCCTAGAACGACTGACGCCTGACGAGGTCCTAGTCCTACATCCTACTGGGCCTCTCTCCATACGATGGGACGCATGATTCTTGCATTGCTTCTGCTCTAACAGCTTCCCCTCCTCCTCCTTAATGGTCTGGATGCTGCGCCGACGCTTGACTCCATCAGCTTCTTGGTAACTCTCCCGTAGCTTGCGTTTTGTAGCCTCCATCTTCTCGCTCTCGGCGACGACCGGTTTCTTGGTCTCACTCATGTTCTTCTGTTGATTCGATAGAATTGATGTGGTCGGAAGCGTCTTCGTTGGCGGTACATAATGCTGCTTCTTGTGTTCCTCGGCGGTGGAAAGCATCTTTGCTGGTGGTACTTGTGGCCTCTTGTTGTGCACCTCGGCAACGGCGGCAGCAAGCGTCTTTGCTGGTGGTACGTGTGGCCTCTTGTTATGTGCCTCGGCGGCGGTGGCGGTGGAAATCATCTTTGCTGGTGGTATGTCCGGCTTCTTGTTGTGTACCTCAGCAGCAGCGGGAAGCATCTTGGCAGACGGTACGTGCACCTTGTCGACGGCAGCGCGCGGGAGCGGGATCTGATCAGCAGAGAGATTGTCGAGTTTCTTCTTCACCGTTATAGCAGTGGTGAAGGAGGCTTCGACGGCTACCCTCCACCCGCGCACGACGTCGCGCGCGAGGCTCCGGATCCGGGACGACCCGTGGCTCCCGAGGGCGCCGACGGTCCTCGCCAGCTCGGTGGACGCCAGCAGGTCGTGCGGGACGGGCGCGACCAGCAGCGTCTTGAGGGATTCGACCATGACGTCGTCGAGCACGGCGCAGAGCTGCTCGGCCACGCCGTCATCCGTGGCGCCGCGGAGCAGCACGACGATCTCGCCACGCACGTCACGATACTCGGCGCGCGGGTAGCCGCATGCCTCGATCACGCCGTCGATCGCCTGGAAAGCGCTGTAGAAAGGCTTCCACCTCCGCAGGGGGAGCCCGCTCTGCTCGTTGGCCATGGTAGCGGCTGCGGGTAGGGTCGGCGTATGCGAGCAAGCGTTGGCGCGGCGTATGCGAACGGTGGACGAGCGGGTGCAAGAACTGGAGATTAGATGGGGAGAATTGGAGACTTGGCGCGCCTTATTATATAGAACAAGCCGACGGAGTCCGACTCGGGTTTGCGCGTCTGAGCGTGACGATAACTACTCATCCTTTCCGATTTCCACGCTCATCTGCATTAAAAAATAAATCTCAGTCGCTGATCATTAAAAAAGGCTCAGATTTAATATGCATATACGTGCACTAGATGCATCACGTGCATTTGATTTGATGCGTTTGAAAAGCACCTCTAATTGGAGCAATCTACTACACCGACTCGGCCTTGCTGTTGTTACCACGTGCACCGACCCTAGCCATAGCCGCGCGAGAGCATATCGGCTGGGGTACATTCCTGCTGTACTAACTAGCACAAGCGCGCCCGCAAGATAAGATCTTTCAGCTCTCAAACCGTTCGTAACTTTCTAAAATGAAAAACTCATAAAATCGCCGTTAAAAGTAATTTATTGTAACACCCAGTTTGTAACATATAATAAAAGGGGAGGAATTAATTTCTTCATCTATATGTGTGTGTTATTTCTACTTATCATCACATGTGACCACCATATTAAAAAAAAAATAATAATAATAATAGTTAATGAAAGACTTATCACAAAAATAATAATAATAATATGCATCATGCTGGGATTTTATTTTGATGTGCATTTGGCGACTATATAAAATAATATAAATAGAAATATATTAGTGTTTCAAGTGGAATTCAAGGCTTAAAATGGAATTTTTGATTAAAAAAAAGAAAGAAAGAAAGAAAGAGAGCACTAGTTATCATAAAATGAATAGTAAAAATTTTATGAATTCATCTATACCATGTCAAAGATGAGAATTTAATGAGAAAAGAAATTGGCCATGAAGTTTGAATTGGAATTAGTATTTAAATTAGGAATCTGAAAATTAAAAGTAAAAGAAAAGAGAAAAGAATAAAGAAAATAGAAGAGGAATGGCGCCTGGGCCGACTACCCTTAATCCAGCCCACTTCAGCTTTCATCCGCGCGGCCCAGTTGCGCCTCCCCTTAAGCTTGCGTCGCTGACATCCCGACCCCACGGCTCAGTCAGTGTATTCCGCAAGCCATCATCCGTTCACAGGATCGCGCTTGCGCCTCTGCCCTGCGGGCCCCACGAGTCAGGATCGTCTTCCCAGTCCCAGCGAAATCGCGCGCACCGGCGCCACCAACTCCGCAGTCAGCGGATTGACTCGCCTGATTCCCATGAATTTCGGCCGGGATCTTCGGCATGAACCTCCCCCAGCTCCAGGAATAAAAGCTGTGCGCCGTTATTTCCCCTTCTTCCCATCCGCACCGTAAGGAGAGCCGCCATAACCATCCATCGCCGCCGTTCCCGCTTAGCAATCGGGGTGCTTCGAGTTGTACTCCGCTGCGGTACTGAACCTCCCCGGGACCTTCTCGGGTGTGGGCGCGCCGTCCTCGGGCACGGTGGTGACCAAGGATCCCGAGAATTCATCACCGACGAGTCCGCGCCACCGGTCGGAGCTGGAAGGCCATCTCAGGTGCTTCGCTTGCCGAACTTCTTCTCTTAGGTATGCGTCTGCGCCCCCTCCTTCATATGCGCTTAGTTTCGTTCGGGGTCATGCATCGTACCTCTGGCAATTGCTCACCGGAGCAGTACTTCCGCCGCGGAGCCGCGCCCCGTCGTTGCTTGGGATCTCGGCATCAGAATCGATGGTGAGGCATTCCTAATGTGGTTCGCACTGACCCCACCTACGTATAGCACCTATCCCATTTAGATTTGGCGCACTCGATCGAAAGCTAGCCCTATTCCGGCGATGGGCCGCCGCGATTTGGTGGGCGGCGCCGCCAGTCCCGACCAGGTGACGCCAAGTTAGGCTGGGTCCGTCGATCGCGTAATCTACGGTCCACGTTAGTCGCTGCGTACCGAATTGGGTTGGCGTGGCGATGGCCGTCCGATTTTGATCGTACAGGCGAGAGTCGAGTTAGGGTAATTAAATCAGGGGCGTCAGAATTGAATTGAACGGCATAGATCGAGTACCGGTTCGATGTGTGGGTAGTCTAATCCGAACCGCCGGATCAAGATCCTACGGATGATAATAGAAAATACCCCTTTCGCGGCACATTTTACTTAAGAGCCCTCGGGCTTACATAGATTCAACCCGCCGTCCACTGAACAGCCCTCGGTGTCTTGGGACCTTTTGTGCCGAGCCCCCTGTCTTTCTCCAAAATAGTGTGCCCAGTCCAGTAGTGAATTAAATGGATTGAATGAAATAGAAATTAGATTTTTAATATGAAAATAAACCCTAAAACTTGTATAATTCATAGAATATTCATATGGGCTCCAAATTAATCCATTCCACTATCTAAATTTTTGTAATTTTATTCTTTATCACTTAGAGCCTCTGTTTTGTCATGAAAACAGTAATAAATTTAATTCCTCACTTAATCCAATTTAAACACATAAAACCTTTGAAAATGCATAACTTAAATTCTATAACTCCAAAAATTATGATTCCTGTTCCTAGAATTTTATTTTAATGTGTAGATTATTACTGTGTATTTTGTATATATGTTTGGTGTAATGTTAATTTCTCTATATGTACTGTGCTTGTTTGTATTGTGGCGAGTAGAAGAGCCCGTTGCTGAGGATCCTGGTGAGCAGCAGGTTGAAGTAGCTGAGCAGGAGCTCATTGAAGGCAAGTTGTGCCCTTGACCACTTTTTACCCAATAATGCTCTTTAATATCATTTATTCATGCATAGGTTAATTTTGATGGGACCCAATAGGTTACCGTAGATTGTTTATCTCACTACCTTGTTTACCCCTGAATCACCTGGGTAGTTTGCTATTGTTTTACATGGTTTTGGGATAATCATTTATTACCTCTATGTTCCAATTCTTTTTGTTATTCTATTTATGTTCATGTTGATATCATTAATGTTAATTGGAACATAGAGCTTAACTTGAGAACCACGTGCCACCACAAGGGTTTAATGGGACGCCCTTGGCTGACTAATTAGGAAAGCTAGTGGAAGACTACCTTACCCGAAAGGGGCAAGGGCAGTAGGGGAGTGGTCAGTGTAGGGAGGTCCTTGGTTGATTTTGCTGCGATGGCGGTCAGCCAAGAACCCTGCATTGGAACTTCCTATAAACTGTAGCGGGTTTTCGGAAGCTAGTGGAACTTTGTAAAGGCCTCGTAGTGTTGCCCTGCCGCGCTTCCTAGGTAGAGGTGTATGGGAAGTCGCGATCCCTTTGCAGATGGGTAACATGACTTGTGGGTAAAGGGTACAACCTCTGCAGAGTGTAAAACTGGTGTACTAGCCGTGCTCGCGGTCATGAGCAGCTCAGGACTCTCTGATGTTTAAATTATGGAACTTAAATTCAATTTTGTCATTTGCATTGCATGGGTTTGTTATTAATTTTGTTCTATTACTTTACTTATGGTTTGGTATTTACTTACACTTAGTAACTGCTAATAAAAGTTTGACCAACTACTTAAAAGCAATGCTCAGCTTTAACCCCTATCATTGATTAGCCTTACACATCACATGAACTCACACCTTTGTGAGTTTATGTCCACTGGTTCCCCACAACTTGTTGAGCTATGATCATGTGTGAGCTCACCCTTGCTGTCTCACACCCCCCCACAGGAGAAGAGCAGGTGGTTTAGGAGGAGCCACAAGGCGAGGAGTATGATCTGATCTAGGTGGCGTTTCTCAGTTGACATTGGCGTCGACGATCCTTAGTTCGTTTTATATTTATTATTTTATTTTTTTAATAAGTCTTTCGCTATGTAATAAATACTCTGATGTTTTGTGACATTTATCTCTATACACTCTGTTATTATATGTGTTGTCTTCTTGGCGCATGTATGAGATGCACCTGACTTTGTTTCTTAAAGCCGGGTGTGACATTTATTTTATCTCCATTTATTTTATACATTTCTATTAACCATTTAAATTTCTATTAACCATTTAGATGTAACATATTATTGCCAGTGTGGTCTATTTATCATATTTTTTCCAATTTTTTATAACCATTTTCAAAGTTTCAAAGTCTTGCACTATCGGACTCGCTTTCTTTGGCGAGTGTCCTAGCTGTTGGGTCGGTGGACATGTTATCGGCAAAGGATTTTTGATGAGTACTTTTTTCGAGCACTCAGCAAACACTTTACCGAGTGTTACATGTTTTTTGAATGGTGTGATTCGAACTCGCAACATCTTTCGCGCACATAACCTCCTCTACCACTACACTACTACATCAATTATGTCGATATTACGTTTTCATTTCTCATGTATTATAACAAACCTAGAGTAATTTGATTATTTGAGGTACTAAATTAATTCAATTGAAAATGTTGCCAACTATAAAGTTGCACAACTTTTGAAGATTTACAACTTTTATTTTGATAGTTTCTACATCCGAGGCTGTTTACAAAATTATATTTTCAAATTTGGAAACTTCAAACGAATTTTTCTATGATAAGATGATTTAAAATCAAAATTTGTCAACTACAAAGTTATATTACGTTTCGAGATCTACAACTTTTATTTTGATGGTTTTTCCATCCGAGGTAGTTTGAAAAATTCAAACATAATTTTGCATGACAATATGATTTCAAACCAAAACATTGTCAACTGTAAAGTTTCATAACTTTTCAAGGCCTACCACTTTCATGTTGGTGGTTTTTCCATTCGATGTCGTTTTGAAAATTCAAAATTTAATTTTTTAAAATTCAGACGTAGTTTTCGCTGACAAGATAACTTCAAATGAAAAGGTTGCCAACTATAAAATTCTATAACTTCTCAAGATTTACAAACTTTATTTTGGTTGTTTTGTCATTTGTTCATCCTATATGATGGTTCTAACATTATTCACAAATTCTGTACATCTCTTTTGTAGTTTCATAAATTACGAGAGAAATATAGGTTTTATGAACAAATTTACTTTTATTTTGTAATATGAAGAAATGATCAAAATATAAATTGTACATCTTGATGAGTTATACAAATTTGTAGTTGAAAACTTTTTCATTTGAATTAATTTACTGCTTCAAAAATATGATTTTTAAATTATCTTTGTCTAGTGTTAAAAAAACACTCGATAAAGAAGCTCTTTGACTAGTGTCCAAAAAAAAGCAGTCAGCAAAAAAAACTCTTTGTCGAGTGTCAAAAATAAAACACTCGGCAAAGAGTTCCTTTGTCGAGTGTTTTTTTACCGAGGTATTTTTGCTTTGCACTCGACAAAGAGTTTTTTTGCCGAGTGCCCGAAAGAAAACACTCGGTAAATTATTTGGCACTCGGGAAAGAGCCAAACTCCGGTAGTGTTGGACGATTTATTTTTAAAAACGGCTAGAAAATTGATATTGGTCTGGTCCGTTAACGAGAAACCAGACCGGTTTTCGACCGGTTTTGTAATGTATGTCCCACCCAAAACCTGTACTCAACGGTGGATCAAGTATTTCCTCTTTTGGAATTTTTTGTAACTACAGACGTGGAATGAACCTATCGAATTCTTTTTGCGATAATACAGTTGAATCCATTTTGATCATGCACTTTATAGTCGATGGATCTCCATGCCATGGAGTATTTGGTTGTTTATTTGCAACTGTCCCTAACTATTTCACTGAACGACAATACATTGTTCCTTCCCGTCGTATCACACACGGAGAAGGTTGGTGGCATTCGCTACATCCACTAGCCTAGTCTGGCAGCACTAACAACTTAGTAGTAGTCGTCGTAGTCATCGTTGTTCCAGTTGAGGAATCGCCTTACAACTCCGACAATGGCGCCCAGCGCCACGTAGAGGACGAGCGTGTCGAAGCCACCGCCGACCCCGACGGCCACGCTCGGACCGGAGGCGAACAAGGAGAACAACGACCACCCGTAGTCGTATCCGTAGGCGCCGAAGAACGAGCCCCGTAGCCATATCCGCCTCGGCACCACCGACTGCGGGTTGATGTAGATGCACAACAGCAATGTATAACATTTTCGGTGACCAGGGTTATTTTCGGTGGCCAGGGCGTAGCTGCCGAAAATAATCAGTTGTTTTCGGCGGCCAGGGCAGGCCGCCGAAAATAACGCTATTTTCGGCGACTGTGTCAATAGCCGCCGAAAATAGTGTTATTTTCGGCGGCCACAGACACAACCGCCGAAAATAGCGTATTTAAAACCGTCGACGTCTCCTTCTCTGTTCTCTATCTTTCTCTCTTGCTCCTTCTCTATTCCACTCTGCACCGTAGACGCCCGCCCCCGCCGCGCTGTCGACGCCCGACGTCGCCGCCCCCACGGGGCGCCGCCCACCCCCGCCGCCACGGCCCGCTCGCGCCCCGCCGCCAAGCCACGCCGCCAAGCAGCGCCGCACGCGCCCTACCGACGCGCCGCCCGCAGGCCCCTAACGCCACCGACGCGCCGCCGGTCACGTCCGCCATCGTCCTCGGCTCCCGTCGACCTTGGCTCCCATTAAGGTTATTTTTTGCGTATTTTATTTTGTATTTTCGGCGGCCTTTTATTTAATTGCCGCCGAAATTAGTATATTTTTGTAATTGTGTTTGTTGATTAGTGTGTTTGATTAATATTATTGTTTAGTTCGAGGCATATTGTATATGTGTTATATGTTTAGGGAAGGCATATGTGGTATATGTGGTTCATTAATGTATTAGTGGTATATGTGTTTGTTGATTAGTGCGTGTGATTAGTATTATTGTTTAGTTCGAGGCATATTGTATATGTGGTATATGTGGTTTAGGGAAGGCATATGTGGTATATGTGGTTCATTCTTATATTGTTTAGTGGCAGCGAGGTTATGCTGCTGAAAGTTTTTTTGGGTCCTGCTAGCTTGATGTGGGTTTAGAACCTATCCTTGCCTATACATTTAGGACCGATACACTTGACGAAGTTGAATAATGTTTTCACGATATGGTTCTGTTTAACATTCTCAGGCATGGCTGAAGATCGTGCATGGATGTACAATGGTTGGAGTAGGAATGAACATCATTCTGATGATTGGGTAGCCAAGACCAAAGATTTTGTGGACCACATATTCTCCTTGTCATTAACCGGCACTGTCAGATGCCCTTGTAGGTGGCACGAAAACAATATATTTCTTAATAAGGAAAGAGTTAGCCTAGATCTTTGTCAGTTTGAATTTATGCCCGGATATGAGGTGTGGGAACATCATGGTGAGGTAGTACCCAACCAGAATGTAGAAGAGGAGGAAAATAATGATTGGGCTGGCGATGATGCGATGCATGAGATGCTAGATTCGCTATGTCCAGAATTAAACCTAAGCTCCGAGGATCCTGCCACACCAGAGGTTTCCAGAATTTTTAAACTACTAAAAGACTCTGAAGAGCCGTTGCATGAACACATAGATGTGAGTATACTCGCTTTTGTTACTCGGCTCATGGCCATTAAGTCCAAGTATTTTTTTCTCGAATAATTGTTACAATGAGATTTTATAGTTATTAGGAGATGTGCTCCCAAAGCCCAATAAGTTGCCTAAAGACATGTACCATTCAAAGACAATTATCAAAGGTCTCGGTATGGATTATGAAAAGATTGATGTGTGCAAAAATAATTGTATGCTTTTCATGAAGGAGCATGCGGGAGAGAAAAAATGTCTGAAATGTGGACAATCTAGATTTGTGGAAGTTGTTAATGATGAGGGTGATAAGGTGATGACAGATGTTGCACAGAAGCAGCTCCGCTACTTGCCACTAACTCCTCGAGTGAAACGGTTGTTTCTATCTAAAAAACCGTTATGCACATGTTATGCACAAAGAAGGTGTCTGTGATAATGATGACCTAATCATGCACCCTTCAGATGGGGATGCTTGGAAGGCTCTCGACACGTTTGATCCAGACTTTGCAGCTGATCCGAGGAACGTTCGAATCGGCCTCACGACCGATGGCTTCACACCTTTTGGTCAAATGGCATCATCATGCTCATGTTGGCCCGTCTTTGTTATTCCATACAACCTTCCACCTTCTCTTTGTATGAAATATGAATTTATATTTCTTTGCTTAATCATTCCTGGCCCAGACTATCCTGGAAAGAACCTCAATGTCATGTTAAAACCCTTAATTGAAGAGTTGAAGGAGCTTCGGAAAGAAGTTGAAACATACGATGTTTTAAAAAACAGATATTCAAACTTCGAGTTGCATATTTGTGGTCAGTGCATGACTTCATGGAGTATGCTATTTTAACCGGTTGGAGTACACATGGTAGATTGACATGTCCATATTACGGTTCTGATACAGATTGCTTCTGTCTTGCTCATGGTGGAAAGATCACTTACTTCGATTGTCATCGACGCTGGTTGCCCAGGAAACACCCCTTTAGGAGCAATAAGAAAACTTTATAAAGAACACCATGGTCACCAAAGGACCGCCTAAACATCTTAACACAGTAGAAATATATGCTCAGCTGAACAACCTTGTCCTAAATGAAAAGGGGGACAAGTACGAAGGATTCGGAGTGGACCACAATTGGACACATATATGTGGTCTCTGGGAGCTCCCTTATATGTCATCATTGATTCTTGTGCAACATTAATGTCATGCACCAAGAAAGTAATGTTGCTAAAGCCCTCATACACACATGCATGCATTTTGAAAAAACAAAGGACGATCTGAAAGCTCGAAGAGATCTAGCAATGCTTTGTGACCGACCAACCCAAGTGCTCAATGACAACGGCAAGCCGCCACGTGTCTTGTTCTGTCTTACCTCTAAAGATAAGATCGAGGTAATGAGATGGATGGAAAAAAATTAAATTTCCCGATGGTTATGCTGCAGGCTTGAAAAGAGCTGTGAATTTGAAAACAGGAAAACTAACTTGGTTAAAGAGCCATGACTTCCATATATTAATGGAGAGGATTATCCCTGTCATGTTTCGTGGTTACATGCTCGACGCCATGTGGCAAGCAATAGCTGAGCTAAGTTATTTACTTATTTCTATAGGCAGATTTGTGCCAAAGAAATAAGTAAAAATATGATGGAGAAGTTGGAGAAAGAAATACCATTGTTGTTATGCAAGCTAGAAAAAAATATTCCCACCTGGATTCTTCAATCCGATGGAGCATCTACTTATTCACATTCCATACGAAGCAAAGGTTGGTGGACCTGTACAATATAGGTGGATGTATCACATTGAACGTGCACTCAAAAACCCATGAGGCATGGTTCGAAATAAGGCTAGAGTAGAAAGATGTGTCGCTGAAGCTTTTTTGCTAAAGGAGGTTTCATACTTCATGAGTGTGTATTTCGCAGAGGAACATAATGTCTATGCTGCGACCATGCGATACAATGTCGATGAGGAACCTCCTATCAGTGATCTCAACATTTTCCAATGGAGAGGCACAAGTACTAGTAAGGGCACGTTCTACCACCTTAGCATGGATGAGAGAATGTCTGCATTGCTATACATGTACTCGAATATGGAAGAAATGGAGCCATATTTCATGTAAGTCTTTATTTTGCCCCATAATTTCTTTGCTAAGGAGCCATATTTAATTACTTATTTGTCGTACAGTAAGTTCAGCGAGGAAAATTGGACTTATTCCCATCAGCCTACAAGCAAACAACTAGATATGATGCGACGACATGGGAGGCAAGGAAGACCTAATTTTGTTGACTAGTTTCGGGAGCATGTAAACTCTTTATATTCCTTACTTTGATGTAATTTAGCCTTTTACGCGAGGTAGTCATTTTAACTGTATATTATTTGTAGTGCATAAAGACTCCTAACATACACGAGGACTTGAGACAACTATCTTATGGGACGGTGACTTGCAGAACCTTTGGTCGATACGATGTGAATGGCTTCCATTTTCGTTCAGACCAATTTGAAAAGTCTCGTTCGCGTGCAGCCACACGTAACACTGGAGTTCTGACTAGGGCACTCGATGCACTTGGAAGAGAAACTAATTATTATGGCATCATTCAAAACATCCTAGAGTTTAATTTTGCAGGGAACAAAACTTTGAAATTAGTACTCTTTCTATGTGATTGGTTTGACAGCAATAATGGGATTAGACAAAGTCAATATGGCATAACTGAAGTAAAGCACAAGGAACGACTTTGAGGCCATGATAATTTTATCCTTGCACACCAGTGCGAGCAGGTCTACTATATGTTGTACCCAAATCCGAAGTTTAAAGCATGGTGGGTAGTTCACAAGGTGAACCCTAGGGAACGTTTTACATACTCCTTGCACTGCTGGTTATCAATTTGAAGACCAACATGCCGATGATGTTTATCAAGAAGAAGAATTGCCAACCACTTTTACTATCGATGAGGGTGTTACACTGAACTCACTAGTCGGAGACCGTAACGATGTCACTACTGATGAGTGTGTTGCACCGAAACAAAAACGAAACCCAAGGAATAAAAAAGCCACATTGCGAGCTTTGGATCCTTGCACTAGCTGGTCACAGTTCACACTAGCTCCACATGCTACATATGGAACAGCTCAAGGCGTCGTCAAGCACGACTTTTGGGTAAGAGTAATGTTTCAAACTAACATTTTATGATTTGTTTCAGACTGTCGGCGTTTCGACCCCGGGGGTCCCTGGACCGACGAGTAAATTTGTCGCTGCGTGTCCCAGCCCAGATGGGTTGGCGCGAGATGGAACACAAGGGGGAAAACGCGGCTCGTGTTATCCTGCACCAGGGGGATACGCTCGTAGTAGGGGTTACAAGCGTTCGCGAGAGAGAGAGAGAGAGAGTGAGCCTGTTCGTCAGCTCGTTCTCCTGCGCGACCCTCTCGCATGAAGGCCCTGGACCTCCCTTTTATAGATGCAAAGAGAGGGTCCAGGTGTACAATGGGGGGTGTAGCTATGCGCTAACGTGTCCGGCAGAGAGGTGCCTGAGCCCTGTGTACATGCCAACGTGGCTATCGGAGAGGTGCTAGAGCCCTGCGTAGGCGATAACGTGGCCGTCGGAGAAGTGCTTGAGCCCTGTAGAAGTACAGCTGTCGTTGCTGCTGGGATCTTGCTGACGTCTCCTTGCTTCCGTAGGGGGCTGAGAACCACCGTCGTCATGGATGCACGCGGGGAGCCATCATTACTTGTTACCGGGGCGAACCAGATGGGACGCCGGTCTTGTTCCCCCGTAGCCTGAGCTAGCTAGGGGTAGGGTAATGATGTATCCCCCGTGGCGCGGTTGGTCCGAGCCCAAGGTCGGGCGAGGCAGAGACTTCTCCTGAGGCCGAGGCCGGGGTCGGGCGAGGACGCGATTCCTCTCGAGGCCGAGGTTGAGGCCGAGCCCTGGGGTCGGGCGAGGTGAAGACCACCTTCCGAGGCTGAGGTTGAGGCCGAGCCCTAGGGTCGGGCGAGGCACAGACCACCTTCCGAGGCCAAGGTTGAGGCCGAGCCCTGGGGTCGGGCGAGGCGGAGACCTCCTTCCGAGGCCGAGGTTGTGACCGAGCCCTAGGGTCGGGCGAGGCGGAGCTTCCTGTTGCGCCTGAGGCTGAACTTGGCTGTTGTCAGCCTCACCCTGGCGGGTGGCACAGCAGTCGGAGCGGGGCGAGCGGCGCTGTTTTCCTGTCAGGTCGGTCAGTGGCAGGGCGAAGTGACTGCGATCACTTCGACCTTGCTGACTGAGGCACGTGTGTCAGGATAAGGTGTCAGGCGATCCTCGCATTGAATGCACCTGCGATACAGTCGGTTGATGAGGCGATTTGGCCAAGGTTGCTTCACAATGAAGCCTGCCCGAGCTGGGCTTCGGGCGAGTCAAGGGTGCGCCCGCTGCCTGAGGAGGCCCTCGGGTGAGACGTAACTTCGTCCAGGACTACAGTTCCCGCCCAAGGCTGGGCTCGGGCGAGGCAAGATCGCGTCCCTTGGGTAGACGAAGCCTTGACCTAAAATGTGCCCATCAGACTCTGCAGCTTGTGCAGATGGTGGTTACCAGCCGTGTTTAGGAGTGTTGGGGGTACCCCTAATTACGGTACCCGACAGTAGCCCCCGAGCCTCGAAGGGGGTGTTGGCACTCGCTTGGAGGCTTTGCCGCACTTTTTTGCGAGGGGATCGGCGTTTCTCGGTTATACTTTGTTCTGGTGGGTGCGCGCGAGCGCACCCGCCGGGTGTAGCCCCCGAGGCCTCGGAGGAGTGGTTTGACTCCTCTGAGGTCTTATTACCTTTCGTGATGCCTTGGCCGGCCTGGTTGTTCCCTCATGCGACCTGATTGTAGCCAGGGTGCATGGTCAGGTCCCGAGTTTTTAGGCTGGTTTGTTGACGCTGTCAACGGTTTGGCCGTAGCCGGGTTGCGAGAGCAGCCCCCGAGCCTCTGCACGGAGCGAGAGGACGATCAAGGATCGTCTTGACTTTTATTATACGCCCCTTTGTCGCATTTCCGCAAGGAGGAAGGGGGGGGAAGCGCCATGTTGCCCTCGGAGGGCGCCGAACATGGTGTCTCCAGTGAGTTGCTAACGGGTGATCCGAGTGGACACCCGTGCCCCGTTCGATAAGGGTCGGCTAGTGGCCCAGAGGCGTGCTCCAAAAGTACCTGCAGGTGATTTGCCGGACCCAGACCCGTTCGATAGGGTCCGAGGGCTCGATGCCTCCCTCTGGTGGGATTCCGTTACAAAATCGCTCCTGCTAGTCTCGGAAATGTCCTAGGGTACCTCGGGAGCGTAGCCCGAGCCTCGGCCATGTAACGGACGTACCCAGAGTCATCCCTCGCTCTGTGTGCTCTGGGGCGGCTGTCGAACCCTTCCGGGGGGCCAGCCTTCGAACCCCTAATCAGTAGGGGGGCACGGAGCCCGAGTGCTCTCGGGCGGCTGTCGAACCCTTCCGAGGGGTCAGCCTTTGAACCCCTGATCAATAATGAGCTTGAAGCCCGAGTGCTCTGGGGCGGCTATCGAACCCTTCCGAGGGGCCAGCCTTTGAACCCCTCATCTGTAGGAGGGCTCGAGGCCCGCTTCCTTCACAGAGAAGGATCCCTTTCGAAATATCCCCTTTCCCGGTCCCTGTAGCAAGAGAGAGAAAGGGGAAGAGGGAAAGGATATGAATTTAAACGGTGTAGCGCACCTTTTCTGATGCTGTCATCATGGTGGAGGTGAAACAACGCCCGCTTCGTCTGCCAAAGGTGTCGCTTGCCCTGCCGAGGAGTTAATGCGACGGGACGGGCGATTCGCGGGGCGGCCGTGTGTGTGAGTTGTTCGAGGAACGGAACACGGGCACGTCGTCTTCACACCGTGGGAGAGGGCTCCCCTGTCGCTTTAGGAGGGGATGCAAGCCTGCAGGCGACTCGACCGCTGCTTCCGCTCGTCTACTGCCGCCATTACTGCCGGTCCACTTTTGGCCATATTGACCGTTGCGCCTCCTCCCGCGGCTGACTGACCCGTGATCGTTGTGCTCGATTGGCACTGTTGGGTCATGCGCAGGGCTGCCTCGGGTCGCGGTACTGGTTCCACAGACGAGAAGACGCGGCATTGGCACGAGTGGCGGTGCGGTTTCCTTGCACGCAGTAACCGTTGCGCCGGTTGCATGACATGCGGGCCTGGGCCTTCACGCTGAACCACCAGATGCGATGAAGCCGAAAGGGTGCCCAACCGTGGTGCGGTTGCACGCCTCCTGCATGGCGTTCCGCCCTTTCGCCTGCTGGTTTCAGCGAAAATGGGGGAACGCTTATAACCGTGGGGCGGTTACCTACTTCACGCGCATTGGTTTGGCTTCTTCCGTTTCTGGTCAGCCCACATGATGTGTGGGACCTAGCCCCCGTGTCGTAGGGGGAGGACCCTGGAGTATGTCGGTGAAGATTTTGCCCGTGACGCTTGATGATGCGAGTGGGGAGAGCCGCCTTTAAAAAGGGATCGATCCCCGGGCGGTGGCCATGTCTTCGCACTCCCCTCATGCATCGCGCCCTTCCACCTTCCGAGCCCCCGGATGGGGGGCACCCGCGTTGCCTTCGTCTTGCTGCTGTTGGAGGAGCGCGACCTCGCGGGGGTTGGCGCTTTTTAGCCATCGCTTGGCTTCAAGGATTTTCATCATGCAGCCCGGCTGCATTCCCTCACCAATGGTCATCCAGGACGATGACCACCAGTTCGATGGTGGGGAGAAGCAAGCCAGGCTGTGGCCTCTGGTGTGGAGGTAGTTCATACCTGCGGGAGTGGAACCAGAGTTCCATTTGCAATGGCACCCTGAGTATGGGTGTTTGTTCATTGTGGCTGTCGAGGCCTGAACATCTGGGTATTTGAGCGTGAAGCCGTGTTTCTTCCTCATTTCGAGCACTAGGACTCGCCTGTCGGCTAGCTGAACCGCTTAACCAAGTGTGAGTTGCCCTGCGCGGAAGGTGACGAGTGAGGTATCCGTATCCTAGAGGCGTGGGAGTCCCTCGGCTCAGTCGTCCTTGACACTCAAGGGCTCCCTTGCCCAGTTTTAGAACCTTCGGCTGCTCTGCGATGAGCCGAAGTCGGAGGCAGCGGTGTCGGCGCGGACAGAGGCGGAGTCAGCTCGAAAAGAGGCTTCGTCGGCCCAGGAGCACGTGGCTTCCCTGGCCGAGGAGGCGCGGCAGCAGCGGCTAGAGCTTGGCCTGGTTGTCCGCTAGCGGGACCAACCCCGGAGTCATGCTGCCGAGGCCGTGAGCTGGGCTGAGGTCCTCGGGGGACAGCTGGCTGAGGCTACGGAGCGGCCAGCCGAGGCGTCCGCTCGGGCCGGAACCCTTGCGGAGAACCTGACCGTGAGGGGCCCGAGCGCGGTGCTGGTGTCTTCCCTTGGGGTGGAGATCCTTCCGCATGTATCGCCGTCCGAGGCTGGGCCAAGTTCCGCCGAGGGTGGAAACGACGCCAAGGGTGTTGTTGCTCCCTCTGCCGATGTCTGAACCTGCAGGAATAGTTTGTCTGTAGCATGCGTATGTTTTTTGCGGCCGCCGAGGCCTAAACATCTTATTGTCGTGTTATAAAGCTGTGTTTTCTTTCCTCTTGTTTCGAGTATCAAGACTTGTTCGTCGGTAGCAAAATTGCTTACCCGAGCGAGAGTTACTTTTCGCGGAAGGTAATGAGTGAGGTATCCGTATCCCGGAGGCGTAGGAGTCCCTCGGCTCGGTCGACTTTGCCGCTTACGCGCACTCTTACCCGTTTGTAGGATTCTGTTATCGATATAGTCGAGAAGGCACGAAAGTCGTTCTGGTAGAAAAGTTTTCGAGCGTTAGGACTTGTTCGGTAGCAGAATCGCTTATCCGAGCGTGAGTTACTTATCGCGGAAGGTGATGAGTGAGGTATCCGTATCCCGGAGGCGTAGGAGTCCCTCGGCTCGGTCGGCCTTGCCGCTTACGTGTACTCTCGTCATTTTCAGGATCCCGCTATCGAAGCAGTCGAAAAGCGCGAAAGACATTATGGCAAAAGACTTTTTCCGAGGAAAATTTTGATGCAGAGGGGGTTCCCCCCTTCTAGCCCCCGAGGGAGGGTCGGGCTTTGCCGAGGCAAGGCTGATCCTTCCTTGACGGTTAGACTTTATTTATGTATGTAAAGAAAGCGAGGAATATGAATGACTTAAAACATCTTAAGGGTAGAAGCGACGTAGTTGTTGGATGTTCCAAGCGTTGTTGTAGACCTTGCCTTGATCGTTGGCCAGGTTGTATGTTCCGGGCTTCAAAATTTTGGCGATGGTGAATGGCCCTTCCTAGGGAGGAGTAAGCTTGTGGCGTCCTCAGGCATCTTGCCGCAGCCGAAGTACCAAGTCTCCCACCTGGAAGCCTCGGGGCTGAACCCCTCGGGCGTGGTAGCGTCGCAGAGACTGCTGATACCGCGCCGTGTGTAGTAAGGCCACATCCCGAGCCTCTTCCAGCTGGTCTAGTGAGTCTTCTCGGCTGGCCTGGTTGCTTCGGTCGTCGTTCGCCTTTGTCCTCGGGGAACCGTATTCTAAGTCTGTGGGTAAGATAGCCTCGGCCCCATAGACTAGAAAGAACGGCGAGAAACCCGTGGCTCGGCTTGGCGTCGTCCTTAGACTCCAGACTACCGAGGGTAGCTCTTTCATCCACCGCTTGCCAATCTTGTTGAGGTTGTTGTAGATCCTGGGTTTAAGTCCCTGCAAAATCATACCGTTGGCACGCTCCACCTGCCCATTCGTCATGGGGTGAGCTATGGCGGCCCAGTCCACACGGATGTGGTGTTCCTCGCAGAAGTCCAGGAACTTCTTTCCAGTGAACTACGTGCCATTGTCAATGATGATGGAGTTCGGTACCCCAAAGCGATGGATGATGTTGGTGAAGAACGCCACCGCCTGCTCGGACCTGATGCTGGTTAGGGGCCGGACCTCGATCCACTTGGAGAATTTGTCGATGGCGACCAGCAGGTGCGAGAAGCCCCCGGGTGCCTTCTGCAAGGGACCGACGAGGTCCAGACCCCACACAACAAACGGCCAAGTGACGGGTATTGTCTGCAGGGCCTAAGCGGGCAGGTGCGTCTGTCTCGCTTAGAATTGACACCCTTGGCAAGAGCGTACAATCCTAGTGGCGTCGGCCACTGCGGTCGGCCAGTAGAAGCCTTGTCGGAAGGTGTTCCCAACGAGGGCTCGAGGTGCTGCATGGTGACCGCAAGCCCCCGAGTGTATTTCTTGCAATAGCTCCTGTCCTTCGGCGACGGATATGCATCGTTGGAGAATGCCTAAGGGGCTGCGGTGGTAGAGCTCCTTTTCATCACCCAGTAAGACGAACAACTTGGCACGCCGCGCCAGTCGCCGAGCTTCGGCCTTGTCGAGGGGTAGCTCTCCTCAGAGGAGATATTCCAGGTATGGGGGCTGCCAGTTTGGGTTAGGCGTGACCCCATTCTGCTCTCCCTCAATGCGCAGTGCCTCACCCTCGGCGGGCGAGGATACCTCGGGCTGGGCCGAGGCCTCCTCGGGCTCGGGCGTGTCGTCAATCTTGACGGAGGGTTGATGTATGTCTCTGGAGAAGATGTCGAGGGGAACCGTTGTCCACCCCAAGGCTATTTTCGCCAGCTCGTCCGTAGTCTCGTTGCACCGTCGAGCGATGTGGTTGAGCTCCAGCCCGTAGAACTTGTCTTCCAGGCGTCGAACTTTGTCGCAGTAGGCCTCCATCTTCCGGTCGCGGCAGTGGGAGTTCTTCACGACTTGGTCAATGACAAGCTGCGAGTCGCCGTGACCATCGAGGCACCGAATCCCTAGCTCGACGGTGATGCGCAACCCATTAACCAGAGCCTCATACTCGGCCACGTTGTTTGACGCCGGAAAATGGAGGCGCAACACATAGCGGAGATGTTTCTCGAGGGGTGAGATGAAGAGCAGGCCAACACCTGCTCCTGTTTTCATCAACGACCCATCGAAGTACATTGTCTAGAGTTCCAGTTGGATCAGAGCTGTTGGCAATTGGGTGTCGACCCATTCTGCCAGGAAATCCGCCAAGACTTGAGATTTTATGGCCTTCCGAGGGACGAATGAGAGTGTTTCGCCCATGAGCTCCACTGCCCACTTTGCTATCCTACCCGAGGCCTCTCGGCACTGGATGATCTCCCCCAGGGGGAAGGATGACACCACAGTCACCGGATGAGACTCGAAGTAGTGTCGCAACTTTCGCCGTGTCAGAATTACTGCGTACAGTAGCTTCTGAATTTGCGGGTAGCGGATCTTGGTCTCGGATAGCACTTCACTAATGAAGTAAACCGGCCTCTGGAGGAGCAGTGCATGCCCTTCTTCTCGTCTACGATCGTGACGCTGACCACCTGAGTGGTTGCGGCTACGTAGATCAAGAGGGCTTCTCCCGCATCGGGGGGCACCAAGATGGGCGCATTTGTAAGGACTGCCTTTAAGTTTCCGAGGGCTTCCTCGGCCTCGAGGGTCCAAGTGAAGCGCTCGGCCTTCCTTAAGAGGCGGTACAAGGGTAGGCCTTTTTCGCCGAGGCGCGAGATGAAGCGGCTCAGAGCCGCAAGGCATCCCATGACCCTTTGTACTCCTTTCAAATCTTTGATAGGCCCCATGTTGGTGATGGCTGCGATTTTCTCCGGGTTGGCCTCGATGCCTCGCTCGGAGACGATGAACCCCAGGAGCATGCCTCGGGGGACTCCAAAGACACACTTCTCGGGATTGAGCTTCACGCCCTTCGCTCTCAGACACTTGAATGTCGTTTCAAGGTCAGAGAGGAGGTCAGAGGCTTTCCTCGTCTTGACAACGATGTCATCGACGTAAGCCTCGACCGTTCGGCCGATGTGCTCTCCGAACATGTGGTTCATGCAGCTTTGGTATGTTGCACCTGCATTCCTCAAGCCAAATGGCATAGTAGTATAACAGTACATGCCAAAAGGTGTGATGAAAGAAGTCGCGAGCTGGTCGGACTCTTTCATCTTGATTTGGTGATAACCTGAATAGGCATCGAGGAATGACAGGGTTTCACACCCAGCAGTGGAATCGACAATTTGATCAATGCGAGGCAGAGGGTAGGAACCTTCGGACATGCCTTGTTTAGACCAGTGTAGTCTACGCACATCCTCCATTTCCCACCTTTCTTTTTCACAAGCATAGGGTTAGCTAACCATTCGGGATGGAATACCTATTTGATGAACCCTGCGGCCATCAGCTTGTGGACCTCCTTGCCTATGGCCCTGCGCTTTTCTTCATCGAAACGGCACAGAGGCTGCTTCACGGGTCGAGCACTGGCTCGGATATCTAGTGAGTGCTCGGCGACATCCCTCAGTATGCCGGGCATGTCCGAGGGACTCCACGCAAAAACTTCGGCGTTCGTGCGGAGAAAGTCGACGAGCACTACTTCCTATTTGGGGTCGAGCTCGGAGCCGATCCAGACTTGCTTGCAGGCGTCATTGCTGGGGTCGAGAGGGACGGACTTAACCGCCTCAGCCAGTTCGAAGTTGCCGGCGTGGCGCTTCGCATCAGGCACCTCCTTGGAGAGGCACTCCAGGTCGGCGATGAGGGCCTCAGACTCGGCGAGGGCCTCAGCGTACTCCACGCACTCCACGTCACATTCGTACGCGTGTCGATATGTGGATCCGACGGTGATGACCCCGTTGGGGCCCGACATCTTGAGCTTGAGGTACATGTAGTTGGGGACGACCATGAACTTGGCGTAGCACGGTCTCCCCAGTACCGCGTGGTAGGTCCCTCGGAACCCAACCACCTCGAACGTGAGGGTTTCTCTACGAAAGTTGGAGGGAGTCCCAAAACAGACTGGCAAATCGAGCTGCCCAAGGGGGAGGACGCGCTTCCCGGGGACGATCCCGTGAAAGGGCGCCGCACCAGCTCGAATCATGGACAGATCGATCTCCAAGAGCCCGAGGGTCTTGGCGTAGATGATGTTGAGGTTGCTGCCTTCGTCCATGAGGACCTTGGTGAGCCTGGCGTTGCCGATAACGGGGTTGACGACGAGCAGGTACTTTCCTAGGCTCGGCACGCAGTCGGGGTGGTCGCCTTGGTCGAAGGTGATGGGCTTGTCGGACCAGTCTAAGTAGACTGGTGCCGCCACCTTTACCGAGCAGACCTCCCGGCGCTCCTGCTTGCGGTGCCGAGCCGAGGCGTTCGTCACTCGCCCACCATATATCATGAAACAGCCGTGGACCTCGGGGAACTCCTCTGCCTTGTCGCCCTCCTTCTTGTCGTTGTATTAGCCTTTGCCACCTTCCGCCGGGGGCCCGGCCTTATGGAAGTAGCGCCGAAGCATGACGCATTCATCAAGGGTGTGCTTGACGGGACCCTGGTGATAGGGGCACGACTCCTTGAGCATCTTGTCGAACAGGTTGGCCCCTCCGGGAGGCTTCCGAGGGTTCCTGTGCTCGGCGGCAGCGACAAGATCTGCGTCGGCGGCGTCGCACTTCGCTTGTGACTTCTTTTTCGCCTTCTTCTTCGTGCCACGCTGGGCGGATGCCTTGGGGACGTCTTCCTGCTGGCGTCCCTGAGGCTGCTTGTCCTTCTGGAAGATGGCTTCGACCGCCTCCTGACCAGAGGCGAACTTGGTGGCGATGTCCATCAACTCGCTCGCCTTGGTGGGAGTCTTGCGGCCCAGTTTGCTCACCAGGTCGCGGCAAGTGGTGCCGGCGAGGAACGCCCCGATGACATCCGAGTCGGTGATGTTGGGCAGCTTGGTGCGTTGCTTCGAAAACCGCCGGATGTACTCTCGCAGGGATTCCCCTGGCTGTTGGCGGCAGCTTCGAAGATCCCAAGAGTTCCCAGGGCGCACGTAGGCGCCCTAGAAGTTTCCAGCGAAGGCTTTGACCAGGTTGTCTCAGTTGGAGATCTGCGCAGGAGGCAGATGCTCCAGCCAGGCTCAGGCGGCATCGGAGAGGAACAGGGGGAGGTTGCGGATGATGAGGTTGTCGTCGTCCGTTTCACCCAGCTGGCAGGCCAGCCGGTAGTCCGCAAGCCACAACTCCAGCCTTGTTTCCCTCGAGTACTTGGTGATGGTAGTCGGGGCTCAGAACCGGGTCGGGAACGGCGCCCGTCGTATGGCCCGGCTGAAGGCTTGCGGACCTGGTGGTTCGGGCGAGGGGCTCCGATCCTCCTCACTGTCGTAGCATCCCCCACGCCTGGGGTGGTAGCCTCGGTGCACCTTCTCGTCGAGGCGGGCTCGACGGTCGCGGCGGTGGTGCTCGTTGCCGAGGCGACCCGAGGCTACATGCGTCGTGTCCCGCATGCACCCGGTGTGGACCGAGGCCTCCCGCACGAGTCGGGAAGTCGCTGCGCGATGCTCTGGAGGGTACCCTTGCCTTCGGGAGGTAGAGCTCTCGGCCCGTCGGACCACAGCATCCTCCAGGTAGTTCTCCTTAGATACGCCGCCCCTCGGTGGTGGATGGCTCCAGCATTGCTTGGAGCAGTATCGTCGCGGCAGCCAGATTCTAACTGACCCCGCTGGAGGCCGGGGGCAGCCTTGCCTTGGCATCGTCAGCGATACGGCGCTGGACGTCCCGGGCCTGATGACGTGCTTCTCAGGCGAGTGCTCGGCCTGCCCACTCCTGCTCGATGTTTTGCCGGAGGTGCACAAGTTGCCCTGCTTCCTCGTCGAGCTTGGCCTGCATCTCGTGGATTTGCTCGAGCTGTGTGTCCTGACCCCCCACAGGGACTGGGACCATAGCTAGCTCCCGCAGGATGTCAATGCGAGGCGCAGGCCCAGGGGATCGTCATCCTCCGGCATACCGAGATGGTTGCCTTTGTCGTGACCCCCTAGATCGATGTGGAAACATTCGCAACTTGGGCCACAACCCTCGTCGTCAAGGCTGTGGCCATCATCGGAGCAATTGAAGAGGCAGTAGTCACATGCGGTCACGAAGTCTCGCATGGCACTGGGATTACTGAGCCCAGAGAAATCCCAACCGGAGTCGGGATCATCTTCTTCCTCGGAACTCGGGGGCCCGTAGGTTGAGACGGCCGTCAGTCGGTCCCAAGATGACCACATGTGGTACCCCGGAAGGTTAGGGTATGCCTTTACGAAAGCGCTCACCAAAGCGGGGTCGCTTGGTGGATCGAAGCTGAATCTAAAAGGCACAGGGTGGAAAACGGGCGGTACCTCTCGATCGATGGACGGTGGCGAAGTCGCGTCGGGGACGGACTGCATCGTTATCTTAGGTACGAGGCTAACGCCCAGCAAGTCCTCCGCGAGAGTGCTGGCGTCATCTGTCTGCTTGGGGTTGTCATGTTGCAGGGAAACGACACTCGTTGTTGTCTCAGGCGCGAGGACAATGCCCGACATGTCCCCCGCTGGGGTGCTGGCGTCGTCGACTCGCTCGACAGCCGACGAGGTGCTGCCTCCTGCCTGGCCACGGTTGCCCCGCCTCCTCTTCCTGCGGCGAGGAAGGCGGCGAGACAAACCCGGATGCCGCTCTTCCGCCACGGGGGGAAGACGTCGTCGAGTTCACCATCGCCGGGCGAGCTGACGGCCGTCGTTGTCGTTGTCGCGCTGCGGGGGGAGGAGTACCATGTCGTAGCTGCCGTCGAGGGACATGAACTCAAGACTCCCAAAGTGGAGCAGCGTCCCGGGCTGAAGAGGTTGCTGGAGACTACCCATCTGGAACTCAATGGGAAGTTGTTCGTTAACACGCAGCAGGCCCCTACCTGGCGCGCCAACTGTCGGTGTTTTGACCCCGGGGGGTCCCTGGACCGACGAGTAAATTTGTCGCTGCGTGTCCCAGCCCAGATGGGTTGGCGCGAGATGGAACACAAGGGGGAAAACGCGGCTCGTGTTATCCTGCGCCAGGGGGATGCGCTCGTAGTAGGGTTACAAGCGTTCACGAGAGAGAGAGAGAGTGAGCCTGTTCGTCAGCTCGTTCTCCCGCGTGACCCTCTCGCATGAAGGCCCTGGACCTCCCTTTTATAGATGCAAGGAGAGGGTCCAGGTGTACAATGGGGGGTGTAGCTATGCGCTAACGTGTCCGGCAGAGAGGTGCCTGAGCCCTGTGTACATGCCAACGTGGCTGTCGGAGAGGTGCTAGAGCCCTGCGTAGGCGATAACGTGGTCGCCGGAGAAGTGCTTGAGCCCTGTAGAAGTACAGCCATCGTTGCTGCTAGGATCTTGCTGACGTCTCCTTGCTTCCGTAGGGGGCTGAGAACCACCGTCGTCATGGACGCACGCGGGGAGCCATCATTACTTGTTACCGGGGCGAACCAGATGGGACGCCGGTCTTGTTCCCCCGTAGCCTGAGCTAGCTAGGGGTAGGGTAATGATGTATCCCCCGTGGCGCGGTCAGTCTGAGCCCAAGGTCGGGCGAGGCGGAGACTTCTCCTGAGGCCGAGGCCGGGTCGGGCGAGGACGCGATTCCTCCCGAAGCCGAGGTTGAGGCCGAGCCCTGGGTCAGACGAGGCGAAGACCACCTTCCGAGGCCGAGGTTGAGGCCAAGCCCTAGGGTTGGGCGAGGCGGAGACCACCTTCCGAGGCCGAGGTTGAGTCCGAGCCCTGGGGTCGGGCGAGGCAAAGACCTCCTTCCGAGGCCGAGGTTGTGGCCGAGCCCTGGGGTCGGGCGAGGCGGAGCTTCCTGTTGTGCCTGAGGCTGAACTTGGCTGTTGTCAGCCTCACCCTGGCGGGTGGCACAGTAGTCGGAGCGGGGCGAGCGGCGCTTTTCCTTATCAGGTCGGTCAGTGGCAGGGCGAAGTGATTGCAGTCACTTCGACCTTGCCGACTGAGGCACATGTGTCAGGATAAGGTGTCAAGCGATCCTCGCATTGAATGCGCCTGCGATACGGTCGGTTGGTGAGGCGATTTGGCCAAGGTTGCTTCACAATGAAGCCTGCCCGAGCTGGGCTTCGAGCGAGTCGAGGGTGCGCCCACTGCCTGAGGAGGCCCTCGGGTGAGACGTAACTTTGTCCGGGACTACAGTTCCCGCCCGAGGCTGGGCTCGGGCGAGGCGAGATCGCGTCCCTTGGGTAGACAAAGCCTTGACCTGAAACGTGCCCATCAGACTCTGCAACTTTGTGCTGATGGTTGTTACCAGTCGTGTTTAGGAGTGTTGGGGGTACCCCTAATTACGTACCCGACACAAACTAAATTTATTTTCGATGTTGGATAGAGACGCTATCGTGTGGAACCTGAGGCTCAAGAGCATGCAGACCGAGTATTAGAGAGAAATACGAAGAAGGTGTGCAGGGATGCATTTCCCAATGCTCGTCTACACGTTGTGAACGCGTACATGAAGCATCGAGGGCATTCTATCAACAACTTTCGACAATATTCGGATGTCTACTTGACTGTAGACCAGTACATGGAGGTAAAAATCTAATTTAGCAGCTCATTTAGATGTGAATGTAATTTTGAGCTAACGCTTTAGATGCAGGTAACTCTTCCATTGATGGAACACCGGCCGCAGGCTTACAAGGCTTTGTGTGAGATATGGGCTTCGCCAGAGTGGATTGACAAGTCAAACAAGAATCGACATAGGAAGCGCCATCAATAGGACGAGGACGATGATGAGGTCGTAGTTAACCATACATATGTGGCTGATGGACACATTCGGTTGGCGAAGCGAATGGTGAGTATGTAGTATTCTGTTTTACTCAGAAATGAAACCGGTTTTAAACTCATATATTTGCAGGAGGCTCAAATTGGAGTTGTCCCGAGCCCAATCGATGTTTATAGGAGAGGGCATAGAGCGAAAAACAGTGAAACCTCCGATGAGCTATGTAGTCAAGCGGCCGTTGAGCGTATGATTAGTTGTTGTTAGGATTAATGTTTTCTTGCCATATATCTATAAATTACATGTGTGCTGAACCTTCATATTGTATTGCAGGAGACATACGAGCAGGAGATAGTTAGGAAGTATGGAGAAGACTACGATTGGCGAGGAGCGCCTACCATCGACGTTGAAGTTGTGCATTCTATTGGAGGAAAGGCGCATGGACGGTATTAACTTGTGAATTTTTTCAATAATATTGAAATTATGACCGAATAACTAATTTTCTTGTTTTTCAAGATATTCTATGTTTACCGGTGTGATCGATTCGACGGAGTTGCGTTCTTGTGGCAGCTCTTCGTCGCAGGCGGGTTGTGGTAGCAGCCGTAGTCGGCGCTCTGTATCTAGCATGGAGGACGCTATGAGGAAGCTGCAAGAAAGGTTTCGTGAAGAGCTGCGGCAACAACAAATGGCATTCCTCCAACAACAATCAGAGTACATGGCTGCTTACAACGCACAGGCGCAACAAGCAATGAACTTGAGTGTCTTATTTATTCTCAACACGATCGATATTAGTTATCCCGATAACTAATATATTGTATTTGCAACAGTATCTGTTTCTAGAGCAGGCACAGCAGCAACCATTTGTTTTCCCTCAATTTTAGTCGTCGATGCCTCAGTGGGGATTACATGCTCTGCCACCTCCACCTCAGGTGCTTTAATTTAGTTAAGACTTATCGTTTGTATTAATCTTTCAAATCTTGACTAAACTTGATTTTGTAGGGATCCGGGGTCATGGGCCACAACACGCCACGACCGGTGATACCAGCACTAGGAGGAGCTTATCCAGGGGAGGAAGCTACTACAGGAGAGGTTAGTTTGACAAACAATTTATTTAAATAATGGTCATGTAAACATTGCCGTTATTAATGTCTTCTTTTTCTTTAGAATCCAAACCCGTTACACGACTTCGTCAACGAGTTTTTCGCTTCTGGAGGCAATGGTCACAACTCCGACGACCCCGATATGTGATAATTTGAGTTTTGTGCCAAATTGTGACTTTGTTTTATGTTGTAATGGACTATTTGTGAACTGTGATGATGTATTTGTGAACTGTGATGTGGTGAACTATTTGTGAAATGTGAACCATTTTGGTAAACTACAATGTGGTTGTGAAGAAGCGTGATACTCTATGTGTAATTCTGTATTTAATGTTTCTGTCATTTTATTGTGATTATATTGTTGATGAATTTGCTGTTTTTTTGCATTTTTTCAAAAAAACTCTGAAATTATTAATTTCAGTGGCCACCTGAGGCCGCTAAAAATAGTCGCGGGAAATTTTCGGCGGCCAGACACTCCCGCCGCAAATACTCATTTATTTTCGGCGGCTAGGTGTCAGCCACCGAAAATAATTTCTTATTTTCGGCTTATTTTTCTGGCGGTCAGGGACCGCCGAAAATAGACCTAAAGCCGCCGAAAATGATTGTTCCTCCTGTAGTGATGTTCATCATGCGCATGCATCAGACAAGGTAACATTTTGCAATCAGCGGACACAGCATGCATGCATGTCATCTGATTCAAGTTGCGTCTCTTACTCTCTTCCAACGCTAGATTCTTGGAAACATTGAAATTTCAGTCTGAACTAGTGAGTTGAACTGTTTGGAAAGATGTAGTATATATATAAAAGATCTATTTAGGTGTTGTTTGGTTTACATATTTGCAAGGTAATGAGTAACTGATAACGTTAAATCATGTTCGTTTAAGTCAGGGTCAGACATAGGGGTGTGCGGCCGGTGCGCTTGTATAGGGCCTCTAATTTCTAAGGGCCCTAAAATATTTCCTACGCAACGCAAGGTCATAACTCTATTATGGGGTGTGCGGCCAGTGCGCTTGTATAGGTCCCATAATTTCTAAGGGCCCCAAAATATTTCCTACGCAGCGCAAGGTCATAACTCTATTATCTAGCCCACATCGTGTCTTAGTCTTCCGTTCAAACGTCTTAGTGTCAAACAACCAGTATAAGTTATTTATTAAATTTTTATTCACCTGTTTTGTTAGTGTATCTTTTAGGTCTCCTTTGAAATGCAAGAATTTTAGAGAAATCATACAGGAAATTGACAGAAAACAGTTCATTTTCACAAGAAAAATGCAGGAAACCGAAAAAATCATGCATTCCAAATAGGCTTTAATAATTATAATATTTGATTATTCTTTTTCACACGGTTTGTGCATGTTTATAAGCTTATTAGACGCTAGTGTTTCAAGATCCAACTATCGACATCATGTTTTTAACTAATCAATCTAAAAAAATATAAATCTAGTTATGAAAACCTTAAGAAAAACAAAGAATAGATGATCTAACTTAGGGTCTGAAGGGAGATGTGGACAAATTTATTATAAAAAATCACAACGTCTAATCAAAGCCTTGCACTTGATAGTTCTATTTTTCAAATGATTTATTGAGAATGGTCTTTTATTCAATAGTTTTGTACATGGGCTCGATTTCATATGATGGAAAATGTGGAAGAAATGTGGGGCTGTTGCAGCGGTATGAAAAATAGTTTGCATTTTCCAGTGGGAGACTAAGGTGGAAGACGAGGGCACCGACTAGGGATGGGAATAGAATTCCCCGTCGGGTTTTAATGCGTCCGTGTCTTCGCGACAAATTTTTTTTCCCATAAAGATCTCCACGAATATTTGTAGGGGACATTTCTTTCCCCGCGAGGATAAATCCCTGTTGGGATCCTCGTCCCCGCTTAAATTATAATTAAAATATATTTCATATGTTATTAATCCAAAGCAATTTCAAAAATAAAATCATTATATATATATTAAAATAAACACATTTGTATAATGAGTGATCTTTGACAAGGTAGTTATTTATTTTTATTATTAACTATTACATAAAAACATCGTCACGTGTAAGTTTAACGGGTCCCATCACCTAAGGACTAATATGGAAAATCCATTTTCTCGAGGGATTTCAATTTTTTTAGGGAAAATGAACTAATTTTCCTTATGAAAATGAAAATCCCTTGAAAAATGAGGTTCTCAAACTAGCCCTAATGGAAGAATTCTCCGCGGAGAATCGGAAATCGAGTCACATTGATCTTTCCATACTCCATATTTCTGCTAAAATTTATATAACACTAGGTGTATGTGAATGGAATAAAGTGAAGTGTAAGGCTATCTCCAACAGTTTACTTATATTCATATCTATATTCAAACTCCAATATGCAAATAGTATAAAATAGTATTTTGCGTGACTATATGGATGAAATGTTAGATATGGTCTAATGCGTCGATAGATGTTATGAATTTGCTAGATTTTTCGTAGTGGTTAAAGCATAGCCTGTTAAACAAGTATTTGGATGTGTGATCACGATGTAATACGAAAGAAAATAAATGGGATCGTTATCAGCTTACTCTATTCACAGGAGTAGTTTTATGAGACGTTTTATATATTAGAGTGTCGCATCACATTTTTTATGATATAACACCATATTTGTTAGAGTTAATTAGAAATATGTCACTTAAATTTTTTGGAAAGAAAGATAGAAACTAATTTATTTTAATACCACTTCGTAGCATCAAAATGAACTAATCATCTAATTTGTAAAAGTCATGTGACACATGAAATTTATCATATTTATTATAAAGTATTGTATATGAAATCATGCCAACTCAATTCCAAGACATGGGAAAACTCATGAAATCATCGTTGAAAGTAATTTTTTATCTCCATTTATTTTATACATTTCTATTAATCATTTAGATGTAATTTTTATTGTCATTGTAATCTATTTATTTTTCCAATTTTTATAACCTTTTTCAATGTTTCAAAGTTTTGGACGATTTCTTTTTTTAAAAACAGCTAGAAAATCGATATCGGTCTGGTCCGTTAACTAGAAACTAGATCGGTTTACCGGTTTTCGACTGGTTTTGTAATGCCTGCTGCCACCCAAACCCTGTACTCAACAGTCGATCACCAACAGTCAATCAAATATTTTCTCTTTGGAATTCTTTGTAACCACACACTTGGAATGAACCTCTCGAATTCCTTTTGCGATAATACAGTTGAATCCATTTTGATAATGCACTTTGTAGTCGATGGCTCTCCATTCCATGGAGTATTTGGTTGTTTATTTGCAAGTGTCCCTAACTAATGTGCCTAACTATTTCACTGAACGACAATATACTATTCCTAGGATTTCACGAGAGCAAATCCCTCCGTATCACGCACAGAGAAGGTCGTCGGTGGCCTTCGCTAAATCCAATAGCTAGCCTGGTCTGGCAGCACTGGCAACTTAGTAGTAGTTCCGGTTGAGGAACCGCCTGACAGCTCCGACGATGGCGCCCAGCGCCAAGAAGAGAATGAGCGTGTCGAAGCCACCGCCGACCCCGACGGCCACGCTCGGACCGGGGGCGAACAAGAACGGCGACCACCCGTAGTCGTATCCGTAGCCGCCGAAGAACGGCCCCTCGTAGCCGTATCCGCCACCCAAAGGCAGCGCCACCGGCGGTAGGTTGATGTAGATGTTCGTCCTGCGCATGCATCGGACAAGGTAACATTTTGCATTCAGCGGACACAGCATGCATGTCAGTTGATTCGAGTTGCGTCTCTTTCTTCCTACGCTAGATTCTTGTAGACGATTGAAATTTCAGTCTGAACTAGTGAGCTGAACTGTCGGGAAATATGTAGGATCTATTTAGGTATCATTTGATTCATATATTTATAAAGTAATAGTTAATTTATAACGTTAAATCATGTTCGTTTAAGTCAGGATCGGACATAGGGGTGTGTGACCGATGCGCTTGTATAGGGCCCCTAATTTCTAAGGGCCCCAAAATTATTTCCTACGCAGCGCAAGGTCATAACTCTATTATGGGATGTGCGGCCGGTGCGCTTGTATAGGGCCCCAAAATATTTCCTACGCAGCGCAAGGTCATAACTCTATTATCTAGCCCACATCGTGTCTTGTCTTCCGTTCAAACGTCTTAGTGTCAAACAACCAGTATAAGTTATTTATTAAATTTTTATTCACCTCTTCCGTTAGTGTATCTTTTAGGCCTCCTTTGGATTGCAAGAATTTTAGAGAAATCATACAGGAATTTCACAGAAAACAGTTCATTTTCACAGGAAAAATGTAGGAAACCGAAAAAATCCTGCATTCCAAATGGGCTTTAATAATTATAATATTTGATTATTCTTTTTCACAAGGTTTGTGCATGTTTATAAGCTTACTAGACGCTAGTGTTTCAAGATCCAACTATCGACATCATGTCTTTAACTAATCAATCTAAAAAATATAAATCAAAAATATAAATCTTTTATGAAAACCTTAAGAAAAACAAAGAATAGATGATCTAACTTAGGGTCCGAAGGGAGATGTGGACAAATTTATTATAAAAAATCACAACGTATAATCAAAGCCTTGTACTTGATAGTTCTATTTTTCAAATGATTTATTGAGAATGGTCTTTTATTCAATAGTTTTGTACGTGGGCTCGATTTCATATGATAAATTTTCTCTTGGACAGGTAGTAGCAGGATAAAATATGCTATGTCTCGGGACTGATGATTCTATCTCATTACACGTAAACAGAACATTAAAAATGCACAAATAATGGCCACCTAAGAACAAGATTCGGCCCTAAAGCACGTGAGAAGGAGGAGGCCTAGAACGCCTGACGCCTGACGAGGTCCTAGTTCTACATCCTACTGGGCCTCTCTCCATACGATGGGACGCATGCTTCTTGCATTGCTTCTGCTCCAATAGCTTCCCCTCCTCCTCCTTGATGGTCTGGATGCTGCGCCGACGCTTGACTCCATCGGCTTTTTGGTAACCCTCCCGTAGCTTGCGTTTTGTAGCCTCCATCTTCTCGTTGTCGGCGACGGACGACTTCTTGGTCTCGCTCATGTTCTTCTGGTGGTTCGATAGAATTGCTGCGGTCAGAAGGGTCTTCGTTGGTGGTACATAATGCTGCTTCTTGTGTTCCTCGGCGGGGGGAAGCATCTTTGCTGGTGGTACTTGTAGCCTCTTGCTGTGCACCTCGGCGGCGGCGGCAGGAAGCGTCTTTGCTGGTGGTACGTGCGGCTTCTTGCTGAGTTGCTGTGTACCTCAGCAGCAGCGGGAAGCATCTTCTTCTCGTCGACGGCAGCGCGCGGGAGCAGGATTTGATCAGCAGAGAGATTGTCGAGCTTCTTCTTCACCGCTACAGCAGTGGCGCGGGAGGCTTCGATGGCCACCCTCCACCCGCGCACGACGTCGCGCGCGAGGCTCCGGATCCGGAACGACCCGTGGCTGCCGAGGGCGCCGACGGTCCTTGCCAGGTCTGTGGACGCCAGCAGGTCGTGCGGGACGGGCGCGACCAGCAGCGTCTTGAGGGATTCGACCATGACGTCATCGAGCGTGGCACAGAGCTGCTCGGCCACGCCGTCATCCGTGGCGCCGCGGAGCAGCACGACGATTTCGCCACGCACGTCCCGAAACTCGGAGCGCGGGTAGCCGCATGCCTCAATCACGCCGTCGATCGCCTCGAAAGCGCCGAAGAAAGGCCTCCACCTCCGCAGGGGAAGCCCGCTCTGCTCGTCGGCCATGGTAGTTGCGGCGGAAGGCGGATGCGGGCGGGTTGCGTCGGCGGATGCGAGCAAGCGTGGCGCGGCGTAGGCGAACGGTGGACGAGCGGAACGGGTGCGCGGAGAACTGCAGACTGGACTGGAACGGGTCGCTTATTTATATATAGAACAAGCCCACGGAGTCCGACTCGAGCATGTAACGGCAAAGGCTTTTCTGTTTTGTTTTCGCGCTAATCTGCAGAAGAAGCTCCAGATTCTCTACGCGTGGCCATGAAGCTTGCGACTCTGGCTCCACTTCTGTTCGCCGCACCTGTGCCCGCCGCACGCTGTTCGCCGGCGCCCTGAGCCGTTGTGCTGCAGAACTTTCAACAAGTTCATTGCTACTTGCTCCTGCAGTTGTGCTACAGCTATTCGATGAAACGCCCAAAAGCAAATTTGCAGAGATGCAAACATCAATTTCACTGGTATAACCACCACCTCGACAGCAATAGATTGATACTCTACTTTGGGCAATCTATATTTGTAATTACAAAGTATGTCATTTATAGGGCAACTCCGTGCACATAGTGATAGGCTAGAAGATGACATTTGTGAAGCTGAAAATCAGAGGTGTCAAATACATGCACTGCTGAAAATTCTTTGCATTTTCAGTATACAGGAAGCACAAAAAGAATATGGGGCACCTTCAAAATGTAATTTCATCATCCGGCACTCCATCAAAATGTAATTTCCTAACAGCTGGTTCAACATCTTGGTCAACTCCAAGTAAGAGTCTTGTGTATCCTCCAAAGGGGATTGATATTTGATGGAATCGCCATGCATGGTTGAAGACTGACTTGGAGCAGCGCAGCTGTCTTTGTTTGCTATTGCATTATCTAAATACTTGTAATACCCAAATATGTAAACAATGAAAATAGAGTTGATCTCAATGTTTGGTGACAATTACCTATCATCACATGTGACTGATCATGTTTAAAAATGAGCAAAACTTTACTAAGACACAAATAAACCATTGCATCATATTGGAGTTTTGTTTGTGCATTTAATACAATAATAATAAAATGAATAAAAATATAATAATGATGATGAGGTGAAGAATTAAAGGAACAAGGGGAGAAAAGAAAGGAGAGTATATAATATAAAGAAAAATTTTATTTTCAGATTTGGTACTTCTTAATTTCACAAAAATAATAGACAATAAATTTGGCACAAGTTTGAATTCAAATTCGAATTCAAATTGAACTTAGAAATAGAGAAAAGAAAATAAAAGATAAAAATAAAAGAATAAAAAGCTACATGGGCCGACTGACTCCACTTCTGGCCCAGCACACCGCGCAGCCCAACACCAGAAGCCTGGCGCCGACACCATGGGCCCATGTGTCAGCTTCCTCCCCCTCGCGTGGATGTCGTTTCGCTGTCGCACTGGCCCCACTGGCCAGCCACCCCTCCCTCGCGCTCGCGTCTTTCGCTGATGAACCTGGCCCGCAGGTCAGCTATTTGGGTGCCATCGCACGCTCACAGTCACGCGGGGCCCACGCACCAGCCGCAAGACCCGCTCGCCTCCATCTCGCCCACCTCGCGCGCATGGCGGTGCGCCGCAGCTGCAAAAATCGTTGAATCCGGCCCCTGCCGTTGAAGCGCTGACCACGTACGCGCCCATATAGTGCCACGACCCCCGGGCACGCCTAGTTCTCCCCTCATTCTTGCCCTCGCGACCGCCACTAACCCCACTGCAAACCACCGCCATGTCCGCCCGGGAAGAAGCCGCCGTCGGTGAATCTCATCACCACGTGTTGTCTGTCCTCGGCGTTGGGCCGGGAAGATCGCCTTCGACTGGGAAAGCCGTTTGTGCCCTCAATTCGAGTTGAACCCCACCGGAACGCGTGTAATTGCTCGCCGGACTTCGGTTCCCGCCGTGCGCCGTGGGGAGCTGGGTTCGCCTCTTCGAATCGTGGTGAGTAGCGTCGTACGCAATGCCCTACGGTTACCGCTTCGTACTACTACGATCGGAGTAGAGTTTAGGGGCAGCAATTGCAGGTGATGCATGCTCCGGCAACGGCGCCGTCGTCCCTGGTCTGTGCGTCGCCGGAGTTTGAGCAGTGTCTGGGGCGGAGCGGATTGACCGCCGGGTCAGTTCTGGACGGCTTAGATTAGAAATTGCAATACCCCTTCGCCGCGTTTGAGCTGTACCGTTGATCACGGATCGAGCGGCTGTAAGCAAGTATTAGTTTATAATAGCACTGGTCATATCCTGGACGTGGATCCCCGATCCAACGGTGGTAGGGGAACCGGGAGCGGGACCTCGGCCGATCTAATCTGGGCGCCTCGTTTCAGATCGGACGGCTGTAATCGGCCGATACCCCTTCAGCTGTTACATTTGTATAAGAAACCCTAGGTTTTCTCGGTTTCAACCCGCAGTCCAACCACGGTGCAGTATGAGTCTAGGGTTTACTTGCGCCAAGCCCCTTGCTGTCTCTGGTAATTGGCGCCCAGTCCAAGGTGTTATAAAATCAGAGAATATTAATTAGAAATGGATTTTTAATATGAAAATATTGGCTAGAATTTGTTTAATTCATATAAAATGCATACTTAGTCCAAATTAACCCATTCCAATTTCTATAATTTTATAATATTATTATTTATCCATTAGTGCCACTGTTTTTCCATGAAAGACACATTAAAATTTATCTCTCACTTAACATTGTATTAAATACATAAAACCTTTAGAAATTCATATCTTAAAATCTATAACTCCAAAATTTATTGTTCCTGTTCCTAGGATCTTATTTTAATGTGTAGATTATTATTGTGTATTTTATTTACATGTTGGGTGTGATGTTAATTTTTGCTATACTATGTATGTATTGTGTCGATGCGAGTAGACGAGCAAGCTACTGTGGATCCTGAGGTCCAGCAGATAGAAGTTGCTGAGCAGGAGCTCATTGAAGGCAAGTTGTGCCCTTGATCACTTATTTTTACCCAGCCATGTTCTTATTAATCATAATGATCTGCATAGGTTAATTTTGATGGGATCCAATAGGTTACCCCAGTTTTGGCTATCTTTATACCTTGTCTTGCCACTGAATATTTTTGGGTAGTGCTTGCTATTGCTTATTGTGGTTCTGGGTATGGAGATACATTACTCATTATTACACTTTTATTCTCTATTTATTATTACTGTTCATGTTAAGATCATTATGTTAATGGGAACATGGAGCGACCACCCAGGAAAATAGTGCTACCACAAGTGATGAGGACATCACTTCTATACATACAATGAATGGACCGATAAAACGATCTCGTGCACGACAGCTAAATCTCCAGGTACGTTCTATCCTAGTAAATATTGTTTAAGAGCTTATGCTTGGGGCCATGGATGTTTTGATGATTAGGTACCTTGGAGAGGACCAGCAAGGACTTGGGAAAGGCCAAGGTGTTGAGGAGGAGCAGCAAGGGCGGCCACAACAGGAAGGAGATCAAGTCCGAATCGGCTGCGACTCCATCTCGGGTTCCAGGACCATTTTGCACTAAAATGGACACCCAGGATGCATCCAGACTCCGATTGTGACGGACTTGATATGGTTGGAAAGATAAGGAGATTATCTAACTAACCCAATGGGTTCCACCTTAAAATTCATCCGGAGTCAATGGCAATCGTCGAAACAATTCAACGTTCAGATTCTGTTTTGGTGCTGCGACACCGTCTGTTGGGCCGTTGGGCCGTGTATCGCGTCGAAGCCCATTAGGGGCGAGTCCAGGGGTCACACACGCCTTAATACTCTATTTATTCAGCAGCCGCCGCCACATTAGGTTTTGGGGTTTTGCTTAGATCAATTCTGTCATCGAACAGTGTCGCCATCATCGGTTTGTGAGACCCCATCCCGTAATCAATACAATTTTGGTTGCGTTTCTTTCCTGTTCTTGCTTGTGTTCTTGATTGTGCTTGAAGGGATAAGCCTTTGTGGCGAGGTCATTCGTGTGTCACGGGTGATAACCGATTGCGTGGAACCTTTCGCTCGGAGCCTTGGATCATCAACGTCGAGATCTCCACTCAATCAAGTTACCGTATCTCACGGAAGATCGGGCCGCGTCTTCTATCAATTGGTATCAGATTTCTAGGTTGCCCGTGAGGTATAATCCTACCTTTAGATTAGTTTTGTTTCGTCCCATAGTCCACAAAAAGCAAAAAAAATAAGTATGATCAGTTTATTGCGACCTAAAACCATCTCCTTAGCCTTTGCACAATTCAGTTTTAGAGTTCGCAGTTCTGAGTTCATGTTCTAGGTTGAGTTTGGTTGCTGGTTTAGATTTATTTTGGTTCAGTTTGATTGTGTCCATCCACTTTCATCCTATAAAACCGACCATATCTACAAAACAGATCCTATCTCTAAAACCGACCCTATCCACAAGACAGATCCTATCTCTAAAACCGACCCTATCCACAAAACAGATCCTGTATCTAAACCGACCATATCCACAAAACAAATCTTATCTCTAAAACCGACCCTATCCACAAAATAGATCATATCTCTACAACCGACCCTATCCACAAAATAGATCCTATCTCTAAAACCGACCCTATCCACAAAATAGATTCTATCTCTAAAACCGACCCTATCCAAAAAAAACCGAACCCCCCACCCTTCCAACACCTCGCCAGAAACCCTGATTCGGAGTCCAAACTTAAAACGGCCATAACTTTCGCCTCGGAACTTGAATTGGGCCCATTTTTTTTCAAATCGCACATAATTAAATTTTGCATCTGATTCTTTCCGGCTTTGCCGGATTCGCAGTTTTGAAAATTCTCAAATTCGGCTTGGAAATAGGACTTCTCATTTTCTAAACATTTATTCCGATTTTAGGGCAAACTTGCAGAAATTCCAGAGGACGCGTCATTGCACAAAAAAATCTGAAACTTGGTGTGTTATCTTCTTATGTGCTGCTGCAAAATAGAAAAATATAAAAAAAAATATTTGAAAAAAATCGCAAAAAAAGAAGGGTAGCACATAACCAGAAACGATAGTGTTCTGTGCACCTCTGTGATTATTTTGCTCCAAGCCTATTTTCTTGCTGCACCCATATACTTGTACCTCCTTTCTTGTGCCTTGGTCCAACTGTTCTATTACATTTTCTTGGCTAGCAACTAGGACGAGTACTTGGAACACTTATTCAGCATTGCTATCTGTTACTGACTTATGTGCCACATATATATATTTAGTCAGCCTTCCTAGAACTCCAGCTTTCTCTCGAGCAGAACAGGTACTCCTTTGCAATCACACCCATGCTCGTTGGACAGTCACACTGGTCACCGTTTGCCACCTGCAGTGCTGGTAAGAACGTTGTAAGAGCGGGGTAAGACGCTTCATAATTTGTATTCCACCACCACCACCACCCTGAGAGATAGTTATAGGGTTCATATTGTTTGTTGCCTTTTTGTCTCTGTTTTGTGCTAACAATGACAGGACCAAAGAATCAAATGGACAAGGACAAGGGGCCTAGGCTTAACGACGATGAGTGTGTCTCTCAGTTGGAATTAAAGGAGATGATGCGCGCGATGACTGAAGCTTTTAAAAAAATACCAGGACTCTGCGACGACAT
The DNA here is from genome assembly GCA_029449295.1 of Zea luxurians. Taxonomy (NCBI): domain Eukaryota; kingdom Viridiplantae; phylum Streptophyta; class Magnoliopsida; order Poales; family Poaceae; genus Zea; species Zea luxurians. The sequence continues at coordinate 46,747,317 of JAOPSE010000005.1, read as the reverse complement.
CCTATGAGCAGCTTGATCGATGAGTTGCTAAACTTGTTACACGCATGGACGTACTGGAGGCTCGTCCCCCACCACCAACTCTAGCCCTAGCTCACTCTCCTATGGACAACGACGACGATGACGACGATGTTTATGCACCGCTACGACAACGCCTCGCACATAATCAACAAGGTATGGGAGGTAATGGTAGACGTCGTCATCATAATTCTGAACTAGACCATGATCCATTTGCTAAGATTAAGTTATCTATTCCACCGTTCATGGGTTCTTATGATGCTGAAGCTTACTTAGACTAGGAGATGACGGTAGAACAAAAATTTAATTCCCATCTTGTTCCTGAGCAGCATAGGGTTAGACAAGCCACTAGTGAATTTAGAGATTTTGCTATCATTTGGTGGAATGAACTTGTTAACACACGTGCTGCACCACAAACATGGAATACGTTAAAAGAGGAGATGCGAGCTCGCTTTGTTCCCCCTTCTTATAGACGTGATCTTCGAAAAAAATTGCAACGCTTAGATCAGGGAGACATGTCGATACAGGAATACTACCAAGAGCTTCAGAAAGGTATGCTACGATGTGGGGTAGTTGAGGATCCGGAGGATCAAATGGTTAGGTTTTATGGGGGGTTAAGGCAGGAGATTCAGGATATTGTTGATTATAAAGAATATCATTCTATACAACGCTTGTTCCATCTTTCTATGTTGGCAGAAAAAGAATTGCAGGGTCATCAACAGCGGAGGAGCAGCACTTTCGCGCCACACCAGCCACTGGTGCCAGCCAAGGCGTCATCCTCTTTGGGCATACGGACGTCCACATCTTCCTCCACCAGCGGCACACGCAGCACCGCACCTTCGGCATCACAGGGACACGACAATAGCAAGTCCTTGATGCCTTCAGGTGTTGCAGCAAAACCTGCTACGACCACCTCTTCCACAGGCCGCTCCTTCGACATAAGTGTCACCGCTGCCAGGGACTTGGCCATATTCAGCGAGATTGCCCCAGCAAACGGGCATACATTACTACTAGTGATGGTGGGTATGTTAGTGCTTCTGATGTGGAAGATGAAGATATTGTTGGAGCTAACATTGCAGAGACTTATGATGGTGATGAAGAGGTTCTTGGTACAACAGCGACCGAGACCTATAAGACCTTGATTGTGCAACGAGCTTTGAGTGCCACGGCTAGTGATAACGACAACAAACAGTGCCACAACCTCTTCAACATGTTCCTCATCGTCAAGGACTGCCGTGTACATACCATCATTGATGGTGGTAGCTACAACAACTTGGTGAACATTGAGGTGGTCAAGAAGCTTGGCTTGACCACACGACAGCATCCCCACCCTTATCACATTCAATGGTTTAACAACAGCGGTAAGTTCAAGGTAACAAAAACAGCAAGGGTGCATTTTTCTATTGGCTCTTACCATGACTTTGCTGATTTCGATGTGGTGAGTATGGATGCTTCCTCTCTTTTACTGGGACATCCTTGGGAGTTTGATACTGATGCTATTCACCATGGTAGATCTAATAAATATACTTTCATGCATAAGGGAAAGAAAATTGTGTTGCTTCCTATGACTCCCACTGAAATGGTCCACTTTGAACATGAGAAAAAGACTAATGCTAAGCAAAAAGGTGTTTTGAACCCTGAAAATCAGCAACCTATTAAGTTAAAACTCCTACTTTGCTAGCCACTAAATCTGATATTGTTGAGTTACATGCCTCTGTTGGACTTTGCTATGCCTTAGTGTGCAAAAATGTTTTCTATTTCATTGATGATACGTCTATTGCTTTGTCACTGGCTATTGCTAACCTTTTGCAAGAGTATATGGATGTGTTTCCCTCTGAGATACCCCCTAGATTACCACCTAAGTTGCCTCCAGATTTTCGGGTTAGTTCCACCTTTAACATTTCAGATTTGAAGCCATATATGGGTGACAAAGATGAGATCGATTCGAGGACGACTCTAGTTCAAGAGGAGGAGGATGATGAGGACATCACTACTATACATACAATGAATGGACCGATAACACGATCTCGTGCACGATAGCTAAATCTCCAGGTACGTTCTACCCTAGTCAATTGTGTTTCAGAGCTTACGCTTGGGGCCATGGATGTTTTGATGATTAGGTACCTTAGAGAGGACCAGCAAGGACTTGGGAAAGGCCAAGGTGTTGAGGAGGAGCAGCAAGGACAGCCACAACAGGAAGGAGATCAAGTCTGACTCGGCTGCGACTCCATCTCGGGTTCCAGGACTAGTCTGCACTAAAATGGACGCCCAGGATGCATCCGGATTTGATTGCGACGGACTTGATATGGTTGGAAAGATAAGAAGATTATCTAACCGACCCAACTAGTTCCACCTTAAAATTCATCTGGAGTCAACAGGAATCGTCGAAACAATTCAGCGTTCAGATTCTATTTTGGTGCTGTGACACCGTCTGTTGGGCCGTTGGGCCGTGTATCTCGTCGAAGCCCATTAGGGGCGAGTCTAGGGGTCACGCATGCCCTAATACTCTATTTATTCAGCAGCCGTCGCCACATTAGGTTTTGGGGTTTTGCTTAGATCAATTCTGCAATCGAAAAGTGTCGCCGTCATCGGTTTGTGAGACCCCATCCCGTAATCAATACAATTTTGGTTGCGTCTCTTTCCTGTTCTTGCTTGTGTTCTTGATTGCGCTTGCAGGGATAAGCCTTCGTGGCAAGGTCATTCGTGTGTCATGGGTGATAACCAACAGAGCCATGGTGTAGTGATTACGAAGAACCGTTCGCTCGGAGCCTTGGATCATCAACGTCGAGATCTCCACTCAATCAAGTTATCGTATCTCACGGAAGATCAGGCCGCGTCTTCTATCAACAAGGGTAGTATGGGATGCCCTTGGCTGATTAACTAGGAAAGCTAGTGGATGACTACCTTAACCGATAGGGGCAAGGGCAGTAGGGGAGTGGTCAGTGTAGGGAGGTCCTTGGGTTGATTTTGCTGCGATGGCGGTTAGGCGAGGGATCCATGCACTAGAGCTTCCTATAAACTGCAGCGGGTTTTCTGAAGCTAGTGAAACTTTGTAAAGGCCTTTAGTGTTACCCTGACTCGCCTCCTCGATAGAGGTGTATGGGATTGGCCGTCTCTTAGCAGATGGGTAACATGACTTATGGGTAAAGATGTGCAACCTCTGCAGAGTGTAAAACTGGTATACTAGTCGTGCTCATGGCCATGAGCAGCTCGGACCCTCACATGATTAACCTATGGAGTTAAAACTCAATTTGTCATTATTCATCGCATTGGGATTATTTTATTATTAATTTTACTTATTATTACTAAGGTTTGGTATTTACTTATACTTAGTAATTGCTAATAAAATTTTGACCAACTTATAAAAGCAATGATCAGCTTGAACCTTTATTTTGTTGATCAGCCTTACACTTCACATGGACTCCCACTTTTGGGCGAGTTCATGCACATTATTCCCCACAACTTGTTGAGCTATGAACGTATGTGAGCTCCCTTTTGCTATCTCAAACCCCCCACAGGAGAAGAACAGATGGTCGAAGAGAAGCAGCCTAACACTGAGGCATTCGACTTGATCTAGGTGGCATCTCCCAGTCAGCTTTGTGGCACCAGGGAATAATATTTAGTTTGCTTTATTTTATCATTTATTTTTGTAAGACTTCCGCTATGTAATAAGTACAATTATGATAATTATGATATTTATCTCTATGCACTCTGTTATTATATGTGTTGTCTTCTCTGGCGCATATATGAGATGCACTCGACTTTGTTCCTTAAATCCAGGTGTGATAGAAGTGGTATCAGAGGAAATGTTGACTGTAGGACGAAACCTAGATAGAGATGGACAAAACCCTTACCTACTTACCTTACTCTGATTCTTTCTATACTTATCTTGATCTTGTCTCACCTTCTACTGTTCTACTCTGATTATTCTTACCTTTACTACTCTGAGACAAGATGGATTTCACACCTTGGAATCCTACATTTATGACCTTTTTAAGAGATAGGTGACCTAAGACAAAAATTTAAATTAGTTTCTCTATTAAAAATGTTGGTTGATTGTTCTGATGATCAATGCTAGATTTGCTTCTTTGATTGATTGAAATAGAATAGATGAACATCTTAGTATGTACCACCATAAGGTAATGAATTAGCTTTAGTAGGTGACACACTTAGCTAATAAATCCCCAAAGTAACATGCTTCGTAATTACATGCCTTGTCTACAATCCTTTCTTTCTTACCATATGTTTCTAACTCAGATGGTCAATACTAGGAAGGGTGGTGGAATTGATCTACCTCCCAATCGACACACTCGGAGGATATTCACACAACCACAGCAACAACCTAAGATGGATCCTCCCAATCCTCCACCAGCTGGAGCTGATCCCGCAGTTACAGCCTAGATGCGGATAATGCAGCAGATGACAGATAACCATGGCGAACATGCATGCACAGATGCGGTAGGGACACCAAGAGATGCGTCAGGAGAGAGAGGATATACGTCGGGAGATGCGCCAAGAGCGAGAGGAGATACGCCAAGAGAGAAGGGTGCAGCAGCAACTGCAACAGCAGCAAGCACCACTGCCTTCACCACCACCTCCACTTCCACCCCGGGATAAGCACCAGGAATTTATGAGTCACAAGCCGCCGACCTTCGCCAGTTCGCCAGATCCACTAGATGCTGATGATTGGCTGAAGTCAATTGAGAAGATGCTCAACATCACCCAATGCTCTGACCGGGAGAAGGTTCTTTATGCTTCTAATCGTCTGACAGGTCCTGCTGCTGACTGGTGGGATTCTTATGTTGCTGCCCATGATGCTGCTGATACTATTACTTGGGCGGAATTCACAACTCAGTTCAGAAACTACCAGATTCCTACTGAATTGATGAAGATCAAGGAGTTTCTGTCATTGAAGCAAGGCAACAAGTCTGTCAACAAGTACCGTGACAAATTCATCTAGCTATCAAGATATGCTCCTGATGAGATGGAAGATGATGAAAGGAAGCAAGAGCACTTCACAGAAGGACTCAATGGGCCCCTACAGTATGCACTGGTTGCTCACACATTTCCATCATTTCAGAGACTACTGGATAAGGCTCTTGCTATTGAACACAAGCGTGTTCAATTGGGAGATTTGAAGAGGAAGGCCATTACCCAGGGGCACGGTAGCAGCAGTGTTCATCCTCGCTACGTTCCGCCACAGGGTACACCAAATCATCCAGGAGGAGGACCACACCCAGCTCAGTACACTCCACAGAGGTCTCCACAGACACCTCCCACTCGTCAGGCTGCCCCCACTGGCACCCCGGCGAGGCCTACAGGACAGAAGACTGGCCCTACATGCTTCAAGTGCAGTCAGGTTGGGCACTATGCTAATGCTTATCCGGTGGGGAATTCTGGTACACCAGCTCAGAACAAGCAACAGACTCCTAACAAGGGATACTCTTTTGCTAGGGTTAATCAAGTCAGCGCGGATGCTATTCCTGATGGTGCTGACATCACACTTCGTATGTTTTATATTAATGCAATTCCTGCGACCATATTATTTGATTCTGGTGCTACACATTCATTTATGTCTGCTCGATATGCTAACACAAATGAGATGCCACTGCAAAATATAAAAACACCAATGATAGTAATTACACCTAAAGGGCCTGTTGAGGCAAATCATATGACACATAGATTGACATTAACAATTATGGGAAGAGAATTCTGGGCTACTGCTATAATATTAGAGGCAAGTAGTATAGATCTGATCCTTGGTATGTCATGGTTAAGAAAGGCAAAGGCCAGTATACTATGTGGTAGGGGTACTGTAGAACTCACCAGCCCTAAAGGAGAAAGATTTCAAGTTGAAATTGCAGTAACTACCTCTTCCAGACGTGCGATGTTCTTTATAGTGGAGGAGTTTGTTGGTGACAACATCCGTGTGGTTAGGGATTTTCCAGATGTCTTTACAGAGGAGTTACCAGGGATGCCACCGGAGAGGGAAGTTGAGTTTGTTATTGATCTCTTACCTGGGACTGCTCCTATTTCTAAACGCCCCTACCGAATGTCCGTAGAAGAGTTACAAGAACTTAAGAAGCCATTAACAGAGTTGCAGGAGGCAGGGTACATTCGTCTGAGTTCCTCACCTTGGGGAGCACCGGTAATGTTTGTATAGAAGAAGGATGGTTCGCAACAGATGTGTGTGGACTATAGATCACTTAATGATGTTACCATTAAGAACAAGTACCTGTTACCTCATATTGATGACTTATTTGATTAGATGAGAGGTGTTAGGGTGTTCTCTAAGATTGACCTCAGGTTGGGCTACCATCAAATGAAGATTAGGCCATCTGATATTCCCAATACGGCTTTCTCAACCCGATATGGTCTATATGAATTCACAATCATGTCATTTGACTTAACCAATGCACCAACTTATTTTATGAATCTGATGAATAAGGTGTTCATGGAGTACCTTGATAAATTTGTCGTAGTATTCATCGACGACATTCTCATTTATTCCAAGAATGATAGTGAGCATGAGGAGCATTAGCGGATGGTGCTACAGAAATTAGGGATAATCAGCTTTATGCCAAATTTACCAAGTGTGATTTCTGGCTTGATGAAGTACATTTTCTTGGGCATATCATCTCCAAGGAAGGAATTGCCGTGGATCCAGCTAAAGTAATAGCGATAATGGATTGGAAGACACCAAGTACAGTTTTGGAGATCCAGAGTTTCTTAGGACTCGCAGGTTATTACCGGCGATTCATTGAAGGGTTCTCCAAGATTGCTAAGCCTATGACCTCATTGTTGGAGAAGGGCAAGGAGTTTAAGTGGACTGAGGAATGCCAAGAGAGTTTCGATCAATTGAGATCTAAGTTGATGGCTGCTCCAGTGCTGATTATGCCAGATCTACAGAAGAATTTTGATATATATTGTGATGCAAGTCGCCAAGGCCAGGGATGTGTGCTTATGTAGGAAGGACACATCATTGCCTACGCGTCTCGTTAGTTGCGGAAACATGAGTTGAACTACCCTACTCATGACTTAGAACTGGTAGTCGTTGTGCATGCTCTCAAGTTTTGGAGACACTATATTGTGGGAACCAAGTGCTGAATCTACATTGATCACAAGAGCTTAAAATACATTTTCACTCAGAAGGATCTTAACATTAGGCAACGCCGATGGTTGGAGCTCATCAAGGATTATGACCTAGAAATTCACTATCATCCAAGCAAGGCGAATCTGGTTGCGGATGCCTTGAGTTGGAAGGGGCGGGTCCATGCAGCTATTGTCACCTAGTTACCCGATGAGTTAGCAGAAGATTTTGAGAGGCTCAATCTGGGGATAGTTGCTCATACTGAAGGAATTACCATCGAATTGGAACCTACCTTAGGGCAAGAAATACGAAAGGGTCAAATCGGTGATGCCAAAATTCAGGAGATCAAGGATCTGATAACAGACGATAGAGGCCCAAATTTCACGGAAGATGAGCAGGGCACGATATGGTTCAAAAATCGGATTTGTGTTCCTGATATCGATAGTCTTCGTGAAACCATATTGAAGGAGGCACAAGACTCAGTTTATTCTATCCACCCTAGTAGTACTAAGATGTACCAGGACCTGAAGCAGAAGTATTGGTGGTATGGATTAAAGAAGGACATTGCTTCACATGTTGCACTATGTGATGTTTGCCAGAGGGTGAAAGTGGAACATCAAAGACCTGCTGGTTTACTGCACCCGCTTAAGATACCTGAGTGGAAATGGGAAGAGATTGGCATGGACTTCATTGTGGGATTACCCCGCACATCTGCTGGGTATGACTCTATATGGGTGATTGTGGACAGGCTAACTAAAGTAGCCCACTTTATTCCAGTGAAGACCACATATTCAGGAGCCAAGCTAGCAGAATTGTACATGGCACATATTGTATGCTTACATGGTGTGCCAAAGAAGATTGTGTCAGACTGGGGATCACAGTTTACTTCTCGGTATTAGAAGAAGTTACACGAGTCCTTGGATACAAGATTGAATTTTAGTTCGGCCTACCATCCCCAAACTGATGGGCAGTCCGAGAGAACCAACCAAGTACTAGAAGATATGTTAAGAGCTTGTGCTCTTAAACATGGTGGTAGTTGGGATAAGAGTTTACCATATGCAGAGTTCTCTTACAATAATAGCTACCAGGTTAGTTTGAAGATGTCCCCGTTTGAGGTTTGTATGGCAGAAAGTGCAGGACTCCGTTGTATTGGGATCAAACTGGTGAAAGGCAATTCTTTGGACCAGAGATTATACAAGAGGCAGAGGAACAAGTCCATCAAATTAGGGAGAATTTGAGAACTGCGCAGTCAAGGCAGAAAAGCTATGCTGATACCTGGAGAAGACTGGTAGAGTTTAAGGAGGGTGATCATGTCTATTTGAAGGTGTCACCACTCCGGGGTATGCGAAGATTTAAAGTCAAAGGAAAGTTGTCCCCTCGCTTTATTGGACCCTTCTTGATCTTAAAGCGAGTGGGAGAAGTTGCATATCAACTGGAACTACCTGATCATCTTGCGGATGTACATGATGTCTTCCATGTATCACAATTGAAGAAGTGTCTCAGGGTACCTCAAGAGGAGCTACCAATGGAGGACCTTAGTGTTCAAGATGATCTGACTTATGCAGAATATCCTATCAAGATTCTCGATACACTGACTCGAGTCACAAGAAGTAAAATGAATAAAAATGTGCAAAGTGCAATGGATTCATCATGGATAGGATGAGGCTACATGGGAAAGAGAAGAAGAGCTACGAATAGATTTTCCCCATCTTTTCCCTAGTCCTTCCTAAATCTCGAGGACAAGATTCTTGTTAAGGGGGGTAGGATTTGTAATACCCAAATATGTAAACAATAAAAATAGAGTTGATCTCAATGTTTGGTGACCATTACCTATCATCACATGTGACTGATCATGTTTAAAAATGAGTAAAACTTTACTAAGACACAAATAAACCATTGCATCATATTGGAGTTTTGTTTGTGCATTTAATACAATAATAATAAAATGAATATAAATATAATAATGATGATGAGGTGAAGAATTAAAGGAAAAAGGGGAGAAAAGAAAGGAGAGTATATAATATAAAGAAAAATTTCATTTTCAGAATTGGTACTTCTTAATTTCACAAAAATAATAGAGAATAAATTTGGCACAAGTTTGAATTCAAATTGAACTTAGAAATAGAGAAAAGAAAAGATAAAAAGAAAAGAATAAAAAGCTACATGGGCCGACTGACTCCACTTCTGGCCCAACACACCGCACAGCCCAACACCAGAAGCCTGGCGCCGACACCATGGGCCCATGTGTCAGCTTCCTCCCCCTCGCGTGGATGACGTTTCGCTGTTGCGCTGGCCCCACTGGCCAGCCACCCCTCCCTCGCGCTCGCGTCTTTCGCTGATGAACCTGGCCCGCATGTCAGCTATTTGGGCGCCATCGCACGCTCGCTGTCACGCGGGGCCCATGCACCAGCCGCAAGACCCGCTCGCCTCCATCACGCCATCTCGCGCGCATGGCGGGGCGCCGCTGTGGCAAAAATCACGGAATCCGGCCCTGGGCATTGAAGCGCTGACCACGTACGTGCCCTTATAGTGCCATGACCCCTGGGCACGCATAGTTCTCCCATCATTCTTGCCCTCACGACTGCCACTAACCCCACTGCAAGCCAACGTCGTGTCCACCCGGGAAGAAGCCGCCGTTGGTGAATCTCATCACCGCATGTTGTCTGTCCTCGGCGTTGGGCCGGGAAGATCGCCTTCGTCTGGGAAAGCCGTCTGTGCCCTCAATTCGAGTCGAACCCCACCGAAACGCGTGTAATTGCTCGTCGGACTTCGGTTTCCGCCGTGCGCCGTGGGGAGCTAGGTCCGCCTCTTCAAATCGTGGTGAGTAGCGTCCTACGCAATGCCCTACGGTTATCGCTTCGTACTTCTGCGATCGGAGTAGAGTTTAGGGGCGACAATCGCTGGTGACGCATGCTCCGGCAATGGTGCCGCCATCACTGGTCTGTGCGCCGCTGGAGTTTGAGCAGTGTCTGGGGCGGGGAGGATTGACCGCCGGATCAGTTCTAGATGGCTTAGATTAGAAATTGCAATACCCCTTCACCGCATTTGAGTTGTACCGTTGATCGCGGATCGGGCGGTTGTAAGCAAGTATTAGTTTATAATAGCGCTGGTCAGATCCTAGACGTGGATCCCCGATCCAACGGTGGTTGGGGAAGTGGGAGCGGGACCTCGACCGATCTAATCTAGGCGCCTCGTTTCAGATCGGATAGCTGTAATCGGCCGATACCCCTTCGACTGTTACATTTGTATAAGAAACCCTAGGTTTTCTCGGTTTCAACCCGCAGTCCAACCACGGTGCAGTATGAGTCTAGGGTTTACTTGCGCCAAGCCCCCTACTGTCTTTGGTAATTGGCGCCCAGTCCAAGGTGTTATAAAATCAGAGAATATTAATTAGAAATGGATCTTTAATATGAAAATATTGGCTATAATTTGTTTAATTCATATAAAATGCATACTTAGTCCAAATTAACCCATTCCAATTTCTATAATTTTATAATATTATTGTTTATCCATTAGTGTCACTGTTTTGCCATGAAAGACACATTTAATTTTATCTCTCACTTAACCTTGTATTAAATACGTAAAACCTTTGGAAATTCATATCTTAAAATCTATAACTCCAAAATTTATGATTCATGTTTCTAGGATCTTATTTTAATGTGTAGATTATTATTGTGTATTTTATTTACATGTTGGTCTGATGTTAATTTTGCTATACAATGTATGTATTGTGTTGATGCGAGTAGACGAGCAAGCTACTGTGGATCCTCAGGTCCAGCAGATAGAAGTTGCTGAGCAAGAGCTCATTGAAGGCAAGTTGTGCCCTTGATCACTTATTTTTACCCAGCCATGTTTCTTATGAATCATAATGATCAGCATAGGTTAATTTTGATGGGATCCAATAGGTTACCCAAGTTTTGGCTATCTTTATACCTTGTTTTGCCACTGAATATTTTTGGGTAGTGCTTGCTATTGCTTATTGTGGTTCTGGGTATGGAGATACATTATTCATGATTACACTTTCATTCTCTGTTTATTGTAACTGTTCATGTTAAGATCATTATGTTAAGGGGAACATGGAGCGACCACCAGGGAAAATAGTGCTACCACAAGGGTAGTATGGGATGCCCTTGGCTGATTAACTAGGAAATCTAGTGGATGACTACCTTACCCGATAGGGGCAAGGGTAGTAGGGGAGTGGTTAGTGTAGGGAGGTCCTTGGGTTGATTTTGCTGTGATGGCGGTCAGGCGAGGGATCCCTGCCTCGCCTCCTCGGTAGAGGTGTATGGGATTGGCCGTCTCTTGGCAGATGGGTAACATGACTTGTGGGTAAAGATGTGCAACCTCTGCAGAGTGTAAAACTGGTATACTAGTCGTGCTCACGGTCATGAGCAGCTCGGACCCTCACATGATTAATCTATGGAATTAAAACTCAATTTATCATTATTCATCGCATTGGGATTATTTTATTTTTACTTTTACTTATTATTACTAAGGTTTGGTATTTACTTATACTTAGTAATTGCTAATAAAATTTTGACCAACTTATAAAAGCAATGCTCATCTTCAAGTTCAACCTTTATTTTATTGATCAGCCTTACACTTCACATGAACTCCCACCTTTGGGTGAGTTCATGCACATTATTCCCCACAACTTGTTGAGCTATGAATGTATGTGAGCTCACTCTTGCTGTCTCACACCCCCCACAGGAGAAGAATAGGTGGTCGAAGAGGAGCCGCCTAACACTAAGGCATTCGACTTGATCTAGGTGGCGTCTCCCAGTCAGCTTTGTGGCGCCAGGAAAATAATATTTAGTTTGCTTTATTTTATTATTTATTTTTGTAAGACTTCCGCTATGTAATAAGTACATTTATGATAATTATGACATTTATCTCTATGCACTCTGTTATTATATGTGTTGTCTTCTCTGGCGCATATATGAGATGCACCCGGCTTTGTTCCTTAAATCCGGGTGTGACAATACTCTCCTACAATTAGTAATATAACTTAAACCAATCAAGAAATAAAAAAGCAGGCCACATAATAATGATTCTTTTGATAGAATTAGTAGGATCAATAAGTACCTTTGTCAGTGCCACTTTTCTTTTTCTTCCCTTTTCTCTTTTCGTGGGATATGGTTGATCATTTATTATTCAGTATATATTGTGATGGCAAAAACAAAATATCTTTTATGTTAAAGACTTTAAGGGCATGCTTGCATGATATACCTATAGATTCGAACTTTCTGCACAAACAACTGATTGTCATATCTGCAGTGTAAAATCAAACTAATGCTCCAAGAGAAGATTGCATTTGTGTAACCATGTATGTCAATATTGACCCCTCGTCGTGCAACAATTGGCCGGTTAATAAAAATTGATCCTTAAATTCTGTCTCAAACTCTAAAAATATTATCCTTGTATATGATTCGGTCACAGTCTTCAACATAGGTAATTTGGGCTATAAGTAGCCAGAATCTTTTGTCGTGAATGAAAATATGCATTCACCTCATTTGCACGAAGACTAGCAAATACCTTCTCACATTCTATGAGGAGCTCTAAAAGACCCAATTTCCTATGAAATCTTTTATTGAAAAATTTATTCATCCCTCAACTCATTTAGGTTTGACATCCATACATTATCCTCAAGATTGTACTCCCTCAACAAGTCATGCCTCTTTTTATTGAAGTAAATCTTTGATCTTTCTTCATATAGACAACTCTTAAAATCAGGCATAAACTTTCGATGATGCTTCTGAATAACATGCCCAAGATGTTTAGCAACAGTGAGTTAAATATGCCATAAAAAAGGTGATGACTAGTGTTAAGGAATACATAATCTAGCAAGTGTCTTATCGTGCTCTTTCTAATGGTGAATCCGATCCCGCCAGCATAGTTATTGTACATGTCATAAGCGGTGTCCTCTGAATCAAAAGCCATTCCAACTTTAGGAACAAATGATGTACGACTGATATTATTATTCACCTGTTGTATATGGGTTCAGAAAACATAATCTAACAATCTCATACATGACCGAACAACCTCAATAAAAAGTAATATATGTTCACAGAAATACATCCTTACTCGTGTTGCTTGACTCCTTGTAACACCCAAAATTCTATTTTTGGGATTTATAAACGTTTCTTCAAAAGATTGAGTTAAAATGGCTTTCAATAATAAATTACTTTCTCTATAAAGTACATTTTTCTAAATTAAGTCAATAGTAATGTAAAAAATTAGGTAGTTCAAAATTTAGATTCAAATCCTGAAACTAAAGTTTAAGTTGAAAGCAATAACTAGAAGAAAGATTTTCATTCTATTCATTATTTCCTTTGTAACCTTTAACACTTTTTAAAAGTATTTTAAGTAAAAGAATCCCTAGTAAAGATTATATATTTTCCCCTATATAAGTAAGGTAATGGACATTCATTTCTTTATGGTTGTTAACTTCAAATTTGATCACATACTCAAAAGTAATATTTTCCTAAAATGAAACAAAATGTGTGTATGGCATATTCTGAGCCCTTGCCTAAACAAAGGAATAAAATAATTAATATAAATATATAAATATATATAATTTGCATTCATGCCGAGATTTTGGATTGTTGCATTTGAACATAAATTTGGAGTTTGGATTTTTATGTGAATTTAAAAAACTGATAAAAGAACAAATAGAAAAAACAAAACGAAACCAACTTACCTAATCGAGCCACTTAGATTCATGGCCCAGTCCCTTTCCCACCCCACGTGACGCATGCCCACATGGGCCACCTATCGGCCCAACTCGGACCCCGCCGCAGAGGCGCATTCATGAAAAGTCGTAACCCTAGTGTCCTCTATCTTGTGTTGCCGCCAGGTGGGCATGTATGTCCAGTGTCGTCCTCATCCCTTCTCCGATACAACAAACTCCCAACAAACTCGTGTCCATGCCTCCTTATCTCCTCTACCATGAATCTCTGATGTAGATATAAACGGCCCCAGGCATCGCATACCCCCCACCCCCTTCATTCGTCGCTAGGCAGCCTCGCCAGCCCTGGACGCGACAGTCCTCATCGGGAAGCTAGTTTCCGCCGATAGTGCCACCGACGTAGGGAGGAAGAGCGGAGAACGCCGCTGCGCGTGTTGCATTGTCAAAAGGGATCTCGGCAACAAGCCTAGGAGTGTCGCCCGAGCTCTCCGCGTGCGTTCAAAGCTTCACCGGGGTGGAGTTGATGCTAGGGGACCTCAAAATTGCTCAACGGAGCATTTCCTCCGCCGTGTGCCACCTCATGACGTGAGCCGTGCAACCACCACCATAGTTTCGAGTAAGGATCCCTACACCCGATTCATGATCCTCTCCGCTTCATACCCGCTTATCTGCGACTGTGTTAGGGCATCAGCGCGCGGGAGCATCAACTCCGGCGATGGCGCTGCCGCCTCGTTGGTGCGCGATGCCGCTCTGCTCGGCTGTGGGATGAGGGTCTTCGGACCGTTGATTCCATCGTGGGTAGTGTAGATTAGAAGGATGAATAACCCTTCGGTTAATTAAATCATGATCAATGATCCAAGGGCTCAGATGTGATCAACGCGCGATCGTATTACGAGCCGTGGATCCCTGATCCGGTGGCCCGTGTTGAATACCAGTTCATAACATTAAGGCGCTTTTAATCTGGACTGTTGGTCTACAGATCTATGGTCCATGGTGCATGCAACCGATGTGGTTGTGGTGTTCTTGCGCAAGAAACCCTCGGAGTTTTATAAAACCAACCCGCGATCCTCTTTGCTGAAACTGATCACAAGCAAGTCCCTGAAATTCACAAGTAAGTCATTGGTACTCGACTTTAATATGAAATTAATATTAAAATAGCCTTCAAACTTATAAAATCCATATTTTCTTCATATTAACTCTGATTTAGTCCGCTCAAGTTGCGTTATCTTTGTAGTAATGTCATCTACCCCTTAGTAAACCTTATTTTACTATTTAACATGTCCTCAAAATTAAATATTGATTTGCCCCATGTTTACTAGATTAGCTTTTCTAAAACAAAGCTAAATTGTTCCATCTATAATTTGATTAAAATATAATCCTTAATCAAGTTATAACTTAGATTAAAGTTGAATTAGCTATTTCCTTAATATCTTTTCTCATATGATTTACATTAATCAACATAGAATATAGTTATTATTATTTAATCACGAAAATCTTCCGAAATTCATATATTTATAATCGTAACTCCGAATTTATTATTTCTTGAACCCACGATGGCCTCGAAAGCGCGGAAGAAAGGCCTCCACCTTCGCGGGGGAAGCCCGCTGTCCTCGTGACGTGGTAGCGGCAGCGGATGTAGGCAAGCCGGTGACGGCGAGTAGAGTCGGGGGGGTGCGAGCAGTGGACGAGTGGAACAGGTGGGTGCAGATAGATTGAACTGGGACTGGGAGAATTGGCACGCCTTGTTATATAGAGCTTAGCTAGCCATTGTCAGTTGCCATGCACACGAATAGATAAAGACCGATAGATACCAGCATCGATCTAGACACGGGGACATGCATACGCTAGCTCCACGAGCCCTATGCATGCATGCATGCATGAGTATTGAGTAGTATAGTCTCTTTTAGACCAGGCAGTGAAACTTAAAAAGTTACTAGCTGGATGCCCGTGCGTTGCAACGGGAATATATAATACCAGTATACTACGATAACTTATATACAAAATTTGTGTTATATTGTTATGAGAAAATGTTTCATAATCAATTTGTGATCCTAGCCATACATAAATTTTGTTATTTTAATCTAGTTATTTCACCACTACATTGCAACCATCAGTATCATGCAGACTTCGATATATGCCACGATTTGTATGGTCTCATCATTGGAGAGCACGAGCACGTTCCACACATGCCGAAAAAATTCCCTCGTACATCGTTAGTCATCAGACACGCACCACCATATGCTCTTGCTTAAACAAAAAGGTAAGTGTGTATGTGTTTGCGAAGAGAATTAAAGGCAGGCCGGCACAAAAGCTACCCTGACGGTGGCGAGGATGACGAACTGGTCACTGTTGTCGATCCTCCTCTGTGTCACCTCCGGCACCAAGATGACGCCACAATCCTCGATATAGTAGTCGTCGAACGCACGCAACATGACGAGTATCGATGACTCTTGGTTGGGCTGCCAAACGAAGTGCACCCCGGGCTCATCAGCGAGGTAGTACCCTTGGCCGTTGCACCACCGAATGCGCTATTCCACTACATACATCATGTTCGAGGACACTCACACAACGTCAGCAACGTCCATCGTCCTAGCGCGCAAGAATTCATGTCCGGTTAGTAGTGACTTACGTGGCAGGTTGGGCTTCAGGTGGACGATGAGCTGGACGGCGTGATGGCGTCGTCGTCGGATGCGGTGTCCAGAACAACCCGAGAGTCGTCGACGTTGGCGACAACCATGAGGCCCCCCTGCTTAACGATGGACAGCGCGGTGCAGCTGCTCTGGACCGCGTCCAAGCGGCGGCTTCGCGGGAGCTTATCGTACACAGCGGCGCATGCGACCACGTAAGACTGCTTTTAGAGGTCGAACTGACAGTCGCCAAGCTTCTTCTCGTCATCGATGAGCGACGACAACGCGAATGCCTCCTGCTCATGGAGTTTGTTCGGGGTTTGAAGTAGGAAACATGGATTCATGCTTGGCGTTGGTTTATGAAAATGACTCACAAGTCTGATCCATGGAAAAAAATATTACGAAGAAAAAATTTCACACATGCAAAAAAGGGAATTTAAGTATAATGCATTATTCAAACAAAAGAAATAGCATGCAAAGCTCTTCTTTAAATAATATTACCTCCATCCAAAAATATAATTCAAGAATATTGGTTATACTTATCTACTACTACGCATTGTGCAATGGTAGCAAGTGAGCTTGGAGAGAGATGTAGTAGATGTGTTTCCTGTCATAGATGTAGACATAAACACATATAGGTGGGTGCCCGTGCGTTGCAACGGAAACATTTAATATCATGATAACTTATGAACAAATGTGTGTTATACTGTTATGTGAAAATGTTTCGTAATTAATTTGTGATCCTAGCCATACATAAATTTTGTTATTTCAATCTAACTATTTCATCACTACATTGCAACCAACAGTACCGTGCAGACTTCTATACATGATAGCTGAATGCCCGTGCGTTGCAACGGGAATATATAATACCAGTATACTACGATAACTTATATACAAAATATGTGTTATACCGTTATGAGAAAATGTTTCATAATCAATTTATGATTCTGGCCATACATAAATTTTGTTATTTATAATCTATCTGTTTCACCACTACATTGCAACCATCAGTATCATGCAGACTTTGATATATATCACGATTTGTATGGTCTCATTATTGGAGAGCACGTTTCACACATACCGGAAGAAATTCTCTCGTACATCGTTAGTCATTGGACACGTACCACCATACGCTTTTGCTTAAACAAAAATGTAAGTGTGTGTTTGCAAGACTAATGGTCAAACATCGTATAACCACAAAGTTAGAATACTATATTAATATATTAAATAAATTAATCCAATAGACATAGATTAACCCAATTAACATAGGATAAATAAATATCTAATTATAAAAGTATGAAACATGGTATAATCAATGTTGTTACTGCGTAGTAAATATTCATACGAGACTAACACAACTGGAACGATTCAATTTGGAATTAAAATGGGGAAGTTACGAATTTCCAAAGTTTCTATGTATTTGATATAGGATTAATTAGGAAAGCAATTTTATTGTTGTTTTCATGACAAAACAGAGGTATTATGTGATAAAAATAATATTATAGAATTATAGGAATTGGAATGAACTCATTTGGATTTAATATGAAATTTCCATGAATTAAATGGGTATCTGCAATTATTTTTAAACTAAAAATCAATTTCTAAACTCCTTTTCCCTATTTTCTTTATTTCCTGGACTGCGTCTCAAATTCCAGAAAGATCAGGGGCCAAGCTATAAATGTTTTTTTAGACTCAGTGAGCATACAGAGTGGACGGTGGGTTAAACATAAAAGACGTTTTAGTTGAAGTTGTACACAATTCAATATGAGTCATGTTGGCTAGAGGGTGGAAGGCTAGACATTTTGCTCAATAGATCCAAGGTTCGATCCCTAGGCAGCCACGGTTTGATTTTTTTTTCTGCGCGCGGAAACTGGTGTGCGGGATTGGAACGGTAGAATGGACGGCTGAGATCGCAGAATGGCAGAACACAAAAAGGCAGGCTACTATTGCTAACTTAATAAGTAGTAGAGATACATGGATTCATTAGTCTAATTAAGTTTAACGGGCCAAAGCCCAAATAAAACACCATGCACGATACGTAACAGAACGGAAATCTTGTCGCGCGATGCCATTCTTCAAGTAGGCAATTGTAGTGATGAAATAAATAATTATTCAAATATCAATTTTTTTATTACGAACAAATAGGATATAGAATCCTCTATGCAAATTTGTATTCATGTTTTTAGCATTTAGCTTATAAAGATTTATAAAAGGTAAGACTTAAATTTATCATATATCTTATCAAATATAGATATAAAATTCATATACAAAGCCAGATACAAATACGAATATTTTTCACCTTTTTCATTGCAGGGAGCAAATAACACATCAAATAATTTATACAACATTTTATTCTTGTTTGTGATCATGTTCTTGATAGCATAAGAAAAAATCAACAACAAATTTCATACGGATCTTTTAAAATATTAAATTGTCCTAATAATTTAGATATCCAGTTTCATCCCTATACAATCATGATATGCTCTGCACGCTCGCAATGTCATCCTTTTCTATGCCTATGCGTTGCCCCACCGATGTTGTGTCGATGCTAGCAACTGACTTGCACTTGTGCATGCCCAAATGCGTCCAGGCGCAACAACATGATTACGGTCGCGCCACTGTGCACGCACACCGCCTGCCATCTCCAGATGGGACATCTAATACGACAGGAAAAGCAGATCGGGCCTCGGGCGCAAATTTCCATCTCGCCCGACGCTGGGCTCGCCCTCGGGCGCAATCTCCATCTCGCCCGACGCTGAGCTCGTCCTCGGGTGCCATCTCTGCCTCGCCCGAGCTCGGCCTCGGCTACCTTCTCGCTGCGAATCCCGCAAGCGACCACTTCGCCAACTGTGGCATAAGTCAGGGAAAGCTCGACCGTCGCCTCGGGAAAACTTTCGACTCGCCCGAGCAAGGCTCCAGGGGCGAAGCTATATTGAGTTTAGGGGGTGCAGATGCACCCTCTAAAAAATACAGAACTAGTTATAATGATAAAATTTTCACCTTACACGCCTACTGCTCCATCCCCTTACGTGGCCCGCCGACCACTTGCTGCCTCCAGTCGTTTTGATGGAACCCCTTGGTGTGCAATAGTCTAGCAACGCTCGCGGTCCCGCTCCCTACCTCTCCGGTGAGGCCGCCGTGCCCTGCCAAACCGTCGGCCACCCTATGCTAGAAAGTGCGGAAGAATGTGGGGCGGTTGCAGCGGTATGAAAAATAGTTTGCATTTTCTAGTGGGAGACTGAGGTGGAAGACAAGGGCACCGACTAGGGATGAGAATCGAATTCCCCGTCGGGTTTTAATGCGTCCCTGTCTTCGCGACAATTTTTTTCCCACAAAGATCTCCACGAATATTTGTAGGGGACATTTCTTTCCCCGCGAGGATAAATCCATGTTGGGATCCTCGTCCCCGCTTAAATTATAATTAAAATATATTTCATATGTTATTAATCCAAAGCATTGTCACTTATACACATTGTCAAATATAAAATCATTATATATATATATATTAAAATAAACATATTTGTATAATGAGTGATCTTTGACAAGGTAGTTATTTATTTTTATTATTAACTATTACATAGAAACATCGTCACGTGTAAGTTTAACGGGTCCCATCACCTAAGGACTAATATGGAAAATCCATTTTCCCGAGGGATTTCAATTTTTCTAGGGAAAATGAACTAATTTTCCTTATGAAAATGGAAATCCCTTGAAAAATGAGGTTCTCAAACTAGCCCTAATGGAAGAATTCTCCGCGGAGAATCGGGAATCGAGTCACATTGATCTTTCCATACTCCATATTTCTGCTAAAATTTATATAACACTAGGTGTATGTGAATGGAATAAAATGAAGTGTAAGGCTATCTCCAACAGTTTACCTATATTCATATCTGTTGACGTCTTTTCGGAGCGCCAAACACTCAACAAGAACCGTGGCGGTGCCCTCTGCACAGGGGCGGACGGTCCGCGCGCAGGGGCCGGACGGTCCGCGGCCTAGTGCGAGGCGCGATGGTGCTCTCTGCGCAAGGGCGGACTGTCCGCGGCCTGGGGCCGGACGGTCCGCGGCCTGGTGCACGGCTAGGGCTCCTGCCTGACGGCCGGACGGTCCGCGCCCTGGGGCCGGACGGTCCGCGCGTACGCAGGGACGGCGGAAGATCGCCGATGGCGCCTGGATCTCGCTCCCGGGAGGGACCCCGTCGGGGAGTAGAGATCCTAGGTGGTGTCTAGGCTCGGGCTGGCCGACCTAGACTCCTCTAATCGACGTAGAGCCGAAGAGAGACGAAGAATTTGGGGATTGGATAGCTAAACCTAAACTAGACTAGAACTACTCCTAAGATAAAATGCGAAATAGAAGTTGTATTGATTCGATTGATGATTACAAATCGGCCGTATACCTCTCTATTTATAGAGGAGGGGGGCTGGACCCTTTACAAACTAATTTCTGAGCTTATTCCATGATTTTAGCTAACAACCATAGCACAAAACTCGGAACCCTAATCTGCTCTGCGTACGCGCGGATCGTCCGGCCCACAGGCGCGGACCGTCCGGACCGCGGACCGTCCGGCCTCAGGGCCGGACCGTCCGCCGGCTCATTTTGGTGTCAAACATATGCCCCCCTGCCTTTTGGTGGAGCTGAGCGAACCAAAAGCAACTAACTCGATGTGATCACATCAGTTTTCTTAGGCATCTTGACACTTGCTAGGATGATACGTAGTGGCCTTAGTCCCGATGGTTGACTCAACGGACGTGACTCTTTTAGCTTTGATCGAACTGTCAGTCCCAACACCGTCGAGCGTCATAGCGATCCTGACCAATCCGTCACCTTACTTTTTCTAATTTTCCAAGTGTTCTGGCGTAGCTTCATAGTCGACCAGGTCTTCCCCTTGTAGGTCATCTTCCTCCATGGGTGTCGGTACATCGTTGGTGGTGTCTTGGTGTAGTGCGGATGGTTCGGCCTCAGGGGTCGGATGGTCCGTGTCCTATATGGTTGGTCTGGTCTTTATAGCCGGACTGTCTGCTATACCTGCAAAAAGCTGCACAGTTGCTGTTTTATTTTCTGTCTTTATGGCCGTTTGATTTTCCTCAACGGCCTTTGGTCTCCATCTCTTTTGTGGTGGCGGATATTGCGGATGTGTGTCATTGAATATTTTTTCCGCCTCCTTCTCCTGATTCTCCTTTGCTCTAAGGCGTTGTAATTTTCGCTTTTGCGATCGTGTCAATCCCGATGGGCACCATCGGGGCATGGAGTATTTTGGATCGGCTATTTTATTGACAGTCGTACTTTCTTTTTTGTTTGTGTTGGCCGATTCACCAAAAATCATCGGCCCTTCGTTATTTTGTTGTACGACGACATCTGTTGTTCCTATTTTAATGACGTCTCCCTTTTTCGTACTGTTGGAGGTTGTAGCTGTATGCCCCCCTGCCGGATTAGTCAGCCTTTGGGGCCGAATTGTTCGGCAATCTTGTTGGGCCTGTGCTCGTGGACCAGATTGAGGGACTCTCAATCGGTCTTGTACTGGAGGTGTCAACCTATTGAATATAGATGTTTGGGGTGCCTCCCAAGCGGGGTACTGTGGCATCCCAAATAGGTATGGTGGCATGCCCCACATTTGATTTGGGACGTATGGTGGAGGTATGTATGTGTATGAATATGGCATAGGCGGATATGGTGGTGGAGGTGTCCATGCAGGTATGTTAGGTCTTAATTGAACATTATGACCTCCCGTCCTTTCCGATTGGTGTGGTGGTCCAATCGGCCTAACCTGCCGTCGCACCTGGGTGGGTAAGCGAGGTCCCTTTGGTGGCCGGTCGCTGGGGCCAGCCTTCTTTTTCACATAATTAGACAATAATTGATCAAAGGTCGGGTTAGATTTTACCAACCGACCAGTTGCCTTGAACGTGTTAGTTTTCCACGTACCTATTTCTGGTCGTCGTGGTTTGAAGGTACGTGGTCGCCGCGGCTCTTCGGCGTTGTCGGACCGTCCGCTGGAACGCTCCGGACCATCCGGTGATGTTACGGACCGTCCGCGCCTGGACACCGGACCGTCCGCGATGCGTAGTATGGGTTCTCACGCATATCCCCTTGTCTGTGCTTGCCCCCCAGCGCTGGAGTTTGTGATGGTTACCTTCAGTGTCTCCCCTCCATCAGGAGTCTTCTCGGCCATCACTTTCCTGCAAGAAATTTTGTTGTTTCCATCGGCCTCCCGTGCGTTGCCGATGATGACTTCTTTGTCTTTGCCCTTATCGGCTGTGTTGGGCCGAATTAGGACCTTTTTGCCATTGAAGTCGATCACATTCATTGGGAAGGGCTCCGTGTCCTCCTGAAATTTCAATCGTCCCTCATTAATGGCCGATTGAATTTGTCGTCGGAACACATTACAATCATTAGTGGCATGGGAAAATGAGTTGTGCCACTTGCAGTATGCGCGACGCTTTAGTTCGTCGGCAGGTGGAACGATATAATCAATTTTAATGTTACCATTTTTTAGTAATTCATCGAATATCTTATCACATTTGCCGACATTAAATGTAAACTTAACCTCCTCCTGTCGTTCCTTTTGAACTGACTGCAAGGAGTAGCAAGCCGAAGATTTGGCCTGCTCGGGCCAAACTATTTCGGCAGTGTAAACTTTCTTTGGTTCATCGTCCGAACTACTTTGATTGTGTTCTACTATAGGGACATTATGATGAACCGTTCTGACTAGTTCTTTGCTTCGGCTTTCACAAGCCGAAGCTCTCTGATGTAATTGTGCTAGAGTAAAGAACTGGATACCTTCTAATCTCTCTTTTAAATAATAGCGCAATCCATCAAAGGCTATTCCTGCTAGTTGTTTATCTGTTAAATGAATTTGAAAGCATCGGTTTCTCGTATCCTGGAATCTCTGGATATAATCACTAACCGATTCATCCTTTTCTTGTCGTAGGGTCACTAAGTCTACTAAATCTAGCTCATAATCACCAGAGAAGAAATGTTCATGAAATTTTTGCTCTAAGTCTCCCCATGACAAAATGGAATTAGGAGGGAGCATGGCATACCATGTGAATGCAGTCCCTGTTAAGGATAATGAAAATAAACGCACACGGAATGCTTCGGTGTCGGCCAATTCTCCTAATTGTGCTAGGAACTGGCCTATGTGCTCACGCGTGCTCTTTCCTTGGTCACCCGAAAACTTTGCAAACTCGGGTATCCTGGTTCCCTGTGGGTATGGGTGGTGATCAAATCGGCTGTCATAAGGCTTCCGATATGATTGCCCCCCAGGGATCATGCTTACTCCGAGCTTATCTCGGAACGCCCCGGCTATTTCTTCCCTCACTATACCAATGGTAGCCAGTGCAAGACCACCGGCTCTCTGGTCAAACATAGGTGGGGTTGGTTGCATGTTAGTATGTTGTCGTTCCCCCCATTGGTTTGAGCTACGTGGTGCATTTCCATTTGCCCTATATGGCTCATATGTTTGATCGTTTCTTTCCGGCCTTCTAGGTGGGGCCGGAAAGCTTTCCTGGGCTCTGGATCCTGAATTAATGGGTTGGTGCATTGCATAATGTGATGGGAAGTGTTGTTGGGACGGGCGAGGATTCAGGTAATAATCCCCCTCAAAAGACTCATGCGCGGACTGTCCGGATACGTACCCGGACCGTCCGTGATTATATGCGGACCGTCCGTCGTTGTATGCGGACCGTCCGACTGGATAGTTTAAATTCGGTGCCCTATGTGGTGGCTCGGGTGCGTGTCTAGGTAACTCATTAAAAATGGGCCCGGCTGTGGCTGACCCGGACGGTCCGCGCTCGCGAGCGGACGGTCCGGACATGTGTAGATCGGCTGGTTTACTGCCGATTTGCGTTTGCTCAGGGTACGTGTCCATCGGCATCCCATAAGGGGGTTGTGACTGGTCGTGACAACCTTTAACCGATGTATTACGTGTATTATCTCCTAATTCAACCTCGTGTGAAGGAAAATTTGCTATACTAGATTTATCAAATGCACGTACTAGTCTCCTACAATCGTTTTGCATAACCCCTATGATATTTTGCATCTGTTCTCGCTGTTCGTCTATGTAAGCTTTAAGAGATTGGAGTTCGTTGGTGCTACTTACATTTGGGGTAATCGTAGTAGGTCCGAGCGAAGCCAGATCTGTCGCCCGTTGCCGAACGACTTTGTTGTTCCTGTCCACTTTGAAGTCAGCCAGGAACTTCGCCTTTGCTTCTTGGATCAGCTGCTCCTGGCGCTCCTCGAACAGGAGCTGTTCTTCAGCCGGCAAGGCTTCCCATGTCGATGTGATGATATTGCTGGTGGAAACCTCAGAGCTATCTTTTGAACCGGCCATTGAGGGCCGATTTGATAGGTCTATATGTGTTGTCCCCAGCGGAGTCGCCAAAAAGTATGTTGACGCCTTTTCGGAGCGCCAAACACTCAACAAGAACCGTGGCGGTGCCCTCTGCACAGGGGCGGACGGTCCGCGCGTAGGGGCCGGACGGTCCGCGGCCTGGTGCGAGGCGCGGTGGTGCTCTCTGCGCAAGGGCGGACTGTCCGCGGCCTGGGGCCGGACGGTCCGCGGCCTGGTGCGCGGCTAGGGCTCCTGCCTGACGGCCGGACGGTCCACGCCCTGGGGCCGGACGGTCCGCGCGTACGCAGGGACGGCGGAAGATCGTCGACGGCGCCTAGATCTCGCTCCCGGGAGGAACCCCGTCGGGGAGTAGAGATCCTAGGTGGTGTCTAGGCTCGGGCTGGCCGACCTAGACTCCTCTAATCGACGTAGAGCCGAAGAGAGACGAAGAATTTGGGGATTGGATAGCTAAACCTAAACTAGACTAGAACTACTCCTAAGATAAAATGCGAAATAGAAGTTGTATTGATTCGATTGATGATTACAAATCGGCCGTATACCTCTCTATTTATAGAGGAGGGGGGCTGGACCCTTTACAAACTAATTTCCGAGCTTATTCCATGATTTTAGCTAACAACCATAGCACAAAACTCGGAACCCTAATCTGCTCTGCGTACGCGCGGACCGTCCGGCCCACTGGCGCGGACCGTCCGGACCGCGGACCGTCCGGCCTCAGGGCCGGACAGTCCGCCGGCTCATTTTGGTGTCAAACAATATCTATATTCAAACTCCAATCTGCAAATAGTATAAAACAGTATTTTGCGTGACTATATGGATGAAATGTTAGATATGGTCTAATGCGTCGATAGATGTTATGAATTTGCCAGATTTTTCGTAGTGGTTAAAGCATAGCCTGTTAAACAAGTATTTGGATGTGTGATCACGATGTAATACGAAAGAAAATAAATGGGATCGTTATCAGCTTACTCTATTCACAGGAGTAGTTTTATGAGACGTTTTATATATTAGAGTGTCGCATCACATTTTTTATGATATAACACCATATTTGTTAGAGTTAATTAGAAATATGTCACTTAAATTTTGGAAAGAAAGATAGAAACTAATTTATTTTAATACCACTTCGTAGCATCAAAATGAACTAATCATCTAATTTGTAAAAGTCATGTGACACATGAAATTTATCATATTTATTATAAAGTATTGTATATGAAATCATGCTAACTCAATTCCAAGACATGGGAAAACTCATGAAATCATCGTTGAAAGTAATTTTTTTATCTCCATTTATTTTATACATTTCTATTAATCATTTAGATGTAATTTTTATTGTCATTGTAATCTATTTATTTTTCCAATTTTTATAACCTTTTTCAAAGTTTCAAAGTTTTGGACGATTTCTTTTTTTAAAAACAGCTAGAAAATCGATATCGGTCTGGTCCGTTAACAAGAAACTAGATCGGTTTACCGGTGTCGGCGTTCCGAGACCGGGGGGTCCCTGAGCCGACGAGTGAATGTCGTCGCGTGCCCCAGCCCAGATGGGTCGAGCGCGAGGGCGAGCGCGAAGGGGGAGAGCGAGGCGGCCGGAGACCGGCGTGAGAGAGGTGGGAATCCCGCGGCCTTCGTGTTCGTCCCGCGCCCAGGTCGGGTGCGCTTGCAGTAGGGGGTTACAAGCGTCCACGCGGGAGAGGGAGCGAGCGGCTCGAAGCGAGCGCGTGTCTCGTCCTCGTCCCCGCGCGGCCAACCTTCTCTAAGAGGGCCCTGGTCCTCCCTTTTATAGGCGCAAGGAGAGGATCCAGGTGTACAATGGGGGGTGTAGCAGAGTGCTACGTGTCTAGCGGAGGAGAGCTAGCGCCCTGAGTACATGCCGTTGTGGCAGCCGGAGAGATTTTGGCACCCAGCTGGTGTGATGTCGTGGCCGTCGGAGGAGCGATGGAGCCTGGCGGAGGGATAGCTGTCGGAGCGGTTGAATCCTTGCTGACGTCCTCTTGCTTCCGTAAGGGGGCTGAGAGCCGCCGTCGTCACAGAGTATGCAGGGCGCCATCATTGCCTATCTGGCGGGGCGAGCCAGATGGGACGCCGGTCTTGTTCCCTGCGGCCCGAGTCAGCTCGGGGTAGGGTGATGATGGCGCCTCCTGTTGACGTGGCTGGTCTACACCCTAGGTTGGGCGATGTGGAAGCTCCTCCGAAGCCGAGGTCGAGTCCGTCTTCCGTGGCCGAGGTCGGGTCCGAGCCCCAGGTTCGGGCGAGGCGGAGATCGCCGGCTGGTGCCGGGGCGGAGTCCGAGCCCTAGGGTCGGCGAAGCGGAGTTCGTCGTCTTCTGGGGCCGAGCCCAAGTCCGAGCCCTGGGTCGGGCGAGGCGGAGATCGTTGTCTTCTGGGGCCGAGCCCAAGTCCGAGCCCTGGGTCGGGCGAGGCGGAGATCGTCGTGTTCTGGGACTTGGCCCGAGTCCGAGCCCTGGGTCGGGCGGAGTTCGTCGTCTTCCGAGACTTAGCCCGAGTCCGAGCCCTGGGTCGGGCGAAGTTTGCCGTCTTCCGGGACTTAGCCCGAGTCCGAGCCCTAGGTCGAGCGGAGTTCGCCGTCTTCCGGGACTTAGCCCGAGTCCGAGCCTTGGGTCGGGCGGAGTTCGCCGTCTTCCGGGACTTAGCCCGAGTCCGAGCCCTGGGTCGGGCGGAGTTCGCCGTCTTTCGGGACTTAGCCCGAGTCCGAGCCCTGGGTCGGGCGGAGCGGAGCTTCCTATGGTGCCTTTGGCCGGGCCTGACTGCCTGTCAGTCTCACTCTGTCAAGTGGCACCGTAGTCGGGGTGGCGCAGGCGGCGCTGTCCTTCTGTCAGGCCGGTCAGTGGAGCGGCGAAGTGACGGCGGTCACTTCGGCTCTGCCGGCTGGGGGCGTGCGTCAGGATAAAGGTGTCAGGCCACCTTTGCATTAAATGCTCCTGCGATTTGGTTGGTCGGTGCGGCGATTTGGTTAGGGTTGCTTCTTGGCAAAGGCAGGGCCTCGGGCGAGCCGGAAATCCTCCGGGGTCGGCTGCCCTTATTCGAGGCTAGGCTCGGGTGAGGCGTGATCGAGTCCCTTGAATGGATTGATCCCTGACTTAATCGCACCCATCAGGCCTTTGCAGCTTTGTGCTGATGGGGGTTACCAGCTGAGAATTAGGAGCCTTGAGGGTACCCCTAATTATGGTCCCCGACAGTAGCCCCCGAGCCTCGAAGGGAGTGTTTGCACTCGCTTGGAGGCTTTCGTCGCACTTTTTTGCAAGGGGACCAGCCTTTCTCGGTTGCGCTTTTGTTCCGGTGGGTGCGCGCGAGCGCACCCGCCCGGTGTAGCCCCCGAGGCCACGGAGGAGTGGTTTCACTCCTTCGAGGTCTTACTGCCTCACGTAGTGCTTCGGCTGGTCTGGTCGTTCCCTCATGCGAGCTGGCCGTAGCCCAGGTGTACGGTTGGGTCCCAAGTTCTCGGGCTGGTATGTTGACGCTGTCAACGGTTCGGCCGGAGCCGGGTTTGCGAGAGCAGCCCCCGAGCCTCTGCACAGAGCGAGAGGGCGGTCAGGGGTAGACTCGGCTTTTTTACATACGCCCCTGCGTCGCCTTTCCGCAAGGAGGAGGGGGGGAAAGCGCCATGTTGCCCTCGATGGGCGCCGAACATGGTGTCTCCGATGAGCTGCAAGCGGGTAATCCGAGTGGACGTCCGTGTCCCATTCGTTAGGGGTCGGCTAGGGGCCCAGAGGCACGCCCAAAAGTACCTGCGGGTGATCTGCCAGACCCGGTCCCCTGGCGACGGGGTCCGAGGGCTCGATGCCTCCCTCTGATGGGATTCTGTTACAAGATCGTTCCCGCTGGTCTCGGAAATGTCCTAGGGTACCTCGGGAGCGCAGCCCGAGCCTTGGTTATGTATCGAACGTACCCATGGTCATCCCTCGCTCGGCGTCTGAGGCGGCTGTGAACCCTTCGGGGGCCAGCCTTCGAACCCCTGATCAGTAATGGGCATGGAGCCCGAGTAGCCTGAGGCGGCCGTGGAACCCTTTCGAGGGGCTGGCCTCCGAACCTCTGACCAGTAGTGGGTGCAGGGCCCACGCGATCTGAGGCGGCTGTTGAACCCTTCCGAGGGGCCAGCCTTCAAACCTCTGATCAGTAGGGGGGCTCGGAGCCTGGTTCCTTCTCGGGGAAGGATCCTTTTCGGGGTATCCCCCTTTCCCGGTCCCTGTTGCAAGAGAGAGAAAGAGGAAAAACGGAAAAGGATACGAAATCGAACGATGCGGCGTACCTTTTTTGACGCGGTCATTACGGCGAAGGCGAAACGTCGCTCGCTTCTCCTGCCAGAGGCGCCGCGTGTCCCGCCACGGAGTTGATGCGACAGGGCGAGTGGTTCGCAGGGTAGCCGTTGCGCGTGCGTGAGCCGTTCGAGGAATGGGTCACGGGCGCGTTGCCTTCACGCCGTGAGAGAGGGTTCTCTCGCTGCCCCCGGATGGGACGTAAGCTTGGCTGACGACGTGACCGCTGCACCTGCCCGCCTGCCACCGCCATTACTGCCGGCCCGTCTTTGGCCGTATTGACCTTCGCGCCAGGCTGGAGCCGCTGGGTCGTGCGCTGGGTGGCCTCGAATCGCGGTATTTGTTCCGTAGTCGAGGAGGCGCGGTGGTGGCGCAGGTGGCGATGCAGTTACTCACACGTAGCAACCGGCGCACCGGTTGCATGACGCGTGGGCCTGGGCCTCCATGCCGGGCGTGTTGGGAGTCGGAGAAGTGCGCCCACTTGGCGCGGTTGCATGCCGCCTGCACGGCTGCCCGCCCTTTCGCCCGCTGGTCTGGGCAAAAGTGGAGGGTCGCTTGTAACCGCTGGGCGGTTGTACGCACCGCGCGCGGCGGTTTGGCTTCTTCTGCTCTGAGTCGGCTTGCATGACGTGTGGGACCCAGCCCCCACGCTGTAGGGGAGGACCTTGGAGTGTGTTGGAGAAGACTCAGCCCGTGACGGCTGGGGACGCAAGTAGGGAGATCCGCTTTTAAAAGGAGGGTGACCCCCCTGGGAAGGAGACCATGTCTTCGCGCTCCCTTATGCATCGTGTCTTTCCACCTTCCAAGCCCCCGGATGGGGGAGATCCGCCGTCTTTCCGCCTCGTCGTTGGGGGAACACAACTCCATGGGAGTTGGCACCTTTCAGCCATCGTTCGGCTTCAAGGATTTTCATCACGCAGCCCGGCTGCACCCCTCCACTGGCGGTCACCCAAGATGGTGACCTCCAGTTTGATGGTGGGGGAAAGCGAGCCGGGTCGCGGCCTCTGCCCCTCCCTCAGCCTCAAGGATTTTCATCACTAGTGCTAGGGAGGGGAGTGTGCCGAGTTAGGGTCGGCCCCTGCGTGGGCGGTGGCCCGCTCCTTCCCTCAGTGATCGGGGGGAAGGGCGGGAGTCGTTCGTGGCGCTGACAGCTGCACCGTGCCCGGCTCTCTGAGCCGAGCGGCTTCGGAGCCGCTCCCGGTGCCGCCTCCCGCCACGACAGCTGGAAGAGGTTCCGCCGCCGACGAGTTTGCCGGCGCCACCCGCGGACCGACCTCCAACTCTACGGCCTTCTACCCGTCCTTGCCTCTCGAGTTTGGGCACGGGCGGGGGCCTCCTGACAGCAGCATCCGCCCTGAGGTCATCACTGCTGCTGTTCGGACCCCCGGAGCAGAAGTCATCGTCGTCGCCGCTGCTGGGGCGGGCGACGATGAAAACTCTCTTGTGAGTTTTGGTGTTTGGATGACAACTCAATTAAAGGACTAACAAGTGTACTAAGTGTTGAACAGGTGCTTAAGGTAAAGCCTACAGGGTTCAACACAAGTGAACAATTGTGATGGTCCAAGAACTGAATAATGGATACATGATGGACATCACAAGTAGGATGGACATTGCATAAAGTGAGACTCGGGTGCTGTTGGGGGCCTTCGTCCTCCGAAGGTCCTCAAAAACATGATTTGACAATGTTTTCCAAGTGGATTATATGAACAGGTATCTTCGGACTCAGAATTATGAACATGAAATACGGTCAGGACGAAGCCTGAACCAGACGAAGGGGGATTGAAATGGAGGACGGGCTGATTACCAAGCTCTACGAAGGATGGTGCACAGCCGAAGCTGTGCGCAGGAAAGCTTCGTCGCGATAGCAGAAAGGGGAACCGACTTAAAGATGAAAAGACTACTTAGGCCTTGACAGATTTCCATAAGTCATTAGCAAATGTAATGGACATGAATGTAATTTTACACGGGGTGCGTCTCACGCCTATAAATAGATGAACAGTACTCCCGTACTGTTCACGCTGACTTGGCATTCGCTTTTGCGTCATCCTTGTACTTTTGTCTCCCTGCAATCCTAAGGTACACTTGTTATTTGAAGTCATTTCTATTGTTATATGATAATGAAATAGAAATGACATTGTGATAAAATTTAAATGTTTATATTACTTTTTATGTTGCGTATAAATCCTTTGTCATAACTTGCGAAGGTATATTATCTGTGACCTTCGTCCGGGGCACATTATATCCCGAAGGGAAATAATGTTTCAAAGGACGAAGGAACTTATCATTTAACACTTTTCGTGTTGCCTTGTTCTTAATCCGAAGCATTTGAGAACAAGTCACCAACATTGGCGCCCACCTCCGGTGAACTCACTTCCACTTTGAGTTTTTTGAACACCTTCGGAAGCCATAGACCCTCGCTATGGCGCCGAAGAAAGCTTCAGCGACTGGGGCTGCAGCACTGCAACCGCTGGACCCCAACCAGGAGACTGTCTCTCTTCGGGAGGCCCGAAGCCAGAAGAGGAAGGCTGTCAGCCCGACGCTTCAGGAGGATGAACTAGACCAAGAGATCAGGGATATGGAGATGCTTCATCAACAGGTGCAGAGGAAGAAGGAAAAGATGGCCAGGCTAGCTGAGCTGCAGAGGCAGATAGACGAAGCTTCTGAAGAAGTTCGCCATCTTACTCACGATGAGCAGAACAGAAGGCCTCAACAAAAAGACCTTCATCAGGAGGGCTTCTTCAACGAAGATGACTGGTATGACAATTTCCATCATGGAAATTTTGTTTTCGATGATGCTTCTCCCCTGTCCGCTGAGCTGCAGGCTACACCTTGGCCTCCGTCCTACAAGCCACCCCAGCTTCCCATGTTTGATGGCCATTCAGACCCGAAGCAGTTTTTGATGAGCTACGAAGCAACAGTGTCTTCGTATGGTGGCAATGCTGCAGTCATGGCAAAGTCTTTTGTTATGGCTGTCAGGAATGTTGCTCAGACCTGGTATTCCTCCCTTCGACCAGGAACGATTACTTCATGGCAAAAGCTGAAGGACATGTTGTTAACCAGCTTTCAAGGGTTTCAGACGAAGCCGGTTACTGCTCAAGCCTTATTCCAGTGCACTCAGGATCATGAAGAATACCTTCAGGCGTATGTCAGAAGGTTCTTACGTTTGAGGGCGCAGGCACCAACGGTGCCCAATGAAATTGTCATCGAAGCCATGATCAAGGGGCTTCGACCTGGACCTTCGGCTCAATACTTCGCTAGGAAGCCACCTCAGACTTTGGAGAAGCTACTCCAGAAGATGGACGAGTACATTCGTGCCGACAATGATTTTCGCCAAAGAAGGGAGGAGGCTTTCAGATTTTCTGAAATGTCCAGGGGCTTCGGAGGAAGATTCTATCCGAGGCATGTCAGGTCCATCCACAACTCTACTCAAAATGATGATAAGGGGAGTCAGCAGAACAGGCCGCAGTGCTCCTCACAGGCTTCGGGGCAACAGCAAAGTTTCTTCCGGCCACCAGCTCCAAGAGGCAGAAGCGTCAGGGGCTTCGGCGGAAGATTTGGAGATCAACCAAGGAAAATGTTTTGCTTGTTCTGTGGAGAAAACAAGGGCCATACCACCAGGATGTGCCATGTTACAATCCAGAAGCAAAAGGAAATAGCCGAAGCTGCAGCGCAACAAGCTCAGCCGAAGCAGGTCATGCATACTGCTTCGTACCATCCGCCTTACATCCCACAATACATAGACAACCACCCTGCAGTTTCTGTAGCTTCAGCAAGTCAACCTCAAGCTTCCTGGCAACAGCCTCCGCCTCCACCTCCACTGCAACAAGGCCAACAGCCAGAAGGGAGCCAATATGCTCCACACCAAAGGGATTTCAGAGAACAATCCGAAGCTCGCACAGTCAATAGCACTGTGCCAGAGTCGAAGCACATTTATTGACACATATCCTATCTTTGATAACAGTCTTTTCTATTCAGTTCTATTTTCTGTGTAACAAAGAACATTGTTAGTTTTCATGTAATAATTTCGTTGTTTCCCACGAGGAAAATCTATTTTCTCCACAGGCTTAAGTTGCTGAAGCTTAAAAATTTGCGATAACAAGGAGGACCTTCGAATTATTAAAAATCCTTCGAAGCAACAGAAAGTCATTCTAAGGAACGCAGAGTAAGTTGCTGAAAGTCAGAAAAAGCCGTTCCAAAGGGAGCGCAGTGTAAGTTTTCTGCTCAAAAGTCGTTCCAAAGGGAATGCAGAGCTTACAGCGAAAAGTCAACGCTGATACCGCCTAAGTAAAAGGCGAAGAAGCTCCAAAGACGTTCCTAAGGGAATGCAGAGCTTACAGCGAAAAGTCAACGCTGATACCACCTAAGTAAAAGGCGAAGAAGCTCCAAAGACGTTCCTAAGGGAATGCAGAGCTTACAGCGAAAAGTCAACGCTGATACCGCCTAAGTAAAAGGCGAAGAAGCTCCAAAGACGTTCCTAAGGGAATGCAGAGCTTACAGCGAAAAATCAGCGCTGATATAAAAACATTGTGTGTTTCACGGGGATATGTGTGTATCTTCGGAATCAATCTCATCTACATAACATAACATCATCACATCATTTTGCATGGCATAAGCATCATACATCATATTGCATATGGCAAAAGAAGGGAGGACAGTATCAACCTTCGGAAGAATGCTTTGAGAAAGTAAAAATCTTCGGAATATAGCTTCGGAGAATGTTTTCACGAAGTTTGGGTATTTTTCATCAGAGCGCTATGGATTTTGTGATGCATAAAAGTTTTTCTATCTTCACGAAGCATGAAAAGAAGGGAAGGTGTTTTTTCGCCGAAGGCTTAAAAATGGTACGTATGTAAAGTTTCATGCATCGTAAAGAATTGAATAATGAAAAGAAACTTGTATATTACATTCAAATGTACAAAATATTACATAGATCACATTTCAAATGTTTTTTCTAATAACATCTAGTCTTCTCTCAGTACTACTTCGGCAGCCTCATTTAGAAGTTGTTCAACAACTTTATCCATGATAGCTTCGGCCATTTGTTTAATTTCGTCATCCTCTTTTGTGTGAGGGTCAGCGGACGATCCAGCAGGTTCTGAGGGAAGGGAATATGTCTACATTACTATCACAAACCGCGAACAAAGTTTGAAATAAAAAATTACAACACAATAAGAACGACTAATTAATACCTATTTGCCCTTCGGGCTCTGTACTTTTTTCGGCAACTTCTGTCACTTTCCTAGCATCATGAATGCCTTTTTCACTCCTTTGAATAATTTCGTGCGCCATTTCTCGGCCGCCGTTGTCCCAGATATCAGTAAAGAATTTACCGCCAACCATGCTTGCTTCGGTCGAGGGGTCTTTGATGTCTTCGGAGGACAAGGCAGCTTCGGACTGAGCTAAAGATTTTACATGCTCACAACCTTTCTTCTCCAAAACAGTAGCAACTCCTCTGGCGCCCGAAAAAGCGCAGATGTCACCGCGGCTACTCAGGATTTCCTCGAAGGCCTCTGCTTCGTGACTGATCCAATCCAGTGGACCTTCGGGATTGCCTCTTGAGAAATTCTCTTCATTAGAAAATGCGCCAACGTTGGCAAAGCTGGATTTTATCTTTTTGACGCATTCTATAGATTTAACATAGCATTTCCTCTGGGATGTACGAAGCTCCTTAACACTTAACTCTAAATGATTGACCAACTGATCACTAAGCTCTCGTTTTGTTTCTTCAAGCACACGTTCCTCTTTAGCTCTAGCTAGTTGTTTCTGAAGATCTTTAATCTCACGTCTTTGGGCTTCGGCCTGGACCTTTGAGGCAGCTTCGTCCTTTTTTACCTTGTCCACCAATGTAAGCAGAATTTTATCCTTTTCCAGAGCTTCGTTTCTCAGTTTAATAACTTCTGACCGTAGGTTGTTGAACGCAATTTCATAGCTCTCATCTTCGGCACTCTTTTGTGCTCTTAATGCGTTGCTTAGGATTAAACCCTATATGTAAAAAGTTGGTATAAGAATAAAAGATTGAGTTACGAATCAAAATATTTTTTCAAGCGCCTAATTCCCATACCTTTAGGCTATTGTACGCAAGACTGTCCGCGAGGTCCTCCTTCGTCATAGCACATAATCCAGCTTCGAGCTTCGGGAACCCCATACTTCTAGCCATCTCCCGGTAGACAGATAATTCTTTGTTATCAGGGAGGCAGTATAGGAAGTCATCTTCATTTGTCCCATTAAACACTACTGCCCCCTTCGGATATTTTAACTCTCTAGCATAGTGATTGGCTTCATAAGTCTCTTCTTCAGATAATTTCTTCCCCGAAGCATGTCGCACGATGTAATCACATATGTTGGAAGGAGCTTCGGGGGCGGCAGTGTCAATTTCTTCAACCAAAACTGGTTCTGATATTTTTATTTTTTCGGTTTCCAAAGATTGTTCCTTGATGGGCTCTGAAGGCCCAGCTTCAGCTTCAAGTTGTTGCTTCGAAGCTTCAGTAGACGCTTCAGCAAGTTCAACAGTCTTCTTTGGAGGTGTGCTTGAAGACTTAATTGTCTCCAAGACATCCAGCACGTTCACCATTCTTTTTCTTTTTGGGGTCACCGATGGGCCCTTTTGATTTTTTATTGTTTCAACATTTGCTGAAGGACTTAAGATTTCCAATATTTTTTGTCCTTCAATTTTCGGTTTTTCTGCCTTCTCTGCTGAAGGCGCTTCAGTTTTTTCTTCTATCTTCGGCACTGGAGTTGGTTCTGTAGTTTCAGTGGCCAAAGAGACTTCACCAATAAATTCAGGCACTGCGGCTGGCTCAATAAAACGTGCTCGGTGGGTGAGCACCTTCATCTTTTTTCTTTGCGGCGCTGGCTCACTAGAAGCACTTGTGGCAACTTCTGTTGCAGGAGAAGTATTTTTTCTTTTGCGGCCCGGCACCGGATATTGGTAGTCAGGGTAGACAAACCCGATTGCATCAAATACCCAGTTGAGCCTTTTCTTCTTTCGGCCTCCGAAGGCTGCCGATAATGCAGTGTTCTCGGCCTTCGAATACACCCCAAGCAGTTCGTCACTTAATGTTTCAATGCTTTTCAACCATTCGTCATCAGGTTCAACAAACTTATCCCCGTATTTGAATGTGTATTTCAGTCTGACCAGTCCGCCTTCGTCGGACTCTTTGATGGTCTCCTTCGGCATTTCCCACTTTCCTGCAAGTGGCCACACCCTGAAGGCAATATGCTCTTGGACCAAGTCCCTTGTCCCAATAAAAGAGCAGATTACGCCGAAGGCTCTTTGGCATTCCTCGGCTGCTTCATCCATTTCAACCTTCGGCCTTCGAAGTCCGAAGCGTTGCCAGATGGGGCGCATAATGATACTCTTAACATCTTCCTACGCTGTTAAGTCATTCTTTACATAGAACCACTCTGTCATCCAGGCTCCGGGCCACCTCTTCCGAAAGGTTGGTACAGGGCGGCTTGACCCGGAGCGGGCACCAAAGCTGTAACACCCAAAGTTGTTGTGATATTGTTCTTTCCCCCAGGGCTTCGTCTCATATAACAACTCATGAATATTGCAAAAGCTTTTAGCATTTGGTTCTAAACCTTGGCTTTTCGCAGCCCAGACAAACATCCCCATTCTTATGATAGCTTCGGGAGTAATTTGATGAAGGTAGACTTGAAATGTCTTCAGGACTTCAACAACAAAGCTGCTTAGGGGGAATCGAAGCCCAGCCTTGAGAAAGCTTCGGAAGATTACGACTTCATCTTCTTCGGGAGTGGGAGAAGTTTTTTCTCCAGCATCAGCCCTCACAATAGATATATCTCGGAAATATCTCCCTCTCATATTATCAATATGACTCTGCTTAATAGTGGTTTTCCCGAAAACCGTGTGACTTGGCCGCCATGGTCGATCTTCGGACTCTCCCCCACAGCTTTCTGCATCATAACTGTCGCTGTCACCAGTATCTTCAGACAAACCTTCCAGAATCTCCTTGGTGATTTTTTCCGTATTGGTCTCCGCCATCGCTATAAGGAACCCCAAGTTCTTCTCTTCGTCGAGGCTTAGTTTCATCTCAGCAGTGACCTTCTTATCTTCAGACATCTTCGAAAACACTAAAAAACTGTTTTCAAAGCCGAAGCTTCAAAACCAAAATATCAGCAAATCTTAGCGCGCAAGAGCTAAAAATTTAGTGAGCGGAAGCAGATGGCAAGTGTGCGTACCAAATGAGTTTGCGGTATGATCTTATTTATACGCCCAGGACGTTGAAAATTGAAAGACCCCGCTTGTCAGTGAATGTTGCTATTCTAGCAAAAGGAAGGTGTTTTTTTCGGACCTTCGGCTCAAGGCCTTCGTCCATATCGCAATCTGAATTTATTATTAACAAATTAATATTGCGAGGGGCTACTGTTGGAGGCCTTCGTCCTCCGAAGGTCCTCAAAAACATGATTTGACAATGTTTTCCAAGTGGATTATATGAACAGGTATCTTCGGACTCAGAATTATGAACATGAAATACGGTCAGGACGAAGCCTGAACCAGACGAAGGGGGATTGAAATGGAGGACGGGCTGATTACCAAGCTCTACGAAGGATGGTGCACAGCCGAAGCTGTGCGCAGGAAAGCTTCATCGCGATAGCAGAAAGGGGAACCGACTTAAAGATGAAAAGACTACTTAGGCCTTGACAGATTTCCATAAGTCATTAGCAAATGTAATGGACATGAATGTAATTTTACACGGGGTGCGTCTCACGCCTATAAATAGATGAACAGTACTCCCGTACTGTTCACGCTGACTTGGCATTCGCTTTTGCGTCATCCTTGTACTTTTGTCTCCCTGCAATCCTAAGGTACACTTGTTATTTGAAGTCATTTCTATTGTTATATGATAATAAAATAGAAATGACATTGTGATAAAATTTAAATGTTTATATTACTTTTTATGTTGCGTATAAATCCTTTGTCATAACTTGCGAAGGTATATTATCTGTGACCTTCGTCCGGGGCACATTATATCCCGAAGGGAAATAATGTTTCAAAGGACGAAGGAACTTATCATTTAACACTTTTCGTGTTGCCTTGTTCTTAATCCGAAGCATTTGAGAACAAGTCACCAACAGGTGCGTAGCTAGGAGACAACTGATCAAGCCAAGGACGGAGCCAAGAAGAGCTTCGAGGTACCAAGTGCACGGGAGAAGGTCAAGGAGGCTGAGGAACCCAAAGCCAAGGGTGAAGAAGAAGGCTTGCAAAGTCAAGGGTGATCGAGTTGAGAACAGCTACGACACATCAAGGATCACTACATAAGAACGTGACTTACAGCCAATGAGGTAACAGCTACAGTTATGTGGTGTAAGTCATAAGGCTCAAGATCAAGCTCTAAGAAGGAGATCAAGGTCACTAGAAGGAGAACAAGTGTCAAAACCAGAACTGGAAGCAGCCCAAAAGAGCTAAGTTCACCTTAGTCTTTAGTTTGGGTTGTTCCTATGTTTGGAGATGTTCTATGTGACCTTTGCAGGATGTTGGAGCTAAGAAATGTCAATCTAGATCAAGTCAAGCCGACTTGATGATTTATGAGTCCAACATCAAAGCTCAAGCATGTGAAATGCTATGGATATAATAATTAAGAGAAGGTATGTTTCTAGACTTAGTACATTGGTTTTAGTGTACTAATATACTTGTCTAAGTGTTAGAAATAGAAAGAAGAAGAAAAGAAGAGAGGTGCAAAGGGCTTGGCTATGTACAGCCAAGGCAGCTCAGTCTGGCACACCGGACTGTCCGGTGGTGCACCGGACAGTGTCTGGTGCGCCAGGCTGAACTCTAGCGAACTGTCCGCTCTCGGGAATTCACCGGCGACGTACGGCTATAATTCACCGGACTGTCCGGTGTGCACCGGACTGTCCGGTGATCCAACGGTCGGCCGGGCCAACGGTCGGCCGCGCGATCTGCGCGGGACACGTGGCCGAGCCAACGGCTAGATGGAGGCACCGGACTGTCCGGTGTGCACCGGACATGTCCGGTGCGCCAACGGCTCCAAGACTGCCAACGGTCGGCTTCGACGTAGAAGGAAAGAAATCGGGCACCGGACAGTGTCCGGTGTGCACCGGACTGTCCGGTGCGCCACCCGACAGAAGGCAAGATTTGCCTTCCTGGATTGCTTCCAACGGCTCCTAGGCCTCTTGTGCCTATAAAAGGGACCCCTAGGCGCCTCCAGCAATATATAAGTGCAGCCAACAAGTGTAGACTTAATTGGAATCAATTCTCGCTCTCCCTCTTGTGTGTAACTCTATATTTTGTGTAGAAGGCACAGCTATAAGCCTTTAAAGAGAGGAGTAGTGCTGCTAAGAGCTAGAGCAAGGTTTTGAGCGTATCGTTACTCGGCCGGGGTGCTGCCAAGAAGTTTGTAAGCAGCCGCGGTTCTGTTGTAACCCCACTCAATAGTGAAAGGCTCTATTTGTCATACTGACAGATCTGAGCAAATGGAGGAAGGAGTTGAAATAGACTCCAAGCCCAGGTGTGGCTAACTCCAACGAGGACTAGGCAAGCATTTCAGGCTTGGCCGAACCTCGGGATAAATCCTTGCGTCTGTGTGCTCTATTCTGTATTGTATCCTGACTCTCTGTCTTACTCGCCTTTATATCTGCACTTCAATACTTATCTGTGGTATAAGCTTGATTTGAAGTGCAGGACATTTTGAGACAGGATCTTCCATTCCGCTGCGACCTACTCGAAGAGTATTCTCATTCCACTGCGTACTAAGTCTTCGAGTAGAGTAAGAATTTAAGTTTTAAAGTAATAAGTTTTATTCGCCTATTCACCCCCCCCTCTAGGCG
Source organism: Zea luxurians (assembly GCA_029449295.1). Taxonomy (NCBI): domain Eukaryota; kingdom Viridiplantae; phylum Streptophyta; class Magnoliopsida; order Poales; family Poaceae; genus Zea; species Zea luxurians. The sequence continues at coordinate 46,707,479 of JAOPSE010000005.1, read as the reverse complement.
ACATCCAGATCCTGTTCTCGGGTCAAAGGGAACTTCCAATTGGTATCGGAGCTAGGCCTCTCCAGTGTGGGCTTAGCCGTCCGGAGATAACGATGTCGTCACAAGAGGTAACTGTAGAACTTCTTTTAGGCGATGGCTCTAATTACAAATCTTGGTCTGTCTCTATTTATAATGCTTTCATGAGTGTTGATCCTGATTTGAGACAGATCTTTAGTAGAAGTATTTTTCCATCTAATATTAGTAAAAATCCCTCTAATGATGAACTAAGATATTTATCTCTCAATCACCATGCTTGCAACATCTTAGTTGAATCTCTTTCTAGAGGTGCCTATTTTGCCATCATGAGTAGTGATAATGATTTATTTGGTGATGCTCATGATTTATGGAATAGAATTAAAGTAAAATATTGTGTGGCAAATTGTACTGCTTCTACTCCCTATATTGCTTGTGATGCTAACCTTTCAAAGGGAGAAGATCAAAGAACGATGGGCACCCAACGATGAATCCACCTCGTCGACATGTTTGGTCTCCACTAATAATAAGTGTTTTGTTGCTAACAATGACGATGGAGACAAAAGCCATGATGATGAGGAATATGAGGATGATAGCGAGGATGAGTCTTCATCACCTCAAGGTACATTTTCCTGTTTGGCTTCCACTGACATTAATGACAGGGAAAATGATACCGATGATGTGGAAGAAGAGGAGATTCGCCGTTTCTACATCCATCTCAACAAAGAAGACAAGGCACTCTTGGTTAAGCTGTTGAGAAGGAACAAGGAACAAGGCGATACGCTTCTCAGGCTAGAGGAGTCCCTCATCAAAACCAACAACAGCCTGGAAAAGATGACCACAGAACATGAGGAGCTAAAGTGCTCTCATGATGATTTGGTCCAAAGGTATGAATATGTTTTAATTAAGCAAAGAAATAGTCATGATGTTTTATCTAACATTGCTCAACTTAAAACGGAAAATTCTATGCTTAAGAGTCAAATAGAAACAATGGACTTAGAAAAACGTGCTCTAGGTAAAAAGTATGATATATTGTCATATTCTCATAATAAATTAGTTGATGACCATATCATGCTTAATGTTGCTCATGAGGTTATAATTGCAAACTTAAATTCATGTGAACCTCATTCTCGCACGTGTGCGCAATTGAATTGTATATCATCATGTGCTAACCCCTGTTGCTCAAAAGAAAGCCAATCATTGATTGAGCAACAAGTTTTAGGGTCACAAAAGAAATTCTATGGGAATAAGAAGCAACGACAACTGAGGAGAAGACACTTTGCTCAAGTCTCTCAAGATATCCACGGGCGCGTGGTGAAGAAGCTTGAGAAAGGAAAAACTGCAGCAAGTGTCAAGCTCAATAAGAAAAATGTTCCTAAAGATGAAGAAATCAACATGAGCTTGGAAAAAGGTAAAGATTCAATTAATCATGTTGTTTGCACTGACCCTCTCTCCATGTCATTCAAGTACACAAAGGGAAAAGGAAAAAGGAGGTGTTTCAAGTGCAAGAAGTTAGGCCACCTCATCGCGTCTTGTCCGTACAAAGACAAAAATGAAGGGACAAGGAGTTGTTTTGGATGCAACAATAAGGACCACACGATCACTTCATGTCCGGTCATGAAGAATCAAGGATGTGCATCCTCCAAAGTGACCCTCACCAAGGAAAATGACACACAGCAAGCGTCACGTCAAGTTGAGCGACGTTTCTGCTACAAGTGTGGTGAGCAGGGTCATCTATCCAAGGTATGTTACAAAGGTAAGATTCCGAAACAAGTGAATGTGTCAATCTTATTCGCGTAGGAGACCCAAATCATACACTTGTGCTAAATCTATAACAAGATCACCTAGAACTAGCACAAAGGCAATTTGGGTACCAAAGGCACATTTACATGATCATTATGTACCCATCCCGAGATGGGTACCAAACTGTGCTAACTAGACCATGCAGGTGCCTTGAGATGGACTGGAGACCATGGGAGAGCTTAAGACGGTTATCTAAAACTCTATGCTTAAGCTGTTAATTGTTTTGATGTTTATTGTCCCAAGGTTGAATTATTGTAAAACACTAATCCCATGTTCATCTCAAGTGAAATAAGGTGTATAGGTCCTGAATCATTATTGGTGAATCAAGTAAAGGACTTTGATGAGAATCTACAACTTGCTCTCCAAAGGACGGTACCCGTGTATTTTAAGTACATAATTGCAATTTAGTATTGCTCTTAAGTTGGCTTGTTGTGCTACCTGTCTTTGGAGTAGTTATGCTTTATGATTGCCTGTGTTAAATGAATCATAATGATGTTTGCTTAATCATGACTGGTGCTATATAGGATATATCTTTTGAATCATTCATTGGTAGCTATTTCATTTGTTATATCCACAACGATTAACTCTCTTGGTGTATATGGATAAACCTGTAACTTTTTGTAAGTCATGCTATGTGCAATTATGACATTTTGTTTAGTCCATGTTCACATGATTACCCTAGTTTGGTACTGTGTGAATTTCAAGTCCATGTCGTGCCCTTTTGAGCTATGAGGTGCGTAAGCAAAAGGAGCCCTGAATTGGCAATAACAAGGGCTCTCATAAGGGCAAAGGTATAGAAAATGGAGCTATGCAATTTCATTAAATATTCTTGAAATTTCATTCATTGTGATCATAGCTATGTTCTTGTCTTTCAATTGGTAATATCTTGGCTTAGGTGATTTATGCCTTTAAAATGTTGTTTTTTTTGTGCACCTAAGAAACCTTCTTAATTATGACATGCTCAGATATTTCGCTTTATATACATGATTGTGTTGATCTTCAATTGGTTTATGCAATGATAGTTAAGTATGAAGCATGTCTAAGTTGCGTGTAAATGTTATACTTCCTTGAGTATTGAATTGGCTTAGGTGCCACTAAGGCATGCATTGTTGAATTTAGTCAACCTTTCATTTAGCCTTCAATTGGTATTAAGTGGTTTTTCAATTGATATTCAAATTGGCATCCTTGTGTGATGAAAGTGATAGAGTATGCCTTGACCAAGGTATGTTGTGATCCCCTCTAGTTCTAAGGAAGCTAGAATGTGCAAAGTGCAAGTCATTCAAATACTTGATGCACAACTTGAGGGGGAGCACACATAACTTGTGTCTTTCGAGACTAACTGTTTCTTGAGCAATCTTGTATAGTCTCTAGGTAGAAAAGAGAAGATAAGCAAGAAATGGAGCAATCAGGACTTGGGTACTTCTGTAAGTCAAGAAATTGGTATCTCAAGTTGTGAGTAAGTGCATATTTTTAGATTGCTCACGCTCTATAATATCTGGTGATAATAGATGCTTATTCTTAAATATCATGGAGCCATGATAATAAATGAACTTTGCACAACTTTGCAATTGGTATTTTTAAATTGGTATCTTTCAATTGGTAGTCGTAATAGTTCGCTTCAATTGACATCTTTTGATAATCATGAGAATAGAAGTTTCTTCTTGTGCCCAATACTATAACTTGTTCTAAGTTTGATGTCTTAGCAACAAGAAAAAGTAAGGATAAAGAATCAGGCACAAGTGTGAAGAAGCTCTTGAGAGATTAGATACTTTCAAGATGGGAAGTACACTACAACATGGTAAAGGTACAAAGGGAGTATTAATCTTTTTGCATATATGTATCTTGCCTAAATGTTGATCGGGCATATGCTCAACAAGTAAGGGGGAGTTTTGATAGTCGTTTTCCCCCTTGTCACCCTGCTGTCCCTTGACATTATCCTATGTTCTTGCTCGAGTATGGTTTTTGGTGTTTGATGTCAAAGGGGGAGAATTTGTGCATTAAAGCTTATCTCAACCTGAGAGGAAAGCATATCCTAAGGGGTGATGTGTTAGTTTAAGCTTTGCTAGTGTGTTATTCATGTGTTAGTTTAAGCTTTGCTAGTGTGTTATTCATATGCTTCCTGCAGTATTATATGTGTTGCATCATATGGACTAGTGCTTCCGTTGTTATGAATTAATTGGCATCTATTGTGTTCATTCTGAAATAGACAGTCATGTGGATAATGATGCATGTGGTTAATGGTGCTTTAAGATTGCTTTAAATTGGTATCTTAGTTTAATTTAGTATCTTAATGGTGAATAGTGGTAGGTTGATATTCCTGTGATATATCCACTAATTTGAATGGTGTTTAACTCTGATTATGTGCATTTGTGTGTTATAGTATCATGGTTTGATTCTTGACACAATGCATCCTAAAAAGTGCTAAGGTGTAGAAATGTTTCGAATTGCCTAAGTATGTGCAAATTGGCGTCTGAGGTCAAGATTATGTTTTTGAAGTAAGCACATATTTAGGGGGAGCATTCTATAAACTTAGAATTCAAAATTTGTGCTTCAAATCTTATTCTTATGTAAGCTTTAATTGTGTTGCCATCAATCACCAAAAAGGGGGAGATTGAAAGCTCTCTTGTGAGTTTTGGTGTTTGGATGACAACTCAATTAAAGGACTAACAAGTGTACTAAGTGTTGAACAGGTGCTTAAGGTAAAGCCTACAGGGTTCAACACAAGTGAACAATTGTGATGGTCCAAGAACTGAATAATGGATACATGATGGACATCACAAGTAGGATGGACATTGCATAAAGTGAGACTCGGGTGCGTAGCTAGGAGACAACTGATCAAGCCAAGGACGGAGGCAAGAAGAGCTTCGAGGTACCAAGTGCACGGGAGAAGGTCAAGGAGGCTGAGGAACCCAAAGCCAAGGGTGAAGAAGAAGGCTTGCAAAGTCAAGGGTGATCGAGTTGAGAATAGCTACGGCACATCAAGGATCACTACATAAGAACGTGACTTACAGCCAATGAGGTAACAGCTACAGTTATGTGGTGTAAGTCATAAGGCTCAAGATCAAGCTCTAAGAAGGAGATCAAGGTCACTAGAAGGAGAACAAGTGTCAAAACCAGAACTGGAAGCAGCCCAAAAGAGCTAAGTTCACCTTAATCTTTAGTTTGGGTTGTTCCTATGTTTGGAGATGTTCTATGTGACCTTTGCAGGATGTTGGAGCTAAGAAATGTCAATCTAGATCAAGTCAAGCCGACTTGATGATTTATGAGTCCAACATCAAAGCTCAAGCATGTGAAATGCTATGGATATAATAATTAAGAGAAGGTATGTTTCTAGACTTAGTACATTGGTTTTAGTGTACTAATATACTTGTCTAAGTGTTAGAAACAGAAAGAAGAAGAAAAGAAGAGAGGTGCAAAGGGCTTGGCTATGTACAGCCAAGGCAGCTCAGTCTGGCACACCGGACTGTCCGGTGGTGCACCGGACAGTGTCCGGTGCGCCAGGCTGAACTCTGGCGAACTGTCCGCTCTCGGGAATTCACCGGCGACGTGCCGACGTACGACTATAATTCACCGGACTGTCCGGTGTGCACCGGACTGTCCGGTGATCCAACGGTCGGTCGGGCCAACGGTCGGCCGCGCGATCTGCGCGGGACACGTGGCCGAGCCAATGGCTAGATGGAGGCACCGGACATGTCCGGTGCGCCAACGGCTCCAAGACTGCCAACGGTCGGCTTCGACGTAGAAGGAAAGAAATCGGGCACCGGACAGTGTCCGGTGTGCACCGGACTGTCCGGTGCGCCACCCGACAGAAGGTAAGATTTGCCTTCCTGGATTGCTTCCAACGGCTCCTAGGCCTCTTGTGCCTATAAAAGGGACCCCTAGGCGCCTCCAGCAATATATAAGTGCAGCCAACAAGTGTAGACTTAATTGGAATCAATTCTCGCTCTCCCTCTTGTGTGTAACTCTATAGTTTGTGTAGAAGGCACAGCTATAAGCCTTTAAAGAGAGGAGTAGTGCTGCTAAGAGCTAGAGCAAGGTTTTGAGCGTATCGTTACTCTGCCGGGGTGCTGCCAAGAAGTTTGTAAGCAGCCGCGGTTCTGTTGTAACCCCACTCAATAGTGAAAGGCTCTATCTGTCATACTGACAGATCTGAGCAAACGGAGGAAGGAGTTGAAATAGACTCCAAGCCCAGGTGTGGCTAACTCCAACGAGGACTAGGCAAGCATTTCAGGCTTGGCCGAACCTCGGGATAAATCCTTGCGTCTGTGTGCTCTATTCTGTATTGTATCCTGACTCTCTGTCTTACTCGCCTTTATATCTGCACTTCAATACTTATCTGTGGTATAAGCTTGATTTGAAGTGCAGGACATTTTGAGACAGGATCTTCCATTCCGCTGCGACCTACTCGAAGAGTCTTCTCATTCCACTGCGTACTAAGTCTTCGAGTAGAGTAAGAGTTTAAGTTTTAAAGTAATAAGTTTTATTCGCCTATTCACCCCCCCCTCTAGGCGACATCCAGATCCTGTTCCCGGGTCAAAGGGAACTTCCAGACGACAAGCCATTCGTCGGTCTTCTGTTGCTCCGCAGGCCTCTCCCCCGTCGAGTGGGGTTGTTCGTACCTGCGGAGGTGGAACTGGAGTTCCGTTTGTACTGGCACCTTGGATGCCAGTATTTTTGTTCATTGTGGCTGTCGGGGCCTGAACATGTATGTATTTTTGGCACGGAGCCGTGTTTTTCCCTTATTTTCGAGCACTAAGACTCGCCTGTCGGTTGTCTGAACCGCTTCACCAAGCGTGAGTCGCCCCGTGTAAAGGTGACGAGTGAGGTATCCGTATCCCGGAGGCGTAGGAGTCCCTCGGCTCGGTCAGCCCTATTGTCCGAGGCTTCTCTAGCTTAATTAAAGGAACCCCTCGGCCGCTTTTCGACGAGCCAAGGCCAGGGGTAGCGGCGTCAACATGAACAGAGGCAGATTTGGCTCGAAAAGAAAAACCTGGTTGGCCGGAGCCTGGCCGGGTCGTCCGTTAGCGGGACCGACGCCGGAATTGACTAGCCGAGGCCTCGGGTCGGGCTGACGTCCTTAGAGGACAGCTGGCCGAGGCCCCGGTGTGACCGGCCGAGCCGCCTGCTCGGGCCGGATTCCCGAGAAGACCCTGGTAGCGATGGCCCGGGCATGGCGATGACGTCGTCCTTCAGAGTGGAGATCTTCGGACCGCGTCGCCGTCCGAGGCTAGGTTGGACCTCGCCGAAGGTGTCGCCGATGCCGAGGGTGCTGCTGCTCCCTTCAGCCGTCAAGATCCGAGCCTGCAGAATCGGATTGTCTTGTAGCGTGTGTTTCCTGCGGCCGCCGAGGCCAAAACACACCCTCGCCGTGTTGTAAAGCCGCGTCTCCTTTCCTCTTGTTTCGAGTATCTGGACCCTTTTGTTGGTAACAGAAATGTTTGTGCGAGCGAGAGTTGCTTCTCGCGGGAGGTGACGAGTGAGGTATCCGTATCCCGGAGGCGTAGGAGTCCCTCGGCTCGGTCAGCCTTGCCGCTTACGCGCACTCTTACCCGTCCATGGGGCTCTGTTCCCGACGCAGTCGAGAAGGCTCGAGAAATCGCTTCGGCAGAAGAGCTTCCGACCGTGAAGACTTGTTCGGTCCGTGGGATCACTTATCCGAACGTGAGGTACTTATCGCAGAAGGTGATGAGTGAGGTATCTGTATCCTGGAGGCGTAGGAGTCCCTCAGCTCGGTCAGCCTTGGCTGCTTACGTGTACTCTGTCGTTTTCAGGATCCACTTTCGAAGTAGTCAAACAGCCCGAAAGACCTTCTGGCAGAAAAGATCTTTTTTCGAGGAAAATTTCGACGCAGAGGGGGTTCCCCCCCTTTTAGCCCTCGAGGGAGGGTCGGGCTTTGCCAAGGCGAGGCCGACCCTTCCTTGACGACTAAACTTTTGCTGGGCGCGAGATATATGAACAACTTGAAAACATCTTAAGGGTAGAAGCGACGTAGCTGTTGGATGTTCCAAGCGTTGCCGTAGATCTCGCCTTGACTGTTGGCCAGCTTGTACGTTCCGGGCTTCAGAACTTTGGCGATGACGAACGGCCCCTCCCAGGGGGGCGTGAGCTTGTGCCGCCCTCGGACGTCCTGTCGCAGCCGAAGCACTAGGTCGCCCACCTAGAGGTCTCGGGACCGGACCCCTCGGGCGTGGTAGCGTCGTAGGGACTGCTGGTACCGCCGAGTGTAGTAAGGCCCTGTCCCGAGCCTCCTCTAGCTGGTCCAGCGAGTCTTCTCGGCTAGTTTGGTTGCTTTGGTCGGTGTAGGCCCTCGCCCTCGGGGAGCCGTATTCCAGGTCTGTGGGCAAGACGGCCTCGGCCCCGTAGACTAGGAAGAACGGCGTGAAGCCCGTGGCTCGGCTTGGCGTTGTCCTCAGACTCCAGACCACCGAGGGGAGTTCCTTCATCCATCGCTTGTCGAACTTGTTGAGGTCGTTGTAGATCCGAGGCTTGAGCCCTTGTAGAATCATGCCGTTGGCACGCTCTACTTGCCCATTTGACATGGGATGAGCCACGGCGGCCCAGTCCACCCGGATGTGATGATCCTCGCAGAAGTCCAGGAACTTTCTGCCGGTGAACTGGGTGCCGTTGTCGGTGATGATGGAGTTTGGGACCCCGAAGCGATGGATGATGTTGGTGAAGAACGCCACCGCCTGCTCGGACCTGATGCTGTTCAGGGGTCAGACCTCGATCCACTTGGAGAATTTGTCGATGGCGACCAGCAGGTGCGTGTAGCCCCCGGGTGCCTTCTGCAAGGGGCCGACGAGGTCCAGACCCCACACAGCAAAAGGCCAGGTGATGGGTATCGTCTGCAGAGCCTGAGCGGGCAGGTGGGTCTGCCTTGCATAGAACTGGCACCCTTCGCAGGTGCGGACAATTCTAGTGGCGTCGGCCACCGCCGTCGGCCAGTAGAAGCCTTGCCAGAAAGCATTCCCGACAAGGGCTCGAGGCGCTGCGTGATGGTCGCAAGCCCCCGAGTGTATCTCTCGCAGGAGTTCCTGACCTTCGGCGATGGAGATGCATCGCTGGAGGATGCCGGAGGGGCTGCGGTGGTAGAGCTCCTTCTCATCACCCAGCAAGACGAACGACTTGGCGCGCCGCGCCACCTGCCGAGCTTCGGCTCGGTCGGAGGGTAGTTCTCCTCGGTGGAGATATTGCAGGTACGGGGTCCGCCAGTTCTGATCAGGCGTGACCCCGCTTTGCTCCCCCTCGACGTGCAGCGCCTCGCCCTCGGGGGCCGAGGGCACCTCGGGTTGAGTCGAGGATGCCTCGGACCGAGCCGAGGGTGCCTCGGGATGATCCGAGGGTGCCTCGGGCTGATCCGAGGGTGCCTCGGGCTGGGCCGAGGGTGCCTCGGGCTGGGCCGAGGTTGCCTCGGGCTCGGGCGTGTCACCGATCTTGACGGAGGGTTGATGCAGATCCCGGGAGAAGACGTCCGGGGGAACCGTCGTTTGCCCCGAGGCTATTTTAGCCAGTTCGTCCGCAGTCTCGTTGTAGCGCCGAGCGATGTGGTTGAGCTCGAGCCCATAGAACTTGTCTTCCAGGCACCGAACTTCATCGCAGTAGGCCTCCATCTTCGGGTCGCGGCAATGGGAGTTCTTCATGACTTGGTCGATGACGAGCTGCGAGTCACCGCGAGCGTCGAGGCGTCAGACCCCTAGCTCGATGGCGATCCGCAACCCGTTGACCAGAGCCTCATACTCGGCCACGTTGTTGGACGCCGGGAAATGGAGGCGTAGCACGTAGCGTAGGTGCTTCCCGAGGGGCGAGATGAAGAGTAGGCCTGTGCCGGCTCCTGCCCTCATCAGCGACCCGTCGAAGAACATGGTCCAGAGCTCCGGTTGGATCGGAGCCATCGGTAGCTGGGTGTCGACCCATTCAGCTACGAAGTCCGCCAAGACCTAGGACTTGATGGCCTTCCGAGGAGCGAACGAGATTGTCTCGCCCATGATTTCCACCGCCCACTTCGCAATCCTACCCGAGGCCTCTCGGCACTGGATGATCTCCCCCAGGGGGAAGGATGACACCACAGTTACCGGATGAGACTCGAAGTAGTGTCGCAACTTTCGCCGTGTCAGGATCGCCGCATACAGCAGTTTCTGAACTTGTGGGTAGCGGATCTTGGTTTCGGACAGTACCTCGCTGATGAAGTAGACTGGCCTCTGAACGGGCAATGCATGCCCCTCTTCTTGCCTCTCGACCACAATCGTGGCGCTAACCACCTGAGTGGTCGCGGCGACATAGACCAAGAGGGCTTCTCCGGCAGCTGGGGGCACCAAGATAGGCGCCTTCGTGAGGAGCGCCTTCAGGTTCCCGAGGGCTTCCTCGGCCTCAGGGGTCCAAGTGAAGCACTCGGCCTTCCTCAAAAGGCGGTACAGAGGTAGACCTCTTTCGCCGAGGCGTGAGATGAAGCGGCTTAGAGCCGCGAGACATCCCATGACCCTATGTACGCCTTTCAAGTCCTTGATGGGCCCCATGCTGGTGATAGCTGCGATCTTTTCCGGGTTGGCTTCGATGCCCCGCTCGGAGACGATGAACCCCAAGAGCATGCCTCGGGGTACTCCGAAAACACACTTTTCGGGATTGAGCTTGACGCCTTTCGCCTTGAGACATCGGAATGTCGTTTCAAGGTCGGAAAGGAGGTCAGAGGCTTTCCTCGTCTTGACTACGATGTCATCGACGTAGGCCTCGACCGTGCGGCCAATGTGTTCGCCGAACACATGGTTCATGCACCGCTGGTACGTCGCGCCCGCATTCCTCAAGCCGAACGGCATGGTGACATAGCAGTACATGCCGAAAGGTGTGATGAAAGAAGTCGCGAGCTGGTCGGACTCTTTCATCCTGATTTGATGATACCCTGAGTAGGCATCGAGGAAAGACAGGGTTTCGCACCCAGCAGTGGAATCCACGATTTGGTCGATGCGAGGCAGAGGGTAGGGAACCTTCGGACATGTTTTGTTGAGACCAGTGTAGTCTACACACATCCGCCATTTCCCCCTTTCTTTCTCACAAGCACAGGGTTGGCAAGCCACTCGGGATGGAATACCTCTTTGATGAACCCTGCCGCCATTAGCTTGTGGATCTCCTCGCCTATGGCTCTGCGCTTCTCCTCGTCGAATCGGCGCAGCGGCTACTTGACGGGTCGGGCTCCGGCTCGGATGTCCAGCGAGTGCTCGGCGACATCCCTCGGTATGCCAGGCATGTCCGAGGGACTCCACGCGAAGACGTCGGCGTTCGCGCGGAGAAAGTCGACGAGCACTGCTTCCTATTTGGGATCGAACCCGGAGTCGATCCGGATCTGCTTGGAGGTGTCGCCGCTGGGGTCGAGGGGACGGACTTAACCGTCTCCGCTGGCTCAAAGTTGCCGGCATGACGCTTCACGTCTGGCACCTCCTTAGAGAGGCTCTCCAGGTCGGCGATGAGGGCCTCGGACTCGGCGAGGGCCTCGGCGTACTCCACGCACTCCACGTCGCATTCGAACGCGTGTTTGTACGTAGGGCCGACGGTGATGACCCCGTTGGGGCCCAGCATCTTGAGCTTCAGGTAGGTGTAGTTGGGGACGGCCATGAACTTCACGTAGCATGGCCTCCCCAGTACCGCGTGGTAGGTTCCTCGGAACCCGACCACCTCGAACGTCAGGGTCTCCCTTCGGAAGTTGGAGGGTGTTCCGAGGTAGACGGGAAGGTCGAGCTGTCCGAGGGGTTGGACGCGCTTCCCGGGAATGATCCCATGGAAGGGCGCAGCGCCTGCCCGGACAGAGGACAGATCGATACGCAGAAGCCCGAGGGTCTCGGCGTAGATGATGTTGAGGCTGCTGCCTCCGTCCATGAGGACCTTGGTGAGCCTGACGTCGCCGATGACGGGGTCGACGACGAGCGGGTATTTCCCCGGGCTCGGCACATGGTCAGGGTGATCATCTCGGTCGAAGGTGATGGGCTTGTCGGACCAGTCTAGATAGACTGGCGCCGCCACCTTGACCGAGCAGACCTCCCGGCGCTCTTGCTTGCGGTGCCGAGCCGAGGCATTCGCCGCTTGCCCACCATAGATCATGAAGCAGTCGCGAACCTCGTGGAACTCTCCTGCCTGGTGATCTTCCTTCTTGTCGTCGTCGCGGGCCTTGCCACCCTCCGCGGGTGGCCCGGCCCTGTGGAAGTGGCGCCGAAGCATGACACACTCCTTAAGGGTGTGCCTGACGGGTCCCTGGTGATAGGGGCACGGCTCCTTGAGCATCTTGTCGAAGAGGTTGGCACCTCCGGGGGGCTTCCGAGGGTTCTTGTACTCGGCGGCGGCGACAAGGTCTGCGTCGGCGGCATCGCGTTTCGCTTGCGACTTCTTCTTGCCCTTCTTCTTGGCGCCGCGCTGAGTTGACGCCTCGGGAGTATCTTCCGATGGGCGGCCCTAGGGCTGCTTGTCCTTTTGGAAGATAGCCTCGACCGCCTCCTGGCCGGAGGCGAACTTGGTGGCGATGTCCATCAGCTCGCTCGCCCTGGTGGGGGTCTTGCGGCCTAGCTTGCTCACCAGGTCACGGCAGGTGGTGCCAGCGAGGAACGCGCCGATGACATCCGAGTCGGTGATGTTGGGCAGCTCGGTGCGCTGCTTCGAGAATCACCGGATGTAGTCCCGAAGAGACTCTCCCGGCTGCTGTTGGCAGCTTCGGAGGTCCCAGGAATTCCCGGGGCGCACATACGTGCCCTGGAAATTGCCGGCGAAAGCTTGGACTAGGTCGTCCCAGTTGGAGATCTGCCCCGGAGGCAGGTGCTCCAACCAGGCGCGAGCGGAGTCGGAGAGGAACAGGGGGAGGTTGCGGATGATGAGGTCGTCATCGTCCGTTCCACCCAGTTGGCAGGCCAGACGGTAGTCCGCGAGCCACAGTTCCGGTCTCGTCTCCCTCGAGTACTTTGTGATAGTAGTCGGGGGTCGGAACCGGGTCGGGAACGGCGCCCGTCGGATGGCTCGGCTGAAGGCTTGCGGACCGGGTGGTTCGGGCGAGGGACTCCGATCCTCCCCGCTGTCGTAGCGTCCCCCACGCCTGGGGTGGTAGCCTCGGCACACCCTCTTGTCGAGGTGGGCCCGTCGGTCGCGGTGACGGTGCTCGTTGCCGAGGCGACCCGGGGCCGCAGGCGCTGTGTTGCGCGTGCGCCCGGTGTAGACCGAGGCTTCCCGCATGAATCGGGAAGTCGCAGCATGAGGTTCCGAGGGGTACCCCTGCCTTCGGGAGGCGGAGCTCTCGGCCCGTCGGACCGCGGCGCCTTCCAGGAGATTCTTGAGCTCTCCCTGGATTCACCGCCCCTCGGTGGTTGATGGCTCCGGCATCGCGCGAAGAAGCATTGCTGCTGCCGCCAGGTTCTGGCCGACCCCACTGGAAGCGGGTGGTGGCCTGACCCTGACGTCGTCGGTGATGCGGTGCTGGAAGCCCTGGGGTAGATGACGTATTTCTCCGGCCGAAGGTTGGCCCGCCCATGCCTGCCCGACGTCCCGACGGATCGGCTCAAGCGCTCCTGCTCCCTCGTCGAGCCTGGCCTACACCCCGCGGATTTGCTCGAGCTATGGGTCATGACCCCCCGCCTGAACGGGGACCACATCTAGCTCCCGTGGGATGTCAACGCGAGGCACCGGCCTAGGGAGGTCACCGTCCTCCGGCATGCCGAGATGGTTGCCTTCGGGGGGACCCCCTAGATCGATGTGGAAGCATTCGCGACTTGGGCCGCGGTCCTTGTCGCTGAGGCTACGGCTACCGTCGGAACAGTCGGAAAGGCAGTAGTCGCATGCGGTCATGAAGTCCCGCATGGCACCGGGGTTGCCAAGTCCAGAGAAATCCCAACAGATGCTGGGCTCGTCGTCTTCCTCGGACCCAGAGGGCTCGTAGGTCGAGACGTCCGTCAGCCGGTCCCAAGGTGACCGCATACGAAACCCCAGAGGGTCTGGACTTGCCTCTACGAGAGCGCCCGCCAAAGCGAAGTCGCTAGACGGGTTGAGGCTGAATCCGAAAGACATGGGATGGGAATCGATCGGTACCTTTTGGTCGACGAGCGGCGATAAGGTCACGTCGGGGACTGACTGCGCCGTCGTCTCAGGTACGAGGGTGACGTCCAGCAAGCTTTTTGCAAGCGTGCTGGCGTCGTCCGCTTGCTCGGGATTAGCGTGTCGCGGGGAGACGGCGCTCGCCTTCGTCTCAAACGCGAGGTCGACGCCCGGTGCGCCCCCCGTTGGGGCGCTGGGGCCGTCGACTCGCTCGACAGCCGACGAGGCGCTGTCTCCTGCTTGGCCTTGATTCCCCCGCCTCCTCCTCCGCCGGCGGGGGTGTAAGGAAAATGGACCCCGTGCCATTTGGCAAATTGAGTTTTGGTGTTTGATGAACAACACAATCCGTGAACTAATAAGTTTTCTAGTGTTTGTGTTTGTAGTTCACAGGATGCGAAGAGAATTGGACCAAGGCAATGAGGATGCAACACCTCAAAAGAAGACATAAAAAGATGCATAGGAGTCCAATACTCAAGAACAAAGAAGCCCGAAGAAATCAGCGAAGAAATCCAAAGATAAGGGCTGTCAGCCAGCGCCTGGTGGCGCACCGGACATTGGTGTCCGGTGTGCACCGGACTGTCCGGTGAAGACCCGGACAGTCTGCGCAGAGAGGCCGTAGACAGGCGCTCTCTGGCTGTAGCACCGGACTGTCCGGTGTGCCAACAGGCAAACGGCAACGGTCGGATCCAACGGTCGACTGCTACAGGCGCCAACGGTCGGCTGACGTGGCGTGCACCGGACATCTACTGTGCAGTGTCCGGTGGTGCACCGGACTGTCCGGTGCACCCGACGATAGAAAGCTGCTGCTTTCTGTCCAACGGCTAGTTTGAGGTGTGGAGGCTATAAATACCACCCCAACCGGCCATTCTCAAGTGTGAGAGCCCAAGCAACATACCAAGACACATAGTGCATATTTCCAAGAGCTCAAACACCCAAGTGCTTAATAGAATCACTCGGTGATTAGCGTAGGTGCTTTGCGAAGTGCTTAGGTTAGTTAGACCGCTTTAGCGCTTGCTCTAGGTGAACCCTAGTTAGTTGAGTGAGTTTTGTAAAACCACACAACCCCTCGGCTCTTGCGTGAGTCGTTGTAATTGTACTGAGTGGGGCGAGAGTCTTGCGAGACCGTGACAACCGCGTTTGTGTCACGGCCGCCACCGTGTACCGGAGGGAACGAGGCCCGCGGCGTTTCGGCCGGAAGCTCGATAGTGGAGACGGCGGGGAGCGTCCGAGAGGAGCCGGAAGCGGAGCACCACTTGCGCGTGGAGAAGGCTCGCGGCTCTCTACGGAGTTACTCGACCGTGGTGCTTGGCCCTCGCGTGGGCTTCCCTTTGCGTAGGGGCACCAACGAGGATTAGTCGGGACCTTGTGTGGTTCCGGATACCTCGGTAAAAATACCGGCGTCATCCACGAGAGTTTGCTTCTCTACTTAGCTCTTTACATTCCGCATTTATATTAAGCATTTAAGTTTCAATCTTGTAGTCATACTTATTTAGTATAGATTGAAACTTAGCCTTTGCGGTAGAGATAGCAACACTTAGACAAAACCTGGTTTGCACATTCTAGTTTTGATTATTTGCATAGGTTTTGCTCTAGGGATTTAATTGTGGCCTAGTTTAGTAAAAGTTTTAGAAGTCCTAATTCACCCCCCCCCCCTCTTAGGCGTCACCCATTTCCTACAAGTGGTATCAGAGCCCGGTTTGGCTCATTTGAAACGCTTTAGCTTCACCGCTAAAAGAGCCGACGCTTTTTAGAGGAAGGGATGGACACCCATAGGCCACCACACTTCGACGGCACTAACTTCCCATATTATAGTGCTAGAATGGCTTGTTACCTAGAGGCCGTTGATCTAGGTGTTTGGAGAGTCACTCGTGACGGGATGAAACCCCTCAAGAATCCCGAGAAACCCACCACGAGTGAGGAAAAAGAAATTCATTTAAATGCTAGAGCCAAAAATTGCTTGTATGAATCTCTTAGCATGGATATTTTTAATCAAGTATTTACCTTGAAAACTGCTAATGAGATTTGGCTAAAATTGCATGAGCTCCATGACGGCACATCCAATGTCCGTGAGCAAAAACATTGCCTAGTCTTAAATGAGTATAATTCTTTTGCCATGAAAGATGATGAGCTTGTTAGAGACATGTATTCTCGTTTGAATCTAATTATCAATGAGCTCAATTCTATTGGCATTAATAAGCTAGGTGATGCGGACATTGTGAGGAAGATTATCTCCCTGCTACCACAACAAAGATATGGGAGCATCATCACCATCCTTCACAACATGGAGGATTTGAGCAACATGACCCCGACCATTGTGATTGGGAAAATCGCGGCCTTTGAGATGTCGCGAAAAATGAGTCAGGGAGAGGAGCCAACTTCCTCAAGACCATATGCTTTTGCATGTGATGAAAGGAAGGGCAAAAAGAAGGCTCCCACTCCAAGTTCCTCAAGCGAAGAAGAGGAGGAAGAAGAAGAAAGTGATGATGATGAAGATAATCAACCGTGCACATCATCCTCCGAGGACGAAGAAACAATCCGACGCGTCGGAAAGGTAATGAGGATGATCCGCAAGATTAATCTAATGGGTGTGCCCCTGCAGGTCGAGGATCTTCTCTTTAACATTGACAGGAAAAGCAAAGGAAGAGAGGATGCTTCGCATGTGGGGAGAAGGGCCACTTCAGGGACAACTGTCCAAATATGGCCAAACCCAAAAAGGAGAGGAGCAAAGGCAAGGCGCTAACAAGTGTTAGAACTTGGGATGATTCTTCAAGTGAAGATGAACCTCTAAGGACGCGCAGCCACCGGTCCTCGTCACGCTCATCACGGTCATCACACAAATGCCTTATGGCAAGAGGTAACAAAAGCATTCCATCCTCTAGTGATGAAAGTAGTAGTGATGATGAAGGTGAGGGAAAGCCCTCTCTAGATGAGCTTGCGGAAGCCGTAGAATTTTTCCAGGATGTTTGCACTAAGCAAAAAGCTCAACTTAAAACTTTGAAAAATAAGTTGGTTAGCTCTCAAAATGATTACAAAGGTTTGCTAGAAAAATTTGAAACTTTTGCAAACCTAAATAGTGAGCTATCAACTAAAATTGAGCTATTAGAATCTTGTGCTCCATCCACTGCTACCGATGATAGCCTTATTAAAAAGAATGAAAAACTTAAGGCTAAGTTAGCTAGCTCCCAAGAAGCTATTGAAAATTTGCTAGAGAAAATGGAAATTCTTAGCATACATAATAATGAGCTAACTACTAAGCTAGAAAACATTGGTAGCACCCCAGCAGCATCTTTAGTTGAAATACCTGAAATAATTAAGAAAGATGCTTCTACTTCCTGCTTTGATTTAATTGATGATTCTAACCCCTGCAACCAAGTCGTTGTTGAGAATATTGTTGTAGAGACATGTTCGGATGAGGTTGCAAAGGAAAATGAACAATTAAAGCAAGAAGTGGCTCGCCTTGGCAAGGCTTTGTATGACAAGAAAGGCAAAGCCAAACAAATCCGACCTCCACAGGATAACACCACTGCGGGAGTGAACAAGCCTATGGAGGTAGAAACTGTGATTTGTAGGCTATGCCACATGGAAGGCCACAAGTCTTTCCAATGCAAGGCGATGACCGGGGATAAACAAAGGCAAAAGCTCAAGCAAAAGCCATCAAGCAAAATCTCCAACACCTACATAAAAAAGGTGAACAAAAAGGATGCTACACCATATTTGATCAAGAAGAAAAAGAATGGAAAGGTGATAGCAATCAAGGCAAACAAGCAAGCCAATGGAGGAAAAGGGGCCAAACGCATCTGGGTGCCAAAGGAAATAATTTCAACCATGAAAAGCACCAAGAAGGTTTGGATCCCGAAAGGGAAGTGAGTGGACCGAAGGTTTTCGGGAAATTTGGAGACTTGGCTAAATTGGGATGTATATCATGGGATACATCATATTGGATCAAGTTTATTGCCAAGTGGGTTAGTGAAAATTTTGGACCCAAATTTCCCACCCACGACTAAGGTAACTAGTTTTATTGTATTTCTCGTTTTTAGATATGCGTATCTATTTACCTTGTATCTAGTTTACCTTTCTTGCCTAGTATTACATGTGTTATGTACTTTTGTTTAAAATCATGCATACTAGGTAAATCACATGGTAGGATTGCTTGCTTTCAATTCATATACTTAAGCAAACCTACATGGTTTAAAATGTTTATTTAAGCACGGCACATAGCTTCTATATGACTCCATAGTAAATGATGCATAAATTGAAAATTTTGATTTCTACAAAGTGTATCATTTAACTTATATGTGCCAAAGTTTGGATTATGGATAATTTGCCCCTCTTGATATCAAATCAAAGTGCATGTCTCCTACAAGTATTCAAAACTTGTATGCACACCTTTAGGGGGAGGTTACTCTATAATCTAACACTTTGAGACTAACACCTTTTCAAGTCTATTTCATGTGATAGTCTCATTGTAAGGAAAATGAAGTCCCCGGAGAAAGACAACAATCTTCCACTGCAAAATCTCCAAGAACTCTTATGTCTCTCAAGCTCACCATTGACTTTCAATTGGTATCTTTTGAGACTACATTCAGTATCATTTACATGTCTTCTCCAATATTTGATTAGACTATATTTCATATCATATGCTTCCATGTTGCAAAAATGCATAAGTAGTTAACTCATATTCTGTTACCTATGCATAAGGGAAGTTAGTCTTTTCAAATCATGTCTTGCACCTCTAATTTTCACATGCTTTTTCCTAAGTAGAGGATCTCTGTCAGGGGGAGTATTTCTTCATCTCTAAAGGGGGGGAAAAACTCTTTCTAAAGGAGAATACTCATTTAGGGGGAGTAATCTTTTGAGGACTCCTTCAAGTGGTATCATTCACATAATTTAATTTAATATCCTTCTAGTGATATCATTTGATACAATTCTTGATGAGGGCAAGCTTTTATTTACTTCCTACATGCTTTTAATGTCTTCCTTTTCGGTGGTTGATGCCAAAGGGGGAGAAGTTTAGGGACCAAAGCAATGAAAACTATATCAAACACCAAACATCACCAATTAAAAATTTTATATCTACAAATGGCTTTTCAAGTGGTTTTGGTTATTTGGTCCAAAAATAGGAAGTAAGTGAATTATGGAGTTAGGGGGAGGCTTAAGTCCATAATATCACATTGTGGGGACAATCATGCATCTTAGCAAGTAGATTGCATATTTTCACTCAAATACTTGTATTATTTGCTTGCTTTGGTTGTGTTGTCATCAATCACCAAAAAGGGGGAGATTGTAAGGAAAATGGACCCCGGGCCATTTGGCAAATTGAGTTTTGGTGTTTGATGAACAACACAATCCGTGAACTAATAAGTTTTCTAGTGTTTGTGTTTGTAGTTCACAGGATGCGAAGAGAATTGGACCAAGGCAATGAGGATGCAACACCTCAAAAGAAGACATAAAAAGATGCATAGGAGTCCAATACTCAAGAACAAAGAAGCCCGAAGAAATCAGCGAAGAAATCCAAAGATAAGGGCTGTCAGCCAGCGCCTGGTGGCGCACCGGACAATGGTGTCCGGTGTGCACCGGACTGTCCGGTGAAGCACCGGACAGTCTGCGCAGAGAGGCCACAGACAGGCGCTCTCTGGCTGTAGCACCGGACTGTCCGGTGTGCACCGGACTGTCTGGTGTGCCAACGGGCAGACGGCAACGGTCGGATCCAACGGTCGACTGCTACAGGCGCCAACGGTCGGCTGACGTGGCGTGCACCGGACATCTACTGTGCAGTGTCCGGTGGTGCACCGGACTGTCCGGTGCACCCGACGATAGAAAGCTGCTGCTTTCTGTCCAACGGCTAGTTTGGGGTGTGGAGGCTATAAATACCACCCCAACCGGCCATTCTCAAGTGTGAGAGCCCAAGCAACATACCAAGACACATAGTGCATATTTCCAAGAGCTCAAACACCCAAGTGCTTAATAGAATCACTCGGTGATTAGTATAGGTGCTTTGCGAAGTGCTTAGGTTAGTTAGACCGCTTTAGCGCTTGCTCTAGGTGAACCCTAGTTAGTTGAGTGAGTTTTGTAAAACCACACAACCCCTCGGCTCTTGCGTGAGTCGTTGTAATTGTACTGAGTGGGGCGAGAGTCTTGCGAGACCGTGACAACCGCGTTTGTGTCACGGCCGCCACCGTGTACCGGAGGGAACGAGGCCCGCGGCGTTTCGGCCGGAAGCTCGATAGTGGAGACGGCGGGGAGCGTCCGAGAGGAGCCGGAAGCGGAGCACCACTTGCGCGTGGAGAAGGCTCGCGGCTCTCTACGGAGTTACTCGACCGTGGTGCTTGGCCCTTGCGTGGGCTTCCCTTTGCGTAGGGGCACCAACGAGGATTAGTCGGGACCTTGCGTGGTTCCGGATACCTCGGTAAAAATACCGGCGTCATCCACGAGAGTTTGCTTCTCTACTTAGCTCTTTACATTCCGCATTTATATTAAGCATTTAAGTTTCAATCTTGTAGTCATACTTATTTAGTATAGATTGAAACTTAGCCTTTGCGGTAGAGATAGCAACACTTAGACAAAACCTGGTTTGCACATTCTAGTTTTGATTATTTGCATAGGTTTTGCTCTAGGGATTTAATTGTGGCCTAGTTTAGTAAAAGTTTTAGAAGTCCTAATTCACCCCCCCCCTCTTAGGCGTCACCCGTTTCCTACAGGGGGAGAGGACGGGGCGAGCTCGAAGATTGTTCTTCCACCATGCGGGGAAGACGTCGCCGATTCCGCCGCCGGCGGGCGGGTTGTCGGCCGCCACTGTTGTTGTCGCACGGCGGTGGAAGGAGTATCATGTCGTAGCTGCCGTCGAGGGACATGAACTCAAGACTCCCGAAACGGAGCACCGTCCCGGGTTGGAGAGGTCGCTGGAGACTGCCCATCTGGAGCTTGACGGGAAGCTGTTCGTCAACACGCAGCAGGCCCCTACCTGGCGCGCCAACTGTCGGCGTTCCGAGACCGGGGGGTCCCTGAGCCGACGAGTGAATGTCGCCGCGTGCCCCAGCCCAGATGGGTCGAGCGCGAGGGCGAGCGCGAAGGGGGGAGAGCGAGGCAGCCGGAGACCGGCGTGAGAGAGGTGGGAATCCCGAGGCCTTCGTGTTCGTCCCGCGCCCAGGTCGGGTGCGCTTGCAGTAGGGGGTTACAAGCGTCCACGCGGGAGAGGGAGCGAGCGGCTCCAAGCGAGCGCGTGTCTCGTCCTCGTCCCCGCGCGGCCAACCTTCTCTAAGAGGGCCCTGGTCCTCCCTTTTATAGGCACAAGGAGAGGATCCAGGTGTACAATGGGGGGTGTAGCAGAGTGCTACGTGTCTAGCGGAGGAGAGCTAGCGCCCTGAGTACATGCCGTTGTGGCAGCCGGAGAAATTTTGGCACCCAGCTGGTGTGATGTCGTGGCCGTCGGAGGAGCGATGGAGCCTGGCGGAGGGACAGCTGTCGGAGCGGTTGAATCCTTGCTGACGTCCTCTTGCTTCCGTAAGGGGGCTGAGAGCCGCCGTCGTCACAGAGTATGCAGGGCGCCATCATTGCCTATCTGGCGGGGCGAGCCAGATGGGACGCCGGTCTTGTTCCCTGCGGCCCGAGTCAGCTCGGGGTAGGGTGATGATGGCGCCTCCTGTTGACGTGGCTGGTCTACGCCCTAGGTTGGGCGATGTGGAAGCTCCTCCGAAGCCGAGGTCGAGTCCGTCTTCCGTGGCCGAGGTCGGGTCCGAGCCCCAGGTTCGGGCGAGGCGGAGATCGCCGGCTGCTGCCGGGGCGGAGTCCGAGCCCTGGGGTCGGGCGAAGCGGAGTTCGTCGTCTTCTGGGGCCGAGCCCAATTCCGAGCCCTAGGTCGGGCGAGGCGGAGATCGTCGTCTTCTGGGGCCGAGCCCAAGTCCGAGCCCTGGATCGGGCGAGGCGGAGATCGTCGTCTTCTGGGACTTGGCCCGAGTCCGAGCCCTGGGTCGGGCGGAGTTCGCCGTCTTCCGGGACTTAGCCCGAGTCCGAGCCCTGGGTCGGGCGGAGTTTGCCGTCTTCCGGGACTTAGCCCGAGTCCGAGCCCTGGGTCGGGCAGAGTTCGCCGTCTTCCGGGACTTAGCCCGAGTCCGAGCCCTGGGTCGGGTGGAGTTCGCCGTCTTCCGGGACTTAGCCCGAGTCCGAGCCCTGGGTCGGGCGGAGTTCGCCGTCTTCCGGGACTTAGCCCGAGTCCGAGCCCTGGGTCGGGCGGAGCGGAGCTTCCTATGGTGCCTTTGGCCGGGCCTGACTGCCTATCAGTCTCACTCTGTCAAGTGGCACCGCAGTCGGGGTGGCGCAGGCGGCGCTGTCCTTCTGTCAGGCCGGTCAGTGGAGCGGCGAGGTGACGGCGGTCAATTCGGCTCTGCCGGCTGGGGGGCGTGCGTCAGGATAAAGGTGTCAGGCCACCTTTGCATTAAATGCTCCTACGATTTGGTCGGTCGGTGCGGCGATTTGGTTAGGGTTGCTTCTTGGCGAAGGCAGGGCCTCGGGCGAGCTGGAAATCCTCCGGGGTCGGCTGCCCTTGTCCGAGGCTAGGCTCGGGTGAGGCGTGATTGAGTCCCTTGAATGGACTGATCCCTGAATTAATCGCACCCATCAGTCCTTTGCAGCTTTGTGCTGATGGGGGTTACCAGCTGAGAATTAGGAGCCTTGAGGGTACCCCTAATTATGGTCCCCGACAACCGGTTTTCGACTGGTTTTGTAATGCCTGCTGCCACCCAAACCCTGTACTCAACAGTCGATCACCAACAGTCAATCAAATATTTTCTCTTTGGAATTCTTTGTAACCACACACTTGGAATGAACCTCTCGAATTCCTTTTGCGATAATACAGTTGAATCCATTTTGATAATGCACTTTGTAGTCGATGGCTCTCCATTCCATGGAGTATTTGGTTGTTTATTTGCAAGTGTCCCTAACTAATGTGCCTAACTATTTCACTGAACGACAATATACTGTTCCTAGGATTTTACGAGAGCAAATCCCTCCGTATCACGCATAGAGAAGGTCGTCGGTGGCCTTCGCTAAATCCAATAGCTAGCCTGGTCTGGCAGCACTGGCAACTTAGTAGTAGTTTCGGTTGAGGAACCGCCTGACAGCTCCGACGATGGCGCCCAGCGCCAAGAAGAGAATGAGCGTGTCGAAGCCACCGCCGACCCCGACGGCCACACTCGGACCGGGGGCGAACAAGAACGGCGACCACCCGTAGTCGTATCCGTAGCCGCCGAAGAACGACCCCTCGTAGCCGTATCCGCCTCCCAAAGGCAGCGCCACCGGCGGTGGGTTGATGTAGATGTTCGTCCTGCGCATGCATCGGACAAGGTAACATTTTGCATTCAGCGGACACAGCATGCATGTCAGCTGATTCGAGTTGCGTCTCTTTCTTCCTACGCTAGATTCTTGTACACGATTGAAATTTCAGTCTGAACTAGTGAGCTGAACTGTCGGGAAATATGTAGGATCTATTTAGGTATCATTTGATTCACATATTTATAAAGTAATAGTTAATTGATAACGTTAAATCATGTTCGTTTAAGTCAGGATCGAACATAGGGGTGTGCGACCGATGCGCTTTTATAGGGCCCCTAATTTCTAAGGGCCCCAAAATATTTCCTACGCAGCGCAAGGTCATAACTCTATTATGGGATGTGTGGCCAGTGCGCTTGTATAGGGCCCCTAATTTCTAAGGGCCCCAAAATATTTCCTACGCAACGCAAGGTCATAATTCTATTATCTAGCCCACATCATGTCTTGTCTTCCGTTCAAACGTCTTAGTGTCAAACAACCAGTATAAGTTATTTTTTAATTTTTATTCACCTGTTTTGTTAGTGTATCTTTTAGGCCTCCTTTGAAATGCAAGAATTTTAGAGAAATCATACAGGAAATTGACAGAAAACAGTTCATTTTCACAGGAAAAATGCAGGAAACCGAAAAAATCCTGCATTCCAAATAGGCTTTAATAATTATAATATTTGATTATTCTTTTTCACACGGTTTGTGCATGTTTATAAGCTTACTAGACGCTAGTGTTTCAAGATCCAACTATCGACATCATGTCTTTAACTAATCAATCTAAAAAATATAAATCAAAATATAAATCTAGTTATGAAAACCTTAAGAAAAACAAAGAATAGATGATCTAACTCAGGGTCCGAAGGGAGATGTGGACAAATTTATTATAAAAAGTCACAACGTCTAATCAAAGCCTTGCACTTGATAGTTCTATTTTTCAAATGATTTATTGAGAATGGTCTTTTATTCAATAGTTTTGTACATGGGCTCGAATTCATATGATAAAATTTCTCTTGGACAGGTAGTAGCAGGATAAAATATGCTATATCTCGGGACTGATGATTCTATCTCATTACACGTAAACAGAACATTAAAAATGCACAAATAATGGCCACCTAAGAACAAGATTCAGCCCTAAAGCACGTGAGAAGGAGGAGGCCTAGAACGACTGACGCCTGACGAGGTCCTAGTCCTACATCCTACTGGACCTCTCTCACGATGGGACGCATGCTTCTTGCATTGCTTCTGCTCCAACAGCTTCCCCTCCTCCTCCTTGATGGTCTGGATGCTGCGCCGACGCTTGACTCCATCGGCTTTTTGGTAACCCTCCCGTAGCTTGCGTTTTGTAGCCTCCATCTTCTCGTTGTCGGCGACGGACGACTTCTTGGTCTCGCTCATGTTCTTCTGGTGGTTCGATAGAATTGCTGCGGTCGGAAGCGTCTTCGTTGGCGGTACATAATGCTGCTTCTTGTGTTCCTCGGCGGTGGGAAGCATCTTTGCTGGTGGTACTTGTAGCCTCTTGCTGTGCACCTCGGCGGCAGCGGCAGGAAGCGTCTTTGCTGGTGGTACGTGCGGGTTCTTGTTGTGTACCTCAGCAGCAGCGGGAAGCATCTTCTTCTCGTCGACGGCAGCGCGCGGGAGCGGGATCTTATCAGCACAGAGATTGTCGAGCTTCTTCTTCACCGCTACAGCAGTGGCGCGGGAGGCTTCGATGGCCACCCTCCACCCGCGCACGACGTCGCGCGCGAGGCTCCGGATCCGGAACGACCCGTGGCTGCCGAGGGCGCCGACGGTCCTTGCCAGGTCTGTGGACGCCAGCAGGTCGTGCGGGACGGGCGCGACCAGCAGCGTCTTGAGGGATTCGACCATGACGTCGTCGAGCGCGGCACAGAGCTGCTCGGCCACGCCGTCATCCGTGGCGCCGCGGAGCAGCACGACGATTTCGCCACGCACGTCCCGAAACTCGGAGCGCGGGTAGCCGCATGCCTCAATCACGCCGTCGATCGCCTCGAAAGCGCGAAAGAAAGGCCTCCACCTCCGCAGGGGAAGCCCGCTCTGCTCGTCGGCCATGGTAGTTGCGGCGGAAGGCGGATGCGGGCGGGTTGCGTCGGCGGATGCGAGCAAGCGTGGCGCGGCGTAGGCGAACGGTGGACGAGCGGAACGGGTGCGCGCAGAACTGCAGACTGGACTGGAACGGGTCGCTTATTTATATATAGAACAAGCCGACGGAGTCCGACTCGAGCATGTAACGGCAAAGGCTGTTCTGTTTTGTTTTCGCGCTAATCTGCAGAAGAAGCTCCAGATTCTCTACGCGTGGACAGTTTTTCATCCAACGGCAAAGGCTGTTCTGTTTTCGCATTGGAGCCGGAGGCAGCCACATGCACGGCTCGATGGCCATGAAGTTTGTGACTCTGGCTCGGCTTCTTGGCAAATGAACCTTCGTCAGCACCTGAGCCAGGGCCCGCCGTTGTGCTGCAGAACTTTCAACAAGTTCATTGATACTTGCTCCTGCAGTTGTGCTACAGCTATTCGATGAAATGCCCAAAAGCAAATTTTGCAGAGAAACAAACATCGAGTTCACTGGTAATCTGGTATAACCACCACCTCAACAGCAATAGATTGATACTCTACTTTGGGCAATCTATATTTGTAATTACAAAGTATGTCATTTATAGGGCAACTGCGTGCACATAGTGACAGGCTAGAAGATGACATTTGTGAAGCTGAAAATCAGAGGTGTCAAATACATGCACTGCTGAAAATCAGTGTCCAATACAGCACAAAAAGAATATGGGGCACCTTCAAAATGTAATTTTCATCATCCGGCACTCCATCAAAATGTAATTTCCTAACATCTGGTTCAACATCTTGATCAACTCCAAGTAGTAATATAAGTTAAACCAATCAAGAAATAAAAAAGCAGGCCACATAATAATGAAATTTTTTATAGAATTAGTAGGATCAGTATGTACCTTTGTCAGTGCCACTTTTCTTTCCCTTCCCTTTTCTCTTTTCGTGGGATATGGTTGGTCGTTTATTATCAGTATATATTGTGCTGGCAAAAACAAAATATCTTTTATGTGAAAGACTTTAAGGGCATGCTTGCATAATATTGACCCCTCGTCGTGCAACAATTGGCCGGTTAATAAAAATTGATCCTTAAATTCTGTCTCAAACTCTAAAAATATTCTCCTTGTAAATGATTTGGTTGTAGTCTTCAACATAGATAAATTTTGGCTATAAGTAACCGGGATCTTTTGTGGTGAATGAAAATATGCATTTACCTCATTTGCACGAAGTTACCTTCTCACGTTCTACGAGGAGCTCCGAACACTAGTAGAAAAAGGCTCAACACCTGCGGGACGATTTATTTTTACAGACGGATCCGGTTATCCACCGACTGTGCTATTTCTAGTGGCGGTTCCTTAAAAAAACCGCCACTAGAAATCGTATTTCTACTGGCGGTTCCTTAAGAAAACCGCCAGTAGAAATCCATGATTTGTAGGTAGTGGCGGTTTTCTTAAGGAACCGCCAGTAGAAATACGATTTCTAGTGGCGGTTTTCTTAAGGAACCGCCACTAGAAATCATTTTTATCCTTAATTTTTTGAGTTTTTCAAACGACCTCGTATGACTAAACCACCAAAATAAAAGTTGTAGATCTCTAAAAGTTATGAAACTTTGTAGTTGACAACTTTTTTATTTGAACTCATTTCGGTTCTCAAAAATTGAATCTAAGTATGTCAAATTTAAAATTCAAATTTTGCAAACTACCTCGGATGAAAAAAGTGTCAAAATAAAAGTTGTAGAACTTCAAAAGTTATTTATCTTTGTAGTTGACAACTTTTTTATTTGAATTCGTTTAGAGTCTCAAATAAGCAATTTACACTCAAATGGTTGTAATATGTGGAGAAAACAACTACAAACTAGACACAAGGCATGTCATAGACGGAGTGGTAGTGGAGATGCCGCGACTTGCGACTTGGGGTGGTCCTGTAAAAATGATGATTTTTACTGACCCCTAGCACTTGCGGTTACGATAAACGCCACTAAAAATAGGTTTATGACCGTCAGTATAGATCTTCTCTGTACTAGTGGAAAGACCCAGTTTCCTACGAAATCTTTTCTTGAAAACTTTATTCATCCCTCAACGCATTTAGGTTTGACATCCATACATTATCCTCAACATTGTACTCCCTCAACAAGCCACGCCACTTTTTATTGAAGTAAATCTTTGATCTATCTTCATATAGACAACTCTTAAAATCAGGCATAAAGTTTCGATGATGCTTCCGAATAACATGCCCAAGATGTTTACCAACAGTGAGTTAAATATGCCATATAAAAAGGCGATGACTTGTGTTTAGGAATACATAAACTAGCAGGTGTCTTGTTGTGCTCTTTCTAATGCTGAATTCGATCTCGCCACCATAGTTATTGTACATGTCATAAGCGGTGTCCTCTAAATAAAAAGTCATTCCAACTTTAGGAGCAACTGATGTATGACTGATATTATCATTCACCTATTGTATATGGGTTAAGAAAACATAATCTAGCAATCTCATACATGACCGAACAACATCAATAAAAAATAATATATGTTCACACCAATGCATCCTTACTCGTGTTGCTTGACCCCTTCTTCCTGATACCCGACGACTTCCGCATCGATCTCATGCCCCATGGCTGTGTTGGACGCAAGTGCTACACTTGAGAATGACGATGGATCAATCTCCATCGTTATAGTGGTGGAGATGGCGGCGCTGTCACCAGATAGTTGCTGCCAAGGCGATGGCGGCATCATGATGGTCGAGCCAATGGAGGTGATAGCGTGGTGGCCGATGTGATGGAGGCAGCGGCGTGGTGGTTATAAATGTCCATATGGGTCGGGCCCATCGGGTGGCCCGCAACACGGTACGAATTTGACTCGGCTCATACCCGGCTCGGTCCGTCTAGAAACGTGTCCGGGCCAGCATGGCCCGTTAGCCGTGTCGGGTTGGGCCAAGATATTCGGTCCACAATGGTTAGCATGACCCGACCCGTTCCAACGGGCGGCACGACGGTGGGCCATTATCTGGGATATATACAGGTCGCCCGACCTGCGGCCTCCGCCTCGCCTCGCACACTTTGCCCGAACCCTAATCCCCTCCCCGCGGTGGCTCTCTGCTCTCTCGGATCTGTGGTCCCCCGCCGTCCGTCGGCGTCATCTCTGGTCCTTCGCACGCCATGCTTGGACATATATACTCCCTCTCCCCGTCCTTACCTCTCCTCTCCCGGTCCTCTCCCTAACACTAATCCTCTCCGGTGTTCCTCAGTCCTCGGATTCCTGCCATCGTCCGTCGTCTACGGTGCTTCGACTGCACAAGGTTTTCAGTTTATCAGTACACTACGAGCAATATGTTTTGAGTTTGTACAACTTTATGGAGGTTGAGATTATTCAACTGAAGTAGCACCTGCACTTACAATTTTATAAGTACACCATCCATCCCAGATTTGACCTTGATTCAATTTGTGCTGAACATCAAATTTGGCACCTGAACGGTTAAACAGTCCGGTCTTGTGACCCGAACGGTCTACAAGAATAACTCGGACAGTCCACGGTTAGATTAATTTGGACTGAAGTTTTTATCTCGTACATGATTATTCTAACAAACTTATAAGAAACTGTTAGATCTTGTCTATAAACGAATCTAGACCTCCACTATATTTCGCGGGAGAAGAAATGGCGGCCTAATTGTCGCGGACCGAGCGCGCCGTCGGCTGCAACCGCTCGAGCCGCTCGCCCCGGCCACATGAGGAAGCCGCCGCAGAGAGGGTTCGGAGGAGAAAGAATCGGCTCGGCTAATGATTGGTCTAGCTAGCTAGGTTTTAGCTAGGTTTTTCTGAGAAAATATGCATCGGCCGGGCAGCAGGATACTCAGTTTCTGTACACCGTGACCGCCGTTATGTAAAATGCATTAGTATAGTTGTTCTCTTTGAAGTCAGTATCTGTCTCGGACCAGCCAGTGAGCCAGCACCAGCAGAGAGGGGTTGCATGCATATGCCTGAAGAACTAGTGCATATGCATGTATGAGAGTCGCCCATGCATATGCTCTCGTCTCGTGTAGGACGGATGGACTGAAGGACGTACCATGGCTAACCCTATATACCTAGCGATGATAGAGAGAGGACGACCCAGCAGAGCCACACAGGAGGCTGCCGCCGCCGCCACCACCAGCCTGCCGTTGTGTGCGTAGCATATGAATGCATGGACTCGTAGAGCTGATCGATCCATCATCCATCCATGGAGCTAGCTAGCTAGCCGCCAGCTGCATGCATGCCCGAGAAGAATGCATGTCTCTTGCCCGCATATATATCATCATTCGGCATGGGCACATCACATCCCCATGAATTGCGCGGAGGAGCTCTCGATTATATTGCGCTGTATCTAGTGCTAGATCGATGATGCCAAGGCAGGGAGGCGCCAGGCGTTCCCACGCGCCGGCCCGGCGGTGAGCGTGCAAACGGCAGCTACTAGCGGTCAAACGGGGCGGGCACGCAGCCTTCTGCCGTCTCGTCGAGGTCGACGATGGATCTGGATCACGCGCGCTCCCACACCACGCCACGCCAGCCACATATATTGCATGCCAATGGCATGAGCCATGAGGGCTGCAGAGCGAGCGAGGCGCTCGATCGCATTGCCCGCCGCGTGCTGCAACTGGAACTCCAGCTCTGGAGCCAGCGCTCGCGCCACATTTAACACGCCAACGCACACACCTCCCGTCCTCCGTCGTCCTCTCCGGGTGCGCCGGCCGGGCCGGGTCTTGGTTCCTTTCTCTCGGAGTGAGGGCGACTGGGGGGTTAAGGCTCATCAATAGGGGCCGGCCGGGGTTGGGTGGGTGCGGCATGCATGGACACGAGGGATGGGATAGGGGGATTCAAGGCTCTTGTGCCCTGCGCCCTTTGGGTTTCCAGAGTTGAGTTATACTACTTACGTACTGTTGCTTAGGTTCTGTTTGTTTGGATTATATAATCTTACTTATTTTAAACTAATAATGCTTAGTTCAAAATAAGTGACATTATATAATCTAGTAGATTATAATCTCAAACAAACAGGTTCTTAGTTAGTTAGTTAGTAGATTATAATCTCAAACAAACAGGTCCTTAGTTAGTTTCTATAAAATCTTGTAATATCTATGGTCAAAGTGAAAGTATAGTCAGTAGCTAGAGGCTGCAAGTTCTGTTACGTTGATGCCAGTTCTCTCGTGCGCCCATCAGTGTGAGGACTGAGGAGTGTTTACGACGTGCGCACACTAGAAGCGCGCGATTGGCCGGGCTCGCTGCAATTACTAGCTAGTTGGCTAGCTAGTGGTCAGTGGTCACCACTCACTGGGGAGACTGAACTGAAGCGAACCACGCGCAGCGCTGTTAAAAACCCAGAGCAGACTGCCAGGCTCGGCGTCTACTCCCATTTGTTTCACCACCTCACCTGAACGGGCAGTGCCCCTACGCGGCTGCGCCCAGTGCCGGGGCACTGTAGTGCCTCCCTCCGTCCCTCGTTCCCGTCTCCTCGCGCACCGAACCAACCCCGTGCGAGGCCGAGGCCGTGACGCGGCGAGATCGAGCCAGCTAGCTAGCTCCACGTATCACGCGGCGGGCGGGCGAGCCCCATGAGGCGGTGGCGGCGGGCACGCGCCGCCGCCGCGCTGTCGTGCCTCGCCATCGCCGTCGTGCTGCAGCAGCTCGCCGTGGTCGCCGAGGGGAGGGCGCCGTCGTTGCCGCAGCCGCAGGAGCGCGCGCTCGGTGACGCCGAGGGCCACGTCCACGCGCGCCCTCGCGGTCACAGCGGGAGCGGGCTGCCGCCGTCGACGGGTGCAAGGGCAACGACGACGACCGTGCACCACGCTGTGGGCGTCGTCGGCGCGTCAGTCCGCTTCGACGCCTCCGCCGCAGGTGGTGCCGCTCGTTGGTGTAGTAAGAGCGGCGGGCGGAAAGCAGCGGCCGGCGCCGGCGCAGCTGCTGGTGCATGCGCCACCGACGACGACAAGCGGCGGATACCGACGGGTGCTAACCCTCTGCACAACAGATAGATGATCGCGCGCAAGTGCAACCCGACGAGCTTGCTAGCCTAAGATCCATGTTATCTTTTTTTTTGAGCTTCTTCTGCAGTAGTGAAAATTATTTTCCTCTTCCTTTTTCGAGCTTTTTATCTGCCAGCATCCCAGCACCCATAGTATATTCTGCCTCTCCTTGCTGAGAAACGTACTGTATTGTACATATAGTATGCTGCAGCAGCCCATCACCTGAAACTGCTCACTTGGAATGTGGGCATGTGTTAATGCTCTTGTACCCTTTTTATTTGCCAGCTGCTGCCTGGCCTTGGTCCTGAACAGTATAGCATGCGTCCTACTGATGCTTGAATTGAAGGCCACTCTGCAGTCTGCACACAGCCACACACACATCCCTCTCGGTCTCGGGTTGCTGGGCAAGGCAAGGCATGGTAGCCCCCAATGTGAAGCGGCAGCAGGAGACACGATCCCCGGGAGAGAAAGTTGAGCTAGCCACTGCTCCGATCCTAGGTGCAAATGCAAATGAGCAGGACCCAGGAGGCGTTCTCCATGGACTTGTTCTTGGACCAGAGCCTCCTTGCCAGCTCTAGGCAGTGGTTCTGGCCAGCCCAACGTTCTTGAACCTTCAGTCCGTTTTGGTTACTGGCAAACGGTTCTTGGAGCCCTTCTGTGGCTCTGGCTGGCAGGCTAGGGAGTAAGGGGGTGTTTGGTTTCTAGGGACTAATGTTTAGTCCCTTCGTTTTATTCCATTTTAGTCTATAAATTGCTAAATATAGAAACTAAAATAGAGTTTTAGTTTCTATATTTAGCAATTTGGAACTAAAATGGAATAAAATGTAGGGACTAAAAATTAGTCTCTAGAAACCAAACACCTCCTAAGTAGTACATGAATAATGGTGGGAAGTAGCATGCATGACTACAAATAATAAATTTACGCCTTCTTTTTACATGAATAATGGTGGGAAGTAGTACATGAATAATGGTGGGAAGTAGCATGCATGACTACAAATAATCAAGAGGCCACCAAAAGATGCATAAATCTCCCTGGAACGAGGACACGGGGGAGTAATTGGATTAAAAAAATGTAGCATATAACAAACTGGCCAGGAAAAAAAACATAACTCAGGAATGAACATGAACAGGGTCATGTTAGGTTTGCGTGTACTGCACAATTCAGTTTATACTGCAATATTGCTCCCTGAAATAGGAGTGCCTATATATTAAGATGAATAAAGTTGAACAAATCATGCAACTAAAACAGCAGAACGCGTTTCAACTGTTTCGTGAAATAAACTACACCGAGTTTCTTCGCCGGGCATCTATATAAACCATGTATAACATTGAAAAATAGTATGGCACCTCAAACACATTCGATCGGATCTGTATTCGCATCACAAAACTTCCATATTGTCGAGATCAAGCTACTCCCTCTGTTTTTTACATGTCGTATTAGGTTTTGTCCTGAGTCAAACATTCCTATCTTTGATCAGCAATTTCAAAAAAAAAAAAATCCATGTAGTTTCACAACATGTGAACTATATATACTATTGAAATACTTCTCATAATAGTGAATCTAAAGACATATACCGCATATACATTTTTTTTAAAAAAAATGATGATCGAAGATATAAATATTTGACTTGGGACAAAACCATTGCAGCATGTAAAAAAACAGAGGGAATATGAGACTAATTAGGTGTGTCACCTGTGTGTAGTAGCCAGTGTCTGTTGATCCATCCAGGTTCAGAGTGAGAGCTAGAACCATGTTGAACGTGTCACCAACACGCATTGAATAGACCTCAGTAGCAACATCTAGTTGCATGCACATTTCGTTCTCGCTGTGAGCTTCGATTCGAGTAACTGTACATGGACATTATTGGAAAAAAAAGGTGGCATTACATCATCTGATATTTGTAGCAAGATAAAAGCAGAAATCTGAATAATCATGCTTTGAGGCTTTGAGCGATCAAAGAACTGCATATTGCAGAGCAAAGTATTCAATTGCTAGCAACGATTTACAGGGCAGCTATGCAGTTTCAGATGATCTTTTTTTTTCAGATGATCAAAGAACAGCTAGTTTATTTGATTCCACTCGGTGTTCCATTTGCTTCCACTACCGGAATCGCGTTCTTTGCCGAGTGTCTAAGACACTCGGCAAAGGCTATTTTACACTCGGCAAAGGCTTTGCCGAGTGTAACACTCGGCAAAGATTTCATCGGCAAAGGGTTCTTTGCCGAGTGCTTTTTTCGGACACTCGGCAAAGACTTTGCCGAGTGTCAAAAAGCACTCGGCAAATAAAAACACTCGGCAAATTAAGAATCAAAAAAATTAAAAAAAAAACAGGAAAACATTTTTTAAATTCTAGAAACAACTCTCCAACCCTATCCTATTACCTTACCCGTTACCCTATCATTTTTCACTATTATTTTGAATCAAACTTATATGTTTTGTAAATGGTGAGATTCGAACTCGCAACCTCTCTCTCGCGCGCATACCCTCCTATACCACTACACTACTACACCAATTATGTTTATATTACGTTTCCATTCCCCATGTACTATAACAAATCGAGAGTAATTTGATTATTTAAGGCACTAAATGAGTTCATTTGAAAATGTGACCAACTATAAAGTTGCATAACTTTTTGAGATCTAAAAGTTTTATTTTAATAGTTTCTACATCCGAGACCGTTTATAAAATTTGAATTTTAAATTTAAAAACTTCACACGAAATTTTCAATGATAAGATGATTTCAAATCAAAAAATTGTCAACTACAAAGTTTCATTACATTTCAAGACCTACAACTTTTATTTTGGTGGTTTTTCCATCCGAGACAGTTTGAAAAATTCAAATTTCAAAATTCAAACATAGTTTTGCATAACAAGATGATTTCAAACTAAAACATTGTCAACTACAAAGTTTCATAACTCTTCAATACCTACAACTTTCATGTTGGTGGTTTTTCCTTTCGAAGTCGTTTTCAAATTTCAAATTTTAAATTTTTTAAATTCAGACGTAGTTTTCGTTGACAATATGACTTCAAATGAAAAAGTTGTCAACTATAAACTTCTATAACTTCTCAAGATCTACAAAGTTTATTTTGGTTGTTTGGTAATTTATTTATCTCAGATGATGGTTCTAACAATATGCACAAATTCTATACGTCTCTCTCGTAGTTTCATAAACTACGAGAGAGATATAGGTTTTATGAACAAATTTATTTTTATTTTGTCATATGAAGAAATGTTCAATATATAAATTGTACATCATGATGAGTTATACAAATTTGTAGTTGAAAACTTTTTCATTTGAATTAATTTACTACTTTAAAATGTGATTTTTAAATTGTCTTTGCCTAGTGTTGGAGAAAAAACACTCGGCAAAGAGCTCTTTGCCGAGTGTTGTATTTGTGACACTCGGCAAAGAGCCCTTTGCCGAGTGTCAAAAAAATACACTCGGCAAAGAAACTCTTTGCCGAGTGTCAAAAATAAAACACTCGGCAAAGAGCTTCTTCGCCGAGTGTTTTCTTTTACCGAGGGTTTTTTGCGTGGCACTCGGCAAAGAGCTCTTTGCCGAGTGCCCGAAATAAAACACTCGGCAAAGAATATGGCACTCGGCAAAGAGCCAAATTCCGGTAGTGTTCCAATAGTTCGACCTATCCAGAAAAATTATCGGCCGACAAATGTGGTTTCGCGGGGGAGAAGTGAGATATAATAAATTGTCTTTGTCAAATTTCTTGCCATCAGGATCGACCTTGCTCACCTTGAATTTATCTTTGAAGAGGTGCAGTGCTCGGCCATTTCTCCTGCACGTGATAGATAGCAATAGATTAGCACATTTGGATGTGCCAAAAGGTCCAAAAGTTCCCAGGGGGCAAAACGTGCAAACCAACGGAGATCGAAGGGGGCAAAGATACGAAATTGCATGCGGCAGCCTATTGGTTATAGCAAATTCCCCATTGGTTCTAGGGGTTTACTATAAGGCCTTGTTCTTTTATTTCTATCCCTCAATTCATATGGATTGAGAGCAAAACGAACAAGCCCTAATAAAGAACGGTGGTTTATTAGTTGAGAAATTTCTACAGCAAGGTGATTCATCTACCGTGCGCGTCTAATGACCTAACTGACGCACTGTAACGTATAACAAAGAATACGTCCCCTAAAACCCGGGGTGGAGAGCATTAGGGCTTGGGGGTGCTCAGCTTCGCACGTGAGGAAGGAAGGAGAATGGGGGGCAAGCCGCGAGAAATTTGTATTTTTGACACTCTAAACAAGTGACTTTGCATAATTGACACTCCAAAGATCGACACCGTAAATTTAACCCCCATAACATTCACATGTTGATTTACTTGACATTTTATCCTTTTACTAGTTTTATTTCTCTTTTTTCCATTTTGTATATTTTGTAAGGACTAATCTGTCCTTCTATCCACATTCCTAGGAACGTACGATATAATATAATACAGCTGCATGTACATGCAGCCACCGCCAATCTCGCCAAAAAGGCCTCATTGCCTTGCGCCGCCAACGAACAACAGCGCACGAGGGAAGAGGGGCTTGGCTGGCGGCGCTCGTCGAAGCCCCACGGTGGCTGGTTTATTTTGGATTGTTGTTTCGTGCCATTGCTGCTAAGTCGGATCGACGACTCTTCATCCTCGTCGCCGAATTGTCAGTTGCAGGAGATCTCTCCCTCGCAGTCCCAGTTCCACTGCACAGACGTCATTCTTCGTCACCACCACAATCTAGGCGGTGGAATGGAACCTGATTCAATTGAGTCATCTAAACGGTATTAGTAATCATATTTTCAGTATCAGCCTTCAGCAGTATTATTTACAGTTATGAATTGTGGTTAACTACCAACAGGATCATGTTTTCAATATTGACATGGACAAGTTTGCCCATAAATTATGATTGGAGCATTTATGATTCAATCAATTATGTCTTCATGTTTTCCTAATTGTTGCAAGCAGGGTAGATTCGGAGGTTGCCATGGGGAGCAATATTGATGCTCCATTGTTGTTGTTTGAGGCTTCTTCACCTATCCCACAAGTTGACTGGGATAACTTAAAAATAGTAGAGACTCAAGATGAGGAAGGAAGAATTGAACCATTGAGTAGGATCAGCTATATGTGATCTTGGGCTTAAGGGATGAGGATGAGAGGAGAAAAGTAGCTGAACCGAATGGTCGTACAATGCGTGAGCAGGGAGATGAAAATACTGAAGATGTTGCCATTCCTATTAGTGATGCCATACGAGATGAGGTAGTGATTACATATGATAAGGATCACCCAAAAATGGATACCCATCAATGGATGAATTTAGGTTGGCTGTCAGGCAATTTGCTATTAATGAGGAGTTTGAGCTAGGCACAAAGAAGTCATTGAAGGAAAGGTTTAGAGGATTCTGCAAGTCTAGTAAAGAATGCCCTTGGAGGATTGTTGGTAGAAGGCAAGCTGATGGAAAAACGATAAAGGTGAAATAATATTGAGTATCATTTTAACTTGCACATATTTTTATGTGTATGACACTCACCATTTTGTATTTATTTCCCTACAGGTGACACTTTTAGTTGATAAACATGATTGTATTTTAAGCAGTAGGGTGAAGACCATAACACCATCTCAAAAGTGGGTAGCTAGCAGAGCTGTGAGCATCATTTGAAACTTACCCAACATTGGAGCTACAGAATTGCAAAAAAGCTACAAGACCAGTACTCTATCACCATTCCTTATGACACAGTTTGGAGGGGGAAAGAAAAAGCTCTTGTAGAGGTTTATGGTAAATGGGAAGAAAGTTTTGAGATGTTATATAGATGGAAGGCTGAGATACTATAGAGGTCACATGAAAGTGTTGTGGAGATTGGCGTACTAGAAATAGAAGGCAAAGTGTACTTTCATCGATTTTTCTGTGCATTAAAACCATGCATTGATGGTTTTCTAGAAGGATGCAGACCTTATTTGGGTATAGATTCTACTACACTAAATGGAAGGTGGAATGGAATGTCCAAAGGTGGAATGGAATGTCCATCTAGCCTTAGCTACAGCAGTTGATGGTCATAATTGGATGTATCCACTTGCTTATGGGTTCATTGCATCTGAAATAGAAGATAATTGGACTTGGTTTATGAATCAGCTTAAGATCGCAATTGGAGACCCTCCACTTTGCACTGTGCACAAATGCTTGTAAAGGCTTAGAGAATGTAGTGAAGAATGTGTTTCCCAATGTTGAACAAAGGGAATGCTTTTTCCATCTTATGAAGAATTTTGTGAAAAGGTTCCATGGGTTTGGAAGGATGTATCCTGTAGCAAAAGCTTATAGGGAAGAAGTGTTTATAAAACATATGGATGCAGTTTTTGAAGAATTAGATGTTGCATGGCACTGGTTAAAAGAGTACCATAATCTCAAGTGGATGAGGTGTGTGTTCAATCCAAAAATCAAGTGTGAATATGTCACTAATAATGTAGCAGAAGTTTTTAATAATTGGATCCAAGATATTAAGGACTTACCTGTTGTTGACCTTGCTGACAAGGTAAGAGAGATGATCATGGGTTTGTGGAGGAAGAGGAGAAGGATTGGAGATAGACTCCTTGCTAGAAGGATATTACCAGACATTATGGTTCAGCTGAGGGCAAATACTAAAGGTTTGGGATACTTGAAAGTTGTGGAATCCGCTAATTGGAGTGCAGAAGTTTGGGATAATAGCAAAAATTGTGAAGGCATATTGTGAAGCTTAATCAAAAGACATGTACTTGTCTTGAGTGGCAGCACACTGGTAAGCCATGTGAGCATGTTTTGGCCTTTGTAACATCACAAAGAGTATATCTTGAACAATTTGTGCATGAGTATTACTCAATGGACAAATTCAAGTCAGCTTATGGGAGAGAGATTGAGCCATTAACAGACAAAACACAGTGGCCACAAGTACAACTCCTATTTGTTGTGGGTGCACCACTTTGTACGAGAAATGTTGGAAGGCAAAGAAAATTGAGGATCAAGGGATGTTTAGAGGGTGGCCACAAGAAGAAAGGTTCCAATGATGACAACACTGCTCCCATTGATGGTAAGGGGAAGAGAATGATAAGAGGGCCAATGACTTGCCTTAAGTGTGGTTCAAAGGGTCACATGCAAGCTAGTTACAAGTGTCCACTTAATGGAACCAAAAAAGGCAAGTGTTATTTTGTCATAAAAGCTTAAACGATGTCCTCGAACTATGAGTTCTTATTTTATTTAAGTGCAGGAAGAGGAAGCGTAGAATGAACAATACAAAAATTAGTCCTGATGAGTCTAGCACGCCACAAAGGCCAACTAGAGAACAAATACTACAAGACAGTCCAGGCATAGTGACTAGAAGGTAATTACCAATCGCACATATATTTGTGTTCATCAATGGACAAACGAGAATAAGAAATATTTAATTATTTGTGAAGCATGTATGTATGCAGTCGTCTTGCATTCTTGCTAAGTGATGGCAGCTCTTCACATGCTAGCACCACTACTCCACAATGGATGTCTATTGCAGCTCCACCAGTATAGGGCATTAGAGCTCGGGGGTGCTCAGCTTCGCACGGGAGAAAGGGAGGAGAATGGGGGCAGGCTGCAGGCCGTGGCCATACCTGGCGGTTGCTCGTCACCGATGCCGACCTGGCGAAGGGTGTTGCCGCTTGCTGCCCAATCGTCGCGCGTGAGAGAGGCTAGCCGACGAAAGAAGAGGAATTCACATGGACTAGTCAGAAGATGTCCATTGCAAGGCCCAAACAAGTCCAACAAGCAGCCCGTGCTGAGGACCTGTTTTATCATGTTTTATTGATCTTCTCTCAACTTTGTGGCTCCATTTCGTTGTGTTGATATTATCTAATTCAGAATCAACTCGAATAATTTAAATGGGGACACGAAAACCTTAAAATTATGAATGCCTTTCAAACCATGTATATAAAATAAAAAAGAGAATCAACACGAAAATCAATGTTTGTCGTACATCATTTCTAGAACTACGATCTATCTATATGTGGTGTGATTAGTAAAGGGAAGGTCGTCGTCGTGATTCTCACCAAACTATGATCATTATATGAGCATCTCCAATGTGCGGAATTTATCGCCGATGTGCGTAGGAGGTTGTGGTTGCCTAGGGTACATGTCTATCGGCATCCCATAAAGGGGTTGCGACTGGTCGTGACAACCTGTGGCCCATGAATCACGTGTGTTTCCCCCCAACTCAACCTCATGCGAAGGAAAATTTGCAATGGTAGATTTATCAAACGCATGCACTAGCCTTTTATAATATTTTTGTATACCCCCTACGATATGTTGCATTTGCTCTCGTTATTCATCTATGTAAGCTTTAAGAGATTGTAGCTCATTGGTGTTACTTACATTGGGGGTATCCGTTGTGGGTCGGAGCGAAGCCAGATTAGTCGCCCGTTGCCGAATGACCTTGTTGTTCCTGTCCACCTTGAAGTTGGCCAGGAACTTCGCCTTTGCTTTTGGATTAGCTACTCCTTGTGCTCCTCAAACTGGAGCTGTTCGTCAGCCGGCGAGGTTTCCTAAGTCGGCTCTATGATATTGCTGCGAGAGACGTCAGAGTTATCCCTTGAACCGGCCATTGAGGGCCGATCTATTGGGTTTATATGTGTTGTCTCCAGCGGAGTCGCCAAAAAGTGTGTTGGCGCCGATCCGGGCGCCAATCAGTGCGTTGAGAACCGGCGGCGGTGCTCTCTGCACAGGCGCGGACGGTCCGCAGCCAGGGACCGAATGGTCTGCGACCTAGTGTAGGGCTCGGGTTCCTGCCTGACGGACCGGATGGTCCTCGCCTAATGGTCGGACGGTCCACGCGTGCGTAGGGGCGGCGAAGGTCACCAGTGGCGCCTGGATCTCACTCCCGGGAGGGATCCCGTCGAGGAGGAGAGATCCTAGGTGTTGTCTAGACTCGGCAAGCTGATCTAGACACCTCTAATCAACGTAGAGCCGAAGAGAAGCGGAGAATTTGGGGATTGAGAGGCTAAACTACAACTGAACTAGAGCTACTCCTAAATGTACAAGATAAAATATGAATTGTATTGATTATAGGTTTGATTGATCATGTACAAATCGGCTGCAGCCCTCATTTATATAGAGGAGGTCTGGACCCAATACCAACGATCTACCGAGTTAATTCTGTGAATCTAGTTAACAAAATCCGTAAGAAATATGAAACCCTAACTAATTCTGCGGACGCGCGGACCGTCCGCGTCACCGGTGCGGACCGTCCAGATCACGGACTGTCCGGCCGTCTGCCGGCCATTTTAGGTGCCCAACACGACCTATCCAGAAAAATTATTGGCCAACAAATGTGGTTTTGCTGGGGAGAAGTGAGATATAAATTACCTTTGTCGAATTTCTTGCCATCAGGATCGACCTTGCTCACCTTGAATTTATCTTTGAAGAGGTGCAGTGCTCGGCCATTTCTCCTGCACGTGATAGATAGCAATAGATTAGTAGCACACTTGGATGTGCCAAAATGTCCAAAAGTTCCCAGGGGCAAAACGTGCAAACCAACGGAGATCGAAGGGGACAAAGATACGAATAAGCCCTAATAACAGAACGAATAAGCCCTAATAAAGAACGGTAGTTTAATAGTTAGGAAATTTCTACGGCGAGGTGATTCATCTAACGTGCGCGTCTAATGACCTAACTGAATCGCGTACATTGTGTTGAATTGATAGGACGGCACTAACGCACTGCAACGTATAACAAAGAATATGTCCCCTAAAACCCGGGGTGGAAGATGGAACCAGTATGGGGCATTAGGGCTCGGGGGTGCTCAGCTTCGCACGATAGGAAGGGAGGAGAATGGGGGGCAGGCCGCGGGCATTCCTAGCGTGTGCTCGTCAGTCGTCACCGGTGCCGATCTGGCGAAGGGTGTCGCCGCTTGCTGCCCAATCATCGCGCGTGAGAGAGGCCAGTCGAAGAAAGAAGAGGAATCCACGCGGACTAGTCAGAAGATGTCCGTTGCAAGGCCCAAACAAGTCCAACAAGCAGCCCGTGCTGAGGACCTGTTTTATCATGTTTTATCGGGCTTCTCTCAACTCTGACTCCATTTCGTTGTGTTGATATTATCTAATTCAGAATCAACTCGAATAATTTAAATGGGGACATGAAAACCTTAAAATTATGAATGCCTTTTAAACCCTGTATATAAAATAAAAAAGAGAATCAACACGAAAATCAATGTTTGTCGTATCTCAAACTATGATCTGTCTATATGTGGTGCGGTTAGTAAAGGGAAGGTCGTCCCCATGATTCTCACCGAATTATGATCATTCTAAGAGTATCTCCAACAAATCTTATTAATACCAGTCTCAATCCTTATTTTAGGAAAAAGTCAAAACAACCAAAATAAATTTTAATCTCTTTGCTCTATTTTGATTCTGAAAAAAGTCAAACAAACAAAATAGATTTTAATCAATAATTTCTCTTAACTATTGTATATTGTTATTTACTTATTTGCTAAAGAATAAATATAATCTTAGAGACACTTTGAATACAAATCCACTAACCCGTTTGGATCATTGGAATTGAATTTCATTCTAATAACAGTAATTTTGACATATATCAATTAAGCTAATTCGGTTTTATGTAAAATATATTTATATACTATTATTAGTAAGATGTCTGTTGGGGCCGTGCTTCGGTGCGCCGAAGGTCTTACACGAAGAAGCAGCTTCGGCTGAAGTCGTCTCCAAGCGATGGCCGAAGGTTCCTTTTCATGGAGCTTCGGCGTTACGAACCGACATAGAGATAGAATGACCTTTTTATCCATAGAGGTCTGAGTCAATGTTGTAAACTTTTGTAAGGGGCATAATTGTAATTTGTCACAGGCTGCGACCTGTGCCTATAAATAGATGAACAGTACCTCTGTACTGTTCACGCGAACCTGTCATTGGCCTTCGCATCACACTTGTATTCTCGCCTTCCTCAGGACCGAAGGTACATTTGTAATTTAAAATCATTTATATTCATTCGTGATAGTAAAAGTAGAAATAATTCTATGATAACATTCAAATGTTTATTTTGTACCTCATGATTCATATGAACACTTCGTTCCTTGCTATTATGCTTACGAAGGTATGTCCTTCGTAACCTTCGTCCGAAATTCGTTATATCCCGAAAGGATATAAAGTCTTGAAGGACGAAGGACTTTAACTCTTAACATTTTCTATGTTGCCTTGTTCTTAATTCGAAGCATTTGAGAACAAGCCCCCAACATTGGAGAACAAGCCCCCAACATTGGCGCCCACCTCCGGTGAACTCACTTCCACTTTTCTGAGCTGATGGCTTCGTTCAACAATCAAGCTGGAGCTGCTTCGGCTTCGAAGCTGGTGCTCCCGATAACAGGCGGTTCTTGCTCAGAGCCGGCTAACAAGAAGCAGAAGAAGGAGGCTCAGAGAAGGGTGCAGCATGTTGGAGTGCAGGGACCCTTCATCAAGTCAAAATGGTCCCACATTCCAATTACTTTCTCTCAGGAAGACCTTC
Source organism: Zea luxurians (assembly GCA_029449295.1). Classification (NCBI taxonomy): domain Eukaryota; kingdom Viridiplantae; phylum Streptophyta; class Magnoliopsida; order Poales; family Poaceae; genus Zea; species Zea luxurians. Next base: position 46,664,744 of record JAOPSE010000005.1, on the reverse strand, counting down.
AGCTTAAGGATTATCCTCATAATGATGCCATGGTTATCTCTTGCGTGATCAAAGGATTTTTGGTCCACAATGTCCTAGTTGATACAGGCAGTGCAGCTGATATTGTATTTGCTAAAGCCTTCAGACAAATGCAAGAGCCTGAAGACAAGATTCATGATGCTACGCACCCTCTTTGTGGCTTCGGAGGGCGGCAGATTGTAGCACTTGGGAAGATTACCATGCCGGTAACCTTCGGATTTGTTAACAACACAAGGACTGAGCAAATTGTGTTTGATATTGTTGACATGGAGTATCCTTACAATGCCATCATTGGTCGTGGTACTCTTAATGCCTTCGAAGCGATTCTTCACCCAGCTTATCTCTGCATGAAGATACCTTCGGACCAAGGGCCTATTGCTATTCATGGAAGCCAGGAAGCTGCTAGAAGGGCCGAAGGAAGCTGGACTGACTCCAAGGCAATCCATAACATAGATGGAGCTGAAGCTTGTGAACAATACAAATTCAGGAGGGAGAAGGCAGCTTCAGCGGATCAGCCGAAGCCCATGTTATTGTGTGAGGACATAGCAGAGCAGAAGGTGCTGTTGGGCTCACAACTATCTGAAGACCAGGAGAAAACCTTGATAAGGTTTTTATTCAACAACAAAGATGTTTTTGCATGGTCAGCTAATGATCTCTGTGGAGTAAATCGCGATGTTATTGAACATTCACTCAATGTCGACCCATCCTTCAGACCCCGAAAGCAGAGGCTTCGGAAAATGTCTGATGACAAGGCCGAAGGGGCTCGCAATGAGGTAAAAAGACTCCTCAGTGCAGGAGTTATCAGAGAAGTGAAGTATCCAGAGTGGCTAGCTAACACTGTTATGGTGAAGAAGGCCAATGGCAAGTGGAGAATGTGTATTGATTTCACAGATCTCAACAAGGCTTGTCCGAAGGATGAATTCCCGTTGCCAAGGATAGACTCTTTAGTTGATGCAGCAGCTTCTTCAGAGCTCATGAGTCTCCTGGACTGTTACTCGGGCTATCATCAAATCTGGATGAAGAAGGAAGATGAGCCGAAGACTAGCTTCATAACCCCAAGTGGTACATATTGCTACCTTCGGATGCCTGAGGGGCTCAAGAATGCTGGAGGGAGTTTCAGCAGAATGACTGCGAAGGTTCTCCAATCTCAGATAGGCAGAAATGTGTTGACTTATGTCGATGACATCATTGTAAAAAGCACGAAGCAAGAAAATCATATTACTGATCTGCAGGAGACCTTCGCCAGCTTCAGACAAGCTGGTCTGAAGTTGAATCCAGAAAAATGTGTCTTCGGAGTGAAGAAGGGCAAATTTCTTGGATGCTTGGTTTCAACAAAGGGAATCGAAGCTAACCCAAATAAAATCGAAGCCATACTTCGAATGGAGCCACCAACCACAAGAAAGGGGGCCCAAAGATTGACAGGAAGGCTGGCATCTCTCAACAGATTTATATCCAGATCAGCAGAAAGAAACTTACCATTCTTCGAGGTGCTGAAGTCAGCTGAAGTCTTTCAATGGGGCCCGAGTCAACAAAAAGCCTTCGAAGAGCTGAAGCAATACTTAATAGATCTCACAACATTAACTCCACCAACGTCAGGGGCTCCTCTGTTGTTATATGTGGCAGCTTCGCACTCAGCAGTAAGTGCGGCACTTGTCCATGAGAAGTTTGATGGACAATTCAAGAAGCAGGTCCCAGTATATTTTGTATCTGAGGTCCTTAGTGTCTCAAAGAAGAATTATACAGAGCTGGAGAAGGTATTGTATGCCGTTTTAATGGCATCCAGGAAGCTTCGGCATTATTTCCAGGCATACAACATTATTGTTCCTTCTTCGCAGCCATTGAAGGATATCATGAGAAATAGAGAAGCTACTGGCCGGATTGGAAAATGGGCTGCGGAGCTCAATGAATTTTACATTGATTATGTGCATAGATCCTCAATCCAGTCTCAAGCATTGGCAGATTTCATTGCCGACTGGACGCCAGGGGCTCAGGACGAAGAAGCAAATAAAGATGCCGAAGTATGGACAGTGTTTTGTGATGGCTCTTGGGGAACCTTCGGAGCAGGTGCAGCTGCTGTGTTGGTCTCACCGTCCAAGGTTAAAACTTGCTATGCAGCAAGACTTGACTTCACCTGCACAAATAATATAACTGAGTACGAAGCCCTGCTCCTGGGTCTTCGGAAACTAAAGGCAATGGGGATCAGAAGGGCGATTCTTAAAACTGATTCCCTGGTTGTTTCGGGTCATATTGACAAAAGTTGCAAGGCTAAAGACCCGAAGCTTGAAAAATACCTAGACACGGTCCGAAGGATCGAAGCTTCCTTCGAAGGATTTTCTGTTAAGAATATCCCTCGAGGACAAAATGAGCATGCTGATTTGTTAGCCAAGTCTGCAGCACAGGGTCTGCCGCTACCTTCGGATGTGTTCTTCGAAACAATAAAGGCACCTTCAGTGGAGTTACTAGAAAGAGCAGTCCTTAACATTTCTCCTGTTTACAGCGAAGATTGGAGAACTGAAATAATCTCTTACCTTCAGGGTAACTTCCTATCAGATGACGAAGCTTATAATAAAAGGATAGAGGCGAGAGCTCGTCCGTATGTCATGATAGAAGGGGAGTTATACAAGCATGGAGTTTGCGCCCCGCTGCTCAAGTGCTTGTCTAGACCCGAAGGTATAGAGTTAATGAAAGAGATACATGCAGGCCTGTGTGGATCCCACATCGGATCCAGGCCATTACTTGGAAAAGTGTTCCGCCAAGGATTTTATTGGCCGAAGGCAGCTTCGGATGCAGCGGAGTTAGTTCAAAAGTGCGAAGGTTGTCAAAAATGTGCAAGAGATCAAAAGCAACCTTCGTCTTTGACACAGCTGATACAACCCATCTGGCCATTGCAAAGGTGGGGCCTTGACTTGTTGGGTCCATTGCCACCGGCCCAAGGGAACTTAAAATATGTTATAGTGGCTGTGGAGTATTTTTCCAAGTGGATTGAGGCGAAGCCATTAGCCACAATAACTTCGGCCACTGTCCAAAAGTTTTTCTGGCAGAATATTGTCTATCGCTTTGGAGTACCGAAGGCCATCACTGTAGATAATGGAACGCAGTTCGACTCCGAAGATTTCAGAAATTTCTGTGATCAAATTGGAACGAAGATCCATTTTGCATCAGTCAGGCATCCGGAGTCGAATGGGCTTGTTGAAAGGGCCAACGGCATCATAATGACAGGAATAATGAAGCTAATCTTTAATCAACCAAGGGGAAAGTGGCCAGATCAGTTGACCAAAGTGGTGTGGAGCCACAATACAACAACATCAAGGTCTACAGGCTTTACCCCATTCAAGTTATTATTCGGTGACGAAGCAATAACTCCGGAAGAAGCTAAAGCTGGATCAATAAGAGTGGTAGCTTCGGCAGAATCAGGTGCCGAAGATGCTTGTCTTGTGGAAAAAGATGCCTTAGAAGGGATCAGGCTTCAGGCCGTGGAGAATATCAATAAATATCAGGCTGAAACAGTTAAATGGCGAGATAGAAAGGTCCGGCTAAAAAATATTGAGCCGGGACACTTGGTGCTTCGGAGAGTGGCCAACCCAGATACAGTCGGCAAGTTACAATTGAAATGGGAAGGGCCTTTCTTAGTAGCATCTTCGTCAAGGCCTGGTTCCTACAGATTGAAGGACATGGATGGCAACGAAATTCCAAGGTCTTGGAATGCAGATGAGCTTCGGAGATATTATGTATAACTTGATGTAACTTTTTATGTTTTTCTTTTTCTTTTTCATGGCACCCTTTTCCTTTCTAAAGGGGGAGAAAGGTTTTTAATGGGGCCATCATCTGTAATTTCCTTTTTAGTTTTATAAGAGCAAAATCCCCCAAAAAATGTAAATGTAAAAAGCTGAGAACGCACCATCGAGTGCCGAAACTGAAAAAAAAAGAAGAGAAGAAGCTCCAAAGACGTCCCTAAGGGGATGCAGAGCTCTGGTTCCGCCGAAAGTAAAAGGCGAAGAAGCTCCAAAGACGTCCCTAAGGGGATGCAGAGCTTACAGCGAAAAGTCAACGCTGATACCGCCTAAGTAAAAGGCGAAGAAGCTCCAAAGACGTTCCTAAGGGAATGCAGAGCTTATACTGCCTAAGTAAAAGGCGAAGAAGCTCCAAAGTCGTTCCTAAGGGAATGCAGAGCTGATGTGTGGTTCGTTCCAAAGAAATAATGGCTGAGAGTGTGGCTTCGGATATATGTTTTGGACATTCATTCGCACATTACATTACATCATGGCATTTGCATGCATAAGCATTCATTCATAGCATCTATGCACCAAAGTGGTTGCTTCGGCAAAAAGACGAAGTGAATTTTTATGATTCGTTATGAAAAGGAAAAGCTTCGGCAAAAAGGAGAAGTGATTTTTTATGATTCGTTATGCTTTGTTGAGTACAAAAAAAAAGAAAAGCTTCGTTGCTCGGCAAAAAGAAGAAGTGGTCTTTTATGCTTCGTTGCTCGGCAAAAAGATTTGGTCTCTTATGCTTCGTTGTGTACGAAAAGAAGGGAAGGTGTTTTTTCGCTTTCGGCTCAAAATACTGATTTCGTCCACATCAAAGTGCTTCAGTAGAAGGGTAAGAATATATTACAAGGTATGTACAAAGTTCCTTGAGAACAGTTTAATTGTATTTACAAAAGTTGTTACAAAAAGTATTCTGAGTTTTTTCCTATAGTATACTTCTACTGGTCTTCATTAAGCTTCAGCTTCGGTGACAGCTTCGGCAACACATCTTAAGCGTCATCTTCACCTTCGTCATCCTACATAAATCCCATCGTGAGTAAAAATCAAGTGCAAAGGGGAAGGTAAGTACGAAGTGTCATTTCTTACTGGTTCAAGATGACTTCGAGCTTCGTCTCCAGCCTTCTCCCGCCCGCCTTTTGTCCATATCATTTTTATGAATCTATTTGAGATGCTTCGGGCGAGGTCAGGTATATCGTCCAGGATTGATGGAGACAGGGTGAAGTTGGGCCTGTTGACGATTTTCCCATGCTCGCACCCGGCCTTCAGGAACGCAGCAGCGGTACCCCGAGAAGCTACCCAGGCACAGAAGTCACCGTGCCCGGCTATAACTTCGTCAAGTTCTTCGATTTCAGCCTCAATATGGTCGAAGGCTTGTGGTAAATTTTCCGCTGAAGGTTTAAATTTCCCGCTGCTGGCTCCAACAGAGTAAAATATCTTTTTTAATCGTCCAATACAATTATTGCTAAAATTCAAGCATTTGTCTTGAAGGCTTGTTAATGAATTCTTCAAGTTTGAGCTGGCCCGGACTTCGGCTTCAAGTTTCGAATTAAGTTCTAGCTTTTCCTGTTCAAATTGTTTTGATTCACTGATAAGCTTCGAATTCAACTCTGATACCTTAGCCTCAGTCTCTGCCAGCAAGCCTTCGGTTGATTGAAGCTCGAAGTCTTTCTTCTCAATGATAGCTGATTGTTCTTTTATCTTGCTCTCTAAATTTTGAATTATAGCTTCGTGCTTTTTGTCCTCCAAATCTTGTTGCATCTTCAGAGCTTTGCTCAGTAGCATGCTCTGCACAGAAACAGCTTTTGTTAGTAACATTTTCATTATTAACAACAATAAAAACCAGAGAAAAGATTGTTTACCTTGAAGTTGGAATAAAATAAGCTGCCGACGATATGTTGTCGTCGGTAGCGGCTGATGTCTGTCTCTAGCTTCGGAAAACCGATACTCTTTGATAGAGTACCGATTACCTTAGCTCCAGTTTGGTCTCGAATGCAGCCTAATATTTCATCGTCCACACCTCCAAATAGGAGAGCTCCGGGCTTATAGCCGCAAGATTTGGCATAGTCCTTAAGTTCTTCCATTTCGGCCTTCGACAGTTTTTGCCCAATTAAATTTTGGAATGTGTAGGCTTCGTCGTCCGAAGTGTCCTCGGCTATTTCTTTCCCCTTCCCAGGCACTGTGGCCATGGTTTTTTCAGCAGCAGTGCCAGCTTCTTCTGCAGCCATGTCTTGCAAGATTTTGTCAATGTTCTCAATAGTAGTTTCTAAGTTTACATCTTCGGCTGTAGCGGCTTCGGTAGCCGCGACCTCCGAAGGTGCGACTTCGACGTTTGTGGTGCCTTCGACAGCTGGTGTTTTCTGAATTGACGCCCTAGGCGGCGTCTTGTCGATAACTTCAGTTACCGCAATAATTCTTTGCCGCTTGGGTTTGCTTATCTTCGTTTGATCCGGCTCGTCCACCTTTCGAAAAAGCTTCGTCAGTTGGAGCTTTAATGGACTTAGCTTCGTGGGCATGGGTTCAGTCATTACCTTTAAAATCTCCTCCACGTCGCTGGTAGAAGGTGGCGTGGGGGTCCCATCTTCTTCGGATAATTTTCGTTTCGGAGTTGATATTTTTCTTTTCTTGGGAATTTTCTTCTCTTTTGCTGGTCTTTCTTCACCCTTGTCCAGAGCTTCGGCCACTCTTTTTCTTTTTTGGCCCTCGGCACCCTTGTTCAACTGCTCATAGTCAGGGTACTCGAAGCCCAGGGCATCAAGCACTCGGTTCAGCCTTCGCTTCGGTCGGGCGCCGAAGGCCACTGTCATTAGTTGATCCTCTTTTTTGGAATAATTCCCCAGGATTTCATTGCACATCACCTCGATTGTGTCTAACCACTCTTTGCAGGGTTTTTTAAAGTACTTCTTAAACTTGAAGTGATAAGGAAGCCGGACCAGCTCCCCCTTCTTCCTCTCTCCCTCCAGCTTCGGCATTTCCCACTCTTTTAGAGTAGGGAAAACTCTGAATGCCAAGAATTCCTGAACTAGATCCCTGGTGCCAATATGTTCTGAAATAATTTCAAATTCACCCAGAGCAGCCCAGGTGGGACCTTCCAGCCTGCCGATGTGGCATCGTGGCCTTGTCTCTCCAAAGATTAAATCCAGAGGGCTTTGTACCAATTTTTCTTTGTCTTCGTCAACTTTTACATAAAACCACTCAGATTTCCAGCCTGCTGGCCATTTGCTTCGGTAGCTGATGACAGGACACTTTGTTGTCTTCCGGTAGGCAAAATTATAGCAACCGAAATTATCATGTAGCCCATCTTTTCTGGCCTTTGTTTGGTAATGTAATTCGTGAACGCGGCAGAAGCTGTCGGCAAACGGTTCCACAGCTTGGCTTCGGAGGGCCCAGATATAAACATTGAGCCTAACGATGGCGTTAGGAGTCAATTGATGAAAGTAGATACCAAACCTCTTCAGTATCTCCGCAATAATCTTGTGAAGAGGGAATCTCAGCCCAGCCTTTAAAAAGCTCTTGAAGATGACAATCTCGTCCTTCCCTGGCTTCGGGGTGGTTTCTTCTCCCCCGAAGCGAAGTAGCTTCTTCTGGTCTTTATTGAAATAACCTGCTTTCACCATCTTCGAAAGATCAGCCTTTGAAACAGTTGATTTCCCAAAATCCAGGTGACTGGGCTTGCTGGGCATGGCAATACGGTAGTCATCTTCGGGATCAGTCCCTTCAATGTTTTCTTCTTCTCCTTCGGCAGTCGTCGGGTTTGCTTCGGCAACAGGCATTTCTTCCGCAGTCACTAGACCGGAACGCTGCATCGCTTCGGAGATGGGCACAGTGTTCGAACCTTCGGCTTCGTTTCCCTCACGTACAACTTTGGCAGTAGATCGCACTCTCACCATTTGATTCTGAGTTTGAGGAAGTCAGATACTTTTTTCTTTTTTCTTTCCTCCCGAAGCTCTTCTTTCTGACGAAGCAGACGTCGAGATGGACCTTCGCTCGATTCTGAGAGTCAAGCTTCGGCTATGGTGGAAAATTTTGGCAGCAAAACAGTGCAAATAGCAATGAATGCTGTGGTAACTTCACACCTACCCGTCTGTTTATATAGTGCTGCAGGTAAGAAGGCGAAGCGGCAGGATTTTTTACACCAAGCGGGCAGTCACTCGTACTCGCTGGGCAGTGGACCGCAAAGATCAAACAGTAACTCGGCAAGGTGGGCCTGGCACGCGCTCGGAAGCCGGATCGTTTCTCCACAACGAGCTCAGGGAAGGTGTTTTTTGGACCTTCGGCTTCCCGAAGCTGAAGAGGCTTTTTTCACGGGTCAAGCTCGTTACGAAAAACGATCTAGCACCGCGAAAGGGGCTACTGTTGGGGCCGTGCTTCGGTGCGCCGAAGGTCTTACACGAAGAAGCAGCTTCGGCTGAAGTCGTCTCCAAGCGATGGCCGAAGGTTCCTTTTCATGGAGCTTCGGCGTTACGAACCGACATAGAGATAGAATGACCTTTTTATCCATAGAGGTCTGAGTCAATGTTGTAAACTTTTGTAAGGGGCATAATTGTAATTTGTCACAGGCTGCGACCTGTGCCTATAAATAGATGAACAGTACCTCTGTACTGTTCACGCGAACCTGTCATTGGCCTTCGCATCACACTTGTATTCTCGCCTTCCTCAGGACCGAAGGTACATTTGTAATTTAAAATCATTTATATTCATTCGTGATAGTAAAAGTAGAAATAATTCTATGATAACATTCAAATGTTTATTTTGTACCTCATGATTCATATGAACACTTCGTTCCTTGCTATTATGCTTACGAAGGTATGTCCTTCGTAACCTTCGTCCGAAATTCGTTATATCCCGAAAGGATATAAAGTCTTGAAGGACGAAGGACTTTAACTCTTAACATTTTCTATGTTGCCTTGTTCTTAATTCGAAGCATTTGAGAACAAGCCCCCAACAATGTCAAAGATATTTATGTGCTACATTTTTATAGAGGAGTGAGACGAAGAGTGTCATGTAAGTTACAGAGTAGAAACAAATTCTACTACTACATAAAATCATTTCTCAGCCTCCACCTCATGAATTTGAGATAGACTTATATCTAAACTTTGGGAAGTGGTGGAATGTCAAATTCCAAACTAAATAAGTTATTTTATTGAGTGAATTCCAATTCTTCTAAAATGAAGGATCCAAACGCCGCTAATATACAAGTTTCATGGTTTAAACTTGTGTATGTTTTGAGTGACCATTGATCAAAACCTATATAAGTTGACCGTCTCCCTATCTGAAATATGGCTCTCTCCCAGGACGGAGACGGTTGACAGAGTGGATGCAATGGTCTTTTTCTAGTGACAGAAATTGTTAATGCAAATCTCCCCCGTTCCAAAATAATGAACGCTATGGTACTCGTATTGGTAAAAGACATAATTGATGCTGAACTGTGTGTGAAACATAATGATGAAAAGTCATAATCGCAATATGTTTTTAAAAATAAGTTATGGTGTCCATTTGACCATTTACCAACCCACACGATTTTAAATTAAAACTTGACTTGTACGTAACGTGGAGAAACAAATAATGTTAAGGGGAAATATTATATTAGATAGACTGAAATAGGTACCGTAGTGCATCAATAAAATCTTCTAGCTTGTTCATAAACCCTAAACCACGCGGAGAAACAAATCCACGCGGACTAGTCAGAAGATGTCCGTTGCAAGACCCAAACAAGTCCAACAAGCAGCCCGTGCTGAGGATCTGTTTTATCATGTTTTATCAGGCTTCTCTCAGCTCTGTGACTCCATTTTGTTACGTTGATATTATCTAACTAGGTATGTGCCCGTGCGTTGCAACGGCATATAAATTGATGAGCCTCCAATAGCTCAGGGCCTTGACGACGAACGGGGTAAGTACAATGATGACGACAAAATTTGTGATTAAACAATACCGTGTGTTACTACGACCCATAAATTGCACGACGACTATATGAATACAACGACATTGATATCTTTTGCTATACAGTGTTTCTTTCTGATTTTATATTAGATATTCGAACTCCATATCACTGTTCTAGCAGTATACCAATCAGGTCCACCGATACATAGTGTGAAACGATCCCTACAATATACAAAACATTTTTTTATGCCTTAGACATCTTGTTGTTCCTAGAGTTTTTCAGGAGCTCAAACTTTAGATAGAAAATTGAGAAATCAGAAGTTACAGTCACAATAATCAATGATTAAAGAATAGCTCGGCTATGGTGAAAGCATCCCCAATTAGATCTGTTATCTTCTAGGAAAATCAGAAATGAATGGAAGAGCACATATGCGCCAGGACAAGAAGGAACCGAGACATAAAAAATCGTCAGACTTGACTTGCTACATCATATCCGTGTCTTCTACTTCAACTTGTACTTTTATATCACTGATGGAGATAGGATTAAATCAACAGAGGAGTTTCTGCACGCCAGCAGTGTGATGGTGGCACCAACGACTGCAGCCGGGCAAAAAATATAAAAGACAATGTTCCCGGGTCAAATTCCCTCATGAGAACTACACAAGCTGCTATAGCACTTATACACAGTTTCACTCATTTGATCCAAGAATATATATATATATATGCAATTTTATTCTTGGATCAAAAGAGTGAAACTGCGTATAAGTGCTATAGTAGCTCACTGGATATTGAGTATCAATCATTCAAAACAGTTTTATCATTAGGTTGGCATAATGTTTTATAAAAACATAAGCTACTCAGATCATTGGATATTGATGTCAACCTAATGCATCTAATTGAATGATTGATCTCTACTATGTTCGAGAATTCAAACCTTCAAAGATGTGGTCAAGTGAAACAAAATAGTATTAACACATTTGATCACAGTAGTTATATCTTACATCTGAGTGTAAAAATAGCTAACCTCAGTCCTAACAAAATAGTATTAATACATTTCGGTGCAAACTTTTGGCCTACTAAGGCAGTAAACAAATTTATAACAAAACCAAGTTCAAGTTTAGTCATTCATCACTAAAAGTAACTTATAACCAATTGTTAAGGTGTAGTGTGGAATGTATAACAAGCGCTTGGTTGACAAAGAGATCGCTTATGCTCATGCAATTACTTTACATGGAAGTATCCATCACTGCCTATTGAATTGTAATAGATAACATGGGACCAATTTCCCATACATGGATCTCCATGGTTCCAGCTACTAAGATTTCCAGGTGGATCTATCAAGCTGCCCCTAATAGTTTGAAAATAATGTTGCAAGAAAAAAATTGAAGGCATGAAAAACAACTGTGATAATATTAGTGCTGTTGAATTGTATACACCTCTCCTCCAAAGTAAGGGCCATGTTTACAAGGTAAAAGTGAAATGGACTCAAATGACAATTATGCAAAGATCAAGTTGAGTAATGGGTATGCATGCAAAGTGCAGTGAATAAGAAGGATTTTACCTTCCCATGGTGCAGGGATCTATGCAACAGTCGTTTGCAAAAGGGTAAAAGATAATGTGAGGATAATGGAGCACATATAGAGCACTTGTGGTTGTAACATATTTTGCCCCATTTGTCCAGAATATATATGTTTTACCCTTGCAGGATCCCTCTGATAGCATAATCCATTCCCTGTTAGGGAGCAGTAGGTGTTAGTTGTACAAACCCAAGATACATAAAGGGCATGAAAATAAGTTATTACTCAAAGTGATTGGCAAATTTATGAAAATTATTCATCAAAAAGGAAGGGTTGTTACTTAGGAAGAGAAAGGGCATCACTATTCACATATTCAACAACCTGAAGTTGAAGGTGTTGCTAGCAATCCTAGAAGAAAGAGTGAAAGGTTAGCTAAGGACATAAACAAAAATTACAGTATGATGAATTAATTATCCAGACTAAAAATGAAGCATCTAAAAATATGATCCCCACCATTTTAAAGATCAGAATCATCAACTAAGTTTAATGTAGGCAGTAATAAGTCAGAAGTTTGAAGTAGCTACAAATTATTGTCCAATATTTGCACAAGTTTCTAATTTATTAACACCTTAAAACGATATTGATAGCCCATATGTGGAAATCATAAATGTCATAACTTCAATTATGTAGTGTACAACTTATTTCCAGGAATAGCATTTTACAAGCAACCAAAATTAAAATAGTTTCTGGATAAAACTAAAAACGATCCAAAAAATGGAAGAGTGTATCTATGAGAGGTATCAATCATCTCCAAGTAAGAATTGTCTTGTTGACTTTATCTCCTAGCATTTTCCTATTTTTATACATTGTATTTCTCATCCAATTGGACCAGGTAGAGTCCTGCTGTATGAAAAATAATGTTTTCTCGTCCGATTTGTAGAAGATATTTCTTTAAAATCAAATACACAAAGGATGAAGAACCAAAAATGGATGCATCCACTTATTAATACAAAATACATAATTGTTCAGGTCTTTTGGCTTAGACGGATCTGATTATAGGAACTTGGCAAAGTGAATAGGTGATATACCATCTGACTTTCTAATGCTCTGATTGATCAATAATGAAAGTGCAACAATCCTGATGATGACTAAGGCCCCTTCGGTTCCATCCAAACTAAAGTTTAACCGAAACTATTAAATAGCTAAAGTTTAGCTAGCAGTGGAGTGTTTGGTTTCTTAGATAATGAGCTAGATAATACAAACTAAAGGACACAAGTGTCCTTTTTATTTGGCGCCATCGGTAAAAAAACATGGCCATATAAGCCAATTAACCAATAGTAGCTACCAATGCTAATGTTTCATGATGGCAATGTATTTTTGAAAGGGAATTAGGCTTACACCTAGTCCCTAATTAATTTTGGTGGTTGAATTGCCCAACACAAATATTTGGACTAACTAGTTTGCTCTAGTGTATAAGTTATACAGGTGCCAAAGGTTTACACTTAGCCAATAAAAAGACCAAATATTGGGTTCAACAAAAGAGCAAAGGGACAACCGAAGGCACCTCTGGTCTGGCGCACCGGACTGTCCGGTGTGCCACCGGACATGTCCGGTGCACCAGAGGACTCCAACTCAAACTCGTCACCTTCGGGAAATTCCAGAGGCGACTTCGCTATAATTCACCGGACTGTCCGGTGTACACCGGACAGTGTCCGGTGCTCCAAAGAAGAGCGGCCTCAGGAACTCGCCAGCCTCGGGAATTCGCTTCGGCTGCTCCGCTATAATTCACCGGACATGTCTTGTGTACACCGGACTGTCCGGTGTAACTGCGGGGCAACGGCTACTTCTGGCGCCAACGGCTACCTGCGGCGCATTAAATGCGCGCCAGCGCGCGCAGAGGTCAGGCACGCCCATGCTGGCGCACCGGACACTCTACAGTACATATCCGGTGCGCCGGTCGGAACCCAACGGCTTTGGTGACGTGGCTGTCGCACCGGACATGTCCGGTGTGCACCGGACTGTCCGGTGCGCCATTCGACAGACAGCCTCACCAAACGGCTAGTTTGGTGGTTGGGGCTATAAATACCCCCAACCACCCCACATTCATTGCATCCAAGTTTTCCCACTTCAACTACTTACAAGAGCTCTAGCATTCAATTCTAGACAACCAAAGTGATCAAATCCTCTCCAAACTCCACACAACGCCCTAGTGATTAGTGAGAGAGATTTGCTTGTGTTCTTTCGAGCTCTTGCGCTTGGATTGCTTTCTTTCTTCTTTGGTTCTTCATTGCGATCAAACTCACTTGTAATTGAGGCAAGAGACACCAATCTTGTGGTAGTCCTTGTGGGAACTTTGTGTTCCAAGTGATTGAGAAGAGAAAGCTCACTCGGTCCGAGGGACCGTTTGAGAGAGGGTAAGGGTTGAAAGAGACCCGGCCTTTGTGGCCTCCTCAACAGGGAGTAGGTTTGCGAGAACCAAACCTCGGTAAAACAAATCCATGTGTCTCACTCTTTATTCGCTTGTGATTTGTTTTGCACCCTCTCTCGCGGACTCTATTATATTTCTAACGCTAACCCGGCTTGTAGTTGTGTTTATATTTGTAAATTTCAGTTTTGCCCTATTCACCCCCCCTCTAGGCGACTTTCAATTGGTATCAAAGCCCGGTGCTTCATTAGAGCCTAACCGCTCGAAGTGATGTCGGGAGATCACACCAAGAGGGAGATGGAGACCGGCGACAAGCCCACTACGAGCCACGGGAGCACTTCGTCGGAAGAGTCCCGCACCAAGAGGAAGGAGAAGAAGAAGGACTCCTCCAAACGGAAGGAGAAAAGATCTTCTTCTTCTCACCACAAAGAGAAGAAGGAAAAATCTTCTTCCCACAAGTCGCATCGGAGAGGCGACAAGCACAAGAGGATGAGGAAAGTGGTCTACTACGAGACCGACACTTCATCAACATCGACCTCCGACTCCGATGCGCCGTCCGTAACTTCTAAGCGCCAAGAGCGCAAGAAGTTTAGTAAGATCCCCTTACACTATCCTCGTACATCTAGACATACTCCATTACTTTCCGTTCCATTAGGCAAACCGCCAACCTTTGATGGCGAAGATTATGCTAGGTGGAGTGATTTAATGAAATTTCATCTAACCTCACTCCACAAAAGTATATGGGATGTTGTTGAGTTTGGTGTACAGGTACCATCCGTAGGGGATGCAGACTATGATACGGACGAAGTGGCCCAAATCGAGCACTTCAATTCCCAAGCCACAACCATTCTCCTCGCCTCTCTAAGTAGAGAGGAATATAACAAGGTGCAAGGATTGAAGAATGCAAAGGAGATTTGGGACTTACTCAAGACCGCGCATGAAGGTGATGAACTCACCAAGATCACCAAGCGGGAAACGATCGAGGGGGAGCTCGGTCGCTTCCGTCTTCGCCAAGGGGAGGAGCCACAAGATATGTACAACCGGCTCAAAACCTTGGTGAACCAAGTGCGCAACCTCGGGAGCAAGAAATGGGATGACCACGAGGTGGTTAAGGTTATTTTGAGATCACTCATTTTCCTTAACCCTACTCAAGTACAATTAATTCGTGGTAACCCAAGATATACACTAATGACTCCCGAGGAAGTAATCGGGAATTTTGTGAGCTTTGAATGTATGATTAAAGGCTCAAAGAAGATCAACGAGCTTGAGGAGCCCTCCACGTCCGAAGCACAACCGGTGGCATTTAAGGCGACAGAGGAGAAGAAGGAGGAGTCTACACCAAGTAGACAACCAATTGACGCCTCCAAGCTCGACAATGAGGAGATGGCTTTAATCATCAAAAGCTTTCGCCAAATCCTCAAGCAACGGAAGGGGAAAGACTACAAACCCCGCTCCAAGAAAGTGTGCTACAAGTGTGGTAAGCCCGGTCATTTCATTGCAAAATGTCCTATATCTAGTGACAGTGACAGGGGCGACGACAAGAAGGGAAAGAGGAGAGAAAAGAAGAGGTACTACAAGAAGAAGGGCGGAGATGCCCATGTTTGCCGGGAGTGGGACTCGGACGAGAGCTCCACCGACTCCTCTGATGACGAGGACGCCGCCAACATCGCCGTCACCAAGGGACTCCTCTTCCCCAACATCGGCCACAAGTGCCTCATGGCAAAGGACGGCAAAAGGAAGAAGGTTAAATCTAAATCCTCCACTAAATATGAATCCTCTAGTGATGATAATGCTAGTGATGAGGAGAATAACTTGCGTACCCCTTTTGCCAACCTTAACATGGAACAAAAGGAAAAATTAAATGAATTAATTAGTGCCATCCATGAAAAGGATGATCTCTTGGACTCCCAAGAGGACTTCCTAATCAAGGAAAATAAAAAGCATGTTAAGGTTAAGAATGCTTATGCTGTTGAGGTAGAAAAATGTGAGAAATTATCTAATGAGCTAAGCACATGCCATGACACTATTGCCAACCTTAGAAATGAAAATGCTAAATTAATTGCTAAGGTTGATTCTCATGTCTGTATTGATTCAACTTCCAATCCTAGGAATGATAATGTTGATTTACTTGCTAGGATTGATGAGTTGAATGTCTCTATCGCTAGCCTTAGAAATGAGAATGAGAAATTGATTGCTAAAGCTAAAGAATTAGATGTTTGCAATGTTACAATTTCCAATCTTAGAGATAACAATGATATTTTGCGTGCTAAGGTTGTTGAACTTAATTCTTGCAAACCCTCTACATCTACTATTGAGCATGTGTCTATTTGTGATAGATGTAGAGATGTTGATATCAATGCTATTCATGATCACATGGTATTAATTAAACAACAAAATGATCATATAGCAAAATTAGATGCTAAAATTGCCGAGCATAACTTAGAAAATGAAAAGTTTAAATTTGCTAGAAGTATGCTCTATAATGGGAGACGCCCTAGCATCAAGGATGGCATTGGCTACCAAAGGGGAGACAATGTCAAACTTAGTGCCCCTCCTAAAAGATTGTCTAATTTTGTTAAGGGCAAGGCTCCCATGCCTCAGGATAACGAGGGTTACATTTTGTACCCTGCCGGTTATCCCGAGAGCAAAATTAGGAAAACTCATTCTAGGAAGTCTCACTCTGGCCCTAATCATGCTTTTATGTATAAGGGTGAGACATCTAGCTCTAGGCAACCAACACGTGCCAAGTTGCCTAGAAAGAAAACTCCTAATGCATCAAATGATCATAACATTTCATTTAAGACTTTTGATGCATCTTATGTGCTTACTAACAAATCCGGTAAGGTAGTTGCCAAGTTTGTTGGGGGCAAACACAAGGGCTCCAAGACTTGTGTTTGGGTACCCAAAGTTCTTGTTTCTAATGCCAAAGGACCCAAGAACGTTTGGGTACCTAAAGTCAAGAACTAAAATTGTTTTGTAGGTTTATGCATCCGGGGGCTCAAGTTGGATCATCGACAGCGGGTGCACAAATCACATGACTAGGGAGAAGAAAATGTTCTCCTCCTACGAGAAAAACCAAGATCCCCAACGAGCTATCACATTCGGGGATGGAAACCAAGGTTTGGTCAAAGGTTTGGGTAAAATAGCTATATCTCCTGACCATTCCATTTCCAATGTTTTTCTTGTAGATTCTTTAGATTACAATTTGTTTTCCGTTTCGCAATTATGTCAAATGGGCTACAACTGTCTATTTACTGATGTAGGTGTCACTGTCTTTAGAAGAAGTGATGATTCAATAGCATTTAAGGGAGTGTTAGAGGGTCAGCTATACTTGGTAGATTTTGATAGAGCTGAACTCGACACTTGCTTGGTTGCTAAGACTAACATGGGTTGGCTCTAGCACCGCCGACTAGCTCATGTTGGAATGGAGAATCTTCATAAGCTTCTAAAGGGAGAACACATTTTAGGACTAACAAATGTTCATTTTGAGAAAGACAGGATTTGTAGCGCATGCCAAGCCGGGAAGCAAGTTGGCACTCATCATCCACACAAGAACATCATGACTAGTGACAGGCCACTGGAGCTCCTACACATGGACCTATTCGGCCCGATCGCTTACATAAGCATCGGCGGGAGTAAGTACTGTCTAGTTATTGTGGATGATTATTCTCGCTTCACTTGGGTGTTCTTTTTGCAGGAAAAATCTCATACCCAAGAGACCTTAAAGGGATTCTTGAGACGGGCTCAAAATGAGTTCGACTTAAGGATCAAGAAAATTAGAAGCGACAATGGGACAGAGTTCAAGAACTCACAAATAGAAGGCTTCCTTGAGGAGGAGGGCATCAAGCATGAGTTCTCTTCTCCCTACACCCCACAACAAAATGGTGTAGTGGAGAGGAAGAATCGAACTCTATTGAACATGGCAAGAACCATGCTTGATGAGTACAAGACACCGGATCGGTTTTGGGCCGAGGCGGTCAACACCGCCTGCTACGCCATCAACCGGTTATATCTACACCGAATCCTCAAGAAAACATCCTATGAACTCCTAACCGGTAAAAAGCCCAATATTTCATATTTTAGAGTTTTTGGTAGCAAATGCTTTATTCTTGTTAAAAGAGGTAAAAAATCTAAATTTGATCCTAAAACTGTAAAAGGCTTTTTACTAGGATATGATTCAAACACAAGGGCATATAGAGTCTTTAACAAGTCCTCAGGACTAGTTGAAGTTTCTTGTGACGTTGTGTTTGATGAGACTAATGGCTCTCAAGTAGAGCAAGTTGATCTTGATGAGATAGGTGAAGAACAGGCTCCGTGCATCGCGCTAAGGAACATGTCCATTGGGGATGTGTGTCCTAAGGAATCCGAAGAGCCTCCACATGCACAAGATCAACCATCCTCCTCAACGCAAGCATCTCCACCAACCCAAAATGAGGACGAGGCTCAAAATGTTGAAGGAGAAGATCAAAGAGATGAGCCACCTCAAGATGACGGCAATGATCAAGGGGGAGATGCAAATGATGAAGACAAGGAGGATGAAGAACCAAGGCCGCCACACCCAAGAGTCCACCAAGCAATCCAACGAGATCACCCCGTCGACACCATCCTCGGCGACATTCATAAGGGGGTAACTACTCGATCTCGTGTTGCACATTTTTGTGAGCATTACTCTTTTGTTTCCTCTATTGAGCCACACAGGGTAGAGGAAGCACTTCAAGATTCGGATTGGGTGATGGCGATGCAAGAGGAGCTCAACAATTTTACAAGGAACGAGGTATGGCATTTAGTTCCACGTCCTAACCAAAATGTTGTAGGAACCAAGTGGGTCTTCCGCAACAAGCAAGATGAGCATGGTGTGGTGACAAGGAACAAAGCTCGACTCGTGGCCAAGGGGTATTCACAAGTCGAAGGTTTGGATTTTGGTGAAACCTATGCACCCGTAGCTAGGCTTGAGTCAATTCGTATATTATTAGCCTATGCTACTTACCATGGCTTCAAGCTTTACCAAATGGACGTGAAGAGTGCCTTCCTCAATGGACCAATCAAGGAAGAGGTCTATGTTGAGCAACCTCCCGGCTTTGAAGATAGTGAGTACCCTAACCATGTCTATAGGCTCTCTAAGGCGCTTTATGGGCTCAAGCAAGCCCCAAGAGCATGGTATGAATGCCTTAGAGATTTCCTTATTGCTAATGGCTTCAAAGTCGGCAAGGCCGATCCTACTTTGTTCACTAAAACTCTTGACAATGATTTGTTCGTATGCCAAATTTATGTTGATGATATTATATTTGGGTCTACTAATGAATCTACATGTGAAGAATTTAGTAGGATCATGACACAAAAATTCGAGATGTCTATGATGGGGGAGTTGAAGTATTTTCTAGGATTCCAAGTCAAGCAACTCCAAGAGGGCACCTTCATTAGCCAAACGAAGTATACTCAAGACATTTTAAGCAAGTTTGGAATGAAGGATGCCAAGCCCATCAAGACTCCCATGGGAACAAATGGGCATCTCGACCTCGACACGGGAGGTAAGTCCGTGGATCAAAAGGTATACCAGTCGATGATTGGTTCATTGCTCTATTTATGTGCATCTCGACCGGACATTATGCTTTCCGTTTGCATGTGTGCAAGATTCCAAGCCGACCCTAAGGAATCACACCTTACGGCCGTAAAACGAATCTTGAGATATTTGGCTTATACTCCTAAGTTTGGGCTTTGGTACCCTCGGGGATCCACATTCGATTTGATTGGATATTCGGATGCCGATTGGGCGGGGTGTAAGATTAATAGAAAGAGCACATCAGGGACTTGCCAGTTCTTGGGAAGATCCTTGGTGTCTTGGGCTTCAAAGAAGCAAAATTCGGTCGCTCTTTCTACCGCCGAAGCCGAGTACATTGCCGCAGGACATTGTTGCGCGCAATTGCTATGGATGAGGCAAACCCTGCGGGACTATGGTTACAAATTAACCAAAGTTCCCCTTCTATGTGATAATGAGAGTGCAATCCGCATGGCGGATAATCCCATTGAGCATAGCCGCACTAAACACATAGCCATTCGGTATCATTTTCTTAGGGATCACCAACAAAAGGGGGATATCGAGATTGCTTACATTAATACTAAAGATCAATTAGCCGATATCTTTACCAAGCCTCTTGATGAACAAACTTTTACCAAACTTAGGCATGAGCTCAATATTCTTGATTCTAGGAATTTCTTTTGCTAAAACTTGCACACATAGCTTATAAGTATACCTTTGATCATGTCTCTTTTATATATGCTATGACTAATGTGTTTTCAAGTGTATTTCAAACCAAGTCATAGGTATATTGAAAGGGAATTGGAGTCTTCGGCGAAAACAAAGGCTTCCACTCCACTCTACTACTCATTCTTCGCCGTCGCTCTGCATCACTCTCCATCTTTGGTATAATCTTCACTCATATGTTTTATTTGCCAAAGAGGAGAAAGTAGTTAGATTAAGGGTCTATATTTCATTCCAAGTATCCGTTTTTGGCGATTCATGCCAAAGGGGGAGAAAGTATTGGCCCAAAGCAAAAGGACCGCAACATCACCCTAATTTTTAAAATTAATGATTTTTATTGGTAAATTTCAAATTGGTATCTCTTTGTGTTCTAAAGGGGGAGCAAGTAGTATTTTCAAAATTAATATCTTAAAACCCTCTTGAACACTAAGAGGAGAATTTATTTGAGGGGGAGTTTTATTTAGTCAAATGAAAAGCATTTGGAACAAAGGGAGAAAATTTCAAAACTTGAAAATGCTTTGCAAAATCTTGTTCATTTACCTTTGACTATTTTGCAAAAAGAACCTTGAAACGGTTTTTACAAAAAGAATTTGCAAAAACAAAACTTGTGGTGCAAGCGTGGTCCAAAATGTTAAAAATAAAGAAACAATCCATGCATATCTAGTAAGTAATACTTATTGGCTCAATTCCAAGCAACCTTTGCACTTACATTATGCAAACTAGTTCAATTATGCACTTTTATATTTGCTTTGGTTTGTGTTGGCATCAATCACCAAAAAGGGGGAGATTGAAAGGGAATTAGGCTTACACCTAGTCCCTAATTAATTTTGGTGGTTGAATTGCCCAACACAAATATTTGGACTAACTAGTTTGCTCTAGTGTATAAGTTATACAGGTGCCAAAGGTTCACACTTAGCCAATAAAAAGACCAAGTATTGGGTTCAACAAAAGAGCAAAGGGACAACCGAAGGCACCTCTGGTCTGGCGCACCGGACTGTCCGGTGTTCCACCGGACATGTCCGGTGCACTAGAGGACTCCAACTCAAACTCGTCACCTTCAGGAAATTCCAGAGGCGACTCCGCTATAATTCACCGGACTGTCCGGTGCTCCAAAGAAGAGCGGCCTCAGGAACTCGTCAGCCTCGGGAATTCGCTTCGGCTGCTCCGCTATAATTCACCGGACATGTCCGGTGTACACCGGACTGTCCGGTGTAACTGCGGGGCAACGACTACTTCTGGCGCCAACGGCTACCTGCGGCGCATTAAATGCGCGCCAGCGCGCGCAGAGGTCAGGCACGCCCATGCTGGCGCACCGGACACTCTACAGTACATGTCCGGTGCACCACCGGACATCCAGGCGGGCCCAGAAGACAGAGCTCCAACGGTCGGAACCCAACGGCTTTGGTGACGTGCCTGTCGCACCGGACATGTCTGGTGTGCACCGGACTGTCCGGTGCGCCATTCGACAGACAGCCTCACCAAACGTCTAGTTTGGTGGTTGGGGCTATAAATACCCCCAACCACCCCACATTCATTGCATCCAAGTTTTCCCACTTCAACTACTTACAAGAGCTCTAGCATTCAATTCTAGACACACCAAAGTGATCAAATCCTCTCCAAACTCCACACAACGCCCTAGTGATTAGTGAGAGAGATTTGCTTGTGTTCTTTCGAGCTCTTGCGCTTGGATTGCTTTCTTTCTTCTTTGGTTCTTCATTGCGATCAAACTCACTTGTAATTGAGGCAAGAGACACAAATCTTGTGGTAGTCCTTGTGGGAACTTTGTGTTCCAAGTGATTGAGAAGAGAAAGCTCACTCGGTCCGAGGGACCGTTTGAGAGAGGGTAAGGGTTGAAAGAGACCCGGCCTTTGTAGCCTCCTCAACGGGGAGTAGGTTTGCGAGAACCAAACCTCGGTAAAACAAATCCACGTGTCTCACTCTTTATTCGCTTGCGATTTGTTTTGCACCCTCTCTCGCGGACTCTATTATATTTCTAACGCTAACTCGGCTTGTAGTTGTGTTTATATTTGTAAATTTCAGTTTCGCCCTATTCACCCCCCCTCTAGGCGACTTTCAATTTTAAAATAAACCATATATTGAATTATCCCTGTTAAATGGCACTATAGTTAGTTCTGGGGTTACAATCAGATCTTCTCGACAGTAATAGTGTGTCAGTCATATAGAATGCATATTTGAAACATCACATAGCTTAGTAGGAAATTTACGTGCCTTTCATAGAACAGTTGTGTTTTGAAATGGGTGAATCAACAAAGGGGAGCAAGAAAATATATTTCACATGTTAATGCATCACATAGCAAAAGGTTCATAAACAATTTTATGTGTTGCCATCTAACTGGTGCAGTCAAGTAACACCTTCGACAAGAAACAAAATGATGGAGGCATGGTGCACTGAACCATTCAAGCTAAGAGGCACAGTTCTACAAGACGCACACGAACAAAATATGAGATGCAGAACAGATCACACAAGAATGGGTGTGAACTGAAGCGCAACCGTGACGTTTGGGCAGGACTGGTTAATCGACCACCACACGAGGACGCCGATCTGGGATTGAAGGTGGGGGAGCGGGCGGGGGCACGGACGCCGATCTAGGGGATGGGGGCACGGACGCGGACCATCAGTGGGGAGCGGGGGCAATCATCTATGCGAGGTGGGAGTGGGGGTGGGGGTGGGGAGGGGATCACGGCGAGACGGGGGCGGTTGGTTCCTCACCAGCGCGTCGGTGTCGTGCACCTAAAGGTGGAGGAGGTGCTATTCTGGCACCCAGCTATGATCGAGCGGTGGTGCGCGCTCACCCAACTCCACGCCGTCGTCGTCAAGGTCAATCTCACCGTGCACCTTGCCTACGCCCGCCAGATGTTCGACAGGGTGCCCACCCGTTCGACGTTGTCTGGTACAGCACCCTGCTCCGCGGCTACGCGTGCTGGTGCATGTCGTCTTCAGAATCCTCCTCAACTGGTTAATCGACCACCACGCGAGGGGATCTGGGATTGAAGGCGGGGGAGCGGGCGGGGGCACGGATGTCGATCTAGGGGATGGGGACACGGACGCGGGCCATCAGTGGGGAGCGGGGGCAATCATCTGTGCGGGGTGGGAGTGGGGGTGGGGGTGGGGAGGGGATCGCGGCGGGAGGGGGGCGAGGATCACGGGAGCAAGGGCGCGGTGAAGCTGTGGTGGACGCCCTCGTTAGAGACGCAACGCATGGTGACGCAATAATTAAGACAAAATGGTGATACCTTAGTTCGGACTATGAACTGCACTTAGCTGTATAGACAAATGGGTAGTTAACAGGTGCAGACAAAGCTAAAATGAACATGAATTCAACACAGTAGTTTATGTAAGTTAACAACTTCCATTCTTTATATTAGTTTATATCCCTGCTACTAAATAGCCTAATAAAATTGGTTTCCATTGGTTCAGTTTATACAAAATCATGTATTTCAGTTAACCTCAACTGAAACTTGTTGTTTAATTCAGACAAAATGAACTGCAAATGTCTCACTAAAGAAATAGGAAAATAACACCAGATGTTTGAAAACTGTGTACCTTGATTTGCACAAGTTGCTTCAGGATCTCCTCGACCTGGATCACGATGTACAAGGAGCAGATGATAGAGCCTTACAGATGTCCATTATCTCTCTATCTCGTCCTACAATCACATATTGACAGTTTGACACACATAGATTGTTGGTACAAATGCAGACATATAAATCGAAGGAACGAGGTATTTTTTATAACAACACAATTACCAACCAAACATCAATGTAGGAATTGGGGCACGGTGATTGTCCTGTTAGAATGCTTCTGCATTATAATAGGCTTATGCTAATCTGTTTGGAATCCCATGATGAATAACAATTATGGATGTTGGACATTTTGTATTTTTATGATGCAAGCTTAACGGATTTTCTTCTCTACTCAGCCCTGCCGGTGGAGACCTCTATTTATAACTATAATCCAGCCATATCTAGTGAACTAACAGATCTATTCCTATCTCTAGTGCTTATCCCCTTAACAGATTTATATTCCTATCTCTATTTCTTTGATGTTACTTTGTCACACCCGGTTTTGGAAGGCAAACCAAGTGCGAACTATGTACGTGCCAGGATCAGAACTCACGTACACAGCGATTACATAAATGAACATCAATGCACATTGCTCGAATAATAACTTAAGAAAGTATTAACTTAATTACATCACAGAGTCATAGACATCCACATAGTCATCAACTTAACAGCTAAATCAAAGTGCTAGCGAAACGCAGTAAAGATAAGGCCTTCACAGGCAGCTGACTGGGGGTTGCCGCCAACCCACACCTAGAATTCGTCGTAGTCTTGGAACTCCTGGAAGTCTCCTTCCACGACTTTGCCTTCTCCGGAGCAGTGGTTACAATGCGGACAACCTGGTGTTTTGTGGTAAAGCAAGGATGAGTACACATCAACGTACTCAGCAAATGTCCCGTTTGGCTGAAGTGGACTAGCTTTATGTGGGGTTAGGCTCAAGCAGTTGCTTTTAGTTGGTCAGGTATTTATCATTAGTAGAAGCCAGATTTTATCATTAACCAACCCATCAACCATTTCCTCATCGAGGAACAACATCATCATATTCGAACCAAAACCATAACATGATCCCTGTATCTCGAACCATCTGTATCTCTAATCAAAGAGGATCCCAAGGCTGCTCTTAACCGTGAGCACGGCTGATATATCAGTTTCACTACCCTCTGCAGAGGTCGCACACTTTACCCATGAGCCGTGATTCCCTTTCTACCCGGGGAGAGCTAATCCCCATTGACCACTACCTAGGTGGTCCGGCAGGGTATCACTACGTAGCTTTTACAAAGATTCCCTAGAGATCATAGCTGCCCGTTAGGTTTCTCCAGTTTGATAAACACAGTACTCCTCCCCGCAGGAGAGTGACTAACAAAAGCAAAACGAAAGAACCTCGGCACTCAGCCTCGGCAGAGCAAGCACTGTGCCTGGACCCCATTGACGGCACGACGGCGAAGCAACTACACCTCTAGTTCCTCTAATTAATTAGCTAAGGGCGTCCCATTTCACCCTCATGGTTGCACTGTTATCCCGGGTGGTCTCTCAACGAACAGGTCCTTACGGAGAGGTACTCAGGAAACAGCCTGAGCCCCCTAGAGTATCACAAGATCATCAACATCATCAGGATAACAGTATCATAAATATTCACATCATGTTCATTGATTAATTTAAGGCAGTAGCAGAATGCTAACCATAATAGCCCATAAGGTCATCAAGGATAAAGTAAAGTGTAAAGCTAGTCAATCCTTAGGTTTCAAGTAAGTAATGCGGGGTAGTAAGTTATAAATGAATAGGACATAATGGGTCAGAGGACACTTGCCTTCACCAAACTGCTGATCAGGGACTTCCTCTGCAACTTCCTCGGGAAACACAGACTGCTCGTTGTCTACGTAAAGTAATCATTCACACTATGCACTTGGGAAATAACAAACAAAAACAATATGCCAAACATATGCAGCAGAGAGAGGTCACAAGTTCATAATAGAAAAGGGATAGGCACTCTGGTATTCTCTAGGTCTGGGGTAGAGGACTATACAAAGTGAGTCATTATCCACTAATCAGGTTTAAGTTAGTGGTGGGATTAAATCATTATCTGGTTTTAGGTTCCTAAACTTAGGTGTTTAAGTCCATAAACTTAAGTGCTCCAACTTTTATTAAAGTCTACTATCTTTTATTTATCTCAAATAAGGTTCCAATAACCTTAATCCTATCCTAATGATTAACCATTAATTGGGACATGGAAACAGCAGGGAAACATTGCATAAACAGATAGATAATAATATTATGAACATTTTGCAATTTGAAGCACCTAATTTGGAGTTCATATGGCAAAGTTATGAATTTTACAAGTTTAGGGGTTAAAAATCTACCCTAAGGACCTATTTTGAATTAAATAAAAGGTCCGAGGACCTAACTGTAAGAAACCAGGGACGGCGGGTTCAATTTCCAGAAAACCGGGGGTCTCTTTAAGAAAACGCGCGGGCGAAGGGGTATCGGGCCTTCATAGCCGTTGGATCTCAGACCAACGCCCGAGATTAGATCGCGGGCGGGCGCGCGAGCGCGCGGCGGCGGGAGCGGCTGACAGGCGGGGCCGGGCGGGCAGCGCGGGCGCGGGGCTGACAGACGGGGCCAGGCGGGCAGCGCGGGCGCGGGGCTGACAGACGGGGCCCAGTTGGCAGGGAGGCGGGGCGCGGGGGAAACGGCTCTGGGCCGTTGGATCTTGGGCGGACGGTTAGGATTAGACTCGGGCTATTTGAAACGGGGCCGTTCGATCTAAGATGGACGGCGGAGATGGGGCGGCTGGCTTCTGTCTCCTTCTCCGGCCAGCTGAGGTGGCGGCGCCCGTCCCGCGGCGGAGAACTCGCCGGAGACGAGGGGCGCAGGGGCTCTGCGGGTCTCTGGGGCGACCGGAGTGGCCGGGAAGGTTGGGGAGGGCACGGGGAATCCTTTGGTGGGGTCTGGGTCGGGGCAGGGGCACCGGAGGGGGGCGGTCTACGGCAAAGCGGCTCGGCGGCGGCGTTGAACAACTCCGGCGAGGAATTAAGCGCAGCAGAGAGCAAAACAAAGGTCAATAGGGCCGGGAGAGGTTCTTTACCTCAAGGCGGGCTCCGGGGACTCCTCGGGGGCGACGGAGACGCGGCAGCAGCCCGAGTCGACGGTGGCGGACCTCGGCGGCTGCGCAGCGAACAGCGGGTGAGCGCGGGCAGAGGAATTCGGGGAGGGAGAGGGAAAATTGGGGCGTGTCCCGGGTTGCGGACGCCGGGGCGAAGCTCACCGCGGCAATGGACACGGCGGAGCTCCAACGGCGGCCGGGAAACGAGCTCGGAACGGCGGGGTTTACGGCGGCGGCGCTCTGGCGTGCGCGCAGCGAGGGAGAGGTGGAAGAGAGAGGCCGGTTGGTGCGCAAATGAGGGAGGGGGAGAGGGCGAGTGGGATTCGGGACTCAAGTGGCCAAGGGCGAGGTGGTCGCGAGCTCCACGCGCGACGTGGGCGCGGAGTCCGCGGCACGCGCGGCGGCGGCGGTTACGCGAAGACGACGGGGCTGACAAGCCGGGCCCGCGGGCAGAGAGAGAGAAGAAAGCGGGCGCGGGGGCGGTTGTGCTGACGGGTGGGCCCGCCAGGGCAGAGAGAGCGGGGGAAAGCGGGCGCGCGCGCGGGGAACGCGGGGCTGACAGGCCGGGCCCGCGGCACAGAGAGAGAGGGAGGCGGGCGCGGGCGCGGGCGCGGGGAACGGCTGCGCTGACAGGCCGGGCCCGCGGCGCAGAGAGAGAGGAGGGAGGGAAGGGCGCGCGCGCGGGATGGGCCTGATGGGCCGAAAGGCCGAGGGGGGCGGGGGTGTGGGCCTTTTTCCCTTTTCTTTTTATTCTGGAATTTGCTTTCTCTTTTCTTTTTATTTTCTCCATTTGATTCAAATTCAAATAAGCCACAAATTCAAATTAGACCTTTTGAGAATTATGCACCAAACAAAAGTGAAATCCAGGGTTCAACATGATGCAACAATTCACACTCCCTTGGAGTTTGAGCTAATCGACTATAATTATAAATAAAATAATCACTTTTCTCCTATAGAAATGAGAAAGAGAAGATTGGGGAAGGATGAGAAAAGGGAAGTAACACCTGAATTTGTGAATATGAGCAAAGAAATTTTATACCCCCAAATTCAGGGTGTTACAAACCTATCCCCCTTAAGAGAATCTCGCCCCGAGATTCAGGGTTGGTCAGCAAAGAGTTCAGGGTATTTGACTTTCAGATCATCTTCTCGTTCCCAGGTTGCTTCTTCCTCGGAGTGGTGACCCCATCTGACTTTGCACATTCTGATGGTATTCCTCCGGGTGACTCTGTCTGCAAACTCCAGAATCTGCGTTGGCTTCTCTATGTATGTCAGATCCTCCTGGACTTCCAAACCCTCCATTGGCAACTGTTCTTCTGGTACTCGCAGACACTTCTTCAATTGCGACACGTGGAACACATTGTGCACTGCCGACAAACTTTCTGGTAGGTTGAGTTGGTAAGCCACTTCTCCACGCTTTGCTTGAATCTGATATGGTCCAACGTACCGGGGTGCTAACTTGCCTTTAACTCCGAACCTTCTGACTCCCCTGATAGGTGACACCTTCAGATAGACGAAATCCCCCACTTCGAAACTCAGTTCTCTTCTCCTTCTGTCCGCATAGCTTCGCTGCCTTGATTGTGCTATCTTCAGATTCTCCCGAACCATTTTGATATTCTCTTCGGCTTCAAGCAAAATGTCGAGGCCAAACACCTGTCTCTCTCCAGGCTGGTTCCAATGCAGCGGAGTCCTACAACTCCGTCCATAGAGTGCCTGAAACGGTGACATCTTCAAGCTGGCCTGGTAGCTATTGTTGTAGGAGAATTCTGCATAAGGTAACCTTTTGTCCCATCCTGACTTGTCTTGCAACGCACAGGCTCTCAGCATATCTTCTAGGATCTGATTAGTTCTTTCAGTCTGACCGTCTGTCTGCGGGTGATAAGCCGAGCTGAAGTTCAAATGGGTGCCCAAAGCTTCTTGTAGCTGCTGCCAAAAATGAGAGGTGAACTGTGTTCCTCGATCTGACACTATCTTCTTTGGCACACCATGAAGGCAAACTATCTGTGACATGTATAACTCAGCTAACGTTGCTCCGGTGTATGTGGTCTTCACAGGTATGAAATGAGCCACCTTTGTTAAGCGGTCCACAACCACCCAGATGGAATCATAGCCGGCCCGGGTACGAGGTAGGCCAACTATAAAATCCATTCCGATCTCATCCCACTTCCACTGAGGAATCCGCAATGGCTGCAACAATCCGGCGGGCCTTTGATGCTCTGCTTTGGTTCTTTGACAGCTATCACAGATGGCGACATATTCTGCGATTTCTCTTTTCATGCCATACCACCAAAACCTTCTTTTTAAATCCTGGTACATCTTTTCGCTTCCCGGGTGTATGGAGTAGGCTGTCTCATGAGCTTCCTTTAGGATCAGCTCCCGAATAGGTTTGAGGTCGGGGACACACAATCGGTCCTTGAACCATATTACTCCCTCTTCATCCTCTCGAAAGTCTTTGCCTCTTCCTTCTAAGATTAGCTGCCGGATCTTGTGGATGCTTTCATCATCCTTCTGCCCTTCTTTGATTTCCCGCTCTAGGGTGGGCTCTAATTCCACTGTTACTCCTTGCGTACTGTTCAGGAAACCGAGACACAGTCTGTCGAACTCCTTGGCTAACTCATATGGCATTGGGTACGTGGCCATCATATTGACTTGACTCTTCCTGCTCAGAGCATCTGCAACCACATTGGCTTTGCCTGGATGGTAATGTATCTCCAACTCATAGTCTTTGATCAATTCCAACCATCTTCGCTGTCTCATGTTTAACTCTGACTGGGTGAATATGTACTTCAGACTTTTATGATCTGTGTAGATATCGCACTGCTGCCCATACAGGTAATGTCTCCAGGTCTTTAAAGCATGAACCACTGCTGCCAACTCCAGGTCATGTGTGGGGTAATTTTTCTCATGGATCTTCAGCTGTCGAGATGAGTATGCTACAACTCTTCCTTCTTGCATTAGCACACATCCCAATCCGGTGTAAGAAGCATCGCAATACACTGAGAATGGTTTGTGAACATCAGGCAGGACTAACACCGGAGCTGTAGTCAACCTATTTTTCAGTTCTTCAAATGCTTCCTGACACTTTTGGGTCCACTTGAACTCAACTTTCTTCGCTAGTAACGCTGTCATTGGTCTAGCAATCTTTGAGAAGCCTTCGATGAAACGCCTGTAATACCCAGCCATTCCAATGAAGCTCTTGATCCCACGAACATCCTTTGGTGCTTTCCAGTTTAGGATATCTGCTACTTTCTTTGGATCCACTGCCAACCCATCTTGATTTATGATGTGACCCAGAAACAAGACTTCATGAATCCAGAACTCGCATTTGCTCAGTTTGGCATACAACTGATGCTCCCGTAGCCTTTGCAATACCATCTTCAAATGCTCTACATGATCTTCCTCACTTTGAGAGTATATGAGAATATCATCGATAAACACTACCACAAATTTGTCCAGATAATCCATGAACACACTGTTCATCAGGTACATAAAGAAGGCTAGCGCATTTGTCAAACCAAAGGACATAACTGTGAATTCATATAACCCGTACTTGGTGATGAATGCTGTCTTTGGTATGTCCGAGGGTCGGATTCTGAGTTGATGGTAACCTGATCTCAGATCTATCTTCAAGAATACGCTGGCACCTCTAAGCTGGTCGAACAAATCTTCTATCCTTGGCAGGGGGTACTTGTTCTTGACAGTGACTTCATTCAAGGCTCTGTAATCTATGCACATCCTTTTGGTACCATCTTTCTTCTCTACAAACAACACCGGAGCGGCCCAAGGCGAGGTACTTGGTCTGATGTAACCCTTCTCTAACATCTCATCTATCTGCTTCTTGAGTTCCACCAATTCTGGTCCAGACACTCGGTAGGCTCTTTTGGAAATGGGGGCGGTACCAGGGATAAGCTCTATGGCAAATTCGACTTTTCTCTCGGGTGGCATGCCCGTTAGATCCTCGGGAAATACATCCGGAAAGTCCGACACAACCTTGATAGCCTCGAGTGGGTTGGGCTCCTTACTATCAACTGAAATCTGGTGACAGACACCCTCCGCTGATTTAGGCATCCTTAGCTCGGCCACTACCTCTTCTCCTGACGGGGACTTCAATGTTACGGTCCTCTTGTCACAGCTAACATTCGCTTCATACTTCATTAACCAATTCATCCCTAGAATGACATCTATCCCAGGGGTGTCTATTACTATTAGATCACTGGGGAACCCTATCCCCCTTATTTCCACCCTTATATTTGAGCATATTTTATCTGTTTGCACCTTTCCACCAACCGAATTAATCCTCATGGGCGGCATCATTGCCTCTACTGAGATGTTATGCAATTCTACCCAGGTTGCAGTGACAAATGAATGAGTTGCACCAGTATCAAATAGCACTTTCGTGGGATGAGATTCGACTGAGAACATACCTACTGCCACATCCGGTGCATCCTGGATCGCTTCGGCCTCCAAGTGGTTCACCTTTCCATGGTTGTACGCTTGGTTACGATTGCCTGCCGTCGGTTGCAGTACACCTTGCCTTGTTGGAGCATTGGGGTTGGTCTGCTGCTGCGCCATCTTCTTCGGGCACTGCATCGCCCAGTGGCCTTGTTCTCCACAGTGGAAACATCCTCTGCCTCCTCCTTGTGCTGGGGCTGCTTGGTTGCTCTGGTTTGCTGCTGGGGCAGGAAGGCGAGGTGCCTGGTTGTTCTGCTTCTGATACTGATTACCTCCCTGCTGGCTGTGCTGACGATACTGCTGCTGCTGCTGATACTGCCTCTGAAACTGCTGCTGATGCGGACGCTGGTTCTGATTCTGATATCCCTGTGGGTGACCGGGCCTGCCTTGCTGAGATGAACTGCCTGAGAAACATGGACGGCTGATGCCTCCGGTCTGGGGTCCACTCATCTTGCGCTTCCGATCTTCCATATCCTTACGCTTCTTCTCAGTCATAACTGCCCTATCGATCAGGTGCTGGAAGGTGGGGAAGGTGTGATTCATCAGCTGGTAATGCAGGGGATCCACCAAACCTCTCATGAACCTGTACTGCCTTTTAGCATCAGTGTTGACATCCTCAGGTGCATACCGAGATAGTTGCAGAAACTTGTCTCTGTATTCACTAACAGACAGGGGTCCCTGCTTCAGAGCCAGAAACTCCTCCTTCTTCACGATCATCAGTCCCTCTGGCACATGGTACCTGCGGAAACTCTCGCTGAATTCTTCCCAAGTGATGGCTTCGGGGTCAGCATGGGTGGCGAGGTAGGACTCCCACCAGGACTGGGCTGCTCCCCTTAGCTGACGGGGACCATACAGGACCTTCTCCCTGTCGTTACATTGAGCGGTGTGTAGTTCTCTTTCCACTGCGCGCAGCCAGTCTTCTGCATCCATGGGGTCGGCAGAATGGGCGAAGGTAGGAGGGTGCCCTCTCATGAACTCACCACGCTTATCTCGTGGCATCTGGGGCATCTGCACTTGCAACTGGGGTTGGGGTTGCTGTTGAGCCTGCTGCATGGCTGCCAGAGTCTGCCCAATGGCCTGCACTGCCTTGGTCTGCATCAAGAACATCTGCTCCACTGTCATCGGGGGTGGCGGAGGAGGCTGCCTCTGTTGTTCCTCCTGCTGGTCCTGCTGCTCTTACTGAGCACGCCTGTTGCATCGGCGCCTGTTGTCAGACATCTGTGGAAGACATTCATACATCAGCGTTGATCCTACAACCCTCCAGCATAAGAAAAGAGAATACAGAATTCTTCATGACACTGAGTGAACAAAGAGCTTCACTGATCCTCATTATGATTCAACACAGCTTCTCAGATAAGAAGGAAAGTAGAAGTAAATGGCTTCCCAACTAAATAACTGACTTTACTAACATTATAGCTAGGCCAAACTGCAGGAGAAACCCACAGGTTGGCAACAGTCATTACAAAGATTCAAATCCAGCACAAGTTCACCATAACAAGCATGCAAGCAACTGATAAGCAAACTAAGCTAATTGGAAACAACTGATAAGCAAACTAAACTAACTATCTAAGACGGAGACATCTGACTTAAGAATTATTACAAACTTCGACGCTAACGATCTAAGGATCCAGATCTATCCTGGTCTTACAGGCAGGGGAACCATAAGTGTGGTGACCACGTGGCGGTGAGTGGTAAGGGTGCTGAGTCCCCACAGGAGCGGGAGAACCACCCTCCTGGTGATGGCGCTCTGCCAGCTCAGCACGCAACTCCGCAATCTCCGTTCGAGCCCGGCTCAGCTCGTCCAGAGAGTGGTCCAGCTCGGTGTTAAGCACTGCGACTAGGTTGACTGTGCTGCTCAACCTAGGGTTAGCCTCACCAACAGGGGAGACAACCACACTCTCTGTGCTGCCAGTAGGGCGGCGGGGGTAGTACCGAAGGTTAAGACCGTCGGCCACGCCACCGAACAAAGAACAGTACTGGGAGAGTGCACGTCGTGCTGCATCCTGCATAGCCGCCTCTACAGTGTCCCTCTCGGAGATGGAATAGTGCTCCGAAATGGCCTCCGCACCCCGGAGGTCATCCTCCGGACGGCGAACTAGGCAGGTAGCCTCCCAGCGGTCCGGGTACCTCCCGCGACTGTGCTGGTAGACTACACAACGATACTCGATCGACCAGGTGTGCCGGTCAAAAGCCTAGCGCAGCAAGGTGTCGAGTGCGTCGTGGAAGTGACAACCGCGGGCGGCGTCACGGGTGATGGGTCGGGCGACCCATCCTTCCGCCTCCTGCGGCTCAGAAGACTCCGTGCTGTGGTCTGAGTCGTCGTCGTCGGGGTCTCCTCCAAGACCTCCTCCAGTAGCTCCTCCAACAGCCGGGGCGTCTCGCGGCGGTGCAGGGGGCGCCTCTAGCTGGGCAACAGAGGAACGGGGCCTCACGGACTCCACCTCTTGCCGGGATGAGGAGGAAGAGCCCTGCTGCTCTCTGTGCTGGCGCCGGCGTTCCTGCTCCTCACGCAGGCGGTGGTGCAGTCTCTCCAGGTGACTTGACTGACCGGACACGGTGCGGTGCAGAGGACGCTCCGCAAGTCGAGATGGCAGGAAAGGAATCACCGACTTACATGCAGTGTGTCTAAGACGAGCCATCTACAAAAGACACCGTAAGCATAAGAGTAAGAGTAGAACTAATATGACAAGTGAATAAACCATAGACAGAATAAGATAAAAATTTTAACAAGGTATAATGTAGTATATATATGTAGTAAAACATAGGATTGGTTGAGGTGACCGACTTTTGAGTAACATCAGAGGTCAAGGTGAGAGGGAAGGTCAATAGTCCTTAGTACGACCAGTGCTACTCTAGGTCAGCGGTCCTACAGTCAGCACGGCTTTGATACCACTTATGTCACACCCGGTTTTGGAAGGCAAACCAAGTGCGAACTATGTACGTGCCAGGATCAGAACTCACGTACACAGCGATTACATAAATGAACATCAATGCACATTGCTCGAATAATAACTTAAGAAAGTATTAACTTAATTACATCACAGAGTCATAGACATCCACATAGTCATCAACTTAACAGCTAAATCAAAGTGCTAGCGAAACGCAGTAAAGATAAGGCCTTCACAGGCAGCTGACTGGGGGTTGCCGCCAACCCACACCTAGAATTCGTCGTAGTCTTGGAACTCCTGGAAGTCTCCTTCCACGACTTCGCCTTCTCCGGAGCAGTGGTTACAATGCGGACAACCTGGTGTTTTGTGGTAAAGCAAGGATGAGTACACATCAACGTACTCAGCAAATGTCCCGTTTGGCTGAAGTGGACTAGCTTTATGTGGGGTTAGGCTCAAGCAGTTGCTTTTAGTTGGTCAGGTATTTATCATTAGTAGAAGCCAGATTTTATCATTAACCAACCCATCAACCATTTCCTCATCGAGGAACAACATCATCATATTCGAACCAAAACCATAACATGATCCCTGTATCTCGAACCATCTGTATCTCTAATCAAAGAGGATCCCAAGGCTGCTCTTAACCGTGAGCACGGCTGATATATCAGTTTCACTACCCTCTGCAGAGGTCGCACACTTTACCCATGAGCCGTGATTCCCTTTCTACCCGGGGAGAGCTAATCCCCATTGACCACTACCTAGGTGGTCCGGCAGGGTATCACTACGTAGCTTTTACAAAGATTCCCTAGAGATCATAGCTGCCCGTTAGGTTTCTCCAGTTTGATAAACACAGTACTCCTCCCCGCAGGAGAGTGACTAACAAAAGCAAAACGAAAGAACCTCGGCACTCAGCCTCGGCAGAGCAAGCACTGTGCCTGGACCCCATTGACGGCACGACGGCGAAGCAACTACACCTCTAGTTCCTCTAATTAATTAGCTAAGGGCGTCCCATTTCACCCTCATGGTTGCACTGTTATCCCGGGTGGTCTCTCAACGAATAGGTCCTTACGGAGAGGTACTCAGGAAACAGCCTGAGCCCCCTAGAGTATCACAAGATCATCAACATCATCAGGATAACAGTATCATAAATATTCACATCATGTTCATTGATTAATTTAAGGCAGTAGCAGAATGCTAACCATAATAGCCCATAAGGTCATCAAGGATAAAGTAAAGTGTAAAGCTAGTCAATCCTTAGGTTTCAAGTAAGTAATGCGGGGTAGTAAGTTATAAATGAATAGGACATAATGGGTCAGAGGACACTTGCCTTCACCAAACTGCTGATCAGGGACTTCCTCTGCAACTTCCTCGGGAAACACAGACTGCTCGTTGTCTACGTAAAGTAATCATTCACACTATGCACTTGGGAAATAACAAACAAAAACAATATGCCAAACATATGCAGCAGAGAGAGGTCACAAGTTCATAATAGAAAAGGGATAGGCACTCTGGTATTCTCTAGGTCTGGGGTAGAGGACTATACAAAGTGAGTCATTATCCACTAATCAGGTTTAAGTCAGTGGTGGGATTAAATCATTATCTGGTTTTAAGTTCCTAAACTTAGGTGTTTAAGTCCATAAACTTAAGTGCTCCAACTTTTATTAAAGTCTACTATCTTTTATTTATCTCAAATAAGGTTCCAATAACCTTAATCCTATCCTAATGATTAACCATTAATTGGGACATGGAAACAGCAGGGAAACATTGCATAAACAGATAGATAATAATATTATGAACATTTTGCAATTTGAAGCACCTAATTTGGAGTTCATATGGCAAAGTTATGAATTTTACAAGTTTAGGGGTTAAAAATCTACCCTAAGGACCTATTTTGAATTAAATAAAAGGTCCGAGGACCTAACTGTAAGAAACCAGGGACGGCGGGTTCAATTTCCAGAAAACCGGGGGTCTCTTTAAGAAAACGCGCGGGCGAAGGGGTATCGGGCCTTCATAGCCGTTGGATCTTAGATCAACGCCCGAGATTAGATCGCGGGCGGGCGCGCGAGCGCGCGGCGGCGGGAGCGGCTGACAGGCGGGGCCGGGCGGGCAGCGCGGGCGCGGGGCTGACAGACGGGGCCGGGCGGGCAGCGCGGGCGCGGGGCTGACAGACGGGGCCCAGTTGGCAGGGAGGCGGGGCGCGGGGGAAACGGCTCTGGGCCGTTGGATCTTGGGCGGACGGTTAGGATTAGACTCGGGCTATTTGAAACGGGGCCGTTCGATCTAAGATGGACGGCGGAGATGGGGCGGCTGGCTTCTGTCTCCTTCTCCGGCCAGCTGAGGTGGCGGCGCCCGTCCCGCGGCGGAGAACTCGCCGGAGACGAGGGGCGCAGGGGCTCTGCGGGTCTCTAGGGCGACCGGAGTGGCCGGGAAGGTTGGGGAGGGCACGGGGAATCCTTTGGTGGGGTCTGGGTCGGGGCAGGGGCACCGGAGGGGGGCGGTCTACGGCAAAGCGGCTCGGCGGCGGCGTTGAACAACTCCGGCAAGGAATTAAGCGCAGCAGAGATCAAAACAAAGGTCAATAGGGCCGGGAGAGGTTCTTTACCTCAAGGCGGGCTCCGGGGACTCCTCGGGGGCGACGGAGACGCGGCGGCAGCCCGAGTCGACGGTGGCGGACCTCGGCGGCTGCGCAGCGAACGGCGGGTGAGCGCGGGCAGAGGAATTCGGGGAGGGAGAGGGAAAATTGGGGCGTGTCCCGGGTTGCGGACGCCGGGGCGAAGCTCACCGTGGCAATGGACACGGCGGAGCTCCAACGGCGGCCGGGAAACGAGCTCGGAACAGTGGGGTTTACGGCGGCGGCGCTCTGGCGTGCGCGCAGCGAGGGAGAGGTGGAAGAGAGAGGCCGGTTGGTGCGCAAATGAGGGAGGGGGAGAGGGCGAGTGGGATTCGAGACTCAGGTGGCCAAGGGCAAGGTGGTCGCGAGCTCCACGCGCGACGTGGGCGCGGAGTCCGCGGCACGCGCGGCGGCGGCGGTTACGCGAAGACGACGGGGCTGACAAGCCGGGCCCGCGGGCAGAGAGAGAGAAGAAAGCGGGCGCGGGGGCGGTTGCGCTGACGGGCGGGCCCGCCAGGGCAGAGAGAGCGGGGGAAAGCGGGCGCGCGCGCGGGGAACGCGGGGCTGACAGGCCGGGCCCGCGGCGCAGAGAGAGAGGGAGGCGGGCGCGGGCGCGGGCGCGGGGAACGGCTGCGCTGACAGGCCGGGCCCGCGGCGCAGAGAGAGAGGAGGGAGGGAAGGGCGCGCGCGCGGGATGGGCCTGATGGGCCGAAAGGCCGAGGGGGGCGGGGGTGTGGGCCTTTTCCCCTTTTCTTTTTATTCTGGAATTTGCTTTCTCTTTTCTTTTTATTTTCTCCATTTGATTCAAATTCAAATAAGCCACAAATTCAAATTAGACCTTTTGAGAATTATGCACCAAACAAAAGTGAAATCCAGGGTTCAACATGATGCAACAATTCACACTCCCTTGGAGTTTGAGCTAATAGACTATAATTATAAATAAAATAATCACTTTTCTCCTATAGAAATGAGAAAGAGAAGATTGGGGAAGGATGAGAAAAGGGAAGTAACACCTGAATTTGTGAATATGAGCAAAGAAATTTTATACCCCCAAATTCAGGGTGTTACATACTTGCTGCATGTGCTATCTCCCACTGATGCATTATATGACAATCACTCGAAGAATCAAATGCTAATTAATTGTTTTATACTTGACCATTGCTAATTAAGTACTCCATTTTTTATACTAATGGTATACAGGCACATTCTAGGTAGCTGTTTATTTACAGCATTCTGATCAAGGTCAAGTACTCTATTTTATTAGCAAAATAATTGAATTTCTTATAACATACATTGTATTCTGATCCAGGGAATTTATTGCATTATAGTTTGGTGTAACGTTTCATGTTTGTAACTTATGCAAAATTGACAATAGTGCTTCCAGAGATCTAGTTATTGGTTATTAGAGATCATGTTGTTGGTGAATCCAGTGTTTCTTTTGACACTCCGAAGCCCGAAGCAACTGTCTCTGTTAAGCGGAGAAGGGTGAAGCGAGAACTTGAAGTAAATGGGCAGCATCATAAAAAGCAGGTGCCTCCTGACTGAACAGATAGGCTTTTTATAAAAAGAAGCAAGTTCCATGTGTTTCTCATTTTTTTCTTTCCTTACGCTCTGTACCCTTGATTTAAACTGCTTGCTTATTGAACCCTTGCTCTTGGTGCATTAGATATGAACTCAATCATATCCAAGGTTGATGGATTAGATATGAACTCAATCTATTAGCAAAATGAGAAAAAGCCTCTAGAAAGGAGAATCTAAAAGTCTTGCTGCAAACATGGGTATTGATTTGAAACAAATTCTTTGATTAGAAATTTGCACAAAACAGTGATGGAAAGTAATTATAACTTGATCCTCTGGTGATTTTATAAGCCTAATTTAAAAATAAACGGTCGAGTAATAAACAATTAGTGATGTCTTAGGGATAATAGACCAAACATATTAAAGCTATCTAGTTTCTTACCTGCTGCAGTCCAACAGTTGCCTCTGCTCTTCAACAGCAAAAAATGGTTTTGAGTTCACATTAAAGGAAATGAGTAAACCGTACACTAAACCCACAACATATTTCATAACGTCATAATTTCTATAATCCACAATTCCAGGAGTTTATGTAGCACAAGAAAGGAGCAGATATCATACATATGTACAAATGGTAAGCGAAGGCTTAGAAAATTTAAAGCTAACTGTAAAATAAGACATCAATGATAGCCACCAGTCAAAGCCGGAAAAAAAAGAAATATTCAAGTCAGAAATATCAAAGTTAGTCTCATTATGAATAGATGAAGATACAAATAAAGTTGGTGAACTCAAACCTGAAATTAAACTATTCATGTGGAGCTTTTCATTTTAACAATGAAGCTACTTATTATTGGCAGAAAGTTCTTATTCTTATCATGCATTATCATCAATCCCTAAACAACAATACGTAGGTGTTTTAACTTTTCTAGAGGTCTAGACGATAAAACACCTCATTAGTCAATAGTAATTACCCAAGTCAATAGCAAGGATCTAACACAATTTTGTAAGTTTTAGTCCTTCTCGAAGTAGAAATTCATTGGAAAAATATGAAGTGGACACTGAATCTAAAAATGAACATGACGTGTTCAGACCTTAAGCTTGGCCAAGACCTGAGGTGCAGTCCTCCCAGAGACGCAAATCATGAAGACGAAGCCAAACTTCTACCTGTCTTGGGCATTTCACTCTATGAGCTCCTGCAGCGGGTGGAAGAAAAAACAGTCCATACTTTATATATGACATATAAGGAAAACTGAGAGTTGATGTAGCCGTTGGGCCATCAAATCCATTGTGGCAGAACCTCCCAAGTTATCGGGCCCACATGCACCTATCCTTGTCACAAAGACCTCAGACTGCTATGCAGGTGTACCAGATAACTTAATAGGATCCATCCGATTGCCCCAAGGACATCGGATAAACCACTTACAACCAAGATCGTGAGATTAAGTAATACAAATCACACACACCAATATTTTTGCAGTGGAAATCTTATTACCAACTTTTACAAGTTACAAAAATTTTACATTAGTTTATCGGAGTGTTTACAAAAGTAT
The DNA here is from genome assembly GCA_029449295.1 of Zea luxurians. Lineage (NCBI taxonomy): Eukaryota > Viridiplantae > Streptophyta > Magnoliopsida > Poales > Poaceae > Zea > Zea luxurians. The sequence goes on along the minus strand of JAOPSE010000005.1, from coordinate 46,625,189 downwards.
AAGTTTGAAATATATGCTAGCTCAAGTGACCATCCTCAATAAGAAGTATAGAAGAGTTACTTAGACTTATAAGAAGGCCGAGCCCATCGACACTTAACACCATCAACAGCAGCACAAAGTTAGAACCTGAAAAACAACAGGGAATAAAACCCTGAGTACGGAATTACTCAGCAAGACTTACCCGACTAAAGAAAAGACTCTCAAGGGTATGCTGGCTAGAGGGAGTCAAGGTATGGCTTATCAAGAATCAAAGACTCTGTTTTGCAGAAAAGCTTACTATGAGTGGATCCTTAAAAATCCATTTTTACTTGTTAGGTTAAGTAAAGTTACCTGCATCTAAAGTTCTTTCTATCCTAGTTCAAGCACTTGGCCTATACTAGCCGTCTTTTATCACCCTTTTTCTTCACTGGATTGCTACGTGTAGGTTAGTGACCAAGTCTTCATATCCGAGAAGTAACAGCGATCCGAATCGATTAGTACCCAGGTGGGGATCTCCGATCACACGACATATGTAGCACTTAACCCTTGCATATGTCAACTCGCCACCGGGGTTCTTAAGACCAGATCAGGTTCACGCCAACTGAGAGCATAGATACACCACCGTCCAGCCTCTTGCCACAGAGGGTACACACTACTCTCGCCATCTCTCCACTCCCATTGCATGTTATCTTATTCTGGTATTAGTCTGCCCGAGGCAAAGCTTACCCATGATGAGGCATGTGACCAGTTAAAAGGTCCTCAATTATCAAGCCTACATCGAGAAGGTCCTTAATCGACTCAGACGGAAACACTACACCGAGGCTCTCTCCTCGTGCAAGTCAACCGCTCGGTCTCAGCTTTATTATTTCAACCCAAAGTTTGGTACCTGGCAAAGGTACATCTTTTCCGATGTTGAACCTATCAAGGCCTTTGACAGATCCACCATCAAGTTTTATTTTTGAAAACATTCCCACCCACTGAAGCATCACTTTTGTTTTAAAACAAACATTTTTGTTTTTTCTAGAGCAAGGCTACGCATCAAAAATCCTTTTTATAAAAGGGCGTCAAGGAAGGGTATTCAATTTTCCAAGGAAGGAAATGCATCAACGGTTTAGCACACAACTCCTATCACCTAATGCATCAAACAAGGTGATAAAGATTTTAAAACACAAGGAGGTGGCGAATGCATCGGGGCTTACCTAAATAACACTAAGTTAGTGTTTGTTAGGCGACGTCCACTTGACGATCATTTTCTATTCTGATACTTGTTTCGTCAGTCCATCAGCATCACCATGCGGAGTAGCCCACGCTTGGGGTCGACTTGGGATCGTCTTCCGCATCACGCAATTATTTATCATACCTCATGAGATGCATGATGCACATGTATGAGCGCGAGTATAACGAGTATAAGATAGATAATCTACAATAAAAAGGATGAAACACTTAAAACCAAGCATTAAGCATCATGGATATCATAGCAGTGCATCGACTACATCCATTAACCAAATTGACATAATAACACTATAACATCTATTTTTATTCCTAGCTTTTTATTAACTCTTTAACTATGTATCTTAATTACTTGATTTACCGATCTACCTAAATCGATCATCACAATATACGCATGCTAAATCAATAACATTTATTGTGACCAACAATTTTATTTAATCTATGTATAGACCTAGTTGACTAGAATACGAATCAACTTACCCTTATGACATCCGACTTGAAATCACGAAATCGACGATGCCTTTTAGCTCAGCATTTCACCGAACATTGGGTGAGTGCTGCGCCGAATCGCGCTTCTTCTTTATCCACATCGAGAATTCTCCGGTCGCGTAGTGATTTATTTCTTTCTGCGCCTAATCTTCTTGGATCTTTGGCATAGACGAGGATGACGATCGATGACTTGTTCAAGCTTTTGTCGCGCACTTGGTGAACATCACGCTGCTAGCTTCGTCTTCACCTGATTCTTGGGATTTCTTGGGGATGCACGAACGACGATGACCATCAAGGCGAAGCTCGACGACGATACGGGAGGGTGACGTATATAGAGCTGCACACACAATGTGATGACGAACGACGTTAACTGGCGAGATCAACGACGCGATGGGGATTAAGGCCAAGTGAGCCGAGGATGCGCTGGCGAGCAGGAAACCGCGCGAGCACTGGATAGGAAAAACAACGATGCTGTCGCACACAGTGCAAAGGCGAACGACGCGGCGACGAGGACCTAGGATGTGCGACACACGACACACAGTCAGCCTGTCGCGCGACCGAATGATGACAACGAACAGTCGAGTGCGGTAAAGAGCTAGAGAACGACGACGGGCCAAGCAAAGGAGCTCGTGCGCGCACAGGGAAGAACTCACAGCCACTAGAACGAGCTGTGATATTTGGACTTGGCGACAACAGCGGGCTGGAGCGTTGACGAGCTTGAGAGTTCAATGGCGGAATCGGCGACAACCAATGCCAGAGCGCACGGCGAGGGAACTTCGACGGCACGGATAGCGAGCAGGCGATTCAACGGCGAGCAGAGACCTTCGCGCGCGCAGGAAGCTCGGATCACGACGCAAGGAATTCGACAGCGACGCGTGCGCAGGAAACAGGGCACGGCCATGGTAGGGAAGAACGCGCGCAAGGCACGGCAGTCAGGGAGTTGGAGCAGGCGAGCTGCAGAGGCCGAGTAGAGGAGTTGAAGGGAGCACCGGCGAGCTGAAGAGGGCGCGGTCTGAGCAGAGAGGAGGGAGAAAGAGAAGGGCACAGTGAGCTGGGGTCCAAGCACCGGCCATGGGAGCAAGGAGCGCACTGGAGCAACAGAGACGTGCGCGGCTGAGGAAGAAAATTGGAGCGCGCGCAGGGAACTCAGCGGGGAAGAGACAAACACCAGGGAGCATGGCGCTGGAGAGAGAGCGAGCTGCAGGGAGGACGTGGCATGGGAGGAGCGAGCTAAAGGAGCTTCGACCGGCGAGCTCAGTGCGGATTTGGCCCTCCTCGGCCATGCGCCCATCCATGGTGAACAGAGGAGCGCAGCCATGGAGTCAAAGGCGAGGAACAGGGAAGGCGCGAGGAGATCCGGTTGGGCACTCAGCCATGGCGAGCAGAGAAATGAGAGGGAGAGGGAGCTTCGGTTGCCAGCAGGGGAGGGCGCGGCGGCCCTGGAGGAATCTCGGCTGGGGAGGGGCTGGGAGGCCAGAGAGAGAGACGGTCGAACAGAGGAGCTGGAAGACTACAGGAGAAGAAGACGCGAGGGCTGAGGGATAAGCACCAGAGAAGCCGCGTGCGTGGAAGATAAAGCTTCAGACAACGGCGGTGCGCAGAGGAAAAATCAAGGCACGGTTGGAAAAATCTGAGCACGGCTGATTGGCTGAAGAAAATCAAGCGAGCAGAAATGGCCGCTGGCCATACGCGGTGGGAGATTAGAGCTAGGGCGACGCTGATAAAAATCTAGGGAGAAAAATCTCAGTGAGAGCAGCGGTGAAAATATCAGCGGTAAAAATATCAGTGGAGAGAAAAGGCGGCAGGGAGAGAAGAGATATTTCCCCCTTTTTAAAGAGATCACAAATATTTTGGATCATGATTTTTAGCGATGTACACTGGGCCGACACGCTACACGAATACACATTTCATTCTTCGGATTTGGCGAATCAAATGATTTAACCATTGCTTATATCCGAAGATTTGGATCCGGGTGAGAAACGACATACCAAAATAAACTGATTTCGGCACTAATAATTGGTTCTGCGTGATTCGACCAAAATTAGCCGAAACCCGATCCGCGAATGTATACGTGATTTTGTCGTCAAAACAGCGTGTTGAAGGGTAAATTGAATCATATTCGCGCACACGATTTTACTCAGACGACGCGCGATCCTAATTATTTTGCCCCAAATATTTTAATCGTCGAGTTCAAATGAATTTGTCCGGGATAAAATCGTCGGAGTAGGTAAACCTTCCAAATTCGTATTTGCGTGAGCGATGAATTTTTAGATAATCATCGGACGCACCGATTTTCGGAACAATTATGTTCCAAACATCACGAAAACTTAGGACGAGCCCGGACCGATAAAAATGATGTCGAACTCACGATAGAGGAAACAGATGCGATATTAAAATCATGATAGGAGAAGATGTTTAAAATTTAGCATCTGTTGTATCCACTGATATTACGTGCTTAAATCCATACTCGTTGTCAAGCGGACGGTAAACACCTGGGGTGTTACAGCCCTCCCCCCTTAAAAGAATCTCGTCCCGAGATTCAGAGCGAAAGACTTTTAAGAGTAGAGAAGCATGTAACCCATGTCCATATCAGTGGTAATCACAAGGCAGTCTCAAGCGAAGACGAGTGTCTCAGAATGTGGTTTCTCTAGCGGACATAACATGTATTGCCTTAGGCTAATTTAGAAATGTCCACCAATAGATACGCTGTCTGCCAGAGGAACACATAAGGTTCCATGTGTGTAGTTTGCTTTTTCTGATGACATTGTACTATCTGAGTCTGTTGAGCGAGTGGCAATTACGCGATCTTACCCAAGCAGAATCAGATGCGCCACCTTAGGTAAAACACATAGAAAGAGGTTTACCAGCAAGTGGTCACGGTAAGTTCATAGCACACGAGGCGAGTGTGGATGTCGAACAACATCACAGTTAACTCGTGTTAGCCAGAGAATCCAAGTCCAAGAAAAATGATAAAGACTCGAGAAATATCAACGAAGAGATCCGTTGATGTTGACTTTGCAACCAATCCATTTTATCAAGCACTAGGCATGGCTCAACATGATTACTGAAAGGGAAATAGGCTTACACTTTTTCCTAAATAGATTTTGGTGGTTGAATTGCCCAACACAAATAATTGGACTAACTAGTTTGCTCTAGTCTATAAGTTTTACAGGTGCCAAAGGTTCACAATAGACCAATAAAAAGACCAAGAAAGGGTTCAAACAAAAAGAGCTTAAGGATTCCCAAAGGCACCCTGGTCTGGCGCACCGGACTGTCCGGTGTGCCACCGGACAGTGTCCGGTGCACTAGGTAACTCGACGCTGAACGCCTCACCTTCAGGAAAATCAGAGGGTGTTCCGCTATAATTCACCGGACGTCCGGTGAGGCACCGGACAGTGTCCGATGATACACCGGACTGTCCGGTGTGCCAGCGGAGCAACGGCTATACTTCAAGCGCAACGGTCGACTGCAACGCATTAAATGCGCGCCAGCGCGCGCAGAGGACAGAGCACGCATAGCAGGCGCACCGGACAGTCTACAGGACCTGTCCGGTGCGCCACCGGATAGCCCAGAGGCCCCACAAGTCAGAGCTCCAACGGTCGAACCCCAACGGCTGGCTGACGTGGCTGGCGCACCGGACTGTCCGGTGCACCATGCGACAGCAGACTTCCAACGGCCACATTTTGGTGGTTGGGGCTATAAATACCCCAACCACCCCACATTCAATGGCATCCAAATTTCTACACTTCTACACCTTACAAGAGCTATAGCATTCATTACAAGACACACCAAAGAGATCAAATTCTCTCCCAACTCCACACAAAGCTTTAGTGATTAGAGAGAGTGATTTGTTGTGTTCATTTGAGCTCTTGCGCTTGGATTGCTTCTTTTCTTTCTCATTCTTCTTGTGATCAAACTCAATTGTAACCAAGGCAAGAGACACCAATTGTGTGGTGGTCCTTGCGGGGACTTTGTGTCCCGTGTGATTGAGAAGAGAAGCTCACTCGGTCTAAGTGACCGTTTGAGAGAGGGAAAGGGTTGAAAGAGACCCGATCTTTGTGACCACCTCAACGGGGAGTAGGTTTGCAAGAACCGAACCTCGGTAAAACAAATCCTTGTGTCTCATTCCTTATTTGCTTGCGATTTGTTTTTTACCCTCTCTCTCGGACTCGATTATATTTCTAACGCTAACCTGGCTTGTAGTTGTGATTAACTTTGTAAATTTCAGTTTCGCCCTATTCACCCCCCTCTAGGCGACTTTCAATTGGTATCAAAGCCCGGTGCTTCATTAGAGCCTAACCGCTCGAAGTGATGTCGGGAGATCACGCCAAGAAGGAGATGGAGACCGGCGACAAGCCCACTACAAGCCACGGGAAGACTTCATTGGAAGAGTCCTGCAACAAGGGAAAGGGGAAGGAGAAGAAATCCTCTTCCCACAAGTCGCATCGGAGTGGCGACAAGAACAAGAAGATGAGGAAGGTGGTCTACTACGAGACCGATTCTTCATCGCCTTCCACCTCCGGCTCCGACGCGCCGTCCATTACTTCTAAACGCCATGAGCGCAAGAAGTATAGTAAGATTCCCCTACGCTACCCCCGTATTTCAAAGCATACTCCTTTTCTCTCCGTTCCATTAGGCAAACCACCGGTTTTTTACGGTGAAGATTATAATATGTGGAGTGACAAAATGAGGCATCATCTAACCTCACTCCACACAAGCATTTGGAATGTTATTGAGTTTGGTGTATAGGTACCATCCGTAGGGGATGAAGACTACGACTCCGACGAAGTGGCCCAAATCCACCACTTTAACTCCCAAGCCACCACTATACTCCTCGCCTCTCTAAGTCGAGAGGAGTATAATAAGGTGCAAGGGTTAAAGAGTGCGAAGGAAATTTGGGACGTACTCAAGACCGCGCATGAAGGAGACGAGGTGACCAAAATCACCAAGCGGGAGACGATCGAGGGGGAGCTCAGTCGGTTCCGACTCAACCAAGGCGAGGACCCTCAAGCCATGTACAATCGCTTGAAGACCTTGGTGAACCAAGTGCAAAACCTCGGGAGCACCAAATGGGATGACCATGAGATGGTCAAGGTTATTCTAAGATCCCTCGTTTTTCTTAACCCTACACAAGTTCAATTAATTCGAGGGAATCCTAGATATACTCAAATGTCTCCCAAGGAAGTAATAGGTAATTTTGTGAGCTTTGAGTTGATGATCAAAGGCTCAAAGAAAATTATCGAGCTAGATGGCCCCTCCACGTCCGAAGCACAACCGGTCGCATTCAAGGCAACGGAGGAGAAAAAGGAGGAGTCTACATCAAGTAGACAACCCATCGACGCCTCCAAGCTCGACAACGAGGAAATGGTGCTCATCATCAAGAGTTTCCGCTAAATCCTCAAGCAAAGGAGGGGGAGGGATTACAAGCCCCACTCCAAGAAGGTTTGCTACAAGTGTGGTAAGCCCAGTCACTTTATTGCCAAATGTCCTATTTCTAGTGACAGTGACAGGGGCGACGACAAGAAGGGGAGAAGAAAGGAGAAGAAGAGATATCACAAGAAGAAGGGTGGCGATGCCCATGTTTGCCACGAGTGGGATTCCGACGAGAGCTCCACCGACTCCTCCTCCGACGAGGAAGCTGCCAACATCGCCGTCAACAAGGGACTTCTCTTCCCCAACGTCGGCTACAAGTGCCTCATGGCAAAAGACGGCAAAAGAAAGAAGGTTAAATCTAAATCCTCCACTAAATATGCATCCTCTAGTGATGAAGATAATTATAGTAATGAGGAGGATAATTTGCTTACTCTTTTTGCCAACCTTAACATGGAACAAAAAGAAAAATTAAATGAATTGATTAGCACCATTCATGATAAGGATGAACTCTTGGATAGCCAAGAGGACTTCCTAATTAAGGAAAATAAGAAACATGTTAAGGTTAAGAATGCTTATGCTCTAGAAAGGGAAAAATGTGAAAAATTATCTAGTGAGCTAAGCACTTGTCATGATGTTATTGCCAACCTTAGAAATGAAAATGCTAGATTAATTACTAAGGTTGATTCAAATGTTTGTGATGATTCAAATGTCAATCTTAGAAATGATCATGATATTTCTATTGCTAAGATTGAAAAATTGAATGCCTCTCTTGCTAGCCTTAGATGTGAAAATGAAAAATTAATCGCTAAGGCTAAAGAATTAGATGTTTGCAATACTTCCATTTCCAATCTTAGAAGTGAAAATGATATTTTACATGCTAAGATTGTTGAACTAAAAACTTGCAAACCCTTTACATCTACCGTTGAGCATGTTTCTATTTGCACTAGATGTAGAGATGTTGATATTGATGCTATTCATGATCATATGATCTTAATTAAACAACAAAATGATCATATAGCAAAATTATATGCTAAAATTGCCAAGCATGAACTTGAAAATGAAAATTTTAAATTTGCTCGCAGTATGCTTTATTGTGGGAGATGCCCTGGCATCAAGGATGGCATTGGCTTCCAAAAGGGAGACAATGTCAAACTTAGTGCCCCTCCTAAGAAATTGTCTAACTTTGTTAAGGGCAAGGCTCCCATGCCTCAGGATAACGAGGGTTACATTTTGTACCCTACCGGTTATCCCGAGCACAAAATTAGGAGAATTCACTCTAGGAAGTCTCATTCTGGCCCTAATCACGCTTTTATGTATAAGGGTGAGACATCTAGCTCTAGGCAATCAACCCGTGCTAAATTGCCTAAGAGGAATGCTCCTACTGCATCAAATGATCACAATGTTTCATTTAAAACTTTTGATGCATCTTATGTTTTGACTAACAAATCTGGCAAAGTAGTTGCCAAGTATGTAGGGGCAAACACAAGGGAGCAAAAACTTGTGTTTGGGTACCCAAAGTTCTTGTCTCTAATGTTAAAGGACCCAAAACTATATGGGTACCTAAAATCAAGAACTAAACTTGTTTTGTAGGTTTATGCATCCGGGGGCTCAAGTTGGATCATCGATAGCGAGTGCACAAACCACATGACAGGGGAGAAGAAAATGTCAGATTCGGGGATGGAAACCAAGGTTTGGTCAAAGGTTTGGGTAAAATAGCTATATCTCCTGACCATTCCATTTCCAATGTTTTTCTTGTTGATTCATTAGATTACAATTTGCTTTCCGTATCTCAATTATGCAAAATGGGCTACAACTGTCTATTCACTGATGTAGGTGTCACTGTCTTTAGAAGAAGTGATGATTCAGTAGCATTTAAGGGAGTGTTAGAGGGTCAGCTATACTTAGTTGATTTCAATAGAGCTGAACTCGACACTTGCTGAATTGCTAAGACTAACATGGGCTGGCTCTGGCATCGCTGACTAGCACATGTTGGGATGAAGAATCTTCACACGCTTCTAAAGGGAGAACACATTTTAGGACTAACCAATGTTCATTTGAGAAAGACAGGATTTGTAGCGCATGTCAAGCCGGAAAGCAAGTTGGTGTTCATCATCCACACAAGAACATCTTGACGACTGACAGGCCACTCGAGCTCCTCCACATGGACCTATTCGGCCCGATCGCTTACATAAGCATCGGCGGGAGTAAGTACTGTCTTGTTATTGTGGATGACTATTCTTGCTTCACTTGGGTGTTCTTTTTGCAGGAAAAATCTCAAATCCAAGAGACCTTAAAGGGATTCTTGAGACGGGATCAAAATGAGTTCGGCTTAAAAATCAAGAAAATTAGAAGCGATAATGGGACGGAGTTCAAGAATTCTCAAATTGAAGGCTTCCTTGAGGAGGAGGACATCAAGCATGAGTTCTCTTCTCCCTACACGCCACAACAAAATGGTGTAGTGGAGAGGAAGAATAGAACTCTATTGGACATGGCAAGGACCATGCTTGATGAATACAAGACTTCGGATCGGTTTTGGGTCGAGGCGGTCAACATCACTTGCTACGCCATCAACCGGTTGTATCTACACCGAATCCTCAAGAAGACATCTTATGAACTCCTAACCGGTAAAAAGCCCAATGTTTCATATTTTAGAGTCTTTGGTAGCAAATGTTTTATACTTGTTAAAAGAGGTAGAAAATCAAAATTTGCTCCTAAGGCTGTAGAAGGCTTTTTACTAGGATATGATTCAAACACAAGGGCATATAGAGTCTTTAACAAGTCCACTGGACTAGTTGAAGTTTCTTGTGACATTGTGTTTGATGAGACTAACGGCTCTCAAGTAGAGCAAGTTGATCTTGATGAATTAGATGATGAAGAGGCTCCATGCGTCGCGCTAAGGAACATGTCCATTGGGGATGTGTGTCCTAAGGAATCCGAAGAGCCCATTCGAGCACAAGATCAACCATCCTGCTCCGTGCAAGCATCTCCACCAACCCAAGATGAGGATGAGGCTCAAGATGATGAAGAGGAAGATCAAGAAGATGAGCCACCTCAAGAAGACGACAATGATCAAGGGGGAGATGCAAATGATCAAGACAAGGAGGATGAGCAAGTTGCAAGGCCGCCACACCCAAGAGTCCACCAAGCAATCCAACGAGATCACCCCGTGAACACCATCCTCGCGACATTCATAAAGGGGTAACCACTAGATCTCGTGTTGCACATTTTTGTGAGCATTACTCTTTTGTTTCCTCTATTGAGCCACACAGGGTAGAGGAAGCACTTCAAGATTCGGATTGGGTGATGGCGATGCAAGAGGAGCTCAACAACTTCACGAGGAATGAGGTATGGCATTTAGTTCCACGTCCTAACCAAAATGTTGTAGGAACCAAGTGGGTCTTCCGCAACAAACAAGACGAGCATGGTGTGGTGACTAGGAACAAAGCCCGACTTGTGGCCAAGGGATACTCACAAGTCGAAGGTTTGGATTTCGGTGAAACCTATGCACCTGTAGCTAGGCTTGAGTCCATTCGTATATTATTAGCCTATGCTACTTACCATGGCTTCAAGCTTTATCAAATGGACGTGAAAAGTGCCTTCCTCAACGGACCAATCAAGGAAGAGGTCTATGTTGAGCAACCTCCCGGCTTTGAAGATAGTGAGTATCCTAACCATGTCTATAGGCTCTCTAAGGCGCTTTATGGGCTCAAGCAAGCCTCAAGAGCATGGTATGAATGCCTAAGAGATTTCCTTATTGCTAATGGATTCAAAGTCGGAAAGGCCGATCCTACTTTATTTACTAAAACTCTTGCAAATGATTTGTTCGTATGCCAAATTTATGTTGATGATATTATATTTGGGTCTACTAACGAATCTACATGTGAGGAATTTAGTAGGATCATGACACAGAAATTCGAGATGTCAATGATGGGGGAGTTGAAGTACTTCTTAGGATTTCAAGTGAAGCAACTCTAAGAGGGCACCTTCATTAGCCAAACAAAGTACATTCAAGACATTCTAAACAAGTTTGGGATGAAGGACGCCAAGCCCATCAAGACACCCATGGGAACAAATGGGCATCTCGACCTCGACACGGGAGGTAAATCCGTAGATCAAAAGGTATACCGGTCGATGATAGGTTCCTTACTCTATTTATGTGCCCAACACAAATAATTGGACTAACTAGTTTGCTCTAGTCTTACACCTTTTCCTAAATAGATTTTGGTGGTTGAATTGCCCAACACAAATAATTGGACTAACTAGTTTGCTCTAGTCTATAAGTTTTACAGGTGCCAAAGGTTCACAATAGACCAATAAAAAGACCAAGAAAGGGTTCAAACAAAAAGAGCTTAAGGATTCCCAAAGGCACCCTGGTCTGGCGCACCGGACTGTCCGGTGTGCCACCGGACTGTGTCCGGTGCACCAGGGAACCCGATGCTGAACTCCTCACCTTCGGGAAAATCAGAGGGCGCTCTGCTATAATTCACTGGACCGTCCGGTGAGGCACTGGACAGTGTCCGGTGACACACCGGACTGTCCGGTGTGCCAGCGGAGCAACGGCTACTTCAAGCGCAACAGTCGACTGCAACGCATTAAATGCGCGCCAGCGCGCGCAGAGGACAGAGCACGCGCAGCAGGCGCACCGGACAGTCTACAGGACCTGTCTGGTGCGCCACCGGACAGCCCTAAGGCCCCACAAGTCAGAGCTCCAACGGTCGAACCCCAACGGCTGGCTGACGTGGCTGGCGCACCGGACAGTGTCCGGTGGCGCACCGGACTGTCCGGTGCGCCATGCGACAGCAGACTTCCAACGGCCACATTTTGGTGGTTGGGGCTATAAATACCCCAACCACCCCACATTCAATGGCATCCAAGTTTCTACACTTCTACACCTTACAAGAGCTATAGCATTCATTACAAGACACACCAAAGAGATCAAATCCTCTCCCAACTCCACACAAAGCTTTAGTGATTAGAGAGAGTGATTTGTTGTGTTCATTTGAGCTCTTGCGCTTGGATTGTTTCTTTTCTTTCTCATTCTTCTTGTGATCAAACTCAATTGTAACCAAGGCAAGAGACACCACTTGTGTGGTGGTCCTTGCGGGGACTTTGTGTCCCGTGTGATTGAGAAGAGAAGCTCACTCGGTCTAAGTGACCGTTTGAGAGAGGGAAAGGGTTGAAAGGGACCCGGTCTTTGTGACCACCTCAACGGGGAGTAGGTTTGCAAGAACCGAACCTCGGTAAAACAAATCCTTGTGTCTCATTCCTTATTTACTTGTGATTTGTTTTTTACCCTCTCTCTCTCGGACTCGATTATTTTCTAATGCTAACCTGGCTTGTAGTTGTGATTAACTTTGTAAATTTCAGTTTCGCCCTATTCACCCCCCTCTAGGCGACTTTCAATTACACATGCTAGAAAAGCACAGGTGAGGCAATAGAGGCATGACTAGAGCGATCATTAGGTGGTTATCAGTTGGCTTAACTTGATTTTTGCAAGTACTTTCTCAGGATGGGTTGAACCAAAGTGAGTTTAGACGACTCGATAAAACAATCTCTAAACTCAACCTTCGTTCATTGGGCAGTTACAAGTTAGTCAAAACCAACTTGTTGAACTACTTTTGACATTGGGCATGTTCTCTCAGTACCATCGGTAAGCCAAGGGTTGAGAGTTCCCATTTGTGAGCAAAAGGTCATGCATTTGGGTAGAAATCCATTTGGTCATGTTGTTCATCCGTTTCTTCATGCGAGATGAACTGACTTGGTTAGGGAATACATGGATTAAATAATAGAGCGAATGAACAAACTCCTGCATCTCAGCAGCAGGGGAAAGTCAATCTCCAATTTGAGAGCTAATCAGTTGTTTTCCAACACTAAAAAGCTCCAAGGCTTCACCTTTACAACAAAGGATGCAAAGGGAACTTGTATGTGTGAAGTCACCATCAAAGTCAAGGAAAAGAGACCACACATGAAAGGGGTATGGCCTTTTGATCCAATAGAGATGATAGATGTTGCTTGATCACTTCACAAACAACATAGAAATTGTTTCAAGGAAGAGGTCTACAGAAGATAACATATTGATATAATCTCATAATGGATTATGACTACTAAATGTGATACTAGCGTGTGCCGAGTAGCGCAACCATGTGCGCACACACAGAAGGTCCTCGGTTTCGTCACGGCACCACTGGTTTTAGTCATAACACCATTATCAGACATAACCAATAAGAAATCTCATGCGACACAAATGAATTGGGCAAGGGTGACAATGTACAAAGAGATACTCCACCTGTAAGGATGGTTACAAGTAGAGAGCCAACTAGATCATGGCCTGATGAAATGAACAGGGCATGGCCATAACCTAAATTTATTGGTGAACGAGTACGATGGGAGACTGTTACTTCAGTCCCAAGCATATTTCTATGCCCATCATAGAGATTACAAGGTCAAGGATTAAGTTGGTATGCCATCGATAGGTGTGGGGAAACCAAAGGCATCAAATTCCAGAAAAATGGTTGGACATGTCTTTCCTAGGTTGGGTTGATAAAGCAACATGGCGATCCACAAGGAGAGGCTAAATACAATAGAGACCTCAACCTGCATCAACTGAACAAGAGAATGGTTCTAGAAGGAAAAATGACTTGAGATCCTTGTTTTAAGCTTAGGTACATTTTATGTCCAATAAGGAAATTGCCTACACATTTATTTGTATGGGCTTTGTCATGGAGTGATAATAGACAATTCAAACTTGGGTCATGGTTCACTAAATAAGAACATGGCCTAGTTTTGGGTTTAGGCAGACAAACTACCAACCTTCTATCGGCGCCTCCAATACAAGGCAAACACGTATAACACCTAAACATATTACCTAGAGAACGGAGGACAGCTATTTCATCGAAGTTTATAATACAGCATTACACCACATTATCTGCAATCATCGGTTACTGGAATAAAGATGAGAGAAGCATTTTGGATGTATAGGTGACAAACATGATGCAACAATCAGGATGCATGCTCGTCCTATACGTCCTCACAAGTTTTGCCAACATACTGTGGCAGTAACATTCTATCTCGGTGGCATACTTACGTTTCTCACGGTATTTTGCTAGTCGTCAACTACACCTATGTTTTCGAGGTTACTGTACCTACAGAAAAATCCATCACAGCCCAATTTCCCATGATGCAAGATCCACATGATAGTTTATCATAGTTTATACTCCATATATTGCTATATGGAGGCCAACTCTTCATTAAGCGTCGAGCCACGCATAGGCGCCACTGCCACACTTTAACCATAGGGCAGCTCATTATGGTAACTCACCTTCTTACCTGAGCGTAGGTGCGTCGTTACAAGTACATTACACTTCTCAGTATTCCCATGTCTATATACCCATACACATCCATGGGGTACTGAATTCCTGGAAAAGTAATTACTCCACATCGCAGCTTTCATATATACATATGTGGAACATGTATATAATCAAGCGTCACAATTAAGCACTTCCCTAGACCGACGGTTGTTCGGTCATGCTCTCACATCTCACCTTACCTTGAGCGTCGATCCATTCAAAACTGAATGGCCTCAAAAATAACAATACACATGTATGCAATATCCACCTGGTTGTGGGTTAGTGTTTTCAACTAAGCCACCTGATAGTCCTTAATTTAGGGCTTAACAGAGGATGTCACTAGCATTATAGTTTTTCAAAACTGTTTTTCAAAACCAAACAATGTATTTAGTTGAAAATAGGTTTTTTAAAACCAAAACTTTGTTTTTAAAATACGTATGTGACCGTATTATACTTAATTTTGCTCCGATACCAGCCTGTGGCAGAATCTCCCAAGTTATCGGGCCCACATGCACATGTCCTTGTCACAAAGACCTCAGACTGCTATGCAGGTGCACCAGATAACTTAACAGGATCTGTCTGATTGCCCCAAGGACATCGGATAAACCACTTACAACCAAAATCGCGAGATTAAGTAATACAAATCACACACACCAATACTTTTGCAGCGAAAATCTTATTACCAACTTTTACAAGTTACAAAAATTTTACATTAGTTTATCGGAGTGTTTACAAAAGTATAAGTTTGAAATATATGCTAGCTCAAGTGACCATCCTCAATAAGAAGTATAGAAGAGTTACTTAGACTTATAAGAAGGCTGAGCCCACCGGCACTTAACACCATCAACAGCAGCACAAAGTTAGAACCTGAAAAACAACAAGGAATAAAACCCTGAGTACGGAATTACTCAGCAAGACTTACCCGACTAAAGAAAAGACTCTCAAGGTATGCTGGCTAGAGGGGTCAAGGTATGGCTTATCAAGAATCAAAGACTCTATTTTGCAGAAAAGCTTACTATGAGTGGATCCTTAAAAATCCATTTTTACTTGTCCGGTTAAGTAAAGTTACCTACACATCTAAAGTTCTTTCTATCCTAGTTCAAGCACTTGGCCTATACTAGCCGTCTTTTATCACCCTTTTTCTTCACTGGATTGCTACGTGTAGGTTAGTGACCAAGTCTTCATATCCGAGAAGTAACGGCGATCCGAATTGATTAGTACCCAGCTGGGGATCTCCGATCACACGATATATGTAGCACTTAACCCTTGCATATGTTAACTCGCCACCGGGGTTCTTAAGACCAGATCAGGTTCACGCCAACCGAGAGCATAGATATACCACCGTCCAGCCTCTTGCCAAGGGTACACACTACTCTCGCCATCTCTCCACTCCCATTACGTGTTATCTTATTCTGGTATTAGTCTGCCCGAGGCAAAGCTTACCCATGATGAGGCATGTGACCAGTTAAAAGGTCCTTAATCATCAAGCCTACATCGAGAAGGTCCTTAATCGACTCACACGGAGACACTATACCGAGGCTCTCTCCTCGTGCAAGTCAACCGTCCGGTCTTAGCTTTATTATTTCAACCCAATATTTGGTACCTGGCAGAGGTACATCTTTTCCGATGTTGAACCTATCAAGGCCTTTGACAGATCCACCATCAAGTTTTATTTTTGAAAACATTCCCACCCACTGAAGCATCACTTTTGTTTTAAAACAAAACATTTTTGTTTTTCTAGAGCAAGGCTAAGCATCAAAAATCCTTTTTTATAAAAGGGCGTCAAGGAAGGGTATTCAATTTTCCAAGGAAGGAAATGCATCAACGGTTTAGCACACAACTCCTATCACCTAATGCATCAAACAAGGTGATAAAGATTTTAAAACACAAGGAGGTGGCGAATGCACCGAGGCTTGCTTGAATAACACTAGGTTAGTGTTTGTTAGGCAACATCCACTTGACGATCATCTTCTGTTCTGATACTTGTTTCGTCGGTCCATCAGCATCACCATGCGGAGTAGCCCGCGCTTGCGGTCGACTTGGGATCGTCTTCCGCATCATGCGATTATTTATCGTACCTCATGAGATGCATGATGCGCATGTATGAGCGCGAGTATAACGAGTATAAGATAGATAATCTACACTAAAAAGGATGAAACACTTAAAACCAAGCATTAAGCATCATGGATATCATAGCAGTGCATCGACTACATCCATTAACCAAATTGACATAATAACACTAGAACATCTATTTTTATTCCTAGCTTTTTATTAACTCTTTAACTATGTATCTTAATTACTTGATTTACTGATCTACCTAAATCGATCATCACAATATACGCATGCTAAATCAATAACATTTATTGTGACCAACAATTTTATTTAATCTATTTATAGACCTAGTTGACTGGAATACGAATCAACTTACCCTTATGACATTCGACTTGAAATCACAAAATCGACGACGCCTTTTAGCTCAACATTTCACCGAACATTGGGTGAGTGTAACACCCCAGGTGTTTACCCCTTGTTAAGCAGTGTGGACTTAAGCACGAACTATCGATGAGAATAATAATCTCTATATCTAAATCCTAGACATTCTCACCTATCATGATTTCGATATACCATCTGTCTCCAAATATCTAGATTTTCCAAAATATTTTGTGAAGTTTAGACTTTATCGATCTTCCAAAATGTCGAGTCCGGTGATATTCAAATTTATCGGGTGCATGAATGCAATTTCGAAATTAGTTCGAGTTTATAATTTCAACCGGGTTCATGTCCAAGAAATATAAGGCGCAGAGTTATTAGTCGAATTGCTCTCTAGTCGAATGTTTAGATAGCGGGCAAAATTTATCTAAATTTAACCGAAACGAATGCAAATTAAAATTTATCGATTAAGGAGAATTAGAAATGTCACCTAATTGTTTCACTTTTGTTCGAGTGATCTCTACGAACTCTGTAGCGATAATATTAAGGGTGGACTGTTTAGAATAAATCAAACTTGAACTAAATGAAACTAGAACAACGGTTAGCCGATTCGCTTTCCTATTTAAAAACCCGAGAAAATAATCTATTAATCGATAGCGCTTTAAATTGGCGATAGCGCTTTAAATTAGCCTGTTTACTCCTCGTTTTAAATCCAAATCCCAATATTCAGAACCGATGACGTTTATCTGTTTTAAACTAGATTTGATATAGTTTGAAATATCCAAGCCGGTCTCGTTTAGTTCGGTCCATATGTTTCTCGTCGAGATCTAGATCTGAGAGTATTCACTAAATCAAATCTTTTCTAAATATTATACCCGATATTGTTTTAGTTCCACGTTTTATTAACCTTTTAAACTCTAATTCTAGAATCCGTATTTATCTATACACTTTTTGTTCAAGTAAAAAGGAAAAGAAAATTCTCCTTCCTTATCCTCCCACCGTCTTTATCCTATTTCTCATCCTTTCTCCCTAGAAGCTAATGTACATCTTCTCTATTCCAATGACGTGCAGGTTCCTGGAATCTCCCTCTCGCTTATTCACATCGTTCTATTCTAGGATCTTCTCTCGCGTACATTCTTCAATTCCAGAAGTCTCCCGTACGTCTCCTGGACTACAGCACGGTGAGCTCCTCTCAACACGTGCACGCTTATCTCCTGGCTGTGCCGCTCTGCGCCTGGGATATTTCTGTCGCCCAGCGCTCCGTTCCTGCTCCCGCGCCGCCGCTCCTGCCCTTTTCCATGGCCGTCTCCCAGCTCGCCAGCGCCTGGTGCTCCTCCATGGCCGCTGCTCCTTCCCTGGTCGCGGCCGTCGTCGAGTCGTCGGATTCGTTCCTCCCCTGCTCACCCCATGGCCGACGTCTCCTCTGCCGGTGTTCCTTCCAGCGCTCGGCCTCCAGCTCCTACGCGCGCTCCGTCTTCCCCTGCCGCGACCCCGTGGAACTCCCAGCTCGTGCTCACAATCCCCATCACCTATGCGTCCACTCCAGCATCTCCCTCATGCGTCCTCTGCGCGAGCGAATCTGCCTTGGTCCGGCCAGCGATACCTCCGCCGGCTCCCTGATGCTCGCGCGCGTCAGCTGCTTCTCCGCCTATCGCACTTGATTCCTGTAGGTCTCGCCCTCCGAGCTCCTTTCGGTCACCAGACATGCATCGCTGCTGACCTCCCTCATCTGATCGGGCCCTACATCAGTAGCGTGTCTTCTCGTCAAGCTCGTGGCCACGGCTCCCTGATGCCTCGTCATCCCTGTTCTCCCTCACATCGTGAGCTCGCTTCTGCGTGTTCGTATGGCGCCACAGCGGTCTCATACCAGCAACAACCACTGCTGATGTCCGTGGTTAGGACAGCAGGTGCGCTAGTTGAGCACTTAATGTGAAGGACCAGTGCTGAGTCTACCACAAGATGCTGTTAAGCGTGGGCTTCTTCGCAAGGCGATGCGGATGAACGAACTTAAGGATGGAGGACCCAAACAAGTGCCAGACCAAAAGCTGATCGCCAAGTGAACGTCGTCTAACAAACACTAACCTAGTGTTATTCCAAGCAAGCCCCGGTGTATTTGCCACCTCCGTTGTGTTTACAAAATTTTATCACTTATATGCTGCATTAGGTGATAGAAATTGAGTGATTAAACACTTGATGCATTACCATCCTTGAAAGGTTGATTACCACACTTTGTCACCCGTTTTATAAAAGCTAGAGATGCTTAGTCTTGCTGATAGATTAAGAAACATATTTTTGATCTATGACTCATGTTTTTACAAAAAAAGAAAATGGGCTTGGAATAATGAAGGCATCAAGACGTTGATAAATTCATTGTCCAGGCATGGCCCCTCTGTCAGGCGCCAAAATTTTGAAATAGTTTAAAATGGGACCAGACGTTGAGCAGGAAAGGTTGCCCGTCTGTGTCGATTAAGGACCGTACCGATTGTTGGCCTGATGATCTAGGACCTTTTAACTGGCCACATACCTCGTCATGGGTAAGCCTGAACCCGGCTATTCCATACGTGAAAAGACAACCGCGCACTGGGCGTGGGAGATGGTGGGAGTAGCAGTTACCCTCCTGGCAAGAGGCTGGATGGTAGGGTAATGTGCTCCTGGGTAGCGCGGACCGGTTCATGTAGTGGAGGATCCGTGAGAATGGTTGACATATGCAAGGGTTAAGTGCTACATATGTCGTGTGGTTGGAGATCCCCAGCTGGGTATTAATCGATTCGGATCGCCGTTACTTCTTGGATATGAAGACTGGATCGCTGCCCTTCATCGTAGATAACAAGCGAAACAAAATTTTGATTTTAAAAGAAAGTTAGTATAGGACAAGTGAATGCTCTAGATTAGGCAAATCTAGATTCAGGAAAAGTACTTAACTTTTGATGTAAAATTTTGGCATAAGGATCCACTACTAGTAAGCTTTTCTGCAAAAATAAATCTTTGAAATTTGATAAGCTTTACCTTGATTCCCGACAAACCAGCATACCCTTGAGAGTATTTTCTTTAGTCGGGTAAGTCTTGCTGAGTAATTGCGTACTCAGGGTTTTATTCCCTGTTGTTTTCGGGTTGTAATTTTGTTCTGTTGTGGATGGTGCTAAGTGCCGGTGGGCTCGGCCTTCTTATATAAGTATATCCCTTCTATAGTTTCTTTAATGAGGATTGTCACTTAAGCTAGCATGTATTTTAAATTTACAAATATTCTATAACAGTTTAAAGTGTAATTATTTTGAAACATTTTCTTTTGTAATCACTCCGATGAGGTATAATAAAATCTTTGATAAACTTGTAATCATTTTGTAATAAAGAGTTTATTTCCGCTACAAGTGTTTGTATGTGAGTTGTGTTTACTTAATCTTGCGATCTTGGCGGTAAGTGGTTTATCCGGGGTCCTTGGGACACTCGGTCAGATCCTGTTAAGTTGTTTGGTGCACATGCATAGCCGTTTGAGGTCCTCGGGACAAGGACAGGTGCATGTGGGCCCAATAACTTGGGAGGTTCTGCCACAGCTGGTATCGGAGCAGGATTAAGTATATACGGTCACATACGTATTTTCAAAACAAAAGTTTTGGTTTTAGAAAACCTATTTTCAACTAAACACATTGTTTGGTTTTGAAAACCAGATTTGAAAAGCTATAATGCTAGCGACATCCTCTGTTAAGCCCTAAACTAAGGACTATCAGGTGGCTTAGTTCAAAACCACTAACCCACAACCGGGGGTATTGCATACATGTATATTGTTATTTTTGAGGCCATTCAGTTTTGAATGGATCGACGCTCAGGTAAGGTGAGATGTGAGAGCATGACCGAACAAACGTCGGTCTAGGGGAGAGTATAAAAAGCGCTTGATTATATACATGTTACACATATGTATATATGAAGGCTGCAATGTGGAGTAATTACTTTTCTGGGGATTCAGTACCCCATAGATGTGTATGGGCATACAGACATGGGACTACTGAGAAATGTAATGTACTCACAACGACGCACCTACGCTCAGGTAAGAAGGTGAGTTACCATAATGGGCTGCCCTGTGGTTAAAGTATGGCAGCGGCATCTATGCGTGGCTCGACGCTTAATGAGGAGCTGGCCTCCATATAGAAATATATGGAGTATAAACTGTGATAGTGAGTGCTGCATCGAATCGCGCTTCTTCTTTATCCACATCGAGAATTCTTCGCTCGCGTACTGATTTATTTCTTTCTGCGCCTAATCTTCTCGGATCTTTAGCGTAGACGAGGATGATGATCGACGACTTGTTCAAGCTTTTGTCGCGCACTTGGTGAACATCACGCTGCTAGCTTCGTCTTCACCTAATTCTTGGGATTTCTTGGGGATGCACGAACAACGACGACCATCAAGATGAAGCTCGATGACGATACGGGAGGGTGACGTATATAGAGCTGCACACACGACGTGACGACGAACGACGATAACCGACGAGATCGACGACGCGATGGAGATTAAGGCCAAGCGAGTCGAGAGGACGCGCTGGTGAGCGGGAAACCGCGCGAGCACTGGATAGGGAAAACGACGATGCTGTCGCACACAGTGCGAAGGCGAACGATGCGACGACGAGGACCTAGGATGTGCGACACACGACACGCAGTCAGCCTGTCGCGCGACCGAGTGATGACGACGAATAGTCGAGTGCGGTAAAGAGCTAGAGAACGACGACGGGCCAAGCAGAGAAGCTCGTGCGTGCATAGGGAAGAACTCACGGCCACTAGAATGAGCTGTGATATTCAGACTTGGCGACAACAGCGGGCTGGAGCGTTGACGAGCTTGAGTGTTCAATGGCGGAATCGGCGACAGCCGACACCAGAGCGCATGGCGAGGGAACTTCGACGGCGCGGACAGCGAGCAGGCGATTCGACGGCAAGCAGAGAGCTTCGCGCGCGCAGGAAGCTCGGATCACGACGCAGGGAATTCGACGGCAGCGCGTGCGCAGGAAACAGGGCACGGCCATGGCAGGGAAGAACGCGCGCAAGGCACGGTGGTTAGGGAGTTGGAGCAGGCGAGCTGCAGAGGCCGAGCAGAGGAGTTGAAGGGAGCGTCGGTGAGCTGAAGAGGGCGCGGTCCGAGCAGAGAGGGGGGAGAAAGAGAAGGGCACGGTGAGCTGGGATCCAAGCACCGACCATGGGAGCAAGGAGCGCACTGGAGGAACAGAGACGCGTGCGGCTGAGGAAGAAAATTGGAGCGCGCGCAGGGAACTCAACGGGGAAGAGACAAACACCAGGGAGCATGGCGCTGGAGAGAGAGCGAGCTGCCGGGAGGACGCGGCACGGGAGGAGCGAGCTAAAGGAGCTTCGGCCGACGAGCTCAGTGTGGATTTGGCCCTCCTCGGCCATGCGCCCATCCATGGCGAACAGAAGAACGCAGCCATGGAGTCGAAGGCGAGGAACAGGGACGGCGCGGGGAGATCCGGTTGGGCGCTCAGCCATGGCGAGTAGAGAAACGAGAGGGAGAGGGAGCTTCGGTTGCCAGCAGGGGAGGGCGTGGTGGCCCTGGAGGAATCTCGGCTGGGGAGGGGCTAGGAGGCCAGAGAGAGACGACCGAACAGAGGAGCTGGAAGACTACGGGAGAAGAAGACGCGAGGGCTGAGGGATAAGCACGAGAGAAGCCGCGTGCGTGGAAGATAAAGCTTTAGAGAACGGCGGTGCGCAGAGGAAAAATCAAGGCGCGGTTGGAAAAATCTGAGCACGGCTGATTGGCTGAAGAAAATCAAGCAAGCAGAAATGGCCACTGGCCGTACGTGGTGGGAGATTAGAGCTGGAGCGACGCTGATAAAAATCTAGGGAGAAAAATCTCAGTGAGAGCAGCGGTGAAAATATCAGTGGAGAGAAAAACGGTGGGAGAGAAGAGATATTTCCCCTTTTTTAAAGAGATCACAAATATTTTGGATCACGATTTTTAGCGATGTACACTGGACCGACATGCTACATGAATACACATTTCATTCTCTGGATTTGGAGAATCAAATGATTTAACCATTGCTTATATCCGAAGATTTGGATCCGGGCGAGAAACGACAGACCAAAATAAACTGATTTTGGCACTGATAATTTGTTCTGTGTGATTCGACCAAAATTAGTCGAAACCCGATCCGCGAATGTATACGCGATTTTGTCATCAAAACAGCGTGTTGAAGGGTAAATTGAATCATATTCGCGCGCACGATTTCACTCAGACGACGCGCGATCCTAATTATTTTGCCCCAAATATTTTAGTCGTCGAGTTCAAATGAATTTGTTCGGGATAAAATCTTCAGAGTAGGTAAAGCTTCTAAATTCGTATTTGCGCGAGCGATGAATTTTTAGATAATCATCGGACGCACCGATTTTTGGAACAATTATGTTCCGAACATCACGAAAACTTAGGACGAGCCCGGACCGATAAAAATGATGTCGATCTCACGACAGACGAAACAGATGCAATATTAAAATCATGAAAGACGAGATGTTTAAAATTTAGCATCTGTTGTATCCACTGATATTACGCGCTTCAATCCATACTCGTTGTCGAGCGGACGGTAAACACCTGGGGTGTTACATCCGTGGTTGTGGAGAGCGCTGATGATTGCTCCTCCTTGCTCCACCTAAACCAAAAAGGAAACATAGATTACCAATGCAGTGACTGGCACCAGGGGCGGACCCAGGATGAAATAGGAGTGAGGGCACATTTACAACAACCAACACTAAAATGTCTGTCACACCCGGGTTTCGGGGCACCAAGACCCGGGCGCGAACATAATCACCAGGTGTGCTGGGACCAAGTCTCACACATATGATGAATCATGGCACAGGATCGAATGTCACATCTTTACTATATAACAGGAGTTCTATACAAAAATAAATAATTACATTATAAGGAGACAACGGTCCAGCAACCCAAAGTTGACTGGGAGACGACGGCCTAGACCTCTCACAAACACATCACAGCATCCTCCATGCGCCTCATCCTGCGGAACCTGTTCTTGACCTGTGGGGGGGGTGTGAGACAGCAAGAGTGAGCTCACATACGTTCATAGCTCAACAAGTTGTGGGGAATAATGTGCATGAACCCGCCAAAGGTGGGAGCTCACGTGAAGTGTAAGGCTTACCAAAGAGGATGGTTGAAGCTGAGCATTGCTTTTAAAGTTGGTCAAAATTTTATTAGCAATTACTAAGTATAAGTAAATACCAACCCAATTAAGTAATAGAACAAAAGTAACATCATCACCTGCGATGCAATGCATATGACATATTGAATTTAGTTCCATAAATTAATCATGTGAGTGTCCGAGCTGCTCATGACCGTGAGCACGGCTAGTATACCAGTTTTACACTCTGCAGAGGTTGCGCATCTTTACCCACAAGTCGTGTTACCCATCTGCCAAGAGACGGCCAATCCCATACACCTCTACCGAGGAGGCGAGGCAGGGTAACACTACGAGGCCTTTACAAAGTTCCACTAGCTTCAGAAAACCCGCTACAGTTTATAGGAAGTTCCAATGCAGGAATCCCTTGCAGGACCGCCATCGCAGTAAAATCCTCCCGAGGGCCTCCCTAACAGGAATCCCTTGCAGGACTGCCATCGCAGCAAAATCCTCCCGAGGGCCTCCCTACACTGACCACTCCCCTACTGCCCTTGCCCCTTTCGGGTAAGGTAGTCTTCCACTAGCTTTCCTAATTAATCAGCCAAGGGCGTCCCATTAAACCCTTGTGGTAGCACCGTTTTCCTGGGTGGTCGCTCCATGTTCCAATTAACATAATGATCTTATCATGAACAGTAAATAACAACTGATAATAAAAGTATAATCATGAATAAAGTGTATCTCCATACCCATAACCACATAAAGCAATAGCAGGTACTACCCAAAAAGTGTGGTGGTAATCAAGGTATAAAGATAGTCAAACTGGGGTAACCTATTGGGTCCCATCAAAATTAACCTATGCAGATCATTATGATTAATTAGAACATGAGTGGGTAAAAAGAAGTGATCAAGGGCACAACTTGCCTGGCACTTGAGATTCCAGGTACCAACTTGCTCCTCAGGTGACTCGTGACCTCACTGCTACTCGTAGCAATACAGACAAACATTGTATAGGCAAAATTAACATCACACCAAACATGAGAACAAACTGCATAATAATAATCTACGCGCTGCTACGAGATTGTGGGATCGAGAACCGCTAAAATCGAAATTACGGTTAAAAGATATGATTTATGAAAGATCTATGTGATTAAATATTAAACTATATTATAAATTGGTTATTATACTTCATATGAGAAAATATACTATAAATAATTAACTCACTTTAATCTAGATTAATACTTGATTAGAAATCATATTTTAGTCCAATTATTATCATGGACTAGTTTAACTTTGGTTAGAGGGATTAATCTACTAATCATATGCTAAACCAATATCTATTTATAAAAATATGCTTTATGGTACAAATAATGTCGCCATAGCATAGATAATTTTATTACAAAGCTAACGCAACTTGAACGGGTTAAATCAGAGTTGAAACGAAAAAGTTATGGATAAAACAATATTTTTAGGCGTAATAAATCTAATATATGTTGTATTTAAACTAAGCATGTATTAAGTTAAAATATCTGAGCTGATATTAATCAATTTAGCAAATATTTATAATAAGCATAGATTACAACTATAAATTAGATTAATTAGATTGTCTAGCTAATTAATGTTCATTAAACAAATATTTAAATAAATCATTATTTAAAACATGGGGTGTGATAAAAAATGTTATTATTATGTACACAAAATTAATATAAATATAGCACAATTTGAATCGAATAAATAAGATATCTAACGCAAAATAGATCACATGTTTAATAAATTAGTAAGGTTGCACAGACATAGGTGGCATGACACGATCTGATTGGTTGGCATAAAGAATTACGAAATAAATAGACTTAATATATGGGATTTAGTTGTGGTCATCTTCTACCTTCCTTTTCTGCTATCCGTGCGGCAATGGAGCAAGCAGTGCCGAGCAACTTCTCAATATGTCACCGGCCGGCTCCAACTCCTCACAGAAACCGATGACGACTTTTGTAAATACTCGACCACATGGTGCAGTGGTTTCGAGTTGGCATGGCTTTGTGATCTGGTGGATGAGATAGATGAGGGGCACGGTTCGTATAAATAGTCCGGGTTAGGATCTCAAGATTGTAACAGAATCCTAATGTTTTGCATGAGATCGTAACTAATTCGCTATTCAACGAGCGGAGACCGCAAACTAATCGCTCGGCCATCTCACAGTGACACAGGAAAAAGGATTTAAAAAAATAACGTCACCACAAAGACACCCTACATCAGCCATGGGAATCCACCCGTCGGCACAGCCTACGGCCAGCAAATGGGCTGCACGATGCCCCCCATGAAAATTTGAACCAAGGGAGATGGCCACGGTAGGCCCTATTTGTTTTTCTTTTTTTTAATTTGTCTTTTTCTTTGATTTTATAATTCTATTCCACTTTCCAATTTTCAATTTCAAATTTGGTTGTGATTTCAATTCAAAATACACAAACAAAGTACCAGAACGAATGCAAAGTACATTTATTATATTTTCTTTATGTTAATTATTTACATATTTAAGCAGATGCTTCACAACATAATCCATATATACATATTTTATTCTAATAAGATAATCCTTTGAATGTATATCCTACCCAAAGGCATATTCACAAGTTCAGTATCCATTACTTATTTAATTTAGGACATGCTATTATATAATCTTTACCATGAATTATTATAGTTCAAATATTTTTAAAGAGTATTGTAACTATATAATTTATGAAGGAAATAATAAATAGCTTGAATGGCTTCTTTTTATTTAACTGTTCCAATATTAAGTTTACCAAATGTTTTACTATTATTTACCTTAGAGGGATATTTTTTTTTAAAAAAAGGAATATATTATTAAAATACGTTTTAACTTGAATCTTTTTGGAGAAACTTCTATAGATCCCAAAATAGAATTTTGAGGTGTTACAAATTCTACCCCCTTAACAGAAATCTCGTCCTCGAGATTTGTAAGAAAAGGGATGTAGAAGGATTGGTTTGTAATTCATCTTTCAGTTTCTAATTGGTTCCAAAATCAAGATTATTTTTTAAGGCATGGGTGTATATGTATATATGTATAGCCATCCAATGTATAAAAAAAGTCTTTAAAGCATGGATAGGCTTGGGTAGGACATAATAGGGTAAGGAGAGACTCCATCCAAGACTTGTGGATCCTTATTCCTTTGAAGATCTGGCTTGAATCTTATCCTTCCTTGATTTCATGAGGGCGATGATCTTTGATATTTGTTCTTGAAGTCTTTATCCGAATTAGGGACATGTAGGTAGATGAGAGTAGGGTATATATTATTAATATATGTTAGAATCTTTTGAGATAGGATGGATTATGTGGTGTAGGTAGGTTAGAATCTCTGTTAGGTTAAAACAGAGGGGTTATGCAACCCTCGGATGGTTAAGGTAGTTGCATGAGGCCAAGTTGGTATGTTGTTCTTAATTTAGTGCAGAGTGAAGTAAGATAAAACATATTCTATAGGAGTAGAGTCTAATCCATTTTTATCAGTATTAACTTTTGTTGGGGGCCTTCGTCCTCCGAAGGTCCTCAAAAACATGATTTGACAATGTTTTCCAAGTGGATTATGTGAACAGGTATCTTCGGACTCAGAATTATGAACATGAAGTACGGTCAGGACGAAGCCTGAACCAGACGAAGGACGAGCTGATTACCAAGCTCCACGAAGGATGGTGCACAGCCGAAGCTGTGCGCAGGGAAGCTTCGTCGCGATAGCAGAGAGGGGAACCGACTTAAAGATGAAAAGACTACGTGGGCCTTGACAGATTTCCATAAGTCATTGGCAAATGTAATGGACATGGATGTAATTTTACGTGGGCTGCGTCCCGCGTCTATAAATAGATGAACAGTACTCCCGTACTGTTCAAGCTGACTTGGCATTTGCTTTGGCGTCACGCTTGTACTTTTTACCTTCTCTCAGGACCGAAGGTACATTTGTAATTTGAAATCATTTCTATTTTTCCATGTTAATAAAATAGAAATGATTCTATGATGATGTTTATATTATATTTCATGCTTTATATGAATCCTTCGTTATTTACAAAGGTATGTCTCTTGTGACCTTCGTCCGAAACTCATTATTTCCCGAAGAGGAATAATGTTTCAAAGGACGAAGGACTTTAACACTTAACACTTTTTATATTGCCTTGTTCTTAACTCTTAGCATTTGAGAACAAGTCCCCAACATTGGCGCCCACCTCCGGTGAACTCACTTCCACTTCGAGTTTTTTGAACACCTTCGGAAGCTATAGACCCTCGCTATGGCGCCGAAGAAAGCTTCAGCGACTGGGGCTGCAGCACTGCAACCGCTGGACCCCAACCAAGAGACCGTCTCTCTTCGGGAGGCCCGAAGCCAGAAGAGGAAGGCCGTCAGCCCGACGCTTCAGGAGGATGAACTAGACCAAGAGATCAGGGATATGGAGATGCTTCATCAACAGGTGCAGAGGAAAAAGGAAAAGATGGCCAGGCTAGCTGAGCTGCAAAGGCAGATAGACGAAGCTTCTGAAGAAGTTTGTCATCTTACTCACGACGAGCAGAACCGAAGGCCTCAACAAAAAGACCTTCATCAGGAGGGCTTCTTCAACGAAGATGACTGGTATGACAATTTCCATCATGGAAATTTTGTTTTCGATGATGCCTCTCCTCTGTCCGCTGAGCTGCAGGCTACACCCTGGCCTCCGACCTATAAGCCACCCCAGCTTCCCATGTTCGACGGCCACTCAGACCCGAAGCAGTTCCTGATGAGCTACGAAGCAACAGTGTCTTCGTATGGTGGCAATGCTGCAGTCATGGCAAAGTCTTTCGTTATGGCCGTCAGGAGTGTTGCTCAGACCTGGTATTCCTCCCTTCGACCAGGAACGATCACTTCATGGCAGAAACTGAAGGATATGTTGTTAACCAGCTTTCAAGGATTTCAGACGAAGCCGGTCACTGCTCAAGCCTTGTTCCAGTGCACTCAGGATCATGAAGAATACCTTCAGGCATATGTCAGAAGGTTCTTGCGTTTGAGGGCGCAGGCTCCAACGGTGCCCAATGAAATTGTCATCGAAGCCATGATCAAGGGGCTTCGTCCTGGACCTGCAGCTCAATACTTTGCTAGGAAGCCTCCTCAGACTCTGGAGAAGCTGCTCCAAAAGATGGACGAGTACATTCGTGCCGATAATGACTTTCGCCAAAGAAGGGAGGAGGCCTTCAGATTTTCTGAAATGACCAGGGGCTTCGGAGGAAGATTCTATCCGAGGCATGTCAGGTCCATTCACAATTCCACTCAAAATGATGATAAGGGGAGTCAGCAGAACAGACCGCAGAGCTCCTCACAGGCTTCGGGGCAACAGCAAACTTTCTTCCGGCCACCAGCTCCAAGAGGCAGAGGCGCCAGGGGCTTCGGCGGAAGATTTGGAGATCAACCAAGGAGGGTATTTTGCTTATTCTGTGGTGAGAACAAGGGCCATACCACCAGGATGTGCCATGTTACCATCCAGAAACAAAAGGAGCTAGCAGAAGCTGCAGCGCAACAGGGTCAGCCGAAGCAGGTCATGCATACTGCTTCGTACCATCAGCCTTACATCCCGGAGTACGTGGGCAATCACCCTGCAGTTTCCGTAGCTTCGGCGAGTCAACCTCAAGCTTCATGGCAACAGCCAGAAGGGAGCCAATATGTTTCGCACCAAAGGGATCTCAGAGAGCAATCTGAAGCTCGCACAGTCAATAGTACTGTGCCAGAGTCGAAGCACATTTATTGACAAATATCCTACTTTGATAGCAGTCTTTTCCGTTTAGTTCTATTTTCTGTGTAATAAAGAACATTTCAGTTTTCATGTAATAGTTTCGTGGTTGGTTATCAGGAAAACCTATCTTCTCCACAGGCTTAAGTTGCTGAAGCTTAAAAGTTTGCGGTAACAAGGAGGACCTTCGAATTATTAAAAATCCTTCGGAGCAACAAAAAGTCGTTCTAAGGAACGCAGAGTAAGTTGCCGAAGTTACAAAAAGCCGTTCCAAAGGGAGCGCAGTGTAAGTTTTTTGCTCCAAAGACGTTCCTAAGGGAATGCAGAGCATACAGCGAAAAGTCAACGCTGATACCGCCTAAAGTAAAAGGCGAAGAAGCTCCAAAGACGTTCCTAAGGGAATGCAGAGCATACAGCGAAAAGTCAACGCTGATACCGCCTAAAGTAAAAGGCAAAGAAGCTCCAAAGATGTTCCTAAGGGAATGCAGAGCTTACAGCGAAAAGTCAACGCTGATACCGCCTAAGTAAAAGGCGAAGAAGCTCCAAAGACGTTCCTAAGGGAATGCAGAGCTTACAAAGATATTTTGTGTGTATCTTCGGAACAGACGTCATTTGCATAACATAACATCATCACATCATTTTGCATGGCATAAGCATCATACATCATGTTGCATATGGCAAAAGAAGGGGACACAGTATCAACCTTCGAAAGGATGCTTTAAGAAAGTACAAATTGTGTAAAGTCACGAGAGAATACAATGATAATCTTCGGAGTACAGCTTCGGAGAAAGTTTTTTCGAAGCATGGATGAGCTTCATCAGAGTAATATCGAAATTGCACAGCTTCGGAGGATGTTTTCACGAAGCGTGGACGTGATTCATCAGAATAGTTTTAACGAAGAATGTCTTCTTCACGAAGCATGAAAAGAAGGGAAGGTGTTTTTTCGCCGAAGGCTCAAAAATGGTATGTATGTAGAATTTCATGCATCGTAAAGAATTGAATAATGAAAAGAGACTTGTATATTACATTCAAATGTACAAAATATTACATAAATCACACTTTAAATGTTTTTTCTAATAACAGCTAGTCTTCTCTTAATACTACTTCGGCAGCCTCATTTAGAAGTTGTTCAACAACTTTATCCATGATAGCTTCGGCCATTTGTTTGATTTCGTCATCCTCTTTTGTGTGAGGGTCAATAGACGATCCAGCAGGTTCTGAGGAAACAGAATATTTTTGCATTACTATTACAAACCGTGAGCAAAGTTTGAAATAAAAATTACAACACAACAAGAGCGACTAATTAATACCTATTTGCCCTTCGGCAACTTCTGTCACTTTCCTAGCATCATGAATGCCTTTTTCACTCCTTTGAATGATTTCTTGCGCCATTTCTCGGCCGCCGTTGTCCCAGACATCAGTAAAGAATTTGCCACCAACCATGCTTGCTTCGGCCGAGGGGTCTTTGATGTCTTCGGAGGATAAGGCAGCTTCGGACTGAGCTAAAGATTTTACATGCCCGCAACCTTTCTTCTCCAAGACAGTAGCAACTCCCCTGGCGCCCGAAAAAGCGCAGATGTCGCCACGGCTACTCAGGATTTCCTCGAAGGCCTCTGCTTCGTGACTGATCCA
Source organism: Zea luxurians (assembly GCA_029449295.1). Taxonomy (NCBI): domain Eukaryota; kingdom Viridiplantae; phylum Streptophyta; class Magnoliopsida; order Poales; family Poaceae; genus Zea; species Zea luxurians. The sequence goes on along the minus strand of JAOPSE010000005.1, from coordinate 46,593,839 downwards.
TTCCAGTGGACCTTCGGGATTGCCTCTTGAGAAATTCTCTTCACTGGAAAATGCGCCCACACTGGCGAAGCTGGTTTTAATTTTCTTTATGCATTCCATGGATTTTTCGTAGCATTTTTTCTTAGAAGACCGAAGCTCTTCCACGGTTGCTTCCAAATGATCAGCCCATTGGTCGCTACATTCCCGTCTTGTTTCTTCAAGTATGCGTTCTTCTTTCGCCCGGGCCAGTTGCTTCTGAAGATCTTTAATCTCGCGTCTGTGAGCTTCGGCCTGAACCTTCGCAGCAGCTTCGTCCTTTTTTACCTTGTCTACTAATGTAAGCAGAATTTTGTCTTTTTCTAGAGCTTCGTTTCTCAGTTTAATAACTTCTGAACGTAAATTATTGAACGCAATTTCGTAGCTTTCATCTTCGGCACTCTTTTGTGCTCTTAATGCGTTGCTTAGGATTAAACCCTATACGAAAAAGAATCCATATAAGAATAAAAGAATGAATTACGTAATAAAATTTTTTTTCAAAACGTCTAATTCCCATACCTTTAAGCTATTGTACGCAAGACTGTCCGCGAGATCTTCCTTCGTCATAGCACATAATCCAGCTTCGAGCTTCGGGAAACCCATACTTCTAGCCATCTCCCGGCAGACAGATAATTCTTTGTTATCAGGAAGGCAGTATAGGAAGTCATCTTCATTTGTCCCATTGAACACTACTGCCCCCTTCGGATACTTTAACTCTCTAGCATAGTGATTCGCTTCATAAGTCTCTTCTTCAGATAATTTCTTCCCCGAAGCATGTCGCACGATGTAATCGCATGTGCTGGAAGGAGCTTCGGGGGCGGCAGTGTCAATTTCTTCAACCAAAGCTGGTTCTGATATTTTCTCGGTCTCCAAAGATTGTTCCTTGGTGGGCTCTGAAGGCCCAGCTTCAGTTTCAGCTTGTTGTTTCGAAGCTTCAGTAGACGCTTCAGCAAGTTCAACAGTCTTTTTTGGAGTTGTGCTTGAAGACTTAATTGTCTCCAAGACATCTAGTACGTTCACCATTCTTTTTCTTTTTGGGGTCACCAATGGGCCCTTTTGGTTTTTTATTGTTTCGACATTTGCTAAAGGACTTAAGATTTCCGATGTTTTTGGCCCTTCAATCTTCGGTTTTTCTACTTTTTCTGCTGAAGGCGCTTCAGTTTTCTCTTCTATCTTCGGCACTGGAGCTGGTTCTGTAGCTTCAGAGGCCAAAGAGACTTCACCAATAAATTCTGGCACTATGGCCGGCTCAATAAAACGCGCTCGGTGGGTGAGCACCTTTATCTTTTTCCTTTGCGGCGCCGGCTCACTAGTAGCACTCGTGGTAGCTTCTGTCGCAGGAGAAATATTTTTTCTTTTGCGACCCAATACCGGATAGTGATAGTCAGGGTAGACAAACCCGACTGCGTCAAATACCCGGTTGAGCCTTTTCTTCTTTCGGCCTCCGAAGGCTGCTGATAACGCAGTATTCTCGGCCTTCGAATACGCCCCAAGCAGTTCGTCACTTAATATTTCAATGCTTTTCAACCAGTCATCATCAGGTTCAACAAACTTATCCGCATATTTGAACGTGTATTTCAGTCTGACCAGTCCGCCTTCGTCGGACTCTTTGATGGTCTCCTTCGGCATTTCCCACTTTCCTGCAAGTGGCCACACCCTGAAGGCAATATGCTCTTGGACTAAGTCCCTTGTCCCAATGAAAGAGCAGATTACGCCGAAGGCTCTTTGGCATTCCTCGGCTGCTTCATCCATTTCAACCTTCGGCCTTCGAAGTCCGAAGCGTTGCCAGATGGGGCGCATAATGATATTCTTGACATCTTCTTGCGCTGTTAAGTCATTCTTTACATAGAACCACTCTGTCATCCAGGCTCCGGGCCACCTCTTCCGAAAGGTTGGCACAGGGCGGCTTGACCCGGAGCGGGCACCGAAGCTGTAACACCCAAAGTTGTTGTGATATTGTTCTTTCCCCCAGGGCTTCGTTTCATATAACAACTCATGAATGTTGCAAAAGCTTTTAGCATTTGGTTCTAAACCTTGGCTTCTCGCAGCCCAGACAAACATCCCCATTCTTATGATAGCTTTAGGAGTAATTTGATGAAGGTAGACTTGAAATGTTTTCAGTACCTCAACAACAAAATTGCTTAGGGGGAATCGAAGCCCAGCCTTGAGAAAGCTTCGGAAGATTACGACTTCATCTTCTTCGGGGGTGGGAGAAGTCTTTTCTCCAGCATCAGCCCTCACAATAGATATATCTCGAAAATACCGCCCCCTCATATTATCAATATGACTCTGCTTAATAGTGGTTTTCCCGAAAACCGTGTGACTTGGCCGCCATGGTCGATCTTCGGACTCTTCCCCACCACTTTCTACATCGTAACTGTCGCTGTCACCAGTATCTTCGGACAAACCTTCAAGAATCTCCTTGGTGATTTTCTCCGTATTGGTCTCTGCCATCGCTATAAGAAACCCCAAGTTCTTCTCTTCGTCGAGGCTCAGCTTCGTCTCGGCAGGGATCTTTTTACCTTCAGACATCTTCGGAAACGCTAAAAAACTGTTTTCAAGGCCGAAGCTTCAAAATCAAAAAGATCAGCAAATCTTAGTGCACAAGAGCTACAAATTTAGTGGGCCGAAGCAGATGGCAAGTGTGCGTACCAAATAAGTTTGCGGTATGATCTTATTTATACCCCCAGGGCGTTGAAAATTGAAAGACCCCACTTGTCAGTGAATGTTGCTATTCTAGCAAAGGGAAGGTGTTTTTTCGGACCTTCGGCTCAAGGCCTTCGTCCATATCGCAATCTGAATTTATCATTAACAAATTAATATTGCGAGGGGCTACTGTTGGGGGCCTTCGTCCTCCGAAGGTCCTCAAAAACATGATTTGACAATGTTTTCCAAGTGGATTATGTGAACAGGTATCTTCGGACTCAGAATTATGAACATGAAGTACGGTCAGGACGAAGCCTGAACCAGACGAAGGACGAGCTGATTACCAAGCTCCACGAAGGATGGTGCACAGCCGAAGCTGTGCGCAGGGAAGCTTCGTCGCGATAGCAGAGAGGGGAACCGACTTAAAGATGAAAAGACTACGTGGGCCTTGACAGATTTCCATAAGTCATTGGCAAATGTAATGGACATGGATGTAATTTTACGTGGGCTGCGTCCCGCGTCTATAAATAGATGAACAGTACTCCCGTACTGTTCAGGCTGACTTGGCATTTGCTTTGGCGTCACGCTTGTACTTTTTACCTTCTCTCAGGACCGAAGGTACATTTGTAATTTGAAATCATTTCTATTTTTCCATGTTAATAAAATAGAAATGATTCTATGATGATGTTTATATTATATTTCATGCTTTATATGAATCCTTCGTTATTTACAAAGGTATGTCTCTTGTGACCTTCGTCCGAAACTCATTATTTCCCGAAGAGGAATAATGTTTCAAAGGACGAAGGACTTTAACACTTAACACTTTTTATGTTGCCTTGTTCTTAACTCTTAGCATTTGAGAACAAGTCCCCAACAACTTTCATGTTTAGTAAGTCACTTTAGATTAGATCAGATCTAAGTTATATTCGTGTAACTAGACTAGACTAGTTAAAGATCTGATTATTTTAAATTAGATCATGGTTGTTACACTAGTGTGGGATAAATATGCTTATTAGGGCAAGATGAATCCATATGGATAAGGTAGAATCTTTTTGAGGTCAGTTAGATCTATTAGGGTGACATAAGATCTTTTCAAGATAAGATAAGTAACTTTTAAGATAAGATGGAGCTATGAGTGTAGGATAGAATCTTTCAAGATGAGATGGATATTGTTAGGCTAGATACTTTAAAGAGGGATAATCTAGTTTGTCTAGTTATTTTTTTACAAGCATTTTTTTCCTATATGCATATGCACATGTAATTGTGGACATTACTCCACAACTCATCACACTCAATCAAAGAACTAAATCAAACGAGCATCATAAGAACAAGCACTCAAGCGTATAGATACCAAAATAGTTTTGTTTTTGTTCCTAAGAGTATGTCTCCTATTCCTAAAGTCATTTTAGGCATAGGATTTCAAAGTGTGAAATCCAAATTTGTCTTTAGAAGGAAAAGGTAAGGATAATCAGAGTAAAGCGGAAATAGATGAGAAAAGATTAAGAAAAGTTTAGAAAGAATCAGAGTAGCAAAAGGTAAGTAGACAATGGTTGCCCAGTTCTATATAGGTTTCGTCCTACAGTCAACATTCCTCTGATACCACTTCTGTCACACCCGGGTTTCGGGGCACCAAGACCCGGGCGCAAACATAATCACCAGGTGTGCTGGGACCAAGTCTCACACATATGATGAATCATGGCACAGGATCGAATGTCACATCTTTACTATATAACAGGAGTTCTATACAAAAATAAATAATTACATTATAAGGAGACAACGGTCCAGCAACCCAAAGTTGACTGGGAGACGACGGCCTAGACCTCTCACAAACACATCACAGCATCCTCCATGCGCCTCATCCTGCGGAACCTGTTCTTGACCTGTGGGGGGGTGTGAGACAACAAGAGTGAGCTCACATACGTTCATAGCTCAACAAGTTGTGGGGAATAATGTGCATGAACCCGCCAAAGGTGGGAGCTCACGTGAAGTGTAAGGCTTACCAAAGAGGATGGTTGAAGCTGAGCATTGCTTTTAAAGTTGGTCAAAATTTTATTAGCAATTACTAAGTATAAGTAAATGCCAACCCAATTAAGTAATAGAACAAAAGTAACATCATCACCTGCGATGCAATGCATATGACATATTGAATTTAGTTCCATAAATTAATCATGTGAGTGTCCGAGCCGCTCATGACCGTGAGCACGGCTAGTATACCAGTTTTACACTCTGCAGAGGTTGCGCATCTTTACCCACAAGTCGTGTTACCCATCTGCCAAGAGATGGCCAATCCCATACACCTCTACCGAGGAGGCGAGGCAGGGTAACACTACGAGGCCTTTACAAAGTTCCACTAGCTTCAGAAAACCCGCTACAGTTTATAGGAAGTTCCAATGCAGGAATCCCTTGCAGGACCGCCATCGCAGCAAAATCCTCCCGAGGGCCTCCCTAACAGGAATCCCTTGCAGGACTGCCATCGCAGCAAAATCCTCCCGAGGGCCTCCCTACACTGACCACTCCCCTACTGCCCTTGCCCCTTTCGGGTAAGGTAGTCTTCCACTAGCTTTCCTAATTAATCAGCCAAGGGCGTCCCATTAAACCCTTGTGGTAGCACCGTTTTCCTGGGTGGTCGCTCCATGTTCCAATTAACATAATGATCTTATCATGAACAGTAAATAATAACTGATAATAAAAGTATAATCATGAATAAAGTGTATCTCCATACCCATAACCACATAAAGCAATAGCAGGTACTACCCAAAAAGTGTGGTGGTAATCAAGGTATAAAGATAGTCAAACTAGGGTAACCTATTGGGTCCCATCAAAATTAACCTATACAGATCATTATGATTAATTAGAACATGAGTGGGTAAAAAGAAGTGATCAAGGGCACAACTTGCCTGGCACTTGAGATTCCAGGTACCAACTTGCTCCTCAGGTGACTCGTGACCTCACTGCTACTCGTAGCAATACAGACAAACATTGTATAGGCAAAATTAACATCACACCAAACATGAGAACAAACTGCATAATAATAATCTACGCGCTGCTACGAGATTGTGGGATCGAGAACCGCTAAAATCGAAATTACGGTTAAAAGATATGATTTATGAAAGATCTATGTGATTAAATATTAAACTATATTATAAATTGGTTATTATACTTCATATGAGAAAATATACTATAAATAATTAACTCACTTTAATCTAGATTAATACTTGATTAGAAATCATATTTTAGTCCAATTATTATCATGGACTAGTTTAACTTTGGTTAGAGGGATTAATCTACTAATCATATGCTAAACCAATATCTATTTATAAAAATATGCTTTATGGTACAAATAATGTCGCCATAGCATAGATAATTTTATTACAAAGCTAACGCAACTTGAACGGGTTAAATCAGAGTTGAAACGAAAAAGTTATGGATAAAACAATATTTTTAGGCGTAATAAATCTAATATATGTTGTATTTAAACTAAGCATGTATTAAGTTAAAATATCTGAGCTGATATTAATCAATTTAGCAAATATTTATAATAAGCATAGATTACAACTATAAATTAGATTAATTAGATTGTCTAGCTAATTAATGTTCATTAAACAAATATTTAAATAAATCATTATTTAAAACATGGGGTGTGATAAAAAATGTTATTATTATGTACACAAAATTAATATAAATATAGCACAATTTGAATCGAATAAATAAGATATCTAACGCAAAATAGATCACATGTTTAATAAATTAGTAAGGTTGCACAGACATAGGTGGCATGACACGATCTGATTGGTTGGCATAAAGAATTACGAAATAAATAGACTTAATATATGGGATTTAGTTGTGGTCATCTTCTACCTTCCTTTTCTGCTATCCGTGCGGCAATGGAGCAAGCAGTGCCGAGCAACTTCTCAATATGTCACCGGCCGGCTCCAACTCCTCACAGAAACCGATGACGACTTTTGTAAATACTCGACCACATGGTGCATGGTGCAGTGGTTTCGAGTTGGCATGGCTTTGTGATCTGGTGGATGAGATAGATGAGGGGCACGGTTCGTATAAATAGTCCGGGTTAGGATCTCAAGATTGTAACAGAATCCTAATGTTTTGCATGAGATCGTAACTAATTCGCTATTCAACGAGCGGAGACCGCAAACTAATCGCTCGGCCATCTCACAGTGACACAGGAAAAAGGATTTAAAAAAATAACGTCACCACAAAGACACCCTACATCAGCCATGGGAATCCACCCGTCGGCACAGCCTACGGCCAGCAAATGGGCTGCACGATGCCCCCCATGAAAATTTGAACCAAGGGAGATGGCCACGGTAGGCCCTATTTGTTTTTCTTTTTTTAATTTGTCTTTTTCTTTGATTTTATAATTCTATTCCACTTTCCAATTTTCAATTTCAAATTTGGTTGTGATTTCAATTCAAAATACACAAACAAAGTACCAGAACGAATGCAAAGTACATTTATTATATTTTCTTTATGTTAATTATTTACATATTTAAGCAGATGCTTCACAACATAATCCATATATACATATTTTATTCTAATAAGATAATCCTTTGAATGTATATCCTACCCAAAGGCATATTCACAAGTTCAGTATCCATTACTTATTTAATTTAGGACATGCTATTATATAATCTTTACCATGAATTATTATAGTTCAAATATTTTTAAAGAGTATTGTAACTATATAATTTATGAAGGAAATAATAAATAGCTTGAATGGCTTCTTTTTATTTAACTGTTCCAATATTAAGTTTACCAAATGTTTTACTATTATTTACCTTAGAGGGATATTTTTTTTTAAAAAAAAGGAATATATTATTAAAATACGTTTTAACTTGAATCTTTTTGGAGAAACTTCTATAGATCCCAAAATAGAATTTTGAGGTGTTACAATGTCAGAGCGAGGGCATTTAAATTAGATCGAGCAGAGGACCTAATAGTGAAAATCTAGACTATATTACTTGTAACCGAGAAATGAGCGAGGGCATGTGCCCTCACTGGGCTACACATAGGTCCGCCCCTGACTGGCACATTAGATCCATTGGCGAGTAGCACTCGCATCCGCCACCATGTGCCATGGCTGGCGTGCGTGTGTGCCCTGTTGGTTTCTGTGTTGCAACCTACCACTCAATTGGCAGTAAGCATGAAAAAACCCTAGTCAGCACATGGAAGCGGGGAACAAAGAAAATCAAGCAACGAGAAGTCAAGAGTTGCAGAAATAGAGTAGATCTAGAATGGGAAGGGGTGGCTGAAGTAAGGACAAGGAATTCAAGCAACGATTAGTCAAGAGCTACAAAAATGGAGTAGATTGAGAATGGGGATTGGGGCAACGAATTCAAGCAACGAGAAGTCGAGAGCTGTAGAAATAGAGTAGATCAAGAATGGGGAGCAGGATGAGGTCACGGGTGGTCGGCGGGAACGACGCCGCGGGGGTGTAGGGTCATCCCTCGCGGTCATGAACTGGGGCTAGGGCTCATCGAGCGCATGTGCCGTGTGTGGTAGAGGCGATGAGAGGGGTGAAGGAAGCCCAGGAGAGCCGAGGAACACGCCAAGAAGCGCCGGCGATGAGATTTATGCCCGGTGAAGGAAGCCCAGGAGAGCCGAGGAACATGCCAAGAAGCGCCGGCGATGATATTTATGCCCGGTGAAGTCGCCGAGCCACCAAGGACGAGAGCGACGTGGGGGGTGGCAACGCAGAATCGCGGAGGCGGGAAAGAATGATGCCTGTTCGAGCTTGGAGAGCGAGTGTGGGAGCGAGAATTGCGCGAGCGGGGGCATGGTGTAGGAATCTGGACGTCCACTCTTGGCTCTTGCGGACGCACGGTGGGGGAGATCCCTGGGGAGGCGCCATGGATGGAAGGGCACCCTGGGAAGGCGGGATCGCAGGGGCAATGGAGTTGATTGCGGAGGCACTTGCAGCAACGACGCCATGGATGGAAGGGTTTCCTAGGAAGACGAGAGCGCGGAGGGAACGCGCTAGCGATGGCAGGCGGGGGCAGAAAGGTAGAAAGCGGATGCGTGCGGCACCGCCTGTGGACGCCTATATTAGGCACTTAAGTAGTAGTAGAGATTCAAAATCAACTCGAATAATTTAAATGGGGACATGAAAACCTTAAAATTATGAATGCCTTTCAAACCCTATATATAAATAAAATAAAAAAATAGAATCACCACGGAAATCAATGTTTGTCGTACACCATTTCTCGAACTAAGATCTGTCTATATGTGATGCGGTTAGTAAAGGGGAGGTCGAACTATGACCATTCTAAGAGCATCTCCAACAGATCTCATTAATACCGGTCTCAATCCTTATTTTAGAAAAAGTTCAAAACAACCAAAATAGATTTTAATCTTTCTGCTCTATTTTGATTCTCAAAAAAGTCAAACAACCAAAATAGATTTTAATTAATAATTTCTATTAACTATTGTATATTGTTATTTACATATTTGCTAAAGAATCAATATAATCTCAGAGACACTTTGAATACAAATCCACTAACATACAAGTTTCATGGTTTAAACTTGTGTATGTTTTGAGTGACCATTGATCAAAACCTATATAAGTTGACCGTCCCTATCTGAAATATGGCTCTCTCCCAGGACGGAGACAGTTGACACAGTAGATGCAATGGTCTTTTTCTAGTGACAGAAATTTTGATAATGCAAATCTCTCCCGTTCCAAATTTGGTCACATTTTCAAATGAACTCATTTAGTACCTTAAATAATCAAATTACTCTCGATTTGTTATAGTACATGTGGAATGAAAACGTAATATAGATATAACTGATGTAGTAGTGTAGTGGTATAGGAAGGTATGCGCGAGAGAGAGGTTGCGAGTTCGAATCTCACCATTACAAAGGATCTAAATTTGATTCAAAATAATAGTGAAAAATGATAAAGCAACGGGTAAGATATTGGAGAGTTGTTCCTAGAATTTTAAAAATATTTTGCTGTTTTTTTTAAAAAATCGATTCTTAATTTGCCGAGTGTTTTTCTTTGCCGAGTGCTTTTTGACACTCGGCAAAGTCTTTGCCGAGTGTCCGAAAAAAAGTACTCGGCAAAGAACCCTTTGCTGATGAAATATTTGCCGAGTGTTCTTTGTCGAGTGTTACACTCGGCAAAGGCTTTACCGAGTGTAAAATAGTCTTTGCCGAGTGTCTTAGACACTCGGCAAAGAACGTGATTCTGGTAGTGAAAATAATTAACGATATGGTACTCGTATTGGTAAAAGACATAATTGATGCTGAACTGTGTGTGAAACATAAATGATGAAAAGTCATAATCGCAATATGTTTTTTAAAAATAAGTTATGGTGTCCATTTATCAACCCACACGATTTTAAATTAAAACTTGACTTGTACGTAGCGTGGAGAAACAAATAATGTTAAGGGGGTAAAATTATATTAGATAGACTGAAATAGGTACCGTAGTGCATCAATAAAATCTTCTACCTTGTTCATAAAATTCAGAGACGAAGAACACAACTCTGGTCGGCATCACTTTGAAAGCTACACGGTAGTTTTATTTTGCCAAGCATTTTCCTCCAGAAAGGAACTTCGTGAGCGTGTTTTCTGGACGTGGACGGCAAGGCAGTAACATGGTAATAACAGTTGACTCGCCAGGGGTAAAAAAACTCGGCCAGAGAAAAAAAAGTTATGCCGGTAATCTCTACTACTTATTAAGTAAGCAATAGTAGTCTGCCGTTCTGCCCTCCCCCATTCCGCGCGCAGAAAAAAAAATTAAACAATGCCTCCTCAGGAATTGAACCTTGGATCTATTGAGCAGAATACCTAGCCTTGCACCCTCTAGCCAACATGACTCATGTTGAATTGTGTACAACTTCAACTAAGACGTCTTTTGTGTTTAACCTGCCGTCCACCCTGTATGCTCACTGAGTCTAGAAAAACATTTATAGCTTAGCCCCTGATCTTTCTGAAATTTGGGACGCAGTCCAGGAAATAAAGAAAATAGGGAAAAGGAATTTAGAAATTGATTTTTAGTTTAAAAATAATTGCAGAAACCCATTTAATTCATGGAAATTTTATATTAAATCCAAATGAGTTCATTCCAATTTCTATAATTCTATAATATTATTTTTATCACATAATACCTCTGTTTTGTCATGAAAACAACAATAAAATTGATTTCCTAATTAATCCTATATCATACATAGAAACTTTGGAAATTCGTAACTTCCCCATTTTAATTCCAAATTAAACCGTTCCAGTTGTGTTAGTCTCGTATAAATATTTACTACACAGTAACAACATTGATTATATCATGTTTCATACTTTTATAATTAGATATTTATTTATCCTATGTTAATTGGGTTAATCTATGTCTATTGGATTAATTTATTTATTAATATAGTATTCTAACTTTATGGTTATACGATGTTTGACCATTTGTCTTGCAAACACACACTTACCTTTTTGTTTAAGCAAAAGCGTATGGTGGTACGTGTCCGATGACTAATGATGTACGAGGGAATTTCTTCCGGTATGTGTGAAACGTGCTCTCCAATAATGAGACCATGCAAATTGTGACATATATCGAAGTCTGCATGATACTGATGGTTGCAATGTAGTGATGAAACAGATAGATTATAAATAACAAAATTTATGTATGGCCAGAATCACAAATTGATTATGAAACATTTTCTCATAACGGTATAACACATATTTTGTATATAAGTTATCGTAGTATACTGGTATTATATATTCCCGTTGCAACGCACGGGCATTCAGCTATCATGTATAGAAGTCTGCACGGTATTGTTGGTTGCAATGTAGTGATGAAATAGTTAGATTGAAATAACAAAATTTATGTATGGCTAGGATCACAAATTAATTACGAAACATTTTCACATAACAGTATAACACACATTTGTTCATAAGTTATCATGATATTAAATGTTTCTGTTGCAACGCACGGGCACCCACCTATATGTGTTTATGTCTACATCTATGACAGGAAACACATCTACTACATCTCTCTCCAAGCTCACTTGCTACCATTGCACAATGCGTAGTAGTAGATAAGTATCACCGAGATTCTTGAATTATATTTTTGGATGGAGGTAATATTATTTAAAGAAGAGCTTTGCATGCTATTTCTTTTGTTTGAATAATGCATTATACTTAAATTCCCTTTTTTGCATGTGTGACATTTTTTCTTCGTAATATTTTTTCCATGGATCAGACTTGTGAGTCATTTTCATAAACCAACGCCAAGCATGAATCCATGTTTCCTACTTCAAACCCCGAACAAACTCCATGAGCAGGAGGCACTCGCGTTGTCGTCGCTCATCGATGACGAGAAAAAGCTTGGCGACTGTCAGTTCGACCTCTAAAAGCAGTCTTATGTGGTCGCATGCGCTGCTGTGTACGACAAGCTCCCGCGAAGCCGCCGCTTGGACGCGGTCCAGAGCAGCTGCACCGCGTTGTCCATCGTTAAGCAGGGGGGCCTCATGGTTGTCGCCAACGTCGATGACTCTCGGGTTGTTCTGGACACCGCATCCGATGACGACGCCATCACACCGTCCAGCTCATCGTCCACCTGAAGCCCAACCTGCCACGTAAGTCGCTATTGACCGGACATGAATTCTTGTGCGCTGGGACGATGGACGTTGCTGACGTTGTGTGAGTGTCCTCGAACATGATGTATGTAGTGGAATAACGCATCCGGTGGTGCAACGGCCAGGGGTACTACCTCGCTGATGAGCCTGGGGTGCACTTCGTTTGGCAGCTCAACCAAGAGTCATCGGTACTCGTCATGTCGCGTGCGTTCGATGACTACTATATCGAGGATTGTAGCGTCATCTTGGCGCCGAAGGTGACACAGAGGAGGATCGACAACAGTGACCAGTTCGTCATCCTCGCCACCGTCAGGGTAGCTTTTGTGTCGGTCTGCCTTTAATTCTCTTCGCAAACACATACACACTTACCTTTTTGTTTAAGCAAGAGCATATGGTGGTGCGTGTCTGATGACTAATGATGTACGAGGGAATTTTTTCGGCATGTGTGGAACGTGCTCTCCAATGATGAGACCATACAAATCGTGGCATGTATCGAAGTCTGCATGATACTGATGGTTGCAATGTAGTGGTGAAATAACTAGATTAAAATAACAAAATTCATGCATGGCTAGGATCACAAATTGATTATGAAACATTTTATCATAACAATATAACACACATTTTGTATATAAGTTATCGTAGTATATTGATATTATATATTCCCGTTGCAACGCACGGGCATTCAGCTAGTATACTAAGAAGATACCGAAATATAGTCCTGGCAAAAAAAAATCTCAAATTCTGACCTTCCCTTACTATATGGTCGTCACCGTCTACTTTGCAATAGCTAAGTCATGATATAATCTAGGAGCGGGTGAGGTACAACAAGAGAATTTTTTAACCAAACTTAAAATTCGCTCTTGAGAAAGATTGAATCCAAGATCTAAAGGTGCTATTCTAAAGTTTTAACCATTATACTAGAGGCTTTATCGTGACTAGGAGTAACTGGACGAGGCCGTAGCACTTGAAAAGTACAAGTGGTACAGGCGAACTATATGTCCAAATATCTCAGCATTCACGAAGACCACACTATATATGATAGCAGCTGACATGGAGAAACAAGTCAAGATTAATTATCGGTGGGTGACGTAGTTAGGATTTTTTATGAGGTAGTCATAATAATTTTTATATAAATAATTTAATATAATCTATAGTAATTTGGTATACAGTTCAAAATATAACGCTAAAAATAACATATAAAACTATAGATTTAACATTTAAATCTCTCTCTCTCTCTATATATATATATATATATATATATATTAGAATACAAATATAATATATATTAATTTTTTTAGTCTTTAGTGGACTGGGCGACTGGCAGATGGTTCGGTGGACCGCCGGTTTAGGGTGTGGCATGGTCCATCCGCACCACCCACTATCTACGCCACATCTACGCCACGATTAATTTGTTATGTTCATTGTTTCAGCTGGAATGAACTAGCCAAGATCGATCAGAAGGAATGGTTATTGCAGTATGGTAGTATCATAACAGGGTCGTCGTCGTCATGCCGACGAAGTTATTGGCGGCCGCCGGCCGGCATGCATACACGCTATTAGCCTACATATAACTAGCTAGCTTAAGTGAATCCACAAACTGCTCATTGAACCGATCGATCGAGCATGTCAAGAGGAGGACTGGAGGAGTAGCTGGTGGTGGAGCTCTTGCCGCTTGTCTCCCCACAGCTCGTCACGGTGACGACGACCTTGTCGCACGACGGACAGACGCTCGCCGTGGCCGTGGCCGGCGACGGGGACGCGGAGGACTGACCAGCGGCGGCGGCCGCCCACCGCTGCAGCTGCTCCAGCTCCAGCCTCAGCCGCAGGTTCTCATCGGCCAGGCTCTCGCGCCAGCGCCTCAGCGTCTCGCAGTCCACCTCCGTTTGCTTCAGCTTTGTCCTGACGAACCGAAAGATCATGTTTTTGGCACAGCAAGTTCAGAACATGCGAGCGCGCGGCGGCGGACTAATTTCATCGTATACCGTACGTACCTTGCCCTCCTGTTCTGGAACCACACTTCCACCTGCCTGGCGCTTAGATGCACCTGCCGCGCCACCTCATGCTTCTGAGCCTGTCCAGCATATATATTCATGAAACAACCATTATATTATATTCTTTCATCATGCAGACATGAGCAGTGATTCGGGAGATGCATGCAGTGCAGCATGCGTACGTGGGAGAGTATGTTGTGGGCGCGGAAGGTGTCCTCGAGCAGCTTGGACTGCTCCGCGGTGAGCCGGAGCTTCTTCCGCGCGCCTGCGCCGTCGTCGTCGTCGCTGGGGCTCGGACCACCGTGCGACGACTGCTGCCCACCATCGTCGTCGCCTGCGACATGCTTCAACGACATATTCCGTAGTGCACCTTCACCCGCCTTGTTGCTCCTCGCGGCAGCTTCTCCTCCCTCCACACTCGACGGGAACAGCAGGTCCAGCCGCACCGGTCGTAGTGGTCGGCTCCGCTTCATCAGATTCAGATCGCGGCCACCGCCGCCGATCCCCAGGCCAAGCCATGACTTCCCGAACCCCTCTTCTTTCTCCATGGCACGAGTAGTGGTATACATGGAGCAGAAGAGCTGAGAGACTGCACGCCGCACCTAGCTAGCAATAGCCAGTAGCTAGCCTAGCCCAAACACCACCGCGCGAGCGATGAAGAGGAAGATGGGTCGGTCGATCGCTAGCTACGGACGACGGATAGAAGAGAAGAGAAGACGCCTGGCGGGGTCGTCAAGGCAGGATTATACTAGTAGACGGTGGTGGTGGCGGCGCGCGGGGGACTACGACTGCCTCGCTCGCTCCCTACCTGCGATCGAAGCGGTCGGAAACGGCAGAGAGATCAGTTTCATGTGTGGGCTTGAAGAAGACACGGGGTTACTGAGAGGTGAATCCCCAATTAAAGCCATCGATCGGACGTTTTTATCTGACGACCACGAGGGGGGGGGGGGGGGGGGGGGGGGGGGGGGGGGGGGGGCGTTTTCCGGTCTCCCACTCGATGCCCCCGGCCGGCCGGCCGGTTCCTGAAACCGACGGCATTTTAAGAGGGCCATCGCATGCGTATGCATATCACTGGTGAATGATTAATAATCCCGGGCTACTTCATGTTTCAGGGCCTGTTCAGGGTCCCCATTTGGTTACTTTAATCACCTGAATAAACTTTAGAGACTAAATTACTCGTTTTGGTTACAGTGACTAAACTTGACTAAAAACATTAATTGATGCGAATAATGACTATATTACCCTATTAATTAGTGGATGACTGCTTTACTAAGAAAGATGAAAGGACAAATGAGGTAAAAATCCTACTTTAGTTCCTTTTAGTCACCTCCTTGATGACTAAAGAACCAGAGACGGACTCAGCCAAAAGTTTGAGTATGGGCCCAAAACCTGAGTAGAGACCTAAATAGTTATTAATGGACCTTTATAGCTGTTGTAAATTTAGAGAAATAAGTGACATGCTTTCAATATATTTAGATATATTAAATATTCTAATTCCGAATAAAACAAACATTTAACTCAGATAAATGTCATATGTAATTATAGCATCAATGAACAGTAGCAATTCTAGGATATGTAAATATGTAAAATAATTGTTCAGGTCCATTTCAACATTAAACATGGCTTGCAGATAAAAGAAGGCAGATTCTGCACATAAACATTATTGTTCATCCTTTTATATTGCTTTCAAAATAGCGGTTTGTTGTAATAAACAACCCTCCAATGCTAAATGGTGATCAGAGATCCTCGACTAACGTGACAGTCTAAACTTACCAAATCAGGGTTTTAATCAGATGTAATAAGCCTAATAATCAAGTATAAATAATAATAGTAAGGAGTTGTGTACTAAATAAAATAACAGAATTTAACACAGGTAAACAGCCTTAACAAATAGATATATAATTAGCACAAATAAATACTTGATGCTGAAATTAACAACACAATAAACCTAGATTGTCACGTTGTCTCACTACACCGCTATTATCATTGAGCAAACAAATCCACCCACAATAGTGCAATCACACCAAAGTATATAATACTAGCAGATTGCACAAAATTAAACAGTAAATAAAGTGAGGCAACGGACTACTCACAGCACGTAGATTGTCTATGTGGGAAGATCAGCTCAGCGAACACGAAGTTCTATCCCAGAAAACCAATTCCACCGCCCACGTCCGGGCCTGCACAGCGGGAGGTTGACGGAGATACTAAAGCCGCTGCCGGAGCCGAGGGAGACGTCCACGGCACCAGCCCGAGAAGAGGAACACCGCGCAGCAGGGAGCCCAAGCACCAGGCCACGGTGGACAGAGACCAGACAAAGTGCACGACACCACACATGTAACCAAGCACAACAACAGAGAGGAACACTGTACACAATCAAGCACAGTGCCACCTCTAGATCCAACAGAGAGGATGAAGTCCTCCACACTACAGCAGCCACAACACAACCAGCGATGGCGGCGACAACCGGATCAACGAGCAGGAAGAGAAATGGTGGAGCAGCGAGTCTTACGATCCGATGCCGGAAGGGAGAGAGTGCCCAACCTTTAAGGAGCCGACCTCTAGGAGGTTGCGCAGGGGGCGACATGGATCTCGGCGAGAGCCGAACCGCTCAGCCCTAAGCGCGGCCGCCAGCCCCCGCGGCCTCCGCCTGCTCGCTCGGCTGCCCGTTCAGCCACTACCGCAAAGAAGAGAACGTGCCTTCCTATCTTCCAGCCAGCTGGGTGGGCTGCTCGGCCTTTGGGCCTTGTAGGGCCCAGCCTGGCTGGCCATTTTTTTTATTAAGGTGAAAATCACAAAATCGTACAGCAATAGCTACAGGTAATAAGATAAAAACTCCACTAAAACCAGAAAATTGAGTGGAGGCATGTGCCCCACTCAGCCTAACGCGGGGTCCGCCCCTGTAAAGAACTTACGTTTAGTTACCCCACTTTAGTCACCATATTTGCTTTTTTAGGAATAAAAAGTGACTAAACTTTAGTCAACCCAAATCAAACGGAGCCTAGATCATAGGAGCTAATAAAGCAAAAGTGTTCAAAATTTAATCATTTTATGAGCTAAAATTCCAAACAATAAGAGCTAAAAGTGATTAAAATATCAAAAATGTATCTTTTTAGGGATATTTGATTTTTAGTGACTAATTTTTAGTCCATCAATTTTCATCTATTTTAGTACTTAAATTGTCAAACCCTATTTTAATTTCTGTATTTAGCAGTTTAGAGACTAAAATAAAATAAAAATGAGAAATTAAAAATTAGTCTTTAGAAACCAAACATCCGAGTTAAACTTTAATGGATCATTTTGCTTTAGCTCTTAGATCCAACCGAGCAAAACCGTTCGTAGTTTCTGTAAAAGGTATGTCTAGTAGTAGTGAAATTCGGGCATAAGTACATAGCAGCTGTACGCGCGGGTTTTACGAGCAAAACCGTACGTAGGTTTTATGAGCTAAAGTTCCAAACGACAGTAGCATGTGGCAGAAAGAAAACTCCATGGAAAACGAGCGGGCCATTGGCTACGTAACTTACGAGAGAGAAAGAGCAAGCTGCTGAGAGCTCTGTTCAAGTGCAACGTACTGCATGATTGCAGTACGTTCAGCGCATGCTTATCTCTACACCTTTCAAATGGGAGTTTTACCCCCTTAGCTTCCAATAGAGAGGAGTAGGCCTAGATAAAAAAAAACTCGAGCTCGATGAGTCGGCAGCTCGACTAGGCTCTAAGCAGCTCGACACTTAGAATTAGAATGAGTCTGAGCCTATTTTTGTGGCTCGAGAAAAGAGCGAGCCACGGATATACATGTCCAAACGGGTGGGCCATGCCGGCCCGTTAGGTTGACGGGCCGTATCGGGCTGGGTCACCGTGCCACATTCCAGGCCCAAGCACGGCCCGCAGTCCGTTAAGGCTCGCCGTGCTTTGATCAGGGTGGAAAGAAAAATAAAAAAAAAGACTAAAACAAGCTTTGTTAGGATTCAAACCCTAGTTGAAGGGTTTAAAATGCCTAGCTACAACACTCTAGACAACTAAACCAAACTTATTTTGTGTTTAAACTATTAAAGTTACTTCTAATATACAAAAAAATGCACTGGGAAATAAAAAAATAACCGGGGCGTGCTCGGGCCGGCACGGCGTGCCACGGCAGCGGCCCAAGCCCGGCCCGAATAATGAGCCGTGCCGGGCCGTGTCGTGTTCGTGATGGGCTAAAAACGTGCTGTGCCACGGGTGCCCCCGACGGGCACGACCCATTTGGACATCTCAAGCCACGGAATCAATCGGTTTGATTTACTGCGTCTCGCGAGCTATCTCGTGACTCAAGTTAACAACAATTTGTTATTATAAAATCATAATTATCATATAGTGTTAGTACCAAACGATTATGTTCTATCATTTAAGATTAATGTACAAATTTAATATATTTTCTATAATATATTAGTAATATATTTATTTTACTAACTTAAAATATGTGATTTAAATTAATTTTGAGATCTTATATTATAAATTAGAAGTTGAGTTCACGTCTATGGCCAGACCTGTTGGCTCGGCGAGCCGACTCACGAGACAGTAGCGAGCCGAGCCTACATTTCTAGCTCGCGAGAGAAGCGAGCCGAGCTTAGCTCATTACTTAACTGAGCCACAACTCGTCTTGATACCACCCATATAGGAGGAAACAAAGCTATTGTCTTCTCGCCAGTGCGGCTCATGTTTACTTGTGCTCTACAAAAGATCGATATTGTAAATATATAAAGTAGTAATTTGAAAATAATAAAAATATGAATGTGGTCGGTTGAGTTGGAATTGTGGTGTGAGAAGGCGTCATATTTGACCATCTATAGTCCAGTAACTCTTCCTTTGTTGCCCTTGATCTCGCGAGCGTGAAAAAATAAGAACAAACTTCACTTATACCATCCCACACCACATATATCACCGTCCGTCATATCAATCACTCTCCTCGACACATCGTCGTATGTTGTCTCTAGAGAGAAATCCTAGGTGCACGCGAGGCGTAGCCGAATCCGCGTGATCCGACCATAGGGGCGCTTCACCTCGTAATCGGATTCGTGTGAGGCATACCACTGGATCCGTCGCGCCAACAGCAACATCGTACGTCTAGCTGGGCATTGGTTTGGCTCGATTAGAAGGTGTGCTCGTTGTCGGTGCTTGTGCTGGCCCTATTCTTATCCATAATAATTGTTGAAAATATATAAGTCTAGTGTTTGAATAAATATCTATTTTAAAAAATATATATCTATACGTGTCGGCGTTTCGACCCCGGGGGGTCCCTGGACCGACGAGTAAATTGTCGCTGCGTGTCCCAGCCCAGATGGGTCGGCGCGAGATGGAACACAAGGGGGAAAAAGGGAACCACGGCTCGTGTTATCCTGCACCCAGGGCGGATGCGCTTGCAGTAGGGGGTTACAAGCGTTCGCGAGGGAGGGGGAGAGCCTGCTCGTCAGCCCGTCCTCTCGCGCCGCCACCCTCTCGTACGAGGGCCCTGGACCTTCTGAAAGTGCATTCATCCCTTTTGTGAGTTTTGGTGATTTGGATAACAACACATTTAAAGGTCTAACGAGTTTGCTAAGTGTTGAACAGGAAATTCAGTATGATGAACATACTTGAATAGTGTATAATGATCAGTGAACAAGGTTCAACACAAGGTCAAATAACCAGTGAGACAATGCAAATGGATATAATATGGTCTCTATATTGGTTTGAATATATGGACAAGTCCTGAGAAATCACTATGCATAAATATGATCATAATAGAGGTTGAAGTGATTAAGAGGATTGGTCAAGCCAAGTGAATAAGATATGAGGAATCGTGAATTGGCTTGACCATATTACTATTAGTCCATATATGAATATATGAGAATCAAACTAGAGCTTGATTGATCTTAGCAGTTATATCTAGATGACATTCAAGCAAGGTTCACAATATTGAAGAAATGATTCTCTCAATGGATGCTCAATAGGATGTGACTCAAGAATGGCTTGATAGGGTGAAGATAGCAAGGAAAGGGCTTCGAGGAACTAAGCGAAGGTGAAGGCCAAGCGACGGCTTGTAGACCGAGGTACCATGGCTAAGGTGAAGAAGAGAGTACTTGCACTAAGTCGATGAACTAATCAGCTATGAAGAGTTACAACATGTTGATGCATCAGTACGGTGACTTGAAGCCATGATTTGAACTCACATATGGTGATATGGTACAAGTCACAGGGTTTGATTTATGTTTGCTTCAAAAGGTGAGACAAAGATGTTTGTGATCCTTATGAAGCAACGCCATGGAGAAATCACACATGAGATGCCAATGACTCAAGGAGTTTACTTCATTATATTTTATTTAACTTGAGTATAGGAATCGTCGTACTATAAAGGGGGATCCAAAAAGAAGGTTGGTGTTTGCCAAAGCTCAAGCCTCTATATTCAAAAGCTATTTTTGAAAACCAAAAATCACTTTAACATTATTTGGTTGACCATGGTTAGGGTTGAGAAACCTAGAGTGTTCTTGCTGAAAAGCAGCTGAACTTCTTCAACTGCAGCTGAACTTGACTTCAGCTGAGTTGAGCTTTTTCAGCTGCAGCTGAGCTTTTCAGCTGAGCTGAACTTCAGCTGAGTTGAGCTTTCTCAACTTCAGCTGAACTCAACTTCAGCTGTGAACCTCTTTGACCATACACCAGCTGAACTTGCCTCTGGGCAGTTGAGCTGGGGTTTTCTCTCCTAAACTCACTGGTCAAGACCGGTTGAACTGGTCCTGAGGGGCAGTTCAGCTGGTCTCTGACCCCTCTGACCTCTGATCTGCAGTCTGCCAGTCAGACTGGCAAACAGGTCACCAGGAGCTGTCAGGGGCGGTTCAACCGCCCCCCTAGGCGGTTCAACCGGTGTTGGTCAACTTTGACCAGTCTGCGGTCAGTCTGCGCGTCAGTCTGCCAGTCAAACTCGCAGACAGGCTGCCAGGTCTGCCAGGGGCGGTTCAACCGCCCTAGGGGGCGGTTCAACCGGTCTCAGGCAGAAAAATCTGCCCAAACGGCTAGTTTTGAGCTCCACCTATTTATACTCACTCCTACCTCTCACCCCATAGCAGTGAGCACGATTTGAACTCCATTTCTAACCCAAGAAACACCTCCCTCTCTCTCTCACACATCTCTTGCCTCTCCCATTTCAAATCTTTGGAGAGAAATCTTTGAGTGAGCTTGAGAGCTGTGGTTTTGTGCTTCATCTCTAAATCTCTCTTGCTCTTCTTCTTCATTCGAGCTTTGGTACTACATTGAGTTCTTTGTGGATTCATTACTCTTGGAGCTTCTAGCTCCTAGACGACTAGGTGTCTCTTGTGAGTCTCCAAATCTTGTGGAAGACCACAAGAAAGTTTGTATTACCCGCTCGTTTGAGCAAAGATTAGTGTGTGAGCTTGACCTTTGTGGTCGGCAAAGGGAGGATTAGGGTTGAAAGAGACCCGGCTCTTTGTGGGCGCCTCAACGAGGAAGTAGGGCACCTTGGTGGTGTGACCAAACCTCGGGATAAATCTTGTGTCTCTTGTGTTCTTACTCATTGTGTTTGTTTGTGTTCTTTGTTCTCTCACCATTCCGTGAAAGATTTGTTTATATCTTTTTGGTGTGTGGATTTTGAGAAGTGCCCTTCTCAGATCTACTACTTTGAACCCTGTGGATCATTTAGAACATCTCATTTCCAAAGTTAACTGGGTGAATTTCGAGATCAATTCAGTTTTACCCAATTTGCTTCTAGTTTTTGTTGAAAAAGTTTTAAGTTGCCTATTCACCCTCCCTCTAGGCAACTTTCAATTGGTATCAGAGCCTAATCCTCGTTCTAACGCTTAACCGCGTGAGGAAAGATCATGTCGGGGGGACTAAGAAACGAAAGTGCTTCTAAGCTTGAAAAAGTTGAGGTTGCCTCGACTTCATCTTTTGGTGCAGATGTTGATTCTAGGGCAATCGACCTTGCCATGAGAATCGCCGAAAGGATGTTCCTCAAAATGAAGGAAGATGAGGCGAAGAACATTATTGAAGAAGAAGAAAATGATCGATGGAGACCAAACGACGAATCCACCTCTTCACAAGGTTCGTCTTTCAAATCCACTTCTCATATGTGCTTTGTTGCTAATGAGAGTGACAGTGAAAGCGAAAGTGAGGATGAGGAGGAGCATGAAAGTGATAGTGAAGATGAGGATGATCTTCAAAAATTCTTTGCTCAACTAAGTAAGAAGAACCGGATGAGCTTGCTCAAACTCATGAAAAGAGCGGAAGAACAAAAGGAAATGCTTCATAAGCAAGAAGATATCCTCATCGAAAAAATCAAAGACTTGGAGAAGTTGACCAGAGAGCATGAGAAGCTAAAGTGCTCTCATGATGATTTGGTCCAAAGGTATGAAGACATTTCAATTGAGCAAATTAAAGCTATTAATCATTCATCATATATTGCTCAATTAGAAAATAAAAATGCTATGCTCAAGAACACGGTAGAAAAGCTAAACATTGAAAATCTAGCTTTGCAAGAAAAACATGATATGCTTGTATGCTCTCATAATAAATTTATGGATTCACATATCATGTTAGAAATGGCTCATGAGGTTGTGTTAACTAATTTGAAATCATACCAACCTCACATGTGCACATGTGTTGAAATTGAAACTATATTACCATGTGCTAACAATTGTTGTTATCAAGCAAGCCAATCTTCCATTGAGCTAGAAATTTCAGGAATTAGTGATATTTCTATCACACAAGAAAATAAAGAGCTCAAGGAAGAAGTTGGAAGGCTAAGAAGGAGCTTAACTCTTTGAAGGGAAAGTGTCATGCTCAACCTTCTCACGATAACCGTGATAACATGGTGAAGAAGCTTGAGAAGGGGACAACCGTAGCATGCACAAACCCGCATCAAAATAATGCTAAGTTCCCTAAGAAAGGCATGAGCAAACATCAAGAGAAGAATGCCAAAGCTCATGACAAGTGCCTCAACCATGCCTCCACATGCTCCACACAAGGTAACAAACAAGCCACTCTTCCAAATAAGAGAAGATGCACTAGAAAGTGTTATCAATGTCATGAGAAGGGACATGAGATTAAGTCATGTCCTTACATAAAAGATAGTGGTTTAACTTTGGAAAGAAAGAGGCTCACTAACCATGTAGCAAACAAGAAGCAAGGCAAGAAGGAGTCTTGCAAAATTAAAAATCATATTTGCTACACTTGCCGAAGAAAGGGACACCTTTGCAAGGATTGTCCCATGAGTAAGTATCCTAAGTCTACCATGTCAATTCATTCATATTCACTTAGGAGACCCAAAAATGACACTTGTGCTAGAAAGGTAAGTAGTTCACCTAAAACTAGCACAAAGGCCATTTGGGTGCCTAAGTATTTATTAGCTAACCTTGGTGGACCCATCCAAAAATGGGTACCAAAATGTACTTAATAAGTTTTGCAGGTACCCACAGATGATATGAAGCTTTGGGGTGCTTGAGCGGTTTAACTCAATTCTTATCTCAAGCTATCAATCTTACATTGTCTATCCTTTAAGATTGACCCAAAGATGAATTGAGTTGTTATATCACTAACTTCATATTCATCTCTAGCAAGAACTTGTGTTGTAGGGAATAAGGATTAACCTTTGTGGGAATCAAGCAAAAGGCCTACAACCAAGTGATATCCAAAGGATGGTAACAATTATATCTTAAGTGCACATTGTTTTTAATTAGTATATTCCTTTGTATCTTTTGTAGCCACATAGAAAAATGAAGCACTTGAGAATGAACTTAAAAGATTTTACCTTGCTTTGGAAAGGATCTAATTATATGGTAGATTGCAAGTTCATATTTTTATATTGTGACAATCTACATGCTTTAAATTGATTGTATGTATCTTGTGGCATATTTCAAGTTATTCATCATATTATTGCCATGACCTAGACATAAAGAGTATTATCTCATGTTCTTAAATGAATAGAGTGCTAAGTAAGAAATTCAAATTCTTAAAACACTTACCAAAAGGGAATTCTCTATATGACTAGAGTTGTGAGACTAATGTTTCTATCCAAGTGTTTATGTAGTCTCACAACATAAGAATGTGTTTCCCAAATGGAGTGTGCCATTCAACATTCAAAGAAGATCAAACCAATACTATGTGATGTATTCATTCTTGTTTAAATTGGTTTTGAGTCTTCTACATTAATCACTCACCATGCTATGAATTAAACTTGCCATGTAAACTTAATTGAAAAATCATGCTACTTTCATATTTTTTTTACAATTGATGTTATGCATGATGCTTGTAAGGGTAATTTAGTTCATATCATGAAGTTTCCTTGTTTTAGTAACCTTCTTGTCATTCATATACTAGAGGTTGCTAAATAGGAAACTATTGCTTGTGTTTCTAATGCAATCTCTTTTAAGCCATTTCATGGAAATTCATAAGTAGAGATTGTGCTCTTTCATTTGGTAAAATCACAAGCATTAAAGGTTAATCTTCACCGAAAAGAAAGATTAGGAATGCTCAAGGCAAAGGTATGGAACAAATTGTTTCATTTGGTATGTGATCAATAATAGTTCCTTTCAAGTGACATTCTTTCAATTGGTAATAATCTATTCCATGGAAAGAAATGTCAATATGAAGGTTAAATTCCTTTTGGCTTAAATTTGTAAATTGGTGCATATTATTAATTCACTCATCCATGTGCATTAATTTAAAAGGAATTTAAATTTATGCCTTTATGCCTCATAAATGATGATTTGTTTGTCACTCATATATAGATATCATCATTCATTAAATACTTCCTTGTACTACTAATACCTCTTTTCAAAGTGTTTTATCGACTAGTTTTAAAAGGAAAAGAGATAACAAAGAAGGAAGTCTCCACAAATGATGAAAAGAAGAATACTAAGGTGACACTACCATAGATAGTAAGATCTGTCAAATTGGTATATCAAATGGTACGTTCTATATGGTGGTAAGTATTCTTAGGCATAAGTTAATTCATTGCAAATTTGTCATGCCTTGACCATGATATGTAATGTACTCCTCATGAGACTCTTAACTGAATTGAAAGTGCATGTGGTAAGTCATTCAAATACTTGATGCACATATCTAGTGGGAGAACATTATATATCTTGTGTCATAGAGAATAAGTTTCACTTGAGTAAGCTATACTAAGACAATCCAAAATGGTAAATTTGTATCTCATTCATATGGATTGTAATCTTTGTTTTCTAAATAGCTACTCTTGATGCAGTTTAAAATTCCCTTATCATTAAATCTAAAAGTGCATAAGAATCTTTTTGTTGATATTCATCACATACATATGCACTAACATGGATATGATTTTTAAACTGTAAAAGGTACAATTAGTGATCCATACTCTCTAAATTTTGAAAACCCATATTTTGATATTTTAGAAATCTACTTCAATCGATATCCATATGCTTCACATTGAATTGGATCACTAAGTTGTAAATTCCATGCATAACTTGTCTTTATGATATGAATGCTTGTGCGACTAACCTTGATAAGCTAGGTGCACCCAAAGTCAAGGTAGGTACATCATCAAGAAGGCAACACAACGATGTATTAATAAAAGGAGAAAAGCTCCTATTCTTAACTCTAGTTTTTATCTATGTGATTAAATATTGACTTAAAACCATGTAAGATGGTTGTCAAGTATATGTGGGTGCCTACACAAAGAGAAAGGCCACAATAAGGATTGTGTGGGTACTCAAGGCTCTTACTACTAATCTCAAAGGACCCAATTCAAATTGGGTACCAAGATATGAAGCTTAAACTTATTTTGCAGGATCACTCCTTCAATGGATCAAGTTGGGTGCTCGATAATGAATGTATAAATCATATTTGGAGATAGTAGCAAGGGTGGTAACAACTGAATCTCAAGTGCATATTATTTTCAAATCTTATCTCTTTTGTGACTTGTGTAGCCACTAAGGAAAAAGAAGCACTTGAGGATATACATCAGTTGTTGACTATGAAATAAAGGTCCAATTGGAAGATGAATGAATATTATCATATGGTCAACAATCCAAAATTATGTGACGTATTCTCTATCTAGTTAATTTGGATTTGATTCTTCTATATTAGATACTTACCATAATGTGGATTAAGTCAGCCCTTTAGACTTCATTGAACACCATGCATATTATCCATGTCATTCAAAATATATTGGGCATGAAGACTCAAAGGAAATTTAGTCCATATTATGAGGTTTCTCTATTTTTGCAACTCGCTTGCCTTCCGCATATAATAGGTTGCAAAATAATAAACTAGTGCTTGTGCTACTAATGCCATCTCTTGTGTTGAGTTTATCCATAGAAAATCTATGTTAAGAGGTGGTGCTTGTTTTAAATTGGATAAATCACAAGCTTAAAGGACACTATTCAACTAAAGTAAGATGAAGTTGATAAGAGGCCAAGGTATGAAAACTTACTCTCCTTCAGTTGTTTTAGTATTTTGTTCTTAGTGGAATGTACCATAGTATATGTTAAATTCCTTGCAATATAAAATGTTCAATAGTGCATATAACTTTGACATCAACTATATGTGTGTACTAATTTAAAGGAATTTAGTCTATCCTTTTGGGTTTCAAGAAAGATGATTTATTTGCCATCCACATATAAGGATCATCATTTGTGAAACCCTCCCTTGTGTTTTTAATGCTCTCTTTTCTAAGTGTTTCAACAAGGTCCTTCCAAGTGCTTTCAAGATGGATTCAAAATCTACAAATATAAAGAGACTTGGTTCTTTCAATCATTGAGCTTCAATGGGTCTCATATCAAGTATGATCGAACCAAGCAAAAATGAATGAAGTTCAAGATCACTTGGTTGGATGAAATCATAAAGAGAAAAGAAATCACAGTGAATCATGAAGGAAGTTGAACTATCCTGAAAACCAAATAATGAAGTAGTGACATAATCATATAATATACTTCATTATGAGGTTTGATGTTCATATTAGCATGCTTTACCTTTAGGATTTTAATTGATATACTTTCAATTCTTAAACTTTCAATTGGTTTAATTTTCATCATCTATGTAAAGAATGTTATGTTCAACTAAGATATAGTGCAAACATCTCCTTTAACCTCGTATTGTTGATGTGCATAAGTGTACTTTGTGTACTCTTGCATGCACAAATTGAGGGAGAGTTTAGCCTATATCTTGTGAGATTAATGATTTCTTTCAAGTTCATGTTGTATAGTCTCACACCTTGGAGAACATCAAATGAGGATGAATGGTTTCATAGAAATGAAAATGAGTTTCTCTTGATCGTTTGAAGAGGATAAGTTTCTCTTTGATATGTCAAGCCTATCAAAAGCAAGGATGGAAATTCATGATTATAATGGAGACCATGTGGCGTGGAACAAAGGTGTGTCACTCCGTTAACTATTGTATTACATTTGTGTATCTAGGCTCTTACATGCTAGTGTGTGCATGTATATGCAATATCTTAAGTCACACCATAAGGTTGCACTTGTGGTGACGATTAAAGAATCTCTAGATATTTGATTAATACCTCTTGTGGTGATGTCATAAGTTAGTCTTAAGTCATCTTAGTAAGGTATGAGTCAAACATGCTAACTTCTCAAGAATCTTGGCTTAAAATATTGCATATCATGTCTATTAGTATACCTTTTGATTATGAGTAATTCCTTCAATTGGTACAATTTCACATTTTCATACTTTATTTGTACCAAGGTTCAAATTGTAGAACTTAATCCCCTGGCCTCACAAGTCCAAGTGCATAAGCTAAACAAATATTCATCACTTGTATGCACACATTTAGGGGGAGAATGGTCTATAATTTAAATCTTTGAGACTAACTTCATTTTCAAGTCTATTATGTGTGTAGTCTCTAATTAGAAAGGAATGTTCGGGCAAAGACAATCACTTCCACTGCAAATTTTGATGGGTATCAAAGATTCTTTGCTCCAATAAATGTATCTTCTATACATTTCATAAGAGAATGAGTTTATCTTGTATATGCTACTCCAACATCATCTAAAATTGGTAAATATGTATCACATCTTTTTTTATTACAAATATCTGAAGTAGCATAGCTTATAGATTCTCCTGTCTAGAACTTAATTGATTAAATAGTGCACATGTTTCTTATGTTGTATGATTATGTTCAATTGATACTCCTTTTATGCTAATGGTACTTTAAATTGCAAATAAGTACTCTCAACTAGTATCAATTGACTTCATATATATGTGCGCACTAAAACTTGAGGAGGACTTAGTGTAATATGCAATTAGTGGTCTGCTTATCTAAAAAAATTTTGTATCAATTGGTGTTTTTCAATTGGTATTTTCATACATGATCACTAGTTGTATAATCCATACTTGTGCAATTTTCATGTTGCCTCTTGTTATGATAAGAAAATGCTAGGTGACATCTAGACTCCAGGTATCAAGATTTATCTTTCGATTTAGTATGACAATATTCATTTGATATCTTGGACCTATGTCACAATTATGCCAAGAAGAGCTTGCAAATGAATTCTAAATCCAACACAAGTCTAGAAACCCCTTGAAAAGGTAAAACACAAAGGTACATCACTTGTGACACTTATCCATTACTTTTGTGCCATCTAAGGATTATTTTCATGATAGTGTGTTCACATCTCGCTTAATCATAATTTCTACCATTTATATTCTTTGTATCCTTTTTGGAGATTTATGACAAAGGGGGAGAAATTTTGCATTAAAGCTTATCTTTATTTTTGAAAAGGGGAGAAATAATTAACAAAAAGGGGGAATCATAAGAATAACATAAGATGTAGAAAGTTGATGAGTGCATACTATGTCATGAGCATCACGTTTATTTTATGACACACTGCACCTCATGAATAGTATGATATAAGTTGTCTCCATACTTTGACCCAAATATGTGCTTTTGGCATTTGAGTACAAAAGTGTTATTTTCTGAAATGCACATATTTAGGGGGAGGAAACTATATCATAGGATTCAAAATCTTATTTATCAAATCTTATGTAAGCTTTAAATGTGTTGTCATCAATCACCAAAAAGGGGGAGATTGAAAGTGCATTCATCCCTTTTGTGAGTTTTGGTGATTTGGATAACAACACATTTAAAGGTCTAACGAGTTTGCTAAGTGTTGAACAGGAAATTCAGTATGATGAACATACTTGAATAGTGTATAATGATCAGTGAACAAGGTTCAACACAAGGTCAAATAACCAGTGAGACAATGCAAATGGATATAATATGGTCTCTATATTGGTTTGAATATATGGACAAGTCCTGAGAAATCACTATGCATAAATATGATCATAATAGAGGTTGAAGTGATTAAGAGGATTGGTCAAGCCAAAGTGAATAAGATATGAGGAATCGTGAATTGGCTTGACCATATTACTATTAGTCCATATATGAATATATGAGAATCAAACTAGAGCTTGATTGATCTTAGCAGTTATATCTAGATGACATTCAAGCAAGGTTCACAATATTGAAGAAATGATTCTCTCAATGGATGCTCAATAGGATGTGACTCAAGAATGGCTTGATAGGGTGAAGATAGCAAGGAAAGGGCTTCGAGGAACTAAGCGAAGGTGAAGGCCAAGCGACGGCTTGTAGACCGAGGTACCATGGCTAAGGTGAAGAAGAGAGTACTTGCACTAAATCGATGAACTAATCAGCTATGAAGAGTTACAACATGTTGATGCATCAGTACGGTGACTTGAAGCCATGATTTGAACTCACATATGGTGATATGGTACAAGTCACAGGGTTTCATTTATGTTTGCTTCAAAAGGTGAGACAAAGATGTTTGTGATCCTTATGAAGCAACGCCATGGAGAAATCACACATGAGACACCAATGACTCAAGGAGTTTACTTCATTATATTTTATTTAACTTGAGTATAGGAATCGTCGTACTATAAAGGGGGATCCAAAAAGAAGGTTGGTGTTTGCCAAAGCTCAAGCCTCTATATTCAAAAGCTATTTTTGAAAACCAAAAATCACTTTAACATTATTTGGTTGACCATGGTTAGGGTTGAGAAACCTAGAGTGTTCTTGCCGAAAAGCAGCTGAACTTCTTCAACTGCAGCTGAGCTTTCCAGCTGAACTTGACTTCAGCTGAGTTGAGCTTTTTCAGCTGCAGCTGAGCTTTTCAGCTGAGCTCAACTTCAGCTGAGTTGAGCTTTCTCAACTTCAGCTGAACTCAACTTCAGCTGTGAACCTCTTTGACCATACACCAGCTGAACTTGCCTCCGGGCAGTTGAGCTGGGGTTTTCTCTCCTAAACTCACTAGTCAAGACCGGTTGAACTGGTCCTGAGGGGCAGTTCAGCTGGTCTCTGACCCCTCTGACCTCTGATCTGCAGTCTGCCAGTCAGACTGGCAAACAGGTCGCCAGGAGCTGTCAGGGGCGGTTCAACCGCCCTCCCTGGGCGGTTCAAACGGTGTTGGTCAACTTTGACCAGTCTGCGGTCAGTCTACGCGTCAGTCTGCCAGTCAGACTGGCAGACAGGCTGCCAGGTCTGCCAGGGGCGGTTCAACCGCCCTAGGGGGCGGTTCAACCGGTCTCAGGCAGAAAAATCTGCCCAAACGGCTAGTTTTGAGCTCCACCTATTTATACTCACTCCTACCTCTCACCCCATAGCAGTGAGCACGATTTGAACTCCATTTCTAACCCAAGAAACACCTCCCTCTCTCTCACACATCTCTTGCCTCTCCCATTTCAAATCTTTGGAGAGAAATCTTTGAGTGAGCTTGAGAGCTGTGGTTTTGTGCTTCATCTCTAAATCTCTCTTGCTCTTCTTCTTCATTCGAGCTTTGGTACTACATTGAGTTCTTTGTGGATTCATTACTCTTGGAGCTTCTAGCTCCTAGACGACTAGGTGTCTCTTGTGAGTCTCCAAATCTTGTGGAAGACCACAAGAAAGTTTGTATTACCCGCTCGTTTGAGCAAAGATTAGTGTGTGAGCTTGACCTTTGTGGTCGGCAAAGGGAGGATTAGGGTTGAAAGAGACCTGGCTCTTTGTGGGCGCCTCAACGAGGAAGTAGGGCACCTTGGTGGTGTGACCGAACCTCGGGATAAATCTTGTGTCTCTTGTGTTCTTGCTCATTGTGTTTGTTTGTGTTCTTTGTTCTCTCACCATTCCGTGAAAGATTTGTTTATATCTTTTTGGTGTGTGGATTTTGAGAAGTGCCCTTCTCAGATCTACTACTTTGAACCCTGTGGATCATTTAGAACATCTCATTTCCAAAGTTAACTGGGTGAATTTCGAGATCAATTCAGTTTTACCCAATTTGCTTCTAGTTTTTGTTGAAAAAGTTTTAAGTTGCCTATTCACCCCCCCTCTAGGCAACTTTCACCTTCCTTTTATAGATGTAAGGAGAGGGTCCATGTGTACAATGGGGGTGTAGCAATATGCTAACGTGTCCAGCAGAGAGGAGCCAGAGCCCTATGTACATGCCGACGTGGCTGTCGGAGAGGTGCTAGTGCCCTGTGCATGTGACGTCGTGGCCGTCGGAGGAGCGCTTGAGCCCTGTAGAAGCACAGTTGTCGGGGCTGACGGGACCTTGCTGACGTCTCCTTGCTTCCATAGGGGCTGAGAACTGTCGTCGTCATGGGAGCACGCGTGGTGTCATCATTACTTGTTTACCGGGGCGAGCTAGATGGGACGCCAGTCTTGTTCCCCATAGCCTGAGCTAGCTAGGGGTAGGGTAATGATGTACCTCCCTGTGGCGTGGTCAGCCCGAGCCCAAGGTCGGGCGAGGCAGTGACTCCTCCGAGGTCGAGGTTGAGGCCGAGCCCTGGGGTCGGGCGAGGCGGAGACCGTCTTCCGAGGTCGAGATTGAGGCCGAGCCCTGGGGTCGGGCGAGGCGGAGACCGTCTTCCGAGGTCGAGGTTGAGGCCGAGCCCTGGGGTCGGGCGAGGTGGAGACCGTCTTCCGAGGTCGAGGTTGAGGCCGAGCCCTAGGGTCGGGCGAGGCGGAGACCACCTTTCGAGGCCGAGGCGGGGGCTGAGCCCTGGGGTCGGGCAAGGCGGAGCTTCCTGTTGCGCCTGAGGCCGGACTTAGCTGTTGTCAGCCTCACCTTGGCGGGTGGCACAGCAGTCGGAGCGGGGCAAGCGGCGCTGTTTTCCTGTCAGGTCAGTCAGTGGAGGGGCGAAGTGACTGCGGTCACTTCGGTCCTGCCGACTGAGGAATGCGCATCAGGATAAGGTGTCAGGCGATCTTTGCATTGAATGCTCCTGCGATACGGTCGGTTGGCGAGGCGATCTGGCCAAGGTTGCTTCACTACGAAGCCTGCCCGAGCCGGGCCTCGGGCGAGTCGAGGGTGCACCCGTTGCTTGAGGAGGCCCTCGGGCGAGGCGTGAATCCGCCTGGGTCTACTGTTACTGCCCGAGGCTGGGCTCGAGCGAGGCGAGATCGTGTCCCTTGAGTGGACGGCGCCTTGACCTGAATTGCGCCCATCAGGCCTCTGCAGCTTGTGCTGATGGTGATTACCAGCCGAGTTTAGGAGTCTTGGGGGTACCCCTAATTATGGTCCCCGACAGTAGCCCTCGAGCCTCAAAGGGAGTGTTGGTACTCGCCTGGAGGCTTTGTCACACTTTTTTGCAAGGGGACCGGCCTTTCTCGGTTACATTTTGTTCCGGTGGGTGCGCGCGAGCGCACCCGCCGGGTGTAGCTCTCGAGGCCTCGGAGGAGTGGTTTGACTCCTCCGAGGTCTTAATGCCTTTCGTGATGCCTCGGTCGGTCTGGTTGTTCCCTCATGCGATCTGATCGTAGCCCGGGTGCATGGTCAGGTTCCGAGTTCTCGGGCTGGTATGTTGACGCTGTCAACGGTTTGGCCGGAGCCGGGTTTGCGAGAGGAGCCCCCGAGCCTCTGCACGGAGCGAGAGGACGGTCAAGGACTGACTCAGCTTTTATCATACGCCCCTTCGTCGCCTTTCCGCAAGGAGGAGGGGGGGAAGCGCCATGTTGCCCTCGGAGGGCGCCGAACATGGTGTCTCCAGTGAGTTGCTAACGGGTGATCCGAGTGGACGCCCGTGCCCCGTTTGATAAGGGTTGGCTAGTGGCCCAGAGGCGCGCTCCAAAAGTACCTGCAGGTGATTTGCCGGACCCGGTCCCGTTTGATAGGGTCCGAGGGCTCGATGCCTCCCTCTGATGGGATTTCTTTACAGAATCGCTCCTGCTGGTCTCGGAAATGTCCTAGGGTACCTCGGGAGCATAGCCCGAGCCTCGGCCATGTATCGGACGTACCCAGAGTCATCCCTCGCTCTGCGTGTTCTGGGGCGGCTGTCGAACCCTTCGGGGGGCCAGCCTTCGAACCCCTGATCAGTAGTGGGCGCAGAGCCCGAGTGGTCTGAGGCGGCTGTCGAACCCTTCCGAGGGGCCAGCCTTCGAACCTCTGATCAGTAATGAGCCTGAAGCCCAAGTGCTCTGGGGCGGCTGTCGAACCCTTCCGAGGGGCCAGCCTTCAAACCCCTGATCAGTAGGAGGGCTCGGGGCCCGCTTCCTTCGCGGAGAAGGATCCCTTTCGGAGTATCCCCTTTCCCGGTCCCTGTAGCAAGAGAGAGGAAGGGGAGAAGGAAAAGTATATGAAAAAGTATATGAATTTAAACGGCGTGGCGCACCTTTTTTGACGCGGTCATCATGGCGGAGGTGAAACGTTGCCCGCTTCACCTGCCAAAGGTGTCGCCTGCCCTGCCGCGAAGTTAATGCGACGGGACGGGTGGTTCGCGGGGCAGCCGTTGCGCGAGCCGTTCGAGGGACGGAACACGGGTGCGTCGTCTTCACGCCGTGGGAGAAAGCTCCCCTGCTGCTTCAGGAGGGGACGTGAGCCTGTAGATGATTTGACTGCTGCTTCCGCCCGCCTGCTGCCGCCATTACTGCCGGCCCACTTTTGGCCATATCGACCGTCGTGCCTTCTCCCGCGGCTGACTAACCCGTGACCGATGCGCTTGGTTGGCCCTGTTGGGCCATGCGCACGGTTGCCTCGAGTCGCGGCACCGGTTCCGCAGTAGAGAAGGCGCGACATTGGCGTAAGTGGCGGTGCAGTCTTTCGCACGTAGTAACCAGCATGCCGGTTACATGACGTGTGGGCCTGGGACTCCATGCTGGATGCGTCGAGTTCGAAGGGGTGCGTCTCCGTGGTGCAGTTGCATGCCACCTGCATGGCGGTCCACCCTTTCACCCACTGGTTTAGGCGAAAGTGGAGGAGTGCTTGTAACCGCTGGGCGGTTACACGCTCCACCCGCGGCGGTTTTGGCTTCTTCCATTCTGGGCCAGCTTACATGACGCGTGGGACCCAGCCCCCGTGTCGTAGGGGGAGGACCCCGGAGCGCGTTGGTGAAGACTTAGTCGGCGATGTCTGAGGACGCGAGTGGGGAGAGTCGCCTTTAAAAAGGGATCGACCTCCTGGGTGGTAGCCACGCCTTCGCTCTCCCCTCATGCATTGCGCCCTTCCTCCTTCCGAGCCCCCGGATGGGGAGCACCCGCGTTGCTTTCGCCTTGCTGCTGTTGGAGGAGTGCAACTTCGCGAAGGTTGGCACCTTTTAGCCATCGCTCGGCTTCAAGGATTTTCATCAGGCAGCCCGGCTGCATTCCCTCACCAATGGTCACGTAGGATGGTGACCACCAGTTCGATGGTGGGGAGAAGCAAGCCGGGTTGCGGCCTCTGCCCCGCCCTCAGCTTCAAGGATCTTCATCATCCTTGCTGTGGCGGGGGGCGAGCTGAGCCGGAGCTCTACCTCCTGTATGGGCCGGTGGGCCACCTCTTCCTTCAGCATTCAGAGGAGAGGGCTCTCACCGGCCCAGCGGAGGGGGTGGACTTCGACAATGCGGGGCCGGTCGGCCGCAAGCGTCGTCAGCTCCAGCGTGTTTGGCTCGCTGGCTCAGCTGGCTCTGGCTCAGCTTCCGGTGCCACCTCCCACCGCTGGGCGGAGTGTGGCTATCTGCCCGCCGTACGGGCGGCTGTTGCGCCGCGCGCACCGGGGGACCGCCCAAGACGTCGCACGCCGCTAGGGCGGCGTTCGTGTTCTTGGGTTGTCCTGCCCTCGCTCCGGCACGACGCCTCCGCGCGGAGGTCAGTGCTCGCCTGTCCGAGAGGACTTGAGTGGGGATCTACCAGTGGGCAGGTGGCTGCCGTCGTCGGTGCTGAGGTGGTGGCAGCCGGAGAAGGCTTCTCCACCAACGAGACCGTCAGCCCCCCCCCCCCCCCCGCGGACTGACCTCCGGCTCTTTGGCTTTGATAGCTTGTCCTCGCCCCTCAAGTGGGGACGCGGGCGAGGGCCTTATCGCAGCAGCGTCTGCCCTGAGGTCATCGCTGCTGCTGTTTAGCCACCCAGAGCGGAGGTCGTTGTCGCTGCAGACGGAGCGGGCAGTAGCGAGCCACCTGGAATTTGTCATCCCGCAGGCCCTCCGATGTGGGGGGTTGTTCATACCTGCAGGAGTGGAACCGGAGTTCCATTTGTAATGGCACCTTGAGTGCCGGTGTATGTTCATTGCGGCTGTCGGGGCCTGAACATCTATGTCTTTGGGCGTGAAGCCGTGTTTTCCCCTTATTTCGAGCATTGGGACTCGCCTGTCGACTAGCTGAGCCGCTTAACCGAGTGTGAGTTGCTTTGCGCGGAAGGTGACGAGTGAGGTATCCGTATCCCGGAGGCGTAGGAGTCCCTCGGCTCGGTCGGCCTTGCCACTCAAGGCTTCTCTTGCTCAGTTAAGGAACCCTCGGCTGCTCTGCGATGAGCCGGAGCTGGAGGCAGCGGT
Organism: Zea luxurians; assembly: GCA_029449295.1. NCBI lineage: Eukaryota > Viridiplantae > Streptophyta > Magnoliopsida > Poales > Poaceae > Zea > Zea luxurians. Next base: position 46,557,840 of record JAOPSE010000005.1, on the reverse strand, counting down.
GTCAGCATGGACAGAGGCGGAGTTGGCTCAAAAAGGGGCTTCGTCAGCCCAGGAGCAGGCGACTTCCCAGGCCGAGGAGGTGCAGCAGCGGCGGCCGGAGCCTGGCCGGGTCATCCGTGAGCGAGACCATCTTTGGAGTTATGCTGCCGAGGCCGTGAGCCGGGCTGATGTCCTCGGGGGACAGCTGGCTGAGGCTACGGAGCGGCCGGATAAGCCGTCTGCTCGGGGCCGAGTTCCTGGAGGAGACCCTGGCGGCGATGGCCTAGGCACGGTGCTGACATCTTCCTTCGAGGTGGGGATCCTTCCACCCATGTCGCCGTCCGAGGCCGGGCCAGATTCCGCCGAAGGTGGAAACAACGCCGAGGGTGCTGCTGTTCCCTCTGTTGATGTCTAAACCTGCAGGAACAGTTTGTCTGTAGCATGCATATGTCTTTTGCGGCCGCCGAGGCCCAAACATATCATCGTCGTGTTATAAAGCTGTGTTTCTTTTCCTCCTATTTCGAGTATCCGGACTTGTTCGTCAGTAGCAGAATCGCTTATCCGAGTAAGAGTTATTTTTCGCAGAAGGTGACGAGTGAGGTATCTGTATCCCGGAGGCGTAGGAGTTCCTCGGCTCGGTCGGCCTTGCCGCTTACATGCGCTCTTATTCGTTTCGCGGGGTTCTGTTACTGATATAGTCGGGAAACACGACAGTCGTTTTGGTAGAAGACTTTTTCTGAGGAAAATTTTGACGCAGAGGGGGTTCCCCCCTTCTAGCCCCTGAGGGAGGGTCGGGCTTTGTCAAGGCAAGGCTGACCCTTCCTTGATGGTTAGACTCTTTTCGTGTATGTAAAGAGAACGAGGCATATGAACGACTTGAAAACATCTTAAGGGTAAAAGCGACGTAGCTGTCGGATGTTCCAAGCGTTGCTGTAGACCTCGCCTTGACTGTTGGCCAGCTTGTATGTTCCCGGCTTCAAAATCTTGGCGATGATGAACGGCCCTTCCCAGGGAGGAGTGAGCTTGTGACGCCCTCGGGCGTCTTGCCGCAGCCGAAGTACCAAGTCCCCCACCTGGAGGTCTCGGGACCGAACCCCTTGGGCGTGGTAGCGTCGCAGAGACTGCTGATACCGCGCCGAGTGTAGTAAGGCCATGTCCCGAGCCTCCTCCAGCTGGTCCAGTGAGTCTTCTCGGCTGGTCTAGTTGCTTCGGTCGTCGTACGCCCTCGTCCTCGGGGAACCGTATTCTAAGTCTGTGGGCAAGATAGCCTCGGCCCCATAGACTAGAAAAAACGGTGTGAAGCCCGTGGCTCGGCTTGGCGTCGTCCTCAGACTCCAGACCACCGAGGGGAGTTCCTTCATTCATCACTTGCCGAACTTGTTGAGGTCGTTGTAGATCCTCGGCTTAAGTCCCTTCAGAACCATGCCATTGGCACGCTCCACCTGCCCATTCGTCATGGGGTGAGCTACGGCGGCCCAGTCCACACGGATGTGGTAGTCCTCGCAGAAGTCCAGGAACTTCCTGCCAGTGAACTAGGTGCCATTGTCGGTGATGATGGAGTTCGGGACCCCAAAGCGATGGATGATGTTGGTGAAGAACGCCACCGCCTGCTCGGACCTGATGCTGTTTAGGGGTCGGACCTCGATCCACTTGGAGAATTTGTCGATAGCGACCAGCAGGTGCGTGAAGCCCCCGGGTGTCTTCTGCAAGGGACCGATGAGGTCTAGACCCCAGACAGCAAACGGTCAGGTGATGGGTATTGTTTGCAGGGCCTGAGCGGGTAGGTGTGTCTGTCTTGCGTAGAATTGACACCCCCGGCAGGAGCGTACAATCCTAGTTACGTTGGCCACCGCGGTGGGCCAGTAGAAACCTTGTCGAAAGGCGTTTCCAACGAGGGCTCGAGGTGCTGCGTGATGACCGCAAGCCCCCGAGTGTATCTCTTGCAATAGCTCCTGACCTTCGGTGATGGATATGCATCGTTGGAGGATGTCTGAGGGGCTGCAGTGGTAGAGCTCCTTTTCGTCACCCAGTAAGACGAACGACTTGGCGCGCCGCGCCAATCGCCGAGCTTCGGCTCTGTCGAGGGGTAGCTCTCCTCGGTGGAGATATTGCAGGTACGGGGTCTGCCAGTTTCGATTAGGCGCGACCCGATTCCGCTCTTCCTCGACGCGCAGTGCCTCACCCTCGGGGGCCGAGGCCTCCTCGGGCTCGGGCGTGTCGTTTGTCTTGATAGAGGGTTGATGTAGGTCTCGGGAGAAGACGTCCATGGGAACCGTTGTCCGCCCCGAGGCTATTTTAGCCAGCTCATCCGCAGTCTCGTTGTACCGTCGGGCGACGTGGTTGAGCTCGAGCCCGTAGAACTTGTCTTCCAGGCGCCGAACCTCGTCGCAGTAGGCCTCCATCTTTGGGTCGCGGCAGTGGGAGTTCTTCATGACTTGGTCGATGACAAGCTGCGAGTCGCCACGAGCGTCGAGGCGCCGAACCCTAGCTCGATGGCGATGCACAACCCGTTAATCAGAGCCTCGTACTCGGCCACATTGTTTGACGCCGGGAAATGGAGGCGCAGCACGTAGCGGAGGTGCTTTCCGAGGGGTGAGATGAAGAGCAAGGCCCGCACCCGCTCCTGTTTTCATCAGCGACCCATCGAAATACATGGTCTAGAGTTCCGGTTGGATCGAAGTTGCTGGAAGCTGGGTGTCGACCCATTCAGCCACAAAGTCCGCCAAGACTTGGGACTTGATGGCCTTCCGAGGAGCGAACGAGATCGTCTCGCCCATGATTTCCACCGCCCACTTTGCGATCCTACCCGAGGCCTCTCGGCACTGGATGACCTCTCCCCAGGGGGAAGAATGACACCACAGTCACCGGATGAGACTCGAAGTAGTGCCACAACTTTCGTCGCGTCAGAATTACTGTGTACAGTAGCTTCTGAACTTGCTGGTAGCGGATCTTAGTCTCGGACAGCACTTCACTGATGAAGTAGACCGGCCTCTGGATGAGCAATCCATGCCCTTCTTCTCGTCTCTCGACTACGATCGCGGCGCTGACCACCTGAGTGGTTGCGGCTACGTAGATCAAGAGGGCTTCTCCCGCAGCGGGGGGTACCAAGATGGGCGCGCTTGTAAGGAGCGCCTTTAAGTTCCCGAGGGCTTCCTCGGTGAAAGTCGCCTAGAGGGGGGTGAATAGGGCGAAACTGAAATTCTCAAAAATAATCACAACTACAAGCCGGGTTAACGTTAGAAATATAATCGAGTCCGCGAGAGAGGGTGCAAAACAAATCGCAAGCGAATAAGGAGTGTGACACGTGGATTTGTTTTACCGAGGTTCGGTTCTCGCAAACCTACTCCCCGTTGAGGTGGTCACAAAGACCGGGTCTCTTTCAACCCTTTCCCTCTCTCAAACGGTCCCTCGGACCGAGTGAGCTTCTTCTTCTCAATCAAACGGGAACAAACTTCCCCGCAAGGACCACCACACAATTGGTGTCTCTTGCCTTGGTTACAATTGAGTTGATCGCAAGAAAGATTGAAAGAAAGCACGATTGCAAAAGCCAAGCGACAAGAGCGACAAATAACACACGGATCTTTCTCTCTCTTAAGTCACTAATCACTAATGATCACTTGTCTCAACTTTGAAACTTGGAGAGATTTGAGGCTTTGAATGTGTCTTGGAATGGATTGCTAGCTCTTGTATTGAATATTGAAGGTTGGAATGCTTGGGTGAAGTGAGTGGAGGTGGTTGGGGTTGTATTTATAGCCACCAACCACTTCCTAGCCGTTGCTCCATTCTGTCGACCGCGGACGGTCCGCCCGCCTGGCCCGGACGGTCCGCGCCTGTAGATCAACGGCTGAAAACGCAACGGTTAGCAGTAACGGCTATATCAACGGCTATATTGCATTTAATGCGTCGTCAGATGTCAGATAAAGTCAGTCGCGGACGGTCCGGTCGTGCACCCCGGACAGTCCGCGAGAACACTATAATTCATTTTTCCGAACCCGTAACCTTCGGGTTTTTCGGTTCCTCACCTACCGGACGGTCCGCGCCTAAGGCCGGACGGTCCGCGCAAGGTCACGGACGGTCCTTGCTTTTCCTCCGGACGGTCCGTAGTGTAGACTTGTATTTTTGCATTGGTTCTGTCCGAGGGTCATCCTGGTGTTGCGGACAGTCCGCCGCAAGGGCCCGGACGGTCCGCGCTTGGCCTGTTTTTGCAAAAAGCTTCTCCTGTCCAGAATAATCTACGGCATTCCGGATAGTCGATTTAGTATAGTTCTAGATGAACTTTTGGCACCTGTAGAACATATAATCTAGAGCAAACTAGTTAGTCCAATTATTTGTGTTGGGCAATTCAACCACCAAAATCATTTAGGAAATAGGTGTAAGCCTAATTCCCTTTCAATCTCCCCCTTTTTGGTGATTGATGCCAACACAAACCAAAGCAAATATAGAAGTGCATAATTGAACTAGCTTGCATAATGTAAGTGCAAAGGTTACTTGGAATTGAGCCAATATAAATACTTATAAGATATGCATGGATTGTTTCTTCATTTTTAACATTTTGGACCACGCTTTGCACCACATGCTTTGTTTTTGCAAATTCTTCTTGTAAATCATTTTCAAAGTTCTTTTGCAAATGGTCAAAGGTAAATGAATAAGATTTTGCGAAGTATTTTCAAGATTTGAAATTTTCTCCCCTTGTTTCAAATGCTTTTCCTTTGACTAAACAAAACTCCCCCTAAATGAAATTTTCCTCTTATTGTTCAAGAGGGTTTTGATATATCAATTTTGAAATGCTACTTTCTCCCCCTTTTGAGTACAATAAGATAGCAATTTTAAATTTATCAATTTAGAATCATACCAATTGAAAAACTCTTTTAAAATTAGGTGGTGGTGCGGTCCTTTTGCTTTGGGCTAATACTTTCTCCCCCTTTGGCATGAATCGCCAAAAACGGAGTCATTAGAGCCCTTATTTAACTATTTTCTCCCCTTTGGCAAATAAAACATATGAGTGAAGATTATACCAAAGACGGAGAGTGAAGCTGAGCGACGGCGAAGGATGAGTAGTAGAGTGGAGTGGAAGCCTTTGTCCTTGCCGAAGACTCCAATTCCCTTTCAATATACCTATGACTTGGTTTGAAATACACTTGAAAACACATTAGTCATAGCATATATAAAAGAGACATGATCAAAGGTATATAAATGAGCTATGTGTGCAATTTAACAAAAGAAGTTCCTAGAATCAAGAATATTTAGCTCATGCCTAAGTTTGTTAAAAGTTTGTTCATCAAGTGGCTTGGTAAAGATATCGGCTAATTGATCTTTAGTATTAATGTATGAAATCTCGATATCTCCCTTTTGTTGGTGATCCCTTAGAAAATGATACCGAATGGCTATGTGTTTAGTGCGGCTGTGCTCAACGGGATTATCCGCCATGCGGATTGCACTCTCATTATCACATAAAAGAGGAACTTTGGTTAATTTGTAACCATAGTCCCTAAGGGTTTGCCTCATCCAAAGTAGTTGCGCGCAACAATGGCCTGCAGCAATGTACTCGGCTTCAGCGGTAGAAAGAGCTACGGAATTTTGCTTCTTTGAAGCCCAAGACACCAAGGATCTTCCCAAGAACTGGCAAGTCCCCGATGTGCTCTTTCTATTGATTTTACACCCCACCCAATCGGCATCTGAATAACCAATCAAATCAAAAGTGGATCCCCTAGGATACCAAAGCCCAAACTTAGGAGTATAAACTAAATATCTCAAGATTCGTTTTACGACCGTAAGGTGAGCTTCCTTAGGGTCGGCTTGGAATCTTGCACACATGCATACGGAAAGCATAATATCCGGTCGTGATGCACATAAATATAGCAAAGAACCTATCATCGACCGGTATACCTTTTGATCCACGGACTTACCTTCCGTGTCGAGGTCAAGATGCCCATTGGTTCCCATGGGTGTCTTGATGGGTTTGGCGTTGTCGGCGTTCCGAGACCGGGGGGTCCCCGAGCCGACGAGTGAGAGTGCCGCGTGCCCCAGCCCAGATGGGTCGAGCGCGTGGAGCGAGCGCGAAGGGGGGAACAGAGAGAGAGAGAGTCGGTGGCCGGAGCCGGGTCGTGAGGGAGTCGGAGAAATTCCCGCGGCCTTCGTGTTCGTCCCGCGCCCAGGTCGGGTGCGCTTGCAGTAGGGGGTTACAAGCGTCCGCACGAGGTGAGGGGAGAGAGCGGCCCCGAGAGAGCGCCTGCCCCTGCCCTTCGTCCCCGTGAGGCCAACCCCCTCTAAGAAGGCCCTGGCCCTTCCTTTTATAGTCGTAAGGAGAGGGTCCAGGTGTACAAGATGGGGGTGTAGCAAGGTGCTACGTGTCTAGCGAGGGAGAGCTAGCGCCCTATGTACATGCCCAGGTGGCAGCCGGAGAGATCTTGGCACCCTGTTGGTGTGGCGTCGTGGCTGTTGGAGGAGTAACGGAGCCGGACGGGGGGACAGCTGTCGAGATGGCTGGGTCCTTGCTGACGTTCTCCTGCTTTCGTAAGGGAGCTGGGAGCCGCCGTCGTCACGATCTAGCGGGGCGCCATCATTGCCTATCTGGCATAGCTGGCCAGATGGGACGCCGGTCTTGTTCTCTGCGACCCAAGTCGGCTCAGGGCAGGGTGATGATGACGCTTCATGTTGACGTGGCGGTCTCGTGTCCTAGGTCGGGCGTCGTGGAGGCTTCTCCGAGGCCGAGGTCGAGTCCGTCCTGCAAGACAGAGACAGAGTCCGAGCCCTGGGTCGGGCGAGGCGGAGATTATTTGGCAGAGGCCGAGGCGGAGTCCGAGCCCTGGGTCGGGCGAGGCGGAGGTCGCCGTCTTCCGGGGCCTTAGCCCAAGTCCGAGCCCTGGGGTCGGGCGGAGCGGAGTTCGCCGTCTTCCGAGGCCTTAGCCCGAGTCCGAGCCCTAGGTCGGGCGGAGCGGAGTTCGCCGTCTTCCGGGGCCTTAGCCCGAGTCCGAGCCCTGGGTCGGGCGGAGCGGAGTTCGCCGTCTTCTGGGGCCTTAGCCCGAGTCCGAGCCCTGGGTCGGGCGGAGTCTCCCATGGCACCTCTGGCGAAGTCTGGTCGCCCGTTGGTCTTACCTTTTGCGTTAAACGCCCCAGTGACTCGGTCGGTTGGCGCGGTGATTTAGTCAGGGTTTCTTCTTATCGAAGGCGGGGCCTAGGGCGAGCCGGAGATGCGTCTGCCGTGAAAGAGGAGGCCTCAGGCGAGACGGAGTCATCCTAGGGTCGGCTGCCCTCGCCCGAGGCTAGGCTCGGGCGTGGCGTGGTCAAGTCACTCGTATGGACTGATCCCTGACTTAATCAAACCCATCAGGCCTTTGCAGCTTTATGCTGATGGGGGTTACCAGCTGAGAATTAGGCGTCTTGAGGGTACCCCTAATTATGGTCCCCGACAGTAGCCCCCGAGCCTCGAAGAGAGTGTTAACACTCGCTTGGAGGCTTGCATCGCACTTTTTTGCAAGGGGACCAGCCTTTCTCGGAGGTACTTTGTTCCGGTGGGTGCGCGCGAGCGCACCCGCCGGGTGTAGCCCCCGAGGCCTCGGAGGAGTGGTTTCACTCCTTCGAGGTCTTAATGCCTTGCACAATGCCTCGGCTGGTCTGGCGGTTCCCTCATGCGAGCAGGGCATAACCCAGGTGCACTATCGGGGCCCAAGTTCTCGGGCTGGTATGTTGACGCTGTCAACGGTTCGGCCGGAGCCGGGTTTGCGAGAGCAGCCCCCGAGCCTTCGCACGGAGCGAGAGGACGATCAGGGACAGACTCGACTTTTTATATACGCCCCTACGTCGCCTTTCCGCAAGGAGGAGGGGGGGAGTGCGCCATGTTACCCTCGATGGGCACCGAACATGGTGTCTCCGGTGAGCTGCAATCGGGTAATCCGAGTGGACGTCCGTGCCCCGTTCGTTGGGGGTCGGCTAGGGGCCCGGAGGCACGCCCAAAAGTACCTGCGGGTGATCTGCCGGACCCGGTCCCCTAGCGACGGGGTCCGAGGGCTCGTTGCCTCCCTCCGATGGGATTCCGTTACAGAGTCGTTCCCGCTGGTCTCGGAAATGTCCTAGGGTACCTCGGGAGCGCAGCCCGAGCCTTGGTTATGTATCGAACGTACCCCTGGTCATCCCTCGCTCGGTGTCTGAGGCGACTGTGAACCCTTCGACAGGCCAGCCTTCGAACCCCTGATCAGTAGGGGGCACGGAGCCCGAGTAGCCTGAGGCGGTCGTGGGACCTTTCGGGGGCCGACCTTCGAACCCCTGACCAGTAGTGGGTGTCGGGCCCACGCGATCTGAGGCGGCTGTTGAACCCTTCGGGGGGCCAGCCTTCGAACCCCTGATCAGTAGGGAGGCTCGGAGCCTAGTTCCTTCACGGGGAAGGATCCCTTTGGGGTTATCCCCCTTCTCGGTCCCTGTTGCAAGAGATAGAGAAAGAAGGAAAAGGGAAAAAGGATTCGAATTTGAACGTCGTGGCGTACCTTTTTCGGCGTGGTCGTTTTGGCGGAGGCGAAGCGTCGCCAGCTGCCCCTGCCAGAAACGTTACCTGTTTCGCCGCGGAGTTAATGCGCCGGGGTAAGCGGTCGGCGAGGCTGCCGTTGCGCGTGCGCGAGCCGTTCGAGGTACGGGTCACGGGCGCGTCGTCTTCACGCCGTGAGAGGGGGTTCTGATGCTGCCTCCGGATGGGACGTGAGCCTGGCCGATGGCGTGACCGCTGCCTTCGCGCGCCTGCCACCGTCATTACTGCCGGCCCATTTTTGACCGCTTTTGACCGCTGCGCCAGGCTGGCGCTGCCGGGTCGCGGGCTGGGTCGCCTCGAATCGCGGTATCGGTTCCGCAATCGAGGAGGTGCGGTGGTGGAGCGAGAGGCGCAGCGGTTCGCATGCAGCGCCCGGCGCGCCAGTTGAACGACGCGTGGGCTTGAGCCGTCGCGCTGGCCTGTCAGGAGTCGGAGAGGCGCGTCCACTTGGCGCGGTTGCATGCCACCTGCATGGCCGCTTCCCCCCTTTGCCCGCTGGTCTGGGCAAAAGTGGAGGGTTACTTGTAACCGCTGGGCGGTTGCGTGCGTCGTGCGCGGCGGTTCGGCTTTCTCTGCTTGGAGCCGGTCTGCATGACAGGCGGGCCCCAGCCCCCGTGCCATAGGGGAGGACTTTGGAGGCGTGTTGGAGAAGATTCAGCCCGTGACGGTTGAGGGCGCAAGCAGGGGGAGTTGCCTTTAAAAGGAGGGCGACCCCCTTCGTGGGGTAACCATGTCTCCTTCCTTCCCAATGCATTGTGTCCCTCCATCTTCCGAGCCCCCGGATGGGGGGAAACCGCCGTCTTTTCGCTCCATCGCCGGAGGAACGCAACCCCGTGGGAGTTGGTACCTTTCAGCCATCGTTCGGCTTCAAGGATTTTCATCAGGCAGCCCGGTTGCCCCCCTCGGCTGGGGGTCACCTGAGACGGTGACCACCAGCTCCTGGGTGGGGAGGAGCAAACCGGACTGCGATCTTGGTCCCACCCTCAGCTTCAAGGATGTTCATCATCCTCGCTGGGGTGGGTGCCGGACTGAGCCGGCGCTCCACCTCCCGCACGGGTTCGTGGGTCATCCTTTCCCACGATATTCGAGGGAGAAGGCGCTCACTGGCCCTGCGGGCGGCGCGGACTCCGACAACGCGGGATGGATCGGCGGCGAACGCCGTCACCTCCAGCGTGTCGGGTCCGCTATCTCGGCTCCGGCGGGCCCTTTTGTCGGGAGGCGGCTGCCGCGCCGTGTACACGGGAGGTCCACCCTAGACACCGCACGCCGCCAGGGCAGCGCTCGTGTTCTGGGGTGGCCCTGCTTTTGCACCAGGGCGGCGGCTTTGCGCGGAGGCCGGTGCCCCACTCATCGGGGAGGATTTGAGTGGGGATCTGGCGGTAGGCTGGCGCCTCCTGGCGTCAGTGCCAAGGTGGAGGCGGCTCGAGAAGTCCCCGTCAGCGACGGGATCACCGCCACCATCGGCGCTTTGGGCCTTCGGCTCTTTGTACTTGTCCTCGCCCCTCGGGTGGCGTTATGGGCGAGGGCAAGACAGCAGCTGTGCCTTCCCCTGAGGCCTGCGCCACCGCAGAGGGAGGAACCAGAGTTCCGCTTGTAGTGGCACTTCGGGTGCCGGGTTTTTTGTTCATTTCGGCTTTCGGGGCCTGAACGTGTTTGTAGCTCCGGCACAGAGCCGTGTTTTTTCCTCATTTCTGAGCACTAAGACTCGCCTGTCGATTGTCTGAACCGCTTCACCAAGCATGAGTCGCCCCGTGTCAAGGTGACGAGTGAGGTATCCGTATCCCGGAGGCGTAGGAATCCCTCGGCTCGGTTGGACCTGTTGTCCGAGGCTCCTCTAGCTTAGTTAAAGAGACCCCTCGGCCGCTCTTCGACGAGCCGAGGCCAGGGGTAGCGATATCAGCACAAGCAGAGGCGTTGTTGGCTCGGAAATGAAACCTGGTTGGCCGGAGCCTAGCCGGGTTGTCTGTTGGCAGGATCGACGCCGGAGCTGATTAGCCGAGGCCTCGGACCGAGCTGGCGCCCTTGGAAGGTGGTCGGCCGAGGCCCCGGAGGTGGCCGGCCGAGCTGTCCGCTCGGGCCGGACTCTCGGGGAAGTCTCTGGCAGAGATTGCTCGATAGCAGTGATGACACCGTCCTTCGGAGCGGAGGCCCTCGGACCGCGTCGCCGTCCGAGGCCAGGTCGGGCCTTGCCGAAGGTGCTGTTGATGCCGAGGGTGTCGTCGCCCTCTTCCAGCGTCAAGATCCGCGCCCTTGTTGCGTTGTAAAGCTGTGTCTCTTTTCCTCTTGTTTCGAGTATCTGGACTTTCTGTCGGTAGCAGGGATGTTAGTGCGAGCAAGAGTTGCTTCTCGCGGGAGGTGATGAGTGAGGTATCCGTATCCCGGAGGCGTGGGAGTCCCTCGGCTCGGTCGGCCTCGCCGCTTACGCGTACTTTTACCCGTTCATGAGGCCCTGTCACCGACTCGGTCGAGAAGGCTCGAAGAACCGCTTCAATAGAAGAGCTTCCGTACGTAAAGACTCATTCGATCCGCGGAGTCACTTTATCCGAGCGCGAGTTACTTATCGCAGAAGGTGATGAGTGAGGTATCCGTATCCCGGAGGCGTAGGAGTCCCTCGGCTCGGTCAGCCTTGACTGCTTACGTGTACCCCGTCGTTTCCAGGACCCACTTTCCGAAGTAGTCAAAAAGCACGAAAGATGTTCTGGTGAAAGAGGTTTTTTGTTCGAGGAAAATTTTGACGCAGAGGGGGTTAACCCCCTTTTAGCCCCCGAGGGAGGGTCGGGCTTTGCCGAGGCGAGGCCGACCCTTCCTTGTTGACTAAACTTTGCGTGGGTGCGGGGTATATGAACAACTTGGAAACATCTTAAGGGTAGAAGCGACGTAGCTGTTGGATGTTCCAAGCGTTGCCGTAGACCTCGCCTTGACTGTTGGCCAGCTTGTACGTTCCGGGCTTCAGAACTTTGGCGATGATGAACGGCCCCTCCCAGGGGGGCGTGAGCTTGTGCCTCCCTCGGGCGTCTTGCCGCAGCCGAAGCACCAGATCGCCCACCTGGAGTTCTCGGGGTCGGACCCCTCGGGCGTGGTAGCGTCGCAGGGACTGCTGATACCGTGCCGAGTGTAGTAAGGCCCTGTCCCGAGCCTCGTCTAGCTGGTCCAGCGAGTCTTCTCGGCTGGCTTGGTTGCTTTCTTCGTTGTAGGCTCTCGGCCTCGGGGAGCCGTATTCCAGGTCCGTGGGCAGGATGGCCTCGGCCCCGTAGACCAGGAAGAACGGCGTGAAACCTGTGGCTCGGCTTGGCGTCGTCCTCAGGCTCCAGACCACCGAGGGGAGTTCCTTCATCCATCGCTTGCCGAACTTGTTGAGGTCGTTGTAAATCCGAGGCTTGAGCCCTTGTAGGATCATGCCATTGGCACGTTCCACCTGCCCATTCGACATGGGGTGAGCTACGGCGGCCCAGTCCACCCGGATGTTGTGATCCTCGCAAAAATCCAAGAATTTTTTGCCGGTGAACTGGGTGCCATTGTCGGTGATGATGGAGTTCGGGACCCCGAAGCGATGGATGATGTTGGTGAAGAACGCCACCGCCTGCTCGGACCTGATGCTGTTTAGGGGTCGGACCTCGATCCACTTGGAGAATTTGTCGATGGCGACCAGCAGGTGCGTGTAGCCCACGGGCACCTTCTGCAGAGGGCCGACGAGGTCCAGACCCCACACAGCAAAGGGCCAAGTGATGGGTATCGTCTGCAGAGCCTGAGCGGGCAGGTGGGTCTGATTCGCATAGAATTGGCACCCTTCGCAGGCGCGGACGATTCTAGTGGCGTCAGCCACCGCCGTTGGCCAGTAGAAGCCTTGGCGGAAGGCGTTCCCAACGAGGGTTCGAGGTGCTGCATGATGACCGCAAGCCCCCGAGTGTATTTCCTGCAGGAGGTCCTGACCTTCGGCGATGGAGATGCATCGCTGGAGGATGCCCGAGGGGCTGCGGTGGTAGAGCTGCTCCTCATCGCCCAGCAGGACGAACGATTTCGCGCGTCGCGCTACCCGCCGAGCCTCGGCTCGGTCGAGGGGCAGTTCTCCTCGACGGAGATATTGCAGGTATGGGGTTTTCCAATCTTGATCTGGCACGACCCCGTTCTGCTCCTCCTCGATGTGCAGCGCTTCGCCCTCGGGCTCCGAGGGTTCCTCGGTTGAGCCGAGGATGGCTCGGGCTGGGCCGAGGTTACCTCGGACGAGGCCGAGGGTGCCTCGGGCTCGGCCGCGTCGCCTATCTTGACGGAGGGTTGGTGCAGATCCCGGGCGAAGACGTCCGGGGGAACCGTCGTTCGCCCCGAGGCTATCTTTGCCAGCTCGTCCGCAGTCTCGTTGTAGCGCCGGGCGATGTGGTTAAGCTCGAGCCCGTAGAACTTGTCTTCCAGGCGTCGAACCTCTTCACAGTAGGCCTCCATCTTCGGGTCACGGCAGTGGGAGTTCTTCATGACTTGGTCGATGACGAGCTGCGAGTCACCGCGCGCATCGAGGCGTCGGACCCCTAGTTCGATGGCGATTCACAACCCGTTGATCAGAGCCTCGTACTCAGCCACATTGTTGGACGCCGGGAAATGGAGGCGGAGCACGTAGCGCAGGTGTTTTCCGAGGGGTGAGACGAAAAGCAGGCCCGCGCCAGCTCCCGTCTTCATTAGCGACCCGTCGAAAAACATGGTCCAGAGCTCTGGTTGGATCGGAGCCGTTGGCTACTGGGTATCGACCCATTCGGCTACGAAATCCGCCAGTACCTGGGACTTGATGGCCTTACGAGGAGCGAACGAGATCGCCTCGCCCATGATTTCCACCGCCCACTTCGCGATCCGCCCCGAGGCTTCTCGGCACTGGATGATCTCTCCCAGGGGGAAGGATGACACCACAGTCACCGGATGGGACTCGAAGTAATGTCGCAGCTTTCGCCTCGTCAGGATCACTGCATATAGCAGCTTCTGGACTTGTGGGTAGCGGATCTTGGTCTCGGACAGCACTTCGCTGACGAAGTAGACTGGCCTCTGAACGAGCAAAGCATGCCCCTCTTCCTGCCTTTCGACTACGATCGCGGCGCTGACCACCTGAGTGGTTGCGGCGACGTAGACCAGGAGGGTTTCTCCATCAGCTGGGGGTACCAAGATGGGCGCCTTGGTGAGGAGCGCTTTCAGGTTCCCGAGGGCTTCCTCGGCCTCGGGAGTCCAAGTGAAGCACTCGGCCTTCCTTAAGAGGCGGTACAGGGGTAGGCCTCTTTCGCCGAGGCGCGAGATGAAACGGCTCAGGGCCGCGAGGCATCCCATGACCCTCTGTACGCCTTTTAAGTCTTTGATGGGCCCCATGTTTGTGATCGCTGCGATCTTCTCCGGGTTGGCTTCGATGCCCCGCTCGGAGACGATGAACCCCAAGAGCATGCCTCGGGGCACCCCGAAGACGCACTTCTCGGGATTGAGCTTGACGCCCTTCGCCTTGAGACACTGGAATGTCAGTTCGAGGTCGGGGAGAAGGTCGGAGGCTTTCCTCGTCTTGACTACGATGTCGTCGACGTAGGCCTCGACCGTGCGACCAATGTGTTCGCCGAACACATGGTTCATGCACCGCTGGTAAGTTGCACCCGCGTTCCTCAAACCGAACGGCATTGTGACATAACAGTACATGCCGAAGGGCGTGATGAAAGAAGTCGCGAGCTGGTCGGACTCTTTCATCTTGATTTGATGATACCCTGAGTAAGCATCGAGGAAAGACAGGGTTTCGCACCCTGCAGTGGAGTCCACGATTTGATCGATGCGAGGTAGAGGGTAGGGGACCTTCGGACATGCTTTGTTGAGACCAGTGTAGTCTACACACATCCGCCACTTCCCCCCTTTTTTCCTCACAAGCACAGGGTTGGCAAGCCATTCGGGATGGAATACCTCTTTGATAAACCCTGCTGCCATCAGCTTGTGGACCTCCTCGCCTATCACCCTGCGCCTTTCCTCGTCGAATCGGCGCAGAGGTTGTCTGACCGGTCGGGCCCCGGCCCGAATATCCAGCGAGTGCTCGGCGACTTCCCTCGGTATGCCGGGCATGTCCGAGGGACTCCACGCGAAAACGTCGGCGTTTGCGCGGAGAAAGTCGACGAGCACTGCTTCCTATTTGGGGTCGAGCCCGGAACCGATCCGGATCTGCTTGGAGGTGTCGCCACTGGGGTCGAGAGGGACGGCCTTAACCGTCTCCGCTGGCTCGAAGTTGCCGGCATGCCGCTTCACGTCCGGCACCTCTCGGGAGAGGCTTTCCAGGTCGGCAATGAGGGCCTCGGACTCGGCGAGGGCCTCGGCGTACTCCACGCACTCCACATCGCATTCGAAGGCGTGTTTGTACGTGGGGCCGATGGTGATGACCCCGTTGGGGCCCGGCATCTTGAGCTTCAGGTAGGTGTAGTTGGGGATGGCCATGAACTTCGCGTAGCATGGCCTTCCCAACACTGCGTGGTAGGTTCCTCGGAACCCGACCACCTCGAACGTCAAAGTCTCCCTTCGGAAGTTGGAGGGTGTTCCGAAGCAGACAGGGAGGTCGAGCTGTCCGAGGGGCTGGACGCGCTTCCCGGGAATGATCCCGTGGAAGGGCGCAGCGCCTGCTCGGACAGATGATAGGTCGACGCGCAGGAGCCTGAGGGTCTCGGCGTAGATGATGTTGAGGCAGCTGCCTCCATCCATCAGGACCTTGGTGAGCCTGACGTCGCCGATGACGGGATCGACGACGAGCGGGTACTCCCCCGGGCTCGGCACGTGGTCGGGGTGGTCGTTTCGGTCGAAGGTGATGGGCTTGTCGGACCAGTCTAGGTAGACTGGCGCCGCCACCTTCACCGAGCAGACCTCCCGACGCTCTTGCTTACGATGCCGAGCCGAGGCGTTTGCCGTATGCCCTCCGTAGATCATGAAGCAATCGCGGACCTCTGGGAACTCTCCTGCTTGGCGATCCTCCCTCTTGTCGTCGTCGTGAGCCCTGCCACCCTCTGCGGGTGGCCCGGCCCGATGGAAGTGACGCCGAAGCATGACGCACTCTTCGAGGGTATGCTTGACGGGCCCCTGATGGTAGGGGCACGTCTCCTTGAGTGCCTTGTCGAAGAGGTTTGCACCTCCGGGGGGCTTCCGAGGGTTCTTGCGCTCGGCGGCGGCGACAAGGTCTGCATCGGGAATGTCGCGTTTCGCTTGCGACTTCCTCCTGCCTTTCTTCTTGGCGCCGCGCGGAGTTGACGCCTCGGGAGCATCTTCCGACGGGCGGCCCTGGGGCTGCTTGTCCTTTCGGAAGATGGCCTCTACCGCCTCCTGGCCGGAGGCGAACTTGGTGGCGATGTCCATCAGCTCGCTCGCCCTGGTGGGGGTCTTGCGACCCAGCTTGCTCACCAGGTCGCGGCAGGTGGTGCCGGCGAGGAACGCGCCGATGACATCGGAGTCGGTGATGTTGGGCAGCTCGGTGCGCTGCTTCGAGAACCGCCGGATGTAGTCCCGAAGAGACTCTCCTGGCAGTTGCCGACAGCTTCGGAGGTCCCAGGAATTCCCGGGGCGCACGTACGTGCCCTGGAAGTTCCCGGCGAAAGCCTGGACCAGATCCTCCCAGTTGGAAATCTGCCCCGGGGGCAGGTGCTCCAACCAGGCACGAGCGGTGTCGGAGAGAAACAGGGGGAGGTTTCGGATGATGAGGTTGTCATCGTCCGTCCCACCCAGCTGACAGGCCAGGCGGTAGTCCGCAAGCCACAATTCCGGTCTCGTTTCCCCCGAGTACTTCGTGATAGTAGTCGGGGGTCGGAATCGGGGCGGAAACGGCGCCCGCCGAATGGCTCGGCTAAAGACCTGCGGACCGGGTGGTTCGGGCGAGGGACGTCGATCCTCCCCGCTGTCGTAACGTCCCCCACGCCTGGGGTGGTAGCCTCGGCGCACCCTTTCGTCGAGGCGTGCCCGACGGTCGCGATGAGGGTGCTCGTCGCCGAGGTGACCCGGGGCCGCAGGCGCAGTGTTGCGCGTGCGCCCGGTGAAGACCGAGGCTTCCCGCGTGAGTCGGGAAGTCGCGGCACGAGGTTCCGAGGGGTATCCCTGCCTGCGGGAGGCAGAGCTCTCGGCCCGCCGGGCCGCAGCGCCTTCCAGGAGATGCTTGAGTTCTCCCTGGATTCGCCGACCCTCGGTGGTTGATGACTCCGGCATCGCGCGGAGGAGCATCGCTGCAGCGGCCAGGTCCTGACCAGTCCCGCCGGATGCGGGTGGCGGTTTGTCCCTGGCATTGTTGGCGATGCGGTGCTGGAGACCTTGGGGCAGGTGACGTATTCCTCCGGCCGGGGGTTGGCTCGCCCATACCTGCCCGATGTTCTGGCGGATTGCCTCGAGCGCTCCTGCTCCTTCATCGAACCCGGCCTGCGCCCCGCGGACTTGCTCGAGCTGTGGGTCGTGACCCCCCGCCGGAACGGGGACCACAGCTAGCTCCCGCGGGATGTCGGCGCGAGGCGCTGGCCTAGGGGGATCACCATCCTCCGGCATGCCGAGACAGCCGCCTCCGGAGGGATCCCCTAGCTCGATGTGGAAACATTCGCGACTCGGGCCGCAGTCCTTGTCGCCAAGGCTGCGGCTGCCGTCGGAACAGTCGGAGAGGCAGTAGTCACATGCGGTCATGAAATCCCGCATGGCACTAGGGTTGCCAGATCCGGAGAAATCCCAGCAGATGCTGGGGTCGTCATCTTCCTCGGACCCAGAGGGTCCGTAGGTCGAGACACCCGTCAATCGGTCCCAAGGCGACCGCACACGAAACCCCAGAGAGGTTGCACTCGCCTCAATGTGAGCGCCCGCCAAAGCGAGGTCGCCAGGCGGGCTGAGGCCGAGTCGAAATGACGAAAGATGGGGAGCAGTCGGTACCTTTTTGTCGACGAGGAGCGATGAAGTCGTGTCGGGGGCTGACCGCGCCGTCGTCTTGGGTACGAGGGCGACGTCCTGCAGGCCCTCCGTGAGCGTGCTGGCGTCGTCCACTTGCTCGGGGTCGACGTGTTGCGGGGGGATGGCGCTCGCATTTGCCTCGAACGCGAGGGCGACGCTTGGCGTGTCCTCCGCTGGGGCGCCGGGGATGTCGATTTGCTCGACAGCCGTCGGAGCGCGGCCTCCCGCTCGGCCCCGGTTGCCCCGCCTCCTCCTCCTCCGATGGCGAGGGAGGGGATGGGGCGAGCTCGAACGTTGTCCTTCCCCAACGCGGGAAAGACGTCGTCGATTCCGCCGCCGGCGGGCGGGCTGCCGCCACCAATGTCGCCGTCGCGCGGCGGTGGAAGGAGTATCATGTCGTAGTCGCCATCGAGAGACATGAACTCGAGGTTCCCGAAACGGAGCACCGTCTCGGGTTGAAGAGGTTGTTGGAGACTGCCCATCTGGAGCTTGACGGGAAATCGAACGTCAACACGCAGCGTGCCCCTACCTGGCGCGCCAACTGTCGGCGTTCCGAGACCGGGGGGTCCCCGAGCCGACGAGTGAGAGTGCCGCGTGCCCCAGCCCAGATGGGTCGAGCGCGTGGAGCGAGCGCGAAGGGGGGAACAGAGAGAGAGAGAGTCGGTGGCCGGAGCCGGGTCGTGAGGGAGTCGGAGAAATTCCCGCGGCCTTCGTGTTCGTCCCGCGCCCAGGTCGGGTGCGCTTGCAGTAGGGGGTTACAAGCGTCCGCACGAGGTGAGGGGAGAGAGCGGCCCCAAGAGAGCGCCTGCCCCTGCCCTTCGTCCCCGTGAGGCCAACCCCCTCTAAGAAGGCCCTGGCCCTTCCTTTTATAGTCGTAAGGAGAGGGTCCAGGTGTACAAGATGGGGGTGTAGCAAGGTGCTACGTGTCTAGCGAGGGAGAGCTAGCGCCCTATGTACATGCCAAGGTGGCAGCCGGAGAGATCTTGGCACCCTGTTGGTGTGGCGTCGTGGCTGTTGGAGGAGTAACGGAGCCGGACGGGGGGACAGCTGTCGAGATGGCTGGGTCCTTGCTGACGTTCTCCTGCTTTCGTAAGGGAGCTGGGAGCCGCCGTCGTCACGATCTAGCGGGGCGCCATCATTGCCTATCTGGCATAGCTGGCCAGATGGGACGTCGGTCTTGTTCTCTGCGACCCAAGTCGGCTCAGGGCAGGGTGATAATGACGCTTCATGTTGACGTGGCGGTCTCGTGTCCTAGGTCGGGCGTCGTGGAGGCTTCTCCGAGGCCGAGGTCGAGTCCGTCCTGCAAGACAGAGACAGAGTCCGAGCCCTGGGTCGAGCGAGGCGGAGATTATTTGGCAGAGGCCGAGGCGGAGTCCGAGCCCTGGGTCGGGCGAGGCGGAGGTCGCCGTCTTCCGGGGCCTTAGCCCAAGTCCGAGCCCTGGGGTCGGGCGGAGCGGAGTTCGCCGTCTTCCGAGGCCTTAGCCCGAGTCCGAGCCCTAGGTCGGGCGGAGCGGAGTTCGCCGTCTTCCGGGGCCTTAGCCCGAGTCCGAGCCCTGGGTCGGGCGGAGCGGAGTTCGCCGTCTTCTGGGGCCTTAGCCCGAGTCCGAGCCCTGGGTCGGGCGGAGTCTCCCATGGCACCTCTGGCGAAGTCTGGTCGCCCGTTGGTCTTACCTTTTGCGTTAAACGCCCCGGTGACTCGGTCGGTTGGCGCGGTGATTTAGTCAGGGTTTCTTCTTATCGAAGGCGGGGCCTAGGGCGAGCCGGAGATGCGTCTGCCGTGAAAGAGGAGGCCTCAGGCGAGACGGAGTCATCCTAGGGTCGGCTGCCCTCGCCCGAGGCTAGGCTCGGGCGTGGCGTGGTCAAGTCACTCGTATGGACTGATCCCTGACTTAATCAAACCCATCAGGCCTTTGCAGCTTTATGCTGATGGGGGTTACCAGCTGAGAATTAGGCGTCTTGAGGGTACCCCTAATTATGGTCCCCGACAGGCGTCCTTCATTCCGAACTTGCTTAGAATGTCTTGAGTATACTTCGTTTGGCTAAGGAAGGTGCCCTCTTGGAGTTGCTTCACTTGAAATCCTAAGAAATACTTCAACTCCCCCATCATTGACATCTCGAATTTTTGTGTCATGATCCTACTAAATTCCTCGCATGTAGATTCGTTAGTAGACCCAAATATAATGTCATCAACATAAATTTGGCATACAAACAAATCATTGTCAAGAGTTTTAGTGAATAAAGTAGGATCGGCCTTGCCAACTTTGAAGCCATTAGTAATAAGGAAATCTCTTAGGCATTCATACCATGCTCTTGGGGCTTGCTTGAGCCCATAAAGCGCCTTAGAGAGCCTATAGACATGGTTAGGGTACTCACTGTCTTCAAAGCCGGGAGGTTGCTCAACATAGACCTCTTCCTTGATTGGTCCATTGAGGAAGGCACTCTTCACGTCCATTTGATAAAGCTTGAAGCCATGGTAGGTAGCATAGGCCAATAATATACGAATTGACTCAAGCCTAGCTACGGGTGCATAGGTTTCACCGAAATCCAAACCTTCGACTTGGGAGTATCCTTTGGCCACAAGTCGAGCTTTGTTCCTTATCACCACACCATGCTCATCTTGCTTGTTGCGGAAAACCCACTTGGTTCCTACAACATTTTGATTAGGACGTGGAACTAAATGCCATACCTCATTCCTAGTGAAGTTGTTGAGCTCCTCTTGCATCGCCACCACCCAATCCGAATCTTGGAGAGCTTCCTCTACCCTGTGTGGCTCAATAGAGGAAACAAAAGAGTAATGCTCACAAAAATGTGCAACACGAGATCTAGTGGTTACCCCCTTATGAATGTCGCCGAGAATGGTGTCGATGGGGTGATCTCGTTGGATTGCTTGGTGGACTCTTGGGTGTGGCGGCCTTTGCTCTTCATCCTCCTTGTCTTGCTCATTTGCATCTCCCCCTTGATCATTGTCGTCATCTTGAGGTGGCTCATTTGCTTGATCTTCTCCTTCATCCTTTTGAGCCTCATCCTCATTTTGAGTTGGTGGGGATGCTTGCATGGAGGAGGATGGTTGATCTTGTGCATTTGGAGGCTCTTCGGATTCCTTAGGACACACATCCCCAATGGACATGTTCCTTAGCGCGATGCACGGAGCCTCTTCATCACCTATCTCATCAAGATCAACTTGCTCTACTTGAGAGCCGTTAGTCTCATCAAACACAACGTCACAAGAAACTTCAACTTGTCCAGAGGACTTGTTAAAGACTCTATATGCCCTTGTGTTTGAATCATATCCTAGTAAAAAGCCTTCTATAGTCTTAGGAGCAAATTTAGATTTTCTACCTCTTTTAACAAGAATAAAACATTTGCTACCAAAGACTCTAAAATATGAAATATTGGGCTTTTTACCGGTAAGGAGTTCGTATGATGTCTTCTTGAGGATTCGGTGGAGATATAACCGGTTGATGGCGTAGCAGGCGGTGTTGACCGCCTTGGCCCAAAACCGATCCGAAGTCTTGTACTCATCAAGCATGGTTCTTGCCATGTCCAATAGAGTTCGATTCTTCCTCTCCACTACACCATTTTGTTGTGGCGTGTAGGGAGAAGAGAACTCATGCTTGATGCCCTCTTCCTCAAGAAAGCCTTCAATTTGAGAGTTCTTGAACTCCATCCCGTTGTCGCTTCTTATTTTCTTGATCTTTAAGCCGAACTCATTTTGAGCCCGTCTCAAGAATCCCTTTAAGGTCTCTTGGGTTTGAGATATTTCCTGCAAAAAGAATACCCAAGTGAAGCGAGAATAATCATCCACTATTACAAGACAATACTTACTCCCGCCGATGCTTATATAAGCAATCGGGCCGAATAGATCCTTGTGGAGCAGCTCAAGCGGCCTGTCGGTCGTCATGATGTTCTTGTGTGGATGATGGACTCCAACTTGCTTCCCTGCTTGGCATGCGCTACAAATCCTGTCTTTCTCAAAATGAACATTTGTTAATCCTAAAATGTGTTCTCCCTTTAGAAGCTTATGAAGATTCTTCATCCCAACATGGGCTAGTCGGCGATGCCAGAGCCAACCCATGTTAGTCTTAGCAATTAAGCAAGTGTCGAGTTCAGCTTTATCAAAATCTACCAAGTATAGCTGACCCTCTAACACTCCCTTAAATGCTATTGAATCATCACTTCTTCTAAAGACAGTGACACCTACATCAGTGAATAGACAGTTGTAACCCATTTTGCATAATTGAGAAACGAAAAGCAAATTGTAATCTAATGAATCTACAAGAAAAACATTGGAAATAGAATGGTCAGGAGATATAGCAATTTTACCCAATCCTTTGACCAAACCTTGATTTCCATCCCCGAATGTAATAGCTCGTTGGGGATCTTGGTTTTTCTCATAGGAGGAGAACATTTTCTTCTCCCCTGTCATGTGGTTTGTGCACCCGCTGTCGATTATCCAACTTGAGCCCCCGGATGCATAAACCTACAAAACAATTTTAGTTCTTGACTTTAGGTACCCAAACTGTTTTGGGTCCTTTGGCATTAGAAACAAGAACTTTGGGTACCCAAACACAAGTCTTTGATTCCTTGTGTTTGCCCCCAACAAACTTGGCAACTACTTTTGCCGGATTGGTTAGTCAAAACATAAGATGCATCAAAAGTTTTAAATGAGATGCTATGATCATTTGATGCACTAGGAGTTTTCCTTTTAGGCAACTTAGCACGGGTTGGTTGCCTAGAGCTAGATGTCTCACCCTTATACATAAATGCATGATTGGGGCCAGAGTGAGACTTCCTAGAATGAATTCTCCTAATTTTGCTCTCGGGATAACCGGCAGGGTAAAAAATGTAACCCTCGTTATCCTAAGGCATGTGAGCCTTGCCCTTAACAAAGTTTGACAATTTCTTAGGAGGGGCACTAATTTTGACATTGTCTCCCCTTTGGAAGCCGATGCCATCCTTAATGCCAGGGCGTCTCCCATTATAGAGCATACTTCTAGCAAATTTAAACTTTTCATTCTCTAAGTTATGCTCGGTAATTTTAGCATCTAATATTGCTATATGATCATTTTGTTGTTTAATTAAGGCCATGTGATCATGAATAGCATTAATATCAACATCTCTACATCTAGTGCAAATAGATACATGCTCAACAATAGATGTAGAGGGTTTGCATGAATTAAGTTCAACGATCTTAGCACGCAAAATATCATTGTTATCTCTAAGATCGGAAATTGTAACATTGCAAACATCTAGTTTTTTGGCCTTAGCAATCAAGTTTTCATTCTTTACTCTAAGGCTAGCAAGAGATACATTCAATTCATCAATCTTAGCAAGCAAATTATCATTATCATTTCTAAGATTGAGAATTAAAACATCACAATCATTTGAATCAACCTTAGCTAACAAATTAGCATTTTTATTCCTAAGGTTGGCAATAGTGTCATGGCAAGTGCTTAGCTCACTAGATAGTTTTTGACATTTTTCTACTTCTAGAGCATAAGCATTTTTAACCTTAACATGTTTCTTGTTTTCCTTAATTAGGAAGTCCTCTTGGGAATCCAAAAGGTCATCCTTTTCATGAATAGCACTAATTAATTCATTTAATTTTTCCTTTTGTTCCATGTTAAGGTTGGCAAAAAGAGTATGAAATTATCCTCCTCATCACTAGCATTATCATCACTAGAAGACTCATATTTAGTGGAGGATTTAGATTTAACCTTCTTCCTTTTGCCGTCCTTTGCCATGAGGCACTTGTGGCCGACGTTTGGGAAGAGGAGTCCCTTGGTGACGGCGATGTTGGCGGCGTCCTCGTCGGAGGATGACTCGGTGGAGCTCTCGTCGGAGTCCCACTCCCGGCAAACATGGGCATCGCCGCCCTTCTTCTTGTAGTACCTCTTCTTTTCTCTCCTCTTTCCCTTCTTGTCGTCGCCCCTGTCACTGTCACTAGATATAGGACATTTTGCAATGAAATGACCGGGCTTACCACATTTGTAGCACACTTTCTTGGAGCGGGGTTTGTAGTCCTTCCCCCTCCTTTGTTTGAGGATTTGGCGGAAGCTCTTGATGACGAGCGCCATTTCCTCATTGTCGAGCTTTGAGGCGTCGATTGGTTGTCTACTTGGTGTAGACTCCTCCTTCTTCTCCTCTGTCGCCTTAAATGCGACCGGTTGTGCCGCGGATGTGGAGGGATCATCTAGCTCGTTGATTTTCTTCGAGCCCTTGATCATGTATTCAAAGCTCACAAAATTCCCGATTACTTCCTCGGGAGTCATTAGTGTATATCTAGGATTACCACGAATTAATTATACTTGAGTAGGGTTAAGGAAAATAAGAGATCTTAGAATAACCTTAACTACTTCGTGGTCATCCCACTTTTTGCTCCCGAGGTTGCGCACTTGATTCACCAAGGTTTTGAGCCGGTTGTACATATCTTATGGCTCCTCCCCTTGGCGAAGACGAAAGCGACCGAGCTCCCCCTCGATCGTTTCCCGCTTGGTGATCTTGGTGAGTTCATCACCCTCGTGCGCGGTCTTGAGTAGGTCCCAAATCTCCTTCGCACTCTTCAACCCTTGCACCTTGTTATATTCCTCTCTACTTAGAGAGGCGAGGAGTATGGTTGTGGCTTGGGAGTTGAAGTGCTCGATTTGGGCCACTTCATCCTCATCATAGTCTTCATCCCCTACGGATGGTACCTGTGCACCAAACTCAACAACATCCCATATACTTTTGTGGAGCGAGGTTAGATGAAATCGCATTAAATCACTCCACCTAGCATAATCTTCACCATCAAACGTTGGTGGTTTGCCTAATGGGATGGAAAGTAAAGGTGTATGTTTAGAAATGCGAGGGTAGCGTAGGGGATCTTACTGTACTTCTTACGCTCTTGGCGCTTAGAAGTGACGGACGCCGCGTCGGAGCCGGAGGTGGATGTTGATGAAGAATCGGTCTCGTAGTAGACCACCTTCCTCATCCTCTTTTTCTTGTCCCCACTCCGATGCGGCTTGCGGGAAGAAGATTTCTCCTTCTTCTCTTTGTTGTGTGAAGAAGATTTCTTTTCCTTTCCTTTGGAGGAGTCTTTCTTCTCCTTCCTCTTATTGTGGGACTCTTCCGATGAAGTCTTCCCGTGGCTTGTAGTGGGCTTTTCGCCGGTCTCCATCTCCTTCTTGGCGTGATCTCCCGACATCACTTCGAGCGGTTAGGCTCTAATGAAGCACCGTGCTCTGATACCAATTGAAAGTCGCCTAGAGGGGGTGAATAGGGCGAAACTGAAATTCTCAAAAATAATCACAACTACAAGTCGGGTTAACGTTAGAAATATAATCAAGTCCGCGAGAGAGGGTGCAAAACAAATCGCAAGCGAATAAGGAGTGTGACATGTGGATTTGTTTTACCGAGGTTCGGTTCTCGCAAACCTACTCCCCGTTGAGGTGGTCACAAAGACCGGGTCTCTTTCAACCCTTTCCCTCTCTCAAACGGTCCCTCGGACCGAGTGAGCTTCTTCTTCTCAATCAAACGGGAACAAACTTCCCCGCAAGGACCACCACACAATTGGTGTCTCTTGCCTTGGTTACAATTGAGTTGATCGCAAGAAAGATTGAAAGAAAGCACGATTGCAAAAGCCAAGCGACAAGAGCGACAAATAACACACGGATCTTTCTCTCTCTTAAGTCACTAATCACTAATGATCACTTGTCTCAACTTTGAAACTTGGAGAGATTTGAGGCTTTGAATGTGTCTTGGAATGGATTGCTAGCTCTTGTATTGAATGTTGAAGGTTGGAATGCTTGGGTGAAGTGAGTGGAGGTGGTTGGGGTTGTATTTATAGCCACCAACCACTTCCTAGCCGTTGCTCCATTCTGCCGACCGCGGACGGTCCGCCCGCCTGGCCCGGACGGTCCGCGCCTATAGATCAACGGCTGAAAACGCAACGGTCAGCAATAACGGCTATATCAACGGCTATATTGCATTTAATGCGTCGTCAGATGTCAGATAAAGTCAGTCTCAGACGGTCCGGTCGTGCACCCCGGACGGTCCGCGAGAATGCTATAATTCATTTTTCCGAACCCGTCACCTTCGGGTTTTTCGGTTCCTCACCTACCGGACGGTCCGCGCCTGAGGCCGGACGGTCCGCGCAAGGTCACGGACGGTCCTTGCTTTTCCTCCGGACGGTCCATAGTGTAGACTTGTATTTTTGCATTGGTTCTATCCGAGGGTCATCCTGGTGTTGCGGACGGTCCGCCGCAAGGGCCCGGACGGTCCGCGCTTGGCCTGTTTTTCCAAAAAGCTTCTCCTGTCCAGAATAATCTACGGCATTCCGGATAGTCGATTTAGTATAGTTCTAGATGAACTTTTGGCACCTGTAGAACATATAATCTAGAGCAAACTAGTTAGTCCAATTATTTGTGTTGGGCAATTCAACCACCAAAATCATTTAGGAAATAGGTGTAAGCCTAATTCCCTTTCACTTGGCCTCGGGGGTCCAAGTGAAGCGCTCGGTCTTCCTTAAGAGGCGGTACAAGGGTAGGCCTCTTTCGCCGTGGCGCGAGATGAAGCGGCTCAGAGCCGCAAGGCATCCCATGACCCTCTGTACTCCTTTCAAGTCCTTGATAGGCCCCATGTTGGTGATGGCCGCGATTTTCTTCGGGTTGGCCTCGATGCCCCGCTCGGAGACGATGAACCCCAGGAGCATGCCTCGGGGGACTCCAAAGACACACTTCTCGGGATTGAGTTTCACGCCCTTCGCTCTCAGACACTTGAATGTCGTTTCAAGGTCAGAGAGGAGGTCGGAGGCTTTCCTCGTCTTGACTACGATGTCATCGACGTAAGCCTCGACCGTTCAGCCGATGTGCTCTCCGAACACGTGGTTCATGCTGAGAGCACCTAGAGGGGGGGTGAATAGGTGATCCTGTAAAACTTCAATTATAAGCCACAAAACTTGGTTAAGTGTTAGCACAAATAATGCCAAGTGGCTAGAGAGGAGTCTCAACAAAACACAGAAACCACAGAAGATCAATTACAGAGATGACACAGTGGTTTATCCCGTGGTTCGGCCAAGACCAACGCTTGCCTACTCCACGTTGTGGCGTCCCAACGGACGAGGGTTGCAATCAACCCCTCTCAAGCGGTCCAAAGACCCACTTGAATACCACGGTGTTTTGTTTTCTTTTCTTTATCCCGTTTGCAAGGAATCTCCACAAATTGGAGTCTCTTGCCCTTACAAGTATATGATCACAAAGAAGCACAGAGTAAGGGAGGGAAGCAACACACACAAATCCACAGCGAAATGCGCACACACACGGCCAAGAATCGAGCTCGAATGACTATCTCAAAGTCCTCACTAGAACGGAGCTCGAATCACTTAGAATCACAAACGAATGCGCAAAGAATGAGTGTGGATGATCAAGAATGCTCTAAGGTTGCTTGGTTGTCTCCTCCATGCGCCTAGGGGTCCCTTTTATAGCCCCAAGGCAGCTAGGAGCCGTTGAGAGCAAATCTGGAAGGCTATCCTTGCCTTCTGCCGTCGGGTGCACCGGACAGTCCGGTGTACACCGGACACTGTCCGGTGCCCGATTTCTTTCCTTAAACAGTGCTGCCGACCGTTGCCGACCGTTGCAGATCTAGGAGCCGTTGGCGCACCGGACATGTCCGGTGCACACCGGACAGTCCGGTGCCCCCTTCCGACCGTTGGCTCGGCCACGTGTCCCGCGCAGATTGCGCGGCCGACCGTTGGCCCGGCCGACCGTTGGCTCACCGGACAGTCCGGTGCACACCGGACAGTCCGGTGAATTTTAGCCGTACGCCGTCGGCGAATTCCCGAGAGCGGCTACTTCGCGCCGAGTCAGCCTGGCGCACCGGACACTGTCCGGTGCACACCGGACAGTCCGGTGTGCCAGACCGAGCTGAGTCTTGGCTGTACACAGCCAAGTCTTTTGCACCTTTCTTCTTTTCTTCTTCTTTCTGTTTCTAACACTTAGACAAGTATATTAGTACACAAAACTAATGTACTAAGGCTTAGAAACATACCTTTACTTCATGATTTGCACTTTGTTCATCCATGGACATAAATTCACATTTAAGCACTTTGTGTTGGCACTCAATCACCAAAATACTTAGAAATGGCCCAAGGGCACATTTCCCTTTCAATCTCCCCCTTTTTGGTGATTTATGTCAACACAACATAAAGCAACTAGAACAAGTGCAAACTCACTTCAAATAAAACTCAAATAATTTATTTTGATTCAATTTTGGCATATATGGATCATCCTTTGCCACCACTTGGTTTGTTTTTGCAAATCAAACTCAAATCTCTATCTCTAAGTCAAACACACATGTTGAAGCATAAAGAGAGTCATTCCAAAGGAGATTGATCAAAGATTTCAAAAAACTCCCCCTTTTTCCCATAATCACCACTTCTCCCCGCAAGAAGCCAACTTTTGATAAGAGAGACAACAAAAGAGTTTTGACAAACCAAAAACTCTATTCTACTCTTTTCAAAATCTCTCAAGTGGTAGCTGATCCATTTTTGCTTTGGCCTTTATTTTCTCCCCCTTTGGCATCAAACACCAAAACGGGATCAATTTTGGCCCTTTAACCCCATTGCCTCACAAAAATCTTCAATTAAGAGCAAATTGCAATAAGAGTTCATTAGATGAACTTGGAATAGGTTACCCTCTCATCGGAGTGCAGTGGAAGTCTTTCATGGTCCAAGTCCACCTTTTCCCTTTCAATTCTCCTTTGAGACTAAAACAAGCAAACTCAAGCACATGGTTAGTCTCAAAGGGTCAAGTTGTAACACATCTCCCCCTAAAACTGTGCATCACTTTGCAACGGACTTGTGAGGTCCAGGGAGTGTTTGTACAACTTGAGCACCACAATAAGCAATAAAATGCAGAATGAACATGATAAAAGGCATAAACACATGTATGCTACATTTCAATCCAAGTTCCGCGAATCTAAGATATTGAGCTCACTACGCAACCTGCAAAAGGTCTTCTCATCTAGAGGCTTGGTAAAGATATAGGCTAGCTGGTTCTCGGTGCTAACATGAAACACTTCGATATCTCCCTTTTGCTGGTGGTCTCTCAAAAAGTGATGCCGGCTGTCAATGTGCTTTGTGCGGCTGTGCTCAACAGGATTTTCCGCTATGCGGATAGCACTCTCATTGTCACATAGGAGTGGGACTTTGCTCAGATTGTAGCCAAAGTCCATGAGGGTTTGCCTCATCCAAAGTAGTTGCGCGCAACACTGTCCTGCGGCAACGTACTCGGCCTCAGCGGTGGATAGGGCAACGGAGGTTTGTTTCTTAGAGTTCCATGACACCAGGGACCTTCCTAAGAATTGGCACGTCCCCGATGTACTCTTCCTATCGACCTTACATCCAGCATAGTCGGAATCTGAGTACCCAATCAAGTCAAAGTTAGACCCCTTTGGATACCAGATCCCGAAGCAAGGCGTAGCGACTAAATATCGAAGAATTCGCTTCACAGCCACTAAGTGACACTCCTTTGGATCGGATTGAAATCTAGCACACATGCATACGCTAAGCATAATATCCGGTCTACTAGCACACAAATAAAGCAAAGAACCTATCATGGACCGGTATGCTTTTTGATCAACGGACTTACCTCCTTTGTTGAGGTCGGTGTGTCCGTCGGTTCCCATCGGCGTCTTTGCGGGCTTTGCGTCCTTCATCCCAAACCTCTTTAGCAAATCTTGCGTGTACTTCGTTTGGGAGATGAAGGTGCCGTCCTTGAGTTGCTTCACTTGAAACCCAAGGAAGTAGGTCAACTCGCCCATCATCGACATCTCGAATTTCTGCGTCATCACCCTGCTAAACTCTTCACAAGACTTTTGGTTAGTAGAACCAAATATTATGTCGTCGACATAAATTTGGCACACAAAAAGATCACCATCGCAAGTCTTAGTAAAAAGAGTTGGATCGGCTTTCCCAACCTTGAACGCATTAGCAATTAAAAAATCTCTAAGGCATTCATACCATGCTCTTGGGGCTTGCTTAAGTCCATAGAGCGCCTTAGAGAGCTTACACACGTGGTCGGGGTACCGTTCATCCTCGAAGCCAGGGGGCTGCTCCACGTACACCTCCTCTTTGATCGGCCCGTTGAGGAAAGCGCTCTTCACATCCATTTGGTACAACCTGAAAGAATGGTGAGCGGCATATGCTAGCAAGATACGAATTGATTCTAGCCTAGCCACAGGAGCAAACGTCTCCTCAAAGTCCAAACCTGCGACTTGGGCATAACCTTTTGCCACAAGTCGAGCCTTGTTCCTCGTCACCACCCCGTGCTCGTCCTGTTTGTTGCGGAACACCCACTTGGTTCCCACAACATTTTGCTTGGGACGAGGCACCAGTGTCCAAACTTCGTTGCGCTTGAAGTTGTTGAGTTCCTCCTGCATGGCCAATACCCAATCCGGATCTAGCAAGGCCTCCTCTACCCTGAAAGGCTCAATAGAAGAGACAAAAGAGTAATGCTCACAAAAATTAACTAGTCGAGATCGAGTAGTTACTCCCTTGCTAATGTCACCCAAAATTTGGTCGACAGGATGATCCCTTTGAATCACCGCTCGAACTTGGGTTGGAGGTGCCGGTTGCGCTTCTTCCTCCATCACGTGATCATCTTGTGCTCCCCCTTGATCACACGCCTCCTGTTCATCGTCTTGAGTTGGGGGATGCACCGTTGTTGAGGAAGAAGGTTGATCTCGTTCAACTTGTTCCTGTGGCCGAACGTCTCCAATCGCCATGGTTCGTATCGCGGCCGTTGGAACATCTTCTTCATCTACATCATCACAATCAACAACTTGCTCTCTTGGAGAGCCATTAGTCTCATCAAATACAACGTCGCTAGAGACTTCAACCAAACCCGATGATTTGTTGAAGACCCTATACGCCTTTGTATTTGAATCATAACCTAATAAAAACCCTTCTACGGCTTTGGGAGCAAATTTAGAATTTCTACCCTTCTTCACTAGAATGTAGCACCTGCTCCCAAATACACGAAAGTAAGATACATTAGGTTTGTTACCGGTTAGTAGCTCATACGACGTCTTCTTGAGGAGGCGGTGAAGGTAGACCCTGTTGATGGCGTGGCAAGCCGTGTTCACGGCTTCCGACCAAAAGCACTCGGGGGTCTTGAATTCTCCAAGCATAGTCCTCGCCATATCTATGAGTGTCATGTTCTTCCTCTCTACCACACCATTTTGCTGAGGTGTGTAGGGAGCGGAGAACTCGTGCTTGATCCCTTCCTCCTCAAGAAACTCCTCCACTTGAAGGTTCTTGAATTCAGACCCGTTGTCGCTCCTTATCTTCTTCACCTTGAGCTCAAACTCATTTTGAGCTCTCCTGAGGAAGCGCTTGAGGGTCCCTTGGGTTTCAGATTTATCCTGCAAAAAGAACACCCAAGTGAAGTGGGAAAAGTCATCAACAATAACTAAACCATACTTACTTCCTCCTATGCTTAGATAGGCGACGGGTCCGAAGAGGTCCATATGTAGCAGCTCCAGAGGTCTTGATGTGGTCATCACATTCTTGCTGTGATGTGCTCCTCCCACCTGTTTACCTGCCTGACAAGCTGCACAAGGTCTATCTTTTTCGAATTGTACGTTAGTCAATCCTATCACGTGTTCTCCCTTTAGAAGCTTGTGGAGGTTCTTCATCCCCACATGTGCTAAGCGGCGATGCCACAGCCAGCCCATGCAAGTCTTAGCCATTAAGCATGCATCTAGACCGGCCTCTTCTTTTGCAAAATCCACTAAGTAAAGCTTGCCGTCTAGTACACCCTTAAAAGCTAGTGAACCATCACATCTTCTAAAGACAGACACATCTATATTTGTAAATAAACAGTTATATCCCATATTGCACAGTTGACTAACAGATAGCAAATTGTAACCAAGAGACTCAACTAAAAACACATTTGAGATTGAGTGCTCATTAGAAATTGCAATTTTACCTAACCCTTTTACCTTGCCTTGATTCCCATCACCGAATATAATTGAATCTTGGGAATCCTTATTTTTGACGTAGGAGGTGAACATCTTCTTCTCTCCCGTCATATGGTTTGTGCATCCGCTGTCGATAATCCAGCTTGAACCCCCGGATGCATAAACCTGCAAGGCAAATTTAGGCTTGGGTCTTAGGTACCCAACTCATGTTGGGTCCTACAAGGTTAGCACATATATCCTTAGGGACCCAAATGCAAGTTTTATCTCCCTTGCATCTTGCCCCTAACTTCCTAGCAATTACCTTCTTACCCTTTCTACAAATAGCAAAGGGAGCATTGCAAGCATAATAAATGGTAGAAGGTTTGTTCACAACTTTTCTAGGAACATGAGCAAAATTTCTCCTAGGCATATGCACAACATTTCTCCTACACATATCTCTATCATACTTATAGGAAGAACTAGAAGCAAACATGGCATGAGAATCATAAACATGTGAATCAAAATCATTATAAGCATTTCTAGCATGTCTCTTATCATTATACATAAAAGCATGGTTCTTTTTAGCGCTACTAGCCATAGGGGCCTTCCCTTTCTCCTTGGCGGGAATGGGAGCCTTATGGCTTGTTAAGTTCTTGGCCTCTCTCTTGAAGCCAAGACCATCCTTAATTGAGGGGTGTCTACCAATCGTGTAGGCATCCCTTGCTAATTTTATTTTATCAACTTCACTCTTGCTAGTCTTAAGTTGGGCATTAAGACTAGCCACTTCATCATTTAGTTTTGAAATTGAAACTAAGTGTTCACTACAAGCATTAACATCAAAATCCTTACACCTAGTGCAAATTGTAACATTTTCAACACAAGAGTTACTTGCTACTTCTAGTTTAGCAGTTAAAACATTAATTTCACCTTTTAAAGAAGAAATGGTTTCATTACAAGTAGAAAGTTCACAAGAAAGCATTCCATTTCTTTTAACTTCTAGAGCAAGTGAATTTTGTGCACTAACGAATTTATCATGCTCTTCATATAAAAGGTCTTCTTGTTTCTCTTAGATTCTATCCTTTTCATTTAAGGCATCAATCAACTCATTAATCTTAGCTATTTTAGTTCTATCCAATCCTTTGAATAAACTAGAGTAATCTATTTCTTCATCACTAGATTCATCATCACTAGAAGAATCATAAGTATTAGCATTACGAGTGATTACCTTCTTTTCCCTTGCCATGAGGCAAGTGTGATGCTCGTTGGGGAAGAGAGCCGATTTGTTGAAGGCAGTGGCGGCGAGTCCTTCGTCGTCGGAGTCGCACGAAGAGCAATCCGAATCCCACTCCTTTCCAAGGTGTGCTTCGCCTTTGGCCTTCTTGTAAACCTTTTTGTTCTCTCTCTTCCCATTTTTCCCTTGCTCCTGGTCACTATCATTTTCGGGACAGTTAGCAATAAAATGACCAACCTTACCACATTTGAAGCATGAGCGCTTCCCCTTTGTCTTGGTCTTGCTTGGCTGCCCCTTGCGACCATTTAGCGCCGTCTTGAATCTCTTGATGATGAGAGCCATCTCTTCATCATTGAGCCCGGCCGCCTCGACTTGCGCCACCTTGCTGGGTAGCGACTCCTTGCTCCTTGTTGCCTTGAGAGCGATGGGTTGAGACTCGTGGATTGGACCGTTCAATGCTTCGTCGACGTATCTCGCCTCCTTGATCATCATCCGCCCGCTTACGAATTTTCCGAGTACCTCCTCGGGCGTCATCATCGTGTACCTGGGATTCTCACGAATATTGTTTACGAGATGAGGATCAAGAACGGTAAAAGACCTTAGCATTAGGCGGACGACGTCGTGGTCCGTCCATCGTGTGCTTCCGTAGCTCCTTATTTTGTTGATAAGGGTCTTGAG
This sequence comes from Zea luxurians, assembly GCA_029449295.1. NCBI lineage: Eukaryota > Viridiplantae > Streptophyta > Magnoliopsida > Poales > Poaceae > Zea > Zea luxurians. Next base: position 46,524,601 of record JAOPSE010000005.1, on the reverse strand, counting down.
CCGGTTGTACGTTTGGGTTGGCTCCTCTCCCCTTATCATGGCGAATCGTCCAAGCTCGCCCTCCACCAACTCCATTTTGGTGAGCATGGTGATGTCATTCCCCTCGTGAGAGATCTTGAGGGTGTCCCATATTTGCTTGGCATTGTCCAAGCCGCTCACCTTGTTGTACTCTTCCCTGCACAAGGATGCTAAGAGAACAGTAGTAGCTTGTGCATTTCTATGGATCTGTTCATTTATAAGCAAAGGGCTATCCGAGCTATCAAATTTCATTCCATTCTCTACAATCTCCCATATGCTTGGATGGAGAGAGAATAAGTGACTACGCATTTTGTGACTCCAAAATCCGTAGTCCTCCCCATCGAAGTGTGGAGGTTTGCCAAGAGGAATGGAAAGCAAATGCGAATTCGAACTATGTTGAATACGAGAATAATCAAATGAAAAGTTCGAATTGACCGTCTTTTTGTAGTCGTTGTCGTCGTCCTTTTGGGAAGAAGTAGACTCATCGCTGTCGTCGTAGTAGATGATCTCCTTGATGCGCCTTGTCTTCTTCTTCTTTCCTTCCTTCCGTCTATGGCCCGAGCCGGAGTCGGTAGGCTTGTCGTCCTTCGGCTCGTTGACGAAGGATTCCTTCTCTTTGTCGTTGATCACAATTCCCTTCCCCTTAGGATCCATCTCTTCGGGCGGTTAGTCCCTTTTGTGAAGAGAACGGCTCCGATACCAATTGAGAGCACCTAGAGGGGGGGGGTGAATAGGTGATCCTGTAAAACTTCAATTATAAGCCACAAAACTTGGTTAAGTGTTAGCACAAATAATGCCAAGTGGCTAGAGAGGAGTCTCAACAAAACACAGAAACCACAGAAGATCAATTACAGAGATGACACAGTGGTTTATCCCGTGGTTCGGCCAAGACCAACGCTTGCCTACTCCACGTTGTGGCGTCCCAACGGACGAGGGTTGCAATCAACCCCTCTCAAGCGGTCCAAAGACCCACTTGAATACCACGGTGTTTTGTTTTCTTTTCTTTATCCCGTTTGCAAGGAATCTCCACAAATTGGAGTCTCTTGCCCTTACAAGTATATGATCACAAAGAAGCACAGAGTAAGGGAGGGAAGCAACACACACAAATCCACAGCGAAATGCGCACACACACGGCCAAGAATCGAGCTCGAATGACTATCTCAAAGTCCTCACTAGAACGGAGCTCGAATCACTTAGAATCACAAACGAATGCGCAAAGAATGAGTGTGGATGATCAAGAATGCTCTAAGGTTGCTTGGTTGTCTCCTCCATGCGCCTAGGGGTCCCTTTTATAGCCCCAAGGCAGCTAGGAGCCGTTGAGAGCAAATCTGGAAGGCTATCCTTGCCTTCTGCCGTCGGGTGCACCGGACAGTCCGGTGTACACCGGACACTGTCCGGTGCCCGATTTCTTTCCTTAAACAGTGCTGCCGACCGTTGCCGACCGTTGCAGATCTAGGAGCCGTTGGCGCACCGGACATGTCCGGTGCACACCGGACAGTCCGGTGCCCCCTTCCGACCGTTGGCTCGGCCACGTGTCCCGCGCAGATTGCGCGGCCGACCGTTGGCTCACCGGACAGTCCGGTGAATTTTAGCCGTACGCCGTCGGCGAATTCCCGAGAGCGGCTACTTCGCGCCGAGTCAGCCTGGCGCACCGGACACTGTCCGGTGCACACCGGACAGTCCGGTGTGCCAGACCGAGCTGAGTCTTGGCTATACACAGCCAAGTCTTTTGCACCTTTCTTCTTTTCTTCTTCTTTCTGTTTCTAACACTTAGACAAGTATATTAGTACACAAAACTAATGTACTAAGGCTTAGAAACATACCTTTACTTCATGATTTGCACTTTGTTCATCCATGGACATAAATTCACATTTAAGCACTTTGTGTTGGCACTCAATCACCAAAATACTTAGAAATGGCCCAAGGGCACATTTCCCTTTCACATGCACCTTTGGTATGTCGCGCCTGCATTCCTCAAACCAAATGGCATAGTAATATAGCAGTACATGCCAAAAGGTGTGATGAAAGAAGTCACGAGCTGATCGGACTCTTTCATCCTGATATGGTGATACCCTGAATAGGCATCGAGGAATGACAGGGTTTCGCACCCAATAGTGGAATCCACGATTTGATCGATGCGAGGCAGAGGGTAGGGAACCTTCGGACATGCTTTGTTTAGACCAGTATAGTCTACACACATTCTCTATTTCCCACCTTTCTTTTTCACAAGCATAGGGTTGGCTAGCCATTCGGGATGGAATACCTCTTTGATGAACCCTGTAGCCATCAGCTTGTGGATCTCCTCGCCTATGGCTCTGCGCTTTTCTTCCTCGAATCGGCGTAGAGGCTGCTTCATGGGTCGGGCTCCAGCTTGGATATCCAGCGAGTGCTCGGCGACATCCCTCGGTATGCCAGGCATGTCCGAGGGACTCCACGCAAAAACCTCGGCGTTCGCGCGGAGAAAGTCGACGAGCACTGCTTCCTATTTGGGGTCGAGCTCGGAGCCGATCCGGACTTGCTTGCAGGCATCGTTGCTGGGGTCGAGAGGGACGGACTTAACCGCCTCTGCTGGGTCAGCGATGAGGGCCTCGGACTCGACGAGGGCCTCAGCGTACTCCACACACTGCACATCGCATTCGTACGCGTGTCGGTATGTGGATCCGACGGTGATGACCCCGTTGGGGCCCGACATCTTGAGCTTGAGGTAGGTGTAGTTGGGGATGACCATGAACTTGGCGTAGCATGGTCTCTCCAGCACTGCGTGGTAGGTTCCTCGGAACCCGACCACCTCGAACGTGAGGGTTTTCTTTCGGAAGTTGGAGGGAGTCCCGAAGCAGACGGATAGATCGAGTTGTCCAAGGGGCTGGACGCGCTTCCCGAGGATGATCCCGTGAAAGGGCGCCGCACCGGCCCGGATCGTGGACAGATCGATCTGCAAGAGCCCGAGGGTCTCGACGTAGATGATGTTGAGGCTGCTGACTCCGTCCATGAGGACCTTGGTGAGCCTGACGTTGTCGATGACGGGGTCGACAACAAGCGGGTACTTTCCTGGGCTCGACACGCGGTCGGGGTGGTCGCCTTGGTCGAAGGTGATGGACTTGTCGGACCAGTCTAGGTAGACTGGCGCCGCCACCTTCACCGAGCAGACCTCCCGGCGCTCCTGCTTGTGGTGCTGAGCCGAGGCGTTCGTCACCTGCCCACCATAGATCATGAAGCAGTCAAGGACCTCGGGGAACTCTTCTGCCTTGTTGCCTTCCTTCTTGTCGTTGTCGTGGGCTCTGCCACCTTCCGCCAAGGGCCCGACCTTGTGGAAGTAGTGCCGAAGCATGACACATTCCTCAAGGGTGTGCTTGACGGGACCCTGATGATAGGGGCACGACTCCTTGAGCATCTTGTCGAACAGGTTGGCCCCTCCGGGAGGCTTCCGAGGGTTCCTGTGCTCGGCGGCGACGACAAGATCTACGTCGGTGGCGTCGTGTTTCGCTTGCGACTTCTTCTTGGCCTTCTTCTTCATGCCGCGCTGGGCGAACGCCTTGGGGATGTCCACCTGTTGGCGTCCCAGAGGGTGCTTGTCCTTCCGGAAGATGACCTCGACCGCCTCCTGACCAGAGGCGAACTTGGTGGCGATGTCCATCAGCTCGCTCGCCCTGGTGGGAGTCTTGCGACCCAGCTTGCTCACCAGGTCGCGATAAGTGGTGCCGGCGAGGAACGCGCCGATGACATCTGAGTTGGTGATGTTGGGCAGCTCGGTGCGCTGCTTCGAAAATCACCGGATGTAGTCCCGCAGGGATTCCCCCTGGCTGCTGGCGGTAGCTTCGGAGATCCCAGGAGTTCCCAGGGCGCACGTATGTGCCCTGGAAGTTTCCAGCGAAGGCTTTGACCAGATCGTCCCAGTTGGAGATCTGCGCAGGAGGCAGATGCTCCAGCCAGGCCCGGGCGGCGTCGGAGAGGAACAGGGGGAGGTTGCGGATGATGAGGTTGTCATCGTCCGTTCCACCCAGCTGGCAGGCCAGCCGGTAGTCCACAAGCCATAGTTCCGGCCTTGTTTCCCCCGAGTACCTAGTGATGGTAGTCGGGGCCTGGAACCGGGTCGGGAACGATGCCCGTCATATGGCCCGGCTGAAAGCTTGCGGACCGGGTGGTTCGGGCGAGGGGCTCCGATCCTCCCCGCTGTCGTAGCGTCCCCCACGCCTGGGGTGGTAGCCTCGGTGCACCTTCTCATCGAGGTGGGCTCGACGGTCGCGGCGGTGGTGCTCGTTGCCGAGGTGACCCGAGGCTGCAGGCGTTGCGTCCCGCGTGCGCCCGGTGTGGACCGAGGCTTCCCGCATGAATCGGGAAGTCGTGGCGCGATGCCCCGGGGGGTACCCTTGCCTTCGGGAGGCAGAGCTTTCGGCTCGTCGGACTGCGGCATCCTCCAGGAGATTCTTGAGTTCTCCCTGGATACGCCGCCCCTCGGTGGTGGATGGCTCCGGCATCGCCCGGAGTAGTATTGCTGCTGCAACCAGGTTCTGGCCGACCCCACTGAAAGCCGGGGGCAGCCTCGCCCTGGCATCGTCAGCGATGTGGTGCTGGATGTCCTGGGCCTGATGACGTGCTTCTCCGGCTAGCGCTCGGTCTGCCCACTCCTGCCCGATGTTTTGCCGGAGCTGCACAAGTTGCCCTGCTTCCTCGTCGAGCTTGGCCTGCATCTCGCGGATTTGCTCGAGCTGTGTGTCCTGACCCCCCGCAGGGACTGGGACCACAGCTAGCTCCCGAAGGATGTCAACGCGAGGCGCAGGCCTAGGGGGATCGTCGTCCTCCGGCATACCAAGGTGGTTGCCTTCGTCGAGACCCCATAGATCGATGTGGAAACATTCGCGACTTGGGCCACAGTCCTCGTCGTCAAGGCTGTGGCCACCATCGGAGCAATCAGAGAGGCAGTAGTCACATGCGGTCATGAAGTCCCGCATGGCACTAGGAACACAGAGCCCGGAGAAATCCCAACCAGAGTCGGGCTCGTCATCTCTCGATCGATGGACAGTGACGAAGTCGCGTTGGAGAGGGACTGCACCGTTATCTCAGGTACGAGGCTAACGCCCAGCAAGTCCTCCGCGAGAGTGCTGGCGTCATCCGTCCGCTTGGGGTTGGCGTGTTGCGGGGAAACGACGCTCGTCTTCGTCTCAGACGTGAGGTCAACGCCCAGCGTGTCCCCCGCTAGGGTGCCGGGGTCGTCGACTCGCTCGACAGCCAACGAGGTGCCACCTCCTGCTTGGCCATGGTTGCCCCGCCTCCTCCTCCTGTGGCGGGGAAGGTGGCGGGACAGACCTGGATGTTGCTCTTCTGCCATGGGGGGAAGACGTCGTCGAGTCCGCCGCCACCGAGTGGGTTGACGGTCGCCATTGTCGCTGTCGCGCGGCGGAGGAAGGAGTACCATGTCGTAGCTGCCGTCGAGGGACATGAACTCGAGACTCCCGAAACGGAGCAGCGTCCCGGGCTGAAGAGGTTGCTGGAGACTACCCATCTGGAGCTTGATGGAGAGTTGTTCGTCAACACGCAGTAGGCCCCTACCTGGCGCGCCAACTGTCGGCGTTTCGACCCCGGGGGGTCCCTGGACCGACGAGTAAATTGTCGCTGCGTGTCCCAGCCCAGATGGGTCGGTGCGAGATGGAACACAAGGGGGAAAAAGGGAACCGCGACTCATGTTATTCTGCGCCCAGGGCGGATGCGCTTGCAGTAGGGGGTTACAAGCGTTCGCGAGGGAGGGGGAGAGCCTGCTCGTCAGCCCATCCTCCCGCGCCGCCACCCTCTCATACGAGGGCCCTGGACCTTCCTTTTATAGATGTAAGGAGAGGGTCCAGGTGTACAATGGGGGTGTAGCAATATGCTAACGTGTCCAGCAGAGAGGAGCCAGAGCCCTATGTACATGCCGACGTGGCTGTCGGAGAGGTGCTAGTGCCCTGTGCATGTGACGTCGTGGCCGTCGGAGGAGCGCTTGAGCCCTGTAGAAGCACAACTGTCGGGGCTGACGGGACCTTGCTGACGTCTCCTTGCTTCCGTAAGGGGCTGAGAACCGCCGTCATCATGGGAGCATGCGGGGTGTCATCATTACTTGTTTACCGGGGCGAGCTAGATGGGACGCCGGTCTTATTCCCCGTAGCCTGAGCTAGCTAGGGGTAGGGTAATGATGTACCTCCCTGTGGCGTGGTCAGCCCGAGCCCAAGGTCGGGCGAGGCGGTGACTCCTCCGAGGTCGAGGTTGAGGCCGAGCCCTGGGGTCGGGCGAGGCGGAGACCATCTTCCGAGGTCGAGGTTGAGGCCGAGCCCTGGGGTCGGGCGAGGCGGAGACCGTCTTCCGAGGTCGAGGTTGAAGCCGAGCCCTGGGGTCGGGCGAGGCGGAGACCACCTTCCGAGGTCGAGGTTGAGGCCGAGCCCTGAGGTCGGGCGAGGCGGAGCTTCCTGTTGCGCCTGAGGCCGGACTTAGCTGTTGTCAGCCTCACCCTGGCGGGTGGCACAACAGTCGGAGCGGGGCAAGCGACGCTGTTTTCCTGTCAGGTCAGTCAGTGGAGGGGCGAAGTGACTGCGGTCACTTCGGTCCTGCCGACTGAGGAGCGCGCGTCAGGATAAGGTGTCAGGCGATCCTTGCATTGAATGCTCCTGCGATACGGTCGGTCGGCGAGGCGATCTGGCCAAGGTTGCTTCACTGCGAAGCCTGCTCGAGCTGGGCCTCGAGCGAGTCGAGGGTGCGCCCGTTGCTTGAGGAGGCCCTCGGGCGAGGCGTGAAGCCGCCTGGGTCTACTGTTCCTGCCCGAGGCTGGGCTCGGGCGAGGCGAGATCGTGTCCCTTGAGTGGATGGAGCCTTGACCTAAATTGCGCCCATCAGGCCTCTGCAGCTTGTGCTGATGGTGATTACCAGCCGAGTTTAGAAGTCTTGGGGGTACCCCTAATTATGGTCCCGACAATACGATATATAGAAACTGTAGCAACTTACGAACAACTCCCTACTACTGTGTATATGTACGAGCATGATGATGAAGAATTATACATGTACATGTGGGCCGGCCTAGCCTGGCACGGCACAGGCCCACAAAAGCACGGCCCACAAATGCACGGCCCACAAAAGCATATATCTAATTATGGGCCGTGCCGTGCCAGCACGTGTGCCCAGTCATCGGCCCACGGCACGGCCCACAATTAGTTATGTGTGCCAGGCCGGCCCAAATAGCCCAAAATGCCTTAATGTGCCAGACCGGCCCATATACATACAACAGTAATACATAAACAAAAAGTATAGAATATATATATATGACCAAAATAAAACTAAGATGTTTTGTGTATGCACATTAAAAACCTTTGGCCAGAAAGAAAAAATATTACAACTAGCTCAGAAATAATATTCAGTTCTATGTTCAGTGTTTAATTGAGTACTATACAGCCATACAGAATACATATACAATGATCATCATCACTATTCACTATCCACATCTAGATATTGGTTCTCGAAGACTTATTGAAGCTCTAGATTCTCCAAGATGTGCTAGTCATGTGAGCTTTGACGGACCTTAGTTAAATACTGAGTCTATATTTAGTGGGCCTCGATGGGCCTTAGTTAAATGGGCTGTGCCAGGCCGGCCCATGGGCTTCACTTGAGGCCCAGGCACGGCCCACATATTGGGCCGTGCCGGCTCAGACCCACAATTAGATTGGGCTGTGCCAGACTTGGGCCGTGCAAAAAATTGTGTGCTTTGGGCGGGCCTATTAGGCACAGCACAAATGTACACCTATACGAAGAATGCATGTCTAATCTAAACACACATAAATGTACACGCATCACTATAGAAAGGCTGTCGACGCCAGTTTTTGCACCAGTGGTTCCCGCGGTATTCGTACACTGCTGTACTTGTCCGTAGCTCCTAGAGCACACACTCAAAAAAAAAAGTAATGTGGGTGGGAGGTGGTTGAGATCTTCCTATCATTTGGTCCAAAAACCATGCGGTCAAAAAGAAAGGGGTGTTCTATTTTAACCTTGACGGAGAAGCTTTTCTGAACGTGTCGTAGCCGGCGTAGCACCCATGGACGATGCCCTAGTGCTCTAATAACCCTTTGCTTGATGGAGAAGCTTTTCTGAACGCGTCATTAGATTACATTATCGCCACGCTGTTATTATGTAGATTTTGTATAATCATTACACTCTTTTGACGCAATTGCAATAATAAGCAACCTTTTGTTACACTCGATTACATGTAGTAACAAATTTGAATAGTACGATATTATTATTATCTAGTGTGATATATGATTATGTCGGCGTTCCGAGACCGGGGGGTCCCCGAGCCGACGAGTGAGTGTGCCGCGTGCCCCAGCCCAGATGGGTCGAGCGCGTGGGCGAGCGCGAAGGGGAGAGAGAGAGAGCGAGAGCGAGGTGGCCGGAGCCGGGTCGTGAGGGAGTCGGAGAATTCCCGCGGCCTTCGTGTTCGTCCCGCGCCCAGGTCGGGTGCGCTTGCAGTAGGGGGTTACAAGCGTCCGCGCGGGTGAGGGGAGCGAGCGGCCCCGAGAGAGCGCCTGCCCCTGCCCTTCGTTCCCGCGAGGCCAACCTTCTCTAAGAAGGCCCTGGTCCTTCCTTTTATAGTCGTAAGGAGAGGATCCAGGTGTACAAAATGGGGGTGTAGCAAGGTGCTACGTGTCTAGCGAGGGAGAGCTAGCGCCCTAAGTACATGCCAAGGTGGCAGCCGGAGAGATCTTGGCACCCTGTTGGTGTGGCGTCGTGGCTGTTGGAGGAGTAACGGAGCCTGATGGAGGGACAGCTGTTGGAACAGCGGTGCTCTTGCTGACGTCTCCCTGCTTTCGTAAGGGAGCTGAGAGTCGCCGTCGTCATGGTCTAGTGAGGCGCCATCATTGCCTATCTGGCGGAGCTGGCCAGATGGGACGCCGGTCTTGTTCTCTGCGACCCGAGTCGGCTCAGGGCAGGGTGATGATGACGCTTCCTGTTGACGTGGCGGTCTTGTGTCCTAGGTCGGGCGTCGTGGAGGCTCCTCCGAAGTCGAGGTCGAGTCCGTCCTGTATGACAGAGGCCGAGCCCGAACTCCTGGGTCAGGCGAGGCGGAGGTCGTTCGGCGGAGGCCGAGGCGGAGTCCGAGCCCTGGGTCGGGCGAGGCGGAGGTCGTCGTCTTCCGGGGCCTTAGCCCGAGCCCGAGCCCTGGGTCGGGCGGAGCGGAGTTCGCCGTCTTCCGGGGCCTTAGCCCGAGTCCGAGCCCTAGGTCGGGTGGAGCGGAGTTCGCCGTCTTCCGGGGCCTTAGCCCGAGTCCGAGCCCTGGGTCGGGCGGAGCGGAGTTCGCCGTCTTCCGGGGCCTCAGCCCGAGTCCGAGCCCTGGGTCGGGCAGAGCTTCCTATGGCACCTCTGGCGAAGTCTGGCCGCCCGTCGGTCTTACCTTTTGCGTTAAACACCCCGGTGACTTGGTCGGTTGGCGCGGTGATTTAGTCAGGGTTACTTCTTATCGAAGGCGGGGCCTCGGGCGAGCCGGTGATGCGTCTGCCGTGAAAGAGGAGGCCTCAGGCGAGACGGAGTCATCTTAGGGTCGGCTGCCCTCGCCCGAGGCTAGGCTCGGGCGTGGCGTGATCGAGTCGCTCGTATGGACTGATCCCTGACTTAATCAAACCCATCAGGCCTCTGCAGCTTTATGCTGATGGGGGTTACCAGCTGAGAATTAGGCGTCTTGAGGGTACCCCTAATTATGGTCCCCGACAGTAGCCCCCGAGCCTCGAAGAGAGTGTTAACACTCGCTTGGAGGCTTGCATCGCACTTTTTTGCAAGGGGACCAGCCTTTCTCGGTGGTACTTTGTTCTGGTGGGTGCGCGCGAGCGCACCCGCCGGGTGTAGCCCCCGAGGCCTCGGAGGAGTGGTTTCACTCCTTCGAGGTCTTAATGCCTTGCGTAATGCCTCGGCTGGTCTGGCGGTTCCCTCATGCGAGCAGGGCGTAGCCCAGGTGCACTGTCGGGGCCCAAGTTCTCGGGCTGGTATGTTGACGCTGTCAACGGTTCGGCCGGAGCCGGGTTTGCGAGAGCAGCCCCCGAGCCTCCGCACGGAGCGAGAGGACGATCAGGGACAGACTCGACTTTTTACATACGCCCCTACGTCGCCTTTCTGCAAGGAGGAGGGGGGAGAGCGCCATGTTACCCTCGATGGGCACCGAACATGGTGTCTCCGGTGAGCTGCAATCGGGTAATCCGAGTGGACGTCCGTGCCCCGTTCGTTGGGGGTCGGCTAGGGGCCCGGAGGCACGCCCAAAAGTACCTGCGGGTGATCTGCCGGACCCAGTCCCCTAGCGACGGGGTCCGAGGGCTCGTTGCCTCCCTCCGATGGGATTCCGTTACAGAGTCGTTCCCGCTGGTCTCGGAAATGTCCTAGGGTACCTCGGGAGCGCAGCCCGAGCCTTGGTTATGTATCGAACGTACCCCTGGTCATCCCTCGCTCGGCGTCTGAGGCGACTGTGAACCCTTCGACAGGCCAGCCTTCGAACCCCTGATCAGTAATGGGCGCGGAGCCCTAGTAGCCTGAGGCGGTCGTGGAACCTTTCGGGAGGCCGACCTTCGAACCCCTGACCAGTAGTGGGTGTCGGGCCCACGCGATCTGAGGCGGCTGTTGAACCCCTCGGGGGGCCAGCCTTCGAACCCCTGATCAGTAAGGAGGCTCGGAGCCTAGTTCCTTCACGGGGAAGGATCCCTTTGGGGTATCCCCTTTCCCGGTCCCTGTTGCAAGAGATAGAGAAAGAAGGAAAAGGGAAAAAGGATTCGAAATTGAACGTCGTGGCGTACCTTTTTCGGCGTGGTTGTTTTGGCGAAGGCGAAACGTCACCAGCCACTCCCGCCCGTAGCGCTGTCCGTCGAGCCGCGGAGTTAATGCGCCGGGGTGAGTAGTTGGCGAGGTTGCCGTTGCGCGTGCGCGAGCCGTTCGAGGTACGGGTCACGGGCGCGTCGTCTTCACGCCGTGAGAGGGGGTTCTCTTGCTGCCTCCGGATGGGACATGAGCTTGGCAGATGGCGTGACCGCTGCTCTCGCGCGCCTGCCACCGTCATTACTGCCGGCCCATTTTTGACCGTGTTTGACCGCTGCGCCAGGCTGGCGCTGCTGGGTCGCGGGCTGGGTCGCCTCGAATCGCGGTATCGGTTCCGCAATCGAGGAGGTGCGGTGGTGGAGCGAGTGGCACAGCGGTTCGCATGCAGCACCCGGCGCGCCAGTTGCACGACGCGTGGGCTTGAGCCGTCGCGCTGGCCTGTCAGGAGTCGGAGAGGCGCGTCCACTTGGCGCGGTTGCATGCCGCCTGCATGGCCGCCTGCCCCTTTCGCCCGCTGGTCCGGGCAAAAGTGGAGGGTTACTTGTAACCGCTGGGTGGTTGCGTGCGTCGTGCGCGGCGGTTCGGCTTCTTCTGCTTGGAGCCGGTCTGCATGACAGGCGGGCCCCAGCCCCCGCGCCGCAGGGGAGGACTTTGGAGGCGTGTTGGAGAAGACTCAGCCCGTGACGGTTGAGGGTGCAAGCAGGGGGAGTTGCCTTTAAAAGGAGGGCGACCCCCTTCGTAAGGTGACCATGTCTCCTTCCTCCCCTATGCATTGTGTCTCTCCATCTTCCGAGCCCCCGGATGGGGGAAACCGCCGTCTTTTCGCCCCATCGTTGGAGGAACGCAACTCCGTGGGAGTCGGTACCTTTCAGCCATCGTTCGGCTTCAAGGATTTTCATCATGCAGCCCGGCTGCACCCCTCCACCGGCGGTCACCCAAGAGGGTGACTTCCGGCTTGAAGGCGGGGAGGGGCAAACCGGACTGCAATCTAGGTCCCACCCTCAGCTTCAAGGATGTTCATCATCCTCGCTGGGGTGGGTGCCGGGCTGAGCCGGCGCTCTACCTCCCACGTGGGTTGGTGGGTCATCCTCTCCCACTACGTTCGTGGGAGAGGGCGCTCACTGACCCTGCGGGCGGCCCGGACTTCGACAACGTGGGATGGATCGGCGGCGAACGCCGTCACCTCCAGCGTGTCGGGTCCGCTGGCTCGGCTCCGGCGGCCCCTTTTGTCGGGGGGCGGCTGCCGCGCCGTGTACACGGGAGGTCCACCCTAGACGCCGCACGCCGCTAGGGCGGCGCTCGTGTTCTGGGGTGGCCCTGCCTTTGCACCAGGACGACGTCCTCACGCGGAGGCCGGTGCCCCACTCATCTGGGAGGATTTGAGTGGGGATCTGCCGGGGGGCTGATGGCTTCTGCCGTCAGCGTCGAGGCGGAGGCGGCTCGAGAAGCCCCCGTCGCCGGCGGGGTCACCGCCACTATCCGCGCTTCGGGCCTCCGGCTCTTTGTACTTGTCCTCGCCCCTCGGGTGGCGTTATGGGCGAGGGCAAGACAGCAGCTGTGCCTTCTCCTGAGGCCTGCGCTGCTGCGGAGGGAGGAACCGGAGTTCTGTTTGTTATGGCACTTCGAGTGCCGGGTTTTTTGTTCATTTTCGGCTTTCGGGGCCTGAACGTGTATGTAATTACGGCGCGGAGCCGTGTTTTTTCCTCATTTTCGAGCACTAAGACTCACCTGCTGATTATCTGAACCGCTTCACCAAGCGTGAGTTGCCCCGTGTCAAGGTGACGAGTGAGGTATCCGTATCCCGGAGGCGTAGGAATCCCTCGGCTCGGTCGGACCTGTTGTCCGAGGCTCCTCTAGCTTAGTTAAAGAGACCCCTCGGCCGCTCTTCGACGAGCCGAGGCCAGGGGTAGCGATATCAGCACGAGCAGAGGCGGAGTTGGCTCGGAAATGAAACCTGGTTGGCCGGAGCCTAGCCGGGTTGTCTGTTGGCAGGATTGTCGTCGGAGTTGCTCAGCCGAGGCTTCGGATCGAGCTGGCGCCCTCGGAAGGCGGTCGGCCGAGGCCCCGGAGGTGGCCGGCCGAGCCGTCCGCTCGGGCCGAGTTCTCGGAGAAGTCCCTGGCAGAGATTGCTCGAGCGTGGTGATGACCTCGTCCTTCGGAGCGGAGGCCCTCGGACCGCGTCGCCGTCCGAGGCTAGGTCGGGCCTTGCCGAAGGTGCTGTCGATGCCGAGGGTGTCATCGCCCTCTTCCAGCGTCAAGATCCGAGCCTGCAGGGTCAAATCGTCTTGTAGCGTGGGCCCTGTGCGGCCGTCGAGGCTAGAACACACACCCTTGCTGCGTTATAAAGCTGCGTCTCTTTTCCTCTTGTTTCGAGTATCTGGACTTTTTGTCGGTAGCAGGGATGTTAGTGCGAGCAAGATTTGCTTCTCGCGGAAGGTGATGAGTGAGGTATCCGTATCCCGGAGGCGTGGGAGTCCCTCGGCTCGGTCGGCCTTGCCGCTTACGCGTACTTTTACCCGTCCATGAGGCCCTGTCACCGACTCGGTCGAGAAGGCTCGAAGAATCACTTCGACAGAAGAGCTTCCGTACGTAAAGACTCGTTCGATCCGCGGATTCACCTTATCCGAACGCGAGTTACTTATCGCAGAAGGTGATGAGTGAGGTATCCGTATCCCGGAGGCGTAGGAGTCCCTCGGCTCGGTCAGCCTTGACTGCTTACGTGTACCCTATCGTTTCCAGGACCCGCTTTTCGAAGTAGTCAAAAAGCACGAAAGATGTTCTGGTAAAAGAGATTTTTTGTTCGAGGAAAATTTTGACGCAGAGGGGGTTTCCCCCCTTTTAGCCCCCGAGGGAGGGTCGGGCCTTGCCGAGGCGAGGCCGACCCTTCCTTGTTGACTAAACTTTGCGTGGGTGCGGGGTATATGAACAACTTGGAAACATCTTAAGGGTAGAAGCGACGTAGCTGTTGGATGTTCCAAGCGTTGCCGTAGACCTCGCCTTGACTGTTGGCCAGCTTGTACGTTCCGGGCTTCAGAACTTTGGCGATGATGAACGGCCCCTCCCAGGGGGGCGTGAGCTTGTGCCTCCCTCGGGCGTCCTGCCGCAGCCGAAGCACCAGGTCGCCCACCTGGAGATCTCGGGGTCAGACCCCTCGGGCGTGGTAGCGTCGCAGGGACTGCTGGTACCGCGCCAAGTGTAGTAAGGCCCTGTCCCGAGCCTCGTCCAGCTGGTCCAGCGAGTCTTCTCGGCTAGCTTGGTTGCTTTCTTCGTTGTAGGCCCTCGTCCTCGGGGAGCCGTATTCCAGGTCGGTGGGCAGGATGGCCTCGACCCCGTAGACCAGGAAGAACGGCGTGAAACCCGTGGCTCGGCTTGGCGTCGTCCTCAGGCTCCAGACCACCGAGGGGAGTTCCTTCATCCATCGCTTGCCGAACTTGTTGAGATCATTGTAAATTCGAGGCTTGAGCCCTTGTAGGATCATGCCGTTGGCACGTTCCACTTGCCCATTCGACATGGGATGAGCTACGGCGGCCCAGTCCACCCGGATGTTGTGATCCTCGCAAAAATCCAAGAATTTTTTGCCGGTGAACTGGGTGCCATTGTCGGTGATGATGGAGTTCGGGACCCCGAAGCGATGGATGATGTTGGTGAAGAACGCCACCGCCTGCTCGGATCTGATGCTGTTCAGGGGTCGGACCTCGATCCACTTGGAGAATTTGTCGATGGCGACCAGCAGGTGCGTGTAGCCCCCGGGCGCCTTCTGCAGAGGGCCGACGAGGTCCAGACCCCACACAGCGAAGGGCCAGGTGATGGGTATCGTCTGCAGAGCCTGAGCGGGCAGGCGGGTCTGCTTCGCATAGAATTGGCATCCTTCGCAGGCGCGGACAATTCTAGTGGCGTCAGCCACCGCCGTCGGCCAGTAAAAACCTTGGCGGAAAGCGTTCCCAACGAGGGTTCGAGGTGCTGCATGATGGCCGCAAGCCCCCGAGTGTATTTCCCGCAGAAGTTCCTGACCTTCGGCGATGGAGATGCATCGCTGGAGGATGCCCGAGGGGCTACGGTGGTAGAGCTCCTTCTCATCGCCCAGCAAGACGAACGATTTGGCGCGTCGCGCTACCCGCCGAGCCTCGGCTCGGTCGAGGGGCAGTTCTCCTTGGTGGAGATATTGCAGGTACGGGGTTTGCCAATCTTGATCTGGCACGACCCCGTTCTGCTCCTCCTCGATGCGCAGCGCTTCGCCCTCGGGCTCCGAGGGTTCCTCGGGTTGAGCCGAGGATGGCTCGGGCTGGGCCGAGGTCACCTCGGACGGGGCCGAGGGTGCCTCGGGCTCGGGCGCGTCGCCTATCTTGACGGAGGGTTGGTGCAGATCCCGGGAGAAGACGTCCGGGGGAACCGTCGTTCGCCCCGAGGCTATCTTTGCCAGCTCGTCCGCAGTCTCGTTATAGCGCCGGGCGATGTGGTTAAGCTCGAGCCCGTAGAACTTGTCTTCCAGGCGTCGAACCTCCTCACAGTAGGCCTCCATCTTCGGGTCGCGGCAGAGGGAGTTCTTCATGACTTGGTCGATGACGAGCTGCGAGTCGCCGCGTGCATCGAGGCGTCGGACCCCTAGCTCGATGGCGATTCGCAATCCGTTGATCAGAGCCTCGTACTCAGCCACATTGTTGGACGCCGGGAAATGGAGGCGGAGCACGTAGCGCAGGTGCTTCCCGAGGGGCGAGACGAAGAGCAGGCCCGCGCCAGCTCCCGTCTTCATCAGCGACCCATCGAAAAACATGGTCCAGAGCTCCGGTTGGATCGGAGCCGTCGGCAACTGGGTGTCGACCCATTCGGCTACGAAGTCCGCCAGTACCTGGGACTTGATGGCCCTCCGTGGGGCGAACGAGATTGCCTCGCCCATGATTTCCACCGCCCACTTCGCGATCCGTCCCGAGGCTTCTCGGCACTGGATGATCTCCCCCAGAGGGAAGGATGACACCACAGTCACCGGATGGGACTCGAAGTAATGTCGTAGCTTTCGCCTCGTCAGGATCACTGCATATAGCAGCTTCTGGACTTGTGGATAGCGGATCTTGGTCTCGGACAGCACTTCGCTGACGAAGTAAACTGGCCTCTGAATGGGCAAAGCATGCCCCTCTTCCTGCCTTTCGACCACGATCGCGGCGTTGACCACCTGAGTGGTTGCGGCGACGTAGACCAAGAGGGTTTCTCCATCAGCTGGGGGTACCAAGACGGGCGCCTGGGTGAGGAGCGCCTTCAGGTTCCCGAGGGCTTCCTCGGCCTCGGGAGTCCAAGTGAAGCACTCGGCCTTCCTTAAGAGACGGTACAGGGGCAGGCCTCTTTCGCCGAGGCGCGAGATGAAACGGCTCAAGGCCGCGAGGCATCCCATGACCCTCTTGTCGGGGACCATAATTAGGGGTACCCTCAAGACGCCTAATTCTCAGCTGGTAACCCCCATCAGCATAAAGCTGCAGAGGCCTGATGGGTTTGATTAAGTCAGGGATCAGTCCATACGAGTGACTCGATCACGCCACGCCCGAGCCTAGCCTCGGGCGAGGGCAGCCGACCCTAAGATGACTCTGTCTCGCCTGAGGCCTCCTCTTTCACGGCAGACGCATCACCGGCTCGCCCGAGGCCCCGCCTTCGATAAGAAGTAACCCTGACTAAATCACCGCGCCAACCGACCAAGTCACCGGGGCGTTTAACGCAAAAGGTAAGACCGACGGGCGACCAGACTTCGCCAGAGGTGCCATAGGAGGCTCTGCCCGACCCAGGGCTCGGACTCGGGCTAAGGCCCCGGAAGACGGCGAACTCCGCTCCGCCCGACCCAGGGCTCGGACTCGGGCTAAGGCCCCGGAAGACGGCGAACTCCGCTCCGCCCGACCCAGGGCTCGGACTCGGGCTAAGGCCCCAGAAGACGGCGAACTCCGCTCCGCCCGACCCAGGGCTCGGACTCGGGCTAAGGCCCCGGAAGACGACGAACTCCGCCTCGCCCGACCCAGGGCTCGGACTCCGCCTCGGCCTCTGCCGAACAATCTCCGCCTCGCCCGACCCAGGAGTTCGGGCTCGGCCTTTGTCATGCAGGACGGATTCGACCTCAACCTCGGAGGAGCCTCCACGACGCCCGACCTAGGACACAAGACCGCCACGTCAACAGGAAGCGTCATCATCACCCTGCCCCGAGCCGACTTGGGTCGCAGAGAACAAGACCGGCGTCCCATCTGGCCGGCTACGCCAGATAGGCAATGATGGCGCCCCGCCAGACCATGACGACGGCGGCTCTCAGCTCCCTTACGAAAGCAGGAGGACGTCAGCAAGGGCCCAGCCACTCCGACAGCTGTCCCCCCGTCCGGCTCCGTTACTCCTCCAACAGCCACGACGCCACACCAACAGGGTGCCAAGATCTCTCCGGCTGCCACCTTGGCATGTACTTAGGGCGCTAGCTCTCCCTTGCTAGACACGTAGCGCCTTGCTACACCCCCATCTTGTACACCTGGATCCCCTCCTTACGACTATAAAAGGAAGGACCATGGCCTTCTTAGAGAAGGTTGGCCTCGCGGGGACGAAGGGCAGGGGCAGGCGCTCTCTCGGGGCCGCTCGCTCCCCTCACCTCGCGCGGACGCTTGTAACCCCCTACTGCAAGCGCACCCGACCTGGGCGCGGGACGAACACGAAGGCCGCGGGAATTCTCCGACTCCCTCATGACCCGGCTCCGGCCACCGCTCTCTCTGTTCCCCCCTTCGCGCTCGCCCACGCGCTCGACCCATCTGGGCTGGGGCACGCGGCACACTCACTCGTCGGCTCGGGGACCCCCCGGTCTCGGAACGCCGACAGTTGGCGCGCCAGGTAGGGGCCTGCTGCGTGTTGACGAGCAGTTTCCCGTCAAAGCTCCAGATGGGCAGTCTCCAACGACCTCTTCAACCCGGATCGGTGCTCCGTTTCGGGAGTCTCGAGTTCATGTCCTTCGACGGCAACTACGACATGATACTCCTTCCACCGCCGCGCGACAGCGACAATGGTGGCGGACAGCCCGCCCGCCGGCGGCGGAATCGACGACGTCTCTCCCGCGTGGGGGAAGGACAACTTTCGAGCTCGCCCCATCCTCTCCCTCGCCATCGGAGGAGGAGGAGGCGGGGCAACCAGGGCCGAGCGGGAGGCCGCGCTCCGACGGCTGTCGAGCAAATCAACATCCCCGGTGCCCCAACGGAGGACACGCCAAGCGTCGCCCTCGCGTTCGAGGCAAAGGCGAGCAGCATCCCCCCGCAACACGTCGACCCCGAGCAGGTGGACGACGCCAGCACGCTCACGGAGGGCCTGCAGGACGTCGCCCTCGTACCCAAGACGACGGCGCGGTCAGCCCCCGACGTGACTTCGTCGCTCCTCGTCGACAAAAAGGTACCGACTGCTACCCATCTCTCGTCATTTCGACTCGACCTCAGCCCGCCTGGCGACCTCGCTTTGGCGGGCGCTCACGTTGAGGCGAGTGCAACCTCTCTGGGGTTTCGTGTGCGGTCGCCTTGGGACCGATTGACGGGTGTCTCGACCTACGGACCCTCTGGGTCCGAGGAAGATGACGACCCCAGCATCTGCTGGGATTTCTCCGGATCTGGCAACCCTAGTGCCATGCGGGACTTCATGACCGCATGTGACTACTGCCTCTCCGACTGTTCTGACGGCAGCCGCAGCCTTGGCGACAAGGACTGCGGCCCGAGCCGCGAATGTTTCCACGTCGAGCTAGGGGATCCCTCCGGAGGCGGCTGTCTCGGCATGCCGGAGGATGGTGATCCCCCTAGGCCAGCGCCTCGCGCCGACATCCCGCGGGAGCTAGCTGTGGTCCCCGTTCCGGCGGGGGGTCACGACCCACAGCTCGAGCAAGTCCGCGGGGCGCAGGCCGGGCTCGATGAGGGAGCAGGAGCGCTCGAGGCAATCCGCCAGAACATCGGGCAGGTATGGGCGAGCCAGCCCCCGGCCGGAGGAATACGTCACCTGCCCCAAGGTCTCCAGCACCGCATCGCCAACGATGCCAGGGACAGACCGCCACCCGCATCCGGCAGAACCGGTCAGGACCTAGCCGCCGCAGCGATGCTCCTCCGCGCGATGCCGGAGTCATCAACCACCGAGGGTCGGCGAATCCAGGGAGAACTCAAGCATCTCCTGGAAGGCGCCGCGGCCCGGCGGGCCGAGAGCTCTGCCTCCCGAAGGCAGGGATACCCCTCGGAACCTCGTGCCGCGACTTCCCGACTCACGCGGGAAGCCTCGGTCTTCACCGGACGCACGTGCGACACCGCGCCTGCGGCCCCGGGCCACCTCGGCGGCGAGCACCCTCATCGCGACCGTCGGGCCCGCCTCGACGAGAGGGTGCGCCGAGGTTATCACCCCAGGCGTGGGGGACGTTACGATAGCGGGGAGGATCGGAGTCCCTCGCCCGAACCACCCAGTCCGCAGGTCTTTAGCCGAGCCATTCGGCGGGCGCCGTTTCCGCCCCGATTCCGACCCCCGACTACTATCACGAAGTACACGGGGGAAACGAGACCGGAATTGTGGCTTGCGGACTACCGCCTGGCCTGTCAACTGGGTGGGACGGACGATGACAACCTCATCATCCGAAACCTCCCCCTGTTTCTCTCCGACACCGCTCGTGCCTGGTTGGAGCACCTGCCTCCGGGGCAGATTTCCAACTGGGAAGATCTGGTCCAGGCTTTCGCCGGCAACTTCCAGGGCACGTACGTGCGCCCCGGGAATTCCTGGGACCTCCGAAGCTGTCGGCAACTGCCGGGAGAGTCTCTCCGAGACTACATCCGGCGGTTCTCGAAGCAGCGCACCGAGCTGCCCAACATCACCGACTCCGATGTCATCGGCGCGTTCCTCGCCGGCACCACCTGCCGTGACCTGGTGAGCAAGTTGGGTCGCAAGACCCCCACCAGGGCGAGCGAGCTGATGGACATCGCCACCAAGTTCGCCTCCGGCCAGGAGGCGGTAGAGGCCATCTTCCGAAAGGACAAGCAGCCCCAGGGCCGCCCGTCGGAAGATGCTCCCGAGGCGTCCACTCCGCGCGGCGCCAAGAAGAAAGGCAGGAGGAAGTCGCAAGCGAAACGCGACGTTCCCGATGCAGACCTTGTCGCCGCCGCCGAGCACAAGAACCCTCGGAAGCCCCCCGGAGGCGCCAACCTCTTCGACAAGGCACTCAAGGAGACGTGCCCCTACCATCAGGGGCCCGTCAAGCACACCCTCGAGGAGTGTGTCATGCTTCGGCGCCACTTCCACAGGGCCGGGCCACCCGCAGAGGGTGGCAAGGCCCGCGACGACGACAAAAGGGAAGATCGTCAAGCAGGAGAGTTCCCAGAGGTCCGCGACTGCTTCATGATCTACGGAGGGCATGCGGCGAATCCCTCGGCTCGGCATCATAAGCAAGAGCGTCGGGAGGTCTGCTCGGTGAAGGTGGCGGCGCCAGTCTACCTAGACTGGTCCGAAGCCCATCACCTTCGACCGGGACGACCACCCCGACCACGTGCCGAGCCCAGGGAAGTACCCACTCGTCGTCGACCCCGTCATCGGCGACGTCAGGCTCACCAAGGTCCTGATGGATGGGGGCAGCTGCCTCAACATCATCTACGCTGAGACCCTCAGGCTCCTGCGCGTCGACCTGTCATCCGTCCGAGCAGGCGCTGCGCCCTTCCACGGGATCATTCCCGGGAAGCGCGTCCAGCCCCTCGGACAGCTCGACCTCCCTGTCTGCTTCGGAACACCCTCCAACTTCCGAAGGGAGACTTTGACGTTCGAGGTGGTCGGGTTCCGAGGAACCTACCACGCAGTGTTGGGAGGGCCATGCTACGCGAAGTTCATGGCCATCCCCAACTACACCTACCTGAAGCTCAAGATGCCGGGCCCCAACGGGGTCATCACCGTCGGCCCCACGTACAAACACGCATTCGAATGCGATGTGGAGTGCGTGGAGTACGCCGAGGCCCTCGCCGAGTCCGAGGCCCTCATTGCCGACCTGGAAAGCCTCTCCCGAGAGGTGCCGGACGTGAAGCGACATGCCGGCAACTTCGAGCCAGCGGAGACGGTTAAGGCCGTCCCTCTCGACCCCAGTGGCGACGCCTCCAAGCATGTCCGGATCAGTTCTGGGCTCGGCCCCAAATAAGAAGCAGTACTCGTCGACTTTCCTCGCGCAAACGTCGACATTTTTGCGTGGGGTCCCTCGGGCATGCCCGGCATGCCGAGGGATGTCACCGAGCACTCGCCGGATATCTGGGCAGGAGCCTGACTCGCCAAACGGCCTCTACGCGAACGACGCCCGGGGGCTGCGCCCTTTCCCCACTCACACATTAGAATCAGTCATCAAGGAAGGGTCGGCCTCGCCCCGGCAGAGCCCGACCCTCCCTCGGGGGCTAAAAAGGGGGAACCCCTCTCGTCGAGTTTGGACGTACCGTTCCGCGTCAGAAAAACTCTTTTTTCGGTTAAGAAGGGTTTTTTGCGTTCTCCCGGATGCGTCAGAAGCAGGGTCCTGAGGAGCGAACTTGGGTACGAGTAAATGGCGAGACCGACTGAGCTGGGGAACACCTATGCCTCCGGGCCAGGGACACCTCACTCGTCGCCTGCCACGAAAAAGGACCCAGCTCGGGAAATCACCCTGTTGTCGACACTACGGGCCAGGCGCGAAAATCGAAACGAAAAGGAGCATGACTTCACGGAAGAGAAGTAAAATGTCCAGGCCTCGGTGGCCACGGCAAATCACACATCCAACAGAAATTGTCCCAACAAAAATCAGGCGTCGCCTCGGGCAGGAGCCGCGCCCTCAACTCCACCCCCGCCGTCGGTAAGGTCCACCTCCGCTTCCGGCGGTGGCGCAGGAGGAAGAATCTCCGCTTCGAAGACGGTCGCCAGCGCCGCGCTCGGACCCGCAGCGACCGCGTCGAGCCGCTGAACTTCCGCCAGGGCCGCCTCGTCTTCGTCAGGCAGGCAGTACCCCTCGCTGACCCGCTCCAAGTCTACGACGTAGTGGGAAGCGAGCACGGCGAAGGCCCGCCTGACGCCGTGGTGCAGCGCCCCGCGGACTTTACCGCGCGCGTAATCACCTAGGGCTTGAAGACGGCTTTGGGGAGAGCTTCCTGAAGGGACGTCGCCGGGACCGAGTTTCCGATAGACCTCTGAGACGGCCTCGGACATGGCCGCGAGATCGGCCTCCCTTTGCTCAGCAGCCCCGTCGAGCGCCTCGGCAAGCGCCTTGGCAGACTCGTCGAGGGCGGACTCGAGCTCTGCGAACAACCAGAAGAAAGACCTCAAACACAAGCGGAAGAAACGGACAAGATCGAGAACCGAGGACGGTCGAGCCATACCTCTGGCTCGGACGCGCTGCTCCGAGGCTGCGGCCAGATCGGCCGCAAGGATCTTGGCCCGGCTCTCGGCCTCGGCAGCCTGGCCCCGAGTTTGGTCCCGCTCCTCGGCAACCTGGGCGAGCTCCGACCGCCGTTGTAGCACCTCCGTGCGCGCTGCCGCCGCCTCGGCCTTCAGGTCAGCGCAGAGCAACTGGAGGTCCGCTATCTTAGCGTCCTGCTGAGAAAGGCGCGCGGTAGCCCCGGCGAGCGAAGTCCTCAGGGACCGCAGCGAGCCCCAGACGACGGCCTCGCGGCGAATGAACGACGACTTGGCAGCGCTCCGGTCCGTCAGATCCTGGAAAGGAAAACAAGATATCACGACGAACGCCTCACTCGCAGAAGCAAGAAGGTATGCCTGAAACCATTACCTGAAGGATTTTGGGGACGTCCCCGCAGAGAACCTCCAGCGACGATCAGAGCAACCCCACTGTCGCCTCCGCACGCTTGCGGAGCTCGTCCCAGGACTGGTCCTCCTCTTCGTCGTCGAGAACGAAGATAGGGCCCGAAGCCTCGCGGGTCCGGAATCGGAGCAACTGGCCCCGGGCCTCGGGGCTCCGCCGCACAGCGACAAGGCTGCCGCCCGCCCGGGAGCACTGCGCGTCCGCGCCCACCTCTTCCGAGGCCCCGAGCGCCGACGCCGCGGCCGTCTCGACGCCGGCGGCAACCGCACGCTCTCCGACTGGGACGGTGCCAACTGCGGTAGCGGCAGACGCCGGCATGGCCGACATGGCAGGCGAGCTCGGGACCACGCCGGCGCCGGCCGCCTCCCCGATCACGATGGCTACCTCGGCAGAGGAGCCCGCCTCGGGGACCTGCTCCCCCGGAACATGCGACGCCTGAGCCCCGTGCGGCGGGGCACCCTGCGAAAGGGTCGGCTGAGCGACAGGGCCCGAGGTGGCGCCAGCTGCCTGGACCAACGCCGTCTTGAGGGCCTTCCGAGGCGCCAGGTCGGTAGGGCCATGGCTCCGTTTGCTGGAAAAAACAAGAAAGGGAAAATCACGGCCCAGACGTATGAATGAAGCGCCGGGACGGAGACATTCCAAGGTACCTACCCGCTCCGGACCATGATCCACGGTGCCTGGGGGGAGGTCTCTTGGCTCCCGCTTCCTGGAACCACCGCAGAGGTCCGCCTCGCCAGCAGCCCCGGCGCCGCCCTCGCCTCGGACGCCCCTGAGGCCTGGGAGGCGGACTGCCCAGGCGCCGCCATGGCAACCTGAGGATCGCTCCCCCGTGCCGCCGACGCGGGCGACGGTTCCCGAGGAGCGGACCCCTCGGCCCGGCCCCCTGGAGTCGCGTCGGCTTCTCTAGCCGAAGGGTTAAGAACCCTCTCGGGTTGCCCCCGCCCCTCAGGTCGGGGATCCGGCGCCTCGGCTCCAGGGACCGACGACGTAGGCCCGCTCGGGGGCTGACTCGACGACTCCCGGCCACATCCCAAGCCGGGGCTGAGGCCGAGACGAGCGGCCATGTCGTCCTCTCCCTCTTCGTCGTCGTCGTCGTCGTCATCATCGGACGTCTCCGGCGACAGCTCCCTGGGAAGCCCTTCCCTCTCCTGCTGACGACGGCGTTTCTCTAGGGCGTCCCGAGCCCGCCTCCGCCTGCGGGCCCGGGCCTTCTCCGCATCCTTTTTCTTCTTCTCCTCCTCCGCGGCGACCCGCCGCGCCGCCCGACCCACCGCGTCCTCCGGGACCGGCGGCAGGGAGGGTTTGTGCCGCCCCACCTCCTAAAAAGGGGGGAGAAAGAAACCCGATAGTGAGAATCAGGAGCAACCCGGTATGTGAAAAAGGAAGGGACGAACACTCACCAGAGCGACGCACCCCTGGTCGGGGCGCATTCGAGGCTGGGAGAAGGCGTGGGGGTCCGACTTCCCCATCGCGGCCGACACCCGCCGGTGGAGGGCATCGTGGGGAAGAGGATCAGGGGACATCCGTGACCCCTCCCAGTCGGCCTCCTGGGTCATCTCCCAAAGCGACAACCGCCGCTCCGCCAGGGGGAGCACCCTCCGGCGGTGGATGGCGGCAACCACTCCCGCGGCGGTGAGCCCTTCCTCCCGCAACGCCTTCAGGGCCTGGAGAAGAGGTTCGAGTTTCTTCTGCCTCTCGTGTGGAGTCCCGTGGCGCCAGGCGTCGGGGGCGGCGGTGACAACCCGCTGAGAGAACGGCGGGAGCGACCCTCCGTCATTCCGGAGGTAGAACCACCGGCGCTGCCAACCCTTGTTTGAGGATGAAAGGACGGCAGGGATATACTGCAACGACCGCGACTGCCTCAGCAAGAGGGTGCAGCCGCCGGCCCGCACCGCCGCACGGACCTTCCTCTCCCCCGTCGACGAAGCAAAAAGCTCGGCAAAGAAGAGGTGAGTCCACAAATCCCAATGGGGGGCGATCCCCAGATACCCCTCGCACACCGCTACAAAGATAGCGGCTTGCGCGATGGAGTTGGGAGTGAGGTTGTGCAGTTCCACCCCGTAGTGGAACAGGATGGCCCGCATGAAGCGGCTCGACGGCACACCAAATCCCCGCTCATGGAAGGAGATGAAGCTCACGACATACCCCGGCGGAGGGGATGGAGCGACTCCGCCCGCGGGAGGAATCCATTCCGGCCGCTCCTTATCGGTGAGGGGGCGGAGCAAACCCTCGCCGACGAGGTCCTCCAGATCACCCGCCGTCACCGTGGAGAAGGGCCACGGGTCGCGCGGCGGGAGGATGGTCACCCGGTCAGCCATCGCCAAGGCAGAAGGGGTGGCGGCGTGAAGGACAGGGGAGGGCGGTTTCCTTTTCCTGGCTAGATCTCTCAGGCTGCAAAAAACCTGAGAAGGAGGCGAGAAGTGGAGTCGAGAACCGTCACCGGACCCTCTCCGGGGCACATAAAGGCCAAGGTCAAGACGGTTCCAATGTACCGCCCGAACCGGACGCGGGGTTCAAAAAACGCGAAGCGAAACAGCCGTTCCTCGAACGGCTCGCGCACGCAACGGCAGCCTCGCCGACCGCTTACCCCGGTGCATTAACTCCGCGGCGGAACAGGTGACGTTTCTGGCAGGGGCAGCTGGCGACGCTTCGCCTCCGCCAAAACGACCACGCCGAAAAAGGTACGCCACGACGTTCAATTTCGAATCCTTTTTCCCTTTTCCTTCTTTCTCTATCTCTTGCAACAGGGACCGAGAAGGGGGATAACCCCAAAGGGATCCTTCCCCGTGAAGGAACTAGGCTCCGAGCCTCCCTACTGATCAGGGGTTCGAAGGCTGGCCCCCCGAAGGGTTCAACAGCCGCCTCAGATCGCGTGGGCCCGACACCCACTACTGGTCAGGGGTTCGAAGGTCGGCCCCCGAAAGGTCCCACGACCGCCTCAGGCTACTCGGGCTCCATGCCCCCTACTGATCAGGGGTTCGAAGGCTGGCCTGTCGAAGGGTTCACAGTCGCCTCAGACGCCGAGCGAGGGATGACCAGGGGTACGTTCGATACATAACCAAGGCTCGGGCTGCGCTCCCGAGGTACCCTAGGACATTTCCGAGACCAGCGGGAACGACTCTGTAACGGAATCCCATCGGAGGGAGGCAACGAGCCCTCGGACCCCGTCGCTAGGGGACCGGGTCCGGCAGATCACCCGCAGGTACTTTTGGGCGTGCCTCCGGGCCCCTAGCCGACCCCCAACGAACGGGGCACGGACGTCCACTCGGATTACCCGATTGCAGCTCACCGGAGACACCATGTTCGGTGCCCATCGAGGGTAACATGGCGCTCTCCCCCCCCTCCTCCTTGCGGAAAGGCGACGTAGGGGCGTATATAAAAAAGCCGAGTCTGTCCCTGATCGTCCTCTCGCTCCGTGCGGAGGCTCGGGGGCTGCTCTCGCAAACCCGGCTCCGGCCGAACCGTTGACAGCGTCAACATACCAGCCCGAGAACTTGGGCCCCGACAGTGCACCTGGGCTACGCCCTGCTCGCATGAGGGAACCGCCAGACCAGCCGAGGCATTACGCAAGGCATTAAGACCTCGAAGGAGTGAAACCACTCCTCCGAGGCCTCGGGGGCTACACCCGGCGGGTGCGCTCGCGCGCACCCACCGGAACAAAGTACCACCGAGAAAGGCTGGTCCCCTTGCAAAAAAGTGCGACGCAAGCCTCCAAGCGAGTGTTAACACTCTCTTCGAGGCTCGGGGGCTACTGTCGGGGACCATAATTAGGGGTACCCTCAAGACGCCTAATTCTCAGCTGGTAACCCCCATCAGCATAAAGCTGCAGAGGCCTGATGGGTTTGATTAAGTCAGGGATCAGTCCATACGAGTGACTCGATCACGCCACGCCCGAGCCTAGCCTCGGGCGAGGGCAGCCGACCCTAAGATGACTCCGTCTCGCCTGAGGCCTCCTCTTTCACGGCAGACGCATCACCGGCTCGCCCGAGGCCCCGCCTTCGATAAGAAGTAACCCTGACTAAATCACCGCGCCAACCGACCAAGTCACCGGGGCGTTTAACGCAAAAGGTAAGACCGACGGGCGACCAGACTTCGCCAGAGGTGCCATAGGAGGCTCTGCCCGACCCAGGGCTCGGACTCGGGCTAAGGCCCCGGAAGACGGCGAACTCCGCTCCGCCCGACCCAGGGCTCGGACTCGGGCTAAGGCCCCGGAAGACGGCAAACTCCGCTCCGCCCGACCCAGGGCTCGGACTCGGGCTAAGGCCCCGGAAGACGGCGAACTCCGCTCCGCCCGACCCAGGGCTCGGACTCGGGCTAAGGCCCCGGAAGACGACGAACTCCGCCTCGCCCGACCCAGGGCTCGGACTCCGCCTCGGCCTCTGCCGAACAATCTCTGCCTCGCCCGACCCAGGAGTTCGGGCTCGGCCTTTGTCATGCAGGACGGATTCGACCTCGACCTCGGAGGAGCCTCCACGACGCCCGACCTAGGACACAAGACCGCCACGTCAACAGGAAGCGTCATCATCACCCTGCCCCGAGCCGACTTGGGTCGCAGAGAACAAGACCGGCGTCCCATCTGGCCGGCTACGCCAGATAGGCAATGATGGCGCCCCGCCAGACCATGACGACGGCGGCTCTCAGCTCCCTTACGAAAGCAGGAGGACGTCAGCAAGGGCCCAGCCACTCCGACAGCTATCCCCCCGTCCGGCTCCGTTACTCCTCCAACAGCCACGACGCCACACCAACAGGGTGCCAAGATCTCTCCGGCTGCCACCTTGGCATGTACTTAGGGCGCTAGCTCTCCCTCGCTAGACACGTAGCGCCTTGCTACACCCCCATCTTGTACACCTGGATCCCCTCCTTACGACTATAAAAGGAAGGACCAGGGCCTTCTTAGAGAAGGTTGGCCTCGCAGGGACGAAGGGCAGAGGCAGGCGCTCTCTCGGGGCCGCTCGCTCCCCTCACCTCGCGCGGACGCTTGTAACCCCCTACTGCAAGCGCACCCGACCTGGGCGCGGGACGAACACGAAGGCCGCGGGAATTCTCCGACTCCCTCACGACCCGGCTCCGGCCACCGCTCTCTCTGTTCCCCCCTTCGCGCTCGCCCACGCGCTCGACCCATCTGGGCTGGGGCACGCGGCACACTCACTCGTCGGCTCGGGGACCCCCCGGTCTCGGAACGCCGACACCTCTGTACGCCTTTTAAGTCCTTGATGGGCCCCATGTTTGTGATGGCCGCGATCTTCTCCGGGTTGGCCTCGATGCCCCGCTCGGAGACGATGAATCCCAAAAGCATGCCCCGGGGCACCCCGAAGACGCACTTCTCGGGATTGAGCTTGACGCCCTTCGCCTTGAGGCACCGGAATGTCAGTTCGAGGTCGGAGAGAAGGTCGGAGGCTTTCCTCGTCTTGACTACGATGTCATCGACGTAGGCCTCGACCGTGCGACCGATGTGTTCACCGAACACATGGTTCATGCACCGCTGGTACGTTGCACCCGCGTTCCTCAAACCGAACGGCATTGTGACATAACAGTACATGCCGAAGGGCGTGATGAAAGAAGTCGCGAGCTGGTCGGACTCTTTCATCTTGATTTGATGATACCCTGAGTAGGCATCGAGGAAAGACAGGGTTTCGCACCCTGCAGTGGAGTCCACGATTTGATCGATGCGAGGTAGAGGGTAGGGGACTTTCGGACATGCTTTGTTGAGACCAGTGTAGTTTACACACATCCGCCATTTCCCCCCCTTTTTCCTCACAAGTACAGGGTTGGCAAGCCATTCGGGATGGAATACCTCTTTAATGAACCCTGCTGCCATCAGCTTGTGGACCTCCTCGCCTATCACCCTGCGCCTTTCCTCGTCGAATCGGCGCAGAGGCTGTTTGACCGGTCGGGCTCCGGCCCGAATATCCAGCGAGTGCTCGGCGACATCCCTCGGTATGCCGGGCATGTCCGAGGGACTCCACGCAAAGACGTCGGCGTTTGCGCGGAGAAAGTCGACGAGCATTGCTTCCTATTTGGGGTCGAGCCCGGATCCGATTCGAATCTGCTTGGAGGTATCGCCGCTGGGGTCGAGAGGGAAGGCCTTAACCGTCTCCGCTGGCTCGAAGTTGCCGGCATGTCGCTTCACGTCCGGCACCTCTCGGGAGAGGCTTTCCAGGTCGGCAATGAGGGCCTCGGACTCGGCGAGGGCCTCGGCGTACTCCACGCACTCCACATCGCATTCGAATGCGTGTTTGTACGTGGGGCCGACGGTGATGACCCCGTTGGGGCCCGGCATCTTGAGCTTCAGGTAGGTGTAGTTGGGGATGGCCATGAACTTCGCGTAGCATGGCCTTCCCAACACTGCGTGGTAGGTTCCTCGGAACCCGACCACCTCGAACGTCAAAGTCTCCCTTCGGAAGTTGGAGGGTGTTCCGAAGCAGACAGGGAGGTCAAGCTGTCCGAGGGGCTGGACGCGCTTCTCGGGAATGATCCCGTGGAAGGGCGCAGCGCCTGCTCGGACGGATGACAGATCGACGCGCAGGAGCCTGAGGGTCTCAGCGTAGATGATGTTGAGGCAGCTGCCCCCATCCATCAAGACCTTGGTGAGCCTGACGTCGCCGATGACGGGGTCGACGACGAGCGGGTACTTCCCCGGGCTCGGCACGTGGTCGGGGTGGTCGTCCCGGTCGAAGGTGATGGGCTTGTCGGACCAGTCTAGGTAGACTGGCGCCGCCACCTTCACCGAGCAGACCTCCCGACGCTCTTGCTTACGATGCCGAGCCGAGGCATTCGCCGCATGCCCTCCGTAGATCATGAAGCAGTCGCGGACCTCTGGGAACTCTCCTGCTTGGCGATCCTCTCTTTTGTCGTCGTCGTGAGCCCTGCCACCCTCTGCGGGTGGCCCGGCCCTGTGGAAGTGGCGCCGAAGCATGACGCATTCCTCGAGGGTGTGCTTGACGGGCCCCTGATGATAGGGGCACGTCTCCTTGAGTGCCTTGTCGAAGAGGTTAGCACCTCCGGGGGGCTTCCGAGGGTTCTTGTGCTCGGCGGCGGCGACAAGGTCTGCATCGGGAACGTCGCGTTTCGCTTGCGACTTCCTCCTGCCTTTCTTCTTGGCGCCGCGCGGAGTAGACGCCTCGGGAGCATCTTCCGACGGGCGGCCCTGGGGCTGCTTGTCCTTTCGGAAGATGGCCTCTACCGCCTCCTGGCCGGAGGCGAACTTGGTGGCGATGTCCATCAGCTCGCTCGCCCTGGTGGGGGTCTTGCGACCCAACTTGCTCACCAGGTCACGGCAGGTGGTGCCGGCAAGGAACGCGCCGATGACATCGGAGTCGGTGATGTTGGGCAGCTCGGTGCGCTGCTTCGAGAACCGCCGGATGTAGTCCCGGAGAGACTCTCCCGGCAGTTGCCGACAGCTTCGGAGGTCCCAGGAATTCCCGGGGCGCACGTACGTGCCCTGGAAGTTGCCGGCGAAAGCCTGGACCAGATCTTCCCAGTTGGAAATCTGCCCCGGAGGCAGGTGCTCCAACCAAGCGCGAGCGGTGTCGGAGAGAAACAGGGGGAGGTTGCGGATGATGAGGTTGTCGTCGTCCGTCCCACCCAGTTGACAGGCCAGGCGGTAGTCCGCGAGCCACAATTCCGGTCTCGTTTCCCCCGAGTACTTTGTGATAGTAGTCGGGGGTCGGAATCGGGGCGGAAACGGCGCCCGCCGAATGGCTCGGCTAAAGACCTGCGGACCGGGTGGTTCGGGCGAGGGACTCCGATCCTCCCCGCTGTCGTAGCGTCCCCCACGCCTGGGGTGATAACCT
Organism: Zea luxurians; assembly: GCA_029449295.1. Lineage (NCBI taxonomy): Eukaryota > Viridiplantae > Streptophyta > Magnoliopsida > Poales > Poaceae > Zea > Zea luxurians. The sequence continues at coordinate 46,494,214 of JAOPSE010000005.1, read as the reverse complement.
CGGCGCACCCTTTCGTCGAGGCGGGCCCGACGGTCGCGATGAGGGTGCTCGTCGCCGAGGTGGCCCGGGGCCGCAGGCGCGGTGTTGCGCGTGCGCCCGGTGTAGACCGAGGCTTCCCGCGTGAGTCGGGAAGTCGCGGCACGAGGTTCCGAGGGGTACCCCTGCCTTCGAGAGGCAGAGCTCTCGGCCCGCCGGGCCGCAGCGCCTTCCAGGAGATGCTTGAGTTCTCCCTGGATTCGCCGACCCTCGGTGGTTGATGACTCCGGCATCGCGCGGAGGAGCATCGCTGCAGCGGCCAGGTCCTGACCGGTTCCGCCGGATGCGGGTGACGGTCTGTCCCTGGCATCGTTGGCGATGCGGTGCTGGAGACCTTGGGGCAGGTGACGTATTCCTCCGGCTGGGGGCTGGCTCGCCCATACCTGCCCGATGTTCTGGCGGATTGCCTCGAGCGCTCCTGCTCCCTCATCGAGCCCGGCCTGCGCCCCGCGGACTTGCTCGAGCTGTGGGTCGTGACCCCCCGCCGGAACGGGGACCACAGCTAGCTCCCGCGGGATGTCGGCGCGAGGCACTGGCCTAGGGGGATCACCATCCTCCGGCATGCCGAGACAGCCGCCTCCGGAGGGATCCCCTAGCTCGACGTGGAGACATTCGCGGCTCGGGCCGCAGTCCTTGTCGTCAAGGCTGCGGCTGCCGTCGGAACAGTCGGAGAGGCAGTAGTCACATGCGGTCATGAAGTCCCGCATGGCACTGGGGTTGCCAAATCCGGAGAAATCCCAGCAGATGCTGGGGTCGTCATCTTCCTCGGACCCAGAGGGTCCGTAGGTCGAGACACCCGTCAATCGGTCCCAAGGCGACCGCACACGAAACCCCAGAGAGGTTGCACTCGCCTCAACGTGAGCGCCCGCCAAAGCGAGGTCGCCAGGCGGGTTGAGGCCGAGTCGAAATGACGAAAGATGGGTAGCAGTCGGTACCTTTTTGTCGACGAGGAGCGATGAAGTCACGTCGGGGGCTGATCGCGCCGTCGTCCTGGGTGCGAGGGCGACGTCCTGCAGGCCCTCCGTGAGCGTGCTGGCGTCGTCCACTTGCTCGGGGTCGACGTGCTGCGGGGGGATGGCGCTCGCCTTTGCCTCGAACGCGAGGGTGACGCCTAGCGTGTCCTCCGTTGAGGCACTGGGGATGTCGATTTGCTCGACAGCTGTCGGAGCGCAGCCTCCCGCTCGGCCTTGGTTGCCCCGCCTCCTCCTTCGATGGCGAGGGAGAGGACGGAGCGAGCTCGAAAGTTGTCCTTCCCCCACACGGGAAAGGCGTCGTCGATTCCGTCGCCGGCGGGCGGGCCGTCCGCCACCATTGTCGCTGTCGCGCGGCGGTGGAAGGAGTATCATGTCGTAGCTGCTGTCGAGAGACATGAACTCGAGGCTCCCGAAACGGAGCACCGTCCCGGGTTGAAGAGGTCGTTGGAGACTGCCCATCTGGAGCTTGACGGGAATCTACTCGTCAACACGCAGCAGGCCCCTACCTGGCGCGCCAACTGTCGGCGTTCCGAGACCGGGGGGTCCCCGAGCCGACGAGTGAGTGTGCCGCGTGCCCCAGCCCAGATGGGTCGAGCGCGTGGGCGAGCGCGAAGGGGGGAGAGAGAGAGAGCGAGAGCGAGGTGGCCGGAGCCGGGTCGTGAGGGAGTCGGAGAATTCCCGCGGCCTTCGTGTTCGTCCCGCGCCCAGGTCGGGTGCACTTGCAGTAGGGGGTTACAAGCGTCCGCGCGGGTGAGGGGAGCGAGCGGCCCCGAGAGAGCGCTTGCCCCTGCCCTTCGTTCCCGCGAGGCCAACCTTCTCTAAGAAGGCCCTGGTCCTTCTTTTTATAGTCGTAAGGAGAGGATCCAGGTGTACAAAATGGGGGTGTAGCAAGGTGCTACGTGTCTAGCGAGGGAGAGCTAGCGCCCTAAGTACATGCCAAGGTGGCAGCCGGAGAGATCTTGGCACCCTGTTGGTGTGGCGTCGTGGCTGTTGGAGGAGTAACGGAGCCTGATGGAGGGACAGCTGTTGAAACAGCGGTGCTCTTGCTGACGTCTCCCTGCTTTCGTAAGGGAGCTGAGAGTCGCCGTCGTCATGGTCTAGTGAGGCGCCATCATTGCCTATCTGGCGGAGCTGGCCAGATGGGACGCCGGTCTTGTTCTCTGCGACCCGAGTCGGCTCAGGGCAGGGTGATGATGACGCTTCCTGTTGACGTGGCGGTCTTGTGTCCTAGGTCGGGCGTCGTGGAGGCTCCTCCGAAGTCGAGGTCGAGTCCGTCCTGTATGACAGAGGCCGAGCCCGAACTCCTGGGTCGGGCGAGGCGGAGGTCGTTCGGCGGAGGCCGAGGCGGAGTCCGAGCCCTGGGTCGGGCGAGGCGGAGGTCGTCGTCTTCCGGGGCCTTAGCCCGAGCCCGAGCCCTGGGTCGGGCGGAGCGGAGTTCGCCGTCGTCCGGGGCCTTAGCCCGAGTCCGAGCCCTGGGTCGGACGGAGCGGAGTTCGCCGTCTTCCGGGGCCTTAGCCCGAGTCCGAGCCCTGGGTCGGGCGGAGCGGAGTTCGCCGTCTTCCGGGGCCTCAGCCCGAGTCCGAGCCCTGGGTCGGGCAGAGCCTCCTATGGCACCTCTGGCGAAGTCTGGCCGCCCGTCGGTCTTACCTTTTGCGTTAAACACCCCGGTGACTTGGTCGGTTGGCGCGGTGATTTAGTCAGGGTTACTTCTTATCGAAGGCGGGGCCTCGGGCGAGCCGGTGATGCGTCTGCCGTGAAAGAGGAGGCCTCAGGCGAGACGGAGTCATCTTAGGGTCGGCTGCCCTCGCCCGAGGCTAGGCTCGGGCGTGGCGTGATCGAGTCGCTCGTATGGACTGATCCCTGACTTAATCAAACCCATCAGGCCTCTGCAGCTTTATGCTGATGGGGGTTACCAGCTGAGAATTAGGCGTCTTGAGGGTACCCCTAATTATGGTCCCCGACAGATTACGATTAAACTTAAACAAATATGATTAAACGTGTTTTTTTTAAGTTATAAATGTGTCAACCAAACAGCACCGTGGTTCGTTCATAAGGCTTGAACTCGGCGCATGCAGGAACGCCGCCGTCCCGCCGATACGATCCAGCCAGTCTCGGTCCTCGGCCGCTCGTCTCTTCCGTATCTCTCCGCCGCGCCGGAGTACCAGCATCGTGGAAACTGGAAAGGAAACCGTACGTGTCGTCGTGCTTGCTGGTGGTGCCGTGTAGCCCCGTACGTAGGCGCCGGCTCCATCCCGCCGTCCGCACGAGCTCCAAGTCCGCGCGGCCGCTGGTGACGAAGGTCGAAGGAGACGCGCGCGCGGTCCAGCAGCACAGCACTCCACGCTAGGAAAAGCTAGCGAGGCGAGATTTTCGCCCGTACGTGTGATTTTGTGACGATGAGATTCGCATTGCTCGATCGGTTGTTGTCGCGGTACGTGGCGGCCGTACCCTGTGCTGACCACTCCGTCCTTTCCCGTGGCTCTGTTTCGACAGGAGAGAAAAAAAAAGAGTGGTCAGTGTTTGACTTTCACCAGCTAGGCCGCCACATTGTCGGTCACACCACCTTAACGGCGTCGGCAGCCAGCGCCCAGGTCCTCCCACCAAGAATATCTCGGTTGCATCGGTTATACTAATGATTTGGTTGCACCTGATACGTGCATGGCAGAGATATGATGTGTTTTGTCAGAAGGATGGTTACATATAGGTGTGCTTCATTGAGACATGGAGCATATATATAGCAATGCAATGTTTGAATAATTATGGTCGTTGCACATATCAATTTACCGGATACACCAGTCATCATGTTATTGCTAATGGATGCCAACGTGGACAATATATGCATGCCAATATAAAATATTATTGGATATTAAAAATTACAAGATATGTAGATATATACATAGATATAGATACATAGATAGATATAAATTCTTATATAGATATAGATGATATAAATATAGATATGTGTATGGATATGGATATAGATAAATAGATATAAATACTGAAGTATTGGTTTTACTTTAATTTGTCTGTGTGCATGGTTCAATGATTTTGACTATTACCATACGAATGTCTTAAACCATTAGATATACACTGAACTGAGGTGTTATTAATTTTATTTGCCATCTAATATTATCCTTCAATTGATTTTAAGGTAAAACTTTGTAAACATGATTTGGCATCATGTTAACTTTAATGCAAAAGAGTAAAGTTACAGACCGTTTGATGATGGATTTTAAGCCCGGTTCCAAACCTCTAAAACTAATAGTTAGTAGCTAAAATTAATTGAGAGGTTTGAAAGCTAATAGAGCAACCAATTATTAGTTATACCTCTCAAATAACTATTAGTTATTAGTTGTCTCAACCCAGTTAATAACTTGTTAGCTGGCTAATAATTAGTCCTAGAGTTTTAGAACGGGGCCTTAGTGTTTGCTTGCTATATCTTATCGATTTTCTATAGCTATCCTCCAACAGCTGATCGATCCTAACGACTTTTAATATTTACAACAATTACGACATTTCTAATATTTCTACATAAAAACAAAACGAGAGAAGCGTTATACTTTTACGATAAAAACGTGCTAACCGAGAAACAAATTATCCCAGCTTAAGAAGAGAACTGTTCTTACTTAAAATAATAACGTGCTATATTTTTTGTGAAGAAAACTTTATTGCTTAACCAGAAAAAAATATACAGTTCCATGATCAAAATATTTAATGTTTAGGAAAATCTGTTTTAGCATCAATCACAAGAAAATTTGTTCCAACAGCACGATAAAAACACATTCTAACATCACAAGAAAAATGTTAAAGTTATGGTCTATGGATAAAAATGCTCATAGTATATGTGAAATAGAAAAATTCATAAAATAATTAAGAATGCAAATTTACCCCTAGGCTAGGGACAAAAAAGGGGTGAAAAGCTTGCAAAAAATCGTATAAAGCTGATCATTAATGGCAAGAGTTATATAATAACCAAAACAGTTAGAGAAGCAAAATAAAAACATATAAATAAAAAAGAAACAATTGTCATGGCTAAAGAAAAAAGAAAAGAAAAAAAGAAAAAAAGGAGCGGTCATTTTCATGGCATGGGCCGATCTCATCGACGAGTCAGCCTAGTGCAGTAGTCATGCCCTCCTGGTGTTCACAGCTGTTCGCTGTTGCTCTCTCCAGTAGTCCCGTTGAGTGACCTCCCCTGCGCGACAACTAGGGCGACCGCCGCCGCCCTACGCCTGCTGGCCAGGTCTTCGGCGGACCCTTTGCCGTCGACGGGCATCCACCACACCAGGTATGCCCGTGCTTTTTTCTTCCCTTCCTGCTTGGTGGCACCCTCACACCCCATGTCTGTTACTGTTATTGAGTCCGCCTCTGCTCCAACGTGAGCCTCAACCCTAACTCGCTGTGGAGTATGAAAAAAATCGATGTCGATGGATTTGGGACGATTCCATTCTGCACCTGTCACCAGTGGCGAATTTTCTGAGACCCACGGCTGGATTCATTTGTGTAAGACACTAAGACTAGATTCTAGAATTCTTCGAAGTCAACACTAAAATTGACTGTGCCTCTATTGGTGTTGCTGCGCCCATGAATAGTTCCACGTCGAGACGAGTTTATGCATCACCATTATCTACGGTTTGAGTACAAAAGAAACCATAGACACTTCAATAGACGTGCAGAAGTGCAAGTCATGTACTGAGGCGGTTTACTTGTAACGGAAGCGAATCCGAGGGAAAAAGGTACCATGAACCATAAACTGAAACGTAATTCAGAAAATAACGGATGATGAATATTGTCTTCTCCCGAACATGTAGGAGAACTGAATTGTGCATCATTATATTAAGAAGAAAATGATGATGACTTGTACAACCCCTAATGGGACAAAAGAATAAATGTGGAAAGGACTAGCCAAACAAACAGTAACGCAAACCAGCGACCAAAAAAGAGAGACCATCATGGTCATATGCTATGGAGCCCCTTGGCTCATGCCAGTGCCCCGCATGATGGCATCAAGGTTAGGCGAAAAGCCCTTAAAAAGACACCCATTTATATGTTTCCAAATCCACCTTGCCGCCAACACGACCAATGAGCTGAAACCCATGCGGGCATCTGTGGTATAGATCACGACATTCCAAACAAGCATCTCGGTGTATTAATAACACCCCGGGTTTCCAGCCACAGTGCTTGCTGCTGGTGTCGACTTCCCTATAGTGGACATGACCCTGGAATTCAGGGCAGCTGTTTCGGTCCCTTTGCATGTGCTGCCATGGTTGCGTGGTTGGCATCTTGGGTTCCCTGTTGCTCGAGTTGAAGGGTGTGGGCTTGGAGGAAGTAGGCACGGTGGATGAGGAGGGGTATGCGAACGATCTACATCGATCTATCATGAAGAATTATGGCCAGAGTCGGAAGCAGCCTTGATGCCGGGCGCTAGTTGCCCGTTGTCTTCCCTATGAGTCGAGGCATCCCAACCTATAAGAGAATTTGACTCGGTTTCCAGCTGGAATGCTTCAACTTGTGAACCTGCTGCAGCTATTGGAGAGGAGGAACATATGGCTAACAATGTTGCCAGAGCTCTGTACCTTGATCATGGTATCCTGACTCCTGAGTGTTGCGGTGTTGCCACGGTTTATCTGGATGTGTCTCATGGGTGTGCAACATTTTTCACTGGGCCTATGCTTGCTACTAAAGGAATTGGATCACAAGTAGGATCATTTGACTGGATAAGTAACGATATTTGCATAGCCTGCTGTTTTTTAAGAAAACTATATATTTTTAGATAAACATTCTCTTTTGTGATTTTCTCACAAAATTTCTAAATGAACTGCACAAGAATCCTAGAAACTACTGAAATGAGACATGTTAGGTATTTTGTACCCATTACACTGTACACATCAAACTAATTGATGAAATACTGGAAGTCTGGAACAAACATTATACAGCTTCAAGGGGCCAATATTGAGCAGAGTAGTCGTCTTTATAACAGCACTTCTGATAAAATGATAATGAACCTTGGAGGATTTAGGCATAATATAATAATCTGGTATTTGTAAGTGTATAGAACCAAATGCTATATTTTTGCTAAAGATTATTGAACTTTTGACGTAACCTAGGCCATGAGTCTGCTAGAACATACAGTTTGGATGAAATTGCAGTGTTTCATTTTGTCTTTGAATGCTTGATACCAATAATTATTGGGTTTCAGATGTAATTTATCTGTTATGTGAAATCTAGAAACTGCCTCAATCAACGCATTTGTATTTATCTTGTTATATGTTCTGTCCCAGCACAGGGTTTTGCACATTAATGAAGACTTAAAAGTTCCAGAACAAAGCACTAAGGGTGCTCGAAGGAAAAATGCTTTAGGTTAGGTATATTTTTTATCCCTTCCCTAGACCTCACTCATGTGGGAGCCTCCGGTATTTGGTCTGCCCTTTTTTATAATTGTTACTGTTAATAATGTATGCTAATCGTGCCAATTAAATAATATCGTATTTTTAATCCAAATTATGTGACAGATCAAACTGTAGGTCTTGCCACTGCCTCCAAGCATCCTATGGCCACATGGTTTAGACAGTGTTATCCAGGTGGATGACGAATTGTGGTGCGGAGGGCCTACTCAATCACCACCACCGCACAAATAGGGGCATGCGGCATACCACCATTTTATGATAGATAAATTACATAATACATGTGCATCTTATCAATCCTTTGAACTTACTATAAGCTCATGTACCTCTCAAGGTCTAAGCCAAATAAGTGCTCTTAACACTCTACATCACCATGCACAGGCACTGGTTGAAAACAGATTTTGTTGGCGCTCCTGGAGTTCATACTTATGTCCTTTCCTTTCTCAAATCATAACATATCTTAGGCAGTTAAAGCTTAGCTGAATGTCAACTTACCTCCACATGCAAGATCCCAGAAACATTGCTATGTCTCGTCCGGTAAGTACAAATAAAGATTTATTTTCTGTGGTTTGTGAGGTTTTACTAGTAATAGTTTTCTGAAAATGAAACAGATGTATACTGTACAGTCTTCTGCACCCTGTCTTGCTATGCTTTCTGCTTGTTTAGTTGCTGCATCTTTATTGACTCCCTGCTGCAACGAAAAGTGAAACTATGTGTTCCATGTTATTACATTTACTTCTAAAGAATAGTTACCTTATGATAAATTTGTAAAAAAATACATCAGATATTATCTTGTGCAGCCTGGTGCTTGAGAGAGGTTATTATGTGATGTAGGTACTAGGTACCCAAAGTTTCTATAATGGGCTTAAATAAATCCTAATGAGGGAACCACAATGAGTTTCCATTGTCGTATTGTACCTGATTAAAAAAGCTGTAAGATGGAATACTTAACAAAATCATGGAGCAATGAATTAGCACTAGCAATATAGGCATACTATTGTAATCTCTACCCAACTTTTCTGTCTTGTAAAACAAAATAATCAGGCAGGCAATCATTTTCATAGGCTGATATTTGATTACATCATGATTACCATGAAATAAACTTTTCTTTTTACTGAGTGACTTCCGAAATTATCTTACTCCTTTGATGTATGAAGACTGAAGAGCCATTAATAAACCAATAATATAACTATTGACAATTCAGCTTATGATCATAATACTAAGAAATGTATAATCTATCCGCAAAAAGTTATTTCACGCGGCAAGCATTAAAGAAGTCGTCAAGGAACTCTTTTTCTTATCTACGTTTAAGAATGGTCTTTTATTTGGATATATTGCAAGCTGCAAATTACAATGCACAAAACCTATAGCACATGAACAGGGCTGTTGCACGTCTATCTATGATGCAGCTATGCACCAACCAAAATTTACTCAAGTATGTTTAGCTGTTGAAGTTACATTACATGATATGTTAACATTCCAACTAAAACAGTACTGTGATTTCACTCTCATTAGGTGATTAGCATTGTGCACATTTACATATGTTCAAAAGTGATTTAATTTTGTCTAGCACTACCTCCGTTCTTAAATATTTGTTGCCCACTAGTTCATTTTTGAACTAAAACGCGACAAATAAAAAAGAAAACATATTGCATATGCAACAAAAATGGTATTAATTAATTGAAGGTACTTGTAGCATCTTTGCATTTCTTGAGGTTCGGAAATTAAAGGTGCTCTGTGTTGGTCTATTATATATTTTTTTGTACAATGCTTGTTTTTAGTTTATAGTTGTGTTGCACTAGCATCTTATGTTTTCCTTTCTGGCAGCTTGATTTTGCTGTGCTTAAATACAAAAATCAAAGGCTTGCGGAACAACTGGAAGTCCACAAATTTGAGTTCCGTGTTCTTGAGAGTAGATTTAATGATTTAAAAGAGAAACAGAGGACACATAATGAGACACTTATCCTAGTAGAAAATTATTGGGAGCGAGTAAGTTGTTCTAACCCATGTTACTGTAACATATATATACATCATACTCATAGGTTCTCTGCTGAAATTCCCTTATCCAAACAGCTCGTAGCAGAGCTGGGTACAGTCCCTGTTTGCAAAAGTGAATCTTCACATTCAAGCTGCAGTACAGGAAACAACAATATACGGAAGGGTATGGAATTACGAATATATTGGATATTGCATTGTTGTAGAACCATACATGGAAGGATTCTATGATGTAGCTGGCTGCTGTTGGCTTATACTTCTTTCTACTAATGGATTGAAGTAGTAATAATTTAAAACATTTTTTATTTGAGGTGTTTGTAGTTCTCTGCTCCTTTCGAAATTATATTTATGTTGACAAGAGATTTACATGCATATCTCCAGAACTAGCTGTTTACTAATTGATGATTGTTAAAGGGCAGACTTTGTGCCGGAGGCTCCCACACAAGTGGGGTATGGTGAAAGAATAAACCGAGGCAAGCCTTTTCCCCACAAATGCGGAGAGGATGCTTCAAACCTGTGACCTGGTGACTCAGTGAGATAGTTCTCACCACTGCACCAGGCCTGCCTTCTCAATTGATGATTGTTAACAAATAAATTATTTATTCGAATAGCAGACTACTGTATAGCCTTTGCTTATTTATGTTGTCTACTTTAGATGTGTCTTATTTTTCATTTTGTCCTTCATATAAATGCACATCTTATTTGTCAGATGGTATATGCTTTCGCCTAGAATCAGGCTTTTTAAATGGACTTTTAGAGGCTGGTGCCAGTGCCACAGAAAGTTCAGGTTTTTCCAATTGTCAACTAGGAAATGACGTCTCTTCAGAACAATCAACAACAATTGATATTCTGCAGAAGATGTTCCTTCCATCAAGTGGTCCATGGCATGCGAATAACGAGTTTGTTTCTGCTGCTCTCAAAAAGTTGCCAGAAAATGGTTTGTTCTGCTCCATATTTTCTGTTGTAGAATAGCTTTCATGTGTCATTTAAGGTACGCTAAAATTTTCCTTAATTTGTTCATGTTCTCTAGAACACAGCAGGCAATTGCACAGTGCTACCAATGATGTGTTATCCAAGCTTCACGTGGTGATGCGTGCAGTAGATAATCTTCACTTGAAACACATGCAGTTAGCAGGGAACTATCAAAAACAAAGAGATTCGAGTGCCTGGAACAGAGCTGAACAGAAACGTCTGAAAGGTATTTTGTATTTGTTTTGTGGACGGTAATTTTGAGGGGGTTCCATCTCTTAATAGTACTTGTGTTCTTAATTGAAAGTTCTTTAGCAATATTTTAAGTTTTGTTCTGTACCCTAGATCATCAAATAAGTTAATAGTAATCTCAGTTAAAATGGTGAATGCCTTGTGGCAATAATATGTTCATTATGTTGTGAAACTGTAAATCGATTGTTTCTTGCAGTGGCACTGCCAACACATGGCATACCGATACTATATTTTATTCTATTATGTGTACCTAGCTGTCGTGTAATAGTAAACTAACCCAGTATTTATATACTTCTCAAGAGGAGTTGACTAGTGTTGTTGCCAAGTTGGAAGAAAGCAAACAAAAACTGGCAGTACTGAAAGCACAGGGAGACAATAAGCAAGCAACACCGATCCTTGTTCCTATGCTGGGAAAGAAAACTGCAGAAAAGGTGGGAGATAAACAAATAGAACTGCAAGATCTTGAAGCTACCCACAAGGAGTTAATGGTAATATCAAGTTTTTAATTTAAGAGCTCCAAACTATTGGCGAGAATGCTAGATGTGTATGGACTTTTAAGTTTGTCGTACACTAATATGAGCAGGAATTGATTTCAAAGCGTCTGGAGGAAATTAGAAGACTGCATACAGAGAGAATTGGAATTTTGAACAATTTAGCGACTTTTCAGGTTCGTTGAACCAAATATACACGATCAAGCCGAGAACAAATTGCTTCATAGTTTTGGACTCCCATACCTAATTTTTATTGTATGGTTGAAGGTTAGACTTTGTAATGTCAAACTTAACATGTCCTTTTAAACTTGTTTTGTTGCTCCCAGAATATACTGATGGATTTCAAAAGCATTCACTCTTCCAAAGCTTTTCAACTTGTCAATGACCAACTTCAGAAGTCACAAGCAGAACTGGATGGTCACCAAACATTGTTAGAGAAATTACAGGTGGTTACTGGTCAGTGCATTTGCATGTCTATCTAGCATATTTGTTTCCCTAAAAGATCTGATCTTTGGTTAAACTTCTATTTTCCATGTTTCAGGTTGAGATGGATACCTTTGTTTGGAGAGAAAGGCAATTTAATCAAAAAGTTGATTTGGCTGAAATCTCCCAGAAGGTTTCTGCATACTATGTATCTAGAATTGCTGATCTTGAAAAGGATGTCCAGAAACTATGTAATGAAAAGAATATGCTTGTGCTGAAACTTGAAGGGGCTTTGAGAGAACCTGGTGCTGTAATTACAACACAACAAGTTTGAAATACTTTTCTATCGGGTTACTGTTCAAAGCAGGAAATAATATTCGTTTTTTTTTCATCTGTCAGGTCGGAACCAGGTTATCTCAGAATTTAAAGCTCTGGTGTCATCGCTACCGAGGGAAATGGGTGCTGTGCAAACTGAACTGTCCAAACACAAGGATGCTTCCTTACAGTTGCATACTTTGCGGGCAGAAGTTCATTCACTTTCTAGTATCCGAACCAGAAAGGTAAGTTACATTTGTTAGTTTGCACGTTGGTGGGCAAGTGGAGTTGATTTGTTGATGTGTCATTTTTTTACATTTTGTTTTTAGGAACAAGAAATTGAAGAAACATCAAGATCTGCTCATGCTGGATCTGATATAAGCCAACTTCAATCTCTGGTAGACATCTTTCTCTTGGATTTTCTTTGTACCTTGAAAACTTTTAATATTTTTCTGTACTGGCAACAAAGGTGCAATGCACCTACTGCATGATTTGTTCATGCCATTGTTTTATATTAACATATTTTACATATCGTAGGTCCATGAGCTGAGGGAAAATACACAGGAGCTTAAACTATTTGTGGAGTTGTATAAGCATGACTCCACTGATTCCAGGTAGGTTCATCTAACGTTGTAATCAAATTGTGGAATAACTTATACGCGTGACATTTCTGGGGGACATGTGGGTTGCCTGCTACTCGGTTATGGCATGTTATATCTTGTAGCTCATCCTTAGTCCCGGTGGCCTGTGTCTATCATGCTAGCTATTGCAGTTAAATTTTTTTTGAATTCAATTACTTACTGAGCATTTCAACTTGTCTACTGTCCAGTTCATTTATTTTGATGGGTACGAGTTTCTGCTATATAACCTATAATCACATGTCTTACTCTCTTGTGGCAGACAGCTGATGGAATCGAGAGACAGGGAACTTGCTGAATTGGCTGGAGTCCATGTTCTCAGATATTCTCTTAATGAAAGTAAATTAGAGCAGCGTGTAATTGCAGCCAATGAAGCTGAAGCAATCTCTCAGCAGAGACTGGCAACTGCCGAAGCTGAGGTTGCTGAATTAGGGCAGAAGCTAGAAACTTCTAGGAGGTATTCATGCATCTATTCACTCTTTCTGCTACCATTAGATTTAAAAACACAATCAGAAAAGACAATATGTTTTCACATTTTATATTGGGTGGGTTCAGGGGTGGATCCAGGACCGGGTCTGCCGGGGCTGCAGCCCCGGTCCAGCAGCCCACGTCTCCTTATAACTCTGATTTTTTCTGCTGTCGTTTCCAGCGGCGGACTGAAGGTTTTAGGAGCCCGGGGCAAATTTAAAATAGAGACCCATCAAACTATTGTTATATAAAAATGGTACCAATATATAAACTCAAGGCACATCTAAAAATATTCATTTCAAACAACAAATAAATAAAAAGATACATATTATAGTATTATCTTAAAAGTTCTTTTAACATGTTTAAATACAACCGGGTTGTGAACGCTTCGTGGCTGCTAAGTATTCGATATTTCACTATTAATCTATTGTGTCTGATAGCCTAATTACTGAAGATATAACTAGGTTCGAGGCCCTATATAATTGGGGGCCCGGGGCAGCGGCCCCTCCGCTCCACCCTCAGGGCCGCCACTGGCCATTTATGCCCGGCCAGCTAATCTGTCATATCAGAAAGATGATCTATAAAGTGAACACACCCTCTATGTGAGTAGCCATTAGCCCGCGCTACATACACACGTCTATTTGGTCTTTGTTTTATGTCTGCACAGTCGAACTCGAGGTGACACCACTTGTAGTTTTCAGCCGCCACGCAGGCGGCGTTGCAGTGATGATTTTTTTTTATTTTAGCCCCTTTTTCTATTAGAATTTTAGTTTTATATCTTGACAAAGTTGTTACTCTATAATATTTTATAGAAATTTTAGCATAGTCATGGGAAGAAAGCTCGATAATTGCTGATGTATGGTAACAAGCTACAGGTCCATGTAATTTGCGCATCCTCTTCACAGCGGTTCTATTAATTTATATTGTGGGGCCATGTTTAATCTCTCCAATACATAATTCAGCCCCCTTTTTTATCTATTTCTGGATCCGCCACTGGGTGGGTTCAAGTCTGTTGAAATAGTGCATGAGGCATATTTTCTTTTATAAAATTTTCAAGTAAAGTGATATCAAGTGCTGGGTTTCTATGGCTCAGAAATCTAGTGAAACAATCTGATATACTGAAGTCTAAACATGAAGAATGTGAAGCGTACGTGGTGGAGATCGAGGTGTGGACAATCTTCCATACCTTTTGACCATAGTTATCAATGCTATATTTTCAGGCCTCAAAATTTTATTCTCTATTACAGAGCATTGGCCATGCCTATGAAGACATAATGTCACAAAATCAACAATTGCTACAGCAGATTATTGAAAGAGATGATCATAATACCAAGGTCATGATTCAAAGAACCAATTTGAGCAATTAATTTGTTCTCTCCGTGTTAGCTTTTATGTCTTCTGCATAATTTTACTTTAATTCTTTACTCAAGAAGAGGTTCTGTTTTCCACCACCATTAAATCTCTTTGTGTGAATTATTTTTTCGTTGTTACACTGACTAATGCATCAAATTATTTTTGATGCATCAACACACATTCCTATGGGCTATGGCTATGCTACTATCCAATTCAATTCCTTTGCACTTGCGTTTTTCGCGGCAGTTTTGGTATTACATTCTTTCTTCGTTGGGGATGGCTAATCTTTCTCCTGACTCTAATGAGTCCACTTTTGCTGACTGGTGGGCGAAAGTAAGTAAGCAAGTGCACAAATCCAAAAGAAGAGGCTTTAACAGTATCATCATCTTGGGGGCTTGGTGTTTATGGCTTCATCGTAATAAGGTGGTTTTTGATGGTGTCAGTCCTTCAATTATTGGCATAAAGGCAATTTTTTTGGATGAAGTTGAATTCTGGAGGCTTGCCGGTGCTAGGCATCTTGAGGCTTTGGTTCCTGGTGCTGGAATTTTTAGGTTAAGGGTTCTTTTGGGTGATTAGTGAAGAGTAGGTGTGTGGTCTGCTGGCACTTTTTGCTGTTCGGTCTCCTATTGCGTGCTGCTGTTTCCAGGCGCATTTATGGAGGCTGCAGTTTTGTGCGCAGCAGAAGTTGGTGGTTTTGTGTTTTGTGTTTTGCCTATTTTGGCATTGTACTTTGATCCATTTTGGACTGTTTTCTTCTCTTAATTTAATGACGCGCAGCTCTCCTGCGCGTTTAAGAAAAAGAAGATGGTTTGGCGGAATGAAATGATCTAAAGGAAGAATAAGTTGAGGGATATTGAGGACAAGCGATCACTATGGCTAGGGACATCAGGTGGGGATAAGGGTGGTAATGGATCGCGATCCAAATGTTTCTTCACAAAATGGTAGGGCCCTAAATAAATTTTAGTTAAAAATGAATAAAAATAGGGCCCGATCCTAATCCGATCCGGCCCTTAAATCTTATAGTGTAAAATTTAGAGCCCATTGTCACCCCTAGGTGGGGATGGATGGTCACCAACAAGTTCAGCGGAAAAGGGGGGCACTTTTCTGGGCTGACTGGTGTGTTTGGGTGGTCAAAGAGACTTGGGTGACGGGTTACCTCTGGTTTCTAGGTTGAAGTATGGAACTACCGATCATGCAGTTGGCTAACTCTTTTCTGTCTGTTGTTCATAGTATTTGTCAAAAGTGAGGCCATGTTGACCCCCCTCTTTTGCTAACCAACTTTTAGTGTCTCAACTGCGCTGTGCCATGTTTGATACAGTACCTTGTA
Organism: Zea luxurians; assembly: GCA_029449295.1. Taxonomy (NCBI): domain Eukaryota; kingdom Viridiplantae; phylum Streptophyta; class Magnoliopsida; order Poales; family Poaceae; genus Zea; species Zea luxurians. The sequence goes on along the minus strand of JAOPSE010000005.1, from coordinate 46,478,572 downwards.
CAAAAATGTCACCTTGGTGGTGTGGCATCCTAAAGTTCATGCATTCATTATGCCATCCATGTTTTTTGAATTTCTAGTGGTGTTTCTTGTTGCAGCCTTTTGGATTTTGAATTTGCTGCATACTCAGGTATGGCAACATGGCGTTGAGATTTTCAGTTGGCTTTTAAAAGTGTGTTGTTGTAGCTTAGGATCACTGGTTAAGGAGTTTTTTATATTTGGTGCCTTTTTTTTTTTTTTCGAATACGCAGGAGGGCTGCGTATCATTAAATTAAAGTAGAGGGAAAAAGGGCCTGTGGCCCGGGACAAACAGAACACACACAACACAAACACACACTCTAAACACAAACACACACTCACCCTTACAAAGCACACACCACACAGACACATACGACACCCCAACACCCCCGTCTTTTAGTAGGCTATAAGACTTTCCTTTCTCTATCCAGGGTCAAAAAGAGAGCGCAAGTTCTTGGCTCCAGCAGAAACCCACAATCTCATCTCATCTTTAAATCCATCCTCTAAGGTATTAAGGCAGGGTCGAGCTCCTTCAAAAACACACCTGTTTCGCTGCTTCCAAATACTCCAAGCCCCAAGGATTATCATACTATTAAACCCCTTTTTTTTGCTCTTAGGAATCTTGGCTGAAGCCTTTCTCCACCATTCAGCAAAAACTGAATCTCTTCTCTTAGGACCCACAGAAGAGAGACCAATGGGGGTTAAAATATTATGCCAAAACTGTCTTGTGAAGACGCAATTAGATAGAATATTTGGTGCCTTAAAATAAGCAAAAGAAGAAATGTATGGCATGGAAGCCATAGGAAGGATTACTGCCAGACCATTAAGATGTGAGAGCATGCCAACCAAATAAAAAAGGTTATATATTTAAAATACATATATTAGAAGCATACTGGAATCCAAAGTTGGCAGTGTTTCAACTTTTCCTGACTGTAGAACTAGATACTCCTGATGAGTGATGGCTATTATTTCGAACCAAACTAGGAAGCAAAACCTAATACTGAGTACATGAGTGGTGAGTCTTTAAGCCCTGGTGAATAAACTATGGTGGTTTCCTGGATTTGTAGTACTTTATGACAATGGAGATAGGTTCTTGCCCAAAGGAATTTGGCAACCTGCGTTGGTTTGAAGTTGAATGCTCCCTCTTTTCCAAAATGTAGGTTGTTTTAGTTTTGTCCTATGTCAGACATTTAATTTTGACCAAGTTCATAGGAAATGTATTAACATCTACATACCAAATAAATGCACGATCAAGAATTCATGCGTTTTTCTGTGCCCTTGGTCAAAGTTAGGAAGTTTGGCTTGAGACAAAATTAAAATGACCTACATTTTTAATGAAGTAATAATGGAAAAGGTTGACTTCCTGAAAACGGGCATGCTATTTTGCATCTTGATTTTACACTGTAGCATTGTGCAAAGAAAGAGTGCGTTGTACTTGTACCCTGTGCTGGTTTTTTTTTATTGATTGCACAGGAGAACTGTGTGCCATTGTATTGAAAGAGCAAAGCCAGCATCTTCTATTTCCATTTGTTTTATCTTATTTTCCTTTTTTGTAACTTGTGCTAGTCATCTTGCACTTAGTTTTACCAATGGCCCTGAGAAAGCTAATATGGATTATGCTTAATTTTTTTTACAAATAATCTGTTTAAGATGTCTTAGCATACTGTAATGATATGCTTAGGGCATTCTAGTTTAGTTAATTTTGTTGTGATCATGAAGTGAGTGTGATTTTGTTGGGGTTTCACTGGTAGTGAAGCTTGATTACTTAGTCAAGTTAGACCTAGGTTGTTTTGAATGTATGAAAGTGTAAGAACCATACCTTTTTTCAGTGGATGTTGACGTAGCATCTGAGTTACCTAACTGCTACTGCAGCTTTTCATGGAGGGTGTTAAAGCAAAACAGTCACACGATGCTTTGCATTTGGAAGTGTGCTCGTTGCAAAGAAATTTGCAGCATGCAAGCACTTTGATGGATCTGTGCAACCAGAAACTTATCCACCTGGAGGACAAGGTTGGTGGTACATTCATACTGGAGAGCTATGCTATTCTGTCTGGAGATCTGAATATTTAAAAAAATCATGAATTTCCAGCTAAGAGGTTGGTCAGAGCGGTTGAGGAGACTGTCAGAGGATGGAATGCAACAATCTATTTCATTGGGCAATTCTCAAAGAAAGCTTACCGGTATGCATGGGGAAGCTCCAAAGCTCGGGCAGACATTGGATGTTCTACAAGCGAAGGTTGGGAGCAATCGGGTGGAAGTTGCCGAGCTGCTTATAGAACTAGAGACAGAGAGGTGGTTCATACACACATTTACTTTTTATTCTGGCAACCGGTTTCTTAACATTTGGTCTAACAAGTTCAGTTTTTCCTCCAGGTTTAGTAAAAAGAGATTAGACGATGATTTGGATCTAATGTCAAGCAAAGCTAATTCTCTAAGAGAGAAGGTGGATAATTCCGCAGTCCTTCAAAAACTTCTCCATGAGGCTAAGGAGTACAGGGGAATACTGAAGTGTGGTATTTGTCATGACAGGCAGAAAGAGGTAGCCAGCCATCTTTAGTTGTTCCTGGCATACTGATAGTAGAAATGAATATTTAATCGAATGACGTTTTTTTTTACCTTCTGTTTGTAGGTTGTGATTGCCAAATGCTACCATCTCTTCTGCAACCAGTGCATACAAAAGTCGCTTGTTAGCCGTCAGAAGAGGTGCCCATCTTGTGGACTAAGCTTCGGTGTTAACGATGTGAAACCTATCTATATATGAAACAGAAGGTTGACGCCTGTGTTGCACACACCAGAACTGCCTGGTGCTCTACTGATTCCCGGTATATGGTAGGCCGCCATGGCGGCGGTTCAGTTAGTGATGTAGCATAAGCTTCTCTAGGTACCTTGCACAGCCAAAAAAAAAAAGAAGAAGAAAGTAAGACGCTGCATGTGATTGCTGGTACCCGCTGGCATATATGATGCTGGTGTTACCTCAAGCGTCTCTCGCAAAGTATGCCTTGCCTTTGCCCAGTCTGGTAGAATAGCCTGACCTCTTCAACCATTGCTTATTTTTTATTCATTGGGAGAAAAAGACCCAACAAGTGAGGATATTGATGCTTCCCGGAATAGTAAGCAATGTTTATATTTGTAGCTTTAGTTAGTTCAATTGGTGTAGCCGACAGTAAGGATATAGTTTCGTTTCATTTTTATTTTTCCTTTTTGAAATGTACTGGTTAGCTAGTTTGTATGTTTCAGGAGATCGACAATAGTGAGATTCCGTTAATTAAAAAAAAGAAGTGAGATTCCAGATTCATGACTTGCTTCTGTGTGGGCTTCAACCAGGAAAAAACACACTGCTGCACTGCTTTCGCCCCCACAGTGAGCTGTTTCTGCAGATCCTGAGGCTGCCTCCAGCAATACACGGTAAAGCGTTCTGTACTCTAAATTTAGGGTTCAGACAGGTCCTTTAGGCGTCCAGCAAGGAACTCTAAATGGCACTCTAAATTTTAGAGGACGCCGTATGCACCCTAGATGTGGAGACTTGCAGACGTCCGCTATCTGGGCGAGGGGTCGGGCTCCCGCGGGGGTGAAAAATCCAGAGGCGCTGTTGTCCTGTCGCTGGCGACCTCGATCCATCTCGGCGAGGGGGCCTCGCGGCGCTGCTCCTCGGCGGAGCCGGCCAAGCTGGGCTCCAAAAGGCCGTGGTCGAGCGGGTCCAGAGGCGGACCGCTCTCGGTGGCTGGAGGCAAGGAGGTGGCCGCCGACGAGACAAAGATCCAAGGATCGGCTGCAACCGTCAGTGTTCGTCGCCGTCGAACCGCCATCGCGAAGAAGCTGAGAAGATCCACGGCGCCGACGAAGGAAGTTGTGGAGAAACGCAAGCGCATCTCGACGCCGTCATCGTCATCGTCTTCCATTCGGTCGGGTGGTCCAGATCCGAAGAGAAAAAGGTACACATTGAAGATCCATTTTGCTTTCTATGATTCTAGTACTTGAAATGCTACAACTCGTCCAGATCTAGGGTTCACCCAACATACATTCGTTGGATGTAGGGTTTAGGGTTTAGGTTTTTCTCTTATAATTGATGTTGACATTAAGAAAATTTGCTTGTGCTACAACCTTTGATGTTCTAGGGATCGATGTGTATTTACAAATACATGGCGACTGGTTTAGACAGACCAATCATGAGCACTAGGTTTTGTCTTGATAATTGCTGTTGACATTAAGGAAATTTGATTGTTGTTCTACGAATCGATGTGTATTCACAAATACTTGGGCAATGCTTTTGACACATTGAATCATGAGCACTAGGTTTTCTCTTCATAATTGATGTTGACATTACGAAAATGTGATGATTTCAACTGCCTATTGGCAATACTAGGTGCTCCGGAGTATATTTACCATCAATTTAGCAACTAGGCCACGGTATACATAAAATTTTCACGTACATATATTAACACAACCATATGTTTTATGTAGACCATGGATTCGGAGAACGCAAAGCTCTGAAGAGCACTCACTCATTTAATCAGAGTAGTGGAGCAGCGTTGTGCTGACATCGTCGATGTCGTCCACGGTGCCTTCCAACCAGTTAGCGGACCAGTCCTCAATTAAATGAATCGAGCTTTAGTTCAGATCGAGGACCTCGCCAAGGACCTTGATCACCTTGCACTGGAAAAAGATTGGGAGATGGAGCACATGGCCCCTTCTCCAATTGCTGAATCATCAGAAACAGAGGATGAGCTTCTGCTTGATTATGATTCAGAGTTGAATCCTGACGATATCGTCAGCTATGACGATGGACGTGACTACTCCACCGACGACACCTATCCCTACTAGATTAGCATGCACCTAAGGAATATGTGTATGTGTTAGGTTTATGTAAGTCGTACTAGTCTTTTGTATGTGAACACAACAGATGTGTGGTACAAGTTCCTGGTTTAGTTGATGTCATGTTTAAGTTGTGGACACCTATCCGGACGCGATGTTGATGACATGTTTATTTTGACGTGCTATGTTCAATGTTATCAACTTTCCAATATATCTTGTCTTGAGCACTTCTGAGTTTGTAGTGCCTTTCCTGTTTACTGTCTCATGGTTGTGCTTTCATTTGAAATGCTTGACTCACATGTAAATATTTGAAATGCTTGCCTCATTTCAAATACACTTATTCATTTAAATCTCATGTATTTTTTATGTGAGTACCTTCAATGTACATCATGGGTACAGACTGGAACCAAGTTATGGCACAGTATGGCACATTCCTATCCGAGGATGATGCCACACAGTTTCAGAACACTGCATTTCCTCCTCCGCCTGATATACCAGCCCAGGCCTCACCACCAGCACCTCCAGTGAAGAAGGCTCCTCAACGCACAAAGCTAGCAAATTTCACGGCTGAAGAGGATATCAGGGTTTGTCAAGCATGGTTGGCTGTGAGTTGTGATCCCATTGTCAACACTGGTCAAAAGCGTTAAGGAATTTGGAATCGGATTACAGAGGCATACAACTCTCGCAGAGGATCAATGTTAGAGAGGTCTACGAAATCTCTCATGAGCAGGTGGGACAGTATCAAAACTCAATGTTCTACCTTTGCTGGATATATGATGGCTGTGCTTCGATAAAACCCAAGTGGCATGACTGATGCAGATAAGGTACGTTTATGTAGATAATATGCATATGTTCCTAAATGTACTTAACCACATCCTAGTGTTTCATGATATGCATATTTTTGTTTTCCAGACATCGCTTGCGGCTACTCGGTTTGCTGCTGTTGAAAAGAAGCCCTTCCATTTCTTACATTGTTGGTCCATATTGAAGGATCAACCAAAATGGATGGACCAGCACATGGGCAACCAAAATCCTCCACCCATCCCAATAGGTACCCAATCAAATACTATTGACTTAGATGCTGCTGAAGACTCAGGTCCATCAAGCTTTACTTCGAAGAGACCGCTTGGTCGTGATTCAGCCAAGGAAAAGGCAAAGAAGCAAAGATCAGAGAACACATCATCCACTGATTCCGAGTACCTAACACGGATGGGTGAGCTTTCTTTGGAACGGTTATCTGTGTACAAATCAGTAGCCTCAACTGAGGAGAAGAAGTTGGAGTTCATGAAAAAATAGGAGAGGCAGAAACTGATATTGGAGAGGAAGAAGCTGAATTTAGAGAAGATGAAGATGGAACGACAAAAGGTAAAGGAGGACACGAAACAAGAGGTTCTCATATTGAGCATGGATTTGACTAAATGTAACCCCCTACTTCGATAGTACTATGAGGCAAAACAACAGGAGATTCTGGCAAGGGTTACTGGAAGCTCGTCGTCAAGCAAGTGAAAGTTGATCAAGACATTGTAGTGGTTGAGGCAGTAGTGTTATTTGTTTTCGAGAACATGTTTATGTTTGTGAACTTGGGCACTTGACAATTTTCTGTTCTGTGATGTTTGAACTCAGTCATGTTGCTTAATAATAGTAGACTTGTTATATCATTCGACATGACAGTACACATAGTAGCTTGCGAATAACACACATAGTAGCTTGCGAATACCACAAATGTGAAGAACTTGATCTGTTCGCAGTACACATAGTAGCAAACATAAACTTCATACTTAACACACAGTAGCTTGCGAATAACAGAACCTACGACATGACACATTAGACATGACAGTAAGACATTTTATTGTTGATGGAAACATAAACTTCATACTTAAGCAGCTCCGAATCCATGCCGCGCCCAGTGGTGGTGGATTAGATCGACCTACAACTGATTATATTTCACTGGATCATGTAGTTGGTCGTACCTATTGTTGATGTACTCATCGCGCTCTGAAATGGAACCATGACTAGTGTCCGCCAAAACTCCGATGTTGTCGAAGCTTGTGTTCAAAGACGAAGGACCTTCATCTTCTACGATTATGTTGTGCAATATGATGCAAGTTTTCATTATATCTCCAATGTGTTGTGGGGACCAACCATATGCAGGACCACGAACTATGGCCCATCGCTTCTGTAGTACTCCAAATGTTCGTTCAATGTCTTTTCTAGCAGACTCTTGAATAGTGGCAAAATGTTGGGGTCCTCACATCATACGGATGACGGATTGTCTTGACAAACGCTGGCCAGTCCGGATAAATACCATCTGCTAGGTAATATCCCATGTTGTACGTGTGTCCATTGACGGAGAAAGTCACTGGTGGACTATCACCATTAAGATGCGAATCAAACAGGTTTGAACGCTGAAGAACATTGATGTCGTTACAGCTACCGGGCATGCCGAAGTATGCATGCCAAATCCATAGGTCATATGAGGCAACAGCTTTGAGGATCATTGTAGGGTGTTTACCGTGACCGGTAAACATCCCCTTCCATGCAGTTGGGCAGTTACGCCACTCCCAATGCATGCAATCGACACTACCAAGCATACCAGGGAAGCCGCGCGACTCTCCAACTTGGAGAAGCCTAGCGATATCAGCAGGAGTAGGTTTCCTGAGATAGTACCCCCCAAAAGCAGTTTGGATGGCGGTGCAAAAGTGTTTCAAAGCCTCGTGTGCCGTAGATTCACCAATGCGTACGTATTCGTCAACGACATCCGCAGGAACACCGTATGCAAGGATACATACGGTAGCAACAACTTTCTGAAGGGCAGATAGACCTAGCTCACCGACACAGTTTGGACGTTGAACGAAGTAGGGATCCACTTGTTGCACAGCAAGAACGAGGCGCTCGAACACATGGCAACGCATGCGAAACCTATATTGCAAACTTTTTTTAGTACAATTGACAAGTACATACTATGGACGTGAATAGATGTGCGTATGAATAAACATACCTCCTCCGAAATTGTGCATCCGTGTAAATCGGTTACACGCAAAAGTAGTCGGCTTGGATTCTTGCATCACCACTGATATGGTCACGATGGATTCGAACACGATCGGGAATGGAACCAGCATACAGACGCTCGTGAAGTGCACGACGCCTACGATGTTGGTACGTCGCAACCTCGAGCTCATGGTCTTCATCTTCCATGTCTTGCGCCATCCTAAGAAAAATATTGGAATCGACGAACCGGTTCATTGTTGTGGAGGAGTGTATGCGATGTGTGAGTGAAGTGTTGAAGTAGTGATTATTTATAGAAGGGATAGGCTTCAGAGAGAAGCCATGCTCTTGTCGTGCAGCCGAAGCTAGACAATGGCTTGTTGAAGAAGTATCGTGGCTTCTGGCGGAAGCATGTCAATTTGTAAACATATTTTTCATACGATTCAAATACCGTGGCACGTTTTTTCGACAACAATTACACACAACATAAAATGTAATGTTATTTATTTTGTACATTTCGAAATTATTAATGAACCATTGTTTTTAGATTATTATTTCTAAAATTATTGAATACAATATTTTTAGCATCCTTTGAATACCATGAAATGGGTACAAAACAAAGAAAACAGAAAAAGAAATGGAAAAAGGAATTATGTTAACACTGTAGCTTTAGGAGATCGAATTTAGGGGACGTTGCTGGAGACACAGAAGATATAGAGGATAGAATCTTTTAGAGTGTGATGTAAAGTACAGGGAATATTCCTTTAGGAGACGAAATTTAGGGGACGCTGCTGGAGACAGCCTGACGAGACGGTGTGCCGGCCGAGCCTTTAGCGAGCCAGTCAGTCCTTGCTGCAACAGGGTCGCCTTCCTGACTCATGTGGTCGGCAACCAAGACTTTTCTACTAGCATCAGCTCTAGTACATCTCTGGCATTCAGAGCAGAAAGAAATACGTTGTCATGCCTGTGCAGTGCAGCACATTGCAGCATCTCAGAGGCTACGTTACCAAAAGGTTCTTAGGTCTACTGAGAAGCATTCACAGTTCAGTAGTAGATTACAGTTGCCAGAGACATTTCCAACAAGCAGAGATAGGCCGAGATGCCAGGGCACGTGGGTTCTTTAAGGGTGTGTTTAGTTGCAATGACAGGATGAAACGATCCTTCCAATAAGATTGTTTGGTTTACCTTGTCGGCGTTTCGACCCCGGGGGGGGGGGGGGGGGGTCCCTGGACCGACGAGTGAATTGTCGCCGCGTGTCCCAGCCCAGATGGGTCGGCGCGAGACGGAGCACGAAGGGGGGTAGAAGAGAGAGGGGAAAGCCCGCGTCCTCCGTGTTTGTCCTGCGCCCAGGTCGGGTGCGCTTGCAGTAGGGGATTACAAGCGTCCGCGTGGGGGGAGAGCGAGGGACTCTACGCGTCGCCCCGTCCTCCCGCGCGGCCAACCTTCTCATAAGAGAGCCCTGGACCTTCCTTTTACAGGCGTAAGGAGAGGGTCTAGGTGTACAATGGGGGGTGTAGCAGTGCGCTATCGTGTCTAGCAGAGAGGAGCTAGTGCCCTAAGTACATGCCGTCGTGGCAGCCAGAGAGGTTTTGGCACCCTGTTCATGTGATGTCGTGGCCGTCGGAGGAGCGTTGGAGCCTTGCGGAAGGACAACTGTCGGGGCTGTTGAGTCCTTGCTGACGTCTCCTTGCTTCCGTAAGGGTTTGAGAGTCGCCGTCGTCATGGAGCACGCGGGGCGCCATCATTATCTGTTTTCCGGGGCGAGCCAGATGGGACGCTGGTCCTGTTACCCGTAGCCTGAGCTAGCTAGGGATAGGGTAATGATGGCCCCCCCCTATGACGTGGTCGGTCCGAGCCCTGGGTCGGGCGAGGCGGAGGCTCCTCCGAGGTCGGGGTCGAGTTGGTCTTCCGAGGCCGAGCCCGAGTCCGAGCCCTGGGGTCGGGCGAGGCGGAGTTCGTCGTCTTCCGGGGCCGAGCCCGAGTCCGAGCCCTGGGGTCGGGCGAGGCGGAGTTCGTCGTCTTCCGGGGCCGAGCCCAAGTTCGAGCCCTGGGGTCGGGCGAGGCGGAGTTTCCTATGGCGCCCGAGGCCAGACTTGGCTGCTGTCAGCCTCACTCTGTCGAGTGGCACAGCAGTCGGAGCAACGCAGGTGGCGTTGTCTTCTTGTCAGGCCGGTTAGTGGAGCGACGAAGTGACTGCGGTCACTTTCGGCTCTGTCGACTGAAGGGCGTATGGCAGGATAAGATGTCAGGCCATCCTTGCATTAAATGCTCCTGCGATTCGGTCGGTTGGTGTGGCGATCTGGCCAAGGTTGCTTCTTGGCGAAGACTGGGCCTCGGGCGAGCCGAAGGTGTGTACGCCGCTTGAGGGGGTCCTCGGGCGAGACATGAATCTTCCGGGGTCGGCTGCCCTTGCCCGAGGCTGGGCTCGGGCGAGGCGAGGTCGTGTCCCTTGAGTGGACCGAGCCTTGGCTTAATCGCACCCATCAGGCCTTTGCAGCTTTGTGCTGATGGGGGTTACCAGCTGAGATTAGGAGTCTTGGGGGTACCTCTAATTATGGTCCCCGACAGTAGCCCCCGAGCCTCGAAGGGAGTGTTGATACTCGCTTGGAGGCTTTTGTCGCACTTTTTTGCAAGGGGACCGGCCTTCCTCGGTTGCTTTTTGTTCCGGTGGGTGCGCGCGAGCGCACCCGCCGGGTGTAGCCCCCGAGGCCTCGGAGGAGTAGTTTGACTCCTTCGAGGTCTTAGTACGTTTCGTAACGCTTCGGCCGGTCTGGCCGCTCCCTCATGCGAACTGGCCGTAGCCCGGGTGAACAGTCGAGTCCCAAGTTCTCGGGCTGGTATCTTGACGCTGTCAACGGTTTGGCCGGAGCTGGGTTTGCAAGAGCAGCCCCCGAGCCTCCGCACAGAGCGAGAGGACGGTCAGGGATAGACTCGACTTTTTTTACATACGCCCCTGCGTCGCCTTTCTGCAAGGAGGAGGGGGGAAAGCGCCATGTTGCCCTCGGAGGACGCCGAACATGGTGTCTCCAGTGAGTTGCTAACGGGTAATCCGAGTGGACGCCCGTGCCCCATTTGTTAGGGGTCGGCTAGTGGCCCGGAGGCGCGCTCCAAAAGTACCTGCGGGTGACTTGCCGGACCCGGTCCCCTTTTGATGGGGTCCGAGGGCTCAATGCCTCCCTCTAATGGGATTCCGTTACAAAATTGTTCCCGTTGGTCTCGGAAATGTCCTAGGGTACCTCGGGAGCGCAGCCCGAGCCTCGGTTATGTATCGAACGTACCCAGGGTCATCCCTCGCTCTGCGTCTGAGGCGGCTGTCGAACCCTTCGGGGCCAGCCTTCGAACCCCTGATCAGTAGTGGGCGCGGAGCCCGAGTGGCCTGAGGCGGCCGTTGAACCCTTTCGAGGGGCCGTCCTTTGAACCTCTGATCAGTAGGGGGGCTCGGGGCCCGCTTCCTTCACGGAGAAGGATCCCTTTCGGAGTATCCCCTTTTCTGACCCCTGAGGCAAGAGAGAGAAAGAGGAAGTGAAAAGGATACGAAATCGAATGACGTGGCACACCTTTTTTGACGCGGTCATTATGGCGGAGGTGAAGCGTCGCCTGCTTCGCCTGCCAAAGGTGTCGCCTGTCCTGCCGCAGAGTTAATGCGACGGGATGAGTGGTTCACGGGGCGGCCGTTGCGCGTGCACGAGCCGTTCGAGGAATGGGCGTCTCTTTGAGTTTTGAACCTTGCGGCGGGTTCGGGCGAAGTGTTGAATGGGTCTCGCCTGGGCCTTTATATATTCGGGAGAGGGGCTAGTGACAGTTCTTTACTCAGCTGCTTGCCTCCCACTTAGGTTTTCGCAACCCAAGGGAATAGCCAGAGAAAGGAAACCGCGCACCCAGTTCCTCCGCCGCCACCTCTTCCGCTTGGGGATGGCCGACCGGGTGACCATTGTCCCGCCGCGCGACCCGTGGCCTTTCTCCACCGTCACGGCAGATGACCTGGAGGCCCTTGTTGCTGAGGGTTTGCTTCGTCCTCTCTCTGGTGACTCGTAGCCGGAGTGGATGGCCCCTCCGAGCGGAGCCGCCCCGTCCCCGCCGCCGGGGTATGTCGTGAGCTTTGTCTCCTTTCACGAGCGGGGGTTCGGAGTGCCGGCAAGCCGTTTTATGCGTGCGATTCTGCATGTCTACGGGGTGGAGCTGCACAACCTCAGTCCCAACTCCATCTCACAAGCTGCCATCTTTGCGGCGGTTTGTGAAGGATACTTGGGGATTGACCCTCACTGGGACTTGTGGACCCATCTCTTCTCTGCGGAGCTTTTTGCCTCGCCGACGGGAAAGGAGGGTCCGCATGGCGGTGCGGGCCGGTGGCTGCATCCTCCAGCTGAGGCAGGCGCGGGCGCTGCAGTACATCCCCGTCGTCCTGGCGTCTTCGAACAAAGGGTGGCAGCATCGGTGGTTCTATCTCCGAAATGACGACGGGAGGCTCCCGTCGTTTTCTCAGCGAGTGGTGACCGCCGCCGCTGATAACTGGCGCTACGGGACCCCGCGTGACAGGCAGAAGAATCTCCAGCCCCTTCTGAAGGCCCTGGAGGAGCTGCGGAAAGGAGGGCTCACCGCTACGGGGGTGGTTGCCGCCATTCACCACCGGAGGATGCTTCCTTTGACGGGGCGGCGGCTGCCGCTTTGGGAGATGACGCCGGGGGTCGACTTGGAGGGTTCGCGGATGTCCTCGGATCCCCTTCCCATCGAAGACCTCCACAGGCGGGTAGCGGGCACGTTGGGGGAGCCGGACGCCGGTGCCCTTTCCCAGCTCTCGATGCGTCCCGATCGTGGGTGTGTGTCCCTGGTGAATGTCCGCGCCTTCTTCCTTCTTGTGTCGGATTGCCCTTGGTTTTCACAGCCGAGACCTTTCGTCCGTCTCCAGGAGGTGGGATTTCACAAGTCTTCCCTGCCACCGGTCCCGGAGGACGCGGTGGACCGAGCTGCGCGGAGGGTCACCGCGGAGAAGAGGAAGGAGAAGAAGGACACGGAGAAGGCTCGGGCCCGCGAGCGGATGCGGGCTCGGGACGCCTTGGAAAGGCTTTGTCGTCGGCAGGAGAGGGATGGGCTCCCGAGGGAGCCATCGCGGGAGACGCCTGATGATGACGACAACGATGATGAAGACGATGATGAAGATGACGACATGGCGGTCCGCCTCGGCCTCAGCTCGGATCTGAGGCTGGGCCAGGGGTCGTCGAGCCAGCCCCCGAGCGGGCTGGCGCCGTCGGTATCTGGGGCCGGGACGTCGGGGTCCCGGTCCGAAGAACGGGGGCAGGCCGAGGGGGTACTTGACCCCTTGGCCGAGGTAGTTGAGGTGACCCCGGGGTCTCAGGCCGAGCCGCCTGTTTCCGAAGAACCGTTGCTCGTGCCGACTGTGCAGGAGGGTGACCCTCGGGTCGCCGTGGCTATGCCTGGGCAGTCCGTCCCTCTGGTGCCTCGGGCGCCTGAGGCAAGGATGAAGCCGGCAGCGGGGCTGACCTCGGTGGTACCTTTGGAGATCGAGGCTCGAGAGACCTCCCCACAGGCACGATTGATCGTGGCCCGGAGTGGGTAAGTATCTTAGGATATCTTTGTCCTGGCTCCTCCTTCGTGTGTTCTGATCCTGCTCCTCCTTTTCCTCCCAGCAAACGGAGGCATGGTTCGACCGGTCTGGCTCCCCGGAAGGCCCTCAAAACGGCGCCGGCTTCTGCAGCCAGTGCCGCACCGGGCCTCGCTGGCCAGCTGGCCTTCTTACAAGATGCCCCAAAGCGGGAGGCCCAGGCGGCACAAGTCGCCGTGGGGCGAGCTCCCGAGGTTGACTCTTCTGTCGAGGCCGCTGCCGTTCTGGCCGTGGAGCTACCCGTCGCCGCCGACGCTGAGATGGCCGAGGCGTCACTACCTGATGCCTCGGAGGAGGGGGGCGCAGAACCGCGACCTTCCCCGCCGAGCGGCTGCCTTGTCCCCGCGCGGCATAGTTCCGAGGGGCGGCGCTAGTTGCTTCGGTTCCGGACCCGTGGGGCCTCGGATCCCCTCTTCGTTCTTGACGATGAACAGGAGGAGCAGTCTTGGGACGGGCTTCGTGAGTGTGCCGAGGCAACAGTGGGATCGCTTCGGTCGACCTTGGAGGTCCTTTGCAGGGACGTTCCCAAGATCCTCCAGGTAATGACTTCAGGCATACCTTTCTCGTGATTAAGGCGTTCTTTGTGACGTCCCGCTTCCTTCCCTCAGGATCTGACGGATCTAAGCGCCGCCAAGTCGTCGTTCATCCGCCGCGAGGTTGATGTCTGGGGTTCGCTGCGGTCCCTGAGGACCACGCTTGCCAGTGCTACCGCGCGCCTCTCCCAACAGAGCGCCGAGGTGGCGAACCTTCGGTTGCTCTGTGCCGATCTGGGAGCGGAGGCGGCGGCGGCACGCGCAGAGGCGCAACAGCGGCAGTCGGAGCTTGACCAGGCCACCAGCGAGTGGGACCATTCTCGGGGCCGGGCCGACGAGGCCGAAAGCCGGGCTGAGGCTCTTGGAGTCCAGTTAGCCGAGGCGTCTGCTCGGGCTGGAGCCCTTGCAGCGGACCTCGCCATGGCCCAAGCCGCATCCTCGGAGCAGCGTGCCCAAGCCGAAGGTATGTCTCGGCTGTTTGAAGATTTTGTTTCAGCTTGGTTCTTCAACTCGTGTTTGAGGTCTTCCGCTTTGGCTGTTCGCAGAGCTTGAGTCTGCCCTTGATAAGTCCACCAGGGCGCTTGCTTAGGCGGCCGAGCAGAGGGAGACCGACCGCGCGGCCATGTCCGAGGCCATCTCGGCCTTCTGCTGGGTCTTCGGCTTCGACGACGCCCCCTCGGGAAGCTCCCCTAAAAGTCGCCTGCAAGCCTTGGGTGACCATGCGCGTGGCAGACTTCGCGAGGCGTTGCATCACGGCGTCAGGCGGGCCTTCGCCGTGCTCGCTTCCCACTATGACGTGGATCTGGAGCGGGTGAGCGAGGGGTATTGCCTCCCCGACGAAGATGAAGCCGCTCTGGCCGAAGTCCAGAGGCTTGACGTGGCCGCCGTGGCCCCAAGCGCGATGCTGGCAACCACCTTCGAGGCAGAGATCCTCCCGCTTGTGCCGTCATCCGAGGCCGAGGCGGATCTTGCCGAGGGTGGAGACGAAGTCGAGGGCGCGGCTCCTTCTCCGGGCGACGCCTGATTCTGCCGGAGCAGTTTTCTTTGAATGCATACGTGTCTTTTGCGGCTGCCAAGGCCCGAACACTTTATTATCGTAATATAAGATCGTGTTTCTTTTCCTTCCGTTTTATCCGGACCCGTTCGTCAGTAGCAGGGTAGCTTGCCCAAGTAAGAGTCATTTTTCGTGGTAGGCGACGAGTGAGGTATCCGTATCCCAGAGGCGTAGGAGTCCCTCGGCTCGGTCGGCCTTGCCACTTACATGCGCCCTTATTCGTTTCTTGGGGTCCCGTTACTGACATAGCCGGGGGACGCGAAAGCTTTTTGATGGAAGTCTTTTTTCGTGGAAAATTTTGATGCAGAGGGGGTTCCCCCCTTCTAGCCCCCGAGGGAGGGTCAGGCTTTGCTGAGGCAAGGCTGACCCTTCCTTGATGGTTAGACTTTGAACGTGAACGAGGTGTACGAACGACTTGAAAGCATCTTAAGGGTAGAAGTGACGTAGCTGTCGGATGTTCCAAGCGTTGCTGTAGACCTCGCCTTGGCTGTTGGTCAGCTTGTATGTCCCGGGCTTCAGAACCTTGGCGATGACGAACGACCCTTCCCAGGGAGGCGTGAGCTTGTGCCGCCCTCGGGCGTCTTGTCACAGCCGAAGCACCAGGTCGCCTGCTTGAAGGTCTCGAGACCGAACCCCTCGGGCGTGGTAGCGTCGCAGGGACTGCTGGTACCGCGCCGAGTGTAGTAAGGCCATGTCCCGAGCCTCTTCGAGCTGGTCCAGTGAGTCTTCTCGGTCGGTCTGGTTTCTTCGGTCGTCGTACGCCCTCGTCCTCGGGGAACCGTATTCTAAGTCCATGGGCAAGACGGCCTCGGCC
Source organism: Zea luxurians (assembly GCA_029449295.1). Classification (NCBI taxonomy): domain Eukaryota; kingdom Viridiplantae; phylum Streptophyta; class Magnoliopsida; order Poales; family Poaceae; genus Zea; species Zea luxurians. The sequence continues at coordinate 46,462,739 of JAOPSE010000005.1, read as the reverse complement.
CCATAGACTAGAAAGAACGGTGTGAAACCCGTGGCTCGGCTCGGCGTTGTCCTCAGACTCCAGACCACCGAGGGGAGTTCCTTTATCCACCGCTTTCCGAACTTGTGGAGGTCGCTGTAGATCCTCGGCTTGAGTCCTTGCAGAATCATGCCGTTGGCACGTTCCACTTGCCCATTCGTCATGGGGTGAGCCACGGCAGCCCAGTCCACCCGGATATGGTGATCCTCGCAGAAGTCCAGGAACTTTCGGCCGGTGAACTGGGTGCCGTTGTCGGTGATGATGGAGTTCGGGACCCCAAAGCGATGGATGATGTTGGTGAAGAATGCCACCGCCTGTTCGGACCTGATGCTGTTTAGGGGTCAGACCTCGATCCACTTGGAGAATTTGTCGATGGCGACCAGCAGGTGCGTGTAGCCCCCGGGTGCCTTCTGCAAGGGACCGACGAGGTCCAGTCCCCACACAGCAAACGGCCAGGTGATGGGTATTATTTGCAGAGCCTGAGCGGGTAGGTGGGTCTGCCTTGCGTAGAACTGACACCCTTGGCAGGTGCGGACAATCCTAGTGGCGTCGGCCACCGCGGTCGGCCAGTAGAAACCTTGTCGAAAGGCGTTTCCAACAAGGGCTCGGGGCGCTGCGTGATGACCGCAAGCCCCCGAGTGTATTTCTCGTAAGAGCTCCTGGCCTTCGGCGATGGATACGCACCGCTGGAGGATGCCGGATGGGCTGCGGTGGTAGAGCTCCTTTCCGTCACCCAGTAAGACGAACGACTTGGCGCGCCGCGCCAGTCGCCGAGCCTCGGCTCGGTCAAGGGGCAGCTCTCCTTGGAGGAGATATTGCAGGTACGGGGTTTGCCAGTTTCGATTAGGCTGGACCCCACTCCGCTCTTCCTCGACGCGCAGTGCCTCACCCTCGGGGGCCGAGGGTGTCTCGGGCCGAGCCGAGGGCGCCTCGGGCTGTGCCGAGGATGCCTCGGGCTGAGCCGAGGCCTTCTCGGGCTCGGGCGCGTCGTCGGTCTTGACTGAGGGTTGATGTAGGTCTCGGGAGAAGACGTCCGGGGGAACCGTTGTCCGCCCCGAGGCTATCTTAGCCAGCTCGTCCGCAGTCTCGTTGTGTCGTCGGGCGATGTGGTTGAGCTCGAGCTCGTAGAACTTGTCCTCCAGGCGCCGAACCTCATCGCAGTAGGCTTCCATCTTCGGGTCGCGGCAGTGGGAGTTCTTCATAACTTGGTCAATGACGAGCTGTGAGTCGCCGCGAGCGTCGAGGCGTCGGACCCCTAGCTCAATGGCGATACGCAACCCGTTGACCAGAGCTTCGTACTCAGCCACGTTGTTGGACGCCGGGAAATGGAGGCGCAGCACGTAGCGTAGGTGTTTCCCGAGGGGCGAGATGAAGAGCAGGCCCGCGCCTGCCCCTGTTTTCATCAGCGACCCATCGAAAAACATGGTCCAGAGTTCCGGCTGGATCGGAGCCGCCGGGAGCTGGGTGTCGACCCATTCAGCCACAAAGTCCGCCAGGACTTGGGACTTGATGGCCTTCCGAGGGGCGAACAAGATCGTCTCGCCCATGATTTCCACCGCCCACTTTGCAATCCTACCCGAGGCCTCTCGGCACCGGATGATCTCCCCCAGGGGGAAGGATGACACCACAGTCACCGGATGAGACTCGAAGTAGTGCCGCAACTTTCGCCGCGTCAGGATCACCGCGTACAGCAGCTTCTGAATTTGCGGGTAGCGGATCTTGGTCTCGGATAGTACCTCGCTGATGAAGTAAACCGGCCTCTGGACGGGCAATGCATGCCCTTCTTCTTGTCTCTCAACCACGATCGCGGCGCTAACCACCTGAGTGGTAGCGGCGACGTAGATCAAGAGGGCTTCTCCGGCGGCAGGGGGCACCAAGATGGGCGCGTTCGTAAGGAGTGCCTTCAGGTTCCCGAGGGCTTCCTCGGCCTCGGAGGTCCAAGTGAAGCACTCGGTCTTTCTTAAGAGGCGGTACAGAGGTAGGCCTCTTTCGCCGAGGCGCAAGATGAAACGGCTCAGAGCCGCAAGGCATCCCATGACCCTCTATACGCCTTTCAAGTCCTTGATGGGCCCCATGTTGGTGATGGCCGTGATTTTCTCCGGGTTGGCCTCGATGCCCCGCTCGGAGACGATGAACCCCAAGAGCATGCCTCGGGGGACTCTGAAGACACACTTCTCGAGATTGAGTTTTACGCCCTTTGCCTTGAGACACCGGAATGTCGTTTCAAGGTCGGAAAGGAGGTCGGAGGCTTTCCTCGTCTTGACTACGATGTCATCGACATAAGCCTCGACCGTTCGACCAATGTGTTCGCCGAACACGTGGTTCATGCACCTTTGGTACGTCGCACCCGCATTCCTCAAACCAAATGGCATAGTAACATAGCAGTACATGCCAAAAGGTGTGATGAAAGAAGTCGCGAGCTGGTCGGACTCTTTCATCCTGATTTGGTGATACCCTGAGTAGGCATCGAGGAAAGACAGGGTTTCGCATCCCACAGTGGAATCCACGATTTGATCAATGCGAGGCAAAGGATAGGGAACTTTTGGGCATCCTTTGTTTAGACCAGTGTAGTCTACACACATCCGCCATTTCCCTCCTTTCTTTCTCACAAGCACGGGGTTGGCAAGCCATTCGGGATGGAATACCTCTTTGATGAACCCTGCGACCATCAGCTTGTGGATCTCCTCGCCTATGGCTCTGCGCTTTTCTTCGTCGAATCGGCGCAGAGGTTGCTTCACGGGACGGGCTCCAGCTCGGATATCCAGAGAGTGCTCGGCGACATCCCTCGGTATGCCAGGCATATCCGAGGGACTCCACGCGAAAACTTCGGTGTTTGCGCGGAGAAAGTCGACGAGCACTGCTTCCTATTTGGGGTCGAGCTCGGAGCCGATCCAGATCCGCTTGGAGGCGTCGTTGCTGGGGTCGAGTGGGACGGACTTAACCGTCTCCGCTGGCTCAAAGTTGCCGACATGGCGCTTCACGTCTGGCGCCTCCTTGGAGAGGCTCTCCAGGTCAGCGATGAGGGCCTCGGATTCGGCGAGGGCCTCGGCGTACTCCACGCACTCTACGTCGCATTCGTGCGCGTGTCGGTACGTGGGGCCGACGGTGATGACCCCATTGGGGCCCGACATCTTGAGCTTGAGATAGGTGTAGTTGGGGACGGCCATGAACTTGGCATAGCATGGCCTCCCCAGTACCGCGTGGTAGGTTCCTCGGAACCCGACCACCTCGAACGTGAGGGTTTCCCTTCTGAAGTTGGAGGGAGTCCCGAAGCAGACGGGCAGATCGAGTCGTCCGAGGGGTTGGACACGTTTCCCGGGGATGATCCCGTGAAAAGGCGCCGCACTGGCCCGGACCGAGGACAGATCGATCTGCAGGAGCTCGAGGGTCTCGGCGTAGAAGATGTTGAGGCTGCTGCCTCCGTCCATGAGGACCTTGGTGAGCCTGACGTTGCCGATGACGGGGTCGACAACGAGCGGGTATTTCCCCGGGCTCGGCACGCGGTCGGGGTGATCGCCCTGGTCGAAGGTGATGGGCTTGTCAGACCAGTCTAGGTAGACTGGCGCCGGCACCTTTACCGAGCAGACCTCCCGACGCTCTTGCTTGCGGTGCCGAGCCGAGGCGTTCGCCACTGGCCCACCGTAGATCATGAAGCAGTCGTGGACCTCGGGGAACTCCTCTGCCTTGTGATCCTCCTTCTTATCGTCGTGGGGGGCCCAGCCACCCTCCGCAGGTGGCCCGGCCCTGTGAAAGTGACGCCGAAGCATGGCGCATTCCTCAAGGGTGTGCTTGATGGGCCCCTGATGATAGGGGCATGGTTCCTTGAGCATCTTGTCGAATAGATTGGCGCCTCCGGGAGGTTTCCGAGGGTTCTTGTACTCAGCGGCGGCGACAAGGTCCGCGTCGGCCGCGTCGCGTTTCGCTTGCGACTTCTTCTTGCCTTTTTTCTTGGTGCCGCGCTGAGCGGACGCCTCGGGAACATCTTCCGGCTGGCGGCCCTGGGGCTGTTTGTCCTTCCAAAAAATGGCCTCAACCGCCTCCTGGCCAGAGGCGAACTTGGTGGCGATGTCCATCAGCTCGCTCGCCCTGGTGGGGGTCTTGCGACCCAGCTTGCTCACCAGGTCGCGGCAGGTGGTGCCGGCGAGGAACGCGCCGATGACATCCGAGTCGGTGACGTTGGGCAGCTCGGTGCGCTGCTTTGAGAATCGCCGGATGTAGTCCCAGAGAGACTCTCCTGGCTGCTGGCGGCAACTTCGGAGATCCCAGGAGTTCCCAGGGCGCACGTATGTGCCCTGGAAATTACCGACGAAGGCTTGGACCAGGTCATCCCAGTTGGAGATCTGCCCCGGAGGCAGATGCTCCAGCCAGGCCCGAGCGGAGTCGGAGAGGAACAGGGGGAGGTTGCGGATGATGAGGTTGTCATCGTCTGGTCCACCCAGTTGGCAGGCCAGCCGTAGTCCGCGAGCCACAGTTCCGGTCTTGTCTCCCCCGAGTACTTTGTGATGGTAGTCGGGGTTCGGAACCGGGTCGGGAACGGCGCCCGTCGTATGGCTCGGTTGAAAGCCTGCGGGCCGGGCGGTTCGGGCAAGGGGCTCCGATCCTCCCTGCTATCGTAGCGTCCCCCACGCCTGGGGTGGTAGCCTCGGTGCACCCTCTCGTCGAGGCGGGCTCGATGGTTGCGGTGGTGGTGCTCGTTGCCGAGGCGTCCCGGGGCTGCAGGCGCTGTGTTGCGCGTGCGCCCGGTGTGGACCGAGGCTTCCCGCACGAATCGGGAAGTCGCGGCGCGGTGCTCCGAGGGGTATCCCTGCCTTCGGGAGGTAGAGCTCTCGGCCCGTCGGACCGCGGCATCCTCCAGGAGATTCTTGAGCTCTCCCCGGATCCGCCGCCCTTCGGTGGTTGATGGTTCCGGCATCGCGTGGAGAAGTATTGCTGCTGCAGCCAGGTTCTGGCCGACCCCACTGGAAGCCGGTGGCGGCCTTGCCCTGTCGTCGTCGGCGATGCGGAGCTGAACGCCCTGGGGTAGATGACGCGCTTCTCCGGCCGGAGCTTGGTCTACCCATTCCTGCCCAATGTTCCGGCGGAGCGGCTCAAGTGTTCCTGCCCCCTCGTCGAGCCTGGCCTGCATCTCGCGGATTTGCTCGAGCTGTGCGTCCTGACCCCTCGCAGGGACTGGGACCACAACTAGCTCCCGAAGGATGTCAACGCGAGGCGCAGGCCTAGGGGGATCACCGTTTTCCGGTATACCAAGATGGTTGCCTTCGTCGGGACCCCCTAGATCGACGTGGAAACATTCACGACTTGGGCCGCTGTCTCCGTCGCCGAAGCTGCGGCTACCGTCTGAACAATCGGAAAGGCAGTAGTCGCATGCGGTCATGAAGTCCCGCATTGCGCTGGGGTTACCGAGCCCGGAGAAATCCCAACCAAAGTCGGGCTCGTCATCTTCCTCGGAACCCGAGGGTTCGTAGGTCGAGACGGCCGTCAGCCGGTCCCAGGGTGACCACATATGATACCCTGGAGGGCTGGTGCATGCCTCTATGAAGGCTTCCACCAAAGTGGGGTCGCTTGGTGGGTCGAGGCCGAATCCAAAAGGCATGAGACGGGAGTCGGTCGGTACCTCTTGGTCGACAGGTGGTGACGTTGTCATGTCAGGGGCGGACTGCACCATCGTCTCAGGTACGAGGGTGACGCCCAGCAAGTCCTTCGTGAGCGTGCTGGCGTCGTCCGTCCGCTCGGAGTTGGCGTGTTGCGGGGGAAACGGCGCTCGTCTTCGTCTCAGACGCGAGGTCGACGCCCGACGTGTCACCCGTCGGGGCGCCGGCGCCGTCGACTCGCTTGACAACCGATGAGGTGCCGCCTCCTGCTTGGCCATGGTTGCCCCGCCTCCTCCTCCTCCGGTGGGGGAGGTGACGGGACAAACTCGGACGTCGTTCTTCCGCCTCGTGAGGAAGACGTCGTCGATTCCGCCGCCGGCGGGCGGGTTGTCGGTCGCCATTGTCGCCGTCGCGCGGCGGAGGAAGGAGTATCATGTCGTAGCTGCCGTCGAGGGACATGAACTCAAGACTCCCGAAACGGAGCACCGTCCCGGGTTGGAAAGGTTGCTGGAGACTACCCATCTGGAGCTTGACGGGGAGCTGTTCGTCAACACATAGCAGGCCCCTACCCGGCGCGCCAACTGTCGGCGTTTCGACCCCGGGGGGGTCCCTGGACCGACGAGTGAATTGTCGCCGCGTGTCCCAGCCCAGATGGGTCGGCGCGAGACGGAGCACGAAGGGGGGTAGAAGAGAGAGGGGAAAGCCCGCGGCCTCCGTGTTTGTCCTGCGCCCAGGTCGGGTGCGCTTGCAGTAGGGGGTTACATGCGTCCGCGTGGGGGGAGAGCGAGGGACTCTACGCGTCGCCCCGTCCTCCCGCGCGGCCAACCTTCTCGTAAGAGAGCCCTGGACCTTCCTTTTATAGGCGTAAGGAGAGGATCCAGGTGTACAATGGGGGGTGTAGCAGTGCGCTATCGTGTCTAGCAGAGAGGAGCTAGTGCCCTAAGTACATGCCGTCGTGGCAGCCAGAGAGGTTTTGGCACCCTGTTCATATGATGTCGTGGCCGTCGGAGGAGCGTTGGAGCCTTGCGGAAGGACAGCTGTCGGGGCTGTCGAGTCCTTGCTGACGTCTCCTTGCTTCCGTAAGGGTTTGAGAGTCGCCGTCGTCATGGAGCACGCGGGGCGCCATCATTATCTGTTTTCCGGGGCGAGCCAGATGGGACGCCGATCCTGTTACCCGTAGCCTGAGCTAGCTAGGGATAGGGTAATGATGGCCCCCCTGTGACGTGGTCGGTCCGAGCCCTGGGTCGGGCGAGGCGGAGGCTCCTCCGAGGTCGGGGTCGAGTTGGTCTTCCGAGGCCGAGCCCGAGTCCGAGCCCTGGGGTCGGGCGAGGCGGAGTTCGTCGTCTTCCGGGGCCGAGCCCGAGTCCGAGCCCTGGGGTCGGGCGAGGCGGAGTTTCCTATGGCGCCCGAGGCCAGACTTGGCTGCTGTGAGCCTCACTCTGTCGAGTGGCACAGCAGTCGGAGCGACGCAGGCGGCGCTGTCTTCTTGTCAGGCCGGTCAGTGGAGCGGCGAAGTGACTGCGGTCACTTTTGGCTCTGTCGACTGAAGGGCGTATGGCAGGATAAGATGTCAGGCCATCCTTGCATTAAATGCTCCTGCGATTCGGTCGGTTGGTGTGGCGATCTGGCCAAGGTTGCTTCTTGGCGAAGACTGGGCCTCGGGCGAGCCGAAGGTGTGTACGCCGCTTGAGGGGGTCCTCGGGCGAGACGTGAATCTTCCGAGGTCGGCTGCCCTTGCCCGAGGCTGGGCTCGGGCGAGGCGAGGTCGTGTCCCTTGAGTGGACCGAGCCTTGACTTAATCGCACCCATCAGGCCTTTGCAGCTTTGTGCTGATGGGGGTTACCAGCTGAGATTAGGAGTCTTGGGGGTACCCCTAATTATGGTCCCCGACAAAGGTCAAGGGTTAGGACAGGACTATCCTAGTATTATCCCCAGTTATCTCTCAATATTGGAGGGACGAGAGAGGATACCAGGGAACGTCTCTGTCCTCGCTTTCTCGCAACCAAACACAACCTAAATGACGGGCTCTTGAGGGTAACTGAAAAGAATACAAGACACGAGCCCTTGCTCTTTGTGAAAAGCCCGTCTCCGTCTCCATAGATATTATTTTTTAATTGTACTTATGGTCTAGAGTCTGAGAGTTGATATTATTTCTTAACTGTATTTATGGTCTAAAGTCTCAGAGTTATATTAGTTTCTTAACTTCTGTACTTAGAAAACTGAACCACCATCTTAGTACATGCCCTCATATATGTGGATGGCTGCAGCTGAGCTGCTCAAGCCAAGCCAAGCCGGAGTCGACGAGGACTTCGTGAACGAGGTGTGCCATTCGTGGTCATGGCACCAGCTTGAGCGCCTTATGTGTCGGGTTACCTGGCCTTTTCTCGCCACCGCTCTCCCTCCCACCGGTGGATGCTTTCTATCTGCACTGCACCCGCGTACTTTGCTCCTATTTCTCTGGAAAAAAGGAGGCCTATTTCCCTGAAAAAAAGGAGATAGAATTTGGTTTACCATTGTTGCTTTTTTTTTTCTTGATGATATGACATACTGCTGTATGCCTGTACCTGTGCTTCTTTAGACAAGATAAGTGTAATAAAAATGAATGCTCAAGTCCTTTCGCTTAAACTTGAAAAACACGCTATTTGAAATGCTCGGTTGTAAGTTTCAAACTGCTTAAAACTTCGTATGGTTTCAAATGACATACCCAAAAATGATGACTACCGAATTGCTTTGCATATGACAGTGCCCACAGAGTTTCATGTTTGAATTGCTCCACTGTTTGCCATTTCTATCTTCTCTTTCTTTCCCACTGAAGAAACTCCTACCCACACATTCCACATTTCGCCTGCTGCAGTGTATGCTATGTGCAGGTGCCAGTGCCACAGGCTAGCCTAGTGGGGGTTGAATACAGGTGAAGAGAAACCCAAATTTGCAGAACTCTGCATATCCTAAAGCTAATGGAACGAAGTGGGTACAGTTCCGTATCCTACCAGGAAGAAACACGAGACTGTCTTGACAGATATTAGGCCTCACTAAGGCCTTGTTCGTTTGTATCGGATTGCACCCGGAATCGTTCCACCTAATCAAAGTTTATATAAATTAGAGAAGCAATCCAGTTAGGAATCGTTCCGACCCACCAATCCGGCGCAAACGAACAAGGGCTAAAGAAGTCAAATCAAGACACGCACCGGCCTTTCTTTTTTGCCCATGGCCGTAGCTCACAGCATCAGATCCCTAGAGGCACACTCTCATTAAGCAATGACAGGAGGTATAAGACGCAATAATCAAATAAAAAGAATTGCTCGCATACCAAGCCTGTTCACTAAACAACTCTCAAATCTCAAGCTACCAATTAATGATGCGCTGTGGAACACTGAAAACGGCCAGGAACCATTGCCATTGTTTCTCACCCAACTGCTCCCTCCACTTAAGGCTTTGTTCGTTTACACCAATCCCGCTCTAGATTAGCATGGATTGGAATTAAATCCATGTCTCAATCCATACCCCAAAATAATCCATGACTACTTAATTTTTTTTATTCGGTTAAACCCATCATGGAATATAACCCAAAGGTTTGGGAATTTTTTAAACTATGGAAGACATGGATTCTATCCATAGCCCATTAGGTATGGAACAAATCCATGAGATATTGCACAAGTTTACATTAGAATTTATGGATCAAAAGAATAACTAGCTTTGAAAGTCACATGGATTTGTTGATGGATTTAATCCCACCATGGGATTGGGTGTGAGATATGGATTCACCCAATCCATACCCGGATTAAATCCATGATGGGATTATATCCCATGTAACCGAACAAGGCCTAACAATTCAGTCCACCCTGAGACACCAGTTAGTGACATGCCTGACTAAAAGATGAGCATGTGACCATGTGCTACATAAACCAGAGCTTGTGATCACGAGCTAGCATATGCTAGCAACATGATTATTGCGTGTTTTATATTCTAGTTCAACACCGCAACCGTGGTCACCGGATTAATAACTGCATTACTGCGTTTAATAACAACAATAATCTGGAGATGATGTCATGGAGGATTCAGCGCTCACCTCCGCGCTCTCGCTCCGGGCAACTCATCGACCTGCCAACCTTGCCGCCGGCACGGTCTTGTTGGCGGCTATGGTTGACCACCTTCGCCGAGCTTACCCTGAAGCCGGCCCCGGCCCTGCCGCTGCCGGCCGTCTCAGGCATGGCCTCATCAGGAGGCAGCTCCACGTACCTGGCCGCGCCCATCTCCATCCGCGCGATGCGCACGGCGCCGAACAGCCTCTCGGGCAGCTCCTCCTCGGACTGGGACTCGACGAGGAACCCCATGTCGATGGTGACCGACGTGACGGCGCCGAGCGCGAGGTGCAGGATGGCGCTGGCGATCGCCGAGCTGCCGATGTCCACGTCGATCTCCAGGTAGTCGTCGCCCCTGTGGTAGCGGCACGTGAGCGCGCGCCCGAGCAGGCAGGCCACGTAGTTGCCGACGGTGGCGCGCAAGAGCCAGGGGCCGTTGACGATGCGGTTGGCGATCTTGAAGCGCGCGTTGCGGTACGCGTCGTCGCCGTGGACGAAGCGCCCGAGCAGCGAGTCCGGCGCGATGGGTGCCTCCGCCGCGAAGTAGAACACCGCGCTGTACGCGTCCGGCCGGCCCGGCACCTGCGGAATCAGAAGCACGGGACGCATCACTCGTCACACACGAAAGAAAAAAAAAACGAATCCTGTTTTTTTCCCTCTCTATCGCTGCTCACAGGCATCACGCGCCAGCGGCGCCACCCTGTCCCTGGTGGAATCTAGATGCGACGCGACGCGATCGGGGCCGGGCGGTGAGGGTGCACCTGGAGATTGACGGCGAGGAGGAAGTGCGCGGTGGGGTCCTTCCTGAGGCGCGCGCGGCGGAATGCGGCGGCGACGCGGTTGTCATCGCGGGCGAGCACGTGGTCGAGGCGCGCGTGAGAGCGGAGCCAGTCGACGCCGGCGGGGCGGAGCATCCACTCCGCGGCGGACGGCGCCTTGCCGCGCTTCCCGCCGCCGCAGGAGAAGTAGCCGCGCGCGCGCAGGTGGAAGAGGTCGCCCGGCGGCGAGGCCCAGCCGTTGGTGCCCCGGTCCAGGTCGACCGGCCGCAGCGAGCTGGCGGCCACGGCCTCCTCCCGCCAGCTCTTCTCGCCGGAGCCGGCGGCCGCCTGGGAAGGGCGACCGGGCTTCGTTGGGCACATCGCCGGCGCCGGCGAGGGGTAAGTTCGGGGAGAGATTTCGGTGGGTGGGTTTGGCGTCTTTGCGCGAACGGAGGAGCGGGGGGCGCTGGACTTCGCTTTCGGAGGAGCACCAGGCCACCAGCTGCCTATAAAACAGTGGGGAACTGGGGATGGGTGGAATGGTAAAAATTAATTAATAGTTAATTGAATATACTATGGTACGCATAATACTGTCCCGCGGTGCCTTTGCTTTTAAGCGCATTGATTCTCCTCTAATTTGTTGCCAAGCTCATACGGCTGAGCAATGTGACAATCAATCAACACTGACGGCCTGTTACATAGACATGTCTAGTTATCAATCGCAGATAAAAAGAAGTTAATCTTAATTAGCTATAGTTAGTTTGATACTGTAGTTGGCTAACAACTAATTAAAATTTTGTCAAAAAATCAGTCTAACCATTAGTCTCCTTATCTCTCTCGGATATATCAGAGCGGATTTGAACTAATTTTTGGCTAGGTGATAATTAGCCCTTATATTTAAATATGCCATGAAGCAAAAGGTTAAAAAAAAACAAAGCACCTCGAAGCATCTGCACCAAATAACATATATAGCCTTTTAATGCTTTAAAACTAGTCTCTATCTCTACCCCTTAAACCCACCAGTCTAAACTAAACTACATACACCCCACAAATCATCCCACACACTCATGTCTCTACTAAAGCCACCAAACAATTTAACCTCAGATAAATCCCACTATAAAAAACCAATGGTCCAGATCATTTTATTTGTCTATTCTCTCTTACTCAAACACATCCGACGGACATTCTTTAATGGATCATGCATCAACGCTACTCATCAATCATCTACGCGCCTCCCTCCCCATGAAATCCCCTTCCCCAAACTACCTCCGCTGCTCTCCTTGATCCCCAATTCTCTCTTCTGCCTACTTGCCTCCGTCTCGGCGGAGAGAGGTCGGCCGGTAGACCGGACGACAAGCGGTCAGCTCGGCGACCGTCGTGGAGCGGGAGGAGCAGGCGCTGCTCTCTACGAAGATTGTGAACTGCGACGTGGAGTCGTCCGGCGGCCCAGACGCCAGCTTACCGACCTACTCGGTGCGCGTGCGCCGCTGCCTGCCGGACATCGTGCAGTCGGTCAACCTCAAGTACGTACGTGCGCCTCGGGTACCACTACCTCATCAGGCACAGCGTGTACCTGGCCACCGTCCCGTCGTCGTGCTCGTGTGCCACTAGTAGAAAAGAGCTCATAGCCTGCGGCACCCATAAATTATCACTGGCGGTTTCAGTTATCACGCGCCAGTAAAAAAAACAAGGTGGACCCGACTTAGGAACCGCCAGTGGAAACCTATTTCCACTGGCGGTTATCTTAACACAACCGCCAGTGGAAATAAGGTATTTACACTGGCGGTTGGTGTAACAGAACCGCCAGTAGAAACCAATTTCCACTGGCGGTTGGTGTAATAGAACCGCCAGTGTAAATACCCTATTTCCACTGGCGGTTGTGTTAAGATAACCGCCAGTGGAAATAGGTTTCCACTGGCGGTTTTTCAAGCCAACCGCCAGTGAACTGATGGTTATAAATACCCCTCTTCTTCCCCGCGACAGTGAACTGTATGCTCGCAGCCAGCTTCCATTGGAGGCGATTTTGGAGGTCCAGATTTCACAAAAATATAAGGGGGGAGGTTTTGGTCTTCATTTCTTGGAAGAAGGTGGATAAGAAAGGTTGGTTTATGTTTCTTTGTCAATTTTTGTTCATTCTTGCTCAATTTTAGCCACATTTTGGATCTAGGGTTTTACATGTGAGAGAGAAGAGTATAGCTAGGTAATTTTCTCTATTTCCTCAAATGAGGTTGCATAAGATAGTTAGTTTTTGTCTATTCCCTCTCCTTTTTCATGTTTAGTTCTCAAATAAGTTTATCCATAACACATATTTAGTTGCTTAATGAATGGTGAATGTGTTGTATGGAAGGTTGGTTTAATTATGTTTCAATTGTCAGTTATTGTTTATTTTTGCTCAATTTTAACTACATTTTAAAACTAGGCTTTCACCATGTGTTAAAGATAGGTTTGGGTATTAATTTTTTTTGTTTATTAGTTGCTAGGAAAGTTTGGCTTATGTTTCTTTTGCCAAATTTTGTTCATTTTTCCTCCATTTTAGCCACATTTTGGATATAGGGTTTCACCATGTGTTAGAGATAAAGTAGTCTAGCTACTTTTATTGGAAGAGATAAAGTAGTCTAACTACATTTTGTTAGCGACAAACCGAAGCATGTAATTTTACACGACTTTCTAGAGAGGAGAGGGAGAGGGAGAGAGAGCTATTGTTGCCAATGCGCTCGGAGCAGGTGCAGCACTTACCGTCCGTGCGAATGCAGCACTTTGCACATCCAGAATGCCCGTTCTTGCACTGATTTTACACAGAGCAGAGCATCATGCTGGAGTCTACCGATCAATATGTACTGTATATATACATGCATGGTAATCTGACTTGCCATGAAAACTTCGGACTGGAAGGGTAGGCAGCAGATGTCGCACTCCAACACGTCCTTCTCCATGGATAGTGTCACAGTCGCCTCTTCCTCATCCTCCAACCCCGCCTCTTCCTCATCCTCCATAGAGAAGCCGTGGTCTTTTTCCCGGTCATGGTTTATCACCTAGAACGCGAGGTAAAATATTGATTACCTCAAACAAACAGATGTCATTGTGCTATTACAAATATTTAATACGTCAACCTATACCACTACACTACTACATCAATTGTGTCTATATTACATTTTGTTAGCGATAAACCGAAGCATGTAATTTTACACGACTTTCTAGAGAGGAGAGGGAGAGGGAGAGAGAGCTATTGTTGCCAATGCGCTCGGAGCAGGTGCAGCACTTACCGTCCATGCGGATGCAGCACTTTGCACATCCAGAATGCCCGTTCTTGCACTGATTTTACACAGAGCAGAGCATCATGCTGGAGTCTACCGATCAATATGTACTGTATATATATACATGCATGGTAATCTGACTTGCCATGAAAACTTCGGACTGGAAGGGTAGGCAGCAGATGTCGCACTCCAACGCGTCCTTCTCCATGGATAGTGTCACAGTCGCCTCTTCCTCATCCTCCAACCCCGCCTCTTCCTCATCCTCCATAGAGAAGCCGTGGTCTTTTTCCCGGTCATGGTTTATCACCTAGAACGCGAGGTAAAATATTGATTACCTCAAACAAACAGATGTCATTGTGCTATTACAAATATTTAATACGTCAACCTATACCACTACACTACTACATCAATTGTGTCTATATTACATTTTGTTAGCGACAAACCGAAGCATGTAATTTTACACGACTTTCTAGAGAGGAGAGGGAGAGGGAGAGAGAGCTATTGTTGCCAATGCGCTCGGAGCAGGTGCAGCACTTACCGTCCGTGCGGATGCAGCACTTTGCACATCCAGAATGCCGTTCTTGCACTGATTTTACACAGAGCAGAGCATCATGCTGGAGTCTACCGATCAATATGTACTGTATATATACATGCATGGTAATCTGACTTGCCATGAAAACTTCGGACTGGAAGGGTAGGCAGCAGATGTCGCACTCCAACGCGTCCTTCTCCATGGATAGTGTCACAGTCGCCTCTTCCTCATCCTCCAACCCCGCCTCTTCCTCATCCTCCATAGAGAAGCCGTGGTCTTTTTCCCGGTCATGGTTTATCACCTAGAACGCGAGGTAAAATAAAAGCAGGGAGGACTATTCGACTAATATATACATATCAGGCAGTAAGAAACAAGCATCATCTTCAAAGAACATGTTGTGAAAGAACTTGGAAAGATGTTTACCAGATCTGATACTTGTGAAAGAACTTCACACCAATGGTGATGAGATACGCGAAGCCAGGAGACGATGTAGTATTTAAACACTGCAAGAGGAGAGAGAGAGATAGAGGAGAGAGAGAGATAGAGGAGAGAGAGAGGAGAGAGAGAGAGAGGATAGAGAGAGAGGAGAGAGAGAGAGAGGGTTTCACATTTTAGCCACATTTTTGGATATAGGGTTTCACCATGTGTTTTATGTTACTTTTTTACAGGTGGTGATGGAGAGGACATCCTGGATGTATAACTTATCAAGGCTAGATCCATCATACATATCCGAGGTCCATAGGTTTATTGATGTCGCTACGAACCATGCTTGGAGAACAAAGACAAAACACATATATTGTCCATGCATGGACTGCAAAAATGCTGCTGTATTTAATGACACAGAACAAATCATATCTCATCTGGTATGCCGAGGATTTATGAAGGATTACACAATTTGGACAAAGCATGGAGAGGGTAGCTCTTCGCCTTATACGACTGGAAACCCTGAGAACATCGACGACAGATTTCAGTTCGTTCACGAGACACACCAACCTCTTCCACAGAGCGAACATGTAGTGCAAAATGTTACTGATCATGGTTACGCTGGAGGAAATGAACATGATAGACCTCATGTTCTGCCAAATGTTATGGATGAGGAAGATGCAGAGTTGCTAGAGGCAATGTTGCGTCGTCATACAGATCAATCGATGTTCTTAATGAAAGGTATGGAGTCCCTGAAGAAGGCAGCAGAAGAGCCTTTGTACGACGAGTCTAAGGGTTGTACCAAAGAGTTCACGACGCTCCGGTCTGTGCTAAAGCTGTTGATGTTAAAAGCTAAATATGGTGTGTCTGATGCTGGCTTCGATGCGTTCTTGAGTATTATCGCAGACATGCTTCCAAAGGAGAACAATGTGCCTGCTAACACGTACTATGCAAAGAAACTAATCAGTCCGCTCACTATGGGTGTGGAGAAGATCCACGCGTGTAGAAATCACTGTATCCTTTATCGAGGTGATGATTATAAAGACTTGGAGAGCTGCCCAAAGTGCGGTGCAAGTAGGTACAAGACGAATAAAGACTATCGAGAGGACGAAGAGTGTGTTGCATCCGTGTCTAAAGGGAAGAAGCGAAAGAAAGCCCAAAAAAAGACTTCAAAATCCACGAGCAAAGAAAAAGAAGAAGTAGACTATTATGCGCTAAAAAAGATTCCTGCTTTGGTGATGTGGTACCTCCCCGTCGTCGATCGATTGAGGTGTTTGTTCGCTAATCCTGAGGATGCCAGACTTATGAGCTGGCATGCTTCTGATGAGCACAAAAACGATGGGAAGCTTCGACATCCAGCCGATGGGAAGCAGTGGCAAGATTTCAATGACAACCACCGAGACTTTGCTGATGAACCGAGAAATGTTAGGTTCGCACTGAGTACTGATGGAATGAACCCATTTGCTGAGAGGAGCAGCAAGCATAGCACATGGCCGGTGATCCTCACCATATACAACCTTCCTCCATGGTTGATGCAGAAACGGAAGTACATTTTGCTAACCATCCTTATTTCTGGACCTACACAACCTGGAGTTGACATGGATGTATTTTTGGAGCCCTTAATGGAGGATATGAAAATATTGTGGGAAACGGGTGTTCAAATGTTGGATGAGTATCGTAAAGGTTCATTCACGCTGAGAGCAATTCTTTTTGTTACGATCAACGATTACCCTGCTCTCTTCACATTATCAGGCCAGTTTAAGGGAAAGGTTGGTTGCACAGTATGCATTGATGGAACTACTTACGTATCCCTTGCTGCATCTAGGAAGATAGTTTACATGAGGCACAGACGCTTTTTATTGGAAGGACACAGGTACCGCATGCGAAAGATGGATAAGTACTTCGACAATAATGGTGAACTACATTCTACTGCTCCATCGGGTAACAATAGAGGTCATAGAGTTTTTGAAATAGTCAGGAATATCAAGTTTGTTTTCGGGAAGAAGACAAAAGACGGAAAAACAAGGAAGGATGTCAAACCAGCTTCGGGGGCTATATTCAAGAAGAAGTCTATTTTCTTCGAGTACTTGCCTTACTGGAAAGAGTTAGATGTGCGGCATGCGATCGATGGTATGCACGTTCAGAAGAACGTGTTTGAAAGCATAATGGGCACTTTGCTAGACATAAAGGGCAAAACAAAAGAAGGGCTCAATTCACGCATGGACTTGGTAGATTTAGGCATAAAAAAGGAACTACATCCCGTTCTTCAAGAAAATGGGAAGTACCATCTCCCAGCAGCAAGCTACAATCTCAATGTAGATGAGAAACATGCGATGTGTGTTTGGCTCAAGAATTTGAAAGTCCCATCCGGATTTTGCTCTAGCATACGGAGTATTGTGTCAATGAAAGACCTGACAATCACCAACTACAACTCACATGATTGCCATGTCATGCTGACTACATTCCTACCTATTGCCATCAGGGCTATAAATCCTTTGTTTTTAAAGATGGCAATCACACGGTTGTGCTACTTTTTCAACAGGATTTCACAAAAGGTAATTGGCCGTGATGAGTTGGCATCTCTTCAGGAATTCGCAGTGGAGACAATATCACAGTTTGAGATGTGTTTCCCTCCATCGTTCTTTGATATTATGGTGCACCTTGTGGTGCACTTGGTGCCACAAATAGAGGCATTGGGTCCTATGTACTTGCATGAAATGTGGACGTATGAGCGTTTCATGTCAATACTGAATGGCTATGTATCAACCCGTGCTCGTCCCGAGGCATCCATGATAGAGGGGTACTGTACCGAAGAGGCCATTGAGTCCGGAGGTCCATTCTGCAATAGTATCCTAAAAGACCAGGTTGCAATAGGTCTGCCTCCGTCACGACACGAGGGTAGACTGTATGGAAGCGGGAGGATGGGACGGAAATCTTTCATCCCACCAGATTACGATATAGTACTTGAGGCACATCAGAGCATCCTACATCAGCTAACGATAATGGAGCCATTTATCCAACAACACATCAATGAGCTTCGCGAGCAAAATCCTGGGCATACGGATGATTGGGTAATGAAGCAACATAAGCAGCGGTTCAACACATGGCTAATGGTGAAGGACATTCCACGTGGAGAAACAATAGAAGAACAAACCATCAAGGGCTTGGCATCTGGACCATCACGCCAGGTCACAACATGGCAAACCTATGACATTAGTGGATTCACATTTTGTACCAAGTCCAAGGACAAAAAGAGCATGTCACAAAACAGTGGTGTTCGATGCGAAGCCATAGATGATGAAACTGGTGAGATTATTACATATTTTGGCTTTATTGAGGACATATGGGAACTAGACTATGGTACATTTCAGATCTCGGTTTTCCGATGTCAATGGGTTGAAGACAAACATGTCATGGTAGACAACTATGGGGTCAGAGTTCTTGATCTAAGTAAGGTAGGTTACAAAGATGACCCATGGATCCTTGCTAATCGTGCTGCACAGGTCTTCTATGCTGAACAGATCATTTCTAACAATGAGAAGAAAAGCACCGACAAACCAAAGCATGTAGTTTTTCCTGGAAAACAACAAGCTATAGGAGTTGATGGTGTATCTGATTTAGAGAATTTTAACCAGTTCAACGACATGTCTCTTTTCATAGACTATCCAACCAAGATAAGGAACGTTGAGCGAAGCATCCCACGCAATTCGTTGCCCTAGGTACGCCACGATGGACAAGGCAGAACAATAGCTTCCTAGATTATATACTTGTCATGTAATTGATTATTGTTAGGACTTGTCATGTAATTGATTATTGTTAGCGACAAACCGAAGCATGTAATTGTCTTCATTCAATTTTCGTGGCTACCATTTACAATTTTACATGACTTTCTATTGACTTTATAGAGAGAGAGGAGAGGGGGAGAGAGAGGAGAGAGAGGAGAGGGAGAGGAGAGAGAGGATGGAGAGAGAGGAGAGAGAGAGGATGGAGAGAGAGGAGAGAGAGAGGATGGAGAGAGAGGAGAGAGAGGGGATGGAGAGAGAGGATGGAGAGGGAGAGGGGAGAGAGAGTGGAGAGGAGAGAGAGGATGGAGAGGGAGAGGGGAGAGAGAGTGGAGAGGAGAGAGAGGATGGAGAGGGAGAGGGGAGAGAGAGTGGAGAGGAAAGAGAGGAGAGGTAGAGGGAGAGAGAGGATGGAGAGAGAGGAGAGAGAGAGGGGATGGAGAGAGGTAAAAGTATACTAAACAATATATAAAAGTATACTTAATATAATATATAAAAGTGAAGTAAAACAATATATAAAAAACTATGTTAATAATAATAAAATACTATTTCTACTGGCGGTTCTCATAGAGAACCGCCAGTAGAAATGGCTTCCACAGACTGTAGAAGCCATTTCTACTGGCGGTTCTCGTTGTCAACCGCCAGTAGAAATGGCGCCTATATAAAGGGTGGCGCGCGGGAGCCGAAAAATTTACAAGTCCCTGGCGCCAGTTCACATTCAAGACGCCGTCAGGCTGCTGGATTTC
This sequence comes from Zea luxurians, assembly GCA_029449295.1. Taxonomy (NCBI): domain Eukaryota; kingdom Viridiplantae; phylum Streptophyta; class Magnoliopsida; order Poales; family Poaceae; genus Zea; species Zea luxurians. The sequence goes on along the minus strand of JAOPSE010000005.1, from coordinate 46,443,553 downwards.
GACCCCGAGGATTTCGCCGGCGATCGTCCCCGCGCCCGTCCCCACGCCGCCATTCCCGCCCCGCGCCCCCGCACCGCCGTCAGGTTTCTCCCTCTGTCCCTCTTCTTCCGTACCGCCGCCGTCTACCGCGCCGGCAGCCGCCGCCGCCGCGTTCCTAGGGCACGCGCCGCGCGCCGCCGAGAGGGAGGAAGAGAGAGGAAGGAGAGGGAGAGGGAAGAGAGAGGAGGGCACGCGCTGCCGCCGCCGAGAGGGAGGAAGAGAGAGGAAGGAGAGGGAGAGGGAAGAGAGAGGAGGGAGAGGGAGAGAGATAGAGGGAGGGAGAGGAGGGTGAGAGAGAGAGAGGAGGGAGAGGAGAGAGATAGAGAGAGGGAGAGAGATAGAGGGAAAGGGAGAGAGATAGAGGGAGGGAGAGGAGGGTGAGAGAGAGAGAGGAGGTTGAGGAGAGAGATAGAGAGAGGGAGAGAGATAGAGGGAGAGGAGAGAGATAGAGGGAGGGAGAGGGAGAGAGATGAGGGAGAGGAGAGAGATAGAGAGAGGGAGAGGGAGAGAGATAGAGAGAGGAGGGAGAGGGAGAGAGAGGAGAGGAGATGAGAGTATTCATACAATACTTATTTTTATTCATATGTGTGTTCATATGTGTTCAAATGTATGTGTTCAATATATATATATGTGTGTTTATATGTGTTCAAATATATGTGTTCAATATATATATGTGTGTTCATATGTGTTCAAATGTATGTGTTTAATATATATATATATGTGTGTTCATCTAGTTGAATATATACATAAAAATTAAGAGCTAAACTCGATAAAAATCATCGGGTTGAATATACACATTGTAATTTTATCCGTCACAACTCGATAATATACGTATCCGATCCGATCCGAATTCGATCTGAACTCGATAATTTTTCCATACGACTCTCCCTCTCTCCCTCTCTATACGTCCTATGCGACTCTCCCTCTCTCCCTCTCCTCGTCCTATACGACTCTCCCTCTCTCCCTCTCTATACGTAACTCGATAATATCCATACGATTCTCCCTCTCTCCCTCTCTATACGTCCTATGTGACTCTCCCTCTGTCCCTCTCTCCCCGTCCTATACGACTCTCCCTCTCTCCCTCTCTCCCTCTCTATACGTAACTCGATAATATACGTAACTCGATAATATCCGTAACACGATACTATACGACTATACGATACTATATGGTTAGGGTTTAGGGTTAGGGTTAGGGTTATGGTTAAGGGTTAGGGTTAGGGTTAAGGGTTAGGGTTAGGGTTAGGGTTAAGGGTTATAGTTAGGGTTAGGGTTAGGGTTATGGTTAAGGGTTAGGGTTAAGGGTTATAGTTAAGGGTTAGGGTTAAGGGTTATAGTTAAGGGTTATAGTTAGGGTTAGCGTTAAGGGTTCGGGTTTTGGGTTAGGGTTAGGGTTAAGGGTTTAGGGTATTTGTTAATATGAATTTAATTATTGCTTACGTTAATATGTGTTAATATGTATTTAATTATTGCTTATGTATTTGTATATATATAGCTCAATGAGTTCTCCGATCAAGGACCAAGGATTAGTGCCCGAGCACATGGACAAGAGTGTTGCTCAAGAACAATCCAGCAGTGAAGGATATGAAACGCCTAGCGACCCTTTTCCTACCACTAGCATAGATAGGGCCGCTCTCCGTGAGTTGCAACGTGACCCTACTTATGATCCACGAGAAGCTGAGGTAAAAGTACGCATCTTTAGCTTCGTATGTGTACCCTACTGATTTCACATGCATGATCTCTTGTGCATTTTATTACATGAATAGGAGGTCGTGTCTGAATTTCGTGCGATACTCGAAGAAGCCGTGGCACGAAGACCCAAGACGCACCGGAACAGACCAAGACAACAACCGAGACGTCAAGGAAAAGGAAGCAGAGCGATCGAAAAAGAGGTGACAGGGGGCTGAACAAGTTTCCCGACAAAACATACAAAATCTCAGACGTGAGCCCGAAAGGTCAGCCCCTAGCTCCAGAAGAGGCACTACCTAAGTTCCGGAATGCACTTGGGTTTTTAGTTAGAGATAATCTTGACATAACAATACGACAGTGGAGAGATGTGTCAGATGATGTCAAGAATCAAATATGGAATAAGCTATTAATGAGGTTCGTTCTGCCTCGGGGTTCAGAAGAACTCGTGAAGGAATACACGATGAAGCAGCTTGCAATCAATTTCCGAAACTGGAGGTCTGAGATGAACACAAAGTTTGCAAAGAAAGGTCTGGACCCGACCAAAAAATATAAAATCTCAGCAGGTCAGTGGGCAGTATTTCTAGAGCAGAGGAGCAGCCCTGATTTCATATCTCTAAGTGAGGCAAATTCGGAACTATCAAAGAAGAACAAGTACCGCCACCACCTAGGCACAGGTGGTTACAAGCGTCAGGTTCTTAAATGGAGACAAGAAGACGCCGAGAAGAAGGCCGCAGGGTTGCCGACGCTGTCCGAGCAACTTGGTGAAAGGGCGGCAAATTGGCTCCATGCTAAAAAACCAAGGGAAACCGAGACCGGTGTATCTTTTGATGATCCCATTGTCGAAGAAGCGGCAAAAAACATATATACAATGGCAGCTAAGCAGAGCCAAGGAACTTTTAAGCCACAAAGGGAAAGAGACATCCTAACGTCTGGTCTCGGTAACCCTGAGCATCCTGGCCGTGTACGAGGAATCTCGTCTAAGGAAGGATGGAAGGAAGGATTCAGACCACAGTGGGAAGGTCTGTACAAGAAACGTGATCGATACAAGGAAGAGATGGCGGATTATTTTAAGGAGGAGGCCAAGAAAGAGTTCAAAGCCATGATGTCTCAAATGCTATCGAATCCTCCTCCAGAATTGATGCAACAGTTGGCGAGTGCGATGTCTGTTCAACAGATGACCACTCCACAGATACAAATAATTCCAGCAGCTCAACCGCCGGCTTCCACAGATTGTACGACATTACCAAGCTCTGTTGCTTCAACGGGAAATAAGGACCGTTATCCAGTTGATGACATCACAAGGCCTGTGGCGTGCACACTGGTTATAAGATATGGTATTAACAATAAACGTACAAAGAAAGTAGCCACAGGCCTTGCGATCCCAGGACGCAAGTTCCATGGAAACGATATTCCAGATGATTATTGCAAAGTAGAAGTGACGACGGTCGTCCAAGGATCCGAGGACGACATGCTAGACATCACTGGGCCCGAAGGTATCGAGAAACTTGGACAAGCTATCAAGAATTTTATCCTTTGGCCTCGAAGGGATGTCGAATTGCTTGATTGGTCGAATTCGTCGCAGGCGTCGCAGGCCCAACCGTCTCCGCCTTCTCAAATTGTTGTTCCTATTGTACATCCATCATCACCTCCTCAAACTTCACATGCTGCTCCTCATCCTTTTTCTGACCCACCGTCTCCGCCACAAGCATCACCATTCAGGGCTCCACCACCTTCTCCTCCCCATCCTCTTGGTGACCCACCGTCAACGCCACCATCAAGGGATCCACCTTCTCCACAACCATCAAAGGATCCAAGGCCATCAAAGAAATCTAAACTTCCTATACCAAAATTGGTGTCCCCGTATCAGAAAAAGAAGAGTAAAGCTACTACTGCTGGCACAGCTCGGTTTTTGAAAGGGATTGGACGGAGCCTCACGTCACAAACTGTTGATTTGGCCAAGCACGAGGAGTCTGCAAAAAAGGCTGAGGCAATGGCCGCAAAGATAAAGAAGCCAACTAAGGCAGATTACAAAAACGTGCCTAAAAAATATGTGCCGGGCAGACCTCTGCTACCTCTTGAGAAACTAAGAAAGGTCCCGGCTGGTGTTAAAAGGTTGCATGACTGGTACATGCGGGCATCATCGGTTGGCATCGACACCATCAGTGTGCATATACCAGACCATGCTTTTATTGGTTCGGACCAAAAGGCCGTTGTTACATTCGAGGACATGTGGTTAATGATGAACCTTCAGAGACTCGACGTGCAACTTGTAACGATGTTTGCATTGTAAGTGTCGCTCATACTTCCACATATGTGTGTTATTATTAGTGAGCTGTATAAAATTTCAATATCTGACATGCACGTGTGACTTGCAGAATGCAACATGATCAGCAGGAGATCCTTTACGGTACCAAGCCCAATGCTAGTGCCAGTAAAAGGGTTGGGTATCTCAACCCAATACTTATATCCGAGGAAAGCCACACTTTTAGAATCGGGAAAGACAACGATGAAATACAGGGAAAGACGGACGAAGAAGTTGAGAAGCGTATAAAGGATATGAAGAAGGATTTTGAAGCTCGATACGCCACCTACATAGGACATGCAATGCTTCAATTTCAAGACAGGGAAGTCATAATGACCCCGTACAACTTTAAGTAAGTGTGATTTTGCATAAATAAAATTAATAATTTCAATACACATGCATCACAAATTTGATTCGTACAGGGACCACTGGATATGCTTCCTCATTTATCCTAAGGTTGGAAAGGTGCTGGTGCTCGACTCCTTGAACTTCGACCCTTCGACATATGCAACATTCCTCAGCATCTTAGAGCTGTAAGCCTTTTCTATGCATGCATACTTTTATCGATTAAAATTTGAGAATAACATGGTGATTCTATTTGAGATCACAGGGCTTATAGATTCTATAAGATGAGAGGTGGAAAGTACGACCTGTCGAAACAATGCGTGCCACTAGACATCCATCATCACTGGCCGGTAAGTATGTGATTTTATGAATACATATCATACACAATGTTGCAACTAAATAACCAATTTCCCGTTATGTAGTGCCACAAGCAACCACAAGGATCGGTCCTATGTGGATTCTATGCGTGCGAGTTCATGAGAGTGAACGGACGATACATCACGAACCCTGACAAGGTATTATTAGTAATAGTCAAGTATGTATTTATGTCATTAAAGATGCAAATGTGTTATTATTGAGTATAAATAGATGATGTTTATAAAATTCCTTTACATCAATTTCAACGAGGAAACCCGGAGAACTTGACCGAAGCTGCATTGTATGGCATAGTCGAGGACCTCTGCACATTCATATTGAAAGAGGTCATTCCCGCAGAAGGAAAATATCACGATGCTTCCGGAACATTAGCTTTGCCAGAGTTTAGAATACTAACAGAAATTAGTAGATTATCTCTTAGCCGAGATAGTTATTAGAGCTTAGGTGAAAACTTATGATGTATAGAATGCATGAAGCATATATGGTTGTAAACAGAATACTTTGATGTATATAAATGTATGATAGAATTTAATTTCATGTTGCTTTCAATATCAATATAGATCTATATATATATATGTTTGTGTGTGTGTAAATAAATATATATATAATTCAGTATTGTTTGAAATTTTGAAAAAAGGCGGGAAAACTTCCACTGGCGGCTAAATAAAGAAAACCGCCAGTGAAAAGTGCATTTCCACTGGCGGTTTGCTTTATAAAACCGCCAGTGAAAATGCACTTTTCACTGGCGGTTCCAAAATAACCGCCAGTGGAAATGCTGATTTCCACTGACCCCTAGCACTGGCGGTACTGAAAAACGCCAGTGTAAATAGGTTTAGAACCGCCACTATAGAGCTTCTGTGTACTAGTGTGCGGCACCGAGGTGGGCAGCCTCAGCCGCGACGAGCTGTGGCGTAAGGTCGATCGGGACTCGAGAGAGGCCACCTGCGCGATCGACCTCGCCAGTCGCCACCGTGCTCGCCTTCCTCGCCGGCCTCGCCTTGACCATCTGCGTCTACATCATGTCCAGGCCCAGGCTCGTCTACCTCATCGACTTCGCCTGCTACAAGCTGGCCGACGAGCTCAAGGTGCGTGCATGTGCATCATCGGCACAAGGTTTATGTGAACTCCTTCTGCTCACCACACATTTGATAGCCATACACCATGCTTCTTAGCGCATCATGTATTCATGCATGTACAAGGATCTTGGGATACATATTTTTATTTTCAGCAAATAATTATATATGGTTAGAAAGTGTGACTATTCATCAGGCCAAAAAGTGTTTCATTCGTGTTATCATCATTTTACTAACAAAAAGTAGTCTATATCTAAATTTGGTCGAGACCCTCGCCTTCGTGCAAAGCCAGATATCAACATGTTGGCAAAATTATTAGAATGTTGGTCTGATATGGAGTACAATGTTTCAGATTGCAAACAAGTAAGCTATACTCCTTCATCATTTTTGTAATCTTGTTTTTTTCTCTAACTTGAACTATTTGTTTAACCTGCAGATTCTATTGCCCAGTTCTTTCATGGGTAACTTCACCTTATATGTACTTAACATGGACACTATAATCATCTATATAATGGACTCCATGTCTATACCATCATGGTTTAAGGGTAATCATCCCAGCATGCATTATATCCATAAAATTCTTTATATTGCCAATAATATGAATGCTGCCATGGAATTGGCCAATCCTACATGGAAAGACGATATTTATATGTGACGTCGTATAGTACCAACATGGGTTCCAAGAACATTAAACTGGTAATTTTTTATAACCCGAACAACTTATTAATTTTGTCTACATATATGTAACAACGTATTATTTTAATTTATAAGGATTTATCTGGCTTTCTTGTTATCAACTTTATGCACGCTTGGAATGGTATAAGGTTACCCTACATTTACACCGTGAGTACCCTATTTGTTCTAATACTTGGTCAATATCGTTCTTTTATAATTGATTATTAATCGAGTTCAATGATATGTAATATTGAATGTGCATAATGGGAATATCCTGAGGACCAAATACTTAGTAGAATTATTGAAATACAAGGACAATGAATCCAAAGACAACATTCCAGAAGAAATACAAGAAATTGTTAGGCACATCAGATAGATATGATTTTATTTGTAATGATACTCAACTTTTACAGAAAATTATTATCCTTAATGTATATTCACTTCATTTTAATTTGTCGCCTTACCAAAATTTCAGCGTTTATTAATAATAATAAACAAAGATTCATATTTTTTGCATATCTTGTTATCCTAATTAATTTTATTGTCTTTTAGTTCGTTGTTGTATCGTTAGTACCGGTATCTTACTATCTTAAAAGATGGATTTGACACAACCGTCATGTAGCATTCAATCCATCCCCTTGTCCGTTACCCCCTCGTTTGTGACCGTGTCTAATTTTTTTCTTGTTTCCTTCCGCACTCTCTTTCCGTTGCACCTGATATATATTTTTCTGTTTCCCTCCGCCGTTTTGCGACTTTTTTTGTTTTATCCTAGACTAAAGTATCTCCTGAAAAAGTTTTAATCACTAAATTGTTGATAAGATTGTGATTAAAATTAAACCTATTATTTTTAGAACTTAGACTAGTCAATGGTCCAACTAATAAAAAACTGAACTAAATCTTGAGCAATTTGTCATCCAGCTTAATTCAAACAAATGCCATGATATGGTTAGAGGTGGTAATAGGGTCTGAATTTTGCACTATAGAATTTAAGGATCGGATCATATTCGGATTAGGCCCTATATATCATTTTTAGCTAAAATTAATTAATGGATCAAAACCAATCGTGAAGAAACATTTGGATCATGATATATTATCACCCTTAGAACTTTGAGCTTTGGTACCCTGTGGGATCTACCTTTAATCTTGTTGGGTATTTTGATGCTTATAATGCCAGATATAAGTTTGACAGGAAGAACACATCAGTGACTTGTCAGTTTCAGGGGAGATCTCTGATGTCTTGGGCTTCAAAGAAACAAAATTTAGTAGCTTTATCCACCGCCGAGGCCTAATACATTGCTACAGGGCATTGCCTACTCTGGATGAGGCAAACCCTTAGGGACTATGACTACAAGTTGAGCAAAGTCCCTCTCCTATATGATAATGAGAGTGCTATCCGCATGGCAGAGAATCCCGTTGAACACAAACGCATTAAGCACATAGACATCTGGTACCACTTTCTGAGAGATCACTCACAAAGGGGAGATATCGTCATTAACCATGTTAGCATCCACAAATAGTTAGCCAATATCTTCACCAAGCCCTTGGATGAAAAGAGATTCTTTGAGCTTAGGAATGAACAGAATGTCTTAGATTCTCGAAACCTTGATTGAAATATTGCACACATTGCTCATTTTATACCTTTGATCATGATATGTCTCTTTTATTTGGTACAATTACACATTTCTTATTATTCTTGTGCCGTAGCTAATACGAATGTGCTTCCAAGTGTATATTCATACTTAGTTTTAAATTGAAAGGGAAATGGAGTTGAAAGCAAAGGCAATGCTTCCACTGCATCTTCGTCGGCATCAAATATCCTTCATATCTTTCTTATTAAAGGCCTCTAGATTTCTTCGTTTTTGGCGCTTAACATCAAAGGAGGAGAAATTAATAGGCCAAAGTAAAAGGACCGCAGCACCACCCTGTTTTCTGAAAACCTTTTATCTTCCTAATTGATACTATTGCATTCCAAATTGATATTATTGCATTTGCAAAAACACTCTTGATAGCTAAGAGGAGAAAAAATTATTTATGCCAGAGGGGAGAACTTTTTCAGGAGGAGCTTTTATTTGGACAAAAGAAAATCATTTGAAAAAGGTGGAGAATCTTTCAAACTTGAAAATGCTTTTGAAAAATTATATTCTTATATCTTGTTGGGGGCCTTCTTCCCCGCTGAAGGTCCTCTGAGCAGAAACACCTTCGGCAAGACGATATGCCGAAGCTATTAACAAGGAAGCTTCGGCATAGTGACGCGCTTGAGACGAAGGACGACACTGACTTAAAGAGGAAAGGACCATTTAGTCCCTAATATTTTGTATCATGAGTATGATTAGTCGTCAAGGACACAAATATAATTTTGTCTGGATTGTGTCCCGTGCCTATAAATAGGTGAACAGTACCCCCATACTGTTTAGGCGGTCATGTATTCTTTTGCACGTCACACCTTCTGTCAAGCCAAAGATATAAAGATAATTCAATATTGTTCATGTTTATTCATGATGATATAATAAAGATATGATAATAATATCATATGATTATCCATGTTATTTTCCATGTTTCATATGCTTCTACTTTCATTATTTTACATTGAGATGATGAAGGTATGTCCTTCACAACCTTCGTCTGAAGATCATTATATCCCAAGGGAGATAATGCTTCGAAGGACGAAGGTCTGTAACCATCAACATTTGTGTTGCCTTGTTCTTAACTCATACCATTTGAGAACAAGTGACCAACATTGGCGCCCACCTCTGGTGAACTCACTTCCACTGTTGAGACGATGGCTTCGTTCAACAATCAAGCTATAGCACCTTCAGTCGCGAAGTTGGTGCTCCCAATCACAGGTGGTTCAAGCTCAGAGCTGGCTAACAAGAAGCAGAAGAAGGAAGCACAGATGAGAGTACAACATGTTGGTGTACAGGGACCCTTCATCAAATCCAAGTGGTCCCACATTCCAATCACCTTCTCCTAGGAAGACCTTCAGCTCAAAGATTATCTTCACAATGATGCTATGGTCATATCTTGTGTCATCAAGGGGTTTCTGGTCCATAATGTTGTGGTTGACATAGGTAGTGTAGCGGATATCATATTTGCAAAGGCCTTCAGGCAGATGCAAGAACCAGAGGACAAGATTCATGATGCTACACACCCTCTTTGTGGCTTCAGAGGAAGACAAATTGTGGCACTTGGCAAAATCACAATGTCAGTTACCTTCGGCTATGTCCACAATACAAGAACTGAGCAAGTTGTTTTTGACATTGTTGACATGGAGTACCCATACAATGCAATCATTGGTCGAGGGAGACTTAATGCCTTCGAAGCTATACTTCATCCAGCATACTTATGCATGAAGATACCTTCGGAACAAGGGCCCATTGCTGTCCATGGAAGTCAAGAAGCTGCTAGAAGGGCTGAAGGAAGTTGGACAGACTCAAAGGTGATCCATAACATAGATGGAGCCAAAGCCTGTCAACAGTATAAGCAAAAAAGAGAGAAGGCTGCTTCAGTAGATCAACCGAAGCCTATGCTATTATTTGAAGATATAGTAGATTAAAGGGTACTGCTGGGGTCTCAGCTATCTGATGAGCAAGAAAAGACTTTACTAAGATTTTTGTTCAAAAATAAAGATGTCTTTGCTTGGACAGCCAATGATCTTTATGGTGACAACAGAGATGCTATTGAACATTCACTTAATGTAGATCCATCTTTTAGGCCAAGGAAGCAAAGGCTTCGGAAAATGTCTGAGGATAAAGCTGAAGGTGCTTGGAATGAAGTAAAAAAGACTTCTCAGTGCTGGTGTTATCAGAGAAGTAACATATCCAGAATGGCTAGCCAACACTGTTATGGTGAAGAAAGCCATTGGAAAATGGAGAATCTGTATTGATTTCACAGATCTCAACAAGGCATGTCCAAAGGACGAGTTCCCATTACCAAGAATAGACTCCCTTGTAGATGCAGCAGCTTCTTCGGAGCTCATGAGTCTATTGGATTGCTATTCAGGCTATCATCAGATATGGATGAAGAAGGAAGATGAGCCAAAGACTAGCTTCATAACTCCCAGTGGCACCTATTGCTACCTTTGGATGCCTGAGGGGCTTAAAAATGCTGGAGGAAGCTTCAATAGAATGACAGCCAAGGTCCTTCACTCCCAAATGGGCAGGAACGTGCTAACTTATGTTGATGACATCATAGTAAAAATCACGAAGCAAGAGAACCATATTGCTGACTTGCAAGAGACGTTTGCCAATTTCAGGCAAGCTGGCCTTAAGTTGAATCCAGAAAAGTGTGTTTTTGGAGTGAAGAAGGGCAAGTTTCTTGGCTGTCTGGTATCAATGAAGGGAATCGAAGCCAACCCAAACAAGATCGAAGCTATCCTTCAGATGGAGCCGCCAAATTCAAAGAAGGGGGCTCAACGATTGGCAGGAAGGCTGGCATCACTGAATAGATTCATATCAAGATCAGCAGAGAGGAACCTGCCATTCTTTAAAATTCTAAAGTCAGCTGAAGTTTTTCAGTGGGGTCCGGCTCAGCAAAAGGCTTTTGAAGAGTTAAAGCAGTACTTGATAGACCTAACAACTCTAACTCCACCTTCGCTAGGGGCTCCGTTACTCCTGTATGTAGCAGCTTCTCACTCTGCAGTTAGTGCGACGCTTGTACAGGAGAGGCAAGATGGCCAAGTTAAAAAGCAAGCCCCGGTATACTTCATTTCTGAAGTTCTAAGTTTATCAAAGAAAAACTATACAAAACTAGAGAAGGTGTTGTATGCTGTGTTAATAGCCTCCAGAAAGCTTCGGCATTATTTTCAAGCATATCATATAATTGTTCCTTCATCATAGCCTTTGAAGGATATAATGAGGAACAGAGAAGCTACTGGAAGGATTGGAAAATGGGCTGCGGAGCTCAATGAATTCATTATTGACTATGTACATAGATCCTCAATTCAGTCCCAGGCGTTAGCAGACTTCATTGCTGATTGGACGCTAGGGGCTCAGGAAGAAGAAACAAATAAAGACGCCGAAGCCTGGATAGTATTCTGTGACGGTTCTTGGGGAACCTTCGGCGCAGGAGCGACTGTTGTTGTAGTAGCACCCTCTAAAGTCAGAACATACTACGCAACAAGGCTTGACTTCAGTTGTACGAATAATATTGCTGAATACGAAGCTCTTCTGTTAGGGCTTCGGAAATTAAAGGCAATGGGGATAAGAAGGGCAATCCTTAAAACTGACTCCCAAGTCATTTCTGGTCATGTAGACAAAAGCAGCAAGGCAAGAGATCCGAAGTTTGAAAAATATCTAGATACAGTTCGAAGGCTGGAGGCTTCTTTCGAAGGATTTTCTGTCAAGAATATTCCAAGAGGGGAAAATGAGCATGCAGACCTCTTAGCCAAGTCAGTGGCACAGGGGCTCCCTCTACCTTCGGATGTATTTTTTGAGACAATAAAAGCACCTTCGGTTGAACTTATGGAGAGAGCAGTGCTCACAATATCTCCTGTACATAGTGAAGATTGGAGGACTGAAATTATATCTTTCCTCCAAGGTAATTGTCTTTCGGATGATGAAGCTTATAATAAGAGGATGGAAGTAAGAACAAGACCATATGTGATAATAGAAGGGGAATTATATAAGCATGAAGTCTGTTCTCCACTCCTCAAGTGTTTATCTAGAACCGAAGGTATAGAGTTAATGAAGGAGATACATCCAGGTTTATGTGACTCTCATATTGGGTCTAGGCCTTTGCCGGGAAAGGTTTTTAGACAAGGATTTTATTGGCCGAAGGCAGCTTTGGATGCAGCAGAGTTGGTTTAGAAGTGCGAAAATTGTCAAAAATGTGCAAAAGACCAGAAGCAACCTTCATCTCTCACCCAGCTAATACAACCTACTTGGCCGTTGCAAAGATGGGGCCTAGATTTGTTAGGTCCACTCCTACCAGCACAAGGTAACTTGAAATATGTTGTGGTGGCAGTAGAATATTTCTCTAAATGGATTGAAGCAAAGCCCCTAGCTACAATAACTTCGACCACAGTCCAAAAATTCTTCTGGCAGAATATTGTTTGCCGCTTCGGCGTGCCGAAGGCAATAACTGTGGACAATGGAACACAGTTTGATGCCGAAACATTCAAAGATTTTTGTGATCGAATTGGAACGAAGATTCATTTTGCATCAGTAAGGCACCCAGAATCAAATGGGCTGGTAGAAAGAGCAAATGGCATTATAATGACATGAATAATGAAGCTAATCTTCAATCAGCCCAGAGGAAAGTGGTCGGATGAGTTGACTAAAGTGGTGTGGAGCCACAACACAACTATGTCAAGGTCGACAGGATTTACACCCTTCAAGCTCCTATTCGGTGATGAAGCAATAACACCAGAGGAAGCAAAGGCAGTGTCAATAAGAACAACAGCTTCGGCAGAAGACGAAGCTGATTATCAAGTAACGAACGATACCATAGAAGGGACCAGACTTCAAGCCATAGAACACATCAATAAATATCAGGTTGAAACAATAAGGTGGCGGGATAGAAAAGTTTGATTGAAGAACATCAAGCCAGGGCATCTCGTACTTCGAAGAGTGGCCAATCCTGATACAGTGGGAAAATGACAACTAAAGTGGGAAGGTCCTTTTCTAGTAGTATATTCGTCAAGACCCGGTTCTTATAGATTGAAGGATATGGACGGCAACGACATACCTAGATCTTGGAATGCGGGTGAGCTTCGGCAATACTATGTGTAATTTGATGTAATCTTTTTTTCATTTTTTCTATGGCACCCTTTTCCTTTTAAGAGGGGATAAAGGTTTTTAATGGGGCCATGGCTTGTAATTTTTCATTCTTATTTAGTCCTACGAGGGCCAAATCCCCCAAAGATGTGATATGTAAAATCTGAGCTTGCACCATCGAGTGCAAAAAAGAAAAACAGGGAGAAGCTCAAAAGTCGTTCCTAAGGGAATGCAGAGCCAAAAGCTTGACAAAGCTACAAAAAATCGTTCCTAAGGGAGCGCAGCGTAAGTTTTCTGCTCAAAAGTCGTTTCAAAGGGAATGCAGAGCCAAATACCGCCGAAATATAAGGCGAAGAAGTTCAAAAGTCGTTCCTAAGGGGATGCAGAACTTATCCCATCAAAATAGAAGGTGAAGAAGCTCAAAAGTTGTTCCTAAGGGGATGCAGAGCTTAGAGACTCAAAAGACGTTTCTAAGGGGATGCAGAGTCTGGGCGTGGCTTCGTGTGTGCGTTCGAGGCATTCATTTGCACATTACATTACATCATTCATTGCATTCATACACATTCATTTAGACATTTGTAGAATCATCATCATCATAACATGATACTTCAGTTTTGGCAAAAATACTTCGATGAGCACGAAAAGCAAAAGATATGCTTCGTTGTGAACGAAAAGAAGGGAAGGTGTTTTTCGCATTTGGCTCAAAAGATACAAGTTTCGTCCATAGCAAAGCAATTTACCCGTGGATGAAAAGGTAAAAATATATTACAAGGTATGGATAAGAGTACAAAAATTGTTCAATTCTTGATTACAATTTCTTTTACAAACATAATGCAAAGTCCTTCTAAGTTCTATACAGGCAAGTCTAAGGAGTAGCTTCGGCGATCTTTGGAATATGCTTCGAACTATTGATCTTCGGCACCATCATCCCACACAGAACAAAAAGATGTATAAGGTAAAAAGTAATTACAAGAAAAGGTAAACAACATGTATAAGTTTCATACCGGCTTAAGCAAACTTCGTGCCTCGTCACCAGCCAATTCCCGACCACCCTTCGCCCAAATTTGTGTTATAAATCTGCTCCCTATGCTTCGGGCTTCGCCAGGAATATCAACCAAATCTGTTGAAGATAGACTAAAGGTTGGCCTATTCACAATCTTCGCGTGCGTATAGCCAGCTTTCAGAAATGCTGCAGCTGTGCCGCGAGAAGCTAGTAGAGCACAAAAGTCACCGTGCCCCGCTTGTCGGCGTTTCGAGACCGGGGGGTTCCTAAACCGACGAGTGAAGTGTCGCCGCGTGCCCCAGCCCAGATGGGTCGACGCGAGGCCGAGCGCGAAGGGGGGAAGTCAGGTGGCCGGAGATGGGCGTGAGAGAGGTGGAAATCCCGCGGCTTTCGTGTTCGTCCCGCGCCCAGGTCGGGTGCGCTTGCAGTAGGGGGTTACAAGCGTCCACACGGGAGAGGGAGCGAGCGGCCTCACGCGAGCGCCTGTCTCGTCCTCGTCCCCGCACGACTAACCCTCTCTAAGAGGGCCCTGGTCCTTCCTTTTATAGGCGTAAGGAGAGGATCCAGGTGTACAATGGGGGGTGTAGCAGAGTGCTACGTGTCTAGCAGAGGAGAGCTAGCGCCCTAAGTACACGCCATCGTGGCGGCCGGAGAGATTTTGGCGCCCGGTTTGTGTGATGTCGTGGCCGTCGGAGGAGCTCTGGAGCCTGGCGGAGGGACAGCTGTCGGGGCTGTCGAGTCCTTGCTGACGTCCTCTTGCTTCCGTAAGGGGGCCGAGAGCCGCCATCATCAGGGAGCGTGCGCGGCGCCATCATTGCCTATCTGGCGGAGCGAGCCAGATGGGACGCCGGTCTTGTACCCCGTAGCCTGAGTCAGCTTGGAGTAGGGTAATGATGGCGCCTCCTGTTGACGTGGCCGGCTTGCGCCCTAGGTTGGGGCGGTGTGGAGGCTCCTCCGAGGTCGGGGTCGAGTCCGTCTTCCGTGGCCGAGGTCGAGTCCGAGCCCCTAGGTCAGGCGAGGCGGAGTTCGTCGTCTTCCGGGGCTTAGCCCGAGCCCGAGCCCTGGGTCGGACAGAGCGGAGTTCGCCGTCTTCCGGGGCTTAGCCCGAGTCCGAGCCCTGGGTTGGGCGGAGCGGAGTTCGCCGTCTTCCGGGGCTTAGCCCAAGTCCGAGCCCTAGGTCGGGTGGAGCGGAGTTCGCCGTCTTCCGGGGCTTAGCCCGAGTCCGAGCCCTGGGTCGGGCGGAGCGGAGTTCGCTGTCTTCCGGGGCTTAGCCCGAGTCCGAGCCCTGGGTCGGGCGAAGCGGAGTTCGCCGTCTTCCGGGGCTTAGCCCGAGTCCGAGCCCTAGGTCGGGCAGAGCGGAGCTTCCTATGGTGCGTGCGGCCGGACCTGACTGCCTGTCAGCCTCACTCTATCAAGTGGCACCGCAGTCGGAGCGGCGCAGGCGGCGCTGTCTTTCTGTCAGACCGGTCAGTGGAGCGGCGAAGTGACGGCGGTCACTTCGGCTCTATCGGCTGAGGGGCGCGCGTCAGGATAAAGGTGTCAGGCCACCTTTGCATTAAATGCTCCTACGATTTGGTCGGTCGGTGCGGCGATTTGGTCAGGGTTGCTTCTTGGCGAAGACAGGGCCTCGGGCGAGCCGGAAATATGTTCGCCACTGGAGGGGGGCCTCGGGCAAGGCGGAGATCCTCCGGGGTCGGCTTCCCTTGTCCGAGGCTAGGCTCGGGCGAGGCGTGATCGAGTCCCTCGAATGGACTAATCCCTGACTTAATCGCACCCATCAAGCCTTTGCAGCTTTATGCTGATGGGGGTTACCAGCTGAGAATTAGGAGCTTTGAGGGTACCCCTAATTATGGTCCCCGACAGTAGCCCCCGAGCCTCGAAGGGAGTGTTAGCACTCGCTTGGAGGCTTTCGTCGCACTTTTTTGCAAGGGGACCAGCCTTTCTCGGTTGCGTTTTGTTCCGGTGGGTGCGCGCGAGCGCACCCTCCGGGTGTAGCCCCCGAGGCCTCGGAGGAGTGGTTTGACTCCTCCGAGGTCTTAACGCCTCGCGCAATGCTTCGGCTGGTCTGGTCGTTCCCTCATGCGAGCTGGCCGTAGCTTAGGTGTACGGTCGGGTCCAAGTTCTCGGGCTGGTATGTTGACGCCGTCAACGGTTTAGCTGGAGCCGGGTTTGCGAGAGCAGCCCCCGAGCCTCTGCACAGGGCGAGAGGGCGATCAAGGACAGACTCGACTTTTTTACATACCCCCCTGCGTCGCCTTTCCGCAAGGAGGAGGGGGGGAGAGCGCCATGTTGCCCTCGGTGGGCACCGAACATGGTGTCTCCGGTGAGCTGCAGGCGGGTGATCCGAGCGGACGTCCGTGCCCCATTCGTTAGGGGTCGGCTAGAGGCCCAGAGGCGCGCCCAAAAGTACCTGCGGGTGATCTGCCGGACCCGGTCCCCTAGCGACGGGGTCCGAGGGCTCGATGCCTCCCTCTGATGGGATTCCGTTACAAGATCGTTCCCGCTGGTCTTGGAAATGTCCTAGGGTACCTCGGGAGCGCAGCCTGAGCCTTGGTTATGTATCGAACGTACCCATGGTCATCCCTCGCTCTGTGTCTGAGGCGGCTGTGAACCCTTCGGGGGCCAGCCTTCGAACCCCTGATCAGTAGTGGGCGCGGAGCCCGAGTAGCCTGAGGCGGCCGTTGAACCCTTCCGAGGGGCCGGCCTTCGAACCTCTGACCAGTAGTGGGTGTGGAGCCCACGTGCTCTGAGGCGGCTGTTGAACCCTTCCGAGGGGCCAGCCTTCGAACCTCTGATCAGTAGGGAGGCTCGGAGCCTGGTTCCTTCATAGGGAAGGATCCTTTTCGGGGTATCCCCCTTTCCCGGTCCCTGTTGCAAGAGAGAGAAAGAGGAAAAAAGGAAAAGGATACGAAATCAAACGACGCGGCGTACCTTTTTTGACGCGGTCATTATGGCAAAGGCGAAGCATCGCTCGCTTCTCCTGCCAGAGGCGCCGCCTGTCCCGCCGCGGAGTTAATGCGACGGGGCGAGTGGTTCGCGGGGCAGCCGTTGCGCGTGCGCGAGCCGTTCGAGGAACGGAACACGGGCGCGTTGTCTTCACGCCGTGAGAGAGAGTTCTCTCGCTGCCCCCGGATGGGACATAAGCTTGGCTGACGACGTGACCGCTGCTCCTGCCCGCCTGCCACCGCCATTACTGCCGGCCCATTTTTGGCCGCATTGACCGTCGCGCCAGGCTGGCGCCGCTGGGTCGTGTGCTGGGTCGCCTCGAGTCGCGGTATTGGTTCCGCAGTCGAGGAGGCGCGGTGGTGGCGCAAGTGGCGGTGCAGTTGCATGCACGAAGCATTCGGCGCGCCGGTTGCATGACGCGTGGGCCTGGGCCTCCATGCCGAGCGTGTTGGGAGTCGAAGAAGCGTGCCCACTTGGCACGATTGCATGCCGCCTGCATGGCTGCCCGCCCTTTCGCCCGCTGGTCTGGGCAAAAGTGGAGAGCCGCTTGTAACCGCTGGGCGGTTGCACGCACCGCGCACGGCGGTTTGGCTTCTTCTGCTCTGGGCCGGCTTGCATGACATGTGGGACCCAGCCCCCGCGCCGTAGGGGAGGACCTTGGAGCATGTTGGAGAAGACTCAGCCCACGACGGCTGGGGACGCAAGTAGGGAGAGTCGCCTTTAAAAGGAGGGTGACCCTCTTGGAAGGCGACCATATCTTCGCGCTCCCTTATGCATCGTGTCTTTCCACCTTCCAAGCCCCCGGATGGGGGATACCCGCCGTCTTTCCGCCTCGTCGTTGGAGGAACGCAACTACGCGGGAGTTGGTACCTTTCAGCCATCGTTCGGCTTCAAGGATTTTCATCATGCAGCCCGGTCGCACCCCTCCGCCGGCGGTCACCCAAGATGGTGACCTCCAGTTCGATGGCGGGGGAGAGCGAACCGGGCCGCGACCTCTACCCCTCCCTTAGCCTCAAGGATTTTCATCACCAGGGCTGGGGAGGGGAGCGTGCCGAGTTGGGGTCGGCCCCTGCGTGGGCGGTGGCCCGCTCCTTCCCTCAGTGATCGGGGGGAAGGGCGGTAGTCATCCGTGGCGCTGGCAGCTGCCGCGTGCCTGGCTCTTGGACTCGAGTGGCTTCGGAGCCGTTCTCGGCGCCGGCTTCCGCCACGGCAGCTGGAAGAGATTCCTCTGCCGACGAGATAGCCAGGGCCGCCCACGGACCGACCTCCAACTCTACGGCCTTCTGCCCGTCCTTGCCTCACGAGTTTGGGCATGGGCGGGGGCCTCCTGGCAGCAGCATCCGCCCTGAGGTCATCGCTGCCGCTGTTCGGCCCCCCGGAGCAGAAGTCGTCGTCGTCGCCGCTGCCGGAGCGGGTGGCGGCGCGCCGTTCGTCGGTGTTCTGTTGCTCCGCAGGCCCCTCCCCCATCGAGTGGGGTCGTTCGTACCTGCGGAGGTGGAACCGAAGTTCCGTTTGTAATGGCACTTCGAATACCAGTGTTTTTGTTCATTGTGGCTGTCGAGGCCTGAACATGTATGTAATTTCAGCACGCAGCCGTGTTTTTTCCTCATTTTCGAGCACTAAGACTCGCCTGTTGGTTGTCTGAACCGCTTCACCAACCGTGAGTCGCTCCGTGTAAAGGTGACGAGTGAGGTATCCGTATCCCGGAGGCGTAGGAGTCCCTCGGCTCGGTCAGCCTTGTTGTCCGAGGCTTCCCTTGCTTGGTTAGAGGAAAACCCTCGGCCGCTCTTCGATGAGCCGAGGCCAGGGGTAGCGGTGTCAGCGCGAACAGAGGCAGAGTTGGCTCGAAAAGAAGACCTAGTCGGCCGGAGCCTGGCCGGGTCGTCCGTTAGCGGGACCGACGCCGGAATTGATCTGCCGAGGCCTCGGGCCGGGCTGATGTCCTTGGGGGACAGCTGGCCGAGGCCCCGGGGTGACCGGCCGAGCCGCCTGCTCGGGCCGGATTCTTGGAGAAGACCCTGGCGGCGATGGCCCGGGCTTGGTGATGACGTTGTCCTTCAGAGCGGAGACCCTTGGACCGCGTCGCCGTCTGAGGTCAGGTCGGACCTCGCCGAAGGTGTTGTCGACGCCGAGGGTGCTGCTGCTCCCTTTAGCCGTCAAGATCCGAGCCTGCAGGATCGGATCATCTTGTAGCGCGTGTTTTCTACGGCCGTCGAGGCCAAAACACACCCTCGCCGTGTTGTAAAGCCGCGTCTCCTTTCCTCTTGTTTCGAGTATTTGGACTTTTTTGTCGGTAACAGAATTGTTTGTGCGAGCGAGAGTTGCTTCTCACGGAAGGTGACGAGTGAGGTATCCGTATCCCGGAGGCGTAGGAGTCCCTCGGCTCGGTCGGCCTTGCCGCTTACGCGCACTCTTACCCGTCCATGGGGTTCTGTCACCGACGCCGTCGAGAAGGCTCGAAGAATCGCTCCGGCAGAAGAGCTTCCTAACATGAAGACTTGTTCGGTCCGCGGAATCACTTACCCGAACGTGAGTTACTTATCGCAGAAGGTGATGAGTGAGGTATCCGTATCCCGGAGGCATAGGAGTCCCTCGGCTCGGTCAGCCTTGTCTGCTTACGTGTACTCCGTCGTTTTCAGGATCCACTTTCGAAGTAGTCGAAAAGCACGAAAGACATTCTGGCAGAAAAGATCTTTTTTCGAGGAAAATTTCGATGCAGAGGGGGTTCCCCCCTTTTAGCCCCCGAGGGAGGGTCGGGCTTTGCCGAGGCAAGACTGACCCTTCCTTGATGACTAAACTTTGCGTGGGAGCGAGGTATATGAACAACTTGAAAACATCTTAAGGGTAGAAGCGACGTAGCTGTTGGATGTTCCAAGCGTTGCTGTAGACCTCGCCTTGACTGTTGGCCAGCTTGTACGCTCTGGGCTTCAGAACTTTGGCGATGACGAACGGCCCCTCCCAGGGGGGCGTGAGCTTGTGTCGACCTCGGGCGTCTTGTCGCAGCCGAAGCACCAGGTCGCCCACCTGGAGGTCTCGGGACCGGACCCCTCGGGCGTGGTAGCGTCGCATGGACTGCTGGTACCGCGCCGAGTGTAGTAAGGCCTTGTCCTGAGCCTCTTCCAGCTGGTCCAACGAGTCTTCTCGACTAGCTTGGTTGCTTTGGTCGGCATAGGCCCTCATCCTCGGGGAACCGTATTCCAGGTCTGTGGGCAAGATGGCCTCGGCCCCATAGACTAGAAAAAACGGCGTGAAGCCCGTGGCTCGGCTCGGTGTCATTCTCAGGCTCCAGACCACCGAGGGGAGTTCCTTCATCCATCGCTTGCCAAACTTGTTGAGGTCGTTGTAAATCCGAGGCTTGAGTCCTTGTAGAATCATGCCGTTGGCACGCTCTACTTGCCCATTCGTCATGGGATGAGCCACGGCGGCCCAGTCCACCCGGATGTGGTGATCCTCGCAGAAGTCCAGGAACTTTCTGCCGGTGAACTGGGTGCCGTTGTCGGTGATGATGGAGTTCGGGACCCCGAAACGATGGATGATGTTGGTGAAGAACGCCACCGCCTGCTCGGACCTGATGCTGTTTAGGGGTCGGACCTCGATCCACTTGGAAAATTTGTCGATGGCGACCAACAGGTGCGTGTAGCCCCCGGGTGCCTTCTGCAAGGGGCCGACGAGGTCCAGACCCCACACAGCAAAAGGCCATGTGATGGGTATCGTCTGCAGAGCCTGAGCGGGCAGGTGGGTCTGCCTTGCGTAGAACTGACACCCTTCGCAGGCGCGGACAATTCTAGTGGCGTCGGCCACCGCCGTTGGCCAGTAGAAACCTTGTCGGAAAGCATTTCCGACAAGGGCTCGAGGTGCTGCGTGGTGGCCGCAAGCCCCCGAGTGTATTTCTCGGAGGAGTTCCTGACCTTCGGTGGTGGAGATGCATCGTTGGAGGATGCCTGAAGGGCTGCGGTGGTAGAGCTCCTTCCCTTCTCCCAGCAAGACGAACGACTTGGCGCGCCGCGCCAACCGTCGAGCTTCGGCTCGGTCGAGGGGTAGCTCTCCTCGGTGGAGATATTGCAGGTACGGGGTCTGCCAGTTTTGATCAGGCGCGACCCCGCTTTGCTCCCCCTCGACGTGCAGCGTCTTGCCCTCGGGGGCCGAGGGTACCTCGGGCCGAACTGAGGGTGCCTCGGGCCGAGCCGAGGGTGCCTCGGACTGTGCCGAGGGTACCTCGGGCTGGGCCGAGGGTGCCTCAGGCTCGGGCGTGTCGTCGATCTTGACGGAGGGTTGATGCAGATCTCGGGAGAAGACGTCCGGGGGAACCGTTGTTCGCCCCGAGGCTATTTTAGCCAGCTCGTCCGCAGTCTCGTTGTAGCGCCGAGTGATGTGGTTGAGCTCGAGCCCGTAGAACTTGTCTTCCAGGCGCCGAACCACATCACAGTAGGCCTCCATCTTCGGGTCGCGGCAGTGGGAGTTCTTCATGACTTGGTCGATGACGAGCTGCGAGTCACCGCGAGCATCGAGGCGTCGGACCCCTAGCTCGACGGCAATCCGCAACCCGTTGACCAGAGCCTCGTACTCAGCTACATTGTTGGACGCCGGGAAATGGAGGCGTAGCACGTAGCATAGGTGCTTCCCGAGGGGCGAGATGAAGAGTAAGCCTGCGCCGACTCCTGTCTTCATCAGCGACCCGTCGAAGAACATGGTCCAGAGCTCCAGTTGGATCGGAGCTGTTGGTAGCTGGGTGTCGACCCATTCAGCCACGAAGTCCGCCAAGACCTGGGATTTGATGGCCTTCCAAGGGGCGAACGAGATTGTTTCGCCCATGATTTCCACCGCCCACTTTGCAATCCTACCCGAGGCCTCTCGGCAATGGATGATCTCCCCCAGGGGGAAGGATGACACCACAGTTACCGGATGAGATTCGAAGTAGTGTCGCAACTTCCGCCGTGTCAGGATCACCGCGTACAGCAGCTTCTGAACTTGTGGGTAGCGGATCTTGGTTTCGGACAGTACCTCGCTGACAAAGTAGACTGGCCTCTGAACGGGCAATGCATGCCCCTCTTCTTGCCTTTCGACCACAATCGCGGCGCTGACCACCTGAGTGGTCACGGCGACGTAGACCAAGAGGGCTTCTCCGGCAGCTGGGGGCACCAAGATAGGCGCCTTCGTGAGGAGCGCCTTCAGGTTCCCGAGGGCTTCCTCGGCCTCAGGGGTCCAAGTGAAGCACTCGGCCTTCCTTAAGAGGCGGTACAGAGGTAGACCTCTTTTGCCGAGGCGTGAGATGAAGCGGCTCAGAGCCGCGAGACATCCCATGACCCTCTGTACGCCTTTCAAGTCCTTGATGGGCCCCATGCTGGTGATGGCTGCGATCTTCTCCGGGTTGGCTTCGATGCCCCACTCGGGGACGATGAACCCCAAGAGCATGCCTCGGGGCACCTCGAAGACACACTTTTCGGGATTGAGCTTGATGCCTTTCGCCTTGAGACATTGGAATGTCACTTCAAGGTCGGAAAGGAGGTCAGAGGCTTTCCTCGTCTTGACTACGATGTCATCAACGTAGGCCTCGACCGTGCGGCCAATGTGTTCGCCGAACACATGGTTCATGCACTGCTGGTACGTCGCGCCCTCATTCCTCAAGCCGAACGGCATGGTGACATAGCAGTACATGCCGAAGGGTGTGATGAAAGAAGTCGCGAGCTGGTCGGACTCTTTCATCCTGATTTGGTGATACCCTGAGTAGGCATCAAGGAAAGACAGGGTTTCGCACCCAGCAGTGGAATCCACGATTTGATCGATGCGAGGCAGAGGGTAGGGAACCTTCGGACATGCTTTATTCAGACCAGTGTAGTCTACACACATCCGCCATTTCCCCCCTTTGTTTCTCACAAGCACAGGGTTGGCAAGCCATTCGAGATGGAATACCTCTTTGATGAACCCTGCCGCCATTAGCTTGTGGACCTCCTCGCCTATGGCTCTGCGCTTCTCCTCGTCGAATCGGCGCAGAGGCTGCTTGACGGGTCGGGCTCCGGCTCGGATGTCCAGCGAGTGCTAGGCGACATCCCTCGGTATGCCGGGAATGTCCAAAGGACTCCACGCGAAGACGTCGACGTTCGCACGGAGAAAGTCGACGAGCACTGCTTCCTATTTGGGATCGAGCCCGGAGCCGATCCGGACTTGCTTGGAGGCGTCGCTGCTGGGGTCGAGGGGGACGGACTTAACCGTCTCCGCTGGCTCGAAGTTGCCGGCATGACGCTTCACGTCTGGCACCTCCTTAGAGAGGCTCTCCAGGTCGGCGATGAGGGCCTCGGACTCGGCGAGGGCCTCGGCGTACTCCACGCACTCCACGTCGCATTCGAACGCGTGTTTGTATGTGGGGCCGACGGTGATGACCCCGTTGGGGCCCGGCATCTTGAGCTTGAGGTAGGTGTAGTTGGGGACGGCCATGAACTTTGCGTAGCATGGCCTCCCCAATACCGCGTGGTAGGTTCCTCGGAACCCGACCACCTCGAACGTCAGGGTCTCCCTTCAGAAGTTGGAGGGTGTTCCGAAGCAGACGGGAAGATCGAGTTGTCCGAGGGGCTGGACGCGCTTCCCGGGAATGATCCCATGGAAAGGCGCAGTGCCCGCCTGGACCGAGGACAGATCGATACGCAGAAGCCCGAGGGTCTCGGCGTAGATGATGTTGAGGCTGATGCCTCCGTCCATGAGGACCTTGGTGAGCCTGACGTCGCCGATGACAGGGTCGGCGACGAGCGGGTATTTCCCCAAGCTCGGCACATGGTCGGGGTGGTCGGCTTGGTCGAAGGTGATGGGCTTGTCGGACCAGTCTAGGTAGACTGGCGCCGCCACCTTCACCGAACAGACCTCCCGACGCTCTTGCTTGCGGTGCCGAGCCGAGGCGTTCGCCGCTTGCCCGCCGTAGATCATGAAGCAGTCGCGGACCTCGAGGAACTCTTCTGCCTGGTGATCTTCCTTCTTGTCGTCGTCGCGGGCCCTGCCACCCTCCGCGGGTGGCCCGGCCCTGTGGAAGTGGCGCCGAAGCATGACGCACTCCTCAAGGGTGTGCTTGACGGGCCCCTGGTGGTAGGGGCACGGCTCCTTGAGCATCTTGTCGAAGAGGTTGGCACCTCCGGGGGGTTTCCGAGGGTTCTTGTACTCGGCGGCGGCGACAAGGTCCGCGTCGGCGGCGTCGCGTTTCGCTTGCGACTTCTTCTTGCCCTTCTTCCTGGCACCGCGCTGAGTTGACGCCTCGGGGGCATCTTCCGATGGGCAGCCCTGGGGCTGCTTGTCCTTCCGGAAGATAGCCTCGACCGCCTCCTGGCCGGAGGCGAACTTGGTGGCGATGTCCATCAGCTCGCTTGCCCTGGTGGGGGTCTTGCAACCCAGCTTGCTCACCAGGTCGCGGCAGGTGGTGCCGGCGAGGAACGCGCCGATGACATCCGAGTCGGTGATGTTGGGCAGCTCGGTGCGCTGCTTCGAGAATCGCCGGATGTAGTCCCGGAGAGACTCTCCCGGCTGCTGTCGGCAGCTTCGAAGGTCCCAGGAATTCCCGGGGCGCACGTACGTGCCCTGGAAATTGCCGGCGAAAGCTTGGACTAGGTCATCCCAGTTGGAGATCTGCCCCGGAGGCAGGTGCTCCAACCAGGCGCGAGCGGTGTCGGAGAGGAACAGGGGGAGGTTGCGGATGATGAGGTTGTCATCGTCCGTTCCACCCAGTTGGCAGGTCAGACGGTAGTCCGCGAGCCACAGTTCCGGTCTCGTCTCCCCCGAGTACTTTGTGATAGTAGTCGGGGGTCGGTACCGGGTCGGGAACGGCGCCCGTCGTATGGCCCGGCTGAAGGCCTGCGGACCGGGTGGTTCAGGCGAGGGACTCCGATCCTCCCCGCTGTCGTAGCGTCCCCCACGCCTGGGGTGGTAGCCTCGGCGCACCCTCTCGTCGAGGTGGGCCCGACGGTCGCGGTGATGGTGCTCGTTGCCGAGGCGACCTGGGGCCGGAGGCGCTGTGTTGCGCGTGCGCCCGGTGTAGACCGAGGCTTCCTGCATGAATCGGGAAGTCACGACATGATGTTCCGAGGGGTACCCCTGCCTTCGGGAGGCGGAGCCCTCGGCCCGCCGGACCGCGGCGCCTTCCAGGAGATCCTTGAGCTCTCCCTGGATTCGCCGCCCCTCGGTGGTTGATGGCTCCGGCATCGCACGGAGGAGCATTGCTGCTGCAGCCAGGTTCTGGCCGACCCCACTGGATGCGGGTGGCGGCCTGACCCTGACATCGTCGGCGATGCGGTGCTGGAAGCCCTGGGGTAGATGACGCATTTCTTCGGCCGGAGGTTGGCCCGCCCATGCCTGCCCGATGTCCCGGCGGATTGGCTCAAGCGCTCCTGCTCCCTCGTCGAGCCTGGCCTGCACCCCGCGGATTTGCTCGAGTTGTGGGTCGTGACCCCCCATCGGAACGGGGACCACAGCTAGCTCCCGCGGGATGTCAACGCGAGGCACCGGCCTAGGGAGATCACCGTCCTCCGGCATGCCGAGATGGTTGCCTTCGGAGGGACCCCCTAGATCGACGTGGAAACATTCGCGGCTCGAGCCGCAGTCCTCGTCGCCGAGGCTACGGCTACCGTCGGAACGGTCGGAAAGGCAGTAGTCGCATGCGGTCATGAAGTCCCGCATGGCACTGGGGTTGCCAAGCCCGGAGAAATCCCAACAGAAGCTGGGCTCGTTGTCTTCCTTGGACCTAGAGGGCCCGTAGGTCGAGACGTCCGTCAACCGGTCCCAAGGTGACCGCATACGAAACCCCAGAGGGTTCGGACTCGCCTCTGCGAGAGCGTCCGCCAAAGCGGAGCCGCTAGGCGGGTCGAGGCTGAATCCGAAAGGCGTGGGATGGGAATCGGTCGGTACCTCTTGGTCGACGGGCGGTGATGAAGTCACGTCGGGGACTGACTGCACCGTCGTCTCAGGTACGAGGGTGACACCCATCAAGCCTTTCACGAGCGTGCTGGCGTCGTCCGTTTGCTCGGGATTGGCGTGTCGCGGGGAGACAACGCTCGTCTTTGTCTCAAGCGCAAGGTCGATGCCCGGCGCGCCCCCCGTTGGGGTGCTGGCGTTGTCGACTCGCTCGACGGCCGACGAGGCGCCGCCTCCTGCTTGGCCTTGGTTGCCCCGCCTCCTCCTCCGTCGGCGGGGAAGAGGACGGGGCGAGCTTGAAGGTAGTTCTTCCACCACGCGGGGAAGACGTCGTCGATTCCGCCGTCGGCGGGCGGACTGTCGGCCGCCATTGTCGCTGTCGCCCGGCGGTGGAAAGAGTATCATGTCGTAGCTGCCGTCGAGGGATATGAACTCGAGGCTCCCGAAACGGAGCATCGTCCCGGGCCGGAGAGGTTGCTGGAGACTGCCCATTTGGAGCTTGACGGGAAGCTGTTCGTCAACACGTAGCAGGCCCCTACCTGGCGCGCCAACCGTCGGCGTTTCGAGACCGGGGGGGTCCCTGAATCGACGAGTGAAGTGTCGTCGCGTGCCCTAGCCCAGATGGGTCGACGTGAGGCCGAGCGCGAAGGGGGGAAGTGAGGTGGCCGAAGATGGGTGTGAGAGAGGTGGAAATCCCGCGGCCTTCGTGTTCGTCCCGCGCCCAGGTCGGGTGCGCTTGCAGTAGGGGGTTACAAGCATCCACACGGGAGAGGGAGCGAGCGGCCTCACGCGAGCGCCTGTCTCGTCCTCGTCCCCGCGCGGCCAACCCTCTCTAAGAGGGCCCTGGTCCTTCCTTTTATAGGCGTAAGGAGAGGATCCAGTGTATAATGGGGGTGTAGCAGAGTGCTACGTGTCTAGCGGAGGAGAGCTAGCGCCCTAAGTACACGCCATCGTGGCGGCCGGAGAGATTTTGGTGCCCGGTTTGTGTGATGTCGTGGCCATCGGAGGAGCGTTGGAGCCTGGCGGAGGGACAACTGTCGGGGCTGTCGAGTCCTTGCTGACGTCCTCTTGCTTCCGTAAGGGGGCCGAGAGCCGCCATCGTCAGGGAGCGTGCGGGGCGCCATCATTGCCTATCTGGCGGAGCGAGCCAGATGGGACGCCGGTCTTGTACCCCGTAGCCTGAGTCAGCTTGGAGTAGGGTAATGATGGCGCCTCCTGTTGACGTGGCCGGCCTGCGCCCTAGGTTGGGGCGATGTGGAGGCTCCTCCGAGGTCGGGGTCGAGTCCGTCTTCCGTGGCCGAGGTCGAGTTCGAGCCCCTAGGTCGGGCGAGGCGGAGTTCGTCGTCTTTCGGGGCTTAGCCCGAGCCCTGGGTCAGGCGAAGCGGAGTTCGCCGTCTTCCGGGGCTTAGCCCGAGTCCGAGCCCTGGGTCGGGCGGAGCGGAGTTCGCCGTCTTCCGGGGCTTAGCCCAAGTCCGAGCCCTGGGTCGGGCGGAGCGGAGTTCGCCGTCTTCTGGGGCTTAGCCCGAGTCCGACCCTAGGTCGGGTGGAGCGGAGTTCGTCGTCTTCCGGGGCTTAGCCCGAGTCCGAGCCCTAGGTCGGGCGGAGCGGAGTTCGCCGTTTTCCGGGGCTTAGCCTGAGTCCGAGCCCTGGGTCGGGCAGAGCGGAGCTTCCTATGGTGCGTGCGGCCGGACCTGACTGCCTGTCAGCCTCACTCTGTCAAGTGGCACCGCAGTCAGAGCGGCGCAGGCGGCGCTGTCTTTCTGTTAGACCGGTCAGTGGAGCGGCGAAGTGACGGCGGTCACTTCGGCTCTGTCGGCTGAGGGGCGCGCGTCAGGATAAAGGTGTCAGGCCACCTTTGCATTAAATGCTCCTGCGATTTGGTCGGTCGGTGCGGCGATTTGGTCAGGGTTGCTTCTTGGCGAAGACAGGGCCTCGGGCGAGCCGGAAATATGTTCGCCGCTGGAGGGGGGCCTCGGGCGAGGCGGAGATCCTTCGGGGTCGGCTTCCCTTGTCCGAGGCTAGGCTCGGGCGAGGTGTGATCGAGTCCCTCGAATGGACTGATCCCTGACTTAATCGCACCCATCAGGCCTTTGCAGCTTTATGCTGATGGGGGTTACCAGCTGAGAATTAGGAGCTTTGAGGGTACCCCTAATTATGGTCCTCGACACCGCTATTACTTCATCAAGCGCTTTGACTTCACCTTCAATGTGTTTGAAGGTGCTTGATATATTTTCGGTCGAAGGAGTAAACTTTTTAGCACTGGCTCCAACTGAGTTAAAAACCTTTTTCAGTCACTCTACGCAGCGGCCGCCAAAACCTAAACACATGTCCCGAAGCTCTTTCAAAGATTTCCACAGCTTCGTGTTTTCGACAGTTTCAGCTTCGTACTTTGTCTGCAAGTTCTTCTTCTGTTGTTCGAAGTTTTCTAATTTTTGGAGAAGTTCCCCGTTTAATCTAGTGATTTCTGCTTGGGCTTCTGCAAGGGAACCCTCCATAGCCTGAAGTAGGAAATCTTTCTTCTCAAGAGAGGCTTCGTACTCTTTGATTTTACTTTCTAAACCTTCAATTATGATTTCGTTCTTTTTATCCTCGAGGTCTTGTTGCATTTGCAGTGCTTTGCTTAGCAGCATACTCTGTACAAATAAACCTTCGTCAGCAAACTTGCTCCATTAAAAATAAAAAGTAAAACTTTGCGTCATCATAAAAAATTTTACCTTGAAGTTGGAATAAAATAAACTACCGACGATATGCTGTCGTCGGTAGCTGCTAATATCAGCTTTGAGCTTCGGAAAACCAACACTTTTCGATAGAGTGCCGATCACCATAGCCCCGATACGGTCGTGAACGCATCCCAAGGCCTCTTCATCAATCCCACCAAAGAGCATGGCTCCTGGCTGGTAGCCACAGGAAATGCCATATTCCTGTAGCTCCTTTTCGGCCTCAGATAGTTCTTGTCCGACCAGGTTCCGAAGGTCAAAACTTGTTTCCTCTGAAGCAGCATAGGCAATTGTCTTCCCTTTGTCAGGCATTGGGGCCATGACCTTTTCTAAGGCTACAGCTGTTTCTTCTATAGGAGTACCCAATATCAATCTATCAATTTCAGATAGTGTGCTCTCCAAGTTGGCAGTTTTGGTGGCAGTTGCAGCTTCGTCAGTTATGTTCACTTCGGTGTAACACCTCAGGTGTTACCTAGGCAATAGTTTCATGTATGCCCTGATGACTTGTGATCATATGTGGCTAAGTGGAGGAGAAGAAGAACCTAAAACCTTGGAAGCATGGGTTAGTTAAGAGGGGTTAATGGCAAAGGCTTCACCCACACATTTGGAACAATGGTCATGTTGGAGCCAAGGTGATTAAACCCTAAAGACCCCTAAGGGCACTAGACGTCCAAGCAAGGGATTAGGGGATAAGTTAATCAAATTGCCAAAACATGATCCTAGTTCTTAAACAAGTTTTTGTAACATGGTAACCTACCAAATGCAGGGAGGGAACATTACAAAAAGACCCCTTAAAGACCCCAATTTCACCCCTTAAGTAGAGAGCACACTAGAGCTCCCTAATTCTCTCTAAGTCAAAATCTAACCCTAATCTAAAGATCCCCCGTGTTCACTTAGTAAATGGCACCAAAACCACTTCGGTTGAATACCAAAAAGGTGTCAAACCACCCAAGGCACCCCCTGGAAAAGTTTGAAACCGAGCCCAAGTCGTTTGACAAGATTTGGCATCGTTTTTGTCGCGAGGTGGACAGAGGGACAAGCCAGATTTGGCGTCCACAAATCTCCCTACCTAGGGCATATCTACCATTGGAACTCACATACAAGAGATAGCCCTAGGTGCTAGGAGGAGGCCTGCGCCGGATTTTTGCCAAGATTCACACGTTTGCGATCTCGGCGAGCTGTTGAACAAGGGTAGAAGAACACTTCCACGTGTTCGACGCGCTCTGAACGCGCCAGAGCACGCCCAGCGCCCGACCCTGCATGCCCCGCGCCGCGCCAAGCGGCACCCGTGTCTCCTACCCGCGCCCGTGCCTATAAAGCCCACCGAAGCTTCAACCGTACTCCCCCGCGCGCTCTCAACCTCACCGGAGCCAGAGATCACCGGCGTTTGCCCTGCAGACGGCGTGCCAGCGGCCGCCTGATCCCCCGCCACCGTAGACTAGCCAGCAGAGCCATCCCCAACCCCATCTAACCCTCGGAGTAGACTCTACGTGCCTCGGTGAAGCTCCCAGGGCGAGGAATCGAGCTCTGCCTCATCGAAGACGTCGGATCAGGGTCGCCGGACTTCACCCGAGCGCCGGTGTACGTGGACCGAGCTCCATAGTGAGTTATTCTTCGATTCCTTGCACGAGTCGATTCATTAGCACCCCGTGAAGCTTCTCGTGCCCTTGGATTGACCTATATCGCCGTGGATAAGCCGGAGCACTCGCCGCCGACGAGCCTGCCCGCCTGTGCTCGTGGACCGGCCGATTCCGGCCATCACCGATGGCAAGCCGTACCTCGATGTGACCGCAGAGACTCCCCGGAGCCAACCCCGTCCTTCACCAGACCTCCCTCGCCGCCGGTAAGCTGCGCCGCCCTAATTGCTTCCGCGGGTACTGTTCAAAAGGGGGGGGGGGCTCGGGGAAGAAGGAAAGAAAGTCAGGGGGGTTTGAGGTGTCAGCGACTCAAATGAATAGTGGCGCAAGGGTATAAGTTGAAGGATTGGTTTAGGAAAAGCCCAGGGTCCTCGGTGTAAACTGGTTTTTCCAGGAAATCTTTTAATATTTCAAATTTAAATACAAACAGAGCTTGTAAAATTCATAACTTCAGTTTTATTCAACCAAATTTGGTCAAACCAATTTTGCCTGATTCTAAATAATGTGAACTACTTAGGAAAAATACAAAACCCCCTTAGTATTGCAAAAGAATTTAAAGTTTGGATTTAAATATTGTTTTGGCCAAAAGTTAAATAATAGAAGGAAAAATAGTTACACTGTTAGACTGAGGTTAAGAAAAATCAGAGAAGTACTTAATCACTCCCTGATCTGTTTAAAAATAGTAAACCCCTCAGTACACTAGATTAAGGAAGGGTTTGCCATTTAAATCATTTTTAGCTTAAAAATAAAGAAAATAGAAAAGGTAATTTAAAATAAAAACCAGGGAGCAACCACATTTTTGTTAGCTCACTTATTTAATATAGTTCACTGGAAAAATTCATTAGACCCTTGTTTAGTACCAAATAAGTGAGATGCCTTTTATTTTATGAAAACAATGAAAACTTAGGAAAATCTTAGAGAAATAATCCTGAGGAGAAAACACCCCAAACCTTGGGATAACTGATACTTCTTTATTATAAACATAGGAAAAATATGAATTCTGTTGTTTGATATTTTTCAAATGACAAGTTAATTGTAAGTACCTTTTTGGCATGAAACTTTAGAAATTCACAACTAAATATCCAGTAAGTCTTTTTCTGTGATATTTAACATAGAGGCCTAATATCACCCATGAATCTGGACAAAAATAAAAATTGGTGCAGAAACCTCACTAAAATCATAGCTATAGTGTAAAATGCCCTTTTACACTTGTTTTTGTTAATTTTGCACAAGTAGTATCTGAATTAATATCCACCTCAAATTTTTTGGGAGGACCCACAAAGGTTAATATTACCCACTGTAATTTTTATAACATTTTTTTGGAAAATGTTAACTAACCCTCATAGTTCAAACTGCTTAATAAGAAGCATAATAGAAAGGAAAGAGAAACCTTGGGGGAGAAATAGATGAAAGTACAAAACTAGAGATGGCAATGGGTACCCGAAACCCGAAACCCGATGGTTTTTACCCCATTAGGGTACGGGTTTGGGTCAATTTTCATACCCATGGGTTTGTTAACAGGCATAAATCTATACCCGACGGGTTTATGGGTACGGGTTTGTTCCTATAGTACCCAAACCCGTGAACCTGTGGGTTTTTTAAACCTGATCAAACCTAGTGCATATTGTCATTTTATTTTATAAACGAACAACAAACTTGTTATTCCTTATTTACTTCCTAATTTTTATCAAATGGTGAATGTAGAAGTAGTCGGTGAGAGTGTTGCTTGCTTGCTATTATAGTTTTTACTAGCGTTATATATGTGGTGGATGGATAACTTAGTGCAAGGTCACTTAATTATACAACTTATTATTTGTATTCCATTCTCTCTACTAATAATTTTTATACCAAATCATGAACTCGTTGTTCATCACATAAATTTTGGACCATGATCTCATTAATCATTACGATACTTATTGATTATAGGAAGAACAGGCATATTGGAGATAAAACCCGTGGGTAACCCACGGGTACCCGCTAACCCGATGGGTACGGGTTTGGGCAAAATCTCAAACCTGTCATGGGTACGAGTTTTTTAATGGGCATAAATATTTTTCACGGGTATGGGTTTGGGACAGCAAAACCCAGCGGGTTTGTACCCGTTGCCATCTCTATACAAAACCCTTAAGTATGTCCAAAAAGAAACCCTGGAGAAACACTAAAGTAATACTGTTTTACTATGCATAACCCTTACAAATGTTCATGTCTGTCACACCCGGCTTTAAGGAACAAAGCCAGGTGCATCTCATACATGCGCCAAGAAGACAACATATATAATAACAGAGTGTATAGAGATAAATGTCATAAAACATTAGAGTATTTATTACATAGCGGAAGACTTATTACAAAATAAAGTAATGAAGATAAAACGAACTAAGGATCGTCGGCGCCAATGTCGACTGGGAAACGCCACCTAGATCAGATCGAACTCCTCAGTGTTAGGCGGCTCCTCCTGAACCACCTGATCTTCTCCTGTGGGGGGTGTGAGACAGCAAGGGTGAGCTCACACATGATCATAGCTCAACAAGTTGTGGGGAACCAGTGGACATAAACTCACAAAGGTGTGAGTTCATGTGATGTGTAAGGCTAATCAATGATAGGCGTTAAAGCTGAGCATTGCTTTTAAGTAGTTGATCAAAGTTTTATTAGAAATTACTAAGTATAAGTAAATACCAAACCATAAGTAAAGTAATAGAACAAAATTAATAATAAACCCATGCGATGCAAATGACAAAATTGAATTTAAGTTCCATAATTTAAACATCAGAGAGTCCTGAGCTGCTCATGACCGTGAGCACGACTAGTATACCAGTTTTACACTCTGCAGAGGTTGTACCCTTTACCCACAAGTCATGTTACCCATCTGCCAGGGGTCGCGAATCCCATACACCTCTACCTAGGAAGCGCGGCAGGGCAACACTACGAGGCCTTTACAAAGTTCCACTAGTTTCCGAAAACCCGCTACAGTTTATAGGAAGTTCCAATGCAGGGTTCCTGGCTGACCGCCATCACAGCAAAATCAACTAGGGACCTCCCTACACTGACCACTCCCCTACTGCCCTTGCCCCTTTCGGGTAAGGTAGTCTTCCACTAGCTTTCCTAATTAGTCAGCCAAGGGCGTCCCATTAAACCCTTGTGGTGGCACGTGGTTCTCAAGTTAAGCTCTATGTTCCAATTAACATTAATGAACTTGACATGAACATAATAGAATAACAACAGAATTGGAACATAGAGGTAATAAATGATTATCCCAAAACCAGGTAAAGCAATAGCAA
Organism: Zea luxurians; assembly: GCA_029449295.1. Classification (NCBI taxonomy): domain Eukaryota; kingdom Viridiplantae; phylum Streptophyta; class Magnoliopsida; order Poales; family Poaceae; genus Zea; species Zea luxurians. The sequence continues at coordinate 46,409,881 of JAOPSE010000005.1, read as the reverse complement.
ACTACCCAAGTGAATCAGGGGTAAACAAGGTAATGAGATAAACAAATCTAGGGTGACCTATCGGGTCCCATCAAAATTAACCTATGCATGGATAAGTGGTATTTAAAGAACATTATTAGGTAAAAAGTGATCAAGGGCACAACTTGCCTTCAACGAGCTCCTGCTCAGCTATCTCTACTTGTTGAACCTCAGATTCCACAGTGGCTTGCTCGTCTATTCGCATCAACACAATACATACATAGTATAGCCAAAATGAACATCACACCAAACAGATGAATAAAATATACAGTAAAAATCTATACATTAAAATGAGATCATAGGAACTGGAATCACTGAATTTGGTGTTATATATTTTAAGTTATGGATTTTCTAAGGTTTTATGCATCTAATACAAGATTAAGTGAAAGAATAATTTTAATGTGTTTTTCATGTCAGAACAGAGGCACTAATGGGTAGACAATATTATTACAAAAATTTAGAAACTGGAATGGACCAATTTGGAGTTCCTATGCATTTTCTATGAATTATACAAGTTTTAACATTTATTCATGCACTAAAAATTGATTTCTGATATTAATTTCTAATTTTTAAAGTTCTCTGGATTGGGCCTCAAATACTAAGAAACACAGGGGCTCCAGTGCAAGAATTCCACAGACTCAGGGAGTTTCTGGCGTGGACGGCGGGTTCTATTTCAAGTAAACCTAGGGTCTCTTAAGCAAAACGCGCGCTGCGAAGGGGTATCTTGTGATCACGGCCGCCCGATCAGATTCTAACGGCCCAGATTAAAACGGACCAACCCGAACCGGTATGCGCCCATAGCTGTTGGATGCGGAATCAGCGGCCGTGGTTTAATGAAATGAGATTGAATCAGGGTCACGGGATCCAGATCGGACGACCCACGCTATTCCAACCGAATCATTCCCCGAAGATCTATTCTTAACCGCAGAGCAGTCGATCAACGGTCACGGTTTTACGAAGTCGTGACCCTTGGATTCGATCACAACGGTTCGCGCGACGTCTTCCACCCTGGTTCACCTGGAACACGGTGGCGTCCCGAACGCGGCAATACCCACGCCGGAGCACCCGATTCTGGCGCCACTACCCCTTAGATTCAACATCGACCGGTCCAAATTAATACAGGGGCGCAGACGAATTACCAGAGAGGGTTTGCACCCCAGCCGATGATGTGGATACCCACGGACGCGACGGCACCCCGGCCACGGAGAAGACGGCGCGACGACGTGCAATTCCAGGGCAACAGTGCACCACCGGACCCCAAAGCTCCGCGTATACGATCCACCCGCCTTGGCGAACCCCACGGTTCCTCCCAGGTCACCGACCAACGGCGCGTGTGAAGAACAGCCCCGAAGATCCTTCCTTCCCCCGACCCGCACACCTAAGTATCGTTGGCTGGCTAAATTGGCGCCCGAATAGAGTCTAGGGTATACGATGGAGCATGCGCGTGGTCGAGACGTCTCCAATCTTAAAGGCACTACCCGGTTGTTGAAGTCCCCGGCGAGGATTGCGCACGACGAGCTCGCCGTCTGTTACGGAGGTAGGGGCGCGGATATAGCTGACAGCCCAGGTCCACATGTAAGCGCCAGGAATAAAGAAAAGGGGAGGGAAGGAGATGGGCTGCGCGCAGTGGAAAGCCCTAGTGGGCCAAAATGGGAGTCTGCCGGCCCAATCCTCTGTTTTATTTTTTTCTTTTTATTTTCTGTTTTCTTTTCTTTCCTAAGTTTGTGCTTTTTTTCAAATTTTGAATTCAAGTGCTATTGTGAAGTTTATTCCTTAACCAAAAATATAAGTTTATAATATAGTATGCTCAAGTACAATTATTTGATTAATCATATTTTATTTATATTTATCTAGTACTTTTCTCCTCTTTTCTCAAATTCTAAAATTCCTTTTAGCTCTTAAATTCCACTTTGGCTTTAATATATTTCTTGTCACATTATTTTTATGTTGTCACAAAATGCACACCAAATAAAACCTCAGCATGATGCACAATTTAATGGTATATCCTTTTATTACTTATTTATTTTTGAATTTAGTGTTCACATGTGATGATGCATAAAGGTAAAACTCACATAAAGAGAAATTGCTCCCCTATTGGTATTATTTCTAGCAATTTACAAAGTGGGTGTTACAAATCCTACCCCCTTTAAAAATAATCTCGTCCTCGAGATTTAAGAAGAACGAGGGAAAAGGTGGGGAAAATCTATGCGAAGCTCTTCTTCTCTCTCCCACGTTGCTTCATCTTCACCGTGGTGACTCCATTGAACTTTGCACATCTTTATCACCTTATTTCTTGTAACTCGAGTCAAAGTATCCAAAATCTTGATCGGGTATTCCGTGTAAGTCAAATCACCTTGAACACTGAGCTCTTCCATGGGTAACTGTTCCTCAGGGACACGGAGAAACTTCTTTAGTTGAGATACGTGGAACACATTATGCACATCTGATAAAGTAGCGGGTAACTCGAGTTGGTATGCCATCTCCCCAACTCGCCTAAAGATCAAGAATGGTCCAATATAGCGAGGGGACAATTTGCCCTTGACTTTGAATCTCCTCATTCCACGAAGTGGTGACACCTTGAGATACACATAATCTCCTTCTTCAAATTCCAGTGGCCTCCTTCTATTATCAGCATAGCTCTTTTGCCTGGTTTGAGCCACCCTCAAATTCTCTCGAATTATACGAACTTGTTCTTCTGCTTCTTGAATCAGTTCAGGCCCAAAGAATTGTCTCTCTCCAGTCTGATCCCAATACAAAGGAGTCCTGCACTTCCTCCCATATAAAGCTTCAAAAGGTGACATCTTCAGACTGGCCTGATAACTATTATTATATGAGAACTCAGCATAAGGTAGACTCTTATCCCAACTCCCTCCATGCTGAAGGGCACATGCTCTCAACATATCTTCCAATACTTGATTAGTTCTTTCAGTCTGTCCATCAGTCTGAGGGTGATAAGCCGTACTAAAATTCAACTTCGTACTCATATTCTCATGAAAGCTTCTCCAGAATCTTGAGGTAAACTGTGAACCTCGATCAGACACGATCTTCTTTGGTACTCCGTGTAAACACACAATCCGAGCCATATATAACTCTGCTAGCTGAGAACCTTTATATGTAGTCTTCACAGGAATAAAGTGAGCCACTTTAGTCAATCTATCCACAATCACCCATATAGCATCATATCCTTTCTGGGTGCGAGGCAATCCAGTAATGAAATCCATACCAATCTCTTCCCACTTCCACTCAGGTATCTTCAGTGGGTGCAATAGTCCAGCTGGCCTCTGGTGTTCAGCCTTAACTCTTTGACATACATCGCACATAGCCACATGGGCAGCTACATCTCTCTTCAATCCATACCACCAATACTTCCGCTTCAAATCCTGATACATCTTAGTACTACCAGGATGAATAGAGTAATCCGAGTCATGGGCCTCTTTCAATATAGTCTCTCGAAGGCTTTTAATATCAGGAACACACATCCTGTCCTTGAACCATATAGTGCCCTGCTCATCTTCCGTAAATTCCAGAACTCGACCTTCAGTAATCAGATCCTTAATCTCTTTTATTTTAGCATCACCAATTTGTCCTTTGCGGATCTCTTGCTCCAAAGTAGGTTCCACATCAATAGTAACTTATTCAGTATGAGCAACTATCCCCAGGTTAAGTCTCCTAAAATCTTCCACAATCTCATCGGGTAGCTGGGCAACAATAGCTGAATGAACATGCTCCTTGCGACTCAAGGCGTCTGCAACCAAATTTGCCTTGCCCGGGTGATAGTGAATCTCCAAATCATAATCCTTAATAAGCTCCAACCAACGGCGTTGCCTAAGGTTGAGATCCTTTTGAGTGAATATATACTTCAAGCTCTTATGATCCGTATATACTTGGCACTTGGTCCCCATGATATAATGTCTCCAAATCTTAAGCGCATGCACAACGGCTGCCAATTCCAAGTCATGAGTGGGGTAGTTCAATTCATGTTTTCGTAACTGTCGAGAAGCATAAGCAATCACATGTCCTTCCTGCATGAGCACACATCCTAAGCCTTGGCCACATGCATCGCAATAGATGTCAAATCCTTTCTGTAGGTCTGGCATAACCAATACTGGTGGCGACATTAATCTTTTCTTCAATTGCTCAAAGCTGTCTTGGCACTTCTCGTCCCACTTAAATTCTCTTCCTTTCTCCAAAAGCGAAGTCATAGGTTTGGCAATCTTAGAGAACCCTTCAATAAATCTCCGATAATATCCTGCGAGTCCCAAGAAACTCCGAATCTCAGTAACTGTAGTGGGTACTCTCCATTCCATTATCTCCTTAACCTTAGCAGGATCCACTGCTATTCCTCCATTAGAAATAATATGTCCAAGGAATGGTACCTTATCAATCCAAAACTCGCACTTGCTGAACTTGGCATATAGCTGGTTATCTCGAAGCTTCTGTAGCACCAACCTCAGATGTTCCTCATGATCGTTATCACTCTGAGAATAAATGAGAATATCGTCGATGAACACCACGACGAATCTGTCCAAATACTCCATAAACACCTTATTCATCAAGTTCATAAAATAAGCTGGTGCATTGGTTAATCCAAACGACATAACAGTAAACTCATATAATCCATATCGAGTCGAGAAAGCCGTCTTGGGAATATCCGATGGTCTAATCCTCATCTGATGGTAGCCGGATCGGAGATCAATCTTCGAAAATACTCTTGCACCTCTCATCTGATCAAATAAATCCTCGATACGGGGCAACAGATACTTGTTCTTCACTGTAACATCATTAAGAGATCTATAATCCACACACATCCGCTGCGATCCATCCTTCTTCTGTACAAACAAGACCGGTGCTCCCCAAGGTGAGGAACTCGGACGAATGTACCCAGCCTCTTGTAACTCAGTTAACTGCTTCTTAAGTTCCTTCAACTCCTCTATGGACATCCTATATGGCCGTTTAGAAATAGGGGCGGTTCCAGGTAAGAGATCAATAACAAACTCAACTTCTCTATCAGGTGGCATCCCTGGTAACTCCTCTGGAAAGACATCCGGAAAATCTCTAACCACCCGGATATTGTCACCAACAAACTCCTCAGGCATAAAGAACATTGCACGCATGGGTGAGGAGGTTACTGCAATATTAACTTGAAACCTTTCTTCTTTAGTGGTAGTGAGTTCTACGGTACCTCTACCACATGCTATAATGGCCTTTGCCTTTCTTAGCCATGACATACCAAGGATCAAATCTATACTGCTTGACTCTAATATTATAGCAGTAGCTCCAAATTCTCTACCATAATGGTCAATGTCAATCTACGTGTCATTTGATTCGCCTCAACAGGCCCTTTAGGTGTAATTACTATCATGGGTTTTCTCATATTTAGCAGTGGTATTTCATTTGTGTTGGCATATCGAGCAGACATGAATGAATGTGTAGCACCAGAATCAAATAATATGGTTGCAGGAATTGCATTAACATAAAACATACCAAGTACGAGGTCCCCTCCATCCGGAGTAGCATCAACGCTGACTTGATTAACCTTGGCAATAGAATATCCCTTGCCAGAACTTGGAGTTTGCTGCCTGTTCTGAACTGGAGTAGTAGCAATCCTCTGTGGGCAGACATTTGCATAATGACCAGTCTTCCCACACTTGAAACACGTAGTGCCTGGACTCTGTCCTGCAAACTTCGTCGGAGTGCCAGTAGGGGTAGCCTGTCGAGGAGGTGGAGTCCTCAGTGGTGATTGCTGAACTGGGCGTGGTCCTCCTGGTCGAGTCGGTGTACCCTGTGGTGAACTGTAGCGAGGATGAACACTGCTGCTTCCTTGTCCTTGAGATATTGCCTTTCTCTTCAAATCTCCCAGCTGAACACGCTTGTGTTCAATAGCAAGAGCCTTATCCAACAGTCTCTGAAATGATGGAAATGTGTGTGCCACTAGAGCATACTGCAGGGGTCCATTAAGTCCTTCAATAAAATGCTCCTGCTTCCTCTCATCTTCAGCAACTTCTTCAGGAGCATATCTGGATAACTGAATAAACTTGTCGCGGTACTCGCTGACTGACATACTTCCTTGCTTCAGCGACAGAAATTCCTTCTTCTTGATCTTTATCATACCAGCTGGAATATGGTAGTTTCTGAACTGTGTACTGAATTCTGCCCAAGTAATAGTATCCGCAGCATCGTGGGCAGCAGTATAAGAATCCCACCAGTCAGCAGCAGGACCAGTCAGACGTCCAGAAGCATATAAAATCTTCTCCCGATCAGTGCATTGTGCAATATTCAACATCTTCTCAACGGACTTCAGCCAATCATCCGCGTCCAGTGGATCCGGTGAGCTAGCGAATGTAGGTGGCTTATGACTCATAAACTCCCGGTGCTTATCACGAGGTGGAACTGGTGGTGGTGGTGGAGGCAGTGGTACTTGTTGCTGCTGTTGCTGCTGTTGTTACTGTTGCATTTGTTGTTGCAGCTGCTGTTGTTGTGCCCTCCTTTCCTGGCGTATCTCATCTCGCTCCTGGCGCAACTCCTGTCGTATATCTTCTCTTTCCTGACGCATCTCCTGGCGTTCTTGCTGCATCTGGGCACGCATATCAGCCATAGTGTCCGCCATTTGCTGCATCACCGCCATCTGAGCAGCAACCAGTGGGTCAACTCCGCCTGGTGGAGGATTAGGAGGATTCATCTCTACAGGTTGTGGCTGGGGTTGTCTGTATATTCTCCGAGTGTGTTGGTTAGGAGGCAAATCGATTCCACCACCCCGCCTGGTATTGACCATCTGAGTTAGATACATATAGTAAGAGAATAGCAGACAAGGCAGGTATTTACAAATCAGATTACTTTGGGGGATTTATTAGCTAAGCAGATCAATATCTCCTCTACCAAAGCTAATTCAACACCTTATGTTGGTACATGCAAAGATGTCCATCTATAATTCAATCAATCAAAGAAGCAAATCAGGCATTTAGCATCAGCACAATCAAACAACATTTTTAATAGAGAAAATAGTTTTAAATTTTGTCTTAGGTTCCCTATCTCTTAAAAAGATCATAGTCATAGGATTCCAAGGTGTGAAATCCATCTTGTCTTAGAGTAGAAAAGATAAGAATGATCAGAGTAAAATAGCAGAAGGTGAGATAAGATCAAGATGAGATAAGTATAGAATGAAACAGAGTAAGGTAAGTAGGAAAGGGTTTTGTCCATTTCTATCTAGGTTTCGTCCTACAATAAACATTCCTCTGATACCACTTCTGTCACACCCGGCTTTAAGGAACAAAGCCAGGTGCATCTCATACATGCGCCAAGAAGACAACATATATAATAACAGAGTGTATAGAGATAAATGTCATAAAACATTAGAGTATTTATTACATAGCGGAAGACTTATTACAAAATAAAGTAATGAAGATAAAACGAACTAAGGATCGTCGGCGCCAATGTCGACTGGGAAACGCCACCTAGATCAGATCGAACTCCTTAGTGTTAGGCGGCTCCTCCTGAACCACCTGATCTTCTCCTGTGGGGGGTGTGAGACAGCAAGGGTGAGCTCACACATGATCATAGCTCAACAAGTTGTGGGGAACCAGTGGACATAAACTCACAAAGGTGTGAGTTCATGTGATGTGTAAGGCTAATCAATGATAGGGGTTAAAGCTGAGCATTGCTTTTAAGTAGTTGATCAAAGTTTTATTAGCAATTACTAAGTATAAGTAAATACCAAACCATAAGTAAAGTAATAGAACAAAATTAATAATAAACCCATGCGATGCAAATGACAAAATTGAATTTAAGTTCCATAATTTAAACATCAGAGAGTCCTGAGCTGCTCATGACCGTGAGCACGGCTAGTATACCAGTTTTACACTCTGCAGAGGTTGTACCCTTTACCCACAAGTCATGTTACCCATCTGCCAGGGGTCGCGAATCCCATACACCTCTACCTAGGAAGCGCGACAGGGCAACACTACGAGGCCTTTACAAAGTTCCACTAGTTTCCGAAAACCCGCTACAGTTTATAGGAAGTTCCAATGCAGGGTTCCTGGCTGACCGCCATCGCAGCAAAATCAACCAGGGACCTCCCTACACTGACCACTCCCCTACTGCCCTTGCCCCTTTCGGGTAAGGTAGTCTTCCACTAGCTTTCCTAATTAGTCAGCCAAGGGCGTCCCATTAAACCCTTGTGGTGGCACGTGGTTCTCAAGTTAAGCTCTATGTTCCAATTAACATTAATGAACTTGACATGAACATAATAGAATAACAACAGAATTGGAACATAGAGGTAATAAATGATTATCCCAAAACCAGGTAAAGCAATAGCAAACTACCCAAGTGAATCAGGGGTAAACAAGGTAATGAGATAAACAAATCTAGGGTGACCTATCGGGTCCCATCAAAATTAACCTATGCATGGATAAGTGGTATTTAAAGAACATTATTAGGTAAAAAGTGATCAAGGGCACAACTTGCCTTCAACGAGCTCCTGCTCAGCTATCTCTACTTGTTGAACCTCAGATTCCACAGTGGCTTGCTCGTCTATTCGCATCAACACAATACATACATAGTATAGCCAAAATGAACATCACACCAAACAGATGAATAAAATATACAGTAAAAATCTATACATTAAAATGAGATCATAGGAACTGGAATCACTGAATTTGGTGTTATATATTTTAAGTTATGGATTTTCTAAGATTTTATGCATCTAATACAAGATTAAGTGAAAGAATAATTTTAATGTGTTTTTCATGTCAGAACAGAGGCACTAATGGGTAGACAATATTATTACAAAAATTTAGAAACTGGAATGGACCAATTTGGAGTTCCTATGCATTTTCTATGAATTATACAAGTTTTAACATTTATTTATGCACTAAAAATTGATTTCTGATATTAATTTCTAATTTTTAAAGTTCTCTGGATTGGGCCTCAAATACTAAGAAACACAGGGGCTCCGGTGCAAGAATTCCACAGACTCAGGGAGTTTCTGGCGTGGACGGCGGGTTCTATTTCAAGTAAACCTAGGGTCTCTTAAGCAAAACGCGCGCTGCGAAGGGGTATCTTGTGATCACGGCCGCCCGATCAGATTCTAACGGCCCAGATTAAAACGGACCAACCCGAACCGGTATGCGCCCATAGCTGTTGGATCCGGAATCAGCGGCCGTGGTTTAATGAAATGAGATTGAATCAGGGTCACGGGATCCAGATCGGACGACCCATGCTATTCCGACCGAATCGTTCCCCGAAGATCTAATCTTAACCGCAGAGCAGTCGATCAACGGTCACGGTTTTACGATGTCGTGACCCTTGGATTCGATCACAACGGTTCGCGCGGCGTCTTCCACCCTGGTTCACCTGGAACACGGCGGCGTCCCGAACGCGGCAATACCCACGCCGGAGCACCCGATTCCGGCGCCACTACCCCCTAGATTCAACATCGACCGGTCCAAATTAATATAGGGGCGCAGACGAATTACCAGAGAGGGTTTGCACCCCAGCCGATGATGTGGATACCCACGGACGCGACGGCACCCCGGCCACGGAGAAGACGGCGGACGACGTGCAATTCCAGGGCAACAGTGCACCACCGGACCCCAAAGCTCCGCGTATACGATCCACCCGCCTTGGCGAACCCCACGGTTCCTCCCAGGTCACCGACCAACGGCGCGTGTGAAGAACAGCCCCGGAGATCCTTCCTTCCCCCGACCCGCACACCTAAGTATCGTTGGCTGGCTAAATTGGCGCCCGAATAGAGTCTAGGGTATACGATGGAGCATGCGCGTGGTCGAGACGTCTCCAATCTTAAAGGCACTACCCGGTTGTTGAAGTCCCCGGCGAGGATTGCGCACGACGAGCTCGCCGTCTGTTACGGAGGTAGGGGCGCGGATATAGCTGACAGCCCGGGTCCACATGTAAGCGCCAGGAATAAAGAAAAGGGGAGGGAAGGAGATGGGCTGCGTGCAGTGGAAAGCCCTAGTGGGCCAAAATGGGAGTCTGCCGGCCCAATCCTCTGTTTTATTTTTTTCTTTTTATTTTCTGTTTTCTTTTCTTTCCTAAGTTTGTGTTTTTTTCAAATTTTGAATTCAAGTGCTATTGTGAAGTTTATTCCTTAACCAAAAATATAAGTTTATAATATAGTATGCTCAAGTACAATTATTTGATTAATCATATTTTATTTATATTTATCTAGTACTTTTCTCCTCTTTTCTCAAATTCTAAAATTCCTTTTAGCTCTTAAATTCCACTTTGGCTTTAATATATTTCTTGTCACATTATTTTTATGTTGTCACAAAATGCACACCAAATAAAACCTCAGCATGATGCACAATTTAATGGTATATCCTTTTATTACTTATTTATTTTTGAATTTAGTGTTCACATGTGATGATGCATAAAGGTAAAACTCACATAAAGAGAAATTGCTCCCCTATTGGTATTATTTCTAGCAATTTACAAAGTGGGTGTTACAATGTCATACTTATGCATATATCTCATGCATTGCATTCGATAGATTGTAATCTCGCCGACGAGGAGTACATCCTCGTGCCGGAGCAAGGAGTTGCTCAGGAGGTAGCCCAGGATCCAGCACCAGAGGCTGCCATCGAGGATCTGCCTGCCCCAGCTTTGGAAGGCAAGCCCCGATTTTATGCATAACCGTTTATACATGCTATTTTACTACACGCAATATTTGTAGGCTTGTACTGTGCACTTAAGTGTAGGAGTTGACTGAAACCCTAGTTGCATGAACTCATGATTCCTTTTGAAATGGATACTAGTATGCTAGGTCGAGTAGCTGCTTTACTAATTAGGGATCTCGGTAGAAGCCGAGTGATTTTTCTAGCACTCGCGCGAGGTCAGGAATTGGTTGTATCCATTTTTATATCGTAATGATGATGGTCGGTGGGCAACGGTCCATGGGGATGCGTTGTCTACGAGACGGAAATTGGAATAAGGATTAAGGTGTGGTCCGTGTGTCAAGCGTTTGAACGTACTAAACACATGCCGAGAAATATGGTAAATCGGTAAGCCTAGTACCTGAGTGAACCTGCCCGCAGACTTTGCCCCTCACGTGACCTGAGACGTGGTCTCCCATTCCGGTTATGGTGGGTACAAGTGCGGCCACTGCACGACGGCAGTCGAGGTCAGTGAGGCATTGTACGCCAAGGCGGTGAGCCCTAATCTGTTGCCAGGGGATCGATGGGGACGATTGATGTGTGTGGGGACGGAGTGCCTCGCCGCGTCGTGTGTTTAGGTTTACCTTGCAAGGTTTAAAAACTCGATTCGAATCGTCTACTTCTCGCAGCTAATGAGACTGCTTGATCCATGCTGCTACATTGAGTAACAAGTGGAAATGTGATGACTTGACAAAAGTTGTTGGATGCTAAATGTTTGATACAATGTATGACTTTATAGGTATACATTTAGTCTTAAGAGAGTCACACTAAAACTTGAAAAAGCTAAAACTTGATTTTAGACTCAGCTAGTGCTTTTGGCAAACCAAACCCCTCAGCCAAACAGCTGCATGTCTAGAGGTAGAGGAGTAGACTCCTCACACCGGGTAAGTCTAGCTGAGTATTAGTATACTCAGCCTTGCTTGTGGCATAATTTTACAGGTTCTATGGAGGACATGGTTGCTGGAGTGACTTGGCCGTCCACCTTGCCACCGGGTTGGACAGTCGAGTGGGACCCTACCTCGGTTGAGGAGGAGCATGAGGAGTGATGGGATAGGCTTCCCCATCCCTCCATTTATTTATCGTTAGTTTTATTCCGCTGCATTCCGAACAAGGATCTCCACTTTTGCTAAAACTCCGATGTTGATGTAATAATTTGGTACTCCTTGATGTATGGTTTTATGCTTTATTGTATTTGCTCTATGTCTCACCTTCGAGTGAGTACATGGTACTTGATCCTGTTAGTGGCCTCGTCGGACTAGATCCGAGGGACTGACGTGTTATTCCTATTTAAGTGCGGTCTAGCCTCTAAGGCGGGACTTAGGCACTTAAGTTGGAATAATTCGGGCGGTTCCGCCACATTCGGCAGCGGCCTCGGCACTTGCAGTAGGTGCTATTTTAGATGCCGAGGCCGATGGCGGCGTCCGTTCAATGGCTTCCATTACGGTACCAATCCTTCGCTTTTTCTGCCCATCCACTTTTTTCCAGCTGAAGGCTCCTCTTTCTTCTGTAAAAGCTTCGTCAGTTCCGGTCCCAGTGGACTTAGCAGCTTGATAGGTAGAGTTTCAGTCATTACCTTTAAAATTTCTGCCACTTCGGCAGCAGGAGGTGTCGAGGAAGTCTCCTCTTCTACCTCAGTCACCTTTGGCTCTAGAGTTGCAGCTTTTCTTTTCTTTAAAGTAGCCACTTTTGGCTCAGGGCTAGATTTTCTCTTCTTTAAAATCCTCTCATCTTCCTTTACCATTCTGGCAGCTTGCCTGTTAAGAATGCTAACAATCCTTTTCCTTTTTGTCCCTTCGGCACCCTTGTTAAGATGCTCATAATCAGGGTATTCAAATTTTAGAGCGTCCATTACCCGGTTTAACCTTTGTTTTAGCGGGTGCCGAAGGCTGCTGTCATTAGCTGGTCTTCTTTTTTGGTATAATTTCCTAAAATTTCATTACACATAGTTTCAATCATTTCTAGCCACTCCTGGCAGGGTTGCTTGAATTGTTTTTCAAATTTGAAGCGATAGGGTAATTGAACAAGTTCATATTTCTTCTTTGTTCCCTTCATCTTCGACATCACCTAGCCACTTGATGTTGGATATGTTCGGTTGGCCAGGTATTCTTGCACCAAGTCCCTGGTGCTAATTTGTTCAACTACCACCTTGAATTCTACTTCGGCCAGCTAGCATGCTGATCCTAGCTGCATGTTGCATAGGGGCGCCTGGTCATTCCGAAGTTTAGGGATAGTGGGCACATGACCATCGTCATCAGTTTCCCCCTCTTTTTCTCATCGGCCTTGATATAAAACCATTCACCTTTCCAGCCGATTGGCCATTTGGTACGATAGCTGAGAACCGGAGCCTTCGTATCCTTGTGGTACGCAAAGTTGTAGCAGCCAATATTTTCGTGTAGACTGTCAGCCCTAGCCTTTGTCTGGTAGTGCAGTTCATGCACTCGGCAGAATGCTTCGGCATCTAGGCTCATCCCTTGGCTTCGGAGAGCCTAGATGAAGACGCTGGGTGGTTTCTTCTTCGGCAAAACGAACAAGTTTCTTTTCAGCCTCCCCAAAGTAGCCCAGCTTCATCATCATGGGCATGTCAGCGTCAGATACAGTAGATTTCCCAAAATCTAGATGGCTGGGTTTTGTTGGGATCAGAATACTATAATCTTCTTCATCCTCTTCAACATCTTCTTCTTCAGCAACGGTCTGTTCAACTTTAGCGATAGAAGTACCTTCGTCCATGGTTCCTTCTGCCACAACTAGACCTGATTGTTTCATAACATTGGAAATTGGTGCTGTCTCGGTAACCTCAGCTTCTTCTCCCTCACAAGTCACCCTTGCGGTCGAACGCACTCTAGCCATTTTTGATGGATTTTCTACTGTTTGACAAAACTAATGTATTTTTTGCAGTTTGACAAAGTCAATCCGTTTGACGAAGCTAATCCTTTTGACGAAGCTAATCTTAGATGACGAAGCACTCGTTCGAGAGAGCAATGAAAAAGCTTTGGCTGTGGTTAAATTTTTTAACAGCACAACAGTGCGATGGCAATGAATGCTGTGGTAACACCTCACTAACTCGTCTGTTTATATAGTGCTGCAGGTCGGAAGGTGAACCACCAGACCACCTCTACACGCTGAGCGGTGGACCACCTGGCGCTCGAAGGGCGAACTATCAAATCGCCTGTATTCGCTGAACGGTGGACCACCTGACGCTTGGAGTATTTTAATCGTTTCTCGGCAATGAGCTTAGGGAAGGTGTTTTTCGGACCTTCGGCATTCTGAAGCCTTCATGTTTTTCACGGATCGAGCTCATTACGAAAAATGACCTAGCACCGTGAAGGGGCTACTGTTGGGGGCCTTCTTCCCCGCCGAAGGTCCTCTGAGCAGAAACACCTTCAGCAAGACGATATGCCGAAGCTATTAACAAGGAAGCTTCGACACAGTGACGCGGTTGAGACAAAGGATGGCACCGACTTAAAGAGGAAAGGACCATTTAGTCCCTAATATTTTGTATCATGAGTATGATTAGTCATCAAGGACACAAATGTAATTTTGTCCGAGCTGTGTCCTGTGCCTATAAATAGGTGAAAGTACCCCCGTACTGTTCAGGCGGTCCTGTATTCTTTTGCACGTCACACCATCTGTCAAGCCGAAGGTATAAAGATAATTCAATATTGTTCATGTTTATTCATGATGATATAATAAAGATATGATAATAATATCATATGATTATCCATGTTATTTTCCATGTTTCATATGCATCTACTTTCATTATTTTATATTGAGATGATGAAGGTATGTCCTTCACAACCTTTGTCTGAAGATCATTATATCCCAAGGGAGATAATGCTTTGAAGGACGAAGGTCTGTAACCATTAACATTTGTGTTGCCTTGTTCTTAACTCAAAGCATTTGAGAACAAGTGACTAACAAGGTCAATTGCAAATGAATTTGAAAAGATTTTACCGAAAGATTTGCAAAAACAAACTAAGTGGTGAAAATATGATCCAAAATTTTAACTACGTCAAAAACATTCATACGTACTTAGAACTGCTATCACTTAAGTAACTTATGCAGTCTTGTCAAAGTTGCAAACTAGTTACATTTCTACAATTTACATTTGCTTTGGTTTGTGTTGGCATCTGTTGGTCACTTGTTCTCAAATGCTATGAATTAAGAACAAGGCAACACAAAAACAGGTTAATGATTAATGCCCTTCGTCCTTCGAAGCATTATTTCCCTGAGGATGTAACGTTCTTCAGATGAAGGTTATGAAGGATGTACCTTCATTATTGCAACATAAATCAATGAAAGACGAAGCATATGAAACATGATAACATGAATTATTACATGACATCATAATATATCTTTCTTTTATATAATCAGGAATAAATAAGAATAATATCAAATTACATTTATACCTTTGGCTTGATTGAAGGCAAAGGTACAAGCGTGACGCACAAGCGAGTACAAGTTAGCGTGAACAGTACGAGGGTACTGTTCATATGCGCACGGCGCAGCCTGTGTGAAATTACATTCATACCCTTCATATTTACCACTGACTTATGCACAACTCAACGAGGACTAGATGGTCTTTTCCTCTTTAAGTTGGTTCCTTTTTTCGCCGTTAAGCCGAAGCTCCCTTGCACGTAGCTTCGGAGTAACATCAACCTTCGTCTTGACCATGCTTTTCACATCGTGTACAGTTTTTATCCATGTCTAAAGGTACCTGTTCATCTGTTACACTTAGGAATCATTGTTAAATCATGTTTTTGAGGACCTTCGGAGGGCGAAGGCCCCCAAAAGTAGCCCCTCGCAGTATTAATTTGTTAACAAATTCAGACTGCGACATGGACGAAGGCCTTAAGCCGAAGGTCCAAAAAACACATTCTCTTTGCTAGAATAGCAACACTCAATGACAGACGGGGCCCTCCAAGTTGCAGCGTGCTAGGCGTATAAATATGAACTCACACCGGCATCATTTGATACACTGTTCCTGCCATTCGCATTTATTTTCTCAATCTTTTGGTTCCTGCTCACTAGCGATCGCTGGATTTTCAAGCTTTCTGAGCTTCGGTTAAAAGTCACGTTTTCTCGATTTCTAGAGAAAAAATGTCCGAGGAAAAGAAGGTTGTTGCAGAGGCAAAGCAGACTGAAGAGACGAAGCTGTTCGAGGAGAAGAAGGCTGTGGATCCTTATATTGTTGGATTTGTTGAATCAATGGCAAAGACAAACACAGAGAAGATTACTAGAGAGATACTAGAAGGTTTATCTGAAGATACTGGTGATAGCAATAGCTATGATGTGGAAAGCGGAGGCGAAGATTTCGAAGATCAGCCCTGGCGGCCAAGCCATATAATCTTTGGGAAATCAACAATTAAACAGAGTCATCTTGACAACATGAGAGGAAGGTACTTTCGAGACATGTCTATCATGAGAGTTGATGGAGACAACACCGCCCTCGCCCCTGAGGAAAATGAAGTTGTAATTTACCGAAGCTTTTTCAAGGCTGGACTTCGATTTCCTTTGAGCAAGTTTGTAGTTGAAGTGTTGAAGACCTACCAGATCTTCCTCCATCAAATCACCCTCGAAGCCGTACTAAGGATGGGGCTTTTTGTCTGGGCAGTAAAGAGTCAAGGGCTAGAGCCAAGTGCGAAATGCTTCTGCAACATGCACGAACTTTTATACGAGACAAAGGCCATCGGTAAAGAGCAATACCACAACAACTTTGGCTGTTATGGATTTATTGCTCGTCCGAACGCAAGCCACCCAGTGCCAACTTTTTAGAAAAGGTGGCCCATATCTTGGATGGAAGAGTGGTTCTATGTGAAGAATGATCTAAAGATGAGGGAAGATATAAAAGAAGTCATCATGCGCCCTATCTGGTCCCGCTTCGGCCTCCAAAGGCTGAAGGTCGAAATTGATGATTCCGCTGAAGCGTGTCGGAAGGCCTTCAACACTGTTTGCTCTTTCATTTGCACAAGATATTTAATTCAAGAATATATAGCCTTCAGGGTATGTCCGCTTGCGGAAGGCTGAGAGATGCCGAAGGAGACCATCGCTGACTCTAGCGAAGGTGGTTTGGTCCGGCTGAAGTACACCTTCAGGTTTGGAGATAAGTTTGTTGAACCAAATGATGACTGGCTAAAATGCATTGAAGCTACTAGCGACGAGTTACTTGGGGTGTACTCCAAGACCGAGGACAATGCCTTGTCTACAGCCTTCGAGGGTCGGAAAAAGAAAAGGTTGAATAGGGTATTTGATGCTATTGGCTTCGTATACCCTGACTATTGCTACCCGCTGCAAGGGCAAGGAGTAAAAAGAAAGATTGCTACTTCTGGAAACATTGTTGCTTCGGCCATTACCACTGAGCCGAAGGGCAAGAAAATGAAAGTTCTAACTCACCGGCCGCGTTACATTGAACCGGCCGCAATACCTGAATTTGGCGAAAGGGCCACTTCAGCTGCTGAAACAAAGGAAACTATTCCGTCTGCGTAGAGTATTGAAGAGCCGGCTGTAATACCGAAGTTACCTTCAGTCGAGCTAGTTGAGACAAAGGCTGATAATGCTGAAGGGCCTAAAATGGAAATAACAAAAATGCCAGAGATTTTGAGCCCTCCAACAGAGGCGATAGTGCCGAAGGTGCAAAAGGGTTCCGCCGCAACTCCTAAGAGGAGAAGGATGGTGAATGTGTTAGATGTTGTGTTAGAAATAATGAAAACCTTGAGACCTGCTCCTCCAAGGAAAATTGCCGAAGTTGCCAAAGCGCAACCCAAAGCTGATACTAAGCAGGTAGAAGTTGAAACTGCAACAATTCAGGCTGAAACCGAAGCTGGGCCCTTAGAGCCCACCGAGATGGAGCCTACTGACCCCAAGTAAAAATCAAGAGAGCGGATTGCAACTGAAAGAATCGAAGCTTCTGCTCCTGAAGCTTCGAACAAAAGTATTGACTACATTATTCGTCATGCTTCAGGAAAGGTACTATCCCAAGAAGAGATGTTAGAAGTACAACACTATGCCCAAAGATTGAAATATCCGAAGGGGGCACTAGTGTTTAATGGGAGTGGTGAAGAAGACTCTTTATGCTGTCTCCCGGATAACAAAGAAATATCCATTTACCGGGAGATAGGTAAAAGCATCAGATTCCTGAAGCTGGAAGATGGTCTTTCGATTTTATCAAAGGACGAACTTGCTAACAGCCTAGCATACAATAGCATAAAGGTATAAAAGCTAATTTTGTTTTTTGAAAATGAAATATTTTTTTACTATATTCAATTCTGTCCCCCTCTTGCAGGGCTTAATTCTTAGCAATGCACTTAGGGCTCAGAAAAATATTGAAGATGAAGGCTATACGATGGCTCTGAACAATCTTCGATCAGAGGTGATCGAATTAAGAAATGAAGGTCTTGAAAAAGACAAAATCTTAATTTTGTTGGTAAACAAAGTGAAAGAAGACAAAGCTAGTTACAAGGCTCAAGCCGAAATCCAAAAAGCTAAAATCGAAGACCTTCGGAAACAGCTCACGAAAGCTAAAGAAAAATGCACACTCGCAGAAGCTAACCGAGATATCAGCGAATATTGGAAAAATTATTTGGAGAAAAATGTTGAAGAACTTCGCACATCGAAGGAAAGATGCTTTGAAAAATCCTTGGAGTGTGTGAAGAAAATAAAAGGTAGTTTCGCCATTGTCGGTGCCTATTCTACCGAAGAAAACTTCATACGAGGCAACCCCGAAGGTGTTATTGAATGGATAAGTGGGGAGGCCGAGACCTTCAAAGAAATCTTGAGTGATCGCGGGGATGTTTGTGCATTTTCTGGTGCACGTGGGATTTTGGCTATCTTGGAGAAGGTGGGATGTGATCACATCAAGACCATGGCCCAATCTGAGGCTACCTTCTCTACAGATGATACGAAGGATCCTTCAGCTGAAGCGACTTTAATGGGCAAAAAATTCTATAATGATGTCTGGGTGAATGGTGGCCGAGAGATGGCTCATGAAATTATAAAGAAAAGTGAAAAAGACACCCATGACACCCGGATAGAAGCAAAACAAGCTGAAGAAGCTGCAGAGCGTGAAAGACGTATAGGTAATATCTTTTGATGTTTATCTTTGGCACTTGTTTCTGTGACTTCGGACTAATTAATTTTTCCCATTTCAGCTAAATTATCTCCGCCACGAAACCATTCGATCCCCTGGCCGATCCAGAAACGAAGGAAGCACTAGAGATCATTAATATGGCTGAATCTGTCATTGACGAAGTCGTCGATAAGTTGCTAAATGAAATTGTGGAGAAGGTCCTGAAAGAAGACTAGCACTTACTGCGAAAACATTTTTAAATGGCCAATGCAAGAGACACTGGAATAGACATTGTGCTTTTATTGTAACGAAGCTGTAATATTTGACGTGTGTAACTTTGGATTGAATATGTAAATTATTGTAATTTATTTCTTTACGATGCCTGAAACTTTCATACATACCTGTCAGGGACCGTAATTAGGGGTACCCCCAATGCTCCTTAATCCGGCTGGAAAACATCTTCAGAATAAAGCATAAACGACTGATAAAGCGCAGGCCTCGTCTACCAAGGGACGCGACCTCATCCGAGCCTAGCCTCGGGCAAGGACGGTAGTCCCGGATGGATTCACGCCTCGACCGAGGGTCCCCTCAGTCAGCAGACGCACCCTCGGCTCGCCCGAAGCCTAGCGCGGGCAGACTTTGTCGTGCAGCGACCTCGACCGAATTGCCTTACCAACCGACCGTATCGCATGCGCATTTATTTCCCTCTACTACGAGCACCTCGATGCAAGATAACAGAAGCGTTATTTCCCTCTTGTGTTTCATCTTGCATCAACCCATCTGGGCAGGGACGCGCAGCAACAAATTCACTAGTCGGTCCGGTTGAGGGTCCCCCGGGTCTGAAACGCCGACAGTTGGCGCGCCAGGTAGAGGCACGCTACGTGTTGACAATACTTTCCCATTGAGTTCCAGATGGGTAGCTTTCAGCAGCCTCTTCAGCCCAGGACGGTGCTCTGCTTTGAGAGTCTCGAGTTCCTGTCCCTCGACGACAGCTACGACATGGTACTCCTCCCCTCGCAGCACGACAACGACGATGGTCGTCGGCTCGCCCGACGAAGGCAAACTCGACGACGACTTCTTCCCATGGCGGAAGGGGAACACCCGGGTTTGCCCCGCAACCCTCCTCGCCGGAGGAGGAGGAGACGGGGCAACCATGGCAAGGCAAGGGGCGGCACCTCGTCGGCTATCGGGCCAGAGCGAGTCGACGACGCCGGCACCACCGCGGGGGACATGTTAGGTGTCGTCCTCGCACCTGAGACAACGACGGGCGTCACTTCCCCTCAACGTGCCAACCCCAAGTGGGCTGATGACGCCAGCACCCTTACGAAGGACTTGTTGGGCGTTAGCCTCGTACCTGAGATAACGGTGCAGTCTGTTCCCGATGCGACTTCGCCACCGTCCATCAACCAAGAGGTACCGTCTGTTTTCCATCCTGTCCCCTTTAGATTTAGTTTCGATCCACCAAGCGACTCCGCTTCGGTGAGCGCTTTCGCTAGGGCATATCCTGACCTTCCGGGGTACCATATGTGGTCAACTTGGGACCGACTGACGGCTGTCTCAACATCTGGACCCGCGGGTTCCGAGGAAGAGGACGACCCCGACATTAGTTGGGATTTCTCCGAACTCCATGATCCCAATGCCATGCGCGACTTCATGTCCGCATGTGACCACTGCCTCTCCGGCTGCTCTGATGATGATGATAGCCTTGACGACGAGGGTTGCGACCCAACTCGCAAGTGCTACCACATCGATCAGGAGGATCATGACGGAGAAAACCACCTTGGCATGCCAGGAAGTGACAACGCCCTTGCACCTACGTCTCATGTTGAGATCCCGTGGGAGCTAGCTGTGGTCCAAGTCCCTGCGGGGGGTCAGGACACACAGCTTGAGCAACTCCGCGAGATGCAGGCCAAGCTCGATGAAGAAGTGGGGCGACTTGTGCAGCTCCGGCAAAACATCAAACAGGAGTGGGCAGGCCAGGCACTCGCCAGAGGAGCACGTCATCGGGCCCAGGACGTCCAGCGCTGCATTGTTGATGATGCCAGGGCGATGCCGCCCTCGGCCTTCAATGGGGCCGGCCAGAGCCTAGTCGCAGCAGCAATGTTGCTTCGGACAATGCTGAAGCCATCCACCACTGAAGGGCAACATATCCAGGGCGAGCTCAAGGGCCTCCTGGAAGACGCCGCTGTCCTACAAGCCGAGAGCTCTGCCTCCCAGAGGCGAGGAGACCCCTCGGAGCATCGCGCAGAGCGCTCCCGACACATGCGGGAGGCCTCGGTCCACACCGAGCGCACATGGGACGGGACGCCTGCGGCCCTGGATCGCCTCAGCGACAATCAGCGCCACCGCGACCGTCGAGCCTGCCTCGAGGAAAAGGTGCGCCAGGGCTACCATCCCAGGTGCGGGGGACGTTACGACAGCGAGGAGGATCGAAGTCCCTCGCCCGAGCCACCAGGTCCGCGAGTCTTCAGCCGGGCCATACGACGAGCGCCGTTCCCGGCCCGGTTCCAAACCTCGACTACTATCACCAAGTACTCAGGGGAGACAAGGCCGGAGTTGTGGCTTGCGAACTACCGGCTGGCGTGCCAGTTGGGAGGGGCGGACGACGACAACCTCATCATCCGCAACCTTCAACTTTTCCTCTCCGACGCTGCCCAGGCCTGGCTGGAGCATCTGCCTCCTACGCAGATCTCCGAATGGGATGACCTAGTCAAGGCTTTTGCTGCAAATTTCTAGGGTATGTACGTGCGCTGTGGGAACTCATGGGATCTCCGAAGTTGCCGCCATGCGAGAGTACATCCGACGGTTTTCAAAGCAGCGCACCGAGCTGCCCAACATCACCGACTCGGACGTCATCGGGGCATTCCTTGCCGGCACCACTTGCCGAGACCTGGTGAGCAAACTAGGATGCAAGACACCTACCAAGGTGAGTGAATTGATGGACATCGCCACCAAGTTCGCCTCTGGTCAGGAGGCGGTCGAAGCCATCTTCCGGAAAGACAAGCAGCCTCAGGGAGGGCAGAAGGAAAATGCCCCCGAGGCATCCGCCCAGCGTGGCGCGAAGAAGAAGTCCAAGAAGAAGGCGCAAGCGAAGCGCAATGCCATCAACACGGATCTCGTCGCTGCTGCCGAACGCAGGAACCCTCGGAAGCCTCCCAGGGGGGCCAACGCGTTCAACGAGATGCTCAAGGAGTCATGCCCCTATCATCGGGGTCCCGTCAAGCACACCCTTGAAGAGTGCGACATGCTCCGGCGCTACTTCAACAAGGCTGCACCCTCGGCAGAAGATGGCAAAGACCAAGGCAACAACCAGGGGGCGGCAAGGAAGAGGAGTTCCCGGAGGTCCACAACTGCTTCATGATCTACGGTGGACAGGTGGCGAACGCCTCGGCTCGGCACCGCAAGCAGGAGCGCCGGGAGGTCTGCTCGGTGAAGGTAGCGGCGTCGGTCTACCTAGACTGGTCTGACAAGCCTATCACCTTCAACCAAGGCGACCACCTCGACTTTGTGCCGAGCCCAGGAAGGTACCCGCTCATCGTTGACCCAATCATCGGCAACGTTAGGCTCTCCAAGGTCCTCATGGACGGAGGCAGCAGCCTCAACATCTCTACGCCGAGACCCTGGAGCTCTTGGGGGTTGATTGGTCCGAGATCCGGGCTGGTGCAGCACCCTTCCACGAGATTGCACCCGGAAAGCGTATCCTGCCCCTCGGATAGGTTGACTTGCCTGTCTGCTTCGGAACTCCCTCCAACTTCCGAAAGGAAACCCTCACCTTCGAGGTAGTTGGGTTCCGAGGGACCTATCACGCGGTGCTGGGAGACCGTGCTACGCAAAGTTCATGGCCATCCCCAACTACACCTACCTCAAGCTCAAGATGCCTGGCCCCAAGGGAGTCATCACCGTCAGGCCCACGTACCTCCACGCTTACGAGTGCGATGTGGAATGCGTGGAGTACGCCGAGGCCCTCGCCGAGTCGGAAGCCCTCATTGCCGACCTAGATTGCCTCCCCAAAGAGGCGCCCGACGTGAAGCGGCACGCCGGCAACTTCGAGCCGGCCGAGGCGGTCAAGTCCGTCTCTCTTGACCCCAGCAACGACACAGGCAAGAAAGTCAGGATCGGCTCCAAGCTCGACCCCAAATAGGAAGCAGTGCTCATCGACTTTCTCCGCGCAAACGCCGAAGTTTTTGCGTGGAGTCCCTCGGACATGCCAGGCATACCGAGGGATGTCGCCGAGCACTCACTGGATATCCGAGCTGGAGCCCGACCCGTGAAGCAGCACCAGCGCCGTTTTGATGAAGAAAAGCGCAGAGCCATAGGCAAGGAGGTCCATAAGCTAATGGCTGCAGGGTTCATCAAAGAGGTATTCTATCCCGAATGGTTAGCTAACCCTGTCCTTGTAAAGAAAAAAGGTGGGAAGTGGAGGATGTGTGTAGACTACATTGGTTTGAACAAAGCATGTCCAAAGGTTCCCTACCCTCTTCCTCGCATCGATCAAATTGTGGACTCCACTGCTGCGTGCGAAACCCTGTCATTCCTCGACGCCTATTCAGGCTATCACCAAATCAAGATGAAAGAATACGACCAAATCCTGAGAAGTGTGTCTTCGGAGTCCCCCGAGGCATGCTCTTAGGGTTCATCGTCTCCGAACGAGGCATCAAAGCCAACCCGGAGAAAATCGCGGCCATCACCAACACGGGGCCAATCAAAGATTTGAAAGGAGTACAAAGGGTCATGGGATGCCTTGCGGCTCTGAGCCGCTTCATCTCGTGCCTCGGCGAGAAGGGATTGCCCTTGTACCGCCTCTTCAGGAAGGCCGAGCGCTTCACTTGGACCCCCGAGGCCAAGGAAGCCCTCGGAAACTTAAAGGCGCTCCTTACAAATGCGCCCATCTTGGTGCCCCCCGCTACGGAAGAAGCCCTCTTGATTTACGTCGCCGCAACCACTCAGGTGGTCAGCGTTGCGGTCGTAGTCGAGAGATGAGAAGAAGGGCACGTACTGCTCGTCCAGTGGCCAGTCTACTTCATCAGTGAAGTGCTATCCGAGACCAAAGTCCGCTACCCGCAAATCCAGAAGCTACTCTACGCAGTGATTCTGACACGACGAAAGCTGCGGCACTACTTCGAGTCTCATCCGGTTACTGTGGTGTCATCTTTCCCCCTGGGAGAAATCATCCAGAGCCGAGAGGCCTTGGGTAGGATAGCGAAATGGGCAGTGGAACTCATGGGCGAAATACTTTCATTTGCCTCTCGGAAGGCCATAAAATCCCAAGTCTTGGCCGACTTCCTGGCTAAATGGACTCACACCTAGTTGCCGACGGCCCCAATACAGCCCGAACTTTGGACCATGTACTTCGACGGGTCGTTGATGAAAACAGGAGCAGGTGCTGGCTTGCTCTTCATCGCACCCCTCAGAAAACATGTGCGCTACGTACTGCGCCTCCATTTTCCGGTGTCAAACAACGTGGCCGAGTATGAGGCCTTGGTTAATGGCCTATGCATCGTCGTCGAGCTAGGGGTTCGGTGCCTCGACGCTCGTGGTGACTCGCAGCTCGTCATTGACCAGGTCATGAAGAACTCCCACTGCCGTGACCAAAAAATGGAGGCCTACTGCGACGAAGTTTGGCACTTGGAAGATAAGTTCTACGGGCTGGAACTCAACCATGTTGCTCGACGGTACAACGAGACCGCAGATGAGCTGGCTAAAATAGCCTCAGGGTGAACGATGGTTCCCCCCGACGTCTTCTCCAGGGACATATATCAACCATCCGTGAAACTCGACGACGCGCTCGAACCCGATGAGACCTTGGCCCAGCCCAAGGTACCCTCGGCCGCCGAGGGTGAGGCCCTGCGCGTTGAGGGGGAGCGGAATGGGGTCACACTGGTTCCAAACTGGCAGACCCCGTACCTAGAATATCTCCTCCGAGGAGAGCTGCCCCTCGACAAGTCCGAAGCTCGGCGCGCCAAGTCGTTCGTTTTACTGGGTGATGGAAAAGAGTTATACCACCGTAGCCCCTCGGGCATCCTCCAACGATGCATATCCATTGCCCAAGGACAAGAGATGTTACAAGAAATACACTCGGGGGCTTGCGGTCACCATGCAGCGCCTCGGGCCCTCGTGGGAAATGCTTTCCGATAATGTTTCTACTGGCCAACCGCAGTGGCCGACGCCACTAGGATTGTACGCTCCTGCCGGGGGTGTCAATTCTACGCGAGACAGACACACCTGCCTGCTCAAGCCCTGCAGACAATACCTATCACTTGGTCGTTTGCCGTGTGGGGTCTGGACCTTGTCGGTCCCTTGCAGAAGGCACCCGGGGGCTTCTCGCACCTGTTGGTCGCCATCGACAAATTCTCCAAGTGGGTCGAAGTCCGACCCTTAATCAGCATCGGGTCCGAGCAGGCGGTGGCGTTCTTCACATATATCATCCATCGCTTAGGGGTCCCAAACTCCATCATCACCGACAATGGCACGCAGTTCACTGGGAAAAGGTTCCTGGACTTCTGCAAAGACCACCACATCCGAGTGGACTGGGCCCCGTAGCTCACCCAATGACAAATGGGCAGGTGGAGCGCGCCAACGGTATGATTTTGCAGGGACTAAAGCCGAGGATCTACAACGACCTCAACAAGTTTGGCAAGCGGTGGATAAAAGAACTACCCTCGGTGGTTTGGAGTCTGAGGACGACGCCGAGCCGGGCCACGGGCTTCACGCCGTTTTTCCTAATCTATGGGGCCGAGGCCGTCTTACCCACAGACTTGGAATACGGTTCCCCGAGGACAAAGGCTTACGACGACCGAAGAAACCAGGCCAGCCGAGAGGATTCATTGGACTAGCTGGAAGAGGCTCGGGACGTGGCCTTACTACACTCAGCACGGTATCAGCAGTCCCTGCGACGCTACCACGACCGAAGGGTTCGGCCCTGAGACTTCCAAGTGGGAGACTTGGTACTTCGGCTGCGACAAGATGCCCGAGGGCGCCACAAAATTACCCCTCCCTAGGAAGGGCCCTTCATCATTGCCAAGATTTTAAAGCCCGGGACATACAAGCTGGCCAACGATCAAGGCGAGGTCTACAGCAACGCTTGGAACATCAAACAACTACGTCACTTTTACCCTTAAAATGTTTCAAGTCGTTCATGTATCTCGCTTTCTTTACATGCATAAATAAAGTCTAACCATCAAGGAAGGATCAACCTTGCCTCGGCAAAGCCCGACCCTCCCTCGGGGGCTAGAAGGGGGGAACCCCCTATGCGTCAAAATTTTCCTCGGAAAAGTCTTTTGCCAGAACGTCTTTCGTGCATTTTGACTGTGTCGATAATAGAATCCTAAATACGAGCAAGAGAGACCTTGAGTGGCAAGGCTGACCGAGCCGAGGGACTCCTACGCCTCCGGGATACGGATACCTCACTCATCACCTTCCGCGAAGGGTAGCTCACGCTCGGATGAGCGATTCTGCTACCGAACAAGTCCTAACGCTCGAAAACTTTTCTGCCAGAACGACTTTCGTGCCTTTTCGACTGCGTCGCTAATAGAATCCTAAAAATGATGGGAGAACACGTAAGCGGAAAGGCCGACCGAGCTGAGGGACTCCTACGCCTCCGGGATACGGATACCTCACTCATCACCTTCCGCGAAAAGTAACTCACGCTCGGATAAGCGATTCTGCTACCGAACAAGTCCTAACGCACGAAACAAGAGGAAAGAAAATGCAGCTTCATAATCCGACAAAAATGTTTAGGCCTTGGCGGCCGCAAAAAACATACGCATACTTAGAATAAACTGTTCCTGCAGGCTCAGACATCGGCAGGGGGAGGAGCGGCACGCTCGGCGTCATCTCCACCCTCGGTAGAATCTGGCCTGGCCTCAGACGGAGACACGGGCGGAAGGATCTCCACCTCAAAGGAGGAAGCCAGCGCCGCACTTAGGCCCTCGACAGCCGCATCAAGCCTCTGGACCTCGGCTAAGGCAGCCTCCTCTTTGTCGGGTAAGCAGTACCCCTCGCTAAGCCGCTCCAGATCCACGTTGTAGTGGGAAGCGAGCACGGCGAAGGCCCGCCTGACGCCGTGGTGCAGCGCCCCACGGAGTCTGTTGCGCACATGGTCGCCCAAGGCCCGCAGATGACTCTGGGGGGAGCTACCCGAGGGGACGCCGTCGAGGCCAAAGGCCTGGCAGAAAGCCGAGATGGCCTCGAACATGGCCACGCGCTCGGCCTCCTTCTGCTTAGCCGCCTCGGCAAGCGCCTTGCAGTTCTTGACGGACTCGTTAAGAGCCGTCTCAAACCCTACAGGTAGCAGGACAACATTCTTTAGATGCAAGGAGAAGAATGGAGACAAAAACAAAGTCACAAAACGGGCAAAACATACCTTCGGCCTGGGCACGCTGCTGCGAGGCCTCGGCTAGCGCGGTCTGGGCAGACCCGACGGCCTCGGCCAGGCTCTCCGCAAGGGCCTCAGCCCGGCTCACGGCCTCGGCAGCTTGGCTTCGAGACTGGTCCCACTCACTGATAGCCTGGCCAAGCTCCAGCTGCCGCATCTCCTCGGCCTAGGAAGCCACCTGCTCCCAGGCCGACAAAACCTCCGCTCGTGCCGACGCCGCCTTTGTCCGCGCCGCTGCTGCCTCCGACTTCAGCCCGTCGCAGAGCAATCGAAGGTCTGCCACCTCGGCGCTCCGTTGGGCAAGGCGCTCATTGGCCTCGACAAGCGTGGCCCGCTGGGATCGCAGCGATCTCCAAACGCCGCTATCGCGGCGGATGAACAGCGACTTGGCGGTGCTCGCGTCCGCGAGCTCATGAGGAAGGAAAACGAGATGTCACAAAGAATGCCCTGGTCACACAAGGTGTACGTCTAAGTCCTTACCTGGAAAACCTTAGGAACGTCCCTGGAAAGGGTCTCCATGGTCGACCAAAGCGACCTCATCGCCGCCTCGGTATACTCACGGAAACTATCCCGAGCCTTCTCCTCCAACTCATCGTTGAGGAGGAGGAGGGGCTCCGAGGTGCCGTGGCCCCAGAACCGAAGCGGCTGCCCACACCATTCGTTGGGATTGAGATACGCAGGGATGAGGCCGCTGCTCCCCAGGACAGGCCATGGTTCTGCACGCCCGTCCATCGAGGCGTCGGGTCCCCCTGCAGCCGACGCGTCAGGTACCACTGTCGTCAACGTACTGGGCCTCTCCTCGGCTAAGGTGGCGGGCCTCCAATCACCAGCCTCGGCAACGACAGCCGCACTCTCCTCGTGGCCGAGAACAGGGAGGTCGGGGATGACCATGGGCGGTGACACCTCAATCGTTCCGACGTCGGCAGCGACAGGCGGTTCCGCGGGCGAATCAGCGACGGCCCCGGCGGGAGTCGATGTCGGCGCCGACAACAAGTCAAGCAGGCTCGGGGCCGCGACCGCGTCAGCAGCCTCCCCCGACATGATGGCCGCTCCAACGGGGAGGTCAGCCGGGGAGGCTTGCCCCATGGCAACTCGTGCCGCCTGGGCCCCCCGTTGGAGGGCGCCTTGCGCGGAGGCCAACCAATTGGCATGGCGCGCCGCAGCACCGGCCGCCGAAGCCGGCTTCGTCTTAAGGGCCTTCGTGGGGGCCAGACCAGCCAAGCCCTGCCTCCGTTTGCTGAAAGAAAGAGAGAGCAAGTTCAAGGCACACAGCGAAAGACCGAAACAGAGGTATCCTCAGACACTTACCCACTCCGGGGCAAGGCCAATCGTGCCTGTGGGGAGGCCCCTCAGGCCCCTATCCCCGCGGGCGCTCCCGAGGGCTGCCCCCCCGCCAGCTTCGGCACCATTTCGCCTCAGACGCCCGAGGCGCCGAGGGAGCGACCTGCCCAGGTGTCGTCACGACGGTCGAGGCACTGGCCTTCTGTGCAGCCAGCGCGGGCACCTGCTCTTGGGGGACAGGCGGACCGGCCTGACCCACCGAAGTCACAACAATTATCTCGGCCAAGGGGTCAAGTACCCCCTCGGCCTGCCTCCGCTCCTCGGATTGGGACCTTGGTGTCCCAGCCCCAGGCACTGGTGGCGCCAGCCCACTTGGAGGCTGGCTCGGCGACCCTTGGCCCAGCCTCGGGTCCAGGCTGAGGCCAAGTCGGGCCGCCATGTCGTCGTCTTTGTCATCATCATCGTCATCATCATCGTCGTCGTTAGGCGTCTCCAGCGACGGCTCCCTCGGGAGACCATCCCTCGCCTGCCTCCGACGACGCTTCTCCAAGGCTTCCTGAGCTAGCATCCTCTCGCGAGATCGGGCCTTTTCTGCGTCCTTCTTCTCCTTCTCCTTCTCCGCGGCAAGCCTCCGCGCAGCTTAGTCCGCTGCGTCCTCCGAGACCAGCGGCCGGGCGGGTTTATAAATCCTCAACCCCTGGGGACGAACAAAAATCCCAACAGTGAGAATCAAAGGAACAGAAAACTCGGCGCAAAACAGGAGAAGGACCGGGCGCTCACCAGGGACACATACCCACGGTCGGGACGCATCGCGGGCTGGCTAAGGGCGCCAGCATCCGGCCTCCCCACCATACCCTCTACCCACTTGAGGAGGTCGTCAGTGGAGAGGGGGGTCGAGGACATCCGCGTGCCCTCCAAATCGACCCCCGGCTTCATCTCCGCAAGCCACAACCACCGCTCTGCCAAAGGGAGCACCCTCCGACGGTGGATAGCGGCGACGACCCCCGCAGCGGTAAGGCCCCCATCTCGTAACTTCTGCAAGGCCTCCATAATAGGTTGGAGCATTTCCTTTTCTCGCGCGTGGCCCCCAGTGCCAGTTAGTGCCGGCGGCGGTCACCACTCGTTGAGAAAACAGTGGAAGCATCCCGTCGTCATTCCGGAGATAAAACCACCGGTTCTGCCACCCCTTGTTCGAAGACACAAGGGAGGCAGGGATGTACTGCTGCACGCCCCAGCCTCAGCTGCAGGGTGCAGCCACCGGCCCACACCGCCATACGGACCTTCTTCGCCTTCGTCGTCACGGCGAAGAACTCCACGGAGAAGAGATGGGTCCACAGGTCCCAGTGAGGGTCAATCCCCAAAAACCCTCACAAACCGCCGCAAAGATGGCCGCTTGCGCGATAGAGTTGGGGTTGAGGTTATGCAGCTCCACCCCGTAGTGGTGCAGGAGCGCCCGCATGAAGCAACTCGCTGGCACTCCAAACCCTCGCTCATGGAAGGGGATGAAACTGACCACATACCCCGGCGGCGGAGTCGGGTCAGCCTCGCTCGCGGGGGCCATCCACTCCGGCTGCGGCCCACCGGAAAGAGGACGGAGCAAACCATCGGCAACAAGGGCCTCCAGATCCTCCGCAGCAACGGTGGAGAAAGGCCACGGGTCGCGCGGCGGAACGACAGTCACCTTGCCAGCCATCGCCGAACAGAGGTGGTGGAGACGGAGGGGATGAGGTGCGCGGTTTTCCTTTTCTCTAGCTGTTCTCTTAGGTTACGGAAACCAAAGCAGAAGGCAAGCGCAAACGGCAGGGTAAAGAACCACCACCGGCCCCTCTTCCGGGTATATAAAGGCCCGAGCGAGATCCACCCAAGGCTTCGCCCGAACCCACCGCGAAATTCAAACTCGAAGGTGAAACATTTTTTTGTTCCTCGAAAGACTCGCGCACACGCAACAGACGCCCCACGAATCGCCCGTCCCGTCGCATTAACTCCCTGGCAGGACAAGCGACACCTCCGGCAGGTGAAGCGGGCGCCGTTTTGTCTCCGCCATGATGACCGCATCATAAAAGGTGCGCCACATTATTTAAATTTATATCCTTTTCCTTTTCCTCTCTCTCTCTTGCCACAGGGACCGGGAAAGGGGATATTGCAAAAAGGATCCTTCTCGGCAAAGGAAACGGGCCCCGAGCCCTCCTACTGATCAGGGGTTCGAAGGTTGCGCCCTCCGAGGTTCGGCAACCGCCCAGAGCACTTGGGCTCCGAGCCCTTTACTGATCAGGGTTTCAAAGGCTGGCCCCTCGGAAGGGTTCGACAGCCGCCCCAGAGCACGCAGAGTTAGGGATGACCCTGGGTACATCCGTTACATGGCCGAGGCTCAGGCTACGCTCCCGAGGTACCCTAGGACATTTCCGAGACCAGCGGGAACAATTTGTAATGGAATCCCACCGGAGGGAGGCATCGAGCCCTCGGATCCCATCGAATGGGTCTAAGTCCAGCAAATCACCTGCAGGTACTTTTGGAGCGCGCCTCTGGGCCACTAGCCGACCCTTATCGAACGGGGCTTGGGCATCCACTCGGATTACCCGTCAGCAGCTCACCGGAAACACCATGTTCGGTGCCCTGCGAGGGTAACATGGCGCTTTCCGCCCTTCCTCCTCGCGGAGAGGTGACGAAGGGGCGTACGATAAAAGTCGAGACGGTCTTTGATCGTCCTCTTGCTCCGTACAGAGGCTTGAGGCTGCTCTCGCGTCGGACTATGGCCAAATTGTTGACCGCCACATTATTTAAATTTATATCCTTTTGCTTTTCCTCTCTCTCTCTCTCTTGCCACAGGGACCGGGAAAGGGGATACTGCAAAAAGGATCCTTCTTGGTGAAGGAAATGGGCCCGAGCCCTCCTACTGATCAGGGGTTCGAAGGTTGCGCCTTCCAGGGTGCGGCAACCGCCCCAGAGCACTCAGGCTCCGAGCCCTTTACTGATCAGGGGTTCGAAGGCTAGCCCCTCGGAAGGGTTCGACAGTCGCCCCAGAGCACGCAGAGTTAGGGATGACCCTGGGTACGTCCGTTACATGGCCGAGGCTCGGGCTACGCTCCCGAGG
The DNA here is from genome assembly GCA_029449295.1 of Zea luxurians. Taxonomy (NCBI): domain Eukaryota; kingdom Viridiplantae; phylum Streptophyta; class Magnoliopsida; order Poales; family Poaceae; genus Zea; species Zea luxurians. The sequence continues at coordinate 46,378,388 of JAOPSE010000005.1, read as the reverse complement.
TACCCTAGGACATTTCCGAGACCAGCGGGAATGATTTGTAATGGAATCCCACCGGAGGGAGGCACCGAGCCCTCGGACCCTATCGAATGGGTCCGGGTCCAGCAAATCACCTGCAGGTATTTTTGGAGCGCACCTCTGGGCCACTAGCCGACCCTTATCGAACGGGGCTCGGGCGTCCACTCGGATCACCCGTTAGCAGCTCACCGGAAACACCATGTTTGGTGCCCTCCGAGGGTAACATGGCGCTTTCCCCCCTTCCTCCTCGTGAGAGGCAATGAAGGGGCGTACAATAAAAGTCGAGACGGTCCTCGATCATCCTCTCGCTCCGTGCAGAGGCTCGGGGGCTGCTCTCGCGCCAGGCTATGGCCCAACCGTTGACCACGTCAACAAACCAGCTTGAAAACTCGGAGCCTGGCCGTGCACCCGGGCTGCGGCCAGGCCGCATGAGGGAACAACAAGGCTGACCGAGGCATCGCAAAAAGGATTAAGACCACAGAGGAGTCAAACCACTCCTCCGAGGCCTCGAGGGCTACACCCGGCGGGTGCGCTCGCGTGCACCCACTGGAACAAAGCATAACCGAGAAGGGCCGGTCCCCTTGCAAAAATTCCGGCAGAACCTCCAAGCGAGTACCTACACTCTCTTCGAGGCTCAGGGGCTACTGTCGGGGACCGTAATTAGGGGTACCCCCGATGCTCCTTAATCCGGCTAGAAAACATCTTCAGAACAAACCATAAACAATTGATAAAGCGTAGGCCTCATCTACCAAGGGACGTGACCTCATCCGAGCCTAGCCTCGGGCAAGGACGGTAGTCCCGGACGGATTCACGCCTCAACCGAGGGTCCCCTCAGTCAGCAGACGCACCCTCGGCTCGCCCGAAGCCCAGCGCGGGTAGACTTTGTCGTGCAACGACCTCGACCGAATCGCCTTACCAACCGACCGTATCGCATGCGCATTTAATGCGGGGATCGCCTGACACCTTGTCCTGACACGCGTGCCTCAGTCAGCAAGGTTGAAGTGACCGCAGTCACTTCGCCCCCTTACTGATCGTTCTGACAGGAAAACAGCGCTATTCACCCCGCTCCGGCAACTGTGCCAGCCACTAGGGAAAGACTAACAACAGCAAGTCACGACCTCCCCTGAGTCCGGCCTCGGGCGCAACAGGGAGCTCCGCCTCGCCCGACCCTGGGCCTCGGCCTCAGCCTCGGCCTCGGGAGAAGGACTCCGCCTCGCCCGACCCTGGGCCTCAGCCTCAATCTCGGCCTCGGGAAAGGTCTCCGCCTCGCCCGACCCTGGGCCTCGGCCTTAGCCTCGGCCTCGGAGGAGTCGTCGCCTCGCCCGACCTCGGCCCCGTATCAACTACGCTACTGGGGACCCATCATTACCCTACCCCTAACTAGCCGCCTCAGGCTATGAAGGAACAAGACTGGTGTCCCATCTAAGTTACTTCGACAACAGGTAATGATGGTTCCCCGCGTGCGCCCATGACGTCGGGTGCTCTCAAATCCCCTATGGAAGCAAGGAAACGTCAGCAAGACCCATGCCGCACCGCCAGCTATGCTTCTACAGGGCACAAGGCACTTCTCCGACGGCCACGTTGGAACATCTACAGGGCTCAAGGCGCTTCTCCGACGGCCACGTTATTACCGGTACAGGGCTCAAGGCACATCCCTGCTAGCCACGTTAGCACACAGCTACACCCCCATTGTACAGCTGGGCATCTCCTTGTATCTATAAAAGGGGATGACTAGGGCCCTGTGCAAGGGGAAGAGGAGGAAGAGAGAAAAACACGTGACGTACAAACACACGGACGCACGGCGCAGACGAGCGGAGGCAGGCAGAGTAGGAGAGACGCGGTAGAGGCAGCCCTAGACTGCTCGCCTCAAGGCCGAACCCTCTCTTTCTCTCTCTCTCTCTCTCTCGTTCTCGCTCTCCCGCAACGCTTGTAACCCCTACTACGAGCACCCCGATGCAAGATAACATAAGCCTTATTTCCCTCTTGTGTTCCATCTTGCGTCAACCCATCTGGGCAGGGACGCGCAGCAACAAATTCACTAGTCGGTCCGGTTGAGGGTCCCCCGGGTTCGAAACGCCGACAATACCGTTTTTGAGCCTTCAGCGAAAAAACACCTTCCCTTCTTTTCATGCTTCGTGAAGAAATAAAATCTATGATTCGCGAAAATAAAGATATCCTTGCTTCAAAAAGAGATCCCTTTGTTACGTGCAGGCTGATGAAGCTGTAATTCGAAGCTTACTTCGTATAACTTTGACAATATTTTCCGAAAATCGGCTCCGTATTCCATTCTTGTGTCATCGATGCAATATGATGTATGATGTGATGCTATGTGAAATGATGTGATGATATGGTGCAAAATGATAATGATGCCGCAGACACATACTCACACTCCTACACTGAAACACACAATCTCTCCATTCCCTTAGGAACTATTGGTATCTCTTTGCCGTTTATTTTTCGGCTTCACCGTTTATTTTTCGGTGTAAGTTCCGCATCCCCTTAGGAACGTCTTTTGAACTTCTTCAACTTCTATTTCGGCGGTATAAGTTCTGCATCCCCTTAGGAACGTCTTTTGAACTTCTTCGCCTTATATTTCGGTGGTATTTGGCTCTGCATTCCCTTTGGAACGACTTTTGAGTAGAAAACTTACACTGCGCTCCCTTAGGAACGACTTTTGTAGCTTCGGCAAAACTTATGCTGCGGTCCCTTAGGAACGGCTTTTTGTAGCTTTGGCAAAACTTGCCCTGCGTTCCCTTAGGAACGACTTTTTATAGCTTCGGCAAAACTTACGCTGCATTCCCTTAGGAACGACTTTTTATAGCTTCGGCAATTTTTAGGTTTCATAAGTCTGTAAAGAAGATATATTCCACCTTGATAGAAGCAAAAATTATTACAAGAATTTAAAACTAGATTTACATTGTTTATTCGTTACTAAAAAACAAAATGACATAGAACATAAAAGTATTTCAGAGGGAGGATATTGCTCAATAAATGTGCTTGGATTCTGGCACAGTACTGTTGACTGTACGAGCTTCGGATTCCTCCCTGAATTTGCGTTGCTGTTGAGAGTGCTGGCGCCCTTCTAGCTGCAGGCTTCGGGAATGTGTAGGTTGCAGTGGTGGTGGCGGTGGAAGCTGAGGCCAAGAAGCCTAAGAATGGCTAGCCAAAGCAACAGAGGCTACAGGATGATTGCCCACGTACTCCGGTATATAGGGAGAATGGCACAAAGCAGTGTGCAAGACCTGCTTTGGCTGATTCTGTCGAGCTTCAGCTTCTGCGATCTCCTTTTGCTTCTGGATAGTGATTTGGCACATTCTTGTAGTATGGCCCTTGTCCTCACCACAGAATAGGCAATAGACTTTCCTGGGATGATCCCCATATCTTCCTCCGAAGCCCCTGGCGCCTCTACCCCTTGGAGCTAGTGGCCTAAAGGAGCTTTGCTGCTGCCCCGAAGACTGTGAGGTATACTGTGGCCTCTGAAGCTGGCTTCCTTTGTCGTCATTCTGACTAGAGCTATGGATTGATCTAACATGCCTAGGGTGGATTCTTCCTCCGAAGCCTCTGGTCATCTCAGAGAATCTGTAAGCTTCCCCCTTCTTTGGCGGAAGTCGTTGTCAGCCCGGATATACTCGTCCATCTTCTGAAGCAGGTTCTCCAAAGTTTGTGGAGGCTTCCTGGTGAAGTATTGAGCCGTAGGTCCTGGCCGAAGACCCTTGATCACGGCCTCAATGACAATTTCATTGGGCACTGTGGGCGCTTGTGCCCTCAACCGCAAGAACCTTTGGACATAAGCCTGAAGGTATTCCTCATGGTCTTGCGTGCACTGGAACAAGGCCTAAGCTGTGACTGGCTTCGTTTGAAAGCCTTAGAAACTAGTAATCAGCATATCCTTGAGCTTCTGCCACGACGTGATTGTCCCTAGCCGAAGAGAAGAATACCATGTTTGGGCTACGTTCCGGACTGCCATGACGAAGGACTTTGCCATGACAGCCGCATTGCCTCCGTATGAGGATATTGTTGCCTCATAGCTCATCAAAAATTGCTTTGGGTCCGAGTGCCCATCGTACATGGGTAGCTGGGGTGGCTTGTAGGATTGTGGCCATGGGATAGCCTGCAATTCTGCTGCCAATGGAGAAGCATCATCAAAAGTAAAGGTATTATGATTAAAATCATCATACCATCCATCTTTGTTGAACAAGCCCTCATGACGAAGCTCCCTGTATTGAGGCCTTCGGTCTTGGTCATCTTGAGTAAGATGATGGACTTCCTCAGTAGCTTCATCGATCTTCCTTTGAAGATCGGCCAGTCGAGCCATCTTCTCTTTTTTCCTTTGCACTTGTTGATGGATGATTTCCATATCCCTGATTTCTTGGTCCAACTCTTCCTCCTAGAATGTTGGACTAGTGGCCTTTCTCTTCTAGCTTCGAGCCTCTCGGAGAGAGAGAGAGTCTCCTGGTTTGTGTCTAGTGGCTGCAGTGCAGCAGCCCCTGGCGCTGTTATCTTTTTCGGTGGCATAATGAAGGTTAGTGCTTTGCCGAAGGTTGTGGAAGTGAGTACACCGGAGGTGGGCGCCAATGTTGGTCACTTGTTCTCAAATGCTATGAATTAAGAACAAGGCAACACAAAAATAGGTTAATGATTAACGCCCTTCGTCCTTCGAAGCATTATTTCCCTGAGGATATAACGTTCTTCAGACGAAGGTTATGAAGGACGTACCTTCATTATTGCAACATAAATCAATGAAAGACGAAGCATATGAAACATGATAACATGAATTATTACATGACATCATAATATATCTTTCTTTTATATAATCAGGAATAAATAAGAATAATATCAAATTACATTTATACCTTCGGCTTGATTGAAGGCAAAGGTACAAGCGTGACGCACAAGCGAGTACAAGTCAGCATGAACAGTACGGGGGTACTGTTCATCTATTTATATGCGCACGGCGTAGCCTGTGTGAAATTACATTCATGCCCTTCATATTTACTACTGACTTATGCACAACTCAACGAGGACTAGATGGCCTTTTCCTCTTTAAGTCGGTTCCTTTTTCCGTCGTTAAGCCGAAGCTCCCTCGCATGTAGCTTCGGAGTAACATCAACCTTCGTCTTGACCATGCTTTTCACATCATGTATAGTTTTGATCCATGTCCGAAGGTACCTGTTCATCTGTTACACTTAGGAAACATTGTTAAATCATGTTTTTGAGGACCTTCGGAGGGCGAAGGCCCCCAACAGCATCAATCACCAAAAGGGAAGAGATTAAAAGGGAAATGACCTTGATCATTTTCTCTAAATTGATTTTGGTTCTTGATGACCATCACAACCTAATGGACTAACTAGTTTGCGTAATTGATTGTTTTCACAAGTGCATAAGTCTATCCATCTCAATTCTAAGCCGACTGTATGGAATAATGTAGATTATTCTGGACAGGAAAGCTTTTTGGAAAATTCCTCTGTGTGTGGACCGTCCAGGCCCTTCTGGCGGACCGTCCGCGACACCCCGATGCATCTCGGACATGAACTATGCAAATCTCAGAACTTCTACTACAGACTGTCCGAAGGAGAGGAGAACACCGTCTGGGACCAAGCGTGGACCATCTAGCCCTCAGGAGCGGTCTAAACCAAAAAAACCGAAGGTGCCGGGTTCGGTAAAATTCATTTTTAGCATCCTTGAGGACCATCCGGGGTGCACGACCAGACCATTTGCGACTGTTGTATTTGACATCTAACGACACATTTAATGCACTTATAGCCGTTGATATAGTCGTTGTTGCTGACCGTTATGTATCCAACCATTGATGTGCAGGGGCGGACCGTCCGGCCCAGGGGCGTGGACTATCCACATGTAGCAGAAACTTGACAACGGCTATGTGGTGGTTGGGGATATAAATTCAACCCCAACCACCTCCAGTGAAAGCATCCAAGCTTCCACAACTCACATTCATTGCAAGAAGCAAAGACTTCACTCCATCCACACTCAAAGCATCAACTCCATCTCCAAGTGCCATAATTGTGTTTGAGAATCATTAGTGATTAGTGCTTTGAAGAGACACAAGTGTCAAACCCAGTTTTAGAAGGAAAACCGAATACGAACCATGTACGTGCCAGGATCAGAACTCACATACACAACGATTAAATAAATGACTCATCATAGCACAATGCTTCAAATAACAATAAAGAGTAAGTAATAATACTACTGACTAGAGTCATTTACATAATATAAATCAAAGTACATAGAATAGAAACATAGACAACGTAAATAAACCCACCACAGGCAGCTAGACTGGGGGAGGTCGCTAGCATAATCCTTGAACTCGTTGAAGTCCTGGAACTCCTAGAGATCCGCCTCGACGCCTTTTTCCTCTTTACTTGAACATAGGTTGCACGAAAGGCAACCTGGTGTTTTATAAAAGGAAGGATGAGTACACATCAATATACCCAGCAAATGTCCCGTTTGGCTGAGGTGGACTAGCTTTATGTGGGGTTAGGATCAACGCAGTGTTGCTTTTAGTTCATCACATATTTATTATTAGTATAAGCCAAGTTTTATCATATATCCCAAGTCATTATCCCAAAGAGTACCTCCTCATAGAGGAAATACCAAAATCCATAGATAGAAACATCATAAATAGAACCAGCATCATCATCTGTAACCAAATCCATAAATGGAACCATAACATCTCGAACCATCAGTATCTCTAATCAAAGATGATCCAAGGCCGCTTATAACCGTGAGCATGGCTGATATATCAGTTTCATAATACTCTGCAGAGGTTGCACACTTTACCCATGAGTCGTGATTCCTTTTGCCTCGGGTTGTACGGACCCTTAAACACTTCCAAGGTGAGTAGGCAAGGTTTCACTATGTGGCTTTTTCCTAGGTTCCTCACTATGCGAATGTTGAAAATGACCACTACATAGAGACCATCTGATGTACCCAAACCTATACCCTCCGCCCTTAGGGAAAAGTCGTGGGATGACGCCCGTACCTAGATCCCCGAGCGAGAATATAGGAGCCATAACAGATGTCTCCGTCCCAATGACCAAAACCGGCACCCAACACAACACTTCCCTAATTACTTTGCCAAGGGCATCCCATACCACCCTCATGGTTGCACTGTTTTCTCGGGTGGTCTCAACGAACAGGTCCTTACGGAGAGGTACTCGGGAAATAGCCCGAGCCCCCATTAGTGTCACAAGTCCATCAACATATTCAGAATAAAATCATCGTATCATAATTGTATCTCATCATGTTTATTAATTAAAGTAAGCACTAGCATAAAGCTAACCATAATAACTCAAAGGTAATCAAGGACAAGGTAAATAGAAAGTTAGTCAATTCTTAGGTTTTAATTATATAATGCGAGGAAATGAAGTATCATGTGAAAGGACATAAGTAGGTCAGAGAACACTTGCCTTCACCAAATAGATGCTCAGGGTCTTCAATCTTGTAGAACTCGAGGAGCTTGTTCACTTGATCGTCGAAGCTTGACCGTCGGTTCACTGAAGCTCGAAAATGGATCACAATCTATTCGCGACGCGCAGCGAAAACAAACAGACACATACAAACAAACATATCTCTACTACTATTAAGGCTGCAAGAGTAGTCGGCCATTCCCGTGTTCTGCCACCATTCCTGTTCTGCCATTCCCGTTCTGCCACCGTTCCCATTCCCATGTCTGTCATTCTCATTCTTTATTCTGTCTTTCTCATTCCCTCCTCCCGCAAAGCTCATTCCCATTCCCATTCCCCCGTACAGCCCACGTCTAGCTAAAATTAAAAAAACACACATGTCCTCAAGGGGATTTGAACCCGTGACCTCTCAAGCAAAGGTCAAGAGTAGCTACCGCTACGCCACATATGTGTTTATGTCTACATCTATGACAGGAAACACATCTACTACATCTCTCACCAAGCTCACTTGCTACCCTTGCACAATGCGTAGTAGTAGATAAGTATCACCGAGATTCTTGAATTAGATTTTTGGATGGAGGTAATATTATTTAAAGAAGAGCTTTGCATGCAATTTCTTTTGTTTGAATAATGTATTATACTTAAATTCCCTTTTTTGCATGTGTGACATTTTTCTTCGTAATATTTTTTCCATAGATCAGACTTGTGAGTCATTTTCATAAACCAACGCCAAGCATGAATCCATGTTTCTTACTTGAAACCCCGAACAAACACCATGAGCAGGAGGCACTCACGTTTGCGTCGCTCATCGATGACGAGAAGAAGCTTGGCGACTGTCAGTTCGACCTCTAGAAGCAGTCCTACGTGGTCGCATGCGCCGCTGTGTACGACAAGCTCCCGCGAAGCCACCACTTGGACGCGGTCCAGAGCAGTTGCACTGCGCTGTCCATCGTTAAGCAGGGGGGCCTCATGGTTGTCGCCAACATCGTCGACTCTCGGGTTGTTCTGGACACCGCATTCGACGATGACGCCATCACATCGTCTAGCTCATCGTCCACCTGAAGCCCAACCTACACATAAGTCGCTACTAACCGGACATGAATTCTTGTGCGCTGGGACGATGGACGTTGCTGACGTTGTGTGAGTGTCCTCGAACATGATGTATGTAGTGGAGTAGCGCATCTGGTGGTGCAACGGCCAGGGGTACTACCTCGCTGATGAGCCCAGGGTGCACTTCGTTTGGCAGCCCAACCAAGAGTCATCGATACTCGTCATGTCGCGCACGTTCGATGACTACTATATCGAGGATTGTGGCGTCATCTTAGCGTCGGAGGTGACGCAGAGGAGGATCAACAACAGTGACCAGTTCGTCATCCTCGCCACCGTCAGGGTAGCTTTTGTGCCGACCTGCCTTTAATTCTCTTCGCAAACACACACACTTACCTTTTTGTTTAAGCAAGAGCGTATGGTGGTGCGTGTCTGATGACTAACGATGTACGAGAAAATTTCTTCCAGCATATGTGGAATGTGCTCTCTAATGATGAGACCATACAAATCATGGCATATATCAAAGTCTGCATGATACTGATGGTTGCAATGTAGTGGTGAAACAACTAGATTAAAATAACAAAATTTATGTATGGCTAGGATCACAAATTGATTATGAAACATTTTTTCATAACAATATAACACACATTTTGTATATAAGTTATCGTAGTATACTGGTATTATATATTACCGTTGCAACGCACGGGCACTCAGCTAGTACATGCATAAGAACATTACACCATACAAATGGAAACATTGTAGAAACAATCAATATAAAATAGAGAGCGTTCTACGGTTACGCGAGGATAAGAAACACGACAGTTGGAGCTATGGTTGAGAAGTTATCGCGTTTACGCTAAAAAGTATTAGTTAGAACATTTAGTTCGACATAGTTATATTAATTGATATTTGTCAACTGTAAATTAATAATACTACTTAGTTTTGACTAACTTACTATTTTAATAGTAGACGATTAAACGAATATTTAGTTAAATGATATGAGTGATTATAAGCGATCGGTTAAATAGCACGCGCGGATAGCACGCGACACGTGAAACAGCACGTGCGACATGCGCGAACGACGCACGAACAGCGCGACGCCGCACACAACACACACGAATAGCGAGACGACGCACACGAACAACGCGACAACGGCAAGAACAACACGCGCGAACAATGTGCACGACACACGAGAATCACTAACCAACATTGTATTTATACTAAACAAGTATCAATTCAAAAATATGTGAGTAGGTGTAATCATATTAACAGGTTTTTATGAACCGCAAGTTAAAAACTATAAATCAAGTCCAATAGGATGTAACCTCGTCAGGCGTCAACCGTTCTCGAGCTCGGCCTCCTCCTCCTCACGTGCTTTAGGGCCGGATCTTGTTCTTGGGTGACCATTATTTGTGCATTTTTATGTCAGTTATATCTTCTGTTTACGTATAATGATAAAATTTATCGTCCTGCTGCTACCCGTCCAAGAGAAATTGTCTGTGATGCGTGCACCATTGCTCATTGAACACATATAAGCAGTGTCATATATATATATATATATATATATATATATATATATATATATATATATATATATATATATATGGCACGTATAACGGGAGCCCTGGGCTTCCAATAGTTAAAGGAAGCCCAGGCCGACCACCATTGCAAACTGGTTCAACCAGCGCGTCCAAAGAGACTGTCGGGTGCGCCACCTGCCCCACGTCTGTTAGCGTAAAAAAAGGAATGCATGCATGAGTCAAACACGATCCAATGCATGCGCATAAATTTAGGAAAGATATGTGCGGCAGTTTCTGTTTTTAAAATCCTTTATTTCCTCCATAAATTTAGGATCGCTGCAACAGCCATGCAGCTAGACGCGTAAGGACCATTTTATGATATATACTGAGACTAAATATGCTACACTGTGTTAATAATTATGCAATTCGATATACTGCGTAAAAATCTGTTACCAGCTGCATGCACACGAATTTATGATAAAAAAATGTGCAATGAAAGGTAATGAATTACACGCATAGAAACAAAAAATCGTATTTAATGTTTTATTTCCTTCATAAATATAAGGTCCCTCCAACAGCCATGCAGCTAAAACATATTAAATCTAGTTTATGACATATACTGATACAAATTATACTACATGCGTAGGTATTTATGCAATTCGTTACACTGCGTAAAAAATCTGGCATGTTGTTCACTGGTGGACGCACCTCCGGGTTGGAGCGTAATAACCTTAAGTTTTGAGCATAAAATCCCTCAATTATAAGCGTATATACCGAGCCAATGTGAGAGGTTGATAGCTCTAGTAGGTTGTTATTACGATCCTATTTTTATAGCAGATCCGAAAAATATGGCAGTCGCATGCATGCGGTTATACAGATCCTAAAATTATGGCAAAATGCATGCATGAGTCAAACACGTTCCCTTGCATGCGAGTAAATTTAGGAAAGATATGTGTGGCGGTTTCTATTTTAAATGCTTTATTTCCTCCATAAATTTAGGATCGCTGCAACAGACATGCAACTAAAACTCGTAATAACCATTTTATGCTATATACTGATACTAAATATGCTACACTGTGTAGATAATTATGCAATTCGGTATACTGCGTAAAAATCTGCTACTGGCTGCATGCACACGAATTTATGATGGAAAGAATATGCAATGAAAGTAAATGAATTGCATGCATAGAAACAAAAAATCACATTTAATATTTTATTTGCTTCATAAATATAGGATCCCTCCAACAGCCATGCAACTAAACGCATTAGAACTAGTTTATGATGTATACTGAAACAAATTATACTACACGGTGTAGGTATTTATGCAATTCCTTACACTGCGTAAAAAATCTGGCATGTTGTTCACTGGTGGACGCATCTCCGGGTGGAGCGTAAAAACCTTAAGTTTTGAGCATAAAATCCCTCAATTATAAGCGTAAATACCGAGTCAATTAGAGGTTGATAGCTTTAGTAGGTTGTTATTACGATCCTATTTTTATGACAGATCCGAAAAACATGGCAGCCGCATGCATGCGGTTTCTATTTTTATACAGATCCAAAAATTATGGCAAAATCGTGGGAGTTTCCATTGCATGCGCGCAAATTAAGAACAACATAAATCAAGGAATTGTCTTTCCAATGTGCATGCAGTAAACTGATATACGAACCCTGTGTTAAAGCATAAAATCATACAGTTTTTAGCGTAAATAATACATGTGGTAGGCATAAAACACAATAAACGAAAAGAAAAATGCGCCGGATCGGAGGATGTCACGCGCGATCATCGCTGCGTACATCTCGCCCCTTCCGTGACGTCGCTCGCTCGAACATCGCGCCTCATGCGTCGCCGTCGCTACTCGCACGTCGACGGGCGTCGCTTGCTCGTCGGCCTTGGAAGTGCCGCCTCCTCGGGGCTTCGGGGCCGCCGCCGCTTGCCCGCACAAGGGCCTCGCTGCGGATCGAGGAACCTCCGCCACCGCGCGTCGAGGTAATGGAGTTGCGGCCACCGGCCTGGGATCCGTCATCGCCGCACAAGGGCGCTGCCGCCGCTCGCCCTCTGGATCGGGGGCCGCCACCGTTGGCCTGGGAACCGCTGCCACCGCATGTCGAGGTCGGGGAGCCACGGCCACCGCAGCCACTAGCCGGGGTCCGCCGCGCGCGCGCTATCGGGCAACCGCCGTCGCTAATGAATCGAGATGGGGCATGAAAAATTGAACCCTAGCACTCCGGGTCTTATTTTATAGACGTCCGGATGTGGTCCGGCTCGACCGGATTGCACTGTCTGGCCCGGGCTTTCTTTAGTTATTGGAAGCCCAGGGCTCCTAATATACAATCTATATATATATATATACTGTATTTATATATTACACCTGGGTGCATTCAATATAGAGAATGCACCCAGGCCGAACCTACGCGCCAGGTCCGAGCCAACCGCACCACCCAGGCCGTCTTCGTCCCTCCCGCACGTCTTCGTCCCTCCCGCACGCTCCCGACAGAACCTTTTCACTTCCCCGCCCCCGCCCATCTTTCTCCGTGAACGGCTCATCCGCGAACAGCTCAACCTCTTCACATAAGTTGCAATCACACCAGACCAGCAGTTGCAATTACACCAGACAGCAGTTGCAATCATTGTTTTGTTTAACAGATTTTTGGACATAGTTATATAGAAGTTGCAATCACACCAGACCAGCAGTTGCAATTACACTAGACAGCAGTTGCAATCATTGTTTTGTTTAACAGATTTTTGGACATAGTTATATAGAAGTTGCAATCATACCAGACCAGCAGTTGCAATTACACCAGACAGCAGTTGCAATCATTGTTTGTTTAACAGATTTTTGGACATAGTTATATAGAAGTTGCAATCACACCAGACCAGCAGTTGCAATTACACCAGACAGCAATTGCAATCATTGTTTGTTTAACAGATTTTTGGACATAGTTATATAGAAGTTGCAATCACACCAGACCAGCAGTTGCAATTACACCAGACCAGCAGTTGCAATCATTGTTTGTTTAACAGATTTTTGGACATAGTTATATAGCAGTTGCAATCACACCAGACCAGCAGTTGCAATCATATTTTTTAACAAAATTTCCTAGAGTTATTCAGTACTTGCAATCACATCAGAGCAACTCAGCAGTTGCATCCACACTACACCAGCAGTTGCAATTACAACACACCATCGGTTGCAATCATTTTGTTTAAATTTTTTTAACAGATATTTGGGTAGAATTATACAACAGTTGCAATCACACCTAATGCAGGCTTGCAATCACACCTAATGCAGGAGACAGGGAGGCACACTGACAGAGAGGCGCGTGGCGGCGCGGGGATAGGGAGGTGCGCGGCGGCGCGGGGACAGGGAGGCGCTCGGCGGCGGTGGGGGAGAGGGTGGCGCGGGGATAGGGAGGTGCGCGGCAGCGGCGGGGGGCAGGGAGGCGCGCGTACAGGAGGGGCGAGGGCGTGCTCGAGGTGTTATTGCATCTGGGTGCATTCAATATAGAGAATGCACCCAGGTGCATTTTAGTGGCGCCGTATATATATATATATATATATATATATATATTTATATATATATATTTTATATTTATATATATATTTCTAGGCAGAGATGACGCGTCGACACATATAAGCAGTGCCATATATATAGCACCATTGCTCATGGTGATGTAGATGAATTTTACATCAACTCGTCGCCGGTGGCGCCGCCTCTAGGAGGCGAATACGGCTAGGGGCTGTTCTTGGATGCCTACAAGGCTACGACTACGGGTGTTTGCCGTTCTCCTTCTTCGCCCCCAGGGCGAGCATCTCATCGTCTGGGTCGGCAGTGGCCTCGACACGCTCGTCCTCTTCTTGATGCTGGGTGCCGTCGTCGCCAAATACTGCATGGCATGGAGAGCCATCGACTACGTAGTGCATGACCAAAATGGATTGAACTGTATTATTGTAAAAAGAATTCGAGAGGTTCATTCCAAGTCTGTAGTTACAAAGAATTCCAAAAGAGAAAAATACTTGATCGGCCGTTGAGGTACACGGTCTGGGTGGCGGCACGCATTACAAAACCTATCGAAAACCGATCTGGTTTCTCGTTAACGGACCAGACCGATAACGATTTTGTAGCTGTTTTTTAATTATCTAGAACTGTGAAAGTTTGAAAAGCTTATAAAAAATTGGAAAATATGATAAATAGACTACACTGGTGTCGGGGACCATAATTAGGGGTACCCTCAAGACGCCTAATTCTCAGCTGGTAACCCCCATTAGCATAAAGCTGCAGAGGCCTGATGGGTGCGATTAAGTCAGGGATCAGTCCATACGAGCGACTTGATCACGCCTCGCCCGAGCCTAGCCTCGGGCAAGAGCAGCCGACCCTGAGGTGTTTCCGTCTCGCCCGAGGCCCCCCTTTTTTATGGCAGACGCATCTCCGGCTTGCCCGAGGCCTTGCCTTCGTTAAGAAGCAACCCTGACTAAATCGCCGCGCCGACCGACCGAGTCACAGGGGCATTTAACGCAAAGAGTGAGACTGACGGGCGGCCAGGCCTCGCCTAAGGCCCCGGAAGACGGCGAACTCCGCTCCGCCCGACCCAGGGCTCGGACTCGGGCTAAGGCCCCGGAAGACGGCGAACTCCGCTCCGCCCGACCCAGGGCTCGGACTCGGGCTAAGGCCCCGGAAGACGGCGAACTCCGCTACGCCCGACCCAGGGCTCGAACTCGGGCTAGGCCCCGGAAGACGGCGAACTCCGCTCCGCCCGACCCAGGGCTCGGACTCGGGCTAGGCCCCGGAAGACGGCGAACTCTGCTCCACCCGACCCAGGGCTCGGACTCGGGCTAAGGCCCCGGAAGACGACGAACTCCGCTTCGCCCGACCCAGGGCTCGGACTCCGCCCTGGCCTCCGCCGAACGACCTCCGCCTCGCCCAACCCAGGAGCTCGGGCTCGGCCTCGGCCATGGAAGACAGACTCGACCTCAGCCTCGGAGGAGCCTCCACGTCGCCCGACCTAGGGCACAAGACCGCCACGTCGACAGGAAGCGCCATCATCACCCTACCCCGAGCTGACTTGGGCCGCAGAGAACAAGACCGACGTCCCATCTGGCTAGCTCCTCCAGATAGGCAATGATGGCGCCCCGCTAGACCATGACGACGGCGGCTCTCAGCTCCCTTACGGAAGCAGGGGGACGTCAGCAAGGACCCAACAGCTCCGACAGCTGTCCCTCCGCCAGGCTCCGTTGCTCCACCAACAGCCACGACACCACACCGGCTGGGTGCCAGGATCTCTCCGGCTGCCACCTTGGCATGTACCTAGGGCGCTAGCTCTCCCCCGCTAGACACGTAGCACTCTGCTACACCCCCATTGTACACCTAGATCCTCTCCTTGCGCCTATAAAAGGAAGGACCAGGGCCTTCTTAGAGAAGGTTGGCCTCGCGGGAACGAGGGCAGGGGCAGGCGCTCTCTTGGGGCCGCTCGCTCCCCTCACCCGCGTGGACACTTGTAACCCCCTACTGCAAGCGCACCCGACCTGGGCGCGGGACGAACACGAAGGCCGCGGGATCTCCGCCTCCCTCACGACCCGGCTCCGGCCACCTCGCTCTTCCCCCCTTCGCGCTCGCCCACGCGCTCGACCCATCTGGGCTGGGGCACGCGGCACACTCACTCGTCGGCTCGGGAACCCCCCGGTCTCGAAACGCCGACAGTTGGCGCGCCAGGTAGGGGCCTGCTGCGTGTTGACGAGCAGTTTCCCGTCAAGCTCCAGATGGGCAGTCTCCAACGACCTCTTCAACCCGGGACGATGCTCCGTTTCGGGAGCCTCGAGTTCATGTCTTCCGACGGCAGCTACGACATGATACTCCTTCCATCGCCGCGCGACGGTGACAATGGTGGCCGACAGCCCGCCCGCTGGCGGCGGAATCGACGACGTCTTTCCCGCGTGGGGGAAGGACAACTTTCGAGCTCGCCCCATCCTCTCCCTCGCCATCGGAGGAGGAGACGGGGCAACCAGGGCCGAGCGGGAGGCTGCGCTCCGTCGGCTATCGAGCAAGTGGACGACGCCAGTACGCTCACGGAGGGCCTGCAGGACGTCGCCCTCGTACCCAGGACGACGGCACGATCAGCCGCCGAGGTGACTTCGTCGCTCCTCGTCGACCAAAAGGTACCAACTGATTCCCATCTTTCGTCATTTCGACTCGACCTCAACCCGCCTAGCGACCTCGCTCTGGCGGCCGCTCACGTTGAGGCGAGTGCAACCTCTTTGGGGTTTCGTGTGCGGTCGCCTTGGGACCGATTGACGGGCGTCTCGACCTACGGGCCCTCTGGGTCCGAGGAAGATGACGACCCCAGCATCTGCTGGGATTTCTCTGGATCTGGCAACCCCAGTGCCATGCGGGACTTCATGACCGCATGCAACTACTGCCTCTCCGACTGTTCCGACGGCAGCCGCGGCCTTGACGACAAGGACTGCGGCCCGAGCCGCGAATGTTTCCACGTCGAGCTAGGGGATCCCTCCGGAGGCAGCTGTCTCGGCATGCCGGAGGATGGTGATCTCCCTAGGCCGGTGCCTCGCGTCGACATCCCGCGGGAGCTAGCTGTGGTCCCCGTTCCGGCGGGGGGTCACGACCCACAGCTCGAGCAAGTCCGCGGGGCGCAGGCCGGGCTCGATGAGGGAGCAGGAGCGCTCGAGGCGATCCGCCGGGACGTCGGGCAGGTATGGGCGGGCCAGCCCCGGCCGGAGAAATACGTCACCTGCCCCAGGGTCTCCAGCACCGCATCGCCAACGATGCCAGGGACAGGCCGCCACCCGCATCCGGCGGAACCGGCCAGGACCTGGCAGCCGCAGCGATGCTCCTCCGCGCGATGCCGGAGTCATCAACCACCGAGGGTCGGCGAATCCAGGGAGAGCTCAAGCATCTCCTGGAAGGCGCTGCGGCCCGGCGGGCTGAGAGCTCTGCCTCCCGAAGGCAGGGGTACCCTTCGGAACCTCGTGCCGCGACTTCCCGACTCATGCGGGAAGCCTCGGTCTACACCGGGCGCACGCGCAACACCGCGCCTGCGGCCCCGGGCCACCTCGGCGACGAGCACCCTCCTCGCGATCGTCGGGCCCGCCTCGACGAAAGGGTGCGCCGAGGCTATCACCCCAGGCGTAGGGGACGCTACGACAGCGGGGAGGATCGGAGTCCCTCGCCCGAACCACCCGGTCCACAGGTCTTCAGCCGAGCCATTCGGTGGGCGCCGTTCCCGACCCGATTCCGACCCCCGACTACTATCACAAAGTACTCGGGGGAAACGAGACCAGAATTGTGGCTCGCGGACTACCGCCTGGCCTGTCAACTGGGTGGAACGGACGACGACAACCTCATCATCCGCAACCTCCCCCTGTTCCTCTCCGACACTGCTCGCGCTTGGTTGGAGCACCTGCCTCCGGGGCAGATTTCCAACTGGGAGGATTTGGTCCAAGCTTTCGCCGGCAACTTCCAGGGCACGTACGTGCGCCCCGGGAATTCCTGGGACCTCCGGAGCTGCCGACAACAGCCGGGAGAGTCTCTTCGGGACTACATCCGGCGATTCTCGAAGCAGCGCACCGAGCTGCCCAACATCACCGACTCCGATGTCATCGGCGCGTTCCTTGCCGGCACCACCTGCCGTGACCTGGTGAGCAAGTTGGGTCGCAAGACCCCCACCAGGGCGAGCGAGCTGATGGACATCGCCACCAAGTTCGCCTCTGGCCAGGAGGCGGTCGAGGCCATCTTCCGAAAAGACAAGCAGCCCCAGGGCCGCCCGTCGGAAGATGCTCCCGAGGCGTCTACTCCGCGCGGCGCCAAGAAGAAAGGCAGGCGGAAGTCGCAAGCGAAACGCGACGCCGCCGATGCAGACCTTGTCGCCGCCGCCGAGTACAAGAACCCTCGGAAGCCCCCCGGAGGTGCCAACCTCTTCGACAAGATGCTCAAGGAGACGTGCCCTTACCATCAGGGGCCCGTCAAGCATACCCTCGAGGAATGCGTCATGCTTCGGCGCCACTTCCACAAGGCCGGGCCACCCGCAGAGGGTGGCAGGGCCCGCGACGACGACAAAAAGGAAGATCACCAAGCAGGAGGGTTCCCCGAGGTCCACGACTGCTTCATGATCTGCGGAGGGCATGTGGCGAATGCCTCGGCTCGGCATCGCAAGCGAGAGCGTCGGGAGGTCTTCTCGGTGAAGGTGGCGGCACCAGTCTACCTAGACTGGTCCGACAAGCCCATCACCTTCGACCAAGATGACCACCCCGACCACGTGTCGAGCCCGGGGAAGTACCCGCTCGTCGTCGATCCCATCATCGGCGATGTCAGGCTCACCAAGGTCCTGATGGATGGGGGCAGCTGCCTCAATATCATCTACGCCGAGACCCTCAGGCTCCTGCGCGTCGATCTGTCCTTCGTCCGAGCAGGCGCTGCGCCTTTCCACGGGATCATTCCTGGGAAGCGCGTCCAGCCTCTCGGACAGCTCGACCTTCCTGTCTGCTTCGGAACACCCTCCAACTTCCGAAGGGAGACTTTGACGTTCGAGGTGGTCGGGTTCCGAGGAACCTACCACGCAGTGCTAGGGAGGCCATGCTACGCGAAGTTCATGGCCATCCCCAACTACGCTTACCTGAAGCTCAAGATGCCGGGCCCCAACGGGGTCATCACCGTCGGCCCCACGTACAAGCACGCGTTCGAATGCGATGTGGAGTGCGTGGAGTACGCCGAGGCCCTCGCCGAGTCCGAGGCCCTCATTGCCGACCTGGAAAACCTCTCCCGAGAGGTGCCGGACGTGAAGCGACACGCCGGCAACTTCGAGCCAGCGGAGACGGTTAAGGCCGTCCCTCTCGACCCCAGTGGCGACACCTCCAAGCAGATCCGGATCGGTTCCGGGCTCGACCCCAAATAGGAAGCAGTGCTCGTCGACTTTCTCCGCGCAAACGCCGACGTTTTTGCGTGGAGTCCCTCGGACATGCCCGGCATACCGAGGGATGTCGCCGAGCACTCGCTGGATATTCGGGCCGGAGCCCGACCGGTCAGACAGCCTCTGCGCCGATTCGACGAGGAAAGGCGCAGGGTGATAGGCGAGGAGATCCACAAGCTGATGGCAGCAGGGTTCATCAAAGAGGTATTCCATCCCGAATGGCTTGCCAACCCTGTGCTTGTGAGGAAGAAAGGGGGGAAATGGCGGATGTGTGTAGACTACACTGGTCTCAACAAAGCATGCCCAAAGGTTCCCTACCCTCTACCTCGCATCGATCAAATCGTGGATTCCACTGCTGGGTGCGAAACCCTGTCTTTCCTCGATGCCTACTCAGGGTATCATCAAATCAGGATGAAAGAGTCCGACCAGCTCGCGACTTCTTTCATCACGCCCTTCGGCATGTACTGTTATGTCACCATGCCGTTCGGTTTGAGGAACGCGGGTGCAACGTACCAGCGGTGCATGAACCATGTGTTCGGCCAACACATCGGTCGCACGGTCGAGGCCTACGTCGATGACATCGTAGTCAAGACAAGGAAAGCCTCCGACCTTCTCTCCGACCTTGAAGTGACATTCCGGTGTCTCAAGGCGAAGGGCGTCAAGCTCAATCCCGAGAAGTGCGTCTTCGGGGTGCCCCGAGGCATGCTCCTGGGGTTCATCGTCTCCGAGCGTGGCATCGAAGCCAACCCGGAGAAGATCGCAGCCATCACCAGCATGGGGCCCATCAAGGACTTAAAAGGCGTACAGAGGGTCATGGGGTGTCTCGCGGCCTTGAGCCGTTTCATCTCACGCCTCGGCGAAAGAGGCCTGCCCCTGTACCGTCTCTTAAGGAAGGCCGAGTGCTTCACTTGGACTCCCGAGGCCGAGGAAGCTCTCGGGAACCTGAAGGCGCTCCTCACCCAGGCGCCCGTCTTGGTACCCCCAGCTGATGGAGAAGCCCTCTTAGTCTACGTCGCCGCTACCACTCAGGTGGTTAGCGCCGCGATCGTGGTCGAAAGGCAAGAAGAGGGGCATGCATTGCCCGTTCAGAGGCCAGTCTACTTCGTCAGCGAGGTGCTGTCCGAAACCAAGATCTGCTACCCACAAGTCCAGAAGCTGCTGTATGCAGTGATCCTGACGAGGCGAAAGTTGCGACACTACTTCGAGTCTCATCCGGTAACTGTGGTGTCATCCTTCCCCCTGGGGGAGATCATCCAGTGCCGAGAGGCCTCGGGATGGATCGCAAAGTGGGCGGTGGAAATCATGGGCGAGACGATCTCGTTCGCCCCCCGGAAGGCCATCAAGTCCCAGGTACTGGCGGACTTCATAGCCGAATGGGTCGACACCCAGTTACCGACGGCTCCGATCCAACCGGAGCTCTGGACCATGTTTTTTGACGGGTCGCTAATGAAGACGGGAGCCAGCGCGGGCCTGCTCTTCGTCTCGCCCCTCGGGAAACACCTGCGCTACGTGCTACGCCTCCATTTCCCGGCATCCAACAATATGGCTGAGTACGAAGCTCTGATCAACGGATTGCGAATCGCCATCGAGCTAGGGGTCCGACGCCTCGACGCTCGTGGCGACTCGCAGCTCGTCATCGACCAAGTCATGAAGAACTCCCACTGCCGCGACCCGAAGATGGAGGCCTACTGTGATGAGGTTCGACGCCTGGAAGACAAGTTCTACGGGCTCGAGCTTAACCACATCGCTCGGCGCTACAACGAGACTGCGGACGAGCTGGCAAAGATAGCCTCGGGGCGAACGACGGTTCCCCCGGACGTCTTCTCCCGAGATCTGCACCAACCCTCCGTCAAGATCAGCGACACGCCCGAGCCTGAGGCGCCCTCGGCCTCGTCCGAGGCACCCTCGGCCCAGCCCGAGCCATCCTCGGTTCAGCCCGAGGAACCCTCGGCCCCCGAGGGCGAGGCGCTTCGCATCGAGGAGGAGCGGGGCGGGGTCCCGCCTGATCAAGATTGGCAGACCCCGTACCTGCAATATCTCCGCCAGGGAGAGCTACCCCTCGACCAAGCCGAGGCACGGCAGGTAGCGCGACGCGCCAAGTCATTCGTCTTGCTGGGCGATGAGAAGGAGCTTTACCACCGCAGCCCCTCGGCCATCCTCCAGCGGTGCATCTCCATCGCCGAAGGCCAGGAACTCCTGCAAGAGATACACTCGGGGGCTTGCGGCCATCACGCAGCGCCTCGAGCCCTTGTCGGGAACGCTTTCTGGCAAGGCTTTTACTGGCCGACGGCGGTGGCTGACACCACTAGAATTGTCCGCACCTGCGAAGGGTGTCAATTCTATGCGAAGCAGACCCACCTGCCCGCTCAGGCTCTGCAGACGATACCAATCACCTGGCCCTTCGCTGTGTGGGGTCTGGACCTCGTCGACCCTCTGCAGAAGGCGCCCGGGGGCTACACGCACCTGCTGGTCGCCGTCGACAAATTCTCTAAGTGGATCGAGGTCCGACCCCTGAACAGCATCAGGTCCGAGCAGGCGGTGGCGTTCTTCACCAACATCATCCATCGCTTTGGGGTCCCGAACTCCATCATCACCGACAACGGCACCCAGTTCACCGGCAAAAAATTCTTGGATTTTTGCGAGGATCACAACATCCGGGTGGACTGGGCTGCCGTAGCTCATCCCATGTCGAATGGGCAAGTAGAGCGTGCCAACGGCATGATTCTACAAGGGCTCAAGCCTCGGATTTACAATGACCTCAACAAGTTCGGCAAGCGATGGATGAAGGAACTCCCCTCGGTGGTCTGGAGCCTGAGGACGACGCCGAGCCGAGCCACGGGTTTCACGCCGTTCTTCCTGGTCTACGGGGCCGAGGCCGTCTTGCCCACTGACCTGGAATACGGCTCCCCGAGGACGAGGGACTACGACGATCAAAACAACCAAGCTAGCCGAGAAGACTCGCTGGACCAGCTGGAAGAGGCTCGGGACAGGGCCTTACTACACTCGGCGCGGTATCAGCAGTCCCTGCGACGCTACCACGCCCGAGGGGTCCGACCCCGAGACCTCCAGGAGGGCGATTAGTGCTTCGGCTGCGGCAAGACGCCCGAGGGAGGCACAAGCTCACGCCCCCCTGGGAGGGGCCATTCGTCATCACCAAAGTTCTGAAGCCCGGAACGTACAAGCTGGCCAACAGTCAAGGCGAGGTCTACGGCAACGCTTGGAACATCCAACAGCTACGTCGCTTCTACCCTTAAGATGTTTCCAAGTTGTTTATATACCTCGCACCCACGCAAAGTTTAGTCAACAAGGAAGGGTCGGCCTCGCCTTGGCAAAGCCCGACCCTCCCTCGGGGGCTAAAAGGGGGGAAACCCCCTCTGCGTCAAAATTTTCCTCGAAAAAAATCTCTTTTACCAGAATGTCTTTCGTGCTTTTTGACTACTTCGAAAGGTGGGTCCTGGAAACGATGGGGTGCACGTAAGCAGTCAAGGCTGACCGAGCCGAGGGACTCCTACGCCTCCGGGATACAGATACCTCACTCATCACCTTCTGCGATAAGTAACTCACGTTCGGATAAAGTGGCTCCACGGATCGAACAAGTCTTTATGTTCGGAAGCCCTTCTGTCGAAGCGATCCTTCGAGCCTTCTCGACCAAGTCGGTGACGGGGCCCCATGGACGGGTGAAAGTACGCGTAAGCGGCAAGGCCGACCGAGCCGAGGGACTCCCACGCCTCCTGGATACGGATACCTCACTCATCACCTTCCGCGAGAAGCAACTCTCGCTCGCACTAACATCCCTGTTACCGGCAAAAAGTCTAGATACTCGAAACGAGAGGAAAAGAGACGCAGCTTTACAACGCAGCAAGGGTGTGTGTTCTGGCCTCGACGGCCGCACAAGGCACACGCTACAAGACAATCTGATCCTGCAGGCTCGGGTCTTGATGCTGGAAGGAGGCAGCAACGCCCTCGGCATCCACGGCACCTTCGGCGAGGCCCGACCTAGCCTCGGACGGCGACGCGGTCCGAGGGTCTCCGCTCCGAAGGACGACGTCATCACCACGCCTGAGCAATCGCTGTCAGGGACTTCTCCGGGAATCCGGCCCGAGCAGACGGCTCGGCCGGCCACCTCCGGGGCCTCGGCCAACCTTCTTCCAAGGGCGCCGGCCCGGTCCGAAGCCTCGGCTGATCAACTCCGGCGTCGATCCTGCCGACGGACAACCCGGCTGGGCTCCAGCCAACCAGGTTTCATTTTCGAGCCAACTCCGCCTCTGTTCATACTGATATCGCTACCCCTGGCCTCGGCTCGTCGAAGAGCGGCCGAGGGGTCTCTTTAACTAAGCTAGAGGAGCCTCGGACAGCAGGGCCGACCGAGCCGAGGGACTCCTACGCCTCCGGGATACGGATACCTCGCTCGTCACCTTGACACGGGGTGACTCATGCTTGGTGAAGCGGTTCAGATAATCAGCAGACGAGTCTTAGCGCTCGAAAAATGAGGAAAAAACACGGCTCCGTGCCGAAATTACATACATGTTCAGGCCCCGAAAGCCGAAATGAACAAAAAACCTGGCACTCGAAGTGCCATTACAAACGGAACTCCGGTTCCCCCTCCGCAGGTACGAACAACCCCACTCGATAGGGGTGGGCCTGCGGGGCAACAGAAGACCGACGAACGGCATGTCATCGCCCACCCCGACAGCGGCGACGATGAAGACTTCTGCCCTGGGGGGCCGAACAGCAGCAATGATGGCCTCAGGGCGGATGCTGCTGCTAGGAGGCCCCCGCCCTTGCCCAAACTCGAGAGGCAAGGACGGGCAGAAGGCCGTAGAGTTGGAGGTCGGTCCATGGCCAGCCTCGGCTGTCGCGCCGGCGGAAGAACCTCTTCCAGCTGCCGTGGCGGGAGGCGGCACTGGGAGCGGCTCCGAAACTGCTCGGCTCAGAGAGCCGGGCACGGTGCAGCTGTTGGCGCCATGGACGACACCCGCCCTTCCCCCCGATCACTGAGGGAAGGAGCGGGCCACCGCCCGCGCGGGGGACGACCCCAACTCGGCACACTCCCCTCCTCAGCCCTGGTGATGAAAATCCTTGAGGCTGAGGAAGGGGCAGAGGCCGCAGCCCGGCTCGCTTTCCCCCACCATCAAGCCGGAGGTCACCATCTTGGGTGACCGCCGGTGGAGGGGTGCAGCCGGGCTGCATGATGAAAATCCTTGAAGCCGAACGATGGCTGAAAGGTACCAACTCCCACGGAGTTGCGTTCCTCCAACGATGGGGCGAAAAGACGGTGGTTTCCCCCCATCCGGGGGCTTGGAAGGTGGAAAGGCACGGTGCATCAGGGAGGAAGGAGACATGGTCGCCTTACGAAAGGGGTCGCCCTCCTTTTAAAGGCGACTCTCCCTGCTTGCGCCCCCAACCGTCACGGGCTGAGTCTTCTCCAACACGCCTCCAAAAGCCCTCCCCTGCGGCGCGGGGGCTGGGACCCGTATGTCATGCAGACCGGCTCCGAGCAGAAGAAGCCAAACCGCTGCGGCGCACGCAACCACCCAGCGGATACAAGTGACCCTCCACTTTTGCCCAGACCAACGGGCGAAAGGGGCGGGCAGCCATGCAGGCGGCATGCAACCGCGCCAAGTGGACGCGCCTCTCCGACTCCTGACATGCCAGCACGGAGGCCCAAGCCCACGCGTCGCGCAACCGGCGCGCCGGATGCTGCATGCAAGCCACTGTACCACTTGCGCCACCGCCGCACCTCCTCGATTGCGGAACCGATACCGCGACCCGAGGCGACCCAGCGCGCGACCCAGCAGCGCCAGCCTGACGCAGCGGTCAAACACGGTCAAAAGCAGGCCAGCAGTAATGGCGGTGGCAGGCACACGGGAGCAGCGGTCACGCCGTCAGCCAGGCTCACGTCCCATCCGGAGGCAGCGAGAGAACTCCCTCTCACGGCGTGAAGACGACGCGCCCGTGACCCGTCCCTCGAACGGCTCGCGCACGCGCAACGGCAGCCTCGCCAACTACTCGCCCCGGCGCATTAACTCCGCGGCTCGACAGGCGGCGTTTCTGGCAGAAGCAGCTGGCGACGCTTCGCCTTCGCCAAAACGACCATACCAGAAAAGGTACACCACGTCGTTCAATTTCGTATCCTTTTTTCCCTTTTTTCTCTTTCTCTATCTCTTGCAACAGGGACCGGGAAAGGGGATACCCCCAAAGGGATCCTTCCCCGTGAAGGAACTAGGCTCCGAGCCTCCTTACTGATCAGGGGTTCGAAGGCTGGCCCCCCGAAGGGTTCAACAGCCGCCTCAGATCGCGTGGGCCCGACACCCACTACTGGTCAGGGGTTCGAAGGTCGGCCTCCCGAAAGGTTCCACGACCGCCTCAGGCTACTCGGGCTCCGCGCCCATCACTAATCAGGGGTTCGAAGGCTGGCCCCCCGAAGGGTTCACAGTCGCCTCAGACGCCGAGCGAGGGATGACCAGGGGTACGTTCGATACATAACCAAGGCTCGGGCTGCGCTCCCGAGGTACCCTAGGACATTTCCGAGACCAGCGGGAACGATCCTGTAACGGAATCCCATCGGAGGGAGGCAACGAGCCCTCGGACCCCGTCGCCAGGGGACCGGGTCCGGCAGATCACCCGCAGGTACTTTTGGGCGTGCCTCCGGGCCCCTAGCCGACCCCCAACGAACGGGGCACGGACGTCCACTCGGATTACCCGATTGCAGCTCACCGGAGACACCATGTTCGGTGCCCATCGAGGGTAACATGGCGCTCTCCCCCCTCCTCCTTGCGGAAAGGCGACGTAGGGGCGTATGTAAAAAAGCCGAGTCTGTCCCTGATCGCCCTCTCGCCCTGTGCGGAGGCTCGGGGGCTGCTCTCGCAAACCCGGCTCCGGCCAAACCGTTGACAGCGTCAACATACCAGCCCGAGAACTTGGGCCCCGACAGTGCACCCGGGCTACGGCCTGTTCGCATGAGGGAACCGCCAGACCAGCCGAAGCGTTACGCAAGGCAATAAGACCTCGAAGGAGTGAAACCACTCCTCCGAGGCCTCGGGGGCTACACCCGGCGGGTGCGCTCGCGCGCACCCACCGGAACAAAGTGCAACCGAGAAAGGCTGGTCCCCTTGCAAAAAAGTGCGACGAAAGCCTCCAAGCGAGTGCTAACACTCCCTTCAAGGCTCGGGGGCTACTGTCGGGGACCATAATTAGGGGTACCCTCAAGACGCCTAATTCTCAGCTGGTAACCCCCATCAGCATAAAGCTGCAGAGGCCTGATGGGTGCGATTAAGTCAGGGATCAGTCCATACGAGCGACTTGATCACGCCTCGCCCGAGCCTAGCCTCGGGCAAGAGCAGCCGACCCTGAGGTGTTTCCGTCTCGCCCGAGGCCCCCCTTTTTTATGGCAGACGCATCTCCGGCTCGCCCGAGGCCTTGCCTTCGTTAAGAAGCAACCCTGACTAAATCGCCGCGCCGACCGACCGAGTCACAGGGGCATTTAACGCAAAGAGTGAGACTGACGGGCGGCCAGGCCTCGCCTAAGGCCCCGGAAGACGGCGAACTCCGCTCCGCCCGACCCAGGGCTCGGACTCGGGCTAAGGCCCCAGAAGACGGCGAACTCCGCTCCGCCCGACCCAGGGCTCGGACTCGGGCTAAGGCCCCGGAAGACGGCGAACTCCGCTCCGCCCGACCCAGGGCTCGGACTCGGGCTAGGCCCCGGAAGACGGCGAACTCCGCTCCGCCCGACCCAGGGCTCGGACTCGGGCTAGGCCCCGGAAGACGGCGAACTCTGCTCCACCCGACCCAGGGCTCAGACTCGGGCTAAGGCCCCGGAAGACGACGAACTCCGCTTCGCCCGACCCAGGGCTCGGACTCCGCCCTGGCCTCCGCCGAACGACCTCCGCCTCGCCCGACCCAGGAGCTCGGGCTCGGCCTCGGCCATGGAAGACAGACTCGACCTCAGCCTCGGAGGAGCCTCCACGTCGCCCGACCTAGGGCACAAGACCGCCACGTCGACAGGAAGCGCCATCATCACCCTACCCCGAGCTGACTTGGGCCGCAGAGAACAAGACCGACGTCCCATCTGGCTAGCTCCTCCAGATAGGCAATGATGGCGCCCCGCTAGACCATGACGACGGCGGCTCTCAGCTCCCTTACGGAAGCAGGGGGACGTCAGCAAGGACCCAACAGCTCCGACAGCTGTCCCTCCGCCAGGCTCCGTTGCTCCACCAACAGCCACGACACCACACCGGCTGGGTGCCAGGATCTCTCCGGCTGCCACCTTGGCATGTACCTAGGGCGCTAGCTCTCCCCCGCTAGACACGTAGCACTCTGCTACACCCCCATTGTACACCTGGATCCTCTCCTTGCGCCTATAAAAGGAAGGACCAGGGCCTTCTTAGAGAAGGTTGGCCTCGCGGGAACGAGGGCAGGGGCAGGCGCTCTCTTGGGGCCGCTCGCTCCCCTCACCCGCGCGGACGCTTGTAACCCCCTACTGCAAGCGCACCCGACCTGGGCGCGGGACGAACACGAAGGCCGCGGGATCTCCGCCTCCCTCACGACCCGGCTCCGGCCACCTCGCTCTTCCCCCCTTCGCGCTCGCCCACGCGCTCGACCCATCTGGGCTGGGGCACGCGGCACACTCAATTGTCGGCTCGGGAACCCCCCGGTCTCGAAACGCCGACAACTGGCAATAAAATGTCACATCTAAATGACCAATAGAAATATATAAAATAAATGAAGATAAAACAAACCACTTTCAGTGATTTCATAAGTTTTCCCATGTCTTGAAATTGAGTTGGCATGATTTCATATACAATACTTTATAATAAATATGATTAATTATATGTGGCACACAACTTTTATAAAATTAGATGATTAGTTCATTTTAATCTATAAAATGGCATTAAAATGAATTAGTTTCTATCATTCTTTTCAAAATTTAAGTGACATATTTCTAATTAACTCTAATAAATATGGTGTTTTATCATAAAAATGTGATGCGACACTATAATATATATAACTTCTCGTAGAACTACTTTGAATAGACTAAGGGGGTGTTTGGTTACACCCCGCTAAAATTTAGCCTCTGTCCCATCGAATGTTTGAACCTCCGTTTCGGATATTAAATGTAGTCGGATTATAAAACTAATTTGTCAGCCGAAGATTAAAAGACGAGACGAATCTAGTCCAGTTGGTTGGGTCTATATTTCATACTCCTATTTAAAAGTCAAACGCTTGATGTGACCCGGGCTAAACTTTAGCAGGAGCAACCAAACACCCCCTAAGCTGATAACAACGATCACATTTATTTTTCTTCCAATAGGGGGTGAGGATAAGAAAGTTTTTCCCCGACGGAATGTAAATGGTGAAGTTTCTTCTCATAAAACTTCTCATAAAATTTGCTTCTGGGCATTTCATCGAATAGATGTAGCACAACTGCAGGAGCAAGTATCAATGAACTTGTTGAAAGTTCTGCAGCACAACGGCGGGCCCTGGCTCAGGTGCTGACGAAGGTTCATTTGCCAAGATGCCGAGCCAGAGTCGCAAGCTTCATGGCCATCGAGCCGTGCGTACGTGTGGCTGCCTCCGGCTCCAAAGCGACAACAGAACAGCCTTTGCCGTTGGATGAAAAACTGTCCACGCGTAGAGAATCTGGAGCTTCTTCTGCAGATTAGCGCGAAAACAAAACAGAAAAGCCTTTGCCGTTACATGCTCGAGTCGGACTCCGTGGGCTTGTTCTATATATAAATAAGCGACCCGTTCCAGTCCAGTCTGCAGTTCTGCGCGCACCCGTTCCGCTCGTCCACCGTTCGCCTACGCCGCGCCACGCTTGCTCGCATCCGCCGACGCAACCCGCCCGCATCCGCCTTCCGCCGCAACTACCATGGCCGACGAGCAGAGCGGGCTTCCCCTGCGGAGGTGGAGGCCTTTCTTCGGCGCTTTCGAGGCGATCGACGGCGTGATTGAGGCATGCGGCTACCCGCGCTCCGAGTTTCGGGACGTGCGTGGCGAGATCGTCGTGCTGCTCCGCGGCGCCACGGATGACAGCGTGGCCGAGCAGCTCTGTGCCGCGCTCGACGATGTCATGGTCGAATCCCTCAAGACGCTGCTGGTCGCGCCCGTCCCGCACGACCTGCTGGCGTCCACAGACCTGGCAAGGACCGTCGGCGCCCTCGGCAACCACGGGTCGTTCCGGATCCGGAGCCTCGCGCGCGACGTCGTGCGCGGGTGGAGGGTGGCCATCGAAGCCTCCTGCGCCACTGCTGTAGCGGTGAAGAAGAAGCTCGACAATCTCTGTGCTGATAAGATCCCGCTCCCACGCGCTGCCGTCGATGAGAAGAAGCTGCACGTACCGTCTGCCAAGATGCTTCCCGCTGCTGCCGTCGACAACAAGAAGCCGCGCGTACCACCAGCAAAGATGCTTCACGCTGCCACCGCCGCCGAGGTACACGACAAGTCGAACGTACCACCAGCGAAGAGGCTTCCCGCCGCCGACGACGAGGCACACAACAAGAGGTCGCACGTACCACCAGCAAAGATGCTTCCCACCGCCGACGAACACAAGAAGCAGCATCCAACGAAGACGCTTCCGACCGTAGCAATTCTATCGAATCAACAGAAGAATGTGAGTGAGACCAAGAAGCCGGCCGTCGCCGAGAGCGAGAAGATGGAGGCTACAAAACGCAAGCTACGGGAGAGTTACCAACAAGCTGATGGAGTCAAGCGTCGGCGTAGCATCAAGACCATCAAGGAGGAGGAGGGGAAGCTGTTGGAGCAGAAGCAATGCAAGAAGCATGCGTCCCATCGTATGGAGAGAGGCCCAGTAGGATGCAGGACTAGGACCTCGTCAGGCGTCAGTCGTTCCAGGCCTCCTCCTTCTCACGTGCTTTAGGGCCGAATCTTATTCTTAGGTGGCCATTATTTATGCATTTTTAATGTTCTGTTTATGTTGTAATAAGGTAGAATCATCAGTCTGAGGACATAGCATATTTTATCCTGCTACTACCTGTACAAGAGAAATTTTATCATATGAAATCGAGCCCATGTACAAAACTATTGAATAAAAGACCATTCTCAATAAATCATTTGAAAAATAGAACTATCAAGTACAAGGCTTTGATTAGACGTTGTGATTTTTTATAATAAATTTGTCCACATCTCCCTTCAGACCCTAAGTTAGATCATCTATTCTTTGTTTTTCTTAAGGTTTTCATAACTAGATTTATATTTTGATTTATATTTTTAGATTGATTAGTTAAAGACATGATGTCGATAGTTGGATCTTGAAACACTAGCGTCTAGTAAGCTTATAAACATGCACAAACCGTGTGAAAAAGAATAATCAAATATTATAATTATTAAAGCCTATTTGGAATGCATGATTTTTTCGGTTTCCTGCATTTTTTCTGTGAAAATGAACTGTTTTCTGTCAATTTCCTATATGACTAGCTGAATGCCCGTGCGTTGCAACGGGAATATATAATACCAGTATACTACGATAACGTATATACAAAATGTGTGTTATATTGTTATGAGAAAATGTTTCATAATCAATTTGTGATCCTAGCCATACATAAATTTTGTTATTTTAATCTAATTATTTCACCACTACATTGCAACCATCAGTATCATGCAGACTTCGATATATGCCATGATTTGTATGGTCTCATCATTGGAGAGCACGTTCCACACATGCCAGAAAAATTCCCTCGTACATCATTAGTCATCAGACACGCACCACCATATGCTCTTGCTTAAACAAAAAGGTAAGTGTGTATGTGTTTGCGAAGAGAATTAAAGGCAGGCCGACACAAAAGCTACCCTGACGGTGACGAGGATGACGAACTGGTCACTGTTGTCGATCCTCCTCTGTGTCACCTCCGGCGCCAAGATGATACCACAATCCTCGATATAGTAGTCATCGAACGCACGCGACATGACGAGTACCGATGACTCTTGGTTGGGCTGCCAAACGAAGTGCACCCCGGGCTCATCAGCGAGGTAGTACCCTTGGCCGTTGCACCACCGGATGCGCTATTCCACTACATACATCATGTTCGAGGACACTCACACAACGTCAGCAACGTCCATCATCCCAGCGCACAAGAATTTATGTCCGGTCAGTAGCGACTTATGTGGCAGGTTGGGCTTCAGGTGGACGATGAGCTGGACGGCGTGATGGCGTCGTCGTCGGATGCGGTGTCCAGAACAACCCGAGAGTCGTCGACGTTGGCGACAACCATGAGGCCCCCCTGCTTAACGATGGACAACGCGGTGCAGCTGCTCTGGACCGCGTCCAAGCGGCGGCTTCGCGGGAGCTTGTCGTACACAGCAGCGCATGCGACCATGTAAGACTGCTTTTAGAGGTCGAACTGACAGTCGCCAAGCTTCTTCTCGTCATCGATAAGCGACGACAACGTGAGTGCCTCCTGCT
This sequence comes from Zea luxurians, assembly GCA_029449295.1. Classification (NCBI taxonomy): domain Eukaryota; kingdom Viridiplantae; phylum Streptophyta; class Magnoliopsida; order Poales; family Poaceae; genus Zea; species Zea luxurians. The sequence continues at coordinate 46,347,045 of JAOPSE010000005.1, read as the reverse complement.
CATGGAGTTTGTTCGGGGTTTGAAGTAGGAAACATGGATTCATGTTTGGCGTTGGTTTATGAAAATGACACAAGTCTGATCCATGGAAAAAAATATTACGAAGAAAAAATGTCACACATGCAAAAAAGGGAATTTAAGTATAATGCATTATTCAAACAAAAGAAATAGCATGCAAAGCTCTTCTTTAAATAATATTACCTCCATCCAAAAATATAATTCAAAAATCTCGGTGATACTTATCTACTACTACGCATTGTGCAATGGTAGCAAGTGAGCTTGGAGAGAGATGTAGTAGATGTGTTTCCTGTCATAGATGTAGACATAAACACATATAGGTGGGTGCCCGTGCGTTGCAACAGAAACATTTAATATCATGATAACTTATGAACAAATGTGTGTTATACTGTTATGTGAAAATGTTTCGTAATTAATTTGTGATCCTAGCCATACATAAATTTTGTTATTTCAATCTAACTATTTTATCACTACATTGCAACCAACAGTACCGTGCAGACTTCTATACATGATAGCTGAATGCCCGTGCGTTGCAACGGGAATATATAATACCAGTATACTACGATAACTTATATACAAAATATGTGTTATACCGTTATGAGAAAATGTTTCATAATCAATTTGTGATTTTGGCCATACATAAATTTTGTTATTTATAATCTATTTGTTTCACCACTACATTGCAACCATCAGTATCATACAGACTTCGATATATGTCACGATTTGCATGGTCTCATTATTAGAGAGCACGTTTCACACATACCGGAAGAAATTCCCTCGTACATCGTTAGTCATCGGACACATACCACCATACGCTTTTGCTTAAACAAAAAGGTAAGTGTGTGTTTGCAAGACTAATGGTCAAACATCGTATAACCATAAAGTTAGAATACTATATTAATATATTAAATAAATTAATCCAATAGACATAGATTAACCCAATTAACATAGGATAAATAAATATCTAATTATAAAAGTATGAAACATGATATAATCAATGTTGTTACTGCGTAGTAAATATTCATACGAGACTAACACAACTGGAACGGTTCAATTTGGAATTAAAATGGGGAAGTTACGAATTTCCAAAGTTTCTATGTATTTGATATATGATTAATTAGGAAATCAATTTTATTGTTGTTTTCATGACAAAACAGAGGTATTATGTGATAAAAATAATATTATAGAATTATAGAAATTGGAATGAACTCATTTGGATTTAATATGAAATTTCCATGAATTAAATGGGTTTCTGCAATTATTTTTAAACTATAAATCAATTTCTAAACTCCTTTTCCCTATTTTCTTTATTTCCTGGACTGCGTCCCAAACTCCAGAAAGATCAGGGGCTAAGCTATAAATGTTTTTCTAGACTCAGTGAGCATACAGAGTGGACGGCGGGTTAAACACAAAAGACGTTTTAGTTGAAGTTGTACACAATTCAACATGAGTCATGTTGGCTAGAGGGTGGAAGGCTAGGTATTCTGCTTAATAGATCCAAGGTTCGATTCCTGAGCAGCCATGGTTTAATTTTTTTTCTGCACGCGGAACGGGAGAGGGCAGAACGGCAGAACGGCAGAACGGCAGACTACTATTGCTTACTTAATAAGTAGTAGAGATTTCTCTAACATTCTTGCATTCCAAAGGAGGCCTAAAAGATACACTAACAAAACATGTGAATAAAAATTTAATAAATAACTTATACTGGTTGTTTGACACTAAGACGTTTGAATGGAAGACAAGACATGATGTGGGCTAGATAATAGAGTTATGACCTTGCGCTGCGTAGGAAATATTTTGGGGCCCTTAGAAATTAGGGGCCCTATACAAGTGCACTGGCCGCACACCGCATAATAGAGTTATGACTTTGCGCTGCGTAGGAAATATTTTAGGGCCCTTAGAAATTAGAGGCCCTATACAAGCGCACCGGCCGCACGCCCCTATGTTTGACCCTGACTTAAACGAACATGATTTAACGTTATCAGTTACTCATTACCTTGCAAATATGTAAACCAAACAACACCTAAATAGATCCTTTATATATATTGTCGGGGACCATAATTAGGGGTACCCTCAAGACTCCTAAATCTTAGCTGGTAACCCCCATCAGCACAAAGCTGCAAAGGCCTGATGGGTGCGACGAAGTCAAGGATCGGTCCATTCGAGGGACGCGATCACGCCTCGCCCGAGCCCAGCCTCGGGCAAGGACAGTCGACCCCGGAGGATCTACGTCTCGCCCGAGGCCCCCCTCCAGCAACGGACACACCTTCGGCTCGCCCGAGGCCCAGTCTTCACCAAGAAGCAACCTAGGCCAAATCGCCACGCCAACCGACCAAATCGCAGGAGCATTTAATGCAAAGGTGGCCTGACACCTTTATCCTGACGCACGCCCTCCAGTCGACAGAGCCGAAGTGACCGCAGTCACTTCGTCGCTCCACTAACCGGTCTGACAAGGGGACAGCGCCGCCTGCGCCGCACCGACTGCTGAGCCACTCGACAGAGTGAGGCTGACAGCAGCCAAGTCCGGCCCTAGGCGCCATGGGAAACTCCGCTTCGCCCGACCCAGGGCTCGGACTCGGGCTCAGCCCCGGAAGACGACGAACTCCGCTCCGCCCGACCCTAGGGCTCGGACTCGGGCTCAGCCCCCGAAGACGACGAACTCCGCTTCGCCCGACCCCAGGGCTTGGACTCGGGCTCAGCCCCGGAAGACGACGAACTCCGCTTCGCCCGACCCCAGGGCTCGGACTCGGGCTCAGCCCCGGAAGACGACGAACTCCGCTTCGCCCGACCCCAGGGCTCGGACTCGGTCTCAGCCCCGGAAGACGACGAACTCCGCTTCGCCCGACCCCAGGGCTCGGACTCGGGCTCAGCTGTAATACCCAGTTTGGAAATAATAAGAGAATGGGGTAATCTCATTAGTTGTTTTGTCTTCTACTTATCATCACTTGGGAATAACTATACTAAGTGAGAATAATTTGTTAAAGAGACCAAAGATAATTTGTGCATCATACTGGATTTTTAGTGTTTGTGCATTTAATAATAATAATAAAAAATTAATAAGGATACATTAATAATGAGAATTAGGTATTAAGCCTAAATTAAATGCTAGAATTGGGAAATAAGATATAGAAGGTGAAGAGGAAAATAGGAAAAGCCCTGTATACAATGTAAGGAAAATATATAAATAATTGTGTCATTCCATATCAACATCTTGGACTAGTACATCTAGTTCAAATTCAAAATTTACAATCGAATTTGGATTCAAATTTAAGAATTCAAATATGAAAAGAAAACAAAAGGAAAGGAAAATAAAAAGAGCAAAGGACTGCATGGACCCCAAACGCCTGCCTCGGCCCATCCTGGCATTTTTTCATCCGCGTGGCCCAACTTGTGGTACCTCTGCGCTACTCGGCCGGCTGACACTGCCGTGCGGGCCCCGTGTGGCATACTCTCTCCCCTCTGCAGCGTCCTAGTCGTCTCCTTCCCCGAGTCCATGGCCCAACGAATTTTCGTCGCCCGCCCGTGGATCTCGTGCGCAGCGACAAACTCGCCGTGAAGACCGCGACGTCCGCGCAACAGACTTTCACATGCACGGAGCCCTCTGGCCCCATAAAGCGCAGTCGGATGGCCTCGCGTGATTAAACGAGTAGCCGAGTGCCTCATCAGGGAGAAACCACTTCCACCGCGTCGGTCTGGGCGAACGCCGCCGTCAACCCATCACCCCTCTATTGTCGAAGGCTCGAAATCGGCTCCAGGGGCGTCCAGGCATCACCTGAAGGGTAGCCGGGGCCGCGGTAGTGAAGTCCGGCCATCGGGGCGGCCTTATTTGCTCGTCAGAATCCCGCTCGCCGGGGTGATGCCTGGCATCCAATCTACTCCGCATCCCGCCCTGGACGAGTGCCCTCGCAGCTAAAATACTCCGGTGAGATACCTCTGCTAGATTCGCCTACCTCTACTCTTTGCGTGGCGCTAAACCTCAGGATAGATAGCGTTGTGGTCGTCGATTTGGCTTTCGCCGGCGAGGTCTCGACCGCAGTAGGCGGGCGGCGCTGCCGCGAATGGCTGGGATGGGGAAGACGAAATCTGAACCATCGATGTGGCAGCGTGCGGTCAAGATTAGAAATAGCGTACCTGTTCGGGGGTTTAGTACGAACCGTTGATCTGTAGATGGACATTCTAGATTAAGACGCGTGTACTCATGTCGGTGGGAGCGTTCTGGATCCTGGGATCGTAATCCTACGGCTGTGGCGTAACCTCTGGTATCTGGGACCGTGACTGTTGGATCGAGATCCAACCATCACCAGCGCATCCCCATTTATGTGAAACCAGGGTCTAATCTGGACCTCTGGTACTCGATTTGACGGCCTAGGGCTAGCGATACCCCTTCGCGATGGCCTTTTTACTAAAGAGCCCCCGTCTTTAGTTTAAATAAAACCCGCAGTCCACTTAGGGGAGTTCTGTGTCTGCGAAGAACTTATGGTTTAGCCCCTGTACTCTTCGCTATTTAATGCCCAATCCAGTAAGTATTGAAAATCAGGAATTAATATCAGAAATTAGTTTTAATGCATAAATAAATTGCAGAAACTTGTTTAATTCATAGAAATTGCGTACTAACTCCAAATTGCTCCATTCCAGTTCCTAAATTTTCATAATAATATTGTCTTTCCATTTGTGCCTCTGTTTTGGCATGAAAGACTCATTAAGATTTATCTAGTACTTAATCTTGTAGTAAATGCATGAAATCTTTGGAAATTCATAACTTAAAATATATAACTCCAAATTTAATGATTCCAGTTCCTGTGATCATATTTTAATGTCTAGTTCATTTCTGTATATTCTATTTGCATGTTTGATGTGATGTTAATTTATGCTATGCTATGTATGTATTGTGTTGATACGAGTAGACGAGCAAGCCACTGTGGAATCTGAGGTTCAACAAGTTGAGACAGCTGAGCAGGAGCTCGTGGAAGGCAAGTTGTGCCCTTGATCACTTCTTTTACCCATTCATGTTCTTATTATTCATAATGATCTGCATAGGATAATTTTGCTGGGACCCAATAGGATACCCTAGATTTGACTATCTTTATACCTTGCTTCACCACTGGTTTTACTACTAAAGTTTTGGGTAGTACATGCTATTGCCTTATGTGGATTTGGGTATAGAGATATTCATCACTCATTGTTATACTTTTTATTATCTGTTTTATTCTTTACTGTTCATGTTAAGATCATTATGTTAATGGGAACATGGAGAACCACCCGGGAAAACAGTGCTACCACAAGGGTTTAATGGGACGCCCTTGGCTGATTAACTAGGAAAGCTAGGGGAGGGCTACCTTACCCGAAAGGGGCAAGGGCAGTAGGGGAGTGGTCAGTGTAGGGAGGTCCCTGGTTGATTTTGCTGTGATGGCGGTCAGCCAGGAACCCTGCACTGGAGCTTCCTATAAACTGTAGCGGGTAGTCTGAAGCTAGTGGAACTTTGTAAAGGCCTCGTAGTGGTACCCTGCCTCGCTTCCTAGGTAGAGGTGTATGGAGTCTGATCAACTCCGTGGCAAATGGGTAACACGACTTGTGGGTAAAGATGCGCAACCTCTGCAGAGTGTAAAACTGGTATACTAGCCGTGCTCACGGTCATGAGCGGCTCGGACACTCACATGATTAAATTATGGAACTTAAACTTAACCTGACATTTCATTGCATTTGGGATTATTTTATTATTACTTTTACTTATTATTACTATGGTTTGGTATTTACTTACACTTAGTAACTGCTAATAAAATTTTGACCAACTTATAAAAGCAATGCTCAGCTTCAGCCTTTATTTCATTGATCAGCCTTACACTTCATGAACTCCCACCTTTGGTGAGTTCATGTCACATTATTCCCCACGACTTGTTGAGCTATGATCGTATGTGAGCTCACTCTTGCTGTCTCACACCCCCCCCCCCACAGGAGAAGAACAGGTGGTTGAAGAGGAGCCGTCTAACACTGAGGAGTTCGATCTGATCCAGGTGGCGTTTCTCAGTCGACATTGGCGCCGTCGATCCTTAGTTCGTTTTACATTTATCTTTATTTTGTAATAAGTCTTCCGCTATGTAATAAATACTCTGATGTTTTATGACATTTATCTCTATACACTCTGTTATTATATATGTTGTCTTCTTTGGCGCATGTATGAGATGCACCCGGCTTTGTCCTTTAAAACCGGGTGTTACAGAAGTGGTATCAGAGGAAATGTTGACTGTAGGACGAAACCTAGATAGAAATGGATAAAACCCTTACCTACTTACCTTACTCTGATTCTTTCTACACTTATCTTGATCCTGTCTCACCTTCTACTGTTCTACTCTGATCATTCTTACCTTTTCTACTCTTGGACAAGATGGATTTCACACCTTGGAATCCCTACCCCTATGATATTTTTAAGGGATAGGGAGCCCAAGACAAAATTTAAAACTATTTTCTTAAAAAATGTTGGTTGATTGTGGTGATGCTAAATGCCTGATTTGCTTCTTTGATTGATTGAATTATTATAGATGGACATCTTAGCATGTACCAACATAAGGTATTGAATTAGCTTTAGTAGGTGAAATATTAATCTGCTTAGCTAATAAATCCCCCAAAGAAACATGATTGTAATTACCGCCTTGGCTACTATTTTCTTACCATATGTATCTAACTCAGATGGTCAATACCAGGCGGGGTGGTGGAATTGATTTGCCTCCTAATCGACACACTCGGAGAATATACAGACAACCTCAGCCACAACCAGCAGAGATGAATCCTCCTAATCCTCCACCAGGCGGAGTTGACCCACTAGTTGCTGCTCAGATGGCGGTGATGCAGCAAATGGCGGACACTATGGCCGATATGCGTGCCCAGATGCAGCAAGAACGCCAAGAAATGCGTCAGGAAAGAGAAGATATACGCCAGGAGCTGCGCCAGGAGAGAGATGAGATACGCCAAGAAAGGAGGGCGCAACAACAGCAGCTGCAACAACAACTTCAACAACAGCAGCAACAGCAGCAAGTGCCATTGCCTCCACCACCACCACCAGTTCCACCTCGTGATAAGCACCGGGAGTTTATGAGTCATAAGCCACCGACCTTCGCCAGTTCGCCAGATCCACTTGATGCAGACGATTGGTTGAAGTCAATTGAGAAGATGCTGAATATTGCACAATGCACTGACCGGGAGAAGGTTCTATATGCTTCTGGACGTCTAACAGGTCCTGCTGCTGATTGGTGGGATTCTTATACTGCTGCCTATGATGCTGCTGATACTATTACTTGGGCAGAGTTCAGTACACAATTTAGGAACTACCATATTCCAGCTGGTATGATAAAGATCAAGAAGAAGGAGTTTCTGTCATTGAAGCAAGGCAACATGTCAGTCAGCGAGTACAGAGACAAATTTATTCAGCTGTCGAGGTATGCTCCGGAGGAAGTTGCTGAGGATGAAAGAAAGCAGGAGCATTTCATTGAAGGACTTAATGGACCACTGCAGTATGCTCTAGTGGCACACACATTTCCATCATTTCAGAGGCTGCTTGATAAGGCCCTGGCTATTGAACACAAGCGTGTTCAACTGGGTGATTTGAAGAGGAAGGCTATCTCACAAGGACAGGGTAGCAGCAGTGTTCGTCCTCGCTACAGTTCACCACAGGGTACACCGACTCGACCCGGAGGACCACGCCCAGTTCAGCAATCACCACTGAGGACTCCACCTCCTCGACAGGCTACCCCTACTGGCACTCCGACGAAGTTTGCAGGACAGAGTCCAGGCACCACATGTTTCAAGTGTGGGAAGACTGGTCATTATGCAAATGTCTGCCCACAGAGGATGGCTACTACTCCAGCTCAGAACAAGCAACAGACCCCTGGCAAGGGATATTCTATAGCCAGGGTGAATCAAGTCAGTGTTGATGATACTCCTGATGGTGGGGACCTCGTAATTGGTATGTTTTATGTTAATGCAATTCCTGCAACAATATTATTTGATTTTGGTGCTACACACTCATTCATGTCTGCTCGTTATGCCAACACAAATGAAATACCACTGCTAAATATGAGAAAACCCCTGATAGTAATTACACCTAAAGGGCCTGTTGAGGCGAATCAAATGACACGTAGATTGACATTAACCATTATGGGTAGAGAATTTAGAGCTACTGCTATAATATTAGAGCCAAGCAATATAGATCTGATCCTTGGTATGTCATGGCTAAGGAAGGCAAAGGCCGTTATAGCATGTGGTAGAGGTACCGTAGAACTCACTACCACTAAAGGAGAAAGATTTCAAGTTAATATTGCAGTAACCTCCTCATCCATGCATGCAATGTTCTTTATGCCTGAGGAGTTTGTTGGTGACAACATCTGGGTGGTTAGAGATTTTCCGGATGTCTTTCCAGAGGAGTTACCAGGGATGCCACCAGATAGGGAAGTTGAGTTTGTTATTGATCTCTTACCTGGAACCGCCCCTATTTCTAAACGGCCATATAGAATGTCCGTAGAGGAGTTGAAGGAACTTAAGAAGCAGTTAACTGAGTTACAAGAGGCTGGGTACATTCGTCCGAGTTCCTCACCGTGGGGAGCACCGGTACTGTTTGTACAGAAGAAGGATGGATCCCAAAGGATGTGTGTGGACTATAGACCACTTAATGATGTCACGGTGAAGAACAAGTATCCATTACCCCATATTGAGGATTTATTTGATCAGATGAGAGGTGCTAGAGTATTCTCAAAGATTGATCTCCGATCCGGTTACCATCAGATGAGGATTAGACCATCGGATATTCCCAAGACGGCTTTCTCGACTCGATATGGATTATATGAGTTTACTGTTATGTCGTTTGGATTGACCAATGCACCGGCATATTTCATGAATTTGATGAATAAGGTGTTTATGGAGTACTTGGACAGATTCGTCGTGGTGTTCATCGACGACATCCTCATCTATTCTAGGAGTGAAAGTGATCATGAACAACATCTAAGGTTGGTGCTACAGAAGCTACGGGATAATCAACTCTATGCCAAGTTCAGTAAATGCGAGTTTTGGATTGACAAGGTGCCATTCCTTGGTCATATTATTTCTAATGGAGGAATAGCAGTGGATCCTGCTAAGGTGAAGGAGATTATGGAGTGGAGAGTGCCCACTACAGTTACTGAGATTCGGAGTTTCTTGGGACTCGCAGGATATTATCGAAGATTTATTGAAGGGTTCTCTAAAATTGCTAAGCCTATGACATCGCTTTTGGAAAAAGGAAGAGAATTTAAGTGGGATGAGAAGTGCCAAGAAAGCTTTGATCAGTTGAAGGAGAGATTGATGTCACCTCCAGTATTGATTATGCCAGATCTGCAGAAGGGATTTGACATTTACTGTGATGCATGTGGTCAAGGACTTGGATGTGTGCTTATGCAAGAAGGTCATGTGATTGCCTATGCATCTCGTCAGTTGAGGAAGCATGAATTGAACTACCCCACCCATGACTTAGAGCTGGCAGCCGTTGTGCATGCACTTAAGATTTGGAGACACTACATTATGGGGACTAAGTGCCAAGTATACACGGACCACAAGAGTTTGAAGTATATATTCACTCAGAAGGATCTCAACCTTAGGCAACGCCGTTGGTTGGAGCTTATTAAGGATTATGACTTGGAGATCCACTATCATCCAGGCAAGGCGAATTTGGTTGCAGATGCCTTGAGTCGAAAGGAGCATGTTCACTCCGCTTTCATTGTCCAGCTACCTGATGAATTAGCAAAAGATTTTGAGAGACTCAATTTGGGAATTGTTACTCATACTGAAGGAGTTACCATTGAGTTGGAACCTACTTTGGAGCAAGAGATTCGTAAAGGTCAGATTGGTGATGCTAAGATTCAAGAGATCAAGGATCTTATTACTGAAGGAAGAGTTCCAGAATTCACGGAGGATGAGCAAGGTACTATATGGTTCAAAGACCGGATATGTGTTCCGGAGATTGATAGCCTCCGTGAGACTATATTGAAAGAAGCCCATGATTCGGATTATTCCATCCACCCTGGTAGCACTAAGATGTATCAAGATTTGAAGCAAAAGTATTGGTGGTACGGACTGAAAAGAGATGTGGCTGCTCATGTGGCTAAGTGTGATGTGTGTCAAAGAGTTAAGGCTGAACATCAAAGACCCGCTGGACTATTGCACCCATTGAAGATACCCGAGTGGAAATGGGAAGAAATCGGTATGGATTTCATTGTTGGACTACCCCGCACCCCTGCTGGGTATGACTCTATTTGGGTAATTGTGGACAGATTAACAAAAGTGGCTCATTTCATACCCGTGAGGACTAATTATACGGGAGCCAAGCTCGCAGAATTGTATATGACCCGGATAGTTTGTCTACATGGAGTGCCTAAGAAGATAGTGTCTGATCGAGGATCACAGTTTACTTCTCGGTTTTGGAAGAAGTTGCATGAGAGCTTGGATACAAAGTTGAATTTTAGCTCAGCCTACCATCCCCAGACTGATGGACAGACAGAGAGGACTAATCAAGTGCTAGAAGATATGTTAAGAGCTTGTGCTCTCAAGCATGGTGGCAGTTGGGAGAAGAGCTTACCCTATGCTGAGTTTTCTTATAACAATAGCTACCAAGCCAGTTTGAAGATGTCACCATTTGAGGCTCTATATGGCAGAAAGTGCAGGACTCCTCTGTATTGGGATCAAACTGGAGAAAGACAGTTCTTTGGGCCTGAACTTATACAAGAGGCAGAAGAACAAGTTCGAATGATAAGGGAAAATTTGAGAATCGCACAATCAAGGCAGAAGAGCTATGCTGATAATAGGAGAAGATTACTGGAATTTAAGGAGGGTGATCATGTCTATTTGAAGGTGTCACCACTCCGGGGTATGAGGAGATTTAAAGTTAAAGGAAAGTTGTCCCCTCGCTTCATTGGACCTTTCTTGATCTTAAAGCGAGTGGGAGAAGTTGCATATCAACTGGAGTTACCCAATCATCTGTCAGATGTACATGATGTGTTTCATGTGTCCCAGCTAAAGAAGTGCCTCAGGGTACTTGAGGAGCAACTACCAATGGAAGACCTCAGTGTGCAGGATGATCTGACTTATGCTGAGTACCCTATCAAGATTCTGGACACTTTGACTCGAGTTACCAGAAATAAGGTGATAAGATGTGCAAGGTACAATGGAGTCACCATGGTGAAGATGAAGCTACATGGGAGCGAGAAGAAGAGCTTCGCATAGACTTCCCCCATCTTTTCCCTAGTTCTTCTTAAATCTCGAGGACGAGATTATTTTTAAGGGGGGTAGGATTTGTAATACCCAGTTTGGAAATAATAAGAGAATGGGGTAATCTCATTAGTTGTTTTGTCTTCTAGTTATCATCACTTGGGAATAACTATACTAAGTGAGAATAATTTGTTAAAGAGACCAAAGATAATTTGTGCATCATACTGGATTTTTAGTGTTTGTGCATTTAATAATAATAATAAAAAATTAATAAGGATACATTAATAATGAGAATTAGGTATTAAGCCTAAATTAAATGCTAGAATTGGGAAATAAGATATAGAAGGTGAAGAGGAAAATAGGAAAAGCCCTGTATACAATGTAAGGAAAATATATAAATAATTGTGTCATTCCATATCAACATCTTGGACTAGTACATCTAGTTCAAATTCAAAATTTACAATCGAATTTGGATTCAAATTTAAGAATTCAAATATGAAAAGAAAACAAAAGGAAAGGAAAATAAAAAGAGCAAAGGACTACATGGACCCCAAACGCCTGCCTCGGCCCATCCTGGCATTTTTTCATCCGCGTGGCCCAACTTGTGGTACCTCTGCGCTACTCGGCCGGCTGACACTACCGTGCGGGCCCCGTGTGGCATACTCTCTCCCCTCTGCAGCGTCCTAGTCGTCTCCTTCCCCGAGTCCATGGCCCAACGAATTTTCGTCGCCCGCCCGTGGATCTCGTGCGCAGCGACAAACTCGCCGTGAAGACCGCGACGTCCGCGCAACAGACTTTCACATGCACGGAGCCCTCTGGCCCCATAAAGCGCAGTCGGATGGCCTCGCGTGATTAAACGAGTAGCCGAGTGCCTCATCAGGGAGAAACCACTTCCACCGCGCCGGTCTGGGCGAACGCCGCCGTCAACCCATCACCCCTCTATTGTCGAAGGCTCGAAATCGGCTCCAGGGGCGTCCAGGCATCACCTGAAGGGTAGCCGGGGCCGCGGTAGTGAAGTCCGGCCATCGGGGCGGCCTTATTTGCTCGTCAGAATCCCGCTCGCCGGGGTGATGCCTGGCATCCAATCTACTCCGCATCCCGCCCTGGACGAGTGCCCTCGCAGCTAAAATACTCCGGTGAGATACCTCTGCTAGATTCGCCTACCTCTACTCTTTGCGTGGCGCTAAACCTCAGGATAGATAGCGTTGTGGTCGTCGATTTGGCTTTCGCCGGCGAGGTCTCGACCGCAGTAGGCGGGCGGCGCTGCCGCGAATGGCTGGGATGGGGAAGACGAAATCTGAACCATCGATGTGGCAGCGTGCGGTCAAGATTAGAAATAGCGTACCTGTTCGGGGGTTTAGTACGAACCGTTGATCTGTAGATGGACATTCTAGATTAAGACGCGTGTACTCATGTCGGTGGGAGCGTTCTGGATCCTGGGATCGTAATCCTACGGCTGTGGCGCAACCTCGGGTATCTGGGACCGTGACTGTTGGATCGAGATCCAACCATCACCAGCGCATCCCCATTTATGTGAAACCAGGGTCTAATCTGGACCTCTGGTACTCGATTTGACGGCCTAGGGCTAGCGATACCCCTTCGCGATGGCCTTTTTACTAAAGAGCCCCCGTCTTTAGTTTAAATAAAACCCGCAGTCCACTTAGGGGAGTTCTGTGTCTGCGAAGAACTTATGGTTTAGCCCCTGTACTCTTCGCTATTTAATGCCCAATCCAGTAAGTATTGAAAATCAGGAATTAATATCAGAAATTAGTTTTAATGCATAAATAAATTGCAGAAACTTGTTTAATTCATAGAAATTGCGTACTAACTCCAAATTGCTCCATTCCAGTTCCTAAATTTTCATAATAATATTGTCTTTCCATTTGTGCCTCTGTTTTGGCATGAAAGACTCATTAAGATTTATCTAGTACTTAATCTTGTAGTAAATGCATGAAATCTTTGGAAATTCATAACTTAAAATATATAACTCCAAATTTAATGATTCCAGTTCCTGTGATCATATTTTAATGTCTAGTTCATTTCTGTATATTCTATTTGCATGTTTGATGTGATGTTAATTTATGCTATGCTATGTATGTATTGTGTTGATACGAGTAGACGAGCAAGCCACTGTGGAATCTGAGGTTCAACAAGTTGAGACAGCTGAGCAGGAGCTCGTGGAAGGCAAGTTGTGCCCTTGATCACTTCTTTTACCCATTCATGTTCTTATTATTCATAATGATCTGCATAGGATAATTTTGCTGGGACCCAATAGGATACCCTAGATTTGACTATCTTTATACCTTGCTTCACCACTGGTTTTACTACTAAAGTTTTGGGTAGTACATGCTATTGCCTTATGTGGATTTGGGTATAGAGATATTCATCACTCATTGTTATACTTTTTATTATCTGTTTTATTCTTTACTGTTCATGTTAAGATCATTATGTTAATGGGAACATGGAGAACCACCCGGGAAAACAGTGCTACCACAAGGGTTTAATGGGACGCCCTTGGCTGATTAACTAGGAAAGCTAGGGGAGGGCTACCTTACCCGAAAGGGGCAAGGGCAGTAGGGGAGTGGTCAGTGTAGGGAGGTCCCTGGTTGATTTTGCTGCGATGGCGGTCAGCCAGGAACCCTGCACTGGAGCTTCCTATAAACTGTAGCGGGTAGTCTGAAGCTAGTGGAACTTTGTAAAGGCCTCGTAGTGGTACCCTGCCTCGCTTCCTAGGTAGAGGTGTATGGAGTCTGATCAACTCCGTGGCAAATGGGTAACACGACTTGTGGGTAAAGATGCGCAACCTCTGCAGAGTGTAAAACTGGTATACTAGCCGTGCTCACGGTCATGAGCGGCTCGAACACTCACATGATTAAATTATGGAACTTAAACTTAACCTGTCATTTCATTGCATTTGGGATTATTTTATTATTACTTTTACTTATTATTACTATGGTTTGGTATTTACTTACACTTAGTAACTGCTAATAAAATTTTGACCAACTTATAAAAGCAATGCTCAGCTTCAGCCTTTATTTCATTGATCAGCCTTACACTTCATGAACTCCCACCTTTGGTGAGTTCATGTCACATTATTCCCCACGACTTGTTGAGCTATGATCGTATGTGAGCTCACTCTTGCTGTCTCACACCCCCCCCCCACAGGAGAAGAACAGGTGGTTGAAGAGGAGCCGTCTAACACTGAGGAGTTCGATCTGATCTAGGTGGCGTTTCTCAGTCGACATTGGCGCCGTCGATCCTTAGTTCGTTTTACATTTATCTTTATTTTGTAATAAGTCTTCCGCTATGTAATAAATACTCTGATGTTTTATGACATTTATCTCTATACACTCTGTTATTATATATGTTGTCTTCTTTGGCGCATGTATGAGATGCACCCGGCTTTGTCCTTTAAAACCGGGTGTTACATCAGCCCCGAAGGACGACGAACTCCACTTCGCCCGACCCCAGGGCTCGGACTCAGCCCTGGCATCAGCCGACGGTCTCCGCCTCGTCCGACCCGGGGGCTCGGACTCGACCTCGACCTTGGAAGACAGACTCGACCTCGACCTCGGAGGAGCCTCCACCTCGCCCAAACTAGGGCACGGACCGACCACGTCAACAGGAGGCGCCATCATTACCCCGCCCCAAGCTGACTCAGGCTACGGGGAACAAGACCGGCGTCCCATCTGGCTTGCTCCGCCAGACAAGTAATGATGGCGCCCCGCACGCTCTATGACGATGGCGGTTCTCAGCCCCCTTACGGAAGCAAGAGGACGTCAGCAAGGACTCGACAGCCCCGACAGCTGTCCTTCCGCCGTGCTCCAGCGCTTCTCCGACGGCCACGACACCACACGAACCGGGTGCCAAAACCTCTCCGGCTGCCACGATGGCATGTACTTAGGGCGCTAGCTCTCCTCCGCTAGACACGTTAGCACACTGCTACACCCCCCATTGTACACCTGGATCCTCTCCTTGTGCCTATAAAAGGAAGGACCAGGGCCCTCTTATAGAGGGTTGGCCGCGCGGGGAAGGACGGGACGGCGCTCGCGTGAGGCCGCTCGCTCCCTCCCGCGTGGACGCTTGTAACCCCCTACTGCAAGCACATCCGACCTGGGCGCGGGACAAACACGAAGGCCGCGGGATTCCACCTCTCACGCCCGTCTCCTTCCGGCTTCTTCCCCCCTTCGCGCTCCGTCTCGCGCCGACCCATCTGGGCTGGGGCACACGGCGATAATTTACTCGTCGGTCCAGGGACCCCCCGGGTTCGAAACGCCGACAGTTGGTGCGCCAGGTAGGGGCCTGCTGCGTGTTGACGAACAACTTCCCGTCATGCTCCAGATGGGCAGTCTCCAGCAACCTTTCCAGCCCGGGACGGTACTCCGTTTCGGGAGTCTTGAGTTCATGTCCCTCGACGGCAGCTACGACATGATAAATAAGCGACGCCAAGTCTCCCAATCCAGTCTGCAGTTCTGCGCGCACCCGTTCCGCTCGTCCACCGTTCGCCTACGCCGCGCCACGCTTGCTCGCATCCGCCGACGCAACCCGCCCGCATCCGCCTTCCGCCGCAACTACCATGGCCGACGAGCAGAGCGGGCTTCCCCTGTGAAGGTGGAGGCCTTTCTTCCGCGCTTTCGAGGCGATCGACGGCGTGATTGAGGCATGCGGCTACCCGCGCTCTGAGTTTCGGGACGTGCGTGGCGAAATCGTCGTGCTGCTCCGCGGCGCCACGGATGACGGCGTGGCCGAGCAGCTCTGTGCCGCGCTCGACGACGTCATGGTCGAATCCCTCAAGACGCTGCTGGTCGCGCCCATCCCGCACGACCTGCTGGCGTCCACAGACCTGGCAAGGACCGTCGCCGCCCTCGGCAGCCACGGGTCGTTCCGGATCTGGAGCCTCGCGCGCGACGTCGTGCGCGGGTGGAGGGTGGCCGTCGAAGCCTCCCGCACCACTGCTGTAGCGGTGAAGAAGAAGCTCGACAATCTCTCTGCTGATAAGATCCCGCTCCCGCGCGCTGCCGTCGACGAGAAGAAGCTGCACGTACAGTCTGCCAAGATGCTTCCTGCTGCTGCCGTCGACAACAAGAAGCCGCGCGTACCACCAGCAAAGATGCTTCACGCCGCCACCGCCGCCGAGGTACACGACAAGAACTCGAACGTACCACCAGCGAAGAGGCTTCCCGCCGCCGACGACGAGGTACACAACAAGAGGTCGCACGTACCACCAGCAAAGATGCTTCCCACCACCGACGAACACAAGAAGCAGCATCCAACGAAGACGCTTCCGACCGCAGAAATTCTATCGAATCAACAGAAGAACATGAGTGAGACCAAGAAGCCGGCCGTCACCGAGAGCGAGAAGATGGAGGCTACAAAACGCAAGCTACGGGAGAGTTACCAAGAAGCCGATGGAGTCAAGCGTCGGCGCAACATCCAAACCATCAGGGAGGAGGAGGGGAAGCTGTTGGAGCAGGAGCAATGGAAGATGCATGCATCCCATCGTATGAAGAGAGGCTCGGTAGGATGTAGGACTAGGACCTCGTCAAGCTTCAGTCATTCTCGGCCTCCTCCTTCTCACGTGCTTTAGGGCCGGATCTTGTTCTTGGATGACTATTATTTGTGCATTTTGATGTTCAGTTTACATGTAATACAACCTGTACGTCTAATACAAACTGAAATGCGTAGACACAAACTGTAGCCCGGCATAGTTTCTTCGGTCTTCAGGCATATATTGTTGTTCGCCTGTGTGCTGCAGTCATGGATAAACTGCTCTACGCGATTAATTGCCGTTGCCGACCGATGATGGGCATAGGCCGCAAGAACAGTACGTTTCCACTGGGCTAGGTTAAGTGAGTAGAAGGGGCCGATGATTTATACTTGCATTTTCGCAGAACTGAGAACAATTTTTATGATCTAGATTCCAAAACAGTCTGTTTTCACAAAATAATGCGAAAACCAACAATTTCGTCTCCCTGGAATTATTAAGCATACATAACTGCTAATTTATGAGTTAGGGAACTTGGATGGCATACGTGAGTAATTTAAGCATCTAGAGTTTTCATGCTCCAAGCCCGAAGGAAATTTCGAGTGACACACCGTTGGATCCTTGAAATTGAATTCCATTTTAATAAAGTCTCGTTTGATGTATACATTTGTTATAAATGCATGTAACAACAAAGCAATGAGACATGCACCTAAAACTGCTATACTGGACATCCACAGAGTTTTAATGGAATTTACTTCTAGTATCCTATGTGTGTCGTATATTTTATCTACAACCCTGCTCATCCGTGTGCATCGGGACGGGTGGTCGTCACCAAAACTTTGCCCGCTCTCCAGGCCGATGATGACGATGACGTGGGGCGCTGTTTACTTCCTTGGAAGCATCTATCAAACTATCCCTGTCCCTTTGCATAGTGTGCTATCTTTGATGGTGTAATCCTTGACCTTTAGGTCAGGCGACCACGACGCCATACGTCACACCCTTCCTTGGAGGCGTCGCTTTGAAGGATTGCGTCGTCCGACTTGTTTGGTGATGTGTGCTGTGGCGAAGTCAGAGCTGCTTTGTTGACGAGGTGCGACTTGGCTTCGCAATGATATGATGACGCCTAGTGAACTCTTCCGAGTATTGTTGGTTTTGTTTGTAGGAGTTGGTTTGTAGTCTGGTGTAGGAAGTCGGAGCTACTTAGCCTCGGCGCTAAGCTTGGCAATGATGACTTGAGCAAGGCTATAGGGACCGCCGCCGAGGTGCGAGTGGAGTAGAGCAAAAGTGTTGTGTGGCATGTTTTGATGTCTGAATCCAACTGGCTGGTTTTTGTTGATCTAGTTGGTTCGAGGGTTATGCGGTGTGTGTTGATGTCCCAATCCAATCGCCCACGGTTGCTTGGACCCTTGCACTCCGTGCGTGTGCTTGCTCCCGGTGCTCGGTGTTGTGGCTCCAAGCTCGTTGATGAAAAATCGGAGTTGCCTCGTGTAAGGTGTGTCGAGGCGAGCAATGATGGAGCACCACAGTCTTCTGCCTTGTGTGCCGGTGTTTGGGTATAGGCGTCGTCGAGTTCCTTTAGCTGTGTGCAGCCTGTGTTGGGAAGTTGAAGCTCATCGTCCCTTGTGTTGAGCTCAGCAACGATGTCTCAAGATGGGCTTGTCGAGTGCCCAGAAAAGGGGTACCTAAGGCGAGGCCCATAAACCTCTCTCTGGCCCATTTACCGACCAAGTCCTCGCCGAGCAAGTCTGCGAGGCGGGGCGAATGACCAAGCCCCCCCCCCCAAGCAAGTCTGTGAGGCGAACGACCGAGTCCTCGCCGAGCAATTCTGTGAGGCAAGGCGAACGAATGAGCCCCTGCCGAGCAAGTCTGAAAGGCAGGGCGAACGACCAAGCCCCCGCCGAGCAAGTATGCGAGGCAGGGGGAATGACCAAGCTCCCACCAAGCAAGTCTGCGAGACGAAGCGAACGAGCGAGCACCCGCCGAGCAATTCTATGAGGCAGGGCGAATGAATGAGCCCCCGCCGAGCAACTCTGTGATGCAAGGCAACGACCCAGTCCCTGCTGAGCAAGTCTGCAAGGTAGGGCAAACGACCAAGCCCCAACCGAGCAAGTATGCGAGGTGGGGGAACGAACAAACCTCTTCCAAGCAGATCCGCAAGGAACGAACCCAGGCCAACGTTGTCGGTCCACGACCTCCGCGACAAGACGCAACGTCACCAAACCATGACTGGACCGTACCTACAGTACCAAAAGGCCTCAGTGAGACATGATGGAACACCCCCATGTAATCCTGTGGATATACCCTCACTTACTTGTGGGGCCGATCAACTCTAGTCGCGGAGACCTCAGCACCAGAGTCTCTACAATGACCCATACACCAAAAAGGATGAGACAATACCCCAAATCAGCCAGATACCTACGCATGTTTGATAGTGACGCAAGGGTATATGACGGAAGATGAATCAGTACCGGACACGACCTTGAACCTTACCATAAGCCCACTTTGTGGGACCCACTAGGTACCGTAACGATGATGTCGAGCAAGCTACAGGGATTTGTATACCAAATGGACAAGATGGAATGCCATACTAGGGGTACGGCAATGCATGACCCTACAGACGATGTCAAGAGGACTTCGCCATCCAGAGGCAACAAGATGAGCTCCCTCCCAGTAGAATACGAGTTCCCACTGTAAAGTCCACCCTTGAGCTATAAAAGGGTTGGGCAACTTTCTTTCTTCACACAAGCACACCAGTTGTCACACACCACAGAGCAATACTACGATCAGCAGTACATTGGACTAGGAAGAATGCCTGAACCAATATAAACCCTGTGTCTCAGTTCCTTGCTCGAATCTCCGTGATCCACCATTCAAAGTGAGTACACACTTGCATTGCCACCAAACACAAATCTATTGCCCATCGGTTTCCAAAACCACGACAATTGGTGCGCTAGGTAGGGGACTGCAAACGTGCCAAAGCGACTTCTTTCACTATGATGGCTAGCTACTCATCATCCACTGGGAGCGAGACTTTTTATCCTGGGATCTAGATCACCTATGACTCCCTCGATTTCCTTGCCCAGGAGACTGGCGAACTCTGCCTCGTTAGCCACAACGAGGCCAATGCCACAGGCCCAGGGCCCAGATGTTCCACCCGAACCAAGGCAAAGAAACGGTGCCTCAAGAGACGCGTTGCCACCCTCAAGCGGCGCCTCAATGCATCTGCCGTTGCCGCTAAACAACGGGTGGATGCGGTCCCACCATAAACCTTGAGTCAGACTCGAGCAGTGCCTCAACGGAGCCCGGTTTGGAATATGATGAGGTGCAAGAAAGAGCCTGCTTCGTGGCCAAGCCACCATGAGGCAACAACAAAGGGGGAATTCAGGATCCCCCGTCCAAGAGGAGGAATACTAGCGCCACCATCAGGCACGCATCCTCGCCTGTGAAGCCACCCTCCGACAACAACAGGAGGAGCTCGACGCACTCGTCGAGAGGCTCGACCAGGTTTATGACAACATTGAGCAGAGATGCGTTGAAGCTGAAAAGCCTCGGGTGAGGCTGCGAGGAAGACCTGTGACCAGATCATATAAAGCAGTGATGGTGCGCAGTACTTCCTCAACCCCGGGAAAAACATGGCTGCGATAGCCATGATGCTCCTATCGATCCCCGAGCCAGACGAGCCCAAGGCAAAGGTGATGTATCGGAACCTCCGCAACCTGGTGGAGTGAGTCGAGGTACAACAACCAAGGTCAATCAGTGGCAACACTCCAGCATGGAGAGCCGTGGCACCCACACGGGTTCATCCTAGAGCAGGGGGCACATGCCTCCCAGTCTACTCCGACACGTGGCCACATAAAGCATTGCAACAGAGGCATTCGTGATGCCTGGCAAATCCTCAATAACAGGCTTCAGGAACAAGAAGAGGTCGAGTAGCCACACGAAAAAGGCGCTCGTGTAGCCCTGGCCCACCTAGGGTGGGACCACGCGCCTTCGGGCACGAGATTCGGAAAGCATAGTTTCCCCCGAAGGTACATGCGCCGGCCAACATCACCAAGTACGACGACTCCATGAATCCCGCGTGTGTGGCTGGAAGACTACTGACTCGCGTGCCGCATGGCGAGGATCAAGGACAACTAGTTGGTCATCTAGTTCCTTCTTATCCATCTTGCGAAAGGGGCAAGGGCTTGTCTAGAGCACCTGTTGGCCGGCACCATGCATGATTGGGCCGACCTCCGGAGAGCGTTTGTTGGGAACTTCCAGGGCACCTACAAGTGCCCTAGGAGCTCTTGGGACTACATCTACAGGTTATCCAAAAAAGGAAACGAACTCTCCGATACCACCAACGCTGATGTGGTGAGCGCCTTCACCTACAACACCACCAACAAGCCCTACTCCATGAGCTCAAATGGGGGCGACCGAAGACAGCCGCCGACCTCTTCGACATTGCGACCAAGTTCGCTAATGGGGAAGACGTGGTGGGGGTAATTTTCCAAAAGTAAAAAATCTCACGTGACGCCGGCGAGCCCAATGGTGAGAGAAGGGACCGACGGTAGCACCCCCATAGACACTGGAGGAATTATTGCCCCACACGCACCAGGGAAGGAGAAGTCACTGCTGCGGATGGGCCGCTCAGGCCACTGGCAAAGAACAACAATGATCATTTCTAGAAGTTGATGGATTCGCCGTGTCAAAATCACTACTTTCTCGTCCGCCACAAATTCTAGGAGTGCGAATTTCTGAAGCACTTCATATCCAAGCCGCCAGCCAAAAAGGCGAAGCAGGAAGAGCCGACAAAGCTGGCCAAACAAGAAGCCCCCACTAAAGAGTTCCCCGAAACCACGTGATGCCTGATGATCTTTGGAGGGGGAGATGCATATGGTGATCGACGTTGTCGCAAGGTGGCCCGACGAGAGGTATTTGCCGTAGAGCCCACCGTCCCGCGATACCTACGGTGGTCAGAATTCTCGATTATCTTTGACCAACATGACCACCCCGACATGATCCCACATCTCGGGATGTACCCCCTCATCGTTGAGCCGATCGTGGGGTCAAAGCGTCTCACCAAGGTGTTGATGGACGAGGGAAGCGGTCTCAACATCATGTACATCAAGACTTTTGATGGTTTGGGCATCCCACGCTCAGCAATGCGCCCCATCTTGGTGTCGTTTCATGGCATCATCACAGGCCATCAGGCCTACCCCTCAAGCGGATCACCCTGCCTATCACATTCAGGGACATCGCAAACTTCCGCATCGAATGACTGTAGTTTGAAGTGGTGGATTTCCCAGGATGCTACAACGCTATCCTTGGGAAACCGTGCTATGCCAAGTTCATAGTTGTGCACAACTACACGTACCTGAAGCTAAAGATACCATGGCTACGCGGAGTCATCACAGTCACCGCTTTGTTCAAGGCGGTGTACGCTTGTGAGCGTTACAACTCTGAGCTGGTCTCGACGCTTGTTGAATACTAGGGAGGTGACAGTCCAGGCACCACCAACGTGACTATGGTCGACCTTGATGCCGCCAGACCCAAGGAGCGAGGAGGAGACGCTAAGATGACCCCAAGCATCACTGACGTCCCCAAGCGTGAGGGTCAGCGGATAGGGTGGTACATGTGCGAAGCGCAAGGGCTTCCCAGTTTTGGAGTTCGAGAAAAAGCTACCCCATCTAGGCAAGGCGTAGTAATTTGCATTCGCATGAAAATCAATGAATGTTGAGAATGTGCATTGAAACTATTGTCTACACCTTGTCCACACCGAGAAACATAAAAACATAGAAAACAGGCATTCCTATAAATGCAAAAGCACCACACAGAGGTTCGGTACAAGAATCATAGGAGTCATCATCTAAATAGAGGAAGATGGACCATAGGTGGGAGGCTCCTTGGTCAGGGGGCCGGTCAGGAGGAACCTAACATCGACTCGGCTCGCATCGATTAGGTGAAGGGGCGGACTTGTTCCTCGATGATGTCTACCTCCTCGTTGCTTCGGTCGGCAGAGTAACCCTCGACGATGATGGCGGCGTCGATCTCATCAAAGTGAGAAACCATCTGGCCAAGAGCGATGCAACCACCTCGGCAAATGCCTTCGACGACAAAGCGCTCCACATGGTCGGTGTGGCAAAACCTCCCAAGTTATTGGGCCCACATGCACCTGTCCTTGTCTCAAAGACCTCAGACGGCTATGCATGTGCACCAAATAACTTAACAGGATCTGTCCGAGTGCCCCAAGGACCTCGGATAAACCACTTACAACCAGAACCGCGGGATTAAGTAACACAAATCACACACACCAATATTTTTGCAGCGGAGATCTTATTACCAAATTTTACAAGTTACAAAATTTTTATATTATTTTATCGGAGTGATTACAAAAGTATAAGTTTGAAATATATGCTAGCTCAAGTGACCATCCTCAATAAGAAGTATAAAAGAAGTAGTTAGACTTATAAGAAGGCCGAGCCCACCGGCACTTAACACCATCAACAGCAGCACAAGGCTAGAACCTGAAAAACAACAGGGAATAAAACCCTGAGTATGGAATTACTCAGCAAGACTTACCCGACTAAAGAAAAGACTCTCAAGGATATGCTGGATTTGGGAATCAAGGAGAGGCTCTTAGCAAGAATCAACTTAGATACTTTTGCAGAAAAAAAGCTTACTAAAGTGAGTCCTTACTTTTAATATTTTAATGCCCGATTAAATATTAATAGACTCTGTTTGCACCTAGTCTAATTTCACCATCTCATCAATACAACATCATTTTTATTCATAATGTTCACATCCTTACTTAGGTTGCAGGGCAGCGATCAAGTCTCCACTCTCCGGGGATATAACGGCGATCCGAATCGATTTACTCAGCTGAGGATCTCTAACCACACGGCATATGTTTCTCGTAAACCTTGCATGTCTACCATCCCCACGGATCCTCCACTGCATGAACAGGTCCGTGCCACCCGAGAGCACACCACCCTTTTTAGGCGGTCCTTTGCGAGGAGGGTACGTGCCTCTCTCGCCATCTCTCCACTCCAAGTGCGCGATTGTCTTTTCATGTATGGAATAGCCGGGTTCAAGCTTACCCTGTCCCATATCCAGGGCATGTGGCTAGTTAAGATAGTCCTTGATCAACAGGCCTACATACGCATCCAATCCTTAATTAACCTGGACGGAACATCACCTGTTCCTAGCCCAAGTCCCGATTTAAGTACTTCCATCCTTGAGATTGTTTGTGTTCCTTAGGATGAAAAGAGCATCAAAGGGAACTTTGCAGTAAGATCCCACCACGCTCTCAATGAAAATATTCTTGCAGGTAGAAGTCATCTTTCCTCAGGATAACCCCTGAGCAAGGCCTTAACGCAAAATACAACCTCTATCCACAAGATCTGAGCAGGGCTAAGCATTTTTGTAAATCATATTTTGATACTTCATCAGAAGTATCTATAAAGGTGTGGATATCAAGGTAGGCAATGCATCAAAGGGTTTCCAAGCAACTTCTATGAACCTAATGCATATTTCACTAGACTTAAAGTGTGCAAAAAATATTTAAAAACACAAGGAAGGGGTTGCATGCACCGGGGCTTGCCTAGGATAAACACTAGGTTAGTGTTTGTTAGACGACGATCACTTGACGATCAGCCTTTGTTCTGACACTTGTTTTGTCTGTCCATCTTCAGGTTTGTCCATCAGCATCATCCTGTGGATTAGCCCGCGCTTGGGGTCGACTTGGCTTGTCTTCCGCATCGCGTGATTAATTAACGTACCTGAATGAAATGCATTAAGCACATGAATGCATATCGACAAGAATTTCACACACCTAAATAGTGCTACGTGATAGCGGAACACCTAGCGGCGAAGCGTTGCACAAGTTCATACGGAAATACTAGTTATCGATATACGACTACGCGTAATAATTACGCTTCTCTAAATTAAACGAACCTAACCCAAACATCACAAACAACAAATTATACACATTAATCACGATTAGCCTAAACACACTTATCAGTTAATTAATTAAATTATAAACTTATCTCTTGCTTTACAAATTATACTACATCGCTCACAACGAATTATTCTAATTTTATTTCACACCTCATATATTTTACATATTCTCTTAGGATCCTTTTGTCGGCGCGAACACAAGTCGGAGATGCCACGTAGGGACTAGCATTGAGACGAGACGACGGAACAACGACGAACTATCGAGCTGAACCACGATGAGTGATGTTTTGACGTGGATGAGCAATGGCAACTGGCGGACACGGAACGACGATGTGAGGTGCACAGCCAGCTAACAAAGATGAATGTGTGCGGCACGGAAGCGAAAGGAGAACTTGATGGCCGGCTTGGAGACGACCGGATATCAACGACAAGCACTAGAGTTTTACGACGGCCTAGGACGGGTGCGGAGGCTAACAGCAGAGGACTTCGCGATGGGCAGCGAGGCTCGACGACGTCGGAGTTTTACGACAAGACAAAGTCGAGCACACGGGGTGTGATGGGAATCATGGCCATGATTTGGGCGAGCTGAGCGACTCTGACGATTTGACGGTAGCGACTTGGGCAAGCACAGCACGGAACGATGCCTCGCCTAGCCGAGCTGAGCACACGACGACTTGAGAACGCTGCGCGCAGGCACGCGACGACCACGGCAAGGGAGCTCCGGGTTGGGATGGCGGGGAAACTCCACGGCGGGAGTCACGGTTTTGGACATAGCAGAGGGAAAACGGCTGAGCACCAGAGGATTGAGCAGATGAGCGCGACTGCACGCAGGGAGCTTCACAAGCTGGAGCAGGCGATGCCGCGGCGCAAAAGGGCGAGCAGGGGACTTGGGCGCTGAGAGTTCCGAGCAGAGGGACCAGAGGCCCGGGGGAGATGGGCGCAGGGAGGAGAAAGGTCCGCGCACGGCAACCATGGAATCGAGCCGGAGAAGCGACGCGACGGAGAATTCCAGGACGCGACGCAGGAGAAGCCGGGGAGGAGAAATACGTGCGCAGCAGCCAGAGGCCGAGCTGGGCGAGTGCATGAACAAGCCAGGCGCGCGCGGGAGCTTGCTCGTGGCCAAGAAAATGGGCGCCAGCAGGGAAGCAAGGGAGCACGGCTGGGCACGCGCCAGCGAGGGAGAAACCAGGCTCGGCGAGCAGAGCACAGGAGAGGAATCCGCAGCGCGCAGGCGCTGGCTAGGCGCTAGCGAGCAGGGAAGCTCGGCTGATAGAGAGAGAAGCAGGGAGCACGCACAATGGCCAAGAGAAACTCGACGAGCCGGAGTACAGGGCGCCGCGAGATGGAACACCGCAACACGCCATGGAGAGGAGACGCGAGAGGAGCAGGGAAACTGAGGCCGGAGGAAGAAGATACGATGGGATAAGAAACAGACGCGCTCAGCGGTGGGGTGAAAAAAAAATCAGGGAGAGAGAGCTACAGGATAGGGATGAA
Source organism: Zea luxurians (assembly GCA_029449295.1). Classification (NCBI taxonomy): domain Eukaryota; kingdom Viridiplantae; phylum Streptophyta; class Magnoliopsida; order Poales; family Poaceae; genus Zea; species Zea luxurians. Next base: position 46,320,890 of record JAOPSE010000005.1, on the reverse strand, counting down.
CGGGATAGGGATGAAGTGATATCTTTTTTTTTTATTTTCTTTTCTTTCTTTTTTTTATCGAGAATCAGAGATATTTTTGAATCCCGATTTTTTAGTGATGTATAGTGGGTCAATACACAATACGGATATATTTTATTTTTTTCCGAATCATGCAATAAAAGTCAGAAGAATAAATGTTTAGACAGTTCGGTTTGAATCTTGTTTAGATAATTTTCATGACTATTCTGGCCACGATGAAAACGGACCAGATTGACACGAGTTCGACTTCGGTATTTTAATCTACTCTGCGTGATTCGACCGAAATTAGCCGAAACCAGATCCGCTAATGTATACGCAATTTCGTCGTCAAAACAGTGTGCGGACGGATAAATTGAATCTTAACCTCGCGCACGAGTTCTCTCGGACAACGCGTGATTCTGATTATTTTTCCCCGAACATTTTAATCGCCGAGTTCAAACGAATTCGCCCAGGATAAAAAAAATCATCCCAAGTGGTTCGGGCTTCCGAATCCATATTTATGCGGGCGATGAATTTTAAATACTCACCGGACGCACCGATTTTCGAAACACGACGTTCCGAACATCACGAAAATTTAGGATGAGCTCGGATAAATAAAAATAAAAATGATGTCGCACTCGTGACAGACGAAACCGATGCGATATTAAAATCAAGATAGACGAAGACGATTAAAATTTAACATCCATTTCATCCACTGATATTACGTGCTTAAATCCGTACTCGTTGTCGAGTGGAATATAAATACTTGGGGTGTTACAGCCCTCCCCCCTTAAAAGAATCTTGTCCCGAGATTCAGAGCGAAAGACTTTCAAGAGTAGAGAAGCATGTAACCCACGTTCAAATCAGCGATAATCGTAAGGCAGTTCCAAGTAAAGGCGAGTGTCTTAGGATGTCGTTTCTCTAGTAGACATAACATGTATCGCCTTAGGCTAATTTAGAGATGTCCAACAATAAAGATGATATCTGCCATGGGAACACATAAGGTTCCATGTGTGCAGTTTCTTTTTTCTGATGACACTGTACTATCTGAGTCTGTTGAGCGAGCGGCAAATACGCGATTTTACCCAAACAAAATCAGATGCAACCTCTTGGGTAAAACACACAGAAAGAGGTTTACCAACAAGTGGCCATTTGAGGAATTCAAGTTCCAGGAAGATAATAAAATTCGAGGAACGCATTAGTGAAGATGATCAACACATGTTGACTTCACAATCAATCCACTTTATCGAGCACTAAGCATGACTCGACTTGATCACTCATGCTGGAAAAGCACACGTGAGGCGATCGAGGCATGACTAGAACGATAATTAGGTGGTTATTGGCCGACTTAATTTCAATTCTTGTAAGTACTTTCGTATGATGGGTTGAACCAAAGTGAGTTTAGACAAATCAATAAAACGATCTCTAAACTCAACCTTTGTTCATTGGGCAGTTACAAGTTAGTAAAACCAACTTGTTGAACTGCTTTTGACATTGAGTAGGTCCTCTCAGTACCATTGGTAAGCCAAGGGTTGAGAGTTCACATTTGCTAGCAAAAGGTCATGCATTTGGGTAGAAATCCATTTGGTTAGGAAATACCTGGATTAATTAAGAGAGTGAATGAATAAACTCCTGCATTTCAGCAGTAGGGGAAACATATCCCCATTTTGAGAGCTAATCAGTTGTCTCTTGACACTAAAAGCTCCAAGGCTTCACCTTTACACAAAGGATGTAAAGGGAACTTGTATGAGTAATCACTACCAAGATCAAAAGAAATGAGACCACACATGGGAGTGGTATGCCCTTTTGATCCAACAGAGATGATAGATGTTGCTTAATCATTTCGACAAACAAAACCGAAATCGTTTCAAGGAAAAGATCTACGGGAGATAACACATTAGTGTAGTTCCACAATGGATCATGACTAGAGACCTTGGTACCAGCATCCGACAAGTAGCACAATCCTGTGTGCGCATTCACAGGAGGTTCTCAGTTTCGCTGCGGCACCATAAGTCATTAATCATGACACCATCACCGAACTAGCACCAACAAAGGATCTCACATAGCAAAAACAGATTGTGCCAAGATAACACATTGATATAGTCTCATAATGGATTATAACTACTAACCGTGATACTAGCGCGTGCCGAGTAGCGCAACCATGTGTGTACATTCACAGGAGGCCCTCGGTTTCGTCACGATACCATCGGTTTTAGTCATAACACCATTACTAGACGTAACCAATAAGAAATCTTGCGCCACACAACTAGACTAAGCAAGGGTAACAATATACAAGAGATACTCCACCTGTAAACACGGTTACAAGTAGAGAGCCAAATAGATCATGGCCCGATGAAATGAACAAGGCATGGCCATAACCTAAATTGGTTGATGAAGGGAATATGATGGGAGACTGTTAATTCAGCCCCAAGCATATTTCTATGCCATCATAGAGGTTACAAGGTCAAGGATTAGTATCTGATTAGATACGGAGGGAAAACAATCACAAAATGAAGTTGGTATGCCTTTGATAGATATGAGGAAACCAAAGGCATCAGACTAAAGAAAATAATCGGACATGCCTTTTCTGAGTTAGGTTGATAAAGCAACATGTCGATTCTTAAGAATAGGCAAAATGGATAAGGTACATCAGCTTGCACCAACTGAATAAGGATATGGTTTAGGATGGAGACATGACTCGAGATTCTTGTTTCAAGTCTGAGTACACTTTAGGTCCAACAAAGATATTATCTAGGCATTTATTTTTATGTGTTTGGTCATGGAGTGATAATGGTAAATTCAACTTTGGGTCATGGTTCACCAACTAAGAACATGGCCTAATTTCCTGTTTAGGCAAACAAGTCACTAACCTTCTATCGGCACATCAAGTACAAGGGCAAACACATAAAGCACCCTAAGAGGTCACCTAAAGAATGGAGGACACCTATTTCATCGAAGTTCATAATTCAGCATTACACCACATTATCTACAATCAATGGTTACTGGAATAAGGATGAGAGAAGCATTTTGGGTGTACAGGTGACAAATATGATGCAACAATCAGGATGCATGCTCGTCCTACACGTCCTCACGAGTTTTTGCCAATCTAATGTGACAATAGCGTTCTATATCGGTGGCATACTTACGACTCTCACGGTATTTTGCTAGTCGTCAGCTACACATACGTTTTCGAGGTTAGTGTACCTGTAGAAAAATCCATCATAGCCCAATTCCTAATGATGCAAGCCACACATGATAGTTTATCACAGTGTATACTCCATATATTGCTATATGGAGGCCATCTCATCATTAAGCGCCGAGCCACGCATAGGCGTCGTTGCCACACTTTAACCATAGGGAAACTCATTATGGTAACTCACCTTCTTACCTGAGCGTAGGTGCGTCGGTACAAGTATATTACACTTCTCAGTATTCCCATGTCTGTATGCCCGTACACATCCATGGGGTACTGAATCCCAGAAAAGTAATTACTTCATATCGCAGCCTTCATATATACATATGTGGAACATGTATATAATCAAGCGCCTTTTACACTCTTTCCTAGACCGACGGTGGTTCGGTCATGCTCTCACATCTCACCTTACCTTGAGCGTCGATCCATTCAACACTGAATGGCCTTAAAAATAACATTACACATGTATGCAATATCCACCCGGTTGTGGGTTAGTGGTTTTAAACTAAGCCACCTGATAGTCCTTAATTTAGGGCTTAACAGAGGATGTCGCTAGCATTATAGTTTTTCAAAGCCAAACCATATGTTTAGTTGAAAATAGTTTTTCAAAACCAAAACTTTTGTTTTGAAAATACGTATGTGATCGAATATACTTAATCCAGCTCCGATATCAGTTGTGGCAGAACCTCCCAAGTTATTGGGCCCACATGCACCTGTCCTTGTCTCAAAGACCTCAGACGGCTATGCATGTGCACCAAATAACTTAACAGGATCTGTCTGAGTGTCCCAAGGACCTCGGATAAACCACTTACAACCAGAACCGCAGGATTAAGTAACACAAATCACACACACCAATATTTTTGCAGCGGAGATCTTATTATCAAATTTTACAAGTTACAAAATTTTTATATTATTTTATCGGAGTGATTACAAAAGTATAAGTTTGAAATATATGCTAGCTCAAGTGACCATCCTCAATAAGAAGTATAAAAGAAGTACTTAGACTTATAAGAAGGCCGAGCCCACCGGCACTTAACACCATCAACAGCAGCACAAGGCTAGAACTTGAAAAACAACAGGGAATAAAACCCTGAGTATGGAATTACTCAGCAAGACTTACCCGACTAAAGAAAAGACTCTTAAGGATATGCTGGATTTGGGAATCAAGGAGAGGCTCTTAGCAAGAATCAACTTAGATACTTTTGCAGAAAAAAGCTTACTAAAGTGAGTCCTTACTTTCAATATTTTAATGCCAGATTAAATATTAATAGACTCTGTTTGCACCTAGTCTAATTTCACCATCTCATCAATACAACATCATTTTTATTCATAATGTTCACATCCTGACTTAGGTTGCAGGGCAGCGATCAAGTCTCCACTCTCCGGGGATATAACGGCGATCCAAATCGATTTACTCAGTTGAGGATCTCTAACCACACGGCATATGTTTCTCGTAAACCTTGCATGTCTACCATCCCCACGGATCCTCCACTGCATGAACAAGTCCGCGCCACCCGAGAGCACACCACCCTTTTTAGGCGGTCCTTTGCCAGGAGGGTACGTGCCACTCTCGCCATCTCTCCACTCCTAGTGCGCGATTGTCTTTTCATGTATGGAATAGCCGGGTTCAAGCTTACCCTGTCCCATATCCAGGGCATGTGGCTAGTTAAGATAGTCCTTGATCAACAGGCCTACATACGCATCCAATCCTTAATTAACCTGGACGGAACATCATCTGTTCCTAGCCCAAGTCCCGATTTAAGTACTTCCATCATTGGGATTGTTTGTGTTCCTTAGGATGAAAAGAGCATCAAAGGGAACTTTACAGTAAGATCCCACCACGCTCTCAATGAAAATATTCTTGCAGGTAGAAGTCATCTTTCCTCAGGATAACCCCTGAGCAAGGCCTTAACGCAAAATACAACCTCTATCCACAAGATCTGAGCAGGGCTAAGCATTTTTGTAAATCATATTTTGATACTTCATCAGAAGTATCTATAAAGGTGTGGATATCAAGGTAGGCAATGCATCAAAGGGTTTCCAAGCAACTCCTATGAACCTAATGCACATTTCACTAGACTTAAAGTGTGCAAAAATTATTTAAAAACACAAGGAACGGGTTGCATGCACCGGGGCTTGCCTGGGATAAACACTAGGTTAGTGTTTGTTAGACGACGATCACTTGACGATCAGCCTTTGTTCTGACACTTGTTTTGTCTGTCCATATTCAGGTTTGTCCATCAGCATCATCCTGTGGATTAGCCCGCGCTTGGGGTCGACTTGGCTTGTCTTCCGCATCGCGTGATGAATTAACGTACCTGAATGAAATGCATTATGCACATGAATGCATATCGACAAGAATTTCACACACCTAAATAGTGCTACGTGATAGCGGAACACCTAGCGGCGAGGCATTGCACAAGTTCATACGAAAATACTAGTTATCGATATACGACTATGCGTAATAATTACGCTTCTCTAAATTAAACGAACCTAACCCAAACATCACAAACAACAAATTATATACATTAATCACGATTAGCCTAAACACACTTATCAGTTAATTAATTAAATTATAAACTTATCTCTTGCTTTATAAATTATACTACATCGCTCACAACGAATTATTCTAATTTTATTTCACACCTCATATATTTTACATATCAACAATTAATCAAACATTTTCGGTTTGGCTACTAAAATATCGTATAAAATCAACGATGACAGCCTTATCGGATAATCATTTGGATTTCTAAACCAATTCTTCACGCTATTAATCCTCACACAATAATCACTTTAAACCTGAGTTTAGCGTGACACGACCACTTCATACGTATGTACACACTCCATTGATGCATGGAGCGAGGCATCACGACATACATCTAATACCTCGACCACGCACCCATGCTAAGAATAAAACACTCTTTACGGACAACTAATTCAACCAATCCATTCATCAGATCAGTTAATAAAAACAGTAAATCAGCTTACCGAGCCAAATCTATCCAAAATCCACAAGAACGACGACAAACTTCGATTCAGACGTTCCACCGAATATCTGGCAAACGTCAATCTGGGGCTTATTTCTCCATATTCTCTTAGGATCCTTTTATCGGCGCGAACACAAGTCGGAGATGCCACGTAGGGACTGGCATTGAGATGAGACGACGGAACAACGACGAACTATCGAGCTGAACCACGACGAGTGATGTTTTGACGTGGATGAGCAATGGCAACTGGCGGACACGGAACGACGATGTGAGGTGCACGGCCAGCTAACAAAGATGAATGTGTGCGGCACAGAAGCGAAAGGAGAACTTGATGGCCGGCTTGGAGACGACCGGATATCAGCGACAAGCACTAGAGTTTTACGACGTCCTAGGACGGGTGCGGAGGCTAACAGCAAAGGACTTCGCGATGGGCAGCGAGGCTCGACGACGTCGGAGTTTTGTGACAAGACAAAGTCGAGCACACAGGGTGTGATGGGAATCATGGCCATAATTTGGGCGAGCTGAGCGACTTCGACGATTTGACGGCAGCGACTTGGGCAAGCACAGCACGGAATGATGTCCCGTCTAGCCGAGCTGAGCACACGACGACTTGAGAACGCTGGGCGCAGGCACGCGACGACCACGGCAAGGAAGCTCCGGGCTGGGATGGCGGGGAAACTCCACGGCGGGAGTCGCGGTTTTGGACAGGGCAGAGGGAAAAACGGCTGAGCACCAGAGGATCGAGCAGATGAGCGCGACTGCACGCAGGGAGCTTCACAAGCTGGAGCAGGCGATGCCGCGGCGCAAAAGGGGGAGCAGGGGACTTGGGCGCTGAGAGTTCCGAGTAGAGGGACCAGAGGCCCAGGGGAGATGGGCGCAGGGAGGAGAATGGTCCGCGCACGGCAACCATGGAATCGAGCCGGAGAAGCGACGCGACGGAGAATTCCAGGACGCGACGCAGGAGAAGCCGGGGAGGAGAAATACGTGCGCAGCAGCCAGAGGCCGAGCTGGGCGAGTGCATGAACAAGCCAGGCACGCGCGGGAGCTTGCTCGTGGCCAAGAAAATGGGTGCCGGCAGGGAAGCAAGGGAGCACGGCTGGGCACGCGCCAGCGAGGGAGAAACCAGGCTCAGCGAGTAGAGCACAGGAGAGGAATCCACAGCGCGCAGGCGCTGGCTAGGCGCTAGCGAGTAGGGAAGCTCGGCTGATAGAGAGAGAAGCAGGGAGCGCGCGCAATGGCCAAGAGAAACTCGACGAGCCGGAGTACAGGGCGCCGCGAGATGGAACACCGCAACACGCCATGGAGAGGAGACGCGAGAGAAGCAGGGAAACTGAGGCCGGAGGAAGAAGATACGATTGGATAAGAAACAAACGTGCTCAGCGGCGGGGTGAAAAAAAATCATGGAGAGAGAGCTACAGGATAGGGATGAACGAGATAGGGATGAAGTGATATTTTTTTTGATTTTCTTTTCTTTCTTTTTTTTACCGAGAATTAGAGATATTTTTGAATCCTGATTTTTTAGTGACGTATGGGTCAATACATAATACGGATATATTTTATTTTTTTCTGAATCATGCAATAAAAGTCAGAAGAATAAATGTTTAGACAGTTCGGTCTGAATCTCGTTTAGATAATTTTCATGACTATTCTGGCCATGATGAAAACGGACCAGATTGACACGAGTTCGACTTCGGTATTTTAATCTGCTCTGCGTGATTCGACCGAAATTAGCCGAAACTAGATCCGCTAATGTATACGCAATTTCGTCGTCAAAACAGTATGCGGACGGAAAATTGAATCTTAACCTCGCGCACGAGTTCTCTCGGATAACGTGCGATTCCGATTATTTTCCCCCGAACATTTTAATCGCCGAGTTCAAACGAATTCGCCCAGGATAAAAAAATCATCCCAAGTGGTTCGGGCTTCTGAATCCATATTCATGCGGGCGATGAATTTTAAATACTCACCGGATGCACCGATTTTCGAAACACGACATTCCGAACATCACGATAATTTAGGATGAGCTCGGATAAATAAATATAAAAATGATGTTGCACTCGCGACAGACGAAACCGATACGATATTAAAATCAAGATAGATGAAGACGATTAAAATTTAACATCCATTTCGTCCACTGATATTACGTGCTTAAATCCATACTCGTTGTCGAGTGGAATATAAACACCTGGGGTGTTACAGTCGGGCAACTCCCGCTGGCGATCAATCAGGGGAGCTTTAGTCGATGGTGGAGGGGAGAGGTGGGCGCACACCATGCTAGCAACCAGACGAAGCTTTTGGAGTTCGGAGTTCCTCTCTAAAACAAGGGTGTCCGCCCGGCACCCAGCAGCAATGGCATTTTCATAGGCGAGCAAGAGCTCGTGTGTTTTCTCTATGGTGGTTGCCCTCACCTCATCCGCCGTAACCTTCGCATCCCGCGCTTGAACGAGCATCTTGTGGAGCTCTACGGGAGGAAAAGCATGAAGCAATCAAGGGCGGCAGATGGTCGATACATGAAGGGTAAGAAAATGGCGGACCTTCGGTCGCGTCGTGCCCCCTTGCAAGCTCCGAGCCTGCCTGCACCAGGTGAACTCCACCTCCCGCAATGATGATTCGGCCAGCTCGGAGCGAGACTTCACTCCGTGGAGCGCCACCTTGAGTTGGGAGCCCTCGTCCTGAAGGAGATCCAAGTCACCACAAGCTCTATCGCAGTTCACGTGCAAGGAATACGCCTTGCCTAGAAGGCGCAGATCTCAGAGCAGAGGTCGGAAAGCTCGCGCTCTTCCTCTTCAACGTGGGCGACACTCGTGCAGAGTTGCCTCGCCTCCACCAGAGTCATTCGCAGTGCCTCCACCTGAGCCTTCGCTTGAGCAAGAAGGCACTGGAGAAAGAGACCATACAAACAATACGGATAAACAAAAGATCGTGGAAAGAGCGACCACAAAGGAAATACTTACCCACCCTAGGCTGTGTTCGGTTCCCTGGGATATAATCCCCAAGATGAATTTTTCCACCCAGGGAATGAGTGATCCCCATGCGGTCACTTAATCCCGTTGGGGGTACAATCCCTGTCAGGGAATAATCCCTATGCCAAAATCCTGTTCGGTTAAGCCATGGCTGAAAATGCTAAAAGCAATACTAGAACGGTACGATTCACAAAATATCTCCAGATGGCGTAGAGGAGGTTGGAGAGGCACACAATTGAGCAGCCAATGCCAATGCCAATTATGAAGCAACTGTTCAAATGAGTAGCTGCAGATAATTCATAGATCCATATAAACAAAAGCAAGTCGCACGCTGCGTGGATGATTCAATTACAAAATTCAAAGGCAAAATTAGTTTACAAGAACCACATTATTACAGTACAGCCCTTGTTCATAATACCTAATGTTCATTGGTTTCTTCAGATGCAGCTCTCTGTCATAAACACCAAATATAAGAGCAAGTTAGGCCTAGGAGACAAGATATAAATAGAGTAACTTTGCACAATTAAAGAACAAAATGCATATTTTAACGGAAGTGATTTTTTTTCATTGGTATGGTCCTGACCAAACTAAAAAAATATGAGCCAAAGAAAGTTACAAGGAACGAATTTGCTGCAAGCTTCAACCGTGCTGCAAGCTTACCCTGATATTTTTTGGTTTTCTCGGCATGCTCCAGGGTCTTTAGCTCTCTACGCAGAGTAATAAAAAGAACACTTAGAGTAAATTTTCATGGTTTTCACAGTGACCAAGGAACAGCTTCTACAGCATTCACAACTAAAGGCATTAGACCAAGGGATCCTTGTATAACTATTGGAAAACAGAATCAGTTCCAAAACTGCTAACTAACACTCGTTAGTCAAATTTTGGAACGGCCGGTTCACCCATGGCAGAAGAAAAGATTGCTACTCCAGCAGGTTATACATAATTTATTATTTGCAACTGATACACGAGGCATGATCCCTCGTATTATGTGCATCCAAAAGACATGATTATAGTTCAGGTTCCTCGTATTTAACATATGTGCATCCAAAATACATGGATGTATTATAATTCAGGTTTTCTGCCAGTTGTGAACGTTCAAAAGCCAGAAACAACTGCTATGCAATTCTAGGAATATATAACACAATTCTAATACACTATAATCATCACATCATGCATGTATTTATCATTCAGAGCTAATCTTTAAAATTTGGAAGACATCCCTATTTTTGGAGGATATCGGCCGGACGGTGCATCATCGCCACTAAAATTTTAAAGGCAAGTATAAAAATATTATTATAGCGTTAGGAGACTAGCGCAAGTTGTTGGAAATACTATGAAAATGAATCAACAATAAAGTGTGCTTGTTTATATAGGTATACCTGCTAAGCCATCTCATCCCTCAACCACATCAATGCAGCCTCTCTATCATCATTGCATGCACTCAAGAATATCTGTCGATTGTCAGGGTCCTTGAACACCTTATATGCTTTGACCTTCTCCTCTTTTGTGACTTCCAATGTGTTTAGAACTGCTATGCAATTCTTAATTGAGAAATCATCACCTCCCCTTGCCTCCCTTTCTCTTGCCAATTGTGTCGCTTCATCTTCAGCTTGTTTGCTTCTAATGTCTAGGTACCTCTCCATCAGTGTTTCTATGTTGGAACTCTTCTTCGGCCTCTTTGGTCCTTTTTCTTCTTCATTCCTTGAAATAGCAGAAGTCCTTTTTGACCTTTCATCATGCCTATCAGCATTTACATCAACCCCTTCAACTTCATACACTCTGTCTTCTACTTCATTTTGTCTGTGATCCGCCAAAGGGTCTCCCATATCTTCACGGTCTTCTACATTGATAGGAACATCTCCAGACCCAATTTGTGTGAGATCTGGACCATTTGGTTGAGTAGAAGTGAAGTTGTAGGTCCCTTCAGCAGTATTACCTATACAATGAAGTTTTAGTGCAAGAAATAGTACAACATAGTGAATAAACTTAGTTACTGGTAAAAGGAAAACTAACCATCATGTAGCTCTCCCAAAGCTTTAAACAGAGGAAAAGATTTGTTGCGGAATTTTTTAGCCCTTGGAAATGACTGCACAATAAAGTAAGAAACTAAATGTGAGATGAATAAAACAAACAACACTTAAATATTCATGTAGATGCCAAGCTAAGAACTGACAACACACAAAAAGATCTCAAGTTTACAGAAACATGGTAATAAACTTACTTTGATTATGTTGTCCCATATCGGTGGATCAGCTTGAATCATACACCTTTTCTCATCCCAAGAAACTCCGCTTTGTTTCCTCGCATCTTTCAACATCCTGTAATCTCTCTTTAACTCCTTTTCCTTTTCTTGGATTTGAACTTTTGAGAAACCTGCATATCTTTCCCTCTCTTGAAATTCCTTGGCAATCTTGTTCCATGCATCGGGTGTCCAACCATTGTTACCCTTATATTCAGGTGTATTGTGTTCATGTAACAAGTCAACAAGGGTCTTCTCTAACATAGAATTCCAATTTGCTCTTGTTTTCCCTGCAAATCAGCACATAAACAACATAAGAAAGAACCAAAACTAATCAGAAAGAACCAACATGTATACCTTTTGGAGAGCCTCCATGTGTCTTTGAAGCAGTAGCTATAGGAGATTTTTTCTTTTGTGCACCTTTAGATAAGAGCATGTTAAATCTAGGAGAGCCCCTTGCAAGCATGTTTAATCTTGGAGACCCCCTTCCAAGCATGGCAACTTATAACAGGAGCATAATTAGAACATGAAAGCATAATTGTGAATAACAATAACTTTTAAAGCATAAATGAAAGCATATTCGAATAACATTAAAGCACCATAACTAGTACAAACTACATTTCCTAAAAACTTATTGCAATCCCAATAACATTAAAACATATTCTAATGCATCACTAATTGCTTCTATGTTGTTGATAATCAATCCACATTTGTTGTGCAATTGTGTCTCTGAGATTATTGCCTTGTTCACTTCCTTGATCATTGCTTTGATCTCCATCTGGAAGGTCAACAATATTGCCTTGAACATTTTCTGCCTGATCTTCTAACCATTGTTCATCTCCTTTGAGAGACCGAATAATGTTGTGCAACACGGCAGCTGCTACCGGTATCTTCACTTGGTTTTCTATTTTGTGAAACGTGGCAACCTTAAGGATGGGGAAGCGTTTCTTTATAACTCCCAAGGCCCTTTCAATATGATTCCTCAACACTGCATGGCGATGATTAAAGATCTCCTTGTAGTTTTGTGGTCTTCGACGACCTGCCCCATATTCCTTCAAATGATACCTAACTCCGCGATATGGGGCAAGGAAAGATGGTGTGTTGGCATAACCGCCATCTACTAAATAAAATTTCCCCAGGGGTACTTGAAAGCCATTGTTCATTGCATCCCTAAGAACTCTAGCATCCGTCGCGGACCCCTCCCACCCAGTGGATATGAAAGTTACATTGAGATCAAAATCACACGCTACCATTACATTCTGAGTAAGAGTGCCCTTCCTATTCCTAAATGGAGCGCCTTTGTCAGGTGATATCGATATAGGCACATGAGTGCCATCGATTGCACCAATGCAATTCTGCATAGAAAAAACTGCATGTGATTTTCTAAACATTGGAAGGAAACGAACAGTTATTGACATATGATAGAATAGTTCATGTAATCACCTTGAAGTAGGGATAAAACCGAGGATTCCTTTCGATTTTTTGATGGACATGATTAGGATTTGGTGGCTTCAAGAATTGCTTGGAGAGGACAGGAACAACTAGGTCAAAGAAATGCTTTATGTGATGATGAAATGTATCACCACTATGCCCAAATTCTTCTATTAGGTCTTCAAACGAGGCATTATGGCTGAGCATGTATAAGAAGAATGCTAGCTTTTCCTCGACCTTAATTCTTGTATCACGAACCAGCCCCTCTCTTCTAAGATAACTTGCCAACGATTTGAAAATTTCAGGCTCCATCCTGAACGCTACCCGACAGTTCTTCACATGACCTTGAAGCAACTCCTGAACATGTTCTTCACCACTTAATTTTGACGTATGCCTTCGCTTCTTTTCCCTTACTGTGTTGGAACTAGAACCCAATATATGTAGCATAGGTAAAAAAACAGCATCATATCATCATCATCATCATCTCTCCTCTTCCTAAGGTGATCACTTAATGCCACATCCATTGCTAACTAAAAAGAAATTCATTGCAGAAAATAAACACCAACAAAAATAGAACATGATGTAATAAAGAACATTTAGGATATAACAAGTACCTAAAGGAGAGGGTATAGGGTCCCAAGACGGTGGAAGTTCGTCTTCTCCAACTCGAACTGGTGCAGGGATAATCTAGAAATATAATAGGTTTTTGTTAGAAATACATAAATACAAGTACAAGTAAATATATGTACTCTAAACTGAAACATTGCGGGGTTCAAAAATGAATAGAAATATAACATGTTTCTAATAATGATTCGAAACTTAGAGCTCATTACCACCCTTAATTGTATAGACGTCAAGAAGCTAGAAGATAAGAAGACACTCTTATTTTAACTAGAATAAAAGTACAGAATATGCTTTTATTTAGAGCTGACCTCGGACATGATTACATTCTTTAGGAAGGGAACATCAAAGTCTAGGCTTGTTTTATACAGCGAGGATCATGAATTAGTGGCCGATAATTCCACATATGTTCGGGTTGGTGCAATGTTAACACCTGCATTGCCTCCATGGAAAACTGGCAATAACAGCACGCAACCGGCAACCACACAAACAATGGAGCAACTGTCGACCAAGCTAAAGAACAGAGGAACAAAGGCAACCAGTTTGGGTGATCGATTCATTCAACGATTACCAGCTGGTTCCAAAGATCATCTAGTTTTGGCACGAACTGAATACTTTAGCACACCAGCGCAGCTTGCATTTACCTTAAAAAAATAATTGCGCTATTTTGCTATTCCCAAATACCAAATGCAGAACCCAAGAACGGTTGTTTCTCCATCCTTCTACGAAAGAAAAGGCAAAAGAAAAGGGAAAGTAAAAGGAGGAGGGAAGACAACGGCCACATGCCCACCACGAGGGGCCCCGCGCTAATGGGAGACCGAGGGAACCCACAACGGCATCGGCTACGAGGCAGCCCAGCCCCAGAAGCCGCCCCGAGCCCCGCAGATTGCCAGCGGTCGGCGCAAGTCTGAACTCCCCCACCCAATCCCCGCCACGGCGACGGGCCGAGCCCGACCGACGCCGGCGGGAGAGGGCAGAGACGGAGAGAAAGAGATGGGCATGGGGGCAGCTTCTGGGACCTGCTGAATCGCCGTTGACCTCTCATTCTGGGTCGTCTCCCACAGCACCGCCATCCTGGCGCGCTTGCCGCGGGCACGGAGCCCGCACCTCCGCCAGGTTCGATCCAGATCCATCTTCCAAGTTCGATCTAGGTACTAAAATCGCAGATCCAGATCCATCGACGACGAAAGGAAGAGGAGGAGTACGTGCTTACCGGTGAGAAACATATTTCCATGTTGGGCGTGGCCGTGGCTCCGTGGGAGCCGCGTGTAGCTCGAGCGGCTACTGCCTAGAGGAAACTTCTAGCGGACGGAGCCGACGAGACGGTGGTAATAGAAAGCCCAGAGAGGAAGGAGGAAGGAGCATACCGGTGAGAAGCGGCCGCCGTAGCAGATCGGCGCCGGAGAGAAGAATGTTGTATCCACAGCCGTCGTGTGCCCTTCGCGAACGCCCTTCGCGTTCGCTGTGGTTCAGACGGGGATATTTTCCACCCCCAGTCGACCGGGCGCGGTTCCCGGGCTGAAAAGACGAGGAACGATCTGGATACGATCCATGTCGAGCATAACCGAACGATTGTTTTTTATGGGCCGGGCTTATTTCCCGAGGGGACGGATCCATAGGGTTTGGTCTCTATTCCCTGCCGGGAAAGGCCTAAACGAACATACCCTAGGGGACAAAGTCCCCCGTCACTAATGCTCGAGCAGTCGAGATCGCATCCCCGAAACCACTAAGCATGCACTTAACGGTTTCTAGGGCCACGTAACCTCGGAGCGAGGCCAACTCGAGTCACCTCCACTCCTCCACCTCCACTTTGCTACCCTCCACAAGCCATGCAGGCAACGCGACCTCGCTGGCAACCATGGCCGGTGTTGTTTTCTCCCGAAGACCGACAGACCCGAGGGCTGGCTGCCCCACCTCTAAGCTACCCTCGGCTGTGACGACGGTCGGCAGGGGTGCAAGAGCAGGAAGAGGCGGGGGCAGAGCAGACGATCCCCCTGGTGAGGACACACCAGGGGCAACTATGCCCACCGCCAGGAGTTCCACTAGGGCAGAGACGGACGTTGACGAGTCGATGAGAACCACCTTTGGGATGGTCGCGCTCGCCGCCCGTGGAATGCCTGGGACAACAGTGCCACCACCACAGGGGAGGATGGTGACACATCGCCTGAGGGGACTCCCTTGGGAGCTGGAAGGGGGCAACACCCGTCAATCGCAACCCGAAGGCCTAGGGAGATGGAGGCACCGCTCTGACCACCAAGGTCAGGGCCCTCACATACTTGTGCGACATGTACGTGCTGGACGGAAAGAAGAAAAGAAGGGAGCATCAGATAGAAAATGAAGGACCAGGAGCAAGAATGGGAGCAAATCGACATACAGGGATGATCGCTTCCTGGTAATCACTTTCCCTAACGCAACCGGCAAGGGAATGAAAGGTCACAGCGCAACCCAAGAAGCCACCTCCACACGGTGCCCTGTGGGATCCAATGGCATCGCGAGGGACACCGACACCTGCGCCGTCGCTCTCACGGCAATGACTGTCGTGACATCGACAGAAGGCGCCGCAACTAGGACGAGATCCACGGTCAACCCGCCCATTGCAGCCGGGGCGTTAGAACTGGTTGTGTTGTCACCGCGGCGTGATGGACACTGACCAACATCGTGATCCCCGTTCCATTGGAAGTAGTGGAAGATGCTTCCTCTGAGCTAGGAGGGGGAGCGACTCCCTCGCTCGACTCAACTGGGCGAATGACATCCCTGCCCTTCTTCTTCTTTGCTTGAAGGCACCTCATGTGCGCCCCAAGGTCTCTCGTCACTCCTTTTCCACTTAAGCTCCAACTGAACTATGACCCCTTCGGGGAGTGGTGGAAGACTGGGCGCCAGAGGACCAATCCCCTGCAAGGACCACAACTCAAGATCACCAGCGAAGCGAAACAAAAAGAGAGAGGAACAGACAGAAGGGCTCACCAAGGGCTAGAAGTCCTTGTGCATGAAGGACCCTAATGGCAGCGCGGTGGCGACCTTGACTCTTGCCTCAATCTTGCACAGCGCGAGTAGCTCGAGGGAGTGGCGATCGGGGTCATTAACACCAGAATACTTGTGCGTCAACCTCTGACGAGCCATCAAGGGATGAACTCGGCAATGCATAAAGACGCGCACAACTTTTACAAAATTAGATGATTAGTTCATTTTAATGCTATAAAGTGGCATTAAAATGAATTAGTTTCTATCTTTCTTTTCAAAATTTAAGAGACATATTTCTAATCTCTACTAATCCTTAAGATCTCAGTGTAGGAGTCCACTAGGGCTTCACCGTGCCCCCGCCCTGGCGCCCCCGGCCTCCACCCGCGCGTCCACGCCCCTGCGCCCCTCACTGCGCGTCCGCATCCGCCGATTCCGCATCCACATCACTGCGCGTCCTCCTCCTCCTCTCCCTCTCACTGCGCATCCGCATCCGCTGATTCCGCCACCTCCTCCTCCTCCCTACCCCTATGCCCCGAGATCTCGCATCTGCTCCATCTATGGAAAGCCACCACGCGCCGTGGATCGCCGCTCTCTACCGCCACCTCAATGGAAGGTTCATCGCTCTCTACGTGGATCCACCACCTCCTCCTTGGCCGCCGTCAATGGAAGGTCCCAGATCTCCTCTCCCATTACTCCTCTCCCCATTACCGCGCTCGAGGTCCGCCACCTCTGCCTCGGCCCGCCGTCAATGGAAGGTCCAAGATCTGCTCTCCCCATTGCTCCTCTCCCCATTACCGTGCTCGAGTCAGTGGGAGGTCCACCATTTTTGGAAGGTCCGCCACCTCCTCCTCAGCCCGTGACAAAAATGGCGTGGGAGATTCGCCACCTCCTCCTCGACCTGTGGCAAAAATGGCGTGGGAGATCCACCACCTCACCTCCTCCCATTCCCGCGCCCGCGCCTGATATGGAAGGTCCACCGGAGGGACTCGGGCGTCGAGGCCATGGCGAAGCCGCACCCCTTCTCCACTTGCCTCGCGCGCGGCGGCCGAGATGGTGTTGGCTGGGTTGTTCGGGATGGTGCTCCTTCCCGCCCTCCCTTCTATCCTCACCCCCAATTCGACGAGAATCATGTAGCCCAAATCTGAGGCGGAGGCACCTGCACTGTCGATGGAGGTGTCGAGTCTGCGGTGGTGTCTGTAGATGGGAAGGCATGGTGTGCGGCGGCAGCGACTAGGTGGTGTCGCTGATCCTGCCCTCCTACGGGCTCACTGGCACGCTCTCCACGGCCATCGGGAACCTCACGTTCCTGCGTATGTTGAACTTGAGCTCCAATTGGTTCCGTGGGGAGGTCCCACCGACCATCGTTCGCCTTACGCATCTATAGGCGCTAGACCTGAGCTACAATGCCTTCTCCGGTACGTTGTTTTTGGGGCACTAGGATTTTGGAGGGTCTAAGTACATGCTTGTCGTGCATACTTTTGGTGATATGTATAGTATATATC
The DNA here is from genome assembly GCA_029449295.1 of Zea luxurians. Classification (NCBI taxonomy): domain Eukaryota; kingdom Viridiplantae; phylum Streptophyta; class Magnoliopsida; order Poales; family Poaceae; genus Zea; species Zea luxurians. The sequence continues at coordinate 46,302,993 of JAOPSE010000005.1, read as the reverse complement.
ACTATCACATATTGTTTTATATCACCATCTTACCTGTAGAGCTTGTGAATCAGTAAGGAGCGATTAGGCTCTATTTTGGTAAAAAGGAATGATCAGAAATTTTAGGTAAAAAGAAATGACTTTGCCTTGGCTTCTTGATGATAACTTACTTTCACTCGTCTCCTTATCAACAAGGCTGGGCATCAAGCAAATTAATGCTGATCAGGAAAAAGAGAGAGAGAGACCATATTATTGCTTTTGATTTTGTTTTACTTAGATGTTAAGTTCCCTTGAGTTTTTTTACAAGGAGTCATGGTTTTTGGGTGATGGTGGAGTGGTTTGTATCGATGAATTTGATAAGATGCGACCTGAAGATAGGTTGGCACCAGTTTATATGTTTGGTGAAACTAGAATAGACATAGTAAATCTTCTTTCTTGGTATGCTCTGTCGAAACCTCATTAACCTAGTCCCTGTTTTCTTATAGAATTCCAGAGCTGTGATTCCCAAGGCCATGGAGCATCAGACAATATCAATTGCCAAAGCTGCCATTACAATAGTACTCATTTTAGGGACTTCATTTCTTGCAGCTGCCAATCCAATTGCAGGATGCTATGACGCTCTTAAGGTTCGTAAACATGTATTTATTGATGCAATAATTATCCACTGTATAAAGTATAAATTGTCCTAGCTATACAGGCAAGCCAATTAATTTGACAAATTTTCTTTTGTTGTTTGAAGCCAAACTAACTTGTATATCTTTTCTTATAAATTCCATTTCAATCATATGTTGCTTTCTGATAAGTCATATGCTTCAATTCACGCGGTTGGTTATACAGTTCTTGGTGGTGATTATTGAAATTGTACTTAACTATTTTACAATATTTAGAAAGCCTATTTGGTTTCAACAGAGTTCATGTATCTTTTCATTCTTGATGAAATTATGGTATAGAGTTTGATATTTGAAGCACCCAAATGTAAAATGATTAGCAAAAGTTGTAGAAGAGATTCAAATAAACCAGTTGTCATTCACATAGTTTAAACCACTATTGTGACTAAGATTCTCATAAGCTCTAAGTTGCCTAATAATTTATTACAATATGACACACTAAAGTTATTTAAAAGATAACAAACTACGGTTAATGACCCTTAGGTGTAGCTGACTGAGGCAGAGCCTTGCCACAAACCTTGCTTGCAGTTTGAGCAGAGCTGGCCCTACGAGGTTGATAAACATCCTTGTAGGTTGCAGATGAAGCCTCTATAATGCCATCCTTCTTGTCAGCATATCAACACTGGAACAAAACCATTAACAATAGGAGTCAAGAGTGCCAGCTCGCAAGCTCAGCTATTAGGCTCTCTCAAATTGGGCATTGTGCAAATACTGTCTCATTATCCACCATTGAAGAAGCATCGACACTATCCTTGTCCATGGTAGGGCGTTGCCATAGGTTCAGGCATAAGCACCTCTATGGTGGTCGCTAGGGCCAGGTCGAGAGGCTGGCCACCGTCCATAGGTGACATGGTTGGAGGGACCTGGGTTGTGCATGGCTTGTCCATGGTGGGTGTGGAAGAGCTATCACCAAGGATCACCGGTCAGCTCACATGGTGGCTCATGCTCCTTGTCCGAAGTGTATGGAACCTCATTGCCATCATTCTTGTCTGTGATGAGTGCTTTGCCACAGCTATTAGTGTGGGGGACAGATATCCCCCGGGTCCACTAGAAGGCAAGAAGGCCTCGCGAGAGGCTTTGGGCCTGCTACCTCGCAAGGCCATCCCTTCGTGGGCCGGGATAGAACTACTGGCGAAGTGGGTCGACACGAGAAAGAAGTAGACTCAGGCCCAAGCAACTCGTCAGACTTGAGCGCTATCCATAGCGCCCACCCGACTTTCCTGCACGCAACGCCCTGGAATATCGGGGCAGCATAGGGATAAGTCGGCAAGATTGTAGGAAGATCAGTTCAGTCGGTTCACTCTTATTTAGGGTATGCATAATCATCACGTATGCATGTAGTGCCCCACGGTCGAGTATCTAAGGCCTAGGGGGTACCCCATCATTTCCATCGACCATCTACCTATCTCATTAGCTTTTCTCCATCCTGGAGACTTCCTTTGTAACCTACCACAAAAAGATTCACACCAGGAAGTAAGGTATTACGCCTTTCCAAGAGGCCCGAACCTATAGAAAATTGCTTGTCGTCTCTCGTGCATCCCGCACGAACCATTGAGTTACAGTCAACAACACCATCCAACCCAAAAAGCACTGCAAGGGGTAACCCTGGGTGTATGGTCGGACTCTAAACACAGACAGCTGGCGCGCCATTTAGGGGGTGTGTCGTTGACCCAAGCTAGCTCAATGGTCATTACTTCCCAGTGCAAGATCGCTCTTCGCCCTAGATTCGTGTTCTGCTTCGGAACCATCTCATCCATAGCAGATGAGAAAGGAATTCTGCACTGCATAGCAGATCCGCTGGAGAAGAAGCTTTCCCCAGAAATCCCTAGGAAAGCCGGAACAAGACAACGGATAGCGCAGCCTCCTGCGCCTCAGGCGAAGGCTACTTTTTATAAGTCGAAAATCAGGAATTTACCTGGCCGAAGAACTCTGCTATCCACTTCGCCCACAAAGGAGTGGACGCGGATTACAAGAAAGAAAGAAGCAAGCGTTCCAAAAATGGGGACGGAGCTCCGCCGAGTTATCTTTTCGGCACCTTTGCCCTCAAAGGAGGACGGAAAGAAGCACACCATCACAACAACTCCTTTCTACCCCGACATTCTCTTCATCAGGGGGAGATTGGAATCATCTCCAATTTTCGACGATGAGCCGACCGTGCAAGGGGAAGAACCTCCCTAGCGTGAAGCACGACGACGAAGGAACAGACGCTGGAATGTTCGGCGACATCACGAGGCCGGGGAACAGGATCTAGCGCAGCCCATATCTCGAGATGAAGTTTCAGAAGTAGGAGAAACTCCTGATGAGCGAGTATACCGAGAAAGGCGGAATTCTCGCCGACGTGATCACTGACAAGCTCAGGACCGAGAGCGAGAACAAGCCAAGCAGGGCGTAAGGTTGCGCCGAGAGAATCCCCTCTTTGCTCGAAACCTGAACCCTGACTTCGCCCGTGCAATGAACACGCCGAGCGAAGTCGGAGGAGTGCTGACCCAGATAGCTGATGGCCTCCCGTGAACTCTGGGCGCTGAAGGCTATCGGCGGCTGCTTACTTGGGCAGCTAACAACCTACTACCTATCACTCATCCCCCGAGCGACCTGCGACACACCATCAATAGTCGGCGAGACGCGCGGAGCTCCATCAACGCTTCGCGCGACCGACGACACGAAAACAAGATGAGGCACCGGGAGGAGTATGACCGAGACCATGGCGTCCCGGCTCGAAGTCACGCCACCCGAGTTGAGTCGGTTGCGGCATCAACTAGTGGCCCGATCCGGAGAGGGTCGAGACGACACATCACCGACTCCCCTCCCCAGGACCGAAAACATGAACGCCGACAGGAAGACACATGTGGAGTCTCCGCACTTACTCCACGTCTTCGGGCCATCCAGTGGCCCCCTAACTTCAAAGTCTCCAACGTCGACAAGTACGAGCTTAAGCAGGAACCGGGGGGCTGGTTGGCCGTCTACACGACCGCCGCCCGGGCCGCCGGGGCAACAGAAGATGTAATGATAACATATTTGTCCATCGTCCTTAGGCAGGATGCACTGCAGTGGCTAAGGCATCTGCCACGAAACTGCATCAACGATTGGAGCGACTTTAGTCGGCGGTTCATCGCCAACTTCTAGTCCCTCTCTAACAAGCTAGCGCAGCCATGGGACTTCAAATCCATCAGGCACCAGGGGGATGAAACACTTCGGTCATACCTCAGGAGGTTTCAGACCATGAGAAATCGCATCCCCGAAGTCACCGAGGCAGCGGTGATCGAAGATTTCTACCAGGGATCCAATAACTCAGCCTTTGTCTGAGCCATATTGCAGAAAGCATCGACCACCTCCGAACAGCTATTTCGAGAGGCAGACCTCTACATCACCACTGATGAGCGGGCCCAGGACCTCATCTGAGGAGCGAAACCTGCACCACCAGCACCACGACGCGACACGAACCAGCAACACGACAGGCGCTGGGAGAAGAGGCCACGTGAGGAGGTACACGCCGCCGGACCACCCGTTGCTCGAGCACGAGGTGCGCCCCGCGGAGGCGAGCGGACACTGGATGACATCCTCGACGCCCAGTGCCCATACCACATGGACATGTGCCACACCCTATGGAACTGCAGGGACTTCAAGCACTATGTCGGACATGGCTGACCGTTCCAGCCTCTACCACCTCCCCCACCATGAGGAGGGCCCGGCGAGCCCAGGCAGCCTCAGCAACCAGAAGGGGGAGGGGGTGGAGCATTCCCACGCGTTGACAGGGAGGTCAACGTCATCTTCGGAGGACACGGGTCGCAGGAGAACAGAAGGCAGCAGAAGCTCAATGATCGGCAGGTCCTAGCGGCAACCACCAGTGCCCCAGCTTCTTATCGGTGGTCAGAGCATGCAATAACCTTTAGCTGAATGGATCAGTGGCTGAACTTCGACCACCTCGGCAAGTACCCGCTCCTCGTTGATCCGGTGATCCGAGAGAGTAGGGTAAAGAAAGTACTAGTGGACGGGGGAAGTAGCATTAACGTTACCTTCCCCCGGACACTCCTAGCCTTGGGGGTTGGACTCAAAGACCTCACCGAGTCAGATACACCCTTCTTCGGTATCGTGCCGACCGAAGGAGAGTACCCACTTAGGCACATCTACATGCCCATCACCTTTGGGACTCCGGAGAACTACAGAACTGTGTTCCTGAGGTTCGAGGTGGCACGTTTTGACTACGGGTACAATGCCATCATCGGTAGGCTAGGACTGGCGAAGTTCATGGCCATTCCGCACTACTCATACATGATATTGAAGATGTCGGGACCTCAAGGAATCATCACCGTGCGCGCTGACTTCTAAGGCACCGTGGAATGCTTTCAGGCAGCCATCCAGGTAGCCCTTACTGCCGAACCCCCGACAGCTTCCCCCGTGCAGGTGGACACCAAGCCGGAGGAAGACCTCACAATAGCCACTAACGAAGCTCAAGCCGTGACCTCTATATGGTCGACTGAGGAGACTAAGAGGATCAACCTGGGATTCGTCGATGAGCGCAAGACTGCCATCATCAGTTCCAGCCTTGACGATAAATAGGAAAGCGTGCTCGTCCGATTCCTGCAAGATAACTGAGACGTATTCGCATGGCAACCTGCGGATATGTCGAGAGTCCCGAGAGAACTAGCCGACCACAAATTGAAGGTCTATCCTCAAGCAAGGCCAATTCGACAAAAGCTACGTCGTTTCACGCCTGATAAAAGAGAAGCTATTCGCGCCGAGCTAGCCCGCTTAGTGACTGCAGGGTTCATTAGGGAGGTGCTGCATCCCGAATTGCTAGCAAATCCTCTCCTTGTACTCAAAAAGAATAAAGTGGATTGGCGCATGTGTGTCGACTATACCGATCTCAACAAGCATTGTCCGAGGATCCCTTCGGTCTCCCTAGAATAGATCAGGTAGTCGACTCGACTGCTGGCTGTTCTATGCTATCCTTCCTAGACTGTTTTTCTGGATACCATCAGAACAGCCTAGCAAAAGAAGACAAGGAGAAGACTGCTTTCATCACCATGTTTGGAGCTTTCTGCTATACCTCCATGCCGTTCGGCCTCAAGAACGCGGGAGCAACTTACCAAAGAGCCATCCAAACATGCTTAGCCGATCACTGGGGCAAGCGGGTGGAAGCCTACATCGATGATGTGGTAATCAAAATAGAAAACTCAGAAAACTTCATCAAAGATTTGCAGCTGGTCTTCAATAGCCTGAGGCGCACCGGTGGAAGCTCAACCCAGAAAAGTGTGTTTTCAGGGTACTGGCAGGGAAGTTACTCAGATTTATTGTCAGCCACCGAGGGATTGAAGCTAATACGGAAAAAATCGAGGCTATCATGAGAATGGAAGTGCCACGATCACAAAAAAGGTGTAGAGGCTTATTGGATGCATGGCAGCCTTGAGCAGGTTCATATCAAGGCTAGGCGAGAAAGGCATGGCATTCTACAAGTTGCTCAAAAAGACGGACAAGTTTTAGTGGACCACAGAGGCACAGGAAGCTCTAGAGGCACTAAAAAAGTTTTTGACTACACCACCAGTACTCAAGCCACCACGCCGAGCTACGTCGAATTAGTCGGCAGAAGATCTATTGTTATACATCTCCTGCACGACTCACGTGGTAAGCATCGCGTTAGTAGTCGAGCGGGCAGAGGAAGGACATGCATACCTGGTGCAGCATCTATTCTACTTCATCAGTGAAGTCCTCAGGCCCTTAAAGATAAGGTATCCTCAAGTCCAGAAGTTGTTGTACGCGGTACTCCTAACCGCTCGCAAGCTCCGTCACTACTTTGACGACCACAAAGTCATAGTAGTCACAGGATTTCCAATAGGAGATATTCTCCACAACAAAGAAGCTATTGGAAGGATAGCCAAGTGGGCATGCGAGTTAGGTGCTCACGACATAGAGTTCTGGCCCCGCACGGTAATAAAGACTCAGGCGCTGGTTGACTTCGTATTAGAGTGAACTGAGCACCAGGTCCCCAGACAGTCCAGAGGTTACCGAGGTGTGGAGAATGTACTTTGATGGCTCGTTGAAGCTGCAAGGAGCGGGTGCAGGGATTCTCTTTATTGCTCCTGGAGGTGAGCAACTCAAGTATGCACTCCAGCTACTATTTCTAGCATCAAATAGTGCAGCAGAGTATGAAGCACTGATCCATGGGTTAGGCATCGCTGTATCACTCGGCATCAAGAAACTGATGGTATATGGTGACTCGCTAGTGGTCATAGGCCAGATAAACAAAGATTAGGACTGCTCGACTGATTCCATGGGCAAGTACTGCGCAGCTGTACGAAAACTAGAGGACAAATTCGAGGGATTGGAGTTCCATCACGTGGAGAGAGATCGCAACGCAGCAGCAGATGCATTGTCAAAGCTAGGATCCAGTCGGGCCTAGGCTCCACGTGGGATCTTCGTCCAAGAAATATCACAACCAAGCATCCTCTCAGATGAGGTGGAAGAGTGCAATGCCTTAAGCCGACCAGAGTTGGACCCTAACGACTGGAGAGAGCCTATCATCAGGTACATAAAAAATGAAGAAGAGACAGATGACAAGGCTGCAGCGGAATGAATTGCGAGGCAGTCGACCCACTATACCATCATAGGGGGCTCACTGTACAGGAGAGGTGCAGCATGGGTCCTCATGAAATGCATTCACTCGGCTACTGGGAAGCAATTGCTAGATGAAATCCATGTCGGGCAGTGCGGGGTACATGCAGCATCAAGGACTCTGGTCGGAAAAGCTTTCAGATCTAGTTTCTATTGGCCAACTGCGAAGAGCGATGCTGCCGATCTAGTCCAAAAGTGTGAGGCATGACATTTCCTATCAAAGCAACAACACTTACCCGCGCAGCAGCTACAGACCATCCCCATAACATGTCCATTTGCATGTGGGGCTGGACATGGTTGGACCTTTCAAAAAAGCTTGGGAGGCTATACTCATATACTAGTTGCCATTGACAAATTCATAAAATGGATAGAGTACAAGCCAATCGCTTCTTTGTCCTCAGCCAAAGCGGTGGATTTTATACAAGACATAATATTCAGGTTTGGGATACCAAACAGCATCATCACTGACCTAGGATCCAACTTCACCAGCTCTGAATTCTTCGATTTATGCGAGCAATGGAGCATCCAGATTAAGTACGCATCAGTGGCACACCTAAGAGCCAATGGCTAGGTAGAAAGAGCCAACAGAATGATATTGGAAGCACTTAGAAAGAAAGTATTTGACAAGAGTGAACAGCTTGCAGGAAAATGGATCAGAGAGCTGCCATATGTGGTCTGGAGCCTGAGAACTCAACCCAGTCGGGCTCTGCATGGAAATACCCCGTTTTTCATGGTTTATGGGTCAGAGGCAGTGCTGCCCACCGATCTAATCTTTGGGACGCCGAGGTTAACTTTCGAAAGCATAGCCGAAGCAGAAGCAACCAGGCTGGAAGATATCGATGTGCTGGAGGAAGAACGATTGAACACAGTAATTCAGTCGGCTAGGTACCAGCAGACCTTGAGGCGTTGTCATGATAAAGTTGTGCGGCACCGATCTTTTGCAGTGGGAGACTTGGTCCTTCACCGAATTCTAACGGGGGAAGGGCGGCACAAGCTATCACCACTATGGGAAGGATCGTTCATCATATCAGAGGTCACACGGCCGAGATCGTACCGGCTTACTCAGATGGACGGCACAGAAGTGGGGAACTCATGGAACATAGAACACCTCAGAAAATTCTATCCATAATGAGGCCTCAAAATTCTTGAAGGAACATTGTACTTTGTAATCTAAGGACTTCATCATCAATAAAGTTTTCGTTTTCCAAAGGCATTCAGACTCTTGACTTACAGCTGACTTCGATTGGGCTTGGCTTGAAATCAGCACACCTACTCGACTTAGGGTGACCACTATACCCTGCTAACGGAACAATCGGCTTAAGTCGGCGATGACTTAAGTCAGTGTGACATGCTCACGCTTACTTGACTAGGAGTGACCACTATACCTTGCTAATGGAGCAATCGACTTAAGTCGGCGACGACTTAAGTCGGTGCGACATGCTCACGCTTACTTGACTAGGGGTGACCACTATACCCTGCTAACGGAGCAATCGACTTAAGTCGACGATGACTTAAGTCGGTGCGACATGCTCACGCTTACTTGACTAGGGGTAACCACTATACCCTGCTAACAAAGCAATCGGCTTAAGTTGGTGACGACTTAAGTCGGTGCGACATGCTCACGCTTACTTAACTTAGGGTGACTACTATACCCTGCTAACGAAGCCACCGGCTTAAGTCGGTAATGATTTATGTCGGTGCAACATACTCAGGTTTACTTCACTTAGGGTGATCACTATGCCCTACCAGCAAGGCGACCGGCTTAAGTCGGAGAACGCCTTAAGCCAGCACGGTATACTTGCATTTGCGTTGTTTAGAGTGACCACTGTACCCTAATGGCAGAATGACCAGCTAAGATTAAAAAGCACTTCAGAAAAAGAAAACATCTTACTTGCTAGTGCCAGGGGCATTTTCCGGCACCCTGTTCACAGAATAATCGAGTTATAACACAACTGTCGTGTGCACATAGAATTCATATTACATCTATCCTCCAAAGAGATGCTAACTCGATAAATAAAGTGTTTTACAGGACATCACTATGTTGAAACATCTTTGCAGACAGTATCCTTCGCAGGAGCAACATAAGAAGAGGGATGGCTTGCAGCATCAGGCATGGCCTTGACATCAGCAACAATATCGTCAGGCACCACGACACCGGGTCTCCTCATCAGGATCCGTCCAGCATGAACGACTTTATCCATAGCCTTGTCGTGCTGGGCCTTCAAGACGACACAGTTGTTCTCTAGAGTTTTAATAGCAAGTTGAGCGGCCTCTAGCTCCTGCGTGACAAGCTTCTTGGAGGCACGCAGATCCTTGATGGTGGAGTCTTTGGTCGACAACAATCGTCCAAGTCGCAGAACTTCGTCTTGAGATGCCTGCAGCTCATGGCGGTGATGGTCTAGGTCAGACATGGTGAAGTGGTGGCTCCTCTCCAGGATGGTCAAGGAGTTACTGGCATCACGGTACAGCCTGTCTAGATTGTCGCGAGAGGCAACAAGTGCTCTTTTCTTCTGCAAGCAGAAAACAACATTCAGCATTAAAGTAGTAATAACAGAGTAGGGTCAGCCAAGGAAGTTTACCTCATGTGCCATCCTTTCAGAATCAAGCTGGGCATTCAAAGAAGAGTTCAGAGAGCGTGCACTATCCAGAAAGGCAGAAGTCTGGGCTAAGTCGGTCTGACTCTGAGAATACTTCTCCTCAAGGTCAGAGCATCGTTGAACCATATCTAATAATGCAGCTGAAAGAGAATGTGTGATTAGAGATAAGTTAATCAATTAAAGCAGCTAGAGAAACCGTGAGCTCACTAACCAGCATTCAACGCCTTTAAATCATCTATCTGTCTCTAGAGCATAGAGGATTCCACTGCATAAAAAATAAAGCTTGTTCAGGAATAGCAGCGCTGCAAGACCTCAATTGGGCGGATACTCCGTCAATAAAATCATGTGGTCATAGACAGATGAGCAGAAAAAAGGTAATTCGCCAGTATGAACAATATAAGAGCAAAAGGCTAACTCACCTGGAGATTGGAAAGGAATTGTGGAAGACCCAAGGCAAGAGGGGCTGGTGCATGGCTTGACGAGGGATGATCAGCAGGAACAATATCGAGAACACTACCCGGGGTGACCTCAGCCCCACCCGCAGACAGCAGGCTCCTGGCGTTTGGCTCACCGACCTCTAACGCGACTTGGCCAGTTAAGGTCATAGAAGCATGTGCTACCGTCACCTCCTCGGATCAGATTAGAGAGAGAGCATGCCTGAACACCCTTGGGGGCTGGATCACCGCTATCACTATCCACAGGGGCTGGGTCGCTACCGGCAACACCCTCGGGGGCTGGGTAGCTACCAGTGCCATCCTCGAGGGCTGGGACTTGTGCAACAGCCACTTCTATGGCTAAAGGCCCCTCAGCCACCTCCATGGGAGTTGGGTGACGCGGATCAGTGTCTTTGCATGGAAGACTGCCCTCCAAGGTCGACGATGCGCGGGACACCACCCGGGTTACCTCTTGCCCGGCAGAATCAAGCAATGAAAGCCCACCATCTGGGACCTCTGAACAGATGGTTGGGATGTCAGCTTCGGGAGGCTCCAATAGTATGTCTTTAGGAATGACCTCTTCTAGTGCTTGATCAAAATCTAATATCGAAAGCCCCTGAAGACTGACAAGTGCTGACAAAGCTTGGGAGGGAATATCGCTACCCCTGTCGCTGCCTCTATAGTAACGGTTGTTCTTGCGGATCAACGGGATCTCTTCTTCTTCCTCTTCATTCTTGTCAAACATGCCGCCGGTAGCCTACACATTATCACAGCCTTTGGCGTCAACCTTGGGAATGGCGTCCGTCGGGACATCATCAGGGATCGGTATAGAAGGACCAGCATCCTGATCCAAGCACGACAGTCGCTGAAGTCGCCTCTTTTTCTTCTTCTCCTCGACAGGTGCAATCAGGCGATTCACTCAGCGTGAACGCTTTGGGCGAGCACCTTTAGGTTTCCGAATCTCCACCTCTTCGCCAAATTCTTGCCCAGTCGTGATAGCCATTGGCTCGGTGCGGGTAGAGTCGGACGATTACCCGGCCAGTAGGCTAAGCACGGCATCCATCTCGGCATCATCAGTGCTGGCTAGCATTTCAAAGTGAGTTTGCCTCTCAGCCTCGGGAAGACTCCGAAGTGGAGCAATCAAGGCCTCAATGTCCTTAGGAGAGGGTCACACTCTATGACCCGGGCTACCGTCACGAGCAGGAGGGTTGGAGACAAATTCAGAGAACGGCCTATTTGGCGGCATGTTCCACGCAGAATAGGCTACAGGAGCACCAACATTCGAGACTCTGCCCCTCAGAATCATGTCTAGTCGGCTCAGCAAATCTTCATTGGGAATCCTCCTGTTTGTAACCCAGGTGGAATCATTGACGCCGGTATATAAGTAAGCGGGGTAAATTCTGTCCTTCAAGGGTTGAATGTTTTTGAAGACGAAGTCAGCAACCACAACTTCAGCAGTCAAACCCCCATCCTTTAGCAAGCAGATCTCAGCAAGTAATACTTTGGCCTCGGTTATCTCCAAAAAGGTTGGAGATTCTACCCAGCTAGGTGTGCGAACATCTGGTTGCCTCCCTGGCCGAGGGGGAAGAGGTTTGCAGTGGTTTTCCACGATGAACCACTCAAGATGCCATCCTTTAATACTATCCTTGAGAGGAATATCGACGTACTCCACTTTCCTTCCCCGGCGAAGCTCTAAACTTGCGCCGCCAACAAGCTGATGCTGTCCCCCAGCCATCCTGGGCCGACAGTGATAAAGATACTTCCAGAGTCCGAAGTGGGGGAGAATCCCAAGAAAAGCCTCGCACAGATATACAAAAATGGCAACTTGCAAAATTGAGTTAGGGTTCAAATGCGTCAGATTCAACTCATTGAAATCAAGGAGGCCGCGGGAAAAAGGGGGAGATGGGAAGAGCAAGCCCGCGGTTGAGAAATGGAATGTAAACAACAGATTCATGAGTGTCCTATGTCGGAACAGTGACACTGTGGCAGATCCGCCAAGAACAGAGCTCCTACGGAAGCAAAACCCCAATCTCAACAAGATGAAGAATGTCAGATTTGGAGATGACAGACATGTGGTTACCAGCGAATGGAAGCTGGCTGTTGGGGTCGATGGGCGAGATGATTGCAGCAGCGGTGCTCTGCCTCTTTCGCTTGGGGGCCATCACGATCTTTCTGGTGGGACGAGCGGGCTCGGAATTTCATGGAAGCAGAGGAACGATCGAAGGGAAAAAGTGAAGTTAGGGCTCAGAAATCAAAAAGGCACGTCGACGCGAGTATAAATGGGGTTTCTTGGGTCGGGCACTATCTCTAAAGTGCTAGATGATTACTCGAAAAAGCAAAAGCCTCAGGCATCACTCGACAGTTACCTCTAAAATGCTAGCAGTATCAGGCATGTGGACAAACTTTCAAAATGCGCAAATAGAAAAGCAGCAAAACAGTGATCATTTGAAGCAACTAATTCCTTGATTCATACTGGAAGGGGTTACACAAACTCAAAGCCGACTCATTATGAATCGACCTTTTTCCACCCTGGTTACTACATTACATTACACTACCTTACTACTTACACTACATTACACTACTAACTACCACTATATTATTCTATTGCTACTACTACTGCTAACTATCTATACTAAATATTTAAACCAGTGGCACTATGCCACTGTCCTTGCCGTCGCCACTGTCGCCGTCGCCACCGTCGCCCTTGCTGCCGCCGTCGCCACTGTCGCTGTCGCCACCGTCGCCCTTGCTGCCGTCGTCGCCACTATTGCTGCCGCCGTCGCCCTCACAGCCGCCCTTGTCGCCATCATCGCCGCCATCGCCCTCACCGCTGTCGTCGCCCTCGTCGTCACCATCGCCGCCGCTCCACTCCTCGGAAGAGTCGGAGGAGTCTACCTCATCCGAGGAGACCCCTGACTTGTCCGATCCACCGAGTCCGGTGCGCTCGATGGAGCTCTAGTATGCCCGAGCCATGGTGGAAAGCCCCATGGAATCATCCGAGTCATCGGATGACGCCGAGGGAGAAGCCAGAGCGGGCGAGCGGTCTGACTCGGAGGATGCATCCTCCGAGTACTCTAAGTCCCCAAAGTCCACCGAGGGGGGACTCAGGGCACGCTTACGCTTGTTGTCACCACAGCGAGGCCAGCCACGACCGCTCTTGCCTCTACCCATGGCTGGTTGGAGAAGGAAAGGAAGGAAGAAGAATGCAACAGATGATCGAAAGATGAGTGAAGAGAACAACGGTGCAAGTGGGCTATTTATATAGGCCGCACGTGACCGTCCACCTCCTACTACGCTCGCCGAACAGTCGCAAGTATTCAATAAGCAATTCAAGCCGCCTGAAAATGAGTCAAGCAACAGGCGCCGCTTCACATAACATGACACCGTTTGGACCAAGGTCAACTGCTCGGGCAGTATGATTACACCCCACGGTCACATCAAGTTACTACTCCAGGATGGTTTGCTAAACGCTCTGAGTACCAAGACACCCCTTGGGCACACTCATTGGGTGTGTAGACAAGAAATTTCAAAAGATTTTCTGAAGAAGTCATATCCATATAGTATACGCAATGAATGTACTGCGACAAAAGGAGGAGATCGGTTGAGATGGGAGGAAATCCAAATATAGCTACTGAACCACAAGTCTAATCAGCAGAGGCATTGAAGCATAGAGCAGGGTGATGTCCAGCCGAGAGCCATCTGCCAAACATCCAATCTATCACCGATCAAATAAATTTCAGACCTAGCAAGGCATGGACAAATAACATTGTTTGAATTCGCAAGAACATGAGATGAAGACAAAATGCCAATTTCTAAAGCATAAGATGATGACAGAATGCTGATTTCTAAAGCATAAGATGAAGACCTTTGAGTTGATTATTTTCAAAAATCTACTCAAAGCTCGGGGGCTACACACATTGGGTGCACCATCGGTGCACCCAATAGATTTTTAGTCCTAGGAAGATAGAATGCTGATTTCTAAAGCATAAGATGAAGACCTTTGAGTGGATTATTTTCAAAAATCTACTCAAAGCTCAGGGGCTACACCCATTGGGTGCACATTCGGTGGACCCAATAGATTTTTAGTCCCAGGGAGACAGAATGCTGATCTCTAAAGCATAAGATGATGGCGAAATGCTAATTTCTAAAGCATAAGATGATGACAAAATGTTAATTTCCAAAGCACAAGATGACGATGAAATGTCGATTTCCAAAGCATAAGATGAAGACCTTTGAGTGGATTATTCTTAAGAATCCATTCAAAGTTCAGAAGCTACACACGACTGGTGCACTTTTGGTGCACCCATTGGCAGAATGGAAACCACACCACACAATAAACCTATGAGCTAGACCTAGAATCTTTGAGCTGATTATTTCAAAATCAACTCAAAGATTGGGGGCTTATGGGGGATAGATATCCCCCGGGTCTACTAGAAGGCAAGAAGGCCTCGCGAGAGGCTTTGGGCCTGCTACATCGCAAGGCCATCCCTTCGTGGGCCGGGATAGAAGTACTGGCGGAGTGGGCCGACACGAGAAAGAAGCAGACTCAGGCCCAAGCAACCCGTCAGACTTGAGCGCTATCCATAGCGCCCACGTGACTTTCCCGCGCGCAACGCCCTGGAATATCGGGGCGGCATAGGGATAAGTCGGCAAGATGGTAGGAAGATCAGTTCAGTCGGTTCACTATTATTTAGGGTATGCATAATCATCATGTATGCATGTAGTGCCCCACGGTCGAGTATATAAGGCCTAGGGTGTTGAAAGGGAAATAGGATCAAACCTTTTCCTAAATGATTTTGGTGGTTGAATTGCCCAACACAAATAATTGGACTAACTAGTTTACTCTAGATTATAAGTTCTACAGGTGCCAAAGGTTCAACACAAACCAATAAAAAGTCCAAGAAAGGGTTCAAGTGAAAAGGAGCAAAACCAACCGAAGGCTGCGCTGGTCTGGCACACCGGACTGTCTGGTGTGCCACCGGACAATGTCTGGTGCACCACCGGACAGTGTCCGGTGCACCAAGGAGATCCACTCTGAACTCCTCAGCTTCGGGTTTCTAGAAGAGCCCTCCGCTATAATTCACCAGACTGTCCGGTGTAGCACCGAACTGTCCGGTGTGCCATGCGGAGTAATGGCTACAGCGCCAACGGTCGTCTGTAGAAGTGTACAGTAACAGTGAACAGTGCGGACTGCGTGCGTAGAAGTCAGAGCAGGCGCCAGAAGGCGCACCGGACAGTGAATAGGACCTGTCCGGTGCACCACCGGACTGTCCGGTGGCCCAGCTGTTAGAAGCTCCAATGGTCGAACCCTAATGGTTGGGTGACGTGGCTGGCGCACCGGACAGTGTCCGGTGGTGCACCGGACTGTCTGGTGCGCCCATCGACAGACAACCTCCCCAACTGCCACTTTGGTGGTTGGGGCTATAAATACCCCCCAACCACCACACTTCAAGGAATCCAAGTTTTCAGCCAACATATTCAATACAAGAGCTAGTGCATTCAATACAAGACACAAATAGATTGAATCAAAATCTCTCCAAGTCCCGACTCCACTCAAAGCAATTAGTGACTAGAAGAGAGAGTTTTGTCATGTTCTTTTGAGCTCTTGCACTTGGATCGCTTTTCTTCTTCCCATTTCTTGTTCCCAAGTCATTTGTAATCAAAGAAGGAGACACCAATTGTGTGGTGGTCCTTGTGGGGACTAAGTGTCCCAATTGATTGAGAAGAGAAGCTCACTCGGTCTAAGTGACCGTTTGAGAGAGGGAAAGGGTTGAAAGAGACCCGGTCTTTGTGACCACCTCAACGGGGAGTAGGTTTGCAAGAACCGAACCTCGGTAAAACAAATCACCGTGTCATCCGCTTTCAGTTGCTTGTGATTTGTTTTTGCCCTCTCTTTCAGACTCGACTTTATTTCTAACGCTAACCCCGGCTTGTAAGTGTGCTTAAAGTTTATAAATTTCAGATTTGCCTATTCACCCCCCCCCCTCTAGGCGACTTTCAATTGGTATCAGAACCTGGTACTTCATTAGAGCCTAACCGCTCGAAGTGATGTTAGGAGCTCACGACAAGAAGGAGATGGTGACCGGCGAGAAGCCCACCACAAGCCACGGGAAAGCCCCATCGGGGGAATCCGGCAACAAGAAGAAGGAGGACTCACCTCCCCGTGTCAAGTTGCACCGGAGTGGCGATAAGAAGAAAAAATGAAGAAAGTGGTCTACTACGAGACTGATTCTTCGTCGCCTTCCACCTCCGGCTCCGACACGCCATCCGTCACTTCTAAGTGCCATGAGCGCAAGAAGTTTAGTAAGATCCCCCTACGCTACCCTCACATTTCTAGACGTACTCCATTACTTTCCGTCCCATTAGGCAAACCACTGGTTTTTTACGGTGAAGATTATTGTATGTGGAGTGATAAAATGAGGCACCATCTAACCTCACTCCACACTAGTATTTGGGATGTTGTTGAGTTTGGAGCACAGGTACCATCCGTAGGGGATGAAGGATATGACTCAGACGAAGTTGCCCAAATCCGGCACTTCAACTCTCAAGCCACTACTATACTCCTCGCCTCTCGAAGTCGAGAGGAGTATAATAAGGTGCAAGGGTTGAAAAGTGCCAAAGAGATTTGGGACGTGCTCAGGACCGCGCATGAAGGAGATGAGGTGACAAAGATCACCAAGCAGGAAATGATCGAGGGGGAGCTCGGTCGATTCATGCTTCACCAAGGGGAGGAGCCACAAGCCATGTACAATCGGCTCAAGACCTTGGTGAACCAAGTGCGCAACCTCGGGAGCACAAAATGGGATGACCATGAAATGATCAAGGTTATTCTTAGATCACTCATTTTTCTTAACCCTACTCAAGTTCAATTAATTCATGGTGATCCTAGATATAAACTAATGTCTCCCGAGGAAGTTATAGGAAAGTTTGTGAGCTTTGAGTTGATGATCAAAGGCTCCAAACAAATCATCGAGCGAGGCGCCACCTCCACACCCGAGGTGCAACCCGTCGCATTTAAAGCGACGAAGGAGAAGAAAGATGAGTCTACGCCAAGTAGGCTCCCCATCGACGCCTCCAAGCTCGACAATGAGGAGATGGCGCTCATCATCAAGAGTTTCCGCCAAATCCTCAAGCAAAGGAGGGGGAAAGATTACAAGCCCCGCTCCAAGAAAGTTTGCTACAAGTGTGGTAAGCCCGGTCATTTTATTGCTAAATGTCCATTGTCTAGTGATAGTGATAGGGGCGACGACAAGAAGGGAAAGAGGAAGGAAAAGAAGAGATATTACAAGAAGAATGGTGGTGATGCTCACGTGTGTCGGGAACGGGACTCCGATGAGAGCTCCACCGACTCCTCCTCGACGAGGACGCCGCCAACATCGCCGTCAACAAGGGTCTCCTCTTCCCCAACGTCGGCCACAAATGCCTCATGGCAAAGGACGGCAAAAAGAAGGTAAAATCTAGAGCCTCCACTAAATATGCAACATCTAGTGATGAGCATAACTCTAGTGATGATGAAGATAATTTGTTTGCCCTTTTTGCCAACATAAACATGCAACAAAAAGAAAAAATAAATGAATTGATAGGTGCTATTCATGATAAGGATGAACTCTTGGATAGCCAAGAGGACTTCCTTATTAAAGAAAACAAGAAGCATGTTAAGGTTAAAAATGCTTATGCTCAGGAAGTAGAGAAGTGTGAAAAATTGACTAGCGAGCTAAGCACTTGCCATGATACTATTTCAAACCTTAGAAATGGAAATGAAAAATTAATTGCTAAGGTTGAGAAGTTAGATGTTTGTGATGATTCAATTGTTAGTCTTAGAAATGATAATGCTAATTTGATTAATAAGATTGACAAATTGAATGCATCACTCTCTAGCCTTAAAATTGAGAATGAAAAATTAATTGCTAAGGCTAAAAATTTAAATGTTTACAATATTTCCATTTCCAATCTTAAAAATGAGAATGCCTTGCCACATGCTAAGATTGATGAATTAAATGCTTGCAAACCCTCTACATCTAGTGTTCATCATGTTACTATTTGTACTAGATGTAGAGACATTAATGTTGATGCTATCCATGATCACCTAGCTTTAGTTAAACAACAAAATGATCACATAGCTCAACTTAGTGCTAAAATTAATGAGCATGACTTAGAAAATGAAAAATTCAAATTTGCTAGAAGTATGCTCTATAGTGGGAGACGCCCTGGCATTAAGGATGGCATTGGCTTCCAAAAGGGAGACAATGTCAAGCTTAATGCCCCTAAAAGATTGTCTAATTTTGTTAAGGGCAAGGCTCCCAGGCCTCAGGATAATGAGGGCTATATTTTATATCCTGCTGGTTATCCTGAGGATAAGATTAGGAGAATTCATGCTAAGAAGACTCATTCTGTTTCTCACCATGCTTTTATTTATAAGAATGAGGCTTCTAGCTCTAGGCATTCTACCCATGTTAAAATGCCTAAAAAGAAATCTCCTATTGCATCAAATGATCATAATATTTCATTTAAGACTTTTGATGCTTCATATGTGCTTACTAACAAATCAGGCAAAGTAGTTGCCAAATATGTTGGGGGCAAACACAAGGGGTCAAAGACTTGTGTTTGGGTACCCAAGGTGCTTGTTTCTAATGTCAAAGGACCCAAGGCCGTTTGGGTACCTAAGAACAAGGCCTAAACTTGTGTTGTAGGTTTATGCATCCGGGGGCTCAAGTTGGATCGTTGATAGCGGGTGCACAAACCACATGACTGGGGAGAAAAGGATGTTCTCCTCCTATGAGAAAAACCATGATCCTCAACGAGCTTTCACATTCAGGGATGGAAATCAAGGTTTGGTCAAAGGACTTGGTAAAATTGCTATATCACCTGACCATTCTATTTCCAATGTTTTTCTTGTAGATTCTTTAGACTATAACTTGCTTTCAGTTTCTCAATTATGCAAAATGGGCTACAATTGTCTTTTTATGGATATAGGTGATACTGTCTTTAGAAGAAGTGATGATTCAGTAGCATTTAAGGGAGTGTTAGAGGGTCAGCTATACTTAGTTGATTTTAATAGAGCTGAACTCGACACTTGCTTAATTGCTAAGACTAACATGGGTTGTGTCGGAGAGGAAATCTCCCCGGTCGGGTGGCAGATTGCACCCGCCCTAGATCCTAAAAAGAGGAGGGGCCTAAGCGTTTTGCTTGTTACGAGACTGGTGGATCAGCACACGGGAACACGCAAGGGTTTAGAGTGGTCCGGGCCGCCAGAGCATAATACCCTACTCCACTGTGTGATGTCTTGCTTTTGGAGCTTGTATGAACTTATGAGTGTCTGCCTAAGATTGGGTGTGTCCTTATAATGCCGCATGCCTCCCCTTTTATAGCCGAAGGGGGCATGCACAAAGGTACTGAGCCCCGACATGTGGGCCCAGGGGCTTAACGAATATTGTACTTGGAGCCACGAACGTGTGCTGCTGAGGCAATCTTCTAGCGCTCTGACACTCGAGATCTTCATATCCTCGGCGTGCAGGGGAGGCTTCTTGTAGAAGGGATGATGAGTACGGTGCACCGCTCGGCACGGGCGCACTATTTGCCAGCTGACCGGTCAGACGCGCCGCCTCCTGGATGACCCTGACGCCGCCTGCCATTGGATTGGACAGGACGCATTTAATGCTGGGAGGACGCGTCACCTGCTGACGTGGTGGCAGGCGGCGTGTCCTTTCAGCAATAAATGTAGACGCCGCTCGGCTGGGTGGGCTTTACGCCAGGCTTGGCCCGCTGGTTTATGTGCTGGGCCACAAGCCACGTGATAGCAGTGTGTAGTGTAGGACAAGGTCTGGGCACGTGCCAGCACCAGATCCCTACCTTCGCCGGGGTCCTCCCCGTCCCAGGACCCTACCGATGCTAAGGCCTTCTAGGGGATCCGGCATACCTTCTTGGTGTCCTAGACTAGTATGTATAGGGGTCCGATGTCTTCCTGCGGGGGTCCGGTCCTAGCGACGAACATCGAGATGTACTACCTTTCCTTGCCGCGCGGCGCTCCTGGACCTGCCTATTGGGTGCCATTCTCCACGTGGTCTTGAGGCGTTGCACGGGTGCGGCGCCTTTATGCAGTAGCAGAAGGTATCCCTGATTGAGGGTACTGACAGTGGCCCCCGGGCCCGCCTCAGGGGAGGAGGCGAGCCTGCAGGTGGGGCCAGAGCCTGATTGGCGATCTGCCTGCTGCTCTTGCGGGCCTACTGGCGCAATTACTGCTGGCCCGCCTATGGCTATGCCGACTGTCACGCCCGTTCCCATGGCTGACCTGCATGTGACCTTCGTCATCAATGGGCCATGCGTGGGATGCCTCGAGTCGCTGCATCGGCCCTGAAAGCTTATCTTTTTCAGTCTTCTACGACGGTCCCGAGGGAGTGCGTCATTGGCGCAAGCGGCGGTGCGGTTCTTCCGCACCTAGTAGACGATCGCGCCGGCTACATGACGCGTGGGCCTGGATCCGCATGTTGGACCGTTGATTGTGGCGAAGCCAAGGGGGCGCACAACCGTGGGGCAGCTGCTCGCCTCCCGCGTGACTGTTCGCCTTCTTGACCACCGGTTTTGGCGAAAAATGAGGGGGCACCTAACCGCGGGACGGTTGCATGCCCCTTGTGCGGCGGTTCGCCTTCCCGACCGCTGGTTGCTTCGAAAGTGAAGGGACGCATAACCCCGGGGCGGTTGCAGGCCCCCTGTGTGGTGGTTTGCCTTCTTCGCTCTTCGGGGCAGCCTCCACGATGTGTGGGGCCTGGCCCCCGTGTCATAGGGCGGACCTTTTGGTGCACACCGGGAGACTTTGCCCGTGGCACTCTAGGGCGCAAGAGGGGGACATCTCCCTTTAAAAAGGGGTCGACCCCTCGGGTAGAAGTCATTCCTTGCTCCTCTTGCATCCTTCACGCCCTCCCGCCTTCTGGGCCTCTGGATGGGGTGCGCCAATGTTCACTGGAGGGGAACGCGTCAGAGCCATTCCCTCCGGTAGTCCCATCGTCGGAGAGCTTGCGATCGCAGTTGGGCTGCCGATCTTGTCTTCCTTTTGCTGCTGTTAGAGGAGCACAACCCCGTGAGGGTCGGCGCTCTTCCGTCATTACTCGGCTTCAAGGATTTTCATCATGCAGCCTGGCTGCAGTCCCTTGCCAGTGGCCATCCAGAAGGATGACCACCAGCCTCGCGGTGGGGAGAAGCAAGCCAGGCTGTGGCTTCCCCCCAGCTTCAGCTTCAAGGATGTTAATCATCCTCGCTGGAGTGGAGGGCGAGCCAAGTCGAGGCCCTACCCTCCGCATGGGCTGGTGACCCACTTCTTCCTCCAGCATTCGGAGGAGAAGGGTGTTCACCAGCCTTGCGGAGGAGGCGAACCTCGGCTACATGGGGCCGGCTGGCTACAGGCTGTCAGCTGCAGCGTGTCCGGCCCTTTGGGCTGGATGGCTTCGGCGCCGCCTCTGACGCTGCCTCCTGCCGCTCTGGCCGGGGCGTGGCTGTCTGTCCATCGCACGGGCGACGGCCATGCTGCGCGCGGGTCTGGCACATCCACCCCTTCTCCTGCCCGCCGGTCGCACTGGAGGGATCGTACAAGACGTCGTACGCCGCGGCGGTGGCGGCGGCGTTCTTGGATGGTCTTGTCCTCACTCCTGTTGGTCAGACGGGAGCGAGGACCCCTTCGTGCGTGCTGAGGCAGCCGTCACCCACCGGTGCAGAGGTGGTCGCCGCCGCTGGTGAGGCTACCCCTTGCAGAGGTGGTTGCCTCCGCTGGCGAGGGCATCAGAGGCATCTGCCGCTGAGTCCCCGACTCTTTGGCTTTAATGGCCTCGTTGTCACCCCCATAGGAGGATGGGGGCGAGGACCTTTTTGCAGTGGCGCTCACCCTGAGGTGGTCGCTGTTGCTGGCAAGCCGCATGGAGCGGAGGTCGTTGTCGCTGCTGGTGTAGAGGTGGTCGCTGTCGCCGGCGATCCATCGATGCAGAGGTGGTCGCCGCCGTTGGTGGGGCTGTCCAGGGTCAGCTTCCAACGTGACTCCTGCTGGTGCAGCGTAGTCCATTCCTGCAGAAATGGAACTAGGGCCCCGCTTGTAAGGGAATGTAATAACATATGCTTGCTTGGAAGCAAAATGTAATAACATATGTATACAGGATCTAAGTCTGGGAAGCTAAGTTGTGCGTCTGGACCCCCTAGATGGTGGTTCCAGGTACTAGGACACCTGCCACAGGGTGGTGGAGTGTGCAGGCCCACGGTACGGGACCAGGCTGAGCGGCTACCCGGCTCCGGACTACCCCATGAGACAAGCATCGCTTCTCTAGTTCTGGACCCTAGGCTGTCGGACGCACAGGACTTATAGTTCCAAATACTAGGGCACGCGTCACGTGGTGATGGAGTGTGCAGGATTTCAGGTATGGAACCAGGCTAACCGGCCCCACAGGCTCCGGACCACCCCATGGAATGGGCATCTGTTCTTTAGAACCGGCCCCAGGCTTTTTCCTGTTTTTGTAAGGTACTTCTGAGTATTATTTATAAAGCAGTGTTTAACACTTATCTGTGCATCGCCCGCTCTTGTTGTTGACTTCCCTTGGTACCTGGCCCCCCGCCTGGGGTGCAGGCTCGATGTGTCGAGGTTGGGCACCAGCGTATATGAAAGGATTGTCAACGGCCTTCGGGAGGCAGCCTCGCCGAGACCTGGATCTATACACAGCTTTAGCTTTAAAGAGTGTTAGTGATACACCCGTAGGGCCCGCCATCTGACACTAGCCATCCTTTGATACATGCTCGGGACTTGCAGGGTCTAGCCTAAGGGAGCAAAGTTGTGCGTCTGGACCCCCTGGATGGTGGTTCTAGGTACTAGGACACCTGTCGTAGGGTGGTGGAATGTGCAGGCCCACGGTACGGGACCATGCTGAGCGGCTACACGGCTCCGGACCACCCCAGGAGGCATGTATCTTTTTCCTAGTTCCGGACCCCAGGTTGCGGACCCACAGGACTTATAGCTCTAAGTACTAGAGTACCCGTCACGGAGCGGTGGAGTGTGCAGGGTTTTGGGTACGGAACCAGGCTAACTGGCCACATAGGCTCCGGACCACCCCATGGAACGGGCTCCCATTCTTCAGAGCCAGCCCCCAGGCTGTCGAGCCCTCCTGCTTTCGCATAGAGGTCCTAAGCCGCAAGCCTGGCTATTCAATTCAGATGTCATCATGCCCGATAGTATGGGAACTGGTCGGGTGGGTTAGCTAAAATATAATCTGGAAACTGCAGGAGAAGACCTTGGGGCAGTAGGATAATACTATCATAGAGGTACATCTGAGAGGGTAGCTTTCTTTCATAACTTATCATGCATGGGTGCGAACCAACAGGCCGGGTTTACGGGGACAGACCCCACCGGGTTAGCGTACACGTATGCGCTACCTAGTTATAAAAAGACAAAAAAACTTCGACCCCTCAGACTTGCTCTTATAGATAAAACTTACAGAGATGTTCCGGCACTAGGGGAGGTACTCCTTCAGCCGCAGCTAGATAGTTGCCCTTGGGTCGGGGGATTCCCATTACCATGAAGGGTCCTTCCCAGCTAGGGGAGTGTTACGGAGCCCTAATTTGGTCTGGTACTTTCGTAAGATTGGGTCCCAACCCTGGGTCCCCATCTGCGTTTGACAAAGGAGGCCCCGCCTTTGGCTGTGGTCATCCTTAGGTGAACCTGTCAGAAATCTGGACTCGCGAGGAGTCCAGATGGGTTTCCAGAGGAAGGCGGGCTTCAGCTTCGTAGGCCGGGGGACATGGGGTCTCGCCGGCGGTCCATCTAGTCGTCGCCATCGGAGTTGGAGTCCTTAGTGAAGATGTCCTTTAGGTCCCCCTCGGGCGACTGATGCCCGAGGTTTCACTCAGCCGTGGCTACCTCGTCGTCGTTGACCTTTTCCTTGCTAGGACGGCGGCGAGGTGGGGAGCCATCCTTGGAGGACTGCTCACGTCGCTTGCTGACACGCTTTGCGAGATCAATGATCTCGTGACACTCCGCGGCACTGTGGCGACCGTTGGGGTGTATAGGGCACGAGCCGCTGCTACCCCTTTGTGGCCGTGGACGCTTGTTGCGGTCGCCCCGGCCCCCGGTCGCAGCTACAACGACCAGCGCGGTTGACTGCGGCCTTTTGTAGCCGCGGCCCTTCTTTTTCTTTTTGCCGTCCCGAGGGGCGGTGCCCAAGCCACCTGTCTGGGCGACTCCGGTTTGTGGGGCCGAGTGCCATGCACGGCCCCCGGCGGCTCTGACGCATTTGTCAGCTAGAGCGAAGAGCGTGGGGACAGTCTCCACATCGTGTGTGGCCAGCTTCTCCAACATTTTCTTATCACGCACCCCCTGACGGAAGGCTGTGATGATGGAGGCATCGGAAATACGAGGAATAGTACCTCGTACTTTGGTGAAGCGGGAGATAAACGTCCGGAGGGTCTCTCTGGGCTCCGGCCTTACTGCGTGTAGGTGGGCCTCCACGCCATGTTGCTGGTAAGCGCTGGCGAAGTTCGCAACGAACCGTGCACAGAGCTCTTCCCAGGTGTAGATTGACCCTGGGGCAAGGTTCATGAGCCAAGTCCGGGCAGGCCCAGAAAGGGCAACATGAAAATACGTTGCCATCACCACGGTGTTTCCACCTGCTGCCGTGATGGCGATGACGTACACCTGCAGGAACTCCAACGGGTTTGATGTTCCATCGTATTTTTCCGGCAGGTGCGGCCGGAACTTGGGCGGCCATGACGCCGTGCGTAGATGGTCTGCGAGGGCGGCGCAGCCCACGCCGGCCAACGGGACACCTGTTTGGGACTGGGCACCCATTGGTGTCTGTGGTGCTTCCGCAGCGAAATCTCGGTCGAGGTTTCAACCCTCGATGTTTGTCGGCGCTCTCGCGCCCTTTCTAAAGAGATCCGGGCGTCCTCTCCCGTATGCCTATGATTGAGCTCTGCCCGGAGGTCGTTGGTCTGTGCTCCCCTTATGGAAGGCGAGCGCACAGACGCCGTCGCCTCGCGTTGGCGTCGGGATGACCGAGGCCTAGACCTGGTCGAAGTGGAATGCGCCATGCCGAGTAGCCGGTCGACGTCGTCACGCCACTGTTTCATGGCCCCTGGCGAGGCCGTGGAGCTAGGGGGTGGTGTAGCAACTCTCTGGCAGCAGACAACACTGTAGGTGCTGCCCTCAACGGAGTCTGGTACGCATGTGCTGGCGTGTGTTGCTGTACGGCATGTACGGCAGCAGTCCCAGAGTCGGGACGATCGGGTACTTGTGGTGCGGAGGATGCAACCTCTTGCTCCATCGCGAAATCCTCCGATGCTCCGGTGCGGTGCTCGATGATCCACACCATCATGCTGAGTAAGAAAACAAGCAAAAACATGAAGCCTAGCCCCTACCTGGCGCGCCAAATGTCGGAGAGGAAATCTCCCCGACCAGGTGGCGGATTGCACCCACCCTAGATCCTAAAAAGAGGAGGGGCCTAAGCGTTTTGCTTGTTATGAGACTGGTAGATCAACACACGGGAGCACGCAAGGGTTTAGAGTGGTTCAGGCCGCCGGAGCGTAATACCCTACTCCACTGTGTGATGTATTGCTTTTGGAGCTTGTATGAACTTGTGAGTGTCTGCCTAAGATTGGGTGTGTCCTTATAACGCCGCATGCCTCCCCTTTTATAGCCGAAGGGGGGCATGCACAAAGGTACTAAGCCCCGACATGTGGGCCCAGGGGCTTAACGAATATTGTACTTGGAGCCACGAACGTGTGCTGCTGAGGCGATCTTCTAGCGCTCTGACACCTGAGATCTTCATATCCTCGGCGTGCAGGGGAGGCTTCTTGTAGAAGGGATGATGAGTACGGTGCACCGCTCGGCACGGGCGCACTGTTTGCCAGCTGACAAGTCAGACACGCCGCCTGTTGGATGACCCTGACGCCGCCTGCCATTGGATTGGACAGGACACATTTAATGCTGGGAGGACGCGTTGCCTACTGGCGTGGTGGCAGGCGGCGCATCGTTTCAGCAATAAATGTAGAGGCCGCTCGGCTGGGTGGGCTTTATGCCAGGCTTGGCCCGTTGGTTTATGTGCCGGGCCACAAGCCACGTGACAGCAGTGGGCAGTGCAGGACAAGGTCTGAGCACGTGCCGGCACCGGACCCCTACCTTCGCTGGGGTCCTCCCCGTCCTGGGACCCTGCCGATGCTAAGGCCTTCCAGGGGATCTGGCATACCTTCTTGGGGTCCCGGACTAGTATGTATAGGGGTCCGATGTCTTCCTGCGGGGGTCCGGTCCTAGCGACGAACACCGGGATGTACTCCCTTTCCTTGTCGCGCGGCGCTCCTGGACCTACCCATTGGGCACCATTCTCCACATGGTCTTGAGGCGTTGCACGGGTGCGGCGCCTTTATGCAGTAGCAGAAGGTACCCCTGATTGAGGGTGCTGATAGGTTGGCTCTGGCATCGCCGACTAGCCCACGTTGGGATGAACAATCTTCATAAGCTTCTAAAGGGAGAGCACATTTTGGGACTAACAAATGTTCATTTTGAGAAAGACAGGGTTTGTAGCGCATTCCAGGCAGGGAATCAAGTTGGTGTTCATCATCCACACAAGAACATCATGACGACTGACAGGCCGCTTGAGCTACTCCACATGGACCTATTCGGCCCGATAGCTTACATAAGCATCGGCGGGAGTAAGTACTGTCTAGTTATTGTGGATGATTATTCTCGCTTCACTTGGGTGTTCTTTTTGCAGGAAAAATCACAAACTCAAGAGACATTGAAGGGATTCTTGAGATAGGCTCAAAATGAGTTTGGCTTAAGGATCAAAAATATTAGAAGCGACAATGGAATGGAGTTCAAGAACTCTCAAATTGAAGGCTTTCTTGAGGAGGAGGGCATCAAGCATGAGTTCTCTTCTCCCTACACACCAGAACAAAATTGTGTAGTGGAGAGGAAGAATAGAACTCTACTTGACATGTCGAGGACCATGCTTGATGAGTACAAGACTTTGGACCGGTTTTGGGCGGAAGCAATCAACACCGCTTGCTACGCCATCAACCGTCTCTACCTTCACCGAATCCTCAAGAAGACATCATATGAACTCCTAACCGGTAAAAAGCCTAATGTTTCATATTTTAGAGTCTTTGGTAGCAAATGTTTTATTCTTGTTAAAAGAGGTAGAAAATCTAAATTTTCTCCTAAGACTGTAGAAGGCTTTTTGACTTGGTTATGATTCAAACACAAGGGCATATAGAGTCTTTAACAAGTCCACTGGACTAGTTGAAGTTTCTTGTGACATTGTGTTTGATGAGACTAACGGCTCTCAAGTAGAGCAAGTTGATCTTGATGAGCTAGATGATGAAGAGGCTCCATGCGTCGTGCTAAGGAACATGTCCATTAGGGATGTGTGTCCTAAGGAATCCGAAGAGCCTCCACAAGCACAAGATCAACCATCATCTTCAAATCAATCATCTCCACCAACTCAAGATGAGGATCAAGCTCAAGATGATGAGAATGAGGATCAAGAAGATGAGCCACCTCAAGAGGAGTACAATGATCAAGGGGGAGATGCCAATAATCAAGACAAGGAAGATGATGAGGGTCCAAGACCGCCACACCCAAGAGTCGACCAAGCGATACAACGAGATCACCCCGTGAACTCCATCCTCGGCGATATTCATAAGGGGGTAACCACTCGATCTCGTGTCGCACATTTTTGTGAGCATTACTCTTTTGTGTCTTCTATTGAGCCATACAGGGTAGAAGACGCATTGAGAGATTCAGATTGGGTGTTGGCGATGCAAGAGGAACTCAACAACTTCACGAGGAATGAGGAATGGCATCTTGTTCCATGTCCTAATCAAAATGTTGTAGGAACCAAGTGGGTCTTCCGTAACAAGCAAGATGAGCATGGTGTGGTGACAAGGAACAAAGCCCGACTTGTGGCCAAGAGATATTCACAAGTCAAAGGTTTGGACTTCGGTGAAACCTATGCACTCATAGCTAGGCTTGAGTCAATTCGTATATTACTTGCCTATGCTACTTACCATGGCTTCAAGCTTTATCAAATGGACGTGAAGAGTGCCTTCCTCAATGGACCAATCAAGGAGGAGGTCTATGTTGAGCAACCTCCCGGCTTTGAAGATAGTGAGTACCCTAACCATGTCTATAAACTCTCTAAGGCGCTTTATGGGCTTAAGCAAGCCCCAAGAGCATGGTATGAATGCCTAAGAGATTTCCTTATCGCTAATGGCTTCAAAGTCGGAAAAGCCGATCCTACTCTATTTACTAAAACAATTGCAAATGATTTGTTTGTATGCCAAATTTATGTTGATGATATCATATTTGGGTCTACTAACAAATCTACTTGCGAAGAGTTTAGTAGGATAATGGTACAAAAATTTGAGATGTCTATGATGGGGGAGTTGAAGTATTTTCCAGGATTTCAAGTCAAGCAACTCCAAGAGGGCACCTTCATCAGCCAAACGAAGTACATTCAAGACATACTCACCAAGTTTGGGATGAAGGATGCCAAGCCCATCAAGACACCCATGGGAACCAATGGGCATCTCGACCTCGACACGGGAGGTAAATCCGTAGATCAAAAGGTATACTGGTCGATGATAGGATCTCAACTCTATTTATGTGCATCGCGACCGGATATTATGCTTTCCGTATGCATGTGTGCAAGATTCCAAGCCGATCCTAAGGAAGTTCACCTTAGGGCCGTAAAACAAATCTTGAGATATTTAGTTCATACACCTAAGTTTGGTCTTTGGTACCCCAAGGGATCCACCTTTGATTTAATAGGTTATTCAGATGCTGATTGGGCAGGGTGTAAAATTGATAGAAAGAGCACATCAGGGACTTGTCAGTTCTTGGGAAGATCCCTAGTGTCTTGGGCTTCAAAGAAACAAAACTCTGTAGCTCTTTCTACCGCCGAAGCCGAGTACATTGCCGCAGGCCATTGTTGCGCGCAATTGCTTTGGATGAGGCAAACCCTTAGGGACTATGGTTACAAATTAACCAAAGTTCCTCTCCTATGTGATAATGAGAGTGCAATCCGCATGGCGGATAATCCCGTTGAGCACAGCCACACTAAGCACATAGCCATTCGGTATCACTTTTTGAGGGATCACCAATAAAGGGGGCATAACGAGATTGCTTATGTTAGCACCAAAGAACAATTAGCCGATATCTTTACCAAACCATTAGATGAGAAGACCTTTACCAAACTTAGGCATGAGCTAAACATTCTTGATTCTAGGAATTTTGATTGATATTTTGCACACATAGCTCATTTATATACCTTTGATCACCTCTCTTTCATGTGCTATGACTAATTTGGTTTTCAAGTGCATTTCATGCTAAGTCATAGATTGAAAGGGAAATGGAGTCCTCGGCGAAGACAAGGCTTCCACTCCACTCCATCGAATTATTCATCCTTCACCGTCACTCCGCATCGCTCTCCACTTTGGTATAATCCTTCACTCATATATTATTTACCAAAGGGGGAGAAAATTTGATAAGGGCTCATATTTCACTCCAAGTATCCGTTTTTGGCGATTCATGCCAAAGGGGGAGAAAGTATTAGCCCAAAGCAAAAGGACCGCACCACTACGCCAATTTCAATTTTTTTCGAAACAAGCTTTTAAATGTTTTTCAATTGGTATCTTCGAAAATTCTATCTCAATTGGTAAAACCCTCTTGAACACTAAGAGGAGAATTTCATTAAGGGGGAGTTTTGTTTAGTCAAAGGAAAAGCATTTGAAACAGGGGGAGAAAATTTCAAATCTTAAAAAAACTTCTCGGAATCTTATTCATATACCTTTGACTATTTGCAAAAAGACTTTGAAAAGAATTTTCAAAAACATTTGCAAAAACAAAACAATTGGTGCAAGCGTGGTCCAAAATGTTAAAATGAAGAAAGCAATCCATGCGTATCTTATGAAATGTAAATTTGGTTTAATTCCAAGCAACCTTTGCACTTACCTTATGCAAACTAGTTCAATTCTGCACTTATATATTTGCTTTGGTTTGTGTTGGCATCAATCACCGAAAAGGGGGAGATTGAAAGGGAAATAGGATCAAACCTTTTCCTAAATGATTTTGGTGGTTGAATTGCCCAACACAAATAATTGGACTAACTAGTTTGCTCTAGGTTATAAGTTCTACAGGTGCCAAAGGTTCAACACAAACCAATAAAAAGTCCAAGAAAGGGTTCAAATAAAAAGGAGCAAAACCAACCGAAGGCTGCCTTGGTCTGGCGCACCGGACTGTCCGGTGCACCACCGGACAGTGTCCGATGCACCAGG
Organism: Zea luxurians; assembly: GCA_029449295.1. NCBI lineage: Eukaryota > Viridiplantae > Streptophyta > Magnoliopsida > Poales > Poaceae > Zea > Zea luxurians. The sequence goes on along the minus strand of JAOPSE010000005.1, from coordinate 46,272,411 downwards.
GAGATCCACTCTGAACTCCTCAGCTTCGGGTTTCTGGAAGAACCCTCCGCTATTATTCACCGGACTGTCCGGTGTGCCATGCGGAGTAACGGCTACAGCGCCAACGGTCGTCTGCAAAAGTGTACAGTAACAGTGAACAGTGCGAACTACGCGCGCAGAAGTAAGAGTAGGCACCAGAAGGCGCACCGGACAGTGAACAGGACCTATCCGGTGCACCACCGAACTGTCTGGTGGCCCAGTTGTCAGAAGCTCCAACGGTCGAACCCTAACGGTTGGGTGACGTGGCTGGCGCACCGGACAGTGTTCGGTGGCGCACCGGACTGTCCGGTGCGCCCGTCGACAGACAGCCTCCCCAACGGCCACTTTGGTGGTTGGGGCTATAAATACCCCCAACCACCACACTTCAAGGAATCCAAGTTTTCAGCCAACATATTCAATACAAGAGCTAGTGCATTCAATACAAGACACAAATAGATCGAATCAAAATCTCTGCAAGTCCCAATTCCACTCAAAGCAATTAGTGACTAGAAGAGAGAGTTTTGTCGTGTTCTTTTGAGCTCTTGCACTTGGATCGCTTTTCTTCTTCCCATTTCTTGCTCCCAAGTCATTTGTAATCAAAGCAAGAGACACCAAATGTGTGGCGGTCCTTGTGGGGACTAAGTATCCCAATTGATTGAGAAGAGAAGCTCACTCGGTCTAAGTGACCGTTTGAGAGAGGGAAAGGGTTGAAAGAGACCCGATCTTTGTGATCACCTCAACGGGGAGTAGGTTTGCAAGAACCGAACCTCGGTAAAACAAATTACCGTGTCATCCGCTTTCATTTGCTTGTGATTTGTTTTCGCCCTCTCTTTTGGACTCGACTTTATTTCTAACGCTAACCCCGGCTTGTAAGTGTGCTTAATGTTTATAAATTTCAGATTTGCCTATTCACCCCCCCCTCTAGGTGACTTTCAGGTGTACCCCATCATTTCCATCGACCATCTATCTATCTCATTAGCTTTTCTCCATCCTGGAGACTTCCTTTGTAACCTACCACAAAAAGATCCACACCAGGAAGTAGGGTATTACGCCTTTCCAAGCGGCCTGAACCTGTAGAAAATTGCATGTCGTCTCTCGTGCATCCCGCACGAACCATTGAGTTACAGTCAACAACACCGTCCTACCCAAAAGCACCGCAAGGGGTGACACTGGGTGTGCAGTCGGACTCTAAACATCGACAGTTAGCGTTCATGACCATTCCCTGCCAACAATGGATCAAGGATTTTATAACAGAGTGTGCCACATAAAAATATTCAGATTTTTAAATAGAATACGCCACAAGAAATATATTACTCCCTACATTTTTTATTTGTACGTGTTTTAGTCAAAAATGAACTAGCGAGTGACAAATATTCGAGAACGGAAATAGTATTATATAATTCAGTAAAACCATTTGTAGTACAGGAACACCATATTTGTTTGATAAACCACATACACTAAGTAACTGAAACGAAGGGATTTTACCAAAGATAATAAAGAGCACAAAACGATTAAAAGAATAAGGTGTAAAATCTTACCAAAGAAAAAAAAGAAACTTTAGAAAATTAAAAACTATGCTTCTGTTCTATCAGATTGGGTGGGGTTACTGGTCAAATAATTACATCGGGCCTGGGTTGCACCATATGATGACGTCTCTGTCTTGGCATGTTTTATTCCCACAATGTAGTGATCATGAACTTATACATTGAAATCCTAACGGGCCTCGAGAGGCCAAGAGGTGGAGAGGAGTTCAACAAGTACTACATCATGTCTGCTCTCTCCTATCCGTGGATTGGTGAGTTAGTTTGGATGTTTGCACTGGGTATTGTTATCCATCAACCCCAAACCAATTGCAGTTCCCTTTAGTCATGTCATGTTTAATTTCCCTATAAATTTCGTACTGCATTTCATATATATGTATCAAATATGGACCCCTGAAACTAAAGCAGGCGTTCCTTTTCAATTTGTGTTGCTTCTTCATTTCCTTTATCAGTAAGGGCATGTCTAGATCCATTAGCACTAAAATTTAGCAGCTAAAATTAGTACGAGTGGGTCTAAACGGACCTGCTAATTATTTGTTGAAGTGCGTGAAGGGCTGCTATTAGTTTCATTTGCAGATTTGGAGTTGCTAATATGTGATAATAATTCGTATGCATCTTCAACTCACTATCTAACTACCTATTAGCAGGTGAGTGCAAACAGCTTCATGCTAAAAGTTAGCAAGGAATCGGTTGATACTTATTCATGTACGTGTTTGTTCATTATTATTGTACCATGTTTGGTTGGAATGTATTTAAAAGAATGTTGAATTCTGAACGATATGAGTTATTTTATATTCTAAATTCTTTTGGTTTCTGAAAGGGTGCCTGAAATGTCCTATAGATGTCTTTAGTAGAGGATCCAAATAATGGCCTGCAAGGTTTCTTGAATCGGATCGCACAAAACTCCATCTGCTTCAGAATTGAGCTAAGCGCATCCTAACATCTTGACTCCTATACTGACTAAGAATTACTAGCATTTCATCTCGAAAGATCACTCTGTCGACAAATAGAAGTAAGGCACCTGAAGCTTAGGGAGGACACCTCACAAGTCACAGCTGCCCGTGCTGCATCTGTGAGATTTTGTAATTTGTATGAGCAAATCTGTCTGGCGTCAGTGCGGGGTTGGGGTAGGTGAGAATAACATGGCAGCACTCCAATTTGCATAAACTGATCAATTATTTCTATTACTCATTTGATTCTTTAGTTTCCTAGAGGGAGGAACATCGTGGGATGCTGGCCCCAAGGAACACAGGATATTTTGAGGTAAATATTTATGGGTCATTTGTATTTACTTATGAGGTTTAGATCAAATGATAGATGGTGTCCTGCATGATTTTGGAATTGCATTTGTATTGTATAAACTTGAATATAAATGCAATTCTTAACTTTGTGAAGTAGTCTGATAGCATCAAAAATTGGTGAAGTAGTCTGATAGAAACAGAAACTATAATTAATTGAGGTCTTATTACTCACACTAGATCTTGTCCCCACAACCCGATCTGAGCCGAATTGAGCAGATTTGGTCAGAAAATTTGTGACGGTCGTTTGTAGGCAGACCACGGCAAGGTGCCCAAGGGCAGCGCCTAGATCTTCTTCTGGATGGTCAATTTCTGGAACGACAATGTGGCAGAGGAGATGCCCTGGTCTTCGTACGTATATGTTACTTACTCCCACTCTCAACATGGCAATAGTAAGTGCCTGTTTCTGATGAACGTATCAATCAATGCTATGCGGTACTGTGAAATGTTCTTCTCAAACATTGACATTTGATCTGATGTATAATGTAATGTGGCATGTCCTCCATATCAGAGTTCTCCCTGCTTATTTTTGATAGTTCTGTGTCCCAATTATAGGTGTTATGCAATGACCTGTCTTTCCCTAATGCATCGAAGCTTGGATGGGTCCGTTGAAGGTTGTGTGGTTTAGGTGTGCTTGTTTGCTCGTATGTGGACTAATAATGGATTGAAATACTAACAACTGCACTAGCTAATAGGTAGTTATGAATTTGTGGATAATCTGTTTGTTTTGTTAATATGTTATCACCGCCAAACTATTTAATGATTTCAGTGTTCTCTGCACTGTCATATGTCAAAAATTGATTGGTGACTATGATGGGTAGTCAAGTGGTGGCTATAATTCCTAGAGATGTGTGAGGGCGCATATCTAGAGGACATCTGCACCATGCCTCCGCCCCCTAGCCCTATTCGCCTCGCATCCTCAGTGCATCCCTCGCCTCACCCCCATCATCGACGTTGGAAATCACCCCAACCCTGGCTCCCAGATCGGCGTTCACCCTAGATCCCCTGGCGCGATGCGGCAACCGCCTGGTCTCCCCTTCAAGGAAGTGGAATGGGGGCCTCGACCACCACCACTCGCGTCTCTAGCTATTTTTGTTATATCATTTCATTTTTCCATAATAGTGAATTTGTTTGTGAGATATAGTCTTTGACAGTGGTGGATCTAGGCTTTCTTAAACACTACGGCCTCTAATAAGCTAAGAATGTTGTACGATAGACATAACAAGATGAACCTATAGTAGTGCACGAATGAAGTTCCCATGGGATCTGAAGCTTTGTTGGCTTAAAATGGTATTTTTTTTGTATTTTTCACATGAGATAATTTATGACGAGCTGAGCAATTGTTGTTTATCTTAGTGCGACTGATGCTGGAGCTGAAGTTAGCGTCTGTTTCTAATTTCTAGGTTTCTGTGTTTCAATGGCCTCTTGAAAATTGAAAATGGCCTCTTGTAGGCTGAAGGATGTATGCATGGAATAGAAGTCAGATAAAGCTTTTGTGCAACAGGCTGAAGTCATTCTTGTTGATGGGAAATTAACAGAGGCTAAGGCTGACCAGCTTGCTAAGGTTTAAATGCAGGTCAGTTTGCCTACTAAACATCCACAAAATCTCATTATAAGTTATGAGAAGGCTAAGTCAATTGTTCAGGATATTACAAAAGTCAGGTTGGAGAACTCCCTTGTTCAGGCTTTTGTCTTGCTTCTGCAGAAGGAGAGATGACATGGTATGACACTAAATTCTCCTTTATATGCTCCAAGAAAAATCAATTCTATGGAAAAGTAACGTAATGACAATATGTGTGCTAACTATAAAATTCCCATTGCAGCTTTCATCTCTGCATGACATGATGGCATGTGAGGCAGCGGTCTCTGCTCTGTAACCCTTGTCATGGTCAGGAGTTGGTGTTCTAGGAAGGGGCACAATTTTATTAGGGTAGCCACCAGAGTTGAGGTCCCTTTTCAATGGACGAACTTGGTGCTGTGGACGACATATATTATTGTAGCTAGGCGCATACATGTTTTCCTATAAATGCTAGCTCTGCAATCACTAAAGGAAAACACAAGAGTACTCTTGGAGGAAAGTTTAGCATTCAGTTTAACAAACCTTACCAACTCATGCCTTGTTTGAATGCAATAATGCATGTTCTGTTGCCCTATTGTTGCTTGGACACATGCTTGGCATGGCTATTTTCTGGTTGTCACAATTCACATCTCCCATGTAAATTTATGGCTATGATATGCATCAAACAAGCTTATAATTTGCTCTCAAGTTGGTTCAAACAGTTCTAATTCATTTTAATAATTATCTAAAATTGGTTTGATAACTGGTGCAATAAGGAACTCATTTGAAAGGTAAGAGTTATGTACACGTGGTCCAATTTGACTCAGTCTTATTGGTTTGAGCTCTTGTGACATGTCGTGCTCGTGCAACGCTCAAAGAAAACGAGATTGTATGTCGTAGCAATGCACGGGCATTGTACTATATATTGCTTAAACAAGTTCTAACTATGTGATATATAGAAATCGTAGCAACGTAACTATGTGATATATAAACCGTAGCAACGCACCGGCAACTCACCTAGAAATGGATTATAAAATCTTTTCTCGTAACACTATAACACATATTTGTACATAAGTTATTGTAGTATTATATATTTTCGTTGCAACGCACGGACACTCACCTAGTTAACTCTAATAAATATGGTGTTATATCTAGGAGGCGAATACGGCTAGGGGTTGTTCTTGGGTGCCTACAAGGCTACGGCTACGGGTGGTCGCCGTTCTCCTTCTTCACCCCCGGGGCGAGCGTCTCGCAGTCTGGGTCGGCAGTGGCCTCGACACACTCGTCCTCTTCTTGATGCTGGGTGCCGTCGTCACCAAATACTCAATGGCATGGAGAGCCATCGACTACAAAGTGCATGATCAAAATGGATTCAACTGTATTATCGTAAAAAGAATTCGATAGGTTCATTCCAAGTCTGTAGTTACAAAGAATTCTAAAAGAGAAAAATACTTGATCGGTCGTTGAGGTACATGGTTTGGGTGGCGGCAGAAATTACAAAACCTTTCGAAAACCGATCTGGTTTCTTGTTAACGGACCAGACCAATAATGATTTTGCTGTTTTTTTAAATCATCCAAAACTTTGAAAAAGGTTATAAAAATTGGAAAATATGATAAATAGACTACACTGGCAATAAAATGTCACATCTAAATGACCAATAGAAATATATAAAATAAATGAAGATAAAACAAATCACTTTCAACTGTGATTTCATAAGTTTTACCATGTCTTGAAATTGAGTTGGCATGATTTCATACAATACTTTATAATAAATATGATTAATTATATGTGGCACACAACTTTTACAGAATTATATGATTAGTTCATTTTAATGCTATAAAGTTATAAAGTGGCATTAAAATGAATTAGTTTTTATGTTTCTTTTCAAAATTTAAGAGACATATTTCTAATTAACTCTAATAAATATGGTGTTATATAATAAAAAATATGATACGACACTGTAATATATAAAACTTTTCACAAAACTACTCGTGTGAATAGACTAAGCTGATAACGATCCCATTTATTTTATTCCATTAGAGAATGAGGACTGGAAGTTTCTTCCACGTCAGAGATGTAGATGGGGATGTTTCTTCTCATAAAACTTCTCATAAAATTTGCTTTTGGGCATTTCATCGAATAGCTGTAGCTCAACTGCAGGAGCAAGTATCAATGAACTCAGGGCGCCGGCGAACAGCGTGCGGCGGGCGCAGGTGCTGACGAAGGTTCATTTGCCAAGAAGCCGAGCCAGAGTCACAAACTTCATGGCCATCGAGCCGTGCATGTGGCTGCCTCCGGCTCCAATGCGAAAACAGAACAGCCTTTGCCGTTGGATGAAAAACTGTCCACGCGTAGAGAATCTGGAGCTTCTTCTGCAGATTAGCGCGAAAACAAAACAGAACAGCCTTTGCCGTTACATGCTCGAGTCGGACTCCGTCGGCTTGTTCTATATATAAATAAGCGACCCGTTCCAGTCCAGTCTGCAGTTCTGCGCGCACCCGTTCCGCTCGTCCACCGTTCGCCTACGCCGCGCCACGCTTGCTCGCATCCGCCGACGCAACCCGCCCGCATCCGCCTTCCGCCGCAACTACCATGGCCGACGAGCAGAGCGGGCTTCCCCTGCGAAGGTGGAGGCCTTTCTTCCGCGCTTTCGAGGCGATCGACGGCGTGATTGAGGCATGCGGCTACCCGCGCTCCGAGTTTCGGGACGTACGTGGCGAAATCGTCGTGCTGCTCCGCGGCGCCACGGATGACGGCGTGGCCGAGCAGCTCTGTGCCGCGCTCGACGACGTCATGGTCGAATCCCTCAAGACGCTGCTGGTCGCGCCCGTCCCGCACGACCTGCTGGCGTCCACAGACCTGGCAAGGACCGTCGGCGCCCTCGGCAGCCACGGGTCGTTCCGGATCCGGAGCCTCGCGCGCGACGTCGTGCGCGGGTGGAGGGTGGCCATCGAAGCCTCCCGCGCCACTGCTGTAGCGGTGAAGAAGAAGCTCGACAATCTCTGTGCTGATAAGATCCCGCTCCCGCGCGCTGCCGTCGACGAGAAGAAGCTGCACGTACCGTCTGCCAAGATGCTTCCCGCTGCTGCCGTCGATAACAAGAAGCCGCGCGTACCACCAGCAAAGATGCTTCACGCCGCCGAGGTACACGACAAGAAGTCGAACGTACCACCAGCGAAGAGGCTTCCCGCCGCCGACGACGAGGTACACAACAAGAGGTCGCACTCGCACGTACCACCAGCAAAGATGCTTCCCACCGCCGACGAACACAAGAAGCAGCATCCAACGAAGACGCTTCCGACCGCAGCAATTCTATCGAATCAACAGAAGAATGTGAGTGAGACCAATAAGCCGGCCGTCGCCGAGAGCGAGAAGATGGAGGCTACAAAACGCAAGCTACGGGAGAGTTACCAAGAAGCCGATGGAGTCAAGCGTCGGCGCAACATCCAGACCATCAGGGAGGAGGAGGGGAAGCTGTTGGAGCAGCAGCAATGGAAGATGCATGCATCCCATCGGATGAAGAGAGGCCCAGTAGGATGTAGGACTAGGACCTCGTCAAACTTCAGTCGTTCTCGGCCTCCTCCTTCTCACGTGCTTTAGGGCCGGATCTTGTTATTGGATGACCATTATTTGTGCATTTTTTTATGTCAGTTATATCTCATGTTTATGTATAATGACAAAATTTATCGTCCTGCTACTACCTGTCCAAGAGAAATTGTGTGTGCGTGCACCATTGCTCATTGAACACATATAAGCAGTGCCATATATATATTTCTAGGCAGAGACGACGCGTTGACAGATAACAGTCGACGTGCTAAAAATGATTCATATACTGGATTCGAAACTAAAACAAGTGAATTCCATGCTCGTCAAATACAACTGATCGAAATGCGTAGACGCAAACTGTAGACGCAAATTGTAGAGTGAACTGAATTTTAATTAGTCACTGTGTAATATGTAATCTGTCTGACGTAGTTAGATCCTTTTACTACATCTTTCCCGAAAGTTCAGCTAAATAGTTCAGACTGAAATTCTCAACTGTCTGCAAGAATCTAGCGTAGGACGAGACATATGCAACTGGAATCAGCTGACATGCATGCAAGTTGCGTTTGCTGATGCAAAATCTTACCATGTCCCGTGCACCGTGCACATGCAGGACGAACCTCTACAACAACCCGTCACCGGTGGCGCCGCCTCTGGAAGGCTAATACGGCTAGGGGGCCGTTCTTGGGCGCTTACGAGGCTATGGCTACGGCTACGGGTGGTCTCCGTTCTCCTTCGCCCTCCTGAGCGTCTCACCGCCCGGGTCGGCAGTGGCCTCGACACGCTTGTCCTTTTCTTGATGCTGGGCGCCGTCGTCGCCAAACACTCCATGGCATGAAGAGCCATCGCTTACAAAGTGCATGATTAAAATGGATTCAATTGTATTATCGTAAAATGGATTCGAGAGGTTCATTCCAAGTCTGTAGTTACAAAGAATTCCAAAAGAGAAAAAAAAAATACTTGATCGGCCGTTGAGGTACATGGTTTGGGTGGCGGCAGGTATTACAAAACCTGTCAAAAACTGATCTGGTTTCTCGTTAACGGACCATACCGATAACGATTTTCTAGCTGTTTTTTTATAAAAAAAATCCAGAACTTTGAAACTTTGAAAAGGTTATATAAAAATTGGAAAATATGATAAATAGACTACACTGGCAATAAAATGTCACATCTAAATGACCAATAGAAAAATATAAAATAAATGAAAATAAAACAAATCACTTTCAACTGTGATTTCATAAATTTTCCCATGTCTTGAAATTGAGTTGGCATGATTTCATATACAATACTTTATAATAAATATGATTAATTATATGTGGCACACAACTTTTACAAAATTAGATGATTAGTTCATTTTAGTGCTATAAAGTGGCATTAAAATGAATTAGTTTCTATCTTTCTTTTCAAAATTTAAGGACATATTTCTAATTTTAACTCTAATAAATATGGTGTTATATCATAAAAAATGTGATGCGACACTGTAATATATAAAACTTCTCATAAAACTACTTCTTTGAATAGACTAAGCTGATAACAACGATTACATTTATTTTTCTTCCAATAGGGGGGTGAGGATAAGAAAGTTTCTTCCGGGACGGAATGTAAATGGTGAAGTTTCTTCTCATAAAACTTCTCATAAAATTTGCTTTTGGGCATTTCATCGAATTGGTGTAGCACAACTGCAGGAGCAAGTATCAATGAACTTGTTGAAAGTTCTGCAGCACAACGGCGGGTCCTCGTTCAGGTGCTGATGAACAGCGTGCGGCGGCTGTCGGTGTTTTGGGTCCGACCGCACACCCGGGGTTGCCCCTCAAGGTGTTTTAAGAGTAGGACGGTGTTGACAACTGTAGCAAAATGGTTCGTGCAGATCGCACGAGGAACAGTGGACGAGGTTTACAGGTTCGGGCCGCTTAGAGATGCGTAACACCCTACGTCCTGGTGAATATGCTTGGTGAATGTGGTTACAAGAGAGCTCCCTGGTTTGAGAATACAGAGAGTTGATGTGAATGGCTAAGTAAAGGGTCGATCGTTCTGAAGGGGTGCCCCCTAGGCCTTATATACTCGACCGTGGGGCAGTACACGTGGATAAGATAGGAACAAGTAGCTAAAAGATAGTGAACCTCTTGAGATTATCCCCACGTAACCCTCGCCGACTTATCCTCGCGTGGCTTCGTTGCATGGAGGCTCCAGCGCGGGAAAGTCGGATCTCTGTTGCGGTCACTCGCTCGATGCCCCGGGCCATCCGGGCTTGTACCAATCTGGCTTCATGTCGTTCCGCTTCGCTGGATGTTTCTCCCCAGGCCCACGAAAGAATGACCTTACGATTTATTGGGCCCTTGGGCCTTTCGTGAGGTCCTTTACTCTTTTAGTGGACCCAGGGGATATCTATCCCCCACACGAACCTCCCAAGTTATTGGGCCCACATGCACCTGTCCTTGTCTTAAAGACCTCAGACTGCTATGCATGTGCACCAGATAACTTAACAGGATCCGTTCGAGTGCCCCAAGGACCCCGGATAAACTACGAACAACCAGGATCGCAAGATTAAGTAGCACAAATCACACACCAACATTTTTGTAGCGGAAATCTTATTACCAAATTTTACAAGTTACATCAAGTTTTACAATGTAAATGATCAGAGTGATTACAAAAAGTGATTCAAAGAAGTAACTTTGAACTGTTATAAATTATTTGTAGTTTTGAAATATATGCTAGCTTAAGGGACCATCCTGAATAAGAAGTATAGAAGGGTTACTTAGACTTATAAGAAGGCTGAGCCCACGGCACTTAACACCATCATCAGCAGCACAAAACTATAACCTAAAAAACAACAGGGAATAAAACCCTGAGTATGGAATTACTCAGTAAGACTTACCCAACTAAAGAAAAGACTCTCAAGGGTATGCTGGCTAGAGGGACTCAAGGTATGGCTTATCAAGAATCAAAGACTCTGTTTTGCAGAAAATCTTACTATGAGTGGATCCTTAAAAATCCATTTTTAATTGTTAGGTTAAGTAAAGTTACCTGCATCTAGAGTTCTTTCTACCCTAGTTCAAGCTCTTGGCCTATACTAGCCAATTTCTTATCAACCCTTCTTATTCACTGGAATGCTACGTGTAAGTCAGTGACCAAGTCTTCATGTCCGAGAAGTAACGGCGATCCGAATCGATTAATACTCAGCTAAGGATCTCTAATCACACGACATATGTAGCACTTAACCCTTGCATATGTCAACTCGCCACTGGGGTTCTTAAGACCAGATCAGGTTCACGCCAACCGAGAGCACAGATACACCACCGTCCAGCCCCTTGCCACGGAGGGTACACGCTACTCTCGCCATCTCTCCACTCCCATTGCGTGTTATCTTATTCTGGTATTAGTCTGCCTGAGGCAAAGCTTACCCATGATGAGGCATGTGACCAGTTAAAGGGTCCTCGGTCAGCAGGCCTACATCGAGACGGTCCTTAATCGACTCAGACGGAGACACTACACTGAGACTCCCTTCTCGTGCAAGTCAACCGCCCGGTCTCAGCTTTATCAATTTCAACCCAAAGTTTGGTACCTGGTAGAGGTACATCTTTTCCGATGTTGAACCCATCACGGCCATGATGGATTCACCATCAAGTTTTATTTTTGAAAACATTCCCACCCACTGAAGCATCACTTTTGTTTTAAAACAAAACATGTTTGTTTGCTAAAGGAAGGCTAAGCATCATAAAAATCCTTTTTATAAAAGGGTGTCAAGGAAGGGTAATCAATTTTTCAAGGAAGGAAATGCATCAACGGTTTAGCACACAACTCCTATCACCTAATGAATCAAACAAGGTGATAAAGATTTTAAAACACAAGGAGGTGGCAAATGCACCGGGGCTTGCCTGAATAACACTAGGTTAGTGTTTGTTAAACGACGTCTGCTTGACGACCATCCTTTGTTCTGATACTTGTTTCGTCTGTCCATCTTCAGTTCCATTCATTAGCACCATCTGGTGGTTGACTCAGTTCTGGTTCTCCACCTCATGTGGTTAATTCACGTACCTGAATGAAATGCATTATTGTCGGTGTTTCGAAACCCGGGGGGTCCCTGGACCGACTAGTGAATTGTCGCCGTGTGCCCCAGCCCAGATGGGTCGACGTGAGGCGGAACGCGAAGGGGGGAAAAGGAGGCAGCCGAAGGGTGGCAGGCGTGAGAGAGTGGATCCCGCGGCCTTCGTGTTAGCCCCGCGCCCGGGTCGGGTGCGCTTGCAGTAGGGGGATACAAGCGTCCACGTGGGAGTGGTCAGTGTTTCAAAACCCGGGGGGTCCCTGGACCGACGAGTGAATTGTCGCCGCGTGCCCCAGCCCAGATGGGTCGACGCGAGGCGGAATGCAAAGGGGGGGGGAAGGAAGCAGCCGGAGGGAGGCGGACGTGAGAGAGTGGATCCTGCGGCCTTCGTGTTAGCCCCGCGCCTGAGTCGGGTGCGCTTGCAGAAGGGGGATACAAGTGTCCATGCGGGAGTGGGAGCGAGCGGCCTTGCGCGAGCGCCGTCCTGTCCTTCCCCGCGCGGGCCCACCTTCTGTAGGAGGGCCCTGGTCCTCCCTTTTATAGGCGTAAGGAGAGGATCCAGGTGTACAATGGGGGGTGTAGCAGAGTGCTACGTGTCTAGCGGAGGAGAGCTAGCGCCCTAAGTACATGCTGTCGTGGCAGCCAGAGAGGTTTTGGCACCCGGTTCGTGTGATGTCGTGGCCGTCGGAGGAGCGCTGGAGCCTGGCGGAAGGGCAGCTGTCGGGGCTGTCGGGTCCTTGCTGACGTCCTCTTGCTTCCGTAAGGGGGTCGAGAGCCACCGTCATCACAGGGCGTGAGGGGTGCCATCATTGCCTATCTGGTGGAGCGAGCCAGATGGGACGCCGGTCTTGTTCTCCGTAGCCTGAGTTAGCTCGGGGTAGGGTAATGATGGCGCCTCCTGTTGACGTGGTCGGTCCGCGCCCTAGGTTGGGCGATGTGGAGGCTCCTCCGCGGTCGAGGTCGAGTCTGTCTTCCGTGGTCGTGGTCGAGTCCAAGCCCCTGGGTCGGGCGAGGCGGAGACCGTCGGCTGAGGCCAGGGCTGAGTCCGAGCCCTGGGGTCGGGCGAAGCGGAGTCCGTCGTCTCCTGGGGCTGAGCCCAAGTCCGAGCCCTGGGTCGGGCGAAGCGGAGTTCGTCGTCTTTTGGGGCTGAGCCCAAGTCCGAGCCCTGGTTTGGGCGAAGCGGAGTTCGTCGTCTTCCGGGGCTGAGCCCGAGTCCGAGCCCTGGGTCGGGCGGAGCGGAGTTCACCATCTTCCGGGGCTGAGCCCGAGTCCGAGCCCTGGGGTCGGGCAGAGCGGAGTTCGCCGTCTTTCGGGGCTGAGCCCGAGTCCGAGCCCTGGGGTCGGGCGGAGCGGAGTTCGCCGTCTTCCGGGGCTGAGCCCGAGTCCGAGCCTTGGGTTGGGCGGAGTGGAGTTCGCCGTCTTCCGGGGCTGAGCCCGAGTCCGAGCCCTGGGTCGAGCGGAGCGGAGTTTCCTATGACGCCCGAGGCCGGCCTTGGCTGCTGTCAGCCTCACTCTGTCGGGTGGCTCAGCAGTCAGAGCGGTGCAGGCGGCGCTGTCCTCTTGTCAGACCGGTCAGTAGAGCGGCGAAGTGACTGCGGTCACTTCGGCTCCATCGACTGGAGGGCGTGCGTCAGGATAAAGGTGTCAGGCCACCTTTGCATTAAATGCCCCTGCGATTTGGTCGGTCGGCGTGGCGATGTGGCCAAGGTTGCTTCTCGGTGAAGACTGGGCCTCGGGCGAGCCGATAGTGTGCCCGTTGCTGGAGGGGGGGGTCCTCGGGCGAGACGTAGGTTCTCTGGGGTCGGCTTCCCTTGCCCGAGGCTAGGCTCGGGCGAGGCACGATCATGTCCCTTGAATGGACCGATCCTTGACTTAATCGCACCCATCAGGCCTTTGCTGCTTTGTGCTGATGGGGGTTACCAGCTGAGATTTAGGGGTCTTGAGGGTACCCCTAATTATGGTCCCCGACAGTAGCCCCCGAGCCTCCAAGGGAGTACTAATACTCGCTTGGAGGCTTTTGCCGCACTTTTTTGCAAGGGGACCAGCCTCTTTCGGTTGCATTCTGTTCCGGTGGGTGCGCGCGAGCGCACCCGCCAGGTGTAGCCCCCGAGGCCTCGGAGTAGTTTTACTCCTTCGAGGTCTTAGTGCGTTTCGCAACACTTCGGCTGGTCTAGTTGTTCCCTCATGCGAGCTGGCCGTAGCCCGAGTGCACGGTCAGGTTCCAAGTTTTTGGGCTGGTATGTCGACGCTGTCAACGATTTGGCCGAAGCCGGGTTTGCGAGAGCAGCCCCCGAGCCTCTGCACAGGGCGAGAGGACGGTCAAGGACAGACTTGTCTTTTTACATACGCCCCTGCATCGCCTTTCCGCAAGGAGGAGGGGGGGAAAGCGCCATGTTGTCCTCGTAGGGCGCCGATCATGGTGTTCACGGTGAGCTGCTGGCGAGTAATCCGAGCGAACGTCTGTGCCCCATTTGTTAGGGGTCGGCTAGAGGCCCAGAGGCGCGCCCAAAAGTACCTGCGGGTGATCTGCCGGACCCGGTCCCCTGCCGACGGGGTCTGAGGGCTCGATGCCTCCCTCTGATGGGATTCCGTGACAAGATCGTTCCCGCTGGTCTCGGAAATGTCCTAGGGTACCTCGGGAGCGCAGCCCGAGCCTTGGTTATGTATCGAACGTACCCAGGGTCATCCCTCGCTCTGTGTCTGAGGCGACTGTGAACCCTTCGAGGGCCAGCCTACGAACCCCTGATCAGTAGTGGGCGCGGAGCCCGAGTGGCCTGAAGCGGCCGTTGAACCCTTTGAGGGGCCGGCCATCGAACCTCTGACCAGTAGTGGGCGCAGAACCCAATCGATCTGAGGCGACCGTTGAACCCCTCCGAGGGGCCGACCTTCGAACCTCTGATCAGTAGGGAGGCTCGGAGCCTGTTTCCTTCACGGAGAAGGGTCCTTTTTCGGGGTATCCCCGTTTCCCGGTCCCTGTTGTAAGAGAGAGAAAGAGGAAAAGGAAAAGGACACTTAATCGAAATGACGCTGCATACCTTTTTTGACGCGGTCATTATGGTGAAGTCGAAGCGTCGCTTGCTTCTCCCGCCTGAGGCGCCGCCCGTCCCGCCGTGGAGTTAATGCGACGAGGCGAGTGGTTCGCGAGGCGGTCATTGCGCGTGTGCGAGCCGTTCGAGGAACGGATCACAGGCGCACTGTCTTCACGCCGTGAGAGAGGGCTCCCTCGCTGCCCCTGGATGGGACGTAAGCTTGGCTGACGACGTGACCACTGCTCCTGCCCGCCTGTCACCGCCATTACTGCCGGCCCATTTTTGACCGCATTTGACCGTCGCGCTTGGCTGGCACTGCAGGGTTGCCTCGAGTCGCGGTATTGACTCCGCAGTTGAGGAGGCGCGGTAGTGGCGCGAGTGGCGGTGCAGTTGCTCACACGTAGCAACCGGCGCGCCGGTTGCATGACGCGTGGGCCTGGACCTCCATGCTGGGCTTGTTGGAGTCGAAGGGTCGCGCCCACTTGGCACGGTTGCATGCCGCCTGCATGGCTGTCCGCCCTTTCACCCGCTGGCCTGGGCGAAAGTGGAGGAGTGTTTGTAACCACCGGGTGGTTGCATGCACCGCGCGCGTGTGGCGGTTTGGCTTCTTCTCCCCTGGACCGGCTTGCATGACGTGTGGGACCCAGCCCCCGCGTCGTGGGGGGGAGAATCTTGGAGCGTGTTGGAGAAGACTCGACCCGCAACGGTTGAGGACGCAAGTGGGGAGAATTGCCTTTAAAAGGGGGGTGACCCCCTTGGAGGGCAACCATGTCTTCGCGCTCCCCACATGCATCATGTCTTCCCACCTTCCGAGCCCCCGGGCGGGGGACGCCCGGAATCCTTCCGTCTTGTCGTCGGAGGAACGCAACTTCGTGGAAGTTGGTACCTTTCAGCCATCGTTCGGCTTCAAGGATTTTCATCATGCAGCCCGGCCGCATCCCCTCGCCGGTGGTCACCCAAGACGGTGACCTCCAGCTTCTGGACGGGGAGAAGCAAGCCGGGCTGCGATCTTGGTTCCGCCCTCAGCTTCAAGGATGTTCATCATCCTTGCTGGGGCGGAGGCCGGGCTGAGCCGGAGCTCTACCTCCCTCGCGGGTTCGTGGGTCAGCCTCCCCTTCAGCATCCAAGGGAGAGGGCGCTCACTGGCCCTGCGAGCGGGGCGGACTTCGACAACGCGGGGTCGATCGACGGCGGGTGTCGCCAGCCCCAACACGTTGGGCTCGCCGGCTTGGCTCCCGGTGCCCCCTCCCGCCGTGAGGGCGGTTGTCGCGCCGTGCGCACGGGCGGACCGCCCAAGACATCGCGCGCCGCTAGAGCGGCGTTCGTGTTCTGGGGCTGTCCTGCCTTTGCAACGGTACGGGGCCTCCGCGTGGGGGTCGGTGCTCCGTTCGTCCGGGAGGATCCGAGTGGGGATCTGTCGATGGGCTGATGCTCCACTCGAAGGTGCCGAGGTGGATGCGGCCCGAGAAGTCCCCGTCGCCGACGGGATCACTGTCGCCATCCGTGCTCTAGGCCTCCGGCTCTTTGTACTTGTCCTCGCCCCTCGAGCGTCGGCGCGGGCGAGGGCAAGGTTGCAGCGGCTTCCGCCCTGAGGCCATTGCTGCTGCCATGGGGACGGAACCGGAGTTCCGTTCGGAATGGCACCTTGAATGCCGGTGTTTTGTTCAATGCGGCTGTCGAGGCCTGAACGTGTATGTATTTTCGGCACAGAGCCGTGTTTTTTCTTCATTTCGAGCACTAAGACTCGCCTTGTCGATTATCTGAACCGCTTCACCGAGCGTGAGTTGCCTCGTGCAAAGGTGACGAGTGAGGTATCTGTATCCCGGAGGAGTAGGAGTCCCTCGGCTCGGTCGGCCTTGCAGTCTGAGGCCCCTCTTGCTTAGTTAAACGAACCCCTCGGCCGCTCTTTGATGAGCCAAAGCCGGAGGTAGCGGTGTCAGCACGGACGGAGGCAGAGTCGGCTTCAAAAAGGAGGTGTAATTGGCCAGAGCCTGGCCGGGTCGTCCACTGGCGGAACCGACGCCGGAGTTGAGCTGCCGAGGCCACAAGCCGAGCTGATGTCTTTGGGAGTCAGCTGGCCGAGGCCTCGGGGTGGCCGGCCGAGCCGCCTGCTCGGGCCGGATTCTCGAAGAAGACCCTAGCGGCGATGGCCCGGGTGTGGTGCTGATGTCGTCCTTCAGAGTGGGGGCCCTCCGACCGCGTCGCCGTCCGAGGCTAGGTCAGACCCCGCCGAAGGTGTAGTTGATGCCGAGGGTGCTGCTGCCCCCCTCGGCTGTCGACGTCCGAGCCTGCAGGATCAGGTTGTCTTGTAGTGCGTGTATGTTTTCTGCGGCCGCCGAGGCCTAAACACACCGTCGTCGTGTTGTAAAGCTGCGTTTCTTTTCCTCTTTGTTCGAGTATCCGGACTCATATGTCGGTAACAGAATTGTTTGTGCGGGCGAGAGTTGCTTTTCATGGAAGGCGATGAGTGAGGTATTCGTATCCCGGAGGCGTAGGAATCCCTCGGCTCGGTCGGCCTTGCCGCTTACGCGCGCTCTTACTCGTCCATAGGGTTCTGTTACCGACGCAGTCGAGAAGGCCCAAAAAATCATTTCGGCAGAGGAGCTCTCGAGCATGAAGACTTGTTCGGTCCGTGGAGTCACTTATCCGAGCGCGAGTTACTTATCGCAGAAGGTGATGAGTGAGGTATCCGTATCCCGAAGGCGTAGGAGTCCCTTGGCTCGGTCAGCCTTGGCTGCTTACGTGTACTCTGTCGTTTTCAGGATCCACTTTTGAAGTAGTCGAAGAGCACGAAAGGCATTCTGGCTGAAAAGATTTTTTTTCTTTTTTCGAGGAAAATTTTGACGCAGAGGGGGTTGCCCCCTTCTAGCCCCCAAGGGAGGGTCGGGCTTTGCCGAGGCAAGGCTGACCCTTCCTTGACGACCAGACATGGTGTGTGAACGAGGTATACGAGCAACTTGAAAGCATCTTAAGGGTAGAAGCGACGTAGCTGTTGGATGTTCCAGGCATTGCTGTAGACCTCGCCTTAGCTGTTGGCCAGCTTGTACGTTCTGGGCTTCAGGACCTCGGCGATGACGAACAGCCCTTCCCAGGGAGGCGTGAGTTTGTGCCACCCTTGGGCGTCTTGTCGCAGCCGAAGCACCAGGTCGCCCACCTGGAGGTCTCGGGACCTAACCCCTCGGGCGTGGTAGCGTCGCAGGGACTGCTGGTACCGTGCCGAGTGTAGTAAGGCCATGTCCCGAGCCTCCTCCAGCTGGTCCAGTGAGTCTTCTCGGTTGGCTCAGTTGCTTTGGTCGGTGTAGGCCCTCGCCCTCGGGGAACCGTATTCCAAGTCTGTGGGCAAGATGGCCTCGGCCCCCTTAGACTAGAAAGAACGGTGTGAAGCCCGTGGCTCAGCTCGGCGTTGTTCTCAGACTCCAGACCACCGAGGGGAGTTCCTTCATCCACCGCTTGCCGAACTTGTTGAGGTCGTTGTAGATCCGAGGCTTGAGTCCTTGCAGGATCATGCCGTTGGCCCGCTCCACTTGCCCATTCGTCATGGGGTGAGCCACGGTAGCCCAGTCCACCCGGATGTGGTGATCCTCGCAGAAGTCCAGGAACTTTCTGCCGGTGAACTGGGTGCCATTGTCAGTGATGATGGAGTTCGGGACCCCAAAGCGATGGATGATGTTGGTGAAGAACACCACCGCCTGTTCGGACCTGATGCTGTTTAGGGGTCGGACCTCGATCCACTTGGAGAATTTGTCGATGGCGACCAACAGGTGCGTGTAGCCCCTGGGTGCCTTCTGCAAGGGGCCAACGAGGTCCAGACCCCACATAGCAAACGACCAGGTGATGGGTATGGTCTGTAGAGCCTGAGCGGGCAGGTGGGTCTGCCTCGCGTAGAACTGACACCCTTCGCAGGTGCGGACAATTCTAGTAGCGTCGGCCACCGCCGTCAGCCAGTAGAATCCTTGTCGGAAGGCGTTTCCGACGAGGGTTCGAGGTGCTGCGTGATGGCCGCAAGCCCCCGAGTGTATCTCTTGCAAGAGCTCCTGGCCTTCGGTGATGGAAATGCATCGCTGGAGGATGCCTGAGGGGCTGCGGTGATAGAGCTCCTTCCCATCTCCCAGCAAGACGAAAGACTTGGCGCGCCGCGCCAACCGTCGGGCTTCGGCTTGGTCGAGGGGCAGCTCCCCTCGGTGAAGATATTGCAGGTACGGGGTCTGCCAGCTTTGATTAGGCGTGACCTCGCTCGGTTCCCCTTCGACGCGCAGTGCCTCACCCTCGGGGGCCGAGGGTACCTCGGGCTGAGCCGAGGGTACCTCGGACTAGGCCGAGGGCACCTCGGACTAGGCCGAGGGTGCCTCGAGTGGAGCCGAAGGTGCCTCGGGCTCGGGTGTGTCTTCGGTCTTGACGGAGGGTTGATGCAGGTCTCGGGAGAATACGTCCGGGGGAACTGTTATTCGTCCCGAGGCCATTTTAGCCAGCTCGTCCGCAGTCTCGTTGTAGCGTCGGGCGATGTGGTTGAGCTCGAGCGCGTAGAACTTGTCTTCCAGGCGCCGAACCTCATCGCAGTAGGCTTCCATCTTCGGGTCCGGCAGATCACCCGCAGGTACTTTTGGGCGCGCCTCTGGGCCTCTAGCCGACCCCTCACAAATGGGGCACGGACGTCCGCTCGGATTACCCGCCAGCAGCTCACCGGGAACACCATGTTCGGCGCCCTCCGAGGACAACATGGCGCTTTCCCCCCCTCCTCCTTGCGGAAAGGCAACGCAGGGGCGTATGTAAAAAAGACGAGTCTGTCCTTGACCGTCCTCTCGCCCTGTGCAGAGGCTTGGGGGCTGCTCTCGCAAACCCGGCTCCGGCCAAACCGTTGACAGCGTCAACATACCAGCCCGAGAACTTGGAACCCGACCGTGCACTCGGGCTACGGCCAGCTCGCATGAGGGAACAACTAGACCAGCCGAAGTGTTGCGAAACGCACTAAGACCTCGAAGGAGTAAAACTACTCCTCCGAGAACTCGGGGGCTACACCCGGCGGGTGCGCTCGCGCGCACCCACCGGAACAGAATGCAACCAAAAAAGGCTGGTCCCCTTGCAAAAAAGTGCGGCAAAAGCCTCCAAGCGAGTATTAGTACTCCCTTGGAGGCTCGGGGGCTACTGTCGGGGACCATAATTAGGGGTACCCTCAAGACCCCTAAATCTCAGCTGGTAACCCCCATCAGCACAAAGCTGCAAAGGCCTGATGGGTGCGATTAAGTCAAGGATCGGTCCATTCAAGGGACATGATCGTGCCTCGCCCGAGCCTAGCCTTGGGCAAGGGAAGCCGACCCCGGAGAACCTACGTCTCGCCCGAGGACCCCCTCCAGCAACGGGCACACTATCGGCTCGCCCGAGGCCCAGTCTTCACCGAGAAGCAACCTTGGCCACATCGCCACACCGACCGACCGAATCGTAGGGGCATTTAATGCAAAGGTGGCCTGACACCTTTATCCTGACGCACGCCCTCCAGTCGACGGAGCCGAAGTGACCGCAGTCACTTCGCCGCTCTACTGACCGGTCTGACAAGAGGACAGCGCCGCCTGCGCCGCTCCGACTGCTGAGCCACCTGACAGAGAGAGGCTGACAGCAGCCAAGGCCAGCCTCGGGCGTCATAGGAAACTCTGCCTCGCCTGACCCCAGGGCTCGGACTCGGGCTCAGCCCCAGAAGACGGCGAACTCTGCTCCGCCCGACCCAGGGCTCGGACATGGGCTCAACCCCGGAAGATGACGAACTCCGCCTCGCCCGACCCCAGGGCTCGGACTTGGGCTCAGCCCCAGGAGACGACGGACTCCGCTTCGCCTGACCCCAGGGCTCGGACTCGGCCCTGGCCTCAGCCGATGGTCTCCGCCTCGCCGGACCCAGGGGCTCGGACTCCACCATGGCCACGGAAGACAAACTCGACCTCGACCTCGGAGGAGCCTCCACATCGCCCAACCTAGGGCGCGGACCGACCACGTCAACAGGAGGCGCCATCATTACCCTACCCCGAGCTGACTTAGGCTACAGAGAACAAGACCGACGTCCCATCTGGCTAGCTCCGCCAGATAGGCAATGATGGCTCCCCGCACGCACTGTGACGACGGCGGCTCTCGGCCCCCTTACGGAAGCAAGAGGACGTCAGCAAGGACCCGACAGCCCCGACAGCTGCCCTTCCGCCAGGCTCCAGCGCAACTCCGACGGCCACGACATCACACGAACTGGGTGCCAAAACCTCTCCGGCTGCCACGACGGCATGTACTTAGGGCGCTAGCTCTCCTCCGCTAGACACATAGCACTCTGCTACACCCCCCCATTGTACACCTGGCTCCTCTCCTTACGTCTCTAAAAGGGAGGACAAGGGCCCTCTTACAGAGGGTTGGCCCGCGCGGGGAAGGACGGGACGGCGCTCGCGCAAGGCCGCTCGCTCCCACTCCCGCGTGGATGCTTGTATCCCCCTACTGCAAGCGCACCCGACTCAGGCGCGGGGCTAACACGAAGGCCGCGGGATCCACTCTCTCACACCTGCCTCCCTCCGACTGCCTCCTTTTCCCCCCTTCACGTTCCGCCTCACGTCGACCCATCTGGGCTGGGGCACGCGGCGACGATTCACTCGTCGGTCCAGGGACCCCCCGGGTTTCGAAACACCGACAGTTGCGGGAGTGGGAGCGAGCGGCCTTGCGCGAGCGCCGTCCCGTCCTTCCCCGTGCGGGCCAACCCTCTGTAAGAGGGCCCTGGTCCTTCCTTTTATAGGCGTAAGGAGAGGATCCAGGTGTACAATGGGGGGTGTAGCAGAGTGCTACGTGTCTAGCGGAGGAGAGCTAGCGCCCTAAGTACATGCCGTCGTGGTAGCCGGAGAGGTTTTGGCACCCAGTTCGTGTGGTGTCGTGGCCGTCGGAGGAGTGCTAGAGCCTGGCGGAAGGGCAGCTGTCGGGGCTGTCAGGTCCTTGCTGACGTCCTCTTGCTTTCGTAAGGGGGCCGAGAGCCGCCGTCGTCACAGAGCGTGCGGGGCGCCATCATTGCCTATCTGGCGGAGCGAGCCAGATGGGACGCCGGTCTTGTTCCCCGTAGCCTGAGTCAGCTCGGGGTAGGGTAATGATGGCGCCTCCTGTCGACGTGGTCGGTCCGCGCCCTAGGTTGGGCGATGTGGAGGCTCCTCCGAGGTCGAGGACGAGTCTGTCTTCTGTGGTTGTGGTCGAGTCCGAGCCCCTAGGTCGAGCGAGGCGGAGACCGTCGGCTGAAGCCAGGGCTGAGTCTGAGCTCTGGGGTCGGGCGAAGCGGAGTCCGTCGTCTCCTGGGGCTGAGCCCAAGTCCGAGCCCTGGGTCGGGCAGAGCGGAGTTCGCCGTCTTCCGGGGCTGAGCCCGAGTCCGAGCCCTGGGGTCGGGCGGAGCGGAGATCGCCGTCTTCCGGGGCTGAGCCCGAGTCCGAGCCCTGGGTCGGGCGGAGCGGAGTTCGCCGTCTTCCGGGGCGGAGCCCGAGTCCGAGCCCTGGGGTTGGGCGGAGCGGAGTTCGCCATCTTCCGGGGCTAAGCCCGAGTCCGAGCCCTGGGTCGGGCGGAGCGGAGTTCGCCGTCTTCCGGGGCTGAGCCCGAGTCCGAGCCCTAGGGTCGGGCGGAGCGGAGTTCGCCGTCTTCCGGGGCTGAGCCCGAGTCCGAGCCCTGGGGTCGGGCGGAGCGGAGTTCGCCGTCTTCCGGGGCTGAGCCCGAGTCCGAGCCCTAGGGTCGGGCGAGGCGGAGTTTCCTATGACGCTCAAGGCCGGCCTTGGCTGCTGTCGGCCTCACTCTGTCGGGTGGCTCAGCAGTCGGAGCGGCGCAGGCGGCGCTGTCCTCTTGTCAGACCGGTCAGTAGAGCGGCGAAGTGACTGCGGTCACTTCGGCTCTGGAGGGCGTGCGTCAGGATAAAGGTGCCAGGCCACCTTTGCATTAAACGTCCCTGCGATTTGGTCTGTCGGCGTGGCGACGTGGTCAAGGTTGCTTCTCGGTGAAGACTGGGCCTCGGGCGAGCCGATAGTGTGCCCGTTGCTGGAGGGGGGTCCTCGGGCGAGACGTAGGTTCTCCGGGGTCGGCTTCCCTTGCCCGAGGCTAGGCTCGGGCGAGGCACGATCATGTCCCTTGAATGGACCGATCCTTGACTTATTCGCACCCATCAGGCCTTTGCAGCTTTGTGCTGATGGGGGTTACCAGCTGAGATTTAGGGGTCTTGAGGGTACCCCTAATTATGATCCCCGACAGTAGCCCCCGAGCCTCCAAGGGAGTACTAATACTCGCTTGGAGGCTTTTGCCGCACTTTTTTGCAAGGGGACCAGCCTTTTTCGGTTGCATTCTGTTCTGGTGGGTGCGCGCGAGCGCACCCGCCGGGTGTAGCCCCCGAGGCCTCGGAGGAGTAGTTTTACTCCTTCGAGGTCTTAGTGCGTTTCGCAACACTTCGGCTGGTCTAGTTGTTCCCTCATGCGAGCTGGCCGTAGCCCGAGCTGGCCGACGGGAGAGAGAAGGGTCCGCGCGGCAGTGCAGGCCGGCGGTTGCATTCTCCAGCTGAGGCAGTCGCGGGCGTCGCTGTACATCCCCGCCATCCTCGCGTCCTCGAACAAAGGGTGGCAGCGCTGGTGGTTCTACCTCCGGAATGACGGCGAGATGCTTCCACCGTTTTCTCAACGAGTGGTAACCACCGCTGCCGATACCTGGCGCTACGAGGCCCCACACGACAGGCAGAAAAACCTCGAGCCCCTTCTCAAGGCCCTGGAGGTGTTGCGGAAAGGAGGACTTACTGCCACGGGAGTGATTGCCGCCATTCACCGCCGTAGGGTGCTTCCCTTGGCGGAGCGACGGTTGCCGCTTTGGGAGATGACACCGGAGGCTGACTTGGAGGGCTCGCGGATGTCCTTGGATCCTCTTCCCATCGACGTTCTCCAGGGGCGGGTGGCCGTCGCGTTGGGAAAACCGGACGCCAGTGCCTTCTCCCAGCCCTTGATGCGCCCCGACCATGGGTGTGTGACCCTGGTGAGTATCTGCTCCTTCCTTCTCCTTGCGTCAGGTTGCCTTCGGTCCTTACGGTCGGGATTTCCGTTCACCTCCAGGAGGTAGGGTGGCATAAGCCTTCCCGGCCACGGGTCCCGGAGGACGCGGTGGACCGAGCAGCGCGGCGGGTTGCTACGGAGGAGAAGAAGAAGGACGCGGATATAGCCCGGGCCCGCGAGTGGACGTGGGCCCGAGACGCCTTGGAGAAGCTCCATCATCGGCAGGAGAGGGAGGGGCTCCCAAGGGAGCCGTCGCCGGAGACACCTGACGATGACGACGATGAAGATGATGACGAGGACGACGACATGGCTGCCCGCCTCGGCCTCAGGCCGGGTTTGAGGCTAGGCCAGGAGTCGTCAAGCCGGCCCCCGAGTGGGCTGGAGCCGTCAGTTCCCGGAGTCGGGACGCCAAGGTCCCGGCCCGACGAGCGGGGGCAGACCGAGGGATACTTGACCCCTCGGCCGGGGAAGTCGAGGTGACCCCGGGGAGTCAGGCCGAGGCGTATGTTTCTTGGGAGTCGTCGGCCATGCCGTCAGTGCAGGAGGGTGACCCTCAGGTCGCCGTGGCTACGCCCGGGCAGTCCGTCTCCCGGGCGTCCAAGGTGCCCAAGGCGAGGGTGATGCCGAAGCTGGCGGCGAGGCGGACCTCGGCGGTGTCTTCGGGGGTCGAGATCCGAGAGACCTCCCCTCAGGCGCGGTTGATCATGGCCCGGAGCGGGTAAGTATCTTGGAGCGTCTTCGTCCTAGCTTCTCATTCGTATGTCCCGACCGCGACTTTCCCTTCCTCCTCAGCAAGCGAAGCCATGGCCTGACCGATCTGGCTCCCCGGAAGGCCCTTAAGACGGCGTCGGCTTCCGCAGCCAGCGTCGCGCCAGGCCTCGCTGTCCAGCTGGCCTTCTCGCAAGGCGCTCCACAGCGGGGGGTTCTGGCGGCACCAGCCGTCGCGGAGAGAGTTCCTGAGGCCGGCTCTTCTGCCGAGGCGGCCATCATGCTGGAGGAGGCGGCTGGCGCACACGTGGCCCCGGGCCCACCGGACATGCCGCCGGTGCCGGCGCCTACTGCTGCTGAAGCCGCTGCCGTCCCAGTCGGGGAGCGACCCGTTGCTGCCGACGCTGAGATGGCCGAGGCGTCGGCGCTCTGTGCCTCAGAGGAGGGGTGTGTGGAAGCGTGATCCGTCCCACCGAGCGGCGGCCTCGTCGCTGCGCGGCGGAGCTCTGAGGAGCGGCCCCAGTTGCTCCGGTTTCGGACCCATGGGGCCTCGGATCCCTTCTTCGTTCTCGACGACGAGCGGGAGGAGCAGTCTTGGGACAAGCTCCGCAAGTGCGCCGAAGCAACGGTGGGGTCGCTCCGGTCATCACTGGAGGTTTTCTGCAGGGACATCCCTGAAATCCTCCAGGTAATGGTTTCAGGCGTACCTTTTTGTGACCAAGGCGTCTCTTGTGACGCCCCGCTTCCTTCCCTTAGGATCTGACGGATCTGAGCGCCACCAAGTCGTCGTTCATCTGCCACGAGGTCGATATCTGGGGCTCGCTGCGATCCCTGAGGACCTCGCTTGCCGGGGCTACTGCGCACCTCTCCCAGCAGGGCGCCGAAGTGGCGGACCTTCGGTTACTCTGCGCCGATCTGAGAGCAGAGGCGGCAGCGGCCCGCGCAGAGGCGGCAGCGGCACGCGCAGAGATGCAGCGACGGCAGTCAGAGTTCGACCAGGTCGTCAATAAGCGAGACCAATCCCGGGGCCGGGCTGCCGAGGCCGAAAGCCGGGCTGGAGCCCTTGCAGCGGACCTAGCCTAGCCCAGGCCGCAGCTTCGGAGCAGCGTGCCCGAGCCGGAGGTATGTCCTGGCCATTTCCGGTTTTCATTTCAGCTTGTTTCCTCCGCTTGTGTTTGAGGCCTTGCGTTCTGGCTGTTCGTAGAGCTTGAGTCCGCCCTTGACGAGTCCACCAGGGCGCTTGTCGGGGCGGCCGAGCAGAGGGAGGCCGACCACGTGGCCATGTCCGAGGCCATCTCGGACTTCTGCCGGGTCTTTGGTTTCGGCGACGTCCCCTCAGGAAGCTCCCCTCAAAGTCGCCTGCAGGCCTTGGGCGATCATGTGCGCGGCAGACTCCGCGAGGCGCTACACCATGGCGTCAGGCGGGCCTTCGTCGTGCTCGCTTCCCACTACGTCGTGGACCTGGAGCGGGTCAGCGAGGGGTATTGCCTTCCTGACGAAGATGAAGCCGCCCTGGCAGAAGTCCAGAGGCCCGACGCGGCCGCCGCGGGCCCGAGCGCAGTGCTGGCGACCACCTTCGAGGCGGAAATCCTCCCGCCTGCGCCGTCGTCTGAAGCCGGGGTGGACTTTGCCGAGGGCGGGGACGAAGCCAAAGGCGTGGCTCCTTCCCCGGGCGACGCCTAACTCTGTCGGAGCAGTTTCTGTTGGATGCACGTGTGTCTTTTTGCGGCCGTTGAGGCCTGAACACTACATTATCGTTGCATAAAGTCGTGCCCCTTTTCCTTTCATTTTGCGTGTCTGGCCCCATTCGCCAGTAGCAGGGTGGCTTGCCCAAGTAGGGGTCATTTTTCGTGGTAGGTGACGAGTGAGGTATCCATAACCCAGGGGTGTAGGAGTCTCTCGGCTCGGTCGGCCTTGCCACTTACATGCTCCCATGTTCGCTTCTTGGGGTCCCGCTACCGACATAGCTGGGGGAGCGCGGAAGCCTTTTTGGTTGAAAATTTTGACGCAGAGGGGGTTCCCCCCTTTTAGCCCCCGAGGGAGGGTCGGGCTTTGCTGAGGCAAGGCTGACCCTTCCTTGTCGACCAGACTTTGTGTGTGAGCGGAGACATTGGTGAGGAACGCCATCGCCTGTTCGGACCTGATGCTGTTTAGGGGTCGGACCTCGATCCACTTGGAGAATTTGTCGATGGAGACCAACAGGTGCGTATAGCCCCCGGGTGCCTTCTGCAAGGGGCCAGCGAGGTCCAGACCCCACACAGCAAACGGCCAGGTGATGGGTATGGTCTGCAGAGCCTGAGCAGGCAGGTGGGTCTGCCTCGCGTAGAACTGACACCCTTCGCAGGTGCGGACAATTCTAGTAGCGTCGGCCACCGCCGTCGGCCAATAGAATCCTTGTCGGAAGGCGTTTCCGACGAGGGTTCGAGGCGCTGTGTGATGGCCGCAAGCCCCCGAGTGTATCTCTTGCAAGAGCTCCTGGCCTTCGGTGATGGAAATGCATCGCTGGAGGATGCCTGTAACACCCTAAAGTTCAATCTTATGAAGTCAAGGAAAAATTCTCAAAGATTTTAAATCAAAACACCTTTCCTTAAAAATAATCATAATTTAGAAGCTTCCACTCATGAATATGTTAAAAATACATAATTAAAGATACTTAGATAATCTAAATTGCCTTTTGGGTTAGGATATGTGAAAGAATTAGGGTTAACTATTTCTTAATAGATATAAGTTTACAATACAAATTTGATTTCCCTAGAACTAATAAGGTATGGATTATTCTCTACTATATGATTGAAAACTTGTCTAAAAGAACTAAAATAAATAAAGGGATATATAAAATATGTTTTTGCACAGATATGGTTTGCAAATAAACTAGTCACAAACTTGAGTTTAAATTTGAATTTAAAATTTAAAATAGGAAAGAAAAGGGAAATGAGAGAAAGTGAAGGGAAGAACTAAGAAAAATATTACATAAAATAAAATAATTATCCTTCACACTTACATTAATAAATTATACCTTTCAAACTGAAGACAAGTTATTCACAAAGTTTGAACTCAAACTTGAATTCAAATTGGATTTGAATTTGATTTGAAAATGGGGAAAAGAAATAGAAAATAAAAAGGAAAAAGATAAAAACCCTAACTGGGCCGGCGGACATCATTTCGGCCCACCAGCGCTTGCCTTCGCGCGGCCCAACTCCTCTCCTCCACGCGCAGCCCAGCTCCCTTGTTCCACTGACGGCTGGGCCCCGCTGAACAGGAACTCCAGCGCGCTCACTGCGTACCCGCTGGCGCCGACAACCCGGGTCCACGGGGCAGTCTCTCCCCCTCACGCACGCTCTCACCTCTCGCTGTCGGGCGGGGCCCCCTGCCCAGTCGCTCGCACGCGCGCTCGGTCGCTCTTCCGCTCACGCTCGGTTTCACTGATTCGCGGGCCCCCGCTGTCAGCCGCCCCCTCCCTTCGCGCTACTCGCCTCGCCGACTCGTGGGCCCTCGCGGTCGGGCTCGTCCTCCCTACCGGAATCGCGCGCAACCGCCGCCGCGAGGTCCCCGGTGATTGACCGAGCTGGCTCAACGGCCCCTGCTCCCTCGGACACCCTTTGCCGCATATAAGTAGGCCGCCCGGGATTCCCTGGTCGCAAGCACCGGCCTCAGTTGAGAGAAGCGGAGTGAGAGTGAGGCAGGGATTTTCCGCCGCCGTGGTTTTCGTGACAACGACGCCCTTGCGGCCGGGATTGCTGGTTCGGGCGCTTCTACGGAATCTCCGGTGCATGCTCTCGTCCTCGGTTGGCGCGATTGGAGAGCTGCGTGCCGGCAATTGCTCGCCGTGGTGAAGGCACCACCGCGGGTCCGCACCTCGCCGTGGCCAACGTCACCCGATCGACAATCCGCGGTGAGAACTACCTCAGTGTATTCGCCAATCCCTAAGCATGGTGTAGTAGCTTTTGATTGAACCCTAGGGCACCGGAAGGCCGGAATTGCTACGCTCCGGCGATGGCCACCGCGGTTGGTGGGCGGCGCCGCCGTCTGCTCGGTCGGGAGGTAGAGGACGAGCCTGGGTCGTTCGATCCTTGTTGAACGGCTGAGATTAGATCAGGCGATACCCTTTCGCGTGGATGATCTGAGCCGCTGATCTGCTAATGGACGAACCCGGTTGGATCTCGTTTCATAAAATCGTGACCGTAGGATTTGGATCGTACGGTTATAAAAACGTACCGGTTCGTGGGGCTCGGGATCTAATCTGATCCGTCCGCGCTTGATCGGATGGCTCTCGATGGCCGATACCCCTTCGGCCGGGTGGTTTTGCATAAGAGCCCTCCTGTTTCCGTGAAAACAACCCGCCGTCCACCGCGGGGGTTTTCTGAGTCTTAGGTTTATTTGCGCAGAGCCCCCTGGATTTCTCTGGAATTGAGGCCCAGTCCAGTGAGTTAGAAAATCAGGGAAATTAATTAGAAAATGAGTTTTTAATATAAAAATAATTCCTAGAATTTATATAATTCATAGAAAATGTATATGAACTCCAAATTGAACCATTCCAATTCCTAAAATTTTGTAATAATATTCTCTATCATTTGGAATCACTGTTTTGACATGAACTCTGTTAGGAAATTTATTTATCATTTAATCATATTATAATCACCTTAAATCTTAGGAAATTCATAACTTGAATTCTACAACTCCAAAATTAATAATTCTTTTTCCTGTGATCTTATTTAAATATGTAGATTATTAATATGTGTTTTGCATATATGTTTGGTGTAATGTTAATTTTCCCTATACCATGTATGTTTGTATTGCTACGACTAGCAGTGAGGACACGTGTCATCTGAAGAATCATCCTAGTACCTGGATTCTCAAGGCCCAGGCAAGTTGTGCCCTTGTTCACTTCTTTTTACCCAGCCATGTTCTGATTAATCATAATGATCTGCATAGGTTAATTTTGATGGGACCCAATAGGTTACCCTAGTTTGTCTATCTTTATACCTTGTTTACCACTGAACTTTCTGGGTAGTACTTGCTAGTGCTATATGTGGTTTTGGGTATGGAGATACACTATTCATGATTACACTTCTTGTTATCAGTTGTTATTTAATGTTCATGTTAAGATCATTATGTTAATTGGAACATGGAGCGACCACCCGGGAAAACAGTGCTACCACAAGGGTAGTATGGGATGCCCTTGGCTGATTAATTAGGAAAGCTAGTGGAAGACTACCTTACCCGAAAGGGGCAAGGGCAGTAGGGGAGAGGTCAGTGCGGGGAGGCCCTCGGGAGGATTTTGCTGCGATGGCGGTCCTGCAAGGGATTCCTGTACTGGATCTTCCTATAAACTGTAGCGGGTTTTCGGAAGCTAGTGGAACTTTGTAAAGGCCTCGTAGTGCTACCCTGCCTCACTTCCTTGGTAGAGGTGTATGGGATTCATGACCCCTTGGCAGATGGGTAACACGGCTTGTGGGTAAAGATGCGCAACCTCTGCAGAGTGTAAAACTGGTATACTAGCCGTGCTCACGGTCATGAGCAGCTCGGACCCTCACATGATTAATTTATGGAACTAAATTCAATTTGTCATATGCATTGCATTGCAGGTGGTGTTGTTACTTTTTGATCTATTACTTAATTGGGTTTGGTATTTACTTATACCTAGTAACTGCTAATAAAATTTTGACCAACTTTAAAAGCAATGCTCAGCTCTAACCATCTTCTTTGGTAAGCCTTACACTTCACGTGAGCTCCCACCTTTGGCGAGTTCATGCACATTATTCCCCACAACTTGTTGAGCGATGAACGTATGTGAGCTCACTCTTGCTGTCTCACATACACCACAGGTCAAGACCAGGTACTGCAGGATGATGCTCATGGAGGATGCTGCGATGAGTTCGTGAGAGGTCTAGGTCGTCGTCTCCCAGTCAACTTTGGGTTGCTGGACCGTTGTCTCCTTATAATGTAACTATTTATTTGTATAGAACTCCTGTTATATATAAAGTTGTGACATTCGATCCTGTGCCACTATACATCATATGTTTGAGACTTGGTCCCAGCATACCTGGTGTTTATGTTAACCCCGGGTTTTGGACCCCTAAAATCCGGGTGTTACAATGCCTGAGGGGCTGCGGTGATAGAGCTCCTTCCCATCTCCTAGCAAGACAAAAGACTTGGCGTGCCGCGCCAACCGCCGAGCTTCGGCTTTGTCAAGGGGCAGTTCTCCTCGGTGGAGGTATTGCAGGTACGGGGTCTGCCAGCTTTGATTAGGCGTGACCTCGCTCTGTTCCCCCTCGACGCGCAGTGCCTCACCCTCGAGGGCCGAGGGTACCTCGGGCTGAGCCAAGGGTACCTCGGACCGTGCCGAGGGTACCTCGGACTGAGCCGAGGGTGCCTCGGGCGGAGCCGAAGGTGCCTCGGACTCGGGTGTGTCCTCGGTCTTGACAGAGGGTTGATGCAGGTCTCGGGAGAACACGTCTGGGGGAACTGTTGTTCGTCCCGAGGCTATTTTAGCCAGCTCGTCCGCAGTCTCGTTGTAGCGTCAGGCGATGTGGTTGAGCTCGAGCCCGTAGAACTTGTCTTCCAGGCGCCGAACCTCATCGCAGTAGGCTTCCATCTTCGGGTCGCGGCAGTGGGAGTTCTTCATGACTTGGTCGATGACGAGCTGCGAGTCACCGCGAGCGTCGAGGCGTCGGACCCCTAGCTCGATGGCGATTCGCAACCCGTTTACCAGAGCCTCGTACTCTGCCACATTGTTGGACGCCGGGAAGTGGAGGCGCAGCACGTAGCGTAGGTGCTTTCCGAGGGGCGAGACGAAGAGGAGGCCTGCGCCGGCCCCCGTCTTCATCAATGACCCATCGAAAAACATGGTCCAGAGCTCCGGTTGGATCGGAGCCGTCGGGAGCTGGGTGTCGGCCCATTCAGCCACGAAGTCCGCCAAGACCTGGGACTTGATGGCCTTCCGAGGGGCGAACGGGATCGTTTCACCCATGATCTCCACCACCCACTTCGCAATTCTACCCGAGGCCTCTCAGGACTGGATGATCTCTCCCAGGGGGAAGGATGACACCACAGTCACCGGATGAGACTCGAAGTAGTGTCGCAACTTCCGCCGTGTCAGGATCACCGCGTACAGTAACTTCTGGATTTGTGAGTAGCGGATCATGATCTCGGATAGTACCTCAGTGATCGGGGGGAAGGGCGTCCGCCGTTCGCGGCATGGGCAGCTGCCGCGTGCCCGGCTCTCTGAGCCGAGCGGCTTCGGAGCCGCTCCCGGTGCCGCCTTCCGCCACGGCAGCTGGAAGAGGTTCCACCGCCGACGAGCTTGCCGGCGCCACCCATGGACCGACCTCCAACTCTACGGCCTTCTGCCCGTCCTTGCCTCTCGAGTTGGGGGTATGGGCGAGGGCCTCATGGCAGCAGCATCTGCCCTGAGGTCATCGCTGCTGCTGTTCGGCCCTCCGGAGCAGAAGTCGTCGTCGTTGCCGCTGTCGGGACGGGCAACGACGAGCCGTTCGTCGGTCTTCTGTTGCTCCGCAGGCCCCCCCCCCAATCATGTGGGGTTGTTCGTACCTGCGGAGGTGGAACCGGAGTTCCGTTTGTAAAGGCACCTTAAGTGCCGGTGTTTTGTTCAATGCGGCTGTCGAGGCCTGAACATGTATGTATTTTCGGCACGGAGCCGTGTTTTTTCTTCATTTCGAGCACTAAGACTCGCCTTGTCGATTATCTGAACCGCTTCACCGAGCGTGAGTTGCCTCGTGCAAAGGTGACGAGTGAGGTATCTGTATCCCGGAGGAGTAGGAGTCCCTCGGCTCGGTCAGCCTTGGCTGCTTATGTGTACTCCGTCATTTTCAGGATCCACTTTTGAAGTAGTCGAAGAGCACGAAAGGCATTCTAGCAGAAAAGATTTTTTTCTTTTTTCGAGGAAAATTTTGACGCAGAGGGGGTTGCCCCCTTCTAGCCCCCGAGGGAGGGTCGGGCTTTGCCGAGGCAAGGCTGACCCTTCCTTGACGACCAGACTTGGTGTGTGAACGAGGTATACGAGCAACTTGAAAGCATCTTAAGGGTAGAAGCGACGTAGCTGTTGGATGTTCCAGGCGTTGCTGTAGACCACGCCTTGACTGTTGGCCAGCTTGTACGTTCCGGGCTTCAGGACCTTGGCGATGACGAACGGCCCTTCCCAGGGAGGCGTGAGTTTGTGCCGCCCTCGGGCGTCTTGTCGCAGCCGAAGCACCAGGTCGCCCACCTGGAGGTCTCGGGACCTAACCCCTCGGGCGTGTTAGCGTCGCAGGGACTGCTGGTACCACGCCGAGTGTAGTAAGGCCATGTCCCGAGCCTCCTCCAGCTGGTCTAGTGAGTCTTCTCGGTTGGCTCGGTTGCTTTGGTCGGTGTAGGCCCTCGCCCTCAGGGAACCGTATTCTAGGTCTGTGGGCAAGATGGCCTCGGCCCCATAGACTAGAAAGAATGGTGTGAAGCCCGTGGCTCGGCTCGGCGTTGTTCTCAGACTCCAGACCACCGAGGGGAGTTCCTTCATCCACCGCTTGCCGAACTTGTTGTGGTCGCTGTAGATCCGAGGCTTGAGTCCTTGCAGGATCATGCCGTTAGCCCGCTCCACTTGCCCGTTCGTCATGGGGTGAGCCACGGCAGCCCAGTCCACCCGGATGTGGTGATCCTCCCAGAAGTGCAGGAACTTTTTGCCGGTGAACTGGGTGCCGTTGTCGGTGATGATGGAGTTCGGGACCCCAAAGCGATGGATGATGTTGGTGAAGAACGCCACCGCCTGTTCGGACCTGATGTTGTTTAGGGGTCGGACCTCGATCCACTTGGAGAATTTGTCGATGGCGACCAACAGGTGCGTGTAGCCCCTGGGTGCCTTCTGCAAGGGGCCAACGAGGTCCGGACCCCACATAGTAAATGGCCAGGTGATGGGTATGGTCTGCAGAGCCTGAGCGGGCAGGTGGGTCTGCCTCGCGTAGAACTGACACCCTTCGCAGGTGCGGACAATTCTAGTAGCGTCGGCCATTGCCGTCGGCCAGTAGAATCCTTGTCGGAAGGCGTTTCCAACGAGGGTTCGAGGTGCTGCGTGATGGCCGCAAGCCCCCGAGTGTATCTCTTGCAAGAGCTCCTGGCCTTCGGTGATGGAAATGCATCGCTGGAGGATGCCTGAGGGGCTGCGGTGATAGAGCTCCTTCCCATCTCCCAGCAAGACGAAAGACTTGGCGCGCCACGCCAACCGTTGGGCTTTGGCTTGGTCGAGGGGCAGCTCCCCTCGGTGGAGATATTGCAGGTACGGGGTCTGCCAGCTTTGATTAGGCGTGACCTCGCTCGGTTCCCCTTCGACGCGCAGTGCCTCACCCTCGGGGGCCGAGGGTACCTCAGGCTGAGCCGAGGGTACCTCGGATCGTGCCGAGGGTACCTCGGACTGGGCCGAGGGCACCTCGGACTGGGCCGAGGGTGCCTCGGGCGGAGCCGAAGGTGCCTCGGGCTCGGGTGTGTCTTCGGTCTTGACGGAGGGTTGATGCAGGTCTCGGGAGAATACGTCCGGGGGAACTGTTGTTCGTCCCGAGGCTATTTTAGCCAGCTCGTCCACAGTCTCGTTGTAGCGTCGGGCGATGTGGTTGAGCTCGAGCCCGTAGAACTTGTCTTCCAGGCGCCGAACCTCATCGCAGTAGGCTTCCATCTTCGGGTCGCGGCAGTGGGAGTTCTTCATGACTTGGTCAATGACGAGCTGCGAGTCACCGCGAGCGTCGAGGCGTCGGACCCCTAGCTCGATGGCGATTCGCAACCCGTTTACCAGAGCCTCGTACTCTGCCACATTGTTGGACGCCGGGAAGTGGAGGCGCAGCACGTAGCGTAGGTGCTTTCCGAGGGGCGAGACGAAGAGGAGGCCTGTGCCGGCCCCCGTCTTCATCAACGACCCGTCGAAAAACATGGTCTAGAGCTCCGGTTGGATCGGAGCCACCGGATTCCAGTGGAGTCGGCCAGAACCTGGCTGCAGCGGCATAACTCCTTCGCGCGATGCCGGAGCCATCAACCACCGAGGGGCGGCATATCCAGGGAGAGCTCAAGAATCTCCTGGAGGACGCCGCGGTCCGACGGGCCGAAAGCTCTGCCACCCGAAGGCAGGGGTTCCCCTCAGAACATCGTGTCGCGACTTCCCGATTCATGCGGGAAGCCTCGGTCCACTCCGGGCGCACGCGCAACACAGCGCCTGCGGCCCCGGGTCGCCTCGGCAACGAGCGCCATCATCACAGCCGTCGGGCCCACCTCGACGATAGGGCACGCCAAGGCTACCACCCCAGGCGTGGGGGACGCTACGACAGCGGGGAGGATCGGAGTCCTTCGCCCGAACCACCCGGTCTGCAGGCTTTCAGCCGCGCCATACGACGAGCACCGTTCCTGACCCGGTTCCGAACCCCGACTACTATCACAAAGTACTCGGGGGAGACGAGACCGGAACTGTGGCTCGCGGACTATCAGCTGGCCTGCCAACTGGGTGGAACGGACGATGACAACCTCATCATCCGCAACCTCCCCCTGTTCCTCTCCGACACCGCTCGAGCCTGACTGGAGCACCTGCCCCCGGGGCAGATCTCCAACTGGGACGACCTGGTCCAAGCCTTCGCCGGTAACTTCCAGGGCACGTACGTGCGCCCTGGGAACTCCTGGGATCTCCGAAGCTGCCGCCAGCAGCCGGGAGAGTCTCTCCGGGACTACATCCGGCGATTCTCGAAGTAGCGCACAGAGCTGCCCAACGTCACCGATTCAGATGTCATCGGCGTGTTCCTCGCCGGCACCACCTGCCGCGACCTAGTGAGCAAGCTGGGTCGCAAGACCCCCACCAGGGCGAGCGAGCTGATGGACATCGCCACCAAGTTCGCCTCTGGTCAGGAGGCGGTTGAGGCCATTTTCTGGAAGGACAAGCAGCCCCAGGGCCGCCCACCGGAAGATGCTCCCGAGGCGTCAACTTAGCGCGACGCTAAGAAGAAAGGCAAGAAGAAGTCGCAAGCGAAACGCGACACCACCGACGTGGACCTTGTCGCCGCCGCCGAGCACAAGAACCCTCAAAAACCTCCCGGAGGTGCCAACTTCTTCGACAAGATGCTCAAGGAGCTGTGCCCCTATCATCAGGGACCCGTCAAGCACACCCTTGAGGAGTGTGCCATGCTTCGATGACACTTCCACAAGGCCGGGCCACCCGCGCAGGGTGGCAAGGCCCTCGACGACGCAAAGGAGGAAGATCACAAGGCAGGAGGGTTCCCTGAGGTCCGCGACTGCTTCATGATCTACGACGGGCAAGTGGTGAAGGCCTCGGCTCGGCACCGCAAGCAAGAGCGTCGGGAGGTCTGCTCGGTAAAGGTGGCGGCGCCAGTCTACCTAGACTGGTCCGACAAGCCCATCACCTTCGACCAGGCCGACCATCCAGACTACGTGCCGAGCTCGGGGAGATACCCACTCGTTGTCGACCCCATCATCAGTGACGTCAGGCTCACCAAGGTCCTCATGGACGGAGGCAGCAACCTCAACATCATCTACGCCGAGACCCTCGGGCTCCTGCGGATCGATTTGTCCTCGGTCCGAACGGGCGCTGTGCCTTTCCACGGGATCGTCCTCGGGAAGCACGTTCAACCCCTCGGACAACTCGATCTACCCGTCTGCTTCGGGACGCCCTCCAACTTTCAGAAGGAGACCCTCACGTTCGAAGTGGTCAGGTTTCGAGGAACCTACCACGCAGTGCTGGGGAGGCCATGCTACGCCAAGTTCATGGCCGTCCCCAACTACACCTACCTCAAGCCCAAGATGCCGGGCCCCAACGGGGTCATCACCGTCGGGCCCACGTACCGACACGCATACGAATGCGATGTGGAGTGCGTGGAGTACGCCGAGGCCCTCGCCGAATCTGAGGCCCTCATCGCTGACCTGGAGAGCCTCTCTAGGGAGGCGCCCAACGTGAAGCGCCACGCCGGCAACTTCGAACCAGCAGAGACGGTCAAGTCCGTCCCTCTCGACCCCTGCAACAACGCCTCCAAGCAGATCCGGATCGGTTCCGAGCTCGACCCCAAATAGGAAGCAGTGCTCGTCGACTTTCTCCGCGCAAACGCCGACGTTTTCGCGTGGAGTCCCTCGGACATGCCCGGCATACCGAGGGAAGTTGCCGAGCACTCCCTGGATATTCGAGCTGGGGCCCGACCTGTGAAGCAGCCTCTGCGCCGATTCGACGAAGAAAAGCGCAGAGCCATAGGAGAGGAGATCCACAAGCTACTGGCGGCAGGGTTCATCAAAGAGGTATTCCATCCCGAATGGCTTGCCAACCCTGTGCTTGTGAGAAAGAAAGGGGGAAATGGCGGATGTGTGTAGACTACACTGGTCTAAATAAAGCATGTCCGAAGGTTCCCTACCCTCTGCCTCACATCGATCAGATCGTGGATTCCACTGCTGGGTGCGAAACCCTGTCTTTCCTCGATGCCTACTCAGGGTATCACCAGATCAGGATGAAGGAGTCCGACCAGCTCGCGACTTCATTCATCACACCCTTCGGCATGTACTGCTATGTTACAATGCCGTTTGGTTTGAGGAATGCTGGGGCAACGTACCAGCGATGCATGAACCATGTGTTTGGCGAACACATCGGCCGAACGGTCGAGGCCTACGTCGATGACATCGTAGTCAAGACGAGGAAGGCCTCTGACCTCCTTTCCGACCTTGAAGCGACATTCCGATGTCTCAAGGCGAAAGGCGTGAAGCTTAATCCCGAAAAGTGTGTCTTCGGGGTCCCCCGAGGCATGCTCTTGGGGTTCATCGTCTCCAAGCGGGGCATCGAAGCCAACCCGAAGAAGATCGCAGCCATCACCAGCATGGGGCCAATCAAGGACTTGAAAGGCGTATAGAGGGTCATGGGATGTCTCGCGGCTCTGAGCCGCTTCATCTCCCGCCTCGGCGAAAGAGGACTGCCTCTGTACCGCCTCTTAAGGAAAGCTGAGTGCTTCGCTTGGACTCCCGAGGCCGAGGAAGCCCTCGGGAACCTGAAGGCGCTCCTCACGAACGCGCCCATCTTGGTACCCCCCGCTGCCAGAGAAGCCCTCTTGATCTACGTCGCCGCAACCACCCAGGTGGTTAGCGCCGCGATCGTGGTTGAGAGACGAGAAGAAGGGCATGCATTGCCCGTCCAGAGGCCAGTCTACTTCATCAGTGAGGTACTGTCCGAGACCAAGATCCGCTACCCACAAATCCAAAAGCTACTGTACGCGGTGATCCTAACACGGCGGCGGTCGGAGGGCCCCCACTCTGAAGGACGACATCAGCACCACACCCGGGCCATCGCCGCCAGGGTCTTCTTCGAGAATCCGGCCCGAGCAGGCGGCTCGGCCGGCCACCCCGAGGCCTCGGCCAGCTGTCCCCCAAAGACATCAGCTCGGCTTGTGGCCTCGGCAGCTCAACTCTGGCGTCGGTTCCGTCAGCAGACGACCCGGCCAGGCTCTGGCCAACCACACCTCCTTTTCGAAGCCAACTCTGCCTCCGTCCGTGCTGACACCGCTACCTCCGGCTTCGGCTCATCGAAGGGCGGCCGAGGGGTTCCTTTAACTAAGCAAGAGGGGCCTTGGATAGTAAGGCCGACCGAGCCGAGGGACTCCTATTCCTCCAGGATACGGATACCTCACTCGTCACCTTTGCACGAGGCAACTCACGCTCGGTGAAGCGGTTCAGATAATCGACAAGGCGAGTCTTAGTGCTCGAAATGAAGAAAAAACACGGCTCCGAGCCGAAAATACATACACGTTCAGGCCCCGATGGCCGCATTGAACAAAAACACCGGCACTCAAGGTGCCATTACAAACGGAGCTCCGGTTCCGTCTCCGCGGGAACGAACGACCCCCCAAGATTGGGGGGCCCGCGGGGCAATTGGGGCCGATGGGTGGCCCGCCGCCGCCCGATCCGGCAACAGCGACAACGACCTCCGCCCCGGGCGACGAAGCAGCTTCAGCAACGGCTTCGGGGCGGGTAGGGCTCTCGTTCACCGAGGACGAGAACCAGCCATTCAAGCCGGGAGACGGAGGCCCAGGGGTGCGGGCGGAGTTGGCAATCTCGTCGGTAGAGAAGCCTTCTCCGGCTGCCACCGCCTCAACACCACGCCAGCGGGCGCCGGACGCCTCAAAGCGCACCGGTAGGTCCTCGCCCTCGCCGGAGCCGCCTAAAACATGAGCGCCGCCCTCGCGGCACACGACGTGCTGGGCGACCCACTGACGCGGCTGTCATCGCGAGGAAGGCCTGGACGTGGTCGGCCCGCACGCAGCGCGACCATCGTCCGGACAGAGGACGGAATGCTGCACCCTGGCTGAGCAGCGGCGGTCCGCCTACCCCGACGTGGCTGAGGGAAGCCTCCGCGGAGCTGGAAGATGCCTTTCTCCCCCAGACGTCGGGGGAAGAAAAGGGTTACCGACCCACGCGGAGGCGGCCCCCCGACTCGCCTCACCCTCCGCCCCAGCAAGGATGATGAAGATCCTTGAAGCCGAGGGCGGGGCGGAGGCCGCAGCCCGGCTCGCTTCTCCCCACCATCAAGCTGGCGGTCACCGTCTTGGGTGACCACCGGCAAGGGGATGCAGCCGGGCTGCCTGATGAAAATCCTTGAAGCCGAACGACGGCTGAGAGGTACCAACTTCCATGAAGTTGCGTTCCTCCGACGACAAGGCGGAAGGACTGCGGGCGTCCCCCATCCGGGGGGCTCGGAAGATGGAAAGACACGATGCATGAGGGGAGCGCGAAGACATGGTTGCCCTCCAAGGGGGTCACCCCCCTTTTAAAGGCGACTCTCCCCACTTGTGTCCTCAGCCGTTGCGGGTTGAGTCTTCTCCAACACGCTCCAAGATTCTCCCCCCACGGCGCGGGGGCTGGGTCCTACACGTCATGCGAGCCGGTCCAGGGGAGAAGAAGCCAAACTGCCACGCGCACGCGGTGCATGCAACCACCCGGCGGTTACAAGCACTCCTCCACTTTCGCCCAGACCAGCGGGTGAAAGGGCGGACAGCCATGCAAGCGGCATGCAACCGTGCCAAGCGGGCGCGCCCCTTCGACTCCAACGAGCCCGGCATGGAGGTCCAGGCCCACGCGTCATGCAACCGGCACGCCGGTTGCTACGTGTGAGCAACTGCACCGCCACTCACGCCACTACCGCGCCTCCTCGACTGCGGAGTCAATACCGCGACTCGAGGCAACCCTGCAGTGCCAGCCAAGCACGACGGTCAAATGCGGTCAAAATTGGGCCGGTAGTAATGGCGGTGACAGGCGGGCAGAAGCAGCGGTCACGTCGTCAGCCAAGCTCACGTCCCATCCAGGGGCAGCGGGGGAGCCCTCTCTCACGGCGTGAAGACGGCGCGCCCGTGATCCGTTCCTCGAACAGCGCGCACACGCGCAACGACCGCCTCGCGAACCACTCGCCCCGTTGCATTAACTCCACGGCGGGACAGGCGGCGCCTCAGGCGGGAGAAGCAAGCGACGCTTCGACTTCGCCATAATGACCGCATCGAAAAAGGTACGCCACGTCATTCGACTTCGCATCCTTTTCCTTTTCCTCTTTCTCTCTCTTACAACAGGGACCGGGAAAGGGGGATACCCCGAAAAGGACCCTTCTCCGTGAAGGAAACAGGCTCCGAGCCTCCCTACTGATCAGAGGTTCGAACGCCGGCCCCTCGGAGGGGTTCAACGGCCGCCTCAGATCGATTGGGTTCTGCGCCCACTACTGGTCAAAGGTTCGATGGCCGGCCCCTCGAAGGGTTCAACGGCCACCTCAGGCCACTCGGGCTCCGTGCCCACTACTGATCAGGGGTTCGTAGGCTGGCCCTCGAAGGGTTCACAGCCGCCTCAGACACAGAGCGAGGGATGACCATGGGTACGTTCGATACATAACCAAGGCTCGGGCTACGCTCCCGAGGTACCCTAGGACATTTCTGAGACCAGCAGGAACGATCTTGTAACGGAATCCCATCAGAGGGAGGCATCGAGCCCTCGGACCCCGTCGGCAGGGGACCGGGTCCGGCAGATCACCTGCAGGTACTTTTGGGCGCGCCTCTGGGCCTCTAGCCGACCCCTAACAAATGGGGCACGGACGTCCGCTCGGATTACCCGCCAGCAGCTCACCGGGAACACCATGTTCGGCGCCCTCCGAGGACAACATGGCGCTTTCCCCCCTCCTCCTTGCGGAAAGGTGACGCAGGGGCGTATGTAAAAAAGACGAGTCTGTCCTTGACCGTCCTCTCACCCTGTGCAGAGGCTCGGGGGCTGCTCTCGCAAACCCAGCTCCGGCCAAACCGTTGACAGTGTCAACATACCAGCCCGAGAACTTGGAACCCGACCGTGCACTCGGGCTACGGCCAGCTCGCATGAGGGAACAACTAGACCAGCCGAAGTGTTGCGAAATGCACTAAGACCTCGAAGGAGTAAAACTACTCCTCCGAGGCCTCGGGGGCTACACCCAGCGGGTGCGCTCGCGCGCACCCACCGGAACAGAATGCAACCAAAAAAGGCTGGTCCCCGTGCAAAAAAGTGCGGCAAAAGCCTCCAAGCGAGTATTAGTACTCCCTTGGAGGCTCGGGGGCTACTGTCGGGGACCATAATTAGGGGTACCCTCAAGACCCCTAAATCTCAGCTGGTAACCCCCATCAGCACAAAGCTGCAAAGGCCTGATGGGTGCGATTAAGTCAAGGATTGGTCCATTCAAGGGACATGATCGTGCCTCGCCCGAGCCTAGCCTCGGGCAAGGGAAGCCGACCCCGGAGAACCTACGTCTCGCCCGAGGACCCCCCTCCAGCAACGGGCACACTATCGGCTCGCCCAAGGCCCAGTCTTCACCGAGAAGCAACCTTGGCCACATCACCACGCCGACCGACCGAATCGCAGGGGCATTTAATGCAAAGGTGGCCTAACACCTTTATCCTGACGCACGCCCTCCAGTCGACGGAGCCGAAGTGACCGCAGTCACTTCGCCGCTCTACTGACCGGTCTGACAAGAGGACAGCGCCGCCTGCGCCGCTCCGACTGCTGAGCCACCCGACAGAGTGAGGCTGACAGCAGCCAAGGCCGGCCTCGGGCGTCATAGGAAACTCCGCCTCGCCCGACCCCAGGGCTCGGACTCGGGCTCAGCCCTAGAAGACGGCGAACTCCGCTTCGCCCGACCCAGGGCTCGGACTCGGGCTCGCCCCGGAAGACGGCGAACTCCGCTCCGCCCGACCCCAGGGCTCGGACTTGGGCTCAGCCCCAGAAGACGACAAACTCCGCTCCACCCGACCCAGGGCTCGGACTCGGGCTCAGCCCCGGAAGACGGCGAACTCCGCTCCGCCCGACCCAGGGCTCGGACTCGGGCTCAGCCCCGGAAGACGGCGAACTCCGCTCCGCCCGACCTAGGGCTCGGACATGGGCTTAACCCTGGAAGATGACGAACTCCGCCTCGCCTGACCCCAGGGCTCGGACTTGGGCTCAGCCCCAGGAGACGACGGACTCCGCTTCGCCCGACCCCAGGGCTCGGACTCGGCCCTAGCCTCAGCCGACGGTCTCCGCCTCGCCCGACCCAGGGGCTCGGACTCGACCATGGCCACGGAAGACAGACTCGACCTCGACCTCGGAGGAGCCTCCACATTGCCCAACCTAGGGCGCGGACCGACCACGTCGACAGGAGGCGCCATCATTACCCTACCCCGAGCTGACTCAGGCTACGGAGAACAAGACCGGCGTCCCATCTGGCTCGCTCCGCCAGATAGGCAATGATGGCGCCCCGCACGCTCTGTGACGACGGCGGCTCTCGGCCCCCTTACGGAAGCAAGAGGACGTCAGCAAGGACCCGACAGCCCCGACAGTTGCCCTTCCGCCAGGATCCAGCGCTCCTCCGACGGCCACGACATCACACGAACCGGGTGCCAAAACCTCTCCGGCTGCCACGACAGCATGTACTTAGGGCGCTAGCTCTCCTCCGCTAGACACGTAGCACTCTGCTACACCCCTCCATTGTACACCTGGCTCCTCTCCTTACGTCTATAAAAGGGAGGACCAGGGCCCTCTTACAGAGGGTTCGTCCACGCGGGAGTGGGAGCGAGCGGCCTCGCGCGAGCGGCCTCGACCATAGTGTTCTGTTACCGACGCAGTCGAGAAGGCCCAAAAAATCATTTCGGCAGAGGATCTCTCGAGCATGAAGACTTGTTCGGTCCGCGGAGTCACTTATCCGAGCGCGAGTTACTTATCGCAGAAGGTGATGAGTGAGGTATCCGTATCCCGGAGGCGTAGGAGTCCCTCGGCTCGGTCAGCCTTGGCTGCTTACATGTACTCCGTCGTTTTTAGGATCCACTTTTGAAGTAGTCGAAGAGCACGAAAGGCATTCTGGCAGAAAAGATTTTTTTCTTTTTTCGAGGAAAATTTTGATGCAGAGGGGGTTGCCCCCTTCTAGCCCCCGAGGGAGGGTCGGGCTTTGCCGAGGCAAGGCTGACCCTTCCTTGACGACCAGACTTGGTGTGTGAATGAGGTATACGAGCAACTTGAAAGCATCTTAAGGGTAGAAGCGACGTAGCTGTTGGATGTTCCAGGCGTTGCTGTAGACCTCACCTTGACTGTTGGCCAGCTTGTACGTTCCGGGCTTCAGGACCTTAGCAATGACGAATGGCCCTTCCCAGGGAGGCGTGAGTTTGTGCCGCCCTCGGGCGTCTTGTCGCAGCCGAAGCACCAGGTCGCCCACCTAGAGGTCTCGGGACCTAACCCCTCGGGCGTGGTAGCGTCGCAGGGACTGCTGGTACCGCGCCGAGTGTAGTAAGGCCATGTCCTGAGCCTCCACCAGCTGGTCCAGTGAGTCTTCTCGGTTGGCTCGGTTGCTTTGGTCGGTGTAGGCCCTCGCCCTCGGGGAACCGTATTCCAAGTCTGTGGGCAAGATGGCCTCGGCCCCATAGACTAGAAAGAACGGTGTGAAGCCCATGGCTTGGCTCGACGTTGTTCTCAGACTCCAGACCACCGAGGGGAGTTCCTTCATCCACCGCTTGCCGAACTTGTTGAGGTCGTTGTAGATCCGAGGCTTGAGTCCTTGCAGGATCATGCTGTTGGCCCGCTCCACTTGCCCATTCGTAAGGGGTGAGCCACGGCAGCCCAGTCCACCCGGATGTGGTGATCCTCGCAGAAGTCCAGGAACTTTCTGCCGGTGAACTGGGTGCCATTGTCGGTGATGATGGAGTTCGGGACCCCAAAGCGATGGATGATGTTGGTGAAGAACGCCACCGCCTGTTCGGACCTGATGCTGTTTAGGGGTCGGACCTCGATCCACTAGGAGAATTTGTCGATGGCGACCAACAGGTGCGTGTAGCCCCTGGGTGCCTTCTGCAAGGGGCCAACGAGGTCCAGACCCCACACAGCAAACGGTCAGGTGATGGGTATGGTCTGTAGAGCCTGAGCGGGCAGGTGGGTCTGCCTCGCGTAGAACTGACACCCTTCGCAGGTGCGGACAATTCTAGTAGCGTCGGCCACCGCCGTCGGCCAGTAGAATCCTTGTCGGAAGGCGTTTCCGTCGAGGGTTCGAGGTGCTGCGTGATGGCCGCAAGCCCCCGAGTGTATCTCTTGCAAGAGCTCCTGGCCTTCGGTGATGGAAATGCATCGCTGGAGGATGCCTGAGGGGCTGTGGTGATAGAGCTCCTTCCCATCTCCCAGCAAGACGAAAGACTTGGCGCGCCGCGCCAACCGCCGGGCTTCGGCTTGGTCGAGGGGCAGCTCCCCTCGGTGGAGATATTGCAGGTATGGGGTCTGCCAGCTTTGATTAGGCGTGACCTCGCTCGGTTCCCCTTCGACGCGCAGTGCCTCACCCTCGGGGGCCGAGGGTACCTCAGGCTGAGCCGAGGGTACCTCGGACCATGCCGAGGGTACCTCGGACTGGGCCGAGGGCACCTCGGACTGGGCCGAGGGTGCCTCGGGCGGAGCCGAAGATGCCTCGAGTTCGGGTGTG
Organism: Zea luxurians; assembly: GCA_029449295.1. NCBI lineage: Eukaryota > Viridiplantae > Streptophyta > Magnoliopsida > Poales > Poaceae > Zea > Zea luxurians. The sequence continues at coordinate 46,227,720 of JAOPSE010000005.1, read as the reverse complement.
TCTTCGGTCTTGACGGAGGGTTGATGCAGGTCTCGGGAGAATACGTCCGGGGGAACTGTTGTTCGTCCCGAGGCTATTTTAGCTAGCTCGTCTGCAGTGTTGTTGTAGCGTCGGGCGATGTGGTTGAGCTCAAGCCCGTAGAACTTGTCTTCCAGGCGCTGAACCTCATCGCAGTAGGCTTCCATCTTCGGGTCGCGGCAGTGGGAGTTCTTCATGACTTGGTCGATGACGAGCTGCGAGTCACCGCGAGCGTCGAGGCGTCGGACCCCTAGCTCGATGGCGATCCGCAACCCGTTTACCAGAGCCTCGTACTCTGCCACATTGTTGGACGCCGGGAAGTGGAGGCGCAGCACATAGCGTAGGTGCTTTCCGAGGGGCGAGACAAAGAGGAGGCCTGCGCCAGCCCCCGTCTTCATCAACGACCCGTCGAAAAACATGGTCCAGAGCTCCGGTTGGATCGGAGCCGTCGGGAGCTGGGTGTCGGCCCATTCAGCCACGAAGTCCGCCAAGACCTGGGACTTGATGGCCTTCCGAGGGGCGAACGAGATCGTCTCGCCCATGATCTCCACCGCCCACTTCGCAATTCTACTCGAGGCCTCTCGGGACTGGATGATCTCTCCCAGGGGGAAGGATGACACCACAGTCACCGGATGAGACTCGAAGTAGTGTCGCAACTTCCGCCGTGTCAGGATCACCGCGTACAGTAGCTTCTGGATTTGTGGGTAGCGGATCTTGGTCTCAGACAGTACCTCACTGATGAAGTAGACTGGCCTCTGGACGGGCAATGCATGCCCTTCTTCTCGTCTCTCAACCACGATCGCGGCGGTAACCACCTGGGTGGTTGCGGCGATGTAGATCAAGAGGGCTTCTCCGGCAGCGGGGGGTACCAAGATGGGCGCGTTCGTGAGGAGCGCCTTCAGGTTCCCGAGGGCTTCCTCGGCCTCAGGAGTCCAAGTGAAGCACTCGGCCTTCCTTAAGAGGCGGTACAGAGGCAGACCTCTTTCGCCGAGGCGCGAGATGAAGCGGCTCAGAGCCGCGAGACATCCCATGACCCTCTATACGCCTTTCAAGTCCTTGATTGGCCCCATGCTGGTGATGGCTGCAATCTTCTCCGGGTTGGCTTCGATGCCCCGCTCGGAGACGATGAACCCCAAGAGCATGCCTCGGGGGACCCCGAAGACATACTTTTTGGGATTAAGCTTCACGCCTTTCGCCTTGAGACATCGGAATGTCGCTTCAAGGTCGAAAAGGAGGTCGGAGGCCTTCCTCGTCTTGACTATGATGTCATCGACGTAGGCCTCGACCGTTCGGCCGATGTGTTCGCCAAACACATGGTTCATGCATCGCTGGTACGTTGCCCCCGCATTCCTCAAACCAAACGACATTGTAACATAGCAGTACATGTCGAAGGGTGTGATGAATGAAGTCGCGAGCTGGTCGGACTCTTTCATCTTGATCTGGTGATACCCTGAGTAGGCATCAAGGAAAGACAGGGTTTCGCACCCAGCAGTGGAATCCACGATCTGATCGATGCGAGGCAGAGGGTAGGAAACCTTTGGACATGCTTTGTTTAGACCAGTGTAGTCTACACACATCCGCCATTTCCCCCCTTTCTTTCTCACAATCACAGGGTTGGCAAGCCATTCGGGATGGAATACCTCTGTGATGAACCCTGCCACCAGTAGCTTGTGGATCTCCTCGCCTATGGCTCTACGCTTTTCTTCGTCGAATCGGCGCAGAGGTTGCTTCACGGGTCGGGCTCCAGCTCGAATATCTAGAGAGTGCTCGGCGACTTCCCTCGGTATGCTAGACATGTCCGAGGGACTCCACGCGAAAACGTCGGTGTTTGCGCGGAGAAAGTCGACGAGCACTGCTTCCTATTTGGGGTCGAGCTCGGAACCGATCCGGATCTGCTTGGAGGCGTCGTTGCAGGGGTCGAGAGGGACGGACTTGACCGTCTCCGCTGGTTCGAAGTCGCTGGCGTGGTGCTTCACGTCGGGCGCTTCCCTACAGAGGCTCTCTATGTCAGCGATGAGGGCCTCGGATTCAGCGAGGGCCTCAGCGTACTCCACGCACTCCACATCGCATTCGTATGCGTGTCGGTACGTGGGCCCGACGGTGATGACCCCGTTGGGGCCCGGCATCTTGAGCTTGAGGTAGGTGTAGTTGGGGACGGCCATGAATTTGGCGTAGCATGGCCTCCCTAGCACTGCATGGTAGGTTCCTCGAAACCCAACCACTTCGAACGTGAGGGTCTCCTTTCGAAAGTTGGAGGGCGTCCCGAAGCAGACGGGTAGGTCGAGTTGTCCGAGGGGTTGAACGCGCTTCCCGGGGATGATCCCATGGAAAGGCGCAGCACCCGTTCGGACCGAGGACAGATCGATCCGCAGGAGCCCGAGGGTCTCGGCGTAGATGATGTTGAGGCCGCTGCCTCCGTCCATGAGGACCTTGGTGAGCCTGACGTCGCCGATGATGGGGTCGACAACAAGTGGGTATCTCCCCGGGCTCGGCACGTAGTCTGGATGGTCGGTCCGGTCGAAGGTGATGGGCTTGTCGGACCAGTCTAGGTAGACTGGCGCCGCCACCTTTACCGAGCAGACCTCCCGACGCTCTTGCTTGCGGTGCCGAGCCGAGGCGTTCACCACTGGCCCGCCGTAGATCATGAAGCAGTCGCGGATCTCGGGGAACCCTCCTGCCTTGTGATCTTCCTCCTTTGCGTCGTCGAGGGCCTTGCCACCCTCCGCGGGTGGCCCGGCCTTGTGGAAGTGTCGTCGAAGCATGGCACACTCCTCAAGGGTGTGCTTGACGGGCCCCTGATGATAGGGGCACGGCTCCTTGAGCATCTTGTCGAAGAGGTTGGCACCTCCGGGAGGTTTCCGAGGGTTCTTGTGCTCGGCGGCGGCAACAAGGTCCGCGTCGGCGGCGTCGCGTTTCGCTTGCGACTTCTTCTTGCCTTTCTTCTTGGCACCGCGCTGAGTTGACGCCTCGGGAGCATCTTCCGGTGGGCAGCCCTGGGGCTGCTTGTCCTTCCGGAAAATGGCCTCAACCGCCTCCTGATCAGAGGCGAACTTGGTGGCGATGTCCATCAGCTCGCTCGCCCTGGTGGGGGTCTTGCGACCCAGCTTTCTCACCAGGTCGCGGCAGGTGGTGCCGGCGAGGAACGCGCCGATGACATCTGAATCGGTGACGTTGGGCAGCTCTGTGCGCTGCTTCGAGAATCGCCGGATGTAGTCCCGGAGAGACTCTCTCGGCTGCTGGCGGCAGCTTCGGAGATCCCAGGAGTTCCCAGGGCGCACGTACGTGCCCTGGAAGTTGCCGACGAAGGCTTGGACCAGGTCGTCCCAGTTGGAGATCTGCCCCGGGGGCAGGTGCTCCAGCCAGGCTCGAGCGGTGTCGGAGAGGAACAGGGGGAGGTTGCGGATGATGAGCTTGTCATCGTCTGTTCCACCCAGTTGGCAGGCCAGCCGATAGTCCGCGAGCCACAGTTCCGGTCTCGTCTCCCCCGAGTACTTTGTGATAGTAGTCGGGGTTCGGAACCGGGTCGGGAACGGTGCCCGTCGTATGGCGCGGCTGAAAGCCTGCGGACCGGGTGGTTCGGGCGAAGGACTCCGATCCTCCCCGCTGTCGTAGCGTCCCCCATGCCTAGGGTGGTAGCCTCGGCGTGCCCTGTCGTCGAGGTGGGCCCGACGGCTGTGATGATGGCACTCGTTGCCGAGGCGACCCGGGGCTGCAGGCGCTGTGTTGCGCGTGCGCCCGGAGTGGACCGAGGCTTCCCGCATGAATCGGGAAGTCGCGGCGCGATGTTCCGAGGGGAACCCCTGCCTTCGGGAGGCAGAGCTTTCGGCCCGTCGGACCGCGGCGTCCTCCAGGAGATTCTTGAGCTCTCCCTGGATACGCCGCCCCTCGGTGGTTGATGGCTCTGGCATCGCGCGAAGGAGTAATGCCGCTGCAGCCAGGTTCTGGCCGACTCCACTGGAATCCGGCGGCGGCCTCACCCTGACGTCGTCGGTGATGCGGTGCTGGATGTCCTGGGGGAGATGACGCGCTTCTCCGGCCGGGGGTTGGACCACCCATTCCTGCCCGATGTCCCGGTGGATCGGCACAAGCGTTCTTGTTCCCTCGTCGAGCCTGGCCTGCCTCTCGCGGATTTGCTCGAGTTGTGGGTCAGGACCCCCCGCCGGGACGGGGACCACAGCTAGCTCCCGAAGGATGTCAACGCGAGGCACGTGCCTAGGGGGATCACCGTTTTCCGGCATACCAAGATGGTTGCCTTCGCCGGGACCCCCTAGATCGACGTGGAAACATTCACAACTTGGGCCGCGGTCCTCGTTGCCGAGGCCGCGGCTGCCGTCGGAACAGTCGGAAAGGCAGTAGTCACATGCGGTCATGAAGTCCCGCACGGCACTGGGGTTACCAAGTCCGGAGAAATCCCAACAGAGGTCGGGCTCGCCATCTTCCTCGGACCCCGAGGACTCGTAGGTCGAGTCGGCCGTCAGTCGGTCCCAGGGTGACCGCACACGATACCCCAGAGGATTTGTAACACCCAAATGTGCACATCATATGATAAGAGGTTATTCCCTTGAATATTTTGTCTCTATTTAGTGGAGCATGTGAACCCCACATTTAAAAAAAACAAGTAATTAATAAAAGACATACCACAAAATTTTGCATCATGCTGGTTTTTCACTCTTGGGTGCATTTTGTGACAATATTACAATAGTGTAAAAAAAAGAAGAAATATGTTAAATATCCAAATGGGGATTTAAATCCTAAAATAATCCTAGAGCTAAGGAAAGAGAGAAAGGATACAAAAGTATAAATAATATACATAAAAATATTTGAAACTTTTATGGCACCATGTAATCTAAGGATTAATTTGTCACAAGTTTAAATTTAAATCAGGATTCAAATTGGAATTTCTGAAATAATGGAGAAAAAGGAAATAAAAAAAAAAGAGTACTATACCTGGACGGGCCTGATTTCTTGATCTCGGCCCACCAGACTCACTCACGCGGCCCATCTCCACTCCTCCTTCCTCCCGCACGCGCCCAGCCCAACTCTGTATCTCGCGCTCGCACACCCTGGCTCGCTGACGGGCGGGACCCTCTCGCCAGCTGCTCGCTTCCTCTGACCAGTAGGTCCCACCAGTCAGAATCTTCCCTACCGCAACGGACTGCAGCGAGATCCGCGGCAAGCTTGCGGGTCGAGCCCTGGTTCCTCGGCCGCATGGTCCTCGCCCACACGGACTCAATCCTAGGCCTCTATAAATTATCGGCTGCCACACCTCCCCTCCAATCCCAAACCCAATTCCGCGGAGGAAGCCACTTCGTCGCCATGGGCCACCACGTTTGGGATCGGGTGCTGTCGTGAATGCGATAGCGCCATCACTGGGGACTCCCTGTCGGGCCCGAGAGCGTCGCTCGACCCCTAGGAATACTCTTGTGGCGCCCGTGTGGCAATTGACCAACTGTGGATGGAGAATTCCTCATCGGAGCATTTAACGTCGCCATGAATCCGCTCTCCTCCGTGGGCAGCGTCCCTGACGCCATTAACCCAGGTATGAGGGACCTCATCCGCCTCACCGTGGTTTCCTATGTGCTCCGCAGCAAAGTAATTTCGGGATTGGGGCGTGTGGGGGGGCAATCGCATGGGCGCCGGCGAGCTTCCGCCGTGGATGCACCATCTCCGCCGCTCTGGTGGTCGTGAGGTGGAAGACCTCCCACGGTCGTTAGATTTGGATAGACGGTGGTGATTAAACATGGGAATACCTGTTGGGAGGATAGACCAGTACCGTAGATCTCTGATCCCTCGGCCCGGATTAGATCGGTGATTCGTTAAATCCTGACCGTAGGATCGGGATCTGAGGGTCCTGGGCATCGTACCGGTTCATTGATGGGTCCGGTGTAATCTGTGCCGTGGGCTGTTGATCTAACGGCCGAGATCTGAGGATACCCCTTCGCCGTGGCCACTTTCTAAAAGAGACCCTGCCTTTTCTTGGAATCAACCCGCCGTCCTGAGTCACTGTTCCCTGTGTCTGGGAATTCTTGCGCCGAGCCCCCTGCACTTTCCTGAAATTGAGGCCCAGTCCAGTGCAGTAATAAAATGATTAAATGAATTAGAAATTAGATTTTTAATACAAAAATAATTACTAGAACTTAGATAATTCATAGAAAATTCATTTTAGCTCCAAATTGAACCATTCCAATTCCTAAAATTTTGTAATAATATTCTCTAACATTTAGAATCACTGTTTTGACATGAAATCTGTTAGGAAATTAATTTATCATCTAATCCTATTATAATCACCTTAAATCTTAGGAAATTCATAACTTGAATTCTATAACTCAAAAATTAATAATTCTTTTTCCTGTGATCTTATTTTAATATGTAGATTATTAATATGTATTTTGCATATATGTTTGGTGTAATGTTAATTTTGCCTACACCATGTTTGTTCGAATTGCTACGGCTAGCAGTGAGGTCACGTGTCACCTGAAGATCATCCTGGTACCTGGATTCTCAAGGCCCAGGCAAGTTGTGCCCTTGATCACTTCTTTTTACCCAGCCATGTTCTGATTAATCATAATGATCTGCATAGGTTAATTTTGATGGGACCCAATAGGTTACCCTAGTTTGTCTATCTTTATACCTTGTTTACCACTGAACTTTCTGGGTAGTACTTGCTAGTGCTATATGTGGTTTTGGGTATGAAGATTACACTATTCATGATTATACTTTGTTATCAGTTGTTATTTATTGTTCATGATGAGATCATTATGTTAATTGGAACATGGAGAACCACCCGGGAAAACAGTGCTACCACGAGGGTGGAATGGGACGCCCTTGGCTGATTAATTAGGAAAGCTAGTGGAAGACTACCTTACCCGAAAGGGGCAAGGGCAGTAGGGGAGAGGTCAGTGTAGGGAGGCCCTCGGGAGGATTTTGCTGCGATGGCGGTCCTGCAAGGGATTCCTGCACTGGATCTTCCTATAAACTGTAGCGGGTTTTCGGAAGCTAGTGGAACTTTGTAAAGGCCTCGTAGTGGATCCCTAGCCATTCACCTCGGAAGTGTCTAAGGGCTTTGCAAACCCTGGCGACATGGGATACACGACTTGTGGGTAAAGATGCGCAACCTCTGCAGAGTGTAAAACTGGTATACTAGCCGTGCTCACGGTCATGAGCAGCTCGGACACTCACATGATTAAATTATGGAACTTAAATTCAATTTGTCATATGCATTGCATCGCAGGTGATGTTGTTACTTTTGTTCTACTATTTAACTGGGTTGGTATTTACTTATACTTAGTAACTGCTAATAAAATTTTGACCAACTTTAAAAGCAATGCTCAGCTCTAACCATCTTCTTTGGTAAGCCTTACACTTCACGTGAGCTCCCACCTTTGGCGAGTTCATGCACATTATTCCCCACAACTTGTTGAGCGATGAACGTATGTGAGCTCACTCTTGCTGTCTCACACACACCACAGGTCAAGAGCAGGTACCACAGGATGAGGCGCTTGGAGGATGCTGTGATGAGTTCGTGAGTGGTCTAGGTCGTCGTCTCCCAGTCAACTTTGGGTTGCTGGACCGTTGTCTCCTTATAATGTAATTATTTATTTTGTATAGAACTCCTGTTATATATAATGATGTGACATTCGATCCTGTGCCACTATACATCATATGTATGAGACTTGGTCCCAGCATACCTGGTGTTTTAACCCCGGGTTTTGGACCCCTAAAATCCGGGTGTTACAGAAGTGGTATCAGAGGAATGTTGACTGTAAGACGAAACCTAGATAGAACTGGACAACCATTATCTACTTACCTTGCTACTCTGATTCTTTCTAAACTTATCTTAATCTATTCTTATCTATTTCCGCTTTACTCTGATTACTCTTACCTCTCTGCTTCCAAAGACAAATGTGGATTTCACACTTTGAAATCCTGTGCCTAAAGTGACCTTTAGGAATAGGAGACCTACTCTTAGGAACAAAAACAAAACTATTTTTATGGTTATCTATGCATTTGAATGTTTGTTCTTATGATACTTGTCTGATTTGGATCTTTGTTTGAGTGTGATGAGTTGTGGAGTAATGTCCACAATTGCATCTGCATAGACACATAGGTATAAAAATATATTTATAAAATAACCAGACAAACTAAATTATCCTTCAATAAAGTATCTAGCCTAACAATACCCATCTTATCTCAAAGACTCTCCCTTATCTTAATAGATCCATCTTATCTTAAAAGATATTCTATTACTATTAATAGACTCATCTTATCTTGAAAAGATTTTATCTCATCCTAATAGATCTAACTGACCTCAAAAGATTTTATCTTATCTTTAAGGATCCATCTTATCCTAATAGGCATACTTATCCACCCTAGTTCATCAATCATGATCTAATGCGAATTAATTAGATCTTATCTAGTCAAATAAGTCACACCAATCTGACCCAGATCTGATCAAATCTAAAGTGACTCATCAAACATGTTAGATAATACTAGTGAAATGGATTAGACCTCACTCCTATAAAAATGATTTAAGCTAAGGTGCTGCCCTAAACTAACTTGACCATATACATATGCAACCACCTTACCCATCCGATAGTTGCATAATCCCTCTGTGATTAACCTAATAAAGCTTCTGACCTACCTACACCATATACCCCATCCTATCTCAGAAGACTCTAACATATCCTAACAAGATATATCTTACCCTGATAAATCTATCTAACTTAAACTAGTCTAATCTAGATCATATCTAATTTAATATGGTCTAATCTAGTGTGAGTTACTTAATGCTGGTGGAAAGGATAAGGCTATACTCCTAAATCACTTAAGCCTAATTTGAAGACTTATATCAACTTGGCCATACACAACAACTCGACCTATATAACAAGTTACATAACTTACCCAATCAATAGAGTCTTAATGGATTGCATAATCTATCAACCACCACCTGACATCAAACCAAATTTTGACTTACATCATGTAGCCTATTTCATCCATAACTATCTTAGCCATATTCCCCCAAACTCTGATGATATACACCGACCCCGAATCAATGAGACAAGACCAGAGAAGATGATCAACTTCATCAATAAAGGATGAGCACCAACTCAAGTCTTCAAGGATCAAGTGAGGTCACCAAGATGAGTCAAGATCCACAATCTTGGATGGAGTCTTTCTTTATCCCACTCTTTCTTGCCCAAACCTATATAGGCTTTAAAAGATATCCTTTATCCTACATAATAAAGTAGCTATATAAATACCCATGCTTTCCTAATCACATGATAATTTGTGATATTAAAAAAAAAAATCTTTTGGTATTAAAACCAACTAGAGACTAAAGCATAGACTACAAACCAAACTTGTTGGATCCCCTTTCTTACTAATCTCGAGGACGAGATTATTTTTAAGGGGGGTAGGATTTGTAACACCCAAATGTGCACATCATATGATAAGAGGTTATTCCCTTGAATATTTTGTCTCTATTTAGTGGAGCATGTGAACCCCACATTTAAAAAAAACAAGTAATTAATAAAAGACATACCACAAAATTTTGCATCATGCTGGTTTTTCACTCTTGGGTGCATTTTGTGACAATATTACAATAGTGTAAAAAAAAAAGAAGAAATATGTTAAATATCCAAATGGGGATTTAAATCCTAAAATAATCCTAGAGCTAAGGAAAGAGAGAAAGGATACAAAAGTATAAATAATATACATAAAAATATTTGAAACTTTTATGGCACCATGTAATCTAAGGATTAATTTGTCACAAGTTTAAATTTAAATCAGGATTCAAATTGGAATTTCTGAAATAATGGAGAAAAAGGAAATAAAAAAAAAGAGTACTATACATGGACGGGCCTGATTTCTTGATCTCGGCCCACCAGACTCACTCACGCGGCCCATCTCCACTCCTCCTTCCTCCCGCACGCGCCCAGCCCAACTCTGTATCTCGCGCTCGCACACCCTGGCTCGCTGACGGGCGGGACCCTCTCGCCAGTTGCTCGCTTCCTCTGACCAGTAGGTCCCACCAGTCAGAATCTTCCCTACCGCAACAGACTGCAGCGAGATCCGCGGCAAGCTTGCGGGTCGAGCCCTGGTTCCTCGGCCGCATGGTCCTCGCCCACACGGACTCAATCCTAGGCCTCTATAAATTATCGGCTGCCACACCTCCCCTCCAAACCCAATTCCGCGGAGGAAGCCACTTCGTCGCCATGGGCCACCACGTTTGGGATCGGGTGCTGTCGTGAATGCGATAGCGCCATCACTGGGGACTCCCTGTCGGGCCCGAGAGCGTCGCTCGACCCCTAGGATTACTCTTGTGGCGCCCGTGTGGCAATTGACCAACTGTGGATGGAGAATTCCTCATCGGAGCATTTAACGTCGCCATGAATCCGCTCTCCTCCGTGGGCAGCGTCCCTGACGCCATTAACCCAGGTATGAGGGACCTCATCCGCCTCACCGTGGTTTCCTATGTGCTCCGCAGCAAAGTAATTTCGGGATTGGGGCGTGTGGGGGGGCAATCGCATGGGCGCCGGCGAGCTTCCGCCGTGGATGCACCATCTCCGCCGCTCTGGTGGTCGTGAGGTGGAAGACCTCCCACGGTCGTTAGATTTGGATAGACGGTGGTGATTAAACATGGGAATACCTGTTGGGAGGATAGACCAGTACCGTAGATCTCTGATCCCTCGGCCCGGATTAGATCGGTGATTCGTTAAATCCTGACCGTAGGATCGGGATCTGAGGGTCCTGGGCATCGTACCGGTTCATTGATGGGTCCGGTGTAATCTGTGCCGTGGGCTGTTGATCTAACGGCCGAGATCTGAGGATACCCCTTCGCCGTGGCCACTTTCTAAAAGAGACCCTGCCTTTTCTTGGAATCAACCCGCCGTCCTGAGTCACTGTTCCCTGTGTCTGGGAATTCTTGCGCCGAGCCCCCTGCACTTTCCTGAAATTGAGGCCCAGTCCAGTGCAGTAATAAAATGATTAAATGAATTAGAAATTAGATTTTTAATACAAAAATAATTACTAGAACTTAGATAATTCATAGAAAATTCATTTTAGCTCCAAATTGAACCATTCCAATTCCTAAAATTTTGTAATAATATTCTCTAACATTTAGAATCACTGTTTTGACATGAAATCTGTTAGGAAATTAATTTATCATCTAATCCTATTATAATCACCTTAAATCTTAGGAAATTCATAACTTGAATTCTATAACTCAAAAATTAATAATTCTTTTTCCTGTGATCTTATTTTAATATGTAGATTATTAATATGTATTTTGCATATATGTTTGGTGTAATGTTAATTTTGCCTACACCATGTTTGTTCGAATTGCTACGGCTAGCAGTGAGGTCACGTGTCACCTGAAGATCATCCTGGTACCTGGATTCTCAAGGCCTAGGCAAGTTGTGCCCTTGATCACTTCTTTTTACCCAGCCATGTTCTGATTAATCATAATGATCTGCATAGGTTAATTTTGATGGGACCCAATAGGTTACCCTAGTTTGTCTATCTTTATACCTTGTTTACCACTGAACTTTCTGGGTAGTACTTGCTAGTGCTATATGTGGTTTTGGGTATGAAGATTACACTATTCATGATTATACTTTGTTATCAGTTGTTATTTATTGTTCATGATGAGATCATTATGTTAATTGGAACATGGAGAACCACCCGGGAAAACAGTGCTACCACGAGGGTGGAATGGGACGCCCTTGGCTGATTAATTAGGAAAGCTAGTGGAAGACTACCTTACCCGAAAGGGGCAAGGGCAGTAGGGGAGAGGTCAGTGTAGGGAGGCCCTCGGGAGGATTTTGCTGCGATGGCGGTCCTGCAAGGGATTCCTGCACTGGATCTTCCTATAAACTGTAGCGGGTTTTCGGAAGCTAGTGGAACTTTGTAAAGGCCTCGTAGTGGATCCCTAGCCATTCACCTCGGAAGTGTCTAAGGGCTTTGCAAACCCTGGCGACATGGGATACACGACTTGTGGGTAAAGATGCGCAACCTCTGCAGAGTGTAAAACTGGTATACTAGCCGTGCTCACGGTCATGAGCAGCTCGGACACTCACATGATTAAATTATGGAACTTAAATTCAATTTGTCATATGCATTGCATCGCAGGTGATGTTGTTACTTTTGTTCTACTATTTAACTGGGTTGGTATTTACTTATACTTAGTAACTGCTAATAAAATTTTGACCAACTTTAAAAGCAATGCTCAGCTCTAACCATCTTCTTTGGTAAGCCTTACACTTCACGTGAGCTCCCACCTTTGGCGAGTTCATGCACATTATTCCCCACAACTTGTTGAGCGATGAACGTATGTGAGCTCACTCTTGCTGTCTCACACACACCACAGGTCAAGAGCAGGTACCACAGGATGAGGCGCTTGGAGGATGTTGTGATGAGTTCGTGAGTGGTCTAGGTCGTCGTCTCCCAGTCAACTTTGGGTTGCTGGACCGTTGTCTCCTTATAATGTAATTATTTATTTTGTATAGAACTCCTGTTATATATAATGATGTGACATTCGATCCTGTGCCACTATACATCATATGTATGAGACTTGGTCCCAGCATACCTGGTGTTTTAACCCCGGGTTTTGGACCCCTAAAATCCGGGTGTTACAGGTTTGGACTCGCCTCTATGAGAGTGCTCACCGAAGCGGAGTCGCTTGGTGGGTCGAGGCCGAACCCAAAAGACGCGAGATGGGAATCGGTCGGTACCTTTCGGTCGACGGTCGGTGACGAGGTCGCGTCTGGGACTGACTGCACCGTTGTCTCAGGTACGTGGGTGACGCCCAGCAAGTCCTTCGCGAGCGTGCTAGCGTCGTGCGTTTGCTTGAGATTGGCGTGTTGCGGGGAGGTGGCGCTCGTCTTCGTCTCAGACGCGAGATCGATGCCCGACGCGCCCTCCGTTGGGGCGCCAGCGCCGTCGACTCGCTCGACAGCCAAAGAGGTGCCGCTTCCCGCTTGGCCTTGGTTGCCCCGCCTCCTCCTCCGTCAGCGGGGGAGGGGACGGGACAAGCTCGAATGTCGTCCTTCCACCACGTGGGGAAGGCGTCGTCGATTTCCCCGCGCGGCGAGCGGGTTGTCGACCGCCATTGTCGCTGTCGCGCGGCGAGGGAAGGCGTATCATGTCGTAACTGCCGTCGAGGGACATGAACTCAAGATTCCCGAAACGGAGCACCGTCCCGGGCTGGAAAGGTTGCTGGAGACTGCCCATCTGGAGCTTGACGGGAAGCTATTCGTCAACACGCAGCAGGCCCCTACCTGGCGCGCCAACTGTCGGTGTTTCGAAACCCAGGGGTCCCTGGACCGACGAGTGAATTGTCGCCGCATGCCCCAGCCCAGATGGGTCGACGCGAGGCGGAACGCGAAGGGGGGAAAAGGAGGCAGCCAGAGGGAGGTAGGTGTGAGAGAGTGGATCCCGCGGCCTTCGTGTTAGCCCCACGCCCGGGTCGGGTGCGCTTGCAGTAGGGGGATACAAGCGTCCACGCGGGAGTGGGAGCGAGCGGCCTCGCGCGAGCGCCGTCCCGTCCTCCTCCGCGCGGGCCAACCCTCTTTAAGAGGGCCCTGGTCCTCCCTTTTATAGACGTAAGGAGAGGAGCCAGGTGTACAATGGGGGGTGTAGCAGAGTGCTACGTGTCTAGCGGAGGAGAGCTAGCGCCCTAAGTACATGCCGTCGTGGCAGCCGGAGAGGTTTTGGCACCCGGTTCATGTGATGTCGTGGCCGTCGAAGGAGCGCTGGAGCCTGGCGGAAGGGCAGCTGTCGGGGCTGTCGGGTCCTTGCTGACGTCCTCTTGCTTCCGTAAGGGGGCCGAGAGCCGCCGTCGTCACAGAGCGTGCGGGGCTCCATCATTGCCTATCTGGCGGAGCGAGTCAGATGGGACGTCGGTCTTGTTCTCCGTAGCCTGAGTAAGCTCGGGGTAGGGTAATGATGGCGCCTCCTGTCGACGTGGTCGGTCTGCGCCCTAGGTTGGGCGATGTGGAGGCTCCTCCGAGGTCGAGGTCGAGTCTGTCTTCCGTGGCCATGGTCGAGTCCGAGCCCCTGGGTCGGGCGAAGCGGAGACCGTCGGCTGAGGCCAGGGCCGAGTCCGAGCCCTGGGGTCGCGCGAAGCGGAGTCCGTCGTCTCCTGGGGCTGAGCCCAAGTCCGAGCCCTAGGGTCGGGCGAGGCGGAGTTCGTCATCTTCCGGGGTTGAGCCCATGTCCGAGCCCTGGGTCGGGCGGAGCGGAGCTCGCCGTCTTCCGGGGCTGAGCCCGAGTCCGAGCCCTGGGTCGGGCGGAGCAGAGTTCGCCGTCTTCCGGGGCTGAGCCCGAGTCCGAGCCCTGGGTCGGGCGGAGCGGAGTTCGTCGTCTTCTGGGGCTGAGCCCAAGTCCGAGCCCTGGAGTCGGGCGGAGCGGAGTTCGCCGTCTTCCGGGGCTGAGCCCGAGTCCGAGCCCTGGGTCGGGCGGAGCGGAGTTCGCCGTCTTCTGGGGCTGAGCCCGAGTCCGAGCCCTGGGGTCGGGCGAGGCAGAGTTTCCTATGACGCCCGAGGCCGGCCTTGGCTGCTGTCAGCCTCACTCTGTCGGGTGGCTCAGCAGTCGGAGCGGCGCAGGCGGCGCTGTCCTCTTGTCAGACCGGTCAGTAGAGCGACGAAGTGACTGCGGTCACTTTGGCTCCGTCGACTGGAGGGCGTGCGTCAGGATAAAGGTGTCAGGCCAGCTTTGCATTAAATGCCCCTGCGATTCGGTCGGTCGGCGTGGCGATGTGGACAAGGTTGCTTCTCGGTGAAGACTGGGCCTCGGGCGAGCCGATAGTGTGCCCGTTGCTGGAGGGGGGTCCTCGAGCGAGACGTAGGTTCTCCGGGATCGGCTTCCCTTGCCCGAGGCTAGGCTCGGGCGAGGCACGATCATGTCCCTTGAATGGACCGATCCTTGACTTAATCGCACCCATCAGGCCTTTGCAGCTTTGTGCTGATGGGGGTTACCAGCTGAGATTTAGGGGTCTTGAGGGTACCCCTAATTATGGTCCCCGACAATTATACACATGAATGCATATAGACAGGAATAGCACAAATCTAAATAGTGCTATACGGTAACGCATTAAACACCTAGCGGCGAGGCGTCATACCATTTTATACGAAAACACTAGTTATCGACATACGACTACACCCAATTATCACATTTTTTAGCGTAATCGCATCTACTTCAAAGATCAAGCAATAATAAGTTAAGCACAAGTTTTTTGTCAAAACACCCAATATCAAATTACTCGTCACATTTTTATTCACTATTTTTTAATACCGACAATTTAGAGTAAGGGAGTATATTAACTAACTTTCTAAATTGTGTTTCTCAATTATCTTGAATTCTACGCTAATTAGATTGGTCGATGC
Organism: Zea luxurians; assembly: GCA_029449295.1. Lineage (NCBI taxonomy): Eukaryota > Viridiplantae > Streptophyta > Magnoliopsida > Poales > Poaceae > Zea > Zea luxurians. The sequence continues at coordinate 46,212,319 of JAOPSE010000005.1, read as the reverse complement.
CATTCACTGTTAATTACATGAGGTAATTTGCACATCCCTCATGACATCGAACTAAACACCAAACTTAGAGTAAGCCGATTAATTAAGCAGGGCATCGACTACATCAATTAACTAAATCGACATAATAACACTAGGAAGTCTATTAACTAGCCGATAGAAATACTAAATCTATCTTTTACGTCATCAGCTCGCCCGAATATTATATAAATTAATCTATCTTTCGCATTACTAACTCCATCATACTTCACATATATTTAACCCTACCACAACGCGACTATTCCAAAATCATGAAAATAATCACATCACATTCATCGAACTAATTCAATAATTAAGCTAACGGAAATATAAATCGGCTTACCGTACTAAATCTGACGCGCTATCCGGAAATACGGCAAGGATTCTGGTTCAGCCCTTGCGTCGAGTACTTGGTGAACGTCACGCTGCTAACTCCATCTTCACCTGACTCTTGGGATTTCTTGATGATGCATGGAACGACGACGATCTTCGATTGGAGTCTTCGACCGAGCACTTGGGGCATCGACCAGGGGCTTGTTTCTCTAAATCTTCTTGGGATTCTTTTGTCAGCGTGATCCCAACTCGGAGGCATCACGTAGGAACCAACATCTAGACGGGGTGACCGAACGACGATGGCAAGACAAAGGTTGGAGACGACCGGATGTCAACGACAAGCACTAGAGTTTTACGACAGGCTGTTGTAATGGGACGTTGATACACTATCCATGGCAATTAAGAGATCGACGTAGACGAAACCGATAGCTGAACAGGAATTGCGCAGATCGACGTAGCGAGACTTGATCTAGCGAGCACGACGCAAGGGATGCGGCTGCTGCTTCGACATAAATTACTTGCTGTTGAGCATGACGGAGGCCGGGGAGCAGGAATGCTGCGCAGCGAAACCCACGGCTGCGCGCAGGGGTGAACTTGGCTGGAAAAGAACTTGGCGTCTGCGAGACCGAGTGCACAAGGCAACCAACATCGGACCAGGGACAGAGTGGGCACCAGGGGCGAGCTCACGGCAACAGACATGCTCAACGACCATCGACGCATCCGGGACGACTAAAAATACTGCGACAACCAAGGGAACAGCGAGGTGGGCGCGTGTGCCATGGCCAGAAGCGAGGACGGACGCTGATTGATGGAGGGACTCGACTGGGAGATGGGACAGAACGCACGATAGCTTAGAATCGGCTCGGAGACGACGACCGACACGGAAGGGAGGAGCTTAGCGCGGAAGCTCGACGCGCACAGGGACTAAGCTGTGAGCTAGGCGCGGTTGCTAGGACGAGCAGGGGTAGGAGCACTAGGGAGCTCGGAGGGGAAGCCGCAGGTAGGATTCCGAACTTAGGCGTGGTTCTGGAGCAACGACGGCTAGGCTCCATGGCAAAGGGCAGGACCGAGCGAGCACCAGAGAGCCGGCGGCGTTCAATGTTGAAGATCGAGGGGAGGGCGCTGGGCGACGTGATCCGAGCAGTTGGAATACGGCGCAGAGAGCAGAGCTGGGCGATCTCGAGGGATGAGTGTCGGCCATGGAGGGACAGGAACGGAGAGAGGGAGCCGTGAGGAGATGGGCGCCGAGCGAGCAGAGGGAAGGGGGCGCGACGCTGGGACCTTGAGGGAGGAACGAGCAGGGAGATGGGTGCCGCTCGACAGGGAGATGAGCTGGGCGACTGGGCACCAGAGACCCGCGCGAGGAGCTCGGCGGGCGTCCATGGCAGGGAAGAGAGAAGGTGGGCACACGGCGCTAGAAAAGAAGGCTTGGCGCGCGGCAGGGAGGGCTAGGGAGGAGCCCCGACAAGCGCAGGGGCTTCACGCGCGCAGGGAGGATGCCATGGAAGGGAGCTTGGGGAAGGGAGCCACGACGCACAGATTGGGCGAACAGAGCGCGGCTGGGGAATTGCAGGGCCGAGCGGTCGAGCTCCAGGAGGAAGACGCGAGGGAGATGAAGGAAAGAGAGCTGCCATGGGAGATCAGGGGCTGGGTTGGGAGTTACTGCCGGCGAGCAGGGAGAGCAGAAGAGATGGATGCGCAGGAAAGAAGAAGATTGCGCGCGATAAAAAGAGCAGGGGGCGGTGGGATTTTTTGGAGCAGGGCGGTGAGATCTTTCTTCCACGAGCGGCGGCCGGATGAAGATGCGCGCGAGCAGAAAAAAACAGGCAAAAAAACCAAAGGGAGGGAAGAGAGCGGCTGTAGATAGGAATGAACGAGGATATTTTTCTCTTTCTTTTTTATTTACCGAAAACCGTAGATATTTTTGGATCAAGATTTTTAGCGACGTAGAATAGATCGAATCAAACGAGATTGATTTGACGAATACTTTGAAATCAGACGAATTTGCATCGTTAATTCACTTTTTGAAGATTTAGATCGAGGCGAAAAGCAACGGACTGAATTAAACGGATTTCGACTTCAGTAATTTAATCTACATTTGATTCAGTTGATTTTAGACAAATTCCGTTTGCTATTCGAACACTCGATTAGAGAACAATTTAACTAAAAGTCTGTAGACACGATGTCATGGATGGCAAAAAGGGGATTTAAATTAGTTTACACTGAAAGCTTAGTCATCGAGTTCAAATTAATTTACCTGGGATAAAAATCGTAAGAATAGATTGAGCTTCCGAATTCGTATTCGCGCGAGCGATGAATTTTAAATAATCATCGGACACACCGATTTTCGGAACGACTATGTTCCGAACATCACAAAAATTGAGGAAGAGCCCGGATAGATAAAAATGATGTCGAGCTCGCGACAGACGAAACATATGCGATATTAAAATCGCGATAGACAAAAATGATTAAAATTTAGCATCTGTTTTATCCACTGATATTACGTGCTTAAATTCATACTTGTTGTCGAGCGGAATATAAACACCAGGGGTGTTACACCCAGGGCCCAGGCGTTCCACCCGAACTAAGGCGAAGAAACGGTGCCTTAAGAGACGCGCTGCCGCCCTCAAGCGGCGCCTCAATGCATCCGCCGTTGCTGCTAAACGAGAGGTGGATGCGGTCCCACCATAAACCTTGAGTCGGACTCGAGCAGTGCCTCAACGGAGCTCGGCTTGGAATCTGACGAGGGGCAAGAAATAGCCTGCTTCATGGCCAAGCCACCATGAGGCAACGACAAAGGGGGAACCATCAGGCAGGCATCCTCGCTTGTGAAGCCACCCTCCGACAACAACAGGAGGAGCTCAATGCACTCGTCAAGAGGCTCGACTAGGTTTATGACAACATTGAGTAGAGATGCCTCGAAGCTGAAAAGCCTTGGGCGAGGAAGATGTGACCAGATCACATAAAGTAGTGATGGTGCGCAGTACTTCCTCAACCCCAGGAAAAACATGGCTGTGATAGCCATGATGATCCTATCGATCCCCGAGCCAGATGAGCCCAAGGCAAAGGCGATGTATCGGAACCTCCGCAACCTGGTGGAGTGAGTCAAGGTACAACAAGCCGAGGTCCATCAGTGGCAACACTCTAGCACGGAGAGTCGTGGCACCCACACGGGTTCATCCTAGAGCAGGGGGCACATGCCTCCCAGTCTACTCTGACACATGGCCACATAAAGCATTGCAACAAAGGCATTCGTGATGCCTGGCAAATCCTCAATAACAGGCTTCGGGAACAAGAAGAGGTCGAGTAGCCACACGAAAAAAGGCGCTCATGCAGCCCTAGCCCACCTAGGGCGGGACCACGTGCCTTCAGGCGCGAGATTCGGAAAGCATAGTTTCCCCCGAAGGTACACGCGCTGGCCAACATCACCAAGTACGATGGCTCCATGAACCCGCGTGTGTGGCTGGAAGACTACCGACTCGCGTGCCGCATGGCGAGGATCAAGGACAACCAGTTCCTTCTTATCCATCTTGCGAAAGGGGCAAGGGCTTGTCTCGAGCACCTGTCGGCCGGCACCATGCATGATTGGGCCGACCTCCAGAGAGCGTTCGTCGGGAACTTCCAGGACACCTACAAGCGCCTTGAGAGTTCTTGGGACTACATCTACAAGTTCTCCAGAAAAGGAAACGAACTCTCCGATACCACCAACACTGATGTGCTGAGTGCCTTCACCTACAGCACCACCAACAAGCCCTACTCCATGAGCTCAAACGGGGGCGACCGAAGGCAGCCGCCGACCTCTTCGAGATTGCGACCAAGTTCGTTGATGGGGAAGACGCGGTGGCAGAAATTTTCCAAAAGTAAAAAATCTCACATGATGTCGGTGACCCCAATGGTGAGAGAAGGCATCGACGGTAGCACCCCCACAGACACTGGAGGAATTATTGCCCCACACGCACCGGGGAAGGAGAAGTCACTGCCACGGATGGGCCGCTCAGGCCACCGGCGAAGAACAACAATGACCATTTCCAAAAGTTGATGGATTCGCCGTGTCAAAATCACTACTTTCTCGCTCGCCACAAACTCCAGGAGTGCGAACTTCTGAAGCATTTCATATCCAAGCCGCCAGCCAAAAAGGCGAAGGAGGAAGAGCCAACAAAGCTAGCCAAACAAGAAGCCCCCACTGAAGAGTTCCCCGAAACCACGGGATGCCTGATGATCTTTGGAGGGGGAGATGCATATGGTGATCGACGTTGTCGCAAGGTGGCCCAACGAGAGGTATTTGCCATAGAGCCCGCCGTGCCGCGATACCTACGGTGGTCAAAATTCTCGATTATCTTCAACCACCATTACCACCCCGACATGATCCCACATCCCGGGAGGCCAGGATGTATCCCCTCATCGTTGAGCCAATCGTGGGGTCAAAGCTTCTCACCAAGGTGTTGATGGACGGGGGAAGCGGTCTCAACATCATGTACATCGAGACTTTTGATGGTTTGGGCATCCCACGCTCAGCGATGCGCCCCATCTTGGTGTCGTTTCATGGCATCATCATAGGCCATCAGGCCTACCCCTCAGGCGGTTCACCCTGCCTATCACATTCGGGGACCTCGCAAACTTCCGCACCGAACGACTGTAGTTTGAAGTGGTGGATTTCCTAGGATGCTACAACGCTAGCCTTGGGAGACCGTGCTATGCCAAGTTCATAGTTGTGCACAACTACACGTACCTGAAGCTGAAGATACCATGGCTACGCGGAGTCATCACAATCACCGCTTTGTTCAAGGCGGTGTACACCTGTGAGCGTTACAGCTCTAAGCTAGTCTCGACACTTGTTAAATACTAGGGAGGTGATAGTCCGGGCACCATCAACGCGACTATGGTTGGCCTTGATGCCGCCAGACCCAAGGAGCAAGAAGGAGATGCTAAGATGACCCCAAGCATCACTGATGTCCCCAAGCGTGAGGGTCAGCGGATAGGGCAGTACATGTGCGAAGCGCAAGGGCTTTCCAGTTATAGAGTTCAAGAAAAAGCTACCCCATCTAGGCAAGGCGTAGTAATTTACATTCGCATGAAAATCAATGAAAATTGAGAATGTGCATTGAAACTATTGTCTACACCTTGTCCACACCGAGAAACATAGAAACATAGAAAACAGGCGTTCCTATAAATGCAAAGGCACCACACAGAGGTTTGGTACAGGAATCATAGGAGTCATCATATAAATAGAGGAAGATGGACCATAGGTGGGAGGCTCATTGGTCAGGGGGGCAGTCAGGAGGAACCTAACGCCGACTCGGCTCGTAATCAACTAGGTGAAGGGGCGAACTTGCTCCTCGATGAGGTCTAGCTCCTTGTCGCTTCGGTCGGCAAAGTAACCCTCGGCGATGATGGTGACGTCATTCTCATTAAAGTGAGAAACCATCTGGCCAAGAGCGATGCAACCACTTCAACAAATGCCTTCGACGACAAAGCGCTTCACGTGGTCGGGCAGCTCCCGCTGGCAATCAATCAGGGGAGCTTCGTTCGATGGTGGAGGGGATAGGTGGGCGCACACCATGCTAGCAACTAGACGAAGCTTTTGGAGTTCAGAGTTCCTCTCCTAAACAAGGGTGTCCGCCTGGCACCCAGCAGCAACGACATTTTGTAGGCGAGCAAGAGCTCGTGCGTTTTCTCTATGGTCGTTGCCCTCACCTCATCCAACGCAACCTTCGCATCCCGCGCTTGAACGAGCATCTTGTGGAGCTCTGTGAGAGGAAAAGCATGAAGCAATCAAGTGCGATAGATGGTGGATACATGAAGGGTAAGAAAGGGGCGGACCTTCAGTCGCGTCGTGCCCCCTTGCAAGCTCCGAGCCTGCCTACACCAAGTGAACTCCACCTCCCGCAATGATGATTCAGCCAGCTCGGAGCGAGACATCACTCCATGGAGCACCACCTTGAGTTGGGAGCCCTCATCCTGAAGGAGATCCAAGTCACCACGAGCTCTATTGCAGTTCGCGTGCAATGAATATGCCTTGCCTCAAAGGCGGCAGATCTCAGAGCAGAGGTCGGAAAGCTCGCGCTCTTCCTCTTTGGCACGGGCGACACTCGTGTAGAGTTGCCTTGCCTCCACCGGAGTCGTTCGCAGTGCCTCCCCCTGAGCCTTCGCTTGAGCAAGAAGGCGCTGGAGAAAGAGACCATACAAACAATACAGATAAACAAAAGATCGTGGAAAGAGCGACCACAAAGGAAATACTTACCCACCCTAAGGGGACAAAGTCTCCCATCACTAATGCTCGAGTAGTCGAGATCGTATCCCCGAAACCACTAAGCATGTGCTTAACGGTTTCCAGGGCCGCGTAACCTCGGAGCAAGGCCAACTCGAGTCGCCTCCACTCCTCCACCTCCGCTTCGCTACCCTCCACAAGCCGTGCGGGCAACGTGACCCCGCTGGCAACCATGGCTGGTGTTGTTTGCTCCCGAAGGCCGACAGACCCGAGGGCTAGCCACCCCACCTCTAAGCTGCCTCGGCTGCAACGACGGTCCGCAGGGGTGCAAGAGCAGGAAGAGGCGGGGGTAGAGCAGCCGATCCCCCTGGTGAGGATGAAAGGGAAATGTGCCCTTGGGCCATTTCTAAATATTTTGGTGATTTAGTGCCCAACACAGGTGCCTAATTGTAAAATGGTGGACAAAGTACAAATCAAGATTAAAGGTATGTTTCTAAGTCTTAGTACATTGGTTTTGAATACTAATATACTTGTCTAAGTGTTAGAAACAGAAAGTAGAAGAAAAGAAGAGAGGAGTAAAAGACTTGGCTGAGTGCAGCCAAGACTCAGTTCGGTCTGGAGCACCGGACTGTCCGGTGTGCACCGGACAGTGTCCGGTGCGCCAGGCTGGCTCGGAGCGAACTGGCCGCTCTCGGGAATTCGCCGACGGCGTACGGCTAAAATTCACCGGACTGTCCGATGTGCACCGGACTGTCCGGTGAGCCAACGGTCGGCAGGGCCAACGGTCGACCGCGCAATCTGCGCGGAACACGTGGCCGGGCCAACGGTCGGAAGACGGCACCGGACTGTCCGGTGTGCACCGGACATGTCCGGTGCGCCAACGGCGCCAGATCTGCCAACGGTCTGCAACGGTCGGCTTCGCTGTTTAAGGAAACAAATCGGGCACCGGATAGTGTCCGGTGTGCACCGGACTGTCCGGTGCCCCCGACGACAGAAGGCAAGGATGGCCTTCCGGATTTGCTCTCAACGGCTCCTAGCTGCCTTGGGGCTATAAAAGGGGCCCCTAGGCGCATGGAGGAGACACACAAGCAACCTTTGAGCATTCTTGATCATACACACTCAGTCTTTGCGCATCCGTTTATCATTCTAAGTGAATCGAGCTTAGTTCTAGTGAGAACTTTGAGATAGTCTTGTGAGCTCGATTCTTGGCCGTGTGTGTGCGCGTTTCGCTGTGGATTTGTGTGTGTTGCTTCCCTCCCTTACTCTGTGCTTTTTGTGATCATATACTTGTAAGGGCAAGAGACTCCAATTTGTGGAGATTCCTTGCAAACGGGATAGTGAAAGGCAAAACAAAACACCGTGGTATTCAAGTGGGTCTTTGGACCGCTTGAGAGGGGTTGATTGCAACCCTCGTCCGTTGGGACGCCACAACGTGGAGTAGGCAAGCGTTGGTCTTGGCCGAACCACGGGATAAACCACTGTGTCACCTCTGTGCTTGATCTCTTGTGGTATTGTGTTTTGTTGAGACTTCTCTTTAGCCACTTGGCAATTATTGTGCTAACGCTTAACAAGTTTTTGTGGCTTAAGTTTTAAGTTTTCACAGGATCACCTATTCACCCCCCCCCCTCTAGGTGCTCTCAGAGGACACACCAGGGGCAACTATGCCCACCGCTAGGAGTTCCGCTAGGGCAGAGACGGACGTCGACGAGTCGATGAGAACCACCTCTGGGAAGGTCACGCTCGCCGCCCATGGAATGCCTGGGACAACGGTGCCACCGCCACGGGGGAGGAAGGTGACGCATCGCCCGAGGGGACACCCTTGGGAGCTAGAAAGGGGCAACACCCGTCAATCGCAACCCGAAGGCCTAGGGAGATGGAGACACCGCTTTGACCACCAAGGTCAGGGCCCTCACAGACTTGTGCGGCATGTACGTGCTAGACGGAAAGAAGAAAAGAAGGGAGCATCAGACAGAAAATGAAGGACCAGGAGCAAGAATGGGAGCAAATCGACATACAGGGATGATCGCTTCCTGGTAATCACTTTCCCTAACACAACTGGCAAGGGAATGAAAGGTCGCAACGCAACCCAAGAAGACACCTCCATGCGGCGCCCTGTGGGATCCAATGGCATCACAGGGGACACCGACACCTGCGCCGTCGCTCTCACGGCAGTGACTATCGGGACATTGACACAAGGTGCCACAACTAGGGCGGGATCGACGGTCAGCCCGCCCATCACAGCCGGGGCGTTAGAACTGGTTGTGGTGTCACCGCGGCATGATGGACCACCGACCAACATCGTGATCCCCGTTCCATAGGAAGCAGCGGTAGATGCTTCCTCTGAGCTAGGAGGGGGAGCAGCTCCCTCGCTCGACTCAACTGGGCGAATGACACCCCTGCCCTTCTTCTTCTTTGCTTGAAGGTGCCTCATGTGCGCCCCAAGGTCTCTCGTCACTCCTTTTCCACTTAAGCTCCGGCTGAACTGTGACCCCTTCGGGGAGTGGTGGAAGACTGGGCGCTAGAGGACCAATCCTCTGCAAGGACCACAACTCAAGATCACCAGCGAAGCAAAACAAAGAGAGGAACAGATAGAAGGGCTCACCAAGGGCTAGAAGTCCTTGTGCATGAAGGACCCTAATGGCAGCGTGGTGGCGACCTTGACTCTTGCCTCAATCTTGCACAGCGCGAGCAGCTCGAGGGAGTGGCGATCGGGGTCATTAACACTAGAATACTTGTGCGTTGACCTCTGACGAGCCATCAAGGGATGAACTCAGCGATGCTTAAAGACGCGCACAACTTTTACAAAATTAGATGATTAGTTCATTTTAATGCTATAAAGTGGCATTAAAATGAATTAGTTTCTATCTTTCTTTTCAAAATTTAAGAGAAATATTTCTAATCTCTACTAATCCTTAAGAGCTCAGTATAGGCGTCCACCAGGGCTTCACTGTGCCCCCGCCCTGGCGCCCCCAGCCTCCACCCGTGCGTCCGCGCCCCTACGCCCCTCACTGCGCATCCGCATCCGCTGATTCCGCATCCACTGCACATCATTGTACGTCCTCCTCCTCCTCTCCCTCTCACTGTGCGTCCACATCCGCCGATTCTGCCACCTCCTCCTCCTCCTTGCCCCTGTGCCCCGAGATCTCGCATCCGCTCCATCTATGGAAGGCCACCACGCGCTGTGGATCGCCGCTCTCTACCGCCACCTCAATGAAAGGTTCACCGCTCTCTATGTGGATCCGCACCTCCTCCTTGGCCGCCGTCAATGAAAGGTACCAGATCTCCTCTCCCATTACTCCTCTCCCCATTACCATGGTCGAGGTCTACCATTTTTGGAGGTCCGCCACCTCCGCCTCGGCCTGCCGTCAATGGAAGGTCCAAGATCTCCTCTCCCCATTACTCCTCTCCCTATTACCACGCTCGAGTCAGTGGGAGGTCCGCCATTTTTGGAAGGTCCGCCACCTCCTCCTCGGCTCGTGACAAAAATGGCGTGGGAGATCCGCCACCTCCTCCTCGGCCTACGACAAAAATGGCGTGGGAGATCTGCCACCTCACCTCCTCCCATTCCTGCGCCCGCGCCTAATATGGAAGGTCCGCCGGAGGGACTCGGGCGTCGAGGCCATGGGGGAGCTGCACCCCTTCTCCCCTTGCCTCGCGCGCTGTGTCCGAGATGGTGCTGGTTGGGTTGTTCGGGATGGTGGTCCTTCCCGCCCTCCCTGCTATCCTCGCCCCAATTCGATGAGAATCATGCAGCCCAAATCTGAGGCGGAGGCACCTGCACTGTCGATGGAGGTGTCAAGTCTGGGGTGGTGTCTGTAGATGGGAAGGCATGGTGTGCAGCGGCAGCGGCAGCGGACAGGTGGTGTCGCTGATCCTGCCCTCCTACGGGCTCACTAGCACGCTCTCCACAGCTATCGAGAACCTCACGTTCCTGCGTATTTTGAACCTGAGCTCCAATTGGTTCCGTGGGGAGGTCCCAGCGACCATCGTTCGCCTTGCGCATCTGCAGGCGCTAGACCTGAGCTACAACGCCTTCTCCGGTACATTGTTTTTGGGGCACTAGGATTTTGGAGTGTCTAAGTACATGCTTGTCGTGCATACTTTTGGTGATATGTATAGTATATATCACTATCACATATTGTTTTATATCACCATCTTAACTGTAGAGCTTGTGAATCAGTACGGAGCGATGAAGCTCTATTTAGGTAAAAAGGAATGATCAGAAATTTTAGGTAAAAAGAAATGACTTTGCCTTGGCTTCTTGATGATAACTTACTTTCAAGCGTCTCCTTATCAACAAGGCTGGGCAACAAGCAAATTAATGCTGATCAGGAAAAAGAGAGAGACCATATTATTGCTTTTGATTTTGTTTTACTTAGATGTTAAGTTTGCTTGAGTTTTTTTACAAGGAGTCATGGTTTTTGGGTGATGGTGGAGTGGTTTGTATCGATGAATTTGATAAGATGCGACCAGAAGATAGGTTGGGACCAGTTTATATGTTTGGTGAAACTAGAATAGACATAGTAAATCTTCTTTCTTGGTATGCTCTGTCGAAACCTTGTTAACCTAGTCCCTGTTTTCTTATAGAATTCCAGAGCTGCGATTCCCGAGGCCATGGAGCAGCAGACAATATCAATTGCCAAATGTGCCATTACAATAGTACTCATTTTAGGGACTTCATTTCTTGCAGCTGCCAATCCAATTGCAGGATCACTACACGACGGTTGATCTTTAGCGACCCTTATTAGGGACCGACGGTTGGTCGCTAAAAGTTATGGACCGACGGTTGGTCGCTAAATGCGTTTATAGCGACGGTCTGTGGGTCGCTAAAAGTCTAGAAATTTAACGACTTATGGTCGGTCGCTATATAGGTAAGTGTGTGACTGATGGTGGGTCGCTATAGGGGTATGTGATTTTTGTGTTTCTTATTTACTCATCAAAGCCCATCTAAAGGCCTACTAAACAAATGAAACCCTATTCCACGCACCAAACCACAAGTGCAGCCGCCGTCACTGAAACTCCCTCCCACGCCGTCCCTGTCTCCTCCCGCCGTCGTTTGTGAACTCGTGGAGGGCTTGGATTGGCGCGCCATGGACGGCGGCGACGCCGCGGTGAGTGGCACGCATTTCGGGGGACGGGGGTTGGGGGAATTCTATGAGTAGCAGCAGGGTTATCTCCCGGCGGTTTGTTCGTTACTGAAGGTGTTTTTGTGTGTGTGCCTTTTGTGTTTGGTTTACCTACGCGCGTGCGAAGAATTCGGGGAAGCATGTGGCCGGGCAGGTGTGCCAAATCTGCGGCGACGGCGTGGGCACCACGGCGGATGGCGACCTCTTCACCGCCTGCGACGTGTGCGGCTTCCCCGTGTGCCGCCCCTGCTACGAGTACGAGCGCAAGGACGGCACCCAGGCGTGCCCGCAGTGCAAGACCAAGTACAAGCGCCACAAAGGTATGACCAACCGCCGCCATTTCCACCGATTTCCATGTACTTCAGGTTAAGTGCAGCAGGCTAGGCTGCAACAGCCACTGAAATCAAGTAGGTACGTTGATGTTTTTTTGCTACATTGGTGTCTTTCAAGCATCAGTATTCAATAATCTATTGCATGGGAATCAAGGTTCTGAGGCTCAAATATATTTGGCAGTTTGAGGAAGGAAAAATTTCTCCTGTTACTGAAATTACACCGCCTCTCATTCCTGAGGACCTTAAAACTGCAATCAAGAGTGGGAAGGTCCGAGCTCCTACCCACATCATCTCCACTATTTCTGACGACAGAGGTTAGGTTGCTGGTGGCATGTTATTCTATTTATGCTCAATTTTTTATCATCTGTATGTGTCTCTCTTTGTCTCCGCTCTCAAAGCTGAGGAAGTAATATTGGGTGCATGCTTGAGGAAGTAATTTCTCTTTTGTGGTTCAAGCACAGCCTTCCTCGCTATTGCACTCAGTTTATTGAGGTAAGTTAATGGGCATATATGATATATTGATATTGATATCATATTTTCTTTACAGAGTTTAAGCTGTAGTGCCTATTGATAATCCTGAACAACAGTGGTTATCTATATCTGGAGCTCAATCAATCTAAAAGTTTTTTTTCATGTGACACATAGATATGCGTCATGCTTTGTGCTGACCATGGTCCCTGTGTATCTGGTGCTCATAACTCTATAGTTACTGCTAGGGCCGGAAAGGACCTTGTTTCCAGCTTGGTGTCTGGTGAGCAATTTGATCTCTACGTGCAAAACTTCTACCCGTTGATTTCATAGATTGCCAATACTTACAGCTGAAACATTAAAATGGAATTCTGTTATCACAGGATTATTGACGATTGGTCCCCGTTTCGGTGGAGCAATTGATGATGCAGCCCGATACTTCAAAGATGCATGTGATAGGGTGAGCCAACTTAGATTTTCATTTAGGTTTAAGCATCTCCATGTATCTTAGATCGTTTAATCACTGTAATGGCTCTATCAATTGGTTTCAGAGCCTCACGTCATACGAGTTTGTTGAAGGCATGGAAAAGAAGGGAATCTGTGTGCCTGGGATTGGTCACAGGTATATAGCACCCATGTTCTTTTCATGAGTCAATCATAAATGATCTTTGCACCTGAATGGTTTTGTGAGACGGATGGTATTTATGAAGGTAGCACAGTTGTGCATAAATGAGGATATTTAGAACTTTTGGTGCACACAGATGAATGTGTACTAACTATTATTTGAAATGGTTAGGAATTGCAATTGGAGGGGATGTTTTCCCTGGATCAACTATGTCAGACCACATTCTGCGTTTTAATAATATACCACAGGTTTGGCATTTATGCTTTCAATTTCTATTTCCTTAACAAAACCTCAGGCACCTTAAAGACAGCTTGGATGATTGGTTTCATGAACAGCTAGAGAACTTCTTGGATGATGATTATCTTGTGTTTGATTGCCCTAATATATTCTCAAATCATCTTTTCATGCTTTAGTTGTTTCTTAATAGTTGCACAGTTTCATCTCTCATATTCTTGCCACTTACATGTATGTGACAAAACAGACAATCCGTCTTTTTTATTGCTTATGGCGTTGTGCATTATACATGTCCACCAATTATATTCAAATACAATTTGTGGGTTACCTCTGGTGTGTTTAGGTATTCCTTAGATTCCTAACATTTTTTTCTATCTTCAAATGTCATATCACTATTACAAAATTGATTTTTGTTGTCTAAAATACCACAACTACTTTTCTAGGTGCGAGCTGCAATCAAAGTTAAGGCATTAGTCATCATTTGCTTCACCTCTTCTGGACAGGCTGCAAGGTATATGCTACACAAATGAATATTGTTTGTGCATACATATGCTATGCAATTTGCTAGTGATAGGATAAACCAAACAGCACTGTACTGATCAGATGGGACGACACATGCTAAAATCAATATAACAGTAACTTGCTCGGACCAATAATGCCTAACCACTAGAAATGTTGTAATTCTGTCACTTCTTTAAACATTTTTACATTGTAATTTTTACATTGTGAAGTTATTGTAACTTGTGTGCTAAAACGAGACACAGTTTTGCCTCGCACTAATTTGATGTACTTCTTTCTAGGGTGTTCTGGACAAAGAAAGCTTGTACCTTAAAACAGGAGGATACAAGAAGCTGGAGTGGTTGTCTGAAGGCTTTTGAACTGCTTGAAGCATTAGTGTAGCTTTGGTGTTTTTGTGTCTGATCAGCTCTGGAGCAGCTAGAGTGATGTAGTTGTGGGCTTTTGAACTGCTTCAAGCTGGAGTGATGTCGCTGTGGTGCTTTTGTGACTGATCATCTCTGGAGCTTTTGTGAATGGTCTAGCTAGTTATCAGTAAATGATCTAGTTGTGAATGATATTATAATTGTGATGCTTTTGTGAATATATAATTGTGGTGTGCTTTTGTGTTTATGTGATGGATCTATGACTGTGGTATACTGATTAACTGTGTATGTCTTTATGATTTGTGTATAAAAATCTGTGATTTGTGGTGCTTAATTAAATGTATATTATTATTAATAACAACTGTAAAAGGGCAATTTTCTGTTGGTTGCTAAATGTATGGTATGACGACTTACGGTTGGTTGTTAAATCTATAGTACAGCAACACACTATTGGTCGCTAAATATACAATATTAGCAACGGACGGTCGGTCGCTAAAAAGATGTCGGTCGCTAAAGCCTTTAGCGACGGCACTTACAGCGACCATCTTTAAGGGTCGCTAAAAGTTTTTAGCGACCAACCGTAGGTCGCTGAAGGCCGTTTTAGCAACCAATCGTAGGTCGTTGTAAGTGAACCGTCGTGTAGTGGATGCTATGACGCTCTTAAGGTTCGTAAACATGTATTTATTGATGCAATAATTATCCACTGTATAAAGTATAAATTGTTCTAGCTATACAGGCAAGCCAATTAATTTGACAAATTTTCTTTTGTTGTTTGCAAGCCAAACTAACTTGTATATCTTTTCTTATAAATTCCATTTCAATCATATGTTGCTTTCTGATAAGTCATATGCTTCAATTCATGCGGTTGGTTATACAGTTCTTGGTGGTGATTATTGAAATTGTATTTAACTATTTTACAATATTTAGAAAGCCTATTTTTCAATAGAGTTCATGTATCTTTTCATTCTTGATGAAATTCTGGTATAGAGTTTGATATTTGAAGCACCCAAATGTAAAATGATTCACAAAAGTTGTAGAAGAGATTCAAATAAACCAGTTGTCATTCACATAGTTTAAACCACTATTGTGACTGAGATTCTCATAAGCGCTAAGTTGCCTAATAATTTATTACAATATGACACACTAAAGTTATTTAAAAGATAACACACTACAGTTAACGACCCTTGGGTGTAGATGACTGAGGCAGAGCCTTGCCACAAACCTTGCTTGCAGTTTGAGCAGAGCTAGCCCTATGAGGTTGATAAACATCCTTGTAGGTTGCAGATGAAGCCTCTGTAACGCCATCCTTCTTGTCAGCATATCAACACTAGAACAAAACCATTAACAACAGGAGTCAGGAGTGCCAGCTTGCAAGCTCAGCTGTTAGGCTCTCTCGAATTGGGCATTGTGCAAATACTGCCTAATTGTCCACCATTAAAGAAGCATCGACACTATCCTTGTCCTTGGTAGGGTGTTGCCATAGGTTTAGGCGTAAGCACCTCTGTGGTGGTCGCTAGGGCCAGGTCGAGAGGCTAGCCACCGTCCATCGGTGACATGGTTCGAGGGACCTGGGTTGTGCATGGCTTGTCCACGGTGGGTGTGGAAGAGCTATCACCAAGGATCACCAGTCAGCTCACGTGGTGGCTCATGCTCCTTGTCCGAAGTGTATGGAACCTCACTGC
Organism: Zea luxurians; assembly: GCA_029449295.1. NCBI lineage: Eukaryota > Viridiplantae > Streptophyta > Magnoliopsida > Poales > Poaceae > Zea > Zea luxurians. The sequence goes on along the minus strand of JAOPSE010000005.1, from coordinate 46,196,415 downwards.
CATCTTTCTTGTCTGTGATGAGTGCTTTGCCATAGCTGTTAGTGTGGGGGACAGATATCCCCCGGGTCCACTAGAAGGCAAGAAGGCCTCGCGAGAGGCTTTGGGCCTGCTACCTCACAAGGCCATCCCTTCGTGGGCTGGGATAAAACTACTGGTGGAGTGGGTCGACACGAGAAAGAAGCAGACTCAGGCCCAAGCAACCCGTCAGACTTGAGCGCTATCCATAGTGTCCACCCGACTTTCCCGTGCGCAACGCCCTAGAATATCGGGGCAGCATAGGGATAAGTCGACAAGATTGTAGGAAGAGCAGTTCAGTTGGTTCACTATTATTTAGGGTATGCATAATCATCACGTATGCATGTAGTGCCCCACGGTCGAGTATATAAGGCCTAAGGGGTACCCCATCATTTCCATCAACCATCTACCTATCTCATTAGCTTTTCTCCATCCTAGAGACTTCCTTTGTAACCTACCACAAAAAGATCCACACCAGGAAGTAGGGTATTACGCCTTTCCAAGCGGCCCGAACCTGCAGAAAATTGCCTGTCGTCTCTCGTGCATCCCGCATGAACCATTGTGTTACAGTCAACAACACCGTCCTACCCAAAAGCACCACAAGGGGTAACCCTGGGTGTGCGGTCGGACTCTAAACACCGACAGCTGGCGCGCTAAGTAGGGGGTGTGTCGTTGACCCACGCTAGCTCAATGGCCATTACTTCCTAGTGCAAGATCGCTCTTCGACCTAGATCCGTGTTCTGCTTCAGAACCATCTCATCCATAGCAGATGAGAAATGAATTCTGCACCGCATAGCAGATCCGTCGGAGAAGAAGCTTTCCCCGAAAATCCCCAGGAAAGTCGGAACAAGACAACAAATAGCGCAGCCTCCTGCGCCTCTGGCGAAGGCTACTTTTTACAAGCCGAAAATTGGGAATTTACCTGCCGAAGAACTCCGCTGTCCACTTTGCCCACAAAGGAGTGGACGTGGATTACAAGAAAGAAAGAAGCAAGCGTTCCGAAAAAGGGGACGGAGCTCCGCCGAGTTATCTTTCTGGCACCTTCGCCCTCAAAGGAGGACAGAAAGAAGCACACCATCACAGCAACTCCTTTCTACCCCGACATTCTCTTCATCAGAGGTAGATTGGAACCATCTCCCATCTCCGACGACGAGCCAACCGTGCAAGGGGAAGAACCTCCCTAGCGTGAAGCACGACGACGAAGGAACAGACGCCGGACTGTTCGGCGACATCACGAGGCCAGGGAACAGGATCCAGCGTAGCCCGTATCCCGAGACGAAGTTTTAGAAGTAGGAGAAACTCCTGACGAGCGAGTATACCAAGAAAGGCAGAATTCTAGCCGACGTGATCGCCGACAAGCTCAGGACCGAGAGCGAGAACAAGCCGAGCAGGGCGCAAGGTTGCACCGAGAGAATCCCTTCTTTGCTCGAAACCTGAACCCTGACTTCGCCTATGCAATGAACACGCCGAGCGAAGTCGGAGGAGTGCTGGCCTAGATAGATGATGGCCTCCCACGAACTCCGGACGCTGAAGGCTATCGGCGGCTGCTTACTCGGGCAGCTAACCACCTACTACCTATCGCTCATCCCCCGAGTGACCTGCGACACGCCATCAACAGTCGGCGAGACGCGCGGAGCTCCATCAATGCTTTGCGTGACCAATGATAGGAAAATGAGATGAGGCGCCGGGAGGAGTATGATCGGGACAACGGCGTCCTGGCTCGAAGTCACGCCACCCGAGTTGAGTTGGTTGCGGCCTCAACTAGTGGCCCAATCCGGGATGGTCGAGACGACACATCATCGACTCCCCTCCCCGGGACCGACACCATGAACGCCGATAGGAAGACACATGTGGAGTCTCTGCACTTATTCCGTGTCTTTGGGCCATTCAGTGGCCCCCTAACTTCAAAGTCTCCAACGTCGACAAGTACGAGCTTAAGCAGGACCCGGGGGGCTGGTTGGCCGTCTACACGACCGTCGCCCGGGCCGCCGGGGCAACAGAAGACGTAATGATAGAATATTTGCCCATTGTCCTTGGGCAGGATGCACTACAGTGGCTAAGGCATCTGCCATGACACTGCATCGACGATTGGAGCGACTTTAGTCGGCGGTTCATCGCCAACTTCCAGTCCCTCTCTGACAAGCCGGCGTAGCCATGGGACTTCAAATCCATCAGGCGCCAGGGGGATGAAACACTTCGGTCATACCTCAGGAGGTTTCAGACCATGAGAAATCGCATCCCCGAAGTCACCGAGGTAGCAGTGATCGAAGATTTCTACCAAAGATCCAATGACTCGGCCTTCGTCTCAGCCATATTGCAGAAAGCACCAACCACCTCCGAATAACTGTTTCGAGAGGCAGACCTCTACATCAACGCTGATGAGCGGGCCCAGGACCTCATCGGAGGAACGAAACCTGCACCACCAGCGCCATGACGCGACACGAACCAGCAACCCGACAGTCGCTGGGAGAAGAGGCCTCGTGAGGAGGTACACGCTGCCAGACCACCTGTCGCTCGAGCCCGAGGTGCGCCCCGCGGAGGCGAACGGACACTGGATGACATCCTCGATGCCCAGTGCCCATACCACAAGGACATGCACCACACCCTACGGAACTGCAGGGACTTCAAGCACTACGTCGGACACGGCCGTCCGTTCCAGCCTCTACCACCTCCCCCACCACGAGGAGGGCCCGGCGAGCCCAGGCAGCCTCAGCAACCAGAAGGGGGAGGTGGTGGCGCATTCCCACGCGTTGACAGGGAGGTCAACGTCATCTTCGGAGGACATGGGTCGCAGGAGAAAAGAAGGCAGCAGAAGCTCAATGACCGGCAGGTCCTGGCGGCAACCACCAGTGTCCCAGCTCCTTATCAGTGATCAGAGCACGCAATAACCTTCAGTCGAGTGGATCAGTGGCTCAACTTCGGTCACCTCGGCAAGTACCCGCTCCTCGTTGATCCGGTGATCCGAGAGAGTAGGGTAAAGAAAGTACTAGTGGACGGGGGAAGTAGCATTAACGTTACCTTCCCCTGGACACTCCTAGCCTTGGGGGTTGGACTCAAAGACCTCACCGAGTCAGATACACCCTTCTTCGGTATCATGCCGACCGAAGGAGAGTACCCACTCGGGCACATCTACGTGCCCGTCACCTTTGGGACTCCAGAGAACTACATAACCGAGTTCCTAAGGTTCAAGGTGGAACGTTTTGACTGTGGGTACAACGCCATCATCGGCAGGCCAGGACTGGTGAAGTTCATGGCCATTCCGCACTACTCATACATGATATTGAAGATGCCGGGACCTCAAGGAATCATCACCGTGCGCGCTGACTTCTAAGGCACCGCGGAATGCTTTCGGGGAGCCATCCAGGCAGCCCTTACTGCCGGACCCCCGACAGCTTCCCCCGTGCAGGCGGACACCAAGCCGGAGGAAGACCTCACAATAGCCACTAATGAAGCTCAAGCCGTGACCTCTATACAGCCGACTGAGGAGACTAAGAGGATCAACCTAGGATTCGTCGATGAGCACAAGACTGCCATCATCAGTTCCAGCCTTGACGACAAATAGGAAAGCACGCTTGTCCGGTTCCTGCAAGATAACCGAGACGTATTCGCATGGCAACCTGCGGATATGCTAGGAGTCCCGAGAGAACTGGCCGAGCATAAATTGAAGGTCTATCCTCAAGCAAGGCCGATTCGACAGAAGCTACATCGTTTCACGCCTGATAAAAGAGAAGCTATTTGCGTCGAGCTAGCTTGCTTAGTGACTGCAGGGTTCATTAGGGAGTTGTTGCATCCTGAATGGCTAGCAAATCCTATTCTTGTACTCAAAAAGAATAAAGTGGATTGGCGCATGTGTGTCGACTATACCGATCTCAACAAGCATTGTCCAAAGGATCCCTTCGGTCTCCCTAGAATACATCAGGTAGTCGACTCGACTGCTGGCTGTTTTATGTTGTCCTTCCTAGATTCATATTCTGGATACCATCAGATTAGCCTGGCAAAAGAAGACGAGGAGAAGACTGCTTTCATCATCCTGTTTGGAGCTTTCTGCTATACCTCCATGCCATTCGGCCTCAAGAATGCGGGAGCAACTTACCAAAGAGCCATCCAAACATGCTTAGCCGATCACTAGGGCAAGCGGGTGGAAGCCTACGTCGATGATGTGGTAATCAAAATAGAAAACTCAAAAAACTTTATCAAAGATTTGCAGCTGGTCTTCAATAGCCTGAGGCGCTACCGGTGGAAGCTCAACATAGAAAAGTTTGTTCTCGGGGTACCGGCAGGGAAGTTACTCGGATTTATTGTCAGCCACCGAGGGATTGAAGCTAATTCGGAAAAAATCGAGGCTATCATGAGAATGGAAGCACCACGATCACAGAAAAAGGTGCAGATGCTTATTGGATGCATGGCAGCCCTGAGCAGGTTCATATCAAGGCTAGGCGAGAAAGGCATGCCATTCTACAAGTTGCTCAAAAAGATGGACAAGTCTCAGTGGACCATAGAGGCACATGAAGCTCTAGAGGAACTAAAAAAGTTTTTGACTACACTACCAGTACTCAAGCCACCACGCCGAGCTACGCCGAATCAGTCGGCGGAAGATCTGTTGTTATACATCTCCTGCACGACTCACGTGCTAAGCACCACTGTAACACCCCAGGTGTTTATCTCTCGTGTTTGTCTCCATCTGTCTAAATTGTCCTAATTTATTTTACAAAATTCAGACCTGAGTAATCTTCCGAAACATCGAATCCAGTATCGTTTGGGGTTAAGCCATCGACGTCTTGCCCAAACTCTAATCCTTGAAATTGAATCTAGTTTCTTAAAATTCGTTTGAAATTCTTTCGTGCTTGGTTGCACGTGTCTCTCTGTGGCACGTGGCAGGTGCTAACCGGTGTCTGGACTGCGCACAGCCTCTCGTCCACGTGAACGATGCGTGACTTCGCTTTCGAAGGGATCACAAATTTCGATGCTGTATCGATCTCGTGTATTTATTTCAGGAAATGTCAAGTCTGGGGTCCCTTTAAAATTTATGGATTAAGAGAACATGAATTTGGTGCCTCGACCACTCTTGTGATTTTTGACCCAAGTAAATATTATTAGAACTCGACGATAGAAGTACTACAAAATTAAATCAGATCGAGATGACCAGAACCGAACTGAGTACTCGTAATTAATCTGTTCCACTGTCTACAACTATGGAAATTTGTTTGATCCCGAAAATATCTACCAGTGTTAGCGTAGTCTAAAAATATTAAAATTTATATTGTTTTGATGGGTCTGTTTGTATCTCGCTCGGATTCAAATTCTAGATTTTTCACTTATTTAGGTATTCTATTGGTTAGAGATCGGAGAAGGAAAACTCTGAATTTTCTTACCTCTACTTGTCCATCTCCAACTAATCCTCATCCTACGTGAACCATGGCTGCTAGAAAGTGTCTCTCGTATGTTACTTGATTCCTTGGAAATCTCTTCCACCGCCTAACCCTAGCCGCCCTCATCTCTGCAATTTTCACCACCGCTCTTCTCAGCCTTATCCTCCTGATGCACTCGCTTCTCTAGAATATCCTTCACGGTCATCATATTCCTCACGCCACTTGAGTCTCTCCTAGCCGTTCCTCCATTTCTCTGGCTCGTCCTTCTCCACAGTCACGCCCTGCTGCGTCGTCGTGCTCTGGCCGACGTTCCCTGCTCCAGCCCTTCCCATGGTCGTCCCTCCCTATCCCAACTCTCTCGTCGTCCGCTCTGCTTGTTCTCCATGGCGCCTCTCTTGTATTTTCTCTGGCCCGTCAGCCGCGGTGCTTGCCGTGGGCGCTGCCTGACGTGCCCCTGCCCGGTTCTCCACGCCGTCGCTGAGATCGCCCCTGCATTCCTGCTCGCCCAAGATCCCCTTCCTTGTTCCAGCCACCTCCCATGGACGCCAGCAGTCCCCAGCTCCCTCCCATGGACGTTTCCAGCCATCTCCCATGGCCGACGCCCTCTCCCTCTATCTCTCCTTGCTGCAGCGTCCAGCGCCTTCATTTTTCCAGCCATGGACACCAGCGTCCCTCTACTCCTCCTTCCCCATGGCTGCGCACCTCTCTGTAGCAGCCCGTCCGCAACGCCGTTGACCCTCGGTGAGGTCCTGTTCTAGCTCTGTCGTTTTAGTGTTCTACGTCGATTGCTAGCTCATGATTTGTGTGTATGTGTGTGATTTTGTGGAGGTATGGCACTTAGGGTATTTAAGATGGAGTGGAATATTTCAGCACATCACACACCAGGTGTTCGCTGAAAGTTCCAAGCCAAAAGTCATCGTCGTTTCAGAATATATCGAGTCGATTTGATTTTGGTGAGCTGATTCACGGTATTTGTATTTAGTTTGATGAATGGATTAGATAAATATACTGGTTGTGCGTAAAGTGTTTGTTGTTATATATTATCATTTGCAGCAGTATAATGGTGTTCATGATTAATATAGATACTATATATATATATATATGATGGAGTTTAGGTATTATATGCATAGTGTCATGAAAGTGGGTCTTCGGTTGTGATATGATCTCTGAGTTTAAATTGCAAGTAATGTGAAATGAATATATTTATGATTGTGAAGTAGAAGGTTTTAGCTCTAATTTAAGTTAAGGTGTTAGAGTATTTGAGGTGTTAAGAACATGATAATTGTAGCAACCAAATAGGAGCTGAATGGAATACTTGTTGTTTGGGACTGCATGACCAGTTTTAATTGCGCAGCTAGTTCAATAAAGCAAACCATGTTTTCTGTAGAAATGTTATATATAAAAGTTGTAGCTCACTTTTTTATCTTGCTTGTGTAAAAATTTCATGACCATAGGTCTAGTAGTTTAGGAGTTATGATTTTTCCAAGTCCAGTTTCAGAATCTGTCCAAATTCTGTACAGGTTTTGAAAATTGGATTGTTTGGCTAAGCTAAACTGAAAATCAGCCCTTAGTAGTTATAGGAGAATTTTAGTATTTTTTTAAGCTTTCCAACAAAATTTGGAGCACCCTTTTTGGTGGTCTAGAAGTCAAGTTATGGCTGTTTGAAATGTGATGTTTGAATCTGTCCAAATCTGGACAACAATGTTTGCTTGTATTAACTGACTTCGATACACATTGAATTAACCTGGGATGTTTATAAATAAATTGTAGACAATTCTACTAGCTTTCTAAAAAGTCTAGAATCACCTGATTTGGATGCCTGAAACTCCTGTTATGGATTTTTTATGTGAGTAGTCGAATCCTGTCCAAATCTGGACAGAAATTGTGTTTAGTACTGTTTGACATTTGTAAATGTTGAATCACTTTGTGATGGTAAAACAAAAGTTATAGAGGACTTTATAAGTTTTCCAGAAAGTCCTAGTTTACTATTTTTGGATGGATATTTTGTGAATTATGAGCAAAACAATTGACTACTGTGCTGCTGTCCAAAAAATCTGCACGTGTTAAATTGATTGCTTAGAATCATTCTTGCTTGGCTAGATAGGATTAATTAGTTCTTGGTTCTTGATTGGTGAAGTCTTGTAGTTGCATATGGTTGTTCATTTTCTTTCTTAATACTTGCTTTAGACTTGAATGAATTCAGAAGGGGGAAACACTTTTGTGGGTGTAAATAATTTAGTTCAAGCAATGGGTAATCCAACGATCATGATGCTTGTTATGGTTTAGTAGTAGCTTATCTATGCTTTTGTGCTCGCTTTTACCTGTGGTTGCATATCAAGTATTATTAAAATGCCTTGTTGTGTATTGTGGTGACTATGTCTTGCTTGTAATGTAGTCACGTCGTATGATAAAAACTTAAGTTTAAGATGTCGTTTATGTGAAGCATGTTTTAGTGGGTCAGTATGCCTAAGGTAACTGAAGTAATCTTATGTGTACGGAATATTATTTTTCGGGTAAACGAAGAGTGTTTTGGTGAACAAGCATGTGGCATATGGTCCAAATCAGTTGAAGGTAAGCAGCATCGGTTGGTCCGCGTTAGTTAAAATCCAAAAGCTATTTAGTGGTCATCATCCATTAGTATTTTAGATCTTTAGATTTAAAAATTGTGGACTTGTCAAAACTCTATGTTATTTGATAAGGCTCTACTTGTTAGATTAAGTGGTGTGGTGCTTGATTTAGTCGATGTGCTATGCCTGATAATCTAGATTAGTAACTCTAAAATCTAGTTAAAGTATTTCTATTCGTCACTTTAAGTTATAGGTATCTATGGTTGTTGTGTCTAAGTATTGTTAGCCTTCGATGTTATGGTTTAACTAAGTAAAGCATAGATCTTGTGATAAAAAAAATTATAGAATGATTGAGTTAGATTGAGTTAAGCTAGAGAACATGATTATTGTGTCTGATTGTATAGACCTATTTAGTGCTTGATTATGAACATTTGTGAGATTTTGCCATTACGTCTCCTTTAATGTGACATTATTTAGTCTTGTTATTTTCCTGTATAATCATTCATGTGCATTATGCATATCATTTAGGTTCGTAATTGATCACGTGATGCGGACGACAAGAGCCGAGTTGATCCCAAAATGATGCTGGTGAATGAACCTAAAGCTTGGATGATCTGGTCAAGTACCAGGATGAGAGATGCTCCCCAAGCGGACGTCATCTAACAACACTAACTTAGTGTTATCCCAGGCAAGCCCAGGTGCATTTGCCACCTCCTTGCTGTTTTAAAAACTTTTATCACTTATCTACTGCATTAGGTGATAGGAGTTGAGTGAATAAACAATTGATGCATTACCATTCCTTGGAATTTGATTCTCCTCCTTGCTACCTGTTTTATAAAGAGAACTAATGAGGCTTAGCCCTGCTTAGAAAAAGTAAAAGTTGTTTCTTTTAAAAAGAATGTGTGAAACACTGTTATGGGCTTTTGTTTAAAAATCAAAGCAAACTTATGGTGATGTTTCCCCTTTGGTCGGAGTGGGTTCATCATTCAGAAAAAAGTACCCCTACCGTGTACCAAAAATGGGAAAATGGTTGGAATAAATCTAGACCAGACGCTGAGCAGGAAAGGTCGCCCATCTGTGTCGATTAAGGACCGTTCTGATTGTTGGCCTGCTGATCTAGGACCCTTTAACTGGCCACATGCCTCATCATGGGTAAGCTTAGCCTCGGTCGGACCAATACTAGAACAGCTCGCACACACTGGGAGTGGAGAGATGGCGAGAGTAACGTGTGCCCACCTGGCAAGTGGCTAGATGGTGGGGTACTGTGCTCTCGGGTCGCGTGAACCTATTCTGGTCTTGAGAAATCCGTGGGCGAGTTGACATATGCAAGGGTTAAGTGCTACATATGTTGTGTGGTTGGAGATCCCCAGTTGGGTATAAATCGATTCGGATCACCGAACTTCTCGGATGTGAAGACTGGATCTTCGACCTTTAGCGTAGATAACAAGTGAAACTAAAGTGGATAAAATGAAGCTAGTGTAGGACAAGTGAATGCTCTAGATTAGACAAATCTAGATTTAGGAAAATAATTTAACTTGTGAAATAAAACTTTGGCATAAGGATCCACTACTAGTAAGCTTTTCCGCAAAAATAAGTCTTTAGAATTTGATGAGCTTTACCTTGATTCCCGACAAACCAGCATACCCTTGAGAGTCTTTTCTTTAGTCGGGTAAGTCTTGTTGAGTAATTGCGTACTCATGATTTTATTCCCTGTTGTTTTTCAGGTTATGATTTTGTTCTGTTGTGGATGGTGCAAAGTGCCAGTGGGCTCGGCCTTCTTATATAAGTATATCCCATCTTTAGCTTCTTTATTGAGGACTGTCACTTAAGCTAGCATGTATTTTAAGATTTATAAATGTTTTATACATTTAAAGTGTAATTCTTTTGAATCACTTTCTTTTGTAATCACTCCGATAATTGTATAATGTAAACTTATTGCAACATGTAATCATTTTGCAATAAATAACTTATTTCTGCTGCAAATGTTGGTGTGTGATTTGTGTTTACTTAATCCTGCGATCTTGGCGGTAAGTCGTTTATCTGGGGTCCTCGAGGCACCCGGACAGATCCTGTTAAGTTGTTTGGTGCACATGCATAGTCGTTTGAGGTCTTGACAGGTGCATGTGGGCCTGATAACTTGGGAGGTTCTACGACAACCACGTTAGTAGTCGAGCGGGCGGAGGAAGGACATGCATACCCGGTGCAGCATCCAGTCTACTTCATTAGTGAAGTCCTCGGGCCCTTAAAGATAAGGTATCCTCAAGTCCAAAAGCTGTTGTACGCGGTACTCCTAACTGCTCGCAAGCTCCATCACTACTTTGACGACCACAAAGTCATAGTAGTTACAGGATTTCCAATAGGAGATATTCTCCACAACAAAGAAGCTATTGGAAGGATAGCCAAGTGGACGTGCGAGCTGGGAGCTCACGACATAGAGTTCCGGCCCCGCACGGCAATAAAGACTTAGGCGCTGGTTGACTTCGTATCAGAGTGAACGAAGCACCAGGTCCCCTGACAGTCCAGAGGTTACCGAGGTGTGGAGAATGTACTTTGATGGCTCGTTGACGCTGCAAGGAGTGAGTGCGTGGATTCTCTTTTTTGCTCCTAGAGGTGAGCAACTCAAGTATGCACTCCAGCTACTATTTCTAGCATCAAATAATGCAGCAGAGTACGAAGCACCGATCCACGGGTTAGGCATCGTTGTATCACTCGGCATCAAGAAACTAATGGTATATGGTGACTCGCTAGTGGTCATAACCAGATAAACAAAGATTGGGACTGCTCGACTGATTCCATGGGCATGTACTGCACAGCTGTACAAAAACTGGAGTACAAATTTGAGGGATTGGAGTTCCATCACGTGGAGAGAGATCGCAACGTGGCAGCAGATGCATTGTCAAAGCTGGGATCCAGTCGGGCCTAGGCTCCACCTAGGATCTTCGTCCAAGAAATATCACAACAAAGCATCCTCTCAGATCAGGTGGAAGAGTGCAACGCCTTAAGCCAGCCAGAGTCGGTCCCTAACGACAGGAGAGAGCCTATCATCAGGTACATAAAAATTGAAGAAGAGACGGATGACAAGGCTGCAGCGGAACGAATTGCGAGGCAGTCGACCCACTATACCATCATAGGGGCTCACTATACAGGAGAGGTGCAGGAGGGGTCCTCATGAAATGCATTCACTCGGCTACTGGGAAGCAATTGCTAGATGAAATCCACGCCGGGCAGTGCGGGGTACATGTAGCATGAAGGACTCTGGATGGAAAAGCTTTCAGATCCAGTTTCTATTGGCCAACTGCGAAGAGCGATGCTGTCGATCTAGTCCAGAAGTGTGAGGCATGCCAATTCCTATCAAAGCAACAGCACTTACCCACGCAGCAGCTACAGACCATCCCCATAACATGGCCATTTGCATGCTGGGGGCTGGACATGATTGAACCTTTCATGAAAGCTCAGGGAGGCTATACTCATATACTAGTTGCCATTGACAAATTCACAAAATGGATAGAGTACAACGAATCGCTTCTTTGACCTCAGCCAAAGCGGTGGAGTTTATACAAGACATAATATTCAGGTTTGGGATACCAAACAGCATCATCACTGACCTGGGATCCAACTTCACCAGCTCTGAATTCTTCGATTTCTGCGAGCAACAGAGCATCCAGATTAAGTATGCATCAGTGGCACACCCAAGAGCCAATGGCCAGGTAGAAAGAGCCAACAAAATGATACTGGAAGCACTTAGAAAGAAAGTATTTGACAAGAGTGAACAACCTGCAGGAAAATGGATTAGAGAGCTGCCATACGTGGTCTGGAGCCTGAGAACTCAACCCAGTCGGGCTCTGCATGGAAATACCCCGTTTTTCATGGTTTATGGGTTAGAGGTAGTGCTGCCCGCCAATCTAATCTTTGGGGCACCGAGGTTAACTTTCGAAAGCATAGCCGAAGCAAAAGCAACCGGGCTGGAAGATATCGATGTGCTGGAGGAAGAACGATTGAACATAGTAATTCAGTCGGCTAGGTACCAGCAGACCTTGAGGCGCTATCATGGTAAAGTTGTGCGGCACCGATCTTTTGCAGTGGGAGACTTGGTCCTTTGCCGAATTCTAACGGGGGAAGGGCGGCACAAGCTATCACCACTATGGGAAGGATCATTCATCATATCAGAGGTCACACGACCGAGATCATACCGGCTTACTCAGATGGACGGCACAGAAGTGGGGAACTCATGGAACATAGAACACCTCAGAAAATTCTATCCTTAATGAGGCCTCAAAATTCTTTAAGGAACATTGTACTCTGTAATCTGAGGACTTCATCTCAATAAAATTTTCGTTTTCCAAAGGCATTCAGACTCTTGACTTACAACTGACTTTGATTGGGCTTGGCTTGAAATCAGCACGCCTACTCGACTTAGAGTGACCACTATACCCTGCTAACGGAACAATAGGCTTAAGTCGGCGACGACTTAAGTCGGTGCGACATGCTCACGCTTACTTGACTAGGGGTGACCACTATACCGTGCTAATGGAGCAATCAGCTTAAGTCGGCGACGACTTAAGTCGGTGCGACATGCTCAATCTTACTTGACTAGGGGTGACCACTATACCCTGCTAACGGAGCAATCGACTTAAGTCAGCGATGACTTAAGTCGGTGCGACATGCTCACGCTTACTTGACTAGGGGTAACCACTATACCCTGCTAACAAAGCAATCGGCTTAAGTCGGCGACGACTTAAGTCGGTGCGACATGCTCACGCTTACTTAACTTAGGGTGACCACTATACCCTGCTAACGAAGCCACCGACTTAAGTCAGTAACGATTTATGTCGGTGCAACATACTTAGGTTTACTTCACTTAGGGTGATCACTATGCCCTACCAGCAAGGCGACCGACTTAAGTCGGAGAACGCCTTAAGCCAGCACGGTATACTTGCATTCACGTTGTTTAGGGTGACCATTATACCCTAATGGCGGAATGACCAGCTAAGATTAAAAAGCACTTCAGGAAAAGAAAACATCTTACTTGCTAGTGCCAGGGGCGTTTTCCGGCACCCTATTCACAGAATAATCGAGTTATAACACAACTGTCACGTGCACATAGAATTCATATTACATCTATCCTCCAAAGAGATGCTAACTCGATAAATAAAGTGTTTTACTGGACATCACTATGTTGAAACGTCTTTGCAAATAGTATCCTTCGTAGGAGCAACAGAAGAGGGATGGCTTGCAGCATCAGGCATGACCTTGACATCAGCAACAATATCGTCAGGCACCATGACGCCGGGTCTCCTCACTAGGATCCGTCCAGCGCGAACGGCTTTATCCATAGCCTTGTCCCGCTGGGCCTTCAAGACGGCGCAGTTGTTCTCTAGAGTTTCAGCAAGTTGAGCGGCCTCTAGCTCCTGCGTGACAAGCTTCTTGGAGGCACGCAGATCCTTGATGGTGGAGTCTTTGGTCGACAGCAATCGTCCAAGTCATAGAACTTCGTCTTGAGATGCCTGCAGCTCATGGCGGTAATGGTCTAGGTCAGACATGGTGAAGCGGTGGCTCCTCTCCAAGTTGGTCAAGGAGTTACTGGCATCACGGTACAGCCTGTCTAGATTGTCGCGAGAGGCAACAAGTGCTCTTTTCTCCTCCTGCAAGCAGAAAACAACATTCAGCATTAAAGCAATAATAACAGAGTAGGGTCAGCCAGGGAAGTTTACCTCATGTGCCATCCTTTCAGAATCAAGCTAGGCATTCAAAGAAGAGTTTAGAGAGCGTGCACTATCCAGAAAGGTAGAAGTCTAGGCTAAGTCAGTCTGACTCTGAGAATACTTCTCCTCAAAATCAGAGCATCGTTGAGCCATATCTGATAATGTAGCTGAAAGAGAATGTGTGATTAAAGATAAGTTAATCAATTAAAGCAGCTAGAGAAACCGTGAGCTCACTAACCAGCATTCAACGCCTTTAAATCATCTATCTGTCTCTGGAGCAATAGAGGACTCCACTGCATCAAAAATAAAGCTTGTTCGGGAACAGCAGCGCCGCAAGACCTCAATTGGGTGGATACTTTGTCAACAAAATCCTGTGGTCATAGATAGATGAGCAGAAAAAAGATAATTCGCCAATACGAACAATATAAGAGCAAAAGGCTAACTCACCTGGAGATTGGAAAGGAATAGTGGAAGACCTAAGGAAGGAGGGGCTGGTGCATGGCTTAACGAGGGCAGATCAGCAGGAACAATCTCGAGAACACTACCCGGGGTGACCTCAGCCCCACCAGCAGACAGTAGGCTCCTGGTGTCTAGCTCGCCAACCTCTAAGGCAACTTGGCTAGTTAAGGTCGTAGAAGCACGTGCTGCCGTCACCTCCTCGGACCGGATTGGGGATGACCCGATGTGGACATCCATGGAAGCATTAGAGAGAGAGCATGCCTGAACACCCTCGGGGGCTAGATCACCTCTAGCACTACCCACAGGGCTGGGTCGCTACCGGCAATACCCTCGGGGGCTGGGTAGCTACCAGTGCCACCCTCGGGGGCTGGGTCTTCTACAGCAGCCACTTCTAAGGCTGAAGGCCCCTCAGCCACCTCCATGGGAGTTGGGTGACATGGATCAGTGTCTTTGCATGGAAGACTGTCCTCCAAGGTCGACGATGCGCGGGACACCACCCAGGTTGCCTCTTGCCCGACAAAATCAAGCAATGAAAGCCCACCATCTGGGACCTCTGAACAGATGGTTGGGATGTTAGCTTCGGGAGGCTCCAATAGTATGTCTTTAGGAATGACCTCTTCTAGTGCTTGATCAAAATCTGATATCGAAAGCCCCTGAAGGCTGACAAGTGCCGACAAAGCTTGGAAGGGAATATCGCTACCCATGTCGTTGCCTCTATAGTAACAACTGTTCTTACGGATCAACAAGATCTCATCTTCTTCCTCCTCTTCATCCTCATCAAACATGCCGCCAGTAGCCTGCGCATTATCACAGCCTTTGGCATCAACCTTGGGAATGGCGTCCGCCGGGACATTGTCAGGGATTAGTACAGAAGGACCAGCATCCTAATCCAAGCACGATAGTTGCTAAAGTCGCCTCTTTTTCTTCTTCTCCTCGATAGGTGCAGTCGGGTGGTTGACTCGGCGTGAACGCTTTGGGCGGGCACCTTCAGGTTTCCGAATCTCCACCTCTTCGCCAAATTCTTGCCCAGTCATGATAGCCATCGGCTCGGTGTGGGTAGAGTCGGACGACTTTCTGGCCAGTAGGCTAAGCACGACATCCATCTCAGCATCATCAGTGCTGGCTATCATTTCAAAGTGAGTTTGCCTCTCAGCCTCGGGAAGACTCCGAAGTGGAGCAATCAAGGCCTCAATGTCCTCAGGAGAGGGTCACACTCTATGACCCGGGCTATCGTCACGAGCAGGAGGGTTGGAGACAAATTCAGAGAATGGCCTATTTGGCGGTAGATTCCATGCAGAATAGGCTACAGGAGCACCAGCATTCGAGACTCTGCCCCTTAGAATCATGTCTAGTCGACTCAGCAAATCTTCATTGGGAATCCTCCTGTTTGTAACCCGGGTGGAATCATTGACGCCGGTATATAAGTAAGCGGGGTAAATTCTATCCTTGAAGGGTTGAATGTTTTTGAAGACAAAGTTGGCAACGACAGCTTCAGCAGTCAAACCACCATCCTTCAGCAAGCAGATCTCAGCAAGTAATGCTTTAGCCTCGGTTATCTCCGAAAAGGTAGGAGATTCTACCCAGCTAGGTGTGCGAACATCTGGTTGCCTCCCTGACCGAGGGGGAAGAGATTTGCAGTGGTTTTCCACGATGAACCACTCAAGACACCATCCTTTAATACTGTCCTTGAGAGGAATATCGAAGTACTCCACTTTCCTTCCCCGGTGAAGCTCTAAACTTGCGCCGCCAACAAGCTGATGCTGTCCCCCAGCCATCCCGGGCCGACAGTGATAAAGATACTTCCAGAGTCCGAAGTGGGGGAGAATCCCAAGAAAAGCCTCGCACAGATGTACAAAAATGGCAACTTGCACAATTGAGTTAGGGTTCAAATGCGTCAGATTCAACTTATAGAAATCAAGGAGGCCGCGGAAAAAGGGGGAGATGGGAAGAGCAAGCCCGCGGATGAGAAATGGAACGTAAACAACAGATTCATGAGTGTCCTCTATCGGAACAGTGACACCGCGACAGATCCGCCAAGAACAGAGCTCCTACGGAAGCAAAACCCCAATCTCAACGAGATGAAGAAGGTCGGATTCGGAGATGACAGACATGTGGTTACCAACGAATGGAAGCTGGCTGTTGGGGTCGATGGGCGTGATGATTGCAGCAGTGGTGCTCTGCCTATTCCGCTTGGCGGGCCATCACGATCTTTCTGGCGGGTCGAGTGGGCTCAGAATTTCATGGAAGCAGAGGAACGACCGAAGGGAAAAAGTGAAGTTAGGGCTCGGAAATCAAAAAGGCATGTCGACACGAATGAAGTTTCCGTGGGATCTGAAGCTTTGTTGGCTTAAAATGGTAATTTTTTGTATTTTTCACATGAGATAATTTATGACGAGCTGAGCAATTGTCGTTTATCTTAGTGCAACTGATGCTGGAGATGAAGTTAGCGTCTGTTTCTAATTTCTAGGTTTCTGTGTTTCAATGGCCTCTTGAAAATTGAAAATGGCCTCTTGTAGGCTGAAGGATGTATGCATGGAATAGAAGTCAGATAAAGCTTTTGTGCAACAGGTTGAAGTCATTCTTGTTGATGGGAAATTAACAAAGGCTAAGGCTGACCAGCTTGCTAAGGTTTAAATGCAGGTCAGTTTGCCTACTAAACATCCACAAAATCTCATTATAAGTTCTGAGAAGGCCAAGTCAATTGTTCAAGATATTACAAAAGTCAGGTTGGAGAATTCCCTTGTTCAGGCTTTTGTCTTGCTTCTGCAGAATGAGAGATGATGTGGTATGACACTAAATTCTCCTTTATATGCTCCAAGAAAAATTAGTTCTATGGAAAAGTAACGTAATGACAATATGTGTGATAACTATAAAATTCTCATTGCAGCTTTCATCTCTGCATGACATGATGGCATGTGAGGCAGCGGTCTCTGCTATGTAACCCTTGTCATGGTCTGGAGTTGGTGTTCTAGGAAGGGGCACAATTTTATTAGGGTAGCCACCAGAGTTGAGGTCCCTTTTCAATGGACGAACTTGGTGCTGTGGACGACATCTGCTATTGTAGCTAGGCGCATACCTATTTTCCTATAAATGCTAGCTCTGCAATCACCAAAGGAAAACACAAGAGCACTCTTGGAGGAAAGTTTAGCATTCAGTTGAACAAACCTTACCAACTCATGCCTTGTTTGAATGCAATAATGCATGTTCTGTTGCCCTGTTGTTGCTTGGACACATGCTTGGCATGGCTATTTTCTGGTTATTTCACAACTCACATCTTCCATGTAAATTTATGGCTATGATATGCATCAAACAAGCTTATATTTTGCTCTCAAGTTGGTTCAAACAGTTCTAATTCATTTTTAATAATTATCTAAAATTGGTTTGATAATTGGTGCAATAAGGAACTCATTTGAAAGGTAAGAGTTATGTACATGTGGTCCAATTTGACTCAGTCTTATTGGTTTGAGCTCTTGTGACATGTCGTGCTCGTGCAACGCTCAAAGAAGACGAGATTGTATGTCGTAGCAACACACAGGCATTGTACTATATATTGCTGAAACAAGTTCTAACTATGTGATATATAGAAATCGTAGCAACGTAACTATGTGATATATAAACCGTAGCAACTCACCTAGAATTGGATTATAAAATCTTTTCTCATAACACTATAACACATAATTGTACATAAGTTATTATAGTATTATATATTCCCGTTGCAACACATGGACACTCACCTAGTTAACTCTAATAAATATAGTGTTATATCTAGGAGGCGAATACGGCTAGGGGGTCGTTCTTGGGCGCCTACAAGGCTACGGCTACGGGTGGTCGCCGTTCTCCTTCTTCACCCCCGGGGCGAGCGTCTCGCAGTCTGGGTCGGCAGTGGCCTCGACACACTCGTCCTCTTCTTGATGCTGGGCGCCGTCGTCGCCAAATACTCAATGGCATGGAGAGCCATCGACTACAAAGTGCATGATCAAAATGGATTCAACTGTATTATCGTAAAAAGAATTCGATAGGTTCATTCCAAGTCTGTAGTTACAAAGAATTCCAAAAGAGAAAAATACTTGATCGATCGTTGAGGTACATGGTTTGGGTGGTGGCAGAAATTACAAAACCTTTCAAAAACCAGTCTGGTTTCTCGTTAACAGACCAGACCAATAACAATTTTGTAGCTGTTTTTTTTAAATCATCCAAAACTTTGAAACTTTGAAAAAGGTTATAAAAATAGGAAAATATGATAAATAGACTACACTGGCAAAAAAATGTCACATCTAAATGACCAATAAAAATATATAAAATAAATGAAGATAAAACAAATCGCTTTCAGTGATTTCATAAGTTTTCCCATGTCTTGGAATTGAGTTGGCATGATTTCATATACAATACTTTATAATAAATATGATTAATTATATGTGGCACACAACTTTTACAAAATTAGATGATTAGTTCGTTTTAATGCTATAAAGTGGCATTAAAATGAATTAGTTTCTATCTTTCTTTTTAAAATTTAAGTGACATATTTCTAATTAACTCTAATAAATATGGTGTTTTATCATAAAAATGTGATGCGACACTGTAATATATAAAACTTCTCATAAAACTACTTCTTTGAATAGACTAAGCTGATAAAAACGATCACATTTATTTTTCTTCTAACAGGGGGTGAGGATAAGAAAGTCAACATAATGTAAATGGTGAAGTTTCTTCTCATAAAACTTCTCATAAAATTTGCTTTTGGGCATTTCATCGAATAGATGTGGCGGGCACAGGTGCTGACGAAGGTTCATTTGCCAAGAAGCCGAGCCAGAGTCGCAAGCTTCATGGCCATCGAGCCGTGCTTTTGGGCATTTCATCGAATAGCTGTAGCACAACGGCAGCTGCAGGAGCAAGTATCAGTGAACTTGTTGAAAGTTCTGCGGCACAACGGCGGGCCCTGGCTCAGGTGCTGACGAAGGTTCATTTGCCAAGAAGCCGAGCCAGAATCGCAAGCTTCATGGCCATCGAGCCGTGCGTGTGGCTCCAACGCGGAAACAGAGCAGCCTTTGCCGTTGGAATCTGGAGCGGTGTCGGCTTCTTCTGCAGATTAGCGCGAAAACAAAACAGAACAGCCTTTGTCGTTACATGCTCGAGTCGGACTCCGTCGGCTTGTTCTATATATAAATAAGCGGCGCCAAGTCTCCCAATCCAGTCTGCAGTTCTGCGCGCACCCGTTCCGCTCGTCCACCGTTCGCCTACGCCGCGCCACGCTTGCTCGCATCCGCCGACGCAACCCGCCCGCATCCACCTTCCGCCGCAACTACCATGGCCGACGAGCAGAGCGGGCTTCCCCTGCGGAGGTGGAGGCCTTTCTTCCGGGCTTTGGAGGCGATCGACGGCGTGATTGAGGCATGCGGCTACCCGCGCTCTGAGTTGTTAGAAATATAGGCATTTTCCATATCATTTTAATTCCATAAATTAATATTATGATGATGACATATAAAATATGTTTAATTATAGAAATCACTATCTCATATATATCCATAACAATATGGATCAAGAGAACATAAAGCATATGAATCATATAAATATAATAAGTATATAAACATGGAACATGTATTATTATGGAACAACTGAAAATAAACAGATAGCAACATAAACAGCATAACTGTAAAATTAAGACAAACAGATTTATCATATTACTAGTATAATCAGACATCAGACATATCATGATATAATACGACAAAACAGATTGGATAAATTTATGGCTATAAATAAAACAGCAGGTATGAACATATATAATTTGCAGAATGTAAAATAGTGAGGAGATGAATTGATCATACCCTCCCATGCGCTCCGAGGATCTAGATCCTTGTCCAACTTCAATTGTCATGTCTCCAGGAAGAAGACGATTTGGGCAGTCGCGTAGACGCTCCCCAAAAACCTAATTGCCGATCCCCCGTGCAAGGTCTCGAACGGCACCGGCTTCGGAGGCACCTGCCCTCTCGCTTCTCTGTGCGCGCAGAGTCACGAGATGGGAATACCCTCACTCGGCGGCTGGACTGTGATTCTGAAAGTAGTGTGTTCGCGTGTACCGAGTGACAGGGGTGCTCCTCTATTTAACCTCTCGCAGAGGGAAGTTGAAGGAGAAAGGTCGCCGAGTCACGCCAAGAGTCGGCCAGCTCTCGCCGAGTTATGCCATGAGTCGGCCAGCACTCGCCGAGTCAAGGGTCACTCGGCTGGCTGACGAAGAGACAGAGTCACTCGGCTGACGAAGAGACAGGGTCACTCGGCTGACGAAGAGACAGGGTCACTCGGCTGACGTACGCGGTTAGTGAGTGCTAAAAATTAACACAACCACACCACGCCCGCTCGCTCGCCTGCCTGCCTGCCTGCCTGCCTCGCCTCGCCACGCCACGCCACGCCCGGCCGGCGGCGCGCGCGCGCGCGTGTGGCACGCCCTTGTCCTTTTCTTGACTTCTCAAGTTAAGTGGAATAAATTCCACCATATAAGTCAAGGCAAAAGACCCTTGGACTTCCAATGTGGTACTATTGGTATTCTCCACCATTACACACCATAGAGTTTATTCAATAAATGGGCCAAGCCCATAAAAGATCCAACAATCCCCACCAAACTCTAGGGTTTGTAATGATGAAGTATCAGAATCACAATCCTTTGATATACCAGTGTTTCCGATGGAGACTGTTAAGTTGAACATCCATCTAGAATAAGAGTTTCACTCATTCACAACTGAACAATGGACTAAGCCTTGAATTGACAGTTTTGTGCGAAATAAGATTCACTCAAATCCTTTGCTGATACTTGGCTGCAGAAGGGTATTCCCGCTGTTTAGAAGCATATAAGTCACACTTCAGTGCCTTTCATGAGTATTTAGGGATTACCCAAGTCCCATAGACTGTGACTAGCAGTCTGACTCATATAGGTGTATTCCTCAAAAGATGTTCTGTAGGACAACATCTCACCTTTATAAGACTCTTGGAATACATTAAGGTAAATACCATCCTGCCTTACAGATAGGAAAGATGTGCATCAGAAATGAGTTAAGAAAGGGATCTTTCCTCACAACCTACTCCTAGCTTGTTTCTCCACTCTACTTCACGGGATCTCCGATCACATAGAGCAGGTTACCACTAGAGTAGATCTCACATGGGTCTCATACCCATTTCCCTCGATGCACTTTCTATCACATTGCGTGATAGACCCTTAGTGAATTGATCTGCCAGATTATTCGAGGTGTGGACATAATCCACAGTTATAACTCCGGAGTTTTTCAACTTTCTGACAGATTTCAATCTCCTCTTAACATGCCTTGTAGACTTCATGTTATTCCTAGAACTGTTAACCTTAGTAATCACCGTTTGGTTATCACAGTTCATGGAAATAGCCGGTATCGGTTTTTCAACTACCGGTAAGTCCAATAGGAAATCACGAAGCCACTCGGCCTCAGCCCCAGCAGTGTCTAATGCTGCGAGTTCTGCTTCCATTGTAGACTTTGTTAAGATAGTCTGCTTGCAAGACTTCCAGGAAACAGCGCCACCTCCAAACAGAAACACATATCCGCTTGTGGCATAAAGCTCATCAGCATCAGAAATCCAGTTGGCATCACAATAGCCTTCCAGCACTTTTGGGTTTCCGGTATAATGAATACCGTATGTCATAGTACCTTTCAAATACCGCAACACTCTCTCAAGAGCACGCCAGTGATCATCTCCTGGTTTCGACACAAACCGACTTAGCTTACTCACAGCATAAGAGATGTCTGGCCTTGTTGCACTTGCAAGGTACATGAGCGAGCCAATGATCTGGGAGTATGTCAATTGATCCCTTGCTATTCTCCGATTCTTTCTTAATAGCACACTGGGGTCATAAGGTGTTGGAGCAGGATCACAGTCACTAAAACCAAAGCGACTCAATACCTTTTCCACATAATGGGATTGTAACAAAGTTACCCCACCATCAGCTTCTCTAACAAGCTTGATGTTTAGAATGACATCAGCCTCTCCCAAATCTTTCATCTCGAAATTGCTCGATAGAAGACTTTTAACTTCCTCAATCACATTGAGATTTGATCCAAAGATCAAAATGTCATCAACATAAAGACACAGCATAACAGACTCACCCCCACCATACCGATAGTATACACACGTGTCAGATTCATTTACAACAAAGCCAGCTGCTGTAAGAGTATTATCAAACTTTTCATGCCATTGCTTAGGTGCTTGTTTTAGGCCATACAATGATTTTATCAACCTGCACACCTTGTTCTCTTGACCATCCGCAATAAACCCTTCTGGCTGATCCATATAGATCTCCTCATCCAACTCTCCATTTAGGAAAGCTGTCTTAACATCCATCTGATGAATGATAAGACCATAAGAGGCTGCCACGGCTATTAATGTGCGAATTGTAGTCAATCGAGCCACTGGTGAGTAAGTATCAAAGAAATCTTCACCCTCCTTTTGGGTATATCCTTTGGCCACAAGCCTTGCCTTGTACCTCTCGATTGTACCATCAGGCCTAAGCTTTTTCTTGAAGATCCATTTGCAACCTATAGGTTGACAACCATAAGGACGGTCAACAACCTCCCAAGTTCCATTAGACATAATAGATTCCATCTCACTCCTTACTGCTTCCTTCCATAAGTCAGCATCAGGAGAGGAATATGCCTCACTAATGGTAGTTGGTGTGTCTTCCACAAGGTACACTATAAAGTCATTACCAAAGGATTTTGCAACCCTCTGTCTCTTACTCTTTCGAGTGACTATAGTGTCATCCTCCTCAGGGATGTGCACGTGAGAATCCTTAGCATGATCTAAAGGAATCGACAGTTCGTGCTCATGGGGAATTATAGTCTCATGACTTGTATCACTAGGTGTATTCTTCATGGGAAACTCATTCTCAAAAAATGTTGCGTCTCTTGATTCCATGATAGTATCAACATACATATCTGGCACATCAGATTTTATAATTAAGAACCTATACCCAGTGCTGTGAAAAGAGTACCCAAGGAATATACAGTCAACAGTTTTAGGCCCAAGTTTACGCTTTTTGTTGATTGGCACATTCACTTTAGCCAAGCAACCCCAAGTGCGCAAATATGAGAGATTTACTCTTCTCTTTTCCCATTCCTCAAATGGAGTGATCTCTTTGTTCTTTGTTGGAACTCTATTCAGGACATGACATGCTGTCAAAATCGCCTCACCCCACCATGCCTTGGATAATCCCGCTGTACTCAACATGGCATTCACCAAATCTGTTAGAGTGCGGTTTTTCCTTTCAGCAATCCCATTGGATTGTGGTGAGAATGGCGGTGTCCTCTCATGAATAATACCATGTTCCACGCAGAACTCATCGAACACATTAGAGAAATATTCTCCACCTCGGTCGGACCTTAAACATTTTATTTTCCTCTCAAGTTGGTTCTCAACTTCAGCTTTATAGGCCTTAAAATAATTGAACGCTTCATCTTTTGTTTTTAAGAGATACACATAGCAAAATCTAGTGGAGTCATCTATAAAAGTGAGAAAGTATCTTTTACCACCTTTGGTCAAAATTCCATTCATCTCGCACAGATCAGAATGAACAAGTTCTAGAGGTGCCAAACTCCTCGCCTCAGCAGCCTTGTGAGGCTTGCGAGGTTGTTTTGATTCAACACACACATGGCACTTAGACTTTTTGACCAAGTTAAATTTAGGAATTAAATTTATATTTGCTAACCGCATAAGACAGCCAAAGCTTGCATGACAAAAACGTGAATGCCATAAATCTGACTCATCAGAAAAATGAACAGAATTCACCAGTTTATTACACACATCATGCAGTGATAAGCGGAACAATCCTCCGCAGTCATATCCTTTACCAACAAAAGTACCATGTTTCGACACAACACATTTATTTGACTCAAGAACAACTTTGTAGCCATCTCGACATAGCATAGAAGCACTAACGAGATTCTTCTTGATAGAGGGCACATGCTGCACGCTCTTCAATGGCACCGTCTTTCCCGAAGTAAACTTCAGAATGACCGTACCAACACCAAGAACATGAGCACGCGACCCATTTCCCATTAACAAGGCGCCAGACCTCCCGACCTGGTAGGAGGAGAACATAGAGGCATCAGCACACACATGAATATTTGCACCACTGTCCATCCACCACTCAGGTGAATTACAAACTGAGAGAACAAATGGTAAAGAATTACCATACCCAGATGTTCCATCTCCAGTTTCAGTGGTTACAACATTTGCTGATTTCTTGTCCTGTGTGAACTTGCGATCAGGGCACTCTCTAGCCCAATGTTGATCACTGCCACAGACAAAGCAACCTCCCTTTCCCTTGTTGTTGTTCTTCTTTTTAAATTGTGCTGTATGAACAGGTTTATTTGCGTTCTCTGGTTTGTTTTGGTTTTTCTTCTTGTTAAACTTGCGGAAGTTTCTCTTCTGCACCACATTAGCAGTAGAGGTCTCCACACCTTTTCCATTGTCCTTTGATCTAGCTCTTTCCTCAACATCAAGAGTACCAATGAGTTCCTCCACATTGAACTCTTGTCTCTTATGTTTGAGAGAGGTAGCAAAGTCCTTCCAAGAAGGTGGCAACTTGGCGATTATACCGCCAGCCACAAACTTGTCAGGCAAGGGACAAGGAAAAAGTTCGAGTTCCTTAGCTAGTGCCTGAAACTCATGAGCCTGTTCCACTACAGATCGGTTCTCAACCATCTTGTAGTCATACAGCTGCTCCATGAGGTACAGCTCGCTACCAGCGTCAGTAACTCCAAACTTTCCAACAAGAGCATCCCACAGCTCTTTCCCTGTGGGAAGAATGATATAGCTTTTCTGGAATTTTGTATCCAGTGCGCTAATTACTGCTCCTCGAAAGAGGTTGTCTTCAGCCTTAAACTTAGCCTCATCCTCAGGAGGTAAGTTGGCAGGCTTGCCCTCAGCGGCATGAAAACAAGACATTGCAGTTAGCCACAATTCCATCTTAGCTTTCCATATCAAGAAGTTTTTACCATCAAAAGGATCAGGCTTTAGCACAGCAGCAAAACCTCTGACAGAAAAATGCCTAACATTAGGTTTTTGGATTGTTAGAAATATAGGCATTTTCCATATCATTTTAATTCCATAAATTAACATTATGATGATGACATATAAAATATGTTTAATTATAGAAATCACTATCTCATATATATCCATAACAATATGGATCAAGAGAACATAAAGCATATGAATCATATAAATATAATAAGTATATAAACATGGAACATGTATTATTATGGAACAACTGAAAATAAACAGATAGCAACATAAACAGCATAACTGTAAAATTAAGACAAACAGATTTATCATATTACTAGTATAATCAGACATCAGACATATCATGATATAATACGACAAAACAGATTGGATAAATTTATGGCTATAAATAAAACAGCAGGTATGAACATATATAATTTGCAGAATGTAAAATAGTGAGGAGATGAATTGATCATACCCTCCCATGCGCTCCGAGGATCTAGATCCTTGTCCAACTTCAATTGTCATGTCTCCAGGAAGAAGACGATTTGGGCAGTCGCGTAGACGCTCCCCAAAAACCTAATTGCCGATCCCCCGTGCAAGGTCTCGAACGACACCGGCTTCGGAGGCACCTGCCCTCTCGCTTCTCTGTGCGCGCAGAGTCACGAGATGGGAATACCCTCACTCGGCGGCTGGACTGTGATTCTGAAAGTAGTGTGTTCGCGTGTACCGAGTGACAGGGGTGCTCCTCTATTTAACCTCTAAGGAGAAAGGTCGCCGAGTCACGCCAAGAGTCGGCCAGCTCTCGCCGAGTTATGCCATGAGTCGGCCAGCACTCGCCGAGTCAAGGGTCACTCGGCTGGCTGACGAAGAGACAGAGTCACTCGGCTGACGAAGAGACAGGGTCACTCGGCTGACGAAGAGACAGGGTCACTCGGCTGACGTACGCGGTTAGTGAGTGCTAAAAATTAACACAACCACACCACACCACGCCCGCTCGCTCGCTCGCCTGCCTGCCTGCCTGCCTGCCTGCCTGCCTGCCTCGCCTCGCCACGCCACGCCCGGCCGGCGGCACGCACGCGCGCGTGTGGCACGCCCTTGTCCTTTTCTTGACTTCTCAAGTTAAGTGGAATAAATTCCACCATATAAGTCAAGGCAAAAGACCCTTGGACTTCCAATGTGGTACTATTGGTATTCTCCACCATTACACACCATAGAGTTTATTCAATAAATGGGCCAAGCCCATAAAAGATCCAACAAGAGTTTCGGGACGTGCGTGGCGAAATCGTCGTGCTGCTCCGCGGCGCCACGGATGACGGCGTGGCCGAGCAGCTCTGTGCCGCGCTCGACGACGTCATGGTCGAATCCCTCAAGACGCTGCTGGTCGCGCCCGTCCCGCACGACCTGCTGGCGTCCACAGACCTGGCAAGGACCGTCGCCGCCCTCGGCAGCCACGGGTCGTTCCGGATCCGGAGCCTCGCGCGCGACGTCGTGCGCGGGTGGAGGGTGGCCGTCGAAGCCTCCCGCGCCACTGCTGTAGCGGTGAAGAAGAAGCTCGACAATCTCTCTGCTGATAAGATCCCGCTCCCGCGCGCTGCCGTCGACGAGAAGAAGCTGCACGTACCGTCTGCCAAGATGCTTCCTGCTGCTGCCGTCGACAACAAGAAGCCGCGCGTACCACCAGCAAAGATGCTTCACGCCGCCACCGCCGCCGAGGTACACGACAAGAAGTCGAACGTACCACCAGCGAAGAGGCTTCCCGCCGCCGACGACGAGGTACACAACAAGAGGTCGCACGTACCACCAGCGAAGATGCTTCCCACCGCCGACGAACACAAGAAGCAGCATCCAACGAAGACGCTTCCGACCGCAGAAATTCTATCGAATCAACAGAAGAACATGAGTGAGACCAAGAAGCCGGCCGTCACCGAGAGCGAGAAGATGGAGGCTACAAAACGCAAGCTACGGGAGAGTTACCAACAAGCCGATGGAGTCAAGCGTCGGCGCAACATCCAAACCATCAGGGAGGAGGAGGGGAAGCTGTTGGAGCAGGAGCAATGGAAGATGCATGCATCCCATCGTATGAAGAGAGGCTCAGTAGGATGTAGGACTAGGACCTCGTCAAGCTTCAGTCGTTCTCGGCCTCCTCCTTCTCACGTGCTTTAGGACCGGATCTTGTTCTTGGATGACTATTATTTGTGCATTTTGATGTTCAGTTTACATGTAATACAACCTGTACGTCTAATACAAACTGAAATGCGTAGACACAAACTGTAGCCTGGCATAGTTTCTTCGGTCTTCAGGCATATATTGTTGTTCGCCTGTGTGCTGCAGTCATGGATAAACTGCTCTACGCGATTAATTGCCGTTGCCGACCGATGATGGGCATAGGCCGCAAGAACAGTACGTTTCCACTGGGCTAGGTTAAGTGAGTAGAAGGGGCCGATGATTTATACTTGCATGTTCGCAGAACTGAGAACAATTTTTATGATCTAGATTCCAAAACAGTCTGTTTTCACAAAATAATGCGAAAACCAACAATTTCGTCTCCCTGGAATTATTGAGCATACATAACTGCTAATTTATGAGTTAGGGAACTTGGATGGCATACGTGAGTAATTTAAGCATCTAGAGTTTTCATGCTCCAAGCCCGAAGGAAATTTCGAGTGACACACCGTTGGATCCTTAAAATTGAATTCCATTTTAATAAGGTCTCGTTTGATGTATACATTTGTTATAAATGCATGTAACAACAAAGCAATGAGACATGCACCGAAAACTGCTATACTAGACATCCACAGAGTTTTAATGGAATTTACTTCCAGTATCCTATGCGTGTCGTATGTTTTATCTACAACCCTCCTCATCCGTGTGCATCGGGACGGGTGGCCGTGGCCAAAAGCTTTGCCCGCTCTCCATGCCGATGATGACGATGCCATGGGGCGCTGTTTACTTACTTGGAAGAACTGTCCCTGTCCCTTTGCATAGCGTGCTATCTTCCATGGTGTAATCCCTGACCTTCGGGTCGGGCGACGACGACGCCATACGTCACACCCTTCCTTGGAGACGTTGCTTTGGAGGATTGCGTCGTCTGACTTGTTTGGTGATGTGTGCTGCAGTGAAGTCGGAGCAGCTTTGTTGACGAGGTGCGACTTGGCTTCGCAATGATATGATGACGCCTAGTGGATTCTTCCGAGTATTGTTGGTTTTGTTTGTAGGAGCTGGTTTGTAGTCTGGTGTAGGAAGTCGGAGCTACTTAGCCTCGGCGCTAAGCCACTACCGGAATCCGGGCCTTTGCCGA
The DNA here is from genome assembly GCA_029449295.1 of Zea luxurians. NCBI lineage: Eukaryota > Viridiplantae > Streptophyta > Magnoliopsida > Poales > Poaceae > Zea > Zea luxurians. The sequence goes on along the minus strand of JAOPSE010000005.1, from coordinate 46,167,989 downwards.
GTGCCGGCGGCTTTGCCGAGTGCTTTTTATCGGGCACTCGGCAAAGAAAACTTTGCCGAGCGCCGCACTCGGCAAAGTCCTGCGCTCGGTAAAGAGCTTATTTACCGAGTGTAGGACACTCGGCACAGCCAAGAACTCGGCAAAGACTGCTTTGCCGAGCGTCAAGCACTCGGCAAATATGGCTCTCAGCAAAGGGCCGTTAGCGGCCGTCTACAGCTGACGGCCGTCAGTCTTTACCGAGTGTCAAATATCTGGCACTCGGCAAAGAGAGTCTTTGCCGAGTGTCCTATGTAGACACTCGACAAAACATTTTTTTTATTTTTTTTATTTTGGTCACCAAACTTTTTGTGGTATGTTCCTACACTATGTAGACCTACATGTACCATTTTGGGACAATTATAACAGTGTTTTCTATAGCTAGTACATTTAGTTTGTTTATTTGAATTTCTTCGGAAAATTCAGATTTGAACTGCAGGTCACTCGAAATTTGGAAAACCGTGCATGCAAAAATGATATCCATGCTACTTAGCACAAGTTACGACCAATTTCAGGAGCGGACCGGAAACTTCGAGCACCATGCTCACTCAACATGACCGTAAACTTGCCATCCAGGTGTTTAAAAATTGTATAAAACAGAAACAAAGTCAGAAAATCATGAAACCTCTCCACGTGTCATGATATCATATGTAGAGGCTGTGATAAAATTTTGAAAAAGTTTCGAGAAAGCTGTAACGCACTATGTGTACAAACCTAAGAGATCCACATTGAAACTCTATGATTTTATGTGTGGTTCTCTTAGGTTTCTACACATAATGTCTCACAACTTTCTCCAAACATTCTAAATTTTTTATCACAGACTCTACATATGATATCATGACATGTGGACAAGTTTCATGATTTTCTAAGTTTGTTTGTGTTTTATAAAATTTTTAAACAGCTGTATAACAAGTTCACGGCCATGTTGAGTTAGCATGGTGCTCGAAGTTTCCGGCCCGCTCCTGAAATCGGTCGTAACTTGTGCTAAGTAGCATGGATATCATTTTTGCATGCACGGTTTTCCAAGTTTCGAGTGACCTGCAGTTCAAATGTGATTTTTTCGAAGAAATTCAAATAAACGAACTAAATCTACTAGCTATAGAAAACAATTTTCTAATTGTCTCAAAATGGTACATGTAGGTCTATATAGTGTAGGAACATACCACAAAAATTTTGGTTGGGAAAATAAAAAAAAATAAAAATGTACTTTGCCGAGTGCCAGCTGGTTGACACTCGGCAAATAATTGTGAAAGCATATTTGTCGAGTGCCGCCCAGGGGACACTCGGCAAAGTCTCCTTTGCCGAGTGTCAGCGATCTGGCACTCGGCAAAGAATATTTTAAAAAAAATCTTTGCCGAGTGCCAGATCGCGGGCACTCGGCAAAGAAGAGAAATAAACCCCCGCGGAGAACCTTTCTCCTTCCTTCTCTCATCTCACTCTCTCTCACTGCACCCGCCATCCGCGCGCCGCCGTCGACTCGCTGCCGCGCCGTCCGCCCGCCGCCACGCCAGCCCCTCGCCGCGCCATCCGGCCGCCCATCGCCACGCCCGCGCCTCGCCACGGCCGTGCCGGCCGCCCGCCGCGCCCACCCACTCACACGCGCGCCGTGCTCGCCGTCACCGCCGCCGCGCCGTGCTCGCCGTGCTCGCCGTGCCTGCGCCCGCTGTGCTCGCCGTGCCCGCGCCCGCGCCCGCCGCGCCCGCCGTGCTCGCCGTGCCCGCAGCCGCGCCCGCCGTGCCCCTCACCCGCGCCCGCTGCGCTCGCCGTGCCCGCGCCCGCGTCGTCGTGCCCCTCGTCGTGCCCCTCGCCACCGCCGCCCGGCCACGCGTACCATCGTCGCCCCCACGCGAGGTATACACTTTTTATGCGTCAATTCACCATGTAGTTGTTGATCTACCAAATTATTAGCATCTCCATCATGAAGCATTATGATGGCTTACAATGGGAAATAAGAAATATGACAACTGCTAGTAGTGTATACTTTAGGTGAATTTCTTCTTACTGTGTGCATGTCAGCCATCGTGCTGTTAGTTTTATTTGCAGGTTTTAAAAACCTCAACGTACAGGGGAGGTGCTGTCGATTTTTTTTGTATTAACAGACTTGTGTTTCTTTTTTACAGAGAAGATACTTGTCTTCCTAGCCGCTGCGGGTCTGCCTGCACCGCGTCGCGTCGCCACTGCACCGACCCGCCACAGCCCCACTAGCCTGACTCCACCGCCACCCTAGGTATAACCTCTATTTCCGCATCATGGTCGTAGATCACGTAACCCAGTTAGGCGTCTCCCGTTCGAAAGAGATACGGTGTAGATATGCAGATCTTTGCATATCTACAAATGTATCAGTTTCGAATTGTCCACGTTTTTTGGACAGCCCGCGGTTGCGTAGATGGTGTTAGTTTCATGCTCTACTCCGGTCCGAGATAGAGTTTCGGCGTCACCTCCCTGTTGTTCTCCGGACAGTACACTCTCCCTGCCAGGACGTGTATCCGGAGAACAGCGGGGAGGTGTTGCCGAAATTCTATCTCGGATCGGAGTAGAGCATGGAAACTAACTCCATCTACGCAACCGCGGGTGGGATTAGGACCTATCATCACCTATTAGAAGGTAGGAACGTAGTGTACATGCATTACATGTCTATATTAAACTATACTCGGTTATATATGTTAGAGGATGGAGGACCGTGAGTGGATGTACACAGGCCGCGTTCGACGTAATGATGTCACCCCAGAATGGATTAGGAAGACCGATGCTTTCGTGGAACGGGCATATGGTGAAGCTGCTAAAGGAGCTAGCCTAGTCCCTTGTCCGTGCAGCAAATGTGACAACCGGAAAAGAAAACCAAAGAAGGCCATGGTAGAACATATTTGGAAGAATGGATTTACGCCGGACTATACTCGGTGGATCTTCCATGGTGAAGTGCATCGCACGAGAGAGGAGGTGGTGAGACAACGTGTCGAGGATTACGATGCTGATGCCGGGGTAGCGGACATGTTGAACGACTATCACGAGGCACAGTTCGCTGAAGGACGTATGGAGGACGAGCCAGAGGCGACCGCAAAGGCATTCTACGACATGTTTGACGCGGCACAGAAACCCCTTCACGACAAGACAAAGGTTTCTCAACTGGATGCCATTGGGCGTATAATGGCGTTCAAGTCGCAGTATAGCATGAGTCGAGACGCCTTCGATGGTTTGTTGACAGTTATTGGCAGCCTGCTTCCGGAGGATCACGTTCTGCCAAAGAGCATGTACGAGGCACAGAAACTCCTTCGTGCACTCAAGATGACGTATGAGCAGATACATGCTTGTCCGAAGGGCTGCGTCCTATTTACGAAAGAACACACTGAGGCAAAGTACTGTCCGAAGTGTAAATCGTCTAGGTTCATGGAGGTAGACTCTGGTGATGGACAGAAGAGGCAGCTCGACATCCCCGTGACAATCCTATGCCACCTTCCGTTCATACCGAGGATCCAGCGTCTATACATGACAGAGGAATCCGCGAAACAGATGACATGGCACAAAAAAGGCAAACGATACAATCCTGACAAGATGGTTCACGCATCCGATGGTGAAGCATGGACCCACTTTGATGCCATTCACCATGAGAAAGCCAAAGAGGCTCGTAATGTTCGTGTTGCGCTGGCCACAGATGGGTTCAATCCCTATGGAATGACCGCTGCCCCATACACATGTTGGCCTGTGTTCGTTATCCCCATCAATCTCCCCCCGGCGTATGCTTTCAAAGACAGAACATATTCGTGTCGTTGATAATTCCTGGACACCCGGAGAATAAAATGGGCGTGTACATGGAGCCTTTGATTAAATGAATTGGTCCGTGCTTGGGAGGAAGGGGTATGGACGTACGACCGAGCTACGAAGACAAAATTCAAAATGCATGTTTGGTACCAGTACTCCATGCATGACTTTCCGGCGTATGGGCTATTTTGCGCCTGGTGTGTTCACGGTAAGTTCCCATGCCCAGTTTGCAAGGAAGCTCTTAGGTTCATTTGGTTGAAGAAGGGTGGTAAATATTTGTTATTCGATAAACATCGACAATTTCTCCCTCCTGACCATGCATTCTGACTAGACATCAAGAACTTTACGAAAGGTGTTGTGGTGACAGACCGCCCACCTGCAATGATGACTGGTGCCGAAGTTCGCGAATAGATAGATGGTCTCGTGGCCAACCCAGAAGGTGGTTTTGTGGGATATGGTGAGCAACATATGTGGACACATAAGTCGGGCTTGACTCGGCTCACCTATTATGATGACTTGCTCCTTCCACACAACATTGATGTGATGCACACTGAAAAGAATGTCATTGAGGCACTTTGGGCAACAATTATGGAGATTCCTGATAAGTCAAAGGATAACGTAAAGGCAAGAGTGGATCTGGCAGAGTTATGTGATAGACCAAACCAAGAGATGAAGCCGCCTAGTGGTGGAAAGACATGGAGAAGGCCTAAGGCCGATTTCGTCCTAAGCAGGGCCCAGAGGAAGGAAGTACTACAGTGGATCAAGATGTTAATGTTTCCTGATGGGTATGCAGCTAACCTTAGTAGGGGGGTGAACTTATCTACTCTGCGAGTCTTAGGGATGAAGAGTCATGACTTCCACATATGGATTGAACGAATTCTTCCGGCGATGGTTCGAGGCTATGTCCCTGAGCATGTCTGGCTAGCGCTTGCAGAGTTGAGCTATTTCTTCCGCCAGCTTTGTGCAAAAGAGTTAGCTCGGACCATGATTGCAGACTTGGAAAGGATGGCACCTGTGTTACTGTGTAAGCTGGAGAAGATCTTTCCACCCGGCTTCTTCAATCCGATGCAGCATTTGATTCTTCATCTCCCGTATGAGGCACGAATGGGGAGGCCCGTGCAGGGACGTTGGTGCTATCCAATCGAGAGATGTCTAAAGACTATCCGAAAGAAATGTAGAAATAAATGCAAAATCGAGGCTTCCATTGCAGAGGCATACATACTGGAGGAGGTGTCAAACTTCACAACAACTTACTATGGTGACAAACTGCCGAGCGTGCATAATCCACCCCCTCGTTACAACGATGGCGACAATGAATCGAACCTCAGCATTTTTCGAGGGCAACTTGGAAGCGCTAGTGGTTCGACCACCAAGACCCTAAGACATGAAGAGTGGCGCATGCTATATGTATTGACCAACCTTGAAGAGGTGACGCCATACATGGAGCAATTTCTTCATGAATTCTGGCGTCGATCAAGGGACCCAACTCCATAGGAATATGATACCCTTCTTGGAAAGGGTGCAGGAAATGGATTGCCCAATTTCATTTCCTGGTTTAAATGTAAGGTACATGCTTAGTTTGTCATTTGAAGTTGCTCTTACGTGCGAATAATATAACAATCTAGCGTGTTTGAACTTGTAGGGCCAAAGAGAGCCGTCTATGAGTGCCGAGTTGAGACAAGTAGCCAATGGCTTTGCCTATAGGGTCAGGAAATTTTCTGGGTATGACGTCAATGGATACCGTTTTCACACAACAAGCTACGACCAAAGTCGGCCCAATCGAAAAACCACGTGTTCTGGAGTCTTTACGCCCGGGCTTGACGAGGTCAAGTATTATGGAAGAATTGAAGAAATATATGAACTCAATTTTTATGGTTCCAAACCTCTTACTCCAGTGATATTCAAATGTCATTGGTTTGACCCTGAAGTTATGAGACGGACACATTCTAATCTTGGGCTAGTCGAAATTCGATAGGATTCCATCTTACCAGGAGACGATGTCTATATTGTGGCCCAACAGGCCACACAAGTGTATTATCTTCCATATGCGTGCCAAACAAAACAACATCTTAAGGGTTGTGATGTTGTGTATAAGGTATCACCGCACGCTAAATTACCTGTTCCAAACGATGAAGATTATAACTTAGACCCGGACACATATGACGGAGAGTTCTTCCAAGAAGATGGGCTCGAAGGGCGATTTGAGATAGACTTAACCGAAGCGATCGCAATGGAAGTAGATATTGAAACGCCGGATGATGAAATGGTTGTTGATGAGGAGGATGAGGTGCAAAATGAGAATGACTTAGAAATGCTTGAAGGCAATGCCAATGACGAAATTGCGCCTTCAGATGGTGTTGACTATGAAATGGTTGATAGTGATGATGACACTTATGATCCGGCTAACCCGGACACATATGAAGATTATTTTTAATCGATGTAATGCTATATTTCATTTATTTTGCATATGTTTCTAAATACATATTTTTTATCTGTGCTTAATTGCTTACTCTTAATTGCAGGTTGTTGGACAAAGATGGTGGGCGGTGGGACGAGGACGAGGAGGGGGAGGGGGAGGGGGAGGAGGAGCACCCGTAGGACGGAGGAGGAGGCGCAGCAGGACGACACCGTACAACAGCAGGTGGAGCAGCAAGCCGCTATCGATGCGGCGCAGCAGGACGACGACGATGCGGCGCAGCAGGACGACGACGACGCCGCCGCTCAGCAGGACGTCTCAGGTTCTGCTCCTCAGGTTCGAGGAGCATCTACCTGCGAGGTCCCGCGAGTCTCCCTCAGCGACCCATACTTCGTGACAGACGTCCGCTGATACGACCCGATGGAGAGAGGTAGATAACTTTAGATGTTATTGCTGCTTTTTCATATTATATGTTCAAATTAATAATAGAAACTAATACTTTATCTTAATCACTTGGACAGGTCTTGGATGGTTTTGGAGACTTCAGGGGGTCACGGCCGCAACCCCAATGGCATCCTCGGCCTTCTATGCAGGGAACACTTCCCTAGACTTGTCGAATACGCCGGAGTGACGAGCCCAGCATACACCTTCAACCACTATGTCGTCGCCCCCGATGCAGTAGATCGGGACGGCAGACAATTCAACAACAAGGCGGAGTGGGTGAAGCAAGAGCTGTGGGTAAGTCTTCCTCGCACTATATTGTTTAATAAGTCGCATTTGTTGCATATTCTTGAAATAATGTATGGATACATCGTCTTTGTATGTAGGATTTCTTCAGATGCGAGGCTGGATACGAGGCCAGGGTGGATGTGGTGGCTACCACGAGCTGTAAGAAGCTCGTCGTGGACATGCACTACGAGGCGCGCATCCAGAACATCGTCACTTACCACGACTCCATCCTTGGGGAGAAGGTGAGCAAGAAGGACGCCCAAACCATGTCGTTGACTCCGGACCAGTACTTGCAGGTAAATACAAAACTTTATTATTGGTACTAAATATGCTTAATTTTATCTTCTGATATGCCGTGTACTTGTACTTTTTTAGATGATTCCTCATTGGTGCGCCGCGCATCCTGAGTGCTGGGAGCAGATGGTGCAGAGGTGGAGCTCGGCTGAGTGGGACGAGGCGCACAACGCTAGCCGGGAACGGCGTTTGATGATGCAAGGTCCCTCCCACCATCAAGGCAGCTGCAGCCTAGGCAAATACGCGGAAGCATGGGTACGCGCTCTTTTTTATTTAGGTATATAACTTTTGATTAGACATGATTTCTAACCATCTCGTTGGTTTTCTCGCAGTCGGCGGCACATGGTGGCGCGCCTTGCTCCACGTTCTCGGCATATGCTGTAACACCCCTGGTGTTGCTATAACTAAAACTTGAGCATGGCATCATAAACATGGGCATTGCATATGTTTGACACACCTAGAGTGCATCCACTAGGTAAAAATTTCAAACAAGTGTATTGTTTTTAGTATTTTGCAAATAGGACCCTGAATGGGGAACCTAACTCTAAATAAGGCTCAAAGGGGCAAAACTTAACCCAAATAAAGAAAACCTAAGGGCTTTAGGGGAAGAGTCATAAAATGTCCCCAAAAACAAAGTTGAATCACATTTATACCCTTGGAATACCAGAAACCCTAATTGGAACCCTGGAAAACCCTAAAACCAAACCCCAGGGACCTATGTGCAAAATTAGTCCACTTTTGGACTAAAGTGCAAAAACCAAGTTAAATAAGTATCTTAAGTCCTTTGGGTCACTCATATGTGAATTTACAAGCCAAACCCTAAGTTTTGGAATAATTTGCAAAAATCACCCCTTTAGCTCTATTGAGCCTAAGTCTGAAATCAGTGTGTTTTCTTCAACTTTGAACCCTTGTAACATTCAAACTATAGGGTTTTTGCCCTAGGTCACCACATAAAAGTTGTAGACCAAATTAAGGAGAACAACTTTGTTTAAGGGTGTGAGCATAGTTGTTAAGAGAAGTTTGAAGATAATCATGCTCAAAGCTTGGTTGTCAGGTTGGTTTCATTCTGAAATTCAGCTATTCAGTGTAACAGGGTCAGCTTTGAGTGTGAATTCAACCATGATCTAGTGATCAAATGAGCTCAGTCCCTATAGTCGAATTGTAGATGGTATATAGCTCTACAACTTTGTTATAGGTCACTGGATGTGTTGCCATTTGAAAATCAGAGAAAAAGTGGCTTAAATTTGCTCTATCAGTTCATCTGACTGAATTCGCCATGGTACAGTAACTATAAAGGATCAGACCGCCATCGCGGTAGTCCCTCACCGCCGACGGCTCTCTCTGCCGTGATTCGTGTCGCCGGTGTCGAGATAAGTGCCTGGGAGCTGGATAGCGCTGCGGGGTAAAAGAATCTTTGCCGCCGGTGAGCTGGATGTCACCCCGGCCAGCCGCGATACCCCTCCCCTTGCTCACTACCGTAGATAAAGCCGCTCACCGCCGTTGTGCCATCTCCGTGTCCGCCGCGTGTCCGAGTCTTTCTACCGCGTCGTCGTGACTCCTTATAGCCGTCCCATCGTCGCCGGTGAGCTCGCCACGACCGGAGACACGTACTCATGCACAACAGCACTCTTTTTCACTTCCGACCACCGCACATCAACGCCCAAATTCCCGGCCACCGACGAAGCTGCCTATAAATTGGAGCCTCAGCCAGTGCCGCTAGGTAATTGTGTGTCCAGAGAACCCACGCGCAGCTCCGATTACTTCCCACAGCTCTCCAATTTCACGTTCGCCCCAAATCCACTTTCCGCCACCGTAGAATCAAGCTCACCGCGGCCAGCCCTTTCCAGGTTAGCTCATCGCTCTCTCTCCCTCGTTTAAGCACTCTGATGACTCTGTGATGCTTGCCGAGCCATCAATTCGAACTAGGGGACCGCCAATCGTCGGGAACGCGACGATCTAGCCGCCATGTTCTCGGCCACCATGGCCAGAGCACACCCTTTGATCATTAGCGCAATTATGTTGGGGGAAATGCTCCCCTGGTCATGGATTTGGTTTGGTCTTAGTCTAGGCGCCGGTCTTGAAGCAATTCGGCCAGTCTGCGTGCTCACCGGAGTTCATCCTCCGTGCGACGCCGTCGAGGACCCTCCCCTACGAAGAATTAGAAGTCCGAGGGGTTTTCTGGAATGCGTCAGTGACTCAGTGAATAACACTTCGGTTCTGTTTCTGGTTGTTCAGAAAGGCGAGGGCTTTTCTGCAAACCCGCCATCGCGGGCGCGCGCGGGCACCTTTCTCCTTTGAACTGGGCCGCTGGGCTGAAATCAGCCCAGTACTATTCACTGGTTTTCCTTTTCTTTTATTTAGAGAGCCAAAACAATTATAAAAAAATGTAGAAAAATGGTAAAATTGTGAAACTAATTTTCCTAGATTTCTTATTTTCCCTAGAATTTAATAAAAATAGTTTCATGATTTTTAGGTTAAAGCAGGAATTTTAGGGTATTTAAAATATTTTAAGATAGTAGTTCTGGATTTTTAAAAGATAAATGGTAATCCCAAAAATGCTCAAAATTTTTATATGAGTTCCTCTTATTATTTAGAAGCCTTGGGTAGAATTTAGGTTGATTTGGACTTTGTTTGATCACCAAACCCCAAAACACCCCCTGCCCTGCGAACTCCTTTACTGACTCCGGAAACCCTAAGTTCTCGGAGTTCCGTGAAGGAAAGTTGTATTCAAGACTTAGATAATAAGTTTATATTATCTTTGCACCCTCATGAGCATCCCATGGCATTCATTCTTATACATATGTATGGTTATGATTAGAACACGAGGAAGAAGTGGAAGCCACTGAAGAGCAAGTACCACCACCTTTGGAAACACAGGCTGAGAACTGTTTCTACTTCGATATTTGTGGATCTGAGCCTGACTCACCCATAAACAAAGGCAAGCCCCGGTGCATTTGCCACCCCCTTGTGTTTTAAAAATCTTTCTCACTTGCTTGATGCACTAGGTGATAGGTGTTGATTGCTTAAACAATTCCTGCATTACTTCCTCGGATTTGATTACCTTCCTTGCAACCCTGTTTTTATAAAAAGGTTTTACTATGCTTAGTATTGCTCTAGAAAAGCAAAAGGATTTGTTTTACAAAAGATGTTTGGCAAAGTGGGAGGGTTGTTTTCAAAATAAAACTTGATGGTGAATCTGTCAAAGGCCTTGATGGATTCAACATCGAAAAAGATGTACCTCTGCCAGGTACCAACCTTTGGGGTTAAATGATTAAGCTGAGACCGGGCGGGTGACTTGCACGAGAAAGAGAGTCTCGGTGTAGTGTCTCCGTCTGAGTCGATTAAGGACCTTGTCGATGTAGGCCTGCTGACCGACGACCCTTTAACTGGTCACATGCCTCGTCATGGGTAAGCTTTGCCTCGGGTGGACTAAGGCCAGAATAAGATAACATGAAATGGGCGTGGAGCGGTGGCGAGAGTAGCGTGTACCCTCCGTGGCAAGAGGCTGGACGGTGGTGTATCTGTGCTCTCGGTTTGCGTGAACCTGATCTGGTCTTAAGAAACTCGGTGGCGGGTTGACATATGCAAGGGTTAAGTGCTACATATGTCGTGTGATCGGAGATCCTCAGCTGAGTATAATCGATTCGGATCGCCGTACCTCCGCGGTTATGGAAACTTGGCCACTGACTTACACGTAGCAATCCAGTGAAGATGAAGGGTTGATAAGAAATTGGCTAGTGCAGGTCAAGTGATTGAACTAGGGTAGAAAGAACTCTAGCTGCAGGTAATTTTACTTAACCTGACAATAAAATTGGATTTTAAGGATCCACTTTAGTAAGCAATTCTGCAAACAGAGTCTTTGATTATTGAAAGGCCTTACCTTGACTCCCATATATCCAGCATCCCCTTGAGAGTCTTTTCCTTAGTCAGGTAAGACTTGCTGAGTAATTCCATACTCAGGGTTTATTCCCCCGTTGTTTTTAGGTGAGGAGACAACAAACTTTTGTTGTTTTTGTACCAAGGTGGTGAAAAGTGAAGATAATCAAGACTGAAGCTGCAGGAGGACCGGGTCATCCTTAAAAACCTTTATGTAAAGAACTTAATGGGAGGAGTTTTTACCTCCCAGGTATTGGAATAATACTTTTAGCACTCGCTTATACTCTGGTCTGTACTCCTACTTTATAAATAAATGTAAGTTTATGTAATCACTTCCGCATTTCCGCATCTCCGATGAACATATTGTCTGCCAGACGGGTGAAACGTTCCTGGAAAGGTAAGGATAAAGATACCGAACTTGTCAAGTAATTCAGGAACATCTACAGGGTTGTCTGATGTCTGTTGGACATGGACAACTGTAGGTGGGCCTAATGACCTGGAAGGTTCCGTCACAGCTGGTATCGGAGTGTAGCCCTTCTTGACAGATATTATGTAGCATCTTCAAAAGGATTTTCTTAAACTTATCTAGAAAAATTTCTTCTCTTCTTACCTAAGTATTTCTGAAGAGTTTATTTCAAAGACCAGATAGGAAGAGTGCAATGTATAGGAGGTTGAATCGACTAAGGTTGATTCTGTAATTATTCATGCATCATGCTAAGAATTGTACTAATAAATTTCCCCCCTTAGCAAATGCCGCCGCGTACAAGGAAAACGGCGCGAAAACATACTGGACCTATCGGTGTACCTCGACACCAACTTGCCCCACGGGAACAAGATAGCAGTAGCGGGAGCAACGATCCAATTGGTGATCTCGAAGCTCGCGTGAATCAACTTCAAGCAGAGTTACATCGCAGGACCAATTTATGGGTTGCGGATGGAGACCGAATAAATGAGTTAAGAAGTTACATCCGTACCCTGCAAGATCAACTCGCTGATCGAGATTTAGCGCTTGATTGGGCAGTACAGTCTCGTTCAGTAGCCTGGGCTAAGGAAGCGAAGGCTCGAGCACGAGTCGAAGAACTTAGCACTGCTATTGATAACTTGCAGGTATATTGCAATACTTTACATGAGGAAGTTCATGTACTGTATTCGCAATTACACCCAAATGTCCCTGCGGATCCTGTCAGGTCAGAAGCCGGACCCTCGCATACTGTGGGAGAAGCGCTTGGTGGGGAGTTAGACCTTTTTAGGCCCCCTCCTTCTTTGAGGCTGGTCGACGTATGGTCTCCCACACCTCTGACGATGAAGCTGCCAAGAGCAATCAGAAGCAGGAGTAGTGTAGTTATAGAAGTAGAAGTAGTATGTTGTATAATAGGTTGAGCTCTTGTATAATGGGTAATGTATCCTGTTGTATAACATCGAGTCTGTATCATTACTTTTTATAGTAATGTAAAATGGAAGGTTTCTCTGGCATATTATGTTTACTTCAAATGTTCTTTGCCTCAGATGCCTACCAGGACTCGAGGACAGGATGCAGCAGGAACTTCTGGGGGAAGGGATGTTACCCCAAATCCACCCCCGGTTCCTCCCACATTGGCCGAGGCGATTGCCGCCTTGGTGAACGCAACTGCAGACAATACCTGCTTTCTTAGGGAAATGGCGGGTCAACAATTCCAGCAGCAGGGTGGAAGGGGTTATCAGCAAGGCCCCCGTGAAACCACATATCTGGATTTCTCTGAAACCCGTCCACCACTATTTGTTAAGGCTAAGGACCCGTTGGAAGCTGATGAGTGGATACGGGTTATTGAGCAAAAATTTGGTCTTCTCCGCTGTTCTGAGACACAGAAGCCGTTGTTCGCAGCGCAACAACTGCGCGGCCCTGCCAGTACCTGGTGGGGAAATTTTGTGGCTATTCAACCTGCCAACCATCAAGTCACATGGGAAGAATTTAAAGCGGCCTTTCGTGAGAACTACATACCCGAAGGTGTTCTGCATATGAAGCAAGAAGAGTTCATGAAGCTGAAACAAGGAGGAGATACCGTCAATCAGTATCTCAACAAGTTTAATCACCTGTCGCAGTATGCCATTGATCAGGTGAATACTGACTTGAAGAAGAAGAACTGCTTTATGAGGGGTCTGAATGATCGATTGTAGAGAAAAATGGCCACCTGCATAGATCTCACGTATGGAAAGGCTGTCAGCACAACCCTATCTGTTGAAGCAAAATATGCAGGTTCGGGGAAGAACAAGGGATTTGGTGGTGAGAAACCTAATCAGGGCCAGGCAAAGAGGCAACGGTTTGTGATCCGGCCTTCTAGCCAAAATCGCTCTTTTTCTCGTCCGCCCTCATTCCCTTTCAAGCAGCCAATCATTATTCGCCCCAACAATGCCCCCACTACCCCAAATCAGCCGGGTGCCCCGGGCACTCGATTTCCTGCTTTGCCCAGCTCCTCAACCGGGTGTTTTAATTGTGGCAAGTCGGGACATTTCATCAAAGACTGCCCATATCCCAAGCAGAATCAATCAAATGCTCAGCAAGGATCTGGGAAATCAGCTCAGCCCAAGGGAAATAATGTGGGGAAGAATGCAAAGAAGACGGGGCGGGTATACTATACTCAAGTGGCCACTACACCGGAAGGTGAACCGGTGATGATGGGTACGTTTCTCGTGGCCAGTCACCCTGCAATTATTCTTTTTGATTCTGGTGCTTCGCATACATTTATTAGCAAGACATTTGTGGAGCAACATCACATTTCATGCCATGAATCAAAAGAAGGATTTAAAATTCATTCACCAGGGGGATACATTTTTACTAGAGAAGTGGCCTATGAAGTGCCAGTAACAATGGCCGGACGGAACTTTCCTGCTAACATGATTGTTCTGAAAGGCTAGGATATAGATGTGATTTTGGGTATGAATTGGTTAACACAACACAAGGCAATTCTCAACACTGAACTCAGAACCGTCAGGTTGAGCTATAATCAAGAAGAGATTCTTTTGTCTCTCCCCGTAACCAATCCTGTCAAAGCTTCTGGTAGAATATATGAAGCCATTGTACCGGAGATCAAGGATATTCCGGTAGTATGTGAGTTTCCAGATGTATTTCTGAAAGATTTGCCTGGACTGCCCCCTGAAAGAGATGTAGAATTTGTAATTGAGTTAAAGCCCGGTACGGCTCCCATCTCCCGAAGATCGTACCGTATGCCCCCTAATGAGTTGGCGGAATTGAAGATTCAATTACAAGATCTACTGAATAAGGGATTCATCCGGCCAAGCTCGTCTCCTTGGGGTTGCCCCGCCATTTTTGTTAAGAAAAAGGATCAAACCTTACGAATGTGCGTGGATTATCGACCCCTGAATGAGGTCACCATCAAGAACAAGTACCCTCTTCCAAGGATCGACATCTTATTTGATTAACTGACTGGGGCGAGGGTATTTTCCAAAATTGATCTCAGGTCGGGCTATCACCAAATCCGTATTCGACCCGAGGATATACCGAAGACCGCGTTCACTACGCGGTATGGTTTATTTGAATATTTGGTAATGTCCTTTGGGCTAACAAATGCTCCTGCCCATTTCACTTATTTGATGAACTCGGTGTTCATGCCCGAGTTGGACAAGTTCGTGGTGGTCTTCATTGATGATATCTTGATATACTCCAAAAATGAAGAGGAGCATGCTCAACATCTACGGATTGGATTAACGCGCTTGAGGGAACATCAGTTGTATGCCAAGTTCAGCAAGTGCGCGTTCTGGCTGGAGGAAATTCAATTTTTGGGGCACGTGTTATCTGCCAAGGGAATTGCGGTAGATCCTAGCAAAGTCAAGGATATTCTGGAGTGGAAACCCCCAACCACTGTTCACCAAGTCCGGAGTTTTTTTGGATTAGCTGGATATTATCGCAGATTCATACCAGATTTTTCTAAGCTTGTGAAGCCAATCACAAGTTTATTGAAAATGACATTAAATTCAATTGGTCTTCTAAGTGTAATGAAGCCTTTGAGCAATTGAAGACATTATTAACCACTGCTCCGGTATTGGCTCAACCGGACATCACCAAACCTTTTGATGTATATTGTGATGCGTCAGGCAGTGGGCTCGGCTGTGTATTAATGCAAGAGGGCCGAGTAATTGCATATGCTTCAAGGCAGTTGCGCCGACATGAGGAGCATTACCCAACTCATGATCTGGAGCTAGCTGCTATGGTTCATGCCCTGAAAATTTGGCGTCACTATCTACTGGGAAATATCTGTTATATATATACAGATCATAAAAGTTTGAAGTATATCTTCACCCAGTCAGAATTAAATATGAGACAAAGACGATGGCTTGAGCTTATTAAGGACTATGAACTAGAAATTCACTATCACCCAGGCAAAGCCAATGTTGTGGCAGATGCACTGAGCCGTAAGGTTTCCTGCCACTGTCTTATGATGAAGACCTCTGACAACACTTTATGTCAAGAGATGGAAAAGCTAAACCTGGGGATGGTCCAACAAGGGGCCCTGAATCAGCTAAAGCTTGAGTCAATCATTTTGCAAAGAATAATTGATGCTCAAAAAGATAATTTGGGTATGAAACACATACGGGAGAAAATAAGAGCTGGAACAGCCAAATGTTTCAAGGAAGACGATCAAGGTGTGATATGGTTCAATAACCGCATAGTAGTGCCAAAGAATGAAGAACTCCGCCAGCAAATCTTAGATGAAGCACATCTTAGTCGCTATTCTATTCATCCGGGAAGCACTAAGATGTATCATGATCTAAAACAGCACTACTGGTGGACGAAGATGAAAATTGAAATTGCACGCTATGTGGCTAAGTGTGACACTTGCAGACGTGTCAAAGCCATACACATGAAAACTGCTGGTCCATTACAATCTTTGCCGATCCCAACATGGAAGTGGGAAGATATAAGCATGGACTTTATTGTGGGATTGCCCAGGACTGCAAAAGGGTATGATTCTATCTGGGTTATCATTGATCGGCTTATGAAGATTGCTCACTTTTTACCGGTCAAAACAAGTTACCCGGTTACTGTCTATGCCCAACTGTACATTGCTCATATTCTTAGTCTGCATGGTGTTCCAAAGACCATTGTGTCGGATCGTGGATCCCAATTTGTAGCCAAGTTTTGGGAAGCACTTCACAAATCCTTGGGTACTAAGTTGCTCCATAGTTCGGCATATCATCCACAAACCAGTGGGCAGACTGTGAGGATTAATCAAGTACTCAAAGATATGTTGCGAGCATGTGTCCTGGATTTCTCACCAAAATGGGATGAATGTTTGCCTTTGGCGGAGTTTTCATATAATAACAGCTATCAAGAAAGTATCAAGATGGCACCTTTTGAAGCTTTATATGGGCGACGGTGTCGAACTCCGCTAAATTGGTCTGAACCTGGAGAAAGGTATTTCTTTAGGCCTGATATTGTGAAGGAGGCCGAGGAAAAGGTTCAGAAAATTATTCATAATATGAAGAAAGCACAAGCCCGTCAGAAGGGTTATGCAGACAAACGGCGAATGCCCTTATATTTTCATGAAGGGGACTATGTCTAACTGAAAATTTCACCCATGAAGGGAGTATCGCGTTTCGGGGTTAAAGGGAAACTTGCACCCAGATACATTGGTCCATTCCCGGTACTTGAGCAATGTGGACCAGTGGCGTATCGACTGTAGCTCCCCGAAATTCTGTCTGCTGTACATAATGTGTTCCATGTGTCACAATTGAAGAAGTGTCTTCGGGTTCCCGATCGAACCATTGAAGTGACAGATGTTGTCCTGGAACCAGATTTAACATACTCGGAACATCCTATTCGAGTTCTGGATCAAAAGGACAGGGTTACCCGGAGAAAGACTCTCAAGTTCTATAAGATACAATGGAACCAGCATTCGGAAGAAGAGGCTACATGGGAAACTCGAGACTTTTTAGATAAGAATTTCCCAGGCTTTCTAGCCTCATGTAATTTGTAAAGTATATTTGATGTTGTAATAAAGAAGTGACCCCCACACCACCCCTGCCTTGTACTAGAAATAAGGGAATAAAGATGTGACACATTTCCTTTTCCATTACTCACCCTAGGACTTTAAATCTCGGGACGAGATTCTTTTATGGGGGGAAGGATGTAACACCCCTGGTGTTGCTATAACTAAAACTTGAGCATGGCATCATAAACATGGGCATTGCATATGTTTGACACACCTAGAGTGCATCCACTAGGTAAAAATTTCAAACAAGTGTATTGTTTTTAGTATTTTGCAAATAGGACCCTGAATGGGGAACCTAACTCTAAATAAGGCTCAAAGGGGCAAAACTTAACCCAAATAAAGAAAACCTAAGGGCTTTAGGGGAAGAGTCATAAAATGTCCCCAAAAACAAAGTTGAATCACATTTATACCCTTGGAATACCAGAAACCCTAATTGGAACCCTGGAAAACCCTAAAACCAAACCCTAGGGACCTATGTGCAAAATTAGTCCACTTTTGGACTAAAGTGCAAAAACCAAGTTAAATAAGTATCTTAAGTCCTTTGGGTCACTCATATGTGAATTTACAAGCCAAACCCTAAGTTTTGGACTAATTTGCAAAAATCACCCCTTTAGCTCTATTGAGCCTAAGTCTGAAATCAGTGTGTTTTCTTCAACTTTGAACCCTTGTAACTTTCAAACTATAGGGTTTTTGCCCTAGGTCACCACATCAAAGTTGTAGACCAAATTAAGGAGAACAACTTTGTTCAAGGGTGTGAGCATAGTTGTTAAGAGAAGTTTGAAGATAATCATGCTCAAAGCTTGGCTGTCAGGCTGGTTTCATTCTGAAATTCAGCTATTCAGTGTAACAGGGTCAGCTTTGAGTGTGAATTCAACCATGATCTAGTGATCAAATGAGCTCAGTCCCTATAGTCGAATTGTAGATGGTATATAGCTCTACAACTTTGCTATAAGTCACTGGATGTGTTGCCATTTGAAAATCAGAGAAAAAGTGCCTTAAATTTGCTCTGTCAGTTCATCTGACTGAATTCGCCATGGTACAGTAACTATAAAGGATCAGACCACCAGCGCGGCAGTCCCTCACCGCCGACGGCTCTCTCCGCCGTGATTCGTGTCGCCGGCGTCGAGATAAGTGCTTGGGAGCTGGATAGCGCTGCGGGGTAAAAGAATCTTCGCCGCCGGTGAGCTGGATGTCACCCCGGCCAGCCGCGATACCCCTCCCCTTGCTCACCGCCGTAGATAAAGCCGCTCGCCGCCGTTGTGCCATCTCCGTGTCCGCCGCGTGTCCGAGTCTTTCTACCGCGTCGCCGTGACTCCTTATAGCCGTCCCATCGTCGCCGGTGAGCTCACCACGACCGAAGACACGTACTCATGCACAACAGCACTCTTTTTCACTTCCGACCACCGCACATCAACGCCCAAATTCCCGGCCACCGACGAAGCTGCCTATAAATTGGAGCCTCAGCTAGTGCCGCTAGGTAATTGTGCGTCCAGAGAGCCCACGCGCAGCTCCGATTACTTCCCACAACTCTCCAATTTCACGTTCGCCCCAAATCCACTTTCCGCCACTGTAGAATCAAGCTCACCGCGGCCAGCCCTTTCCAGGTTAGCTCATCGCTCTCTCTCCCTCGTTTAAGCACTCTGATGACTCTGTGATGCTTGCCGAGCCATCAATTCGAACTAGGGGACCGCCAATCGTCGGGAACGAGACGATCTAGCCGCCATGTTCTCGGCCACCGTGGCCAGAGCACACCCTTTGATCATTAGCGCAATTATGTTGGGGGAAATGCTCCCCTGGTCATGGATTTGGTTTGGTATTAGTCTAGGCACCGATCTTGGAGCAATTCGGCCGGTCTGCGTGCTCACCGGAGTTCATCCTCCGCGCGACGCCGTCGAGGACCCTCCCCTGCGAAGAATTAGAAGTCCGAGGGGTTTTCTGGAATGCGTCAGTGACTCAGTGAATAACACTTCGGTTCTGTTTCTGGTTGTTCAGAAAGGCGAGGGCTTTTCTGCAAACCCGCCATCGCGGGTGCGGGCGGGCACCTTTCTCTTTTGAACTGGGCCGCTGGGCTGAAATCAGCCCAGTACTATTCACTGGTTTTCCTTTTCTTTATTTCGAGAGCCAAAACAATTATAAAAAAATGTAGAAAAATGGTAAAATTGTGAAACTAATTTTCCTAGATTTCTTATTTTTCCTAGAATTTAATAAAAATAGTTTCATGATTTTTAGGTTAAAGCAGGAATTTTAGGGTATTTAAAATAGTTTAAGATAGTAGTTCTGGATTTTTAAAAGATAAATGGTAATCCCAAAAATGCTCAAAATTTTTATATGAGTTCCTCTTATTATTTAGAAGCCTTGGGTAGAATTTAGGTTGATTTGGACTTTGTTTGATCACCAAACCCCAAAACACCCCCCTGCCCTGCGAACTCCTTTACTGACTCCGGAAACCCTAAGTTCTCGGTGTTCCGTGAAGGAAAGTTGTATTCAAGACTTAGATAATAAGTTTATATTATCTTTGCACCCTCATGAGCATCCCATGGCATTCATTCTTATACATATGTATGGTTATGATTAGGACACGAGGAAGAAGTGGAAGCCACTGAAGAGCAAGTTCCACCACCTTTGGAAACACAGGCTGAGAACTGTTTCTACTTCGATATTTGTGGATCTGAGCCTGACTCACCCATAAACAAAGGCAAGCCCCGGTGCATTTGCCACCCCCTTGTGTTTTAAAAATCTTTCTCACTTGCTTGATGCACTAGGTGATAGGTGTTGATTGCTTAAACAATTCCTGCATTACTTCCTCGGATTTGATTACATTCCTTGCAACCCTGTTTTTATAAAAAGGTTTTACTATGCTTAGTATTGCTCTAGAAAAGCAAAAGGATTTGTTTTACAAAAGATGTTTGGCAAAGTGGGAGGGTTGTTTTCAAAATAAAACTTGATGGTGAATCTGTCAAAGGCCTTGATGGATTCAACATCGGAAAAGATGTACCTCTGCCAGGTACCAACCTTTGGGGTTAAATGATTAAGCTGAGACCGGGCGGGTGACTTGCACGAGAAAGAGAGTCTCGGTGTAGTGTCTCCGTCTGAGTCGATTAAGGACCTTGTCGATGTAGGCCTGCTGACCGAGGACCCTTTAACTGGTCACATGCCTCGTCATGAGTAAGCTTTGCCTCGGGTGGACTAAGGCCAGAATAAGATAACACGAAATGGGCGTGGAGCGGTGGCGAGAGTAGCGTGTACCCTCCGTGGCAAGAGGCTGGACGGTGGTGTATCTGTGCTCTCGGTTTGCGTGAACCTGATCTGGTCTTAAGAAACTCGGTGGCGGGTTGACATATGCAAGGGTTAAGTGCTACATATGTCGTGTGATCAGAGATCCTCAGCTGAGTATAATCGATTTGGATCGCCGTACCTCCGCGGTTATGGAGACTTGGCCACTGACTTACACATAGCAATCCAGTGAAGATGAAGGGTTGATAAGAAATTGGCTAGTGCAGGTCAAGTGATTGAACTAGGGTAGAAAGAACTCTAGCTATAGGTAATTTTACTTAACCTGACAATAAAATTGGATTTTAAGGATCCACTTTAGTAAGCAATTCTGCAAACAGAGTCTTTGATTATTGAAAGGCCTTACCTTGACTCCCATATATCCAGCATCCCCTTGAGAGTCTTTTTCTTAGTCGAGTAAGACTTGCTGAGTAATTCCATACTCAGGGTTTATTCCCCCGTTGTTTTTAGGTGAGGAGACAACAAACTTTTGTTGTTTTTGTACCAAGGTGGTGAAAAGTGAAGATAATCAAGACTGAAGCTGCCGGAGGACCGGGTCCTCCTTAAAAACCTTTATGTAAAGAACTTAATGGGAGGAGTTTTTACCTCCCAGGTATTGTAATAATACTTTTAGCACTCGCTTATA
Source organism: Zea luxurians (assembly GCA_029449295.1). NCBI lineage: Eukaryota > Viridiplantae > Streptophyta > Magnoliopsida > Poales > Poaceae > Zea > Zea luxurians. Next base: position 46,146,979 of record JAOPSE010000005.1, on the reverse strand, counting down.
CTCTAGTCTGTACTCCTACTTTATAAATAAATGTAAGTTTATGTAATCACTTCCGCATTTCTGCATCTCTGATGAACATATTGTCTACCAGACGAGTGAAACGTTCTTGGAAAGGTAAGGATAAAGATACCGAACTTGTTAAGTAATTCAGGAACATCTACAGGGTTGTCTGATGTCTGTTGGACAAGGACAACTGTAGGTGGGCCTAATGACTTGGAAGGTTCCGTCACATATGCTATGGCCCACAAGGGGAAGGCGACGTCCGACGTCACCTACAACCCGGATGACGGGCCCGAGGCATACACCAACCCCACCGCCCGCAGCCGCCTCAGTGAGTACACCGCCATGGCCAAGGAGGTCCATGGGCCAGATTACGATCCGAGGACTGAGGACATCGATAGAGATGTCCTCATGAGGGTCGGAGGAGGCAAGAGGCATGGGCGGTACTGGATTGCCGACGGGGCAATCGACTCGTCCTCCACTCCCGCTCTCTCTCAGGTGCGAGCAAGGAGCACGAGCGCGAGCCCAGCCATACGACCTCGGCAGGACAGCTCACAGCATCGTATCCAGCAACTCCAGGTTATTCCTTATCTATTCATCGTTCATTGATTATTATATATCTTCTCTTTGCATTATCATAACATTAGGGCGAAATATTACAGACTCAGCTAGATGATGAGAGGAGGCAACGTGAGGAGCTGGAGAAGAGGATGGCGGAGATGTTCGCGTACATGCAGAGCCTTGGCGCCGCACAGGGTCATGCTCCACCACCTCCATTGTTCCCTGTAGCTGACCCTGCTGAGTTCACTACTCCTGTGAGTATCAAAATTTTAGTACAGCATGATATATATTCATATGTTCTCACACATGCAATCTCTTCTCTGTGCAGGGTCAATCTGCGGCGTCGAACAACCCGCACGCTTCGTCCAGCCCTTCGCCGAACCAGTCCAGATGCCCACCTCGTTGATGATCTATTTTGTGATGACCCAGACTTATATTTGTGAGTGTTGGTGATGTTAGTTACACTTGGTCTTGTGAGATACTTGGTGATGTTAGTGATGATCCAGACTTATATCTGTTTTGTGATGATCCAGACTTATATTTGTGAGACTTATATTAGTGAGACTTTGTGATATATATGGTGTTGATGATAAATGTGTTGATTCTGTGATGCGATTGATATATAATGTGATGTCAATGATATATATCTTTTGTTTGTTTGGATGGAACAACAAAAACAAATAAAAAAGGGACTTCCTGGTCACTTTGCCGAGTGTAACACTCGGCAAAGGGTAGCTTTGCCGAGTGCTATGACCTTGGCACTCGACAAAGAAGGAAACCTGGGAACCGGTAAAGCCATCTTTGCCGAGTGCTGACCATGGCACTCGGCAAAGAAGGAACCCTGGGAACCGGTAAAGCCATCTTTGTCGAGTGCTGTGGTCAAGGCACTCGGCAAAGGGACTGGCAAAGGGGCCCACTGGAGGACTCTTTGCCGAGTGCCAGACCACTAGACACTCGGCAAAGAAGCCTCCTTTGCCGAGTGCCTACGAGAGCTCTCGGCACTGGGACTGGCGGTGGGGCCCACTGGAGCCGTCTTTGCCGACGGCCGTGATAGCAGACACTCGGCAAAATTGGACTCTTTGCCGAGTGCCAAAGAAGACACTCGGCAAAGGATCCGTCACCGTCACTTGGCGCCGTGATGGTGACTTTTCTTTTCCGAGTGTCAAATGGCACTCGGCAGTGCCCGACAAAAAGTACTCGGCAAAGAGGCTGTTGCCGATGTACAGTTCGCCGAGCATTCTTTGCCGAGTGTAACACTCGGCAAAGCCTTTGCCGAGTGTAAAATAGCCTTTGCCGAGTGTCTGAGACACTCGGCAAAAGAGCTGTGTCCGGTAGTGAGCTCGGCAACGATGACTTGAGCAAGGCTATAGGGACCGCCGACGCGGTGCGAGTGGAGTAGAGCAAAAGCGTTGTGTGGCATGTTTTGAAGTCTGAATCCAACTGGCTGGTTTTTGTTGATCTAGTTGGTTCGAGGGTTATGCGGCGTGTGTTGATGTCCCAATCCAATCGCCCAAGCCCCCGCCGAGCAATTCTGAGATGGCATACGTGAGTAATTTAAGCATCTAGAGTTTTCATGCTCCAAGCCCCAAGGAAATTTCGAGTGACACACCGTTGGATCCTTGAAATTGAATTCCAATTTAATAAGGTCTCGTTTGATGTATACATTTGTTATAAATGCATGTAACAACAAAGCAATGAGACATGCACCTAAAACTGCTATACTGGACATCCACAGAGTTTTAATGGAATTTACTTCCAGTATCCTATGCGTGTCGTATATTTTATCTACAACCCTGCTCATCCGTGTGCATCGGGACGGGTGGTCGTCGCCAAAACTTTGCCCGCTCTCCAGGCCGATGATGACGATGACGTGGGGTGCTGTTTACTTCCTTGGAAGCATCTATCAAACTATCCCTGTCCCTTTGCATAGTGTGCTATCTTTGATGGTGTAATCCTTGACCTTTAGGTCAGGCGACCACGATGCCATACGTCACACCCTTCCTTGGAGGCATCGCTTTGAAGGAGTGCGTCGTCCGACTTGTTTGGTGATGTGTGCTGTGGCGAAGTCGGAGCTGCTTTGTTGACGAGGTGCGACTTGGCTTCGCAATGATATGATGATGCCTAGTGAACTCTTCCGAGTATTGTTGGTTTTGTTTGTAGGAGTTGGTTTGTAGTCTGGTGTAGGAAGTCGGAGCTACTTAGCCTCGGCGCTAAGCTTGGCAACGATGACTTGAGCAAGGCTATAGGGCCGGATCTTGTTCTTGGATGACTATTATTTGTGCATTTTGATGTTCTATTTACATGTAATGAGATAGGATCATCGTCACCGGGACATAGCATATTTTATCCTGCTACAACCTGTACGTCTAAGAGAATTGCTCATTGATGCACATAATAAAGTTCATGTACTGGATTCGCTGAAACATCAATAGTCAGACGTAGCCCGGCGTAGTTTCTTCGGTCTTCAGGCATATATTGTTGTTCGCCTTTGTGCTGCAGTCATGGATAAACTTCTCTACGTGATTAATTGCCATTGCCGACCGATGATGGGCATAGGCCGCAAGAACAGTACGTTTCCACTGGGCTAGGTTAAGTGAGTAGAAGGGGCCGATGATTTATACTTGCATTTTCGCAGAACTAAGAACAATTTTTATGACGATCCAGATTTCAGAGAAACAACCTGTTTTCACAAAATAATGCGAAAACCAACAATTTCGTCTCCCTGGAATTATCAAGCATACGAAACTGCTAATTTATGAGTTAGGGAACTTGGATGGCATACGTGAGTAATTTAAGCAAGTAGAGTTTTCATGCTCCAAGCCCGAAGGAATTTTCAAGTGACACACCGTTTGGGTCCTTGAAATTGAATTCCATTTTAATAAGTCTTCGTTTGATGTATACATTTGTTATCAATGCATGTAACAATGAAGCAATGAGACATGCGCCTAAAATGGCTATACTAGATATCCATAGAGTTTTACTGTGTCGGTACCCTAGAATAGGGGTACCCCTTACTACAGTATGAAGGCACGGTACCCGCGCGTCTATCTCTAGACGCGTGATAAACAGCGCCCGACCCCACCACATGGACGACTCCGGGGCCGCCACGTAACCAGAGAAGGTAACATATACCATGATATCGTCAGTGGGTCCGGCCCCCATGGGAAAGTGCCGGATCCCAGCATACATAGCCCGGACCTTCGGGTACGACCCAGGACCTCCACGTTCCCCCGGATGGGACCTGGACCCCTCTAAGTGAGGTCCGGGCCACCCACGGCAAGGTCCCGGGATGGAGAATACCCTGGCCTAGGTCAGGGACGTACAGGGGTCCGGCGCAGACACTTGTCAGGGCTTTGTCCAGTGCGCTTCCGCTCCCCGCTCAGGCGGAGACCCGATGCTGCCACATGGCCTATTGCCTGTGACGTAAGCCAGCAGGCGGAGCCTGACGTAAGCCCTCTAGGCCACGCGATCTCTACATTTATTGCGGAAAAGACGCGCCGCCTATCCGCCCTGCTGACAGGCGATGTGCCGCCTCGGCATTTAATGTGCCCCGTCCACTCCGCTGGCAGGCGACGACCAGGCCACCCTATAGGCGGCGTGCCTGTCCAATCAGACAGCGGGCAGTATGCCCATACCGTCGCGCACGCCATGGTCATCATGGCTTGTACGTTGCCAGGGAAGCTTCTGCTGCACGCCAATGCTACACAAGCAGCGGATATCAGGGCACAGGGAGATTGCACAAGGTGACTGGCATTAGTTGCTCCAAGTGTTACATCCGTTATGTTCCTGGGCCCACATGTCGGGGCTCAGCACTCTTGTACATACCCCCTTGAGCTATAAAAGGGGAGGTATGCAACGTTACTACACAGATCGAACTTAGACTTAGACTCTCAACTCTCAAGCTTTCACAACAATCCAACACATAGTGGAGTAGGGTATTACGCTCCGGCGGCCCGAACCACTCTAAATCCTCGCGTGTTCCTAAGTTCATCGTTCATCTACCAACAAGCAAAACGCTTAATCCCCCTCCTCATCTTAGGATTTAGGGCGGGTGCACTCCGCCACCCGGCCAGAGAATTCCCTCTTCGACATACTAGAATTTACTTCTAGTATCCTATGCGTGTCGAGTTCCTTTGGCTGTGTGCAGCCTGTCTTGGGAAGTCGAAGTTCCTCGTCCCTTGTGTTGAGCTCAACAACGATGACTCAAGATGGGCTTGTCGGGTACCCAGGAAAGGGGTACCTAAGGTGAGGCCCATAAACCTCTCTCTGGCCCATTTACCGACCAAGTCCTTGTCGAGAAAGTCTGCGAGGTAGGGCGAACGACCAAGCCCCCACCAAGCAAGTCTGCGAGGCGAAAGACCGAGGCCCTGCCAAGCAATTCTGTGAGGCAGAGCGAACGAATGAGCCCCTACTGAGCAAGTCTGCAAGGTGGGGTGAAGGACCAAGCCCCCGCCGAGCAAGTATGCGAGGTGGGGCGAATGACCAAGCTCCCACCAAGCAAGTCTGCGAGACGAAGCGAACGAGCGAGCCCCCGCCGATGTAACACCCCTGGTGTTTATATTCTGCTCGACAACGAGTATGGATCTAAGCACGTAATATCAGTGGATAAAACAGATGCTAAATTTTAATCATTTTCATCCATCGCGATTTTAATATCGCATCTGTTTCGTCTGTCACAAGTTCGACATCATTTTTATCTATCTAGGCTCATCCTAAATTTTTATGATATTCGGAACATAGTTGTTCTGAAAATCGGTACGTCCGGTGATTATTTAAAATTCATCGCTCGCGCGAATACGAATTCGGAAGCTCGACCTACTCTTACGATTTTATCCCGGGCAAAATTAATTTGAACTCGGCGACAAAAGTGTTAATACAAAATTAAATCGGACTACACTCGGAATCCAAGAAAAACCAGGCGTAGAATTATAAATTGCGTCGTTTCCTAGTCGACTCCGATATCGTTTAGCTTGATCCGTTAACATCAGGCTAAAACTCGAACCTTGGTAATTTAATCTATTCCTTACTAGGTAAATTTTTGTCTGAGTTCTAAGCAAACCAAAGCTGACTACAATATCGAAGAGAAATCAGTTCAATTCGGGTTGTCGTTTCTCGCCCGGATTCAAAACTTCGAATATAAATAATGGGTAAAAATTCATCTAACTCCAAAGTATTCAGCAAATCAAAACTCTATCCAATTATTGTTGTCAGTCTCATTCTTTTCAATTCCTGATTATATCTTTTAGACCCGGATCTGATAACATCAAAATATTATATCAAAATATTAGAACATGATATTTATTTCTATGCGCTTTGGTAAATAGGAAAGATTAAAAAAATTCAAATTCAAATTTCTCTTTTGTTTTCCCTATCCAAATCCACCGCCAACACTACAACTACGTGGCCAAAATTCCTGAAGCGACATAGCCTTACTCGCATACGTCTTTATCTCCTCTAGACTTATCCCATCATTTCTAGCTTCTAGTTTTATTCATGTCGGCATTATCTTTCCAAGACGGTGGACGCACGTCTCCCTGTCAGCTGCCGGCCTTATCCCCATCTCTCGTCTCCGCTGCGAGCACAAGCTCTAGCACCTACCACTGCGCTTACTCTCCTCTGCAATGTGGATCGGCAGCCTCATCTGCCTCCTGCTCTTCATTATTTTTTTCTCAATCGCAGTTTCTTGTTTGCCGACGGTATGGCATGGTCGTCTCCCAGCTCACCCAGGCAGTAGACGCACTCGTCTCCGCCGACCTTGCTGTCGAGTTCCTTTTGTCCATGGCGGCGACCTCCCTTTCTGCTGCAAGGAAGTTTTTCCCTGCCCTGGTGCTCGTGGCTGCTATTTCTCTGGCCATGTCGAGCCCTATCCCTTGGATGCCAGCGCCCCCTTCCTGTTGAGGCCAACACCCCATCCCCTCGTCCTTCCCTGCGCGCAGCTTCTCCTGTCCAGCCTCTTCCCAAGGCGTCATCTCTAGCCGTCGTGTGGAGCGCCAACTGAGTCTTCCCAGCTCGGACCGTGCGTCCTTGCCTAGCGTCGCGCGCTCTCCTTATGTCGATGGCGACTTTCCCCTGCTCGGCACTGCGCGGAACCACGTGCTCGGTACCATTCTTCATGCCGCCAAGGTTGCACAAGCTCAATCTCCCTGTACCAGATGCCTCTGCTTTCCCTCCCCCACTCACGGTCGCGTTTCCCTTCCTCAAGTTTGGTTGCCAGATTCCTCGTCTTCAAGTCTGACCTTCGCCCAGCACCTGCTAAGCTCGCCAATGAAAGCCACCCAGCTCCATGGCCACGGCCTCCAGCAAATCGCCACCTACCACATCCCCAGCCGAGTTCCTCCTTTGCATCGTCGTCGGACTTCACTCGTACTCCTTCACTCTCTCATCGTGTAGAGCAGCACACTGTCATGTGTCTTTCCCTTTGTCGCGCTTGTGTGATGTCCGACAAAATGTCTGAGCCGATCGCCGTGTCCACAAAAATTTTCGCCTTGCCGCGCGGACCTCACCGTGAGCTCTGGTGCCGGCCGCCGTCGCGTCTGGGGTTTTGACATATCTTCCTGCTCGCTGTCAACCCCGCCCGAATCTCGCTCGGCCACGGCCCTGGTACTTTTCGGCATTGGTGGTCCCCGGCCATGTCTCCGTCCATGACACCGTCAACCGGTGTATCTCCTTCGGTGTGCTGTTGGATCCCTGCCTCGCCATCGACTCTGACGTCGCGACGTTCCTGTGTCGTGTTGGTCGCGCGCCAACCGCTCAACAAAATGTGTTGTTGGCCTCCTCGCCGAGCACCGTATCGCCATGGCGCAGATGCTCGCATCCTCCATCTTCGCGTATTCTGGATGTCAGCACAGCCTCCTCGCGTCGTCAGGCTCCTCAGCACGCTGCTCGTTCACACTCCACGCGTCCGTGACGTCATAACATGTCTCCTCGCCAGCAGTGGACGCCCAGGTCGAAAACTCCATGTTGTCGCTCATTTTTAGTTTATTATTTGTGCCATGGCACTTGCCGTGGTCCGTGAGTGATTAATAATGTGAGACAAGTTCGTCCAGCATCTGCCAGGGACTCGACCAAATGTCTAAATTGGAAAACCGTCATCGCCCTCGCGCATATCGAATCCATTCGGTCTTGGTAAGCCAATTTTTTATTTCGGGTAATCAAATTAGATTAGCTAGATTTATTAGTCGTAATAATTCTCGTGTTTAGCAGGCGCGTCGTTGTGTTTGTGTTAGATGTTTGCTACAGTACCTCAACACCTTCGATAACGTAATCGTGTGAAATAACCACGTAATATAGTACACCTTAGGTCTAAAATGCAGGATAAATGAAATATTTAATTTAGTGGGACTTATGCATAATAGCTGAGAATAGTACTTTTAGAAGGTTAATGAAAGTTCTTCTATCGAAATTTTATAAGTGTTAGGTGTCCAAGAATTGTGAGGTTAAATTTATAAGTCGTTTAGTGTGATCTCTAAACTAGGTATGATATTCTATGTGTGCTAGTCGATTTCATGATTTGAATGGATGTTGAGTGCTACTTTGAATATTTAGGATCAAGTAATATCGATATATTATAGCTAAAAATGATAGTGTGTGTTTATAATTTATTATTTTATGACTATTGCGCTTAGTCGTATATCGATAACTAGTATTTCCGTATGAGCTGGTACAACGCCTCACTGCTAGGTGTTTAAATTCGCTATCGCGTAGCACTATTTAGGTTTGCGATATTCCTGTCTATATGCATTCATGTGCATAATGCATTTCATTCAGGTACGTTAATTAATCGCTTGATACGAAAGACGAGCCAAGTCGACCCCAAGCGCGGGCTACTCCGCGTGGTGATGCTGATGGACGAACCTGCCTGATCAAGTGCTCGGACAAGGATGATTGTCAAGTGGTCGTCGTCTAACAAACACTAACTTAGTGTTCTTCCAGGCAAGCCCCGGTGCATTTGTCCCTTCCTTGTGTTTAAATGCTTTTTCACCTTATCTAATGCATTAGGTGATAGGAGTTGTGTGATAAACAATTGATGCATTACCATTCCTTGGAAACTCCTTAATCCTGGTTTTATAAAAAGAACTAATAATGCTTAGCCCTGCTTAGAAATTGAAAAATCATTTGTTTTCAAAAAGGATGATTGTGGAACATTGGTTATGGGCCTTTCATTACAAAAATCAAAGCAAACTTATGGTGATGATTCCACTTCGGCCGGAGTGGGTTCATCATTCGGAAAAGAGTACCCCTGTCGGGTACCAAAAATGGGAAAATGGTTTGAATACATCTAGACCAGCGCTGAGCGGACAAGGTCGCCCGTCTGTGTCGATTAAGGACCGTTCGATGTAGGCCTGTTGTGGTGGAGACCTTGCAACTAGCCACATGCTCCGGTAAGCCTGAACCCGGCTATTCCATACGTGAAAAGACAACCGCGCACTGGACGTGGGAGATGGTGGGAGTAGCGTGTACCCTCCTGGCTAGAGGCTGGATGGAGGAGTACTGTGCTCCCGGGTAGCGCGGACCGGTTCACGTTGTGGAGGATCTGTGGGAACGGTTGACATATGCAAGGGTTAAGTGCTACATATGTCGTGTGGTTAGGGATCCCCAGCTGGGTATAATCGGTTCGAATCGTCGTTGCTCCTCGGTCATGGAGACTCTACCCTCCGACCACTCATCGTAGTTCACAAGCGAAACATGATTGTAGTTGGTTAAAAGAAAGCTAGATCAGGACAAGTGAATGCTCTAGATTAGGCAAATCTAGATTCAGGAAAAGTACTTAACTTGTGAAGTAAATTTTTGGCATAAGGATTCACTACTAGTAAGCTCTTCTGCAAAATGAGTCCTTGATTATTGCTTAGCCTTACCTTGACTCCTAATCAGCCAGCATATCCTTGAGAGTCTTTTCTTTAGTCGGGTAAGTCTTGCTGAGTAATTCGATACTCAGGGTTTTATTCCCTGTTGTTTTTCAGGTTCTAACCTTGTGCTGCTGTGATGGTGTTAAGTGTCGGTGGGCTCGGCCTTCTTATAAGTCTAAGTAACCCTTCTATACTTCTTATTGAGGATGGTCACTTGAGCTAGCATATATTTCAAACTTATACTTTTGTAATCACTCCGATAAAATAATATAAAATTTTTGTAACTTGTAAAATTTGGTAGTAAGATTTCCGCTGCAAAAATATTGGTGTGTGTGATTTGTATTACTTAATCCCACGATCTTGGTTGTAAGTGGTTTATCCGATGTCCTTGGGCAATCGGACGGATCCTGTTAAGTTATCTGGTGCACATGCATAGCTGTCTGAGGTCTTGAGACAAGGACAGGTGCATGTGGGCCCAATAACTTGGGAGGTTCTGCCACAGCTGGTATCAGAGCAGGATTAAGTATAATACGGTCACATGCGTATTTTAAAAACAAAGTTTTGGCTTTAGGAAACTTATTTTCAACTAAAAACATTGTTTAGCTTTGAAAAACAGTTTTGAAAAACTATAATGCTAGCGACATCCTCTATTAAGCCCTAAGTTAAGGACTATCAGGTGGCTTATTAAAAAACCACTAACCCACAACCGGGGGTATTGCATATATGTGTATTGTTATTTTTGAGGCCATTCAGTTTTGAATGGATCGACGCTCAGGTATGGTGAGATGTGAGAGCATGACCGAACAACCGTCGGTCTAGGGAAGTGCTTAATTGTGGCGCTTGATTATATACAAGTTCCACATATGTATATATGAAGGCTGCGATGTGGAGTATTTACTTTTTTGGGAATCAGTGCCCCATGAGTGTGTATGGGTATACAGACATGGGAATACTAAGAAGTGTAATGTACTTGTAACGACGCACCTACGCTCAGGTAAGAAGGTGAGTTACCATAATGAGTTGCCCTATGGTTAAAGTGTGGCAACGACGCCTATGCGTGGCTCGACGCTTGATGATGAGCTAGCCTCCATATAGCAATATATGGAGTATAAACTATGATAAACTGTCATGTGTGAATTGCATCATTGGGAAATTGGGCTGTGATGAAATTTTTCTGCAGGTACACTAACCTCGAAAACGTATGTGTAGCTGACGGCTAGCAAAATACCGTGAGAGTCATAAGTATGCCACCGATATAGAACGCTATTGCCACAGTATGTTGGCAAAAACTTGTGAGGACGAATAGGACGAGCATGCATCCTGATTGTTGCATCCTGTTTGTTACCTATACATCCAAAATGCTTCCCTTATCCTTATTCCAGTAACCAGTGATTGTAGATAATGTGGTGTAATGTTGTGTTATGAACCCAATGAGGTAGGTGTCCTCCATTCTTTAGGTAATATATTTAGATGTTATGTGAGTTTGCTCTTGCACTTGATATGCTGATAGAAGGTTGGTGACATGTTTGCCTAAAACCAAATCTAGGCCATGTTCTTAATTAGTGAACCATGACCCAAATTTGAATTTTTCATTATCACTCCATGCCCCTATTCGATTGGCGCAAGCTGATGTCTCCATTCCAGTTTGCCTGTTCTTGAAGATCGCAATGTTGTTTTATCAACCTAACCTAGGAAAGGTATGTCCGACCATTTTCTTGAGTTTGATGCCTTTGGTTTCCTCATATTTATCGAAGGCATACCAACTTAACCTTTTGATTGTTTTCCCTTCGTATCTAATCAGATACTAATCCTTGACCTTGTAATCCCTACGATGGGCATAGAAATATGCTTGGGGCTGAATTGACAGCCTCCCATCGTACTCATTCATCAACAAGTATAGGTTACGGCCATGCCTTGTTCATTTCATTGGGCCGTGATCTATTTGGCTCTCTACTTGTAACCATTCTTACAAGTGGAGTCTATTTTTGTATATTGCCATCCTTGCTCAATCTATTTGTGTCGCATGAGATTTCTTATTGGTTACGTCTAATAATGGTGTTATGACTAAAACCAATGGTGCCGTGACGAAACCGAGGGCCTCCTGTGAATGTACACACATGGTTGTGCTACTTGGCACGCGCTGGTATCACAGTTAGTAGTCATAATCCACTATGAGACTATATCAATGTGTTATCTTGGCACAATCTAGTTTTGCCACGTGAGATTCTTTATTGGTGCCAGTTTAGTGATGGTGTCATGATTAAGGACTTGTGGTGCCGTAGCGAACTGAGAGCCCCTTGTGAATGTACACGCAAGGTCGTGCTACTCGTCGGATGCTGGTATCAAGGTCTCTAGTCATGATCCATTGTGGAACTACACTGATGTGTGATCTTCCGTGGACTCCTCCCTTGAAACAATTTCTATGTTGTTTGTTGTGATCAAGCAACATCTATCATCTCTGTTGGATCAAAAGGGCATACCACTTTTATGTGTGGTCTCTTTTCTTTTGATCTTGGTAGTGACTACTCATGCAAGTTCCCTTTGCATCCTTTGTTGTAAAGGTGAAGCCTTAGAGCTTTTTAGTGTTGGAAAATAGCTGGTTAGATCTCAAAATGGAGATTGACTTTACCAGCTGCTGAGATATAGGAGTTATTCATTTGCTCCCCTATTTAATCCATGTATTTCTGAACCCAATCCGTTCATCTTGCATGAAGAAACGGAAGAACAACCTGACCAAATGATCTAAATACATGATCTCATGTTAACGAAGTGAGCTCTCGACCGTTGGCTTACCGATGGTACTCAGAGGACCTACTCAATGTCATAAGTAGTTCAACAAGTTGATTTTACTACCTTGTAACTGCATTGTGAACAAAGATTGAGTTTAGAGATCATTTTGTTGAGTTATCTCAACTCACTTTGGTTCAACTCACTCTAAAGAAAGTACTTACAAGAATCGAGACTAAGTCGGCCAGTAACCATCTAATCATCGCTCTAGTCGTGCCTCGATCGCCTCACGTATGGTTTCCCAACGTGTGTGATCAAGTCGAGCCATGCCTAGTGCTTGATAAAGTGAATTAGACCCAAAGTCTGCATCTACAGATCCCCTCACTGGTGATTTTTCGAGTCTCTATCATTTTTCTTGGACTTGGATTCTCTGGCTAACACGAGTTAACTGTGATGCTATTCGACATTCACACCCGTCTCGTGTGCTATGAGCTTACCGTAACCACTTGTTGGTAAACCTCCTTCTATGTGTTTTATCCAAGATGGTGCGTCTGGTTCTGTTGGGGTAAAATCACGTATTTGCCGCTTGCCCAACAGACTCAGATAGTATAGTATCATCAGAAAAAGCAAACTGCACACATGGAACCTTATGTGTTCTTCTAACAGATATCGTCTCTATTGGTGGACATTTCTAAATTAGCCTAAGGCGATACATGTTATGTCCACTAGAGAAACAACATTCTGAGACACTCACCTTTGCTTGGAATTGTCTTATGATTATCGTTGATATGGACATGGGTTACATGCTTCTCTACTCTTAAAAGTCTTTCGCTCTGAATCTCGGGACAAGATTCTTTTAAGGGGGAGGGTTGTAACACCCCTGGTGTTTATATTCTGCTCGACAACGAGTATGGATCTAAGCACGTAATATCAGTGGATAAAACGGATGCTAAATTTTAATCATTTTCGTCCATCGCGATTTTAATATCGCATCTGTTTCGTCTGTCGCAAGTTCGACATCATTTTTATCTATCTAGGCTCATCCTAATTTTTTATGATTTTCGGAACATAGTTGTTCTGAAAATCGGTACGTCCGGTGATTATTTAAAATTCATCACTCGCGCGAATACGAATTCGGAAGCTCGACCTACTCTTACGATTTTATCCCGGGCAAAATTAATTTGAACTCGGCGACAAAAGTGTTAATACAAAATTAAATTGGACTACACTCGGAATCCAAGAAAAACCAGGCGTAGAATTATAAACTGTGTCGTTTCCTAGTCGACTTCGATATCGTTTAGCTTGATCCGTTAACATCAGGCTAAAACTCGAACCTTGGTAATTTAATCTATTCCTTACTAGGTAAATTTTTGTCTGACTTCTAAGCAAGCCAAAGCTGACTACAATATCGAAGAGAAATCAGTTCAATTCGGGTTGTCGTTTCTCGCCCGGATTCAAAACTTCGGATATAAATAATGGGTAAAAATTCATCTAACTCCAAAGTATTCAGCAAATCAAAACTCTATCCAATTATTGTTGTCAGTCTCATTCTTTTCAATTCCTGATTATATCTTTTAGACCCGGATCTGATAACATCAAAATATTAGATCAAAATATTAGAACATGATATTTATTTCTATGCGCTTTGGTAAATAGGAAAGATTAAAAAAAATTCAAATTCAAATTTCTCTTTTGTTTTCCCTATCCAAATCCACCGCCAACACTACAACTAGGTGGCCAAAATTCCTGAAGCGACATAGCATTACTCGCACACGTCTTTATCTCCTCTAGACTTATCCCATCGTTTCTAGCTTCTAGTTTTATCCATGTCGGCATTATCTTTCCAAGACGCTGGACGCACGTCTCCCTGTCAGCTGCCGGCCTTATCCCCATCCCTCGTCTCCGCTGCGAGCACAAGCTATAGCACCTACCACTGCGCTTACTCTCCTCTGCAATGTGGATCGACGGCCTCATCTGCCTCCTGCTCTTCATTATTTTTTTCTCAATCGCAGTTTCTTGTTCGCCGACGGTATGGCATGGTCGTCTCCCAGCTCACCCAGGCAGTAGACGCACTCGCCTCGGCCGACCTTGCTGCCGAGTTCCTTTTGTCCATGGCGGCGACCTCCCTTTCTGCTGCAAGGAAGTTTTTCCCTGCCCTGGTGCTCGTGGCTGCTATTTCTCTGGCCATGTCGAGCCCTCTCCCTTGGATGCCAGCGCCCCCTTCCTGTTGAGGCCAACACCCCATCCCCTCGTCCTTCCCTGCACGCAGCTTCTCCTGTCCAGCCTCTTCCCAAGGTGTCATCTCTAGCCGTCGTGTGGAGCGCCAACTGAGTCTTCCCAGCTCGGACCGTGCGTCCTCGCCTAGCGTCGCGCGCTCTCCTTATGTCGATGGCAACTTTCCCCTGCTCGGCACTGCCTGGAACCACGTGCTCGGTACCATTTTTCATGCCGCCAAGGTTGCACGAGCTCAATCTCCCTGTACCAGATGCCTCTGCTTTCCCTCCCCCACTCACGGTCGCGTTTCCCTTCCTCAAGTTTGGTTGCCAGATTCCTCATATTCAAGTCTGACCTTCGCCCAGCACCTCCTAAGCTCGCCAATGATAGCCACCCAGCTCCATGGCCACGGCCTCCAGCAAGTCGCCACCTACCACATCCCCAGCCGAGTTCCTCCATTGCATCGTCGTCGGACTTCACTCGTACTCCTTCACTCTCTCATCGTGCAGAGCAGCACACTGTCATGTGTCTTTCCCTTTGTCGCGCTTGTGTGATGTCCAACAAAATGTCTGAGCCGATCGCCGTGTCCACAAAAATTTTCGCCTTGCCGCGCGGACCTCACCATGAGCTCTGGTGCCGGCCGCTGTCGCGTCTGGAGTTTTGACATATCTTCCTGCTCGCTGTTAACCCCGCCCGAATCTCGCTCGGCCACGGCCCTGGTACTTTTCGGCATCGGTGGTCCCCGGCCATGTCTTCGTCCATGACACCGTCAACCGGTGTATCTCCTTCGGTGTGCTGTTGGATCCCAGCCTCGCCATCGACTCTGACGTCGCGACGTTCCTGTGTCGTGTTGGTCGTGCACCAACCGCTCAACAAAATGTGTTGTTGGCCTCCTCGCCGAGCACCGTATCGCCATGGCGCAAATGCTCGCATCCTCCATCTTCACGTATTCTGGATGTCAGCACAGCCTCCTCGCGTCGTCAGGCTCCTCAGCGCGCTGCTCGTTCACACTCTACGCGTCCGTGACGTCATCACATGTCTCCTCGCTAGCAGTGGACGCCCAGGTCGAAAACTCCATGTTGTTGCTCATTTTTAGTTTATTATTTGTGCCATGGCACTTTCCGTGGTCCATGAGTGATTAATAATGTGAGACAAGTTCGTCCAGCATCTGCCAGGGACTCGACCAAATGTCTAAATTGGAAAACCGTCATCGCCCTCGCGCATATCGAATCCATTCGGTCTTGGTAAGCCAATTTATTATTTCGGGTAATCAAATTAGATTAGCTAGATTTATTAGTCGTAATAATTCTCGTGTTTAGCAGGCGCGTCGTGTTTGTGTTAGATGTTTGCTACAGTACCTCAACACCTCCGATAACGTAATCGTGTGAAATAACCACGTAATATAGTACACCTTAGGTCTAAAATGCAGGATAAATGAAATATTTAATTTAGTGGGACTTATGCATAATAGCTGAGAATAGTACTTTTAGAAGGTTAATGAAAGTTCTTCTATCGAAATTTTATAAGTGTTTAGGTGTCCAAGAATTGTGAGGTTAAAGTTATAAGTCGTTTAGTGTGATCTCTAAACTAGGAATGATATTCTATGTGTGCTAGTCGATTTCATGATTTGAATGGATGTTGGGTGCTACTTTGAATATTTAGGATCAAGTAATATCGATATATTATAGCTAAAAATGATAGTGTGTGTTTATAATTTATTATTTTATGACTATTGCGCTTAGTCGTATATCGATAACTAGTATTTCCGTATGAGCTGGTACAACGCCTCACTGCTAGGTGTTTAAATTCGCTATCGCGTAGCACTATTTAGGTTTGCGATATTCCTGTTTATATGCATTCATGTGCATAATGCATTTCATGCAGGTACGTTAATTAATCGCTTGATATGAAAGACGAGCCAAGTCGACCCCAAGCGCGGGCTACTCCGCGTGGTGATGCTGATGGACGAACCTGCCTGATCAAGTGCTCGGACAAGGATGATTGTCAAGTGGTCGTCGTCTAACAAACACTAACTTAGTGTTCTTCCAGGCAAGCCCCGGTGCATTTGTCCCTTCCTTGTGTTTAAATGCTTTTTCACCTTATCTAATGCATTAGGTGATAGGAGTTGTGTGATAAACAATTGATGCATTACCATTCCTTGGAAACTCCTTAATCCTGGTTTTATAAAAGGAACTAATAACGCTTAGCCCTGCTCAGAAATTGAAAAATCATTTGTTTTCAAAAAGGATGATTGTGGAACATTGGTTATGGGCCTTTCATTTCAAAAATCAAAGCAAACTTATGGTGATGATTCCACTTCGGCCGGAGTGGGTTCATCATTCGAAAAAGAGTACCCCTGTCGGGTACCAAAAATGGGAAAATGGTTTGAATAAATCTAGACCAGACGCTGAGCAGACAAGGTCGCCCGTTTGTGTCGATTAAGGACCGTTCGATGTAGGCCTGTTGTGGTGGAGACCTTGAAACTAGCCACATGCTCCGGTAAGCCTGAACCCGGCTATTCCATGCGTGAAAAGACAACCGCGCACTGGGCATCGGAGATGGTGGGAGTAGCGTGTACCCTCCTGGCTAGAGGCTGGATGGAGGAGTATTGTGCTCCCGGGTAGTGCGGACCGGTTCACGTTGTGGAGGATCTGTGGGAACGGTTGACATATGCAAGGGTTAAGTGCTACATATGTCGTGTGGTTAGGGATCCCCAGCTGGGTATAATCGGTTCGAATCGTCGTTGCTCCTCGGTCATGGAGACTCTACCCTCCGACAACTCATCGTAGTTCACAAGCGAAACATGATTGTAGTTGGTTAAAAGAAAGCTAGATCAGGACAAGTGAATGCTCTAGATTAGGCAAATCTAGATTCAGGAAAAGTACTTAACTTGTGAAGTAAATTTTTGGCATAAGGATTCACTACTAGTAAGCTCTTCTGCAAAATGAGTCCTTGATTATTGCTTAGCCTTACCTTGACTCCTAATTAGCCAGCATATCCTTGAGAGTCTTTTCTTTAGTCGGGTAAGTCTTGCTGAGTAATTCCATACTCAGGGTTTTATTCCCTGTTGTTTTTCAGGTTCTAACCTTGTGCTGCTGTGATGGTGTTAAGTGCCGGTGGGCTCGGCCTTCTTATAAGTCTAAGTAACCCTTCTATACTTCTTATTGAGGATGGTCACTTGAGCTAGCATATATTTCAAACTTATACTTTTGTAATCACTCCGATAAAATAATATAAAATTTTTGTAACTTGTAAAATTTGGTAGTAAGATTTCCGCTGCAAAAATATTGGTGTGTGTGATTTGTATTACTTAATCCCACGATCTTGGTTGTAAGTGGTTTATCCGATGTCCTTGGGCAATCGGACGGATCCTGTTAAGTTATCTGGTGCACATGCATAGGTGTCTGAGGTCTTTGAGACAAGGACAGGTGCATGTGGGCCCAATAACTTGGGAGGTTCTGCCACAGCCGAGAAATTCTGTGAGGCAGGGCGAATGAATGAGCCCCCACCAAGCAAGCCTGCGAGGCAGGGCGACCAACCCAGTCCCTGCCGAACAAGTCTGCAAGGCAGGGCGAATGACCAAGCCCTCACCGAGCAAGTATGCGAGGTGGGCGAACGAACAAACCTCTGCCAAGAGGATCCACAAGAAACAAACTCGGGCCAACACTGTCGGCCCACGACCTCCGCGACAAGACACAACTTCACCAAACCATGACTGGACCGTACCTACAGTACCAAAAGGCCTCAGGCAGACACGATGGAACACCCCCATGTGATCCCATGGATATACCCTCACTGAATTTGGGGCCGATCAACTACAGTCGCGGAGACCTCAGCACCAGAGTCTCTACAGTGACCCATACACCAAATAGGACGAGACAATACCCCATATCGAGTGGATACCTGCGCATGTTTGATAGTGACGCAAGGGGTATGATGGAAGATGAAGCAGTACCGGACATGACCTTGAACCTTTCCATAAGCCCACTTTGTGGGACCCACTAGGTACCGTAACGCTGACGTCGAGCAAGCTACAGAGACTTGTATACCAAATGGATATGGAACGCTATACTAGGGGTACAACAACGCACGACCCTACAGACGATGTCACAAGGACTACGCCATCTAGAGGAAGCAAGCCGAGCTCCCTCCTAGTAGAATATGAGTTCCCACTGTAAAGTCCACCCTTGAGCTATAAAAGGGTTGGGCAACTTTCTTTCTTCACACAAGCATACCAGTTGTAACACACCACAGAGCAATACTATGATCAGCAGTACACTAGACTAGGGCGAATGCCAGAACCAGTATAAACCCCGTGTCTTAGTTCATTGCTCGGATCTCCGTGATCCACCATTCAAAGTGAGTCCACACTTGCATCGCCACTAAACACAAATCTATTGTCCCCCGGTTTCCAAAACCATGACAGTTGGCACGCTAGGTAGGGGACTGCAAATGTGCCAAAGCGACTTCTTTCATTCTGATGGCCAGCTACTCATCATCCATTGGGAGCGAGACTTTTTTCTCCCGGGATCTAGATCACCTACGACTCCCTCGATTTCCTTGCCTAGGAGACTGGCGAACTCTGCCTCGTTAGCCACAACGAGGCTAATGCCACAGGCATAGGGCCCAGGCGTTCCACTCGAACCAAGGCGAAGAAATGGTGCCTCAAGAGACGCGCTGTCGCCCTCAAGCGGGGCCTCAATGCATCCGTCGTTGTCGCTAAACGGCGGGCGAACACAGTCCCATCATAAACCTTGAGGAGGACTGGAGCAGTGCCTCAACGGAGCCCGGCTTGGACTCTGACGAGGTGCAAGAAAGAGCCTGCTTCGCGGTCAAGCCACCATGAGGCAACAACAAAAGGGGGAACTCGGGATCCCCCGTCCAAGAGGAGGAATACTAGTGCCAGCATCAGACACGCATCCTCGCCCGTGAAGCCACCCTCCGGCAACAACAGGAGGAGCTCGATGCACTCGTCGAGAGGCTCAACCAGGTTTTTGACAACATTGAGCAGAGACGCCTCGACGCTGAAAAGCCTCAGGCGAGGAAGACCTATGACCAGATCACATAAAGCAGTGATGGTGCGCAGTACTTCCTCAACCCCGGGCAAAACATGGCTGCGGCAGCCATGATGCTCTGATCGATCCTTGAGCGAAACAAGCTTGAGGCAAAGGCGATGTATCGGAACCTCCGCAACCTGGTGGAGTGAGTCACTGTACAACAAGCCAAGGTCGATCGGTGGCAACACTTCAGGATGGAGAGCCATAGCACCCACATGGGTTCATCCTAGAGAAGGGGGCACATGCCTCCCATTCTACTCCGACACTGAAAGTTCCCTTTACCTGGGAACATGATCTAGATGTCGCCTAGAGGGGGGGTGAATAGGCGAACAAAAATAATCACTTTTAAAACTTAAATTCTTACTCTACTCGAAGATCAGATCGTAGTGGAATGAAAGACCCTTCGAGTAGGTTGCAGCGGAATAGAAGATCCTGTCTCAAAATACCCTGCACTTCAAATGTAACTTGTACCACAGATAAGTATTGAAGTGCAGATATAAAGAGTAAATAAGACAGAGAGATAGCAAACAATACAGAGCGAAGCACACAGGCACAAGGATTTATCCCAAGGTTCGGCCAAGCCTAAAATGCTTGCCTAGTCTTCGTTGGAGTTAGCCACACCTGAGCTTGGAGTCTATTTCAACTCCTTCCTCTATTTGCTCAGATCTATCAGTATGACAGATAGAGCCTTCCACTATGTTGATGTTGGTTACAACAAAGCCGCGGCTGCTTACAATCTTCTTGACAGCACTCCGGCAGAGTAACGATACGCTCAAGACTTTTCTCTTGCTCTTAGCAGCACTTCTCCACTCTCTAAAGGCTTATAGCTTTGCCTTCTACACAAACTAGGGAGATATACACGAGAGAGAGAGAGAATCAATCCGAGTGATGTGTACAATTGTTGGCTGCGCTTCTATATCTGTTGGAGGCACCTAGGAGTCCCTTTTATAGACCCAAGGGGCCTAGGAGCCATTGGAATTCATTTTGGAAGGCAATATTTGCTTTCTATCGGGTGGCGCACCGGACAGTCCGGTGCACCACCGGACAGGTCCTGTAGCTTGTCCGGTGTGCGATATCCTTCCAAATCGGGCTCAGCTAACCGTTGGAGCAACGGTCGTCTTGGCTCACCGGACACTGTCCGGTGTACATTGGACAGTCCGGTGCGCCAACTATCCGTTGGCTCAGGCCACGGGTCGTCCACTGATCGCGCTGCCGAACGTTGGTGTAGTCGACCGTTGGCTCACCGGACAGTTCGGTGCACCACCGGACAGTCCGGTGAATTATAGCCGAACGCCACCAAACTTTCCCAAGAGTGGCCTGTTCACCAGAGTTCAGTCTGGCGCACCAGACACTGTTCGGTGCACCACCGGAAAGTCCGGTGTGCCAAACTGAGCTGAGTCTTGGCTGTACACAGCCAAGCCTTCTGCATCTCTTTTCTTTTCTTCTTTTCTCTGTTTCTAACACTTAGACAAATATATTAGTACGCAAAAACCAATGTACTAAGTCTAGAAACATACCTTCTCTTTGATTTTCACTTCTTTAGCATTTGGCATGATTGAGATTGATGTTGGACTCATAAATCATCAAGTCAGCTTGACTTGATCTAGATTGACATTTCTGAGCTCCAACATCCTGCAAAGGTCACATAGAATATCTCCAAACACAGGAACAACCCAAACTAAAGATCCAGGTGCACTTAGCTCTTTTGGGCTGCTTCCAGTTCTGATTTTGACATTGGTTCTCCTTCCAGTGACCTTGTTCACTTTTTGAGCTTCGTCTTGAGCCTTATGACTTACACCACATAATTGTATATGTTACCTCATTGGTTGTAAGTCATGTCCTTATGTAGTGTTCCTTGATGCACCATAACTCTTCTTAACTCGATCAACCTTGATTCCACACGTCTCCTTCTTCACCCCTGGCTTTGGGTTCCTGGTCTCCTTGACTTTCTCCCGTGCACTCGGTACCTCGAAGCTCTTCTTGCTTCCATCCTTGGTTTGATCGATTGTCTCCAAGTTATGCACATCAAGTCTCACTTAAGCAATGTCCATCTTTCTTGTGATGTCCATTATCTATAGATAATTCCGTCTTTGGACCATCACACCTGTTTACTTGTGTTGAACCCTATTAGCTTTGCATAAAGCACCTGTTCAACACTTAGCACACTTGTTAGTCCTTTAATTGGGTTGTCATCCAAACACCAAAACCCTCAAGAGAGCTTTCAATCTCCCCCTTTTTGGTGATTGATTGCAACATAATTAAAGCTTACACAAGAATAAGATTTAAAGCACAAATTTTGAATTCTAAGTTTATAGAATGCTCCCCCTAAATATGTGCTCACATGAAAATCTTAACTTTGGCCTTATATGCCAAATTACACATACTTAGGCTAATTCGAAGCATTACTACACCTTAGCACCTGTGGGATGCATTGTGTCAATAATTAAACCATGATGCGTATAACACACAAATGCATAGAGTCAGAGTTAAACACCAATTAAATGGATATACCACAGGAATATCAACCTACCACTATTTACCATTAATATACCAATTTAAAGCAATTTTTAAAGCACCATAACCACATGAATATCTATTACAGGATAAACATAATAGATGCCAATTTATTCATGTCAACGGAAGCACTAATTTTGCATTATCACCATATAATACAACAAGAAGCATATGATAAGATTTATCAATAACACCCACAAACTAACACATCCTTCCTTAAGATCAAAGGAACTCAAGGAAATCCCTTTAAGATAAGCTTTCCTCTCAGGTTGAGGTAAGCTTTAATGCACTAATTCTCTCCCTTTGACATCAAACACCAAAACCATATTCAAGCAAGAACATAGGATGATGTCAAGGGACAGCAGGGTATTTAGTAGGTAAAATACAACACACTAACATTACTCCCCCTTACACATTAAACATATGCAACACAAGCATTGGAGGAAAATTAAGATACAAATACGCAAAAGGTCAATACCTCTTTTTGTACCTTTACCATGTTACGGTGTACTTCCCATCTAAGTAGGCGGAGTTCCTTTTGCCATGAATTTGAGATTTCCATCTCAAAAGTTTTATCTCTAGGAAGCTCCTTCAAACTTGTGCCTGATCCTTTTCTCGTAGCTAAGACACCAAAAACTTAAGATACCAAATACTTGACTTATGGAGGTACCCAAGTCCCGATTGCTCCATTTCTTGCTCATCTTCCCTTTTTCAACTTGAGACTATACAAGATCACTCAAGAAACAATTAGTCTCAAAAGACACAAGTTATGTGTGCTCCCCCTAAAGTTGTGCATCAAGTATTTGAATGACTTGCACTTTGCACATTCTAGCATCCTCAGAACTAGAGGGGATCACAACAGACCTTGGTCTAGGCATAATATCTCAATTGCATCACAAAAAGATACCAATTGGATAGATGACATAATACAACTTATGACTAGTGGAAATAATGCATGCCCCAAGAAATACAACATTTTACAACCAACCTAGGCATGCTTCACACATGATGATCATTTCAACACATACACAAATTGAAAGATGACAAGATCATGCATATACGGCACAATGTCTAAGTACACCAGAGGGAACAACATTTTAAAGCATAGAACACCTAAGCCAAGATACTACCAATTGAAAGGCAAGAACATAGCTATGATCACAATCAAAGGAACTTCAAGTTATTTAATGAAGTTGTGTAGTTCCATTCTTCATACCTTTGCCTTTTCCTGAATTGCCATGAGAGCACTCGTTGTCACCAATTTAGGGCTCCTTTTGCTCATGCACCTCATAGCTCAAGAAGGTGCATTAAAAGCACAACATGGATTTGGTATACACATAATACCAAACTAGGGTAATCATGTGAATATGGACTAAACAAAATGTCATGCTTGCACACAGGTTAATCATTAAAAACCATATAGCATAACTTACAAAAAGATACATGTTTATCCATGAACACACAATGAGTTAATCATGGTGAATATATCAAATGAAAAGCTACCCATTGAATAATTCAAAAGATATAGCATCTAGAACACACGATCATGATTAAGCAAGCATTATTATGATTTTGGAAATCATGAACTATTGATTGAAAGGTTTTCAACACAGGCAATCTCAAAAGCATAACTATTCCAAGGATAGGTAGCACAACAGTCCAACTTAAGAACAATACTGTTTTTGCAAGAATGTACTTAAGATACACGGGTACCGTCCTTTGGAGAGCAAGTTGCAGATTCTCATCAAAGTCCTTTGCTTGATTCACCAATTATGATTAAGGACCTCCACAACTTAATTAACTCGAGATGAACATGGGATTAGTATTGCACAATAATTCAACCTTGGGTCAATAAACAGACAATAAAATTGACAGCTTAAGTAGAGAGTATGAATTAACCATCTTAAGCTCTCCCATGGTCTCCAGTCCATCTCGAGACACCTGCATGGTCTAGTTGGCACAGTTTGGTACCCATCTCGAGATGGGTCCATAACAATCATCCAAAAGAGCCTTTGGTACCCAAATAGCAATTGTGCTAGTTCTAGGTGATCTCATTCCTGATCTAGCATAAGTGTATGGTTTGGGTCTCCTAAGCGAATAAGATTGAGATAAATTTACTTGCTTAGGAACCTTACCCTTTTTACATACCTTGGATGGATGACCATGCTCACCACACATGTAGCAGAAGCGTCGCTTAACCTGACTTGACGTTTGTTGTTTGTCTTCTTTCTTAGTGGAGGTCATCCCGGAGAGTGCACATGCTTGATTTTTCATGAGCGGACAAGAAGTGATCATATGGTTCTTGTCATTGCATCCGAAGCATCTCCTTATCCCTTCATCCCTGTCTTTGTATGGACAAGAAGCAATGAGGTGGCTTGACTTATTGCACTTGAAGCACCTCCTTTTTCCTCTTCTCTTTTTGCTCTTGGATAACACAGAGAGATGATTAGTGCAAACAACATGACTAATTGAATCTTTACCTTTTTTCTTGTTCATGTTAATCTCTTCATTTTTTGCTTTAGGAACATCCTTCTTATGGAGCTTGACACTTGCTGCAGTTTCTCCCATCTCAAGCTTCTTCACCACGCGCCCGTGGATATCTTGAGAAGGTTGAGCAATGCGTCTTCTCCTTAGTTGCTTTGTTTTCTTGTTCCTTTCTTTATTGATGAGCACTTTTTCTTTTGATCCTGCAGCTTGGTGCTTATTCAAAAGTTGGCTTTCTTTTGAGCAACAGGGGTTAGCACATGGTGATATATTATCTAAATGTGCACGTGTGCAAGAATGAGGTTCACATGAGTTTAAACTAGTAATTACTACCTCATGAGCAATATCGAGCATGATATGGTCATCAACTAATTTATTATGAGAATATGACAACATATCATACTTTTCACCTAGAGCAAGCTTTTCTAAATTTAGCAACTCTACTTGCCTTTCAAGCATGGCATTTTCCATTTTAAGTTCAGCAACATAAGATAAATCATTATCATTATTTCTTTGCTCAATTTAAACTAAATCATACCATTGGACCAAATTCCTATGAGAGTACTTTAGCTCATGTTCTTTGGTCATCTTCTCCAGGCTGTCGTTGGTTTTGATGAGAGTCTCCTCTAGCCTGAGAAGCGTTTCGCTTTGTTCCTTGTTCCTTCTCAACAAATTAACCAAGAGCACTTTGTCTTCTTTGTTGAGATGGGTGTAGAACCGGTGAATCTCTTCTTCTTTCACATCATCGGTCTCATTTTCCCTGTCATTATTATCAGTGGAAGCAAAACAGGAAAATGTACCTTGTGGTGATGAGGACTCATCCTCGCTATCATCCTCATATTCCTCCTCATCATCGCTTTCGTCTCCACCATCATTGTTAGCAATAAGACATTTATTACTAGTAGAAGACAAACCTGCCGGTGAGGTGGATTCATCATTTGGTAGCCATCATTTTTCTTCTCCCTTTGAAAGGTTAGTATCACAAGCAATATAGGGAGTTGAAGCAGTACAATTTGACTCAGAATATTTTATTCCAATTCTATTCCATAGATCATGAGCATCAACAAATAAATCACTATCACTACTCATGATGGCAAAATAGGCACCTCTAGAAAGAGAGTCAACTAAGATGTTGCAAGCATGGTGATTGAGAGATAGACATCTTAGTTCATCATTAGAAGGATTTTGACTAATATTAGAGGGAAAAATACTTTTGCTAAAGATCTGTCTCAAATCAGGATCAATATGCATGAAAGCATTATAAATAGAGATGGACCAAGATTTATAATTAGAACCATCACCTAGAAAAAGTTCTACAGTTACCTCTTGTGACGACATCGTCATCTCCGGACGGCTAAGCCCACACTGGAGAGGCCTAGCTCCGATACCAATTGAAAGTTCCCTTTACCCGGGACACAGGATCTAGATGTCGCCTAGAGGGGGTGAATAGGCGAATAAAAATAATCACTTTTAAAACTTAAATTCTTACTCTACTCGAAGATCAGATCGCAGTGGAATGAAAGACCCTTCGAGTAGGTTGCAGCGGAATAGAAGATCCTGTCTCAAAATACCCTGCACTTCAAATGTAACTTGTACCACAGATAAGTATTGAAGTGCAGATATAAAGAGTAGATAAGACAGAGAGACAACACACAATACAGAGCGAAGCACACAGACACAGGGATTTATCCCCGAGGTTCGGCCAAGCCTGAAATGCTTGCCTAGTCCTCGTTGGAGTTAGCCACACCTGAGCTTGGAGTCTATTTCAACTCCTTCCTCCGTTTGCTCAGATCTGTCAGTATGACAGATAAAGCCTTCCACTATGTTGATGTTGGTTACAACAAAGCAACGGCTGCTTACAATCTTCTTGACAGCACTCCGGCAGAGTAACGATACGCTCAAGACTTTGCTCTTGCTCTTAGCAGCACTTCTCCACTCTCTAAAGGCTTATAGCTTTGCCTTCTACACAAACTAGAGAGATATACACGAGAGGGAGAGAGAGAATCGATCCGAGTGATGTGTACAATTGTTGGCTGCGCTTCTATATCTATTGGAGGCGCCTAGGAGTCCCTTTTATAGACCCAAGGGGCCTAGGAGCCGTTGGAATTCATTTTGGAAGGCAATATTTGCTTTCTATCGGGTGGCGCACCGGACATTCCGGTGCACCACCGGACAGGTCCTGTAGCTTGTCCGGTGTGCGATCTCCTTCCAAATCGGACTCAGCTGACCGTTGGAGCAACGGTCATCTTGGCTCACCGGACACTGTTCGATGTACACCAGACAGTCCGGTGCGCCAACTATCCATTGGCTCAGGCCACGCGTCGCCCGCTGATCGCGATGCCGACCATTGGCGCAGCCGACCGTTGGCTCATCGGACAGTTCGATGCACCACTAGACAGTCCGGTGAATTATAGCCGAACGCCGCCAAGCTTTCCCGAGAGTGGCCTGTTCACCGGAGTTCAGTCTGGCGCACCAGACACTGTCCGGTGCACCACCGGATAGTCCGGTGTGCCAGACTGAGCTGAGTCTTGGCTGTACACAGCCAAGCCTTTTGCATCTCTTTTCTTTTCTTCTTTTCTCTGTTTCTAACACTTAGACAAATATATTAGTACGCAAAAACCAATGTACTAAGTCTAGAAACATACCTTCTCTTTGATTTTCACTTCTTTAGCATTTGACATGATTGAGATTGATGTTGGATTCATAAATCATCAAGTCAGCTTGACTTGATCTAGATTGACATTTCTGAGCTCCAACATCCTGCAAAGGTCACATAGAATATCTCCAAACACAGGAACAACCCAAACTAAAGATCCAGGTGCACTTAGCTCTTTTGGGCTGCTTCCAGTTTTGATTTTGACATTGGTTCTCCTTCCAGTGACCATGTTCACTTTTTAAGCTTGGTCTTGAGCCTTATGACTTACACCACATAATTGTAGATGTTACCTCATTGGTTGTAAGTCATGTCCTTATGTAGTGTTCCTTGATGCACCATAACTCTTCTTAACTCGATCAACCTTGATTTCGCAAGTCTCCTTCTTCACCCCTGGCTTTAGGTTCCTGGTCTCCTTGACTTTCTCCCGTGCACTCGGTACCTCGAAGCTCTTCTTGCTTCCATCCATGGTTTGATCGGTTGTCTCCAAGTTATGCACATCAAGTCTCACTTAAGCAATGTCCATCTTTCTTGTGATGTCCATTATCTATAGATAATTCTGTCTTTGGACCATCACACCTGTTTACTTGTGTTGAACCCTATTAGCTTTGCATAAAGCACCTGTTCAACACTTAGCACACTTGTTAGTCCTTTAATTGGGTTGTCATCCAAACACCAAAACCCACAAGAGAGCTTTCAGACATGCGTCCACATAAAGCATTGCAACAGAGGCATTCACGATGTCTGGGAAATCCTCAATAACCGGCTTCGAGAACAAGAAGAGGTTGAGCAGCCACGCGAAAAAAGGCGCTCGTGCAGCCCCAGCCCACCTGGGGTGGGACCACGCGCATTTGGGCACGAGATACGGAAAGCACAGTTTCCCCCGAAGGTACACGCGTCGGCCAACATCACCAAGTACGACGGCTCCACGAATCCCGCGTGTGTGGCTGGTAGACTATCGACTCGCGTGACGCATGGCGGGGATCAAGGACAACCAGTTGGCCATCTAGTTCCTTCTTGTCCAGCTTGCGAAAGGGGCAAGGGCTTGTCTCAAGCACCTACCGGCCGGCGCCATGGATGATTGGGCCGACCTCCGGGGAGCGTTCATCGGGAGCTTCTAGGGCACCTACAAGCGCCCTGGTAGCTCTTGGGACTACATCCGCATGTTCTCCAAAAAAGGAAACAAACTCCTCGATACCACCGATGCTGATGTGGTGTGGGCCTTCACCGACATCACCACCAATGAGCCCTACTCCATGAGCTTGGACGAGGGTGACCGAAGACAGCCACCAACCTCTTTGACATTGTGACCAAGTTCGCTGATGAGGAAGACGCGGTGGGGGCAATTTTCCAAAAGGAAAAAAGCTCATGTGACGCCGGCGAGCCCAGGTGAGAGAAGGGACCGACGGTAGCACCCCCACAGACGTTGGAGGAATTATTACCGTACCCCACACGCACCGGGGAAGGAGAAGTCACTGCTGTGGATGGGCCGCTCAGGCCACCGGCGAAGAACATCAACGACCATTTCTAGAAGTTGATGGATTCGCAGTATCAAAATCACTACTTTCCCGTCAGCCACAAACTCCAGGAGTGCGAACTTCTAAAGCACTTCATATCCAAGCCGCCGGCCAAAAAGGCAAAGCAGGAAGAGCCGACAAAGCTGGCCAAACAAGAAGCCCTCACTGAAGAGTTCCCCAAAACCACGGGATGCGTGATGATCTTTGGAGGGGGAGATGCATATGCTGATCGACGTTGTCGCAAGGTGGTCCGATGAGAGGTATTTTCTGCAGAGCCCGCCGTCCCGCGATACCTATGATGGTCAGAATTCTTGATTATCTTCGATCAGCATGACCACCTCGACATGATCCCACATCCCGGGATGTACCCCCTCATCATTGAGCTGATCGTGGGGTCAAAGCGTCTCACCAAGGTGTTGATGGATGGAGGAAATGGTATCAACATCATGTACATCGAGACTTTTGATGGTTTGGGCATCCCACGCTCAGCGATGCGCCCCATCTTGGTGTCGTTTCATGGCGTCATCACAGGCCATCAGGCCTAACCCTCGGGTGGATCACCCTGCCTGTCACATTCGGGGACCCCGCAAACTTCCGCACCGAATGACTATAGTTTGAAGTTGTGGATTTCTTAGGATGCTACAACACTATCCTTGGGAGACCGTGCTATGCCAAGTTCATAGTTGTGCCCAACTACACGTACCTGAACCTGAAGATACCATGGCTATGCGGAGTCATCACAGCCACCGCTTTGTTCAAGGCAGCGTACGCCTGTGAGCATTATAGCTCTGAGCTGGTCTCGACGCTTGTTGAATACTAGGGAGGTGATAGTCTAGACACCACCGACGCCTCTATGGTCGGCACTGATGCCGCCAGACCCAAGGAGCGAGGAGGAGACGCTAAGATGACCCCAAGCATCACTAACGTCCCCAAGCACGAGGGTCAGTGGATAGGCCGATACAGGTGCAAAGCACAAGGGCTTCCCAGTTATAGAGTTCGAGAAAATGCTACCCCATCTAGGCAAGGCGTAGTAATTTACATTCGCATGAAAATCAATGAAAGTTGAGAATGTGCATTGAAACTATTGTCTACACCTTGTCCACACCGAGACACATAGAAACATAGAAAATAGGTGTTCCTATAAATGCAAAGGCACACACAGAGGTTCGGTACAAGAATCATAAGAGTCATCATCTAAATAGAGGAAGATGGGCCACAGGTGGGAGGCTCCTTGGTTAGGGGGCGGTCAGGAGGAACCTAACGTCGACTCAGCTTGCAATAAACTAGGTCAAGGGGCGGACTTGCTCCTCAATGATGTCTAGCTCCTCGTCGCTTCGGTCGGTGGCATAACCCTCGGTGATGATGGCGGCGTCGATCTCATCAAAGTGGAAACCATCTGGCCAAGAGCGATGCCACCACCTTGGCAAATGCCTTCGGCGACAAAGCGCTCCACGTGATTGGGCAGCTCCCGCAGGCAATCAATTAGGGGAGCTTCGGTCGATGGTGGAGGGGAGAGGTGGGCGCACACCAAGCTAGCTAGATCTGGGCATAAAACCCGAGCCCGAAGCTCTATACCCGAAATACCCGAACCCGTACCCGTTTAGCCCGAAGCCCGTTACCCGAACAGCTCTAGCGGGTAACGAAACTAAATACCTGAACTAAGTTCAGGCCTAATCGGGTATTAACCCGCGGTACCCGAAGTACCCATTCTACCCGAAATAACCAACATCGTTCAGGCGCCAGGCCGAGCGCTAGCCCCATAGCGACACAGACCACGGGCCACGGCCCAGTTGATAGCCTACTACGAAACCTGGGCAAACCTAGCTCCCTGACCCTGAGTCCTTGTCTCCCTGTCCAGCACTCCGGTCGTGGCTGCCCTGTCCAGCGTTGGCTATGGCGCCCCCTAATCCCCATTGGCCATCGCCACCTGCAACTTCAAGGCTGGTACTCTAGCGCAAGGAGCACTTCCAGTCTTTGTTCTCCGGCAACAGCAAGGCACAGCGGCAACAACAAGGCACAACGGCAACCAACAACCACACCAAGCGCCAGGCAGCCAAGTGCGTACAGCCGTACAAGCATACAGCGCCCTTGCGGGTCGTGGCCTCACCGGCAAGCCGTCGTGGCACCGGCCAGGCGGCCAAGCACAGAGAGCGGACAACGCCCTTGCCGGTGAGCCGCTGCGCTATCGGCCAGGCGGCCACGCGCGGACGCACCCTCGCTGTCAAGCCGCCGCGCCACCAGCCAGACGCGCCCTCACATGTGCTTTTATATATTTCGGGTAAATTGGATATACCCGAACCCGAACCCGAAATTGCAGGTACCCAAAATTGCGGGTCGTGGGTTTTAAAAGTTGTGATCGGGTATCGGTTTCTATTACCCAAATTTACCAAAACCCGAACTACCCGACCCAAACTAATCGGGTAACCCGAATGCCCAGTTTTATTGCCAGCAACCAGACAAAGCTCTTGGAGTTCGGAGTTCCTCTCCGAAACAAGGGTGTCCGCCCGACGCCCCGCAGCAACGACATTTTCATAGGTAAGAGCTCGCACGTTTTCTCTATGGTCGCTGCCCTCACATCATCCGCCGCAACCTTCGCATCCCGTGTTTGAACGAGCATCTTATGGGGCTCTGTGGGAGGAAAAGCATGAAGCAATCAAGGGCGGCAGATGGTCAAGACATGAAGGGTAAGAAAGGGGCGAACCTTCGGCTGCGTCGTGCTCCCTTGCAAGCTCTGAGCCTGCCTGCACCAGGTGAACCTCCACCTCCCGCAATGATGATTCGGCTAGATCGGCGCAAGACTTCACTCCGTGGAGCGCCACCTTTAGTCGAGAACTCTTGTTTTGAAGGAGATCCAAGTCACCACAAGCTTTGTCGCACTCCACATGCAAGGAAGACGCCTTGCCTCGAAGGCGGCATATCTCGGAGCAGAGGTCGGAAAGCTCATGCTCTTCCTCTTTGGCGCGGGCAACACTCGTGCAGAGCTGCCTCGCCTCCACCTGAGTCGTTCGCAGCGCCTCCACCTGAGCTTTCGCTTAAGCAAGAAGGCGCTAGAGAAAGAAACCATACAAACAATATGGATCAACAAAAGATCATGGAAAGAACGACCACAAAGGAAATACTTACCCACCTGAAGGGGACAAAGTCCCCCGTCACCGATGCTCGAGCAGTCGAGATCGCATCCTCAAAACCACAAAGCATGTGCTTAACAGTTTCTAGGGCTGCGTCAACTCGGAGCGATGCCGACTCGAGTCGCCTCCACTCCTCTGCCTCCGCTTTGCTACCCTCCAAAGCCACACGGGCAACGCGATCCAGCTGGCAACCATGGCCGGTGTTGTTTGCTCCCGAAGACCGACGGACCCGAGGGCTTACTGCCCACCTCTAAGATGCCCTCGGTTGCGATGATGGTCGGCGGGGGTGCAAGAGTAGGAAGAGGCAGGGGCAGAGCAGATGATCCCCCTTGTGAGGACACACCAGGGGCAACTATGCCCACCGCTAGGAGTTCCACTAGGGCAGAGATGGACGACGACGAGTCGATGAGAACCACCTTCAGGAAGGTCGCGCTCGCCGCACGTGGAACGCCTGGGACAACGGTGCCACCGCCACGGGGGAGGAAGGTGATGCATCGCCCGGGGGACACCCTTGGGAGCTGGAAGGGGCAACGCCCGATAATCGCAACCCGAAGGCCTAGGGAGATAGAGACACCGCTCTGACCACCAAGGTTGGGGCCCTCATAGACTTGTGCGGCACGTACGTGCTGGACGGAAAGAAGAAAAGAAGGGAGCATCAGACAGAAAATGAAGGACCAGGAGCAAGAATGGGAGCAAATCGACATACAGGGATGATCGCTTCCTGGTAATCACTTTCCCTAGCACAACCGACAAGGGAACAAAAGTTCGCAGCGCAACCCAAGAAGCCACGTCCACGCGGCGCCCTGTGGGATCCAATGGCGTCGCAGGGGACACCGACACCTGTGTTGTCGCTCTCGCAGCAGTGACTGCCATGAAATCGATAGAAGGCACCGCAACTGCGGCAGGATCCACGGTCAGCCGCCCATCTCAGTCGGGGCATTAGAACTGGTTGTGGCATCACCGTGGCGCGATGGACCATCGACCAACGTTGTGATCTCCGCTCCACAAGAAGTAGTGGAAGATGCTTCCTCTGAGCTAGGAGGGGGAGCGGCTCCCTCGCCCAACTCAACTGGGCGCACGACATCCATGCCCTTCTTCTTCTTTGCTTGAAGGCACCTCATGTGCACCCCCAGGGTCTCTCGTCACACTACCAGAATCAATCGCTTTGCCGAGTGCCTGAAGCACTCGGCGAAGCGTTCAAAACACTCGGCAAAAGCTTTGCCGAGTGTTACACTCGGCAAAGAAGGCTCGGTGAACAGTGCATCGGCAAAGCCTTCTTTGCCGAGAGCTTTTTATCGGGCACTCGGCAAAGATCTTTGCCGAGTGCAATTCGGCACTCGGCAAAGAAAAGCAGCCGTTACGGCGTCGAGTGACGGAGACGGCGGCTTTGCCGAGTGTCCCACCTGACACTCGGCAAAGAAGTTAGTTTTGCCGAGTGTCTTCCGTGCAGCACTCGGTAAAGAACCCGCCAGGGAGGGTCCCCATGTCAGGTTCTTTGCCGAGTGTCCCGTGTGGCACTCGGCAAAGCCGACCTCTTTGCCGAGTGCCAGGGACGCAACACTCGGCAAAGAACCTAAGCCGGTGCCCAGGTCTGGGCTCTTTGCCGAGTGTTATGACCTTGACACTCGGCAAAGAGGCTCTTTGCCGAGTGTTACACTCGGCAAAGTGACCAGTATATACCTTTTTTATTTGTTTTTTGTATTCCATCCACACAAACAGAAGATATCACATATATATCACATATATACATCACACATATCATCACAGACATAAATAGCCAACACAAACATAAAACCGTCACCACAAACATAAATATCCATCACAAACATAAGTGTTCAACATAAGTATCAAACACAAACATAAGTCTCTAACGTCGCAAGCTCTCACATAAGTATCAAACACAGACATAAGTATTATACACAAGTACAGAAGTCTAAAGCAATGAAAACACAACACTCATGGAGGTGGGCGGCTTGACCGGGGCTGCGTTGGGCTGAACCCTTCCGGAGGATTGTTGGATGCCTCCCCAGATTGGCCCTGCACAGAGAAGAGATTGCATGTGTTATACCAGATGCATTACAAACATCTAACTACAATTTTGATACTCACAGGAGTGTGGAAGAGAGCAGGGTCAACTGGAGGGAACAATGGAGGTGGCGGAGCGATGCCCTGTGCGGCGCCAAGGCTCTGCATGTACTGGAACATCTCCGCCATCCTCTGTTGATCTGCCCGGCGGGCCTCCCGCTCCGCCTCCCGCTCCGCCATCATCCTCGCCTCCATCTCGCGACGTTCCCTCCTCTCTTCTTCTAGTTGGGTCTGTAATATTACAAGCCAACGTTATAGTAACTCAAAGAGTAGGTATATAACTCAAGGAAGGACGAGTTACACTAACCTCGAGTGCCTGTATGCGATGCTGTGAGCTGTCGTGCCGAGGTCGTATGACTGGACTCGAGCCCGTGCTCCTTGCTCTCACCTGAGACAGAGTGGGAGTGGAGGACGAGTCGATTGCCCCGTCGGCAATCCAGTACCGCCCATGTCTCTTGCCTCCTCCGACCCTCATGAGCACATCGGTGTCGATCGGCTGGGTGCTCGGATCATAGTCTGGGCCATGGACCTCCTGCGCCATGGCGGTGTAGTCATGGAGGCGGCTGTAGACGGCGGGGTTGGTGTAGGCCTCGGGCCCGTCATCCGGGTTGTAGGTGACGTCGGACGTCGCCTTACCCTTATGGGCCATAGCATAGGCCGAGAAGGTGGAGCAAGGCCTTCCACCATGTGACGCCGACTGCAACGAAAACCAACGAGATAGTTAGAAATAATATCTAACTTAGTGCTATATATCTAAATAAAAAAGGTGGCGTACCCATGCTTCGGCATATTGGCCCAGGCTCCGGCTGCCTTGGTGGTGGGAGGGGCCTTGCATCATCAAACGCCGTTCCCGGCTAGCTGTGTGCGCCTCGTCCCACTCAGCCGAACACCACCTATCCACCATCTGCTCCCAGCACAGAGGATGTGCGGCGCACCAATGTGGAATCATCTGCAAAGTAAACACGTAAAGTGCATATCAGAAGATAAAATAAAATTCATGTATCGAGTACTGGTACCAAACATGCATGACTTTACCTGCAGGTACTGCTCCCTGGTCAACGACATGGTTCGGGCTTGAGTTTTGGTCACCTTCTCCCCAAGGACGGAGCCGTGGTAGGTGATGATGGCCTGGATGCGGGCCTCATAGTGCATGTCCACGACGAGCTTCTTACAGCTCGTGGTGGCCACCACATCCGCCCTAGCCTCGTATCCAGCATCGCATCTGAAGAAATCCTGCATACAAAAACGATGTATCCATACATTATTTCAAGAATTTGCAACGAATGCGACATATTTTACATTATACTAAGACTTACCCACAGCTCTTGCTTCACCCGCTCCGCCTTATTATTGAATTCCCTGCCGTCCCGGTCTACTGCATCGGGGGCGACGGCGTAGTGGTCAAAGGTGAAGGCTGGGCCCGTCACTCCGGCGTACTCCACAAGTCCAGGGAAGTGTTCCCTGCACAGCAGGCCGAGGATGCCATTGGGGGGGCGACGATGACCCCCAGCATAATCCAAAACCGTCTAAGACCTGTCCAAGTGATAAATAAAAAGTATTAGTTTATATTATGATTTTGAACACATAATATGAACAAGAATGAAGAACATAAAGTTACATACCTCTCCCCTTCCGGCCGAATCAGCGGTCGTCTGTCCCGAAGTATGGGACGCTGAGGGAGACTCGCGGGGCCTCGCAGGTAGATGCTCCTCGAACTAGAGCCGCCTGAACCTGAGGCGTCCTGCTGCTGGTCGTCGTCGTCCTGTTGCTGGCCGTCGTCGTCCTGAGGCGCCGCCTGCTGCTGCGCTGCCTGCTCTGCCTCGTCCTGTTGCGCTGCCTGCTGTGCATCGTCCGCCATCCTACTCCTCCTCCCCCTCCTCCTCCTCAGGAAACCGCCCACCATATTTGTCCAACAACCTGCAATTAAGAGTAAACAAATAAGCACATATAAAAAGATGTATTTAAAAACAGGTGCGAAATAAAAAGTCATATAGCATTACATCGATTAAAAATAATCTTCATATGTGTCGGGGTTAGCCGGATCATAACTCTCATCATCACTATCAAGCATTTCAATCTCCACACCATCGGAAGAAGCAAGTTCGTCAGTAATGTCATTGCCTTCAAGGATTACTAAGTCATTATCATTTTGCACCTCATCCTCCTCCTCATCAACAACCATTTCAATATCTACGTCCATTCCGATAGCTTCGGTTAAGTCTATCTCAAATCGCCCTTCTAGCCCATCTTCTTGGAAGAACTCTCCATCAAATGTGTCCGGGTCTAAGTTGTAATCTTCATCGTTAGGAACAGGTAACCTCCCGTGCGGCGATACCTTATACACAACATCCCAACCCTTAAGATGTTCTTTCGTTTGACACGCATATGGGAGATAATACACTTGTGTGGCCTGTTGGGCAACGATATAGACATCGTCTCCTGCTAAGGTGGAATCCTGTCGAATTTCGACTATCCCAAGATTAGAATGTGTCCGTCTCGTCACTTGAGGGTCAAACCAATGACATTTGAATATCACTGGAGTAAGAGGTTTGGAACCATAAAAATTGAGTTCATATATTTCTTCAATTCTTCCATAATACTCGACCTCGTCAAGCCCGGGCGTAAAGACTCCAGAACACGTGGTTTTTCGATTGGGCCGACTTTGGTCGTAGCTTGTTGTGCGAAAACGGTATCCATTGATGTCATACCCAGAAAATTTCCTGACCCTATAGGCAAAGCCATTGGCTACTTGTCTCAACTCGGCACTCATAGACGGCTCTCTTTGGCCCTGCAAGTTCAAACACGCTAGATTGTTATATTATTCGCACGTAAGAGCAACTTGGAATAACAAACTAAGCACGTACCTTATGTTTAAACCAGGAAATGAAATCGGGCAATCCATTTCCCGCACCCTTTCTAAGAAGGGTATCATATTCCTGTGGAGTTGGGTCCCTTGATCGACGCCAGAATTCATGAAGAAATTGCTCCATGTATGGCGTCACCTCTTCAAGGTTGGTCAATACATATAGCATGATATGGCGCCACTCTTCATGTCTCAGGGTCTTGATGGTCGAACCACTCGCGCTTCCGAGTTGCCCTCGAAAAATGCTGAGGTTCGATTCATTGCCGCCATCATTGTAACGAGGGGGTGGATTATGCACGCTCGGCAGTTTGTCACCATAGTAAGTTGTTGTGAAGTTTGACACCTCCTCCAGTATGTATGCCTCTGCAATGGAAGCCTCGATTTTGCATTTATTTCTACATTTCTTTCGGATACTCTTTAGACATCTCTCGATTGGATAGCACCAACGTCCCTGCACGGGCCCCCCATTCGTGCCTCATATGGGAGATGAATAATCAAATGCTGCATCGGATTGAAGAAGCCGGGTGGAAAGATCTTCTCCAGCTTACACAGTAACACGGGTGCCATCCTTTCCAAGTCTGCAATCATGGTCCGAGCTAACTCTTTTGCACAAAGCTGGCGAAAGAAATAGCTCAACTCTGCAAGCGCTAGCCAGACATGCTCAGGGACATAGCCTCGAACCATCGCCGGAAGAATTCGTTCAATCCATATGTGGAAGTCATGACTCTTCATCCCTAAGACTCGCAGAGTAGATAAGTTCACCCCCCTACTAAGGTTAGCTGCATACCCATCAGGGAACATTAACATCTTGATCCACTGTAGTACTTCCTTCCTCTGGGCCCTGCTCAGGACGAAATCGGCCTTAGGCCTTCTCCATGTCTTACCACCACTAGGCGGCTTCATCTCTTGGTTTGGTCTATCACATAACTCTGCCAGATCCACTCTTGCCTTTACGTTATCCTTTGACTTATCAGGAATCTCCATAATTGTCGCCCAAAGTGCCTCGGCGACATTCTTTTCAGTGTGCATCACGTCAATGTTGTGTGGAAGGAGCAGGTCATCATAATAGGGGAGCCGAGTCAAGCCCGACTTATGTGTCCACATATGTTGCTCACCATATCCCACAAAACCACCTTCTGGGTTGGCCACGAGACCATCTATCTGTTCGCGAACTTCGGCACCAGTCATCATTGCAGGTGGGTGGTCTGTCACCACGACACCTTTCGTAAAGTTCTTGATGTCTTGTCGGAATGCATGGTCAGGAGGGAGAAATTGTCGATGTTTATCGAATGACGAATATTTGCCACCCTTCTTCAACCAAATGAACCTAAGAGCTTCCTTGCAAACTGGGCATGGGAACTTACCGTGAACACACCAGGCGCAAAATAGCCCATACGCCGGAAAGTCATGCATGGAGTACTGGTACCAAACATGCATTTTGAAGTTTGTCTTCGTAGCTCGGTCGTACGTCCATACCCCTTCCTCCCAAGCATGGACCAATTCATCAATCAAAGGCTCCATGTACACGCCCATTTTATTCCCCGGGTGTCCAGGAATTATCAACGACACGAATATGTTCTGTCTTTGAAAGCATACGCCGGGGGGGGAGATTGATGGGGATAACGAACACGGGCCAACATGTGTATGGGGCAGCGGTCATTCCATAGGGATTGAACCCATCTGTGGCCAGCGCAACACGAACATGTCGAGCCTCTTTGGCTTTCTCATGGTGAATGGCATCAAAGTGGGTCCATGCTTCACCATCGGATGCGTGAACCATCTTGTCAGGATTGTATCGTTTGCCTTTTTTGTGCCATGTCATCTGTTTCGCGGATTCATCTGTCATGTATAGACGCTGGATCCTCGGTATGAACGGAAGGTGGCGTAGGATTGTCACGGGGATGTCGAGCTGCTTCTTCTGTCCATCACCAGAGTCTACCTCCATGAACCTAGACGATTTACACTTCGGACAGTACTTTGCCTCAGTGTGTTCTTTCCTAAATAGGACGCAGCCCTTCGGACAAGCATGTATCTGCTCATACGTCATCTTGAGTGCACGAAGGAGTTTCTGTGCCTCGTACATGCTCTTTGGCAGAACGTGATCCTCCGGAAGCAGGCTGCCAATAACTGTCAACAAACCATCGAAGGCGTCTCGACTCATGCTATACTGCGACTTCAACGCCATTATACGCCCAATGGCATCCAGTTGAGAAACCTTTGTCTTGCCGTGAAGGGGTTTCTGTGCCGCGTCAAACATGTCGTAGAATGCCTTTGCGGTCGCCTCTGGCTCGTCCTCCGTACGTCCTTCGGCGAACTGTGCCTCGTGATAGTCGTTCAACATGTCTGCTACCCCGGCATCAGCATCGTAATCCTCGACGCGTTGTCTCACCACCTCCTCTCTCGTGCGATGCGCTTCACCATGGAAGATCCACCGAGTATAGTCCGGCGTAAATCCATTCTTCCAAATATGTTCTACCATGGCCTTCTTTGGTTTTCTTTTCCGGTTGTCACATTTGCCGCACGGACAAGGGACTAGGCTAGCTCCTTTAGCAGCTTCGCCATATGCCCGTTCCACGAAAGCATCGGTCTTCCTAATCCATTCTGGGGTGACATCATTACGTCGAACGCGGCCCGTGTACATCCACTCACGGTCCTCCATCCTCTAACATATATAACCGAGTATAGTTTAATATAGACATGTAATGCATGTACACTACGTTCCTACCTTCTAATAGGTGAGGATAGGTCTTAATCCCACCCGCGGTTGCGTAGATGGAGTTAGTTTCCATGCTCTACTCCGATCCGAGATAGAATTTCGGCAGCACCTCCCCGCTGTTCTCCGGATACACGTCCTGGCAGGGAGAGTGTACTGTCCGGAGAACAACAGGGAGGTGACGCCGAAACTCTTTCTCGGACCGGAGTAGAGCATGGAAACTAACACCATCTACGCAACCGCGGGCTGTCCAAAAAACGTGGACAATTCGAAACTGATACATTTGTAGATATGCAAAGATCTGCATATCTACACCGTATCACTTTCGAACGGGAGACGCCTAACTGGGTTACGTGATCTACGACCATGATGCGGAAATAGAGGTTATACCTAGGGTGGCGGTGGAGTCAGGCTAGTGGGGCTGTGGCGGGTCGGTGCAGTGGCGACGCGACGCGGTGCAGGCAGACCCGCAGCGGCTAGGAAGACAAGTATCTTCTCTGTAAAAAAGAAACACAAGTCTATTAATACAAAAGCCTAGCAACAGAAAATTTCGGCAGCACCTCCCCTGCACGGGGAGGTTTCAAAATCCTGCAAATAAAACTATCAGCACGATGGCTGACATCCACGCATAATTCAACGGCACGATGGCCGGCAATCCACAATACTAAAACTAATCATTTCATATAAATCATACACGTATAACATAAATCAAGTAATCACCTTAGAGGTTTCGGCACGGTCGAGACGACGGGTCGCGGGCGAGGCGCCTGGCGGGCGAGGGCACGGCGGGCGCGACTGCGGCGATCGCGAGGGCGGGCACGGCGGGCACGGCACGGCGAGCGCGGGCCTGGGCGGGGCGACCGCGGCGTGGGCGTGGGCGCGGCGGCGTGGGCGAGCGAGGGCACGGGCGCGACGGCGTCGCGGCGGCGCGGTGGGCGCGGTGGGGTCGCGGCGGTCGTGGGCGGCGCGCGGGCGCGCGGCGAGCGCGGGCGGCGTGGGCGGCGCGCGGGCACGCGGCGAGCGGGCGGCGTGGGCGCGCGGCGAGCGCGCGGGCAAGCGGCGGCGTGGGCGAGGGCGAGCTCGAGGGCGAGGGCGACGGCGAGCTCGCGGGCGACGGCGACGGCGATACGGGCGGCGAGCTCGGGCGTACGTGGGGGCGCGGCGATACGGCGAGCTCGGGCGTGGGGGCGCGGCGGCGAGCTCGGGCGTGGGGGCGAGGGCGACGGCGAGCTCGGGCGTGGGGGCGCGGCGGCGGCGATACGGGCGGCGAGGGCGCGGCGGCGGCGACGGTGAGAGAGTGAGAGAGTGAAGTGAGGAAGAAAGGGTAACTGCGTATGTATACGGTCTTTGCCGAGTGCCCGCGATCTGGCACTCGGCAAAGATTTTTTTTTAATTTTAAAGTACACTTTGCCGAGTGCCCTAGATGCGGCACTCGGCAAAGGCGCCTTTGCCGAGTGTCAACCGGGAGACACTCGGCAAAGATTCTATCCTTACGCTTTCCCGAGTGTGACCCCTTTGACACTCGGCAAAGCATTCTTTGCCGAGTGTCACCTGTTGACACTCGGCAAAGTGTATTTTCATTTTTAAAATTTTGTCTCCCAAACTTTTTGTGGTATGTTCCTACACTATGTAGACCTACATGTATCATTTGTGGACAATTATAACATAGTTTCCATAGTTAGTAGATTTAGTTCGTTTATTTGAATTTCTTCGGAAAATTCAAATTTGAACTGCAGGTCACTCGAAACTTGGAAAACCGTGCATGAAAAAATGATATCCATGTTACTTAGCATAAGTTACGACCGATTGCAGAAGCGTACTAGAAACTTCGAGCAACATGCTCACTAAACATGGCCGTGAACTTGGCATCCACATGTTTAAAAATTGTATAAAACACAAACCAAGTCAGAAAATCATGAAACTTGTCCACGTGTCATGATATCATATGTACAGGCTGTGATAAAAATTTTAGAATGTTTGGAGAAAGTTGTGAGACACTATGTGTAGAAACCTAAGAGGACTACACATGAAATCATAGAGTTTCAATGTGAATCTAGAAGGTTTCTACACATAGTGTCTCACAACTTTCTCCAAATACTCTAAAATTTTTATCATAGCCTCTACATATGATATCATGACACGGGGACAAGTTTCATGATTTTCTGACTTTGTTTGTGTTTTATACAATTTTTAAACATGTGGATGCCAAGTTCACGACCATGTTTAGTGAGCATGTTGCTCGAAGTTTCCGGTACGCTTCTGAAATCGGTCGTAACTTATGCTAAGTAACATGAATATCATTTTTTCATGCACGGTTTTCCAAGTTTCGAGTGACCTGCAGTTCAAATTTGAATTTTCCGAAGAATTTCAAAAAACGAACTAAATCTACTAACGATTGAAAACTATGTTATAATTGTCCACAAATGATACATGTAGGTCTACATAGTGTAGGAACATAACACAAAAAGTTTGGGAGACAAAATCAAAAAAATAAAAATATACTTTGCCGAGTGTCTGGATAAGACACTCGGTAAATCGTCCTTTGCCGAGTGCCAGCTGCGCGGCACTCGGCAAAGAAGCATCTTTGCCGAGAGCCGACTGTTGGCACTCGGCAAAGACTGACGGCCGTCAGCTTTGGGACGGCCGCTGACGGCCCTTTGCCGAGAGCCCCCTTTGCCGAGTGTTTGACACTCGGCAAACATGGAGTTGCCGAGTGTGGAGCTGTACCGAGTGTCCTACGCTCGGTAAAGACGCTCGTTACCGAGAGCCTAGCTTTGCCGAGTGCGGCTCTCGGCAAAGCCGTCTTTGCCGAGTGCCCGAGAAAAGGCACTCGGCAAAGCGGCCGGCACTCGGCAAAGGCTCGGATTCCGGTAGTGTCACTACTTTTCCACTTACGCTCCGGCTGAACTGTGACCCCTTCGGGGAGTGGTGGAAGACTGGGCGCCAGAGGACCAATCCCATGCAAGGACCACAACTCAACATCACCCGCGAAGCGAAACAAAAAGAGAGAGGAACAGACAGAAGGGCTCACCAAGGGCTAGATGTCCTCGTGCATGAAGGACCCTGACGGCAGCGAAGTGGCGACCTTGACTCTTGCCTCGATCTTGCACAGCATGAGCGGCTCGGTGGAGTGGCGATCGGGGTCATTAACACCGGAATACTTGTGCATCGGCCTCTAATGAGCCATCAAGGGCTGAACTCGGTGATACATAAAGACGCGCACCAATCTCGAACCAGTGAGACCTTGCTCCTTCAGCGTCTTGAGCACCACCAAAAAAGGTTCCACCTCAACCTTCAGACCCGACTCCGCCTCACAGTTCCAGTCCTCCATAGACACCGGCTCCCGACCGGTAAAGCACGGGGCACTGCTAGCCAGGTTCTTGACATAGAACTATTCTCCCTTGGAACTCATGGAGGTGGGAAGCAGGATCTTGAGATAACCCACCTTCCCGTTAGAACGGAGTTGGAAGTTGACCGAACCAACGTACA
Organism: Zea luxurians; assembly: GCA_029449295.1. Taxonomy (NCBI): domain Eukaryota; kingdom Viridiplantae; phylum Streptophyta; class Magnoliopsida; order Poales; family Poaceae; genus Zea; species Zea luxurians. Next base: position 46,104,128 of record JAOPSE010000005.1, on the reverse strand, counting down.
GTTGGTCGCCACAGACCAGGTCACCCTACCACTAAAGAAGTATTGCCACAACTTCTAGTGGGGATCAATCCTCAGGAACGCCTCACATAGGATGATAAAGCACGCCATGTGCAAGAAGGAGTTGGGATGGAGGTTTTGTATCTCCAGCTCATAGAAGAACAGTAGCCCCCGAACGAAGGGATGCAAGGGAAGTCCGAACCCGCGCTCGTAGAAAGGCGCAAGAACCACCACCTCATCATCTCGGGGCAGTGGCACATCACCTTCTTTCTCCAATCTCCATCAAGAGACCTCCTTGATTGGAAGAAACCCTTTTCTCTCTAGGCCAAGGAGGCGACTATCATGGATCGGGTAGGCAATGAATGATGCCATTACCATGAAGCTACCAGGATGGAAACAAGAACACAGAAGCAAAAGCAACGCGGCAGAAGACGCACGGGCGAGAAGACACGGTGAGCATAACCGACTCCAAACACCTTTGTATCCTTTTTGTACGCAGAAATGGGCAAGTGAACCAGTGCCCGGAGGATGGGCACCATGGACCACATATGGGGATCCACCTCATCAGTAACTCCCCTGCCTCAGGCGCCGTGGGGAGGAGGAGGAATCAGCAACGGACAGAACAATTGACCACGTCGTCAAGCCAACTACACATGACAAGGTGAGCAGGCTGTTTCGCATCCCATCAAGCCACCCACATCGGACAGAACCATGATGGTTCCTGTGACAACCCTCCCAAGTTATCTGGCCCACATGCACCAATCCTTGCCTTAATGGCTTCAGATGGCTGTGCACATGTACCGGGTAACTTAACAAGGCTATCGAGTTCACCAACTGGAACTCATCATCCCAAGGATCTCCCACATAACAGGTATATTACAGTAATCACATTTGATACACACACATTGGAGATAGAGCGGAAGACTTTTACAAAGTACACTTTACATTCCAGAACTCAAGTTTTACATGGTAGAAAGAGATGTATTTATTATAAGTCCAGATAGTACTCGAAGGGCATAACTTAACTACAATAATTGGAAGGGTGAAGCCTTCCCATAAGAGATATATAAAAACCTTCTAAGCTTCAAGTCCTCCACATGAAGTAACTAACCCAAAGATAAGGAAAAAAAACTTCTCCTACAAAAACAACAAGGGATAAAACCCTGAGTATGCAATTACTCAGCAAGACATACCCGACTAAAGAAAAGACTCTCAAGGGTATGCTGGCTTTTGGGAATCAAGGTAAAGCTCATCAAAGTTCAAGGACTCATTTTGCAGAAAAGCTTACTAGAAGTGGGTCCTTAAGCCAAGTTTTATTTCACAAGTTAGTTTATTACCTGAAACTTCTAGCCTAAATCTAGCATTTTCCTAATCTAGATCATTCACTTGACCTACACTAGGTTGCTTTTAAAATCCAAATTTTGTTTCGCTTGTTATCTACGATGAAGGGCAGCGATCCAATCTTCATATCCGAGAAGTAACAGCGATCCGAATCGATTAATACCCAGCTGGGGATCTCCAACCACACGACATATGTAGCACTTAACCCTTGCATATGTTAACCATTCCCACGGATCCTCCACTACATGAACTGGTCCGCGCTACCCGGGAGCACATTACCCTACCATTCAGCTTCTTGCCAGGAGGGTAACTGTTACTCCCACCATCTCCCACGCCTAGTGCACGGTTGTCTTTTAACGTATGGAATAGCCGGGTTTAGGCTTACCCATGATGAGGTATGTGGCCAGTTAAAAGGTCCTAGATCATCAGGCCAACAATCGGTACGGTCCTTAATCGACACAGATGGGCAACCTTTCCTGCTCAGCGTCTGGTCCCGTTTTAAACTATTTCAAAATTTTGGCGCCTGGCAGAGGGGCCATGCCTGGATAATAAATTTATCAACGTCTTGATGCCTTCATTATCCCAAACACATTTTCTTTTTTGAAAAAACATGAGTCGTAGATCAAAAACATTTTTCTTAGTCTATCAGCATGACTAAGCATCTCTAGCTTTTGTAAAACAGGTGACAAGGTGTGGTAATCAACCATTCAAGGATGGTAATGCATCAAGGGTTTAATCAATAAACTCCTATAACCTAATGCAACATATAAGTGATAAAAATTTTGTAAACACAAGGAAGGTGGCAAATGCACCGGGGCTTGCCTTATTGCAGGAGAAGATCCCAAAATTATTCTACTCTGGTAAGTAGTTAGATAAAACTCCACCACTGGATCAACAGGCACTGAAGTGAACTCCTTCTTCAAACATCACTTCTTCTAGGTGTTCTACATGAAATGATATGAATATGAATGCTTGCTTATGTCAAATAGAATGCAACTCGTCAAAGAGACAACACAGATTACTACTAGACTAAATCTATAATCCAGCATCTTAAGCTACAATTACCAGGGAGCTACTTAACCCTAGACCTCACCTATCACTCCAAAACTTGTTAAGCCACCTCATCACTTCATTAAGACACTAGGTGCCCAAGTACTCAAGGTTGAAATCTTCATTAAGACACTAGGTGCCCAAGTACTCAAGGTTGAAATCTTTTTTCTATTTTGAGCAACAATTAGTTTGCTAAGAAAACCCCTGCTCAACAGCTTTAAACATTACCCAAAAGCCAATATGTCCTTGATAAGCTTACACAAATTTTTCTACAATCTTTAGTGCTCTATTTTTAAACACTTCCAGCACCCAACATTAATTTTGGTGACCAACATATCAATCTAACCTATCTATACAACATGCCAGCTAGAGGGAGTAGCGAACTAGCTAATCACGACTAATTCAGACTCAGGAACTGAGAAACCACGACGATCCCTGGTTCATCCCAAACACCGATCAGCAGGTGAGCGACGCCAGAAGCATTGGGTAAAATACAATCTAAATCCTTTCTTCTCCAATCCACCATGCACAAATATGGAATAAGGACAACGGCGCTAACCATAGCCAACCACAATCACACTAGAATACATTTCTTTTGGACTTTCACCCATATTTACGCATATATCCGAACCATACCTGCTCTAACACGTGACAAAGCCGAAGAAGTGAGAGGAACACTTAGGGCAGCACGGAAAAAGCACGTCGAGCACGACAGCTTACAGAGCGCAAAGAGCTGCAGGAGATAACAACAACAATAATGCTAAATACATGGCCAGCAATTCCAAACAAAAAATCGACAGCGAACCCGTGAGACAGGCTCCTAGCGGCCTCACGACGACACCGCGAGTGCGATGAAGTCGGAGGAGAGGTTACCGGATGTCGACGACGACGACGACGCGAAGGAGCTGCGGGGTTGAGTGCGTCACGAGGAGACCGCGACGAAGTCGTAGCGGCTGTGGACGTGGCTACAAGCATTGATCAAGGTGCAGGACGTGGAGAGGACGACGTGCAGCCTGATCAGCGAACAGGTGAAGCTCGACCAAAGAGAGGGAGTGGAAGTGGAGGTCCAACGTTGAGGCATGAATGATGCGCTTCGCTGAAACTGCTACTGTATGGGTTACGCACGCCTGGCTGATGGCAGGAGACGACTGCTGGAGGGTAAAAGAGCTGGAGGCGAGTGGTGAGACCAAATGGCCGGAAGAAGAAGGATGAGCAGTGAAAGAGACGTCCGCGACAAGAAAATCAGAGGGCGGCTGGGAGAGACGAAGTGAGGCAAGCGTTACAGGGAAGATGCTTAGGGCCAGGAATGCACGTCGTGTATGTACCAGAAGGAGCAGGAAGTTACACGTGGCTATCCTTATCACAGTGGAAGGAGCGCGATAGAGCTAGCACCGGTCGAGTTTGGATATGTGGCCGCGATGGAATGGCGCAAGCAAAACTGGCTTCAGTTAAGCGGCAAAAGTTTGGATTTAGCGGTGTCCACACAGGAGGCAAATAGGTGGACAGCAGCATGCGTGCCCAACCATCGATCAGAGAAATGAAACTAAGTTCCCAGCCGGCCTGACAGCCCAATTTCAAACGAATTTTACTCCGACAATTTCTAAGCAACATGTAAATCGTCCTTAATCAAAGTCGTACACTGATCGATGCTCTGTGCCAAAGTTCGCTAGAAATCACTGAAACTCGACTTCAGTTTTCTGAATCTGCCCATTGTATAGAACCGAACCCCTCCTCCAAACTGAACATAGTTCAGTTTTAGATCCAAAACTGGACAGCACAAACTGAAGCACAATTTTTTCCTAGTTCCAAACGAATTCAGAGGTGTATTGTTTAATAAAATTTGCTCCCCAACAATATATCTCCTAGTTTGTTGTGCTGAAAATCGACCGCAAGTTTGCAGATTTGGAAGTTACAGGAGTCCGATGCTGAGAAGAGCAAACTGTTTCCGAACATTCAATGGACCGAACTGAACCTGAAATTGCAGCACTCTCCTTTTCTTCCAACTCTGAATTTTCTCGAGTTATCGTAGATCTTTCTAGGAACTAAAAGTTTTCTAAACATGAAATCTGCTCCCCAACCATGGCACTGCCAGGTCACCACAACAATCCAAAACTGAATTTACACAGAATAAAAGTTACACATGCTCAAAGTGAACCCAATGCACTGAATGTCGTTTTCTGTGAACTGAAAACAAGCTGACAGGAAGCACTTTGGAACAGATTTACTCCCAACTTTGTGTAGCACCGAGCTAAGCACCCCTAAGTAAAGTGGTTCACTAATACTTGGTCTCCAACTTTTCTATATAATCCATAGTCTAAAACCTGATGGAATGGTCACAAATGTGCTCCAACAGAGCACCAAACACTGCAATTTCAGTTTTCAATGGACTGAATAAAATTCAGTTTCTACAAACTGACAGTCCAACATTGGACAGCGCTTACTTCACTTTTTATGCAGTACCAAGCCAACCTTCCCTAAAGGAACTTGTTCACTGATATACACGTATGGCTCACAACTCTATGGATTAAACTCAAAAGGGTTTCCAAATTGCACCAAAACACACAGTTTCAGGTTCTGGTTTTTCACTAAGTCTGAAATCCAAAACAGCACATTGCATCTTTGGGCCATTGTTTCTCCCAGTTCCATACATCTTTAGGGGCATAACCTTTAACCAAACTTATACACCAACATGTGGTATTTCACTTTGGTACATAAACTTTAACCCATAGTTGTATGTATCAGCCACTAACAGGCCTCCAAAGTTGCTTCAGAATACAAAATCTTCAGTTTTAGAGATTGCACTAAGTCTGAATCTCCACAAGTATTACAGCCCTACTTTGGACCAGTTTTACACTCAGTTGCACATGGTTTCAGGACCTGGTTCCCTAAGCAAATTTGTATCCCTAGTGTATCTCTACAACCTTGTTTTAATGTCTACCTTCAAAATGTTTATAAATCAAAAGTTATGAAGGCCCAAAAACAGCTAGTTGATGTTATTTTCAGCAAACTTCAAATCTGTAACAAAACTGAATTTAGCATTTTACTCCAACTTCCCCTATAAAACATGGAAATATCCACACATGAAATTTGTTCAGCATTCCAAAACCTGCAACTTTTATATTTAGACCTTTAGCAAATTCTCTCTAGATTTAAAATTCCACTTTTGGGCTATTTTAGTGTTTCATTTGGGATTGCTAGGCAAGTCTCTCATCTTTTGTCCATCACTTAAAAAAATAAAGTTGCCCTTTAACTCAAGGCCCAACTTTGATACATAGATCACATGTCCAAAGAAATTTTAGCTCAGGAGTGGTTTGCTTTCACTCGACCACTCGCTAACTCTTCAAACTCTTTAGCTCATATCAACACAACACACTATCTTTGTTTTGAAATTTTTAGACCTAGTAGATGCACTTTAGGTGTATCAAGCAAGATTATGATGATGCATATGATGTCATGCCAACGTTTTAGTTCTCATAACACCCGGGGTGTTACAGTTCCGCTTCTACCGCGCCGCCTCAAGTCCCTCGCATCGGGTATGAACCAAATTTCACTTTATCCATGTTTCACTCTACCTCCTTGCTCAGAGTGAGGGTTGGTCCAAGCAAGCTCCCAATGAGTCACAGGTCAGGTGGCCGACCCATAGGTCATTTGCTCTGTCCCACATCCAAGGTCGTACCTCACATTTCCTGCAGCAACCCGGCTGATGGGGTGGCCACGTGCCCCCTCCGGTTGGCTAGACTAACCGGAGGGCCGATATGGGATAGAATAAGGAAGGACTAGACTAGGTCGGGGAGGAAGACCCTCTCCTCAAAAGGGTCTAAAAGCCCTTTCGGGTGGAGATGCACGCACAACAAAGAAAAGGCAGGTATCAATGACCAACTCAGAAAGTCGAAAGAGGTTGGCAAAAGCAGGCCTATGGCTTCGCCGGGAACTAACTAAACCCCAAGCAATCCTCATGGATTACTCGAGGGCTTGGAGGCTACATCATACTGATGTGCTTGCACGCATTTGAAAGTTCCCTTTGCCCGGGAATAGGATCTAGATGTCGCCTAAAGGGAGTGAATAGGCGAATAAAAAATAACACTTAAAAACTGGAGTTTCTTACTCTACTCAAATACTGGATCACAGAGGAATGAAAAACACTTCGAGTAGATCGCAACGAAAACGAAGTTCCTGTCATAAAATACCATGCACTTCGAAGACAGCTTATACCACAGATAAATATTGGAGTACAAGTATAAAAGCAATTAGGACAGACAGACACCACACAACACAGAGAAGAGCACATAGACACATGGATTTATCACGAGGTTCAGTCAAGCCTGAAATACTTTCCTAGTCCTTGTTGGAGTTAGACACACCTTGGCTTTGAGTCTATTTCAACCCCTTCCTCCGTCTTCTCAGATCTGTCAATGTGATAGATAGAGCCTTCCACTATGTTGATGTCGGTACAACAATGTCGTGGCTGCTTACAATCTTCTTGACAGCACTCCGGCGGAGTAACAATGCGCTCAAGATCTTGCTGGCTACACTTTTGTTTGCCAAATGGATGCCTAGGGGGTCCTTTTGTAGCCCTAATTGAGCCACAGGTCGTTGCCCCTTTCCTTGTGAAGATCTCAATTTCCTTCTATCTGTGGTCGGATTCCTTGTATGATCGAGCTGACCGTTGCTTGCCTTCGATCGCCTGGCACACCAAACAAGGCACGAGGGACCTAAGTCACGACGCGCCTAAGGCCAATGATTCGCCTGAGACCATAGCTCGCCCGAGGCCACTGCGTGCTCGAGGCCATGATCTCCTGAGGTAGTCACAACTAGCCCATGGCAGTCACGACTCGCCCAAGGGCGTCACGGGTGAATACCCAACCTAAGGGCATCTCGGGTGACCGCCCGGTGAGGCCTAGACAGAGCCAAACTTCTCCAACTCTTCTCCACTTGATTTCAACACTTGGGAGGATATTCTTGTGACTTAGAAAAACACACTTAGAGTATAATTCAATTGACTAAGTCCTAGAAGATTACCTCTTCTCCCATATTTTCTGTTTCACCTCAAACAGAGCTCCAGATGACACTTTCTCTATAAACATGGTTAGAGAGCAAAATCAAAGTGTCATACGCATAGTAGAAGGTGTATGCAACATATTTGAACCCAAAACATAGCTCAAAGTAAACTTAGCTCTTTTGGGTTGCTTCAAGGTTCTGGCTTTGACACTACTCCTCCTTTTAGTGACCTTGCTCTATGTCTTGAGCTTGATCTTGAGCCCAATTGAAAGTCACCTAGAGGGGGGTGAATAGGCAAATCTGAAATTTATAAACTTTAAGCACAACTACAAGCCGGGGTTAGCGTTAGAAATAAAGTCGAGTCCGAAAGGGAGGGCGAAAACAAATCAACCAAAGAAATAGAGCGGATGACACGGTGATTTGTTTTACCGAGGTTCGGTTCTTGCAAACCTACTCCCCGTAGAGGTGGTCACAAGGACCGGGTCTCTTTCAACCCTTTCCCTCTCTCAAACGGTCACTTAGACCGAGTGAGCTTTTCTCCCCAATCAAATGGGTCACTTAGACCCCACAAGGACCACCACACAATTGGTGTCTCTTGCTTTGATTACAAGTTGCTTGAGAACAAGAATGAGGAAGAAGAAAAGCGATCCAAGCGACAAGAACTCAAATGAACACGAAAATCTCTCTCTCACTAGTCACTAAGTGTTCGGAGTGATTTTGGACTTGGAAGAGGATTTGATCTCTTGTTTGTGTCTTGGAGTGAAGTCTAGAGCTCTTGTATTGAATGCAATGGCTGAAAACTTGGATGTCTTGAATAGAGGTGGTTGGGGGTATTTATAGCCCCAACCACCAAAACAGCCGTTGGGGAGGGCTGTTGTCGATGGGCGCACCGGACAGTCCGGTGCGCCAGCCACATCACCCAACCGTTAGGGTTCTGACGGTTTCGACCGTTGGAGCTCTGACATCTTGGGGCACTAGACATTCCGGTGCCGCACCGGACAGTTACTGTTCACTGTCTGATGCGCCTTCTGGCGCTGCTCTGACTCTGCGCGAACTGTCCGCGCACTGTGCAGTTGTCAATCGACCGTTGGAGTCGACCATTGCGCTGGCGAGCCGTTGCTCCGCTGGCACACCGGACAGTCCGGTGAATTATAGCGGAGCGCGGACTCAGAAACCCGAAGGTGAAGAGTTTGAAGTCGATCCACCCTAGTGCACCGGACACTGTCCGGTGGTGCACCGAACGCTGTCTGGTGGCACACCGGACAGTCCGGTGCTCCAGACCAGGGTTCACTTCGGTTTCTTTTGCTACTTTCTTTTGAACCCTAACTTAGATCTTTTTATTGGTTTGTGTTGAACCTTTGGCACCTCTAGAACATATAATCTAGAGCAAACTAGTTAGTCTAATATTTGTGTTGGGTAATTCAACCACCAAAATCATTTAGGGAAAGGTTTGACCCTATTTCCCTTTCAATGACTTACACCACATAACCATAGTATTACCTCATTGGTTATAAGTCACGTTCTTAATTTGTGATCCTCGATGCACCATATTTGTTCTCAACTCGATCAATCCTTGACTTTGCAAGTCTTCTTCTTCACCTCTAGCTTTGGGCTCCTCGGTCTCCTTGACCTTCTCTTGTGCACTCGGTACCTGGAAGCTCTTCTTGCCTCCATCCTTAGCCTGACCAGTTGTCTCCAAGATATGCACACCAAGTTTCACATAAGCAATGTTCTCCTTCACTTGTGATGTCCAAAACCATAATCAACTCAGCCTTTGGACCATCACCATATAACACTTACGTTGAACCTTACAAGCTTTACACTAAGCGCCTGCCCAACACTTAACACACCTATCAGTCCTTTAATTGGGTTGTTATCCAAACCACCAAACCCCACAAGAGAGCTTTCAGCATTCAAGCCATGCTCCTACGGGCATCGCCTTCGAGTAACTCCGTACGGGTGTGTCCCTAGAGACTACGCCCAATGAATGCTACCCCTAGCAATTTCGTATGGGTCTGTCCTTGGAAACTAAACCCGCTCCAGCGAATCCTGCCACCGGGCAACTTCGTGTGGGATTAAAGCGACGCGGGGCCTGTCAACTCCAGTCGTGGAGACCTCAGCACCGAAGTCTCTACAGTGACCCATACACTAGAAAAGACAAGACAATACCCCATACCGAGCGTATACCTACACATATTTGTTAGTGATGCAAGGGGTATGACAGAAGATGAAGTAGTACCGAACACAACCTTGAACCTTACCATAAGCCCAATTCGTGGGACGTGCTAGGTACCGCAACGCTGACGGCGAGCAAGCTACAAGGACTCGTATACTGAACGGACAAGATGGAACACCATACTAGGGATACGGCAACGCACGACCCAAAAAACGACGTCAGGAGGACTACGCCATTGAGAGGCAGCAAGCCGAGCCCCTCCTAGTAGAAAACAAGTTCCCACTGTAAAGTCCACCCTTGAGCTATAAAAGGACTGGTCAAGTTTCTTTCTTCATACAAGCACACCAGTTGTAACACACCATAGAGCAATACTACGATTAGCACTACACTGGACTAGGGCGAAAGCCTAAACAAGTATAAACCACGCGTCTCAATTCCATGCTCGGATCTCCATGATCCACCATTCAGAGTGAGTCTGCACTTGCATCCCCACCAAACACAAATCTATTGTCCCTCGGTTTCCAAAACCACGATAGGGCTTTCTGTGAGGGGGAAACTATCCCTCGTTGTGTTGGCTATGAGGCACTCCTGACTAGGGTTGCAACTCGCATTACTGGGTAGGGAGTGACCCATCCTCTGATGCTGATAGGAGGATGTCTAGGAATGAGTCCCGAATGGAGTCCAACACCCCTACGACCTCGGTACGAGTGGGTCGTGGTGCACTTTGCAGCTCGCATTCCTCCTAAAGGGGATGAGTCGGAGGTCGCTGAAACCTCCAGCAATGTTTGGTAGGATGCTTGTCGAAGGAGCTGGGGCTTTCGGGGCCTTGATCATTGCCCCTTCCTTGTTGACGACAAAATCAAGAGTCCTAGAACGGATGGCCGTTCTGAGGGTCCAAACTACGCTGATGTCGTTGCCGGTCATCCAGAGCCGAGAACGTGCAAGGCCCCTACCTAGCGCACCAACTGTCTGTGTTTCGAACCTCGCTCTGACAAGTAAATTTGTGTGTGTTTCAGGCTCCAAACTGTGTGTGCGGTGGGCACAAGATCTGTATTGGTTCGGGTAAAACATCCCTACATCCAATCTTCGGCGGCTTGCGCTACCGGCACCATTGCTGATCAATGCTTGTAGTAGGGGTTACAATCGGGCGAGAGAGGGAGGAGAAGCTCCCAAGTCTCTTGTTGTGGAGCAGGTGTCACTAAGGGCTGTAGAGTGGAGTCTTAACTAATTCTTGGCTTGGCGGTGGGGCTCTGACCTCTAGGTCCTCGTCGGTGCATCCTCCTTCCTCAATCGGTCTGTCATCTTCGCATATGGGTGCCTGTCTGGATGTCTCTTTCATCTCGGTGTCCTCTTCTGTTTGTATATCTGTCCTCCCTTATTTGGGGATCGACTTCCTCCTTTTATAGGCCCAAGACAGGGTCGGCCAGCGGTGGCTTTCTCAAGAAGGAGTCACCGGATGACGGTAAAACTGAGCGTTCTACCACAGGGAGAAGCCAGGCTCACTCGTGAGCCCCGAGGTCACCTAGTTGTCTTGTATTCTTTATAGCAGACGACACGTGAAATGTGGGGCCCAAGCACCATCATTCAAGCTATGCCAAGCCCTGACTTCCGTATCCTAGGGCTCGGTGCGGTTTGTCTTGTTGTGCCTTGCAAGCGGTCTGCGCACTCAAGTCTAGTCCCAATAGGTCATGAGTGCGTCGCGGGCCGGGGAGCGCGTGAGCCATAAATGTGCCACAGTTCGAGGGGTTCGTAGGTTATGAGTGTGCTACATCCTGATGGGTTCATAGGCCAAGAGTGGGAGGCAGACCGGTGCCTCTCCTGTGGCTAGGCGCTAGACGTAGTTAATGCAGTCGATCAATTATGACAGGTCGGTCTCGGGCCCGGCGAGGGATCCACTCGAGTGGTTTCCCTTCGGCCTAATAGACCCCCTGTCTAATTCTGCCATGCCCGACCCTAGGCTCAGTGTCGCGAGGTCCGTCCGAGGGCGGGTGCTTCCAGGGCAAACATTTCCTTTCTCATCTAGCTGATCGATGGGCCCCAGTTGCCAGAGGCTTTTTCCCAACATGCTCGCTGACCGATGGCCCCCAGGACCGGGGATCTCATCCCCGACACTAAGTGTATTTTTCATTCGTTCCTTTGCGTCGGTGTTCTTTGTTCTTTGATCGTCGTTTAAACATTAGGGGGTATTGTCCATAGTTTTTGGTCCTGACTCTTTCGGTGAGCAGTGCCCAGGGGCCGGCCTTGGACAGGTGCCGGTGGTGCAGCCACACCGGGCCTCCAAGAACCAAGGGGCCTCCTCCCTGTATATATGTGTATATATAGAAAATTCCTTGTACTATTCTAGCCAAAAGACAAAGGCTAAAGCCCACCAACGTCAACGTCTACTATGGAGGCCTGTGATACTTGGCTTCTAGTGAACGCATGACGATTCGGTTGCTGCCTCTTGCCTTCTCATGGAAGCCTCTGCTCATGGCTGATGGCTCACGCTGTCCAGCGACTCAGCGAGGCAACGATTGTCCGACAGCAACTAAACTAGCAGCGACAAGCAGGAGGCCAGGAGGGATCGCCCGTTGTTGCGACACTGCCCTATCTGTGGCTGATGGCTCTGCCGTCCACCTAGGCCAGGTGTGCTGCGCGCCGCACCTAGCACTAGCAGCAACGACACACGACAGAAACTTCAGGTCTACTACTCTACTTCCATTTATTAGTTTTGCCCAAACCAATCCTTACTAGTTAAATATTATTTTATTTCTAAGTATATGTTATTGTGTTTTGGTAGGATTAGCACCACATTCCACATGTCGTCCACTAGAAGGCACACATCTGGTAGTGAAAAAAAGGAAAAAAGGAAAACATATAGAGGAGTTCAATGCATCACAGAGAGGTGACATTCATAACTTTCTTCAAACTAGAGTGCCTTCAAGGAATATTGAGGAGCAAGAGTTGGCGATATTTGTGTGAGAGCAACCAGATGAAAGGATTTCATAAGAAAATATTTAAACTAACAACGATTTAAGTGGTCATGAGAATCCAATTGGTGTGTAACCGGAATCTGCATCTGCATGTGTTGATGAACAACCATTTTTTCAATCAATATTTATGATTCTAGAAATTGGGATAAACTTGATAACAAAGCAAGGGATGTATTAGTGGAAAAAGGACCTATAAGAGAACATAACCTTGAATTCCCTTTAGATGACAACTCAAGGCATTTTTCGTATGCTCATTATTCCAAAGTACTAAAGAATGGAGAGGTACATGACAGAAAATGGTTGGTTTATTCTAAGCATATTGATAAAGTGTTTTGCTTTTGTTGTAATATTTTTAAATCTAACAACATGAAGAGTTCATTAGCCTCTGATGGATTGAGAGATTGGAGGCATCTCAGCGTGAGGTTGAAAGAACATGAAGGCACTATTGAGCATAGAATGAGCATGACCTCTTGGAATGAATTAAGGATCAGATTGAGCAAACAAGAAACAATTGATAAAGAATTGCAAGGGCAACTCAAAAAGGAGAAAGAGCACATGAAACAAGTTCTATTCAGATTAGTAGCCATTGTGAAGTTTCTTAGCAAGCGGAGTTTGGCTTTTAGAGGATCAAGCGTAAAGATCTACAATGAATCGAATGGAAATTTTTTAGCTCGTATTGAAATGATTGCTGAATTTGACCGAGTATTGCAAGAGCACCTTAGACGTATCTGGAACAAAGAAAATTCATTATCATTATCTCAGCCATAAAAATTCAAAATGAGTTTATTTCTCTTTTGGCTACTAGCATTACAAATTCTATTATAGAAGTTGTTAAAAGAGTCAAATATTTCTCTATCATCCTTGATTGTACCCCAGATGTGAGTCACCAAGAACAAATGACCATGATAGTTCGTTGTGTTAATATGTTTGAGAACAAAATAAAGATTGAGGAGTATTTTCTTGGGTTCTTGGAGGTGGATGATACATCCGGGTTGGGGCTTTTTAATGTACTCATTGATTCCATGAAATCATTTGGGATTAATATTGAGGATATAAGGGGCCAAGGCTATGACAATGGATCCAATATGAAAGGAAAACACCAAGGGGTACAAAACGGTTGCTTGATATTAACCCAAGAGCTTTGTAAATGCCCTGTGCTTGCCACAGCCTTAATCTTACGCTTTGTGATATGGCAAATTCTTCTTGTAAAGCTATATCATTTTTTGGAATTGTGCAACGGGTATATGTGTTATTTTCTGGTTCCACTAAAAGATGGAAAGTATTGCTTCACCATATTCCAAATTTAACAGGAAGTCATTGTGTAACACTCGTTGGGAGAGTCGAATCAAAAGTGTTAGAGCAATCAGATATCAAGCGTCACAATTGAGGTCAGCTTTATCTCAGTTACGTGAAGCTAGTGATTCTAAGGCTAGTACAAAGAGCGATGAAAAAAATAATTTGATCTACTTGGCAACTTTGAGTTCATATTTGGTATAGTTATTTGGCATGATATCTTATTTGATGTAGATACTGTGAGCAAGAAGCTACAATCACCATCCATGTCCATTGACTCTGCTTTGCAACAAATTGAAGGTGTTGGGGGCGTTCGTCTTCTGAAGGTCCTCAAAAACATGATTTAACAATGTTTTCCAAGTGTAACATGTGAACAGGTACCTTCGGACTCAGGTTAAAACCATATACGATGTGAAAAGCATGGTCGAGACGAAGGCTGATGTTGCTCCGAAGCTACGCGCAAGGGAGCTTCAGCGCAATGGAGGAAAAAGGAACCGACTTAAAGAGGAAAAGGCTATCTAGTCCCCATTGGGTTGTCCATAAGTCAATAGTAAATATAAAGGGCATGAATGTAAATTTACACAGGCTGCACCCTGTGCCTATAAATAGATGAACAGTACCCTCGTACTGTTCACGCTGACTTGTATTCATTTGTGCGTCACGCTTGGATTTTTACCTTCTGTCAAGCCGAAGGTACAAATGTAATTCAATATTGTTCTTGTTTATTCATGTTAACATAAAGAAAATATATTAATAATGTCATATGATTATTCATGTTGTCTCTTATATTTCATATGCTTCTTCTTTCATTAATTTATACTGCGATGATGAAGGTATGTCCTTCATGACCTTCGTCTGAAGATCATTATATCCTAAGGGAAACAATGCTTCGAAGGACGAACCATTAACATTTGTGTTGCCTTGTTCTTAACTCATAGCATTTGAGAACAAGTCCCCAACAGAAGGTATAATGCAAGACTTTAAAAAGTACAGAAATGAAGGGTTTCAAACCAGCTTAGAAATTGCAAAGGGACTATCAACTAAAATGGTTGTACATCCATCCTTTCCAGTCAAACGCCAAGGTACTAGAAAGAAACAATTTGATGAATCTGATTGCAGTGAAGAAATATTGCAGGCTGAGAAGGATTTTGAAGTCAATTATTTTCTGGTCATGGTTGATATGGCAATATCATCATTGAAAAACAGATTTGAAGAACTTCAAGTGTTTAAAACTATATTTGGATTTTTACTAAGCTCCAGAACCTTGACGTTTTTGGATGATAATGAGCTAACAAATTGCTGCAATAAATTTGATAAAACATTTACTTTTGATAATTCATCTGATGTGGACTTGAATGATCTAATATCTAAATTGAAGATTTTACAGTTGACTTTAACAAAGAGACAAATGTCAGCCATGGAGATTTTTGAGTTTGTTAGAGAAGTGGACAGTTATCCTAATGTTGTTATTGCTTATCGAATCTTGTTTACAATGCCTGTGAATGTCACATCAGCGGAGAGAAGTTTTTCAAAGTTGAAGCTATTGAAAAACTATTTGAGGTTAGTAATGTCCCAAGAAAGATTAAATGGTTTGGCAACCTTGTGTATCGAGAAGCAACTGCTGGATGATATTGATACTAACTCTATCATCACCGACTTTGCATCTAGGAGTGTTAGAAGGAACATTTTTAAGTGAACTTCATACTGTGATGTATTATAGTTACAATTGATATATAATCTTCTTATATTTGACGTCAATGAGGCCTCAGTTTTTATCTCGCACCAGGCCACCAAATTCTCAGGGCCCGCCCTCGCAGCGCCTTAGCCTTTAAGAATTTTAGCCCCTTAAGTCCACTTGATTCCCCTCGCTGCCAAACAAGACCTAA
Organism: Zea luxurians; assembly: GCA_029449295.1. NCBI lineage: Eukaryota > Viridiplantae > Streptophyta > Magnoliopsida > Poales > Poaceae > Zea > Zea luxurians. The sequence continues at coordinate 46,088,415 of JAOPSE010000005.1, read as the reverse complement.
GTGTATAACCTCGCACCCCTTCTCCTTCTCCTCCCTAGTTTTTTTTGCTATTATAGCACCCATTTAAGTTGGCTTCTCTCTTCTATTATCCTCAAATCTAACTTCTGTACAATAGTATTTATAAGTTAATTTCTTCTCTAAAATAGGATTAAGTGTCTTTTTATTTCTTTTTCTTTTCTTTCCTTTTCTTATTTTTACTAGCAATGAATGATTGAAATGTCTAGCAGTTTTGGTTTCTAGAGCAGCACGGAGGCCATTCAGAATATAGCATGGAGGTCAGGTCCTATTGTCGATCTAGGAGAGTTATGACTTATGTGTTGTCTAGGAGATCTGGCTAACAATTGAATGTAGACTTTGCTTGACGCTTTCGAAACTGAGAGATCCAAGGTTTGAGTTAAAATCATTTTGCCCGATGTCGATTGTATACAGATCGTTGCCCAAGATATCCAAGCGAGGGAGTTAGCCTGCAAATCAACTAAGAGTTTGTTTGTTTCAGCTTATAAATTATATGATAGGGAAGGGAATAAAATAGATATAAAGATTTACGTGGAAAAATCCCCTCCGATATGGAGGAGCAAATAACTACGAGGAAACAGATCCACTATTAACCGCTGAGTACAAGTTACAATGAGTGTCTATATTTATAGGCGTATAGGAAATAATATTCTAAGGCATATTCAAAACATATAAAAGAAATTAGAGGCATATTCCAACATTATATAATCTAGATTATAATCTAAATTATATAATCCAGATTATAATCTAGACAGATTATAATTTACATGTAGCTGTTTGGTAGTCTAGATTATACAAATGTAGATTATTCACAAATACAACAGTACCCTTGTGTCGGCGTTTTGGACCCGCGTGGACCCTCAACCGACTAGTGAATTTGACGCTGCGTGTCCCTGCCCAGATGGATTGATGCAAGATGAGACACAAGAGGGGAGATGAGGCTTATGTTATCTTGCACCGGGGTGCTCGTAGTAGGGGTTACAAGCTTCGCGAGAGAGGGTTTGGCCTTGAGGTGAGCCATCTGAGTTAGCCCCCTCTTTTTTCCCTCTCCCCTTCCTCCCTTGGGAAGGCCCTGGGCATCCCCTTTTATAGATACAAGGGGATGGTCCAGCTGTACATATGGGGGTGTAGCTATGTGCTAACGTGGCCGGCGGAGAAGTGCTTGAGCCCTGTAGAAGCGTAGCTGGCGGTGCGGCCCTAGGTCCTGCTGACGTTTCTTTGCCTTCGTAGAGAGCTGAGAACAATCGACATCATGGACGCATGCAGGGAACCATCATTACCTGTTGCCGGAGTAATCTAGATGTGACACCGGTCTTGTTCCTTCGTAGCTCGAGGCGGCTAGCTAGGGGTAGGGTAATGATGTATCCCCTGTATCGTAGTCGGTCCGAGGCCGAGGTCGGGCGAGGCGGTGACTTCTCCTGAGGCCAAGGTTGAGGTCGAGCGAGGTTGTGACTCCTCCCGAGGTCGAGGCTAAGGTCGGGCGAGGCGGGGACCTTCTCCCGAGGCCGAGGCTGAGGCCGAGGCCTGGGGTCGGACGAGGTGGAGACCTTCTCCCGAGGTCGAGGCTGAGGCCGAGGCCTAGGGTCGGGCGAGGCGGAGCTCCCTATTGCGCCCGAGGCTGAACTCGGGAGAGGCCGCGACTTACTGTTGTTAGTCTTACCCTGGTGGTTGGCACTGTAGTCGGAACGGGGTGAATAGTGTTGTTTTCCTGTCAGAACGATCAGTAAAGGGGCGAAGTGACTGCGGTCATTTCGACCTTGCCAACTGAGGCGCGCGTGTCAGGATAAGGTGTAAGGCGATTTGGCCGAGGTTGCTATATGACAAAGTTTGCCTGAGCTTAGCCTCGGGCGAGCCGGGGGTGCGCCCGCTGCCTGAGGAGGCCCTCGGGCGAGGCGTGAATCCGTCCAGGACTACTGTTCTTGCCCGAGGCCGGGCTCGGGCGAGACGAGATCGCGTCCCTTGGTAGATGAGGCTTTAACTTTGAGCTGTGCTTACCAGTCTTTACGGTCTGTTTTGAAGATGTTTTTCAGCCATGCTTAGGAGTGTTGGGGGTACCCCTAATTATGGTACCCGACAGTAGCCCCCGAGCCTCAAAGGGAGTGTAGGCACTTGCTTGGAGGTTCTGTCGGATTTTTTGCAAGGGGACTAGCCTTTCTCGGTTATATTTTGTTCCGATGGGTGCGCGCGAGCGCACCCGTCGGGTGTAGCCCCCGAGGCCTTGGAGGAGTGGTTTGACTCCTCTGAGGTCTTAATTCTTCTTATGATTCCTCGGTCGGCCTTGTTGTTCCCTCATGCGGCCTGGTCGCAGCCCGGGTGCATGGTCAGGCTCCGAGTTTTTAAGCTGGTTTGTCGACGTGGTCAACAATTGGGCCGTAGCCTGGTGCGAGAGCAGCCCCCGAGCCTCTGCACGGAGCGAGAGGACGATCGAGAACCATCTCGGCTTTTTATTGTATGCCCCTTCGTCGCCTTTCCGCAAGGAGGAGGGGGGGAACGCGCCATGCTACCCTCGGTGGGCGCTGAACATGGTGTTTCCGGTGAGTTGCTATTGGGTAATCCGAGCGGACGCCCGAGCCCTGTTCGATAAGGGTCGACTAGTGGCCCAGAGGCGCGCTCCAAAAGTACATGCAGGTGATTTGCTGGACCCGGACCCATTCGATAGGGTCCGAGGGCTCGGTGCCTCCCTTCGGTGGGATTCCATTACAAACCATTCCCGTTGGTCTCGAAAATGTCTTAGGGTACCTCGGGAGCGTAGCCCGAGCCTTGGCCATGTAACGGACGTACCCAGGGTCATCCCTGACTCTGCATGCTCTGGGGCGGCTGTTGAATCCCTTCGAGGGGCCAGCCTTCGAACCCCTGATCAGTAAAGGGCTCAAAGCCCGAGTGCTCTGGGGCGGTCGCCGAACCCCACGGGGCGCAACCTTCGAACCCCTGATCAGTAGGAGGGCTCGGGGCCCGTTTCTTTTACTGCGAAGGGCTCCTTCGAAATGTCCCTTTTCCCGATCCCTGCGGAGAGAGAGAAAGAGGAAAGGAAGAAAGGAGATATTTCGAAACAGTGTGGCGCACCTTTTTTGAGGCAGTCATCATGACGGAGGCGAAACGGCGCCCGCCCGCCTGCTAGAGGAGACGTGTGTCCTGCCAGAGAGTTAATGCGACGGGACGGGCGACTCACGGGGTATCTGTTGCACGTGCACGAGTCGTTCGAGGAACGAAAAAACCGTTTTGCCTTCGAGTTTGAAATTCACGAAGGGTTCAGGCGAAGTTTTGGGTGGATTTTGCCCGGGCCTTTATATACCCGGAAGAGGGGCCGGCAGTGGTTCTTTACCCTGCCATTTGTGCTTGTCTTCTGCTTTTGTTTTCGCAACCTAAGAGAGTAAACAGAGAAGATAAAACCGTGCACCTCATCCCCTCCGCTTCCACCGCTTCAGCTCGGCGATGGCTGACAAGGCGACCGTCATTCCGCCGCGCGACCCGTGGCCTTTCTCCACCATCACTGTGGAGGACCTGGAGGCCCTTGTTACCGAGGGTTTGCTCCGTCCTCTCTCCGGCGGGCCGCAGCCTGAGTGGTTGGCCCCCGGGAGCGAGGCCGACCCGACTCCGCCGCCAGGGTACGTGGTCAGTTTCACCCCCTTCCATGAGCTGGGGTTTGGGATGCCAGCGAACCGCTTCATGCGGGCGCTCCCGCATTACTACAGGGTGGAGCTTCACAACTTCAACCCCAACTCCATCGCGCAGGCGGCTATTTTCGTGGCGGTTTGCGAGGGGTTTCTAGGGATTGACCCCCACTAGGACCTGTGGATCCATCTCTTCTCCGCGGAGTTCTTCGCCGCGTCGACGGACGTGAAGAAGGTCCATATGGCGGTGCGGGCTGGCAGCTGCACCCTCCAGCTGAGGTCGGGGCGCGCACAGCAGTACATCCCCGCCTCCCTTGTATCTTCGAACAAGGGGTGGCAGAACTAGTGGTTTTATCTCCGGAACGACGACGGGATGCTTCCGCCGTTTTCTCAACAAGTGGTGACCGCCGCCGGTGATAACTGGCGCTAGGGGGCTACACGTGAGAACTAGGAGAAGCTCCAGCCCATTCTCCATGCCCTGCAGAAGTTACAAGCCGAGGGCCTTACCGCTGCGGGGTCATCGCCGCTATCCACCGCCGGAGGGTGCTCCCATTGGCCGAGCGGCGGTTGCGGCTTTCGGAGATAAAGCCGGGGGTTGATCTGGAGGGTTCACAGATGTCCCCGCCCCCCTCTCCGCCGATGACCTCCTCAGACGGGTAGCGGGCACGATAGGGAGGCTGGACGCTGGCGCCCTTAACCAGCCCCCGATGCGTCCCGACCATGGGTATGTGTCCCTAGTAAGTGTTCGACCCTCCTTCTGTTTTGCGCCGTGTTTCTTTCCTCTTATTTCGAGCATTAGGACTTGTTCGTTGGTAGCAGAATCACTTATCCGAGCGTGAGCTACCTTTCACGAAAGGTGATGCGTAAGGTATCCGTATCCCGGAGGCGTAGGAGTCCCTTGGCTCGGTCGGCCTTGCCGTTCGAGGGCTCTCTTGTCGTTTTTAGGATTCCGCTATCGATATAGTCGAAAGGCACGAAAGTGGTTTTGGTAGAAAACTTTTCCGAGGAAAATTTTGACGCAAAGGAGTTCCCCCCCCCCTTCTAGACCCGAGGCAACCGCTCGGGCCGGGACCCTTGCGGAGGGCCTGGCCGTGGTCGTCGGGTCTGCCCGGTCCGCCCAAGCCATGGCCTCACAGCAGCGTGCCCGGGCCGAAGGTATGTTTTTCCTACTTTGTGACTTTGTTTTAGCTTCATTCTTTTCCTCGTGTCTGAAGAATATTGTCTGGCTATCTTCAAGGTTCGAGACGGCTCTTAACGAGTCCATCAAGAACTGCAAGGCGCTCGCCTAGGCGGCTGAGCAGAAAGAGGCCGACCGCATGGCCATGTCCGAGGCCATCTCGGCCTTCTGCCGAACCTTTGGCCTCGACGACGTCCCCTCGGGCAGCTCCCCCTAGAGTCGCCTGTGGGCCTTGGGCAGCCACATGCGCAGCAGACTCCGCGGGGCGCTACACCACGACGTTAGGTGGGCCTTCGCTGTCCTCGCTTCCCACTACGACGTGGATTTGGAGAGGGTTAGCGAGGGCTACTGCTTACCCGACGAAGAGGAGGCCGCCCTAGCGGAGGTCCAAAGGCTTGATGCGGCTGCCGAGGGCCCAGGCGCGGCGTTGGCTTCCTTTTTTGAGGTGGAGATCCTTCCGCCTGTGTCACCGTCCAAGGTCGAGCCGGATTTCCGCCGCGGGTAGGAACGACGCCGAGGGTGTTGCTCCTCCCCCTGCCGACACCTGAGCCTGTGGGGAACAGTTTATTCTAAGTATGTGTATGTTTCTTGCGGCCGCTGAGGCCTAAGCATTTTTAGTGTCAGAGTATAAAGCTGCGTTTTCTTTCCTCTTGTTTCGAGCGTTAGGACTTGTTCGGTAGCAGAATCACTTATCCGGGCACGAGTTACTTTTCATGGAAGGTGATGAGTGAGGTATCCGTATCCCGGAGGCGTAGGAGTCCCTCGGCTCGGTCGGCCTTGCCGTTCAAGGTCTCTCTCGCTCGTATTTAGGATTCTGTTATCGATATAGTCGAAAGGCACAAAAGTCGTTTTGGTAGAAAACTTTTCCGAGGAAAATTTTGACGTAGAGGGGGTTCCCCCCTTCTAGCCCCCGAGGGAGGGTCGGTTTTTGCTGAGGCAAGGCCGATCCTCCCTTGACAGTTAGACTTTTATTTATACATGTAAAGGGACCGAGATACATGAACGACTTGAAACACTTTAAGGGTAAAAGCGACATAGTTGTTCGATGTTCCAAGCGTTGCTGTAGACCTTGCCTTGATCGTTGGCCAGCTTGTATGTCCCGGGCTTCAAAATTTTGGCGATGATGAACGGCCCTTCCCAGGGAGGAGTAAGCTTGTGGCGCCCTCGGGCGTCTTGTCATAGCCGAAGCACCAAATCTCCCACCTGGAAGCCTCGGGGCCAAATCCTTCGGGTATGGTAGCGTCGCAGAGACTGCTGATACCGCGCTGAGTGTAGTAAGGCTACATCCCGAGCCTCTTCCAGCTGGTCCAATGAATCCTCTCAGCTGGTCTGGTTGTTTTGGTTGTCGTATGCCTTTGTCCTCGGGGAGCCGTATTCTAAGTCCATGGGTAGGATGGCCTCGACCCCATAGACTAGGAAAAACGGCGAGAAACCCATGGCCCGGCTCGGCGTCGTCCTCAGACTCCAAACCACCGAGGGTAGCTCTTTTATCCACCGCTTGCCAAACTTGTTGAGGTCATTGTAGATCCTTGGTTTTAGCCCCTGCAAAATCATGCCATTGGCGCGCTCCACCTGCCCATTTGTCATTGGGTGAGCTACGGTGGCCCAGTCCACACGGATGTGGTGGCCTTTGCAGAAGTCTAGGAACTTTTTCCCAATGAATTGCATGCCATTGTCAGTGATGATGGAGTTTGGGATCCCAAAGCGGTGGATGATATTTGTAAAGAACGCCACCGCCTGTTCGGACCCGATGCTGGTTAAGGGTCGGACTTCGATCCACTTGGAGAATTTGTCGATGGCGACCAGCAGGTGCATGAAGCCCACGGGTGCCTTCTGCAAGGGACCGACGAGGTCCAGACCCCACACGGCAAACGGCCAAGTGATAGGTATTGTCTTTAGGGCCTGAGCGGGCAGGTGCGTCCGTCTCGCGTAGAATTGACACCCTCGGCAGGAGCGTATAATCCTAGTGGCGTCAGCCACTGCGGCTGGCCAGTAGAAACCTTGTTGGAAAGAGTTTCCTACGAGGGCTCGAGGTGCTGCATGGTGACCGCAAGCCCCCGAGTGTATTTCTTGTAACAGCTCTTATCCTTGGGTGACGGATATGCATCGTTAGAGAATGCCTGAGGGGCTATGGTGGTACAACTCTTTTTCATCACCCAGTAAAACGAAAGACTTGGCGCGCCGAGCTAGTCGCCGAGCTTCGGCCTTGTCGAGGGGCAGCTCTCCTTGGAGGAAATATTCTAGGTATGGGGTCTGCCAGTTTAGGTTTGTTGTGACCCCATTCTGCTCTTTCTCGATGCGCACGTCCTCACCCTCGGCGGTCGAGGGTGCCTCGGGCTGGGCTGAGGTCTCCTCGGGTTCGGGTGCGTCGTTGAGTTTGACGGATGGTTGATATATGTCCCTGGAGAAGACATTCGGGGGAAATGTCGTCCGTCCCGAGGCTATTTTAGCCAGCTCATCCGCAGTCTCGTTGTACTGTCGAGCAACATGGTTGAGTTCCAGCCCATAGAACTTATCTTCCAAGCGCCGAACTTCGTCGCAGTAGGCCTCCATTTTTCAATCGCGGCAGTGAGAGTTCTTCATGACTTGGTCAATAACGAGCTGCGAGTCGCCATGAGCGTCGAGGCGCCGAACCCCTAGCTCGACGGCGATGCGCAACCCATTAACCAAGGCCTCGTATTCGGCCACGTTGTTTGACACCGGAAAATGGAGGCGTATCACGTAGCGCACATGTTTCCCAAGGGGCGAGATGAAGAGCAAGCCGGCACCTGCCCCGGTTTTCATAAGCGACCCATCGAAGTACATGGTCCAATGTTCGGCCTGGATTGGGGCTATCAGCAATTGGGTGTCGACCCATTCAGCCAGGAAGTCTGCCAAGACTTGGGACTTTATGGCCTTACGAGGAGCGAATGAAAGTGTTTCCCCCATGAGTTCCACTGCCCATTTTGCTATCCTACCCGAGGCCTCTCGGCACTGGATGATCTCTCCCAGGGGGGAAGGATGACACCACAGTCACTGGATGAGACTCGAAGTAGTGTTGTAGCTTTCGTCGTGTTAGAATCACTGCGTACAGTAGCTTCTGGATTTGCAGGTAGCAGATTTTGGTCTCGGATAGCACCTCGCTGATGAAGTAGACTGGCCTCAGGATGAGCAGTGCATGCCCTTCTTCTCGTCTCTTGACTACGACCGCAGCGCTGACCACCTGAGTGGTTGCGGCTACGTAAGTCAAGAGGGCTTCTCCCGCAGCGGGGGCACCAAGATGGGCGCATTAGTAAGGAGTGCCTTTAAGTTTCCGAGGGCTTCTTCGGCCTCGAGAGTCCAGGTGAAGCGCTCGGCCTTCCTTAAGAGGCGGTACAAGGGCAATCCTTTCTCGCCAAGGCGCGAGATGAAGCGGCTCAGAGCCGCAAGGCATCCCATGACCCTTTGTACTCCTTTTAAATCTTGGATGGGTCCCATGTTGGTGATGGCCGCGATCTTCTCCGGGTTGGTCTTGATGCCTCGTTCGGAGACGATGAACCCTAGGAGCATGCCTCGGGGGACTCCGAAGACACACTTCTCGGGATTGAGTTTTACGCTCTTCGCTTTTAGGCACCTGAATGTCACCTCCAGGTCAGAGAGGAGGTCGGAGGCTTTCCTTGTTTTGACAACGATGTCATCAACGTAAGCCTCGACCGTTCTGTCGATGTGCTCTCCGAACACATGGTTCATGCACCTTTAGTATGTTGCACCTGCATTCCTTAAGCCAAATGGCATAGTAGTATAACAATACATGCCAAAAGGTGTGATAAAAGAAGTCGCGAGCTGGTCAGATTCTTTCATCTTGATTTGGTGATAGCCTGAATAGGCATCAAGGAAAGACAGGGTTTCGCACCCAGCGGTGGAGTCCACAATTTGATCGATGCGAGGCAGAGGGTAGGGAACCTTTGGACATGCTTTATTTAACCCAGTGTAGTCTACACACATCCTCCATTTCCCACCTTTTTTCTTTACAAGTACAGGGTTAGCTAACCATTCTGGATGGAATACCTCTTTGATGAACCCTGTAGCCATTAGCTTGTGGACCTCCTCGCCTATGGCTCTGAGCTTTTCTTCATCAAATCGGCGCAGGTGTTGTTTCACGGGTCGGGCACCGGCTCGGATGTCCAGTGAGTGCTCGGCGACATCCCTTTGTATGCCTGGCATGTCCGAGGGACTCCACGCAAAAATTTCGGCGTTTGTGCAGAGAAAGTCGACAAGCACTGCTTCCTATTTGGGGTCGAGCTCGGAGCCGATCCTGACTTTCTTGCTGGCGTCGTTGCTGGGGTCGAGAGAGACAGGTTTAACCGCCTCGGCTGGTTCGAAGTTGCCGGCGTGCCGCTTTGCGTCGGGCGCCTCTTTGGAGAGGCAATCTAGGTCGGCGATGAGGGCTTCAGATTCGGCGATGGCTTTGACGTACTCCATGCATTCCACGTCACACTCGTAAGCGTGGCGGTATGTGGATCTGATGGTGATGGTTCCCTTGGGGCCTGGCATCTTGAGCTTGAGGTACGTGTAGTTGGGGACGGCCGTGAACTTGGCGTAGCACGGTCTTCCCCACACCGCGTGATAGGTCCCTCGGAACCCGACTACCTTGAAAGTGAGGGTTTCCTTTTGGAAGTTAGAGGGAGTTCTGAAGCAGACGACAAATCAAGTTGCCCAAGGGGCAGGACACGCTTGCCGGGGACAATCCCGTGAAAGGGTGCTGCACCGGCCCGAATCGTGGACCGATCAGCCCCCAAGAGCTCTTGGGTCTCGGCATAGATGATGTTGAGGCTGCTGCCTCCATCCATGAGGACCTTGGAGAGCCTAGCATTGTCGATGATAGGGTTGACGACAAGCGGGTACCTTCTTGGGCTCGGTATGCAGTCGGGGTGGTTGCCTTGGTTGAAGGTAATGGGTTTGTCAGACCAGTCTAGGTAGACTGGCGTCGCTACCTTCACCGAGTAGACCTCCCGGCGTTCTTGCTTGCGGTGTCGAGCCAAGGCATTCGCCACTTGCCCACCGTAGATCATGAAGCAGTTGTGGACCTCTGGGAACTCTTCTTCCCCGTTGCCTCCTTTCTTGTTGTTGCCTTGGTCCTTGCCACCCTCCACCGAGGGTCCAGCCTTATTGAAGTAACGCCGGAGCATGTTGCACTCTTCAAGGGTGTGCATGACGGGACCCCTGTGATAGAGGCACGACTCCTTGAGCATCTTGTTGAACACGTTGGCCCCTCCGGGAGGCTTCCGAGGATTCCTGTGCTCGGCAGTAGCGATGAGATCCGCGTCAACGGCGTTGCGTTTTGCTTGTGCCTTCTTCCTGGTCTTCTTCTTCGTGCCACGCTGGACGGACGCCTCGGGGACGTCTTCCTTCTGCCTTCCTTGAGGTTGCTTGTCCTTCCGGAAGATGGCTTCGACCGCCTCCTGACCAGAGGTGAACTTGGTGGCTATGTCCATCAATTCGCTCGCCTTGGTGGGCGTCTTGCGTCCTAGTTTGCTTACCAGGTCCCGGCAAGTGGTGCTGGCGAGGAATGCTCTGATGACGTCCGAGTTGGTGATGTTAGGCAACTCGGTGCACTGTTTTGAAAACTGCTGGATGTACTCTCGCAGGGATTCCCCTGGCTGCTGGCGGTAGCTCCGGAGATCCCATGAGTTCCTAAGGCGCAAGTACGTACCTTGGAAATTTCCAGTGAAAGCCTTTACTAGGTCGTCCCAGTCGAAGATCTGCGCAGGAGGCAGATGCTCCAGCCAGGCCCGGGCAGCGTTGGAGAGGAAAAGGGGGAGGTTGCGGATGATGAGGTTGTCGTCGTTCGTCCCTCCCAACTAGCACACCAGCCGGTAATCCGCGAGCCACAACTCCAGCCTCGTCTCCCCTGAGTACTTGGTAATGGTAGTCGAGGCTCGGAACCGGGCCGGGAACAGCGCTCGTCGTATGGCCCGGCTGAAGACCCGCGGACCTGGTGGTTCGGGCGAGGGGCTCTGATCCTCCTCACTATCGTAGCGTCCCCCGCGTCTGTGGTGGTAGCCTCGGCGTACCTTTTCCTCGAGGCGGGCTCGATGGTCGTGGCGATGTTGCTCGTCGCCGAGGCGATCCCGGGCTGCAGGTGTCACATCTTCTGTGTGTTCGGTGCGGATCGAGGCCTCACGCATGTGTCGGGAGGACGCTGCGTGATGCTCCGAGGGGCATCCTCGCCTTCGGGAGGCAGAGCTCTCGGCTCGTTGGGCTGCGGCATTTTCCAGGAGGTCCTTGAGTTCGCCCTGGATACGTCACCCCTCAGTGGTGGATGGCTCTGGCATTGTTCGAAGTAACATCGCCGCTGCAGCTAGGTTCTAGCCAGCCCCGTTAAAGGTCGGGGGCAGCCTTGCCCTGACATCGTCAATAATACGGCACTGGACGTCCTGGGCACAATGACGCGCTCCTCCGGCGAGTGCTCGGCCTGCCCACTCTTGCTCGAGGTTTTGTCGGAGCTGCACAAGTCGCCCCGTTTCTTTATCAAGCTTGGCCTGCATCTCGCGGAGTTGCTCGAGCTGTGTGCCCTGACCCCCCGCAGGGACCCGAGCCACAGCTAGCTCCCGCGGGATCTCAACGCGAGACGCAGGCACAGGGGCGCTATCGTTTCCTGGCATGCCGAGGTGGTTGTTGAAAGTTCCCTTTGACCCGGGAACAGGATCTGGATGTCGCCTAGAGGGGGGGTGAATAGGCGAATAAAAATTATCACTTTATAACTGGAATTCTTACTCTACTCGAAGACTTAGAACGCAGTGGAATGAGAAGACTCTTCGAGTAAGTCGCAGCGGAAAGGAAGATCCTGTCTCAAAATGTCCTGCACTTCAAATCAAGCTTATACCACAGATAAGTATTGAAGTGCAGATATAAAGGAGAGTAAGACAGAGAGTCAGGATACAATACAGAACAGAGCACACAGACGCAAGGATTTATCCCGAGGTTCGGCCAAGCCTGAAATGCTTGCCTAGTCCTCGTTGGAGTTAGCCACACCTGGGCTTGGAGTCTATTTCAACTCCTTCCTCCGTTTGCTCAGATCTGTCAGTATGACAGATAGAGCCTTTCACTATTGAGTGGGGTTACAACAGAACCGCGGCTGCTTACAAACTTCTTGGCAGCACCCCGGCAGAGTAACGATACGCTCAAGACCTTGATCTAGCTCTTAGCAGCACTGCTCCTCTCTCTAAAGGCTTATAGCTGTGCCTTCTACACAAACTATAGAGTTACACACAAGAGGAAGAGCGAGAATTGATTCCAATGAAGTCTACACTTGTTGGCTGCACTTGTATTTTGCTGGAGGCGCCTAGGGGTCCCTTTTATAGGCACAAGGAGCCTAGGAGCCGTTGAGAGCAAATCCGGAAGGCCATCCTTGCCTTCTGTCGTCGGGGGCACCGGACAGTCCGGTGCACACCGGACACTGTCCGGTGCCCGATTTCTTTCCTTCTCTGGCGCTTCCGACCGTTGCAGACTGTCGCAGACCCCGGAGCCGTTGGCGCACCGGACATGTCCGGTGCACACCGGACAGTCCGGTGACATCTTCCGACCGTTGGCTCCGCCACGTGTCCCGCGCAGATTGCGCGGCCGACCGTTGGCCCGGCCGACCGTTGGCTCACCGGACAGTCCGGTGCACACCGGACAGTCCGGTGAATTTTAGCCGTACGCCGTCGGCCAATTTCCCGAGAGCGGCCAGTTCGAGCCGAGTCAGCCTGGCGCACCGGACACTGTCCGGTGCACACCGGACAGTCCGGTGCTCCAGACCGAGCTGAGACTTGGCTGTACACAGCCAAGCCTTTCGCACTTTTTTCCTTTTCTTCTTCTTTCTGTTTCTAACACTTAGACAAATATATTAGTCCACAAAAACCAATGTACTAAGTCTAGAAACATACCTTCTCTTAATTATTACATCTATAGCATATCACATGCTTGAGCTTTGATGTTGGACTCATAAATCATCAAGTCGGTTTGACTTGATCTAGATTGACATTTCTTAGCTCCAATATCCTGCAAAGATCACATAGAACATCTCCAAACATAGGAACAACCCAAACTAAAGATCAAGGTGAACTTAGCTCTTTTGGGCTGCTTCCAGTTCTGGTTTTGACACTTGTTCTCCTTCTAATGATCTTGATCTCCTTCTTAGAGCTTGGTCTTGAGCCTTATGACTTACACCACATAACTGTAGTTGTTACCTCATTGGTTGTAAGTCATGTCCTTATGTAGTGATCCTTGATGTGCCATAGCTGTTCTCAACTCGATCACCCTTGACTTTGCAAGCCTTCTTCTTCACCCTTGGCTTTGGGTTCCTCAGCCTCCTTGACCTTCTCCCGTGCATTTGGTACCTCGAAGCTCTACTTGCCTCCGTCCTTGGCTTGATCAGTTGTCTCTGAGCTATGCACCCGAGTCTCACTTTATGCAATGTCCATCCTACTTGTGATGTCCATCATGTATCCATAATCCAGTTCTTGGACCATCACAAATGTTCACTTGTGTTGAACCCTGTAAGCTTTACCTTAAGCACCTGTTCAACACTTAGTACACTTGTTAGTCCTTTAATTGAGTTGTCATCCAAACACCAAAACTCACAAGAGAGCTTTCAATCTCCCCCTTTTTGGTGATTGATGGCAACACAATTAAAGCTTACATGAGAATAAGATTTGAAGCACAAATTTTGAATTCTAAGTTTATAGAATGCTCCCCCTAAATATGTGCTTACTTCAAAAACATAATTTTGGCCTTAGACGCCAATTTGCACATACTTAGGCAATTCGAAACATTTCTATATCTTAGTAATTTTGGAATGCATTGTATCAAGAATCAAACCATGATACTATAACACACAATATGCACATAATCAGAGTTAAACACCATTCAAATTAGTGGATATATCACAGGAATATCAACCTACCACTATTCACCATTAAGATACCAATTCAAACTAATACCAATTTAAACTAAGACACTAAATTTAAAGCAATCTTAAAGCACCATTTACCACATGACTATCTATTACACTATAGAAGCCAAATAATTCATCGCAGCGGAAACACTAGTCCATATGAGCAACACATATAATACTGCAAGAACATATGATTATCACACTCGGCAAAGCTCAAACTAACACATCACCCATTAGGATAAGCTTTCCTCTCAGGTTGAGATAAGCTTTAATACACAAATTCTCCCCCTTTGACATCAAACACCAAAAACCATACTCAAGCAAGAACATAGGATGATGTCAAGGGACAGCAGGGTGTTAAGGGGAAAAACGATTATCTAAAACTCCCCCTTACTTATTGAACATATGCACTATTAACATTTAGGTAAGATACATATATGCAAAAAGATTTACTCCCTTTGTACCTTTACCATGTTGTAGTGTACTTCCCATCTTGAAAGTAGTTAATCTCTCGAGAGCTTCTCCACACTTGTGCCTGATTCTTTATCCTAACTTTTCCTTGTTGCTAAGACACCAAACTTAGAACAAGTTATAGTATTGGGCACAAGAAGAAACTTCTATTCTAATGATTATCAAGAGATGTCAAATGAAGCAAACTATCACAGCTACCAATTGAAAGATACCAATTGCAAGTTTATTTATTATCATGGCTCCATGATATTTAAAAATAAGCATCTATTATCACCAGATATTATAGAGCATGAGCAATTTAAAGATATACAATAACTCATGACTTAAGATACCAATTACTGGACTTACAGAGGTACCCAAGTCCTGATTGCTCCATTTCATGCTCATCTTCTCTTTTCCACCTTGAGACTGTACAAGATTGCTCAAGAAACAGTTAGTCTCAAAAGACACAAGTTATGTGTGCTCCCCCTCAAGTTGTGCATCAAGTATTTGAATGACTTGCACTTTGCACATTCTAGCTTCCTCAGAACTAGAGGGGATCACAACATACCTTGGTCAAGGCATACTCTATCCCTTTCATCACAAAGATGCCAATTTGAATATCAAATGAAAAGCCACTTTACACCAATTGAAGGCTAAACGAAAGGTTGACTAAATTCAACAATGCATGCCTCAGTGGCACTTAAGCCAATTGAATACTCACAGGAAGTATAACAATTACACGCAACTTAGACATGCTTCATACTTAACTATCATTGTATATACCAATTGAAGATCAACACAATCATGTATATAAAGCGAAATATCTAAGCATGTCATAATTAAGAAGGTTTCTTAGGTGCACAAAAGAAACAACATTTTAAAGGCATAAGTTACCTAAGCCAAGATATTACCAATTGAAAGACAAGAACATAGCTATGATCACAAAGAATGGAATTTCAAGAATATTTAATGAAATTGCATAGCTCCACTTTCCATACTGTTGCCTTTATGAGAGCCCTTGTTATCACCAATTCAGGACTCCTTTTGCTTACGCACCTCATAGCTCAAAAGGGCACGACATGGATTTGAAATTCACACAGTACCAGACTAGGGTAATTATGTGAGCATGGACTAAATGAAATGTTATAATTGCACATAGCATGACTTACAAAAGTTGCAGGTTTACCCATATACACCAAGAGAGTTAATCGTGTGGATATAACAAATGAAAGAGCTACCCATGAATGATTCAAAAGATATATCTTATATAACACCAGTTATGATTAAGCAAACATCATTATGATTCATTTAACACAGGCAATCATAAAGCATAACTACTCTAAGGACAGATAGCACATCAAGCCAACTTAAGAGCAATACTAAATTGCAATGATGTACTTAAAATACACGGGTACCGTCCTTTGGAGAGCAGGTTTTAGATTCACATCAAGGTCCTTTACTTGATTCACCAATAATGATTCAGGACCTACACACCTTATTTCACTTGAGATGAACACGGGATTAGTGTTTCACAATAAAGGCACCAAAACAATTAACAGCTAAAATAATTAATAGCTTAAGCATAGAGTTTTAAGATAACCGTCTTAAGCTCTCCCATGGTCTCCAGTCCATCTCAAGGCACCTGCATGGTCTAGTTAGCATAGTTTGGTACCCATCTCGGGATGGGTCCATAATGATCATCTAAATGTGCCTTTGGTACCCAAATTGCCTTTGTGCTAGTTCCAGGTGATCTCGTTATAGATCTAGCACAAGTGTATGATTTGGGTCTCCTACCCGAATAAGATTGACACAAATTCACTTGCTTAGGAATCTTACCTTTATAACATACCTTGGATAGATGACCCTGCTCACCACACTTGTAGCAGAAGCGTCGCTCAATCTGACATGACGCTTGCTGTTTGTCATTTTCCTTGGTGAGGGCCACCTTGGAGGATGCACATCCTTGATTCTTTATGACCGGACATGAAGTGATCGTGTGGTCCTGATTGTTGCATCCAAAACAACTCCTTGTCCCTTCATTCTTGTCTTTGTACGGACAAGACGCGATGAGGTGGCCTAACTCCTTGCATTTGAAACACCTCCTTTTTCCTCTTCTCTTTTTGTGCTTGAAGGACATGGAGAGATGATTAGTACAAACAACATGACTAATTGAATTTTTACCTTTTTCCTCGTTCATGTTGATTTCATCATTTATAGCTTTGGGAACATTCTTCTTATTGAGCTTAACACTTGCTGCAGTTTTTCCTTTCTCAAGCTTCTTCACCACGCGCCCGTGGATATCTTGAGAGAGTTGAGCTAAGCGTCTTCTCCTCAATTGTCGTTGCTTCTTATTCCCACAGAATTTCTTTTGTGACCCTAAAACTTGTTGCTCAATCAATGATTGGCTTTCTTTTGAGCAACAGGGGTTAGCACATGATGATATACAATTCAAATGCGCACACGTGCGAGAATGAGGTTTACATGAATTTAAGTTTACAATTATAACCTCATGAGCAACATTAAGCATGATATGGTCATCAACTAGTTTATTATGAGAATTTGACAACATATCATACTCTTCACCTAGAGCAAGTTTTTCTAAATTTAGAATTTCTACTTGACTCTTAAGCATGGCGTTTTCCATTTTAAGTTGAGCAACACAGGATAAAACATCATCATTATTTCTTTGCTCAAATAAAATAGATTCATACCGTTGGACCAAATCGTCATGAGAGCACTTTAGCTCCTCATGTTCTTTGGTCATCTTCTCCAGGCTGTTGTTGGTTTTGATGAGGGTCTCCTCTAGCCTGAGAAGCGTCTCGCCTTGTTCCTTGTTCCTTCTCAACAACTTAACCAAGAGAGCTTTGTCTGCTTTGTTGAGATGGTTGTAGAAACAGCGAATCTCCTCTTCTTCCACATCATCGGTCTCATTTTCCCTGTCATTAATGTCAGTGGAAGCAATATAGGAAAATGTACCTTGTGATGATGAAGATTCATCCTCGCTATCATCCTCATATTCCTCCTCATCCTGGCTTTTGTCTCCACCGTCATTGTTAGCAATAAAACACTTATTATTAGTGGAGACCAAACCTGTCGACGAGGTAGATTCATCGTTGGGTGTCCATCGTTCTTGATCTTCTCCCTCTGAATGGTTAGTAACACAAGTAATATAGGGAGTAGGAGCAACACAATTTGCCACAGAATATTTTTCTTTAATTCTACTCCATAAATCATGAGCATCAACAAATAAATCACTATCACTACTCATGATGGAAAAATAAGCACTTCTAGAAAGAGAGTCAACTAAGATGTTGCAAGCATGGTGATTGAGAGATAAACATCTTAGTTCTTCATTGGAAGGATTTTTACTAAAATCAGAGGGAAAAATACTTCTACTAAAGATCTGTCTCAAATCAGAATCAACATTCATGAAGGCTTTGTAAATAGAGACAGACCAAGATTTGTAATTAGAACCATCGCCTAAAAGAAGTTCTACAGTTACCTCTTGTGACGACATCGTTATCTCCGGACGGCTAAGCCCACACTGGAGAGGCCTAGCTCTGATACCAATTGAAAGTTCCCTTTGACCCGGGAACAGGATCTGGATGTCGCCTAGAGGGGGGGGGGGTGAATAGGCGAATAAAAATTATCACTTTATAACTGGAATTCTTACTCTACTCGAAGACTTAGAACGCAGTGGAATGAGAAGACTCTTCGAGTAAGTCGCAGCGGAAAGGAAGATCCTGTCTCAAAATGTCCTGCACTTCAAATCAAGCTTATACCACAGATAAGTATTGAAGTGCAGATATAAAGGAGAGTAAGACAGAGAGTCAGGATACAATACAGAACAGAGCACACAGACGCAAGGATTTATCCTGAGGTTCGGCCAAGCCTGAAATGCTTGCCTAGTCCTCGTTGGAGTTAGCCACACCTGGGCTTGGAGTCTATTTCAACTCCTTCCTCCGTTTGCTCAGATCTGTCAGTATGACAGATAGAGCCTTTCACTATTGAGTGGGGTTACAACAGAACCGCGGCTGCTTACAAACTTCTTGGCAGCACCCCGGCAGAGTAACGATACGCTCAAGACCTTGCTCTAGCTCTTAGCAGCACTGCTCCTCTCTCTAAAGGCTTATAGCTGTGCCTTCTACACAAACTATAGAGTTACACACAAGAGGAAGAGCGAGAATTGATTCCAATGAAGTCTACACTTGTTGGCTGCACTTGCATTTTGCTGGAGGCGCCTAGGGGTCCCTTTTATAGGCACAAGGAGCCTAGGAGCCGTTGAGAGCAAATCCGGAAGGCCATCCTTGCCTTCTGTCGTCGGGGGCACCGGACAGTCCGGTGCACACCGGACACTGTCCGGTGCCCGATTTCTTTCCTTCTCTGGCGCTTCCGACCGTTGCAGACTGTCGCAGACCCCGGAGCCGTTGGCGCACCGGACATGTCCGGTGCACACCGGACAGTCCGGTGACATCTTCCGACCGTTGGCTCCGCCACGTGTCCCGCGCAGATTGCGCGGCCGACCGTTGGCCCGGCCGACCGTTGGCTCACCGGACAGTCCGGTGCACACCGGACAGTCCGGTGAATTTTAGCCGTACGCCGTCGGCCAATTTCCCGAGAGCGGCCAGTTCGAGCCGAGTCAGCCTGGCGCACCGGACACTGTCCGGTGCACACCGGACAGTCCGGTGCTCCAGACCGAGCTGAGACTTGGCTGTACACAGCCAAGCCTTTCGCACTTTTTTCCTTTTCTTCTTCTTTCTGTTTCTAACACTTAGACAAATATATTAGTCCACAAAAACCAATGTACTAAGTCTAGAAACATACCTTCTCTTAATTATTACATCTATAGCATATCACATGCTTGAGCTTTGATGTTGGACTCATAAATCATCAAGTCGGTTTGACTTGATCTAGATTGACATTTCTTAGCTCCAATATCCTGCAAAGATCACATAGAACATCTCCAAACATAGGAACAACCCAAACTAAAGATCAAGGTGAACTTAGCTCTTTTGGGCTGCTTCCAGTTCTGGTTTTGACACTTGTTCTCCTTCTAATGATCTTGATCTCCTTCTTAGAGCTTGGTCTTGAGCCTTATGACTTACACCACATAACTGTAGTTGTTACCTCATTGGTTGTAAGTCATGTCCTTATGTAGTGATCCTTGATGTGCCATAGCTGTTCTCAACTCGATCACCCTTGACTTTGCAAGCCTTCTTCTTCACCCTTGGCTTTGGGTTCCTCAGCCTCCTTGACCTTCTCCCGTGCATTTGGTACCTCGAAGCTCTACTTGCCTCCGTCCTTGGCTTGATCAGTTGTCTCTGAGCTATGCACCCGAGTCTCACTTTATGCAATGTCCATCCTACTTGTGATGTCCATCATGTATCCATAATCCAGTTCTTGGACCATCACAAATGTTCACTTGTGTTGAACCCTGTAAGCTTTACCTTAAGCACCTGTTCAACACTTAGTACACTTGTTAGTCCTTTAATTGAGTTGTCATCCAAACACCAAAACTCACAAGAGAGCTTTCAGTTGTCTTCGTCGTGATCCCCCTGATCGATGTGGAAACACTCGCGAGTTGGGTCGCAACCCTCGTCGTCAAGGCTGTGGCCATCGTCAGAGCAGCCGGAGAGGCAGTGGTCACATGCGGATATGAAGTCTCGCATGGCACTGGGATCACGGAGTCCGGAGAAATCCCAACTGAAGTCGGGGTCATCCTCTTCCTCGGAACCCGTGGGTTCGGAGGTTGAGACGGCTGTCAGTAGGTCCCAAGTTGACCACATATGGTACCCCGAAAGGTCAGGATATGCCCTTACGAAAGCGCTTGCCGAAGTTGGGTCGCTTGGTGTGTCGAAGCTGAATCTAAAGGGAACAGGATGGAAAACTAATGGTACCTCCTGGTTGGTGGACGACGGTGAAGTTGCATCGGAGATGGAATGTGTCGTTATCTCAGGTGCGAGACTAATGCCCGACAAGTCCCTCGCAAGGGTGCCGGCGTCATCAGTCCGCCTGGGGTTAGCACGTTGCTAGGAAGTGATACCCGTCGTTGTCCCAGGTGCGAGGATAACACCCGACATGTCCCCCGCAGGGGTGTTGGCATCGTCGACTCGCTCTGGTCCGACAGCCGACGAGGTGCTGCCTCCTGCCTGGCCATGGTCGCTCCGTCTCCTCCTCCTCCGGCGAGGAGGGTGGCGGGGCAAACCCGGGTGTTCCTCTTCCGCCACGAGGAGATGTCGTCGTCGAGTTCGCCTCTGTCGGGCGAGCCGACGACCGTCGTTGTTGTCGTGCTGCGGGGGGAGGAGTACCATGTCGTAGCTGCCGTCGGAGGACATGAACTCGAGACTCCCAAAGCGGAGCACCGCCCGGGCTGAAGAGGCTGGTGAAGATTGTCCATCTGGATCTCAACGCGAAAGTATTGCCAACATGCAACTGGACCCCCTACCTAGCGCGCCAACTGTCGGCGTTTTGGACCCGCGTGGACCCTCAACCGACTAGTGAATTTGACGCTGCGTGTCCCTGCCCAGATGGATTGATGCAAGATGAGACACAAGAGGGGAGATGAAGCTTATGTTATCTTGCACCGGGGTGCTTGTAGTAGGGGTTACAAGCTTCGCGAGAGAGGGTTTGGCCTTGAGGTGAGCCATCTGAGTTAGCCCCCTCTTTTTTCCCTCTCCCCTTCCTCCCTCGGGAAGGCCCTGGGCATCCCCTTTTATAGATACAAGGGGATGGTCCAGCTGTACATATGGGGGTGTAGCTATGTGCTAACGTGGCCGGCGGAGAAGTGCTTGAGCCCTGTAGAAGCGTAGCTGGCGGTGCGGCCCTAGGTCCTGCTGACGTTTCTTTGCCTTCGTAGAGAGCTGAGAACAATCGACATCATGGACGCATGCAGGGAACCATCATTACCTGTTGCCGGAGTAATCTAGATGTGAAACTGGTCTTGTTCCTTTGTAGCTCGAGGCGGCTAGCTAGGGGTAGGGTAATGATGTATCCCCTATAGTGTAGTCTGTCCGAGGCCGAGGTCGGGCGAGGCGGTGAATTCTCTTGAGGCCGAGGTTGAGGTCGAGCGAGGTTGTGACTCCTCCCGAGGCCGAGGCTGAGGTCGGGCGAGACGGGGACCTTCTCCCGAGGCCGAGGCTGAGGCCGAGGCCTGGGGTCGGGCGAGGCAGAGACCTTCTCCCGAGGCCGAGGCTGAGGCCGAGGCCTAGGGTCGAGCGAGGCGGAGCTCCCTGTTGCGCCCGAGGCTAAACTCGGGAGAGGCCGTGACTTACTGTTGTTAGTCTTACCCTGGTGGTTGGTACTGTAGTCGGAACGGGGTGAATAGTGTTGTTTTCCTGTCAGAACGATCAGTAAAGGGGCGAAGTGACTGCGGTCATTTCGACCTTGCCAACTGAGGCGCGTGTGTGAGGATAAGGTGTCAGGTGATCCCTGCATTAAATGCGCATGCGATACGGTCGGCGGTAAGGCGATTTGGCCAAGGTTGCTATACGACAAAGTTTGCCCGAACTTAGCCTCGGGCGAGCCGGGGGTGCGCCCGCTGCCTGAGGAGTCCCTCGGGCGAGGCGTGAATCCGTCCGGGACTACTATTCTTGCCCGAGGCCGGGCTCGGGCGAGACGAGATCGCGTCCCTTGGTGGATGAGGCTTTAACTTTGAGCTGTGCTTACCAGTCTTTACGGTCTGTTTTGAAGATGTTTTTCAGCCATACTTAGGAGTATTGGGGGTACCCCTAATTATGGTACCCGACACCTTGTTTGTTTATTTTTGAGGTGAGAAAAGGAGGATGTCATATATTGTAATTTCTATTTATATAACCATGAATAGTGAGTCTTTTGCCATAAATAATCTCAAATAAGGTACTCTTAAGAGATTATGAGATTATTATAATCTAGGCTTTAGATTATATAATCTGAACTCATATTTTAGGTATTTATTTACCTGTTGAATTATATAATCTATAGAGATTATAATCCGAAACAAACAGGGCCTAAGCATCAAAACAAGTGTAAGCAGACACTGTCCTGCATATGAACTGTGAAATTAGTTAGAGTTTTATCCCATCTCTGAGCTTTCTCCGGGTATGAAGTTCATAGCATGTTTCAGTATAGTCTTTGGTCACTCATCAACGCACGCCTTGACCGATTTGGAAACCCAAACTGCTAGGGGCAATTTAGTCATCCAGTGCTGAGAAAAATAAGAACAGAAAAGAAAGTAAAAAAGGCATTTAATTTATTTTTAGAGAAGAGATTAACCTATAAGTAGTATTTTAGAGAATTTAGAATTGAGGATACTCGACGAGATAAGCCAGCTTGATATAATAGCAAAAAAGAACACTCCTCCGTTTCGTCGTTCTCTTTTCTCTCTTTCTCACAATACAGACGACAGCGTCTCTTTGTCTCCTTTTCTATCTCGGGACAAGTTATATTTACACAAAATAAATATTCGATCTCGCGTCGATCGGTGATGCGGTGGCCATGGGCGTCTGAGGCTCGAAGCCATTGATGAGAGCAGCACCGTTGGCTGCGGCGGCCGGACGCGATGTCCGTTGTGGCGGCCGTGGGGCCCGGCGCCGCGGTGGCGGCGTACGGGCACGGGCAGCCGCTGTGCGGCGGCGGGGCGAGGAAGAGGAAGGACGTCCGGGACCATGAGGTTGGATTATTGCCGAGTAGCGACGGCCGCGCGGCGGCGGCGGCGGCGGGGCGTGGCGCCGGGCTGTTCGTGCTGGAGACGGTGGAGGAGGAAGAAGAAGGGGCGGACGCGGAGAGGTCGTCGTCCGTCGGCGCGGCGTCCGAGGACGACGCGGAGGAGGAGGAGGACGGTGACGAGGTGGACAGCGGCGGGACGAGGTGGACAGCAGGGAGGAGGAGGAGGGAGGGCGGCGCGCTCGAGGCCGCCATGGACATGGGCGCCCTCGACGACGCGCTCCCCATCAAGTAAGCACGCCACGCGCGCGTCGCGTCCCTCTGCTTCCGCCCGCCCACCCACCCACGCATGTGCACCGATCCATCGGTTTCGATTCGGTTCTGCTGCTGCATCGACATGCGTGGGCGTCGTGACGTGCAGGAGGGGCCTGTCCAGCTTCTTCTCCGGCACGTCGCGGTCGTTCGCGAACCTTTTGGACGCGGCGTCGGCGGTGGGCAGCGCCCGCGACCTGGCGAAGCCGGAGAACCCGTTCAACAAGCGGCGGCGGGTGCTCCGGTCTGCTCCATCCGGAGGGCCGCGTCAACCACCTCGCTCGCCGCGCTGCCGCCCATAGCCGGCGGCGACGACAACGACGACGATGGCCGCAGTGCCTAGCTGAGGAACGGGCCGGGGCGGCCGCTGGGTACGAGTGCAAACCAAGGAGGACGTACGGCCGGGTTACTACACTACAGAGCAAGGCATACAGCTTGCAAGAGGTGCAAGACGGATGAGAGATCCTTTCCCTTTGTAATATGTTTTGGGATCCCATTTCATCTTCATCAGCATCGACACCAAGCATGGCATATATATATATATATATGCTAGTGGTACGGTAGACGTTAATCTCTTCTTTTAGCAGGCTACATATAATCGAACACTCACGTACTCCATCGTAGCTAATTTATTTTTCGAGCGAGTTTCATCACATTTTGTTTGATGCTCTAGCTGATGGTGTTTACATATTCTAGTGTACTGGGCTGGTATCGTAATGGATAACAGATGCATGCATAACCGTACTACTCATCATGTCATGGATGCGTGTGCCAAGACGACATATGCCTGTGCCTGCCCAGCTAGCGGTGACGTGTAGGTGTAGCAGTTCCGGTACGAGACAGAGAGGGACGGACTAAGAATGACAACGAATAAACTATCACGAATAGTGTATTTTCATATCCGTCGCTTATTATATCTGGTATTCGAATTCATACACTACACGACGGTTGATCTTTAGCGACCCTTATTAGGTACCAACTGTTGGTTGCTAAAGGTTAGAAACCAACGGTCAGTCGCTAAATCCTTTTGTAGCAACAGTCGGTTGGTTGCTAAAAGTCTAGAAATGTAACAACTTATGGTTGGTCGCTATAGATGTCGTCGGGGACTAGCAGTGGGTCGCTATAGAGCAAGGATCACTATCAAATCTTATAGCCTGAACGTACCTGTATAGATGTTAGTGACTAAAAATTAATTAAAACAAGTAAACATTGATCGCTAAATTGCGTGGTGATTTATTCCTTTTTAATATTGCTTGTATGTTTATTTCATGGTTTGTTTATGTATGGACATGACTATAGTATGCAATTGTGTTCTTTGTGCTTATATGATATTAGATTCGAGTTGAAAGTCGTTTCAAATGTTTATTATTTATTTGCATTTATAATAATTTATTCAAATGTTTATTATTTATTTGGTAAATTTTTTATGCATTTTTGAGTAATTTAAAAATGTATTTCGAAATAAATAAAAAAAGAAAACCCTCCTTAACCCTAAGGCCCACTAGGGGCCCATCTACCTAACTCTCCCTCCCACGCCGTCCCTGTCTCCTCCCGACATCGCCGTCATCGCCCCCTGTAACACGTGATAGCTGTGAATGTAAAGGTCACTAATTTTTAATCAACCTCGTTTATCACGATTTTGATATTGTGTCTGCCTCCCTCTATCTAAATTTTTCCAAATCTATTTCTTTTAAAATTCAGCCTTTGGTAATCTTCGGAACATTGAATCCAGTATCGTTTGGGTTGAGCCCTCGACGTCTTGCCTAAACTATAACTTTTCCGTCACTCCACTGCCGCGTGTCCGACATGCTAGTGTCATGGTGGTTCTTGGGCTCGCGGGCTGTTGTTGTGATCATCTTCTAGAGTTTTCAATTGTATCCCGTTTAAACACTAGTTTTGGAGTTCAGACTTTAATAACCTTTCGGGATGTCGAGTTTATGTTGGTTCAAGTTAACCGATGAAACGAATACGAATTTGGCAATCTCAACTTAATCATGTTATTTTGTCCTAAACAAATTAATTAGAACCAAAGCCGAATGATTTCAAATCAGTTGGTTGTTCTATTTCGTAATCTGGAAAATGAAATTGGGATCCTAAGTATATTTTGGGTTGGCTCAATTGAACTCTCACAAACCTTAGAGTTTGAAATGTGTTTATGATTAACTCTTGTGAACTTTTACAAAATTTAGAAGTTAGATATTTGCACATAATGTTTGTTGAAAGAAAATAGAGAAAAGGTGGGAATAATCCTTCTCTCCCTTCCTTATCCTCTCCCCACGCCACTCTCCAGCATGTTCCAGCCACCCTCTCCCTGGCATCTTCCCACCGCCGCCCCTCTCATCTCCCTCACAACCTCTCTCTCGTGCTGCAACTCACCCCCCCCTCTGCTCACCATCTCATCCCTGGTTCCCATGGCGCCCTCCCCTTCTTGGTGGTCGACGCCCCTCCCTCCATGGAGCTCGCCTCTGCCATGGTCGCCCTCTGCCCCCTCCCTTGCTGTTCTTATGGCAGCCCCTCTCCATGCCAAGCTCGCCCTCCTTCTGTGCCTAGCCCTAGCTCGCCCCAACCCCTCTCCCTGGCTGCCCTTGCTCTAGTTTTCCCCCAGCCCTAGCCGAGCTCGCCCCTGCCTTAAGTTCTCAAGGCAGCCCCTCTGTGTTTTCCATGGCCGGCACCCTCCCCATCTTTTGTAGGTGAGCCTATGTCCTTTGCTGCGGATTATGTTGTGCATATGTGAGTAAGTGCTGAAATATATATGTTCATGTGTGCAGATTGGAAGAAAGGATTCCTATGAGTGTGAGAAGAAGCAAATCCCAGCATAACGCATGCTAGGTGTTCGACGAAATGTTCGAATTAGGATTGTCGTTGATATTGTGGATCTGAGTCGCGCTTTGTATTGGTGAGCCGATTCCTTGCTCTTATTCTTTGGTTCTATGCCTGAAGTGATTAGATGTATTAAATACGATGAATCTCTTGTTTGTAGCACAGGTGTGTCGTGGTGAATATCTCTAGATCCGCGACTATGTCTGTGTGTTTTGTTCTATGGTGACGTCAGGAAAGTATCTTTCCTCTCTTTCCCTTGTCTTTGTGATGCTTTGTTGTATG
Source organism: Zea luxurians (assembly GCA_029449295.1). Lineage (NCBI taxonomy): Eukaryota > Viridiplantae > Streptophyta > Magnoliopsida > Poales > Poaceae > Zea > Zea luxurians. Next base: position 46,062,209 of record JAOPSE010000005.1, on the reverse strand, counting down.
CCATATGTTTGGTGAATGAATATGTATAGAAGGATTAAATTGTTTAGGCATATGCATAGCATGAATAAAATGAGTTCTTCTTGTGTGATGATATACTGTATGGAATGTGCTTGATTGGATATATGTGTATGCAAAGTATGATTAATTAGTTCTTTGTTTGCATGAAGTGAGAGTAGATTTAAAAATACTAGGTTATATGAAGTGAATGGATTCATGGTTATAATGTATAAGTAATCTATATATGTGATTAGGAAGTGTCAAGCATGAAAGTTGTAGAAGTAAATATGAACCCAATTGGAATGTTTGCTGTTTGGACTGCGTGTACAGTTTTGATTGTGCAACTAATCTAGTGAAGCAAATCATATTTCCTGTGAAAATGTTATATATAAAAGTTGTAGATAACCTCCTTATCTTGCTCATGCTAAATTTTCATTACCATAGGCCCAATAATCTGAAAGTTTTGCTTCTCCCAAGTTCAGTATCAGAATCTGTCCAGATTCTGTACAGATTTCGAAAATGGCCTTGTTTGCCCAAGTTAAACTTAGAATCAGTTCTTATAAATTATAAAGAAGTTGTAGTACTTTTCTTAAGCTTTCCAACAAGTTTTGGATCACCCTTTTTGGTGGTCTAGAAGTCAAGTTATGGTTGATTGAAATGTGATGACTGAATCTGTCCAAATCTGGACAACAATGTTAGTTTGTATTGACTGACTTTGATATATATTGAATCAACCTAAGATGTTTATAATGAGTTGTATAAAATTTTATAAGCTTTCTAGAAATTCTTGGATCACCTGTTTTGGATGCCTAAATCTCCAGTTATGGAGTTTTGAAGTGAGTAGTCGAATTCCGTCCAAATCTGGACAGCATTATCATTTAATACTGATTGACTTTTTTAAGTGTCTAATCTCATGGTGATGATAATACCAAAGTTGTATAGGATTTCTTAGGCTTTCCAGAAAGTCTTAGTTCACTATTTTTGGATGAATATTTTGTGAGTTGTGAACAAAACAATTGACTACTGTGTGCTGTCCAGAAAATCTGCAATTGAGCACTTGATTTTATTCTTGTTTGGCTAAGTAGGAATAATTAGTTTTTGATTCTTGAGTGATGAAGACTTGTGGCATTTGAAATGTTTCTCCAAATGTCTTGTTGCATATGGTTGAGTTTTTTCTTTCTTAATGTGTGCTCTAAACCTATTAGTTTGGGAAGTGATGTGCCTGTACTTAGAGGGATCATCGTGATTTTGTGCTCGTGGTAGTATACAACAAAAACATGTGCTTTTATCTTAACGTCTGTTTGGTATATATTGTATGTTTTTGTGAGAAATATATTGCAAAATCTCTCTATATATATCTACACCTGACTCTGCAATATATAGGACATCGCTCGAATTGTTTATATGCAGGAATAGGTTGTACAAATAATTTGAATTGACATTAACCACTAGGTGGCCACCCATCATTGTTTTTTACCATAAGGAGTCTCATTTTCCAGTTCTTACTAAATATACAATATTAGCAACGGACGGTCGGTCGCTAAAAAGATGTCGGTCGCTAAAGCCTTTAGCGACGGCACTTACAGCGACCATCCTTATGGGTCGCTAAAAGTTTTTAGCGACCAACCGTAGGTCGCTGAAGGCCGTTTTAGCAACCAACCGTAGGTCGCTGTAAGTGAACCGTCGTGTAATGATACTTGTTATCCGTTATAAATAAAAAACAGTATCTACACCCGTTACCAAGTAACGGATATCCGCGAATATATTCGTTTGCGCATTATATATACTAGTAACTGGCGCGTGCGTTGCGCGCGTACGAAACGTTTCATAATTTAAGTATTATGAATAATATTTTATTGTAAGTTAGTTATTTACATGTGTAGTAATTTATTTATTTACAGTAAATACATGACAACTGGCTAGATTTATTTGTTTTATTTTTTAGCATGGGACTGATTCAAAAGAACATGAAGTCCAGTGCGATTTGAAAATTTGGGTAGCCCAGAAGAGATTTGTGATGATTCGAAGTATCGAAGAAATCTGCAATATCAGGAATTTAAAAATGAAAGTCAGCTGTGTATAAACGTTTCGTAATTTAAGTATTATGAATAATATTTTATTGTAAGTTAGTTATTTGCATGTGTAGTAATTTATTTATTTACAGTAAATACATGACCGCTGGCTAGATTTATTTGTTTTATTTTTTTAGCATGGGACTGATTCAAAAGAACATGAAGTCCACTGCGATTTGAAAATTTGGGTAGCCCAGAAGAGATTTGTGATGATTCGAAGTATCGAAGAAATCTGCAATATCAAGAATTTAAAAATGAAAGTCAGTTGTGTATTTATATGCCTTTCAATGATGGGAAACGGGAAAGTAGAGTTGTGTGCGTAATTTACAATCTGACAGGGAACATTTAAAATATTTCTTTCTTTAAAGTGCATACAAACCGAAAAAAGAGACTTTAAGATTGTGCATAGTTGCTTTCGTTAAAAAATTAGCAGCAAAATATATCTGTTGATGCATTAGTAGTTGTTGGTTGTGCATTAGTACCCGTTTGTACTTGCAGATAGAATTACTAAATTGTTGTTCTCTGGTTGTTTGCAAACCGTTGCGAGATGAAGAGGTTTGGTAATTGATGGTTTATCGTGCATAGCAAAAGGCTCCTGTGAGAAACTAATGTATAGAGAAGCTGGCATTAGTGAGGCAATAGTGAGGTAGGTTAAATAGAAAAAACAATTAAGGGACAAAGAGGGTCTCGTGATGTATTGTTACCTCTCTTTTTTCGTGGTGGTTACATTTTTTTGTGGATGATTGGACATGTATTGCCGCAGTGTGTCGGTGCAGCATGTATAGTCAAGCAGAAAATACGTTAGCAAGTGCATAATAATGTATCGGTAAACAAACCGCGCGATGTTAATGTGAGGAGGCAATGTATAGATAAAGTGGTAGTATTGAGGTAAATCAAATAAGAAAAACAATGAACGAATAGAGGTGTTATACTGGAGTATTGTCATTATACTTTTTTTTGGAAGATTTGAGATGCATCAAAGTAATGTGTGTGCGTCCGTACACACTTTTTTAGTATGTACATGTTTTCCAAATACAAACGTGCAACAGTACACATCCTAGCTGTACATGTTAGTGCAGTAACAAATTCGACATATTGTACATAGATAAAATAGGATATGAACAAATTGAGGAGGTAGGTGCGAAGCGCATGCTTCAGTAACAGAAGAAAAAACTGTGCATCATAGATGAAGAGCAGGTTGCAGGTGTCATCAGTGAAAAGAAAGACATACATGATTGATTTGAAAGTCACAGCCGTTTGAATTTGCTTTAAGGGTATCAAGAAATAGTTGATTGGTTAAATAGATATAATTGGTTATGTTGCGTATTTAGGTATGAAGAAATAGTTATTTCAAAGGGTTGTTGACATAAACATATCAGCGACTGAGTTGGTTATATGTATCAAGATTGAAGAAATATCTATGTCAAAGGTTGTAAATGCTAGTTGTAATCCTGTACTTAGGTTAGTTATATGTGATTGGTTTGAAGAATGAGGTAGTCCATTATGTTCTTACTCTTCACTTTCTTGATTGGTTTGTAGAATAAAATGAGTTGATCAATCGCTACTTCATTGCTCGTATACCAATAATTAGTAATAATATGGGGAATGGGTTTATTTCACTAAATTTGTAGAATGGACACCACCTCATCTAAAATAGATTGATTCTTGAAACCAAACATTTTTCTTACAACGTTGGAAAATAAGCACTAGCCTGCATCCATGAATAAATAGACGTTGAAAATGATATTGGGACAAATACACGACTGATTGAATATGAAGTTTGCTTCTCCACCCAGGGTGTCCACGTTCGTGCGGTTTCCTTCTCTCTCATGCCTTAGGGTTTGTTCGGTTATTTTCAATCCATATAGATTGAAGAAGATTGATATGGATTGAGAGGGATTAAAACCTCCTCAATCCCCTCAATCCATATGGATTGGGGTGGAACCGAACGAGCCCTTAGCGGGTTAGAGTCCGCAATGGAAGGATAACTAAAACAAATTATAAAAAACAGGAAAAAACACGAACACAAAGAACTTGGACAACAAATTTACGAATCATGTGCCGCTCAAACGGGATGCCTCACCTAACTTACTCGTCTTGGGAGAGGAGCGCGAGAAGTAGAAGCCCCTTGGGGTCAAGGTCCTCCATAGTCGTTATCGTCATCTCGCCGTCGCCGATGCTGTTGACCTCCTCTCTGGCAGGAACGACGTGAAGCCTTTTCTCCCTAGAGTTCCTTTGCATGTGTACATAGACTGGAAGCCTCTAGACGTTTCGCGGTGACGCTGTCTTTTTTTTAACGTTGCAGTTTAGTTCTCCTGGACACCTGCGTCTGTGTTCCGCTTGCCGTCGATGAAATATTGGGCCTGTTTGTTTCGGCTTCTGGCAGCTTCTGGTCAACAAAAGCTGCTGCGGACTGTCAAACGTTTAGCTTTTCAACTAGCTTCTATAAGATTCGTTGGGGCAAAAACTATCTAAAATCAACATAAACACATAATCGGTTCAGTCGTTGTAATAGTAGGAATCCGTCACTTTCTAGATCCTGAGCCCTATGAACAACTTTATCTTCCTCCACACGTAATCGTAATAATACTTAGATTCTCTCCACAGCCAGATTCTCCCTACAGCCAGATTTTCAGAAAAGCTGGTCAGAAAAAAGCTGAACCAAACAGGCCCATTGAACGGTGGATGATTTAAGTACTAACGTGGATGGCCTAGCTTGCCAGGAATGCTCCCTGCTTTAATATATATCTTTTTTTTGACGTTGCAGTTTAGTTCTCCTGGACACCTGCGTCTGTGTTCCGCTTGCTGTCAATAAAATATTGAACGGTGGATAATTTAAGTACTAACGTGGATGGCCTAGCTTGCCAGGAATGCTCCCTGCTTTAATATATAGAATGCTTTAATATATAGAATAATATATTTAAATCAGGCCGGTAATGGTACTGCGGTAGGAGTGGGAGAGATGGAGTGAGTGGCGAAGAGAGGGTAGTGGAGCCAGGTCTTCGCTGGATCAACCTAGGCATGTGGCGACGGGAGTATGCGATTTGGGCAGTTGGACTGGTTATGGTCCGTGAACTGATTCTAAACTATAATGATCCTATATATCAGGTTATTTCAACGGGTATTTGGGTATGGATATTAATTTTTTTTATCTATTTTAAAAATATCTACGGATATCAAATACTACCCGTATCCGTATCCGTATCTACAGATATAAGCACATATTCAAAACCATACCTAATGAATTTTTTATATACGAGTACGCAAATAAATCACATCTATTATCACTGGGAGGAAGCGGCCGTTTGCCCGTCTCCGTCCCGCTCAGGTCACGTCACATCACATCACAGGTGGAAGTGGGACACGTACGGAAATAGACGACGTCCGCCGCGCCGCGTCTGCATGGACGTCGCGTGTCGCGCTGCCCGATCTTATCCGCTTCTCTAGTATTTTGCAATTATTATCACTAGCTTGCCATGTCATTTGCCAATGGCCCAATGCAAAATGCTGCACCATTGCCTCCGCTAGACGGTTAATTGCCAGGCCACTCTTAAGGCTTCCCTGTATTATTTGGTGACAGGAAAGTGGACGGAGAAGCAACGACAACTAGTTTTCTACCTCCACGAGGTTTTGAACTAATTTGAGGTTGGATTTATGGGCTAGATTCAATTAAAATATTCAATTAAATCTTTAAAAAATCTCAAAAACTCATGTATGGATATGACTAGAGAATGGTGGAACAAATAGTGTCATATTGCTAGTCTAAGTACAGTAAAACTAATTAAAATATAGATGCCACACTCTCTCACTAACTCATGGATGAGAGTAGAGAGTGTAGAAAACTACACGCGTGCTCGTTCGCCTGGCCTGGCCAAAGGATGCAGGCGCACGACATACGCGTGAATGGTCCGCCGAAATCCGGCCCCTCGCCTTGCGGGGGCGCGGCTTCCTTTTGTCGTTTTATTTTTTGGTTGTGTGGCTATTAAGTTTAGAGCCCTAACCGATCGCGATAAGGATCTGAACGGATCGCGAGATTTTCGGATCGCTGATCATTATCGGTTCGCAGACTCGGCCCTATATAAGGCGCCTGGTAGCCAACGTCAAACCCATCCCCAACACAAGTTAGGCTTTCGCCCCTGCTCACAACTATGCTGTCATCTTAGCTCTCTTCATCCCGACCGCCGACGTGCATCTGCGTTCAGGAGAGCAGGTCTCCGGAACCCTTCGCCTTCGAGATCCTGCACCGGGAGAGGGCGAATAAGGTTTTTAGGAAGCGTTCTCACGTGACTGCTCGCGATCTTGTCATCGACCCTGCTGATTCGACTTCATCGGCCCTGCTGCTTCGACTTCATCGGCCCCGCTGCTTCGACGTCGTCGACTCTACTGCTTTCGGCCCGCGTCGTCTACCAGTATGTCTGATCGGTATGCATCTTATGAATTGATGGTCATGATTTATATTCGGAATATAATCTAGAAAATGTCTAATCTTTCAACAATCCAAAAACCTTATTGTAGACAATTTCCTAGTTTAACTATAGCTGCTTTTGCCGACGCGCTGAAGCCAGAAAAAATCACTGGTATGCACTTTAAGAGGTGGCAAGTCAAGGCCACGCTCTGGCTTACTGCTCTGAATGTGTTCCATAATAGTAAAGGCAAACCTGAGGGCGGACAAACTCTTGAACAAGAGAAAGAGTACGACCATGCCAATACTATCTTTACGAGAGCAGTTCTAAGCGTTCTTGTTGACCGTCTGGTTGATGTGAATATACAGCACACAGACGGGAAAGAGTTGTGGGATGCACTTACTACTAAGTATGGTGCATCAGATGCTGGCAGTGACCTATATATCATGGAAAGCTTTCATAATTATAAGATGGCTGATAATCGCTCTATTGTAGAGCAAGCTCATGAAATACAGTGTATAGCCAAGGTGCTCGACCACCTTAAGATTGTCCTTCCTGACCGATTTGTGGCTGGGTGCATTATTGCAAAGTTGCCTTCTACAAGGAGGAACTTCGTGTCACATCCAGATTTAAGGGATTATGTTCAACCTTATCCTCTATTCAGAAGATGACATGAAGTTAGGACTGCCTCCCCCCACCATGCCTTAGATAAACCACAAGTGTCTAACATGGCATTCACCAGGTCAGTAAACGTACGGTTGAAAGGGAAATGGGCTTAAACATTTCCTATAATCGTTTTTGGCGGTTGACGTCCATCACAAACCACATGGACTAATTAGTTTGCCAAGATGTCCTTTATCTCAGGTGCATAAGGTTCAACATAAACAAATAAAGAAATTAAGTTGGGGACTCAACAAAGTTTGGAGCAAAGACTTGAGAGTGTGCTGCCAGTGGGGCACCGGACAGTGTCCGGTGCCCTAGGCCGAGCTCCACTCAAACTAGACACTCTTAGGTTTTTCTAGGGAGTGCTCCGCTATATTTCACCGGACTATCCGGTGTGCACCAGACATGTCCGGTGAGCGAACGGAGCAACGATCACCTATGCGCCAACGATCGACTGCGTGAACAGTAAAAGCGCACAGTGAGAAGTCAGATGTCAGGCCGTGAAGTCAGAACGCACCGGACATGTCCGGTGTGCCACCGGACTGTTCGGTGTGCCACCAGACTGTCTGGTGTAGCTACAGGACAAAGGGTTTTAATGGTCGACCACTCCAAACACCAATGGCGTGCTGACGTTGCACACACTGGAAAGTGAAAAGTGCTATGTCCGGTGTGCCCTTCGCTAGCAAACTCAGCCAACGACTAGGAAGTTGTTGGAGGCTATAAATACCCCAACATCCTCCTTCAATGGCATCCAAGTTTTCTAAAGTTCACATTCAATACAAGAGCAATAACATTCACTCCAAGACACATTCCAAAGATCAAATCCTCTCCAAGCCTCCAAATTAACTCAATTCCTTAGTGACTTGAGAGAGGGTGTTTTGTGTTCTTTTGTTGCTCTTGTTGCTTGGATTGTTTTCTCCTTCTAATTTCTTATTCTCTAAGTGCTTTGTAAAGCTAGCAAGAGACACCTAAGAGTGTGGTGATCCTTGCGGGGTCTTATTGACCCATGTGATTAAGGAGAAACCTCGACCGGTCTGTGTGACCGATTGAGAGAGGGAAAGGGTTGAAATAGACCCGACCTTTGTGGCCTCCTCAACGGGGACTAGGTTCTTTGGGATTGAACCTCGATAAACAAATCACCGTGTTTACTTGCATTGATCTTCACTTGATTTGTTTCCCCTCATTCCTGTCTCTAAAGTTCCCTTGCTCGTATTGATTTGAGTTTGCTCCCAAACGTTATCTGCATTGATTGAGCAACTCCAAGCAAGGAGAACTATCTTTCGAACTCCGATTTAAATTCTAACGCTAACCTCGGTCTTAGTGCGAGTTTAAGTTTATAAATTTCAGGTTTCGCCTATTCACCCCCCTCTAGGCGACTTTCAATTGGTATCAGAGCCAATGCTTCATTAAGAGTCTATCAAACTCGAAGTGATGTCTGGAGATCATGCCAAGAGGGAGATAGTCACCGGCGACAAGGCCGAAGGCCCGGGGAGGACTCTGTCAAAGGAGTCTAGCGACAAATACATGGTGGAATCCGCTTCCTCCATCAAGTCTCATAGGAACGGTGACAAGAAGAAAAAGAAAATGAAGAAGGTGGTCTACTACGAGACCGACTCTTCATCACCCTCCACATCCGGCGCCAAGTCTACAACTTCAAAGCGCCACGAGCGTAAGAGGTATAGTAAGATGCCTCTTCGCTATCCTCGCATTCCTAAACGTGCTCCTCTACTTTTGGTACCCCTAGGAAAACCACCATATTTTGATGGTGAAGATTATTGCATGTGGAGTTATAAAATGAGGCACCATCTAACCTCACTCCACGAAAGCATTTGGGATATTTTTGAGTTTGGAGCGTAGGCACCACAGGTGGGCAATGAGGACTATGACTCGGACGAGGCCGCCTAAATTAGGCATTTTAATTTCCAAGCAACTTCTATACTCCTCGCCTCCTTGTGTCAAGAGGAGTATAATAAGGTGCAAGGGTTGAAAAATGCCAAAGAAATTTGGGACGTCCTCAAAACGGCACACAAAGGAGACGAGGTGACCAAGATCACCAAACAAGAGACGATCGAGGGAGAACTCGGTCGATTCGTCCTCAACAAAGGAGAAGAGCCGCAAGCGATGTACAACCGGCTCAAAACAATGGTTAATCAAGTGCGCAACCTCGGGAGCACCAAGTGGGATAACCATGAAATGGTCAAGGTTATTCTTAGATCTCTTATTTTTCGTAATCCCACTCAAGTTCAATTAATTTGTGGAGATCCTAGATATAAACAGATGTCTCCCGAGCAAGTGATTGGCAAGTTTGTGAGCTTTGAACTTATGATCAACGACTCCAAACATATTGTCAACTTGGAGGAAGGCGCCACCTCCACACCCGAGGTGCAACCTGTTGCGTTCAAGGCAACAGAAGAAAAGAAGGAAGAGTCTACATCAAGTAGACTACCAATCGACGCCTCCAAGCTTGACAACGAGGAGATGGCTCTTATCATCAAGAGCTTTTGACAAATCCTCAAGCAAAGGAAGGGGAAGGACTATAAACCCCGTTCCAAGAGGGTGTGCTATAGGTGTGGTAAGTCCGGTCACTTCATTGCTAAATGTCCATATACAAGTGATAGTGACAGGGACAAAGACAAGAAGGGGAAGAAAAAGATTGAGAAGAAAAGATACTACAAGAAGAAGGGTGGCGAGGTGCACATGGGGCGGGAATGGGACTCTGATGAGAGCTCCACCGACTTCTCCTCCGACGAGGACGCCGCCAACATCGCCATCAACAAAAGCATCATCTTCCTCAATGTCGGCCACAAGTGCCTAATAGCTAAGGATGACAAAAAGAAGAAGGTACACTCTAGAGATACCCCCAAATATACTACATTCGATAATGAGAGTAGATCTAGTGATGATAATGATGATTTAACTTCTCTTTTTGCTAACCTAACTAAAGATCAAAAGAAAAAGATTAATGAATTGATAGAATCCATTATCGAAAAGGATGATCTCTTGGAATGCCAAGAAGATCTGCTCATTAAGGAAAATAAGAAATTTGTTAAACTGAAAAATGCTTATGCTCTAGAAATAGAAAAATGTGAAAATTTATCTAAAGAGCTTAACATTTGTAATGATTCAATTTCCTATCTTAGAGATGAGAATGCTAGATTAAATGCTAAGATAGAGGAATTAAATGTTTGCAATGTTCCTACATCTACTATTGAACATGTCACTATTTGTACTAGATGTAGAGACATTAACATTGAAGCTATTGATGATCACCTTGCCATGATTAAAGAACAAAATGATCACATAACTAAATTAAATGCTAAAATTGCCGAGCATGAATTAGAAAATGAAAAAAATTGAATTTGCTAGAAGCATGCTCTATAATGGGAGACGCACTGGCATTAAGGATGACATTGGCTTCCAACAAGGGAGCCAAAACAACACCAAACTTAATGCCCCCAAGAACAAACTCTCTAATTTTGTTAAGGGTAAGGCTCCCATGGTTTAGGATAGAGAGGGTTACATTTTATATCCTGAAAACTATCCTGAGCATAAGGTTAGGAGAATTCATGCTAGAAAACCTCATTCTGTTTCTCATCATGCTTACATGTATAGTAATAAGGCTTCTAGTTCTAGGCATTCAACTCTTATCAAAATGCCTAAAAAGAAAATTGAAAATGCTTCAAATGAGCATAACATTTCATTTAAATCTTTTGATGCATCCTATGTACTCACTAACAAATCAGGCAAGGTAGTTGCCAAATATGTTGGGAGCAAACACAAGAAGTCCAAGACTTGTGTTTGGGTACCCAAGGTGCTTGTTTCTAATGTCAAATGATCCAAGACCGTTTGGGTACCTAAGAACAAGGCCTAAATTTGTTTTGTAGGTTTATGCATCCAGTGGATCAAGTTGGATAATCGATAGCGGGTGCACAAACCACATGACAGGGGAGAAAAGGATGTTCTCCTCATATGAGAAAAATGATGATCCTCAAAGAGCTATCACATTCAGGGATGGAAATCAAGGTTTGGTCAAAGGTTTGGGTAAAATTGCTATATCTCCTAACCATTCCATTTCCAATGTTTTTCTCGTTGATTCTTCATATTACAATTTGCTTTCAGTTTCTCAATTATGTAAAATGTCACAACCGGCTTTAAGGAACAAAGCCAGGTGCATCTCATACATGCGCCAAGAAGACAACATATACAATAACAGAGTGTATAGAGATAAATGTCACAAAACATCAGAGTATTTATTACATATCCGAAGACTTACAAAATAAATTATAAATATAACACGAACTAAGGATCGTCGACGCCAATGTCAACTGAGAAACGCCACCTAGATCAGATCAAACTCCTCGCCTTGTGGCTCCTCCTGAACCACCTGTTCTTCTCCTGTGGGGGATGTGAGACAGCAAGGGTGAGCTCACACATGATCATAGCTCAACAAGTTGTGGGGAATAATGTGGCATGAACTCACCAAAGGTGGGAGTTCATGAAGTGTGTAAGGCTGATCAACAATAGAGGTTAAAGCTGAGCATTGCTTTTATAAGTTGGTCAAAATTTTATTAGCAGTTACTAAGTGTAAGTAAATACCAAACCATAATAAAATAATAGAACAAAATTAATAACAAATCCCATGCAAATGCAAATGACAAATTGAGTTTAGGTTCCATAATTTAATCATCGGAGAGTCCTGAGCTGCTCATGACCGTGAGCTCGGCTAGTATACCAGTTTTACACTCTCCAGAGGTTGTACCCTTTACCCACAAGCCGTGTTTCCCATGTCGCCAGGGTTAGCTAGGCCCTTAGACACTACCAAGGTGAATGGCTAGGGATCCACTACGAGGCCTTTACAAAGTTCCACTAGCTTCCGAAAACCCGCTACAGTTTATGGGAAGAGCACTTGCAAGAATCCCTCGTCTGACCGCCATCGCAGCAAAGTCAACCCGAGAACCTCCTTGCATGCAACTCCCCTACTGCCCTTGCCCCTTTCGGGTAAGGTAGTCTTCCACTAGCTTTCCTAATTAGTCAGCCAAGGGGTCCCATTCCTCCCTTGTGGTGGCACGTGTTTCTCAAGTTAAGCTCCATGTTCCAATTAACAATAATATAATGATCTTGACATGAACATAAATAAAATAACATAATAACTGGAACATGGATATAATAAATGTTAACCCAAAACCATGTAAATCAATAGCATAACTACCCATATGATTCAGGGGTAAACAAGGTAAATGAGATAAACAATCTAGGGTGGCCTATTGGGTCCCATCAAAATTAAACCTATGCATGGTAAATGATTATAAAGAACATTATTGGGTAACAAAAGTGAATCAAGGGCACAACTTGCCTGGCACTTGAGATTCCAGGTACCAACTTGCTTTTCAGATGACACGTGTCCTCGCGCTAGTCATAGCAATACAAACAAATATGGTATAGACAAAATTAACATCACACCAATCATAATAATAAAACTGTGTAATAATAATCTACACGTCGCTACGAGATCGTGGGAACGAGAATCACTAAAATCGGAGTTACGGTTAAGGAGTTATGATTTTATAGAGGGTTTGTGTGATTAAAATATTAAACTATATTATAAATTGGTTAATATAAATCATATGAGAGGTTATTTTATAAATAATTATCCCAACTTTAATCTAAGTTATAAATTGATCATAAATTGTATTCTAGTAGATTATAATGGCAAGTAGACTAACCAGACTAACCAACCATAAGTTAAATAAACTCTAATTACAAAGTAATGAGATATGGTATAGTAAATATTTTTATTGCATAGTAAATATTTATACGAGACTAACGCAACTTGAACGGATCAAATCGGATTTAAAACGGAGGAGATACAAGTTTCCTAAGGTTTTATGTATTCAATACAAGATTAACCAAGAGATTAATTTTAATACAATTTTCATGCCAAAACAGTGGCACTAATTGATAGACAATAATATTATAAAATTATAGAAATTGAAATGAACTAATTTGGACATCATATGAAATTTCTATGATTTAAACACATTCTAGCATTTATTTTTGCATTAAATATCATTTTCTAATTCCATTTATCTGATTTCTTAGCTTCCTGGACTGGGCACACTAATACAGAGAAGTCCAGGGGCCTATACTTAAGTTTTCCTAAGACACAGAGTACTGTTATATAAACTGCGGGTTGATATATATAAAGTCCAGGGACTTCTACACAAAACTTTCTATGCCGAAAGGGTATCGGATGAGTATGGCCGCACAGATTACAATCAACGGCCCAGATTAAATGATGAATCGTTACGCACCCGGGGTCACTGGATTTCGATCCAACGGCCCAAGGTCGCCCGGATGAAACGGTACAGGGCCTTCTAATCTTGGTCGTTGGTGGCTAGGATCGGCGGCTAGGATCGGAGGGGCCAACAGGTTACTACTAACTTTAATCGTGACCACACCTTTGCAATCCAATGATGCCAGGGTCGTCACCATCCTCCTTACAGAGCTGGGCGAGTCCGACGGCGGTGAAGCGCCGATGTACCCCCGCTGGCAACCCCCCAATCCCTCTTCTCTGTATAAATCCTAACGCGACGAGTGCTGCATGACGTGGGAAGCCTGGCAGACATGAAGGAGGAGCTCTCACCTCGACTACATGCACGAAGATGACGGTCCTCGGAGGAGAGCTTGGAGTGCGTAGAGGTCATGGCCGACGAGGAGAGGTTGCTGCTGCTCGCGGTCCGGCGAGAAATTATGGGCCCACTGGACTGCAAATCCATCAGGCGAAGCTCGGTACGCCGCCTACGCCATATGGAGACAGTTCCACGGTTGTGGCCAAGCCTCACCGCGACGGCGCGCAGCACGGTAATGGCAGCAGAGAGGTTTCTGCTTCACGACGGGGGAAACCAGGGCAGACCGATTTGCTGATGGTGAAGGAGGGATGAGAGGGGAATCCCAGGCGCCCGCTTTTATACAACCGGGTGGGGGAAAGATCCAAACGGTGATGGCCGAATTTCAAGGCAACGTTGGTTGACTTGGTTGCGTTGGGTCACGCGTGATGTCCGCCTGGTTTGTTGGGGAAGAAGCAGTCCTGGCAGAAGGGCCACACGCGACAGAGGAACAATGCGCGCGAGTGAGTGCGGAACTTGGGCTGCGTAGGAGAGAAAAGCAAGTTGGGCCAACCAGATTTGGCCTAGTCGAGTTCTCAAGCCTTTTTTATTTTCTTTTCTGTTTTCTCCCTTTTCAAATTTAGATTTCAAATTTGAATCTATTTTTGTGGGAAGTTCAAACTCAGGTTAGTTTTCTATATTTACATGACAACATAAATTGAATTTTAGTTCATTTATATTTTTATTTTATACTGTTTGCATAGTGTTTTGTTCTCTTTTTCCCAATTATAGGATTTCTTTTAGATGTCAAATTCCACTTTGGACTTCAGTATATTTCTTTTCACATTATTCCATGTTGTCACAAAATGCACACAAGATAAAATCCAGCATGATGCATAATTTGGTGGCATACATTTTTATTTATTATTTGTTTTCAAATGAAGTGTTCTCATGTGTTGATAAATGGAGGAATCACATATAAAGAAGAAAAAAAATTCTCCTCTTATTTCCTTTACATAATGGGTATTACAAATCCTACCCCCCTTAACAAGAATCTCGTCCTCGAGATTTGAGATAGGCTAGGGAAAGGATGGGGAAAATTCTATGCGAAGCTCTTCTTCTCTCTCCCAAGTAGCTCCATCTTCGCCATGATAGCTCCATTGTACTTTGCATATCTTTATAACCTTACTTCTTGTAACTTGAGGCAATGTATCAAGAATCTTGATAGGATACTCCGTGTAAGTCAAATCACTCTGAACACTGAGCTCTTCCATTGGTAACTGTTCCTTAGGGACACAGAGATACTTTTTAAGTTGAGACACATGGAATACATTATGCACATTAGACAGATTATCAGGTAGCTCAAGTTGATAGGCCATCTCTCCAACTTGCCTAAAAACTCAGAACGGTCCAATATAGCGAGGGGACAATTTGCCCTTGACTTTGAATCTCCTCACTCCACGAAGTGGTGACACTTTGAGGTACACATGATCACCTTCCTCAAACTCCAGTGGTCTTCTTCTATTATTAGCGTAGCTCTTTTGCCTGGTCTGAGCTACCCTTAAATTATCCCTGATTATACAGACTTGTTATTCTGCCTCTTGAATAAGTTCGGGTCCAAAGAACTGTCCTCCTCTAGTCTGATCCAAAAATAGAAGAGTCCTGCATTTCCTGCCATATAGAGCCTCGAACGGTGACATCTTCAGACTGGCCTGTTAACTATTATATGAGAACTCAACATAAGGTAGACTCTTGTCCCAACTACTACCATGCTGAAGGGCACAAGCTCTCAACATGTCCTCCAATATTTGGTTAGTCCTTTCAGTCTGTCCATCAATCTAAGGTAGGCCGAACAAAATGCCACTTCGTATCCATATTCTCATGAAAACTTTTCCAAAATCTGGAGATAAACTGTGATCCTCTATCCGAAACGATCTTCTTTGGTACACCGAGTAGGCAGACAATCTGTGCCATGTACAACTCTGCCAACTTAGCTCCTGAATATGTGGTCTTCACTGGAATAAAGTGGGCTACCTTAGTTAGCCTGTCCCCAATCACCCATATAGAATCATACCCAGCAGCTGTGCGAGGCAATCCAGTAATGAAGTCCTTACCAATCTCTTCCCACTTCCACTCGGGTATCTTCAGTGGATGCAATAGTCCAGCTGGCCTCCGGTGTTTAGACTTAACTCTTTGGCACACATCGCACATAGCCACATGTGCAGCCATATCTCTCTTCAATCCATACCACCAATATTTTTGCTTCAAATCCTGATACATCTTTGTACTTCCAAGGTGGATAGAATAAACTGAGTCATGTGCCTCCTTCAATATGGTTTCCCGAAGACTATCAATATCGGGAACACAGATCCGATTCTTGAACCATATCGTGCCTTGCTCATCTTCCATGAATTCCGGACCTCGACCTTCAGTAATCAGATCCCTAATCTCTTGTATTTTAGCATCACCAACTTGTCCTTCGTGGAATTCTCGTTCCAAGGTAGATTCCACATCAATAGTAACCCCTTCAGTGTGAGCAACTATCCCCAGGTTTAGTCTCTTGAAATCCTCAACAATCTCATCGGGTAGCTGGGCAACAACAGCTGAATGAACATGCTCCTTTCGACTCAAGGCATCTGCAACAAATTTGCCTTGCCCGGGTGATAGTGAACCTCCAAATCATAATCCTTAATAAGCTCCAACCAACGGCGTTGCCTAAGGTTGAGATCCTTCTGAATGAATATATACTTCAAACTCTTATGATCCATGTATACTTGACACTTGGTTCCCATAATATAATGTCTCCAAATCTTAAGCACATGCACAATGGCTGCCCGTTCTAGGTCATGCGTGGGGTATTTCAATTCATGTTTCCGCCACTGACAAGACGCGTAGGCGATCACATGTCCTTCTTGCATGAGCACACATCCCAATCCTTGTCCACATGCATCACAATAAATATCAAATCCCTTCTGTAGATCTGGCGTCACAATAAATATCATATCCCTTCTGTAGATCTAGCATAACCAACACTGGTGGTGACATCAATCTCTTCTTTAATTGATCAAAGCTTTCTTGACATTTTTCATCCCTCTTAAATTTTCTTCCTTTCTCCAGCAGCGAGGTCATAGGCTTAGCAATCTTAGAAAATCCTTCAATAAATCTCTGATGATAGCCTGCAAGCCCCAAGAAACTCTGAATCTCAGTAACTGTAGTGGGCACTCTCCACTCCATTATCTCCTTCACTTTAGCAGGATCCACTGCTATTCCTCCATTAGAAATAATATGACCAAGGAATGACACCTTGTCAATCCAAAACTCACACTTGCTAAACTTGGCATAGAGTTGATTATCTCGTAGCTTCTGTAGCACCAGCCTTAGATGTTCTTCATGATCACTTTCACTCTTAGAATAAATAAGAATATCGTCGATGAACACCACGACGAATCTGTCCAAATACTCCATAAACACCTTATTCATCAAATTCATGAAATAAGCTGGTGCATTGGTTAATCCAAATGACATAACCGTAAACTCGTATAATCCATATCGGGTTGAGAAATCCGTCTTGGGAATATCCGATGGCCTAATCTTCATTTGATGGTAACCCGATCGAAGATCAATCTTCGAGAATACACTTGCACCTCTCATCCGATTAAATAAATCCTTAATGCGGGGTAACAGAAACTTGTTCTTCACAGTGACATCATTAAGGGACCTATAATCCACGCACCTCCCTTGCGATTCTTCTTTCTTCTGTACAATTAGAACCGGCGCTCCACAAGGTGAAGAATTCGGACGAACGTACCCAGCCTCTTGTAATTCCATTAATTACTTCTTAAGTTCCTTTAGTTCTTCTATGGACATCCTGTATGGCCGATAAGAATTAGGGGCAATCCTAGGTAAGAGATCAATGACAAACTCAACTTGTCTATCTGGTGGCATCCCTGGTAACTCCTCTGGAAAGACATCCGGAAAATCTCGAACCACCCGGATGTTGTCACCAACAAACTCCTCATCTACTAAGAATGCCGCTAGTCTGGTGGCGGTAGTTACTACAATTCCAACTTCAAATCTTTCTCCTTTGGAATTGGTGAGTTCTATGGTTCCTTTAGCACAGTGTATAAACTGCCTTTACATTTCTTAACCAGGACATACCAAGGATCACACATATAGTGTTCTCTTCTAACACTATAGGGGTAGCCCATCTGGGTTAGAAACACAGGGGACGAAAGAAAGGATTATAGACAAGGCAGTGATTACGAAGCATGTTACTTTGGGGATTTATTAGCTAAGTGTGTCACCTACTAAAGCTAATTCATTACCTTATGGTGGTACATGCTAAGATGCCCGTCTGTACTATTTCAATCAATCAAAGAAGCAAATCAGGCATTGATCATCAGAACAATCAACCAACATTTTTTTAGAGAAAATAGTTTTAATTTTTGTCTTAGGTCTCCTATCTCTTAAAAAGTTCATAAATGTAGGATTCCAAGGTGTGAAATCCATCTTGTCTTAGAGTAGAAAAGATAAGAGTAATCAGAGTATGATAGCAAAAGGTGAGACAGGATCAAGACAAGATAAGTATAGAAAGAATCAGAGTAAGGTAAGTAGATAAGGGTTTTGTCCATTTCTATCTAGATTTCGTCCTACAGTCAACATTTCCTCTGATACTTCTGTCACACCCGGCTTTAAGGAACAAAGCCAGGTGCATCTCATACATGCACCAAGAAGACAACATATACAATAACAGAGTGTATAGAGATAAATGTCACAAAACATCAGAGTATTTATTACATAGCCGAAGACTTACAAAATAAATTATAAATATAACACGAACTAAGGATCGTCGGCGCCAATGTCAACTGAGAAACGCCACCTAGATCAGATCAAACTCCTCGCCTTGTGGCTCCTCCTGAACCACCTGTTCTTCTCCTATGGGGGGGTGTGAGACAGCAAGGGTGAGCTCACACATGATCATAGCTCAACAAGTTGTGGGGAATAATGTGGCATGAACTCACCAAAGGTGGGAGTTCATGAAGTGTGTAAGGCTAATCAACAATAGAGGTTAAAGTTGAGCGTTGCTTTTATAAGTTGGTCAAAATTTTATTAGCAGTTACTAAGTGTAAGTAAATACCAAACCATAATAAAATAATAGAACAAAATTAATAACAAATCCCATGCAAATGCAAATGACAAATTAAGTTTAGGTTCCATAATTTAATCATCGGATAGTCCTGAGCTGCTCATGACCGTGAGCTCGGCTAGTATACCAGTTTTACACTGTGCAGAGGTTGTACCCTTTCCCACAAGCCGTGTTTCCCATGTCGCCAGGGTTAGCTAGGCCCTTAGACACTACCAAGGTGAATGGCTAGGGATCCACTACGAGGCCTTTACAAAGTTCCGCTAGCTTCCGAAAACCCGCTACAGTTTATGGGAAGAGCACTTGCAAGAATCCCTCGTCTGACCGCCATCGCAGCAAAGTCAATCCGAGAAACTCCTTGCATGCAACTCCCCTACTGCCCTTGCCCCTTTCGGGTAAGGTAGTCTTCCACTAGCTTTCCTAATTAGTCAGCCAAGGGGTCCCATTCCTCCCTTGTGGTGGCACGTGTTTCTCAAGTTAAGCTCCATGTTCCAATTAACAATAATATAATGATCTTGACATGAACATAAATAAAATAACATAATAACTGGAACATGGATATAATAAATGTTAACCCAAAACCATGTAAAGCAATAGCATAACTACTCATATGATTCAGGGGTAAACAAGGTAAATGAGATAAACAATCTAGGGTGGCCTATTGGGTCCCATCAAAATTAAACCTATGCATGGTAAATGATTATAAAGAACATTATTGGGTAACAAAAGTAAATCAAGGGCACAACTTGCCTGGCACTTGAGATTCCAGGTACCAACTTGCTTTTCAGATGACACGTGTCCTCGCGCTAGTCGTAGCAATACAAACAAATATGGTATAGACAAAATTAACATCACACCAATCATAAGAATAAAACTGTGTAATAATAATCTACACGTCGCTACGAGATCGTGGGAACGAGAATCACTAAAATCGGAGTTACAGTTAAGGAGTTATGATTTTATAGAGGGTTTGTGTGATTAAAATATTAAACTATATTATAAATTGGTTAATATAAATCATATGAGAGGTTATTCTATAAATAATTATCCCAACTTTAATCTAAGTTATAAATTGATCATAAATTGTATTCTAGTAGATTATAATGGCAAGTAGACTAACCAGACTAACCAATCATAAGTTAAATAAACTCTAATTACAAAGTAATGATATATGGTATAGTAAATATTTTTATTGCATAGTAAATATTTATACGAGACTAACGCAACTTGAACGGATCAAATCGGATTTAAAACGGAGGAGATACAAATTTCCTAAGGTTTTATGTATTCAATACAAGATTAACCAAGAGATTAATTTTAATACAATTTTCATGCCAAAACAGTGGCACTAATTGATAGACAATAATATTATAAAATTATTGTCGGCATTTCGACCCCGGGGGGTCCCTGGACCGACGAGTAAATTGTCGCCGCGTGCCCCAGCCCAGATGGGTCGGCGCGAGACGGAGCGCGAAGGGGGGAAGAAGCTGGAGGGAGACAGGCGTAAAAGGGGAAACCCGCGGCCTTCGTGTTTGTCCCGCGCCCAGGTCGGGTGCGCTTGTAGTAGGGGGTTACAAGCGTCCACGCGGGGGGGGGGGGGGAGCGAGAGGCTTACGCGAGCGCCGTCCCGTCCTTCCCCGCGCGGCCAACCCTCTGTAAGAGGGCCCTGGACCTTCCTTTTATAGGCGTAAGGAGAGGATCCAGGTGTACAATGGGGGGTGTAGCAGTGTGCTAACGTGTCTAGCAGAGAAGAGCTAGCGCCCTAAGTACATGCCGTCGTGGCAGCCGGAGAGGTTTTGGCACCCGGTTCGTGTGGTGTCGTGGTCGTCGAAGGAGCGCTGGAGCCTGGTGGAAGGACAGCTGTTGGGGCTGTCGAGTTCTTGTTGACGTCTCCTTGCTTCCGTAAGGGGGCTGAGAGCCGCCGTCGTCATGGAGCATGCGGGGCGCCATCATTACTTGTTTATCGGGGCGAGCTAGATGGGACACCGGTCTTGTTCCCCGTAGCCTGAGTTAGCTTGGGGTAGGGTAATGATGGTGCCTCCTGTGACGTGGTCGGTCCGAGCCCCGGGTTGGGCGAGGCAGAGGCTCCTCCGAGGTCGAGTCTGTCTTCCAAGGCCGAGCCCGAGCCCGAGCCCCTAGGTCGGGCGAGGCGGAGACTGTCGGCTGAGGCCAGGGCTGAGTCCGAGCCCTGGGGTTGGGCGAGGCGGAGTTCGTCGTCTTCCGGGGCTGAGCCCGAGTCCGAGCCCTAGGTCGGGCGAGGCGGAGTTCGTCGTCTTCTGGGGCTGAGCCCGAGTCCGAGCCCTAGGGTCGGGCGAAGCGGAGTTCGTCGTCTTCCGGGGCTGAGCCCGAGTCCGAGCCCTGGGGTCGGGCGAAGCGGAGTTCGTCGTCTTCCGGGGCTGAGCCCGAGTCCGAGCCCTAGGGTCGGGCGAAGCGAAGTTCGTCGTCTTCCGGGGCTGAGCCCGAGTCCGAGCCCTGGGGTCGGGCGAAGCGGAGTTCGTCGTCTTCTAGGGCTGAGCCCGAGTCCGAGCCCTGGGGTCGGGCGAAGCGGAGTTTCCTATGGCGCCTGAGGCCGGACTTGGCTGCTGTCAGCCTCACTCTACCGAGTGGCACAGCAGTCGGAGCGACGTAGGCGGCGCTGTCCTCTTGTCAGGCCGGTCAGTGGAGCGGCGAAGTGACTGCGGTCACTTCGGCTATGTCTACTGAAGGGCGCGCGTCAGGATAAGGTGTCAGGCCACCTTTGCATTAAAGTCTCCTGCGATACGGTCGGTCGGCATGGCGGCTTGGCCAAGGTTGCTTCTTGGTGAAGTCTGGGCCTCGGGCGAGCCGAAGGTGTGTCCGTTGCTGGAGGGGGTCCTCGGGCGAGACGTAAATCCTCCGGGGTCGGCTGCCCTTGCCCGAGGCTGGGCTCGGGCGAGGCGAGATCGTGTCCCTTGAGTGGACCGATCCTTGACTTAATCGCACCCATCAGGCCTTTGCAGCTTTGTGCTGATGGGGGTTACCAGCTGAGATTAGGAGTCTTGAGGGTACCCCTAATTATGGTCCCCGACAGTAGCCCCCGAGCCTCGAAGGGAGTGTTAATACTCGCTTGGAGGCTTTTGTCGCACTTTTTTGCAAGGGGACCGGCCTTTCTCGGTTGCATTTTGTTCCGGTGGGTGCGTGCGAGCGCACTCGCCGGGTGTAGCCCCTGAGGCCTCGGAGGAGTGGTTTGACTCCTTCGAGGTCTTAATGCGTTTCGCAATGCTTCGGCCGGTCAGGTTGTTCCCTCATGCGAGTTGGTCGTAGCCCGGGTGCACGGTCGGGTCCCAAGTTCTCGGGCTGGTATGTTGACGCTGTTAACGGTTTGGCCGGAGCTGGGTTTGCGAGAGCAGCCCCCGAGCCTCCGCACAGGGCGAGAGGACGGTCAAGGACAGACTCGACTTCTTTACATACGCCCCTGTGTCGCCTTTCCGCAAGGAGGAGCGGGGGGAAGCGCCATGTTGCCCTTGGAGGGCGTCGAACATGGTGTCTCCGGTGAGCTGCTAACGGGTAATCCGAGTGGACGCCCGTGCCCCATTTGTTAGGGGTCGGCTAGAGGCCCGGAGGCGTGCTCCAAAAGTACCTACGGGTGATCTGCCGGACCCGGTCCCCTTTTGACGGGGTCCGAGGGCTCGATGCCTCCCTCTCATGGGATTCCGTTACAAGATCGTTCCCACTGGTCTCAGAAATGTCCTAGGGTACCTCGGGAGCGTAGCCCGAGCCTTGGTTATGTATCGAACGTACCCAGGGTCATCCCTTGCTCTGCATCTGAGGAGGCTGTGAACCCTTCGAGGGCCAGCCTACGAACCCCTGATCAGTAGTGGGCGCGGAGCCCGAGTGGCCTGAGGCGGTCGTTGAACCCTTCCGAGGGGCCAGCCTTTGAACCTCTGACCAGTAGTGGGCGCGGAGCCCGAGCGCTCTGAGGCGACTGTTGAACCCCTCCGAGGGGCCAGCCTTCGAACCTCTGATCAGTAGGGGGCTTGGGGCCTGTTTCCTTCGCGGGGAAGGATCCCTTTCGGGGTATCCCCTTTCCCGGTCCCTGTTGTAAGAGAGAGAAAGAGGAACAGGAAAAGGATACGAAATCGAATGACGTGGCGTACCTTTTTGGACGCGGTCATTATGGCGAAGGTGAAGCATCGCCCGCTTCTCCTGCCAAAGGTGCCGCCTGTCCCGCCGCAGGGTTAATGCGATGGGACGAGTGGTTCGCGGGGCAGCCATTGCGCGAGCCATTTGAGGAATGGGACATGGGCGCGCCGTCTTCACGCCGTGGGAGAGGGCTCTCCCGTTGTCCTAGGAGGGGACGTGAGCTTGGCTGACGACTTGACCGCTGCTTTCGCTCGCCTGCCACCGCCATTACTGCTGGCCCATTTCTAGCCGCATCGATCGTCGCGCCTTCTCCTGCAGCTGACTGGCCCATGACCGATGTGCCTGGTTGGCACTGTTGGGTCATGTGCAGGGTTGCCTCGAGTCGCGGTACTGGTTCCGCAGTCGAGGAGGCGCGGTAGTGGCGCGAGTGGCGGTGCGGTTTCTTGCACGTTGCGACTGGTGCGCCGGTTGCATGACGCGTGGGCCTGGGCCTCCATGCTGGATGCGTCGAAGTCGAAAGGGTGCGCCCCTTCGGTGCGGTTGCATGCCGCCTGCATGGCGGTCCGCCCTTTCACCCGCTGGTTTGGGCGAAAGTGGGGGAATGCTTGTAACCGCTGGGCAGTTGCGCGCGCCGCGCGCGGTGGTTTGTCTTCTTCTGCCCTGGGCCAGCTTGCATGACGCGTGGGACCCAGCCCCCATGTCGTAGGGGGAGGACCTTGGAGCGTGTTGGAGAAGACTCAGCCCGCGATGGCTAAGGACGCAAGTGGGGAGAGTTGCCTTTAAAAGGAGGGCGACCCCCTTGAAGGGCAACCATGTCTTCGCGCTCCCCTCATGCATCGTGTCTTTCCACCTTTCGAGCCCCCAGATGGGGGGCGCCCGTGGTTCTCTCGCCATGTCGTCGTTGGGGAAACGCAACTTCGCGGAAGTTGGTACCTTTCAGCCATCGTTCGGCTTCAAGGATTTTCATCAGGCAGCCCGGCCGCATCCCCTCACCGGTGGTCACCCAAGACGGTGACCTCCAGTTCGATGGTGGGGAGAAGCGAGCCGGGCTGCGATCTGGGTTCTGCCCTCAGCTTCAAGGATCTTCGTCATCCTTGCTAGGGCGGAGGCCGGGCTGAGCCGGAGCTCTACCTCTGCACGGGTCGGCCGGCCACCTCTTCTTCCAGCTTCTGGTGGTGGAAACCATCCCCCAGCTCTGCGCAGGAGGCGTCCTCCAGCCATGCCGGGGAGGGCGGACTGTTGCTGCCCAGCTAGGATGCAACATTCCGTCCTCTGTCCTTGCTTTCGTGGCGAGGATGGGAGCGAGGACCTACCGGTGCGCTTTGGGGCGGCCGGCGCTCGTCGGTGCGGTTTTGGCGGACAGGTGGATGCCGCCGTCGGTGCTGAGGCGGTGGCAGCTGGAGAGGTGGGCGACCTGGAGCCTTATCGCCCCGTGGGCCCTCCAAT
Source organism: Zea luxurians (assembly GCA_029449295.1). Lineage (NCBI taxonomy): Eukaryota > Viridiplantae > Streptophyta > Magnoliopsida > Poales > Poaceae > Zea > Zea luxurians. Next base: position 46,037,779 of record JAOPSE010000005.1, on the reverse strand, counting down.
GTGGGGGGTTGTTCGTACCGGCGGAGGTGGAACCGGAGTTCCGTTTATAATGGCACCTTGAGTGCCGGGGTCTGTTCATTGTGGCTGTCGGGGCCTGCACATGTATGTATTTTCGACACGGAGCCGTGTTTTTTCTTCATTTCGAGCACTAAGACTTGCCTGTCGGCTATCTGAACCGCTTCACCAAGCGTGAGTTGCCTCGTGCGAAGGTGACGAGTGAGGTATCCGTATCCCGGAGGCATAGGAGTCCCTTGGCTCGGTCGGCCTTGCTGTCCGAGGTTTCTCTTGCTTAGTTAAAGAAACCCTCAGCCGCTCTTCAATGAGCTGAAGCCGGAGGTAGCGGTGTCAGCACAGACAGAGGCGGAGTTGACTCGAAAAGAAGACTTCGTCGGCCGGAGCCCGGCCGGGCCGTCCACTGGCAGGACCAGCGTCGGAGTTGAGTTGCCGAGGCCACGAGCCGGGCTGATGTCCTCGGGGGACAGCTGGCTGAGGCTTCGGGGTGGCCGGCCGAGCCGTCTGCTCGAGCCGGACTCCTGGAAGAGACCCTGGCGGCGATGGCCCGGGCGTGGTGCTGATGTTGTCCTTCTAAGTGGAGATCCTCCGACCGCGTCGCCGTCCGAGGCTAGGTCGGACCTCGCCGAAGGTGTAGTTGACGCCGAGGGTGCTGTTGCTCCCTTCAACCGTCAAGGTCCGAGCCTGCAAGATCGGGTTATCTTGTAGTGTGCGTATGATTTCTGCGGCCGCCGAGGCCCAAACATACTGTCGTCGTGCTGTAAAGCTGTGTGCCTTTTCCCCTTGCTTCGAGTATCTGGACTTATTTGTCGGTAACAGAGTTGTTTGTCCAAGCTAGAGTTACTTTTCACGGAAGGTGATGAGTGAGGTATCCGTATCCCGGAGGCGTAGGAATCCCTCGGCTCGGGCGACCTTGCTGCTTACGTGTACTCTTACTCGTCCGCCGGATTCTGCTGTCAATGTAGTTGAGAAGGCCCGAAAAATTATTTCGGCAGAAGGGTCTTCGAGCGTTGGGACTTGTTCGATCAGCGGAATCGCTTATCCGAGCGTGAGTTACTTATCGCAGAAGGTGATGAGTGAGGTATCCATATCCCGGAGGCGTAGGAGTCCCTCGGCTCGGTCAGCCTTGGCTGCTTACGTGTACTCCGTCGTTTTCAGGATCCACTTTTGAAGTAGTCGAAAAGCACGAGAGATATTTTGGCAGAAAAGATCTTTTTCCGAGGAAAAATTTTGACGCAGAGGGGTTCCCCCCTTCTAGCCCCCAAGGGAGGGTCGGGCTTTGCCGAGGCAAGGCTGACCCTTCCTTGATGACTAGACTTCATGTGTGGACGAGGTGTATGAACGACTTGAAAGCATCTTAAGGGTAGAAGCGACGTAGCTGTCGGATGTTCCAAGCGTTGCTGTAGACCTCGCCTTGACTGTCGGCCAGCTTGTACGTCCCGGGCTTTAGAACTTTGGCGATGATGAACGACCCTTCCCAGGGAGGCGTGAGCTTGTGCCGCCCTCGGGCGTCTTGTCGCAGCCGAAGCACCAGGTCGCCTACCTGGAGGTCTCGGGACCAAACCCCTCCGGCGTGGTAGCGTCGCAGGGACTGCTGATACTGCGCCGAGTGTAGCAAGGCCATGTCCCGAGCCTCCTCCAGCTGGTCCAGTGAGTCTTCTCGGTTAGCTCGGTTGCTTTGATCGTCGTAGGCCCTCGCCCTCGGGGGACCGTATTCTAAGTCTATGGGCAAGATGGCCTCGGCCCCATAGACTAGAAAGAACGGTGTGAAGCCCGTGGCTCGGCTCGGCGTTGTCCTCAGACTCCAGACCACCGAGGGGAGCTCCTTCATCCATTGCTTGCCGAACTTGTTGAGGTCGTTGTAGATCCGCGGCTTGAGTCCTTGCAGGATCATGCCGTTGGCACGCTCTACTTGCCCATTCGTCATGGGGTGAGCCACGGCGGCCCAGTCCACCCGGATGTGGTGATCCTCGCGGAAGTCCAGGAACTTTCTGCCGGTGAACTGGGTGCCGTTGTCGGTGATGATGGAGTTCGGGACCCCAAAGCGATGGATGATGTTGGTGAAGAATGCCACCGCCTGTTCGAACCTGATGCTGTTTAGGGGCCGGACCTCGATCCACTTGGAGAATTTGTCGATGGCGACCAGCAGGTGCGTGTAGCCCCCGGGTGCCTTCTGCAAGGGGCCGACGAGGTCCAGACCCCACACAACAAACGGCCAGGTGATGGGTATGGTCTGCAGAGCCTGAGCGGGCAGGTGGGTCTGTCTTGCGTAGAATTGACACCCTTTGCAGGTGCGCACAATTCTAGTGCCGTCGGCCACCGTGGTCGGCTAGTAGAAGCCTTGTTGGAAGGCGTTTCCAACAAGGGCTCGAGGTGCTGCGTGATGACCGCAAGCCCCCGAGTGTATTTCTTGTAAAAGCTCCTGGCCTTCGGTGATGGATATGCATCGCTGGAGGATGCCTGAGGGGCTGTGATGGTAGAGCTCCTTCCCATCCCCCAGCAAGACGAACGACTTGGCGCACCGCGCCAACCGCTGAGCTTCGGCTCGGTCGAGGGGTAGCTCTCCTCGGTGGAGATATTGCAGGTATGGGGTCTGCCAGTTTCGATCAGGCGTGACCCCGCTTCGCTCTTCCTCGACGCGCAGTGCCTCATCTTCAGGGGCCGAGGTTGCCTCGGGCTGAGCCGAGGGTGCCTCGGGCCGAGTCGAGGATGCCTCGGGCTGGGCCGAGGCCTTCTCGGGCTTGGGCGTGTCGTCGGTCTTGACGGAGGGTTGGTGCAGGTCTCGGGAGAAGACGTCCGGGGGAACCATTGTTCGCCCCGAGGCTATCTTAGCCAGCTCGTCCGCAGTCTCGTTGTAGCTTCGGGCGATGTGGTTGAGCTCGAGCCCGTAGAACTTGTCTTCCAGGCGCCGAACCTCATCGCAGTAGGCTTCCATCTTCGGGTCGCGGCAGTGGGAGTTCTTCATGACTTGGTCGATGACGAGCTGCGAGTCACCGTGAGCGTCGAGGCGTCGGACCCCTAGCTCGATGGCGATGCGCAACCCGTTGACCAGAGCCTCGTACTCGGCCACATTGTTGGACGCTGGGAAGTGGAGGCATAGCACGTAGCGTAGGTGCTTTCCGAGGGGCAAGATGAAGAGCAGGCCGACGCCTGCCCCTGTCTTCATCAGCTACCCGTCGAAAAACATGGTCCAGAGTTCTGGTTGGATCGGAACTGTCGGGAGCTGGGTGTCGACCCATTCAGCCACAAAGTCCGCCAAGACCTGGGACTTGATGGCCTTCCGAGGGGCGAACGAGATCGTCTCGCCCATGATTTCCACTGCCCACTTTGCGATTCTACCCGAGGCCTCTCGGCACTGGATGATCTCCCCCAGGGGGAAGGATGACACCACAGTCACCGGATGAGACTCGAAGTAGTGTCGCAACTTCCACCGCGTCAGGATTACCGCGTACAGCAGCTTCTGAATTTGTGGGTAGCAGATCTTGGTCTCGGACAGTACCTCACTGATGAAGTAGACTGGCCTCTGGACGGGCAATGCATGCCCTTCTTCTTGTCTCTCAACCACGATCGCGGCGCTAACCACCTGAGTGGTAGCGGCGACGTAGATCAAGAGGGCTTCTCCGGCGGCGGGAGGCACCAAGATGGGCGCATTTGTGAGGAGCGCCTTCAGGTTCCCGAGGGCTTCCTCGGCCTCAGGGGTCCAAGTGAAGCACTCGGCCTTCCTTAAGACGCGGTACAGAGGCAGGCCTCTTTCGCCGAGGCGTGAGATGAAACGGCTCAGAGCCGCAAGGCATCCCGTGACCCTATGTACGCCTTTCAAGTCCTTGATGGGCCCCATGTTGGTGATGGCCGCGATTTTTTCCGAGTTGGCCTAGATGCCCCGCTCGGAGACGATGAACCCCAAGAGCATGCCTCGGGGGACCCCGAAAACGCACTTCTCAGTATTGAGCTTTACGCCTTTCGCCTTGAGACATCGGAATGTCACTTCAAGGTCGGAAAGGAGGTCGGAGGCTTTCCTCGTCTTGACTATGATGTCATCGACGTAGGCCTCGACCGTTCGACCAATGTGTTCGCCGAACACGTGGTTCATGCACCTTTGGTATGTCGCACCCGCATTCCTCAAACCGAACGGCATGGTAACATAGCAGTACATGCCGAAGGGTGTGATGAAAGAAGTCGCGAGTTGGTCGGACTCTTTCATCCTGATTTGGTGATACCCTGAGTAGGCATCGAGGAAAGACAGGGTTTCGCACCCAGCAGTGGAATCCACGATTTGATCGATGCGAGGCAGAGGGTAGGGAACTTTCGAACATGCTTTGTTTAGACCAGTGTAGTCTACACACATCCGCCATTTCCCTCCTTTCTTTCTCACAAGCATAGGGTTGGCAAGCCATTCTTCGTCGAATCGGCGCAGAGGCTGCTTCACAGGTTGGGCTCCAGCTTGGATATCCAGCGAGTGCTCGGCGACACCCCTCGGTATGCCGGGCATGTCCGAGGGACTCCACACGAAAACGTCGGCGTTCGCGCGGAGAAAGTCGACGAGCACTGCTTCCTATTTGGGGTCGAGCTCGGAGCCGATCCGGATCTGCTTGGAGGCGTCATTGCTGGGGTCGAGAGGGACAGACTTAACCGTCTCGGCCAGCTCGAAGTTGCCGGCACGACGCTTCACGTCTGGCGCCTCCTTAGAGAGGCTCTCCAGGTCGACGATGAGGGCCTCGGATTCGGCGAGGGCCTCGGCGTACTCCACGCACTCCACGTCGCATTCGTACGTGTGTCGATACGTGGGTCCAACGGTGATGACCCCGTTGGGGCCCAGCATTTTGAGCTTGAGGTAGGTGTAGTTGGGGACGGCCATGAACTTGGCGTAGCATGGCCTCCCCAGCACTGCGTGGTAGGTTCCTTGAAACCCGACCACCTCGAACGTGAGGGTCTCCCTTCAGAAGTTGGAGGGTGTCCCAAAGCAGACGGGTAGATCGAGTTGTCCGAGGGGCTGGACGCGTTTCCCAGGGATGATCCCGTGAAAAGGCGCAGCGCCTGCCCGGACCGAGGACAAATCGATCCGCAGGAGCCCGAGGGTCTCGGCGTAGATGATGTTGAGGCTGCTGCCTCTGTCCATGAGGACCTTGGTGAGCCTGACATTACCGATGACGGGGTCGACAACGAGCGGGTATTTCCCCGGGCTTGGCACGCGGTCGGGGTGATCGCCCTGGTCGAAGGTGATGGGCTTGTCGGACCAGTCTAGGTAGACCGGTGCCGCCACCTTTACTGAGCAGACCTCCCGACACTCTTGCTTGCGGTGCCGAGCCGAGGCGTTCGCCACTGGCCCACCGTAGATCATGAAGCAGTCGCGGACCTCGGGGAACTCTCCTGCCTTGTGATCCTCCTTCTTATCGTCGTCGCGGGCCCTGCCACCTTCCGTAGGTGGCTCGGCCTTGTGAAAGTGGCGCCGAAGCATGGCTCACTCCTCAAGGGTGTGCTTGACGGGCCCCTGATGATAGGGGCATGGCTCCTTGAGCATCTTGTCGAAGAGATTGGCACCTCCGGGAGGTTTCCGAGGGTTCTTGTACTCGGCAGCGGTGACAAGGTCCGCGTCGGCGGCGTCGCGTTTCGCTTGTGACTTCTTCCTACCTTTCTTCTTGGTGCCGCGCTGAGTTGACGCCTCGGGGACATCTTCCAGTGGGCGGCCCTGGGGCTGCTTATCCTTCCGGAAGATGGCCTCAACCGCCTCCTGGCCAGAGGCGAACTTGGTGGCGATGTCCATCAGCTCGCTCGCCCTGGTAGGGGTCTTGCGACCCAGCTTGCTCACCAGGTCGCGGCAGGTGGTGCCGGCAAGGAACGCGCCGATGACATTCGAGTCGGTGACGTTGGGCAGCTCGGTGCGCTGCTTCGAGAATCGCCGGATGTAGTCCCGGAGAGACTCCCCCGGCTGCTGGCGGCAGCTTTGGAGATCCCAGGAGTTCCTAGGGCTATTAGGTTAGTGTAGAGAAGATTTGGGGGATAAGGGAAAGTTAGGTAAGGGAGACTTTTATTTCGGGTGGTGGATCTCGATTCATCTGAAGATCTGTTTCTACTCATATCCTTCATTGTCGAGGTTAACCTTCCTCTTGGATCTGATTTAGGGACCATCGGTTGTGGTGTTAGATGCCATTATCTGAGTTGGGATAACAATTGCGGGTACATGGGGTAGGTAGGTTAAACAGAGTTTTACTTTGCTTTTGGGATAAATAGGTTGGGCAACCTATAACACAGGCTAGGTCGTGGTTTCACGGACGAGTTGGTCTAAGACACCAATTTAGGTTTAAAACCCACTTATAGGAATATGGTCTAATCTATGTTACCAGTATTAACTAACTTGTTTAAGTAACTCCCTTTAAATTGGATCATATTAGATTAGGTAGGGTCTAGATTAGATTGGATATAACTAGATTAGACAAGTTTAAGTTAGATAGATCTACCAGGGTAGGATATATATTATTAGGATATGTCAGAATCTTTTGAGATAGTATGGATCATATGGTGTAGGTAGGTCAGAATCTCTATTAGGTTAAAACAGAGGGGTTATGCAACCATCAGTTGGTTAAGGTAGTTGCATATGGTTAGGTTAGTATAGGGCACCAATTTTTTTAGGTTAACACCTATTTATGGGAGTAAGTTCTAATCTATTTCACCAGTATTAACTAACCTATTTAAGTAAGCCTCATTCGATTAGCTCAACTTAAGGTTAGCCTTTGTTAGGTTACATTAATCTATCACATTAGATTAGAACTAGGTTATGTTTGGTATGACTAGCTTCGACTAGACAAGATCTAACTAATTTGGGTTAGATCCTGATCATGGTGGGATAAGTCAAGTGGTTTGGATAATATGAATCCTTCAAGATAAGATGAATCTATTAAGATAAGGGAGAACCTTTTTAAGATAAGATGGATCTATTAAGCTGGATATATTTTTAATGGGGGATAATCTATGTGGGCTAGCTGTCTTACAACATATTTTTTATGCCTATATGTATATGGAGACACAATTATGGATATTACTCCACAACCCATCATACTCAATCAAAGATCCAAATCAGACAAGTGTCATAAGAACAAACATTGAAGCATATAGATACCTATAAAAATAGTTTTGTTTTTGTTCCTAAGATTTGGTCTCCTATTCCTAAAGTCAGTTTAGGTACAGGATTTCAAAGTGTGAAATCCACTTTTGTCTTTAGAAGTGAAGAGGTAAGAATAATCAGAGTAAAGCAGAAATAGATGAGAAAAGATTAAGAAAAGTTTAAAAAGAATAAGAGTAGCAAAGGTAAGTAAGGGTTGTCCAGTTCTATCTAGGTTTCGTCCTACAATCAACATTCCTCTGATACCACTTCTGTCACACCCGGGTTCTAGGGACCCGGGCACGAACATAATCACTAGGTGTGCTGGGACTAAGTCTCACATATATGATGAATCATGGTACAGAAACGAATGTCACAACTTTACTATATAATAGGAGTTCTACACAAAATAAATAAATAATTACATCATAAGGAGGCAACAATCCAGCAACCCAAAGTTGGTTGGGTGACGATGGCCTATACCTCTCACGAACTCATCACAGCATCCTCCAAGCGCCTCATCTTGCGGTACCTATTCTTGACCTGTGGGGGGTGTGAGACAGCAAGGGTGAGCTCACATATGTTCATCGCTCAACAGGTTGTGGGGAATAATGTGCATGAACTCGCCAAAGTTGGGAGCTCACGTGTTGTGTAAGGCTGATCAATAATAGGGGTTAAAGCTGAGCATTGCTTTTAATAAGTTGGTCAAATTTTATTAGCAGTTACTAAATGTAAGTAATATCAAACCATAATAATAATAGAAAAAATTAATAATAAATCCCATGCAATGCAAATGACAAATTGAATTTAATTTCATCAATTAATCATGCGAGAGTCCTGAGCTGCTCATGACCGCGAGCACGGCTAGTATACCAGTTTTACACTCTGCAGAGGTTGTACCCCGTACCCACAAGTTGTGTATCCCATGTCACCAGGGTTAGCTAGACCCTTAGACACTACCAAGGTGAATGGCTAGGGATCCACTATGAGGCCTTTATAAAGTTCCACTAGCTTCAGAAAACCCGCTATAGTTTCTAGGAAGAGCAATGCACGAATCCCTCGTTTGACTGCCATCGTAGCAAAATCAACCAGGGAACCTCCCTACACACCTACTCCCGTACTGCCCTTGCCCCTATCGGGTAAGGTAGTCCTCCACTAGCTTTCCTAGTTAGTCAGCCAAGGGGTCCCATTCCACCCTTGTGGTGGCACGTGTTTCTCAAGTTAAGCTCCATGTTCCAATTAAAATAATGATCTTGTCATGAACAATAAGTAAAACAATAGTATAATTGGAACATGAACATAATGTAATATTAAACCCAAAACCATATAAAGCAATAGCAAAACTACCCAAATATTTTAGGGGTAAACAAGGTAACAAGATAACCAAACTAGGGTGACCTATTGGGTCCCATCAAAATTAAGCCTATGCATGAATAAGTGATAATAAAAAACATTATTAGGTAATAAAAGTGGTCAAGGGCACAACTTGCCTGGGACTTGAGATTCCAGGTACCAAAATGCTCTTCAGATGACTCGCAACCTCGCGCTAGTCGTAACAATACAAACAAACATGGTATAGGAAAAATTAACATCACACCAAACATAAGAACAAACTGCATAATACTGATCTACGCATCGCTACGAGATCACGGGTTCGAGAACTACTAAAATCGGAGTCACGAATATAAAGTTAGGATTTATGGAAGATCTAATTGATTTAAATATTAAACTATATTATAAATTGATTAGGGTACACCATATGAGGGAATATTTTATAAGTAACTAACTCAACTTTAATCTAGATTATAAATTAGATTAAAGATTATCTTTTAGTCACATTATAACTATAAGATCAGAATACTATATTAATATTAGAGTAGCTAATCCAATAAACATAGATTAATAAAATTAGCTACCTAATTATAAAAGTATGTGATATTGTATAATTAATGTTGCTACTTCGTAGTTAATATTTATACGAAGCTAACGCAACTTGAACGGACCAAATCGGAGTTAAAATGAATTAGTTATGATTTTCCGAAGTTTTAAGTGGTAGATACAAAACAAATCAAGTGCATATATTTAACCATATATTTCATACTAAAATAAGGTTACTAGATAATTAACAATATTATCATGAATTTATTGCAGCTGAATTGGATAAAAGGGATTAAAATAGATTAGATATGAATTAATCAAGTCTATAGAATTATTTATACAAAGAAAATCATTTTCTGATTTAAATTATAAACATTCCTACTAGTTCTGGACTAGGGACACAATTTCCCAGGAACCCAGGGGCTAGAATCATAAAAACAGGGCTTAGTTGTAATGATTCCAGAGCTGTATGGGACCGCGGGTTATTTTCTATAAAGCACAGGGGCTCTTACATAAAATCGCCACGGCGAAAGGATACAGGTTAATCGGAGTCATTCGATCTCTTTTCAGAGGCCATGATTAGATCTCAATAAAACAGAACTACTATGCGCTGGCGGCCATCGGATCCGAAATCCACAACACAAAAACCATCCATCACACCACCCAGCCCTGGCCCTTGGATTTCTAATCTGCGGTGCCGATCAAACGCCTCAATCGGTATCCCCATAACCACACGTGACCATTGATCTAAGATCGCGTGTTCCATGCAGCTTCTTCCTCATGGTGGCCAGAACGGTGGCGCAACGCGCATCCGCGGCGGCGGCCCTTGCCTGAGCAAGGTTATACGGCGCCCGTTTCCCCAGCACTCCGAGACCACAACCCCTATCCTGATGGATGCTAGACAAAGCGGAATACATGGAGAACAGAACGGGAGGTACCTCATCAGCGATTTCGGAACAGAGGTACCCGACCACGGGGAAGCTCGGACCCGTAATGGACATCAACATCAGCGAGCAATTCGGGCATCTGCAATCGATCCGATCAGTCGGGAAGCACACCCCATGCACGACGCTGAGAGCACCTAGAGGGGGGGTTGAATAGGTGATCCTGTAAGTCAAACTCAAATCTCTATCTCTAAGTCAAACACACATGTTGAGGCATAAAGAGAGTCATTCCAAAAGAGATTGATCAAAGATTTCAAAAACTCCCCCTTTTTCCCATAATTGCTACTTCTCCCCACAAGAAGCCAAAAGAGACAAAAAGGGTTTTGACAAACCAAAAACTCTACTCTACTATTTTTAAATTTCTCAAGTGGTAGCTGATCCATTTATTGCTTTGGCCTTTATTTTCTCCCCCTTTGGCATGAAGCACCAAAACGGAATCAATCTTGGCCCTTTAACCCCATTGCCTCACCAAAAATCTTCAATTAAGAGCAAATGGCAACAAGAGTTCATGAGATGGACTTGGAATAAGTTACCCTCTCATCGGAGTGCAGTGGAAGTCTTGCATGATCCAAGTCCACCTTTTCCCTTTCAATTCTACTTTGAGACTAAACAAACTCAAGCATATGGTTAGTCAAAAAGGATCAAGTTGTAACACATCTCCCCCTAAATATGTGCATCACTTTGCAACGGACTTGTGAGGTCCAGGGAGTGTTTGTACAACTTGAGCACCATAATAAGCAACAAAATGCAGAATGAACATGATCAAAGGCATGAATACATGTATGCTACAATTCAATCCAAGTTCCGCGAATCTAAGACATTTAGCTCACTACGCAACCTGCAAAAGGTCTTCTCATCTAGAGGCTTGGTGAAGATATCGGCTAGCTGGTTCTCGGTGCTAACATAAAACACTTCGATATCTCCCTTTTGCTGGTGGTCTCTCAAAAAGTGATGCCGGATGTCTATGTGCTTTGTGCGGCTGTGCTCAACAGGATTTTCCGCTATTCGGATAGCACTCTCATTATCACATAGGAGTGGGACTTTGCTCAGATTGTAGCCAAAGTCCCTGAGGGTTTGCCTCATCCAAAGTAGTTGCGCGCAACACTGTCCTGCGGCAACATACTCGGCCTCAGCGGTGGATAGGGCAACGGATGTTTGTTTCTTAGAGTTCCATGACACCAGGGACCTTCCTAAGAATTGGCACGTCCCCGATGTACTCTTCCTATCGACCTTACATCCAGCATAGTCGGAATCTGAGTACCCAATCAAGTCAAAGTTAGACCCCTTTGGATACCAGATCCCGAAGCAAGGCGTAGCGACTAAATATCTAAGAATTCGCTTCACCGCCACCAAGTGACACTCCTTAGGATCGGATTGAAATCTAGCACACATGCATACGCTAAGCATAATATCTGGTCTACTAGCACATAAATAAAGCAGAGAACCTATCATTGACCGGTATGCTTTTTGATCAACAGACTTACCTCCTTTGTTGAGGTCGGTGTGTCCGTCGGTTCCCATCGGCGTCTTTGCGGGCTTGGCGTCCTTCATCCCAAACCGCTTTAGCAGATCTTGCGTGTACTTCGTTTGGGAGATGAAGGTGCCGTCCTTGAGTTGCTTCACTTGGAACCCAAGGAAGTAGTTCAACTCGCCCATCATCGACATCTCGAATTTCTGCGTCATCACCCTGCTAAACTCTTCACAAGACTTTTGATTAGTAGAACCAAATATTATGTCATCGACATAAATTTGGCACACAAAAAAATCACCATCACAAGTCTTAGTGAAAAGAGTTGGATCGGCTTTCCCAACCTTGAAAGCATTAGCAATTAAGAAATCTCTAAGGCATTCATACCATGCTCTTGGGGCTTGTTTAAGTCCATAGAGCGCCTTAGAGAGCTTACACACGTGGTCGGGGTACCGTTCATCCTCGAAGCCAGGGGGTTGCTCTACGTACACCTCCTCCTTTATTGGCCCGTTGAGGAACGCGCTCTTCACATCCATTTGGTACAACCTGAAAGAATGGTGAGCGGCATATGCTAGCAAGATACGAATTGATTCTAGCCTAGCCACAGGAGCAAAAGTCTCCTCAAAGTCCAAACCTGCGACTTGGGCATAACCTTTTGCCACAAGTCGAGCCTTGTTCCTCGTCACCACCCCGTGCTCGTCCTGTTTGTTGCGGAAAACCCACTTGGTTCCCACAACATTTTGCTTGGGACGAGGCACCAGCGTCCAAACTTCGTTGCGCTTGAAGTTATTAAGTTCCTCCTGCATGGCCAACACCCAATCCGGATCTAGCAAGGCCTCCTCTACCCTGAAAGGCTCAATAGAAGAAACAAAGGAGTAATGCTCACAAAAATTTACTAATCGAGATCGAGTAGTTACTCCCTTGCTAATGTCACCCAGAATTTGGTCGACGGGATGATCCCTTTGAATCATCGCTCGAACTTGGGTTGGAGGTGCCGGTTGCGCTTCTTCCTCCATCATATGATCATCTTGTGCTCCCCCTTGATCACACGCCTCCTTTTGATGAACCTGTTCATCGTCTTGAGTTGGGGGATGTACCGTTGTTGAGGAAGAAGGTTGACCTTGTTCATCTTGTTCCTGTGGCCGAACGTCTCCAATCGCCATGGTTCGTATAGCGGCCGTTGGAACATCTTCTTCATCTACATCATCACAATCAACAACTTGCTCTCTTGGAGAGCCATTAGTCTCATCAAATACAACGTCGCTAGAGACTTCAACCAAACCCGATGATTTGTTGAAGACCCTATACGCCTTTGTATTTGAATCATAACCTAATAAAAACCCTTCTACAGCTTTGGGAGCAAACTTAGAATTTCTACCCTTCTTCACTAGAATGTAGCACTTGCTCCCAAAAACACGAAAGTAAGATACATTGGGTTTGTTACCGGTTAGTAGCTCATATGACGTCTTCTTGAGGAGGCGGTGAAGGTAGACCCTGTTGATGGCGTGGCAAGCCGTGTTCACGGCTTCCGACCAAAAGCACTCGGGGGTCTTGAACTCTCCAAGCATCGTCCTCGCCATATCGATTAGCGTCCTGTTCTTCCTCTCTACCACACCATTTTGCTGTGGTGTGTAGGGAGCGGAGAACTCGTGCTTGATCCCTTCCTCCTCAAGAAACTCCTCCACTTGTAGGTTCTTGAACTCGGACCCATTGTCGCTCCTAATCTTCTTCACCTTGAGCTCAAACTCATTTTGAGCTCTCCTGAGGAAGCGCTTGAGGGTCCCTTGGGTTTCAGACTTATCCTGCAAAAAGAACACCCAAGTGAAGCGGGAAAAGTCATCAACAATAACTAAACCATACTTACTTCCTCCTATGCTTAGATAGGCGACGGGTCCGAAGAGGTCCATATGCAGCAGCTCCAGAGGTCTTGACGTGGTCATCACATTCTTGCTGTGATGTGCTCCTCCCACTTGTTTACCTGCCTGACAAGCTGCACAAGGTCTATCTTTTTCGAAATAAACATTTGTTAGACCTATCACGTGTTCTCCCTTTAGAAGCTTGTGGAGGTTCTTCATCCCCACATGTGCTAAGCGGCGATGCCACAGCCAGCCCATGCAAGTCTTAGCCATTAAGCATGCATCTAGACCGGCCTCTTCATTTGCAAAATCAACTAAGTAAAGCTTGCCGTCTAGTACACCCTTAAAAGCTAGTGAACCATCACATCTTCTAAAGACAGACACATCTACATTTGTAAATAAACAATTATATCCCATATTGCACAGTTGACTAACAGATAGTAAATTGTAACCAAGAGACTCAACTAAAAATACATTTGATATTGAGTGCTCATTAGAAATTGCAATTTTACCTAACCCTTTTACCTTGCCTTGATTCCCATCACCGAATATAATTGAATCTTGGGAATCCTTATTTTTGACGTAGGAGGTGAACATCTTCTTCTCCCCCGTCATATGGTTTGTGCATCCGCTGTCGATAATCCAGCTTGAACCCCCGGATGCATAAACCTGCAAGGCAAATTTAGGCTTGGGTCTTAGGTACCCAACTCATGTTGGGTCCTGCAAGGTTAGCACAAATGTCCTTAGGGACCCAAATGCAAGTCATGTCTCCCTTGCATTTTGCCCCTAACTTCCTAGCAACTATTTTCCTATCCTTTCTACAAATAGCAAAGGAAGTGTTTAAAGCACAATAAATTATAGAAGGTTCATTCACTACTTTCCTAGGAGCATGAATAACATTCTTTCTAGGCACATGAGCAATATTTCTCCTAGGCATATGTACAACATTTCTCCTCCACATATCCCTATCATGCTTATAAGACGAACTAGAAGCAAACATGGCATGAGAATCATAATCATGTGAATCAAAATCATTATAAGCATTTCTAGCATTTCTCCTATCATGATACAAGAAAGCATGGTTCTTTTTAGCACTACTAGCCATAGGGGCCTTCCCTTTCTCCTTGACGAAGATGGGAGCCTTATGGCTTGTTAAGTTCTTGGCCTCTCTCTTGAAGCCAAGACCATCCTTAATTGAGGGGTGTCTACCAACCGTGTAGGCATCCCTTGCAAATTTTATCTTATCAACTTCACTTTTGCTAGTCTTAAGTTGGGCATTAAGACTAGCCAATTTCTCATTTAATTTGGAAATTAAAACTAGGTGTTCACTACAGGCATTAACATCAAAATCCTTACACCTAGTGCAAATCATAACATGTTCTACACAAGAATTAGATTTATTTGCTACTTCTAACTTATCATTTAAATCATTGTTAACACTTTGTAACGTAGAAATGGTTTCATGACAAGTAGATAGTTCAAAAGAAAGCATTTCATTTCTTTTTACTTCTAAAGCATATGATTTTTGTGCCTCTACAAATTTATCATGTTCATCATACAATAAATCCTCCTGCTTTTCTAAAAGCCTATCCTTTTCATTCAATGCATCAATCAATTCATTGATTTTATCTATCTTAGATCTATCTAAGCCCTTGAACAAGCATGAATAATCTATGTCATCATCATCACTAGATTCATTATCACTAGAGGAAGCATAAGTGGAGTCTTGAGTACTCACTTTCTTCTCCCTTGCCATAAGGCATGTGAGACGCTCGTTGGGGAAGAGGGAAGACTTGTTGAAGGTAGTAGCAGCGAGTCCTTCATTGTCGGAGTCGGAGGAGGAGCAATCCGAGTCCCACTCCTTTCCTAGATGCGCCTCGCCCTTTGCCTTCTTGTATTGCTTCTTCTTCTCTCTTTTGTTCCCCTTTTCCTGGTCACTTTCATTATCGGGACAGTTAGCGATAAAATGACCAAGCTTACCGCATTTGAAGCATGAGCGCTTCCCCTTTGTCTTGGTCTTGCTTGGCTGCCCCTTGCGACCATTTAGCGCCGTCTTGAATCTCTTGATGATGAGAGCCATCTCTTCATCATTGAGCCCGGCCGCCTCAACTTGCGCCACCTTGCTAGGTAGCGACTCCTTGCTCCTCGTTGCCTTTAGAGCAATGGGTTGAGGCTCGTGGAGTGGTCCGTTCAACGCGTCGTCGACGTATCTTGCCTCCTTGATCATCATCCGCCCGCTCACGAATTTTCCAAGTACTTCCTCGGGCGTCATCATCGTGTACCTGGGATTCTCACGAATATTGTTCACGAGATGAGGATCAAGAACGGTAAAGGACCTGAGCATTAGGCGGACGACGTCGTGATCCGTCCAACGCGTGCTTCCGTAGCTCCTTATTTTGTTGATAAGGGTCTTGAGCCGGTTGTAAGTTTGAGTTGGCTCCTCTCCCCTTATCATGGCGAATCGTCCAAGCTCGTCTTCCACCAACTCCATCTTGGTGAGCAAGGTGACGTCGTTCCCCTCATGAGAAATCTTGAGGGTGTCCCAGATTTGCTTGGCGTTATCCAAGCCGCTCACTTTATGGTATTCATCCCTGCACAAGGAAGCTAGAAGAACAGTAGTAGCTTGTGCATTCTTATGAATTTGTTCATTAATGAACATGGGACTATCCGAACTATCAAAGTGCATTCCACTTTCTACAATCTCCCATATACTAGGATGGAGAGAGAATAGGTGACTACGCATTTTGTGGCTCCAAAATCCGTAGTCCTCTCCATCAAAGTGTGGGGGCTTGCCGAGTGGAATGGAGAGCAAATGTGAATGTGAACTTTGCGGAATACGAGAGTAATCAAAAGAAAAGTTCGAATTAACCGGTTTCCTTCTCTCGTAGTCGTTGTGGTCCTCGTCCTTTTGGGAAGAAGTAGACTCGTCGCTGTCGTAGTAGACGATCTCCTTGATGCGCCTTGTCTTCTTCTTCTTCCCTTCCTTCCGTCTTTGGCCCGAGCCGGAGTCGGTAGGCTTATCGTCCTTCGGCTCGTTGACGAAGGATTCCTTCTCTTTGTCATTGATCACAATACCCTTCCCCTTAGGATCCATCTCTTCGGGCAGTTAGTCCCTTTGTGAAGAGAACGGCTCTGATACCAATTGAGAGCACCTAGAGGGGGGGGTGAATAGGTGATCCTGTAAAAACTTCAAACTTAAGCCACAAAAACTTGTTAAGTGTTAGCACGATTATTGCCAAGTGGCTAAGGTGAAGTCTCAACAAAACACAGTACCACAAGAAAATCAAGCACAGAGGTGACACAGTGGTTTTATCCCGTGGTTCGGCCAAGACCAACACTTGCCTACTCCACGTTGTGGCGTCCCAACGGACGAGGGTTGCAATCAACCCCTCTCAAGCGGTCCAAAGACCCACTTGAATACCACGGTGTTTTGTTGTTCCTTTCACTATCCCGTTTGCAAGGAATCTCCACAAATTGGAGTCTCTTGCCCTTACAAGTATATGATCACAAATGAAACACAGAGTAAGGGAGGGAAGCAACACACACAAATCCACAGCGAAATGCGCACACACACGGCCAAGACTCGAGCTCACAAGAGTTTCACAAAGTTCTCACTAGAACGGAGCTCGAATCACTTAGAATCACAAATGAAAGCGCAAAGACTAAGTGTGGATGATCAAGAATGCTCAAAGGTTGCTTGTATATCTCCTCCATGCGCCTAGGGGCTCCTTTTATAGCCCCAAGGCAGCTAGGAGCCGTTGAGAGCAAATCCGGAAGGCCATCCTTGCCTTCTGTCGTCGGGGGCACCGGACAGTCCGGTGCACACCGGACACTGTCCGGTGCCCGATTTGTTTCCTTAACTGGCGCTGCCGACCGTTGCAGACCGTTGGAGATCTGGGAGCCGTTGGCGCACCGGACATGTCCGGTGCACACCGGACAGTCCGGTGCCGTCTTCCGACCGTTGGCTCCGCCACGTGTCCCGCGCGGATTGCGCGGCCGACCGTTGGCCCGGCCGACCGTTGGCTCACCGGACAGTCCGGTGCACACCGGACAGTCCGGTGAATTTTAGCCGTACGCCGTCGGCCAATTTCCCGAGAGCGGCCACTTCGCGCCGAGCCAGCCTGGCGCACCGGACACTGTCCGGTGCACACCGGACAGTCCGGTGCTCCAGACCGAGTTGGGTCTTGGCAGCACACAGCCAAGTCTTTTCTCCTCTTCTCTTTTCTTCTTCTTTCTGTTTCTAACACTTAGACAAATATATTAGTACATAAAACCAATGTACTAAGGCTTAGAAACATACCTTTACTTCATGATTTGCACCTTGTTCATCCATGTATATAAATTCACGATTAAACACATGTGTTGGCACTCAATCACCAAAATACTTAGAAATGGCCCAAGGGCACATTTCCCTTTCAGACGCCCCCCCCCCCCCCCGATGCTCCCAAACCAAGGCCCAAGCAGCAGTACAGGCACTCCGAGCTCGCGGCGACCACCGCGGCATCGAAGCAGGCGTGCATGCCCTCCTCGTAGTCACACACGGACGCCTCCACGACCCCAGCAATGACCAAATGGTTGGTCGGGCTTGTGGAGGTGACGGCGGGGCGATCTTATATGTACCTAGGTAGGGCCATGGGGGCGGCGAACGTAGCCCAAGATCCCGGTGTGGGTTTTGGATCGAGGGGATCCGCCCGCGGGAGTTTCGGCGTTCAGTTGGGGAAGAAGCCCCTAGGAGAGTGGGACCGAGTCGTCAGTGAAACTAGAGAAAAGAGAAAAAGAAAAAGGGAAAGGGAGAGAAGTGGGCCACGCGGTAAGGGAAAATGGGCCAGTGTGTGGGATTCAGCCCACAAACTGAAAGGCGCCTAGAGGGGGAGTGAATAGGAGAAACCTAAAATTATAAACTTAAACACACACTAAGGTTGGGGTTAGCATTAGAATTAAATCCAAGTGCGGAAGATTGTTTCTCTTGCTATGAGTTGCTCAATTAATATGGATGACGTTTGGGAGCAATCTCAAATCAATGTTAGCAAGGAAACTTTAGAGAGGAAAGGGAGCAAAACAAATCAAGCAATAATCAAAGTGATTGAACACAGTGATTTGTTTTATCGATGTTCGGTTCCAAAGAACCTAGTCCCCATTGAGGAGGCCACAAAGGCGGGGTCTATTTCAACCCTTTCCCTCTCTCAAACAATCACTTAGACCGAGTGAGCCTTCTCCTTAATTAAACGGGTCACTAAAACCCTGCAAGGACCAGCACACTCTTAGGTGTCTCTTGCTAGCTTTACAAGCACTTAGAAATAAGAATGAGAAAGGAAGAAAAGCAATCCAAGCGACAAGAGCACAAATGAACACAAAAACTCTCTCTCTCTCAAGTCACTAAGTGGTTGAGTTGATTTTGGAACTTGGAGAGGATTTGATCTTTTGGAATGTGTCTTGGAGTGTTGAACTTTGCTCTTGTAATGAATGAGAACTTCAGAAAACTTGGATTGCTTTGAATGAGGTGGCTGGGGGGTATTTATAGCCCCCAACCACTTCCTAGCCATTGGCTGATTTTGCTGTCGACGGGCGCACCGGACAGTCCGGTGGTGCACCGGACAGACATTGCTCACTGTCCGGTGCGCGCCACGTCAGCGCGCCCGTTGGGGTTTGGAGCTGGTCGACCGTTGGAGCCATTGTCCTGTAGCTGCATCGGATAGTCCGGTGACCTCTGAATTCTGCACTCTAACACTGCCGCACACTGTTCATTACTGTTCACGTGCACTATTCATTTTGCAGTCGACCGTTGACGCTAGTTAGTCGTTGCTTCGCTAGCTCACCGGACAATCTAGTGCACACCGGACAGTCTGATGAATTATAGCGGAGCAAGCCCATTGAATTCCCGAGAGTGGCCTGTTCGTTGGACGCTTGGCCTGGTGCACCGGACAGTGTCCGGTGCGTCATTTTTCAGCACACTCTCAAGTCTTGCTCCAAATTAATTTGAGTCCCCAACTTGAATTCTTTCTTGGTTTGTGTTTAACCTTATGCACCTGAGATAAATGATATCTAGGCAAACTAGTTAGTCCACATGGTTTGTGATGGACGTCAACCACCAAAATCGATTATAGGAAATGATTAAGTCCATTTCCCTTTCACAAACAGGTTTGGCATTCTTTTTATTTTTCTTTTTATATTTTATTTCAATTCCAAATTCAACTCAGATTTTAGGTTTAAAATTCAAAATAAATGTATAGTCAAAACTCCAATATGAATGCGACGATATTTTATTAATTAATTAATTTATTTCCCTATTTAGACAAATTTTTTCAAATATAAAACTCATACACACTAAAATAGAGAATAGATATTTTAAAAATATAATATCTAGTTTGTACTATTCTTTAGTGAATAATTATAAATATATTTCAATAAAGGGGTAACAAATTTATATGGAGATTATTTCAAATCTTTATTAGGAATATAATTATGTTATGTGGTGTTGTCCCAAATGTAAGAAAATTCTTATTGGAGGATTTTCTAGCATCAGAATCCTTGGAGCGTTTATTTATTATTATTTTTTTACTAATTTTCAAAATAAGACTTTAGGTGCTATAGTGTCTTGGGCTTCAAAGAAATAAAACTCAGTAGCTCTATCCACCGCTGAAGTCGAGTATATTGCTGCAGGACATTGCTGTGCACAATTACTTTGGATGAGACAAACTCTTAGGGACTATGGCTACAAGTTGACAAAAGTTCCTCTCATATGTGACAATGAGATTGCAATCCGCATGGTGGATAATCCCATTGAACACAGCCGCACTAAGCACATAGACATCCGGTATCACTTTTTGAGAGATCACCAACAAAAGGGGATATCGAAATTGCTTATGTTAGCACCCACAACCAATTAGCTGATATCTTTACCAAGCCACTAGATGAAAATACTTTTAGCAAACTAAGGAATGAGCTAAATATTCTTGATCCTCGGAACTTTGATTGAAACATTGCACACATTGCTCATATACATATCTTTGATCATGTCTCTTTCATATGGTACAAATACATATTTCTTATTCCTTTTGTGCCAAGGCTAAGACTAATGTGTTTTCAAGTATATTTCTATGATTAGTCTTCAATTGAAAGGGAAATGGAGTATTAGACGAAGGCAAGGCTTCCACTCCAACTCTGATGGTATCATTTATGCTTTGCCTTTACTCAGGAAAATCTCAATTGGTATGACCTTTCACTCATATCCATTAATTACCAAAGGAGAAAATAGGCCCCAAAGGGGGAGAATTCAAAGGGCTCTCAAGTTCTTCGTTTTTGGTGATTAAGCCAAAGGGGGAGAAAGTATTAAGCCCAAAGCAAAAGGACTGCACCACCATTTTAAAATTTTCAAAAACTAAAGGAAGAAATTATTTCAATTGGTATTTCAGTTAGACTCAAAATTTTCAATTGACAATTGGTATCTCATTTGGTTTCAAAATTTCAATTAGTATAAAAATTTCAATTAGTATAATTTCATTTGGTATCTATTTCAAAAAGGGAAAATCATGTCAAAAACCCTCTTGAAAGCTAAGGGGAGAATTTCTTCAGGGGGAACTTTATTTAGTCAAAGAAAAAGCATTTGAAACAGGGGGACGAATTTCAAATCTTAACAATGCTTCTAGAAATCATATTCCTATACCTTTGGTTATTTACAAAAGATTTTTCCAAAAGATTTGCAAAAACAAGCAAGTGGTGCAAATGTGGTCCAAAATGTTAAATAGAAGAAAGCAATCACATTTATTCTTAGTCTTTCAATTGGTTTAAATCTAAGTAACCTATGCACATCAATCATAATTGCAAACAAGTTACATTTCTACACTCTATATTTGCTTTGGTTTGTGTTGGCATCAATCACCAAAAAAGGGGGAGATTGAAAGGGAAATGGGCTTAAACATTTCCTATAATCGATTTTGGTGGTTGACGTCCATCACAAACCATGTGGACTAATTAGTTTACTAGGGTGTCCTTTATCTCAGGTGCATAAGGTTCAACATAAACCAAGAAAGAAATTAAGTTGGGGACTCAACAAAGTTTGGAGCAAAGACTTGAGAGTGTGCTGCCAGTGGGGCACCGGGACAGTGTCCAGTGCCCCAGGCAAAGCTCCACTCAAACTAGCTACTCTCGGGTTTTCCCAGCCACCGGACTGTCCAGTGTGCACTGGACATGTCCGATGAGCCAACGGAGCAACAATCACCTGCGCGCCAACGGTTGACTGCGTGAACAGTAAAAGCGCACAGTGCAGAAGTCAAATGTTAGGCCACGAAGTCAAAATGCACTGGACATGTCCGGTGTGCCACCGGACTGTCCGGTGCAGCTACAGGACAAAGGGTTTCAACGTTCGATCGCTTCAAACCCCAACGGCGTGCTGACATGGCACGCACCGGACAGTGAATAGTGCTCTGTCCGGTGCACCACCGGACTGTCCGGTGTGCCCTTCGCCAGCAAACTCAGCCAACGGCTAGGAAGTGATTGGAGGCTATAAATACCCCCAATCTCCTCCTTGAATAGCATCCAAGTTTTCTGAAGTTCACATTCAATACAAGAGCAATAGCATTGACTCCGAGACACATTCCAAAGATCAAATCCTCTCCAAGCCTCCAAATCAACTCAATTCCTTAGTGACTTGAGAGAGGGTGTTTTGTATTCTTTTGTTGCTCTTGTTGCTTGGATTGCTTTCTCCTTCTAATTTATTATTCTCTAAGTGCTTTGTAAAGCTAGCAATAGACACCTAAGAGTGTGGTGATCCTTGCGGGGTCTTAGTGACCCAAGTGATCAAGGAGAAACCTCGACCAATCTGTGTGACCGATTGAGAGAGGGAAAGGGTTGAAATAGACCTGGCCTTTGTGGCCTCCTCAATGGGGACTAGGATCTTTGGAACCAAACCTTGGTAAACAAATCACCATGTTCACTTGCATTGATATTCACTTGATTTGTTTCCCCTCATTCCTCTCTCTAAAGTTCCCTTGTTCGTATGATTTAAGTTTGCTCCCAAACATTATCCGCATTGATTGAGCAACTCCAAGCAAGGAGAACTATCTTTCAAACTCCGATTTAAATTCTAACGCTAACCCCGGCCTTAGTGTGAGTTTAAGTTTATAAATTTCAGGTTTCGTCTATTCACCCTCCCTCTAGGTGACTTTCAACGGTTTTTCCTTTCAGCAATCTCGTTTGATTCGGGTGAATAGGGAGGCGTCCTCTCATGAATAATGCCATGTCCTGCATAGAAATCAACAAAGACTTTGGGAAAGAATTCGCCACCACGATCTAATCTAAGACGTTTGATCTTTCTCTCTAGTTGGTTTTCAACTTTAGCCTTATAGATTTTAAAGTAGTCTAAAGCCTCATCTTTAGTTTTTAGCAAGTATACATAGCAAAATCTAGACGCATTATCAATCAATGTCATAAAGTATCTCTTGCCACCTTTTGTCAACACACCATTCATCTCACAAAGATCAGAATGTATGAGTTCTAGAGGTGTCAGGTGTCTCTCCTCAGCAGCCTTGTAAGGCTTTCGAGGTTGCTTTGACTGCACACAACTATGGCACTTAGAACCTTTGACTATGGTGATATTCAGAATTAAACTCATGGTGGAAAGCTGAGACATAGAGCCAAAATTAATATGACACAAACGAGAATGCCAAATACTCGCAAGATCATCAATATTAGTGCAAATATGGTTCACAGACTTATTATTGAAATCTAACAGGGAAAAGCGGAACAAGCCTCCGCAATCATAGCCTTTACCAATAAATTGTCCAGACTTAGACACAACTAATTTATTGGACTCCAAAACTACCTTGAACCCATCTCTACATAGAAGGGTTCCGCTAACGAGATTCTTATGTATAGAAGGGACATGCTGCACGTTCTTCAGTTGCACAATCTTTTCTGAAGTAAACTTCAGATCCACCATGCCAATGCCATGAACAGAAGCATGTGACCCATTCCCCATTAGGACAGAGGAATCTCGGGCACCCTGATAAGAAGAGAACAAATTAATGTCAGAACACACATGAACATTAGCACCAATATCAAGCCACCAACTAGGTGATTGAAATACTAAGAAGATGAAAGGTAGATTACCATATCCTTTGTCTCCCTCATTGCTAGCGATCACTGTGTTGACATTGCCCTTTTTGCCACGGCGATTCGCTCGATCAGGACAGTCCTTGGCAAAATGACCTGTCTCACCACATGCGAAACATGTTAGTTCAGCCTTGTTCTTCTTCTTCTTGAAATTGGTAGTTTTGTTGGGCTTGTTAGATTTTGTCTTCCCTTTGCCCTTGTTGTGGTTCTCCTAAACCATGTTGGTGCTGGAGTGGCCCTCGCCTCCTTTAGATCATGTTTCCTTAGCCCGAGCTTTCTCCTCAACATCCAGAGTTTCAACTGATATCTCCTGTCTCTTATGTTTCAGAGATGTAGCGAAGTGTAATACCCAAAATTATATAAGAGTTGATCTCGTTATGTGTTTTGCCATCCACTCATTACCTCATGGGAATAATCACATTTAAAGAATTAAATAAGACACATCCATAAAATATGCATCATATAGGAGTTTTGCTTGTTTGTGCACTTAATAATAAAATAATAATGATAAAAATGTAATGATGAGATGAGAATTTGAATTCAAACCAAAGGTGCACTTTAGAAAATTGGAAATAAAATAAAGAAAACAAGAGAGGAATATAATACAACTCAAAATAAACTTATAAATAAATAAATCCATCACATTTTGAGTATGTTCAAATTTTACATTAACCTGAGGATAAAGTTTGTCACAAGGTTTGAAATTCAAATTTGAATTTAAATTGAATTGGGAAGTAGAGAAAAGAAAGAAAAGCTAAAACAGGAACTTGGGCCAAAGCCACCCGGTTGGCCCACTTCGTCATTCTCCATGTGCGACCCATCTAACCATACATGCGCTGCCAGAGGGAATACCCGCGCCGACAGGCGGGCCCATGTGGGCAGCGGCAGTCGCGCCCACATAACCATTTCCGTTCACTGATATGTGGGGCCCATGCGCCAGGCGTTTCCCACGCCACATGGAATTTGCGTTCCAGAGCTTGGGCCCACATTGTCAGCCCCTCTCAACGCCATTGCCGGACGACCCGAGCTCAACCAACTACGCGATTCTCCTGGGAGCAGCGCGTCCCACTACCGATTTCGTCGACCCTATATAATCGCGGGGCAGAGCTGTCGTCCTCAGCTCCATCTCACAACCATACGTGCGATTACGGTGCCGCCGCGAGCTTACCTATCGCCACAGTGAAGGTCGAGTCCTTGGGGCTTTGCAGGGTCTCATGGTCTGGTGGTCGTGCCGATTGGCATGGGTTCCCTGGACAACCTGGTGTTGTCGCCGGCGTCATACCAGCGGTCGGGTCGCTGGACAATGGGGGCAGACCGCTCTTCCCGGCGCATTATGCCTCGGTATGCCCTGTCTCCTCGCTGCAAGCGCTATAGAGATCGTCGTGTTTTCTTTTCCAGCCGGTAGTGGTGGGGTAGGTCGTGTGCGCGAGGTCCAGGCATTACGGCGGAGTTTGCAGCGGGTGGCGCTTGGCATGGGGCGCGTTCGCCATGGCTCGCTGACCGTGCCATGGCAAGAGTCTGGAGGAAGAAGATGATGGCACGACCTTTGATCGGGGAATCAACGGCTAGGGCTGTCTGGCGTATTGGTAGGATAGAAGTTAGGCCGGGACATCAGCTGTCAGTGCCAGGATGAACGGTCGGATTAAAATTGGGCGAATTCCCCTAGGCGATTTGATTGGGGCCATTGGATTGGATTGAACGATTTCGGGTGACTCGAGCTTTATAGAATCAGAACCGTTGATCCTAGATCCAATGGGTGCAATAGCATACCAGTTCAGTTTAAGTGTCGTGTAATCTCGGTGCTTGTTCTCTAATCGGGCGACTGAGATTCACGCGTACCCCTTCGGCTCTGTAGGTTTGCATATAAGTCCCTGTCAAATAAAGGAATCAACTCGCCATCCAACTCGGAATAGCCTGAGTCTTGGGGATTCTTGCGTGGGGGTCCCTGCGCTTTCCAATATTTACGCGCCCAATCCAGAAAACCGTGAAATTAGTGAAATAACTATAGAAATTGGTTTTTAATACAAAAATAAATCCAGAAACTTATATAAATCATATTAAATTCATTTTTGCTCCAAATTGATCTATTTCAGTTCCTATAATTTTGTAATATTATTGTTTGTCAAATAGTGCCACTGTTTTGATATGAAAGGCACATTAAAATTTATCTCTTAATTAATCTTGTATCAAGCACATGAAACCTTTGGAAATTCATAACTTAAAATCCATGACTCCAAAATTAATGATTCTTATTCCTATGATCTCGTTACGCAACATAGAATATTATCATTGCATTCTATTCTATAGTTTGGTGTGATGTTAATTTTTGCAACACTATGTATGTTTGTATTGATGCGAGTAGATGAGCAAACCACAGAGGATCCAGGGGTTTAGCAAGTGGAGACTGCTGAGTAGGAGCTCGTTGAAGGCAAGTTGTGCCCTTGATCACTTTATTTTTACCCAGTCATGTTCTTACTAATCATAATGATCTGCATAGGTTAATTTTGATGGGTCCCAGTAGGTTACCCCAGTTTGGTTATCTTTATACCTTGTCTTACCACTGATTTTTTTGGTAGTACATGCTATTGCTTTATGTGGTTTTGGGTATGGAGATATACATCACTCATGATTACACCTTTTGTTATCAATTTATTATTTATTGTTTATGATAAGATCATTATATTAATGAGAACATGGAGAACCACAAGGGTTTAATGGGACGCCCTTGGCTGACTAACTAGGAAAGCTAGTGGAGGACTACCTTACTCGATAGGGGCAAGGGGAGTAAGGGAGTGGTCAGTGTGGGGAGGTCCTTGGGTTGATTTTGCTGCAATGGCGGTCTGAAAGTTGCCTAGAGGGGGGTGAATAGGCAAGTTAAAACTTTTTCAACAAAAACTAGAAACAAACTGGGTAAAACCGGTTCAGCCGGTGTCAAAACCGGTTCAGCCAGTTTGCATGAGCTCAACTAAAGAATGAGATATAAACTCAACCGATCTCAAAATTCACCTAGTTAACTTTGGAAATGAGATGTTCTAAATGGTCCACAGGGTTCAAAGTAGTAGATCTGAGAAGGGCACTTCTCAAAATCCACACACCAAAAAGATATAAACAAATCTTCCACGGAATGGTGAGAGAATGAAGAACACAAACAAACACAATGAGCAAGAACACAAGAGACACAAGATTTATCCTGAGGTTTGGTCACACCACAAAAGGTGCCCTACTTCCTTGTTGAGGCGCCCACAAAGAGCCGGGTCTCTTTCAACCCTAATCCTCCCTTTGCCGACCACAAAGGTCAAGCCCACACACTAATATTTGCTCAAACGAGCGGGTAATACAAACTTTCTTGTGGTCTTCCACAAGATTTGGAGACTCACAAGCGACACCTAGTCGTCTAGGAGCTAGAAGCTCCAAGAGTAATGAATCCACAAAGAACTCGATGTAGTACCAAAGCTCGAATGAAGAAGAGCAAGAGAGATTTGGAAATGAAGCATAAAAACCACAGCTCTCAAACTCACTCAAAGATTTTTCTCCAAAGATTTAAAATGGGAGAGGCAAGAGATGTGTGTGAGAGAGTGGGAGGTGTTCTTGAAGTTAGAAATGGAGTTTGGGTCGTGCTCTACTGTGTGGGGAGAGAGCTAGGAGTGAGTATATATAGGTGGGGCTTCAAAACTAGCCGTTGGACTAATTTTGGCTGTGGAGGACCGATTCAACCGCCTGGGGCAGGCTAACAGTCAGTCTGCCAATCAGACTGGCAAATAGCAGGTCAGACTACAAAAACAGGCCCTGAGACAGGTTGAACCGCCCCTAGGGCCGGTTCAACCGCCTGGCGGTCAGACTAACAGTCAGTCTGCCAGTCAGGAGGTCAGACCAGTCAGGTGACCCTGACACCGGTTGAACCGCCCCTAGGGCCGATTCAACCGGTTTTGACCAGTGAGGTCCAAAAAAAACCCGGCTGAACTTTTCCTGGACCTCGGTTAAACCTCCCTAGACCCCGATTGAACTTGCTCTGGACCCCGGTTGAACCTGCCTGGACCCCGGTTGAAGTTGAAGTTCAGCTAGAGTTGAGAAAGCTCAAGTCAGCTGAAGTTCAGCTCAGCTGCAGCTGAAGAAGCTCAGCTGCTTTTCAACAAGAACACTCTAGGTTTCTCAAACCTAACCATGGTTAACCATAGAATTTTAAAGAGTTTTTTGGTTTTCAAAAAATAGCTTTTGAATATAGAGGCTTGAGCTTTGGCAAACACCAACCTTCTTTTTGGATCCCCCTTTATAGTATGACGATTCCTATACTCAAATTAAATAAAATTAATTAAGTAAACTCCTTGAGTCATTTGTGTTTCATGTGTGATTTCTCCATGGCGTTGCTTCATAAGGATTACAAACATCTTCCTCTCACCTTTTGAAGCACACACAAGTCAAACCCTATGACTTGTATCATGGCTTCAAGTCACCTTACTGATGCATCAACATGTTATAACTCTTCATAGCTGATTAGTTCATCGACTTAGTGCAAGTACTCTCTTCTTCACTTTAGCCATGGTACATCGGTCCACAAGCCGTCGCTTGGCCTTCACCTTCGCTTAGTTCCTCGAAGCCCTTTCCTTGCTATCTTCACCCTATCAAGCCATTCTTGAGTCACATCCTATTGAGCATGCATTGAGAGAATCATTTCTTCAATATTGTGAACCTTGCTTGAATGCCTTCTAGATAGAATTGTTAAGATCAATCAAGCTCTAGTTTGATTCTCATAGAAGCATATATGGACTGATAGTAATATGGTCAAGCCAATTCACGATTCCTTATATCTTATTCACTTTGGCCTGACCAATCCTCTTAATCACTTCATCCTCTATTCTGATCATATGTATGTAGTGATTTCTCAGGTCTTGTCCATATATTCAAACCAATATAGAGATCATATTATATCCATTTGCATTGTCTCATTGGTTATTTAACCTCGTGTTGAACCATTGTTCATTGATCATTATACACTATTCAAGTATGTTCATCATACTGAATTTCCTGTTCAACACTTAGCAAACTCGTTAGACTTTTAAATGTGTTGTTATCCAAATCACCAAAACTCACAAAAGGGATGAATGCACTTTCAATCTCCCCCTTTTTGGTGATTGATGACAACACATTTAAAGCTTACATAAGATTTGATAAATAAGATTTTAAATCCTATGATATAGTTTCCTCCCCTAAATATGTGCATTTCGGAAAATACTAATTTTGTACTCAAATGCCAAAGCACATATTTGGGTCAAAGTATAGACAACTTATATCATACTATTCATGGGTTGTAGTGTGTCATAAAATAAATGTGATGCTCATGACATAGAATGCACTTATCAACTTTCTACATCTTAAGTTTTTCTTATGACTCCCCCTTTTTGTTAATTATATCTCCCCTTCTTAAAAGTCTTCTAACACTTAGTTACATAAGACTAAAGGTAAGCTTTAATGCAAAACTTCTCCCCCTTTGACATAAATCTCCAAAAAGGATACAAAGAATAAAAAGGGTATAAATTATGATTAAGAGAGATGTAAACACACTATCATGAAAAGGATCCTTAGATGGCACAAAGGTAATGGATAAGTGTCATAAGTGATGTATTTTTGCGTTTTACCTTTTCAAGGGGTTTCCAGACTTGTGTTGGATTTAGAATTCATTTGCACGCACTTGTTGGCATAATTGTGACATAGGTTCAAGATATCAAATGAATATTGTCATACTAATTGAAAGATAAATCTTGATACCTAGAGTCTAGATGTCACCTAGCATTTTCTTATCATAACAAGAGGCAACATGAAAATTGCACAAGTATGGATTCTATAGCTAGTGATCATGTACGAAAAATATCAATTAAAAACCACCAAGTGATACAATTTGTTAGATAAGCAGATCACTAATTGCATATTACACTAAGTTCTCCTCAAGTTTTAGTGCGCACATAATATGAATTCAATTGATACCTGTTGAGAGTACTTATTTGCAACTTAAAGTACCATTGGCATAAAAGGAGTATCAATTGAACATAATCATGCAACATAAGGAACATGTGCACTATTTAATCAATTAAGTTCTAAACAGGAGAATTTATAAGTTATGCTACTTTAGACATTTGCAAACCAAAAGAATATGATACATGTTTACCAGTTTTAGATGATGTTGGAGTAGCATATAAAAGAGAAACTCATTCTCTTATGAAATGTATAAAAGATACATTTATTAGAGCAAAGAATTTTTGATACCCATCAAAATTTGCAGTGGAAGCGATTGTCTTTGCCCGAAGATTCCTTTCTAATTTGAGACTACACACATAATAGACTTGAAAATGAAGTTAGTCTCTGTCGGGGACCATAATTAGGGGTACCCTCAAGACGCCTAATTCTCAGCTGGTAACCCCCATCAGCATAAAGCTGCAGAGGCCTGATGGGTTTGATTAAGTCAGGGATCAGTCCATACGAGCGACTCGATCACGCCTCGCCCGAGCCTAGCCTCGGGCAAGGGCAGCCGACCCTGAGGTGTTTTCCGTCTCGCCCGAGGCCCCCCTTTTTACGGCAGACGCATCTCCGGCTCGCCCGAGGCCTTGCCTTCGTTAAGAAGCAACCCTGACTAAATCACCGCGCCGACCGACCAAGTCACTGGGGCATTTAACGCAAAGAGTGAGACTGACGGGCGGCCAGGCTTGGCCAAAAGCGCCATAGGAAGCTCCGCCCGACCCAGGGCTCGGACTCGGGCTAAGGCCCCGGAAGACGGCGAACTCCGCTCCGCCCGACCCAGGGCTCGGACTCGGGCTAAGGCCCCGGAAGACGGCGAACTCCGCTCCGCCCGACCCAGGGCTCGGACTCGGGCTAAGGCCCCGGAAGACGGCGAACTCCGCTCCGCCCGACCCAGGGCTCGGACTCGGGCTAAGGCCCCGGAAGACGGCGAACTCCGCTCCGCCCGACCCAGGGCTCGGACTCGGGCTAAGGCCCCGGAAGACGGCGAACTCCGCTCCGCCCGACCCAGGGCTCGGACTCCGCCCTGGCCTCTGCCGAACGACCTCCGCCTCGCCCGACCCAGGAGCTCGGGCTCGGCCTCGGCCATGCAGGATAGACTCGACCTCGGCTTCGGAGGAGCCTCCACGTCGCCCGACCTAGGGCACAAGTCCGCCACGTCGACAGGAAGCGTCATCATCACCCTACCCCGAGCCGACTCGGGCCGCAGAGAACAGGACCGACGTCCCATCTGGCCGGCTCCGCCAGATAGGCAATGATGGCGCCCCGCTAGATCCATGACGACGGCGGCACTCAGCTCCCTTACGGAAGCAGGGGGACGTCAGCAAGGGCCCAACCACTTCGACAGCTGTCCCTCCGCCAGGCTCCATTGCTTCTCCGACAGCCACGACGCCCCACCAGCTGGGTGCCAAGATCTCTCTGGCTGCCACCTGGGCATGTACTTAGGGCGCTAGCTCTCCCCCGCTAGACACGTAGCACCTTGCTACACCCCCATTTGTACACCTGGATCCTCTCCTTACGCCTATAAAAGGAAGGACCAGGGCCTTCTTAGAGAAGGTTGGCCTCACGGGAACGAGGGCAGGGGCAGGCGCTCTCTTAGGGCCGCTCGCTCCCCTCACCCGCGCGGACGCTTGTAACCCCCTACTGCGAGCGCACCCGACCTGGGCGCGGGACGAACACGAAGGCCGCGGGAATCTCCGCCTCCCTCACGACCCGGCTCCGGCCGCCTCGCTCTCTCCCCCCTTCGCGCTCGCCCACGCGCTCGACCCATCTGGGCTGGGGCACGCGGCACACTCACTCGTCGGCCTAGGGACCCCCCGGTCTCGAAACGCCGACAGTTGGCGCGCCAGGTAGGGGCCTGCTGCGTGTTGACGAGCAGTTTCCCGTCAAGCTCCAGATGGGCAGTCTCCAACGACCTCTTCAACCCGGGACGGTGCTCCGTTTCGGGAGCCTCGAGTTCATGTCTTTCGACGGCAACTACGACATGATACTCCTTCCACCGCCGCGCGACAGCGACAATGGTGGCGGACAGCCCGCCCGCCGGCGGCGGAATCGACGATGTCTTTCCCGCGTGGGGGAAGGACAACTTTCGAGCTCGCCCCATCCTCTCCCTCGCCATCGGAGGAGGAGGCGGGGCAACCAGGGCCGAGCAGGAGGCTGCGCTCAGTCGGCTGTCGAGCAAATCGACATCCCCAGCGCCCCAACGGAGGACGCGTCAGGCATCACCCTCGCGTTTGAGGTGAAGGCGAGCGCCGTCCCCCCGCGACACGCCGACCCCGAGCAAGTGGACGACGCCAGCGCGCTCACGGAGGGCCTGCAGGATGTCGCCCTCGCACCCAGGACGACGGCGCGATCAGCCCCCGATGTGACTTCGTCGCTCCTCGTCGACCAAAAGGTACCGGCTGATTCCCATCCTTCGTCATTTCGACTCGGCCTCAACCCGCCTAGCGACCTCGCTTTGGCGGGCGCTCACGTTGAGGCGAGTGCAACCCCTCTGGGGTTTCGTGTGTGGTCGCCTTGGGACCGATTGACGGGCGTCTCGACCTACGGACCCTCTGGGTCCGAGGAAGATGACGACCCCAGCATCTGCTGGGATTTCTCTGGATCTGGCAACCCCAGTGCCATGCGGGACTTCATGACCGCATGCAACTACTGCCTCTCCGACTGTTCCGACGGCAGCCGCAGCCTTGACGACAAGGGCTGCGGCCCGAGCCGCGAATGTTTCCACATCGAGCTAGGGGATCCCTCCGGAGGCAGCTGTCTCGGCATGCCGGAGGATGGTGATCTCCCTAGGCCAGCGCCTCGCGCCGACATCCCGCGGGAGCTAGCTGTGGTCCCCGTTCCGGCGGGGGGTCACGACCCACAGCTCGAGCAAGTCCGCGGGGCGCAGGCCGGGCTCGATGAGGGAGCAGGAGCGCTCGAGGCAATCCGCCGGAACGTCGGGCAGGTATGGGCGGGCCAGCCCCCGGCCGGAGAAATACGTCACCTGCCCCAAGGTCTCCAGCACCGCATCGCCAACGATGTCAGGGACAGACCGCCACCCGCATCCGGCGGAACCGGTCAGGACCTGGCAGCTGCAGCGATGCTCCTCCGCGCAAT
Source organism: Zea luxurians (assembly GCA_029449295.1). Classification (NCBI taxonomy): domain Eukaryota; kingdom Viridiplantae; phylum Streptophyta; class Magnoliopsida; order Poales; family Poaceae; genus Zea; species Zea luxurians. The sequence goes on along the minus strand of JAOPSE010000005.1, from coordinate 46,005,310 downwards.
GCCGGAGTCATCAACCACCGAGGGTCGGCGAATCCAGGGAGAGCTCAGGCATCTCCTGGAAGGCGCGGCGGCCCGGCGGGCCGAGAGCTCTGCCTCCCGAAGGCAGGGGTACCCCTCGGAACCTCGTGCCGCGACTTCCCGCCTCATGCGAGAAGCCTCGGTCTACACCGGGCGCACGCGCAACACCGCGCCTGCGGCCCCGGGCCACCTCAGCGACGAGCACCCTCATCGCGACCGTCGGGCCCGCCTCGACGAAAGGGTGCGCCGAGGTTATCACCCCAGGCGTGGGGGACGCTACGACAGCGGGGAGGATCGGAGTCCCTCGCCCGAACCACCCGGTCTGCAGGTCTTCAGCCGAGCCATTCGGCGGGCGCCTTTTCCGCCCCGATTCCGACCCCCGACTACTATCACAAAGTACTCGGGGGAAACGAGACCGGAATTGTGGCTCGCGAACTACCGCCTGGCCTGTCAACTGGGTGGGACGGACGACGACAACCTCATCATCCGCAACCTCCCCCTGTTCCTCTCCGACACTGCTCGCGCTTGGTTGGAGCACCTGCCTCCGGGGCAGATTTCCAACTGGGAGGATCTGGTCCAAGCTTTCGCCGGCAACTTCCAGGGCACGTACGTGCGCCCCGGGAATTCCTGGGACCTCCGAAGCTGCCGGCAACAGCCGGGAGAGTCTCTTCGGGACTACATCCGGCGATTCTCGAAGCAGCGCACCGAGCTGCCCAACATCACCGACTCCGATGTCATCGGCGCGTTCCTCGCCGGCACCACCTGCCGTGACCTGGTGAGCAAGTTGGGTCGCAAGACCCCCACCAGGGCGAGCGAGCTGATGGACATCGCCACCAAGTTCGCTCCTGGTCAGGAGGCGGTCGAAGCCATCTTCCGAAAGGACAAGCAGCCCTAGGGCCGCCCATCGGAAGATGCTCCCGAGGTGTCTACTCCGCTCGGCGCCAAGAAGAAAGGCAGGAGGAAGTCGCAAGCGAAACGCGACGCCGCCAGCACGGACCTTGTCGCCGCCGCCGAACACAAGAACCCTCGGAAGCCCCCCGGAGGTGCCAACCTCTTCCACAAGGCACTCAAGGAGACGTGCCCCTACCATCAGGGGCCCGTCAAGCACACCCTCGAGGAGTGCGTCATGCTTCGGCGCCACTTCCACCGGGCCGGGCCACCCGCAGAGGGTGGCAGGGCCCGCGACGACGACAAAAAGGAAGATCACCAAGCAGGAGAGTTCCCCGAGGTCCGCGACTGCTTCATGATCTACGGAGGGCATGCGGCGAATGCCTCGGCTCGGCATCGTAAGCAAGAGCGTCGAGAGGTCTGCTCGGTGAAGGTGGCGGCGCCAGTCTACCTAGACTGGTCCGACAAGCCCATCACCTTCGACCAGGATGACCACCCCGACCACGTGCCGAGCCCGGGGAAGTACCCGCTCGTCGTCGATCCCATCATCGGTGACGTCAGGCTCACCAAGGTCCTGATGGATGGGGGCAGCTGCCTCAATATCATCTACGCCGAGACCCTCAGGCTCCTGCGCGTCGATCTGTCATCCGTCCGAGCAGGCGCTGCGCCCTTCCACGGGATCATTCCTGGGAAGCGCATCCAGCCCCTCGGACAGCTCGACCTTCCTGTCTGCTTCGGAACACCCTCCAACTTCCGAAGGGAGACTTTGACGTTCGAGGTGGTCGGGTTCCGAGGAACCTACCACGCAGTGTTGGGAAGGCCATGCTACGCGAAGTTCATGGCCATCCCCAACTACACCTACCTGAAGCTCAAGATGCCAGGCCCCAACGGGGTCATCACCGTCGGCCCCACGTACAAACACGCGTTCGAATGCGATGTGGAGTGCGTGGAGTATGCCGAGGCCCTCGCCGAGTCCGAGGCCCTCATCGCCGACCTGGAAAACCTCTCCCGGGAGGTGCCGGACGTGAAGCGACATGCCGGCAACTTCGAGCCAGCGGAGACGGTTAAGGCCGTCCCTCTCGACCCTAGTGGAGACATCTCCAAGCGGATCCGGATCGGTTCCGGGCTCGACCCCAAATAGGAAGCAGTGCTCGTCGACTTTCTCCGCGCAAAAGCTGACGTCTTTGCGTGGAGTCCCTCGGACATGCCCGGCATACCGAGGGATGTCGCCGAGCACTCGCTGGATATTCGGGCCGGAGCCCGACCGGTCAGACAGCCTCTGCGCCGATTCGACGAGGAAAGGCGCAGGGTGATAGGCGAGGAGATCCACAAGCTGATGGCAGTAGGGTTCATCAAAGAGGTATTCCATCCCGAATGGCTTGCCAACCCCGTACTTGTGAGGAAGAAAGGGGGGAAATGGCGGATGTGTGTAGACTACACTGGTCTCAACAAAGCATGTCCGAAGGTCCCCTACCCTCTACCTCGCATCGATCAAATCGTGGACTCCACTGCAGGGTGCGAAACCCTGTCTTTCCTCGATGCCTACTCAGGGTATCATCAAATCAAGATGAAAGAGTCCGACCAGCTCGCGACTTCTTTCATCACGCCCTTCGGCATGTACTGTTATGTCACCATGCCGTTCGGTTTGAGGAACGCGGGTGCAACGTACCAGCGGTGCATGAACCATGTGTTCGGCGAACACATCGGTCGCACAGTCGAGGCCTACGTCGATGACATCGTAGTCAAGACGAGGAAAGCCTCCGACCTTCTCTCCGACCTTGAAGTGACATTCCGGTGTCTCAAGACGAAGGGCGTCAAGCTCAATCCCGAGAAGTGCGTCTTCGGGGTGCCCCGAGGCATGCTCTTGGGATTCATCGTCTCCGAGCGGGGCATCGAAGCCAACCCGGAGAAGATCGCAGCCATCACAAGCATGGGGCCCATCAAGGACTTAAAAGGCGTACAGAGGGTCATGGGATGTCTCGCGGCCTTGAGCCGTTTCATCTCGCGCCTCGGCGAAAGAGGCCCGCCCCTGTACCGTCTCTTAAGGAAAGCCGAGTGCTTCACTTGGACTCCCAAGGCCGAGGAAGCCCTCGGGAACCTGAAGGCGCTCCTCACCCAGGCGCCCGTCTTGGTACCCCCAGCTGATGGAGAAGCCCTCTTGGTCTACGTCGCCGCTACCACTCAGGTGGTCAGCGCCGCGATCATGGTCGAAAGGCAGGAAGAGGGGCATGCTTTGCCCATTCAGAGGCCAGTTTACTTCGTCAGCGAGGTGCTGTCCGAGACCAAGATCCGCTACCCACAAGTCCAGAAGCTGCTGTATGCAGTGATCCTGACGAGGCGAAAGCTGCGACATTACTTCGAGTCTCATCCGGTGACTGTGGTGTCATCCTTCCCCCTGGGGGAGATCATCCAGTGCCGAGAAGCCTCGGGACGGATCGCGAAGTGGGCGGTGGAAATCATGGGCGAGGCAATCTCGTTCGCCCCTCGGAAGGCCATCAAGTCCCAGGTACTGGCGGACTTCGTAGCCGAATGGGTCGACACCCAGTTGCCGACGGCTCCGATCCAACCGGAGCTCTGGACCATGTTCTTCGACGGGTCGCTGATGAAGACGGGAGCCGGCGCGGGCCTGCTCTTCGTCTCGCCCCTCGGGAAACACCTGCGCTACGTGCTCCGCCTCCATTTCCCAGCGTCCAACAATGTGGCTGAGTACGAGGCTCTGATCAACGGATTGCGAATCGCCATCGAGCTAGGGGTCCGAAGCCTCGATGCACGCGGCGACTCGCAGCTCGTCATCGACCAAGTCATGAAGAACTCCCACTGCCGCGACCCGAAGATGGAGGCCTATTGTGATGAGGTTCGACGCCTAGAAGACAAGTTCTACGGGCTCGAACTTAACCACATCGCCCGGCGCTACAACGAGACTGCGGACGAGCTGGCGAAGATAGCCTCGGGGCGAACGACGGTTCCCCCGGACGTCTTCTCCCGGGATCTGCACCAACCCTCCGTCAAGATCGGCGACACGCCCGAGCCCGAGGCGCCCTCGGCCCCGTCCGAGGCAGCCTCGGCCCGGCCCGAGCCATCCTCGGTTCAGCCCGAGGAACCCTCGGCTCCCGAGGGCGAAGTACTGCGCATCGAGGAGGAGCGGAGCGGGGTCACGCCAGATCAAGATTGGCAGACCCCGTACCTGCAATATCTCCGCCAAGGAGAACTGCCCCTCGACCGAGTCGAGGCTCGGCGGGTAGCGCGACGCGCCAAGTCGTTCGTTTTGCTGGGCGATGAGAAGGAGCTCTACCACCGTAGCCCCTCGGGCATCCTCCAGCGATGCATCTCCATCACTGAAGGTCAGGAACTCTTGCGGGAAATACACTCGGGGGCTTGCGGCCATCATGCAGCACCTCGAACCCTCGTCGGGAACGCTTTCCGCCAAGGCTTCTATTGGCCGACGGCGGTGGCTGACGCCACTAGAATTGTCCGCGCCTACGAAGGGTGTCAATTCTATGCGAAGCAGACCCACCTGCCCGCTCAGGCTCTGCAGACGATACCCATCACCTGGCCCTTCGCTGTGTGGGGTCTGGACCTCGTCGGCCCTCTGCAGAAGGCGCCCGGGGGCTACACGCACCTGCTGGTCGCCATCGACAAATTCTCCAAGTGGATCGAGGTCCGACCCCTGAACAGCATCAGGTCCGAGCAGGCGGTGGCGTTCTTCACCAACATTATCCATCGCTTCGGGGTCCCGAACTCCATCATCACCGACAACGGCACCCAGTTCACCGGCAAAAAATTCTTGGATTTTTGCGAGGATCACAACATCCGGGTAGACTGGGCCGCCGTAGCTCATCCCATGTCGAATGGGCAAGTAGAGCGCGCCAATGGCATGATTCTACAAGGGCTCAAGCCTCGGATTTACAATGATCTCAACAAGTTCGGCAAGCGATGGATGAAGGAACTCCCCTCGGTGGTCTGGAGCCTGAGGACGACGCCGAGCCGAGCCACGGGTTTCACGCCGTTCTTCCTGGTCTATGGGGCCGAGGCCGTCTTGCCCACTGACCTGGAATACGGCTCCCCAAGGACGAGAGCCTACGACGATCAAAGCAACCAAGCTAGCCGAGAGGACTCGCTGGACCAGCTGGAAGAGGCTCGGGACAGGGCCTTACTACACTCGGCGCGATATCAGCAGTCCCTGCGACGCTACCACGCCCGAGGGGTCCGACCCCGAGACCTCCAGGTGGGCGACCTGGTGCTTCGGCTGCGGCAAGATGCCCGAGGGAGGCACAAGCTCACGCCCCCCTGGGAGGGACCATTCGTCATCGCCAAAGTTCTGAAGCCCGGAACGTACAAGCTGGCCAACAGTCAAGGCGAGGTCTACGGCAACGCCTGGAACATCCAACAGCTACGTCGCTTCTACCCTTAAGATGTTTCCAAGTTGTTCATATACCTCGCACCCACGCAAAGTTTAGTCAACAAGGAAGGGTCGGTCTCGCCTCGGCAAAGCCCGACCCTCCCTCGGGGGCTAAAAGGGGGGAAACCCCCTCTGCGTCAAAATTTTCCTCGAACAGAAAATCTCTTTTACCAGAATCTCTTTCGTGCTTTTTGACTACTTCGAAAAGTGGGTCCTGGAAACGACGGAGTACACGTAAGCAGCCAAGGCTGACCGAGCCGAGGGACTCCTACGCCTCCGGGATACGGATACCTCACTCATCGCCTTCTGCGATAAGTAACTCGCGTTCGGATAAGGTGACTCCGCGGATCGAACAAGTCTCTACGTTCGGAAGCCCTTCTGTCAAAGCGATTCTTCGAGTTTTCTCGACCAAGTCGGTGATAGGGCCTCATGGACGAGTAAAAGTGCGCGTAAGCGGCAAGGCCGACCGAGCCGAGGGACTCCCACGCCTCCGGGATACGGATACCTCACTCATCACCTTCCGCGAGAAGCAACTTTCGCTCGCACAAACATCCTTGTTACCGACAAAAAGTCCAGACACTCGAAACAAGAGGAAAAGAGACGCAGCTTTACAACACAGCAAGGGTGTGTGTTCTGGCCTCGACAGCCGCACAAGGCCCACACTACAAGACAATCTAATCCTGCAGGCTCGGGTCTTGACGCTGGAAGGGGGCGGCGACACCCTCGGCATCGACGGCACCTTCGGCGAGGCCCGACCTAGCCGCGGGCGGCGACGCGGTCCGAGGACCTCCGCTCCGAAGGACGACGTCACCACCGCGCCCGAGCGATCGTTGTCAGGAACTTCTCCGGGATCCGGCCCGAGCGGGCGGCTCGGCCGGCCACCTCCGGGGCCTCGGCCAACAACCTTCCGAGGGCACCAGCCCGGTCTCGAAGCCTCGGCTGGCCAACTCCGGCGTCGGTCCTGCCAACGGACAACTCGGCTAGGCCCCGGCCAACCAGGTTTCATTTTCGAGCCAACTCCGCCTCTGCTCATGCTGATATCGCTACCCCTGGCCTCGGCTCGTTGAAGAGCGGCCGAGGGGTCTCTTTAACTAAGCTAGAGGAGCCTCGGACAACAGGGCCGACCGAGCCGAGGGACTCCTACGCCTCTGGGATACGGATACCTCACTCGTCACCTTGGCACGGGGCGACTCATGCTTGGTGAAGCGGTTCAGACAATCAGCAGGCGAGTCTTAGTGCTCGAAAATGAGGAAAAAACACGGCTCTGTGCCGACGTTATATACATGTTCAGGCCCCGAAAGCCGTAATGAACAAAAACACTGGCATTCGAAGTGCCATTACAAACGGAACTCTGGTTCCCCCTCCGCAGGTACGAACAACCCCACTCGATAGGGGTGGGCCTGCGGGGCAACAGAAGACCGACGAACGGCATGTCGCCGCCCGCCCCGACAGCGGCGACGATGAAGACTTCTGCCCCGGGGGGCCGAACAGCAGCAGTGATGGCCTCAGGCCGGATGCCGCTGCTAGGAGGCCCCCGCCCTTGCCCAAACTCGAGAGGCAAGGACGGGCAGAAGGCCGTAGAGTTGGAGGTCGGTCCGTGGACAACCTTGGCTGTCGCGCCGGCGGAAGAACCTCTTCCAGTTGCCGTGGCGGGAGGCGGCACTGGGAGCGGCTCCGAAACCGCTTGGCTCAGAGAGCCGGGCACGGTGCAGCTGTCAGCACCACGGACAACTCCCGCCCTTCCCCCCGATCACTGAGGGAAGGAGCGGGTCACCGCCCGTGCAGGGGCCGACCCCAACTCGGCACACTCCCCTCCTCAGCCCAGGTGATGAAAATCCTTGAGGCTGAGGGAGGGGCAGAGGCCGTAGCCCGGCTCGCTTTCCCCCATCATCAAGTCGGAGGTCACCCTCTTGGGTGACCGCCGGTGGAGGGGTGCAGCCGGGCTGCATGATGAAAATCCTTGAAGCCGAACGATGGCTGAAAGGTGCCAACTCCCACGGAGTTGTGTCCTCCGACGATGAGGCGCGGAGACGGCGGTTTCCCCCATCCGGGGGCTTGAAAGGTGGAGAGACACGATGCATAAGGGAGGAGGAAGACATGGTCGCCTTACGAAAGGGGTCGCCCTCCTTTTAAAGGCAATTCTCCCTGCTTGCACCCCCAACCGTCGCGGGCTGGGTCTTCTCCAACACGCCTCCAAAGCCCTCCCCTGCGGCGCGGGGGCTGGGACCTACATGTCATGCAGACCGGCTCCGAGCAAAAGAAGCCGAACCGCCGCGCACGGCGCGCGCAACCACCCAGCGGTTACAAGTGACCCCCCACTTTGGCCCAGACCAACGGGCGAAAGGGGCGGGCGGCCATGCGGGCGGCATGCAACCGCGCCAAGTGGACGCGCCTCTCCGACTCCTGACAAGCCAGCACGGAGGCTCAAGCCCACGCATCGCGCAACCGGCGCGCCGGATGCTGCATGTAAGCCACTGTACCACTTGCGCCACCGCCGCACCTCCTCGATTGCGGAACCGATACCGTGACCCGAGGCGACCTGGCACGCGACCCAGCAGCGCCAGCCGGGCGCAGCGGTCAAACGCGGTCAAAAGTGGGCCGGCAGTAATGACGGTGGCAGGCGCGCGAGAGCAGCGGTCACGCCATCAGCCAAGCTCACGTCCCATCCGGAGGCAGCGAGAGAACCCCCTCTCACGGTGTGAAGACGACACGCCCGTGACCCGTTCCTCGAACGGCTCGCGCACGCGCAACGGCAGCCTCGCCAACTACTCGCCCCGGCGCATTAACTCCACGGCTCGACGGGCGGCGCTTCTGGCAGGAGCAGCTGGCGACGTTTCGCCTTCACAACCACACCAAAAAAGGTACGCCACGTCGTTCAATTTCGTGTCCTTTTTCCCTTTTTTCTCTTTCTCTATCTCTTGCAACAGGGACCGGGAAGGGGAATACCCCCAAAGGGATCCTTCCCCGTGAAGGAACTAGGCTCCGAGCCTCCTTACTGATCAGGGGTTCGAAGGCTGGCCCCCCAAAGGGTTCAACAGCCGCCTCAGATCGCGTGGGCCCGACACCCACTACTGGTCAGGGGTTCAAAGGTCGGCCCCCCGAAAGGTTCCACGACCGCCTCAGGCTACTCGGGCTCCGTGCCCATTACTGATCAGGGGTTCGAAGGCTGGCCCCCCGAAGGGTTCACAGTCGCCTCAGACACCGAGCGAGGGATGACTAGGGGTACGTTCGATACATAACCAAGGCTCGGGCTGCGCTCCCGAGGTACCCTAGGACATTTCCGAGACCAGCGGGAACGATCCTGTAACGGAATCCCATCGGAGGGAGGCAACGAGCCCTCGGACCCCGTCGCCAGGGGACCGGGTCCGGCAGATCACCCGCAGGTACTTTTGGGCGTGCCTCCGGGCCCCTAGCCGACCCCCAACGAACGGGGCACGGACGTCCACTCGGATTACCCGATTGCAGCTCACCGGAGACACCATGTTTGGTGCCCATCGAGGGTAACATGGTGCTCTCCCCCCCTCCTCCTTGCGGAAAGGCGACGTAGGGGCGTATGTAAAAAAGCCGAGTCTGTCCCTGATCGTCCTCTCGCCCTGTGTGGAGGCTCGGGGGCTGCTCTCGCAAACCCAGCTCCGGCCGAACCGTTGACAGCGTCAACATACCAGCCCGAGAACTTGGGCCCCGACAGTGCACCCGGGCTACGGCCTGTTCGCATGAGGGAACCGCCAGACCAGCCAAAGCATTGCGCAAGGCATTAAGACCTCGGAGGAGTGAAACCACTCCTCCGAGGCCTCGGGGGCTACACCCGGCGGGTGCGCTCGCGCGCACCCACCGGAACAAAGTGCAACCGAGAAAGGCTGGTCCCCTTGCAAAAAAGTGCGACGAAAGCCTCCAAGCGAGTGTTAACACTCCCTTCGAGGCTCGGGGGCTACTGTCGGGGACCATAATTAGGGGTACCCTCAAGACGCCTAATTCTCAGCTGGTAACCCCCATCAGCATAAAGCTGCAGAGGCCTGATGGGTTTGATTAAGTCAGGGATCAGTCCATACGAGCGACTCGATCACGCCTCGCCCGAGCCTAGCCTCGGGCAAGGGCAGCCGACCCTAAGGTGTTTTCCGTCTCGCCCGAGGCCCCCCTTTTTACGGCAGACGCATCTCCGGCTCGCCCGAGGCCTTGCCTTCGTTAAGAAGCAACCCTGACTAAATCACCGCGCCGACCGACCAAGTCACTGGGGCATTTAACGCAAAGAGTGAGACTGACAGGCGGCCAGGCTTGGCCAAAAGCGCCATAGGAAGCTCCGCCCGACCCAGGGCTCGGACTCGGGCTAAGGCCCCGGAAGACGGCGAACTCCGCTCCGCCCGACCCAGGGCTCGGACTCGGGCTAAGGCCCCGGAAGACGGCGAACTCCGCTCCGCCCGACCAAGGGCTCGGACTCAGGCTAAGGCCCCGGAAGACGGCGAACTCCGCTCCGCCCGACCCAGGGCTCGGACTCGGGCTAAGGCCCCGGAAGACGGCGAACTCCGCTCCGCCCGACCCAGGGCTCGGACTCGGGCTAAGGCCCCGGAAGACGGCGAACTCCGCTCCGCCCGACCCAGGGCTCGGACTCCGCCCTGGCCTCTGCCGAACGACCTCCGCCTCGCCCGACCCAGGAGCTCGGGCTCGGCCTCGGCCATGCAGGATAGACTCGACCTCGGCTTCGGAGGAGCCTCCACGTCGCCCGACCTAGGGCACAAGTCCGCCACGTCAACAGGAAGCGTCATCATCACCCTACCCCGAGCCGACTCGGGCCGCAGAGAACAGGACCGACGTCCCATCTGGCCGGCTCCGCCAGATAGGCAATGATGGCGCCCCGCTAGATCCATGACGACGGCGGCACTCAGCTCCCTTACGGAAGCAGGGGGACGTCAGCAAGGGCCCAACCACTCCGACAGCTGTCCCTCCGCCAGGCTCCATTGCTTCTCCGACAGCCACGACGCCCCACCAGCTGGGTGCCAAGATCTCTCCGGCTGCCACCTGGGCATGTACTTAGGGCGCTAGCTCTCCCCCGCTAGACACGTAGCACCTTGCTACACCCCCATTTGTACACCTGGATCCTCTCCTTACGCCTATAAAAGGAAGGACCAGGGCCTTCTTAGAGAAGGTTGGCCTCGCGGGAACGAGGGCAGGGGCAGGCGCTCTCTTGGGGCCGCTCGCTCCCCTCACCCGCGCGGACGCTTGTAACCCCCTACTGCGAGCGCACCCGACCTGGGCGCGGGACGAACACGAAGGCGGCGGGAATCTCCGCCTCCCTCACGACCCGGCTCCGGCTGCCTCGCTCTCTCCCCCCTTCGCGCTCGCCCACGCGCTCGACCCATCTGGGCTGGGGCACGCGGCACACTCACTCATCGGCCTAGGGACCCCCCGGTCTCGAAACGCCGACAGTCTCAAAGATTCAAATTATAGACCATTCTCCCCCTAAATGTGTGCATACAAGTGATGAATACTTGTTTTACCTTATGCGCTTGGACTTGTGAGGCCAAGGGAATAAGTTCTACAATTTGAACCTTGGTACAAATAAACTATGAAATTGTACCAATTGAAGGAATTACTCATAATCAAAATATATACTAATAGACATGATATGCAATATTTTAAGCCAAGATTCTTGAGAAGTTAGCATGTTTGACTCATACCTCACTAAGATGACTTAAGACAAACTTATGACATCACCACAAGAGGTATTAATCAAATATCTAGAGATTCTTTAATCGTCACCACAAGTGCAACCTTATGGCGTGACTTAAGATATTGCATATACATGCACACACTAGCATGTAAGAGCATGGATAGATAAATTTAATACAATAGTTCATGGAGTGACACACCTTTATTCCACGCCACATGGTCTCCATTATAATCATGAATTTCCATCTTAGCTTTTGATAGGCTTGACATTTCAAAGAGAAACTTATCCTCTTCAAACGATCAAGAGAAACTCATTTTCTTGATAGGTTCAAGAGAAATTCATTTTCATTTCTATGGAACCATTCATCCTCATTTTATGTTCTCCAAGGTGTGAGACTAAACAACATGAACTTGAAAGAAATCATTAGTTTCACAGGATATAGGCTAAACTCTCCCTCAATTGGTGCATGCAAGAGTACATAAAGTACACTTATGCACATCAACAATACGAGGTTGAAGAAGATGTTTGCACTATATCTTGGTTGAACATAACATGCTTTACATAGATGATGAAAATTAAACTAATTAAAAGTTTAAGAACTGAAAGTATATCAATTGAAATCCAGAAGGGTAAAGCATGCTAATATGAACATCAAACCTCATAATGAAGGATATTATATGATTATGTCACTACTTTTTCATTATTTGGTTTTCATGATAGTTCAACTTCCTTCTCAATTCACTATGGTTTATTTTCTCTTTATGATTTCATCCAACCAAGCGATCTTGAACTTCATTCATCTTTGCTTGGTTCGATCATACTTGATATGAGACCCATTGAAACTCAATGATTGAAAGAACCAAGTCTCTTATATTTGTAGATTTTGAATCCATCTTGAAAGCACTTGGAAGGACCTTGTTGAAACACTTAGAAAAGAGAGCATTAAAAACACAAGGGAGGGTTTCACAAATGATGATCCTTATATGTGGATGGCAAATGAATCATCATTCTTGAAACCCAAAAGGATAGACTAAATTCCTTTAAATTAGTGCACACATATAGTTGATGTCAAAGTTATATGCACTATTGAACATTTTATATTGCAAGGAATTTAACCTATACTATGGTACATCCCACTAAGGATAGAATACTAAAACAACTGAAGGAGAGGAAGTTTTCATACCTTGGCCTCTTATCAACTTCACCTTACTTTAGTTGAATAGTATCCTTTAAGCTTGTGATTTATCCAATTTAAAACAAGCATTGTCTCTTAACATAGATTTTCTAAGGATAAACTCAACACAAGAGATGGCATTAGTAGCACAAGCACTAGTTTCTTATTTAGCAACCCTTTATATGTGGAAGGCAAGCGAGTTGCTAAACTAGAGAAACCTCATAATATGGACTAAATTTACCTTGAGCCCTCATGCACAATATATTTTGAATGACATGGATAATATGCATGGTTATTCAATGAAGTCTAAAGGGCTAATTTAAGTCATATTATGGTGAGTGTCTAATATAGAAGAATCAAATCCAAATTAACTAGAAAGAGTACATCACATAGTTTTGGATTGTTGACCATATGATAAAATTCATTTTTCTTCCAATTGGACTTTTACTTCATAATCAACAATTGATGTATACCCTCAAGTGCTCCCTCTTCCTTAGTGGCTACACAAGTCATAAAGGAGGTAAGAATTGAAAACAATATGCACTTGGGAATCAATTGTTACCACCCTTGCTACTATCTCCAAATATGATTTATACATCCATTATCGAGCACCCAGCTTGATCCATTTAAGGAGTGATCCTGCAAAACAAGTTTAAGCTTCATATTTTGTACCCAATTTGAATTGGGTCCTTTGAGATTAGTAGTAAGAGCCTTGGGTACCCACACAATTCTTATTGTGTAGGCACCCACATATACTTGACAACCATCTTACATGGTTTCAAATCAATATTTAATCACACAGATAAAACCTAGAGTTAAGAATAGGAGCCTTTTCTCCTTTTCTTGATACATCATTATGTTGCCTTCTTGATGATGAACCTAGCTTGACCTTAGGTGCACCTAGCTTATCAAGGTTAGTCGCACAAGCATTCATATCATAAAGACAAGTTATGCATGGAATTTACAACTTAGTGATCCAATTCAATGTGAGGCATATGGATATCGATTGAAGTAGATTTCTAAGATATCAAAATATGGGTTTCCAAAATTTAGAGAGTATGGATCACTAATTGTACCTTTTACAGTTTAAAAATCATATCCATGTTAGTGCATATGTATGTGATGAATATCAACAAAAAGGATTCTTATGCACTTTTAGATTTAACAATAAGGGAATTTTAAACTGCATCAAGAGTAGCTATTTAGAAAACAAAGATTACAATCCATATGAATGAGATACAAAATTATCATTTCGGATTGTCTTAGTATAGATTACTCAAGGGAAACTTATTCTCTTATGACACAAGATATATATAATGTGCTCCCACTAGATATGTGCATCAAATATTTGAATGACTTGCCAAATGCACTTTCAATTCAGTTAAGAGTCTCATGAGGAGTACATTACATATATTGGTCAAGGCATGACAAATTTGCAATGAATTAACTTATCCTTAAGAATACTTACCACCAAGTAGAGTGTACCATTTGTTATACCAATTTGAAAGATCTTACTATCTATGGTGGTGTCATCGTAGTATTCTTCTTTTCATCATTTGTGGAGACTTCCTTCTTTAGCTTGTTATCTCTTTTCCTTTTAATACTAGTTGAAAAGGAACTATGAAAAGAGATATTAGTAGTACAAAGAAGTATTTAATGAATGGTGATCTTTAGATATGAATTGCAAACAAATCATCATTTATGAGGCATAAAGGCATAAGTTAAATTCCTTTTAAGTTAATGCACATGGAGGAGTGAATTACTAATATGCACCAATTTACAAATTTAAGCCAAAAGGAATTTAACCTTCATATTGACATTTCTTTCTATAGAATAGATTATTACCAATTGAAAGAATGCCACTTAAAAGGAACTATTATTGGTCACATATCAAATGAAACAACTAGATCCATACCTTTGCCTTGAGCATTCTTAATCTTTCTTTTAAGTGAAGATTAACCTTTAATGCTTGTGATTTTACCAAATGAAAGAGCACAATCTCTACTTATGAATTTCCATGAAATATCTTAAAAGAGATTGGATTTGAAACACAAGCAATAGTTTCCTATTTAGAAACCTCTAGTATATGAATGACACGAAGGTCACTAAAATAAGGAAACCTCATGATATGAACTAAATTACCCTTACAAGCATCATGCATAACATCAATTGAAATAAGATGAAACTAGCATGATTATTTAATTAAGTTTATAGGGCAAGTTTAATTCATAGCATGGTGAGTGATTAATGTAGAAGACTCAAAACCAATTTAAACAAGAAGGAATACATCACATTGTATTGGACTGATCTTCTTTGAATGTTAAATGACACTTTCCATTTGAGAAACACATTCTCATGTTGTGAGACTATATAAACACTTAGATAGAAACATTAGTCTCACAACTCTAGTCACATAGAGAATTCCCCCTTTAGTAAGTGCTTTAAGAATTTGAGTTTCTTACTTAGCACTCTATTCATTTAAGAGCATGGGATAATCCTCTTTATGTCTAGGTCATGGCAATAATACGATAATTAATTTAAAATATGCCACAAATTAATTATCATCAATTAAAGTATGTAGATTGCCACATATAAGAATAACAAATATGCAATCTACCATATAATTGGATCCTTCCTAAAGCAAGGTAAAATATTTTAAGTTCATTCTCATGTGCTTCATTTTTCCTATGTGGCTACAAAAGACACAAAGGAATATAATAATTAAAAGCAATGTGCACCTAAGATTTAATTTTTACCATCCTTTGGATATCCCTTAGTTGTAGGCCTTTTGCTTGATTCCCACAAAGGTTGATCCTTATTCCCTACAACACAAGTTCTTGCTAGAGATGAATATGAAGTTAGTGATATAACAACTAAATTTATCTTTGGGTCAATCTTAAAGGATAGACAATGTAAGATTGATAGCTTGAGATAAGGATTGAGTTAAACTGCTCAAGCACCCCAAAGCTTCATATCATCTCTAGGTACCTGCAAAAACTTATTAAGTATATTTTGGTACTCATCTCATGATGGGTCCATCAAGGTTAGCTAATAAGTACTTAGGCACCCAAATGGCCTTTGTTCTAGTTTTAGGTGAACTAATTACCTTTCTAGCACAAGTGTCATTTTTGGGTCTCCTAAGCGAATATGAATGAATTGACATGGTAGACTTAGGATACTTACTCATGGGACAATCCTTGCAAAGGTGTCCCTTTCTTCGGCAAGTGTAGCAAATATGATTTTTAATTTTGCAAGATTCCTTCTTACATTGCTTCTTGTTTGCTACATGGTTAGTGAGCCTCTTTCTTTCTAAAGTTAAGCCACTATATTTTATGTAGGGACATGACTTAATCTCATGTCCCTTCTCATGACATTGATAACATTTTCTAGTGCATCTTCTCTTATTAGGAAGAGTGGCTTGTTTGTTACCTTGTGTGGAGCATGTGGAGGCATGGTTAAGGCACTTGTCATGAGCTTGGGCTTTCTTCTCTTGATGTTTGCTCATGCCTTTCTTAGGGAACTTAGCATTATTTTGAAGTGGGTTTGTGCATGCTACGGTTGTCCCTTTCTCAAGCTTCTTCACCATGTTATCACGGTTATTGTGAGAAGGTTGAGCATGACACTTTCCCTTCAAAAGAGTTAAGCTCCTTCTTAGCCTTCCAACTTCTTCCTTTAGCTCTTTATTTTCTTATGTGATAGAAATATCACTAATTCCTGAAATTTCTAGCTTAATGGAAGATTGGCTTGCTTGATAACAACAATTGTTAGCACATGGTAATATAGTTTCTATTTGAGTACATGTGCATATGTGAGGTTGGTATGATTTCAAATTAGTTAACACAACCTCATGAGCCATTTCTAACATGATATGTGAATCCATAAATTTATTATAAGAGCACACAAGCATATCATGTTTTTCTTGTAAAGCTAGATTTTCAATATTTAGCTTTTCTATTGTGTTCTTGAGCATAGCATTTTTATTTTCCAATTGAGCAATATATAATGAATGATTAACAGCTTTAATTTGCTCAATTGAAATGTGTTCATACCTTTGGACCAAATCATCATGAGAGCACTTTAGCTTCTCATGCTCTTTGGTCAACTTCTCTAAGTCTTCGATTTTTCGGATGAGGAAGTCTTCTTGCTTATGAAGCATTTCTTTTTGTTTTTCTGCTCTTTCCATGAGTTTGAGCAAGCTCATCCGATTTTTCTTACTTAGTTGAGCAAAGAATTTTTGAAGATCATCCTCATCTTCACTGTCACTTTCATATTCATCCTCATCCTCACTTTCGCTTTCACTGTCACTCCCATTAGCGACAAAGCACATATGAGAAGTGGATTTGAAAGACGAACCTTGTGAAGAGGTGGATTCATCGTTTGGTCTCCATCGATCATTTTCTTCTTCTTCAATCTTGTTCTTCGCCTCATCTTCCTTCATTTTGAGGAACATCCTTTCGGTGATTCTCATGGCAAGATCTTTTGCCCTAGAATCAACATCTGCCCAAAAGATAAAGTCGAGGCAACCTCAACTCTTTCAAGCTTAGAACCACTTTCATTTCTTAGTCCCCCCGACATGATCTTTTCCTCACGCGGTTAAGCGTTAGAATGAGGATTAGGCTCTGATACCAATTGAAAGTTACCTAGAGGGGGTGAATAGGCAAGTTAAAACTTTTTCAACAAAAACTAGAAACAAACTAGGTAAAACTAGTTCATCCGGTGTCAAAACCGGTTCAGCCACTTTGCACGAGCTCAACTAAAGAATGAGATATAAACTGAATCGATCTCGAAATTCACCTAGTTAACTTTGGAATTGAGATGTTCTAAATGATCCACAGGGTTCAAAGTAGTAGATCTAAGAAGGGCACTTCTCAAAATCCACACACCAAAAAGATATAAACAAATCTTCCACAAAGAACTCGATGTAGTACCAAAGCTCGAATGAAGAAGAGCAAGAGAGATTTGGAGATGAAGCACAAAAACCATATCTCTCAAACTCACTCAAAGATTTCTCTCCAAAGATTTGAAATGGGAGAGGCAAGAGATGTGTGAGAGAGTGGGAGGTGTTCTTGAAGTTAGAAATGGAGTTTGGGTCGTGCTCTACTGTGTGGGGAGAGAGCTAGGAGTGAGTATATATAGGTGGGGCTTCAAAACTAGCCGTTGACTGATTTTGGCTGTGGAGGACCGGTTCAACCGCCTGGGGTAGGCTGACAGTCAGTCTGCCAATCAGACTGCAGGTCAGACTGCAAAAACAGGTCCTCACCCCGGTCGAACCGCCCCTAGGGCCGGTTCAATCGCCTAGGAGTCAGACTGACAGTCAGTCTGCCAGTCAGGAGGTCAGACCGGTCAGGTGACCCTGACACCGGTTGAACCGCCCCTAGGGCCGGTTCAACCAGTTTTGACCAGTGAGGTCCGAAAAAAACCCCGGCTGAACTTTTCCTGGACCCCAATTGAACCTCTCTGGACCCCGTTGAACTTGCCCTAGACCCCGATTGAACTTGCCTGGACCCCGGTTGAACTTGCCTGGACCCCAGTTGAAGATGAAGTTCAACTGAAGTTGAGAAAGCTCAAGTCAGCTAAAGTTCAGCTCAGCTGTAGCTGAAGAAGTCCAGCTGCTTTTCAACAAGAACACTCTAGGTTTCTCAAACCTAACCACGGTCAACCATAGAATTTTAAAGAGATTTTTGGTTTTCAAAAAATATCTTTTGAATATAGAGGCTTGAGCTTTGGCAAACACCAACCTTCTTTTTGGATCCCTCTTTATAGTACGACGATTCCTATACTCAAATTAAATAAAATTAATTAAGTAAACTCCTTGAGTCATTTGTGTCTCATGTGTGATTTCTCCATGGCGTTGCTTCATAAGGATCACAAACATATTTCTCTCACCTTTTGAAGCAAACACAAGTCAAACCCTATGACTTGTACCATATCATCATATATGTGTTCAAATCATGGCTTCAAGTCACCTTACTGATGCATCAACATGTTATAACTCTTCATAGCTGATTAGTTCATCGACTTAGTGCAAGTACTCTCTTCTTCACTTTAGCCATGGTACCTCGGTCCACAAGCCGTCGCTTGGCCTTCACCTTCGTTTAGTTCCTCGAAGCCCTTTCCTTGCTATCTTCACCCTATCAAGCCATTCTTGAGTCACATCCTATTGAGCATCCATTGAGAGAATCATTTCTTCAATATTGTGAACCTTGCTTGAATGTCTTCTAGATAGAATTGTTAAGATCAATCAAGCTCTAGTTTGATTCTCATAGAAGCATATATGGACTGATAGTAATATGGTTAAGCCAATTCACGATTCCTTATATCTTATTAACTTTGGCTTGACCAATCCTCTTACTCACTTCATCCTCTATTCTAATCATATGTATGTAGTGATTTCTCAGGTCTTGTCCATATATTCAAACCAATATAGAGATCATATTATATCCATTTGCATTGTCTCATTGGTTATTTATCCTCGTGTTGAACCTTTGTTCACTGATCATTATACACTATTCAATTATGTTCATCATACTGAATTTTCTATTCAACACTTAGCAAACTCGTTAGACCTTTAAATGTGTTGTTATCCAAATCACCAAAACTCACAAAAGGGATGAATGCACTTTCACGGTCAGACGAGGGATCCCTGAACTGGAGCTTCCTATAAACTGTAGCGAGTTTTCTGAAGCTAGTGGAACTTTATAAAGGCCTCATAGTGGTACCCTGCCTCGCTTCCTTGGTAGAGGTGTATGGGGTCTGATCAATCCTGTGGCAAATGGGTAACACGACTTATGGGTAAAGATGTGCAACCTCTGCAGAGTGTAAAACTGGTATATTAGTCGTGCTCACGGTCATGAGCAGCTCAGACACCCACATAATTAACTTATGGAATTAAATTCAATTTGTCATTTGCATCGTATTAAGATTATTTTATTATTACTTTTATTTATTGTTACTATGGTTTGGTATTTACTTACACTTAGTAACTGCTAATAAAATTTTGACCAACTTATAAAAGCAATGCTCAGCTTCAACCTTTATGTTATTGATCAGCCTTACACTTCACATGAACTCCCACCTTTGGTGAGTTCATGCACATTATTCCTCACAACTTGTTGAGCGATGAACATATGTGAGCTCACTCTTGTTGTCTCACACCCCCATAGGAGAAGAGCAGGTGGTCGAAGAGGAGCCACCTAATGAGGAGTTCGACTTGATCTAGGTGGCGTTTCCCAGTCAGCTTTGTGGCGCCAGGGAAATAATGTTTAGTCGTTTTATATTTATCATTTATTTTGTAAGACTTCCGCTATGTAATAAGTATATTTATGATATTTATGAGAAGTGGGTTGGGAGAAAACCATCACTCTCATACTTGCGCACTTGGGGTGCATGGCGAAAGTCAATGTACCAATTAATAAAAAGCGCAAGCTTGGACCAAGGACAGTGGATTGTGTCTTTCTTGGATATGCTTTGTGTAGCATAGCGTATAGATTTTTAGTAGTTAAATCTGAAGTTCCTGATGTGTATGTTGATACTATTATGGAATCACGTGATGCTACTTTGTTTGAACACATATTTCCAATGGAAGACATTCATAGCAATTCTAAATACTCTTCAGAGATAACTCCTGAACATAGTACACCTATTGAGAGTTCTAAATATCCACATGAAATTGTCCTAGAGGAGGATGACAATGATGCTCCTAAAAGGAGAAAGAGAGAAAGGGTTGAAAAATCCTTTGGTGATGATTTCATTGTGTACCTTGTGGACGATATTCCTACTACCATTGCGGAAGCATTTGCATCTCCAGATGCAGATGATTGGAAAGAAGCAGTTCATAATAAGATGGACTCCATTCTTTCAAATGGTACGTGGGAAGTCACTGATCGACCTATGGTTGTACACCTGTGGGTTGTAAGAGGGTGTTTAAAAAGAAGCTCAAGCCTGATGGTACAATTGAGAAGTAAAAGGCTAGGCTTGTGGCTAAAGGCTATACTCAAAAAGAAGGAGAAGACTTCTTTGATACTTACTCACCTGTTGCTAGAATGACTACTATTTGAGTATTACTTTCCTTGGCTGCTTCGTATGGTCTCCTTGTCCATTAGATGGATGTAAAGACAGCTTTTCTTAATGGAGAGCTGGACGATGAAATCTATATGAAACAGTCTGATGGATTTGTAGTAAAGGGTCAAGAAAGCAAGGTGTGCAAGTTATTGAAATCTTTGTATGGTCTGAAGCAAGCACCAAAGCAGTGGCATGAGAAGTTTGACACGACTCTAACATCTACAGGCTTTGCCATTAATGAGGCAGACAGGTGTGTATATTATCGCTGTGGTGGGGGCGAAAGAGTTATATTGTGCTTATATGTTGATTATATATTGATATTTGGCACAAACATTGATGTGATCAATGAAGTCAAGTCTTTTCTATCAAAGAGTTTTGATATGAAAGATCTGGGAGAAGTTGATGTGATTCTAAACATCAAGCTGATTAAGGCAGATGGTGGGATTACTCTCTCGCAATCTCACTATGTTGAAAAGGTTTTGAAGCGATTTGACTTCTCTGATTGCAAACCTTCTCCAACACCTTATGATCCCAGTGTGACACTGCGAAAGAACAAGAGAATTGGTTTAGACCAATTGAGCTATTATAACACCCGGAATCCACAAACACCCTGAAATGCTACTAAACTACACAACTAACATTCATATATAAAATTTCGACAGCATCTCCTTTGAAAATTTGGATAAACGTGGAAGCAACAGAGTATAAACAGATATCATGATAAGAAAACATACTAGACATTAATAATCTGCTAGCAATGGGAAGATAATCATAACGACATGAACTGAATTAACTAGTGTGCACTACTAGTTAAAAAACATCCTTTGACAAGAAGTTTCTAATTAAATCATGACTGTTCCTGGGCAGCGTTATTATGAGAGTGAAGGTGGACGTGCTGCTACTTCCCTCATTCCCAACATGAATCAAGTATCTGCATTGAGTAATGCAAGAGTGAGATGAAACATCTCAGCAAGTAAATTGTTTTGACGAGATATTTAAACCAAAAAATTGGATTAATCAACATTTTAAAGGGATCACAATTGAGATCAGAAATACTTGTAGATATTGAACTCAATAGTGCCAAAATAACCAATGCCATCTCATTCCTCGAACAACCACAATAGGTTGTATAACACTTCCCTGCGTCAACATTACCTGCAAATATCACTTCAATGTATGCATAGGAATGCAATGTGTAAGTCCTCTGCCTTCATACCTCTTAGAGTATAAAACCACACCATCTGCAAATATCACTTCAATGAATGTATATGAATGCAATGTATATGTCCTCTGCCTTCATACCTCTAAGGGTATGAAGCCGCATCGTACCCCTCCTCGGGCAACGTACGATGCTAAGTTGTACCGGTACGGTCGGACCATAGGTCACGACAAAACTTTAGATGCAAGTGAATCATGCAATGTATATGGCATGCTGCATTTATCAATATACTTCACTTCCTTCACATACAATACAAACCTCAAACAATACTTTGTTTACCTTCAGATACAATACAAACCTCAAATAATACTTCATTTACCTTCAGGGGTGTGAATTAATCTTGTGGGTCACACTCAAATCATCATCATCATCAATATATGATTAAGCATCAATATAATATAATCAAGTAAAGCATCACCATAGGGTTCAATTATGAAAGAATTCGATGATTCTGAATATTAGAGTGTAGGCGATGAAACAACAAGTCAAAACGGTAGCAACCACCGCTACATTCACTTGCCTTCATCGAAGAAGAAAAATGTACTAGGCATGATCCGGAGTGTAGACACCTGCTGCGGGTCATAAAACTTAGTACAAATATTTCCCAAACATTTGCCAGCAATCAACAATTCGCTCCTACACTGGAAACCAAGACCTGGTGGAAAGACTCCCACCCTAAACCACATGCCATACAGCAGCAGTGCTGTTTGTTAATTTTGTATCTTTAAAATTATAACAGTGGTGATATCAAACAAATACTCTAGGAGTATCTACACAAAATACTCTATAACTTCGGTATTCAATGGATAATTAAATTCAGCCATCTATAAGTTCTAAAACATCTGACAAGATAACTGACTGAATTTGTTTCAGACATCAGCATAGTTAAATTCAAAATTCGTTATCTCCACACTACTCAACCAAAAATTATGAAATCATGCTGGCAGTAAGAACTTTTATCCCTCTACAAAAGTCTCCATAGTTGGAAGAGTCAATTCAGCAATTTACTAGATGAAACCTACCAGTGAACAGACCCGCTCATTTTTGTCAAGCAAACAGGAACGGCCACAGTAAAACAAACATAACTAGAGTTTCAAATATCATATGAATGCACTCTTTAACAATCTGGAAAGCTTATGAAATTATGTGCAACTTCTTTTACCAACCTAAAGTTTAATTCTATTGATAAAATTGTCTAAATCTTAAGAGAACAGATTCTGCACAGAATTATGAGACTGAAAAAACTGCTATAATCAAACTGCAATAACTTTCTGATCTGATGTCCGATTTGGGTGTTCTTCACGGCCACGGAAGGATCTACAAATTATCTACGACTCATAGATAGACTTTTTTATTTTTTGAGGCCACTAAGAGCACGGAAAACTGGTATGAACAGAAAATGTTGAATCTATCATTCTACAGAAACTAATTTCGAGATCAAAAACTAACCCCCCATCTAATCCAACCTCTAATCCTTCAATCCCCATGATTCACAACCTCCAAAAACACATAATTACAGGGAGGAACATGGATCTTATCCTTACCTAGGGTTTCCCCAAGAAAAACTGCAAGAAGATATGGGGTAGAACATCTCCTTGATCCTCTCTTCCTCTTCAATTCAGCGTGCTCCACCTCTTCTCGATCCTTGTTGCGTGGGGGAGATCTAGAGGGACGAGGAAGTCATGGAGAGGGTAGAGGGCGGCTGCAAATGGGGAGGAGAGGAAGAGGGAGAGGGCGGCTGCAACAATTGGGGAGAGGGAGAGGGGGTCGGCTAGGGTTGGGGAGGAGAGGGGGGCTCCCATCCATCGGATCGAGATCAACGGCCCAAACTCGCTCTCCCATCTGAGCTCCCGACCCCAGCGGAAAAAATGCCAAAAGATCTACTGTTTCCCTGAGGAATGCCTCTAGAAACTCTAAACCCCAATGCCACAGAACATGAAAGAAAAGAGAAAAAGAAATTTAACTTCTTTTCAGAAAATTGGGGTATCACACTCTACCCCCCTTAAAAAGAATTCGTCCTCGAATCCGACCACTTCCAAGCAAAGCATCCAAGGTACCCCATATAGCACCACCATTAAAAACATGGGTCCATTATTGGTCTTAATTAACACAAGAACCTCTACCTTGGACTAATTGTCTAAAGAAACTATGCAACCTGATATCAAGCATGAAACAACATGCAATGAAGCTCAAAGCAAGTCATAGATGCAATCAACACTACGATTTCACACCATCGAATTTGGATGCAGCTATACATCAACATCAATGTCTTAAAACAACACTCTTTTATGAAGGGGTAATATGCACTAAGAACAACCCTTACCAGCTTCAACAATTTACTAGGTCAGTACCCGTGCGTTGCAACGGGAACATATAATACCATGATAACTTATATACAAAATGTGTCTTATATTGTTATAAGAAAATATTTCATAATCCATTTGTGATCCTAGCCATACATAAATTTTGTTATTTTAATTTAGTTGTTTCACTACTACATTGCAACCATCAGTATCATGCAGACTTCGATATATGTCATGATTTGCATGGTCTCATTATTGGAGAGCACGTGCCACACCTGCCGGTAGAAGTTCCGTCGTACATCGTTAGTCATCAGGCACGCACCACCATACACGCTTGCTTAAACAAAAAATGGAAGTGTGTGTTTGCGAAGAGAATTAAAGGCAGGCCGGCACAAAAGGTACCCCGACGATGGCGAGTGGTCATTGTTGTCGGTCCACCTCTGCTCACCTCCGGTGTCGAGATGACGCCACAATCCTTGATATAATAGTCGTCGAACGCGCGCGATATGGTGAGTACCGATCACTCTTGGCTGGGCTGCCAAATGAAGTGTACCCCGAGCTCATCAGTGAGGTAGTACACCTGGTCGTTGCACCACCGGATGTGCTACTCCTCTACATACATCTTGTTCGAGGACACTCACACAAAAACAACAATGGTCATCATTCCAGCGCACAAGAATTCATGGTCGGTCAGTAGCGACTTACGTGGCAGGTTAGGCTTCAGGTGGATGATGAGCTAGACGGCGTGATGGCGTCGTTGTAGGTTGTGATGCCCAGAACAACCCGAGAGTTGTCGACATTGGCGACGACCATGAGGTCCCCATGTTTGACGATGGACAGCGCGGTGTAGCCGCTCTGGACCACGTCCAAGCGGCGGCTGCGCCGGAGCTTGCCGTACACAGCGGCGCATGGGCCATGTAGGACTGCTTCCAGAGTTCGAACTGGCAGTCGCCAAGTTTCTTCTCATCGTCGGTGAGCGACGCCAACGCGAGCGCCTCGTGCTAGTGGTGTTTGTTCGGGGTTTCCAAGTAAGAAACATGGATTCATCTTTGACATTGGTTTATGAAAATGATTTATAAGTTAGATCCATGGAAAAATATTATGGAGAATAAATGTTACACATGCAAAAAAAAGTATTTAAGTTGAAAACATTATTCAAACAAAAGAAATTGCATGCAAGGCTCTTCTTTAAATACTACTCCCTCAATCCAAAAATATAATTTAATAATCTCAGTGATACTTATCTACTACTACACATTGTGCAAGGGTAGCAGGTGGGCTTCGGGATAGATGTATTATATGTTTTTACTATAATAGATGTAGACATAAACACATATGTGGTGTAGTGGTAGCTACAAACACATTTATTTGAGAGGTCGCGGGTTCGAATCCCCTTGGAGCCTGTTTTTTAATTTAATTTTAGCTAGACGTGGGATGCACGTGGGAATGAGAATAGGCTTTGTGGGAGGGGGAATGAGAAAGACACGTGATAGCCGGGAATGGAAATGTGAATGGGCTTTGCAGGGAGGGGGAATGAGAAAGACACGTGATAGCCGGGAATGGAAATGTGAATGGGCTTTGCAGGGAGGGGGAATGAGAAAGACATGCAGCTGGGAATGAGAATGGGCGGGAATGGCAGAACACGGAATGGGGCAGCCTACCCCTTACCGTCTTAATAGGTAGTAGAGATTTTAATTCAATGGTGAAACATCCACACCAGATGAACGTATAAGAAGATCAAACACCTCACCTCAAAGCACCACAAAACAAGTAGTTCTATTGAAACAAAACTCTTAATCTTCCTAAACCTTGTTCTTGCCATCATGAAAAGATAATCATGTAAACTCACGTTCTTTGCACCCCACAAAAGGAAGAAAGTCTACAGAACTAATGGAGCAATAAAGCCGAAAAAAGCCAATAACATTCTGTGCAGCACAGTTCATCGAAGAAATGCCAAAAACTCCACAAAGAGCACTGACAGCACAACAACAACACAATACTTGCTTAACCAATGTCATTATACTTCATCCAACAACTCCACTAAGAAAAATATCCAAACTAGTAAGGTTAACCTACACATAATATAAGTCTTCATCTACTATAGTTTAGAAACTTACATTTCATTCTATCATACGATGCACTCAAAGTACTAGACATACAGGGTCAATAATAACCCCGTAATCCTTCACACATTTGACAAACATCTCAAGCTGATGTAAAAACCACATCATTTAGGAATAGGTGACTAACCACACACAACCAACTCTAGGCTAGGCAATGACTTCATTCAAACCAATAGATAAGTGGTCCAACAATGGCTCCACAAGCATGCATCGGGGAGAGAACCATCAGATCCTCAACGTATTAATATATAATCAATGGATTAGGAAAATCAAAGATTTATTCTACAATTAGCATGACTAACATGCAACCACTTTAAACCACATCTAGGCTTTGTGGCTACTAAAACACAAGATAGAAGGGAGACATGTAAGCCAATCTGGCTAGCTATGTAAAGACTTCCCCCAAAATCCATATAAAAGTACCAATATTCATTTCTTTCAGAACTGGTTTCTCGGCATAAACAATCATTCTTTGCAAAGATAGTTCAAGCTATCCACCAACCGCCCAACAACTTAAATTCAAATCGATGGTTACCTTGTAACCCAAAACACGCAATTCACACTCCTCTTGGAAACATCCTCAATCAAGCATATATAACAATATTATTGTAATAAAACTCAACCATGAAAAACATGTTGAAAACAACATAGGCATGCATGTATATCACAAGCATAATAACAACTTCAATCTCACAAAATACCAGCAATATCAAACGCATTATTAAGACAATATAAAGATTTAGAGATAAATTATATCAGGCATTAAGTCATAAACAACTTACCACATCACCATAAAGGAATAGGGAGGGGAGAAATTATTGTCATCTGCACTTCAAAGACATTAATACATATCAAAGATATTTGAACCCATACCCTTCCTATATGTGCAAGTGTGTCAAATTTATCTTCAAATTGCCAAGAATCTAAAGCCTATGCTTTGATACCAACTGTAACACCCCGAGATCCACAAACACCCCGAAATGCTACTAAACTACACAACTAACATTCATATATAAAATTTTGACAACATCTCCTTTGAAAATTTGGATAAACGTGAAAGCAACAAAGTATAAACAGATATCATGATAAGAAAACATACTAGACATTAATAATCTGCTAGCAACGGGAAGATAACCATAACGACATGAACTGAATTAACTAGTGTGCACTACTAGTTAAAAAACATCCTTTGACAAGAAGTTTCTAATTAAATCATGACTGTGCCTGGGCAGCGTTATTATGAGAGTGAAGGTGGACGTGCTGCTACTTCCCTCATTCCCAACATGAATCAAGTATCTGCATTGAGTAATGCAAGAGTGAGATGAAACATCTCAGCAAGTAAATTATTTTGACGAGATATTTAAACCAAAAAAATTGGATTAATCAACATTTTAAAGAGATCACAATTGAGATCAGAAATACTTGTAGATATTGAACTCAATAGTCCCAAAATAACCAATGCCATCTCATTCCTTGAACAACCACAATAGGTTGTATAACACTTCCCTGCGTCAACATTACCTGCAAATATCACTTCAATGTATGCATAGGAATGCAATGTGTAAGTCCTCTGCCTTCATACCTCTTAGAGTATAAAACCACACCATCTGCAAATATCACTTCAATGAATCCATATGAATCAATGCATATGTCCTCTACCTTCATACCTCTAAGGGTATGAAGCCGCATCGTACCCCTCCTCGGGCAACGTACGATGCTAAGTTGTACCGGTACGGTCGGACCATAGGTCACGACAAAACTTCAGATACAAATGAATCATGCAATGTATATGGCATGCTGCATTTATCAATATACTTCACTTCCTTCACATACAATACAAACCTCAAACAATACTTCGTTTACCTTTAGATACAATACAAACCTCAAATAATACTTCATTTACCTTCAGGGGTGTGAATTAATCTTGTGGGTCACACTCAAATCATCATCATCATCAATATATGATTAAGCATCAATATAATACAATCAAGTAAAGCATCACCATAGGGTTCAATTATGAAAGAATTCGATGATTCTGAATATTAGAGTGTAGGCGATGAAACAACAAGTCAAAACGGTAGCAACCATCACTACATTCACTTGCCTTCATCGAAGAAGAAAAATGTACTAGGCATGATCCGGAGTGTAGACACCTGTTGCGGGTCATAAAACTTAGTACAAATATTTTACAAACATTTGCCAACAATCAACAATTCGCTCCTACACTGGAAACCAAGACCTGGTGGAAAGACTCCCACCCTAAACCACATGCCATACAGCAGCAGTGTTGTTTGTTAATTTTGTATCTTTAAAATTATAACAGTGGTGATATCAAACAAATACACTAGGAGTATCTACACAAAATACTTTATAACTTCGGTATTCAATGGATAATTAAATTCAGCCATCTATAAGTTCTAAAACATCTGACAAGATAACTGACTGAATCTGTTTCAGACAGCAGCATAGTTAAATTCAAAATTCGTTATCTCCCACACTACTCAACCAAAAATTATGAAATTCTGCTGGCAGTAAGAACTTTTATCCCTCTACAAAAGTCTCCATAGATGGAAGAGCCAATTAGGCTATTTACTAGATGAAACCTACCAGTGAACAGACCTGCTTAGTTTTGTCAGGCAAACAGGAACGGCCACAGTAAACCAAACATAACTGGAGTTTCAAATATCATATGGATGCACTCTTTAATAATCTGGAAAGCTTATGAAATTATCTACAACTTCTTTTACCAACCTAAAGTTTAATTCTGTTGATAAAATTGTCTAAATATTAAGAGAACATATTCTGCATAGAATTGTGAGACTGAAAAACTGCAATAATCAAACTGCAATAACTTTCTGATCTGATGTCTGATTTGTGTGTTCTTCACGGCCACGGAAAGATCTACAACTTATCTACGACTCATAGATAGACTTTTTTTTTTTTTTGAGGCCACTAAGAGCACGGAAAAGTGGTATGAATAGAAACTATCGAATCTGCCATTTTGCAGAAACTAATTTCGAGATCAAAAACTAACCCCCCATCTAATCCAACCTCTAATCCTTCAATCCCCATGATTCACAACCTCCAAAAACACATAATTGTAGGGAGGAACATGGATCTTATCCTTACCTAGGGTTTCCCCAAGAAAAACTGCAAGAAGAGATGGGGTAGAACATCTCCTTGATCCTCTCTTCCTCTTCAATTCAACGTGCTCCACCTCTTCTCGATCCTTGCTGCGTGGGGGAGATCTAGAGGGAGGAGGAAGTCATGGAGAGGGTAGAGGGCGGCTGCAAATGGGGAGGAGAGGAAGAGGGAGAGGGCGACTGCAACAATTGGGGAGAGGGAGAGGGGGTCGGCTAGGGTTGGGGAGGAGAGGGGGGTTCCCATCCATCGGATCGAGATCAATGGCCCAAACTCGCTCTCCCATCTGAGCTCCCGACCCAGCAGAAAAAATGCCAAAAGATCTACTATTTCCCTGAGGAATGCCTCTAGAAACTCCAAACCCCAATGCCACAAAACATGAAAGAAAAGAGAAAAAGAAATTTAACTTCTTTTCAGAAAATTGGGGTATCGCAGATATTCTCAGATCGTCGGTTCACTCATGTATCTTGCTAGTGCAACAAGGCCTAATATTTCGTTTCCTGTGAGCAAATTGAGTAGGTTCATGTCAAACCCCAGGACTGGTCATTGGCATACACTCGAGTGGGTTAGGCGCTACTTGCAAGGTACAATGAGCTATGGAATTCACTATTCTAGTCAGCATGCAGTACTTGAAGGATATAATGATTCGAACTGGATATCTGATGTAGACGAGCTTTATGCCACCAGTGGTTATGTCTTTACTATTGGTGGAGGTGCGGTATCATGGAGGTCATGCAAGCAGACCATCTTGACGAGGTCAACCATGGAAGCCGAGCTAGCTGCACTTGACACAGCAACCGTTGAGGCAGAATGGTTGCGTGAACTCTTGATGGACTTACCGGTGGTTGAGAAACCAATACCAGCTATCCTTATGAATTGTGACAATCAGATAGTGATTGCTAAAGTGACAGGTTCTAAGGATAATGGGAAGTCATCAAGACATGTCAAAAGACGATTGAAGTCTGTCAGAAAGTTGAGGAACTCCAGAGTTATAAGTGTGACTTATATTTCAATAGATAAAAATCTGGCAGATCCTTTTACAAAGGGACTACCACGTATTGTGATAGAAATCGCATCGAGAGAGATGGGTATGAGACCCATATAAGTTGCCATGGTGGAAACCCAGTCTATGTGATCGGAGATCCCGTGAATTAGGTCCTAGGAAGAACAAGACATTGGTTTACTGAGGAGAGTAACCTTTGACCATCTCTAAGTAAAGATGCAATACTCTCAAATGTTGTAAGGCAGGTTGGTTTTGTGCCTTAATGTGTTTTGTTGGCTTTTATTAGCGAAGATGTTGTCCTATAGAACATTCTTGAAAGAACACATCTATATGAGTTAGACTATCTAACGTCGTAGTCTATGAGATCTGGGTGATCTCTAGTAAACTCATAAAGAGACCTTATAGTACGACGTATATGCTCCACCCGAGAAGGGGACTACTGGTAGCCAGGTACTGGTTATGGCTTTAAGTGAAACCCATTCATACAAAACTTGCAATTCAAGGCATAGTCAATTGTCCAAGTTGTGGGTTGGTGTAGCTTGGAGTTCTAGGTGGAAGTTCAACTTAACAGTCTCTGCTGAAACACTAATATATTAAACAGTAGTGAACAGTGGCAAAACTGCAGATGGGCATTTGAGATCTGGTGGGGGATTGTTGGATTTATGGGCTAGGCCTAATTGAGAAATTCAATTAAATCCTAGAAAAATCTCAAAAGCCTATGTATGGGTATGGCTAGGGAATGGTGGAACAAATAGTGTCATATTGTTAGTCCAAGTGGAGTGGAACTAGTTTAAATATGGAGGCCACACTCACTCACCAAGTCATGGATGAGAGGAGAGAGTGCGGAGAACCACACGCGCGCGCTCACTCGCCTCGCCTCGCCTGGCCGGGCCAAAGGGCGCAGGCGCATGACATGCGCGTGAATGGTCCGCCATAATCTGGCCCCTCGCCTTGTGGGGGCGCGGCTTCCTTTTGTCGTTTTATTTTTTGGTTACTTGGCTATTAAGTTTAGAGCCCTAACCGATCGCGATAAGGATCTAAATGGATCGCGAGTCTTTCGGATCGCGGATCGTTATCAGTTCGCGGACTCGGTCCTGGCCCTATATAAGGCGCCTGGCAGCCAGCGTTAAACCCATCCCCAACACAAGTTAGGCTTTCGCCCCTGCTCACAACTGTGCAGCCATCGTAGCTCTCTTCATCCTGACCGCCGACGTGCATCTGCGTTCGGGAGAGCAGGTCTCCGGAACCCTTCGCCTTCGAGATCCTGCACTGGGAGAGGGCGAATAAGGTTTTTGAGAAGCGTTCTCACGCGACTGCTCGCAATCTTGTCGTCGACCCTGCTGATTCGACTTCATCGGCCTTGCTGCTTTGACTTCATCGGCCCCGCGGGCTTCGACGTCGTCGGCCCTGCTACTTCTGGCCCACGTCGTCTACCAGTATGTCTGATTAGTATGCATCTTATGATTTGATGGTCATGATTTATATTTAGAATTTAATCTAGAAAATGTTATCTTTCAACATTTAGAAACCTAAATTCTCTCCTAAGATTATAGGGAAAGTTTTCTCTTAACCCCCTCCAATCTTGAAACCCCAAAAACACGTAAAACTGGTGAGTTGTAGCTCAGGAAAAATGGTGGAAACCTTAAAATCGGTTCGAGACCATAGCACGTCAATAATCTACATAAGGCAATGGGTCCGAGAAAAATAACAAGTATATGTGTGCCTAGGTCGTCATATTTGAGATGCTAAAACAAACAAAAAACTAGGAATCATAAACCAAAAATAGCAAAAAAAACATACAACCTGGGTATTTGAGATCCTCACGGACATTTGTAGTAAAGCAATAGAACAATGTTTTCTCCGTCTAGGTACACCCTAGTGGTCCTAGTAGCATCTAAGAATACCTAGGACTCAATAGTTCTGTGACCCATACCAAAAAATCTAGGATTCACAAACCAAAAAGGCAAACTTAAGAGAGTTTGACTCATAAAAAATGTATATCTCTACTATACTTAAAGCACCAGTTTCAATAGTTGTCTCGCGTCATCTTTTAAAAAAAGTCCATACATTTTTTCCAAAACTCAGCGTAAAATGTTAAAAAGTAGTGGATGCAAGAGGTAGGGTTTGAACCCACACACCCTGATAGAAGAAGGGTGAGAGACTCTAAGCAAAGTTGTCTAACCAGTAGAACTTCATGCTCATGTATTTATAATATTGAATATAAATTATACATATGTATATATGATTTTTTGTAAAATAAAAATGGGTCGTGCCTCGGGCCGGCTCGCCAGACATGGCCCATTTAGCCATCTATACCTCCGCACGAATGCACGATAATGATAGTTCTCGCCTCAGTTGCCACCACCTCGTTCACCTTTCTACTTATTTTCTCTCTCCCCTCATGCCTCCATCTCCGCGCCACCCCATTCTCGGCAGAGGGCATAGGAGCATGCGCCTCCTCCTCGTATTCGTCTGATACCAGCCCCGACATCGACTCGTGCAGTGGCTATTGCACATCCACGAGGACGTTTCACATCATGTGCGCACCATCGTTTTCGCCGTCATCGGACGTCCCGTTCGTCTTCCTGGGCTTCGCCCTGTTCTTCCTCCCAAACCTGCTGCCCCCACCCACGGTCGCAGCCGCAAGCCGATCAACGCTCATCGACACGGGTACGGCGCGAGTCGGTCATGCTCCTGACCTTTCTCTGTGTGTGTCGTCGAGGAGGACATGGTGGCGCCTGCCATGCTTAGGTTATCTTGGGGATGAGGAGTCCAGGTCTAAGATATTGGACAACCAAGGCACATAGCATGGCAACGGTCAGCATATGCTATGGAGTTGGTGGTGGTGTTATGTCGCTTCGGCGGGTCCGGGGCTAGGAAGACACTCGCATTCTCTCGCCCTTCTTGGATTGACGCCTGGTGCGAGTGCCTCTCGGTTTGGAGCTGCTCCGGCAGGACTTCTTTCTCCGCTTGCGTGCTCTCTCCCTATATATCTAGCGGTATACTACCTATGTCACCTCCAGATGTCCAGGTCTTCGTCGTGTCCTTCTTCAGTAACTGAAAGGGAAATAGGCTTTAAACCTTTTCCTAAATGATTTTGGTGGTTGAAATACCCAACACAAATAATTGGACTAACTAGTTTGCTCCAGAGTATATGTTCTACAAGTGCCAAAGGTTCAACTCAAAACCAATATAAAGATTAAAAAGGGTTCAAGAAGAAAGGAGCAAAGGAAACCGAAGTGCTCCCTGGTCTGGCGCACCGGACAGTCCGGTGTGCCAGGGAAGAACGACTTCAAACTCTTCGCCTTCAGGTTTCCCAGGCGCAGCTCCGCTATAATTCACCGGACTGTCCGGTGGGTCACCGGACTGTCCGGTGCACCAGCGGAGCAACGGCTATCTGCGCGCAACGGTCGACTCTGACAATGAACAGTGCAGAACAGTACACGCGGCAGAAGTCAGAGCAGGAGGTCAGAGGGGCACCGGTCTATCCGGTGTGGCACCAGACTATCCGGTGTCGCATGAGGACAAAGCCTCCAACGGTCGACCAGCTCCAAGCCCTAACGGGAGGATGACGTGGCGGCACACCGGACACTGTCCGGTGGCGCACCGGACTGTCCGGTGCGCCCATCGCCAGCAGCCTTCTTCAACGGCTACAATTTGGATGGTGGCTATAAATACCACCCCAACCGGCCACTTCAAGGTGTGGGAGCCCAAGCAACATTCCAAGTGATATAGTTGACATACTCAAGCCCTCCCAACCACCTCTTAATTGATCCATCCTATACACAAGATTTAGACCACTACAACCAACACAAGTGCCACAAAGAGAGAGAGCAAGCAAAAGAAAGCCTCTCATGTTAGTTTAGCTCTAGTGCCTTGTGAGATTCTTTGAGAGATGGTGTGTGCTTCATCTTGCGTTCATTTGTGCGAGGAGTTTTGACTCCCATTGAACTTCCTCCAAAGTTTTGGAGGCTTGTAAAGCTAGCAAGAGACACCAAAGAGTGTGGTGGTCCTTGCGGGGTCTTAAGTGATCCTTGAGAAGAAGAAGGGCTCGCTGGTCTTGCGTGATCGGTGGAGAGAGGGAAAGGGTTGAAAGAGACCCGTCCTTAGTGGACTCCTCAACGGGGACTAGGCCTTCGAGGGCCGAACCTCGGTAAAATAAATCACTCGTGTCTTGTGTGCTTATTGCTTGTGATTTATTTGTTCTTTCCCTTTCTAAGTTTTTCTTGCACTATTCGTTGCTAATATTATTTGGTGTTGCTTTAAGTTAAATTCACATTTAGTGAAGCAACACATTGCAAGAAAGAACTTGCATCATTGCTCTTCTTATCTAAGCCCCTTTGCTTTATTCTTATAGACCTATTAGTTGTATCAATTCCGCATTATTTGAAAGCAATATTCTTTACAAGCAAGGACTTAGTTTTATACTCCGATAATTGTATATCTTGTTCTAACCACTAATCAAGGGATCTAGTTGGGGGATAAAGTTTTAATTTTCAGGTTTCGCATATTCACCCCCCTCTAGGCAACTTTCAATTGGTATCGGAGCTAGGCACTTCATATTGAGTCTAACAACTCGAAGTGATGGCTCGTAGAAGATCCCAAAAGAACAAGAAGACAACTCCGAAGGAGAACAAGGAGGTAACTCTTGATATATTACTTTCCGATTGTTCTAATTATGATTCTTGGTCTACTAGGGTGATAAATGCTTTTAGAACCGTAGATCCACAATTAGAACAAATTATAGACAAGAGTATCTTCCCCTCTAGTTATAATAGAAAAAATATTTCCGAGGAGGATCAAAGATGTTTTCGCTTAAACTACCTAGCTTATGACATTTTGAGTAATTCTCTTAGCAATGAAGATTATCATACCTTCATATCAAATTATAATGAATCCATTCATGATGCGCATGATATTTGGACTAGAATTAAAAGCAAATTTGATGAGTCCAAACATGATAGTTCATTTTGTGCCTCTACTTCCTTTGGTATTTGTGAAACTAACTCTTTGAAGGAAGAAGAAGAAAATGAATGATGGAGACCAAACGATGAATCCACCTCTTCAAAAGGTTTGTCTTCCCATTTTGATTCCCACATATGTTGTGTGGCTAATGAAAATAATAGCGGAAGCACAAATGAGGATGAGGAGGAGGAAAGAAGCTTCTTGCAACTCTACGCTCGCCTAAGCCAAGAAGATAAGGCGGTCATGCTCAAACTTCTAAAAAGAGCGAGAGAGCAAAGCGAAGCTCGTCAAAGGCTAGAAGATATTCTCTCCATGAAAATGCTACACTTTGACGAGTTGACTAAAGAACATGAGGAGCTAAAGTGCTCTCATGTTGATTTGGTCCAAAGGTATGAAACTATTTCAATTGAGCAAGATAACGCTTTACATTGTATCGCTCAATTAGTAAATAGGAATGCCCTGCTTAAGGACCAAGTAGAAGAGCTAAAAGATGAAAATCTAGCTTTTCAAGAAAAATATGATATGCTCCTATGTTCTCATGAAAATCTTATGGATGATCATATCATATTAAATATTGCTCATGAGGTTGTGATAGAAAACTTAAAATCCCAACAACCTCACTCATGCACATATATTCAAATTGAAACTACATTACCATGTGCTAATGCTTGTTGTCCGTCGACAAGCAAATCTTCCTTTGAGCTAGAATTTGCAGGAACGATGATACATATCAAAAGCTCAAAGAAGAAAATAAGAGGCTAAAAATGAGCTTTACACAACTAAAAGGGAAGTGCATTGCTCAACCTTCTCAAGATAACCGTGATCACATGGTGAAGAAGCTTGAGACGAGAACAATCGTGGCATGCACTGAATCCCTTGAAGAAAATGTCAAGGACTTGAGGATCGCCAAGAGGAAGGAACAAAAGATGGAGATCAATGCCTTCTCCAAAAGCCTCAACCATGCCTCCATAAAAGGTAACATCCAAGGTAATAATCAAGCCACACTTCACACTAAGAAAAGTAAGAAGTGAATGCTTTGAAAAGGGGCACTCGATTAGGTCATGTCCCTATATTAAAAATGACTTGATTATTAACAAGGATGATAAACTTTGTTTTAAATGCTCAAAGAAGGGACACTTAATTAGGTCTTGTCCCTATTTAAAATAAGAAAGCTTTATAGAAAAGAAAATATCCACTAACCATGTAGCAAGCAAGAAACAAGGAAGGAAGAAATCTTCAAGGCTTGAAGATCACCTATGCTACATATGCCGAAAGAAGGGACATCAACGCAAAGATTGTCCCATTGGTAACAACCCCACTCCTAGCTTGTCAATTAATTCTCATGTAACTAGGCAACCCAAAATTGCAACTTGTGCTAGAAAGGTAATGAGTTTACCTAGTGCTAACACAATGGACGTTTGGGTTCCTAGATCTTTGTTGACTAACCTTGATGGACCCATCAAGAAATGGGTACCAAAATATGCTTGACAAGCTTTGCAGGAGAAGGAGATGATATGAAGCTTTGGGGGTGCTTGAGAGAGTCAATTCAATTTTTATTAACTCAAGCTATCAATCTTCAATGATCTATATATCTAAGATTGACCCAAAGTTATTTAAATTTATTATATTCAAAACTCATATCATCTCGGGAAAGATATTGATGTTGTAGGAAATAAAGAATTATCCTGTGCAAGAAAGATCAAGGCCTACAACATGGAGGAAAGCCAAAGGATGGTAACACTTATGTTTTAGGCGCACGCATCTTAAATTATGATTTCTCTTGTGTCTTGTGTAGTCACATAGAAAAAGGAGCACTTTAAATGTCCTTAAAATTATGTCACCATTCTTTGAAGAAATTCCTCTCATATGGTAGATTGCATATTCATCATTTTTATTCTATGGCAATCTACATGCTTTAAATTATTGTAAGTACCTCATGGCATGTTTTACACTAATTATCTTATTGTTGCCATGATTCTAGATATAGAGAGATATTCCAAGTTCTTAAGAGAATAAGATGTCATGTAAGGAATTCAAATCCTTAGGACACTTATAAAAGGAAAATTCTCTCTATAACTAGAATAGTGGGACTAATGCTTTTATCTGAATAACCCAAGTAGTCTCACTTGTAGAGAATAAGTTTCTCTTTGGAAGTGCGTAATCTAACATAAAAAGAAAAATCAATCCAATGACTTATGTTGTTATGCTTCTTGCTTAAAATTGGATATGATTTTTCTACGTTCATCACTCTCCATGTTATGAATTGGATTTGTTTCATAATCTTAAGAAATTATTTATGCCTGTTTTATGAGTTAAATTGAGCATAACATCATCTATGGATAATCCAGTTCATGCTATGAAGCTTCCATGTTTTAGTATTCTATCTTTCTTTCCTTTCAAAAGGGATTACTAAAAGGGAAACTAGTGCTTGTGCTACTAATGACATATCTCTTGAGCTTACTTATGAAAATCGACAAGGGAGTAAATACAAACCATAAACCTCAAGGCTTTCTCTTCACCCAAAGGAAGAAAGGTAAAAGCAAAGGTATGGGAACTCTTTTCCCATCAATGGTTATTCACTCTAAATTATCTTATTCTACCTATGTGAAGAATAGATTCTTTATTGGACTTGATTTTTGCTAAGTATGCATTCAATCTTGTTCTCATAAATGCACTAGTCCATTAGAATCTATTTCATGCCTTTGCTATACATATTCTCATATTGATTTACTTCTAAGTAATGATTAATAAATTCAATATGAAGAAGTAAATTTCCTATGATTGATTAAAATGTTTAAAAGGTGCATATTCCTTTTTCTTAAAAGATGTGCACTAATGATAAGAAGTTTACTTCATGTCTATGTGACTTATGGATGATGAATTGTTTTTATTTCCTATCTAAAGAAATCATCGTTCATCATATACTCTCTTATGCTATTAACATCTTTCTTGAGTATTTTCAATAAGTTTGGAAGGAAAAAGAGACAACTACAAAGGGAGGACACTCACATGAAAGAGAAGGACATCAAGAACAACAACACCTACTCGGACAGCGAGATCTTCAAAACAATCAATGGTGTGGTTGTAAGCATTCTATATCTTTTTCATTGTGAGAATATCAGGCTTAAGTTGTTTATTGTAAATTTTATAAGCCTTGATCAAGATGCTTCTCCCTATTTGTCTTTAAAAATGAGTGCATCTATTCAATTCATTTCAAATACCTTGATGCATATCTTTAGGGGGAGCCTATTTCTATATCTTGATTATTTTGAGACTAACACTTTATTTTAGTAATCTCATATGGTCTCAAGTATGAGAATAAATTTCTCATGAAGTATGCTACTACATATCAATCCAACATGATAAAATAATGTAACTTTTATCAAGGATTGTTGCTTTCATTGCTAAAGTAGTAAATCTACTGGATTCTCCTACCTTATCGAATGCATATGTTGTTCTTTTGATCACATCTGTTATTTGTTTGATCATTGAATAACTTCAATTAACACTTATGTTTCTTAGTGCCCTATATACTATCAATCGATATCTCTCTTGATGTGCACTAAGTTAAAAGGAGAATTCATGATACATCTATGCAATTTGTGATCTATTTGATATATGCTGACAATGACTTAGAAAAGGATCACTAGTTGTAGAACTCTTTCTTGTGCAAAATATTTCCATATATTGTCTTGAGTATAGGTCTTAAGCATCTAAGACTAAGGACAATGCACAATGAAGAGAGCGTCTCTATGTGAAGGTACAAAAGGGTAAAACCACTTCCTTTCATTTCAACTTGTACCTAAATCTTCCTTCTCTATACATTCTTTGCATATCTTGTATAAAAGGAAGAGAAAGCATGTCCATGCATTAGCCCTACTTCATACCTAGTTTAACTTCTCAAATATTTCATTCCTGAATTTATGCATCTTTGTTAAAGCTGGGTGAAGTGATTTTATTGTCAAAGAGCTTAAAGCTTAACCTTGTAACGAGGATAAGCTGCCTTTGTTCCAAAGGTGGATGGTCCTTAAGTCTCTTTGAAATCCTTAAGGGAAAATGCTTAAGTTGTCTATAACATACTTTCATAAGTGCATAAACTGTCATGAGCATCACACTTATACTATGACACAATGCACTTCACATTCTCTATGATATAGATTTGCTCTCGTTAACCTAATTATGTGCAATTGGCATTTAAGGCCAAAAATATGTTTTTTCCTCTCAATGCACATATTTAGGGGGAGCAATCTATGTTATATGGAACTATGATTATGCTTAAATTGATATATCTCTTGATCACATCTCTTTATATCTATGACTAATGTGTCTTCAAGTGTATTCTTATGCTTAGTCATAGAATTGAAAGGGAAATGGAGTATTTGGCAAAGACGACGCTTCCACTCAACTCCATCGGTATTATCCACTCTTTGTCGGTATTCCGCATGGTTCTCCACCTTGGTATAATCTTATCTCATATTTATTTGTTTGCCATTAGGTAGAACGAAAAAGGGCTTATATTTTACTCACAAGTATCCGTTTTTGGCGATTCATGTCAAAGGGGGAGAAAGTATTAACCCAAAGCAAAAGGACCGCAAAGCAAGGACCACACCACCACCACCTACGAATTTTAAAAAGGGGGAGAAAAGTCTAGTATCTTCAAAAATTTGTAAAACCCTCTTGAACACTAAGAAAAGAATTTCATTAAGGGGAGTTTTGTTTTAGTGAAAGGAAAAGCATTTGAGACAGGGAAAGAAAATTTCAAATCTTGAAAATGTTTCGTTCAATCTTATTCATGTACCTTTGACTATTTGCAAAAAGTTTTTGAAAAGAATTTTACAAAGGATTTGCAAAAACAAAACTTGTGGTGCAAAGCGTGGTCCAAAATATTAAATAAGAAGAAAAGCAAACCATGCATATCTAGTAAAAGAATAATATTGGTTTAATTCTAAGCAACCTTTGCACTTACCTTATGCAAACTAGTTCAATTATTCTCTTATATATTTGCTTTGCTTTGTGTTGGCATCAATCACCAAAAAGGGGGAGATTGAAAGGGAAATAGGCTTTAAACCTTTTCCTAAATGATTTTGGTGGTTGAAATGCCCAACACAAATAATTGGACTAACTAGTTTGCTCCAGAGTATATGTTCTACAGGTGCCAAAGGTTCAACTCAAAACCAATATAAAGATTAAAAAGGGTTCAAGAAGAAAGGAGCAAAGGAAACCGAAGTGCTCCCTGGTCTGGCGCACCGGACAGTGTCCGGTGCACCAGGGAAGAACGACTTCAAACTCTTCGCCTTCAGGTTTCCCAGGCGCAGCTCCGCTATAATTCACCGGACTGTCCGGTGGGTCACCAGACTGTCCGGTGCACCAGCGGAGCAACGGCTATCTATGCGCAACGGTCGACTCTGATAGTGAACAGTGCATAACAGTACACGCGGCAGAAGTCAGAGCAGGAGGTTAGAGGGGCACTGAACTGTCCGGTGCCACATGAGGACAAAGCCTCCAACGGTCGACCAGCTCCAAGCCCTAACAGGAGGATGACGTGGCGGCACACCGGACACTATCCGGTGGTGCACCGGACACTGTTCGGTGCGCCCATCGCCAGCAGCCTTCTCCAACGGCTACAATTTGGATGGTGGCTATAAATACCACCCCAACCGGCCACTTCAAGGTGTGGGAGCCCAAGCAACATTCCAAGTGATATAGTTGACATACTCAAGCCCTCCCAACCACCTCTATTCATTGGTCCATCCTATACACAAGATTTAGACCACTACAACCAACACAAGTGCCACAAAGAGAGAGAGCAAGCAAAAGAAAGCCTCTCATGTGAGTTTAGCTTTAGTGCCTTGTGAGATTCTTTGAGAGATAGTGTGTGCTTCATATTGCGTTCATTTGTGCGTGGAGTTTTGACTCCCATTGAACTTCCTCTAAAGTTTTGGAGACTTGTAAAGCTAGTAAGAGACACCAAAGAGTGTGGTGGTCCTTGCGGGGTCTTAAGTGATCCTTGAGAAGAAGAAGAGCTCGCCAGTCTTGCGTGATCGGTGGAGAGAGGGAAAGGGTTGAAAGAGACCCGTCCTTAGTGGACTCCTCAACGGGGACTAGGCCTTCGAGGGCCAAACCTCGGTAAAACAAATCACCCGTGTCTCGTGTGCTTATTGCTTGTGATTTGTTTGTTCTTTCCCTTTCTAAGTTTTTCTTGCACTATTCGTTGCTAATATTATTTGGTGTTGCTTTAAGTTAAATTCACATTTAGTGAAACAACACATTGCAAGAAAGAACTTGCATCATTGCTCTTCTTATCTAAGCCCCTTTGCTTTATTCTTATAGACCTATTAGTTGTATCAATTCCGCATTATTTGAAAGCAATATTCTTTACAAGCAAGGACTTAGTTTTATACTCCGATAATTGTATATCTTGTTCTAACCACTAATCAAAGGATCTAGTTGGGGGATAAAGTTTTAATTTTCAGGTTTCGCCTATTCACCCTCCCCCCCCCCCTCTCTCTAGGCAACTTTCAGCAACGAACAGGTATGTCCGCATCTTCCCTTCCCCTCTTGCTCTACGAAACCTTGGAAGTAGGGGAAGCGAGGGATGGGGGTCTCTGATTTGCTGCCTATGGTATCCGTGCGTTCATAAAAAATATTATGCGAAGAGCGGAGACAATCAATAAAAAATATTGAGATCTTTTTTGTGGATAATTTACGTGGGTATTGTTGTGAGCCGTCGCAACGCACGGGTAACCGACTAGTATGGGCTTATATTTGTGATTAGAAGAAGTGAATACAAATCTTAGCAACTCGCAAATAAAATAAATTTCTAAAAAGAAGTTTTTTAGTGCTGATTTAGTGACAAGGGGATCACGGGAGGATCGGAGTTAATTTCACCTTCAATCCCCTCCGATCCCTACCAAATCAGCTCTTAAGAGACTGTGCAGCCACTGCAGTAATGGTACATTATTACTGGGCCCTTTCTGGGCCGGCCCAACCAGTGGAAGTGGAGGAACGGGTCTAACCGTTTCTTCCGCGAAACAAACGCCATCCGCCCGTTAACGACCTCCAGGAAGGACCGCACTCCATAGTCCTTACACCCACCACCGCCAGACCCCTGTCGCACTCGTGTGCCGGCCGGCGACGGCGATGATGGCGACTGGCCGATCGCTCGCCGGGGTATACTCCGCCAGAGCCACCCGCC
Organism: Zea luxurians; assembly: GCA_029449295.1. Lineage (NCBI taxonomy): Eukaryota > Viridiplantae > Streptophyta > Magnoliopsida > Poales > Poaceae > Zea > Zea luxurians. The sequence goes on along the minus strand of JAOPSE010000005.1, from coordinate 45,963,156 downwards.
CCGTGCCTCTACGCGCCGGCGCACGGGCGCCCTGCGCCGGTGCCGCCGCGGCCGAGTCTGCGGCCGAGCACGCGCGGAGGCTCGTGGCGGAGTTCGACCCGGCGGTCCCGCTGGACTCCGCGGTCACGCCGCCGAGCGGGTGGTACACCGACCCGGATTTTCTCCAGCTCGAGATCGACAGCGTCTTCCTCCGCGGGTGGCAGGCTGTCGGTAGGCTCGATTCCCCCGTCTCGACTTGAGCTGCGAAAATCCATTTCCACCGAAGATTGTCCGTCTGCCATGACTCAGGAGATGACCTGTTAGTGATTGTTGGAACCTTAGCAGGCGTGCTAGTGATCCATTCCCATCACTGGATGAGTGGATGGGACCGAGAGAGCGAGAGGGTCGGGTTTTTGCACTCGAGCCTTATGCTTTCGTCTTTCGACAGTGTTTGGTTCAGACGTTGTTAAGGCTAGTTTGGAAACCCTATTTTTCTAAGGGTTTTTCGTTTTTCCAAAGAAAATTAGTTCATTTTCCCTTGGTAAATTGGAAATCCCATAGAAAAATGTGGTTGTCAAACTAGCCCTAAGAGAATGGTAATGATTACTAGTCATAATTGGATTGGATAGTAGTATCTAGTACTAGTGAAAGAGCTCAACTAAACAAAAATATCGATATTCATTACCCCATGAATTCCAGGTTTAGTACTGCAATGTAACAATGGTTGGTTAGGATTTGTATTTTTAAGATCGACCCATAATTTATCATTGCATACTATTTCTTCAGTAGATTGTTCACTACATGTACTGATCTACATGTTCACATGTTTCAGCTTCTGCCAGCATCCGTTGTTGCTCTCTGAATGCTCATTCCGTGACACCTTTTAAATCTACAAATGCTCTTTTCCAGGTCACATATGGCAAGTGAAGAACCCAAATGATTTCTTCACAGGAAGGTGCTTACATCTTGTTTCCATGCCTCAGTAGTTTCCGTTAGTAGTAATTTTGCTACGCCTTTCGTACACAAATAATTTTGCTACCTCAAAATGCTTGTAAATATGGTGATTTATGCTGGAGACTGCTAACCTTCACTCATCTAATAAGATGAAGCAACAGGCTGGGAAATGTGGAATTTGTCGTATGTCGGGATGCAAATGGGAAACTTCATGCTTTCCACAATGTGTGCCGACATCATGCTTCACTCCTTGCATGTGGAAATGGTCATAAGACTTGCTTCCAGTGCCCTTACCATGTGAGTTCCTTGATGGAAAACTTGTAGAGACGGTTCGTCCTTTGGTTCTATGCTGACATATTCCGTTCTTTGTTATCCTAAGATAGCCACGTTATTTTCTCTTTAGCTAGCTGTTTATATTTCAATCATGTTGTGTGAGATACTAGCCATGGAACCATTTAGGGATGGACATATGGATTGGATGGCACCCTTCTGAAGGCTACAAGAATATCAGGAATTAAGAACTTCAATAAGAATGTATATGCCAAGTTCTTTCCTCAGCCTATATGCTTATTAACCCAACAACACTACCTAATGCTTGTGTTGGCAAACAGGATTTTGGTCTCATACCAATCAAGGTGGCTACTTGGGGACCTTTTGTGTTGATCAGATTTGATGATGAGTCCACTGAAGATAATGTTTATGACACAGTTGGAAATGAATGGTTGGGTAGTGCTTCAGATCTGTTGGGTACAAATGGCATTGACACTTCACTGCCGCATATTTGCAGGCGAGAATATATTATCAACTGTAACTGGAAGGTTCATTATTGTTAAACTTCATGGCTAACGATTTGATCAAGTGTCTCTCAAATGCAATGAGTTTCTCTTAAACATGTTATAAACCATTCTATATTTCTCATGCAGGTCTTCTGTGACAATTACTTAGACGGTGGATATCATGTTCCATACGCACATGGGGCTCTTGCATCGGGTCTGCAGCTTCAATCCTATGAAACACTTGTATTGTCCGTAAATCCCTTTTCTCAGTTTGTCTTCCTTCATCCATGGTCCCAGTTCTAATCCTAGTACAGTGTGTTATGAATTGCACTATATTCAATATGAGGGCACTAGGCCCGAATATATACACCCATACAGGATAAGTACCGTGTAGAACAAGGACTCTGTATATGAGATGAATACAACATGGATATATGCATAGATACAACATGGATGTATGCATAGACATCTAACCAAGACTATATATGAGATCGAATGTGAAGTACACGTTATTTTTTCTGTAGCAGACTAGCAGTTTCAGTCGCTGTTCCTTGTAAGGGTGGATAATTAAGCACCATCTATGAATTTCTCGCAGACATATGAAAGAGTTAGTGTTCAAAGATGTGAAAGTGCACCAGCAGAACCAGATGACTTTGATCGCTTAGGGACAAAAGCTCTCTATGCCTTTGTTTATCCAAACTTTATGATCAACAGGTTAATCCACATTGAGAACCTATAATATTTACTTCTCACACTTTTTGTTATTTCTTGGTTACTTACAAGATGTGTATCACTTCTGAATTTTCAGATATGGTCCATGGATGGACACTAATCTAGCTGTCCCATTAGATTCAACCAGATGCAAGGTGGTATTTGATTATTTTCTTGACAAGTCTCTGCTGGTAGAGTCCATTTTCATAACCTTCTTTACCAATTTATGATCCTGCAATGCATATCATGTGCACTGCATATAATATCAATGCAACCATATGCTGTATTTTATGAATCTTGGGTGGTGTGTCATGATAGTAGCTTAAATTGCCAAGACAAGCATCTTTTTTATTACAAACAGATCTTGCTTGTCCTTGACGAAACTAGCAGCATCCTTTGACTCTGTGATTTAGTAGGGTAGTTTCAATTTGTGAACTAGTAAAAGTCAGTGTTAGAAAATCTTAATGTTTTGGTCAATTATTTGTCTGCACAAACTTACTTACTTTGCCAGTGTATCCGCATGGACTGTCAAAGAATCCACCTAAAAAATTATTCAGTTAATTTTCCCATATTGAACTTGCAGGATGACCAGTGCTTTATCAAGAAAAGCCTCGAAGACAGTGAGCAAGTACAGGTAAACAACAATAACACTAATGCTTGGTAGTGGCTTGTGAGCTTATATGCTCAAGTTCGTAGTCCAGTTAGTGGTGGTAATAGATCGTGATCCAAATGCTTCTTTACAAAATGCTAGGACGCTAAATAAATCTTAGTTCAAAAATGGATAGAAATAGAGTCTGATCCTTAAATCTTATAGTGTAAAATTTAGAGCCCATTGTTACCTCAAGTCCAGTATATGCTCAAGTTGATAGTCCTATTTTTTTCGAAAAGAAGTTGATAGTCCTATTTCTTCTTCATATAATGGTTTCACAACTCCCTACGTGTTCAAGAAAAAAAACATAGTCCTATCAACATGGTTAACAATGATATCAATATATATTTTGGTTGAGTAGTTATCAGATGTATTTCTGGTCTGCTTATGGAAGAAATTCTGTATTAGGTCGCAGGCAATGGCATCATGTTCTCTATGGGGCATATTGCTAATACTATGGTCCTACAGATACATAGCAATGTTTATGTAGGATACATATCATGCAGAGGCCGGGAGAGAGTTTTTAAAGACTTTGTATCAACTCTGTTTGGTCATTAAAAACAACATATTCTTAATTGTCAAAAAAAAATACCACGCAATGTGGGAAACAAACACAATCATGAAGCCGTTTCACATTGACCTGCAGCAGCATGAGCAAAGAGGTCTATACGTTTGACATAGGTGTGTTTATTAGGGAAAACATTTCAATGTTGTTTTTATTATATTAGATATAATATGTTATTATGTTGCACCTGCAGATAGAAGACATTGCACTCTGTGAGGGGGTTCAGCGTGGCCTGGAATCGCCGGCCTACAGTGTTGGAAGATACGCTCCGTCTGTGGAGATGGCCATGCACCACTTCCACCGCCTCATACATGCTAACCTTACTGAGTAATTATTCTCATGGACGCATCTTGCAAAGTTGTACAGAACCAAACGCTTTTTTTTTTTGGCAGGACACTGCAAGAACACTGTTCTCTATTGCAATCTTGTGAATTCAGCCACATTTCAGTTACACAAAAAACATGTTTGCTGGTTATGAATTTTTTTAGATGCATAAAATACTTTCTGAAACTGCTCTCTTGTGTGATCTGCCTTGGTGATCTTGCAATGACCTCAGTAAACTATAAATAAATTATCATCAGGCCATGGTAATTGGTAGAGAATACAGCAGTTAACATGTAATCCCTCCGTTCCAATATGAAATTCGTTTGATTTATACGATAATTAATGTATTTATTTTATATGTCTAGATTCTTTTTCATCTATTTAAATATAGATATAAAAATCAAGAACTAAAATAATTAATATTTTGGAACGGAGTGAGTTTACAAATTGAAGTGTTTGGTTGTAATAAAATGGAGATTATGCGTCACGCCATCAGATGCTGCCTGCAGGAACTTCCTCACGATTTTTTAACAGCCAAAACAACTGCAGTAGTAGCCAAAATGGAGAATGAATTATGATATTTGCAATGATAAAAATAAGATATTGAACAAAATTACAGTGGCATAACAGGGATTTTTTTCCATATAATAAGCCTTTGACTCGCTCACTGCAACTCCACCCAAGTCCCAAACAGACGCCTATATTTATTCAGCTCGAATCACGAATCGAAAAAATGTTTGTAAATGAATACTCCCTTCGTCTTAGAAAATAAGGCCAGAAGAAAATAAGGGGTGCATGTTTTTAGAAAAGTCAACATTTTAAAACTTTAACCAACAATTTAGCAAAAAACATATGTTTTTATTGCATACATGTTATATACTTGAATTCATATTAAAAATACTTTAATATGATGCTTAATTTGCATTTGTTGATATCATATTTTAAAAGAAATTAATGGTCAAAGTTTAGCTTCAAAGACTTCTCCAAAATAATATGGTGTCTTATTTTTTGGGAGAGGGAGAACTACAGATTTGTGTCAAAAAAAAAAAGTTGGCCAACAACTGTAGCAACCGCAGCACATTCACGGAGTATGGTTCGACGAACGCGAGAGCAAATAGAAATTCCGGCTATTCAAGTTACAACAGAATCTAACAGGATACACAGGCGACCAAAAAAATTAATTTACTTGTCCATAACCTTCCCTTTTTCTCCCCTTCATATAAAGAGGAAACAGCCCAAATCTCCTGGATGCTGGACCCTACAAGCTTCTGTAGTCAAGGACAGTAACTTCCTCATCAGGGGCATCGAGGTCGTTATAACTGCAACAAAAGACACGTAAGAGCTGCATGGCGTTACTAAAAATCTCCAAAAAGAACAACGCCATTTCTAAGTTCATCAACGAAAGAAATAACTAGCCTTCACAGCAACAGAATAGCAAGATGGATATCAAAAGCAAGCAAACATGAGGAAGAAGAGATTCTGGAATTGGGACATAAACCTTCTCAGACGGCGAGGGTCATGGCGGAAATTCGGAGGCATAGCTATAATCGGTGCTGAGCCACCCATCATTGGCCCGAGCATTCCTGTGCTGCCATGTGGTGCGCCATTTGGTTCAAACGGAGGAGGTGGCCCTTGCTCTCTCAGCATATGCATCGCTATCTCTGGAGGTGCAGGCACAAATGGCCCCAGGGGACTGAAAACAATGGCAACCACAATAGTTAGCACTTAGCAGTCCATAATTGCAATCAGAATATGATGAAATGCATGTCTTTTCACTTACCCAGCACCAGGTACTGGCATCAATATCGGTGGAGGGGGGAATTCAGCAACAAAAGGAGCATTAGAGGGCCGTCCACGGAAACCATCAAACATCTGATCATCAGGCCCATCACGGCTTGGAGAGTGATCGCCTCTACCATATCTGCCTCCATCTCTCTCAGCTTTATCATGTTCTTTGTTACTGCCACGGTCAAATTTCAGACGACTGTCCATGCTAGGTCTCCGTCTTCCTCTGTCCTGAAAATAAGAAGTTGATCATGTATTAAGATGTTGGCCCAATTCACACTACAATAAGCATCAAATTTGTCAGCAGACTCATGTATTTCATACATTTTCATAGCAGCACACCTACTAAACATACAAAATCATCATCATCCAAATTTGAATTCCCCCTAGTTTTTAACAGGGTGTCCCAAAAAGACAAACTGTTGACACAACTCACTAATTGACTAATCAGCTACATTATTTTGCGAGTTATATTAATCCCACCCAGGCAGCTAAAGGCTAAGCCATCCTTAACTCCCTCACCCAAGCAAGCAGTCAGCATTCATTCAAAATGCACAACAAGCAGACACCTCCGCTACATCCCTAAGACTATCTCCAGCAGTTTACCCATATCTATACCCATACTCAAACTCTACTCCGCGAACAATGCAGTCTACAGTGCAGAACAGTGCTTACGGGTAAACTTTAGGTGAACTGCTGGAGTCGACCTAAGGGCATAATGCTTCGCCCTCAAAAGTTGGCAATATTATGGCAGTGGAGCTCTGGTCCAATAGGTCAGTATAACAAAAAGGCACAAAGCCACAAACAATACAGTGTCCATCACCGAAAGAGAAGAAAAGAAAAAAAAATCATAACATAGATTAAGTAGCATTAAAGCAAAATGGCACATAAAATGCTTATATGTGAAGCAGAAAAATAGATTTACATAATGTCCCCAAGAGAAGAAGCGTGTTAACCATTACACAAACAGCCTACTCTAATCGAAGTTTTAATCATTATGACCACACACATGTAATATGTCAAAATAACACTACTTTGTAGTTAAAAATTTTATTAAAGCAAGAATGTGGAGTGTGTTATTCTTACTGGTGCAGACAGTTGCATCACTGGGGTTCCACCTGGTGCATTAGGGTCACTGTTTAAAAAATGAAAGAACTAGATAAGTATCACACCTCCTAAACTTCAATGATACTGTTCTTTAGCTGTAAATAGAGCATCACATATACATACTTCATGTAGTTTTGGAAATAAAGATCCTCTCGAACTTTTGACGTAGACTCCAATACAAGGTCTGGATGTTTGAGCCTCAAATGCTTGTGGACAAACTCAGGAGCATGAAAAAGTTTTGTACAGCCCTTGGCTCCACAGCCATATTTCCATCCATATTTTTCATCCCTGATTTTCCTGACAAGAGGTTCTAAAACTTCAGCAGCTGCTGCATCAATTTTGTCCTTAGCAGTAAGTATGACCAGTGGGTCTTGACCATTCAGTCTTTCCTGCCAGAAAGTATCCAGCTTCTTCTCCCAATCAGCAGCACTGACATCAGATGTGCTAGAAGTCTTACTGTCTACTCTCACGTGACGAAGGCCCTTGGCCTCATGCGACTCTGACGTGCCATAGTAATCAACACCATGAATACGCCATAAATAGGTAAGAATAGTGTCTAGGAGCTCAACACCCTCCAGGCCTTTGACAGTCGTTAAACCTCTGATTATAATTATAGGCCCCATAGATCCTATGTGTGATTTGTCTACATCTGACTTGTCATGATCACCACTTGACAGTACATTGTCCTCAATGCCCTTCTCAGAATCAAGCTTACGCACAAGAGCTAGAGTTTGCTCTATGTCAGCTTGGACTCGGCGTGATTCAGAACTAACTGGATGAGCCTTGGGGGCACCAGAAATAGAATCAGTTCCTTTTGAGGAATCTTTGCCATGCTTTCTTCTCTTGTCATTGTCCATATCATCATCAGAATTTCCATCACTACCACCTGGTTTACTTGCTGCACCCCCAGTTATTCCAGGGCATCTATTCATCAGGATATCAAGCTATAAACAGTTCATCCATAAAAAGGCATCATGAGTCATGACACATGCAAATGTGAATATACACTTACAGGTCCAGAGTTCCATTCTGCAAATCAAGAAAGAAATCCTTTGCTATAAACTTGCAACGTTCATTCCTCCTGCATAAACCAACAACAAATCGTTAAGATGAGCTGGAAAAGGATACCATTCAATGGACAGCTTTATACTAGAACATATCATGTCCTAGATATTACAAGGCCAAAGTCCACACAGAATACAACTCCACCTTTCAATAACAGATAATAGGTTAGTTGGGTGGTACTTGTCTTTCAGCCTGCAAGTGTAAGCAAACAGAAAAGACAATTAAGTGAATGCACCATATGTAACTCCTGCATACCTGAAGAGCACAATTAGTGTCTGAAACGTACCAATCTTCGCTTTTGTGGAGATCAAAATAAGCACGTTTCTGAGTTGTGATATACTCAGTTCTATATTCTTGGTACCTGGATAACACAGCACAAAAGTTGTTAAGAAAATGGGGCACATGTATTATATTTCTCAAAGTGTTCTTTTGTTATTGGCTTACCTGCGTTCAGCTTCACTTGGTGAAATATCATCCTCAAGAACTAGCATGAACTGTTTGTACGTCATCAAACCTTCCCTGGAAAGATTCATAACTAATAATATCACAAAAGCACGTTGCCGCAAACTCAAACTATGTTATAATACTTCTGTTTGAAATGTTACTTAGAATAGATAGCTTCAGAAACTTAAACAAATAGGAAGATTACAAAAAAATGAGTGCTCATAAATATTCATAAAATGCATGGATTTGGCATGCAACTGTAATCTTCAATAAGAATCATTGATTTCTTTCGTTTGGATTAGCTCAGACATCTGATCAAATGAATACCTCCTAGACTCCCTAAGGTATGTTGTAAGGCCGTGCTCAGCAAATCGTGAATATGGCCGTGCAAAACACTGTTTTGTACTGTAGACTACACTGTTTACAAACTTAATTTGAAATAGGAGGTGGGATACAAAGTCTGCTAGAGATAGCCTAAGCCTGACCATACCCAAGAGTATCAGAATAAGAAAGGTTTTATTTGTTTCTCACTTGTCTAGTTGGCAGGCTTCCACTTGCACATGGAGTTCATATGAGGTCTTCAAACCAGAGTGTTTTTATGAAAATTTCGAGTGAAAATTGTTTAGAGCGATAAGGATCCCAATCAAATTCTATCTGATTCCATGGTTATTAAAACGTCGCTTAAACGTCCATTAAGCGTCGTTTTTGGATGTTTTAGGCGTGTTACGGACATTTTATGTTATTGGGCCTCCCAAAGGCCCATCAAGCCCTAGGACAAGACGCTGGCCTTTCTCTCCTATCCTCCAGCGCCACGGCCCGCCTCCCTCCTGTCTTCCAACGTCGCCTGCTACAACACCTCCAGCCGTCCAGCACCGCCCGCTCCAGCACAGGCTCCAGCATCGCCTCCCTAGTCCCTTCCTCCTCCAGCGCCGGCCGCCTTCAACGCTGCCAACAGCCAGCGCTGTCCTCTAGCTCCTCTAGCAGCCAGCTCCGCTAGCAGCCAACAGATCCTAGGTCAAGACGCCAGGTCACCACTTCATAATCGCACTGCTCTTCTATTTAGTAAGTGATCTGGTTCAAGGTCAAGAACTTTTTCGTCATCCTATTTGGTTGCTCCTCTATAATTTATTTGTACTCAGCAGTCAGCACTCAACACTTGCTTATCTGTTCGCACTCAATGTTCTTGATCAAGAGTTCAAGACATGGTATTTGTTTTGTGAACTCAAGTAATCAGCTTACGAGCATGAACATATCCTATCTTGTCGTTTTATGTCAAGTCTGAAAAGACGTTTCAACGTTCGCTTCAAAGTTAAAATGTTGAAAAGGTGGCTCCTAACGTTTTATCGTTTTACCGCTTTAATAACCATGTCTGATTATACAGGCTCCTAATTCCAACAGTAGAAAATAAGGTTCCTAATCCTATGGTATTCTGTACCTTATTTATTTATTGTAGTGGAATAGAATTCTCCTTATTTTTTCCTTTCATGTTAAAGAATTTCAAAGATACGAGTAAAAAGTCATCATAGCATTTTGCATATGATTCATTGGTCGTTAAAACTAAAGATGGGTGAAATAGAAAAAAAAAGGAAATACATAAGTGGCAGGATAAAACAAATTTAATCAGGGAAAGTAGTGATCTGTGCTTTTCCTTTAAGTTAGCTCAAACATGAACATATAAAACATTAAATAAGAAAGAGCAGAGAAACTATAAATCAACTCTCAACAGCGTGCAAAATTGTCAGGCAGCCCATTTTTAAGAGAACAAGACCTGTAATGTTCCATGCTATACTAGGGACTAAGAATCATTAGTGTCCCTCTTCTAAAGAGGTGTCAACAATTATTAGGAGCTTCATTGCAGTAACACAGGAAACATTATTGGTCAGAAGTATAAATTTCTGAAGGGTTTGGAACTGTTAATTTCAAGAATTACCAATATAAATGTATGCATAATGTGATATGCTAGGGGGAAATCTGTGAATGGTTTTGTATTACATTGTGAAGGAAAAACGAAGCCTCTGCTGTTTGCTTGTTAACGGATAGAGAATGTTCTCATCAGATTCTCCATTTGACTGCATCCAAAACATATACAGCCTCTACTTTCATGTATATACCTGCATCTCAATATATACATTAATACATATACTAGTAGGGGTATACTGGAGGAAGTTATCTGTTGTAGTAGTACAAACTGTAAAGGGCGCATAAGGCTTGCTGGTGGTGGGTAATAAGAGTAATTAGGTTGCAAAGTAGAGAAAAACTTTGTCCTGATAAACTATCACATCCTTTGCTTCCAAACATCAAATATGGGAAGTTTCTGAGAAGATTCTCTATCCGTTAAAAATGCATAGAGCAATTAAGTGATTAACAGTATGAGGCTTGGTTCGAACCCCCCACAAGCAGTTATGAGTTCTGATGGTTCTTGTACAGTGATAGCAACAAACCCCCACAAAGATAAAATTTTGAAGTGACTCATAATGAGGACTCAAGAAAACAAGCAACAAAATGTCGCTGAGTCGTCAGTAACATCATCAGTACCTTTGGGTGACCCCTGGACCATCATTGGCTGCCCCATACCCCGAATCAGGCCAATCTGGGTATAAAAGTTGCATGTTAAGTGATACTCGTAAACCATAAAGCAAATAACAGGAAGTCATATGTCACAAGCCATGAAAGCAAAAAAGCAGCCATTATATATAGAAGCAGAGAACAAATAACTTGGCAGGTTCATGTGATTAACAACGTACTGTAAGATCTCCACTTCTTTAAATTTCAAATTCATAATCACATCTGCTGCTCAAAATCTTCTCTTCTGAAGATAAAGATAACTAATATTCCTATAACAAGAATTTGCATAAGGAGAAGAGTCCTCACCTGGACCACGGTTCAGATATCTACCATGGTTTCTGTCATCATCGTACCCACCTCTGCCGCCACCTCGATCATGGTCATAACCTCGCCTGAATAACCCACACGGTAAGCATAACATACCCACGTAACCCACCAGCAAACACTTGCCATGCAAAGAAACCCCGACGGCCAGAGCCCCTCACCTCCTATCATCGTACCCGTAACGGGGCGGGCTCCCTCGGCCCCCGCGGCGGTCGTACCCGTCGTCCCTCCGCGACCGCTTGAACGGCGGCGACGGGGACCTCCTGGGCGGCGAGTGACGGCGGCTGCCCCGGTACGGCGGCGGGCTGGGGCTGCTCCCGCCTCGCCCGCCGCCGCCGCGGTGGTCCCGGTACCTCTGAGGCCGCGACGAGCCGAGAGGAGGCGGTGGCGGCGGGGAGCGGCTCCGCTTCCGGCTCGGCGCCGGAGGCCCGCCGGGCGGAGGCGGGGGAAGCCGCGGCGAGCGGTCCTCCGGACTGTCCGGGGGTGGCGGCGGCGGGCGGCGCACGCGCGGCGCGTCGGAGGCGGGCTCAAGCACGTCGGCCATTCGCGCGGTGGGGGTAGGGTTTGGAGCCGAGTCCACTCGAGCAGTTGGGAACGGAAGCCGGCGGGTGGGGAAACCGATGACGAGAGTCGATGGCAGGTGAAGGAAGCGTCTAGAAATCTGGTGTTAAGGCTATAGGTTCGTCGCCTAAGGTCGAAAAGGTCTGTATTATTTGAATTTCGGACCGGTCCGGTCTGTTTGAATTTCGGATCATATCAGGTTGGCCCACGAGTCTAGCCTTTGGTCCACAGTCCAGCACGTAATTGATTAAACGTGTCAGACTCATTTCGGACGGCCCAAAATTATAAAAGCCCGAAATTTAATTTTTTACCTGATGTTCAATTTTTTATGCGAAATTCTGTTTTTGCCCTAAAATTTACATCAGGGCCTGGAATTCACACCAGAGCCCTAAAATCAAAACAAATTTAATAAAATAAATAAAAGATAAGACAAATAAATTTGACCAAAAGCAAACTTAATATTTGTATTAAGTTAACAGAGCTATACAATGACTACCTCGTTTACAAATGATTTTGTTAGAAGAAAAAAGAGTATAATCAACTTTATACAAAGTTTGTATGTTCAGTTTATTATCTAATATTCATAACAAAAGTAAAATTACATTGCATACTCTAATTCAAAGCTACAAAAAATATTTAACTAGCATTATCTCTAGCTACAAAAGTGTGGAATGAAAGTATGGTTTTAATAAATATATGGGTCTTTTCGTGCCTCTATGTGGGCCATTTCGTGTCTATCTTAAATGGGTCGTGCTCGTGCCCGCCCATGGGCCACGACCTCGGCCCATACTTGGCCCGATATATCGGGCCATGCCGGCCTGGCACTAAAATATTTTGGGTCATATCGTGCCTGGGCCGTGCTTTTTCCCGTGCTTCGGGTCGGCCCATCAGGCCCGGCCCAAATGTACACCTATAGTTGTGGCATGTACAACCCGGTACTTCAAGTATAAGACATGGTTAAAACATAATATAATATAGTGGACGTGTCTAAAACATGTGTCTTATTATATTCATTACACCAATAAAAACATTCAATAAATTAAATTGGCCAATCAATTAGTCTACTATCTCGAGCATAGAGCCAAGACACTGTGTCTTCGTCAAAATACATATTTTAAGTTTTTTTACATTTATCCCCTTAGACATACACAACTCAAGACACACATTGTACATGCCCTTAGTCTATCACTCGTACTAATCTAAATTCATATTATAAGGACTAGTTTGGGAACTTCATTTCTCAATAGATTTCTATTTTCCCAAGGAAAAATAAAATAATTTTGCTTGGAAAATAAAAATCTCTTAGAAAATAGAGTTCCCAAACTAGCCCTAAAGACTAGTTTGGAACTTTATTTTTTAAAGAGAATTTTATTTAAAAAACTAATTTCACTTAGTAAAATAGAAAATCTTTGGGAAAATACAGTTCCCAAACTAACCCTGGGAACCCCATTTTCCAAGAAATTTCTATTTTCCCAAGGGAAGTTAGATCATTTTTCCATGGAAAAATGAAAACCCCTTAGAAAAATGGAGTTTCCAAACTAGTCACTAGTTTGAGAACTCAATTTTTCCAAAGGATTTATATTTTTCTAAGAGCTAGTTTGGCAACTTCATTTTCTCAAGAAATTTCCATTTTTCCAATGAAAAATAAACTAATTCACTTGAAAAAAATGAAAAACTCTTTATAGGGTTGCCAAACTAGCCCTAAGAGTTAGTTTAGAAATATCATTTTTTTCCAAGAAATAGTTAATTTCCTCTTGAAAAAATAGAAATCTTTTCAAAAAATAGAGTTTCAAAACTAGCCCTAAGGGAAGTGAACTAATTTCCCTTGAAAATGTGGTTCACAAACTAGCCCTAAAAATATTATACACTGGTCAGCAAGATTCTCTACTCTATATATAATACTTTACGATCATATTTACTATATATCTCAATTATATATCATCTATTATTTTTTATATTATTTCTTTCCACTTTATATTTCCTTGCTGCAAAAATTTACCGTATCGCATGCGTCCTGTACTGCAATATCAGATAGGAGAGACGTTTGGAGTGAGAGAGTGGCTACGTTGTAAATAGAGTTTGTTACAAAATATTATATATGTGATCAATCCAAGGGGTGCGATAGTTTTCTCCAAGGGACACACCCTTTGGGATACACCCCTTCACTTATATATAAGTGTAATGATCTGTGGAATACAAAACAGTGATTATCTCTGTCATTCTTTCTGTCTCTCTACTGGTTTGCCACCGAGTATATTTTAACACGTTATCAGCACGACTCGCAAGATCAGAGGAGCGAGAGGAAAATGAAGAACTATTGTAGACGTTGGCGGACCCGGTGGTTCTTTCATACGGAACTCTGGCATGCATTTGGAAATCATGCAACTGTCCGTAAGTAATCTATTGAGAATACAAATCAAAATCAAGGACTATGCACCGCACCACCATGATGGGCATGTACACCACCACTGGATTCTACATGCGGCTGCCTCGACTACGCCACGTTCGGCAACGCCGTGTCGGGGAACATCCTCATCGGCTTCGGCTTCTACGAGCCCTTCTGGCTCGTCGGCTTCGCCAACGCCTGCATCAATATGCACCTCGTCGACGGCTTCCGGTTAAGCCAACGCCTGCATCATTATGCACCTCGTCTACGGCTTCCAGGTTTTCTGCCAGCCGCGACCGCTGTTCGTGGCCGTCGAGGGCGCCGTGGCGGCGCGGTACCCCGAGTCAACCTACTGGAGCACGCGTTTGAGCTGCGCGCTGCCGGGGCCGCTGCCGCCGGGCCGCCGTGCCCGCCCGGCCGGTTGTCGCGCGCTGCTGGGGCCACTGCCGCCGTGCCCGCCTGGCCAGGGCGCATCGCCGCGCCCGCGCAAGGGGCTCGACGAAAAGGATGGCCACGCCGCTCCCTCCTCGCCTTGGGAGAAGCCGTGGGGCCCGCTGCCCATCTCCCTGTTCGGCGCTAACGTCGTCGACGACGGACCGGAGGAGGAGGAAGGGTCGGCCGGGCCACCGCCAGACATGGCCGAAGCCGCGCACCAGGGAGGACGACGCCCACCGAGCTGCACGTGCTCGCGCGCCCGCGCTCGTGCACTGGACAGCCGGGCCGCTGCTGAAAGGGAAATGTGCCCTTGGGCCATTTCTAAGTATTTTGGTGGTTTAATGTCCAACACAAGTGCCTAAGTGTAAAATGGTGGACAAAGTACAAATCAAGGATAAAGGTATGTTTCTCAGACTTAGTACATTGTTTTAGAGACTAATGTATTGTGTCTAAGTGCTGGAAACAGGAAAAATCCAATTGGAAATGTCTTGGCTCGAGCAGCCAAGACTCTGCTCAGTCTGGAGCACCGGACTGTCCGGTGGTGCACCGGACAGTGTCCGGTGCGCCAGGCTGGCTCTGGCAAACAGGCTGCTCTCGGGACTTCGACGGCGGTGTACGGCTATAATTCACCGGACTGTCCGGTGGGCCGTTCACAGGCGAACTCGTCGCTCTCGGGAATTCATCGGCGACGTACGGCTATAATTCACCGGACTGTCCGGTGTGCACCGGACTGTCCGGTGAGCCAATGGTCGGCCGGGCCAACGGTCGGCCGCGCGATCTGCGCGGGACACGTGGCCGAGCCAACGGCTAGTAGGAGGCACCGGACTGTCCGGTGTGCATCGGACATGTCCGGTGCGCCAACGGCTCTCTGGCTGCCAACGGTCGACTGCGCCATTTATGGAAGGAAATCGGGCACCGGACAGTGTCCGGTGTGCACCGGACTGTCCGGTGCGCCAGTCGACAGAAGGCAAGATCAGCCTTCCTAGATTGCTCTCAATGGCTCCTAGCTGCCTTGGAGCTATAAAAGGGACCCCTAGGCGCATGGAGGAGTACACCAAGCATTCCTACAACATTCCTAAGCACCAAGACATCAATTCCGCGCCTTTGATTCTTTGTGATAGCAATTAGAGCTCTAGTTGAGTGGTGAACTCATTGAGTTGTATTGTGAGCTCTCATTGCGACTTGTGTGCGTGGTGTTGCTGTGATTTCTTGTCTTGAGTGCATTGCTAATCCCTCCCTTGCTCTGTGTTTCTTTGTGATCTTAAAGTGTAAGGGCGAGAGGCTTCAAGTTGTGGAGATTCCTCGCAAACGGGATTGAGAAAAAGCAAGCAAAACACCGTGGTATTCAAGTGGGTCTTTGGACCGCTTGAGAGGGGTTGATTGCAACCCTCGTCTATTGGGACGCCACAACGTGGAGTAGGCAAGCGTTGGTCTTGGCCGAACCACGGGATAACCACTGTGCCATCTCTGTGATTGATTTCTTGTGGTTATTGTGTTTTGACTCCTCTCTAGCCACTTGACAATTATTGTGCTAACGGTTAACCAAGTTTTGTGGCTTAAGTTTTCAAGTTTCATAGGATCACCTATTCAACCCCCCCCCCCCTCTAGGTGCTCTCAATTGGTATCAGAGCCGTTCTCTTCACAAAGGGACTAACCGCCCGAAGAGATGGATCCTAAGGGGAAGGGTATCGTGATCAATGATAAAGAGAAGGAATCCTTCGTCAACGAGCCGAAGGACGACAAGCCTACCGACTCCGGCTCGGGTCATAGACGGAAAGAAGGGAAGAAGAAGAAGACGAGGCGCATCAAGGAGATCGTCTACTACGACGACAGCGATGAGTCTACTTCCTCCCAAAAGGACGACGACCACAACGACTACGAGAGAAGGAAACCGGTCAATTCGAACTTTTCTTTTGACTACTCTCGTATTCCTCAAAGTGCAAATGCTCATTTATTATCTATTCCACTTGGTAAACCTCCTCATTTTGATGGAGAGGACTACGGATTTTGGAGTCACAAAATGCGTAGTCACTTGTTCTCTCTCCATCCTAGTATATGGGAGATTGTAGAGAGCGGAATGCACTTTGATAGTTCGGATAGTCCCATGTTCATTAATGAGCAAATTCATAAGAATGCACAAGCTACTACTGTTCTTCTAGCTTCATTGTGTAGGGATGAATATCACAAAGTGAGCGGCTTGGATAACGCCAAGCAGATCTGGGACACCCTCAAGATTTCTCATGAGGGGAACGACGTCACCTTGCTCACCAAAATGGAGTTGGTGGAGGGCGAGCTTGGACGGTTCGCGATGATAAGGGGCGAGGAGCCAACTCAAACATACAACCGGCTCAAGACCCTTATCAACAAAATAAGGAGCTACGGAAGCATGCGATGGACGGACCACGACGTCGTCCGACTGATGCTAAGGTCCTTTACCGTTCTTGATCCTCATTTGGTGAATAATATTCGTGAGAATCCCAGGTACACCAAAATGTCGCCCGAAGAAGTCCTTGGAAAATTCGTTAGCGGGCGAATGATGATCAAGGAGGCGAGGTACGTGGACGACGCTTTGAATGGTCCGATCAACGAGCTGCAACCCCTTGCTCTCAAGGCAACAAGAAGCAAGGAGGCGCTACCTAGCAAGGTGGCACAAATTGAGGCGGCCAGACTTAATGATGAAGAGATGGCCCTCATCATCAAAAGATTCAAGACGGCGCTTAAGGGTCGCAAGGGACAACCAAGCAAGACCAAAGCCAAGGGGAAGCGCTCATGCTTCAAATGCGGTAAGCTTGGTCATTTTATTGCTAACTGTCCCGACAATGATAGTGATCAGGATCAAGGGAACAAGAGGGAGAAAAAGAACTATAAGAAGGCAAAGGGCGAGGCACATCTTGGCAAGGAGTGGGATTCGGATTGCTCCTCGTCCGACTCCGACAATGAAGGACTCGCCGCCACCGCCTTCAACAAGTCATCCCTCTTCCCCAACGAGCGTCACACATGCCTTATGGCAAGGGAGAAGAAGGTAAGTACTCGAAACTCTACTTATGCTTCTTCAAGTGAGGACGAATCTAGTGATGAGGATGAAATAGATTATTCATGTTTATTTAAGGTCCTAGATAGAACCAAGGTAGATAAAATTAATGAGTTGATTGATGCCTTGAATGATAAGAATAGACTTTTAGAAAAACAAGAGGACTTGTTGTATGAAGAACATGACAAATTTTTAGAAGCACAAAAATCTCATGCCTTAGAAGTTAAGAGAAACGAAATGCTTTCTTGTGAATTATCTTCTTGCCATGAGACAATTTCTAGCTTAAGGAGCATTAATGATGATTTGAATGCTAAGTTAGAAATAGCTAGTAAATCAACAACTTGTGTAGAAAATGTTGTTATTTGCAATAGATGTAAAGATTTTGATATTGATGCTTGTAGTGAACACATAGCTTCTATTGCAAAGTTAAATGATGAAATGGCTAGTCTTAATGCCCAACTTAAGGCTAGCAAAAGTGATTTTGATAAACTAAAATTTGCTAGGGATGCCTACACGATTGGTAGACACCCCTCAATTAAGGATGAGCTTGGCTTCAAGAGGGAAGCCAAGAACTTAACAAGCCATAAGGCTCCCATCTCCGCCAAGGAGAAAGGGAAGGCCCCTATGGCGAGTAGTACTAAAAAGAACCATGCTTTTATGTACAATGATAGAAGACAGTCTCATAGGAGTTGTAACGCTTTTGATTCACATGCCTATGATTCTTATGCTATGTTTGCTCCCAGTTCTTCCTATATGCATGATAGAGATATGCCTAGGAAAAATATTCATGATGTGCCTAGAAAGAATATTGTTCATGCTCCTAGGAAAGTTATGAATGGACCCTCTACAATTTATCATGCTTTAAATGCTTCCTTTGCTATTTGTAGAAAGGATAGGAAGATAGTTGCTAGGAAATTAGGGGCAAAATGCAAGGGCGATAAAACTTGCATTTGGGTCCCTAAGACAGTTTTGACTAACCTTGTAGGACCCAACAAGAGTTGGGTACCTAAGACCCAAGCCTAAATTTGCCTTGCAGGTTTATGCATCCGGGGGCTCAAGCTGGATTATCGACAGCGGATGCACAAACCATATGACGGGGGAGAAGAAGATGTTCACCTCCTACGTCAAGAATAAGGATTCCCAAGATTCAATCATATTCGGTGATGGGAACCAAGGCAAGGTGAAAGGTTTAGGCAAGATTGCAATATCTAATGAGCACTCTATCTCTAATGTGTTTTTAGTTGAGTCTCTTGGATATAATTTACTATCTGTCAGTCAATTATGTAATATGGGATATAATTGTTTATTTACAAATGTAGATGTGTCTGTCTTTAGAAGATGTGATGGTTCACTAGCTTTTAAGGGTGTACTAGACGGCAAACTTTACTTAGTTGATTTTGCAAAAGAAGAGGCCGGTCTAGATGCATGCTTAATGGCTAAGACTTGCATGGGCTGGTTGTGGCATCGCCGCTTAACACATATGGGGATGAAGAACCTCCACAAGCTTCTAAAGGGAGAACACGTGATAGGTCTAACCAATGTACATTTCGAAAAAGATAGACCTTGTGCAGCTTGTCAAGCAGGTAAACAGGTGGGAGGAGCACATCACAGCAAGAATGTGATGACGACTTCAAGACCTCTGGAGCTGCTGCATATGGACCTCTTCGGACCCGTCGCCTATCTGAGCATAGGAGGAAGTAAGTATGGTCTAGTTATTGTTGATGACTTTTCCCGCTTCACTTGGGTGTTCTTTTTGCAGGATAAGTCTGAAACCCAAGGGACCCTCAAGCGCTTCCTCAGGAGAGCTCAAAAATGAGTTTGAGCTCAAGGTGAAGAAGATAAGGAGCGACAATGGATCCGAATTCAAGAATCTTCAAGTGGAGGAGTTCCTTGAGGAGGAGGGGATCAAGCACGAGTTCTCCGCTCCCTACACACCTCAGCAAAATGGTGTGGTAGAGAGGAAGAACAGGACACTCATTGATATGGCGAGGACTATGCTTGGAGAGTTCAAGACCCCCGAGTGTTTTTGGTCGGAAGCCGTGAACACGGCTTGCCACGCCATCAACAGGGTCTATCTTCACCGCCTCCTCAAGAAGACCTCATACGAGCTGCTAACTGGTAACAAACCCAATGTATCGTACTTTCGTGTATTTGGGAGTAAATGCTACATTCTAGTGAAGAAGGGTAGGAATTCCAAATTTGCTCCCAAAGCTGTAGAAGGGTTTTTATTAGGTTATGATTCAAATACAAAGGGGTATAGGGTCTTCAACAAATCATCAGGTTTGGTTGAAGTCTCTAGCGACGTTGTATTTGATGAGACTAATGGCTCTCCAAGAGAGCAAGTTGTTGATCTTGACGATGTAGATGAAGAAGACGTTCCAACGGCCGCGATTTGCATAATGGCGATTGGAGATGTACGGCCTCAGGAACAATTGGAGCAAGATCAACCGTCTTCCTCAACTATGGTGCATCCCCCAACCCAAGATGACGAACAGATACCTCAAGTGGAGGCGCATGATCAAGGGGGAGCACAGGATGTTCAAGTTGAAGAGGAAGAAGCACCTCAGGCACCTCCAACCCAAGTTTGAGCGACGATCCAAAGGGATCATCACGTCGACCAAATTTTGGGTGATATTAGCAAGGGAGTAACTACTCGCTCGAGATTAGTTAATTTTTGTGAGCATTACTCTTTTGTCTCTTCTATTGAGCCTTTCAGGGTAGAAGAGGCCTTGCTAGATCCGGACTGGGTGTTGGCCATGCAGGAGGAACTCAACAACTTCAAGCGCAATGAAGTTTGGACGCTGGTGCCTCGTCCCAAGCAAAATGTTGTGGGAACCAAGTGGGTGTTCCGCAACAAACAGGACGAGCACGGGGTGGTGACGAGGAACAAGGCTCGACTTGTGGCAAAAGGTTATGCCCAAGTCGCAGGTTTGGACTTTGAGGAGACATTTGCTCCTGTGGCTAGGCTAGAATCAATCCGTATTTTGCTAGCATATGCCGCTCACCATTCTTTCAGGTTGTACCAAATGGATGTGAAGAGCGCTTTCCTCAACGGGCCGATCAAGGAGGAGGTGTACGTGGAGCAACCCCCTGGCTTCGAGGATGAACGGTACTCCGACCATGTGTGTAAGCTCTCTAAGGCGCTCTATGGACTTAAACAAGCCCCAAGAGCATGGTATGAATGCCTTAGAGATTTTTTAATTGCTAATGCTTTCAAGGTTGGGAAAGCCGATCCAACTCTTTTCACTAAGACTTGCGATGGTGATCTTTTTGTGTGCCAAATTTATGTCGATGACATAATATTTGGTTCTACTAATCAAAAGTCTTGTGAAGAGTTTAGCAGGGTGATGACGCAGAAATTCGAGATGTCGATGATGGGCGAGTTGAACTACTTCCTTGGGTTCCAAGTGAAGCAACTCAAGGACGGCACTTTCATCTCCCAAACGAAGTACACGCAAGATTTGCTAAAGCGGTTTGGGATGAAGGACGCCAAGCCCGCAAAGACGCCGATGGGAACTGACGGACACACCGACCTCAACAAAGGAGGTAAGTCCGTTGATCAAAAAGCATACCGGTCCATGATAGGTTCTTTGCTTTATTTATGTGCTAGTAGACCGGATATTATGCTTAGCGTATGCATGTGTGCTAGATTTCAATCCGATCCTAAGGAGTGTCACTTAGTGGCTGTGAAGCGAATTCTTCGATATTTAGTCGCTACGCCTTGCTTCGGGATCTGGTATCCAAAGGGGTCTAACTTTGACTTGATTGGGTACTCAGATTCCGACTATGCTGGATGTAAGGTCGATAGGAAGAGTACATCGGGGACGTGCCAATTCTTAGGAAGGTCCCTGGTGTCGTGGAACTCTAAGAAACAAACTTCCGTTGCCCTATCCACCGCTGAGGCCGAGTACGTTGCCGCAGGACAGTGTTGCGCGCAACTACTTTGGATGAGGCAAACCCTCCGGGACTTTGGCTACAATCTGAGCAAAGTCCCACTCCTATGTGATAATGAGAGTGCTATTCGAATAGCGGAAAATCCTGTTGAGCACAGCCGCACAAAGCACATTGACATCCGGCATCACTTTTTGAGAGACCACCAGCAAAAGGGAGATATCGAAGTGTTTCATGTTAGCACCGCGAACCAGCTAGCCGATATCTTCACTAAGCCTTTAGATGAAAAGACCTTTTGCAGGCTGCGAAGTGAGCTAAATATCCTAGACTCGCGGAACTTGGATTGAATTGTAGCATACATGTGTTTATGCCTTTGATCATGTTCATTCTGCATTTTGTTGCTTATTGTGGTGCTCAAGTTGTACAAACACTCCCTGGACCTCACAAGTCCGTTTTGCAAGTGTTGCACATATTTAGGGGGAGTTGTGCTACAACTTGACCCTTTGAGACTAACCATGTACTTGAGTTTGGTTGTTTTAGCCTCAAAGGAGGACTGAAAGGGAAAAGGTGGACTTGGACCATGCAAGACTTTCACTGCACTCCGATGAAAAGAGTAACTTTTCCAAGTTCATCTTTATACTCTTATTGCCTTTGTGTTCTCATTTGAAGATTTTGGTGAGGCAATGGGGTTAAAGGGCCAAGATTGATCCCGTTTTGGTGCTTGATGCCAAAGGGGGAGAAAATAAAGGCCAAAGGGATAAATGGATCAGCTACCACTTGAGAGATTTTGAAAATAGTAGAATAGAGCCTTTTGGTTTGTCAAAACTCTTTTGTTGTCTCTCTTGTCAAAAGTTGGTTTCTTGTGGGGAGAAGTGTTGATTATGGGAAAAAGGGGAGTTTTTGAAATCTTTCTCTTGGAATGACTCTCTTTATGTCTTAACATGTGTGTTTGACTTAGAGATAGAAATTTGAGTTTGATTTGCAAAAACAAACCAAGTGGTGGCAAAGAGTGATCCATATATGTCAAATTTGAATCAAAACAATTTGAGTCCTTATTTGAAGTGATTTTGTACTTGTTCTACTTGCTTTATATTGTGCTGGCATAAATCACCAAAAAGGGGGAGATTGAAAGGGAAATGTGCCCTTGGGCCATTTCTAAGTATTTTGGTGGTTTAATGTCCAACACAAGTGCCTAAGTGTAAAATGGTGGACAAAGTACAAATCAAGGATAAAGGTATGTTTCTCAGACTTAGTACATTGTTTTAGAGACTAATGTATTGTGTCTAAGTGCTGGAAACAGGAAAAATCCAATTGGAAATGTCTTAACTCGAGCAGCCAAGACCCTGCTCAGTCTGGAGCACCGGACTGTCCGGTGGTGCACCGGACAGTGTCCGATGCGCCAGGCTGGCTCTGGCAAACAGGCTGCTCTCGGGACTTCGACGGTGGTGTACGGCTATAATTCACAGGACTGTCCGATGGTGCACCGGACTGTCCGATGGGCCGTTCACAGGCGAACTCGTCGCTCTCGGGAATTCATCGGCGACGTACGACTATAATTCACCGGACTGTCCGGTGTGCACCGGACTGTCCGGTGAGCCAACGGTCGGCCGGGCCAACTGTCGGCCGCGCGATCTGCGTGGGACACGTGGCCGAGCCAACGGCTAGTAGGAGGCACCGGACTGTCCGGTCTGCATCGGACATGTCCGGTGCGCCAACGGCTCTCTGGCTGCTGTAACACCCTAAAGTTCAATATTGTGAAAGTAAGTAAAATTTCCCCAAAGATTTTAAATCAAAACACCTTTCTTTAAGAATGTTCATAATTCGAAGTAGCTACTCCCAAAATTAATATATTTTTACTAAAATAAAGAGATACCTAGATAAACCAAATTATCCTTGGATTGAAATTATATAGAAGAACTATGATTAAACTAATTCTTAACATATAATATACAATATAAATTATATTTTCCTAAAAATTCATGAGATGTGAACTATTCTCTATTTCATGAGTGAAACTAGGTATAAAAGAACTAAAATAAAACAAATATATATATATAATATATATATAGTTTTGCATTCATGCTGGTGTTTTCTTGGAGCATCTAAAGGTTAAAAAAAAGTTTGGAATTCAAACTTGAATTTGATTTGGTTTTAAATAGAAATCAGAAAATAAAAAGAAAATAAAAAATGCCACACCAGCGGTCACCTGGGCCGAATCTCAGCCCGCGGCCCACTCATTTTCTTACCCCCTGCGGTCGCATGGGCCAATTCCCTGTCAGCCAATACACACAGCGCGTCTATCTTTTTTTGTGTCACTGCCGTGTGGGCCCCACCTGGCCAGGCGCTCCATGCAACCGTGCTCTCTCCTTCCTTCGTTGTCTGATGGGTCCCGTGCGTAAGCTATTTCTTCTCCCACCTGCGAACAAACCAGTGCAAAGCCGCCGGGTCATCCGCATGGTGGTTGTGGCCAGCTTCCCCGCCGAGATTTGCTCTAACAACCAAGCTCCGCCTTCGGCTTCTCCCTGCTCCTTATGTACCGACCCCGCAGGCCCCCTGGAACCCCATCCACCCACCATGGACTGCTCGCCCAGGAGCAGGGGAGAAGCATGTCGGGCCGCCCGCCGAGTTGGGGGAAAAGCTCGAACCTGTGCCTGCTGCACCGATTGGGGCTGTGGGGGAGATCTAGAGCACCGCCTAGAAGCATGGGAACAACTATTGCCACCAATTCGGTGGGGAGATGTGCGAGGCATTGGGGATTTCTCGCCGGAATCTTCACTCCGCCGCACCACCACCTCGCGTCGTGGTCGGGTTACCGCAAGCACTTGTTCACCATAAAAGCCTTGGCGTCCTCCCCCTCACATCTGCGCCACCCCTCCTTCTCCATCTCATCCCCGCTGGTCTCCTATGGCGGTCGCACAAAGCGATGCGATGAATGGAGATGCCGCCGTGGTGGATTCCGCCGATCTCGGGCTCTTGATGGCCAGCAGTGGTGCGTCATTGCGTCACTGGTGCACACCCATAGTTGTGCTGGTCGGAGTGGAAGCTAGGAACCCCGGGTATGGCTCGTCGGAGTGCTGCGGCCACCAGGGTGCCGCGCGTCGCTGTGACCGGTTCTGTCACCTCTCAAAGCACGGTATGAAACCTCTCTGATGCTCGATTGAATCCGCGCATTCGTTTGCACCAGGTAGCGGCCGGATTTGGGCGGGTATTTAGTTCCTAGTGCTCACCTGTGGCGGGCCACCGTGCGGCAGGGCACCGCCGTCCTGGGTCGGCCGGTGTTGTGGGAGAACAGTTCCTGGTCGTTCATCCCAAGTTAACGGCGGAGATTGGGTCGGGGTAATTGTACGACTTGATCGGCTATCCGCCGTTGATCTCCGGGATAGACGGTCGAGATCTCATCTGTATGATGGTTTAGGATGATGCAACCGTAGCCGTTGATTCCAGATCGGGCGTATGGGATTAGTTAATGGTCGCGTAAAACCTTAACCGTTGATCCATGTGCCAACGGTCTGGATTGGCTTCATTACATGCCACTTCTCTGATCTAATCTGGGCCGCCAGATTTTGATCGGGTGGCTGACATGGACCGATACCCCTTCGGCCTCACGACTTTTACATAAGAAACCCCCTAGTTTCCAGGATTCAACCCGCCGTCCACCGCAGGTTAAAACTGTGTCTTGGAACAATTTACACCGAGACCCCTGGACTTTCTAATAATAATGCGCCCAGTCCAGAGAATTAGAAAATCCAGTAAAAATAAATAGAAAATGATTTTTAATGTGAAAATAAATGCCAGAAACTTGTGAAATTCATATTAAATTCATTTTAACTCCAAATTGAGCCATTCCAGTTGCAATAATTTTATTTTAATATTGTATATCAACTAGTAACACTGTTTAGCCATGAAACTTGAAGCAAAATTGTTCATTTGAATTAATCTGTTCTAGGTGCTTAATAACTTCAGAAATTCATAACTAAATAACTATAGCTCCAAATTTAGTGATTCTTGTTCCTACGATCTCGTTACACAACGTAGATTATTATTATGCAGTTTGTTCTCATGTTTGATGTGATGTTAAATTTTGCCTATACAATGTTTGTTTGTATTGCTACGACTAGCAGTGAGGTCACGTGTCATCTGAAGAGCAAGTTGGTACCTGGAATCTCAAGTCCCAGGCAAGTTGTGCCCTTGATCACTTCTTTTACCCACTCATGTTCTAATTAATCATAATGATCTGCATAGGTTAATTTGATGGGACCTAATAGGTTACCCTAGTTTGTCTATCTTTATGCCTTGTTTACCACTAAACTTTCTGGGTAGTACTTGCTAGTGCTATATGTGGATTTGGGCATTGAGATACATATTATTCATACTTTTGTTATCAGTTGTTATTTACTGTTCATGATAAGATCATTATGTTAATTGGAACATGGAGCGACCACCCGGGAAAACAGTGCTACCACAAGGGTTTAATGGGACGCCCTTGGCCGATTAATTAGGAAAGCTAGTGGAAGACTACCTTACCCGAAAGGGGCAAGGGCAGTAGGGGAGTGGTCAGTGTAGGGAGGCCCTCGGGAGGATTTTGCTGCGATGGCGGTCCTGCAAGGGATTCCTGCATTGGAGCTTCCTATAAACTGTAGTGGGTTTTCTGAAGCTAGTGGAACTTTGTAAAGGCCTCGTAGTGTTACCCTGCCTCGCCTCCTCGGTAGAGGTGTATGGGATTGGCCATCTCTTGGCAGATGGGTAACACGACTTGTGGGTAAAGATGCGCAACCTCTGCAGAGTGTAAAACTGGTATACTAGTCGTGCTCACGGTCATGAGCAGCTCGGACCCTCACATGATTAATTTATGGAACTAAATTCAATTTGCCATATGCATTGCATCGCAGGTGAGGTTGTTACTTTTGTTCTACTATTTAATTGGGTTGGTATTTACTTATACTTAGTAACTGCTAGTAAAATTTTGACCAACTTTAAAAGCAATGCTCAGCTCTAACCATCTCCTTTGGTAAGCCTTACACTTCACGTGAGCTCCCACCTTTGGCGAGTTCATGCACATTATTCCCCACAACTTGTTGAGCGATGAACGTATGTGAGCTCACTCTTGCTGTCTCACACCCCCCCACAGGTCAAGAACAGGTACCACCGGATGAGGCGCATGGAGGATGCCGTGATGTGTTCGTGAGAGGTCTAGGTCGTCGTCTCCCAGTCAACTTTGGGTTGCTGGACCGTTGTCTCCTTATAATGTAATTATTTATTTATTTTGTATAGAACTCCTATTATATATAAAGATGTGACATTCGATCCTGTGCCACTATACATCATATGTGTGAGACTTGGTCCCAGCATACCTGGTGTTTATGTTCGCGCCCGGGTCTTGGTGCCCCTAAAACCCGGGTGTGACAGCTGCCAACGGTCGACTGTGCCATTTATGGAAGGAAATCGGGCACCGGACAGTGTCCGGTGTGCACCGGACTGTCCGGTGCGCCAGTCGACAGAAGGCAAGATCAGCCTTTCTAGATTGCTCTCAACGGCTCCTAGCTGCCTTGGGGCTATAAAAGGGACCCCTAGGCGCATGGAGGAGTACACCAAGCATTCCTACAACATTCCTAAGCACCAAGACATCAATTCCGCGCCTTTGATTCTTTGCGATAGCAATTAGAGCTCTAGTTGAGTGGTGAACTCATTGAGTTGTATTGTGAGCTCTCATTGCGACTTGTGTGCGTGGTGTTGCTGTGATTTCTTGTCTTGAGTGCGTTGCTAATCCCTCCCTTGCTCCGTGTTTCTTTGTGATCTTAAAGTGTAAGGGCGAGAGGCTCCAAGTTGTGGAGATTCCTCGTAAACGGGATTGAGAAAAAGCAAGCAAAACACCGTGGTATTCAAGTGGGTCTTTGGACCGCTTGAGAGGGGTTGATTGCAACCCTCGTCCATTGGGACGCCACAACGTGGAGTAGGCAAGCGTTGGTCTTGGCCGAACCATGGGATAACCACCGTGCCATCTCTGTGATTGATTTCTTGTGGTTATTGTGTTTTGACTCCTCTCTAGCCACTTGGCAATTATTGTGCTAACGATTAACCAAGTTTTGTGGCCTAAGTTTTCAAGTTTCACAGGACCACCTATTCACCCCCCCTCTAGGTGCTCTCAGCTGCCGGGGCCGCGCCCGAGGAGCCTCGCCCGCCGGGGCCGCACCCGCGCAGGGGCCGACGGGGCCTGGCCGCCGCGCCTCGTGCTCGCGCCACCGTGGGGTCGCCGCCGGGGCTGCCGTGGCCGCGAGCCTTCGCCAGAGCTGCCCGCCCCGATCCGCCAGGAGGGCCGCGCGCGCCGCTAGGAGCCTCGTCGCTGGCTGCTAAGGGAAGGAGAGGAGCAGTTAGGGTTTTTACCCTAACTGCCACCCTTATTGGGCCTGCTGGGCATCTGGCTGGCCTGCTGGGCTACGCCTGGCGACTGGGCGAGCCGGCTGGGCCGCGCTGGCCGCATGGGCCACGCCTGGCTGGCTGGCCGCCTGGGCTGTTCGGCCATATGTTTGGCTGGACTAAATTTATTCCTTTTATTTTCTGCAATTTCAGACATATGACTTCATATTTGTACATAATTACTATATTAAATCAGTATTTGGTATCTAAATTTTAATATTTAGACTACTAATGATATATGTAATTATGGTAGTTGTCTGTTTTATTATGAAAAATGCAGACTTCTTATTGAATTATTTTTGTTTTTACATTTATAATTCACATAGTTTCGACTTGCTTTTGTTTTTGCATTCTTTTATGTTTGCATGGAAAACATAGCACATAATTAAGTCAAAACTATTGGTCCTCATGCAAAATGATATTGCATTTTTTGGGTAAAAGCATAAGGTGATGGAGTTCTAAGCATTGGCTGCGCTAAATCCTTTATAGAGTTTAGTAGCCCAGAGACCGTGCTTTAGACAGCATTCGAAATGCCTATCACTATGAGGTCTACATCTTTCGAGATGATTACCTATACGTGCTACCCAAAAAGATCACAGGACCACGCATGCGTCACGGGCTATGGAGCCAGGCTGGACGCTGTGATCATGCTTGCAACTCAAAGAATTATTTTAATTAAGTTCAACTTAATTAAACGATGAATTCTTGCAAAATATGACACATATCTTTAACTTGGGATTATTCAACACATGATGGAGATCTAGGCTTTGGCTGCAATAAATTCTTGGAATTTATTTTCCCTGAGACCAAGCTTTTAGACAGCAAAATGTTATTTGCCCATCAGTAAAAGGTCTACATCATATGGTTATGATGATTACCTATGTGTTCTTCCAAGTAGATATGTTGGAGATGTGATGTTGGTTATTCATCTTTATGGTGATTTCCATTTTATTTTTGAAATTTTGGTCAAGCACAGGGTAGTGGAGTCCTAAGCATTGGCTGCGGTATGTTCCTTGAATATATCAGCCCAGAGACCATGCTTTCAGACAGCAAAAGTTTTGCCCACTACTGGGAGATCTACTCCATTGTTTCATTACATGGAGATTATCTACGTTGTGTACTCCAATTTTCAAAAATCTTTGGTACACTTTATGTGATACCTGGAATTCTCCAACATATAAAGATATGTTATATTTTGCGGCAAAGTTGCAACAGCAAACGAAAATGGTTATGCCATTTGAAGGATAATTATTTAATAGAGTTTGATGAACTCGCCTAATGGGCTTAATTATCCTTAATGTTCATTGGATATGTTCATTTCATCTTTGCATAATATGGGGATTCACTTCTTTATTTTGGAGGAAGTGAGATGCTCCCTTTCTCTTGTGGTTCTTATGAAAAGAACTAATGTGCTTTTGTGGCTTGATGTGCAAGCCCAAAATGAATAGCAAAGAAAATCATAAGATTTGTGGACTTATGAGTATGTGTCTACATTATGTTGTAGACTAACACTTTGTATTCATATATTTTGCTTGAAAGCAAATATATAAGCACATTAAAAAGGGAAGGGCAATGAGTATGACAAACTCTTTTGTCATTACACTATACGTGGTATAGTGTTGTATGCCTAAGCATCTAATCTTGTATATGAAATACCAATAAATGCATACTACTCATGAAAGCTAAGATATGAAGTGTACTTTCAATCTTCATCTGACATGATAACAGTGGTTAGTTGTGTAAGTCATGATTTGGACTAATCATGTAACAACACTTCTTTTTCTAAGAGAAGACCACTTTGTTAGATGATTCGCTTTTGAGTACTATATAAATGATGCATGAGATTTGGTATAATCTCATAATTGATGTTGTGATAGATTCAACTCATGTGATGTGAGTTGAACACACTCATGTGATTTGAGTGTAAAAACTCATATGAATTTGAGTTAAACAAACTCATCGATTGGAGTTGATCACTCATGTGATTTGAGTTGAACAAACTCATCGATTAGAGTTGAACCAACTCATCAAGGGAGTTGAAGACTCATTGATTTGAGTTGTGCAAACTTGTACAGGGATTCTTCCAATTGAGGAAGAAAAATGCAATGTGGAGAATTGAGCCACAAACTCTATAAGTGGGGAAACAAAATATTCTCATATTCCTTTGGAAAGAGGAAAGAATATTTTAACAATCGCTTCGCGCAATATCATGATATGTTAATATCTAGTCCCCTTTTGGTAATGGAAGTATCAAGGATGTGTTGATATATCCTATTTTATCTTACCAAATTATAGAGATATCCATAAAATTACTATCATATGGAAACACAAGGTGATAGTGATGGATATTGCATATGTTTCTCAGAAACATTTCTTATGGACTGTATTCTACATACATCCTCCCATACAAAGTGTTGCATATGTTATAACTTTTCATGTGATGATACTTACCAGGCTGGGTAAGACTGAATTGGTAATTCCATTATTGGGATGAAATGAAACGTTATGGACAATTCTGTTGGTCATGTTTTTCCCATAAGATGGATACTTGATGAGTATCATTGGGAATGAGATTTTAAGTCCCTCTTATCTTAAAATCTGATCTGAATTGGTTAAGTTCTTTGAATTGTTTCAAAGGAACGAGTGTGGTCCATTACATAGATGGTATGGACATTGAAGGCTTTATATGGTTATTTGGTGCATCTATATGATGACCTGAAGTGTGTCCTTCGGACAACACATGACCATTAAGTTATAATGTCTCAAGCTTGAGCACATTAACCTCCACACTACTGAATTTACCAAATGTGCTTACAATGATGATTGTTTGTCTTGGTATTCGGAATGATATCCATAAAGGATATGATGAATCTGTGATAGATTCGAAAATTTCAGATCATTAATGACCATCAGTAATGAATTGTCATTTCCAATTGGTTATGGTTGGAGTCAGGAAGCTTTTGCACGCTCCTAACTTGTGATTAACTGCATGTACTGCATGTACAAGTTCCCATATGGTTTTTAGTACGTGGGAATCCGTGAAAGATTTCCCATGCGTAAATTGGGTATGTTCCCAATCTCACCACCGCAACGTACATGTATGGGCACACAGAAAGCTGGGGATCTATGTGAGAATTCATTCTCCATCAATCATTAAGTTTTAGAATCTCTTCATGAGAATCTATTCACGGCTCGTACGCTTGCTTGAATCATGAGCTTTTCTAGGCATTAGGGGGAGATTTCAAGTACCAAAATGAATGCTAGGAAATTATAATGAATACAGTAAGTATTCAGGCTTAGGATCACGTACTAAAATTGAACCTTTGGGTTCGAATGATTTGCAAGAAGTTGCAAATTAACTGCCATGTGCATTTACTATGAGGTGTCACTCAAACTAATCCTACATGGAAGTGCCAGAAAGAGTGGTTACATGGAACACCACTCAACTCCCTATTACAATGATGTTGTAAATAAGAGGGGGAGAATTATGGTCACAAATTGGGATTAAGATGCTTGCAAGCAGCTGAAGGCTAGACCTTCTGAGATAGTAAATGCAAACCAACTATTCGTTGGTAACCAACTTAGCGTTGGTGGACACCTAGAGGATATGAATTATCCTGTGAATGGAAGACATTCACAACCTAGCTCAGTGCGCATTGATGAGGCTAGGTTATCGGAAGCCCTTGAATCTCGTTTTGGGATTTCACGAGGAATCATAAGGGTACATAAAAATGACTTTATCTCAACTGGAGAATTGTGTTATTTAAAAGCTACAAGTGTCGACACATACATCTCAGCAAATTGTATATGCACTCCAAGTGATCCAAAAGACTATGGCCATAGCAGAGCATGAGTATGCTCAAACTGGATCTTGTTGAGTGATACAATATTGCAGAGATAGCCTTGCTCACCAGAAAGAAGTGTTAACTTATTTTCACTTCAAGGTATCTTACTGTGGATACAAGTTTGTTTTCATGGACTTGGAAACAATGAGGTGGTGAGAAAGCATGGCTAGTAGCAACTGGGTTTATACGCAAACCCAAGCATTATTTTAATGCTATAAATTCTCTTCTACCGTGAGTAGTAAAATTCCGATACAATACAAAGGGCAGTAAATCATCTATCCGTGCAGTTGATAGATGTAGTGACAACATATGCATATGTGGTCACTAGATTATGGTATCTGTGGAGTCCTGAAGGATTCCAAATACATAATCACCAATCACAAATTTGCAATGCTTGGAAAGTCTTTGTGACTTAGAGCATCTTGGTCAAATATGGTACATTCGACCTAGTGAATCCTTCTTTCTGAAAGGATACACAAAGTATGGTATGTTCAGTGTAAATATGTGCAACATATTTTAAACATACATTACTTATCGACGGAGTTCAAGATAGAGGATATGAATTGAAAGAGATTTCCAATTCAAAGTAAACTATCTTAAGTATCTTGGATACAAAGTTGTCTATATCCAACATATATTGAAGAAATTCAATATGAAAGAGTCATGGTTATTTGATTCTTTCAGATCATGAGATGTGCTATTGTATCTTGCAAGAGCATCCGGCCGGATATTGCTTTGCAATGATTTGCTAGCTAACAGCACATGAGATCGAGTTATGATCTCCAGGTGTACTCATGCTCTCCTTATGTTTGGATATACTGATCTTGGATATCTATAGAAGATCCCCAGGTACAAGATCAATGACATACTTCTGGTAAGTTGGACCTACTGTCTGATAAATGTCAATCAACAGAGATTAATGGTCACTTACACTAATCATTTTGTAGCACACTTCGTGGGATTGTACAGATTGATATACTACATACTGAGGGTATGTGGTGGTCATGATTTTATATCATTGACCTTATTATCTATGGAGATAATATTACTTTGTGTTGTTTAGATGAAAAACAAGTTATGAACTAAGTCTCTACCTTACTCCACATTTTTAATGTGTTTGAGAGCAGGTATGAGATGACTTAGTGATTTGTAAAGATCAGGGGGAGTTTCCTTTTGATCAGAAGAACTTGTTTACACATCATGTTGTACTCTTTTCTTTGCATGAGTTTTCCCTTGTTTGGGTTTCTCATTCAAAGTTTTTAACGAGGCAACATCAACGCAAGGCCTATGTCGTATCATCTATTTTTCCCATAGAGGTTTTCGAGGATGATACATTATGGCATAGTTATTGTTGTATTTGAACTAGGTGATGAGTTTATCTCCCTAGAGTTCAAATGAATCAACAATAGAGTATGACTACTCTCCTTATTTTCCCCGTTGGGTTTTTAAGGAGACTCAGCTGATATGTTGATTTCTCAGATTTTCTGGCAAGATTATCTTGGAGAAATATTAGCCTGAGTTATATGTCTCATCATTTATTTTCCCCACGGGGGTTTTTTAGATGATGGCTATAGACATATTATTGTTCTTTGGGCTAGAGGTCCATTGGAGAACAATGTCATACTATGGTTCAATTGAACCACTGACCATTATCTATAAGGATAATTGAGCTTGTGTTGTTCAGATGGAAACAGGTTATATCAGGAGCAACATTAATAAACATATTGCTCCTAAATTGTTTTATCCCCATGACTTCAGGAAAATGGAGATATAAACATCTTGCAAACAAAGTCTTGTGATAATCTTACTGATCTATTCACAAAATCTCTACCATACTCAACGTTTTCAGAAATGTGTTGAGGTGATTGGTATGAGAAGACTTAAGTGCTTGCAAGGATCAGGGGGAGTAATTCTCCATGATATTTGACCTACTTTATACCATCATATTACACTCTTTTCTTTGTATGAGTTTTGCCTTGTTAAGGTTTTCTCATCCAAAGTTTTTAACGAGGTAATATCAACTAAGCTATATGCTTCATCATTAACTTTTCCCCACAGGGGTTTTTCTGCATGATGATTACAAGCATATTTTTCTTTTGGAGTTTAATATGAGTTTTACTCATAATTCAAAAGACATTGTGTACTCCTTATTTTTCCCATAGGGTTTTTGAGGAGATAAGATCTTGAAAGAACAGCTGACAGATCATCAAATGAAGTTGGATCGATCAAAGGGGAGTGTTACAAAATATTACATATGTGATCAATCCAAGGGGTGCGACAGTTTTCTCCAAGGGACACACCCCTTGGGATACACCCCTTCACTTATATATAAGTGTAATGATCTGTGGAATACAAAACAGTGATTATCTCTGTCATTCTTTCTGTCTCTCTACTGGTTTGCCACCGAGTATATTTTAACAGAGTTTTCGAAGCGCTCTCCACGTTTACAGTGGCTAGTGAAGTACCTTGCTGTGTAGTTTTTTTACTATATATCGGGTAGCATTTTGTCTGCAGCACGTCACTGCGGACAACCTTAGGAACGAGACGGATGGACACGTGTACAGTTCTAGCCCAATCACTGTTTTAGGACAACTTTTTTTTGCAAAACTACAGACAACTTTTTTAAGCTATCTCCATTAAACACCACAAACAAACTCACATATGAGTGCTTTGCCGAGTGCCGGCAAAGCTTTAAAAACACTCGGCAAAGTCTTTATCGAGTGTCGCACTCGGCAAAGAAGGCTCGGCAAACAGTGCATCGACAAATCTTTCTTTGCCGAGTACTTTTTCTCAGGCACTCGGCAAAGAAAAGCAGTCGTTACGGCGACGGGGTGACGGAGACGGCGTCTTTGCCGAGTGCCACCTGGAACACTCGGCAAAGAACCCACCAGGGAGGGTCCCCATGTCAGGTTCTTTGCCGAGTGCTATGTACGGCACTCGGCAAAGCGTGCCTCTTTATCGAGTGTCAGAGACATTACACTCGGCAAAGAACCTATACCGGTGCCCAGGTCTTGGTTCTTTGCCGAGTGCTATGGTCTTGACACTCGGCAAAGAGGTTCTTTGCCGAGTGTTGCACTCGGCAAAGTGACCAGTATGCACCTTTTTTATTTGTTTTTTGTATTCGATCCACACAAACAAAAGATATCACATATATATCACATATATACATCACAGATATCATCACAAACATAAATAGCCAACACAAACATAAATATCCATCACAAACATAAGTGTTCAACACAAGTATCCAACACAAACATAAGTCTCATACGTCTCAAGCTCTGACATAAGTATCCAACACAAACATAAGTGACTAACACAAGTTTTGAAGTCTTCAAACACACAGACATAAGTATTCAACACTTGAAACATAAAACTCATGGAGGTGGGCGGTTGGTCTGGTGTTGCGTTGGGCTGAACCCTTCATGAGGGTTGTTGGATGCCGTCCCAGATTGGTCCTGCATAGAGAAGAGATTGCATGTGTTATACCAAATGCATTACCAACATGTAACTACAATTTTGATACCCACAGGAGTTTGGAATAGAGCAGGGTCAACTGCAGGGAACAATGGAGGTGGTGGAGCGAAACCCTGTGACGCGTTAAGTGAAAGGGAAATAAGCTTACACCTTTTCCTAATTGATTTTGGTGGTTGAATTGCCCAACATAAATAATTGGACTAACTAGTTTGCTCTAGATTATAAGTTTTACAGGTGCCAAAGGTTCACAATTGACCAATAAAATGACCAAGAAAGGGTTCAAACTAAGGGAGCAAAAGACAACCAAAGTGTGCCCTGGTCTGGCACACCGGACTGTCCGGTGTGCCACCGGACAGTGTCTGGTGCACCACCAGACAGTGTCCGGTGCACCAGGGAACTCAGCTCCAAACTCGTCACCTTCGGGAAAATCAGAGGGCGCTCCGCTATAATTCACCGGACTGTCCGATGGTGCACCGGACTGTCCGGTGTGTCAGCGGAGCAACGGCTACTTCAGCGCCAACGGTCGACTGCAACCGCATTCAATGCGCTACAGTGCGCGCTAGAGTCAGAGCAGCGTCAGAAGGCGCACCAGACAGTCTACAGTACTTGTCCGGTGCACCACCGGACAGCCAGAAGACCCCACCTGTCAGAGCTCCAACGGTCGAACCCTAACGACCGGATGACGTGGCTGGCGCACCGGACTGTCCGGTGCGCCATGCGATAGCAGCCTCCACCAAACGGCTAGTTTGGTGGTTGGGGCTATAAATACCCCAAGCACCCCACCATTCATTGCATCCAAGTTTTCCACCTTCCAACACCTTACAAGAGCTATAGCATTCAATTCTAGACACAACCAAAGAAATCAAATCCTCTCCCAAGTCCAGAATCACTCAAAATCAAATAGTGACTAGAGAGAGTGACATTTGTGTTCATTTGAGCTCTTGCGCTTGGATTGCTTCTTTTTTTTCTCATTCTTTCTTGTGAACACTCAATTGTAACCAAGGCAAGAGACACCAATTGTGTGGTGGTCCTTGCGGGGACTTAGTGTCCCATGTGATTGAGAAGAGAAGCTCACTCGGTCTAAGTGACCGTTTGAGAGAGGAAAAGGGTTGAAAGAGACCCGGTCTTTGTGACCACCTCAATGGGGAGTAGGTTTGCAATAACCGAACCTCGGTAAAACAAATCCTTGTGTCTCACTCCTTATTTGCTTGTGATTTGTTTTTCACCCTCTCTCTCGGACTCGATTATATTTCTAACGCTAACCCGGCTTGTAGTTGTGCTTAAGTTTATAAATTTCAGATTCGCCCTATTCACCCCCCCCCCTCTAGGCGACTTTCAATTGGTATCAGAGCTCGGTGCTTCATTAGAGCCTAACCGCTCGAAGTGATGTCGGGAGATCACGCCAAGAAGGAGATGGTGACCGGCGACAAGCCCGCTACAAGCCACGGGAAGGCTCCATCGGAAGAGTCCCGCAACAAGGGGAAGGATAAGGAATCCTCCTCACAAAAGTCGCATCAGAGTGGCGACAAGAAAAAGAAGATGAGGAAAGTAGTCTATTACGAGACCGATTCTTCATCGCCATCCACCTCCGGCTCCGACGCGTCGTCCATAACTTCTAAGCGCCATGAGCGCAAGAAGTTTAGTAAGATTCCCCTACACTATCCTCGTATTTCAAAGCGTACTACTTTACTTTTTATTCCATTAGCCAAACCACCGGTTTTTTACGGTGAAGATTATAATATGTGGAGTGACAAAATGAGGCATCATCTAACCTCACTCCACACTAGCATTTGGAACGTTGTTGAGTTTGGTGTACAGGTACCATCCGTAGGGGATGAGGACTACAATTCGGACGAAGTGGCCCAAATCCAACACTTCAACTCCCAAGCCACTACTATACTCCTCACCTCTCTAAGTCGAGAGGAGTATAATAAGGTGCAAGGGTTGAAGACCGCAAAAGAAATTTGGGACATGCTCAAGACCACGCACGAAGGAGACGAGGTGACCAAGATCACCAAGCGAGAGACGATCGAGGGGGAGCTCGGTCGCTTCATGCTTCACCAAGGGGAGGATCCACAAGCCATGTACAACCGCTTGAAAACCTTGGTGAACCAAGTGCGCAACCTCGGGAGCACCAAATGGGATGACCATGAGATGGTCAAGGTTATTCTAAGATCCCTCGTTTTTCTTAACCCTACGCAAGTTCAATTAATTCGAGGTGATCCTAGATACACGCTAATGTCTCCCGAGGAGGTTATAGGGAAATTTGTGAGCTTTGAGCTAATGATCAAAGGCTCAAAGAAAATCATCGAACAAGGCACCTCCTCCACGCCCGAGGCACAACCCGTCGCATTCAAGGCAACGGAGGAGAAGAAGGAAGAGTCTACATCAAGTAGGCTCCCCATCGACGCCTCAAAGCTCGACAATGAGGAGATGGCTTTAATCATCAAAAGCTTTCGACAAATCCTCAAACAAAGGAGGGGGAAGGACTACAAGCCCTGCTCTAAGAAGGTTTGCTACAAGTGTGGTAAGCCCGGTCACTTTATAGCAAAATGTTCTATTTCTAGTGACAGTGACAGGGGCGACGACAAGAAGGGGAGAAGAAAGGAGAAGAAGAAATACTACAAGAAGAAGGGCGGCGATGCCCATGTTTGCCGGGAGTGGGACTCCGACGAGAGCTCCACCGACTCCTCCTCCGACGAGGACGCCGCCAACATCACCGTCAACAAGGGACTCCTCTTCCCCAACATTGGCCACAAGTGCCTCATGGCAAAGGACGGCAAAAAGAAGAAGGTTAAATCTAAATCCTCCACTAAACATGCCACCTCTAGTGATGAGGCTAATTCTAGTGACGATGAGGATGATTTGTTTACTCTTTTTGTCAATCTTAACATGCAACAAAAAGAGAAGTTAAATGAATTGATTAGCACCATTCATGATAAGGATGAACTCTTGGATAGCCAAGAGGACTTCCTAATTAAGGAAAATAAGAAGCATGTTAAGGTTAAAAATGCTTATGCTCTAGAAGTAGAAAAATGTGAAAAATTATCTAGTGAGCTAAGCACTTGCCATGATTTGATTGCCAACCCTAGGAATGAGAATGCTAGATTAATTGATAAAGTTGATTCAAATGTATGTGATGATTCATATGCCAATCTTAGAAATGATCATGCTATTTCTATTGCTAAGATTGAAAAATTGAATGTCTCTCTTGCTAGCCTTAGAAATGAAAATGAAAAATTGATTGCTAAGGCTAGTGAATTAAATGTTTGCAATGCTTCCATTTCCAGTCTTAGAGATGAAAATGTCATATTACATGCTAAGATTGTTGAATTAAATTCTTGCAAACCCTCTACATCTACCGTTGAGCATGTTTCTATTTGCACTAGATGTAGAGATATTGACATTGATGCTATTCATGATCATATGGCTTTAATTAAACAACAAAATGATCAT
Source organism: Zea luxurians (assembly GCA_029449295.1). Lineage (NCBI taxonomy): Eukaryota > Viridiplantae > Streptophyta > Magnoliopsida > Poales > Poaceae > Zea > Zea luxurians. Next base: position 45,924,412 of record JAOPSE010000005.1, on the reverse strand, counting down.
ATAGCGAAATTAGATGCTAAAATTGCCGAGCATGAGCTAGATAATGAAAATTTTAAATTTGCTCGTAGTATGCTTTATAGTGGGAGACGCCCTGGCATCAAGGATGGCATTGGCTTCCAAAAGGGAGACAATGTCAAACTTAATGCCCCTCCTAAAAAATTATCTAACTTTGTTAAGGGCAAGGCTCCCATACCTCAGGATAACGAGGGTTACATTTTGTACCCTGCCGGTTATCCCGAGCATAAGATTAGGAGAATTCACTCTAGGAAGTCTCACTCTGGCCCTAATCGTGCCTTTTTGTATAAGAGTGAGACATCTAGTTCTAGGCAATCAACTCATGCTAAATTGCCTAAGAAGAAAGCTCCTAGTGCATCAAATGAACCTAGCATTTCATTTAAAACCTTTGATGCATCTTATGTTTTGACTAATAAATCCGGCAAAGTAGTTGCCAAGTATGTTGGGGACAAACACAAGGGATCAAAGACCTGTGTTTGGGTACCCAAAGTTCTTGTATCTAATGTCAAAGGACCCAAAACTGTTTGGGTACCTAAAATCAAGAACTAACACTTCCAATTCAGTCAGCCCTTCCTCTCAACTTTGTCAACTTCACTTTTGTTTTGCATCTTTGTATCTCACTTCTACTTCTTGATGTGTTGGACTCTTAGCATGTATAAAGTGTCTTCAATATGACTTTGTAATGTATTATATGGGTCTTATAATGTCTTCTTTGAGGTGTTGCATCCTTAGAGCCTCAGTCCAATCCAATTCGCATCCTGTGAACTACAACACACAAACACTTGGGAAATACATTAGTCCACAGGTTATGTTAATCATCAAACACCAAAATCTATTAAGCTAAATGGCCCGAGGTCCATTTTCCTTACATTCTCCCCCTTTTTGGTGATTGATGACAACACAACCAAAGCAAGCAAATATAACAAACATTTGAGTGAAAATATGCAATCTACTTGCTAGGATGCATGTTTGTCCCCATAGTGTGATATTATGGACTTAAGCTCCCCCTAACTCCAAATTCACTTACTTCCTATTTTAGACCAAAGTGCCAAAACCACTTGAAGGATCAAAATTTTAATTTGGTGGTGTTTGGTGTTTGATAGCATTTTCATTGCTTTGGTCCCTACAACTTCTCCCCCTTTGGCATCAACCACTGAAAAGGAAGACATTAAAACATGTAGGAAGCAAATAAGACTTGCCCTCAAAAAGGATTTGTAAAATAATACCAATTGAAACACCAAATTGATACTCCCCCTAAATGGGTGTTCTCCTTTAGAAAGAATTTTCTCCCCCTGTAGAGACGAAGAAATACTCCCCCTGACAGAGATCTTCTACTTAGGAAAAAGCATGTGAGAAACGGAGGTGCAAGTCATGATTTGAATAGACTAACTTCCCTTATGCATAGGTAACAAAATATGAGTTAACAATATATGCATTTATAGCAACATGGGAAGTATAAGATATAAAATATAGTCTAATCAAATAATGGAGAATACATGTAAATGTTACTAAGTGTAGTCTCAAAGATACCAATTGAAAGTCAATTGTGGACCAATTGAAGACCAATGGCAGACTTGCAGACATAAGAATTCTTGTAGATTTGCAGTGGAAGCTTGTTGTCTTTCTCCGGGGACTTCATTTTCCTTACAATGAGACTACTACATGAAGTAGACTTGAAAACAGGTATTAGTCTCAAAGACTTAGATTATAGAGTAATCTCCCCCAGAAAGTGTGCATACAAGTTTTGAATACTTGTAGGAGACATGCACTTTGATTTGATATCAAGTGGGGCAGATTATCCATAATCTGAGCTTTGGCACATATAAGTTAAATGATACCAATTGAAGGATATAAGTTTTTGAAGCATTAGTGTCATTTACAGATTTACTTAGGAATGTTAAATAAGCTATGTGTCGTGCTTAATTAAAACTTTTTAAACCATGTAGGTTTGCTTAAGAATATGAAATGAGAACGAGCAATCCTACCATGTGATTTACCTAGTATGCATGCATTGTTAATCTAAAGCAAGTACCAAATGAAATACTAGGCATGAAAGGTAAAACTAGATACAAGAAAATAGATACACATATCTAGAAATAAGGAATACAATAAATCTAGTTACCTTAGTCATGGGTGGGAAATTTGGGTCCAAAATATACACTAACCCACTTGGCAATGAACTTGATCCAATATGATGTATCCCATGATATACATCCCAACTTTGCCAAGTCTCCAAATTCCCGTTGTCCTTCGGACTACTCATTTCCCTTTCAGGATCCAAAGTTTCTTGGTGCTTTTCATGGTTGAAATTATTTCCTTTGGCACCCAGATGCGTTTGGCCTCCTTTCCATTGTTGGCTTGCTTGTTTGCCTTGATTGCTATCACCTTTCCATTGTTTTTCTTCTTGATCAGATATGGTGTAGCGGTCTTTTTATCCACCTTTTTGATGTAGGTGTTGGAGATTTTACTTGTTGGCTTTTGTTTGAGCTTTTTCCTTTGCTTATCCCCGGTCATCGCCTTGCATTGGAAAGACTTATGGCCTTCCTTGTGCCATAACCTACAAATCACGGTTTCGCCCTCCATAGGCTTGTTCACTCCCACAGTGGTGTTATCCTGTGGAGGTCGGATTTGTTTGGCTTTGCCTTTCTTGTCGTACAAAGCCTTGCCAAGGCGAGCCACTTCTTGCCTTAATTCCTCATTTTCCTTTGCAACCTTATCCGAACATGTTTCTACAACAATATTCTCAACAAGAACTTGGTCGCAGGGGTTATAATCATTAAGTAAATCAAAGCAAGAAGTAGAAGCATCTTTCTTAATATTTTCAGGAATTTCAAATAAAAATGCCTCTGGGGTGCGACCAATGTTTTCTAGCTTAGTAGTTAGCTCATTATTGTGTATGCTAAGAATTTCCATTTTCCCTAGCAAATTTTCAATAGCATCTTGGGAGCTAGCTAACTTAGCCTTAAGTTTTCATTCTTTTTAATAAGGCCATCATTGGTAGCTGTGGATGTAGCACTAGACTCTAGTTGCTCAATTTTAGTTGATAGCTCACAATTCAAATTTGCAAATGCTTCAAATTTTTATAGCAAACCTTTATAATCATTTTGGGAGATAATCAAATTATTTTTCAAAGTTTTAAGTTGAGCCTTTTGCTTAGTGCAAACATCCTGAAAAAATTTTATGGCTTCCGCAAGCTCATCTACGGAGGGCTTTCCCTCACCTTCATCATCACTACTACTTTCATCACTAGAGGATGGAATACTTATTTTACCTCTTGCCATAAGGCACTTGTGTGATGATCGTGATGAGGATCGGTGGTTGTGCGTCCTTGGAGGTTCATCTTCGCTTGAAGAATTGTCCCAAGTTTTGACACTTGTAAGCGCCTTGCCTTTGCTCCTCCCCTTTTTGGGTTCGGCCATAGTTGGACAGCTGTCCCTGAAGTGGCCCTTCTCCCCGCATGCGAAACATCATCTCTTTCTTTGCTTTTTCCTATCAATGTTAAAGAGAAGATCCTCTACCTGCAGGGGCACACCCATTAGATTAATCTTGCGGATCATCCCCATTACCTTTCCGACACGTCGGATTGTTTCTTCATCCTCGGAGGATGATGTTGATGGTTGATTATCTTCTTCATCATCACTTTCTTCTTCTTCCTCTTCTTCACTTGAGGAACTTGGAGTGGAAGCCTTCTTTTTACCCTTCCTTTCATCACATGCAAAAGCATATGGCCTTGAGGAAGTTGGCTCCTCTCCCCGACATATTTTTCGCGACATCTCAAAGGCCGTGATTTTCCCAATCACAATGGTCGGGGTCATTGAACTCAAGTCCTCCATGTTGTGAAGAATAGTGATGATGCTCCCATATCTTTGTTGTGGTAGCAGGGAGATAATCTTCCTCACAATGTCCGCATCACCTAGCTTATTAATGCCAATAGAATTGAGCTCATTAATGATTAGATTCAAACGAGAATACATATCTCTAACAAGCTCATTATCTTTCATAGCAAAAGAATTATACTCATTTAAGACTAGGCAATGTTTTTGCTCACGGACATTGGATGTGCCATCATGGAGCTCATGCAATTTTAGCCAAATCTCATTAGCAGTTTTTAATGTAAAAACTTGATTAAAAATATCCATGCTAAGAGATTCATACAAGCAATTTTTGGCTCTAGCATTTAAATGAATTTCTTTTTCCTCACTCGTGGTGGGTTTCTCGGGATTTTTGGGTGGTTTCATCCCGTCACGAGTGACTCTCCAAACACCTAGATCAACGACCTCTACGTAACAAGCCATTCTAGCACTATAATATGGGAAGTTAGTGCCGTCGAAGTGTGGTGGCCTATGGGTATCCATCCCTTCCTCTAAAAAGCGTAGGCTCTTTTAGCGGTGAAGCTAAAGCGTTTCAAATGAGCCAAACCAGGCTTTGATACCACTTGTAGGAAACGGGTGGCACCTAAGAGGGGGGTGAATTAGGACTTCTAAAACTTTCACTAAACTAGGCCACAAATAAATCCCTAGAGCAAAACCTATGCAAATAATCAAACTAGAGAGTACAAACTAGGTTTTATCTAAGTGTTGCTATCTCTACCGCAATGGCTCAGTTCCAATCTACACTATGTAAGTATGAATACAAGATTGAAACTTAAATGCTTAATATAAATGCGGAAGCTTAAAGAGCAAGGTAGAGAATGCAAACTCTCATGGATGACGCCGGTATTTTTATCGAGGTATCCAAAACCGCGCAAGGTCCCGACTAATCCTCGTTGGTGCTCCTACGCAAAGGGAAGCCCACGCGAGGGCCAAGCACCTCGGTCGAGTAACTCCGTAGAGAGCCGCGGGCCTTCTCCACACGCAAGTGGTGCTTCGCTTCCGGCTCCTTTCGGACGCTCCCCGCCGTCTCCACTATCGAGCTTCCGGCCGAAAATGCCGTGGGCCTCGTTCCCTCTGGTACACGGTGGCAGTCATGACACAAACGCGGTTGTCACGGTCTCGCAAGACTCTCGCTCAACTCGGTACAATTACAATGGCTCACGCAAGAGCCGAGAGGTTGTGTGGTTTTACAAAACTCACTCAACTAACTAGGGTTCACCTAGAGCAAGCGCTAAAGCGGTCTAACTAACCTAAGCACTTCGCAAAGCACCTACGCTAATCACCGAGTGATTCTATTAAGAACTTGGGTGTTTGAGCTCTTGGAAATGTGCACTATATGCCTTGGTATGTTGCTTGGGCTCCCACACCTCCAAATGGCCGGTTGGGTGAAGTATATATAGGCCCCAACTCAAATATATCCGTTGGAAAGCAGTTCTGCAGCTTTCTGCGGCGCACTGGACAGGTGCACCGGACTGTCCGGTGGTGCACCGGACATGCCATGTGTAATAGTCGTTAAAATTAGCCGTTGGAGCTTCCGAAGATGGCGTACCGAACATGACGCACCGAACGGTCCGGTGTGCACCGGACAGCCCATGCCCTCTTGTCGTATTTTGGCCATAACTTTTAGCTTTGAACTCCAATTTCGATAATCTTGTACTTTTTGGAAATCTTATGAAACTATCTACATCCCAGAGTTGAAGCCATATCAGTTTGAGCAAATTTGGCACACCGAACAGTCTGGTGTGCACTGGACATCCCATATGTTGGTGCAGTTTTTTCAGCAATTCCGACTTCGTATTGTGGGCATAACTTTTAGCTCCGAACTCCGATTTTGATGATCTTGGACTTTTTGGAAAGCTTATAAAATTATTTACAACTTAGAGTTGAAGCCATGTCAGTTTGAGTAGATTTGATTTTGTGAAACACTTCCAATTCAGTCAGCCCTTCCTCTCAACTTTGTCAACTTCACTTTTGTTTTACATCTTTGTATCTCACTTCTACTTCTTGATGTGTTGGACTCTTAGCATGTATAAAATGTCTTTAATATGACTTTGTAATGTATTATATGGGTCTTATAATGTCTTCTTTTGAGGTGTTGCATCCTTAGAGCCTCAGTCCAATCCACTTCGCATCCTATGAACTACAACACACAAACACTTGGGAAATACATTAGTCCACAGGTTATGTTGATCATCAAACACCAAAATCTATTAAGCTAAATGGACCGGGGTCCATTTTACTTACAGCGGGGTCGGGGTGATCCTCATCGATCCAAGCGGAGATCAAGTGAAGTACATGGTGCACCTTGAGTTCGAGGCCACCAACAACATGGCAGAGTATGAGGCGCTGATCTTTGGCTTATCAGCGGCCCTATCCCTGGGGATCCGCCAACTCCTGGTGAAGGGAGACTCCCAACTGATCATCAAGCAAGTCCGCGGGGAGTGGAGCTGCAATGAGCCCAGGCTCACAGCCTACCTTCTTCACGTGAGGAAGTTGGAGAAGGACTTCATAGCCCTAGAACTGCAATATGTTCCTCGGGCCGACAACTCAGCGGCAGATGACCTCTCCGTGAAGGCATCAACTTGGGCACCCATGCCCGAGGGTGTCTTCGAAAGACGGCTGCTGAGACCCACCGCCCAGCCTACCGAACTGGGCGAAGGGGGTGAGACTAGCACCTCGAAGCTGGCGGTCCTGGTGGCGTCCTAGAACCCACCAAAGGCTGCGTGTGCTACAAGGGAGCCTACCAGCCCCTAGCGCCGCAGCCAATATCTCAGAGTGGTCCTGATGCATGGATCTCTGAGATCCGGGACTACCTGAAGGAGAATATCCTTCCTGAAGACCATGTGTCCGCAGAATGCATAGTGCGGTTGGCTAAACGCTACACGGTGGTGGAAGGGATCTCTACCGCCGTGGTGCCAATGACATTCACATGCGATGCATTACCCAGGAGAAGGGTCATGAATTGCTCACGGAGATCCATGGAGGAGAGTGCGGAAGTCATTCATCATCCCGCACACTAGTCGGTAAGGCCTTCCGGCATGACTTCTACTGGCCTACCGCTCTCCAGGATGCAGCTGAGATGGTAAAGTCCTGCAAGGCGTGTCAATTCCATGCAAAGCAGATACACACACCAGCTCAGGCTCTATAGATGATTCCACCCTCCTGGCCATTCGCCGTATGGGGGGTGGATATCCTAGGATCATTTCCTAGGGCCGTTGGATGGTACCGGTACCTCTTCAATGCCATCGACAAATTCACCAAGTGGCTAGAGGCCACCCCTGTGGTCGACATCACCCAGGGTGCCGCTGTCGCCTTCCTCAAGTCCATCGTCTGTAGATTTGGGGTCCTAAACCGTATCATTACGGACAACGGAACCCAGTTTACAAGTCGAATCTTCCAGGAGTATTGTGAGGGCATCGGCACCCAGCTCTGCTTCGCATTTGTAGCCCACCCCAGGAGTAATGGCCAAGTGGAAAGGGCAAATGCAGAGATCCTCAGGGGACTCAAGACGCGCACCTACGATTGCTTGAAGAAACATGGTGCGAATTGGGTCAGTGAACTCCCATCCGTGCTATGGGGGAACCGGACAACACCCAGCCGAGCCACTAGGGAGACCCCGTTCTTCCTAGTCTACGGGGCCGAAGCCTGTCTTCCCCCGGAAATCATCATGGGCTCCCCATGGGTCTAGGCTTTCGATTAGTATATGCAGGAACAACTGCGGCGTGAAGACATGGACTTCATCGACGAACGTAGATGGCAAGCGGCCATCCGGAATGCACGATACAACCAAGCGCTCAGGCGCTACCAACAACGGTTCGTGCATAGTAGGGAGCTCCGGGTCGGGGACCTAGTCCTAAGGTGAGTACTGAATCGAGAAGGGCTCCATAAACTCTCCCCCAGCTAGGAAGGACCCTACAAGGTGACGGAAGTATGCCGACCCGGGTGTGTCCGCCTCGCCGCGACTAAAGGAGAGCCTCTGCCCAATCCCTGGAACATAGAGCATCTCCATAAGTTCTTCCCGTAAAAGCAAAGCTAGGGAATTCAGTTTTCTTCCTTTGTAACTAGGTAAGCACAAATATGTATGCCAGCCCGGCGAGGTCTGCCCGCATAAACCCGGCCTGATGGATTACACTCATGAGCATCAAGTTATGAAGAAAAGATTGGCGCCCTAAATTTGCTTTATGATGGTTTTATTCTGCTTAAGTTTACAACCATTTTTATCTAACCCACCCATATGGTTAATGGATCCTATGAGTGCACTACTGAAACTCCCTAGCTAAGGCTGTGTGCAGGTCCGGGTCCCAGTCGAGATTACCTCCAGGGGACCAGGTCACCAATTTTTTCATAACTATACTAGCATCCAACCTCGACAAGTCGAGCCCGCATCCCAAGGGGGCCAAGTACAAGTACCAGGAAAGGAGTTGACAACGACGCACACAACAAAAGGAAAGGAGTTGACAACGACGCACCCTCGTCTGGAAGTAGTACGCTCCCGAGATGGTCCTTGGCCTTCCCGGACTTCACCAGCACAAAAAAATGGCGGAAGAGAGAGGTACATGGCGCCACCCCCACGAACATCTCGCACAGGTGAGCGAAGATGGCCGCCTGAAGGATGGAGTGGGGAGTGAGGTGCTGGAGCTAGAGACCGAGATCCTCCAAAAGTAACATGAAGAAGGGCGAGATTGGCAATGCCAACCCGCACGAAAGGTAGGAGACAAAGAGCACAAACTCTCCGGCGGCGAGGTTGCCGAGGGGAGTAGCGCCGACCCAGATCCTCCAGGCGTGCACCGGTGCGCTCCATCCGAGCAGGCGGCGCACCGTGCCGAGCACCCTCTCGGTCTGGAAACTCTCAGGATGAACCAGCAAAGCCATGGCGACTACAGCGATGAAAAGCAGAAGAATGCGAGTGCAGCAGAGGTGCAGATGACCCGGAGGTGAAAGGACGCAGCAGTTAGAGAAAGTGCAGAAGCGTAACTGCTGGCCGCAGGATGAATCCCCTTTTCAAAAGAAGGCTCTCCTGCTCGCACCCCGGGAAATCACGTCTGAGGCGCACCTAGCGTTCGCAGTGACCCAGACCCTGACATGGGGGCCCGGGCCCACATGTCATGCACCTGGAGTACCAGCTTCCGAGCACGGAGAAGGCGAACCGTCATCCCGGGAGCAAACTGTCGCGCACGACCGCACGTCGTCTAGGGGCCGCTGAGGAATATTTTTAACTTAGGCGGCAGTAGCGAGACGCCCCGTGCGCGGCCCGACAAAACCGCCAGGCGTGGGGGGCCACGTACCTATCAGCTGCGGGGACAGATGTGGCAGGAGACATGGCCGAAGGTGGGTTGGCGGTGACTACGTCAGCAAGTGCCCAAAATGGCACGCAAATCGCCAATCAGGCTTTTGGCCCCACCTGCAGGCTTGTAACTCCCCTCTGAGGTGGGCCCGAGGTCCATTGTCAGCACCTAGAACAGGGGTACCCCATGTACAGTATGAAGGCACGATACCCTCGTATCTATCCCTAGACGCGTGATAAACAGCGCCCGACTCCTCCACATGGATGACTCTGGGGCCGCCATGTGTCCAGAGAAAGTAACATATACCACGATATCACCAGTGGATCCGGACCCCTGCATACTGAAAGGGAAATAGGGTCAAACCTTTTCCTAAATGATATTGGTGGTTGAATTGCCCAACACAAATAATTGGACTAACTAGTTTGCTCTAGATTATGAGTTCTACAGGTGCCAAAGATTCAACACAAACCAATAAAAAGTCCAAGAAAGGGTTCAAATAAAAAGAGCAAAAGACAACCGAAGGTTGCCCTGGTCTGGCGCACCGGACTATCCGGTGCACCACCGGACCGGTGCACCAGACTGTCCGGTGTGCCAGCGGAGTAACGGCTAACTGCGCCAACGGTCGTCTGCAAAAGTCTACAGTGAACAGTGAACAGTGCAACTACGCGCGCAGAAGTCAGAGCAGGCGCCAGAAGGCGCACCAGACAGTGAACAATGACTGTCCGGTGGCCCCACCTGTTAGAGCTCCAACGGTCGAACCCTAACAGTTGGGTGACGTGGCTGGCGCACCGGACTGTCCGGTGCGCCATATGACAGCATCCCCTCCCAACGGCCACTTTGGTGGTTGGGGCTATAAATACCTCCCAACCACCACACTTCAAGGCATCCAAGTTTTCAGGCAATACATTCAATACAAGAGCTATAACATTCAATACAAGACACAATTAGAGTGAATCAAAATCTCTCCAAGTCCCAATTCCACTCAAAGCAATAGTGAATAGAAGAGAGAGTTTTGCCGTGTTCTTTTGAGCTCTTGCGCTTGGATCGCTTTTCTTCTTCCTTCTTTCTTGTTCCCAAGTCAATTGTAATCAAGGCAAGAGACACCAATTGTGTGGTGGTCCTTGTGGGGACTAAGTGTCCCGATTGATTGAGAAGAGAAGCTCACTCGGTCTAGGTGACCATTTGAGAGAGGGAAAGGGTTGAAAGAGACCCGTCTTTGTGACCACCTCAACGGGGAGTAGGTTTGCAAGAACCGAACCTCGGTAAAAACAAATCACCGTGTCATACTCTTCATTTGCTTGTGATTTGTTTTTGCCCTCTCTTTTGGACTCGAGTTTATTTCTAACGCTAACCCCGGCTTGTAGTTGTGCTTAAAGTTTATAAATTTCAGATTTGCCTATTCACCCCCCCCTCTAGGCGACTTTCAATTGGTATTAGAGCCCGGTGCTTCATTAGAGCCTAACCGCTCGAAGTGATGTCGGGAGATCACGCCAAGAAGGAGATGGTGACCGGCGAGAAGCCCGCTACAAGCCACAGGAAGGCTCCATCAAAGGAGTCCGGCACCAAGCACAAGGAGGAATCCCCTCCACGTGTCAAGTCGCATCGAAGTGGCGACAAGAAGAAGATGATGAAGAAAGTGGTCTACTACGAGACCGACACTTTGTCATCATCCACCTCCGGCTCCGACGCACCGTCCGTCACTTCTAAGCGCCATGAGCGCAAGAAGTTTAGTAAGATCCCCCTACGCTACCCACGCATTTCCAAACGCACTCCTTTACTTTCCGTCCCACTAGGCAAACCACCCGTTTTGAGGGTGAAGATTATAACATGTGGAGTGATAAAATGAGGCACCATCTAACCTCACTCCACTCTAGTATTTGGGATGTTGTTGAGTTTGGAGTACAGGTACCATCCGTAGGGGATGAAGACTATGACTCAGACGAGGTTGCCCAAATCCGGCACTTCAACTCCTAAGCCACTATTATACTCCTCGCCTCTCTAAGTCGAGAGGAGTATAATAAGGTGCAAGGGTTGAAGAGCGCCAAGGAAATTTGGGACGTGCTCAAGACCGCGCACGAAGGAGACGAGGTAACCAAGATCACTAAGAGGGAAACGGTCGAGGGGGAGCTCGGTCGTTTTATGCTCAACCAAGGAGAGGAGCCACAAGCTATGTACAACCGGCTCAAGACCTTGGTGAACCAAGTGCGCAACCTCGGGAGCACCAAATGGAATGACCATGAAATGGTCAAGGTTATTCTTAGATCACTCGTATTTCTTAATCCTACTCAAGTTCAATTAATTCGTGGTGATCCTAGATATAAGCTAATGTCTCCCGATGAAGTGATAGGAAAATTTGTGAGCTTTGAATTGATGATCAAAGGCTCCAAGAAAATCATCGAGCAAGGCGCCTCCTCCGTACCCGAGGTACAACCCGTCGCATTCAAGGCGGCGGAGGAGAAGAAAGAAGAGTCTACATCAAGTAGGCTCCCCATAGATGCCTCCAAGCTCGACAATGAGGAGATGGCGCTCATCATCAAGAGCTTCCGCCAAATCCTCAAGCAAAGGAGGGGGAAGACTACAAGCCTCGCTCCAAGAAAGTTTGCTACAAGTGTGGTAAGCCCAGTCACTTTATAGCAAAATGTCCTATTTCTAGTGACAGTGATAGGGGCGACGACAAGAGGGGGAAGAAGAAGGAGAAGAAGAGATACTACAAGAAGAAGGGCGGTGATGCCCATGTTTGCCAGGAGTGGGACTCCGATGAAAGCTCCACCGACTCCTCCTCCGACGAGGACGCCGCAAACATCACCGTCAACAAGGGTCTTCTCTTCCCCAACGTCGGCCACAAATGCCTCATGGCAAAGGATGGCAAGAAGAAGAAGGTAAAATCTAGATCCTACACTAAGTATGCAACTTCTAGTGGTGAGAATAACTCTAGTGATGATGAGGATGATTTGCTTACTCTTTTTGCCAATCTTAACATGCAACAAAAAGAAAAATTAAATGAGTTGATTAGTGCCATTCATGAGAAGGATGAACTCTTGGATAGCCAAGAGGACTTCCTAATTAAAGAAAATAAGAAGCATGTCAAGGTTAAAAATGCTTATGCTCAGGAAGTAGAAAAATGTGAAAAATTAACTAGTGAGCTTAGCATTTGCCATGACACTATTTCTAACCTTAGAAATGAAAATGCTAAATTAATTGCTAAGGTTGAAAAATCAAATGTATGTGATGATTCAATTGCCAATCTTAGAAATGATAATGCTTGTTTGATTGCTAAGATTGATAAATTGAATTCCTCTCTTGCTAGCCTTAAGATTGAGAATGAAAAATTAATTGCTAAGGCTAAAGATTTAAATGTTTGTAGTGATGCTATTTCCAATCTTAGAAATGAGAATGTTATTTTACATGCTAAGATTGATGAATTAAATGCTTGCAAACCCTCTACATCTACCGTTGAGCATGTTACTATTTGTACTAGATGTAGAGACATTAATGTTGATGCTATTCATGATCACCTAGCTTTAATTAAACAACAAAATGATCACATAGTTCAACTTAGTGCCAAAATTAATGAGCATGAGTTAGAAAATGAAAAATTTAAATTTGCTAGAAGCATGCTCTATAGTGGGAGACGCCCTGGCATTAAGGATGGCATTGGCTTCCAACAGGGAGGCAATGTCAAGCTCAATGCCCCTAAGATATTGTCTAACTTTGTTAAGGGCAAGGCTCCCATGCCTCAAGATAACGAGGGCTATATTTTATATCCTGCTGGTTATCCTAAGGATAAGATTAGGAGAATTAATGCTAAGAAGACTCATTCTGTTTCTCACCATGCTTTTATATATAAGAATGAGGCTTCTAGCTCTAGGCGTTCTACCCATGTTAAAATGCCTAAGAAGAAATCTCCTACTGCATCAAATGATCATAACATTTCATTTAATACTTTTGATGCTTCTTATGTGCTCACTAACAAATCAGGCAAAGTAGTTGCCAAATATGTTGGAGGCAAACACAAGGGGTCAAAGACTTGTGTTCGGGTACCCAAGGTGCTTGTTTCTAATGTCAAAGGACCCAAGACTGTTTGGGTACCTAAGAACAAGGCCTAAATTTGTTTTGTAGGTTTATGCATCCGGGGGCTCAAGTTGGATCATTGATAGCGGATGCACAAACCATATGACTGGGGAGAAAAGGATGTTCTCCTCCTATGAGAAAAATCAAGATCCCCAAAGAGCTATCACATTCGGGGATGGAAATCAAGGTTTGGTCAAAGGACTTGGTAAAATTGCTATATCACCTAACCATTCTATTTCCAATGTTTTTCTTGTAGATTCTTTAGATTACAATTTGCTTTCTATTTCTCAATTATGCAAAATAGGTTACAACTGTCTTTTTATGGATACAGGTGTTACTGTCTTTAGAAGAAGTGATGATTCAATAGCTTTTAAGGGAGTGTTAGAGGGCCAGCTATACTTAGTTGATTTTAATAGAGCTAAACTCGACACTTGCTTAATTGCTAAGACTAACATGGGTTGGCTCTGGCATCGCCGACTAGCCCACGTTGGGATGAAGAACCTTCATAAGCTTCTAAAGGGAGAGCACATTTTGGGACTAACAAATGTTCATTTTGAGAAAGACAGGATTTATAGCGCATGCCAAGTAGGGAAGCAAGTTGGTGTTCATCATCCACACAAGAACATCATGACGACCGACAGGCCACTTGAGCTATTCCACATGGACCTATTCGGCCCAATAACTTACATAAGCATCAGCGGGAGTAAGTACTGTCTAGTTATTGTGGATGATTATTCTCGCTTCACTTGGGTGTTCTTTTTGCAGAAAAAATCACAAACCCAAGAGACCTTAAAGGGATTCTTGAGACGAGCTCAAAATGAGTTTGGCTTAAGGATCAAAAAGATTAGAAGCGACAATGGAACGGAGTTCAAGAACACTCAAATAGAAGGCTTTCTTGAGGAGGAGGGCATCAAGCATGAGTTCTTTTCTCCCTACACACCACAACAAAATGGTGTAGTGGAGAGGAAGAATAGAACTCTACTTGACATGGCGAGGACCATGTTTGATGAGTACAAGACTTCGGATCGGTTTTGGGCGGAAGCAATCAACACCGCTGTTGGGGACTTGTTCTCAAATGCTTCGTATTAAGAACAAGGCAACATAAAAAATGTTAAATGTTAAGGCCCTTCGTCCTACCAAACATTATTCCCCTTCGGGAATAATGAGTTCCGGACGAAGGTCACAAGAGACATATCTTCGTAAATATAACGAGTAATAACGAAGGATTCATACAAAACATGAAATGTAAATCATAGAATCATTTCTATTTTATTAACACAGAGAAATAGAAATGATTACAAATTACAAATGTACCTTCGGTCTTGAGAGAAGGTAAAAAGTACAAGCGTGATGCAAATGCCAATGCCAAGTCAGCATGAACAGTACGGGAGTACTGTTCATCTATTTATAGACGCGGGACGCAGCCCACGTAAAATTACATCCATGTCCATTACATTTGTTAATGACTTATGGAAATCTGTCAAGGCCCACGTAGTCTTTTCATCTTTAAGTCGGTTCCCCTTTCCGCTATCGTGACGAAGCTTCCTTGCACACAGCTTCGGCTGTGCACCTTCGTAGAGCTTGGTAATCAGCTCGTCCTTCGTCTGGTTCAGGCTTCGTCCTGACCGTGCTTTATGTTCATAATTCTGAGTCCGAAGACACCTGTTCTCATAATCCACTTGGAAAACATTGTCAAATCATGTTTTTGAGGACCTTCGGAGGACGAAGGCCCCCAACAGTAGCCCCTCGCAATATTAATTTGTTAATATTAAATTCAGATTGCGATTTGGACGAAGGCCTTGAGCCGAAGGTCCGAAAAAACACCTTCCCTTTGCTAGAATAGCAACATTCACTGACAAGCGGGGTCTTTCAATTTTCAACGCCCTGGGCGTATAAATAAGATCACATCGCGAACTCATTTGGTACGCATACTTGCCATCTGCTTCGGTCCACTAAATTTTTAGCTCTTGTGCTTTAGGATTTGCTGGTCTTTTTGATTTTGAAGCTTCGGCCTCGAGAGCAGTTTTTTAGCGTTTCCGAAGATGTCTGAAGGTAAGAAGATTCCTGCTGATACGAAGCTGAGTCTCGAGGAAGAGAAGAATCTGGGGTTCCTGATTGCGATGGCGGAGACCAATACAGAGAAAATCACCAAAGAGATTCTCGAAGGTTTGTCCGAAGATACTGATGACAGCGACAGCTATGATGTAGAAAGTGGTGGAGAAGAGGCCGAAGATCGACCATGGCGGCCAAGTCACACGGTTTTCGGGAAGACCACTATCAAGCAGAGTCATATTGATAATATGAGGGGGCGGTATTTTCGAGATATATCTATTGTGAGGGCTGACGCTGGAGAAAAGACTTCTCCCACCCCCGAAGAAGATGAAGTTGTAATCTTCCGAAGCTTTCTCAAAGCTGGGCTTCGATTCCCCCTGAGCAACTTTGTTATTGAGGTACTGAAAACATTTCAAGTCTACCTTCATCAACTTACTCCTGAAGCTATCATAAGAATGGGGATGTTTGTCTGGGCTGCAAGAAGCCAAGGTTTAGAACCAAATGCTAAAAGTTTTTGCAACATTCATGAACTGTTATATGAGACGAAGCCGTGGGGAAAAGAACAATATCACAATAATTTTGGGTGCTACAGCTTCGGTGCCCGCTCCGGGTCAAGCCGCCCTGTGCCAACCTTTCGGAAGAGATGGCCTGGAGCCTGGATGACTGAATGGTTCTATGTAAAAAATGACTTAACAGCGCAAGAAAATGTCAAGGGTATCATTATGCGCCCCATCTGGCAACGCTTCGGACTTCGAAGGCCGAAGGTTGAAATGGACGAAGCAGCCGAGGAATGCCAAAGAGCCTTCGGCATAGTCTGCTCTTTCATTGGGACAAGGGACTTGGTCCAAGAGCACATTGCCTTCAGGGTATGGCCACTTGCAGAAAAGTGGGAAATGCCGAAGGAGACCATTAAAGAGTCCGACGAAGGCGGACTGGTCAGACTGAAATACACATTCAAATATGCAGATAAATTTGTTGAACCTGATGATGACTGGCTGAAAAGCATTGAAACATTAAGTGATGAACTACTTGGGGCATATTCGAAGGCCGAAAATACTGCGCTATCAGCAGCCTTCGGAGGCCGAAAGAAGAAAAGGCTCAACCGTGTGTTTGACGCAGTCGGGTTTATGTACCCTGACTATCACTATCCGGTATTGGGTCGCAAAAGGAAAAATACTTCTCCTGCGACAGAAGCTACCACGAGTGCCCCTAGTGAGCCAGCGCCTCAAAGAAAAAAGATGAAGGTGCTCACCCATCGGACACGCTTTATTGAGCTGGCCACAGTGCCAGAATTCATTGGTGAAGTTTCTTTGGCCTCTGAAGCTACAGAACCAGCTCCAGTGCCGAAGATGGAAGAGAAGACTGAAGCGCCTTCAGCAGTAGAAAAACCGAAGATTGAAGGGCCAAAAACATCAGAAATTTTAAGTCCAACAAATGTCGACACAACAAAAAATCAAAAGGGCCCATTGGTGACCCCAAGAAGAAAAAGAATGGTGAACGTACTGGATGTCTTGGAGACAATTAAGTCTTCAAGCACAACCACAAAGGAGTCTGTTGAACTCGCTGAAGCATCTACGGAAGCTTCGAAACAACAAGCTGAAGCTGAAGCTGAAGCTGAAGCTGGGCCTTCAGAGCCCGCCAAAGAACAATCCGAGAAAATATCAGAACCAGCTTTAGTTGAAGAAATTGACACTGCCGCCCCCGAAGCTCCCTCCAGCATACGCGATTACATCGTGCGACATGCTTCGGGGAAGAAACTGTCCGAAGAAGAAATCTATGAAGCGAATCACTATGCTAGAGAGTTGAAGTATCCGAAGGGGGCAGTAGTATTCAATGGGACAAACGAAGATGATTTCCTGTACTGTCTCCCAGACAATAAAGAATTATCCGTGTGTCGGGAAATGGCTAGAAGCATGGGGTTCCCGAAACTCGAAGCTGGATTATGCGCCATGACGAAAGAGGATCTCGCAGACAGTCTTGCATATAATAGCCTAAAGGTATGGAAATTAAGCGTTTGAAAAAACTTTTTAATGCGTAATTCATTCCTTTATTCTTATATGGATTCTTTTTCATACAGGGCCTGATTCTGAGCAACGCATTAAGAGCCCAAAAAAGCGCCGAAGATGAAAGCTATAATATTGCGTTTAACAATTTACGCTCCGAAGTTATCAAACTGAGAAACGAAGCTCTGGAAAAAGATAAAATTCTGCTTACACTGGTAGATAAAGTGAAGAAGGACGAAGCTGCTTCAAAAGCTCAGGCCGAAGCTCAAAAACGTGAAATTAAAGATCTTCAGAAACAGCTAACTAGAGCCAAAGAGGAACGTGTGCTTGAGGAAACGAAACGAGAACTTAGTGATTATATGGTCAATAAATTGGAGTTAAGTGTTAAAGAGCTTCGTGCATCTCAGAGGAAATATTATGTTAAATCTGTAGAATGCGTGAAAAAGATAAAATCCAGCTTCGCCAGCGTTGGCGCCTTTTCTAGTGAAGAGGACTTTTCAAGAGGCAATCCCGAAGGTCCACTGGACTGGATTAGTCATGAAGCAGAAGCCTTCGAAGAAATCCTGAGCAGCCGCGGTGATATCTGCGCTTTTTCAGGCGCCAGGGGAGTTGCTGCTGTTTTGGAGAAGAAAGGTTGTGAACATATAAAAACCTTAGCTCAGTCCGAAGCTGCCCTGTCCCCTGAAGACATCAAAGATCCCTCAACCGAAGCAAGCATGGTTGGCGGTAAATTCTTTACTGATATCTGGGACAATGGCGGCCGAGAAATGGCGCAAGAAATAATTCAAAGAAGCGAAAAAGGCATCCATGACGCTAGGAAAGTGGCAGAAGCTGCCGAAAAAAGTACAGAGCCCGAAAGGCAATTAGGTACCAATTAGTCGCTCTTATTGTGCTGTAATTTTTATTTCAAACTTTGCTCACGGTTTGTAATAGTAATGAAGAAATGTTCTCTTCCCTCAGAAGCTGCTGGATCGACTGCCGACCCCCACACAAAAGGGGATGATGAAATTAAACAAATGGCCGAAGCTATCATGGACAAAGTTGTTGATCAACTTCTAAATGAAGCCGCCGAAGCAGTATTAAGAGAAGACTAGATGCTATTTAGAAAAAACATTTAAAGTGTGATCTATGTAACATTTTGTACATTTGAATGTAATATACAAGTTTCTTTTCATTATTCAATTCTTTACGATGCATGAAACTCTACATACATACCATTTTTGAGCCTTCGGCGAAAAAACACCTTCCCTTCTTTTCATGCTTCGTGAAGAAGACATTCTCCGTTAAAATTATTCTGATGAAGCACGTTCATGCTTCATAAAAACATTCTCCGAAGCTATACAACTTCGATATTGCTCTGATGAAGCTCGTCCATGCTTCGTAAAAATATTCTCCGAAGCTGTATTCCGAAGATTATCATTGTATTCCCTCGTGACTTTACACAATTTTCACTTTCTCAAAGCGTCCTTTCGAAGGTTGATACTGTGTCCCCTTCTTTTGCCAGATGCAACATGATGTATGATGCTTATGTTATGCAAAATGATGTGATGATGTTATGTTATGCAAATGACATTTGTTCCGAAGATACACACAAAATATATTCGTAAGCTCTGCATTCCCTTAGGAACGTCTTTGGAGCTTCTTCGTCTTTTACTTAGACGGTATAAGCTCTGCATTCCCTTAGGAACGTCTTTGGAGCTTCTTCGCCTTTTACTTAGGCGGTATAAGCTCTGCATTCCCTTAGGAACGTCTTTGGAGCTTCTTCGCCTTTTACTTAGGCGGTATCAGCGTTGACTTTTCGCTGTATGCTCTGCATTCCCTTAGGAACGTCTTTGGAGCAAAAAAAAAAAACTTACACTGCGCTCCCTTTGGAACGGCTTTTTGTAACTTCGGCAACTTACTCTGCGTTCCTTAGAACGACTTTTGGTTGCGCTGAAGGATCTTTAATAATCCGAAGACCCTCCTTGTTACCGCAAATTTTTAAGCTTCGGCAACTTAAGCCTGTAGAGAAGATAGGTTTTTCTGATAACCAACCACGAAACTATTATATGAAAACTGAAGTATGCTTTATTACACCGAAAACAGAACTTAAACGGAAAAAACTGCTATCAAAGTAGGATATTTGTCAATAAATGTGCTTCGACTCCGGCACAGTACTGTTGACTGTACGGGCTTCAGATTGCTCTCTGAGGTCCCTTTGGTGCGGAACATATTGGCTCCCTTCTGGCTGCTGGCCTTGTTGCAGCGGAGGTGGAGGCGGGGGCTGTTGCCATGAAGCTTGAGGTTGACTTGCCGAAGCTACAGAAACTGCAGGGTGGTTGCCCACGTACTCCGGGATGTAAGGCTGATGGTACGAAGCAGTATGCATGACCTGCTTCGGCTGTCCCTGTTGCGCTGCAGCTTCTGCTAGCTCCTTTTGTTTCTGGATGGTAACATGGCACATCCTGGTGGTATGGCCCTTGTTCTCACCGCAGAATAAGCAAAATGTCCTCCTTGGTTGATCTCCAAATCTCCCGCCGAAGCCCCTGGCGCCTCTGCCTCTTGGAGCTGGTGGCCGAAAGAAAGTTTGCTGCTGCCCCGAAGCCTGTGAGGAGCACTGCGGCCTGTTCTGCTGACTCCCCTTGTCATCATTTTGAGTGGAGTTGTGAATGGACCTGACATGCCTCGGATAGAATCTTCCCCCGAAGCCCCTGGTCATCTCAGAAAATCTGAAGGCCTCCTCCCTTCTTTGGCGAAAGTCATTATCAGCACGAATGTACTCGTCCATCTTTTGGAGCAACTTCTCCAAAGTCTGAGGAGGCTTCCTAGCAAAGTATTGGGCTGCAGGTCCAGGACGAAGCCCCTTGATCATGGCTTCGATGACAATTTCATTGGGCACCGTTGGAGCCTGCGCCCTCAAACGCAAGAACCTTCTGACATACGCCTGAAGGTATTCTTCATGGTCCTGAGTGCACTGGAACAAAGCTTGAGCAGTGACCGGTTTCGTCTGAAATCCTTGAAAGCTGGTTAACAACATATCCTTCAGCTTCTGCCATGAGGTGATCGTTCCTGGTCGAAGGGAGGAGTACCAGGTTTGAGCAACATTCCTGACGGCCATGACGAAAGACTTCGCCATGACTGCAGCATTGCCCCCATACGAAGACACTGTTGCTTCGTAGCTCATCAAGAACTGCTTCGGGTCTGAGTGGCCGTCGAACATGGGAAGCTGGGGTGGCTTATAGGATGGAGGCCAAGGTGTAGCCTGCAGCTCAGCGGACAAAGGAGAAGCATCATCGAAAACAAAATTTCCCTGATGGAAATTGTCATACCAGTCATCTTCGTTGACGAAGCCCTCCTGATGAAGGTCTTTCTGCTGAGGCCTTCTGTTTTGCTCATCATGAGTAAGATGGCGAACTTCCTCAGAGGCTTCGTCTATCTGCCGTTGCAACTCAGCTAGCCGGGCCATCTTCTCCTTCTTTCTCTGCACCTGTTGATGTAGCATCTCCATATCCCTGATTTCTTGGTCTAGCTCTTCCTCCTGAAGCGTTGGGCTGACGGCCTTTCTCTTCTGGCTTCGGGCCTCCCGAAGAGAGACGGTCTCCTGGTTGTGGTCCAGCGGTTGCAGTGCTGCAGCCCCAGCCGCTGAAGCTTTCTTCGGTGCCATAGCGAAGGTCTACAGCTTCCGAAGGTGTTCAAAAAACTCGAAATGGAAGTGAGTTCACCGGAGGTGGGCGCCAATGTTGGGGACTTGTTCTCAAATGCTTCGTATTAAGAACAAGGCAACATAAAAAATGTTAAATGTTAAGGCCCTTCGTCCTACCAAACATTATTCCCCTTCGGGAATAATGAGTTCCGGACGAAGGTCACAAGAGACATATCTTCGTAAATATAACGAGTAATAACGAAGGATTCATACAAAACATGAAATGTAAATCATAGAATCATTTCTATTTTATTAACACAGAGAAATAGAAATGATTACAAATTACAAATGTACCTTCGGTCTTGAGAGAAGGTAAAAAGTACAAGCGTGATGCAAATGCCAATGCCAAGTCAGCATGAACAGTACGGGAGTACTGTTCATCTATTTATAGACGCGGGACGCAGCCCACGTAAAATTACATCCATGTCCATTACATTTGTTAATGACTTATGGAAATCTGTCAAGGCCCACGTAGTCTTTTCATCTTTAAGTCGGTTCCCCTTTCCGCTATCGCGACGAAGCTTCCTTGCACACAGCTTCGGTTGTGCACCTTCGTAGAGCTTGGTAATCAGCTCGTCCTTCGTCTGGTTCAGGCTTCGTCCTGACCGTGCTTTATGTTCATAATTCTGAGTCCGAAGATACCTGTTCTCATAATCCACTTGGAAAACATTGTCAAATCATGTTTTTGAGGACCTTCGGAGGACGAAGGCCCCCAACAACCGCTTGCTACGCCATCAACCGATTATATCTACACCAAATCCTCAAGAAGATATCATATGAACTCCTCACCGGTAAAAGGCCCAATGTTTTAGAGTCTTTGGTAGCAAATGTTTTATTCTTGTTAAAATTGGTAGAAAATCTAAATTTGCTCCTAAGGCTGTAGAAGGCTTTTTACTTGGTTATGACTCAAACACAAGGGCATATAGAGTCTTTAACAAGTCCACTGGACTAGTTGAAGTTTCTTGTGACATTGTGTTTGATGAGACTAACGGCTCTCAAGTAGAGCAAGTTGATCTTGATGAGCTAGATGATGAAGAGGCTCCATGCGTCGCGCTAAGGAACATATCCATTGGGGATGTGTGTCCTAAGGAATCCGAAGAGCCTCCACAAGCACAAGATCAACCATCTTCCTCCACGCAAGCATCTCCACCAACTCAAGATGAGGATCAAGCTCAAGATGATGAAAATGAAGATTAAGAGGATGAGCCACCTCAAGAGGAGGACATTGATCAAGGGGGAGAGGCTAATGAACAAGACAAGGAAGATGATGAGGGACCAAAGCCACCACACCCAAGAGTCCACCAGGCGATTCAAAGAGATCGCCCCGTGAACATCATCCTCGGCGATATTCATAAGGAGGTAACCACTCGATCTCGAGTCGCTCATTTTTGTGAACATTACTCTTTTGTTTCCTCTATTGAGCCACACAGGGTAGAGGATGCACTTAAAGATTCAGATTGGGTGCTGGCGATGCAAGAGGAGCTCAACAACTTCACGAGGAATGAGATATGGCATTTAGTTCCACGTCCTAACCAAAATGTTGTAGGTACCAGGTGGGTATTCCACAACAAGCAAGATTAGCATGGTGTGGTGACAAGGAACAAAGCACGACTTCTGGCCAAGGGTAATTCACAGGTCGAAGGTTTGGATTTTGGTGAAACCTATGCACCCGTAGCTAGGCTTGAGTCAATTCGTATATTACTTGCCTATGCTACTTACCATGGCTTTAAGCTTTATCAAATGGACGTGAAGAGTGCCTTCCTCAATGGACCAATCAAGGAAGAGGTCTATGTTGAGCAACCTCCAGGCTTTGAAGATAGTGAGTACCCTAACCATGTTTACAAACTCTCTAAGGCGCTTTATGGGCTCAAGCAAGCCCCAAGAGCATGGTATGAATGCCTAAGAGATTTTCTTATCACTAATGGCTTCAAAGTCGGTAAAGCCGATCCTACTCTCTTTACTAAAACTATTGTAAAAGATTTGTTTGTATGCCAAATTTATGTTGATGATATTATATTTGGGTCTACTAACAAATCTACATGTGAAGAGTTTAGTAGGATCATGGTTCAAAAATTCGAGATGTCTATGATGGGGGAGTTGAAGTATTTTCTAGTATTTCAAGTCAAGCAACTCTAAGAGGGCACCTTCATTAGCCAAACGAAGTACATTCAAGATATACTCACTAAGTTTGGAATGAAGGGTGCCAAGCCCATCAAGACACCCATGGGAACCAATGGGCATCTCGACCTCGACATGGGAGGTAAATCCATAGATCAAAAGGTATACCGGTCGATGATAGGATGTTTACTCTATTTATGTGCATCTCGACCGGATATTATGCTTTCCGTATGCATGTGTGCAAGGTTCCAAGACGATCCTAAGGAAGTTCACCTTAGGGCCGTGAAGAGAATCTTGAGATATTTAGTTCATACACCTAAGTTTGGTCTTTGGTACCCCAAGGGATCCTCTTTTGATTTATTAGGATATTCAGATGCTGATTGGGCAGGGTGTAAAATTGATAGGAAGAGCACATCAGGGACTTGTCAGTTTCTGGAGAGATCCCTGGTGTCTTGGGCTTCAAAGAAACAAAACTCAGTAGCTCTTTCTACCGTCGAAGCCGAGTATATTGCCGCAGGCCATTGTTGCGCGCAATTGCTTTGGATGAGGCAAACCCTCAGGGACTATGGCTACAAATTTAGCAAAGTCCCTCTCCTTTGTGATAATGAGAGTACAATCCGCATGGCGGATAATCTCGTTGAACATAGCCGCACTAAGCACATAGTCATTTGGTATCACTTTTTGAGAGATCACCAACAAAGGGGGGATATCGAGATAGCCTATATTAACACCAAAGATCAATTAGCCGATATCTTTACCAAGTCGCTAGATGAGAAAACCTTTACCAAACTTAGGAATGAGCTAAACATTCTTGATTCTCGAAACTTTGATTGATACTTTGCACACATAGCTCATTTACATACCTTTGATCATATCTTTTATATCTATGACTAATGTGTTTTCAAGTGTAATCTTATGCTTAGTCATAGAATTGAAAGGGAAATGGAGTATTCGGCAAAGACGACGCTTCCACTCAACTCCATCGGTATTATCTACTCTTTGCCGGTATTTCGCATAGTTCTCCACTTTGGTAAAATCTTCACTCATATCTATTTGTTTGCCATTGGGGAGAAAGTAAAAGGGCTTATATTTCACTCACAAGTATCCGTTTTTAGTGATTCATGCCAAAGGGGGAGAAAGTATTAGCCCAAAGCAAAAGGACCGCACCACCACCAAATTCTAAAAATGAAGTTTTCAAATTAGTATCTTAATGAGTTTCCAAAAAGGGGAGAAAGTAACTTCAAAATTTGAAAAACCCTCTTGAACACTAAGAGGAGAATTTCATTGAGGAGGAGTTTTGTTTAAGTCAAAGGAAAAGCATTTGACACAGGGGGAGAAAATTTCAAAATCTTGAAAATGCTTCTTTCATCTTATTCATATACCTTTGACTATTTGTGAAAAGTTTTTGAAAAGAATTTTACAAAGAATTTGTAAAAAACAAAACTTATGGTGCAAATGTGGTCCAAAATTTTAAATAAGAAAAAACAATCCATGCATATTTATTGAAATAATTATATTGGTTTAATTCCAAGCAACCTTTGCACTTACCTTATGCAAACTAGTTCAAATTCTGCACTTATATATTTGCTTTGGTTTGTGTTGGCATCAATCACCAAAAAGGGGAGATTGAAAGGGAAATAGAGTCAAACCTTTTCCTAAATGATTTTGGTGGTTGAATTGACCAACACAAATAATTGGACTAACTAGTTTGCTCTAGATTATGAGTTCTACAGGTGCCAAAGGTTCAACACAAACCAATAAAAAGTCCAAGAAAGGGTTCAAATAAAAAGAGCAAAAGACAACCGAAGGCTGCCCTGGTCTGGCGCACCGGACTGTCCGGTGTGCCACCAAACAGTGTCCGGTGCACCACCGGACAGTGTCCGGTGCACCAGGGAGATCCTCTCTGAACTTCTCAGCTTCAGGAATTTGGGGAGCCACTCCGCTATAATTCACCGCACTGTCCGATGTGCCAGCGGAGCAACGGCTAACTGCGCCAACGGTCGTCTTCAAAAGTCTACAGTGAACAGTGCAGCTGCGCGCGTATAAGTCAGAGCAAGCGCCAGAAGGCACACCGGACAGTGAACAGTGACTGTCCGGTGGCCCCACCTATCAGAGCTCCAACGGTCGAACCCTAACGGTTGGGTGACATGGCTAGCGCACCGGACTGTCCGGTGCACCATATGACAGCAGCCCCTCCCAACGGTCACTTTGGTGGTTGGGGCTATAAATACCTCCCAATCACCACACTTCAAGGCATCCAAGTTTTCAGCCAATACATTCAATACAAGAGCTATAGCATTCAATACAAGACAGAATTAGAGTGAATTAAAATCTCTCCAAGTCTCAATTCCACTCAAAGCAATAGTGACTAGAAGAGAGAGTTTTGCCGTATTCTTTTGAGCTCTTGCGCTTGGATCGCTTTTCTTCTTCCTTCTTTCTTGTTCCCAAGTCAATTGTAATCAAGGCAAGAGACACTAATTGTGTGGTGGTCCTTGTGGGGACTAAGTGTCCCGATTGATTGAGAAGAGAAGCTCACTCGGTCTAGGTGACCGTTTGAGAGAGGGAAAGGGTTGAAAGAGACCCAGTCTTTGTGACCACCTCAACGGGGAGTAGGTTTGCAAGAACCGAACCTCGGTAAAACAAATCACCGTGTCATACTCTTCATTTGTTTGTGATTTATTTTCGCCCTCTCTTTCGGACTCGAGTTTATTTGTAACGCTAACCCCGACTTGTAGTTGTGCTTAAAGTTTATAAATTTCAGATTTGCCTATTCACCCCCCCCCCTCTAGGCGACTTTCACATACGTAGCCCAGACCCCCGGGTACGACCCAGGACCCCCACGATATCCCGTATGAGACCCGGACCCCACTAAGTGAGGTCCGGGCCACCCACGGCAAGATCCTGGGACGGTGCATGCCCTGACCTAGGTCAGGGACGTACAGGGGTCCGATGCTTATGCTTGTCAGGACTTCGACCAGGGTGCTTCCGCTCCCCGCTCAGGCGGAGACCCGATGCTACCACGTGGCCTAGTGCTCGTGACGTAAGCCAGCGGGCGGAGCCTGACGTAAGGCTTTTGGACCACGCAATCTTTACATTCATTGCGGAAAAGACGCGCCGCCTGTCTGCTCCTCTGGCAGGTGATGGGCCGCCTCGGCATTTAATGTGCCCCGTCCACTCCGCTGGCAGGCGACGACCAGGCCACCCTACGAGCGGCGTGCCTGTCCAATCAGGCAGCAGGCATACGCCCATACCACCGCGCACGCGTCGTGGTCATCATGACTTATACATTGCCAGGGAAACTTCTGCTGCAAGCCAATGCTACGGAGATCGCAGATATCAGGGCACGAGGAGATTGCACTAGATGAATGGCTCCAAGTACTACACCCATTTTGCCCCTGGGCCCACATGTCGGGGCTCAGTATTCTTGTATGTGCCCCTCTTGAACTATAAAAGGGAGGACACACTACGTGACAGACTTAGACTCTCAGACCCAAGTCATCCAATACACAACTCAAGCTCATGAGCAATACAACACACAGTGGAGTAGGGTATTACGCTCCGGCGGCCCGAACCACTCTAAACTCTTGCGTGCTCTTGTGTTCATCCAAAAAGTCTCACAACAAGCAGAACGCTTAGGCCCCCTCCTCATCTTAGGATTTAGGGCGGGTGCACTCCGCCACCGGCCGGAGATTTCCTCTCCGACAAATGCTATGTGGCTCGAGGTGCTCGTAGGTTATGAGTGAGAAGCAGACCGGCGCTGCGCTGTGGCTCGGTGCTAGGCATAGTTAAATGCGGTCGGCTATTTATGGCGAGTCAGTCTAGGATCGGGTGCGGGTTCCACTCGAGTGGTTCTCTTCTGAAACGTCTGACCTCCCCTGTCAGGTTCCGCCACGCCCGACTATGGGCTCAGTGCTATGGGGTTCGGCCGGGGGCGGGTCCTTTCATGGTTGACGTATCTGCATCTCCCAACTGACCAGCGGGCCCTAGCAGTCAGGGGTGCTTCTCCAGTGTGCTCGCTGACCAGTGGGTCTCGAAGATCGAGAGTCATTTCCCCGACAACATTCCTATATGACTACAGCAGGTTCAAGCAGGCGTCTATCAAATCTAGCATTTGAATTCATGTTGTAATAGTGTATAAGTAAACATTACTTGTTAGCAAGAACTAGACCTGACTTCATGCAGCCAATATAAGTTTTTGGCTTTGATTTATGCCGAGCAAGGGTAGTGGCAAGCATTCCTTCTTTGGTCATATGCACTACAGCAGTAAACAGAACTGAGTCAAAATAATTCTAAGAGGAAGTACCTGAGCCAAGCACATGCCTTACTTCACAAGTACAACATCACATGTTGGACAATCTGTCTAGAAAAAGTCAAGTGTAGCTTCTAAATCATCTCTTCTGTTTTTGCTACAAGTGCCCCATGTTTCCCTATTTATAAACTAAATTTCATGTCTGGATCGTTGAATCCCAACCTCTATCCTCCTATCGAACCAGCTTTATACATGTGTTGCATCAAAAATCATCCTATACAAAAAAATACAGGGAACACAATCAGTTTTCAGTCTGCTAATAAACTAATGAATATCAATGGCAATGGTAAATACTAAGAATATTTGTTCGTTACAAAATATGAGCAACAAATGAAACATCCACATCACATTAACAATATCCCGACTATTCAGAAACTTATAAAGCCCACAAAAAGAACAAGGTCTCGCCCTCCAGCACGGTCTGGTATGTTGTCCCGAACGCGCCCTTGGCAAGGACCTCGGCGGATCGGAGGCGCATAGCAGGTCCTCTAAGGTGGAACGCCCGCGACGGGCCGTCGAAGAAGACCATCCGGTTGGCCTCCCTGGCCTTGCCAATGATAGTCTTGGACTCCGGCGACTCCGGCCCCTTCTTCCCCCGCCCTTCCCGATGACCGCGCTGACGACCCCTGTCATCTTCAGGCCCTCACTGTTGCAGAAGGCGAGGAGCAGCACCTCGACGACGGTGAACGCAAGGACGTAGCCGCCGAAGGCAATGACGAGGATGGCTGCCTCGCTGAGCCTCACCCACCACCTCGACGCGGCGGCAGGAGGGTTCACGAGGCCAGGAGGCACAGCGGGCGGGCGCGTCAAGTTGCACCCTGCGAACGAGGTGGCGGCAAAGCGGAGGAGGGAGCGTGGCACACTGGCACGGGCCCGTCGAGGTGGTTGTTGGAGAGGCCGAGGTCCGGGGCGCAGCCGGAGAGCGAGTTGTTGGAGAGGTTGAGCGAGACGAGGCGGGTGAGGTTGGTCAGCTCGTTGGGCCTGTCGCCTGCCCTTGCCGCCGCCATCGCCACGGGACAGAGCCAGCGGCCCAGCGCTGGGGGCGGTAGATCTCGCTCGCGGGGGCGCGGTGGGTGGGTCATGGGTGGTGTGGTCTTGAATATAGATGTCCAAACTGACCGTGCTTGCCGGGCGATCCGAAACCCGGCACGGATTTGGTCCGGTACTAAACCGGTATGACACGTAGTGAACCGGGTCCGTGCCGGTCCGGCCCAATCACCGGGCCGTGCCTGGGCCGAAGGCGTGGCACAACGGGCTAGGCCCGATACGACCCGATTTTATTTTATTTTCTATTTTTTCATATAAATACATATATTATATTTGAATATAGAGTATAAAACACAAGAAACATGTGTTTTTGTTTGTTATATTGGTGTAAATAAATGTTTAGAGCTAATAAATATAGTTTAAACCCTAAAAATGCATACTTTTAGGATATTTTTATTATTTAAACGTCATATATTGTTATGAGCCCGTTAGGCCCGTCGGACCGTGGGCCGGCCCGGCACGATTATTAACCTAGCGGGTCGTGCTTGGGCCTCGCTTGGGGCGCGTGGGACGACACGGCATGGCTCGCTAACTAATCCGGGTCGGGCCAGCATGGTCCTAATCTGTGCCGGGCCTAGCCGTGCTTGGGCCGGGCCAGCATGACCCGCCCATTTGGACATCTATAGTCTCGAAGAGAGGGAGCGGACGTGAACAACTAGACATCACATTGAATGAAAAAATCGGGTCTGAGACCGCCCACGTGTCGTCACGCGCAACAGCGGGAGCGACGTCGTACCCCTCAAATGCCAGGAGGGGAGTGGCTAAAAATCCGATGGCTTTTAAGACTTAGGGCTGATTTGGGAACCCAATTTTTCCAAGAGATTTTCATTTTCTCAAGGACCAGGTAGACTAGGTCGTGAGAGCAAGATGGAGCCATCATATAGCGGATGCTTCAGAATTCAGATGCGCTACATTTAGAGTGTTCGGTCACATGCTCTAAATTTACCGGACGTTGTAGCATGTATAGCTGGACGGATGGAGGAGGTTACGGTCCATCAAATTTAGCGAACAAAACCGTTTACAGACTTTTGTTGGAGACAGTCTTAACCTTCCCAAACCGATAGAACACCCTTCTTCGAGAATTTTCTTGGACAAACCTCGAAAATTCTAACACGGGTCACTATGTGTTGCTCATAGCGGTCCACAAGATATGACTTCGGCATCACATAAAGATTTGCACTTGCTCCACTCTTCCCTCAAAACTCACGTGGATTGACTCGAACATTTAGGATATGTTTGGTTGGATATACAAGGAGAGATGGAATGAGACTGTAACACCCTAAAGTTCAAACTTGTGAAGACAAGGAAAAATTCTCAAGGATTTTAAAACAAAACACCTCTCCTTAAAGATAATCATAATTTAGAAGCTTCCACTCATGAATATGTTAAAAATACATAATTAAAGATACTTAGATAATCTAAATTGCCTTTTGGGTTAGGATATGTGAAAGAATTAGGGTTAACTATTTCTTAATAGATATAAGTTTACAATACAAATTTGATTTCCCTAGAACTAATAAAGGTAGGGATTATTCTACTATATGAATAAAAACTTGTCTAAAAAGGACTAAAATAAATAAAGAAATACATAAAATAGGCCTTGCACATTATGCTAAAGTTCTATATGTGTATCCAAATTAAGTGTTTGAACTTTAAACTTGTGTTGATTTGAAATTCAAATGGAAAGGAAAAATAGAAAATAGAAAATAAAAGGAGTGGGGAGAATACTACATAAAACAAAATAAAAACAGAATAAAAAAATTCTTCATACTTATATTATTAAAGTATACTATTCAAAATGAGGACAAGTTATTCACAAAGTTGAACTCAAACTTGAATTCAAATTGGATTTGAATTGGATTTGAAAATGGGGAAAAGAAAATAGAAAAAGAAAAAGAAAAAGGACACTATACCTAATTGGGCCACAGGGCGCCAATTCGGCCCACCTGGGCTTCCCCTGCGCTCGGCCCAACTCCACGTTCGACGCGCGCCTGCTCTGTCTCACTCTCGCGTGGGCCCGGCTCGTCGGTCTCTCATCCCCGCGCACACGCTCGGCTCCGTTCCACTGGCAGTTGGGTCCCATTCGTCAGCCTCCGCACGCCCGCGCCGACAGAAGGGCCCCACCGGGCGGACTCACGTGCGCGCGCTCTCGTTGTTTCGCTGATATGCGGGGCCCGCTTGTCGGGTCGTCTTCAACGACTTTGCCGAACGCGGCGGCGGATCGCGCGGACGTCGCCGTGATCGCCGTTCGGTGCACTCCGTTCGGACTCCGTCGTGAGCACTATAAAACTGAGCCCGTTACTCGTGGTCGCATCATCGACGCTTGGTTCGTGACCTCGCTGGCGACAAGCAAACCAGGAGGAACCATCCACCGAGGAACCGGGCCGCCGGCATTGATCCACAAGTTCATCATCGTCCGAGCTCCGGTGTTGGGTCTGGGGGCTTCATCAAGTCCCGCTGATCACGTCCCCGGCTTCGTTTGGACGGATTGCGCTCCGGTCAGCCCAGAATTGCTCATCGGAGTCCATCCTCCGCCGCGGTCCGCCCCTCTCCGTGGCCAGCTCCCTCCACAGCCCTCCATTCGCGGTACGTGCTCTAATCGTGTTCGCCATCATACCCTTTAGGTGTCGCACCGGTTAATTTGGGAATTCGTGGCGTTCGGGCGCGGATTTGGTTTACTCCGGCGATGGCTCCGCCGCGCGTAAGGGCGGCGCCGTCGTGGTTGGGGCGGGGTTGGGTAAATCGATGGGGGCCGTCGGATCGGGCGCGGACGGGTAAGATTAGAATGGGAGATAACGATTCGGTGATTTAAATCCGGGCCGTCCGTCTAGATCGGGCGAACCTGAGTGATCCCCGCATTTTAAAATCTGAGTCGTTGATCTCGGATCCAACGGCGCGCGCTGCGTACTGATTCAAACCCTCGTGATCTAATCTGGTGCGTCCGGTGTTGATCGGACGGCCGAGATCAAGCGATACCCCTTCGTCATGCCTGTTTTGCATAAGAGCCCCTCGGGTTCTGTTGAATCAACCCGCCGTCCAGTCTGACTGTGCGCTGTGTCTGTGGCATCTTACCCCGAGCCCCCTGCCCTTTTACAAATTTGAGGCCCAGTCCAGCACAGTTATAAACTGATTAAATGATTAGGAAATTGAATTTTTAATACAAAAATAATTCCTAAAACTTAGATAATTCATAGAAAATCCATTTTAGCTCCAAATTGATCCATTCCACTTTCTAAAATTTTGTAATAATATTCTCTACCATTTAGAATCACTGTTTTGACATGAACTCTGTCAGAAAATTTATTTATCATTTAATCATATTATAATCACCTTAAATCTTAGGAAATTCATAACTTGAATTCTACAACTCCAAAATTAATAATTCTTTCTCCTGTGATCTTATTTTATTACTGTGTATTTTGCATATATGTTTGGTGTAATGTTAATTTTGCCCATGCAATGTTTGTTTGAATTGCTACGACTAGCAGTGAGGATACGTATCACCTGAAGATCATCCTGCTACCTGGAATCTCAAGGCCCAGGCAAGTTGTGCCCTTGATCACTTCTTTTCACCTACTCATGTTCTAATTAATCATAATGATCTGCATAGGTTAATTTTGATGGGACCCAATAGGTCACCCTAGATTGTTTATCTCATTACCTTGTTCACCCCTGAATCACTTGGGTAGTTTGCTATTGCTTTATATGGTTTTGGGATAATCATTTATTACCTCCATGTTCCAATTCTAGTTGTTATTCTTGATATCATTAATGTTAATTGGAACATGGAGCGACCACCCGGGAAAACAGTGCTACCACAAGGGTAGTATGGGATGCCCTTGGCTGATTAATTAGGAAAGCTAGTGGAAGACTACCTTACCCGAAAGGGGCAAGGGCAGTAGGGGAGAGGTCAGTGCGGGAAGTGCCCTCGGGAGGATTTTGCTGCGATGGCGGTCCTGCAAGGGATTCCTGTACTGGATCTTCCTATAAACTGTAGCGGGTTTTCGGAAGCTAGTGGAACTTTGTAAAGGCCTCGTAGTGCTACCCTGCCTCACTTCCTTGGTAGAGGTGTATGGGATTCATGACCCCTTGGCAGATGGGTAACACGACTTGTGGGTAAAGATGCGCAACCTCTGCAGAGTGTAAAACTGGTATACTAGCCGTGCTCACGGTCATGAGCAGCTCGGACCCTCACATGATTAAATTATGGAACTAAATTCAATTTGTCATATGCATTGCATCGCGGGTGAAGTTGTTATTTACTTTTGTTCTATTACTTAATTGGGTTTGGTATTTACTTATACTTAGTAACTGCTAATAAAATTTTGACCAACTTAAAAAGCAATGCTCAGCTCTAACCATCTTCTTTGGTAAGCCTTACACTTTATGAGCTCCCACCTTTGGTGAGTTCATGCACATTATTCCCCACAACTTGTTGAGCGATGAACGTATGTGAGCTCACTCTTGCTGTCTCACATACACCACAGGTCAAGATCAGGTACTGCAGGATGATGCTCTTGGAGGATGCTGTGATGAGTTCGTGAGAGGTCTAGGTCGTCGTCTCCCAGTCAACTTTTGGGTTGCTGGACCGTTGTCTCCTTATAATGTAATTATTTATTTTGTATAGAACTCCTGTTATGTATAAAGATGTGACATTCGATCCTGTGCCACTTTACATCATATGTATGAGACTTGGTCCCAGCATACCTGGTGTTTGTGTTAACCCCGGGTTTTGGATCCCTAAAATCCGGGTGTTACAGAAGTGGTATCAGAGGAATGTTGACTGTAGGACGAAACCTAGATAGAACTGGACACCCATTATCTACTTACCTTACTCTGATTCTATACTTTCCTTGATCTTGTCTCACCTTCTACTGTCCTACTCTGATTAACCTTACCTTTGCTACTCTGATTCTTTCTGAACTTCTCTTAATCTATTCTTATCTATTTCCGCGTTACTCTGATTATTCTTACCTTTCATTTCTAAAGGCAAATGTGGATTTCACACTTTGAAATCCTGTGCTTAAAGTGAACTTTAGGAATAGGAGACCTAATCTTAGGAACAAAGACAAAACTATTTTTATCTATGTGCTTGAGTGTTTGTTCTTATGATACTTGTCTGATTTGGATCTTTGATTGAGTGTGATGGGTTGTGGAGTAATGTCCACAATTACATCTGCATATACAGCTAGGTATAAAGGATAGCATTTGTAAGATAACTAGACAAACTAGATTATCCCCTCAGAAAATAAATGTAGTATTCCGTATCTATCTCATCTTGGCACATTCTATCTTATCTTTGGACATTCACCTCGTATAACTATTACCCTAGTCTTAACATAAAATATTTGGTCCAGCCCTGCCAAAGAAATTCCAGTACATAACCAACTATTAGTTTGTTCATTCTATCTATTAAATGATTCCCTCGTAAAGCTATCTTACCATATGCTTCTAACTTAGATGGTCAATACCAGGCGGGGTGGTGGAAGTGATTTACCTGCTAATCAACAACCCCAACCACAGTCAGCAGCAATGAATCCTCCTAATCCTCCACAAGGCGGAGTTGATCCACTAGTCGCAGCTCAGATGAGAATGATGCAGCAAATGGCGGACACCATGGCAGATATGCGCACCCAAATGCAGCAAGAGCGCCAAGAAATGCACCGGGAAAGAGAGGATGCACGTCGGGAAATGCGTCAAGAACGAGAAGAAATACGCCAGGAGAGGAGGGTACAACAACAACAGCTGCAGCAACAACTTCAACAACAGCAGCAACAACAACAAATACCATTGGCTCCACCACCTGTTCCACCCCGGGACAAGCACCGGGAATTCATGAGCCACAAACCACCAACCTTCTCCAACTCCGCAGATCCACTACAAGCAGATGACTGGTTAAAGTCCATAGAGAAGATGCTCAATATAGCCCAGTGCTCGGATCGGGAGAAAGTACTCTATGCTTCGGGTCGTCTTGCTGGTCCCGCTGCAGATTGGTGGGATGCATACTGTGCAGCTCATGCTGCTGCTGATACAATTACCTGGGAAGAATTCTCCACACAATTCAGGAATTACCATATTCCTGCTGGACTCATGAAGATTAAGAGGAAGGAGTTCCTATCCCTCAAGCAAGGAAGTATGTCCGTGAGTGAATATAGGGACAAATTCATTCAGTTATCTCGTTATGCTCCCAGAGATGTTGAAGATGATGAGCAAAAGCAGGAGCTCTTTCTGGATGGTTTGATTGGACCCCTGCAATATCAGCTGGTATCGCACACCTTCCCATCCTTCCAAAGGCTATTGGATAAAGCTATTGCTGTAGAAAACAAGAGGAGTATATTTGGAGAGAAAAGAAAGGCTGTCAATCAAGGGCAGGCTGGAAGTAGTTCCCGTCCTCGCTATACTACCACTCCAAGTACACCAACTAGTGGCAGTTCCGGACAACAAACTCAACAGGCACCAACTGCTCCTTCAAAAGCAAGCACTCCAGGGGGACCCGTTGCTCCTAACACAACCACCATCAGGACATGCTTCAAATGTGGACAACCGGGACACTATGCCAACTACTGTCCCAACAGAGCTGCCTACACTACACCGGCACCAATGAAGCAAGGACAAGCCTCGGCAGGGAAGAGTCAGCCCCTATCCATCAACCGAGGATATGCCATCATACAGAAGTAGAAGCTGAACCCGGTGAACTTGAAATTCAAATTCAAGAAGAAGAGCCAGTTGGAGATGAAGTAGTTGGTGAAGAAGTCAACGAGCAACAAGAATAAAGAGATAAACATAGATATAGATATATATATATATATATATATATATATTTTACTATTTGTAAGACTTAAATATTAGTTTAGCCAGCAGTAGTATTTTACTATTTTAGTAATAATAATAAGGTCCATTTGACCCTGTGTTTTGCTAATAAGATATGCATCATGCCGAGATTTTGTTTATGCATATGTGTTGAATCAATATGAACATGCACCCTTTTTCCTTACAAATCTCGAGGGCGAGATTATTTTTAAGGGGGGTAGGATTTGTAACACCCTAAAGTTCAAACTTGTGAAGACAAGGAAAAATTCTCAAGGATTTTAAAACAAAACACCTCTCCTTAAAGATAATCATAATTTAGAAGCTTCCACTCATGAATATGTTAAAAATACATAATTAAAGATACTTAGATAATCTAAATTGCCTTTTGGGTTAGGATATGTGAAAGAATTAGGGTTAACTATTTCTTAATAGATATAAGTTTACAATACAAATTTGATTTCCCTAGAACTAATAAAGGTAGGGATTATTCTACTATATGAATAAAAACTTGTCTAAAAAGGACTAAAATAAATAAAGAAATACATAAAATAGGCCTTGCACATTATGCTAAAGTTCTATATGTGTATCCAAATTAAGTGTTTGAACTTTAAACTTGTGTTGATTTGAAATTCAAATGGAAAGGAAAAATAGAAAATAGAAAATAAAAGGAGTGGGGAGAATACTACATAAAACAAAATAAAAACAGAATAAAAAAATTCTTCATACTTATATTATTAAAGTATACTATTCAAAATGAGGACAAGTTATTCACAA
This sequence comes from Zea luxurians, assembly GCA_029449295.1. Lineage (NCBI taxonomy): Eukaryota > Viridiplantae > Streptophyta > Magnoliopsida > Poales > Poaceae > Zea > Zea luxurians. The sequence continues at coordinate 45,888,374 of JAOPSE010000005.1, read as the reverse complement.
AGTTGAACTCAAACTTGAATTCAAATTGGATTTGAATTGGATTTGAAAATGGGGAAAAGAAAATAGAAAAAGAAAAAGAAAAAGGACACTATACCTAATTGGGCCACAGGGCGCCAATTCGGCCCACCTGGGCTTCCCCTGCGCTCGGCCCAACTCCACGTTCGACGCGCGCCTGCTCTGTCTCACTCTCGCGTGGGCCCGGCTCGTCGGTCTCTCATCCCCGCGCACACGCTCGGCTCCGTTCCACTGGCAGTTGGGTCCCATTCGTCAGCCTCCGCACGCCCGCGCCGACAGAAGGGCCCCACCGGGCGGACTCACGTGCGCGCGCTCTCGTTGTTTCGCTGATATGCGGGGCCCGCTTGTCGGGTCGTCTTCAACGACTTTGCCGAACGCGGCGGCGGATCGCGCGGACGTCGCCGTGATCGCCGTTCGGTGCACTCCGTTCGGACTCCGTCGTGAGCACTATAAAACTGAGCCCGTTACTCGTGGTCGCATCATCGACGCTTGGTTCGTGACCTCGCTGGCGACAAGCAAACCAGGAGGAACCATCCACCGAGGAACCGGGCCGCCGGCATTGATCCACAAGTTCATCATCGTCCGAGCTCCGGTGTTGGGTCTGGGGGCTTCATCAAGTCCCGCTGATCACGTCCCCGGCTTCGTTTGGACGGATTGCGCTCCGGTCAGCCCAGAATTGCTCATCGGAGTCCATCCTCCGCCGCGGTCCGCCCCTCTCCGTGGCCAGCTCCCTCCACAGCCCTCCATTCGCGGTACGTGCTCTAATCGTGTTCGCCATCATACCCTTTAGGTGTCGCACCGGTTAATTTGGGAATTCGTGGCGTTCGGGCGCGGATTTGGTTTACTCCGGCGATGGCTCCGCCGCGCGTAAGGGCGGCGCCGTCGTGGTTGGGGCGGGGTTGGGTAAATCGATGGGGGCCGTCGGATCGGGCGCGGACGGGTAAGATTAGAATGGGAGATAACGATTCGGTGATTTAAATCCGGGCCGTCCGTCTAGATCGGGCGAACCTGAGTGATCCCCGCATTTTAAAATCTGAGTCGTTGATCTCGGATCCAACGGCGCGCGCTGCGTACTGATTCAAACCCTCGTGATCTAATCTGGTGCGTCCGGTGTTGATCGGACGGCCGAGATCAAGCGATACCCCTTCGTCATGCCTGTTTTGCATAAGAGCCCCTCGGGTTCTGTTGAATCAACCCGCCGTCCAGTCTGACTGTGCGCTGTGTCTGTGGCATCTTACCCCGAGCCCCCTGCCCTTTTACAAATTTGAGGCCCAGTCCAGCACAGTTATAAACTGATTAAATGATTAGGAAATTGAATTTTTAATACAAAAATAATTCCTAAAACTTAGATAATTCATAGAAAATCCATTTTAGCTCCAAATTGATCCATTCCACTTTCTAAAATTTTGTAATAATATTCTCTACCATTTAGAATCACTGTTTTGACATGAACTCTGTCAGAAAATTTATTTATCATTTAATCATATTATAATCACCTTAAATCTTAGGAAATTCATAACTTGAATTCTACAACTCCAAAATTAATAATTCTTTCTCCTGTGATCTTATTTTATTACTGTGTATTTTGCATATATGTTTGGTGTAATGTTAATTTTGCCCATGCAATGTTTGTTTGAATTGCTACGACTAGCAGTGAGGATACGTATCACCTGAAGATCATCCTGCTACCTGGAATCTCAAGGCCCAGGCAAGTTGTGCCCTTGATCACTTCTTTTCACCTACTCATGTTCTAATTAATCATAATGATCTGCATAGGTTAATTTTGATGGGACCCAATAGGTCACCCTAGATTGTTTATCTCATTACCTTGTTCACCCCTGAATCACTTGGGTAGTTTGCTATTGCTTTATATGGTTTTGGGATAATCATTTATTACCTCCATGTTCCAATTCTAGTTGTTATTCTTGATATCATTAATGTTAATTGGAACATGGAGCGACCACCCGGGAAAACAGTGCTACCACAAGGGTAGTATGGGATGCCCTTGGCTGATTAATTAGGAAAGCTAGTGGAAGACTACCTTACCCGAAAGGGGCAAGGGCAGTAGGGGAGAGGTCAGTGCGGGAAGTGCCCTCGGGAGGATTTTGCTGCGATGGCGGTCCTGCAAGGGATTCCTGTACTGGATCTTCCTATAAACTGTAGCGGGTTTTCGGAAGCTAGTGGAACTTTGTAAAGGCCTCGTAGTGCTACCCTGCCTCACTTCCTTGGTAGAGGTGTATGGGATTCATGACCCCTTGGCAGATGGGTAACACGACTTGTGGGTAAAGATGCGCAACCTCTGCAGAGTGTAAAACTGGTATACTAGCCGTGCTCACGGTCATGAGCAGCTCGGACCCTCACATGATTAAATTATGGAACTAAATTCAATTTGTCATATGCATTGCATCGCGGGTGAAGTTGTTATTTACTTTTGTTCTATTACTTAATTGGGTTTGGTATTTACTTATACTTAGTAACTGCTAATAAAATTTTGACCAACTTAAAAAGCAATGCTCAGCTCTAACCATCTTCTTTGGTAAGCCTTACACTTTATGAGCTCCCACCTTTGGTGAGTTCATGCACATTATTCCCCACAACTTGTTGAGCGATGAACGTATGTGAGCTCACTCTTGCTGTCTCACATACACCACAGGTCAAGATCAGGTACTGCAGGATGATGCTCTTGGAGGATGCTGTGATGAGTTCGTGAGAGGTCTAGGTCGTCGTCTCCCAGTCAACTTTTGGGTTGCTGGACCGTTGTCTCCTTATAATGTAATTATTTATTTTGTATAGAACTCCTGTTATGTATAAAGATGTGACATTCGATCCTGTGCCACTTTACATCATATGTATGAGACTTGGTCCCAGCATACCTGGTGTTTGTGTTAACCCCGGGTTTTGGATCCCTAAAATCCGGGTGTTACAGAGACGGACATAGTTTATATAGTATTTGAATGAGGGTTATATGGGGACGAGGTAAACACCAGCGTAATTTTTCGTGGCGGCGTGATCCCAAAAAATCGAGGGGACGGTGTCGTTCCGCCTCATCCTACTTTGACCTCAAACCAAACACATTATTAGATACAATTAATTATCATCATGTTGCATACTCCCTCCATCCCAGTATATAAAGTGTAACTACCTCTGGTTTAAAGACTAAGAAATATATTTAATTCTCTCTATACCACTATATCGATACATGTGTCTAAAGAGAGCATGTCTTATATTATGAGACAAGAGCAAAAAGTGGTTATGCCTTATATTATGGGATGGAGGGAGTATCTCTTAATAGTACAATATGGTTGCCAACTCAAGTTCAAGTAAAAACAAATTTAAACTGCTTGAGTTAAGCTTCTTTGAGTCTATGCCATATCTTTCATTCTTCATCAATAGAAGATGCCAATTTCGATTGTTGTTGAGCATAGCTATCTTGAGCATGTGATCCAATTCAACATATAAGACTAAATTCAAATAGATAAAGCACTTCTAAGTTCTATCAAATGATTCAATAATGATTCATTCCCCCTCATAATATAATTTCCTCTAGTTTGATTAGTGATGACTAAATGCAAGTGCCCTCTTTGTAGTCATGGTTCTTCAGCGCGCAAACCATCGCTTGCCCTTCAGTCCTATCTTCACTCTAAAGGCCCATTCCAAGTTATATCATGATCTAAAACAAGTAAACAACATTAAACATATATTGAAGGCAGCATAGTAAAAAACCATTAACATTGGTTTGTATAGCAAGCTTTCTAAACAAGACCATTCTATATGTAAGATCTCATGTCTCATAAATCTAAGTCAACCATACTTTTTTTCATTTGAACCATAGTTGTCCCATATTATATTTAGTTATTTCATCAATTTCATTTGCATTGTTGTCTTCTCCAAGGTTTTCAAGTCGATAAGTCAAGTCGAGTCGACAAAGTACCAACTTGGTGACTAGTCGATAAATCAATCGACTAGTCGCCGACTTGCCAATATAGTGGTTGTTTTGCCTATATAATGGCTTCATATAGACAATATAGCATTTATATATATGAAGAAAGAGCATGTTTTACCTCATTTAAAGCCTGAAATTGAACGAAACTGAAATAAACAACAAGTCATACCTCATTTAAAGCCTCAAACTGAACCAAATCAGCCACATAAGTGATAAGTCATAAACTCATAAGTCATAACAGCCATATAGTTCAAATTGAAAAACAAATAGCAAGAAAATATAGTTCAAACTTGAAAGTAAATATGCCTCATTAGATAGCTAAGCTGCTGCTGCAGCTAGATAGATACTAAATAGTATGTACCATAAATATCTCCTAAATCAAGATCATCCATTGCATTTTCTCCCAAAACAAGAAAAAATGTTGTGTAATGGAGCTTTGGGCTGAACCGACTTGTCAGACCAATTCGACGACTAGTCGACTTATCAGACCAATTCGACGACTAGTCGACTGAGTCGTTGACAAGTCGTCCGACTTACCAGAAAAGTCGAGCCGGCTCTCCAAGTCGAGCTCCCAGGACCGAGTGGACGACTAGTCGACGACTTAATTCTCTTCCATCATTCCAGACCTACTCTAGCTGAAATGTTTCTGTAATTTAGCTGCTGGGCGTCGACTCTTTGTTTCGAGGCCCAGTCCATGTACCAAACGCTCGCTCCTTAATTACTGACATTGATAGAAAACGTTGCTGCATGGCTAGAACATCTCATATCTAAGTATAACTACACGCACGTAAGTAATGAACTTCATCAGTTCATAACAGTCACGACTCAAGACAAGAAACAAGCTTGCTATAGCCGCAACGGCTGCAAACATGATTACACGGGACAAAACACTGTCGCAGCTCTTAAAACCTACAGGCGCAGGATTCCATATCTAAGCAGGCTCCAACTGACCGCCTACTGCAGAGATCATTGCGCGATGATGCTCGTGGCTTTACCCCATGGCTAAACACCACTACCTGATGGCTCGTGGCCATTGGCCATGGCTGCTGCAGCATTCTCTAGCTCAGAGCCAAGCGCAGACATGGCACTTCCGTTCTGCTGGAAGAAAAAAAAAATAGACAGCAACTTAAGTGTCAACCAGTTGATTATTTCAGAAACCGAAGGCATACAGTTTATCAAAGTAAACAAGGCAGGAGAAAGTAATGGAAGATGTGTAAGAGGCAATGGAAGAGGTGTGTAAGAGGCATTGTAAGAGGGTGATAAGGTAATCCATTTTATACAGTCCCTAAAATGCTATGAACTATGAAGAACCCTATCACTTTGAGCTAGTCTCAAGTCCAAGCAAAGAGATAACAATTCACCAGTAGTAACGGAAAGAGAAGATTAGCAATAACTATTGTTTAGTGGAGCAATAAATATCTTTTTCAGTTTCAAGTCTTAAGGGAGAAAATGACAGATGTAAAAGGCAAGCACCTACTGTACTTGACAACGTTAAAGAGATAAGATCCATTTGTTAGAATTGGATACCATCGCTAGGACAGAGATCATGCAAGGTGGATTACTAGTCAAATAATTAGATAAGAAATCGAATATTCTGAGCAAAGGATTTTCACTTACAATTTATGACACATCTTAACCCAACAAGATCCCCACCAAGCTTAGGTAGAAAACATATGCAAAGCGCAGAGAAAAGAAAAACTTACACCACCATTTAGAAGCGGAGCTGATTGTTGTATCGATTGAAGAGGTACAGGAGATTTGGATAGGTCCCTCAGGAGACCCTATAAAGATGTGAATGGACGATCAACCCTAGATTTACTTGCAGTTACATAATACTTCGTCTAAATTTACATGATCAAGCTAATAAAACAAACATAAGTTTCTTATTTTTTAAAGTGGGTAGATGGGATCAGAAACAATAAGGTATATTACGAGGTATTTTCTCTAATGCAGTCACAACAAAAAAGAACGAAAGATCAACTTCAATAGAAAGTGGATTTTATCACTACAACAGAAGCAGACAAAAAAAATCACAGCACCACCAGAAGAGTGCTTCAGTACAGATTAGACTGCAGTGGCACAATACAAATATAGATTGATACGTAGTATTTTGTAAATAATTACAAGGGTCAGCAAAACTTCAGTGTACCATCATGATTGTACTAAGCACCCAAGGCAAAGAACCTATCAAAATTTTGTTTTAAAGAAATCTTAATACTCAGTTGTTACATGTTATGTTGGGTGCATTTTATAGTTTATAAAAACAGCAACTGCCTTCCCAAGCATGTAAGGGCACGCTAAAAGGGGACCACTAGCCTGGGTCATGGTTCTGGCACGCGGTTTTCTTATTCACACACGCCTCTTGATCCATTACTCCATTACATAGTCTAAGCTATAAACAAATAAGTTTCGAAGTTTCAATGATCAATAAAATCTTGGATCCTAATTGTACTGCTAAGCAATCGCAAATACCTTATTTGCCCACATGAGGCCACAAGCGTTGCATAGTGTTCTTGGTCCATCAGGTCCCCGACGCATCATTGGTGTAGCTGTTGCATTAATACCACAGTGATGACATCTGAAAGAATTGGACATCAGAACAATTCAGAAATGATGGTTCGTTTTTAGTTTTTAATGATTAAAAGGAACTCCAATCACATGCAACATGAAAACATAATACCCACAAAACAAGAACCTTTTGAAAGAAGCATGTGCCAATGCATGCTAGGTACCAACAAACAGTTCTTTTTCTATTAGCAAACTTGCTTGTAATGTTGCACAACAGTTTGAAGTTTGATTAACCAAACCATGCCTAAACCAGCTGGAAGCTGATCTTAGACAAAATAGTCTGTGAAGTACAGACCTATGTAACCACCAGAACCAGCAAATTTGGAGAATCTCGAGTTCATGACTGATGCGCATGGTAATCTCGGAAGCAGAATAACAAAGATTTCGACAACTACCAAGACCACGACATTTGATTGCTAAGATTGTAGGGGCATATCATGTGAGTAACAAATGAACATTCTATGTGCTGCTAGATGAGAAGTACTGAGGTACTATCATACTATGGTGTCAACCAGCAAGACGTGTAGTAACCACAGCATGGTTAATTGATTTTTTGTATTATATCTCAGATCTGTACTTCTTTCTCGTAATTGTTCCAGAGAACAAACAAGGATCTGAAGTCCATGGCATCAACAATGAAATAACAAGAAAAATCTGCAATAGCATCTTTTAACCATCTAAAAACATTGCTGCGTAAGTCAAACACATGTAAACCACAAGCAAACTGGAAAGACTTTTGTAACTCACTCAGCAGCAGATGGAGGTCGGCCTTCAACTAGTGCCCAATTCGGAGAGCCATCTGCAGCTGCCATTTCTGATGCTGCTATTTCATCAGGCTTTGGTTTTGAAGATGTAAACTGACCTCTATTACGCTGCATCCTACAAATACAAATAAACTGTGTAAATCGCAATAGTGCATATGCATGATCGTCTATGATGAAGAGGACTATATAGCAGGCTCCAATTGCAACATCGAACATACCATCATAATCATATGTTTAAATCAAGAAACACCACATCAGTATCCACAACCATTAGGGCAGACCCAGTGCCGGAGGCTCCCACATGAGTGGGGGGGGGGGGGGGTCTAGGGAAGGGATAAACCGAGGCAAACTTTCCCCCGCAAATGCGGAGAGACTGCTTCAAACGAAAAACCTGGTGACTCAATGAGATAGCTCCACAACCATTAAAACAACATGAATAGACAAAGCTGCTACGTAACCAAAAACTACTCAATGGACTGATTAAGAAATAATGAGAAATAGCTATAAGCTGAGCAACTTTTTGCGCAACATACATGTCAACTTGTGAAGTACTACATACAGTCACTCATGATTCAAAGCATTCCTAAGGACTACCAAACATAGGCACTACTTAAGGAAAATGGCAGACCCAGTGCTCGAGGCTCCCACATGAGTGGGACCTGGGAAGGGATAAACCGAGACAAGCCTTCTCCCGCAAATGCGGAGAGGCTGCTTCGAACACACAAACAATGACTCGGTGACACAACTCTCACCACTGCACCAATCCTGCCCTTCTAGGCACTACTAAAAAGACCACATAAAAACAGGGTTCACGAATAATTGATTTATTCTAATCATAATAACTTGGAAAATGCCATGGAGTTAGGACATGCATCTTCCCACTTGGAACTAGTTATATTTGAACAAATGTACACAAGAGATGTACTGAGTTTCAAGGGCAATACAATACCATACAACAGAACAAATCCTTGGTTTCCAATCACAATTTAAGTTTATTAAGTTCCAACAGAACAAACTTAATGGCACTTTAGATAGTGCGAACAGTGTATCCAGCCAATGTTAAACAGCTATCACCAACCTAAGTGCAACTTCCTTCCGGACATTGTATCGGATCTTCTTATCAAAATTCCGCTCCTTCCGCTTTTCCCTAAATCTCATCAGTGATGCCACCCGATGTGGAAAGTTCAACCTCTGAAAGGAGGAGACAAGCAAACACAGGTATGTGAACTATCCATTCCAGTTTGCAGTTACTATGGACATAGTCACCGGCATTATTATACATAAGATTCAACATCACATATCCCAACCTTACTATAAGGTGCAGAGGACGACGCTCCGCTCAGGCTACTCAGCTCCCTGCCTCCAAGCAGCAGAAGCACGGCTTGGACCTGCAGACAGAACCAAAAACTCTCATCGGTCTAGCGAATTGAATTGACTACACGCAGAGAAAACAAGTTCACGTCTACAGAGGGCAGAAGAGGAGGGGCACCTTATCAGGGGAGACGGAGTCGAATACATAGACCTCGCCCTGGAACGAGAGGGTGAGCTGGTTGGTGGCCATGGGTGGCACGGTCCCAGGCACCAACACCGAGTGCGGGTCCATCTGCGCGCCAGCGGCCGCCGCGGCGGCGGCGGCAGCAGCATCTGCGTCCATGGTAACGTGCTCCACAACGATGCCGCCGTGCTGCCCTTCCTGCTCGTCGTCGTCGTCCTCCTCCATCTCGTCTTCCTCCTCGTCCTCCCCTTCTTCCTCCCCAACATCCTGCTCGTGCCCCTGCAGCAGCTGCTGTTGTTCCGCGCCGAAGCGGCTCAACGCCTCCGCCTCGGCGGCGGCCGCCACGAGGTGCTCCACCGACGGGGCAACGGCGGCAGGAGGCGGGACGGCAATCCCGTCCGCCGGCTGCGGGGGCCGCTCGGGCCCCCGGCGCGGCTGGTAGGGCTTGCTTCCGTCATGGTGGGAGTGGGACATTGATGGACGGTGAGGGATCGGATCGGATCGGACGATGGGGATTGGGGTGGAGGGTAACCCTACCCTTAGGATTTCGATCTGTTTTCGATTTGGAGGGTGGACATGTAGGCCGAATTTTTTTTTTGTTATTTAATCTTTTTGACCGAAACTTACATTTAGGCTCCTGATAACTTATTTTAGGATTTATACCCTTAGCTCGATGTCATAGGCTATGACGCCAAGCTTACACAGCTATGACGTGGTGTCGGCGACCAGCGGCGGCTAGAGCTAGTGTGGCGCATACGTGGCTTTCTAGCTCAACGCCATAGATCTTGGTGTCGAACTAAAAAGTCCTATAAATCGATCGTTCTACTGGTCGAGAGCTGCGACCTCCTCTTTTCTCAACTTTCTCTCCATTCCAATATTCTTAAAAAACGACCAGATTTGAGTTGGAAAACTTTGTATACCAAGTTATGGTGTCTCACTGATTTATTTTTTATATTGGGTTGTAATTTTTCGATTATTTGTTTTGATTGTTGCTCCTAGGATATATAGTTGATATGATGACTATAATTTATTAGATAGTTTGTGAAATACGATTATACAAAGATCTGTGGTGTTTATAAAATCATTTCTGCTATTTGCATATTGTATGTTATATATAATCGCTTTTTAGATGAAAGACATATATCGAGAGGCGTTGTGGCAAAAAGAGATCGTCCTTGTGAGTTATATCGGATGTATCTAGTAAGGATGTTCTTGTTCCTCATAATCTTTCTGTGCCTAAATGTGACTGTGGTGGACCGACTTGGGTATGTCAATCCAAACATCCAGACACGGCTGCTTCTACCTTTGTGGCGATTTTAACGTACGTAGCTTATGACTTGTGAGTTATTATTGTTTACTAGATATGTACTAATGCTTCGTTCTATTTTTCTAGGAGCACCTAAAGTGTTTCTTTTTCCCGTGGATCGACGGTCCTGATAAATTTGACCATCGATATCTTATTTTTGCTAATTGGTTGTGTGTAAGGAGTAGTAATGAGCGTTTTAAGCGTTGGGTTCCTCCTCCCCTGAATCATCCACCAATGACGAATACGGAGAATGAGGTAGCAACAGAAAGACGTCTGGAGTCGCGCCTCGATGCGATTGCGGAGATCGTGCTGTCATCGACGAGGACACTACGAAGTACTTCGTGTGTCCAAACATTGATTATGTGAGTGCATAACAAATGTCCTAACTTGTGTTATTTTTTGCACAAATTCACTAAATTATTCTCCTGCAGCCATACGAGTAGCATAGGTGTAATTTCTTAGAGTGGTCGTATGGTCACATGTCCCATTGGCTAGAGCTAGAGGCAAAGGAAAAGAAAAAATGAGTGTGCAGAAGAATTGAAGTCTAATCCAATACTATGCAAATGTGGTATTGAAGCTAAGTTTGGATTAGTTCCTTTCGAGCTTGGTGTTGGCTATTTTTATAGACATGGTAGATTACGGTGAGGTTGATATTTATTTTTTGTTTGCATCAGCTACAATGTTGCACCCGCACTTACTGTATTTTGTGTAGGAGACGAGGAAATGCGGTTGGGAGAGATACGACGACAAAGAAGAAGTGACGCATACAATAAAATCCAAGAGACTAACGGGACATAAGATGCGTTGTGGATCTCAGCTCGTTGATTCGTACATTAACGATCACATACATGACATGCATAGGTTCACGAAATCAATGTGTTTTGACAGCTCGATGCGTGCAGAGCAGAGGAGGTTGAAGACGGCAAATGAGAAGAGAGCACGGGATGCAAGGGAATGGGAGGCGGCTAGAGCCGAGAAACAGATGTTGGGGAATCTTGTTGGTCGTCTCAGTGGAAGTGAGTGAGAAAAATGACATGATAGTTTCGCTTGTACAATTTATTTATCCTAACTTTGCAAACTTATTTGTCTCATTACATTTGCAGAGATTGGATGTGTCGTGAACTATCTCGTAGATGAGGCTCGTGCAAGATACGTTCAGGAAAAATAGCGACGGTTGAGCTGATGGAGGAGGACACATCAAGGTTGAGTGAGCTTATCACTCTCGCTGAGGCAGGATTACATGGGCAAGAGGAGGATGACACATCAAGGTTGAGTGAGTTTATCGCACTAGCTGAGGCAGGATTACATGCTCAATAGGAGGAGGACGAGTTTATGTCTCACGTCGCCGAAGAGGTAGAGGCCGCTTATTACAAGCAGAAGTGTGATGAGGCTGAGGCTGAGGACCAGCTATTTCCCTAAGCTGCAGATGAAGTAGAAGCCAATTATTACAAGAGGAATGCGGAAAACTATATTGCAGGTCAATGCAGCAAGTGGAACGAGGTTGATGTTGAGGATTGCGCGACGGATGACTCTGATGATGAGTTACTTATAGATTGTGATTCTGATTAAACAAGCTAGTAATTTGTTATGTAGTACTTTCATATCCAAAATATTTCCGAACCCTAATGTTTTAGATTCGTAATGTTCCTATTGCATTGTCATGTTTTTTCCAATTCACCAAAAAAATTGCAAGAGTTTCCCTTGTTTTATTAATAGTTATAGTTGAAATAATCACATATTATAAGATATCACCACATTCCAGCATATAATACATCACATTAAACACAGAATATCACAAAGTCTACATAATTCACATCACAATCATTATATTGTCCACATCACAATCCCCACATCACATAGGCCACCTATTGGAACACAAACGAATAAAAATCCAGAAGTATGGAAAAAGATGCAATGATTGTACAAGTTAAAAAATGTGGAAGTCGTTACCTGTCGACCATAGCTGTCAACGTCGTAGGGTTGAATGTCGGCGACCACGGCGAACCTGGAACAATACGACGTCCAAGCCAGCCCTCTCTAGGAGTGTACCTGTCATCGTACCGCATCTCCTCCAGAACATGGATAACTTTCGAACAACCACATCTAAACATTGAGGAACAATCATTTTCACAATTTTGACATATTTCACTCAGTCATCTTCAGAGCCAATGGAGATCAACCATCGGACAACTGTCCCAGATGCAACATGGGACAATAAACCCTTAATTGATATGCTAGGACCGTTTAAATTGCAACTAATCTCATCACAAGCTCGAGCAAAAATTTGGCCAAAAGAGGGTCTTTCATCGAACATCACGGTCACCTTCTTCATACCATAAAAACTAACATTCCCATAATGAAAGTCGCCTAGAGGGGGGTGAATAGGCAGAATCTGAAAACTATGAACTTAAGCACAAACTACAAGTCGGGGTTAGCGTTAGAATTAAATCCGAGTCCAAAAGAGAGGGTGAAAAACAAATCAAAACAAATGAAGCGGATGACACGGTGATTTGTTTTACCGAGGTACGGTTCTTAAGAACCTACTCCCCATTGAGGTGGTCACAAAGACCAGGTCTCTTTCAACCCTTTTCCTCTCTCAAACGGTCACTTAGACCGAGTGAGCTTTCTTCTTAATCAAATGGGTCACTTAGACCCCTACAAGGACCACCACAACTTGGTGTCTCTTGCTTTGATTACAAATGTCTTAAGAACAAGAATGGAGAAGAAGAAAGCCAACCAAGCAACAAGAGCAACAAAAGAACACAAGTCGATCTTCTCACAAGTCCTAAAAACTAGAGTTGAATTGTGGACTTTGATTTGATCGGAGGCTTTGATTTGTGTCTTGGAGTGTTGTGTATTGCTCTTGTATTGAATGAGGAGTAGTGAATGCTTGGATGGTTGGAGTGGAGGTGGTTGGGGGTATTTATAGCCCCAACCACCAATTCAACCGTTGGGGAGGCTGCCTGTCGATGGGCGCACTGGACAGTCCGGTGCGCCAGCCACGTCACCCAACTGTTAGGGTTCTGACGGTTTCGACCGTTGGAGCTCTAACTTCTTGGTGCACCGGACAGTCCGGTGTTGCATCGGACAGATATTGTTCACTGTCCGGTGCGCCTTCTAGCGCTGCTCTGACTCTGCGCGAACTATCCGTGCACTGTTCACGTTGCAGGCGACCGTTGGAGTGGACCATTACGCTCCATAGCCGTTGCTCCGGTGGCACACCGGACAGTTTGGTGGCACACCGGACAGTCCGGTGAATTATAGCGGAACACGTCCTCAGAAACCCGAAGGTGAAGAGTTTAGAGTTGCTTGCCCCTGGTGCACCGGACACTGTCCGGTGGCACACCGGACAATCCGGTGCGCCAGACCAGGGTGCTCTTCGGTTTCTTTTTGCTCCTTTCTTTTGAACCCTAACTTGAACATTTTTATTGATTTGTGTTGAACCTTTAGCACCTGTAGAACACATAATCTAGAGCAAACTAGTTAGTTCAAATATTTGTGTTGGGCATTCAACCACCAAAATTATAATTAGGAAAAGGTTAAACCCTATTTCCCTTTTAATCTCCCCCTTTTTGGTGATTGATGCCAACACAAACCAAAGCAAATATATAAAAGCATAATTGAACTAGTTTGCATAATGTAAGTGCATAGGTTGCTTAGAGTTAAACCAATTTATAATTTCAATAGATATGCATGGATTGCTTTCTTTTATTTAACATTTCGGACCACTTTTGCACCACTTGTTTTGTTTTTGCAAATTCTTTTGAAAAATCTTTTCAAGATCTTTTTGCAAATAGTCAAAGGCATATGAGTAAGATTGCAAGAAGCATTTTCAAGATTTGAATTTTCTCCCCTGTTTCAAATGCTTTTCTTTTGACTAAACAAAACTCCCCCTGAATAGAAATTCTCCTCTTAGTTTTCTAGAGGGTTTTGATAGATATCAATTGAAAATAACACATACCAATTTGAAATATACCAAAAAAATTTCGAAACACAATTTAAAAATTAGGTGGTGGTGCGGTCCTTTTGCTTTGGGCTTAATATTTCTCTCCCTTTGGCATTAATTGCCAAAAACGGAGACTTTGTGAGCCCTTTACTTTCTCCCCCATTGGTACAAGTGAATATGAGTGGAAAGATTATACCAATGTGAAGTTTGGTGGAGTAACGACGAAGGGTAAATAATACGGTAGAGTGGAGTGGAAGCCTTGTCTTTGTCGAGTACTCCATTTCCCTTTCAATCTACGACTTAGCATAAAATATACTTGGAAACACATTAGTCGTAGCAAATGAAAGAGATACGATCAAAGGTACATAAATGAGCAATGTGTGCAATGTTTCAATCAAAATTCCGAGAATCAAGAATATTTAGCTCATTCCTAAGTTTGCAAAAGGTCTTCTCATCTAATGGCTTGGTGAAGATATCGGCTAATTGATCTTTGGTGTTGATATAGGCTATCTCGATATCCCCCTTTGTTGGCGATCCCTCAAAAAGTGATACCGAATGTCTATGTGCTTAGTGCGGCTGTGTTCAACGGGATTCTCCGCCATGCCGATAGCACTCTCATTGTCACATAGGAGAGGGACTTTGCTCAATTTGTAGCCATAGTCCCTGAGGGTTTGCCTTATCCAAAGCAATTGCACACAACAATGGCCTGTGGCAATATACTCGGCTTCGGCGGTTGATAGGGCTACTGAATTTTGTTTCTTTGAAGCCCAAGACACTAGGGATCTCCCCAGAAACTGACAAGTCCTTGATGTGCTCTTCCTATCAATTTTACACCCTACCCAATTGGCATCGGAATACCCTATCAAATCAAAGGTTGATCCCCTAGGGTACCAAAGCCCAAACTTAGGAGTGTAAACTAAATATCTCATGATTCGCTTCACGGCCCTAATGTGAACTTCCTTAGGATCGACTTAGAACCTTGCATACATGCATACGGAAAGCATAATATTCGGTCGTGATGCACATAAATAGAGTAAAGATCCTATCATCGACCAGTATACCTTTTGATATACGGATTTACCTCCCGTGTCGAGATCGAGATGCCCATTTGTTCCCATGGGTGTCTTGATGGGCTTGGCATCCTTCATTCCAAACTTCTTGAGAATGCCTTGAATATATTTCATTTGGCTGATGAAGGTTCCCTCTTGGAGTTGCTTGATTTGGAATCCTAAGAAATATCTCAACTCCCCCATCATAGACATCTCAAATTTCTGTACCATGATCCTACTAAACTCTTCACAAGTGGATTTGTTAGTAGACCCAAATATAATATCATCAATATAAATTTGGCATACAAACAAATCATTTGTAACAGTTTTAGTAAAGAGAGTAGGATCGACTTTGCCGACTTTGAAGCCATTAGTGATTAGAAAGTCTCGCAGGCATTCATACCATGCTCTTGGGGCTTGCTTGAGCCCATAAAGCGCCTTTGAGAGCTTATAGACATGGTTAGGGTACTCACTATCTTCAAAGCCAGGAGGTTGCTTAACATAGACCTCTTCCTTGATTGGTCCATTAAGGAAGGCACTTTTCACGTCCATTTGGTAAAGCTTAAAGCCATGGTAAGTAGCATAGGCAAGTAATATGCGAATTGACTCAAGCCTAGCTACGGGTGCATAAGTTTTCAAAATCCAAACCTTCGACTTGTGAATAACCCTTGGCCACAAGTCGGGCTTTGTTCCTTATCACCACACCATGCTCATCTTGCTTGTTGCGAAATACCCACTTGGTTCCTACTACATTTTGGTTAGGACGTGGAACTGAATGCCATACCTCGTTCCTCGTGAAGTTGTTGAGATCCTCTTGCATTGCCAGCACCCAATCCGAATCTTTTAGTGCATCCTCAATCCTGTAAGGCTCAATAGAGGACACAAAAGAGTAATGTTCACAAAAATGTGTGACTCGAGATCGAGTAGTTACCCCCTTATGGATATCACCAAGAATGGAGTTCACAGGGTGATCTCTTTGAATCGCCTAGTGGACTCTTGGGTGTGGCAGTCTTTGACCCTGTGCTTCTTGTTCATCTTCCTTGTCTTGATTTTCTTCATCTCCCCCTTGATTATTGCTTTCTTCTTGAGGTGGCTCATCTTCTTGATCTTCTTCTTCATCATCTTGAGCCTGTTCCTCATCTTGAGTTGGTGGAGATGCTTGCATGGAAGATGACGATTGATCTTGTGCTTATGAAGGCTCTTTGGATTCCTTAGGACACACATCCCCAATGGACATGTTCCTTAGCGCGACGCATGGAGCCTCTTCATCATCTAGCTCATCAAGATCAACTTGCTCCACTTGGGAGCCATTAGTCTCATCAAACACAATGTCACAAGAAACTTCAACTAGTCCAGTGGACTTGTTAAAGACTCTATATGCCCTTGTGTTTGAATCATATCCTAGTAAAAAGCCTTCTACAACCTTAGGAGCAAATTTAGATTTTCTACCTCTTTTAACAAGAATAAAACATTTGCTACCAAAGACTCTAAAATATGAAACATTGGGCTTTTTACCGGTGAGGAGTTCATATGATGTCTTCTTGATGATTCGGTGAAGGTAAAGTCGGTTGATGGAGTAGCAGGCGGTGTTAATCGCCTCGGCCCAAAACCGGTCCGGTGTCTTGTATTCATCAAGCATGGTCCTCGCCATGTCCAGTAGAGTTCTATTCTTCCTCTCCACTACACCATTTTGTTGAGGTGTGTAGGGAGAAGAGAACTCATGCTTGATGCCCTCATCCTCAAGAAGGCCTTCAATTTGTGAATTCTTGAACTCCGTCCCATTGTTGCTTCTAATCTTTTTGATCCTTAAGACAAACTCATTTTGAGCTCGTCTCAAGAATCCCTTTAATGTCTCTTGGGTTTATGATTTATCCTACAAAAAGAATACCCAAGTGAAGCGAGAATAGTCATCCACAATTACTAGACAGTACATACTCTCGCCGATCCTTATGTAAGCTATCGAGCCGAATAGATCCATGTGGAGTAGTTCTAGTGGCCTGTCCGTTGTCATGATGTTCTTATGTGGATGGTGGGCACCAACTTGCTTTCCTGCTTGACATGCGCTACAAACCCTGTCTTTCTCAAAATGAACATTTGTTAGTCCCAAAATGTGTTCTCCCTTTAGAAGCTTGTGAAGATTCTTCATCCCAACATGGGCTAGTCGGCAATGCCAGAGCCAACCCATATTAGTCTTAGCAATTAAGCAAGTGTCAAGTTCATCTCTATTGAAATCAACTAAGTATAGCTGACCCTCTAACACTCCCTTAAAAGCTACTGAATCATCACTTCTTCTAAAGACAGTAACACCTACATCACTAAAAAGACAGTTGTAACCCATTTTGCATAATTGAGAAACAGAAAGCAAATTGTAATCTAAAGAGTCTACAAGAAAAACATTGGAAATAGAATGGTCAGGTGATATAGCATATTTACCAAGTCCTTTGACCAAACCTTGATTTCTGAAAGTCGCATAGAGGGGGGGGGTGAATAGGCGGAGTCTGAAAATTATAAACTTAAGCACAACTACAAGTCGGGGTTAGCGTTAGAAATATAAGCGAGTCCAAAAGAGAGTGGGAAAACAAATCACAAGCGAATAAGAATGGATGACACGGTGATTTGTTTTACCGAGGTACGGTTCTTGCAAACCTACTCCCTGTTGAGGTGGTCACAAAGACCGGGTCTCTTTCAACCCTTTCCCTCTCTCAAACGGTCACTTAGACCGAGTGAGCTTCTCTTCTCAATCAATTGGGACACCAAGTCCCTACAAGGACCACCACACAATTGGTGTCTCTTGCCTTGATTACAATTGAGTTAGGATCAAGAAAGAAAGAAGAAGAAAAGTGATCCAAGTGCAAGAACTCAAAAGAACACAAATGTCGCTCTCTCTAGTCGCTATTTGATTGGAATGAAATTTAGACTTGGGAGAGGATTTGATCTCTTGTTTGTGTTTTGGAATGAAGTCTAGAGCTCTTGTATTGAATGCAAAATGGCTGAAACTTAGATCATTGAAGTGTGGTGGTTGGGGAGTATTTATAGCCCCAACCACAAAAAGAACCGTTGGTGAGGACTTCTGTCGAATGGCGCACCGGACAGTCCGGTGCCCCACCGGACACTGTCCGGTGTGCCAGCCACGTCATCAGGCCGTTGGGTTCCGACCGTTGGAGCTCTGACAATAGGGGCCACCGGACAGTCCGGTGGTGCACCAGACAGGTCCTGTAGACTGTCTAGTGCGCCTTCTGGCGCCTGCTCTGACTTCTGCGCGCGCAGGCGCGCACTGTAGCGCATTTAATGTCTTCTGCAGACGACCGTTGGCGCGAAGTAGCTGTTGCTCCGCTGGCACACCGGACAGTCCGGTGGTACACCGGACAGTCTGGTGAATTATAGCGGAGCGGCCTACCAAATTCCCAAAGCTGGCAAGTTCAGCGTCGATCTCCCTGGTGCACCGGACACTGTCCGGTGGCACACCGAACAGTCCGGTGCGCCAGACCAGGGCTGCCTTCGGTATAATTTGCTCCTTAGTTTTGAACCCTTTCTTTTAACTTGTATTGGTTTGTTGTGAACCTTTGGCACCTGTAGAACTCATAATCTAGAGCAAACTAGTTAGTCCAATAATTTGTGTTGGACAATTCAACCACCAAAATTCATATAGGAAAAGGTTTGACCCTATTTCCCTTTCAATCTCCCCCTTTTTGGTGATTGATGCCAACACAAACCAAAGCAAATATAAAAGTGCTGAATTGAACTAGTTTGCATAAGGTAAATGCAAAGGTTGCTTGGAATTGAAACCAATATACTTATTTTAATAGATGTGTATGGATGGTTTTCTTCTTATTTAAAATTTTGGACCTCATCTGCACCACGGGTTTTGTTTTTGCAAATCCTTTGTAAAATTCTTTTCAAAAACCTTTTGCAAATAGTCAAAGGTACATGAATAAGATTGAAAGAAGCATTTTCAAGATTTGAAGTTTTCTCCCCCTGTTTCAAATGCTTTTCCTTTGACTTAAACAAAACTCTCCCTAAATAAAATTCTCCTCTTAGTGTTCAAGAGGGTTTTGCAAGTTTTGAAGATACTACTTTCTCCCCCTTTTGAACACAATAAGATATCAATTTGAAAAACTTCATTTTTAAAATTCGGTGGTGGTGCGGTCCTTTTGCTTTGGGCTCATACTTTCTCCCCCTTTGGCATGAACCGCCAAAAACGGATACTTGTGAGTGAAATATAAGCCCTTGTTCAAACTTTCTCCCCCTTTGGCAAACACATAAATAAAAGTGAAGATTATACCAAAGTGGAGAATGATGCGGAATACTGGCAAATATCGATGGAGTTGAGTGGAAGCACCTTCTTTGCCAAATACTCCATTTCTCTTTCAATATCTATGACTAAGCACAATAATACACTTGAAAACACATTAGTCATAGACATAAAAGAGATATGATCAAAGGTACATAAATGAGCTATGTGTGCAAAGAATCAATCAAAATTTCTAGAATCAAGAATATTTAGCTCATTCCTAAGTTTGGTAAAGGTTTTCTCATCTAAAGGCTTGGTAAAGATATCGGTCAATTGATCTTTGGTGTTTATATAGGCTATCTCCATATCCCCCTTTTGTTAGTGATCTCTCAGAAAGTGATACCGAATGGCTATGTGCTTAGTGCGGTTGTGTTCAACGGGATTATCTGCCATGCGGATGGCACTCTCATTGTCACATAGGAGAGGGACTTTGCTAAACCTATAGCCATAGTCCCTAAGGGTTTGCCTCATCTAAAGCAATTGCACACAACAATGGCATGCGGCAATATACTCGGCTTTGGCGGTAGAAAGAGCTACTAAGTTTTGTTTCTTTGAAGCCCAAGACACCAGGGATCTCCCCAGAAACTGACAAGTCCCTGATGTGCTCTTCCTATCAATCTTACACCCTGCCCAATCAGCATCGGAATATCCTAATAAATCAAATGAGGATCCCTTGGAGTACCAAAGACCAAACTTAGGTGTATAAACTAAATATCTCATGATTCGCTTCACGGCCCTAAGGTGAACTTCCTTAGGGTCGGCTTGGAACCTTGCACACATGCATACAGAAAGCATAATATCCGGTCGAGATGCACATAAATAGAGTAAGGATCCTATCATCGACCGGTATACCTTTTGATCTACGGATTTACCTCCCATGTCGAGGTCGAGATGCCCATTGGTTCCTGTCACACCCGGATTTCGGGGCACCAAGACCCGGGCACGAACAATCACCAGGTGCTGGGACCAAGTTTCACACATGATGAATCATGGCACAGGATAAAATGTCACATATTTACTATATAACAGGAGTTCTATACAAAATAAATAATTATATTATAAGGAGACAACGGTCCAGCAACCCAAAGTTGACTGGGAGACGACGACCTAGATCTCTCACAAACACATCGCAGCATCCTCCATGCGCCTCATCCTGTGGTACCTGTTCTTGACCTGTGGGGGGGGTGTGAGACAACAAGAGTGAGCTCACATACGTTCATAGCTCAACAAGTTATGGGGAATAATGTGCATGAACTCGCCAAAGGTGGGAGCTCACGTGAAGTGTAAGGCTTACCAAAGAGGATGGTTGAAGCTGAGCATTGCTTTTAAAGTTGGTCAAAATTTTATTAGCAATTACTAAGTATAAGTAAATACCAACCCAATTAAGTAATAGAACAAAAGCAACAACATCACCTGCGATGCAATGCATATGACAAATTGAATTTAGTTCCATAAATTAATCATATGAGTGTCCGAGCTGCTCATGACCGTGAGCACGGCTAGTATACCAGTTTTACACTCTGTAGAGGTTGCACATCTTTACCCACAAGTCATGTTACCCATCTGCCAAGAGACGGCCAATCCCATACACCTCTTCCGAGGAGGCAAGGCAGGGTAACACTACGAGGCCTTTACAAAGTTCCACTAGCTTCAGAAAACCCGCTACATTTTATAGGAAGCTCCAATGCAGGAATCCCTCGCATGACCGCCATCGCAGCAAAATCATCCCAAGGGCCTCCCTACACTGACCACTCCCCTACTGCCCTTGCCCCTTTCGGGTAAGGTAGTCATCCACTAGCTTTTCTAATTAATCAGCCAAGGGCGTCCCATTAAACCCTTGTGGTAGCACTGTTTTCCCAGGTGGTTCTCCATGTTCCAATTAACATAATGATCTTGACATGAACAGTAAATAACAACTGATAATAAAAGTATAATCATGAATAGTGTGTATCTCTATACCCAAAACCACATAAAGCGATAGCAGGTACTACCCAAAAATTCAGTGGTGAACAAGGTATAAAGATAGTCAAACTAGGGTAACCTATTGGGTCCCATCAAAATTAACCTATGCAAATCATTATGATTAATTAGAACATGAGTGGGTAAAAAGAAGTGACTAAGGGCACAACTTGCCTGGGACTTGAGATTCCAGGTACCAACTTGCTCTTCAGATGACACGTGTCCTCACCGCTAAACTTAGCAATACAAACATACATAGTATAGGCAAAATTAACATTACACCAAACACATATGCAAAATACATATTAATAATCTACATATTGAAATAAGATCACAGGAACAAGTATTATTAATTTTGGAGTTATAGATTTTAAGTTATGAATTTCTGAAGGTTTTATGTGTTTTATACAAGATTAAATAGGATATAAATTTTATTGTGACATTCATGTCAAAACAGTGGTACTAAATGATAAACAATAATATTACAAAATTATAGGAATTGGAATGGATTCATTTGAACTTTATATGAATTTTCTATGAATTAAACCAATTCTAACATTTATTTCTACATTAAAAACCCATTCTATATTTATTTTCTAATTTTTCCAACTCTCTAGACTGGGCGCAAATAACAGAGAAACATAGGGGCTATTCCAAAAAAAATTTCTTAGACTCAGAAGTATCCCGCGGGGGACGACGAGTTCATTCGAGAAAAGGACAGGGTCTCTTTAGCAAAAGCGACGGGTCGAAGGGGTATGATGACATGTGGACCGTTGGATCAGCGGTCAAGGGCCTGGATTAGATCGGCGGAATACTGAACCGGCAGGGTACGGTGACCGTAGGATCCTAATTCTACGGTTCAGATTTAAAATACCCCGCGATCGCCTCGGACCCGCACAATCGCGATCCAACGCCTAGAATCGCCCAGGCCGAATCGTTCCGTGGATCCAATCTCGACCGTATACTCTAGGATCTAAGGCTAATACGCTAACACCCACGTGTTCTCATCTCATCCGACCAACGATGATCCAATGGTTAGAACATCGCCTCCCTCCTCACGATGGACGCTGGGCAACGGAGCGCCTAGCGCAGCGGTGTCCTCGCCGGAGTACCGCGCGCCGGCAACCCCAGTGCTCAAAACTGACGCCGCCAAGTGAACAAAAAGGGCAGGAAATATGGCGATCCTGATGGAGTCACACATACTGTGATTCGCGCAACGCGGGCCCTAGCAGCAACGCTGGGCGGAAATCAGATTACGGCGGGCAATCGCCGGTCCTAGGTGCCCCCTTCTTCACTCTGTTCGCCGCCCGCTGGCTTCGATGGATGCCTACGAATGCCCCTGACGCCAAAATCGAGCACCCCACACCGGCGAGATTGTAGGTCGACGACGGCAATTGCCTTGACCCACACGGTGGAGGGGATTTCTCCGATGAAGTGCTCAGCCACCCGATTAATCGTGCGAGATCGGATCCCTTGTGTTGCTGATCGGGGGAGGGGGAAAGAAATTTGGTTTTATAGCTGTAGTCCGGATGGAGGAGCAAGCTTTTCCCACCAGAAAGCTCGACCGCCGCCCGCCTGGTTTGTTGCGGTCTGATGGGGAAGGGTCTGACGGGTTGGCCCCATGCGTCAGAGGAGGCTGCAAGTGGGGCAGGCCTGTCGGTGCGAGTAGATCCCGCCTGAGGGAGGGATGAGCTGACAGCAGGGACCCACGCGTCAGTGGCGCAGTGTCTTGGCGCAGGCTGAGCGGGGGGGGGGGGTGTAAGTGAGGATGGGCCGCGAAGTGAAATAAGGGAAATGGGCTGCCCAGGTGGGGGAGTAGAAGGGGAGGAGGGGGTTGGCAGGATGGGCCAGTGCGCGAATTTGGCCCAAACCGCAGACAGGTAAGTCTTTTATCCTTTTCTAATTTATGATTCAAATGAAGATTAAATTCCAAATTCAAAACAAAGTGCTCACTCAAAATTCCAGCATGAAGTGCAAGTATATATTTTTTTGAATGTGTAGTAAAAAAACTATCTATCATTTCAATACTTTTAGTTTAGGAGAAAACCTAAAAATCTTCACCGTAACTTATCTCTTGATTCAATTATTTTCTTCAAGGAGTGTGTTAAATTTAAAGTTATAATAAATATGTTGAAGGTGTTTTTTTTAACTTATTGTTCCATAGTTTCAACTTGAACTTTAGTTTCAAGATTTTGGATCTAAGTGTTAAACTACCAAGCTTTTGACATTACTATTCATTTACTTTTAGGGGAATATACTTAGTAAAGGGTTCTATGACTTTATCACTCCCATCTTTTTGGAGAAACACATATGAATCTTAAACTAGAATTTTGGGTGTTACAAATCCTACCCCCCTTAACAGAAATCTCGTCCTCGAGATTTGTAAGAAAAGGGATACAATAAGTTTGGTCTAAAATTTTAGTTTCTCATTTGGTTTTAGGAATCAAAGTTTTGTTTAATTTTTTTTATATGGATATATATGTCTAGCCATTTATTATGTCAGATGAGGCACGGTTATGGCAAGTATAGGTTGTGGCAAGGAAGAGTATAATAAGGAAAGACTTCACCCAGAACTGTGAATCTTGATTCCGCTGGCGATTCAACTTGATCTTTGAAGACTTGAGTTGATGCTTATCCTTCTTTGATGTGGTTGGTCTTCTTTGGCCTTTCTTCTTGGAGTTGCCATCCGAGTTAAGGACATATAGTTAGGATAGCTGGGGTACACGAGGTAGGTAGGTTTGAACAAAGTTTTACTTTGCTTTTAGGACAAATGTACTAAGTAGCCTGTGAGGTAGGTCATGTTATTCGTTCACGGACGAGTTGGTCTGTCGTTCTTAATTTAGTGCAGAGTGCAATAAGTTAAAATATGTTTTATAGGGGTAGAGTCTCATTTATTTTACCACTATCAACTGGTTAAGTGATTGACCTTAGGTTAGCTCAACTTAAGGTTAGACTTCGTTAGGTTAGATTAATCCATCACATTAGATCAGATCTGAGTTAGATTGTTATGACTAGATAAGATCTCATTAATTTGGATTAGATCATGGTTGTTACTTTAGGATGAGATAAGCAAAGTTGTTAGGATAAGACGAATATGTCAAGGTGAGATGAATTTATTGAGATAAGAGAGAATCTTTTAAGCCAAGATGGATCTATTTAAAAATAGATACACTTTAATGAAGGATAATCTAGGTTGTTTAGTTATCTTATGAATTTTATTTATTTATATTTATGCCTATATGTATATGCAGATGTAATTGTGGACATTACTCCACAACTTATCACACTCAATCAAAGATCCAAATCAGGCAAGTATCATAAGAACAAACATTCAAGTGCATAGATATAAAAAATACTTTTGTTTTTGTTCCTAAGATCAGGTCTCCTATTCCTAAAAGTCACTTTAGGTACAAGATTTCAAGTTTGAAATCCACATTTGTCTTTAGAAAGAAAAAGATAAGAATAATTAGAGTAAAGCGGAAATAGATGAGAAAAGATTAAGAAAAGTTTAGAAAAAAATCAGAGTAGCAAAGGTAAGTAGACAATGGTTGTCCAGTTCTATCTAGGTTTCGTCTTACAGTCAACATTCCTCTGATACCACTTCTGTCACACCCGGATTTCGGGGCACCAAGACCCAGGCGCGAACAATCACCAGGTGCTGGGACCAAGTCTCACACATGATGAATCATGGCACAGGATCGAATGTCACATATTTACTATATAACAGGAGTTCTATACAAAATAAATAATTACATTATAAGGAGACAACGGTCCAGCAACCCAAAGTTAACTGGGAGACGACGGCCTAGATCTCTCACAAACACATCGCAGCATCCTCCATGCGCCTCATCCTGTGGTACCTGTTCTTGACCTGTGGGGGGGTGTGAGACAGCAAGAGTGAGCTCACATACGTTCATAGCTCAACAAGTTGTGGGGAATAATGTGCATGAACTCGCCAAATGTGGGAGCTCACGTGAAGTGTAAGGCTTACCAAAGAGGATGGTTGAAGCTGAGCATTGCTTTTAAAGTTGGTCAAAATTTTATTAGCAATTACTAAGTATAAGTAAATACCAACCCAATTAAGTAATAGAACAAAAGTAACAACATCACCTGCGATGCAATGCATATGACAAATTGAATTTAGTTCCATAAATTAATCATGTGAGTGTCCGAGCTGCTCATGACCGTGAGCACGGCTAGTATACCAGTTTTACACTCTGCAGAGGTTGCGCATCTTTACCCACAAGTCATGTTACCCATCTGCCAAGAGACGGCCAATCCCATACACCTCTTCCGAGGAGGCGAGGCAGGGTAACACTACGAGGCCTTTACAAAGTTCCACTAGCTTCAGAAAACCCGCTACGGTTTATAGGAAGCTCCAATGCAGGAATCCCTCGCATGACCGCCATCGCAGCAAAATCATCCCAAGGGCCTCCCTACACTGACCACTCCCCTACTGCCCTTGCCCCTTTCGGGTAAGGTAGTCATCCACTAGCTTTTCTAATTAATCAGCCAAGGGCGTCCCATTAAACCCTTGTGGTAGCACTGTTTTCCCGGGTGGTTCTCCATGTTCCAATTAACATAATGATCTTGACATGAACAGT
This sequence comes from Zea luxurians, assembly GCA_029449295.1. Taxonomy (NCBI): domain Eukaryota; kingdom Viridiplantae; phylum Streptophyta; class Magnoliopsida; order Poales; family Poaceae; genus Zea; species Zea luxurians. The sequence goes on along the minus strand of JAOPSE010000005.1, from coordinate 45,862,434 downwards.
AAATAACAACTGATAATAAAAGTATAATCATGAATAGTGTGTATCTCTATACCCAAAACCACATAAAGCGATAGTAGGTACTACCCAAAAATTCAGTGGTGAACAAGGTATAAAGATAGTCAAACTAGGGTAACCTATTGGGTCCCATCAAAATTAACCTATGCAGATCATTATGATTAATTAGAACATGAGTGGGTAAAAAGAAGTGATCAAGGGCACAACTTGCCTGGGACTTGAGATTCCAGGTACCAACTTGCTCTTCAGATGACACGTGTCCTCACCGCTAAACTTAGCAATACAAACATACATGGTATAGGCCAAATTAACATTACACCAAACACATATGCAAAATACATATTAATAATCTACATATTGAAATAAGATCACAGGAACATGTATTATTAATTTTGGAGTTATAGATTTTAAGTTATGAATTTCTGAAGGTTTTATGTGTTTTATACAAGATTAAATAGGATATAAATTTTATTGTGACATTCATGTCAAAACAGTGGTACTAAATGATAAACAATAATATTACAAAATTATAGGAATTGGAATGGAATCATTTGGACTTTATATGAATTTTCTATGAATTAAACCAATTCTAACATTTATTTCTACATTAAAAACCCATTCTATATTTATTTTCTAATTTTTCCAACTCTCTAGACTGGGCGCAAATAACAGAGAAACATAGGGGCTATTCCAAAAAAAATTCCTTAGACTCAGAAGTATCCCGCGGGGGACGGCGGGTTCATTCGAGAAAAGGACAAGGTCTCTTTAGCAAAAGCGACGGGTCGAAGGGGTATGATGACATGTGGACCGTTGGATCAGCGGTCAAGGGCCCGGATTAGATCAGCGGAATACTGAACCGGCAGGGTACGGTGACCGTAGGATCCTGATTCTACGGTTCAGATTTAAAATACCCCGCGATCGCCTCGGACCTGCACGATCGTGATCCAACGCCTAGAATCGCCCAGGCCGAATCGTTCCGTGGATCCAATCTCGACCGTATACTCTAGGATCTAAGGCTAATACGCTAACACCCACGTGTTCTCATCTCATCCGACCAACGATGATCCAATGGTTAGAACACCGCCTCCCTCCTCACGATGGACGCTGGGCAACGGAGCGCCTAGCGCAGCGGTGTCCTCGCCGGAGTACCACGCGCCGGCAACCCCAGTGCTCAAAACTGACGCCACCAAGTGAACAAAAAGGGCAGGAAAGATGGCGATCCTGATGGAGTCACAATACCGTGATTCGCGCAACGCGGGCCCTAGCAGCAGCGCTGGGCAGAAATCAGATTACGGCGGGCAATCGCCGGTCCTAGGTGCCCCCTTCTTCACTCTGTTCGCCGCCCGCTGGCTTCGATGGATGCCTACGAATGCCCCTGACGCCAAAATTGAGCACCCCACACCAGCGAGATTGCAGGTCAACGGCGGCAATTGCCTTGACCCACACGGTGGAGGGGATTTCTCCGATGAAGTGCTCAGCCACCCGATTAATCGTGCGAGATCGGATCCCTTGTGTTGCTGATCGGGGGAGGGGGAAAGAAGTTTGGTTTTGTTGGGGCCGTGCTTCGGTGCGCCGAAGATCTTACACGAAGAAGCAGCTTCGGCTGAAGTCGTCTCCAAGAGATGGCCGAAGGTTCCTTTTCATGGAGCTTCGGCGTTACAAACCGACATAGAGATAGAATGACCTTTTTATCCATAGAGGTCTGAGTCAATGTTGTAAACTTTTGTAAGGGGCATAATTGTAATTTGTCACAGGCTGCGACCTGTGCCTATAAATAGATGAACAGTACCTCTGTACTGTTCACGCGAACCTGTCATTTGCCTTCGCATCACACTTGTATTCTCGCCTTCCTCAGGACCGAAGGTACATTTGTAATTTGAAATCATTCATATTCATTCATGTTAGTAAAAATGAGAATGATTCTATGATAACATTTAAATGTTTATTTCATACCTCATGATTTACATGAATGCTTCGTTCCTCGTTATTATGTTTACGAAGGTACGCTCTTCGTAACCTTCGTCCGAAATCCTTTATATCCCGAAAGGATATAATGTGGTAGAGGACGAAGGACTTTAACACTTAACATTTTCTGTGTTGCCTTGTTCTTAACTCGAAGCATTTGAGAACAAGCCCCCAACATTGGCGCCCACCTCCGGTGAACTCACTTCCACTTTTCTGAGCTGATGGCTTCGTTCAACAATCAAGCTGGAGCTGCTTCGGCTTCGAAGCTGGTGCTCCCGATAACAGGCGGTTCTTGCTCAGAGCCGGCTAACAAGAAGCAGAAGAAGGAGGCTCAGAGAAGGGTGCAGCATGTTGGAGTGCAGGGACCCTTCATCAAGTCAAAATGGTCCCACATTCCAATTACTTCCTCTCAGGAAGACCTTCAGCTTAAGGATTATCCTCATAATGATGCCATGGTTATCTCTTGCGTGATCAAAGGATTTCTGGTTCACAATGTCCTAGTTGATACAGGCAGTGCAGCTGACATTATATTTGCTAAAGCCTTCAGACAAATGCAAGAGCCTGAAGACAAGATTCATGATGCTACGCACCCTCTTTGTGGCTTCGGAGGGCGGCAGATTGTAGCACTTGGGAAGGTTACCATGCCTGTGACCTTCGGATTTGTTAACAACACAAGGACGGAGCAAATTGTGTTTGACATTGTTGACATGGAGTATCCATACAATGCTATCATTGGCCGTGGTACTCTTAATGCCTTCGAAGCAATTCTTCACCCAGCTTATCTCTGCATGAAGATACCTTCGGACCAAGGGTCTATTGCTATTCATGGAAGCCAGGAAGCTGCTACAAGGGCCGAAGGAAGCTGGACTGACTCCAAGGCAATCCATAACATAGATGGAGCTGAAGCTTGTGAACAGTACAAATTCAGGAGGGAGAAGGCAGCTTCAGCGGATCAGCCGAAGCCCATGTTATTGTGTGAAGACATAGCAGACCAGAAGGTGTTGTTGGGCTCGCAATTATCTGAAGACCAGGAGAAAACCTTGATAAGGTTTTTATTCAACAACAAAGATGTTTTTGCATGGTCAGCTAATGATCTATGTGGAGTAAATCGGGATGTTATTGAACATTCGCTCAATGTTGACCCATCCTTCAGACCCCGAAAGCAGAGGCTTCGGAAAATGTCTGATGACAAGGCCGAAGGGGCTCGCAATGAAGTAAAAAGACTCCTCAGTGCAGGAGTTATCAGAGAAGTGAAGTATCCAGAGTGGCTAGCTAACACTGTTATGGTGAAGAAGGCCAATGGCAAGTGGAGAATGTGTATTGATTTCACAGATCTCAACAAGGCTTGTCCGAAGGATGAATTCCCGCTGCCAAGGATAGACTCTTTAGTTGATGCAGCAGCTTCTTCAGAACTCATGAGTCTCCTGGACTGCTACTCAGGCTATCATCAAATCTAGATGAAGAAGGAAGATGAGCCGAAGACTAGCTTCATAACCCCAAGTGGTACATATTGCTATCTTCGGATGCCTGAGGGGCTCAAAAATGCCGGAGGGAGTTTCAGCCGAATGACAGCGAAGGTTCTCCAGTCTCAGATAGGCAGAAATGTGTTGACTTATGTCGATGACATTATTGTAAAAAGCACGAAGCAGGAGAATCATATTGCTGATCTGCAGGAGACCTTCGCCAGCTTCAGACAAGCTGGTCTGAAGCTGAACCCAGAAAAATGTGTCTTCGGAGTGAAGAAGGGTAAATTTCTTGGATGCTTGGTTTCAACAAAAGGAATCGAAGCTAATCCAAATAAAATCGAAGCTATACTTCGAATGGAGCCACCAACCACAAGAAAGGGGGCTCAAAGATTGACAGGAAGGCTGGCATCTCTCAACAGATTTATATCCAGATCAGCAGAAAGAAACTTACCATTCTTCGAGGTGCTGAAGTCAGCTGAAGTCTTTCAATGGGGCCCAAGTCAACAAAAAGCCTTCGAAGAGCTGAAGCAATACTTAATAGATCTAACAACATTAACTCCACCAACGCCAGGGGCTCCTCTGTTGTTATATGTGGCAGCTTCGCACTCAGCAGTAAGTGCGGCACTTGTCCAGGAGAAGTTTGATGGACAAGTCAAGAAGCAGGTCCCAGTATATTTTGTATCTGAGGTCCTTAGTGTCTCAAAGAAGAATTATACAGAGCTGGAGAAGGTATTGTATGCCGTTTTAATGGCATCCAGGAAGCTTCGGCATTATTTCCAGGCATACAACATTATTGTTCCTTCTTCGCAGCCATTGAAGGATATCATGAGAAATAGAGAAGCTACTAGGCGTATTGGAAAATGGGCTGCGGAGCTCAATGAATTTTACATTGATTATGTGCATAGATCCTCAATCCAGTCTCAAGCATTGGCAGATTTCATTGCCGACTGGACGCCAGGGGCTCAGGACGAAGAAGCAAATAAAGATGCTGAAGTATGGACAGTGTTTTGTGATGGCTCTTGGGGAACCTTCGGAGTAGGTGCAGCTGCTGTGTTGGTCTCACCATCCAAGGTTAAAACTTGCTATGCAGCAAGACTTGACTTCAGCTGCACAAATAATATAACTGAGTACGAAGCCCTGCTCCTGGGTCTTCGGAAATTAAAGGCAATGGGAATCAGAAGGGCGATTCTTAAAACTGATTCCCAGGTTGTTTCGGGTCATATTGACAAAAGTTGCAAGGCTAAAGACCCGAAGCTTGAAAAATACCTAGACACGGTCCGAAGGATCGAGGCCTCCTTCGAAGGATTTTCTGTCAAGAATATCCCTCGAGGACAAAACGAGCACGCTGATTTACTAGCCAAGTCTGTAGCACAGGGGCTGCCGTTACCTTCGGATGTCTTCTTCGAAACAATAAAGGCACCTTCAGTGGAGCTCCTTGAAAGAGCAGTCCTCAATATTTCTCCTGTTTACAGTGAAGATTGGAGAACTGAAATAATCTCTTACCTTCAGGGCAACTTCCTATCAGATGACGAAGCTTATAATAAAAGGATAGAGGCAAGAGCTCGTCCGTATGTCATGATAGAGGGGGAGTTATACAAGCATGGAGTTTGTGCCCCGCTGCTCAAGTGCTTGTCTAGAACCGAAGGTATAGAGTTAATGAAAGAGATACATGCAGGCCTGTGTGGATCCCACATCGGATCCAGGCCATTACTTGGAAAAGTGTTCCGCCAAGGATTTTATTGGCCGAAGGCAGCTTCGGATGCAGCGGAGTTAGTTCAAAAGTGCGAAGGTTGTCAGAAATGTGCAAGAGATCAAAAGCAACCTTCGTCTTTGACACAGCTGATACAACCCATCTGGCCATTGCAAAGGTGGGGCCTTGACTTGTTGGGTCCATTACCACCGGCCCAAGGAAATCTAAGATATGTTATAGTAGCTGTGGAGTATTTTTCCAAGTGGATTGAGGCGAAGCCATTAGCCACAATAACTTCGGCCACTGTCCAAAAGTTTTTCTAGCAGAATATTGTCTGTCGCTTTGGGGTACCGAAGGCCATCACTGTAGATAACGGAACGCAGTTCGACTCCGAAGCTTTCAGAAATTTCTGTGATCAAATTGGAACGAAGATCCATTTTGCATCAGTCAGGCATCCGGAGTCGAATGGGCTTGTTGAAAGGGCCAATGGCATCATAATGACAGGAATAATGAAGCTAATCTTTAATCAACCAAGGGGAAAGTGGCCAGATCAGTTGACCAAAGTGGTGTGGAGCCACAATACAACAACATCAAGGTCTACAGGCTTTACCCCATTCAAATTATTATTCGGTGACGAAGCAATAACTCCGGAAGAAGCTAAAGCTGGGTCAATAAGGGTAGTAGCTTCGGCAGAGTCAGGTCCCGAAGATGCTTGCCTTGTGGAAAAAGATGCTTTAGAAGGAATCAGACTTCAAGCCGTGGAAAACATCAATAAATACCAGGCTGAAACAGTTAGATGGCGAGATAGAAAGGTCCGGCTAAAAAATATTGAGCCGGGACACTTGGTGCTTCGGAGAGTGGCCAACCCAGATACAGTCGGCAAGTTACAATTGAAATGGGAAGGGCCTTTCTTAGTAGCATCTTCGTCAAGGCCTGGTTCCTACAGATTGAAGGACATGGATGGCAACGAAATTCCAAGGTCTTGGAATTCAGATGAGCTTCGGAGATATTATGTATAACTTGATGTAACTTTTTATGTTTTTCTTTTTCTTTTTCATGGCACCCTTTTCCTTTCTAAAGGGGGAGAAAGGTTTTTAATGGGGCCATCATCTGTAATTTTCTTTTTAGTTTTATAAGAGCAAAATCCCCCAAAGAATGTAAATGTAAAAGCTGAGAACGCACCATCGAGTGCCGAAACTGAAAAAAAAAGAGAAGAAGCTCCAAAGACGTCCCTAAGGGGATGCAGAGCTCTGATTCCGCTGAAAGTAAAAGGCGAAGAAGCTCCAAAGACGTCCCTAAGGGGATGCAGAGCTTACAGCGAAAAGTCAACGCTGATACCGCCTAAGTAAAAGGCGAAGAAGCTCCAAAGACGTTCCTAAGGGAATGCAGAGCTTATACTGCCTAAGTAAAAGGCGAAGAAGCTCCAAAGTCGTTCCTAAGGGAATGCAGAGCTGATGTGTGGTTGGTTCCAAAGAAATAATGGCTGAGAGTGTGGCTTCGGATATATGTTTTGGACATTCATTCGCACATTACATTACATCATGGCATTTGCATGCATAAGCATTCATTCATAGCATTTATGCACCAAAGTGGTTGCTTCGGCAAAAAGACGAAGTGAATTTTTATGATTCGTTATGAAAAAGAAAAGCTTCGGCAAAAAGGAGAAGTGGTTTTTTATGATTCGTTATGCTTTGTTGAGTACAAAAAAGAAAAGTTTCGGTAAAAAGAAGAATCGGCCTCTTATGCTTTGTTGTGTACAAAAAAGAAAAGCTTCGTTGCTCGGCAAAAAGAAGAAGTGGTCTTTTATGCTTCGTTGCTCGGCAAAAAGATTTGGTCTCTTATGCTTCGTTGTGTACGAAAAGAAGGGAAGGTGTTTTTTCGCTTTCGGCTCAAAATACTGATTTCGTCCACATCAAAGCGCTTCAGTAGAAGGGTAAGAATATATTACAAGGTATGTACAAAGTTCCTTGAGAACAGTTTAATTGTATTTACAAAAGTTGTTACAAAAGTATCCTGAGTTTTTTCCTATAGTATACTTCTACTGATCTTCATTAAGCTTCAGCTTCGGCGACAGCTTCGGCGACATATCTTAAGCATCATCTTCGCGTTCGTCATCCTACATAAATCAAGGTATCGTGAGTAAAAATCAAGTGCAAAGGAGAAGGTAAGTACGAAGTATCATTTCTTACTGGTTCAAGATGACTTCGAGCTTCGTCTCCGGCCTTCTCCCGCCCGTCTTTTGTCCATATCATTTTTATAAATCTATTTGAGATGCTTCGGGCGAGGTCAGGTATATCGTCCAGGATTGATGGAGACAAGGTGAAGTTGGGCCTGTTGACGATTTTTCCATGCTCGCAGCCGGCCTTCAGGAATGCTGCAGCGGTACCCCGAGAAGCTACCCAGGCACAGAAGTCACCGTGCCCGGCTATAACTTCGTCAAGTTCTTCGATCTCAGCTTCAATATGATCGAACGCTTGTGGTAAATTTTCCGTTGAAGAGTTAAACTTCCCGCTGCTAGCTCCAACAGAGTAAAATATCTTTCTTAATCGTTCAATACAATTATTGCTAAAATTCAAGCATTTGTCTTGAAGGCTTGTCAATGATTTCTTCAAGTCTGAGTTGGCCTGGACTTCGGCTTCAAGTTTCGAATTAAGCTCTAGCTTCTCCTGTTCAAATTGTTTTGATTCACTGATAAGCTTCGAATTCAACTCTGATACTTTAGCCTCAGTCTCTGCCAGCAAGCCTTCGGTCGATTGGAGCTCGAAGTCTTTCTTTTCAATGATAGCAGATTGTTCTTTTATCTTGCTTTCTAAGTTTTCAATTATAGCTTCGTGTTTTTTGTCCTCCAAATCTTGCTGCATCTTCAGAGCTTTGCTCAGTAGCATGCTCTGCACAGAAACAACTTACGTTAGTAACATTTTCATTATTAACAGCAATAAAAACCAGAGAAAAGGTTGTTTACCTTGAAGTTGGAGTAAAATAAGCTGCCGACGATATGTTGTCGTCGGTAGCGGCTGATGTCTGTCTCTAGCTTCGGAAAACCGATACTCTTTGATAGAGTACCGATTACCTTAGCTCCAGTTTGGTCTCGAATGCAGCCTAATTTTTCATCGTCCACACCTCCAAATAGGAGAGCTCCTGGCTTGTAGCCGCAAGATTTGGCATAGTCCTTAAGTTCTTCCATTTCGGCCTTCGACAGTTTTTGCCCAATTAAATTTTGGAATGTGTAGGCTTCGTCGTCCGAAGTGTCCTCGGCTATTTCTTTCCCCTTCCCAGGCACTGTGGCCATGGTTTTTTCAGCAGCAGTGCCAGCTTCTTCTGCAGCCATGTCTTGCAAGATTTTGTCAATGTCCTCAATGGTAGTTTCTAAGTTTACATCTTCGGCTGTAGCGGCTTCGGTAGCCGCAACCTCCGAAGGTGCGACTTCGACGTTTGTGGTGCCTTCGACAGCTCGTGTTTTATGAATTGATGCCCGAGGCGGCGTCTTGTCGATAACTTCAGTTACTGCAATAATTCTTTGCCGCTTGGGTTTGGTTATCTTCGTTTGATCCGGCTCGTCCACCTTTCGAAAAAGCTTCGTCAGTTGGAGCCCTAATGGACTTAGCTTCGTGGGCATGGGTTCAGTCATTACCTTTAAAATTTCCTCCACGTCGCTGGTAGAAGGTGGTGTGGGGGTCCCCTCTTCTTCGGATATTTTTCGCTTCGGAGTTGATATTTTTCTTTTCTTGGGAATTTTCTTCTCTTTTGCTGGTCTTTCTTCATCCTTTTTCAGAGTTTCGGCCACTCTTTTTCTTTTGTGGCCCTCGGCACCCTTGTTCAACTGCTCATAGTCAGGGTACTCGAAGCCCAGGGCATCAAGCACTCGGTTCAGCCTTCGCTTCGGTCGGGCGCCGAAGGCCGCTGTCATTAGTTGATCCTCTTTTTTGGAATAATTCCCCAGGATTTCATTGCACATCACCTCGATTGTGTCCAGCCACTCTTGGCAGGGCTTCTTAAAGTATTTCTTGAATTTGAAGTGATAGGGCAGCCGGACAAGATCCCCCTCCTTCTTCTCCCCCTTTAACTTTGGCATTTCCCATTCTTTCAGAGTAGGGAAGACTCTGAATGCCAAGAATTCTTGGACCAGATCCCTGGTACCGATATGCTCTGCAATAATTCCGAATTCATCCATTGCCTGCTGTGTTTCACCCTCTGGCGTCATGTTGCAGCGGGGTCGGGTTTCTCCGAAGATCAGCTCGATTGAACTTTGCACAAGCTTCTCCTTGTTGTCATCAACTTTGACATAGAACCATTCCGATTTCCAGCCTGCCGGCCATTTGCTTCGGTAACTAATTACAGGAAACTTTGCCGTTTTCCGGTAGGCAAAATTGTAACAACCGAAGTTATCGTGTAGCCCATCTTTTCTGGCCTTGGTTTGATAATGCAACTCATGAACTCGACAGAAACTGTCGGCAAATGGCTCCACTGCTTGGCTTCGGAGGGCCCAAATATAAACGCTAAGTCTAACGATAGCGTTGGGAGTTAACTGGTGAAGGTAGATGCCAAACCTTTTCAGTATCTCCGCAATAATCTCGTGAAGAGGGAATCTAAGCCCAGCCTTTAAAAAGCTCTTGAAGATAACAATCTCGTCCTTCCCTGGCTTCGGGGTGGTTTCCTCTCCCCCGAAGCGAAGTAGCTTCTTCTGGTCTTCATTGAAATAACCTGCTTTCACCATCTTCGAAAGATCAGCCTTTGAAACAGTTGATTTCCCAAAATCCAGGTGACTGGGCTTGCTGGGCATGGCAATACGGTAGTCATCTTCGGGATCAGTCCCTTCAATGTTTTCTTCTTCTCCTTCGGCGGTTGTCGGGTTTGCTTCAGCAGCAGGCATTTCTTCCGCAGTCACTAGACCGGAACGCTGCATCGCTTCGGAGATGGGCACAGTGTTCGAACCTTCGGCTTCGTCTCCCTCACGTACAACTTTGGCAGTAGATCGCACTCTCGCCATTTGATTCTGAGTTTGGGGAAGTCAGAAACTTTTTTCTTTTTTTTCTTTTCTCCCGAAGCTCTTCTTTCTGACGAAGCAGACGTCGAGATGGACCCTCGTTCGATTCTGAGAATCAAGCTTCGGCTATAGTTAAAAATTTTGGCAGCAAAACAGTGCAAATAGCAATGAATGCTGTGGTAACTTCACACCTACCCGTCTGTTTATATAGTGCTGCAGGTAAGAAGGCGAAGCGGCAGGATTTTTTACACCAAGCAGGCAGTCACTCGTACTCGCTGTGCAGTGGACCGTAAAAGATCAAACAGTAACTCTGCAAGGTGGGCCTGGCACGCGCTCGGAAGCCGGATCGTTTCTACGCAACGAGCTCAGGGAAGGTGTTTTTTGGACCTTCGGCTTCCCGAAGCTGAAGAGGCTTTTTTCACGGGTCAAGCTCGTTACGAAAAACGATCTAGCACCGCGAAAGGGGCTACTGTTGGGGCCGTGCTTCGGTGCGCCGAAGATCTTACACGAAGAAGCAGCTTCGGCTGAAGTCGTCTCCAAGAGATGGCCGAAGGTTCCTTTTCATGGAGCTTCGGCGTTACAAACCGACATAGAGATAGAATGACCTTTTTATCCATAGAGGTCTGAGTCAATGTTGTAAACTTTTGTAAGGGGCATAATTGTAATTTGTCACAGGCTGCGACCTGTGCCTATAAATAGATGAACAGTACCTCTGTACTGTTCACGCGAACCTGTCATTTGCCTTCGCATCACACTTGTATTCTCGCCTTCCTCAGGACCGAAGGTACATTTGTAATTTAAAATCATTCATATTCATTCATGTTAGTAAAAATGAGAATGATTCTATGATAACATTTAAATGTTTATTTCATACCTCATGATTTACATGAATGCTTCGTTCCTCGTTATTATGTTTACGAAGGTACGCTCTTCGTAACCTTCGTCCGAAATCCTTTATATCCCGAAAGGATATAATGTGGTAGAGGACGAAGGACTTTAACACTTAACATTTTCTGTGTTGCCTTGTTCTTAACTCGAAGCATTTGAGAACAAGCCCCCAACAGGTTTTATAGCTGTAGTCCGGATGGAGGAGCAAGCTTTTCCCACCGGAAAGCTCGGCCGCCGCCCGCCTGGTTTGTTGCGGTCCGATGGGGAAGGGTCTGACGGGTTGGCCCCATGCGTCAGAGGAGGTTGCAAGTGGGGCAGGCCTGTCGGTGCGAGTAGATCCCGCCTGGGGGAGGGATGAGCTGACTGCAGGGACCCACGCGTCAGTGGCGCAGTGTCTTGGCGCAGGCTGAGCGGGGGGGGGGGGGGTAAGTGAGGATGGACCGCGAAGTGAAATAAGGGAAATGGGCTGCCCAGGTGGGGGAGTAGAAGGGGAGGAGGGGGTTGGCAGGATGGGCCAGTGCGCGAATTTGGCCCAAACCGCAGACAGGTAAGTCTTTTATTCTTTTCTAATTTCTGATTCAAATGAAGATTAAATTCCAAATTCAAAACAAAGTGCTCACTCAAAATTCCAGCATGAAGTGCAAGTATATATTTTTTGAATGTGTAGTAAAAAAACTATCTATCATTTCAATACTTTTAGTTTAGGAGAAAACCTAAAAATCTTCACCGTAACTTATCTCTTGATTCAATTATTTTCTTCAAGGAGTGTGTTAAATTTAAAGTTATAATAAATATGTTGAAGGTGTTTTTTTACTTATTGTTCCATAGTTTCAACTTGAACTTTAGTTTCAAGATTTTGGATCTAAGTGTTAAACTACCAAGCTTTTGACATTACTATTCATTTACTTTTAGGGGAATATACTTAGTAAAGGGTTCTATGACTTTATCACTCCCATCTTTTTGGATAAACACATATGAATCTTAAAGTAGAATTTTGGGTGTTACAGTTCCCATGGGTGTCTTGATGGGCTTGGCATCCTTCATTCCAAACTTGGTGAGAATATCTTTAATATACTTCGTTTGCCTGATGAAGGTGCTCTCTTGGAGTTGCTTCACTTGAAAGCCTAGAAAATACTTCAACTTTCCCATCATAGACATCTCGAATTTTTGAATCATGATCCTACTAAACTCTTCACAAATAGATTTGTTAGTAGACCCAAATATGATATCATCAACATAGATTTGGCATACAAACAAATGATTCTCAATTGTCTTAGTAAAGAGAGTAAGATCGGCCTTGCCGACTTTGAATTCATTAGTGATAAGAAAATCTCTTAGGCATTCATACCATGCTCTTGGGGCTTGCTTGAGCCCATAAAGCGCCTTAGAGAGTTTATAGACATGGTTAGGGTACTCACTATCTTCAAAGCCGGGAGGTTGCTTAACATAGACCTCTTCCTTGATTGGTCCATTGAGGAAGGCACTCTTCACGTCCATTTGATATAACTTAAAGCCATGGTAAGTAGCATAGACAAGTAGTATACGAATTGATTCAAGCCTAGCTATGGGTGCATAGGTTTCACCAAAATCCAAACCTTCGACTTGTGAATACCCTTTGGCCACAAGTCGTGCCTTGTTCCTTGTCACCACACCATGCTCATCTTGTTTGTTGCGGAAGACCCACTTGGTTCCTACAACATTTTGGTTAGGATGTGGAACTAAATGCCATACCTCATTCCTTGTGAAATTGTTGAGCTCCTCTTGCATCGCCAACACCCAATCCGAATCTTGAAGTGCTTCCTCTACCCTGTGTGGTTCAATAGAGGAAACAAAAGAGTAGTGTTCACAAAAATGAGCAACACGAGATCGAGTGGTTACCCCCTTATGAATATCTCCTAGGATGGTGTTCATAGGGTGATCTCGTTGGATTGCTTGGTGGACTCTTGGGTGTGGCGGCCTTGGAACTTGCTCATCCTCCTTGTCTTGATCATAGGCATCTCCCCCTTGATCATTGCCCTCCTATTGAGGTAGCTCATCTTCTTGATCTTCTCCTTCATCATCTCAAGCCTCATCCTCATCTTGGGTTGTGCTTGTGGAGGCTCTTTAGATTCTTTAGGACACACATCCCCAATGGACATGTTCCTTAGCGCGATGCATGGAGCCTCTTCATCATCTAGTTCATCAAGATCAACTTGCTCCACTTGGGAGCCGTTAGTCTCATCAAACATAATGTCACAAGAAACTTCAACTAGTCCAGTGGACTTGTTAAAGACTCTATATGCCCTTGTGTTTGAATCATATCCTAGTAAAAAGCCTTCTACAGCCTTAGGAGCAAATTTAGATTTTCTACCTCTTTTAACAAGAATAAAGCATTTGCTACCAAAGACTCTAAAATATGAAACATTGGGCTTTTTACCGGTGAGGAGTTCGTAAGATGTCTTCTTGAGGATTCGGTGTAGATACAACCGGTTGATGGCGTAGCAAGCGGTGTTGACCGCCTCGGTCCAAAACCGATCCAAAGTCTTATACTCATCAAGCATGGTCCTTGCCATGTCCAATATAGTTCTATTCTTCATCTCCACTACACCATTTTGTTGTGGCATGTAGGGAGAAGAGAACTCATGCTTGATGCCCTCCTCCTCAAGAAAGCTTTCAATTTGAGAGTTCTTGAACTCCGTCCCGTTGTCGCTTCTTATTTTCTTGATCCTTAAGCCGAACTCATTTTGAGCCCGTCTCAAGAATCCTTTCAAAGTCTCTTGGGTTTGAGATTTTTCCTGTAAAAAGAATACCCAAGTGAAGCGAGAATAATCATCCACAATAACTAGACAGTACTTACTCCCGCCGATGCTTATGTAAGCTATCGGGCCAAATAGGTCCATGTGGAGGAGCTCGAGTGGCCTGTCAGTTGTCATGATGTTCTTGTGTGGATGATGAACACCAACTTGCTTCCCTGCCTGATATGCGCTACAAATCCTGTCTTTCTCAAAATGAACATTTGTTAGTCCCAAAATGTGTTCCCCCTTTAGAAGCTTATGAAGGTTCTTCATCCCAACGTGGGCTAGTCGACGATGCCAGAGCCAACCCATGTTAGTCTTAGCAATTAAGCAAGTGTCGAGTTTAGCTCTATTAAAATCAACTAAGTATAGCTGACCCTCTAACACTCCCTTAAAAGCTATTGAATCATCACTTCTTCTAAAGACAGTAACACCTGTATCCATAAAAAGACAGTTGTAACCTATTTTGCATAATTGAGAAATAGAAAGCAAATTGTAATCTAAAGAATCTACAAGAAAAACATTGGAAATAGAATGGTTAGGTGATATAGCAATTTTACCAAGTCCTTTGACCAAACCTTGATTTCCATCCCCGAATGTGATAGCTCTTTGGGGATCTTGATTTTTCTCATAGGAGGAGAACATCCTTTTCTCCCCAGTCATATGGTTTGTGCATCCGCTATCAATGATCCAACTTGAGCCCCCGGATGCATAAACCTACAAAACAAATTTAGGCCTTGTTCTTAGGTACCCAAACAGTCTTGGGTCCTTTGACATTAGAAACAAGCACCTTGGGTACCCAAACACAAGTCTTTGACCCCTTGTGTTTGCCTCCAACATATTTGGCAACTACTTTGCCTGATTTGTTAGTGAGCACATAAGAAGCATCAAAAGTATTAAATGAAATGTTATGATCATTTGATGCAGTAGGAGATTTCTTCTTAGGCATTTTAACATGGGTAGAACGCCTAGAGCTAGAAGCCACATTCTTATATATAAAAGCATGGTGAGAAACAGAATGAGTCTTCTTAGCATTAATTCTCCTAATCTTATCCTTAGGATAACCAGCAGGATATAAAATATAGCCCTCGTTATCTTGAGGCATGGGAGCCTTGCCCTTAACAAAGTTAGACAATATCTTAGGGGCATTGAGCTTGACATTGCCTCCCTGTTGGAAGCCAATGCCATCCTTAATGCCAGGGCGTCTCCCACTATAGAGCATGCTTCTAGCAAATTTAAATTTTTCATTTTCTAACTCATGCTCATTAATTTTGGCACTAAGTTGAACTATGTGATCATTTTGTTGTTTAATTAAAGCTAGGTGATCATGAATAGCATCAACATTAATGTCTCTACATCTAGTACAAACAGTAACATGCTCAACGGTAGATGTATAGGGTTTGCAAGCATTTAATTCATCAATCTTAGCATGTAAAATAACATTCTCATTTCTAAGATTGGAAATAGCATCACTACAAACATTTAAATCTTTAGCCTTAGCAATTAATTTTTCATTCTCAACTTAAGGCTAGCAAGAGAGGCATTCAATTTATCAATCTTAGCAATCAAACAAGCATTATCATTTCTAAGATTGGCAATTGAATCATCACATACATTTGATTTTTCAACCTTAGCAATTAATTTAGCATTTTCATTTCTAAGGTTAGAAATAGTGTCATGGCAAATGCTAAGCTCACTAGTTAATTTTTCACATTTTTCTACTTCCTGAGCATAAGCATTTTTAACCTTGACATGCTTCTTATTTTCTTTAATTAGGAAGTCCTCTTGGCTATCCAAGAGTTCATCCTTCTCATGAATGGCACTAATCAACTCATTTAATTTTTCTTTTTGTTGCATGTTAAGATTGGCAAAAAGAGTAAGCAAATCATCCTCATCATCACTAGAGTTATTCTCACCACTAGAAGTTGCATACTTAGTGGAGGATCTAGATTTTACCTTCTTCTTCTTGCCATCCTTTGCCATGAGGCATTTGTGGCCGACGTTGGGGAAGAGAAGACCCTTGTTGACGGTGATGTTTGCGGCGTCCTCGTCGGAGGAGGAGTCGGTGGAGCTTTCGTCGGAGTCCCACTCCTGGCAAACATGGGCATCACCGCCCTTCTTCTTGTAGTATCTCTTCTTCTCCTTCTTCTTCCCCCTCTTGTCGTCGCCCCTATCACTGTCACTAGAAATAGGACATTTTGCTATAAAGTGACTGGGCTTACCACACTTGTAGCAAACTTTCTTGGAGCGGGGCTTGTAGTCTTCCCCCTCCTTTGCTTGAGGATTTGGCGGAAGCTCTTGATGATGAGCGCCATCTCCTCATTGTCGAGCTTGGAGGCATCTATGGGGAGCCTACTTGATGTAGACTCTTCTTTCTTCTCCTCCGCCGCCTTGAATGCGACGGGTTGTACCTCGGGTACGGAGGAGGCGCCTTGCTCGATGATTTTCTTGGAGCCTTTGATCATCAATTCAAAGCTCACAAATTTTCCTATCACTTCATCGGGAGACATTAGCTTATATCTAGGATCACCACGAATTAATTGAACTTGAGTAGGATTAAGAAATACGAGTGATCTAAGAATTAGGAGGGGCATTAAGTTTGACATTGTCCCCCTTTTGGAAGCCAATGCCATCCTTAATGCCAGGGCGTCTCCAACTATAAAGCATACTACAAGCAAATTTAAATTTTTCATTTTCTAACTCATGCTCGGCAATTTTAGCATCTAATTTTGCTATATGATCATTTTGTTGTTTAATCATAGCAATGTGATCATGAATAACATCAACATTAATATCTCTACATCTAGTGCAAATAGAAACATGCTCAACGATAGATGCAGAGGGTTTGCAATCATTTAATTCAACAATTTAGCATGTAAAATAGCGTTTTCATCTCTAAGATTGGAAATGGAAATATTACAAACATCTAAGTCTTTAGCCTTAGCAATTAATTTTTCATTCTCATTCCTAAGGCTAGCAAGAGAGGCATTCAATTTATCAATCATAGCAATTAAACTAGCATTATCATTTCTAAGATTGACAATTGAATCATCGCAAATGTTTGACTTCTCAACCTTAGCAATCAAATTAGCATTCTCAATTCTAAGGTTGGAAATAGTGTCATGGCAACTACTTAGCTCACTAGTTAATTTTTCATTTTTCTCTACCTCCTGAGCATAAGCATTTTTAGTCTTAACATGCTTTTTATTTTCTTTGATAAGGAAGTCCTCTTGGATATCCAAGAGTTCATCCTTCTCATGAATGGCACTAATCAATTCATTTATTTTCTCTTTTTGTTGCATGTTAATATTGGCAAAAATAGTAAGCAAATTGTCCTCATCATCACTAGAATTTTCCTCATCACTAGAAGTGGCATACTTAGTGGAAGATCTTGATTTTACCTTCTTCTTCTTGCCGTCCTTCGCCATAAGACACTTGTGGCCGACGTTGGGGAAGAGAAGTCCCTTGTTGACGGCGATGTTGGCGGCGTCCTTGTCGTCGGAGGAGTCGGTGGAGCTCTCGTCGGAGTCCCACTCCCGGCAAACATGGGCATCGCCACCCTTCTTCTTGTAGTACTTCTTCTTTTCCTTCCTCCTTCCCCTCTTGTCGTTTTCCCTGTCACTATCACTAGATAATGGACATTTAGCGATAAAATGACCGGGCTTACCACATTTGTAGCAAACCTTCTTGGAACGGGGTTTGTAATCTTTCCCCTTCCTTTGCTTGAGGATTTGGCGGAAGCTCTTGATGATGAGCGCCATTTCCTCATTGTCGAGTTTGGAGGCATCGATGGGGACCCTACTTGGTGTAGAGTCTTCTTTCTTCTCCTCCGTTGCCTTGAATGCAACGGGTTGTGCTTCGGGTACGGAGGAGGAGGCCCCTTGCTCGATGATCTTCTTGGAGCCTTTGATCATCAATTCAAAGCTCACAAATTTGCCTATCACTTCCTCGGGAGACATTAGTTTATATCTTGAATCACCACGAATTAATTGAACTTGAGTGGGGTTAAGAAATACGAGTGATCTAAGAATAACCTTGACCATTTCATGGTCATCCCACTTGGTGCTCCCGAGGTTGCGCACTTGATTCACCAAGGTTTTTAGTCGGTTGTACATGGCTTGCGGGTCTTCTCCTTGGTTGAGCATGAAGCGACCGAGCTCCCCCTCAATCGTTTCCCTCTTGGTGATCTTTGTGACCTCGTCTCCTTCATGCGCCGTTTTGAGCACGTCCCAAATCTCCTTGGCGCTCTTCAATCCTTGCACCTTGTTATACTCCTCTCGACTTAGAGAGGCGAGGAGTATTGTGGTGGCTTGTGAGTTGAAGTGCCGGATTTGGGCAACTTCGTCCGAATCATAGTCCTCATCCCCTACGGATGGTACCTGTACACCAAACTCAACAACGTCCCAAATACTAGTGTGGAGTGAGGTTAGGTGATGCCTCATTTTATCACTCCACATATTATAATCTTCACCGTCAAAAACCGGTGGTTTGCCTAATGGAACGGAAAGTAATGGAGTACGTTTAGAAATGCGAGGGTAGCATAGGGGGATCTTACTAAACTTCTTACGCTCATGGCCCTTAGAAGTTATGGACGGCGCGTCGGAGCCAGAGGTGGATGGCGACGAAGAATCGGTCTCGTAGTAGACCACCTTCTTCATCTTCTTTTTTTTGTCGCCACTCCGATGCGACTTATGGGAGTGTGATTCTCCCTTTCCCTTGGAACCGGACTCCCTTGATGGAGGCTTCCCGAGGCTTGTAGCGAGCTTCTCTCCTATCACCATCTCCTTCTTGGCGTGATCTCCCGACATCACTTCGAGCGGTTAAGCTCTAATGAAGCACCGGCTCTGATACTAATTGAAAGTCGCCTAGAGGGGGGGTGAATAGGCAGAGTCTAAAAATTATAAACTTAAGCACAACTACAAGCCGGGGTTAGCGTTAGAAATATAAGCGAGTCCAAAAGAGAGTGGGAAAACAAATCACAAGTGAATAAGAATGGATGCACAGTGATTTGTTTTACCGAGGTTCAGTTCTTGCAAACCTACTCCCCATTGAGGTGGTCACAAAGACCGAGTCTCTTTCAACCCTTTCCCTCTCTCAAACGGTCACTTAGACCGAGTGTGCTTCTCTTCTCAATCAATCGGGACACCAAGTCCCTACAAGGACCACCACACAATTGGTGTCTCTTGCCTTGATTAAAATTGAGTTAGGATCAAGAAAGAAAGAAGAAGAAAAGCGATCCAAGTGCAAGAACTCAAAAGAATACAAATGTTGCTCTCTCTAGTCGCTATTTGATTGGAATGAACTTTGGACTTGAGAGAGGATTTGATCTCTTGTTTGTGTCTTGGAATGAAGTCTAGAGCTCTTGTATTGAATGCAAAATGGCTGAAACTTGGATCATTGAAGTGTGGTGGTTGGGGGGTATTTATAGCCCCAACCACCAAAAGAACCGTTGGTGAGGGCTTCTATCGAATGGCGCACCGGACAGTCCGGTGCGCCACCGGACACTGTTCGGTGTGCCAGCCATGTCATCAGGCCGTTGGGTTCCAACCGTTGGAGCTCTGACAATAGGGGCCACCGGACAGTCCGGTGGTGCACCGGACAGGTCCTGTAGACTGTCCGGTGCGCCTTCTTGCGCCTGCTCTGACTTCTGCGCGCGCAGGCGTGCACTGTAGCGCATTTAGTGTCTTCTGTAGACGACCGTTGGTGCGAAGTAGTCGTTGCTCCGCTGGCACACCAGACAGTCCGATGGTACACCGAATAGTCCGGTGAATTATAGCGGAGCCCTACCAAATTCCCGAAGCTGGCAAGTTCAGCATCGATCTCCCTGGTGCACCGGACACTGTCCGGTGGCACACCGGACAGTCCGGTGCGCCAGACCAGGGCTGCCTTCGGTATAATTTGCTCCTTAGTTTTGAACCCTTTCTTTTGACTTGTATTGGTTTGTTGTTAACCTTTGGCACCTGTAGAACTCATAATCTAGAGCAAACTAGTTAGTCCAATAATTTGTGTTGGGCAATTCAACCACCAAAATTCATATAGGAAAAGGTTTGACCCTATTTCCCTTTCAATTTCCATCCCCGAATGTGATAGCTCTTTGGGGATCTTGGTTTTTCTCGTAGGAGGAGAACATCCTTTTCTCCCCTGTCATGTGGTTTGTGCATCCACTATCAATGATCCAGCTTGAGCCCCCGGATGCATAAACCTGCAAAACAATTTAGGCCTTGTTCTTAGGTACCCAAACGGTATTGGTTCTTTCACATTAGAAACAAGCACCTTGGGTACCCAAACACAAGTCTTGGAGCCCTTGTGTTTGCCCCCAACATATTTGGCAACTACTTTGCCTGATTTGTTAGTTAAAACATAAGAAGCATCAAAAGTCTTAAATGAAATGTTATGGTCATTTGATGCAGTAGGAGATTTCCTTTTAGGCAATTTGACATGGGTGGATTGCCTAGAGCTAGATGCCTCATTCTTATACATAAAAGCATGATGAGAAACAGAATGAGACTTCCTAGCATGAATTCTCCTAATCTTGTGTTCGGGATAACCAGCAGGATATAAAATATAGCCCTCGTTATCCTGAACCATGGGAGCTTTGCCCTTAACAAAGTTAGACAGTTTCTTAGGGGCATTAAGCTTGACATCGCCTTCCTGTTGGAAGCCAATGCCATCCTTAATGCTAGGGCATCTCCCATTATAGAGCATGCTTCTAGAAAATTTAAATTTTTCATTTTCAATTTCATGCTCATTAATCTTAGTAGTTAGTTGAGCTATGTGATCATTTTGTTGTTTAATTAAGGCTAGGTGATCATGGATAGCATCAACATTAACATCTCTACATCTAGTACAAATAGAAACATGATCAACACTAGATGTAGAGGGTTTGCAAGATCTTAATTCCTCTATCTTAGCATGTAAAGTAGCATTCTCATTTCTAAGACAGGAAATGGAATCATTGCAAACATTTCAATCCTTAGCCTTAGCAATTAGTTTATCATTCTCAAGTCTAAGGCTAGAAATTGATTCATTCAATTTGTCAATCTTAGCAATTAACCTAGCATTATCATTTTTAAGATTAGCAATTGAATCATCACAAATATTTAAATTCTCAACCTTAGCAATCAAATTAGCATTCTCATTTCTAAGGTTGGAAATAGTGTTATGGCAAATGCTAAGCTCCTTAGTCAAATTTTCTACTTCCTAAGCATAAGCATTCTTCACCTTAACATGCTTTTTATTTTCCTTAATATGGAATTCATCTTGGATATCCTAGAGTTCATCCTTCTCATGAATAGCACCTATCAATTCATTCAATTTTTTCCTTTTGTTGCATGTCAAGGTTGGCAAAAAGAGTAAGCAAATCATCTTCATCATCACTAGAGCTACCCTCATCACTAGATGTTGTATATTTAGTGGAGGCTCTAGATTTTACCTTCTTCTTTTTGCCATCCTTTGCCATGAAGCACTTGTGGCCGACGTTGGGGAAGAGGAGGCCCTTGTTGACGACGATGTTGGCAGCGTCCTCGTCGGAGGAAGAGTCGGTGGAGCTCTCTTCGGAGTCCCATTCCCGACACACGTGGGCATCGCCACCCTTCTTCTTGTAGTACCTCTTCTCCTCCTTCTTCTTTCCCCTCTTGTCGTCGCCCCTGTCACTATCACTAGACATAGGACATTTTGCAATAAAATGACCGGGCTTACCACACTTGTAGCACACCCTTTTGGAGCGGGGTTTGTAGTCCTCCCCCCTCCTTTGCTTGAGGATTTGGCGGAAGCTTTTGATGATAAGCGCCATTTCCTCGTTGTCAAGCTTGGAGGCGTCGATTGGAATCCTACTTGGTGTAGATTCCTTTTTTTCTTCCTCCGTCGCCTTGAATGCGACGGGTAGCACCTCAGGTGTGGAGGTGCCGCCTTGCTCCAAGTTGATGATTTGTTTGAAGCCTTTGATCATTAATTCAAAGCTCACAAACTTTCCTATCACTTCCTCGAGAGACATTAGCTTATATCTAGGATCACCATGTATTAATTGAACTTGAGTAGGATTATGAAATACGAGTGATTTTAGAATAACCTTGACCATTTCATGGTCATCCCATTTTGTGCTCCCGAGGTTGCGCACTTGGTTCACCAAGGTCTTGAGCCAGTTGTACATCGCTTGCGGCTCCTCTCCTTGGTTGAGGACGAATCGACCGAGCTCCCCCTCGATCGTCTTCCGCTTGGTGATCTTGGTCACCTCATCTCCTTCGTGCGCGGTTTTGAGCACATCCCAAATCTCCTTGGCACTTTTCAACCCTTGCACTTTATTATACTCCTCTCGACATAGAGAGGCGAGGAGTATAGTAGTTGCTTGGGAACCAAAGTGCTTGATTTGGGCGACCTCGTCCGAATCATAGCCTTCATCCCCCACGGATGGTACCTGCGCTCCAAACTCAACAATGTCCCATATGCTAGCG
The DNA here is from genome assembly GCA_029449295.1 of Zea luxurians. Classification (NCBI taxonomy): domain Eukaryota; kingdom Viridiplantae; phylum Streptophyta; class Magnoliopsida; order Poales; family Poaceae; genus Zea; species Zea luxurians. The sequence goes on along the minus strand of JAOPSE010000005.1, from coordinate 45,840,202 downwards.
TGGAGTGAGGTTAGGTGATGCCTCATTTTATCACTCCACATACAATAATCTTCACTGTAAAAAACGGGTGGTTTGCCTAGTGGGACGGAAAGTAAAGGAGTGTGTTTAGAAATGCGAGGGTAGCATAGGGGGATCTTACTAAACTTCTTGTGCTCATGGCGCTTAGAAGTGATGGACGGTGTGTCAGAGCCAGAGGTGGATGGCGACGAAGAATTGGTCTCGTAGTAGACCATCTTCTTCATCTTCTTTTTCTTGTCGCCACTCTGATGCGACTTGTGAGGAGGTGATCCCTCCTTTAGTTTGTTGCTGGACTCCTTTGATGGAGCTTTCCCATGGCTTGTGGCCTTCTCGCTGGTCACGATCTCCCTCTTGGCGTGATCTTCCATCATCACTTCGAGTGGTTAGACTCTAATGAAGTACCGGGCTCTGATACCAATTGAAAGTCACCTAGAGGAGGGGTGAATAGGCGGAATCTGAAAATTATGAACTTAAGCACAAACTACAAGCTGAGGTTAGCGTTAGAATTAAATCTGAGTCCGAAAGAGAGGGTGAAAAACAAATCAAAAACAAATGAAGCGGATGACACGGTGATTTGTTTTACCGAGGTTCGGTTCTTGAGAACCTACTCCCCGTTGAGGTGGTCATAAAAACCGGGTCTCTTTCAACCCTTTCCCTCTCTCAAACGGTCACTTAGACCGAGTGAGCTTTCTTCTTAATCAAACGGGTCACTTAGACCCCTACAAGGACCACCACAACTTGGTGTCTCTTGCTTTGACTACAAATGTCTTGAGAACAAGAATGGAGAAGAAGAAAGCTAACCAAGCAACAAGAGCAATAAAAGAACACAAGTTGATCTTCTCACAAGTCCTAAAAACTAGAGTTGAATTGTGGACTTTGATTTGATTAGAAGCTTTGATTTGTGTCTTGGAGTGTTGTGTATTGCTCTTGTATTGAATGAGGAGTAGTGAATGCTCGGATGGTTGGAGTGGAGGTGGTTGGGGGTATTTATAGCCCCAACCACCAATTAAACCATTGGGGAGGTTGTTTGTCGATGGGCGCACCGGACAGTCCGGTGTGCCACTGGACACTTTCCGGTGCACCAACCACGTCACCCAACCATTAGGGTTCTGACGGTTTCAACCGTTGGAGCTCTGACTTCTTGGTGAAGAGTTTGGAGTTGCTCGCCCCTGGTGCACCGGACACTGTCCGGTGCACCAGACCAGGGTGCTCTTCGATTTCTTTTTGCTCCTTTCTTTTGAACTCTAACTTGAACCTTTTATTGGTTTGTGTTGAACCTTTAGCACCTGTAGAACACATAATCTAGAGCAAACTAGTTAGTTCAAATATTTGTGTTGGGCATTCAACCACCAAAATTATAATTAGAAAAAGGTTAAACCCTATTTCCCTTTCACATAAACATCTTTCTTCACACTTCCTCCATGGTATAGTGTCACTAGGGTGTCCATCTATTGCAAACACAAATTACTAGCTCAATAATGCATAAATACTTACTAAGTAATAGCTACTTACTAACTAATAACTATATAGTAACTATTAAATGACCACAACAAACAAAATTACATAATCTATGAATAATGTAAGTAAACAATGTATACCTGAAATCGCGAACGAGTCTAGCTAACGGTGGCGAAGGTCAAGTCAGAAGGACACCTATACAATGAGGTTTCTAAAAAATAAGAACACGATACAGTGAGGTTTCTAAAACCTATAAAGATACAACAACACGATGGCTGCAATACACACTAACCAACATAAAAACTGATATGTAGTTTAACTAACACAAATAACATGTTAAACCGATATATACACACACTAACCAACACAAATAACGATGGCTACAATACACACTAACTAACACAAAAAACTGATATATACACACTAACCAACACAACTAATGTGTTAAACAACACGATGGCTGCAATACACGATGAATGCAATACACACTAACCACACTAACCATATATAAGAAGTAGGATTGGTGTAAACAACAGGGAACCAACCACGTGTTGTTCAACTGTGTAGTCATAACTATCTAACCTCTACCTAAGAGGATTTCATTTGCTCCCTCTCTTATGGCATTAGCAAGTGTTAGCAAACTTATGAAGCAAATATGAAAAAAATGACGGGAAACAAACACCCATTCAGTTGCTATCATAACAACTTAGCAATATTTATGGCATATTAAATAAAAACCATAAAAGAGTTATAGGCAACAAAAATGACAAGAAACAATATTAAAAATAGCTAATGTTTTATGGTGCAAACATTATGCTTTTACACACATTAAGTTATTGAGAGCACCTAGAGGGGGGGGGGAATAGATGATCCTGTAAAAATTCAACACTAAATAGCCCAACTTGGTTATGAAATGTTAGTAAGATTGAAACCAAGTTGCTAAAGCGAGAACTCTTCACTTGATTGTTCCTTTAGAGTGAGTATTGAACTTTGGAACAATAGCACAAGTGATTACGCGAGAACTCAAGAGAAACCAATCACAATGAAAAGAGACACGAGACGCGGTGATTTTATCCCGTGGTTCGGCCAATGCCTACTCCACGTTGTAGTGACCTCCTTTGATCAAGGATTGCACTCAATCCCTCTCAAGTGATCCAATGATCAACCTTGAGTACCACGATTTTCTTCCTTAGTAGTCTTTTCTCATCTGTGAGGAATCTCCACAAGTTGGAGCCTCTCACCCTTACAATGTTTATCACAACTAAAGCAACAAGAGTAAGGGAGGGAAAGAAACACACGCAAGAACTAGAATCACAGCAATCACACGTGTAAGGAAAATGGACCCCGGGCCATTTGGCTAATTGAGTTTTGGTGTTTGATGAACGACACAATCCGTGAACTAATAAGTTTTCTAGTGTTTGTGTTTGTAGTTCACAGGATGCAAGATTTACTTGGACTAAGGAATTGAGGAAAGCAACACCTCAAAAGAAGATATTAAGAAGATCCAAGAAAAGTACAAGTGTGCTGCTGCGAACTGTCTGTGCGAAGGCGCACCGGACTGTCCGGTGGCACACCGGACTGTCTGGTGCCCACATGCCGGACTGTCCGGTGCACCAGGGAACTCTAGCCCAACGGCTAGTTCCATATGGCACTCAAAGAGAAGACCACCGGACTGTCCGGTGTGAGCACCAGACTGTCTGGTGTGGAAAAGCCTGTGGCGCCAATGGTCACCTGCTCTGACAGAGCAACGGCTAGGCGCATCGGACATGCTACAGTGCGTTGTCCGGTGCACCACTGGACTGTCCGGTGTGCCGCAGAGAACGGCAGCTTTTCTCCAATGGCTATTTTGGAGTTGGGGCCTATATATACTTCACCCAACCGGCCATTTGAAGGTGTGGGAGCCCAAGCAACATACCAAGGAATATAGTGCACATTTCCAAGAGCTCAAATACCCAAGTGCTTAATAGAATCACTCGGTGATTAGCGTAGGTGCTTTGCGAAGTGCTTAGGTTAGTTAGACCGCTTTAGCGCTTGCTCTAGGTGAACCCTAGTTAGTTGAGTGAGTTTTGTAAAACCACACAACCCCTCGGCTCTTGCGCGAGCCGTTGTAATTGTACCGAGTGGGGCGAGAGTCTTGCGAGACCGTGACAACCGCGTTTGTGTCACGGCCGCCACCGTGTACCGGAGGGAACGAGGCCCGCGGCGTTTCGGCCGGAAGCTCGATAGTGGAGACGGCGGGGAGCATCCAAGAGGAGCCAGAAGCGGAGCACCACTTGCGCGTGGAGAAGGCCCGCGGCTCTCTACGGAGTTACTCGACTGTGGTGCTTGGCCCTCGCGTGGGCTTCCCTCTGCGTAGGGGCACCAACGAGGATTAGTCGGGACCTTGCATGGTTCCGGATACCTCGATAAAAATACCAGCGTCATCCATGAGAGTTTGCTTCTCTACTTTGCTCTTTAAGTTTCCGCATTTATATTAAGCATTTAAGTTTCAATCTTGTATTCATACTTATTTAGTGTAGATTGAAACTTAGCCTTTGCGGTAGAGATAGCAACACTTAGACAAAACCTAGATTGCACTTTCTAGTTTGATTATTTGCTTAGGTTTTGCTCTAGGGATTTAATTGTGGCCTAGTTTAGTAAAAGTTTTAGAAGTCCTAATTCACCCCCCTCTTAGGCGTCACCCGTTTCCTACAAGTGGTATCAGAGCCCAGTTTGGCTCATTTGAAACGCTTTAGCTTCACCGCTAAAAGAGCCGACACTTTTTAGAGGAAGGGATGGATACCCATAGGCCACCGCACTTCGACGACACTAACTTCCCATATTATAGTGCTAAAATGGCTTGTTACCTAGAGGCCGTTGATCTAGGTGTTTGGAGAGTCACTCGTGACGGGATGAAACCCCTCAAGAATCCCAAGAAACCCACCACAAGTGAGGAAAAAGAAATTCATTTAAATGCTAGAGCCAAAATTGCTTGTATGAATCTCTTAGCATGGATATTTTTAATCAAGTATTTACCTTGAAAATTGCTAATGAGATTTGGCTAAAATTGCATGAGCTCCATGACGGCACATCCAATGTCTGTGAGCAAAAACATTGCCTAGTCTTAAATGAGTAATTCTTTTGCTATGAAAGATGATGAGCTTGTTAGAGACATGTATTCTCGTTTGAATCCATTATCAATGAGCTCAATTCTATTGGCATTAACAAGCTAGGTGATGCGGACATTGTGAGGAAGATTATCTCCCTGCTACCACAACAAAGATATGGGAGCATCATCACCATCCTTCACAACATGGAGGACTTGAGCAACATGACCCCGACCATTGTGATTGGGAAAATCGCGGCTTTTGAGATGTCGCGAAAAATGTGTCGGGGAGAGGAGCCAACTTCCTCAAGACCATATGCTTTTGCATGTGATGAAAGAAAGGGCAAAAAAAGGCTCCCACTCCAAGTTTCTCAAGTGAAGAAGAGGAAGAAGAAGAAAGTGATGATGATGAAAATAATCAACCATGCACATCATCCTCCGAGGACGAAGAAACAATCCGACGCATCGGAAAGGTAATGAGGATGATCCGCAAGATTAATCTAATGGGTGTGCCCCTGCAGGTCGAGGATCTTCTCTTTAACATTGACAGGAAAAAGCAAAGGAAGAGAGGATGCTTCGCATGTGGGGAGAAGGGCCACTTCAGGGACAACTGTCCAAATATGGTCAAACCCAAAAAGGAGAGGAGCAAAGGCAAGGCGCTCACAAGTGTTAGAACATGGGATGATTCTTCAAGTGAAGATGAACCTCTAAGGACGCGCAGCCACCGGTCCTCATCACGCTCATCACGGTCATCACACAAATGCCTTATGGCAAGAGGTAACAAGAGCATTCCATCCTCTAGTGATGATAGCAGTAGTGATGATGAAGGTGAGGGAAAGCCCTCTCTAGATGAGCTTGCGGAAGCCGTAGAATTTTTCTAGGATGTTTGCACTAAGCAAAAAGCTCAACTTAAAACTTTGAAAAATAAGTTGGTTAGCTCTCAAAATAATTACAAAGGTTTGCTAGAAAAATTTGAAACTTTTGCAAACTTAAATAGTGAGCTATCAACTAAAATTGAGCTATTAGAATCTAGTGCTCCATCCACTGCTACTGATGATAGCCTTATTAAAAAGAATGAAAAACTTAAGGCTAAGTTAGCTAGCTCCCAAGAAGCTATTGAAAATTTGCTAGAGAAAATGGAAATTCTTAGCATACACAATAATGAGCTAACTACTAAGCTAGAAAACATTGGTAGCACCCCAGCAGCATCTTTAGTTGAAATACCTGAAATAATTAAAAAAAGATGCTTCTACTTCCTGCTTTGATTTAATTGATGATTCTAACCCCTGCAACCAAGTTCTTGTTGAGAATATTGTTGTAGAAACATGTTCGGATGAGGTTGCAAAGGAAAATTAACAATTAAAGCAAGAAGTGGCTCGCCTTGGCAAGGCTTTGTATGACAAGAAAGGCAAAGCCAAACAAATCCGACCTCCACAGGATAACACCACTGCGGGAGTGAACAAGTCTGTAGAGGGAGAAACTGTGATTTGTAGGCTATGCCACATGGAAGGCCACAAGTCTTTCCCATGCAAGGCGATGACCGGGGATAAACAAAGGCAAAAGCTCAAGCAAAAGCCATCAAGCAAAATCTCCAACACCTACATCAAAAAGGTGGACAAAAAGACTGCTACACCATACTTGATCAAGAAGAAAGAGAATGGAAAGGTGATAGCAATCAAGGCCAACAAGCAAGCCAACAAAGGAAAGGGGGCCAAACGCATCTGGGTGCCAAAGGAAATAATTTCAACCATGAAAAGCACCAAGAAGGTTTGGATCCCGAAAGGGAAGTGAGTGGACCGAAGGTCTTCGGGAAATTTGGAGACTTGGCAAAGCTAGGATGTATATCATGGGATACATCATATTGGATCAAGTTTATTGCCAAGTGGGTTAGTGAAAATTTTGGACCCAAATTTCCCACCCATGACTAAGGTAACTAGTTTTATTGTATCTCTTGTTTTTAGATATGCGTATCTATTTACCTTTTATCTAGTTTGCCTTTCTTGCCTAGTATTACATTTGTTATTTACTTTTGAATTATGCATACTAGGTAAATCACATGGTAGGATTGCTTGCTTTCAATTCATATACTTAAGCAAACCTACATGGTTTAAAATGTTTAGTTAAAAGCACAGCACATAGCTTCTATATCACTCCATAGTAAATGATGCATCAATTGAAAATTTTGATTTCTACAAGTTGTATCATTTAACTTATATGTGCCAAAGTTCAGATTATAGATAGTTTGCCCCTCTTGATATCAAATCAAAGTGCATGTCTCCTACAAGTATTCAAAACTTGTATGCACACCTTTAGGGGGAGGTTACTCTATAATCTAACACTTTGAGACTAACACCTTTTCAAGTCTATTTCATGTGATAAGTCTCATTGTAAGGAAAATGAGGTCCCCGGAGAAAGACAACAATCTTCCACTGCAAAATCTCCAAGAACTCTCATGTCTCTCAAGTTCGCCATTGAATTTCAATCGGTATCTTTTGAGACTACATCAAGTATCATTTACATGTCTTCTCCAATATTTGATTAGACTATATTTCATATCATATGCTTCCATGTTGCTAAAAATGCATAAGTACTTAACTCATATTCTGTTACCTATGCATAAAGGAAGTTAGTCTTTTCAAATCATGTCTTGCACCTCTAATTTTCACATGCTTTTTCCTAAGTAGAGGATCTCTGTCAGGGAGAATATTTCTTCATCTCTAAAAAGGGGGAGAAAATTCTTTCTAAAGAGAACACTCGTTTAGGGGGAGTAATCCTTTCAACTGATATCATTCATGTGGTTTAATTTAGTATTCTTCAAGTGGTATCATCTGGTAAAATTCTTAATGAGGGCAAGCCTTTATTTACTTCCTACATGCTTTTAATGTCTTCCTTTTCGGTGGTTGATGCCAAAGGGGGAGAAATTTAGGGACCAAAGCAATGAAAACTATATCAAACACCAAACACCACAAATTTTAAAATTTTATATCTACAAATGATTTTTAAGTGGTTTTGGTTATTTGGTCCTAAAATAGGAAGTAAGTGAATTATAGAGTTAGAGGGAGGCTTAAGTCCATAATATTACATTGTGGGGGCAAACATGCATCATAGCAAGTAGATTGCATATTTTCATTCAAATACTTGTATTATTTGCTTGCTTTGGTTGTGTTGTCATCAATCACCAAAAAGGGGGAGATTGTAAGGAAAATGGACCCCAGGCCATTTGGCTAATTGAGTTTTGGTGTTTGATGAACGACACAATCCGTGAACTAATAAGTTTTCTAGTGTTTGTGTTTGTAGTTCACAGGATGCAAGATGTACTTGGACTAAGGAATTGAGGAAAGCAACACCTCAAAAGAAGACATTAAGAAGATCCAAGAAAAGTCTAAGTGTGATGCTGTAGACTGTCTGTGCGAAGGCGCACCGGACTGTCCGGTGGCACACCGGACTGTCTGGTGCCCACACGCCGAACTGTCCGGTGCACCAGGGAACTCCAACCCAACAGCTAGTTCCAGGTGGCACTCGGAGAGAAGACCACCGGACTGTCCGGTGTGAGCACTAGACTGTCCGGTGTGGAAAAACCTGCGGCGCCAACGGTCACCTGCTCTGACAGAGCAACAGATAGGCGCACCGGACATGCTACAGTGCGTTGTCCGGTGCACCACCGGACTGTCCGGTGTGCCACAGAGAACTACAGCTTTTCTCCAACGGCTATTTTGGAGTTGGGGCCTATATATACTTCACCCAATCGGCCATTTGAAGGTGTGGGAGCCCAAGCAACATACCAAGGCATATAGTGCACATTTCCAAGAGCTCAAACACCCAAGTGCTTAATAGAATCACTCGGTGATTAGCGTAGGTGCTTTGCGAAGTGCTTAGGTTAGTTAGACCGCTTTAGCGCTTGCTCTAGGTGAACCCTAGTTAGTTGAGTGAGTTTTGTAAAACCACACAACCCCTCGGCTCTTGCGCGAGCCGTTGTAATTGTACCGAGTGGGGCGAGAGTCTTGCGAGACCGTGACAACCGCGTTTGTGTCACGGCTGCCACCGTGTACTGGAGGGAACGAGGCCCACGGCGTTTCGGTCGGAAGCTCGATAGTGGAGACGGCGGGGAGCGTCTGAGAGGAGCCAGAAGCGGAGCACCACTTGCGCGTGGAGAAGGCCCGCGGCTCTCTACGGAGTTACTCGACCGTGGTGCTTGGCCCTTGCGTGGGCTTCCCTTTGCGTAGGGGCACCAGCGAGGATTAGTCGGGACCTTGCGTGGTTCCGGATACCTCGGTAAAAATACCGGCGTCATCCACGAGAGTTTGCTTCTCTACTTTGATCTTTAAGTTTCCGCATTTATATTAAGCATTTAAGTTTCAATCTTGTATTCATACTTATTTAGTGTAGATTGAAACTTAGCCTTTGCGGTAGAGATAGCAACACTTAGACAAAACCTAGATTGCACTTTCTAGTTTGATTATTTGCTTAGGTTTTGCTCTAGGGATTTAATTGTGGCCTAGTTTAGTAAAAGTTTTAGAAGTCCTAATTCACCCCCCTCTTAGGCATCACCCATTTCCTACAACACGCACACAAGTCAAGAGATGAGCACACAGACACAGCGCAGAGAGTTCACGACTCAAAAAGTGCTCAAATCTCAAACACGATGATCCGAATGTGTGTTTGCGAAGTCTAGGCGTCTTAGGATGTTCAATGGAGGATTGACGTACTGCTCCATGCACCTAGGGGTTCCTTTTATAGCCCCAAGGCAGCTAGGAGCCGTTGGAATTCCATTTGGAAGGCAATTCTTGCCTTCTGCCGGTTGGCGCACCGGACAGTCCGGTGCACCACCAGACATGAACAGTGCCCGATCTCTTTCCATTTCTGGCGAAGCCGACCGTTGAGCCCTCAGTCCCCTTGGTGCACCGGACACAGTCTGGTGCGACCAAGTGACCGTTGGCCCTGGCCACGTGTCATCCGCTGATCGCGCTACCGACCGTTGGCGCGGGCGCTGTTGGCGCACCAGACAGTCTGGTGAATTTTAGCCACGTCGCCCTTGGCGATTTCCCAAGAGCGACGAGTTCGTCGCTGGGCCAGCCTAGGCACCAGTGTCCGGTGCACCGCAGGCTGGTGCATCCTGGCTGGTTTTGGCCAACCATCTTCAAACCAATCTTAGTTCATTATCAAAGTTCCTAGCACATAGAGGAATATGTTAGTACCAAAAAAAATTTACTAAGGCTAGGTCATACCTTGATTCTTGCTTTGCATCTCTTCGACACTTAGTGCACATCACTTTTAAAATCAATATGTGTTGAGCATCTAATCACAAAACATTTATAGAAATTTCTTAAGGGCACATTTCCCTTTCAATCTCCCCCTGTTTGGTGATTTATGCCAAACATTTAAAAGCAACTAAAAGTGCAATATCATCCTCAAGGAGTGCAAATTGAAGACTAATTCATCTCACATAGGATTTGGCATATTTGGATCACTTCTGCCACCACTTGGTTTATTTTCACAAAACAAATTCTTTTTCCTATCTCTAAATCAAACACACTTGCTTTGGCAAATTAATAGATCTATAAGAGGTAAATTTGATCAAATTCCAAAACTCCCCCTTTTCCCATAATCAAAATTCTCCCCCATAACAGAACAATTTTCACAACAACAAAGGTTTTGATCAAATGCAAAACTTCTAGCTTACTAAGAGCACCTAGAGGGGGGATAGTTGATCCTGTAAAATTCTACACTAAATAGCCAAAACTTGGTTATAAAATGTTAGTGCGATTAAAACCAAGTTGCTAAAGCGAGAACTCTAAAAGAAAATCAATCACAACGAAGAGAGACACAAGACACAATGATTTTTATCCCGCGGTTCGGCCAATGCCTACTCCACGTTGTGGTGACCTCCTTCGGTCAAGGATTGCACTCAATCCCTCTCAAGTGATCCAATGATCAACCTTGAGTACCACGGTTTTCTTCCTTAACAGTATTTTCCCATTTACAAAGAATCTCCATAAGTTGGAGCCTCTCGCCCTTGCAATGTTGATCACCATAAAAGCACAAGAGTAAGGGAGAGAAAGAAACACACGCAAGACTAGAGTTGCAGTAATCACACGCACACAAGTCACAAGATGAGCACACAAACACAGCGCAGGGAGTTCACAACTCAAGAAGTGCTCAAATCTTAAACACGATGATCCAAATGTGTGGTTGCAGAGTCTAGGCATCCTAGAATGTTCAATGGAGGCTTAGTGTAGTGCTCCATACGCCTAGGGGTCCCTTTTATAGCACCAAGTCTTGCCTTCTGTTCGTTGGTGCACTAGACTGTCCGGTGGCACACCAGACAGTGAACAGTACAAGCACAAGACGCGATAGAGAATCTCCTGATTAGCTGGTTTCCTTTTTTGTGGGGCACCGAACCGTCCGGTGCGCCATATGACCGTTGGCGCTTATCGACGTGGCAGGTAGCCGTTGCATGACTGGTGCAACGGACTGTCCGACGCCTCATGCGGATTGTCCGGTGATTTATAGCCGACATAGCTAGGGAAAAACCTAAGAGCGACGAGTTCCGTAGACCATGCACCGGACTGTCCGGTGAATGGCACCGGACTGTCCGGTGCTGCGCAGACAGCACCTTTTCTTCGATCCTTTGTTTGTCTTCCTTTGACTCTTTTGGCCTTTACTTAGCTGAGTTCCTAGCACTTAGACAAGAGTGTTTAGCATATAAAACAATTGACTAAGCGTCAAGATCTTACCTTTATTCTTTATTTGCATCTCTTTAATACTTGGTACACATCATCTTGCAACAATATGTGTTGGGAATGTAATCACCAAAATACTTATAGAAAAGGCCGAAGGGCACATTTCCCTTTCATCTACAACCTACAATTTTTGAAATTTCACAAGTGGTTGGCTGATCCATTTGCTTTGGCCTTAATTTCTCACCCTTTGGCATTAAGCACCAAAACGGGATAACTTTTGGCCCTTTAACCCCATTGCCTCACCAAAATGTCAAATAAGAACAAAAAGGCAATGAGAGCACAACAAAGAACTTAGGACAAGATACATTTTATCGGAATGCAGTGGAAGCTCTTTCTTTGTCCAAGTTCACTTTTCCCTTTCAATATCCCTTTGAGACTATTTCAAGAGCACTAAACAAACAAGTTAGTCTCAAATGAGTCAAGTTGTAGCACATCCTCCCCCTAAACATGTGCATCATTTGCATAAGGACTTGTGAGGTCCGGGGATGACTTGTACAACTTGAGCACCAAAAGTAAGTAATTAAAGACATTAATGCTTAAAGTAACATGATCAAAGGCATAGAACACATGTATGCTATAGATCAATCCAAGTTGCGCGAATCTAAGACATTTAGCTCACTACGCAATCTGCAAAACCTTTTCTCATTTAAAGGCTTGGTGAAGATATCGGCTAGCTGGTTCTCTGTGCTAATGTGATAAATATCGATATCTCCCCTTTGCTGGTGGTCTCTCAAGAAGTGATGCCTGATGTCTATGTGCTTAGTGCGGCTGTGTTCAACAGGATTATCCGCCAAGCGGATTGCACTCTCGTTATCACATAGGAGTGGGACTTTGCTCAGATTGTAGCCAAAGTCCCGGAGGGTTTGCCTCATCCAAAGTAGTTGCGTGCAACACTGTCCTGCGGCAACATACTCGGCCTCAACGGTGGATAGGGCAACAGAAGTTTGTTTTTTAGAGCTCCAAGACACCAGGGACCTTCCCAGAAACTGACAAGTCCCTAATGTGCTCTTCCTATCAACCTTGCACCCGGCATAGTCAGAATCTGAGTATCTGATTAAGTCAAAGGTAGAGCCCTTTGGATACCAGATCCCAAAGCAAGGCGTAGAAACCAAATATCTAATAATTCGCTTAACGGGCACAAGGTGACACTCCTTGGGGTCGAATTGAAATCTAGCGCACATGCATACACTTAGCATAATATCCGGTCTACTAGCACAAAGATAGAGCAAGGATCCTATCATAGACTGGTATGCCTTTTGATCAACGGACTTACCTCCTTTGTTGAGGTCCAGATGTCCGTCTGTTCCCATTGGTGTCTTTGCGGGCTTTGCATTCTTCATCCCAAGCCTATAGAGCAAATCTTGAGTGTACTTCATTTGGGAGATGAAGGTTCCTTCCTTGAGTTGCTTCACTTGAAATCCAAGGAAGTAGTTCAACTCGCCCATCATCGACATCTCGAATTTTTGCATCGTCACCCTGCTAAACTCCTCACAAGACTTTTGATTAGTAGAACCAAATATAATGTCATCGACATATATTTGGAATACAAAAAGGTCACCATTGCAAGTCTTAGTAAAGAGAGTAGGATCAGCTTTCCCAACCTTGAAAGCATTAGCAATAAGAAAATCTCTAAGGCATTCATGCCATGCTCTTGGGGCTTGCTTAAGTCCATAGAGCGCCTTAGAGAGCTTGTAGACGTGGTTGAGATACCTGTCATCCTCAAAGCCAAGGGGTTGTTCCACGTATACTTCCTCCTTGATTGATCCATTAAGGAATGCGCTCTTCATGTCCATTTCGGCCAACTTAAATGAATGGTGAGCAGCATAGGCTAATAATATTCGAATTGATTCTAGCCTAGCCACAGGAGCAAAAGTCTCCTCAAAATCCAAACCTGCGACATAGGCATAACCTTTTGCTATAAGTCGAGCCTTGTTTCTTGTCACCACACCGTGTTCATCTTGCTTGTTGTGGAACACCCACTTGGTTCTCACAATATTTTGCTTTGGAAGTGGCACTAGGCTCCAAACTTCATTTCTCTTGAAGTTGTTGAGCTCTTCGTGCATGGCCAACACCCAGTCCAGATCCTGTAAGGCTTCTTCTACCCTGAAAGGCTCAATAGAAGAAACAAACGAGTAATGCTCGCAAAAATTAGCTAAACATGAGCGAGTGGTTACTCCCTTGCTGATATCACCCAGAATTTGATCCACTGGATGATTTCTTTGGATTGTTGATTAAACTTGAGTTGGAGGGACTCGTGATGCTTATTCCTCCTTATCCTGTTCTTCATGTGCTCCCCCTTGATCCTGCCCTTCTTCTTGAGGTACCTGTTCATCGTCTTGAGTTGGGGGATGCACCACCATAGAGGAAGAAGGTTGATCTTGCTCTTGTGGTTCCTGTGGTCGCACATCACCTATCACCATTATTCGTATTGTGGCCGTCGGAACCTCATCTTCATCTACATCATCAAGATCAACTTGCTTCTTAGAGAAACATTAGTCTCATCAAATACAACATCGCTAGAGACTTCAACTAATCCTGATGATTTGTTGAAGACCCTATACGCCTTTGTATTTGAGTCATACCCTAATAAAAAACCTTCTATAGCTTTGGGAGCAAACTTTGAACGCTTACCTTTCTTTACCAAGATGTAGCATTTGCTCCCAAATACACGAAAGTAGGAAACATTTGGTTTGTTACCGTTAGGAGTTTGTAAGATGTTTTCTTGAGGAGGCGGTGCAGATAGAGCTAGTTTATGGCATGGCAGGCTGTATTCACAGCTTCCGACCAAAACCGCTCAGGAGACTTGAACTCTCCAAGCATTGTCCTTGCCATGTCAATTAGCGTCCTGTTTTTCCTCTCTACTACACCATTTTGCTGTGGTGTGTAGGGAGTAGAGAACTCATGCTTGATGCCTTCCTCCTCAAGATATTCTTCGACTTGAAGATTCTTGAACTCAGATCCGTTATCGCTTCTTATCTTTTTCACTTTTAGCTCAAATTCGTTTTGAGCTCTCCTTAAGAATCGCTTTAGGGTTCCTTGGGTTTCAGATTTATCCTGCAAAAAGAACACCCAAGTGAAGCGGGAAAAATCATCAACTATAACAAGACCATATTACTTCCCCTGATGCTGAGATAGGCAATGGGGCCAAAGAGATCCACGTGTAGGAGTTCCAGTGGTCTTGATGTTGTCATCACGTTATTGCTTTGATGAGCGCTTCCCACCTATTTTCTTGCTTGGCTCGCTGCACAAGGTCTGTCTTTCTCAAAATAGACGTCGGTTAGTCCTAACACATGTTCTCCCTTTAGAAATTTATGAAGGTTCTTCATCCCAACATGTGCTAGACGGCAGTACCAGAGCCAACCCATATTAGTCTTAGCGATTAAGCATGCATCTAGATCGGCATTCTCTTTTGAGAAATCAACTAAATAGAGCTTGCCGTCTAATACACCCTTAAAGGATAATGAACCATCACTCCTTCTAAAGAAAGATACTTCAATATTTGTGAATAAACAATTATATCCCATATGACATAATTGACTTAGAGACAATAAATTATACCCGAGCGATTCTACTAGAAACACATTAGAGATCAAATGCTCGGTTGTGATGGCTATCTTGCCTAAGCCTTTAACCTTGCCTTGGCTCCCATCTCCAAAGATGATGGTGTCTTGGGAATCCCTGTTCTTGATGTAGGAGGTAAACATTTTCTTCTCCCCCGTCATGTGGTTTGTGCATCTGCTATCAATAATCCAGCTTGAGCCCCCGGATGCATAAACCTGCAAGGTAATTAAGCTTGGGTTTTAGGTACCCAACTCTTGTTGGGTCCTACAAGGTTAGTTATAACAGATTTTGGAACCCAAATGCAAGTTTTGTCTCTCTTGCATTTAGATCCCAACTTTCTAGCAACTACTTTAGCATTTTTACATGACAATACAAAAGAGGCATTACATGTTTGATAAATAGTAGTTGGACCAGTGCATACTTTCCTAGGCGCATGAGAAACAACATGATTACGCCTAGGCCTATTTCTACCATGAGCATGAGAGGAGCTAGTTGCAAACATGGCATGAGAATCATGATAAGCAAGTAAAGTAGCATGATTATAACACCTATCATGATGAGCAACATTGGAAATATTCTTGACATCAGCATAAAGATAAGCATGGTTCTTTTGGTCGTGTGAAGAGTAGGAGCTACTATCCATAGGAGCCTTCACTTTCTCTTTGTTGAGACTGGAAGTCCTTTGGCTTGTTAAGTTCTTGGTTTCTTTTCGAAAACCAAGTCCATCCTTAATAGAGGGATGTCTACCAAAAGTGTAGCATCCCTAGCAAATTTTAGTTTCTCATAATTATCTTTGCAAGTCTTAATTTGAGTATTAAGACTTACAACATCATTGTTTAACTTAACAATAGTAGAAATATGTTCATCACAAGCATCAACATTAACATCTTTACATCTATTGCAGATTACAACATGCTCTACACATGAGCTAGCCACATTAAGTTTTTCTAGCTTAGTATTTAAATCAACATTCAAATTCTTTAGACTAGAAATAGAATCATAATAGGTAGACAATTCAGAAGACAACAGTTCTGTTGGTCCTTGTTCTCGGATGTTATACACCAAGAACAAAGCAACACAATTGTTAAGAATTAGAGACATTCGCCCTTCGAAGCATTATTTCCTTAGGATATAATGATCTTTAGACGAAGGCCACGAAGGACATACCTTCATCATCACAATGAATGAAGATGCAAATAAGAGCATGTGAAACATAAAGAGAACATAAATAATCATTCCAAATCATTAGATTATTTATATTCATATTCTTATGCTGTAAGTAGGAATGAACATCAATAATACTCATATTACATTTGTACCTTCGTCTTGACGGAAGGCGAAAGGGCAAGAGTGACGCAAGAGTGATTACAAGTCAGCGTGAACAGTATGGTGCTACTGTTCATCTATTTATAGGCACAGGACGCAGCCTAGATAAAATTACATTCATGTCCCTGACATTTGTTGTTAACATAAGGTAAGCTATCTAGGACTGAGCAGTCCTTTCCCTTTTAGGTCGGTTTCTCATTTCACCATTGTCAACATGCTGAGCCGAAGCTCCTTCGGCCATAGCCTCGGAGCTAGTTTCGTTCTTCGTTCGAACCAGACCTTCGTATCGTGCGCACTTTCATCTCAAAGCCGAAGCCTCTGTAGCATTTTGATATACTGAAAAGCATGTTAGTTAAGTTTTTGAGGACCTTCGGAAGAGGAAGGCCCCCAACAGTAGCCCCTCGCAGTATTAATTTGTTTTTGTATATAACAAATTCAGACTGTGACGTGAATGAAGGCCTTTAGCCGAAGGTCCGAGAAAACACCTTCCCTTCGCTAGAATAGCGAAAGTCAATGACATGTGGGGCCTGCCAAGTTGCAATGCGTTGGGCATATAAATAGGGACCTGTATCGACATCATTTGTTGCGCCAACTCAATTGCTTGTGCTATTGTTTCAAGATTTAATTTTCTTGCCCTAAGATTTTGCTTGTTTTGTGAGCTTCGGGATTTGTTCAGGTGCCCTTCAAATGGCTGACGATAAGAAGGTTGTTGATCCTGCATTAGCTGGCTTTTACGAGGCTATGGAGAAGACGAACACAGAAAAGATTACAAAGGAAATACTAGCTGATTTTTCAGAAGATTCTGACGATAGCAGGAGCTTTGATGTGGAAAGTGAAGACGAAGATGCTGAAAATCGGCCCTGGCGACCAAGTCACACCATCTTCAGAAAATCATTCATTAAGCAGAGTCAAATTGATGCTATGAAAGGGAGATATTTCCGAGATATTTCTATTGTGAGGGATGAAGGGGATAACACTGCCCCTGCACCCGAAGCTGATGAAGTGGTTGTGTTCAGAAGCTTCATGAAGGCGGGTCTTCGGTTTTGTCGAGGACCGTAATTAGGGGTACCCCAAGGCTCCTAATCCCAGCTGGTAACCCCCATCAGCACAAAGCTGCAAAGGCCCGATGGGCGCAATTCCAGTTAAGGCTCCGTCCACTCAAGGGACACGATCTCGCCTCACCCGAGCCCAGCCTCGAGCAGGAACCATAGACCAAGGCAGATTCGCGCCTCGCCCGAGGGTCTCCTCAAGCAACGGACGCACCTTCGACTCGCCCGAGGCCCAGTTCGGGCAGGCTTCGCGGAGAAGCAACCTTGGCCAGATCGCCTCGCCAGCCGACCGGATCGTAGGAGCATTCAATGCAAGGATCGCCTGACACCTTATCCTGACGCACGCTTTCCAGTCGACAAGGCTGAAGTGACCGCAGTCACTTCGACCCTTCACTGACTGACCTGACAGGAAAACAGCGCCGCCTGCGCTGCTCCGACTGCTGTGCCACCCGCCAGGGTGAGGCTGACAGCAGCCAAGTCCAGCCTCGGGCGCCATAGGAATCTCCGCCTCGCCCGACCCAAGGCTCGGACTCGACCTCGCTTCGGACGACGATCTCCGCCTCGCCTGACCCCAGGGCTCGGGCTCGACCTCGACTCGGACGATGGTCTCTGCCTCGCCCGACCCCAGGGCTCGGGCTCAACCTTGACTCGGACAATGGTCTCCGCCTCACCCGACCCCAGGACTCGGACTCAACCTCGACCTCAGACGACGGTCTCCGCCTCGCCCGACCCCCGGACTCGGACTCAGCCTCGACCTCGGAGGAATCACCACCTTGCTCGGGCCGACCACGCCACAAGGGGAGGCCATCATTACCCTACCCCTAGCTAGCCTAGGCTACAGGGAACAAGACCGACGTCCCATCTGGCTCGTCCCGGTAAAACAAGTAATGATGGCACCCCGCGTGCTCCATGACAACGGTGGTTCTCAGCCCCCTACGGAAGCAAGGATACGTCAGCAAGGATCCGACAGCCCCGACAGCTATGCTTCTACAGGGCTCAAGCGCTCCTCCGACGGCCACGACGCCACATGAACAGGGCTCCAACACCTCTCCGACAGCCACGTCGGCACGTACATAGGGCTCTAGCTCCTCTCTGCTAGACACGTTAGCACACTGCTACACCCCCCGTTGTACACCTGGACCCTCTCCTTACGTCTATAAAAGGAAGGTCCAGCGCTCTCATACAAAAAAAGGTGGCCGCGCGGGAGAACGGCAGCCTCACGCCCCCTGTCTCTCTCTCTCCCTCGCGAACGCTTGTAACCCCCTACTGTAAGCGCATCCGCCCTGGGCGCAGGACAACACGAGGCCGCGGGTTCCCCTTACTGTTTTTCCCCCCTTGTGTCTCCGTCTTGCGCCGACCCATCTGGGCTGGGACACGCAGCGACAATTTACACATCGGTCCAGGGACCCCTCGGGGTCGAAACGCCGACAGGTTTCCATTGAGCAGATTTTTGGTTGAAGTGCTGAAGACATTTGAGATCTTTCTTCATCAGATTACTCCCAAAGCTATAATTAGGATGGGTGTTTTTGTTTGGGCCATGAGGAGCCAAGGGCTGGAACCAAGCGCGAAATGCTTCTGCAACATGCACGAGCTGCTATACGAGACGAAGGCTACTGGCAAGAAGCAATATCACAACAACTTTGGTTGTTATGGCTTCATGCCTCGCCCCGATGTAAGTTACCCAGTTCCAACATTCTGAAAAAGGTGGCCCGGGGCCTGGATGAAGGAATGGTTTTATGTTAAGAATAATTTAGTTGAGAGGGAAGATATAAAAGGAATTATTCAACGCCCCATTTGGTCTCGCTTTGGCATCAGGAGGCCAGCCACCGCTCTTGGGAACGATATAGAGGCATGCTAGAGAAGCTTCAACATTGCGTGTACTTTTATTGGCACAAGAGACCTAGTTCAAGAACACATCGCCTACAGAGTATGGCCGCTTGTGAGTGAATGGGAGATGCCGAAGGAGGCTGATGTTAGGTCTAGCCAGGGCGACCTAGTCTATTTAAAATATACCTTCAGATATAGAGGCGAGTTTGATGAGCCAAATGATGAGTGGTTGAGCAGTATTGAGGCAACCAGTGATGAATTTCTTGGGGCCTACATAAGGGCCAAAGATGATGCAATGACCTTGGCCTTTGAAGGCCAAGGCAAGAAAAGATTGAATAGAGTTTTTGACGTCATTGGTTTCGTATATCCTGATTATTGCTATCCCTCGCGAAGGCAGGGAAAGAAAAGGAAAACTACCGCTTCGGCCATCTCTATTGTGCCGAAGGGCAAAAAGATCAAGATCTTAACACACTGGCCGAGATACATTGAGACGGCCATAGTGCCGAAGCTTGGTGAAGGGACATCTTCCACTGCCAAAGCAGAACAACCTACTCCTGCCATCCCCAGGGAAGACCTGGCTAAATTGCCGAAGGTTCCTGTAGCCAGTCCAGCCGAAACGCCAAAACACGATGCTGAAACCAAAGAGAAGGCGGCCAAAGAGCTAGAGCCAGAGCTGCCAAAAATCTTGAGCCCATCAGCAGAGCCAGGATTGCCGAAGATATCCAGAGCTCCTACAATAACTCCCAAGAGGAGGAGGATGGCAAACGTGGTGGACGCTGTTATGGAGTCGACAAGGGCATTGACTCCTGCCCCTACAAAAAGGTTGCCGAAACTGTTATGGCTCGTGCTGGAACCGAAGCCGGGCCCTCAGTGCCCGCCGAGGCAGAGCCTGCTGCAACTGAGTAGAGAGCTCAGCAAGAATCTCCAGATACTAGCATGGCTCTGGAGAAGAAGCATGCGCCCAAAAAAACTAAATCTCCTTTTCCCGAAGCACCGTCCAAAGATCTTGACTTTATTATTCGACATGCTTTGGGAAAAAAGCTATCTGAAGAAGAAATCGTGGAAGCCAAACACTATGCCCGGGAACTGAAATACCCGAAGGGGACCTTGGTGTACAATGGCACAGACGAAGATGATTTCCTATACTGTCACCCAGACAACAAGGAAATATCCGTCTGCCGGGAGATGGCCAAAAATATGGGATTTCCGAAGCTTGAAGCTGGCCTCTCTGCCATGTCAAAGGATGACCTTGCAGACAGCCTAGCATACAATAGTCTGAAGGTACAGAAGTGATGAACTTAAAAATAGATTATCTTGTCTTGTATTCTCGTGCTAATCCTATCTTTTTGCAGGGCTTGATTCTTAGCAATGCTTTGAGGACACAAAAGAATGCTAAAGATGAAATCTGCCAGATAGCCCTCGGCAACCTTTGGTCAGAAGCTATCAGACTGAGGAACGAAGCTACAGAAAAAGACAAAATTCTACTTTCCTTAGTGGACAGGCGAAGAGAGATGAGGCAAGATTCAATGCTCAATCCAAAGCGCACGAGGCCAAAATCGAAAACCTTCAGAAACAACTTATCGAAGCTAATGAGAATTTTAAAGTTGCGAAGGTGAGTCAAGAAATAAGTGAATGGAAGAACACAAGATTGGAAAAGAACGTTAAGGAGCTTCGTGAATCCAAGGAGAGATGCTTTGAAAAATCCTTGGATTGCGTAAGAAAACTGAAAGCCAGCTTTGCCAAGGTGGGTGCATACTCTTCCGAAGAGAAGTTCATTCGAGGTGACCCCGAGGGGGTCATTGATTGGATAAGTGAAGAAGCCGAATCCTTTGAAGAGATTCTTAGTGATCATGGTGATATTTGTGCTTTTGCTGGCGCTCAAGGGATTGCAGCTATTCTGGAGAAGGCTGGTTGCGACCATGTTAAAGTCGCGGCTCAGACCGAAGCTGCCTTCTCCACAGGCGACACGAAGGACCCTTCGGTCGAAGCCACGTTGGTGGGCGGGAAATTTTATTCCGACGTCTGGGTGAACGGTGGTCGAGAAATGGCCAATGAAATTATAAAAAAATGAAAAGGATACCCATGACGCTCGGGAAGAAGCTAAACGAGCCGAAGAAGCCACCGAGCGCGCAAGGCGTATAGGTATTATTTTTGAATTTTAGTTTCGGTGTTTATTTTCTAGCTTTGGACTAACAGTTTGTCTACTATAGTTGAACTCTCACCGCTGCCCGAGCCATACAACCCCTAGGCTAATCCCATCATGAAAGAAGCGCTGGATGTAATGAGCGTCGCTAATTCCATCATCGACGAAGTCGTCGATAGGCTGCTGAATGAGGCCACAGAGAAAATTCTTAAATAAGATTAGGCTTTTATTGTAATGATACAATGTAACATTCTGTGTATGAAACAATTAACAGATATGTAAATTAATGTAATATATTTCTTTGCGATGCATGAAATTTACGCACATACCGTTTTTGAGCCTCCGGCGAAAAAACACCTTCCCTTCTTTTCGTGCTTCGTAAAGAAAGAAGCCCCTTTTTATGGCAAATTTGTTGTGTGATACTGTTAACAGATTTTCCTGATAAAATTGAATTGGTCGAAGGTTTGGTTCGTGCCTCAGCACATTTCCATTCAACAAATTGTTGTCGAAGGTCTGCTTCGTGCTCAACCTTTGCTGTTGGTGCTATATGAATATGATGTAATGCTATGCGGAATGATGTGATGATATGATGCAACATGATGTTTATGCCGAAGACACACGCCTCCACTGAAACACTCAAGACTCTGCATCCCCTTAGGGACGTCTTTGGAGTATTTAAGCTCTGCATCCCCTTAGGAACGACTTTGGAGCTTCTTCACCTTATATTTTCGGTGGTATCTAAGCTCTACATCCCCTTAGAAACGACTTTGGAGCTTCTTCTCCTTCTATTTTGGTGGTATCTAAGCTCTGCATCCCCTTAGGAACGACTTTTAAGCTTCTTCACCTTATATTTTGGTGGTATTTTGGCTCTGCATTCCCTTAGGAATGACTTTTGAGCTTCGGAACTTACTCTGCGCTCCCTTAGGAACGACTTTTGTAGCTTCAACACTTACTCTGTGCTCCCTTAGGAACAACTTTTGTAGCTTCAGAACTTTATTAAAAGGAAGCATTCCACTCGATGGTATGAGCACTGTTATTACATATCAGAATTCAGTCCTTCGTGAAATGTTTTCTATACAAGAAAAATAAAACTGCAAAAAAGATAAAGGTACACCAGATGTAGGATATTCTTCAGTAAATGTGCTTGGATTTAGGCACAGTGCTATTGACTTTGCGAGCTTCGGACTCTTCCCGAAAATCATGCTGTTGTTGAGCGTGTTGGTGCCCTTCTGGTTGTTGGCTTCGGGCCAGGGTAGGCAGGAGCGGCGGCAGTGGTGGTAGCTGAGCCCACGAAGGTTGAGAATGGCTTGCCGAAGCGACAGAGGTCATAGGCTGCTGATTGCCTACGTACTCTAGGACGTAGGGAGAATAGCATGAAGCGGTGTGTAAAATTTGCTTCGGCTAATTCTATCGTGCTTCAGCTTTGGCAATCTCTTTCTGCTTCTGAATCGTGACCTGGCACGTTCTTGTGGTGTGGCCTTTATCTTTGCCGCAGAAAAGGCAGTATAGTTTCCTGGGTTGGTTTCCGAACCTTCCTCCACTGAAGCTTCTTCCTCCTCCCTCGAAGCTGGTGGTCTGAATGGAGTCATACTTGATGACTGAGAATTTTGGTGACTATGCTGAGCATTGTTGGCCCTTTCATCATTGGAACTGGAGTTATGAATTGAACGGACATGCCTAGGAGGAAGCCTCCCTCCGAAGCCCCTGGTCATCTCAAAAAACTTGTAGGCCTCCTCCCTTCTTTGGCGAAAATCGTTGTTAACCCGGATGTACTCATCCATCTTTTGAAGCAACTTCTGCAAAGTTTGTGGAGGCTTCCTAGCGAAATACTGAGCTGTGGGTCCCGGCCTGAGTCCCTTGATCATGGCCTCAATGACGATTTCATTGGGCACTGTAGGCGCTTGTGCTCTTAGACGCAGGAACCTTCGGACATACGTCTGAAGATACTCCTCATGGTCTTGCGTGTACTGAAACAAGGCCTGAGTAGTGACTGGATTTGTCTGAAAGCCTTGGAAGCTAGTGATTAGCATATCTTTGAGCTTCTGCCATGATGTGATTGTCCCTGGCCGGAGAGAAGAGTACCCGGTTTGAGCCACACTTCGGACTGCCATGACGAAGGATTTCGCCATGACAGCAGTATTGCCCCATATGAAGATATGGTTGCTTCATAGCTCATCAGAAACTGCTTGGGGTCTGAATGTCCATCATACATAGGAAGCTGAGGTGGCTTGTATGATGGGGGCCATGGAATGGCTTGCAACTCTGCTGCTAAAGGAGAAGCATCATCAAAAGCAAAATTGTTATGATGAAGATCATCATACCATTCATCATCATTGTATGAATTCTCTTGCCGAAGCTCCCTATGATGGGGTCTTCGGTCTTGGTCCTCCTCGGTAAGATGGCGCATTTCTTCAGTGGTCTCATCGATCTTTCTCAAAAGATCGCCGAGCCAAAGCATCTTCTCTTTCTTCTTTTGAACCTGTTGATGGATAGCTTCAAGGTCCCTAATCTCTTGGTCGAATTCCTCCTCCTAAGGTGTTGGGCTGGTAGCCTTCCTCTTTTGGCTCCTAGCTTCACGTAGCATCTGTTCCTCATAGAGTATATCTTCTTGCTTTTCTAGAAGTCTATCTTTTTCATTAAGAGTATCAATTAATTCATTTATCTTATCTACCTTAGATCTATCTAATCCTTTAGAAAGATCACTATAATCTATCTCATCATCATCAGAAAATTCCTCATCACTAGAAGAAGTGTACTTGGGTGTATCTTGTGTATGTACAATCTTCTCCTTAGCCATGAGGCATGTGTGGCATTCGTTGGGGAAGAGGGAAGACTTGTCGAAGGCTGAGGTAGCTAGTCCTTCATCATCGGAGTCGGATGAACAGTCGGAGTCCCATTCCTTTCCAATGTGCGCCTCACCCTTTGCCTTCCTGTAGTTCTTCTTCTTTCTTTCTTTCTTCTCTTGTGCCTGGTCATTTTCATTATCGGGGCATTGTGCTATAAAATGACCAGACTTACCGCACTTAAAATAGGAGCGCTTTCCCCTTGATTTGTTCTTATTGGGATACTCCTTGTGTCCCTTCAAGGCAGTCTTGAAGCGCTTGATGATGAGCGCAATTTCGTCCTCGTTGAGCCCGGCAGCCTCCACTTGTGCTACTTTGCTAGGTAGCGCCTCCCTGCTGCTGGTTGCTTTGAGAGCAATGGGCTGCGACTCGTAGACAGGAAGTGGTCTGTTTAAGGCATCGTCCACATACCTTGCTTCTTTCACCATCATACGCCCGCTCACGAATTTTCCGATGATTTCTTCGGGCGTCATCTTAGTGTACCTGGGGTTCTCACGAATAAGATTTACAAGATGAGGATCAATAATAGTAAATGACCTTAGCATGAGTCGGACGACGTCATGATCCGTCCATCTTGTGCTTCCATAGCTTCAAATTTTGTTGACAAGGGTCTTGAGCCTGTTGTACGTTTGTGTTGGCTCTTCTCCCCTTATCATAGCGAATCTCCCCAGCTCGCCTTCCACCAGTTCCATCTTGGTGATCATGGTGGCGTCATTACCCTCGTGAGAGATCTTGAGGGTATCCCATATTTGCTTGGCATTGTCCAAGTCGCTGACTTTGTTATATTCATCCCTGCATAGAGATGCTAGCAAAACAGTAGTGGCTTGAGCATTTTTATGTATTTAAATACAAGATTATCAGTACTATCGAAATGCATTCCATTTTCAATGATTTCCCAAATACTAGGATGGAGGGAAAATAAGTGACTACGCATTTTGTGACTCCAAAATGAATAGTCCTCTCCATCAAAGTGTGGGGGTTTTCCAAGAGGAATAGATAGTAAATGGGCATTCGAATTGTAAGGGATGCGAGAACAATCAAAAGAGTAATTTTGATTAATCGTTTTTTTTCAATGAAGAGTCTTCGTCATTGTCATCCCTTGGTGAAGAAGAGGAGGCGTCGCTGTCGTAGTAGATGATCTTCTTTATGCGCCTCTTCTTCTTTCCATCCCTCTTCTTGTGACTCGAGCTTGAGTCAGTGGGCTTGTCATCTCTTGGCTCGTTGAAGAGGGACTCCTTCTCCTTGTCGTTGATCACCATCCCCTTACCCTTAGGATCCATCTCTTCGGGCGGTTAGTTCCTAAATGAAGAGTACGACTCTGATGCCAATTGAGAGCACCTAGAGGGGGGGTGAATAGGTGATCCTGTCAAAATTCAACACTAAATAGCCCAACTTGGTTATGAAATGTTAGTAAGATTGAAACCAAGTTGCTAAAGCGAGAACTCTTCACTTGATTGTTCCTTTAGAGTGAGTATTGAACTTTGGAACAATATCATAAGTGATTACGCGAGAACTCAAGAAGAGAAACCAATCATAATGAAAAGAGACACAAGACACAGTGATTTTATCCCGTGGTTCGACCAATGCCTACTCCACGTTGTGGTGACCTCCTTCGGTCAAGGATTGCACTCAATCCCTCTCAAGTGATCCAATGATCAACCTTGAGTACCACAGTTTTCTTCCTTAGTAGTCTTTTCCCGTTTGTGAGGAATCTCCACAAGTTGGAGCCTCTCACCCTTACAATGTTTATCACAACAAAAGCAACAAGAGTAAGGGAGGGAAAGAAACACACGCAAGAACTAGAATCACAGCAATCACACGCACACAAGTCAAGAGATGAGCACACAGACACAACGCAGGGAGTTCACGACTCAAGAAGTGCTCAAATTTCAAACACGATGATCCGAATGCGTGTTTGTGGAGTCTAGGTGTCTTAGGATGTTCAATGGAGTCTTGGTGTACTGCTCCATGCGCCTAGGAGTCCCTTTTATAGCCTCAAGGCAGTTAGGAGCCATTGGAATTCCATTTGGAAGGCAATTCTTGCCTTCTGCCGGTTGGCGCACCGGACAGTCCGGTGCACCACCGGACATGAACAGTGCCCGATCTCTTCCTTTTCTGGCGAAGCCGACCGTTGAGCCTTTGGTCCCCTTGGCGCACCGGACATTGTCCGGTGCTACCAAGTGACCGTTGGCCCTAGCCACGTGTCGTTCGCTGATCGCGCTGCCGACCGTTGGCGCATGCGCTATTGGCGCACCGGACAGTCCGGTGAATTTTAGCCACGTTGCCCTTGGCGATTTCCCGAGAGCGACGAGTTCGTCGCCGGACCAGCCTGGGCACCAGTGCCCGGTGCACACCGGACAGTCCGGTGCACCGCAGGCTGGTGCATCCTGGCTGGTTTTGGCCAACCATCTTCAAACCAATCTTAGTTCATTTATCAAAGTTTCTAGCACTTAGAGGAATATGTTAGTACCAAAAACAATTCACTAAGGCTAGAGTCATACCTTGATTCTTGCTTTGCATCTCTTCGACACTTAGTGCACATCACTTTTAAAATCAATATGTGTTGAGCATTTAATCACCAAAACATTTATGAAATTGTTTAAGGGCACATTTCCCTTTCAGTTATCTGGCTCCATTAGTAGCTTCTATACACGGACATAAGTGAAAAGTAATCACAGTCAAACTTACTTATCCTTCTTTTGCGGCGGGCGGGCGGGCGGCGGGCGCAGCGAGGACGGGCGGCGCTGGGCGCGGCGACGGTGTCAGGCGCGACGTCGGGGCCGACCGTGGCAGTGTGGGGCGGCCGCGGCTCCGACGGTGGGGGCCAGGGGTGACGAGGGCGGTCGGGGCCGGCGGCGGCGCGGTGAGAGGAGAGAATAGAGGAGAAGGAGAAGGAAATGGCTGGCGCGGCTAAATCCTAGCTCGGTGCCAAGATATGTGGCGTCGAGCTAGATGCCCACGTGGACTGCCACGTCCGCCCTAGCCGTCGATGCTACGTCAGTTCTCGGCGCCATAACCTATGACGTCGAGCGTCGGGTTCAAATCCTAAATTAAGTCATCCAAGGGTCGAGATGTAAGTTTTGGTCGGAAAAAAGGATTACATAACAAAAAAAAATCGGACATGTAGGAGGCGGCCGTGTGGGTCCGGGTTTTTGTTGACAGATCACAGCCGTCGGATCCACTAGTTTTTGCAGTACAGTGTTCCTAGTAACAAATGAATTTGTTAAATACGTGTCTTTTCCATTTGCCAAGTGGCTTTTGCCAACTTTCTAAACAAGTAACAAAAGATAACTTGGCTACGCAGGATTAATGTTCATAAATAGATTTATCATCAATTTATTCAAATGGGAACATTTTTATTTTGTATACCGTACCAGTTTTATAAATGGCATACTTATGAAATAGAGAATACAAATTTATTCAAAATTTCATGTATTTCCTATATTTTTGTTGTAAAAACGAATTGATTCCTATAAAATGGCAAATTTAATCACATCAAAAGTTTTGTCCGAAAAAAACAAATGTCTTGAAATTTCAAGCTGAGGGAGCAGTTATTAAAAATAAAATTGTAAAAGTAGTTCTTTACATGACAGGAAAAGGAACGGACGCTGGATGGCCTGCAAACAGAAAAGAACCTGTGCAATAATGATTGGCACAAGAGAACAAATTGTCAGTTTCAGAAAAACGTCGAAAACAATGCTCAAGCCTCAGCAATCAGGAAATTGAATTGGCATATCAGTATCGTCATGGCATGTTATGTCTATTTTTGGATCTTAGCAGACACATATTGCCAAGAATAATTGAACGAGCCCACAAACAAAGCTGGACCATACTTGTTTACAGATATTATACATGGAACAGATGACACAAGCTGGAAGTTGTCTTATGGCTCTGGCCTTGACAAGTAAATATTGTGGTCAGGATCATCTGCCGTGAATTACTAAAAAAAAAAAATAAGAATCATCTGTTGTGAAACGGATTATGATGTGGTGATGCTCCCAAAACAAGGGGACCAAATGGCAGCTTCTCAAGAAGGTCGAAAACAGGTCAGCGACCCAAACCAGGGTTAGCATATCAACATTGAATCAAATGTGAAATCTAAAATAGGTCCGTGCCACATCATACTACCAATAATCAATCGACCTATAAAATTGGAGGAATCTTGGCGACAAACATTATACACATGACACATACAGGAAGTAGTTTTAGGTTCATGGTCTTCACAAGTAGACTCTGTGGTCAGAATCATTTGTGCTATGTCTCCAGATAACCTGTTCATCAATTTTTGAGAGCTTTTCATCATCTAGCAGCTTCCAAGTCCAGATCGAGTCAACTTCCAACCACGACCTCTGCCCCTTTTTGAGTTCACTGTAAATTATCCGAGCTCTCCTTGGCCAATGGGGTCTTCCATAGGCATGATAACCAAAGCCACCACCATAACAGAACCAGATCCCATTGAGATTGCCACAAAAATCATTAAGATGGTCGTGACCCAGAAAGACAGATTTTACATCTCCCATGGAGACAAGGGTCCCAAGGACACCAGAATGTACAGATGAGCAAGCCACCCCTTCCTGGTACTGACCCTTGAAGCCTGAGTACCAGAGTCCTCGGACCTCTGGGATTGGTATGTGGAAGAACGCTAATGCTGGGGCATGTATTTTTTTCTGTCAGAACAAAGGCAAATTTCAGGTACTACACAGACGCACAAAACTAGACACTTTTGCAATTATTAAAAATAATCTAACATAACTCGTAATCTATATCAAAACTACCCACCTATGCTATTTTAAAACTAATCTAAAGTAACCCATAAATTTGCTATTATTAGAAATGACCCAAAGTAACCCCTAAATCTACATCCAAATCATCTACCTCTAACATATTTTTTTAAATGTGTCCCAAAGAGCTCCTATATATGATTCTGAAACTGCACACTTATGTCATTTTTAATATAGGAAAAAAACATAACCCAGTTCATATATGCAATATGTGTGTCATCATGACAACCAAGTATACATGTATCTATTTCCACAATGAACACATAGCTCAACCTAAGGTTTCGAGTTTCAACCAAACAAATGGAGGTCAGATACAAAGAGGGGAAACTATGAACATTGATTTAAGAGTGTCTGGAGTAATTAGTAACTAAGGTATATCACAATCAGATAATAAAGATTACAGAAATTGTTGGGAGAAATGAAACTCTAACCCTAACCAGGGTTGGGAGATGCATTAATAATAGAGGTAGTTGGGCCTAGACCCATTACATAGACAACACCCACATAATGCAACTGACACAGCCCATAACGCTGATCAGTACACAATAGCTCTAACAGAAATAAGCTTTTGATTCAGTATCGTCGCCGTTTCTTTTGAAGGTATTCAGGCATTTGGGCTTTGGACCGGTTTGGTGCAATATTCTTTCCAAGTTGATGTGATCTGCTTCTACCAGAGTCTTAGTCAATGGAGAGCCAAGTAAGTTAATTTGTCACCGATTGGAATTGCGGCAGGGGGGGGGGGCGTTATCACCCATGCTGTTCATCATTGCGATGGATCTGTTTCCTTGGTATAAGGCTTTGGAGATGGATTTGCTGCAGCCTCTTCTACCTAGAGGAAATGGAAAGAGATTGTCACTTTATGCCGATTACGTTGTGCTTTTCATTCAGCCACAGCTTGAGGTGGTGGGTCTGGTTAAAGAGGTTTTGAGAATCTTCGGAGAGGCTTCAGTGCTGGCCACTAATATCAGGAAAAGTTCAGTGATTCCAATAGGGTGTGAATGTGTGATGAGCATCAGATTGCAGCGGTACAGGAGGCTATGCCTTGCAACTTGGCTCAGTTCCCATGTAAGTACCTCGGTTTGCCCCTCTCCACTAGGAAGATTACCAAAAGGGATCTTTATCCGCTCGTTGAGACGATCGCAGATCAGCTGCCAGGTTGGAAGGTAGCGTTAATGCACCCTGCAGTGCGTGCAACTTTAGTGAAATCGGTCCTCACGGCTATTCTTATCTACTATCTTATTGCCCTCCAGTGTCCCAAATGGGTTATCAAAGATGTTGATAAAATTAGGAGGGTTTTTCTTTGGAAGGGACGCAAGGACGTGAAGGGCGGATATTGCTTAGTTGATTGGCAAAGGTTTTGGAGGCCACTTGAGTTAGGAGGTTTGTGAATTCATAATCTTGAGACTTTGGCCTGGTCCTTGAATATGAGATTGTTATGGTTAAAAGAAAACACAGCCGGATCATCCGTGAGTTGGCTTAGAGATTCAGGTCCATCCATATGCTGCAGCACTGTTCGCTGTTTCTGTTCGGTCTATTGTTGGTAATGGTGCAGCAACCCTTTTTTGGAGTGACAGATGGTTGAACGGGAAGACTATAGCAGAATTTGCACCTAATTTGGCTGTTGCAGTGCCTAAGAAAATTTTCAAGACTAGATCGCTGTGTGATGCCTTGCAGCAATTTTGTTGGGTCAGTGATATCAGAGGCAATTTAACTACAGAAGCCTTCGGGGAATTTTTCCAGTTGTGGGATTTAGCTCAAGATGTGCAGCTAGAGCCTGGGGTGCCCGATCAGCACTACTGGACTCCAGCAGCCTCTGGTATATATTCTTCGAAGTCTGCTTATAATCGTTTCTTTCTTGGCTCGATTTCTTTCGAATCAGCTGACCGTATTTGGAAGAATTGGGCTCCTTCGAGATGCAAAGATTTTGCTTGGCTTCCTTAAATAGATGTTGGACGACTGACCGCTTAGCATGGCAAGGATTGGAACATCCAGAACAATGCCTTCTCTGCGACTGCCGACCAGCAGGATGAAACAGCGCAACACATCTCAGTCTCTTGTGTCTTCACTTGAGAAATCTGGTTCAGCACTTTATCCACAGGAGGGCTGCATTGCCGTACCCCAAGACTTCAATGATGAAGTTTTTCAAGAATGGTGGAGGAAAGCTGAGGCAAGGTTGCCTAAATGCAAGGAAAAAGGTTTAAATTCCCTGGTTATGATTGTGGCATGGTGTGTTTGGAAGCATAGGAATGCTTGTATTTTTTAGAAGGTCCCTCCTAGCACACCCAGAGTTCAGCAAGAAATTTTAGAGGATGTCAGAGCTTGGTTTTAGGCTGGGCCTGCGGTCTTAAGAGAACTTTGGCCATAGCTGTTGGTAGTTGGTAATGCTATAAGCTTTTATCATTATGGATCCCTATAAGTATGTCAGGTTTTGGCCCCCAGGGGTGTATGTACCCTCTCTTGTATCTGTCTATTTTGGATCCTTTATTTTCCTTCTTAATCTAAAGATGTGCAGTTCTCCTGCAAGTTAGAGAAAAAAAAAAGAAATACAGAGTATATATACAAATACAACAATTGTGTCTGAATATGAACAGATGGTACCTAAGCAATCTTGATTAACTGTTGGTCCCAGATTTGTTCAAGAGTTTCTAACACTTCATTTTTAGCGTTCTCAAATTACAACCACAATTTCACGTGCTGTGATTTTGTTATCAATAATAGTCAGAAAGTACCTGAAGCTCCAGGGAAGTAGAACGAAGCCAGGCGAGTTGAGACTCTCTGATCCATCCATATGTTTTAACTCCATTCACCATTTCACGATCACCGCTATCCAGGAAGTAAAGGTTAAGCAGGCTAGTATTGACCAGCTCGGATCCGAATGGCCCATGGATGCCAACATGATAATTCCCAAACCCATGTACCAAAAAACCAGGTGGGTTTACTTGAGATACCGAGTAGTCCATTAGAGACATGAAGGTCATCAGCTCCTCCCGGGTCATTGTCGACTCTTGGTCATGATTACCTAAGATGGCAGCCCATGGCACCCTGTATTCGATAGCAGGGCTGATTGCTCTGAGTAGTGATTCTGCCGCGTCAGTTGCACTGCCCCCAAATATGTTGTCCCCTGATCCAAATTAAACCAACGTGAGCGTTAAGATTAAATTACAATGCGCCCCTTTTGCTTGTATGTAAAGGAACAAAAGGGAAACAACTTTCGTAGTCTAGGAGCACAAAAGGGCAAGTAATAGGATGTAGAAAGGAGAAGAGAGAAGCGCACCGGTGAAGGCGATGAGGTCGGGCTTCTCGGCCTCGATGACACGGCGCAGGAACCGCGTGGTGTTGAGGTCGGAGCAGCGCGCGCCGCCGCCTTCGGGGCCCACGTCCCGGCAGCGCGTGGTGGCGCCGTTGCCGAAGTGCATGTCCGCCACCTAGCAGCCGGCGTCAGAGAGCGGGATCAGGTCGTAAGCTTCCTAGACGAACGCGCGCGGGGGCGGACGGGAGGCAAGCGCGAGCGAGAGAGTGCGCGCGTGGGTGGGCTGGGGCTGGGCCTGAGCCTGGGCGAGAGGCGCGCACCTGGAGGATCTTGAAGGCTCCGTCGTGGCGGAACCGGAGAGGGAGGGGCGCGGCCGCCTTGATGCGGGGCACGGCGGCGTCGGGGTCCGGGTCCAGCACGGCGGCGAGGCGGAGCAGCAGAAGCGCGAGGAGGCAGGGGATCAGCAGGGAGACGAGAGCTGCCAGGTGGGACGAGGCCATCGGTCTCGCAGCCGCAGGAGCGCACGGGGTTCTCGAAGAGTCCAATGGACCAGCTCAGCTACCTCCATGCCGAAACCGAACCGAACCAACAGGCGTGTACATGTGGCTTGTTTTTTCAGGTTCAGTCTTCATATTGCCTTGAATCTTGATTGGTTTCAGAGCACAGTCAGCACGGCAGCATCACTCTCATCCCCTGTCCGTCAGCTTCCTGCCATGTCCACTACGTATAAAAGAGGGCTACCGGCAATTTGACGTTTACTATCGGCTTGTTCGCTGCGGCTTGCTGCGGCTTTAATCCGGCTGCGGCTGCGACTTCTACAGTATTTTTCTCTCTATGGATTGCAGCTGCAGCAGTCCAAACAGCTGCAACAGTGTCGGCTTGCAGCCAGCCGAACACGCCCTATGTTACCTTGTGAGTGATGACATAAAAGATGTCCTAAAATAAGATGATGGTGGTCACAGGCTACCAAGTCTTGGCCGTCCAGGTATTAGGTAAGCAACATGGCTGAATTAGGTAAGCAACATGGCTGAATTTCGTGGCCCTGCATACGGTGGCATGAATTTTTTTATTTAATTAGTTTTGTCCGGGAACCAATTTATCGAATGATCCATAGTCATCACAACCTAGAGAACTAGCTAGCGCATCCTCTTGCCATCGACCTGTTGCAGAAGACGCTTGTATTTGATCCCTCCAAAAGAATTAGCGTCACCTAGGCTCACCCATACATGTCTCCAGTCTGCTCAGGTGCCAGTCGACCTTGATATAGATGAGAATCTGGATAATGTGTTGAGTTTATGATCCAAATTCTTAAGAATGATGGTGACAAGCAATGAAGGAGGAACTGCGTGCCATAGAAGACAAAACCACACTTAGACACTCACTGAGTTGCCATCTCGACAGCAAGTCATTGGGCTCAAGTGGGTATTCAAGGTCAAGAAGGATGAGCACGGTGCCTTGGTACGACACAAGGCACGGCTCGTCGCAAAAAGGCTACGCTCAGCGCCAAGGAATCGACTAGGACGAGGTGTTTGCGTCGGTCACTCGCTTGGAAGCGGTCTGGCTACTAGCGTTGGCGGCGCAGGAGGGATGGCAAGTACATCACATGGACGTCAAGACGGCGTTCTTGAACGGCGACCTCCAGGAGGAGGTGTATGTGCAGCAAGCGCCTGGGTTTGCTCAACCTAGGCATGAAGACAAGGTATATCGACTGCACAAAGCTCTTTATGGTTTGCATCAAGCTCCCCGTGTCTGGAATCAGAAACTGGATGAGAAAATGGGTACTCTGAGTTTCACTATATGTCCATCTGAGCATGCTATTTATTGTCGAGGAGAAGGTCCAGAGAGACTGGTTGCAGGTGTCTATGTAGATGATCTGGTGATCACAGGCACTAGTAGCAGTAGCATCCAGACTTTCAAGGCAGAAATGACCAAGGTATTTAAGATGAGTGATCTTATGCGTTTGGTTGCAATGACAGGACGGGACGGGATGGGATGATCTCTCAAATAAGGTTGTTTGGTTCAGGGTCAAGGGTTGTGATGGGACTATCCAGTGTTGTCCCCAGTCATCCCTCAAATTTGGAGGAACGAGAGAGGACGCCAAAGGACGTCCCTGTCCTGGCTGTCCCGAGTAGTTTACTATCATATTACTTGGGCATTGAAGTGAAGCAAGATGAGCTGGGAATTACACGTTCTCAAGAGAGGTATGCAAATAAGATACTAGATCTAAGTGACTTTGCATACTACAATTCGTGTGAAGTACCAACGCAGGCAAAGCTGAAGCTGAGCAAGAAGGATGACAGCCCCGTGTAGATGCAATAGAATACAGGTATCTAGTCAATACTCGACCTGATTTGATTTTCTCAGTTGGGTATATGAGTAGATTTATGGAGGAGCCCCACATGGATCATCTTACAGCTGTGAAACAGATCCTCAGTTACATAGCTAGAACAAGGAGCTGGGGCCTCTTCTATCCTAGGAATTAGGAAAGGTGAAAGGAAAACTGAACTATTGAGCTTGAGTGACAGTGATCTTGCCGGTGATCTGGATGAGAGGAAGAGCATAACTGGAGTCCTTTTCTTCCTGAGCAGCAGTAGCAGTCCAATTAGTTGGCAATCAACAAAGCAAAAGGTAGTGGCATTATCAAGCTGAGGCTGAATATATATCAGCTGCCACTGCTGCTTGTCAGGCTATTTGACTAGCTAGGCTGCTGGCTGAAATCACAGGTTCAGTTGTGAACAAGCCCGTGTTAAAGGGCGGACAACAAGTCTGCCATTTCTTTGATAAAAAACCCAGTGCATCACGACCTCACGACCTGTCAAAACATATTGATACAAGATTTCATTTGATCTGGGAGTATGCAAATTCAGGCAAAATTGAAGTGAGGTTCATCATAACAGAGGATCAGCTTGAAGACATTCTAACAAAGCCTCTCGGCAAACTAAAGTTCAGAGAACTCAGCTCCAAAATTGACATTCAGTTTCTGTAAGTAAATCAGTTCACAAGTCTCAGGAGGAGATTTGTCAAATAATCCTTGTGCCTGTAGTTTGTTTGTCAGTTAAGTCTAGGCGCATGGTTATCGGGGCTTTCTGTTGGCCATGCGCGAAGGGAGAGGCTGGTCGTATGCGTAGTCCGCACGACCGACGTGTCGCACGCTGTGACTGAGGTGATTGGGATGGCACTCAACGATGAGGGGCATGGCGTGCGAATCGAGTGATCGTGCCCATTTTCTTTAAGTTGAAAACTGTCAGAAACTGTCCAGGGCACATTGCGCCGAACGGGTGAAGTGCGTGACGAGGCGTACGGATCCGGGCTAGCCGATGATCCTTCCTGGCGACGGTCTTGGAGCAGTCCTTGAGGATGTCGGCGGCGACCACCGCGCCGCGTCCACACAGTCCCCTGTCCACCCTGCGCTGCTGCGTTGGCTTGCTCGTGGATTGGGAGAGAAAAAAAAAAGGGCGAGCGGCGAGCGCGGGTGGGGGACGACAAGGCGAGAAAAGCACTCCCTCACTTCATTCAGTCCTCAAGAGAATGCAAGTACTCACTCAGTTCAGTTCACCTATGTATCTGAGGCTTCTCTTGAACATATGGAACAATCTCTAGCATGCAATTCATATGAAAGAAACGTCTTGTTCAAAAGTTTGGTCCAAAGAACACATGCGCACCAAAAAGTTGCATCACTTTGTTGGTCCACACTAACATAAAGGGCAGTGCACTAGTATTTTTTTCGCAACTTAGT
This sequence comes from Zea luxurians, assembly GCA_029449295.1. Lineage (NCBI taxonomy): Eukaryota > Viridiplantae > Streptophyta > Magnoliopsida > Poales > Poaceae > Zea > Zea luxurians. The sequence continues at coordinate 45,804,385 of JAOPSE010000005.1, read as the reverse complement.
GAGCTTACAAATACACAAGTCAAATGTTTTAAAATGTGGCATTGGGTTTGGGAGGGTGATTACAAGAGGGAGAGGGGGGGATTGATAGTAGGTTACATGCTTGGTTTGTTTACCTTGCCATTCTGTATCCGTAAAACCCATACATTCCAACGCCTGCAAAACGATGAGAGCTGCCATGCAGATCCTTGAACTGAGAGAGACTGGAGAAGCTATTCTCTATCCTGATGGGTTCCACTTCCACCCCTTTCGAAGGTCGAGGACCCAGAGTAGCTACATCTACTACGGAACCATAAGCCTTGCACGCCTCCAGCACGGTGTCATACGACTTTGCAGGAAGCTGAAGACCCTGGCCGCAAGCCTTCATGTACATCTCATAGGCAAGTCTTGGCTTCCCATCCTGCACAAGAGCCTCAATCAACACCTGGTACGTGATCTCATTCGGCTCAATGCCCTTCGTCTTCATCCTGTGGAACCACTCGAAGGCGTTCCCACCCGAACCGCTCCTCGCGCACGCGCTGATTATCGCGTTGAAGGTGACGACGGTCGGCGCGATCCGCTTCGACAGCATGTCGTGAAGAACAGCGTCCGCCATGGCGTGGTCGCCCTTGCCGATGTAGATCGACGCCAGGATCGTGTACGCGTAGAGGTTGGGCTCGATGCCGAGCCTGCGCATGTGTTCCCAGACCCTCAGTGCCTCGTCGTAGAGCCTGCCTTTCTCGAGCGCGCTCAGCAACGCTCCGTAGGAGACCACGTCCGGCTTCAGCCCTCGCTCCACCATCTTCTTGAAGACGTCCACCGCCGCCGACGTCTCGGACGCCCTTGAGCACGCGAGGAGGACCGCGTTCCACTCCTTGCCTCCGGGCTTCAGGCCCTTCTCCTGCATCTTGTCCAGCAGCCTGACGCCCCACCTCCAGATGCCCCTTCGCTTGGCGGCGTCCAGGAGGACGTTGAAGTGCGACATGATCAGCTCGTGGGACAGGTTGTTCGGCTTCGGCCCTCTGTCCAGCAGGTCCTCGTAGATCTCCAGAGCCGCCCACCATTTCTTCGCCTTGCCCATCAGCCAGATCAGGTGGTTACAGACGGACAGGCTGATCTCGTCGCCACCGTCGCGAATCCTCTGGTACAGCTCCTTGCCGATGGCGTAGTGCTCCTCCCGCGTGCACGCCCAGACGAGCCGCTCGTAGTCGCTCCGCTCCGGCCGGACACCTGCTTCGTCCATGTCCAGGAGGACCTTCAGCGCCTCGCCGACCGGATTCTTCCCCCCGACGAGCGAGCGCCGCATCGACAGGTAGCACGCTCGGACGGTCAGCTTCTCGAGCTTGACGAGCTCCTGCTCCGGGTCACCACGGCTCCCCACCAGCTCCCCGTTCCTGTACCTCTCCCTGAGCAGGGCGAAGAGCTGGATGGCCGCGGACGCGTCCCCCGCCTTCTTGTAGGCGGACATCACCGTGGAGTAGGTCGCGGCGGTCGGCACGAGCCCGCGCCCCTGGACGTCGGCGTACACCCTGAGGGCGTCCTCCACCCTGCCCTGCTGGACGTGGATCGACATCAGCGTGTTGAAGGTGACGATGTTCGGGGGCACCCCCTGCGCCTCCATGTCGTCGAGGACGGCCTGGACCCGGCCGAGCTCGCCGCAGCTCTTGACGGCGCCGAGGAGGCAGTTGTACACGAACTGGTTCGGCACCACCCCTCTCCGCTTGAGGTGCTCGACGACGGCGAACGCGGCGTCCGGGCTGTTGCCCTTGCCGAGCCCCCGGATGACGCACGTGTACACCTGGAGCGGCAGGAGCCGGGCCTCGTCGTCGCTCAACAAGGCGTTCACCGAGGACTCCACGTCGTCGGCCGTTCTGGCGTCGCGCAGCGCCGCGGCGAGGGCGGCGACGTCGACGCCCACGCTCCGCCTCGCCCTGCCGGTTGCCGTGCCGCCAGCGGCGCCGGCCGCCAACTGCGAGGTTCTAGAACGGGACGCGTCACTCACAACTCCGAGTCTCCGAAGTAGAAGTAAATTCGAAGTTGTTTTTTTTTTTTTTTTGTAGCGGCGCACGCGCGTACAGAATGCAAACGTGCGTACCTTGGCGGCGACCCGGCGGGAGCGGAGGCGAAGCGGCAGGCGGAGGAGGGGCGAGGCGCGCGCGAGGGCGGTGGTCCTCTGACGTCGAGGGTGTGGGAGGTGGCTGGCGGCGGCTGAGTGGAGGGCGGCCAGGGAGGAAGCCATGGCGGCGAGGCCGGGGCGCGAGCGTCCAGGTGCTGGTGGCCTCTGAAGCTGAAAGAGACGAAAGGCTATCTGTTTGTGGCACTGATTGCTGAGGACCCACCACCACGAGCGAGACCAGCAGCTTGTGGCTGCCGGCATCCATGCCTCCGTGGCTCTTGTCATTCGAAGAAAATGGTCTCATTCTAAGGTGTTGTTTTGAATGCATTATAACTAATAATTAGTTAGCTAAAATTTGTTAGTAAAATTACCTAGCTAATAAATAGCTACTTAACTATTAACTAATTTTGAAAAATAGCTAATAATTGAACTATTAGCTTGGGCTGTTTGTATGTCTCAACTAATTTTAAGTACTAACTATTAACTATAGTGCATTCAAACACCCTCTAATTATGAATCTATTTAATATTGAGAGCTAACTATTAACTAGCCCCCTCTCTCCTTTGAACTTACGCCTCGTTTGGATTCTTAGAATTGAATTCCATTCTAATAATAGTAATTTAGACATATATTAAATAAACTAATTTAATTTTATGCAAAATATATCAGTATACTATTATTAGCAAGATATTGAAGATATTTATATACTATAATTTTACTATAGATGATTGAGTCGAAGATCGTCTTGTAAGTTATAGAGTAGAAACAAAATATAGTAATACATAAAATCATTTTCCATCCTCCGTCCCATGAATTTGAGATAAGTTTATATCAGAACTTTGAAAAGTGGTGGAAGTGGAATGTCAAATTCCAAGCTAGATATGATATTTTATTAAATGAATTCCAATTACTCTAAAATAAAGGGATCCAAATGCCCTATTAGGGTTTTTATCTTCGTAAATTTCCTTGTGCTAAGTGAGATCCATAAATAGAATTATGATTCAGTATAATCGTATCAGTTGTGTTACTTTGGCAAAGTGCCTGACCTATGTGATAGTTGAATCAAATAAATTTTCCTTTGTATTTTTGTGGCTCATGTGTTTACTTTGATTTTAGAACAAGATTTTCCCTCCCTATTCTCTTTTGATGCATCAGACGCTCCAACGAGCTCATAATGTATTGAGTTTGTGATCTAAATTCTGAAGAAGACGACCAAATTAGGGATGCGGAGGCTCCACCACCCGAGGTATGGATCGTCCCCTACTCATCTTAGGGTTTTTACTCTATAAATATACTTGTGATCCGCAGGAGATAGTTATCTTATTGTAAATCTCCTGCGATCTGAAGAAGGTATGATGAAGACCTTGAATTTTTTAGCGTTTAGGGCTAATTTGAAAACTACATTTTTTCAAGGGATTTTTATTTTTTCAACTATTTTTTTTGGGAAAAATGAAAATACCATAAGAAAATGGGGTTCCCAAAATAACCCTTAGAGATCTTTTTCTCTTAAATCTGCCCGTGATAAAAACTGCGGGCCGAATTCTCGTACTAGGGGTCCGATATTCATACTAGAGGATCAAGAATTACACTCCGAGGACTCGAGGAGATCCATTTTATTCAACATATTGCTAGTCTTTCTTTGTTTTTCCTTTTCTTAAATTTATTTCTTTCGCTATGTTTTCTAAAATTTTCTATACACATACTTAGATTTTGTATGTATATAATCGTTTGGGATCGAATTAGAAAGCAAACAATTATATTATCTTGAATATAAATTTGGTGGCTCTCATTCAACATCTTGTTCTTCTCGCCTGCCTCATCCTTGAAGGGTGCAGGACGGACGGGACGCTCGGGGTACGTGCGTACGACACCGGCCACTTCCAAGAAAAAGGAAACTGCTCGGCCGGGGGAGCACGGCTTCAATTGCTTTGATCGATGTCGACGACGACAGGGGGTCGGGGGTTGGTCTAACCGGGAGGTGGACGAAGACAACGAACCGCTGGTCTCCATTACTCTAATGTAATGCAGGAATGCTCACGAGGAAGTCGCCGTCACGAGCAGACGAGCTGAGGAAAACGAGCTCGGCAACTCTACAACTCATTTTTTTGTTGGTTTTCTATGTGCTATACCTATATACCGCATGGGTTCTAGGAAGGTTCCTCGCTCCTTGTTCTTGGAGTGGACAGTGGAGTCTGGAGGCAAACACCGTGATACTGGCATAGTGGACAAGGCGAGCTCCGCTCCCGTCAAGCCACGCACGAGGACTCGAGGAGGCATTAGCTAGCTGCAAGCGGCTGGCTCTACTAGTACACAGATGCTCTATAGTGACGGTTTTAGAGACGTTTGCACTGACGTTTTTCAGTGCCGCCAGTGCTAGGGGCCAGTGGAAATCATCATTTTCACCAGTGAAAATAGCATTTCCACTGGCGGTTTTATTAAGAAAACCGCCAGTGGAAATGCTATTTTCACTCGCGGTTTGTTTTATTTAGCGGTCAGTGGAAGTTTTCCCGTCTTTTTTTAAATTTTCAATCAGTACTGAAATTTATATATATTTACACACACAAACATATATATTGATAAACATGTAGTATTGATATTAAAAGCAACATAGAATTAAATTCCATCATACATTTATATACATCAAAGTCTTGTTTACAACCATGTATGCATCACACATTATATACATCAAAGTTTTCACTTAAGCTCTAATAACTATCTCGGCTAAGAGATAGTCTACTAATTTCTGTTAGTATTCTAAACTCTGGCAAAGCTAATGTTTCGGAAGCATCGTGATATTTCTCTTCTGCGGGAATGACCTCTTTCAATATGAATGTGCACAGGTCCTCAACTATGCCATACAATGCACCTTCAGTCAAGTTCTCCGGGCTTCCTTGTTGAAATTGATGTAAAGGAAGTTTATAAACATCATCTATTTATACTCAATAATAACACATTTGCATCTTTAATGATATAATACATACGTGACTATTACTAATAATACCTTGCCAGGGTTCGTGATGTATCGTCCGTTCATTCTCATGAACTCGCACACGTAGAACCCACATAGGACCGATCCGGGTGGTTACTTGTGACACTACATAACGGGAGATTGGTTATTTAGTTGCAACATTGTCCTATGTACGTACATGTATGATATGTATTCATAAATTCACATACTTACCGGCCAGTTATAATGGATGTCTAGTGGCACGCCTTTTTTGGACGTGTCGTACTTTCCACCTCGTAGCTTATAAAACCTAAATGCCCTGTGATCTCAAATAGAATCACCATGTTATTCTACAATTCTCATCGATATAAGTATGCATGCATAGAAAAGGCTTACAGCTCTAAGAGGCCGAGGAATTTTGAATAGGCTGAAGGCTCGGTGTGCAAGGAGTCGAGCACCAGCACCTTTCCAACCTTAGGATAAATGAGGAAGCATATCCAGTGGTCCCTGTACGAATCAAACTTGTGATACATGTGTATTGAAATTATTAATTTTATTTATGCAAAATCACACCTACTTAAAGTTGTACGGGGCCACTATGGATTCCCTATCTTGAAATTGAAGCATTGTGTGTCCTATGTAGGTGGCGTATCTTGCTTCAAAATCCTTTTTCAGATCCTGGATACGCACCTCAATTTCTTCGTCCGTTAGTCCCTATAATGCTTCGTTGCCTTTTCCGATTCTAAAAGTGTGGTTATCCTCGCATATCATTATTGGGTTGAGATACCCAACCCTTTTACTGGCACTAGCATTGAGATTGGTACCATAAAGGATCTTCTGCTGATCATGTTGCATTCTGCAACGCACACGTGCATGTCAGATGTTGAAAATTTATACAACTCACTAATAATAACACATATATGTGGAGTATGAGTGACACTTACAATGCAAATATGGTTACAAGTTGCACGTCGAGTCTCTGAAGGTTCATCATTAACCACATGTCCTCGAATGCAACAACGACTTTTTGATTTGAACCAATAAAAGCATGGGCTGGTATATTAACACTGATGGTGTCGATGCCAACTGAAGATGCCCGCATGTACCAATCATGCAACCTTTTAATATTAGCCGGGACCTTCCTTAGTTTCTCAAAAGTGAGTACTGGTATGCCCGACACATATTTTTTAGGCACATTTTTATAATCTACCTTAGTTGACTTCTTTATCTTTGCGGCCATTGCCTTAGCCTTTTTTGCGGACTCCTCGAGATCGGCCAAATCAACAGTGTCTGACGTGAGGCTCCGTCCAATCCCTTTCAAAAAACGAGCTGTGCCAGCAGTGGATTTACTCTTTTTTTCTTCTCGAACGGGGACACTAATTTTGGTATAGAAACTTTAGATTTCTTTGATGGTCGTGGAGATGGCTGTGGAGAAGGTGGATCCCTGAAGGGCGATGTATGTGGCGGAGACGGTGGGCCACCATGAGGATGAGGAGAAGGAGGGCCAGAAAGAGGATGAGGAGCAGCATGTGAAGTTTGAGGAGGTGATGATGGATGTACAATAGGAACAACAATTTGAGAAGGCGGAGACGGTTGGGCCTGCGACGATGGCTGTCGTGGTGGATCAACCAATTCGATATCCCTTCGAGGCCAAAGGATAAAATTCTTGATAGCTTGTCCAAGTGTCTCGATACCTTCGGGCCCAGGGATGTCTAGCATGTCGTCCTCGTATCCTTGGACGACTGTCGTCACTTCTACCCTGCAATATTCTTCTGAAATGTCGTTTCCATGGAACTTGTGTCCTAGGATCGCAAGGCCTATGGCTACTTTCTTTGTACGCTGATTGTTAATACCATATCTTATAACTAGTGTGCATGCCACAGGCCTTGTGATGTCATCAACTGGATAGCGGACCTTATTTCCCATTGACGCGACAGAGCTTGGGATGGTCGTACCCTCGATGGAAGCCGGTGTTTGAGCTGCTGGAATTATTTGCATCTGTGGAGTGGTCATCTGTTGAACAGACATCGCACTCGCAATCGCCAATTGCTGCATCAATTCTGGAGGAGGATTTGAAAGTCGCCTAGAGGGGGATGAATAGGGCGAAACTGAAATTTACAAAATAATCACAACTACAAGCCGGGTTAGCGTTAGAAATATAATCGAGTCCGCGAGAGAGGGCGCAAAACAAATCACAAGCGAATAAGGAGTGTGACACGTGGATTTGTTTTACCGAGGTTCGGTTCTCGCAAACCTACTCCCCGTTGAGGTGGTCACAAAGACCGGGTCTCTTTCAACCCTTTCCCTCTCTCAAACGGTCCCTCGGACCGAGTGAGCTTTTCTTCTCAATCACTTGGAACACAAAGTTCCCACAAGGACCACCACAAGATTGGTGTCTCTTGCCTCAATTACAAGTGAGTTTGATCGCAATGAAGAATCAAAGAAGGAAGAAAGCAATCCAAGCGCAAGAGCTCGAAAGAACACAAGCAAATCTCTCTTACTAATCACTAGGGCGTTGTGTGGAGTTTGGAGAGGATTTGATCACTTTTGATGTGTCTAGAATTGAATGCTAGAGCTCTTGTAAGTAGTTGAAGTGGAAAAACTTGGATGACTTGAATGTGGGGTGGTTGGTGGTATTTATAGCCCCAACCACCAAACTAGCCGTTTGGTGGAAGCTGTCTGTCGTATGGTGCACCGGACAGTCCGGTGCACACCGGATGTAACACCCACTTTGTAATTGCTAGATAAAACACCAAAAGAGAAACATTTTCTCTTTATGTGAGTTTGATCTTTATTCATCATCATATGAGAACACTATGTCTAAGAACAAATAATGAAAAGATATACTACTAAATTGTTGCATCATGCTGGATATTTTATTTTTGTGTGCATTTTGTGACAAGAAAAATATTAAATATCCAAATGAGGAATTAAATTCTAAAAGAAATGCTAAAATTTGGAAAAAGAGGAAGAAAAATGCTATGTAATACAAAGAAATAAAACTTACAAATAGATAAATTTGATGCACAATGATTTATCCAAATCATATACTCAGAAAGATTTGAGTGTAAATTCATCACAAATTTGAAATTCAAAACTTAGATTCAAAAGTGAAAGAAAAGAAAACAGAAAAATAAAAAGAAAAAGAAAAAAATAAAAGAAGCTTACCTGGGCCGGCTTACCCGTTTTTGGCCCACTTCAGATTCCATACCGCGCGGCCCAACTGGATAACCTGGCGCCGACACGCGGGGCCCGCGCGTCAGCCGCCCTTCGCGCACGGCTTGCGGTCTCGCTGCAACGCAGTCCCACTTGTCAGTGAGCGTGCTCATCGTCTTCTCTCCCTCGCAACGACACTCGCGCGATCCTCGCCGCGCTGACCGCGCCAACTCGCGTGGGGAGCCGCCGGTGACCTCGGAGTCCGCGTAACGGTCGCGCGGCTACAAGTAGCAAAGACCCCGCCCCATCGCCGAGAACCCGACCACTCTTTCATCCCGCAGTGCACCAAAATCACCGCCGCCAGGGTAGTGCCTCGCCCGCCGCCGCGGAACCCCGCTTGTGCTGCCGTTCAGGCCTCGGATTGGGATTGGGGAGCTTCGCCCTGCGGTGTGCGACTCGACCGTGGCCTCAGCGTGCGGGATCGGGCGCCTGGGCGACGTGAATTTCTCACCGGTGTACAAGCGCCGCCGTGTTTCCGCTCTCCTTCGTGGGCAGGGCGCAACTCGGCGTGATTCACGGTAATGACCCTTTCCTCCGACTCGCATTCATCTCTAGCTCGTGTACCGTACGTAGGGTTAGGATTTGGGCCACCGTGCACCGGGTTTGGTCGCGGCGGGGCGGCGCCGCCGCGGGCTGTTGCCGTCGTCTCGGGTATTGGCTGAGGGAAGGAGAGAATGCCGTGGCCATAGATCCGAGAATGAACGGCCGAGATTCGGCCATGGGATACCCCTTCGCGCTTTAGATCCGGACCGTTGGATGAGAATCGAAGGAACAAGATTAGATCGGGGTTCATTAAACCTAGACCGCAGATCTCGGATCCAACGGCTGTTGACGTGTACCGATTCGGGTTATGCTAGATCTAATCCGAGCCATCCGTGTGTGATCCGACGGCCAGAATACCTCCATACCCCTTCGCGGGTTACTTTTATTAAAGAGCCCCTGAACCTCATAGAAATCAACCCGCCGTCCGTTCTGCACTGTGCGCTGTGTCTCGGGCAACTTGCCCCAAGCCCCCTGGGTTTCTCCAGAATTGAGGCCCAGTCCAGGACTTTATAAAACCAGAGAAATTGATTATTAAATAGATTTTTAATAGGAAAATAATTGCTAGAACTTTATAAATTCATAGAAAATTCATACTAACTCCAAATTAATTCATTCCAGTTCCTAAAATTTTGTAATTTTATCCTCTTTCACTTAGTGTCTCTGTTTTGGCATAAAAACAGTAAGGAAATTTATTTATCACTTAATCCTATTTAAAACACATAAAACCTTTGAAAATGCATAACTTAAAATCTATAACTCAGAAAAATATGATTTCTGTTCCTAGGATTTTATTTTAATATGTAGAATATCTCTGTGCATTTTGTTTATATGTTTGGTGTAATGTTAATTTCTCTATATGCACTGTGCTTGTTTGTATTGTGGCGAGTAGAAGAGCCCGTTGCTGAGGATCCTGGTGAGCAGCAGGTTGAAGTAGCTGAGCAGGAGCTCATTGAAGGCAAGTTGTGCCCTTGACCACTTTTTACCCAATAATGCTCTTTAATATCATTTATCCATGCATAGGTTAATTTTGATGGGACCCAATAGGACTCCCTAGATTGTTTATCTCATTACCTTGTTCACCCCTGAATCACTTGGGTAGTTTGCTATTGCTTTATATGGTTTTGGGATAATCATTTATTACCTCTATGTTCCAATTCTTGTTGTTATTCTGTTTATGTTCATGTTGTTATCATTAATGTTAATTGGAACATAGAGCTTAACTTGAGAACCACGTGCCACCACAAGGGTGGAATGGGACGCCCTTGGCTGACTAATTAGGAAAGCTAGTGGAAGACTACCTTACCCGAAAGGGGCAAGGGCAGTAGGGGAGAGGTCAGTGCGGGGAGGTCCCTGGTTGATTTTGCTGCGATGGCTATCAGCCAGGAACCCTTTACTGGATCTTCCCATAAACTGTAGCGGGTTTTCGGAAGCTAGTGGAACTTTGTAAAGGCCTCGTAGTGTTGCCCTGCCGTGCTTCCTAGGTAGAGGTATATGGGATTCATGACCCCTTGGCAGATGGGTAACATGACTTGTGGGTAAAGGGTACAACCTCTGCAGAGTGTAAAACTGGTATACTAGCCGAGCTCGCGGTCATGAGCGGCTCAGGACTCTCTGATGTTTAAATTATGGAACTTAAATTCAATTTTGTCATTTGCATTGCATGGGTTTATTATTAATTTTGTTCTATTACTTTACTTATGGTTTGGTATTTACTTACACTTAGTAATTGCTAATAAAATTTTGACCAACTACTTAAAAGCAATGCTAAGCTTTAACCCCTGTCTTTGATTAAGCCTTACACATCACATGAACTCACACCTTTGTGAGTTTATGTCCACTGGTTCCCCACAACTTGTTGAGCTATGATCATGTGTGAGCTCACCCTTGCTGTCTCACACCCCCCCCACAGGAGATGATCAGGTGGTTCAGGAGGAGCTGCCTAGCACTGAGGAGTTCGATCTGATCTAGGTGGCGTTTCCCAGTCGACATTGGCGCCGACGATCCTTAGTTTGTTTTATCTTTATTACTTTATTTTGTAATAAGACTTCCGCTATGTAATAAATACTCTGATGTTAATGACATTTATCTCTATACACTCTGTTATTATATATGTTGTCTTCTTGGCGCATGTATGAGATGCACCCGGCTTTGTTCTTTAAAACCGGGTGTTACAGAAGTGGTATCAGAGGAATGTTGACTGTAGGACGAAACCTAGATAGATCTGGACAACCAATACTTACTTACCTCTGCTACTCTAATTCTTTTCTAAACTTATCTTAATCTTTTCTCATCTATTTCCGCTTACTCTGATTATTCTTACCTTTTCATTCTAAAGACAAACTTGGATTTCACACTTTGAAATCCTGTGCTTAAAGTGACTTTTAGGAATAGGAGACCTACTCATAGGAACAAAAACAAAACTATTTTTGTAGCTATTTGTATGCTTGAATGTTTGTTCTTGTGATACATGTCTGATTTGGATCTTTGAATGAGTGTGATGAATTGTGGAGTAATGTCCACAATTGCATCTGTATATACACATAGGTATAAAAATATATTTATAAAGTAACTAGACAACCTAGACTGTCCCCATTGAAACATATCTAGCTTAAGAGATTTATCCTATCAAAAAAAAAAACTCATTCTAACCAATTCATCTTATCCTAAAAGATTCTTCCTTATCTTAATAGATCCATCTCATCTTAAAAGATACTCATCTTATCTTGAAAAGATTTTATCTCATCCTAATAGATCTAATCGACCTCAAAAGATTTTTATCTTATCTTTATGGATCCATCTTATCCTAATAGGCATACTTATCCACCCTAGTTTAACAACCATGATCTAATCCGAAAATCTACTACTCTAAATTTAGGTCCCATCTACATTCATGAGCTAATAGGATCTAAACTAATACGGTTAATCTGATCCAAAAAAAAATTAATTAGATCTTATCTAGTTAAACTAGTCATACCAATCTAATCTAGATCCCACCTAACCTAATATGATCTAATCTAAAGTGACTTATCAAACATGCTAGATCATACTGATGAAATAGATTAGACTCTACTCCTATAGAACATGTCTTAACTTAGTTCACCCTGCACTAAATTAGGAAAGACAGATCGACCTTGGCCATATGCAACTACCTTAACCATCTGATAGTTGCATAACCTCTCAATTATAAACTAGCAAGAGACTCTATCTTATCATAACATATCTAACTAATCTCAAAACACCCTAACATATTCTACCCTGTTGGACCTATCTAACCTAAACTAGTTTACATCTAGTCATATCCAATTTAATCTAGATCTTATCTTACCTAATGTGACCTGATCCAGTGTGGTCTAAGGTTATCTAATTTAATGTGGTTCACTTAAACAGATTAATGACACTGGTAGAAGAGATTAGACCCTACTAGCCATGTATTAACTTAACTTAGCACATTGGATCAACTCAACTTTAAGCTAACCCAACCCATGATGAATGATATAACCTTTCTGGTCCCACCTAATAACAAACAAACTTTTAACCTACATCTTGTAGTCTATCTCACCAATATATACCTCTCATCCTGACAGATTCCATCTTACCCTTGGATACTCACCTTATGCAACTGGTTACCCTAATCTGAACATAAAACAAAGATTAAGTCCTACTAAAGAATCTTTAGATTATAACCAACTACTAGCTTATTCATTCCGCTTATTGAATAAATTCCTTTGCAAACTAATACCATATGCTTTTAACTTTCATGGTCAGTACCAGGAAAGAAAAAGATTACCACGTAACAGCAAACAGAAATGAATCCTCCAAATCCTCCACCTGTTGAAATCGATCAAGTGGTTGCTACCCAAAGACTGGTAATACAACAGTTAACAGACATGGTGACCGAGATGCAGAATCAGATAAGACAACAACAACAACAACCTCCACCACCACCACCAGCTTCACCAAGCTACATAGATATAAATTATGATGATTTGTAAGATCTAGATGTTACTTTAGTTAGTAGTTGATAAGATACTATTTTAGTAATAATAATAAGGTCCATTTGACCCTGTGTTTTGCTAATAAGGTATGCATCATGCCGAGATTTTGTTTATGCATATGTGTTGAATCAATATGAGTATACATCCTCTTTCTTACAAATCTCGAGGACGAGATTATTTTTAAGGGGGGTAGGATTTGTAACACCCACTTTGTAATTGCTAGATAAAACACCAAAAGAGAAACATTTTCTCTTTATGTGAGTTTGATCTTTATTCATCATCATATGAGAACACTATGTCTAAGAACAAATAATGAAAAGATATACTACTAAATTGTTGCATCATGCTGGATATTTTATTTTTGTGTGCATTTTGTGACAAGAAAAATATTAAATATCCAAATGAGGAATTAAATTCTAAAAGAAATGCTAAAATTTGGAAAAAGAGGAAGAAAAATGCTATGTAATACAAAGAAATAAAACTTACAAATAGATAAATTTGATCCACAATGATTTATCCAAATCATATACTCAGAAAGATTTGAGTGTAAATTCATCACAAATTTGAAATTCAAAACTTAGATTCAAAAGTGAAAGAAAAGAAAACAGAAAAATAAAAAGAAAAAGAAAAAAATAAAAGAAGCTTACCTGGGCCGGCTTACCCGTTTTTGGCCCACTTCAGATTCCATACCGCGCGGCCCAACTGGATAACCTGGCGCCGACACGCGGGGCCCGCGCGTCAGCCGCCCTTCGCGCACGGCTTGCGGTCTCGCTGCAACGCAGTCCCACTTGTCAGTGAGCGTGCTCATCGTCTTCTCTCCCTCGCAACGACACTCGCGCGATCCTCGCCGCGCTGACCGCGCCAACTCGCGTGGGGAGCCGCCGGTGACCTCGGAGTCCGCGTAACGGTCGCGCGGCTACAAGTAGCAAAGACCCCGCCCCATCGCCGAGAACCCGACCACTCTTTCATCCCGCAGTGCACCAAAATCACCGCCGCCAGGGTAGTGCCTCGCCCGCCGCCGCGGAACCCCGCTTGTGCTGCCGTTCGGGCCTCGGATTGGGATTGGGGAGCTTCGCCCTGCGGTGTGCGACTCGACCGTGGCCTCAGCGTGCGGGATCGGGCGCCTGGGCGACGTGAATTTCTCACCGGTGTACAAGCGCCGCCGTGTTTCCGCTCTCCTTCGTGGGCAGGGCGCAACTCGGCGTGATTCACGGTAATGACCCTTTCCTCCGACTCGCATTCATCTCTAGCTCGTGTACCGTACGTAGGGTTAGGATTTGGGCCACCGTGCACCGGGTTTGGTCGCGGCGGGGCGGCGCCGCCGCGGGCTGTTGCCGTCGTCTCGGGTATTGGCTGAGGGAAGGAGAGAATGCCGTGGCCATAGATCCGAGAATGAACGGCCGAGATTCGGCCATGGGATACCCCTTCGCGCTTTAGATCCGGACCGTTGGATGAGAATCGAAGGAACAAGATTAGATCGGGGTTCATTAAACCTAGACCGCAGATCTCGGATCCAACGGCTGTTGACGTGTACCGATTCGGGTTATGCTAGATCTAATCCGAGCCATCTGTGTGTGATCCGACGGCCAGAATACCTCCATACCCCTTCGCGGGTTACTTTTATTAAAGAGCCCCTGAACCTCATAGAAATCAACCCGCCGTCCGTTCTGCACTGTGCGCTGTGTCTCGGGCAACTTGCCCCAAGCCCCCTGGGTTTCTCCAGAATTGAGGCCCAGTCCAGGACTTTATAAAACCAGAGAAATTGATTATTAAATAGATTTTTAATAGGAAAATAATTGCTAGAACTTTATAAATTCATAGAAAATTCATACTAACTCCAAATTAATTCATTCCAGTTCCTAAAATTTTGTAATTTTATCCTCTTTCACTTAGTGTCTCTGTTTTGGCATAAAAACAGTAAGGAAATTTATTTATCACTTAATCCTATTTAAAACACATAAAACCTTTGAAAATGCATAACTTAAAATCTATAACTCAGAAAAATATGATTTCTGTTCCTAGGATTTTATTTTAATATGTAGAATATCTCTGTGCATTTTGTTTATATGTTTGGTGTAATGTTAATTTCTCTATATGCACTGTGCTTGTTTGTATTGTGGCGAGTAGAAGAGCCCGTTGCTGAGGATCCTGGTGAGCAGCAGGTTGAAGTAGCTGAGCAGGAGCTCATTGAAGGCAAGTTGTGCCCTTGACCACTTTTTACCCAATAATGCTCTTTAATATCATTTATCCATGCATAGGTTAATTTTGATGGGACCCAATAGGACTCCCTAGATTGTTTATCTCATTACCTTGTTCACCCCTGAATCACTTGGGTAGTTTGCTATTGCTTTATATGGTTTTGGGATAATCATTTATTACCTCTATGTTCCAATTCTTGTTGTTATTCTGTTTATGTTCATGTTGTTATCATTAATGTTAATTGGAACATAGAGCTTAACTTGAGAACCACGTGCCACCACAAGGGTGGAATGGGACGCCCTTGGCTGACTAATTAGGAAAGCTAGTGGAAGACTACCTTACCCGAAAGGGGCAAGGGCAGTAGGGGAGAGGTCAGTGCGGGGAGGTCCCTGGTTGATTTTGCTGCGATGGCTATCAGCCAGGAACCCTTTACTGGATCTTCCCATAAACTGTAGCGGGTTTTCGGAAGCTAGTGGAACTTTGTAAAGGCCTCGTAGTGTTGCCCTGCCGTGCTTCCTAGGTAGAGGTATATGGGATTCATGACCCCTTGGCAGATGGGTAACATGACTTGTGGGTAAAGGGTACAACCTCTGCAGAGTGTAAAACTGGTATACTAGCCGAGCTCGCGGTCATGAGCGGCTCAGGACTCTCTGATGTTTAAATTATGGAACTTAAATTCAATTTTGTCATTTGCATTGCATGGGTTTATTATTAATTTTGTTCTATTACTTTACTTATGGTTTGGTATTTACTTACACTTAGTAATTGCTAATAAAATTTTGACCAACTACTTAAAAGCAATGCTAAGCTTTAACCCCTGTCTTTGATTAAGCCTTACACATCACATGAACTCACACCTTTGTGAGTTTATGTCCACTGGTTCCCCACAACTTGTTGAGCTATGATCATGTGTGAGCTCACCCTTGCTGTCTCACACCCCCCCCACAGGAGATGATCAGGTGGTTCAGGAGGAGCTGCCTAGCACTGAGGAGTTCGATCTGATCTAGGTGGCGTTTCCCAGTCGACATTGGCGCCGACGATCCTTAGTTTGTTTTATCTTTATTACTTTATTTTGTAATAAGACTTCCGCTATGTAATAAATACTCTGATGTTAATGACATTTATCTCTATACACTCTGTTATTATATATGTTGTCTTCTTGGCGCATGTATGAGATGCACCCGGCTTTGTTCTTTAAAACCGGGTGTTACACCGGACATGTCCGGTGTGCCAGCCACATCACCAAAGCCGTTGGGTTCCGACCGTTGGAGCTCTGTCTTCTGGGCCTGCCTGGATGTCCGATGGCGCACCGGACATGTACTATAGAGTGTCCGGTGCGCCAGTATGGGCGTTCCTGACTTCTGCGCCCGCTGGCGCGCAATAAATGCGCTGCAGGTAGTCGTTGGCGCCGTCGTAGCCGTTGCCCCGCAGTTACACCGGACAGTCCGGTGTACACCGGACATGTCCGGTGAATTATAGCGGAGCAGCCGAAGCGAATTCCCGAGGCAGCCGAGTTCGGAGCCGCGTTCTCTTGGAGCACCGGACACTGTCCGGTGTACACCGGACAGTCCGATGAATTATAGCGCGCCTGCTCCGAGAATTCCCGAAGGTGAAGAGTTTGAAGTCGGTCTTCCCTGGTGCACCGGACACTGTCCGGTGGTGCACCGGACAGTCCGGTGCACCAGTCCAGGGTGCCTTCGGTTGGCCCTTGCTCCTTTTTTGAACCTTTTCTCTTGATCTTTTTATTGGCTTATGGTGAACCTTTGGTACCTGTAGAACTTATAAACTTGGGCAAACTAGTTAGTCCAATTATTTGTGTTGGGCAATTCAACCACCAAAATTAGTTATAGGAAATAGGTGTAAGCCTAATTCCCTTTCAACCTCCCCCTTTTTGGTGATTGATGCCAACACAAACCAAAGCAAGTATAGAAGTGCATAATTGAACTAGTTTGCAAAGTGTAAGTGCAAAGGTTGCTTAGAATTGAGCCAATAAATGTTACTTACTAGATATGCATGGATTGTTTCTTTATTTTTAACATTTTGGACCACGCTTGCACCATGTGTTTTGTTTTTGCAAATTCTTTTTGTAAATCCTTTTCAAAGTCCTTTTGAAAAATGGTCAAAGGTAAATGAATAAGATTTTGAGAAGCATTTATAAGATTTGAAAATTTTCTCCCCTTGTTTCAAATGCTTTTTCCTTTGACTAAAAACAAAACTCCCCCTCAATCAATTCTCCTCTTAGTGTTCAAGAGGGTTTTAAGATATCAAGTTTTGAAAATACTACTTGCTCCCCCTTTATAACACAAAGAGATACCAATTTGAAATTTACCAATTGAAAATCATTAATTTTAAAAATTAGGGTGGTGGTGCGGTCCTTTTGCTTTGGGCTCATACTTTCTCCCCCTTTGGCATGAATCGCCAAAAACGGATACTTTGAGTGAGATATAAGCCCTTGAAGACTACTTTCTCCTCTTTGGCAAATAAAACATAGGAGTGAAGGTTATACCAAGGACGGAGAGAAACGAAGCGACGACAAAGGATGAGTTAGCAGAGTGGAGTGGAAGCCTTTGTCTTCGCCGAAGACTCCAATTCCCTTTCATATACCTGTGACTTGGTTTGAAATACACTTGAAAACACATTAGTCATAACATATATAAAAGAGATATGATCAAAGGTATACTTATGAGCTATGTGTGCAAATTAGCAAAAGAAGTTCCTAGAATCAAGAATATTGAGCTCATGCCTAAGTTTGGTAAAAGATTGTTCATCAAGTGGCTTGGTAAAGATATCGGCTAATTGATCTTTAGTATTAATGTATGCAATCTCGATATCCCCCTTTTGTTGGTGATCCCTAAGAAAATGATACCGAATGGCTATGTGTTTAGTGCGGCTATGCTCAAAGGGATTATCCGCCATGCGGATTGCACTCTCATTATCACATAGAAGAGGAACTTTGGTTAATTTGTAACCATAGTCCCGCAGGGTTTGCCTCATCCAAAGTAATTGCGCGCAACAATGACCTGCGGCAATGTACTCAGCTTCGGCGGTAGAAAGAGCGACCGAATTTTGCTTCTTTGAAGCCCAAGACACCAAGGATCTTCCCAAGAACTGGCAAGTCCCTGATGTGCTCTTTCTATTAATCTTACACCCCGCCCAATCGGCATCCGAATAACCAATCAAATCAAATGTGGATCTGAGAGCACCTAGAGGGGGGGGGGGTGAATAGGTGATCCTGTAACACTTCAAAAACTTAAGCCACAAAACTTGGTTACTTGTTAGCACAGTAATATGCCAAGTGGCTAGAGAAGGATCTCAACACAACACAATAACCAAGAGATATCAATCACAGAGATGGCACAGTGGTTATCTCGTGGTTCGGCCAAGACCAACGCTTGCCTACTCCATGTTGTGGCGTCCCAACGGACGAGGGTTGCAATCAACCCCTCTCAAGCGGTCCAAAGACCAACTTGAATACCACGGTGTTGCTTTGCTTCTCTTAATCCCGTTTGCGAGGAATCTCCACAGCTTGGAGCCTCTCGCCCTTACACAAGATGTTCACGAAGAATCACAGAGCAAGGGAGGGATTAGCAACTCACACACGACACAAAGATCACAGCGAATACGCACACGCAAAACCCAGACTTGAGCTCAAGAGACTAGCACACTAGAACGGAGCTCAAATCACTAAAATGTCGAACAAGTGCACACCGGACAGTCCGGTGCCGTCTTCTAGCCGTTGGCTCGGACACGTGTCCCGCGCAGATTGCGCGGCCGACCGTTGGCCCGGCTGACCGTTGGCTCACCGGACAGTCCGGTGCACACCGGACAGTCCGGTGAATTTTAGCCGTACGTCGCCGGTGAATTCCCGAGAGCAGTCACTTCGCTCGAGCCAGCCTGGCGCACCGGACACTGTCCGGTGCACCACCGAACAGTCCGGTGCACCCAGACTGGGCAGACTTTGGCTGCTCGAGCCATCTCTTCTCCAACTCGATTTTTTCTGTTTCCAGCACTTAGACACAATACATTAGTCCATAAAACAATGTACTAAGTCTGAGAAACATACCTTTTATCCTTGATTTGTACTTTGTCCACCATTTTACAATTAGGCACCTGTGTTGGGCACTAAATCACCAAAATACTTAGAAATGGCCCAAAGGCACATTTCCCTTTCAATCTCCCCCTTTTTGGTGATTTATGCCAACACAACATAAAGCAAGTAGAACAAGTACAAAATCACTTCAAATAAGAACTCAAATTATTTTGATTCAATTTTGACATATATGGATCACTCTATGCCACCACTTGGTTTGTTTTTGCAAATCAAACTCAAATTCCTATCTCTAAGTCAAGACCACTTGTAGAGACATAAAGAGAGGTTTTCCAAAGAAATTTGATCAAGGATTTCAAAAACTCCCCCTTTTTCCCATAATCAACACTTCTCCCCACAAGAGGCCAACTTTTGACCTAAGAGACAATAAAAGAGTTTTGACAAACCAAAAGCTCTAATCTACTATTTCAAAATTTCTCACGTGGTAGCTGATCCATTTATTGCTTTAGCCTTTATTTTCTCCCCCTTTGGCATCAAGCACCAAAACGGGATCAATCTTGGCCCTTTAACCCCATTGCCTCACCAAAATCTTCAAATAAGAACACAAAGGCAATAAGAGTATGAAGATGAACTTGGAAAAGTTACTCTTTTCATCGGAGTGCAGTGGAAGTCTTGCATGGTCCAAGTCCACCTTTTCCCTTTCAATTTTCCTTGGAGACTAAAACAACGAAACTCAAGTACATGGTTAGTCTCAAAGGGTCAAGTTGTAGCACAGCTCCCCCTAAATATGTGCATCACTTGCAAACAGGACTTGTGAGGTCCAGGGAGTGTTTGTACAACTTGAGCACCACAATAAGCAACAATATGCAGAATGAACATAATCAAAAGCATAAACACGTGTATGCTACATTTCAATCCAAATTCCGCGAATCTAAGATATTGAGCTCACTACGCAGCCTGCAAAAGGTCTTCTCATCTAGAGGCTTGGTAAAGATATCGGCTAGCTGGTTCTCGGTGCTAACATGAAACACTTCGATATCCCCCTTTTGCTGGTGGTCTCTCAAAAAGTGATGCCGGATGTCAATGTGCTTTGTGCGGCTGTGCTCAACAGGATTTTCCGCTATTCGAATAGCACTCTCATTATCACATAGGAGTGGGACTTTGCTCAGATTGTAGCCAAAGTCCCGGAGGGTTTGCCTCATCCAAAGTAGTTGCGCACAACACTGTCCCGCAGCAACGTACTCGGCCTCAGCGGTGGATATGGCAACGGAGGTTTGTTTCTTAGAGTTCCATGACACCAGGGACCTTCCTAAGAATTGGCACGTCCCCGATGTACTCTTCCTATCGACCTTACATCCAGCATAGTCAGAATCTGAGTACCCAATCAAGTCAAAGTTAGACCCCTTTGGATACCAGATCCCGAAGCAAGGCGTAGCGACTAAATATCGAAGAATTCGCTTCACAGCCACTAAGTGACACTCCTTAGGATCGGATTGAAATCTAGCACACATGCATACGCTAAGCATAATATCCGGTCTACTAGCACATAGATAAAGCAGAGAACCTATCATGGACCGGTATGCTTTTTGATCAACGGACTTACCTCCTTTGTTGAGGTCGGTGTGTCCGTCGGTTCCCATCGGCGTCTTCGCGGGCTTGGCGTCCTTCATCCCAAACCTCTTTAGCAAATCTTGTGTGTACTTCGTTTGGGAGATGAAAGTGCCGTCCTTGAGTTGCTTCACTTGGAACCCAAGGAAATAGTTCAACTCGCCCATCATCGACATCTCGAATTTTTGCGTCATCACCCTGCTAAACTCTTCACAAGACTTTTGATTAGTAGAACCAAATATTATGTTATCGACATAAATTTGGCACACAAAAAGATCACCATCACAAGTCTTAGTAAAAAGAGTTGGATCGGCTTTCCCAACCTTGAAAGCATTAGCAATTAAAAAGTCTCTAAGGCATTCATACCATGCTCTTGGGGCTTGCTTAAGTCCATAGAGCGCCTTAGAGAGCTTACACACGTGGTCGGGGTACCGTTCATCCTCGAAGCCAGGGGGCTGCTCCACGTACACCTCCTCCTTGATCGGCCCGTTGAGGAAAGCGCTCTTCACATCCATTTGGTACAACCTGAAAGAATGGTGAGCGACATATGCTAGCAAGATACGAATTGATTCTAGCCTAGCCACAGGAGCAAAAGTCTCCTCAAAGTCCAAACCTGCGACTTGGGCATAACCTTTTGCCACAAGTCGAGCCTTGTTCCTCGTCACCACCCCGTGCTCGTCCTGTTTGTTGCGGAACACCCACTTGGTTTCCACAACATTTTGCTTGGGACGAGGCACCAGTGTCCAAACTTCGTTGCGCTTGAAGTTGTTGAGTTCCTCCTGCATGGCCAACACCCAGTCCGGATCTAGCAAGGCCTCTTCTACCCTGAAAGGCTCAATAGAAGAGACAAAAGAGTAATGCTCATAAAAATTAACTAATCTTGAGCGAGTAGTTACTCCCTTGCTAATATCACCCAATATCTGGTCGACGGGATGATCCCTTTGAATTGTCGCTCGAACTTGGGTTGGAGGTGCCTGAGGTGCTTCTTCCTCTTGAACATCCTGTGCTCCCCCTTGATCATGTGCCTCCACTTGAGGTACCTGTTCGTCATCTTGGGTTGGGGGATGCACCATAGTTGAGGAAGACGGTTGATCTTGCTCCAAATGTTCCTGAGGCCGTACATCTCCAATCGCCATGGTGCGTATCGCGGCCGTTGGAACGTCTTCTTCATCTACATCATCAAGATCAACAACTTGCTCTCTTGGAGAGCCATTAGTCTCATCAAATACAACGTCGCTAGAGACTTCAACCAAACCCGATGATTTGTTGAAGACCCTATACGCCTTTGTATTTGAATCATAACCTAATAAAAATCCTTCTACGGCTTTGGGAGCAAATTTGGAATTCCTACCCTTCTTCACTAGAATGTAGCATTTACTCCCAAAAACACGAAAATACGATACATTAGGTTTGTTACCGGTTAGCAGCTCATACGACGTCTTCTTGAGGAGGCGGTGAAGGTAGACCCTGTTGATGGCGTGGCAAGCCGTGTTCACGGCTTCCGACCAAAAGCACTCGGGGGTCTTGAATTCTCCAAGCATAGTCCTCGCCATATCTATGAGCGTCCTGTTCTTCCTCTCTACCACACCATTTTGCTGAGGTGTGTAGGGAGCGGAGAACTCGTGCTTGATCCCTTCCTCCTCAAGAAACTCCTCCACTTGAAGGTTCTTGAATTCGGACCCGTTGTCGCTCCTTATCTTCTTCACCTTGAGCTCAAACTCATTTTGAGCTCTCCTTAGGAAGCGCTTGAGGGTCCCTTGGGTTTCAGACTTATCCTGCAAAAAGAACACCCAAGTGAAGCGGGAAAAGTCATCAACGATAACTAGACCATACTTACTTCCTCCTATGCTCAGATAGGCGACGGGTCCGAAGAGGTCCATATGCAGCAGCTCCAGAGGTCTTGACGTGGTCATCACATTCTTGATGTGATGCGCTCCTCCTACTTGTTTTCCTGCTTGACAAGCTGCACAAGGTCTATCTTTTTCGAAATGAACATTGGTTAGACCTATCACGTGTTCTCCCTTTAGAAGCTTGTGAAGGTTCTTCATCCCCACATGTGCTAAGCGGCGATGCCACAACCAGCCCATGCAAGTCTTAGCCATTAAGCATGCATCTAGACCGGCCTCTTCTTTTGCAAAATCAACTAAGTAAAGTTTGTCGTCTAGTACACCCTTAAAAGCTAGTGAACCATCACATCTTCTAAAGACAGACACATCTACATTTGTAAATAGACAGTTATATCCCATATTGCATAGTTGACTAACAGATAGCAAATTATATCCAAGAGACTCTACTAAAAACACATTAGAGATAGAGTGCTCATTTGAGATTGCAATTTTACCTAACCCTTTTACCTTGCCTTGATTCCCATCACCGAATATTATTGAATCTTGGGAATCCTTATTCTTGACGTAGGAGGTGAACATCTTCTTCTCCCCCGTCATATGGTTTGTGCATCCGCTGTCGATAATCCAGCTTGAACCCCCGGATGCATAAACCTGCAAGGCAAATTTAGGCTTGGGTCTTAGGTACCCAACTCATGTTGGGTCCTACAAGGTTAGCACAAATATCCTTAGGGACCCAAATGCAAGTTTTGTCTCCCTTGCATTTTGCCCCTAATTTTCTAGCAACTATCTTCCTATCCTTTCTACAAATAGCAAAAGAAGCATTTAAAGCATGATATATTGTAGAAGGTTCATTTACTTTCCTAGGAACATTAACAACATTTCTCCTAGGCATATTATGAACAACATTTCTCCTACCAACATTTCTATCATGCATATAAGAAGAACTAGAAGCAAACATGGCATGAGAATCAAAGGCATTATATGCATTACAACTCCTATAAGCATTTCTAGATTGTCTCCTATCATGGTACATAAAGGCATGGTTCTTTTGCACACTACTAGCCATAGGGGCCTTCCCTTTCTCCTTGGCGGAGATGGGAGCCTTATGGCTTGTCAAGTTCTTGGCTTCCCTCTTGTAGCCAAGTCCATCCTTAATTGAGGGGTGTCTACCAATCGTGTAGGCATCCCTTGCAAATTTTAGCTTGTCAAATTCATTCTTGCTAGTCTTAAGTTGGGCATTAAGACTAGCTAATTCCTCATTTAATTTGGAAATTGAAACTAAATGATCACTACAAGCATCAATGTCAAAATCTTTACACCTATTATAAGTTTTAACAATTTCTACACAAGAATTAGATTTGCTAGCTACTTCTAGTTTAGCATTTAAATCATCATTAACACTGTTTAAAGTAGCAATGGTTTCATGACAAGAAGATAATTCACTAGAGAGCATTTCATTCCTTTTGATTTCAAGAGCAAGAGATTTTTGTGCACTAACAAATTTATCATGCTCCTCATATAAAAGATCCTCTTGTTTTTCTAGTAACCTATTCTTGTCATTCAAAGCATCAATCAACTCATTAATCTTATCAATTTTAGATCTATCTAATCCCTTGAATAAGCATGAGTAATCTATCTCATCATCATCACTAAACTCATCCTCACTTGAAGAAGCATAAGTACTAGTATCATGAGTGCTTACTTTCTTCTCTCTTGCCATGAGGCAAGTGTGACGCTCGTTAGGGAAGAGGGTCGATTTGTTGAAGGCGGTGGCGGCGAGTCCCTCATTGTCAGAGTCGGAGGAGGAGCAATCCGAATCCCACTCCTTGCCTAGATGTGCCTCGCCCTTTGCCTTCTTGTATGCCTTCTTCTTCTCCCTCTTGCTTCCTTGGTCCTGTTCACTATCATTGTCGGGACAGTTAGCAATAAAATGACCAAGCTTAACGCATTTGAAGCATGAGCGCTTCCCCTTGGCTTTGGTCTTGCTTGGCTGCCCCTTGCGACCTTTAAGCGCCGTCTTGAAGCGCTTAATGATGAGGGTCATCTCCTCATCATTGAGTCCGGCCGCCTCAACTTGTGCCACCTTGCTTGGTAGCGCCTCCTTGCTCCTTGTTGCCTTGAGAGCAATGGGTTGAGGCTCATGACTAGGACCGTTCAACGCGTCGTCCACGTATCTTGCCTCCTTGATCATCATTCGCCCGCTTACGAACTTCCCAAGAACTTCTTCGAGCGACATCTTGGTGTACCTGGGATTTTCACGTATATTGTTCACCAAATGAGGATCAAGAACGGTAAATGACCTTAGCATTAGGCGGACGACGTCGTGGTCCGTCCATCGCGTGCTCCCGTAGCTCCTTATTTTGTTGATAAGGGTCTTGAGCCGGTTGTATGTTTGTGCCGGCTCCTCGCCCCTTATCATCGCGAACCGTCCAAGCTCGCCCTCCACCAACTCCATTTTGGTGAGCAAGGTGACGTCGTTTCCCTCATGAGAGATCTTGAGGGTGTCCCAGATCTGCTTGGCATTGTCCAAGCCGCTCACCTTGTGATACTCGTCCCTGCACAAAGAGGCTAGCAACACAGTAGTAGCTTGTGCATTTTTGTGAATCTGTTCATTAATAAACACAGGGCTATCTGAGCTATCAAATTTCATTCCACTTTCCACAATCTCCCAAATGCTTGGATGGAGAGAAAACAGGTGAGTACGCATTTTGTGGCTCCAAAATCCGTAATCCTCTCCATCAAAGTGAGGGGGCTTGCCAAGTGGAATGGGGAGAAATTGAGTATTTGAACTATGCGGGATGCGCGAATAATCGAAAGAAAAGTTTGAGTTAACCGTCTTTCGTCTATCGTAGTCGTCGTCGTCCTTTTGGGAGGAGGAAGATTCGTCGCTGTCGTAGTAGACAATTTCCTTGATGCGCCTTGTCTTCTTCTTCCTCCCGTCTTTTCTTTTGTGGCCCGAGCCTGAGTCGGTGGGCCTGTCATCATTGGGCTCGTTGACGAAGGACTCCTTCTCCTTATCGTTGATCACCATCCCCTTGCCTTTAGGATCCATCTCTTCAGGCGGTTAGTCCCTTTCTTGAAGAGAACGGCTCCGATACCAATTGAGAGCACCTAGAGGGGGGGTGTGAATTGGTGATCCTGTAACACTTCAAAAACTTAAGCCACAAAACTTGGTTACTTGTTAGCACAGTAATATGCCAAGTGGCTAGAGAAGGATCTCAACACAACACAATAACCAAGAGATATCAATCACAGAGATGGCACAGTGGTTATCCCGTGGTTCGGCCAAGACCAACGCTTGCCTACTCCACGTTGTGGCATCCCAACGGACGAGGGTTGCAATCAACCCCTCTCAAGCGGTCCAAAGACCAACTTGAATACCATGGTGTTGCTTTGCTTCTCTTAATCCCGTTTGCGAGGAATCTCCACAGCTTGGAGCCTCTCGCCCTTACACAAGATGTTCACGAAGAATCACAGAGCAAGGGAGGGATTAGCAACTCACACACGACACAAAGATCACAGCGAATACGCACACGCAAAACCCAGACTTGAGCTCAAGAGACTAGCACACTAGAACGGAGCTCAAATCACTAAAATGTCGAACAAGTGCGCGAGAATGAAGTATGAGTGATCAATGATGCTCAAAGGATGCTTGGTGTGCTCCTCCATGCGCCTAGGGGTCCCTTTTATAGCCCCAAGGCAGCTAGGAGCCGTTGAGCACAAGTTTGGAAAGCCATTCTTGCCTTCTGTCATCGGGGGCACCGGACAGTCCGGTGCACACCGGACACTGTCCGGTGCCCGATTTCCTTCCTTAAATAGCGAAGCCGACCGTTGGCAGCCTGAGAGCCGTTGGCGCACCGGACATGTCCGGTGCACACCGGACAGTCCGGTGCCGTCTTCTAGCCGTTGGCTCGGACACGTGTCCCGCGCAGATTGCGCGGCCGACCGTTGGCCCGGCTGACCGTTGGCTCACCGGACAGTCCGGTGCACACCGGACAGTCCGGTGAATTTTAGCCGTACGTCGCCGGTGAATTCCCGAGAGCAGTCACTTCGCTCGAGCCAGCCTAGCGCACCGGACACTGTCCGGTGCACCACCGGACAGTCCGGTGCACCCAGACTGGGCAGACTTTGGCTGCTCGAGCCATCTCTTCTCCAACTCGATTTTTTCTGTTTCCAGCACTTAGACACAATACATTAGTCCATAAAACAATGTACTAAGTCTGAGAAACATACCTTTATCCTTGATTTGTACTTTGTCCACCATTTTACAATTAGGCACCTGTGTTGGGCACTAAATCACCAAAATACTTAGAAATGGCCCAAAGGCACATTTCCCTTTCAGGATCCCCAAGGGTACCAAAGCCCAAACTTAGGAGTATAAGCCAAATATCTCAAGATTCGTTTTACGGCCGTAAGGTGGGATTCCTTAGGGTCGGATTGGAATCTTGCACACATGCAAACGGAAAGCATAATGTCCGGTCGTGATGCGCATAAATAAAGCAATGAACCAATCATCGACCGGTATACCTTTTGATCCACGGACTTACCTCCTGTGTCGAGGTCGAGATGCCCATTTGTTCCCATGGGAGTCTTGATGGGCTTGGCATCCTTCATTCCAAACTTGGTTAGAATGTCTTGAGTGTACTTCGTTTGGCTAATGAAGGTGCCCTCTTGGAGTTGCTTGACTTGGAATCCTAGAAAATACTTCAACTCCCCCATCATCGACATCTCGAATTTCTATGTCATGATCCTACTAAATTCTTCACATGTAGATTCGTTAGTAGACCCAAATATGATATCATCAACATAAATTTGGCATACAAACAAATCATTGTCAAGAGTTTTAGTGAATAAAGTAGGATCGGCCTTGCCGACTTTGAAGCCATTTGCAATAAGGAAATCTCTAAGGCATTCATACCATGCTCTTGGGGCTTGCTTGAGCCCATAAAGCGCCTTAGAGAGCCTATAGACATGGTTAGGGTACTCACTATCTTCAAAGCCGGGAGGTTTCTCAACATAGACCTCTTCCTTGATTGGTCCATTGAGGAAGGCACTCTTCACGTCCATTTGGTAAAGCTTGAAGCCATGGTAAGTAGCATAGGCCAATAAAATGCGAATTGACTCAAGCCTAGCTACGGGTGCATAGGTTTCACCAAAATCCAAACCTTCGACTTGTGAATACCCCTTGGCCACGAGTCGAGCTTTGTTCCTTGTCACCACACCATGCTCATCTTGCTTGTTGCGGAAGACCCATTTGGTTCCTACAACATTTTGGTTAGGACGTGGAACTAAATGTCATACCTCATTCCTAGTGAAGTTGTTGAGCTCCTCTTGCATCGCCATCACCCAATCCGAATCTTGGAGTGCTTCCTCTACCCTGTGTGGCTCAATAGAGGAAACAAAAGAGTAATGCTCACAAAAATGTGCAACACGAGATCGAGTGGTTACCCCCTTATGAATGTCGCCAAGGATGGTGTCGATGGGGTGATCTCGTTGGATTGCTTGGTGGACTCTTGGGTGTGGCGGCCTTGGTTCTTCATCCTCCTTGTCTTCATCATTTGCATCTCCCCCTTGATCATTGCCGTCATCTTGAGGTGGCTCATCTCTTTGATCTTGTCCTTCATCAACTTGAGCTTCGTCCTCATTTTGAGTTGGTGGAGATGCTTGCGTGGAGGAAGATGGTTGATCTTGTGCATGTGGAGGCTCTTTGGATTCCTTAGGGCACACATCCCCAATGGGCATGTTCCTTAGCGCGAGGCACGGAGCCTGTTCTTCACCTATCTCATCAAGATCAACTTGCTCTACTTGAGAGCCGTTAGTCTCATCAAACACAACGTCACAAGAAACTTCAACTAGTCCTGAGGACTTGTTAAAGACTCTATATGTCCTTGTGTTTGAGTCATACCCTAGTAAAAAACCTTCTACAGTTTTAGGAGCAAATTTAGATTTTCTACCTCTTTTAACAAGAATAAAGCATTTGCTACCAAAAACTCTAAAATATGAAATATTGGGCTTTTTACCGGTTAGGAGTTCATAGGATGTTTTCTTGAGGATTCGGTGTAGATATAACCGGTTGATGGCGTAGCAAGCGGTGTTGACCGCCTCGGCCCAAAACCGATCCGGTGTCTTGTACTCATCAAGCATGGTTCTTGCCATGTCCAATAGAGTTTGATTCTTCCTCTCCACTACACCATTTTGTTGTGGAGTGTAGGGAGAAGAGAACTCATGCTTGATGCCCTCCTCCTCAAGGAAGCCTTCTATTTGTGAGTTCTTGAACTCCGTCCC
Source organism: Zea luxurians (assembly GCA_029449295.1). Classification (NCBI taxonomy): domain Eukaryota; kingdom Viridiplantae; phylum Streptophyta; class Magnoliopsida; order Poales; family Poaceae; genus Zea; species Zea luxurians. The sequence goes on along the minus strand of JAOPSE010000005.1, from coordinate 45,775,605 downwards.
GTTGTCGCTTCTAATTTTCTTGATCCTTAAGCCGAACTCATTTTGAGCCCATCTCAAGAATCCCTTTAAGGTCTCTTGGGTATGGGATTTTTCCTACAAAAAGAACACTCAAGTGAAGCGAGAATAATCATCCACAATAACTAGACAGTACTTACTCCCGCCGATGCTTATGTAAGCGATCGGGCCGAATAAATCCATGTTTAGGAGCTCCAGTGGCCTGTCACTTGTCATGATGTTCTTGTGTGGATGATGAGTGCCAACTTGCTTCCCAGCTTGGCATGCGCTACAAATCCTGTCTTTCTCAAAATGAACATTTGTTAGTCCTAAAATGTGCTCTCCCTTTAGAAGCTTATGAAGATTCTTCATTCCAACATGGGCTAGTCGGCGGTGCCAGAGCCAACCCATGTTAGTCTTAGCAATTAAGCAAGTGTCGAGTTCAGCTCTATCAAAATCTACCAAGTATAGCTGACCCTCTAACACACCCTTAAAAGCTATTGAATCATCACTTCTTCTAAAGACAGTGACACCTACATCAGTAAATAGACAGTTGTAGCCCATTTGACATAATTGCGAAACGAAAAGCAAATTGTAATCCAAAGAATCTACAAGAAAAACATTGGAAATGGAATGGTCAGGAGATATAGCTATTTTACCCAAACCTTTGACCAAACCTTGGTTTCCATCCCCGAATGTGATAGCTCTCTAGGGATCTTGGTTTTTCTCGTAGGAGGAGAACATCTTCTTCTCCCCTGTCATGTGGTTTGTGCACCCACTATCGATGATCCAACTTGAGCCCCCGGATGCATAAACCTACAAAACAAGTTTAGTTCTTGACTTTAGGTACCCAAACGGTTTTGGGTCCTTTGGCATTAGATACAAGAACTTTGGGTACCCAAACACAAGTTTTGGAGCCCTTGTGTTTGCCCCCAACAAACTTGGCAACTACCTTGCCGGATTTGTTAGTCAAAACATAAGATGCATCAAAAGTTTTAAATGAAATGCCATGATCATTTGATGCACTAGGAGTTTTCTTTCTAGGCAACTTAGCACGGGTTGGTTGCCTAGAGCTAGATGTCTCACCCTTATACATAAAAGCATGGTTAGGACCAGAGTGAGACTTCCTAGAATGAATTCTCCTAATTTTGCTCTCGGGATAACCGGCAGGGTACAAAATGTAACCCTCGTTATCCTGAGGCATGGGAGTCTTGCCCTTAACAAAGTTAGACAAATTTTTAGGAGGGGCACTAAGTTTGACATTGTCTCCCCTTTGGAAGCCAATGCCATCCTTGATGCCAGGGCGTCTCCCATTATAGAGCATACTTCTAGCAAATTTAAACTTTTCATTCTCTAAGTTATGCTCGGCAATTTTAGCATCTAATAATGCTATATGATCATTTTGTTGTTTAATTAAAGCCATGTGATCATGAATAGCATCAATATCAATATCTCTACATCTAGCACAAATAGACACATGCTCAATAGTAGATGTAGAGGGTTTGCAAGAATTAAGTTCAACAATCTTAGCACGCAAAATATCATTGTTATCTCTAAGATTGGAAATTGTAACATTGCAAACATCTAATTCTTTAGCCTTAGCAAACAATTTCTCATTCTCATCTCTAAGGCTAGCAAGAGAAATATTCAACTCATCAATCCTAGCAAGTAAATCAACATTATCATCTCTAGGATTGGAAGTTGAAACATTACAAACATGAGAATCAACCTTAGCAATTAATTTAGCATTTTCATTTCTAAGGTTGGCAATAGTGTTATGGCAAGCGCTTAGCTCACTAGATAGTTTTTGACATTTTTCTATTTCTATAGCATAAGCATTTTTAACCTTAACATGTTTCTTGTTTTCCTTAATTAGGAAGTCCTCTTGGGAATCCAAAAGGTCATCCTTTTCATGTATAGCACTAATTAATTCATTTAATTTTTCCTTTTGTTCCATGTTAAGGTTGGCAAAAAGGGTACGCAAGTTATCCTCCTCATCACTAGCATTTTCATCACTAGAAGACTCATATTTAGTGGAGGATTTAGATTTAACCTTCTTCTTTTTGCCGTCCTTTGCCATGAGGCACTTGTGGCCGACGTTGGGGAAGAGGAGTCCCTTGGTGACGGCGATGTTGGTGGCGTCCTCGTCGTCGGAGGAGGAGTCGGTGGAGCTCTCGTCGGAGTTCCACTCGCGGCACACGTGGGCATCGCCGCCCTTCTTCTTGGGGTACCTCTTCTTTTCTCTCCTCTTGCCCTTCTTGTCGTTATCCCTGTCACTGTCACTTGATAATGGACATTTAGCAATAAAGTGACCGGGTGTCGGCGTTCCGAGACCGGGGGGTCCCCGAGCCGACGAGTGAGAGTGCCGCGTGCCCCAGCCCAGATGGGTCGAGCGCGTGGGCGAGCGCGAAGGGGGGGAGAGAGAGAGCGAGAGGTCGGTGGCCGAAGCCGGGTCGCGACGAGGGAGTCGGAGAATTCTCGCGGCCTTCGTGTTCGTCCCGCGCCCAGGTCGGGTGCGCTTGCAGTAGGGGGTTACAAGCGTCCGCGCGAGGTGAGGGGAGCGGGCGGCCCCGAGAGAGCGTCTGCCCCTGCCCTTCGTCCCCGCGAGGCCAACCTTCTCTAAGAAGGCCCTGGTCCTTCCTTTTATAGTCGTAAGGAGAGGATCCAGGTGTACAAAATGGAGGTGTAGCAAGGTGCTACGTGTCTAGCGAGGGAGAGCTAGCGCCCTAAGTACATGCCAAGGTGGCAGCCGGAGAGATCTTGGCACCCTGTTGGTGTGGCGTCGTGGCTGTTGGAGGAGTAACGGAGCCGGACGGAGGGACAGCTGTTGGAGTGGCTGGGCCCTTGCTGACGTCCTCCTGCTTTCGTAAGGGAGCTGAGAGCCGCCGTCGTCATGGTCTAGCGGGGCGCCATCATTGCCTATCTGGCATAGCTGGCCAGATGGGACGCCAGTCTTGTTCTCTGCGACCCGAGTCGGCTCAGGGCAGGGTGATGATGACGCTTCCTGTTGACGTGGCGGTCTTGCGTCCTAGGTCGGGCATCGTGGAGGCTCCTCCGAAGTCGAGGCCGAGTCCGTCCTGCATGATAGAGGCCGAGCCCGAACTCCTGGGTCGGGCGAGGCGGAGGTCGTTCGGCAGAGGCCGAGGCGGGGTCCGAGCCCTGGGTCGGGCGAGGCGGAGTTCGTCGTCTTCCGGGGCCTTAGCCCGAGTCCGAGCCCTGGGTCGGGCGGAGCGGAGTTCGTCGTCTTCCGGGGCCTTAGCCCGAGTCCGAGCCCTGGGTCGGGCGGAGCGGAGTTCACCGTCTTCTGGGGCCTTAGCCCGAGTCCGAGCCCTGGGTCGGGCGGAGCGGAGTTCGCCGTCTTCTGGGGCCTTAGCCCGAGTCCGAGCCCTGGGTCGGGCGGAGCGGAGTTCGCCGTCTTCTGGGGCCTTAGCCCGAGTCCGAGCCCTGGGTCGGGCGGAGCGGAGTTTGGTCGCCCGTCGGTCTTACCTTTTGCGTTAAACGCCCCGGTGACTCGGTCGGTTGGCGCGGTGATTTAGTCAGGGTTACTTCTTATCGAAGGCGGGGCCTCGGGCGAGCCGGTGATGCGTCTGCCGTGAAAGAGGAGACCTCAGGCGAGACGGAGTCATCTTAGGGTCGGCTGCCCTCGCCCGAGGCTAGGCTCGGGCGTGGCGTGATCGAGTCACTCGTATGGACTGATCCCTGACTTAATCAAACCCATCAGGCCTTTGCAGCTTTATGCTGATGGGGGTTACCAGCTGAGAATTAGGCGTCTTGAGGGTACCCCTAATTATGGTCCCCGACAGTAGCCCTCGAGCCTCGAAGAGAGTGTTAACACTCGCTTGGAGGCTTGCGTCGCACTTTTTTGCAAGGGGACCAGCCTTTCTCGGAGGTACTTTGTTCCGGTGGGTGCGCGCGAGCGCACCCGCCGGGTGTAGCCCCCGAGGCCTCGGAGGAGTGGTTTCACTCCTTCGAGGTCTTAATGCCTTGCGTAATGCCTCGGCTGGTCTGGCGGTTCCCTCATGCGAGCAGGGCGTAGCCCAGGTGCACTGTCGGGGCCCAAGTTCTCGGGCTGGTATGTTGACGCTGTCAACGGTTTGGCCGGAGCCGGGTTTGCGAGAGCAGCCCCCGAGCCTCCGCACGGAGCGAGAGGACGATCAGGGACAGACTCGGCTTTTTTATATACGCCCCTACGTCGCCTTTCCGCAAGGAGGAGGGGGGGAGTGCGCCATGTTACCCTCGATGGGCACCGAACATGGTGTCTCCGGTGAGCTGCAATCGGGTAATCCGAGTGGACGTCCGTGCCCCGTTCGTTGGGGGTCGGCTAGGGGCCCGGAGGCACGCCCAAAAGTACCTGCGGGTGATCTACCGGACCCGGTCCCCTAGCGACGGGGTCCGAGGGCTCGTTGCCTCCCTCCGATGGGATTCCGTTACAGAGTCGTTCCCGCTGGTCTCGGAAATGTCCTAGGGTACCTCGGGAGCGCAGCCCGAGCCTTGGTTATGTATCGAACGTACCCCTGGTCATCCCTCGCTCGGCGTCTGAGGCGACTGTGAACCCTTCGACAGGCCAGCCTTCGAACCCCTGATCAGTAGTGGGCACGGAGCCCGAGTAGCCTGAGGCGGTCGTGGGACCTTTCGGGGGCCGACCTTCGAACCCCTGACCAGTAGTGGGTGTCGGGCCCACGCGATCTGAGGCGGCTGTTGAACACCTCGGGGGGCCAGCCTTCGAACCCCTGATCAGTAGGGAGGCTCGGAGCCTAGTTCCTTCACGGGGAAGGATCCCTTTGGGGGTATCCCCTTTCCCGGTCCCTGTTGCAAGAGATAGAGAAAGAAGGAAAAGGGAAAAAGGATACGAAATTGAACGTCGTGGCGTACCTTTTTTGGCGTGGTCGTTTTGGCGAAGGCGAAACGTCGCCAGCCTCTCTCGCCCGTAGCGCTGTCCGTCGAGCCGTGGAGTTAATGCGCCGGGGTGAGTAGTTGGCGAGGTTGCCGTTGCGCGTGCGCGAGCGCGAGCCGTTCGAGGTACGGGTCACGGGCGCGTCGTCTTCACGCCGCGAGAGGGGGTTCTCTTGCTACCTCCGGATGGGACATGAGCTTGGCAGATGGCGTGACCGCTGCTCTCGCGCGCCTGCCACCGTCATTACTGCCAGCCCATTTTTGACCGCGTTTGACCGCTGCGCCAGGCTGGCGCTGCTGGGTCGCGGGCTGGGTCGCCTCGAATCGCGGTATCGGTTCCGCAATCGAGGAAGTGCGGTGGTGGAGCGAGTGGCACAGCGGCTCGCATGCAGCACCCGGCGCCAGTTGCACGACGCGTGGGTTTGAGCCATCGCGCTGGCCTGTCAGGAGTCGGAGAGGCGCGTCCACTTGGCGCGGTTGCATGCCGCCTGCATGGCCGCCTGCCCCTTCCGCCCGCTGGTCTGGGCAAATGTGGAGGGTTACTTGTAACCGCTGGGCGGTTGCGTGCGTCGTGCGCGGCGGTTCGGCTTCTTCTGCTTGGAGCCGGTCTTCATGACAGGCGGGCCCCAGCCCCCGCGCCGCAAGGGAGGACTTTGGAGGCGTGTTGGAGAAGACTCAGCCCGTGACGGTTGAGGGTGCAAGCAGGGGGAGTTGCCTTTTAAAGGAGGGCGACTCCCTTCGTAAGGTGACCATGTCTCCTTCCTCCCCTATGCATTGTGTCTCTCCATCTTCCAAGCCCCCGGATGGGGGGGAACCGCTGTCTTTTCGGTCCATCGCTGGAGGAACGCAACTCCGTGGGAGTTGGTACCTTTCAGCCATCGTTCGGCTTCAAGGATTTTCATCATGCAGCCCGGTTGCCCCCCTCGGCTGGGGGTCACCCGAGACGGTGACCACCAGCTCCTGGGTGGGGAGGGGCAAACCGGACTGCGGTCCCGGCGCCGCCCTCAGTGTTGAGGGTGTTCGTCATCCTCGCCGGGGCGGGGAGCGAGGCGAGCCGGGGCCCCACCTCCTACGCGGGTCGGCGGGCCACCTCATTTTCCAGCTTCTGGTGGTGGCAATCGCCTTTTAACCCCACGGCGGAGACATCCTCCAGTCATGCCAGGGAAGGAGAACTGTTGCTGCCCAGCTAGGATGCAACATTCCGTCTTCCTCCTCGCATTCGCGGCGAGGACGGCTGCGAGGATCTGCCGGGGTGCTTAGGGGCGTCCCGCGTTTGCTGGTGATTCGCCCAGAGCTTGTCGCTCCACGGGCTTCCCTGGCGGGGAGGTTGTCCGTACCCGCGGGGACGGAACCGGAGTTCCGTTTGTAATGGCACTTCGAGTGCCGGGTTTTTTGTTCATTTCGGCTTTCGGGGCCTGAACATGTATGTAACTTCGGCACAAAGCCGTGTTTTTTCCTCATTTCTGAGCACTAAGACTCGCCTGTTGTTTGCCTGAACCGCTTCACCAAGCGTGAGTCGCCCCGTGTCAAGGTGACGAGTGAGGTATCCGTATCCCGGAGGCGTAGGAATCCCTCGGCTCGGTCGGACCTGTTGTCCGAGGCTCCTCTAGCTTAGTTAAAGAGACCCCTCGGCCACTCTTCGACGAGCCGAGGCCAGGGGTAGCGATATCAGTACGAGCAGAGGCGGAGTTGGCTCGAGAAATAAAACCTGGTTGGCCGGAGCCTAGTCGGGTTGTCCGTTGGCAGGATCGACGTCGGAGCTGATCAGCCGAGGCTTCGGACCGAGCTGGCGCCCTCGGAAGGCGGTCGGCCGAGGCCCCGGAGGTGGCCGGCCGAGCCGTCCGCTCGGGCCGGGTTCTCGGAGAAGTCCCTGGCAGAGATTGCTCGAGCGTGGTGATGACGTCGTCCTTCGAAGCGGAGGCCCTCGGACCGCGTTGCCGTCCGAGGCTAGGTCGGGCCTTGCCGAAGGTGCTGTCGATGCCGAGGGTGTCATCGCCCTCTTCCAGCGTCAAGATCCGAGCCTGCAGGGTCGAATCGTCTTGTAGCGTGGGCCTTGTGCGGCTGTCGAGGCCAGAACACACACCCTTGCTTCGTTATAAAGCTGCGTCTCTTTTCCTCTTGTTTCGAGTATCTGGACTTTTTGCCGGTAGCAGGGATGTTAGTGCGAGCGAGAGTTGCTTCTCGCGGAAGGTGATGAGTGAGGTATCCGTATCCCGGAGGCGTGGGAGTCCCTCGGCTCGGTCGGCCTTGCCGCTTACGCGTACTTTCACCCGTCCATGAGGCCCTGTCACCGACTCGGTCGAGAAGGCTCGAAGAATCGCTTCAACAGAAGAGCTTCCGTACGTAAAGACTCGTTCGATCCGCGGATTCACCTTATCCGAGCGCGAGTTACTTATCGCAGAAGGTGATGAGTGAGGTATCCGTACCCCGGAGGCGTAGGAGTCCCTCGGCTCGGTCAGCCTTGACTGCTTACGTGTACCCCGTCGTTTCCAGGACCCACTTTTCGAAGTAGTCAAAAAGCACGAAAGATATTCTGGTAAAAGAGATTTTTTGTTCGAGGAAAATTTTGACGCAGAGGGGGTTTCCCCCCTTTTAGCCCCCGAGGGAGGGTCGGGCTTTGCCGAGGCGAGGCCGACCCTTCCTTGTTGACTAAACTTTGCGTGGGTGCGAGGTATATGAACAACTTGGAAACATCTTAAGGGTAGAAGCGACGTAGCTGTTGGATGTTCCAAGCGTTGTCGTAGATCTCGCCTTGACTGTTGGCCAGCTTGTACGTTCCGGGCTTCAGAACTTTGGCGATGATGAACGGCCCCTCCCAGGGGGGCGTGAGCTTGTGCCTCCCTCGGGCGTCTTGCCGCAGCCGAAGCACCAGGTCGCCAACCTGGAGGTCTCGGGGTCGGACCCCTCGGGCGTGGTAGCGTCGCAGGGACTGTTGGTACCGCGCCGAGTGTAGCAAGGCCCTGTCCCGAGCCTCGTCCAGCTGGTCCAGCGAGTCTTCTCGGCTGGCTTGGTTGCTTTCTTTGTTGTAGGCCCTCGTCCTCGGGGAACCGTATTCCAGGTCCGCGGGCAAGACGGCCTCGGCCCCGTAGACCAGGAAGAAAGGCGTGAAACCCGTGGCTCGACTTGGCGTCGTCCTCAGGCTCCAGACCACCGAGGGGAGTTCCTTCATCCATCGCTTGCCGAACTTGTTGAGGTTGTTGTAGATCCGAGGCTTGAGCCCTTGTAGGATCATGCCATTGGCACGCTCTACTTGCCCATTCGACATGGGATGAGCTACGGCGGCCCAGTCCACCCGGATGCTGTGATCGTCGCAAAAATCCAAGAATTTTTTGCCGGTGAACTGGGTGCCGTTGTCGGTGATGATGGAGTTCGGGACCCCGAAGCGATGGATGATGTTGGTGAAGAACGCCACCGCCTGCTCGGACCTGATGCTGTTCAGGGGTCGGACCTCGATCCACTTGGAGAATTTGTCGATGGCGACCAGCAGGTGCGTGTAGCCCCCGGGCGCCTTCTGCAGAGGGCCGACGAGGTCCAGACCCCACACAGCGAAGGGCCAGGTGATGGGTATCGTTTGCAGAGCCTGAGCGGGCAGGTGGGTCTGCTTCGCGTAGAATTGGCACCCTTCGCAGGCGCGGACAATTCTAGTGGCGTCAGCCACCGCCGTTGGCCAGTAGAAGCTTTGGCGGAAAGCGTTCCCGATGAGGGTTCGAGGTGCTGCATGATGACCGCAAGCCCCCGAGTGTATTTCCCGCAGGAGTTCCTGACCTTCGGCGATGGAGATGCATCGCTGGAGGATGCCCGAGGGGCTACGGTGGTAGAGCTCCTTCTCATCGCCCAGCAAGACGAACGATTTGGCGCGTCGCGCTACCCGCCGAGCCTCGGCTCGGTCGAGGGGCAGTTCCCCTTGGCGGAGATATTGCAGGTACGGGGTTTGCCAATCTTGGTCTGGCATGACCCCGCTCTGCTCCTCCTCGATGCGCAGTGCTTCGCCCTCGGGCTCCGAGGGTTCCTCGGGTTGAGCCGAGGATGGCTCGGGCTGGGCCGAGGTCACCTCGGACGAGGCCGAGGGTGCCTCGGGCTCGGGCGCGTCGCCTATCTTGACGGAGGGTTGGTGCAGATCCCGGGAGAAGACGTCCGGGGGAACCGTCGTTCGCCCCGAGGCTATCTTCGCCAGCTCGTCCGCAGTCTCGTTGTGGCGCCGGGCGATGTGGTTAAGCTCGAGCCCGTAGAACCTGTCTTCCAGGCGTCGAACCTCCTCGCAGTAGGCCTCCATCTTCGGGTCGCGGCAGAGGGAGTTCTTCATGACTTGGTCGATGACGAGCTGCGAGTCGCCGCGTGCATCGAGGCGTCGGACCCCTAGCTCGATGGCGATTCGCAACCCGTTGATCAGAGCCTCGTACTCAGCCACATTGTTGGACGCCGGGAAATGGAGGCGGAGCACGTAGCGCAGGTGTTTCCCGAGGGGCGAGACGAAGAGCAGGCCCGCGCCAGCTCCCGTCTTCATCAGCGACCCATCGAAAAACATGGTCCAGAGCTCTGGTTGGATCGGAGCCGTTGGCAACTGGGTATCGACCCATTCGGCTACGAAATCCGCCAGTACCTGGGACTTGATGGCCTTCCGAGGGGCGAACGAGATTGCCTCGCCCATGATTTCCACCGCCCACTTTGCGATCCGTCCTGAGGCTTCTCGGCACTGGATGATCTCCCCCAGGGGGAAGGATGACACCATAGTCACCGGATGAGACTCGAAGTAATGTCGCAGCTTTCGCCTCGTCAGGATCACTGCATATAGCAGCTTCTGGACTTGTGGGTAGCAGATCTTGGTCTCGGACAGCACTTCGCTGACGAAGTAAACTGGCCTCTGAATGGGCAAAGCATGCCCCTCTTCCTGCCTTTCGACCACGATCGCGGTGCTGACCACCTGAGTGGTTGCGGCGACGTAGACCAGGAGGGCTTCTCCATCAGCTGGGGGTACCAAGATAGGCGCCTGGGTGAGGAGCGCCTTCAGGTTCCCGAGGGCTTCCTCGGCCTCGGGAGTCCAAGTGAAGCACTCGGCCTTCCTTAAGAGACGGTACAGGGGCAGGCCTCTTTCGCCGAGGCGCGAGATGAAACGGCTCAAGGCCGCGAGGCATCCCATGACCCTCTGTACGCCTTTTAAGTCCTTGATGGGCCCCATGTTTGTGATCGCTGTGATCTTCTCCGGGTTGGCTTCGATGCCCCGCTCGGAGACGATGAATCCCAAAAGCATGCCTCGGGGCACCCCGAAGACGCACTTCTCGGGATTAAGCTTGACGCCCTTCGCCTTGAGACACCGGAATGTCAGTTCGAGGTCGGAGAGAAGGTCGGAGGCTTTCTTCGTCTTGACTACGATGTCATCGACGTAGGCCTCGACCGTGCGACCGATGTGTTCGCCGAACACATGGTTCATGCACCGCTGGTACGTTGCACCCGCGTTCCTCAAACCGAACGGCATTGTGACATAACAGTACATGCCGAAGGGCGTGATGAAAGAAGTCGCGAGCTGGTCGGACTCTTTCATCTTGATTTGATGATACCCCGAGTAGGCATCGAGGAAAGACAGGGTTTCGCACCCTGCAGTGGAGTCCACGATTTGATCGATGCGAGGTAGACGGTAGGGGACTTTCGGGCATGCTTTGTTGAGACCAGTGTAGTCTACACACATCCGCCATTTCCCCCCTTTCTTCCTCACAAGTACAGGGTTGGCAAGCCACTCAGGGTGGAATACCTCTTTGATGAACCCTGCCGCCATCAGCTTGTGGATCTCCTCGCCTATCACCCTGCGCCTTTCCTCGTCGAATCGGCGCAGAGGCTGTCTGACCGGTCGGGCCCCGGCCCGAATATCCAGCGAGTGCTCGGCGACATCCCTCGGTATGCCGAGCATGTCCGAGGGACTCCACGCAAAGACGTCGGCGTTTGCGCGGAGAAAGTCGACGAGCACTGCTTCCTATTTGGGGTCGAGCCCGGATCCGATCCGAATCTGCTTGGAGGTGTCGCCACTGGGGTCGAGAGGGACGGCCTTGACCGTCTCCGCTGGCTCGAAGTTGCCGGCATGTCGCTTCACGTCCGGCACCTCTCGGGAGAGGCTTTCCAGGTCGGCAATGAGGGCCTCGGACTCGGCGAGGGCCTCGGCGTACTCCACGCACTCCACATCGCATTTGAATGTGTGTTTGTACGTGGGGCCGACGGTGATGACCCCGTTGGGGCCCGGCATCTTGAGCTTCAGGTAGGTGTAGTTGGGGATGGCCATGAACTTCGCGTAGCATGGTCTTCCCAGCACTGCGTGGTAGGTTCCTCGGAACCCGACCACCTCGAACGTCAAAGTCTCCCTTCGGAAGTTGGATGGTGTTCCGAAGCAGACAGGAAGGTCGAGCTGTCCGAGGGGCTGGACGCGCTTCCCGGGAATGATCCCATGGAAGGGCGCAGCGCCTGCTCGGACGGACGACAGACCGACGCGCAGGAGCCTGAGGGTCTCGGCGTAGATGATGTTGAGGCAGCTGCCCCCATCCATCAAGACCTTGGTGAGCCTGACGTCGCCGATGACGGGGTCGACGACGAGCGGGTACTTCCCCGGGCTCGGCACGTGGTCGGGGTGGTCGTCCTGGTCGAAGGTGATGGGCTTGTCGGACCAGTCTAGGTAGACCGGCGCCGCCACCTTCACCGAGCAGACCTCCCGACGCTCTTGCTTACGATGCCGAGCCGAGGCATTCGCCACGTGCCCTCCGTAGATCATGAAGCAGTCGCGGACCTCTGGGAACTCTCCTGCTTGGCGATCTTCCTTTTTGTCGTCGTCGCGGGCCTTGCCACCCTCTGCGGGTGGCCCGGCCCTGTGGAAGTGGCGCCGAAGCATGACGCATTCCTCGAGGGTGTGCTTGACAGGCCCCTGATGGTAGGGGCACGTCTCCTTGAGTGCCTTGTCGAAGAGGTTAGCACCTCCGGGGGGCTTCCGAGGGTTCTTGTGCTCGGCACCTTCCGAGGGCTTCCGAGCGTTTCGCTTGCGACTTCCTCCTGCCTTTCTTCTTGGTGCCGCGCGGAGCAGACGCCTCGGGAGCATCTTCCGACGGGCGGCCCTGGGGCTGCTTGTCCTTTCGGAAGATGGCCTCTACCGCCTCCTGGCCGGAGGCGAACTTGGTGGCGATGTCCATCAGCTCGCTCGCCCTGGTGGGGGTCTTGCGACCCAACTTGCTCACCAGGTCACGGCAGGTGGTGCCGGCGAGGAACGCGCCGATGACATCGGAGTCGGTGATGTTGGGCAGCTCAGTGCGCTGCTTCGAGAACCGCCGGATGTAGTCCCGGAGAGACTCTCCCGGCAGTTGCTGACAGCTTCGGAGATCCCAGGAATTCCCGGGGCGCACGTATGTGCCCTGGAAGTTGCCGGCGAAAGCCTGGACCAGATCCTCCCAGTTGGAAATCTGCCCCGGAGGCAGGTGCTCCAACCAGGCACGAGCAGTGTCGGAGAGGAACAGGGGGAGGTTTCGGATGATGAGGTTGTCATCGTCCGTCCCACCCAGTTGACAGGCCAGGCGGTAGTCCGCGAGCCACAATTCCGGTCTTGTTTCCCCCGAGTACTTCGTGATAGTAGTCGGGGGTCGGAATCGGCGCGGAAACGGCGCCCGCCGAATGGCTCGGCTGAAGACCTGCGGACCGGGTGGTTCGGGCGAGGGACTCCGATCCTCCCCGCTGTCGTAGCGTCCCCCACGCCTGGGGTGATAGCCTCGGCGCACCCTTTCGTCGAGGCGGGCCCGATGGTCGCTATGAGGGTGCTCGTCGCCGAGGTGGCCCGGGGCCGCAGGCGCGGTGTTGCGCGTGCGCCCGGTGTAGACCGAGGCTTCCCGCGTGAGTCGGGAAGTCGCGGCACGAGGTTCCGAGGGGTATCCCTGCCTTCGGGAGGCAGAGCTCTCGGCCCGCCGGGCCGCAGCGCCTTCTAGGAGATGCTTGAGTTCTCCCTGGATTCGCCGACCCTCGGTGGTTGATGACTCCGGCATCGCGCGGAGGAGCATTGCTGCGGCGGCCAGGTCCTGACCGGTTCCGCCGGATGCGGGTGGCGGTCTGTCCCTGGCATCGTTGGCGATGCGGTGCTGGAGACCTTGGGGCAGGTGACGTATTCCTCCGACCGGGGGCTGGCTCGCCCATACCTGCCCGATATTCTGGCGGATTGCCTCGAGCGCTCCTGCTCCCTCATCGAGCCCGGCCTGCGCCCCGCGGACGTGCTCGAGCTGTGGGTCGTGACCCCCCGCCGGAACGGGGACCACAGCTAGCTCCCGCGGGATGTCGGGGCGAGGCGCTGGCCTAGGGGGATCACCATCCTCCGGCATGCCGAGACAGCCGCCTCCAGAGGGATCCCCTAGCTCGATGTGGAAACATTCGCGGCTCGGGCCGCAGTCCTTGTCATCAAGGCTGCGGCTGCCGTCGGAACAGTCGGAGAGGCAGTAGTCACATGCGGTCATGAAATCCCGCATGGCACTAGGGTTGCCAGATCCGGAGAAATCCCAGCAGATGCTGGGGTCGTCATCTTCCTCGGACCCAGAGGGTCCGTAGGTCGAGACACCCGTCAATCGGTCCCAAGGCGACCGCACACGAAACCCCAGAGAGGTTGCACTCGCCTCAACGTGAGCGCCCGCCAAAGCGAGGTCGCCAGGCGGGTTGAGGCCGAGTCGAAATGACGAAAGATGGGGAGCAGTCGGTACCTTTTTGTCGACGAGGAGCGACGAAGTCATGTCGGGGGCTGATCGCGCCGTCGTCCTGGGTATGAGAGCGACGTCCTGTAGGCCCTTCGCGAGCGTGTTGGCGTCGTCCGCCTGCTCGGGGTCGACGTGCTGCGGGGGGATGGCGCTCGCCTTTGCCTCGAACGCGAGGGCGATGCTTGGCGTGTCCTCCGTCGGGGCGCCGGGGATGTCGATTTGCTCGACAGCCGTCGGAGCGCGGCCTCCCGCTCGGCCCTGGTTGCCCCGCCTCCTCCTCCTCCGATGGCGAGGGAGAGGATGGGGCGAGCTCGAAAGTTGTCCTTCCCCCACGCGGGAAAGACGTCGTCGATTCCGCCGCCGGCGAGCGGGCCGTCTGCCACCATCGTCGCTGTCGCGCGGCGGTGGAAGGAGTATCATGTCGTAGCCGCTGTCGAGAGACATGAACTCGAGACTCCCGAAACGGAGCACCGATCCGGGTTGAAGAGGTCGTTGGAGACTGCCCATCTGGAGCTTGACGGGAATCTACTCGTCAACACGCAGCAGGCCCCTACCTGGCGCGCCAACTATCGGCGTTCCGAGACCGGGGGGTCCCCGAGCCGACGAGTGAGAGTGCCGCGTGCCCCAGCCCAGATGGGTCGAGCGCGTGGGCGAGCGCGAAGGGGGGAGAGAGAGAGCGAGAGGTCGGTGGCCGGAGCCGGGTCGCGACGAGGGAGTCGGAGAATTCCCGCGGCCTTCGTGTTCGTCCCGCGCCCAGGTCGGGTGCGCTTGCAGTAGGGGGTTACAAGCGTCCGCGCAAGGTGAGGGGAGCGGGCGGCCCCGAGAGAGCGCCTACCCCTGCCCTTCGTCCCCGCGAGGCCAACCTTCTCTAAGAAGGCCCTGGTCCTTCCTTTTATAGTCGTAAGGAGAGGATCCAGGTGTACAAAATGGGGGTGTAGCAAGGTGCTACGTGTCTAGCGAGGGAGAGCTAGCGCCCTAAGTACATGCCAAGGTGGCAGCCGGAGAGATCTTGGCACCCTGTTGGTGTGGCGTCGTGGCTGTTGGAGGAGTAACGGAGCCGGACGGAGGGACAGCTGTTGGAGTGGCTGGGCCCTTGCTGACGTCCTCCTGCTTTCGTAAGGGAGCTGAGAGCCGTCATCATCATGGTCTAGCGGGGCGCCATCATTGCCTATCTGGCGTAGCTGGCCAGATGGGACGCCAGTCTTGTTCTCTGCGACCCGAGTCGGCTCAGGGCAGGGTGATGATGACGCTTCCTGTTGACGTGGCGGTCTTGCGTCCTAGGTCGGGCGTCGTGGAGGCTCCTCCGAAGTCGAGGCCGAGTCCGTCCTGCATGATAGAGGCCGAGCCCGAACTCCTGGGTCGGGCGAGGCGGAGGTCGTTCGGCAGAGGCCGAGGCGGGGTCCGAGCCCTGGGTCGGGCAAGGCGGAGTTCGTCGTCTTCCGGGGCCTTAGCCCGAGTCCGAGCCCTGGGTCGGGCGGAGCGGAGTTCGTCGTCTTCCGGGGCCTTAGCCCGAGTCCGAGCCCTGGGTCGGGCGGAGCGGAGTTCACCGTCTTCTGGGGCCTTAGCCCGAGTCCGAGCCCTGGGTCGGGCGGAGCGGAGTTCGCCGTCTTCCGGGGCCTTAGCCCGAGTCCGAGCCCTGGGTCGGGCGGAGCGGAGTTCGCCGTCTTCCGGGGCCTTAGCCCGAGTCCGAGCCCTGGGTCGGGCGGAGCGGAGTTTGGTCGCCCGTCGGTCTTACCTTTTGCGTTAAACGCCCCGGTGACTCGGTCGGTTGGCGCGGTGATTTAGTCAGGGTTACTTCTTATCGAAGGCGGGGCCTCGGGCGAGCCGGTGATGCGTCTGCCGTGAAAGAGGAGACCTCAGGCGAGACGGAGTCATCTTAGGGTCGGCTGCCCTCGCCCGAGGCTAGGCTCGGGCGTGGCGTGATCGAGTCACTCGTATGGACTGATCCCTGACTTAATCAAACCCATCAGGCCTTTGCAGCTTTATGCTGATGGGGGTTACCAGCTGAGAATTAGGCGTCTTGAGGGTACCCCTAATTATGGTCCCCGACACCGGGCTTACCACACTTGTAGCAAACCTTCTTGGAACGGGATTTGTAATCCTTCCCCTTCTGTTGCTTGAGGATTTGGCGAAAGCTTTTGATGATTAAAGCCATCTCCTCATTGTCGAGCTTGGAGGCGTCAATTGGTTGTCTACTCGGTGTAGACTCCTCCTTCTTCTCCTCCGTCGCCTTAAATGCCACCGGTTGTGCTTCGGACGTGGAGGGTTCATCAAGCTCGTTGATCTTCTTTGAGCCTTTAATCATACATTCAAAGCTCACAAAATTCCCGATTACTTCCTCGGGAGTCATTAGTGTATACCTTGGGTTACCACGAATTAATTGTACTTGAGTAGGGTTAAGGAAAATAAGTGATCTTAAAATAACCTTAACCACCTCGTGGTCATCCCATTTCTTGCTCCCGAGGTTGCGCACTTGGTTCACCAAGGTTTTGAGCCGGTTGTACATATCTTGTGGCTCCTCCCCTTGGCGAAGACGGAAGCGACCGAGCTCCCCCTCGATCGTTTCCCGCTTGGTGATCTTGGTGAGTTCATCACCTTCGTGCGCGGTCTTGAGTAAGTCCCAAATCTCCTTCGCATTCTTCAATCCTTGCACCTTGTTATATTCCTCTCTACTTAGAGAGGCGAGGAGAATGGTTGTGGCTTGGGAATTGAAGTGCTCGATTTGGGCCACTTCATCCACATCATAGTCTTCATCCCCTACGGATGATACCTGTACACCAAACTCAACAACATCCCATATACTTTTGTGGAGTGAGGTTAGATGAAATCGCATTAAATCACTCCACCTAGCATAGTCTTCACCATCGAACGTTGGTGGTTTGCCTAATGGGACGGAAAGCAAAGGTGTATGTTTAGGAATGCGAGGGTAGCGTAAGGGGATCTTACTATACTTCTTACGCTCTTGGCGCTTAGAAGTGACGGACGTCGCGTCGGAGCCGGAGGTGGATGTCGATGAAGAATCGGTCTCGTAGTAGACTACCTTCCTCATCCTCTTTTTCTTGTCCCCACTCCGATGCGGCTTGTGGGAAGAGGATTTTTCCTTCTTTTCTTTGTGGTGTGAAGAAGAAGATCTTTTCTCCTTCCGTTTGGAGGAGTCCTTCTTCTTCACCTTCCTCTTGGTGCGGGACTCTTCCGATGAAGTGCTCCCGTGACTCGTAGTGGGCTTGTCGCCGGTCTCCATCTCCCTCTTGATGTGATCTCCCGACATCACTTCGAGCGGTTAGGCTCTAATGAAGCACCGGGCTCTGATACCAATTGAAAGTTGCCTAGAGGGGGGGGTGAATAGGGCGAAACTAAAATTTACAAAATAATCACAACTACAAGCCGGGTTAGCGTTAGAAATATAATCGAGTCCGCGAGAGAGAGCGCAAAACAAATCACAAGCGAATAAGAAGTGTGACACGTGGATTTGTTTTACCGAGGTTCGGTTCTCGCAAACCTACTCCCCATTGAGGTGGTCACAAAGACCGGGTCTCTTTCAACCCTTTCCCTCTCTCAAAACGGTCCCTCAGACCGAGTGAGCTTTTCTTCTCAATCACTTGGAACACAAAGTTCCCACAAGGACCACCACAAGATTGGTGTCTCTTGCCTCAATTACAAGTGAGTTTGATCGCAATGAAGAATCAAAGAAGGAAGAAAGCAATCCAAGCGCAAGAGCTCGAAAGAACACAAGCAAATCTCTCTTACTAATCACTAGGGCGTTGTGTGGAGTTTGGAGAGGATTTGATCACTTTTGATGTGTCTAGAATTGAATGCTAGAGCTCTTGTAAGTAGTTGAAGTGGGAAAACTTGGATGACTTGAATGTGGGGTGGTTGGTGGTATTTATAGCCCCAACCACCAAACTAGCCGTTTGGTGGAAGCTGTCTGTCGTATGGTGCACCGGACAGTCCGGTGCACACCGGACATGTCCGGTGCGCCAGCCACGTCACCAAAGCCGTTGGGTTCCGACCGTTGGAGCTCTGTCTTCTGGGCCTGCCTGGATGTCCGGTGGCGCACCGGACATGTACTGTAGAGTGTCCGGTGCGCCAGTATGGGCGTTCCTGACTTCTGCGCCCGCTGGCGCGCAATAAATGCGCTGCAGGTAGCCGTTGGCGCCGTCGTAGCCGTTGCCTCGCAGTTACACCGGACAGTCCGGTGTACACCGGACATGTCCGGTGAATTATAGCGGAGCAGCCGAAGCGAATTCCCGAGGCGGCCGAGTTCGGAGCCGCGTTCTCTTGGAGCACCGGACACTGTCCGGTGAATTATAGCGCGCCTGCTCCGAGAATTCCCGAAGGTGAAGAGTTTGAAGTCGGTCTTCCCTGGTGCACCGGACAGTCCGGTGCACCAGTCCAGGGTGCCTTCGGTTGGCCCTTGCTCCTTTGTTTGAACCTTTTCTCTTGATCTTTTTATTGGCTTATGGTGAACCTTTGGTACCTGTAGAACTTATAAACTTGGGCAAACTAGTTAGTCCAATTATTTGTGTTGGGCAATTCAACCACCAAAATTAGTTATAGGAAATAGGTGTAAGCCTAATTCCCTTTCAGGATTCGATAGCATTTCAGACATCAGGCCTTTGAACTCTTTCTTGGCCTCCTCCTTAAAATAATTCGCCATCTCTTCCTTGTATCGATCACGTTTCTTGTACAGACCTTCCCATTGTGGTCCAAATCCTTCCTTAGATGAGATTCCTCATACACGACAAGGATGCTTAGGGTTATCGAGACCAGCCGTTAGAATGTCTCTCTCCCTTTGCGGCTTAAATGTTCCTTGGCTCTACTTAGCTGCAATTGCATATATGTTTTTTGCCGCTTCTTCGACAGTGGGATCATCAAAAGATACACCAGACTTAGTTTCCCTTGGTTTTCTAGCACGGATCCAATTAGCTGTCCTTTCACCAAGTTGCTCGGACAGCATCGGCAACCCTGCAGCATTCTTCTCGGCGTCTTCTTGTCTCCATTTAGGAACCTGACGCTTGTAACCACCTGTGCCAAGGTGGTGGTGGTATTTGTTCTTCTTAGATAGTTCCGAATTTTCCTCACTTAGCGATATGAAATCAGGGCTGCTCCTCTGCTCTAGAAATACTGCCCACTGACCTGCTGAGATTTTATATTTTTCGTCGGGTCTAGGTCTTTCTTTGCAAACTTTATATTCATCTCAGACCTCCAGTTTCGGAAATTGATTGCAAACTGCTTCATCGTGTATTTTTTCACGAGTTCTTCTGAACCCCGAGGCAAAACGAACCTCGTTATTAGCTTATTCCACATTTGATTCTTGACATCATCTGATACATCTCTCCACTGTCGGATTGTGATGTCAAGATTATCTCTAACTAAGAACCCAAGTGCATTCCGGAACTTAGGCAGTGCCTCTTCTGGAGCTAGGGGCTGACCATTCGGGCTCACGTCTGCGATTTTATATGTCTTGTCAGGAAACTTGTTTAGCCCCCTGTCACCTTTGTTCCGATCACTCTGCTTCCTTTTCCTTGACCTCTCGGTGGTTGTCTCGGTCGATTCCGGTGCGTCTTGGGTCGGTTCCGGTGCGTCTTGGTATCATGCCACAGCTTTTTCGAGCATCACACGAAATTTAGACAAGACCTCCTATTCATGTAATAAAATGCACAAGAAATCATGCATGTGTAATAGACATTGTGAAATCGGCTAATTAATTAGGTACACACATGAAATTAAGCATGTGTAATTTACCTCATGGTCTTGTGGATCATAAGTAGGGTCACGTTGCAACTCACGCGCAGCGGCCCTATCTATGCTAGTGGTAGGAAAAGGGTCGCTAGGCGTTTCATATCCTTCACTGCTGGATTGTTCTTGAGCAACACTCTTGTCCATGTGGTCGGGCCCTAATCCTTGGTCCTTGATTGGAGAATTCATTGAGCTATATATATATATACAAATACATATTAATACATATTAACACATATTAACACATATTAACACATATTAAATTCATATTAAAAAATACCCTAACCCTTAACCACTAACACTAACCCTAAGCCCTAACCCTAACCCCTAATATTGTGATGGAGAGTCGTATAGAACGTATAGAGAGGGAGAGAGGGAGAGTTGTATAGAACGTATAGAGAGGGAGAGAGGGAGAGTCGTATAGAACGTAGAGAGAGATGGAGAGTCGTATAGAACGTATAGAGAGGGAGAGAGGGAGAGTCGTATAGAACGTAGGGAGAGAGGGAGAGTCGTATAGAACGTATAGAGAGGGAGAGAGGAGGAGTCGTATAGGACGTAGAGAGGGAGAGATGGAGAGTCGTATAGAACGTATAGGAGGAGTCGTATAGGACGTAGAGAGAGAGAGATGGAGAGTCGTAGGCAGCCGCTTGATGTGCGGCCCACATGCTATGTGAAGGGAAGGGGTGCCAACTAGGCTCGCCCGCTACTCTCTGTGTGTCCTCCTTCTCACCTGTTTGCATCTCTTTACTTAGTCTTTTTTCCGCGTCTCACTAAAAAACCATATCAGAGATCATGTGCTAATTCTAATCACAATTGTCATTCATGTCTCTCTTGCGATTATGACCACGGTAACACGGTAACTATGGCAGAGGAAATGTCGTTGCATGCATGCTTCTCATTTGTGCGAGTGGCAACTAAGTAAACAAATTGAGGAAATGTCGTTCGGTGTATAGTAATACTTTCCCTCTCTCCCTCTTCTCTCTTCTCTCTCTCTCCCTCCCTCCACTCTCTTTCCTCTCTCTTCCCTTTCCCTCTCTCCTCTCCTCTCTCCTCCCTCTCCCTCCTCTCTCTTCCCTCTCCCTCTCTCCTCTCTCTCTCCCTCCCTCCACTCTCTTTCCTCTCTCTTCCCTTTCCCTCTCTCCTCTCCACTCTCTTCCCTCTCCCTCCTCTCTCTTCCCTCTCCCTCTCTCCTCTCCTCTCCCTCTCTCTCACTCTCTGCAGAGACGCGCGCCCTAGGGTTTACACGCGCGGCGGCGCGTGCACGGCGGCGGCGGCGTGCCCGAGCGATCGAAGTCGAAGAAGGGAGAGAGAGAGAGAGGGGAACGTACCTACGGCGCGGGGACGACGGCGGTGCACGGCGGAGAAGATCGCCGGGGCGAAATTTCGGCAGCCTGACGGCGGGAAGTGTAAAAGACTGGGCGCCAAAGACTTAGCGAAATTTTCGGCCCCGCGCGCGCTCCTTTATATAGGAGATATTTCTACTGGCGGTTCTCAACGACATCCGCCAGTAGAAATCATTTCTACTGGCGGTTGTCATTGAGAACCGCCAGTAGAAATGCCTTCCACAGACTGTGGAGGCCATTTCTACTGGCGGTTTTCGTTGTGAATCGCCAGTAGTAATATTTTTAGTATATTATTTTTTATGATATATTCATATATTAAGTATATAAATTTGTATACATATTAAATATATAAATATATATATTTAGTATACATAATATATATTTATATATTACTTCTCTCTCTCCCTCCTCTCTCTCCTCTCTCTCCTCTCTCTCCTCTCTCTCTCTCCTCTCCTCTCTCTCTCCTCTCTCTCTCCTCTCCCTAGCTCCTCTCTCTCCCTCCTCTCTCTTCCCTCTCTCTCCCTCCTCTCTCTCCTCTCTCCCTCCTCTCTCTTCCCTCTCTCTCCCTCCTCTATCTCTCCCTCTCTCTCCTCTCTCTCCTTTCTCTCTTCTCTCTTTCTCCTATCTCTCTCTCTCCCTCTCTCTCTCCTCTCTAGAAAGTCACTAGAATGCCCGTTCTTGCAGTGTTTAAATACTACGTCGTCTCCTGGCTTCGCGTCTCTCGTCACCATTTGTGTGAAGTTCTTTCACAAGTATCAGATCTGGTAAACATCTTTCCAAGCTCTTTCACAACATGTTCTTTGAAGATGCTTGTTTCTTACTGCCTGATATATATATATTAGTCGAATAGTCCTCCCTGCTTTTATTTTACCTCGCGTTCTAGGTGATAAACCATGACCGGGAAAAAGACCACGGCTTCCTCTGACGGCGGCACTCCAAAGAAAGCCAAGGTGGTGGTGGAGGATGAGGAAGAGGCGGGGTTGGAGGATGAGGAAGAGGCAACAATAGCTCTCTCTCCCTCTCTCTCTCCTCTCTAGAAAGTCACTAGAATGCCCGTTCTTGCAGTGTTTAAATACTACGTCGTCTCCTGGCTTCGTGTCTCTCGTCACCATTGGTGTGAAGTTCTTTCACAAGTATCAGATTTGGTAAACATCTTTCCAAGTTCTTTCACAGCATGTTCTTTGAAGATGCTTGTTTCTTACTGCCTGATATATATATATACATATTAGTCGAATAGTCCTCTCTGCTTTTATTTTACCTCACGTTCTAGGTGATAAACCATGACTGGGAAAAAGACCACGACTTCCTCTGACGGCGGCACTCCAAAGAAAGCCAAGGTGGTGGTGGAGGATGAGGAAGAGGCGGGGTTGGAGGATGAGGAAGAGGCAACAATAGCTCTCTCTCCCTCTCTCTCTCCTCTCTCTCTCTCCTCTCTAGAAAGTCACTAGAATGCCCGTTCTTGCAGTGTTTAAATACTACGTCGTCTCCTGGCTTCGCGTCTCTCGTCACCATTGGTGTGAAGTTCTTTCACAAGTATCAGATCTGCTAAACATCTTTCCAAGTTCTTTCACAGCATGTTCTTTGAAGATGCTTGTTTCTTACTGCCTGATATATATTTATATATTAGTCGAATAGTCCTCCCTGCTTTTATTTTACCTCACGTTCTAGGTGATAAACCATGACCGGGAAAAAGACCATGGCTTCCTCTGACGGCGGCACTCCAAAGAAAGCCAAGGTGGTGGTGGAGGATGAGGAAGAGGCGGGGTTGGAGGATGAGGAAGAGGCAACAATAGCTCTCTCTCCCTCTCCCTCTCCTCTCTAGAAAGTCACTAGAAAGTCGTGTAAAATTACATGCTTCGGTTTGTCGCTAACAATAATCAATTACATGACATGTCCTAACAATAATCAATTACATGACAACTATATAATCTAGGGAGCTATTGTTCTGCCTTTGTCCATCGTGGCATACCCAGGGCATCGAATTGCATGGGATGCTTCGCTCAACGTTCCTTATCTTGGTTGGATGGTCTATGAAAAGAGACATGTCGTTGAACTGGTTAAAATCCTCTAAATCAGATACACCATCAACTCATATAGCTTGTTGTTTTCCAGGAAAAACTACATGCTTCGGTTTGTCGGTGCTTTTCTTCTCATTGTTAGAAATGATCTGTTCAGCATAGAAGACCTGTGCAGCACGATTAGCAAGGATCCATGGGTCATCTTTGTAACCTACCTTACTTAGATCAAGAACTCTGACCCCATAGTTGTCTACCGTGACATGTTTGTCTTCAACACATTGACATTAGAAAACCGAGATCTGAAATGTACCATAGTCTAGTTCCCATATGTCCTCAATAAAGCCAAAATATGTAATAATCTCACCAGTTTCATCATCTATGGCCTCGCATCCAACACCACTGTTTTGTGACATGCTCTTTTTGTCCTTGGACTTGGTACAAAATATGAATCCACTAATGTCATAGGTTTGCCATGTTGTGACCTAGCGTGATGGTCCAGATGCCAACCCCTTGATGGTTTGTTCTTCTATTGTTTCTCCACGTGGAATGTCCTTCACCATTAGCCATGTGTTGAACCGCTGCTTATGTTGCTTCATTACCCAATCAGCCGTATGCCCAGGATTTTGCTCGTGAAGCTCATTGATGTGTTGTTGGATAAATGGCTCTATTATCGCTAGCTGATGTAGGATGCTGTGATGTGCCTCAAGTATTGTATTGTAATCTGGTGGGATGAAAGATTTCCGTCCCATCCTCCCGCTTCCATACAATCTACCCTCGTGTCGTGACGGAGGCAAACCTATTGCAACCTGGTCTTTTAGGATACTATTGCAGAATGGACCTCCGGACTCAATGGCCTCTTCGGTACAGTACCCCTTTATCATGGATGCCTCGGGACGAGCACGGGTTGATACATAGCCATTCAGTATTAACATGAAACGCTCGTACGTCCACATTTCATGCAAGTACATAGGACCCGATGCCTCTATTTGTGGCACCAAGTGCACCACAAGGTGCACCATAATATCAAAGAACGATGGAGGGAAACACATCTCAAACTGTGATATTGTCTCCACTGCGAATTCCTGAAGAGATGCCAACTCATCACGGTCAATTACCTTTTGTGAAATTCTATTGAAAAAGTAGCACAACCGTGTGATTGCCATCTTTAAAAACAAAGGATTTATAGCCCTGATGGCAATAGGTAGGAATGTAGTTAGCATGACATGACAATCATGTGAGTTGTAGTTGGTGACTATCAGGTCTTTCATTGACACAATACTCCGTATGCTAGAGCAGAATCCGGATGGGACTTTCAAATTCTTAAGCCAAACACACATCGCATGTTTCTCATCGACATTGAGATTGTAGCTTGCTGCTGGGAGATGGTACTTCCCATTTTCTTGAAGAACAGGATGTAGTTCCTTTTTTATGCCTAAATTTACCAAGTCCATGCGTGAATTGAGCCCTTCTTTTGTTTTGCCCTTTATGTCTAGCAAGGTGCCAGTTATGCTTTCAAACACGTTCTTCTGAACGTGCATACCATCGATCGCATGCTGCACATCTAACTCTTTCCAGTAAGGCAAGTACTCGAAGAAAATAGACTTTTTCTTGAATATAGCCCCCAGAGCTGGTTTGGCATCCTTCCTTGTTTTTCCGTCTTTTGTCTTCTTCCCGAAAACAAACTTGATATTCCTGACTATTTCAAAAACTCTATGACCTTTATTGTTACCCGATGGAGCAGTAGAATGTAGTTCACCATTATTGTCAAAGTACTTATCCATCTTTCGCATGCGGTACCTGTGTCCTTCCAATAAAAAGTGTCTGTGCCTCATGTACACTATCTTCTTAGATGCAGTAAGGGACACGTAAGCAGTTCCATCAATGCATACTGTGCAGCCAACCTTTCCCTTAAACTGGCCTGATAATGTGAAGAGTGCAGGGTAATCGTTGATCGTAACAAAAATAATTGCTCTCAGCGTGAATGAATCTTTATGATACTCATCCAACATTTGAACACCCGTTACCCACAATATTTTCATATCCTCCATTAAGGGCTCTAAAAATACATCCATATCAACTCCAGGTTGTGTAGGTCCAGAAATAAGGATGGTTAGCAAAATGTACTTCCGTTTCTGCATCAACCATGGAGGAAGGTTGTATATGGTGAGGATCACTAGCCATGTGCTATGCTTGCTGCTCCTTTCAGCAAATGGATTCATTCCATCAGTACTTAGTGCGAACCTAACATTTCTTGGTTCATCGACAAAGTCTCGGTGGTTCTCATTGAAATCTTGCCACTGCTTCCCATCGGCTGGATGTCGAAGCTTCCCATCGTTTTTGTGCTCATCAGAAGCATGCCAGCTCATAAGTTTGGCATCCTCAGGGTTAGCGAACAAACACCTCAATCGATCGAAGACGGGGAGGTACCACATCACCAAAGCAGGAATCTTTTTGAGCGCATAATAGTCTACTTCTTCTTTTTCTTTGCTCGTGGATTTTGAAGTCTTCTTTTTGGCTTTCTTTCGCTTCTTCCCTTTAGACACAGATGCAACACACTCTTCCTCTCGATAGTTGTTGGAACTTGCTCTCCTGCGCAAGTTGATCCAACGGGGGAGTGAAAGCGGTGTAAACGGGGCTACAACTTGAGATGGCAATAGCTTTGTTAACCTAGCCCCTCAAGGGCACTGTGCGAGAGTATTTATAGGTGCCTGAGTGCCCAGCGTCAAGGATTAAGGACGCATGTGCCCTCAGGAGCCTAGGTTCTCCCCGGAATATTCCCATTAAAGCAGGGTTACAGACTGTAATAATAGAAAAACCTTTACAATTTAGGCCCGTAATGCGCAACAACAGCGTTGGGCCCGTTATGACGGGCCGGATTGTACATGGGCTCTCACGTTGGGCGACCCCGCGGGACGGAGCGGCCTCGCCGTGGGTCTTCGTCCTTCAGTCGCGTCGGACGAAGGGTGCAGTCCGTCAGTCGTCGTCTCCGTTGGTGCAGCGAGACTGGTGAAGGCATCGAGCGAAGGGTAGCGTCTACGCCTTCGCCCCAACAATAGTCTTTATTCGTCTTGTACCTACTTGCACCACACTTTGGGCAGCTCTCCAAGTCTTTATAATCATCACCTCGATAAAGGATACAGTGATTTCTACACGTGTGGATCTTCTCCACGCCCATAGTGAGTGGACTGATTAGTTTCTTTGCATAGTACGTGTTAGCAGGCACTTTGTTCTCCTTTGGAAGCATGTCTGCGACAATACTCAAGAACGCATCGAAGCCAGCATCAGACAGACCATATCTAGCTTTTAACATCAACAGCTTTAACACAGACCGGAGCGTCGTGAACTCTTTGGTACAGCCCTTAGACTCATCGTACAAAGGCTCTTCTGCTGCCTTCTTTAGGGACTCCATACCTTTCATGAAGAACATCGATGGATCTGTATGACGACGCAACATTGCCTCTAACAACTCTGCATCTTCCTCGTCCATAACATTTGACAGAACATGGGTTCTTTCACGTTCATTCCCTCCAGCGTAACCATGATCAGTAACATTTGGCACTACATGTTCACTCTGTGGAAGAGGTTGTTGTGTCTCGTGAACGAACTGAAAGCTGTCGTCAATGTTCGCAGGGTTTCCAGCTGTATAAGGCGAAGAGCTACCCTCTCCATGCTTTGTCCAAATTATGTAATCCTTCACAAATCCTCGGCATACCAGATGAGATATTATTTGTTTTGTGTCATCAAATACAACAACATTTTTGCAGTCCATGCATGGACAATATATGTGCTTTGTCTTTGTTCTCCAAGCATGGTTCATAGCGACAATAATAAACCTATGGACCTCAGATATGTATGATGGATCTAGCCTTGATAAGTTATACATCCAGGATATCCTCTCCATCATCACCTGTAAAAAAAGTAACATAAAACACACAAGAACACAAATTGGCGAGAGAAACATATACCAATATTTCCTAACAACTAAATATATCATGGATAAAGAAAATTGGCAAAAGAAACATGAACAACCTTTCTTAGCGACCTTCTTCCAAAAAATAAAGATCAAAACCTCCCCCTTATATTTTGTGAAATCTGGCCTTCCAATGAAAGTTGGGCTGCGTGCGAGCTACACAGTTTTTGTCGGGAAGGATGAAGGGGTATTTATACAACAAAGGTCATAGGCGGTTGGATTAGGCAACCTAACTACTTTATCTCTAACACATGGTGAAACCCTAGATCCAAAATGTGGCTAAAATGGAGGAAAAATGAACAAAATTTGGCAAAAGAAACATAAGCCAAACTTTCCTAGCAACTAATAAACAAAAAATCTTAATACCCAAACCTATCTCTAACACATGATGAAAGCCTAGTTTCAAAATGTAGTTAAAATTGAGCAAAAATGAACAATAATTGGCAATTGAAACATAATTAAACCAACCTTTCATAACAATTAATTACCAAACCTATCATCCTCTCTCTCCATACAACACATTCACCATTCATTAAGCAACTAAATATGTGTCATGGATAAACTTATTTGAGAACTAAACATGAAAAAGGAGAGGGGATAGACAAAATATAACCATCTTAAGCAACCTCATTTGAGGAAATAGAGAAAATAACCTAGATATACTCTTCTCTCTCACATGTAAAACCTTAGATCCAAAATGTGGCTAAAATTGAGCAAGAATGAACAAAAATTGACAAAGAAATATAAACCAATCTTTCTTATCCACCTTCCAAAAAATGAAGACCAAAACCTCCCCCTTGTATTTTGTGAAATCTGGACCTCCAAAATCACCTCCAATGGAAGTTGGCTGCGAGCTACAGCTCCTGTCGAGGGAGGAAGAGTGGTATTTATAACAGATAGTTCACTGGCGGTTGGTTTGAAAAACCGCCAGTATTTCCACTGGCGGTTATCTTAACACAACCGCTAGTGGAAATTATATTTTCACTGGCGGTCTTGTTACACCAATCGTCCTATTTTCACTGACGGTTGTGTTAAGAAAACCTCCCAAACCGGATCCACCTGGTTTTTTTTACTGGCGCGCGGTAACTAAAACCGCCAGTAATAATTTATGGGTGCCGCAGTCTTTGAGTGCTCACCGGTGACGGTGAGAGAAACCGTGAAGCAAACCAAAGCAAGGCAATGCCGGACCCGGACCTTCGTCGTGCAAGGTCATGTGAGTAAAAGGCCAGTTCGTCTCATCCGCCGGCCGCCGGCTGCGCCCCGCTGTCCTCCTTCGCTCCTCTTCTCATGGGTCTCCCTTCCTCACCCTGAATAAAAAGAAAACCCCTTCCTGTCCCTCCTCGCGAATGGTACAGTGTGGTATTGTGCTACTATCGCGAATTCCTCAATAAGTCAAGCCTCTTCCTTCCTCGAATCCTCGTCATCTTTGACGAATCCAAGCACTAGGAATCTAGGATCTTGCTTGGTCTCGGAGTTGGAGGCGGCTCTAATTCCTCCGCCCGATCCTCGGTTCGGTCCAACCACACCTCCGCTGTCAGTCCCTACTCCCTACTGCTATTCTCTCCTTCACTCCTCGCCGAAACTGCCACGCAGGAGCACGAGGACCTCGTGAGCCCAAGCTTGAACGCTCGTTTACTTTTTGAGGTTGGTGCGGTTCTCGCAGCCGCTGGTGCCGCCGCCGCCGCTTTGTTTAAGCGGCAAACCACCGCACCTGCTGTTTCTTCTTGGGCCGCTTTGATCAATCGCCTCCCTTTCTTTCTCGGTGATCGCCTTTTCCTGAGATTGAAATTTTTATTTGTCGGTGGTCCGGCACTTTGGCTCCGTCTCCGTGGCCGGCCGGACAGGCGGCAGACGCAGGCAGCAGCAGCAGGCGCTGGTGGTGGCGCTGGGCGCTGGCCGTTGGCGTTGGCGTTGGCGTTGGCGTTGTGAACAAGAAATTCCTCGGGTTTCACGCGGCTCCCGTCGCTTTGACGTTTTGGCCCCTTCCTTTTCTTCCTTTCCGCTAGTTTTCTGGTGATGGGGGGTTTTGCGCTGGTTCGTATTGGGTTTATAGGACGGCACGGCACCAGCTGAGTTCACTTCCCCATCCCCATCCCGCTCCCGCTTGCTCCGTGCCGTGGTCTCCGATATCGGGGTTCCTTTCCTTGCCGATTTGATCCGCCCAGCTGGAAAACGAAAATCGCTGATGGGTTTTGGAAGGAAAGTCGTCATTTCTTGGTGAGGTTTCCGTTTCTGGATCGACTGGCTGATCGATCGTACTAGCCTCCATGGCGTCGTCGTGCATCCCGGCCGGCGGCATCCGGCTGCCGGACCTGGAGATGGTCAAGGCCGCGCCGCCGCCGGCGGCGCCGCCCCGCCCGGCGCACTCCGCGGCGTCCTCCACGCTCTCGGAGGCGTCCCACTTGTCCCCAGCCTCCTCCTCGTCGGTGGCGTCGCTGTCGTTCAAGCGCCCGCGCACGCCGCGGAAGCGGCCCAGCCAGACGTACAACGAGGCGGCGGCGCTGCTCGCGTCCATGTACCCCTCCGTGTTCCCCGTCGCCAGGGGCTGGGGGGGCCCCGAGGCGGCGCCACCCCGCCTCCTCGGCCTCGCCTCCGCGCTTGGCGACGACCCGTCCTGCTCCGACCTCCTCCCTCCGTTCCCCGTTCCCGAAGGCCACGCCGCCTTCCTCCTCCGCGACCTGCCGCCGCCGCCGCAGAGCCCCGCCGGCGTCGCCAAGAGCTGCCCGTCGCCCGCGGCCGTCAGCAGCGTCTTCAACGAGTTCCGCGACCCGGCACCGTCCCCTGCAACCCCTGACGATGCTGCTGCGGCACCTGACGAGCCCGGAGAGCTCCACTTCGACGTTGACGACGGTTTCGACGTTGACTCTATTCTGTGCGGCGTCGACCAGAGCGCGGCCGAGGGCATCGACGGCATCATGGGTAAGCTCTCTATGGAAAACAGCGGGACGTCCGTGTCAAGCTCAAGCGTCAACTCCAACCTGCCCATATCCAAGCTACACCCTTACCTCAGGAACCTTATGGTCCTCGGGCTGAGCTTCCGGCACGATCCGAATATCTTCAACCAAGCGCTCAAGCGCCATAGCATCGATCATGAATGGTGGATGTGCCCTGCCATACCTGTAAAAGACATTACCCCCGCGCCGCCACCTTCAGTAGCAATGTCGAAAGTGACAGACAAGAAGACTAAGAAGTCACTGGGGACAATGTACGAGGAGGGGGTTCCTGAGTCTGTCAATGGCGACGCTGGAGCTTTGGCACTGCCAGAGCTAGGATTGGGGCTGAGCTTGAACACTGACGGGGTGCTCAGGGCGTGGTGCGGCAGAGGCTCTGTGTTCGCTGATAGCAATGGCTCTGACTTGCCGTTGTCTTCTGCTCATGTGGTAGTAAGTATTTCCATCTTATCTCGATATAAAAAGTTTTCCATTCCAGTTAAAAATTGAAAAATGGCTAGAGTTGTTAGAACCCTGAACTATACTTGTTCTTAGTTCATATCATCTGATAAAGAGTATTTGTTTCATTTCAGTAGAAGCACAGAACATCTGTTGTTTTATATAAACAATGATAAGAAATCCTGGTCCGCATTACTTCATTTCAGTCGCTTTACATTCCTTGTCTGTGGCAAATTTCTTCCAGAAGAAAATCTGTGTCTGAATTTTGCTGATATGACAGAAATATAATATGGTGGGATTTTTTTTATCTCCACCGAAACTTTACTGGCTGAATGGGCCAGACAGAAGGAAATTCCAAATTGTAATTTTCCTTGAGTTGAACCATTATAAGAAACTCAGCCCTCATTATATCTTATTTGCAGTCTTAGTTTGGTCATATTTGCTTTTGGAAAAAAAAATCAAACCAAACAATTCAAACCATTGTAATTCACAGGCCCACTACGTTTGAGGCCTCATATTGTAGTACCTTCAACCAGTGATCTGAAGTTGTGAAGTAAATGATTATTTGCATCTCTCTGGAATCTCAAACAAATTTGCAGAAACACAAAACTGAATAGAGGATGGTTAAAAAATGGTCTGGACTGGAAAAGGAAAAATCGGAGTGAAGAAACTATTGTTTCTTTAGCATCAAAACCTAAGAAACACACCTTATAATCCCTGTTGAAAAAAAAATGCTCATCCAACAACTAAATTTCAGATTTCTATGCATTATTTGTAGGACTTTATTTATTTAAGTAAACCTATCTGAGTGACTGAGGTTTCCTTACAGTTACCAGTTATTCTAACCATTTTAATGAGTCATAGATATCTAGTACCACTTTTGCATCAAAAGACATGTAGGTACCCTAAGACATGTATGCATGCTCAGTTCTATTGTTGGTAGAGTGGTTGGGCTCAAATTGGTGGTGCAAAAAGCTAGCGCAATGAACTCTAGCCAACCTGGCCTTTCTGCACTTACATAGCGAAAATATTGGAGCGGCTGTGCTTTCGGAAGAAAATCATTAGTTAAGGCTTTGCTGACCCTCATCATGTAGACATGTCAATGATCAATTGCTCTGCATTTTCCTAAAACCATCTCATTGTACTGCAAATGGTATATGGCTCTAGCCTATCCCAACTTGATGTCGTACATTGTATATGAACCTAGTCTTCTTCCATACTAAATTATTAATGTTAATAACGTGCATTACATCAACCTGCTGAGGGACCAGTTATAATACAAGTATACAACCCTGCACGCATTCCATTCATCCCTTATGTTCACTTTAATCCGAAGAAACATGCTTCTTACCGGCAACTGTGGAACTTCCATCGCAGGTTAAACATGAAGACAGTGATAGTGATCTCTTCCCAAAGAACGGTATCAGCGCTGTTATCAGGGAAGGCAACATTCTGAAGATGCAGCGCAAGCAGAAGCCGTGCGCTCCCCTCTCTTCTAATAAGCAGAGTCGTTACTACCGGCCTCGGGTCAAGGTGAGCACCAGAACTTCCCCCTTGAGATGATGCTTTTCGCAGCGGCAAAACCGGCATGCATCTCATCTTTTGCACAGTCTCTGAAGGTGTCTGCTTCCGCTTTCACAGGGGAGGTTTGTCAGCAAGGCTTATTTCCTCCAGCAGCAGCAGGTATTGGAGGAGAGCTAAAGAAGATGGGTCTTGCCGGCATTTCTGGGGCTTTACTCTTGCTCTCTAGGAGAAGCAGCAGAGCTTCTCAATTTTCATTTCTGCAGCGTTACAGCACGGCAGATGTAGAGATGCGCATGTAGAGTTGCATGTAAGTTGTGACCATGGTTTCCTTGCAACTTCTCTAGTTCCAGATGGCGTAATGGCCATGAAATGATATCCCAACCAGTTAACTGAATCGTGTTGTCACTCTGTTTCTGCAAATCATATTCTTCGTTTGCTGGGGTTCCGCCCCAGAGCTGTCATGTGAGTGAAGGCTGCAGCAGTACCAAAAAACTGAGAAGAGTTGACCTGTAAGCTTTTGCTGGTCTAATGATTCAAGATGTGGAGGGGTTGGTGAGCTTGAGAGCACACGGCAAGTCGACAACAAACTAGATACCTGTTTATTTTTTTTAAAAAAAAATTGTTGACATGAGGCAATCCTATTTTCATTAGCCAACGGATATATGAGTTTGAAACAGAACAAAGGTGCCCTTTGAATCAAAAGGACTTGTTTGGGAGCAGGGTAAGCCAACGGAAATGCACACGCGTTTGGGACAGAACAAGGGTGAATCTCGAAGGATTCTGAGAATCCAGATAAAAAGAATCCCCACAGTTTTACCTTTGAAAGGGTTCTTCGAATCGGAATAAACCCCAACAGTTTTAACACTTTTTAACTTTGACTAGAAAAGGGCAGCGCCCTATCGGGCGCTTTGCCAATCACGTAGAGATCGTCAGTTATGTGGTCCTTTCCTAAAACTCAGTTATGTGGTTTTTTCATAGTATGGTAACAGGTTACTCCTGAAAATATGTTGTTTACTCAAATCAAACATTGAACATGCTTTTTAGCATAAGGTCTCGTTTCAAACCTCTAGAGTTATTGTTGTCTCTAATTCTTTCTTCACCGATGGCAGAGCACTTACCCGTGTCCAAAAAGGCGGAGCAAACAAAGAGAGAAATAGCTAATACGCAAGCCATATTAAGTATCGATTAATGATTATGTGAGATACAATATTATAATAGTACACGCATGGTCCACAACTGCCAATTAACATGGATAAAAAAAATAGGTACAAATGTGGAGATGTTGTAACTTGTGGTTTA
This sequence comes from Zea luxurians, assembly GCA_029449295.1. Lineage (NCBI taxonomy): Eukaryota > Viridiplantae > Streptophyta > Magnoliopsida > Poales > Poaceae > Zea > Zea luxurians. The sequence continues at coordinate 45,742,737 of JAOPSE010000005.1, read as the reverse complement.
CTGCCCTAGCGACAGCGTGCTGGCTCGAGCGAGACTGTTCCTGCAGCTCGCTTTACTGTTCTGCTGTCTAGCTTCACAGTGGGTTTAAGGACAGCGGCCGTGTCAGCCCTGTCTCCAAAATAACCAACTCCTTTGGCCCTTTCCACAATAATATAGAAGCCCTTTGGCCTCTCAGTCAGTCCCCTGCTGCACCCCACCCCAAGCTTTGATCTGCCAAAGAAACCCTGCTTGCCTCCTGCACAAGAGCAAGCAGAGAGAGAAACAAATGTATGCTGTTCGGCCAGTCACTTGATTTCATATGTAGACCAGCATGAAGGAAGCAAAAACCTGTTACTCTGGTACAGATAATGTTCCAAATGAATGGGCTTCAGTTAGCATGTTCAGGATACCATATGAAAAGGGAATTTGTTTAGCAGGGAATCAAAACCATAGTTTTGGTTCGTGATGAAGGAGCATCTGTAGTACACAGCTGTCACACTCGGATTTTAGGGGTCCAAAACCCGGGCGCGAACATAATCACCAGGTGTGCTGGGACCAAGTCTCACACATATGATGAATCATGGCACAGGATTGAATGTCACATCTTTATATATAACAGGAGTTCTATACAAAATAAATAATTACATTATAAGGAGACAACGGTCCAGCAACCCAAAGTTGACTGGGAGACGACGACCTAGACCTCTCGCGAACTCGTCGCAGCATCCTCCAAGCGCCTCATCCTGTGGTACCTGTTCTTGACCTGTGGGGTGTGTGAGACAGCAAGAGTGAGCTCACATACGTTCATCGCTCAACAAGTTGTGGGGAATAATGTGCATGAACTCGCCAAAGGTGGGAGCTCACGTGAAGTGTAAGGCTTACCAAAGGAGATGGTTAGAGCTGAGCATTGCTTTTAAAGTTGGTCAAAATTTTATTAGCAATTACTAAGTATAAGTAAATACCAACCCAATTAAGTAGTAGAACAGAAGTAATAACAACATCACCTGCGATGCAATGCATATGACAAATTGAATTTAGTTCCATAAATTAATCATGTGAGTGTCCGAGCTGCTCTTAACCGTGAGCACGACTAGTATACCAGTTTTACACTCTGCAGAGGTTGCGCATCTTTACCCACAAGTCATGTTACCCATCTGCCAAGGGATCGCGACTTCCCATACACCTCTACCGAGGAGGCGAGGTAGGGTAACACTACGAGGCCTTTACAAAGTTCCACTAGCTTCAGAAAACCCGCTACAGTTTATAGGAAGTTCCAATGCAGGAATCCCTTGCAGGACCGCCATCGCAGCAAAATCCTCCCGAGGGCCTCCCTACACTGACCACTCCCCTACTGCCCTTGCCCCTTTCGGGTAAGGTAGTCTTCCACTAGCTTTCCTAATTAATCGGCCAAGGGCGTCCCATTAAACCCTTGTGGTAGCACTGTTTTCCCGGGTGGTTCTCCATGTTCCAATTAACATAATGATCTTATCATGAACAGTAAATAATAAACATATAATAAAAGTGTGATCATGAATAATGTACCTTCATACCCAAAACCACATAAAGCACTAGCAAGTACTACCCAAAAAGTTCAGTGGTAAACAAGGTATAAAGATAGACAAACTAGGGTAACCTATTGGGTCCCATCAAAATTAACCTATGCAGATCATTATGATTAATCAGAACATGGCTGGGTAAAAAGAAGTGATCAAGGGCACAACTTGCCTGGGACTTGAGATTCTAGGTACCAGGATGATCTTCAGGTGACACGTATCCTCACTGCTAAACGTAGCAATACAAACAAGCAGTGCATAGGCAAAATTAACATCACACCAAGCATGTAAACAAAATACATAATAATATTCTACACATTAAAATCAGATTCTAGGAACAGGAATCATTAATTTTGGAGTTATAGATTTTAAGTTATGAATTTCCAAAGATCCTATGTGTTTAGTACAAGATTAATTAAGATAAAAATTTTAATGTGACTTTTATGTAAAAACAGTGGCACTATTTGATAGAGAATAATATTACAAAATTATAGGAACTGGAATGGACTAAAAAGGATTTAATATGAATTTTCTATGATTTATACAAGTTTCTATCATTATTTTTGTATTAAAATGAGTTTAGAATGAATTTCTATGATTTTATTTGTTATCTGGATTGCGCGCAAAATATTGGAAAGCGCAGGGACCAGAACAGAAACCTTCCTAAGACTCAGATCCCCATTCACTAGGACTGCGGGTTAAATTATATTGTACTCGGGGTCTCTTTAGCAAAAGTCTCGGGCGAAGGGGTATTGCAATATCTGGGCCGTTGGATCAGAGCCCAACGATCCAGATTAGATCGGGAAGCCCTAATATTCATCAAGCATACAGAACCGTGGGATCTACGATAGATGGCTCTGATTTGATGAACGACGCGATCACACGGAACCGTCCATCGCTGGAACTACGGCTCCCAACAATCGCGACCCCAGACACGATCAGAGCCGTCCAAACCCAGATGGACGGCCAGGGAGTCGTCTTCTACCCCGCGACTGGCCACACAGCGGCGCTGTGCTCCCCGCGGCGGACGCCCCCGGCGAGCACTGGCCGCCGATTCGCAGGTCCGTAAGCCTCAACACAATGCGGAACTAATGGTGAACACGTGGATGGGTAATTTACCTGCAGTGGCGCAGAAGACTTCTCCAGCCACGGAACCGAGCTGACGGCGGCGAAGCAGGGACAACCGGCCACGACGACGTGCGGCAACACGGCGGAGTGCCAATTCCGGCGACAAATTGCCATAGTCACGGTCCACCCCAGAGCCCAGCAACAGCGGCATCCTCATCTCTCGCCTCTCTCTGCCTTCTCTCAGATTTGGTCTATGGTGATGGCTTCCAGCGCTAGGCGCCACGGTTGATTGTGAGGGGAGGCGACCACGTTTTTATACAGTCCAGGGGAGGTTAGGATCCGCGGTGCTTGCGATTCAGCTGCAACGTACGCGGGTTCGCCGGCAAGGTTTGTTACGGAGAGTTCCGTATCCTGGGCACGCGACGCGGAGGAGACGGGTCCGAGTGATTTCCTGGGTAAGTTTGTTTCGGCCGCCGTTTCTGTTTGATTCTTCCCTTTTTTTTTGGCCCGAGCCATTCACCATGGAGACTTGCTACGTGAGTTTTCCCTTCTCACGTAGACATGCATGCATCTCCTGCCATTAGCTTCAAGAACAACACAGATCGTACTTGCTTTGAAGGAGCAGTTTGTTTGGCCAGAGTACTATGATGGAAGAATAATACTGGAATGCCTACTTGCTAGCTGGCTCTCTTTATCAAGGGGAAAAAAAATACACAAACGTACATTAAAGCAAACAACAACTTGATTTAAAGATGACACAGAACAGATGCATGCAATTAGAGATAAACTAAAAGGGTTTGGCGTTTAATTATGCGTCACCGCCGAGGTTTTTTTTATTATTTATTTTAACACTGATGCCAAGCATGCATGCGAGGTCCTCAAGATACTACTACTATACAGGTCGCACGGAATGAATTCAGCCCATGTGAGTATTTCTTCTTTTTTTTTCTTTTCTTAATTCTAGAATTTCTTTTAGGATTTAGTTTTCCTATTGGAGTATTAACACACTTATTATTATTTTTTTACCATATTTTTTATCATCCTAGAATGCACACAAAGTAAGACCCAGCATGATGCATAAGTTGTTTTTGGGTATCTTTTGGTATTTATGTATTTGTGTAAGTAATGTGTCCACACGAAATGATAAACATTGGTAACACTTATAGCTATAGAGTAATATGATTTCTTTTTTTAGACCTTTCTTACAAAGTGGGTGTTACAAATCCTACCCCCCTAACAGAAATCTCGTCCTCGAGATTTGCAAGAAAGAGATACAGAAGGATTTCTGTAATTCGGCTTTTAGTCTATAATTGGTTCAAAAATCAAGGGCCTCGTTTTTTTTATATAGCCAATGTTTTTTTTATATAGCCAATGGTGGGTGATTAAGAGAGCATAGGTATCCAGCTACTTATTATGTAAGATATAAGAGATGGATAGGTTGAGGTAAGAAAGATTATGACCAGGAAAAGACTTCATCCAAAATGTCTATGTCTTGATTCATCTCGAGATTCGTTTTGACTATTATATGCTTCCTTGTCGAGGTTGATCTCCTCCTTCTTGCTCTTTGGTGTCTCTATCCGAGTTTGGGTCAAGAGGTTAAGATAGATCTGTATGTAACACGTAGGTAGAGCAGCTGGTTTAGTAGATGACTATGAGTTTAATGAGGTTAGTCAGAATCTGGTTTGGTCGTTTGCTTCTAGACGGGTTGGATAGGTTATGTAACCTATCATGTAGGTCAAGTTGTTGGGTATGGCCGAGTTGATCTAAGTCACCAATTTAGGCGTAAGTGAATTAGAAGTATGGACTTATCCTTTGTACCAGCATTAAGTAACTCACACTAGATTAGATCATATAAGATTAGATAGGATCGAGATTAGATTGGATATGACTAGATTAGACTAGTTAAGATCTACTTATTTTAGAATAGATCATAGTTGTTACACTTAGTACGAGATAAGCAAAGATAAGATAGGATAGAATCTTTTAAGATGAGATGGATATTGTTAGGCTAGATATTTTAATGGGGGATAACCTAGTTTGTCTAGTTAGTTTTATAAGCATTATGTTTATGCAGATGTAATTGTGGACATTACTCCACAACTCATCACACTCAATCAAAGATCCAAATCAGACAGATATCATAAGAACAAACATTCAAATACATAGATAAAAATAGTTTTGTTTTTGTTCTTAAGATTAGGTTTTCTATTCCTAAAGTCACTTTAAGCACAGGATTTCAAAGTGTGAAATCCACATTTGTCTTTAGAAAGAAGAGGTAAGAATAATCAGAGTAAGCGGAAATAGATGAGAAAAAGATTAAGATAAGTTTAGAAAAGAATCAGAGTAAGATAAGTAAAGAATGGTTGTCCAGTTCTATCTAGGTTTCGTCCTACAGTCAACATTCCTCTGATACCACTTCTGTCACACCCGGATTTTAGGGGTCCAAAACCCGGGCGCGAACATAATCACCAGGTGTGCTGGGACCAAGTCTCACACATATGATGAATCATGGCACAGGATTGAATGTCACATCTTTATATATAACAGGAGTTCTATACAAAATAAATAATTACATTATAAGGAGACAACGGTCCAGCAACCCAAAGTTGACTGGGAGACGACGACCTAGACCTCTCGCGAACTCGTCGCAGCATCCTCCAAGCGCCTCATCCTGTGGTACCTGTTCTTGACCTGTGGGGTGTGTGAGACAGCAAGAGTGAGCTCACATACGTTCATCGCTCAACAAGTTGTGGGGAATAATGTGCATGAACTCGCCAAAGGTGGGAGCTCACGTGAAGTGTAAGGCTTACCAAAGGAGATGGTTAGAGCTGAGCATTGCTTTTAAAGTTGGTCAAAATTTTATTAGCAATTACTAAGTATAAGTAAATACCAACCCAATTAAGTAGTAGAACAGAAGTAATAACAACATCACCTGCGATGCAATGCATATGACAAATTGAATTTAGTTCCATAAATTAATCATGTGAGTGTCCGAGCTGCTCTTAACCGTGAGCACGGCTAGTATACCAGTTTTACACTCTGCAGAGGTTGCGCATCTTTACCCACAAGTCATGTTACCCATCTGCCAAGGGATCGCGACTTCCCATACACCTCTACCGAGGAGGCGAGGCAGGGTAACACTACGAGGCCTTTACAAAGTTCCACTAGCTTCAGAAAACCCGCTACAGTTTATAGGAAGTTCCAATGCAGGAATCCCTTGCAGGACCGCCATCGCAGCAAAATCCTCCCGAGGGCCTCCCTACACTGACCACTCCCCTACTGCCCTTGCCCCTTTCGGGTAAGGTAGTCTTCCACTAGCTTTCCTAATTAATCGGCCAAGGGCGTCCCATTAAACCCTTGTGGTAGCACTGTTTTCCCGGGTGGTTCTCCATGTTCCAATTAACATAATGATCTTATCATGAACAGTAAATAATAAACATATAATAAAAGTGTGATCATGAATAATGTACCTTCATACCCAAAACCACATAAAGCACTAGCAAGTACTACCCAAAAAGTTCAGTGGTAAACAAGGTATAAAGATAGACAAACTAGGGTAACCTATTGGGTTCCATCAAAATTAACCTATGCAGATCATTATGATTAATCAGAACATGGCTGGGTAAAAAGAAGTGATCAAGGGCACAACTTGCCTGGGACTTGAGATTCTAGGTACCAGGATGATCTTCAGGTGACACGTATCCTCACTGCTAAACGTAGCAATACAAACAAGCAGTGCATAGGCAAAATTAACATCACACCAAACATGTAAACAAAATACATAATAATATTCTACACATTAAAATCAGATTCTAGGAACAGGAATCATTAATTTTGGAGTTATAGATTTTAAGTTATGAATTTCCAAAGATCCTATGTGTTTAGTACAAGATTAATTAAGATAAAAATTTTAATGTGACTTTTATGTAAAAACAGTGGCACTATTTGATAGAGAATAATATTACAAAATTATAGGAACTGGAATGGACTAAAAAGGATTTAATATGAATTTTCTATGATTTATACAAGTTTCTATCATTATTTTTGTATTAAAATGAGTTTAGAATGAATTTCTATGATTTTATTTGTTATCTGGATTGCGCGCAAAATATTGGAAAGCGCAGGGACCAGAACAGAAACCTTCCTAAGACTCAGATCCCCATTCACTAGGACTGCGGGTTAAATTCTATTGTACTCGGGGTCTCTTTAGCAAAAGTCTCGGGCGAAGGGGTATTGCAATATCTGGGCCGTTGGATCAGAGCCCAACGATCCAGATTAGATCGGGAAGCCCTAATATTCATCAAGCATACAGAACCGTGGGATCTACGATAGATGGCTCTGATTTGATGAACGACGCGATCACACGGAACCGTCCATCGCTGGAACTACGGCTCCCAACAATCGCGACCCCAGACACGATCAGAGCCATCCAAACCCAGATGGACGGCCAGGGAGTCGTCTTCTACCCCGCGACTGGCCACACAGCGGCGCTGTGCTCCCCGCGGCGGACGCCCCCGGCGAGCACTGGCCGCCGATTCGTAGGTCCGTAAGCCTCAACACAATGCGGAACTAATGGTGAACACGTGGATGGGTAATTTACCTGCAGTGGCGCAGAAGACTTCTCCAGCCACGGAACCGAGCTGACGGCGGCGAAGCAGGGACAACCGGCCACGACGACGTGCGGCAACACGGCGGAGTGCCAATTCCGGCGACAAATTGCCATAGTCACGGTCCACCCCAGAGCCCAGCAACAGCGGCATCCTCATCTCTCGCCTCTCTCTGCCTTCTCTCAGATTTGGTCTATGGTGATGGCTTCCAGCGCTAGGCGCCACGGTTGATTGTGAGGGGAGGCGACCACGTTTTTATACAGTCCAGGGGAGGTTAGGATCCGCGGTGCTTGCGATTCAGCTGCAACGTACGCGGGTTCGCCGGCAAGGTTTGTTACGGAGAGTTCCGTATCCTGGGCACGCGACGCGGAGGAGACGGGTCCGAGTGATTTCCTGGGTAAGTTTGTTTCGGCCGCCGTTTCTGTTTGATTCTTCCCTTTTTTTTTTGGCCCGAGCCATTCACCATGGAGACTTGCTACGTGAGTTTTCCCTTCTCACGTAGACATGCATGCATCTCCTGCCATTAGCTTCAAGAACAACACAGATCGTACTTGCTTTGAAGGAGCAGTTTGTTTGGCCAGAGTACTACGATGGAAGAATAATACTGGAATGCCTACTTGCTAGCTGGCTCTCTTTATCAAGGGGAAAAAAAATACACAAACGTACATTAAAGCAAACAACAACTTGATTTAAAGATGACACAGAACAGATGCATGCAATTAGAGACAAACTAAAAGGGTTTGGCGTTTAATTATGCGTCACCGCCGAGGTTTTTTTTTATTATTTATTTTAACACTGATGCCAAGCATGCATGCGAGGTCCTCAAGATACTACTACTATACAGGTCGCACGGAATGAATTCAGCCCATGTGAGTATTTCTTCTTTTTTTTTCTTTTCTTAATTCTAGAATTTCTTTTAGGATTTAGTTTTCCTATTGGAGTATTAACACACTTATTATTATTTTTTTACCATATTTTTTATCATCCTAGAATGCACACAAAGTAAGACCCAGCATGATGCATAAGTTGTTTTTGGGTATCTTTTGGTATTTATGTATTTGTGTAAGTAATGTGTCCACACGAAATGATAAACATTGGTAACACTTATAGCTATAGAGTAATATGATTTCTTTTTTTAGACCTTTCTTACAAAGTGGGTGTTACAACAGCAAACATCAAAAATCGATTCACTCACTCCAAAAAAAAGGGCACTCAAAAGGATTGTGACAGATCACATGAAAGTGAAGCTTATTTCTTCAGGGGTGCTGCTTCTTTTGAACATCACTTTTGCCATGGCAATCTCTCATGTGTCATGCTGTTCTCTCCTAGAATGACTCAAAGATGAGCTCTTTCCCTTTTCTTTTCCACAGATGACCTGATTTACCTCCCAATAGGAATGTACTTGAGGGAGAACAAGGGCCGCAACCTTAAGGATCAGATAACAATGCCTCCCAAAACTCTAGTTCTCTTCACAAGAAGAAGCGAGGGATTGAAAGGGAAAGGCAGGAAAACAACATGGCATAACCCAAAAAAAGCAAAGTGCAATAAAAAGCAAGCATGGCTCAGCAGCTTGCTTTGGTTCTACTCTCCCCCTTGGCCTCGGCCCCTCCATTATAGGTCCTTCAAAAGCACAGCAGAATCGGGCAAAGCAAAAGAATGCCCCCAGAGGCGGCCAGGAACAAAACAAGAAGCAAGAATACTGAATACCGCAGCAGCGACTGACTGACACAAATCCTGCTCCTACAACGCTACTCATGTTGCACGCTACAAAAACAATAAAATTGTATTGATCAAATATGGTGAGTTGCACGCAGATATTTGTAGTGGCTTTATGTCATGTAACACTCTATGCATCCAGTAAATTCCAAACTCCACAAAAATTAGATACATAGCCATATAACAAAGGTGCATAGAAAAACCCATTTTGCTGATATTACAGTAACACCGGGTCCATCCCGTTGTCTATCATATATTCACAAAGTATGAAGAGCACAGTGAGTTTTTCTCATCTGAACTGGAGCATGCTACTGACAATTTCAGTAGTTCGCTTAAGATCGGAGAAGGTGTGTTTGGGCGTGTGTACAAATGTCTGATCACAACTCATGACAAGTACGTACAGTACAGAATACCCTATCAGGCTATCAGTGTGTGCGCTTGATTGCATCATCTAATCTAATGGCGCGCAATAAACACACGAGCACACTAATTAATGTGCTTGACCCACCGCTACCCGTACAACAAAGCGTTGTTTGGGAAAGCACAGGCGCATAAAATCCAATCACGGTACTACTGGATCAGTGGTACGATGGGCATCATGAGGGCATATATAATGGTGTTTAATATATTGTGATATACTTCTCAACATGCAGCGGATATGTCTATGTGCTAGTATTATATAAACAAAACCTGCAGCTTTGCAACCATCCACTTGCAAAATATGGCAAGTGGATGGTGGCAGAAGAAAAGAAAAAAAAAGGATACCACATGCTCTCGAGGAGAACTCAAGTTAAAACTTGACAGATCAGTAGATCACACATGCTAATGCTATCCAGCTAAGGGGGTGTTTGGTTGCTCCTGCTAAAGTTTAGCCCGGGTCACATCAAGCGTTTGACTTTTAAATAGGAGTATGAAATATAGACCCAACCAACTGGACTAGATTCGTCTCGTCTTTTAATCTTCGGCTGACAAATTAGTTTTATAATCCGACTACATTTAATACCCGGAATGGAGGTTCAAACATTCGATGAGACAGGGGCTAAATTTTAGCGGGGTGTAACCAAACACCCCCTAAAACTCGTGGGGGCTAAAACAAAAGGCTGCACAGGTTTGGTGTAGTCGCTTCTTGAGCCGTTGCAACTTGCAAGCGACCAGTGATAAATTATTATTAAAAAGACAAAAAAAAGGGCGGGGACAAGGAATGGGGGTCAGTACCTGTCCACTCCCTTTTTCTCGCAGCGGGTTCCTCGAGGCAAATACGGATATGAACCGTGAAATCCCTCCCACTTCTTCCGAGCACTCAGCTGAAGGGCAGTCTTCTTTCTCTTGGCAAAGCTGAAGAAGTTAACCAGCGGAGCTTTTTAATTAACCGGAGATAAAAAAATACGAAAAAGGGATGTGAAACAAAGTGAACTGTGTGGTGGTTTTCTGCCGCGATAAAACTGGATGAACTGACTGAAGAATCCATCACCCATTGCAGAAAACAAAGAATTTTCGTTGGAGGGCAGGGCATGATTGCGCAGAGCAGAATGAGCAATCCGTCAGAGCAGGTAGTGGCTTCCTTACCGCCGGTGTCGGAGTAGGCCGATCCAGGTCCGGCTGGATCTCCGCCCGCCCCCGCCGCGGGTTCAGAGGAGGAGAAGTCGATGCGGCGGCGGAATGGTATCAGGCGTGGGAGTGCGGTGGGGAGAGCCTGCGCGAGATGCGGAAGCAATGAGTGCTCCTTCTACCGGCCGCAGTCCCGATGCCTCGGCTTTATCGACGGACTGGGGGAGGGGAGGCGCGGGCAGGATCAGACGGAGGGAGAGATGGGGGAGGTGGCGAAGGCGGAAGCGGAAGGAAGAAGAGTGGAGTCTGGAGTGGTAAAGCGGCGGCGCCAGGACAGACAAATGTTACAGATGCGCCACCACCGCAGGCTTCGCCGCGACGGGCGAGACCAGGTCTATTGCTGCGTACTCCTCCTCGAGACCGGGAACACGAGCGGCGCCACCACGCCGCGCCGGTGATGGTGAAAGGGCGAGGATGGCTGGGCGACCGCGGTTTCCTTGACGAGCGCCGAGCTGGCCATGACCATGGACGCAGTGACCTTGGCGCGCGTGAGGCGGGGGCGCTGCATCTCGGCGGGGAGCACGAAGTAGATCTGCGTCGCATGGAGCTCCTTCCCGGGGGCGACCAACAAGCAGGACAGACGCGTTCCGGCGCAGGCGCGCGGGAGACATCGGCCACGGACGACGCGGTCCAGGTTCGGTGCCGTCTCCGGTGGGCGGAAGGGACGACGTGTGAGGATTAGGTCGGAAGGGAGAGGGATGCGGAACAGATAACTCTATTGAAGAAAAGTTTCGGGTCCGGAGAGCGAACGCACCGCCGCCACGCGTCACGAGACGGATGGCTCGGAGACCGCCGAGTGCGGACGGGCGCCCAAAAGGGGTGGAGTTTTAATAACTTAGACTAGAAAATAGAAGCGCCCTATCGGGCGCTATAGCAGGAGTAATAAATACATAGAATCCTGTAAAGTTATATATTGTACACTGAACGGAACAATAAATCATTAGGACGATATTTTCAGAGAGGAGTTTGTCCATAAAATGAACAGTAACATAGAGAGCACACGACTCACGAACAACAGGCAATTACGAAGTATAATACACTTCATTTCTTTATGTGATATTTCTTTATTTAACACTTTCACACTATCAGATCATATTATTTATGTGGACGAAAGTCATGTAGCCAGGTATATACTTCATCTGTTAACATTGCACATTTATGTTAATGTAGACAAGTGTCAGAGCATGTAACATACCCTAAAGTTTATTGTATAGTCACAGAGCCCAATAGATGAAGTGTTTCATATGCCAAGTGCAAGCCCTAAGCCAAGATTCAGGTATCTAACAGGCCATACTAAAAGATCAAGTAGCAGCCAAAATCTTCACTAATTCACACTAAGGCCTCATAAGCAACCACAAACAAAAAAGAAATTAAACCGACTGAACTGAGGGCACGAGCAACATTCACAGCAAAAAAGAAATTAAATCTTGATAGTAACATAAAGGTTACCTTGCTTATTTCATTCAACATCTGCACCACCCTTACCAAAAACTTTCATGGTGTCATTATCGTAGATTCCTAAAAAACGCTTCAATTATAATGTACCCAAAATCCTATCCAGAATAATCACTTAAGATTGCATGATTGTAGGAAAGAGTCCAATGCAAACAGAATAGACATAAATGCAAAATGATTTAGTAGAACCATATTTTATAGTAGGGCACTATGGCAGCTAGATGTTGGCTTGAATATTAACTATGTTAACTTAGCAGTGCATGGAAAACAATTATGGTATCAGAATGAAAGTTCTGCACTCCAATTAACAGAAATTGAAAGCAAAACAATAGACAAATTAATACATAAAAAGCTAGTTCTCACTGCAATATATTAGGAAAAGAAATCTATTATATCTAAGCTGACCACTATGCAGTACCACTTACTGGAACATATAAAGCAACTATTTGTTACAGTGTTTCTCAGGGTAGACCATAGTGACCCTTATGTTGTTAGTAACCAATGCCGCTGCACACTCCATTCCAATATAGCCACCACCAATGACAACAACATTTCCACCGGCGCAAGATTTCATCACACTCACCAACTTATCCGCATCATGGATGTGGCACAAATAACATATGCTTGAAGCATCTGAAACTATATTCCAAATTCTTGCAGCTTCAAAACTCATGTTATGTAAATAAACAAAATTTAGAAAAATACGCAAATTGATCATGTGCTAGATTTTTTTCTCAATGAAGGATAGCAGATTCATGAAGAATTGAATTTGGAACCAAAAATAAAGTGGTACAAATAGATCTAATACTCGAGCAACTGTCACAATGATTAGAGTTTTGTAGTTGATAGTCTCACAGGTGGCTAAGCAATGTCTTGCGCCTCACATCAACAGAAATCACTTTTGTTCCAGGAACAAGTTCAATGCCTAATCAAATAAAGTAACAGTTAGAAAAAATACAATAGATAAAATGATCATATGTATGGATCTACTGAACCATTTCCATAAATTTTGAACATGTGTATTCTGATTGTCAATCCTTAATTGCATATGTGCTAAGTTCAACAATGTGCCCTTGTTAAGATAAAATTTTGAATGATTTTGAGTTCACTTTTTTTTTATTTATATCAGAAATTTTCCAAAGCAGGCAACAGTCCTGTGAGTACTAATTGAATTTTGTTTTGCATCAATTCTGTCCCCCAAACATCTAAGAAAGACGTAAACCTTTTATCGATATCCAATTACGTACTCCAATTATGGTTATCCTCTACCATTGTAATATTAAGAGAGAAGGTGTCCATGTAAAAGTGATACAGCAACAAGAAGACATAGTGATTAACAACATCAAAGTACTACAATTACAGAGGCATTTGGAATAAACTGATCGTGTAGACGCTGATGAAATCCTAACAATGTACCTTGCATGCACTAAGTGTAGTTTATAATGGTTGTTGGCAACGAATGGCCATTTTCTTCATCAATGTCTTTTTTTTCTCGAAAAACGCAGGAGAGCTGCGCATCATTGTATTAATAAGAAGGGGAAATTAAGGTCCAAGGCAATGTTCTCAACAGCTGAATAACACTACTCCATTGTGGGCTTGTGGCCCTTCTGTATGAACAATCTGCTCCAACAGCAGCTCTGTGACTCTAGGTTTATTTGTGGTTTGGCATTATGTAACAGACCCTAAGTGCCAAATCGATGAGAAATGGCAAAACGAAGAGTGAGAGCGGCAGTAGCTCACCAGTTAGTAAGGCAGCACGGGCACGACGCCGGAGACAATGAGCGACGCGGTGCCACACCAAGCAAGCACGCGCCAGCGTCGATGAGGAGTAGCAGTGCAGGCTGGAGCCGGTTGCAGAGCACCCCGGGAGCAGGCCGAGGTTCTCACCGATGTCGCAGGTGATCCCGAGCAACGCGAGGCGGCTCTGGTCGGCGGTGGTGGCGACCTTGAGCGCATGCTGTAGACATTGCGCAAGGCCGGCGGCGAGGCAGATGCTGCCGCGAACGCGTGCGTCGGTGTGGCGGTGCGGCGGGAGGACGACGCCGAAGCGAGGCGTGAGCGGACTGGACGAGTTTGGGTTGGGCCCAACACTAGTCGACGCCGGGGACGCCCACTTAGCGGCGCGGTCGGGATGAGGCAGTGGCAGGTGCGCGGTCAGGAGGAGGCGGTGGTAGGGCGCGCTGGGGAGGAGGGCGAGGTCGGCAGGGCACGGTGGCAGGGAGGCGGCAGATCCAGCATGCGGACTGCAAAGACGGTGTGTGTGTGTGAGGGAGAGTGAGGATGAGGACGAATCGACGAATTCTCAAAGCTACTCGTGGAGCGCGACGAGCGAGCCAGAGGTGACAGCGGCGCCGGAGCAGACGACGTCGAGGAAGGGCCACAACGTGGCGGCAGGGAGCACGGCGGTGGGGAGGGAGAGGGGGAGAAGGTGAGGCGGCGGAGCGTGCGGAGGTAGGTGGATGGGAGAGGACAGGAGACCACGTGCGCGGCGACAGAGACGACAGGAGGAAAAAACAGTGATACAAGAGAGGAACAACACCGGAGGAGAGAGAGGGAGAGGGGAGGGGTGCAGCCCGCCCGCACCTGGTCCCGAAGCGGCAAAGCGGGGCGGAGCCTGAGCCGTCATCGGCGAGCTCGACGACGAGGCTGGCCGGCCGCCACAAGAATCGCGAGTGCCGCAACGAAGTGTGCCGAGCTCACGAGCGCCACACGGGCTGCAAAGAGGAAGACCATGAGGCGCTCGCCGGTGAGCAGCGCTGCTGTTGGCGACAGGGACGTAGAGGCGATGGCGCGCGCGAACCCGATCCAGCACTGGCGACGGCGTCGAGGTCAGGAGGGACAGCGCGGGAATCTAGATGGGTGATGGTCATGGGTTCAAGTCGGAGGAAGGGCAGACCGCGGACACGACGAATGTCTCCATTGGATCAAAGAAAATTTTGCGTCCGAATCATGGGTACGCGTCGGCACGCGCGCGGTCAGAAGCCCGCAAAGTGCGGGGAGACGTCGAAACTGGGTCAGGTTTTAAGACTTTAGATTCTACCATGATTCTGAGAATCCGGATAAAAAAGTGTCTCTAAACAGTTTATTAAACTTTGATATTTTAAAAAGTTAACTATGACAATTTTTACCCTATCCAACTTCTCCATATCCGCAGGATTCAAACAAAGAGTGAGGACTAGATGGCAACGGGGACGTTCTCGTCTCCGCGACAAAAAAAACGTGGTGATTCCCATAAATATTTATGAGGGATATTTCTTCTATATCTCTGTTTTCCACGGAGATCCTCATCTCCGCTTAAATTATAGTTAAATCATATTTCATCTATTATTAATGTGAAACATTGTCACTTATACACATTGTTATATGTAAAAAATCATTATGTGTACATTAAAATGAACACATTTATACAACGTGTGATCTTTTGATAAAATAATTATTTACTAGGTGAGTGCTCGTGCGTTGCGACAGTGTACAAACTATTTGATAAATGTTAGTACACAACAATTACATGGAAACGAACAACATATATGCAGATTTTTCAATATTTGTGGAACCCTATAACAGAGTATGATTTAAATCAGATATAGCTACACTGGCTTAGAGGCAGAAACACAACTCACATTCTCCAAAGTTGTATTGCCTGAATTAATGAAGTTTGTTAAATTTATATTGATAGCAATAGCAATTGCATATACAATATAATGCACATATCTTTGAACAGAAATTGCCCTCTTCATTTTCCCCTAACATCTAAAGAAAAACACAATAATGGAAGTGATGAGTGCTTACCAGTATATATACATCTCGGCCCTAACATGATAAAAAGAAATATCAGTCAGGATCGTGAAATGTAGAACAAGTAGGGGAAGTGAAGATCTATAGAACTTGAGACTCTCTGTTACACGTTTCAGCCTTCCCACGACACACGGGGCTCGTCCCAGGAGAAGCCTATGTCACCGACGGACATGCGGCCGGCGTCCAAGGAGAATCGTGGGTCTGTGTCGCACGAGCGCCGACCGCATACCCCCATTCAGATAACACCAGCATCGACACGCAACGATAAATCATCATTTGAAGAAAAAAATCCCTCTCTATATCTTTACCCCCATTCAGATACCACCAGCATCGACACGCAACGATATTGGTCCTGAAGCATCAAACTTGACCACGGATATCCCTCATCCGTACCTGTTTAAAATAAAATCAGATATGTAACTAAAAGGTAACTAAAAGGGCCTGTGTATGATTAATACCATCATGCTTAGACATCATCTTCATATCACCTCATGGATCATGCACTAAATTAAGGAGTTGATCCTCGTCTATGGATAACTTTCTTAAGGCTTCAGACAACAGCGTGTATCTTGTGACAACTTGCTTATATAGATAATGCAGCTGCTTGACTTCCCCTGGAGTCAAGCTTTTAGTTTCTGAGTCCATGAAAGGGAATCTAGAACCTGTCAAATGTATCGCTTTGAATGCTATGATCATTGGGCCTCAAAACTGGTACGGACACACAACAACCATTTAAAGGAAAATCTGTAAGAGCTTAGCATTTTATTTTATTTGATAGGTAAAATGGTTCCTGAATAGGACCGCAATAATAACCACATCATGTTGTTTTCAAGCAAAAAAGAACACATTTTGCTTGGTGGCAAAAAAACAAACTATTTTGGAATGCAAATTCATGGTCAAACAAACTTCTCCGAATAAATTGAATAGTATAGTAAGCAAACCTGCCATATCAGTTTCCTCCCGATTTGCCCTTGCAGATGTGGGAAGCCCCTGTGAGCTACTTGGGCTTGCAACAGATACTTGAGTAGCTAGTCTTGCCGATTCCATATGTTTCTGAAACTCGCTTTCCTCCATTGAAAGCGAGTGAGCACTGACATCTATTATAAACATCTCTGCTGAAATGAGGTTAGTCGGGTAATATTCGACTTCTGAAATTAGCTTTGTTTCTCTTCTAAAGAGCTGAACGAACTTCAGATTTGAGTGCAGCTGAGGAGGATTGACCAGTAATAAGCACTGACATCTATTACAAAATAGCAGTGGTCTTAGAATAGCTTCAATTACAGAAAATGGTCTTAGAACATTCTTGATTCAGATATCGCTTCCATTCAACTACATAAAATGGTCTAAGAACTACTGCAATTACAGAACTCCTTAGGAATTCAGAATTACCTGAGATCGATATAAATAGAGCATTCTTGATTCAGTTATCGCTTCCATGCAACTACAGAAAATGGTCTTAGAACAAATGCAATTACAAAACTGCTTAGTCTCTACTGCTGCTCACAATTACCTGAGACCGATATAAATAGAACATTCTTGATTTAGTTATCGCTTCCATTCAACTACAAAAATGGTCTTAGAACATCTGCAATTACAAAATTGCTTAGGAATTCATAATTCTATACAATTATGAAAATACTGTGTGATCGTCTGCTCCGCACATTCAAGTTGGTCTCTCCAAAATGCATGTTCGCTGAAAAAAACAAACAAGTAAATAGTGACAAACGGCTACACAAGTTTCGCCATTGGTGAAAAATAAAATGTAGGGACAGAAATGTGCCTTCTACAAGCTGGCGAAGCTCAAACAGGACACATACACTCCACGCTATAGGCAGGAATAAATTTTCACTGTTACAAAAACCTATTCAGAAATCAGAGAAAAAAATATCCAAAGGAGTACTTACATCTAAGCTCTCATGAATTTGCAGCTTCTAGCCCTCAAGTGTCAAGAGGTCCCTAAAATTGTCTGCAGTAAAAGGACAATACTTGCATTGGACACTGAATCTACAGTTGTCATAAGAAGCTCATAGTGGGGATCTCGAAAATGATAAAAAGTTCAATAGTCCATAGTAAAAATATTACATTCCAAGAGAGGGCTTAGAGCAAGAAGAAGAGGCATTTTACAGGCTTTTCTTTAGGTAGCAAGCCATCGGTTGCAAACAAATTTTCTATAAAGGAAATAAAACCATCACAACTGGCAAGTGCGTGCCAAGGAAAGGCTGTCTTATTTAGCATTCATCTAGTTGGATGTCAGTAGAATTACAGAGTCAATATTTACCTGGAGGATGACATTAAGAAAGCAATTGTTGCCAAAATTTCACAGATCTCCTACATAGTATACTCTCCCAAACCCCAACAACAAATTCCTTGGAGAAACCCATGGTATGGACAAACCACTATACAAAGCCTTGCATAACCCGACAACTCCTAGTCCCAAACAGACAGCAACTGCCACAAGACTATAGTGCTGCCTGTTTACTTGACTACAAAATAGCAGTGGTCTTAGAATAGCTGCAAACAGAGAAAATGGTCTTAGAACATTCTTGATTCAGATATCGCTTCCATTCAACTACATAAAATGGTCTAAGAACAACTGCAATTACAGAACTGCTAAGGAATTCAGAATTACCTGAGATCGATATAAATAGAGCATTCTATAATAAAATGTTCCAGCTACCAAAAGATAATTTTGACCATCACAACTTCGACTTATCTAGCTCTGCCTCTATTAGTCGGTTCAGCTCTGCCTCTATAATTTTTTTGGTCCACTGTACAATGGGCTCCTTTATTACCTCCTTGAGAATCCTTTTCAGTTTGGTCCACTGTCTCATCATCCATCGAATCACGGCCCAGGCACACAATCTAAAAAGCAAAAGAATTGTTAAGAGTGACTAATGATTAGCCTTATTTTCTGAATAATTCAGTTTATCTGCCACGTCATCATTAGCAGCAAGTGACCCTTCTGAATCTGAATCAGCCTTATTTTCTAAGCCCTCAACAAGGTTCTCTTTCTGGGAATCATGGCATCTCTTTGAAGATGACTGACGAGGAATTACTTCATTGGAGCTTTCAATTTCTCGAATAGAGTTCTGGCCTAGTGAACTTCCTTTTCATGGCCTTACGATAAATAATTTGGGCAAGTGTTAGAAATAGAACTTCAACGAAAATGGAAGGATGAAGGCACCAATACTGTTTAAGATGTACTTAAGCAAATGGAGCAACGAAAGCATAAGACAAATACAGAAGGAAACAGAGAAATCCCCCTCCCCTTTGAAAATAAATTGTTAGAAAGCATATATATATTTTTTAAAAAATTACAGTATAATGTATTATGTCTGCTATGACCCACAAAATTTGAACCTAAAATTCAAATCTTATGAGAGACATACAAGAAAATTCTAATTAGGGTGTAGATTGGACAATTTCAAATAGTTTAGGGGAGTAAAGTGAGCTAAAATTTTGAACATCAAGCTAGCAAAGTGAATTATTCATGGTAGTAAAATAGACCTTTCACATTTCTCTTTCAATACTTTTGCTTAAAGAAGATCACTATTTTGTATTTTCCCACTTTTCATTACTTATAACAGGTTATAACATCTAAGGGAAGAACATTTTGTATCAGACTATCAGTAGAAAAGGTTTGTACTGCTTGTTCATAAATTTATTAACTTATGCTAACTTCTGGAGAATAAAAAATGCAGTATAGATTCATGTGCAACAGCATATGTACTGTGTTCTATCCCATGTATGACTGAAAATCAGGAGATTTTACCACTGTGTTGTCTATATGGAATAAAAAATACTGAACAATTTGTGATGTAGGGGGGGCATTGGAGGGAGGTGGATGGCGATGGCATAGTTGTGGGGTGGGTGTGACCGTGGACATCAATGGCACGACAGCAGGGCCATGATCAGCTCATCACAACCTCGAGGCAGGAACAGAGTGGGTGTTAGGTAAATTGGAGGTAAATATTTTCCTACACCATCCATAGGTTTATATAGGGCACTAATGACATCTCCTGAAGTTCCTAACAAACTAATCAATCCCTAGTATATCCTAAAACCAAACCAACAGGCTAAACATTCAAACCGACTAAATCTGCAAATAGGCCTCGTTTCATCCTTGCGTTGTTGCATGTCTGTGTTGCGCATGCATCTTGAACTTGAATCACCACATGACACGAATCAGAAATGGTTCCACGAAAAAAGGCTCAGCGGCAGTGCAGAAACGCAGCTGCAGCACGCATCGAACTGGATGGAAGCGGCCATACGCGAACCCAAACACCCAGAAGAGAAGCAAAAAAACATCTCGGAGAAGGGAAAAACAGCCGCCAAAACAGTTAAACAGCAAAGCACCTAAAAGGCATGGAAGACGAAAGGCATCACGCACCAGCTTCAGTCCTATCGTTAGTAACCCCGTTGTGCGGCTCGCGGCAGCAGCAGCAGCAACAGGCGGCCTTGGACACGCAGATGCCCATCTCGATCCAAGCGAGCCCGGAGACGGAGGGTGGAATAAAATCCTAAGGGCGATCTACGCGAGACAAGAGTAGGGGTGGGCATTTTTTACCATAAACCGAAAACTGAACCGTACCGAACCGAACCGAACCGAACCGAAATTTCGGTTTTTTTGGTAGTTCGATTCAATTTTGGTTTTTAGATCTGAGAATTTCGGTATTCGGTATCGTAATCGGTTTTTACCATATACCAAACCGAAATACCAAAAAAACCGAATACCAAACTTCATGAATTCAAAATTTTTACTATTTGATTATGTAAACTAAATGTGTGATGCAATCAAATTGTTATTCACTTATTTTTATGTGATGTATGATATATCTTGAAATGTTTATACCTATATAATTTTTGCTTTTTAAAATTATGTGTAATGTGTTGTCTTGTGACCTTCTTAAGTATAAGTTTAGTATTCGGTTTTTACCAAAAAATTGAAGTAAAAAACTGAAAGGGAAATAGGGTCAAACCTTTTCCTAAATAAATTTTGGTGGTTGAATTGCCCAACACAAACAAATTGGACTAACTAGTTTGCTCTAGATTATATGTCCTACAGATGCCAAAGGTTCAACACAAACCAATAAAGAGAACAAGTTAGGGTTCAAAAAGAAAGGAGCAAAAGAAACCGAAGGCAGCCTTGGTCTGGCGCACCAGACTGTCCGGTGTGCCACCGGACAATGTTCGGTGCACCACCGGACAGTGTCCGGTGCACCAGGGAGATCAACTCTGAACTCCTCAGCTTCGGGTTTCTAGAGAGCCGCTCCGCTATAATTCACTGGACTGTCCGGTGTGCCAAGCGGAGCAACGGCTACTGCGCCAACGGTTGTCTGCAAAAATGAACAGTGGCGTGAACAGTGCGCGGACAGTTCGCGCAGAGTCAGAGCAGAGCCAGAAGACGCACCGGACAGTGAACAGTGCTTGTCCGGTGCGGCACCGGATTGTCCGGTGCCCCAAGATGTCAGAGCTCCAATGGTCGAAACTGTCAGAACCCTAACGGTTGGGTGACGTGGCTGGCGCACCGGACTGTCCGGTGTGCCCATCGACAGCAGCCCTCCCCAACAGCTGTTTTGGTGGTTGGGGCTATAAATACCCCCCAACCACCACCATTCAAGGTATCCAAGTTTCCAGCAATTTGCATTCAATACAAGAGCTCTAGACTTCATTCCAAGACACAAAACAAAAGATCAAATCCTCTCCAAGTCCCAAACTCATTCCAAAGACTTAGTGGCTTGTGAGAGAGAGACATTTGTGTTCATTTGAGTTCTTGTCGCTTGGATCGCTTTTCTTCTTCCTCTATTCTTGTTCCCAAGCAACTTGTAATCAAAGCAAGAGACACCAAGTTGTGGTGGTCCTTGTAGGGGTCTAAGTGACCCGTTTAATTAAGGAGAAAAGCTCACTCGGTCTAGGTGACCGTTTGAGAGAGGGAAATGGTTGAAAGAGACCCGGTCTTTGTGACCACCTCAATGGGGAGTAGGTTTGCAAGAACCGAACCTCGGTAAAACAAATCACCGTGTCATCCACTTTATTTGCCTTTGATTTGTTTTTCACCTTCTCTCTCGGACTCAGATTTTATTCTAACGCTAACCCCGGCTTGTAGTTGTGCTTAAAGTTTGTAAACCAGATTCCGCCTATTCACCCCCCTCTAGGCGACTTTCAATTAGTATCAGAGCCCGGTACTTCATTAGAGCCTAACCGCTTGAAGTGATGTCGGGAGATCACGCCAAGAAGGAGATCGTGACTGGCGGTGACAAGTCTACAAGCCACGGGAAGGCTCCATCGGGGGAGTCCGGCAACAAGATGAAGAAGGGATCCCCTTCACACGTCAAGTCGCATCAGAGCGGCGAAAAGAAAAAGAAAATGAAGAAGGTGGTCTACTACGAGACCGATTCTTCATCGCCTTCTACATCTAGCTCCGACGCGCCATCCATCACTTATAAGCGCCATGAGCGCAAGAAGTTTAGTAAGATCCCCTTACGCTACCCTCGCATTTCCAAATGCACTCCTTTACTTTCCGTCCCATTAGGCAAACCACCGGTTTTTGACGGTGAAGACTATTGTATGTGGAGTGATAAAATGAGGCACCATCTAACCTCATTCCACGCTAGCATTTGGGACATTGTTGAGTTTGGAGCGCAGGTACCATCCGTGGGGGATGAAGGCTATGATTCAGACGAGGTCACCCAAATCAAGCACTTTGACTCCCGAGCAACTACTATACTCCTCGCCTCTATATGTCGAGACGAGTATAATAAGGTGCAAGGGTTGAAGAGTGCCAAGGAGATTTGGGACGTGCTCAAGACCACGCACGAAGGAGACGAGGTGACCAAGATCACCAAGCGGGAGACGATCGAGGGGGAGCTCGGTCGATTCGTCCTCAACCAAGGAGAGGAGCCACAAGCTATGTACAACCGGCTCAAGACCTTGGTGAACCAAGTGCGCAACCTCGGGAGCACCAAGTGGGATGACCATGAAATGGTCAAGGTTATTCTTAGATCACTTGTTTTTCGTAATCCCACTCAAGTTCAATTAATTCGTGGTGATCCTCGATATAAGTTAATGTCTCCCGAGGAAGTTATAGGAAAGTTTGTGAGCTTTGAATTGATGATCAAAGGATCCAAACAAATCATCGAGCAAGGCGGCACCTCCACACCGGAGGTGCAACTCGTCGCATTCAAAGCGACAGAAGAAAAGAAAGAAGAGTCTACATCAAGTAGGCTTCCCATCGACGCCTCCAAGCTCGATAACGAGGAAATGGCGCTCATCATCAAGAGCTTCCGCCAAATCCTCAAGCAAAGGAGGGGGAAGGATTACAAACCCCGCTCCAAGAAAGTGTGCTACAAATGTGGTAAGCCCGGTCATTTTATCGCTAAATGCCCTATGTCTAGTGATAGTGACAGGGACAACGACAAGAAGGGAAAGAGGAAGGAAAAGAAGAGATACTACAAGAAGAAGGGCGGCGATGCCCATATGTGTCGGGAATGGGACTCCGATGAGAGCTCCACCGACTCCTCCTCTGATGAGGACGCCGCCAACATCGCCGTCAACAAGGGCCTCCTCTTCCCCAACGTTGGCCACAAGTGCCTCATGGCAAAGGACGGCAAGAAAAAGAAGGTACAAGCTAGAACCACCCCTATGTATACTACATGTAGTGATGAGGGTAGTTCTAGTGATGATGAAGACAACTTGCTTAGTCTTTTTTGCCAATCTTAACATGCAACAAAAGGAAAAATTAAATGAATTGATAGGTGCCATTCATGAGAAGGATGATCTCTTGGACAGCCAAGAGGAATTCCTTATTAAGGAAAATAAGAAGCATGTTAAGGTGAAAAATGCTTATGCTCAGGAGATAGAAAAATTTGAAAAATTAACTAGTGAGCTTAGCATTTGCCATGACACCATTTCCAACCTTAGAGCCGAGAATGCTAGTTTTATTGCTAAGGTTGAGAAGTTAAATGCTTGTGATGATTCAATTACCAATCTTAGAAATGATAATGCTAGTTTGATTGCTAAGATTAATAAATTGAATGCCACACTTTCTAGCCTTAAAATTGAGAATGAAAAATTAATTTCTAAGGCTAAAGATTCAAATGTTTGCAATGATGTTATTTACAATCTTAGAAATGAAAATGACATGTTACATGCTAAGATTGATGAATTAAATGTTTGCAAACCCTCTACTTCTATTGTTGAGCATATTTCTATTTGCACTAGATGTAGAGATATTAATGTTGATGCTATCCATGATCACCTAACTTTAATTAAACAACAAAATGATCACATAGCCCAACTTAGTGCTAAAATTAACGAGCATGACTTAGAAAATGAAAAATTTAAATTTGCTAGAAGTATGCTCTACAATGGGAGACGCCCTGGCATTAAGGATGGCATTGGCTTCCAACAGGGAGGCAATGTCAAAATTAATGCCCCTAAGAAATTATCTAACTTTGTTAAGGGCAAAGATCCCATGGTTCAGGATAACGATGGCTATATTTTATATCCTGCTGGTTATCTCGAACACAAGATTAGGAGAATTCATTTTAGGAAGTCTCATTCTGGCTCTCATCATGCTTTTATGTATAAGAATGAGACATCTAGCTCTAAGCAATCTACCCATGTTAAAATGCCTAAAAAGAAATCTCCTACTGCATCAAATGATCATAACATTTCATTTAAAACTTTTGATGCTTCTTATGTGCTTGCTAACAAATCAGGTAAAATAGTTGCCAAATATGTTGGGGGCAAACACAAGGGCTCCAAAACTTGTGTTTGGGTACCCAAGATGCTTGTTTCTAACGTCAAAGGACCCAAGACTATTTGGGTACCTAAGAACAAGGCCTAAATTGTTTTGCAGGTTTATGCATCCGGGGGCTCAAGTTGGATCATTGATAGCGGATGCACAAACCACATGACAGTGGAGAAAAGGATGTTCTCCTCCTATGAGAAAAACCAAGATCCCCAAAGAGCTATCACATTCGGGGACGGAAATCAAGGTTTGGTCAAAGGACTTGGTAAAATTGCTATATCACCTGACCATTCTATTTCCAATTTTTTCTTGTAGATTCATTAGATTATAATTTGCTTTCTGTTTCTCAATTATGCAATATGGGCTACAACTATCTATTTACTGACGTAGGTGTTACTGTCTTTAGAAGAAGTGATGATTCAGTAGCATTTAAGGGAGTATTAGAGGGTCAGCTATACTTAGTTGATTTTAATAGAGCTGAACTCGATACTTGCTTAATTGCTAGACTAATATGGGTTGGTGAAAGTCGCCTAGAGGGGGGGTGAATAGGGCGAAACTGAAATTTACAAAGTTAATCACAACTACAAGCCGGGTTAGCGTTAGAAATATAATGCGAGTCCGAGAGAGGGCGTAAAAACAAATCGCAGGCGAATAAAGAAGTGAGACACAAGGATTTGTTTTACCGAGGTTTGGTTCTCTCAAACCTACTCCCCATTGAGGTGGTCACAAAGACCGGGTCTCTTTCAACCCTTTCCCTCTCTCAAACGGTCCCTCGGACCGAGTGAGCTTCTCTTCTCAATCAATCGGGAACCAAACTTCCCCGCAAGGACCACCACACAATTGGTGTCTCTTGCCTTGATTACAATTGAGATGACCGCAAGAAAGAATGAGAAAAAGAAGCAATCCAAGCGCAAGAGCTCAAATGAACACAACAATCACTCTCTCTAATCACTAAAGCTTTGAGTGGAATTGGGAGAGGATTTGATCTCTTTGGTGTGTCTAGAATTGAATGCTAGAGCTCTTGTAAGTAGTTGGAAGGTGGAAAACTTGGATGACTTGAATGTGGGGGTGGTTGGGGTATTTATAGCCCCAACCACCAAACTTGACCGTTGGTGGAGGCTTCTGTCGCATGGCGCACCGGACAGTCCGGTGCGCCACCGGACACTGTCTGGTGCGCCAGCCACGTCACCTGGCCGAAGGGTTCCGACCGTTGGAGCTCTATCTTGTGGGCCCGCCTGGCTGTCCGGTGGTGCACCGGATAGGCCCTGTAGGCTGTCCGGTGTGCCACCCGCGCGTGCTCTGCTCCTCTGCGCGCGCTGGCGCGCATTTAATGCGTTGCAGACGACCGTTGTGCTCGAAGTAGCCGTTGCCCCACTGTCACACCGGATAGTCCGGTGTGCACCGGACACTGTCCGGTGACTCATCGGATAGTCCAGTGAATTATAGCGGAGCGGATTCCCGAAGCTGGCGAGTTCAGAGTTGCTCTCCTCTGGAGCACCGGACACTGTCCGGTGGTGCACCGGACAGTCCGGTGAATTATAGCGGAGCTCCTCTGGACAGTCCGGTGCATCCCTTGCTCGCTTTTATTGAACCCATTCTTGGTCTTTTTATTGGCTTATTGTGAACCTTTGGTACCTGTAGAACTTATAGACTAGAGCAAACTAGTTAGTTCAATTATTTGTGTTGGGCAATTCAACCACCAAAATCAATTAGGAAATAGGTGTAAGCCTAATTCCCTTTCAATCTCCCCCTTTTTGGTGATTGATGCCAACACAAACCAAAGCAAGTATATAAGTGCATAATTGAACTAGTTTGCATATTTGTAAGTGCAAAGGTTACTTAGAACTGAGCCAATAAATATTACTTACTAGATATGCATGGATTGTTTCTTTATTTTTAACATTTTGGACCACGCTTACACCACATGTTTTGTTTTTGCAAATTCTTTTTGTAAATCCTTTCCAAAGTCTTTTTGCAAATAGACAAAGGTAAATGAATAAGATTTTGCGAAGCATTTTCAAGATTTGAAGTTTTCTCCCCTTGTTTCAAATGCTTTTCCTTTGACTAAACAAAACTCCCCCTTAATGAAATCCTCCTCTTAGTGTTCAAGAGGGTTTTAAGATATCAATTTTGAAAATACTACTTTCTCTCCCTTTTGAACACAATGAGATACTGATTTGAAAATCATAAGTTTTTTAAAATTGGTGGTGGTGCGGTCCTTTTGCTTTGGGCTAATACTTTCTCCCCCTTTGGCATGAATCGTCAAAAACGGATACTTTGAGTGAAATATAAGCCCTTTACTAACTACCTTCTCCCCTTTGGCAAATAAAACATATGAGTGAAGATTATACCAAAGATGGAGAGTTGCTCGGAACGACGGCGAAGGATGAGTTATGGAGTGGAAGCCTTTGTATTCGCCGAAGACTCCAATTCCCTTTCAATACACCTATGACTTGGTTTGAAATATACTTGAAAACACATTAGTCATGGCATATAAAAGAGATATGATCAAAGGTATATTTATGAGCTATGTATGCAAGACATCAATAAAAATTCCTAGAATCAAGAATATTTAGCTCATGCCTAAGTTTGGTAAAAGTTTGTTCATCTAGTGGCTTGGTAAAGATATCGGCTAATTGATCTTTAGTGTTAATATATGCAATCTCGATATCCCCTTTTTGTTGGTGATCCCTTAAGAAATAATACTGAATGGCTATGTGTTTAGTACGGCTATGCTCAACGGGATTATCCGCCATGCGGATTGCACTCTCATTATCACATAGAAGAGGAACTTTGGTTAATTTGTAACCATAGTCCCTAAGGGTTTGCCTCATCCAAAGCAATTGCGCGCAACAATGTCCTGCGGCAATATACTCGGCTTCGGCGGTAGAAAGAGCTACCGAATTTTGCTTCTTTGAAGCCCAAGACACCAAGGATCTCCCCAAGAACTGGCAAGTCCCCGATGTGCTCTTTCTATTAATCTTACACCCCGCCCAATCGGCATCGGAATAACCAATTAAATCAAATGTGGATCCCCGAGGGTACCAAAGCCCAAACTTAGGAGTATAAGCCAAATATCTCAAGATTCGTTTTACGACCGTAAGGTGAGTTTCCTTAGGGTCGGCTTGGAATCTTGCACACATGCATACGGAAAGCATAATGTCCGGTCGAGATGCACATAAATATAGTAATGAACCTATCATCGACCGGTATACCTTTTGATCTACGGATTTACCTTCCGTGTCGAGGTCGAGATGTCCATTGGTTCCCATGGGAGTCTTGATGGGCTTGGCATCCTTCATCCCAAACTTGTTTAGAATGTCTTGAGTATACTTCGTTTGGCTAAAGGTGCCCTCTTGGAGTTGCTTTACTTGAAATCCCAAGAAATACTTCAACTCCCCCATCATTGACATCTCGAATTTCTGTGTCATGATCCTACTAAATTCCTCACATGTAAATTCGTTAGTAGACCCAAATATAATATCATCAACATAAATTTGGCATACAAACAAATCATTGTCAAGAGTTTTAGTAAATAAAGTAGGATCGGCCTTGCCGACTTTGAAGCCATTAGCAATAAGGAAATCTCTTAGGCATTCATACCATGCTCTTGGGGCTTGCTTGAGCCCATAAAGCGCCTTAGAGAGCCTATAGACATGGTTAGGGTACTCACTGTCTTCAAAGCCGGGAGGTTGCTCAACATAGACCTCTTCCTTGATTGGTCCATTGAGGAAAGCACTCTTCACGTCCATTTGGTAAAGCTTGAAGCCATGGTAAGTAGCATAGGCTAATAATATACGAATTGACTCAAGCCTAGCTACGGGTGCATAGGTTTCACCAAAATCCAAACCTTCGACTTGGGAGTATCCCTTGGCCACAAGTCGAGCTTTGTTCCTTGTCACCACACCATGCTCATCTTGCTTGTTGCGGAAGACCCATTTGGTTCCTACAACATTTTGATTAGGACGTGGAACTAAATGCCATACCTCGTTCCTAGTGAAATTGTTGAGCTCCTCTTGCATTGCCATCACCCAATCCGAATCTTGGAGTGCTTCCTCTACTCTGTGTGGCTCGGTAGAGGAAACAAAAGAGTAATGCTCACAAAAATGTGCAACACGAGATCTAGTGGTTACCCCCTTATGAATGTCGCCGAGGATGGTGTTGACGGGGTGATCTCGTTGGATTGCTTGGTGGACTCTTGGGTGTGGCGGTCTCGGTTCTTCATCCTCCATGTCTTGATTATTTGCATCTCCCCCTTGATCATTGCCGTCATCTTGAGGTGGCTCATCGTTTTGATTTTCTCCTTCATCAACTTGAGCCTCATCCTCATTTTGAGTTGGTGGAGATGCTTGCGTGGAGGAGGATGGTTGATCTTGTGCATGTGGTGGCTCTTCGGATTCCTTAGGACACACATCCCTAATGGACATGTTCCTTAGCGCGATGCACGGAGCCTCTTCATCACCTATCTCATCAACACAACGTCACAAGAAACTTCAACCAGTCCTGAGGACTTGTTGAAGACTCTATATGCCCTTGTGTTTGAGTCATATCCTAGTAAAAAGCCTTCTACAGTCTTAGGAGAAAATTTAGATTTTCTACCTCTTTTGACAAGAATAAAGCATTTGCTACCAAAGACTCTAAAATATGAAATATTGGGCTTTTTACCGGTTAGGAGTTCGTATGATGTCTTCTTGAGGATTCGGTGTAGATACAACCGGTTGATGGCGTAGCAAGCGGTGTTAACCGCCTCGGCCCAAAACCGATCCGGAGTCTTGTACTCATCAAGCATGGTTCTTGCCATGTCCAATAGAGTTCGATTCTTCCTCTCCACTACACCATTTTGTTGTGGGGTGTAGGGAGAAGAGAACTCATGCTTGATGCCCTCCTCCTCAAGGAAGCCTTCAATTTGTGAATTCTTAAACTCCGTCCCGTTGTCGCTTCTTATTTTCTTGATCCTTAAGCCGAACTCATTTTGAGCCCGTCTCAAGAATCCCTTTAAGGTCTCTTGGGTTTGTGATTTTTCCTGCAAAAAGAACACCCAAGTGAAGCGAGAATAATCATCCACAATAACTAGACAGTACTTACTCCTGCCGATGCTTATGTAAGCGATCGGGCCGAATAAATCCATGTGTAGGAGCTCCAGTGGCCTGTCAGTCATCATGATGTTCTTATGTGGATGATGAACACTAACTTGCTTCCCTGCTTAGCATGCGCTACAAATCCTGTCTTTCTCAAAATGAACATTCGTTAATCCTAAAATGTGCTCTCCCTTTAGAAGCTTATGAAGATTCTTCATTCCAACATGGGCTAGTCGGCGGTGCCAGAGCCAACCCATGTTAGTCTTAGCAATTAAGCAAGTGTCGAGTTCAGCTCTATCAAAATCTACCAAGTATAGCTGACCCTCTAACACTCCCTTAAATGCTATTGAATCATCACTTCTTCTAAAGACAGTGACACCTACATCAGTAAAAAGACAGTTGTAGCCCATTTGACATAATTGAGATACGGAAAGCAAATTGTAATCTAATGAATCAACAAGAAAAACATTGGAAATGGAATGGTCAGGAGATATAGCTATTTTACCCAAACCTTGGTTTCCATCCCCGAATGTGATAGCTCGTTGGGGATCTTGGTTTTTCTCGTAGAAGGAGAACATCTTCTTCTCCCCTGTCATGTGGTTTGTGCACCCGCTATCGATGATCCAACTTGAGCCCCCGGATGCATAAACCTACAAAACAAATTTAGTTCTTGACTTTAGGTACCCAAACGGTTTTGGGTCCTTTGGCATTAGACACAAGAACTTTGGGTACCCAAACACAAGTCTTGGAGCCCTTGTGTTTGCCCCCAACAAACTTGGCAACTACCTTGCCGGATTTGTTAGTCAAAACATAAGATGCATCAAAAGTTTTAAATAAAATGTCATGATCATTTGATGCACTAGGAGTTTTCTTCTTAGGCAACTTAGCACGGGTTGGTTGCCTAGAGCTAGATGTCTCACCCTTATACATAAAAGCATGATTAGGGCTAGAGTGAGACTTCCTAGAGTGAATTCTCCTAATTTTGCTCTCAGGATAACCGGCAGGGTATAAAATGTAACCCTCGTTGTCCTGAGGCATGGGAGCCTTGCCCTTAACAAAGTTGGATAATTTCTTAGGAGGGGCATTAAGTTTGACATTGTCCCCCTTTTGGAAGCCAATGCCATCCTTGATGCCAGGGCGTCTCCCACTATAGAGCATACTACGAGCAAATTTAAATTTTTCATTTTCAAGTTCATGCTCAGCAATTTTAGCATCTAATATTGCTATATGATCATTTTGTTGTTTAATTAAAGTCATATGATATCAACATCTCTACATCTAGTGCAAATAGAAACATGCTCAACGGTAGATGTAGAGGGTTTGCAAGATTTTAATTCTACAACCTTAGCATGTAATATATCATTTTCACTTCTAAGGTTAGAAATAGTAACATTGCAAACATCAAAATCTTTAGCCTTAGCAATTAATTTCTCATTTTCATTTCTAAGGCTAGCAAGAGAATCATTCAATTTATCAATCTTAGCAAGCAAATTAGCATTATCATCTCTAAGATTAGAAATTGAATCATCACAAACATTAGAATCAACCTTAGCAATTAATCTAGCATTTTCATTTCTAAGGTTGGTAATCAAATCATGGCATGTGCTTAGCTCACTAGTTAATTTCTCACATTTTTCAACCTCCAGAGTATAAGCATTTTTAACCTTAACATGCTTTTTGTTTTCCTTGATTAGGAAGTCCTCTTGGGAGTCCAGGAGTTCATCCTTCTCATGGATGGCACTAATTAGTTCATTTAGTTTTTCTTTTTGTTGCATGTTGAGGTTAGCAAAAAGAGTACGCAAATTATCCTCCTCATCACTATCATTATCATCACTAGAGGACTCATATTTAGTGGAGGATTTGGATTTAACCTTCTTCTTTTTGCCGTCCTTTGCCATGAGGCACTTGTGGCCGACGTTGGGGAAGAGAAGTCCCTTGGTGATGGTGATGTTGGCGGTGTCCTCGTCGGAGGAGGAGTCGGAGGAGCTCTCCTCGGAGTCCCACTCGCGGCACACATGGGCATCGCCGCCCCTCTTCTTGTAGTGCCTCTTCTTCTCCTTTCTTCTCCCCTTCTTGTCGTCGCCCCTGTCACTATCACTAAATAATGAACATTTAGCAATGAAGTGACCGGGCTTACCACATTTGTAGCACACTTTCTTGGAGCGGGGCTTGTAATCTTTCCTCCTCCTTTGCTTGAGGATTTGGCGGAAGCTTTTGATGATAAGCGCCATTTCCTCATGTCGAGCTTAGAGGCGTCGATTGGTTGTCTACTTGATGTAGACTCCTCCTTCTTCTCCTCCGTCGCCTTGAATGCCACCGGTTGTGCTTCGGGCGTGGAGGAGGTGCCTTGCTCGATTATTTTCTTTGAGCCTTTAATCATTAGCTCAAAGCTCACAAATTTTCCTATAACCTCCTCGGGAGACATTAGCTTGTATCTAGGATCACCTCGAATTAATTGAACTTGCGTAGGGTTAAGAAAGACGAGGGATCTAAGAATAACCTTGACCATCTCATGGTCATCCCATTTTTCGCTCCCGAGGTTGCGCACTTGGTTCACCAAGGTCTTCAAGCGATTGTACATAGCTTGAGGATCCTCCCCTTGGTGAAGCATGAAGCGACCGAGCTCCCCCTCGATCGTCTCCCGCTTGGTGATCTTTGTCACCTCGTCTCCTTCGTGCGCGGTCTTGAGTACGTCCCAAATTTCCTTCGCACTCTTTAACCCTTGCACCTTATTATACTCCTCTCGACTTAGAGAGGCGAGGAGTATAGTGGTGGCATGGGAGTTAAAGTGGTGAATTTGGGCCACTTCATCCGAGTCGTAGTCTTCATCCCCTACGGATGGTACCTGTACACCAAACTCAACAACATTCCAAATGCTTGTGTGGAGTGAGGTTAGATGATGCCTCATTTTGTCACTCCACATATTATAATCTTCACCGTAAAAAACCGGTGGTTTGCCTAATGGAACGGAGAGTAAAGGAGTACGTTTTGAAATACGAGGATAGCGTAGGGGAATCTTACTATACTTCTTGCGCTCATAGCGCTTAGAAGTTACGGACGGCGCATCGGAGCCGGAGGTCGATGATGATGAAGAGTCAGTCTCGTAGTAGACCACTTTCCTCATCTTCTTGTGCTTGTCGCCTCTCCGATGCGACTTGTGGGAAGAGGATTTCTTCTCCTTCCCTTTCCCCTTGTTGCGGGACTCTTCCGATGAAGTCTTCCCGTGGCTTGTAGTGGACTTGTCGCCGGTCTCCATCTCCTTCTTGGCGTGATCTCCCGACATCACTTCGAGCGGTTAGGCTCTAATGAAGCACCGGGCTCTGATACCAATTGAAAGTTGCCTAGAGGGGGGTGAATAGGGCAAAACTGAAATTTAATAAGTTAATCACAACTACAAGCCGGGTTAGCGTTAGAAATATAATGCGAGTCCGAGAGAGGGCGTAAAAACAAATCGCAGGCAAATAAAGAAGTGAGACACAAGGATTTGTTTTACCGAGGTTCGGTTCTCTCAAACCTACTCCCCGTTGAGGTGGTCACAAAGACCGGGTCTCTTTCAACCCTTTCCCTCTCTCAAACGGTCCCTCGGACCGAGTGAGCTTCTCTTCTCAATCAATCGGGAACCAAACTTCCCCGCAAGGACCACCACACAATTGGTGTCTCTTGCCTTGATTACAATTGAGATGATCGCAAGAAAGAATGAGAAAAATAAGCAATCCAAGCGCAAGAGCTCAAATAAACACAACAATCACTCTCTCTAATCACTAAAGCTTTGAGTGGAATTTTGAGAGGATTTGATCTCTTTGGTGTGTCTAGAATTGAATGCTAGAGCTCTTGTAAGTAGTGAAAAGGTGGAAAACTTGGATGACTTGAATGTGGGGGTGGTTGGGTATTTATAGCCCCAACCACCAAACTTGACCGTTGGTGGAGGCTTCTGTCGCATGGCGCACCGGACAGTCCATTGCGCCACCAGACACTGTCCGGTGCGCCAGCCACGTCACCTGGCCGAAGGGTTCCGACCGTTGGAGCTCTGTCTTGTGGGCCCGCCTGGCTATCCGGTGGTGCACCGGATAGGCCCTGTAGGCTGTCTGGTGTGCCACCCGCGCGTGCTCTACTCCTCTACGCGCGCTGGCGCATATTTAATGCGTTGCACACGACCGTTGCGCTCGAAGTAGCCGTTGCCCCGCTGTCACATCGGACATTGTCCGGTGACTCACCGGACAGTCCGGTGAATTATAGCGGAGCGGATTCCCGAAGCTGGCGAGTTCAGAGTTGCTCTCCTCTGGAGCACCGGACACTGTCCGGTGGCACACTAGACAGTCCGGTGCGCCAGACCAGGGCAGCCTTGGTTGTCCCTTGCTCGCTTTTATTGAACCCATTCTTGGTCTTTTTATTGGCTTATTGTGAACCTTTGGTACCTGTAGAACTTATAGACTAGAGCAAACTAGTTAGTTCAATTATTTGTGTTGGGCAATTCAACCACCAAAATCAATTAGGAAATAGGTGTAAGCCTAATTCCCTTTCAGTTGGCTCTGACATCGCCGACTAGCCCATGTTGGGATGAAGAATCTTCACAAGCTTCTAAAGGGAGAACACATTTCAGGACTAACAAATGTTTATTTTGAGAAAGACAGGGTTTGTAGCGCATGTCAAGCAGGAAAGCAAGTTGGTGCCCACCATCCACACAAGAACATCATGACAATGGACAAGCCACTGGAGCTACTCCACATGGATCTATTCGGCCCGATAGCTTACATAAGCATCAGCGGGAGTAAGTTGTAACATCCCAAAATTTAACCCCAAGGTTTGAAACCCTAATCTCCTAACCCCCCCTTAATTGCTCCCTAGACTCCACCTCATAGGACATCTCATCTTATGCATACATTATGATTGTTAGAAGCACCTCACATAGAATATTTTTTAGCACCTAAGATTATTTAGCTAATTATTTGTTCAAAAGAAAAGGAGATAAAAGAAATAGAAATAGAAATAAGAAATAGAAATAGAAATAGAAAAAGAAAAAAAAGAAAAATCCCCCCTCGGCTGGGCCATTTCTGGCCCAAACCCATCACCCCCCTGCCCAAGCCGTCCCGTCGTCGCCACTGTGCGCCACCATCCCCGTCGTGGCAAGCTCGCCGGTGCTCGCCACCTCTCGCCCCCTTCCCCGCCCTAGGCGCCTATAAAAGGACCGCCCGAGCTCCCCCTTTCCCCACACCAGCCTCGGCCACTCCCTCTTCCCTTCCCCGAGCTAGATTGAGCCAGCGCCGCCGCGCCCTTCCTCCGCTCTGGTGAGTCCCGCCCTCCTCCCTCTGTTAAGTCCTAGTCCAATTAATGTTGTTCTTGAGCTTCACCGTTCCCTCACGAGCACAACGCACCCACCCCCTTTCCCTATTACACCAGGCAGCCTCACGGGCGATCCCACCGCCGTGGGTGCCCGCCACCTCGCCGTGGACCGGCCATCCCAAGCGCCCTCCGGCCAAATTGGCCCCACCACCGTAATCCCCTGCCCCCGCCCATGCCTTGCCAGCACTCCGTCATCATAGAACCGGGACCCCGACGGAGAATCGCCGCGGACCACACCGGCGGTCGGGCTCCGACCGGTTCGCCCCCCCTGTCACCCCCTCCTAGCGCCGTCAGTCTCCCCCTCCCTCTGGCATGTGGGCCCGCGCCCACGGCGCCGTCCCCGCGCCGTTCCTCCGCTGGCGGGCCAAGTGGGCCGCCTGCCCGTGCGGCCGCGCTCGGCTGGGCCGAATTCCCCCCGGCCCGGTTAGCTGAGGAAATCCCTTTTCTTTTTCTTTTTCCTTTTCTTTTCCTATTTCATATATATGTATATATATTGATATTTTATGCACAAAAAATAGTCTAAATAAATTATAGGGCACAAAATAATAATGTCTAATAATTGGCACACCCCACCAAGTCACCATGATTGATGTACTGTTCATTACCTATTTTTGCTAGAAGAGGAGGGATTCGATCCTCCGGAATTTGTAGCTCCGGAAGAAGGGCAGGAACCTGACCCCTCCGAAATAGATATTTTGTGCCAGGAGAACTTCGACGAAGGCAAGTCCATTCTTCCCTTGATGCATAAATTACCTATTCGTTCTACCACTACCTAAGCCTGGATTAAGGGATGGGTCTTTTGCATTGTGAGCAGAGAGATAGCCCGCATTAACAAACATCTTTTGAGTACAAAATGTGGGATGAAAAAAAGGGGCAGTGTTTTTACTAAATGATGTTTTCAAAAAGTGTATGATGAAGGGTATTCACCCTCATCACCTTGTGAGTGGGATGATCACGGACTCCCTAGTTTAGGGGAGGGCCTAAGGTGATGGCTCAGCCGGGTTAGGTGTGAGCAGAAGGATTGTCCCCTCATATAAGGACTAGTTTGTCATTCTTCACTACCTATACTCATGATAAGTACAACCACTCGAGACTGTATGGGCAGTCACTCAATCTAAACTCGTATGGTCCAAACCCCAAGGTTATGAAGGCTGGGGAGCACCGGGAGGATAAGGAGGGGGAATGTTTTGTCCGGTTTGGACTTGGCGATGGCCTGGCTCCTTCCAGTATAACCGTTAAGGTAAGGACGTGCGAGGAAACAAAGAGATTCGGCATTCGAATCTCATGATGGTGAGATCGCAGAAACCGGACTAGTGGGTAAAGTGTACCCCTCTACGTAGTGTTCAAACCTATTCGAATAGTTCGTGTCCACTGGAATGGACGAGTCTGGTGTGGTATGACAATTAGTGTTTTATAACCTCCGGGAACAGGGAAATGCGTGAGTGGGTGTGTTTTTGGAAATGAAAACGATGCCACGGGAGCGGGAAGCTCAGTGGTGGTTGAGTGTGAAAATGTGCTATTTCCTTCTTTGGGAAAACCATCAAAGTATTGCCTTTCTCTTAAAAAGAAGAGTAACTTCAACTCCACCATATAAAGCATGTATTATATAGGTCCCTTTCTCTTTACGGGCGGGATGGGCTTGCGGAATACCTAGTGTATTCACCCAGATTTATTTATGTTTTTCAACAGCTGAAGACTTCTTTTCTGCTATGCTTGATTAAGGGGGTTGTGTCT
Source organism: Zea luxurians (assembly GCA_029449295.1). Taxonomy (NCBI): domain Eukaryota; kingdom Viridiplantae; phylum Streptophyta; class Magnoliopsida; order Poales; family Poaceae; genus Zea; species Zea luxurians. The sequence goes on along the minus strand of JAOPSE010000005.1, from coordinate 45,706,052 downwards.
GCACCCAGTTCTGCCTGTGGCTTGGTTTAGTTTATCTTCTACTGCGCTTTGTAATTCAGGCTCTCTCTCGAGCTTGTACTGTAGTATTCTAACAACTTTTATTCAAACTATGTACTATTTGAAGTAAGGAATGTAGTTACTAGCCTCCTGGGACTAGTAATTGTATCACATTTGAGTCCCAAAGGATCGGGACGCTTCAGTTTGTATCAGAGCCATAGGACTGGCCGTAGATCGCAGCCCCGACCTTAAAAGTTTGCCTTAAAAAGAAAAGACCTCTTACCTCTAAGAAAAATCTTCTCTCCTTTCCCCGATATTATCAGATCCTTCTTTTCTTCTACTAGATGGAGGGCTCTTTAGTCATTAGGACATCCTACTGCTCAGAGGTGGAAGGATTCCCTCATCTCTTGCGGAGTTGTGCTCTTTGCATGGGGATCCGTGAGAAGCCGGAGTATGTCTAGAAAGAATGCCACGAATATGGAACTGAGAAGTGCTCTATGGCAGTCTACCTAGGAGAAAGCCAAAGCTACCCGAACCACCCTCCTTTCCAAGTCACCCTCACCGGGCACCACTTCCCAAACACTTGCCAAAATGTTGCCCGAAAAGCCCTCCGATAGCTATGCCAAAACTACAGCAGGGAGGTCTTTGAAACCCCCTTCGTTACTTCCCACCTAGCAACAAAAATACCCCTGCCTAGAGGAAAATACTTCAGGCCTTGTCAGGAAGAGATCCTACTGAGAATGACCCCACCATCGTCTACATGGCCAGAATCTCCACACCCTCGATAACCACTATGACGACCTTTCCTCCCACTGCACCCACCTAAACTCCCAGGTGGATAGCTTAGAGAAACAGGTCAAGGAACTTAAAAAGGAGAAGGTGTTCCTCCAAGAAAGTCTCGAAATAGCATAAGGTGAAGAGGCCAACACTCATGAAGCCTACCAAACCTTGAAGATGGATTACAATAAGAAGCTAAAGAAGCTCGCCCCCACGAAGAAAATCCGGAAGAGGACCAAGATCCAAGGATGCCAGACTGAATGGAAAAAGGAAGCCCCTCCAGCACTACCTCCCTCTAGGATATAAAGCTTGTCAAGCGTCGAGGATATGTCCCTAGCTAGCCTTGACGACCTTCTCAAGGAATTTGGGGACACTTTAGAAAGGGAGTTCGGAAATACCTTAGAAAGCACTCGCGTGTAGTGCGACTTGTGGTGACTATATGCTTGTAATGAACTTGTGTGATGAATAAAATAACATGGTTGAAAAAAATTGGCATTTGCATAGTAGTAATTCTCTTTCCTTGGCAGATGGCTTCGGATAAAACCATGCCTACCGCCTCCAGGATTGGAGCAAGGTTTCCCCTAGGAGCTAAAGGAGAAGCCGATGGAGAAGGGAGTGAGACCCACCTCCCCGCACCTTCGGAGCTGCCATTAGATTTAGCCCAAGTTCTAGCCAACCAAACCCGACTCATCGAAGTCCTCACTAGAAGTCTAGAGAATCAGCGCCCGAATGGTGGAAGACCACAGGACAGGATGGGAGATTTTCTAAGGCTCAAGCCTCCCACATTTGCTGGATCCAACAATCCCCTCGATGCTGATGACTGGCTACGCACAATAAAAAGGAAGTTAGAAGCCATCGGATGCCCTGAGAATCAGCGTGTTCATTTGGCTGCTCATCAACTTTCCGGGATGGCCCTATCCTGGTGGGATACCTTCAGCGCTGCCGCCAGAGATGCTACCTGGGCGGAATTTGAAACTGCTTTCCGAGAACATCATGTGCCCCAAGGGATCGTTCAGCTCAAGGAAGATGAATTTCAGGAACTAACTCAAGGTGGAAGATCTATCAGTGAGTATGTGCACAAATTCACAGAATTGGCTCGCTACACGCCTGACGATGTCGGCACAGAAGCCAAGAAGATGGCCCGCTTTTTGAAAGGGCTAAGACCAGAACTCAAGACTATCCTCGTCAGCCAGGATTTCCTCAGCTTCTCGCACCTCTCAAACAAAGCCATACAAGTGGAAAGGGCAAGGGAAGAAGAAAAAGGTCACATCAAGAGGAAATTCCAAGTCCTCCGAGCTCAGCAACAAGACCGACACCAGAGAATTCGATCGTTTGGGCTTCCACCCAAGGGACCAAGCTTCAATAAGCCAGCTGAACCCACTCCGTCACGTTTTAGTCAGCAGGGTCAGAGCTCCTTTCAGGCCCCCTCAGTTGCAAGCAACCAACCACCAGCTAATGCCTGTTGGCACTGCGGAGATCCCAGTCACTTCAAGAATAACTGCCCCTAGTTGAAGGCATCGGGACCTACTTACTCCAACTCGGTGAATGGCCCCAAGAATGCCCTAGCGCCCGCCTCCAAGGCACCCTCCTCCATCAGCCAGCAGAGCAAGACCTAGTATCATGGCAGGGCACGAGTAAACCATGTCGATGCTCAAGAGGCTCAGCAAGCTCCATGAGTAGTGCTCGGTGAGTTCCTAGTTGAATTTGCTCCTGAAAGGGAAATGTGCCCTTGGTCCATTTCTAGTATAGTTTTGGTGATTAAGTGCCCAACACGTATTGAGTGAGTAATCTTGTGCCAAATGATTGATGAAGTGCAAATCATCAAGAAGGTATGATTCTAGACTTAGTACATTGGTTTTTGCGTACTAATATATTTGTCTAAGTGCTGGAATCAGAGAAAAGAGAAGAAGAAAATATCTTGGCTGGAACAGCTAAGACTCAGCGTAGTCTCGCACACCGGACTGTCTGGTGGTGCACTGGACAGTGTCTGGTGGTGCACCGGACAGTGTCCCGTTTGCCAGGCCAGCCTCCGGTGAACAGGCCATTCTCGGGAACTGACGGCGGTGTACGGCTATAATTCACCGGACTGTCCGGTGGTGCACCAGACTGTCCGGTGAGCCGTCTGCGGTGAAGTCGTCGCTCTCGGGAATCGTTCAACGGCATACGGCTAAAATTCACCGGACGGTCCGGTGAGGCACCAGACTATCCGGTGAGCCAACGGGCGACTGCGCCAACGATCGGCTGTGCAATCCGCGCGCGACGCGTGGCCGCCCAACGGTCGGCAGGGGGCACCGGACTGTCCGGTGTGCACCGGACAGTGTCCTGTGCGCCAATGGCTCCATTTCTGCAACGGTCGGTTGTGCTATTTTAGGAAGGCAATCTGCACCGGACCATGAACAAGTGCCTGTCCGGTGGTGCACCGGACTGTCCGGTGCGCCACCCGACAGAAGGCAAGAATTGCCTTCCCAGATTGCTTCCAACGGCTCCTAGCTGCCTTGGGGCTATAAAAGGGACCCCTAGGCGCATGGAGGAGTCATCCAAGCATTCTTTGATCATCTCTAAGCACCAAGACTCCATTCTCGCGCATTCGATTCTTTGTGATAAGTAACTTGAGCTCTAGTTGAGTAGTGAACTCCCCGCATTGTGTTGTGAGCTCAAGTTGTGGCTTGTGTGCGTGTTTGTGTTCGTGCTTTGAGTCTTGTGTGTGTTTCTCTCCCCTCCCTTACTTCCGTGCTTCTTTGTGATCATCATTTGTAAGGGCGAGAGGCTCCAAAGTGTGGAGATTCCTCGCGAACGGGAGATAGTAAAAGAAAGCAAAACACCGTGGTATTCAAGTTGATCATTGGATCACTTGAAAGGGGTTGAGAGCGACCCTCGTCCATTGGGATGCCACAACGTGGAGTAGGCAAGTGTGATACTTGGTCGAACCATGGGATAAATCATCGTGTCTCTTGTGCCTATTTTTATCGTGACTATTGTGTTTCACAAGAGCTCGGTCCTTAGCCACTTGTTTCTATTGAGCTAACACTAAACCAAGTTTTTGTGGCTACAAGTGTTTGATTTTTACAGGATCACCTATTCACCCCCCCTCTAGGTGCTCTCAATTGGTATTGGAGCCGTTCTCTTCATGCAAGGGACTAATCGCCCGAAGAGATGGATCCTAAGGGAAAGGGGATGGTGGTCAACGACAAGACAAAGGAGTCCATCGTCAACGAGCCAAGAGATGATAAGCCCTCGGACTCTGGCTCGAGTCATAAGAAAAAGTACAGGAAGAAGAAGAGGCGCATCAAGAAGATCGTCTACTACGACAGCGACGAGTCTTCTTCTTCTCAAAGAGACGACGACTTCGACGAGAAAAAGAAAACGATCAACTCAAACTTTTCTTTTGATTATTCTCGTATTCCATTTAACTCTAATGCTCATTTACTTTCAATTCCACTTGGGAAACCTCCGCACTTTGATGGAGAAGACTACCCATTTTGGAGTCACAAAATGTGTAGTCACCTATTCTCTCTCCATCCAAGCATTTGGGAGATTGTTGAAAACAGAATGCTTTTTGATAGTACTGACAACCCCGTTTTCATTAATGAGCAAATCCATAAAAATGCACAAGCTACCACTGTTTTGTTAGCATCCTTGTGCAGGGATGAGTACAATAAGGTGAGCGGCTTGGACAACGCCAAGCAAATCTGGGACACCCTCAAGATCTCTCATGAGGGGAACGACGCCACCATGATCACCAAGATGGAGTTGGTGGAAGGCGAACTAGGGAGGTTTGCAATGATCAGGGGAGAGGAGCCGACGCAAACGTACAACCGGCTCAAGACCCTGGTCAACAAAATCAGGAGCTATGGAAGCACGAGATGGACTGATCATGACATCGTCTGGCTCTTGCTCAGGTCCTTCACAATTCTTGATCCTCATCTTGTGAATTCAATCCGTGAGAATCCTAGGTACACAAAGATGACACCCGAGGAAATACTCGGAAAGTTTGTAAGAGGGCGTATGATGATCAAGGAGGCAAGATATGTTGATGAGGCATTGAATGGCCCAATGCCTATCTACGAGCCTCAACCCATCGCTCTCAAGGCAACAAGTAGCAGGGAGACGCTACCTAGCAAGGTGGCGCAAGTTGAGGCGGCCGGGCTAAACGAGGATGAAATGGCCCTTATCATCAAGCGCTTCAAGATGGTGCTAAAAGGACGCAAGGAGCATCCCAACAAAAGCAAGACAAAGGGAAAGCGCTCCTGCTTCAAGTGTGGTAAGACTGGGCACTTTATCACTAACTGTACCGATAATGATAGTGACCAGGGACAAGAAAAGAGCGGGAAGAGGGAGAAAAAGAAATCCTACAAGAAGGTGAAGGGCGAGGCGCACCTTGGCAAGGAGTGGGATTCGGATCGCTCTTCGTCCGACTCCGATGACGAAGGACTCGCCGCCTCGGCCTTCAACAAGTCGTCCCTCTTCCCCAACGAGCGTCACACCTGCCTCATGGCAAAGGAGAGGAAGGTAAGCACTCGAGACAACTCTACGTATGCTTCTTCTAGCGATGAAGAGTCTAGTGATGATGAAGTAGACTATTCTAGCTTGTTTAAAGGTCTAGATAGAGCCAAGGTAGAAAATATCAATGAATTGATTGATGCATTAAATGAAAAGAATAGACTCCTAGAAAAGCAAGAGGATTTATTGTATGAAGAACATGATAAGTTTATTAGTGTACAAAAATCTCTTGTTTTGGAAACTAAAAGAAATGAGATTTTATCTTCTGAAATTTCTGCTTGCCATGAATCTATTTCTAGTTTGAGGAGTGTTAATGATGAGTTAATTGCTAAGTTAGAGGTAGCTAGCAAATCTAGTTCAAGTGTAGAACATGTCGTAATTTGTAATAGGTGCAAGGATTTTGATGTTAATGCTTGTAATGAACATCTTGCATCCATTACAAAACTAAATGGTGAAGTGACTAGTCTTAATGCCCAACTTAAGACTAGCAAAAATGATTTTGACACACTAAAATTTGCAAGGGATGCCTACACTGTTGGTAGACACCCCTCTACTAAGGATGGGCTTGGCTTTCGAAGGGAAGCCAAGAACTTAACAAGTCAAAGGGCTCCCATCTCCGCCAAGGAGAAAGGGAAGGCCCCTATGGCTAGTTTTAGTGCTCAAAGAAATCATGCCTTCATCTATAGTGATAGAAAGTTTTCTAGAAATGCTCATAGGAGTTATGCTTATGATTCACATGCTATGATTGCATCAAGTTCTTCTTTTATGCATGGTAGAAATATGCCTAGGAAAAATGTTGCTCATGTGCCTAGGAAAGTTTGTAATGAACCTTCTACAATTCACCATGCTTGCAATACTGCTTTTGCAATTTGTCATAAGAATAAGAAAGTGATTGCTAGGAAGTTGGGGGCCAAATGCAAAGGAGACAAGACCTGCATTTGGGTCCCAAAGACTATTATAACTAACCTTGTAGGACCCAACAAGAGTTGGGTACCTAAAACCCAAGCCTAATTTGCCTTGCAGGTTTATGCATCCGGGGGCTCAAGCTGGATTATCGACAGCGGATGCACAAACCACATGACGGGGGAGAAGAAGATGTTCACCTCCTACGTCAAGAATAAGGATTCCCAAGATACAATAATATTTGGAGATGGGAATCAAGGCAAGGTCAAAGGCTTAGGCAAGATAGCCATCACTAATCAGCACTCTATCTCTAATGTATTTCTAGTAGAGTCGCTAGGCTATAATCTGTTGTCTGTTAGTCAATTGTGCCACATGGGTTATAATTGTCTATTTACAAATGTAGATGTGTCTGTCTTTAGAAGGAGAGATGGTTCACTAGCTTTTAAGGGTGTACTAGATGGCAAACTCTATTTAGTGGATTTTTCGAAAGAGGAGGCCGATCTAGATACATGCTTAATTGCTAAGACTAGCATGGGCTGGCTGTGGCATCGCCGCCTAGCACATGTTGGGATGAAGAACCTTCACAAACTTCTAAAGGGAGAACATGTGTTAGGTCTAACAAATGTGCTTTTCGAAAAAGATTGACCTTGTGCAGCTTGTCAAGCAGGCAAACAGGTGGGAAGCGCTCATCACAGCAAGAATGTGATGACCACATCAAGACCTTTGGAGCTACTTCACATGGACCTTTTCGGACCCGTCGCCTACCTCAGCATAGGGGGAAGTAAGTATGGTCTTGTTGTTGTTGATGATTTTTCCCGCTTCACTTGGGTATTCTTTTTGCAGGATAAATCAGAAACCCAAGGGACCCTCAAGCGCTTTCTAAGGCGAGCTCAAAACGAATTTGAGCTCAAGGTGAAAAAGATTAGAAGCGACAACGGGTCCGAGTTCAAGAACCTTCAAGTGGAGGAGTTCCTTGAGGAGGAAGGAATCAAGCACGAGTTCTCCACTCCCTACACACCACAGCAAAACGGTGTGGTAGAGAGGAAGAACATGACACTTATAGACATGGCGAGGACGATGCTTGGAGAATTCAAGACGCCCGAGCGGTTTTGGTCGGAAGCTGTGAACACAGCTTGCCACGCCATAAATCGGGTCTACCTTCATCGCCTCCTCAAGAAGACGTCGTATGAACTTCTAACCGGTAACAAACCCAACGTATCTTATTTTCGTGTATTTGGGAGTAAATGTTACATTCTAGTGAAGAAAGGTAGGAATTCCAAATTTGCTCCCAAAGTTGTAGAAGGGTTTTTGTTAGGTTATGACTCAAATACAAAGGCATATAGAGTCTTCAACAAATCATCGGGTTTGGTTGAAGTCTCTAGCGACGTTGTATTTGATGAAACTAATGGCTCTCCAAGAGAGCATGTTGATCTTGATGATATAGATGAAGACGATGTTCCAACGGACGCAATTCACACCATGGCAATTGGAGATGTGCGACTACAGGAGCACCAAGTGCAAGATCATCCTTCTTCCTCAACAATGGTGCACCCCCCAACTCAAGATGATGAACAGGTTCCTCAAGAGGAGGCATGTGATCAAGGGGGAGCACAAGAAGATCAAGTTGTGGAGGAAGAAGCACCACGGGCCCCTCCAACTCAAGTTCGAGCGACGATTCAAAGGAATCATCCCGTCGACCAGATTTTGGGTGATATAAGCAAGGGAGTAACTACTCGCTCACGTCTAGCTAATTTTTGTGAGCATTACTCTTTTGTCTCTTCTATTGAGCCTTTCAGGGTAGAGGAGGCCTTGCAAGATCCGAACTGGGTGTTGGCCATGCAGGAAGAGCTCAACAACTTCAAGCGAAATGAAGTTTGGACACTGGTGCCACGTCCCAAGCAAAACGTTGTGGGAACCAAGTGGGTGTTCCGCAACAAACAGGACGAGCACGGGGTGGTGACAAGGAACAAGGCTCGACTTGTGGCAAAAGGGTATGCCCAAGTCGCAGGTTTGGACTTTGAGGAGACTTTTGCTCCTGTGGCTAGGCTAGAGTTGATTCGCATTTTGTTAGCCTATGTCGCTCACCATTCTTTCAGGTTGTTCCAAATGGATGTGAAGAGCGCTTTCCTCAACGGTCCAATCAAGGAGGAGGTGTACGTGGAGCAACCCCCTGGCTTTGAGGAAGAACGGTACCCCGACCACGTGTGTAAGCTCTCTAAGGCGCTCTATGGACTTAAGCAAGCCCCAAGAGCATGGTATGAATGCCTTAGAGATTTTCTAATTGCTAATGCTTTCAATGTTGGGAAAGCCGATCCAACTCTTTTCACTAAGACTAGTGATGGTGACCTATTTGTGTGCCAAATTTATGTCGATGACAAAATATTTGGTTCTACTAACCAAAAGTCTTGTGAAGAGTTTAGCAGGGTGATGACACAGAAATTTGAGATGCCGATGATGGGCAAGTTGAACTACTTCCTTGGGTTCCAAGTGAAGCAACTCAAGGACGGCACCTTCATCTCTCAAACGAAGTACACGCAAGACTTGCTCAAGCGGTTCAGGATGAAGGACGCGAAGCCTGCAAAGACTCCAATGGGAACCGATGGACATGTCGACCTCAACAAAGGAGGTAAGTCTGTTGATCAAAAGGCATACCAGTCTATGATAGGGTCTTTACTTTATTTATGTGCGAGTAGATCGGATATTATGCTTAGCGTATGCATGTGTGCTAGATTTCAATCCGACCCAAGGGAGTGTCACCTTGTGGCCGTTAAGCGAATTCTTAGATATTTAGTTGTTACGCCTTGCTTCGGGATCTAGTATCCAAAGGGGTCTACCTTTGACTTGATTGGATACTCAGACTCCGACTATGCTAGATGTAAGGTTGATAGGAAGAGTACATCAGGGACGTGCCAATTCCTAGGAAGGTCCCTGGTGTCTTGGAGTTCTAAGAAACAAACTTCTATTTGCCCTATCCACCGCTGAGGCCGAGTACGTTGCCGCAGGACAGTGTTGCGCGCAACTACTTTGGATGAGGCAAACCCTCCGGGACTTTGGCTACAATCTGAGCAAAGTTCCACTCCTATGTGACAATGAGAGTGCAAGCCGCATGGCAGATAATCCTGTTGAACACAGCTACACAAAGCACATAGACATCTGGCATCACTTTTTGAGAGACCACCAGCAAAAGGGAGATATCGAAGTGTTTTATGTTAGCACCGAGAACCAGCTAGCCGATATCTTTACCAAGCCTCTAGATGAGAAGACCTTTTGCAGGCTGCGTAGTGAGCTAAATGTCTTAGATTCGCGTAACTTGGATTGATCTAGAGCATACATGTGTTTTATGCCTTTGATCATATTCTTTTATGCAAATTATTGCTTATTTATGGTGCTCAAGCTGTGCAAGGGATCCCCAGACCTCACAAGTCCATGTGTGAATTATGCACATATTTAGGGGGAGAAATGCTACAACTTGACCCTTTGAGACTAACCGTGTGCTTGAGTTTTCTTAATTTAGTCTCAAAGGTGGATTGAAAGGAAAAGGCGAACTTGGACCATGCAAGACTTCCACTGCACTCCAATGACAGGGTAATTTACTCCATGTTCATCTCCATGCTCTTATTGCCTTTTTACTCTTAATTGACGATTTGGTGAGGCAATGGGGTTTAAGAGCCAATAATGATCCATTTTGGTGCTTAATGCCAAAGGGGGAGAAATTAAGGCCAAAACAAATGGATCAGCTACCACTTGAGAATTTTGAAAATAGTAGAGTTAGAACTTTTGTTTTGTCAAAATACTCTTATGTGCAAAATTTGGCCTCTTGTGGGGAGAATGTAGGATTATGGGAAAAGGGGGAGTTTGTGGCTTTTGATCAATTTTTCTCATGGAATACCTCTCTTTATGCCTAAACAAGTGTGTTTGACTTAGAGATAGGAAATTGAGTTCGATTTCAAAAACAAACCAAGTGGTGGCAAAGAATGATCCAAATATGCCAAATTTGAATCAAAAACAATTCTTGTTCTCAATTGCTTTGATGTTGCACTGCTTTAGTTGCTTTTTGATGTGTTGGCATAAATCACCAAAAAGGGGAGATTGAAAGGGAAATGTGCCCTTGGGCCATTTCTAGTATAGTTTTGGTGATTAAGTACCCAACACGTATTGAGTGAGTTATCTTGTGCCAAATGATTGATGAAGTGCAAATCATCAAGAAGGTATGATTCTAGACTTAGTACATTGGTTTTTGTGTACTAATATATTTGTCTAAGTGCTGGAATCAGAGAAAAGAGAAGAAAATAATTTGGCTGGAACAGCCAAGACTCAGCGCAGTCTGGCACACCGGACTGTTCGGTGGTGCACCGGATAGTGTCCGGTGCGCCAGGCCAGCCTCCGGTGAACAGGCCATTCTCGGGAACTGACGGCGGTGTACGGCTATAATACACCGGACTGTCCGGTGAGCCGTCTGCGGCAAAGTCGTCGCTCTCGAGAATCGTTCAACGGCGTACGGCTAAAATTCACCAGACGGTCAGGTGAGGCACCGGACTGTCCGGCAAGCCAACGGTCGACTGCGCAAACAGTCGGCCGCACAATCCGCGCGTAACGCGTGGCCGCGCCAACGGTCGGCAGGGGGCACCGGACTGTCCGGTGTGCACCGGACAGTGTCCGGTGCGCCAATGGCTCCATTTCTGCAACGGTTGGCTGTGCTATTTTAGGAAGGCAATCTGCACCGGACCATGAACAGTGCCTGTCCGGTGGTGCACTGGACTGTCCGGTGTGCCACCCGACAGAAGGCAAGAATTGCCTTCCCAGATTGCTTCCAACGGCTCCTAGCTGCCTTGGGGCTATAAAAGGGACCCCTAGGCGCATGGAGGAGTCACCCAAGCATTCTTTGATCATCTCTAAGCACCAAGACTCCATTCTCGCGCATTCGATTCTTTGTGATAAGTGACTTGAGCTCTAGTTGAGTAGTGAACTCCCCGCATTGTATTGTGAGCTCAAGTTGTGGCTTGTGTGCGTGTTTGTGTTCGTGCTTTGAGTCTTGTGTGTGTTGCGCTCCCCTCCCTTACTTCCGTGCTTCTTTGTGATCATCATTTGTAAGGGCGAGAGGCTCCAAAGTGTGGAGATTCCTCGCGAACGGGAGATAGTAAAAGAAAGCAAAACAGCGTGGTATTCAAGTTGATCATTGGATCACTTGAAAGGGGTTGAGAGCGACCCTCGTCCATTGGGATTAGGGATGGCAATGGGTCGGGTTCGGATCGGGTATGATAAATACCCGCCCGCGACAATACCCGCGGGTATTACTCATACCCGCCCACGTCTATACCCGCGGGTAGGATTTTGTACCCGTGCCCGTACCCATCGGGTATCGGGCGGGTATCGGATACCCGCGGGTATAATTACACTCCACACAAATAAAACACATGGTTGACAAATGACAAGGTAAAACAAAAAAATAAGACATAATAAATCTGATTACTGTTACATAAGCAAGCAATATATGAGTACATAGCGTTTACACTTGAACCAAACTTCAAAGTATTCAAATTATTCACTTCAACAAAACAGCAAAGGTCTCTTAGAGTCTTCAGTCTCGGACATGAACTTGGACTGTTGGGCAGCAAAGAACAAAAACAGCAAGGATATTTTAGTGTACACATGATTTTCTTTAGGCAGCCGGCAGGGACCAGGGTCGCTCACTCGCTCCTCGGATTGGAGGGACGCTGACGCAGGATTCTTGGAGACCGGCAGACGACAGGGAGCCAGGGACGCTGACGCAGGATTGGAGCCTCGCAGGTGCTCTGCCTTTCCATCCAGTACAAAGCAAAGTCTGAATATTTACAGGGTAATGAAAACAGCAAATAATGAAAAAACTGAAAAACTAGTGAAGTACTACGGATTACCCTCGTGTGCTAGGCCTTTCATCCGTACATCATTAACGATGCCTTGCAGAAGTTATTGTTGTGGTGTGCACCTGTTATCAAAGATTCACTAGCATCTCTCCTTCCACAAATTCCAAGCACTGTAGGTTATTGTACTTGCTCACTGCACCTCATCGCCTATTGGAGGGATTGCCGGATTGGATACTGGCTGGCCGGCGCTCGGTTTTGGTGGTGGCGGCTGATGGTGGAGGCTGGCTGGCGGCTGGCGCTCGGTTTCTGGCGGTGGCGGCTGAGAGACAGAGAGACGGTGAGACGGTGACTGGCTGACTGCGTGTGAGACTAGGGTTTCTGGTGATTGGTGAATAGAGATGGACATTGGGCTGGGCCGCCGGTTTTCTGGTGGGCTGAAATTGAAAAGTAAAAACTGAAATAATTTCGGATATCCGCCAAGACCCGTGGGTAAAAGATAAAACCCGTACCCGACCCGATTTTATCACGGGTCGGGTATGGGTGAGACCCGCGGGTTAAATTTCGTACCCGAACCCGAATCCGACGGGTCGGATATCCGTGGATACCCGAACCCGCGGGTAAAATTGCCATCCCTAATTGGGATGCCACAACGTGGAGTAGGCAAGTGTGATACTTGGCCGAACCACGGGATAAATCATCATGTCTCTTGTGCCTATTTTCATCGTGACTATTGTGTTTCACAAGAGCTCGGTCCTTAGCCACTTGTTTCTATTGAGCTAACACTAAACCAAGTTTTTGTGGCTACAAGTGTTTGATTTTTACAGGATCACCTATTCACCCCGCCTCTAGGTGCTCTAAGCTCCCGCTACTGTACTTTTTGATTCAGGAGCATATCATTCTTTCATAGCCACTAGTTTTGTGGAAAAGCATGGCATTCCCTCTACACACCTAGAAATTCCTTTGGTCACCCGAACCCCAGGGTCAGACCTTATGTGCCAGCTCAAATGCCCCCAAGTCAGAATTCTTTTAAGTGGGGTAGTATTCCTGGCAGACTTAGCCGTCTTGCCATCCCAAGGGATTGATGTGATCTTAGGAATGGATTGGTTAACCAAACACAAGGGCATCATAAGTTGCGCAAATAAGACCGTCCTTCTCACTGACCAGCAAGGAAAGTCGGTTTCATGTCAGGCTCAGCCACCCGCCAAGGATCCAATGGTGTTTAATCTAGCAAGCATATCTGTGGTAGAAGAATTCATGGATGTATTCCCAGAAGAATTGCCAGTAATGCCGCCAGAAAGAGAAGTGGAGTTCTACATAGATCTAATCCCCGGCACTGCGCCCATCGCCAAGAGACCATACTGCATGGCTCCCACCGAATTAGCAGAACTAAAACTTTAGATCACAGAGCTTCAACAAAAAGGGTACATTCATCCCAGCTCATCTCCTTGGGGAGCACCAGTCCTTTTCGTCACCAAAAAGGATGGAAGTATGAGGATGTGTATCCTTGAATGAGGTTTCAATCAAAAACAAGTATCCACTCCCTCGGATCGACGACCTCTTCGACCAGCTTCAAGGGGCCAAATATTTCTCCAAGATAGACCTAAGGTCAGGATATCACCAGTTGAGAATCAAGGAAGCAGATATTCAGAAGACCGTATTTGTCACCCGATACGGACAGTATGAATTCATAGTAATGCCCTTCGGACTAACCAACGCACCCGCCTTTTTCATGAACATCATGAATAAGGTATTCATGGAAGAGCTGGATAAGTTTGTCGTAGTCTTCATTGACGACATCCTTATCTACTCCAAGAGTCACGAAGATCATGAGCATCACCTCTGGATTGTCCTCGAAAGACTTAGAGCACATCAACTCTATGCTAAGCTCAGCAAATGCAAATTCTGGTTAGAAAAGATAGCCTTCCTTGGACATATCTTGACTGCAGAAGAATAGAAGTAGACCCGTCCAAGGTAGAAGCAGTATCCAAATGGAAGAAGCCATCCAACATTAGTGAAGTTCGAAGCTTTCTGGGAATGGTAGGATATTACCGCCGCTTTATCAAAGGATTCTCTAGCATAGCAAGACCTATGACCGAGCTCTTCAACAGGGGCGGACCCAGGCCCATGGCCGCCTAGGCCACGGCCCAGGGCGCATGCCCAAAATTTTTTTAGAAGAGCTATGTCCTCTGGCATTTGCTGGTCTAGTCTCTGGCCTCGTTGAGTCATAGTTATATGTATGTATATCCATCCAGCACAGTGCAAGCTTCGCAAGCACAGGATAACACACATGCAAGCAAGAACAGGCTACGACCACCTACATGTGTGCTGCAGATTTACATACTAGGCTAATAGCAAGGCCTCGGACAGCACATGCTAGGCTCCTGCTTGTCTAGAGAGATGGATAGAGGGAGAGACTAGAGACCAAATCATCGAGCTAGGATAAGCAAAAAATTCCCAAGCTAGCAAATGGTTCTAAACCGAAGATGCAAAAAAATTACAAGCCACAGGGCTTAGAAACTACTACCTCCATTTTCTTTTATTTGACCCAGCAAACGTCAAATAAAAAAGATCAGAGAGAGAGTACGAAACAAGATATTCTATACAACCATCTAATACCATAATCACCAAATAAAAGATCAAAAAGTTGCGACCAAATAAACAAGATCACATGGCTAGAAATTAAGTTTGAGATTGAGCCTCTATGGAGAGAGCTTTCTCATCTATGAATATCATTAAAACTGAGTTGCGTAATAAGACAGGAGACGAATGGCTTAACCATCGTATGATTTCCTTCAAGTCGCGTTCTTAATATGATTTCCTTCAAGGTTCTGGAGCAAGAAGCACTGATGTTGATGTTGACATGATACATTTGGAAAGAGCTACATCATAACTTGTATGTCATCTTTAACATCTATGACAACATTGTTTCGCCGTACAATTTTTATTTATATGCTACTATTAGAGTTTATGATCGCTTTGGCTGGCCCGGGTCTTAGCCAATTTCTGGGTCCGCCACTGCTCCTCAAGAAAGATAATAAGTTTGTGTGGACCCCGAAGTGTGAGGAAAGCTTCCAAATTATAAAGAAGAAGCTCACAACCGCACCTGTTTTGTCACTGCCAGACATCCATCAGGGTTTCATCGTCTTCTGTGATGCTTTAAGGCAAGGCTTAGGGTGTGTACTTATGCAAAATGAGAAAGTCATTGCCTATGCATCACACTTACTCAAGCCGCATGAGCAGAATTATCCCACACATGATCTGGAATTGGCAGCCATAGTGCATGCCCTAAAAATATGGAGACACTACCTGATTGGGAACAAATGTCACATCTTCACCGATCACAAGAGTCTGAAGTAAATTTTCACTCAACTAGACCTCAACCTCCGTCAGCGAAGATGGCTGGAATTGATCAAAGATTATGACCTTGAAATCCACTACCACCCCGGGAAGGCCAACGTGGTAGCAGATGCCCTCAGCCGAAAACCTTTCGGGAAGAAAAGAACCAACTTCTTAGAAGATTGGAAGAAAGAATTAGCTCAGCTGAATGCATGTCTGGGAGACAATGGCAGTCTAGAAGTCAAGCCAATGCTAGAAGACCTCATACGCAAGGCTCAACGCTCGGACACTGAGACAATAGGTCTTATGGAAAAAGCTCGTAAGGAACAACTTCCGGACTTCAGGACAGATGAGGAAGGAGTCCTTTGGTTCAAGAACCGTCTGTGTGTACCAAAAGGAGAGGCACAAGAAGTTCTGCTTGACGAAGCTCACAACTCAGCCTACTCCATCCACCTAGGGACCACCAAGATGTACCTAGACCTCAAAACCAGATACTGGTGGAGAGGGATGAAGAAAGAGATAGCACAATATGTGGCTCGGTGTGACACTTGCCAACGAACTAAGACCGAGCATCAGAAGCCTGCAGGTCTACTGCAACCTCTTCTAGTGCCCGAATGGAAGTGGGAAGAAATAGACATGGATTTTGTAACCGGACTGCCCCGGACCCAAAAAGGGAACGACTCTATCTGGGTGATAATAGACCGTCTTACCAAGGTAGCCCATTTCATCCCCAGTGAAAACTACCTTCGGAGGAGCCACCCTTGCCTGGATATATCTTAAAGAGATAGTCAGACACCATGGTATTCTATGGAAGATAGTGTCAGACAGGGGAACACAGTTCACCTCAAAATTTTGGATGAGCCTTCAGCAAGCTATGGGCACCAAGCTAGACTTCAGCACCGCCTATCACCCCTAGTCAGATGGTCAGACAGAAAGGGTCAACAAGGTCCTCGAGGATTTATTAAGAGCCTATGTGTTGACGTTTGACAGAAATTGGGAGTCCAGTTTGCCATATGCAGAGTTCTTGTATAACAACAGCTACCAGGCTAGTATCAAGATGTCACCATTCGAAGCATTGTATGGACGGAAGTGCCAAACCCTGCTAATGTGTTCCAACGTAGGGGAAAAGACACTAGAAAGACCTGCCTTCGTTAAAGAGGCAGAAGAGAAGGTTGCCCTAATCCGCAAAAGATTACTTGAAGCTCAGAGTCGGTAGAAGAGTTATGCGGACAACAGGCGGAGAGAACTCAGATTTAGGGAAGGAGACTTCGTCTACCTCAAGGTCTCCCCGATGCGTGGAGTCAAAAGGTTTCAAGTGAAAGGGAAGCTAGCTCCATGGTTCATCGGCCCCTATCCTATCATTGGCAGAGTAGGACCCGTAGCATACCGCCTTGAATTGCCAGAATCCATGCCAGATATCCAAATGTGTTTCACGTGTCCCAACTTCGCAAATGCCTGCAAGTACCAGAAAATCACATCGAAGAAGAGACAATCTAGATTAAGAAGGATCTTCAGTACCGAGAAAAGCTAGTAAAGATTCTTGACTCGGCAGTCCGAAAGACCCGCAACTCAGAAGTAAGACTCTGTAAAGTTCAGTGGAGCAGAGAAGGAGAAGAGGAAGCTACCTGGGAGAGTGAGGACTCCTTGAGGAGGGAATACCCTTACCTTTTCTCAAGCCCAGTCTGAATCTCGAGGGCGAGATTCCTATAAGTGGGGTAGGTTTGTAACATCCTAAAATTTAACCCCAAGGTTTGAAACCCTAATCTCCTAACCCCCCCCCTTAATTGCACCCTAGACTCCACCTCATAGGACATCTCATCTTATGCATACACTATGATTGTTAGAAGCACCTCACATAGAATTTTTTTTAGCACCTAAGATTATTTAGCTAATTATTTGTTCAAAAGAAAAGGAGATAAAAGAAATAGAAATAGAAATAAGAAATAGAAATAGAAAAAGAAAAAAAGAAAAATCCCCCCTCGGTTGGGCCGTTTCCGGCCCAAACCCTCTCTCTCTCGCGCGCGCCCGCACTTTTCTCCCCCCCCTCGCGGCCCAAGCGGCCAAACTCCCGCGCGCCCGCACTCCCCACCCCTCTGCCGCTGCTAGCCCGGCCCCACCCGTTAGCCGCACTCGCTCTCGCTCCCTCGCAACCACTCTCTCTGGCAAGCGGGTCCCGCTTGTCAGCACCTTCCTCGCGCCCGTGACCGGGCTAACGACGCGATCGCTGCCGGTCACCACCGCCCCGTCGTCTCGCCATTAACCCACTTGCCAGCCCGGTTGGCGCCTTGCGTCCCTATCCCCTTGCGCCAGCCCGAGCCATCCCGTCACCCCCCTGCCCGATCCGTCTCGTCGTCGCCACTGTGCGCCACCATCCCTGCCATGGCAAGCTCGTCGGTGCTCGCCAACTCTCGCCCCCTTCCCCACCCCAGACGCCTATAAAAGGACCACCCGAGCTCCCCCTTTCTCCACACCGGCCTCAGCCACTCCCTCTTCCCATCCCCGAGCTCGATTGAGCCAGCGCCACCACGCCCTTCCTCTGCTCTGGTGAGTCCCGCCCTCCTCCCTCTGTTAAGTCCTAGTCCAATTAATGTTGTTCTTGAGCTTCACCGTTCCCTCACGAGCACAACACACCCACCCCCTTTCCCTATTATGTACGGCAGCCTCACCAGCGATCCCACCGCCGCGGGTGCCCGCCACCTCGTCATGGACCGGCCATCCCAATCGCCCTCCGGCCAAATTGGCCCCACCACCGTAATCCCATGCCCCCGCCCGTGCCTTGCCACCACTTCGTCGTCACAGAACCGGGACCCCGACGGAGAACCGTCGTGGACCTCACCAGCGGTCGGGCTCCGACCGGTTCGCCCCCCCCCCCCCCCCCCCCCGTCACCCCCTCCTAGCACCGTCAGCCTCCCCCTCCCTCTAGCATGTGGGCCTGCGCCCATGGTGCCATCCCCACGCCGTTCCCCCGCTGGCGGGCCAAGTGGGCCGCCTGCCCGCGCGGCCGCGCGCGCCCGCGCTCGGCTGGGCCGAATTCCCCCCGGCCCGGTTAGATGAGGAAATCCCTTTTCTTTTTCTTTTTCCTTTTTCTTTTCCTATTTTCATATATATGTATATATATTGATATTTTATGCACCAAAAATAATCTAAATAAATTATAGGGCACAAAATAATAATGTCTAATAATTGGCACACCCCACCAAGTCACCATGATTGATGTACTGTTCATTACCTATTTTTGCTAGAAGAGGAGGGATCCGATCCTCCAGAATTTATAGCTCCGGAAGAAGGGCAAGAACCCGACCCCTTCAAAATAGATCTTTTGTGCCAGGAGAACTTCAACGAAGGCAAGTCCATTCTTCCCTTGATGCATAAATTACCTATTCTTTCTACCACTACCTAAGCCTAGATTAAGGGATGGGTCTTTTGCATTGTGAGGAGAGAGATAGCCCGCATTAACAAACATCTTTTGAGTACAAAATGTGGGATGAAAAAAGGGGCAGTGTTTTTACTAAACGATGTTTTCAAAAAGTGTATGATGAAGGGTATTTGTAAGTGCAATCAACCCCAAGTGAGGGTTTTGGTGATTTAATAACAAAACAAATAAGGGTACTAACAGTTTTTGTTTCCAATGTATGATTAGAAAGAAACAGAAACTTGAGGAAGCACAAAGGACTTCATGCAACGGACGTATAAAATTTTATGTAAAATCTTGAGTTGCATGATGTAATTCTTCCTTATTCTTTTCCGCACAGGTAAAGGTGTTTGCTATAGCTCAAGTCCCCAAATTCAAAATCTATTTTTGAAAACCAAAAATCACTTTAACATTATTTGGTTGACCATGTTTAGGTTTGAGAAACCTAGAGTGTTCTTGCTGAAAAGCAGCTGAACTTCTTCAACTGCAGCTGAGCTTTCCAGCTGAACTTAACTTCAGCTGAGTTGAGCTTCTTCAGCTGCAGCTGAGCTTTTCAGCTGAGCTGAACTTCAGCTGAGTTGAGCTTTCAACTCCAGCTGAACTTCAACTTCAGTTGTGGACCTCTTTGACCATACACCAGCTGAACTTGCCCCTGGGCAACTGAGCTGGGGTTTTCTCTCCTAAACTCTCTGGTCTAGACCAGCTGAACTGGTCCTGGGGGGCAGTTCAACTGGTCTCTGTCCCCTCTGACTTCTGACCTGCAGTCTGCCAGTCAGACTGGCAATCAGGTCATCAGGGTTGTCAGGGGGCGGTTCAACCGGCCTAGGGGGCGGTTCAACCGGTCCTGTACTGTCTGCCCAGCCTGCAGATCAGTCTACCAGTCAGTTTGGCAGTCAGACTAGCAGACAGTCTGCTGAGCTGTCAGGGGGCGGTTCAACCGGTTTTCTGCGGGGTTCCTGGTCAAACGGCTAGTTTTTGAGCCGTGACTATATATAGAACCCTCTCTCCCCCTTCTTCAATGTGGTTGTACACTTACACATTTATTGCTCACCTAACTTGAGACAAAGCACTCCTTTCTCCCATCTCTCTCACACTTAAATCTTCCTCAAGATTCAACCTTGTTGGAGGAGCTCTTGGGTGTGAGGTTTGTGCTTGTGCTCACGATTTGGCTTTCCTCTCCCATCTTTTTAAAAAGGCTTGAGCTTGTGCAAACCCCTCTTGTTCTTTCTTGGTGTTCTTGAAACCCTAGGTTTCAAGATCTTTTGAGGTTGCTTGGGAGTCTCCAAATTTGTGGACGACCCCAAGAAGTTTGTATCACCCGCTCCTTGAGCTGAGATAAGAAGAGATTGCCTTGACCTTTGTGGCCGGCTTTTGGAGGATTAGGGTTGAAAAAGACCCGGCCCTTTGTGGGCTCCTCAACGGGGAGTAGGACACCTTTGTGGTGTGGCCGAACCTCGGATTAAATCTTGTGTCTTGTGTTCTTGCTTGTCTTTAACTTAAGATATTTTTACTTGCAAGATTGACATATAGATTTTTCCGTAGAGTATATCTAGAAGTGAAATAGCCTTTACAAATTCATCTTCTCATTCTAACTTAGCTATACCTTACTTCTCAAAAGAACTCGCAAAATATTTTTTCGAGTAGATTATAGTCTAAAGTTTTAAAACAGTTGGATTGGTTCAGAGTGGTTCAACTTGCGCACGTAGCTGTTGAACCGGCCTGCACCAGTCGAACTGTGTATTTAACAATCTTTCGAAGTTTGTTGTGAAAATTTTCAGATTAGCCTATTCACCCCCCTCTAGTCTACTTTCAGTATTCACCCTCATCGCCTTGTGAGTGGGATGATCAGGGACTCCCTGGTTTAGGGGAGGGCCTAAGGTGATGGCTCAGCCGGGTTAGGTGTGAGTAGAAGGATTGTCCCCTCATATAAGGACCGGTTTGTCATTCTTCACTACCTGTACTCATGATAAGTACAACCACTCGAGACTGTATGGGCAGTCACTCAATCTAAACTCGTACGGTCCAAACCCCAGGGTTATGAAGGCTGGGGAGCACCGCGAGGATAAGGAGGGGGAATGTTTTGTCCGGTTTGGACATGGCGGTGGCCTGACTCCTTCCGGTATAACCGTTAAGGTAAGGACGTGCGAGGAAACAAAGAGATTCGGCATTCGAATCTCACGACGGTGAGATCGCAGAAACCGGACTAGTGGGTTTAGTGTACCCCTCTGCGCAGAGTTCAAACCTATTCGGATAGTCCATGTCCAATAGAATGGACGAGTCTGGTGTGGTATGACAATTAGTGTTTTATAACCTCCAGGAATAGGGAAATGTGTGAGTGGGTGTGTTTTTGGAAATGAAAATGATGCCACGGGAGCGGGAAGCTCAGTGGTGGTTGAGTGTGAAAATGTGCTATTTCCTTCTTTGGGAAAACCATCAAAGTATTGCCTTTCTCTTAAAAAGAAGAGTGACTTCAACTCCACCATATAAAGCATGTATTATATAGGTCCCTTTCTCTTTACGGGCGAGATGGGCTTGCGGAATACCTAGTGTATTCACCCAGATTTATTTATGTTTTTCAGCAGCTGAAGACTTCTTTTCTGCTATGCTTGATTAAGGGGGTTGTGTCTGCACCCAGTTCTGCCTGTGGCTCGGGCTAGTTTATCTTCTACTGCGCTTTGTTATTCTGGCTCTCTCTCGAGCTTGTACTCTGGTATTGTAACAACTTTTATTCAAACTCTGTACTATTTGAAGTAAGGAATGTGGTTACTAGCCTCCTAGGACTAGTAATTGTATCACATTTGAGTCCCAAAGGATCGGGATGCTTCATAAGTATTGTCTAGTAATTGTGGATGATTATTCTCGCTTCACTTGGGTATTCTTTTTGCAGGATAAATCTTAAACCCAAGAGACTTTAAAAGGATTCTTGAGACGAGCTCAAAATGAGTTCGGATTAAGGATCAAGAAGATAAGAAGCGATAATGGGACGGAGTTCAAGAATTCACAAATTGAAGGCTTCCTTGAGGAGGAGGGCATCAAGCATGAGTTCTCTTCTCCCTACATAACTCAACAAAATGGTGTAGTCGAGAGGAAGAATAGAACTCTACTTGACATGGCAAGGACCATGCTTGATGAGTACAAGACTCCGGACCAGTTTTGGGCCGAGGCGATTAACACCGCCTGCTACTCCATCAACCGGCTCTACCTTCACCGAATCCTCAAGAAGACATCATATGAACTCCTCACTGGTAAAAAACCCAATGTTTCATATTTTAGAGTCTTTGGTAGCAAATGTTTTATACTTGTTAAAAGAGGTAGAAAATCTATATTTGCTCCTAAGGCTGTAGAAGGTTTTTTACTAGGATATGACTCAAACACAAGGGCATATAGAGTCTTCAACAAATTCACTAGATTAGTTGAGGTTTCTTGTGACATTGTGTTTGATGAAACTAATGGCTCCCAAGTGGAGCAAGTTGATCTTGATGAGCTAGATGATGAAGAGGCTCCGTGCGTCACGCTAAGGAACATGTCCATTGGGGATGTGTGTCCTAAGAAATCCGAAGAGCCTCCACAAGCACAAGATCATCCATCATCTTCCAATCAAGCATCTCCACCAACCTAAGATGAGGAACCGGCTCAAGATAATGAAGAAGAAGATCAAGAGGATGAGCCACCTCAAGACGAGGTCAATGATCAAGGGGGAGATGATGAAGATAATGACAAGGAAGATGACCAAGAAGGACAGGATCAAAGACCGCCACACCCAAGAGTCTACTAGGCGATTCAAAGAGATCACCCCATGAACACCATCCTCGGTGATATTCATAAGGGGGTAACCACTCGATCTCGAGTCACACATTTTTGTGAGCATTACTCTTTTGTTTCCTCTATTGAGCCATATAGGGTAGAGGATGCACTAAGAGACTCGGATTGGGTGCTAGCAGTGCAAGAGGAGCTCAACAACTTCACAAGGAATGAGGTATGGCGTTTAGTTCCATGTCCTAACCAAAATGTTGTAGGTACCAAGTGGGTATTCCGCAACAAGCAAGATGAGCATGGTGTGGTGATAAGGAACAAAGCACGACTTGTGGCCAAGGGTTATTCACAAGTCGAAGGTTTGGATTTTGGAGAAACTTATGCACCCATAGCTAGGCTTGAGTCAATTCGTATGTTACTTGCCTATGCTACTTACCATGGCTTCAAGCTTTACCAAATGGACGTGAAAAGTGTATTCCTCAATGGACCAATCAAGGAAGAGGTCTATGTTGAGCAACCTCCTGGCTTTGAAGATAGTGAGTTTCCTAATCACGTTTATAAACTCTCAAATGCACTTTATGGGCTCAAGCAAGCCCCAAGAGCATGGTATGAATGCCTTCGAGATTTTTTTATCACTAATGGCTTCAAAGTCGGAAAAGCCGATCCTACTCTTTTTACTAAAACTATTGCAAAAGATTTGTTTGTATGCCAAATTTATGTTGATGATCATATTTGGGTCTACTAACAAATCTACTTATGAAGAGTTTAGTAGGATCATAGTTCAAAAATTCGAGATGTCTATGATGGGGGAGTTGAAGTATTTTCTAGGATTTCAAGTTAAGCAACTCCAAGAGGGCACCTTCATCAGCCAAACAAAGTACATTCAAGATATTCTTACAAAGTTTGGAATGAAGGATGCCAAACCCATCAAGACACCCATGGGAACTAATGGGCATCTCGACCTCGACACGGGAGGTAAATCTGTAGATCAAAAGGTATATCGGTCGATGCTAAGATCCCTACTCTATTTATGTGCATCTCGACATGATATTATGCTTTCCGTATGCATGTGTGCAAGGTTCCAAGCCGATCCTAAGGAAGTTCACCTTAGGGCCGTGAAAAGAATCTTGAGATATTTAGTTTATACTCCTAAGTTTGGTCTTTGGTACCCCAAGGGATCCTCTTTTGATTTATTAGGATATTCATAAGCTGATTGGGCAGGGTGTAAAATTGATAGGAAGAGCACATCAGGGACTTGTCAGTTTCTGGGGAGATCCCTGGTGTCTTGGGCTTCAAAGAAACAAAACTCAGTAGCTCTTTCTACCGCCGAAGCTGAGTACATTGCTGCAGGCCATTGTTGTGCGCAATTACTTTGGATGAGGCAAACCCTTAGGGACTATGGCTACAAATTTAGCAAAGTCCCTCTCCTATGTGATAATGAGAGTGCAATCCGCATGGCGGATAATCCCGTTGAACATAGCCGCACTAAGCACATAGCCATTCGGTATCACTTTCTGAGAGATCACCAACAAAGGGGGGATATCGAGATTGCTTATATAAACACCAAAGAACAACTAGCCGATATCTTTACCAAACCATTAGATGAGAAAACCTTTACCAAACTTAGGAATGAGCTAAACATTCTTGATTCTCATAACTTTGGTTGATACTTTGCACACATAGCTCATCTATATACCTTTGATCATATCTCTTTTATGTCTATGACTAATGTGTTTTCAAGTGTATTCTTATGCTTAGTCATAGAATTGAAAGGGAAATTGAGTATTCGGCAAAGACGGAGCTTCCACTCAACTCCATCGGTATTATTTACTCTTTGCCAGTATTCCGCTATCTCTCCACATTGGTATAATCTTTCACTCATATATTTTTTGCCAAAGGGGGAGAGCATTCAAAAGGGCTCACAGAGTCTCCGTTTTTGGCAATTAATGCCAAAGGGGGAGAGAAGAGTATTAGCCCAAAGCAAAAGGACCGCACCACCACCCATTTCAAAATTTTCGAAATAAAGTTTTAAATTAGTATCTTTCAAATTGGTATTCCTCTAATGAAAGTATCTCAATTGGTATATCTCAAAACCCTCTTGACAACTAAGAGGAGAGTTTCATTTAGGGGAGTTTTGTTTTAGTCAAAGGAAAAGCATCTGAATCAGGGGGAGAAAATTTCAAATCTTGAAAATGCTTCTTGTAATCTTACTCATATGCCTTTGACTATTTGCAAAAGGACTTTAAAAAGATTTTCCAAAAGAATTTGCAAAAACAAAACAAGTGGTGCAAATGTGGTCCAAAATGTTAAATAAGAAGAAAGCAATCCATGCATATCTATTGAAATGATAATATTGGTTTAATTCCAAGCAACCTATGCACTTACCATATGCAAACTAGTTCAATTCTGCACTTATATATTTTCTTTGGTTTATGTTGGCATCAATCACCAAAAAGGGGGAGATTGAAAGGGAAATAGGGTCAAACCTTTTCCTAAATAAATTTTGGTGGTTGAATTGCCCAACACAAACAAATTGGACTAACTAGTTTGCTCTAGATTATATGTCCTACAGGTGCCAAAGGTTCAACACAAACCAATAAAGAGAACAAGTTAGGGTTCAAAAATAAAGGAGCAAAAGAAACCGAAGGCAGCCTAGGTCTGGCGCATTGGACTGTCCGGTGCACCAGGGAGATCAACTTTGAACTCCTCAGCTTCAGGTTTCTGGAGAGCCGCTCCGCTATAATTCACCAGACTATCCAGTGTAACACCGGACTATCCGGTGTGCCAAGCGGAGCAACGGCTACTGCACCAACGGTCGTCTGCAAAAATGAACAGTGGCGTGAACAGTGTGCAGACAGTTCGCGCAGAGTCAGAGCAGAGCCAGAAGACGCACCGGATAGTGAACAGTGCTTGTCCGGTGTGGCACCGGACTGTCCGGTGCCCCAAGATGTCAGAGCTCCAACGTTCGAAACCGTCAGAACCCTAACGGTTGGGTGACGTGGGTGGCGCACCGGACTATCTGGTGCGCCCATCGACAGTAGCCCTCCCCATTGGCTGTTTTGGTGGTTGGGGCTATAAATACCCCCAACCACCACCATTCAAGGTATCCAAGTTTCCAGCAATTTGCATTCAATACAAGAGCTCTAGACTTCATTCCAAGACACAAAACAAAAGATCAAATCCTCTCTAAGTCCCAAACTCATTCCAAAGACTTAGTGGCTTGTGAGAGAGACATTTGTGTTCATTTGAGTTCTTGTCGCTTGGATCGCTTTTCTTCTTCCTCTATTCTTGTTCTCAAGCAACTTATAATCAAAGCAAGAGACACCAAGTTGTGGTGGTCCTTGTAGGGGTCTAAGTGACCCGTTTAATTAAGGAGAAAAGCTCACTCGGTCTAGGTGACCGTTTGAGAGAGGGAAAGGGTTGAAAGAGACCCGGTCTTTGTGTCCACCTCAATGGAGAGTAGGTTTGCAACCGAACCTCGGTAAAACAAATCACCATGTCATCCGCTTTATTTGCCTTTGATTTGTTTTTCACCTTCTCTCTCGGACTCGGATTTTATTCTAACGCTAACCACGACTTGTAGTTGTGCTTAAAGTTTGTAAATTTCAGATTCCGCCTATTCACCCCCCTCTAGGTGACTTTCAAAAACCGAAACTGAACTTATCGGTTTTCATTTCTAGAAAACCGATCGGTTTCTAATATTTGAAAAACCGAAGTTTTTTAAAACCAAAAAACCGAACCGAAATTCCAAAAAAAACCGAATGCCCAGCCCTAGACAGGAGCAAGCGGAGCAGCACGCTAGGAGGTCAGAGCAGAATTCAAAGTCCGCCCGCCCGCTTGCCCTGAACGTGAAAACATAAGCCACAAAGATGTTGGTGCATGCGTACTAAACACTCACTTCACCAGCAAAACTACAAACCCCACCAACAAAAGGACCAGCTGGCCGAAGCCGAACGACTGAGCTGCCGAGACCGCCCAGTTGGAGCCCAGCGGAGCGGGCGAGTAGTCGCCGGATCCCGTGCTGGTGCTGAGCATGACCACGACCCAGTCGCCCTCGCTCGCGATCCCGACATGGGAGAACTGGCTGTCGTTGAGGAACTGGTTGTACTATGACTTGGTGTAGTTGGTGAGGACGACGGCGGGGGCGAGGGCCGGCATGCACACGGCCGTCACCTGGCCATCCTCGGTCACTGACGCGTTGAGGTGGCAGCGGTCCACGTACTTGGGGTAGTCCGGGAACTGCTGCTCCGTGCCGATGACGGTGTTGGCGCCCGTCGTGTTGGTGCACTCCTGCCCCTTGAACTGCCTCGCGAGCTGCTCGGCCAGGCACGCCGCGTTCTTGTTCTCGGACAGCACCAGGACCTTGAGCGAGGACCTGTAGCTGTTGAGGCCCTTGAGGAGTTGCGTGTCATTACCTGAAAAGGGGAGGAGTTCAGTCAATTTCCTACCAGAACAACGCTAGATTTTGTAGTCAGAAGGCATGAGAATTATGAGTGATAGAGCACTTAGAATGGAACATGTGCGAGAGATTTTAGGTTCAAGCGAAGCCTGTATAAAAATACACTGTGTTCCCATTCTCAACGACACCTCTGCTCTGGGTGCAGATCTTGCAGCAAATGCCCGAGCTGACTCTAGGCATTGGATATCAATCATACTTGTGGTTAGCAGCAGACAGAAGAGCCTGAGCTCGTGCGGCTGCTAAAACAATTCCCAGCAACAATTCAAGCCACGATGCCACGTCCAACCGATTCGTATGTAGCTGGTGCACATTACCAGATCACTAGAAGGCGAGAACGCAGTGCGGCGCACCAGATCCGTGGGAACCCAGCCAGCTGCCAGCCTAGTGTGACGAGTCAGGAGAAGTGAGATGAAGAAGCTTACCGTCGGATCTGGCGCAGTGCAGGAGGGAGGAGGCGAGGACGAGGGCGCAGAGGAGGGAGATCCTGGAATCCATCCTCTTCATAGATCACCAAGGCGCTCCGCTGCTGCCTGCCTGCCTTGTTGCCTACCACAACAGGTATAGGCGGAGGCACCGCGAGCGAGGAGGAAGGAGGCCCGCGCCCGGATCTAAGCTCGGGACGGGGACGCCCAAATGGAAGCGACCGAGCGACGAGCTTGTCACCTGCGGTGAGCAAGCGGAGCGGGTGGAACAGGAGGGGCGCGGCGTAAGGGAGGACGGCGACCCGATGGTAGTGGATGGGATCTTCTCTGGGTGGGAGGTAGGGGAGGTCTTGGGGCGATGGCGGGGCGAGAATTCCGAGGGCGCGGCGAGATTTCTGAGGATGGGGACGACTCGTGGGGCGGTGACGGTGGAGGCAGGGGCATGGAGCACGATGGGGATGGAAGGGGCGCGGGAGGAGTATGGAAGGGGCGGGGGAGATGGCGCAACGCACGGGCACAGCCTTCCATTGATGCGATGCGAGATTTCAGGGGCGAGGCGGAAGGGCGCGGACGCGCGGCAGAACCGTGCACCACCCACCACTGTGGACGCCTACGATAGCCTCTTAGGAAATAGTAGAGATTATTAACTATTGCATAAAAACATCTTCATATGTAAGTTTAACGGGTCATCGCGAGAAACGGGGATGGAAATGCATTCTCATCCCCTGTCGGCGTTTCGACCCCAGGGGTCCCTGGACCGACGAGTAAATTGTCGCTGCGTGTCCCAGCCCAGAAGGGTCAGCGCGAGACAGAACACAAGGGGAAAACAATAAGGGGAACCGCTACTCGTGTTGTCCTGCGCCCAGGGCGGATGCGCTTGCAGTAGGGGGTTACAAGCGTTCGTGAGGGAGAGGAGAGAGTGAGCCTGCTCGTCAGCCCGTCCTCCCGCGCGGCCACCTCTTTCGTACGAGGGCCCTAGACCTTCCTTTTATAGACGTAAGGAGAGGGCCCAGGTGTACAATGGGGGGTGTAGCAGTGTGCTAACGTGTCCGGCAGAGAGGAGCTAGAGTCCTATGTACATGCCGACGTGGCTATCGGAGAGGTGTTGGTGCCCTGTTCATGTGACGTTGTGGCCATCGGAGGAGCGCTTAAACCCTGTAGAAGCACAGCTGTCGGGGCTGTCGAGACCTTGCTGACGTCTCCTTGCTTCCGTAGGGGGCTGAGAACCGCCGTCGTCATGGAGCACGCGGGGTGTCATCATTACTTGTTTTACCGGGGCGAGCCAGATGGGACACCGGTCTTGTTCCCCGTAGCCTGAGCTAGCTAGGGGTAGGGTAATGATGTACCCCCCTGCGACATGGTTGGCCCGAGCCCAAGGTCGGGCGAGGCGGAGGCTCCTCTGAGGTCGAGGCTGAGTCCGAGCCCTAGGGTCGGGCGAGGCGGAGACCGTCGTCCGAGGTCGAGGTTGAGTCTGAGCCCTGGGGTCGGGCGAGGCGGAGACCGTCGTCTGAGGTCGAGGCTGAGTCCGAGCCCTGGGGTCGGGCGAGGCAAAGACCATCGTCCGAGGTCGAGGTTGAGTCCGAGCCCTAGGGTCGGGCGAGGCGGAGACCGTCGTCCGAGGTCGAGGTTGAGTCCGAGCCCTAGGGTCGAGCGAGGCGGAGACCGTCGTCCGATGTCGAGGTTGAGTCTGAGCCCTGGGGTCGGGCGAGGCGAAGACCGTCTTCCAGGGTCGAGGTTGAGTCCGAGCCCTGGGGTCGGGCGAGGCGGAGACCGTCGTCCGAGGTCGAGGTTGAGTCCGAGCCCTGGGGTCGGGCGAGGCGGAGACCGTCTTCCGGGGTCGAGGTTGAGTCCGAGCCCTGGGGTCGAGCGAGGCGGAGCTTCCTATGGCGCCCGAGGCTGGACTTGGCTGCTGTGAGCCTCCCCTGGCGGGTGGCACAGCAGTCAGAGCAGTGCAGGCGACGCAGTTTTCCTATCAGGTTAGTCAGTGGAGGGGTGAAGTGACTGCGGTCACTTTGGCCTTGTCGACTGAGGAGCGTGCGTCAGGATAAGGTGTCATGCGATCCTTGCATTAAATGCTCTTGTGATGCGGTCGGTTGGCGTGGCGATCTGGCCAAGGTTGCTTCACTGCGAAGCCTGCCCGAGCTGGGCCTCGGGCGAGTCGAAGGTGCGCCAGTTACTTGAGGATGCCCTCGGGCGAGGCGTGAATCTGCCTTGGTCTACTATTCCTGCCTGAGGCTGGGCTCGGGCGAGGCGAGATCGTGTCCCTTGAGTGGACGGAGCCTTTGACCTGAATTGCGCCCATCAGGCCTTTGCAGCTTTGTGCTGATGGTGGT
The DNA here is from genome assembly GCA_029449295.1 of Zea luxurians. NCBI lineage: Eukaryota > Viridiplantae > Streptophyta > Magnoliopsida > Poales > Poaceae > Zea > Zea luxurians. The sequence continues at coordinate 45,676,317 of JAOPSE010000005.1, read as the reverse complement.
TACCAGCCGAGTTTAGGAGTCTTGGGGGTACCCCTAATTATGGTCCCCGACAGTAGCCCCCGAGCCTCAAAGGGAGTGTTGGTACTCGCTTGGAGGCTTTGTCGCACTTTTTTGCAAGGGGACCGGCCTTTCTTGGTCAAACTTCGTTCCGGTGGGTGCACGCGAGCGCACCCGCCGGGTGTAGCCCCCGAGGCCTCGGAGGAGTGGTTTGACTCCTTCGAGGTCTTAGTGCCTTTCGTGATGCCTCGGCCGGTCTGGTTGTTCCCTCATGCGATCTGGTCGTTGCCCGGGTGCATGGTCAGGTTCCGAGTTCTCAGGCTGGTATGTTGATGCTGTCAACGGTTTGGCCGGAGCCAGGTTCGCGAGAGCAGCCCTCGAGCCTCTGCACAGGGCGAGAGGACGGTCAGGGACTGACTCGGCTTTTTTCATACACCCCTTCGTCGCCTTTCCGCAAGGAGGAGGGGGAAAGCGCCATGTTGCCCTCGGAGAGCGCCGAACATGGTGTCTCCGGTGAGTTGCTAACGGGTGATCCGAGTGGACGCTCGTGCCCTGTTCGATAAGGGTCGGCTAGTGGCCCAGAGGCGCGCTCCAAAAGTACCTGCAGGTGATTTGCCGGACCCGGTACCGTTTGATAGGGTCCGAGGGCTCGATGCGTCCCTCCGATGGGATTCCATTACAGAATCGCTCCTGCTGGTCTCGGAAATGTCCTAGGGTACCTCGGGAGCGTAGCCCGAGCCTTGGTTATGTATCGAACGTACCCAGAGCCATCCCTCACTCTGCATGCTCTGGGGCGACTGTTGAACCCTTCGGGGGGCCAGCCTACGAACCCCTGATCATTAGTGGGCGCGAAGCCCGAGTGGCCTGAGGCGGCTATCGAACCCTTCCGAGGGGCCAGCCTTCGAACCTCTGACCAGTAGTGGGCGCGGAGCCCGAGTACTCTGAGGCGGCTGTCGAACCCTTCCGAGGGGCCAGCCTTCGAACCTCTGATCAGTAGGAGGGCTCGGGGCCCGCTTCCTTCGTGAAGAAGGATCCCTTTCGGAGTATCCCCTTTCCCGGTCCCTGTAGCAAGAGAGAGAAAGGGGAAGAGGAAAAGGATACGAAATTGAACGACGTGGCGCACCTTTTTTTGACGCGGTCATTATGGCGGAGGTGAAGCGTCGCCCGCTTCGCCTGCCAAAGGTATCGCCTGCCCTGCCGCGGAGTTAATGCAACGGGACGAGTGGTTCGCAGAGCAGCCGTTGTGCATGCGCGAGCCATTCAAGGAACGGAACACGGGCGTGTCGTCTTCACGCCGTGGGAGAGGGCCCTCCTGCTGCTCCAGGAGGGAACATGAGCATGTAGACGATCTGACCGTCGCTTCCGCTCGCCTGCTGCCGCCATTACTGTCGGCCCACTTCTGGCCATATCGACCGTCGTGCCTTCTCCCGCGGCTGACTGACCCGTGACCGGCGTGTTTGGCTGGCACTGCTGGTCCACGCGTAGGGTTGCCTTGAATTGCGGCACCGGTTCTGCAGTCGAGAAGGCGCGGCGCTGGCGCAAGTGGCGCTGCAGTTTTTCGCACGTAGTAACCAGCGTGCCGGTTACATGATGTGTGGGCCTGGGACTCCATGCTGGACGCGTTGAAGTCAAAAGGGTGCATCCCCATGGCGCGGTTGCATGCTGCCTGCATGGCGGTCCGCCCTTTCACCCGCTGGTTTAGGCGAAGACGGGGGAGTGCTTGTAACCGCTGGGCAGTTACACGCTCCGCGCACGGCGGTTTGGCTTCTTCTGTCCAGGGCCAGCTTGCATGTCGTGTGGGACCTAGCCCCCGTGTCGTAGGGGGAGGACCTTTGAGCGCGTTGGTGAAGACTTAGCCCGCGACGCCTGAGGACGCGAGTGGGGTGAGTTGCCTTTAAAAAGGGAAAGGCTCCCTAGGTGGCAGTCACGCCTCCGCATTCTCTTCATGCATTGCGCCCTTCCACCTTCCAAGCCCCCGGATGGGGTGCCCCAGCGTCGTCTTGCTCCTGCTGCCGTTGGAGGAGCGCAACTTCGCGGAAGTCGGCACCTTTTAGCCATCGCTCAGCTTCAAGGATTTTCATCAGGCAGCCCGGTTGCATCTCCTCACCAATGGTCACCCAAGACGGTGACCACCAGTTCGATGGTGGGGAGAAGCAAGCCGTGTTGCGGCCTCTGCCCCACCCTCAGCTTCAAGGATCTTCATCATCCTTGCTGGGGCGGAGGGCGAGGCGAGCCGGAGCTCTGCCTTCGCGTGGGCTGGCGTCCCGCCTCTTCCTCCGGCATCTAGGGGTGGAAACCATCCTCCAGCTCTACGGAGGAAGCGTCCTCCAGCCATGCCAGGGAAGGCCAACTGCTACTGCCCAGCCAGGGTGCAGCATTCCGTCCTCAGTCCGGGCGGTGGTGGCCAGCCGCACCAGGGGGTCTCACAACACGTCGTACGCCATGAGGGCGGTACTCGTGTTCTGGGACGGTCCCATTCTTGTTTTTTGTGGCGAGGACGGGAGTGAGGACCTGCTGGTGCGCTTTGGGGCGGCCAGCGCTCGCTGGTGCGGTGTTGGCGGACAGGTGGGCGTCACCGTCGGTGCTGTGGTGGCAGCAGCCGGAGAAGGTTTCTCCGCTGACGAGATCGCCAACTCCGCTCGCACCCCTGGACCTCTGTCTCCCTGGCTTGAATGGCTGGCTCTCGTCCTTCGTGGGCGAGGGCTTTTCTGCCGCAGGGTTTGCCCTGAAGCCGTTGCTGCAGCTGTCTTGCCGCCCGGGACGGAGGTCGTTGTCGCCGCTGCTGGAGCGGTTGCCGGTGAGCCGCTTGGAGTTCGTCGTCCCGCGGGCCTCCTAGTATGGAGGTTGTTCATACCCTCGGGAGTGGAACCAGAGTCCCGTCTGTAATGACATCTTGAGTGCCGGTGTATGTTCATTGCGGCTGTCGGGGCCTGAACATCTGTGTATTTGGGCGTAAAGCCGTGTTTGTTCCCCATTTCGAGCACCAGGTCTCGCATGTGGGCTAGCCGAACCGCTTAACCAAGTGTGAGTTGCCCTGCGCAGAAGGTGACGAGTGAGGTATCCGTATCCCGGAGGTGTAGGAGTCCCTCGGCTCGGTCGGCCTTGCCACTCAAGGTTTCTCTCGCCCAATTAAAGAAACCCTCGGCCGCTTTGCGATGAGCCAGAGCCGGAGGCAGCGGTGTCAGCATGGACAGAGGCGGAGTTGGCTCGAAAAGGGGGCTTCGTCGGCCCAGGCCGAGGAGGCGTAGCAGCGGTGGCCGGAGCCTGGCCGGGTCGTCTACTGGCGGGACCAACCTCAGAGTCGGGCTGCCGAGGCCACGAGCCGGGCTGGTGTCCTCGGGGGACAGCTGGCTGAGGCCACGGAGCGACCGGACAAGCCGTCTGCTTGGGCCGAGTTCCTGGAGGAGACCCTGGCGGTGATGGCCCAGGTGTGGTGCTGACATCTTCCTTTGAGGTGGAGATCCTTCGCCCGTGTTGCCGTCTGAGGCCAGGTCGGATTCCGCCGAAGGTGGAGACGATGCCGAGAGTGCTGCTGCTCCCCCTATTGATGTCTGAACCTGTGGGAACAGTTTGTCTGTAGTGTGCGTATGTTTTTTGTGGCCGCCGAGGCCCAAACATGTCATTGTCGTGTTATAAAGCTGTGTTTCTTTTCCTCTTGTTTCGAGTATCAGGACTTGCTTGTCGGTAGCAGAATCGTTTATCCGAGCGAGAGTTACTTATCGCGGAAGGTGATGAGTGAGGTATCCGTATCCCGGAGGCGTAGGAGTCCCTCGGCTCGGTCGACCTTCGCCGCTTACGTGTACTCTTGCTCGTCCGCGGGATTCTGTTATCGGTATAGTCGAGAAGGCACGAAAAATCGTTTCGGCAGAAAAGTTTTCGAGCGTTAAGACTTGTTCGGTTAGCAGGATCGCTAATACAAGCGTGAGTTACTTATCGCAGAAGGTGATGAGTGAGGTATCCGTATCCCACAGGCGTAGGAGTCCCTCGGCTCGGTCGGCCTTGCCGCTTACGTGTACTTTGTCGTTTTCAGGATCCCACTATCGACGTAGTCAAAAAGCACGAAAGATGTTCTGGCCGAAAGACTTTTTCCGAGGAAAATTTTGACGCAGAGGGGGTTCCCCCCTTCTAGCCCCCAAGGGAGGGTCGGGCTTTGCCGAGGCAAGGCTGACCCTTCCTTGATGGTTAGACTTTATTTGTGTATGTAAACGAGGTATATGAACAACTTGAAAACATCTTAAGGGTAGAAGCGACGTAGCTGTCGGATGTTCCAAGCGTTGCTGTAGACCTCACCTTGACTGTTGGCCAGCTTGTATGTTCCGGGCTTCAAAGTCTTGGCGATGATGAATGGCCCTTCCCAGGGAGGCGTGAGCTTGTGGCGCCCTTGGGCATCTTGTCGTAGCCGAAGCACCAAGTCGCCCACCTGGAGGTCTCGGGACCGAACCCCTCGGGCGTGGTAGCGTCGTAGGGACTACTGATACCGCGCTGAGTGTAGTAAGGCCATGTCCCGAGCCTCTTCCAGCTGGTCCAGCGAGTATTCTCGGTTGGTCTGGTTGCTTCGGGCGTCGTATGCCCTCGTCCTCAGGGAGCCGTATTCTAAGTCTGTGGGCAAGATAGCCTCGGCCCCATAGACTAGAAAAAACGGCGTGAAGCCCGTGGCTCGGCTTGGCGTCGTCCTCAGACTCCAGACCACCAAGGGGAGTTCCTTCATCCATCGCCTGCCGAACTTGTTGAGGTCGTTGTAGATTCTCGGCTTGAGTCCCTGTAGAATCATGCCGTTGGCACGCTCTACCTGCCCATTCGTCATGGGGTGAGCTACAGCGGCCCAGTCCACCCGGATGTGGTGGTCCTCGCAGAAGTCCAGGAACTTCCTGCCGGTGAACTGGGTGCCGTTGTCGGTGATGATGGAGTTCAGGACTCCAAAGCGATGGATGATGTTGGTGAAGAACGCCACCGCCTGTTCGGACCTGATGCTGTTTAGGGGTCGGACCTCAATCCACTTGGAGAATTTGTCGATAGCGACCAGCAGGTGCGTGAAGCCCCCGGGTGCTTTCTACAAGGGACCGACGAGGTCCAGACCCCACACAGCAAATGGCCAGGTGATGGGTATTGTTTGCAGAGCCTGAGCGGGCAAGTGGGTCTGCCTTGCGTAGAATTGACACCCTTGGCAGGTGTGTACAATCCTAGTGGCGTCGGCCACCGCGGCTGGCTAGTAGAAACCTTGTCGGAAGGCGTTTCCAACGAGGGCTCGAGGCGCTGCGTGGTGACCGCAAGCCCCCGAGTGTATTTCTTGCAATAACTCCTAACCTTCAGCAATGGATATGCATCGCTGGAGGATGCCTGAGGGGCTGCGGTGGTAGAGCTCCTTTCCGTCACTTAGCAAGACGAACGACTTGGCGCGCCGCGCCAATCGCCGAGCCTGGTTCCGTCGAGGGGTAGCTCTCCTCGGTGGAGATATTGTAGGTACGGGGTCTGCTAGTTTCGATTAGGCGGGATCCCATTCTGCTCCTCCTCGATGGGCAGTGCCTCACCCTCGGCGGTCGAGGGTGCCTCGGGTTGAGCCGAGGGTGCCTCGGGCTGAGCTGAAGGTGCCTCGGGCAGGGCCGAGGTCTTCTCGGGCTCGGGCGTGTCGTCGGTCTTGACGGAGGGTTGATGTAGGTCTCGGGAGAAGACGTCCAGGGGGACCGTTGTCCGCCCCGAGGCTATTTTAGCCAGCTCGTCCGCAGTCTTGTTGTAGCGTCGGGCGACGTGGTTGAGCTCGAGCCCATAGAACTTGTCTTCTAGGCGCCGAACCTCGTTGCAGTAGGCTTCCATCTTCGGGTCGCGGCAGTGGGAGTTCTTCATGACTTGGTCGATGACAAGCTGCGAGTCGCCACGAGCGTCAAGGCACCAAACCCCTAGCTCGATGGCGATGCGCAACCCGTTAATCAGAGCCTCGTACTCGGCCACGTTGTTGGACGCCGGGAAATGGAGGCGCAGCACGTAGCGGAGGTGCTTCCCGAGGGGTGAGATGAAGAGAAGGCCCGTGCCCACTCCTGTTTTCATCAACGACCCGTCGAAAAACATGGTCCAGAGTTCTGGTTGGATCGGAGCTGCTGGAAGCTGGGTGTCGACCCATTCTGCCACGAAATCCGCCAAGACTTGGGATTTGATGGCCTTCCGAGGGGCAAACGAGACTGTCTCGCCCATGATCTCTACCGCCCACTTTGCAATCCTACCCGAGTCCTCTCGACACTGGATGATCTCCCCCAGGTGGAAGGATGACACCACAGTCACCGGATGAGACTCGAAGTAGTGTCGCAACTTTCGCCGCGTCAGAACTACCGCGTATAGTAGCTTCTGAATTTGCGGGTAGCGGATTTTGGTCTCGGACAGTACCTCACTGATGAAGTAGACCGGCCTCTGGATGAGCAATGCATGCCCTTCTTCTCGTCTCTTGACTACGATCGCGGCGCTGACCACCTGAGTGGTTGCGGCTACGTAGATCAGGAGAGCTTCTCCGGCAGCGGGGGGCACCAGGATGGACGCGCTTGTAAGGAGCGCCTTCAAGTTCCTGAGGGCTTCCTCAGCCTCGGGGGTCCAAGTGAAGCGCTCGGTCTTCCTTAAGAGGCGGTATAGGGGCAGGCCTCTTTCGCCGAGGCGCGAGATGAAACGGCTCAAAGCCGCAAGGCACCCCATGACCCTCTGTACTCCTTTCAAGTCCTTGATAGGCCCCATGTTGGTGATGGCCGCGATTTTCTCCGGGTTGGCCTCGATGCCCCGCTCGGAGACAATGAACCCCAGGAGCATGCCTCGGGGGACTCCGAAGACACACTTCTCGGGATTGAGCTTTACACCTTTCGCTTTGAGACACTTGAATGTCGTTTCAAGGTCGGAGAGGAGGTCGTAGGCTTTCCTCGTCTTGACTACGATGTCATCGACATAAGCCTCGACCGTTCGGCCAATGTGTTGTCCGAACACGTGGTTCATGCACCTTTGGTATGTCGCGCCTGCATTCCTTAAACCGAATGGCATAGTAATATAGCAGTACATGCCAAAGGGTGTGATGAAAGAAGTCGCGAGCTGGTCGGACTCTTTCATCCTGATCTGGTGATACCCTGAGTAGGCATCAAGGAATGACAGGGTTTCGCACCCAGCAGTGGAATCCACGATTTGATCGATGCGAGGCAGAGGGTAGGGAACCTTCGGACATGCTTTGTTTAGACCAGTGTAGTCCACACACATCCGCCATTTCCCACCTTTCTTTTTCACAAGCACAGGGTTGGCTAGCCATTCGGGATGGAATACCTCTTTGATGAACCCTGCAGCCATCAGCTTGTGGATCTCCTCGCCTATGGCTCTGCGCTTTTCTTCGTCGAATCGGCGCAGAGGCTGCTTCACGGGTCGGGCTCCAGCTCGGATATCCAGCGAGTGCTCGGCGACATCCCTCGGTATGCCAGGCATGTCCGAGGGACTCCACACAAAAACCTCAGCGTTTGCACGGAGAAAGTCGACGAGCACTGCTTCCTGTTTGGGGTCGAGCTCGGAGCTGATCCGTACTTGCTTGGAGGCGTCGTTGCTGGGGTCAAGAGGGACAGACTTAACCGCCTCTGCTGGCTCAAAGTTGCTGGCGTGGTGTTTTGCATCTGGCACCTCCTTGGAGAGGCTCTCCAGGTCGGCGATGAGGGCCTCGGACTCGGCGAGGGCCTCAACATACTCCACGCACTCCATGTCGCATTCGTACGCGTGTCGGTACGTGGAGCTGATGGTGATGACCCCGTTGGGGCCCGGCATCTTGAGTTTGAGGTAGGTGTAGTTGGGGACGACCATGAACTTGGTGTAGCATGGTCTCCCCAGCACTGCGTGGTAGGTTCCTCGGAACCCGACCACCTCGAACGTGAGGGTTTCCTTTCGGAAGTTGGAGGGAGTCCCGAAGCAGACGGGCAGATCGAGTTGCCAGAGGGGTTGGACGTGCTTCCCGGGGATGATCCCGTGAAAGGGCGCCGCACCGGCCCGGATCATGGACAAATCGATCTGCAAGAGCCCGAGGGTCTCGGCATAGATGATGTTGAGGCTGCTGCCTCCGTCCATGAGGACCTTGGTAAGCCTGACGTTGCTGATGACGGGATCAACAACGAGCGGGTACTTCCCCGGGTTCGGCACGCGGTCGGGGTGGTCGCCTTGGTCGAAGGTGATGGGCTTGTCGGACTAGTCTAGGTAGACTGGCGCCGCCACCTTCACCGAGCAGACCTCCCGGCGCTCTTGCTTGCGGTGCCAAGCCGAGGCGTTCGCCACCCGCCCACCGTAGATCATGAAGCAGTCATGGACCTCGGGGAACTCCTCTGCCTTGTGGCCTTCCTTCTTGTCGTTGTCGTGGGTTTTGCCACCTTCTGTCGGTGGCCCGACCTTGTGGAAGTAGCGCCGAAGCATGACATACTCCTCAAGGGTGTGCTTGACGGGGCCCTGATGATAGGGGCACGACTCATTGAGCATCTTGTCGAACAGGTTGGCCCCTCCGGGAGGCTTCCGGGGGTTCCTGTGCTCGGTGGCGGCGACAAGATCTGCGTCGGCGGCGTCGCGTTTCGCTAGCAACTTCTTCTTGCCCTTCTTCGTGCTGCGCTGAGCGGACGCCTCGGGGACGTCTTCCTTCGGGCGCCCCTGAGGCTGCTTGTCCTTCCGGAAGATGGCCTTGACCGCCTCCTGGCCAGAGGCGAACTTGGAGGCGATGTCCATCAGCTCGCTCGCCCTGGTGGGAGTCTTGAGACCCAGCTTGCTCACCAGGTCGCGGAAAGTGGTGCCGGCAAGGAACGCGCCGATGACATCTGAGTCGGTGATGTTGGGCAGCTCGGTGCGCTGCTTCGAAAATCACCGGATGTAGTCCCGCAGGGATTCTCCCGGCTGCTGGCGGCAGCTTCGGAGATCCCAGGAGTTCCCAGGGTGCACGTATGTGCCCTGGAAGTTTCCGACGAAAGCTTTGACCAGGTCGTCCCATATGGAGATCTACGCGGGAGGCAGATGCTCCAGCCAGGCTCGAGCGGCGTCGGAGAGGAACAGGGGGAGGTTGCGGATGATGAGGTTGTCATCGTCCGTTCCACCCAGCTGGTAGGCCAGCTGGTAGTCCGCGAGCCACAGTTTCGACCTTGTTTCCCCCGAGTACTTGGTGATGGTAGTCGGGGTCCGGAACCGGGTCGGGAACGGCGCCAGTCGTATGGCCCGGCTGAAAGCTTGCGGACCGGGTGGTTCGGGCGAGGGGCTCCGATCCTCCCCGCTGTTGTAGCGTCCCCCACGCCTGGGGTGGTAGCCTCGGCACACCTTCTCGTCGAGGTGGGCTCGACGGTCGCGGCGATGGTGCTCGTCGCCGTGGCGACCCGGGGCCACAGGCGCTGTGTCCCACGTGCGCCCGGTGTGGACCGAGGCTTCCCGCATGAATCGGGAAGTCGCGGCGCGATGCTCCGCGGGGTACCCCTGCCTTCGGGAGGCAGAGCTTTCGGCTCGTCGGACCGCGGCATCCTCCAGGAGATTCTTGAGTTCTCCCTGGATACGCCGCCCCTCGGTGGTGGATGATTCCGGCATCGCTCGGAGTAGTATTGCTGCTGCAGCCAGGTTCTGGCCGACCCCACTGGAAGCCGGGGGCAGCCTTGCCCTGGCATCGTCAGCGATGTGGTGTTGGACGTCCTGGGGCAGATGATGCGCTTCTCTGGCTGGTGCTTGGCCTGCCCACTCCTGCCCGATGTTCTGCCGGAGCTGCACAAGTTGTCCTGCTTCCTCGTCGAGCCTGGCCTGCATCTCGCGGATTTGCTCGAGCTATGCGTCCTGACCCCCCGCAGGGACTGGGACCACAGCTAGCTCCCGAAGGATGTCAACGCGAGGCGCAGGCCTAGGGGGATCGTCGTCCTCCGGCATACCAAGGTGGTTGCCTTCGTCGAGACCCCCTAGATCGACGTGGAAACATTCGCGACTTGGGCCACAGTCCTCGTCGCCGAGGCTGCGGCTATCATCGGAGCAATCGGAGAGGCAGTAGTCACATGTGGTCATGAAGTCCCACATGGCACTGGGGTTCCCGAGCCCGGAGAGATCCCAACCATAGTCGGGCTCGTCATCTTCCTCGGAACCCTGGGGCCCATAGGTCGAGACGGCCGTCAATCAGTCCCAGGTTGACCACATATGATACCCCGGAAGGTTCAGATATGCCTTTATGAAAGCATCCACCGAAACGGGGTCGCTTGGTGGGTCGAAGCTGAATCTAAAAGGCAAAGGGTGGAAAACGGACGGTACCTCTTGATCGACGGATGGTGACGGAGTCACGTCGGAGACGGACTGCACCGTTATCTCAGTTTCGAGGCTAACGCCCAGCAGGTCCTTTGCGAGCGTGCTGGCGTCATCCGTCCACTTGGGGTTGGCGTGTTGTGGGGAAACAACGCCCGTCTTTGTCTCAGACGCGAGGTCGACGCCCGACGTGTCCCTCGCTGGGGCGTCGACATCGTCGACTCGCTCGACAGCCGACGAGGTGCCGCCTCCTGCTTGGCCATGGTTGCCCCGCCTCCTCCTCCGTCGGTGGGGAAGGTGACGGGACAGACTCGGATGCTGTTCTTCCGCCATGCGGGGAAGACGTCGTCGATTCCGCCGCCGGCGGGCGGGCTGACGGCCGCCATTGTCGTTGTCGCGCGACGGAGGAAGGAGTACCATGTCGTAGCTGCTGTCGAGGGACATGAACTCAAGACTCCCGAAACGGAGCAGCGTCCCAGGTTGGAGAGGTTGATGGAGACTACCCATCTGGAGCTTGACGGGAAGTTGTTCGTCAACACGCAGCAGGCCCCTACCTGGCGCGCCAACTGTCGGCGTTTCGACCCCGGGGGGGTCCCTGGACCGACGAGTAAATTGTCCCTGCGTGTCCCAGCCCAGATGGGTCGGCGCGAGACGGAACACAAGGGGGAAAACAATAAGGGGAACCGCGACTCGTGTTGTCCTACGCCCAGGGCGGATGCGCTTGCAGTAGGGGGTTACAAGCGTTCGCGAGGGAGAGGAGAGAGTGAGCCTGCTCGTCAGCCCGTCCTCCAGTGCGGCCACCTCTTTCGTACGAAGGCCCTGGACTAGGGGTGTAATCGGATCGAATACGGACGGATATCAATGAAATCATATTTGTTTTCATATTTTTAGTCGGATTCGAATTCAAATACGGATAGTTTCGAATACGAATACAAATACGGATGTTCTCGAATACAAATACGGATAGTCGTGGATCGAATACGAAGCTAATCGGACACGGATAGCGTCGGTAACGAATATTTTTGTCGGATATCGTGTAAGACACCATTCCACACATATCATAGTTATAATCATTTAGCCCCTCCTTTAGTCCAAATATTTTTGAGGATTATATGTGCACATATGCTACACCTCCATAAAAATCCATGAATTTCTAAGGCTATTTTGAATGTTATTAATTTCTTTATGTAGAAAATCATTAAAATGCAATTAAATTCATAAAATAATGATAACTATGATATGTGGTTTCACGTGTTATTATGATATGTGGTTTCACTTATTATTATGGTGGTTTCACATGTAATCATTATGGGTTTCACAAATAAGTGGAAATGAAATGAAATAATTGATGACATATTGTGGTTTTTATGGTTCAAACATTTTTGAGATGCTATATGGACATATGTTACTCATACTCCAAATTTCGTGAATTTCTGAGACTATTTGTATATTATTAATTTCTTTTTGCAGAAAATCATCAAAATGCATTTAAATCCATATAATATTATAGTATCGACCAAAAATTGCAAATAAGTTATCAAGACTAATAAACATTCCATAAGAAGATAACCTCAAGTCCCTACATGAAAATGAGAAAGTGGAGTAAATGTTATGTTGAAACTTGGATACTTAAGCTGATTTCACGTGTAACTCACACAACAAGTGTAAGAAAATAAAAAGAATCACTGGCATCTTATGGACTTTATGGCCCAAACATTTTTTAGAATTTTATGTAGACAAATGTTAACCCTCCGTCAAATTTTATGAATTTCTAAGGCTATTTGTGTATTATTAATTTCTTTCTAAAAAATCATCAAAATGTAATTAAAATCATAAAATAATCTAGTGTCTACCAAAAATTGCAAATAAGTTACCAGGACCAATAAACATTCTATTAAAGATAATATGAAGTCTCTATATGAAAATAATAAAGTGAAGTATTGATTATGTTAAAATTTGGATAGTTAAGGTGATAACACATGTAACTCACGTAACAAGTGAAAGTGATTTGAAATAAATGTTGGCAATATTTAGATTTTATGGCTCAAACATTTTTGAGGATGCTATATGGGCATATATTGCTCCTCCGTCAAATTTCATGATTTTTTGAGACTATTTATGTATTATTATAATTTTTTCTACAGAAAATTATCAAAATGCATTTAAATTCATAAAATATTCCACTGTCGATCGAAAATTGCAAATATGTTACCAGGAACAATAAACATTATATAAGAACATAACCTCAAATCCCCATATGAAAATAATAAAGTGAAGTATTGAATATGTTGAAATTTGGATATTTAGGGCGATTTCGCATGTAACTATCCGAACATCTGAAATCTGGTAAGATATCTGGGTAGATGTCCGGATATCCGAAATATGAAATCCGGACAGTTATCCGAGAAGATATCCGGATATCCAAAATCCGACGGATATCAGTCATATCATATTCATATCCGATATCCGAACTGTACTATCCGAATTCGAAATCCGAAAATTCTGCGGATATCCGAAAAAACTATCCAACCGAATAATTAGCCTCTTCGGACGGTCGGATGGTCGGATAATATCCGTACCGTTTACACCCCTACCCTGGACCTTCGTTTTATAGACGTAAGGAGAGGGCCCAGGTGTACAATGGGGGTGTAGCAGTGTGCTAACGTGTCCGGCAGAGAGGAGCTAGAGTCCTATGTACATGCCGACGTGGCTGTCGGAGAGGTGTTGGTGCCCTGTTCATGTGACGTCGTGACCGTCAGAGGAGCGCTTAAACCCTGTAGAAGCACAACTGTCGGGGCTGTCGGGACCTTGATGACGTCTCCTTGCTTCCGTAGGGAGCTGAGAACCGCCGTCGTCATGGAGCACGCGGGGTGTCATCATTACTTGTTTTACCGGGGCGAGCCAGATGGGACGCCGGTCTTGTTCCCCGTAGCCTGAGCTAGCTAGGGGTAGGGTAATGATGTACCCCCTACGACGTGGTCGACCCGAGCCCAAGGTCGGGCGAGGCGGAGGCTCCTCCGAGGTCGAGACTGAGTCCGGACCCTAAGGTCGGGCGAGGCGGAGACCGTCGTCCGAGGTCGAGGTTGAGTCCGAGCCCTAGGGTCGGGCGAGGCGGAGACCGTCTTCCGGGGTCGAGGTTGAGTCCGAGCCCTAGGGTCGGGCGGAGGCGGAGACCGTCGTCCGAGGTTGAGGTTGAGTCCGAGCCCTAGGGTCGGGCGAGGCGGAGACCGTCTTCCGGGGTCGAGGTTGAGTCCGAGCCCTGGGGTCGGGCGAGGCTGAGCTTCCTATAGTGCCCGAGGCTGGACTTGGCTGCTGTCAGCCTCACCCTGGCGGGTGGCACAGCAGTCGGAGCAGTGCAGCCTCTGTTTTCCTGTCATGTTAGTCAGTGGAGGGGCGAAGTGACTGCGGTCACTTCGGCCTTGTCGACTGAGGAGCGTGCGTCAGGATAAGGTGTCAGGCGATCCTTGCATTAAATGCTCCTGTGATGCGGTCGGTTGGTGTGACGATGTGGCCAAGGTTGCTTCACTGCGAAGCCTACCCGAGCTGGGCCTCGGGCGAGTCGAAGGTGCGCCCGTTACTTGAGGATGCCCTCGGGCGAGGCGTGAATCTGCCTCGGTCTACTGTTTCTGCCCGAGGCTGGGCTCGGGCGAGGCGAGATTGTGTCCCTTGAGTGGACGGATGTAACACCCGGATTTTAGGGGTCCAAAACCCGGGTGTTAACATAAACCCCAGGTATGCTGGGACCAAGTCTCACACATATGATGTATAGTGGCACAGGATCGAATGTCACGTCTTTATATATAACAGGAGTTCTATACAAAATAAATAATTACATTATAAGGAGACAACGGTCCAGCAACCCCAAAGTTGACTGGGAGACGACGACCTAGACCTCTCACGAACTCATCGCAGCATCCTCCATGAGCATCATCCTGCAGTACCTGTTCTTGACCTGTGGTGTATGTGAGACAGCAAGAGTGAGCTCACATACGTTCATCGCTCAACAAGTTGTGGGGAATAATGTGTATGAACTTGCCAAAGATGGAAGCTCATATGAAGTGTAAGGCTTACCAAAGAGGATGGTTGAAGCTGAGCATTGCTTTTAAAGTTGGTCAAAATTTTATTAGCAGTTACTAAGTATAAGTAAATACCAAACCCAATTAAGTAATAGAACAAAAGTATCAACATCACCTGCAATGCAATGCATATGACAAATTGAATTTAAGTTCCATAATTTAATCATGTGAGGGTCCGAGCTGCTCATGACCGTGAGCACGGCTAGTATACCAGTTTTACACTCTGCAGAGGTTGCGCATCTTTACCCACAAGTCATGTTACCCATCCGCCAAGGGATCGCGACTTCCCATACACCTCTACCGAGGAGGCGAGGCAGGGTAACACTACGAGGCCTTTACAAAGTTCCACTAGCTTCAGAAAACCCGCTACAGTTTATAGGAAGATCCAGTGCAGGAATCCCTTGCAGGACCGCCATCGCAGCAAAATCCTCCCGAGGGCCTCCCTACACTGACCTCTCCCCTACTGCCCTTGCCCCTTTCGGGTAAGGTAGTCTTCCACTAGCTTTCCTAATTAATCAGCCAAGGGCGTCCCATACCACCCTTGTGGTAGCACTGTTTTCCCGGGTGGTCGCTCCATGTTCCAATTAACATAATGATCTTAACATGAACATTAAATAACAACTGATAACAAAAAGTGTAATCATGAATAGTGTATCTCCATACCCAAAACCACATATAGCACTAGCAAGTACTACCCAGAAAGATCAGTGGTGAACAAGGTATAAAGATAGACAAACTAGGGTAACCTATTGGGTCCCATCAAAATTAACCTATGCAGATCATTATGATTAATCAGAACATGGCTGGGTAAAAAGAAGTGATCAAGGGCACAACTTGCCTGGGCCTTGAGATTCCAGGTACCAGGATGATCTTCAGATGATACGTGGCCTCACTGCTAGTCGTAGCAATTTCAAACAAACATGGTATAGGCAAAATTAACATTACACCAAACATGTATGCCAAAATACATATTAATAATTCTACATGTTAAAATAAGATCACAGGAAAAAGAATTATTAATTTTGGAGTTATAGATTTTAAGTTATGGATTTCCAAAGATTCTATGTGCTTAGTACAAGATTAATTAAGATAATAATTTTAATGTGACTTTTATGTAAAACCAGTGGCACTAATTGATAAACAATAATATTACAAAATTATAGGAAGTGGAATGGATTAATTTGGAGTTCATATGCATTTTCTATGAATTATATAAATTCTAGGAATTATTTTTATATTAAAAACTCATTTCCTAATTCATTTTCCTGATTTTATAACTCTCTGGACCGGGCCTCATTTACTGAAAAGTGCAGGGGTCTCTGCGTAAATAAACCTAAGACTCAGAAAACTATTCCCTGGACTGCGGGTTGATTCACAGATATTCTAGGGGTTCTTATGCAAAACGGATGGCCGAAGGGGTATCGGGGTATTACGATCGTCCGATTAGAAATCAATGGTCCAGATCAGATCCAGGCTTTAAGTGAGCCGGTACGCCACCCAAGCCGTTGGATCAGAGATCCACGGTTTACATTTTATATACACGCGATCGCCTTGGATCCGTCCGATATGAGATCGACGGCCCGAACGAAGGGGTATACAATCCTATAATCCCGTCCATCCACGTTTGATCCAACGGCGGATATCAGATTTGGCCGAATCACAACCCAAACCAAATCCCAGCCGCACGAATCTGATCGCACGACAAGGAATTCTTCTCCTACCCCGCGCCCGAGGCCGAGCAGGGGCATCCGCTCCCCAGACGACGGCAATCCCACGCCGGAGTTTGACAATTCCGGCCATCTACCGGTGCAATTCTAGCGAATCTCGTGCCATTCTAAGGAGGAGGAGAAAACGAACCCGATCGGAGACTTACCGGGGAGTTTTATTGTCTGAAGCTCCCGTTTCACGTCGCGGTGTGGATCTCCGGTGAGAAATCCGACCAGCAGCCGAAGTCCCCGAACCCCGGAACCACCTTCAACACAATCCGCGGAGCAAGGCGAATCGAGATGTAGACCTCATCCCTGGGTTCGCGACGTCGAGCAAGCAGGCCACGCAGCCCTGCGGCTAGGCGGCGATGTTGTTTCCCACCGAGCAATCCAGGCTACCCATGGATCCCATCCTTCCGTGTGAAGTCACGACTAGCTCACCTACGACGGAGAGAAGCGCCCGAGCAACACGCCGAGGCCCAAGGGGTGTTAAATCGCCTGCACGCCGGCGGCGGCCCGGCGCCTATTTCTTTGGTTTTCCGCCACGAGTTGATGGTTGGTGCTCGAATAGTGGGGATGGTGATTGCCGCCGAGGGGGTCCATTTATACACGCCAGGCACGGTGGAAGATGCCGAGTTGACACAACAATCCGACGAGATTATCGGCGATTTTAGGCGTGAGCTGTTGAGATTGGGTCAAAGCCGAGCGAGCGGGGGAAGGGGAAAGCACCAGACAGCGCGGTCCCACACGGCGGTGACCGAAATCGTAGCCTGACATTTCGGCCCACATGTCAGCGACGGAAAAGGCTGGCGCGAGAGTTGGGCTGACATCCGTGTCCCACTGGCAGGTCCCGAGCACACCCAAGTGGCTGACGGCGCGGGGCCCAGGTGTCGGCGTGAGCGGGGACGGCGGGTTGGGCTGGCGCGAGAGTGAAGGTGGAATGGGCCGAATTGGAGGGGAGCGGCCCAATACCAGGGTTTATTCTTTTTCTTTTTTTCTTTCTATTTTTCCTTTTCTATTTTCCTTTCCATTTGAATTCCAAATCAACACAAGTTTAAAGTTCAAACACTTAATTTGGATACACATTTAGAACTTCAGCATAATGTGCAAAAACATATTTTATATATTTCTTTATTTATTTTAGTTCTTTTAAACAAGCTTTTAATCATATAGTAGAGAATAATTCATTCCTTATTACTTCTAGGAAAAATCAAATTTATATTGTAGACTATATACATAAAAAAATAGTTTAATCCTAATTCTTTTATATATCCTAATCCAAAGGCAATTTAGTTTATCTAAGGATCTTTAATTATAAATATATATTTTTTTAATATATTCATTTTGGGAGTAGAACTTCCGAATCATGATTATTTTTAAGGAAATGAGTTTTGATTTAAAACCTTTGAAAGATTTTCCTTGTCTCCACAAAATTGAACTTTAGGGTGTTACAAATCCTACCCCCCTTAAAAATAATCTCGTCCTCGAGATTTGTAAGGAAAGGGATGTATACTCATATTGTTCTTGGAACATATGCACAAACAAAGAAATCTCAGCATGAGGTATAATTCTTCAACAAAACATAGGGTCAATAGACCTTATTATTCCTTCTAAAATAATATTATATCATCTACTAACTAAAGTAACACTCAGAGCTTACAAATAGTCGTAATCCATATATATGTTTATGTAGCTTGGTGGAACTGGTGGTTAGGAAAGCATGGGTGTATATATGTATGTCCACTTTATTATGTAGGATAGAAGATGTCTTTAGGGCATATATAGGTTTGGGTAAGAAAGAGTAGGATAAGAAAAACTCTATCCAAGATTGTGGATCTTGACTCATCTTGTGGACCTCACTTGATCCTTGAAGACTTGAGTTGGTGTTCATCCTTCCTTGATGAAGTTGATCATCTTCTTTGGTCTTATCTCATTGATTAGGAGTTAGTGTATATTATTGGCTGGGGAATATGGTTAATATAGGTATGGATGAGATAGATTACATGATGTAGGTTACAAGTTTGTTTTAGGTAGGGGTTGATAGACTATACAATCCATCATTACTCTATTGGTTGGGTTGTTATGTAACTTGTTATATAGGTCAAGTTGTTGGGTATGGTCTAGTTGATCTAGGTCACTAATTTAGGCTTAAGTGAATTTTAGAGTATGGCCTTATCCATTGTACCAGCATTAAGTAACTCATGATAGATTAGATCCATATTAAATTAGATATGATCTAGATTAGACTAGTTTAAGTTAGATAGATTTATCAGGGTAAGATATATGTGAGTAGGATGGATTATGTGTAGGTAGGTTAGAATCTCTTGCTAGGTTAAAATCGAGGGGTTATGCAACTATTGGATGGTTAAGGTAGTTGCATATGGCCAAGTTGGTCTTGTCGTTCTTAATTTAATGCAGGGTGAACTAAGTTAAGACATGTTTTATAGGAGTAGAGTCTAATCTATTTTATCAGTATTATCTAGCATGTTTGATAAGTCACTTTAGATTAGATCATATTAGGTTAGAGGAGATCTAAATTAGATTGGTATGACTAGTTTAACTAGATAAGATCTAATTAATTTGTATTAGATCATGGTTGATGAACTAGGGTGGATAAGTATGCCTATTAGGATAAGCTGGATTCATAAAGATAAGATAAAATCTTTTGAGGTCAGTTAGATCTATTAGGATGAGATAAAATCTTTTCTAGATAAGATAAGTCTACTAAAGCAATAGAGTTTCTTTTAAGATAAGATGGATCTATTAAGATAAGAGAGAGTCTTTTAAGATAAGAGAGATCCGTTAAAGATAAGGTAGAATCCTTTAAGTGAGGAGAGATTCATTAAGGTAGATATACTTTAATGGAGGAAAATCTAGTTTCTTTAGTTATCTTATGAATTCTATTTATGTCTATATGTATATGCAGATGTAATTGTGGACATTACTCCACAACTAATCACACTCAATCAGAAATCCAAATCAGACAAATATCATAAGAACAAACATTCAAGTGCATAGATAACCATAAAAATAGTTTTGTTTTTATTCCTGAGAGTAGGTCTCCTATTCCTAAAGTCACTTTAGGCACAGGATTCCGAAGTGTGAAATCCAAGTTTGTCTTTAGAAGGAAAAAGATAAGAGTAATCAGAGTGAGCGGAAATAGATGAGAAAAGATTAAGATAAGTATAGAAAAGAATCAGAGTAGCAAAGGTAAGTAAGTATTGGTTGTCCAGTTCTATCTAGGTTTCGTCCTACAGTCAACATTCCTCTGATACCACTTCTGTAACACCCGGATTTTAGGGGTCCAAAACCCGGGTGTTAACATAAACCCCAGGTATGCTGGGACCAAGTCTCACACATATGATGTATAGTGGCACAGGATCGAATGTCACGTCTTTATATATAACAGGAGTTCTATACAAAATAAATAATTACATTATAAGGAGACAACGGTCCAGCAACCCCAAAGTTGACTGGGAGACGACGACCTAGACCTCTCACGAACTCATCGCAGCATCCTCCATGAGCATCATCCTGCAGTACCTGTTCTTGACCTGTGGTGTATGTGAGACAGCAAGAGTGAGCTCACATACGTTCATCGCTCAACAAGTTGTGGGGAATAATGTGTATGAACTTGCCAAAGATGGAAGCTCATATGAAGTGTAAGGCTTACCAAAGAGGATGGTTGAAGCTGAGCATTGCTTTTAAAGTTGGTCAAAATTTTATTAGCAGTTACTAAGTATAAGTAAATACCAAACCCAATTAAGTAATAGAACAAAAGTATCAACATCACCTGCAATGCAATGCATATGACAAATTGAATTTAAGTTCCATAATTTAATCATGTGAGGGTCCGAGCTGCTCATGACCGTGAGCACGGCTAGTATACCAGTTTTACACTCTGCAGAGGTTGCGCATCTTTACCCACAAGTCATGTTACCCATCCGCCAAGGGATCGCGACTTCCCATACACCTCTACCGAGGAGGCGAGGCAGGGTAACACTACGAGGCCTTTACAAAGTTCCACTAGCTTCAGAAAACCCGCTACAGTTTATAGGAAGATCCAGTGCAGGAATCCCTTGCAGGACCGCCATCGCAGCAAAATCCTCCCGAGGGCCTCCCTACACTGACCTCTCCCCTACTGCCCTTGCCCCTTTCGGGTAAGGTAGTCTTCCACTAGCTTTCCTAATTAATCAGCCAAGGGCGTCCCATACCACCCTTGTGGTAGCACTGTTTTCCCGGGTGGTCGCTCCATGTTCCAATTAACATAATGATCTTAACATGAACATTAAATAACAACTGATAACAAAAAGTGTAATCATGAATAGTGTATCTCCATACCCAAAACCACATATAGCACTAGCAAGTACTACCCAGAAAGATCAGTGGTGAACAAGGTATAAAGATAGACAAACTAGGGTAACCTATTGGGTCCCATCAAAATTAACCTATGCAGATCATTATGATTAATCAGAACATGGCTGGGTAAAAAGAAGTGATCAAGGGCACAACTTGCCTGGGCCTTGAGATTCCAGGTACCAGGATGATCTTCAGATGATACGTGGCCTCACTGCTAGTCGTAGCAATTTCAAACAAACATGGTATAGGCAAAATTAACATTACACCAAACATGTATGCCAAAATACATATTAATAATTCTACATGTTAAAATAAGATCACAGGAAAAAGAATTATTAATTTTGGAGTTATAGATTTTAAGTTATGGATTTCCAAAGATTCTATGTGCTTAGTACAAGATTAATTAAGATAATAATTTTAATGTGACTTTTATGTAAAACCAGTGGCACTAATTGATAAACAATAATATTACAAAATTATAGGAAGTGGAATGGATTAATTTGGAGTTCATATGCATTTTCTATGAATTATATAAATTCTAGGAATTATTTTTATATTAAAAACTCATTTCCTAATTCATTTTCCTGATTTTATAACTCTCTGGACCGGGCCTCATTTACTGAAAAGTGCAGGGGTCTCTGCGTAAATAAACCTAAGACTCAGAAAACTATTCCCTGGACTGCGGGTTGATTCACAGATATTCTAGGGGTTCTTATGCAAAACGGATGGCCGAAGGGGTATCGGGGTATTACGATCGTCCGATTAGAAATCAATGGTCCAGATCAGATCCAGGCTTTAAGTGAGCCGGTACGCCACCCAAGCCGTTGGATCAGAGATCCACGGTTTACATTTTATATACACGCGATCGCCTTGGATCCGTCCGATATGAGATCGATGGCCCGAACGAAGGGGTATACAATCCTATAATCCCGTCCATCCACGTTTGATCCAACGGCGGATATCAGATTTGGCCGAATCACAACCCAAACCAAATCCCAGCCGCACGAATCTGATCGCACGACAAGGAATTCTTCTCCTACCCCGCGCCCGAGGCCGAGCAGGGGCATCCGCTCCCCAGACGACGGCAATCCCACGCCGGAGTTTGACAATTCCGGCCATCTACCGGTGCAATTCTAGCGAATCTCGTGCCATTCTAAGGAGGAGGAGAAAACGAACCCGATCGGAGACTTACCGGGGAGTTTTATTGTCTGAAGCTCCCGTTTCACGTCGCGGTGTGGATCTCCGGTGAGAAATCCGACCAGCAGCCGAAGTCCCCGAACCCCGGAACCACCTTCAACACAATCCGCGGAGCAAGGCGAATCGAGATGTAGACCTCATCCCTGGGTTCGCGACGTCGAGCAAGCAGGCCACGCAGCCCTGCGGCTAGGCGGCGATGTTGTTTCCCACCGAGCAATCCAGGCTACCCATGGATCCCATCCTTCCGTGTGAAGTCACGACTAGCTCACCTACGACGGAGAGAAGCGCCCGAGCAACACGCCGAGGCCCAAGGGGTGTTAAATCGCCTGCACGCCGGCGGCGGCCCGGCGCCTATTTCTTTGGTTTTCCGCCACGAGTTGATGGTTGGTGCTCGAATAGTGGGGATGGTGATTGCCGCCGAGGGGGGTCCATTTATACACGCCAGGCACGGTGGAAGATGCCGAGTTGACACAACAATCCGACGAGATTATCGGCGATTTTAGGCGTGAGCTGTTGAGATTGGGTCAAAGCCGAGCGAGCGGGGGAAGGGGAAAGCACCAGACAGCGCGGTCCCACACGGCGGTGACCGAAATCGTAGCCTGACATTTCGGCCCACATGTCAGCGACGGAAAAGGCTGGCGCGAGAGTTGGGCTGACATCCGTGTCCCACTGGCAGGTCCCGAGCACACCCAAGTGGCTGACGGCGCGGGGCCCAGGTGTCGGCGTGAGCGGGGACGGCGGGTTGGGCTGGCGCGAGAGTGAAGGTGGAATGGGCCGAATTGGAGGGGAGCGGCCCAATACCAGGGTTTATTCTTTTTCTTTTTTTCTTTCTATTTTTCCTTTTCTATTTTCCTTTCCATTTGAATTCCAAATCAACACAAGTTTAAAGTTCAAACACTTAATTTGGATACACATTTAGAACTTCAGCATAATGTGCAAAAACATATTTTATATATTTCTTTATTTATTTTAGTTCTTTTAAACAAGCTTTTAATCATATAGTAGAGAATAATTCATTCCTTATTACTTCTAGGAAAAATCAAATTTATATTGTAGACTATATACATAAAAAAAATAGTTTAATCCCAATTCTTTTATATATCCTAATCCAAAGGCAATTTAGTTTATCTAAGGATCTTTAATTATAAATATATATTTTTTTAATATATTCATTTTGGGAGTAGAACTTCCGAATCATGATTATTTTTAAGGAAATGAGTTTTGATTTAAAACCTTTGAAAGATTTTCCTTGTCTCCACAAAATTGAACTTTAGGGTGTTACAACGGAGCCTTTGACCTGAATTGCGCCTATCAGGCCTTTGCAGCTTTGTGCTGATGGTGGTTACCAGCCAAGTTTAGGAGTCTTGGGGGTACCCTTAATTATGGTCCCCGACATCCCGTCTCCATTTACCTGTCAGGGGATAATTTTTTTTGTTTACATACTCTTTAGAAGAAACTTCTCCATTCTTATCCCCTAATAAAGGATTTTCTCGCGGAGAATCACAGATCGGGTCCTATTGCCATCGACATAAAGCAGCAACAGACTCCTTGTTCAAATACAATATGTCTCTCTCTCGAACCCAAACTGTTGCTGCATGTACATGCTATTAGGAGCAGCTAAGTTGAACACCAACCCAAAGTCTCCTCCGTTTAATAGACTATGGAGCAGTGACGAATCTAGACGAAATCTCCATCACGGGGCGTTTGGATCCCTTCATTTTACGCCCCGTTTGGATCATTGGAATTGAATTCCATTCTAATAATAGTAATTTAGACATATATCAATTAAGCTAATTCGATTTTATGCAAAATATATTTGTATACTATTATTAGCAAGATGTCGGAGATATTTATGTGCTATATTTTTACTATAGAGGAGTGAGACGAAGAGTGTCATATAAGTTATAGATTAGAAACCAATTCTACTAATGAATAAAATCATTTCCCACCCTCCACCCCATGAATTTGAGATAGACTTATATCTGAACTTTGGAAAGTGGTGGAATGTCAAATTCCAAACTAAATAAGTTACTTTATTGAGTGAATTCCAATTCCTCTAAAATGAAGGGATCCAAACGCCCCGTTAGAGGAATTGGAATTCACTCAATAAAGTAACTTATTTAGTTTGGAATTTGACATTCCACCACTTTCCAAAGTTCAGATATAAGTCTATCTCAAATTCATGGGGTGGAGGGTGGGAAATGATTTTATTTATTAGTAGAATTGGTTTCTAATCTATAACTTATATGACACTCTTCGTCTCACTCCTCTATAGTAAAAATATAGCACATAAATATCTCCGACATCTTGCTAATAATAGTATACAAATATATTTTGCATAAAATCGAATTAGCTTAATTGATATATGTCTAAATTACTATTATTAGAATGGAATTCAATTCCAATGATCCAAACGGGACGTCAAGGTTATCGAGGTCAACTTTATTATAGGATATGAAATTTCTTGAGCTTAGACATCAATTTACAACAGAGTTTACAATTTTCGCTGGGATTGACGGACCCCAATGAACCCTTCTAGAGCCGCCCCCACCCCCTGCTGTGGAGGAAAGATTTCAGGCTTGTTTTTCTTGTAAACCAGATCAATTCTATTTCTTCTTGGTTAAAGAACAGAGCCCCTATCATTTCTTTTTGGTTGGTTGACGTTGACAGCAGCAACCGGTGGTCCGGTGCTAATTTGGTCCATACTCCTATTCCAGGCCAGTCTTTCGGTCAAACAAAACATTCTTTAGGCTGTCTCCAGCAACGTCCTCTATAATTATCCTCTATATTCGTCCTTTACAGTCTTCTCTAAAAGATTCCATCCTCTATATCTCCTTTCTCTCCAACAATGTCCTCTAAATCACGTCCTCTATACTCAAATATCTATATTAGAGGCAATTTTTATTTTTATTTTTTTACATACGTATTTGTCATACTCTTAAATATATTGTATACATTTTAGTTTTGCTAAACTGGTTATTTAAAGTATTCAAATGGATAGAGGACCGTTTAGAGAAACTCTATATATAGAAAATCCAGCAGCGTCCTCTAAATTTAGAGAACCGTTTAGAGGACGCTGCTGGAGGGCGTAGATGACCATTTGATCCTCTATATTTAGGGTACAGAACCCTTTAGGGTGCCTTGCTGGAGCTAGCCTTAGCACTCGAAAATTAGCGGCAACAGTTGTTCTATTTATCGTTAGTGTTACTTAGGTCATATTTGTTTTTCTCCTAAATTATATAAATTATATTATAATAAAAAGTAGAAAGATAAAATATTACTTTGTGATAACAAATAAGCTGACATAAGCTATTCAATGTTAACTTATCTCTACTTATTTATGGTGGAAAAATAATATTTTACCTTTCTATTCTTCCACTATAATCCAATTTATATAATTTAGGAGGGAAACAAACACACACTTAGACATTTACTCTTTAGATTATATAATCCAACTTAAATAAGGTAAGAGCCAAACAGACAACACATATTATTTGGTGAATTATATAACAAAATGCATATATTATAATAATCCATAAGCTGGTCATTAATAGGCCCTGTTTGTTTTCTTCCATGATTATGTAATCTAGCTTATGGATTATGGGCCTATTTGTTTCAACTTATAGATTATATAATCTAGATTATAATATAAATTATATAATTCAGATTATAATCTAGATAAATTATAACTTACATGTAGTTGTTTGATACTCTAGATTATATAAATGTAGATTATTCACAAAGACAACAATACCTTTATTTGTTTATTTGAGGTGAAGAAAAAAGATGTCATATATTGTAATTTCTATTTACATAACCATGGGTAGCGGATCTTTTGCCAAAAATAATCTCAAATAAGCTACTCTTGAGGAGATTATGAGATTATTATAATCTGAGCTTTAGATTCTGAATCCATAATCTAGGTGTTTGTTTACCTGCTGGATTATTTGCGCTAGATTATATAATCTAGAGAGATTATAATCCGAAACAAACATGGCCTATATAAGCACCTATTGAACTGTTTATGGATTTTCATAGGCACTACTTGTTTTATTCTAGGATTATATAATATAGCTTATGGATTATATAAGCACATAATAAGCTACTTATGGATTATTATAGTCTAGGCATCTAAATTATATAATCCACCTAATAATTTATGTTGTTTGTTTGTCTCTCAACTTATTCAAGTTCTATTATATAATCTAGAGGCTAAACAAACAAGACCATAATTTAGTTATGTAAATTATATAAGCTACCTAAATTTGTCTTGTTTTGTCTTGTTTGTTTACCTCTCAACTTATTTAATCTGGATTATATAATCTAAAGTGCAAACAAATAGGGTCATAAGCACCTAACGAGTTGCTTATAAATTATTACAATCTAGTTATCTAGATTATATGATCCATCTAATAATATTTGTTGTTTATTTGTCTCTTAGTTTATTTAAGCTAGATTATATAATTTATATGATAAACAAACATGGCCTCAGAAAGATAATTTCCAGTATATATTTATGGGATAACTAAACGTGATATATTTTTTCAATTTTTTTAATTAATAGCTAACTAACTAAAACTAATGTCAACTAGTTCTAATTAGTAATAGTAACTAGTCTAGCACATCGAAGCAATCATGATCTAGGCAGCACCTCCAAGCAATCGTGATCGTCTGCTCTTCGTCGCTGGCCGTCGCCTTTGGTGGTGATCTGGTGAAGGGCACATCGCTGTTCAAATTCTATTGGTATCGACTTTTACAATTTAACAATTTTTTTTATAAATTACAGCAGTAACATTTTAAACAACTCCGAAACGAGCAGTCCGGCTCACCCACCGAGACGATAGGGGAGGACGTCGGCAAAAAAAGCGCACTCCGATTGACGTATAAAAAACGACGTGCGCGCACCGTATTTTGCAGTCCAGATTACCACGGCCCCAGAAAAAGGAGTCGCGTTCCATTTTCATTCTCCCACCCACCCGGATCCTCCGCGCGCGCCGCCAGGTCCGTCGCGATGGCCGCTCTCCGCCTCCCCGCCCAGCCGGTGGCGAGGTGGCCCCACCTTCCTTCCGCCTACGCCGCCGCCGCCGCGCGTCGGGTCTCGGCCCCTCGCGGCCATCTCGCGGCGCGGCGGGCCAAGGGGGAGGAGACGCCGGAGCCGCCGGTGAGGACGCTTCTGATCGACAACTATGACAGCTACACCTACAACATCTTCCAGGAGCTGTCGGTCGTCAACGGCGGTGAGTAGGAAAGCAGCTCATTGCGCTTCTCGGCGGGCGGTGGAACTGACGGGAGCTCCTGACACCTCCGCAGTGCCGCCCGTGGTCGTGCGCAACGACGAGTGGACGTGGGGGGACATCTTTAACCGGGTGTACAAGGACCGCATCTTCGACAACATCGTCATCTCGCCTGGCCCTGGATCTCCGGCGTGCCCCGCCGACATAGGTGGATCTTCAGTTTTGCCCTGCTCTGCGAAACCGGGGTTTGTTCATTCACTTTTTCGAATTAATTATCTGGTGCATGCTTTTCTTTCAGGGGTATGTCTACGCATACTTTTGGAGTGTGGAGATATACCCATCTTGGGTGTCTGCCTTGGCCACCAGGTGATATTCAAATCTACCTTTCTATTTCATTGCCATCCTTGGATAACAAAGAAATTTGCATGGATCACGTGGCTGTAACTTAACCTGAAATGGCCATTGTTGTTGTTGTCATCGTCTACTTGTCTTTGTCCATTGCAGGCCCTGGGATTTGTACATGGTGCTGAGATTGTTCATGCTCCAGAAGCTATACACGGGCGACTCAGGCAAGGCCTTGAATTCATGTTAATAAAATTCGCTGAGTACTGCTGCTGAGTTCTCGATTCTTACAGTTTATGCATGATCTAACACTCCTCTTTGCTGTATCAGTGAAATTGAGCATGATGGATGCCACCTCTTTAATCGTGTCCCCTCAGGTAGAAATTCTGGTTTCAAGGTTAGTGTGCCACTTGTATTACTAGTCCCACCCCTTGCCATTTGTGTTTCATTTCAGTCTTCATTTTCTATATGAAATGATAAATCCTTTGAACTTGCATGTGCTGTTTTCAGGTAGTGAGGTATCATTCCCTTGTAATAGAATCTGGTTCTCTACCTGATGATCTTACATTGATAGCGTGGACTGCTTCTCCAAATTTGCTTTCTTACCTTGAAAGTGATCGAACCAATGTTAGTACCTTCTTGGGATCATTGGATAACAATTTAATGAGAAACCCTCTAGAGTACAGTAACAATGGCGGGGAACTACCCAACATAGGACATGCTTATGAGTCAGATGATAGCAGAGTTATCATGGGCATCAGGCACTCTAGCAGGCCTCATTATGGAGTGCAGGTATCCTAGTTTATCCTATTCGGTGATTTCTCTATGTTGTAGTCAGTTTTTCTTACACATGATTGCCCTTTAACCCAGTTTCACCCAGAGAGCATTGCTACTCATCACGGAAGACAGATTTTTCGAAACTTTAAGAAGATAACAGGAAATTTTGGATTGCGCTCATCATGGATTCAGGAAAGAAAGGTTCACAGTATTGGTAAACTGGAAAAATCTCAAGTACTGTCTATGATGAAGTATTTGACACACTATACCTATACACGTCATTTTAGCAGAGAGTCCTGTTCTGCAGGTCAATTCTGCAAGTCATCATGATTCTATTCCTAAGGACTTGTTGCATACTGAAAGAATGGAACTTTCAGAGTCTGTACTTGGAAAGAGAGGGATTGGGAAGAAGTGTTTACGATTACAATGGAAGAAGATTGAAAATTTTGTCTGTCCCACAGTAGGCTCTGAAGACATATTTGCGGTGCTTTTTGGCCATCAAAGCGGTGAAGACACATTTTGGTTGGATAGCTCATCAGTCGACCAGGTATGCAGTAAGCTTACTATTAATTAATCACCAAAATCGAATAAAAAAGAGGATACTATTTTCTCTTCAACTCTTGACCTACATGAATTGAGCTGCAACAGCATCTCAGTTGAGTGGTATAGCTGGAAATTTGCTGAAACTTACTTGGAGTACGACTTCTTTTATTTCCTCATGGAGGTAGTGTATTCGCCTTTATGTATTACATGATCTTTTCTGTCTTTGTTGCTATACATTTCTACTTGCAGAATAGGGCACGTTTTTCATTCATGGGTGGTAAAGGTGGGTCCCTGTGGAAGCAAATGTCATTCCACCTATCTGGTCAAAGGTAATAAGGAATCATGCTTTAGTGCATTAAGCAGTATGTCTGACAGCACGTGGTAAAGACCTTTATGCTATTGTGCATTTCGCAAATTCTTTTCCAGAGCCAATTGTGGAGGAATGCTTAGTATCCAAGATGCTTATGGATTTACTGCCAAAAAATTTATCAAAGACGGCTTCTTGGAGTTCCTTAACAAGGTATATGTTTAAAGATTATTGATGCTTGTGGTAACTATTTTAATCTTATTAATTTTGTGTGATCATAACCTTGTTGCTATTGCCACTATTTTTTTTTCCGAAAACCACAGGAGAACTGTGCCCCATTATATTAAGGAGATATAAAAGGTCTAAGAAGACCAACAAAACAAACTTCTTTACGGAGGTCGTAAAACCAGAAAACCAAAATAATCCATCCGAGACAGCAACCAACTACTGGTCTAAATCCCCCTTCGAGACTAAACCTCAAGGAGAGGGGCAGACAGGTAGGAAAGGCCTTTAACCCTAGCCATTTCCCACATCCATCTTTCGTCCATAGCCATCCTAATGGTTAAAGACACATTAGGGTTCCAATTATCAAAGTCGCATTTGTTGTGATGATTCCAAATAATCCAGGCCCCCAAAGCAATAAGAGAATTGAGCCCCTTTCTAACAAGACCTCTGACCGAAGAAGATGCTTCTTCCCACCAGCTCATGAAGAATGACAAACCAGGTTGAGGGGCTAGCATTTGAAGGTCGAAAGTCCTCAACATCTGAAACCAGAAAACCCTTGAGAAAACACAGGAGACCAGGAGATGATCTAAGGTTTCATCCTCTTGATCACACAAGGGGCATTTTGGAGGGTGATCAAGCCCTCTTTGTGTGTTGTAGTCTCAGTCTAAATAATTTACTCAAGCAGAAACGACTTTGTGTTCATTAATGGGTACAAGGAGTCCAATTGTTCTGGTATTTTTAATGTAAAAGATCCCAACTGTTTTGTTAAAGTTAAACAATTAAATGGGGTATACAGGTTTTAGCACAGGTCACCTACCACTAAGGAACTTCCTCAGCTCCTGCAGCATAGAGGAACAAAATACTTGTAGTACTACTGTACTAGGTTATGTCGTCAATGGTAGCAAGCCAGTGCTTTATTACTGGTTTTAGCCATGTCAAAAACAAAATCTGCTGGCCTGAGGTATCTCAGCTTGAAGTGTTGGTGGTTGCTGACTTACTATTGTATCGTGCATGTTAACACGATCATCAATACCTTAGGTATATGATTAAAGTGCAATATGCTGAGTAGATTGTGCCATGCATTTATCTGAGTCTGATTCTCACTGTTTCACACTTGCAGGAGATTGAGTCCATTCAATACAATGAGAAGGATTACGAAGGACTGCCCTTTGAATTCCATGGTGGCTTCGTTGGATATCTTGGGTATGTTGATTTCTTGTCATGAATTGGCACTGTTTTTAACTTATATTATCCAGTTGTGGCAGTAGATTAGATACTATGCATTGATTTTGCCTGCGCTTGATTAGTTTCCTGCTGCAAACAGATCTTCCATGCTACAAACAGTTGTTTTGAATCTTCCCCATTCCCGTAACTGTCTCATGTGGGCAATGGAGCCTTCTGCACTTCATCTAATTCTTTTTGTATTATCTGTTTCTTTTGGGTTTCTTTAAGATCTTTTTTGAACTTCTTTAGTTTTCATTGGATACCAGGTATGGTCTTAAAGTGGAGTGTGATGCACCATCGAACAAGGCCAAATCAAGTACTCCTGATGCATGCTTCGTATTTGCTGATAACACTGTGGTGGTTGATCACAGTAATGGTGATGTGTATATTTTGTCACTGCATGATGAATTTTATTCTAGTAATGGAGATGGGATATGCAAAAATTCAACACACACTTCATGGTTAGTGGAGACTGAGAAGAAGCTTCTCAGGTTGGTTGGTATGCCCCCAGGATCACCAATTAATGGAAAGACACATGCTAGATCATCCAGTGTGCATAAGCAGGCAGGATCACCAATTAATGGAAAGACATATGTTAGATCATCCAGTGCGCATAAGCAGAGTTTTGTTGTAGAGAAATCAAAGGACCAATATGTTAGAGACGTTCAGAATTGCTTGGATTATATCAGGGACGGAGAAAGCTATGAGTTGTGCTTGACTACTCAGATGAAGAGAAGAGCAGACTGTATAAATGCACTCCAACTCTACCTTAAACTGAGAAAACAAAACCCAGCGCCTTATGCGGCCTGGCTTAACTTCTCCTCAGAAAACTTGAGCATATGTTGCTCTTCTCCAGAAAGGTTTCTACGACTAGACCGAGCTGGAGTTCTAGAAGCGAAACCAATTAAAGGTACTATAGCACGTGGCAGAACACCAGAGGAAGATGAATGCTTACGTCTGCAGTTGAAATACAGGCAAGTACACTATATTGTTTTCTAGATGTATCTTGGCTCTACCACTCTTTTTTCAGGAAATATTGAGCTTGGGATGCTGTTTCTTTGCTTTCCGTGATTTATTTTATTTGCTGTTTTTATTATTTTGAGTTAAGTTTCTTCACAAATGGTCTCGCGGAAGAAGTTGGTAAAAATAACTGGATAAGTGTGTCAAGGAATCAAGAAATTTATATTGACAATTCATGATAAGCTTGGTTCAACACTCTGTTGAAGCAATATGGCTGCTGGTGCTAATTCAGTTTTCAGTTCGACATATCTACGATAGAAAATTACATGGTCGTATAACATTTACTGTAAGCATAAGTCATCTAATTGCTGTCGTGTGTCATTGGAAGTTTCTACAGTCACACCTATGTTCTTATTGATGTATTCCTTTCCTGGTAGTTCAGTTTCATTGTTATCTGGATGTTCTAAATGCTAATCCTGTTTCACAGCGCTCATATGCTACTGCTATATTTTCCCTTTTGCATGTGCTCAACTCCACCAGCGAAAAAGACCAGGCCGAGAACCTGATGATCGTCGACCTCTTAAGAAACGATCTCGGCAAGGTCTGCGAGCCAGGGAGCGTGCATGTCCCACGCCTCATGGACGTTGAATCATACAGAAGCGTTCACACCATGGTGAGTACCGTCTGCGGAACAAAGAAGCCAGATCTAAGCCCTGTTGATTGTGTGAAAGCGGCCTTTCCAGGCGGTTCGATGACCGGGGCCCCAAAAGTCAGATCAATGGAGATCCTTGATTCACTTGAGACAAGCCCAAGAGGAGTGTACTCGGGATCGATCGGGTTCTTCTCGTACAACCACACATTCGACCTGAACATTGTGATCCGAACTGTTATCCTGCACGACGGAGAAGCCTCGGTCGGGGCGGGTGGGGCGATCGTAGCGCTGTCGAGCCCAGAAGCAGAGTACGACGAAATGCTGCTGAAAGCGAAAGCCCCGACAGAGGTGGTTGAGGATCTCGTTCAGACGATCTACAGCTCAGACTTGTCGGATTCGATGCAGACAACTATCAGCTAGATCAGATAGGCAAAGGACCATTATTTGTTGCGCGACACCAAGCGCTTACGATGGACCTCGGCAAAGACCATGTGTCTCAGAAATTTGGTATCTGACTGGTGCATGCTGATGACGTTGGCAGTGGGGGTGATGTGGCGTATCTTCTTTGCGAAGGCATGGGCATCCCAATCCCTTCGCCAGAAGGAAATAAAGGAGACGCGAAGAGGATGTTGAGGTCAGTCGGATCCACGGTTAGCATATACAGTCCGGTGACATGGCCTCTCTCAACTATAGTGTCATAGTGTGTGTGTGGGGCATATATACAAGAACAACAGTGTGTGTGTGTGTGTGTGGCAGAAGTGAAACAAACTGAAACGGTTTTGTTGCACTGTCGTACCAGTTCAAATGTTCCTGAAGTAATATTATTCTTTGACGTTATATTCTGTGTTGTCGACGTTTCCTGGGTTGAGCTTTCCATCCAGCTTCTCAAATCCCATTGTACTCTGAATATTCTGTCGACAGGGATTTCTGTTATTAAAGATTCGGAGCAGTTTGTTGTTGCTTTTGACGGTGACCTTCATGAATCCTGAGATGCATTTTTTTTGTGTGTTTAGTTTTGCGACTGAGACCCGCGGAGGGAAAACTCCGAGGTTTGTGCAACTGCAACTGATTTCAGAGTTTCAGTGCCACAGTTTCTTCCATTCTTACTGATTTCAGAGTTTCAGCTCGAGCCTATCTCTAGCGGCTCTCCTATTATATCAGTGCAAAACAGTGTTGTACTATAGTGATATCTACAATGCGGTTTTTATGACGCGTGTTGTTGGTTTGGATTTGGAGAGAGTCCGCTCCACTCCGCGCCGAGGGGCCCACGGGCCAAGGCCCCTGCTTGGCAGGCTGGGTCGGGTCAGTCACGACTCACGCGGGCCGGGCGCACACTAGAGGAGACCTGCTGCTACCGAACACCTCACCAAGACCAGGTGCACGCATTCCGAACCGGTGATTGCTCCTCCCCCATGCCCCATGCGGCCATATCCGGAGGACGTGTCGCCGTCGATTTTATTATAAAAAAGACTTCTCCGTACGCCGCGTTCACAGCGCCTCTCCCACTGACACCGTCGGCCCTGCCGGGACGGCTTATCTACGTGGCGAGAGCGGGAGCAGCGAGCTGGGCCAAAGGGAGGGAGAGAGAGAGAGAACAAGGATTTGAGATGCTTGCCTTGCCTCTCCCTCCATTAAAGACAAGGGAGGCAGCCAAAAGGCGACGCACCATTAGCCAAGCCAGTACCATCGCAAGCACGCACCTTTGCCTCCCTTCCGCTCCCCGCCTCCCCCCCTCACTGCCCACGGCCACTCCACTCCCCGCTCCCCAAACCCTACCCCAACGGCCCAACCCCCCGGAGCGGAGCGGAGCGATTCGCTGGTCCCGCCAGCGCCGCGCCCGGGCATGCCGCCGCCATTGGGTGGCGCGACCGACGACGCCCACTGAGCCGTGCGCCGGGGAGCCGCCGCTGTTCCTTCCTCGGTGTCCAGTGGATTGGAGTGGAGATCCCGCCGGAAGCGGAGGCAGGAACCGCCCCCTGCTGTCGCGAGTGAGTGATCCTCGGTTGCATTGAGTCCTTCGCTCTTAGTATTTCCTTGTCGGACACCAGAAAAAGAAGTAGAAGAAGTAAGAAAGATTCCGTTCTGTTCTTCTAGCCCTCCGGAAACAACTCGATCGAAACGCTTCTTTCTCGTTTGTCCCCCCAGCTACTAAAAGTGACAGCGTTTTACTAGCTCATCGTCTGAACACCAAACCTCTCATCTCATGCATGAATGCATATGCAGTGCATCCAAGGCGCAGGCGGTAGCCGTTCTCTCCTTCTCGTATCGATCGCGTCATTTAATCTAGCTGCGCCATTTAACACCACTGCCCACCCCTGATTTAAGAGGTTCCATAAATGCTCCCACACCTCCACGGGAAGCCCCGGGGGGTGGTGGGCAAGCTCTGCCACCGCGGGGACGTACTGGCTGGACCACTGTGATGCCGCACCTTGAGTGACATGGCCGTGTGATTTACTGGAAGGTTGCACCGCGCGCGGCAGTCAGTGTTGCCCGCCTAGTACTGCTTCTACCCTTGCTGGCCTGGCCGGGGGCGGCGTCACAAAGCTTTCGACTGACTGCAGTGCAGATGCATGCTTTTTTGTTTGTTTGTGCTGAATACGTGCGTGACCTCGTGCTTTCTGGCTCTCTATATTTGGAAGGTTCTGCGGTGCTGACATCGTTGAAAGATGAGGAGGATCAGGCTTGCCTGTTTGCTTCTTATCTTTGTGCAAGTGCAATGGGCGGCCCTTGGGACGCATGATGTGTACATCGTGACCATGGAAGGGGATCCGGTCGTTAGCTACAGAGGCGGTGTCCAAGGATTTCCAGCAACCGCTGTGGATTCGGACGAGGAAATTGATCTAACCAGGTAATGAACTACTCGCTGATGCTTTTCTTTGCCATGGCTCTCAAGACTGATTGTTGTTCAATTTCGTTTCTGAAGCTTTGATGCTGTCTGAACTTGCCTGCCGTTTATTTTTCCTATAGGATCCTTGATGTCAAACTCTGAAAGTTCCTTACTATATTTTTGCATTGCACTCTGGCCTGCGCTTAGCATGTTTCAAACACCATAGTTTTGTCTTCATTTCAAGCTTACTGATTTTGCAGCGAGGCTGTCAAATCGTATGCCCTCCACCTCCGAGGGCACCATGACAAGCTGCTAGACTCACTTTTAGTAGAAGGAACTTACGAGAAGCTTTATAGCTACCATCATCTCATCAATGGCTTCGCAGTTCACATGTCGCCACTGCAGGTATTTGGTGTCCCGATTTTGCTTAGAGGCGCGTGTCCTTTTCCCCATTTGAGTTCTTGGTTGTTATCTTGTTTGAACACTGTGTTTTGCTGTGGCAGGCTGAGTTCTTGAAGAAAGCCCCAGGAGTTAAGCATGTTGAGAGAGACATGAAGGTACAGAAATTGACTACACACACACCTCAGTTTCTTGGATTGCCAACTGGGGTATGGTCAACAGGAGGTGGGCTTGATAGAGCTGGTGAAGATGTTGTGATCGGTTTCGTGGATTCTGGAATTTACCCTGAACATCCGAGCTTCGCTGCGCACAAGACTGATCCATATGGACCTGCCCCTCGTTATAAAGGGAAATGTGAGATGGATCCAGTAACACAAAGAAGTTTCTGTAATGGGAAGATAGTTGGGGCTCAGCATTTTGCAAAAGCTGCAATGGCTGCTGGCGCGTTTAATCCCGATGTTGAATTTGCATCTCCATTAGATGGTGATGGTCATGGAAGGTCATGATCCTGACGATTCTTTTATCTTTTATATTTGTTGCTCTGATCGGTCACTAGGATAACCAAATATGAAAGTTCAAAATGTTTTTGCCTGCTACTTCCAAAACAGTCCTGTTGATATCCTGATGCCTGGCCTGCAAAATTATTCTGGTTGTTTCTTTTGTTTTCTGGGAACATAACAAAACTTATCTGATGCATGTATGGTCTTTTCCTTCAACAGTCACACAGCTGCAATTGCTGCTGGAAACAATGGGGTCCCAGTGCGAATGCATGGTCACGAATTTGGCAAGGCAAGTGGTATGGCCCCACGTGCTAGGTAAGCTATAATTTCTGGGACATGCATTTTTGGGGGGAATGTTATAGCTTCACCCATGTACAATCAATATCATGATACTTTGTGAGTTTGAGAAAGCAACTTTGCTTTTGCTTACTTGTCTTGTGCTTGTTAGGGTAGCTGTCTACAAGGTTCTTTACAGGCTTTTTGGTGGTTACATAGCTGATGTTGTGGCAGCTATTGATCAGGTATGATACGCGAATGATTTAGCTTTGGATCCTATGATATGTGAAACAAGAGAATTTATAACATAACTATTAGAGATGCATGTGTTGTACATTTGTTTGCTGAGCGTTGTTGGTTACCTTTCTACAATAACATTGCCTAGAAGCACTTGGCAATATTTATTGAAAATTTACTGGTAGAAAATAACATAAAAGGCATGGCTGTTTAAACGAGAAAATCAATTTTGCACTTCCTGTTGTTTCCAATTTCGGACTAGAGCCCCAACCTTCCTTTCTTCTAACTGTGCTGGGAATTAGTATCTTTTATTTCTGCATGTAGAACAAACATGAAGTTGAATGTAACTTCATTTTCTACTAAGTTTTTTAAAGCATCCAATTTGTGGGAATATAATGCATGAATGTCTATTTGCAGGCTGTTCAGGATGGTGTTGACATTCTCAACCTTTCTGTTGGGCCCAATAGCCCACCAACAGCTACACGGACTACTTTTTTGAATCCTTTTGACGCTGCACTTCTTTCTGCTGTGAAAGCTGGGGTATTTGTTGCCCAAGCTGCAGGAAATGGTGGACCATTTCCAAAAACACTGGTGTCTTTCAGCCCATGGATAACTACTGTTGCTGCTGGAGTTGATGACCGCAGATACAAGAATCATTTAACACTAGGAAATGGAAAACTTCTCTCTGGGCTTGGAGTATCACGTAAGTATTTTTCTAAGTACATGTCAACAAAATCATGATGAATTATTTGTCAGTACTGTGTGCAGCATATTGAATTGTGGATTGTAGAATTGTGCAAAAATGAACTAATGAAATTTTCATACAACAAACTTCTATGTAGAACCCCTACTATTATTTCACCCCAACAGGTTAACCAATTATTTTGGGCACATAGGGCATACCAAACAGAGGTACAAATGACATGACAGTATATACTGAACCTGAACTAGAAGGTTCAGTTGTATTGAATGAATAGTGAATACATGGATAAACTTCATGTTACTGCATCCCAACTTTTATTTCAGTGTGATGATGCTTAGATTGGACAACCATTTTATGTTTTTTTAGTATCAAATTTCATCTGATAGTACTTTAAAGGTCATATGAGATATTTGAGTGGTCCTGGTATTCTATCAATAACTCCTATGTTTCTGCCTGTGGTTATTGACAATTTTCTCATACGATACAGCTGCAACACATGGGAATATGTCGTTCAGCTTGATTTCTGCAGCTGATGCTCTATTGGGTTCATCTGCAACCAAGTACAGTGCATTAGATTGCCAGAGGCCTGAACTATTGAATAAGAGGAAAGTTCAGGGGAGAATTCTTTTGTGTGGCTATTCGTTCAATTACATTTCTGGGACAGCTTCAATAAAGAAAGTGTCTCAGACGGCCAGGAATCTTGGAGCAGCTGGCTTTGTTGTTGCTGTGGAGAATAATTACCCAGGAACAAAATTTGACCCTGTACCAGTCAGCATCCCTGGAATTCTCATCACAGATGTCAGCAAAACGGAGGTATTGCAGAGCCTTATTTCATATTTGCATATGGTTGCCACTTGTAGACAACATCATACATAGACATATGGAAAAATGAGACTGTATATTCATGAATAGATCAATAAATATGCAATTTAGTTCTCGAAATAGCATGAATTGGGCTTCAAAAAACAATGTGCAAAGAGGTGCAAGATAGTGGCATGAATTCTATATGGCTGCTGCTACTGCTACTATAGGATGACAGGGCAGAAAGGTAAAGTACCTATGCATTGTTTGGTCCTTGTATGAAATTTTCTCTTGTAATTAGGCACAGTCCTCGTGTTGAAACCATGAAGTAATCTATCAATTTCCTTTTCATATTATTGTTACTATTACTAATACTTCTTAGTACCTTTCATATCTTCCTTGTTGGTGGCTCCTGTTGGGTCTATAGCCTACCCTAACTTACTTGGGGCGAAAAGGCTTTGCTGCTGTTTTATTGAGATGACATTAACTTTGGTTCTGCAGGATCTTATAGACTACTACAATTCTTCCACCATAAGAGATTGGGCTGGAAGGGCTACAGCCTTCAAAGCAACAGCAGGTATTGCAGATGGTTTGGCACCAACACTATACAATTCTGCCCCCCAGGTTGCACTGTTCTCTTCTCGAGGACCCGATGTTAAAGATTTTAGCTTTCAAGATGCTGATGTCCTTAAACCAGACATACTTGCTCCTGGCAATCTCATATGGGCTGCATGGGCGCCTAATGGAACGGATGAATCAAACTATGCTGGTAAGCGTGCGTTGTCTGTAGACCTCTTCCCCTCAAGGAAGCACCCATGATTACCATCAGTATTTTACTACTGCGCTCTTGCCGCCCTTGTGCATATCTTCTGGATTAGTGATCGGTGATGATATTTTTCTGTGCTCGAACCAACTCAACATTGCTGTGGTAATATTTCTCAGGTGAAGGATTTGCAATGGTTTCTGGAACTAGCATGGCCGCACCGCATATCGCTGGCATTGCGGCACTGATAAAGCAGAAGAACCCAAAGTGGAGCCCCTCAGCGATAAAATCTGCCATGATGACAACGGCCAATACACTGGACAAAGGGAGCCGTCCTCTCAGAGCGCAGCAGTACACTGCATCGGAAATGATGACACTTTCTCGGGCCACACCGTTTGATTGTGGTAGTGGCGCTGTTAACCCAAAAGCTGCCCTTGATCCTGGTCTTGTTCTAGATGCAAGTAAGTCCATTTTTTCCCCCGTGGGATAAGCTGGTCAAAGTTATTGGGATGGCAGTGTCTGGTCGAAAGCTTTCCAGACGGCAATGTATAGCATCCCTCTTTCACTCGTCTAATTTTGCTCCTCTATTCATGGTGGCAGCCCACGAAGAGTACATCGCATTTTTGTGCTCGATCCCTGACGTCAACCAGAGCGAAGTGTCAAACATCGCCGGTTCAGCTTGCAACTCCAGCTCCAAGGGGCGTCAACGCCCCTTCGACCTCAACCTCCCCTCGATCGCCGTCTCCCAGCTTCGAGGCACGGTGACGGTGATGCGGACCGTCACAAGCGTGTCCGAGGAGACCGAGACCTACACCGTCATGACGAGAATGCCGCCGGAGGTTGCCCTGGAGGTGACGCCTCCGGCGGTGACGGTGCTGCCCGGAGCATCGAGAGAGGTAGCTGTGACCCTGACGGCGAGGTCCGTGACCGGCACCTACAGTTTCGGAGAGATCGCCATGAAAGGCGACCGCGGCCACCTCGTCAGAATCCCAGTGGTAGCTATGGGATTCAAGTAGGTTAGGTAGAAGACGATTGCGACCGGCGCTTGAGAGAGTAGGAGGAGCGAGTTGTGCCTCTGAGATCCGAGGTCTTGAGCTGCAGAGGAGTGCTGTAATTTTTCCATAGTTTGTAGAGAATAAGAGTTAGCACAATGCATGCCCTCCTCCTGGTTGTAAAAATATGCGTTCCTTGCTCTTAATTCTAAGGCAAAGTATCATGTGCACATCAGCTATCAGTGCACATGTGAGATCTCAGCCTTGCATCGGTGATCCAACGGACTAGAACGTTTTAGCACAAAACACCTGTGGTCCCTTCCCACAGTCCCATCCGCTGCCTCCCCTTCGTTCACAGACAGCTCAGACCTACGGCGCCGTCGCGTCAGACGGCCCTCCTCCCACCACCGCCTTCACTCTGGCCACGTAGGCGCTGGCTCCGGCGTCCCACCACCATTCTTCCTCCAGCTCTGCGATCCTCTGCGGCTCTGCCAGCCACAGACACGCCTACCTCAATAATGTAGCGTGAGACATTGGATCTTAGATGAAAGAGCATGATTTAATATGTGCGTGAGACATTGGATCTTAGATGAAAGATCATAAATTTAATCACAGTTCATCTGCAGCAGTATCAACAACAGAAGTCCACACGTCACATTCGCACCAACGTTCCACACCAGCAAAACTTGCCGTCTCAAGAGCTGGCAAATAACCTTAGCTCAGCAGCCATCACCAGCAATCTATCTACTAGAGTATTCCTTAGTTAGCGACGTCTGGACTCTGACCCGACAGAGTTGCTTAGCTGTGTTCCTGCCTCCTTCAGCTGCTCAGATCAGATGACGGTGAAGTTCGAGAATATGTTCATCAGGTTGCCAAGCGCCTCGGGGTAGAACTTGCGCGCGAACAGGTAGCAGGGCCGCTTCATGCCGTTCCACACGCACGGCCTCCTCTGCGCTACATGCTGCGCGACGACGGCAATGCAGTGGCGCGCGTTAGAGTTTCCGAGGAAC
The DNA here is from genome assembly GCA_029449295.1 of Zea luxurians. Lineage (NCBI taxonomy): Eukaryota > Viridiplantae > Streptophyta > Magnoliopsida > Poales > Poaceae > Zea > Zea luxurians. Next base: position 45,635,968 of record JAOPSE010000005.1, on the reverse strand, counting down.
ACCACCTCTCGTCCGTTTAGGCTGCCAAGTAACTGGGCACAGGCCAATGCAAGCAAAGCCAAGGATCGAAGTACTCTTACCTTCGCGTTGCTGCTCACGTGGACGCTCTCATCAATGGACTGCGGGGCATCGGCAAAACCGTTAGATTAAACACCAAAGGCAACGAACTGTTTCTCTGATTCTCTCTCTCTCTCTCTGTGAAGGCTCCAACAAGCTTACCGAGATGTTCTTGAGCAGCTCGAAGCTCGTATCCACAGCCCTGTAGACTTTGGGATGCCATTTCCCTTCGGACCAATCTACGTGCGTCACTGACCAGTTTGCAATTCCAGTCGGGTCAGCCATCTGAAGCCACATATGCAAGGGCAGTGTTGTTCAGTAGTTCTTTTTTTTTTCTTTCTAAATAAAATGTTGTTTTTGCTGGCTGGTCGAAGAGAACAAACGGCCGACGTCTACAAGCTTCTGAACACTTACATTGAAGAGAGTTGGCAAGTAGTGCTCATCTGAATAGCAGTTATGCCACTCATTTCCTGGCTGTACGGTTGCAATCACAACATCAGCAACGACATAAATATCAAGGGAGGGGGCAAGGTGTCCAAAGGTCTGTTTTTTACATATGAAAAATAACTTGACGGTGCTCTTAATAAGACAAGGTATCCTAGAAATTCTTTTTTGGGGGTGTGGGAGCAAGGGACCACCTTACAGTAACGCTTGAACTTCCCATAGTATAGGGTGTCAGCAAGAATAAGAACTGCGTGCTGCCGTTTCACTGTAAACCACTGCAAGAGAAGAACACATGAAAACATTCAAGGTTAACTATGAGAAGCCATAACAGTTGTAATAAGTAATCGAATTTGAACTATAGAGGATTATTGGAAGCCAAAAAAAAAAGTCACTACAAAAAAAATGAAACAATCATAAAGTTCCACTTTCTAGGGCAAGCGATCAGTCATACGAAATGATCACCTGTGCACCCTTTCTCCAATCTTTCTTCACAATTTCAGGTAACATATGGTCAGAATATCTACCTGCTCCATGTGGACCAGGATCATCAAAACTGAGGGAAAAAAAAAGATAATTCAGCATGTTATAAGCAAAATTCTTATTTAAAAAAAACATAATTTCAAAAAAAAGCATATCTTAAATCAAATATCTTCTCAACTCTGACAAGGGGGAAAGTTAATTGTTTTGCTTTGTGTAAGTATGTTCACTTACCAGTCAACAAAACTGACGTTTGTCTCCATGAGATAACTATATATATAATCAAAGTTATGAAGTGGCACACAGCTGCAATTAGAATAAAGTGTTAGGATACGGGGCCTATCACTCAAATTTAGATGGGAACAGAACAAATGAAAAATGATTAACCTCTCAGAAAGCAAGACAAAATGCTGGTTTTCAGGGTCTTGTAGGGCATGGGCCAAGAGCCGCTTTTCAGCATCAACCATAGAAATTGTGCCCCAGATCACCTGGCGAGAAAATTGAAAAATTAGATCCTACAACAACTATAGCTAAAACTTTGACATTGACTTCAAAATAGTCTTGGACACGGTTGCTGTAGGCACGTACTACTGGACATGATATGTACAGGTGATGGTTCAACAACATTAATAAATCCCGGGACGTACTCTACAAACTATATCCATCCGTTTAAAGAATGGGGTTCTACAATCATTAGAGACGGCACTCTGAGAGAAAACAAAACATTTTTTTCTTCAAAATCAGTGTGTATTATACTGAAGGCTAGAAAATATTTTCTTCGTAAATCAATGAGGATAGTACAGATTTAAGCCAATGCTAGTTAGATACCTTTTCACTTCGAATATCCCTGCCAGAGAATACTGGACTTGCATGAATTGGTCTATCTCTTGATGCATGCACATATATGGTGTATCGGTCTTCATGTCCCTGAAAGATAAACTCAAGTGGTTAGATTTGATACGCATACACACTCAGGTGCGCAAGCAACAATGGATATATCTTTGTTCTTATATGAGATAGTATGTCAAATAGAGTTTGTTTACAGTTTACTTTCCTAATAGGAGAGAATATTAGTGCTACATGATGAAACACAATCATTGAGTCAATTTTGCTACGACTCGCAATTCGCAAATACTGCAAAAACCATACCATGAAGAATTTTTCCCACAGTTTCTCAAATGGCAATGAACTGGGCGTCAAGAACATGAAAGCAATTTTTGGATTCTTTGACTGCACTGGCCGTGCCCGGATGATGTCTCTCATGATAGCACGAGCAGCGATCTCATCATCAGTGTATACCCTAGCAGGTTCTGGAGGAGGCCGAGAATTGCAGGCTTCTGATGGTACCAGATAACATGCTGTGTAATGCCGTGGAGTATAAAGGTAGGCTCCAATGGCTACTGCACAGACAAATGCAACCAACACGATGAACCAGAGAGGCCTTTTAGACGAAGGCCTACTGCGTGGTGCCATGATGTATCTGTACAAACAGGAAAGCAGGGCCTAGCAAGCTACAGCCATGAAATCATCCATAAGCACTCCTCTGATATAACTGATCAAAATCCAAAAACCTGGACAACACAGGGAAAAAGGAAATTTTAGTTTAACCTTCAGGCTTTCAGCCAAAAGTACCATTTTTTTGTGTCTTGACCAACAATCCATATTGTATAACAAAAAGACATGTATATATAGAAGATTAAACTATTTCGAAGACAAACAACAGTTCAGAAACTGCTTGATATTGCACTAGGTTGAATCCAAAGTTTAAAACTACATGTGCATACTAAAGGACAGAATATTAAAACATATACAAAGTAAAAATAAATATTGATGGAAGTGCTTACAAATAAAAAAATGGGGAAAAACTATATATATACTTGTTACCCAAAAATGAAAAACAACTACACATTTTAATCAAACCAACGCTCTAGTTAACAAGTAGGAGATTCTACAAGTCGTTCTAGGTTACAAAATAAAGCAGGACAGTTGACTTTTTACCTGGAACTTGCCAGTTTCTACCCATAAATGAACTCAAGTTATTAGGGATAATACGAAATACAAGCTCTGTCTGCCTTATCTCTCTTTTTTTCCCTTATGCTCCCTGGTTCATGGCCTGTACCAATTTTAAGCTAAATTCTCTTCACTGTCTATTTCCACGTACTTGTCACATGTCCACGCAGCCGCTCATCAAATTTTCCACAGCACAGCACAAAACCCTCCCTAAACCTTGCCAGCTAATATCGCCAGACGGACTCCAAAATGGCATGGCCGCAACCATGCTTGAGGCGCTGAAGACCCTAGGCAAGATTTTAGATGGATTCTCGACTCCAATAACTAGGACACCACGCAGCTCAAGAGTCCACAGGTAACCGGGTTAGAAAAAAAAATCGAATTTTAACGCTCGCAGCGCAGACGGGACAGGAAGGTCGCCAAGGACAAGGCGAGCAGCGAACTCCAACCTCCAACTGAGGCAAAGCTCGAGTCGCTTACCCACGAGAGGAGAGGTCGATCCGAGTCAATCCGGATAGTCGGAGCTTCACTGACGACCCGCGCCGCACCGGTCGACCACCAGGAAGCCGGTAACAGGCAGTGCAGAAGGAGCGGAGAGGCGAGGTCGACGGCGATGAACCACCCGCAGCTCGCGGCGGCCACCGAGGTCGACGACAGGAAGCAAGAGGACGGAGGAGTTGGGGAGATCTAGACGGCGGAGGGGGGGCATCCAAGACTGAGGTGGAAAAGTTGGCTGGACAGCACAGGGGTCTTCTCAGACTGCAAACTCTGCTTCTGCTCGACTCACTCCAGGTCAGGCTGGGAGTTCGGCTTTACCGAATTTTCGGATAGGGCTTTTGAGGTTTTTTTTATATTTCTGGTTTTCATCAGTCGAACTTGAACGTGAAGTTTTGGCTACCCACAATTTCGAGTTTAGGTTTGGATAACATTAAACTACCCGATATTAAACACCGAGACAAACAACACACACAAAATCATAGCACCAAGGCACAAACAGTGAAACTGAAAGTCTGAACCGAAACACACAGCAACACAGCAACCGAGTGTTCACTCTCCACTGTCCAATGTCCACACGTCCGACCGGCTCTCACAAGCCAACTAGCATAATAGAAAAAAAACAAAACACTAAAATAATCAGCCATACACTACGCCGACTGCTAGAAGCCTAGAATGACGGTGACGATCATAGATTCTCAGGCGCCAACGAACTCGGATGGTGACCAAGAAAGGTAAGAAGATTCTATTTCTCCATTTCTTCTATTGGCGCCGAAATACTGATTTCTTTTTTGATGGATGGATGAATAGATCATGGTTCATGTATGAGTGCTTGCCGATGTAGTGATATATGAAATCTGGATAGTTTATACTGACTGTTAGTACCTAGTTATCCCTTAATTGGGGATGAGAACCTATTGGAGACCCGAAACCTGAATGGGGATGAGTATGTGATGAGTTTTGCACCCATGATAGGTATGAGAATGAGTATGAAAATAAATCAAATATGATAAGGATGGGTCTGGGATACTATAACCCGATGGAGAATTCTCCATTGATATCTCTAACACAGACACAATCCACGCTAGCTCCCAATCCATGGGGTCGGAATTACAGTCACACAGAAGGTCCACACACCAACACACGGCACAGTAGGCCTAGGCTAGTAGCAGCACACACACACGACACATAAGCACATGCACAGTGCAGCAGCACGGGGTCTTACGGTTTACAAAACCGTTCCAGAGTTAAAAACTGTCCCCCACTGGTAACGGTTTACCAACGGTAAACCGGTAAAAACCGATTGGTTTGACCAATTCAAATTAATTTGAATTTGAACCGATTTATCGGTGAAAAACCGGTGAAAAATCGCTTTAAACCACCGGTTAATCGCGAAACTAACTGGTTTTTGCTGTTTTTACGGAAAATGTGAATTTTTTTAACAAGATTTATTTGTAGTTTGCTCAATTCACATTGCACACTAAATATTAATTAATCCACACGACATGTATTCACCAAAATAACATATAGCATACATATGCAACCACAAACTCCAACTCTCATGCAACAAACAATCAGCGAACTTCACAATACTCAAATATAAGTTCTTTTATAACTCTCAAACGAGGCAACGACACATAAATCAAATTATTTCACAATACTCACATGTTTATCTCGAGTCATAGTGATAGTACTCAGGTATGTTGGAAGGATCGTGATATTGTTCCAATCCGTTATAGTGATAGTGATAGGTCTATACAAAATATATAAGATACATTAGCGAGAAAATAAGAATGGCAAATAAATATTTATCCACAAAGCAAAAAAACATACCGGTATGTGTGTTTGATGTTTGTGTATTTTATGTGCACCTCACTAAGTGTTGGACTTTTCTCCTGATAAGCAAATCTTAGGAACACATATAAAAGAACTAGAGCTAAGGGTTCTAGATTGAGTCTTGTCTAGACGGATAGTTATTAGAAGAACCGAAACTACTTGATCTACGAGTTTCATCTTGGACAGGAAATGAAACCGAAATTGACCACTAAATGCCTAAAATGGACTTGAGCTATGGGTTTATCTTCACTTTTAACATATAACATCTTCACATATATCATATAATTGTAAACAAGACTTAGTCTAAATTGACCACTAAATACTCAATTTTGGCATTAAATCCGGTTTTCCAGCAAAAATTGGCGGTTTACCGGTCTCAAATAACAGTTTACCGGTCCCTGAAAATGGTTTACCAGTGGTTTTTGGTTTTTATGAATTTTTTCAAATCTTTTGAATTTCAAACAAATTTTGAAAAAGAACCGATGGTTTACCGAAACCGTACCCCGATGGTTTCGGTAAACAGACCGGTTTACCACCAGTTTTTAGCGATTTTATAAACCATGCGGTCTTGACCAGTCGGCCTCTCGGGCGTGGGCACGACCCTTGGCTGCTTGCTGACCTTGACCTGCTAAGCAATTTCTGCGTTAAATAGGTACTTCGGATATAGCAGGTTAATACTTAATTAGGTCGAACTAAATTCGAATAATCAGTTTCGATACTTGCTAGAATTATTCGGGTAACAGGTTTTGGGCTAAATGGATATAGATTTGGATATTTCGGGCTTAGGGCTTCGGACTCGGGTTTTATGTCCAGCTCTACCTCCAAGCCAAGAAGAGGTTTTGTATCTATCAAAAAAAGTTTTTGAATCTAGAGGCATTTGAGCACTGTCTAATTATTCTACTTCCTCCGTTCTTTTTCATTCGTTGTGTTTTAGTTCAAAAATAAATTAGCAGGTGACAAATATTCGAGAACGAAGGCAGTGTGTACTATATGCACTATCTAATTACTCTATATGCTCTGATTCGTGTAATTATGTTCTGTGCAGCATTGGATGTTCCATGAGTTTTGCCATTCTATATAGGTGCTTTGTAAAAAAGGACATTGTATAACTTATTTTGTTCCCTCGAAAACAGCTTTTTTGTTTTTTTTTGGTTTATATTCATGTCTGAAATATTATTTCCACGAAAATATTTTCTATTAAAACAAAACAACGTGAGTGGGTTCGTAATAGAGTGGTAGTCGGATATGTCGCGTTGAAACGTCAGATATGTTCGACATAGCAAAATACACACGCGTTGTGACGGGAATAATAATATTTTATTTAAAAATAATATTAAAGTAAATATAATGTCTATATATTAAATATTAAACTGATAAAAACAAATATTATACTTCATCTTAGATAAAAGGTCGAAAATGTATTAGCTGAAAAGGAGTCCAACATATTTTTTAATAGCTCGCTTGTCCTTATTCAACTAACGAGATGGTACTGCGTCGGAGCGCAACACGATAGGTGTGCCATGAGAAACTAGATAAGTCCCAACACGATAGGAAGTCACTAGCAGCGCAACGCTCTCACGTAGTGTCATGAGAAACTAGCTAAGTCCCAACACGATAGAAAGTCACACGCGGCGCAACGCTCCCACGTAGTACCACATCGCTAGTTGAAGTAGGACGAGCGACCGAGCAAGCTATAAAAGGGATTGAGCTTATTTTTAACTCATATCTTTCTCGATCTTTTGGCTAAGATGAAATATAATATTTATGTTTATCAATTATAATATCTGACTTGTCGATGTAACACCCCATCCATTTCCGGACCGGTGGTACTCACTTCTAGTAGCCCTCTAGGATCATAGACAATTCTCACAATCCAACACAAGTTGATGATGATGAGAAAAAGTAGAAACTATTTCTGGAGGGATTGATCAGGCCACTTCAATACCAACTGATGTCTCACTCATTCCCGTCCTTCTAGAAACTGCTGGACAAGGCTATAGCTCTGGAACACAAGCGAGTTGAGCTAGGAGATAAAAGAAAGTCTACTATCCAGGGACAGGCTGAAAGTAGTACTCGTCCCCGTTATGCTACACCTCAAGGCACACCAGCTCATGGCAGTCTCGGACAACAGCCTCAACAAACCCAATCTGCTCCTCCTCAAGCAAGCATCCCCGTGGGACCTGTTTCTCCTAATGCATCCACAAACAGGTCGTGTTTTAAGTGTGGACAGGCTAGACATTATGCCAACTAATGTCCCAATAGGGTTGCTTACACTACTCCAGCTCCGATGAAGCAGGACCAGGTCTCAGGAGGAAAGAGTCAGTCCTTATCTATCAATCGGGGACAAGTCAATCATGTGAAAGCAGAAGCTGAACTCGAAGAACCCGAAAACCAGGAAGATGTGCTGGTTCAAGGTGAAGAAGCCCGTGAAGGAGGAAATGAGCAACAAGATTAGAGTATTTTTTTAGAGAATAGTATTTGTAAGACCTAAATAAGGCCTTAGGTAGTAGCTAGTTCTTTATTATTTTAGGAATAGTAATAAGGTCTATTTGAACCTATGTTTTAATAACAAGTTATGCATCACGCTGAGATTATTGATTGTGCATATGTTTTGAAACAAGATTGAGATACATCCCTTTTTCTTACTAATCTCGAGGACGAGATTATTTTTAAGGCAGTAGAATTTGTAACACCTCAAAATCATAGTTTTGAGATTTAGAAAAAAGTCTCCAAGAAATTTAGATTTAATATGACTTCTAATAAGGATTTTCTTACCACGAAGTCTTTCTCCTAAAATTAAAATGTTTCTAATAAAAGGTTTAATAAAATAGTTCTTATATGAATTAAATTATCCCTTTATGAATTATATAAGTATCCATAAGGATATATGTTAGAGCATTTTTTATAGAGATCATACAATATAAAACTATTTTCCTTATATTAAATATGTGGGAATTACATATTTTTTAGGCAATGGCTTAAATAGAATAATAAATAAGTAAAATAATATCAATATTGCATATCATGCAGAATTTTTGATTTTGCGATAAAATTTTGAACTTGAACCCTGAATCAAATATAAATTTGAAACAAATTTGGAAGAATAAAAATAGAAAACCTGAAATTAGAGAAAAAGAAAGAATTTACCTACCACCTGGGCCGATTCCCACTTTCTCGGTCTAGTTCACCTCCCGCTCACCCGACCCAGTAGCATCGCGCGGCCCACTCCGTCCAACACCGCTGTCCCCAGCGCCGACATGCGGGCCCAACAGGACAGCCACACACCACGCACCCGACCTGGCTTCCACCGACGCGTGGGGACACTCGGTCAGCCCCACACCACCTTGGCTCGGCATGCTCATGACACAGACATGTGGTCCCACCCTATTAGGTCTATCTTCCTCACCAAACCGAACACCATGAAGAATGCACGCGCCAACCTCGGTCATTGCTCCCTCCCTAGATTTCTCACGCATCTCAAAGTATAAAACTGGAGCCCTGTTTCCCCCTCTACCCTCCATCCAACCCGAGAGCATCTGCGACGAGCATAGAGAGAGGAAGGGTGGTGGAAGGTTTCGTCGCCAGGGATCTCGCCCAAGTTGCCGCTCAGGATTTAATTGGGGGCCTGGGGGGCTTCACCTAGGTATGGGGTTGGCGCACCTTGCTTCGTCGGGTGGGATTTTAGACCGGAGGGCCGAACAATTGCTCGTCGGAGGCCGATATCCGCTGCCGGACCGCATCCCATCGTGGTCGGACTTCACCGTCGCATAATCACCGGTATGATCACGCTTCCCTAACTAGCCATCAATCCCTCTTTTTTTAGCATTCGTCCAATCGGGGTTTGGGGCGATTAGCGCGCCGATTGCTCATCTCACCGGCAAGCACCGACGTGCTGGTAGCTCGGGGGTGGTCGGATGGGGAGGGACTGTCGTGAACCGTTGATGTCCCTCTAGGTGGCAATGATTAGATGGTTGAGTACCCCTTCGCGCTGCTGACCTCAACCTTTCATCATGGATCGGACGGTTGCGAGCGCGCATGGGTTATTTTAAACCTGATCTGTAGATCGTGGACCGAAGGGCTAAGATTGGAGACCGGTTTGAAGAGTTGGAGATCTAATCCTGACCGTTGAAATTAGATCGGATGGCCAATAGTCACCCGTACCCCTTCAGTCGCGTAAATATGCTAAAGAGACCTTGTACTTTTAATGAATGAACCTGCCGTCCCCTTTCAGCTAGAAGTATTCACAGCCGGGTCCCTAGATCTTATGTGTTAGCCTCTGGTCTTTATCGTATTAGTAACTATATCCTGATTTTATTCAGAAATAATTTTAAAATGGAGAGTAATCTAGTAAACTTTAATAAATCAATAACTTAAGTAATAACTCCAAATTGATCCATTCCAGTTGCGTTAGCTTCGTAGTAAAATTGCCTACGCAGTGATGACATTATTTGTACCATAAAACACATTTTTATAAATAGATAGTGGTTTAGCCTATTATTAGTAGGTTTATCCCTTTAACCAAAGTTAAATTGGTCCATGACGATAATTGACTAAAATAGGATTTCTAATCAAATTATAATCTAGATTAAAGTCGAATTAATTATTAAGAGTATATTTTCTCATATGATGTGTACCAACCAATTTATAATATAGTTTAATAATTAATCACATAGATCTTCCATAAACCATATATTTTTAACTGTAGCTCCGATTTTAGTGATTCTCGAACCCACGCTCTCGTAGCTTCGCGTAGAATATTTTTACGCTGTTTGTTCTCATGTTTGGTGTACTGTTATTTTATGTGCTCCTTGTCTATTTGTAGGTATTGCTACAGATAGCGGTGAGTACACGGGAATCTAAAGACCAATTTGGTACCTAGGATCTCGAGTCTAAGGCAAGTTGTGCCCTTGATCACTTTTCTCTTTACCTAATAATGTTCATGTTAATCACTGTAACATGCTCAGGTTAATTTGATGGGACCTAATAGGTTTCCCTAGTATTGTTTATCCTACACCTTGCAAACAAATGAGCTATTGTATAGATTTGGTATTGCTCTACCTGGTTTTGGGAAATTAATGTTATATATGACCATGTTCCATTAATATTGTTGGATTATTTATTGTTCATGACAAGATTATTATATTAATTGGAACATGGAGAACCATCCGGGAAAACAGTGCTACCTTAAGGGTGGAATGGGACACCCTTGGCCAAGTAATTAGGAAAGCTAGGGATAGATTATCTTACCTGAAAGGGGCAAGCGGGGAGGCTTCACTGTAGAGTATAGGGAGGTCCTCGGGTCGAACTACTGCGATGGCTTTTTGGACGAGGGATTCCTATGCTTCCTTCTTCCTGAATCCGTAGCAGGTTTTCTCGAACTAGTGGAACTTTGGAAAGGCCTCGTAGTGCTACCCTGCCTCGCCTTCTTGGTAGAGGTGTATGGGATTCATGACCCCGTGGTAAATGGGTAACACAACTTATGGATAAAGATGCACAACCTCTATAGAGTATAAAATTGGTATATCAGCCGTGCTCACAGTCATAAGCGGCACGGACACTCACATGATTAAATTATGGAATTAAACTTAATATGTCATTTCCATTGCATTGTGGGTGTTATTATTAATTGTGATCTCTTATTTATTTGGGTTGGTATATACTTATACCTGGTAACTGCTAATAAAATTTTGACCTACTTTAAAAGCAATGCTCAGCTTTAACCATCTCCTTTGGTAAGCCTTACACTTCACATGAGCCCCCACCGTAAGTGAGCTCATGCATATTATTCCCCACAACTTGTTGAGCGATGAACATATATGAGCTCACCCTTGCTGTACTCATGTTGGGGGCATGCTTCGTCACCGAAGGCCCTGTAAGAAGAAAATACCTTTGAAAGAACTAACACAGAAGCAATGCCGAAGGTACCATCCAAGGAGCTTCGGCATAACGACATGCTTCGAAACGAAAGGTCGCACCGACTTAAAGATAGAAAGACCAATTGGCCCATGATAATCTGTCATGATTGTAATTGGTTGTAAAGGACATGAATGTAATTTCGCACAGGCTGCGTCCTGTGCCTATAAAATAGATGAACAATACCCCCGTACTGTTCACACTGACTTGCACTCGTTCTTGCGTCACCCTTGTGTTTTCGCTTTCTGTTGAGCCGAAGGTACGATTTGTAATTTTATGTTGTTATCATTCACTCATGATAATATGATAAAAATGAATTAATAATGTTATATAATTGTTCATGTTGTTTTTTACGTTTCATATGCTTATTCTTTCATAAATGTATACTGTAATGATGAAGGTATGTCCTTCATGACCTTCGTCCAAAGATCATTATATCCTAAGGGAAATAATGCTCCGTAGGATGAAGGGCATTAACATATAACATTTTTGTGTTGCCTTATTCTTAATTCATAGCATTTGAGAACAAGTCCCCAACATTGACGCCCACCTCCGGTGAACTCACTTCCACTTTTTGAGCTGATGGCTTCGTTCAACAATCAAGCTGAAGCAGCTTCGGCTACAAGGTTGGTGCTACCGATAACAGGTGGTTCATCTCAGAACCAGCCAACAAGAAGCAGAAGAAGGAAGCTTAGAGAAGGGTACAACATGTTGGGGTGCAAGGACCCTTCATCAAGTCAAAATGGTCCCACATCCCAATCACCTTCTCCCAGGAGGACCTTCAGCTCAAAGATTACCCTCATAATGAAGCTATGGTCATATCCTGTGTCATTAAGGGATTTCTAGTTCACAATGTTCTAGTTGATACAGGAAGTGTCGTGGATATCATATTTGCTAAGGCTTTCAGACAGATGCAAGAACCAGAAGACAAGATTCACGATGCTACACATCCTCTATGTGGCTTCGGAGGAAGACAGATTGTAGCACTTGGCAAAATCACAATGCCAGTTACCTTTGGCTTTGTTCACAATACAAGGACTGAACAGATTGTGTTTGACATTGTTGAAATGGAGTACCCCTACAATGCAATCATTGGTCGTGGGACACTTAATGCTTTGAAAGCAATACTCCATCCAACATATCTATGCATGAAGATACTATAGGAAACGGGTGACGCCTAAGAGGGGGGTGAATTAGGACTTCTAAAACTTTTACTAAACTAGGCCACAATCAAATCCCTAGAGCAAAACCTATGCAAATAATCAAACTAGAAAGTGTAATCTAGGTTTTGTCTAAGTGTTGCTATCTCTACCGCAAAGGCTAAGTTTCAATCTACACTAAATAAGTATGAATACAAGATTAAAACTTAAATGCTTAATATAAATGCGGAAACTTAAAGAGCAAAGTAGAGAAGAAAACTCTCGTGGATGACGCTGGTATTTTTACCGAGGTATCCGGAACCACGCAAGGTCCCGACTAATCCTCGTTGGTGCCCCTACGCAAAGGGAAGCCCACACGAGGGTCAAGCACCACGGTCGAGTAACTCCGTAGAGAGCCGCGGGCCTTATCCACGCGCAAGTGGTGCTCCGCTTCTGGCTCCTCTCGGACGCTGCCCGCCGTCTCCACTATCGAGCTTCCGGCCGAAACGCCGCGGGCCTCATTCCCTCTGGTACATGGTGGCGGCCATGACACAAACGCGGTTGTCACGGTCTCGCAAGACTCTCGCCACACTCGGTACAATTACAACGGCCCGCACAAGAGCCGAGGGGTTGTGTGGTTTGTCTAAACTCACTCAACTAACTAGGGTTCACCTAGAGCAAGCGCTAAAGCGGTCTAACTAACTTAAGCACTTTGCAAAGCACCTACGCTAATCACCGAGTGATTCTATTAAGCACTTGGGTGTTTGAGCTCTTGGAAATGTGCACTATATGCCTTGGTATGTTGCTTGGGCTCCCACACATTCAAATGGCCGGTTGGGGGTGTATTTATAGCCCCTCAACACAATTCTAGCCGTTGGAGAAAAAGCTGCAGTTCTCTGCGGCACACCAGACAGTCCGGTGGTGCACTGGACATCGCACTGTAGCTTGTCCGGTGTGCCTAGCCGTTGCTCTGTCAGAGCAGGTGACCGTTGGCGCCGCAGGCTTTTCCACATCGGACAGTCTGGTGCTCACACCAGATAGTCCGGTGGTCTTCTCTCTGGGTGCCACCTGGAACTAGCCGTTGGACTGGAGTTCCCTGGTGCACCGGACGATCCGGCGTGTGGGCACTGGACAGTCTGTGTGCCACCGGACAGTCCGGTGCGCCTTCGCACGGACAGTCCGCAGCAGCACACTTGGACTTTTCTTGGATCTTCTTAATGTCTTCTTTTGAGGTGTTGCTTTCCTCAATTCCTTAGTCCAAGTAAATCTTGCATCCTGTGAACTACAAACATAAACACTAGAAAACTTATTAGTTCACGGATTGTGTCGTTCATCAAACACCAAAACTCAATTAGCCAAATGGTCCGGGGTCCATTTTCCTTACAATCCCCCCTTTTTGGTGATTGATGACAACACAACCAAAGCAAGCAAATAATACAAGTATTTGAATGAAAATATGCAATCTACTTGCTAGGATGCATGTTTGTCCCCACAATGTGATATTATGGACTTAAGCCTCCCCCTAACTCCATAATTCACTTACTTCCTATTTTTGGACCAAATAACCAAAACCACTTGAAAAATCATTTGTAGATATAAAATTTTAAATTGGTGGTGTTTGGTGTTTGATATAGTTTTCATTGCTTTGGTCCCAAAACTTCTCTCCCTTTGGCATCAACCACCGAAAAAGAAGACATTAAAAGCATGTAGGAAGTAAATAAAAGCTTGTCCTCAAAAGATTACTCCCCCTAAATGAGTGTTCTCCTTTAGAAAGAGTTTTTCTCCCCCTTTAGAGATGAAGAAAAGCTCCCCCTGATAGAGATTTTAGGAAAAAGCATGTGAAAATTAGAGGTGCAAGACATGATTTGAAAAGACTAACTTCCCTTATGCATAGGTAACAGAATATGAGTGAACTACTTATGCATTTTTAGCAACATGGAAGCATATGATATGAAATATAGTCTAATCAAATATTGGAGAATACATGTAAATGATACTAGATGTAGTCTCAAAAGATACCGATCGAAATTCAATGGCGAGCTTGAGAGACATGAGAGTTCTTGGAGATTTTACAGTGGAAGATTGTTGTCTTTCTCCGGGGACCTCATTTTCCTCACAATGAGACTATCACATGAAATAGACTTGAAAAGGTGTTAGTCTCAAAGTATTAGATTATAGAGTAACCTCCCCCTGAAGGTGTGCATACAAGTTTTGAATACTTGTAGGAGACATGCACTTTGATTTGATATCAAGAAGGGTAAATTGTCTATAATCCGAACTTTGGCACATATAAGTTAAATGATACAACTTGTAGAAATAAAAATTTTTAATTGATGCATCATTTACTATGGAGTGATATAGAAGCTATGTGTCGTGCTTAACTAAACATTTTAAACCATGTAGGTTTGCTTAAGTATATGAATTGAAAGCAAGCAATCCTACCATGTGATTTACCTAGTATGCATAATTTTAAACAAAAGTAAATAACAAATGTAATACTAGGAAAGAAAGGTAAACTAGATAAAAGGTAAATAGATACGCATATCTAAAAGCAAGAGATACAATAAAACTAGTTACCTTAGTCATGGGTGGGAAATTTGGATCCAAAATTTTCACTAACCCACTTGGCAATAAACTTGATCCAATATGATGTATCCCATGATATACATCCCAATTTTGCCAAGTCTCCAAATTTCCCGTCGACCTTTGGTCCACTCACTTCCCATTTGGGATCCAAACCTTCATGGTGCTTTTCATGGTTGAAATTTGTCACACCCGGTTTTAAAGGACAAAGCCGGGTGCATCTCATACATGCGCCAAGAAGACAACATATATAATAACAGAGTGTATAGAGATAAATGTCAATAACATCAGAGTATTTATTACATAGCGGAAGACTTATTACAAAATAAAGATAAATACAAAACGAACTAAGGATCGTCGGCGCCAATGTCGACTGAGAAACGCCACCTAGATCAGATCGAACTCCTCAGTGTTAGGCGGCTCCTCTTCAACCACCTGCTCTTCTCCTGTGGGGGGAGTGAGACAGCAAGAGTGAGCTCATATACATTCATAGCTCAACAAGTCGTGGGTAATAATGTGGCATGAACTCACCAAAGGTGGGAGTTCATGAAGTGTAAGGCTGATCAATGAAATATAGGCTGAGGCTGAGCATTGCTTTTATAAGTTGGTCAAAATTTTATTAGCAATTACTAAGTGTAAGTAAATACCAAACCTTAATAATAATAAAGAAAAGTAATAGTAAAATAATCCCAAATGCGATGCAAATGTCAAATTGAATTTAAGTTCCATAATTAATCATGTGAGGGTCCGAGCCGCTCATGACCGTGAGCACGGCTAGTATACTAGTTTTACACTCTGCAGAGGTTGTGCATCTTTACCCACAAGCCGTGTTACCCATCTGCCAAGGGGTCATGAATCCCATACACCTCTACCAAGGAAGCGAGGCAGGGTAACACTACGAGGCCTTTACAAAGTTCCACTAGTTTCAGACTACCCGCTACAGTTTATAGGAAGCTCCAGTGCAGGGTTCTTGCCTGACCGCCATCGCAGCAAAATCAAACAAGGACCTCCCTACACTGACCACTCCCCTACTGCCCTTGCCCCTTTCGGGTAAGGTAGCCCTCCACTAGCTTTCCTAGTTAATCAGCCAAGGGCGTCCCATTAAACCCTTGTGGTAGCACTGTTTTCCCGGGTGGTCGCTCCATGTTCCCATTAATTTAATGATCTTAACATGAACAGTAATAATAACAAGATAATGACAGAATAATCATGAATAGTGTATCTCCATACCCAATCCACATAAAGCAATAGCAAGCACTACCCAAAAATATTTCAGGGGTGAACAAGGTATAGAGGTAATCAAAACTGGGGTAACATAAAGGCTCCCATCAAAATTAACCTATGCAGATCATTAAAATTAATAAGAACATGGCTGAGAAAAGTAAGTGATCAAGGGCACAACTTGCCTTCAATGAGCTCCTGCTCAGCTACTTCTACTTGTTGAACCTCAGTTTCCACAGTGGCTTGCTCGTCTACTCGCATCAACACAATACATACATAGTATAGCCAAAATCAACATCACACCAAACAAATGAATAAAATATACAGTAAAAATCTACACATTAAAATGAAATCATAGGAACTGGAATCACTAAATTTGGAGTTATAGGTTTCAAGTTATGAATTTCCTAAGGTTTAATGTGATTAAAATAGGATTAAATGATAAATAATTTTTCTTACTGTTTTCATGTCAAAACAGAGATACAGGGTGATAGAGAACATTATTACAAAATTTTAGAAACTGGAATGGAGTGATTTGGACTAAAAATGAATTTTCTATGGATTAAATAAGTTCTAGGAATTGTTTTTATATTAAAAATCTATTTCTGAATTTATTTATTTGATTTTTCATGATCTCTGGACTGGGCGCACGAATTTCAGAAAGCTCAGGGGGCTGCGCGAATAAATTCCTAGACTCAGAAAACCCACCAGGTGGACTGCGGGTTGTTTTGACATAAATCGAGGGGCCCAAATGCAATTTAGACCCGCGAAGGGGTATCGTTCGTTTCTGGCCACCCGATTACAACTGAACGGGTCAGATCGATTCTGACATTAATACGATCCGGTACACGCTCCTGACCGCTAGATCTCGATCCAACGGTTCCTATTTGGCTACCCCCAGATTTAATCCGAACCACCCAATCGCTGATCCGACGGCAAGCGGTATTCTTCCACTCCCTGCCCCGATCCTAACCGTTCCCTAGCCGATCGACGGCTAAAACTTCATCCCCTCCGACAGAGCAACGAGACGGCGGCACCGCCCAGGGACACGGTGGTCCATCGCCGGAGTCGGGCGAATCGACAGTTTACCACCCTAAACAGAGCGATAAATGCATCGAGAGAAAGTGGAGGGGAAGGCGAACACGCCAGAGCGGTCATACCAGCCTTTAGTCGCGAGGACGAGCCCGACGACGCGACGGCGTGATCCCCTGTCCCGGCTGGACTCCGGCGAGCAATTCGACGCTCCAGGAACGGAGACAAGTCCGGGCGAACCCCGCACCGGCTTCAAGGGCTCACGGAGATGAATCCCGGACACTAAACAGAGGACAAGTCGACGGCGAGCACCCCCGGGCGCGCGGCGGACGGTGTTCTAACCTGGCGGCGGCGCAATGCAGTGCGGAGCAGTGGTGGTCGTGAGGGCAAGAATGAGGGGAGGAAAGAACGACACATTGCTTTTATTCACGAAGCTGGAGAAGGTTCGGTAGGATGAAGTGCCCGCAACAAAATCCCGCGGCCTACGGAACGTTCCGCCATGGCCGGACTTCGGTCAGCCGTAAGACTCGGTCGGAAGAGGGGAAAGGGAGCTGGCGTGTGGGCCCGGCGACGCAGAGAGAGACGATTCAACGCGGACGCGAGAATAGTGGTTGACGTGCGGGTCCCGGTTGACAGCGATACAGGCAGGGCGCGGGAATGGTGGGCTGCGCGGGGCAAGCTGGTGGGCCGAAATGGAGGTGGGCGGCCCATTTAAGTTGGTTTTGCTTTATTCTTTTTATTTTCTATTCCTTTTCCTCTCTATTTTCAAATCCAATTTGAATTCAAATTTCGAATCAGACTTAGGCCAAATTTATTCCCAAATCATATGGTGAAGTTAAAATACAAGTTTTTAGAGATATAATTATATTATTTATATATATTTTTTATATATCATTTCTCTTCTCCTTTTTCAAAAACCCTAGGTTTAATTTAGGGCTTAATTCAACTTCTAGCAATTATTATCTTATTACCATTAACATTATTATTTTATTTAATGCACAAACATAACTCCAATATGATGCATTTTTTTATTTATTTATTTTAGAATCATTTGTTTTGATAAATCCCTTAAATTTTGAGTATGCTCTTTTTATGATGCAAATGAGGCACACAAAATGAGGAGCTCTCTCTATTACTCTTTGTATACAACTTTGAGTATTACAAAATTATTTCCTTTGACACATAGATGCGTTTGGCCCCTTTTCCTTTGTTGGCTTGCTTGTTGGCCTTGATTGCTATCACCTTTCCATTCTTTTTCTTCTTGATTAAATATGGTGTAGCAGTCTTTTTGTCCACCTTTTTGATGTAGGTGTTGGAGATTTTGCTTGATGGCTTTTGCTTGAGCTTTTGCCTTTGTTTATCCCCGGTCATCGCCTTGCATTGGAAAGACTTGTGGCCTTCCATGTGGCATAGCCTACAAATCACAGTTTCTCCCTCCATAGGCTTGTTCACTCCCGCAGTGGTGTTATCCTGTGGAGGTCAGATTTGTTTGGCTTTGCCTTTCTTGTCATACAAAGCCTTGCCAAGGCGAGCCACTTCTTGCTTTAATTGTTTATTTTCCTTTGCAACCTCTTTCGAACATGTTTCTACAACAATATTCTTAACAAGAACTTGGTTGCAGGGGTTAGAATCATCAATTAAATCAAAGTAGGAAGTAGAAGCATCTTTCTTAATAATTTCAGGTATTTCAACTAAAGATGCTGCTAGGGTGCTACCAATGTTTTCTAGCTTAGTAGTTAGCTCGTTATTGTGTATGCCAAGAATTTCCATTTTCTCTAGCAAATTTTCAATAGCTTCTTGGGAGCTAGCTAACTTAGCCTTAAGTTTTTCATTCTTTTTAATGAGACTATCATCGGTAGCAGTGGTTGGAGCACTAGATTCTAATAGCTCAATTTTAGTTGATAGCTCACTATTTAAGTTTACAAAAGTTTCAAATTTTTCTAGCAAACATTTGTAATCATTTTGAGAGCTAACCAACTTATTTTTCAAGGTTTTAAGTTGAGCTTTTTGTTTAGTACAAACATCCTGTAAAAATTCAACGGCTTCCGCAAGCTCATCTATGGAGGGCTTTCCCTCACCTTCATCATCACTACTGCTATCATTACTAGAGGATGGAATGCTTTTGTTACCTCTTGCCATAAGGCATTTATGTGATGACCGTGATGAGCGTGATGAGGACCAGTGGCTGCGCGTCCTTGGAGGTTCATCTTTACTTGAAGAATCATCCCAAGTTCTAACACTTGTTAGCGCCTTGCCTTTGGTCCTCTCCTTTTTGGGTTTGGCCATATTTGGACAGTTGTCCCTGAAGTGGCCCTTCTCCCCACATGCGAAGCATCCTCTCTTTCTTTGCTTTTTCCTGTCAATGTTAAAGAGAAGATCCTCGACCTACAGGGGCACACCCATTAGATTAATCTTGCGGATCATCCTCATTACCTTTCCGACGCGTCGGATTGTTTCTTCGTCCTCGGAGGATGATGTGCATGGTTGATTATCTTCATCATCATCACTTTCTTCTTCCTCCTCTTCTTCACTTGAGGAACTTGGAGTGGGAGCCTTCTTTTTGCCCTTCCTTTCATCACATGCAAAAGCATATGGTCTTGAGGAAGTTGGCTCCTCTCCCCAACACATTTTTCGCGACATCTCAAAAGCCGCGATTTTCCCAATCACAATGGTCGGGGTCATGTTGCTCAAGTCCTCCATGTTGTGAAGGATGGTGATGATGCTCCCATATCTTTGTTGTGGTAGCAGGGAGATAATCTTCCTCACAATGTCCGCATCACCTAGCTTATTAATGCCAATAGAATTGAACTCATTGATAATTAGATTCAAACGAGAATACATGTCTCTAACAAGCTCATCATCTTTCATAGCAAAAGAATTATACTCATTTAAGACTAGGCAATGTTTTTGCTCACGGACATTAGATGTGCCGTCATGGAGCTCATGCAATTTTAGCCAAATCTCATTAGCAGTTTTCAAGGTAAATACTTGATTAAAAATATCAATGCTAAGAGATTCATACAAGCAATTTTTGGCTCTAGCATTTAAATGAATTTCTTTTTCCTCACTCGTGGTGGGTTTCTCGGGCTTCTTGAGGGGTTTCATCCCATCACGAGTGACTCTCCAAACACCTAGATCAACGACCTCTAGGTAACAAGCCATTCTAGCACTATAATATAAGAAGTTAGTGCCGTCGAAGTGTGGTGGCTTATGGGTATCCATCCCTTCCTCTAAAAAGCGTCGGCTCTTTTAGCGGTGAAGCTAAAGCGTTTCAAATGAGCCAAACCAGGCTTTGATACCACTTGTAGGAAACGGGTGACGCCTAAGAGGTGGGTGAATTAGGAATTCTAAAACTTTTACTAAACTAGGCCACAATCAAATCCCTAGAGCAAAACCTATGCAAATAATCAAACTAGAAAGTGTAATCTCGGTTTTGTCTAAGTGTTGCTATCTCTACCGCAAAGGCTAAGTTTCAATCTACACTAAATAAGTATGAATACAAGATTGAAACTTAAATGCTTAATATAAATACTGAAACTTAAATAGCAAAGTAGAGAAGCAAACTCTCGTGGATGACGCCGGTATTTTTACCGAGGTATCCGGAACCACGCAAGGTCCCGACTAATCCTCGTTGGTGCCCCTACGCAAAGGGAAGCCCACGCGAGGGCCAAGCACCACGGTCGAGTAACTCTGTAGAGAGCCGCGGGCCTTCTCCACGCGCAAGTGGTGCTCCGCTTCCGGCTCCTCTCGGATGCTCCCCGCCGTCTCCACTATCGAGCTTCCGGCCGAAACGCCGCGGGCCTCGTTCCCTCCGGTACACGGTGGCGGTCGTGACATAAACGCGGTTGTCACGGTCTCGCAAGACTCTCGCCCCACTCAATTCAATTACAACGGCCCGCACAAGAGCCGAGGGGTTGTGTGGTTTGTCTAAACTCACTCAACTAACTAGGGTTCACCTAGAGCAAGCGCTAAAGCAGTCTAACTAACCTAAGCACTTCGCAAAGCACCTACACTAATCACCGAGTGATTCTATTAAGCACTTGGGTGTTTGAGCTCTTGGAAATGTGCACTATATGCCTTGGTATGTTGCTTGGGCTCCCACACATTCAAATGGCCGGTTGGGGGTGTATTTATAGCCCCTAACACAATTCTAGCCGTTGGAGAAAAAGCTGCATTTCTCTGCGGCACACCGGACAGTCCGGTGGTGCACCAGACAGCGCACTGTAGCCTGTCCGGTGCGCCTAGCCGTTGCTCTGTCAGAGCAGGTGACCGTTGGCGCCGCAGGCTTTTCTACACCGGACATTCTAGTGCTCACACCAGATAGTCCGGTGGTCTTCTCTCTGGGTGCCACCTGGAACTAGCCGTTGGACTGGAGTTCCCTGGTGCACCGGACAGTCCGGCGTGTGGGCACCGGACAGTCCGATGCGCCTTCTCACAGACAGTCCGCAGCAGCACACTTGGACTTTTCTTGGATCTTCTTAATGTCTTCTTTTGAGGTGTTGCTTTCCTCAATTCCTTAGTCCAAGTAAATCTTGCATCCTGTGAACTACAAACACAAACACTAGAAAACTTATTAGTTCACGGATTGTGTCGTTCATCAAACACCAAAACTCAATTAGCCAAATGGCCCGGGGTCCATTTTCCTTACAGATACCTTTGGAACAAGGGCCCATTGCTATTCATGGCAGTCAAGAAGCTGCTAGGAAGGCCGAAGGAAACTGGACAGACTCAAAAGCAATTCACAATATAGATGGAACCGAAGCTTGTGAACATTACACATATAGAAGAGAGAAGGCTGCTTTGGCTGATCAGCCGAAGCCTATGCTTCTATGTGAAGACATAACAGAGCAAATGTACTACTGGGGTCTCAGTTATTTGAAGATCAAGAGAAAACTTTGATAAGATTTTTATTCAACAACAAAGATGTCTTTGCTTGGTCAGCCAATGACCTTTGCGGTGTCAACAGAGATGTCATTGAGCATTCACTCAACGTGGATCCATCCTTCAGGCCAAGAAAGCAAAGGCTTTGGAAAATGTCTGATGATAAAGCCAAAGGTGCTCGGAATGAAGTGAAAAGACTTCTTAGTGCTGGTGTCATCAGAGAGGTAAAATATCCAGAGTGGCTAGCCAATACTGTTATGGTGAAGAAGGCCAATGGAAAATGGAGAATGTGCATTGATTTCACAGATCTTAACAAGGCATGTCCAAAGGACGAATTCCCATTACCAAGAATAGACTCTCTTGTAGACGCAGCAGCTTCTTCAGAGCTTATGAGTCTGCTGGATTGTTACTCACGCTATCATCAAATATGGATGAAGAAGGAATATGAACCGAAGACTAGCTTCATAACTCCCACTGGCACCTATTGCTATCTTCGAATGCCTAAGGGACTTAAGAATGCTGGAGGAAGCTTCAGTAGAATGACAGCCAAGATCCTTCATTTCCAGATAGGCAGAAATGTGCTGACCTATGTTGATGACATCATAGTGAAAAGTACAAAGCAAGAAAATCATATAGCTGATCTGCAAGAAATATTTGCCAATTTCAGGCAAGCTGGCCTGAAATTAAATCCAGAAAAATGTGTTTTTGGAGTAAAGAAAGGCAAGTTCCTTGGCTGTCTAGTTTCAACGAAGGGAATTGAAGCTAATCCAAGCAAGATCGAAGCTATCCTTCGGATGGAGCCGCCAAGCACAAAGAAGGGGGCCCAGCGGCTGATAGGAAGACTGGCATAATTGAATCGATTCATATCTAGATCAGCAGAAAGAAATTTGCCATTCTTTGAAGTACTAAAGTCAGCCGAAGTTTTTTAGTGGGGCCCAGCTCAGCAGAAAGCCTTCGAAGAGCTGAAGCAATACTTGATTGATTTAAAAACATTAACTCCACCTGCGCCAGGAGCTCCATTGCTATTTTATGTGGCGGCTTCGCACTCTGCAATGAGTGCGGCGCTAGTACAGGAGAAACTAGATGGCCAGGTTAAGAAGCAAGCTCCGGTATACTTCGTCTCTAAGGTTCTAAGTCATTCAAAGAAAAATATACAAAATTGGAGAAGGTATTATATGCTGTGCTGATGGCCTCCAGGAAGCTTCGGCATTATTTTCAAGCATTTCACATAATTGTTCCTTCATCATAACCCCTAAAGGACATTATGAGGAACAGGAAAGCTACTGGAAGGATTGGCAAATGGGCCGCAGAACTTAATGAATTGATTATGTACACAGATCCTCAATTTAGTCTCAGGCGTTAGCAGACTTCATTACTGATTGGACACCAGGGGCTCAGGAAGAGGAAATAAATAAAGATGCTAAAGCTTGGACAGTGTTCTGTGATGGTTCTTGGGGAACCTTCGGAGCAGGAGCAGCTGCTGTTCTAGTAGCACCCTCAAAAGTCAAAACATGTTATTACTGAATACGAAGCACTCCTTTTGGGGCTTCGGAAGTTAAGGGCAATGGGAATAAGAAGGGCCATTCTGAAAACTGATTCTCAAGTCATTTTTGGCCATGTGGACAAAAGTAGCAAGGCAAGAGATCCAAAACTTGAAAGATATCTGGATACAGTTCGAAGGTTTGAGGCTTCTTTTGAAGGTTTTTCTGTTAAGAATATCCCAAGAGGTGAAAATGAGCACGCAGATTTACTAGCCAAATCAGCGGCCTAGGGGCTCCCTCTACCTTTGGAAGTCTTTTTTGAAACAATAAAGGCACCTTCGGTTGAACTCATGGAGAGAGCAGTGCTTACTATTTCTCCGGTACACAGTGAAGATTGGAGGACTGAAATTATATCTTTTCTCCAGGGTAATTGTCTTTCAGATGACGAAGCTTATAATAAGAGAATGGAGGCAAGAACAAGACTATATGTAATAATAGAAGGGGAGTTATACAAACATGGAGTATGCTCTCCACTTCTTAAGTGTTTATCTAGAACCGAAGGTATAGAGCTGATGAAGGAAATACATGCAGGCTTGTGTGGATCTCACATTGGATCTAGGCCTTTGCTCGGGAAAGTCTTAAGACAAGGATTTTATTGGCCAAAGGCAGCTTCAGATGCAACAGATCTGGTTCAAAAGTGCGAAAACTGTCAAAAATATGCGAGAGACCAGAAACAACCTTCGTCGCTAACCTAGTTAATACAGCCAACCTGGCCATTGCAAAGATGGGGCCTGGATCTATTAGGACCACTTCCACCAGCACAAGGCAATTTAAGATATGTTGTGGTGGCTGTAGAATATTTTTCCAAGTGGATTGAAGCGAAACCTTTGGCCACAATAACTTCGATCACAGTCCAGAAATTCTTCTGGCAAAACATTGTTTGCCGCTTCGGTGTGCCGAAGGCTATAACTGTGGACAATGGAACACAGTTTGATGCCGAAGCTTTCAAAGAATCCTGTGACTAAATTGGCATGAAGATTCGTTTTGCGTCAGTCAAACATCCAGAGTCAAGTGGACTTGTCGAAAGAGCAAATGGTATTATAATGACAGGAATAATGAAGCTAATCTTTAATCAGCCCAGAGGAAAGTGGCCAGATGAGTTGATTAAAGTGGTGTGGAGCCACAATACAACCAAATCGAGATCAACAGGTTTTACGCTATTCAAGTTATTATTTGGTGGTGAAGCTATAACCCCAGAAGAAGCTAAAGCGGGGTCAATAAGAACAACAACTTCGAGAGAAGTTGAAGCTGATTATCACGTGGCAAAAGACACTATAGAAGGGACCAGACTTCAAGCTGTGGAAAATATCAATTAATATCAAGCTGAAACAATAAAATGGCGCGATAGAAAAGTCCGGCTGAAGAATATCAAGCCAGGACATTTCGTGCTTCGGAGAGTGGCTAATCCGGACACAGTAGGCAGACTCCAGCTGAAGTGGGAAGGACCCTTTCTAGTGGTGTCTTCATCAAGGCCCGGTTCTTATAGGTGGAAGGATATGGACAGTAATGACATTCCTAGATCTTGGAACGCGGATGAGCTTCGATGATATTATGTGTAATCTGATGTAATCTTTTTTCATTTTTTTCTTATGGCACCCTTTTCCTTTCCGAAGGGGGATAAAGGTTTTTAATGGGGCCATAGCTTGTAATTTCTCATTCTTTATTCAGCTCTACGAGAGCAAAGTCCCCCAAAACATGTAAAATGTAAAATCTGACTACGCACCATCGAGTGCAGAAAGAAAAAAACAGGGAGAAGCTCGAAAGTCGTCCCTAGGGGATGCAGAGCATGGTGAAGCTACAAAAAGTCGTTCCCAAGGGAGCGCAGCGTAAGTTTTTTGCTCAAAAGTCATTCCTAAGGGAATGCAGAGCTAAATACCACCGAAATATAAGGCAAAGCGCGAAAAGTCAACGCAAAAAATACCACCGAAAAACAAGGCGAAGCGCAAAAAGTCAACGCGAAAAATACCGCCGAAATATAAGGTGAAGAAGTTCAAAAGATGTTCCTAAGGGGATGCAGAACATACACCGAAAAATAAGCGGTGAAGCTGAAAAATAAACGACAAAGAGATTTCAGTCATTCCTAAGGGAATGCAGGGTGTGGATGTGGCTTCGTATGCGTGTGTTCGGACATTCATTTGCACATTACATCACATCATACATTGCATTCATATATATATATTCATTCATTTAGACATTCGTAGGATCACCATCATCATATCATAAAATACAGACAATTGCTTCGGCTCCAATGACAAGGCTTCGGCAAATGTGAAAGAAGTAGATTTGTGCTTCGTTGCGTATAAAAAGAAGGGAAGGTGTTTTTCGCCTTCGGCTCAAAAAAGAACAACTTTTGTCCACATCAAAGCACTTCAAAAATGGATGGGAAGGTAAAATATATTACAAGGTATCGACAAATTTACAGAGTAATGTTTCATCCCTAATTTACAATACTTTCTACAAGGTTAATACAAAAATTCTTTAGAATTCTTTTTGCAGCAGCTTCATCGCCTCATCATGGTCCATCAAGCTCTGATTCATTGTTCTTCAGCTTCGTCATCCTATACATAACAAAGCGTTATAAGGTAAAATCAAGTTTCAAAGAAAAAGTAAAGGAGCAGGTACAAGTTTATTACCGGTTTGAGGTGGCTTTGAGCTTTGTCACCAGCTAAGTTTCGCCGACCCTTTGCCCAAATTTGAGTTACAAATCTATTCCCAATACTTCGGGCCAGGCCGGGGATATCATTCAAGTCTGCTGGTGACAGGCTGAAGTTTGGTCTGTTTACAATATTTCCGTATGTGCAACCAGCCTTCATGAAAGCAACAGATGTGCCACAAGAAGCTAGCAGAGTACAGAAGTCACCATGTCCAGCTATAATTTCGTCGAGAGCATCAACTTCACCTTCAATATGATCAAAAGTGCCTGGCAGGTCTTCAACCGAAGGTTTAAACTTTTCAAAGCTGGCTCCAACTGAGTTAAAGACCTGCTTCAGCCGTTGTATACACCGAATGCCGAAGCTCAAACATTTATCTTGAAGATCTTTAAGCGATTTCTGCAGATTTGAACTCTTTTCAACTTCAGCTTTGAGTTTTGCTTTGAAATTTTTCCTTTCTTGTTCAAAGTTTTTTGACTTCGTGGAAAGTTCACTGTTCAATCTTGCAATCTCGGCTTGGGCTTCTGCCAGTGAACCTTCCACGGTTTGAAGCATAAAATCTTTCTTTTCTAGTGCAGCTTCGTGATCTTTTATTTTGCTCTCTAAGCTTTCAATTATAATCTCATGTATTTTATCTTCAAGGTCCTGCTGCATTCTCAAGGCTTTACTTAATAGCATGCTCTGCGCAAAAACCTTCGTCAAGAAATCATCTTCGTCGTTAAAACAATAAAAAGCCGAAGCAAAATTTTTACCTTGAAATTAGAATAGAATAAACTACCGACGATATGCTATCGTTGGTAGCGGCTGATGTCGGCCTCAAGCTTCGGGAAACCAATACTCTTCGACAGAGTACTGACAACCTTTGCTCCAGTTCGGTCTCAAAGGCATCCTAAGCTTTCATCATCAATACCGCCGAAGAGCAATGCTCCTGGTTGATAGCCGCATGATATTGCATAATCTCTTAGCTCTTCTTTCTCAGCCTTAGATAGCTTTTGACCAATTATGTTTTGAAAATTAAAATCCTTTTACTTTGTTATATCTTCGGCGATTTCTTTCTCTTTCCCAGGCACTGTAGCTAGGGTTTCTTCAGCAGCCGTAGCAGCTTCTTCCGCGGCCATGTTCAAAAGCATTTTGTCAATATCAGAAAACGTGTCCTCCAAATTTGTATCTTTGGCTGTTATATCTTTGGCGGGGCCAGCTTCGATAGCTATAGCGTCTTCGACAGCTAGTGTTTTTGGCGCTGAGGCCGGCGGTGACGGTGTTTCTTCAATGGCTTCGATCACAGTGACAATCCTCCACTTTTTCGGCCCAGTAGACTTCTTCACTGCCGAGGACTCCCCCTTCTTCTGTAAAAGCTTCGTCAGATGTGGCCCCAGTGGACTTAGTGTGATAGGCAGGGATTCAGTCATTACCTTTAAAATTTCTTCCACGTCGGTAGCTGAAGGTGTTGAGGGACTCTCCTCTTCTATTTCAGTTATTTTCGGCTTGGGAGCGGCAGCTTTCCTCTTCTTCGGAGCGAATACCTTCGACTCAGGGCTCGATTTTTTCCTCATTAAGATTTCTTCATCTTCTTTTACCATTCTGGCAGCTTGTCTGCTCAGAACGCTAACAATCCTTTTTATTTTTTGCCCTTCGGCACCCTTGTCCAATCGCTCATAATTAGGATATTCAAAGTTTAAGGCATCCATCACCCGATTCAACCTTCGCTTTGGTCGCGTGCTGAAGGCTACAACCATCAACTGATCTTCTTTCCTAGTGTAATTCCCTAAAATTTCGTTGCACATAGTTTTTATCATTTCTAACCATTCTTGACACGACACTTTGAACTGTTTCTCAAATTTGAATTTACAAGGAAGTCGCACAAGTTCTTTTTTCTCTTTCGTCCCTTTTAGCTTCGGCATGTTCCATTCACTTAGCGTTGGGAACACCTTATAGGACAGATACTCTTGCACTAGATCTCTTATGCTGATTTGCTCGGCTACCACTCGAAATTCTGTCATAGCTTGTTGGCATGGTGATCCCAGCTCCATACGGCACAGCGGACGAGTCAGCCTGAAGTTTAAGCTTAGAGGGCTCAGTACTAGTGTCTTGAGCTTCTCCCTCTTCTTCTCATCAGCCTTCATGTAAAACCACTCATTCTTCCAACCAGTCGGCCACTTGGTGCGATAGCTAACTACCAGAGACTTTGTATCTTGACGGTAGGCGAAATTGTAACAACCAAAATTTTCATGAAGACCGTCTTCTCTGGCTTTCGTCTGATAATGAAGCTCGTGCACTCGGCAGAAGGCTTCGGTATTCGGGTCTGTTCCCTGGCTTCGGAGAGCCCAGATGAAGACACTGAGCCTAACAATAGCGTTAGGAGTTAGCTGATGAAGATAGATCTCGTAGTTTTCCAAAACATCCCCTATCATCTCATTCAGAGGAAGTCATAGTTCTGCTCTGAAAAAACTCTTGAAAACTACTACTTCATCATCCTTCGGCACTGGGGTGATTTCTTCTTCGGCAAATCGGACAAGTTTGTTTTCAGCCTCCCCAAAGTAGCCCAGCTTCATCATCATGGGCATATCAGCTTCGGATACAGCAGATTTCCCAAAATCTAGATGGCTAGGTTTTGTTGGGATCAGAATACTATAATCTTCTTCATCCTCTTCAACATCTTCTTCTTCAGCAATGGTCTGTTCACTTTCGGTGGCAGAAGTACCTTTGTCCGTGGTTCCCTCTGCCATAACTAGACCTGATTGTTTCATAACTTCAGAAATTGGTGCTGTCTCGGTAACCTCAGCTTCTTCTCCCTCACGAGTCACCCGTGCGGTCGAACGCACTCTAGCCATTTTTGATGGATTTTCCACTGTTTGGCAAAACTAACGTATTTTTTGCAGTTTGACGAAGTTAATCCTATTGACGAAGCTAATCTCAGATGATGAAGCACTCGCTCGAAGAGAGCAATGAAAAAGCTTCGGCTATGGTTAAATTTTTCAGCAGCATAACAGTGCAATGGCAATGAATGCTGTGGTAACTTCACACCTACCCATCTATTTATATAGTGTCGCAGGTGGAAAGGTGAATCGTCAAGTTACCCGCACCCATCAAACAGTCACCCACACTCGCTGAATGGTGGACCACTTGGTGTCTACAAGGTGAACCGCCAAACCGCTCATACCCGCTACATGGTGGGCCACCTCGCGTTCGGAATATTTTAAATCGTTCCTCGGCAACGAGCTTAGGGAAGGTGTTTTTCGGACCTTCGGCGTTCCGAAGCCTTGGAGAATTTTTCACGGATCAATCTCGTTACGAAGAACGATCTAGCACCGCGAAGGGGCTACTGTTGAGGGCATGCTTCGTCGCCGAAGGCCCTGTAAGAAGAAAATACCTTCGAAAGAACTAACACAGAAGCAATAACGAAGGTACCATCTAAGGAGTTTTGGCCTAACGACATGCTTCGAAACGAAGGGTCGCACCGACTTAAAGATAGAAAGACCGGTTGGCCCATGATAATCTGTGTCATGATTGTAATAAGTTGTAAAGGACATGAATGTAATTTCGCACAGGCTGCGTCCTATGCCTATAAATAGATGAACAGTACCCCCGTACTGTTCACGCTGCCTTGCACCCATTCTTGTGTCACCCTTGTGTTTTCGCTCTCTGTTGATACGAAGGTACGATTTGTAATTTTATGTTGTTATCATTCACTCATGATAATATGATAAAAAATGAATTAATAATGTTATATAATTGCTCATGTTGTTTTCTACGTTTCATATGCTTCTTCTTTCATTAATGTATACTGCAATGATGAAGGTATGTCCTTCATGACCTTCGTCCAAAGATCATTATATCCTAAGGGAAATAATGCTCCATAGGACGAATGGCATTAACATATAACATTTTTGTGTTGCCTTGTTCTTAATTCATAGCATTTGAGAACAAGTCCCCAACAATCAGATTATTTATATTCCTCTTCTTATAAACATAGATAAACATCATTAAAATCAATATTACATTGATACCTTCGACTTGTCAGAAGGCGTGAACGTGAGAGTGATGCGAGAGCTTTTATAGTACAACGTGAACAATATGGTGTTACTGTTTATCTATTTATAGGCACGGGACGCAGCCCGGGCAAAATTACATTCATGTCCTTGACTTTTACTGTTAATAATAAAGCGAGCTGTCAAGGGTTAAGTAGTCTTTTCTCCTTTAGGTCGGTTCCACCTTCTACCTTCGTCATTATGCTGAGCCGAAGCTTCTTCAGTCACAGCTTCGGCGTCCATCCATGCTGCCTTCAGGCCGTGTCCTTATATCAGACGCCTTCGTCCTAAAGCCGAAGCTTCCTGTAATAGTCTAAGTCATACTGAAAACATATGGTTAGTCACAATTTTGAGGACCTTCGGCAGAGAGAGGCCCCCAACAGTAGCCCCTCACAGTATTAATTTAATTCTATATTAACAAATTCAGACTACGACGTGAACAAAGGCCTTTAGCCGAAGGTCCGAAAAAACACCTTCCCTTCACTAAAATAGCAAATATCACTGACATATAGGACCCACCAAGCTGCGGGGCGGGGTGTATATAAATATGAGCTCGATTTGAAAGCATTTTCTGTGCCATTTCATTTGCTTACGCTGTGTTTGCCATCTTAAGCTTTCTTGCTTTGTTAAATTTTGATTGAATTTTTAGCTTCGTCATTTCGACAAGATTTGATGGCTGGTGAGAAGAAGGTTGCTGACCCAGCTCTATCCGGATTTTACGAAGCTATGGAGAGAACCAACGCAGAAAAGATTGCACATGAAACATTGGCTGTGATATCTAAGAACTCCAGTGATGATGGAAGCTTTCATGCGGAGAGTGAGGACGAAGATGCCTAAAACCGCCCATGGCGACCAAGCCACACTGCCTTCGGGAAATCAACCATTAAATAAAGTCAGATTGATGCAATGAAAGGAAGATATTTCCGCAACATTTCTATTGTGAGGGCTAGAGGTGATAACACTGCCCCTGCACCCGAAGTCGACGAAGTGGTTGTGTACAGGAGCTTTATGAAGGCAGAGTTTCGGTTTCCCTTGAATAAGTTTTTAGTTGAGGTCTTGAAAACTTTTGAAATTTATCTTCATCAAATTACCCACGAAGCTATCATCAGGATGGGGGTTTTTATCTGGGCCGTGAGAAGCCAAGGACTAGAGCCATGTGCAAAATGCTTCTGCAATATGCATGAGTTGTCCTACGAAACAAAGGCTACTGGGAAGGAACAATATCACAATAATTTTGGTTGTTATGGCTTAGTGCCCCGCTCTGATATGAGCTATCCCGTTCTGATGTTTCGGAAGAGGTGGCCAGGAGCCTGGATTAAAGAATGGTTTTATGTGAAAAACAACTTGATTGAAAGAGAAGATATAAAGGGGATCATTCAATGCCCTATCTGGTCTCGCTTCGGCATTAGGAGGCCAGCTTCTGCCCTTGGAAATGAAATTGAAGCATGCCAGAGGGCTTTTAACTCTGTATGCACTTTTATTAGCACAAGAGACTTAGTCCAAGAGCATATTGCTTATAGAGTATGACCTCTTGTGAGTGACTGGGAGATGTCGAAGGAAGCTGCTGCCAGATCCAGTCAAGGTGGCTTGGTCTATTTGAAATACACCTTCAGATATAGAGATCAGTTTGATGAGCCGAACGATGACTGGTTGGATTGTATTAAGGCAACTAGCGATGAATTGCTTGGAGCCTACACAAGGGCCGAAGATGATGCCATGACCTTGGCCTTCGGAGGTCGAGGTAAAAAGAGATTGAACAAGGTTTTTGATGTGATTGGGTTTATGTACCCAGACTATTGCTATCCCCTGTGAAAGCAGCGAAAGAAAAGAAAAGCTGCTGCTTCAGTCATCTCTGCTGCACCGAAGGGTAAAAAGATCAAGGTTTTGACACACATGCCTAGATACATTGAAACAGCCAGGGTACCGAAGTTTGCTGAAGCCTGAAGGGACATCTTCCACCGCTGAGCCAAGACAGCCTGCTCCTACCAGCTCCAAGGAAGAATCGGCTGAAATGCCTAAGGTTCCTGCAACCGAGTCGGCCGAAGTGCCAAAGCATCCTGCCGAAGCCAAAGGAAAAGCAGCCAAAGAGCCAGAGTTAGGGGAGTCGGCAGGGCTACCAAAAATCTTGAGCCCGCTACCAAAGCCGGAATTGCCGAAGGCATCAAAGGCTCCTGCAATAACTCCCAAGAGGAGGAGGATGGCCAGCGTGCTGGACGCAGTCTTGGAATCGACAAGGTCGTCAACTCCTGCCCCTGCATGGGAGACTGCCGAAGCTACTATAATTTGTGCTGAAGTCGAAGCTGGGCCCTCAGTGCCCATTGAAACAGGGCCTGCTAGAGCAAGGCAGAGTATTGAACAAGAAACTTCGGATGTCGTTCCGGTCCTAGAAGAAGACGCGCCCAAGAAGGTTGAATCTCCTACTCCCGAAGCGTCTTCTGAAGAGCGAGACTTTATCATTCGACACACTTCGGGTATAAAATTGTTAGAAGAGGAAATTGCCGAAGCTAGACACTATGCCCGGAAACTGAAATATCCAAAAGGATCCTTGGTATATAATGGAATCGATGAAGATGAACTTCTATATTGCCTCCCGGACAATAAGGAAATATCTGTTTGCCGGGAGATGGCAAGAAATATAGGATTTCCGAAGCTTGAAGTTGGCCTCTCTGCTATGTCGAAGGATGACCTCACAAACAGCTTGCTTACAATAGTCTGAAGGTATAGAAGTTGTTGACTTATGAGTAGATTATTTTTGTATCTTTTACTCTTGTGCTGCTCCTTTTCCTCCCCTTTTTTGTAGGGCTTAATTCTGAGCAATGCTCTACGGGCACAAAAGAATGCTGATGATGAAAACTGTCAAATGACCCTTAGCAACCTTCGGTCGGAGGTTATCAAACTGAGGAATGAAGCCACAGAGAAGGATAAAATTCTACTTTCCTTGGTAGACAGAGTTAAAGCTAGCGAAGCCAATCTTGCTGCGCAGTTCGAAGCTCATAGAGCCAAAATTGAAAACTTAAAGAAAAAAACTTGCCAAGAAGAATGAAGATTTTGAAGTGGCTAAAGCAAAACAAGAGATAAGCGAATGTACTAGCGCAAGATTGCAAAAGAACGTAGATGAGATTCGAGAATCGAAGGAAAGATATTACGAAAATCCTTAGATTGTGCTAAGAAGTTGAAAGATAGCTTTGCAAAGGTGGGTGCTTACTCATCCGAGCAAAAATTTATTAGAGGCGATCCCGAAGGAATCATCGAATGGATCAGCGAAGAAGTTGAAGCCTTTAGTGAGATACTTAGCGACCGCGACGTTTTTTGTGCCTTCGCCGGTGCCAGAGGGGTTGCAGCAATTTTAGAAAAATCTGGCTGTGAACATGTTAAAGCTGCAACCCAGACGGAGGCCATCTTCACTGTAGAGAACACGAAGGATCCTTCGGCTGAGGCTATTCTGATGGGCGGGAAATTCTACTCCAACGTTTGGATGAAAGGCGGCCGAGAATTAGCCGATGAAGCTATAAAGAAGAACGAGAAAGAATCCCATGAAGCTCGAGAAGAAGCCAAGCGAGTCAAAGAGGTTGCCGAGCGTGCAAGGCGCATATGTATTTTAATTGTTTCATAACTTCAGTATTTTCCCGGCTTCGGATTAACAACTTATTACTTTTACTGTAGCTGAACTTTCATCGCCACCTGAGCCCTATGATCCCGAAGCTGATCTAGCCATGAAGGCGGCACTAGAAACTATAAGAATTGCCGAAGGAGCTGTTGATGAAGCTGTCAACAAACTTCTAAACTAAGCTGCCGAGAAAATTTTAAAAGAAGACTAGATTTTTGTGTAGTTAAGAGATGTAACAGTTGGGGAGTGTAATATTTGTACATAAGTTAAACATTGTATATCTATATGTTATTAATGTAATATATTTCTTTGCGATGCATGAAATTTACGTACATACCATTTTTGAGCCTTCGGCGAAAAAATACCTTCCCTTCTTTTCATGCTTTGTAAAGAAAAAGCCCTTCTTCAGC
Source organism: Zea luxurians (assembly GCA_029449295.1). Classification (NCBI taxonomy): domain Eukaryota; kingdom Viridiplantae; phylum Streptophyta; class Magnoliopsida; order Poales; family Poaceae; genus Zea; species Zea luxurians. The sequence continues at coordinate 45,601,643 of JAOPSE010000005.1, read as the reverse complement.
ACAACTATTGTGTGATTTTGTTGACAAAAATTTCCCTGGCGTGTAAGATTATATTTATCGAAGGTGTACTTTTTCCTCCAGCACACTTTCATTCATCATATATTTTGAGAGAAGGAACTTTCCTTCTGCACAATCTTGCTGCTGATGCGACATGATGTATGATGTAATGCTATGCTGAATGATGCGATGATATGATGCAGCATGATGTTTATACCGAAGACACATACCCACACAGAAAACACTCCCAGACACTGCATCCCCTTAGGGACGTCTTTTGAGTCTCTTCACCTTCTATTTTGGTGGCATTTAAGCTCTGCATCCCCTTAGGAACGACTTTGGAGCTTCTTCACCTTCTATTTCGGTGGTATTTTAGCTATGCATTCCCTTGGGAATGACTTTTGAGCTTCGAAACTTACTCTGCGCTCCCTTAGGAACAACTTTTGTGGCTTCAGAACTTACTATGCGCTCCCTTAGGAACGACTTTTGTAGCTTTGGAACTTACTCTGCGCTCCCTTAGGAACGACTTTTGTAGCTTCGGGATCTTGTTAAGGGGATGCATCCCACTCGATGATGTGACTATAATATTATTACATCAAATTGGAATTTAATCCTTCGTGAATTGTCTTTCATACAAGAAAATAAAATGGTAGAAAAAACAAAGATGCACCAAGGTAGGATATTCTTTAATAAATGTGCTTGGACTCGGGCACAGTACTATTGACTGTGCGAGCTTAGGACTCCTCCCGAAAATCTCGCTGATGCTAAGCGTGTTGATGCCCTTCTGGCTACTAGCTCCGGACCAGAGTAGGCGCTAGCGGTGGTGGTGGTGGAAGCTGGGCCCAGGAAGCTTGAGAATGGCTTGCCGAAGTGACCGAGGTCGTAGGCTGTTGATTGCCTATGTACTCTGGGACATAGGGAGAATAGCATGAAGCGGTATGTAGAACCTACTTCGGCTGATTCTGCTGTGCTTCAGTTTCAGCAATCTCTTTCTACTTCTGAATCGTGACTTGGCACGTTCTTGTGGTGTGGCCTTTGTGAGAGCACCTAGAGGGGGGTGAATAGGTGATCCTGTAAAAATTCAACACTAAATAGCCACAACACTTGGTTATAGAAATGTTAATGCGACTAAGTAGTTGAGAAGCGAGTTCTTGTGGACAAAACAATCACAGAGAGATCAACACAAGACACGCGATTTTTATCCCGTGGTTCAGCCAAGTAACACTTGCCTACTTCCACGTTGTGGCGTCCCAATGGACGAGGGTTGCACTCAACCCCTTTCAAGTGATCCGATGATCAACTTGAATACCACAGTTTTTCCTTAGATGATTATTTCCGTTTGCGAGGAATCTCCACAAGATTGGAGTCTCTCGCCCTTACAACAAAGATCACAATGAAAGCACGGAGTAAGGTCGGGATGAGCAACACACACAAGACACAAATCGCAGCACACCCACGCACACAAGAGAAGACTTGAGCTCAAATGACAACACAGGGAGTCCTTGACTCGAATAGAGCTCAAATCTCTAACACAACAAAACGAATGCGCGGGAACGAAGTCTAGATGCCTTAGGATGCTTAGTGAATACTTGTGTATATCCTCCATGTGCCTAGGGGTCCCTTTTATAGCCCCAAGGCAGCTAGGAGCCATTGGAGGCCAACAAGGAAGGCTATCCTTGCCTTCTGTCGAGTGGTGCACCGGACAGTCCGGTGCGCCACCGGACAGTCACTGTAGACAGTCCGGTGCCGATCTCCTTCCTTTTCTAGCGCAGACGACCGTTGTAGCTCCGGGCCAGTTGGCGCACCGGACAGTCCGGTGCCGCCTACCGACCGTTGGTGCGGGCCACCCGTCGCCCGCGGATTGCGCGACCGACCATTGGTTCACTGGACAGTCCGATGAATTATAGCCATACACCGCCGAACTTTTCCCGAGAGCGGCCTTTTCACCAGAGTCCAGCCTGGCGCACCGGACAGTCTGGTGTGCCAGACTGAGCTGAGCTTCGGCTATACACAACCAGTCTTTTGCAATCCTTTTCTTTTCTTCTTTTCTTTGTTTCTAACACTTAGATAACTTCATTAGTATTCAAAAGCAAATGTACTAAGTCTAGAAACATACCTCATGTCTTGATTTGCACTTTTTTAATCTTTGACACATTTATAACTTAGAGAATATGTGTTGGGCACTTAATCACCAAAACATTATAGAAATGGCCCAAAGGCACATTTCCCTTTCAATCTCCCCCTTTTTGGTGATTTATGCCAACACAACTAAAAGCAACCAAAAGAAGTGCAATATCAATGCAATTGAATACCAAATTGTTTTTGACTATAATTTGGCATATTTGGATTGCTCTTTGCCACCACTTGGTTTGTTTTTGCAAATCAAATTCATTTTCCTTAATAAGTCAAACTCACTTGTTTGGGCATAAAGAGAGATAATCCAAGAGTGAAATTGATCAAGTGCCAAAAACTCCCCCTTTTCCCATAATCATAAATTCTCCCCCACAAGAGACCAAATTTTACAATAAGAGTATTTTGGACAAATCAAAAGTTCTAACTCTATTGTTTTCAAAATTCACAAGTGGTAGCTGGTCCATTTGCTTTGGCCTTAATTTCTCCTCCTTTGGCATTAAGCACCAAAACAGGATCATTCTTGGCCCTTTAACCCCATTGCCTCACCAAAATTGTCAATTAAGAGCAAAAAGGCAATAAGAGCATAAGTATGAACTTGGAATTAAATACACCAATACCGGAGTGCAGTGGAAGTCTTTGCAATGTCCAAGTCCATTTTCCTTTTCAATGCACCTTTGAGACTACATCAAGTATACTCAAGCAAACAGATTAGTCTCAAAGGGTCAAGTTGTAGCACAGCTCCCCCTAAATATGTGCATCATTCACACATGAACTTGTGAGGTCCGGGGATCCCTTGCACAACTTGAGCACCATAAATAAGCAACAAATTACATAAATATATAAAGTAACATGATCAAAGGCATAGAACACATGTATGCTATAGATCAATCTAAGTTACGTGAATCTAAGACATTTAGCTCACTACGCAACCTGCAAAAGGTTTTCTCATCTAATGGCTTGGTAAAGATATCGACTAGCTGGTTCTCGGTGCTAACATGGTACACTTCGATATCTCCCTTTTGCTGGTGGTCCCTCAGAAAGTGATGCCGGATGTCTATGTGCTTAGTGCGGCTGTGTTCAACAGGATTATCCGCCATGCGGATTGCACTCTCATTGTCACATAGGAGTGGGACTTTGCTCAGATTGTAGCCAAAGTCCCTGAGGGTTTGCCTCATCCAAAGTAGTTGCACACAACACTATCCTGCGGCAACATACTCGGCCTCAGCGGTGGATAGGACAACAGATGTTTGTTCCTTTGAACTCCAAGACACCAGGGACCTTCCTAGGAATTGGCACGTCCCTGATGTACTCTTCCTATGAACCTTGCATCTAGCATAATCAGAGTCTGAATATCCAATTAAGTCAAAGGTAGACCCCTTTGGATACTAGATCCCGAAGCAAGGCGTAGCAACTAAATACCTAAGAATTCGCTTAACGGCCACAAGGTGACATTCCTTGGGGTCGGATTGAAATCTAGCACACATGCATACACTAAGCATAATGTCTGGTCTACTAGCACATAAACAAAGCAAGGAACCTATCATAGACCGGTATGCCTTTTGATCAACAGACTTACCTCCTTTGTTGAGGTCGACATGCTCGTCGGTTCCCATCGGTGTCTTCACGGGCTTTGCGTCCTTCATCCCAAACCTCTTGAGAAGGTCTTGAGTGTACTTCGTTTGGGAGAGGAAGGTGCCATCCTTGAGTTGCTTCACTTGGAACCCAAGGAAGTAGGTCAACTCGCCCATCATCGACATCTCAAACTTTTGAGTCATCACCCTGCTAAACTCTTCACAAGACTTTTGGTTAGTAGAACCAAATATTATGTCATCGACATAAATTTGGCACACAAAAAGATCACCATCACAAGTCTTAGTGAAAAGAGTGGGATCGGCTTTCCCAACGTTGAAAGCATTAGCAATTAAGAAATCTCTAAGGCATTCATACCATGCTCTTAGGGCTTGCTTAAGTCCATAAAGCGCCTTAGAGAGCTTAAACACATGGTCGGGGTACCTGTCATCCTCAAAGCCAGGGGGTTGTTCCACATACACCTCCTCCTTGATTGGCCCGTTGAGGAAAGTGCTCTTCACATCCATTTGAAACAACCTGAAAGAGTGGTGAGTGGCATAGGCTAATAATATTCGAATAGAATCTAGCCTAGCCATAGGAGCAAAAGACTCCTCGAAATCCAAACCTGCGACTTGGGCATAACCTTTTGCCACAAGTCGAGCCTTGTTTCTTGTCACCACTCCGTGCTCGTCTTGCTTGTTGCGGAACACCCACTTGGTTCCCACAACATTTTGCTTGGGACGTGGCACCAGGCTCCAAACTTCATTACTTTTGAAGTTGTTGAGCTCTTCCTGCATGGCCAACACCCAGTCCGAATCCTGCAATGCCTCTTCTACCCTGAAAGGCTCAATAGAAGAGACAAACGAGTAATGCTCACAAAAATTAGCTAAACGTGAGCGAGTTGTTACTCCCTTGCTTATGTCACCCAGAATCTGATCGACGAGGTGATTTCTTTGGATCGTCGCTCGGACTTGAGTTGGAGGGGCCAGTGGTGCTTCTTCTTCTTGTGCTCCCCCTTGATCACGCGCTTCTTCTAGAGGAACCTGTCCATCATATTGAGTTGGGGGATGCACCATTGTTGAGGAAGAAGGTTGATCTTGCTCCTGTTGTTGTTGTGGTCGCACATCTCCAATCGCCATTGTGCGCATTGCAGCCGTTGGAACATCATCTTCATCTATGTCATCAAGATCAACTTGCTCTCTTGGAGAGCCATTAGTCTCATCAAATACAACATCGCTAGAGACTTCAACCAAACCCGATGATTTGTTGAAGACTCTATACGCCTTTGTATTTGAGTCATACCCTAGTAAAAACCCTTCTACTACCTTGGGAGCAAATTTAGAATGTCTACCTTTCTTCACCAAAATGTAGCATTTGCTCCCAAATACACGAAAGTAAGAGACATTGGGTTTGTTACCGGTAAGAAGTTCGTAGGAGGTCTTCTTGAGGAGGCGATGCAGATATAGCCGGTTTATGGTGTGGCAGGCTGTGTTCATAGCTTCCGACTAAAACCGCTCGGGTGTCTTGAACTCTCCAAGCATCATCCTCGCCATGTCGATAAGCGTCCTGTTCTTCCTCTCTACCACATCGTTTTGCTGTGGTGTGTAGGGAGCGGAGAACTCGTGCTTGATGCCTTCCTCCTCAAGATACTCCTTCACTTGCAGATTCTTGAACTCGGACCCATTGTCGCTTCTTATCTTTTTCACCTTGAGCTCAAATTCGTTTTGAGCCCTCCTTAGAAAGCGATTTAGGGTCCCTTGGGTTTCTGATTTATCCTACAAAAAGAACACCCAAGTGAAGCGAGAAAAATCATCAACAATTACTAGACCATACTTACTTCCCCCGATGCTAAGGTAGGCGACGGGTCCGAAGAGGTCCATGTGAAGAAGCTCTAGTGCTCTTGATGTTGTCATCACATTCTTATTGTGATGAGTGCTTCCCACCTGTTTCCCTGCCTGACAAGCTGCATAAGGTCTATCTTTTTCAAAACATACATTGGTTAGTCCTAACACATGTTCTCCCTTTAGAAGTTTATGAAGGTTCTTCATCCCAACATGTGCTAGACGGCGATGCCACAGCCAGCCCATACTAGTCTTAGCTATTAAGCATACATCTAGATCGGCCTCCTCTTTCGAAAAATCAACTAAATAGAGTTTGCCATCTAATACACCCTTAAATGCTAATGAACCATCACTCCTTCTAAAGACAGAAACATCAACATTTGTAAACAAACAATTGTAGCCCATGTGGCACAATTGACTTACAGGTAGGAGGTTGTATCCTAATGACTCTACTAAAAATACATTTGAAATAGAGTGCTCGCTTGTGATGGCTATCTTTCCCAAACCTTTGACCTTGCCTTGGTTCCCATCTCCAAAAATAATCGTATCCTAGGAATCCTTGTTCTTGACGTAGGAGGTGAACATCTTCTTCTCCCCCGTCATGTGGTTTGTGCATCAGCTGTCGATAATCTAGCTTGAGCCCCCGGATGCATAAACCTGCAAGGCAATTTACACTTGGGTTTTAGGTACCCAACTCTTGTTGGGTCCTACAAGGTTAGTCACAATAGCCTTTGGAACCCATATGCAAGTCTTGTCTCCCTTGCATTTGGATCCCAATTTCCTAGCAACTACTTTTGCATTCTTACATAAGAGAACAAATGAAGTATTGCAAGCATGGTAAATGGTAGAAGGTTCATTGCACATTTTTCTAGGAGCATGAGACACAACATTATTTTTCCTAGGCCTACCATTCACAAAAGTAGAACTTGATGCAAACATAGCCTGTGAATCATTATAAGTAGTATGAGCATAATTTCTATTATAATGAGAACGACTAGCAACTTTTTTATTATAGATAAAGGCATGGTTCCTTTGAGGACTACTAGCCATAGGGGTTTTTCCTTTCTCCTTGTTGAGAACGGAAGCCCTATGGCTTGTTAAGTTCTTGGCTTCCCTTTGAAAACCAAGCCCAACCTTAATTGAGGGGTGTCTACTAATAGTGTAGGCATCCCTAGCAAATTTTAATTTATCAAAATCAATTTTGCAAGTCTTTAGTTGAGCATTAAGACTTGCCACCTCATCATTTAGTTTAGCAATAGAAATAAGGTGTTTATCATAAGAATTAACATCAAAGTCCTTGCATCTATTGCAAATAACAACATGCTCTACACATGAACTAGATTTATTAGCTTCCTCTAGCTTAGCATTTAAATCATCATTCAGAATCTTTAAACTAGAGATAGATTCATAGCAAGCAGATAACTCAGAAGATAACATTTCTTTTCTTTTAGTTTCTAAAGCAAGAGATTTTTGTACACTAACAAATTTGTCATGTTCTTCATATAAAATGTCCTCTTGCTTCTCTAGCAATCTATCTTTTTCATTTAGAGCATCATTTAACTCATTGATTTTATCTACTTTAGCTCTATCTAAACCCTTAAATAAATCAGTATAATCTACTTCATCATCACTAGAATCATCACCGCTAGAAGTAGTGTACTTAGGGGTATCTCGAACACTTACCTTCTTCTCCTTGGCCATGAGGCAAGTGTGGTGTTCGTTGGGGAAGAGAGAAGACTTGTTGAAGGCCGAGGCAGCGAGTCCTTCGTCGTTGGAGTCAGAAGAAGAGCAGTCCGAGTCCCATTTTTTTCCGAGGTGTGCCTCGCCCTTTGCCTTCCTATAGCTCTTTTTCTTCTCCTTCTTCCCACTCTTTTCTTGTCCCTGGTCACTATCATTATTGGGACAATTTGCTATAAAGTGACCAGTCTTATCGTATTTGAAGCAGGAGCGCTTTCCCCTTGTTTTATTCTTGTTGGGGTACTCCTTGCGTCCTTTCAGTGCGGTCTTGAAGCGCTTGATGATTAGGGCCATCTCATCTTCGTTAAGCCCGACAGCCTCAACTTGTGCTACCTTGCTTGGTAGTGCCTCCTTGCTACTTGTTGCTTTGAGAGCAACGGGCTACGGCTCGTAGATGGGTAGTGGACCGTTCAAGGCATTGTCCACGTATCGTGCCTCCTTTACCATCATGCGCCCGCTCACGAATTTTCTGAGGATCTCCTCGGGCGTCATCTTGGTGTACCTGGGGTTTTCACGAATGAGGTTGACAATATGGGGGTCAATTATAGTAAATGACCTTAGCATGAGTCGGACGACATCATGACCCGTCCATCTTGTGCTTCTGTAGCTTCGTATTTTGTTGATCAGGGTCTTGAGCCTGTTGTAGGTTTGCGTTGGCTCCTCTCCTCTGATCATCACAAATCTCACCAGCTCGCCTTCCACCAACTCCATTTTGGTGATCATGGTGGCGTCGTTTCACTCATGAGATATCTTGAGGGTGTCCCAGATTTGCTTGGCATTGTCCAAGTCACTCACCTTGTTGTATTCATTCCTGCACAAAGATGCTAGCAAAACAGTGGTAGCTTGTGCATTCTTATGAATTTGTTCATTTATCATCACAAGGTTATCCGTACTATCGAAATGCATTCCATTTTCTACTATTTCCCAAATGCTAGGATGGAGAGAAAATAGATGACTACGCATTTTATGACTCCAAAAAGAGTAGTCCTCTCCATCTAAGTGTGGAGGTTTTCCTAGTGGAATAGAAAGTAAATGTGCATTCGAATTGTACGACATGTGAGAATAGTCAAAAGAGTAATTTTGATTAACCATTTTTCTCTTTGACGAAGAATCGTCATCGTCGTCGTCTCTTGGTGAAGAAGAAGATTCATCGCTGTCGTAGTAGACGATCTTCTTGATGCACCTCTTCTTCTTCCCGTCCTTCTTCTTGTGACTCGAGCCAGAGTTAGTGGGCTTGTTATCTCTGGGCTCGTTGAAGATGGACTCCTTCTCCTTGTCGTTGACCACCATCCCCTTTCCCTTAGGATCGATCTCTTCGAGCGATTAGTCCCTTATGTGAAGAGAACGGCTCCGATACCAATTGAGAGCACCTAGAGGGGGGGGGGGTGAATAGGTGATCCTATAAAAATTCAACACTAAATAGCCACAACACTTGGTTATAGAAATGTTAGTGCGACTAAGTAGTTGAGAAGCGAGTTCTTGTGGACAAAACAATCACAGAGAGATCAACACAAGACACGCGATTTTTATCCCATGGTTCAGCCAAGTAACACTTGCCTATTTCCACGTTGTGGCGTCCCAATGGACGAGGGTTGCACTCAACCCCTTTCAAGTGATCCGATGATCAACTTGAATACCACAGTTTTTCCTTAGATGATTATTTCCGTTTGCGAGGAATCTCCACAAGATTGGAGTCTCTCGCCCTTACAACAAAGATCACAATGAAAGCACGGAGTAAGGTCGGGATGAGCAACACACACAAGACACAAATCGTAGCACACCCACGCACACAAGAGAAGACTTGAGCTCAAATGACAACACAAGGAGTCCTTGACTCGAATAGAGCTCAAATCTCTAACACAATGAAACGAATGCGCGGGAACGAAGTCTAGATGCCTTAGGATGCTTAGTGAATACTTGTGTATATCCTCCATGCGCCTAGGGGTCCCTTTTATAGCCCTAAGGCAGCTAGGAGCCGTTGGAGGCCAACAAGGAAGGCTATCCTTGCCTTCTGTCGAGTGGCGCACCGGATAGTCCGGTGCGCCACCAGACAATCACTATAGACGGTCCGGTGCTGATCTCCTTCCTTTTCTGGCGCAGACAACCGTTGTAGCTCCAGGCTAGTTGGCGCACCAGACAGTGTGTCCGGTGCACACCGGACAGTCCGATGCCCCCTGCCAACCGTTGGTGCGGGCCACGCGTCGCCCGTGGATTGCGCGACCGACCGTTGTGCTGGCGACTGTTGGTTCACCGGACAGTCCGGTGAATTATAGCCGTACGCCGCCGAACTTTTCCCGAGAGCGGTCTTTTCACCGGAGTCCAGCCTGGCGCACCGGACACTGTCCGGTGCACCACCAGACAGTCCGGTGTGCCAGACTGAGCTGAGCTTCGACTGTACACAGCCAATCTTTTGCAATCCTTTTGTTTTCTTCTTTTCTCTGTTTCTAACACTTAGATAACTTCATTAGTATTCAAAACCAAATGTATTAAGTCTAGAAACATACCTCATGTCTTGATTTGCACTTTTTTAATCTTTGGTACATTTATAACTTAGAGAATATGTGTTGGGCACTTAATCACCAAAACATTATAGAAATGGCCCAAAGGCACATTTCCCTTTCACTTTGTCTTTGCCGCAGAACAAACAAAACAGTCTCCTGGGCTGATCTATGTATCTTCCTCCGAAGCTTCTACCCCTCTACCTCTTGGAGCTGGTGGCCTGAAGGAACTTTGTTGCGCCCCTAATGATTGGGAGCTATGCTGTTGCCTTTGGGTCTGGCTTCCCCTGTCATCGCTTGGGCGGGCATTATGGATTGACCTAACATCCCTGGGGTGGAATCTTCCTTCGAAGCCCCTGGCCATCTCAGAAAACCTGTAGGCCTCCTCCCTTCTTTGCCGAAAATCATTATCAACTCTGATGTATTCATCCATTTTCTAGAGAAGCTTCTCCAAGGTTTGCGGTGGCTTCCTTGCAAAATATTGCGCCATTGGTCCTAGTCTGAGCCTGTTGATCATGGCCTCAATGACAATCTCATTGGGCACTGTAGGCGCCTGGGCTCTCAGTCGCAGGAACCTTCGGACATACGCCTGGACATACTCTTCCTGGTCTTGTGTGCACTAGAATAAAGCTTAAGTAGTGACTGGCTTTGTTTGGAAACCCTGGAAGCTAGTGATCAACATGTCCTTGAGCTTCTGCCACGACGTAATTGTCCCTGGCCAAAGAGAAGAGTACCAGGTTTGGGCTACGCTTTTAACCGCCATGACGAAGGATTTCGCCATGACTGCAGTATTGCCCCTATATGAAGATATGGTTGCTTCGTAGCTCATGAGGAATTGCTTCGGATCTGAGTGCCCATCATACATAGGAAGCTGAGGTGGCTTGTATGATGGCGGCCACGGGGTAGCTTGCAATTCTGCTGCTAAGTGAGAAGCATCATCAAAAGCAAAATTGTCATGATGAAAGTTACCGTACCATTCATCATCATTGTATGGATTTTTTGGCGAAGCTCCCTGTGTTGGAGCCTTCGATCTTGGTCGTCCTAACTGAGGTGACGCATTTCTTCGATGGCTTCATCGATCTTCCTTTGAAGGTCGGCGAGCCGAAGCATTTTTTGTCTCTTCTTTTGCACCTGTTGATGAATAGCTTCCAGATCCCTGATCTCTTGATCGAGTTCCTCCTCCTGAGGTGTTGGGCTGGTAGGCTTCCTCTTCTGTCTCCTAGCTTCGCGTAGCATCTCCTGATTAATATCTAGTAGCTGCAGTGTAGCCCCTGGCGCTGCTGTCTTCTTCAGCGGTATGACGAAGGTCGATGCTTGCCGAAGGTGGTCGAATGAGTTCACTGGAGGTGAGCGCCAATGCTGGTCCTTGTTCTCGAGTGCTATACATCAAGAACAAAGCAACACAATTATTAATGATTAAAGACCTTCATCCTTCGAAGCATTATCTCCCTTAGGATATAATGATCTTCAGACGAAGGTCATGAAGGGCATACCTTCGTTCTCACAACGAGCAAGTATAAATAGGGATATATGAAACATAAAAGATTATAAATAATCATTACGAATCATCAGATTATTTATATTCCTCTTCTTATAAACATAGATAAACATCATTAAAATCAATATTACATTGATACCTTCGACTTGTTAGAAGGCGTGAACGTGAGAGTGATGCGAGAGCTTTTACAGTACAACATGAACAGTATGGTGTTACTGTTCATCTATTTATAGGCACGGGACGTAGCCCGGGCAAAATTACATTCATGTCCCTGACTTTTACTTTAACAATAAAACGAGTTGTCAAGGGTTAAGTAGTCTTTTCTCCTTTAGGTCGGTTCCATCTTCCACCTTCGTCATTATGCTGAGTCGAAGCTTCTTCATTCACATCTTCGGCGTCCATCCATGCTGCCTTCGGGCCATGTCCTTATATCAGACGCCTTCGTCCTAAAGCCAAAGCTTCCTGTAATAGTCTAAGTCATACTAAAAACACATGGTTAGTCACAATTTTGAGGACCTTCAGCAGAGAGAGGCCCCCAACATCCTCCAACTCAAGTCCGGACGACGATTCAAAGAAATCATCTAGTGGATCAGATTCTAGGTGATATCAGCAAGGGAGTAACAACTCGCTCACGTTTAGCTAACTTTTGTGAGCATTACTTGTTTGTTTCTTCTATTGAGCTTTCAGGGTAGAAGAAGCCTTGTAGGATCAGGACTGGGTGTTGGCCATGCAGGAAGAGCTCAACAACTTCAAAAGAAATGAAGTGTGGAGCCTTGTGCCACATCCAAAGCAAAATGTTGTGGGAACCAAGTAGGTGTTCTGCAACAAGCAAGACGAACACGGTGTGGTGACAAGAAACAAGGCTCTACTTGTGGCAAAAGGTTATGCCCAAGTCACAGGTTTGGATTTTGAGGAGACTTTTGCTCCTGTGGCTAGGCTAGAATCAATTCAGATTTTATTAGCCTATGTTGCTCACCACTCTTTTAAGCTTTTTCAAATGAACGTGAAGAGCGCCTTCCTCAATGTACCAATCAAGGAGGAGGTATACGTGGAACAACCCCCTGGCTTTGAGGATGACAGGAATCTCGACCACGTCTACAAGCTCTCTAAGGCGCTCTATGGACTTAAGCAAGCCCCAAGAACATGGTATGAATGCCTTAGAGATTTTCTTATTACTAATGCTTTCAAGGTTGGGAAAGCTAATCCTACTCTCTTTACTAAGACTTGCAATGGTGATCTTTTTGTATGCCAAATATATGTCGATGACATTATATTTGGTTCTACTAATCAAAAGTCTTGTGAGGAGTTTAGCAGGGTGATGATGCAAAAGTTTGAGATGTGAATGATGGGCGAGTTGAACTACTTCCTTGGATTTCAAGTGAAGCAACTCAAGGAAGGAACCTTCATATCCCAAACAAAGTACACTTAAGACTTGCTCAAGAGGTTTGGGATGAAGGATGCAAAGCCCGCAAAGACACCAATGGGGACGGACGAACATCTTGACCTCAATAAAGGAGGTAAGTCCATTGATCAAAAGGCATACCAGTCTATGATAGTATCTTTTCTTTATCTTTGCGCTAGTAGACCGGATATTATGCTAAGTGTATGCATGTGTGCTAGATTTCAATCCGACCCCAAGGAGTGGCACCTTGTGGTCATTAAGCGAATTCTTAGATATTTAGTTTCTACGCCTTGCTTCGGGATCTGGTATCCAAAGGGGTCTACCTTTGACTTATTCGGATACTTGGATTCCGACTATGCCGGGTGCAAGGTTGATAGGAAGAGCACATCAGGGACTTGCCAGTTCCTAGAAAGGTCCCTGGTGTCTTGGAGCTCTAAGAAACAAACTTTCGTTGCCCTATCCACCGTTGAGGCCGAGTACGTTGCCGCAGGATAGTGTTGTACGCAACTATTTGGATGAGGCAAACCCTCCAGGACTTTGGCTATAATTTGAGCAAAGTCCCACTCCTATGTGACAATGAGAGGGCAATCCGCTTGGCGGACAATCCTGTTGAACACAGCCACACTAAGCACATAGACATCCGGCATCACTTTTTGAGAGACCACCAGCAAAGGGGAGATATCGATATCTGTAACATCCCAAAAATCCTAACCTAGGTTTGAAACCCTAATCTACCCTTTCCCTTCTTTTCATCCTTTAATTCCAAGAACTCCCTTAGATTTTCTTTCATCATATGCATACACCTTGTTTGATCACAAGCATATCACTTAGATTCTATTTTCCAGCACCTAGATTACCCACAAAATAATTTGTTCAAAAGAAAAAGATGCAAAAAGGGAAATAGGATTTGGAAAATAAAAAGAAAAAGAGAAAAACCCTTCTCCCCCCTGCTGGGCCGTTTCCTAGCCCAAACCCGCGCCCCCCCTCGTGCCGCGCTTCCCTCCTCTTTTGGTCCATTTCCGGCCTGCTTCCGCGCGCGCGCCAGGCCGCCCTACGCCCTCCCTCCCTCTGGCAAACCGTCCCCACCCGTCAGCCGCCCTCGCTCGCTCGCACGCTCGCCCCCACTGGCAGGATGGCCCCGCTTGTCAGCCGTTCGTCGTCCTCCCGTCGTCCCTTCACCGCGGTCACCTCCGGCCATCGCCTTCGTCCCCTCCTCCGTCTTCTCGCCGCACAGGGAAGTTTGGCACCGCTCCGTCCTCCCCTCCCCTTGACCAGCGTCCTCGCCGGTACCGCCCCGCCGTGGTGTCCCCTCGGCGGCGCTGTGCGGCATTTATGGGCGGCGCTGTGTAGCTCACCGGAGCCGAGAAGCTCCACCGCTCCCCTTCCCTCGGGCGCCTATAAAAAGGGTCGCCCGGGCACCTTCTTCCCCGCACCGGCCTCGGCCACTCCCCTCCTCCCCTCACCCGTGCGCAATTCGCGAAGCACCGTCATCGCCCCCCTCTCCGGTGAGTTTCTCCCCCTCTTCTCTCTCCCTCTCTGTTGGTCCCGCGAGCAATTAAGGTAGTTCACTAGTTTCCTCGCACTGCCGCGAGCTCAGCACACCACTCTTCCGCCCCAATCCATCGCCCAGAAGCCACCGGCGGCGATCCCCGCCGTGGAGCTCCGCCACCTCCCCGCGGACAGCTCCCTCCCAACCCCCTCTAGCCAAATCGAGCCTATCATTAGAACCGCCAGCCCCTTCCCGTACTAGGACACCTCCCCGTAGGTCGAAAACTGGGCCACCGGCGGCGAACCGCCGCCGAGCCCACCGGCGGCCGGGTCCTCCCCGCGGACGGCCGGTTCATTCTCCCCCCCGTCAACCTGACGCCGTTCTCTTTTCCCCCTCTCTCTGGCACGTGGGGCCCACGGCGACGCCGTCGCCCCTCACGCACCCGCGTCGTCTCCCCCTCGCTCTTGGGCCGCCACTGGGCCGAAAGCGCTCCCGCGCGCGCGCTCGCGCCCAGGGTGGGCCAAAAGCCCTCCCCCAGCCCAGCAAGGAAGAGATCTCTTTTCCTTTTTCTTTTTCCACCCCCTTTTCTCATTTAAATAGTTTTCTCAATATTTTATGCACCAAAAATGATCAAAAAGGATTTCCAAGGTCTCATACTATAATGATGTTAGAAAATGACACACTATAAATTGTAAACCACTGTTGATGTATTGTTTTATTGCCTGTTTCCTAGAAGAAGCGGGGGCCACGGATCCGGATCCTGTAGCCCCGGGAGACGGACCGGAGCCTGAACTTCCGGAAGTAGATCTTCTGTGCCAAGAAAGCTTCGACGAAGGCAAGTCCATCCGTCCCTTGATGCATAAATTACCTATTCTCTCTACCACTGCCTAGGCCGGGAATCATGGGGGAATATTGCATCGTGAGTGAGAGATGGCCCGCATTAACATATATACTCTGGATACGAAAGATGGATTGGGAAGAAGGGAAATGTGTTCTTCAAATAAAATCTCTTTTTGAAAAGTTATGCGATGAAGGGTATTCACCCTCATCACCTTGGGAGTGGGATGATCAAGGACTCCCTGGTTTAGGGGTGGGCCTAAGGTGTTGGCTCAGCTGGTTTAGGCGTGAGCAGAAGGATTGTCCCCTCATATAAGGACCGGCTTGTCATTTTCACTACCTGTACTCCTCTTCTCGTACAACCACTCGAGACTGTGTGGGCAGTCACTCAATCCGAACTCATGCGGTCCAACCCCAGGGTTAAGAAGGCTGGGGAGCACCGGGAGGATAAGGAGGGGGAAAGTTTTGTCCGGTTTGGACATGGTGGTGGCCTGACTCCTTCCGGATAACCGTTAAGGTTAGGACGTACGAGTAAGGAAAGAGATCCGACATTCGGGTCTCGCGACGGTGAGATCGCAGAAACCGGACTAGTGGGTAAAGTGTACACCTCTGCGCAGAGTTGAAACCTATTCGAATAGTCCGTGTCCACTGGTATGGAAGAGTCTGGTATGGTATGACAATTAGAGATTTTCTCTATAAGTTCCATGAACAGGGAAACGTGTGTGTAAGGGTGTAGTGAGAAAGAAAACAAGGCCACGGGAGCAGGAAGCTCAGTGGTGGTTAAGCATTTTTGTCATTTTGAGTCTATGGGAAAAACCTTACAGCAACTGCCTTTCTCTGAGGAAATAAAGAGTGACTTCAACCCCACCAAATAAAGCATGTATGATATAGGTCTCTTTCTCTCTAAGGGAGCGGGGTGGGCTTGCAGAATACCTAGTGTATTCACCCAAATTTATTTATGTTTTTCAGCAGCCGAAGACTTGTTTTCTGCTATGCTTGATTGAGAGGGCTGTGTCTGCACCCAGTTCTGCCTGTGGCTTGGGCTAGTATATTTCGTTTTACTGCGCTTCCTATTTTGGCTCTCTCGAGCTTGTACCCCGGTATTGTAATAACCTTTACCTAAACTCTGTACTATTTGAAGTAAGGAATGTGTTTACTAGCCTCCTGGGACTAGTAATTGTATCACATTTGAGTCCCAAAGGATCGGGACGCTTCAGGTGGTATCAGAGCCCATAGGACTGGCCGTAGGTCGCAACCCTAACCCTAAAACTTGCTCTAAAAAGAAAATACCTCTTCCCAAGAAAAAAAATCTTCTCTCGTCCCCCCCCCGATTTTAACAGACCCTTCTTTTCCCATTCCAGATGGAAGACTCTCTGGCCATTAGGACATCCTACTGCTCAGAGGTGGAAGGATTTCCACACCTTTTGCGAAGTTGTGCGCTTCGCATGGGAATCCACAAGAAGACCAAAAACCACGGATGTCAGACTGAGCAGAAGGAAGAAACCCCTCCAACCCTACCCTCTATCGGGTTAAGGAACTCGCCCGACACCGAGGAGATGTCCCTAGCCAGCCTTGATGACCTTCTCAAAGAATTTGGGGACACTTTAGAGAAGGAGTTCGGGAGTACCCTGGCTAGTACTCGCGTGTAATGAACCTATGGTAGCCGTGTGCTGTGTTATGTAATGGCTTGATGTAATGAATAAAGTAACTAGTTAAAAAAATGGCATGTGCATGGTAGTAACTCTTTTCCCTGGCAGATGGCTTCGGATAAAACCACGCCTACCGCCTCCGGGATTGGAGCAGGTTTTCCCTTAGGAGCAGCAGGAGAGGCTGGCGGAGAAGGGGATGGGACCCACCTCCCCGCACCTCCAGAACTACCACTAGACCTAGCCCAAGTTCTAGCCAATCAAACCCGACTCATTGAAGTCCTCACTAGAAGTCTGGAAAACCAGCGCCCAGGTGGTGGAAGGCCACAGGACAGGATGGGAGAATTTTTGAGACTCAAGCCCCCCACGTTCGCGGGGTCCAGCAATCCCCTCGGTGCAGATGACTGGCTTCGCACGATCAAGAGGAAGTTGGAAGCCATCACATGTCCCGAAAATCAGCGTGTTCAACTGGCAGCTCATCAGCTTTCAGGAATGACTTTAGCATGGTGGGACACTTTCAGTGAAGCCGTCAGAGATGCTACCTGGGCAGAATTTGAAACAGCTTTCCGTGAGCACCATGTACCCCAGGGGATAGTTCAACTCAAGGAGGATGAATTCCGGGAGCTAACTCAAGGCGGGAGGACAGTCAGTGAGTATGTGCACAAGTTCACAGAGCTGGCCCGTTACGCGCCGGAAGATGTCAGCACCGAGTCTAGGAAGATGACACGTTTTCTGAAAGGACTAAGACCCGAACTTAAGACCATCCTCGCCAGCCAAGACTTCCTCAGCTTCTCTCACCTCTCCAACAAAGCTATCCAAGTGGAAAGGGCGAAAGAGGGAGAAAAAGGGCATCTCAAGAGAAAATTCCAAGTTCTCCGAGCTCAACAACAAGAACGTCACCAGAGAGCTAGACCCTTTGGGCTTCCACCCAGGGGACCAAGCTTCAATAAATCATCTGGACCCACTCCATCACGCTACAGTCAGCAGAGTCAGAGCTCCCTTCAGGCACCCTCCGTTGCAAGCAATCAACCGCCAGCTAATGCATGTTGGCACTGCGGAGACCCCAGTCACTTCAAGAATAACTGCCCTCAGTCGAAGGCTCCCGGGCCGACCAACTCCAACTCGGTGAATGGCCCCAAGATTCCATCGGCACCTACCTCCAAGGCACCTCCTTCCAACAGCCAGCTGAGCAGGACTCAGTACCAGGGCAGAGCCCGAGTCAACCACATCGACGCTCAAGAAGCCCAGCAAGCCCCAGGAGTAGTGCTCGGTGAGTTCCTTGTTGAATTTACTCCAGCTACTGTGCTTTTTGATTCAGGGGCGTCCCATTCTTTTATAGCCGCTAAGTTTGTGGAAAAACATGGCATCCCCTCTACACCCCTTGCTGTCCCTTTGGTCACCCGAACCCCAGGGTCAGACCTCCTGTGCAAACTCAGGTGCTCCCAAGTCAGAATTCTTTTAAGTGGGGTAGTGTTCCTGGCAGACTTAACCATCTTGCCATCCCAAGGGATTGATGTAATCCTAGGAATGGATTGGCTAGCTAAGCACAAGGGTATCATCAGCTGCGCAAGCAAGACTGTTCTTCTCACAGATCACCAAGGAGAGGCAGTGTCCTGTCAAGCCCAGCCGCTCGCAAATGATCCGATGATGTTTAATCTGGCAGCAGAAAACATGTCGGTAATTGAAGAGTTTGAAGATGTATTTCCGGAAGAGTTGCCCGGGATGCCGCCAGAAAGAGGAATGGAGTTCTATATAGACCTCATTCCTGGCACTGCACCCATCGCAAAGAGACCATACCGCATGGCCCCCACAGAGTTGGCAGAATTGAAACTTCAGATTTCAGAACTACAGCAAAAAGGGTACATCCGTCCCAGTTCGTCTCCCTGGGGAGCACCCGTCCTTTTCGTTACTAAAAAGGATGGGAGTATGAGAATGTGTATTGATTATCGGTCCTTGAATGAAGTTACAATCAAAAACAAGTACCCACTCCCTCGAATTGACGACCTCTTCGACCAGCTGCAGGGAGCCAAATACTTCTCCAAGATAGACCTCAGGTCAGGGTATCACCAACTGAGAATCAAGGAAGCAGACATTCTGAAAACTGCTTTCGTCACCAGATACGGGCAATATGAATTCACAGTGATGCCATTTGGGCTAACAAACGCACCCGCCTTTTTCATGAACCTCATGAATAAGGTATTTATGTAAGAATTGGACAAGTTTGTCGTAGTCTTCATAGACGACATCCTTATTTATTCCAAGAATCGTAAGGACCATGAGCATCACCTCAGAATCGTCCTCGGAAGACTTAGAGCACATCAACTTTATGCTAAACTCAGCAAGTGTGAGTTCTGGTTAGAGAAGATAGCCTTCCTGGGGCATATCTTGACTGCAGAAGGAATAGAAGTGGACCCATCCAAGGTAGAAGCCGTTTCAAAATGGAAACAACCATCCAACGTCAGTGAAGTGCGAAGCTTTCTGGGAATGGCAGGGTACTACCGCCGCTTTATCAAGGGATTCTCCAGCATAGCAAAACCTATGACAGAACTTCTCAAAAAGGACAATAAGTTTGTGTGGACTCCAAAGTGTGAGGAGAGTTTCCAGATCATCAAGGAGAAGCTTACAACTGCGCCAGTCTTGACACTGCCAGATATACACCAGGATTTCGTCATCTTCTGTGATGCTTCAAGGCAAGGCTTAGGGTGTGTCTTGATGCAAAATGAGAAAGTTATTGCCTATGCATCCCGCCTACTCAAGCCACACGAGCAGAACTACCCTACCCACGACTTGGAATTGGCAGCCATCGTGCACGCCCTAAAGATATGGAGGCATTATCTGATCAGGAACAAATGCCACATCTTCACTGATCACAAGAGTCTGAAGTACATCTTCACGCAGCCGGACCTCAACCTCCGTCAAAGAAGATGGCTTGAATTGATCAAGGATTATGACCTCGAAATCCACTACCACCCTAGGAAGGCCAACGTAGTAGCAGACGCCCTCAGCCGAAAACCTTTCGGGATATTAAAGGAACCAACCTTCTGGAAGATTGGAAGAAAGAATCAGCTCAGCTGAATGCATGTCTGGGAGACAACGGTAGCCTGGAAGTCAAGCCCAATCTAGAAGATCTCATGTGCAAGGCTCAACACCTGGACGCAGAGACAGCCAGACTTATGGAAAGAGCTCGCAAGGAGCAACTTCCGGACCTTAGGACAGATGAGCAAGGAGTCCTCTGGTTCAAGAACCGCCTGTGTGTACCAGTGGGAGAAGCACGGGAAGCCCTGCTCAATGAAGCCCACAACTCAGCTCACTCCATCCACCCAGGGACCACCAAGATGTACCTGGACCTCAAAGCCAGATACTGGTGGAAAGGGATGAAGAAGGAAATAGCACAGTATGTGGCCCGGTGTGACACCTGTCAGCGAACAAAGGCCGAACATCAGAAGCCTGTAGGCCTACTTCAACCCCTCCCAGTACCCGAATGGAAGTGGGAAGAAATAGGCATGGATTTCGTGACCGGACTGCCCCGAACACAGAAAGGAAATGATTCTATATGGGTAATAATCGATCGTCTCACCAAGGTGGCCCACTTCGTTCTAGTAAAGACCACTTTTGGAGGAGCCGCCCTTGCCCGAATATACCATAAAGAGATAGTCAGGCTCAATGGCATTCCACGGAAGATAGTATCAGATAGAGGAATGCAGTTCACTTCAAAATTTTGGAAGGGCCTCCAGCAAGCAATGGGCACCAAGCTAGATTTCAGCACCGCTTATCATCCCCAGTCAGATGGTCAAACAGAAAGAGTCAACAAGGTCCTCGAAGATTTACTCAGAGCCTGCGTGTTAACTTTCGACAGAGATTGGGAGTCCAGTTTGCCGTACGCCGAATTCTCGTACAACAACAGCCATCAGGCCAGCATCAAAATGTCACCGTTCGAAGCACTTTATGGAAGGAAATGCCAGACTCCCCTGATGTGGTCCAATGTAGGGGAAAGGACACTAGAAGGGCCCGACTTTGTTAAAGAAGCCGAAGAGAAAGTTGCCTTGATCCGCAGAAGGTTACTTGAAGCTCAGAGTCGACAGAAGAGTTACGCAGACAACAGATGAAGAGAACTCCGATTTGAGGAAGGAGATTTCGTTTATCTCAAGGTCTCCCCGATGCGTGGTGTAAAAAGGTTCCAAATGAAAGGAAAGCTAGCGCCACGTTTCGTCGGTCCCTACCCCGTCATTAGCCGAGTGGGACCCACAGCATACCGTCTTGAGCTACCAGAATCCATGTCAGATATTCACAATGTGTTCCATGTGTCTCAGCTCCGCAAATGCCTAAAAGTACCAGAAAACCACATCGAGGCAGATGCAATTCAGATTCAAAAGGATCTCCAGTACCGGGAAAAGCCAGTGAAGATTCTCGACTTAGCAGTCAGAAGGACCCGCAACTCAGAAGTAAGACTCTGTAAGGTTCAGTGGAGCAGAGATGGTGAAGAGGAAGCCACCTGGGAAAGTGAGGATTCTTTGAGGAAGGAATACCCTTATCTTTTCTCGAGCCCCATCTGAATCTCGAGGGCGAGATTCCTTTAAGTGGGGTATGTTTGTAACATCCCAAAAATCCTAACCTAGGTTTGAAACCCTAATCTACCCTTTCCCTTCTTTTCATCCTTTAATTCCAAGAACTCCCTTAGATTTTCTTTCATCATATGCATACACCTTGTTTGATCATAAGCACATCACTTAGATTCTATTTTCCAGCACCTAGATTACCCACAAAATAATTTGTTCAAAAGAAAAAGATGCAAAAAGGGAAATAGGATTTGGAAAATAAAAAGAAAAAGAGAAAAACCCTTCTCCCCCCTGCTGGGCCGTTTCCCAGCCCAAACCCGCGCCCCCCCTCGCGCCGTGCTTCCCTCCTCTTTCGGCCCATTTCCGGCCTGCTTCCGCGCGCGCGCCAGCCCGCCCTACGCCCTCCCTCCCTCTGGCAAACCGTCCCCACCCGTCAGCCGCCCTCGCTCGCTCGCACGCTCGCCCCCACTGGCAGGATGGCCCCGCTTGTCAGCCGTTCGTCGTCCTCCCGCCGTCCCTTCACTGCGGTCACCTCCGGCCATTGCCTCCGTCCCCTCCTCCGTCTTCTCGCCGCACAGGGAAGTTTGGCACCGCTCCGTCCTCCCCTCCCCTTGACCAGCGTCCTCGCCGGTACCGCCCCGCCGTGGTGTCCCCTCGGCGGCGCTGTGCGGCATTTATGGGCGGCGCTGTGTAGCTCACCGGAGCCGAGAAGCTCCACCGCTCCCCTTCCCTCGGGCGCCTATAAAAAGGGTCGCCCGGGCACCTTCTTCCCCGCACCGGCCTCGGCCACTCCCCTCCTCCCCTCACCCGTGCGCAATTCGCGAAGCACCGTCATCGCCCCCCTCTCCGGTGAGTTTCTCCCCCTCTTCTCTCTCCCTCTCCGTTGGTCCCGCGAGCAATTAAGGTAGTTCACTAGTTTCCTTGCACTGCCGCGAGCTCAGCACACCACTCTTCCGCCCCAATCCCTCGCCCAGAAGCCACCGGCGGCGATCCCCGCCGTGGAGCTCCGCCACCTCCCCGCGGACAGCTCCCTCCCAACCCCCTCTAGCCAAATCGAGCCTATCATTGGAACCGCCAGCCCCTGACCGTACTAGGACACCTCCCCGTAGGTCAAAAACTGGGCCACTGACGGTGAAAGTCGCCTAGAGGGGGGGTGAATAGGGCGAAACTGAAATTCTCAAAAATAATCACAACTACAAGCCGGGTTAGCGTTAGAAATATAATAGAGTCCGCGAGAGAGGGCGCAAAACAAATCGCAAGCGAATAACGAAGTGAGACACGCGGATTTGTT
The DNA here is from genome assembly GCA_029449295.1 of Zea luxurians. NCBI lineage: Eukaryota > Viridiplantae > Streptophyta > Magnoliopsida > Poales > Poaceae > Zea > Zea luxurians. The sequence goes on along the minus strand of JAOPSE010000005.1, from coordinate 45,579,149 downwards.
TTACCGAGGTTCGGTTCTCTCAAACCTACTCCCCATTGAGGAGGCCACAAAGGCCGGGTCTCTTTCAACCCTTCCCTCTCTCAAACGGTCCCTCGGACCGAGTGAGCTTCTCTTTCTCAAATCACTTGGGAATCAAACTTCCCGCAAGGATCACCACACAATTGGTGTCTCTTGACTCAATTACAAGTGAGTGTTTGATCACAAGAAAGAATGGCAAAGAAAAAGAAGCGATCCAAGCGCAAGAGCTCAAATGAACACTACAAATCACTCTCTCTAGTCACTAAGGCTTTGTGTGGAGTTGGGAGAGGATTTGATCTCTTTTGGTGTGCTTTGTAATGAATGCTAGCTCTTGTATAGTGGTTGAAAGCTGGAAAACTTGGATGCAATGAATGGTGGGTGGTTGGGGGTATTTATAGCCCCAACCACCAAACTAGCCGTTTGGTGAGGCTGTCTGTTCGATGGCGCACCGGACAGTCCGGTGCACACCGGACATGTCCGGTGCGACAGCCACGTCACCAAAGCCGTTGCAATTTGACCGTTGGAGTTCTGACTTCTGGGCCCGCCTGGATGTCCGGTGCACACCGGACATGAACTATAGATTGTCCGGTGCGCCTGCTCCCGCGTGCCTGACGACTGCGCGCTACTGGTGCGCATTAAATGCGTCGCAGGTAGCCGTTGGCGCCGAAATAGCCGTTGCCCTGCTGTTACACCGGACAGTCCGGTGTACACCGGACAGTCCGGTGAATTTTAGCGGAGCAGCCGAAGTGAAAACCCGAGGCTGGCGAGTTCCTGAGGCCGCTCTCCTTGGAGCACCGGACATGTCCGGTGTACACCGGACAGTCCGGTGAATTATAGCGGAGTGGCCTTTGGAAATTCCCGAGAGTGAAGAGTTTGAAGCCGGAGTCCACTGGTGCACCGGACACTGTCCGGTGTGCCACCGGACAGTCCGGTGCGCCAGACCAGGGTACCATCCGGGTTGCCTTTAGCTTTCTAATTTGAACCCAACTTTGGTCCTTTTAATTGGCTTGTTGTGAACCTTTGACACCTGTATAACTTATACACTAGAGCAAACTAATTAGTCCAATTGTTTGTGTTGGGCAATTCAACCACCAAAATTAATTAGGGACTAGGTGTAAGCCTAATTCCCTTTCAATCTCCCCCTTTTTGGTGATTGATGCCAACAGAAACCAAAGCAAAGATAAATGTGCATAAATAGAACTAGTTTGCATAATGTAAGTGCAAAGGTTGCTTGGAATTGAGCCAATATAAATACTTACATGATGTGCATGGATTGTTTCTTTGTTTTTAACATATTGGACCACGTTTGCACCACATGTTTTGTTTTTGCAAATTCTTTTGTAAATTCTTTTCAAAATCCTTTTGCAAGATAGTCAAAGGTGAATGAATAGGATTTTTGCAAAGCATTTTCAAGTTTAAAAATTTTCTCCCTTTGTTTCAAATGCTTTTCCTTTGACTAAACAAAACTCCCCCTCAAATAAATTCTCCTCTTAGTGTTCAAGAGGGTTTTAAGATATCAAGTTTTGAAAATACTACTTGCTCCCCCTTTAGAACATAAAGAGATACCAATTTTGAAATTTTCCATCCAATTGAAAACCTCCAAATTTTTAAAATTAGGTGGTGGTGCGGTCCTTTTGCTTTGGGCTCATATTTTCTCCCCCTTTGGCATGAATCGCCAAAAACGGAATCATTAGAGCCCAACGAAGTACTTTCTCCTCCTTTGGTCATAAAATAAATGAGTGAAGATTATACCAAAGTTGGAGAGATGCTCGGAGTGACGGCGAAGGATGAGTAGTAGAGTGGAGTGGAAGCCTTTGTCTTCGCCGAAGACTCCAATTCCCTTTCAATATACCTATGACTTGGTTTGAAATACACTTGAAGACACATTAGTCATAGCATATATAAAAGAGATATGATCAAAGGTATACTTGTGTGCTATGTGTGCAAATTAGCAAAAGAAATTCCTAGAATCAAGAATATTGAGCTCATGCCTAAGTCTGGTAAAAGATTGTTCATCAAGTGGCTTGGTAAAAATATCGGCTAATTGATCTTTAGTGTTAATGTAAGAAATCTCGATATCCCCCTTTTGTTGGTGATCTCGAAGAAAATGATACTGAATGGCTATGTGTTTAGTGCGGCTATGCTCAACGGGATTATCCGCCATGCGGATTGCACTCTCATTATCACATAGAAGAGGAACTTTGGTTAGTTTGTAACCATAATCCCGCAGGGTTTGCCTCATCCAAAGCAATTGCGCGCAACAATGGCCTGCGGCAATATACTCGGCTTCGGCGGTAGAAAGAGCGACCGAATTTTGCTTCTTTGAAGCCCAAGACACCAAGGATCTTCCTAAGAACTGGCAAGTCCCCGATGTGCTCTTCCTATTAATCTTACACCCTGCCCAATCGGCATCCGAATAACCAATCAAATCAAATGTGGATCCCCGAGGGTACCAAAGCCCAAACTTAGGAGTATAAGCCAAATATCTCAAGATTCGTTTTACGGCCGTAAGGTGGGATTCCTTAGGGTCGGATTGGAATCTTGCACACATGCAAACGGAAAGCATAATGTCCGGTCGAGATGCACATAAATAAAGCAATGAACCAATCATCGACCTGTATACCTTTTGATCCACTGACTTACCTCCCGTGTCGAGGTCGAGATGCCCATTTGTTCCCATAGGTGTCTTGATGGGCTTGGCATCCTTCATTCCAAACTTGGTTAGGATGTCTTGAGTGTACTTTGTTTGGCTAATGAAGGTGCCCTCTTGGAGTTGCTTAACTTGGAATCCTAGAAAATACTTCAATTCCCCCATCATCGACATCTCGAATTTCTGTGTCATGATCCTACTAAATTCTTCACAAGTAGATTCGTTAGTAGACCCAAATATGATATCATCAACATAAATTTGGCATACAAACAAATCATTGTCAAGAGTTTTAGTGAACAAAGTAGGATCGGCCTTGCCGACTTTGAAGCCATTAGCAATAAGGAAATCTCTAAGGCATTCATACCATGCTCTTGGGGCTTGCTTGAGCCCATAAAGCGCCTTAGAGAGCCTATAGACATGGTTAGGGTACTCACTGTCTTCAAAGCCGGGAGGTTGCTCAACATAGACCTCCTCCTTGATCGGTCCGTTGAGGAACGCACTCTTCACGTCCATTTGGTAGAGCTTGAAGCCATGGTAAGTAGCATAGGCCAATAATATACGAATTGACTCAAGCCTAGCTACGGGTGCATAGGTTTCACCAAAATCCAAACCTTCGACTTGTGAATACCCCTTGGCCACGAGTCGAGCTTTGTTCCTTATCACCACACCATGCTCGTCTTGCTTGTTGCGGAAGACCCACTTGGTTCCTACAACATTTTGATTAGGACGTGGAACTAAATGCCATACCTCGTTCCTCGTGAAGTTGTTGAGCTCCTCTTGCATCGCCATCACCCAATCCGAATCTTGTAGTGCTTCCTCTACCCTGTGTGGCTCAATAGAGGAAACAAAAGAGTAATGCTCACAAAAATGTGCAACACGAGACCGAGTAGTTACCCCTTTATGAATATCGCCGAGGATGGTGTCGACGGGGTGATCTCGTTGTATTGCTTGGTGGACTCTTGGGTGTGGCGGCCTTGGTTGTTCATCCTCCTTGTCTTCATCATTTGCGTCTCCCCCTTGATCATTGCCGTCGTCTTGAGGTGGCTCATCATTGTCTTCTTCATTTTTATCAACTTGAGCCTCGTCCTCATTTTGGATTGGTGGAGATGCTTGCGTGGAGGAGGATGGTTGATCTTGTGCATGTGGAGGCTCTTCGGATTCCTTAGGACACACATCCCCAATGGACATGTTCCTTAGCGCTATGCATGGAGCCTGTTCTTCACCTATCTCATCAAGATCAACTTGCTCTACTTGAGAGCCGTTAGTCTCATCAAACACAACGTCACAAGAAACTTCAACAAGTCCTAAGGACTTGTTAAAGACTCTATATGCCCTTGTGTTTGAGTCATATCCTAGTAAAAAGCCTTCTACAGTTTTAGGAGCAAATTTAGATTTTCTACCTCTTTTGACAAGAATAAAACATTTGCTACCAAAAACTCTAAAATATGAAATATTTGGCTTTTTACCGGTTAGGAGTTCATAGGATGTCTTCTTGAGGATTCGGTGTAGATATAACCGGTTGATGGCGTAGAAGGCGGTGTTGACCGCCTCGGCCCAAAACCGATCCGGTGTCTTGTACTCATCAAGCATGGTTCTTGCCATGTCCAATAGAGTTCAATTCTTCCTCTCCACTACACCATTTTGTTGTGGGGTGTAGGGAGATGAGAACTCATGCTTGATGCCCTCCTCCTCAAGGAAGCCTTCAACTTGAGAGTTCTTGAACTCCGTCCCGTTGTCGCTTCTAATTTTCTTGATCCTTAAGCCGAACTCATTTTGAGCTCGTCTCAAGAATCCCTTTAAGGTCTCTTGGGTATGAGATTTTTCCTGCAAAAAGAACACCCAAGTGAAGCGAGAATAATCATCCACAATAACTAGACAGTACTTACTCCCGCCGATGCTTGTGTAAGCAATCGGGCCGAATAAATCCATGTGTAGGAGCTCCAGTGGCCTGTCACTAGTCATGATGTTCTTGTGTGGATGATGAGTGCCAACTTGCTTCCCGGCTTGGCATGCGCTACAAATCCTGTCTTTCTCAAAATGAACATTTGTTAGTCCTAAAATGTGCTCTCCCTTTAGAAGCTTATGAAGATTCTTCATTCCAACATGGGCTAGTCGGCGGTGCCAGAGCCAACCCAAGTTAGTCTTAGCAACCAAGCAAGTGTCTAGTTCAGCTCTATTAAAATCTACCAAGTATAGCTGACCCTCTAACACTCCCTTAAATGCTATTGAATCATCACTTCTTCTAAAGACAGTAACACCTACATCAGTAAATAGACAGTTGTAGCCCATTTGACATAATTGGGATACGGAAAGCAAATTGTAATCTAAAGAATCTACAAGAAAAACATTGGAAATAGTATGGTCAGGTGATATAGCAATTTTACCCAATCCTTTGACCAAACCTTGATTTCCATCCCCGAATGTGATAGCTCGTTGGGGATCTTGGTTTTTCTCATATGAGGAGAACATCTTCTTCTCCCCTGTCATGTGGTTTGTGCACCCACTGTCGAGTATCCAACTTGAGCCCCCAGATGCATAAACCTACAAAACAATTTTAGTTCTTGACTTTAGGTACCCAAACGGTTTTGGGTCCTTTGGCATTAGAAACAAGAACTTTGGGTACCCAAACACAAGTCTTAGAGCCCTTGTGTTTGCCCCCAACAAACTTGGCAACTACTTTGCCGGATTTGTTAGTCAAAACATAAGATGCATCAAAAGTTTTAAATGAAATGCTATGATCATTTGATGCATTAGGAGTTTTCTTTCTAGGCAACTTAGCACGGGTTGGTTGCCTAGAACTAGATGTCTCACCCTTATACATAAAAGCATGGTTAGGGCCAGAGTGAGACTTCCTAGAATGAATTTTCTTGATTTTGCTCTCGGGATAACCGGCAGGGTACAAAATGTAACCCTCGTTATCCTGAGGCATGGGAGCCTTGCCCTTAACAAAGTTAGACAAGTTCTTAGGAGGGGCATTAAGTTTGACATTGTCTCCCCTTTGGAAGCCAATGCCATCTTTGATGCCAGGGCGTCTCCCATTATAGAGCATACTTCTAGCAAATTTAAACTTTTCATTTTCTAAGTTATGCTCGACAATTTTAGCGTCTAATAATGCTATATGATCATTTTGTTGTTTAATTAAAGCCATGTGATCATGAATAGCATTGACATCAACATCTCTACATCTAGTGCAAATAGAAGTGTGCTCAACGGTAGATGTAGATGGTTTGCAAGATTTTAATTCTACAACCTTAGCATGCAACATATCATTCTTAGTTCTAAGGTCGGAAATTGTAACATTGCAAACATCTAATTCTTTAGCCTTAGCAATTAATTTCTCATTCTCATTTCTAAGGCTAGCAATAGAAACATTCAACTCATCAATCCTAGCAAGCAAATCAACATTATCATTTCTAGGATAGGAAGTTGAATCAATACAAACATGAGAATCAACCTTAGTAATTAATTTAGCATTTTCATTTCTAAGGTTGGCAATAGTGTCATGGCATGTGCTTAGCTCACTAGATAATTTGTCACATTTTTCTACCTCTAGAGCATAAGCATTCTTAACCTTAACATGTTTCTTATTTTCCTTGATTAGGAAGTCCTCTTGGGAGTCCAAGAGATCATCCTTTTCATGGATGGCACTAATTAGCTCATTCAATTTTTCCTTTTGTTCCATGTTAAGGTTGGCAAAAAGGGTACGCAAATTATTTTCCTCATCACTAGCATTATCATCACTAGAGGACTCATATATAGTGGAGGATTTAGATTTAACCTTCTTCCTTTTGCCGTCCTTTGCCATGAGACACTTGTGGCCGACGTTGGGGAAGAGAAGTCCCTTGGTGACGGCGATGTTGGCGGCGTCCTCGTCGTCGGAGGAGGAGTCGGTGGAGCTCTCGTCGGAGTTCCACTCGCGACACACGTGGGCATCGCCACCCTTCTTCTTGTGGTACCTCTTCTTTTCTCTCCTCTTGCCCCTCTTGTCGTTATCCCTGTCACTGTCACTTGATAATGGACATTTAGCAATAAAGTGACCAGGCTTACCACACTTGTAGCAAACCTTCTTGGAACGGGATTTGTAATCCTTCCCCTTCCGTTGCTTGAGGATTTGCCAAAAGCTTTTGATGATTAAGGCCATCTCCTCATTGTCGAGCTTGGAGGCGTCAATTGGTTGTCTACTTGGTGTAGACTCCTCCTTCTTCTCCTCCGTCGCCTTAAACGCCACCGGTTGCGCCTCGGACGTGGAGGGTTCATCAAGCTCGTTGATCTTCTTTGAACCTTTAATCATACATTCAAAGCTCACAAAATTCCCAATAACTTCCTCGGGGGTCATTAGTGGGTATCTAGGATTACCATGAATTAATTGAACTTGAGTGGGGTTAAGAAAAATTAGAGCTCTTAGAATAACCTTAACCACCTCGTGGTCGTCCCACTTTTTGCTCCCGAGGTTGCGCACTTGATTTACCAAGGTTTTGAGCCGGTTGTACATATCTTGTGGCTCCTCCCCTTGGCGAAGACGGAAGCGACCGAGCTCCCCCTCGATCGTTTCCCTCTTAGTGATCTTGGTGAGTTCATCACCCTCGTGCGCGGTCTTGAGTAGGTCCCAAATCTCCTTTGCATTCTTTAACCCTTGCACTTTGTTGTATTCCTCCTTGCTTAGAGAGGCGAGGAGTATGGTTGTAGCTTGGGAGTTGAAGTGCTCGATTTGGGCCACTTCGTCCGTATCATAATCCTCATCCCCTATGGATGGTACCTGTGCTCCAAACTCAACAACATTCCATATACTTTTGTGGAGTGAGGTTAGATGAAATTTCATTAAATCACTCCACCTAGCATAATCTTCGCCATCAAAAGTTGGCGGTTTGCCTAATGGAACGGAAAGTAATGGAGTATGTCTAGGTGTACGGGGATAGTGTAAAGGGATCTTACTAAACTTCTTGCGCTCTTGGCGCTTAGAAGTTACGGACGGCGCATCGGAGTCGGAGGTCGATGTTGATGAAGTGTCGGTCTCGTAGTAGACCACCTTCCTCATCCTCTTGTGCTTGTCGCCTTTCCGATGCGACTTGTGAGAAGAAGATTTTTCCTTCTTCTCTTTGTGGTGAGAAGAGGAAGATCTTTTCTCCTTTCGTTTGGAGGAGTCCTTCTTCTTCTCCCTCCTCTTGGTGCGGGACTCTTCCGATGAAGTGCTCCCTTGGCTTGTAGTGGGCTTGTCGCCGGTCTCCATCTCCCTCTTGGTGTGATCTCCCGACATCACTTCGAGCGGTTAGGCTCTAATGAAGCACCGGGCTCTGATACCAATTGAAAGTCGCCTAGAGGGGGGGTGAATAGGGCGAAACTGAAATTTTCAAAAATAATCACAACTACAAGCCGGGTTAGCGTTAGAAATATAATAGAGTCCGCGAGAGAGGGCGCAAAACAAATCGCAAGCGAATAACGAAGTGAGACACGCGGATTTGTTTTACTGAGGTTCGGTTCTCTCAAACCTACTCCCCGTTGAGGAGGCCACAAAGGCCGGGTCTCTTTCAACCCTTCCCTCTCTCAAACGGTCCCTCGGACCGAGTGAGCTTCTCTTTCTCAAATCACTTGGGAATCAAACTTCCCGCAAGGATCACCACACAATTGGTGTCTCTTGACTCAATTACAAGTGAGTGTTTGATCACAAGAAAGAATGGCAAAGAAAAAGAAGCGATCCAAGCGCAAGAGCTCAAATGAACACTACAAATCACTCTCTCTAGTCACTAAGGCTTTGTGTGGAGTTGGGAGAGGATTTGATCTCTTTTGGTGTGCTTTGTAATGAATGCTAGCTCTTGTATAGTGGTTGAAAGCTGGAAAACTTGGATGCAATGAATGGTGGGTGGTTGGGGGTATTTATAGCCCCAACCACCAAACTAGCCGTTTGGTGAGGCTGTCTGTTCGATGGCGCACCGGACAGTCCGGTGCACACCGGACATGTCCGGTGCACACCGGACATGTCCGGTGCGACAGCCACGTCACCAAAGCCGTTGCAATTTGACAGTTGGAGTTCTGACTTCTGGGCCCGCCTGGATGTCCGGTGCACACCGGACATGTACTGTAGATTGTCCGGTGCGCCTGCTCCCGCGTGCCTGACGACTGCGCGCTACTGGTGCGCATTAAATGCGTCGCAGGTAGCCGTTGGCGCCGAAATAGCCGTTGTCCCGCTGTTACACCGGACAGTCCGGTGTACACCGGACAGTCCGGTAAATTTTAGCGGAGCAGCCGAAGTGAAAACCCGAGGCTGGCGAGTTCCTGAGGCCGCTTTCCTTGGAGCACCGGACATGTCCGGTGTACACCGGATAGTCCGGTGAATTATAGCGGAGTGGCCTTTGGAAATTCCCGAGAGTGAAGAGTTTGAAGCCGGAGTCCACTGGTGCACCGGACACTGTCCGGTGTGCCACCGGACAGTCCGGTGCGCCAGACCAGGGTGCCATCTGGGTTGCCTTTAGCTTTCTAATTTGAACCCAACTTTGGTCCTTTTAATTGGCTTGTTGTGAACCTTTGACACCTGTATAACTTATACACTAGAGCAAACTAATTAGTCTAATTGTTTGTGTTGGGCAATTCAACCACCAAAATTAATTAGGGACTAGGTGTAAGCCTAATTCCCTTTCAGGCGGCGAACCGCCGCCGAGCCCACCGGCGGCCGGGTCCTCCCCGTGGACGGCCGGTTCATTCTCCCCCCCCGTCAACATGACGCCGTTCTCTTTTCCCCCTCTCTCTCTGGCACGTGGGGCCCGCGGCGACACCGTCGCCCCTCACGCACCCGCGCCGTCTCCCCCTCGCTCTTGGGCCGCCGCTGGGCCGAAAGCGCTCCCGCGCGCGCGCTCGCGCCCAGGGTGGGCCAAAAGCTTTCCGCCAGCCCAGCAAGGAAGAGATCTCTTTTCCTTTTTCTTTTTCCACCCCCTTTTCTGATTTAAATAGTTTTCTCAATATTTTATGCACCAAAAATGGTCAAAAAGGATTTCCAAGGTCACATACTATAATGATGTTAGAAAATGACACACTATAAATTGTAAACCACTGTTGATGTATTGTTTTATTGCCTGTTTCCTAGAAGAAGCGGGGGCCGCGGATCCGGATCCCGTAGCCCCGGGAGACGGACCGGAGCCCGAACTTCCGGAAGTAGATCTTCTGTGCCAAGAAAGCTTCGACGAAGGCAAGTCCATCCGTCCCTTGATGCATAAATTACCTATTCTCTCTACCACTGCCTAGGCCGGGAATCATGGGGGAATATTGCATCGTGAGTGAGAGATGGCCCGCATTAACATATATACTCTGGATACGAAAGATGGATTGGGAAGAAGGGAAATGTGTTCTTCAAATAAAATCTCTTTTTGAAAAGTTATGCGATGAAGGGTATTCACCCTCATCACCTTGGGAGTGGGATGATCAAGGACTCCCTGGTTTAGGGGAGGGCCTAAGGTGTTGGCTCAGCTGGTTTAGGCGTGAGCAGAAGGATTGTCCCCTCATATAAGGACCGGCTTGTCATTTTCACTACCTGTACTCCTCTTCTCGTACAACCACTCGAGACTGTGTGGGCAGTCACTCAATCCGAACTCGTGCGGTCCAACCCCAGGGTTAAGAAGGCTGGGGAGCACCGGGAGGATAAGGAGGGGGAAAGTTTTGTCCGGTTTGGACATGGTGGTGGCCTGACTCCTTCCGGATAACCGTTAAGGTTAGGACGTACGAGTAAGGAAAGAGATCCGACATTCGGGTCTCGCGACGGTGAGATCGCAGAAACCGGACTAGTGGGTAAAGTGTACACCTCTGCGCAGAGTTGAAACCTATTCGAATAGTCCGTGTCCACTGGTATGGACGAGTCTGGTATGGTATGACAATTAGAGATTTTCTCTATAAGTTCCATGAACAGGGAAACGTGTGTGTAAGGGTGTAGTGAGAAAGAAAACAAGGCCACGGGAGCAGGAAGCTCAGTGGTGGTTAAGCATTTTTGTCATTTTGAGTCTATGGGAAAAACCTTACAGCAACTGCCTTTCTCTGAGGAAATAAAGAGTGACTTCAACCCCACCAAATAAAGCATGTATGATATAGGTCTCTTTCTCTCTACGGGAGCGGGGTGGGCTTGCGGAATACCTAGTGTATTCACCCAAATTTATTTATGTTTTTCAGCAGCCGAAGACTTCTTTTCTGCTATGCTTGATTGAGAGGGCTGTGTCTGCACCCAGTTCTGCCTGTGGCTTGGGCTAGTATATTTCGTTTTACTGCGCTTCCTATTTTGGCTCTCTCGAGCTTGTACCCCGGTATTGTAATAACCTTTACCTAAACTCTGTACTATTTGAAGTAAGGAATGTGTTTACTAGCCTCCTAGGACTAGTAATTGTATCACATTTGAGTCCCAAAGGATCGGGACGCTTCAATATCTATCATATTAGCACTGAGAACCAGCTAGCCGATATCTTCACCAAGCCTTTAGATGAGAAAAGGTTTTGCAGGTTGCGTAGTGAGCTAAATGTCCTAGATTCACATAACTTGGATTGATCTATAGCATACATGTGTTCTATGCCTTTGATCATGTTACTTTAAGCATTTATGTCGTTAATTGCTTATTTTTGGTGCTCAAGTTGTACAAATCATCCCCGGTCCTCACAAGTCCCTATGCAAATGATGCACATGTTTAGGGGGAGGATGTGCTACAACTTGACTACCTTGAGACTAACTTGTTTGTTGAGTATTCTTGAAATAGTCTCAAGTGGCATATTGAAAGGGAAAATTGAACTTGGACAAAGAAAGAGCTTCCACTGCATTCTGGTAAAAGTATCTTGTCCTAAGTTCTTTGTTGTGCTCTCATTGCCCTTTTTGCTCTTATCTGACATTTTTGTGAGGCAATGGGGTTAAAGAGCCAAAAAGGTCTCCTGTTTTGGTGCTTAATGCCAAAGGGGGAGAAATTAAGGCCAAAGCAAATGGATCAGCCAACCACTTGTGAATTTCAAAAAATTGTAGAGTTAGATTTTTTTGTGTTTGATCAAAACCCTCTTATTGCAAAAATTATTCTCTTATGGGGGAGAATCTTGATTATGCGAAAAAGGGGGAGCTTGTGACATTTGATCAAATTTACCTTGAAAGATCTCTTGATTTACCAAAACAAGTGTTTTTGATATAGAGATAGGAAAAGAATTTGTTTTGTGAAAATAAACCAAGTGGTGGCAAAAGTGATCCAAATATGCCAAATCCTATGTGAGTTACACTAGTCTTCAATTTGCACTCTTTAAGAATGACATTGCACTTTTAGTTGTTTTTAAATGTGTTGGCATAAATTACCAAAAAGGGGGATATTGAAAGGGAAATGTGCTCTTAGGTAATTTCTATAAATGTTTTGGTGATTAGATGCTCAACACAAATTGATTTTAAAGGTGATGAACAAAGCAAGAATCAAGGTATGACTCTAGCCTTTGTGAATTGTTTTTGATACTAACATATTCCTCTAAGTGCTAGGAACCTTGATAAATGAACTAAGATTGGATTGAAGATGGTTGGCCAAGACCAGCCTGCGGTGCACCGAACTGTCCGGTAATGTCCGGTGCCTAGGCTAGCCCGGCGACGAACTCGTCGCTCTCGGAAAAAAGCCGAGGGCGCTGTGGCTAAAAATCACTGGACTGTCCGGTGTGCACCGGACTGTCTGGTGAGCCAATAGCGCCTGTGCCAACGGTCGACAGCGCGTTCAGCGGGCGACACTTGGGCCGAGCCAATAGTCACCAAGTCACACCGGACTGTCCGGTGTGCATCGGACAGTGTCCGGTGCGCCAAGGGGACCAAGGGCTCAACAGTCGGCTTTGCCAGGAAAGGAAAGGAATCGAGCACTGTTCATGTCCAGTGGTGCACCGGACTGTCCGGTGCGCCAACCGGCAGAAGGCAAGAATTGCCTACCAAATGGAGATCCAACGGCTCCTAGCTGCCTTGGGGCTATAAAAGGGACTTCTAGGCGCATGGAGCAATATACCAAGCCTCCATTGAACATCCTAAGACACCTAGACTCCGCAAGCACGCATCTGGATCTTCGTGTTTGAGATTTGAGCACCTCTTGAGTTGTAAACTCCCTGCGCTGTGTTTGTGTGCTCTTTTCTTGACTTATGTGCGTGGGATTGCTGTGACTCTAACTCTTGCATGTGTTTCTTTCCCTCCCTTACTCTTGAGCTTTTTGTTGTGATAAATATTGTAAGGGTAAGAGGCTCCAACTTGTGAAGATTCCTCACGAATGGGAAACAACTCTAAGGAAGAAAATTGTGGTACTCAAGGTTGATCATTGGATCACTTGAGAGGGATTGAGTGCAATCCTTGACCGAAGGAGGTCACCACAACGTGGAGTAGGCATTGGCCGAACCACGGGATAAAATCACCGTGTCCATTGTGTTACTTTTCATTGTGATTGATTTCTCTCCTTTCGTTCTCACTTAATCACTTGTGCTATTGTTCCAAAGTTAAATACTCATTCAAAAGGAACAATTAAGTGAAGAGTTCTCGCTATAGCAACATGGTTTTAATCTTACTAACATTTCATAACCAAGTTTGGGCTATTTAGTGTTTGTTTTTACAGGATCACCTATTCACCCCCCTCTAGGTGCTATCAAAGATGACTTGTTAGTAGACCCAAATATAATATCATCAACATAAATTTGGCATATACACAAGTCTTTTGCAATTGTTTTAGTGAAGAGAGTAGGGTCAGCTTTTCCAACTTTGAAGCCATTAGTGATAAGAAAGTCTCTCAGGCATTCATACCATGCTCTTGGGGCTTGCTTAAGCCCATAAAGCACCTTTGAGAGCTTATAAACATGAGAAGGGTACTCACTATCTTCAAAGCCAGGAGGATGCTCAACATGTACCTCTTCTTTGATAGGGCCATTGAAGAAGGCACTCTTCATGTCCATTTGATATAACTTAAAGCCATGGTAAGTAGCATAGGCAAGTAATATATGAATTGACTCAAGCCTAGCTACGGGTACATAGGTTTCATCAAAATCCAAACCTTTGACCTGTGAATAACCTTTTGCAACAAGTCGGGCTTTGTTCCTTATCACCACACCATGCTCATCTTGTTTGTTGCAGAATACCCACTTGGTACCTACAACATTTTGGTTAGGACATGGAACTAAATGTCATACCTTATTCCTTCTAAAATTGATGAGCTCCTCGTGCATTACCACCACCCAATCCGGATCTCTTAATGCATCCTCTATCCTGTATGGCTCAATAGAAGACACAAAAGAGTAATGTTCACAAAAATGAGCAACTCGATATCTAGTGGTTACCCCCTTGTGAATGTCACCAAGTATGGAGTTGACAGGGTGATCTCTTTGATTGCTTGGTGGACTCTTGGGTGCGGTGGTCTTTGATTTTGAATCTCTTGATCATCTTCCTTGTCTTGCTCATCTTCATCTCCCCCTTGATAAATGTCCTCTTCTTGAGGTAGCTCATCGTCTTGATCTTCATCATCTTCTTATTGAGCCTTACCCTCATCTTGAGTTGGTGGAGATGCTTGTATGGAAGATGATGGTTGATCTTGTGTTTGTGTTGGCTCCACGGATTATTTTGGACACACATCCCCAATGGACATGTTTCTTAATGCGACGCATGGAGCCTCTTCATCATCTAGTTCATCAAGATCAACTTGCTCTACTTGAGAGCCATTAGTCTCATCAAACACAATGTCACAAGAAACTTTGACTAATCCAATGGACTTGTTGAAGACTCTATATGCCCTTGTGTTTGAGTCATAGCCATGTAAAAAACCTTCTACTACTTTAGGAGCAAATTTAGAATTTCTACCTCTCTTAATAAGAATAAAACATTTGCTCCCAAAAACTCTAAAATAAGAAACATTGGGCTTTTTACCGGTAAGGAGTTCATACGATGTTTTCTTGAGGATTCGGTGTAGGTAGAGTCAGTTGATGGAGTAGCAGGCGGTGTTAATCGCCTCTGCCCAAAACCGATCCGGAGTCTTGTACTCATCAAGCATGGTCCTTGCCATATCCAAAAGAGTTCTATTTTTCCTCTCCACTACACCATTTTGTTGAGGTGTGTAGGGTGATGAGAACTCATGCTTGATGCCCTCCTCCTCAAGAAATCCTTCGATTTGTGAGTTCTTGAACTTCATTCCATTATCACTTCTAATCTTTTTGATTCTCAACCCGAACTCATTTTGAGCTTGTCTCAAGAATCTCTTTAGGGTCTCTTGGGTTTGAGATTTTTCTTGCAAAAAGAATACCTAAGTGAAGCAAGAATAATCATCCACAATAACAAGACAATACTTACTCCCGCCGATGCTTATATAAGCAATTGGGCCGAATAGGTCCATGTGGAGTAGCTCAAGCGATCTGTCGGTTGTCATGATATTCTTGTGTGGATGGTGAAAACTCCAACTTGCTTCCCTGCTTGACATGCGCTGCAAATCCTGTCTTTCTCAAAATGAACATTTGTTAGTCCTAAAATGTGTTCTCCCTTTAGAAGCTTGTGTAGATTCTTCATTCCAACATGGGCAAGTCGGCGATACCAGAGCCATCCCATGTTAGTCTTAGCAATTAAGCAAGTGTCTAGTTCAGCGTTGTTATCATTAAAATCAACTAAATATAGCTGACCATCTAACACTCCCTTAAATGCTATTGAATCATCACTTCTTCTAAAGACAGTACCACCAATATCAGTAAAGAGACAGTTGTAGCCCATTTTGTATAATTAAGAAACAGAAAGCAAATTGTAATCTAAAGAATCTACAAGAAAAACATTAGAAATGGAATGGTCAGGAGATATGGCAAGTTTACCCAAACCTTTGACCAAACCTTAATTTCCATCCCCGAATGTGATAGCTCTTTGGGGATCAACATTTTTATCATATGAGGAGAACATCCTTTTCTCCCCTATCATGTGGTTTGTGCACCCGCTATTGATTATCCAACTTGACCCACCGGATGCATAAACCTACAAAACAATTTTAGGCCTTGTTCTTAGGTACCCAAATGGTCTTGGGTCCTTTGACATTAGAAACAAGCACCTTGGGTACCCAAACAGAAGTCTTGGGACTCTTGTGTTTGCCCCCAACATATTTGGCAACTACTTTGCCTGATTTGTTAGTTAGCACATAAGATGCATCAAAAGTCTTAAATGAAATGTTATGCTCATTTGATGCATTTGCAATTTTCTTTTTAGGCATTTTGATGTGAGTTGAATGCCTAAAGCTAGATGCCTCATTACTATACATAAAAGCATGATGAGAAACATTATGAGGTTTTCTTGCATGAATTCTCCTAATCTTATGCTCAGATAGTTTTCAGGATAGAAAATGTAACCCTCTCTATCCTGAACCATGGGAGTCTTACCCTTAACAAAATTAGACAATCTATTCTTAGGGGCATTAAGCTTGATGTTGTTTTGTCTCCCTTGTTGGAAGCCAATGCCATCCTTAATGCCAGGGTGTCTCCCATTATAAAGCATGCTTCGAACAAATTTAAAATTTTCATTTTCTAATTCATGCTCGGCAATTTTAGCATTTAATTTTGCTATGTGATCATTTTGTTCTTTAATTATGGCAAGGTGATCATCTATAGCATCAATATTAACATGTCTACATCTAGTGCAAATTGTGACATGCTCAATAGTAGATGTAGAAATATTGCAAGCATTCAATTCTTCTGTCTTAGCATTTAGACTAGCATTTTCATATCTAAGACATGAAATTGAATCATTGCAAATGTTAAGCTCTTTAGATAAATTTTCACATTTTTCTACCTCTAGAGCATAAGCATTCTTCAATTTAACAAATTTCTTATTTTCCTTAACGAGCAAGTCCCCTTGGCTTTCCAAGATATCATCCTTCTCGTTAATGGTTTCTATTAATTCATTTATTTTCTTCTTTTGATCCTTAGTAAGGTTAGCAAAAAGAGAAGCTAAATCGTCACTAGAGCTACCCTCATCATCGAATGTAGTATATTTGGGGGTATCTCTAGAATGTACCTTCTTTTTGCCATCCTTAGCCATTAGGCACTTGTGACCGACGTTTGGGAAGAGAAGGCCCTTGTTGACGGCGATGTTGGCGGTGTCCTCGTCGGAGGAGGAGTCGGTGGAGCTCTCGTCAGAGTCCCATTCTCGCCCCATGTGTGCCTCGCCACCCTTCTTCTTGTAATATCTCTTCTTCTCCATTTTCTTCTTCCCTTTCTTGTCATCGTCCCTGTCACTGTCACTTGTATATGGTCATTTAGCAATAAAGTGACCAGACTTACCACACCTATAACACACCCTTTTGGAACGAGGCTTGTAGTCCTTCCCCTTCCTTTGTTTGAGGATTTGTCGAAAGCTCTTAATGGTAAGAGCCATCTCCTTGTTGTCAAGCTTGGAGGCGTCGATTGGAAGTCTACTTGGTGTAGACTCTTCCTTCTTTTCTTTCATTGCTTTGAATGCAACGGGTTGCACCTCGGGTGTGGAGGTGGCGCCTTGCTCCAAGTTGACAATATGTTTTGAGTCTTCGATCATTAGTTCAAAGCTCACAAACTTGCCAATCACTTCCTCGGGAGACATCTGTTTATATCTAGGGTCTCCACGGATTAGTTGCACTTGAGTGGGATTGCGAAAAACAAGTCATCCCACTTGGTGCTCCCGAGGTTGCGCACTTGGTTGACCATTGTTTTGAGTCGGTTATACATCGCTTGTGGCTCCTCTCCTTTGTTGAGGACGAATCGACCGAGCTCTCCCTCGATCGTCTCGCGCTTGGTGATCTTGGTCACCTCATCCCCTTCGTGCGCTGTTTTGAGGACATCCCAAATTTCTTTGGTATTTTTCAACCCTTGCACCTTATTATACTCCTCTCGACACAAGGAGACGAGGAGTATAGAAGTTGCTTGGGAATTAAAATGCCTAATTTAGGCAGCCTCATCTGGGTCATAGTCCTCGTCGCCCACCTGTGGTGCCTGCGCTCCAAACTCAACAATATCCCAAATGCTTTCGTGGAGTGAGGTTAGATGGTGCCTCTTTTTTCACTCCACATACAATAATCCTCACCATCAAAATATGGTGGTTTGCCTAGGGATACCAGAAGTAAATGAGCGCGTTTAGGAATGTGAGGATAGTGCAGAGGCATCTTACTATACTTCTTGCGCTCTTGGCGCTTTGAAGTAGTAGACTCGGCGCCGGATGTGGAAGGTGATGAAGAGCCGGTCTCGTAGTAGACCACCTTCTTCATTTTCTTCTTCTTCTTGTCACCCTTCCTATGTGACTTGATGGAGGAAGCGGATTCCTCCTTATACTTGTTGTCGGACTCTCTTGATGGAGTCCGTTCGTTGTTCTTCCATCCCGAGCCTTCGGCCTTGTCGCCGGTGACTATCTCCCTCTTGGCGTGATCTCTAGACATCACCTCGAGTTGTTAGACTCTTAATGAAGCACTGGCTCTGATACCAATTGATAGTCGCCTAGACGGGGGGTGAATAGGCAAAACCTGAAATTTATAAACTTTAAGCACGCACTAAGGCCAGGGTTAGCGTTAGAATTAAATTGGTGTACGGAAGATAGTTCTCCTTGCTTAGAGTTGCTCAATCAATGTGGATAACTTTGGGAGCCAACTCAAATCAATATGAGCAAGGGAACCTTTAGTGAGAGGAAGGGAGGGGAAACCAATCGAGTGGAGATCAACACAAATAAACATGACGATTTGTTTACCGAGGTTCGGTTCTAAAGAACCTAGTCCTTGTTGAGGAGGCCACAAAGGCCGGGTCTATTCCAACCATTTCCCTCTCTCAATTGGTCACACAGACCGGTCGAGGCTTCTCCTTAATCACTTGGGTCACTAAGACCCCGCAAGGATCACCACACACTTAGGTGTCTCTTGCTAGCTTTACAAAGCACTTAGAAGAGTAAGAATGAGAAAGAGAAAGCAATCCAAGCAATAAGAGCAACAAAAAAACAAAAATGTTCCTCTCACAAGTCTCTAAGCAATAGAGTTGATTTTGGAGCTTGGAGTGGATTGAATGTTGTGATTGTGTCTTTGGAGTGTTTGCCTTTGCTCTTGCAATGAATGTGAAGTTTAGAAAACTTGGATAGCTTGAATGGAGATGGTTGGGGGTATTTATAGCCCCAACCACTATTCTAGCCGTTACTGTCGATGGCGCACCGGACAGTCTGGTGGTGCACCGGACAGGGCACTTTTCATTGTTGGTGCGTGCCATGTCAGCACACCGTTGGGGTTTGGAGCGGTTGACTATTGAAGTCTTATGTCCTCTAGCGACACTGGACAGTCCGGTGGCACACTGGACATGCCCGGTGCGTTCTGACTTTGCAGCCTGACATCTGACTTCTGTAATGTGCACTGTTGATCTAACATCACAGTCGACCGTTGCCCTCAGTTGACTGTTGCTCCGTTGGCTCACCAGACATGTTCGGTGTACATCGGACAGTCTGGTGAATTATAGCGAAGCGTCCCTTGAAAAAACCCGAGAGTGGCCAGTTTGGGAGGTGCTCGGCCTAGGCACCGGACAGTGTCCGGTGCACACCGGACACTGTCTGGTGCGCCACTGGCAGCACCATTTCTAATCTTTGCTCTAATCTTTGTTGAGTCCCCAACTTAATTTCTTTCTTGGTTTATGTTGAACCTTATGCACCTGAGATAAAAGACATCTAGGTAATCTAGTTAGACCACGTGGTTTGTGATGGATGTCAAACACCAAAATTGATTATAGGAAATGTTTTAAATCCATTTCCCTTTCAAGGGGAATAGACCTACACACTTCACGCGTCATGCTGAACTGCCTTCGAAAGTTATGCTTTATATAGAGACAAAGATTGTCGGGGGTGATAATCAGGGGTACCTGGATTATCCCTCCCGAAAAATGCACTCAGGAGAAGTTAAGACAAAATGTAAGACCTAAAATTTGTAGGAGAAAATATATCATAAAATAATAAAATAAAGAAATAAAAATATATAATAGTGTTGTGAGAATTTTACCTTTTAAAATCTATTAGGACTCTCCCTCCTCATGTTTAAACAATAATATTAAGTTAAAGTAAGTGACTGTCGGTACCCTAGAACAGGGGTACCCCATACTACAGTATGAAGACGCGGTACCCACGCGTCAATCTCTAGACGCGTGATAAACAGCGCCCGACCCCACCACATGGATCACTCTAGGGCCGCCATGTGTCTAGAGAAAGTAACATATACCACGATATCACCATTGGATCTGGACCCCCATGAAAAGTGTCGGACCCCAGCATACATAGCCTGGACCTCTGGGTACGACCCAGGACCTCCACATTCTCCCGTATGGGACCCGGACCCCACTAAGCGAGGTCCGGGTCTCCCACGGCAAGATCTTGGGACGGTGAATACCCTGGCCTAGGTCAGGGACATACAGGGGTCCGGCGCTTTCGCTTGTTAGGGCTTTGACCAGTGCGCTTCCACTCCCCGCTCAAGCGGAGACCCGATGCTGCCACGTGGCCTATTGCCCGTGACGTAAGCCAGCGAGCGGAGCCTGATGTAAGGCCTCTGGGCGACGCGATCTCTACATTTAATGCAGAAAAGATGTGCTGCCTGTCTGCCCTACTGACAGGTGATGTGCCGCCTTAGCATTTAATGTGCCCCGTCCACTCCGCTGGCAGGCGACGACCAGGCCACCCTACAGGCGGCGTGCCTGTCCAATCAGACAGCGGGCAGTACGCCCATACCACCGCGTGCGCGCCATGGTCATCATGACTTGTACGTTGCCAGGGAAGCTTCTGCGGCAAGCCAATACTACGGAGATCGCAGATAACAGGGCATGAGGAGATTGCACTAGGTTGGTGGCTCCAAGTACTACATCCGTTATGTTCCTAGGCCTACATGTCAGGGCTCAGCATCCTTGTACGTGCCCCCCTTGGGCTATAAAAGGGGAGGCATGCGAACGGACTCATTCAGACTCAAGACCACGAGCAATACAACACACAGTGGAGTAGGGTATTACGCTCCGGCGGCCCGAACCACTCTAAACCCTTGCATGTTCTTGTGTGTTCATCCTCCCAATCTCTAACAAGCAAAACGCTTAGGCCCCTCCTCATCTCAGGATTTAGGGCGGGTGCATTCCGCCACCCGGCCAGAGATCTCCTCTCTGACATTTGGCGCGCCAGGTAGGGGGCCTGGCATTAGGTTTTTGCTTGTTTTCCTGCTCGGCGCCATGGTTCACATCGTTGAGCACCGCGACGTGGTCTCGGGGGACTTCCTCATGGAGGAGGAGGCTGCATCTTCTACGCCGCTGAGCTCCAGCCTCCCGGCACCTGGAGCAGCTGATGTGTGCTCCGCACGGCAGCGCACGCCTACACAGGCGTCCTGAACTCCATCAGGGGTTGCTCCCGCCAGGGCGCTTTCTGCAGCCAGGGAATTGTTGCGTCACCCACCAAGCCCCATGGCCTCGCCAGGGGCTATGAAGCAGTGGTGCGACGATGTAGATTGCCTCCGTGGCATCGCGCACTCTAGCTCGGCTAAGCCTAGGCCTCGATCATCCCGGTGCCAGCACGGGGCATCGGCCTCGGTGCGTTCACCCTCGGTGAGGGCTGCACCGACCGGAGATATACGGGCAAAGCTCAACCGCAGGCGTGCGGTAGAAGACGCTCAAGCCTCTCTGGAGAGGCCAGAGGACCTGCGGAACGAGCTCAACCGCAGGCGAGCGGGCGAGAATGCCCGTATCTCACTGGAGAGGGCGCGTGAGCGTCGCTAAAACCTCGAGGGTCGCAACCTCGAACAAGACGTTGCTGCGGTCACACCGCAGACCCCAGGGGGTGCCCGATCCCAGACGGGTATCTCGTTGGGTGGTGTGGGCTGCGCCGCCCTAGCGGACCATCTCCGCGTGGCAACGTGGCCATCCAAGTTCCAGCCACACCTACCAAAGAAGTACGACGGTACAACAAACCCGTCGGAATTCCTACAGGTCTACGTCACCGTCATTACGGCAGCAGGTGGAGATACCGCCGTGATGGTGACCTACTTCCATGTAGCTTTGTCTAGGCCAGCCTAGACTTGGCTCATGAACCTAACCCCAGGGTCCATCTGCTCCTGGGAAGAGCTCTGCGTGCGGTTCATGGCGAACTTCGCCAGCGCTTACCAATAGCATGGTGTGGAGGCACACCTCCATGCAGTGAGGCAAGAACCCGGGGAGACCCTCTGGGCGTTCATTTCCCGCTTCACCAAGGTACGTGGGACAATCCCTCGTATCTCAGATGCTTCCATCATCACTGCTTTCCGCCAGGGAGTGCGTGATGAAAAGATATTGGAGAAGTTGGCCACGCACGACGTGAAAACTGTCTCCACTCTCTTCGCTTTGGCCGACAAGTGCGCCAGGGCCGCTGAGGGCCGTGCGTGGCACTCGGTGCCACAGACCAGGGCTGCCTAGACTGGCAAAAAGAAAAAGAAGAACCGCGGCCATGAGAAACCACAGTTAGCCGCTCCGATTGTTGCAGCCGCGACTAGGGGCCAGGGCGAGCGCAATAAGCGCCCCTGGCCACAGGGAGGCAACAGCGGCTCGTGCCCAGTGCATCCCAACACTCGCCACAGTGCCTCGGAATGCCGCGAGATCATCAAGCTCGCAAAACGCATCAGCGAGCGACGTGGGCAGTCGTCCAAGGATGGCTCCCCGCCCCATCGCCGGCCTGGTAAGGAGAGGGTCGACGACGATGAAGTGGCCGCGGGAGAGCGAGAACTCGGGTATCAATCACCCGAGGGAGACCTCAAGGACGTCTTCACTGGAGATTCCGACTCCAGGGATGACAACGACCACCGCAAGAAGCTGTACGTCATGTATGGTGGGAGCTGGGAGCTCACCTCCCGTAGGAACGTCAAGTCCCTACGCCATGAGGTCCTGTCAGCAACTCCAGGGGTCCCGAAGGCCGCCCCACATCAACGATGGAGAAGCACTACCATCTCCTTCGGGGCATCCGACTGCCCTGACAACATGGCAGGGGCTAGCATACTACCACTCATCACCGCCCCTGTCATCGCCAACATGCGACTACACCATGTGTTGATTGACGGTGGGGCAGGCCTCAACGTCATCAGCCATGCAGCGTTCAAACAGCTGCAAATCCCAGGGTCCCGTCTAGGACCCTCACACCCATTCTCTAGAGTGGGCCCATAGCCGATGTATCCCATTGGGAGCATCACACTCTCGGTTACATTCGGGACTGAGGAGAACTTTCGTACGAAAAACGTCGTGTTCGACGTCGTGGAGGTCAACCTCCCCTTTAACGCCATCATT
This sequence comes from Zea luxurians, assembly GCA_029449295.1. NCBI lineage: Eukaryota > Viridiplantae > Streptophyta > Magnoliopsida > Poales > Poaceae > Zea > Zea luxurians. The sequence goes on along the minus strand of JAOPSE010000005.1, from coordinate 45,556,244 downwards.
GGCAAGCCGACCCTGTACCGGTTCATGGCCATTGCCTATTATGGGTATTTGGTCCTCAAGATGCCATCCCCGACTGGGATCCTCACCGTGCGGGGTGACTGTGCCACTGCACTTGCGGTCGTAGAGAAGCTACACGCCCTGACGGCAGAGGCTGCTCGCCTGGACGACGGAGGGAGGAACCCCTCAACCTCCGGTACCAAGGTGCTCCCTAAGGCACCAAAAGTACAACCATCCAGAGCGGATGGTGTCCCTGTCAAAGCCATCCAGCTCGCTGCGAATTCCACCCAGACCACTAGGATTGCGGGTGATTTGGACGAGAAATAGGAACTCGCGCTCGTCGCTTTCCTCCAGGCAAATACCGATGTGTTCGCATGGGAGCCGTCGCAGATGCCTGGGATCCCCAGGGAGGTGATCGAGCACCATCTGAAGATCAACCCCGACGCCAGGCCGGTGAGACAGAAGCCTCGCAGACAGTCTGTTGAATGGTAGGACTTAATCCGGAAGGAGGTCCAGAAGCTGCTAGACGCTGGCTTCATCGAAGAGGTTCATCACCCAATATGGCTGGCTAACCCAGTTATCGTCCCCAAGGCGAATGGGAAGCTTCGGATGTGCATCGACTACACCAGCCTAAATAAGGCCTGTCCCAAGGACCCGTATCCACTGCCACGTATAGACCAAATTGTGGATTCTACCTCCGGGTGCAACCTATTGTCATTCTTAGACGCTTACTCTAGTTTCCATCAAATCCAGATGTCTAGGGAGGATAGGAAACAAACCGCTTTTGTAATAGTGGATGAGCTTTACTGCTACGTTGTTATGCCGTACGGTCTGAAAAAAACGCCTTGCCTACATTTGTGTGGGCGATGAGTAAGACTTTCGGGGACCTGGTTAGGGACAAAGTGGAAGTCTACATCGATGACATCGTGGTCAAGACTAAGAGAGGGACGACCCTAGTGGAAGACTTAACCCTGGTCTTCGACAAGCTACGGGCAACCCGCACGAAGCTGAACCCGGACAAATGCGTTTTTGGTGTCTCCGCTGGGAAGTTGCTGAGATTCCTGGTTTCATACCAAGGCATCGAAGCGAACCCGGAGAAGATCAAAGTGATCGAGGCATTGAGGCCCCCGGCCTAAGTCAAGGACGTCCAGAAACTTACGGGGTCGTTAGCTGCCCTTAGTCGCTTCATTTCGAGGCTGGCTGAGAGAGCGCTCCCCTTCTTCAAGCTGCTGCGGAAGTCCGGGCCCTTCTCTTGGACCGAAGAGGCGGAACAAGCCTTCCAAGAGTTGAAGCAGCACCTGGTGTCCCTACCAATATTGGTAGCTCCGGAACCAGAGGAGCCACTGTATTTATACATCGTGGCAGCCATGGAAGCGGTGAGCATGGTGCTGGTCGTCGAAAGATCGGCACCAGAAAGCCAGGAACTTGAGGACTCAGGACCGGCTGCAGGGGTCCGAACCATTCAAAGGCCGGTCTACTACGTCAGCGAGGTCCTTCATGAGACAAAAACCAGGTACCTTGAGATGCACAAACTCCTCTATGCTGTGCTTGTCGCATCCAAGAAGCTGCGCCATTATTTCCAAGCTCACAGGGTTGTGGTGGTGACCTCCTTCCCATTAAGGGCCATCCTCCACAACTCTAACGCCGCAGGCAACATCGCCAAGTGGGCCGCGGAGCTTGCTGAGTTCCAACTGGACTTCCGACCTCGCCACGCCATCAAGAGTCAGGTCCTGGCTGACTTCATCGTAGAGTGGACGCCTCCCCCAAGCGTCCCTGGGGGTCCGGATCCTGATTCCGACCCCACACCTAAGGAGCCCAGGGGTTCGGTCTTCATCGAGCCCCACTGGACGCTCTACTTCGATGGATCTGCCCACCAATAAGTTGGCGGGGCCGGGGTGATCCTCATCGATCCAAGCGGAGATCAAGTGAAGTACATGGTGCACCTTGAGTTCAAGGCCACCAACAACATGGCAGAGTATGAGGCGCTGATCTTTGGCTTATTGGCAGCCCTATCCCTGGGGATCTGCCAGCTCCTGGTGAAGGGAGACTCCCAACTGATCATCAAGCAAGTCCGCGGGGAGTGTAGCTGCAATGAGCCCAGTCTCACAGCCTACCTTCTTCACGTGAGGAAGCTGGAGAAAGACTCCACAGCCCTAGAACTGCAACATGTTCCTCGGGCCAACAACTCGACATAAGATGACCTCTCTATGAAGGCATCAACTTGGGCACCCGTGCCCAAGGGCGTCTTCGAAAGACGGCCGCTGAGACCCACCACCCAGCCTGCCGAACTGGGCAAAGGGGGCGAGACTAGCACCTCGAAGCTAGCGGTCCTAGTGGTGTCCCAGAACCCACCGAAGATTACGTGTGCTACAGGGGGGCCTGCTAGCCCCTTAGCGCCGTAGCCAATATCTCAGAGTGGTCCCGATGCATGGATCTCCGAGATCTGGGACTACCTGAAGAAGAATATCCTTCCCGAAGACCATGTGTCTGCAGAACACATAGTGCGGTTGGCTAAACACTACGCGGTGGTGGAAGGGGATCTCTACCGCCGCGGCGCCAATGGCATTCACATGCGGTGCATTACCCAAGAGGAGGGTCATGAGTTGCTCACGGAGATCCATGGAGGAGAGTGCGGAAGTCATTCATCATCCTGCACACTGGTCGGTAAGGCCTTCCGGCATGGCTTCTACTGGCCAACCGCTCTCCAGGATGTAGCTGAGATGGTGAAGTCCTGCAAGGCGTGTCAATTCCACGCAAAGCAGATACACACACCAGCTCAGACTCTGCAGATGATTCCACCCTCCTAGCCATTCGCTGTATGGGGGGTGGATATCCTGGGACCATTTCCCAGGGCCGTTGGCGGGTACCAGTACCTCTTCGTCGCCATCGACAAATTCACCAAGTGGCCAGAGGCCACCCCTATGGTCAACATCACCCAGGGTGCCGCTGTCGCCTTCCTCAAGTCCATCGTCTGTAGATTTGGGGTCCCAAACCGTATCATTATGGACAACGGAACCCAGTTTACGAGTCGAATCTTCTAGGAGTATTGCGAGGGCATCGGCACCTAGCTCTGCTTTGCGTTCGTAGCCCACCCCAGGAGTAATGGCCAAGTGGAAAGGGCAAATGCAGAGATCCTCAGGGGACTCAAGACGTGCACCTACGATTGTTTGAAGAAGCATGGTGCGAATTGGATCAGTGAACTCCTATCCGTGCTATGGGGGAACCGGACAACACCCAGCCGAGCCACCGGGGAAACCCCGTTCTTCCTGGTCTTTGGGGCCGAAGCCTGTCTTCCCCCGGAAATCATCATGGGCTCCCCACGGGTCTAGGCTTTCGATGAGTCTATGCAGGAACAGCTGCGACGTGAAGACATGGACTTCATCGACGAGCATAGATGGCAAGCGGTCATCCGAAATGCACGGTACAACCAAGCGCTCAGGCGCTACCACCAACGGTTCATGCATAGTAGGGAGCTCAAGGTCGAGGACCTAGTCCTAAGGCAAGTACTGAACCGAGAAGGGCTCCATAAACTCTCCCCCAGCTGGGAAGGACCCTACAAGGTGACGGAAGTATGCCGACCCGGGTGTGTCCACCTCGCCACAACAGAAGGAGAGCCTCTGCCCAATCTCTAGAACATAGAGCATCTCTGTAAGTTCTTCCAATAAAAGCAAAGCTGGGGAATTCAGTTTTCTTCCTTTGTAACTAGGTAGCACATATATGTACGCCAGCCCATCGAGGTCTGCCCTCATAAACCCGGTCTGTCGGTTTACGCTCATGAACATCAAGTTATGAAGAGAAGATCCCCATCCTAAATTTGCTTTATGGTGGTTTTATTCTGCTTAAGTTTACAACCATTTTTATCTAACCCACCCATACGGTTAATGGGTCCTATGGGTGCACTATTGAAACTCCCTAGCTAAGGCTGTGTGCAGGTCCGGGTCCCGGTCGAGATTACCTCCTGGGGACCAGGTCACCAATTCTTTCTTAAATATACTGGCATCCAGCCTCGACAAGTCGAGCCCACATCCTAGGGGGGCCAAGTACAAGTACCAGGAAAGGAGTTGACAACGACGCACACAGCAAAAGGAAAGTAGCATAAGTTATAATGTTGCTTGATAAGTAGCACTTAAAAGTATATTACAAAATCAAAATATAATAAGTCGCTTCCTAGCAGAACCCTTGCCTTCTCTCCGCAGATCCGACTACTCATCATCAGCGGGATCCCGCTGGAAGCGCTTGGCCACCGCATCTACAACGTCTTGTACGCTCCCCCGGGCGGCGTCTTCGGTATCGGCCACCGGACCTGCGATCACCGGCCCCAAGGAAATGGCCGGGTCGTGGCTCCGGAAGCATGTCAGGATGTACTCTATTATCGCCCGGTAGAGTCTGCTGCCCTCAGCCTCCAGGCGGGCGCCAAGGATCTGATCCAGGCGTCGGAGGCGGTCGGCAGCGGAATCCAGCACCGGGAGCGCGTCGGAGATGGACACCGACTGCTTCGACGCTGGGATGGGGCTCACCCCCAGCGGCACCAGAGCCGAGCTCGCCTCGTCGGCCCATGCGGCGATACGCTGGACCCCGGTGCGATGCTCTGCCCAGAGATCTTCAAGCGTCCTCTTCATCGCCTCCACCGCCTGGGAGCCTGGAGCCGCCTACGCCGTCTAGGTTGCTTGCGCTGCTTGTGTCGCCTGGAACCGGTGGACCCGCTCCTCCAGTGTCCGCTCCTTCTCCTCCAGTTTCTTCTCCTTCTCCTCCACCTCGAGCTTGTGTTCGGCCAGCAACTTTTCCTGCCTTTCCTGCATTTATTCCCTCTAGGCGAGGTCTTTCTCCTGCCAGACGAGATCCGTCGCCCGCTCCTCTAGGGAGGCATCCTTCGCCTTGAGGTTCTCCTCGGCGAGAGAGATGTTGCTAGCCCTGTCATCGAGCTCCCACCGCAGCTTTTGTAGAGCCGCCTCAGTCGCGGTCTGCTCATCCCGCTGCTTCTCCAGCATCACATTATAGGCTTTCAGCTTTTCATGGAATTCCATGATGACCGCCTCCCTCTGGTCCAAGTGCTCTTCTTTCTTGGCCAACCTCTTCTCCTTCCGGGTCACCTCCCGCTCCCGGTCAAATACCTTCTCCAGGTCCTCCTTGAGGTCCTCGCGCTCCTGATCAAGCTCGGACCGCTCCAAGGCAAATTGGCAGGACGCGGCCTGGGTGCGCCAATCACAGAGGCGCTGGTGCTTAGTCTTGAGCGCCTCCCACACCCGCAGGTTGCCGCTTCGATCTCCCGGAGAGCCTGATGAGCGCGGGACAGCAGCCGAGGGAGGGGAGTCGGTGCCGCTTCTAGCTGGGCGCCGGTCTAGAGCCGCCGCCCAAGAATAACCTTCGGCTCCTCTAGAATGGGCGGCAGGATGGAGCTGGGCGTGCCCCCCGCATCTTCCGTCGTTGCCGACGGTGTATTCGACGACATCGCCGCCGCTGTTGGGTCTGCAGTAGCCGTCGGCGGCGCTGCTGCTTTCGGGCCCCCGACTGGAGCCTGAGGCCCCGGCGGCGCTGCCTCGGTAGTGGCAGCCAGAACCTGGGGGCTTGACGGCACCGCCTTGGCAATGGCAGGTGGAACCTGGGGGCCCGACGGCGCTGCCTCGATAGTAGCTGTCGGAACCTGGGGGCCTGCTGCTGGGAGCCAGATTCACCGGTGGCGGCGACTTTGGAAGCAGAGGAAGAAGAGGCCCTTATAAGCAAAGGATGGGTTAATGCCCGTCAACATGGTAACTAGACCAGTGGAAAAAATAAAAAAGGTTACACTTACTTGGGGCCGGGAACCTTCCAGCAACCCTGGAAGCGGGACGTTCGCTGCCCCTGCTGCTGTTGGTGTTGCTGCCCCTAGGGCGGCAGCGAGCCAGATGGTGGTGGCGGCGGCAGCGACGGGTCTGATGGTGGTGTTGGTGGAGGACTGACGCGCCTCTGCGAGCCCTAGGCTCGGGAGCCAGCCTCCTCGGCCCCGCCAACTGTCCTCTAGCGCTTCTGGGGGAGGTCCGAATCAAGGGGTGGATCCGTGACGAAAGACCCATCGGCGTGGCGCAGTCGGTGCCGCCTCTCTCCCTCTAGCCTCCCGAAACCACCTAGGGCGGAAGAACTGCTCGCGGCCCCCTTGCCCTTGTCCGAGGGGCTGAGGGCCGTGGGGGGAGCCCTGGAGCCGGCATCGGTGGGTCGGAAACCCCCGGCCGGTACACTGGGGATCTGAATCCCGCGGTGGGGGTCCCGACCGCCGGTCTGGCGAACCGCCACACCGCTCTCGTCGAGGGTCAGTAGCCAATCCAAGATCGCTGCCCTCAACCCTTGGTCGTCACAGAGCGGAGGAATGCCCTCGGGAGGGATTAGGGTCTTAGGGACAAAGGACTCACCAGTAATCCCCTTCACCAGGAGCTCCAGTCCCTCCCAGGACAAGTCGGTGCCTGGTCCGCGATGGATCTGGTTGGGGTCGTTCGGGCCAGTGAACCAGCAGCTCAGGCGTGCTCTCACCTGCAGCGGCGCGATCCGGCACTTCAAGAAGTCATCGACCACATGCATCGACATCAGACCGCTGGTTGCCAGGGACTTGATCCTGTCCAGTACGGGCTCGAACTCGAACATCAACGGCGGCTTGGCCCTCCATTGCTTCTTGTCGAGCCTCGACCCGTCGCTCAATAGAACAAGGCGGTCGCTGGCCTCGATACTGGCGATCACCCATTCGACACGCCAGTTTTCCCACCTCGCGCTGCTGAGGGAGGAGATATAGGCACCGGCCGAATCTGCCCTCGTCTGGAAGTAGTACGCACCGAGATGGTCCTTGGCCTTCCCGAACTTCACCAGCACGAAAAAATGGCAGAAGAGAGAGGTACACGGCGTCACCCCCACGAACATCTCGCATAGGTGAGCGAAGATGGCCGCCTAAAGGATGGAGTGGGGTGTGAGGTGCTGGAGCTGGAGACCGAGATCCTCCAGAAGTAACACGAAGAAGGGCGAGATCGGCAACGCCAACCCGCACGAAAGGTAGGAGACAAAAAGCACAAACTCCCCCGCGGCGAGGTCGCCGAGGGGAGTAGCGCCGGCCTGGATCCTCCAGGCGTGTGCCGGCGCACTCCATCCGAGCAGGCGGCACACCGTGCCGAGTGCCCTCTCAGTCTGGTAACGCTCGGGATGAACCAGCGAGGCCATGGCGACTACGGCGACAAAAAGCAAAAGAATGCGAGTGCAGCAGAGGCGCAGATGACTTAGAGGTGAAAGGACAGAGCAGTTGGAGAAAGTGCGGAAGCGTAACTGCTGGCCGCGGGATGAATCCCCTTTTCAAAGAGGGCTCTCCCGCGCACACCCCGGGAAATCCCATCTGACGCGCACCTAGCGCTCGCAGTGACCTAGTCACTGACATGGGGGCCCGGGTCCACATGTCACGCACCTGGAGTACCGGCCTCCGAGTACGGAGAAGGCGAACCGTCATCTCGAGAGCAAACCATCGCGCACGACCGCACGTCGCCTAGGGGCCGCTGAGGAATATTTTTAACCTAGGCAGTAGCAACGAGATGCCCCGCGCGTGGCCCGACAAAACCACCGGGCGTGGGGCCATGTACCTGTCAACTGCGGGGACAGACGTGGCAGGTGGCATGACCGAAGGCGGGTTGGCAGTGACTACGTCAGCAAGTGTCCGAAAATGGCACACAAATCACTAATCGGGCTTTGGCCCCACCTACAGGCTTGTAACCTCCCCTGAGGTGGGCCCGGGGGCCACTGTCGGTACCCTAGAACAGGGGTACCCCATACTATAGTATGAAGACACGGTACCCACGCGTCTATCTCTAGACGCGTGATAAACAGCGCCCGACCCCACCACATGGATGACTCCGGGGCCGCCATGTGTCCAGAGAAAGTAACATATACCACGATATCACTAATGGATCCGGACCCCCATGAAAAGTGCTGGACCCCAGCATACATAGCACGGACCTCCGGGTTCGACCCAGGACCTCCACATTCTCTCGTATGGGACCCAGACCCCACTAAGCAAGGTCCGGGTCTCCCATGACAAGATCCCGGGATGGTGAATACCCTGGCCTAGGTTAGGGACATACAGGGGCCCGGCGCTTTCGCTTGTCAGGGCTTTGACCAGTGCGCTTCCACTCCCTGCTCAGGCGGAGACCCGATGCTGCCACGTGGCCTATTGCCCGTGACATAAGCCAGCGAGCGGAGCCTGACGTAAGGCCTCTGGGCCACGCGATCTCTACATTTAATGCGGAAAAGAAGCGCCGCCTGTCTGCCCTACTGACAGGTAATGTGCCGCCTCGGCATTTAATGTGCCCCATCCACTCCGCTGGCAGGCGACGACCAGGCCACCCTACAGGCGTCGTGCCTGTCCAATCAGACAGCGGGCAGTACGCCCATACCACCGCGTGTGCGCCATGGTCATCATGACTTGTACGTTGCTAGGGAAGCTTTTGCGGCAAGCCAATACTATGGAGATCGCAGATAACAGGGCACGAGGAGATTGCACTGGGTTGGTGGCTCCAAGTACTACATCTGTTATGTTCCTGGGCCCACATGTCAGGGCTCAGCATCCTTGTACGTGCCCCCCTTGGGCTATAAAAGGAGAGGCATGCGAACGAACTCATTCAGACTCAAGACCACGAGCAATACAACACACAGTGGAGTAGGGTATTACGCTCCGGTGGCCTGAACCACTCTAAACCCTTGCGTGTTCTTGTATGTTCATCCTCCCAATCTCTAACAAGCAAAACGCTTAGGCCCCTCCTCATCTCAGGATTTAGGGCGGGTGCATTCCGCCACCCGGCCGGAGATCTCCTCTCCGATAGTGACCAATAAATAGATGAAGAGAGGTTGATCTCTTGCTGATGACTTTGTAGTGATATATTCTAATGAAAATATAAAGTTGACCTCAAATTATAAATGGAAATATAAAATAGAAGATGAGAGAAGTAATAGTAATAGTAATTGTCACTACTAGAATTGGAAAATAGAGGGAGAATTAATAAGAATATTATTAAAAATTTGTAGAAGTTTATATTCACAGTTAGAATGGTATTAGACAAGTGGAAGTCTAAAAATTCAAAGCAGGAAATTTAAACTCGAAGTTAAATTTTGAAATTTGAAATTGAGAAAGAAATTCAAAACAAAATAAAAAGAAAAAGAAAACAGAGAACCGCCTCTTGGGCCAAATTCCCCTCACTCAGTCCACTCCACTATCCCCTCTCCACGCGGCCAGCCCGACACCCCCACCACGTGCGCTTATGTGGCCACTGAACAGTGGGACCCGCGGGTCGGGCGCTTAGCTTTGCGCGCGCGAGACAATGACATATGGGGCCCAGATGTCTAGTGCATCTCCTACAACGTAAAAACCTGTGCGAATTCACCATGGTCCGAGTTGTTGGGCGCCTCCGATGATCTTGCTCAAGCTAATCCAAGGTCGGGCTATAAAATCAGGGCCCCATGTATCTCCCCCTCCCCAGAGTCTTGCCGGCACCATCGCATCCCCGCCACTGCTCGGCCATTGCGGCAAATCTGAGGAGAGTATCACATCGTCCCCACTCGCAGGGACATTATGGATATCCCCTCCCCGACCTCTAGAGTCAGGTATGGTCGGCACCGTACGCTCACCCCATCTCTGTAGTGTCGTGTAATAAACCTAGGTCGATTTAGAATGTTGGGTTGCCATGGATTGTTCATCAGAGCTCCAATCCCGCTTGGGCCCACCTAATTGTGCGGCTAGCTCCTCCCTGTACACCACTTCTACCCATGGTTCCTCAGTTGACTTCGCTCAGTTCCCTCAATCTGCAGACCAAGAACCGGCGTGTTTCGACGCGATTTCGCTTGGGGACCGGATTCCGGCCATGGCACCGCCATGACCGACGGGCGCTGCTGTCGTGCCACGTCTATGAAGGGGGAAGGAACGGGAACCGTGGGTTCAAGGATGGATGACCCTGGTTAGAGGATATGCGCCAGCTGTTCAAATCATGATGGGTGGTCGAGATTGGAAGCTTGGGCACTGGTTAGACCACACCCGACCTGGGTCGTTTGATCTGGATCGGGTGCTTGAAAACCGATCTAGGTAATTTAAAATCTGAAGCGTCAACTATTGATCCAGCGGCCAGCAGTGCAAACCGGTTCATGTAGTGTTTGATCTGAACTTGGCGGTCAGATATATATCTAACGGCTAGAAAACCTTTTGTGCCCCTTTGACCGCGCTAAAGTGCAAATGAGCCCCTCGGTTTTCAAAGAAACAACCTGCCATCCCCGTCTGCATAAAAACCATTACTACCAGACCCTGGAATTTGCGGATTAAGCCCTGAGCTCTCGAGATTTTATTCCTTCGGTCCAAATGCTATTAAAATTTATGAGTAAATCCTAGAAATTGATTTTTAGTGTAAAAATAAATCTTGAAACTTGTTTAATTCATATTTAATTCGTTTTAACTCTAAATTTATCCATTACAGTTGCATTAAGTTCATTTTAATATTGTTTATTATATGATAGCCTGATTTTGTTATGAAACATAGGTAGAAATTATACACTTAATTTCTTTTGTATCCAACACTTAAACCTTCGATAAATCATAACTGCATAATCGTAACTCCGAATTTAGTAGTTCTCGAACCCACGATTTCGTTACAACGCGTAGAATATTCTCATGCAATTTGTTCCTATGTTTGGTGTGATGTTAATTTTGCATATACACTATTTGTTTGTATTGCTACGACTGGCAGTGAGGTTACGAGTCATCTGAAGATCATCCTAATACCTGGAACCTCAATTCCCAAGCAAGTTGTGCCCTTGATCACTCCTGTTTACTTAATAATGTTCCTGTTAATCAATGTGACATGCTCAGGTTAATTTGATGGGACCTAATAGGTTTCCCTAGCATTGTTCATCCCTCACCGTGCAAGCACATGAATTATTGGGTAGCTTTGCTATTGCTCTAGTTAGTTTTGGGAAACTAATGTTTCATTATGATCATGTTCCAATTATGTTGTTGTTTAATTATTGTTCATGATAAGATCACGTGGTTAATTGGAACATGGAGAACCACCCGGAAAAACAGTGCTACCACAAGGGTGGTATGGGACGCCCTTGGCTGACTAATTAGGAAGCTAGTGGAGGACTACCTTACCCGAAAGGGGCAAGGGCAGTAGGAGAGTGGTCAGTGTAGGGAGGTCCTTGGGTTGGCTTTGCTGCGATGGCGGTCAGACGAGGGGTCCCTACATTAGAGGTTCCTAGAACTGTAGCGGGTTTCTAAAGCTAGTGGAACTTTGTAAAGGCCTCGTAGTGTTACCCTGCCTTGCTTCCTTGGTAGAGGTGTATGAGATTCATGACCCCTTGGCAGATGGGTAACATGACTTATGGGTAAAGACGTGCAACCTTTACAGAGTGTAAAACTGGTATATCAGCCGTGCTCACGGTCATGAGCGGCTCAGACACTCACATGAGTAATTTATGGAACTAAACTTAATTTGTCATATGCATTGCATCGCGGGTGTTGTTACCAATTTTGATCTATTACTTATTTGGGTTGGTATCTACTTACACTTAGTAACTGCTAATAAAATTTTGACCAATTTTAAAAGCAATGCTCAGCTTTAACCATCCTTTTTGGTAAGCCTTACACTTCACATGAGCTCCCACCTTTGGTGAGTTCATACACATTTTCCCCACAACTTGTTGAGCGATGAACATATGTGAGCTCATCCTTGCTGTCTCACACCCCCCACACAGGTCAAGAACAAGTACCGCAGGATGAGATGCATGGAGTATGCTATGATGAGTTTGTGAGAGGTCTAGGCCGTCGGCTCTCAGTCAACTTTGGGCTAGATCGTTGTCTCCTTATGATGTAATTATTTATTTATTTTGTACAGAACACCTATTATATAGTAAAGATGTGACATTCGTTTCTATACCATGATTCATTATATGTGTGAGACTTGGTCCTAGCACACCTGGTGATTATGTTCGCGCCCGGGTCTGAAAGGGAAATGTGCCCTTGGGCCATTTCTATAAGTATTTTGGTGATTAGATGCCCAACACATATTAATTGAGTCCTAATGTGCTAAATGTGGAAGAAGTGTAAATCAAAGGACAAGGTATGTTTCTACACTTAGTGAAATGTTTTTTGTATGCTAACATGTTTATCTAAGTGCTAGAAATAGTACCAAGAAAAGAAGATTGGAATTGGAGAAGAGTTGGCAGTGTACAGCCAACACCAGCTCAGACCTGGCGCACCGGACTGTCCGGTGCCCCAGGCGAGCCGACGGTGAACCAGCTGCTCTCGGGAGTGATGCAGCTATAATTCACCGGATTGTTCGGTGGTGCACCGGACTGTCCGGTGAGTCATCAGCGACGAACTCGTCGCTCTCGAGAAAAGAAAAAGGCGACGTGGCTATAATTCACCAGACTGTCCGGTGAGCCAACGACGCCAGCGGCCAACGGTCGTTCGCGCGATCAACGCGCGACACGTGGCCAGCTCCAATGGTCGGCTGTCCGGTGCGCCATCTGGCCTAGAGGAGCAACGGTAGGATGCGTCCGATATGAAAGGGGATCGCGCACCGGACAAGAATAGCCTTCCATGTTGATCCCCAATAGCTTCTAGCTACCCTGGGGCTATAAAAGGGACCCCTAGGCGCATGGAGCAGTACACCAAACTTACAAGAAACATCCTAAGGTCCCTAGACTCTGCATTCACGCAATCGGATCATAGTTCTTGAGATTTGAGCACATTTGAGTTGTAAACTCCTCGCGTTGTGTTTGTGTGCTCACTTCTTCTCTTGTGTGCGTGGTTGTGCTGCAGATTTAAGTCTTGTGTGCGTTGCTTTCCCTCCCTTACTTCTGTGTTTCTTTGTGATCTCTATTGTAAGGGCGAGAGACTCCAAATTGTGGAGATTCCTCACAAACGGGAAAAATACTCTAAAGGAAAAGACAGTGGTATTCAAGTTGATCATCGGATCACTTGAAAGGGGTTGAGTGCAACCCTCGTCCATTGGGACGCCACAACGTAGAAGTAGGCAAGTGTTACTTGGCCGAACCACGGGATAAAAATCGCGTGTCTCGTGTGTTGCTTCTTGTGACTGTTTTGCTCGCATGAGAGTGTTCCATAAGCCACTTGATTTCACTAACACCTTAACAATCAACTTTGTGGCTATTCGGTGTTTGATTTTACAGGATCACCTATTCACCCCCCTCTAGGTGCTCTCAGGGTCTTGGTGCCCCAAAACCCGAGTGTGATAGAAGTGGTATCAGAGGGATGTTGACTGTAGGACGAAACCTAGATAGAACTGGACAACCATTATCTACTTACCTTTGCCACTCTGATTCTTTCTAAACTTTCCTTAATCTTTTCTCACCCACTGCTGCTTTACTCTGATTACTCTTACCTTTTCACTCTAAAGACAAAAGTGGATTTCATACTTTGAAATCATGTACCTAAAGTGACTTTTAGGAATAGGAGACCTAATCTTAGGAACAAAAACAAAACTATTTTTGTAGGTATCTATGTGCTTCAATGTTTGTTCTTATGATACTTGTCTAATTTGGATCTTTGAGTGTGATGAGTTGTGGAGTAATGTCCACAATTGCATCTGCATATACACATAGGCAAAAAATAGTTATAAAATAGTTAGACAACCTATATTATCTCACCATTAGAGTACAACTAGAATCACCTATCTATCTCATTTTGACAGATTCTACCTTACCTTTGGACGTTGATCTTATAAGCCTAGTTATCCCAATATTGACAGATCAAAGCCCTACCAAAGAACCTTCAGTTTATGATCGACTACTAGCCTATCTGTTTGCCTGCTAAATAAATTTCCTTTGCAAAACTATCTTACCATATATTTCTAACTCAGATTGTCAATACCAGGAAGGGAGGCAGTATCGACCAACCTGCTAACCACCATAGCAAGAGGATTATTAGACAACCGTAGCCAGAAATGAATCCTCCGAATCCTCCACTAGCAGGAACAGATCCAGTCGTTGCTGCTCAGATGCAGATACTATAGCAAATGGCAAAAATGATGCACCAAATGCAAAATCGGATGAGTCAAGAACGCCAAGAGATGCGTTAGGAACGGCTGGAGATGCGTCAAGAGATGAGACAAGAACGGTTGGAAAGACAACAACAACAACTCATTGCAAGAACTATCTTCCGCACTCCGAATTCACGCTTATTTATTTCTAACCCTAACCCCGGGTGAAGTGTGTGTTCAAAGTTTATAATTTTCAGGTTTTGCCTATTCACCCCCTCTAGGCGACTTTTAATTGGTATCAGAGCCTGATGCTTTATTAGAGTTTAACAACTCGAAATAATGTTAGGAAAACACGCCAAAGAGAGATGGTGACCGGGGAAAAGCCCGGATCTTCGAGAAAGAAGAACGAGGAAAGGACTCCATCGAAGGAGGCCGACAACAAGTACAAGGAGCACAAGGAGGAATCCGTCGGCTCCATCAAGTCACATAGGAAGGGTGACAAGAAAAAAAAGAAGATGAAGAAGGTGGTCTAATACGAGACCTATTCTTCCTCACCCTCCACCTCCGGTGCTGAGCCCACATCTTCGAAGCGCCAAGAGCGTAAGAACTATAGTAAGATGCCTCTTCGCTATCCTCGCATTCCTAAACATGCTCCTTTACTTTCCGTACCCCTCGGTAAACCACCATATTTTGATGGTGAAGATTATTGTATGTGGAGTGATAAAATGAGGCACCATCTAACCTCACTCCACGAAAGCATATGGGATATTGTTGAGTTTAGAGCGCAGGCACCACAGGTGGGCGACAAGGACTACGACTCCGATGAGGCCGCCCAAATTAGGCACTTCAACTCCCAAGCCACCTCTATACTCCTCGCTTCCTTGTGTTCAGAGGAGTACAATAAGGTGCAAGGGTTGAAGAGTGTCAAAGAAATTTGGGACGTCCTCAAGACGACGCATGAAGGGGACGAGGTGATCAAAATCACCAAGCGCGAAATGATCAAGGGAGAACTCGGTCGATTCGTCCTCAACAAAGGAGATGAGCCACAAGCAATGTACAACCGGCTCAAGACGATGGTTAACCAAGTCCGTAATCTCAGGAGCACCAAGTGGGATGACCATGAAATGGTCAAGGTTATTCTAAGATCTCTTGTCTTTCGTAATCCCACTCAAGTGCAACTAATCCGTGGAGATCCTAGATATAAACAGGTGTCTCCCGAGGAAGTGATCGGCAAGTTTGTGAGCTTTGAACTTATGATCAAAGACTCCAAACATATTGTCAACTTGGAGCAAGGCACCACCTCCACACCTAAGGTGCAACCCGTTGCATTCAAAGCAACGAAAGAAAAGAAGGAGAGTCTACACTAACAAGTAGACTCCCAATCGACGCCTCCAAACTTGACAATGAGGAGATGGCTCTTATCATCAAGAGCTTTTGTCAAATCCTCAAACAAAGGAAGGGGAAGGACTATAAACCCCGTTCCAAGAGGGTTTGCCACAGGTGGGTAAGTCTGGTCATTTTATCGCTAAATGTCCATATACAAGTGATAGTGACAGGGACAACGACAAGAAAGGGAAGAAGAAGATGGAAAAGAAAAAATACTACAACAAGAAGAAGGGTGGTGAGGCACACATGGGTTGGGAATGAGACTCCGACGAGAGCTCCACCGACTCCTTCTCCGACGTGAACGCCGCCAACATCGCTGTTAACAAAGGCCTTCTCTTCCCCAATGTCAGCCACAAATGCCTCATGGCTAAGGATGGCAAAAATAAGAAGGTACATTCTAGAGATACCCCCAAATACACTACTTCCGATGATGAGGGTAGCTCTAGTGATAATGATGATGATTTAACTTCTTTTTTTGCAAACCTTACCGAAGAACAAAAGAAGAAAATTAATGAATTGATAGAAACCATTAACGAGAAGGATGATATATTGGAATGCCAAGAGGACTTGCTCGTTAAGGAGAATAAGAAATTTATTAAGCTTAAAGATGTCTATGCCCTTGAAGTAGAAAAATGTGAAAACTTGTCTAAAGAGCTTAATATTTGCAATGATTCAATTTCTTGTCTTAGAACTGAAAATGTTAGTTTAATTGCTAAGATTGAAGAATTGAATGCTTGCAAACCCTCTACAACTACTATTGAGCACGTCACTATTTGCACTAGATGTAGAAATGTTAATGTTGATGCTATGAATGATCACCTTGCTATGATTAAAGAACAAAATGATCACATAGCTAAATTAAATGCTAAAATTGCCGAGCATGAACTAGAGAATGAAAAAAATTAAATTTGCTCGTAGTATGCTTTATAGTGGGAGACGCCCTGGCATTAAGGATGGCATTGGTTTCCAACAAGGAAAGCAACATCAAGCTTAATGCCCCAAAGAACAAGCTTTCAAACCTTGTTAAGGGCAAGGCTCCCATGGTTCAGGATAGGGAAGGTTACATTTTATACCCTGAGAACTATCCTGAGCACAAAATTAGAAGAATTCATGCTAGAAAATCTCATTATATTTCTCATCATGCTTATATGTATAGTAATGAGGCTTCTAGCTCTAGGCATTCAACTCATGTCAAAATGCTTAAAAAGAGGATTGCTAATGCATCAAATGAACATATCATCTCATTTAAGACTTTTGATGCATCTTTTGTACTTACTAACAAATCAGGCAAGATAGTTGCCAAATATGTTAGGGCAAACACAAGAGCCCAAAGACTTGTGCTTGGGTACCCCGTTTGGCTATACAAGAACAAGGTCTAAAATTGTTTTGTAGGTTTATGCATATGGCGGGACAAGTTGGATAATCGATAGCGAGTGCACAAATCATATGACATGGGAGAAAAGGATTTTCTCCTCGTACGAGAAAAATGATGATCCCGAAAGAGCAATCACATTTGGAGATGGAAATCAAGGTTTGGTCAAAGGTTTGTGTAAAATTGCTATATCTGCTGA
This sequence comes from Zea luxurians, assembly GCA_029449295.1. NCBI lineage: Eukaryota > Viridiplantae > Streptophyta > Magnoliopsida > Poales > Poaceae > Zea > Zea luxurians. The sequence continues at coordinate 45,539,305 of JAOPSE010000005.1, read as the reverse complement.
CCATTCCATTTCTAATTTTTTTTCTTGTAGATTATTTAGATTACAACTTACTTTCTGTTTCTCAACTATGCAAAATGGGTTACAACTGTCTTTTTACTGATGTTGGTGTTACCGTCTTTAGAAGAAGTGATGATTCAATAGCTTTTAAGGGAGTGTTAGATGACCAGCTATATTTAGTTGATTTCAATAATAACAATGATGAACTAGACACTTACTTAATTGCTAAGACTAACATGGATATTGAATAATTTTACTTATAATATTGAATGATGATTATATTTTTATATTTATATACCATTAAATCACTATATAATGTAATATTATTTATCAAGGTGCAGACCGTGAGCTGAGCTGGATCACGAGGCAACTTCGAGTCGAGCCGAGCTTGTCAACCAACAAGCCGCACTGAGCCGAGCTCGGCTCGTTTCCAGCCTTAGTCATCTCGGTCCATAAACTTTAAAAGTGTATTAGGTCGATCCTTAATTGTTGTTTGGGTCTCAGTTAGGTCTAAATAGATCCTGGTTGATATATGGACTCCAACATGTGTATCTCTTTTATCTCATCGGACATGTGAAAAAGAGAAAAAAAAGATACACAACTGACATGTAAGGTATATATGTTAACCACGATCTGTTTGGATGCAATTGGGACCTAAACAATGATAAAGACTAGAACAATACATTTTAAAAATTTATGAATTATAATAATACAGGACAACATGTGTATCTCTTTTATCTCAGGAAAAGGCTGCTTTGGCAAGGTGGCTCTCAAACAAAGAGAATGCATTTGGTTAACTGGGATACGGTTTGCTCCTCCAAAAGTTTAGGTGGTTTAGGTGTGTTGAATCTAAGTTCTATGAATGACGCTCTGTTGACAAAATGGCTTTGGAATTTGAAAAATTCTAGTGGTTTATGGCAAAGTATAATTACTGGAAAATATATTAAGGGAAAACCCCTTATCTCAGTTAAACAAAGACAGACTGACTTTCAGTTTTGGAAAAAACTCTTAAGTCTCAGGGAGATTTTCTTTAAGTATTGTAAGATGGTTGTTGGTAATGGTTGTCGAACTAGCTTCTGGAAAAATTTCTGGATTGGTGATGGGCCTCTTGCTGTGAAGTTTCCTATTCTATTTGATCTGACTATAGATAAAGATATTACGGTTAATAAAGTTCTGTCTTTGAATTTTGATGCTCTTTCTTTAAGAAGAAGAATGACGGGCAATCTTCAGGGGTTTTATGATGATTTAGTTGCTTTATGTTCTGATTATAATTTGTCAAATCAAGACGACAAACTTATTTGGAACTTGGGCAATAAAGGGTTCACTGTCAATTCTTTATATAAGAAAAATTCGATGGATCAGGTCAAGGTGCCTTACAGATTTCTGTGGAAGTCAAAGTTACCACAGAAAATTAAAGTTTTCTTCTGGTTGGTGATAAGAAATAAAATTCTTACAAAAGACAACCTGAAAAAAAGAAATTGGAAGGGATCTGATGAATGCTGTTTTTCTGGTGGCATGGAATCGATTGATCATTTATTTTTTAAATGCTCTGTTGCCAGATTGTTTGGAGAGTGGTTCAAATTGCTCTTAATTTGGATTACATTCCAAAAAATATTGAAGAAATCTGTGATAGCTGGATGAAAAATCCTAAAAACAAAATTTCAAACTTATTGATATTTGGCTGTGGTGCTATGTTTTGGGCTATTTGGAGAACCAGAAATGATTGATTTTTTGGTGAAAAAAATTTGATTGACCCTGCTAACATAATATTTCTTTGCTGCTTTTGGTTGGATTCTTGGGCCATTCGACAGAAAGAGAAGGAAAAAAATGGTGGTCTAAGGAAGCCAACTCATCCGAAAGATAATAAGTGAAGCGATGAACAGGGCCTTCGGGTGGTGTCCGAGAGATCGTCGTATTACTGGCTGAAGTCTTCGGTTTGGCTCTTGCTGCTTCTTTTGGTGATTAGCGCAGCCCAAGTACTTTTGGAAAAACCATATTAGTGGTTTGTTAAAACTGGGAGTTGTTAGCTGGGTTGCTACTTTTGGCCTTTATCCATTGTAAATAAGCATGGCTTAAAAACTGTGGTGCTGTTTGGACGGTGGTTAGTGGAGTCTGATTTCTGCATTTTTTGATAGATTGTAGAAGTTAGTTCCACTAGTTTATCTTTCTGGTGTTGAGTCTTTCCCTAGCGTGCTGGTTTATAATGAACGTGTTCCTATTTTCTAATAAAATAGGGAGCTATGCCCCCTTCGTAAAAAAAAACAAGTATGACCACAAATATATTTTACTCAATAAAATATGTACTCGGAATCGGAAGAACCTACCTTACTTTTCCATCCGCGGAACGACGCACGCGGACGCCTCCTTGTTCCGGGTCCTACTCCCGCCGCCTTCGCCTAAAGAGGCCTCGCCCTCCCCCCTCCGGCGAAAACCGATTCCCTTCCCCGATTCCCTCCGGCGTTTCCTGGTGAGTTTACGCCAGCGCCGACTTCTCCGATCAGGTCCCATCGGTTTTGGGTGCGCGCACCTCGTTTGGCTTCGCGTCGTTCTTCGGTGCGCGCACGCGATTCGTGGATCCGGCGGTCGGATCCCGCGCCGTCCGCAGCGATGGCTGCTCCCCAACCCTTGCTTCTTTGCGCGCACCCCTTCCCCACGGCCTTTTAGTTTTTACATGGAGAGGGGCGACCCTCGCTAGCCGCAGGGTTCCTCTCCATCCTCACCGCTTTCTTCCTCTGCAGGTCCCTTAGTGCAAGCAAGGACACCGCTCCTCTAGCGAGCTCTGTTCTGAAGCGGCAAGGTAAACATGCCTCTCTTAGTCTGCTGGTGTAGTTCTGAAAATAAGTTGTCGGTTTGAACGATGCAAAACTACAACGATCCATATGTACTTCATTGACTAAGTTGGACATGATCAGTATTCCAGTTCTTAAGAAAATAAGGCGGAAGATAACTAAATTCACGATTCTCATAACCGTGTCGTGTGTTATTTTCTAGTAGACTTGATTTAACCATATTCATAGCCTGAGCTGGGTAGAACATGGTTAAGGTTAGTCATAGTTTTGACTTTTGAACATGTTTTTCCTTTCATCCATATACTAACTTGGTGTGTATCTGTCAATTTCTAATTCCAACACAGAGGAACAAACAGTTCCATACGAACTAGGTTAGGCTAGCATATTTTTAAGCAAATGCGAGGATGACAAGATGTTGAAACAAATCAACAACTGATGGTTTCATGAACTTCCCCTGCTCTAAGATTTCACTTTTTTCCGAATTTGTGGTCTTATTTACATTCATGTCTGAATGGTTGAATTGTGCCTCTGCAACCTTTTTCCATAAGGAGGGTGAATTTACTGTGAGTCTTTCTTAGCTGCAGTACTGATTTGGGATCTCTTGAATGTGTAGTAAATTCGCAGAGAGCAACTTAAAACTAGCATTACAAAGTACTAACGTTTAAGCAATCTCTGTCCACAAACACAAAAATCTGAAGGTACTACATTAACTGAGATTGCACATTAATGTTTCCTGAATAAGATTAGCTGCAGTAAATTCTGCAAACTACAGACCTCTTGTAAAATGCATTTTTTTAGTGAACTTAGAAGAGCACAACGTTACTCATCAGAAACCACGACCACTCACCTAGCAGAACTACATGACACAATTCACAAATTTGTATGGAAAAGAAGCTGGTCTTGGTTTGCAAATATTAATTTATCTAAGGCCTAAAACAAACTCGAATCCGATAGATCTAAAAGCTAAGCATTCAGTTAATTTTGCAAACCCATCAGTGATCAACCTACCTAGACACTTTATCATCCTGCATTTACTTAAAGATGCCGGCTTGCCTGTTTTGTATGTATCCATTTGTTCCACTGTGTTTGTGCGCGCGGTAGTGCTACATAATACTTTGAGTTATACACTTATACTGCTATATTTGCTTTGAGCCTTTGAGACTTTTGTTCCAGCTCAGATAATTTCTCCTATTCTTTGTTCTGTATTGGATCTCCTGTCTTAGTGTTGCATTCACTTGCTAAACCAACCAAATTGCTCACTGCAATCAAAATGGGAAAAAAAGGAAATACACATTGGAAAATGCCTAGATATCCATGTGCCCAGGTTCTTCGCAGGTGTCATAGTTTGTCGGGCCACCTTGATAACTTTGGGTAAATTTTAGGGCTTAATCAGATCCATTGCTGGCTGCTTGCCTTGCCCAGGTTTGGCCTTACCTGTTTGCCTCAAGCTTGCCGGCTTGGCTGCCTGGGCAAGCAAATCCTTGCCAATTTAGGCGAGCCAAATTTTCTCTCCTGCATGGACAAGGTTTGCTCACGCGCTCGCATGGCCAGCTGAGCCGTCACTAAATTGGCCACTCCATGCTGTTGCTGGATCGGGATTTGTTATTGCTGAATTGATGGCCATCACTGGACTCAGATAGTCAGGTTTGCCAGCACGGCAGCACCAAATCGACCTCTGCTACCATCAGATTGATGTTCCTAGGCACTGAATTGACCCTCATCACTGTTGAATCGAGCTCTGTTATTGTTGGATCAAGCTACAGTTTGAGGCAAGGCGAGCGATGGCAAGGGAAGAAAACACCTTTGGAAGATTACCTTCCTTTGCCTAGCAAGGTGAGGCGAGCAGGCTAGGCTAATGCTATATACAGCAGCTCTCCTGTCACATTTCCTGTCACACCTTCTATTTCAAACTCCACTCTACAAACAGTGCTATCTACATTGCAAAACAGTATTTTGTATGATCACATGCACGATCTGTTGGACACAGCCCAAAGGATCCAAACACCTTTAATTGCTAGCTGAAATTCACCAACCTGTGCTTCCTGTAAATAATTAGCAGTGAATTTGTTGTGCTACTCAATGCTTCCTGTGCTTCGCTGTCATCCTTGTTTTTGTTCCTTACATTCCGTTCATGGTTTACATGCTTCAAGAGGCATTTCTATGAGTGTTTGTATTGGAACCACAGTTTGCCACACTATACCTGCTGCAAGCCACGCCGCCATAGGCTGCCATCTGTTTCATTGCCACACTATACCAGCTTAAACTTTTGGGTTGAGCAGGTTAGTGTGTTCACTCTAATGGTATCAAAGCCAGAGGTCTCAAATTCGAATCCTGATAGAGGCTTTATTTGTGCCTCCACTCCTTTATTTCCACGTTTGCGCCCACACGTGAGTGGGAGTGTTGAAGTGTACAAGTGAATTGCCTACATTCTCCTAATAGGTTAAGCTTTTCGGTTGAACTGGTTAATGCGTTCACTAACAGACGTATATAAGATGGATATGGTATGCTCATCAATTGATAAAGATAGGTGGTTGTATTCAAACTTGGCTTTAAACCAAACATTTGCCACATGTTTTTGCTGAACTTTTGGCAAGTTTTGTGGCTGCAATTCAAACAATAGCCTTGCTAAATTTGCAAGAACTTAAGCTAGTCATGGCAACCAACCAGACACCCTTAACTTGCCACACGTCTAACCTTAGTTGTGAAAACATCTGGCAGCCTGCCAAACAGGCACAATTAGTCAATTAGTAAAAAATGAGCTACATGATAGAGGTGCAAATTGGAATCGCTTTTCCCTCAGGGTTTTTCCCACTTACTGAAAAATCTGGAAGTTCTGCATGCTGATCCTGATATCTGATTGTGTTCCCCCCTTTTTCTGTGCAGAAAGATGATTAATCTTTTCAAAATAAAGGGTCAAAAGAAAGAAGAGGCAGCAAGTGCTGCTGGAAAGGCCCCTGTTAAGAAACAGTCTGCTGGGGAGCTCCGTCTTCATAAAGGTTTGTTGAATTATAGGTGAATTCTTTCTTGTAGCAATCTGTTATTTGTTTTCCATACACAACATTTATTTATATAACCCAAAAGAACTGAAGTTACTCTTATCTGTTTCATAAAATAGAACTGTTTGCCACTGCTTGTTCCAATATCGAAGGTCCCACATATACCAATAAACCAATGTAGCGTTTAATGATCTTAGTGCTTACTAGTAGGGTAGACATTTACAACTTCCTTTCCTCTTGCCCTAATATGGGCTGATGTATTACATACACCTCTTAGATGTTTAAAAGATTATTGGTTTATCCTAGACCATCTCCTATTAACTTCAATCTTCCCACCTCTCACTCTCTCTTCTTTCCCATACTTATCTTGGTCCAAACCTCCCTGCCTAGCTCCCATTGCCATGTTCTGTCCTCAATGCGTTACCCTAGGCGGTTGGAGTAGCCGCTTCGCAAGATGGTTCATGAATGGACGGCTCTAGTGGAGAGGTTACATCATAGTAAAAATAACACCCTCAAATGGAATAGTATGTATTTAGTGAGCCGTCCATTCATGTAAATATTTTGAGGGTGTTTCATTTTCTTTTTCATTTGTGGTCTCCAATCTTCTTGATGATGCCATTTAGTGAGCAAAGTTACCGACTAAAACCTCTGTTAACTCTTCTGTGAAATGGGTTCCACTCATGTGGATACACTTGTTTGATTGTGGGCACTGTCTGATTTGTATCTGTATTCTCTATACAAAATTACAAATGGTAACTATTTCACTATATTCGCCATACCAGTTCCTTATCTAATATTTCTGAATTCTAATAGAATAAGCTGTGATCCTAACTTAAGCTACACAGGCATATGATGCAATAATCCATAAACAAGATGCCAGCTTCCAACTTATTGATGTACCTGACTGATATTTGGGTTTTCTGATGGTCTTGAATGTGTGATGAATCATTTATGTGGTTACTTCTTTCTCAACCATGCAGATATTAGTGAGCTCAACCTGCCGAAGACCACATCAATTTCTTTTCCCAATGGCAAGGATGATCTGATGAATTTTGAGACCACCATCCGACCTGATGAAGGATATTACATGTAAGTGCTACTCTTGAGGGTAGTTGGTATGCTGCATAAAGCATAATTTAAGAAAACCTTTTTCAACTGCAATAGTATGTATGGTACGGCTCTAGTGGAGAGGTTATCAATTTTAGTGTACCCCAAAATAGTTTAGAGGTCATTGCTATTATCAGATGCCAGCTTTGTGAATTTTCTGAGCCTTCCCCCAATTTAATATACTGTCTTTTCTAGGGGCGGCACTTTCGTTTTCACCTTTCAAGTGTCCCCATCTTATCCTCATGATCCTCCGAAGGTCAAATGCAAGACCAAGGTATAAGACAGTATCCTTTACATCTATGGTTCTTTCTCATTCTCCACTAAATTGCATTTCCTATGAAACGATAAAATACTATGTTGTTATAAACATGCATTTCAGGTGTACCATCCAAATATTGATCTGGAAGGCAATGTCTGTCTGAACATTCTGCGCGAAGATTGGAAGCCTGTTCTCAACATCAACACTGTTATTTATGGCCTGAATCTTCTTTTTACGGTATTTCAGTTATCTTGATTCCTCAGTTATTGAAATATAAAAGTTAGAAATTAGGGAGACAAAAGAGTAGTGTCTGCAATTGTGCATGCATTGTTGTCATCCTATTACTACATTTTATGGAGTATGCGGTTTGAGAGTTGCTGTTTAAAAAAGTAACCACTATTGTACTCACAATGATGTTATCTTCAAAACAGCCATACCAATCTGAGCAAGACCTTAAATATTGTCATGAAATGAGTTGAAGGGGTGCTTATAACTATATATGTTAATGAATATTCTTGCTATTTAGGTCTTGATTGGATAAACATCTCAAGAAAAACCAACCTTGTCTGATGATTATCCTTCTTTGCGTGTTATCTAATGTTTACATTGCAACTTGCAGCAACCAAACGACGAGGATCCTCTGAACCACGAAGCTGCAGTTGTCCTTCGCGACAATCCAAAGATGTTTGAGGCAAATGTGAGAAGAGCCATGGCTGGAGGCTACGTCGGCCAACACTATTTCCAAAGATGTGCTTGACTTGATGTGGTGGTGGCTTGAAAACGATCAACAGAGCCCCTCCCCCTGTATCAGCACCAGCGCGCCCAGCTTTGTGTGCGGAAAGTGCTTCTGGAAGCAAAATCCAAACCGTTCATGGTGTGACATCTGTTTGCCCGCCTTTGTGATGTGTGGTATAGTGGTGGTGCATAATGACAGGGAAATGCTTCTCTAACTGTATCATTCATTCCATAAATCCTAAACGAGGAATGGGAAGTGGATTGTTAAGCAGATTCCTTCTGCAGATGTTGATGTCGTATTCGGCGTGTATTCATTGTCGCATCTTCCAGGTCGACGTTGACATGCACGTCTAGCTTCGGATGCCGTTACCAGATGCCTCTTGCAACTTATCTGCGCCAGAAGCAATTTATGATCCAATTTGATATCTTTGTCAGCAAATATAAGGATTTGTATAATAAGTAGAAGCAAATCTAACCATTTTAGTGTTCCTTTTTTTTTCTGCAGGTGATTTGCGTGTCATTTCATTAGAAAGAAGATTAAAGAGGGTCTAGCTGCAGCCAATACGGCAATACCCACACAGCTTGCTACAGAGATTTTACACGCTACTCAAGGAAGGCTTCTCAGCCAGGGAGCAACCAGCCCAAAACTAAACAGCCCTAGACCTCGACCAGACCAAAAACTCATGGAGATTAGAAGCACCAGCCCATCACCACAACCTGCATTCGTCCACTACCCGTTGGAGGAGATCAGGTATACAAGGTTGTGCATTTTCAAAGACACATGAGTTTCTATGCTTCCAAATCTCCCGGGAAGTTAAGATGATTAGAGAATTCAGCCCCTTCCTCCTGTTGTTTGGAACTAGACCCATCACCTTAGATTCAGTAATGCTAGCCACCAAATCTGGTAGCTTTAGAGCCTGAAAAATGTGAGACCAAAGCTGTCTAGTGAAGACATAACTAGCTAGAAAGTGCCAAATGGTCTCCGCTTCTTGATCACAGAGATGGCAAGCCCTTGGATGGGGTAGCCTCTTTTAGCTAGTCTGTCTGTCGTCCAACAACATTTCAGGGTTCTTATAATAGATTACTCCATAAGCATGAAGCAGAATGATTGTGATGCTTCTCAATCAATCACTGAGGCATGTTTGATTTCTTTAATTATCCTCCTGTTTGGTTATAGAGAATATAGACTAAAGCTAATTAAAGAGCATTAAACATTATGTATAAAGAAGATTGTCCTTTATTTGATACAGCTGGTCTAGTTCTAGGGAGGGATAGGCGGACCAGTTGAATGATAAATACTATAAAAGTGTAAGTTTAGTTACTTTTATTCACCCTCTTGATGACTAAATGACCAAAATTTAGGAGGGTTTGTAAGTCTATGTACTGAAAGTGACTAAAGTTTACTTAGTAAACTTTAGGAGATGAGAACCAAACGAGACCTAAGATTATTGCAAGGCAATTAAAGCTTGCCTATTTTTATAGATGCTATAATTGCCTTGAACTAATTAAAATTTTAAACACGAATTAATTTAACGGTGAGGGAGGAGAAGCGGTAGATTAGTAGGCTAAAATACTTGTATTATTGATGAAAAATATGCATGCGAAGGACACCTAAGTTTATAAATGAAGTAGTTGTTATTATGACCTTGAAGCATACCTTGAGCCAAGCTCACATAGCCGTTGACAAGGGAGTGTTGTTCCTTGGATTTCGGTCACTAAACTAGCTATATAGATGGATAAAAATACTATTTTGCATTACAAACTATATTGTTCATTCGATACCTTTTTATAGATGAAATCCTAATTCAACTAATGAATGCAAGCATAAGAATGCAGTGAGGGAGCTCTATCTCAAAAATGCAAGGCTAGATCCAACTTTAATCGAGTAGGCAAAAGATCGGTCTAATTTTTTATAGAAAAGGTTTTCAAAAGATATTCTGAAGGGGTATTAGATAAGGTAAAGAGTGATAGCTCTATTCAATAAACTATCTCTGTAAGGAAAGATAGAGCATCTCCTAAAATGGGAAAGTTTGGTGATTTAGAGATACGACCACTATGCTTTGGATGGAAAGCAATAAGTCAACAAAACAAGTTACGTCTACCCTCTAAGAAAGGTTTCACTCGACGCACGAAGAGTTAGATTTATTATTATATCTTGTTTGATGATATCTTTTCCACGACTTGGTTTTTATGGATCTCTTTTAGGATATCTCTAGCAGATCTCTATCATATCCCCTGTTTCAAACTTCTCTGTACAAACTATGCCATCTACAATTCGGTGTCCCCTATTTTTCACACTTTATTGGAGACAGTCTTAGGTCGTAGACATCTTGTCTGTAGCTCTGCTCTTTATCGATAGTTAAATCAACACTTTGTTTTTGCACTTTGTTTTTGCATTGTCTGAGTCCATTCCTTCAACACTGATGGACTCAAAGTGGCATAACCCTTTTAAGAAGATGCATGAGGCCTCAAGCAAAGAGATAGAATAGAAAGAATGATAGCAAGTTCTTTGAACACAACTTGATCCACTCATGCATGTGATTACCCACATGACCCAAAAAGCTATAAACTTACTTCACACTCATCAGAGGAGGCAAGCGATCACTCATCTCAACTTTTCCTTTATCCTCGCGAGAAAACCAAATGATCAATAACAATACCACCTATCCCAATTGAGTATGAAGTCGACTTCAAGACAACAATGCAGAACAATTTCAAGATTGACCATTCATCAAAAGTCCATCCCATCCATAGATGGTAAAATCATCCATGAAGACCTCCATTAGTTTCTTAAACAAATTTAATCAAGTCTATGAAGATAGAGATGACACATGGCTGAAAAGTTCATGAGGAATTACATAGACCAAATGGCAATCATTGGTAAGCAGATGTAGCATAAGACTCTCCTATAATTTATTTATATGGTCGTGCAAAACACTCTGCATTGTTTACAAAGTAGAGTTTGATTATGAAGATGGATAAGGTAGTCTAACGATAGGTAAATATTGTCTTATCCTGATCTGAGGTATGCATCCGAATCTGCAAGAAGCCTAAGTACCCACGGAACCTGCAAGAAGCCTAAGTACCCATCGAGGTAGGTAAAATAAGAATGTCACGCTGATCTCTCAAGCATCTAACCTGTCAAGCAAATCTCTCAAGCATCTGATCAATAGAAGGCTGTTACAATATTTTGTGATCAATCCAAGGGGCTCGACGAACACATCCCCAAGGGACATACCTCTTGGGGATGACCCCTGTCATATGTATATAAGCCTGTCTTCCCTACAATAAAGTGAACACAACTGTCATTTGTCATTCTCTCGAATCTCGTTTTTCACTGCGCTCTAACACGTTATCAGCACGTGCTCACGAGACCAGAGAAGAGAACAAATCGCTCACTGTTTTTTGAGAAGAACTCAAATAGAGGATGTGAATTCCTATCCGACATGAACAGCATGTCTACCAACAATTGGCACTGAGCCCAAGAAAAGACATCGTGAAAGGATTACTCCCCAATAGACGCAAGGTAAAATGCAAGTCTATTTTTAATACGTAGTGGAGTTTGCAACCGTTCTTTTGCCTTGCGTGCTCCTGTCACACCCGGTTTTTAGAAGGTAAACCGAATGCGAACCATGTACGTGCCAGGATCAGTTATTCACGTACACAGCAGTTACATAACATGGACATCATCACACAGTGCTCAAAATAGCATTAAAAGGGAAATAATAGTCGATTACATCATACGTCTGAGACGTCCATATAGTTCTTACAATAAATCAAAGTGCGAAAACGAAACGTAGATAACCGCGGCCTTCACAGGCAGCCGACTGGGGGTTGCCGCTAACCCACGCCTAGAACTCGTCGCAGTCTTGGAACTCCTGGAAGTCTTCTTCCACAGCTTCATCTTCTCCTGAGCAGTGGTTGCAATGCTGACAACCTGGAGGGGGGGGATTGGTGTGTAGAGCAAGGGTGAGTACACATCAACATACTCAGCAAGCATCCCGTTTGGCTGTAGTGGACTAGCTTTATGTGGGGATAAGTCAAGCAGTTGCTTTTAGTTGGTCAGGTTATTACTTACTAGTAGAGAGCCAGGTTTTAACATTAACCCAAGTTATTAGCCCAATGTATCCTTTCCAAACGGAAAGAATACCACTTACCAATACCATAATCATAATCAGAACCATCAATCTCATTGCCACCTGTACCAAAGTATCTCTGATCAAGTATCACTAATCTCTGGAGCTCCCTTGGCCGCTCATAACCGCGAGCACGGCTGATATATCAGTTTCATAACACTCTGCAGAGGTTGCGCACTTTACCCACAAGCCGTGATTCCCTCTCTAGCCCGGGCTTGCAAGACCCTTATTCACTCCCAAGGTGAATGGCCAGGGATTCACTACGAAGCCTTTACAAAGATTCCCCGGGGCTGTAGCCACCCGTTAGGTTTCCTAAATGTACCGCACTCCTCCCCAAGGGACAAATCAACCTTGGCAGAGCGAGCCGCATACACCGAGCCCCATTGACGGCACAACGGCTAAGCGAACTACACCCCGGTTCCTCTAATTATTCAGCTAAGGGCGTCCCATTCCACCCTCATGGTTGCACTGTTTTCCCGGGCGGTCATCCATTGAACAGGTCCTTACGGAGAGGCACTCGAGAAACCGCTCGAGTCCCCTTGAAGGTCACAAATATAATCATAAATAGGAAGGGAAAACAGCGTATCATAGATAATCACATCATGTTCATTGATTAGAGTTGAGCAATAGCATCAAACTAAGCAGTAATAATCCGACCCAAATAGGTAAACAAGGACATGGATAACAAAAGCTAGTCAATCCTTAGGTATAAATGTGTAATGCGGGAGGTGAATTAAAGAATGAATAGGACAAAGATAGGTCAAAGGACACTTGCCTCCACCAACCGACTGCTGCTCAGGGGCTTCTCCTGCGAATTCCTCGGGCTCTTCGACCGGATCGTTCTCTATGCGAGCGCAAACATACATACATCCACATATTTAATACAAAAGAACAGTACACCATACAAGGGAACAAATAAAGCGAGTATGCATCAAGTATGACATTCGATATCGCATTTGTTATGGTTAGAAAGAAACGGGAGAGGGTCTCGCAGGGGTTAAATCTTATGCACTAATGATTAGTTACAATTGGTTCTTAACAAAAGAATTCTGTTATATACACTAATGGAAACCTAATCATTTTAAGTTGATCAACATTGAACGAGATAAACAATTAACTAAATGAATCAACTAGCATAACGGAATTTTAAATTGAGCTTCATATTTCAATAACATTAACAATGATTAGTCTACCTAAAATAAAATAGCTATGATAACAGAAAGTAAATAAAATAAAATAAAAATAAAAAAAATAAAAAAACAGGGGGGGCGGTTGAACCGGCCCTAGGCAGGGCAGCCGAGCTGGGCGCGGGCGCGGGCGCGGGGGGGGGGGGGGGGGGGGGGGGCTGAGCCGGCCCGGTTGAACCGGCGGCCAGGGCGGCTGAACCGGCCCTGCGTAGGGGGACGCGGCCAGGGGCCAGGGCGGCCGAGGGCGGCCAGGCGGGCGGCCGGGGGCGCGACCAGGGCCAGCCAGGCGCGGCTGGGGGCCGGCTGGGGGCACGCTGGGGGCGGCCGGGCGGGGGCTGGGGTCGGCCGGGGCTGGCCGGGGCTGACCGGGGCGGGCAGCGGCCGGCTGGGGGCGCGGCCAAGGCGGCCAGGCCAGGGCGGCCAGGCGGCCGGGCTGCCGAGGAGAGAGGAGGGGGAGGGGAGAGGGAGGGAGGAGGGAGAGAGGGAGGAGGGGGGGGGGGGGGAAGCTCACCGGCGATGGGCGGCCGACGGCGAGGGGCGGCGCTAGGGCAGGGTGGGGGTAGGGGCGGCGGCGGCCTAGGGAGAGGAGGGAGAAAATGAGAGGGAGGGAGAGAGAATTGGGGAAAAAAAGGGGAGGTGGGGGGGGGGGGGCGGCTGGGCCTTTTGGGCCCAAGGGGGGGCGCGCAGGGGGGCTGCTGGGCCGGCCGGGGTCGGCCCACGGCGCGGGAGGGAGAGAAAGAGAGGAGAGAGAGGAAGAAAAAGAAAAAGAAAGAAAAGGTTCTCCTTATTTTCGAAATCCGATCTTTCTACATGAATGCATTTGCACTTTCAAAGCAAATCAAAAAAATGCATGGTTCGGCATGGTGCATCAAGCAACATAAAACAGTTTTAGGGTTTTTCTTTACACGGGAATTCCAAACCGAATCCCGCTAAAACTTTGGAAAAGGTCAAGGTTTAGCGAGGGGAAAAAGAAAAAGAAAAGGTAACGCCCGAATTTTGGCGAGTAAAGAAAAGAAAAAATTCAACTGCAAAATTCGGGGCGTTACAAACCTATCCCCCTTAAAAGAATCTCGCCCTCGAGATTCAGGGCTGGCTAGCAAAGAGCTCTGGGTACTTAGCCATCAAATCATCTTCACGCTCCCAGGTTGCTTCTTCCTCAGAGTGATGACTCCATCTGACTTTGCACATTCTGATGGTCTTCCTTCGGGTGACTCTGTCTGCAACCTCAAGGATCTGAGCTGGCTTCTCAACATAGGTCAAGTCCTCCTGGACTTCCAGACCTTCCACTGGCAACTGCTCTTCTGGCACACGCAAACACTTCTTCAACTGAGACACATGAAAGACATCATGCACAGCTGACAAATTCTCTGGCAGACTGAGCTGATAGGCCACTTCTCCACGCTTTGAGAGGATCTGGTACGGACCAATGTAGCGGGGTGCTAGCTTGCCTTTGATTCCGAATCTTCTGACTCCTCTGATCGGTGACACTTTCAAATAGACAAAGTCTCCGACTTCAAAACTCAGCTCTCTTCTTCTTGTGTCTGCATAGCTTCGCTGCCTCGATTGCGCTATCTTCAGATTCTCTCGGACCATCTTGATGTTCTCTTTGGCTTCAAGCAAAATATCTGGCCCAAACACTTGCTTTTCTCCAGGCTGATCCCATTGCAACGGAGTTCTACAACTCCTTCCATAAAGCGCTTGAAATGGTGACATCTTCAAACTGGCCTGATAACTGTTGTTATAGGAAAACTCTGCATAAGGCAATCGCTTGTCCCATCCGGACTGATCTTGCAACGCACAGGCTCTCAACATATCTTCAAGAACTTGATTGGTTCTTTCGGTCTGGCCATCTGTCTGCGGATGATAAGCTGAACTGAAATTCAGATGTGTGCCCAAAGCTTCATGCAACTGCTGCCAGAAATGAGAGGTGAACTGCGTTCCTCTGTCTGACACTATCTTCTTTGGCACACCATGAAGACAAACGATCCGAGACATATACAACTCTGCCAATACTGCACTGCTGTAGGTGGTCTTGACAGGTATGAAGTGGGCCGACTTGGTCAAACGGTCCACCACTACCCAAATGGAATCGTAGCCGGCTCGAGTGCGAGGCAATCCGACTATGAAATCCATGCCGATTTCATCCCATTTCCACTGAGGGATCTGCAACGGTTGCAACAATCCAGCAGGTCTCTGGTGTTCTGCCTTAATTCTTCGACAACTATCGCACATAGCCACATGCTCTGCGATTTCCCTCTTCATTCCGTACCACCAAAATTTCTTTTTCAGATCCTGATACATCTTCTCACTGCCAGGGTGAATCGAATAAGCTGTCTCATGAGCTTCCTTGAGAATCAACTCCCGAATGGACTGGACATTGGGAACACACAAGCGGTCTTTGAACCATACCACACCTTCAACATCTTCTCGAAAATCTTTGCCTCTGCCATCTAGAATCAGTCGCCGAATCTCACTGATCTTCTCATCGTTCTTCTGCGCTTCTTTGATTTCTCGCTCCAAGGTAGGTTCCAATTCAATTGTGACTCCTCGCGAATTATTCAGAAATCCGAGACTCAACCTGTCAAACTCCT
Source organism: Zea luxurians (assembly GCA_029449295.1). NCBI lineage: Eukaryota > Viridiplantae > Streptophyta > Magnoliopsida > Poales > Poaceae > Zea > Zea luxurians. The sequence goes on along the minus strand of JAOPSE010000005.1, from coordinate 45,523,508 downwards.
TGGCCAACTCATAAGGCATCGGACGAGCGACCATCAGATTGACTTGACTCTTCCTGCTCAAAGCATCTGCCACTATGTTTGCTTTGCCTGGATGGTAATGGATCTCCAACTCATAGTCTTTGATCAATTCTAACCATCTTCGCTGCCTCATGTTCAGCTCTGACTAAGTGAATATGTACTTCAGACTCTTGTGGTCTGTGTAAACATCGCATTTCTGTCCATACAGATAGTGCCTCCATGTCTTCAGTGCGTGAACCACTGCTGCCAACTCTAGATCATGGATTGGGTAATTCTTCTCATGAACCTTCAGCTGTCGGGACGAGTAAGCCACAACTCTTCCCTCTTGCATCAACACGCATCCCAAACCTGTGTAACAAGCATCACAGTACACAGAGAAGGGCTTGTGCACATCAGGCAAGACTAGGACAGGCGCTGTTGTCAACTTCTCTTTCAGCGCTTCGAAAGCCTCTTGACATTTCTGGGTCCACTTGAACTCAACCTTGTTGCCTAGCAACGCTGTCATTGGTTTCGCAATCTTCGAAAACCCTTCAATGAATCGCCGATAATATCCGGCCATTCCAATGAAGCTCTTGATTCCTCGAGCATCCGTTGGCGCTTTCCAGTTCAGAATGTCTGCCACTTTCTTCGGATCCACAGCCAATCCTTCTTTGTTGATTATGTGACCCAAGAACAGGACTTCACTGATCCAGAACTCACACTTGCTCAACTTTGCATACAACTGGTGCTCTCGCAATCTCTGCAATACCATCCTCAAATGATCTGCATGCTCTTCTTCACTTTGAGAATAAATCAGAATGTCATCAATGAATACCACCACAAACTTATCGAGATAATCCATGAATACACTGTTCATCAGATTCATGAAGAATGCTGGTGCATTGGTCAAACCAAAAGACATCACTGTGAACTCATACAAACCATACTTGGTAATGAATGCCGTCTTCGGAATGTCCGAAGGTCGGATCCTGAGCTGATGATAACCTGACCTCAAATCAATCTTGGAGAACACACTGGCTCCTCTCAATTGGTCAAACAGATCTTCTATTCTGGGCAAGGGGTACTTGTTCTTGATCGTGACTTCATTCAAAGCTCGATAATCGATGCACATCCTCTTGGTGCCATCTTTCTTCTCCACAAACAAGACAGGGGCGGCCCAAGGCGAGGTGCTTGGCCGGATGTAACCTTTCTCTGACAGCTCATCAATCTGCTTCTTAAGCTCAACCAACTCTGGTCCGGATATTCTGTAAGCTCTCTTAAAGATAGGGGCGGTTCTAGGAAGAAGCTCTATGGCAAACTCAACTTTCCGCTCTGGTGGCATACCTGGTAAGTCCTTTGGAAACACATCCGGGAATTCAGACACAACCTTGATACTCTCAATTGGGTCTGCTTCACTGCTATCGACAGCCATCTGATAACAACTTCCTTTCTTTGGCTCAGGCGGGACTAACTCGGTTACCACTTCCTCTCCTAGTGGGGACACCAACTTGATTGTCCTTTGATCACAACTGATAACTGCCTGATACTTATCTAGCCAATTCATCCCTAGGATGACATCTATTCCCTGAGTACCCATTACTATAAGGTTAGCGGGAAACGCTATCCCCCTTATTTCCACACTTACACCCAAACATATGCTATCAGCTCGAATTCTACCACCAGCTGAGTCAATTTGAATGGGGGTTGACATGGTAGTAATTGGAAGATTATGTGCTTCTACCCATGATGCAGTAATGAAAGAATGCGTTGCTCCAGTATCAAATAACACTTCTGCAATATGGGAATCGACTGGGAACATACCTACTGTCATGCCGGGAGTCTCCTGAACTGCTTCAGCCTCCAAGTGGTTCAATCTTCCATGATTATAGCGCTGCTGAGGGCGGTTGCCTGCTCCAGGCTGGGACACATTCTGCTTTGCTGGGGCATTGGGGCCTGACTGCTGCTGGGCTGCCTTCTTCGGACATTGCATTACCCAGTGGCCTTGCTCTCCACAGTGGAAACATGCTCTGTTTCCAACCTGAGCTGGTGCTGCCTGATTGCTCTGCTGGTTTGCTGGGGCAGGAAGACGAGGTGCCTGCTGATTCTGCCTCTGAAACTGACCTCCTGATTGATTGCTCTGACGGTTCTGGTACTGGTGCTGAGGATACTGCCTTTGGAACTGCTGATACTGCTGACGCTGCTGATGCTGCTGAGGTGGACGCTGGTTCTGCCTGAACTGCTGAGGTTGATTGCCTGAAAAACAAGGACGGCTGCTGCTTCCAGGCTGGGGTCCACTGATCTTGCGCTTACGATCTTCCATCTCCTTACGCTTCCTTTCTATCATGATTGCTCTGTCAATCAAGTGCTGGAATGTCGGGAAGGTGTGATTCATCAGCTGATACTGCAGAGGGTCAACCAAGCCTCTCAAGAAACGGTACTGTCGCTTGGCGTCGGTGTTGACATCCTCAGGAGCATAGCGGGACAACTGCAGAAACCTGTCCCGATACTCACTGACAGATGATGACCCTTGCTTAAGGGCCAGGAACTCCTCCTTCTTCACTGTCATCAGACCTGCAGGCACATGGTACTGACGAAAGCTACCTCTGAATTCTTCCCAGGTGATGGTGTCGGGGTCGGCATGGGTGGCGAGGTAAGACTCCCACCATGATTGGGCTGCTCCTCTCAACAGACGGGGACCATACAAGACTTTCTCCCTGTCATCACACTGAGCGGTATACAACTCCCGCTCCACAGTGCGCAGCCAATCTTCAGCATCCATGGGGTCAGAAGAGTGAGCGAACGTTGGTGGATGACCTCTCATGAATTCAGCACGCTTGTCTCTAGGCATCTGAGGCATCTGAGGCTGGGGTGGTGCTTGCTGCTGCTGCTGCTGAATGGCGGCCAGAGTCTGACCGATGGCCTGAACTGCCTGAGTCTGCATCAGAAACATCTGCTCGATCGACATCGGGGGCGGGGGCGGCAGCTGCTGCTGCTGGGGCGCCTCATCTTGCTGACCGGCTTGCTCCTGCTGAGCACGCCTTCCTCCTCTGCGCCTGTTCTCTGACATCTGCAGAACGCAACCACACATCAGAACTGATCTGGCAAATCTTGCAGCATAAGAAAAGAGTATAGAATTCTCCAACAGCACTGAACAGATGAGCATCTTCACTGATCTCCAACACAGACCACACAACTTCTCAGATAAAGAGGAAAGTAGAATAAAGGGTTTCCCAACTATATAACTAACTCCATTAACATAATAGGTAAGCCAAAATGCAGGGGATACCCACACTCTGGTGACAATCATTACAAAGATCCAAACCAAACATAGTTCATCATGACAAACATGAATGCACAGGATATAGCAAACTACCCTGTCTAACTAAGACTAACTAAGACCGAGACTAACACTAAGACTGAAGCTTCTATGTATATATATTTTGTATTAATTACAAGATCCAACTCTAACGATCTATGGTTCTAGATTTATCTTGGTCTTGCAGTCGGGATTGCCATAAGACTGGAGTCCACGCCGAGGTGAGCGGTACGGGTGCTGAGTCCCAACGGGAGCGGGGGAACCATCATCCAGGTGACGACGCTCCGCGCGCTCAGCCCGCAGCAGGGCGATCTCAGCACGAGCCCTACTCAGCTCGTCTAGTGCATGGTCCAGCTCCGTGTTTAGCACGGCGGCTAGGTTGACTGTGCTGCTCAACCTAGGATTGTCCTCACCAGCAGGTGAAACAATCACGCCTCCTGTGCTGCCAGATGGACGGCGGGGGTAATACTTCAGGTCGAGGCCGTCAGCTACCCCACCGAGAACCGAGCAGTAGTGCGAAAGCGCACGCCGTGCAGCATCCTGCATGGCTGCCTCAGCTGAGTCCCGCTCAGAGATAGAATAGTGCTCTGAGCAAGCCTCCGCGCCCTGGAGACTGTTCTCCGGACGGCGCACCAAGCAGGTCGCCTCCCAGCGGTCCGGGTAGACCCCGCGACTATGCTGGTAGACCACACAGCGATACTCGATGGACCAAGTACGCCGGTCAAGTGCCCGACGTAGCAGGGTGTCGAGCGCGTCGTGGAAGTGACACCCGCGAGCAGCGTCGCAAGTGATGGGTCGAGCAACCCATCCTTCCGGCTCATGGTCAGCAGAGAAGTCGATGTCGTGGCTCAAGCTGTCGTCGCCACCTCCGTCGTCTGGGTCTCCTCCAGCAGCTACTCCAGAAGCTGGGACGCCCAGTGGTGGTGCAGGGGGCGCCTCTAGGGGAAGCACGGGGGAGCAGCTCCTCACAGACTCTATCTCCTGCTGGAGCGAGAAGGAAGAGCCCTGTTGCTCCTGTCGTCGACGTTCCTGCTCCTCATGCAGGCGGTGGTGCAGTCTCTCCAAGTGGCTGGACTGTCCGGCCACGGGACGGCGAAGCGGACGCTCAGCAAGGCGGGAGGGTAAGAAGGGGATGACGGACTTTCGTGCAGTGTGTCTAAGACGAGCCATCTACAAAAGACATCGCAAGCAAAAGGGTGAGAACAAAATTAATATGACCAGCAAATAATGAATCATAAATAAAGGAAGGATCAGAATAAACAAAATTTTCAGCAAGGTATAATATATAGTAGAAAATAGGTTTGGTCAGTAGGACCAACTTTTGAAGGGATATCAAAGTCAAGGCAAGGACAGAGGTCTATAATCCTTAGAACGACCATTCTACTCTAGGTTAGCGGTCCTACAGTCAGCACGGCTTTGATACCACTTATGTCACACCCGGTTTTTAGAAGGTAAACCGAATGCGAACCATGTACGTGCCAGGATCAGTTATTCACGTACACAGCAGTTACATAACATGGACATCATCACACAGTGCTCAAAATAGCATTAAAAGGGAAATAATAGTCGATTACATCATACGTCTGAGACGTCCATATAGTTCTTACAATAAATCAAAGTGCGAAAACGAAACGTAGATAACCACGGCCTTCACAGGCAGCCGACTGGGGGTTGCCGCTAACCCACGCCTAGAACTCGTCGCAGTCTTGGAACTCCTGGAAGTCTCCTTCCACAGCTTCATCTTCTCCTGAGCAGTGGTTGCAATGCTGACAACCTGGAGGGGGGGGATTGGTGTGTAGAGCAAGGGTGAGTACACATCAACATACTCAGCAAGCATCCCGTTTGGCTGTAGTGGACTAGCTTTATGTGGGGATAAGTCAAGCAGTTGCTTTTAGTTGGTCAGGTTATTACTTACTAGTAGAGAGCCAGGTTTTAACATTAACCCAAGTTATTAGCCCAATGTATCCTTTCCAAACGGAAAGAATACCACTTACCAATACCATAATCATAATCAGAACCATCAATCTCATTGCCACCTGTACCAAAGTATCTCTGATCAAGTATCACTAATCTCTGGAGCTCCCTTGGCCGCTCATAACCGCGAGCACGGCTGATATATCAGTTTCATAACACTCTGCAGAGGTTGCGCACTTTACCCACAAGCCGTGATTCCCTCTCTAGCCCGGGCTTGCAAGACCCTTATTCACTCCCAAGGTGAATGGCCAGGGATTCACTACGAAGCCTTTACAAAGATTCCCCGGGGCTGTAGCCACCCGTTAGGTTTCCTAAATGTACCGCATTCCTCCCCAAGGGACAAATCAACCTTGGCAGAGCGAGCCGCATACACCGAGCCCCATTGACGGCACAACGGCTAAGCGAACTACACCCCGGTTCCTCTAATTATTCAGCTAAGGGCGTCCCATTCCACCCTCATGGTTGCACTGTTTTCCCAGGCGGTCATCCATTGAACAGGTCCTTACGGAGAGGCACTCGAGAAACCGCTCGAGTCCCCTTGAAGGTCACAAATATAATCATAAATAGGAAGGGAAAACAGCGTATCATAGATAATCACATCATGTTCATTGATTAGAGTTGAGCAATAGCATCAAACTAAGCAGTAATAATCCGACCCAAATAGGTAAACAAGGACATGGATAACAAAAGCTAGTCAATCCTTAGGTATAAATGTGTAATGCGGGAGGTGAATTAAAGAATGAATAGGACAAAGATAGGTCAAAGGACACTTGCCTCCACCAACCGACTGCTGCTCAGGGGCTTCTCCTGCGAATTCCTCGGGCTCTTCGACCGGATCGTTCTCTATGCGAGCGCAAACATACATACATCCACATATTTAATACAAAAGAACAGTACACCATACAAGGGAACAAACAAAGCGAGTATGCATCAAGTATGACATTCGATATCGCATTTGTTATGGTTAGAAAGAAACGGGAGAGGGTCTCGCAGGGGTTAAATCTTATGCACTAATGATTAGTTACAATTGGTTCTTAACAAAAGAATTCTGTTATATACACTAATGGAAACCTAATCATTTTAAGTTGATCAACATTGAACGAGATAAACAATTAACTAAATGAATCAACTAGCATAACGGAATTTTAAATTGAGCTTCATATTTCAATAACATTAACAATGATTAGTCTACCTAAAATAAAATAGCTATGATAACAGAAAGTAAATAAAATAAAATAAAAATAAAAAAATAAAAAAACAGGGGGGGTTGAACCGGCCCTAGGGCGGTTGAACCGACCCTAGGCAGGGCGGCCGAGCTGGGCGCGGGGGGGGGGGGGGGGGGGGGGCTGAGCCGGCCCGGTTGAACCGGCGGCCAGGGCGGCTGAACCGGCCCTGCGCAGGGGGACGCGGCCAGGGGCCAGGGCGGCCGAGGGCGGCCAGGCGGGCGGCCGGGGGCGCGGCCAGGGCCGGCCAGGCGCGGCTGGGGGCCGGCTGGGGGCGCGCTGGGGTCGGCCGGGCGGGGGCTGGGGTCGGCCGGGGCTGGCCGGGGCTGACCGGGGCGGGCAGCGGCCGGCTGGGGGCGCGGCCAAGGCGGCCAGGCCAGGGCGGCCAGGCGGCCGGGCTGCCGAGGAGAGAGGAGGGGGAGGGGAGAGGGAGGGAGGAGGGAGAGAGGGAGGAGGGGGGGAAGCTCACCGGCGATGGGCGGCCGACGGCGAGGGGCGGCGCTAGGGCAGGGTGGGGGTAGGGGCGGCGGCGGCCTAGGGAGAGGAGGGAGAAAATGAGAGGGAGGGAGAGAGAATTGGGGAAAAAAAGGGGAGGTGGGGGGGGGGGCGGCTGGGCCTTTTGGGCCCAAGGGGGGGGCGCGCAGGGGGGCTGCTGGGCCGGCCGGGGTCGGCCCACGGCGCGGGAGGGAGAGAAAGAGAGGAGAGAGAGGAAGAAAAAGAAAAAGAAAGAAAAGGTTCTCCTTATTTTCGAAATCCGATCTTTCTACATGAATGCATTTGCACTTTCAAAGCAAATCAAAAAAATGCATGGTTCGGCATGGTGCATCAAGCAACATAAAACAGTTTTAGGGTTTTTCTTTACACGGGAATTCCAAACCGAATCCCGCTAAAACTTTGGAAAAGGTCAAGGTTTAGCGAGGGGAAAAAGAAAAAGAAAAGGTAACGCCCGAATTTTGGCGAGTAAAGAAAAGAAAAAATTCAACTGCAAAATTCGGGGCGTTACAGCTCCTCTGCAACCGCCGCGACAACAAGCACGTCGTGGCCGATCTGCCACTCGCGCGTGGCTGCGTCATGTCGGGTTACGCGCTCGCGCCGCAGAGGCCAGGGCAGCGACGCCCAAGGGCCGTAGCGCCTGCGCCATGGCCGTCGGGGGCCGTGCTAGATGAGGGACGCGTCCGACCCACTCTGCCTGAGCGCTCTCACACGCTAGGCGAGACGCGACTGAGCCACTGTGGCCGGGGGCCGCCGCGCCGCCAGGGGCCGCCCGCACACCAGGACAGCCGCGCCCATGCAACCAAGCCTGGGTCACGCGCCCGCGCGCGCTGGGAAACCTCACCCGCGTCGCTGGGGCCGCGTGCTCGCGTGATCGCTGCGCCGCCGGGGCAGCTGTGGCCGCGAGCCTGCGCCGGGGCCGCCCGCGCCGCGCACGCGCGCGTCGGGGCCACGCCCTGCGGGGGGCCGCCAGGCCAGGACCGCACCCCACACCAGAGCCAGGCCTGCCCCGTGGCACCGCCTAGGGCCACGTCCCACGCCGCCAGGGGGCCGCGCGCCCGCACCACCGGGGGGCTGCGCCTGTGCGGCGGGGACGTGCCTGTGCTGCCAGGGGGCCAAACCCGCGCGCCGTCTGCGCCGCTGCTCGGAGGGCCGCGCCCGCGCCTCTTGGAGCCACGCCGCCGGCTGCTAAGGGAAGGAGAGGAGCAGTTAGGGTTTTTACCCTAACTGCCACCCTTATTAGGCCGCTGGCTGGCCTGCTGGGCTGCGCCTGGCTGCTGGGCGAGCCGACTGGGCCGCGCCTGGCCGGTTGGGTCGCTGGGCTATTCGGCCATATGTTTGAATGGGCTAAATTTACTCATTTTTATTTTCTATATATTTAAATACATGACTATCTTATTACTTGTATCACAGTTTTCAATCAGTATTTAGTATCTAAATTTAAATATTTAGACTGCTGATGTTATATATAATTGTACATATTTGTCTATTTTTTATTGTGAAAATGCAGACTTATTAGTGATTTATATTTTTATTTACATTTATAATTCATATATTTCGACTTGCTTTTATTTTTGTATTTTTTATGTGTGCATGAAAACATAGCATATTAATAAGTCGAAACATAATGGTCTTCATGCAAAATAAGATTGCATTTTTTAGGAAAAGCATAGGGTGATGGAGCCCTAAGCATTGACTGCGCTAAATTCTTTATAGAGTTTAGTAACCCAGAGACCGTGCTTTAGGCCGCATTTGAAATGCCTATCACTATAAGGTCTACATCTTTCGAGATGATTACCTATACGTGCTAACCAAAAAGATCACGGACCATGTAGGCGTCGCGGGCTATGGAGCCAGGCTGGACGCTGCGGTCATACTGACAACTAAAAGAATTCTTTTACTTAATTAAACGATGAATTCTCGCAAAATATGATGCATATATATTTAACTTGGGATTATTCAACACATGATCAAGATCTAAGCTTTGGCTGCAATAAGTTCTTGGAATTTATTTGTCTAGAGACCAAACTTTTAGACAGCAAAATGTTATTTGCTCATCAGTAAGAGGTCTACATCATATGATCATGATGATTACCTATGTGTTCTCTCAAGTAGATATGTTGGAGATGTGATGTTGATTATTCACCTTTATGGTGATTTCCATTTTATTTTTGAAATTTTGGTTAAGCACACGGTAGTAGAGTCTTAAGCATTGGCTGCGGTATGTTCTTTGAATATATCAGCCTAGAGACCATGCTTTCAGGCAGCAAAAGTTTTGCCCACTACTGGAAGATCTACTCCATTGTTTCATTACATGGAGATTATCTACGTTGTGTCCACCAATTTTCAAAAATCCTTTGGTACACTTTATGTGATAGCTAGAATTCTCCAACATATAAAGATATGATATTGCGGCATATTAAAACATCAGAAAAATAGTTAAGCCATTTGAAGGATAATAATTTGGGTTTTTTAAATTGGTGCCCTCAGTTTTGGTGGTGTGCTCGTTTGATGAACTCGCCTAATGGGCTTAATTATCCTTAATGTTCATTGGATATGTTCATTTCATTTTTGCATGATATGGGAATTCACCTCTTCATTTTGGAGGAAATGAGATGCTCTCTTTCTCTTATGGTTCTTATGAGAAGAACTTATGTGCTTTTGCGGCTTGATATGCAAGCGCAAAATGAATAGCAAAGAAAATCATAAGACATGTGGACTTATGAGTAAATGTCTACATAATGTTGTGGACTAAAACTTTGTATTCATATTTTTGCTTCAATTTGAGTTGTTGCATACTATCAGCATTTTTCTCCATTTATTCCAAACACATAATGAATAAGATGATGAACTTCTCTTGAAGGCTCATCATTATGCCAATGTTTTTGTGGTGCCTCTTGTGAGGTTCATAGTGTTTAGAATAATGTTGAGAACAACATGTGGTTCATTGGATTGACATGATTATCAATCTACGAACCCAGCTGACCATTGAAAATACAACAAGAAGTAAATATATAAGCACATTGAAAGAGAAGGACAATGAGTATGACAAACTCGTTTGTCATTACACTATACATGATATAGTGTTGTATGCCCAGGCATCTAATCTTGCATATTAAATCCCAATAGATGCATTCTACTCATGTAAGCTAAGATATGAAGTGTACTTCAATCTTCCATCTGACATGATAACAGTGGTTGATTGTGTAAATCATGATTTGTCCTAAATCACGTAACAACACTTCTCTTTCTAAGAGAAGACCACTTTGTTAGATCATTTGCTTTTGAGTATTATTCAAATGATCTATGAGATTTGGTATAATCTCATTATTATTGATATCACATTTATTGATGTTGTGATATGTTCAAGCTCATATGAATTTGAGTTTAACAAACTCATATATTGGAGTTGATCACTCATGTGATTTGAGTTGAACAAGCTCATCGATTAGAGTTGAACCAACTCATCAAGGGAGTTAAAGACTCATTGATTTGAGTAGTGCAAACTTGTATGGGGATTCTTCCAATTGAGGAAGAGACATGCAATGTGGAGAATTGAACCACAAGATATTCTGATATTCCTTTCGAAAGATGAAATAATATTTTGACAATCTCTTCGTGTGATATCATGATATGTTATTATCATGTCCCCTTTGGTATTGGAAGTATCAAGGATGTGTTGATATATCCTAATTGTTATCTTACCATATTATAGAGATATCCATATAATTTCTATCATGTGGAAACACAAGGTGATAGTGATGGATATTGCATATGTTTCTCAGAAACATTTCTTATGGACTGTATTCTACATACATCCTCCCATACAAAGTGCTGCATTTGTTATAACTTTTCATGTGATGGTACTTACCATGCTGGGTAAGACTGAATTGGTCATTCCATTGTTGGGATGAAATGAAAAGTTATGGGCAATTTTATTGGTCATGTTTTCCCATAAGATGGATACTTGATGAGTATCATTGGGAATGAGATTTTAAGTCCATCTTATGTTAAAATCTGATCTGAATTGGTTAAGTTCTTTGAATTGTTTCAAAAGAACGAGTGTGGTCCATTACATAGATGGTATGGACATTGAAGGCTTTTTATGGTTCTTTGGTGCATCTATATGATGACCTGAAGTGTGTCCTTTGGACAACATGTGACCATTAAGTAATGTCTCAAGTTTGAGCACATTAGCCTCCACACTACTGAATTTACCAAATGTGCTTACAATGATGATTGTTTGTCTTGGTATTCAAAATGATATCCATATTGGATATGACGAGTCTGTGATAGATTCGAAAATTTCAGATCGTAAATGACCATCAGGAATTGTTGGGGGCCTTCATCTTCCGAAGGTCCTCAAAAACATGGCTAACATGTTTTCCAAGTATAATATATATATAGGGACCTTCGGCCTTGGGATGAAGCTGTACACGATATGAAAAGCGCGGTTCGGGAGAAGGAGGAACCAGTTCCGAAGCTACCTGTGGAGAAGCTTTGGCTTAGCGGTGGAAAATGAAACCGACTTAAAGGAGAAAAGGCTGTCTAGTCCTTGATAGATTATCCCTAAGTCAATAGTAAATGTCAAGGGCATGGATGTAATTTTACACAGGCTGTGTCCAGTGCCTATAAATAGATGAACAGTAGCACCATACTGTTCACGCTGACTTGTATTCACTCGCATGTCACACCTGGATTTTCACCTTCTGTCAAGCCGAAGGTATAAATGAAATTCTATATTGTTCATGTTTATTCACGATGATATTATAAAAATATCCTAATGATGTCATATGATTATTCATGCTATTTTCCATGTTTCATATGCTTCTACTTTCATTATTATATACTAAGATGATGAAGGTATGTCTTTCATAACTTTCGTCTGAAGATCATTATATCCTAAGGGAGATAATGCTTCAAAGGACAAAGGTCTTTAACTATTAACATTTTGTGTTGCCTTGTTCTTAACTCATAGCATTTGAGAACAAGTCCCCAACATTCGCGCCTACCTCTGGTGAACTCATTCGACCACCTTCGGTAAGCTGTGACCTTCGTCATGCCGCCAAAGAAGGCTTCAGCGTTGGGGGCTGCATTGCAGCCACTAGATGTCAATCAGGAAACACTACGTGAAGCTAGAAGCCAAAAAAGGAAGGCTACAAGTCCAACGCCTCAGGAGGAGGAGCTGGACCAAGAGATAAGAGACCTCGAAGCCATCCATCAGCAGGTGCAAAGGAAGAAGGAGAAGATGCTTCGTCTTTTCGACCTATAGAAGAAGATCGATGAGGCTGCTGAGGAAATGTGTCATCTCACTCAAGATGACTAGGACCGAAGACCTCAACGTAGAGAGCTTCATCAGGACAAGTCCTACGATGACGATGAATGGTATGATGATTTCCATTATGGGAATTTTGCTTTTGATGATGCTTCTCCTCTGTCAGCAGAACTACAGGCTACCCCATGGCCCCTGTTGGGGACTTGTTCTCAAATGCTATGAATTAAGAACAAGGCAACATAAAATGTTAAATATTAATGCCCTTCGTCCGCTGAAGCATTATTTCCCCAAGGATTTAATGAACTTCGGACGAAGACCATGAGTGAAATATCACGAAGGTCATACCTTCGTGATTAAACTTACAAAATAATATGAAATAATATACAAAACATGAGACATTAAAGACAAACGTATTAAAAATAAGTAACATCATTCACATATGTTATTATATGAACATAAAAATGTCAGAACATAGAATTTAAGTACATTTATACCTTCTCCTTGACCAATAATAATTCCCGGGCAATGCGTTTGCAATTACAGGAATGCGTGAACAGTAAAGGAATACTGTTCACTATTTATAGACATAGGACACAGCCTGTAAAGAATTACAATCATGCCCCTTATAAAAGTTTACAACAATGACTCAGACCCTTATGGGCTAAAAGGTCATTCTATCTTTAAGTCGGTTCGATCCTTCGTCTTCGGGCATGCTATAACACCGAAGCTTCATGAGTGGTAGCTTCGGTCATCATGTATAAGCAGCTTTAGCCAAAGCTGTTTCTTCCTGCAGGACCTTCGGCGACGAAGCATGGTCCCAACAGTAGCCCCTTCGCGGTGCTAGATCGTTTTTCGTAACGAGCTTGATCCGTGAAAAAAGTCTCTTAGGCTTCGGGAAGCCTAAGGTCCAAAAAACACCTTCCCTGAGCTCGTTGCCGAGAAACGATACAGTTTTCGAGCACGGAGCGGTCCTACCATGCTGGTTGACCTTCTTGGTTTTTGCGGCCCACCGCGCAGTGGGTGCGAGTGACTGTTTGCCCGGTGAAAACATCCTGACGATTCACCTTCTTACCTGCAGCACTATATAAACAGACTGGTAGGTGTGAAGTTACCACAGCATTCATTGCTATTGCACTGTTTTGCTGCCAAAAATTTAACCATAGCTGAAGCTTGATTTTTGCATTCAAAAGGAAGCTCCAGTTTGGTTTGTGCTTCGTCACGAGGATAGCTTCGAAAAAAAGGTTATTGACTTCCAAAGAATTTTTTTAAGAAAATTTAAAATCAAATGGCCAGAATACGCTCCACTGCTAGGGTTGAGCGTGATGGAGACGAGACCGAATCCGTTGAAACTGTTCCGATTTCTGAAGCGATGAGGCGTTCCAGGCTGTTTCCATCTGAAGACACACCTGCTGCCGAAGCAACACAAGCTGATGTTGAAGAAGTTGGTTCCGAAGATGAGTACAACTGCGGGATGCCAAGCAAACCTAGTCATTTGGACTTTGGAAAGTCCACCATCTCTGAAGCTGATCTTCCAAAAATGGTGAAGCTGGGCTACTTTAGTGAAACAAAAAAGGAGCTGGTTCATTTTGGCGGGGAGGAGATTACTCCGAAGCCGGAAAAGAATGAAGTGGTTGTGTTCAAAAGCTTCTTTAAAGCAGGATTAAGATTTTCTTTGAATGGAATGATTGCTGATGTGTTGAAGAAGTTTGGGGTTTACCTTCATCAGCTGACCCCTAACGCTATTGTTAGATTAAGTGTTTATATTTGGGCCCTTCGTAGCCAGGGAGTGGAACTGTTCGGTGAAGGTTTCTGTCGAGTCCATGAACTACACTATCAGACTAAAGCCAGAGGAGATGGTCTTCATGAGAATTTTGGATGTTACAACTTTGCTTATCGCAAAACTTTGAAGTTTCCAGTAATAAGCTACCGAAGCAAATGGCCAGCCGGATGGAAATCTGAGTGGTTTTATGTTAAAGTTGATAAAGATGAAGATAAATTGGTCCAGAGTCCACTAGAGCTAACCTTCGGAGAAACGAGGCCCCGATGCAACATGATAAGTGGAAGCCCGAGCCAAATTGATTTAGCTGAATTTCGCGTGATTTCAGATCATATTGGCACTAGAGACTTGGTGCAGGAATTTCTGGCTTTTAAAGTGTTTCCAACAATGAGGGATTGGGAGATGCCGAAGCTGGAGGGAGAAAAGAAAAAGGGAGAATTTGTTCGATTGTCGTATTACTACAAGTTTAAAAAACACTTTAAAAAGCCCTGCCAAGAGTGGCTGGACACAATCAAGATTATGTGCAACGATATCCTCGGAAATTACTCTAAGAAAGAAGATCAGTTGATGACTGCAGCCTTCAGCACTCGTCCGAAGTGAAGATTGAATCGTGTGCTAGATGCTTTGAATTTTGATTACCCTGATTACGAGCAACTGGGCAGAGATGCTGAAGGCCCAAAGAGAAAGAGGATTGCCAGCACCCTGGACAAAGAAAGCACCAAATTGGCCAAAAAGGAAAAAGAAATTTCTGAAAAACTGAGCCCTGGACCGAGGGTAGCTGTTTCAAGGAAAAGAAAATATACATCTCCAAAACCTGCATCTCCAAAACCAAAGACGTCGGCCCAGGAGGAGGAAGCTCCTGCGACACCTTCTGCTGCCGAAGTGGAAGAGATTCTGAAGGTAATGACTGAACCTTTGCCTGTCAAGCTAAGCCCGCTGGCGCTAGAACTGACGAAATTTTTTCAGAAGGGCAAAGAAGCTTCGACAGCAGAAAGTCCCACAAAGCCGAAAAAATGAAGAATTATCCAAGTGGCTGATGTCATTCATCAGACACCGCCACCGACCTCGGCGTTAAAAATTGTCACTGCCGATCCCACGGCCATCGGAGCCGAAACCGGAGGAGCCGAAGCCACCGGAGCCGAAGCCACCGGGGCCGAAACCGGGACCAACGAAGATCCTAACCTGGAAACTACACTTGAAGATATTGACAATATGCTTCTGAGAATGGCTGAAGAAGAATTTGCTGTGGTTACAGTGAACACGGCAACAAAAAAAGGAAAAGAGCAGATTGAAGACATTTTGGAAAAAGAAGATTTTAATTTTCAATATATACTTGGACAAGAGTTGTCAGACGCTGAAAAAGAAGAGCTGAAGAAATATGCTATATCCTGTGGATACAAACCAGGGTCTCTACTATTTGGTGGAGTCAATGAAGGGAAGCTGAGATGCCTTCGGAACCGAACAGAGGCCAAGGTTGTTAGGACCTTCTCCAAAAGCGTTGGCCTGCCGAAGATTGAAGCGGACCTCTGCAGGTACCAGCGACAGCATATCGCCGGTAGCTTGCTCTATGCTAATTTCAAGGTAAAAAAGTCTCGATTTTTTATTATTATATATTTTTTATTTTGGATTAAGTTGTTTTCTGACGAAGGTTGTTTTGGCAGAGTATACTTCTAAGTAAAGTGCTGAGAATGCAACAAGATCTCAAAGATGAAAAGAACGAAGCTACTATCAAAGATCTAGAAAACAAAGTCAAAAATTACGAAGCTGCTCTGAAGGAAAAAGACTCCGTTGTCCAAGATCTTAAAATCAAAGTTAAAGATCACGAAGCTGCCTTGGAAAAGAAGGACTTCGTCATTCATTCTATGGAAGGTTCATTGGCTGAAGCCCAAGTCAAAAATAACAGGTTAAACAATGAATTACTCAAAAAGTCAGAAAAATCTGAACTGGAAAAGAAGAACCTCGAAACAAATCTCAAGACCGAAATCGAGAAGAATTCAAATTTGCAAAAATCATTGAAGGAGCTTCAGGAGAAATGCTTAAATTTCGGTAGCCGATGCGTGCAGCGGCTGAAGGATGTGTTTCACTCAATTGGAGCCAGCTCTGATACATTTACACCTTCAGCTGAGAACCTGCCCAGCACTCTAGAATACATTGAAGGCGAGGTTGATGCACTTGACGAAATTATTGCTGGGCATGCTGACTTCTGCGCCCTGCTAGCTTCTCGAGGCACAGCCACCGCTTTTCTGAAGGCTGGCTGTAAGCACGGAAAAATTGTAAATAGGCCAAACTTCAGCTTGTCACCAGCAGATTTGGTTGACATCCCAAGCCTAGCCCGAAGCATTGGAAACAGATTTATGACTCAGATTTGGGTAAATGGCGGGCGAAAAATGGCTGGTGACGAAGCTCGGAGCCACCTTAAGCCGGTGAGAAACTTATACTTGTTACTTTCACCTTCTCCTTGAAATTTGCACCTTTCTTATTCTGCTTTAATATGTGCAGGATGATGAAGTTGAAGAATGACGGGCTGAAGCTTAACAGTTGCTATAAAAGACTTTCCTGCAAAAAATTCTGAAGAGATCTTTGTAATATAATTGTGGAAAAAACTTATGTAAATTTGTGCATACCTTGTAATATATCTTTTCTCCTTTATCCGTGTACAATCTGCTTTGCTGTGAACGAAACTTTTACTTTTGAGCCGAAGGCGAAAAACACCTTCCCTTCTTTTCGTACACAACGAAGCATGAAAATTTCCTCTTTCTCCGAAGCTTTTCCTCATAGCCAAAGCATCTGCCTTTTCTGTATGATACGATGATGATGATCCTATATATGTCTAAATGGATGTTTATGAATGCAAATGTCATGATGTAATGCATTGTGCAAATGATTATTTGAATGTACATCCAAAAAACCATAATCATAGCCCTCATTCCCTTGGGAATGACTCAAATCTTTTTGCCATTTATTTTTCGGCTTCACCGTTTACTTTTCGGTGTATCAGCGCTGACTTTTCGCTGTAAGCCTCCCTTAGGAGCTTCTTCGCCTTTTACTTTCGGTGGAATCAGCGTTTATTTTTCGCTGTAAGCCTCCCTTAGGAGCTTCTTCGCCTTTTACTTTCGGCGGAATCAGCGTTTATTTTTCGCTGTAAGCTCTGCATTCCCTTGGGAACGACTTTTGTGCTTCTCCTTCTTTTCTTTTTCCATTGCACTCGATGGTGCGTTGTCAGCTTTTACATTTACATTTTTGGGGGATATCACTCTTATAGAATTGAAATAAGGAACAGAAAAATTACATGTTGTGGCCCCATTAAAAACCTTTCTCCCCCTTTGGAAAGGAAAAGGGTGCCATAAGGAAAAACTAAAAAATAAAAAAAAGATTACATCAAGTTACACATAATACCGCCGAAGCTCATCCGCATTCCACGATCTAGGAATGTCGTTGCCGTCCATATCCTTTAATCTGTAGGAACCGGGTCTTGACGAAGATACTACCAGAAAGGGGCCTTCCCATTTTAGTTGTAGTTTGCCCACTGTGTCTGGGTTGGCCACTCTTCGAAGCACCAAATGTCCTGGCTTAATGTTATTCAACCGAACCTTTCTATCACGCCATTTTATTGTTTTGGCTTGGTATTTATTGATGTTTTCCACAGCCTGAAGCCTGATTCCTTCTATAACATCTTTGTCCACAGAACAATCAGCTTCGTCTATCGCCGAAGCTACTGTTCTTATTGATCCTGCCTTAGCCTCTTCTGGGGTTATTGCTTCATCACCAAACAACAATTTGAATGGTGTAAAACCTGTTGACCTTGATACTGTTGTGTTGTGGCTCCACACCACTTTAATTAATTCTTCTGGCCACTTTCCCCTTGGCTGATTGAATATTAACTTCATTATTCCTGTCATTATGATGCCATTAGCCCTTTCAACTAGTCCATTTGATTCCGGATGTCGAACTGACGCAAAATGGATCTTTGTGCCAATTTGTTCACAAAATTCTTTGAAAGCTTCGGAGTCAAACTGCGTTCCATTGTCCACAGTGATAGCCTTCGGTACTCCGAAGCGACAAACAATGTTTTGCCAGAAAAACTTTTGAACAGTAACCGAAGTTATTGTGGCTAAAGGCTTTGCCTCAATCTATTTAGAAAAATATTCCACTGCCACTACAACATATCTTAAATTCCCTTGTGCTGGTGGTAGCGGACCTAACAAATCAAGGCCCCACCTTTGCAACGGCCAAGTGGGTTGTATTAACTGAGTTAGAGATGAAGGTTGTTTTTGATCTCTTGCACATTTCTGACAACCTTCGCACTTTTGGACTAGTTCCGCTGCATCCGAAGCTGCTTTTGGCCAATAAAATCCTTGGTGAAAAACTTTTCCCAGCAAAGGCCTAGATCCAATGTGAGATCCACACAAGCCTGCATGTATTTCCTTCATCAATTCTATACCTTCGGCTCTAGATAAACATTTGAGTAACGGAGAGCAGACACCATGCTTGTACAGCTCCCCTTCTATTATTACATATGGACGAGCTCTTGCCTCTATTCTCTTGTTATAAGCTTCGTCATCTGAAAGGAAATTACCCTTAAGGTAAGAGATGATCTCAGTTCTCCAGTCTTCACTATAAACAGGAGATATGTTGAGGACCGCTCTTTCAAGAAGTTCAACCGAAGGTGCTTTTATTGTTTCAAAAAATACTTCCGAAGGTAAGGGCAGCCCCTGTGCTGCTTACTTGGCTAGCAAATCAGCATGCTCATTTTCTCCTCGAGGAATATTTTTTACAGAAAACCCTTCAAAGGAAGCTTCAATCCTTCGGACAGTATCTAGATACTTCTCAAGCTTCGGGTCTCTTGCCTTACAACTCTTGTCAATATGACCAGAGATAACATGGGAATCAGTTTTAAGAACCGCCCTTCTGATTCCCATTGCCTTTAACTTCCGAAGACCCAAAAGTAAAGCTTCGTACTCAGCAATGTTATTTGTGCAGCTAAAATCAAATCTTGCTGCGTAGCAAGTTTTAACTTTATTTGGAGGGTGCGACCAACACAGCGGCTGCTCCTGCTCTGAAGGTTCCCCAAGAACCATCGCAGAATACTGTCCATGCTTCGGCATCTTTATTTGCCTCTTCTACTTGAGCCCCTGACGTCCAGTCAGCAATGAAGTCAGCTAACGCCTGGGACTGAATTGAAGATTTGTGTACATAATCAATGCATAATTCATTAAGTTCTGCAGCCCACTTTCCAATCCTTCCAGTAGCTTCTCTATTTCTCATAATATCCTTCAATGGTTGTGAAGAAGGGACAATTATATTGTATGCTTGGAAATAATGCCGAAGCTTTCTAGAAGCCATCAAAACAGCATATAGCACCTTCTCCAATTTTGTATAATTTTTCTTTGATAAACTAAGAACTTCAGATACAAAGTATATTGGAGCTTGCTTCTTGATTTGCCCTTCAAGCTTCTCTTGGACAAGTGCCGCACTTACCGCTGAGTGCGAGGCTGCCACATATAACAACAGAGGAGCCCCTGGCGTTGGTGGAGTTAGCGTTGTTAAGTTTATCAAATATTGCTTCAGCTCTTCGAAGGTTCTCTGCTGGACCGGTCCCCATTGAAAAACTTCGGCTGACTTCAGCACTTCAAAAAATGGTAAATTTCTCTCTGCTGATCTAGATATGAATCTGTTGAGAGATGCCAGTCTTCCTGTCAATCTTTGAGCCCCCTTCTTTGTACTGGGTGGTTCCATTCGAAGGATAGCTTCGATTTTATTTGGATTAGCCTCAATCCCTTTTGTTGAAACTAGGCAGCCAAGAAATTTCCCTTTCTTCACCCCGAAGACACATTTTTCTGGATTCAACATTAAACCGTCCTGTCTGAAATTAGCGAAGGTTTCCTGGAGGTCAGTAATGTGATTCTCTTGCTTCGTGCTTTTTACAATGATATCATCAACATAAGTTAACACATTTCTGCCTATCTGAGACCGAGGAACCTTCGCTGTCATTCCGTTGAAGCTTCCTCCAGCATTCTTGAGCCCCTCAGGCATCCGAAGGTAACAATATGTTCCACTAGGGGTTATGAAGCTGGTCTTCGGCTCATCCTCCTTCTTCATCCAGATTTGATGATAACCTGAATAACAGTCCAGCAGACTCATAAGCTCTGATGAAGCTGCTGCATCAACTAAGGAATCTATTCTTGGCAATGGAAACTCATCCTTCGGACAGGCCTTGTTGAGATCAGTAAAATCGATACACATTCCCCATTTACCATTAGCCTTTTTTACCATAACAGTGTTAGCCAGCCATTCTGGGTATTTTACCTCTCTGATAACTCCAGCACTGAGAAGTCTTTTCACTTCATTTCGAGCATCTTCGGCCTTGTCATCAGACATCTTCCGAAGCCTCTGCTTTCTGGGTCTGAAGGATGGATCAACATTAAGCGAATGTTCAATAACATCCCTGTTAACTCCGCAAATATCATTAGCCGACCATGCAAAGACATCTTTGTTGTTGAACAAGAATCTTATCAAGGTTTTCTCTTGTTCCTCAGACAATTGAGATCCCAGCAGCACCTTCTGCTCTGCGATATCTTCGTATAAAAGCATGGGTTTCAGCTGATCGACCGAAGCAGCCTTCTCCCTTCTATGCTTGTACTGCTCACAAGCTTCGACTTCATCTATGTTATGGATTGCCTTGGAATCAGTCCAATTCCCTTCGGCCTTTCTGGCGGCTTCCTGACTCCCATAAATAGCAATAGGTCCCTGATCCAAAGGTATCTTCATGCAAAGATATGCTGGATGAAGAATTGCTTCGAAAGCATTGAGTGTTCCGCGACCAATGATAGCATTGTAAGGATACTCCATGTCAACAATGTCAAACACAATTTGCTCAGTCCTTGTGTTGTTGACGAATCCGAAGGTTACTGGCATGGTAATCTTACCAAGTGCTACAATCTGCCGCCCTCCGAAGCCACAAAGAGGGTGCGTAGCATCATGAATCTTGTCTTCGGGCTCTTGCATTTGTCTGAAGGCCTTAGCAAATATGATATCTGCTGCACTACCTGTATCAACCAAAACATTATGGACCAGAAATCCTTTGATCACACAAGAAATAACCATGACATCATTGTGTGGGTAATCCTTGAGCTGAAGATCCTCTTGAGAAAAGGTAATTGGGATGTGAGACCATCTTGATTTGATGAAGGGTCCTTGTACCCCTACATGTTGTACTCTTCTCTGTGCCTCCTTCTTCTGTTTCTTGTTAGCCGGCTCTGAGCATGAACCGCCTGTTATCGGGAGAATCAGCTTCGGAGCCGAAGCAGTTCCAGCTTGGTTCTTGAACGAAGCCATTGTCTCAGGAAAGTGGAAGTGAGTTCACCGGAGGTGGGCGCCAATGTTGGGGACTTGTTCTCAAATGCTATGAATTAAGAACAAGGCAACATAAAATGTTAAATATTAATGCCCTTCGTCCGCTGAAGCATTATTTCCCCAAGGATTTAATGAACTTCGGACGAAGACCATGAGTGAAATATCACGAAGGTCATACCTTCATGATTAAACTTACAAAATAATATGAAATAATATACAAAACATGAGACATTAAAGACAAACGTATCAGAAATAAGTAACATCATTCACATATGTTATTATATGAACATAAAAATGTCAGAACATAGAATTTAAGTACATTTATACCTTCTCCTTGACCAATAATAATTCCCGGGCAATGCGTTTGCAATTACAGGAATGCGTGAACAGTAAAGGAATACTGTTCACTGTTTATAGATACAGGACACAGCCTGTAAAGAATTACAATCATGCCCCTTATAGAAGTTTACAACAATGACTCAGACCCTTATGGGCTAAAAGGTCATTCTATCTTTAAGTCGGTTCAATCCTTCGTCTTCAGGCATGCTATAACACCGAAGCTTCATGAGTGGTAGCTTCGGTCATCATGTATAAGCAGCTTTAGCCGAAGCTGTTTCTTCCTGCAGGACCTTCGGCGACGAAGCATGGTCCCAACAGCCCCCATCATACAAGCCACCCCAGCTCCCCATGTATGATGGGCACTCAGATCTGAAGCAGCTTCTGATGAGCTACGAAGCAACCATATCTTTGTATGGGAGCAATACCGCAGTCATGGCGAAATCCTTCGTCATGGCAGTCAAGAATGTTGCACAAACCTGGTACTCCTCTCTTCGGCCAGGAACAATCACATCATGGCAGAAGCTGAAGGACATGCTGATCACTAGTTTCCAAGGGTTTCAGACGAAGCCGGTTACTGCTCAAGCTTTGTTCTAGTGCACACAAGACCACGAAGAATACCTCCAGGCGTATGTCCGAAGGTTCTTGCATCTGAGAGCACAAGCACCCACAATGCCCAATGAAATCGTCATTGAGGCCATGATCAAAGGGCTTCAGCTAGGACCTACGACTCAATACTTCGCCAGGAAACCCCCTCAGACACTGGAGAAGCTGCTTCAGAAGATGGATGAGTACATCCGGGCCGATAATGATTTCCGCCAGAGAAGGGAAGAAGCTTATAGGTTTTCTAAGATGACTAGGGGCTTTGGAGGAAGACTCCACCCTAGGCATGTCAGATCAATCCACAACTCCAGTCAGAGTGATGACAGAGGAAGCCAGTTTCAGAGGCCACATCATAGTTCACAGTCTTCAGGGCAGCAGTAGAGCTCTTTCAGGCCACCAGCCCCAAGGGGCAGAGGCGGCAGGGGCTTCAGAGGAAGATATGGGGATCAGCCCAGGAAACTCTACTGCTTATTCTGTGGTGAGGACAAGGGCCACTACAAGAACATGCCAGGTCACCATCCAGAAGCAAAAAGAGATTGCCGAAGTAGAAGCGCGACATAATCAGCTGAAGCAGGTTTTACACACTGCTTCGTGCTACTCTCCCTATATACCAGAATACGTGGGTAATCAACCTGCAGCTTCTGTTGCTTTGGCAAGTCATTCACAAGCTTCCTGGCCCTAGCTCCCACTACCACCACCATTGCCACCTACTCATACCCGAAGCCAGCAGCCAGAAGGGCACCAGCACGCCCAACAGCAGTGTGACTTTAGGGAGGAGTCCGAAGCTCGTACAGTCAACAACACTATACCAGAGTCGAAGCATATATACTGAGGAATATCCTACTTTTGATGTACTTTTATCTTTTATGCCATTTTATTTTCTATGTGAGAAACAAGTAATGAAGAACTTACTTTCAATTTCTTGTAATAATTGTGCCTATACCAGAGTGAAATATATCTCCTTCCTAGATTTACGAAGCTCGAAAGGCGTCTCTAAGGAAACAAAGTAAATTTTAAAACTCAAAAGTCGTTCCTAAGGGAATGCAGAGCCAAAGATTACAATCTGAAGCTTCAAAAGTCGTTCCTAAGAGAGCGCAGTGTAAGTTTTCTGCTCAAAAGTCGTTCCTAAGGGAATGCAAAGCCAAAAATTGCAATCCGAAGCTGCAAAAGTCATTCCTAAGGGAGCGCAACGTAAGTTTTCTACTCAAAAGTCGTTCCTAAGGGGATGCAGAGCCAAATACCACCGAAATATAAGGTGAAGAAGCTCAAAAGTCATTCCTAAGGGGATGCAGAGCTTAAATGCCACCGAAATAGAAGGTGAAGAAGCTCAAAAGTCATTCCTAAGAGGATGCAGAGCTTAAAGACTCAAAAGACGTTCCTAAGGGGATGCAGAGTCTTGTGTACTTCAGTGTGGGCGCATGGGTGTGTGTCTTCGGCATCCTCACCATTTTGCATCATATCATCACATCATTTCGCATAACATTACATCATACATCATATTGCATTAACGACACAAAAACTGAATACGAAGCAAACTTTCGGCAAATGCTTCGTCAAAATGAAAATGTGCTGAGGCACGAAGTAAGCTTCGAGAAATACAGTTTTATCAGACTTGCCCTAGAAGGGCTCTTTCTTTACGAAGCATGAAAAGAAGGGAAGATATTTTTTCGCCGAAGGCTAAAAAATGGTAGGTGTGCAAATTTCACGCATCGTAATGAAATATATTACAGTAATTTACATGTTTCATCAATTGTTCCACACACCAAATGTTACATAGTATTTTTACAATAAAGTTACAAAGTATTATTACAACAGTCTACTCTTCTCTAAGGATCTTTTCTGTGGCTTCGTTTAATAACTTGTCGACAACTTCGTCGATAATAGAATTTGCAAGGCTCATAACGACCAGTGCTTCCTTCATCTCCGGATCAGCCAGGGGATTGTACGGCTCCGGCAGCGGTGATAGCTCAACTGTAATAGATAAACTATTAGTTCGATGCCATAAAGTAAGTACCAAAGTTAAAATTCAAAAAACAATACCTATGCGCCTTTCACGCTCAGCAGCCTCTTCAGTTCACCTAGCTTCTTCTCGGGCGTCATGGGTGTCTTTTTTATTCTTTTTTATAATTTCATGGGCCAATTCTCGGCCACCGTTCACCCAGACATCATAATAAAATTTTCCGCCCATCAAAGTCGCTTCGGTTGAAGGATCTTTTGTATCGTCTATGGAGAAGGCATCTTCGGCATTCGCTGCAGCTTTCACGTGTTCGCATCCAGCCTTCTCCAGAATAGCTGCGACTCCCCGGGTGCCGGAGAAAGCACAAATATCTCCATGATCATTCAAAATCTCCTCAAAAGCTTTGGCTTCCCCGCTTATTGAAAGTCGCCTAGAGGGGGGTGAATAGGGCAACACTAAAATTTACAAAGTTAATCATAACTACAAGTCGGGTTAGCGTTAGAAATATAAGCGAGTCCGAGAGAGAGGGTGAAAAACAAATCGCAAGCAAATGAAGAGTGAGACACAAGGATTTGTTTTACCGAGGTTCGGTTCTTGCAAACTTACTCCCCGTTGAGGTGGTCACAAAGATCGGGTCTCTTTCAACCCTTTCCCTCTCTCAAACGGTCACTTAGACCGAGTGAGCTTCTCTTCTCAATCACACGGGACACTAAGTCCCCGCAAGGACCACCACACAATTGGTGTCTCTTGCCTTGGTTACAATTGAGTTTGTCACAAGAAAGAGTGAGAAAGAAAAGAAGCAATCCAAGCGCAAGAGCTCAAATGAACACAAGTCACTCTCTCACTAGTCACTATTGATTGGAATTGAACTAGAGACTTGGGAGAGGATTTGATCTTTTTGGTGTGTCTTGTATTGAATGCTATAGCTCTTGTAATGTGTAGAATGTTGGAAACTTGGATGCAATTGAATGTGGGGTGGTTGGGGTATTTATAGCCCTAACCACCAAAATGTGGCCGTTGGAAGACTGCTGTCGCATGGCGCACCGGACAGTCCGGTGCGCCACTGGACACTGTCCGATACGCCAGCCACGTCAGCCAGCCGTTGGGGTTCGACCGTTGGAGCTCTGACTTGTGGGGCCTCTGGGCTGTCCGGTGGTGCACCGGACAAGTCCTGTAGACTGTCCGGTGCGCCTGCTGCACGTGCTCTGGCCTCTGCGCGCGCAGGCGCGCATTAAATGCGTTGCAGTCGACCATTGTGCGCGAATTAGCCGTTGCTCCGCTGGCACACCGGACAGTCCGGTGTGCCACCGGACACTGTCCGGTGCATACACCGGACGGTCCGGTGAATTATAGCGGAGCGGCCTCCATTTTCCCGAAGGTAGCGAGTTCAGCGTCGGGTTCCCTGGTGCACCGGACACTGTCCAGTGGTGCACCGGACACTGTCCGGTGGCACACCGGACAGTCCAGTGCGCCAGACCAGGGCACACTTCGGTTGTCTTTGGCTCTCTTTGTTTGAACCAATCTTTGGTCTTTTTATTGGCTTGTTGTGAACCTTTGGCACCTGTAGAACTTATAGACTAGAGCAAACTAGTTAGTCCAATTATTTGTGTTGGGCAATTCAACCACCAAAATCTATTTAGGAAAAGGTGTAAGCCTATTTCCCTTTCACTTATCCACTCAATGGCGCCTTCTGGGTTGCCTCGAATGAAGTTCTCCTCAGAGGAGTAGGCTCCAACTTTTGCAAAGCTATTTTTCAAATTTTTCACGTAGTCCAAGGATTTTTCGAAGCATCTTTCCTGGGATTCGCGAAGCTCCTCAATATTTTTCTCCAGCCTGGCCTTCCACCATTCACTTATTTCTTGGTTGGCCTTCGTGACTTCACAATTTTCTTTGGCTTTGGCCAGTTGTTTCCGAAGGTCTTCAACCTCGGCTTTTTGGGCTTCGGCCTGAGCATTGTACTTAGCTTCGTCTTCTTTCATTTTGCTCACCAATGAAATTAAAATTTTGTCTTTCTCTAGACCTTCGTTTCTCAGCTCAATTACCTCTGAGCGAAGGTTGCTGAGAGCTATTGTACAACTTTCGTCTTCGGCGCCCTTTTGTGCCCTCAAGGCATTGATAAGAATCAAGCCCTGCAAAGAAAAATAAAAAATTAAGCATGACAATAAAATACTTCATTTCCAACTTTAAAGTTAACAGCTTCTATACCTTTATACTGTTGTATGCAAGGCTATCAGCAAGATCATCCTTCGACATGGTCAAAAGGCCTTCCTCGAGCTTCAGAAATCCCATACTTGTGGCTATCTCCCGGCAAACGGATATTTCTTTGTTATCCGGGAGACAGTATAGGAAATCATCTTCGTTAGTCCCAATGAACACTAAAGCCCCCTTCGGATATTTTAGTTTCTGGGCATAGTGTCTGGCTTCTAGGATTTCTTCTCCGAATAATTTTTTCCCCGAAGCATGTCAAATAATGTAATCAACATCTTCGAACGAAGCTTTGGGGCAGGAGATTTTGCTTTTTCCGTCATATCTTGCCCTGCTGTCATGTCAGTATCTGAAGTTTGTTGCTCAGCTTTATCTCCAGACGCGACAGCCTTCGTTTTAATGGGCACTGAAGGCCCAGCTTCAGCTTCGGCCTGGACCTTGGCAACTTTGGCAACTTTCTTAATAGGAGCAGGGGTCAAGGTTTTTGTAGTCTCCATGACATCGTCTAGCACGCTGGCCATCCTCCTTCTCTTGGGAGTTGTGGTAGGAGCCTTTGTCATCTTCGGCAATTCTGCCTCTACCGGTGGGCTCAAATTTTTTGGCATCATCATTGTTTCTTCCAATTTTGGCTCTCTGGCCGTATCATCCTTGGCTTCGACTGGCTAGACTGTAGGCACCTTCGGCACTACAATCGATTCTTCAGCGCTCTGCATGGTGGGAGCTACTTGTTTTGCTTCGACAGTTGAAGAGGTCCCTTCGCCAAATTCAGGCACTATGGCCGGTTCAATATATCGCGACCGGTGGGTCAAGACCTTCATTTTCTTGCCCTTCGGCACAGCAGTGGTGACTGAAGCGACAGTTTTTCTCTTCTTTCCTTGCCTTCACAGTGGGAAGTGATAATTAAGGTATATGAAGCCAATTGCATCAAACACCCTGTTCAATCTTTTCTTGCCTTGACCCCAAAAGCTATGGACAAGGCATCATCTTCGGCCTTGGAGTATGACCCAAGCAGTTCGTCGCTGGTAGCTTCAATGCATTTCAACCAGTCATCATTAGGTTCGTCAAACTTCTCTTTAAATCTGAAGGTATATTTCAATCGAACCAGACCACTTTCACTAGATTCAGCAGTAGTCTCCTTCGGCATTTCCTAGCTATCCACAAGTGGCCACACTCTATAGGCTATGTGCTCTTGGACTATATCTCTTGTGTCAATGAAGGCACAAACATTGCTAAAGGCCTTCTGGCATGCTTCAACGTCACCTTCAATAGCCACCTTCGGCCTTCGGAGGCCAAAGCGAAACCAGATAGGGCGCTGGATGATTTCCTTGATATCCTTTCTTTCAATCAGATCATTTTTAACATAAAACCACTCCTCCATCCAGGCCCCGGGCCATCTTTTCCGGTATGTTGGTATCGGGTAGCTTGCATTAGAGCGGGCAATGAACCCATATCAATCAAAGTTATTGTGGTATTGTTCTTTGCTGGTAGCCTTCGTCTCATATAATAGCTCGTGCATATTGTAGAAGCACTTCGCGCTCGGCGCCAGCCCCTGGCTCCTTACAGCCCAGACAAACATCCCCATCCTAATTATAGCTTTGGGGGTAATCTGATGAAGAAAGATCTAGAATATCTTTAATACTTCAACCCCTAATTTGCTCAGTGAGAACCGAAGGCCTGCCTTCAAGAAGCTTCGGTAAGTAACAACTTCATTTTCCTAAGGAGCAAGGGTAGTGCAGTCTCCTCCAACCCTCACAATAGACATGTCGCGAAAATATCTTCCTCTCATGGTGTCAATATGACTTTGTTTGATGGTCTATTTTCCAAAGATAGTATGGCTTGGCCGCCAGGGCCGGTCCTCAGAATCTTCATCTCCACTCTCCACATCATAACTATCACTGTCATCAGAATCTTCAGACAAACCCTCCATTATCTCCTTAGTAATTTTCTCTGTATTCGTCTTTGCCATAGACTCATAAAACCCAGCAATAAAAGGGTCTGCAACTTTCTTTTCTTCATACAACTTCTTCTCCTTAGTCAGCTTCTTCTCCTCAGTCATCTTCTTCTCCTCAGACATGGAGCAAGCACGTCTTTAAACCGAAGCTCGAAAATCAGGCGAGAGCTTATGAGCAAGAGCTAAAAATTTGAGAAAACAACGTGAGAGCACCTAGAGGGGGGGTGAATAGGTGATCCTGTAAAATTCAACTCTAAATAGCCACAAAACTTGGTTATAGAAATGTTAGTGCGACTAAGTAGTTGAGAAGCGAGTTCTTGTGGGCAAAACAATCACAAAGAGATCAACACAAGAGACACACGATTTTATCCCATGGTTCGACCAAGTAATACTTGCCTACTTCCACGTTGTGGTGTCCCAATGGACGAGGGTTGCACTCAACCCCTTTCAAGTGATCCAATGATCAACTTGAATACCACGACTTTTCTTCCTTATCTCTTTTTCCCATTTGCGAGGAATCTCCACAAGTTGGAGTCTCTCGCCCTTACAACAAAGATCACAATAAAAGCACAAGAGTAAGGTTGGGGAGCAACGCACACAAATCTGCAGCACACACACGCACACAAGCCAAGACTTGAGCTTAAAATGAAGCACAACGAGTTCACAACTAGAACGGAGCTCAAATCACTAACACAATCGATCAAGTGCGCGGAGACGGAGTGTGGGAGACTTAGAATGCTTAGTGAATGCTTGGGTTACTCCTCCATGTGCCTAGGGGTCCCTTTTATAGCCCCAAGGCAGCTAGGAGCCGTTGGAGACCAACAAGGAAGGCTAAGATTGCCTTCTATTGGGTGGCGCACCGGACTGTCCGGTGCGCCACTGGACAGTCACTATAGACAGTCCAGTGCAGATCTCCTTCCTATTCTGGCACAGACGACCGTTGTAGATTCGTGGCAGTTGGCGCACCAGACAGTCCAGTGCCCCTGCCGACCGTTGGAGCGGGCCACACGTCGCCCGTGGATTGCGCAGTCGACCGTTGACTCACCAGACAGTCCGGTGCACCACCGGATAGTCCGGTGAATTTTAGCCGTACGCCGTTGATCCTTTTCCTGAGAGCGACGACTTCGCCGCGGACGACTCATCGACAGTCCGGTGCACCACTGGATAGTCCGGTGAATTATAGTCGTACACCGCCGTCGAGTCTCGAGAGCGGCCAGCTCACCTTGGACTCGCCTGGCGCACCGAACACTGTCCGGTGCACCCAGACCGAGCAGGAGTTGGCTACACAGCCAACTCTTTTCCAATTCCTTTTCTCCTATTTCTAGCACTTAGACAATATATGTTAGTACTCAAAACAATGTACTAAGTCTAGAAACATACCTTGTTACATGATTTGCACTTCTTCAATCTTTGGCACATTCAGAACTTAGAGAATGTGTGTTGGGCTCTTAATCACCAAAACATTATAGAAATGGCCCAAAGGCACATTTCCCTTTCAATCTCCCCCTTTTTGGTGATTTATGCCAACACTTCACAAAGCAACCAAAATAAGTGCAATATCAATGCAAAAGAGAACCAAATTGTTTTTGACTCTAATTTGTCATATTTGGATCATTATTTGCCACCACTTGGTTTGTTTTTGCAAATCAAATTCATTTTCCTATCTCTAAGTCAAACTCACTTGTTTAGGCACAAAGAGAGATATTCCAATGGAAAAATTGATCGAGTGCCAACAACTCCCCTTTTTCCCATAATCATAAATTCTCCCCCACAAGAGACAGAATTGCGCAATAAGAGCACTTTGGTCAAATCAAAATTCTAACTACTATTTTCAAAATTCTCAAGTGGCAGCTGATCCATTTGCTTTGGCCTTAATTTCTCCCCCTTTTGCATTAAACACCAAAACGGGATCATTTTTGGCCCTTTAACCCCATTGCCTCACCAAAATTGTCAATTAAGAGCAAAAAGGCAATAAGAGCATAGATATGAACTTGGAGTTAATTACACTAATACCGGAGTGCAGTGGAAGTCTTTGCATGGTCCAAGTTCACCTTTCCCTTTCAATGCACCTTTGAGACTATACCAAGAACACTCAAACACAGAGGTTAGTCTCAAAGGGTCAAGTTGTAGCACTTCTCCCCCTAAATATGTGCATCATTCACACATGGACTTGTGAGGTCCGGGGATCCCTTGCACAACTTGAGCACCATAATTAAGCAACAAATTACATAAATGCATAAAATAACATGATCAAAGGCATAAAACACATGTATGCTATAGATCAATCCAAGTTACGTGAATCTAAGACATTTAGCTCACTACGCAGCCTGCAAAAGGTTTTCTCATCTAATGGCTTGGTAAAGATATCGGCTAGCTGGTTCTCGGTGCTAATATGGAACACCTCGATATCTCCCTTTTGCTGGTGGTCTCTCAGAAAGTGATGCCAGATGTCTATGTGCTTAGTACGGCTGTGTTCAACATGATTATCCGCCATGTGGATTGCACTCTCATTGTCACATAGGAGTGGGACTTTGCTCAGATTGTAGCCGAAGTCCTGGAGGGTTTGCCTCATCCAAAATAGTTGCGCGCAACACTGTCCTGCTGCAACATACTCGGCCTCAGCGATGGATAGGGCAACAGAGGTTTGTTTCTTTGAACTCCAAGACACCAGGGACCTTCCTAGGAATTGGCACGTCCCTGATGTACTCTTCCTATCAACCTTGCATCCAGTATAATCGGAGTTTGAATATCCAATTAAGTCAAAGGTAGACCCCTTTGGATACCAGATCCCGAAGCAAGGCGTAGCAACTAAATATCTAAGAATCCGCTTAACGGCCACAAGGTGACATTCCCTTGGGTCGGATTGAAATCTAGCACACATGCATACGCTAAGCATAATATCCAGTCTACTAGCACATAAATAAAGTAATGACCCTATCATAGACCGGTATGCCTTTTGATCAACAGACTTACCTCCTTTGTTGAGGTCGACATGTCCGTCGGTTCCCATTGGTATCTTCGCGGGCTTGGCGTCCTTCATCCCAAACCGCTTGAGAAGGTCTTGCGTGTACTTCGTTTGGGAGATAAAGGTGCCATCCTTGAGTTGCTTCACTTGGAACCCAAGGAAGTAGTTCAACTCACCCATCATCGACATTTCAAACTTTTGAGTCATCACCCTGCTAAACTCCACACAAGACTTTTGATTAGTAGAACCAAATATTATGTCATCGACATAAATTTGGCACACAAAAAGGTCACCGTCACAAGTCTTAGTGAAAAGAGTGGGATCAGCTTTCCCAACCTTAAAAACATTCACAATTAAGAAATCTCTAAGGCATTCATACCATGCTCTTGGGGCTTGCTTAAGTCCATAGAGTGCCTTAGAGAGCTTAAAAACGTGGTCGGGATACCTGTCATCCTCAAAGCCAGGGGGTTGCTCCACGTACACCTCCTCCTTGATTGGCCCGTTGAGGAAAGCGCTCTTCACATCCATTTGAAATAACCTGAAAGAATGGTGAGCGGCATAGGCTATTAGAATGCGGATAGACTCTAGCCTAGCCGCTGGAGCAAAAGTCTCCTCAAAATCCAAACCTGTGACTTGGGCATAACCTTTTGCCACAAGTCGAGCCTTGTTTCTTGTCACCACCCCGTGCTCGTCTTGCTTGTTGCGGAACACCCACTTGGTTCCCACAATGTTTTGCTTTGGACATGGCACCAGGCTCCAAACTTCATTCCTCTTAAAGTTGTTGAGCTCTTCCTACATGGCCAACACCCAGTCCGAATCTTGCAAGGCCTCTTCTACCCTGAAAGGCTCAATAGAAGAGACAAATGAGTAATGCTCACAAAAGTTAGCTAGCCTTGAGCGAGTAGTTACTCCCTTGCTTATATCACCCAGAATCTGGTCGACGGGATGATTCTTTTGAATCGTCGCTCAGACTTGAGTTGGAGGGGCCAGTGGTGCTTCTTCCTCCATCACTTGTTCTTTTTGTGCTCCCCCTTGATCACACGCCTCTTCTTGAGGAACCTATCCATCATCTTGAGTTGGGGGATGTACCGTTGTCGAGGAAGAAGGTTGATCTTGCTCTTGATGTTCATGTGGTCGCACATCACCTATCGCCATCGTGCGTATTGCGGCCGTTGGAACATCATCTTCATCTACATCATTGAGATCAACTTGCTCTCTTGGAGAGCCATTAGTCTCATCAAATACAACATCGCTAGAGACTTCAACCAAACTCGATGATTTGTTAAAGACTCTATACGCCCTTGTATTTGAGTCATACCCTAGTAAAAACCCTTCTACAGCTTTGAGAGCAAATTTAGAATATCTACCTTTCTTCACCAAAATGTAGCATTTGCTCCCAAATACACTAAAGTAAGAAACATTGGGTTTGTTACCGGTAAGGAGTTCGTAGGAGGTCTTCTTGAGGAGGCGATGTAGGTAGAGCCGGTTTATGGCGTGGCAAGCTATGTTCACAGCTTCCGACCAAAACCGCTCGGGCGTCTTGAACTCTCCAAGCATCGTCCTCGCCATGTCGATGAGCGTCCTGTTCTTCCTCTCTACCACACCATTTTGCTGTGGTGTGTAGGGAGCAGAGAACTCGTGCTTGATGCCTTCTTCCTCAAGATACTCCTCCACTTGCAGATTCTTGAACTCAGACCCGTTGTCGCTTCTTATCTTTTTCACCTTGAGCTCAAATTCGTTTTGAGCCCTCCTTAGAAAGCGCTTTTGGGTCCCTTGTGTTTCTAATTTATCCTGCAAAAAGAACACCCAAGTGAAGCGAGAAAAATCATCAACAATTACTAGACCATACTTACTTCCCCCGATGCTAAGGTAGGCGACGGGTCCGAAGAGGTCCATATGTAGTAGCTCCAGTGGTCTTGATGTTGTCATCACATTCTTGTTGTGATGAGTGCTTCCCACCTGTTTTCCTGCCTGACAAGCTGCACAAGGTCTATCTTTTTCGAAGCAGACATTGGTTAGTCCTAACACATGTTCTCCCTTTAGAAGTTTGTGAAGGTTCTTCATCCCAATATGTGCTAGACGGCGATGCCACAGCCAGCCTATGCTAGTCTTAGCTATTAAGCATGCATCTAGATCGGCCTCCTCTTTCGAAAAATCAACTAAGTAGAGTTTGCCGTCCAATACACCCTTAAACACTAATGAACCATCACTCCTTCTAAAGACAGAAACATCAACATTTGTAAACAAACAATTGTAGCCCATGTGGCACAATTGACTTACTGACAGGAGATTATAACCAAGCGACTCTACTAGAAATACGTTTGAAATGGAGTGCTCGTTGGTGATGGCTATCTTGCCCAAGCCTTTGACCTTGCCTTGGTTCCCATCTCTAAAGATGATTGTATCCTGGGAATCCTTGTTCTTGACGTAGGAGATGAACATCTTCTTCTCCCCCATCATGTGGTTTGTGCATCCGCTGTCGGTAATCCAGCTTGAGCCCCCGGATGCATAAACCTGCAAGGCAATTTACACTTGGGTTTTAGGTACCCAACTCTTGTTGGGTCCTACGAGGTTAGTCACAATAGCCTTTGGGACCCAAATACAAGTCTTGTCTTCCTTGCATTTGGCCCCCAACTTCCTAGCAACCACTTTTTTATTTTTGCATGAAAGTACAAAAGTGGTGTTGCAAGCATGGAATATAGTAGCAGATTCATTACACATTTTTCTAGGCACATAATGCAAAACATGATTTTTCCTAGGCCTATTTCTATCATGCACAAAAATAGAGCTAGAGGCAATCATAGCATGAGAATTAAAGGCATTATGATCATTACTTCTATTATAATGAGCATTTCTAGAAACTTTTCTATCATTATAAATGAAAGCATGATTCCTTTGATTACTACTAGCCATAGGGGCCTTCCCTTTCTCCTTGTTGGGAATGGGAGCCCTTTGGCTTGTTAAGTTCTTGGCTTCCTTTTGAAAGCCAAGTCCATCCTTAATTGAGGGGTGTCTACCAACGGTGTAGGCATCCCTAGCAAATTTTAACTTATCAAAATCAACCTTGCAAGTCTTAAGTTGAGCATTAAGACTTGCCACTTCATTATTTAATTTAGTAATGGATGCAAGATGTTCATCACAAGCATTAATATCAAAATCCTTGCATCTATTGCAAATAACTACATGTTCTACACAAGATCTAGTAGTATTAGCTTTCTCTAGTTTAGCATTTAAATCATCATTCAAAATCTTTAGACTAGAGATAGATTCATGACAGACAGACAATTCAGAGGATAACATTTCATTTCTCTTAATTTCTAGAGCAAGGGATTTTTGAACACTAACAAATTTATCATGCTCTTCATATAAAATATCCTATTGCTTCTCTAACAATCTATCTTTTTCATTTAAAGCATCAATTAACTCATTGATTTTATCTACTTTAGTTCTATCTAAACCTTTAAATAAATTAGTATAATCTACTTCATCATCACTAGAATCATCATCACTAGTAGTGTATTTAGGGGTATCACGAACACTTACCTTTTTCTCCTTGGCCATGAGGCAGGTGTGTCGTTCGTTGGGGAAGAGAGGACTTGTTGAAGGCTGAGGCAGCGAGTCCTTCATCGTCGGAGTCGGAAGAAGAGCAGTCCGAGTCCCATTCCTTTCTGAGGTGTGCCTCGCCCTTTGCCTTCCTGTAGCTCTTTTTCTTCTCTTTCTTCCCACTCTTTTCTTGTTCCTGGTCACTAGTATTATCGGGACAATTTGCTATAAAGTGACCAGTCTTACCGCATTTGAAGCAGGAGCGCTCCCCCTTAGCTTTGTTCTTGTTAGGGTGCTCCTTGCGTCCTTTTAGAGCGGTCTTGAAGCGCTTGATGGTAAGTGCCATTTCATCTTCGTTGAGGCCAGCGGCCTCCACTTGTGCCACCTTGCTAGGTAGCACCTCCTTGCTGCTTGTTGCCTTGAGCGCAACGGGCTGCGGCTCGTAGATGGGCATTGGGCCGTTTAATGCATCATCAACATACCTTGCCTCCTTGACCATCATGTGCCCGCTCACAAAATTTTCGAGTATCTCCTCGGGCATCATCTTTGTGTACCTGAGATTTTCACTGATGAGGTTTACAAGATGAGGGTCAATAATAGTAAAAGACCTGAGCATAAGTCGTACGACATCGTGGTCCGTCCATATCATGCTTCCATAGCTCCTAATCTTGTTGACCAGGGTCTTGAGCCCGTTGTACGTTTGTGTTGCCTCCTCTCCCCTGATCATCGCGAACCTTCCCAGCTCGCCTTCCACCAACTCTATTTTGGTGATCATGGTGGCATCGTTTCCCTCATGTGATATTTTGAGGGTGTCTCAGATTTGCTTGGCGTTGTCCAAGCTGCTCACCTTGTTGTATTTGTCCCTGCACAAGGATGCTAGCAAAACAGTGGTAGCTTGTGCATTCTTATGAATTTGCTCATTAATAAATACAGGGTTATCCGTACTATCAAAGTGCATTCCATTTTCAACTATCTCCCAAATACTAGGATGGAGAGAAAATAACTGACTATGCATTTTGTGACTCCAAAAAGAGTAGTCCTCTCTATCAAAGTGTGGAGGTTTACCAAGAGGAATTGAAAGCAAATGAGCATTGGAATTGAATGGAATGCGAGAATAATCAAATGAATAATTTGAATTAACAGGTTTCTTTTTAGACGAGTCATCATCGTCATCGTCTCTTGGTGAAGAAGAAGATTCGTCGCTGTCGTAGTAGACAATCTTCTTGATGCGCCTCTTCCTCTTCCCGTCCTTCTTCTTGTGACTCGAGCCAGAGTCAGTGGGCTTGTCATCTCTTGGCTCGTTGAAGATGGACTCCTTCTCCTTATCGTTGACCACCATCCCCTTTCCCTTAGGATCCATCTCTTCAGGCGATTAGTCCCTTATGTGAAGAGAACGACTCTGATACCAATTAAGAGCACCTAGAGGGGGGGGGTGAATAGGTGATCCTGTAAAATTCAACTCTAAATAGCCACAAAACTTGGTTATAGAAATGTTAGTGCGGCTAAGTAGTTGAGAAGTGAGTCCTTGTGGGCAAAACAATCACAAAGAGATCAACACAAGAGACACGCGATTTTATCCCGTGGTTCGGCCAAGTAATACTTGCCTACATCCATGTTGTGGCGTCCCAATGGACGAGGGTTGCACCCAACCCCTTTCAAGTGATCCAATGATCAACTTGAATACCATGACTTTTCTTCCTTTTCTCTTTTTCCCGTTTGCGAGGAATCTCCACAAGTTGGAGTCTCTCGCCCTTACAACAAAGATCACAATAAAAGCACAAGAGTAAGGTTGGGGAGCAACACACACAAATCCGCAGCACACACACGCACACAAGCCAAGACTTGAGCTCAAAATGAAGCACAACAAGTTCACAACTAGAACGGAGCTCAAATCACTAACACAATCGATCAAGTGCGCGGAGACGGAGTGTGGGAGACTTAGAATGCTTAGTGAATGCTTGGGTTACTCCTCCATGCGCTTAGGGGTCCCTTTTATAGCCCCAAGGTAGCTAGGAGCCGTTGGAGACCAATAACGAAGGCTAAGATTGCCTTCTGTCGGGTGGCGCACCGGACTGTCCGGTGCGCCACCGGACAGTCACTGTAGACAGTCCAGTGCGAATCTCCTTCCTATTCTAGCACAGACGACCATTGCAGATTCGTGGCAGTTGGCGCACTGGACACTGTCCGGTGCACATCGGACAGTCCGGTGCCCCCTGCTGACTGTTGGAGCGGGCCACGCGTCGCCCGTGGATTGCGCGGTCGACCGTTGCGCAGTCGACCGTTGGCTCACCGGATAGTCCGGTGAATTTTAGCCGTACGCTACTAATCCTTTTCCCGGGAGCGACGACTTCGCCGCGGACAACTCACCAAACAGTCCGGTGCACCACCGGACAGTCCGGTGAATTATAGCCGTACGCCGTCGTCGAGTCCCGAGAGCGACCAGTTCACCTTGGACTCGCCTGGCGCACCAGACACTGTCTGGTGCTCCACCGGACACTGTCTGGTGCTCCACCGGACACTATCCGGTGCACCACCGGACAGTCTGGTGCACCCAGACCGAGCAGGAGCCAACTCTTTTCCAATTCCTTTTCTCCTGTTTCTAGCACTTAGACAATATATGTTAGTACTCAAAACAATGTACTAAGTCTAGAAACGTACCTTGTTACATGATTTGCACTTCTTCAATCTTTGGCACATTCAGAACTTAGAGAATGTGTGTTGGGCACTTAATCACCAAAACATTATAGAAATGGCCCAAGGGCACATTTCCCTTTCACAACGCAAACAGCAGAAATGGCGTATCAAATGCTGTTGCTGTGGGTTCCTATTTATATGCATAACGCTTTGCAACTTGGCGGGCCCTGTTTGTCATTGACTTTCGCTATTCTAGCGAAGGGAAGGTGTTTTTTCGGACCTTCGGCTTAAGGCCTTCATTCATGTCGCAGTCTGAATTTGTTGTCACAACAAATTAATATTGCGAGGGGCTACTGTTGGGGGCCTTTATCTTCCGAAGGTCCTCAAAAACACGACTAACATATTTTCCAAGTATAATATATATACAGGGACCTTCGGCCTTGGGATGAAGCTGTACATGATATGAAAAGCGCGGTTTGGGAGAAGGATGAACCAGTTCCGAAGCTACCTGTGGAGAAGCTTCGGCTTAGCGGTGGAAAATGAAACCGACTTAAAGGGGAAAAGGCTGTCTAGTCCTCGATAGATTATCCCTTAGTCAATAGTAAATGTCAAGGGCATGGATGTAATTTTACACAGGCTGCGTCCTATGCCTATAAATAGATGAACAGTAGCACCGTACTGTTCATGCTGACTTGTATTCACTCGCGCGTCACACCTGGATTTTCACCTTCTGTCAAGCCGAAGGTATAAATGTAATTCTATATTGTTCATGTTTATTCACGATGATATTATAAAAATATCCTAATGATGTCATATGATTATTCATGATATTTTCCATGTTTCATATGCTTCTACTTTCATTATTATATACTGAGATGATGAAGGTATGTCCTTCATAACCTTCGTCTGAAGATCATTATATCCTAAGGTAGATAATGCTTCGAAGGATGAAGATCTTTAACCATTAACATTTTGTGTTGCCTTGTTCTTAACTCATAGCATTTGAGAACAAGTCCCCAACAGGAATGAATTGTCACTTCCAACTAGTTATGGTTGGAGTCAGGAAGTTTATGCACACTCCTGACTTGTGATTAACTGCATGTACTACATGTATAAGTTCCCCTAGGGCCCGTTTGTTTCCTTGGAAATGAAACTCATTTCATGAATAACATTCTAGATATTAGATTCCTAAAGAAAGTAATTCCTTAGAATTTGATTCAATTCAATTTTTTTGTTTGGATGCTAATGGAATTCTTTTCCATGAATCAAATTCAATATCCTGTTTGGATAGTTATATATGGAATTTACATATTTGGAGGGAAGTAACCACATCAACTTGCACACGAAAAAATACACATGTTTCTTGTGTGCACATGTGCCTTGATGAGTCATATACATGTGTAATAGATTAGAGACAAGTTTTCACCCTACAATTTATCAAGCAACATGCATCACGAGATAGTAATAATAATGTAGATTTGTCTCAAATATCCACATATCCTTGGAACACATTACTTGCTACTCAATGTGATGTTCAATTCACCCAACATAAACTAAGACAACAACATCAACACACCCAACAACAGTTCAATTCACCCAACCACAACTCGGTTCACTTTTTAAGTTGCTTCAACAGCCATCTCTTCCTCAGAATCAATAGAAGTGCCAATAAGGACTCGTACTTGCGCGCATCACCTGTTAAGATATCAAACAAGTCTAAAAATGTGTCTTCATCTAACCCATCTATCTCCTCCAATGTGCTAAAAATTTCTTTTGATGTCGGGCCTTTTGGTGCTTCATCCCTAATAGCTTCAGTGAACTTGTCTAATTTCTCTGCCATCATTGAGGTGAAGGAATCATTGGACCGTTGCCTCTTCAAGCTTCCTAAGGTTGTTGATGAAGTAAGCTCTTTATCGGTTCCCTCTTCCTTACTCATATCTCTCGCACCATCAGCTAGGGTCTTTGCCGCTTCACCGGTTGCATGATCTTTCCTAAACACCAAGTTGATCGAGTCCCAATATAAGACTGTCTTGTGTCTGTACCCATTAGCTTCTTTTTTTTTCTGCAGAAAACAATTTGAGGTATCAGATCGACAAACTTATTAAAGGTATCAGATCGAAAAACTTACTAATAGCAGCAACCACCCATTTTTACCCTTTCTTTATTTTTCTGCAGAAAACAATTTGAGGTATCATGCTCTTTACCCTTTAATAGCAGCAAGCAGCAGCAAACAAAAGCAGTAAGAACCCATTTTTACAGTATCAGATCAACAAACTTATTAAAGGGCACATGCAAATTTCAGATTTGACCATGTAGCTAAAAAACAAAAAACCATTAATGATAGTGTAACAGCAGAAAAACAAAAAAACTGAAACTTACCGCCACATAAGCCTCCCATACAGAATCACTATCGACGGATATCTTGTTCTTGTTCCAATCCCAACCAAAGCCACTTGTTTGTAGCATACCATTGATGATAGTGTGGTGCTTGTTAAATGTCTTGTTCCATGACATGATGTTGTCTTTTGTGATTTCCACATTGCACTTTTCTCGCACATTCTTGATAGCAGCCGTGTAGATATGAGACTTCCACACATTTTGGCATCTGTCACCCTTGTTGTAGTACTCCACGAATGTGTCAAGAAGTGCCTTGTCCATATCATCATTCCAAGAAATGTAGCCCCTACCCAAGCCTGACTTCTTACCCTTCTCCATATCCTACAAATAAAAAATTACAAAGGTTAGTAGAGTTATTGAGGAGCAACACAATATTTGCAAAAAAATATATTAAAAAAATTATCATACATTGTCCACGTCTCGCTTGGTAATCATCAAACATTTGGTTAGCTTTGGTGTCCCTAAAGTTAGTCCATTGATTTGATGATTGCACATTGGTAATCATACTCACTTCACTTTGAACATCATGAGATTTAACAGATATTACTTGATCAACTTGGCCTAAAAGTAAATCATCCATATCTCTTTGCCTATCCCTTACAAAGTTGTGCAATATGCAACAAGCATTGATGATCCTAATCTGATTTTGTAAGTCAAAATATGAGTTTTTCCTTAATATAGCCCACCTCATCTTCAATAGCCCAAACGTTCTCTCTATCACATTTCTAGCTGTTGAATGACGCAAATTGAACAATTCCTTGGCATTGGATGGGTTATTCCCTTGGGCAGCCCACTCATTCAAGTGGTAGCGAGTGGATCGATATGGAGCAAGAAAGCTTGGTCCATTGGTGTATCCAGCATCTACTAGATAACATTTTCCACTTGGAATAGCAAATGCATCATCCCGAGACATGGCATCAGGTAGCACACGTGAATCTGAAGCTAACCCTTCCCATCCAACTAGAACATAAATAAACTTCATGTGTCAATCACAAACTCCCAAAACATTGGTGGTTATTTGTTGCTTCCTATTCCTATACCTCCCTTGATCAGCCAAAGGTACAAAAACATCAATGTGTGTACCATCTAGTGCTCCAAGGCAATCTTCAAACAACCTCCACTTAGAATCTTCAGGTTGTACAGCTAAAGGATCAGGAAGCTTGATAAATTCATG
The DNA here is from genome assembly GCA_029449295.1 of Zea luxurians. Lineage (NCBI taxonomy): Eukaryota > Viridiplantae > Streptophyta > Magnoliopsida > Poales > Poaceae > Zea > Zea luxurians. The sequence goes on along the minus strand of JAOPSE010000005.1, from coordinate 45,482,336 downwards.
GCATAATGATAGAACACCTCTCAACACCTCATTGAAATAGCGACTAATTGGTTCAAGTGACCACCCGTATGAGCTACGAATCATCCTCATCTTAGTGCCATGACCCACTACAAGCAAAAAGATAGCAACATTTTCTTCTACCGACACATTCAAGGTGTCACGCATATCGCACCTCTCACGTAAGATAGTGCATAGGTCCGAAAAGGATCTCTTAGTTAGACGCAAACTGTCATAGCAATAAACATTTGATCCTTGATATAGATTCCTTAGCATTTGTTTCCGACCAGCTACATCTCTCTCTATCACCTCAGAGGGATCCATAAGATGTCTAGGTCTTTTCCGATAATAATATTCCACAATCATGCCCACGACAGTTGCAACAAATAAGGATGCTACTCTCAGCCTCTTCTTCCTACGCCTCTCTCTCATTTCCTCCAAATTTCTTCTAACCAATTCTAAGTTGTTGTGAGGCATCTACAGCAGATAAACCATACATCATAAGCACACTTGAGAAAACATTATATATATCACTAATTCAAAGAAGAACAGGAGAACATAATGATATGTATATGTATACAGTGCATGCAAGACCGGCAAATTAAATAAAGCAATGCAATGCGAATATAGAATGCAATGCAAATATGCACTGGGGGAACATTCGTCTTTCACAAGTGAGCAGGCAAGGTAGGCATGGTTCCACATGAGCTGATCCACACCCAACAAAAGGATTTATTTGGCCAACGGTTCTTACCTGGAGAGCTCACTAGGCATGGTTCCACATGAGCTGGTCCAGCTGGGCGAGCGATTTTGACTCGCTGACGAGCAAATTGAATCTTAACGAGCCAAGTGTAGCATTTCATCAGCAAGTTTAACGTATTGAATCGCAAACGGCAGGCCAGTAGCTATCGGACCCAATCCAATCTCCACTCCACCTACACTGTAGCAGTCCAATGCCGATCAGTCAGTTGTAATAAGTTTACTGTGATGAATGATGATATCTCTGGAGTCATGCCCGCTCGCGGCTCGCACCTACAGTAGCAGTGTCGCCGCCTCGCCGGGGACGATGGATATCGTGGGCGCGGCACCCCCATGCCCATTCCTGTCCTCGTTCGCTTGTCTGATCAGATCCCCATCTGGCCGTTCGCACCCCCTCTCACGAAGGCACACAGCCGAGCTCGCAGCGCACGCAGGGGTGGGGAGAACCGGACAAGTCAGAAGGTCCACCCGCGACGCGACCGCGACCCGCAAGGCAGGCGAGCCTACCGAGGTGGAGGAGGGCACCTCGAGATCTCCTCCACGCGGCTCGAGAGTCAGAAGCAGCGAGGTGGGGGAAGGGTGCAAACCGTGTCGTGAGGGAAGGCTGGTGTCGAGGTGAGGCACGCGCAGAGCAACGAGGATGGACCGGGAGGTGAGGCGAGGAGCCGAGGATGCACCGTGCCGGCCGCCGCCGAGCGTCACACGTGCAGTGCTAGGAGGGAGGGGAGAGGAATCGTTTTCTGTCTTCACAAGCTAGGAATATCTTGTGGGCTTTAGATTTGGGCTAGGAAAGTGAGTGGAACGTTGATTTCCAATTTCAAGTGCATCCAAACAGGCTTGCCCTAGAATCTAATTCTAATTCAGCCCAATTCAGACCAAACTAACATGCCCCTATAGTTTTTAGTATGTGGGAATCCATGAAAGATTTCCCATGCGTACATTGGGTATGTTCCCAATCTCACCACCGTAGCTTACATGTATGGGCACATAGAAAGCTAGGGATCTATGTGAGAATTCATTCTCCGTCGATCATTAGGTTTTAGAATATCTTCATGAGAATATATTTACGGCCCGTACGCTAGCTTGAATCATGAGCTTTTCCAGGCATTAGGGGGAGATTTTGAGTACCAAAAATAATGCTAGGAAATTATAATGAATGCAGTAAGCATTCAGGCTCAAGATCACGTACTAAAACTGAACCTTTGGGTTCGAATGATTTGCAAGAAGTTGCAAATTGACTGCCATGTGCATTTAGTATGAGGTGTCACTAAAATTAATCCTATGTGGAAGTGCCAGAAAGAGTGGTTAAATGGAACACCACTCAACTCCCTATTACAATGATGTTGTAAATAAGAGGGGGAGAAGTATGGTCACAAATTGGGATTAAGATGATTGCAAGCAGCTGAAGGCTAGACCTTCTGAGATAGTAAATGCAGACCATCTATTTGTTGGTAACCAACCTAGTGTTGGTGGACACCTAGAGGATATGGATTATCCTGTGAATGGAAGACATTCACAATCTAGCTCAGTGTGCACTGATGAGGCTAGGTTATCGGAAGCCCTTTATTCTCGTTTTGGGATTTCATGAGGAATCATAAGGGTACATGAGAAAATGACTTCATGTCAATTGGAGAATTGTGTTCTTTAAAAGCTACAAGTGTCGACACATACATCTCGGAAATTATATATGCGCTCCAAGTGATCCAAAAGACTATGGCCATAGCAGAGCATGTGTATGCTCAAACTGGATCTTGTTGAGTGATACAATATAGCAGAGATAGCCTTGCTCACCGGAAAGAAGTGTTAACTTATTTTCACTTCAAGGTATCTTACTGTGGATACAAGTTTGTTTTCATGGACTTGGAAACAATGAGGTGGTGAAAAAGCATGGCTAGTAGCAACTGGGTTTATACGCAAACCCAAGCATTATTTTAATGCTATAAATTCTCCTCTATTGTGAGTAGTCAAATTCTGATACAATATTATCGGCAGTAAATCATCTATTTGTGCAGTTGATAGATGTAGTGACAACATATGCATATGTGGTCACTGGATTATGGTATTTGTGGAGTCTTGAAGGATTCCAAATACATAATCACCAATCACAAATTTGCAATGCTTGGAAAGTATTTGTGACCTAGAGCATCCCGGTCAAATATGGCACATTCGACCTAGTGAATCCTTCCTTTCGAAGGGATACATGAAGAATGGAATGTCAGTGGTCAAACGTGTTCACTTAGTAAATGGCGTCAAAACCACTTGGTCTGAATACCAAAAAGTTGCCAAACCACCTAGGGCACCCACTGGAAAAGTTTGAAACCGAGCCAATTTCATTTGACATGTTTTGGCATCTCTTTTGTTGCGAAGTGGACAGGGAGACAAGCCAGATTTGGCGTCCGAAAATCTTCTGACCTAGGGCTTATCTTCCCTTGGAACTCACATACAAGAGATAGCCATAGGTGCCAGGAGGAGGCCTGCGCCGGATTTTTGCCAAGATTCGCACGCTTGCGATCTCGGCGAGCTGTGGAAGAAGGGTAGAAGAACACTTCAACGTGTTCGACGCGCCCTGGACGCGCCAGAGCACGCCCAGCGCCCGACCCCGCACGCCCCGCGCCGCGCCGAGCCACGCCCGTGTTCCCTACCTGCGCCCGCGCCTATAAAGCCAGCCAAGGCTTCGACCGCTCCCCCGCGCGCTCTCAACCTCACCGGAGCAAGAGATCACCGGCGTTTGCCCTGCACACGGCGTGCCAGCGGCCGCCCGAACCCCCGCCACCGTAGACCGGCCAGTGCAGACATTCCCAACCCCATCCAACCCTCGGAGTAGACTCTATGTGCCTCGGTGAAGCTCCCCGAGCAAGGAATTGGACTCTACCTCATCGGAGACGCCGAATCAAGGTCGCCGGACTTCACCCGAGCGCCGGCGTACGTGGACCGAGCTCCACAGTGAGTTATTCTTTGATTCCTTGCACGAGTCGACTCATTAGCACCCCATGAAGCTTCTCTTGCCCTTGGAGTGACCTGTATTGCTGTGGATAGGCCGGAGCACTCACCACCGACGAGCCCGCCCGCCAGCGCTCATGGATCGGCCGATTTCAGCCATCACCGACGGCAAGCCGTACCTCGGTGTGACCGCAGAGACTTCCCGGAGCCAACCCCGTCCTTCACTGGACCTCCCTCGCCGCCGGTAAGCCGCGCCGCCCTAATTACTTCCGCAGGTACTGTTCAAAAGGGGGGAGGGACCTCGGGGAAGAAGGAATAGAAGTCGGGGGGATTTTTGAACTGTCAGAGACTCAAATGAATAGTGGCGCAAGGGTATAAGTTAAAGGATTGGTTTAAGAAAAGCCCAGGGTCCTCGGTGTAAACTGTTTTTCCAGAAAACCTTTTTAATATTTCTAATTTAATTACAAACAAAACTTGTAAAATGCATAACTTCGGTTTTATTCAACCAAATTTGGTCAAACCAATTTTGTCTGACTCTACATAATGTAAATTACCTAGGAAAAATGCAAAACCCCCTTAGTATTACAGAAGAATTTGAAGTTTGGAATTAAATATTGATTTGGCCAAAAGCTAAATAATCGAGGGAAAAATGGTTACACTGTTAGCCTGAGGTTAAGAAAAATCAAGGAAGTACTTAGTCACCCCCTAATCAGTATAAAAATAGTAAACCCCTCAGTGCACCAAATTAGGTAGGTTTTACCATTTAAAATCATTTTTACTCAAAGTTAAAGAAAAGAGAAAAGGTAGTCAAAAATAAGAACCAAGAAGCAACCACATTTTTGTTGGCTCACTTATTCAGTGAAGTTCACTGGAAAATTTTATTAGACCCTTATTTAGTACAAAATAAATGGGATACCTTTTATTTTATAAAAACAATGAAAACTTAGAAAAATCTTAGAAAAATAATCTTAAGGAGAACCCACCCCAAACCTTGGGATAACTAATAATATGTTATTATGAACCTAGGAAAAATGTAAGTTTTGTTGTTTGATATTTTTCAAATACCAAGTTAGTTGTAAGTACCTTTTTGGCCTTAAACTTTAGAAAACCACAACTAAATATACATTAGGTCTTTTCTGTGATATTTAACATAGAGGCATAATATCACCTATGAATCTGGACAAAAATAAAATTTGGTACAGAAACTTCACTTAAATCATAGCTATAGTGTAAAATGCCCTTTTACCCTGGTTTTTGTTAATTTTGCACAAGTAGTATCTTAATTAATATCCACCTCAAATTTTTGAGAGGACCCACAAATGTTAATATTTACCCACTGTAATTTTTATAACATTTTTGGAAAATGTTAACTAACCCTCATAGTTCAAGATACTTAATAAGAAGCACAATAGAAAGAAAAGGGAAACCTGGGGGAGAAATAGATGAAAGTACAAAGCCCTTAAGGATATCAAAAAGAAACCCTAGGGAAACACTAAACTTAATATTGTTTTACTATGCATAACCCTTATAAATGTTCATGTCACATTTATACTTATATCTCATGCATTGCATTCGATAGATTGTAATCTCGCTGACGGGGAATACATCCTCGTGCCAGAGCAAGGAGTTGCTCAGGAGGTAGCCCAGGATCCAGCACCAGAGCCTGCCATTGAGGATCAGCCTGCCCCAGCTTTGGAAGGCAAGCCCCGGTTTTATGCATAACCGTTTATATATGCTATTTTACTAAACTTAATGTTTGTAGGCTTGTACTGCGCACTTAAGTGTAGGAGTTGCCTGAAACCCTAGTTGCATTACCTCAGGATTTCCTTTTGAGATGGATACTAGTATGTTAGGTCGAGTAGCTGCTCTACTAATTAGGGATCTCGGTAGAAGTCGAGTGATTTTTCTAGCACTCGCGCGAGGTCAGGAATTGGTTGTCTCCACTTTCTTATCATTATGATGTTGGTCTATGGACAACAATCCATGGGGATTGGTTGTCAACAAAACGGAAATTGGAATAAGGATTACGGTGTGGTACCGTGTGCCAAGCGTTTGAACGTACTAAGCACATACCGAGAAATATGGTAAATCGGTAAGCCTAGTACCTGAGTGAACCTGCCCGCAGACTTTGCCCCTCACGCGGCCTGAGACGTGGTCTCCCATTCCGGTTATGGTGGGTACAAGTGCGGTCACTGCATGACGGCAGTTGGGGTCAGTGAGGCATTGTACGCCAAGGCGGTGAGCCCTGATCTGTTGCCAGGGAATCGATGGAGACGGTTGATGTGTGTGGGGACAGAGTGCCTTGCCACGTCGTGTGTTTAGGTTTACCTTGCAAGGATAAAAACTCGATTCGAATCGTCTGCTTCTCGCAGCTAATGAGACTGGTTGATCCATGCTGCTACATTGAGTAATAACTTGAAAAGCTAAAAAATTGATTTTAGACTCAGCTAGTGCTTTTGGCAAACCAAACCCCTCAGCCAAACAGCTGCATGTCTAGAGATAGAGGAGTAGACTCCTCACACCGAGTAAGTCTAGCTGAGTATTAGTATGCTCAGCCTTGCTTGTGGCATAATTTTACAGGTTCTCTGGAGGACATGGTTGCTGGAGTGACTTGGTCGTCCACCTTGCCACCGGGTTGGACAGTCGAGTGGGACCCTATCCTCGGCGGAGGAGGAGCATGAGGAGTGATGGGACAGGCTTCCCCATCTCTCCATTTATTTATCGTTAGTTTTATTACACTACATTCCGAACAATGGTCACTACTTTTGCCAAAACTCCGATGATGATGTAATAAATTTGATACTCTTTCATGTTGGTTTTATGTTTTATTGTATTTGTTCTGTGCCTCACCATCGAGTGAGTACGTGGTACTTGATCCTGTTAGTGGCCTCGTCGGACTAGATCCGAGGGACTGACGAGTTATTCCTATTTAAGTGTGGTCTAACCTCTAAGGTGGGACTTAGGCACTTAAGTTGGAATAATTCGGGTGGTTCCGCCACCGCTGGTATCGGAGCTTGTACCACCACAGAGGAATCAATAAACTGTAAATACCATCCTTTTCAAATGTAAAACTTGTTAGAAACAAATGTTGGATAGATCGTCAGGACGAGAAGGATAGGCCTAGGACGAGAAGCCTTAGGATAATAGAGGGATAGCTAGGTGGCTAATTGAGTAAGCCCTACAGGCTACTATAAGGGATGGGAGTTCTTCCCTATTCCCTCTAAGTTGGAATGAGGTCGTTAGGACGAGCATGCATGCATCCCTACTTAAACTATTAATAATTAGGTAAGAATTTTAATACCTGATAATGACAGATTAAGTACACTTAGTGACAGTGTCGTAACCATGGAGAGGCCGAGCCTTGATCCCTTTTTATTTTATAATTCTTTTTCTTTTTCACTCACGCTTAACCATACACAGATGACTTCTCATGGATCCTCGGACGGAGGGAATGCACAGTCCCACACGGATGGACTTGCGCGAGAGGGTTTTCCCCATATCTTGTGGGAGGTACTTCAGGGAGCCAGTTACACGACGCCCCCCAGTATGCGGTGCAGCTGTTCGAGAAGCACCGAGTGCCTCGATGTAGGGTGAGGATGACCCTGGAGCCTCATCCCTTACAGCTAGGCTGGCATTCGTTGGACTCCAAGTCTTTTGGATACCGGGCTGAGGAAACTATCGAGGCCATTGCTCTCCACAGGCTGACTACTTTCTGTGGTTTTCACCCCTTGGAGCTGTCTACTCATCCCATTGGCTTGTTCTCCGCTGATAATGAGGACGACCCAATGCGGAAAGACCGAGTGGAGCATGCCAAGGACATATGGGCTCTTTACCCAGGGTAGACTGCTCACTTGATAGTACGATGCATGAATGCCCTATATCGTCTGCAGGTGATGCGAGGAGAGGCAATGTCTCATCTGATGGCATTGTTGGAGGCTACCAAGATTACCTTGGATAACAGAGAGGAACTTGTGGTAGACCTATCCACTGAGATGGTGGAAAAGGACCTACAAGTGGAACAGCTGTCCAACGAGATCCAGGAGCTTGAGGAGCTAGTGGGAACCAGGGAGAACACCATTGAGGTTCTCGAGGATCAACTAATCAACACTCAGCAGCAACTTGCGGAGGCTAACCAACATTTGGATATGCACCACCAGGAGATCCAGGACATGGAGGCCAACGAGGATGTCGACATCGAGGGAGGAGGGGAGCCGGAGCCTGCCTCCAGCTTGGACACTGCGGGCTCAGGGAGACCACCCTCCCCCGAGTCGAGCGTTGCCACGTTTGCTCACTAAGTTGCAGGGATAGAGTTAGAAGTGTGTGGCGGTAGAACTCCTCGAAGCTAGTTTAGCTATTGCACCCTTGGGGTACTAGGCTAGACAGAGTTGAGTCTTTTGGGTCACTGATGTAATCATAACAAACTCTTTTGGAAGTTGGGATGATGAATGATGTCAGCTTTAATTTATGAATAAAAGATTTATGCCACATAGTATCTTTGATGAATTATGCAAGAAAATATTGGTTTTACCCTTTCAAATCTTTCACCACGTATGGACCCTGACATCTGAAGTATAATGTTGAGAGCATCCTTAAATTTTTCAGATGGCAGGAAGAGCGCGTCATGGACAGAATGAGCACATCCCTCCACCCCCGCCACTACCTCCTACCATGCAGGAATTGATGGCTCAACAGAATGAGATTCTGCGGCAGTTGGCTCAGCGACAGCCACCACCTCAGCACTATGGTGGTGGTGATCACCATCAGCGTCCCCTAGCAGCAGCCACTTATCAGGAGTTCCTCAGCACTCAGCCGCCGTTGTTCACTCGGGCAGAGGATCCACTTGATGTTGATGTGTGGATCAGGGTAGTGGAATCAAAATTCCCATTACTTACCGGCAATTGTTCAGATGCAGCCAAAGTTCGTTTTGCCACTCAGCAGCTTCGCGGACCCGCGCGGACATGGTGGGATCACTTTCTCACTATGCAGCCAGATGGCCACGTGGTGGAATGGAGAGAATTCAAGGCAGCTTTCAGAGGGCATCACATACCAGCAGGCATTATGGACCGCAAGCTAAATGAGTTTCTGGCACTCACTCAGGGGAATCATACTGTGTTGCAGTACGCTTAGGCTTTCAATGACCTGTGTCAGTATGCTGGATACCATGCAGACACTAACGAGACGAAGAGGGATAGGTTCAGGAGGGGCCTCAGCACTAAGCTCCGCGACCGTCTCAACACCATCAGGGCCAACAGTTACAATGAATTAGTCAACATGGCTATTTCTCAGGAGGATTGCATCACAGCTCGTCAGGCGGAAAAGAAGAGGAAGACCCTTGCGGCAGGACCTTCAGCTCAGCCATAGCGCTTCAGGATTGTGTCTAACACTCAGAACAGGGGACCTCAGCAGCATCAAGGACGTTGGGTGATCCGACCATAGCAGCAGCAGCAGGCACCCAACCGCTCTCAGCTCCCAGTTCAGAGGAACAACAATCAGCCACAGCAGCAGCAATACCGTCAGGCCAATGACAACAGATGTTTCACTTGTGGTAACACTGGACACTATGCCAAGAATTGCCCCCAGAACCAGCAGAGGCAGGGACAGAATTCCAATCAGAACCAAGGCAAGTGGCAGAAGGTGCAAGTGAGGCAAGGCAGGCTGAACTTCACCACCATGGCTGACATTCCAGAGGGAGCACACATCTTGACCGGTATCTTTTCAGTTTTGAATTATCCTGTAATCATTCTTTTTGATTCTGGTGCATCACACAGTTTTATCAGTACCAAATTTAGTGCCAAGTGCCAGTTGCCTTTTCACCACACAAATGGGGGTATTACAATTTCTACACCCGGAGGCAGGGTTGCCACCTATCAGATCAATAGACACGTACCAATAAAGTTGGGTAGCTTCATATTTAAAACCACTCTCCTGATTATGGGATTGAATAGTGTGGATATCACCCTAGGGACTGATTGGTTATCGCGACACCATGCGGTAATCGATGTCGCAGCCAGGGCCATAGAGACCCATTCCCCACTGGATGGAGAGATCACCCTGTACCTACCCGACCAGGGATGTACCCGTTCCTATGCCTTCGCTATGATGGAATCACCTGTCGAGAGGATCCCAGTGGTCTGTGAATACCCCGATGTTTTTCCAGATGAATTGCCAGGGATGCCACCTGACAGAGACATAGAGTTCGCAATTGAATTATAACCCGGAACTGCCCCTATATCCAAGAGACCTTATAGGATGCCTCCAGTCAAATTGGCGGAGTTGAAAAAGCAGTTGCAAGAATTGTTGGACAAGGGGTTCATTCACCCAAGTACTTCTCCATGGGGATGTCCCGCCTTATTTGTGAAAAAGAAGGATGAGAGTTTGAGGTTGTGTGTGGACTATTGCCCTCTCAATGCAGTGACCATCAAGAACAAGTATCCATTGCCCCGCATTGATGTATTGTTTGATCAGTTGGTGGGAGCCAAAGCATTCTACAAGATAGATCTTCGCTCTGGCTATCATCAAATAAAAATTAGGGCCGGTGATATTCCCAAGACGGCCTTCTCTACCAGATATGGGCTTTATGAGTACCTGGTGATGTCTTTCGGGATGACCAATGCCCCAGCTTATTTCATGTATTTAATGAACTCAGTTTTTATGCCAGAGCTGGACAAGTTTGTGGTAGTTTTCATCGATGATATATTGGTCTATTCAAGGAATGAAGCCGAACATACTAAGCATTTGCATATAGTACTTCAGAGACTGCGTGACCATCAGTTGTATGCTAAATTGTCCAAATGTGAGTTCTGGCTAAGGGAGATCAAATTTCTGGGTCACACTATTTCTTAGGGGGGGATATCGGTTGATCCAGAGAAGGTGCAAGAAGTGATGAATTGGAAACCTCCTATCACTGTACGGCAGATTCGAAGTTTTCTAGGATTGGCAGGGTATTATCTGCGATTTATCCCGGATTTCTCCAGAATTGCCAAGCCAATGACGGAATTGTTGAAGAAAGGAGTAAAGTATGAATGGAGTCAGAAATGTGAGGATGCCTTTCATGCATTGAGGCAGCATCTAACAACAGCACCCGTGCTGGCCCAGCCTGACAACACCAAATCATTTGAGGTTTATTGCGATGCTTCTGGTACTGGATTGGGATGTGTCTTGATGCAAGATAACATAGTCATTGCCTATGCCTCCCGAGCACTCAGACCCCATGAGCAAAACTACCCCACACATGATCTGGAGTTAGCAGCCGTAGTTCATGCTCTCAAGCTATGGAGACACTACTTGATGGGAGCTCATTGTAATATCTATACTGATCATAAGAGTCTCAAGTATATCTTCACTCAGGCTGATTTGAATATGAGGCAGAGGAGATGGTTGGAACTCATCAAGGACTATGATTTGGAAGTACATTACCATCCTGGCAAGGCCAACATTGTGGCAGATGCTTTAAGTCGAAAGGCCCAGTGCAACTGTGTAACGATGGACTCCAAGATTGCCACCCTGTGTGATGAGTTATGCAAGTTGAGCATAGAAGTTGTTTCCTCCAGAACCTTGGAGTATATCTCAGTGGAACCCACATTGCATGAGCAGATAGTCATGGCTCAACTTGGTGATAAGGGTGTTCAAGTCATCAAGGAAATGCTCAAGCAAAAGGTAGATAAGTACAAGTGCTTCTGTCAAGACAGCAAGGGAATTCTATGGTTTGGAGACAGATTGGTTGTTCCCAAGAACCTCGAGCTTAGAAAGAAAATACTGGATGAAGCTCACCTTTCCAAATTCTCCATGCATCCCGGCAGTAACAAAATGTATCATGATCTCAAATCTTTGTACTGGTGGACCAGAATGAAGAGGGAAATTGCTAAGTATATAGCTGAATGCGACACTTGCCAAAGAGTCAAGGCTAGTCATTTGAAGGTGGCAGGTACCTTACAGCCCCTTCCCATACCATCTTGGAAATGGGAGGACATTTGCATGGATTTCATTGTGGGATTGCCCAATACCTCCCGGCACCACGACTCTATTTGGGTCATTGTGGATAGATTGACTAAGACAGTGCATTTCTTGCCAGTACATACCACCCACAGGTCCGAGAAGTATGCAGAAATCTACATTGACCAGATAGTTCGCTTGCATGGAATATCAAGGACTATCGTGTCTGATAGAGGAGCACCATTTGTAGCACGTTTCTGGGAACAATTGCAAGAGTCACTTGGTACCCATGTAATAAGAAGCTCAACATACCACCCTCAAACAGATGGTCAGACAGAAAGGGTGAAACCGATTTTAGAAGACATGTTGAGGGCATGTGTGCTGCACTATGGAAAGGATTGGGACAAGTGTCTTTCATTGGCAGAGTTCTCTTATAATAATAGCTACTAGCCCAGTTTAAAGATGGCACCTTTTGAAGCCTTGTATGGGAGAAAGTGTAGGACACCACTAAACTGGTCTCAAGCTGGAGAAAGGGAAATATTTGGACCTGACTTGGTACTTGAAGCAGAGGAGAAGGTCAGGGTCATTAAGAAGAACCTAGAAGCTGCTCAGGCCAGGCAAAAGAGCTATCATGACAAGAGGAGGAAGCCTCTGCAGTTTGAAGTGGGAAATCATGTTTATCTTAAGGTGTCACCCACCAAAGTTGTTCAGAGATTTGGAATCAAGGGTAAGTTAGCTCCTCGCTACATTGGACCCTATGAGATCAAAGAAACTTGTGGGCCTGTAGCATATCAATCGAAGTTGCCACCCCATATGTCATCAGTTCATGATGTGTTCCACGTATCTCAGCTACGAAAGTGTGTCCGCTTACCCACCGAAGTGCTACCTGAGCCAGAGTTGGAGTTAGAGCCAGACTTGTCCTATCAAGAGCACCCCGTCAGGATACTAGACCAAAAGGAGAGATCAACTCGGGCAAGGTCGATCAGGATGTATAAGGTTCAGTGGAGTCACCACACCGAAGAAGAGGCTACGTGGGAAACTGAGGATTTTCTATGTTCTCGCTTCCCCGACTTTCTGCCTAAAGGAGTCGGTACGTAATCCCAAAACCTCACCCCCACCTGCCCTTTGAATCTAAATATGAGAACAATCTATTGGTTAAGAGTAGAGTAAATTGTGGAAAGAAATCAAAAAGGACTTCCTTCTGAAGTTGCAAAGAGGATGACATTCGAAGAGCAGTTACTTAGAGAAACTTGGCTTAAAGAATCTGCATCACCCAACCCATCTTCTTGGTACCACTCTAAAGGATCCCTACCCAAATCTCGGGGCGAGATTCCTTTAAGGGGGGAGGGCTGTAACACCTCAGGTGTTACCAAGACACTGGCTTCATATAGGCACTGGTGACTTGTTATCACATGTGGTTAAGTGGAGGAGAAGAAGCACCTAGAACCTTGGAAACATGGTTTAGCTAAGAAATGTTGATGACAAAAGCTTTCACCCAAACACCTTGAACAATTGTCATCTTGAGCCAAAGAGCTTAAACCCTAAGACACCTAAGGGCACTAGACTTCCAAGCAAGGGATTAGTGGATAAGTTAATCAAGTTGCCCAAATCTTGATTCAAATCCTAACCAAAGTTTAAGTAACATTATAACCTACAAAATGCAGAGGGAAAACATTACAAAAAGACCCCTTAAAGACCCCAAATTCACCCTTGAGTAGAGAGCACACTAGAGCTCTCTAATCCTCTCTAAGTCAAAATCTAACCCTAATATAATGATCAAACGTGTTCACTTAGTAAATGGCGCCAAAACCACTTGGTCTAAATACCAAAAAGTTGCCAAACCACATAGGGCACCCACTGGAAAAGTTTGAAACCGAGCCAATTTCATTTGACATGTTTTGGCATCTCTTTTGTCGCGGAGTGGACAGGGAGACAAGCCAGATTTGGCGTCCAAAAATCTTCTGACCTAGGGCTTATCTTCCCTTGGAACTCACATACAAGAGATAGCTATAGGTGCCAGGAGGAGGCCTGTGCCGGATTTTTGCCAAGATTCGCACGCTTGCGATCTCGGCGAGCTGTGGAAGAAGGGCAGAAGAACACTTCCACGTGTTCGACGCGCCCTGGACGCGCCAGAGCACGCCCAGCGCCCGACCCCACGCGCCCCGCGCCGCGCCGAGCCACGCCCGTGTTCCCTGCCTGCGCCCGCGCCTATAAAGCCAGCCAAGGCTTCGACCATACTCCCCTGCACGCTCTCAACCTCACCGGAGCAAGAGATCACCGGCGTTTGCCCTGCACACGGCATGCCAGCGGCCGCCCAAACCCCCGCCACCGTAGACTGGCTAGTGCAGCCATTCCCAACCCCATCCAACCCTCATAGTAGACTCTACGTGCCTCGGTGAAGCTCCCTGAGCGAGGAATTAGACTCTACCTCACCGGAGACGCCGAATCAAGGTCGCCGGACTCCACCCGAGCGCCGGCGTACGTGGACCGAGCTCCACAGTCAGTTATTTTTTGATTCCTTGCACGAGTCGACTCATTAGCACCCCGTGAAGCTTCTCGTGCCCTTGGAGTGACCTGTATCGCCATGGATAGGCCGGAGCACTCGCCGCCGACGAGCCCGCTCGCCTGCGCTCGTGGACCGGCCGATTCCGGCCATCACCGACGGCAAGCCGTACCTTGACATGACCGCAGAGACTTCTCGGAGCCAACCCCGTCCTTCACCAGACCTCCCTCGCCGCTAGTAAGCCACGCCGCCCTAATTACTTCCGCGGGTACTGTTCAAAAGGGGAGAGGGACCTCGGGGAAGAAGGAATAGAAGTCGGGGGGATTTTTGAACTGTTAGAGACTCAAATGAATAGTGGCGCAAGGGTATAAGTTGAAGGATTGGTTTAAGAAAAGCCCAGGGTCCTCGGTGTAATCTGGTTTTCCAGAAAACCTTTTTAATATTTCTAGTAAAATGCATAACTTCGTTTTATTCAACCAAATTTGGTCAAACCAATTTTGTCTTACTCTACATAATGTAAACTACCTAGGAAAAATGCAAAACCCCCTTAGTATTACAGAAGAATTTAAAGTTTGGAATTAAATATTGATTTGGCCAAAAGCTAAATAATCAAGGGAAAAATGGTTACACTGTTAGCCTTAGGTTAAGAAAAATCAGGGAAGTACTTAGTCACCCCCTAATCAGTATAAAAATAGTAAACCCCTCAGTGCACCAAATTAAGGTAGGTTTTACCATTTAAAATCATTTTTGCTCAAAGTTAAAGAAAAGAGAAAAGGTACTCAAAAATAAGAACCAGGAAGCAACCACATTTTTGTTGGCTCACTTATTCAGTGAAGTTCACTGGAAAATTTTATTAGACCCTTGTTTAGTACAAAATAAATGGGATACCTTTTATTTTATAAAAAACAATGAAAACTTAGAAAAATCTTAGAAAAATAATCTTAAGGAGAACCCACCCCAAACCTTGGGATAACTAATAATATGTTATTATGAACCTAGGAAAAATGTAAGTTCTGTTGTTTGATATTTTTCAAATACCAAGTTAGTTGTAAGTACCTTTTTGGCCTTAAACTTTAGAAAACCACAACTAAATATACAGTAGGTCTTTTTCTGTGATATTTAACATAGAGGCGTAATATCACCTATGAATCTGGACAAAAATAAAATTTGGTACAGAAACTTCACTTAAATCATAGCTATAGTGTAAAATGCCCTTTTACCCTGGTTTTTGTTAATTTCGCAAAAGTAGTATCTTAATTAATATCCACCTCAAATTTTTGAGAGGACCCACAAATGTTAATATTTACCCACTGTAATTTTTATAACATTTTTGGAAAAATGTTAACTAATCCTCATAGTTCAAGATGCTTAATAAGAAGCACAATAGAAAGAAAAGGGAAACCTGGGGGAGAAATAGATGAAAGTACAAAGCCCTTAAGGATATCAAAAAGAAACCCTAGGGAAACACTAAACTTAATATTGTTTTACTATGCATAACCCTTACAAATGTTCATGTCACATTTATACTTATATCTCATGCATTGCATTCGATAGATTGTAATCTCGCTGACGGGGAATACATCCTCGTGCCTTTGAAGGAGTTGCTCAGGAGGTAGCCCAGGATCCAGCACTAGAGCCTGCCATCGAGGATCTGCCTGCCCTAGCTTTGGAAGGCAAGCCCTGGTTTTATGCATAACCATTTATATATGCTATTTTACTACAATTAATGTTTGTAGGCTTGTACTGTGCACTTAAGTGTAGGAGTTGCATGAAACCCTACTTGCATTACCTCAGGATTTCCTTTTGAGATGGATACTAGTATGTTAGGTCGAGTAGCTGCTCTACTAATTAGGGATCTCGGTAGAAGTCGAGTGATTTTTCTAGCACTCGCGCGAGGTCAGGAATTGGTTGTCTCCACTTTCTTATCATAATGATGTTGGTCTGTGGACAACAATCCATAGGGATTGGTTGTCTACAAGACAGAAATTGGAATAAGGATTAAGGTGTGGTACCGTGTGTCAAGCGTTTGAATGTACTAAGCACATGCCGAGAAATATGGTAAATCGGTAAGCCTAGTACCTGAGTGAACCTGCCCGCAGACTTTGCCCCTCACGCGGCCTAAGACGTGGTCTCCCATTCCGGTTATGGTGGGTACAAGTGCGGTCACTGCACGACGGCAGTCGGGGTCAGTGAGGCATTGTACGCCAAGGCGGTGAGCCCTGATCTGTTGCCAGGGAATCGATGGGGATGGTTGATGTGTGTGGGGACGGAGTGCCTCGCCACGTCGTGTGTTTTGGTTTACCTTGTAAGGATAAAAACTCGATTCGAATCGTCTGCTTCTCACAGCTAATGAGACTGCTTGATCCATGCTGCTACATTGAGTAATAAGTGGAAATGAGTTGATTGGCAAAAGATGTTGATTGGTAAAATGTTTGATACCATGTATGAATAGCTAGGTACTCATCTAGTTTAAAAGGATCATACTAAAACTTGAAAAGCTAAAAAATTGATTTTAGACTCAGCTAGTGCTTTTGGCAAACCAAACCCCTCAGCCAAACAGCTGCATGTCTAGAGGTAGAGGAGTAGACTCCTCGCACCGGGTAAGTCTAGCTGAGTATTAGTATACTCAGCCTTGCTTGTGGCATAATTTTACAGGTTCTCTGGAGGACATGGTTGCTGGAGTGACTTGGCCGTCCACCTTGCCACCGGGTTGGACAGTCGAGTGGGACCCTATCCTCGGCAGAGGAGGAGCATGAGGAGTGATGGGACAGGCTTCCCCATCTCTCCATTTATTTATTGTTAGTTTTATTCCGCTGCATTCCGAACAATGGTCACTACTTTTGCCAAAACTCCGATGATGATGTAATAAATTTGATACTCTTTCATGTTGGTTTTATGTTTTATTGTATTTGTTCTGTGCCTCACCATTGATTGAGTATGTGGTACTTGATCCTGTTAGTGGTCTCGTCGGACTAGATCCGAGGGACTGACGAGTTATTCCTATTTAAGTGTGGTCTAACCTCTAAGGTGGGACTTAGGCACTTAAGTTAGAATAATTCGGGCAGTTCTGCCATAGCTACTTCACGCAACAGTTGACTGCAAAAGCGCGGTGATCAGATGAACAGTACGCGCAGAGTCAGAGCCGCAGGTCAGAGGCGCACCGGACGCTGAACAATGTCTGTCTGGTACAACACCGGACTGTCCGGTGCTACTAGAGGACAAAGCCTCCAACGGTCAAAAGCTCTAGAACCCTAACGGTTGGTGACGTGGCTGGCGCACCGGACAGTGTCTGGTGGCACACCGGACTATCCGGTGCGCGTGCGCTCATCGACAGCAGCCTGCTCCAACGGTTGTTTGGTGGTCGAGGGCTATAAATACCCCCAACCACCACCACTTCAAGCATCCAAGATTTCTGAGTATCACATTCATTACAAGAGCTCTAGCATTCACTCCTATACACATTTGAAAAGATCAAAGCCTCTCCAAGTCCACAATTCATCTCAAACACTTAGTGACTTGTGAGAGAGATTTTGTGTTCTTTTGAGCTCTTGCCTCTTGGATTGCCTTCTTCCTTTCTCATTTCTTTTCTCAAGTGACTTGTAATTGAAGCAAGAGACACCTAAGTGTGTGGTGGTCCTTGCGAGGTCTAAGTGACCCGGAAGATTAAGGAAAAGGCTCACTCAGTCTAAGTGACCGTTTGAGAGAGGGAAATGATTGAAAGAGACCCGGTCTTTGTGATCACCTCAATGGGGACTAGGTCCTTTAGAACCAAACCTCGGTAAAACAAATCATCATGTTCATCCACTTTATTTCTTGGTTGATTTGTTTTCCCCTCTCTCCTGGACTTTATTTAAGTTCTAATGCTAACCTCAGCTTGAAGTGTGTGCTTAAGTTTATAAATTTCAGGTTCTGCCTATCCACCCCCCTCTAGGCGACTTTCAATTGGTACCAGAGCCCGGTGCTTCATTAGAGTCTAACAACTCGAAGTGATGTCGAGAGGATCCGCCAAGAGGGAGATGGAAATCGGCGAGAAGGCCACAAGCCATGGGAAGGCTCCATCAAGAGAGTCCGACACCAAAGCCAAGGAGGGATCCCCTCCCCGCGTCAAGTCGCATCGGAGTGGCGACAAGAAGAAGAAGATGAAGAAAGTGGTTGAAAGGGAAATAAGGTTTAACCTTTTCTTATAAATAATTTTGGTGGTTGAATGCCCAACACAAATAATTAGACTAACTAGTTTGCTCTAGATTATATATTCTACAGGTGCATAAAGGTTCAACACAAACCAATAAAAGATCAAAGTTAGGGTTCAAAAGCAAAGGAGCAAAGGAACCGAGGGTGCCCTGGTCTGGCGCACCGGACTGTCCGGTGTGCCACCGGACAGTGTCCAGTGCACCAGAACCGTACAACTCCAAACTCACCGCCTTCGGGTTTCTTTGGCCGTGCTCCGCTATAATTCACTGGACTATCCAATGTGCCAACGGACTGTTCGGTGCACCAGTGGAGCAACGACTACTTCGCGCAACGGTCGCCTGCAAAAGCTGAATTCCAGATGAACAGTGCGCAAACAGTGTGCGGTAGAGCAGAGCAGCCATCAGAGGCGCACCGGACTGTCCGGTGCCACTAGAAGACAAAGGCTCCAACGGCCGACTGCGCCCGAACCCGAACGGTTGGGTGACGTGGCTAGCGCACCGGACTGTCCGGTGCGCCCATTGACAGTAGCCCAACCCCAACGATTGTTTAGTTGTTGAGGGCTATAAATACCCCTCAACCACCTCCACTCCAACCAATCCAAGTATTCATCACACTTCATTCAATACAAGAGCAAAGTGCAACACTCCCAGACACAAATCAAAGCCACCGATCCAATCAAAGTCCCTAATTCAATTCTAGTGCTTTAGGACTTGTGAGAAGATCGTTCTTGTGTTTCTTAGTTGCTCTTGTTGCTTGGTTGGCTTTCTTCTTTCTCTCATTCTTATTCTCAAAGCCTAGTAAGCAAAGCAAGAGACACCAGTCGTGTGGTGGTCGTTGCGGGGTCTAAGTGACCCAGGAAATCAAGGAAGAAAGCTCACTCGGTCTAAGTGACCGTTTGAGACAGGGAAAGGGTTGAAAGAGACCCGGTCTTTGTGACCACCTCAACGGGGACTAGGTTCTTTAGAACCGAACCTCGGTAAAACAAATCATTGTGTTCATCTGCTTTATTTCTTAGTTGATTTGTTTTCCCCTCTCTCCCGGACTTGACATTTGTTCTAACGCTAACCCCAACTTATAGTGTGTTTAAAGTTGTAAATTTCAGTTTCCGCCTATCCACCCCCCTCTAGGCGACTTTCAGTGGTCTACTACGAGACCGACTCTTTGTCGCCCTCCACATTCGGCTCCGACGCGGCGTCCGTCACTTCTAAGCGCCATGAGCGCAATAAGTATAGTAAGATGCCACTTCGTTATCCCTGTATTTCTAAGCGCGCTCCTCTACTCTCCGTTCCATTAGGCAAACCACCATACTTTGATGGTGAGGATTATTGTATGTGGAGTGATAAATGAGGCATCACCTAACCTCACTCCACGCAAGCATTTGGGACATTGTTGAATTTGGAGCGCAGGTACCTACGGTGGGGGACGAGAGCCACGACTCGGACGAGGTCGCCCAAATACGGCACTTTAACTCCCAAGTAACTACTATACTCCTTTCCTCCTTGTGTCGAGAGGAGTATAATAAGGTGCAAGGGTTAAAAAGTGCCAAGGAGATTTGGGACGTCCTAAAGACCGCGCATGAAGGAGATAAGGTGACCAAGATCACCAAGCGGGAGACGATCGAGTGGGAGCTCGGTCGATTCGTCCTCAACCAAGGAGAGGAGCCACAAGCAATGTACAACCGGCTCAAGACCTTGGTCAACCAAGTGCGCAACCTCAAGAGCACCAAATGGGATGACCATGAACAAGGTTATTCTAAGATCCCTTGGTTTTCGTAACCCTACTCAAGTTCAATTAATTCATGGGGATCCTAGATACAAATTAATGTCTCTTGAGGAAGTGATAGGAAAGTTTGTGAGCTTTGAGCTAATGATCAAAGACTCCAAACACATTGTCAACTTGGAGCAAGGCGGTACCTCCACATTTGAGGTGCAACCCGTTGCATTTAAGCGACGGAAGAAAAGAAAGAAGAGTCTACATCAAGTAGGCTCCCCATCGATGCCTCCAAGCTCAACAATGAGGAGATGGCGCTCATCATCAAGAGCTTCCGTCAAATCCTCAAGCAAAGGAGGGGGAAGGACTACAAACCCCGCTCCAAGAGGGTGTGCTACAAGTGTGGTAAGCCCAGTCATTTTATTGCTAAATGTCCAATGTCTAGTGATAGTGATAGGGGCGACGACAAGAGGGGGAAGAAGAAGGAGAAGAAGAGATACTACAAGAAGAAGGGCGGAGATGCTCACGTGTGTCGGGAATGGGACTCCGACGAGAACTCCACCGACTCCTCCTCCGACGAGGATGCCGCCAACATCGCCGTCAACAAGTGACTCCTCTTCCCCAACGTCGGCCACAAGTGCTTTATGGCAAAAGACGGCAAAAAGAAGAAGGTACAATCTAGAACCACCCCCAAGTATACTACATCTAGTGATGAGGGTAGTTCTAGTGAAGATGAAGATGATCTCCTTACCCTTTTTGCCAACCTTAACATGCAACAAAAAGAAAAATTAAATGAATTGATAGGAGCCATTCATGAGAATGATGAACTTTTGGATAGCCAAGAAGAATTCCTTATTAAAGAAAACAAAAGGCATGTTAAATTGAAAAATGCTTATACTCAGGAAGTTGAAAAATGTGAAAACTTAGCTAAAGAGCTTAACATTTGCCATAAATTCAATTATCAGTCTTAGAAATAAAATTACTAGTTTAAATGCTAAGATTGATAAGTTGAATGAATCTATTTCTAGCCTTAGAAACGAAAATGCTAGTTTAATTTCTAAGGTTAAAGATTTAAATGTTTGCAATTGTTCTATTTCCTATCTTAGAAATGAAAATGCCATGCTAAAATCTAAGATAGATGAATTAAATGTTTGCAAACCCTCTACATCTACCGTCGAGCATATTTCTATTTGTACTAGATGTAGAGATGTTAATGTTGATGCTATAAATGATCACCTTGCTTTAATTAAACAACAAAATGATCATATAGCTCAACTAACTGCTAAAATTAATGAGCATGAAATTGAAAATGAAAAGTTTAAATTTGCTAGAAGCATGCTCTGTAGTGGGAGACGCCCTGGCATTAAGGATGGCATTGGTTTCCAACAGGGAAGCAATGTCAAGCTTAATGCCCCTAAGAAATTGACTAACTTTGTTAAGGGCAAAGCTCCCATGGTTTAGGATAATAAGGGCTACATTTTATATCCTACTAATTATTCCGAGCACAAAATTAGGAGAATTCATGCTAGGAAACCTCATATTGTTTCACATCATGCTTTTATGTATAAGAATGAGGCTTCTAGCTCTAGGCAATCAACTCATGTTAAATTGCATAAAAATAAAACTCCTACTGCATCTAATGATCATAATATTTCATTCAAAACTTTTGATGCTTCTTATGTGCTCACTAACAAATCAGGCAAAATAGTTGCCAAATATGTTGGGGGTAAACACAAGGGGTCAAAGACTTGTGTTTGGGTACCCATGGTGCTTGTTTCTAACATGAAAGGACCCAAGACTGTTTGGGTACCTAAGAACAAGGCCTAAATTGTTTTGCAGGTTTATGCATCCGGGGGCTCAAGTTGGATAATTGATAGCAGATGCACAAACCACATGACAGGGGAGAAGAGAATGTTCTCCTCCTACGAGAAAAACGAAGATCCCCAAAGAACTATCACATTCGAGGATGAAAATCAAGGTTTGGTCAAAGGATTTGGTAAAATTTCTATATCACCTGACCATTCTATTTCCAATGTTTTTCTTGTAGATTATTTAGATTATAACTTGCTTTATGTGTCTCAATTATGCAAAATGGGCTACAACTGTCTGATGTAGGTGTTACTGTCTTTAGAAGAAGTGACGATTCAATAGCATTTAAGGGAGTGTTAGAGGGTCAGCTATATTTAGTTAATTTTAATGAGAACACAGCTGAACTCAACACTTGTTTAATTGCTAAGACTAATATGGGTTGGCTCTAGAATCACCGACTAGCCTATGTTGGGATGAAGAATCTTCACAAGCTTCTAAAGGGAGAGCACATTTTAGGACTAACAAATGTTCATTTTGAGAAATACAGGGTTTGTAGTGCATGTCAAGCAGGAAAGCAAGTTGGCGCCCATCATCCACACAAGAACATAATGACAACGAACAGGCCATTGGAACTACTCCACATGGATCTATTCGGCCTGATAGCTTACATAAGCATCGGCGGGAGTAAGTACTGTCTAGTAATTGTGGATGACTATTCTCGCTTCACTTGGGTATTCTTTTTGCAGGAAAAATCACAAACCCAAGAGACCTTAAAGGGATTCTTAAGACGAGCTCAAAACAAGTTTGGATTAAGAACCAAAAAGATAAGAAGCAATAATGGGACGGAGTTCAAGAACTCTCAAATCGAAGGCTTTCTTGAGGATGAGGGCATCAAGCATGAGTTCTCTTCTCCCTACAGACCTCAACAAAATGGTGTAGTGGAGAGGAAGAATAGAACCCTACTAGACATGGCAAGAACCATGCTTGATGACGACAAGACTCCAGACCGGTTTTAGGCTGAGGCGATTAACACCGCCTGCTACTCCATCAACCGGCTCTACCTTCACCGAATCCTCAAGAAGACATCTTATGAACTCCTTACCGGTAAAAAGCCCAATGTTTCGTATTTTAGAGTATTTGGAAGCAAATTTTTTATTCTTAAAAGAGGTAGAAAATCTAAATTTGCTCCTAAGGCTATAGAAGGCTTTTTACTAGGATATGACTCAAACACAAGGGCATATAGAGTCTTCAATAAATCCACTGGATTAGTTGAGGTTTCTTGTGACATTGTGTTTGATGAGACTAATGGCTCCCAAGTGGAGCAAGTCGATCTTGATGAATTAGACGATGAAGAGGCTCCATGCGTTGCGCTAAGGAACATGTCCATTAGGGATGTGTGTCCTAAGGAATCCGAAGAGCCCACACAAGCACAAGATCAACTGTCATCTTTCGTGCAAGCATCTCCACCAACTCAAGATGAGGAACAGGCTCAAGATAATGAAGATCAGGAGGATGAGCCACCTCAAGAGGAGGACAATGATCAAGGGGGAGATGAAGACAAGGAAGATGATCAAGCAATACAGGGTCAAAGGCTGCCACACCCAAGAGTCCACCAAGCAATCCAACAAGATCACCCTGTCAACTCCATCCTTGGTGATATTCATAAGGGGGTAACCACTAGATATTGAATTGCACATTTATGTGAACATTACTCTTTTGTGTCCTCTATTGAGCCATATAGGGTGGAGGATGCACTAAGAGATTCGGATTAGGTGCTGGCAATGCAAGAGGAACTCAACAACTTCACGAGGAATGAGGTATGGCATTTAGTTTCACGTCCTAACCAAAATGTTATAGGTACCAAGTGGGTATTCCGCAACAAGCAAGATGAGCATGGTGTGGTGACAAGAAACAAAGCCCGACTTGTGGCCAAAGGTTATTCACAAGTCGAAGGTTTGGACTTTGGTGAAACTTATGCACCCGTAGCTAGGCTTGAGTCAATTTGTATATTCCTTGCCTATGCTACTTACCATGGCTTTAAGCTTTATCAAATGGACAAGAAAAGTGCATTCCTCAATGGATGAATCAAGGAAGAGGTCTATGTTGAGCAACCTCTCGGCTTTGAAGATAGTGAGTACCCTAACTGTAACACCCCAGGTGTTACTTAGGGTTTTCACTCAAGCCTACACTATTGAACCCATCATCACATGTGGTTTAGTTTGAGCAAAAGATACCAAACTTGGGGGTCAAGATCCTAAGTAGGTGTAACCCATCTTAGAAGTCACGCCTTGGCCTTATCATGCACCTAAAGGGGAGAATGGCTCAAACCCTAATTCAAATCCCTTTAGGCAAATGGAGCCCTAGAGGGGAGTATATCAAAAAGGCTATGTAAACCACATTATCATGACTTGGGCTAATTATCAAAGTTGTAGTACACTTAATACCCTACAAAAAATAGTAAGAGAGTGACCCCAAAAAGATTTCAGAAAAAACCCCAAAAAGGTCACTAAAGAGAAGGGCATAAAAGAAAAATCAGATTTTCTCAATTTCAAAACCAGCCCTCTTTCAAAGATCAAACATGTTCCCATTTTTCCAAACCTCAAAACCATATGGCCCAATTGACAAAATGGCGCATAAAGACCCCTAGAACACCCTGGAAAAATTTGAACCCAACCCTAAGTTGTTTGACATGACTTGACACAGTTTTTGTCACGGTCTGGACAGCTCGGACAGAGCCAACTTCACACCACAATATCTCTCAACCCCGACCATATCTTTGCTTGGAACTCACATGGAAAAGATAGGATATGGCGCAGAGAAGAGACCGTACATGGGATTTTTGCTGAGATCTACACGCTAAGGCGAACAAACAGGCCTTTGAACACCGGCAGAAGTAAACCACCACGTGTTCGACGTGGGCAGGCACTCGGGAGCGCGCCCAGAGCACGCCCACACGCGCGCCCCCTCGCGCCCTCGGCCGCCCCCATGCCCACGCCCGTGTCGTGCCCACGAGTGGCTATAAAGCCCGCCTTCATGCACGACCACCTTCCCTATCACCCCCTCTGCACCGCGCCTAGCTTGCCCGAGCCGGCCCGCAGCTCCGGCAACCTCCCCGCGACCCGCCAGAGCCGCCCGAGGGTGCCCACCGTGACCAAACCACTCCCGCCCACCTTCGCTCGATCCGAGCCCTCGGATAGCTTCCTCAAGAGGCCATGAAGCTTTCCCAAGCTTGAGCCGAGGACCAGCCCCACCGGAACAGTGCAATCATGCTCGCCGGAGTTCGTGAACCCACCGGAGCACGTGGACCGGGTAAACCACTGAACCATTTCTCGATTCCTTGCGCGCATAGCCTCTACATCACCCAGTGGAGCTCCTCGTACACTTTGATTGAACCCCACCGCCGTGGTTTGGCTGGAGCAGGTGCCGCCGACGACCTCTGCCGCCTGCGCTCGTGGCCAAAGCAGCTCCAGCCACCTCTGACGCCGACCTGCACACTGTCGTGACCGCCGTGACCTCCCCGATGTCACCGACCACCCCACCAGAGCTCTAGTGCCGCCAGTAAACTGCGCCGCCGTGATCTTTGCCCCGGTTACTGTTCCAGCCAGCCAAGGATCGCGGGTTAGATATAGGATAAGTCCAGGGGGTTATGCGTAAGGTCAGTGACTCATGTGAATAGTAGACCGAGGGTTGATTTGTGAAAGAAAAGGGGGAAGGAAACCCAGGGACTTCAGCGCAAATCTATTTTTCTTTTCCCATTTTGAACTTACTTTTTCTTTTAAATAGTGCAGAGAACTTGATAAATACATAACTTGAAGAATAATCATCCAAATTTAGTCCAACCAATTTTGCTAGACTTTGTGAAATATAAACTATCAGGCAAAAATAGTAAACCCCATAGTTTCTGTAATGTTTTATAGAGTTTTGATTTAAATAAGAAAACTGCCCAAAACTTAATAATAAAGGAAAAGATAGAAATGTTGTTAGACCGAAGTTGAGAAAAATAGTGGAGACACTAACCTAGTAGTTACACTGTTTAAAATTAATAAACACCCCAGTATAGAAGGTTAAGGAAGATTTATTCACTAAGACTTGTTTATGCTCAAACTTAGGAAAATGAAGAAAATGGAATGAAAATGGAAACCAGAAGGCAACCATATTTTTCCTAGCATGCTTAAGTGAAGTAGTTCACAAGAAAAATCTGTTGAACCATAGTCCAGTGAAAAGAAATTGCACTCACATTTATTCATGAAAAATAGAGAAAACTTTGAAAAGTCATAAGAAAATAATCCTAAGGAGAAAACACCCCTACCTTAGGAATGACTGCTCTTGTGCTAAGAAGAACCTAGGAAAAATGCAAGTTCTATTGTTTGATATTTTTCAAATAGCAAGTTAGTTATAAGTGTCTTTTTGGCATTAAACTTTAGAAAATCATAACTAAATAACCACTAAGTAACCCTCTGTGATTTTTGGCACAGAAGCATGTTATTACCCATAGATACCAGCAAAAATAACTCTTAGTACAGGACCCACACCTAGATAAGAGTTGTAGTGCAAAGTGACCCCTCTGCCCCAAATTTTGTTATTTTTGTCCAGGACATATTCCATTTATTTTTGACCTCAAATTTATAGGACAGACTACAGTGACCAATATTAACCCACTGTAATTTTTACAGAATTTTTGGAAAAATTGAAATCACTGTTGTAGTTCGAACCCACCTTAAGAGCATAAATAGAAAATAAAAAGGGGAATTGGTAGGGGAGATTAATTTTACCCTAACCAACCCAGCAAAACCCCTTGAGTACGTACTAAAACCTTTCAGGGGCAATCCAAGTCTTAATCCACTACGTTTGCCTCTATGCAAAACCTCAAACCTAGGTTGCTAAGCATAAACCACTAAGAGCTTCTTATAACAAGGAAACCCTAAGTTATCAACTAACTTAGTTTCTCTTCACTATGCATAATGGTTACTAAATTCTGCATATCATAGCCTGCATTTATCTTATTCATTGCATTCGATAGAGTGCAACCTCGCTGACGGAGAGTACATCCTCGTGCCGGAGCAAGGAGTTGCTCAGGAGGTAGCCCAGGATCCAGCACCAGAGCCTGCTATCGAGGATCTGCCTGTCCCAGCTTTAGAAGGAAAGCCCCGATTTTATGCATAACCAGTTCTATATATATTATTTTGCTGCACTTAATGATTGTAGGCTTGAATTGTGCACTTAAGTGTAGGAGTTGCCTGAAACCCTAGTTGCATTAACTCATGTTTTTCTTTTGAGATGGATACTAGTATGCTAGGTCGAGTAGCTGCTTTGCTTATTAGGGACCTCGGTAGAAGTCGAGTGATTTTTCTAGCACTCGCGCGAGGTCAGGAATTGGTTGTATCCATTTTCATATCATAATGATGATGGTCTGTGGACAACAATCCATGGGGATTGGTTGTCTACGAGACGGAAATTGGAATAAGGATTAAGGTTTGGTACTGTGTGTCAAGCGTTTGAACGTACTAAACACATGCCGAGAAATATGGTAAATCGGTAAGCCTAGTACCTGAGTGAATGTCACACCTGGTTTTAGAAGGCAAACCGAATGCAAACCATGTACGTGCCAGGATCAGCAATTCACGTACACAACAGTTACATAACATGGACATCATCACACAGTGCTCAAATAGTATTAAAAAGGGAAGTAATAGTCGATTACATCATATGTTTGAGACATCCACATAGTCTTTACAATAATCAAAGTGCGGAAAAGAAACGTAGATAAACGCGGCCTTCACAGGCAACCGACTGGGGGTTGCCGCTAACCCACGCCTAGAACTCGTCGTAGTCTTGGAACTCCTGGAAGTCTCCTTCCATGGCTTCATCTTCTCCTGAGCAGTGGTTGCAATGCGGACAACCTGGGGAAGGGGGGGTTGGTGTGTAGAGCAAGGGTGAGTACACATCAACATACTCAACAAGTGTCATGTCTGGCTGTAGTGGACTAGCTTTATGTGGGGGGGGGTAAGTCAAGCAATTGATTTTAGTTGGTCAGATTATTATTACTAGTAGAGAAAGCCAAGTTTTAGAGTTAACCCACGTTATTAACCCAAACGTACTCCTTTCCAAACGGAAAGAGCACCACTTACCATTACTAGAGTCAAAACCAAGAACCATCAATCTCATTGCCACCTGTAATCCGAACATCTCTGATCAAGTACCACTAATCACTGGAGCCCCCTTGGCCGCTCATAACCGCGAGCACGGCTGATATATCAGTTTTTCATACACTCTGCAGAGGTTGTGCACTTTACCCACAAGCCCTGATTTCCCTTTCTGCCCAGAGGTCATGACTCTCCATTGATCACTACCAAGGTGACCCAGCAGGGTATCACTACGTAGCCTTTACAAAGATTCCCCGGGGCTATAGCCGCCCGTTAGGTTTCCTAAATGTACCGCACTCCTCCCCAAGGGACAAATCAACCTTGGTAGAGCGAGCCACATACACCGAGCCCCATTGACGGCACAACGGCTAAGCGAACTACACCTCAGTTCCTCTAATTATTCAGCTAAGGGCGTCCCACTCCACCCTCATGGTTGCACTGTTTTCTCGGGCGGTCATCCAACGAACAGGTCCTTACGGAGAGGCACTCGAGAAACCGCTCGAGCCCCCTTGAAGGTCACAAGTATAACATCATAATAAACGAAGGGAAAACAGTGTATCATTGATAATTCTCATCATGTTCATTGATTAGAGTTGAGCCATAGCATAAGACTAAGTAATAATAATCCAACCCAAATAGGTAAACAAGGACATGGATAACAAAAGCTAGTCGATCCTTAGGTATAAATATGTAATGCGGGGGTGAATTAAAGAATGTATAGGACAAAGATAGGTCAAGGGACACTTGCCTCCACCAACCGCCTACTGCTCAGGGGCTTCTCCCGCGAGTTCTTCGGGCTCTTCAACCGGATCGTTCTCTATGCGAGTGCAAACATACATACATCCATCCATTCAAATTAGGAAACAAACAGTACACCATACAAGAGAACAAGTAGATTAAACATGCATAGAATATGACATATGATATTACATTTACCATGGTTAGAAAGAAACGGGGGAAGGTCTCGCAGGGGTTAAGGCTTATGCTCGAGGCGCATTACGGGTAGACGAATAACTAGACGTTACGTGCTCTAGTTCTACTTAGCTCTAATAATAAGGATTAGCTACATGCACTAATAGAAACATGACCACTTTCAGTTGATCAACATTAAATGAGCTAGACGATTAACTATATGAATTAACTAACGTAACCAATTTCCAAATTGAGTTTCCTATTTCATTAACATGAACAACGTGATTAGCGCGCATAAAATATACGGGGGGGGGGGGGGGGGGGGGGGGGTAGACGGGCACGTCTAGGGGTAGACGAGGGCACGACGAGCCGTGCCAAGGCACCGCGCGCACCACGCGAGCAGCGCGCGTGCAAGGCCGCACACACGCGCCGCGAACTAGCCGTGCACACGTCGGGGCCGCGCGCTGGCCGAGCTCAAGGCCACGCGCCATAGGCACGCTGGGCCGAGCTCGAGGCCGCGCCGGGGCCGTCACGACGCGAGCAGGACACGCCGGGGCGGGCGGGCGAGCACGGGCGGGCGCGCCATGGCCACGCGCCATGGCCGGGACGGGGCCGAGGCCGGGCACGCACGCAGGGCGGGGCGAGGGCACGCCGGTCGGGCGGGGCACGCCGCATGGGTGCCATGGCCGGCGAGGCCACGACCGGCCACCACGCCGGGGCAAGGGACGAGGCGGGCGAGCCGAGGGCGGGCGCGGCCGGGGGCCGGCGAGCCGAGGCGGGGCGCGACCGCGGCGGGGAGGGCGCCGGCGAGCGTGGGGGCGGGCTGGGGCGAGCGCGCGCGGGCGGGGCAAGGCTCGCCGCGCCGCGGGAGGGCGCCGGGGGCCAGGCGGCATAGCCGGCGAGCTCGAGGCGGTCGGGGCCGGGCGTGGCCGGGACGCGGGAAGGGCGCTGGCAGGCGGGGGAAGAAGGAGGGAGGGGAGAGAGAAGAGGAGAGGGGGAGGGAGGGGCTCACCGCGGGCGGGGATCGGTGGCGGCGGCGGCGGTTTCGGGTGAGCAGGGGATCGGGGCGGGCTGGGCAGGGGAGAGAGAGATTTGGGGGGAGGGGAGGGGGATGACAGGCAGGGCCCGCAGGGGAGGGGAGAGAGATTTGGGGGGAGGGGAGGGGGCTGCTGGGCCGCTCCTAGGCCCAAAGCGGGGGGGGACGAGGGGAGGCGAGCTGGGCCGCCACACCGCTGGCCCACGGCGCGAGGGGGGAAGGGGAGAGGGGGCGTGGCCGGTTGGGCCGGCCGGCCAGCTGGGCCGCGCGCCTAGGGGGGCGGCTGGGCCAAAAAGGGGAGGAGAGGGAGGGGAGAGAAAAGAAAAGATTTTCCCTTTTTTGATATCTATTTTCTATATGAATGCTTTCACATTTTCAACAATCAAAAAATGCATGGTTCGGCATGGTGCGGCAATCAAAGAAATTAACGCTAGGGTTTACCATTATCACATGACTTAAAGTTTTGAAGACAGGTGAGGTTTTAGCGAAAAGAAATGGGAAAGAGGGGTAACGCTCGAATTTAGCGAGCGATAGAGAAAAGAAAAAATTCAACTCGAAATTCGGGGCGTTACAAACCTATCCCCCTTAAAAGAATCTCGCCCTCGAGATTCAGGGTTGGCTAGCAAAGAGCTCAGGGTATTTGGCCATCAGATCATCTTCACGCTCCTAGGTTGCTTCTTCCTCTGAATGATGATTCCATCTGACTTTGCACATTCTGATGGTCTTCCTTCGGGTGACTCTGTTTGCGGTCTCAAGGATTTGCGTTGGCTTCTCAACGTAGATCAAGTCTTCCTGGACTTCAAGACCTTCAACTGGCAACTGCTCCTCTGGCACACACAAGCACTTCTTCAATTGAGACACATGAAAGACATCATGTACAACAGATAAATTTTCTGGTAGGTTGAGCTGATAGGCCACTTCTCCATGCCTTGCGAGAATCTGGTACGGACCGATGTAGCGGGGTGCTAGCTTGCCTTTCACTCTGAACCTTCTGACTCCTCTGATCGGTGACACTTTCAGATAGACAAAGTCACCGACTTCGAAACTTAGATCTCTTCTTCTTGTGTCTGCATAGCTTCGCTGCCTTGATTGCGCTATCTTCAGATTCTCTCGGACCATCTTGATGTTCTCTTCGGCTTCAAGCAGAATATCTGGCCCGAACACTTGCTTTTCCCCAGGCTGATCCCATTGCAACAGAGTTCTGCAACTCCTCCCATAAAGCGCCTGAAATGGTGACATCTTCAAACTGGCCTGGTAACTGTTGTTATAGGAGAACTCTGCATAAGGCAATCTCTTGTCCCATCCGGACTGATCTTGCAACGCACAGGCTCTCAACATGTCTTCAAGGATTTGATTGGTCCTTTCAGTCTGACCATCTGTCTGCGGATGATAAGCTGAACTAAATTTCAGATGTGTGCCCAAGGCTTCATGCAACTGCTACCAGAAATGAGAGGTGAACTGCGTTCCTCTGTCTGACACTATGTTCTTTGGCACACCATGAAGACAAATGATCCGAGACATGTACAATTCTGCCAATACTGCACTGCTGTAGTTGGTCTTGACAAGTATGAAGTGGGCTGACTTGGTCAAGTGGTCCACCACTACCCAAATGGAATCGTAGCCGGCTCGAGTGCGAGGCAATCCGACTATGAAGTCCATACTGATTTCATCCCATTTCCACTGAGGGATTTGCAACGGTTGCGACAATCCAGCTGGTCTCTGGTGCTCTGCCTTGATCCATCGACAACTATCACACATAGCCACATGCTCTGTGATTTCCCTCTTCATTCCGTACCACCAGAATTTCTTCTTCAGATCCTGATACATCTTCTCACTACCAGGGTGAATCGAATAGGCTGTCTCATGAGCTTCTTTGAGAATCAATTCCCGAATAGACTGGACATTGGGAACACACAAGCGGTCTTTGAACCATATCACACCTCCTGCGTCTTCCCAAAAATCTTTGCCTCTGCCATCTAGAATCAGTCGCCGGATCTCACTGATCTTCTCATCGTTCTTCTGCGCTTCTTTGATTTCCCGCTCCAGGGTAGGTTCCAACTCAATTGTGACTCCTCGCGTGTTGTTCAGAAATCTGAGACTCAACCTGTCAAACTCTTTGGCCAACTCATAAGGCATCGGACGAGCGACCATCAGATTAACTTGACTCTTCCTGCTCAAAGCATCTGCCACTACGTTCGCTTTGTCTGGATGGTAGTGAATCTCCAATTCATAATCTTTGATCAGCTCTAACCATCTTCGTTGCCTCATATTCAGCTCTGACTGAGTGAATATGTACTTCAGACTCTTGTGGTCTATGTAAACATCACATTTCTGTCCATACAGATAGTGCCTCCATGTCTTCAATGCGTGAACCACTGCTGCCAACTCTAGGTCGTGGATTGGGTAATTCTTCTCATGAACCTTCAGCTGTCGGGATGAGTAAGCCACAACTCTTCCCTCTTGCATCAACACGCATCCCAAACCGGTGTAACAGGCATCGCAATACACCGAGAAGGGCTTGTGCACATCAGGCAAGACTAAGACAGGCGCTGTAGTCAACTTCTCTTTCAGCGCTTCGAAGGCCTCTTGACATTTCTGGGTCCACTTGAACTCAACCTTGTTGCCTAGCAAAGCTGTCATTAGTTTCGCAATCTTTGAGAACCCTTCAATGAATCGCCGATAGTATTCGGCCATTCCAATGAAGCTCTTGATTCCTCAAGCATCTGTTGGCGCTTTCCAGTCCAGAATGTCTGCCACTTTCTTCGGATCCACAGCTAATCCTTCTTTGTTGATTATGTGACCCAAGAACAGGACTTCACTGATCCAGAACTCACACTTGCTCAACTTTGCATACAACTGGTGCTCTCGCAATCTCTGCAATACCATCCTCAAATGATCTGCATGCTCTTCTTCGCTTTGAGAATAAATCAGAATGCCATCGATGAATACCACCACAAACTTATCAAGGTAATCCATGAATACACTGTTCATCAGATTCATAAAGAAGGCTGGTGCATTTGTCAAACCGAAAGACATCACAGTGAACTCATACAACCCATACTTGGTAATGAATGTCGTCTTCGGAATGTCTGAAGGTCGGATCCTGAGCTGATGATAACCTGACCTCAGATCTATCTTGGAGAACACACTGGCTCCTCTCAACTGGTCGAACAGATCTTCTATTCTGGGCAAAGGGTACTTGTTCTTGATTGTGACCTCATTCAGAGCTCGATAGTCGATACACATCCTTTTGGTGCCATCTTTCTTCTCCACAAATAGGACAGGGGCAGCCCAAGGCGAGGTGCTTGGCCGAATGTAACCTTTCTCTGACAACTCATCGATCTGCTTCTTAAGTTCAACCAACTCTGGTCCAGATATTCTGTAAGCTCTCTTAAAGATGGGGACGGTTCCAGGAAGAAGCTCTATGGCAAACTCAACTTTCCGCTCTGGTGGCATACCCGGTAAGTCCTTTGGAAACACATCCGGGAACTCGGACACAACCTTGATACTCTCAATTGGGTCTGCTTCACTGCTAACGACAGCCATCTAATAACAACTTCCTTTCTTCGGCTCAGGCGGGACTAACTCGGTCACCACTTCCTCTCCTAGTGGGGACACCAACTTGATTGTCCTCTTATCACAACTGATAACTGCCTGATACTTATCTAGCCAATTCATCCCTAGGATGACATCTATTCCCTAGGTACCCATTACTATGAGATTAGCAGGAAACGCTATCCCCCTTATTTCCACACATACATTCAAACAAATACTATCGGCTCGAATTCTACCACCGGCTGAGTCAATTTGAATGGGGGTTGACATGGTAGTTATTGGAAGATTATGTGCTTTTACCCATGATGCAGCAATGAATGAATGCATTGCTCCAGTATCAAATAACACTTCTGCAATATGGGAGTTGACTAGAAACATACCTACTATCATGTCGAGGGTCTCCTGAACTGCTTCAGCCTCCAAGTGATTCAGTCTCCCATGATTATAGCGTGGCTGAGAGCGGTTGCCTGCTCCAGGCTGAGACACATTCTGCTTTGCTGGGGCATTGGGACCTGACTGCTGCTGGGCTGCCTTCTTCAGACATTGCATCACCCAATGGTCTTACTCTCCACAGTGGAAACATGCTCTATTTCCAACCTGAGCTGGTGCTGCCTGACTGTTCTGCTGGTTTGCTGGGGCAGGAAGACGAGGTGTCTGCTGATTCTGCCTCTGAAACTGACCTCCTCCTGACTGATTGTTCTAACGATTCTGATACTGGTGCTGAGGATACTGCCTTTGGAACTGCTACTGCTGAGGTGGATGCTGGTTCTGCCTAAACTGCTGAGGTTTATTGCTTGAGAAACAAGGACGATTGCTGCTTCCAGGCTGGGGTCCACTGATCTTGCGCTTGCGATCCTCCATCTCCTTACGCTTCCTCTCTGTCATGATTGCTCTGTCAATCAGGTGCTGGAATGTCGGGAAGGTATGATTCATCAGCTGATACTGCAGAGGGTCAACCAAGCCTCTCAGGAAACGATACTGTCGCTTGGCATCGGTGTTGACATCTTCAGGTGCATAGCGAGACAACTGCAGAAACCTGTCCCGGTACTCACTGACAGACGATGACCCTTGCTTGAGGGCCAGGAACTCCTCCTTCTTCACTGTCATCAGACCTGTGGGCACATGGTACTGACGAAAGCTACCTCTAAACTCTTCCAGGTGATGGTGTCAGGGTTGGCATGGGTGGCGAGATAAGACTCCCACCATGACTGAGCTGCTCCTCTCAACAGACGGGGACTATATAGGACTTTCTCCCTGTCATCGCACTGAGCAATATGCAACTCTCGCTCCACAGTGCGCAGCCAGTCTTCAGCATCCATGGGGTCAGAAGAGTGAGCGAACGTTGGGGGATGACCTCTCATGAATTCAGCACGCTTGTCCCTGGGCATCTGAGGCATATGAGGTTGAGGTGGTGCCTGCTGCTGCTGCTGCTGCTGCTGAATGGCGGCCAGAGTCTGACCGATGGCTTGGACTGCCTGGGTCTGCATCAGAAACATCTGCTCGATGGACATCGGGGGCGGGGGTGGCAGATGCTGTTGCTGAGGTACCTCATCCTGCTGAGCGGCTTGCTCCTACTGAGCACGCCTTCCTCCTCTGCGCTTGTTCTCTGACATCTACAGAATGCAACCACACATCAGAACTGATCTTGCAAATCTTGCAGCATAAGAGAAGAGTATAGAATTCTTCAACAACACTGAACATGTGA
Organism: Zea luxurians; assembly: GCA_029449295.1. Lineage (NCBI taxonomy): Eukaryota > Viridiplantae > Streptophyta > Magnoliopsida > Poales > Poaceae > Zea > Zea luxurians. The sequence continues at coordinate 45,447,144 of JAOPSE010000005.1, read as the reverse complement.
GTATCTTCACTGATCTCCAACACAGACCAACACAGCTTCTCAGATAAAGAGGAAAGTGGAATAAAAGGCTTCCCAACTAAATAGCTAACTCCATTAATATATAACAGATAAACCAAAATGCAGGGGATACCCACATCCTGGTGACAGTCATTACAAAGATCCAGATCAAACATAGTTCATCATGACAAACATAAATTCACAGGATATAGCAAACTACCCTGTCTAACTAAGACTAACTAAAAGCGAGACTAATGCTAATACTGTAGCTTCTATGTATATATTTCGTATTAATTACAGGATCCGACTCTAACGATCTATGGCTCTAAATTTATCTTGGTCTTGCAGTCGGGATTGCCATAAGACTGGTGTCCACGCCGAGGTGAGCGGTATGGGTGCTGAGTCCCGACGGGGGCGGGGGAACCATCGTCCAGGTGACGACGCTCCACGCGCTCAACCCGCAGCTGGGCGATATCAGCACGAGCCCTACTCAGCTCATCTAATGCATGGTCCAGCTCCGTGTTTAGCACGGCGGCTAGGTTGACTGTGCTGCTCAACCTAGGATTGTCCTCACCGACAGGTGAAACAATCACGCCTCCTGTGCTGCCAGATGGACAGCGTGGGTAATACTTCAGGTTGAGACCGTCAGCTACCCCACCGAGAACCGAGCAGTAGTGCTCCGCACGCTCAACCCGCAGCTAGGCAATCTTGCATGGCCGCCTCAGCTGAGTCTCGCTCAGAGATAGAATAGTGCTCTAAGCAGGCCTCCGCACCCTGGAGACTGTTCTCCGGACGGCGCACCAAGCAGGTCGCCTCCCAGCGGTCTGGGTAGACCCCGCGACTATGCTGGTAGACCACACAGCGATACTTGATGGACCAAGTATGTCGGTCAATTGCCCGACGTAGCAGGGTGTCGAGCACATCGTGGAAGTGACACCCACGAGCAGCGTCACGAGTGATGGGTCGAGCAACCCATCCTTCCAGCTCCTGGTCAGTAGAAAAGTCGGTGTTGTGGCTCGAGCTGTCGTCGCCATCTCTGTCGTCTGGGTCTCCTCCAGCAGCTCTCCCGAGGCTGGGGCGCCCAGTGGTGGTGCAGGGGGCGCCTCTAGGGGAAGCACGGGGGAGCAACTCCTCACAGACTCTATCTCCTGCTGGAGCGAGAAAGAAGAGCCCTGCTGCCCCTGCTCCTATCATCGACGCTCTTGCTCCTCATGCAGGCGATGGTGCAGCCTCTCCAAGTGACTGGACTTACCGGCCACGGGACGGCGAAGCGGACGCTCCGCGAGACGAGAGAGTAAGAAGGGGATGACAGACTTCCGTGCGGTGTGCCTAAGACGAGCCATCTACAAAAGACACCGTAAGCAAAAGAGTGAGAACAGAACTAGTATGACCAGCAAATAATGAACCATAAATAAATGAAGGATTAGAATAAAACACAATTTTCAGCAAGGTATAATATATAGTAGAATATAGTTTTGGTCGATATGACCAACTTTTGAAGGGATACCAAAGTCAAGGCAGGGACAGAGGTCTATAATCCTTAGAACGACCATTCTACTCTAGGTTAGCGGTCCTACAGTCAGCACGGCTTTGATACCACCTATGTCACACCCGGTTTTAGAAGGCAAACCGAATGCGAACCATGTATGTGCCAGGATCAGCAATTCACGTACACAGCAGTTACATAACATGGACATCATCACACAATGCTCAAATAGTATTAAAAAGGGAAGTAATAGTCGATTACATCATATGTCTGAGACATCCACATAGTATTTACAATAATCAAAGTGCGGAAAAGAAACGTAGATAAACGCGGCCTTCATAGGCAGCCGACTGGGGGTTGCCGCTAACCCACGCCTAGAACTCGTCGTAGTCTTGGAACTCCTGGAAGTCTCCTTCCACGGCTTCATCTTCTCCTGAGCAGTGGTTGCAATGCTACAACCTGGGGAAGGGGGGGGGGTTGGTATGTAGAGCAAGGGTGAGTACACATCAACATACTCAGCAAGTGTCCTGTCTGGCTGTAGTGGACTAGCTTTATGTGGGGGGTAAGTCAAGCAGTTGCTTTTAGTTGGTCAGATTATTATTACTAGTAGAGAAAGCCAAGTTTTAGAGTTAACCCACGTTATTAACCCAAACGTACTCCTTTCCAAACGGAAAGAGCACCACTTACCATTACCAGAGTCAAAACCAAGAACCATCAATCTCATTGCCACCTATAATCCGAACATCTCTGATCAAGTACCACTAATCACTGGAGCTCCCTTGGCCGCTCATAACCGCGAGCACGGCTGATATATCAGTTTTTCATACACTCTGCAGAGGTTGTGCACTTTACCCACAAGCCGTGATTTCCCTTTCTGCCCGGAGGTCATGACTCTCCATTGATCACTACCAAGGTGACCCAGCAGGGTATCACTACATAGCCTTTACAAAGATTCCCCAGGGCTATAGCCGCCCGTTATGTTTCCTAAATGTACCGCACTCCTCCCCAAGGGACAAATCAACCTTGGCAGAGCGAGCCGCATACACCGAGCCCCATTGACGGCACAACGGCCTAAGCGAACTACACCCCGGTTCCTCTAATTATTCAGCTAAGGGCGTCCCACTCCACCCTCATGGTTGCACTGTTTTCCCGGGCGGTCATCCAATGAAGAGGTCCTTACGGAGAGGCACTCGAGAAACCGCTCGAGCCCCATTGAAGGTCACAAGTATAACATCATAATAAACGAAGGGAAAACAGCGTATCATTGATAATTCTCATCATGTTCATTGATTAGAGTTGAGCCATAGCATAAGACTAAGCAATAATAATCCAATCCAAATAGGTAAACAAGGACATAAATAACAAAAGCTAGTCGATCCTTAGGTATAAATATGTAATGCAGGGGGTGAATTAAAGAATGTATAGGACAAAGATAGGTCAAGGGACACTTGCCTCCACCAACCGACTGCTGCTCAGGGGCTTCTCCTGCGAGTTCTTTGGGCTCTTCAACCGGATCGTTCTCTATGCGAGTGCAAACATACATACATCCATCCATTCAAATTAGGAAACAAACAGTACACCATACAAGAGAACAAGTAGATTAAACATGCATAGAATATGACATACGATATTACATTTACCATGGTTAGAAAGAAACGGGGGAAGGTCTCGCAGGGGTTAAGGCTTATGCTCGAGGCGCATTACGGGTAGACGAATAACTAGACGTTATGTGCTCTAGTTCTACTTAGCTCCAATAATAAGGATTAGCTACATGCACTAATAGAAACATGACCACTTTCAGTTGATCAACATTAAATGAGCTAGACGATTAACTATATGAATTAACTAACGTAACCAATTTCCAAATTGAGTTTCCTATTTCATTAACATGAACAACGTGATTAGCGCGCATAAAATATACGGGGGGGTAGACGGGCACGTCTAGGGGTAGACGAGGGCACGGCGAGCCGTGCCAAGGCACCGCGCGCACCACGCGAGCAGCGCGCGCGCAAGGCCGCACACACGCGCCGCGAACTAGCCGTGCACACGTCGGGGCCGCGCGCTGGCCGAGCTCAAGGCCACGCGCCATAGGCACGCTGGGCCGAGCTCGAGGCCGCACCAGGGCCGTCACGACGCGAGCAGGAAACGCCGGGGCGGGCGGGCGAGCACGGGCGGGCGCGCCATGGCCACGCGCCATGGCCGGGACGGGGCCGAGGCCGGGCGCGCGCGTAGGGCGGGGCGAGGGCACGCCGGCCGGGCGGGCGGGGCACACCGCGCGGGCGCCATGGCCGGCGAGGCCACGGCCGGCCACCACGCCAAGGCAGGGGACGGCACGGGCGCGACGGGCAGGGGCCACCATGGCCGGGGCGGGCGGGGTCGGCGAGCGCGGCCGGGGCGGGACGAGCTCGGGGCGGGCGAGCCGAGGGCAGGCGCGGCTGGGGGCCGACGAGCCAAGGCGGGGCGCAGCCGCGGCGGGGAGGGCGCCGGTGAGCGCGCGCGGGAGGGGCGGGGCTCGCCGCGCCGCGGGAGGGCGCCGAGGGCTGGGCGGCATAGTCGGCGAGCTCGAGGCGGGCGGGGCCGGGCGTGGCCGGGACGCGGGAAGGGCGCCGGCGGGCGGGGAAAGAAGGAGGGAGGGGAGAGAGAAGAGGAGAGGGGGAGGGAGGGGCTCACCGCGGGCGGGGATCGGTGGCGGCGACGGCGGTTTCGGGCGAGCAGGGGATCAGGGCGGGCTGGGCAGGGGAGAGAGAGAGATTTGGGGGGAGGGGAGGGGGATGACAGGCGAGGCCCGCAGGGGAGGGGAGAGAGATTTGGGGGAGGGGAGGGGGCGGCTGGGCCGCTCCTAGGCCCAAAGCGGGGGGATGGGGGGAGGCGAGCTCGGCCGCCACACCGCCGGCCCACGGCGCGAGGGGAGGAAGGGGAGAGGGGGCATGGCCGGTTGGGCCGGCCGGCCAGCTGGGCCGCGCGCCTAGGTGGGGCGGCTGGGCCAAAAAGGGGAGGAGAGGGAGGGGAGAGAAAAGAAAAGATTTTCCCTTTTTTGATATCTATTTTCTGTATGAATGCTTTCACATTTTCAACAATAAAAAAAATGCATGGTTCGGCATGGTGCGGCAAATCAAAGAAATTAACTCTAGGGTTTACCATTATCACGTGACTTAAAGTTTTGAAGACGGGTGAGGTTTTAGCGAAAAGAAATGGGAAAGAGGGGTAAAGCCCAAATTTAGCGAGCGATAGAGAAAAGAAAAAATTCAACTCGAAATTCGGGGCGTTACAGTGAACCTGCCCGCGGATTGATCTCCTCACGCGACCTGAGACGTAGTCTCCCATTCCGGTTATGGTGGGTACAAGTGCAGTCACTGCACGACGGCAGTTGGGGTCAGTGAGGCATCGTACGCCAAGGCGGTGGGCCTCTTTTTGTTGCTAGGGAATCGATGGGGACGGTTGATGTGTGTGGGGACGGAGTGCCTCACCACGTCGTGTGTTTAGGTTTACCTTGTAAGGATAAAAACTCAATTCAAATCGTCTGCTTCTCGCAGCTAATGAGACTGCTTGATCCATGCTGCTACATTGAGTAACAAGTGGAAATGTGATTGGTTTGGCAAAAGATGTTGATTGCTAAATGCTTGCTACCATGTATGATTAGTTAGGCATACATTTAGTCTTAAGAGAGTCACACTAAAAATTGAAAAGATAAAATCTGAATTTAGACTCAGCTAGTGCATTTGGAAAACCAAACCCCTCAGTCAAACAGCTGCATGTCTAGAGGTAGAGGACTAGACTCCTCACACCAGGTAAGTCTAGCTGAGTATTAGTATACTCAGCCTTGCTTGTGGCATAATTTTTACAGGTTCTCTGGATGACATGGTTGCTAGAGTGACTTGGCCGTCCACCTTGCCACCGGGTTGGACAGTCGAGTGGGACCCTACCTCGGCTGAGGAGGAGCATGAGGAGTAATGGGATAGGCTTCCCATCGCTCCATTTATTTAACGTTAGTTTTGTTCCGCTGCATTCTGAACAATGATCGCTACTTTTGCTAAAACTCTGATGATGTTGTAATAAATTTAATACTCCTTAATGTATGGTCTTATGCTTTATTGTATTTGCTCTGTGCCTCACCATCGAGTGAGTACATGGTACTTGATCCTGTTTGTGGCCTCGTCGGACTAGATCCGAGGGACTGACGTGTTATTCCTATTTAAGTGTGGTCTAGCCTCTAAGGTGGGACTTAGGCACTTAAGTTGGAATAATGCGGGCGGTTCTGCCACAGCTGGTATCGGAGCTCGTACCACCACAGAGGAATCAATAAACTGTAAATACCATCCTTTTCAAAAGTAAAATTTGTTAGAAACAAATTGTTGGATAGATCGTCAGGACGATAAGGATAGACCTAGGACGTGAAGCCTTAGGATAATAGAAGGGTAGCTAGGTGGCTATTCGAGTAAGCCCTACAGGCTACTTAAAGGGATGGGAGATTTTTTTTCCTATTCCCTCTGAGTTGAAATGAGGTCGTTTAGGACGAGCATGCATGCATCCTTTACTTAAACTACATAAAAATTTGGTGAAAACCTTAATACTTGATCATGACAGATTAAGTACATTCAGTGACATTGTCGTAACCATCGAGAGGCCGAGTTTTGATCCCCTTTTATTATTTTTTTCTTTTTCTTTTCTCTTTTCCACTTACACTTAACCATACACAGATGACTTCTCACGAATCCTCGGATGGAGGGAACGCACATTCCCACACGGACAGACTTGCACAAGAGGGTTTTCCCCATATCTTGTGGGAGGTACTTCAGGGAGCCGGTTACACGACGCCTCCCCAGTACACGGTGCAGCTGTTCGAGAAGCTCCGGGTGCCCCGCTGTAGGGTGAGGATGACCTTGGAGCCTCATCCCTTACAACCAGGTTGGCGTTCGTTGGACTCTGAGTCTTTCGGATACCGGGCTGAGGATACTATCGAGGCCATTGCTCTCCACGGGCTGACAACCTTTTGTGGTTTCCACCCCTTGGAGCTGTCTACTCATCCCATTGGCTTGTTCCCCATGGAGAAGGAGGACGACCCAATGTGGAAGGACCGAGTGGAGCATGCCAAGGATATATGGGCTCTTTACCCAGGGCAGACTGCTCACTTGATGGTGCGATGCATGAATGCCCTGTATCGTCTGCAAGTGATGCGAGGAGAGGCAATGTCTCAGCTAATGGCATTGTTGGAGGTAACCAAGATCACCCTAGACAACAAGGAGGAACTTGTGGTAGATCTGTCCACTGAGATGGTGGAAAAGGACCTACAGGTTGAACAGATGGCCAACCAGATTCAGGAACTCGAGGAGCTAGTGGGAGCCAGGGAGAACACCATTGAGGTTCTCGAGGATCAGCTGATCAACACCCAGCAACAACTCGAGGAAGCTAACAAGCATTTGGACATGCACCACCAGGAGATCCAGAACATGGAGGCCAATGAGGATGTTGACATCGAGGGAGGAGAGGAACCGGAGCCTGCATCCAACTTGGATACTGCTGGCTCAGGGAGACCACCTTCCCCCAAGTCGAGTGTGGCCTCGTTTGTCCATTAAGTTGCAGGGATAGATTTAGAAGTGTGTGGCGATAGAACTCCTCGGAGCTAGCTTAGCTTTTGCGCCCTTAGGGTACTAGGCTAGACAGAGTTGAGTCTGTTGGATCACTGATGTAATCGTAACAAACTCTTTTGGAAGTATGGATGATGAATGATGTCAGTTTTAGTTGGTGGAGAAAAGTTTTATCCCATGTAGTATCTCTTATGAATTATGCAAAAAAATGTTAGCCTTGTCCTTTCAAATCTGTCACCACATATGAATCTTGACATCCAAAATATGATATTAAGAGCATCCTTAATTTTTCAGATGGCAGGAAGAGCGCGTCGTGGACAGAATAAGCGCATTCCTCCACCACCGCCACCGCCTCCTACCATGCAAGAACTGATGGCTCAGCAGAATGAGATTCTGCGACAGTTGGCTCAGCGTCAGCCACCACCTCAGCACTATGGTGGTGGTGATCACCATCAGTGTCCCCCAGCAGCAGCCAGTTATTAGGAGTTCCTCAGCACTCAGCCGTCGTTGTTCACTCGGGCAGAGGATCCACTTGATGTTGATGTATGGATCAGGGTAGTGGAATCCAAATTCCCATTACTTACTGGCAATTGTTCAAATGCGGCCAAGGTTCGTTTTGCCACCTAGCAGCTTCGTGGACCCGTGCGTACATGGTGGGATCACTTCCTCGCCATGCAGCCCGCTAACCACGTGGTAGAATGGGGAGAGTTCAAGGCAACCTTCAGAGGGCATCACATACCAGCAGGCATTATGGATCGCAAGCTAAATGAGTTTCTGGCACTTACTCAGGGGAATCGTACTGTGTTGCAGTACGCTCAGGCTTTCAATGACCTGTGTCAGTATGCTGGATATCATGCAGACACTGATGAGAAGAAGAGGGACAGGTTCAGGAGGGGCCTCAGTACTAAGCTCCGCGACTGTCTCAACATCGTCAGGGCCAACAGTTACAATGAGTTAGTCAACATGGCCATTTCTCAGGAGGACTGCATCACAGCCCATCAGGCAGAAAAGAAGAGGAAGACACCCATGGCAGGACCATTAGCTCAGCCACAGCGCTTCCAGATTGTGTCTGATACTCAGAACAGGGGACCTCAGCAGCAGCAAGGACGTTGGGTGATCCGACCACAGCAGCAACAGCAGGCACCCAACTGTTCTCAACACCCAGTTTAGAGGAACAATCAGCCACAGCAGCCGCAGTACCGTTAGGCCAATGACAACAGATGCTTCACTTGTGGCAGCACTGGACACTACGCCAAGAATTGCCCAAAGAACCAGCAGAGGCAGGGGCAGAATTCCAATCAGAACCAAGGCAAGAGGTAGAAGGTGCAAGTGAGGCAAGGTAGGCTGAACTTCACCACCATGGCGGACATTCCAGAGGGAGCACCCGTCATGACTAGTATCTTTTCAGTTTTCAATTATCCTGCAATCATTCTTTTTGATTCTGGTGCATCACACAGTTTTATCAGTGCAAAATTTAGTGCCAAATGTCAGTTACCTTTCCATCATACCAATGGGGGTATTACAATTTCAACACCGGGAGGCAGGGTTGCCACCTATTAAATCAACAGGCAGGTGCCTATAAAATTTGGTAGCCTTATAATTGGAACCACCCTCCTTATCTTGGGTTTGGATAATGTGGACATCATATTAGGAACTGACTGGTTAATAAGGCATCAGGCAGTAATTGATGTTGCAGCAAGGGCCGTTGAGATTCATTCACCTACTTGTGGTGAAATTACTTTGTATTTGCCTAACCAGGGTTGACCCGTTCATGTGCCTTCACCATGATAAAGTCACCTGTTGAGAGAATCCCCGTAGTCTATGACTACCCAGATGTTTTTCCGAATGAATTGCCAGGGATGCCACCCGATAGAGACATAGAGTTCGCGATTGAATTACAACCCGGAACTGCCCCTATATCCAAGAGACCCTAAAGGATGCCTCCGGCAGAGTTGGCAGAATTGAAAAAGCAATTGCAAGAGTTGTTGGACAAGGGATTCATTCGCCCAAGTACTTCGCCATGGGGATGTCCAGCATTGTTCGTAAAGAAGAAAGATGAGAGTCTGAGATTATGTGTTGATTACCGCCCTCTCAATGCGGTGACCATCAAGAATAAGTATCCATTGCCTCACATTGATGTGTTGTTTGATCAGTTGGTGGGAGCCAAGGTATTTTCCAAGATAGATCTTCGCTCTGGCTATCATCAGATCAAAATCAGGGCCAGTGATATTCCAAAGACGGCTTTCTCTACCAAATATGGGCTTTATGAGTACTTGGTGATGTCCTTCGGGTTGACCAATGCCCTGGCGTATTCATGTATTTGATGAACTCAGTGTTTATGCCAGAGTTGGACAAGTTTGTGGTGGTTTTCATTGATGACATTCTGGTATATTCAAGGAGCGAGCAGGAGCATACTAAACACTTGCATACTGTACTTCAGAGACTGCGCGATCATCATTTATATGCCAAGTTGTCCAAATGTGAATTATGGCTAAAGGAAATCAAGTTTCTGGGTCACACCATTTCTCAGGATGGGGTATCTGTTGATCCTGAGAAAGTTCAAGAAGTGATGGATTGGAAACCTCCTACCACTGTATGGCAAATTCGGAGTTTTCTGGGATTGGCAGGGTATTATCGACGATTTATTCCGGATTTCTCCAGAATTGCCAAGCCAATGACTGAATTGTTGAAGAAGGGAGTCAAGTATGAATGGAGTCAAAAATGTGAGGATGCCTTTCATACATTGAGGCAGCATCTGACCACAGCACCTGTGCTGGCTCAGCCTGACAACACCAAACCCTTTGAGGTTTATTGTGATGCTTCAGGTACTAGTTTGGGATGTGTCTTGATGCAAGACAACAGAGTCATTGCTTATGCCTCTCGAGCACTCAGACCCCATGAGCAGAACTACCCCACACATGACTTGGAGTTAGCAGCCGTAGTTCATGCCCTCAAGATTTGGAGACATTACTTGATGGGAACTCATTGTAATATCTATACTGACCACAAAAGTCTCAAGTATATTTTTACTCAGGCAGATCTTAATATGAGGCAGAGAAGATGGTTGGAATTAATCAAAGACTATGATTTGGAAGTACATTACCATCCTGGCAAGGCCAATGTTGTGGCAGATGCCTTAAGTCGGAAGGCCCAGTGCAACTGTGTGAATATGGATGCAGAAATCACCACCCTGTGTGATGAGTTGTGCAAGCTGAACATGGAAGTTGTTTCCTCCGGTGCCGTGAGTTATATTTCAGTGGAGCCCACTTTACATGTGCAAATAGTCATGGCACAAATTAGAGACAAAGGTGCTCAAGTCATCAAGGAAATGATCAAACAAAAGGTGGACAAATACAAATGTTTTCGTCAGGACAGCAAAGGAATTCTATGGTTTGGAGACCGATTGGCTGTTCCTAAGAACCCCGAGCTTAGAAAGAAAATATTGGATGAAGCTCATCTTTCCAAATTCTCCATGCATCCCGGCAGTAACAAGATATATCATGATCTTAGATCCTTGTACTGGTGGACCAGAATGAGACAGGAAATTGCTAAGTACATATCTGAATGCGACACTTGCCAACGAGTCAAGGCCAGTCACTTAAAGGCAGCAGGCACTTTACAGCCCCTTCCCATACCATCCTGGAAATGGGAGGATATTTGTATGGATTTCATTGTGGGATTGCCCAATACCTCCCGACACCACGATTCTATTTGGGTCATTTTGGATAGGTTGACTAAGACAACTCATTTCTTGCCAGTACATACCACCCACAGGGTAGAGAAGTATGCAGAGATCTACATTGACCAGATAGTTCGCTTGCATGGGATACCAAAGACCATTGTGTCCGACAGAAGAGCACCATTCGTAGCACGTTTCTAGGAGCAATTGCAAGAATCACTTGGGACCCATGTAATAAGAAGCTCAGCATACTGTCCTCAAACAGATGGTTAGACAGAAAGGGTAAATCAAATTTTGGAAGACATGTTGAGGACATGTGAACTACACTATGGTAAGGATTGGGACAAGTGTCTTTCATTGGCAGAGTTCACCTATAATAACAGTTACCAGTCCAGTTTAAAGATGGCACCTTTTGAGGCCCTATATGGGAGAAGGTGTAGGACACCACTAAATTAGTCACAAGTTGGAGAAAGCGAAATATTTGGACCTGACTTGGTTCTTGAAGCAGAGGAGAAAGTCAGAGTCATTAAGAAGAATTTAGAGGCTGCTCAGGCCAGGCAACAGAGCTATCATGACAAGAGGAGGAAGCCTCTACAGTTTGAAGTGGGAAATCAGGTTTATCTTAAGGTGTCACCCACCAAAGGTGTTCAGAGATTTGGAATCAAGGGCAAGTTAGCTCCTCGCTATATTGGGCCCTATGAGATCAAGGAGACTTGTGGACCTGTAGCATATCAATTGAAGTTGCCACCCCATATGTCTGCAGTTCATGATGTGTTCCACGTATCTCAGCTACGAAAGTGTGTCCGCTTACCCACAGAAGTGCTACCGGAACCAGAACTAGAGATAGAACCAGACTTGTCTTATCAAGAGCACCATGTCAAGGTATTGGATCAAAAGGAGAGATCCACGCGGGCAAGGACAATCAGGATGTATAAGGTTCAGTGGAGCCACCATTCAGTAGAAGAGGCTACGTGGGAGACTGAGGATTTTCTACGTTCTCGCTTCCCTGACTTTCTGCCCAAAGGAGTCGGTATGTAATCTAAAAACCCCACCCCCACCTGCCCTTTGAATATAAATATAAGAAAAACTTAGTTGTTAAGGGTATAGTAAGCTTTGAAAATAACTTTAAAAAGGACATCCTTCTGAAGTTGCAAAGAGAATGACATTCGAAGAGCAGTTAACTAGAGAAACTTGGACAATAGGATCTACAACACACCAACACACTCTATTGGTACCCCCTCTAAAGGATCCCTACCCAAAATCTCGGGACGAGATTCCTTTAAGGGGGGAGGGCTGTAACACCCCAGGTGTTACTTAGGGTTTTCACTCAAGCCTACACTATTGAACCCATCATCACATGTGGTTTAGTTTGAGCAAAAGACACCAAACTTGGGTGTCAAGATCCTAAGTAGGTGTAACCCATCTTAGAAGTCATGCCTTGGCCTTATCATGCACCTAAAGGGGAGAGAATGGCTCAAACCCTAATTCAAATCCCTTTAGGCAAATGGAGCCCTAGAGGGGAGTATATCAAAAAGGCTATGTAAACCACATTATCTTGACTTGGGCTAATTATCAAAGTTGTAGTACACTTAATACCCTACAAAAAATAGTAAGAGAGTGACCCCAAAAAGATTTCAGAAAAACCCCAAAATGGTCACTAAAGAGAAGGGCATTAAAAAATCAGATTTTCTCAATTTCAAAACCAGCCCTCTTTCAAAGATCAAACATGTTCCAATTTTTCCAAACCTCAAAACCATATGGCCCAATTGACAAAATGGCGTCTAAAGACCCCTAGAACACCCTGGAAAAATTTGAACCCAACCCTAAGTTGTTTGACATGACTTGACACAGTTTTTGTCGTGGTATGGATAGCTCAGACAGAGCCAACTTCACACCACAATTTCTCTCAACCCCGACCATATCTTTGCTTGGAACTCACATGGAAAATATAGGATATGGTGCAGAGAAGAGACCGAACACGGGATTTTTGCTGAGATCTACACACTAAGGCGACCAAACAGGCCTTTGAACACCGGCAAAAGTAAACCACCACGTATTCGACGTGGGCAGGCACTCGGGAGCGCGCCTAGAGCACGCCCGCACGCGTGCCCCCATGCGCCCTCGGCCATTCCCGTGCCCACGCCCGTGTCGTGCCTGTGAGTGGCTATAAAGCCCGCCTTCATGCACGGCCACCTTCCCTGTCACCCCCTCCGCACCGTGCCTAGCTTGCCCGAGCCGGCCCACAGCTCCGACGACCTCCCCGCGACCCGCTAGAGCCACCCGAAGGCGCCCACCGTGACCAAACCACTCCTACCCACCTCCGCTCGATCCGAGCCCTCGGATAGCTTCCTCAAGAGGCCGTGAAGCTTTCCCAAGCTTGAGCTGAGGACCAGCCCACCGGAACAGTGCAATCACGCTCGCTGGAGTTCGTGAACCCGCCGGAGCACGTGGACCGGGTAAACCACTGAACCATTTCTCGATTCCTTGCGCGCATAGCCTCTACATCACCCAGTGGAGCTCCTCGTACACTTTGATTGAACCCCACTGTCGTGGTTTGGCCGAAGCAGGTGCCGCTGACGACCTCCGCCGCCTGCACTCATGGCCAAAGCAGCTCCAGCCACCTCTGACGCCGACCCGCACACCGTCGTGACTGTCATGACCTCCCCGACGTCACCGACCACCCCACCAGAGCTCTACTGCCGTCGGTAAGCCACGCCGCCGTGATCTTTGCCCCGGTTACTGTTCCAGCCAGCCAAGGATCGCGGGTTAGATATAGGATAAGTCCAGGGGGTTATGCGTAAGGTCAGTGACTCATGTGAATAGTAGACCGAGGGTTGATATGTGAAAGAAAAGGGGGAAGGAAACCCAGGGACTTCAGCGAAAATCTGTTTTTCTTTTCCCATTTCGAATTTACTTTTCTTTTAAATAGTGCAGAGAACTTGATAAATACATAACTTGAAGAATAATCATCCAAATTTAGTCCAACCAATTTTGCTAGACTTTGTGAAATATAAACTATCAGGCAAAAATAGTAAACCCCATAGTTCCTATAATGTTTTATAGAGTTTTGATTTAAATAAGAAAACTGCCCAAAACTTAATAATAAAGGAAAAGATAGAAATGTTGTTAGACCAGGGTTGAGAAAAATAGTGGAGACACTAACCTAGTAGTTACACTGTTTAAAATTAATAAACACCCCAGTATACAAGGTTAAGGAAGATTTATTCACTAAGACTTGTTTATCCTCAAACTTAGGAAAATGAAGAAAAGGGATTGAAAATGGAAACCAGAAGGCAACCATATTTTTCCTAGCATGCCTAAGTGAAGTAGTTCACAAGAAAAATCTGTTGAACCATAGTCCAGTGAAAAGAAATTGCACTCACATTTATTCATGAAAAACAGAGAAAACTTTGAAAAGTCATAAGAAAATAATCCTAAGGAGAAAACACCCCTACCTTAGGAATGACTGCTCTTGTGCTAAGAAGAACCTAGGAAAAATGCAAGTTCTGTTGTTTGATATTTTTCAAATAGCAAGTTAGTTATAAGTGTATTTTTGGCATTAAACTTCAGAAAATCATAACTAAATAACCACTAAGTAACCCTCTGTGATTTTTGGCACAGAAGCATGTTATTACCCATAGATACCAGCAAAAATAACTCTTAGTACAGGACCCACACCTTGATAAGAGTTGTAGTGCAAAGTGACCCCTCTGCCCCAAATTTTGTTATTTTTGTCCTGGATATATTCCATTTATTTTGGACCTAAAATTTATAGGACATACTACAGTGACCAATATTAACCCACTGTAATTTTTACAGAATTTTTGGAAAATTTGAAATCACTGTTGTAGTTCGAACCCACCTTAAGAGCATAAATAGAAAATGAAAAGGGGAATTGGTAGGGGAGATTAATGTTACCCTAACCAACCTAGCAAAACCCCTTGAGTACCTACTAAAACCTTTTAGGGGTAATCCATGTCTTAATCCACTACGTTTGTCTCTAAGCAAAACCTCAAACCTAGGTTGCTAAGCATAAACCACTAAGAGCTTCTTATAACAAGGAAACCCTAAGTTATCAACTAACTTAGTTTTTCTTCACTATGCATAATGGTTACTAAATTCTGCATATCATAGCCTGCATCTATCTTATTCATTGCATTCGATAGAGTGCAACCTCGCTGATGGAGAGTACATCCTCGTGCCAGAGCAAGGAGTTGCTCAGGAGGTAGCCCAGGATCTAGCACCAGAGCCTGCTATCGAGGATCTGCCTGCCCCAGCTTTGGAAGGCAAGCCCCGGTTTTATGCATAACCAGTTCTATATATATTATTTTGCTGCACTTAATGATTGTAGGCTTGAATTGTGCACTTAAGTGTAGGAGTTGCATGAAACCCTAGTTGCATTAACTCAGGTTTTCCTTTTGAGATGGATACTAGTATGCTAGGTCGAGTAGCTGCTTTGCTTATTTGGGATCTCGGTAGAAGTCGAGTGATTTTTCTAGCCCTCGCGCGAGGTCAGGAATTGGTTGTATCCATTTTCATATCATAATGATGATGGTCTATGGACAACAATCCATGGGGATTGGTTGTCTACGAGACGGGAATTGGAATAAGGATTAAGGTGTGGTACCGTGTGTCAAGCGTTTGAACGTACTAAGCACATGCCGAGAAATATGGTAAATCAGTAAGCCTAGTACCTGAGTTAACCTGCCCGTGGATTGATCTCCTCACGCGACCTGAGACGTAGTCTCCCATTCCGGTTATGGTGGGTACAAGTGCGGTCACTGCACGACAGCAGTCGGGGTCAGTGAGACATTGTACGCCAAGGCGGTGGGCCTCTTTCTGTTGCCAGGGAATCGATGGGGATGGTTGATGTGTGTGGGGACGGAGTGCCTCACCACGTCGTGTGTTTAGGTTTACCTTGCAAGGATAAAAACTCGATTCGAATCATCTGCTTCTCACAGCTAATGAGACTGCTTGATCCATGCTGCTACATTGAGTAACAAGTGGAAATGTGATTGGTTTGGCAAAAGATGTTGATTGCTAAATTCTTGCTACCATATATGATTAGTTAGGCATACATTTAGTCTTAAGAGAGTCACACTAAAACTTGAAAAGCTAAAATTTGAATTTAGACTCAGCTAGTGCTTTTGGAAAACCAAACCCCTCAGCCAAACAGCTGCATGTCTAGAGGTAGAGGAGTAGACTCCTCACACCGGATAAGTCTAGCTAAGTATTAGTATACTCAGCCTTGCTTGTGGCATAATTTTTACAGGTTCTCTGGAGGACATGGTTGCTGGAGTGACTTGGTCGTCCACCTTGCCACCGGGTTGGACAGTCGAGTGGGACCCTACCTCGGCTGAGGAGGAGCATGAGGAGTGATGGGGCAGGCTTCCACATCCCTCCATTTATTTATCGTTAGTTTTATTCCGCTGCATTCCGAACAATGATCACTACTTTTGCTAAAACTCTGATGATGTTGTAATAAATTTAATACTCCTTAATGTATGGTCTTATGCTTTATTGTATTTGCTCTGTGCCTCACCATCGAGTGAGTACGTGGTACTTGATCCTATTCGTGGCCTCGTCGGACTAGATCCGAGGGACTGACGTGTTATTCCTATTTAAGTGTGGTCTAGCCTCTAAGGTGGGACTTAGGCACTTAAGTTGGAATAATGCGGGCGGTTCCACCACACTAACCATGTGTATAAACTCTCAAAGACGCTTTATGGGCTCAAGCAAGCCCCAAGAGCATGGTATGAATGCCTGCGAGATTTCCTCATCACTAATGGCTTCAAAGTCAGTAAAGCCGACCTACACTCTTTACTAAAACTATTGCAAAAAATTTGTTTGTATGCCAAATTTATGTTGATGTTATCATATTTGGGTCTACTAACAAATCTACTTGTGAAGAGTTTAGTAGGATCATCATACAAAAATTCGAGATGTCTATGATGGGGAAGTTGAAGTATTTCCTAGGATTTCAAGTCAAGCAACTCCAAGACGACACCTTCATCAGCCAAACAAAGTACATTCAAGACATACTTAACAAGTTTGGAATGAAGGATGCCAAGCCCATCAAGACACCCATGGGAACCAATGGGCATCTCGATCTCGACACGGGAGGTAAATCCGTAAATCAAAAGGTATACCGGTCGATGATAGGATCTTTACTCTATTTATGTGCATCTCGACCGGATATTATGCTTTCCATATGCATGTGTGCAAGGTTCCAAGTCGATCCTAAGGAAGTTCACCTTAGGGATGTAAAAAGAATCATGCGATACTTAGTTTACACTCCTATGTTTGGACTTTGGTACCCCAAGGGATCCACTTTTGATTTAATAGGATATTCCGATGCTGATTGGCCAGGGTGTAAAATTGATAGGAAGAGCACATCAGGGACTTGTCAGTTTCTAGAGAGATCCCTGGTGTCTTAGGCTTCAAAGAAACAAAACTCAGTAGCCCTTTCCACCGCCGAAGCCGAGTACATTGCCGTAGGTCATTGCTGTGTGCAATTACTTTGTATGAGGTAAACCCTTAGGGACTATGGCTACAAATTGAGCAAAGTCCCTCACATATTTTACAATGAGAGTGCAATCCGCAGGGCGGATAATCCCATTGAACACAGCCGCACTAAGCACATAGACATTCGGTATCACTTTCTGAGGGATCACCAACAAAGGAGGGATATCGATATTGCTTATGTTAGCACCAAAGAACAATTAGCCAATATCTTTAGCAAGCCTTTAGATGAGAAAACCTTTAGCAAACTTAGGAATGAGCTAAATATACTTGATTCTCGGAATTTTGATTGAAACATTGCACACATAGCTCATTTATATACCTTTGATCATATCTCTTTCGTTTGGTACAAATGCATATTTTTTAATATTTATGTACCAAGACTATGACTAATATGTTTTCAAGTATATTCCTATACTAAGTCGTAGATTGAAAGAGAAATGGAGTATTTGATGAAGACAAGGCTTCCACTCCACTCTAACGGTGTCGGAGAGGGAATTCTCCGGCCGGGTGGTGGATTGCAACCGCCCTAAATCCTAAGATGAGGAAGGGGCCTAAGCGTTTTGCCTGTCTTGCTAAGCGATCATCAAGCACATGAACACGTGAGGGTTTAGAGTGGTTCGGGCCGCTGGAGCGTAATACCCTACTCCACTGTGTGTTGGATTGTTGTGGAAGCTTGAGCTATGTGTAAGCCTGAATGAATTGCATCTAAGTCCTCTTACGTTGCATGCCTCCCCTTTTATAGTTCAAGGGGGCATGTACAATGGTTCTGAGCCCCGACATGTGGGCCCAGGGACAAATGGAAGGATGGAACTACTGCTTGTTACACCAGGGTGATCTCCGAATGCCATAATATCCGTAGTGCATAAGTATTGATATCTCATGGTCTCGTCCTCGGTAACGCGCGAGTCATGATGGATACGGCGCATGCAGCAGCACAGACGTATTGTCAGCCAACGGGAATAGACAGGCACGCCGCCTGCAGGATTCCCTGGTCGCTGCCTGCCAGCTGAGTAGACAGGACACATTAAATGCTATAAAGGCACATCGGCTGTCAGCGAGATAGACAGGCGGCGCATCTTATCTGCAATAAATGCAGAGGCAGCACGGCCCAAAGGCCTTACGTCAGGCTCCGCCCGTAGGCTTATGTCACGCGCGGTAGGCTATGTGGCAGCATCGGGTTCCCGTCTGGGCGGGGAGCAGTAGCGTTATGCGGACAGGTTCGCACCAGGCTGGGCCTGGACACGTGTCAGCACTGGACCCCTGCCTGAGCAAGGGTTGGGTACTCTCTGCCTCAGAGTCCCGGGGCCCGGCTGTGGGTAGTCCGGTCCTACGCAGAGAGGTCTGGGACCCGTCCCGGAGGCCCGGGTCGCACTTGCGGGGATCCTGGACCTTGCCCTGGGGGTCCGTTCTTCATGTACAGGGGTCCGGACCCACTGTTGGCTTCTTGGAGTACGTCCCCTTCCCTGGCCATGTGGCGACCCCGGGGTCGTCCATGTGGCGGGGCAGAGAGTTGTTTGCCATGCAACTAGAGGTAGTTGCGCGGGTATAGCGTCTTCATACTGTAGCAAGGGGTACCCCTGTTTCAGGGTACCGACAGTGGCCCCTGGGCCCACCTCAGGGGAGGATGCGAGCCTGCAGGTGGGGCCAAAACCTGATTGGCGTGCCATTTTTGGGCACTTGCTGACGTAGCCACCGCCAACCCGCCTTTGGTCACGCTGCCTACCACGCCTTCCCCCGTAGCTGGCAGGTACGTGGCCCCCACGCCCGACGGTTTCGTCGGGCCACGCGTGGGGCGTCTTACTGTCGCCGCCTAAGTTAAAAATATCCTTCAGTGGCCTCTAGGCGACGTGCGGTCGTGCGTGATGGTTTACTGCCGAGGAGATGGTCCGTCTTCTACGCACTCGTAGGTCGGTTCCCTAGGTGCGTGACATGTGGGCCCGAGCCCCCATGTCGGGGACTGGATCACTGCGAGCACTAGGTGCATGTTGGATGGGATTGGGGCGCGAGCGGGAGAGCCTTCTCTGAAAAAGGGGACTCATCCCACGGCCAGCAGTTATGCTTTCACACTTTCTTCAACTGATGCGTCCTTTCTCCTCCGAGTCCTCTATGCCTCTGTTGCACTCGCATTTTTCTGCCTTTTGCCACTGTAGTAGCCATGGCTTCACTGGTTCATCCCGAGCGTTACCAGACCGAGAGGAGGCTCAACATGGTGCACCGCCTACTCGGATGGAGTGCGTCGTCGCACGCCTCGAGGATCCGGGCCGGCGCTACCCCCCTTGGTGATCTCGCCGCCAGGGAGTTTGTGCTCTTTGTCTCCTACCTTTCGTGCGGGTTAGCGCCGATCTCCCCCTTCTTCATGTTACTGTTGGACGATCTCGATCTCCAGCTCCAGCACCTCACACCCCACTCCATCCTTCAGGCAGCCATCTTTGCTCATTTGTGCGAGATGTTCGTGGGGGTGGCGTCGTGCACCTCTCTCTTCCGCCATTTTTTGTGCTGGTGAAGTTCGGGAAGGCCAAGGACCATCTCGGTGCGTATTACTTCTAGACGAGGGTGGATTCGGTCGGCGCCTATATCTCCTCAGTCAGCAGCGCGAGGTGGGAAAACTGGCGGGCCAAATGGTGGATTGCTAGTACCGAGGCCAGCGACCGCCTCGTACTACCGAGCGATGGGCCGAGGCTCGACAAGAAGCTATGGAGGGCTAAGCCATCGCTGTCACCTGAGTTTGAGCCCGTGTTAGGCAGGATCGAGTCTCTGGCGACTGATGGTCTGATGTCGATGCATGTGGTCGATGACTTCTTGAAACGCCAGATCACGCCACTGCAGGCGAGGGCACGCCTGAGCTGCTGGTTTACTGGCTCCAACGACCTTGGCCGGGTCCATCGCGGGCCAGGCACCGACCTGTCCTGGGAGGAACTGGAGCTTCTGGTGAAGGGAATTACTGGTGAGTCCTTCGTTGCCGAGTCCTTAATTCCTCCCGAGGGCATTCATCCGCTTTGCGACGACCAAGGGTTGAGGGCAGCGATCTTGGATTGGCTGCCGACCCTCGACGAGAGTGGCGTAGCGGTTTGCCAGACTGGTGGCCAGGATCCCCACCGCAGGATTCAGATCCCTGGTGAACCGGCCAGAGGTTCTCGGTCTGTCGACGCCGGCTCCAGAGCTCCCCCAGCGGCCCTCAGCCCCTCGGGCAAGGGCAAGGGGGCTGCGAGCAGTTCTTCCGCCCTGGGTGATTCCGGGAGGTCGGGGGGAGAGAGGCGGCACTGACTGCGTCGCGCTGACGGGTCTTTTGTTGGGGATCCGCCCCTTGGTTCGGACCTCCCCAGAAGCGCTAGAGGACAGCTGGCGTGGTCGAGGAGGCCGGCTCCCCGGCCCAGGGCTCGCAGGGGCGCGTCAGTCCTCCACCAGCACCACCATTAGTCCCGCCGCCGCCGCCACCATCATCTGGTTCGTCGCCGCCGCAAGGGCAGCAGCATCAACGGTTGCAACAGCAGCAGGGGCAGCGGACGTCTTGCTTCCAAGGTTGCTGGAAGGTCCAGGGCCCCAAGTAAGTGTACCCCTTTCCATTTTCCCCATTGGTCTAGTCACCATGTTGATAGGTATTAACCCGTCCTTTGCTTATCAGGGCCTCTTCTTCCTCTGTCTCCAAAGTCGCTCCTACTGGTGAGTCCGGCTCCCAGCAACAGGTGTCTGCTAGCCTCGATGCCGGCGACCTACCTCCACCTACCACTGTCAAGGCGGCGCCATCAGGCCCTCAGGTTTCGACTGCTGCTACCGTGGCAGGGTCGTCGGGCCCCCAGGATCTAGCTGCCACTGCCGAGGCAGTGCCGTCGGGCCCCCAAGCCTCAGCTGGGGAACCAATAGCAGCAGCATTGCCAACGGCTACTGCAGACCCAACGGCGGCGGCGATGTTGCCGAATATGCCGTCGGCGACGGCAGAAGCCACGGGGGGTGCACCCGATTCCATCCCGCCACCCGTTCTGGAGGAGCCGGAGGTTATTCTTGGGTGGCGGCTCCAGACCGGCGCCGGGCCGAAAACAGCGCCATCTCCCCTCCCTCGGGTGCTGTCCCGCGCTCACCAGGCTCTCCGGGAGACTGAGGCGGTGATCCTGCGGGAGTGGGAGGTGCTCGAGACTAAGCACTAGCGCCTTGGCGATTGGCGCTCTCAGTTGGAGGAACGTACCAAGGCCACATCCTGCCAATTTGCTTTGGAGCAGTCTGAGCTTGAACAGAGGCGTGAGGACCTCAAGGAGGACCTGAAGAAGGTGCTCGAGTGGGAGCGGGAGGTGACCCAGGAGGATAAGAGGCTGGTCAAGAAGAAAGAGCACTTGGACCAGCGAGAGGCGACTATCACGGAGTTCCATGAGAAGTTGAAAGCCTATAATGCGATGCTAGAGGAGCAACAGGATGAGCAGACCGCAACTAAAGCAGCACTGCAAAAGCTACAGTAGGAGCTTGATGACAAGGCTAGCAACATCTCTCTCGCTGAGGAGAACCTTAAGGCGAAGGATGCCTCCCTGGAAGAGCGGGCAACGGATCTCATCCGACAGGAGAAGGACCTTGCCTGGAGGGAGGAGATGGGGGAAAGGCGGGAAAAGTTGCTAGCCGAGCACGAGCTCGAGGCGGAGGAGAAAGAGAACAAACTGAAGAAGAAAGAGCGGACACTGGAGGAGCGGGTCCGCCGGTTCCAGGCGACGCAGGCGCGGGTAACCCAAACGGTGCAGGTGGCTCCGGGTTCCCAAGCGGTAGAGGCAATGAAGAAGACGCTAGAAGATCTCCCGGCGGAGCATCACATCGGGGTTCAGCGTATCGCCGCTTGGGCCGTCGAGGCGAGCTTGGCTCTGGTGCCATTGGGGGTGAGCCCCATCCTAGTGTCGAAGCAGTTGGTGTCCATTTCTGACACGCTCCAGGTGCTGGATTCCACTGCTGACCGCCTCCGATGCCTGGATTAGATCCTTGGCGCCCGCCTAGAGGCTGAGGGCAGCAGACTCTGCCGGGCGGTGATAGAGTACATTCTGACATGCTTTCAGAGCCACGACCCAGCCATCTCCTTGGGGCTGGTGATCGCCGGTCCGGTGGCCGATACCGAAGACGCCGCCCGGGGGAGCGTGCAAGACACTGTAGACGTGGTGGCCAAGCGCTTCCAGCAAGATCCCGCTGATGATGAGTAGTCCGCTCTGCGGAGAGAAAGCAAAGGTTCCGCTGGGAAGCGGCTTATCATATTTTGGTTTTGTAAGACACTTTTAAGCACTATTTGTCAAGCAACATTACAACTTATCTGCATGCTACTTTTCCCTTTCTATGTGTGTTGTTGTCAACCTCTTCCCTGGTACTTGGCCCCTCTGGAATGTGGTCTCGACTTGTCGAGGCTGGATGCCAGTATATTTACGAAAGAGTTGGTGACCTGGCCCCCAGGAGGGTACTTCGACTGGGATCCAGACCTGCACGCAGCCTTAGCTAGGGAGTTTTAGTAGCGCACCATCAGACCTATTAACTGGTATCCTTCATCCTTTGATAAAAATAATGGTGGCAAGCCTAAGCAGAATAAGATCACCATAAAGCAAATCTGGGATCGGGTGAATCTCCTCTTCATAACTTGGTGTTCATGATCATAAAACAATGGACCGGGTTTATAAGGGTGAACCTTACTAGGCTGGCGTATATATGTGCTACCTAGTTACAAAGGAAGAAAACTGCATTCCCCAGTTTTGCTTTTATGGGAAGAACTTATGGAGGTGCTCTATGTTCCAGGGATTGGGCAGAGACTCTCCTTCGGCTGTGGCGAGGCGGACACACCCGGGTCGGCATACTTTCGTCACCTTGAAGGGTCCTTCCCAGGTGGGGGAGAGTTTATGGAGCCCTTCTCGGTTCAGTACTCGCCTTAGGACTAGGTCCCCGACCCTGAGCTCCCTATTGTGCACGAACCGTTGG
The DNA here is from genome assembly GCA_029449295.1 of Zea luxurians. Taxonomy (NCBI): domain Eukaryota; kingdom Viridiplantae; phylum Streptophyta; class Magnoliopsida; order Poales; family Poaceae; genus Zea; species Zea luxurians. The sequence continues at coordinate 45,423,944 of JAOPSE010000005.1, read as the reverse complement.
TGGTAACGCCTGAGCGCTTGGTTGTACCGTGCATTTTGGATGGCTGCTTGCCATCTGCGCTCATCGATGAAGTCCACGTCTTCACGCCGCAGCTGTCCCTGCATAGATTCCTCGAAAGCCAAGACCCGAGGGGAACCCATGGTGATTTCCGGGGGAAGACAGGCTTCGGCCCCGTAGACCAAGAAGAATGGGGTCTACCCGGTGGCTCGACTGGGTGTTGTTCGGTTCCCCCATAGCACGGATGGGAGCTCACTGACCCAATTCGCACCATGCTTCTCCAAGTAGTCATAGGTGCGCGTCTTGTGTCCCCTGAGGATCTCTGCATTTGCCCTTTCAGCTTGGCCATTGCTTCTGGGGTGGGCCACGGATGCAAAGCAGAGCTGGGTGCCGATGTCCTCATAATATTCCTGGAAGATTCGACTTGTAAATTGGGTTCTGTTGTCCGTAATGATACGGTTTGGGACCCCAAATCTACAGACGATGGACTTGAGGAAAGCGACAGCAGCACCTTGGGTGATGTTGACCACAGGGGTGGCCTCTGGCCACTTAGTGAACTTGTTGATGGCGACGAAGAGGTACTGGTACCCGCCAACCGCCCTGGGAAATGGCCCCAGGATATCCACCCCCCATACGGCGAATGGCCAAGAGGGTGGAATCATTTGCAGGGCCTGAGCTGGTGTGTGTGTTTGTTTTGCTTGGAATTGACACGCCTTGCAGGACTTCACCATCTCAGCTGCATCTTGGAGAGCGGTTGGCCAGTAAAAGCCATGCCGGAAGGCCTTACCGACCAGTGTGCAGGATGATGAATGACTTCTGCACTCTCCTCCATAGATCTCTGTGAGCAACTCACGGCCCTTCTCCTGGGTAATGCATCGCATGTGAATGTCGTTGGCGCTGTGGCAGTAGAGATCCCCTTCCACCACCGCGTAATGCTTAGCCAACCGCACTATGCGTTCTGCGGACACATGGTCTTCAGGAAGGATATTCTCCTTCAGGTAGTCCCGGATCTCGGAGATCCATGCATCGGGACCACTCTGAGATATTGGTTACGGTGCTAAGGGGCTGGCAGACCCCCCTGTAGCACACACGGCCTTTGGTGGGTTCTGGGACGCCACCAGGACCGCTAGCTTCGAGGTGCTAGTCTCGCCCCCTTCGCCCAGTTCGGCAGGCTGGACGGTGGGTCTCAGCAGCCGTCTTTCGAAGACGCCCTTGGGCACGGGTGCCCAAGTTGATGCCTTCACGGAGAGGTCATCAACCGCTGAGTTGTCGGCCCGAGGAACATATTGCAGTTCTAGGGTCGTGAAGTCTTTCTCCAGTTTCCTCACGTGAAGAAGGTAGGCTGCGAGCCTGGGCTCATTGCAGCTACACTCTCCACAGACTTTCCTGATGATCAGCTAGGAGTCTCCATTCACCAGGAGCTGGCGGATGCCCAGGGATAGGGCTGCCGATAAGCCAAAGATCAGTGCCTCGTACTCTGCCATGTTGTTGGTGGCTTTGAACTCAAGGTGCACCATGTACTTCATTTGATCTCCACTTGGATCGATGAGGATCACTCCGGCCCCGCCAACTTGTTGGCGGGCAGACCCGTCGAAGTAGAGCGTCCAATGAGGCTTGGTGAAGACCGGACCCCTAGACTCCGCAGGTGTGGGGTCCGAGTCAGGACCCGGACCCCTAGGGATGCTTGAGGGGGGCGTCCACTCTACGATGAAGTCAACCAGGACCTGACTCTTGATGGCGTGGCGAGGTCGGAAGTCTAGCTGGAACTCAGCGAGTTCCACGGCCCACTTGGCAATGTTGCCTGCGGCGTTAGAGTTGTGGAGGATGGCCCTTAATGGGAAAGAGGTCACCACCACAATCCTGTGTGCTTGGAAATAATGGTGCAGTTTCCTGGACGTGACAAGCATAGCATAGAGGAGTTTGTGCGTCTCAAGGTACCTAGTTTTCGCCTCATGGAGGACCTCACTGACGTAGTAGACCGGCCTTTGAACGGTGCGGACCCTTGTAGCCGGTCCCGAGTTCTCAAGTTCCTAGCTTTCTAGTGTCGGTCTCTCGACGACCAGCACCATGCTCACCGCTTCCGCGGCCGCCGCGATGTATAAATACAGCGGCTCCTTTGGTTCTGGAGCCACCAATATTGGTAGGGACACCAAGTGCTGTTTCAACTCCTGGAAGGCTTGCTCCGCCTCTTCGGTCCAAGAGAAGGGCCTGGATTTCTGCAACAGCTTGAAGAAGGGCAGCACTCTCTGAGCCAGCCTCGAAATGAAGTGGCTATGGGCGGCTAATGATCCTGTAAGCTTCTGAACGTCTGTCGGTGATTTGGGTCCGACCGCACACTCGAGGGTTGCCCCTCGAGGTGTTTTTAGGAGTAGGACGGTGCAGCTAACTGTAGCTCGATGGTTCATGCTAGAGGCACGAGAGACAGGGGACAATCTTGTACAGGTTTGGGCCGCTTTGAGATGCGTAATACCCTACGTCCTGGAGTGGATCTTATATGTGGTGGGTTACAGGGGAGTTCTCTAGTACAGAAGATGCTAGAGAGCTGGGTGGATGGCTAATGAGTAAGATGTTCTTGAAGGGGTGCCCCCTAGGACTTATATATTTGACCGTGGGGCGTTACATGCGAATATGATAACCACGTGTTCCTAAGTAATAGTGAACCGACTGAGTTTATCTTCCTACAATCTTGCCGACTTATAGTCCTTCGGCTCCAACATCTGAGGGCGCTGCGCGAGAAAGTCGGATCAATGCTGCGGATAGTGTTTGAGTTCGGTGAATCGCATGGGCTCGAGTTGATCCGACCTCGTGTTGATCCATTCTGCTGGAGGTTCCTCCTCTGGCCCACGAAGGGATGGCCTTGCGAAATAACGAGCCTAGGGCCTTTTGCGAGGCCTTCTTACCTTCTAGTGGACCCGGGGGATATCTGTCCCCCACAAGCCCCCAATCTTTGTGTTGATTTTGAAATAATCGGCCCAAAGATTCTAGGTCCAGCTTGCGATTTTGAAGCATGTCTGTTAAGTTGTTACCTCTAACTCTGAAGGACTTCGGAAAAACGATCTTCCGTCATCTTCTTTTGACATTATTCAACAGTCTTCTGTTTTAATCTTCAGAAATCGGTGCTCTACTTATGCTTTAGAGGTCGATGTTTTGTTCTTAGGGGTTAAGGATTCATTGGGTGCACCGGAGGTGTACCCAATGGGTGTAGCCCCCGAGCTTTGAGTGGATTACTGAAAATAATCCACTCAAAGGTCTTCATCTCATACTTCTTTAGAGATCATTGTCTCTGACTTAGACTTATGCTTTACAAATCAACATTTTGCCATCAGCCTATGCTTTAGAGATCAGCATTTTGTTCTCGAGGTATCAGTATTCATTGGGTGCACCGGAGGTGCACCCAATGGGTGTAGCCCCCGAGCTTTGAGTGGATTACTGAAAATAATCCACTCAAAGGTCTTCATCCCATGCTTTTTTAGAAACCATTGTCTCTGACTTAGACTCATGCCTTAGAAATCAGCATTATTTCATCTTCATTTCATGCCTTAGATTTCAGCATTATATCATCAGTTTATGCTTTAGAGATCAGCCTATGGTTTTTTTGTCTTTTTGAGATCAACAATACAGTCTGCCCATGCACCATCTTGAAATTTATTTGATCAGCGACGGATTGGACATCTGGTAGATGGCCCTTGGCTAGTCTTCCTTTCGCTTCGTGCTTCAATGCTCCTATTGATTAGACTTGTACTTCATCAGCTATTTTTTTGGCTTTCCTCCGATCTCCATAGATATCTTCTTTTTGTCTTGATACATTCATTGCGTATACTCTATGGATGTGACTGCTTGGGAAAATCTATTGAAAATTCCTGGACGTCCCCCCCAATGGGTGTAGGCAAGGGATGGCTTGGTGCGCTGAGAGTTTAGCGAACTGTTCTTGAGTAGTAACTTGATGTGACCGTGGGTGTAATCATATCATCCATGCAGTTGACTTGAGTCCCAATGGGTGCTGTGTTACGTGAAATGGCGTCAGCCGTCTGACTTGTTTCCAGACGATTTGAATTGCTTATTGAATACTTGCAACTATTCAGTGACCGTGGTAGGAGATGAGCGGTTGCCTTCGTCCTCTATAAATAGAGCGCTTGCTTCACTGGCGTCTTCACACATCTCTCTACCGTTGCTTGCTTATTCTCCTCTTTTCTATTCCACCATGGGCAAGAGCAAGAAGGGCGGAAGTTCGTCGCACCACTCTGGCGACAAGCGGAAGCGCGAGCCGACCCCTCCCTTGGAGGATTTCGGCGATTCTGAGTACTCAGAGGAGGAGTTCTCCGAGTCCAAAGGGTTGCCGGTCCACACCTCTCCCCCGGTATCGTTCGATGACTCGGACGATTCCCAGGGGATCACCGCCGAGGTGTGGACATATATCCGGGTCGTCAAGCGCTCCAGGCTCGAGGGCTCAGATGAGTCGGAGGTCTCCTCGGACGAGGAGGATTCCTCTGACTCGTCCGAGGAGGGGAGCGGCGGCGACGACGACGACGAGGGCGACAACAAGGGTGGAGGCGACGGCAATGGCAACGGTGATGGCGACGACGGCAAGGGCGATGGCAAGGGTGGCAGCGACAGCGGCAAGGCCAGTGGCAAAGCGCCACTGGCTTAAAATATAAGTATAGATAAGTAGTGTTAGTATTAGTAGAATAATGTAGTAGTAGTTAGTAGTATAGTGTAGTGTAAGTAGTGTAGTAGTTTAATGTAGTAATGTAATGTGTCAAAAAATGGGAGGAAGGCCGGCTCGTAATGAGTCAGTCTTTGAATTTGTGAAAGAACTTCTCCCTTTATATAATAAAGAATGTTGGCTTTTATGCGTATCTTTTGCCTTTCTGATGCCCCTTTATAGTCGATCAACGACTTGTACTTATGCCCGACGCAGCCGTTGTTCTTAGAAGTAACTCTTGAGTAATGACTTGCCATTATTGTGTCGCATTTTAGTTCTGTCTGCATTTACGTGGAGAAAGAACGGTATGGTTTATTGCCGGTGTCTTCAGGGGTAACAGCCGAACGGTTTTTGGAGACGCCGGCGTTTTAGAGGTAACAACCGAGTCCTTTCGAGCCACATCAGCGCTTTAGAAATAACGGCCAAGTGATTAGTGGTGACGTCAGTGTTTTAGAAGTAACAGCTGAGTCTCATCGAGCCATGTCAGCGTTTTAGAGATAACGACCGAGTGAGGGTTGGTGATGTCAGCGTTTTTAGGAATAGCCGCTGGGTTACGCCGAGCCACGTCGGTGTTTTAGAAATAACGACCGAGTGATGATTGGGCACTTTTTAGAAATGGTGTCTGACCCGGGAAAACCCCACTTGTACCGCGTCGCCGCACGCCTCTGCATTTTGAGCCCTAGCCTTACTTTTTGCCTCTAGACCTCCTCTATTTCCCTTTGATCTCGCTTCCACTCAGTTCGTCGACGAGATTGAGATGGCGCCCAAGCGGAAGAGTCAGAATTCTGCCGCTGCGGTTATTCCTCCCATCGATCCCAACAGCCAATTGCCTTTCGTAGGTAATCATATGTCTGTTGTTTCCGAGTCAGATCTTCTCCACCTTGTCGATGTCGGAGTTCTTCCTTCTAAGGAGCTTTGTTCCTGGCGGATTTGTCGTGGGGTTACTGTTCCGACGGAGGATACTCACGAGTCCGTCGTTTACATTCCTTTTCTTCACCGCGGCCTTGCTCTTCCAATTTCTCCCTTCTTTCGCGGTCTCCTTGACTTTTACAATCTGAATCTAACTCATCTGAATCCCAATTCTATTCTGCAAATTTCTATCTTTGTCCATCTGTGTGAGGCCTACCTTGGAATTCTTCCTCACTTCGGTTTTTGGAAACACTTGTATCACTGTCGTCCTGGGATGGCTGGGGGCAGCATCAGTTTGTGGGCGGTGCGAGTCTGGAGATGCGTCGTGGGAGGAAGACAGAGTACCTGGATATCCCACTCAAAGACAGCATTAAGGGATGGCGCTTAGAGTGGTTCATTGTTGAAAATCATGGCAAGTCCCTCCCCCCTCGGTCAGGGAGACAGCCGGACGTGTGCACTCCCAGTTGGATTGAGTCCCCCACAACCTTGGAGATAACAGAGGCCAAGGTTCTGCTTGATGAAATTTGTTTGCTGAAGGAGGGAGGTCTGACCGCTGAAGCTGTGGTTGCAGACTTTGTTTTTAAGAATATTCAACCCCTGAAGGATAGAGCGTACCTGGATTACTTATACAGTGGTGCCACCGACTCAACTCGGGTTACTGACAAGAGGATTCCTGCTGTGGATTTGGTGAGCCGACTGGAGATGATATTGAGGGGCAAAGTATCGAATATTGGTGCTCCTGTTGCATATTCTGCTTGGAATTTGCCATCTTCTAAGCCCTTTTTCAGTTTTGTGTCCAATCCTCCTGCTGGTGACAGTGGTTTGGGTCTTATAGTGCGACCCTCTCCCGAAGAAGTTGAAGTCCTAGTTGCTTCACTTGGTGGCCTTCCCAATGATGAGAAGCAAGTTCACTTTGAGATGCCTACTAATCCGAGTGATGCAGAGATAGGTGCTATGTTGGATATGTTTGCGGGGGATTCCTCTGATTCTGTCCCTGTTGAAACGGTGGCTGTTGCAACTATTCCAGAGCCTGAGAAAATCGTGGATACTCGAAGGCCTAAGGGTACTCGCCCAAAACGTCTTCGCCAAGTCGGTCATCCGACTGCTCCTGCCGAGGGGAAGAAAAAGAAAAAGAGACGGCTTCGGCGAGTGTCGTGCTTGGATCATGATGCTAGCCCTTCTGCTCCTGCTGCTGAAGAAGTACCAGTGGAACTCTTTACTGGAGCTAATCCCATAGAGTGTGACCCTATTGATGCTGATCCCAATGGGTGTGACCCTACTAGAACTGATCCCAATGGGTGTGACCCTGCTGATGCTGGACCCAATGGGTGTGACCTTGACGATGCTGAACCCAATGGGTGTGATCCTGCCAGAGCTGATCCCAATGGGGGTATTGTTCGTATTGTTGATGAGGATGAAGAAGAAGAGGAAATCCCCTTAATTTAGAAGAATAGTCGGCGTTACATAGTCAGTGGGGAGAGTAGTGATATTCCTTCTCCAGCTTTGTCTGCTCTCGTTGGTCTGCAAGAATTATCCCTAGCAAATTTTGATCAGGCTCTCGAGGATGTTGTTCCTGAAGATTTGCTGTCCGAGCCCACGGACGGTGGTATGATGGACGTGCTCTGACATTCCAGATGTGGGATTAGAGTTACCCCAAGCGGCGTCTCATGCCTCGTCGACCTTGGAGTGCAGTCTTCGGGGCCAAGAGGCTGGTCAAGGTTGTTCAATTCCCATGGAGGTGACTGAGAATCCTTCAGCCTTAGAGGTGGCTGCTGTAGAGAACCCTGTCCCCAAGGATGGTGCAAGCGGTTACCTAGCCCCCGAGGGTGTTGTCGGTAATGATCCAGCTCGGGTGGGTAGCGCGAGCTGCGACCCAGCCCCTGAGGGTGTCCGAGCGGGCTCCCCTTCTCATACCTCCATGGATGTCCATGTTGGGTCTTCTCCTCCACATTCTGATGGCATGGCAACAGCGCATGCTTTAAACGAGGAAGTCGTCTTAGAGACCGGCGCACCTGATGCTAGAGTTCTGATGCCTGCTGGTGATGTTGAGATGATCCCTGATGATGCTCTTCAGATTGCCCCAGTTGATATTCCTTCGTCGAGCCACCACCTGGCTTCTCATGATTTGGGGTTTCCTTCATTCTTCTCCAATCTTCAAGTAATATGGCTTTTCTCAATTTAGCTATACTCCAGGTAAAATACTATCTTTGTACTCATTTGTTTTCAATATCAGGCTTTGGTCGACGAGATGGCTGGTCAGCTAATATCACAAGGTGCCTCTATCCCAGAAAGAGCTCTGTCTCTGACACGTTGGAATCTGATGCTGCTTTAGAGGCAGATATCTGATTTGAAAATGACTAATGCTGGTTAGTGCCTTTGTTTTCTTCCTTAACTTCTTGATTAGTCCGTTTTTAACGGTGTGCCCTTCTTCAACTGTTCTTTGTTAGATATGACCCGCCGATACTCTGAACTTGAGGAGAAGTATTCTCAAGGTCAGGCCGACCTGGCCCGGATTTCTGCTTCTTTAGATGATGCCAACTCATTGAATTCCTCTCTCAGTGCTCAGCTTGACTCTGAAAGGGCGGCTAATGAGGTAAGCTTACTTGACTTTCTCTTTTGTGTTTTTGCTACTTACTAGGTGCTTGAGAGCTGATTCTTGTCTGCAGGAAGAAAAACGCGTACTCGCAGCTTCTCGTGATAACCTTGATAGGTTGTATCGTGACGCCAGCAATTCTTTGACTATCTTGGAGAGGAGCCACCATTTTACCATGGCAGATTTGGATCTTCATCATCACGAGCTGCAAGTATCCTAGGATGAGATCCTTCGTCTCAGACAGTTGGTGTCGAGCAAAGATTCTGTCATCAAGGATCTACGCGCCTCCAAAAGATCAGTCATCCAGGAGCTAGAAGCTGCTCGACTGGCTACCAAGGTTGCTGAAGACACTTCTACTACTTTGAAGGCTCGGCACGACAAGGCTATGGATAAAGCCATTCGCGCGGGGTGGATCTTGATGAGAAGGCCGGGCGTGATTGTTCCTGATGACATAGTTGCTGATGTAAACGCTGCTCCTGACTCCTTGAGTCGCCCTTCTTCATCAGTTGCTCCTGAGAAGAACATTGCCAAGTAGAAACACTGAATGCATTTATGAATTGTATGTGTATGTGGTCAATGTGCTCGAATATTCTGTTAGAAAGTGTTCCTAGTACTGAACGCCATTATTATTTCTCTATTGTTTGAATTCAACAGTTGTTACGATTGCAGAAGTAAGTGCAGTGTGATGGTTTTGAAACTTCTTCCTATTTTGTGAGGCATAGAGATCGCCCTGAGATGAGTAATCGTAAGCATGTTTATGCTGGATCGAGTAGACGTGAGCATGTCGCACTGCCTTAAGTCATCGCCGACTTAAGCCGATTGCTCTGTTAGTAGGGTATAGTGGTCACCCTGAGTTAAGTAAGCGTGAGCATGTCGCACCGCCTTAAGTCATCACCGACTTAAGCCGATTGCTCTGTTAGTAGGGTATAGTGGTCACCCTGAGTTAAGTAAGCATGAGCATGTCGCACCGCCTTAAGTCATCGCCGACTTAAGCCGATTGCTCCGTTAGTAGGGTATAGTGGTCACCCTGAGTTAAGTAAGCGTGAGCATGTCGTACTGCCTTAAGTCATTGTCGACTTAAGCCGATTGCTCCGTTAGTAGGGTATAGTGGCCACCCTGAGTTAAGTAAGCGTGAGCATGTCGCACCACCTTAAGTCATTGCCGACTTAAGCCGATTGCTCCGTTAGTAGGGTATAGTGGTCACCCTGAGTTAAGTAAGCGTGAGCATGTCGCACCGCCTTAAGTCATTGCCGACTTAAGTTGATTGCTCCGTTAGTAGGGTATAGTGGTCACCCTGAGTTAAGTAAGTGTTGGGGACTTGTTCTCAACTGCTATGAATTAAGAACAAGGCAACATAGAATGTTAAATGTTAATGTTCTTCGTCCAATGAAACATTATTCCCTTGAGGATAATGAGCCTTGGACGAAGGTTGGTGTCAATACAATTACGAAGGTTAAATCTTCGTAATTGAATTTCAACAGATTGTATAAGATAGCATAAAAATATAGAATATCAAAGGTAAATGAATCATAAACGAACCATATTATATCCATTCAATATATTTAAGTGTTGAATACAATTATACCTCTGCCTTGACAAAGATTGATTCTCAAATGACGCGACTGCAAATACCGGAAAAATCTCCCTCCCTAGTAAGGGAGTACTGTTCACTATTTATAGGCACGGGACATAGCCTGTGAGGAATTACAATTATGTCCCTCATAAGGGATTACAACAGCGACCCAAACATTTATGGACTGAAAGGTCATTCTACTTTTAAGTCGGTTTGTAATTCCGAAGCTTCATGAAGAGGAACCTTCGGTCATCTCCTGCGGACAGCTTCATCCGAAGCTGCTTCTTCCTACAAGACCTTCAGCGCGACGAAGCATAGCCCCAACAGTAAGCGTGCAGATTGACAATAAGTAGGTCGAGTTCCTTTGAGAATGAAGTCTTTTTATTGATGATGTACTTTTCCCATTACAGAATACAATGCTGCCCCGATAGCTTTTGAAATCTAGCCAGGGGTAAAACTTCCTGAGATGCTCTATATTCCATGAATTCCCTATTTCCGTGCCATCCATTTGAGTAAGCCGATATGATCCTGGCCGAGTGACTTCTGCTACCATGAATGGTCCTTCCCATAGTGGCAACAATTTATGTCGTCCTTCCCCTGTTAGAATTTGGCGAAGGACCAAGTCTCCCACTGCGAAGGATCGATGTCATATGGCCTTATCATGATAGCGCCTCAGAGTTTGATGGTACCTAGCTGACTGAATTACTGTATTCAATCGTTCTTCTTCCAATATATCGATATCCTCCAGTCTAGTAGCTTATGCTTTGGCTATGTTCTTGAAGATCAGCCTTGGTGCTCCAAACCTGAGGTCGGCAGGTAGCACTGCCTTCGAACCATAGACCATGAAGAAAGGAGTATTTCCATGCAAGGCTTGGCTAGGTTGAGTTCTTAGGCTCCAAACCACATATGGCAACTCTCTGATCCACTTTCCTGCGAATTTTTCATTCTTGTCGAATACTTTCTTTCTGAGTGCTTCCAATATCATTCCATTAGCCCTTTCTACCTTTTCGTTAGCTCTTGGATGTGCTACTGACGCATACTTGATCTGGATGCACGGTTGTTCGAAGAAATCAAAGAATTCAGAGCTAGTGAAATTGGACCCTAGATCGGTTATGATGCTATTTGGTATCCCAAATCTGAATATTATATCTTGTATGAATTTCACTGCCTTCGCTGAAGTCAGAGAAGCAATGGGTTTGTACTCTATCCATTTAGTGAATTTGTCGATGGCAACCAATACGTGAGTATAACCTCCCTGAGCTTTCTTGAAGGGTCCGATCATGTCCAATGCACAGCATGCGAATGGCCACGTCACCGGTATGGTTTGCAACTGCTGTGCTGGTAGATGTTGCTGCTTTGATAGGAATTGGCAAGCTTCACATCTCTGAACTAACTCGACTGCATCACCCTTTGTTGTCGGCCAATAGAAACCAGACCTGAAGACCTTCCCAACCAGTGTTCTGGACGCTGCATGTATCCCGCACTGTCCGGCATGGATTTCATCTAACAGTTGTTTCCCAGTGACTGAAGGTATGCACTTCATGAGGATTCCTGTTGCGCCTCTTCTGTACACTGTATCCCCAATGAGGGTGTAGTGGGGCTGACTACCTTGTGATGCGTTCCGCTGCGGTTTTGTCATCCGGCTCCTCTTCGTTCTTTATATACTTAATGATAGGCTCCCTCCAGTCATTAGAGTCTGACTGTGGCTGGCTCAGAACATTGCACTCTTCTGCCTGGTCTAAGGCAATACTCGGACGTGGTACTTTCTTGGACGAAAACCCCAGGTGGGACTTGGGCCCTACTGGATCCCAGCTTCGATAATGCATCTGCTGCCGTGTTGCGATCTCTCTCTACATGATGAAATTCCAGCCCTTCGAATTTGTCTTCCAGCTTTCGGACGGCTGTGCAATACTTACCCATAGAGTCGTTCGAGCAATCCCATTCTTTATTTATCTGACTTATGACCACCAGTGTGTAATAACCAAATTTGTAAACCTTGGTAATTGAGGTAATTCTCTTATTTGCTCTGCTTCAATTTAACTAAGCATGAGAACAACCCCATTTATGGGGATTAAATCACTAATGTCAACTAGACGACATGTGCATCATATTGGAGTTTTGTTTGTTGTGCATATAATAATAATAATATCAACACTATTAATCCAAATATACTAATAATAAAATTGAATTGAAACTCAAGAGGAGATTAGGGTTTGAAAATAGAAATGGGAAAAAGGAGAGAAAAGAGAAGGGAAAGGGTACAAAAGAAAATAATAAATAAAATATATATAAATATATCTCCAAAAATTTGTACTTGTAAATTGTGCAATATAATTAGTGAACAATCCTCAAATCAAGTTTGAAATTCGAATATTAGAATTTGAATAAAGAAGGATCTGAAATAGAATAAAAAAAGGGAAGATTTTCCTACTTCTCTGGGCCTCATCTTTCTGGGCCCAGCTCAGCCTCGCGCCTTCACTTCGCCTCCTGGGCTGAAAGGCACCCCGCCGGCCCACTGCACCTCTCTTCTTTTTCTTTGTTTGCCTAGGGACGCTGACGCGTAGGTCCCACAACCAATCTGCCCACCCGCGCGCCAAGCAACAACTCTGATCGCACCTTGTGTCACTGTTCTATGGGCCAGCCATGTCAGTTGTCTCGCCCAGCTCGGGTCCGTTGGACACCGCCGGATCCAGTGTCGCCACACCGCGATTTTAGGGAGTCCATGACCAATTCACCAGGGTTGTTACAAGTGTGCGCCTTCACTGGATCCCTGGGCCCACCAGGTCTGTGGCTCGGTCCACTCGTCATCGGCGGAAACCGCCTCTACAGAGTTCGTGTTGGTCGCTGCCGCATGTCCAGGAGCTACATGCCTCGACCATAAAAGAGCCTGCCCTGTCCTTTCTCCAAGCCACCCAAGCGGTCGTATGCGAAAAACGCCAATACCGGGAGGAGATCAGAGAGGGAGAAATCGAGAGGAGAGAGTGAGGGACGAACGGCGCCGCCCTGGAATCTCGCTTGCGCTGCCGCCACGGGGGCAAGTCCCGTGCGCTGGTGCTGGCACCTCGGAATCGGGCCATGGAGCTTCGGGTGGTCGCCAGGGGCTGTTCATAGTTGCCCTGGTTGGGATTGAGCCCCGTGGCTCCCTCGATTTCTCGTCGATGTTTTTCCACCGCCGATGTGGTGCGCTTCGTCGTGGCCATGGTGCTCCGCGCTACAAGCCAGGTGGGGAACCTCTCTATGTTGTTCGCGTTGACCTACTCCTCGTATAGCGCTAGCTAGGATTGAGTTTCGTGCACTGGTTGCCGCTCAGGGCTGTGGCCGGCCATGGCTCCGCCGTGGCTAGACGCTGGCATCCGCGCTGCGGGCCGGGGAAGTAGATAAGGATGGGGGGATCCGTGCGGGCCGTTGGATGATGTGTGGGCGGCCAGATTAGAATTGGGAGTGTTTCCCTAGGCGATTAGATCGGAGCCATAGGATAGAATCGGACGGTTCTGGGTGGCATAAGCTTCATAGAAACATAACCATTGATCACGGATCATGAGGCTCAGATAGCGCGGGCCCTTTAACCACGATGACCTAATCTAAGCCATCCGCGTTAGATCCAGTGGACCATGTGCTACGGTACCCCTTCGCGGATACGTTTTATAAATGGACCCCTGTCTTTTATAGATATCAACCCGCAGTTCAGCCAACAGCGTTCTGAGTCTTAGAAAACTTGTGCTGAGACCCCTGCTAATTTTGGTAATTATGCGCCCAGTCCAAAAGATTAGAAAATTCAGAAAAAATTAATAGGAAATGGATTTTTAATCTGAAGATATTTGCTAGAACTTGTAAAATTCATAGAAAATTCATATGATGTCCAAATTAATCCATTCCAATTGCTATAATTTTGTAATATTATTATTTATCATTTAGTATCATTGTTTTGACATGAATGTCACATTAAATTTTATATCCTATTTAATATTGTACAAAATACATAAAACCTTTAGAAATTCATGACTTAAAATCCATAACTCCAAATTAGTTCTTTCCAGTGGCATTAATTTTGTTTAAGTATTGTTTATCACCTAGTACCTTTATCTAACCATGAAACTTGATTTAATATTATTCACATGAATTACTCTATTCTAGGTACTTATAACTTTAGAAATTCATAACTTGATAATCGTGACTCCGATCTTAGTGGTTCTCGATCCCCCTGATCTCGTAGCGACGTGTAAATTATTATTATTCAGCTTGTTCTTATGTTTGGTGTGATGTTAATTTTGTCTATACCATGTTTGTTTGTATTGCTACGACTAGCGCGAGGTTTCGAGGATCTGAAGAACCACCCTGGTAATTGGAATGTCAAGTGCCAGGCAAGTTGTGCCCTTGATTCACTTTTGCTACCCAATAATGTTCTTTATAATCATTTACCATGCATAGGTTTAATTTTGATGGGACCCGATAGGTCACCTAGATTGTTTATCTCATTACCTTGTTTACCCTTGAATCACTTGGGTAGTTTGCTATTGCTTTATATGGTTTTGGGATAATCATTTATTATATCTATGTTCCAATTCTTTTGTTATTCTATTTATGTTCATGTCAAGATCATTAATCTTAATTGGAACATAGAGCTTAACTTGAGAAACATGTGCCACCACAAGGGAGGAATGGGACCCCTTGGCTAACTAATTAGGAAAGCTAGTGGAAGACTACCTTACCCGAAAGGGGCAAGGGCAGTAGGGGAGTTGCATGCAAGGAGTTTCTCGGGTTGATTTTGCTGCGATGGCGGTTAGACGGGGGATTCTTGCAAGTGCTCTTCCCATAAACTGTAGCGGGTTTTCGGAAGCTAGTGGAACTTTGTAAAGGCCTCGTAGTGGATCCCTAGCCATTCACCTCGGTAGTGTCTAAGGGTCTAGCTAGCCCTGGCGACATGGGAAACACGACTTGTGGGTAAAGGGTACAACCTCTGCAGAGTGTAAAACTGGTATACTAGCCGAGCTCACGGTCATGAGCAGCTCAGGACTCTCTGATGATTAAATTATGGAACTTAAACTCAATTTTGTCATTTGCATTTGCATTTGCATTTGCATGGGATTATTATTAATTTTGTTCTATTACTTTATTAAGGTTTGGTATTTACTTACATTTAGTAACTGCTAATAAAATTTTGACCAACCACTTAAAAGCAATGCTCAGCTTTAACCCCTGTCATTGATTAGCCTTACACTTCATGAACTCCCACCTTTGGTGAGTTCATGTCACATTATTCCCCACAACTTGTTGAGCGATGAACACGTGTGAGCTCAACCTTGCTGTCTCACACCCCCCCCCAGGAGAAGAACAGGTATCACTGGCGGAAGCGCATGGTGGATGTGCGCTGTGTTCGTGAGAGGTCTAGGTCGTCGTCTCCCAGTTGACTTTCTAGCGCCAATGATAGATTTAGATCCTGTTATGTTTATCTTTTATTTTGTAAGACTTCCGCTATGTAATAAGTACTCTGATTATATTGTGACATTTATCTCTATACACTCTGTTATTATATATGTTGTCTTCTTTGGCGCATGTATGAGATGCACCCAGCTTTGTCCCTTAAAGCCCGGGTGTGATAGAAGTGGTATTAGAGGAAATGTTGACTGTAGGAAGAGACCTAGATAGAAATGGACAGACTCTTACCTACCTACCTTACTCTAATTCATTCTATACTTATCTTACCTTGATCCTGTCTCACCTTTTGTTGTCATACTCTGATTACTCTTATCTTTTCTACTCTAAGACAAGATGGATTTCACACCTTTGAATCCTACATTTATGAACTTTTTAAGAGATAGGAGACCTAAGACAAAACTAAAACTATTTTCTCTATTAAAAAAATGTTGATTGAATGTTCTAATGAGGAATGCTTGATTTGCTTCTTTGATTGATTGAAACATTATAGACAGGCATCTTAGCATGTACCACCATAAGTTAATGAATTAACTTTAGTAGGTGACACACTAATCTACTTAGCTAATAAATCCCCCGCAGTAACATTTATCGTAATTACTCGCCTTGTCTACAATTCTTCCTTTCTTACCCTGTATTTCTAACCCAGATGGACTACCCCTATAGTGTTAGAAGAGAGCACTATAGACATGATCCTTGGTATGTCATGGTTAAGAAAGGCAAAGGCAGTATATACACTATGCTAAGGGAATCATAGAACTCACCAGTTCCAAAGGACAAAGATTTGAAGTTGAAGTTGCAGTAACTACCACCATCAGACTAGTGGCATTCTTAGTAGATGAGAAGTTTGTGGGTGGCAACATCTGTGCAGTTGGGGATTTTCCGGATGTCTTTCCAAAGGAGTTACCAGGGATGCCACCAAATAGGGAAGTTGAGTTCGCTATTGATCTCTTACCTGAGACTACTCCTACTCCCAAACGGTCATACAGGATGTCTGAGGAAGAGTTAAAAGAACTTAAGAAGCAGTTAACAGAGTTACATGAGGCTGGGTACATTCGTTCGGATTCTTCACCTGGTGGAGCGCCAGTTTTATCTGTGCAGAAGAAAGAAGGATCGCAAGGGATGTGCGTGGATTATAGGACCCTTAACGACATCACTGTGGAGAACAAGTATCCATTACCCCGCATTGAGGATTTATTTGATTAGATGAGAGGTGCAAGGGTATTCTCGAAGATCGATCTCTGATCGGGTTACCATCAAATGAAGATTAGACCATCGGATAGTTCCAAGACGGATTTCTCAACCCTATATGGTTTATATGAGTTCACAGTTATGTCATTTGGACTAACCAATGCACCAGCCTATTTTATGGATCAGAAGAATAAGGTGTTCGTGATCTGGACAGATTCGTCGTGGTTTTCATCGACGATATTTTTATTTATTCCGAGAGTGATAGTGATCATGAGAAATATCTAAGATTGGTGCTATGGAAGCGACGAGATAATCAACTCTATGCCAAGTACAGTAAATGCGAGTTTTGGATTGACGAGGTGCCATTCCTTGGACATATCATTTCTAATGGAGCGATATTAGTGGATCCTGCTAAAGTCAAGGAGACAGTGGTGTGAAGCATACCCACTGTTGGAGACTTGTTCTCAAATACTACGAATTAAGAACAAGGCAACATAAAGTGTTAAATGTTAATGCCCTTCGTCCAACGAAACATTATTCCTTTAAGGACTAATGAACTTTGGACGAAGGTAAAAGTCAATACAATTACGAAGGTTAAGTCTTCGTAATTGGATTCTAATGGATTGTACAAAGTAATATGAAATGTCAAAGGTAGACAAATTATAAACAAGCAACATTATTTTCATATTATCTCTATTTAAGGTATTATAACATTGGATACAATTATACCTCTGTCTTGACAAAGATCGTTTCCCGAATGATGCGATTGCAATTACAGGAATGCGTGAACAGTAAAGGAATACTGTTCACTATTTATAGGCGCGGGACACAGCCTGTGAAGAATTACAATTATGCCCCTCATAAGGGATTACAACAGCGACTAAAACATTTATAGACTAAAAGGTCATTCTACTCTTAAGTCGGTTTGCAATGCCGAAGCTTCATGAAGAGGAACCTTCGGTCATCACATGTGGACAGCTTCAGCCGAAGCCGTTTCTTCCTGCAAGACCTTCGGCGACGAAGCATAATCCCAACAGTAGCCCCTTCACGGTGCTAGATCGTTTTTCGTAACGAGCTTGATCCGTGAAAAATTTTTCTTAGGCTTCGGGAGGCCGAAGGTCCGAAAAACACCTTCCCTGAGCTCATTGTCGAGAAACGATTTAATTTCCGAGCGCGTAGCGGTCCCACCTTGCAGCGAGTGCAAGCAGCTGTTCGCCTGGTGTAAAAAATCCTGGCGATTCACCTCCTTACCTGCATCACTATATAAACAGATGGGTAGATGTGAAGTTACCACAGCATTCATTGCTATTTGCACTGTTTTGCTACCAAAATCTTTAACCATAGCCGAAGGTTAACTCTCGAAATCAAACGAAGCTCCAGTTTGAAGCCTACTTTGTTAGAAGAAAAAGCTTCGGAAGAAAAAGTATTTAGTTCCCACAAAATTCAGAATTAAATGGCCAGAGTGCGCTCTACCGCTAGAGTTGAGCGTGAGGAAGGCGAAGCTGAAGGATCGGATACTGTTCCCATCTCCGAAGCGATGCAACGATCCGGACTAGTGACCTCGGAAGGAATCCGTACCGCCGAGAGAGAGCAGACTGCTCCCATCTCCGAAGCTGCTGCCGAAGCGGAAGAAGGAAATATTGAAGAAATTGATCCCGAAGATGATTATCATATTGCTGTGCCAAGTAAGCCCAGTCACTTGGACTTCGGCAAGTCAACTGTCTCTAAAGCTGATCTCTCCAAGATGGTGAAGTCAGGCTATTTCAGCGAGAGTCAGAAGAAGCTACTTCGCTTTGGGGGGGAAGAAACCACCCCGAAGCCAGAGAAGGATGAAATAGTCATTTTCAAGAGTTTTCTAAAGGCTGGGTTGAGATTCCCCCTCCATGGGATTATTGCAGATGTATTGAAGGAGTTTGGGATCTACTTTCATCAGCTGACTCCTAACGCTATCGTTAGACTTAGTGTTTATATCTGGGCCCTCCGAAGCCAGGCGGTTGAGCCGTTTGCCGACAGCTTTTGTCGAGTTCATGAACTACACTACCAGACGAAGGCTAGAAAAGATGGATTACATGATAACTTTGGTTGCTATAATTTTGCCTACCGGAAAACCACAAAGTTTCCTGTAATTAGCTACCGAAGCAAATGGCCAGCAGGCTGGAAGTCAGAGTGGTTTTACGTGAAAGTTGACGAAGACAAAGAGAAGCTGGTACAAAGCCCACTTGAACTGATCTTCGGAGAAACAAGACCGCGATGCCACATGACATTAGAAGGTCCCACTTGGGCTGCACTGGGTGAATTTAAAATTATCTCAGAGCATATCAGCACTAGGGACCTGGTTCAAGAGTTCTTGGCCTTCAGGGTTTTCCCTACTTTAAAAGAATGGGAAATGCCGAAGCTAGAGGGGGAGAAGAAGAAAGGGGAGCTTGTGCGGCTACCTTACTATTACAAGTTTAAGAAATACTTTAAAACACCTTGCCAAGAGTGGCTGGACACAATTGAAGTAATGTGTAATGAAATACTTGGTAATTACTCCAAAAAAGAAGATCAGTTGATGACTGCGGCCTTCGGTACCCGCCCGAAGCGAAGACTGAATCGAGTGCTGGACGCCTTGGGTTTTGAATACCCTGACTACGAACAACTGAATAAAATTGTCAAAGGCCGAAAAAGAAGGGTAGCCGAAGCTTTAGATGAAGATGAGAAAGAACCGCCAAAAAAGAAAAATATTCTGAAGAAAAGAAAAGTAACATCTCCGAAGCGAAAAGCATCTGACGAAGAAGAGACTGCCGCATCACGTTCTGCCACTGACGTGGAAGAGATTTTGAAGGTAATGACTGAATCCCTGCCTGTGAAGCTAAGTCCATTAGGGCCTCAACTGACGAAGTTTTTTCAGAGGGAAAAGGAGCCCGAAAAAACGAAGAAAACAACAAAGAGACAAAGAATCATCGCAGTGACCGAAGTCATTGACAAGACACCACCGAGAGCTTCAGCTCGGAAGATAGCAGCGGCTGAGGAGATATCAAATGTTGAAGTCGCACCTTCGGAAATCGCGGCTACCGAAGCTACCTCAGCCGAAGATTTGAACTTGGAAACTACGATTGAACATATCGACAAAATACTACTAGAGATGGCCACAGAAGAAGGTACTACTACCACCAAAGAGACCATGGCCGCAGTGTCTGGGAAAGGAAAAGAAATAGCTGACGATACTTCGGAGAACGAAACCTTCATGTTTCAAAATTTAGCCGGACAAGAATTGTCAAAAACCGAGATGGAAGAGCTTAAAGAATATGCCAAATCTTGCGGATATAAACCAGGAGCACTCCTCTTCGGAGGTATTGACGATGAAAAATTAGGCTGCATCCGGGATCAGACTGGAGCTAAGATTATCGGTACTCTATCAAAGAGTATCGGTTTTCCGAAGCTAGAAACAGATATTAGCCGCTACCGACGACAACATATTGTTGGTAGTTTATTTTATTCCAATTTCAAGGTGAATTACTTTTCCCTTGACATTTATTGTTTTTTGATAATGAAAACATTTGTAACAAAGGTCATTTATGTGCAGAGTATGTTGTTGAGTAAGGCTTTGAAAATGCAGCAGGATCTGGAAGACAAAAAACAGGAGGTTATGATTGGAAATTTAGAGAACAAAATAAAAGAGCAATCAGCTGCTATTGAAAAGAAGGACTTCGAGCTTCAGTCAACTGAAGGCTTATTGGCAGAAGCCGAAACTAAAATAGCAGAATTGAATACGAAGCTTCTCTGCCAATCTGAACAATTTGAACAAGAAAAGCAAGAACTTAATGCGAAACTTGAAGCCGAAGCCCAACAAAATTCAAAGTTGAAAAAATCATTGGCAAGCCTTCAAGACAAATGTTTGGAGTTTAGCAATAAATGTATTGAGCGACTGAGAAAGATCTTCCACTCAGTTGGGGCTAGCAGCGAGAAATTCACTCCGTCAACTGAAGATTTACAAAAGACCTTCGAACATATTGAGGGTGAAATTGATGAGCTTGACGAAGTTATAGCCGGGCATGGTGACTTCTGTGCCTGGGTAGCTTCTCGGGGCACTGTTGCAGCTTTTCTGAAAGCTGGCTGCGACCATGGAAAAATTGTTAACAGGCCCAATTTCACCCTGTCACCATCAATTTTAGATGACATTCCTGATCTCGCCCGAAGCATTTCTAATAGATTTGTAAAGATGATATGGACAAAAGGCGGGCGAGAAAAGGCTGGAGATGAAGCTCAGAGTCATCTTGAACCAGTAAGAAATCATACCTTGTGTTTACCTTTTCCTTCAAACTCGGTTTTGACTCACAACTTAATTCATGTAGGGTGATGAAGCCGCCGAGACCGATGCTTGAAGAGTATGACGCCGAAGCTGAGGCCCCATGAAGATTAGTAGAAATAGACTATAGAAAAAACTCAAGAAACTTTTGAAAAGACTTTTGTAAATATGGCTAAACTGTTCTTAATGAATTTTGTTCATACCTTGTAACATGCTCTTACCCTTCCATTAATGTGTGGGGAGCTTTGATGTGGACGAAATTATCTTTTTGAGCCTAAGGCGAAAAAAAACACCTTCCCTTCTTTTCGTACACAGCGAAGCATAAAAACAGGTTTTCCTTTCTGCCGAAGCTCTTCTTTTCGTATATGACGAAGTACAGAAGAGAGTTTTTTCCTTTTTGCCGAAGCAGCCTACTTATGCTATGATGATGGTTAACCTACATATGCCTGGATGAATGTTTATGAATGCAAATGTTATGATGTAATGTGGTGTGCAAATGAATGTTGAAACGGATATCCGAAGCCGTAATCACAACCATTATTTCCTTAGAAACAATCACATATCAGCGTTGACTTTTCTCTGAAAGCCTCCCTTAGGAGCTTCTTCGCCTTTTACTTTCGGCGGTATCAGCGTTGATTTTTCGCTGTAAGCCTCCCTTAGGAGCTTCTTCGCCTTTTACTTTCGGCGGTATCAGCGTTGATTTTTCGCTGTAAGCCTCCCTTAGGAGCTTCTTCGCCTTTTACTTTCGGCGGTATCAGCGTTGATTTTTCGCTGTAAGCTCTGCATTCCTTTTGGAACGACTTCTGAGCAGAAAACTTATACTGTGCCCCCTTTGGAGCGACTTCTTTAGTAGCTTCGTCATGCTCCGCATCCCCTTAGGGACGACTTTCGAGCTTCTTTCCTGCTTCTTCTCTCTTTTTTTTCTTTTTCGGCACTCGATGGTGCGTTCTCAGTTTTTACATTTACATCTCTTGGGGGATTTTGCTCTTATAGAGGTAAAAAGAAATTACATGTGATGGCCCCATTAAAAACCTTTCCCCCCCTTTAGAAAGGAAAAGGGTGCCATAAAAGAAAAATAAAAAATAAAAAATATAAAAAATTACATCGAGTTATACATAAAATCGCCGAAGCTCATCCGCATTCCAAGATCTAGGAATGTCATTGCCGTCCATATCCTTCAATCTGTATGAACCGGGTCTTGACGAAGATGCTACCAAAAAAGGTCCCTCCCATTTCAACTGCAACTTGCCTACTGTATCTGGGTTTGCTACTCTCCGAAGCACCAAATGTCCTGGCTCAATATTCTTTAGTCGAACCTTTCTATCACGCCATTTGATTGTTTCGGCTTGATATTTATTGATGTTCTCCACAGCTTGAAGCCTGATCCCTTCTATAGCATCTTTTTCTACAGAGTGATCAGCTTCGAAATCTGATTCTGCCGAAGCTACTACTCTTATTGATCCGGTTTTAGCTTCCTCCAGAGTTATTGCTTCGTCACCAAACAATAATTTAAATGGAGTAAAGCCTGTTGACCTTGATGCTGTTGTATTGTGGCTCCACACTACTTTGATTAATTGATCTGGCCACTTTCCCCTGGGTTGATTGAAGATTAACTTCATTATTCCTGTCATTATGATGCCATTGGCTCTTTCAACAAGTCCATTTGACTCCGGATGTCTGACTGATGCAAAATGGATCTTCGTGCCAATTTGATCACAAAATTGTCTTAAATCTTCGGAGTCGAACTGTGCTCCATTATCTATAGTGATGGCCTTTGGTACTCCGAAATGACAAACAATATTTTGCCAGAAAAACTTTTGAATGGTGGCCAAAGTTATTGTGGCTAAAGGCTTTGCCTCAATCCATTTAGAAAAATATTCCACAGCCACTACAACATATCTTAAGTTTCCTTGGGCCGGTGGTAACGGACCCAACAAGTCAAGGCCCCACATTTGCAATGGCCAGATGGGTTGTATCAGCTGAGTTAGAGACGAAGGTTGTTTTTGATCTCTTGCACATTTCTGACAACCTTCGCACTTTTGAACTAATTCCGCTGCATCCGAAGCTGCCTTCGGCCAATAAAACCCTTGACGAAAAACTTTTCCAAGTAACGGCCTAGATCCAATGTGAGATCCACACAGGCCTGCATGTATTTCTTTCATCAATTCTATGCCTTCAGCTCTGGACAAACACTTGAGTAATGGAGCACAAACTCCATGCTTGTACAACTCCCCTTTTATCATGACATACGGACGGGCTCTTGCCTCTATCCTTTTGTTATAAGCTTCGTCATCTGAAAGGAAGTTACCCTGAAGGTAAGAAATGATCTCAGTTCTCCAGTCTTCACTATAAACAGGAGATATATTGAGAACTGCTCTTTCAAGAAGCTTCACTGAAGGTGCTTTGATTGTTTCGAAGAACACATCCGAAGGTAAGGGCAATCCCTGTGCCACTGACTTAGCTAGCAAATCAGCATGCTCATTTTCTCCTCGAGGAATATTTTTGACAGAAAATCCTTCGAAGGAGGCTTCAATCCTTCGGACCGTGTCTAGATATTTTTCGAGCTTTGGATCTTTGGCCTTACAACTCTTGTCAATATGACCGAAAACAACCTGAGAATCAGTTTTAAGAATGGCCCTTCTGATTCCCATTGCTTTTAACATCCGAAGACCCAAAAGTAGGGCTTCGTATTCAGTAATATTGTTTGTGCAACTAAAATCAAGTCTTGCCGCATAACAAGTTTTAACTTTGGATGGTGAGACCAACACAGCAGCTGCTCCTGCTCCGAAGGTTCCCCACGACCCATCGCAAAACACTGTCCATACTTCAGCATCTTTATTTGTTCCTTCATCCTGAGCCCCTGGCGTCCAGTCGGCAATGAAATCTGCCAATGCTTGAGACTGGATCGAAGATCTATGCACATAATCAATGCAAAATTCATTGAGCTCCGCAGCCCATTTTCCAATCCGTCCAGTAGCTTCTCTATTTCGCATAATATCCTTCAACGGTTGCGAAGAAGGAACAACAATATTATATGCTTGAAAGTAATGCCGAAGCTTACTGGATGCCATCAAAACAGCATATAACACCTTCTCCAATTCTGTATAGTTTTTCTTTGATACACTAAGAACTTCAGATACAAAATATACTGGAACCTGCTTCTTAACTTGGCCATCAAGCTTTTCCTGGACAAGTGCTGCACTTACCGCCGAGTGTGAAGCTGCCACATATAATAACAAAGGAGCCCCTGGCGTTGGTGGGGTTAATGTTGTTAGATCCATCAAATATTGCTTCAGTTCCTCGAAGGCTTTTTGTTGGCTTGGTCCCCATTGGAAGACTTCGGCTGATTTCAGTACTTCAAAGAATGGTAAATTTCTCTCTGCTGATCTGGATATGAATCTATTGAGCGATGCCAGCCTCCCCGTCAATCTTTGGGCCCCCTTTTTTGTATTTGGTGGCTCCATTCGAAGTATAGCTTCAATTTTACTTGGATTAGCTTCAATTCCCTTTGTTGAAACCAAGCATCCAAGAAAATTCCCCTTCTTTACTCCGAAGACACATTTTTCTGGATTCAACTTTAGACCAGCTTGTCTAAAATTGGCGAAGGTCTCCTGCAGATCAGCAATGTGATTTTCTTGTTTCGTGCTTTTAATAATGATATCATCAACATAAGTTAGCACATTTCTACCTATCTGAGACTGAAGAACCTTCGAAGTCATTCTGCTAAAACTTCCTCCAGCGTTCTTGAGCCCCTCAGGCATCCGAAGGTAACAATATGTTCCACTAGGGGTTATGAAACTGGTCTTCGGCTCATCCTCCTTCTTCATCCAAATTTGATGATAGCCTGAATAACAATCCAAAAGACTCATAAGTTCTGACGAAGCTGCTGCATCAACTAAGGAGTCTATCCTTGGCAATGGGAATTCGTCCTTTGGACAGGCCTTGTTGAGATCTGTAAAATCGATACACATTCGCCATTTGCCATTGGCCTTTTTTACCATAACAGTGTTAGCTAGCCATTCTGGGTACTTTACTTCTCTGATAACTCCTGCACTGAGGAGTATTTTGACTTCATTCCGAGCTCCTTCGGCCTTGTCATCAGACATTTTCCGAAGCCTCTGCTTTCTGGGTCTGAAGGATGGATCAACATTGAGTGAATGTTCAATAACATCCCTGTTAACTCCGCAAAGATCATTAGCTGACCATGCAAAAACATCTTTGTTGTTGAACAGAAACCTTATCAAGGTTTTCTCTTGTTCCTCGGATAATTGGGAGCCCAACAGCACCTTCTGCTCTGCTATGTCCTCACATAAGAGCATGGGCTTCGGCTGATCTGCCGAAGCTGCTTTCTCCCTTCTGAATTTGTACTGTTCACAAGCTTCAGCTCCATCTATATTGTGGATTGCTTTTGAGTCAGTCCAGTTTCCTTCGGCCCTTCTGGCAGCTTCCTGACTTCCATGAATAGCAATGGGTCCTTGATCTGAAGGTATCTTCATACAAAGATAAGCAGGATGAAGAATTGCTTCAAAAGCATTGAGAGTGCCACGACCAATAATTGCATTGTAAGGGTATTCCATATCAACAATATCAAACACAACTTGCTCAGTTCTGGTGTTGTTGATGAAACCGAAGGTCACTGGCATGGTGATCTTGCCCAGTGCTACAATTTGTCTTCCACCGAAGCCACAGAGAGGGTGTGTAGCATCATGAATCTTGTCTTCGGGTTCTTGCATTTGTCTGAAAGCTTTGGCAAATATGATATCAGCTGCGTTGCCTGTGTCCACCAAGACATTATGGACCAGAAATCCTTTGATCACGCAAGAGATAACCATAGCATCATTGTGTGGATAATCCTTGAGTTGAAGATCCTCTTGGGAGAAGGTAATTGGAATGTGGGACCATCTTGACTTGATGAAGGGTCCTTGCACCCCGACATGTTGTACCCTTCTCTGTGCTTCTTTCTTCTGCTTTTTGTTGGCTGGCTCTAAGCATGAACCACCTATTATCGGGAGCACCAGCTTCGGGGCCGAAGCAGTTCCAACTTGATTGTTGAACGAAGCCATCAGCTCAAAAAGTGGAAGTGAGTTGACTGGAGGTGGGCGCCAATGTTGGAGACTTGTTCTCAAATACTACGAATTAAGAACAAGGCAACATAAAGTGTTAAATGTTAATGCCCTTCGTCCAACGAAACATTACTCCTTTAAGGACTAATAAACTTTGGACGAAGGTAAAAGTCAATACAATTACAAAGGTTAAGTCTTCGTAATTGGATTCTAATGGATTGTACAAAGTAATATGAAATGTCAAAGGTAGACAAATTATAAACGAGCAACATTATTTTCATATTATCTCTATTTAAGGTATTATAACATTGGATACAATTATACCTCTGTCTTGACAAAGATCGTTTCCCGAATGATGCGATTGCAATTACAGGAATGCGTGAACAGTAAAGGAATAATGTTCACTATTTATAGGCGCGGGACACAGCCTGTGAAGAATTACAATTATGCCCCTCATAAGGGATTACAACAGCGACTAAAACATTTATAGACTAAAAGGTCATTCTACTCTTAAGTCGGTTTGCAATGCCGAAGCTTCATGAAGAGGAACCTTCGGTCATCACATGTGGACAGCTTCAGCCGAAGCCGTTTCTTCCTGCAAGACCTTCGGCGACGAAGCATAATCCCAACACCCACTATAGTTACTGAAGTCCGAAGATTCTTGGGGCTTGCAGGATATTATCGGAGATTTATTGAAGGATTTTCTAAGATTGCCAAGCCCATGACCTCGCTTCTGGAGAAGGGAAGAGAGTTTAACTGGGACGAGAAGTGCCAAGATAGCTTTGACCAATTAAAGAAGAGATTGATGTCGCCACCAGTGTTGGTTATGCCAGATCTATAGAAGGGATTTGATATTTATTGTGATGTATGTGGCCAAGGATTGGGATGTGTGCTCATGCAAGAAGGACATGTGATCACCTACGCGGAAACATGAGTTGAACTACCCCACTCATGACTTAGAACTGTCAGCCATTGTGTATGCGCTTAAGATTTGGAGACATTATATTATGGGAACCAAATGTCAAGTATACACGGATCATAAGAGTTTGAAGTATAAATTCACTCAGAAGGATCTCAACCTTAGGCAACACCGTTGGTTGGAGCTTATTAAGGATTATGGTTTGGAGATTCACTATCACCCGGGCAAGGCAAATTTGGTTGCAGATGCCTTGAGTTGAAAGGAGCAGGTTCATTCAGCTGTTGTTGCCTAGCTACCCGATGAGATTGTTGAGGATTTTAGGAGACTTAACCTGGGGATAGTTGTTCACATTGAAGGAGTAACTATTGATGCGGAACCTACCTTGGAGCAAGAAATCCGCAAAGGACAAATTGGTGATGCTAAAATACAAGAGATCAAGGATCTGATTACTGAAGGTCGAAGTCCAGAATTCACGGAAGATGCGCAAGGCACTGTATGGTTCAAGGACAGGATATGTGTTCCTAATATTGAAAGCCTTCGTGAGACTATTTTAAAGGAGGCCCATGACTCAGATTATTCTATTCATCCTGGTAGTACCAAGATGTATCAGGACTTGAAGCAGAAATACTGGTGGTATGGATTGAAGAGAGATATGGCTGCACATGTGATTATGTGCGATGTGTGTCAAAGAGTTAAGGCAGAACACCAAAGATCAACTGGACTATTATACCCACTGAAGATACCCGATTGGAAGTGCGAAGAGATTGTTATGGACTTCATTACTGGATTGCCTCACACCTCGAAAGGATATGATTCTATATGGGTTATTGTGGATAGACTGACCAAAGTGGCTCATTTCATTCCGGTCAAGACTACTTATAAGGGATCTCAATTGGCAGAGTTATATATGGCTCGGATTGTGTGTTTACATGGAGTATCAAAGAAGATCATTTCGGATAGAGGATCACAATTTACCTCTAGATTTTGGAAAAGTTTTTATGAGAATACGGATGCGAAGTTGAATTTTAGTTCGGCCTACCTCAGACTGAGGGACTGACCAAAAGGACTAACCAAGTGTTGGGGTCGTGCTTCGGTGCGCCGAAGGTCCCACACGAAGAAGCAGCTTCGGCTGAAGTCGTCTCCAAAAGATGGCCGAAGGTTCCTTTTCATGGAGCTTCGGCGTTACAAACCGACATAGAAATAGAATGACCTTTTTATCCATAAGAGGTCTGAGTCAATGTTGTAAACTTTTGTAAGGGGCATAATTGTAATTTGTCACAGGCTGCGACCTGTGCCTATAAATAGATGAACAGTACCTCTGTACTGTTCACGCGAATCTGTCATCTGCCTTCGCATCACACTTGTACTCCTGCCTTCCTCAGGACCGAAGGTACATTTGTAATTTGAAATCATTTGTATTCATTCATATTAGTAGAAATGGAAATGATTCTATGTTAACATTTGAATGTCTATTTTATACCTCATGATTTATATGAATGCTTCACCCCTCGTTATTATGTTTACGAAGGTACGTCCTTCGTAACCTTCGTCCGAAGTTCTTTATATCCCGAAGGGATATAATGTAGTGGAGGACGAAGGACCTTAATATTTAACATTTTCTGTGTTGCCTTGTTCTTAACTCTTAGCATTTGAGAACAAGCCTCCAACATTGGCGCCCACCTCCGGTGAACTCACTTCCACTTTCCTGAGCTGATGGCTTCGTTCAACAACCAAGCTGGAGCTGCTTCGGCTTCGAAGCTGGTGCTCCCGATAACAGGCGGTTCTTGCTCAGAGCCGGCCAACAAGAAGCAGAGGAAAGAGGCTCAGAGAAGGGTGCAGCATGTTAAGAGCTTGTGCCCTTCAGCATGGTAGTAGTTGGGACAAGAGTCTACCTTATGTTGAGTTATCATATAATAATAGTTACCAGGCTAGTCTGAAGATGTCACTGTTTGAGACTCTATATGGCAGGAAATGCAGGACTCCTCTATATTGGGATCAGACTAGAGGAAGACCATTCTTTGGGCCTGAACTTATTCAAGAAGCAAAGGAACAAGTTCGTATAATTCGAGAGAATTTGAGGGTAGCTCAAACCAGGAAAAAGGAGCTATGCTGATAATAGAAGACCACTGGAATTTGAGGAAGATGATCATGTGTACCTCAAGGTGTCACCACTTCATGAAATGTGGAGATTTAAAGTCAAGGGCAGATTGTCCCCTCACTTTACTGGACCATTCAGAATCTTTAGGCGAGTTAGAGAGATGGCATACCAACTCGAGCTACTTGATAATCTAACTGATGTGCATAATGTATTCCATGTGTCTCAACTTAAGAAGTGTCTCCGTGTCCCTGAGGAACAGTTACCAATGGAAGAGCTCAGTGTTCAGGGTGATTCGACTTACACGGAGTATCCTATCAAGATTCTAGATACATTGACTCGAGTTACAAGGAATAAGGTGATAAAGATGTGCAAAGTGCAGTGGAGTCATCATGGAGAAGATGAAGTCACCATGGGAAAGAGAAGAAGAGCTTCGCATAGATTTCCCCCATATTTTCCCTCGTTCCTCCTAAATCTCGAGGACGAGATTCTTGTTAAGGGGGTAGGATTTGTAATACCCAAATTTGTAAACCTTGGTAATTGAGGTAATTCTCTTATTTGCTCTGCTTCAATTTAACTAAGCATGAGAACAACCCCATTTATGGGGATTAAATCACTAATGTCAACTAGACAACATGTGCATCATATTGGAGTTTTGTTTGTTGTGCATATAATAATAATAGCAACACTATTAATCCAAATATACTAATAAGAAAATTGAATTGAAACTCAAAAGGAGATTAGGGTTTGAAAATAGAAATGGGAAAAAGGAGAGAAAAGAGAAGGGAAAGGGTACAAAAGAAAATAATAAATAAAATATATATAAATATATCTCCAAAAATTTGTACTTGTAAATTGTGCAATATAATTAGTGAACAATCCTCAAATCAAGTTTGAAATTTGAATATTAGAATTTGAATAAAGAAGGATCTGAAATAGAATAAAAAAAGGGAAGATTTTCCTACTTCTCTGGGCCTCATCTTTCTAGGCCCAGCTCAGCCCCGCGCCTTCACTTCGCCTCCTGGGCTGAAAGGCACCCCACCGGCCCACTGCACCTCTCTTCTTTTTCTTTTTTTGCCTAGGGACGCTGACGCGTAGGTCCCACAACCAGTCTGCCCACCCGCGCGCCAAGCAACAACTCTGATTGCACCTTGTGTCACTGTTCTGTGGACCAGCCATGTCAGTTGTCTCGCCCAGCTCGGGTCCGTTGGACACCGCCGGATCCGGCGTCGCCGCACCGCGATTTCAGGGAGTCCCTGACCAATTCGCCAGGGTTGTTACAAGTGTGCGTCTTCACTGGATCCCTGGGCCCACTAGGTCTGCGGCTCGGTCCACTCATCACCGGTGGAAACCACCTATACGGAGTTCGCGTTGGTCGCTGCCGCACATCCAGGAGCTACATGCCTCGAGCATAAAAGAGCCTGCCCTGTCCTTTCTCCTAGCCACCCAAGCGGTCGTATGCAATAAACACAAATACCGAGAGGAGATCAGAGAGGGAGAAATCGAGAAGAGAGAGTGAGGGACGAACGGCGCCGCCCTGGAATCTCGCTTACGCTGCCACCGCGGGGGCAAGTCCCGTGCGCTGGTGCTGGCACCTCGGAATCGGGCCATGGAGCTTCGGGTGGTCGCCAGGGAGCTGTTCAAAGTCGCCCTGGTTGGGATTGAGCCCCGTGGCTCCCTCGATTTCTCGTCGATGTTTTTCCGCCGCCGCGGTGGCGCGCTTCATCGTGGCCATGGTGCTCCGCGCTACAATCCAGGTGGGGAACCTCTCTATGTTGTTCGCGTTGACCTACTCCTCGTATAGCGCTAGCTAGGATTGAGTTTCGTGCACTGGTTGCCGCTCAGGGCTGTGGCCGGCCATGGCTCCGCCGTGGCTGGATGCTGGCATCCGCGCTGCGGGCCGGGGAAGTAGAGAAGGATGGGGGATCCATGCGGGTCGTTGGATGATGTGTGGGCGGCCGGATTAGAATTGAGAGTGTTTCCCTGGGCGATTAGATTGGAGCCGTAGGATGGAATCGGACAGTTCTGGGTGGCACAAGCTTCATAGAAACATAACCGGTGATCGTGGATCGTGAGGCTCAGATAGCGTGGGCCCTTTAACCACGATGACCTAATCTGAGCCGTTCGCGTTAGATCCATTGGACCATGTGCTACGGTACCCCTTCGCGGATACGTTTTGTAAATGGACCTCTGTCTTTTATAGATATCAACCCACAGTTCAGCCAACAGCGTTCTGAGTCTTAGAAAACTTGCGCTGAGATCCCTGCTAATTTTGGTAATTGTGTGCCCAGTCCAAAAGATTAGAAAATTCAGAAAAATGAATAGGAAATGGATTTTTAATCTGAATATATTTGCTAGAACTTGTAAAATTCATAGAAAATTCATATGATGTCCAAATTAATCCATTCCAATTGCTATAATTTTGTAATATTATTGTTTATCATTTAGTATTATTATTTTGACATGAATGTCACATTAAAATTTATATCCTATTTAATCTTGTACAAAATACATAAAACCATTAGAAATTCATGACTTAAAATCCATAACTCCAAATTGGTTCTTTCTAGTGGCATTAATTTGGTTTAAGTATTGTTTATCACCTAGTACCTTTATCTAACCATGAAACTTGATTTAACATTATTCACATGAATTACTCTATTCTAGGTACTTATAACTTCAGAATTTCATAACTTGATAACCGTGACTCTGATCTTAGTGGTTCTCGATCCCCCTGATCTCGTAGCGACATGTAAATTATTATTATTCAGCTTGTTCTTATGTTTGGTGTGATGTTAATTTTGTCTATACCATGTTTGTTTGTATTGCTATGACTAGCGCGAGGTTTCGAGGATCTGAAGAACCACCCTAGTAACTGGAATCTCAAGTGCCAGGCAAGTTGTGCCCTTGATTCACTTTTGCTACCCAATAATGTTCTTTATAGTCATTTACCATGCATAGGTTTTATTGGGGACTTGTTCTCAAATGCTAAGAATTAAGAACAAGGCAACATAAAAAGTGTTAAATGTTAAACTCCTTTGTCCTTATAAACATTATGTCCCTTCGGGTATAATGAATCTAGGACGAAGGTTACAAAGGAAAAGACCTTCGTAAGATTGATAGATGGTAAAAAAGAATACACATACATAAAACATGAGTAATGATATAAGTATTATCATCAACTTATTTTTATTACCAAATTCATAAAAATAAATTACAAATATACCTTCAGATTGATGGAAAGTAAAGGTACAAGCGTGATGCGAAAAAGCGTGTGCCAAGTCAGCGTGAACAGTACGGGAGTACTGTTCGTCTATTTATAGGCACAGGACGTAGCCCGTGTAAAATTACATTGATGCCCTTTACATTCGACAATAACTTTATAGCAATCCTTCGAGGTTTAATTTGACTTTTCATCCTTAAGTCGGTTCCTCTTTTCTGCCGTCATGCCGAAGCTTTTCTGCACGTAGCTTCGTGATCGTCTTATCCTTCGTCGTGGTCGCTTTCCACCCCAGTCAAGCTTCGTCTTAACCATGCTCTTGTACACCCGCAACCTTACTCCGAAGATACCTGTTCACATGTTTCACTCGGAAAATATTGTCAAATCATGTTTTTTAGGACCTTCGGAAGCCGAAGGCCCCCAACAGTAGCCCCTCGCAATATTAATTTACTGTAATGATAAATTCATATTGCGACATGGACGAAGGCTTGAAGCCGAAGGTTTGAAAAAACACCTTCCTTTTGCTAGAATAGCAACAGTCATTGACAAACGGGGCCCTCCAGTTCTCGACACACTGGGTGTATAAATAAGAGCTCACCGCGAGTTTATCTGGCACGCTCTTTTGTCATCTGCTTTTACTCACCCAACTTTTCAGCCTGCGCGCAACAGCACTCGCTCGGTTTTAAGTTTTTAAGCTTCGGTTTCGAGTGTGTTTTGTCAGCATTTGTGAAGATGCCTAAGGATAAGAAAGTTGTTGGTGCTTCGAAGCTAAGCCTTTCTGAGGAAATGCACCTGGGCTTTCTTGAATCAATGTCAAAGACTAATACGGAGAAGATTACCAGGGAGATTTTGGAGGGTTTATCTGAAGACACTGGCGACAGTGAAAGTTACGATGTGGATAGTGGTGGTGAAGATTCCGAAGATCGACCCTGGCGACCAAGCCATGCAGTTTTTGGTAAGTCCAGTATTAAGGAAAATCATCTTGCCAATATGAGAGGGAGATACTTTCGGGACTTGTCTGTTGTGAGGGCTGACGAAGGAGAGAAGACTTGTCCGACTCCCGAGGAAAATGAGGTCGTGATATTCCGAAGCTTCCTAAAAGCTGGATTACGATTTCCGTTGAGCAGTTTTGTCATGGAAGTACTGAAGACATTCAAAATCTACCTTCACCAACTTATCCCCGAAGCAATCATAAGGATGAACATCTTTGTGTGGGCCGTGAGAAGCCAAGGTTTGGAACCTAACGCAAAAAGCTTCTGTAACATACACGAGCTATTGTATGAGACAAAACCCTGGGGAAAAGAGCAGTATCACAACAACTTCGGCTGCTACAGCTTCGGCGCTCGGTCCGGGTCAAGCTGCCCTGTGCCAACCTTTCGAAAGAGGTGGCCCGGCGACTGGATGACAGAATGGTTTTACGTGAAAAATGACTTGAAATCACGTGAAGATATCAAGGGTATCATTATGCGCCCTATCTGGCAACGCTTCGGCCTCCGGAAGCCGAAGGTGGAAAAGGATGAAGCAGCCGAAGAATGCCAGAGAGCCTTCGGCGTGGTTTGCTCTTTTATTGGGACAAGGGATTTGGTCCAAGAGCATATTGCCTTCAGAGTTTGGCCACTTGCAGAAAAGTGGGAAATGCCGAAGGAGACCGTCAAGGAACCTGACGAAGGTGGATTAGTTAGGCTAAAATACACATTCAAATACGGAGACAAGTTTGTTGAACCAGATGATGACTGGTTCAAAAGTATTGAGGCCATAAGTGACGAATTGCTTGGGGTATATTCGAAAGCCGAAGATACTGCATTATCAGCGGCCTTCGGAGGCCGAAAGAAGAAGAGACTTAATCGAGTATTCGATGCAATTGGGTTTGTCTACCCCGACTACCATTACCAGTGCGAGGCCAAAAAAGGAAAAATACTTCTCCTGCAAAGGAAATTGCTTCAGCTGCTCCTAGCGAGCCATTACCGAAGAGGAAAAAGGTAAAGGTGCTCACACACCGGCCACGTTATATTGAACCGGCCACAGTGCCTGAGTTTATTGGTGAGGCCTCTTCGGCCACCGAAGCTAGAGAACCAACTCCAGTGCCAAAAATCAAAGAAATGGCCGAAGTACCAGCAACAAAGAAAACAGAAGAATCGAGGACTGAAGAAACAAAAACATTAGAAATTTTAAGTCCTTCAACAAAAATCCAAAAGAGTCCAGCAGCGACCCCGAAAAGAAAAAGGATGGTTAATGTGCTGGATGTTTTGGAAACAATTAAATCTTCAAGCATAACTCCGAAGAAAACTGCTGAAGCTTCTGAAGTGTCTACTGAAGCCTTTGTTGCTGAAGCTTTGAAGCAACAATTTGAAACGGAAGCTGGGCCTTCAGAGCCCACCAAGGTAAAACCTTTGAAAGCTGAAGAAACAAAATTGACAGAGGCAACTTTGGAAACCAAAAAAACAAAAATGACAGAGCCGATTTTGATTGAGGAAATTGACACTGCTGCCCCTGAAGCATCTTCCAAAATACGTGATTATATTGTGCGACATGCTTCGGGGAAGAAATTATCTGAAGAAGAGATTTTTGAAGCTAATCACTATGCCTGAGAACTGAAGTATCCGAAGGGGGCCGTAGTGTTCAATGGGACAGACGAAGATGACTTCCTATACTGTCTCCCAGACAATAAAGAATTATCCGTCTGCCGGGAGATGGCTAGAAGCATGGGGTTCCCGAAGCTTGAAGCTGGCCTTTGCGCCATGACGAAGTATGATCTTGCGGATAGCCTTGCATACAATAGTCTGAAGGTACAAAAATTGTGAATTTTGAAGTTTATGAATTTTGAATTAGTCTTCTATTCTTATGTTAATCCATTCATTCTTTTGAATAGGGCTTAATACTCAGCAATGCCTTAAGGGCACAAAAAAATGCTGAAGATGAGAGCTGCACTATTGCTCTTAACAACCTCCGAACAGAGGTTATCAGGCTAAGAAACGAAGCCTTGGAAAAGGACAAAATTCTGCTTACATTAGTGGATAAGATAAAGGAAGACGAAGCTAGTTCTAAAACTCAAGCCGAAGCTCAGAAGCGCGAAATCGAAGATCTTCGAAAACAATTAGCCCGAGCTAAAGAAGAACACATTCTTGAAGAAACAAAACGAGAACTAAGTGATCAATGGGCAAATCATTTGGAAATAAATGTTGAAGAGCTTCGTGCTTCCAAGAAAAGGTGCTATGATAAATCCATAGAGTGTGTTAAGAAGATAAAATCCAGCTTCGCCAGCGTTGGCGCGTTCTCTAGTGAAGAAAATTTCACAAGGGGGAATCCAGAAGGCCCGATTGAATGGATCAGTCATGAAGCTGAGGCCTTCGAGGAAATCTTGAATAGTCGCGAGGACATTTGTGCTTTTTCGGGCGCCAGGGGAATTGTTACTATTTTGGAGAAGAAAGGGTGCGAGCATGTGAAATCTTTAGCACAATCTGAAGCTGCTTTATCCTCTGAAGATATTAAAGACCCTTCAGCCGAAGCAAGCCAGGTTGGTGGAAAATTTTTCACCGACATTTGGGACAATGGCGGCCGAGAAATGGCTCAAGAAATCATTCAAAGAAGCGAAAAAGGCATCCATGATGCTAGGAAGGTAGCAGAGGCTGCTGACAAAACCTCAGGGCCTGAAGGGCAAATAGGTATTAATTGGTGGTTTTTATTGTGTTGTAATTTTTGATTTCAAACTTTATTCGCGGTTTGTAATAGTAATATAGCTGTATCCTCTCCTCCCTCAGAACCTGCTGAGGCGTCTCCGGGCCCCCACTCAAAGGGAGACGATGAAATTAGAAAAATGGCCGAAGCCATCATGGACAAAGTTGTCGATCATCTACTGAACGAAGCTGCAGAAGTAGTTCTTAGGGAAGATTAAATACTATTGTAAAAATATTTGGAATGTGACATGTGTAAAACTTTGTAACTTTGAATGTAATATATGATCTTTTTATGGTTCAATTCTTTACGATGCATAAAATTTTGCATACATACCGTTTTTTGAGCCTTCGGCGAAAAAAAACACCTTCCCTTCTTTTCATGCTTCGTGAAGAAAATCTTTTATGTATCACAAGAATTTCCATACTTCTCTGATGAAGAATATCCAAGCTTCGTGAAAACATTCTTCAAAGCTATAAAAAAGTTTTATGTTGTCTCTCTAATGAAGCTACACTTCTTCTCAATTTATCTTGTGCCTTAGCAGGATTTTCTCTTTTTCAAAACATTCTTCGAAGATCAATACTGTGTCCCCTTCTTGCTCTACATGTGATATGATGTATGATGGTTATGTTATGCAAAATGATGTGATGATGTTATGCTATGCAAAATGATATTTATGCCGAAGATACACACATCCCTGCAATAGAGCACAGAATCTTTTTATCTCAGCGCTGACTTTTCGCTGTAAGCCTCCCTTAGGAGCTTCTTTGCCTTTTACTTTCAGCGGAATCAGCGTTTATTTTTCGCTGTAAGCCTCCCTTAGGAGCTTCTTCGCCTTTTACTTTCAGCGGAATCAGCGTTTATTTTTTGCTGTAAGCCTCCCTTAGGAGCTTCTTCGCCTTTTACTTTCAGCGGAATCAACGTTTATTTTTCGCTGTAAGCTCTGCATTCCCTTCGGAACGACTTTTGAGCAGAAAAATTACACTGCGCTCCCTTAGGAACGACTTTTTACTACTTCGAAGAAGTTACAGTGTGTTCCTTAGAACAAGTTTTTGATAATTCGAAGGTTCTCCGTGCCACCATAAATTCTTGTGCTTCGGCAACTCAAGCCTATGGAGAAGATATATTTTCATTATAATAATAAGCTAAACTGTTACAAGAATTTGAAAAAACGATAAAAGACACTTAAACTTCCCATAATTGTTCTTTACTACAAAGAAAGTAAAACTGAATATGAAAATGCAAAAAACTGCTGTCGAGGTAGGATATTTTGTCAGTAAATGTGCTTCGACTCTGGCACAGTGCTATTGACTGTGCGAGCTTCGGACTCCTCTCTGAAGTCCCTCTGGGGGTGAGAGTGCTGGCTCCCTTCTGGCTGTGGAGCTCGTTGTATTGGTGGTGGCGGTGGAAGCTGTTGCTAGGAGGCTTGGGGTTGGCTTGCCGAAGCAACAGAGGCTGCAGGGTGATTGCCTACATATTCTGGAATGTAAGGCGAATGGTACGAAGTAGTATGCATAACCTGCTTCGGCTGGCTCTATTGCGCTTGTAACACCCGGATTTTAGGGGTCCAAAACCCGGGCGCTAACATAATCACCAGGTGTGCTGGGACCAAGTCTCACACATATGATGAATCATGGCACAGGATCGAATGTCACATCTTTATATATAACAGGAGTTCTATACAAAATAAATAATTACATTATAAGGAGACAACGGTCCAGCAACCCAAAGTTGACTGGGAGACGACGACCTAGACCTCTCACGAACACATCGCAGCATCCTCCAAGCGCCACATCCTGTGGTACCTGTTCTTGACCTGTGGGGATGTGAGACAGCAAGAGTGAGCTCACATACGTTCATCGCTCAACAAGTTGTGGGGAATAATGTGCATGAACTCGCCAAAGGTGGGAGCTCACGTGAAGTGTAAGGCTTACCAAAGAAGATGGTTAGAGCTGAGCATTGCTTTTATAGTTGGTCAAAATTTTATTAGCAGTTACTAAGTATAAGTAAATACCAACCCAATTAAGTAGTAGAACAAAAGTAACAACATCACCTGCGATGCAATGCATATGACAAATTGAATTTAGTTCCATAAATTAATCATGTGAGTGTCCGAGCCGCTCATGACCGTGAGCACGGCTAGTATACCAGTTTTACACTCTGCAGAGGTTGCGCATCTTTACCCACAAGTCGTGTTACCCATTTGCCACGGAGTTGATCAGACTCCATACACCTCTACCTAGGAAGCGAGGCAGGGTACCACTACGAGGCCTTTACAAAGTTCCACTAGCTTCAGAAAACCCGCTACAGTTTATAGGAAGTTCCAGTGCAGGAATCCCTTGTAGGACCGCCATCGCAGCAAAATCCTCCCGAGGGCCTCCCTACACTGACCACTCCCCTACTGCCCTTGCCCCTTTCGGGTAAGGTAGTCTTCCACTAGCTTTCCTAATTAATCAGCCAAGGGCGTCCCATTCCACCCTTGTGGTAGCACTGTTTTCCCGGGTGGTTCTCCATGTTCCAATTAACATAATGATCTTAACATGAACCATAAATAACAACTGATAACAAAAGTATAATCATGAATAGTGTAATCTTCATACCCAAAACCACATATAGCACTAGCAAGTACTACCCAGAAAGTTCAGTGGTAAACAAGGTATAAAGATAGACAAACTAGGGTAACCTATTGGGTCCCATCAAAATTAACCTATGCAAATCATTATGATTAATTAGAACATGAGTAGGTGAAAAGAAGTGATCAAGGGCACAACTTGCCTGGGCCTTGAGATTCCAGGTACCAGGATGATCTTCAGGTGACTCGTGACCTCACACTAAACGTAGCAATACAGACAAACATATGTAGGCAAAATTAACATTACTCCAAACATGTAAATAAAATACACAGTAAAAATCTACATATTAAAATGAACCCATAGGAACTGGAATCACTAAATTTGGAGTTATATATTTCAAGTTATGAATTTCTGTAGCTTTTATGTATTTAATACAAGATTAAGTATTAGATAAATTTGAATGAGCCCTTCATGCCAAAACAGAGGCACAATATGATAGAGAACATTATTACAAAATTTTAGAAACTGGAATAGAGTGATTTGGACTAAAAATGAATTTTCTATGGATTAAATAAGTTCTAGGAATTGTTTTTATATTAAAAATCATTTTCTGAATTTATTTATTTGATTTTCATGATCTCTGGACTGGGCCACAAATACTGAAAACTACAGGGGTCTCGGTGTAAGTGTTTCCAAGACACAGAGAACAGCGCCCAGGGACGGCGGGTTGATTCACTGAAACCCGAGGGGCTCTTACGCAAAACGTGCAAGCCGAAGGGGTATCGTTGTATCTGGGCCGCCCGATCCCAAATCTAGGGTCTGGATTAGATCGGCGTGATCTCGAAGCGGTACGCAATGCTATCCACTGGATCTGGGATCGACCGCTCAGATTTAAAACACCGAGATCCTCTCCAAACCGTTCGATCAGAGATCAACGCACCAGATTTGGTTCCCACGAAGCGGTACCCTATAATCTAATCCAGCCGTCGCTTGGTCATCCAACGGGCCACGATCTTCGCCCCAACAGGACTTGCAAGCACGGCGGCGCCGCCGGCCCAGACGACGGAGAGTTGGCCGGATTTCGGCCATCCCGTCCAGGAGGGCATTATCTTCAAATACAAAACGAGATTCATGCAATTACAGGTACGTCGAACGCAGGGAAAGTGAAATTACCAAGGATCGGGCGCGCGGGCGAGCTATCCACGGCGAACGACGGACCCGCGGCGGAGCGCCAACTACGGCGAAGAATCCCCGTGGTCTGGAGCATGATTCCACCCAAGCGAAGCCGCGACGAGCATCCACGTGCACAGGGCTTCCTCCTGGGTCGATCACCGAGGCCCGAACGGCAACCAAGGCGGGGTTCCGCGGCGGCGCCCAATTTTCTCCCACTGTGCTCGGTGTGCCACGGGGGTTCTGGTGACGAGCAAGGACGGCGACCGGGCTTTATAAAGGGCGAGCTTAGCGGATTCGGCGAACGAACTCCAAGAATCGCGGCGAGCAACAGGCGCGATTCCGCGGCGAGGAGTTCGGTGTTCAGTTGGGGAAGGAGCTTCTGACAGCGCTGGCCTACCGATCAGCGGTACAGCAAGCCGTGGCGCGCACGCGCGGTTGAAGTTAGGGGCTGACGTGCGGGCCCCGCGGACCAGAGAGAGGGAGGGAGGAGTGAGCGCGGTGGAGACCGACGAGTAGGGTCCATACGGCAGAGAGCCAACGCGCGCGTGAGAGAGGCTGACAGGCGGGTCCCGCGATGCCAGTGACCGCGAACGCGCGTGAGCGCGCCTGCAGGAGGAGTTGGGCCGCGCGGTTGAAAACGGAAGTGGGCCAAACTGCAGGTTCAGAGCCCAGGTAAGGTTTTTATCTTTTTCTTTTTCATTTTTCTTTCCATTTTCTTTATTTTCAAACCCAATTTGATTTAATTCAAACTTTTTGTGGATCTTCATTTATAACCTCTATTTTTGCCATTAAAAATACTGAGACTGAAGATAATTATTTATACATTTTATTTATATTTTTCCTATCTCTTCTCTTTTCCTTATTTTCAAATTCAAATTTATACTTCTATTTTAGTTTTCAGATTTTTCAAATGTATCAATTGAAACCCAAAGGTGAATATAAACCATACTATTTTAATATTACTAATTTAAGTTTTATTCTCCTTGTTACTTATTTCATGTATAAATGGTTTCTTTTAAAAGAAAAATCCTTTTCTCATCATTTTTCTTATTTCCTAATTTCCAAAGCATTTATGATACTTTGTTTATATTTTTTTTATTTTTTTTTTCTACTAATTTTGGGTCTTACAAATCCTACCCCCCTTAATAATAATCTCGTCCTCGAGATTAGTAATAAAAGGGAAGTATGCTTATATTGTTCTCGGAACATATGCACAAACAAAGAAATCTCGGCATGATGCATAATCCTTTAACAAAACATAGGTTTAATAGACCTTACTATTATCACTAAAATAGCAATAATACTAACTAATAGCTAAACTAATATTTTGGTCTTACAAATAGTAAAATATATATATATATATGTATCTATATCTATGTTTATCTTTATTCTTGTTGCTCGTTGACTTCTTCACCGACTACTTCATCTTCAACTGGCTCTTCTTCTTGAATTTCAAGTTCACCGGGTTCAGCTTCTACTTCTGCATGATGGGCATATCCCAGGTTGATGGATAGGGGCTGACTCTTTCCTGCCGAGGCTTGTCCTTGCTTCATCGGAGCCGGTGTAGTGTAGGCAGCTCTGTTGGGACAGTAGTTGGCGTAGTGTCCCGGTTGTCCACACTTGAAGCATGTCCTGATGGCGGTTGTGTTGGGAGCAACGGGTCCTACTGGAGTGCTTGCTTTTGGAGGAGCAGTTGGTGCTTGATGAGTTTGTTGTCCAGAACTGCCACTAGCTGGTGTACTTGGAGTGGTAGTATAGCGAGAACGGGAACTACTTCCAGCCTGCCCTTGGTTGACAGCCTTTCTTTTCTCTCCAAATATACTCCTCTTGTTTTCTACAGCAATAGCTTTGTCAAGTAGCCTTTGGAAAGATGGGAATGTGTGCGATACCAGTTGATATTGCAAGGGTCCAATCAATCCGTCCAGAAAGAGCTCCTGCTTTTGCTCATCATCCTCAACATCTCTGGGAGCATATCGAGATAACTGAATGAATTTGTCCCTATATTCACTCACGGACATACTTCCTTGCTTGAGGGATAGAAACTCCTTCCTCTTAATCTTCATGAGTCCAGCAGGAATATGGTAATTCCTGAATTGTGTGGAGAATTCTTCCCAGGTAATTGTATCGGCAGCGGCATGAGCTGCACAGTACGCATCCCACCAATCCGCAGCGGGACCAGCAAGACGACCCGATGCATAGAGTACTTTCTCTCGGTCCGAGCACTGGGCTATGTTGAGCATCTTCTCTATGGACTTTAACCAGTCATCTGCTTGCAGCGGATCTGTGGAGTTGGAGAAGGTTGGTGGTTTGTGGCTCATGAATTCCCGGTGCTTGTCCCGGGGTGGAACTGGTGGTGGAGGTGGAGGAAATGGCACTTGTTGTTGTTGCTGCTGTTGTTGAAGTTGTTGTTGCAGCTGCTGCTGTTGTACCCTTCTCTCCTGGCGTATCTCTTCCCGCTCTTGGCGCATTTCCCGACGTGCATCCTCTCTTTCCTGGTGCATTTCTTGGCGTTCTTGCTGCATTTGGGTGCGCATATCTGCCATAGTGTCCGCCATTTGCTGCATCATTCTCATTTGAGCTGCGACTAGTGGATCAACTCTGCCTGGTGGAGGATTAGGAGGATTCATCTCTGCTGACTGTGGCTGGGGTTGTCGATTAGCAGGTAAATCAATTCCACCACCCCGCCTGGTATTGACCATCTAAGTTAGAAGCATATGGTAAGATAGCTTTGCAAGGGAATCATTTAGTAGACAGAATGAATAAGCTAATAGTTGGTTATGTACTAAAACTTTCTTTGGCAGGGCTGGGCCAGATATTCTATGTCAAGACTAGGGTAATTAGTTGTACGAGGTGACTGTCCAAAGGTAAGATAGAATATATCAAGATGAGATAGATACGGAATACTATATATACATATATTTTCTAAGGGGATAATCTAGATTGTCTAGTTATTTTATAAATATATTTTTATACCTATGTGTATATGCAGATGCAATTGTGGACATTACTCCACAACTTATCACACTCAAACAAAGATCCAAATCAGACAGATATCATAAGAACAAACATTCAAATACATAGACACTTATAAAAATAGTTTTGTTTTTTTGTTCCTAGGATTAGGTCTCCTATTCCTAAAGTCACTTTAGGCACAGGATTTCAAAGTGTGAAATCCACATTTGTCTTTAGAAGGAAAAGGTAAGAATAATCAGAGTATAGCGGAAATAGATGAGAAAAGATTGAGATAAGTTTAGAAAAGAATCAGAGTAGCAAAGGTAAGAAAGGGTTGTCCAGTTCTATCTAGGTTTCGTCCTACAGTCAACATTCCTCTGATACCACTTCTGTAACACCCGGATTTTAGGGGTCCAAAACCCGGGCGCTAACATAATCACCAGGTGTGCTGGGACCAAGTCTCACACATATGATGAATCATGGCACAGGATCGAATGTCACATCTTTATATATAACAGGAGTTCTATACAAAATAAATAATTACATTATAAGGAGACAACGGTCCAGCAACCCAAAGTTGACTGGGAGACGACGACCTAGACCTCTCACGAACACATCGCAGCATCCTCCAAGCGCCACATCCTGTGGTACCTGTTCTTGACCTGTGGGGATGTGAGACAGCAAGAGTGAGCTCACATACGTTCATCGCTCAACAAGTTGTGGGGAATAATGTGCATGAACTCGCCAAAGGTGGGAGCTCACGTGAAGTGTAAGGCTTACCAAAGAAGATGGTTAGAGCTGAGCATTGCTTTTATAGTTGGTCAAAATTTTATTAGCAGTTACTAAGTATAAGTAAATACCAACCCAATTAAGTAGTAGAACAAAAGTAACAACATCACCTGCGATGCAATGCATATGACAAATTGAATTTAGTTCCATAAATTAATCATGTGAGTGTCCGAGCCGCTCATGACCGTGAGCACGGCTAGTATACCAGTTTTACACTCTGCAGAGGTTGCGCATCTTTACCCACAAGTCGTGTTACCCATTTGCCACGGAGTTGATCAGACTCCATACACCTCTACCTAGGAAGCGAGGCAGGGTACCACTACGAGGCCTTTACAAAGTTCCACTAGCTTCAGAAAACCCGCTACAGTTTATAGGAAGTTCCAGTGCAGGAATCCCTTGTAGGACCGCCATCGCAGCAAAATCCTCCCGAGGGCCTCCCTACACTGACCACTCCCCTACTGCCCTTGCCCCTTTCGGGTAAGGTAGTCTTCCACTAGCTTTCCTAATTAATCAGCCAAGGGCGTCCCATTCCACCCTTGTGGTAGCACTGTTTTCCCGGGTGGTTCTCCATGTTCCAATTAACATAATGATCTTAACATGAACCATAAATAACAACTGATAACAAAAGTATAATCATGAATAGTGTAATCTTCATACCCAAAACCACATATAGCACTAGCAAGTACTACCCAGAAAGTTCAGTGGTAAACAAGGTATAAAGATAGACAAACTAGGGTAACCTATTGGGTCCCATCAAAATTAACCTATGCAAATCATTATGATTAATTAGAACATGAGTAGGTGAAAAGAAGTGATCAAGGGCACAACTTGCCTGGGCCTTGAGATTCCAGGTACCAGGATGATCTTCAGGTGACTCGTGACCTCACACTAAACGTAGCAATACAGACAAACATATGTAGGCAAAATTAACATTACTCCAAACATGTAAATAAAATACACAGTAAAAATCTACATATTAAAATGAACCCATAGGAACTGGAATCACTAAATTTGGAGTTATATATTTCAAGTTATGAATTTCTGTAGCTTTTATGTATTTAATACAAGATTAAGTATTAGATAAATTTGAATGAGCCCTTCATGCCAAAACAGAGGCACAATATGATAGAGAACATTATTACAAAATTTTAGAAACTGGAATAGAGTGATTTGGACTAAAAATGAATTTTCTATGGATTAAATAAGTTCTAGGAATTGTTTTTATATTAAAAATCATTTTCTGAAT
This sequence comes from Zea luxurians, assembly GCA_029449295.1. Lineage (NCBI taxonomy): Eukaryota > Viridiplantae > Streptophyta > Magnoliopsida > Poales > Poaceae > Zea > Zea luxurians. The sequence goes on along the minus strand of JAOPSE010000005.1, from coordinate 45,379,556 downwards.
TTATTTATTTGATTTTCATGATCTCTGGACTGGGCCACAAATACTGAAAACTACAGGGGTCTCGGTGTAAGTGTTTCCAAGACACAGAGAACAGCGCCCAGGGACGGCGGGTTGATTCACTGAAACCCGAGGGGCTCTTACGCAAAACGTGCAAGCCGAAGGGGTATCGTTGTATCTGGGCCGCCCGATCCCAAATCTAGGGTCTGGATTAGATCGGCGTGATCTCGAAGCGGTACGCAATGCTATCCACTGGATCTGGGATCGACCGCTCAGATTTAAAACACCGAGATCCTCTCCAAACCGTTCGATCAGAGATCAACGCACCAGATTTGGTTCCCACGAAGCGGTACCCTATAATCTAATCCTGCCGTCGCTTGGTCATCCAACGGGCCACGATCTTCGCCCCAACAGGACTTGCAAGCACGGCGGCGCCGCCGGCCCAGACGACGGAGAGTTGGCCGGATTTCGGCCATCCCGTCCAGGAGGGCATTATCTTCAAATACAAAACGAGATTCATGCAATTACAGGTACGTCGAACGCAGGGAAAGTGAAATTACCAAGGATCGGGCGCGCGGGCGAGCTGTCCACGGCGAACGACGGACCCGCGGCGGAGCGCCAACTACGGCGAAGAATCCCCGTGGTCTGGAGCACGATTCCACCCAAGCGAAGCCGCGACGAGCATCCACGTGCACAGGGCTTCCTCCTGGGTCGATCACCGAGGCCCGAACGGCAACCAAGGCGGGGTTCCGCGGCGGCGCCCAATTTTCTCCCACTGTGCTCGGTGTGCCACGGGGGTTCTGGTGACGAGCAAGGACGGCGACCGGGCTTTATAAAGGGCGAGCTTAGCGGATTCGGCGAACGAACTCCAAGAATCGCGGCGAGCAACAGGCGCGATTCCGCGGCGAGGAGTTCGGTGTTCAGTTGGGGAAGGAGCTTCTGACAGCGCTGGCCTACCGATCAGCGGTACAGCAAGCCGTGGCGCGCACGCGCGGTTGAAGTTAGGGGCTGACGTGCGGGCCCCGCGGACCAGAGAGAGGGAAGGAGGAGTGAGCGCGGTGGAGACCGACGAGTAGGGTCCATACGGCAGAGAGCCAACGCGCGCGTGAGAGAGGCTGACAGGCGGGTCCCGCGATGCCAGTGACCGCGAACGCGCGTGAGCGCGCCTGCAGGAGGAGTTGGGCCGCGCGGTTGAAAACGGAAGTGGGCCAAACTGCAGGTTCAGGGCCCAGGTAAGGTTTTTATCTTTTTCTTTTTCATTTTTCTTTCCATTTTCTTTATTTTCAAACCCAATTTGGTTTAATTCAAACTTTTTGTGGATCTTCATTTATAACCTCTATTTTTGCCATTAAAAATACTGAGACTGAAGATAATTATTTATACATTTTATTTATATTTTTCCTATCTCTTCTCTTTTCCTTATTTTCAAATTCAAATTTATACTTCTATTTTAGTTTTCAGATTTTTCAAATGTATCAATTGAAACCCAAAGGTGAATATAAACCATACTATTTTAATATTACTAATTTAAGTTTTATTCTCCTTGTTACTTATTTCATGTATAAATGGTTTCTTTTAAAAGAAAAATCCTTTTCTCATCATTTTTCTTATTTCCTAATTTCCAAAGCATTTATGATACTTTGTTTATATTTTTTTTATTTTTTTTTCTACTAATTTTGGGTCTTACAGCGCTGCAGCTTCTGCTAGCTCCTTTTGCTTCTGGATGGTAACATGGCACATCCTGGTGGTATGGCCCTTGCCTTCACCACAGAATAGGCAGTAAATTTTTCTTGGTTGATCTCCAAATCTTCCCCCAAAGCCCCTGGCGCTGGCGGCCGGAAAGAGCTTTGTTGTTGGCCCGAAGCTTGTGAGGAGCACTGTGGCCTTTGCTGTTGACTCCCTTTGTCATCATTTTGAGTAGAATTGTGAATTGACCTGACGTGCCTCGGATAAAATCTTCCTCCGAAGCCCCTGGTCATTTCAGAGGACCTGAAAGCTTCTTCCCTTCTTTGGCGAAAATCATTGTCGGCTCGAATATACTCGTCCATCTTCTGGAGCAGCTTCTCCAAAGTTTGAGGAGGCTTCCTGGCAAAGTACTGAGCTAAAGGTCCTGGTCGAAGCCCCTTGATCATGGCCTCAATGACAATTTCATTGGGCACTGTTGGTGCCTGTGCCCTCAGACGTAGGAACCTTCAGACATATGCCTGAAGGTATTCTTCGTGATCCTGGGTGCACTGGAATAAAGCTTAAGCAGTGACTGGCTTTGTCTGGAACCCTTGGAAGCTGGTTATCAACATATCCTTCAGCTTTTGCCATGAGGTGATTGTCCCTGGCCTGAGAGAGGAGTACCAGGTTTGCGCAACACTCCTGATAGCCATGACGAAAGACTTTGCCATGACCGTTGTGTTGCCACCATACGAAGATATGGTTGCCTCATAGCTCATCAAGAATTGTTTCGGATCTGAATGACCATCGTACATGGCGAGCTAGGGTGGCTTGTAAGATTGTGGCCAAGGAGTAGCCTGCAGCTCTGTTGACAGGGGAGAAGTATCGTCAAAAGCAAAATTTCCGTGATGGAAATCTTCATACCAGTCGCCCTCGTTGTAGAAGCCCTCTTGATGAAGCTCTCTGCGCAGGGGCCTTTGGTTCTGGTCATCTTGAGCAAGATGTCGAAGCTCTTCAGAGGCTTCGTCTATCTGCCTTTGAAGATCAGCTAGGCGAGCCATCTTCTCCTTCTTCCGTTGGACCTGTTGATTGATCATCTCCAAATTTTGGATTTCTTGATCCAAGTCGTCCTCCGGAGGCGTTGGACTGGTGACCTTCCTCTTCTGGCTCCGGGCCTCCCTAAGAGAAACGACATCTTGATTAGGGTCCAGCGGCTGCAGAGTGGCAGCCCCTGTCGTTGAAGCTTTTTTCGGCGGCATGACGAAGGTGACGCTTGCCGAAGGTGTTCAAAACTCAAAAAATGGACGTGAGTTCACCGGCGGTGGGCGCCAATGGTGGGGACTTGTTCTCAAATGCTAAGAATTAAGAACAAGGCAACATAAAAAGTGTTAAATGTTAAACTCCTTCGTCCTTATAAACATTATGTCCCTTCGGGTATAATGAATCTAGGACGAAGGTTACAAAGGAAAAGACCTTCGTAAGATTGATAGATGGTAAAAAAGAATACACATACATAAAACATGAGTAATTATATAAGTATTATCATCAACTTATTTTTATTACCAAATTCATAAAAATAAATTACAAATATACCTTCAGATTGATGGAAAGTAAAGGTACAAGCGTGATGCGAAAAAGCGTGTGCCAAGTCAGCGTGAACAGTACGGGAGTACTGTTCATCTATTTATAGGCACGGGACGCAGCCCGTGTAAAATTACATTGATGCCCTTTACATTCGACAATAACTTTATAGCAATCCTTCGAGGTTTAATTTGACTTTTCATCCTTAAGTCGGTTCCTCTTTTCTGCCGTCATGCCGAAGCTTTTCTACACGTAGCTTCGTGATCGTCTTATCCTTCGTCGTGGTCGCTTTCCACCCCAGTCAAGCTTCGTCTTAACCATGCTCTTGTACACCCACAACCTGACTCCGAAGATACCTGTTCACATGTTTCACTCGGAAAATATTGTCAAATCATGTTTTTGAGGACCTTCGGAAGCCGAAGGCCCCCAACAGGTTTAATTTTGATGGGACCCGATAGGTCACCTAGATTGTTTATCTCATTACCTTGTTTACCCTTGAATCACTTGGGTAGTTTGCTATTGCTTTATATAGTTTTGGGATAATCATTTATTATATCTATGTTCCAATTCTTTTGTTATTCTATTTATGTTCATGTCAAGATCATTAATGTTAATTGGAACATAGAGCTTAACTTGAGAAACACGTGCCACCACAAGGGAGGAATGGGACCCCTTGGCTAACTAATTAGGAAAGCTAGTGGAAGACTACCTTACCCGAAAGGGGCAAGGGCAGTAGGGGAGTTGCATGCAAGGAGGTTCTCGGGTTGATTTTGCTGCGATGGCGGTCAGACAGGGGATTCTTGCAAGTGCTCTTCCCATAAACTGTAGCGGGTTTTCGGAAGCTAGTGGAACTTTGTAAAGGCCTCGTAATGGATCCCTAGCCATTCACCTCGGTAGTGTCTAAGGGTCTAGCTAGCCCTGGCAACATGGGAAACATGACTTGCGGGTAAAGGGTACAACCTCTGCAGAGTGTAAAACTGGTATACTAGCCGAGCTCACGGTCATGAGCAGCTCAGGACTCTCTAATGATTAAATTATGGAATTTAAACTCAATTTTGTCATTTGCATTTGCATGGGATTATTATTAATTTTGTTCTATTACTTTATTAAGGTTTGGTATTTACTTACATTTAGTAACTGCTAATAAAATTTTGACCAACCACTTAAAAGCAATGCTCAGCTTTAACCCCTATCATTGATTAGCCTTACACTTCATGAACTCCCACCTTTGGTGAGTTCATGTCACATTATTCCCCACAACTTGTTGAGCGATGAACATGTGTGAGCTCACCCTTGCTGTCTCACACCCCCCACAGGAGAAGAACAGGTATCACTGGCGGAGGCGCATGGTGGATGTGCGCTGTGTTCGTGAGAGGTCTAGGTCATCTTCTCCCAGTTGACTTTCTGGTGCCAATGATAGATTTTAGATCCTGTTATGTTTATCTTTTATTTTGTAAGACTTCCGCTATGTAATAAGTACTCTAATTATATTGTGACATTTATCTCTATACTCTCTGTTATTATATACGTTGTCTTCTTTGGCGCATGTATGAGATGCACCCAGCTTTGTCCCTTAAAGCCCGGGTGTGACACAGTGAGTCTCCGTATACCATCAGTCTCTTAATGCCCAGTGATATGGCAATGTTCAGTCCATGAATCAAAGCTTCATACTCTGCCGCATTATTGGATGCTGAGAATAACAACTGAAAGGCATATTTGAGTTGTTCACCTCCAAGTGCGATGAAGAGGATTCCTGCGCCTGCCCCTGTAGTTTCAACGAGCCATCGAAATACATCCGCCATACTTCTGCAGTCTCCGGGTTGTCTGGCACTTGTTGCTCGGTCCATTCTGATACGAAGTCAACTAGTGCTTGGGTCTTTATTGCAGTGTGAGGTCGAAACTCGATGTCGTGAGCTCCCAGCTCACAAGCCCACTTGGCTATTCTTCCGATGGCTTCTTTGTTGTGGAGAATATCCTCTATTGGAAATCCAGTGACTACTATGACTTTGTGGTCGTCAAAGTAGTGATGGAGCTTGCGTGCAGTTAGAAGTACTGCATACAGTAGTTTTTGAACTTGAGGATATTTCTTCTTTGAGGGTCCTAGAACTTCACTGATGAAATAGACGGGATGTTGTACTAGATATGTATGTCCTTCTGCTCGCTCGACTACCAACATGGTGCTCACCACGTGAGTCGTGCAAGAGATATATAACAGCAGATCTTCAGTCGGCTGACTTGATGTGGCTCGATGCGGCGGTTTTAGTACTGGTGGTGTTGTCAGGAATTTCTTTAGTGCATCAAGGGCTTCTTGGGCTTCTGAAGTCCATTGGAACTTGTCCACCTTCTTGAGCAACTTGTAAAATGGTAGGCCTTTTTCTCCCAACCTTGATATGAACCTACTTAAAGCTGCCATGCATCCAGTAAGTCTTTGTACTTTCTTCTGTGACCGTGGTGCTTCCATTCTCATGATAGCCTCGATCTTTTCTAGGTTGGCTTCAATTCCTTGGTGGATAACAACGAATCTGAGTAATTTTCCTGCTGGTACTCCAAAGACACATTTTTCTGGATTAAGCTTCCACTGATATCGCCGCAGGCTATTGAAGACTAGCTGCAAATCTTCAATGAAATTTTCTGAGTTTTCTATCTTGATCACCACGTCATCCACATAAGCTTCTACACGCTTGCCCCAGTGGTCGGCTAAGCATGTCTGAATGGCTCTCTCGTAAGTCGCTCCAGCATTTTTGAGGCCAAATGGCATGGAGGTATAGCAGAAAGCTCCAAACGGGGTGATGAATGCAGTTTTTTCTTCATCTTCTTTTGCCAGACTGATCTGATGATACCTAGAGTAGCAATCCAAGAAAGACAACATAGAGCACCCGGTGGTTGAGTCCACCACCTGGTCTATTCTAGGAAGTCCGAAGGGGTCCTTCGGACAGTGCTTGTTGAGATCTGTATAGTCGATGCACATGCGCTAATCCACTTTATTCTTTTTGAGTACAAGAACAGGATTTGCCAACCATTCAGGATGCAGTACTTCTCTAATGAACCCTGCTGCGACTAAGCGAGCTAGCTCGGCACGAATGGCTTCTCTCTTGTCGGGCGTGAAACGACGCAACTTTTGTCGAATCAGCCTCGCCTGGGAGTAGACTTTCAGTTTATGCTCGGCTAGTTCTCTCGGGACTCCCGGCATATCCACAGGTTGCCATGCGAATATGTCTCGGTTGTCTTGCAGAAACTGGACGAGCGTGCCTTCCTATTTGTCATCTAGGCTGGAGCTGATGATGGCAGTCTTGCGTCCATCCGCGAACCCGAAGTTAATCCTCTTTGTCTCCTCAGTTGGCCGCATAGAGGTCACGGCTTGAGCTTCGTTTGCAGGTATTGTGAGGTCCTCCTCAGGCTTAGAGTCCGCCTACGCAGAAGTCGTCGACGGCTTGGTGGTGAGGGCCGCCTGAATGGCCACTCGGAAGCATTCTGCGGCGCCTTGGAAGTCGACGCGCACAGTAATGATTCCTTGTGGTCCTGGCATCTTCAATATCATGTATGTATAATGCGGGATGGCCATGAATTTTGCCAATCCCGGCCTACCGATGATGGCGTTGTTGAAAGGGAAATGTGCCCTTGGGCCATTTCTAAGTATTTTGGTGATTGAGTGCCAACACATGTGCTTAATTGTGAATTTATGTACATGGATGAACAAGGTGCAAATCATGAAGTAAAGGTATGTTTCTAAGCCTTAGTACATTGGTTTTGTGTACTAATATATTTGTCTAAGTGTTAGAAACAGAAAGAAGAAGAAGAGAGAAGAGGAGAAAAGACTTGGCTGTGTGCTGCCAAGACCCAGCTCGGTCTGGAGCACCGGATTGTCCGGTGTGCACCGGACAGTGTCCGGTGCGCCAGACTAACTCGGCGCGAACAGGCCGCTCTCGGGAATTCGCCGACGGCGTACGGCTAAAATTCACCGGACTGTCCGGTGTGCACCGGACTGTCCGGTGAGCCAACGGTCGGCCGGGGCCAACGGTCGGCCGCGCAATCCGCGCGGGACACGTGGCCGAGCCAACGGTCGGAAGACGGCACCGGACTGTCCGGTGTGCACCGGACATGTCCGGTGCGCCAACGGCTCCCAGATCTACAACAGTTGGCAACGGTCGGAAGCGCCAGTTATGGAAACAAATCGGGCACCGGACAGTGTCCGGTGTGCACCGGACTGTCCGGTGCCCCCGACGACAGAAGGCAAGGATGGCCTTCCGGATTTGCTCTCAACGGCTCCTAGCTGTCTTGGGGCTATAAAAGGAGCCCCTAGGCGCATGGAGGAGAAATACAAGCAACCTTTGAGCATTCTTGATCATCCACACTCAGTCTCTGCGCATTTGTTTGTCATTCTAAGTGTTTCGAGCTCCGTTCTAGTGAGAACTTTGTGATACTCTTGTGAGCTCGATTCTTGGCCGTGTGTGTGCGCGTTTCGCTGTGGATTTGTGTGTGTTGCTTCCCTCCCTTACTCTGTGCTTCTTTGTGATCATATACTTGTAAGGGCAAGAGACTCCAATTTGTGGAGATTCCTTGCAAACGGGATAGTGAAAGGAAAAACAAAACACCGTGGTATTCAAGTGGGTCTTTGGACCGCTTGAGAGGGGTTGATTGCAACCCTCGTCCGTTGGGACGCCACAACGTGGAGTAGGCAAGCATTGGTCTTGGCCGAACCACGGGATAAACCACTGTGTCACCTCTGTGCTTGATCTCTTGTGGTATTGTGTTTTGTTGAGACTTCTCTTTAGCCACTTGGCAACTATTGTGCTAACACTTAACAAGTTTTTGTGGCTTAAGTTTAAAGTTTTCACAGGATCACCTATTCACCCCCCCCCCTCTAGGTGCTCTCAATTGGTATCAGAGCCGTTCTCTTCACAAAGGGACTAACCGCCCGAAGAGATGGATCCTAAGGGGAAGGGTATCGTGATCAACGACAAAGAGAAGGAATCCTTCGTCAACGAGCCGAAGGACGACAAGCCTACCGACTCCGGCTCGGGTCATAGACGGAAGGAAGGGAAGAAGAAGAAGACAAGGCGCATCAAGGAGATTGTCTACTACGACAGCTATGAGTCTACTTCTTCCCAAAAGGACGAAGACCACAACGACTACGAGAGAAGGAAACCGGTTAATTCGAACTTTTCTTTTGATTACTCTCGTATTCCGCAAAGTTCACATTCACATTTGCTCTCCATTCCACTCGGCAAGCCCCCACACTTTGATGGAGAGGACTACGGATTTTGGAGCCACAAAATGCGTAGTCACCTATTCTCTCTCCATCCTAGTATATGGGAGATTGTAGAGAGTGGAATGCACTTTGATAGTTCGGATAGTCCCATGTTCATTAATGAACAAATTCATAAGAATGCACAAGCTACTACTGTTCTTCTAGCTTCCTTGTGCAGGGATGAATACCATAAAGTGAGCGGCTTGGATAACGCCAAGCAAATCTGGGACACCCTCAAGATTTCTCATGAGGGGAACGACGTCACCTTGCTCACCAAGATGGAGTTGGTGGAGGGCGAGCTTGGACGATTCGCCATGATAAGGGGAGAGGAGCCAACTCAAACTTACAACCGGCTCAAGACCCTTATCAACAAAATAAGGAGCTACGGAAGCACGCGTTGGATGGATCACGACGTCGTCCGCCTAATGCTCAGGTCCTTTACCGTTCTTGATCCTCATCTCGTGAACAATATTCGTGAGAATCCTAGGTACACGATGATGACGCCCGAGGAAGTACTTGGAAAATTCGTGAGCGGGCGGATGATGATCAAGGAGGCAAGATACGTCGACGACGCGTTGAACGGACCACTCCACGAGCCTCAACCCATTGCTCTAAAGGCAACGAGGAGCAAGGAGTCGCTACCTAGCAAGGTGGCGCAAGTTGAGGCGGCCGGGCTCAATGATGAAGAGATGGCTCTCATCATCAAGAGATTCAAGACGGCGCTAAATGGTCGCAAGGGGCAGCCAAGCAAGACCAAGACAAAGGGGAAGCGCTCATGCTTCAAATGCGGTAAGCTTGGTCATTTTATCGCTAACTGTCCCGATAATGAAAGTGACCAGGAAAAGGGGAACAAAAGAGAGAAGAAGAAGCAATACAAGAAGGCAAAGGGCGAGGCGCATCTAGGAAAGGAGTGGGACTCGGATTGCTCCTCCTCCGACTCCGACAATGAAGGACTCGCTGCTACTGCCTTCAACAAGTCTTCCCTCTTCCCCAACGAGCGTCTCACATGCCTTATAGCAAGGGAGAAGAAGGTGAGTACTCAAGACTCCACTTATGCTTCGTCTAGTGATAATGAGTCTAGTGATGATGATGACATAGATTATTCATGCTTGTTCAAGGGCTTAGATAGATCTAAGATAGATAAAATCAATGAATTGATTGACGCATTGAATGAAAAGGATAGGCTTTTAGAAAAGCAAGAGGATTTATTGTATGATGAACATGATAAATTTGTAGAGGCACAAAAATCATATGCTTTAGAAGTGAAAAGAAATGAAATGCTTTCCTATGAACTATCTACTTGTCATGAAACCATTTCTACTTTACAAGGTGTTAACAATGATTTAAATGCTAAGTTAGAAGTAGCAAATAAATCTAACTCTTGTGTAGAACATGTTATGATTTGCACTAGGTGTAAGGATTTCGATGTTGATGCCTGTAGTGAACACCTAGTTTTAATTTCCAAATTAAATGAGGAATTGGCTAGTCTTAATGCCCAACTTAAGACTAGCAAGAGTGAAGTTGATAAAATAAAATTTGCAAGGGATGCCTACACGGTTGGTAGACACCCCTCAATTAAGGATGGTCTTGGCTTCAAGAGAGAGGCCAAGAACTTAACAAGCCATAAGGCTCCCATCTTCGTCAAGGAGAAGGGGAAGGCCCCTATGGCTAATAGTGCGAAAAAGAACCATGCCTTTATGTATAATGATAGGAGAAGTGCTAGAAATGCTTATAATGATTTTGATTCACATGTTTATGATTCTCATACCATGTTTGCTTCTAGTTCTTCTTATAAGCATGATAGAGATATGCGTAGGAGAAATGTTGTACATATGCCTAGGAGAAATATTGCTCATATGCCTAGAAAGAATGTTATTCATGCTCCTAGGAAAGTAGTGAATGAACCTTCTATAATTTATTGTGCTTTAAACACTTCCTTTGCTATTTGTAGAAAGGATAGGAAAATAGTTGCTAGGAAGTTAGGGGCAAAATGCAAGGGAGACAGGACTTGCATTTGGGTCCCTAAGGACATTTGTGCTAACCTTGCAGGACCCAACATGAGTTGGGTACCTAAGACCCAAGCCTAAATTTGCCTTGCAGGTTTATGCATCCAGGGGTTCAAGCTGGATTATCGACAGCGGATGCACAAACCATATGACGGGGGAGAAGAAGATGTTCACCTCCTACGTCAAAAATAAGGATTCCCAAGATTCAATTATATTCGGTGATGGGAATCAAGGCAAGGTAAAAGGGTTAGGTAAAATTGCAATTTCTAATGAGCACTCAATTTCAAATGTGTTTTTAGTTGAGTCTCTTGGTTACAATTTGCTATCTGTTAGTCAACTATGCAACATGGGATATAATTGCCTTTTTACTAATATAGATGTGTCTGTCTTTAGAAGATGTGATGGTTCACTAGCTTTTAAGGGTGTACTAGACGGCAAGCTTTACTTAGTTGATTTTGCAAAAGAAGAGGCCAGTCTAGATGCATGCTTAATGGCTAAGACTTGCATGGGCTGGCTGTGGCATCGCCGCTTAGCACATGTGGGGATGAAGAACCTCCACAAGCTTCTAAAGGGAGAACACGTGATAGGTCTAACAAATGTTTATTTCGAAAAAGATAGACCTTGTGCAGCTTGCCAAGCAGGTAAACAGGTGGGAGGAGCACATCACAGCAAGAATGTGATGACCACATCAAGACCTCTGGAGCTGCTGCATATGGACCTCTTCGGACCCGTCGCCTATCTAAGCATAGGAGGAAGTAAGTATGGTTTAGTTATTGTTGATGACTTTTCCCGCTTCACTTGGGTGTTCTTTTTGCAGGATAAGTCTGAAACCTAAGGGACCCTCAAGCGCTTCCTCAGGAGAGCTCAAAATGAGTTTGAGCTCAAGGTGAAGAAGATTAGGAGCGACAACGGGTCCGAGTTCAAAAACCTTCAAGTGGAGGAGTTTCTTGAGGAGGAAGGGATCAAGCACGAGTTCTCCGCTCCCTACACACCACAGAAAAATGGTGTGGTAGAAAGGAAGAACAGGACGCTAATCGATATGGCGAGGACGATGCTTGGAGAGTTCAAGACCCCCGAGTGCTTTTGGTCGGAAGCTGTGAACACGGCTTGCCACGCCATCAACAGGGTCTATCTTCATCGACTCCTCAAGAAGACTTCGTATGAGCTACTAACCGGTAACAAACCCAATGTATCGTACTTTCGTGTATTTGGGAGCAAGTGTTACATTCTAGTGAAGAAGGGTAGAAATTCTAAGTTTGCTCCCAAAGCTGTAGAAGGGTTTTTATTAGGTTATGATTCAAATACAAAGGCGTATAGAGTCTTCAACAAATCATCGGGTTTGGTTGAAGTCTCTAGCGACGTTGTATTTGATGAGACTAATGGCTCTCCAAGAGAGCAAGTTGTTGATTGTGATGATGTAGATGAAGAAGATGTTCCAACGGCCGCTATACGAACCATGACGATTGGAGACGTTCGGCCACAGGAACAAGATGAACAAGGTCAACCTTCTTCCTCAACAACGGTGCATCCCCCAACTCAAGACGATGAACAGGTTCATCAAAAGGAGGCGTGTGATCAAGGGGGAGCACAAGATGATCATGTGATGGAGGAAGAAGCGCAACCAGCACCTCCAACCCAAGTTCGAGCGATGATTCAAAGGGATCATCCCGTCGACCAAATTCTGGGTGACATTAGCAAGGGAGTAACTACTCGATCTCGTTTAGTTAATTTTTGTGAACATTACTCTTTTGTCTCCTCTATTGAGCCTTTCAGGGTAGAGGAGGCCTTGCTAGATCCGGATTGGGTGTTGGCCATGCAGGAGGAACTTAACAACTTCAAGCGCAATGAAGTTTGGACGCTGGTGCCTCGTCCCAAGCAAAATGTTGTGGGAACCAAGTGGGTGTTCCGCAACAAACAAGACGAGCACGGAGTGGTGACAAGGAACAAGGCTCGACTTGTGGCAAAAGGTTATGCCCAAGTCGCAGGTTTGGACTTTGAGGAGACTTTTGCTCCTGTGGCTAGGCTAGAGTCCATTCGTATCTTGCTAGCATATGCCGCTCACCATTCTTTCAGGTTGTACCAAATGGATGTGAAGAGTGCTTTCCTCAACGGGCCAATAAAGGAGTTGGTGTACGTGGAGCAACCCCCTGGCTTCGAGGATGAGCGGTACCCCGACCACGTGTGTAAGCTCTCTAAGGCGCTCTATGGACTTAAACAAGCCCCAAGAGCATGGTATGAATGCCTTAGAGATTTCTTAATTGCTAATGCTTTCAAGGTTGGGAAAGCCGATCCAACTCTTTTCACTAAGACTTGTGATGGTGATTTGTTTGTGTGCCAAATTTATGTCGATGACATAATATTTGGTTCTACTAATCAAAAGTCTTGTGAAGAGTTTAGCAGGGTGATGACGAAGAAATTCGAGATGTCGATGATGGGCGAGTTGAACTACTTCCTTGGGTTCCAAGTGAAGCAACTCAAGGACGGCACCTTCATCTCCCAAACGAAGTACACGCAAGATCTGCTAAAGCGGTTTGGGATGAAGGATGCCAAGCCCGCAAAGACTCCGATGGGAACCGACGGACACACCGACCTCAACAAAGGAGGTAAGTCCGTTGATCAAAAAGCATACCGGTCAATGATAGGATCTTTGCTTTATTTATGTGCTAGTAGACCGGATATTATGCTTAGCGTATGCATGTGTGCTAGATTTCAATCCGATCCTAGGGAGTGTCACTTGGTGGCGGTGAAGCGAATTCTTAGATATTTAGTCGCTACGCCTTGCTTCGGGATCTGGTATCCAAAGGGGTCTAACTTTGACTTGATTGGGTACTCAGATTCCGACTATGCTGGATGTAAGGTCGATAGGAAGAGTACATCGGGGACGTGCCAATTCTTAGGAAGGTCCCTGGTGTCATGGAACTCTAAGAAACAAACATCTGTTGCCCTATCCACCGCTGAGGCCGAGTATGTTGCCGCAGGACAGTGTTGCGCGCAACTACTTTGGATGAGGCAAACCCTCCGGGACTTTGGCTACAATCTGAGCAAAGTCCCACTCCTATGTGATAATGAGAGTGCTATCCGAATAGCGGAAAATCCTGTTGAGCACAGCCGCACAAAGCACATTGACATCCGGCATCACTTTTTGAGAGACCACCAGCAAAAGGGAGATATCGAAGTGTTTTATGTTAGCACCGAAAACCAGCTAGCCGATATCTTTACCAAGCCTTTAGATGAGAAGACCTTTTGCAGGCTGCGTAGTGAGCTAAATGTCTTAGATTCGCGGAACTTGGATTGAATTGTAGCATACATATGCTTATGCCTTTGATCATGTTCATTCTGCATTTTGTTGCTTATTATGGTGCTCAAGTTGTACAAACACTCCCTGGACCTCACAAGTCCGTTGCAAAGTGATGCACATGTTTAGGGGGAGATGTGTTACAACTTGACCCTTTGAGACTAACCATATGCTTGAGTCTACTTGTTTTAGTCTCGAAGGAGAATTGAAAGGGAAAAGGTGGACTTGGACCATGCAAGACTTCCACTGCACTCCGATGAGAGGGTAACTTATTCCAAGTCCATCTCATTAACTCTTATTGCCATTTGCTCTTAATTGAAGATTTTGGTGAGGCAATGGGGTTAAAGGGCCAAGATTGATCCCGTTTTGGTGCTTGATGCCAAAGGGGGAGAAAATAAAGGCCAAAGCGATAAATGGATCAGCTACCACTTGAGAAATTTGAAAATAGTAGAGTAGAGTTTTTGGTTTGTCAAAACTCTTTTATTGTCTCTTTTTGGCTTCTTGTGAGGAGAAGTAGTAATTATGGGAAAAAGGGGGAGTTTTTGATCAATCTCTCTTGAAATGACTCTCTTTTTGCTTCAACATGTGTGTTTGACTTAGAGATAGAGATTTGAGTTTGATTTGCAAAAACAAACCAAGTGGTGGCATAGAGTGATCCATATATGCCAAAATTGATTCAAAATAAATTTAAGTTTTATTTGAAGTGAGTTTGCACTTGTTCTAGTTGCTTTATGTTGTGTTGGCATAAATCACTAAAAAGGGGGAGATTGAAAGGGAAATGTGCCCTTGGGCCATTTCTAAGTATTTTGGTGATTGAGTGCCAACACATGTGCTTAATTGTGAATTTATGTACATGGATGAACAAGGTGCAAATCATGAAGTAAAGGTATGTTTCTAAGCCTTAGTACATTGGTTTTGTGTACTAATATATTTGTCTAAGTGTTAGAAACAGAAAGAAGAAGAAGAGAGAAGAGGAGAAAAGACTTGGCTGTGTGCTGCCAAGACCCAGCTCGGTCTGGAGCACCGGACAGTCCGGTGTGCACCGGACAGTGTCCGGTGCACCAGACTGACTCGGCGCGAACAGGCCGCTCTCGGGAATTCGCCGACGGCGTACGGCTAAAATTCACCGGACTGTCCGGTGTGCACCGGACTGTCCGGTGAGCCAACGGTCGGCCGGGGCCAACGGTCGGCCGCGCAATCCGCGCGGGACACGTGGCCGAGCCAACGATCGGAAGACGGCACCGGACTGTCCGGTGTGCACCGGACATGTCCGGTGCGCCAACGGCTCCCAGATCTACAACAGTTGGCAACGGTCGGAAGCGCCAGTTATGGAAACAAATCGGGCACCGGACAGTGTCCGGTGTGCACCGGACTGTCCGGTGCCCCCGACGACAGAAGGCAAGGATGGCCTTCCGGATTTGCTCTCAACGGCTCCTAGCTGCCTTGGGGCTATAAAAGGAGCCCCTAGGCGCATGGAGGAGACATACAAGCAACCTTTGAGCATTCTTGATCATCCACACTCAGTCTCTGCGCATTTGTTTGTCATTCTAAGTGTTTCGAGCTCCGTTCTAGTGAGAACTTTGTGATACTCTTGTGAGCTCGATTCTTGGCCGTGTGTGTGCGCGTTTCGCTGTGGATTTGTGTGTGTTGCTTCCCTCCCTTACTCTGTGCTTCTTTGTGATCATATACTTGTAAGGGCAAGAGACTCCAATTTGTGGAGATTCCTTGCAAACGGGATAGTGAAAGGAAAAACAAAACACCGTGGTATTCAAGTGGGTCTTTGGACCGCTTGAGAGGGGTTGATTGCAACCCTCGTCCGTTGGGACGCCACAACGTGGAGTAGGCAAGCATTGGTCTTGGCCGAACCACGGGATAAACCACTGTGTCACCTCTATGCTTGATCTCTTGTGGTATTGTGTTTTGTTGAGACTTCTCTTTAGCCACTTGGCAACTATTGTGCTAACACTTAACAAGTTTTTGTGGCTTAAGTTTAAAGTTTTCACAGGATCACCTATTCACCCCCCCCCCCTCTAGGTGCTCTCAGTTGTACCCGCAGTAGAAGCTTGCCACCTCAAACCTCAGGTACTCGGTTCTGTAGTTGTCCGGAGTTCCGAAGGTGACTGGCATGTAGATGTGTCTGAGCGGGTACTCTCCTTCAGTCGGCACGATACCGAAAAAGGAGTATCTGACTCTTGGAGCTCTTTGAGTGCGATCCCCAAGCCTAGGAGTGTCTAAGGGAAGGTGACGTTGATGCTGCTTCCCCCATCCACTAACACCTTCTTCACCCTGCTTTCTCGGATCACTGGATCGACGAGGAGCGGGTACTTGCCCGGATGGTCGAAATTAAGCCATTAATCCGCCCAAGTGAAGGTGATCGGGTGTTCGGACCACCGGTACGGGGCGGGAGGACCGGTGGTCGCCACTAGTATCCGACGGTCGTTGAGCTTCTATTGCCTCTTGCTCTCTTGAGACCCGTGTCCACCGAAGATGACGTTTACTTCTCCGTCGACGTGGGGAAATGCTCCGCCTCCTCCCCCTTCCTGCTGCTGAGGTTGTCGAGGTTCTCTGGGTCCTCCTCGTGGCGGGGGAGGTGGTAGAGGTTGGAAGGGTCGGCCGTTCCCGACGGAGTGCTTGAAGTCTCTGCAGTTCCGAAGGGTGTGGCGCATGTCTTTATGGTACGGACATTGAGCATCGAGGATGTCGTCTAACGTTCGTTCGCCTCCGTGGGGTGCCCCTCGGGCACAAGAGACGGGTGGTCCGGTGGCGTGAACCTCATCGCGAGGCCTCTTCTCCCAACGCTTGTCGGGTTGCTGGTTCGCGTCGCGTCGTGGTGCCGGCGGTGCAGGCTTTGCTCCTCCGATGAGGTCCTGAGCTCGTTTGTCGATAGTGATGTAGATGTCTGCCTCCCTAAACATCTGCTCGGAGGTATTCGGTGCCTTCTGCAGTATGGCTCGGACGAAGGCCGAGTCATTAGATCCCTGGTAGAAGTCCTCGATCACCGCTGCTTCCGCAACCTCGGGGATTCGATTCCTCATGGTCTAAAATCTTTTGAGGTACGATCGAAGAGTCTCATCCCCTCGGCACTTGATGGTCTTGAGGTCCCATGGCTGCGCTGGCTTATCGGATAGGGATTGAAAGTTGGCGATGAAGCGCCGACTGAAGTCGCTCCAGTCGTCGATGCAGTGTCAGGGTAGGTGTCGTAGCCATTGCAATGCATCTTGCTCGAGGACGATGGGCAGGTATGTAGTCATCATGTCTTCAGTTGCCCCAGCAGCCCGGGCAGCGGTGGTGTAGACGGCCAGCCAACCTCCCAGGTCCTGCTTAGGCTCATACTTATCGAAGTTGGAGACCTTGAAGTTAGGGGGGGCCATTGAATGGCCCTAAGACGTGGAGTGAGCGCCGATACTCCACACCTGTCCTCTTGCCGACGATGATGATGTTGGTCCCAGGGAGGGGAGTTGTCGACGTGGTGCTTCAACCATCCCCGGGTCGTGCCGCCAGTTGAAGCCGTCGCCGACTCAACTCTGGTGGTTTGACTTTGCGCAGGGACGCCGTGATCCCGGTCATACTCTTCTCGGCGCCGAATCTCGTTCTCGTGTTGTCGCAAGCACGAAGCATTGATGGAGCTCCGTGCGTCCCGCCGACTGTTGATGGCATGACATAGGTCGCTTGGAGGATGAGCAAGAGGCAAAAGATGATTGGCTGCCCGAGTGAGCAACTGCCGATAGCCCTCGACGTCTAGAGTCCGGGGGAGTCCATCGGCTATCTGAGTCAACACTCCGCCGACTTCGCTCGGTGTGTTCATATCTTGGGCAAAGTCAGGGTTCAGGTTTCGTCTGAGGAGAGGGTTCTCTCGACGTTGTCTCGCCTCCTGTTCGGCTTGCTCTTGAGCATGCCGACGATCGCGTCGGCGGGAGTTTCTCCTTTCCCTGAAGACTCGTTCATCCAGAGTTTCTCCCACCTCCGAGATCTCATCTCGTGACACGGGCTGCGCCGGATCGTGCTCTCCGGCTTCATGATGTCTCCGAATATTTCAGCGTCGGTTCCTTCGTCGGCGAGATTCCCGCTGAAGAGGTTCTTCTCCCTACGTGGTTGGTTTGTCGTTGGAGATGGGGGTAAATTCCACTCTTCCCTCAATAAAGAGGACGTCGGGGTAGAATGGCGTCGTCGTAGTGACAAGCTTCTTCCTGTTCTCCTTTGAGGGCAGAGATACCTGGAGAGCAGATCGAGGAGTTTTTACCTCATTTGCTCCCTTTTTCCTTGTGATCCGTGTCCATTCTTCCATGGGTGAAGTGGATAGCGGAGTTCTTCGGGTAGATGGACTCTCTGCTCCCGGCTGGCGGGGGGTAGTCTTCGCTCGGAGCACTGGAGGTTGCGCTATTTCCAGCTTTGCTCCAACTCTCCTGGAGATCGTTGGGGAAGGCTTCCTCTCCAGTGGATCCATGATGCGATGTAGAGTTCCTTCTTCGTCTGCCATAGACGAAATGGTTCCGAAGCAGAATACGGATCCAGGGTAGAGGATGATCTTGTGCTGAAAAGTGATAGCCATTGAGCTAGCTTGGATCAGTGACACACCCCCTACCCGGCACGCTAGCTGTCGGTGATTTGGGTCTGACCGCACACCCGGGGGTTGCCCCTCGAGGTGTTTTTAGGAGTAGGACGGTGTAGCTGACTGTAGCTCGATGGTTCGTGCCAGAGGCACGAGATGCAGGGGACAATCTTGTACAGGTTCAGGCCGCTTTGAGATGTGTAATACCCTACATCCTGGAGTGGATCTTATATGTGGTGGGTTACAGGGGAGTTCTCTATTACAGAAGATGCTAGAGAGCTGAGTGGATGGCTAATGAGTAAGATGTTCTTGAAGGGGTGCCCCCTAGGCCTTATATATTCGACCATGGGGCGTTACATGCGGATATTATAACCACGTGTTCCTAAGTAATAGTGAACCGACTGAGTTTATCTTCCTATAATCTTGCCAACTTATAGTCCTTCGGCTCCAACGTCTGAGGGTGCTGCGTGGGAAAGTCGGATCAATGCTGCGGATAGCGTTTGAGTTCGGCGAACCGCATGGGCTCGAGTTGATCTGACCTCGTGTTGATCCATTCTGCTGGAGGTTCCTCCCCTGGCCCACGAAGGGATGGCCTTGCGAAATAACGGGCCTGGGGCCTTTCGCAAGGTCTTCTTACCTTCTAGTGGACCCGGGGGATATCTGTCCCCCACAACGTCCTTGACTTGGGCTGGGGGCTTCATTGCCTCAATCGCTCTGATCTTCTCTAGGTTTGCTTCAACGCCTCGGTACGAAACCAGGAATCCTAGCAACTTCCCAGCGGAAATGCCAAAAACGCACTTGTCTGGGTTCAGCTTCGTGCGGGTTGCCCGTAGCTTGTCGAAGACCAAGGTCAAGTCTTCCACTAGGGTCGACCCTCTCTTAGTCTTGACCACGATGTCATCGACATAGACTTCTACTTTGTCCCTAATCAGGTCCCCGAAAGTCTTACTCATTGCCCGCACAAATGTAGGCAAGGCATTTTTCAGACCGTACGGCATAACAACATAGCAGTAAAGCCCATCTACTGTTACAAAAGCGGTATGCTTTCTATCTTCCCTAGACATCTGGATTTGATGGAAACTAGAGTAAGCGTCTAAGAATGATAATAGATTGCACTCGGAGGTAGAATCCACGATTTGGTCTATACGTGGCAGCGGATACGGGTCCTTGGGACAAGCCTTATTCAGGCTGGTGTAGTCGATGCACATCTGAAGCTTTCCATTCGCTTTGGGGACGATGACTGGGTTGGCCAGCCATATTGGGTGATGAACCTCTTTGATGAAGCCAGCGCCTAACAGCTTCTGGACCTCCTTTTGGATGAAGTCCTGTCGCTCAATAGACTGTTTGCGAGGCTTCTGACTCACCAACCTGGCATCGGGGTTGATCTTCAGGCAGTGCTCGATCACCTCCCTGGGGATCCCAGGCATCTGCGACGGCTCCCATGCGAATACGTCGGCATTTTCCTAGAGGAAGGCGACGAGCGCGAGTTCCTATTTCTCGTCCAGATCACCCGCAATGCGAGTGGTCTAGGTGGAATCCGCAGCGAGATGGATGGCTTTGATGGGGACGCCATCTGCTCCGGATGGTTGTACCTTTGGCGCCTTGGTACCAGAGGTTGAGGGATTCCTCCCTCCGTCGTCTGGGTGAGCAGTCTCTGCCGCTAGGGCATGCAGCTTTTCTACGGCTGCAAGTGTGGCGGCACGGTCACCCTGCACAGTGAGGACCCCAATCGGGGATGGCATCTTGAGGACCAAATACCCGTAATGGGCAATGGCCATGAACCGGTTCAGGGCCGGCCTGCCAATGATGGCGTTGAAGGGGAGGTTGACCTCTGCAACGTTGAACACGACATTATCCATGCGGAAGTTCTCCTCAGTCCCGAATGTAACCGGGAGTGCGATGCTCCCAAGGGGATACACCGGCTGTGGGCCCACTCCAGAGAATGGGCGTGAGGGTCCCAGACGGGATCCTGGGATTTGCAGCTGCTTGAACGTGGCATGGCTGATGACGTTGAGGCCTGCCCCGCCGTCAATCAACACATGGTGCAGTCGCATATTGTCGATGACAGGGGCGGTGATGAGTGGCAGTATGCCGGCCCCTGCCATGTTGTCGAGGCAATCGGATGCCCCAAAGGAGATGGTGATGCTCCTCCACTGTTGATGCGGGGCAGCCTTCGAGACCCCTGGGGTTGCCGACAGGACCTCACGGCGTAGGGACTTGACGTTCCTACGGGAGGTGAGTTCCTAGCTCCTGCCGTACATGACGTATAACTTCTTGTGGCAGTCGCTGTCATCCCTGGAGTCAGAATCTCCAGTGAAGACACCCTTGAGGTCCCCCTCGGGTGATTGATACCCGAGTTCTCGTTCTCCCGCGGCTACCTCGTCGCCATCGACCCTCTCCTTACTAGGCCGACGACGGGGTGAGGAGCCGTCCTTGGACGACTGCTCGTGTCGTTCACTGACGCGTTTTGCGAGCTTGATGATCTTGCGGCATTCCGAGGCGCTGTGGCGGGATGCACTGGGCACGTACCGCTATTGTCTCCCTGTGGCTGGGGGCACTTATTGCGCTCGTCCCGTCCTCTAGTCGTGGCTATGACAGTCGGAGCGGCAAACTGCGGCTTCTCATAGCCGTGGTACTTCTTCTTCTTTCTGTCGTCCTGGGAGATTGCACCGGTGCCTCCCATCTGGTCGACTCCGGTTTGTGGCGCCGAGTGCCACGCGCGGCCCTCGGCTGCTCTGGCGCACTTGTCTGCCAGAGTGAAGAGAGTGGAGACGGTCTCCACGTCGTGCGTGGCCAACTTCTCCAGCATTTTCTCATCACGTACTCCCTATCGGAATGTCGTGATGATGGAAGCATCGAAAATGCGAGGTATAGTACCTCGCACCTTGGTGAAGCGGGAGATGAACGTTCGGAGAGTCTCCCCGGGCTCCTGCATCATCGCATGGAGGTGGGCCTCCACACCGTGTTGCTGGTAAGCATTGGCGAAGTTCGCAATGAACCGCGCACAGAGCTCTTCCCAGGAGTAGATTGACCCTGGGGCCGGGCGAGGTTCATGAGCCAAGTCCGGGCAGGTCCAGACAAGGCGACATGAAAACACGTCGCCATCATAGCGGTGTTTCCACCTGCTGCCGTGATGGTGGTGACGTACACCTGCAGGAACTCCGACGGGTTTGACGTTCCGTCGTACTTTTCCGGCAGGTGTGGCCGGAACTTGGGCGGCCATGACGCCGCACGGAGATGATCCGCGAGGGCGACGCAGCCCACGCTGGCCAAGGGGACACCCGCTTGAGACCGGGTGCATGTTGGTGTCTACGGTGCTACCGCAGCGAAGTCTTGATCGAGGTTGCGGTCCTCGATGTTTTGGCGGCGCTCGCGCGCCCTCTCCAAAGAGACCCGGGCGTCCTCTCCCGCACGTCTGCAGTCGAGTTCTGCCCAAAGATCGTTGGTCTGTGCGCCCCTTACTGAGGGTGAGCGCACAGACGCTGATGCCTCATGTTGGCGCCGGGATGACCATGGCCTCGACCTGGTCGAGGTAGAATATGCCATGCCGAGCAGTCGATCGACGTCGTCCCGCCATTGCTTCATGGCCCCTGGTGAGGCTGTGGAGCTTGGTGGGTGTCGCAGCAACTCCCTGGCTGCTGACAATGCTCCCGGAGTCGCCCTCGACGGAGTCCGAGATGTCTGTGCAGCTATACGCTGTCGTGCGGTGTGCACAGCAGCAGTGCCCGGCACAGGGCAGTTGGGAACCTGAGGTGTGGAAGAAGCAGCTTCTTCCTCCACCACGAAATCCACCGAAGTCTCGGCGCGGTGCTCAACGATTTGCACCATCATGCTGAGTGAGAAAACAAGCAAAAACCTAATGCCTAGCCCCCTACCTGGCGCGCCAAATGTCGGAGAGGGAATTCTTCGGCCGGGTGGCGGATTGCACCCGCCCTAAATCCTAAGATGAGGAAGGGGCTTAAGCGTTTTGTCTGTCTTGCTAAGCGATCATCAAGCACATGAACATGCGAGGGTTTAGAGTGGTTCGGGTCGCCGGAGCGTAATACCCTACTGCACTGTGTTGGATTGTTGTGGAAGCTTGAGCTGTGTGTAAGCCTGAATGACTTGCGTCTAAGTCCTCTTACACTGCATGCCTCCCCTTTTATAGTTCAAGGGGGCATGTACAATGGTTCTGAGCCCCGACATGTGGGCCCAGGGACAAATGGAAGTACGGAACTACTGCTTGTTACACCAGGGTGATCTCTGAATGCCATAATATCCGTAGTGCATAAGTATTGATATCTCATGGTCTCGTCCTCGGTAACGCGCGAGTCATGATGGATACGGCGCATGCGGCAGCACAGACGTATTGTCAGCCAACGGGAATAGATAGGCACGCCGCCTGCAGGATTGCCTGGTCGTCGTCTGCCAGCGGAGTAGATAGGACACATTAAATGCTGAAAGGGCACATCGGCTGTCAGCGAGATAGACAGGCGGCGCGTCTTATCTGCAATAAATGCAGAGGCAGCGCGGCCCAGAGGCCTTACATCAGGCTCCGCCCGCAGGCTTACGTCACGCGCGGTAGGCTATGTGGCAGCATCGGGTTCCCATCTGGGCGGGGAGCAGTAGCGTTATGCGGACAGGTCCGCACCAAGCTGGGCATGGACACGTGTCGGCACCGGACCCCTGCCTGAGCAAGGGTTGGGTACTCTCTGCCTCAGAGTCCTGGGGCCCGGCTGTGGGTAGTCCGGTCCTACGCAGAGGGGTCCGGGACCCATCCCGGAGGCCCGGGTCGCACTCGCGGGGATCTTGGACCTTGCCCCGGGTGTCCGTCCTTCATGTACAGGGGTCCGGTGCTTTCCGCATGGGGGTCCGGACCCACTGTTGGCTTCTTGGAGTACGTCCCCTTCCCTGGCCACGTGGCGACCCCGGGGCCGTCCATGTGGTGGGGCAGAGAGTTGTTTGCCACACAACTAGAGGTAGTTGAGCGGGTATAGCGTATTCATACTGTAGCAAGGGGTACCCCTATTTCAGGGTACCGACAAACGGTATCATTTATCCTTCGTCGTTACTCCGCTCGCTCCAAATTGGTATAATCTTCACTCATATTTCGTTTACCAATGGGGGAGAAAGTATAATAAGAAGGGCTATCAAGGGTCTCCGTTTTTGGCGATTAATGTCAAACGAGGAGAAAGTATTAAGCCCAAAGCAAAAGGACCGCACCACCACCTAATTTAAATTGTGTTTCAAAATTTTTAAAATTGGTATATTTCAAATTGTTATGTTTATTCTTCAATTGATATATTTAAAAGATAGTTTTTCAAAAATTTGGTATCTATTAAAACCCTCTTAAAAACTAAGAGGAGAATTTCATTCAGGGGGAGTTTTTTATTTAGTCAAAGGAAAAGTATTTAAAACAGGGGGAGAAATTTCAAATCTTGAAAATGCTTCTTGCAATCTTATTCATATACCTTTGACTATTTGCAAAAGACTTTGAAAAGATTCTCTAAAAAGATTTGCAAAAACAAAACAAATGGTGCAAATATGGTCCAAAATGTTAAAAAAGAAAGCAATCCATTGATATCTAGTGAAACTATAAATTGGTTTAATTCCAATTAACATACGCACTTACATTATGCAAACTAGTTCATTTCTGCATTTTATATATTTGCTTTGGTTTGTGTTGGCCTCAATCACCAAAAAGGGGGAGATTGAAAGGAAATAGGGTTAACCTTTTCCCACAATTAATTTTGGTGGTTAAATGCCCAACACAAATATTGGGTTAACTAGTTTGCTCTAGATTGTATGTTTTACAGGTGCATAAAGGTTCAACACAAACCGATAAAAGATTGAAGTTAGGGATCAAATTCAAAGGAGCAAAGAAACTGAATGTGCTCTGGTCTGGCGCACCGGACTGTCCGGTGCACCAGTGCCGTACAGAGTCCAAATAGGCACTCTCGGGTTTCTCCAAGCTCGCTCTGCTATAATTCATCGGACTGTCCGGTGTGCCACCGGACTGTCCGGTGCAACAGCGGAGCAACGACTACTTCGTGCAACGGTCGACTACAAAAGCACGGTGATCAGATGAACAGTGATGAACAGTACGCGCAGAGTCAGAGCCATAGGTCAGAGGCGCACCGGACACTGAACAGTGTCTGTCCGGTGCGGCACCGGACTGTCTGGTGCCACTAGAGGACAAAGCCTCCAACGGTCAAAAGCTCCAGATCCCTAACGGTTGGGTGACGTGGCTGGCGCACCGGACAGTGTTCGGTGGCGCACCGGACTATCCGGTGCGCCCATCGACAACAGCCTGTCCCAACGGTTGTTTGGTGGTTGAGGGCTATAAATACCCCAACCACCACCACTTCAAGCATCCAAGATTTGTGAGCATCACATTCATTACAAGAGCTCTAGCATTCACTCATAGACACATTTGAAAAGATCAAAGCCTCTCCAAGTCCCCAATTTATCTCAAACACTTAGTGACTTGTGAGAGAGATTTTGTGTTCTTTTGAGCTCTTGCCTCTTGGATTGCCTTCTTCCTTTCTCATTTATTTTCTCAAGTGACTTGTAATTGAAGCAAGAGACACCTAAGTGTGGTAGTCCTTGCGGGGTCTAAGTGACCCAGGAGATTAAAAAAAGGCTCACTCGATCTAAGTGACCGTTTGAGAGAGGGAAAGGGTTGAAAGAGAACCGGTCTTTGTGACCACCTCAACAGGACTAGGTTCTTTAGAACCGAACCTCGGTAAATAAATCATCGTGTTCATCCGCTTTATTTCTTGGTTGATTTGTTTCCCTCTCTCCCGAACTTTATTTAAGTTCTAACGCTAACCTTGGCTTAAAGTGTGTGCTTAAGTTTATAAATTTCAGATTCCGCCTATCCACCCCCTCTAGGCGACTTTCATTTTCACAGAGGTTTTTACGAATGATGATTATAAGCATATTTTCTTTTGCAGATCAATGTGAGTTTTACTCATAATCCAAAAGTATTATGTACTCCTTATTTTTTTCACAGGATTTTTGAGAAGATAATATCTTAGAAGACAGCTAATAGATGATCAAATAGACTTGGATTGATTAAGGGAGAGTGTTACAATATTTTGTGAACAATCCAAGGGGCTCGACGAACACATCCCTAAGAGACACACCCCTTGAGAATAACCCCTATCATAGGTATATCATAGGTATATAAGCATGTCTTCTCTGCAATAAAGTGAATACAACTGTCATTTATCATTATCTCGAATATCGTTTTTCACTGCGACCTTTATTTATCATTATCTCGAATATCGTTTTTCACTGCGCTCTACCAAAGGCAAAGGGAAGTGATCCTTCCCAACGGCCTTGTTAACTTTCTGATAATACCTACAGGACAAAAGGCCTTAATACCTCTTTTTTTACAACATGCAAATGAGGATTAAGCACAAACTCAACAACAGGATCCTCCCTTATTTGTCGTGGTTTAGTGCAAAAATAAACTAGCAGACCACAAATGTTTGAGAACGAAGGTAGTATGTATTATCAGATCCAAGAAGCTCATCTCAAATGCCAACAAACTCACCTCAAATGCTCAGGAAGGGGTTTCAGATAGTATAACGACTTCAAAATACATTACCAGTCAATAAGCACCTTGCATCACCAGGTGACAAGCTCAACAGAGTAAACAGGTTTTACTCAAAACAGCTAGGATCGGTGTATCAGCGACAAGCTCGACAGAGTAAACAGGTTTTACTCAGGATAGCAAAGACCAGTGGTGCAGACATGGCACGATACATCTGGTTGCAGCAGAATAAGAGTCAAGGATGACACAAATAAATACCACCATTCGGTCATACATAGTTTTAAACAAAATACTAATAAAGAGAAAGACTCAGCGCCAGCAGCGTCTTCCTCTTCATACTAATGAACCCCCACAGCAGCACATTACCACAAGGCCTAGGCAGCTACAAAAATTCCAAAACATGGCATAAAGGAGAAAAAATCACAAATTGTCCATGACCACGACTTCAACATAGAAACCCCACCGTCCTTATCACCCCCTCTCCCACGGTATTTCGACAAAACCAAGCCTTACCAGGTTCCTCACCACCCTTTTTTGTTTTGTTTTTTCTTGAAATTGATCACAGAAGGTCAGCAACATTGGCAGGCAGCTCCTCAATCAACACGTTGTAGAACTTCTGAATGTCAAACAGCATACGTTCGTCGTCGCGGGTCACAAAGTTGATGGCAACACCCTTCCTACCAAAACGACCACTACGACCAATACGATGCAGGTAGTTCTCTGGCTGGGTGGGAAGATCATAGTTGATGACCAGGGACACCTGCTGAACATCAATACCACGAGCAAGCAGGTCAGTGGTGATGAGCACACGGGAGGAGCCAGACCGGAACTCCCTCATGATGATGTCTCTAGTGTTCTGGTCCATGTCACCATGAGTGGCAGAAACGGTGTGGTCCCTGCTCCTCATCTTGTCAGTGAGCCAGTCCACCTTGCGGCGGGTGTTGACAAAGATGACACTCTGGGTAATGGCCAGGGTCTCATACAGGTCACACAGTGTGTCCAGCTTCCAGTCTTCCTTGTCCACATTCACATAGAACTGCTTGATACCCTCAAGGGTCAGCTCATCTCTCTTCACAAGAATTCTCACTGGTTTGTTCATGAACTTGCGGGTAATCTCAAGGGCCTCAGGTGGCATGGTAGCAGAGAAGACTCCAACCTGAATCTTGGATGGCAGAAGCTGGAAGATGTCATAAATCTGCATTCCACCAAAGAAATAAGTCAGCAGGCATAAATGAATCAGAGTACCATAAACAGATAGCGCGTTGTAGCAACTCCAAGAGACTGGATATATGGTTTTGTAAAGGTAAATTTAACTAATATTAGAAGAAAAGTGTATCCAATAGACTCTGTAAACGACTCTTCAAATTTAGTAGCTCTCTATCCCTTTACATTCACCCTCCATTTTTTGGATAGCCTACTTCACTCTCTATTCAGTTCGTAGGTTTACCGAGTCTGTTGGATTAGCCTACACTTGTTCTCTAAAATCTTTTTTAGAGAGTAGCTAAATCAGTAAATTTGGTTAGTCTTTTTAGCTAATCTCTTGGAGTTGCTCTTATAAGAATAATTTTCAGATTTCTGTGACAGAACATAGAATTATAAGAAAATGTTAGCTAAACACGAAGAAACTAACCAATGAAATCAAACATGGCAAATCAATTTAAACTTAATCTCTGCACTTTACTAGCAAAGAATACAGGTACCATGATCAAGCATAGAGAGAATAGAAATAAAATAGAAGTGTTTACCTGATCCTTGAAACCACGAGAAAGCATTTCATCAGCTTCGTCAAGAACAAACATCTTGATGTTATCAGGGCGGAGGGACTGTCTACGCAGCATGTCAAACACACGACCAGGTGTACCAACAACAACATGCACACCACTGGCGAGAATCCTTTGGTCCTCACGAACAGATGTTCCTCCAACGCATGCATGGACTTTAACACCAAGGTAGTCACCAAGTGCGCGCATAACTTTCTCAATTTGCTGTGCAAGCTCACGGGTGGGAGCAAGAACCAGGGCCTGGCATTCAACCAGACCATAGTCAAGCTGCTGCAAGATCCCAGAACAGAAGGTTGCTGTCTTTCCTGTACCAGATTGTGCTTGCTGAATGACATCAAGCCCCTTGCAGAAGGGAACAATTCCTCTCTGCTGAATTGCAGATGGTTTCTCAAAACCTACACATCGAAGAATGGGTAGTACGAGGAATACCATGTAAAGAAAAACTCGCTAAAACAGAAGATAAACAGAAGACTCCCAGCCTACCATATGCATAAATGCCTCTCAGAAGATTCTCTTGAAGGCCCATGTCATCAAAACTTTCAAAAACTTCATCATATGAAGTGAAGAACTCCTCAGTCTCACCAGTGCTCCTGCATTACATGATCATATAGAGGTACAGGTTATTAGATCACTTGGCTCCAAGTCAGAAATGGTAAAACAAGCAGGTAAGTGTTTTTTTAAAAGAATGATTTATTACTTACAGCAGCTCCTGCATTTTAGAATCATAGTGCTTAGCATCAAACTGAGAACCCTCGGGTGCCATTCCTGCCATGACTGTAGCAAACAAATATGTTAAGACACAGAAGTTACAGTACTTGTGAACATTATGACAAGCAAATACAAAGAAATTCATGAACCTAGACCAAAAAGATGTTTATGAAAGAAATGGCGACATTTTTACACTGATAACATAACTTGACTAAAAGACTACAACAAGGAAAGTGTTTTGTGTACCAATGAAATTTGTTTTAAGTATAAGAAAAACACCATGCTAGTAGACAAGTGATAAGCAAGTACCCAGTAATTCACAACAGGACTCAACAGGGAATCGGCTGTATTCTACAGTCTACACATGATGATCCATGCTCAATCATCAATACAAAATGAATGCATCAAATCATCATTCAATGTACTGTACAAATGATGATCCATGCTCCAACATTAATAGAAAATGCATGCTCAAATCATCATTCAAGTTATAGAGAATCTAAACAGAACCATACCAAGACAATTGATGTTTTACAGTCACCGATATAATGGCAAGCACCTACTAAAAATAAATGGAGCGACAGTTTTTTACAGTTCAACACAATATCGAATAATACGGAACCCTCATGTACAGCTTTTAACCTATCATGTAAGTAACAAATCCTTATGGCCATTCCATCATCGCTTTCACACAGAGTTGCCTCATCACGACATAATAATAGAATATAACCAAGCATGCAGCATCCCATAGCTCAAACAGCCTGAATCCAATAATCAAGCACAACACGCAACACTACATGACAAAATATAAAGCAAACAAGCTACAAAGAGCTGCCTAGCACAGTTCTAGGAGCGAAACTAGTAGTTTTGCAATATGAGCACAAAAAACACATTATATCTTCATACAAAATCAATCAAGTCCTACGTAAGAAATCGTGTGTAGAGCCGAAAGCCCCACATCAGACAAAGGGGGAAAGTTAGTATTTCCGCGCGCAGACCTGTCCCTCAATCCAGAACCGTCAAAATGACTACCACTCCCACCGAATCGGCACAGATCCACACGGGCAGCGCCGCCAGATGGACCGAGACCCACCGCCGCGGCAGATCGGACACCGAAAAGCAACGGAATAACAAGCGAGGCAGCAAGAGATCCGGAGGAGACGACCACCTGAAGCGTCGGAGAGGAGAGCGCGGATCGGGCCGGGAGTCAGGGGTGCTCTGTGCGCTGCGGTGAACCCGAGATCAGAGTCTCGGATTCGGCGGCGGAGGTGAAGGACGGCGCAGCGCAGGAGAGAGAAAAACGAGGGTTTGCAGTCGGCGGCGAGAGGCGGCTTTTATGTGCCTGGGTGTGGACGAATCCCGGATGCCACCACCCCGAACGGTAGGGTTTCTTTCTCGCGTGGGCCGCTCCTGGGCTATCCAGGGCCTAGGCCCGTGTTTGCCTCTCTTTTTCTGTTTATTTACATTCCTGTTTGGTGTTTTTATTTTATCTTCGGAGATCTTGTCTTTGAATGAACAGGCTGTACTCCAGCTGGTGTGATCTGATCTCCTTTCAGGAACAGGCTGTCGGAAGAGAAAGACGATTCTATTTCCTCCAGTTTGGGTGTGAACTCAAATAAATGAATAATTAACATTAGGTGCATTCACAACTAAAAAATCGGTTCGATACCCGAGCTAATTACTAGCTAGCTAAAAATTATTCGGTGACATTTAAATAAAAGAAGCTAATAGATGCACTAATTTTTTACTAACCCTTTAACTAGTGGTTAACCAGTCAATCATAACTAATTTAGACTGATTTATAGTTTCAATTGATGACTAGTCACTACATATGTGTCCGTACGTTGCCACGAGGTGGAGGAGCGGGGAGCGGCGTCTAGGCTACAAATATAATTATTGTTTATTTCTAAACACTAAGTTATGTGTGGTCTGGTGGTTAGCCATAAATTTGTGGGGGTAAAAAAAGAGGTGTGTGGTTCGAGTGCTCGTTTTGCACAATTTTTTGCGGACACTAGATGTGGGAAGGGTGAAGCCGTGGTAGCACCAGATAGTATAGATATACTCATATACATCCAAACAAGCATTGGACGATGGCATATGAGCTTCACCTCTTAGAGCTACTTAGTGTGTGTTTGATGCGTCATTTTGTTTTTGGGTGTTGTTTATGCGCTCCAAAAGTTTAAAGCTAAACTAAAGGTCTCATTCTAACCAATGACTTTTTTTCAAAGCCGGTTTTCTTGTGGTAGACAATTAAAAGCACATCTAAACCATCTTTTAGTGACTTTAAGATGGACAACCTTTTACCCGCCTGCCACGGGTGAATAGAAAAAAATGTTTCGTTCTTTCCCATTGCCCTCATTTGACATCTGCAACTCCTCGGTCGTCTGTGTCTCCCATAGCTACAGTCAAATCCTTCAAACGACTTTTAACTTTTTACAACTCATAGACCACATCAGTTTTTTCCACATCCAAAACCTAAACTAAACCAAACTGACCCATACATATCCCTTCCAATAATTAAAGCAATCCTTTATGAAAGGATCAACTCATAGAGAACTCTCGATCCTTACGCAGACCAAGGAGAAACAACACCCTTACACGGATGCTCCAACAAAGATTCGTAGGGAGTATTAACTCTTCAAGATATCAGGAAAAAACATTGATGGTCTTCTAACCATTGCATTACTATACATATTTAATTTTGAGTAATTCACTTTTAGAATTACATTTTTATAATTGCTTGGAGACCTAAGCGAAGAAGTGGGCGAAGGTGGGAAAGGTATCAGACTTTATGCGCATAGGAAAAGTCCAAAGAAAGTGAAAAGTCATCCAGAATGACCAGGTAGTATTTGTAACTAGAGAGGCTGAAGACAAGAGAAGTCCAGAGATCATAATGAACGAGATCAAAGGCCTGAGCAGCCCTGGATGTGGAAGTGGAAAATGGAAGACGGGAATGACGACCGAGCTAGCAAGGATGACAGAGGCGCTCAAAGGGTCCCCGGTTACAAGAGGTATCTGAGCGGCTGGAGGGCTGGGACATCACGTTAGGTCCAGGGTGACCGAGACGACGATGCAAAATGGCGGAAGTGGTGGTGAAAGTCGTCTAGATTGGGCTGAATAGGAGAAACCTGGAAATTATAAACTTTGAACACACACTATGTCTGGGGTTAGGGTTAGAAATAAATTCGGAGTGCGGAATATTGTTCATCTTGCTATGAGTTTCTCAATCAATGCGGATAACCTTGGGAGCAAACTTAAATCAATATGAGCAAGGGAACTTTAGAGAGAGGAGAGGGGAGAAACTAATGGAGTGAAGATCAACACAAATGAACACGGTGATTTGTTTCCTCAGGTTCGGTTTCAAAGAACCTAGTCCCCGTTGAGGAGGCCACAAAGGCCGGGTTTATTCCAACCCTTTCCCTCTCTCAATCGGTCACTTAGACTGGTCGAGTGCTTCTTCTTAATCTCATGGGTCACTAAGACCCCACAAGGATCACCAAACAATTAGGTGTCTCTTGCTAGCTTTACAAAGCACTTAGAAGAAATAGAGTGAGGAGAAGAAACCAATCCAAGCAACAAGAGCAACAAAGAAATACAAATGACCCTATCTCAAGTTACTAAGCACTTGAGTTGATTTTGGAACTTGGAGAGGATTTGATCCTTTGATTTGTCTTGGAGTGTATGTCTTTGCTCTAGTATTGAATGTGAAGGTCTGAAAACTTGGATGGCTTGAATGGAGGTGGTTGGGGTATTTATAGCCTCCAACCACTTCCTAGCCGTTGTCTGAGTTTGCTATCGATAGACATACCGGACAGTTCGATTGTGCACCGGACATTGTACTGTTTATTGTCCGGTGCGTGCCACGTCAACCAACCGTTGGGGTTTGGAGCGTTTGACCGTTGAAGTATTTTGTCCTATCACGGCACCGGACAGTCCGGTGCGTTCTGACTTTGCAATTCAGACTTCTGACTTCTGCTTTGTTCACTGTACCCATGTCAGTGCAGTCGACCGTTGGCGAAGTTGACCATTGCTCCGTTCGCACACTGGACAGTCTGATGAATTATAGCGGACGCACGCTGAGAAAACCCGAGAGCGGCCAGTTCGTGAGGTGCCTCGGCTTGGGCACCGGACAGTGTCTGGTGCGTCGCTGGATGCACCATTTACTTGTTTTTGCCCCATACTTTGTAGAGTTCCCCAACTCATTTTCTTTGTTGGTTTATGTTGAACTTTATGCACCTGAGATAAATGACAACTAGGCAAACTAGTTAGTCCATGTGGTTTGTGATAGACGTCAAACACCAAAATCGATTATAGGAAATGTTGAGGCCATTCCCTTTCAATTTCCACTACACCATGACACAATATTGCCCACGGACTGTCTGATGGTAAAACACCTAAATAGCGTCGCACAGTCTGTCGGTAAAGAGTTTTGGCGACAAACAATGTGTGTCGACGAAAGTCCTGTCGGCAAAAATATTTATCAGCAGAAATAGATCTACCGACATACTATCTGTCGGTAATGTTTATGTTTTTGCCAACAGACATATCTTTGTCGTCGGACAGACTTTTGCCGACATATTTTTGTGTCGACGCCTTATGTGTCGCTAAAAGTCTATATGCCGACAGATTGTCTGTTGTTATTTCCTATGTGCAGTTAAAAAAAGAATACATACATACAAATATATGCTAATGAAACAAATAATAAATTGATTATGATGCACATTGCAGGACAACTTGAATAATATGTAGCTTAGAATTTATGAAATTTGATTACTAAAAGAAGATCAATCTTTGACTTTGGATTCCAACATATATTTGTTTAGAACACGCTTTCTGTGATGTACATATAAAAATAATAGCATACATGTTTCCTAAATTTTGAAGTGATCTTTCAGTTCTATTACATGCAAAAGTATAAAGATTCATCTAGCAAACTAAATTCTCTCCATCGGCTGGGTGTTACGCCAACAACTAGCATTCATGCGAGTAATCATTTTTTCACACTTCAAGCAATC
This sequence comes from Zea luxurians, assembly GCA_029449295.1. NCBI lineage: Eukaryota > Viridiplantae > Streptophyta > Magnoliopsida > Poales > Poaceae > Zea > Zea luxurians. The sequence continues at coordinate 45,346,171 of JAOPSE010000005.1, read as the reverse complement.
TAATCCTTGCTTCCAGCTCCTCTTCCTACAACATATTTTGATAATATGTCAATTACTGTATCAGCAGGTCCATAAACTCCCAACAGAAAATACAAACTGAAAGTGCAATAAAGGTTTATTGATACATATATTTATGTTCTGAATGCACATGATTACAAAGAAATAGAACATGAAAACATGCTCCAAAAAATGGAAACAGGGCAAGAATGAAATAATTAATGTACATAGCACTATAGCAGTAGTAAATTGTAAACCACATCCCCATGTGGCCATGTTGCACACTCTCACCGCAAACGGGCAAAGGCATGCAACAGTAAAACAAAAAATGAAACTATAGCACCTAAAAGCAAGTTCGACTGCTGCTATAGTGCAATAGTATGAGGCGGTGCAAATAAAAGCTGAATTAATTATTTTCGGTGATAAAAGCTGGATTGTGACTGAGCTACTCAAAGCTGCAAATAAAATTCAAAGCTGGATTGCACTATAGCAGCAGCAGCTAGTTATGCTGAATTATATTTGCACCGCCAAGTCACAATCCAGTTTGAGCAGCTCAGTTTCAAACAGCAACAACAATCACATGTTTCATAATTCATAGAATACATAGAATGATCCATTGCAGACACAATTACATATTAGAGACAAGAATTGTCTACAAAATCAGAGAATGATTCAGATGCACAGTTATGCAATAGTACCATTCACTATGTTTTTCCATCTCTACACTTATACACAACTATATATGAAGAAAATATTTACCTGCTGCTGCTGTAGAACCTTGGGTCAATGTTGATTTTTTGTTACGACTCATCTAAAAATACAGAACATTAGAAGTTTGTTCTATTAATTACATAAATAAAATACAAGGTTGTAGTATTACCTTGTTCGTTGGCCATGCAACGGGCATAAAAAGAGCATCCCCCCATACTCTCTACACCTAAGTATGGTCGTGGTAGAGTACTTTCCCTTTTTAGCACATGAGTCACAAAAACTTATGTAAACTCCCTTCCAAGAGGAACATCTCCAACCTTAGTGGTTGGGTCGGTTGAGATAATATTTGCTATTGCAACAGGAACTTCTGATCTCATCATAGAATATAATATGATTTCTTTACCAACCTAATAAAATATGCGAAGTAAGATTACAAAGTTCAAATAATGAAACATAAATATGAAGTGATAGATGAGAAATTACATGATTATCATCTGCATTTTGAGGTGATCCATGATTTCTTTGAGGTACCATTGTTGCAATGTCTCGCCTGCGACTTTGCTCTTCAATAGTATTAACATCTTCACGATTCCTTGGACGGCCCATAGTGCTTGCAACTCGCCTAGTAAGCTGCAAGTCGTCTTCAACCATATTTTGTGAATGGTCATTACCATTGTAATCATGTGCCACCTCATATGACCGATGCACCCTTGAGTTCTAAAGAAAAATAAAAGGGGAAAAGTGTTAGTGAGATAAAGGAAACAAGCCTAATTAACAGGATAGACAGCGAACTGCTCGATATATGCTACACTGGCTAAACATATGCAATATTATATCACCTGTCGAGAATTAGACCCATGTTGTGATGGGCTTTCTATATGTTGCACCCTTGAGCTGCTACCATCATTTGATAAATTTGATCCATTTTTTCTTTCATTTGATTCATATCCTGTCTTAAGGCTCTAACCTCTTGCTCAGACTGACTGCGAGCTTGCAATGCCATTTGAAGCTTTGTTAATATTTTCATTTGAGTTCCAGGGGTGCCTACATCTTGTGGAGTTAGTCCTAAGCCTAAACCACGAATACGACCTCTTGGTTCTTTCTCTCCAAAAACATGTGCATATAAATCACCATATTCAATACTTCTATCCTTCAGTTCTGGGTTCTCAGCAACAACTTCTTCAAATTTATTCTTAAGAGGACCACACATATATTATATTTTGTTCACTTATATTTTAATTATTAAATAAATCAAAAATATGTGTGTACTCACAATGAATATTTCTGCTCCAGGTAGAGGCACAATATCCCCTTCTTTGTTCTTACGCGTGTGTGTTCTAACATATATTTCATCTCTTCTCACAGGGCGTCCTTGTTGCTCGGCCTACAAGAAAAAATGATTTAGTCCAGTAATTGACTAGATTTTTCATAAATTAAACTAATGATTATACAAACTAGTGATTATAATTTTTTTTACTAGTTCATGCCCCAAACAAGCATAACTCTTGCTGCCAGCTGTATGCAACATTGTCAGCTTTGAACGGTTATCTTTACCTCTGTTTGTACGAACCTACAACATAAATATGAATCTATCAAAACAATAATACAAATTCATTCATACAATAGTTTAATGAAGGTTTATATCTCAAAAAAGCAATTCAAAACAAATCAGCATGTACCTCGGCTTCTGGAGACATCCAATAAGTTATCAACCACTCCCAATCAGATTCTTTCACCCTTTCATCCCTTTTAGCAATAAGCTCTTCAAAACTCAATGTTTCATCAAAATATTTGTTCTTTAGGTCAGCCTTAAACTCTCTCCACTTTTTTGCTACAGATGTTATAACATAATCTATACCAGATTCATCCACTTCATATCATTTGATAAATTTGATCCATTTTTTCTTTCATTTGATTCATATCATGTCTTAAGGCTCTAACCTCTTGCTCAGACTGACTGCGAGCTTGCAATGCCATTTGAAGCTTTGTTGATATTTTCATTTGAGTTCCAGGGGTGCCTACATCTTGTGGAGTTAGTCCTAAGCCTAAACCACGAATACGACCTCTTGGTTCTTTCTCTCCAAAAACATGTGCATATAAATCACCATATTCAATACTTCTATCCTTCAGTTCTAGGTTCTCAGCAACAACTTCTTCAAATTTATTCTTAAGAGGACCACACATATATTATATTTTGTTCACTTATATTTTAATTATTAAATAAATCAAAAATATGTGTGTACTCACAATGAATATTTCTGCTCCAGGTAGAGGCACAATATCCCCTTCTTTGTTCTTACGCGTGTGTGTTCTAACATATATTTCATCTCTTCTCGCAGGGCGTCCTTGTTGCTCGGCCTACAAGAAAAAATGATTTGGTCCAGTAATTGACTAGATTTTTCATAAATTAAACTAATGATTATACAAACTAGTGATTATAATTTTTTTACTAGTTCATGCCCCAAACAAGCATAACTCTTGCTGCCAGCTGCATGCGACATTGTCAGCTTTGAACGGTTATCTTTACCTCTGTTTGTACGAACCTACAACATAAATATGAATCTATCAAAACAATAATACAAATTCATTCATACAATAGTTTAATGAAGGTTTATATCTCAAAAAAGCAATTCAAAACAAATCAGCATGTACCTCGGCTTCTGGAGACATCCAATAAGTTATCAACCACTCCAAATCAGATTCTTTCACCCTTTCATCCCTTTTAGCAATAAGCTCTTCAAAACTCAATGTTTCATCAAAATATTTGTTCTTTAGTTCATCCTTAAACTCTCTCCACTTTTTTGCTACAGATGTTATAACATAATCTATACCAGATTCATCCACTTCATAGTATTCCTGTTTCAACAAAAATGTAGTTGATTACCAAATCTACTGACAATAGGCTAAACCAAATTGTCTCACTAAATCAGATTACCTTCACTTTTGTCCATAACTCAAACTTTTTTTTAGAATCAACTAGTCTCCAATCCTCACAAGAAACCGACATATTTTTCCTCACCAAAGTTCCTATGAAATTACCAAACTCTTTGTTGTTCCTACCAACTGGTTGTCCATATTCATTAAGGGTAATGCAGATTTTAGGCCCACCACTACTTGAATATATGTTCTTCTTCAAGGTTGGGCCCCTTCCTTTCCTTATATTTTGATGCCCAATAGGTTGCTCTACTTATTACAGAAGATAAAACAGATGAAAACCTTTCTTGATAACTATTTTCAAAATTGCTACAATAAATTTAAAGTTTGTTTGATTTTTACCTTCATCATTGATGGGATTTTCAGATTCTTCATAACTATTTTCAGAAGTACTATCCTCATGGTTATCATCAACAATATCCCTTTCAGTCCTTGATCGCAAAGTAGGACCATTAGTTTAAGCTGCTAATGTCCTTATCTACACTCAAAGAAATGAAAACATTACTAATCGTCAAGACATGAGGAGTACATGCCCGAGTAATAATGAGAGAATCAATAGATCTAGCATGCAAAATTGTATGTGCATGTTTAAACTAACTAGAAAATGGAGGCGCCCTATCGGGCGCCAGACCAAAGACCAAAGAAGTTCAATTTGCTGTCGGAACTGTAGCAGCTCTGTTCATGTGGATCACTGGTATTATTAAGAGGCCAAAGATTTCTGGAGCACAGGTAACCTTTAACATTTTCTTACAACTTTTAAACTATTTACTTGGATATGTATTAATACTCATGTTCATTTTAACAATTTTCAGCTTGTAGCTATCCTACCTCTAGCTATTGTTCATACTATGGGCAATCTCTTCACCAACATGAGCCTTGGGAAAGCTACAGTGTCATTTACGCACACCATCAAGGCTATGGAGCCTTTCTTTTTTGTTATTCTTTCTGCAATTTCCCTTGGCGAGGTAATTTTTTCATCCATGTACAAATGTGTCGGGGACCATAATTAGGGGTACCCCCAAGACTCCTAATCTCAGCTGGTAACCCCCATCAGTACAAAGCTGCAAAGGCCTGATGGGCGCGATTCAGGTCAAGGCTCCGTCCACTCAAGGGACACGATCTCGCCTCGCCCGAGCCCGGCCTCGGGCAAAGGCAGCCGACCCAGGAGGATTCACGTCTCGCCCGAGGGTCCCCTCAAGCAACGGACGCACCTTCGGCTCGCCCGAGGCCCAGGCTTTACGGAGAAGCAACCTTGGCCAGATCGCCACGCCAACCGACTGTATCGCAGGAGCATTTAATGCAAGGATCGACTGACACCTTATCTTGACGCGCGCTCCTCAGTCGACAGGGCCGAAGTGACCGCAATCACTTTGCCGCTCCACTGACCAACCTGACAGGAAAACAACGCCGCCTGCCCTGCTTTGACTTCTGTGCCACTCGACAGAGTGAGGCTGACAGCAGCTAAGTCTAGCCTCGGGCGCCATAGGAAGCTCCGCCTCGCCCGACCACGGAGCTCGGGCTCAACCTCGACGCCGGACGACGGACTCCGCCTCGCCCGACCCCAGGGCTTGGACTCAGCCTCGACCTCGGACGATGGACTCCGCCTCGCCCGACCCCAGGGTTCGGACTCAACCTCGACCTCGGAAGACGGACTCCGCCGCGCCCGACCCCCGGGCCCGGACTCAGCCTCGACCTCGGAGGAGCCTCCGCCTCGCCCGACCTCGGGCTCGGACCGACCACGTCACACGGGGGGCCATCATTACCCTACTCCTAGCTAGCTCAGGCTACGGGGAACAAGACTGGCATCCCATCTGGTTCGCCCCGGTAAACAAATAATGATGGCACCCCACGCGCTCCATGACGACGACGGCTCTCAGCCCCTTACGAAAGCAAGGAGACGTTAGCAAGGATCCGACAGCTCCGACAGCTGTACTTCCACAGGGCTCAAGCGCTCCTCCGACGGCCACGACATCACATGAACAGGGTGCCAAAACCTCTCCGACAGCCACGACGACATGTACTTAGGGCTCTGGTTCCTCTCTGCTAGACACGTTAGCACATTGCTACACCCCCCATTATACACCTGGGCCCTCTCCTTACGTCTATAAAAGGAAGGCCCAGGGCTCTCGTACGGGAAGGTGGTCGCGTGGGACAACGGGCTGGCGGACGGTCTCTCTCTCTCCCTCGCGAACGCTTGTAACCCCCTACTGCAAGCGCATCCGCCCTGGGCGCAGGACAACACGAAGGCCGCGGTTTCCCCTTGTTGTGTTCCCCCCTTTGTGTTTCGTCTCGCACCGACCCATCTGGGCTGGGACACGCAGCGACAATTTACTCGTCGGTCTAGGGACCCCCCAGGGTCGAAATGCCGACAATTGGCGCGCCAGGTAGGGGCCTACTGCGTGTTGACGAACAACTTCCCATCAAGCTCCAGATGGGTAGTCTCCAGCAACCTCTCCAACCCGGAACGATGCTCCGTTTCGAGAGTCTTGAGTTCATGTCCCTCGACGGCAGCTACGACATGATACTCCTTCCTCCGCCGCGCAACAACGACAATGGCGACCGTCAGCCCGCCCGCCGGCGGTGGAATCGACGACGTCTTCACCACGTGGCGGAAGAGCAATATCCAGGTCTGTCCCGTCACCTTCCCCGCCGACGGAGGAGGAGGCGGGGCAGGCATGGCCAAGCAGGAGGCGACACCTCGTCGGCTGTCGAGCGAGTCGACAGCGCCGGCGCCCCAGCGGGGGACACGTCGGGCATTGACTTCGCGTCTGAGACGAAGACGAGCGTCGTTTCCCCGCAACACGCCAACCCCAAGCAGACGGACGACGCCAGCACGCTCGCGAAGGACTTGCTGGGCATTAGCCTCGTACCTCAGACAACGATGCAGTCCGTCCCTGACGCGACTTTGTCACCACCTTTCGATCAAGAGGTAACGTACGTTTCCCATCCCATGCCTTTTAGATTCAGCTGCGACCCACCAAGCGACCCCGCTTCGGTGGACGCTTTCATAAAGGCATGTCCAAACCCTCCGGGGTATCATATGCGGTCAACCTGGGACCGACTGACGGCCATCTTGACCTACGGGCCCCTGGGTTCCGAGGAAGATGACGAGCCCGACTCTGGTTGGGATTTCTCCGGGCTCGGTGACCCCAGTGCCATGCGGGACTTCATGACCGCATGTGACTACTGCCTCTCCGATTGCTCCGATGATGGCCACAGCCTTGGCAACGAGGACTATGGCCCAAGTCGCGAATGTTTCCACGTCGATCTAGGGGGTCTCGACGAAGGCAACCATCTTGGTATGCCAGAGGACGGTGATCCCCCTAGGCCTGCGCCTCGCGTTGACATCCTTCGGGAACTAGCTGTGGTCCCAGTCCCTGCGGGGGGTCAGGACGCACAGCTCGAGCAAATCCGCGAGATGCAGGCCAGGCTCGACGAGGAAGCAAGGCAACTTGTGCAGCTTTGGCAAAATATCGGGCAGGAGTGGGCAGGCCGAGCACCGGCCGGAGAAGCGCGTCATCTGGCCCAGGATGTCCAACATCGCATTACCGATGATGCCAGGGCGAGGCTGCCCCCAACTTCTAGTGGGGTCGGCCAGAACCTGGCAGCAGCAACGATACTACTCCGAGCGATGCCGGAACCATTCACCACCGAGGGGCGGCGTATCCAGGGAGAGCTCAAGAATCTCCTGGAGGATGCCGCGGTCCGATGGGCTGAAAGCTCTGCCTCCCGAAGGCAGGGGTACCCCCCGGAGCATCGCACCGCGACTTCCTGATTCATGCGGGAAGCCTCGGTCCACATCGAGCGAACGCGGAACACCGCACCTGCGGCCCCGGGTCGCCTTGGCAACGAGCACCAACGCCACGACCGTCGAGCCCACCTCGACGAGAAGGTGCGCCAAGGCTACCACCCCAGGCGTGGGGGACGCTACGACAGCGGGGAGGATTGGAGCCCCTCGCCCAAACCACCAGGTCCGCAAGCTTTCAGCCGGGCCATACAACGGGCGCCGTTCCCGACCCGGTTCCGAACCCTGACTACCATCGCCAAGTACTCGAGGGAGTCAAAGCCGGAACTGTGGCTCGCGGACTACCGGCTGGCCTACCAGCTGGGTGGGACGGACGTTGACAATCTCATCATCCGCAACCTTCCCCTGTTCCTCTCCGACGCCGCCCGAGCCTGGCTGGAGCATCTGCCTCCTGCGCAGATCTCCAATTGGGACGACCTGGTCAAAGCCTTCTCCGGCAACTTCCAGGGGACGTACGTGCGCCCTGGGAACTCCTGGGATCTCCGAAGCTGCCGCCAGCAGCCGGGAGAATCCCTCCGGGACTACATCCGGTGATTTTCGAAGCAGCGCACCGAGCTGCCCAACATCACCGACTCGGATGTCATCGGCGCGTTCCTCGCCGGCACCACTTGCCGCGACCTGGTGAGCAAGTTGGGTCGCAAGACTCCCACCAGGGCGAGCGAGCTGATGGACATTGCCACCAAGTTCGCCTCTGGTCAGGAGGCGGTCGAGGTCATCTTTCGAAAGGACAAGCAGCCTCAGGGGCGCCAGCCGGAAGACGTCCCCGAGGCGTCCGCTCAGCACGGCACCAAGAAGAAGGGCAAGAAGAAGTCGCAAGCGAAACGCGTCGCCGCCGATGTAGACCTTGTCGTCGCCGCCGAGCACAGGAACCCTCGGAAGCCTCCCGAAGGCGCCAACCTGTTCGACAAGATGCTCAAGGAGTCGTGCCCCTATCACCAGGGTCCCGTCAAGCACACCCTTCAGGAGTGCGTCATGCTTCGGCGTTACTTCCACAAAGCCGGGCCACCGGCGGAAGGTTGCAGAGCCCACAACAACGACAAGAAGGAGGATCACAAGGTAGAGGAGTTCCCCGAGGTCCACGACTGCTTCATGATCTACGGTGGGCAAGTGGCGAATGCCTCGGCTCGGCACCGCAAGCGAGAGCGCCGGGAGGTCTGCTCGGCGAAGGTGGCGGCACTAGTCTACCTAGACTGGTCCGACAAGCCCATCACCTTTGACCAGGGCGACCACCCCGACCGCGTGCCGAGCCCGGGGAAGTACCCGCTCGTTGTTGATCCCGTCATCGGCAACATCAGGCTTACCAAGGTCCTCATGGACGGAGGCAGCAGCCTCAACATCATCTATGCCAAGATCCTCGGGCTCCTGCAGATTGATCTGTCCTCAATCCGGGCCGGCGCGACGCCCTTTCACGGGATTATCCCCGGGAAACGCGTCCAACCCCTTGGGCAACTCGATCTGCCCGTCTGCTTCGGGACTCCTTCCAACTTCCGAAAGGAAACCTTCATGTTCGAAGTGGTTGGGTTCCGAGGAACCTACCACGCAGTGCTGGGGAGACCATGCTACGCTAAGTTCATGGTCGTCCCCAACTACACCTACCTCAAGCTCAAGATGCCGGGCCCCAACGGGGTCATCACCGTCGGCTCCACGTACCGACACGCGTACGAATGCGACGTGGAGTGTGTGGAGTACGCCGAGGCCCTCGCCGAATCCGAGGCCCTCATCGCCGACCTGGAGAGCCTCTCCAAGGAGGCGCCAGATGCGAAGCGCCACGCCGGCAACTTTGAGCCAGCTGAGACGGTCAAGTCCGTCCCTCTCGACCCCAGCAACGACGCCTCCAAGCAGATCCGGATCGGCTCCGAGCTCGACCCCAAATAGGAAGCAGTGCTCGTCGACTTTCTCCGTGCAAACGCCAAAGTTTTTGCGTGGAGTCCCTCGGACATGCCTGGCATACCGAGGGATGTCGCCGAGCACTCGCTGGATATCCGAGCTGGAGCCCGACCCGTGAAGCAGCCTCTGCGCCGATTCGACGAAGAAAAGCGCAGAGCCATAGGCGAGGAGATCCACAAGCTGATGGCTGCAGGGTTCATCAAAGAGGTATTCCATCTTGAATGGCTTGCCAACCCTGTGCTTGTGAGAAAGAAAGGAGGGAAATGGCGGATGTGTGTAGACTACACTGGTCTAAACAAAGCATGTCCGAAGGTTCCCTACCCTCTGCCTCGCATCGATCAAATCATGGGTTCCACCGCTGGGTGCAAAACCCTGTCTTTCCTTGATGCCTACTCAGGGTATCACCAAATTAGGATGAAAGAGTCCGACCAGCTCGCGACTTCTTTCATCACACCCTTTGGCATGTACTGCTACGTTACTATGCCATTCGGTTTGAGGAATGCGGGTGCGACATACCAAAGGTGCATGAACCACGTGTTCGGAGAGCACATTGGTCGAACGGTCGAGGCTTACGTCGATGACATCATAGTCAAGACGAGAAAGGCCTCCGACCTCCTCTCCGACCTTGAAACGACATTCAAGTGTCTCAAGGCGAAAGGCGTAAAACTCAATCCCGAGAAGTGTGTCTTCGGAGTCCCCCGAGGCATGCTCCTGGGGTTCATCGTCTCCGAGCGGGGCATCGAGGCCAACCCGGAGAAAATCACGGCCATCACCAACATGGGGCCCATCAAGGACTTGAAAGGAGTACAGAGGGTCATGGGATGCCTTGCGGCTCTAAGCCATTTCATCTCGCGCCTCGGCGAAAGAGGCCTACCTCTGTACCGCCTCTTAAGGAAGACCGAGCGCTTCACTTGGACCCCCAAGGCCGAGGAAGCCCTCGGGAACCTAAAAGCGCTCCTTACAAGCGCGCCCATCTTGGTGCCCCCGCTGCCGGAGAAGCCCTCTTGATCTACGTCGCCGCTACCACTCAGGTGGTCAGCGCGCGATCGTGGTCGAGAGACGAGAAGAGGGGCATGCATTGCCCATCCAGAGGACGGTCTACTTCATCAGTGAAGTACTGTCCGAAACCAAAATCCGCTACCCGCAAATCCAGAAGCTACTGTACGTGGTAATTCTGACGCGGCGAAAGTTGCGACACTACTTCGAGTCTCATCCGGTGACTGTGGTGTCATCCTTCCCCCTGGGAGAGATCATCCAGTGCCGAGAGGCCTCGGGTAGGATTGCGAAGTGGGCGGTGGAGATCATGGGTGAGACAATCTCGTTCGCCCCTCGGAAGGCCATCAAGTCCCAAGTCTTGGCAGACTTTGTGGCTGAATGGGTCGATACCCAGCTTCCAGCAGCTCCGATCCAACCGGAACTCTGGACCATGTTTTTCGATGGGTCATTGATGAAAACAGGAGTAGGCGCGGGTCTGCTCTTCATCTCACCCCTCGAGAAGCACCTCCGCTACGTACGTGTTGTGCCTCCATTTCCCGGCGTCCAACAACGTGGCCGAGTATGAGGCTCTGGTTAACGGGTTGCGTATTGCCATCGAGCTAGGGGTCCGATGCCTCGACGCTCACGGTGACTCGCAGCTTGTCATCGACCAAGTCATGAAGAACTCCCATTGCCGCGACCCGAAGATGGAAGCCTACTGCGATGAGGTTCGGCGCCTGGAGGACAAGTTCTACGGGCTCGAGCTCAACCACATCGCCCGACGATACAATGAGACTGCGGACGAGCTGGCTAAGATAGCCTTGGGGCGGACAACGGTCCCTCCGGACGTCTTCTCCCGAGACCTACATCAACCCTCCGTCAAGACCGACGACACGCCCGAACCTGAGAAGACCTCGGCTCAGCCCGAGGCACCCTCGGCTCAGCCCGAGGCACCCTCGGCCCCCGAGGGTGAGGCACTGCGCATCGAGGAAGAGTGGAATGGGGTCCCGCCTAATCGAAACTGGCAGACCCCGTACCTGCAATATCTCCATCGAGGAGAGCTACCCCTCGATAGAGCCGAAGCTCGGCGACTGGCGCGGCGCGCCAAGTCGTTCATCTTGCTGGGTGACGGGAAGGAGCTCTACCACTGCAGCCCCTCAGGCATCCTCCAGCGATGCATATCCATCGCCGAAGGTCAGGAGTTATTGCAAGAAATACACTCAGGGGCTTGCGGTCATCACGCAGCACCTCGAGCCCTTGTTGGAAACACCTTCCGACAGGGTTTCTACTGGCCAACCGCGGTGGCCGACGCCACTAGGATTGTACGCACCTGCCAAGGGTGTCAATTCTACGCAAAGCAGACCCACCTACCCGATCAGGCTCTACAAACGATACCCATCACCTGGCCGTTTGCTGTGTGGGGTCTGGACCTCGTCGGTCCCTTGCAGAAGGCACCCGGGGGCTACACGCACCTGCTGGTCGCCATCGACAAATTCTCCAAGTGGATCGAGGTCCGACCCCTAAACAGCATCAGGTCCGAACAGGCGGTGGCATTCTTCACCAACATCATCCATCGCTTTGTGGTCCCAAACTCCATCATCACCGACAACGGCACCCAGTTCACCGGCAGAAAGTTCCTGGACTTCTGCGAGGATCACCACATCCGGGTGGACTGGGCCGTCGTAGCTCACCCCATGACGAATGGGCAGGTAGAGCGTGCCAACGGCATGATTCTGCAAGGACTCAAGCCACGGATCTACAACAACCTCAACAAGTTTGGCAGGCGATGGATGAAGGAACTCCCCTCGGTGGTCTGGAGTCTGAGAACGACGCCAAACCGAGCCACGGGCTTCACACTGTTTTTTCTAGTCTATGGGGCCGAGGCTATCCTGCCCACAGACTTAGAATACGGATCCCCGAGGACGAGGGCGTACGACGACCGAAGCAACCGAACCAACCGAGAAGACTCACTGGACCAGCTGGAAGAGGCTCGGGACATGGCCTTACTACACTCGGCACGGTATCAGCAGTCCCTGTGACGCTACCACGCCCGAGGGGTTCGGTCCCGAGACCTCTAGGTGGGCGACTTGGTGCTTCGGCTACGACAAGACGCCCGAGGGTGCCACAAGCTCACGCCTCCCTGGGAAGGGCCATTCATCATCGCCAAGATTTTGAAGCCCGGAACATACAAGCTGGCCAACAGTCAAGGCAAGGTCTACAGCAACGCTTGGAACATCCGACAGCTACGTCGCTTCTACCCTTAAGATGTTTTCAAGTCGTTCATACACCTCGTTTACATACGCAAACAAAGTCTAACCATCAAGGAAGGGTCAACCTTGCCTCGGCAAAGCCCGACCCTCCCTCGGGCGCTAGAAGGGGGGAACCCCCTCTGTGTCAAAAATTTTCCTCGGAAAAAGTCTTTCTGCCAGAACATCTTTCGTGCTTTTTGACTACTTCGAAAGTGGGATCCTAAAAACGACGGAGTACACATAAGCAGGCAAGGCCGACCGAGCCGAGGGACTCCTACGCCTCCGGGATACGGATACCTCACTCATCACCTTCTGCAATAAGTAACTCACGCTCGGATAAGCGATTCCGCTGGCCGAACAAGTCTTAACGTTCGAAAGCTTTTCTGCCGAAACGATTTTTCGTGCCTTCTCGACTATATCGATAACAGAATCCAACGGACGAGTAAGAGTACACGTAAGCGGCAAGGCCGACCGAGCTGAGGGACTCCTACGCCTCCGGGATACGGATACCTCACTCATCACCTTTCGCGATAAGTAACTATCGCTCGGATAAACGATTCTGCTACCGACAAATAAGTCCCGATACTCGAAACAAAGGGAAAAGAAACGCAGCTTTACAACACGACGACGATATGTTTGGGCCTCGACGGCCGCAAAAAACATAAGCACACTACAGATAAACTGTTCCTGCAGGATCAGACATCAGCAGGGGGAGCAGCAGCACCCTCGGCGTCGATTCCACCTTCGGCGGAATCCGACCCAGCCTCGGACGGCAACACGGTCGAAGGATCTCCACCCCGAAGAAAGATGTCAGCACCGGGCCTGGGCCATCATCGCCGGGGTCTCCTCCAGGAACCCGGCCCGAGCAGATGGCTCGACCGGCCGCTCCGTAGCCTCAGCTAGCTGTCCCTCGAGGACATCAGCCCGGCTCATGGCCTCGACAGCCTGACTCCGGCGCTGGTCTCGCCAGTGGACGGCCCGGCCAGGCTCCAGCCGACGAAGCCTCTTTTCAAGCCAACTCCACCTCTATCCATGCTGACACCGCTGCCTCCGGCTCTGGCTCATCGCAGAGCGGCCAAGGGTTTCTTTAACTGAGCAAGAGAAGCCTCGGGCGGCAAGGCCGACTGAGCCGAGGGACTCCTATGCCTCCGGTATACGGATACCTCACTCGTCACCTTCCGCACGAGGCAACTCACACTTGGTTAAGCGGTCTAGCTAGCCGACAGGCGAGTCCTAGTGCTCGAAATGAGGAAAAAACATGGTATTACACCCAAAATACCTAGATGTTCAGGCCCCGACAGCCGCAATGAACAAGACACCGACACTCAAGGTGCCATTACAAACGGAACTCCGGTTCCGCCCCCGCAGGTACGAACAACCCCCCACATTGGAGGGCCTGCGGGACGACAAAACCCCAGGTGGCACCGACTATCTCGTCGACAGAGAAACCTCTTCCGGCTGCCTCGGTGGGAGGTGGCATCGGAAGTAGCGCCGGAGCCGCTCAGGCCGGAGAGCCAGACACGCTGCAGCTGCCAACGCCACGAACGGCGAACGCCCTTCCCCCCGATCACTGAGGGAAGGAGCGGGCCACTGCCCGCACGGAGACAGGCCCCAACTCGGCGCACTCCCCTCCCTAGCACTGATGATGAACATCCTTGAAGCTGAGGGCAGGGCAGAGGCCGCAGCCCGGCTTGCTTCTCCCCACCATCAAACTGGTGGTCACCGTCTTGGGTGACCATCAGCAAGGGGATGCAGCCGGGCTGCCTGATGAAAATCCTTGAAGCCGAGCGATGGCTGAAAGGTACCAACATTCCGCGAAGTTGCGTTCCTCCAACGACGACAAGACGAAAGCAACGCGGGCGCTCCCCATCCGGGGGCTCGGAAGGTGGAAGGGCGCGATGCATGAGGAGAGTGTGAAGACATGGTTGCCATCCAAGGGGGTCACCCTCCTTTTAAAGGCGACTCTCCCCACTTGCGTCCTTAGCCATCGCGGACTGAGTCTTCACCAACATGCTCCAAGGTCTTCCCCCCTACGACACGAGGGCTGGGTCCCGCGCGCCATGCAAGCTGGCCCAAGGTAGAAGAAGCCAAACCGCCGCGCGCGGAGCGCACAACTGCCCAGCGGTTACAAGCACTCCTCCACTTTCGCCCAAACCAACGGGTGAAAGGGCGGACCGCCATGCAGGCGGCATGCAACTGCACCAAGGGAGCGCACCCTTTCGACTTCGACGCGTCCAGCATGGGGCCTAGGCCCACGCGTCATGTAACCGGCGCGCCGGTTACTACGTGTGAGAAACTGCACCGCCACTTGCGCCAGTACCGCGCCTTCTCGACTACGGAACCGGTGCCGCGACTCAAGGCAACCCTGCGCATGGCCCAACAGTGCCAACCGAGCACATCGATCACGGGTCGGTCCGCCGTGGGAGAAGACGTGACGGTCGATATGGCCAAAAGTGGGCCGACAGTAATGGCGGCGGCAGCCGGGCAGAAGCAGCAGTAAGTCGTCTGCAGGCTCACGTCCCCTCCTGGGATAGCGAGAGAGCCCTCTCCCACGGTGTGAAGACGACACGCCCGTGTTCCGTTCCTCGAACGGCTCACGCACGCACAACGGCTGCCCCGCGAACCACTCGTCCCGTCGCATTAACTCTGCGGCAGGACAGGCGGCACCTTTGGTAGGCGAAGCAGGCAACGCTTCACCTTCGCCATAATGACCGCGTCAAAAAAGGTACGCCACGTCGTTCGATTTTGTATCCTTTTCCTCTTCCTCTTTCTCTCTCTTGCTATAGAAACCGGGAAAGGGGATACTCCGAAAGGGATCCTTCTCCACGAAGGAAGCGGGCCCCGAGCCCTCCTACTGATCAGAGGTTCGAAGGCTAGCCCCTCGGAAGGGTTCGACAGCCGCCTCAGAGCACTCGGGCTCCGCACCCACTACTGGTCAGAGGTTCGAAGGCTGGCCCCTCGGAAGGGTTCGACAGCCGCCTCAGGCCACTCGGGCTTCGCGCCCACTACTGATCAGAGGTTCGTAGGCTGGCCCCCGAAGGATTCGACAGCCGCCTCAGAGCACGCGGAGCGAGGGATGACTCTGGGTACGTCCGATACATGGCTGAGGCTCGGGCTACGCTCCCGAGGTACCCTAGGATATTTCCGAGACCAGCAGGAGCGATTCTGTAACGGAATCCCATCAGAGGGAGGCATCGAGCCCTCGGACCCTATCAAATGGGACCGGGTCCGGCAAATCACCTGCAGGTACTTTTGGAGTGCGCCTCTAGGCCACTAGCCGACCCTTATCGAACGGGGCACGGACGTCCACTCGGATCACCCGCTAGCAACTCACTGGAGACACCATGTTCGGCGCCCTCCGAGGGCAACATGGCGCTTTCCCCCCCTCCTCCTTGCGGAAAGGCGACGCAGGGGTGTATGAAAAAAGCCGAGTCAGTCCTTGACCGTCCTCTCGCTCTGTGCGGAGGCTCGGGGGCTGCTCTCACAAACCCGGCTCCGGCCAAACCGTTGACAGCATCAACATACCAGCCTGAGAACTTGGAACCTGACTATGCACCCGGGCAACGACCAGTTCGCATGAGGGAACAACCAGACCAGCCGAAGCATCACGAAACACGCTAAGACCTCGAAGGAGTCAAACCACTCCTCCGAGGCCTCGGGGGCTACACCCGGCGGGTGCGCTCGCGCGCACCCACCGAAACGAAACGCAACCGAGAAAGGCCGGTCCCCTTGCAAAAAAGTGCGACAAAAGCCTCCAAGCGAGTACCAACACTCCCTTCGAGGCTCGAGGGCTACTGTCGGGGACCATAATTAGGGGTACCCCCAAGACTCCTAATCTCAGCTGGTAACCCCCATCAGCATAAAGCTGCAAAGGCCTGATGGGCGCGATTCAGGTCAAGGCTCCGTCCACTCAAGGGACATGATCTCGCCTCGCCCGAGCCCGGCCTCAGGCAAAGGCAGCCGACCCAGGAGGATTCACGTCTCGCCCGAGGGTCCTTTCAAGCAATGGACGCACCTTCGGCTCGCCCGAGACCCAGGCTTCGCGGAGAAGCAACCTTGGCCAGATCGCCACGCCAACCGACCATATCGCAGGAGCATTTAATGCAAGGATCGACTGACACCTTATACTGACGCGCGCTCCTCAGTCGACAGGGTCGAAGTGACCATAGTCACTTCGCCGCTCCACTGACCGACCTGACAGGAAAACAGCGCTGCCTGCCCTGCTCCGACTGCTGTGCCACTCGACAGAGTGAGGCTGACAGCAGCTAAGTCCAGCCTCGGGCGCCATAGGAAGCTCCGCCTCGCTCGACCCCGGAGCTCGGGCTCAACCTTGACACCGGACGACGGACTCCGCCTCGCCCGACCCCAGGGCTCGGACTCAGCCTCGACCTCGGACGACGGACTCCGCCTCGCCCGACCCCAGGGCTCGGACTCAGCCTCGACCTCGGATGACAGACTCCGCCTCGCCCGACCCTAGGGATCGGACTCAACCTCGACCTCGGAAGACGGACTCCGCCTCGTCCGACCCATGGGCCCGGACTCAACCTCGACCTCGGAGGAGCCTCCGCCTCGCCCGACCTCGGGCTCGGACCGACCACGTCACACGGGGGCCATCATTACCCTACTCCTAGCTAGCTCAGGCTACGGGGAACAAGACCGGCGTCTCATCTGGTTCGCCCCGGTAAACAAATAATGATGGCACCCCGCGTGCTCCATGACGACGGCGGCTCTCAGCCCCTTATGGAAGCAAGGAGACGTCAGCAAGGATCCGACAGCTCTGACAGCTGTACTTCCACAGGGCTCAAGCGCTCCTCCGACGGCCACGACATCACATGAACAGGGCGCCAAAACCTCTCCGACAGCCACGACGACATGTACTTAGGGCTCTGGCTCCTCTCTGCTAGACACGTTAGCACATTGCTACACCCCCATTGTACACCTGGGCCCTCTCCTTACGTCTATAAAAGGAAGGCCCAGGGCTCTCGTACGGGAAGGTGGCCGCGCAGGAGAACAGGCTGGCAGACGGTCTCTCTCTCTCTCTCTCTCCCTCGCGAACGCTTGTAACCCCCTACTGCAAGCGCATCCGCCCTGGGCACAGGACAACACGAAGGCCGCGATTTCCCCTTGCTGTTTTCCCCCCTTTGTGTTCCGTCTCGCGCCGACCCATCTGGGCTGGGACACGCAACGACAATTTACTCGTCAGTCCAGGGACCCCCCGGGGTCGAAACGCCGACAAAATGCTAGGAAAGCAACATGTTTTGAATTTTAAGAAATTTCTTTGTCTTCTTATACTAAGTATTCATATGGCACTTACCTACGGTTTGGGTAGTATCATCTCTTCTTCCAATTGTTGGTGGTGTTGCATTGGCATCTCTTACTAAGGCATCCTTTAACTGGTAAGTAACTATCACTATTATTTGAATCCAAGCATGGTCAAACTGAATTTTATAGAGTAGGAGCTTCTATTTATAGTTTTCTTCCTTCTGTGCATCTTGTGCCATGCTGTTTCTACTTATGCTATATATTCTTGGTGAGTGGACCTAAATATGGTTATTGATATATTTAACATTGGTTTGTTTAGTATTTGTAGAAATTGTAGCTATAATTTATTTAGATTATGGTATGTCATCTTGGTAATTGTGAGGTAAAATATGTACACATGCTAAGGGGAGATACTTCACCAGATATATCCAAATTTGTTGAAGTAATGATAACACCAGTAAAGCCTTTTAGCCACAAACAGGTTGGGGTAGGCTAGACTTGAAACCCAACATGAGCTACAAAGAAAATAATGAGATGGAAAAAATGTAGGATCTAAAGCTCTCCTCATGGTAAATGCAATATTTTTTTCAGAAGTGACTATGATGTGATATATAATGCATAATAGAATGAAATTCAAAATGCTAGTGTTCACAAATTGATTCACTCAACAATGTATATCTTATGATAATCTTTCTTTGTAAAGTTCAAACATGGTTAAGTTATCTTTGAATACTTTTCCAGTATGCCTGAGTTCCACTTTGAAATATATTAACTTGTTGGTAGTTTGATGAAAACAGGGCTGGCTTTTGGAGTGCAATGGCTTCAAATGTTACCTTTCAATCCCGAAATGTATTGAGCAAGAAGCTCATGGTTAAGAAAGAGGTAACTAAAATATCTTGCATCTTAAAGATAGTTCGTTTATGAACATGCATTGGCTTCTTTTCTGTCATGTCCATGTGCAATTGTCCACTTCCATCTCTAATTCCTAATGCACTTCATATGCTCTCTTTCCACAGGAATCCTTGGACAACCTTAATCTCTTCTCTATCATTACAGTGATGTCATTTTTCCTTTTGGCCCCTGTTACCTTCTTTACAGAAGGTGTCAAAATTACTCCTACATTATGTCTTTGTATTTTATGCCTTTAAACCCTGTGCTTCATATGTAGCATTAAGTTGCTAATTGCCTTCTTCGAGAAACACTTACGCACATAAACTTGTGACGGGCATTGATTTTTAAAAAGTCGTAGGCTATATTTAGCAATGTGGAAAATGTGAACTAGGTGTTTACAAGAAAAACCATGTCCACTAAAGCAATTCTATTGTAGGTAGTATATCAACGTATTCTCGCCACAAATGAGATTCTATTATCATGTTGCATGTGCCTGTAGGTGTTGTGCCTTAATATGATGTTATAGTCAAGGCAGCATAGTGCTGATTGGCCAAAATAAGACCTGTAAAAGCGGGTGTAGAATATTTGGTTTCTAATGCATGTCATTTGATTTATTCTTTATTTTCCCATTTTGCTACAAAATTCTAAGTCCAAAACCACAAGAATTTGCTGCACCAAGACTCTAAACTGATCACTAACACTGAAATTCAGTCTCTGCCAAATACTATTTCGAGTCTGAAAATTCAGACTACACTAACTGCGCTGAACTTCTTCAGTTCGACTGCAGAGTCAGATTCATCTTTCTTTTGCTCCCATTTTTATAGGGATAGAGCTACCTCCCTACATCAAACTTGCACACTAATATATGTTCTTCAACTCTGCTTATAAAGATATGGCTTAATACTCCAAGGATCAAGCACTAGAGAGCTCCAAAGTTGAGCCAAACACACAATGTCTATGTGCTGAAACAAGACTAAGTCTGAATTCAGATTTAGCACATTGAATCTTTGAACCACTACCAATTGGTTTTAGTGGCATTACCCTTAAGGAGTATCCCAAATCTGCTTCAGACTGAAAAATCAGCAGGACTGAATTTTTATCTAAAGTCTGATTTTCCAAACTGAACACTGCATCTTTAGGCTCTTTTTTATACCAATTCCATATAGATTTAGAGCTTCAACACTTAATAAAAGTTGTGTTGGGGGCTTGTTCTCAAATGCTAAGAGTTAAGAACAAGGCAACACAGAAAATGTTAAGTGTTAAAAATCCTTCGTCCTTCACCACATTATATCCTTTCGGGATATAAAGAATTTCGGACGAAGGTTACGAAGGACATACCTTCGTAAGCATAATAACAAGGGACGAAGTATTCATATAAATCATGAGGTATAAAATAAACATTTAAATGTCAACATAGAATCATTACGAATATAAATGATTTCAAATTTCAAATGTACCTTCGGTCCTGAGGAAGGTGAAAATACAAGTGCGATGCGAAGGCAAAATGACAGGTTCGCGTGAACAGTACAGAGGTACTGTTCATCTATTTATAGACACATGTCTCAGCCTGCGACAAATTACAATTATGCCCCTTACAAAAGTTTACAACATTGACTCAGACCTCTATGGATAAAAAGGTCATTCTATCTCTATGTCGGTTTGTAACGCCGAAGCTCCATGAAAAGGAACCTTCGGCCATCTCCTGGGGACGACTTCAGCCGAAGCTGCTTCTTCGTGTAAGACCTTCGGCGCACCGAAGCATGGCCCCAACAGTAGCCCCTTTCGCGGTGCTAGATCGTTTTTCGTAACGAGCTTGACCCGTGAAAAAGCCTCTTCAGCTTCGGGAAGCCGAAGGTCCAAAAAACACCTTCCCTGAGCTCGTTGCGGAGAAACGATCCGGCTTCCGAGCGCGTGCCAGGCCCACCTTGCAGAGTTACTGTTTGATCTTTGCGGTCCACTGCACAGCGAGTACAAGTGACTGCCCGCTTGGTGTAAAAATCCTGCCGCTTCGCCTTCTTACCTGCAGCACTATATAAACAGACGGGTAGGTGTGAAGTTACCACAGCATTCATTGCTATTTGCACTGTTTTGCTGCCAAAATTTTTTACTATAGCCGAAGCTTGACTCTCAGAACCGAACGAAGGTCCATCTCGACGTCTGCTTCGTCAGAAAGAAGAGCTTCGGGAGAAAAAGAAAAAAGAAAAAAGTATCTAACTTCCCCAAATTCAGAATCAAATGGCTAGAGTGCGATCTACTGCCAGAGTTGCACGTGAGGGAGACGAAGCCGAAGGTTCGAATACTGTGCCCATCTCCGAAGCAATGCAGCGTTCCGGACTGGTGACTGCGGAAGACATGCCCACTGCTGAAGCAAACCCGACAGCTGCCGAAGGAGAAGAAGAGAATATTGAAGGGACTGATCCCGAAGATGACTATCGCATTGCCATGCCCAGCAAACCCAGCCACCTGGATTTTGGGAAATCAACTGTTTCAAAGGCTGATCTTTCGAAGATGGTGAAAGCAGGTTATTTTAATGAAAATCAGAAGAAGCTACTTCGCTTCGGGGGAGAAGAAACCACCCCGAAGCCAGGGAAGGACGAGATTGTTATCTTCAAGAGCTTTTAAAGGCTGGGCTGAGATTCCCTCTTCACGAGATTATTGCGGAGATACTGAAGAGGTTTGGTATCTATCTTCACCAGTTAACTCCTAACGCTATCGTTAGGATTAGCGTTTATATTTGGGCCCTCCGAAGCCAAGCAGTGGAGCCATTTGCCGACAGTTTCTGTCGAGTTCATGAGTTACATTATCAAACAAAGGCCAGAAAAGATGGGCTACATGATAACTTCGGCTGCTACAATTTTGCCTACCGGAAAACCGCAAAGTTTCCTGTAATCAGCTACCGAAGCAAATGGCCAGCTGGCTGGAAATCAGAATGGTTCTATGTCAAGGTTGATGACGACAAAGAGAAGCTTGTACAAAGTCCACTCGAGCTGATCTTCGGAGAAACCCGACCCCGCTGCAACATGACACCAGAGGGTCAAACTCAACAGGCAATGGATGAATTCGGAATTATTGCAGAGCATATCGGTACCAGAGATCTGGTTCAAGAATTCTTGGCATTCAGAGTCTTCCCTACTCTAAAAGAATGGGAAATGCCAAAGTTAAAGGGGGAGAAGAAGGAGGGGGAACTTGTCCGGCTTCCATATCACTTCAAATTCAAGCAATACTTTAAGAAGCCCTGCCAAGAGTGGCTGGACACAGTCGAGGTGATGTGTAATGAAATTCTGGGGAATTATTCCAAAAAAGAAGATCAACTAATGACAGCGGCCTTCGGCGCCCGTCCGAAGCGAAGGCTGAACCGAGTGCTTGATGCCCTGGGCTTCGAGTACACTGACTATGAACGGCTGAACAAGGGTGCTGAGGGCCAAAAAAGAAAAAGAGTGGCCGAAGCTCTGGACAAGGGTGAAGAAAGGCCAGCAAAAGAGAAGAAAATTCCCAAGAAAAGAAAAATATCAACTCCGAAGCGAAAATTATCCGAAGAAGAGGGGACCCCCACACCACCTTCTACCAGCGACGTGGAGGAAATTTTAAAGGTAATGACTGAACCCGTGCCCACGAAGCTAAGTCCACTAGGGCCTGAACTGACGAAGCTTTTTCGAAAGGTGGAAGAGCGGGAACAAACGAAGATAACCAAACCAAAGCGGCAGAGAATTATTGCAGTAACCGAAGTTATCGATAAGACACCGCCGAGGGCGTCAATTCAGAAAACGGCAGCTGCTGAAGACACAACAAACGTCGAAGTCGCACCTTCGGAGGTCGCGGCTACCGAAGCCACTACAGCCGAAGATGTGAACTTAGAAACTACTATTGAGGACATTGACAAAATTTTGGAAGACATGGCTGCAGAAGAAGCTGCCATTGCTGCTGAAAAAACCATGGCCACAGTGCCTGGGAAGGGGAAAGAAATGGCCGAAAATACTTCGGACAACGAAGCTTACACATTTCAAAATTTAATTGGGCAAAAACTGTCGAAGGCCGAAATGGAAGAACTTAAGGAATATGCCAAATCTTGCGGCTACAAGCCAGGAGCCCTTCTATTTGGAGGCATTGATGACGAAAAATTGGGCTGCATTCGAGACCAAACTGGAGCTAAGGTCATCGGTACTCTATCAAAGAGTATCGGTTTTCCGAAGCTAGAGACAGATATCAGCCGCTACCGACGACAACATATCGTCGGCAGCTTATTTTATTCCAACTTCAAGGTAAACAACTTTTCTCTGACTTCTATTGTTTTTAATAATGGAAATATGCCTAACAAAGGTTGTTTATTTGCAGAGCATGCTTCTGAGCAAAGCTCTGAGGATGCAGCAAGACTTGGAGGACAAAAAACACGAAGCTATAATCGAAAATTTAGAGAGCAAGATAAAAGAACAATCAGCTATCATTGAAAAGAAAGACTTCGAGCTCCAATCAACCGAAGGCTTGCTGGCAGAGACTGAAGCTAAAGTATCAGAGTTGAATTCAAAGCTTATCGGCCAATCAAAACAATTTGAACAAGAGAAGCTAGAGCTTAATTCGAAGCTTGAAGCCGAAGTCCAGGCCAACTCAGACTTGAAGAAATCATTAACAAGCCTTCAAGACAAATGCTTGAAATTTAGCAATAATTGTATTGAACGATTAAAAAAGATATTTTACTCTGTTGGAGCCAGCAGCGGGAAATTTAAGCCTTCAGCGGAAAATTTACCACAAGCTTTCGATCATATTGAAGCTGAAATCGAAGAACTTGACGAAGTTATAGCCGGGCACGGTGACTTCTGTGCCTGGGTAGCTTCTCGGGGTACCGCTGCTGCGTTCCTGAAGGCCGGCTGCGAGCATGGGAAAATCGTCAACAGGCCCAACTTCACCCTGTCTCCATCAATCCTGGACGATATACCTGACCTCGCCCGAAGCATCTCAAATAGATTCATAAAAATGATATGGACAAAAGGCGGGCGGGAGAAGGCTGGAGACGAAGCTCGAAGTCATCTTGAACCAGTAAGAAATGACACTTCGTACTTACCTTCCCCTTTGCACTTGATTTTTACTCACGATGGGATTTATGTAGGATGACGAAGGTGAAGATGATGCTTAAGATGTGTCGCCGAAGCTGTCGCCGAAGCTGAAGCTTAATGAGGATCAATAGAAGTATACTATAGGAAAAAACTCAGGATACTTTTGTAACAACTTTTGTAAATACAATTAAACTATTCTCAAGGAACTTTGTACATACCTTGTAATATATTCTTACCCTTCTACTGAGGCGCTTTGATGTGGACGAAATCAGTATTTTGAGCCGAGGGCGAAAAAACACCTTCCCTTCTTTTCGTACACAACGAAGCATAAGAGACCAATTCTTCTTTTTGCCGAAGCTTTTCTTTTACATAACGAATCATAAAAAACCACTTCTCCTTTTTACCGAAGCTTTTCTTTTACATAACGAATCATAAAAAACCACTTCTCCTTTTTGCCGAAGCTTTTCTTTTACATAACGAATCATAAAAAACCAGTTTGGTATATAAATGCTATGAATGAATGCTTATGCATGCAAATGCCATGATGTAATGTGATGTGCGAATGAATGTCCAAAACATATGTCCGAAGCCACACTCTCAGCCATTATTTCTTTAGAACCAACCACACATTAGCTCTGCATTCCCTTAGGAACGACTTTGGAGCTTCTTCGCCTTTTACTTAGGCGGTATAAGCTCTGCATTCCCTTAGGAACGTCTTTGGAGCTTCTTCGCCTTTTACTTAGGCGGTATCAGCGTTGACTTTTCGCTGTAAGCTCTGCATCCCCTTAGGGACGTCTTTGGAGCTTCTTCGCCTTTTACTTTCGGCGGAATCAGAGCTCTGCATCCCCTTAGGGACGTCTTTGGAGCTTCTTCTCTATTTTTTTTCAGTTTCGGCACTCGATGGTGCGTTCTCAACTTTTACATTTACATTCTTTAGGGGATTTTGCTCTTATAAAACTAAAAAGGAAATTACAGATGATGGCCCCATTAAAAACCTTTCTCCCCCTTTAGAAAGGAAAAGGGTGCCATGAAAAAGAAAAGAAAAAACATAAAAAGTTACATCAGGTTATACATAAAATCGCCGAAGCTCATCCGCATTCCAAGATCTTGGAATTTCATTGCCATCCATGTCCTTCAATCTGTACGAACCAGGCCTTGATGAGGATGCTACTAAGAAAGGCCCTTCCCATTTCAATTGTAATTTGCCCACTGTATCTGGGTTGGCCACTCTCCGAAGCACCAAGTGTCCCGGCTCAATATTTTTTAGCCGGACCTTTCTATCTCGCCATTTGACTGTTTCAGCCTGGTACTTATTGATATTCTCCACGGCTTGAAGCCTGATCCCTTCTAAGGCATCTTTTTCCACAAGACAAGCATCTTCGGTACCTGATTCTGCCGAAGCTACCACTCTTATTGATCCAGCTTTAGCTTCTTCCGGAGTTATTGCTTCATCACCGAATAATAACTTGAATGGGGTAAAGCCTGTAGACCTTGATGTTGTTGTATTGTGGCTCCACACCACTTTGGTCAACTGATCTGGCCACTTTCCCCTTGGTTGATTGAAGATTAACTTCATTATTCCTGTCATTATGATGCCGTTGGCCCTTTCAACAAGCCCATTCGACTCCGGATGCCTGACTGATGCAAAATGGATCTTCGTTCCAATTTGATCACAGAAATTTCTGAAAGCTTCGGAGTCGAACTGCGTTCCGTTATCTACAGTGATGGCCTTCGGTACCCCAAAGCGACAGACAATATTCTGCCAGAAAAACTTTTGGACAGTGGCCGAAGTTATTGTGGCTAGTGGCTTCGCCTCAATCCACTTGGAAAAATACTCCACAGCTACTATAACATATTTTAGATTCCCTTGGGCCGGTGGTAATGGACCCAACAAGTCAAGGCCCCACCTTTGCAATGGCCAGATGGGTTGTATCAGCTGTGTCAAAGATGAAGGTTGCTTTTGATCTCTTGCACATTTTTGACAACCTTCGCACTTTTGAACTAACTCCGCTGCATCCGAAGCTGCCTTCGGCCAATAAAATCCTTGGCGGAACACTTTTCCAAGTAACGGCCTGGATCCGATGTGGGATCCACACAGGCCTGCATGTATCTCTTTCATCAACTCTATACCTTCGGCTCTAGATAAGCACTTGAGCAGCGGAGCGCAAACTCCATGTTTGTATAATTCCCCTTCTATCATGATATACGGACGAGCTCTTGCCTCTATTCTTTTATTGTAGGCTTCGTCATCTGAAAAGAACTTACCCTGAAGGTAAGAGATTATTTCAGTTCTCCAATCTTCGCTGTAAACAGGAGAAATGTTGAGGACTGCTCTTTCAAGGAGCTCTACTGAAGGTGCCTTTATTGTTTCGAAGAACACATCCGAAGGTAACGGCAGCCCCTGTGCTGCAGACTTGGCTAGTAAATCAGCATGCTCATTTTGCCCTCGAGGGATATTCTTGACAGAAAATCCTTCGAAGGAAGCTTCGATCCTTCGGACCGTGTCTAGGTATTTTTCAAGCTTCGGGTCTTTAGCCTTGCAACTTTTGTCAATATGACCCGAAACAACCTGGGAGTCAGTTTTAAGAATCGCCCTTCTGATTCCCATTGCCTTTAGTTTCCGAAGACCCAGGAGCAGGGCTTCGTACTCAGTTATATTATTTGTGCAGCTGAAGTCAAGTCTTGCTGCATAGCAAGTTTTAACCTTGGATGGTGAGACTAATACAGCAGCTGCTCCTGCTCCGAAGGTTCCCCAAGAGCCATCACAAAACACTGTCCATACTTCGGCATCTTTATTTGCTTCTTCGTCCTGAGCCCCTGGCGTCCAGTCGGCAATGAAATCTGCCAATGCTTGAGACTGGATTGAGGATCTATGCACATAATCAATGTAAAATTCATTGAGCTCCGCAGCCCATTTTCCAATACGCCCAGTAGCTTCTTTATTTCTCATGATATCCTTCAACGGCTGCGAAGAAGGAACAATAATGTTGTATGCCTGAAAATAATGCCGAAGCTTCCTGGATGCCATTAAAACGGCATACAATACCTTCTCCAGCTCTGTATAATTTTTCTTTGAGACACTAAGGACCTCAGATACAAAATATACTGGGACCTGCTTCTTGACTTGTCCATCAAACTTCTCCTGGACAAGTGCCGCACTTACTGCTGAGTGCGAAGCTGCCACATATAACAATAGAGGAGCCCCTGGCATTGGTGGAGTTAATGTTGTTAGATCTATTAAGTATTGCTTCAGCTCTTCGAAGGCTTTTTGTTGACTTGGGCCCCATTGAAAGACTTCAGCTGACTTCAGCACCTCGAAGAATGGTAAGTTTCTTTCTGCTGATCTGGATATAAATCTGTTGAGAGATGCAAGCCTTCCTGTCAATCTTTGAGCCCCCTTCCTTGTGGTTGGTGGCTCCATTCGAAGTATAGCTTCGATTTTATTTGGATTAGCTTCGATTCCCTTTGTTGAAACCAAGCATCCAAGAAATTTACCCTTCTTCACTCCGAAGACACATTTTTCTGGATTCAGCTTCAGACCAGCTTGTCTGAAGCTGGCGAAGGTCTCCTGCAGATCAGCAATATGATTTTCCTGCTTCGTGCTTTTTACAATAATGTCATCGACATAAGTCAACACATTTCTGCCTATCTGAGACTGGAGAACCTTCGCTGTCATTCGGCTGAAACTCCCTCCGGCATTTTTGAGCCCCTCAGGCATCCGAAGATAGCAATATGTACCACTTGGGGTTATGAAGCTAGTTTTTGGCTCATCTTCCTTCTTCATCCAAATTTGATGATAGCCTGAATAGCAGTCTAGGAGACTCATGAGCTCTGAAGAAGCTGCTGCATCGACTAAAGAGTCTATTCTTGGCAGCGGGAATTCATCCTTCGGACAAGCCTTGTTGAGATCTGTGAAATCAATACACATTCTCCACTTGCCATTGGCCTTCTTCACCATAACAGTGTTAGCTAGCCACTCTGGATACTTCACTTCTCTGATAACTCCTGCACTGAGGAGTCTTTTTACTTCATTGCGAGCCCCTTCGGCCTTGTCATCAGACATTTTCCGAAGCCTCTGCTTTCGGGGTCTGAAGGATGGGTCAACATTGAGCGAATGTTCAATAACATCCCGATTTACTCCACAGAGATCATTAGCTGACCATGCAAAAACATCTTTGTTGTTGAATAAAAACCTTATCAAGGTTTTCTCCTGGTCTTCAGATAATTGCGAGCCCAACAACACCTTTTGCTCTGCTATGTCTTCACACAATAACATGGGCTTCGGCTGATCCGCTGAAGCTGCCTTCTCCCTCCTGAATTTGTACTGTTCACAAGCTTCAGCTCCATCTATGTTGTGGATTGCCTTGGAGTCAGTCCAGCTTCCTTCGGCCCTTCTAGCAGCTTCCTGGCTTCCATGAATAGCAATAGGCCCTTGGTCCGAAGGTATCTTCATGCAGAGATAAGCTGGGTGAAGAATTGCTTCGAAGGCATTAAGAGTACCACGGCCAATGATAGCATTGTAAGGATACTCCATGTCAACAATATCAAACACAATTTGCTCAGTCCTTGTGTTGTTAACAAATCCGAAGGTTACCGGCATGGTAATCTTCCCAAGTGCTACAATCTGTCGCCCTCCGAAGCCACAAAGAGGGTGCGTAGCATCATGAATCTTGTCTTCAGGCTCTTGCATTTGTCTGAAGGCTTTAGCAAATATAATATCAGCTGCACTGCCTGTATCAACTAGGACATTGTGGACCAGAAATCCTTTGATCACGCAAGAGATAACCATGGCATCATTGTGAGGATAATCCTTAAGCTGAAGGTCTTCCTGAGAGAAAGTAATTGGAATGTGGGACCATTTTGACTTGATGAAGGGTCCCTGCACTCCAACATGCTGCACCCTTCTCTGAGCCTCCTTCTTCTGCTTCTTGTTAGCCGGCTCTGAGCAAGAACCGCCTGTTATCGGGAGCACCAGCTTCGAAGCCGAAGCAGCTCCAGCTTGATTGTTGAACGAAGCCATCAGCTCAGAAAAGTGGAAGTGAGTTCACCGGAGGTGGGCGCCAATGTTGGGGGCTTGTTCTCAAATGCTAAGAGTTAAGAACAAGGCAACACAGAAAATGTTAAGTGTTAAAAATCCTTCGTCCTTCACCACATTATATCCTTTCGGGATATAAAGAATTTCGGACGAAGGTTACGAAGGACATACCTTCGTAAGCATAATAACAAGGGACGAAGTATTCATATAAATCATGAGGTATAAAATAAACATTTAAATGTCAACATAGAATCATTACGAATATAAATGATTTCAAATTTCAAATGTACCTTCGGTCCTGAGGAAGGTGAAAATACAAGTGCGATGCGAAGGCAAAATGACAGGTTCGCATGAACAGTACAGAGGTACTGTTCATCTATTTATAGACACATGTCTCAGCCTGCGACAAATTACAATTATGCCCCTTACAAAAGTTTACAACATTGACTCAGACCTCTATGGATAAAAAGGTCATTCTATCTCTATGTCGGTTTGTAACGCCGAAGCTCCATGAAAAGGAACCTTCGGCCATCTCCTGGGGACGACTTCAGCCGAAGCTGCTTCTTCGTGTAAGACCTTCGGCGCACCGAAGCATGGCCCCAACAAGTTGTTCTCCTATAGTTACTCTACAAGTTTACTATAGCAATCTTTTGCCAAAAGCCCCCAGATTAAAACATACAGGGGTCCAGAAATAGGTAAAGCAAACTGTTTTTAGCTGAACCAAAACTGTATCAAGTTGGAAATCTGCAATTTACTCCAAATTTCTCTTCAAAACTTGAAAATCTCAACACATGAAAGTTGCTTGGTTTTGGAAACTCTATAACTGTACTATTAAATTAAATGTAAAAAACATGAACATATTAAATAGGGAAATATATTAACCTTGTGTTTTTTATTGGCTTGATGTAATCCATTTGCTTCTTCATTAACCATAGTACTAAGTACATGAAGATTAAGAGATCTCATCCTCTTCACATTTTCTTTTATGTTGGCAGCCCTTTGTAGTTCATATTCATTGACCTCCGTTTCTTTACCCATTCCTCTTCCTCTTACAAACTTTCCTCCTGAATCAAGACATAAAGATATTACAATCAAGACAAAGAGATTACAACGGAAAATGAAACATTTTTGCGTAAACAGATATAAACATATCTTACTTGCTAGGTTGGTTTTCGGTAATCATTATTCCATCTATATCAGTCCTAACACAACTACCACCAATAGATACATTAACTTGTGTGTTTGCATCCAAATCTGGCAAGAAAGAACCTATTTTGTACTATTGTCTAGCCTTTCTTCCATATCATACATGTCACATTGTTTTGACTTTAAAACAGCAAACCAATCAGCATCAATAGGATCTTGCACATAGCAAACTTGAGTTGCCTAAGATGAAAAAAATAAATGGCTCATCTAATTCCTTGTCACCGGTATTGAATAAATGCTTGAAGTTGACCATTGTCACCCCAAACTTGTCTATTTTGACCCATTTGTCTCGTACTCGGTTATCAATCCAATCACATTTGAACAATACTATTTTTCCCTGGTGATGGTAGTTCAGCTCAAGAATGTCTTTTATAACACCATAATAAGTTTTGCTCATTGATATTGGGTTATTATTGTTTGTCCCATCAAAACTTGTTGCATGTGCAACTAGGGCTACACCACTACACTGCACTGACCTACCCACATCATAAGAATGTGTATGGAAATTTATCCCATTTATAGTATAACTGTCATAAGAATGTGTAACCATGTTAGGCTCCGTAGCTAATATTGTTATCTCCTCAGGTAATTTTTCACCCGTTGTTTCCACCTGATGATATTGAAGATTGTTATTGCACTAAAAAAGTAATGTGGAACTATATTCTATATAAACATTTTCCTAGATACTTACGTGTGACTTAAACCACTCATGAAAAGTCTCATAGTGTAAACGACTGATTGCTCTTTGATTTTGATGACTAGCAGAGTAAAGGTATTCTATATGTTTACTAAACAAACATTATAATTTAGTGATCATGAAATAAATGGATGATACTGATTATAACATATAATGGTTAACTTACTTCAAGTAAGGCTCTATATGGTCATAGTTGAACAAGACATATCTATGTGCTTGAAGCCATGCTTTGTGGTCTAATGTGACACTATGCTTACCAACCAATCCTCGACCTATGTTATGGATGAAAGGGGTGGTATTGATTAAATCAACATGCAAGCCATCATCATTTCTTTTTTTCCAGTTAAATCTAGTTTCACCATGTAAATAGCGAGAACAGAATGTGAGACTCTCATCAAATAGATAACTTTCTGCAATTGACCCCTCTGGGTGACTCCTAGTGCGAACATGGCCCTTACATCTCATTAAAAACCTATAAAGGAGAAATGGCATATATGTTAAACCTTCCTTTGAGTAAAACTAAGTTTAATTTATTGCTAAAATATATTAAAATTTACCTCTCCACTAGGTACATATTACGAAATTGAACAGGGCCAGCAATTCTGACTTGAGTAGGGAGATGAACCATTAAGTGTACCATAATATCAAAAAGGATGGCAAGAATACAGTCTCAAGAATGCTTAGAGTCTCAGCTATTTCTGACTCTAGCTTATGCATATCGCTTATACGAATAACTGGCGAATAGATTTGCTTGAAGAAATTGTTCACATGAATCAACACAGCACTAACTATTTCTGGTAAAATCCTTCTCACAGCAAGTGGGAGTAAATACTGTAACAGAACATGATTATCATGGCTCTTTAGCCCAACAAGCTTCTTCTCCTTCACATCCACATTGTTTCTTATATCTGATGCATATCCATTTGGAAATTTTACTCCTTTCAGTACCTCACAAAATAATGTCTTCTCAGACACACTCATTGTATATGATGCTGGTGGTAAATATAACTTGTCGCCCACTGGAATAGGATGAAGCTCAGTTCGAATGCCTAGGGACTGAAGATCCAAACGATATTTCAAGTTATCCTTGGACTTTCGTTGAATGCCTAGGAGGGTGTTGACAATGTTATCATACACATTCTTCTCGATATGCATGACATCTAAATCATGTCATAACATTAAATCCTTCCAATATGGAAGCCTAAAAAATAGACCTCCTTTTCCATATGATAGTAGGCTCTCCTTGCTTCTTTTTTGCTTTCTTTTTATGTTGGCAACCTTTCCCATGCACTTTGTGCATATTCTCTGTTTGCAATAAAACTTCCTCTCCAGAAAGTGGTCTAGGCGCTGGCCTATCCTCAACTTTACCATCAAACGAATCTAGATCAAATCTATATGGATGGTTTGGGCCCAGGAATCTACGGTGTCCCATATAACAATTTTTTGTACCTTGTTTCAATCGTAGAGAACATGTATATGAGTGGCATTCAATACATGCTACTTCACCTGATGTAGTACATGCTGCAATGTACCCTAGGCCTGGATAATCAGATATGGTTCATATTATTGCAGCACGCAATTGAAAATACTCATGCTTTGAAGAATCATAAGTTCTTACCCCTTCAACAAACATATCTAGCAGATCATCAATTAGTGGCTGAAAATAAATATCTATATCACTACCAGGAGATCTACGACCTGGAATCAGCAATGAGATAATGAAATTTGTTTGCTTCATATACAACCATGGTGCAAAGTTATATGGGATGAGAATAACAGGCCAAATGCTATAGCTAACATTCATGGACCTAAACGGATTAAAACCATCTGTAGCTAAAGCAAGTCTAATGTTGCAACTATCAGAAGCAAACACTGGGTGCTTTTGGTCAAAATCCTTCTAGAGAGGTGAATCTGCAGGATGCCTTAGTAATCCATCTTGTATACACTCCTCATCATGCCACCTCATGTCACTTGCTATCTTAGATGACAGAAATAACCTCTGAAGCCTTCTTTTTATTGGAAAATAACGAAGAACTTTGCATGGAACCTTGTGTACACGGTTTCCATTTAAACTTATCCTTTTTGATTTCCAGCGTGACCTTTCACATGTGGGACATGCATCATACTTAGCATACTCCTTCCTAAACAAAATACAATCATTTTCACATGCATCAATTTTGATATACCCGAGTCCTAGACACTTAATTACTTTCTTTGCTTCATTGAAATTTTTTGGCAATGCCAAGCCATTAGGGAAAGCCTCCATTAGTAGATCTAGTAGCATATCAAAACTTTTATCTGTCCACCCTCCAAGCAATTTCAAGTGAAGAATTATTATTAAGAAATGCAACTTTGAGAACTTCTTACACCCTGGGTATAGCTCTTGGGTATTATCTATTGCTAACTGATTGATGGCTTCTAAATCTACATCAGTTTCATCTAAACCATTAGATACTTCAAAATCCCCTTTATCATCTAGACCACCAGCTAAGTCTTGAACCAAATTGGCTATGTCATCTTCATCTCAATTGTTTACAGCCTCTGTATCAATGTAGTCATGACTATTAATAGGCATAGAGTCTCTTTCTCCATGATAAGTCCACCTTTTGTATCCCTCTTGAAAGCCATCACATATCAAGTGCGCACGAACTTCATTTTCATCTTTCCATAGAGAATTAACACATTTTCTACAAGGACATAGAATTTTGTTCCACCTATACAATTGCTAAATGCAAACTCAATAAATCCAGCCACCCCATCAATGTAGACCTTTGTGTGCCTATGAAGATTAGGTACAAATACGATATGTTGGTACAAGGTGATTACCACAAAATAATGGTTTATAGTATATTATCAGAAATATACCTAGGTTCATTCATCACCTTTTATCCATGTTGTACCTTAATAAATAATAAGATGAAATGTACCCTTCCCAGCTTCATAATATAGGTGAAAAAATGTGGAAAAGGGGGAATCATTACAAGTATCAAAGATAAAAAACCGAATTAAGTAGATTTCCTAGTGAAGATAGTTCTAATCAATAGAATATGGAAAAGTTAAGGCTAGAGATTACCACTTACCAATGGATGTGATCCAAGAATCTGCCGTCGCCAGCTATCGACACACACTCCTCGCCAGCAGCCCGCCCACACTCGTCCTCGCGGTAGTCGCCCACACTTGCCCTCGCCGGTAGCCTGCCCACACTACTCCTCGATGGCAGTCGGCCGCTTGCGACTCGCCACTATCCCCTTCTCCTGTGATTAAAAGCATATCGATTTAATTTTGTTTTAAAAATAAATTGCATATAAAATTTTAAATAAAATAATGATGGTAAGACACAAGTGGATAGCTAAAACAATAGAACACACAATAATAATAATACTAGTAGCTGGTGCGCGCGTCGAGCGCGTAGGGAAAATTCAGAATACAAATGATAGCAATATTATATTCTTTAAGCAAGCTATACCTACATATTTTCGTGATATAAGTATTTGGCAAGATATTCATATATGTTGTAGATTATTATATCAAGATAGAAAGTAATAACAACATGATTTTAATTTACCAGATGACGTATTGGATATGTTTATCAAGTAAAAACAACAGACTTTTGTTTTACTGGATAATGAAGTAGGACACAACACACAAGCACGAACTGATGGGCAGTTGGTGCACCAAAAAAACCAAGCATCTTGGTTCAATAGTTCTTTTTTATCTGAATTTGCTAAATCCTTCGACAGTTGCATTGTCTACGAGCAACCAATTTTGCAATGAACCATCCCTGTCATATATGATGGATCTCTACAACTATGTACTACTTTCCAAATCTCTCAAGAATAGATGGTCGGTCGTCTGCCTCGATCTCATCAAAGACGTTTCGTGCTACTGCTGAAGCTGAACCCAGGAATGGAATGGTAGTCCCTCAACACATCAGTTTTCTAAGTCCAAATAATTTGATAGTGTACTACATCAACCTGAAATCAACCATGGTACTGCAATTTTCATTCTACAAATTTCAGGGATGAAACAAACAGTTCGTACTGCAATTTTCATTCACAAAATAAGCAAATGCATATTAGACTATTGGGCAGTGAGAGAAGAACCATAAACATGACATGCGATGTTGGAGATCAGGAACCAACCTTGGCTTTCGGGTCGCCACAGGGAGATTCGCGCGGAGGTGTATGAATAGGAAGAAGGGCGTGAGGCAGCGGTGGACTGGCCGTGCTCGACGAAGGGGATCAACAGCAGGATGACGACCGCTCGACAGAGGGCACTGGTGGTGGGATGGTGCCGCTCAACGGAGTCATAGAGGGCGCGACCGCGCGACTGATCGACAGAGGCCACAGGGCCGGGGCGCAGGACGATAGTTGCCAATCTCGATGGAGGGGAACATGCACAGGTCGGACGACAACCTCACTTGGAGGCGGCGGCGTCTAGGGTATAGGCTAGCTCAGCACGACGAGATTTGGACTTTGCGTACGGGTACCCGGCCGGCCGGCCGATCTACATGTTGGTCTTTTTTGTAATTAAGTCCTAACCCAATTGCCGACAAATGATCCGATGCAATTGTTTCCGAGAGACGTTGTGTCACGAATAATCATTTATACCGACAAATAGTCTACCACAATAGTTCGACATTTTTGCCGATAGTTTGTTTGACACCAAAATACTAAATACCGACAGATACTGTGATGGTAATATGTTGCGACAGACTGGCTGTCGCCAAAAGCCTATTTTTACCGACAAATGTTTGCCGCTAATTTTGTGTCATGGTATAGTGCTCCCCCTTTTTGGTGATTGATGCCAACACAAACCAAAGCAAGTATAAAGTGTAGAAATGTAACTCATTTGAATTCTGACAGACGTGCATAAGTTACTTCGAATTAAACCAATTGAAAATATTTCTAAGTATGCATCGTTGCTTTCTTCTAGTTTGACATTTTGGACACATTTGCACCACTTTGCTTGTTTTTTGCAATTTTTTTGAAAAAGTCTTTTCAAATACTTTTGTAAATAGCCAATGAAATAAGAATATGATTTCAAAAAGCATTTTTCAAGATTTTGAAAAATATCTCCCTGTTTCAAATGCTTTTCCTTTAGCTAAATAAAAGCTCCCCTGAAGAAGTTCTCCCCTTAGCAGTCAAGAGGGTTTTTGTAATAATTTCTCCCCCTTTGTGAAACATTTTTTTTGAAAACGGGGTGGTGGTGCGGTCCTTTTGCTTTGGGCCTATTAATTCTCCCCCTTTGGCATTAATCGCCAAAAATGAAGAAACTTGAGAGGCCTAGTATTCTCTCCCTCTTTGTGAAAAGGAGTGAAAGTTTATGAGAAGGGCAAAGGATAAAAGTTACCGACAGAGTCGTAGTGGAAGCCTTGCCTTTGCAGAATACTCCATTCCCCTTTCAATCTAAGACTAATCATAGAGATACTCATGGAAGCACATTAGTCTTAGCCTTGGCATAAGAAGAATAAGAAATACGCATTTGTACCAAATGAAAGAAACATGATCGAAGATATATAAATGAGCAATGTGTGCAATGTTTCAATCAAAGTTCCGAGAATCTAAGATGATTAGCTCATTCCTAAGCTTGCTAAAAGTCTTTTCATCCAGGGGCTTGGTGAAGATATCGGTTAATTGGTTGTGGGTACTAACATAAGCAATTTTGATATCCCCCTTTTGTTGGTGATCTCTCAAAAAGTGATACCGGATGTCTATGTGCTTAGTGCGGCTGTGTTCAATGGGATTATCCACCATGTGGATTGCACTCTCATTATCATATAGGAGAGGGACTTTTCTCAACTTGTAGCCATAGTCCCTAAGGGTTTGCCTCATCCAGAGTAATTGTGCACAACAATGGCCTGCAACAATATACTCGACTTCGTCGGTGGATAGAGCTACTGAGTTTTGTTTCGTTGAAGCCCAAGACACTAGGGATCTTCCCAGAAACTGACAAGTCCCTGATGTGCTCTTCCTATCAATTTTACATCCGGCATAATCGGCATTGGAATATCCAATTAGATCAAAGGTAGATCCCTTAGGGTACCATAGCCCAAACTTAGGAGTGTAAACTAAATATCTCATGATTCTTTTCACGACCCTAAGGCTTAGGATTTGCCTAGAACCTTGCACACATGCATACAGAAAGAATAATATCCGGTCGTGAAGAACATAAATAGAGTAGAGATCCTATCATCGACTGGTATACCTTTTGATTTACGGATTTACCTCTCGTGTCGAGGTCGAGATGCCCGTTTGTTCCCATGGGTGTTTTGATGGGTTTGGCATTATTCATTCCAAACTTCTTGAGTATGTCTTGAATGTACTTAGTTTGGCAGATGAAGGTACCCTCTTGAAGTTGCTTGACTTGAAATCCAAGGAAATACTTCAACTCCCCCATCATAGACATCTTGAATTTCTGTATCATAATCCTACTAAACTCTTCCCAAGATGGATTGTTAGTAGACCCAAATATAATAGCATCAACATAAATTTGGCATATAAACAAGTCTTTAGCAATAGTTTTAGTGAAGAGAGTAGGGTCAGCTTTACCAACTTTGAAGCCATTAGTGATAAGAAAGTCTCTCAAGCATTCATACCATGCTCTTGCGGCTCTCTTGAGCCCATAAAGCGCCTTTGAGAGCTTATAAACATGTGTAGGATACTCACTATCTTTAAAGCCAGGAGGTTGCTCAACATATACCTCTTCCTTGATAGGGCCATTGAGGAAGGCACTCTTCACGTCCATTTGATATACCTTAAAGCCATGGTAAGTAGGATAGGCAAGTAATATACAAATTGACTCAAGCCTAGCTACGAGTGCATATGTTTCATCAAAATCCAAACCTTCGACTTGTGAATAACCTTTTGCAACAAGTCGAGCTTTGTTCCTAGTCACCACACCATGCTCATCTTGTTTGTTGCAGAATACCCACTTGGTACCTACAACATTTTGGTTAGGACGTGGAACTAAATGCCATACCTCATTCCTTGTGAAGTTGTTGAGCTCTCCCTGCATTGCCACCACCCAATCTGGATCTCTTAGTGCATCCTCTATCCTGTATGGCTCAATAGAAGACACAAAAGAGTAATGTTCACAAAAATGAGCAACTCGAGATCTAGTGGTTACCCCCTTGTGAATGTCACCAAGAATGGAGTTGACGAGGTGATCTCTTTGTATTGCTTGGTGGACTCTTGGGTGCGGTGGTCTTTGATCTTGAATTTCTTGATCATCTTTCTTGTCTTGATCATCTTCATCTCCCCTTTAATCAATGTCCTCCTCTTGAGGTGGCTCATCGTCTTGATCTTCATCCTCTTCTTATTGAGCCATGTGCTCATCTTGAGTTGGTGGAGATGCTTGTATGGAAGATGATGGTTGATCTTGTGCTTGTGGAGGCTCTTCGGGTTCTTTTGGACACACATCCCCAATGGACATATTCCTTAGCGTGACATACAGAGCCTCTTCATCATCTAACTCATCAAGATCAACTTGCTCCACTTGGGAGCCATTAGTCTCATCAAAAATAATGTGACAAGAAACTTCAACTAATCTAGTGGACTTGTTGAAGACTCTATATGCCCTTGTGTTTGAGTCATAGCCAAGTAAAAAGCCTTCTACTGCTTTAGGAGCAAATTTAGAATTTCTACCTCTCTTAATAAGAATAAAGCATTTGCTCCCAAAAACTCTAAAATAAGAAACATTGGGCTTTTTACTAGTGAGGAGTTCATATGATGTTTTCTTGAGGATTCAGTGAAGGTAAAGTCGGTTGATGGAGTAGCAAGCGGTGTTAATCGCCTCCGCCCAAAATCGATCTGGTGTCTTGTATTCATCAAGCATGGTCCTTGCCATATCCAAAAGAGTTCTATTCTTCCTCTGCACAACACCATTTTGTTGAGGTGTGTATGGAGAAGAGAACTCATGCTTGATGCCCTCCTCCTCAAGAAATCCTTCAATTTGAGAGTTCTTGAACTCCGTTCCATTGTCGCTTCTAATTTTCTTGATTCTGAATCTGAACTCATTTTGAGCCCGTCTTAAGAATCTCTTTAAGGTCTCTTGGGTTTGAGATTTTTCCTGCAAAAAGAATACCCAAGTGAAGCGAGAATAATCATCCACAATGACAAGACAATACTTACCCCCGCCGATGCTTATGTAAGCGATCGGGCCGAATAGATCCATGTGGAGTAGCTCAAGCGGCCTTTCGGTTGTCATGATATTCTTGTGTGGATGATGAGCTCCAACTTGCTTCCCTACTTGACATGCTCTACAAATCCTATCTTTCTCAAAATGAACATTTGTTAGCCCTAAAATGTGTTCTCCCTTTAGAAGCTTGTGAAGATTCTTCATCCCAACATGAGCAAGTCGGTGATGCTAGAGCCAGCCCATATTATTCTTAGCAATTAAGCTAGTGTCTAGTTCAACATTGTTATCATTGAAATCAACTAAATATAGCTGACCATCTAACACTCCTGTTGGGGGCCTGCTTCATCGCCGAAGGTCCTCTAAGCACAAACACCTTCGGAAGGTTAGCACATAACCAAACCCAGCGCGAACGTACACACCGAAGCTACGATCCAAGGAACTTCGGCATAGCGACATGCCTTGAGACGAAGGGCTGCACCGACTTAAAGAGGAAAATACCAATCAGTCCACGATAATTTGTGTCATGATTGTAACTAGTCATCGAGGACATAAATGTAATTTTGATCGGGCTGCGTCCCGTGCCTATAAATAGGTGAACAGTATCCCCATACTGTTACGCTAACTTGTATTCACTCATGCATCACGCTCGGAATTTTGCCTTCTGTCAAGCCGAAGGTACAAATGTAATTCAATATTGTTTTAGTTTATCCATGATAATATAATAAAGATATATTAACAATGTCATATGATTATTCATGTTGTCTCTTATATTTTATATGTTTCTTCTTTCATTAACATATATTACGATGATGAAGGTACGTCCTTCATGACCTTCGTCTAAAGAACATTATATCCCAAGGGAGATAATGCTTCGAAGGACGAAGGGCTTTAACCTTTAACATTTTGTGTTGCCTTGTTCTTAACTCATAGTATTTGAGAGCAAGTCCCCAACATTGGTGCCCACCTCTGGTGAACTCACTTCCACTCTTGAGCAGATGGCTTCGTTCAACAACCAAGTTGTAGCACCTTTGGCTACGAAGCTGGTGCTCCCGATAACAGGCGGTTCAAGTTCAGAACCGGCTAACAAGAAGTAGAAGAAGGAAGCGCAGAGAAGGGTGCAACATGTTGGGGTGCAGGGACCCTTCATCAAGTCCAAATGGTCCCACATCCCAATCACCTTCTCCCAGGAGGACCTTCATCTCAAAGATTACCATCACAATGATGCTATGGTCATATCTTGTGTCATCAAGGGATTATTGGTCCATAATGTTCTGGTTGACATAGGCAGTGCAATGGATATCATATTTGCTAAGGCCTTCAGACAGATGCAAGAGCCAGAAGACAAGATTCATGATGCTACACACCCTCTTTGTGGCTTCGAAGGAAGCAGATTGTTGCACTTGGTAAAATCACAATGTCAGTTACCTTCGGCTACGTCCACAACACAAGGACTGAACAAGTTATCTTTGACATTGTTGACATGGAATACCCCTACAATGTAATCATTGCTCGAGGGACACTCAATGCCTTCGAAGCAATACTTCATCCAGCATATTTATGCATGAAGATACCTTCGGAACAAGGGCCCATTGCTGTCCTTGGGAGTCAAGAAGCTGCCAGAAGGGCTGAAGGGAATTGGACAGATTCAAAGGCAATCCATAACATAGATGGAGCCGAAGCCTGTCAGCAGTACAAATAGAAAAGAGAGAAGGCTGCTTCGGCGGACCAGCCGAAGCCTATGCTTCTATGTCAAGACATAGCAGAACAAAAGGTACTGCTGGGGTCACAGTTATCTGATGAGCAAGAGAAGACTTTGTTAAGATTTTTATTCAACAACAAAGATGTCTTTGCTTGGTCAGCCAATGATCTCTGTGGTGTCAACAGAGATGTTATTGAACATTCACTCAATGTGGATCCATCCTTCAGGCCAAGAAAACAAAGGCTTCGGAAGATGTCTGAAGACAAAGTTGAAGGTGCTCGGAATGAAGTGAAGAGACTTCTTAGTGCTAATGTCATCAGAGAGGTGAAATACCCAGAATGGCTAACCAACATTGTTATGGTGAAGAAGGCTAATGGTAAATGGAGAATGTGTATTGATTTCACAGATCTCAACAAGGCATGCCCAAAGGATGAGCTCCCATTGCCAAGAATAGACTCTCTAGTAGATGCAGCAGCTTCTTCAGAGCTCATGAGTCTATTGGATTGTTACTCAGGCTATCATCAAATTTGGATGAAGAAGGAAGACGAGCCGAAGACTAGTTTTATAACTCCCAGTGGCACCTATTGCTACCTTCGAATGCCTGAGGGGCTCAAGAATGCTGGGGGAAGCTTCAGCAGAATGACAACCAAGGTCCTTCATTCTCAAATAGGCAGGAATGTACTGACCTATGTGGATGATATCATAGTGAAAAGCACGAAGCAAGAAAATCATTGCCGATTTGCAAGAGACATTTGCTAATTTCAAGCAAGTTGGCCTGAAGTTAAATCCAGAAAAGTGTGTTTTTGGAGTGAAGAAGGGCAAGTTTCTTGGCTATTTGGTATAAACGAAGGGGATTGAAGCCAACCCGAGCAAGATTGAAGCTATCCTTCGGATGGAGCCGCCAAGCACAAAGAAGGGGGCCCAACGGCTGGCAGGAAGACTGACATCATTAAACAGATTCATATCCAGATCAGCAGAAAGAAATTTACCATTCTTTGAAATACTGAAGTCAGCCGAAGTTTTTCAATGGGGTCCGGCTCAGCAAAAAGCCTTCGAAGAGTTGAAGCAATACTTGATCGATTTAACAACATTAACTCCACCTTCGCCAGGGGCTCCATTGCTCTTATATGTGGCAGCTTCGCACTCTGCGGTAAGTGTGGCGCTTGTACAAGAGAAGCTAGATGGCCAAATCAAAAGGCAGGCCCCAGTATACTTCATCTCCGAAGTTCTAAGTTTATCAAAGAAAAACTATACAGAATTGGAGAAGGTGTTGTATGCTGTGTTAATGGCCTCCAGGAAGCTTTGGCATTGTTTTCAAGCATATCACATAATTGTTCCTTCATCACAGCCTCTGAAGGACATAATGAGGAACAGAAGCTACTGGAAGGATTGGAAAATGAGCTGTGGAGCTTAATGAATTCAGTATTGGCTATGTACATAGATCCTCAATTCAGTCCCAGGCATTAGCATACTTCATTGCTGATTGGACGCCAGGGGCTCAGGAAGAAGAAAAAATAAAGACGCCGAAGCTTGGACAGTTTTCTACGATGGCTCCTGGGGAACCTTCGGCGCAGGAGCAACTGCTGTCCTAGTTGCACCTTCTAAAGTCAGAACATGTTATGCAGCAAAGCTTGACTTCAGTTGTACAAATAATATTGCTGAATATGAAGCACTTCTGTTGGGGCTTCAGAAGTTAAAGGCAATGGGAATAAGAAGGGCCATCCTTAAAACTGACTCTCCAGTCATTTTTGGTCATATTGACAAAAGTAGCATGGCCAGAGACCCGAAGCTTGAAAAATATTTGGACACAATTCGAAGGCTCGAAGCTTCTTTCGAAGGATTTTCTGTTAAGAATATTCCAAGAGGGGAAAATGAGCATGCTGATCTGTTAGCCAAGTCAGCGGCACATGGGCTCCCACTACCTTCGGAAGTATTTTTTGAGACAATAAAAGCACCTTCGGTTGAACTTATGGAAAGAGCAGTGCTTGCAATTTCCCCCTGTACATAGTGAAGATTGGAGGACTGAAATTATATCTTTCCTCCAAGGTAATTGTCTTTCAGATGACGAAGCTTATAATAAGAGAATGGAAGCAAGGACAAGACCGTATGTGATAATAGAAGGGGAATTGTATAAACATGGAGTATGTTCTCCACTCCTCAAGTGTTTATCCAGAGCCGAAGGTATTGAATTAATGAAGGAGATACATGCAGGTCTGTGTGGATCTCATATTGGATCTAGGACCTTGCTGGGAAAAGTGTTTAGACAAGGATTTTATTGGCCGAAGGCAGCTTCGGATGCAGCAGAGCTAGTTCAAAAATGTGAAAATTGTCAAAAATGTGCAAGAGACCAGAAGCAACCTTCATCTCTCACCCAGCTAATACAGCCTACTTGGCCATTGCAAAGATGGGGCCTGGATTTGTTAGGACCACTTCCACCAGCGCAAGGTAATTTGAAATATGTTGTGGTGGCTGTAGAATATTTTTCTAAGTGAATTGAAGCAAAGCCTTTGGCTACAATAACTTTGGTTACAGTCCAGAAATTCTTCTGGCAAAATATTGTTTGTTGCTTCGGCGTGCCGAAGGCTCTGTGGACAATGGAACACAGTTTGATGCTGAAATGTTCAAAGATTTCTGTGACCAAATTGGCACGAAGATTCATTTTGCATTAGTAAGGCACCCAGAATCAAATGGATTGGTAGAAAGAGCAAATGGCATTATAATGACAGGAATAATGAAGCTAATCTTCAATCAGCCCAGAGGAAAGTGGCCAGATGAGTTGATTAAAGTAGTGTGGAGCCACAATACAACCACATCAAGATCAATAGGTTTTACACCTTTCAAACTATTATTTGGAGACAAAGCTATAACTCCAGAAGAAGCTAAAGCAGGGTCAATAAGAACAGCAGCTTCGACAAAAGACGAAGCTGATTATCACGTAGCAAAAGATACTATAGAGGGGACCAGACTTCAGGCTGTGGAAAACATCAATAAATATCAAGACGAAACAATAAAATGGCGTGACAGAAAAGTTCGGTTGAAAAATATTAAGCCATGGCATTTGGTGCTTCGGAGAGTGGCCAATCCGGACACAGTGGGCAAATTGCAACTGAAGTGGAAGGACCTTTTTTGGTGGTATCTTCGTCGAGGCCCGGTTCTTACAGATTGAAGGATATGGACGGCAATGACATACCCAGATCTTGGAATGCTGATGAGCTTCGGCGATATTATGTGTAATTTGATGTAATCTTTTTTCATTTTTTTCTATGGCACCCTTTTCCTTTCCAAAGGGAGAGAAAGGTTTTTAGAAGGTCATAGCTTGTAATTTTTCCTTTCTTATTTAGCTCCACGAGAGCCAAATCCCCCAAAAAGGATGTAAAATGTAAAATCTGGGCATGCACCATCGAGTGCAAAGAAAAAAAGGGGAAAACAGGGAGAAGCTCGAAAGTCGTCCCCAAGGGGATGCAGAGCATTACGAAGCTACAAAAAGTCGTTCCTAAGGAAGCGCATCGTAAGTTTTCTGCTCAAAAGTCATTCCAAAGGGAATGCAGAGCCAAATACCGTGGAAATAGAAGGCGAAGAAGTTCAAAAGTCGTTCCTAAGGGGATGCATAACTTATACCGCTGAAATAGAAGGCGAAGAAGTGCAAAGTCGTTCCTAAGGGGATGCAGAACTTATACCACCGAAATAGAAGGTGAAGAAGCTCAAAAGACGTTCCTAAGGGGATGTAGAGCTTAAGACTCAAAAGTCGTTCCTAAGGGGATGCAGAGTCTGGGTGTGGCTTCGGGTGTGTTTGGACATTCATTTGCATGTTACATTACATCATTCATTGCATTTATAAACATTCATGTAGACATTCGTAGGTTCATCATCATCATCATCATAACATAAAACACAGACATCTACTTCAGCTTGGACGACAATGCTTCGATAAGCATAAAGAAGCAAAGATACGCTTAGTTGTGTACGAAAAGAAGGGAGGGTGTCTTTCGCCTTCGGCTCAAAAGATACAAGTTTCGTCCACATCAAAGCAATTCATACACGGATGGAAAGGTAAAAATATATTACAAGGTATGGACAAATTTACAGAGTAATGTTTGATTCCTAAATTACAGTATCTTTTACAAAGATAATTCAAATGTCTCTAGAGCTTTCTGCAGCAGCTTCATCAGTATCCGTCAAGCTTCGGATCATTGACCTTCGACATCGTCATCTTGTACATAACAAAGCAGTATAAGGTAAAAAGTAATCTCAGGAGAAGGTAAGCAACAGGTACAAGTTTAATACCGGCTTAAGATGACTTCGAGCTTCGTCACCAGCTAAGTCC
The DNA here is from genome assembly GCA_029449295.1 of Zea luxurians. Classification (NCBI taxonomy): domain Eukaryota; kingdom Viridiplantae; phylum Streptophyta; class Magnoliopsida; order Poales; family Poaceae; genus Zea; species Zea luxurians. The sequence goes on along the minus strand of JAOPSE010000005.1, from coordinate 45,301,312 downwards.
CTCCCACCCTTCATCCAAATTTGTGTTATAAATATATTCCCAATACTTCGGGCTAGGCTGGGGATATCAGCTAGATCCGCTGGTGATAAACTGAAATTCGACCTGTTTACAATCTTTCCGTGCGTGCAACCAGCCTTCATAAAAGCTATAGCCTATAGCTGTGCCGCGAGAAGCCAATAGGGCACAGAAGTCACCATGCCCAGCTATAACTTCATCAAGCGCCTCAACTTCGCTCTCAATATGTTCGAAGGTGCTTGGCAGGTCTTCAACCGAAGGTTCAAATTTTTCAGAGCTGGCCCCCACTGAGTTGAAGACCTGTTTCAGCTGTTGCACGCACCGGTTGCCGAAGTTCAAGCATTTGTCCTGAAGCTCTTTTAAGGATTTTTGCAGATTCAAACTTTTCTCGACTTTGGCTTCAAGCTTCGCATCAAAATTCTTCTTTTCTTGCTCGAGGCTTTTTGATTTTTGGAGGAGTTCATCGTTTAATCTGGCAACTTTGGCTTGGGCTTCTGCCAATGAACCCTCCATTGACTAAAGAAGGAAATCTTTCTTTTCTAGAGAAGCTTCATGGTCTTTGATTTTCTTTTCCAAGCCCTCAATTATAATTTCATTTTTTTATCTTCGAGGTCTTGTTGCATTCTCAACGCTTTACTCAGCAACATACTCTATGCAAAATAACCTTCATCAGAAATCTTTGCTTCATCGCAAAACAATAAAAAGTTGAGGAAAAACTTTACCTTAAAATTGGAATAGAATAAGCTGCCGACGATATGCTGTCGTCGGTAGCTGCTGATGTCAGCTTCAAGCTTCGGAAAACCAACACTCTTCGACAGAGTGCTGATAATCTTCGCCCCAGTACGGTCTCGAATACATCCTAAGGCTTCTTTGTTAATTCCGCCAAAGAGCATGGCTCCTGGCTGGTAGCCACAGGATATAGCATACTCCTGCAGCTCCTCCTTCTCAGCCTTGGATAATTCTTGACCAATTAGATTTTGAAAGTTGAAGCCTTTTTCTTCTGAAGTATCTTTGGCAATTTCTTTCCCTTTCTTAGGCACTGCAGCCAGGACTTCTTCTGTAGCCGCAACAGTCTCCTCCACAGCCAAATCCAAGAGCACTTTATCAATAGCAGATAATGTACTCTCCAGATTAGTAGCTTCGGCAGTCGCAGCTTCGACAGAAGTAGCAACTTCGACAGCTGGTGTCATTTTTGATGCTGAGGCCAGCGGTGGCGTTTTCTCAATGGCTTGCATAACAGTAATAATTCTTCGCTTTTTTGGCCCAACCGCCTTTTTCTCTGCCGAAGGCTCGTCCTTCTTTTGTAAAAGCTTCGTCAGTTGCGGCCCCAGAGGACTTAGCAGCTTGATAGGTAAGGATTCGGTCATTACCTTTAAAATTTTTTCTACTTCGGTAGCAGAAGGCGTCGAGGGAGCTTCCTCTTCTATCTCAGCCATCTTCGGCTCTGGAGTTGCAGTTTTTCTCTTCTTCGAGGTCGCCACCTTCGGCTCAGGACTGGATTTTCTCTTTTTTAAAGTTTTTCGTCTTCTTTTACCATCCTAGCAGCCTGTCTGCTCAGAACACTGACAACCCTTTTTCTCTTTGGCCCTTCGGCACCCTTGCTTAGTCGTTCATAGTCAGGGTATTCAAAGTTTAAAGCATCCATTACCCGATTCAACCTTCGTTTTGGTCGGGTGCCGAAGGCTGGAGTCATCAGTTGATCTTCTTTTTTGGTATAATTGCCCAAAATTTTGTTGCACATAGTCTCAATCATTTCTAGCCACTCTTGGCAAGGCTCTTTGAATTGTTTCTCAAACTTGAAGCGATAGGGCAATCGAACAAGTTCATTCTTCTTCCTTGTTCCTTTCAGCTTCGGCATACTCCATTCACTCAACGTTGGAGACACCCTGTTGCCTAGATATTCTTGCACTAGATCCTTGGTGCTGATATGTTTAGCCACCACTCTGAATTCTGCTACGGCCAGGTGGCATGGTGACCCTGGCTTCATATTGCACAAGGGTCTGGTCATCCCGAAGCTTAAACTCAGTGGGCTCATGACCATCGTCTTCAACTTCTCCCTCTTCTTCTCATCGGCCTTGATATAAAACCACTCATTCTTCCAGCCAGTTGGCCACTTGGTGCGATAGCTGAGGACCGGAGCCTTTGTATCTTTGCGATACGCGAAGTTATAGCAACAAAAATTTTCATGTAGCCCGTCTTCTCTGGCCTTCGTTTGGTAATGCAGCTCATGCACTCGGCAAAAAGCTTCAGCATTTGGGTCCATCCCCTGGCTTCGAAGGGCCCAGATGAAAATGCTGAGCCTAACGATGGCGTTAGGGGTCAGCTGATGAAGAAAGATTTCATAATTATCCAAAATTTCTCCAATCATCTCGTTCAAAGGAAACCTTAATCCTGCCCTAAAAAAGCTTTTGAAAACCACTACTTCGTTGTCCTTCGGCTCTGGAGTGGTTTCTTCTTTGGCAAAACGAATAAGCTTCTTTTCAGTTTCTCCGAAGTAACCTAGCTTCATCATCATGGGCATGTCGGCTTCAGACAAAGTAGATTTTTCAAAATCCAAGTGGCTAGGTTCTGACGGGATCAGAATGCTATAATCCTCTTCTTCTTCATCAGCGTTTTCTTCCTCAACATCAACTTGTTCAACTTTGGCAGTAGGTGCGCCTTCTTCAATGGCTCCCTCCGTCACAACTAGGCCCGATTGTCTACTTCGGAGATCGGAGCTGTCTCGGTGGCTTCAGTCTCCTCTCCTTCACGGGTCACCCTCGCAGTCGAGCATACTCTAGCCATCTGATGATGAATTCTTTGCAGTTTTTACGAAGCTGCTGTTTTTTACAGTTTTGACGAAACTAATTCAAAGTGACGGTTTGCTTGAGAATGCAGTGAAAAAGCTTCGGCTATGGTTAAATTTTTCAACATCACAACAGTGCAATGACAATGAATGCTGTGGTAATTTCACACATACCCGTCTGTTTATATAGTGCTGCAGGTGGGAAGGTGAATCGCCAAGTCGCCCGCACCCGCCGAACAGTCACCCGTACCCACTGAATGGTGGACCACTACCCGCTACATGGTGGGCCACCTCGCGCCCGGAATACTTCAATCGTTTCTCGGCAACGAGTTTAGGGAAGGTGTTTTTCGGACCTTCGGCATTCCAAAGCCTTGAAGATTTTTTCACAGATCAAGCTCGTTATGAGAAACGATCTAGCACTGCGAAGGGGTTACTGTTGGGGGCCTGCTTCGTCACCGAACGTACACGCCGATAGCTACGATCTAGGGAGCTTTGTCTAAGCACAAACACCTTCGGAAGATCAGCACATAACCAAACCCAGCGCGAACGTACACGCCGAAGCTACGATCCAGGGAGCTTTGGCATAGCGACATGCCTTGAGATGAAGGGCTGCACCGAGTTAAAGAGGAAAAGACCAATCAGTCCACGATAATTTGTGTCATGATTGCAACTAGTCATCGAGGACATAAATGTAATTTTGACCGGACTGCGTCCCGTGCCTATAAATAGGTGAACAATATCCCTGTACTGTTCACGCTGACTTGTATTCACTCGTGCATCACGCTCGAAATTTTGCCTTCTGTCAAGCCGAAGGTACAAATGTAATTCAATATTGTTTCAGTTTATCCATGATAATATAATAAAGATATATTAACAATGTCATATGATTATTCATGTTGTCCCTTATATTTTATATGTTTCTTCTTTCATTAACATATATTACGATGATGAAGGTACGTCCTTCATGACCTTCGTCTAAAGAACATTATATCCCAAGGGAGATAATGCTTCGAAGGACGAAGGACTTTAACCTTTAACATTTTGTGTTGCCTTGTTCTTAACTCATAGCATTTGAGAGCAAGTCCCCAACAACTCCCTTAAAGGCTACTGAATCATCACTTCTTCTAAAGACAGTAACACCAACTTCAGTAAAAAGACAGTTGTAACCCATTTTGCATAATTGAGAAACAGAAAGCAAGTTTTAATCTAAAGAATCTACAAGAAAAAACATTGGAAATGGAATGGTTAGGGGATATAGCAATTTTACCCAATCCTTTGACCAAACCTTGATTCCCATCCCCGAATGTAATCGCTCTTTGGGGATCATCATTTTTCTCATATGAGGAGAACATCCTTTTCTCCCTTGTCATGTGGTTTGTGCACCCGCTATCGATTATCCAACTTGTCCCACCGGATGCATAAACCTACAAAAAAATTTAGGCCTTGTTATTAGGTACCCAAATGGTCTTGGGTCCTTTTACATTAGAAACAAGCACCTTGGGTACCCAAACACAAGTCTTGGGACTTTTGTGTTTGCCCCAAACACATATTTCGCAACTACTTTGCCTAATTTGTTAGTTAGCACAAAATATGCATCAAAAGTTTTGAATGAAATGCTATGTTCATTTGATGCATTTGCAATTTTCTTTTTAGGCATTTTGATATGAGTTGAATGCCTAGAGCTAGAAGTCTCATTACTATACATGTAAGCACGATGGGAAACAATATTATATTTTCTAGCATGAATTTTCCTAATTTTGTGCTCAGGATAGTTTCTCAGGATATAAAATGTAACCCTCTCTATTCTGAAGCATGGGAGCCTTACCCTTAACAAAATTAGATAGTCTGTTTTTGAGGGTATTAAGCTTGATGTTGCTTTGGCTCCCTTGTTGAAAACCAATGCCATCCTTAATGCCAGGGCGTCTCCCATTGTAAAGCATACTACGAGAAAATTTAAATTTTTCATTTTCTAACTCATGCTCGACAATTTTAGCATTTAATTTAGCTATGTAATCATTTTGTTCTTTAATCATGGCAAGGTGATCATCCATAGCATCAATATTAACATCTCTACATCAAGTGCAAATTGTGACATGTTCAACAGTAGATGTAGAAACATTGCAAGCATTCAATTCTTCAATCTTAGCAATTAAACTTGCATTTTCGGTTCTAAGACAAGAAATTGAATTATTGCAATCATTAAGCTCTTTAGATGAATTTTCACATTTTCTACTTCAAGAGCATAAGTATTTTTTAGTTTAACAAACTTCTTATTTTCCTTAACGAGCAAGTCTTCTTGGCATTCCAAGAGATCATCCTTCTCGTTAATGGTTTATATCAATTCATTTATCTTTTTCTTTTGATCCTTGGTAAGGCTTGCAAAAAGAGAAGTTAAATCATCATTATCATCACTAGAGCTACCCTCATCTTTGGATGTAGTATATTTGGGGGTATCTCTAGAATGTACCTTCTTCTTTTTGCTCTCCTTAGCCATGAGGCATTTATGACCGATGTTGGGGAAGAGAAGGCCCTTGTTGACGACGATGTTGGTAGCGTCCTCGTCGTCGGAGGAGTCGGTGGAGCTCTCGTCGGAGTCCCATTCCTGCCCCACGTGCGCCTCACAACCCTTCTTCTTGTTGTAATATCTTTTCTTATCCATCTTCTTCCTCTCTTTATTATCATCATCCTTGTCACTGTCACTGTCACTTGTATATGGACATTTTGCAATAAAGAGACCAGACTTACCACACCTATAGCACACCCTTTTGGAACGGGGTTCATAGTCCTTCCCCTTCCTTTGTTTGAGGATTTATCGAAAGCACTTGATGATAAGAGCCATCTCCTCGTTGTCGAGCTTGGAGGCGTCGATTGGGAATCTACTTGGTGTAGACTCTTCTTTCTTCTCTTCCATTGCTTTGAATGCAACAGTTTGTACCTCGGGTGTGGAGGTGGCGCCTTGCTCCAAATTAACAATGTGTTTGGAGTCTTTGATCAGAAGTTCAAAGCTCACAAACTTGCAAATGAATTGGGAGACATATGTTTATATCTAGGATCTCCACGAATTAATTGAACTTGAGTGGGATTACGAAAAACAAGAGATCTAAGAATAACCTTGACCATTTTATGGTCATCCAACTTGGTGCTCCCGAGGTTGCGCACTTGGTTGACCATCGTCTTGAGCCTGTTGTACATTACTTGTGGCTCCTCTCCTTTGCTGAGGACGAATCGACCGAGTTCTCCCTCGATCGTTTCACGCTTGGTGATTTTGGTCACCTCGTCCCCTTCATGCGCTGTCTTGAGTACGTCCCAAATTTCTTTGGCATTTTTCAACACTTGCACCTTGTTCTCCTCTCGACACAAGGAAGCGAGGAGTATAAAGGTTGCTTGGGAATTAAAATGCCTTATTTGGGCGGCCTCATCGGAGTCGTAGTCCTCGTCGCCCACCTGTGGTGCCTGCGCTCCAAACTCAACAATATCCCATATACTTTCGTGGAGTGAGGATAGATGGTGCCTCATTTTGTCACTCCACATGCAATAATATTCACCATCAAAGCATGGTGGTTTGCCTAGGGGTACGGAAAGTAGAGGAGCGCGTTTAGGAATACAAGGATAGCGAAGAGGCATCTTACTATACTTCTTATGCTCTTGGCACTTTGAAGTGGTAGACTCGTCGCCGGAGGTGGAAGGTGATGAAGTGTTAGTCTTGTAGTAGACCGCTGTCTTCATTTTATTTTTCTTCTTGCCACCCTTCCAATGTGACTTGATGGAGCCATCAGATTCTTCTTTGTGCTTGTCGCCGACCTCCTTCGATGGAGTTCGTTCATTGTTCTTCCTTCCCGAGGCTTCGTGCTTTTCGCCGGTGACCATATCCCTCTTGGAGTGTTCTCCCAACATCACTTCGAGTTGTTAAACTCTAATGAAGCACCAGGCTCTGATACCAATTGAAATTCGCCTAGAGGGGGAGTGAATAGGCGAAACCTAGAAATTATAAACTTTGAACATGCACTATGCCCGGGGTTAGGGTTAGAAATAAATTCGGAGTGTGGAAGATTGTTCCTCTTGCTATGGGTTGCTCAATCAATGCGGATAACCTTGGGAGCAAACTTAAATCAATATGAGCAAGGGAACTTTAGAGAGAGGAGAGGGGAGAAACAAATCAAGTGAAGATCAACACAAATGAACACGGTGCTTTTTTTCCCGAGGTTCGGTTCCAAAGAACCTAGTCCACGTTGAGGAGGCCACGAAGGTCGGGTCTATTCCAACCCTTTCCCTCTCTCAATCGGTCACTTAGACCGGTTGAGTGCTTCTTCTTAATCTCACGGGTCACTAAGACCCCACAAGGATCACCACACAATTAGGTGTCTCTTGCTAGCTTTACAAAGCACTTAGAAGAAATAGAGTAAGGAGAAGAAACCAATGCAAGCAACAAGAGCAACAAAGAAACACAAATGACCCTCTCTCAAGTCACTAAGCACTTGAGTTGATTTTGGAACTTGGAGAGGATTTGATCCTTTGATTGTGTCTCAGAGTGTATGTCTTTGCTCTAGTATTGAATGTGAAGGTCTGAAAACTTGGATGGCTTGAATAGAGGTGGTTGGGGGTATTTATAGCCTCCAACCACTTCCTAGCCGTTGGCTGAGTTTGCTGTTGATGGGCATATCAGACAGTTCGGTGGTGCACCGGACATTGTATTGTTCATTGTCCGACACGTGCCATGTCAGCCAACCGTTGGGGTTTGGAGCATTTGACCGTTGAAGTCCTTTGTCCTCTTGTGGCGCCGGACAGTCCGGTGCGTTCTGACTTTGCAATTCTGACTTCTGACTTTTGCTATGTTCACTGTACCCATGTCAGCGCAGTCGACCGTTGGCGAAGTTGACCGTTGCTCCGTTGGCACACCGGACAGTCCGGTGAATTATAGCAGACGCATGCTGAGAAAACCCGAGAGCGGCCAGTTCGTGAGGTGCCTCAGCTTGGGCACCATATAGTGTCCGGTGCACACTAGACAGTGTTTGGTGCACTGCTAGCTGCACCATTTACTTGTTTTTGCCCCATACTTTGTAGAGTTCCCCAACTCATTTTCTTTGTTGGTTTATGTTAAACTTTATGCACATGAGATAAATGACAAATAGGCAAACTAGTTAGTCCACGTGGTTTGTGATGGACGTCAAACACCAAAATCGATTAAAGGAAATGTTGAGGCCATTCCCTTTCAATCTCCCCCTTTTTGGTGATTGATGCCAACACAAACCAAAGAAAATATAAAGTGTAGAAATATAACTCGTTTGCATTTTGACAGACGTGCATAAGTTACTTCGAATTAAACTAATTGAAAATATTTCTAAGTATGCATGGTTGCTTTCTTCTAGTTTGACATTTTGGACACATTTGCACCACTTAGCTTGTTTTTGCAAATCTTTTGAAAAAGTCTTTTCAAATACTTTTGTAAATAGCCAATGGAATAAGAATAGAGTGAGGAGAAGAAACCAATCTAAGCAACAAGAGCAACAAAGAAACACAAATGACCCTCTCTCAAGTCACTAAGCACTTGAGTTGATTTTGGAACTTGGAGAGGATTTGATCCTTTGATTGTGTCTTGGAGTGTATGTCTTTGCTCTAGTATTGAATGTGAAGGTCTGAAAACTTGGATGGCTTGAATGGAGGTGGTTGGGGGGTATTTATATCCTCCAACCACTTCCTAGCCATTGGCAGAGTTTGCTGTCGATGGGCACACCGAATAGTCCGGTGGTGCACCAAACATTGTACTGTTCATTGTCCGGTGCGTGCCACGTTAGCTAACCGTTGGGGTTTGGAGCGTTTGACCATTGAAGTCCTTTGTCCTCTTGCGGCACCGGACAATCCGGTGGCACACCGGATAGTCCGGTGCGTTCTGACTTTGCAGTTCTAACTTCTGACTTCTGACATCTGCTCTGTTCACTGTACCCTTATTAGTGCAGTCGACCGTTGGAGAAGTTGGTCGTTGCTCCATTGGCGCACCGGACAGTCCGGTGGCACACCGCACAGTCCGGTGAATTATAGCGGACGCGCGCTGAGAAAACACGATAGCGACCGGTTTGTGAGGTGCCTCGGCTTAGGCACCAGACAGTTCCGGTGCACACCGGACACTGTCCAGTGCGCCGCTGGCTGCATCAATTACTTGTTTTCCCCATACTTTGTAGAGTTCCTCAACTCATTTTCTTTGTTGGTTTATGTAGAACTTTATGCACCTGAGATAAATGACAACTAGGCAAACTTGTTAGTCCACGTGGTTTGTGATGGACGTCAAGCACCAAAATCGATTATAGGAAATGTTGAGGCCATTCCCTTTCAGGTGGTTGTAGCAAGACCATAGGGGAGGACACGTCGGTGGGGAAACTAGATGGCAAGTGAATAGAGTAGAAGGGGACAGAGCTGTCACAGCGAGCGAGCATGACACATCATAAGGTGTTGTATGGTGAGCCCCTAGGGGCCGAACTCTAAAGAATAGTTGTTGTCACTGGTGTAGCAACGAACCGAGAGAAGGGGATGGATCATATGGAGAAGGACGTTGTTAAGGTAGAATGGTCCTGGAAGAACCGAGGCACCTACTGATGTGAGCGGGAGGGTGGGACCGTTCCGCACGACGTTAGAGGGATGAGAGGGATGGGGAGGATTAGAGTGAGATAACAACCCGGTGGTAGGAGTGATGTGGAAGGATGCTCCGGAGTCAACCACCCAATTGGTGGGAGAGAGGGGGTGGCGAAGGCACGGATGCGAGGAGAGAGACAGAGTAGGGGCACTGACAGAGCCAGTAGGAGGTGAGGGAGACAACAAGGTCTCGATCGTCAGGGAGGCAATCGCACCGCTGGGAAAAACAAGCGACCTATGCGCGTGGTAGCCCGCCTAAGGATGGAGTTCGACGCAATCACAAAGAACAGGATTCATGGCTCGATCGAAGGCCACAAAAATGCCCTGGACAAGCTGTCTGTTATGAAGGAAGACACACGCATACACGGGACCTAGGATGGGAGTCGCGATGGAGGTAGGAGTCCCAGAAGTGAACTTAGAGGTGCGGAGGATGGTGGAACACCATAGAAGGATGTCAATAATGGAACCGGCTGAGGGGGATATGGCCAAGGAGCCCATGTTGACGAGCCTGGCCTAATGAAGGGATGCGATAGAACGATATTGGGCAAGGCAGGACAGGGAAGTCATGGGGGGCGACGCAGGCGGTGCCATCTGGGGAAGGAGTGGGGAGGGGGCCAGGGCGGGAGAGAGAACCTAGGAGAGGTGAGCGCGCGCTCCATGACACGCTAGCGAGGAGAGAACATGAGAAGGGTTGCACTATGATGCAGGTTGCTTGCCTGCTCCCATGTCTAGGGGAGACCACAAGCCACGAGACGAGCAGGGAGTCAACGACATGGTTGCTTCCGATCGAGGGAGACGAGTCAGATATGATGAGCGCTAGCGTGGGCGAGTGCATGCGTGAGCTGACGCTGACGCTATGGCATGGCGACGAGAGCCCACAACATTGCTCGACAGTGCGGAACGACGTCGGAGTGGAGGATGGTGTCGTGCCGACGAGCTGGAGCACACGTGATGGCACAGGGACACGTGCACAAGAGGCAGAACAAGGGACACACTGGTCGCCTGGTGGCTTGAGGTGGTTGGGGGTGAGGAGCTCGGCGGGGGTGGGCTGCCGGCGACGAGCAAGCCACTTGGGTGGGGCGCAGCGCGACGTGACCAGACATGGGGAGGCGCAGACCGGTGGCAGTGCGTCCGACCAGGAGGAGCGACCGGGCGTGGAGCAGACAATAGTGGGACAACAGATTGAGGCGTGTCGGGCGACTAGAAGTGCAGGGCGGATGCGTCGATGGGGCGGTGTTGCGTCATCCGGGGCGGCGGTGCCGTGACTAGGGAGGGTGGGTCACCGGGGGGGGGGGAGACTGGCAGCGGACATAGTGGTCAGTGGCTGGGTGGGAGGGAAGAAGAGAAAAAGAATTGGAGAGACCTAAACCTAGCTATGGTACCAAGTTGGAGGTCGTTCTCCACATGCTTCGTGCGCTATTGTTGCACTGGGTTGGTGGAAGGGTAGACGCGCTGATGTTGTTGTAGTAGACGAGCGTGGTGTGCACTAGGGGGTTGTGGAGATCCTAGAGCAACTAATGGAGCCAGCATGCCTCGGCCACTTCATTGGTCACAACATGATACTCAACCTCAACGTTGGAGCATGAGAGGACAAGTTGTCGCTTCCAGGACTAGGATACAAGGTTGGCACCTAGGAACACGGCGTAGCCAGAGGTGGACAAGCACGTGTCGGGGCAGACCACCCAATCAATATTGCTGTAGATGACCAACTTAGAAATTGGATAGGACCGAAGAAGAGTGCCGCGAAGGTAGCGAAGAATTCGCTTGGCAGCGGTGAGGTGGGGCTCCCGTGGTGTGTGCATGTGAAGGCACACCTGTTGGACCCTGTAGGCGATGTCAAACCAGGTGAAGTTGAGGTAGCATAGAGCCCCAGCGAGGCTCCGGTAGGTAGTCACGTTACTGACCGAGGTGCCATTGTCGTCAGAGACCTTCACATGTGTGTCAACAGGAGTGGAGCAAGCCTTGCAGTCGGACATACTAGTTCGGTCTAGAATATCAACGGTGTACTGGCGTGGTGAATGAAGAGGCTCAGGGCGCTATGTTCCATGATGATCCCAAGAAAGTGGTGAAAAGTGCCCAAGTCCATCGTAAACTCGCGCTACAGGGCAGCAACCATGCGTTATTGGAGGGTGACACTAAACGCTGTGAGCACGATGCCGTCGACGTAGAGGAGGTAGACGATGTCAATGCCACGTCGAAAGATGATCAAGGATGTGTTCGACTTGGCCTCGACGAAGCCGAGGGAGACCAAGTAGGAGGCAAAGTGACTATACCAAGCCTGTGATGTCTGCTTGAGGCCACAAATAGTGGTTAGGTTTGCACACCATACCTGGGCGAGTGGAGTCGACAAAGCTGTTGGGATGGCTACAGTACATCGTCTCGGTCAAAGTGTCGTGAAGGAAGGCATTCTTGACCTCCAGCTGGTGGGTTGCTCAGTCCCTGAAGGGTGAGGGAGAGGACAGTCCAAATGGTGGTAGGCTTGATGATGGGGTTGAAGGTCTCATTGTAGTCCACTCCGGGGCACTGAGTGAAGCCCCGATGGACCCAATAGGACTTGTATCGATCCAAGGAGTCATCGACCTTGAGTTTGTGATGGTAAATTGAAAGTCGCCTAGAGGGGGGTGAATAGGGCGAAACTGAAATTCTCAAAATAATCACAACTACAAGCCAGGTTAGCGTTAGAAATATAATCGAGTCCGCGAGAGTGGGTGCAAAACAAATCGCAAGCGAATAGGGAGTGAGACACGTGGATTTGTTTTACCGAGGTTCGGTTATTGCAAACCTACTCCCCGTTGAGGTGGTCACAAAGACCGGGTCTCTTTCAACCCTTTCCCTCTCTCAAACGGTCCCTTGGACCGAGTGAGCTTTTCTTCTCAATCACTTGGAACACAAAGTTCCCACAAGGACCACCACAAGATTGGTGTCTCTTGCCTCAATTACAAGTGAGTTGATCGCAATGAAGAATCAAAGAAAGAAGAAAGCAATCCAAGCGCAAGAGCTCGAAAGAACACAAGCAAATCTCTCTCTCTAATCACTAGGGCGTTGTGTGGAGTTTGGAGAGGATTTGATCACTTTGGTGTGTCTAGAATTAAATGCTAGAGCTCTTGTAAGTAGTTGAAGTGGGAAAACTTGGATGACTTGAATGTGGGGTGGTTGGGGGTATTTATAGCCCCAACCACCAAACTAGCCGTTTGGTGGTGGCTGACTGTCGTATGGTGCACCGGACAGTCTGGTGTACACCGGACATGTCCGGTGCGCCAGCCACGTCACCAAGGCCGTTGGGTTCCGACCGTTGGAGCACTGTCTTCTGGGCCCGCCTGGATGTCCGGTGGCACACCGGACATGTACTGTAGAGTGTCCGGTGTGCCAGCGCGCGCGTGCCTGACTTCTGCGCGCTCTGGCGCACATTAAATGCGCCTGCAGGTGACCGTTGGCGCGAAGTAGCCGTTGCCCCGCTGGCTCACCAGACAGTCCGGTGTACACCGGACATGTCCGGTGAATTATAGCGGAGCAAATTCCCGAGGCTGGCGAGTTCCGGAGCTGCTCTTCCTTTGAGCACCGGACACTGTCCGGTGTACACCGGACAGTCCGGTGAATTATAGCGGAGCGCCTCTGGATTTTCCCGAAGGTGACGAGTTCGACTTGGAGTCCCCTGGTGCACCGGACACTATCCGGTGGCACACCGGACAGTCCGGTGCGCCAGACCAGAGGAGCCTTCGGTTATCCCTTGCTCTCTTTGTTGAACCCCATACTTGGTCTTTTTATTGGCTGAGTGTGAACCTTTGGCACTTGTATAACTTGTACACTAGAGCAAACTAGTTAGTCCAATTATTTGTTTTGGGCAATTCAACCACCAAAATCATTTAAGAACTAGGTGTAAGCCTAATTCCCTTTTAATCTCCCCCTTTTTGGTGATTGGTGCCAACACAAACCAAAGCAAATATTGAAGTGCATAATTGAACTAGTTTGCATAATGTAAGTGCAGGGGTTGCTTGGAATTGAGCCAATATAAATACTTATAAGATATGCATGGATTGTTTCTTTAATTTTTGACATTTTGGACCATGCTTGCACCACATGTTTTGTTTTTGCAAATTCTTTTGTAAATTCTTTTCAAAGTCCTTTTGCAAATAGTCTAAGGTAAATGGATAAGATTTTGCGAAGCATTTTCAAGATTTGAAATTTTCTCCCCCTGTTTCAAATGCTTTTCCTTTGACTAAACAAAACGCCCCCTAGATAAAATTCTCCTCTTAGTGTTCAAGAGGGTTTTGATGTATCAATTTTGAAATACTACTTTTCTCCCCCTTTTGAACACAATAAGATATCCATTTGAAATTTATCAATTGAGAATCAGACCAATTGAAAAACTCGTTTTAAAATTAGGTGGTGGTGCGGTCCTTTTGCTTTGGGCTCATACTCTCTCCCCCTTTGGCATAAATCGCCAAAAACGGAATCATTAGAGCCCCCAAATTACTCTCTCCCCCTTTGGTCATAAATAAATGAGTGAAGATTATACCAAAGACGGAGTGTTGCTCGGAGTGATGGCGAAGGATGAGTTACGGAGTGGAAGCCTTTGTCTTCGCCGAAGACTCCAATTCCCTTTCAATACACCTATGACTTGGTTTGAAATAGACTTGAAAACACATTAGTCATAGCATGTGAAAGAGACATGATCAAAGGTATATAAATGAGCTATGTGTGCAAATCAACAAAAGAAGTTCCTAGAATCAAGAATATTTAGCTCATGCCTAAGTTTGTTAAAAGTTTGTTCATCTAGTGGCTTGGTAAAGATATCGGCTAATTGATCTTTAGTGTTAATATATGAAATCTCGATATCTCCCTTTTGTTGGTGATCCCTTATAAAATGATACCGAATGGCTATGTGTTTAGTGCGGCTATGCTCAACGGGATTATCCGCCACGCGGATTGCACTCTCATTATCACATAGAAGAGGAACTTTGGTTAATTTGTAACCATAGTCCCTAAAGATTTGCCTCATCCAAAGTAGTTGCGCGCAACAATGGCCTGCAGCAATGTACTCGGCCTCGGCGGTAGAAAGAGCCACTGAATTTTTCTTCTTTGAAGCCCAAGACACCAAGGATCTTCCCATGAACTGGCAAGTCCCCGATGTGCTCTTTCTACTGATTTTACACCCCGCCCAATCGGCATCCGAATAACCAATCAAATCAAAAGTGGATCCCCTAGGATACCAAAGCCCAAACTTAGGAGTATAAACCAAATATCTCAAGATTCGTTTTACGGCCGTAAGGTGAGCTTCCTTAGGGTCGGCTTGGAATCTTGCACAAATGCATACGGAAAGCATAATATCCGGTCGAGATGCACATAAATATAGCAAAGAACCTATCATCGACCGGTATACCTTTTGATCGACGGATTTACCTCCCTCGTCGAGGTCGAGATGCCCATTGGTTCCCATGGGTGTCTTGATGGGTTTGGCATCCTTCATTCCAAACTTGCTTAAAATATCCTGAGTATACTTCGTTTGGCTTAGGAAGGTGCCCTCTTGGAGTTGCTTCACTTGAAATCCTAAGAAATACTTCAACTCTCCCATCATAGACATCTCGAATTTTTGTGTCATGATCCTACTAAATTCTTCACATGTGGACTCGTTAGTAGACCCAAATATAATATCATCAACATAAATTTGGCATACAAACAAGTCATTTTCAAGAGTTTTAGTGAAGAGTGTAGGATCAGCCTTTCCAACTTTGAAGCCATTAGTGATAAGGAAATCTCTAAGGCATTCATACCATGCTCTTGGGGCTTGCTTGAGCCCATAAAGCGCCTTAGAGAGCTTATAGACATGGTTAGGATACTCACTATCTTCAAAGCCGAGAGGTTGCTCAACATAGACCTCTTCCTTGATTGGTCCATTGAGGAAGGCACTTTTCACGTCCATTTGGTAAAGCTTAAAGCCATGGTAAGTAGCATAGGCCAATAATATACGAATTGACTCGAGCCTAGCTACGAGTGCATAGGTTTCACCGAAATCCAAACCTTCGACTTGGGAGTATCCTTTGGCCACAAGTCGAGCTTTGTTCCTTGTCACCACACCATGCTTGTCTTGCTTGTTGCAGAAGACCCATTTGGTTCCTACAACATTTTGATTAGGACGTGGAACTAAATGCCATATCTCATTCCTTGTGAAGTTGTTGAGCTCCTCTTGCATCGCCACCACCCAATCCGAATCTTGAAGTGCTTCCTCTACCCTGTGTGGCTCAATAGAGGAAACAAAAGAGTAATGCTCACAAAAATGTGCAACACGAGATCTAGTAGTTACCCCCTTATGAATGTCGCCGAGGATGGTGTCGACGGGGTGACCTCGTTGGATTGCTTGGTGGACTCTTGGGTGTGGCGGTCTTTGTTCTTCATCCTCCTTGTCTTGGTCATTTGCATCTCCCCCTTGATCATTGCCGTCATCTTGAGGTGGCTCATTTGCTTGATCTTCTTCTTCATCAATTTGAGCTTCATCCTCATTTTGAGTTGGTGGGGATGCTTGCGTGGAGGAGGATGGTTGATCTTGTGCATTTGGAAGCTCTTCAGATTCCTTAGGACACACATCCCCAATGGACATGTTCCTTAGCGCGATGCACGGAGTCTCTTCAATACCTATCTCATCAAGATCAACTTGCTCTACTTGAGAGCCGTTAGTCTCATCAAACACAACGTCACAAGAAACTTCAACTTGTCCAGAGGACTTGTTAAAGACTCTATATGCCCTTGTGTTTGAGTCATATCCTAGTAAAAAGCCTTCTACAGTCTTAGGAGCAAATTTAGATTTTCTACCTCTTTTAACAAGAATAAAGCATTTGCTACCAAAGACTCTAAAATATGAAATATTGGGATTTTTACCGGTTAGGAGTTCATAAGATGTCTTCTTGAGGATTCGGTGTAGATATAACCGGTTGATGGCGTAGCAGGCGGTGTTGACCGCCTCGGCCCAAAACCGATCCGAAGTCTTGTACTCATCAAGCATGGTTCTTGCCATGTCCAGAAGAGTTCTATTCTTCCTTTCCACTACACCATTTTGTTGTGGGGTGTAGGGAGAAGAGAACTCATGCTTGATGCCCTCCTCCTCAAGGAAGCCTTCAATTTGTGAGTTCTTGAACTCCGTCCCATTGTCGCTTCTAATTTTCTTGATCCTTAAGTCGAACTCATTTTGAGCCCGTCTCAAGAATCCCTTTAAGGTCTCTTGGGTGTGAGATTTTTCCTGCAAAAAGAACACTCAAGTGAAGCGAGAATAGTCATCCACAATAACTAGACAGTACTTACTCCCGCCGATGCTTATGTAAGCAATCGGGCCGAATAGGTCCATGTGTAGGAGCTCCAGTGGCCTGTCGGTCGTCAAGATGTTCTTGTGTGGATGATGGGCACCAACTTGCTTCCCTGCTTGGCATGCGCTACAAATCCTGTCTTTCTCAAAATGAACATTTGTTAATCCTAAAATGTGTTGCCCCTTTAGAAGCTTCTGAAGATTCTTCATCCCAACATGGGCTAGTCGGCGGTGCCAGAGCCAACCCATGTTAGTCTTAGCAATTAAGCAAGTGTCGAGTTCAGCTCTATCAAAATCTACCAAGTATAGCTGACCCTCCAACACTCCCTTAAATGCTATTGAATCATCACTTATTCTAAAGACAGTGACACCTACATCAGTGAATAAACAGTTGTAGCCCATTTTGCATAATTGAGATACAGAAAGCAAGTTGTAATCTAAAGAATCTACAAGAAAAACATTGGAAATAGAATGGTCAGGTGATATAGCAATTTTACCCAATCCTTTGACCAAACCTTGATTTCCATCCCCGAATGTGATAGCTCGTTGGGGATCTTGGTTTTTCTCATAGGAGGAGAACATCTTTTTCTCCCCTGTCATGTGGTTTGTGCACCCGCTGTCGATAATCCAACTTGAGCCCCTGGATGCATAAACCTACAAAACATGTTTAGTTCTTGATTTTAGGTACCCAAATGGTTTTGGGTCCTTTGGCATTAGAAACAAGAACTTTGGGTACCCAAACACAAGTCTTTGACCCCTTGTGCTTGCCCCCAACATATTTGGCAACTACCTTGCCGGATTTGTTAGTTAAAACATAAGATGCATCAAAAGTTTTAAATGAAAAGTTATGTTCATTTGATGCACTAGGAGTTTTTTTCTTAGGCAACTTAGCATGGATTTGTTGCCTAGAACTAGATGTCTCACCCTTATACATAAAAGCATGATTAGGGCCAGAGTGAGACTTCCTAGAGTGAATTCTCCTAATTTTGCTCTCGGGATAACCGACAGGGTATAAAATGTAACCTTCGTTATCCTGAGGCATGGGAGCCTTGCCCTTAACAAAGTTGGACAATTTCTTAGGAGGGGCATTAAGTTTGACATTGCCTCCCTGTTGGAAGCCAATGCCATCCTTAATGCCAGGGCGTCTCCCACTATAAAGCATACTACGAGCAAATTTAAAATTTTCATTTTCAATTTCATGCTCGGCAATTTTAGCATCTAATTTTGTTATATGATCATTTTGTTGTTTAATTAAGGCCATGTGATCATGTATAGCATTAACATAAACATCTCTACATCTAGTACAAATAGAAGTGTGCTCAACGGTAGATGTAGAGGGTTTGCAAGATTTTAATTCTACAACCTTAGCATGCAATATATCATTCTTAGTTCTAAGGTCGGAAATAGTAGCATTGCAAACATCAAAATCTTTAGCCTTAGCAATTAATTTTTCATTTTCATTCATAAGGCTAACAAGAGATAAGTTCAATTCTTCAATCTTAGCAAGCAAATCATCATTATCATTCCTAAGATTGGGAATTGAAATATTACAAACATTTGAATCAACCTTAGCTAGTAAATTAGCATTTTCATTTCTAAGGTTGTCTATAGTCTCATGGCAAGTGCTTAGCTCACTAGATAATTTTTCACATTTTTCAACTTCTAGAGCATAAGCATTTTTAACTTTAACATGCTTTTTGTTTTCCTTGATTAGGAAGTCCTCTTGGGAGTCCAAGAGATCATCCTTCTCATGGATGGCACTAATTAATTCATTTAATTTCTCTTTTTGTTGCATGTTTAAGTTGGCAAAAAGAGTACGCAAATTGTCTTCCTCATCACTAGCATTGTCATTACTAGAGGACTCATATCTAGTGGAGGATTTAGATTTAACCTTCTTCTTTTTGCCGTCCTTTGCCATGAGGCACTTATGGCCGACGTTGGGGAAGAGAAGGCCCTTGGTGACGGCGATGTTGGCGGCGTCCTCGTCATCGGAGGAGTCGCTAGAGCTTTCGTCGGAGTCCCACTCACGACAAACATGGGCATCACCGCCCTTCTTCTTGTAGTACCTCTTCTTCTCCTTTCTTCTCCCCTTTTTGTCGTCACCCCTGTCACTGTCACTAGAAATAGGACATTTAGCTATAAAGTGACCGGGCTTACCACATTTGTAGCAAACCTTCTTGGAGCGGGGCTTGTAATCTTTCCCCCTCCTTTGTTTGAGGATTTGGCGGAAGCTCTTGATGACGAGCGTCATTTCCTCATTGTCGAGCTTAGAGGCATCGATTGGTTGTCTACTTGGTGTAGACTCCTCCTTCTTCTCCTCCGTCGCCTTGAATGCAACCGGTTGAGCTTCGGACGTGGAGGGACCGTCAAGCTCGTTGATCTTCCGTGAGCCCTTGATCATAAATTCAAAGCTCACAAAATTCCCGATTACTTCCTCAGGAGTCATTAGAGTATATCTTGGATTGCCACGAATTAATTGTACTTGAGTAGGGTTAAGGAAAATAAGAGATCTTAGAATAACCTTAACCACCTCGTGGTCATCCCACTTTTTGCTCCCGAGGTTGCGCACTTGATTCACCAAGGTCTTGAGCCGGTTGTACATATCTTGTGGCTCCTCTCCTTGGCAAAGACGGAAGCGACCGAGCTCCCCCTCGATCGTTTCCCGCTTGGTGATCTTGGTGAGTTCATCACCCTCGTGCGCCGTCTTGAGCACGTCCCAAACTTCCTTGGCGCTTTTTAGTCCTTGCACCTTGTTGTACTCCTCCCTACTTAGAGAGGCGAGGAGTATGGTTGTGGCTTGGGAGTTGAAGTGCTCGATTTGGGCCACCTCGTCCTCATCATAGTCCTCATCCCCTACGGATGGTACCTGTGCTCCAAACTCAACAACATTCCATATACTTTTGTGGAGTGAGGTTAGATGAAATTTCATTAAATCACTCCACCTAGCATAATCTTCACCGTCAAAGGTTGGCGGTTTGCCTAAAGGAACGAAAAGTAATGGAGTATGTTTAGTAATGCGAGGGTAGCGTAGAGGGATCTTACTAAACTTCTTGCGCTCATGGCGCTTAGAAGTTATGGAGGGCGCGTCGGAGCCGGAGGTAGAAGGTGATGAAGTGTCGGTCTCGTAGTAGACCACTTTCCTCATCTTCTTTATTTTGTCGCCACTCCGATGTGACTTGTGAGAAGAAGTCTTCTTTTCCTTCTTCTTGCTGCGGGACTCTTCCGATGAAGCCTTCCCATGGCTTGTAGCGGGCTTGTCGCCGGTCTCCATCTCCTTCTTGGCGAGTTCTCCCGACATCACTTCGAGCGGTTAGGCTCTAATGAAGCACCGGCTCTGATACCAATTGAAAGTCGCCTAGAGGGGGGTGAATAGGGCGAAACTGAAATTCTCAAAATAATCACAACTACAAACTGGGTTAGCGTTAGAAATATAATCGAGTCCGCGAGAGAGGGTGCAAAACAAATCGCAAGCGAATAGGGAGTGAGACACGTGGATTTGTTTTACCGAGGTTCAGTTATTGCAAACCTACTCCCCGTTGAGGTGGTCACAAAGACCGGGTCTCTTTCAACCCTTTCCCTCTCTCAAACGGTCCCTCGGACCGAGCGAGCTTTTCTTCTCAATCACTTGGAACACAAAGTTCCCACAAGGACCACCACAAGATTGGTGTCTCTTGCCTCAATTACAAGTGAGTTGATCGCAATGAAGAATCAAAGAAAGAAGAAAGCAATCCAAGCGCAAGAGCTCGAAAGAACACAAGCAAATCTCTCTCTAATCACTAGGGCGTTGTGTGGAGTTTGGAGAGGATTCGATCACTTGGGTGTGTCTAGAATTGAATGCTAGAGCTCTTGTAAGTAGTTGAAGTGGGAAAACTTGGATGACTTGAATGTGGGGTGGTTGGGGGTATTTATAGCCCCAACCACCAAACTAGCCGTTTGGTGGTGGCTGACTGTCGTATGGTGCACCGAACAGTCCGGTGTACACCGGACATGTCCGGTGTGCCAGCCACGTCACCAAGGCCGTTGGGTTCCGACCGTTGGAGCACTGTCTTCTGGGCCCGCCTGGATGTCCGGTGGCACACTAGACATGTACTGTAGAGTGTCCGGTGTGCCAGCGCGCGCGTGCCTGACTTCTGCGTGCTCTGGCGCGCATTAAATGCGCCTGCAGGTGACCGTTGGCGCGAAGTAGCCGTTGCCCCGCTGGCTCACCGGACAGTCCGGTGTACACCGGACATGTCCAGTGAATTATAGCGGAGCAAATTCCCAAGGCTGGCGAGTTCCAGAGCCGCTCTTCCTTCGAGCACCGGACACTGTCCGATGTACACCGGACAGTCCGGTGAATTATAGCGGAGCGCCTCTAGATTTTCCCGAAGGTGACGAGTTCGACTTGGAGTCCCCTGGTGCACCAGACACTGTCCGGTGGCACACCGGACAGTCCGGTGCGCCAGACCAGAGGAGCCTTCGGTTATCCCTTGCTCTCTTTGTTGAACCCCATACTTGGTCTTTTTATTGGCTGAGTGTGAACCTTTGGCACTTGTATAACTTGTACACTAGAGCAAACTAGTTAGTCCAATTATTTGTGTTGGGCAATTCAACCACCAAAATCATTTAGGAACTAGGTGTAAGCCTAATTCCCTTTCATAAATCCACTTGCCAGTGACCACGTTGGTGCTAGGGGGACACAACATTCGGTCCCAGGTGTGGTTGGCTAGCAGGGCCTCATACTCCATAGCACGACGCTAGTGGGGATTAGCGAGCGAGATACAGATGGAGGGGACATGCGAGGAAACTAGGGAATGGGTGGTCATGAGCACTAGACGGTCTACTGGTTGGGAACGCCGGTCGATCGGTGTGTGAACATCTGGTGTTCATGGTGGGAGTTACGGTGGATGGCGATCGGATGGTGCATAGTCGGCTTGTTGAAAGGGAAATGTGCCATTGGGCCATTTCTATTTAGTTTTGGTGATTAAATGCTCAACACATTGTGTTTGGACTAACGTCATCTTGTATGAGCAATGAGCACAGGTAGTTAAAGCAAATTGTGAAAAAGTCACTTTTAGGCTTGAAAGTGGGCATACTACAAATCTATATGGTTCCAAGTGAAAAAGGTATGCTTCTAGAACTTAGTCAATTGTTTTAGGTACTAATCATATTTGTCTAAGTGCTAGGGACTATATGAAGTCAAGTCAAAAGGAGCAAAAGATAATTGGAATGAAAAAGAGCAATTTGGAATGGTCTGCGTAGCACCGAACGGTCCGGTGCCAACCACTGGACTGTCCTATGTGCACCGGACAGTTCAGTGCGCCGTCCGGCCGTACAGGTCACTCTTGGGAATAAGTAGCTTCCTCGGCTATAATTCACCGGATAGTCTACGCAGAGCGCCGAACAGGCTAGTGTGCTAGCCGGCCAACGCCTACTTGACATGTTAGCCGGAGCCAACGGCCAACAGGTGCACCGGACAGTCCGGTGCCACCTACCAGATGGTCCGGTGCCCCCCCAGAAGCGAAAAGCAACAAATCAATGATCTGTAACCGTTGCATTGTGCAGTGTCCGGTGTACACCAGACAGTCCTATGCACCCATGGATAGAAGGCAACCAGGGCCTTCTAAATGGAGTTCCAACGGCTCATAGGTCCCTTTAGGATATAAAAGGACCCTAGGCGCCATGGAACAGTACACAAGCACAATTTGAGCATTCTACAACTCCAAGACTCCGTGATCATGCTATTAAATTGTTAGATAGATATTTGAGCGCGTTCTTGAGTTGTGACTCTGCCGTTTTGTTTCTTGCGCTCTCTTCTTGACTTGTGTGCATGTTGTTGTTGCGATTGTGTTCTTGTGTGTGTTTATACTCCCTCCTTACTGATTGTAAGCATTTTTGTAAGCGTGAGGGACTCCAATTTGTAAAGATTCCTCACAATCGGGAATTGATATAAGGAAGACAACCTAAAAGGGAAATGTGCCTTTGGACCATTTCTATTTAGTTCTGGTGTTCACTCTGACGCTGGTTGCGGTGCAGGATCTACTAGAGCAGTCACAGAAACAACCACGACAGTAGTGGTGACAGTAGATGCTGGAGACACTAGTGGCTGAGCACTGACTGGTCCGACGACATAGGTAGAGAAGTCTAGGGTGACCGACCTGAGCGAAGAGATGGTAGGACCAAAAGATTAGAGCTGGGGTCCTGACTGAATAGCGGGCACAACAACAGCCTGAAGAGCAAGAGGTGGAGCAGACTGCACTAGAGGAATGGGAACACCGGTGTGCTGAAGGATATGTGCCTTGAATGTCCAGTGCTCTGCCCTGTCTATTAGAAGTTGCTACTGAAGAGTGTTGTGGCGGTCCTGAATGGTCTGAAACATGGACAACATCCGCTCGGACATATAATGCTGGATAGTTGCTTGTCGGGCCTGCTCTACTGCTAGGTGAGCCTGCTGCTGTGTGAGAGACTGTAGAATCACAACCAATGCAGGGTCAATCGCAGGAGGAGCAGGCGGAGGAGCAGCACTGGAGCCACCAGCCTTGTGATCATGGGAACGAGGTGGCACAGGAGGTGGCGGAATCCCCAGATCCTCATCATCGGAAGAAGTGTCAGCAACAACACCCTAATCCTCAAACTATTTGATAGCCTTGTCCTCAACCCTGAAGTCCGGTGCTAGTGGATCTAAAAGTCTCCTAGAGGGGGGGTGAATAGGCAAATCTGAAATTTATAAACTTTAACAACTACAAGTTGGGTTAGCGTTAGAAATAAAGGCGAGTCCGAAAGAGAGGGCAAAAACAAATCAACCAACAAAATAGAGTGGATGACACGATGATTTGTTTTACCAAGGTTCGGTTCTTGCAAACCTACTCCCTGTTGAGGTGGTCATAAAGACCGGACCTCTTTCAACCCTTTCCCTCTCTCAAACGGTCACCTAGACCGAGTGAGCTTTTCTCCTTAATCAAATGGGTCACTTAGACCCCACAAGGACCACCACACAATTGGTGTCTCTTGCTTTGATTACAAAGGTGTTGAGAACAAGAATGGGGAAGAAGAAAAGGGATCCAAGAACAAGAGCTCAAAGAACACGAGCAAAACACTCTCTCTAGTCACTATTTGCTTGGAGTGGATTTGGGACTTGGAGAGGCTTTGATTCTATTGAATTTGTGTCTTGTATTGATTGCACTAGCTCTTGTATTGAATGTGAAGTCTGAAAACTTGGATGCCTTGAAGTGGTGGTGGTTGGGGGTATTTATAGCCCCAACCACCAAACCAACCGTTGGGGTTGGGCTGCTGTCGATGGGCGCACCGGACAGTCCAGTGCGCCACCGGACACTATCCGATGCGCCAGCCACGTCACCCAACCGTTAGGGTTCGACCATTGGAGCTCTAACAGCCTGGGCCACCGGACAATCACTGTTCACTGTCCGGTGCGCCTTCTGGCGTTGCTCTGACTCTGCGCGCACTGTTCACTGTGTTAGCCGACCGTTAGAGTCGACCGTTGCGCTGGCGACCGTTGCTCTGCTTGGCACACCGGATAGTCCGGTGTCACACCGGACAGTCCGGTGTCACACCAGAAAGTCCAGTGAATTATAGCGGAGAGTCGCCTCAGAAACCCGAAGGTGAGGAGTTCAGCCTGTACGTCCCTGGTGCACCGGACGGCACACCGGACAGTCCGGTGCGCCAGACCAGGGTTCTCTTCAGTTTCTTTTGCTCCTTTCTTTTGAACCCTAACTTCAATCTTTTTATTGGTTTTTGTTGAACCTTTGGCACCTATAGAGCTTATAATCTAGAGCAAACTAGTTAGTCCAATTATTTGTGTTGGGCAATTCAACCACCAAAATCATTTAGGAAAAGGTTTGACCCTATTTCCCTTTCAATCTCCCCCTTTTTGGTGATTGATGCCAACACAAACCAAAGCAAATATATAAGTGCAGAATTGAACTAGTTTGCATAAGGTAAGTGCAAAGGTTGCTTGGAATTAAACCAATTTATACTTTCATAAGATATGCATGGATTGCTTTCTTTCTTTTAATATTTTGGACCACATTTGCACCACTAGTTTTGTTTTTGTAAATTCTTTTGGAAATTCTTTTCAAAGTCTTTTTGCAAATAGTCAAAGGTATATGAATAAGATTTTGAGAAGCATTTTCAAGATTTGAAATTCTCTCCCCCTGTTTCAAATGCTTTTCCTTTGACTAAACAAAACTCCCCCTTAATGAAATTCTCCTCTTAGTGTTCAAGAGGGTTTTACCAATTGAAAGAAGATCAAATATTTTAGATACCAATTTTTGAAAAACTCCTCTTTAAAGTAGATATCAATTGAGATAAAATTTCTTAGAGGAATATTAATTTGGAAGATACCAATTGAAAACATTAAGAACTTTGTTTCGAAAATTTTTGAAATTGGCATGGTGTGCGGTCCTTTTGCTTTGGGCTAATACTCTCTCCCCCTTTGGCATTAATCGCTAAAAACAGAGTCTCTAGAGCCCTTTTACTTTCTCTCCAATGGTACAAATGAATATGAGTGAAGATTATACCAAAGTTGGAGAGTGGTGCGGAGTGACGGCGAAGGGTAAATGATACCGATAGAGTGGAGTGGAAGCCTTGTCTTCGCCGAAGACTCTATTTCCCTTTCAATCTATGACTTGGCATAAAATACTCTTGAAAACATATTAGTCATAGCAAATGAAAGAGATATGATCAAAGGTATATAAATGAGCTATGTGTGCAAAGGATCAATCAAAGTTTCGAGAATCAAGAATGTTTAGCTCATTCCTAAGTTTGGTAAAGGTTTTCTCATCTAATGGCTTGGTAAAGATATTGGCTAATTGTTCTTTGGTGCTAACATAAGCAATCTCGTATCCCCCCTTTGTTGATGATCCCTCAAAAAGTGATACCGAATGGCTATGTGCTTGGTGCGGCTGTGCTCAACGGGATTTTCCGCCATGCGGATTGCACTCTCATTATCACATAGGAGAGGGACTTTGGTTAATTTGTAGCCATAGTCCCTAAGGGTTTGCCTCATCCAAACAATTGCACACAACAATGGCCTGCGGCAATGTACTCGGCTTCGGCGGAGGAAAGAGCTACTGAATTTTGTTTCTTTGAAGCCCAAGACACCAGGGATCTTCCCAAAAACTGACAAGTCCCTGATGTGCTCTTTCTATCAATTTTACACCCTGCCCAATCAGCATCTGAATAACCTATTAAATCAAAGGTGGATCCCTTAGGGTACCAAAGACCAAACTGAGGTGTATGAATTAAATATCTCAAGATTCTTTTCACGGCCCTAAGGTGAACTTCCTTAGGATCGGCTTGGAATCTTGCACACATGCATACGGAAAGCATAATATCTGGTCGAGATGCACATAAATAGAGTAAAGATCCTATCATCGACCGGTATACCTTTTGATCTACGGATTTACCTCCTGTGTCGAGGTCAAGATGTCCATTGGTTCCCATGGGTGTCTTGATGGGCTTGGCATCCTTCATTCTAAACTTGGTGAGTATGTCTTGAATATACTTGGTTTGGCTGATGAAGGTGCCCTCTTGGAGTTGCTTGACTTGAAATCCTAAGAAATACTTCAACTCCCCCATCATAGACATCTCGAATTTTTGAATCATTGTCCTACTAAACTCTTCACAAGTAGATTTGTTAGTAGACCCAAATATGATATAATCAACATAAATTTGGCATACAAACAAATCATTTGCAATGGTTTTAGTAAAGAGAGTAGGATCGGCTTTACCGACTTTGAAGCCATTAGTGATAAGAAAATCTCTTAGGCATTCATACCATGCTCTTGGGGCTTGCTTGAGCCCATAAAGCGCCTTAGAGAGTTTATACACATGGTTAGGGTACTCACTATCTTCAAAGCCGGGAGGTTGCTCAACATAGACCTCTTCCTTGATTGGTCCATTGAGGAAGGCACTTTTCACGTCCATTTGGTAAAGTTTAAAGCCATGGTAAGTAGCATAGGCAAGTAATATACGAATTGACTCAAGCCTAGCTATGGGTGCATAGGTTTCACTGAAATCCAAACCTTCGACTTGTGAATATCCCTTGGCTACAAGTCGAGCTTTGTTTCTTGTCACCACACCATGCTTATCTTGCTTGTTGCGGAATACCCACTTGGTTCCTACAACATTTTGGTTAGGACGTGGAACAAGATGCCATACCTCATTCCTCGTGAAGTTGTTGAGTTCCTCTTGCATTGCCAGCACCCAATCCGAATCTCTTAATGCATCTTCCACTCTGTATGGCTCAATAGAAGACACAAAAGAGTAATGTTCACAAAAATGTGCAACCCGAGATCGAGTGGTTACCCCCTTATGAATATCGCCAAGGATGGAGTTCACGGGGTGATATATTTGTATTGCTTGGTGGACTCTTGGGTGTGGCGGTCTTGGACCCTGATCATCTTCCTTGTCTTGATCTACTTCATCTCCCCCTTGATCGTTGTCCTCCTCTTGAGGTGGCTCTTCTTGATCTTCATTTTCATCATCTTTAGTTTGATCCTTGTTTGGAGTTGGTGGAGATGCTTGCATGAAAGATGATGGTTGATCTTGTGCTTGTGGAAGCTCTTCGGATTCCTTAGGACACACATCCCCAATGGACATGTTCCTTAGCGCGATGCACGGAGCCTCTTCATCATCTAGTTCATCAAGATCAACTTGCTCTACTTGAGAGCCGTTAGTCTCATCAAACACAATGTCACAAGAAACCTCAACTAATCCAGTGGATTTGTTGAAGACTATATATGCCCTTGTGTTTGAGTCATAACCAAGTAAAAAGCCTTCTACAGGCTTAGGAGCAAATTTAGTTTTTCTACCCCTTTTAACAAGAATGAAACATTTGCTACCAAAGACTCTAAAATATGAAACATTGGGCTTTTTACCGGTTAGGAGTTCAAATGATGTCTTCTTGAGGATTCAGTGAAGGTAGAGCCGGTTGATGGCGTAGCAAGCGGTGTTGATTGCTTCCGCCAAAAACCGGTCCAGTGTCTTGTATTCATCAAGCATGGTCCTCGCCATGTTAAGTAGAGTTCTATTCTTCCTCTCTACTACACCATTTTGTCGTGGTGTGTAGGGAGAAGAGAACTCATGCCTGATGCCCTCATCCTCAAGAAAGCCTTCTATTTATGAGTTCTTGAACTCCGTCCCATTGTCGCTTCTAATGTTTTTGATCCTTAAGCCGAACTCATTTTGAGCTCATCTCAAGAATCCCTTTAAGGTCTCTTGGGTTTGAGATTTGTCCTACAAAAAGAACACCCAAGTGAAGCGAGAATAATCATCCACAATTACAAGACAATACTTACTCCTGCCGATGCTTATGTAAGCGATCGGGCCGAATAGATCCATATGGAGCAGCTCAAGCGGCCTGACAGTCGTCATGATGTTCTTGTGTGGATGATGGGTACCAACTTGCTTCCCTGCTTGACATGCGCTACAAACCCTGTCTTTCTCAAAATGAACATTGGTTAGTCCCAAAATGTGTTCTCCCTTTAGAAGCTTGTGAAGATTTTTCATCCCAACATGGGCTAGTCGGCGATGCCAGAGCCAACCCATGTTAGTCTTAGCAATTAAGCAAGTATCGAGTTCATCTCTATTAAAATCAACTAAGTATAGCTGACCCTCTAATACTCCCTTAAATGCTATTGAATCATCACTTCTTCTAAAGACAGTAACACCTACATCAGTAAATAGACAGTTGTAGCCCATATTGCATAATTGAGAAACAGAAAGCAAATTGTAATCTAATGAATATACAAGAAAAACATTGGAAATAGAATGGTCAGGTGATATAGCCATTTTACCAAGTCCTTTGACCAAACCTTGATTTCCATCCCCGAATGTGATAGCTCTTTGGGGCTCTTGGTTTTTCTCAAATGAGGAGAACATCCTTTTCTCCCCTGTCATGTGGTCCGTGCACCCGCTATCAATAATCCAACTTGAGCCCCCGGATGCATAAACCTACAAAACAATTTAGGCCTTGTTCTTAGGTACCCAAACGGTCTTGGGTCCTTTCACATTAGAAACAAGCACCTTGGGTACCCAAACACAAGTCTTGGAGCCCTTGTGTTTGCCCCCAACATATTTGGCAACTACTTTGCCTGATTTGTTAGTAAGCACATATGAAGCATCAAAAGTTTTGAACGAAACATTAGGTTCATTTGATGCAATAGGAGATTTCTTTTTAGGCAATTTAACATGGGTTGATTGCCTAGAGCTAGAAGCCTCATTTTTATACATAAAAGCATAATGTGAAACATTATGAGGTTTCCTAGCATGAATTCTCCTAATTTTGTGCTCGGGATAACCAGCAGGATATAAAATATAGCCCTCGTTATCCTGAGCCATGGGAGCCTTACCCTTAACAAAATTAGACAATTTCTTGGGGGCATTAAGCTTGACATTGTCTCCCTGTTGGAAGCCAATGCCATCCTTAATGTCAGGGCGTCTCCCATTATAGAGCATACTTCTAGCAAATTTAAAATTTTCATTTTCTATCTCATGCTCATTAATTTTGCTAGTTAGTTGTGCTATGTGATCATTATGTTGTTTAATTAAAGCTAGGTGATCATGAATAGCATCAACATTAATATCTCTACATCTCATGCAAATAGAAACATGATCAATGGTTGATGTAGAGGGTTTGCAAACATTTAATTCATCAATCTTAGCATGTAACATGGCATTCTCATTTCTAAGATTGGAAATAGAAATATTGCAAACATTTAAATCTTTAGCCTTAGACATTAATTTATCATTCTCAATCTTAAGGCTAGAAAGTGATTCATTCAACTTGTCAATCTTAGCAATCAAACTAGCATTCTCATTTTTAAGGTTTACAAGAGAATTATCACAAACATTTAATTTCTCCACCTTAGCAATTAATTTGGCATTTTCAATTCTAAGGTTAGAGATAGTGTCATGGCAAATGCTAAGCTCACTAGTTAATTTTTCACATTTTTCTACTTCCTGAGCATAAGCATTTTTTACCTTAACATGCTTTTTATTTTCCTTAATAAGGAAGTCCTCTTGGCTATCCAAGAGTTCATCCTTCTCATGAATAGCACCTATCAATTCATTTAATTTTTCTTTTTGTTGCATGTTTAGGTTGGCAGAAAGAGCAAGCAAATTATCTTCATTATCACTAGAGCTATCTTCATCACTAGATGTTGCATATTTAGTGGAGGCTCTAGATTTTACCTTCTTCCTTTTGCTGTCCTTTGCCATGAGGCACTTGTGGCCGACGTTGGGGAAGAGGAGGCCCTTGTTGACGGCGATGTTGGCGGCGTCCTCGTCGGAGGAGGAGGAGTCGGTGGAGCTCTCATCGGAGTCCCATTCCCGACACACGTGGGCATCGCCGCCCTTCTTCTTGTAGTACTTCTTCTTTTCCTTCCTCCTTCCCTTCTTGTCGTCGCCCCTGTCACTATCACTTGATAATGGACATTTAGCAATAAAATGACCGGGCTTACCACACTTTTAGCAAACTTTCTTAGAGTGGGGCTTGTAATCCTTCCCCTTCCTTTGCTTTAGGATTTGGCGAAAGCTCTTGATGATGAGCGCCATTTCCTTGTTGTCGAGCTTGGAGGCGTCGATGGGGAGCCTACTTGATGTAGACTCTTCTTTCTTCTCCTCCGTTGCTTTGAATGTGATGAGTTGCACCTCGGGTGTGGAGGTGGCGCCTCACTTGATGATTTGTTTGGAGCCTTTGATCATCAATTCAAAGCTCACAAACTTTCCTATAACCTCCTCGGGAGACATTAGCTTGTATCTAGGATCACCACGAATTAATTGAACTTGTGTAGTATTAAGAAAAACGAGTGATCTTAGAATAACCTTGACCATTTCATGGTCATCCCATTTTGTGCTCCCAAGGTTGCGCACTTGGTTCACCAAGGTCTTGAGCCGATTGTACATGGCTTGTGGCTCCTCTCCTTGGTTGAGACGAACCGACCGAGCTACCTCTCGATCGTCTCCCGCTTGGTGATCTTTGTCACCTCATCCCCTTGGTGCGCGGTCTTGAGCACGTCCCAAATTTCTTTGGCACTTTTCAACCCTTGCACCTTATTATACTCCTCTCGACTTAGAGAGGCGAGGAGTATAGTAGTGGCTTGGGAGTTTGGGCAACTTCATCCGAATCATGTCCTTCATCCCCTACGGATGGTACCTGCGCTCCAAACTCAATAATATTCCAAATACTAGAGTGGAGTGAGGTTAGGTGATGCCTCATTTTATCACTCCACATAGAATAATCTTCATCGTCAAAGATTGGCGGTTTGCCTAGTGGGACGGAAAGTAATGGAGTACGTTTGGAAATGCGAGGGTAGCGTAAGGGGATCTTACTAAACTTCTTGCGCTCATGGTGCTTAGAAGTGACGGACGACGCGTTGGAGTCGGAGGTGGATGGTGACGAAGAGTTAGTCTCATAGTAGACT
Organism: Zea luxurians; assembly: GCA_029449295.1. Classification (NCBI taxonomy): domain Eukaryota; kingdom Viridiplantae; phylum Streptophyta; class Magnoliopsida; order Poales; family Poaceae; genus Zea; species Zea luxurians. The sequence goes on along the minus strand of JAOPSE010000005.1, from coordinate 45,270,171 downwards.
ACTTTCTTCATCTTTTTCTTCTTGTCGCCACTCCGATGCAACTTGACGCGGGGAGGTGATTCCTCCCTTCCTTTGGCGCCGGACTCCTTCGATGGAGCTCTCCCACGGCTTGTGTCGGTATCCATCTCCCTCTTGGCGGATCTTCCCGACATCACTTTGAGTGGTTAGACTCTAATGAAGTACCGGGTTCTGATACCAATTGAAAGTCGCCTAGAGGAGGGGGGTGAATAGGCAAATCTAAAATTTATAAACTTTAAGCACAACTACAAGCCGGGTTAGCGTTAGAAATAAAGGCGAGTCCGAAAGAGAGGGCGAAAACAAATCAACCAAGAAAATAGAGCGGATGACACGGTGATTTGTTTTACCGAGGTTCGGTTCTTGCAACCCTACTCCCCGTTGAGGTGGTCACAAAGACCGGGTCTCTTTCAACCCTTTCCCTCTCTCAAATGGTCACCTAAACCGAGTGAGCTTTTCTCCTTAATCAAATGGGTCACTTAGACCCCACAAGGACCACCACACAATTGGTGTCTCTTGCTTTGATTACAAAGGTGTTGAGAACAAGAATGGGGAAGAAGAAAAGCGATCCAAGAACAAGAGCTCAAAGAACACGGGCAAAACTCTCTCTCTCTCTCTAGTCACTATTTGCTTGGAGTGGATTTGGGACTTGGAGAGGCTTTGATTCTATTGAATTTGTGTCTTGTATTGATTGCACTAGCTCTTGTATTGAATGTGAAGTCTGAAAACTTGGATGCCTTGAAGTGGTGGTGGTTGGGGGTATTTATAGCCCCAACCACCAAACCAACCGTTGGGGTTGGGCTACTGTCGATGGGCGCACCGGACAGTCCAGTGTGCCACCGGACACTATCCGATGCGCCAGCCACATCACCCAACCATTAGGGTTCAACCGTTGGAGCTCTGACAGCCTGGGCCACCGGACAGTCCGGTGGTGCACCAGGTAGTCACTGTTCACTGTCCGATGCGCCTTCTGGCGCTGCTCTGACTCTGCGCGCACTGTTCGCTGTGTCAACCGACCATTAGAGTCGACCGTTGTGCTGGCGACCGTTGCTCCTCTTGGTACACTGGACAGTCCGGTGTCACACCGGACAGTCCGATGAATTATAGCGGAGAGTCGCCTCAGAAACCTGAAGGTGAGGATTTCAGCCTATACGGCCCTGGTGCACCAGACACTGTCCGGTGGCACACCGGACAGTCCGGTGCGCCAGACCAGGGTTCTCTTCGGTTTCTTTTGCTCCTTTCTTTTGAACCTTAACTTCAATCTTTTTATTGGTTTGTGTTGAACCTTTGGCACATGTAGAGCTTATAATCTAGAGCAAACTAGTTAGTCCAATTATTTGTGTTGGGCAATTCAACCACCAAAATCATTTAGGAAAAGGTTTGACCCTATTTCCCTTTCAGGATCTATTGAAGCTGGAGCGGTGTCCTCAGGAGCTGGGGGTAAAATCCAAACTGAAGTATGGACGCATCAAGAGTAGCCTAGAACTGAGGAGGTCGGATCAACTGAGCAAAGATATGATAGAGGTAGTGAGCATATGGTAGCTAACGCCGAGCCCGAAGACCATCCAACATAGTATCCTCTAACTCATAGATCAGGAAGTCGACCACATCGAATACTGAGTGAGATACCAGAGCACCAAGGAGCCAGAGCTGAATATGAGTGGTAGCCTCTCTGTATCCCATCCTCAGAAGTAGGGTGTGCCTCACGAGCTCATATAGAAACTTCGCCGCTAGGGTGAAGTCAGCAGGAGAACACCGAGAGCCGTCTGTGAACGGAGGTCTGAACAGAGCGATGTCATGAGCGGTGCTAGGAGCTACCCCACCGTAGGGTGATGAGGAGGGTCTGATGTACCATAGCACATGCTGTGAAGCCTCGTCGTCGACTCAGGGAATCCAAATAGCTCCTAGATCTGAGCAGCATGTAAAGTGACGTCCTCATGCTCGAACCAAAACCTCATCCCCTGACAGTTAGGGTCGATCTAAACTGTGGCATAGAATACTCTGACCCACTCCTCAACATATCTGCCACCAAAAGTCAATAAAGAGTATAACCCTGGAAGATAAGTGATGTGACCCTCTGACTCTGCATCGACCGCTGTACGGAAAGCAGTGAGATCCAGGCACTGGTAAGCCCGCAAAGCAATCTGAGCTGACATCTAAGCCCTGAAGAAGGACTCCTAGGTCTTGTTATTGAAGAGAGGCGCAACTATCAGATCTCGCTGAGTAGGCAGCCATGAGTCCACTAGCACGTGTTTGAACCGACATACCCTGACAGCTGTGGCCCTTTGAAGGTCAAGAAGTGGAAGTTGGTGTGGTGGAGGTGGTGGATGCAGCAGGTGTGGTGGAAGGCTCAAGAGTGGCAGGAGCTGGCGTAATGGGAGGTGGAGTGGTGATAAGGTTTGAAGGAGTGGATCGAGCAGCAGTGGAGCGAGCCCGAGATGAGAGCCGACGGACTCAAAAAGCAATCTGGTCGGAGGCGATCCTCAGCTAATCTCCCTGCTTTGCCTGATCTGCTACTGCTGCAGCGGCAACTGCTGCACAGGTGGCTCTGTCGAGCTGTCTCTTTTTCTTACCCCCTTGCTACTCAAGGTAAACTACCTTGCCCTTATCCTGTCTGAAAGGGTGAGGAGGGTCCTGGTCATGTCCTCCCCCTGACGGTGTGACATTCTTCATCCACACCATCCTGCACTGACTACTAACACACTACACAATAATGAGAAAAGGTAAGCAAGAGCAGTAGAGCAGTAGGTAAGTAAAGATTTAGAATAGAATAGCTACTTGGGTATGTCTCGAGAGAGAAGAACCAGGTAGGACAGGAGACACGCAAGCGGGCAGGCAGGCTCACTAAAATTATAGAAGAGGTGAGCATGTATTAGTCACATAGTCATAAGTATATGAAATGTGAATAAATACATACACAAAGAGTTATGATACAAAAACCGAGAGTTTTGGGAAACAGAGGTCCAGCGGCGTGAGAACGACGTTTGAACGGTGAATTGTGTCATAGAGAGTTTGAAATTCTAAATAGGGCATGAAATGACTGGAAAATAAGCCGATTCACTGATAGGTAAATAGGTATGGGAATAATTGAAGTGAGTGCTTGGTTTGAAGTTTGGTTTAGGAAAAATAATTTTGGCACTCGGCTCGAAAAGGATCACTAAAAAGATGAATAGGTTGTGTAATAGGTGCCTGGAGTATTGGATATGTGTGAATTTGGCGTATGAGGTACTGGTAGTAGTTGCAATGTGCTGGAAAAAGTTGGGGTTGATTTGAGCTTGTTTGGCTGGTTTATGCATTTCACCTAACACTTGGTGTTGGGGGTCTGCTTCGTAGCTGAAGGTCCTGTAAGAAGAAACACCTCCGGAAGACCAGCACGCAAATAACGCCGAAGCTACCTTACAGGGAACTTCGGCATAACGACATGCTTAAGACGAAGGGTTGCACCGACTTAAAGATGAAAGGACAGATTGACCCATGACAGTTTATGTCATGATTGTAATCGATTGTAAAGGGTATAAATGTAATTTCACACAGGCTGCGCCCTATGCCTATAAATAGATGAACAGTACCTCGTACTGTTCATACTCATTTGTACTCGCTCGTGCATCACGCTTGTACTATCTCCTTCTATCAAGCCGAAGGTACAAATGTAATTCTGTATTATTTCTGTTTATTCATGATAATATAATAAAAGATGAATTAATAATGCTACATAATCATTCATGTTGTCTTTTATGTTTCGCATGCTTCTTCTTTCATTAATGTATACTGCGACGATGAAGGTATGACCTTCATGACCTTCGTCTGAAGATCATTATATCCTAAGGGAAATAATGCTTTGAAGGACGAAGGGCCTTAACCTTTAACATTTTGTGTTGCCTTGTTCTTAATTCATAGCATTTGAGAACAAGTCTCCAACATTGGCGCCCACCTCCGGTGAACTCACTTCCACTCTTGAGCTGATGGCTTCGTTCAGCAACCAAGCCGAAGCATCTTTGGCTATGAAGCTGGTGCTTCCGATAACAAGCGGCTCAGGTTCAAAGTCGGCTAACAAGAAGCAGAAGAAGGAAGCACAGAGAAGGGTGCAGCATGTTGGGGTGCAGGGACCCTTCATCAAGTCAAAATGGTCCCACATCCCAATCACCTTCTCCCAAGAGGACCTTCAGCTCAAAGATTACCCTCATAATGATGCCATGGTCATATCTTGTGTCATTAAGGAATTTCTGGTCCACAATGTTCTGGTTGATACATGCAGTGCAACGGATATCATATTTGCTAAGGCCTTCAGACAGATGCAAGAGCCAGAAGATAAGATTCATGATGCTACACATCCTTTATGTGGCTTCGGAGGAAGGCAAATTGTAGCACTTGGTAAAATCACAATGCCAGTAACCTTCGGCTTTGTTCACAACACAAGGACTAAACAGGTTGTGTTTGACATTGTTGACATGGAGTACCCCTACAATGTAATTATTGGTCGTGGGACACTTAATGCTTTCGAAGCAATACTTCATCCAACATATCTATGCATGAAGATACCTTCGGAACAAGGGCCCATTGCTGTTCATGGCAGTCAAGAAGCTGCCAGGAAGGCCGAAGGAAACTGGACAGATTCAAAGGCAATCCATAACATAGATGGAGCCGAAGCCTATGAGCAGTATCGATACAAATGAGAGAAGGCTGCTTCGGCAGATCAGCCGAAGCCTATGCTTTTATGTGAAGATATAGCAGAACAAAAGGTACTACTGGGGTCTCAGTTATCTGAAGAGCAGGAAAAGAATTTGCTAAGATTTCTATTCAACAACAAAGATGTCTTTGCTTGGTCAGCCAATGATGTTTGCAGTGTCAACAGAGATGTCATTGAGCATTCACTCAATGTGGATCCATCATTCAGGCCAAGAAAACAAAGGCTTCGGAAAATGTCTGATGACAAAGCTGAAGGTGCTCGGAACGAAGTAAAGAGACTTCTTAGCGCTAGAGTTATCAGAGAAGTCAAATATCCAGAGTGGCTAGCTAATACTGTTATGGTGAAGAAGGCCAATGGTAAATGGAGAATGTGCATTGATTTTACAGATCTTAACAAAGCTTGTCCAAAAGATGAGTTCCCATTGCCAAGGATAGATTCTCTAGTAGATGCAGCAGCTTCGTCAGAGCTCATGAGTCTATTAGATTGTTACTCAGGCTACCACCAAATCTGGATGAAGAAGGAAGATGAGCCGAAAACTAGCTTCATAACCCCAGTGGCACATATTGCTATCTTCGGATGCCTGAGGGGCTCAAAAATGCTGGAGGAAGATTCAGCAGAATGACAGCCAGAGTCCTTCATTCCCAAATAGGCATAAATGTGTTGACTTATGTTGATGATATCATAGTTAAAAGCACGAAGCAAGAAAATCACATTGCTGATTTGCAAGAGACATTTGCCAACTTCAGGCAAGCTGGTTTGAAGTTGAATCCAGAAAAATGTGTTTTTGGGGTAAAGAAGGGCAAGTTCCTTGGTTGTCTAGTATCAACAAAGGGAATTGAAGCTAACCCATGCAAGATTGAAGCTATCCTTTGTATGGAACCGCCAAGCACAAAGAAAGGAGCTCAACGACTGGCAGGTAGATTAGCATCATTGAACAAATTTATATCCAGATCAGCCGAAAGAAATCTGCCTTTCTTTGAAATACTAAAGTCAGCCGAAGTCTTCCAATGGGGTCTGGCTCAGCAAAAGGCCTTTGAAGAGTTGAAGCAATATTTGATTGATTTAACAACATTAACTCCACCTTCGCAAGGGGCTCCATTGCTCTTATATGTTGCAGCTTCACATTCTGCAGTGAGTGCGGCACTTGTACAGGAGAAGCTAGATGGCCAAGTTAAAAAGCAAGCTCCAGTGTACTTTGACTCTGAAGTTTTGAGTCCGTCAAAGAAAAATTACACAGAATTGGAAAAGGTGCTATACGCTGTGTTAATGGCCTCCAGAAAGCTTCGACACTATTTTCAAACATATCACATAATAATTCCTTCGTCACAGCCACTGAAGGATATTATGAAGAATAAAGAAGCCACTGGTAGGATTGGGAAATGGGTTGCAGAACTTAATGAATTCACCATTGATTATGTGCATAGATCCTGAATCCAGTCCCAGGCGTTAGCAGACTTCATCGCTGATTGGACGCCAGGCTTGATTCTTGGGGAACCTTCGGTGCAGGAGCGACTGCGGTCCTAGTGGCACATTCAAAAGTCAAAACATGTTATGCAGCCAAGCTTGATTTTAGTTGCACAAATAATATTGCTGAGTACGAAGCACTTCTGTTGGGGCTTCAGAAGTTAGGGGCAATGGGAATAAGAAGGGCCATTTTGAAAACTGATTCTCAAGTTATTTTAGGCCATGTGGACAAAAGTAGAAAGGCAAGAGATCCGAAGCTTGAAAGATATCTGGATACGGTTCGAAGGTTGGAGGCTTCTTTTGAAGGTTTTTCTGTTAAGAATATTCCAAGAGGTGAAAATGAGCACGCAAATTTACTAGCCAAATCGGCGGTCCAGGGGCTCCCTCTACCTTCAGAAGTATTTTTGAAACAATAAAGGCACCTTCGGTTGAGCTCATGGAGAGAGCAGTGTTTACTATTTCTCCGGTACATAGTGAAGATTGGAGGACTGAAATTATATCTTTCCTCGAAGGTAATTGTCTTTCAGATGACGAAGCTTATAATAAGAGAATGAAGGCAAGAACAAGACCATATGTGATAATAGAAAGGGAGTTGTACAAACATGGAGTCTGCTCTCCACTTCTCAAGTGTTTATCCAGAACCGAAGGTATAGAGCTGATGAAGGAAATACATGCAGGTTTGTGTGGATCTCACATTGGGTCTAGGCCTTTGCTGGGGAAGGTTTTCAGACAAGGATTTTATTGGCCGAAGGCAGCTTTGGATGCAGCAGATCTGGTTCAAAAGTGCGAAAATTGTCAAAAATGTGCAAGAGACCAGAAACAACCTTCGTCGCTGACCCAGTTAATACAGCCAACCTGGCCATTGCAAAGATGGGGCCTGTATTTGTTAGGTCCACTTCCACCAGCACAAGGCAATTTAAGATATGTTGTGGTGGCTGTAGAATATTTTTCCAATTGGATTGAAGCGAAGCCTTTGGCCACAATAACTTCGGTCACAATCCAGAAATTTTTCTGGCAAAGCATTGTTTGTCGCTTTGACGTGCCGAAGGCTATAACTATGGACAACGGAACACAATTTGATGTCGAAGCTTTCAAGGAATTCTATGATCAAATTGGCACGAAGATTCATTTTGCGTCAATCAGACATCCAGAGTCAAATGGACTTGTCGAAAGAGCAAATGGTATTATAATAACAGGAATAATGAAGCTAATCTTTAATCAGCCCAGAGGAAAGTGGCCAGAGGAGTTGATTAAAGTGGTGTGGAGCCACAACACGACCGTATCAAGATCAACAGGTTTTACGCCATTCAAGTTATTATTTGGTGACAAAGCTATAACCCCAGAATAAGCTAAAGTGGGGTCAATAAGAACAACAACTTCGGCTGAAGATGAAGCTGATTATCACGTGGCAAAAGACACTATAGAAGGGACCAGACTTCAGGCTGTGGAAAATATCAATAAATATCAAGCCGAAACAATAAAATGACGCGACAGAAAAGTCCGGCTGAAAAATATCAAGCCAGGGCACTTGGTGCTTCGGAGAGTGGCTAATCCGGACACAGTATGCAAACTACAGCTGAAGTGGGAAGGACCTTTTCTGGTAGTATCTTCGTCAAGGCCCGGTTCTTACAGGTTGAAGGATATGGACGGCAACGATATTCCTAGATCTTGGAATGCGGATAAGCTTCGACGATATTATGTGTAATCTGATGTAATCTTTTTTCATTTTTTTCCTATGGCACCCTTTTCCTTTCCAAAGGGGAGAAAGGTTTTTAATGGGGCCATAGTTTGTAATTTTTTCTTTTCTTATTTAGCTCCATGAGAGCAAAATCCCCCAAAAGAATGTAAAATGTAACATTTGAGCGGGCACCATCGAGTGCAGGAAAAAAAACCAGGGAGAAGCTCAGAAGTCGTCCCTAAGGGGATGCAGAGCACGACGAAAAGTCGTTCCTAAGGGAGCGCAGTGTAAGTTTTCTGCTCAAAAGTCGTTCCTAAGGGAATGCAGAGCCAAATACCACCAAAATATAAGGCGGAGAAGTTCAAAAGATGTTCCTAAGGGAATGCAGAACTTACACCGAAAAGTCAACGGTGATACCTCCGAAATAGAAGGCGAAGAAGTTCAAAAGACGTTCCTAAGGGGATGCAGAACTTACACCGAAAAATAAGCGGTGCAGCCGAAAAATAAACGGCAAAGAGATTTCAGCCATTCCTAAGGGAATGCAGACTTTTGATGTGGCTACGTAAGCGTGTGTCTAGACATTCATTTGCACAATACATCACATCATTCATTGCATTCATATACATTCATTTAGACATTCGTAGGATCATCATCATCATACCACAGAAGTACAGACAGTTGCTTCGGCTTCAATGATAAGGCTTCGGCAAAAGAAAAAAAAAGAGAAGAAGCAAATTTATGCTTTGTTGTGTACGAAAAGAAGGGAAGGTGTTTTTTGCCTTCGGCTCAAAAAATACAAGTTTCGTCCACATCAAAGCAATTCACACATGGACGGAAAAGGTAAAAATATATTACAAGGTATGCACAAATTTACAGAGTAGTATCTGATTCTTAAATTACAATGTTTTTACAACGTTAATTCAAGAATCTCTCTAGAGTTTTTTCATAACAGTATCTTCAGCTTCATCACCATTCGCCAAGCTTCGGATCATTGCTCTTCGGTTTCGTCATCCTGTACATAACAAAGCGTTATAAGGTAAACTCAAGTTTCAAGGAGAAGGTAAGCATCAGGTATGAATTTATTACCGGCTTGAGGTGGCTTTGAGCTTCGTCACCAGCTAAGCTTTGCCCGCCCTTTGTCCAGATTTGTGTTATGAATCTATTTCCTATGCTTCAAGCTAGGCTGGGGATATCAATCAGATCTGCTGGTGATAAGCTGAAGTTTGGTCTATTAACGATTTTCCCATGTGTGCATCCATTTTTCATGAAGGCAACAGCTGTGCCCCGAGAAGCTAGCAGAGCACAAAAGTCACCGTGTCCAGCTATAACTTCATCAAGAGCATCAACTTCGCCCTCAATGTGTTCGAAGGTCCCTGGTAGGTCTTCAACTGAAGGTTCAAACTTCTCAGAACTAGCCCCAACTGAGTTGAAGACCTGCTTCAGCCGCTGCACGCATCGGTTGCCGAAGCCTAGACATTTATCTTGAAGCTCTTTCAATGATTTCTGTAAATTTGAACTTTTTTCAGCTTCAGCCTCAAACTTCGCATCGAATTTCTGCTTTTCTTGTTCGAAGCTTTCTGTCTTTACGAGGAGTTCACCATTCAATCTGGCAATTTTAGCTTGGGCTTCTGCTAGTAAGCCTTCCATGTATTGAAGTTCAAAATCCTTCTTCTCAAGAGCAGCTTCGTGATCTTTTATTTTGCTCTCTAAGCCTTCAATTATGACTTCATGTTTTTTTATCTTCAAGGTCCTATTGCATTCTCAAGGCTTTACTTAATAACATGCTCTGCACAAAAACAACCTTCATCAGAAAACACCTTCGTCATTAAAACAATGAAAAACCGAAGTAAAGTTTTTACATTGAAATTAGAATAGAATAAACTACCGACGATATGCTGTCGTCGGTAGCGGCTGATGTCGGCCTCAAGCTTCGGGAAACCAATACTCTTTGACAGAGTACTGATAACCTTCGCTCCAGTTCAGTCTCGGAGGCATCCTAAGCTTTCGTCGTCAATACCGCCAAAGAGCAATGCTCCTGGTTGACAGCCGCATGATATTGCATAATCTCTCAGCTCTTCTTTCTCAGCCTTAGACAACTTTTGACCAATTATGTTTTGAAAATTAAAATCCTTTTTCTCTGAAGTATCTTCGGCGATCTCCTTCTCCTTCCCAGGCACTATGGCCCAGAAGCGGGCCTAGACATCTAAGATTGGGTATTCAAAAATTCAAAAGATTAAAGGAATTAGTGCTCTAACACTATTTTTGTAATACATTATTGACAAATTAATATAGATCACCAAAAATTTGGGTATTCAATGAATACCCATGAACCACCGCTGGGCCCGCCCATGCTGTGGCCAGGGTCTCTTCGGCAGCTGTAGCAGCTTCTTCCGCGGCCATATTCAAAAGCATTTTATCAATATCAGAAAATGTGCCCTCCAGATTTATATCTTCGGCCGTTTCAGCTTCGGTAGTTGCAGCTTCGACGGGGGCAGCTTCAGTAGCTGTAGCGTCTTCGGCAGCTGGTGTTTTCGACGCCGAGGCCGGCCGTGGTGTTTCTTTAATAGCTTCAATCACAGTAATAATCCTTTGTCTTTTCGGCCCAGCAGACTTCTTGGCTGCCGAGGGCTCCTCCTTCTTCTGTAAAACCTTCGTCAGATGCGGCCCCAGTGGACTTAGCTTGATAGGCAAGGATTCAGTCATTACCTTTAGAATTTTTTCCAGTTGTTTTTGGCTTCAGAGCTGCAGCCTTCCTCTTCTTCGGAGCAGCTACCTTCGGCTCAAGACTCAATTTTCTCCTCTTCACAATTTCTTCATCTTCTTTTACCATTCTAGCAGCTTGCCTACTCAGAACACTAACAATCCTTTTCCTTTTTTGCCCTTCGGCACCCTTGTTCAATCACTCATAATCGGGATATTCGAAGTTTAGGGCATTCATTACCCGATTCAACCTTCGCTTCGGCCGAGTGCCGAAGGCTGCAGTCATCAACTGATCTTCTTTTTAGTGTAATTTCCCAAAATTTCGTTGCACATGGTTTCTATCATTTCTAACCATTCCTGGCATGGCCCTTTGAACTGTTTCTCGAATTTGAACTTATAAGGTAGTCACACAAGTTCCTTTTTCTCCTTTGTCCCCTTTAGCTTTGGCATGTTCCATTCACTCAGCGTCGGGAACACCCTATAGGACAAATATTCTTGGACTAGATCTCTGGTCCCGATCTGCTCGGCTACCACCCGGAATTCTACCACAGCTTGTTGGCATGGTGACTCTGGCTCCATACGGCATAGCGGCCTAGTTAGCCCGAAGCTTAAGCTCAGAGGGCTCAGCACTAGCATCTTGAGCTTCTCCCTCCTTTTCTCATCGGCCTTCACATAAAACCACTCATTTTTCCAACCAGTTGGCCACTTGGTGCGATAGCTAACCACTAGAGTCTTCATATCTTTGCGGTAGGCGAAGTTGTAGCAACCAAAATTCTCATGAAGACCATCTTCTCTGGCCTTCGTCTGATAATGAAGCTCGTGCACTCGGCAGAAGGCTTCGGCATTCAGGTCTATTCCTTGGCTTCGGAGAGCCCAGATGAAGACGTTGAGCCTAACGATAGCGTTAGGAGTCAGCTGATGAAGATAGATCTCGAAGTTTTCCAAAACTTCTCCAAATCATTTCGTTCAAAGGAAACCTTAATCCTGCTCTGAAGAAGCTCCTAAAAACCACTACCTCATCTTTTTCCAGTGTCGAAATGGTTTCTTCTTCGCCAAAACGAATCAGCTTCTTCTCAGCTTCTCCGAAGTAGCCTAGCTTTATCATCATAGGCATATCAGCCTCAGAAACGGTAGATTTCCCAAAGTCCAGGTGACTGGGTTTGGTTGGCATGAGAGTATTATAATCTTCCTCTTCTTCATCAGTAACATCTTCTTCAATGTCAGCATATTCAGCTTCGGCAGCAGGTGCATCTTCCTCGGTAGCTACCTCTGTCACAACCATCCTCGATTGTTTCATCACTTTAGAGATTGGAGCAGTCTCTGTAGTTTCGGCCTCTTCTCCGTCACGGGTCACCCTAGCGGTTGAGCGTACTCTGGCCATCAGGTGTTGAATTCCTTGCACTTCTTATGAATGTTGATGATTTTTATGGTTGTGACGAAGCTCTCTCTTATGACGAAGCTAGTTCAAAATGTTGCTTTGCTTGAGAATGCGATGGGAAAGCTTCGGCTATGGTTAAATTTTTCAGCAGCACAACAATGCAATGGCAATGAATGCTATGGTAACTTCACACCTACCCGTCTGTTTATATAGTGCTGCAGGTGTGAAGGTGAATCGTCAAGTCGCCCATACCCGCTCAACAGTCACCCGCACTCACTGAACGGTGGACCACGGTGCATGCAAGATGAATCGGCAGATCGTGCATACCCGTTGCATGGTGGGACCGCCCCACGCTTGGATTATTTTAATCTTTTCTCGGTAACGAGCTCAAGGAAGGTGGTTTTCGGACCTTCGGCATTCCGAAGCCTAGGACAATTTTTCATGGATCAAGCTCGTTACGAAAAACGATCTAGCACCATGAAGGGGCTACTGTTGGGGGTCTGCTTCGTAGCCGAGGTCCTGTAAGAAGAAACACCTCCGGAAGACTAGCACGCAAATAACGCCGAAGCTACCTTACAGGGAACTTCGGCATAACGACATGCTTAAGACGAAGGGTTGCACCGACTTAAAGATGAAAGGACAGATTGACCCATGACAGTTTGTGTCATGATTGTAATCGATTGTAAAGGGTATAAATGTAATTTCACACAGGCTGCGGCCTGTGCCTATAAATAGATGAACAGTACCCCCATACTGTTCACGCTGATTTGTACTCGCTCATGCATCACGCTTGTACTATCTCCTTTTGTCAAGCCAAAGGTACAAATGTAATTCTGTATTATTTCTGTTTATTCATGATAATATAATAAAAGATGAATTAATAATGTTACATAATCGTTCATGTTGTCTTTTATGTTTCGCATGCTTCTTCTTTAATTAATGTATACAACGACGATGAAGGTATGACCTTCATGACCTTTGTCTGAAGATCATTATATCCTAAGGGAAATAATGCTTCGAAGGACGAAGGGCCTTAACCTTTAACATTTTGTGTTGCCTTGTTCTTAATTCATAGCATTTGAGAACAAGTCTCCAACACTTGGCATGCGGGGTTTTAGAAAGGCGGTGAAATGACCATTTTAAGTGCGAAACCCTCCCTAGGGATCTCAACACCTGCAGGGAAAACTCACTGGAGGATAGTGGATACATTTTCACACACAGATCTCACAAGATTTCACGGGATTTGAATCTAGAGAGGGGTGTGAGAGGTTCTCCACTTGGCAGCCAGAGAGGGAGATAGAGGGAGGAGGAGAAGGTGAAGCTCATCACGGAGGAGAGGAAGGAGCCGAGCACAGGCAGGGGCAGCTTGCCTGAGATTGGCGGTGATCACCACCGGCGAGAGCTGGTGGCGACGACGAAGGGGAGTGAAGGGCAGAGGCAGAGAGCTGAGAACCGAGAGGTGAAATGAGCCTGGACACACCGACAGCGCACAACCACTGTCCGTTGCCCCACCGGACATGGCCGCACAATGTAGTGTCCAGTGCACACCAGACTGTTTGGTGAGCCCAGATAGAGGACATTTGGGATTTTTCTAGGAATTTTGAACCAAACCAAATCCCAACTTATAAGCACACAAAAGAACACTTGTTGGGATAGGTATTGGCACCCTCACAAATTCTCTCATAAATTTTTAAAATATTGTGCCATAGGCTATGTAGTTTTTATAGAGAAATAAGCAAATGGTGAGATTTTAAATTTGGGTGTTACACTAGGGGTTTCAAATATGAATTGAGTTGTGAATGCTCCCCCTAAATGTAGTACCACATTCACATCTCAAAAACCAACAATTACATAGAAAATGAAATTTAAGTACCAAAAGCTTAAAAGCTAGAACTTGTCAAGTTTGAGCCTGATTTAAGCTTTTCACTTGCTTTGTTGGCGGTTATCTCAACTAAGTTAGACAAGTCCTATATGCAATACAAGAAATTTAAATATGCAATGCAAACTTGACATCACCATTTTATGATTAAGTAAAATTTCTGGGATCAAGAATATTTAGCTCATTTCTCAACAAGCAAAAGCGGGTTTTGTCTAAAGGCTTTGTGAAAATATCCGCTAGTTGATCTTCCAATCTCACTCCTTCTAGTATAATATCTCCTTTAGCAACATGATCTCTAAGGAAATGATGAAAGATGTCAATGTTCTTGGTGCGAGAGTGTTGTACATGATTATTATCAATTTTAACAGCACTCTCATTATCACACAAAAATGTACTTTTTCTAGAACTACACCATAGTCTAGAAGAGTTTGTTTCATACAAAGAATTTGTGTGCAACTTGTTTCATATAAAGAATTTGTGTGCAACAAGCACCCACGGCAATGTATTCCGCTTTGGTGGTTGACAAGGAAACACTGTTTTGCTTTTTAGAAGTCCATGAAACTAGTGATCTCCCAAGCAAATGGCACCCTCCAGGTGTACTTTTCCTATCAATTTTGCAACCGGTGTAATCCAAATTGGAATAGCCAATTAAATCAAAAGTATATCCTTTGGGATACCAAAGGCCAACGCATGGGGTGTGTTTAAGATACCTAAGAATTCTTTTAACATCGCTAAGATGAGCTTTCTTAGGGTTTGCTTGAAATCGAGCACACATACAACCACTAAACATGATATCGGGCCTAAATGCGGTAAGATACAATAAACTACCAATCATAGAACGGTAGAGAGTTTGATCAACTGAGTTACCTCCCTCATCTAGATCGAGATGTCCATTAGTAGGCATGGGTGTAATAATTGGTTTGCACTTCTCCATTTCGAATCTTTTCAACAAGTCTTTGGTGTACTTCTCTTGTGAGAGGAAGTTGTCATCTTTCATTTGCTTGACTTGGAAGCCGAGGAAGAAGGTTAACTCACCAATCATTGACATCTCGAACTCCTTCGACATCAACTCACCGAATTCTTTACAATGACAATCATTTGTCGAGCTAAAGATTATATCATCAACATAAACTTGACAAATGAAAATATCACCATTATGTTTCTTTGTGAAAAGAGTGGTGTCGACGGTCCCGATCTTGAAGCCCTTCTCAATGAGGAGTCACGAAGATGCTCATACCAAGCCCTTGGAGCTTGCTTCAGACCATATAGCGCCTTGGACAACCTATAAGCATGATTTGGATATCTAGGTTCTTCAAACCCGGGTGGTTACTCAACATATACTAGTTCATTTATGAAGAGATTTAAACATGCACTTTTTACATCCATTTGATAAAGTTTTATGTCATAGCAGGATGCATATGCAAGAAGGATACAAATGGCTTCAAGTCGAGCAACGTGTGCAAAGGTCTCTCCAAAATCTAAACCTTCAACTTGAGAGAACCCCTTTGCAACAAGCCTTGCCTTGTTCTGCACAATTACACCTTTATCATCTTGTTTGTTCCGAAACACCCACTTTGTTCCAATGATTCTTGCATCTTGTGGAGGCTTCTATAGGGTCCAAACTTGATTCTAGGTGAAGTTGTTTAATTCATCATGCATGGCATTCACCCAGTCCGGATCCTGTAGTGCTTCATCTATACATGTAGGCTCAACACAAGAAACAAAGGAGGGATGTTCAATAAATGAAGCATATCTTTGAGAACGAGTAATAACCCCTTGTGAAGGACTCCAATGATGAGATCTTGTGGATATGCTTGAAATAGTGATGAGTTCCTCTTGTCAACCACTTGGGAAGAAGATCTTGGAGCATCAACATCTTCGGCTTGTACCATTGCTTGTTCATGAGAGAAAAATGTATCTTCATTTGCATGCCTCTAATTTTTTTCATCATCTTGTGGTACATTTGATGAAGAAGGTCTGTTGATATTTTGACCTCTTCTTCATCTTCTTTTGGTTTGATGGCACCAATTGACATATTCTTCATGGCTTCCCTAAGTGGTTCATCACCTACATCATCAAGATTTTCAAGTGCTCCATGGGAGCCATTAGTCTCATCAAATTCCACATCATACGTTTCTTTCACCACGCCAGTGGCATGATTGAATACTCGATATTCTTTGGATTTTAATGAATAACCAAGTAAGAAACCAATGTCACAACGTCTTTGAAACTTTCCTAGGTGATGGCATTTCTTTTAGATGTAGCATTTGCATCCAAACACCCGGAAGAAGGATACATCTGGCTTTTCCCATTTAGAAGTTCATAGGGAGTCTTCTCAAGTAGCCGGTGAGGGAACAATCTGTTTGATGCATAGCATGAAGTGTTGATAGCTTCAGCCCAAAACCTCTCTGGTGTATTATACTCATCAATCATTGTCCTTGCAAGAGTGATCAAAGTTCTATTCTTTCTTTCTACAACTTCATTTTGTTGAGGTGTGTATGTTGCAGAAACTTCATGCTTGATCCCAATTGCATCACAATATTCATGAATGTTGGTGTTGTCAAATTCCTTTTTGTTGTCATTTCTGATTTTATTGATTTTGCAGTCAAATTCATTTTGAGCTTTCTTGGCAAATTTCTTGAATATTGATGCAACCTCAGACTTGTCATGAAGAAAGAACACCCAAGTGTATCTTGAAAATCATCAACAATAACCAGACAATAGAGGTTGCCACCAGCACTAGCATAAGTTGTTGGTACAAATAGATCCATGTGAAGTAACTCTAGTGGCCTTGATGTTGACATAAAAGCTTTTGTAGGATGAGTGTTAGCAACTTGCTTTCCAACTTGACATGCACTACAAAGCTTGTCCTTTTCAAATACAACATCCTTCAATCTTCTAACCATGTCTTTCTTTAGAATTTTCTTGAGTGTGCTCATTCCAACATGTGCAAACCTTCTATGCCATAGCCGTCCAAGAGATGCTTTGGTAAAGAGGCAAGTCCTTATGTTTGCATCTTCAGAAGAGAAATCCACTAAGTATAGGTTGCTGTATCTAAATCCTTTGAATATCATTGACTCATCATCCATTTTAGACACAACAACCTCTGTAGGAGTGAATAAGCACTGAAGGCCAAGATCACAAAGTTGACCCACTGATAGCAAGTTGAAGCTTAATGGTGCAACCAAGAGAATATTTGAAATTTAAAGATCATTTGAAATTGCCATCTTGCCAAGCCCTTGAACTTCTCCTATTGAATTATCCTCAAAAGTTATTTTATCTTGTTCATCAACATCTTCATCTAGTGAGGTGAACATCTGTGGGTTGCTAGTCATATGTTGAGTGCATCTACTATCAATTACCCAATGGCTCCCACCGGTCTTGTAGTTCACCTACATGAACAAATAAATCAAGCTTCAATCCTGGGGGCCCTATTTTGCATAGGGCTAGTAACTTTTCAATCAAGGACTTTGTAACCCAAATTTGTCTAGGTCTACTCTTGCTTGGTGGACCTAAGAATGTTACTTTGACTTTTCCATTTGCAACTTTTCTTAGTACATAGTGAGCATTGGATGCAAATGGTATTGAGTGCTTTAGCAAGGGAGTTGGTGGTGTGGCTTTGCAGTTGCGGGAAAAATGTCCTTCTTTTCCACACTCATAGCACTTGATTGGCTTAGGAGTTTGTTTTGCCTTATATTGATTTGTTGCTTTATTTTGCATAAAAAGATTGTATCTAATACCACTCTTATTATTTTTCATGACAGTGTTCATGAGGAGCTCATTTTGAAGGTATTGGCCTTTGTTTTTACACACTAGTGGCAAGATGTTCTTTCTCAAGCTTGAGTTTCTTGATTTCATCTCTAAGTGTTTCATTATCCGCTGCCAACTCATTATTAACATTATTGCTTTCTATGGCAATTTTTCCTTTAGTGGTTGCATCAGTCAAGTACTTCTTCAGTTTTTGATTCTCTAGTGTCATGACTTCAACTTTTTAAATCAATTCATCATGGAGACTAAACTGATCAACATTGCTCTGATCATCACATGAGGTTGCTACATCAAGCTTAACAACAAGGTTAATAGCCTCATGTGTGTCACAAGATAAAAGCTCATTTGAAATAAGAAGATTATCATAATCAATTTTAATCTTTGCGTAATCGTCTTTTATTTTGACAAGCCTATCTTTTAGCTCCCTATTTGCGTCACTTAATTTCTCAAATTTTTCTTTAGCATCTTTAAGGGAGGTCTTGAGCTCATTTTTGGTGGATGACATAGTTTTGTTTTCTTCCTTCATTTCTTTAATAGCTTTAACAACTATGTCATGCTTAGCAGTTAAGAATTCATTTTCATATTTTAGCTTGTCACATTTAGCTTTGGACTTTCTAATGATTTGAGTATATTATTTAAGCAAGTCCGCTAATTCATCATAAGTAGGGGAAGCATATTCATCATCACTATCACTATCACAATCTTCAATAATGACATTTTCATTTTGTACCTTCCGTTCACCTTTAGCCATGAGGCATAGGTGTGAAGTAGATGAAGGTGATGATGGTGGTGAAGAGAAATCACCAGCGATGGCGGCGACCTTTTCATCATCTTCTTCATCACTTGAAGAAGAGCCGCTTGAGGATTCAATGTCGGTGAGCCAATCACCAACAATATATGCTTTTCCATTCTTATTTTTGTGAAACCTATTGTGCTTGCCTTCTTTCTTCTTGAAGAACTTCTTTTCTTTCTTCTCATCATCACTTTCATCATCTTTCTTACCCTTGAATTTGTTTTTCTTGGGCTTGTTGCATTGATGATTAAGATGACCAAGTTCTCCACAATTGTAGCAATCCATCTCGGAGATGGGCTTTCTCTTGCTAGAGAAAAAATTCTTCTTTCTTGAATCAAATTTGATGCCTTCTCGATTGAGTTTCTTCAACATCTTTGTTGTCTTCCTCACCATCAAGGCAATGTTTGTATCAAGATCATCATCACTTGAGGATTCTTTGTGGCGGAACCGCCCAGATTATTCCAGCTTAAGTGTCCGAGTTACGCCTTAGAGGCAACAACACACTTAAATCGGAATAACCCATCAGTCCCTCGGATCTAGTCCGATAAAGCCACTTACCAAGGATCGAATACCACTAGCCCACTCGAAGGTGAGGCATAGAGAAATACAATAAAGCATAATACCGCAAATTTAAGAAGTACCAGTAGTGATTACATTATCGGAGTTTCAAAAGCAGTAACAATAGTTTTTAGTGCAGCGAAAATAACTACTGGAGAAAACCGGGTAACATGGCAAAGCCTGGCCATGCTACTCCTCCTGGTCCTCTCCTACGGAAGCAGTAACCCTTTCAACCATCTATCACAGTGGCAGGGATGAAGGCCAAGTCACACCAGCAACCAAATCATCCAAGGAGTACCTGCAAAAATTATGCCACAAGCAAGGCTGAGTATACTAATACTCAGCTATACTTACCTGGTGTGAGGAGTCTACTCCTCTACCTCTAGACCATGAAGTTGTTTGGCTGAGGGGTTTGGTTTACCAAAAGCACTAGCTGAGTCTAAAATCGAGTTTTAGCTTTTCAAGTTCTAGAATAATAATTTAGACTAGATGAGGACCTAACTATCCATACATGGTATCAAGCAATTTAGTCAACCAACATCTTTTGTAAGTAACCTCATTTCCACTTTTTACTCAATGCAGTACAATGGATCAAGCAGTCTCATTAGCTGCGAGAAGCAGACGATTTGAATCGAGTTTTTAACCTTGCAAGGTAAACCTAAACACACGACATGTAGGGGCACAATGCTCCAATTGTCCCCGGCTGCCGCCGTGCAATGGCCGCACTTGTACCCACCATAATCCAGCATGGAAGACTCCGTCTCAGGTCCAGTGAGGAGTAAAGTCTGCGGGTAGGTTCAATCAGGTACTAGGCTTATCGGTTACCATATTTCCCAACATGTGTTTAGTACATTCAAACGCTTGACACAGGTATCCGCTCGTTAATCCTTATTCCAATTTCGTCTCATATACAGCATCCCCATGGATCCGTGTCCACAGACCATCATCATTCTGTTATCAAAATGGATACAACCAATTCCTGACCTCGCGCGAGTGCTAGAAAAATCACTACCGAGATCCTAATTTAGCATAGCAGCTACTCGACCTAGCATACTAGTATCCATCTAAAAAAGGAATCCTGAGTTTATGCAACTATGGTTTTAGCAATTCCTGCACTTAAGTGCACGGTACAAGCCTACAAACATTAAGTGTAGTAAAATAGCATATATAACTGTTATACATAAAACCAGGGCTTGCCTGGAATTCAACACTAGATAGTGTTTGCTAGATGACACTCGCTTGGCGAGCATCCACTGGTTAGGTCCATCCTTCTTTGGGTCGTCCTTCAACTGCATCTTGTGGTTTGCACCACATCACTTGCACGATCATCATCTCTTGGTCCTAAATGAGATGCAGGATGCATATGTATGAATATGATGAAATATATCACAAGACAATCCCAAAATAGACGGTAGCGAACTAAACAATAATAGTGAGACATCATGAACAACCACACACACTAGCGCTAGCTATCTACATGTCATCGGGCATGCGTAATCAATCATCACTGGAAAACAACAAACACTTCCTATAATTATCCATTGCAAACACGACAGCATAAGCACAAGCATTCACCACGTTCACTTTAATCATTCATTGATTACTTATTATTAAACTAGTTAAGTACACATAAATTTATGATGACTTACACATAGACAAACTTAGTTAAAAAGGAATAGTTATTTAA
This sequence comes from Zea luxurians, assembly GCA_029449295.1. NCBI lineage: Eukaryota > Viridiplantae > Streptophyta > Magnoliopsida > Poales > Poaceae > Zea > Zea luxurians. The sequence goes on along the minus strand of JAOPSE010000005.1, from coordinate 45,249,564 downwards.
TCGGGTTTTACAATCATTCACAGCATTCTACTGCAAGCATACACCCCAGAGAACACACATGAGGAGATAGTTTAATCACAATTACATATTATACTACTTTAATGACGTTGGTTACTTAGTAGTATTAGCAGAAAGACAAAGACATGACATTATTCATTTTATTTCCCCAATATATAACTGTTAGAAATATAGGCATTTTCCATATCATTTTAATTCCATAAATTAACATTATGGTGATGACATATAAAAGATGATTAATCATAGAAATCATGATGTAAAATATATCCATAACAATATGGAACATGAGAACATAAAACATATGAATCATATAAATATAATAAGCATATAAAGATGGTACATGCATCATGACGGAACAACTGAAAATAAATAGATAACAACATAAACAGCATGACTATAAAATTAAAACAAACAGATATGGTATATTACTAGCATGAACTGGCATTAGAAATGTCATGATACGATATGACAGAACAGATTGGATAAATTCATGGCTACATACGACATAGTAGAGATGAACGTTTGAAACATATATAATCTGGAGAACGTAAAACGGTAAGGAGCTGAATTGATCATACCCTCCCATGCGCTCCGAGGATCCTGATCCTTGTCCAACTTCTCTTGTCATGCCGTATGAGATGAAGACGCCAGGAAGAAGAAGATGTTTACCAGTAAGGATGTTCGGGCAGTCGAGTAGACACTCCCCAAAAACCTAATTGCCGATTCCCCGTGCAAGGTCTCGAACGGCAAGGGCTTCGGAGGCACCTGCCCTCTCGCTCCTCTGTGCACGTAGAGTTACGAGATGGGAATACCCGTACTTGCGGTTGGACTGTGATTCTGAAAGAGTTCTGCTCTAGTTGCCAAGCGACAGGAGTTCTCCCCCTTTAACCTTTCATCGCGGAAGGGAAGCTGAACGGGGAAGAGTCTCGCATTCGGCTATTCAAGAGACGGGCAACTAAAAGGTTTAAACCGGAGTTGAAACTCCCGCGGTTAATGAGTGCTAAAAATTAACAAAACCACACCATGCCTCGCCTGCCGCCTGCCTGTCTGCCTCGCCATGCCCCGCGGCGGAAGCGCGTGCACGCGTGTGGCACGCCTTTGTTCATTTCTTAACTTCTCAAATTAAGTGTAATAATTCTCACCATATAAGTCAAGCCAACGACCCTTAGAATTCCAATATGGTACTATTAGTATTCTCCACAGCTACACACCATAGAGTTTATTGATTAAATTTAAATGGGCCAAGCCCATAATAAATCCAACAATCCCCACCAAACTCTAGGGTTTGTAATGATGAAGTACCAGAATCACAATCCTTTAATATACCAGTGTTTCAATGGAGACTGTTAAGTTGAACATCCATCTAGAATAAGAGTTTCACTCATTCACAACTGAACAATGGACTAAGCCTTGAATTGACAGTTTTGTGCGAGATGAGATTCGCTCAAATCCTTTGCTGATACTAGGCTGCAAAAAGGCATCCCCACTATTTAGAAGCATATAAGTCACACTTCAGTGCTTTTCATGAGTATTTAGGGATTACCCAAGTCCCATAGACTGTGACCAACAGTCTGACTCATATAGGTGTACTCCTCAGAAGATGTTCTGTAGGACAACATCTCACCTTTATAAGACTCTTGGAATACATTAAGGTAAATACCATCCTGTCTTACAGATAGGAAAGATGTGCATCAGAAATGAGTTAAGGAAGGGATCTTTCCTCACAACCTACTCCTAGCTTGTTTCTCTACTCTACTTCATAGGATCTCCGATCACATAGAGCAGGTTACCACTATAGTAGATTTCACATGGGTCCCATACCCATTTCTCTCGATGCACTTTCTATCACATTGCGTGACAGACCCTAAGCGAATTGATCTGCCAGATTATTCGATGTGTGGACATAATCCACCGTTATAACTCTAGAGTTTTTCAGCTTTCTGACAGATTTTAATCTTCTCTTAACATGCCTTGTAGACTTCATGTTATTCCTAGAACTGTTAACCTTTGTAATCACCGTTTGGTTGTCACAGTTCATGGAAATAGCCGGTATCGGTTTTTTAACTACCGGTAAATCCAATAGGAAATCACGGAGTCACTCGGCCTCAGCCCCAGCAGTGTCTAATGCTGTGAGTTCTGCTTCTATGGTAGACTTCATTAAGATAGTCTGCTTGCAAGACTTCCAGGAAACAACGTCACCTCCAAACAGAAACACATATCCGCTTGTGGCATAAAGCTCATCAGCATCAAAAATCCAGTTGGCATCACAATAGCCTTCCAACACTTTTGGGTTTCTAGTATAATGAATATCGTATATCATAGTACCTTTCAAATACCGCAACACTCTCTCAGGAGCACGTCAGTGATCATCTCCTGGTTTTGACACAAACTGACTCAGCTTACTCATAGCAAATGAGATGTCTAGTCTTGTTGCACTTGCAAGGTACATGAGCGAGCCAATGATCTGGGAGTATGTCAATTGATCCCTTGCTATTCTCCGATTCTTTCTCAATAGCATGCTAGGGTCATAAGGTGTTGGAGTAGGATCACAGTCACTAAAACCAAAGCGACTCAATACCTTTTCCACATAATGAGATTGTAACAAAGTTACCCCACCATCACCTTCTCTAACAAGCTTGATGTTTAGAATGACATCAGCTTCTCCCAAATCTTTCATTTCAAAATTGCTCGATAGAAGATTTTTTACTTCCTCAATCACATTGAGATTTGATCCAAAGATCAAGATGTCATCAACATAAATGCACAACATAACAGACTCACCCCCACCATACCGATAATATACACATGTGTCAGCTTCATTTACAGCAAAATCAGCAGTTGTAAGAGTATTATCAAACTTTTCATGCCATTGCTTAGGTGCTTGTTTTAGGCCATACAATGATTTTATCAACCTGCACACCTTGTTCTCTTGACCATCCGCAATGAACCCTTCTGGCTGATCCATGTAGATCTCCTCATCCAACTCTCCATTTAGGAAAGTTGTCTTAACATCCATCTGATGAATGATAAGACCATAAGAGGCTACCACAGCTATTATTGTGCGAATTGTAGTCAATCGAGCAACTGGTGAGTAGGTATCAAAGAAATCTTCACCCTCTTTTTGGGTATATCCTTTGGCCACAAGCCTTGCCTTGTACCTTTCGATTGTACCATCAGGCCTAAGCTTTTTCTTGAAGATCCATTTGCAGCCTATAGGTTGACAACCATAAGGACGGTCAACGACCTCCCAAGTTCCATTATACATAATAGATTCCATCTCACTCCTTACTGCTTCCTTCCATAAGTCAGCATCAGGAGAGGAATATGCCTCACTAATGGTAGTTGGTGTGTCTTCCACAAGGTACACTATAAAGTCATTACCAAAGGATTTTGCAACCTTCTGTCTCTTGCTCTTTCGAGTTACTATAGTGTCATCCTCCTCAGGGATGTGCACATGAGGATCCTCAGCATGATCTATAGGAATAGACAGTTCGTGCTCAAAGGGAATTATAGTCTTATGACTTGTATCACTAGCTGTATTCTTCATGGGAAACTCATTCTCAAAAAATGTTGCGTATCTTGATTCCATGATAGTATCAACATACATATCAGGCACATCAGATTTTATAATTAAGAACCTATACCCAGTGTTGTGAAAAGAGTACCCAAGGAATATACAATCAACAGTTTTAGGCCCAAGTTTACGCTTTTTGTTGATTGGCACATTCACTTTAGCCAAGCAACCCCAAGTGCGCAAATATGAGAGATTTAATCTTCTCTTTCCCATTCCTCAAATGGTGCGATCTCTTTGTTCTTTGTTGGAACTCTGTTCAGGACATGACATGCCGTCAAAATTGCCTCACCCCACCATGCCTTGGATAATCTCGCTGTACTCAACATGGCATTCACCAAATCTGTTAGAGTGTGGTTTTTCCTTTCAGCAATCCCATTGGATTGTGGTGAGAATGGTGGTGTCCTCTCATGAACAATACCATGTTCCACGCAGAACTCATCGAAAATATTAGATAAATATTCTCCACCTCGATCGGACCTTAACCGTTTTATTTTCCTCTCAAGTTGGTTCTCAACTTCAGCTTTATAGGTCTTAAAATAATTAAACGCTTCATCTTTCGTTTTAAGAGATACACATAGCAAAATCTGGTGAAGTCATCTATAAAAGTGAGAAAGTATCTTTTACCACCTTTTGTCAAAATTCTATTCATCTCGCATAGGTCAGAATGAACAAGTTCTAGGGGTGCCAAATTTCTCGCCTCAGTAGCCTTGTGAGGCTTGCGGGGTTGTTTTGATTCAACACACACATGGCACTTAGACTTTTTGACCAAGTTAAATTTAGGAATTAGATTTAGATTTGCTAACCGAATAAGACAGCCAAAGCTTGCATGACAAAAATGTGAATGCCATAAATCTGACTCATCAGAAAAATTAACATAATTCACTATTTTATTACACACATCATGCAGTGATAAGAGGAGCAAGCCTCCGCAGTCATATCCTTTACTAACAAAAGTACCATGTTTCGACACAACACATTTATTTGACTCAAGAACAACTTTGTATCCATCTCGACATAGCATAGAAGCACTAATGAGATTCTTCTTGATAGAGGGCACATGCTGCACGCTCTTCAATGACACCGTCTTTCCCGAAGTAAACTTCAGAATGACCGTACCAACACCAAGGACCCATTTCCCATTAACAAGGTGCCAGACCTCCCGACCTGGTAGGAAGAGAACATAGAGACATTAGCACACACATGAATATTTGCACCACTATCCATCCACCATTCAGTGAATTACAAACTAAAAGAACAAATGGTAAAGAATTACCATACCCAGATGTTCCATATCCAGTTCCAGTAGTTACAACATTAGCTGATTTCTTGTCCTGTGTGAACTTGCGATCAGGGCACTCTCTAGCCCAATGTTGATCACTGCCACAAACAAAGCATCCTCCCTTTCCCTTGTTATTGTTGTTATTCTTCTTTTTAAACTGTGCTGTTTGAACAGGTTTATTTGTGTTCTCTTGTTTGTTCTGGTTTTTCTTCTTGTTAAACTTGCGCAAGTTTCTCTTTTGCACCACATTAGCAGTAGAGGTCTCAACACCTTTTCCATTGTCCTTTGTTCTAGCCCTTTCCTCAACATCAAGAGTACCAATGAGCTCTTCCACATTGAACTCTTGTCTCTCATGTTTGAGAGAGGTAGCAAAGTCCTTCCAAGAAGGTGGCAGCTTGGCGATTATACCGCCAGCCACAAACTTGTCAGGCAAAGGACAAGGAAAAAGCTCAAGTTCCTTAGCTAGTGCTTGAAACTCATGGTCATGTTCCACTACAGATCGGTTCTCAACCATCTTGCAGTCATACAGCTGCTCCATGAGATACAGCTCGCTACAAGAGTCAGTTACTCCAAACTTTCCAACAAGTGCATCCCACATTTCTTTCCCTGTAGGAAGGATGATATAGCTTTTCTGGAATTTTGTATCAAGTGCGCTAATCACTGCTCCTCGAAAGAGGTTGTCATCAGCCTTAAACATAGCCTCATCCTCAGGAGGTAAGTTGGGAGGCTTGCCCTCAGCGACATGATAACAAGACATTGCAGTAAGCCACATTTCCATCTTATCTTTCCAAATCAAGAAGTTTTTACCATCAAAAGGATCAGGCTTTAACACAACAGCAAAACCTCTAACAGAAAAATGCCTAACATTAGGTTTTTGGATTGTTAGAAATATAGGCATTTTCCATATCATTTTAATTCCATAAATTAATATTATGGTGATGACATGTAAAAGATGATTAATCATAGAAATCATGATGTAAAATATATCCATAACAATATGGAACATGAGAACATAAAACATATGAATCATATAAATATAATAAGCATATAAACATGGTACATGCATCATGACGGAACAACTGAAAATAAATAGATAACAACATAAACAACATGACTGTAAAATTAAAACAAACAGATATGGTATATTACTAGCATGAACTGGCATTAGAAATGTCATGATATGATATGACAGAATAGATTGGATAAATTCATGGCTACATACGAAACAGTAGAGATGAACGTATGAAACATATATAATCTGGAGAACGTAAAACGGTAAGGAGCTGAATTGATCATACCCTCCCATGCGCTCCGAGGATCCTGATCCTTGTCCAACTTCTCTTGTCATGCCGTATGAGATGAAGACACCAGGAAGAAGAAGATGTTTACCAGTAAGGATGTTCGGACAGCCGCGTAGACGCTCCCCAAAAACCTAATTGCCGATCCTCCGTGCAAGGTCTCGAATGGCAAGGGCTTCAGAGGCACCTGCCCTCTCGCTCCTCTGTGCGCGTAGAGTTATGAGATGGGAATACCCGTACTTGTGGCTGGACTGTGATTCTGAAAGAGTTCTGCTCTAGTTGCCAAGCGATAGGAGTTCTCCCCCTTTAACCTTTCATCGCGGAAGGGAAGCTGAAGGGGAAGAGTCTCGCATGCGGCTATTCAAGAGACGAGTAACTGAAAGGTTTAACCCGGAGTTGAAACTCCCGCGGTTAATGAGTGCTAAAAATTAACACAACCACGCCACGCCTGCTCGCCGCCACGCCTGGCCCATGCTCGTGCCCGCCCGGCCCGGCCTATGCCTGCCCGGCCGGCGGCGACGCGCGCGCGTGTGGCACACCTTTGTTCGTTTCTTAACTTCTCAAATTAAGTGGAATAATTTCCACCATATAAGTCAAGCCAACGACCCTTGGAATTCCAATATGGTACTATTAGTATTCTTCACAGCTACACACCATAGAGTTTATTGATTAAATTTAAATGGGCCAAGCCCATAATAAATCCAACAATAACTGCACTTGCTAACTGTTGATTAAGCTAAGCTACTTATTAGGCCTTAACCAAATTAATTTGGTACTGCACTAGTTACTTATATATCTCCAATCATATAATCTACTAATACGGGGATCATGAGATAACACTATCAATCTTAGTAAGTAAGACCACAGAGTAGAGCAATCCACCATAATCAACAAGATTAGGACAGCAGCACAATAGTTACTTGTTTCAGTCATAACTCACAAGATATTCATCCAAAATTAGTGAACCGGTACTTTTTGGAAAGCTTATTAAACGCTCTATAACTTTGGTATTTTCATCTCAAGGTGATTAGATACTTAACAAGGTTAAATAGTGATAAACGACAGCTTTGTTCAGATTTGGACAGATTCAGACTTGCGACTTCAAAAATTCATAACTAGAGACTTAGGCATCCAATTCAATTTATCTTAGACTTTCTGGAAAGCTAATTAATTTTTCTACAAATTATTTATAAACCTCTCTGTTTGGTTTAATATGTATCAAGGGTAAAATACACTACGAAGGCCTTGCTATCCAGAACTGGACAGATTCAGTCTTCACACTTTAAACATCCATAACTTAATCTTCAGATCACCAAAAAGAGTGATCCAAGACTTTTTGGAAAGATTAGTAAAAGTACTACATAACGTTTATAATCACCAAGAAGTGATTCTATGTTTAACCAAATCAAACAATACAGTTTTCGAAATCTATTCAGACAGTGGACAGAACACATCAACCATTTTGTAAAATTCATAACTCTTAAACTATCAGGCCTATGGTTATGAAATTTTAACACAAGCAATATAAGAAAAGCATCTACAACTTTATTATAATTGACAAGGACTGATTCTAAACGGAATTTAAGAAAACAATGTGATCTCTGAAATCTGTACAGAAATTGGACAGATTCAGTTACTAAACTTATGAAAAGCATAACTTTTAAACGATCATATTTATGGCTGTCAGATTTTAACACAAGTAAGGTAATAAAGTTATCTACAACTTGCTTGTGACCACCAATAACTGATTTCAACATTAACTTAAGCAACCTTTACAATCTCTGAAATCTATTCAGAAATTGGACAGATTCAGGTGCTGGACTTGTGAAAAGCATAACTCCTAAACGATCAGACTGATGGCTGTCAAATTTTAGTACAAGCAAGATAATAAAGTTATGTACAACTTTTTCATATGACTTTTCTATAGAAAACATATTTTACTTAACTAGATTACACGCACCACCAAAACTGTACACGTAGGAATTTCAGTTTGCTTAGCACAAGAGCACTTAACTAAATCACCAAGCAAACTCATAATACCACCAATTTCTCAAGTTCGAATCATTATGAATTAGTTATCAAGTTTCAATATATATCAAGACACTTAATCATTTCAAGAAACATGCACACTTTTGTTTACTTCTAATTTGTCTCTAATTCTTCTTATAATTATAAAATGTGTGTCATTTTAGCACCATATGAAACTATCTAATTTGGGGCTGGAATTTTTATGATGCATAGGTAATAACAAATTATGACTAATGTATAAATTTCACATGCTCAGGTTTTATAATTGTATTTACTACAAAAATAACAAATTGTTAATGCAATAAAGCATGTGAGAGTAAGTGAAATCTAAAACTAATTATTTTCTGTGGATGTATGACTATATTAAGTTTTCTTAGGCTACTATAATATCATGCAAGGACAGTGGAACACCATTTTTCATTTTACATCTAAACATTATTTTTAAATCATTTAAAACTACTTAATATGCATCAAACATGTTAAATCACTAACTTAATCATACATGCACCACAATTCATGAAATTTTTATCAGTCACCAAGCATCACACAGAGGGCCTACTGTAATAATTTCAATCTATTTGGAGCACCAGAGCTACAGATCCAAAAATAACAAGCAAAACAATCACCTTTTTCCTATTTAACATGTTTTAATTAACACACCAAGAAAACAGTGAACAACATATATATTTTATATTTTCTTAGCTAGAGTATGACAACATCTAACCAACAAAAGAAGTTTCATCAATTTTGGATTTTTATAATTAAAACTATGGTGAGAAGCAAGTTTATTTATTTTGTAAACCAGTTTTTAAATATGAATTTCTACAGAAAAACTTTTGCACCAAAACATACCAACATATAGATCTAATAGTTAGAGCATTTCATAACAAAGCCAACAAAACAAGTTTCATGATTTTTGGAACTCTGAAACTCAAGATACGAATTTTAGAACATAACACAAAAATATGTCAATTTGGGCACATGAGAACTCGATTTGGGCCCACATGTCATAGACAGATAAGAGCTTCTTCTACCTTGGACTCTTTGGACGTCTGCTTCTTGGCTGATGGCTGGAATTGTGAAGCGATGCCAGGAGTGAGATTGATGAAGGCTCTGGCCAGCAGCGTGGAGGTCAGGTTGTGCGTCGTGGAGGAGCTGGATGGTGGCTGCGCAGGCCGACGATGCGGCTGCTCGTCCTCGGCTACTTGGAGCTGAGCACTATGTGTCCTTGCCATGGCGAATGGAGAAGTGGATGTCGACCATGGCTGGGCTCCTGCACTTGGAGCTTTCCTGCGCCAAGGGAGATGCAGGGGCGCCTGCTCCTGCGCTGAACCAGAGAAAGGGGAGGAGAGGAGAAGTGGCGTGAGGGAGAAGGGAGAGGGCGGGCTGCCATTTATAGAGCTAAGCTCTAAACATGTCAGAGTGCACCAGTAGGTGGCAGGTGACGGCAGAGCGACCTTGGGGGCACATTTTCGTCGTTTTCCCCTTGAAATTGGATCAAGGTTACTGTAGGAAATATCTTCCTATTCTATATTCTACAATTGTTGTACAGAACTTGAGGTGATTCGGGCACTGGTTAGAGAGTTATAGACCCACGAAAATTAGTTTGTCAGTGGGTTAGAAATCAGTGGAAACTTGCGAAAACTGAGTGTCAAAGCATGTCAAACGGAATCAGATGAATGCCATATTTTAATATGTTGTGCATCTATTAGTTATTAATAACTTTTATATTTGGGGAAACTTGAGTTGTTCAACAAAAAATTTGTAACGCGAGATGTCAACCCGAACGACAATGATTCCAGGCTTAGAAGGATTTCAAATTCTGAAATCAGATTTTTATTCTGTCTTAAGGGTACTGTTTAAGATACTTAGAGATTGAATCAAGGATTGATTTAAAATATAAATTTTGTTGCATTTCATCTTTTCTACAACTTTTGTTAAAGGTCAAACCTTAAATCTTGGCTGGAAATTGAAATTCCACTTTGGTCAAGGTATTATCATTATATATGTCTCAAAGCTTACGTTTTAGGCCGAAGGAGGCATTTTCTTGACATTTTCTCAACATGAACCCTTAGTAACTTTTGTTGTAGAGTTCATATAGAGTTGATTGAGAAAAATGACAAGGTTTGGTTGAATTTCAAAATTTGCATTTGTTCAAACGAGCAGTTTCAAGCCTGTATAGGATTTATCATTTCATGTGAGTATTTGCTTTAAACTTATAGAATTCTTTAGAATACACATGATAGATGGAGATGAATTATGATTTAGAGAAAACAAGTCGATTTGCATAAGAATTAATTAGAGATTGACACAACAGAGATTCCGCTAGAGAATGCGGATTCAGATTAAATAGTCCGACATAGATTGAAGTCGAGAAATCGAATTCAGACACCGATTGGATAACACAACAACTATCGAGAGTCCGAATAAATGAGTCTGGACGAGATTTGTGAGACGAGATTGACTTTCGAATTTGCATTTGCTTTAAGAAACAAAAGTTTTAACAGGCTCCAAATTTGACTATTCTTGAGATCGAATAATTCCAAATTTGGTGAAACTTTCATGAGTAACTTGATAACAGGAGATAGATACGATCGAGAAATAGAAATTTTCACTGAGCATCCGAGATTAGGATAAATCTCCCGACATAACACGAAATAGACACCTGGGGTGTCACATTCTTCCTTAACTTGGATTTTGGTCTTGCCTTTCTTTTTTGACAAGCTTTGTGAGCCAAATCTTTCTTCTTGGAGGAAGACCCATCTTTGTCATTGATGTGCATATACATTTCATGAGCATTGATCTTTCCCAATATTTGAGTTGGTGTATTGATGGAAAGATCCATTTGGTGTAGCACGGTGACAATGTGTCCATACTTCTCAATTGGCAAGACGCTGAGAATTTTTCTCACAACATCCGGTTGTGAAATTTGAGTGTGTCCCAAACCATTGACTTCCTCTACAAGAATATTAAGTCATGAGTACATATCATTTGCATTCTCATTGGCAAGCATTTATAAAGAATTTAATTTTTTCATAGCAATGTGATATCTTTCCTCACGCTCACTTTTGGTTCCTTCATGTAGAACACAAATATCTAACCACAAATCATGAGCATTTTGTGATTTCTAACTATATTGAATACATCCTTGTAAAGACCCCTAAAAAGAGTGTTTTTGGCATTTGCATTCCATTTTTCATAGTTGTACTCATCACCCACAAGATTTGTGGCATCTCTAGGTTCGGGAAACCATTGGGTGGCGGCTTTATAGACTCCAATGTCTATAGCCTCTAAATAAGCTTCCATACAAATTTTCCAATAAGGAAAATCGTCACCATCAAAAATGGGAGGAGGTCCATCCTCGCCGAACATCGTTACAATAGCGGTTAAGCTAAACTAGGAACAACAAGACTCTAATACCAATTGAAAGGATCACGATGCCCAAGAGGGGAGGTGAATTGGGCTTTTCTAAAATTCCAACAAAAGTTAAACCCTAAGCATGAGCCCAACTTCACCCAAACTACTAGCAACAAGTATATACTAATAAATAGACAACAACCCTAAGTCATTACTACAAATACTATCTAAGCAATTTCACAAAGTAAAATGCTCAAAGTAAATGTGGAATGTAAAGTAAGGGCAAGAAGACTCCTCCAATTTTTTACCGAGGTATCGAAGAGTCGACACTCTTCCCTATTCCTCGTTGGAGCACCCACGCAAGGGTATCACTCCCCCTTGGTCCTCGCAAGAACCAAGTGCTCTCTATGAGATGATCCTTTGCCACTCCGACGCGGTGGATCCCTCACGATCGCGTACAATCATGAGTTGGGTCACCAACAAGTCCTCTGGAGTGATCACCAAACTCCAATCACCACTAAGCCATCTAGGTGATGTCAATCACCAAGAGTAACAAGCTATAAACTTTCACTTGACCAAGAGAAGCCTAATGCATATGGTGTGTGCTCTAGGTGGCTCTCATGCGCACTAATGCGGTCCTAACATGGGATTATGATTTTCCTAATCACCTCACTAGGCTTTGTGGGCTTGTAATGCACTAGCAATGAATACAAGTGTGTTTGGGCAGCAAGACACTAAATGTGCATGGTAGAGGGGGTATAAATACCCACACCAACCAAAACTAGCTGTCACTGTAGGCTACTGCGCATGGGCGCATCGGACAGTCCGGTGCGCCACCGGTGCGCCAACGGTGCGTACCAACGACTAGTTCTGACAGCTAGCCGTTGCTCTGACAGTGCGACAGCACACTAGACAGTGAACAGTGTCTGTTCGGTGTGTACCGGACAGTCCGGTGCGTGACTAAAATTCAAGCCAATGAACTGCTTGCTCTCAGGTTTTTCTCGGGGGCAGAGGGTTGCTCCCGGGGCTACCTGGGCTCACTGTCAGATGTCGCACCGGACAGTCCGGTGCCCTCTAGGACAGCAACCCTAGATTCTTTTCCTTAGATTTTTCCAACCCGATTTCATTCGAACTCATGAGTGTGTTATAGAGTGCTACCTAGCACTAGTTGTGAGTGTGAACATGCACCAACACTACACTATAATTCTCTTGGTCAAACTACTCATCCACAATCCCTCTTTATAGTACAGCTAAAATAAAAATAGAAGACCTAACTCTATACTAAGTGTCCACAACTCCTTTGACACTTGGAATACGAAGACCTTCATCTTTTGATTCGCCTTTTTCAGCCGTCGATTCAAGTTCTCATCTGAGGGATTGTTTTCACCTTTGCAGCGCAACCTCCTGTAATGCGATCTAACTTACCATTTGCTCTGCAAAACACACGTTAGTCACATATAATCTTACTAGGTGAGTGCCCGTACGTTGCAACGGGGACATATAATACTGAAAGGGAAATAGGGTTAAACCTTTTCCTAAATGATTTTGGTGGTTGAATTTCCCAACACAAATTATTGGACTAACTAGTTTTCTCTAGAATATATGATCCACAAGTGCCAAAGGTTCACAACAAACCAATACAAAGTTATAAGAAAGGGTTCAAATGAAAGGAGCAATGAAAACCGAAGGCTGCGCTGGTCTGGCGCACCAGACAGTGTCCGGTGCACTAGGGTGGATCAACTCCAACTAGCTAGCTTCGGGTTTTCGGGGAGCCTCTCCACTATAATTCACCGGACTGTAAGGTGTGCCAAGCGGAGCAACGGCTAACTGCACCAATGGTCATCTACAAAAGCTACAGGAACAGTGAACAGTGCGCGACTGCGCGCGCAGAGTCAAAATAGGTGCCAGAAGGCGCACCGGACAGTGAACAGTGACTGTCCGGTGCACCACCGGACTGTCCGGTGGCCCCACTTGTCAGAGCTCCAACGGTCGAACCCTAATGGTTGGGTGACGTGGATGGTGCACCGGACAGTGTCCGGTGGCGCACCGGACTGTTCGGTGCGCCCGTCGACAGACAGCCTTCCCAATGACCACTTTGGTGGTTGGGGCTATAAATACCCCCCAACCACCACACTTCAAGGCATCCAAGTTTTCAGCTAACACATTCAATACAAGAGCTAGTACATTCAATACAAGACACAATTAGAGTGAATCAAAATCTCTCCAAGTCCCAATTCCACTCAAAGCAATAGTGACTAGAAGAGAGAGTTTTGTCGTGTTCTTTTGAGCTCTTGCGCTTGGATCGCTTTTCTTCTTCCCCATTTCTTGTTTCCAAGTCATTTTTAATCAAAGCAAGAGACACCAATTGTGTGGTGGTCCTTGTGGGGACTAAGTGTCCCAATTGATTGAGAAGAGAAGCTCACTCGGTCTAAGTGACCGTTTGAGAGAGGGAAAGGGTTGAAAGAGACCCGATCTTTGTGACCATCTCAACGGGGAGTAGGTTTGCAAGAACCGAACCTAGGTAAAACAAATCACCGTGTCACCCTCTTCATTTGCTTGTGATTTGTTTTCGCCCTCTCCTTCGGACTCGACTTTATTTCTAACGCTAACCCCGGCTTGTAGTTGTGCTTAAAGTTTATAAATTTCAGATTTGCCTATTCACCCCTCTCTAGGCGACTTTCAATTGGTATCGGAGCCCGGTACTTCATTAGAGCCTAACCACTCGAAGTGATGTCGGGAGCTCATGCCAAGAAGGAGATGGTGACCGGCGAGAAGCCCGCCACAAGCCACGGGAAAGCTCCATCGGGAGAGTCTGGCAACAAGAAGATGGAGGAATCACCTCCCCGCGTCAAGTCACACCGGAGTGGCGACAAGAAGAAGAAAATGAAGAAAGTGGTCTACTACGAAACCGATTCTTCATCGCCTTCCACCTCCGGCTCCGACACGCCGTCCGTCACTTCTAAGCGCCATGAGCGCAAGAAGTTTAGTAAGATCCCCTTATGCTATCCACGCATTTCCAAACGCACTCCTTTACTTTCCGTCCCACTAGGCAAACCACCAGTTTTTGACGGTGAAGACTATTGTATGTGGAGTGATAAAATGAGGCACCATCTAACCTCACTCCACGCTAGCATTTCAGACATTGTTGAGTTTGGTGCGCAGGAACCATCCGTGGGGGATGAAGGCTATGACTCGGACGAGGTAGCCCAAATCCGGCACTTCAACTCCCAAGCCACCACTATACTCCTCGCCTCTCCAAGTCGAGAGGAGTATAATAAGGTGCAAGGGTTGAAGAGTGCCAAAGAGATTTGGGACGTGCTCAAGACCGCGCACGAAGGAGATGAGGTGACCAAGATCACCAAGCGGGAAACGATCAAGGGGGAGCTCGGTCGATTTATGCTCAACCAAGGAGAGGAGCCACAAGCCATGTACAACCGGCTCAAAACCTTGGTGAACCAAGTGCGCAACCTCGGGAGCACCAAATGGGATGACCATGAAATGGTCAAGGTTATTCTAAGATCACTTGTATTTCTTAATCCTACACAAGTTCAATTAATTCGTGGTGATCCTAGATACAAGCTAATGTCTCCCGAGGAAGTGATAGGGAAGTTTGTGAGCTTTGAGCTAATGATCAAAGGCTCCAAACAAATCATCGAGCGAGGCGCCACCTCCACACCCAAGGTGCAACCCGTTGCATTCAAAGCGGTGGAAGAGAAGAAAGAAGAGTCTACGTCAAGTAGGCTCCCCATCGACGCCTCCAAGCTCGACAATGAGGAGATGGCTTTAATCATCAAAAGCTTTCGCCAAATCCTCAAACAAAGGAAGGGGAAAGACTACAAGCCCCATTCGAAGAAGGTTTGCTACAAGTGTGGTAAGCCCGGTCACTTTATAGCAAAATGTCCTATTTCTAGTGACAGTGACAGGGGCGACGACAAGAGAGGAAAGAAGAAGGAGAATAAGAGGTACTACAAGAAGAAGGGCGGCGATGCCCATGTTTGCCGGGAGTGGGACTCCGATGAGAGCTCCACCGACTCCTCTTCCGACGAGGATGCCGCAAACATCATCGTCAACAAGGGTCTTCTCTTCCCCAATGTCGGCCACAAATGCCTCATGGCAAAAGACGGCCAAAAGAAGAAGGTAAAATCTAGAGCTTCCACTAAATATGCAACATCTAGTGATGAGGCTAGCTCTAGTGATGATGAGGATGATTTGCTTACACTTTTTGCCAACCTTAACATGCAACAAAAGGAGAAATTAAATGAATTGATTAGTGCTATTCATGAGAAGGATGAACTCTTGGATAGCCAAGAGGACTTCCTTATTAAGGAAAATAAGAAGCATGTTAAAGTTAAAAATGCTTATGCTCAGGAGATAGAAAAATGTGAAAAATTGACTAGTGAGCTTAGCGTTTGCCATGATACTATCTCCAACCTTAGAAATGAGAATGTTAAATTAATTGCTAAGGTTGAGAAATTAAATGGTTGTGATGATTCTCTTGTCAAATTTAAAAATGATAATACTAATTTGATTGCTAAGATTGACAAGTTGAATGAATCAATTGCTAGCCTTAAGATAGAAAATGATAAATTGATTACTAAGGCTAAAAATTTAAATGTTTGCAATGATATTGTTTCCAATCTTAGAAATGAAAATGTCATGCTACATGCTAAGATTGATGAGTTAAATGTTTGCAAACCCTCTACATCTACCATTGAGCATGTTACTATTTGCACTAGATGTAGAGATGTTAATATTGATGCTATCCATGATCACATTGCTATGATTAATCAACAAAATGATCATATAGCAAAATTAGATGCTAAAATTGCCGAGCATGAATTAGAGAATAAAAAATTTAAATTTGCTTGTAGTATGCTTTATAGTGGGAGACGCCCTGGCATTAAGGATGGCATTGGCTTCCAACAGGGAGGCAATGTCAAGCTCAATGCCCTTAAAAGATTGTCTAATTTTGTTAAGGGCAAGGCTCCCATGCCTCAGGATAACGAGGGCTATATATTATATCCTGCTGGTTATCCTGAGGATAAGAGTAAGAGAATTCATGCTAAGAAGACTCATTTTGTTTCTCACCATGCTTTTATTTTAAGAATGAGGCTTCTAGCTTTAAGCATTCTACCCATGTTAAAATGCCTAAAAAGAAATCTCCTATTGCATCAAATGAACATAACATTTCATTTAAGACTTTTGATGCATCATATGTTTTAACTAACAAATCAAGCAAAATAGTTGCCAAATATGTTGGGGGCAAATACAAGGGGTCAAAGACTTGTGTTTGGGTATCCAAGGTGCTTGTTTCTAATGTGAAAGGACCCAAGACCGTTTGGGTACCTAAGAACAAGGCCTAAATTTGTTTTGTAGGTTTATACATCCGAGGGCTCAAGTTGGATAATTGATAGCGGGTGCACAAACAACATGACTTGGGAGAAAAGGATGTTCTCCTCCTATGAGAAAAACCACGATCCCCGAAGAGCTATCACATTCGGGGATGGAAATCAAGGTTTGGTCAAAGGACTTGGTAAAATTGCTATATCACCTGACCATTCTATTTCCAATGCTTTTCTTGTAGATTCTTTAGATTACAACTTGCTTTCAGTTTCTCAATTATGCAAAATGGGTTACAACTGTCTTTTTATGGATATAGGTGTTACTGTCTTTAGAAGAAGTGATGATTCAGTAGCATTTAAGGGAGTGTTAGAGGGTCAGCTATACTTAGTTGATTTTAATAGAGCTGAACTCGACACTTGCTTAATTGCTAAGACTAACATGGGTTGGCTCTGGCATCGTCGACTAGCCCATGTTGGGATGAAGAATCTTCATAAGCTTCTAAAGGGAGACCACATTTTGGGACTAACAAATGTTCATTTTGAGAAAGACAGGATTTGTAGCGCATGTCAAGCAGGGAAGCAAGTTGGTGCTCATCATCCACACAAGAACATCATGACAACAGACAGGCCACTCGAGCTACTCCACATGGACCTATTCGACCCGATAGCTTATATAAGCATCGACGGGAGTAAGTATTGTCTAGTTATTGTGGATGATTATTCTCGCTTCACTTGGGTGTTCTTTTTGTAGGATAAATCTCAAGCCCAAGAGACCTTAAAGGGATTCTTGAGATAGGCTCAAAATGAGTTTGGTTTAAGGATCAAAAAGATTAGAAGCGACAACGGGACGGAGTTCAAGAACTCACAAATAGAAGGCTTCCTTGAGGATGAGGGCATCAAGCATGAGTTCTCTTCTCCCTACACGCCACAACAAAATGGTGTAGTGGAGAGGAAGAATATAACTCTACTTGACATGGCGAGGACCATGCTTGATGAGTACAAGACTTCGGACCGGTTTTGGGCGGAAGCAATCAACACCGTTTGCTATGCCATCAACCGTCTCTACCTTCACCAAATCCTCAAGAAGACACCCTATGAACTCCTAACCGGTAAAAAGCCCAATGTTTCATATTTTAGAGTCTTTGGTAGCAAATGTTTTATTCTTGTTAAAAGAGGTAGAAAATCTAAATTTGCTCCTAAGGCTGTAGAAGGATTTTTACTAGGATATGATTCAAACACAAGGGCATATAGAGTCTTTAACAAGTCCACTGGACTAGTTGAAGTTTCTTGTGACATTGTGTTTGATGAGACTAATGGCTCTCAAGTAGAGCAAGTTGATCTTGATGAGCTAGATGATGAAGAGGCTCCGTGCGTCGCGCTAAGGAACATGTCCATTGGGGATGTGTGTCCTAAGGAATCTGAAGAGCCTCCACAAGCACAAGATCAACCATCTTCCTCCATGCAAGCATCTCCACCAACCCAAGATGAGGATCAAGCTCAAGACGATGAAGATGAAGATCAAGAAGAGCCACCTCAAAAGGAGGACAATGATCAAGGGGGAGATGCCAATGATCAAGACAAGGAAGATGATGAGGGTCCAAGACCGTCACACCCAAGAGTCCACCAAGCAATACAATGAGATCACCCCGTGAACACCATCCTCGGCGATATTCAAAAGGGGGTAACCACTCGATCTCGTGTTGCTCATTTTTGTGAACATTACTCCTTTCTGTCTTCTATTGAGCCTGTTGGGGAATTGTTCTCAAATACTTTGAATTAAGAACAAGGCAACATAAAATGTTAAATGTTAATGCCCTTCGTCCATTGAAGCATTATTTCCCCAAGGGTATAATGAACCTCGGACGAAGGTCATGAACAAAAGTCACGAAGGTCATACCTTCATGACTAAAGTTGTGAAATAATGAAAGATGGAATATAAAATAAAAAACATGAAGGAATAATGTATCAAAACACATAAACTTATTCATACATTTCATTATACAAGTTTAACTATTAAAACATAACATTTAATCACATTTATACCTTCGTCTTGACAGAAGGCAATGATCCAAGTGTCGCATGCAAGTGATTACAAGATTGCGTGAACAGTACGGGGGTACTGTTCATCTATTTATTGGCACAGGGCGCAGCCTGTGTGAAATTACATTTGTGCCCTTTACAATCAATTACAATCATGACACAAACTATCATGGGTCTATTGGTCATTTCATCTTTAAGTCGGTTCACTCCTTCGTCTTGAGTCATGTCACTATGCTGAAGCTTTATGAGTGATAGCTTCGGCACTGCTTTTGAGAGGATCTGCCGAAGGTGTTTCTTTCTGTAGGATCTTCGGCTACGAAGCATACCCCCAACAGTAGCCCCTTCGCAGTGCTAGATCGTTTTTCGTAACGAGCTTGATCCGTGAAAAAGTCTCCTAGGCTTCGGGATGCCGAAGATCCGAAAAACACCTTCCCTGAGCTCGTTGCCAAGAAACGATTAAAATAATCCGAGCGCGAGGTGGCCCCACCATGCAGCAGTTACGCACGTCCTGGCGATTCACCTTCTCGGGCTCTGTGGCCCACCGTTCAGTGGGTGCGGGCGACTGTTTGTCCGGTGCGGAATACTTGACGATTTACCTTCCCACCTGCGGCACTATATAAACAGACGGGTAGGTGTGAAGTTACCACAGCATTCATTGCTATTGCACTGTTTTGCTGCCAAAAATTTGACCATAGCCGAAGCTTGCTTACTGCATCCTTAACAGAAGCTGTTCATTTTGCTCAAGCTTCGTAACAAGAAAGAGCTTCGGCAAAGTTAAAAAAAATTCAACTTCATCAATAAACAAGAAATTCAATCATCAGATGGCTTGGGTACGCTCAACAGCTAGGGTTACTCGCGACGGAGAGGAAGCCGAAGGTGCCGAAACCGCTCCAATCTCTGAAGTGATGCAACGGTCAGGGCTGGTAGTATCGGAGGATGCACCTGCCACTGAAGCTGAGCAGGTTGATGCTAAGGAAATTGAATCTGAAGATGATTACAGCGCCGTGCCATCTAAACCCAGCCACCTGGAGTTTGGGAAATCCACCATTACCGAAGGTGATATGTCTAAGCTGATGAAGTTAGGCTATTTCAGTGAAGCAAAAAAGGAGTTGGTTCGTTTTGGCGGAGAGGAAATTACTCCGAAGCCGGAAAAGGATGAGATGGTAGTCTTCAAAAGCTTCTTTAAAGCAGGATTAAGATTTCCTTTGAATGGGATGATTGCTGATGTTTTGAAGAAGTTTGGGATTTATCTTCATCAGCTAACTCCTAACGCCATCGTTAGGCTTAGTGTCTACATCTGGGCCCTCCGAAGCCAGGGGGTAGAACCATTTGCCGAAGGCTTCTGCCGAGTACATGAGCTTCATTATCAAACAAAAGCTAGAGAAGATGGGCTGCATGAAAACTTTGGCTGCTACAATTTTGCTTATCGCAAAAATACGAAGTTTCCAGTTATCAGCTATCGTACTAAGTGGCCAACTGGCTGGAAGACTGAATGGTTTTACGTCAAAGTTGATAAAGAAAAGGAGAAGCTAGTCCAAAGTCCACTAGAATTAATCTTCGGAGAAACCAGGCCGCAGTGCAACATGACACCGAAGAGTCCAAGCCAAATTGCACTGGGCGAATTTCGAGTTATTGCGGAGCATATTGGCACTAGGGATCTGGTGCAAGAATTCTTGGCTTTTAGAGTGTTCCCAACTTTGAAAGAGTGGGACATGCCGAAGCTCAAGGGAGAAAAGAAAAAGGGGGAACTTGTTCGGTTGCCCTATTATTATAAATTCAAGAAACATTTCAAAGTACCTTGCCAAGAATGGTTAGACACAATTGAAGTTATGTGCAACGAAATTCTTGGCAATTATTCTAAAAAAGAAGATCAACTAATGACTACAGCCTTCAGCACTCGTCCAAAGCGAAGCTTAAACCGGGTAATGGATGCTCTGAACTTTGAGTATCCTGACTATGAGCGACTGGACCGAGGTGCCGAAGGACAAAAGAGAAAGAGAGTTGACAGCGTCCTGAATAAAGAAACTACTAAATTGGTGAAAGATGATGAAGAAAAACTGAAAAAGAGAAAGCTGATGCTTGAGCCGAAGACAGATGCTTCGAAGAAAAGAAAAGCTGCGGCTCCGAAGCAGAAGGCAACTGATATAGAAGAAGAAACTGCTGCAACACCTTCTGCCATCGATGTGGAGGAAATCTTAAAGGTAATGACTGAATCTTTGCCTATCAAGCTAAGTCCATTGGGGCCGCATCTGACGAAGCTTTTTCAGAAGGAAAAGGAGCCCTTGATAACAAAGAAGACAGCCGGGCCGAAAAAACGAAGAATTATTACTGTGTCAGAAGTTATTGAAGGGACACCACCGTCAGCTTCGGCTTCGAAGGCACCAGCTGTTGAGAGTGCAACAGCTACCGAAGCTGCACTTACTGAAGTTGCAGCTGCCGAAGCTGCCACGGCCGAAGATGTACACTTAGAAAGCACACTTTCTAACATTGATAAGATACTTCTGGACATGGCCACAGAAGAAGCTGCCGAAGCCGCAGAAGAAGCCATGGCTACAGTACCTAAGAAGGAGAAGGAAATAGCTGAAGATGCTTCGGAAGAGGAAATTTTCAATTTTCAAAACTTAGTTGGACAAGAGTTGACAAAGGCTAAGAAAGAAGAGTTAAAAGAATATGCCATATCCTGTGGATATCAACCAGGGGCACTGCTCTTCGGTGGTGTTGACGATGAAAAGTTAGGCTGCGTCTGAGATCAAACCGGAGCGAAGGTTATCGGTACACTATCAAAGAGTATTGGTTTCCCGAAGCTTGAGACTGACATAAGCCGCTACCTGTTGGGGTCATGCTTCGTTGCGCCGAAGGTCTTGCACGAAGAAGCAGCTTCGGCTGAAGTTGTCCCCAGGAGATGGCCGAAGGTTCCTTTTCGTGGAGCTTCGGCGTTACAAACCGACATAGAGATAGAATGACCTTTTTATCCATAGAGGTCTGAGTCAATGTTGTAAACTTTTGTAAGGGGCATAATTGTAATTTGTCACAGGCTGTGACCTGTATCTATAAATAGATGAACAGTACCTCTGTACTGTTCACGCGAACCTGCCATTTGCTTTCACATCTCACCTGTACTTTTGCTTTCCTCAGGACCAAAGGTACATTTTTAATTCGAAGTAATTTATATTCGTTCATGATAATAAAAATGGAGATGTTTCTATGATAATATTTAAATGTCTATTTCATACCTTATGATCTGTATGAATACTTTGTTCCTTGCTATTATGTTCACGAAGGTACGTCCTTCGTAACCTTCGTCCGAAATTCCTTATATCCCGAAAGGATATAATGTCTTGGAGGACGAAGGACTTTAACCCTTAACATTTTCTATGTTGCCTTGTTCCTAATTCTTAGCATTTGAGAACAAGCCCCCAACATTGGCGCCCACCTCCGGTGAACTCACTTCCACTTTTCTGAGCTGATGGCTTCGTTCAACAATCAAGCTGGAGCTGCTTCGGCTTCGAAGCTGGTACTTCCGATAACAGGCGGTTCTTGCTCAGAGCCGGCTAACAAGAAGCAGAAGAAGGAGGCTCAGAGAAGGGTGCAGCATGTTGGAGTGCAGGGACCCTTCATCAAGTCAAAATGGTCTCACATTCCAATTACTTTCTCTCAGGAAGATCTTCAGCTTAAGGATTATCCTCACAATGATGCCATGGTCATCTCTTGCGTGATCAAAGGATTTCTGGTCCACAATGTCTTAGTTGATACAGGCAGTGCAGCTGATATTATATTTGCTAAAGCCTTCAGACAAATGCAAGAGCCCGAAGACAAGATTCATGATGCTACGCACCCTCTTTGTGGCTTCGGAGGGCGACAGATTGTAGCACTTGGGAAGATTACCATGCCGGTAACCTTCGGATTTGTTAACAACACAAGGACTGAGCAAATTGTGTTTGATATTGTTGACATGGAGTATCCTTACAATGCTATCATTGGCCGTGGTACTCTTAATGCCTTCGAAGCAATTCTTCACCCAGCTTATCTCTGCATGAAGATACCTTCGGATCAAGGGCCTATTGCTATTCATGGAAGCCAGGAAGCTGCTAGAAGGGCCGAAGGAAGCTGGACTGACTCCAAGGCAATCCATAACATAGATGGAGCTGAAGCTTGTGAACAGTACAAATTCAGGAGGGAGAAGGCAGCTTCAGCGGATCAGCCGAAGCCCATGTTATTGTGTGAAGACATAGCAGAGCAGAAGGTGCTGTTGGGCTCGCAACTATCTGAAGACCAGGAGAAAACCTTGATAAGGTTTTTATTCAACAACAAAGATGTTTTTGCATGGTCAGCTAATGATCTCTGTGGAGTAAATCGGGATGTTATTGAACATTCGCTCAATGTTGACCCATCCTTCAGACCCCGAAAGCAGAGGCTTCGGAAAATGTCTGATGACAAGGCCGAAGGGGCTCGCAATGAAGTAAAAAGACTCCTCAGTGCAGGAGTTATCAGAGAAGTGAAGTATCCAGAGTGGCTAGCTAACACTGTTATGGTGAAGAAGGCCAATGGCAAGTGGAGAATGTGTATCGATTTCACAGATCTCAATAAGGCTTGTCCAAAGGACGAATTCCCGCTGCCAAGGATAGACTCTTTAGTCGATGCAGCAGCTTCTTCAGAGCTCATGAGTCTCCTAGACTGCTACTCAGGCTATCATCAAATTTGGATGAAGAAGGAAGATGAGCCGAAGACTAGCTTCATAACCCCAAGTGGCACATATTGCTATCTTCGGATGCCTGAGGGGCTCAAGAATGCTGGAGGGAGTTTCAGCAGAATGACTGCGAAGGTTCTCCAGTCTCAGATAGGCAGAAATGTGTTGACCTATGTTGATGACATTATTGTAAAAAGCACGAAGCAGGAAAATCATATTGCTGATCTGCAGGAGACCTTCGCCAGCTTCAGACAAGCTGGTCTGAAGCTGAATCCAGAAAAATGTGTCTTTGGAGTGAAGAAGGGTAAATTTCTTGGATGCTTGGTTTCAACAAAGGGAATCGAAGCTAATCCAAATAAAATCGAAGCTATACTTCGAATGGAGCCACCAACCACAAGAAAGGGGGCCCAAAGATTGACAGGAAGGCTGGCATCTCTCAACAGATTTATATCCAGATCAGCAGAAAGAAACTTACCATTCTTCGAGGTGCTGAAGTCAGCTGAAGTCTTTCAATGGGGCCCAAGTCAACAAAAAGCCTTCGAAGAGCTGAAGCAATACTTAATAGATCTAACAACATTAACTCCACCAACGCCAGGGGCTCCTCTGTTGTTATATGTGGCAGCTTCGCACTCAGCAGTAAGTGCGGCACTTGTCCAGGAGAAGTTTGATGGACAAGTCAAGAAGCAGGTCCCAGTATATTTCGTATCTGAAGTTCTTAGTATATCAAAGAAAAATTATACAGAGCTGGAGAAGGTATTATATGCCGTTTTAATGGCATCCAGGAAGCTTCGGCATTATTTTCAGGCATACAATATTATTGTTCCTTCTTCGCAGCCGTTGAAGGATATCATGAGAAATAGAGAAGCTACTGGACGGATTGGAAAATGGGCTGCAGAGCTCAATGAATTTTACATTGATTATGTGCATAGATCCTCGATCCAGTCTCAAGCATTGGCAGATTTCATTGCCGACTGGACGCCAGGGGCTCAGGATGAAGAAGCAAATAAAGATGCCGAAGTGTGGACAGTGTTTTGTGATGGCTCTTGGGGAACCTTCGGAGCAGGTGCAGCTGCTGTGTTGGTCTCACCATCCAGGGTTAAAACTTGCTATGCAGCAAGACTTGACTTCAGCTGCACAAATAATATTACTGAGTACGAAGCCCTGCTCCTGGGTCTTCGGAAATTAAAGGCAATGGGAATCAGAAGGGCGATTCTTAAAACTGATTCCCAGGTTGTTTCGGGTCATATTGACAAAAGTTGCAAGGCTAAAGACCCGAAGCTTGAAAAATACCTAGACACGGTTCGAAGGATCGAAGCTTCCTTCGAAGGATTTTCTGTCAAGAATATCCCTCGAGGGCAAAATGAGCATGCTGATTTGCTAGCCAAGTCTGCAGCACAGGGGCTGCCGTTACCTTCGGATGTGTTCTTCGAAACAATAAAGGCACCTTCAGTAGAGCTCCTTGAAAGAGCAGTCCTCAACATTTCTCTTGTTTACAGCGAAGATTGGAGAACTGAAATAATCTCTTACCTTCAGGGTAACTTCCTATCAGATGACGAAGCTTACAATAAAAGAATAGAGGCAAGAGCTCGTCCGTATGTCATGATAGAAGGGGAACTATACAAACATGGAGTTTGCGCTCCGCTGCTCAAGTGCTTATCTAGAGCCGAAGGTATAGAGTTGATGAAAGAGATACATGCAGGCCTGTGTGGATCCCACATCGGATCCAGGCCGTTACTTGGAAAAGTGTTCCGCCAAGGATTTTATTGGCCGAAGGCAGCTTCGGACGCAGCGGAGTTAGTTCAAAAGTGCGAAGGTTGTCAAAAATGTGCAAGAGATCAAAAGCAACCTTCGTCTTTGACACAGCTGATACAACCCATCTGGCCATTGCAAAGGTGGGGCCTTGACTTGTTGGGTCCATTACCACCGGCCCAAGGGAATCTAAAATATGTTATAGTAGCTGTGGAGTATTTTTCTAAATGGATTGAGGCGAAGCCATTAGCCACAATAACTTCGGCCACTGTCCAAAAGTTTTTCTGGCAGAACATTGTCTGTCGCTTCGGAGTACCGAAGGCCATCACTGTAGATAATGGAACGCAGTTCGACTCCGAAGCTTTCAGAAATTTCTGTGATCAAATTGGAACGAAGATCCATTTTGCATCAGTCAGGCATCCGGAGTCGAATGGGCTCGTTGAAAGGGCCAACGGCATTATAATGACAGGAATAATGAAGTTAATCTTCAATCAACCCAGGGGAAAGTGGCCAGATCAGTTGACCAAAGTGGTGTGGAGCCACAATACAACAACATCAAGGTCTACAGGCTTTACCCCATTCAAGTTATTATTCGGTGACGAAGCAATAACTCCGGAAGAAGCTAAAGCTGGATCAATAAGAGTGGTAGCTTCGGCAGAATCAGGTCCCGAGGATGCTTGTCTTGTGGAAAAAGATGCCTTAGAAGGGATCAGGCTTCAAGCCGTGGAGAATATCAATAAATACCAGGCTGAAACAGTCAAATGGCGAGATAGAAAGGTCCGGCTAAAAAATATTGAGCCGGGACACTTGGTGCTTCGGAGAGTGGCCAACCCAGATACAGTGGGCGAGTTACAATTGAAATGGGAAGGGCCTTTCTTAGTAGCATCTTCGTCAAGGCCTGGTTCGTACAGATTAAAGGACATGGATGGCAACGAAATTCCAAGATCTTGGAATGCAGATGAGCTTCGGAGATATTATGTATAACTTGATGTAACTTTTTATGTTTTTCTTTTTTCTTTTTCATGGCACCCTTTTCCTTTCTAAAGGGGGAGAAAGGTTTTTAATGGGGCCATCATATGTAATTTCCTTTTTTAGTTTTATAAGAGCAAAATCCCCCAAAGAATGTAAATGTAAAAAGCTGAGAACGCACCATCGAGTGCCGAAACTGAAAGAGAGAAGAAGCTCCAAAGACGTCCCTAAGGGGATGCAGAGCTCACAGCGAAAAGTCAGCGCTGATTCCGCCAAAAGTAAAAGGCGAAGAAGCTCCAAAGACGTTCCTAAGGGAATGCAGAGCTTATACCGCCTAAGTAAAAGGCGAAGAAGCTCCAAAGACGTTCCTAAGGGAATGCAGAGCTTAAACCGTCTAAGTAAAAGGCGAAGATGCTCCAAAGTCGTTCCTAAGGGAATGCAGAGCTGATGTGTGGTTGTTTCTAAGTGTCGGCGTTCCGAGACCGGGGGGTCCCCGAGCCGACGAGTGAGAGTGCCGCGTGCCCCAGCCCAGATGGGTCGAGCGCGTGGGCGAGCGCGAAGGGGGGAACAGAGAGAGAGGTCGGTGGCCGGAGCCGGGTCGTGAGGGAGTCGGAGAATTCCCGCGGCCTTCGTGTTCGTTCCGCGCCCAGGTCGGGTGCGCTTGCAGTAGGGGGTTACAAGCGTCCGCGCGAGGTGAGGGGAGCGAGCGGCCCCGAGAGAGCGCCTGCCCCTGCCCTTCGTCCCCGCGAGGCCAACCTTCTCTAAGAAGGCCCTGGTCCTTCCTTTTATAGTCGTAAGGAGAGGATCCAGGTGTACAGAATGGGGGTGTAGCAAGGTGCTACGTGTCTAGCGAGGGAGAGCTAGCGCCTAAGTACATGCCAAGGTGGCAGCCGGAGAGGTCCTGGCACCCTGTTGTTGTGGCGTCGTGGCTGTTGGAGGAGTAACGGAGCCGGACGGGGGGACAGCTGTCGGAGTGGCTGGGCCCTTGCTGACGTCCTCCTGCTTTCGTAAGGGAGCTGAGAGCCGCCGTCGTCATGGTCTAGCGGGGCGCCATCATTTGCCTATCTGGCGTGGCTAGCCAGATGGGACGCCGGTCTCGTTCTCTGCGACCCAAGTCGGCTTAGGGCAGGGTGATGATGACGCTCCCTGTTGATGTGGCGGTCTCGTGTCCTAGGTCGGGCGTCGTGGAGGCTCCTCCGAAGCCGAGGTCGAGTCCGTCCTGCAAGACAGAGGCAGAGTCCGAGCCCTGGGTCGGGCGAGGCGGAGATCGTTCGGCAGAGGCTGAGGCGGAGTCCGAGCCCTGGGTCGGGCGAGGCGGAGGTCGCCGTCTTCCGGGGCCTTAGCCCGAGTCCGAGCCCTAGGTCGGGCGGAGCGGAGTTCGCCGTCTTCCGGGGCCTTAGCCCGAGTCCGAGCCCTGGGTCGGGCGGAGCGGAGTTCGCCGTCTTCCGGGGCCTTAGCCCGAGTCCGAGCCCTGGGTCGGGCAGAGCCTCCTATGGCACCTCTGGCGAAGTCTGGTCGCCCGTCGGTCTTACCTTTTGCGTTAAACGCCCCGGTGACTGGGTTGGTTGGCGCGGTGATTTAGTCAGGGTTTCTTCTTATCGAAGGCGGGGCCTAGGGCGAGCCGGAGATGCGTCTGCCGTGAAAGAGGAGGCCTCAGGCGAGACGGAGTCATCTTAGGGTTGGCTGCCCTCGCCCGAGGCTAGGCTCGGGCGTGGCGTGGTCAAGTCGCTCGTATGGACTGATCCCTGACTTAATCAAACCCATCAGGCCTCTGCAGCTTTATGCTGATGGGGGTTACCAGCTGAGAATTAGGCGTCTTGAGGGTATCCCTAATTATGGTCCCCGACAGTAGCCCCCGAGCCTCGAAGAGAGTGTTAACACTCGCTTGGAGGCTTGCGTCGCACTTTTTTGCAAGGGGACCAGCCTTTCTCGGTGGTACTTTGTTCCGGTGGGTGCGCGCGAGCGCACCCGCCGGGTGTAGCCCCCGAGGCCTCGGAGGAGTGGTTTCACTCCTTCGAGGTCTTAATGCCTTGCGTAATGCCTCGGCTGGTCTGGCGGTTCCCTCATGCGAGCAGGGCGTAACCCAGGTGCACTGTCGGGGCCCAAGTTCTCGGGCTGGTATGTTGACGCTGTCAACGGTTCGGCCGGAGCCGGGTTTGCGAGAGCAGCCCCCGAGCCTTCGCACGGAGCAAGAGGACGATCAGGGACAGACTCGACTTTTTATATACGCCCCTACGTCGCCTTTCCGCAAGGAGGAGGGGGGGAGTGCGCCATGTTACCCTCGATGGGCACCGAACATGGTGTCTCCGGTGAGCTGCGATCGGGTAATCCGAGTGGACGTCCGTGCCCCGTTCGTTGGGGGTCGGCTAGGGGCCCGGAGGCACGCCCAAAAGTACCTGCGGGTGATCTGCCGGACCCGGTCCCCTAGCGACGGGGTCCGAGGGCTCGTTGCCTCCCTCCGATGGGATTCCGTTACAGAGTCGTTCCCGCTGGTCTCGGAAATGTCCTAGGGTACCTCGGGAGCGCAGCCCGAGCCTTGGTTATGTATCGAACGTACCCCTGGTCATCCCTCGCTCGGCGTCTGAGGCGACTGTGAACCCTTCGACAGGCCAGCCTTCGAACCCCTGATCAGTAGGGGGCACGGAGCCCGAGTAGCCTGAGGCGGTCGTGGGACCTTTCGGGGGCCGACCTTCAAACCCCTGACCAGTAGTGGGTGTCGGGCCCACGTGATCTGAGGCGGCTGTTGAACCCCTCGGGGGGCCAGCCTTCAAACCCCTGATCAGTAGGGAGGCTCGGAGCCTAGTTCCTTCACGGGGAAGGATCCCTTTGGGGTTATCCCCCTTCTCGGTCCCTGTTGCAAGAGATAGAGAAAGAAGGAAAAGGGAAAAAGGATTCGAAATTGAACGTCGTGGCGTACCTTTTTCGGCGTGGTCGTTTTGGCGAAGGCGAAACGTCACCAGCCGCTCCCGCCCGTAGCGCTGTCCGTCGAGCCGTGGAGTTAATGCGCCGGGGTGAGTAGTTGGCGAGGTTGCCGTTGCGCGTGCGCGAGCCGTTCGAGGTACGGGTCACGGGCGCGTCGTCTTCACGCCGTGAGAGGGGGTTCTCTTACTGCCTCCGGATGGGACATGAGCTTGGCTGATGGCGTGACCGCTGCTCTCGCGCGCCTGCCACCGTCATCACTGCCGGCCCATTCTTGACCGCGTTTGACCGCTGCGCCAAGCTGGCGCTGCTGGGTCGCGGGCTGGGTCGCCTCGAATCGCGGTATCAGTTCCGCAATCGAGGAGGTGCGGTGGTGGAGCGAGTGGCGCAGCGGTTCGCATGCAGCACCCGGCGCGCCAGTTGCACGACGCGTGGGTCTGAGCCGTCGCGCTGGCCTGTCAGGAGTCGGAGAGGCGCGTCCACTTGGCGCGGTTGTATGCCGCCTGCATGGCCGCTTGCCCCCTTTGCCCGCTGGTCTGGGCAAAAGTGGAGGGTTACTTGTAACCGCTGGGTGGTTGCGTGCGTCGTGCGCGGCGGTTCGGCTTCTTCTGCTTAGAGCCAGTCTGCATGACAGGCAGGCCCCAGCCCCCGCGCCGCAGGGGAGGACTTTGGAGGCGTGTTGGAGAAGACTCAGCCCGTGACGGTTGAGGGCGCAAGCAGGGGGAGTTGCCTTTTAGAAGGAGGGCGACCCCCTTCGTAAGGTGACCATGTTTCCTTCCTCCCCTATGCATTGTGTCTCTCCATCTTCCGAGCCCCCGGATGGGGGGAACCGCCGTCCTTTCGCTCCATCGTTGGAGGGACGCAACTCCGTGGGAGTTGGTACCTTTCAGCCATCGTTCGGCTTCAAGGATTTTCATCATGCAGCCCGGCTGCACCCCTCCACCAGCGGTTACCCAAGAGGGCGACCTCCGGCTTGATGGTGGGGGAAAGCGAGCCGGGCTGTGGTCTCTGCCCCTCCCTCAGCCTCAAGGATTTTCATCACCAGGCCAAGAGGGAGGACGAGGCGAGTCAGGGAGCTGTCTCCGTGTGGGTCGGTTGCCCTCTTCTTCCCCGTGTGCCTGGGGGGAGAACGGCATCCTCCAGCTTCACGGAGACTTCCTCCAGCCATGTCGGAAGTGGCGGGTCCCGAGGCGTCGATGGACGGAAGTGGCTTCTCTACTGATGAGATTGCCAACTCCGCCAGTAGCCCTGGGTCTCCGTTTCCCGGCCTGAATGGCTGGCTCTCGTCCTCGGGGGGTGAGAGTTTTTTTCCGCTGCCCCGCAGGCCCGCCCCTATCGAGTGGGGTTGTTCGTACCTGCGGGGGGGGGGGGGGGGGGGGAACCGGAGTTCCGTCTGTAAGGGCACTTTGAGTGCCGGGCTTTTTTGTTCATTTCGGCTTTCGGGGCCTGAACATGTATGTAACTTTGGCACAGAGCCGTGTTTTTTCCTCATTTCTGAGCACTAAGACTCGTCTGCTGATTGTCTGAACTGCTTCACCAAGCATGAGTCGCCCCGTGTCAAGGTGACGAGTGAGGTATCCGTATCCCGAAGGCGTAGGAATCCCTCGGCTCGGTCGGACCTGTTGTCCGAGGCTCCTCTAGCTTAGTTAAAGAGACCCCTCGGCCGCTCTTCGACGAGCCGAGGCCAGGGGTTGCGATATCAGCATGAGCAGAGGCGGAGTTGGCTCGGAAATGAAACCTGGTTGGCCGGAGCCTAGCCGGGTTGTCCGTTGGCAGGATCGACGTCGGAGCTGATCAGCCGAGGCTTCGGACCGAGCTGGCGCCCTCGGAGGGCGGTCGGCCGAGGCCCCGGAGGTGGCCGGCCGAGCCGTCCGCTCGGGCCGGGTTCTCGGAGAAGTCCCTGGCAGAGATTGCTCGAGCGTGGTGATGACGTCGTCCTTCGGAGCGGAGGCCCTCGGACCGCGTCGCCGCCCGAGGCTAGGTCGGGCCTTGCCGAAGGTGCTGTCGATGCCGAGGGTGTCGTCGCCCTCTTCCAGCGTCAAGATCCGAGCCTGCAGGGTCAAATCGTCTTGTAGCGTGGGCCTTGCGCGGCCGTCGAGGCCAGAACACACACCCTTGTTGCGTTATAAAGTTGTGTCTCTTTTCCTCTTGTTTCGAGTATCTGGACTTTTTGTCGGTAGCAGGGATGTTAGTGCGAGCAAGAGTTGCTTCTCGCGGAAGGTGATGAGTGAGGTATCCGTATCCCGGAGGCGTGGGAGTCCCTCGGCTCGGTCGGCCTTGCCGCTTACGCGTACTTTTACCCGCCCATGAAGCCCTGTCACTGACTTGGTCGAGAAGGCTCGAAGAATCGCTTCGACAGAAGAGCTTCCGTACGTAAAGACTCGTTCGATCCGCGGATTCGCCTTATCCGAGCGCGAGTTACTTATCGCAGAAGGTGATGAGTGAGGTATCCGTATCCCGGAGGCGTAGGAGTCCCTCGGCTCGGTCAGCCTTGACTGCTTACGTGTACTCCGTCGTTTCCAGGACCCACTTTTCGAAGTAGTCGAAAAGCACGAAAGATGTTCTGGTGAAAGAGATTTTTTGTTCGAGGAAAATTTTGATGCAGAGGGGGTTTCCCCCCTTTTAGCCCCCGAGGGAGGGTCGGGCTTTGCCGAGGCGAGGCCGACCCTTCCTTGTTGACTAAACTTTGCGTGGGTGCGGGGTATATGAACAACTTGGAAACATCTTAAGGGTAGAAGCGACGTAGCTGTTGGATGTTCCAAGCGTTGCCGTAGACCTCGCCTTGACTGTTGGCCAGCTTGTACGTTCCGGGCTTCAGAACTTTGGCGATGATGAACGGCCCCTCCCAGGGGGGCGTGAGCTTGTGCCTCCCTCGGGCGTCTTGCCGCAGCCGAAGCACCAGATCGCCCACCTGGAGATCTCGGGGTCGGACCCCTCGGGCGTGGTAGCGTCGCAGGGACTGCTGATACCGCGCCGAGTGTAGTAAGGCCCTGTCCCGAGCCTCATCCAGCTGGTCCAGCGAGTCTTCTCGGCTAGCTTGGTTGCTTTCTTCGTTGTAGGCCCTCGTCCTCGGGGAGCCGTATTCCAGGTCCGTGGGCAAGACGGCCTCGGCCCCGTAGACCAGGAAGAACGGCGTGAAACCTGTGGCTCGGCTTGGTGTCGTCCTTAGGCTCCAGACCACCGAGGGGAGTTCCTTCATCCATCGCTTGCCGAACTTGTTGAGATCATTGTAAACTCGAGGCTTGAGCCCCTGTAGAATCATGCCATTGGCACGTTCTACCTGCCCGTTCGACATGGGGTGAGCTACGGCGGCCCAGTCTACCCGGATGTTGTGATCATCGCAAAAATTCAAGAATTTTTTGCCGGTGAACTGGGTGCCATTGTCGGTGATGATGGAGTTCGGGACCCCGAAGCGATGGATGATATTGGTGAAGAACGCCACCGCCTGCTCGGACCTGATGCTGTTCAGGGGTCGGACCTCGATCCACTTGGAGAATTTGTCGATGGCGACCAGCAAGTGCGTGTAGCCCCCGGGCGCCTTCTGCAGGGGGCCGACGAGGTCCAGACCCCACACAGCGAAGGGCCAGGTGATGGGTATCGTCTGCAGAGCCTGAGCGGGCAGGTGGGTCTGCTTCGCATAGAATTGGCACCCTTCGCAGGCGCGGACAACTCTAGTGGCGTCAGCCACCGCCGTTGGCCAGTAGAAGCCTTGGCGGAAAGCGTTCTCGACGAGGGTTCGAGGTGCTGCATGATGACCGCAAGCCCCCGAGTGTCTTTCCTGCAGGAGTTCCTGACCCTCGGCAATGGAGATGCATCGCTGGAGGATGCCCGAGGGGCTTCGGTGGTAGAGTTCCTTCTCATCGCCCAGCAAGACGAACGATTTGGCGCGTCGCGCTACCCGCCGAGCCTCGGCTCGGTCGAGGGGCAGTTCTCCTTGGCGGAGATATTGCAGGTACGGGGTTTGCCAATCTTGATCTGGCACGACCCCGTTCTGCTCCTCCTCGATGCGCAGCGCTTCGCCCTCGGGCTCCGAGGGTTCCTCGGGGTGAGCCGAGGATGGCTCGGGCTGGGCCGAGGTCACCTCGGACGAGGCCGAGGGTGCTTCGGGCTCGGGCGCGTCGCCTATCTTGATGGAGGGTTGGTGCAGATCCCGGGAGAAGACGTCCGGGGGAACCGTCGTTCGCCCCGAGGCTATCTTCGCCAGCTCGTCCGCAGTCTCGTTGTAGCGCCGGGCGATGTGGTTAAGCTCGAGCCCGTAGAACTTGTCTTCCAGGCGTCGAACCTCCTCACAGTAGGCCTCCATTTTCGGGTCGCGGCAGAGGGAGTTCTTCATGACTTGGTCGATGACGAGCTGCGAGTCGCCACGCGCATCGAGGCGTCGGACCCCTAGCTCGATGGCGATTCGCAATCCGTTGATCAGAGCCTCGTACTCAGCCACGTTGTTGGACGCCGGGAAATGGAGGCGGAGCACGTAGCGCAGGTGTTTTCCGAGGGGCGAGACGAAAAGCAGGCCCGCGCCAGCTCCCGTCTTCATCAGCGACCCGTCGAAAAACATGGTCCAGAGCTCTGGTTGGATCGGAGCCATTGGCAACTGGGTATCGACCCATTCGGCTACGAAATCCGCCAGTACCTGGGACTTGATGGCCTTCCGAGGGGCGAACGAGATTGCCTCGCCCATGATTTCCACCGCCCACTTCGCGATCCGCCCCGAGGCTTCTCGGCACTGGATGATCTCCCCCAGGGGGAAGGATGACACCACAGTCACCGGATGGGACTCGAAGTAATGTCACAGCTTTCGCCTCGTCAGGATCACTGCATATAGCAGCTTCTGGACTTGTGGGTAGCGGACCTTGGTCTCGGACAGCACTTCGCTGACGAAGTAAACTGGCCTCTGAACGGGCAAGGCATGCCCCTCTTCCTGCCTTTCGACTACGATCGCGGTGCTGACCACCTGAGTGGTTGCGGCGACGTAGACCAGGAGGGTTTCTCCATCAGCTGGGGGTACCAAGATGGGCGCCTGGGTGAGGAGCGCCTTCAGGTTCCCGAGGGCTTCCTCGGCCTCGGGAGTCCAAGTGAAGCACTCGGCCTTCCTTAAGAGGCGGTACAGGGGCAGGCCTCTTTCGCCGAGGCGCGAGATGAAACGGCTCAAGGCCGCGAGGCATCCCATGACCCTCTGTACGCCTTTTAAGTCCTTGATGGGCCCCATGTTTGTGATTGCTGCGATCTTCTCCGGGTTGGCTTCGATGCCCCGCTCGGAGACGATGAATCCCAAGAGCATGCCTCGGGGCACCCCGAAGACGCACTTCTCGGGATTGAGCTTGACGCCCTTCGCCTTGAGACACCGGAATGTCAGTTCGAGGTCGGAGAGAAGGTCGGAGGCTTTCCTCGTCTTGACTACGATGTCATCGACGTAGGCCTCGACCGTGCGACCAATGTGTTCGCCGAACACATGGTTCATGCACCGCTGGTACGTTGCACCCGCGTTCCTCAAACCGAACGGCATCGTGACATAACAGTACATGCCGAAGGGCGTGATGAAGGAAGTCGCGAGCTGGTCGGACTCTTTTATCTTGATTTGATGATATCCTGAGTAGGCATCGAGGAAAGACAGGGTTTCGCACCCTGCAGTGGAGTCCACAATTTGGTCGATGCGAGGTAGAGGGTAGGGGACCTTCGGACATGCTTTGTTGAGACCAGTGTAGTCTACACACATCCGCCACTTCCCCCCCTTTTTCCTCACAAGTACAGGGTTGGCAAGCCATTCGGGATGGAATACCTCTTTAATGAACCCTGCTGCCATCAGCTTGTGGACCTCCTCGCTTATCACCCTGCGCCTTTCCTCGTCGAATCGGCGCAGAGGCTGTCTGACCGGCCGGGCTCCGGCCCGAATATCCAGCGAGTGCTCGGCGACATCCCTCGGTATGCCGGGCATGTCCGAGGGACCCCACGCAAAAACGTCGGCGTTTGCGCGGAGAAAGTCGACGAGCACTGCTTCCTATTTGGGGTCGAGCCCGGAACCGATCCGGATCTGCTTGGAGGTGTCGCCACTGGGGTCGAGAGGGACGGCCTTAACCGTCTCCGCTGGCTCGAAGTTGCCGGCATGCCGCTTTGCGTCCGGCACCTCTCGGGAGAGGCTTTCCAGGTCGGCAATGAGGGCCTCGGACTCGGCGAGGGCCTCGGCGTACTCCACGCACTCCACATCGCATTCGAATGCGTGTTTATACGTGGGGCCGACGGTGATGACCCCGTTGGGGCCTGGCATCTTGAGCTTCAGGTAAGTGTAGTTGGGGATGGCCATGAACTTCGCGTAGCATGGCCTTCCCAACACTGCGTGGTAGGTTCCTCGGAACCCGACCACCTCGAACGTCAAAGTCTCCCTTCGGAAGTTGGAGGGTGTTCCGAAGCAGACAGGGAGGTCGAGCTGTCCGAGGGGCTGGACGCGCTTCCCGGGAATGATCCCGTGGAAGGGCGCAGCGCCTGCTCGGACGGACGACGGGTCGACGCGCAGGAGCCTGAGGGTCTCGGCGTAGATGATGTTGAGGCAGCTGCCTCCATCCATCAGGACCTTGGTGAGCCTGACGTCGCCGATGACGGGGTCGACGACGAGCGGGTACTTCCCCGGGCTCGGCACGTGGTCGGGGTGGTCGTCCCGGTCGAAGGTGATGGGCTTGTCGGACCAGTCTAGGTAGACTGGCGCCGCCACCTTCACCGAGCAGACCTCCCGACGCTCTTGCTTACGATGCCGAGCCGAGGCGTTTGCCGCATGCCCTTCGTAGATCATGAAGCAATCGCGGACCTCTGGGAACTCTCCTGCTTGGCGATTCTCCCTTTTGTCGTCGTCGTGAGCCCTGCCACCCTCTGTGGGTGGCCCGGCCCTGTGGAAGTGGCGCCGAAGCATGACGCACTCTTCGAGGGTATGCTTGACGGGCCCCTGATGGTAGGGGCACGTCTCCTTGAGTGCCTTGTCGAAGAGGTTAGCACCTCCGGGGGGCTTCCGAGGGTTCTTGTGCTCGGCGGCGGCGACAAGGTCTGCATCGGGAACGTCGCGTTTCGTTTGCGTCTTCCTCCTGCCTTTCTTCTTGGCGCCGCGCGGAGTAGACGCCTCGGGAGCATCTTCCGACGGGCGGCCCTGGGGCTGCTTGTCCTTTCGGAAGATGGCCTCTACCGCCTCCTGGCCGGAGGCGAACTTGGTGGCGATGTCCATCAGCTCGCTCGCCCTGGTGGGGGTCTTGCGACCCAGCTTGCTCACCAGGTCGCAGCAGGTGGTGCCGGCGAGGAACGCGCCGATGACATCGGAGTCGGTGATGTTGGGCAGCTCGGTGCGCTGCTTCGAGAACCGCCGGATGTAGTCCCGGAGAGACTCTCCCGGCAGTTGCCGACAGCTTCGGAGGTCCCAGGAATTCCCGGGGCGCACGTACGTGCCCTGGAAGTTGCCGGCAAAGGCCTGGACCAGATCTTCCCAGTTGGAAATCTGCCCCGGGGGCAGGTGCTCCAACCAGGCACGAGCGGTGTCGGAGAGAAACAGGGGGAGGTTTCGGATGATGAGGTTGTCATCGTCTGTCCCACCCAGTTGACAGGCCAGGCGGTAGTCCGCAAGCCACAATTCCGGTCTCGTCTCCCCCGAGTACTTTGCGATAGTAGTCGGGGGTCGGAATCGGGGCGGAAACGGCGCCCGCCGAATGGCTCGGCTAAAGACCTGCGGACCGGGTGGTTCGGGCGAGGGACTCCGATCCTCCCCGCTGTCGTAACGTCCCCCACGCCTGGGGTGGTAGCCTCGGCGCACCCTTTCGTCGAGGCGTGCCCGACGGTCACGATGAGGGTGCTCGTCGCCGAGGTGGCCCGGGGCCGCAGGCGCGGTGTTGCGCGTGCGCCCGGTGAAGACCGAGGCTTCCCGCGTGAGTCGGGAAGTCGCGGCACGAGGTTCCGAGGGGTACCCCTGCCTTCGGGAGGCAGAGCTCTCGGCCCGCCGGGCCGCAGCGCCTTCCAGGAGATGCTTGAGTTCTCCCTGGATTCGCCGACCCTCGGTGGTTGATGACTCCGGCATCGCGCGGAGGAGCATCGCTGCGGCGGCCAGGTCCTGACCGGTTCCGCCGGATGCGGGTGGCGGTCTGTCCCTGGCATCGTTGGCGATGCGGTGCTGGAGACCTTGGGGCAGGTGACGTATTCCTCCGGTCGGGGGTTGGCTCGCCCATACCTGCCCGATGTTCTGGCGGATTGCCTCGAGCGCTCCTGCTCCCTCATCGAGCCCGGCCTGCGCCCCGCGGACTTGCTCGAGCTGTGGGTCGTGACCCCCCGCCGGAACGGGGACCACAGCTAGCTCCCGCGGGATGTCGGCGCGAGGCGCTGGCCTAGGGGGATCACCATCCTCCGGCATGCCGAGACAGCCGCCTCCGGAGGGATCCCCTAGCTCGATGTGGAAACATTCGCGACTCGGGCCGCAGTCCTTGTCGCCAAGGCTGCGGCTGCCGTCGGAACGGTCGGAGAGGCAGTAGTCACATGCGGTCATGAAGTCCCGCATGGCACTAGGGTTGCCAGATCCGGAGAAATCCCAGCAGATGCTGGGGTCGTCATCTTCCTCGGACCCAGAGGGTCCGTAGGTCGAGACACCCGTCAATCGGTCCCAAGGCGACCGCACACGAAACCCCAGAGAGGTTGCACTCGCCTCAATGTGAGCGCCCGCCAAAGCGAGGTCGCCAGGCGGGCTGAGGCCGAGTCGAAATGACGAAAGATGGGTAGCAGTCGGTACCTTTTTGTCGACGGGGGGCGATGAAGTCAAGTCGGGGGCAGATCGCGCCGTCGTCCTAGGTACGAGGGCGACGTCCTGCAGGCCCTCCGTGAGCGTGCTGGCGTCGTCCACTTGCTCGGGGTCGACGTGTTGCGGGGGGATGGCGCTCGCGTTTGCCTCGAACGCGAGGGCGACGCTTGGCGTGTCCTCCGTCGGGGCGCCGGGGATGTCGATTTGCTCGACAGCCGTCGGAGCGCGATCTCCCGCTCGGCCCTGGTTGCCCCGCCTCCTCCTCCTCCGATGGCGAGGGAGAGGATGGGGCGAGCTCGAAAGTTGTCCTTCCCCCACGCGGGAAAGACGTCGTCGATTCCGCCGCCGGCGGGCGGGCTGTCCGCCACCAATGTCGCTGTCGCGCAGCGGTGGAAGGAGTATCATGTCGTAGCCGCTGTCGAGAGACACGAACTCGAGGTTCCCGAAACGGAGCACCGTCCCGGGTTGAAGAGGTTGTTGGAGACTGCCCATCTGGAGCTTGACGGGAAATCGAACGTCAACACACAGCAGGCCCCTACCTGGCGCGCCAACTGTCGGCGTTCCGAGACCGGGGGGTCCCCGAGCCGACGAGTGAGAGTGCCGCGTGCCCCAGCCCAGATGGGTCGAGCGCGTGGGCGAGCGCGAAGGGGGGAACAGAGAGAGAGGTCGGTGGCCAGAGCCGGGTCGTGAGGGAGTCGGAGAATTCCCGCGGCCTTCGTGTTCGTTCTGCGCCCAGGTCGGGTGCGCTTGCAGTAGGGGGTTACAAGCGTCCGCGCGAGGTGAGGGGAGCGAGCGGCCCCGAGAGAGCGCCTGCCCCTGCCCTTCGTCCCCGCGAGGCCAACCTTCTCTAAGAAGGCCCTGGTCCTTCCTTTTATAGTCGTAAGGAGAGGATCCAGGTGTACAGAATGGGGGTGTAGCAAGGTGCTACGTGTCTAGCGAGGGAGAGCTAGCGCCTAAGTACATGCCAAGGTGGCAGCCGGAGAGGTCCTGGCACCCTGTTGTTGTGGCGTCGTGGCTGTTGGAGGAGTAACGGAGCCGGACGGGGGGACAGCTGTCGGAGTGGCTGGGCCCTTGCTGACGTCCTCCTGCTTTCGTAAGGGAGCTGAGAGCCGCCGTCGTCATGGTCTAGCGGGGCGCCATCATTTGCCTATCTGGCGTGGCTGGCCAGATGGGACGCCGGTCTCGTTCTCTGCGACCCAAGTCGGCTCAGGGCAGGGTGATGATGACGCTCCCTGTTGACGTGGCGGTCTCGTGTCCTAGGTCGGGCGTCGTGGAGGCTCCTCCGAAGCCGAGGTCGAGTCCGTCCTGCAAGACAGAGGCAGAGTCCGAGCCCTGGGTCGGGCGAGGCGGAGATCGTTCGGCAGAGGCTGAGGCGGAGTCCGAGCCCTAGGTCGGGCGAGGCGGAGGTCGCCGTCTTCCGGGGCCTTAGCCCGAGTCCGAGCCCTGGGTCGGGCGGAGCGGAGTTCGCTGTCTTCCGGGGCCTTAGCCCGAGTCCGAGCCCTGGGTCGGGCGGAGCGGAGTTCGCCGTCTTCCGGGGCCTTAGCCCGAGTCCGAGCCCTGGGTCGGGCGAAGCGGAGTTCGCCGTCTTCCGGGGCCTTAGCCCGAGTCCGAGCCCTGGGTCGGGCAGAGCCTCCTATGGCACCTCTGGCGAAGTCTGGTCGCCCGTCGGTCTTACCTTTTGCGTTAAACGCCCCGGTGACTGGGTTGGTTGGCGCGGTGATTTAGTCAGGGTTTCTTCTTATCGAAGGCGGGGCCTAGGGCGAGCCGGAGATGCGTCTGCCGTGAAAGAGGAGGCCTCAGGCGAGACGGAGTCATCTTAGGGTCGGCTGCCCTCGCCCGAGGCTAGGCTCGGGCGTGGCGTGGTCAAGTCGCTCGTATGGACTGATCCCTGACTTAATCAAACCCATCAGGCCTCTGCAGCTTTATGCTGATGGAGGTTACCAGCTGAGAATTAGGCGTCTTGAGGGTACCCCTAATTATGGTCCCCGACACTAAGGAAATAATGCCTGAGAGTGTGGCTTCGGACATATGCTTTGGACATTCATTCGCACATTACATTACATCATAGCATATGCATTCATAAGCATTCATTCATAGCATTTGTGTTCCTAAGTGGTTGCTTCGGCAAAAAGAAGAAGTGGTCTTTTATGGTTTGTTATGTACAAAAAAGAAAAGCTTCGGAAAAAAGAAGAAGTGGTCTTTTATGGTTTGTTATGTACAAAAAAGAAAAGCTTCGGCAAAAAGAAGAAGTGGTCTTCTATGCTTCGTTGTGTACAAAAAGAAGGGAAGGTGTTTTTTCGCCTTCGGCTCAAAATACTGATTTCGTCCACATCAAAGCGCCTCAGTAGAAGGGTAAGAATATATTACAAGGTATGTACAAAGTTCCTTGAGAACAGTTTAATTGTATTTACAAAAGTTGTTACAAAAGTATCCTGAGTTTTTTCCATGGTATACTCCTACTAATCTCCACTAAGCTTCAGCTTCGGCGACAGCTTCGGCAACATATTTTAAGCATCATCTTCACCTTCGTCATCCTACATGAATCAAGGTGTTGTGAGTAAAAATCAAGCGTAAAGGAGAAGGTAAGTACAAAGTATGATTTTTTACTGGATCAAGATGACTTCGAGCTTCGTCTCCAGCTTTCTCTCGCCCGCCTTTCGTCCATATCATTTTTATAAATCTATTTGAGATGCTTCGGGTGAGGTCAGGAATATCATCCAGAATTGATGGAGACAGGGTGAAGTTGGGCCTGTTGACGACCTTTCCATGCTCGCAGCCGGCTTTCAGGAACACAGCAGCGGTACCCCGAGAAGCTACCCAGGCACAGAAGTCACCGTGCCCGGCTATAACTTCGTCAAGTTCTTCGATTTCAGCTTCAATATGATCGAAGGCTTGTGGTAAATTTTCCGCTGAAAGGTTAAACTTCCCGCTGCTGGCTCCAACAGAGTAAAATATCTTTTTTAATCGTTCAATACAATTATTGCTAAATTTCAAGCATTTGTCTCGAAGGCTTGTTAATGATTTCTTCAAGTCTGAGTTGGCCTGGACTTCGGCTTCAAGTTTCGAATTAAGCTCTAGCTTCTCCTGTTCAAATTGTTTTGATTGGCCAATAAGCTTCGAATTCAATTCTGATACTTTAGCTTCAGTCTCTGCCAGCAAGCCTTCAGTTGATTGGAGTTCAAAA
The DNA here is from genome assembly GCA_029449295.1 of Zea luxurians. Classification (NCBI taxonomy): domain Eukaryota; kingdom Viridiplantae; phylum Streptophyta; class Magnoliopsida; order Poales; family Poaceae; genus Zea; species Zea luxurians. Next base: position 45,208,365 of record JAOPSE010000005.1, on the reverse strand, counting down.
TCTTTCTTTTCAATAATGGCTGATTGCTCTTTTATCTTGTTCTCTAGATTTTCAATTATAGCTTCGTGTTTCTTATCTTCTAGATCTTGTTGCATCTTCAGAGCTTTGCTCAGTAGCATGCTCTGCGCAGAAACAACTTTCGTTAGTAACATTTACATTATTAAAAACAATAGAAGTCAGAGAAAAGTTGTTTACCTTGAAATTGGAATAAAATAAGCTGCCGACGATATGTTGTCGTCGGTAGCGGCTGATATCTGTCTCTAGCTTCGGAAAACCGATACTCTTTGATAGAGTACCGATTACCTTAGCTCCAGTTTGGTCTCGAATGCAGCCTAATTTTTCATCGTCCACACCTCCGAAGAGAAGAGCTCCTGGCCTGTATCCGCAAGATTTGGCGTAGTCTTTGAGCTCTTCTATTTCGGCCTTCGTCAGTTTTTGCCCAACTAAATTTTGAAATGTGTAGGCTTCGTCGTCCGAAGTGTCTTCGGCTATTTCTTTCCCCTTCCCAGGCATTGTGGCCATGGTTTTTTCAGCAGCAGTGGCAGCTTCTTCTGCAGCCATGTCTTGCAAAATTTTGTCGATATCCTCAATGGTAGTTTCTAAGTTCACATCTTCGGCTGTAGCGGCTTCGGTAGCCGCGACCTCCGAAGGTGCGACTTCGACGTTAGTTGTGCCCTCGACAGCTGGTGTTTTCTGAATTGACGCCCTCGGCGGCGTCTTGTCGATAACTTCAGTCACTGCAATAATCCTTTGCCGTTTTGGTTTGGTTATCTTCGTTTGTTCCGGCTCTTCCACCTTTCGAAAAAGCTTCGTCAGATGAGGCCCTAATGGACTTAGCTTCGTGGGCACGGGTTCAGTCATTACCTTTAAAATTTCCTCCACGTCGCTGGTAGAAGGTGGTGTGGGGGTCCCCTCTTCTTCGGATAATTTTCGCTTCGGAGTTGATATTTTTCTTTTCTTGGGAATTTTCTTCTCTTTTGCTGGTCTTTCTTCATCCTTGTTCAGAGTTTCGGCCACTCTTTTTCTTTTTTGGCCCTCACCACCCTTGCTCAACTGCTCATAGTCAGGGTACTCGAAGCCTAGGGCATCAAGCACTCGGTTCAGCCTTCACTTCGGACGGGTGCCGAAGGTTGCTGTCATCAGTTGATCTTCTTTTTTCGAATAATTTCCAAGAATTTCATTACACATCACCTCAACTGTGTCCAGCCACTCTTGGCAGGGCTTCTTAAAGTATTTCTTGAATTTGAAGTGATAAGGAAGCCGGACAAGTTCCCCCTCCTTCTTCTCTCCCTTTAACTTTGGCATTTCCCATTCTTTCAGAGTAGGGAAGACTCTGAATGCCAAGAATTCTTGAACCAGATCCCTGGTACCGATATGCTTTGCAATAATTCTGAATTCATCCATTGCCTGTTGTGTTTGACCCTCTGGTGTCATGTTGCAGCGGGGTCGGGTTTCTCCGAAGATCAGCTCGAGTGGACTTTGCACAAGCTTCTCCTTGTCGTCATCAACCTTGACATAGAACCATTCTGATTTCTAGCCTGCCGGCCATTTGCTTCGGTAGCTGATTACAGGAAACTTTGCGGTTTTCCGGTAGGCAAAATTGTAGCAACCGAAGTTATCATGTAGCCCATCTTTTCTGGCCTTTATTTGATAATGTAACTCATGAACTCGACAGAAACTGTCGGCAAATGGCTCCACTGCTTGGCTTCGGAGGGCCCAAATATAAACGCTAAGCCTAACGATAGCGTTAGGAGTTAACTGGTGAAGGTAGATACCAAACCTCTTCAGTATCTCCGCAATAATCTCGTGAAGAGGGAATCTCAGCCCAGCCTTTAAAAAGCTCTTGAAGATGACAATCTCGTCCTTCTCTGGCTTCGGGGTGGTTTCTTCTCCCCCGAAGCGAAGTAGCTTCTTCTGATTTTCACTGAAATAACCTGCTTTCACCATCTTGGAAAGATCAGCCTTTGAAACAGTCGACTTTCCGAAATCTAGGTGACTGGGCTTGCTGGGCATGGCAATACGGTAGTCATCTTCGGGATCAGTCCCTTCAATGTTTTCTTCTTCTCCTTCGGCAGTTGTCGGGTTTGCTTCAGCAGCAGGCATTTCTTCCGCAGTCACCAGTCCGGAACGCTGCATCGCTTCGGAGATGGGCACAGTATTCGAACCTTCGGCTTCGTCTCCTTCACGTGCAACTCTAGCAGTAGATCGTACTCTGGCCATTTGATTCTGAATTTGGGGAAGTTAGATACTTTTTCTTTTTCCTTTTCTCCCGAAGCCTTTCTTTCTGACGAAGCAAACGTCGAGATGGACCTTCGTTCGATTCTGAGAATCAAGCTTCGGCTATAGTTAAAAATTTTGGCAGCAAAACAGTGCAAATAGCAATGAATGCTGTGGTAACTTCACATCTACTCGTCTGTTTATATAGTGCTGCAGGTAAGAAGGCGAAGCGGCAGGATTTTTACACCAGGCGGGCAGTCACTTGTACTCACTGTGCAGTGGACCGCAAAGATCAAACAGTAACTCTGCAAGGTGGGCCTGGCACGCGCTCGGAAACCGGATCGTTTCTCAGCAACGAGCTTAGGGAAGGTGTTTTTTGGGACCTTCGGCTTCCCGAAGCTGAAGAGGCTTTTTTCACGGGTCAAGCTCGTTACGAAAAACGATCTAGCACCGCGAAAGGGGCTACTGTTGGGGTCATGCTTCGTTGCGCCGAAGGTCTTGCACGAAGAAGCAGCTTCGGCTGAAGTTGTCCCCAGGAGATGGCCGAAGGTTCCTTTTCGTGGAGCTTCGGCGTTACAAACCGACATAGAGATAGAATGACCTTTTTATCCATAGAGGTCTGAGTCAATGTTGTAAACTTTTGTAAGGGGCATAATTGTAATTTGTCACAGGCTGTGACCTGTATCTATAAATAGATGAACAGTACCTCTGTACTGTTCACGCGAACCTGCCATTTGCTTTCACATCTCACCTGTACTTTTGCTTTCCTCAGGACCAAAGGTACATTTTTAATTTGAAGTAATTTATATTCGTTCATGATAATAAAAATGGAGATGTTTCTATGATAATATTTAAATGTCTATTTCATACCTTATGATCTGTATGAATACTTCGTTCCTTGCTATTATGTTCACGAAGGTACGTCCTTCGTAACCTTCGTCCGAAATTCCTTATATCCCGAAAGGATATAATGTCTTGGAGGACGAAGGACTTTAACCCTTAACATTTTCTATGTTGCCTTGTTCTTAATTCTTAGCATTTGAGAACAAGCCCCAACACTACCGATGACAGCATCTTATCGGTAGTTTATTCTATTCCAATTTCAAGGTAAAAAACTTTTCTTCAACTTTTTATTGTCTTTAACAACAAAGGTGTTTTCTAACGAAGGTTGCTTGTGCACAGAGTATGATGTTGAGTAAAGCTTTGAGAATGCAACAAGATCTTGAAGATAAAAAACATGAAGTTATAATTGAGGGTTTAGAAAGCAAAATAAAAAGATCAAGCAGCTGCTCTTGAAAAGAAATATTTCGAGCTTCAGACAACATAAGGTTTATTGGGAGAAGCTGAAGCTAAAATTGCAAAGTTAAATACGGAGCTTTTCTCAAAGTCAGAAAGCTTCGAACAGGAAAAGCAGAAGTTAAATGCCAAATTTAAGACTGAGGTCGAGAAAAGTTCAAATTTGCAAAAATCATTGACGGAGCTTCAAAACAAATGTCTGGAGTTCAGTAGCCGATGTGTACAACGGCTGAAGCAGATCTTCAATTCGGTTGGAGCCAGCTGTGAAAAATTTAGTCCTTCGACTGAAGACTTGCCAGGGGCCTTCGAACATATCGAGGGTGAAATTGATGACCTTGATGAAATTATAGCCGGACATGGTGATTTCTGTGCCCTGGTAGCTTCTCGGGGCATAGCTGTCGCCTTCCTGAAATCTGGTTGCACACATGGAAAGGTTGTCAATAGACCCAACTTTAGTTTATCGCCAGCAGATCTGGTTGATATTCCCAGTCTTGCCCGAAGCATAGGAAACAGATTTATAAAACTAGTATGGACGAAGGGTGGACGAAGCATAGCTGGTGACGAAGCTCGAAGTCATCTTAAGCCGATAACAAAATCATACCTTGTACTTACCTTTTCCTTTAAACTTGAATTTTCCTTACAATACTTGAATATATACAGGATGATGAAGCTGAGGAGCAAGATGACGAAGCTGAAGGACACAAAGCCAAAGCTTAATACAGGATGACGAAGCTGAGGAGCAAGATGACGAAGCTGAAGGACACAAAGCCGAAGCTTAATAGCTGTGGAAAAAACTCTAAGAACTCTTATAATAACCTTTGTAAAGAATATTGTAATTTAAGAATTAGGTTTTACTCTGTAAATTTTGTCCATACCTTGTAATATATTTTTACCTTTTCACCAATGTATGAAGTGCTTTGATGTGAACGAAACTAGCATTTTTGAGCCAAAGGCGAAAAACACCTTCCCTTCTTTTCGTACACAACAAAGCATGAAACTGCTTCTTTTTCTTTTTGTTGAAGCCTTATCTTTAGAGCCGAAGCATCCGCCTATGTTATGATGATGATGACCTTCTGTATGTCTAAATGAATGTTTATGAATGCAAATGTATGATGAAATGTGTCATGCAAATGAATGCCCAAACACACGCATACGAAGCCACAACCATAGCCTTCATTCCCTTGGGAATGACCGAAGTCTCTTTGCCATTTATTTTTCGGCTTCACCGCTTATTTTTCGGTGTATCAGCGCTGACTTTTCGCTGTAAGTTCTGCATCCCCTTAGGAACGTCTTTTAAACTTCTTCGCCTTCTATTTCGGTGGTATCGTGTTGACTTTTCGCGCTTCGCCTTATATTTCGGTGGTATCAGCGTTGACTTTTCACTGTAAGCTCTGCATTCCCTTGGGAACGACTTTTGAGCAGAAAACTTACGCTGCGCTCCCTTAGGAATGGCTTTTTGTAGCTTCGTCGTGCTCTGCATCCCCTTAGGGACGACTTTCGAGCTTCTCCCTGTTTTTTCCTTTTTGCCTGCACTCGATGGTGCATGCTCAGTTTTTACATTTCAATTTTTGGGGGATTTTGCTCTCGTAGAGCTGAATAAGAAAAAGAGAAATTACATGCTATGGCCCCATTAAAAACCTTTCTCCCCCTTCGGAAAGGAAAAGGGTGCCATAGGAAAAATAAAAAGATTACATCAAGCTAAACATAATATCGTCGAAGCTCATCCGCATTCCAAGATCTAGGAATGTCGTTGCCGTCCATATCCTTCAGTCTGTAAGAGCCGGGTCTTGACGAAGATACTACCAAAAAAGGTCCTTCCCACTTCAGCTGTAGCTTCTATATCTGGGTTGGCCACTCTCCGAAGTACCAAGTGCCCTGGCTTAATGTTCTTTAGCCGAACTTTTCTGTCACGCCACTTTATTGTTTCGGCTTGATATTTATTGATGTTCTCCACGACCTGAAGCCTGATCCCTTCTATAGCATCTTTTGCCACAGAACAATCAGCTTCGTCCTCTACCGAAGCCACTGTTCTTATTGATCCTGCCTTAGCTTCTTCTGGGTTATTGCTTCGTCACCAAACAGTAATTTGAATGGTGTAAAGCCTGTTGACCTTGATATTGTTGTGTTGTGGCTCCACACCACTTTGATCAATTCATCTGGCCACTTTCCTCTGCGCTGATTGAAGATTAACTTCATTATTCCCGTCATTATAATGCCATTAGCTCTTTCAACAAGTCCATTTGACTCCGGATGTCTAACCGATGCAAAATGAATCTTCGTGCCAATTTGTTCACAGAATTCTTTGAAAGCTTTAGCATCAAATTGTGTCCCGTTGTCCACAGTAATAGCCTTCGGCACTCCAAAACGACAAACAATATTTTGCCAGAAAAATTTCTAGACAGTGACCGAAGTTATTGTGGCTAAAGGCTTCACCTCAATCCACTTGGAAAAATACTCTACCGCCACAACATATTTTAAATTTCCTTGTGCTGGTGGAAGTGGGCCTAGCAAATCGAGGCCCCACCTTTGCAACGGCCAAGTGGGTTGTATTAATTGAGTGAGAGATGAAGGTTGCTTCTGATCTCTTGCACATTTTTGACAGCCTTCGCATTTTTGGACTAATTCTGCTGCATCCGAAGCAGCCTTCGGCCAATAAAATCCTTGTCGAAAAACTTTTCCCAACAAGAGCCTAGATCCAATGTGAGATCCACATAGACCTGCATGTATCTCTTTCATTAATTCCATACCTTCAGTTCTTGATAAACACTTAAGGAGTGGTGAGCAAACTCCATGTTTATACAATTCCCCTTCTATTATTACATATGGTCTTGTTCTTGCCTCCATTCTTTTGTTATAAGCTTCGTCACTTGAAAGACAATTGCCTTGAAGGAAAGATATTATTTCAGTTCTCCAGTCTTCACTGTGTACTGGAGAAATAGTAAGCACTGTTCTCTCCATGAGCTCAACCGAAGGTGCTTTTATTGGTTCAAAAAATACTTCGGAGGGTAGGGGGAGCCCCTGAGCCGCTGATTTGGCTAGCAAATCTGCATGCTCATTTACACCTCTTGGAATATTCTTGACGGAAAAACCTTCGAAGGAAGCTTCCAACCTTCGGACTGCATCCAGATATTTTTCAAGCTTCGGATCTCGTGCCTTGCTGCTCTTATCCACATGGCCAGTAATAACTTGAGAATCAGTCTTTAGGATGGCCCTTCTTATTCCCATTGCCCTTAGTTTCCGAAGCCCCAATAGAAGTGCTTCGTACTCAGCAATATTATTTGTGCAACTGAAATCCAGTTTGACTGCAAAACATGTTTTGACTTTTGAAGGTGCCACTAGGACCGCAGCTGCTCCTGCACCGAAGGTTCCCCAAGAACCATCGCAGAACACCGTCTAAGCTTCGGTATCCTTGCTTGTCCCTTCTTCGTGAGCCCCTGGCGTCCAGTTAGCGATGAAGTCTGCTAGCGCTTGGGATTGAATTGAAGACCTGTGCACGTAGTTAATGGTGAATTCATTAAGCTCCGCGGCCCACTTTCCAACCCTTCTAGTAGCTTCTCTATTCCTCATAATATCCTTCAGAGGCTGTGACGAGGGAACAATTATATGGTAAGCTTGAAAATAATGCCGAAGTTTCCTGGAGGCCATTAATACAGCATACAACACTTTCTCCAATTCTGTGTAATTTTTCTTTGATAAGCTTAATACTTCGGAGACAAAATATACTAGGACTTGCTTTTTAATTTTCCTTCAAGCTTCTCCTATACAAGCGTCGCACTTACTGCAGAGTGCGAAGCTGCCACATACAATAGCAGAGGAGCCCCTGGCGTGGGTGGAGTTAGCGTTGTTAGATCTATCAGGTATTGCTTCAGCTCTTCGAAGGCTTTCTGCTGAGCTGATCCCCATTGAAAGACTTCGGCCGACTTCAGCACTTCAAAGAATGGTAAATTTCTCTCTGCTAATCTAGATATGAATCGATTCAAAGATGCCAGTCTTCCTGTCAGCCGTTGAGCCCCCTTCTTTGTGCTTGGCGGCTCCATCCGAAGAATAGCTTCGATTTTATTCGGATTAGCTTCGATCCCTTTCGTTGAAACTAGACAACCAAGGAATTTTCCCTTCTTTACTCCGAAGACACATTTTTCTGGATTTAATTTCAGGTCAGCTTGCCTGAAATTAGCAAATGTTTCTTGCAGATCAGCAATGTGGTTTTTCTGCTTCGTGCTCTTTACTATGATATCATCAACATATGTTAGAACATTTCTGCCTATCTGAGAGTGAAGTACTTTGGCTGTCATTATACTGAAGCTTCCTCCAGCATTCTTGAGCCCCTCAGGCATCCGAAGATAACAATATGTACCACTAGGGGTTATGAAGCTAGTTTTTGGCTCATCTTCCTTCTTCATCCAGATTTGATGGTAGCCTGAATAACAATCTAGTAGACTCATGAGCTCTGACGAAGCTGCTGCATCTACTAGAGAATCTATTCTTGGTAATGGGAACTCATCCTTTGGACAGGCCTTGTTGAGATCAGTAAAATCAATGCACATTCTCCATTTACCATTGGCCTTCTTCACCATAACAGTGTTGGCTAGCCATTCTGGGTATTTTACTTCTCTGATGACTCTAGCACTAAGAAGTCTTTTCACTTCATTCCGAGCACCTTCGTCTTTGTCATCAGACATTTTCCGAAGCCTCTGCTTTCTCGGTCTGAAGGATGCATCGACATTGAGCGAATGTTCAATGACGTCCCTGTTGACACCACAGAGATTGTTGGCTGACCATGCGAAGAAATCTTTGTTGTTGAACAAAAACCTTATTAGAGTTTTCTCCTGCTCCTCAGATAATTGAGATCCCAGCAATACCTTCTGCTCTGCTATATCTTCACATAGAAGCATGGGCTTCGGCTGATCGGCCGAAGCAGCCTTCTCCCTTCTGTACTTATACTGCTCACAAGCTTCAGCTCCATCTATATTATGGATTGCTTTTGAATCTGTCCAGTTTCCTTCAGCCTTTCTGGCAGCTTCCTGACTTCCATGAATAGCAATAGGCCCTTGATCCAAAGGTATCTTCATGCATAGATATGCTGGATGAAGAATTGCTTCAAAAGCATTGAGTGTCCCACGACCAATAATTGCATTGTAGGGGTACTCCATGTCGACAATATCAAACACAACTTGCTCAGTCTTTGTATTGTTGACAAATCCGAAGGTCACTGGCATCGTGATCTTGCCAAGTGCTACGATCTGCCTTCCTCCGAAGCCACAAAGAGGGTGTGGAGCATCATGAATCTTATCCTCTGGCTCTTGCATCTGTCTGAAGGCCTTGGCAAATATAATATCCGCTGCACTGCCTGTATCAACCAGAACATTGTGGACCAGAAATCCCTTGATGACACAAGAAATGACCATAGCATCATCGTGAGGGTAATCCTTGAGCCAAAGGTCCTCCTAGGAGAAGGTAATTGGGATGTGGGACCATTTCGACTTGATGAAGGGTCCCTACACCCCGACATGTTGTACCCTTCTCTGGACCTCCTTCTTCTGCTTCTTGTTGGCCGGCTCTGAGCATGAACCACCTGTTATCGGGAGCACCAGCTTCGTAGCCGAAGCAGCTTCGGCTTGGTTGTTGAACGAAGCCGTCAGCTCAAAAAATGGAAGTGAGTTCACCAGAGGTGGGCGCCAATGTTGGGGACTTGTTCTCAAATGCTTCGAATTAAGAACAAGGTAACATAAAATGTTAAATGATAATGCCCTTCGTCCATTGAAGCATTATTTCCCCAAGGGTATAATGAACCTCGAACGAAGGTCATGAACAAAAGTCACGAAGGTCATACCTTCGTGACTAAAGTTGTGAAATAATGAAAGATGGAATATAAAATATAAAACATGAAGGAATAATGTATCAAAACACATAAACTTATTAATACATTTCATTATACAAGTTTAACTATTAAAACATAACATTTAATCACATTTATACCTTCGTCTTGACAGAAGGCAATGATCCAAGTGTCGCATGCAAGTGATTACAAGATTGCGTCTACAGTACGAGGGTATTGTTCATCTATTTATAGGCACAGGGCGCAGCCTGTGTGAAATTACATTTATGCCCTTTACAATCGATTACAATCATGACACAAACTATCATGGGTCTATTGGTCATTTCACCTTTAAGTCAGTTCACTCCTTCGTCTTGAGTCATGTCACTATGCCGAAGCTTTATGAGTGATAGCTTCGGCACTGCTTTTGAGAGGATCTGCCGAAGGTGTTTCTTTCTTTAGGATCTTCGACTACGAAGCATACCCCCAACAGAGCCATACATGGTGGAAGACGCATTAAGGGATTCAGATTGGGTGTTGGCAATGCAAGAGGAACTCAACAACTTCACGAGGAATGATGTATGGCATTTAGTTCCACGTCCTAATCAAAATGTTGTAGGAACCAAGTGGGTTTTCCACAACAAGCAAGATGAGCATGGTGTGGTGACAAGGAACAAAGGCCGACTTGTAGCCAAAGGATATTCACAAGTCGAAGGTTTGGATTTCAGTGAAACCTATGCACCCGTAGCTAGGCTTGAGTCAATTCGTATATTACTTGCCTATGCTACTTACGATGGCTTTAAGCTCTACCAAGTCGACGTGAAAAGTGTCTTCCTCAATGGACCAATCAAGGAGGAGGTCTATGTTGAGCAACCTCCCGGCTTTGAAGACAGTGAGTACCCTAACCATAACTCTCTAAGGCGCTTTATGGGCTCAAGCAAGCCCCAAGAGCATGGTATGAATGCCTAAGAGATTTTCTTATCGCTAATGGCTTCAAAGTCGGAGAAGCCGATCCTACTCTCTTTACTAAAACAATTGCAAATGATTTGTTTGTATGCCAAATTTATGTTGATGATATCATATTTGGGTCTACTAACAAATCTACATGTGAAGAGTTTAGTAGGATCATGGTACAGAAATTCGAGATGTCTATGATGGGGGAGTTAAAGTATTTTCTAGGATTTCAAGTCAAGCAACTCCAAGAGGACACCTTCATTAGCCAAACGAAGTACACTCAAGACATACTCACCAAATTTGGGATGAAGGATGCCAAGCCCATCAAGACACCCATGGGAACCAATGGGCATCTCAACCTCGACACGGGAGGTAAATCCGTAGATCAAAAGGTATACCGATCGATGATAGGATATTTACTCTATTTATGTGCATCTCGACCGGATATTATGCTTTCCATATGCATGTGTGCAAGATTCCAAGCCGATCCTAAGGAAGTTCACCTTAGGGCCGTGAAACGAATCTTGAGATATTTAGTTCATACACCTAAGTTTGGTCTTTGGTACCCCAGAGATCCACTTTTGATTTAATTGGCTATTCAGATGCTGATTGGGTAGGGTGTAAAATTGATAGAAAGAGCACATCAGGGACTTGTCAGTTCTTGGGAAGATCCCTGGTGTCTTGGGCTTCAAAGAAACAAAATTTCGTAGCTCTTTCTACCGCCGAAGCCGAGTACATTGCCGCAGGCCATTGTTGCACGCAATTGCTTTGGATGAGGCAAACCCTTAGGGATTATGGTTACAAATTAACCAAAGTCCCTCTCCTATGTGATAATGAGAGTGCAATCCATATGGCGGATAATCCCGTTGAGCACAGCCGCACTAAGCACATAGCCATTTGGTATCACTTTTTGAGGGATCACCAACAACGGGGGGATATCGATATTGCTTATGTTAGCACCAAAGAACAATTAGCCGATATCTTCACCAAGCCATTAGATGAGAAAACTTTTACCAAACTTAGGCATGAGCTAAACATTCTTGATTCTAGGAATTTTGATTGATACCTTGCACACATAGCTCATTTATATTTCTTTGATCATATCATGTGCTATGACTAATGCGGTTTTCAAGTGTATTTCATGCTAAGTCATAGATTGAAAGGGAAATGGGGTCTTCGGCGAAGACACGGCTTCCACTCCGCTCTATCAAATTATCTCCACTTCGCCGTCACTCCGCACCGCTCTCCAATTTGGTATAATCTTCACTCATATATTGTTTACCAAAAGGGGGAGAGAAAGTAAAAGGGCTTATATTTCACTCACAAAGTATCTGTTGTTGGCGATTCATGCCAAAGGGGGAGAAAGTATTAGCCCAAAGCAAAAGGACCGCACCACCACCAATTTAAAAAATGTGTAGTCTTTCAATTGGTATTAAAAGAAGTTTTTCGATTGGTATCTTATTTTTGATGTAATTTCAAATTGGTATGACCTCTTTCAAAATTAATATCTAAAACCCTCTTGAACACTAAGAGGAGAATTTCATTAAGGGGGAATTTTGTTTAGTCAAAGGAAAAGCATTTGAAACAGGGGGAGAAAAATTCAAATCTTGAAAATGCTTCTTGAAATCTTATTCATTTACCTTTGACTATTTGCAAAAAGACTTTGAAAATAATTTCCAGAAGAGTTTGCAAAAACAAAACAAGTGGTGCAAGCGTCGTCCAAAATGTTAAAACAAATAAAGCAATCCATGCATATCCTATGAATGTATAAATTGGTTTAATTCTAAGTAACCTTTGCACTTAACTTTTGCAAACTAGTTCAATTACTGCACTTATATATTTGTTTTGGTTTGTGTTGGCATCAATCACCAAAAAGGGGGAGATTGAAAGGGAAATAGGGTCAAACCTTTTCCTAAATGATTTTGGTGGTTGAATTGCCCAACACAAATTATTGGACTAACTAGTTTGCTCTAGAATATATGATCCATAGGTGCCAAAGGTTCACAACAAACCAATACAAAGTTATAAGAAAGGGTTCAAATGAAAGGAGCAATGAAAACCGAAGGCGGCCCTGGTCTGGCGCACCGGACTGTCCGGTGCACCAGGGTGGATCAACTCCAACTAGCTAGCTTTGGGTTTTTGGGGAGCCTCTCCGCTATAATTCACCGGAATGTCCGGTGTAGCACCGGACTGTCCGGTGTGCCAAGCGGAGCAACGGCTAACTGCGCCAACGGTCGTCTGCAAAAGCTACAGGAAAAGTGAACAGTGCGCGACTGCGCGCGCAGAGTCAGAGCAGGCGCCAGAAGGCGCGCCGGATAGTGAACAGTGACTGTCCGGTGCACCTCCGGACTGTCCGGTGGCCCCACTTGTCAGAGCTCCAACGGTCGAACCCTAACGGTTGGGTGACGTGGCTGGCGCACCGGACTGTCTGGTGCCCCGTCGATAGACAGCCTTCCCAACGACCACTTTGGTGGTTGGGGCTATAAATACCCCCCCAACCACCACGCTTCAAGGCATCCAAGTTTTCAGCTAACACATTCAATACAAGAGCTAGTACATTCAATACAAGACACAATTAGAATGAATCAAAATCTCTCCAAGTCCCAATTCCACTCAAAGCAATAGGGACTAAAAGAGAGAGTTTTGCCATGTTCTTTTGAGCTCTTGTGCTTGGATCGCTTTTCTTCTTCCCCATTTCTTGTTTCCAAGTCATTTGTAATCAAAGCAAGAGATACCAATTGTGTGGTGGTCCTTGTGGGGACTAAGTGTCCCAATTGATTGAGAAGAGAAGCTCACTCGGTCTAAGTGACCGTTTGAGAGAGGGAAAGGGTTGAAAGAGACCCGGTCTTTGTGATCACCTCAACGGGGAGTAGGTTTGCAAGAACCGAACCTCGGTAAAACAAATCACCGTGTCACCCTCTTCATTTGCTTGTGATTTGTTTTTGCCCTCTCCTTCGGACTCAACTTTATTTCTAACGCTAACCCCGGCTTGTAGTTGTGCTTAAAGTTTATAAATTTCAGATTTGCCTATTCACCCCCTCTAGGCGACTTTCAAATACCACGGTAACTTATATACAAAATGTGTGTTGTACTGTTATGAGAAAATGTTTCATAATCCATTTGTGATCCTGGTCATACATAAATTTTGTTATTTTAATCTAGTTGTTTCACCACTACATTACAACCATCAGTATCATGCTGACTTTGATATATGCCACGATTTCTATGGTCTCATCACTGGAGAGCACACCCCACGCCTGCCAAAAGAAGTTCTCTCATACATCGTCAGTCATCAGGCACGCACCACCATACACGCTTGCTCAAATAAAAAAACAATTGTGTGTGTTTGCGAAAAGAATTAAAGGCAGACCAGCACAAAAAGCTACCCCGATGGTGGGGAGGATGACGAACTGATCATTGTTGTCGGTCCTCCTCTACGTCACCTCCAGCGCCGAGATGATGCCACAGTCCATGATATAGTAATCGTCGAACACACGCGACATGGCGAGTACCAATGACTCTTGGCTGGGCTGCCAGACGAAGTGCGCCTCAGACTCATCAGCAAGGTAGTACACCTGACCATTGCACCATTGGATACGCTACTCCTCTGCATACATCATGTTCAAGGATACTCACACAATGTCAGCAACGACCGTCGTCCCAGCGCATAAAATTCATGGGCGGTCAGTAGCGACTTACATGGCAGGTTGGGCTTCAGATGGACGATGAGCTGGACGGCGTGATGGCACCGTTGTTAGATGCGGTGCCCAGAACAACCCGAGAGTCGTCGACGTTGGCAACAACCATGAGGTCCCCCCTGCTTGACAATGGACAACGCGGTGCAGCCGCTCTGGACCACGTCCAAGCGGCAGCTGCGTCGGAGCTTGTCATACACAGCGGCTCATGCAGCCACATAGGACTGCTTCTAGAGGTCGAACTGCAGTCATCAAGCTTCTTCTCGTCGTCGATGAGCGACACCAATGTGAGCGCCTCCTGCTAGTGGTGTTTGTTCGGGGTTTCCAAGCAAGAAACATGGATTCATCTTTGGCATTGGTTTATGAAAATGACTCACAAGTCAGATGCATGGAAAAATATTAATGAGAATAAATGACACGCATGGGAATTTAAGTTGAAAACATTATTCAAACCAAAGAAATTGCATGCCAGACTCTTCTTTAAATACTACTCCTTCCATCCAAAAATATAATTCAAGAATCTCGGTGATACTTATCTACTACTACACATTGTGCAAGGGTAGTAGGGTAGGCTTGGGGAGAGATGTAGACATAAACACACATGTGGTGTAGCGGTAGTTACTGCTCGCATTTACCTAAGAGGTTGCGGGTTTGAATCCCCTTGGGGTCATTTGTGTTTTTAATTTTAGCTAGACGTGGGTTGTATGTGGGAATGAGAATGGGAATGAGCTTTATGGGGAGGGGGGAATGAGAAAGGCAGAACAGAGAATGAGAATGGTAGAACATGGGAATGAGCTGTGCGGGGAGAAGGGAATGAGAATGGCAGAACACGGAATGACAGACTACTCTTGCAGCCTTAATAAGTAGTAGAGATGTTGTCATTAATCACTAAAACCAACCAGGGGACTAGATGCTTTTAGCCGCAAGTTCGACAACCATGCCTCCTATTCTTTCTTTCTCAACAATGGAGTCCAGTTGCGTCCCTCGTGGCCCTACACCTCTGCCCAGAATGACCGGACCGAACACATGATTCACACCACCACCAATATGATTCATTTTCTTCACTTCCAGGCGTCTCTCCGTACCACCTACTGGGAAGAGGCCCTGCACACTGCCACCCACCTCCTTAACTACCTTCCCTCGAAGGCGGTGAGCCACCCTACTCCCCACTTCGCCCTCTACGCCACAGCCCCCTCCTATGACCACCTTCGCGTGTTTGGCTGTGCCTGCTATCCTAACACTTCCGCCACAGCTGCTCATAAGTTATCTCGACGCTCCACTCGCTACCTCTTCCTTGGCTACTCCCCTAACCACAAGGGGTATCGCTGTCATGACCTCGCCTCACACTGCATCATCATATCTAGTCACGTCGTCTTCGACGAAGATGTGTTTCCCCTTGCGCCGCCATCAAGAGGATGGTTCACTAGCCCCTGTTGGGACTCAACACCCTTATCGCTCACCGCTCTGTGGTCATCATGCTTATGGCACCCCTGACTGCAGGACCAAGATAGACTTGGAGTTGTAGATCAATAGACTCGAAGTTTGTAATAAATGTTTAAGTCAGTGTCCTAGTCTTAGTCAGTCTTAATTAGTTTTAGTTTGTTGATCATGTGTTTCCATGTTTGTCATGATGAACTTATGATGAATTTGACACTTTGTAATGATTGTCACTTGAAAGTCGCCTAGAGGGGGGTGAATAGGCAAATCTAAAATTTATAAAGTTTAAGCACAACTACAAGCCGGGGTTAGCGTTAGAAATATAATCGAGTCCAAAAGAGAGGGCAAAAAACAAATCACAATCAAATAAGGCGGATGACACAGTGATTTGTTTTACCGAGGTTCGGTTCTTGCAAACCTACTCCCTGTTGAGGTGGTCACAAAGACCGGGTCTCTTTCAACCCTTTCCCTCTCTCAAACAGTCACCTAGACCGAGTGAGCTTCTCTTCTCAATCAATTGGGACACTTAGTCCCCGCAAGGACCACCACACAATTGATGTCTCTTGCTTTGATTACAAAGATCTCGGGAACAAGAAATGGGAAGAAGAAAAGCGATCCAAGCGCAAGAGCTCAAAAGAACACGGCAAAACTCTCTCTTCTAGTCACTATTGCTTTGAGTGGAATTGGGACTTGGAGAGATTTTGATTCACTCTATTTGTGTCTTGTATTGAATGCACTAGCTCTTGTATTGAGTGTGTTGGCTGAAAACTTGGATGCCTTGAAGTGTGGTGGTTGGGGGTATTTATAGCCCCAACCACCAAAGTGGTCGTTGGGGAAGGCTGCTGTCAAAGGGCGCACCGGACAGTCCAGTGCGCCATCGGACACTGTCCGGTGCGCCAGCCACATCACCCAACCGTTAGGGTTCGACCGTTGGAGCTCTGACAAGTGGGGCCACCGGACAGTCCGGTGGTGCACCGGACTGGTCCTGTTCACTGTCTGGTGCGCCTTCTGGCGCCTGCTCTGACTCTATGCACGTAGTCCGCACTGTTCACTGTACACTTTTGCAGTAGACTGTTGGCGCTGTAGCCATTACTCCGCTTGGGACACCGGACAGTCCGGTGCTACACCGGACAGTCCGGTGAATTATAGCGGAGAGGCTCCTCGAAAACCCGAAGCTAGCAAGTTGGAGTTGATCGACCCTGGTGCACCGGACACTGTACGGTGGTGCACTGGACACTGTCCGGTTGCACACCGGACAGTCCGGTGCGCCAGACCAGGGCAGCCTTCGGTTGTCTTTTGCTCTTTTTATTTGAACCCTTTCTTGGACTTTTTATTTGTTTGTGTTGAACCTTTGGCACCTGTAGAACTTAAAATCTAGAGCAAACTAGTGAGTCCAATTATTTGTGTTGGGCAATTCAACCACCAAAATCATTTAGGAAAAGGTTTGAGCCTATTTCCCTTTCAATCTCCCCCTTTTTGGTGATTGATGCCAACACAAACCAAAGCAAATATAAAAGTGCAGAATTGAACTAGTTTGCATAAAGTAAGTGCAAACGTTATTTGGAATTAAACCAATTTATACATTCATATGATATGCATGGATTGCTTTATTTATTTTAACATTTTGGACCACGCTTCCACCACTTGTTTTGTTTTTGCAAATGTTTTGGAAATTCTTTTTCAAAGTCTTTTGCAAATAGTCAAAGGTAAATAAATAAGATTTTGAGAAGCATTTTCAAGATTTGAAATTTTCTCCCCCTGTTTCAAATGCTTTTCCTTTGACTAAACAAAACTCCCCCTCAATGAAATTCTCCTCTTAGTGTTCAAGAGGGTTTTAGATATTAATTTTGAAAGAGGTCATACCAATTTGAAATTATATCAAAAATAAGATACCAATTGAAAAACTTCTTTTAATACAAAATGAAAAACTACATTTTTTAAACTGGTGGTGGTGCGGTCCTTTTGCTTTGGGCTAATACTTTCTCCCCCTTTGGCATGAATCGCCAAAAACGGATACTTGTGAGTGAAATATAAGCCCTTTTACTTTATCTCCCCCTTTGGCAAACAATATATGAGTGAAGATTATACCAAATTGGAGAGCGGTGCAGAGTGACGACGAAGGATGAATAATTCGATGGAGTGGAGTGGAAGCCTTGTCTTCGTCGAAGACTCCGTTCCCTTTCAATCTATGACTTAGCATGAAATACACTTGAAAAACACATTAGTCATAGCACAGGAAAGAGAGATGATCAAATGTATAAATGAGCTATGTATGCAAGGAATCAATCAAAGTTCCTAGAATCAAGAATGTTTAGCTCATGCCTTAGTTTGGTAAAAGTTTTCTCATCTAGTGGTTTGGTAAAGATATCGGCTAATTGTTCTTTGATGCTAACATAAGCAATCTCAATATCCCCCCTTTGTTGGTGATCCCTCAAAAAGTGATAACGAATGGCTATGTGCTTAGTGCGACTGTGCTCAATGGGATTATCCGCCATGCGGATTGCACTCTCATTATCACATAGGAGAGGAACTTTGGTTAATTTGTAACCATAGTCCCTAAGGGTTTGCCTCATCCAAAGTAATTGCGCGCAACAATGGCCTGCGACAATGTACTCAGCTTCGGCGGTTGAAAGAGCTACTAAGTTTTGTTTCTTTGAAGCCCAAGACACCAGGGATCTTCCCAAGAACTGACAAGTCCCTGATGTGCTCTTTCTATCAATTTTACACCCTGCCCAATCAGCATATGAATAACCTATTAAATCAAAAGTGGATCCCCTGGGGTACCAATGGCCAAACTTAGGTGTATGAACTAAATATCTCAAGATTCGTTTTACGGTCCTAAGGTGAACTTCCTTAGGATCGACTTGGAATCTTGCACACATGCATATGGAAAGCATAATATCCGGTCGAGATGCACATAAATAGAGTAAAGATCCTATCATCGACCGGTATACCTTTTGATCTACGGATTTACCTCCCGTGTCGAGGTCGAGATGCCCATTGGTTCCCATGGGTGTCTTGATGGGCTTGGCATCCTTCATCCCAAACTTGGTGAGTATGTCTTGAGTGTACTTCGTTTGGCTGATGAAGGTGCCCTCTTGGGGTTGCTTCACTTGAAATCCTAAGAAATACTTCAACTCCCCCATCATAGACATCTCGAATTTTTGAATCATGATCCTACTAAACTCTTCACAAGTAGATTTGTTGGTAGACCCAAATATAATATCAACATAAATTTGGCATACAAACAAATCATTTGCAATTGTTTTAGTAAAGAGAGTAGGATCGACTTTTCCGACTTTGAAGCCATTAGCGATAGGAAAATCTCTTAGGCATTCATACCATGCTCTTTGGGCTTGCTTGAGCCCATAAAGCGCCTTAGAGAGTTTATAAACATGGTTAGGGTACTCACTATCTTCAAAGCCGGGAGGTTGCTCAACATAGACTTCCTCCTTGATTAGTCCATTAAGGAAGGCACTTTTCACGTCCATTTGATAGATCTTAAAGCCATGGTAAGTAGCATAGGCAAGTAATATGCGAATTGACTCAAGCCTAGCTACGGGTGCATAGGTTTCACCAAAATCCAAACCTTCGACTTGTGAATATCCCTTGGCCACAAGTCGGGCTTTGTTCCTTGTCACCACACCATGCTCATCTTGCTTGTTGCGGAATACCCATTTGGTTCCTACAACATTTTGGTTAGGACGTGGAACTAAATGCCATACCTCATTCCTCGTGAAGTTGTTGAGTTCCTCTTGCATTGCCAACACCCAGTCCGAATACCGTAATGCGTCTTCCACCCTGTATGGCTCAATAGAAGACACAAAGGAGTAATATTCACAAAAATGAGCAACATGAGATCGAGTGGTTACCCCCTTTTGAATATCACTGAGGATAGTGTTCACGGGGTGATCTCGTTGTATTGCTTGGTGGACTCTTGGGTGTGGCGCCCTTGGACCCTCATCATCTTCCTTGTCTTGATCATTAGCATCTCCCCATTGATCATTGTCCTCCTCTTGAGGTGGCTCCTCTTGATCTTCATTTTCATCATCTTGAGCTTGATCCTCATCTTGGGTTGGTGGAGATGCTTGCATGGAGGAAGATGGTTGATCTTGTGCATGTGGAGGCTCTTTGGATTCCTTAGGACACACATCCCCAATGGACATGTTCCTTAGCGTGACACATGGAGCCTCTTCATCATCTAGCTCATCAAGATCAACTTGCTCTACTTGAGAGCCGTTAGTCTCATCAAACACAATGTCACAAGAAACTTCAACTAGTCCAGTGGACTTGTTAAAGACTCTATATGCCCTTGTGTTTGAATCATAACCAAGTAAAAAGCCTTCTACAGCCTTAGGAGCAAATTTAGATTTTCTACCTCTTTTAACAAGAATAAAGCATTTGCTACCAAAGACTCTAAAACATGAGACATTGGGCTTTTTATCGGTGAGGAGTTCATATGACGTCTTCTTGAGGATTCGGTGAAGGTAGAGACGGTTGATGGTGTAGCAAGCGGAGTTGATTGCTTCCGCCCAAAACCGGTCCGAAGTCTTGTAATCATCAAGCATGGTCCTTGCCATGTCAAGTAGAGTTCTATTCTTCCTCTCCACTACACCATTTTGTTGAGGTGTGTAGGGAGAAGAGAACTCATGCTTGATGCCCTCGTCCTCAAGAAAGCCTTCAATTTGAGAGTTCTTGAACTCCGTCCCATTGTCGCTTCTAATCTTTTTGATCCTTAAGCCGAACTCATTTTGAGCCCGTCTCAAGAATCCCTTTAAGGTCTCTTAGGTTTGTGATTTTTCCTGCAAAAAGAACACCCAAGTGAAGCGAGAATAATTATCCACAATTACAAGACAATACTTACTCCCACTGATGCTTATGTAAGCGATCGGGCCGAATAGATCCATGTGGAGTAGCTCAAGCGGCCTGTTGGTCATCATGATGTTCTTGTGTGGATGATGAACACCAACTTGCTTCCCTGCTTGACATGCGCTACAAACCCTGTCTTTCTCAAAATGAACATTTGTTAGTCCCAAAAT
The DNA here is from genome assembly GCA_029449295.1 of Zea luxurians. Lineage (NCBI taxonomy): Eukaryota > Viridiplantae > Streptophyta > Magnoliopsida > Poales > Poaceae > Zea > Zea luxurians. The sequence continues at coordinate 45,187,912 of JAOPSE010000005.1, read as the reverse complement.
GTGGTCTCCCTTTAGAAGCTTATGAAGATTCTTCATCCCAACGTGGGCTAGTCGGCGATGCCAGAGCCATCCCAAGTTAGTCTTAGCAATTAAGCAAGTGTCGAGTTCAGCTCTATTAAAATCAACTAAGTATAGCTGACCCTCTAACACTCCCTTAAATGCTACTGAATCATCACTTCTTCTAAAGACAGTAACACCTATATCTGTAAAAAGACAGTTGTAACCCATTTTACATAATTGCGAAACTGAAAGCAAGTTGTAATCTAAAGAATCTATAAGAAAAACATTGGAAATAGAATGGTTAGGTGATATAGCAATTTTACCAAGTCCTTTGACCAAACCTTGATTTCCATCCCCGAATGTGATGGCTCTTTGGGGATCATGGTTTCTCTCATAGGAGGAGAACATCTTTTTCTCCCTAGTCATGTGGTTTGTGCACCCGCTATCAATTATCCAACTTGAGCCTCCAGATGCATAAACCTACAAAACAAATTTAGGCCTTGTTCTTAGGTACCCAAACGGTCTTGGGTCCTTTGACATTAGAAACAAGCACCTTGGGTACGCAAACACAAGTCTTTGACCCCTTGTGTTTGCCCCCAACATATTTGGCAACTACTTTGCCTGATTTGTTAGTTAAAACATATGATGCCTCAAAAGTCTTAAATGAAATGTTATGATCATTTGATGCAATAGGAGATTTCCTTTTAGGCATTTTAACATGGGTAGAACGCCTAGAGCTAGAAGCCTCATTCTTATAAATAAAAGCATGGTGAGAAACAGAATGAGTCTTCTTAGCATGAATTCTCCTAATCTTATCCTCAGGATAACCAGCAGGATATAAAATATAGCCCTCGTTATCCTGAGGCATGAGAGCCTTGCCCTTAACAAAATTAGATAATCTTTTAGGGGCATTGAGTTTGACATTGCCTCCCTGTTGGAAGCCAATGCCATCCTTAATGCCAGGGCGTCTCCCACTATAAAGCATACTACGAGCAAATTTAAAATTTTCATTCTCTAATTCATGCTCGGAAATTTTAGCATCTAATTTTGCTATATGATCATTTTGTTGTTTAATTATAGCAATGTGATCATGGATAGCATCAATATTAACATCTCTACATCTAGTGCAAATAGAGACATGACTAACAGTAGATGTAGAGGATTTGCAAGCATTTAATTCATCAATCTTAGCATGTAAAATAGCATTCTCTTCTCTAAGATTGGAAATATAAATATTGCAAACATTTAAATCTTTAGCCTTAGCAATTAATTTTTCATTCTCAATTTTAAGGCTAGAGAGTGATGCATTCAACTTGTCAATCTTAGTAATCAAACTAGCATTATCATTTCTAAGACTAATAATTGAATCATCACAAACATCTAACTGCTCAACCTTAGCAATTAGTTTTGCATTTTCATTTCTAAGGTTTGAGATAATATCATGGCAAGTGCTTAGCTCACTAGTTAATTTTTCACATTTCTCTACTTCCTGAGCGTAAGCATTTTTAACCTTAACATGTTTCTTATTTTCTTTAATAAGAAAGTCCTCTTGGCTATCCAAGAGTTCATCCTTCTCATGAATAGCTCCTATCAATTCATTTAATTTTTCCTTTTGTTGCATGTTTAGGTTGGCAAAAAGAGCAAGCAAGTTATCCTCATCATCACTAGAGTTATCCTCATCACTAGATGTTGCATATTTAGTGGAGGCTCTAGATTTTACCTTCTTTTTGCCGTCCTTTGCCATGAGGCACTTGTGGCCGACGTTGGGGAAGAGAAGACCCTTGTTGACGGCGATATTTGCGGCGTCCTCGTCGGAGGAGGAATCGGTGGAGCTCTCGTTGGAGTCCCACTCCCGGCAAACATGGGCATCACCGCCCTTCTTCTTGTAGTACCTCTTCTTCTCCTTCTTCTTCCCTCTCTTGTCATCACCCCTGTCACTATCACTAGAAATAGGACATTTTGCTATAAAGTGACCGGGCTTACCACACTTGTACCAAACCTTCTTGGAACGGGGCTTGTAGTCTTTCCCTTCCTTTGCTTGAGGATTTGGCGAAAGCTTTTGATGATTAAAGCCATCTCCTCATTATTGAGCTTGGAGGCATCGATGGGGAGCCTACTTGACGTAGATTCTTCTTTCTTCTCTTCCGTCGCTTTGAATGCGACAGGTTGCACCTCAGGTGTGGAGGTGGCGCCTCACTCGATGATTTGTTTGGAGCCTTTGATCATCAACTCAAAGCTCACAAACTTTCCTATAACTTCCTCGGGAGACATTAGCTTATATCTAGGATCACCACGAATTAATTGAACTTGAGTAGGGTTAAGAAAAACGAGTGATCTAAGAATAACCTTGACCATTTCATGGTCATCCCATTTGGTGCTCCCGAGGTTGCGCACTTGGTTCACCAAGGTCTTGAGTCGTTTGTACATGGCTTGTGGCTCCTCTCCTTGGTTGAGCATAAATCGACTGAGCTCCCCCTCAATCGTTTCCCGCTTGGTGATCTTGGTCACCTCATCTCCTTCGTGCGCGGTCTTGAGCACATCCCAAATCTCTTTGGCGCTCTTCAACCCTTGCACCTTATTATACTCCTCTCGACTTAGAGAGGCGAGGAGTATAGTAGTGGCTTGGGAGTTGAAGTGCCGGATTTGGGCAACTTCGTCCGAATCATATCCTTCATCCCCAACGGATGGTACCTGTGCTCCAAACTCAACAACATCCCAAATACTAGTGTGGAGTGAGGTTAGGTGGTGTCTCATTTTATCACTCCACATACAATAATCATCACCATAAAAAACTGGTGGTTTGCCTAATGGGATGGAAAGTAATGTAGTACGTTTAGAAATGCAAGGGTAGTGTAGGGGGATCTTACTAAACTTCTTGCGCTCATGGCGCTTAGAAGTGACGGACGGCGTGTCGAAGCCTAAGGTGGAAGGCGACGAAGAATCGGTCTCGTAGTAGACCACTTTCTTCATTTTCTTCTTCTTATCGCCACTGAAAGTTGCCTAGAGGGGGGGTGAATAGGGCGAAACTGAAATTTACAAATATAAACACAACTACAAGCCGGGTTAGCGTTAGAAATATAATAGAGTCCGCGAGAGAGGGTGCAAAACAAATCGCAAGCGAATAAGAAGTGAGACACGTGGATTTGTTTTACCGAGGTTCGGTTCTCGCAAACCTACTCCCCGTTGAGGAGGCCACAAAGGCCGGGTCTCTTTCAACCCTTACCCTCTCTCAAACGGTCCCTCGGACCGAGTGAGCTTTTCTTCTCAGTCACTTGGAACACAAAGTTCCCACAAGGACCACCACAAGATTGGTGTCTCTTGCCTCAATTACAAGTGAGTTTGATCGCAATGAAGAATCAAAGAAAGAAGAAAGCAATCCAAGCGCAAGAGCTCGAAAGAACACAAGCAAATCTCTCTCACTAGTCACTAAAGCTTTGTGTGGAATTTGGGAGAGGATTTGATCTCTTGAGTGTGTCTAGAATTGAATGCCTAGCTCTTGTAAGTGGTTGGAAGTGTGAAAACTTGGATGCCATGAATGGTGGGTGGTTGGGGGTATTTATAGCCCCAACCACCAAACTAGCCGTTTGGTGGGGCTGTCTGTCGAATGGCGCACCGGACAGTCCGGTGCACACCGGACATGTCCGGTGCGACAGCCACGTCACCAGACCGTTAGGGTTCTGACCGTTGGAGTTCTGACTTCTGGGCCCGCCTGGATGTCCGGTGGCGCACCGGACATGTACTGTAGAGTGTCTGGTGCGCCAGTATGGGCGTGCCTGACTTCTGCGCGCGCTGGCGCGCATTTAATGCGTCCGCAGGTAGCCGTTGGCGCCGAAGTAGCCGTTGCCCTGCTGTTACACCGGACAGTCCGGTGTACATCGGACATGTCCGGTGAATTATAGCGGAGCAGCCGTTGCAGTTTCCCGAAGCTGGCGAGTTCCGGAGGCCGCTCTTCCTTGGAGCACCGGACACTGTCCGGTGTACACCGGACAGTCCGGTGAATTATAGTGGAGTTGCTTCCGGATTTTCCCGAAGGTGACGAGTTTGAGTTGGAGTCCTCTGGTGCACCGGACATGTCCGGTGCGCCAGACCAGAGGTCCCTTCGGTTGTCCCTTTGCTCTTTTGTTGATCCCAATACTTGGTCTTTTTATTGGCTAAGTGTGAACCTTTGGCACCTGTATAACTTGTATACTAGAGCAAACTAGTTAGTCCAATTATTTGTGTTGGGCAATTCAACCACCAAAATTATTTAGGAACTAGGTGTAAGCCTAATTCCCTTTCAATCTCCCCCTTTTTGGTGATTGATGCCAACACAAACCAAAGCAAATACATAAGTGCATAATTGAACTAGTTTGCATAATGTAAGTGCAAAGGTTGCTTGGAGTTGAGCCAATATAAATACTTACAAGATAGGCGTGGATTGTTTCTTCATTTTTAACATTTTGGACCACGCTTGCACCACATGTTTTGTTTTTGCAAATTCTTTTGTAAATCCTTTTCAAAGTTCTTTTGCAAATAGTCAAAGGTAAATGAATAAGATTTTGTGAAGCATTTTCAAGATTTGAAATTTTCACCCCCTGTTTCAAATGCTTTTCCTTTGACTAAGACAAAAACTCCCCCTAAATGAGATCCTCCTCTTAGTGTTCAAGAGGGTTTTGATATATCCATTTTGAAATACTACTTTCTCCCCCTTTTTAACACAATAAGATACCAATTGAAATTTACCAATTTGAAAATCTCTATTTTAAAATTAGGTGGTGGTGCGGTCCTTTTGCTTTGGGCTCATATTTTCTCCCCCTTTGGCATGAATCGCCAAAAACGGAATCATTAGAGCCCTTGAAGTACTTTCTCCTCCTTTGGTCATAAAATAAATGAGTGAAGATTATATCAAAGATGCAGAGTGATGTGGAGCGACGGCGAAGGATGAGTAGTAGAGTGGAGTGGAAGCCTTTGTCTTCGCCGAAGACTCCAATTCCCTTTCAATATACCTATGACTTGGTTTCAAATACACTTGAAAACACATTAGTCATAGCATATATAAGAGAGACATGATCAAAGGTATATTTATGAGCTATGTGTGCAAGTTAGCAAAAGAAATTCCTAGAATCAAGAATATTGAGCTCATGCCTAAGTTTGGTAAAAGTTTGTTCATCAAGAGGCTTGGTAAAGATATCGGCTAATTGATCTTTAGTGTTAATATATGCAATCTCGATATCCTCTGTCACACCCGGCTTTAAGGGACAAAGCCAGGTGCATCTCATACATGCGCCAAGAAGACAACATATATAATAACAGAGTGTATAGAGATAAATGTCACAATAATCAGAGTATTTAATACATAGCGGAAGACTTATTACAAAATAAAATAATAAATATAAAACGAACTAAGGATCGTCCTTGGCGCAGAAGTCAACTGGGAGACGACGACCTAGACCTCTCTCGAATACAGCGCAACATCCACCATGCGCCATCCAGTGGTACCTGTTCTTGACCTGTGGGGGGTGTGAGACAGCAAGGGTGAGCTCACACATGTTCATCGCTCAACAAGTTGTGGGGAATAATGTGACATGAACTCACCAAAGGTGGGAGTTCATGAAGTGTAAGGCTGATCAACAATAGGGGTTAAAGCTGAGCATTGCTTTTAAGTAGTTGGTCAAACTTTTATTAGCGGTTACTAAGTGTAAGTGAATACCAAACCATAATAAAATAATAGAACAAAATTAATAACAAATCCCATGCAAATGCAAATGACAAATTGAGTTTAGGTTCCATAATTTAATCATCGGAGAGTCCTAAGCCGCTCATGACCGTGAGCTCGGCTAGTATACCAGTTTTACACTCTGCAGAGGTTGTACCCTTTACCCACAAGTCGTGTTTCCCATGTCGCCAGGGTTAGCTAGGCCCTTAGACACTACCAAGGTGAATGGCTAGGGATCCACTACGAGGCCTTTACAAAGTTCCACTAGCTTCCGAAAACCCGCTACAGTTTATAGGAAGTTCCAATGCAGGGTTCTTGTCTGACCGCCATCGCAGCAAAATCAACCAAGGACCTCCCTACACTGACCACTCCCCTACTGCCCTTGCCCCTTTCGGGTAAGGTAGTCTTCCACTAGCTTTCCTAATTAGTCAGCCAAGGGGTCCCATTCCTCCCTTGTGGTGGCACGTGTTTCTCAAGTTAAGCTCCATGTTCCAATTAACAATAATATAATGATCTTGACATGAACATAAATAGAATAACAAAATAACTAGAACATGGATGTAATAAATGATTATCCCAAAACCATATAAAGCAATAGCAAAAACTACCCATGTGATTCAGGGGCAAACAAGGTAATGAGATAAACAATCTAGGGTGACCTATTGGGTCCCATCAAAATTAAACCTATGCATGGTAAATGATTATAAAGAACATTATTGGGTAACAAAAGTGAATCAAGGGCACAACTTGCCTGGCACTTTAGATTCCAGGTACCAACTTGCTTTTCAGATGACACGCGTCCACGCGCTAGTCGTAGCAATACAAACAAACATGGTATAGATAAAATTAACAACACACCAAACATAATAACAAACTAAATAATGATAACCTACGCGTCTCTACGAGATCGTGGGAACGAAAACCACTAAAATCGGAGTTATGGTTATTAAGTTATGATTTTCTGAAGTTATTTAATGCCTAGAATAGAGTTATTCATGTGAATAATTTTAAATCAAGTTTCATGGTTAGACAAAGATACCAGATGATAAACAAGATTTAAACAAAATAAATACCACTGGAATGAATCAATTTGGAGTTATATATTTTAAGTTATGAATTTCCAGAGATTCTATGTGTTTTGTACAGAAATAATTAAGTGGTCAAGTTCAATATAATTTTCATACTAAAACAGAGTCATTAAGTGATAAACAATATTAATACAAAATTATAGAAATTGGAACGGGTCAATTCGGAGTTCATATGAATTTTCTATGATTTATACAAGTTCTAGCAATTGTTTATATACTAAAAATCAATTTTCCTAATTATTCCTTTATTTTTATTTCACTCTGTACTTCGCACAGAATTTAATCAAAGCCAGGGGGCTCGGTGCAATTAATCCTAAGACATAGACTACTACTACGTGGACTGCGGGTTGTTTTCGGGGAAACGTAAGGGCTCTTATGCAAAATGGACGCCACGAAGGGGTATCGGTGAATTCTGGTCGTTAGATGCAACCCTGAGGGCCACGATTAGATCTGACTTAAAATGATTCGGCCAGCAACCAGAGCCGCCCGATTCACAATCTACGACCCTGGTTAGATCTTCATTACTCGAAACGAGCACGCGACGTGGACTGACCGATCCCGATCAGACGATCGCGGATGGTTGCGCGAAAGGGTACACGATGCCATAATCTATGGCGCCCAAACCCAATTGAACGGTCATCGCCTTTCTTCCCTGGCGCGACGCCCGCACCCAGACAACGACGCGCCTGACGGTGGACCCGCCCTGCGCTCACCAGCGCGCGCCGCAATGGCTAATTGGCGCGCAGATTTTTTTGAGCCCGCACTCAATCCACGCCTCTAATCGAAGCTCCCAGACCCACTACAACGCCCAACATCGGATGCATTTCCGAGCAGAGGAGAAAGAGTTACGAGAAAGAAGGATGGCTCACCGACAACGACGATGGGGCGACCACTGCGCAATCCGAGGCCATAACTGGTTGACCGATGAATAGCGCCGGTCCACTGGGCGCTCTCCAGACCCGACCCAAAGCCGGCCGATGGCGAGGACGCGGGGGCTTCCTACTCTCTCTCCCTCGGTCTGTCTCTCTCGGTCTTTCTCACTCACTCTCGGCGCGCACGATAGCAGGCGGTGGCGCAGAACTTTGGTCGAAACGAAAAGGAGCTAAGCGCGGCGGCTCTTTTTATCACCATGACAGCGAAGTGGATCCGTAAGGATCGGCATGGCTACCCAGAATTTCGCACCGAAAATTGCTGGTCAGCCCATGGCGCCCATGGCGAAGGAGATAGCTGTAATACTCAAAGTTGTATACCAAGAGTAATAGAGAGAGCTCCTCATTTTGTGTGTCTCATTTGCATCATAAAAAGAGCACCTATGTAATTGAGAGTGACTAAATAAAACAATTATTCTAAAATAAAGAAAAAGTGCATCTGTTGGAGTTTTTATGTTTGTGCATTAAATAAAAATAACAATAATATAAAATGACTAGAAATTGAATTAAGCCCTACATTGGAAACTAGGGTTTAAAAGGAAGAAGAGAAATGTTATGAAAATAAAAATAATATAAATCTATTTCTAGAATTTGTACTTTTCATTTCATAATATGATTTGATAACAAATTTGTACAAGGTTTGAAGCTAAATTTGAATTCAAACTAAAATCCTTAGAAAATGAAGAAAATAGAAGGAAAGGTAAAAAGAAAAAGAATAAAAGCCTCCTGGGCCGCTTCAACTCCATTCTGGCCCAATTCCCACTTCCCTCCGTGCGGCCCATCTCCGTTTACAGGCGCGCGCCGAACCGTGGGGCCCACTGGCCTGTCTCATGCCGCGAGCGCGTGGGATCTTCGGGCTGTGGCGATGACGGGTGGGTCCTCGTGGTCAGAACCGCCTCCTCCGCAACAATCGCGCGGCGTGAACCGATCTCACCGCTACGACCTGCGTAATGCTCGGCGAATCTCACCCACCTTGCCAGCTGCGACCGCGATTGCCTGCCCATATAATCAGCTCGACTCCTCCGCTCTTGCCTAAAACCGTACCGCAAGTGGATTCCGGGAGTAACACCGAGGGAGAAGAGAGGAGCGCGGCCGCCGCACCCGAAATCGGGTATCACCGGCGGTCTGGGTTCGAGTGTGACCTCGGCGAGTTGGTCGTCGTGCGGGGATTGCAATTGTGTGTCTTCTCGTGCACGGAAGGCACCGGCCGCCCGGGAATTCGTCGCCGGAGTCCCAGGATCCGCCGCGGGCCGCACTGCTTGTGGTCGGGTGCTCTCCACGCCACGACAATCGGTGAGACCTCCTTCTTTGCGCTTGCAATCGCCAGTACTTCGTGTATTCGTTATTGGGGTAGGAAATAGCGCAGCAGGACCGTGGATGGCTTGGCTCCGGCGAGTGCGCCACCGTGCTCTGTGGGCTGCGCCGCCGTCTCGGGTTAAGGTGAGAGAGAGGTGCGATGGCCGTCGGATGTGGAACGGACGGTCCCGATTAGATCAGGCTTACCTCTTCGTCCCAGTGAACCCTGGCCGTCCATCCGCGAACGAGCGGATACAGTCAATATCAGTTATTTAAAATCCGAGCCGTTGATGCGAGATCCTGCGGCTGTGTGAGCGTACCGATTCGGTATTAAGTAGATCTAATCCTGGCCACTGAAGTCTAATCCAACGGCCAGAACGGCCCGATACCCCTTCGGCCTGTAAGTTTTGCATATGAGTCCTCAGGTTCTTAAACAATCAACCCGCCGTCCATATAGACTGTTCCCTGTGTCTGGAGTATTTTGCGCCAGGGCCCCTGTGTTTTCTGGAATTCGAGGCCTAATCCAGGGAGTATTAAAAACAGAGAATTGATATTAGAAAGTCGTTTTTAATACAAAAACAATTCTAGAAACTTGTATAAATCATAGAAAATCCATTTTTGGTCCAAATTGAGTCATTCTAATTTCTAAAATTTTGTAATATTATTCTCTATCAGTTAGAATCACTGTTTTGACATGAACTCTGTTAGAAAATTAATTTATCATCTAATCCTATTATAATCACCTTAAATCTTAGGAAATTCATAACTTAAATTCTATAACTCCAAATTTAGTGATTCCAGTTCCTATGATTTCATTTTAATGTGTAGATTCTTACTGTATATTTTATTTACATGTTTGGTGTGATGTTGATTTTGGCTATACTATGTATGTATTGTGTTGATGCGAGTAGACGAGCAAGCCACTGTGGAAACTGAGGGTCAACAAGTAGAAGTAGCTGAGCAGGAGCTCATTGAAGGCAAGTTGTGCCCTTGATCACTTACTTTTCCCAGCCATGTTCTTATTAATTTTAATGATCTGCATAGGTTAATTTTGATGGGAGCCTTTATGTTACCCCAGTTTTGATTACCTCTATACCTTGTTCACCCCTGAAATATTTTTGGGTAGTACTTGCTATTGCTTTATGTGGATTGGGTATGGAGATACACTATTCATGATTATTCTGTTATTATCTTGTTATTATTGCTGTTCATGTTAAGATCATTAAATTAATGGGAACATGGAGCGACCATCCGGGAAAACAGTGCTACCACAAGGGTTTAATGGGACGCCCTTGGCTGACTAATTAGGAAAGCTAGTGGAAGACTACCTTACCCGAAAGGGGCAAGGGCAGTAGGGGAGTGGTCAGTGTAGGGAGGTCCCTGGTTGATTTTGCTGCGATGGCGGTCAGCCAGGAACCCTGCATTGGAACTTCCTATAAACTGTAGCGGGTTTTCGGAAGCTAGCGGAACTTTGTAAAGGCCTCGTAGTGGATCCCTAGCCATTCACCTCGGTAGTGTCTAAGGGCCTTGCAAACCCTGGCGACATGGGATACACGGCTTGTGGGTAAAGATGCGCAACCTCTGCAGAGTGTAAAACTAGTATACTAGCCGTGCTCACGGTCATGAGCGGCTCGGACCCTCACATGATTAATTATGGAACTTAAATTCAATTTGACATTTGCATCGCATTTGGGATTATTTTACTATTACTGTTCTTTATTATTATTAAGGTTTGGTATTTGCTTACACTTAGTAATTGCTAATAAAATTTTGACCAACTTATAAAAGCAATGCTCAGCCTTAGCCTCTATTTCATTGATCAGCCTTACACTTCATGAACTCCCACCTTTGGTGAGTTCATGCCACATTATTCCCCACGACTTGTTGAGCTATGAACGTATGTGAGCTCACTCTTGCTGTCTCACACCCCCCCCCACAGGAGAAGAACAGGTGGTTGAAGAGGAGCCGCCTAACACTGAGGAGTTCGATCTGATCTAGGTGGCGTTTCTCAGTCGACATTGGCGCCGACGATCCTTAGTTCGTTTTATCTTTATTATTTTATTTTGTAATAAGACTTCCGCTATGTAATAAGTACTCTGATGTTTTATGACATTTATCTCTATACACTCTATTATTATATATGTTGTATTCTTGGCGCATGTATGAGATGCACCTGCCTTTATTCCTTAAAGCCGGGTGTTACAGAAGTGGTATCGGAGCAAATGTTGACTGTAGGACGAAACCTAGATAGAAATGGACAACCCTTACCTACTTATCTTACTCTGATTCTTTCTATACTTATCTTGATCCTGTCTCACCTTCTATTGTTCTACTCTGATCATTCTTACCTTTTCTACTCTGAGACAAGATGGATTTCACACCTTGGAATCCCTACCCCTATGACATTTTATGAGATAGGAGGCCTAAGACCAAATCAAAACTATTTTCTATATTTAAAAAAATGTTGTTTGATTGTTCTGGTGGAAAATGTCTGATTTGCTTCTTTGATTGATTGAAGTATTAAATATGGACATCTTAGGATGTACCACTATAAGGTAATGAATTAGCTATGGTAGGTAAAACACTAAACTGCTTAGCTAATAAATCCCCCAAAGTAACATGATTTGTAATTACTACCTTGTCTACTGCTCTTTCTTACCATATGTACCTAACTCAGATGGTCAATACCAGGAGGGGTGGTGGAATTGATTTGCCTCCTAATCGACACACTCGGAGAATATATAGACAACCCCAGCCACAGCCAGCAGAGATGAATCCTCCTAATCCTCCACCAGGCGGAGTTGACCCATTGGTTGCTGCTCAGATGGCGGTGATGCAGCAAATGGCGGACACTATGGCTGATATGCGTGCCCAGATGCAGCAAAACGCCAGGAAATGCGTCAGGAAAGAGAAGATATACGCCAGGAGTTGCGCCAGGAGAGAGATGAGATACGCCAAGAAAGGAGGGCGCAACAACAACAGCTACAACAACAGCTTCAACAACAGCAGCAACAGCAACAAGTACCACTGCCTCCACCACCACCACCAGTTCCACCTCGTGATAAGCACCGGGAGTTCATGAGTCATAAGCCACCTACATTCGCTAGCTCACCTGATCCACTGGACGAGGATGATTGGCTGAAGTCCGTTGAGAAGATGCTGAATATTGCACAGTGCACGGACCGGGAGAAGGTTTTATATGCTTCTGGACGTCTGATTGGTCCTGCTGCTGACTGGTGGGATTCTTATACCGCCGCCCATGACGCTGCTGATACTATTACTTGGGCAGAGTTCAGTACGCAGTTCAGGAACTACCATATTCCAGCTGGTATGATAAAGATCAAGAAGAAGGAATTTCTGTCGCTGAAGCAAGGAAGTATGTCAGTCAGCGAGTACCGCGACAAGTTTATTCAGTTATCCAGATATGCCCCTGAAGAAGTTGCTGAAGACGAGAGGAAGCAGGAGCATTTTATTGAAGGACTTAATGGACCACTGCAGTATGCTCTGGTTGCACACACCTTTCCATCATTTCAGAGGCTACTAGATAAGGCTCTTGCTATTGAACACAAGCGTGTTCAACTGGGCGATTTGAAGAGGAAGGCTATCTCACAGGGACAGGGTAGCAGCAGTGTTCGTCCTCATTACAGTTCACCACAGGGTACACCGACTCGACCAGGAGGACCACGTCCAGTTCAGCAATCACCACTGAGGACTCCACCTCCTCGACAGGCTACTCCCACTGGCACCCCGACGAAGTTTGCAGGACAGAGTCCAGGCACTACGTGTTTCAAGTGTGGGAAGACTGGTCATTATGCAAATGTCTGCCCACAGAGGATTGCTACTACTCCAGCTCAGAACAAGCAACAGACCCCTGGCAAGGGATATTCTATAGCCAGGGTGAATCAAGTCAGCGTTGATGATACTCCTGATGGTGGGGACCTCATAATTGGTATGTTTTATGTTAATGCAATTCCTGCAACCATATTATTTGATTCTGGTGCTACACATTCGTTCATGTCTGCTAGATATGCCAACACAAATGAAATACCACTGCTAAATATGAGAAAACCCATGATGGTAATTACACCTAAAGGGCCTGTTGAGGCGAATCAAATGACACGTAGATTGACCTTGACCATTATGGGTAGAGAATTTGGAGCTACTGCTATAATATTAGAGTCAAGCAGTATAGATCTGATCCTTGGTATGTCATGGCTAAGAAAGGCAAAGGTCGTTATAGCATGTGGTAGAGGTACCATAGAGCTCACTACCACTAAAGGAGAAAGATTTCAAGTTAATATTGCAGTAACCTCCTCATCCATGCGTGCAATGTTCTTTATGCCTGAGGAGTTTGTTGGCGACAACATCCGGGTGGTTAGAGATTTTCCGGATGTCTTTCCAGAGGAGTTACCAGGGATGCCACCTGATAGAGAAGTTGAGTTTGTTATTGATCTCTTACCTGGAACCGCCCCTATTTCTAAACGGCCATATAGAATGTCCGTAGAAGAGTTGAAGGAACTTAAGAAGCAGTTGACGGAGTTACAAGAGGCTGGTTACATTCGTCCAAGTTCCTCACCTTGGGGAGCACCAGTGTTATTCGTACAGAAGAAGGATGGATCGCAACGGATGTGTGTGGATTATAGATCTCTTAATGATGTTACGGTGAAAAACAAGTATCCGTTGCCCCGTATTGAGGATTTATTTGATCAGATGCGAGGTGCTAGAGTATTCTCGAAGATTGATCTCTGATCCGGTTACCATCAGATGAGGATTAGACCATCGGATATTCCCAAGACAGCTTTCTCGACTCGATATGGATTATATGAGTTTACTGTTATGTCATTTGGACTAACCAATGCACCAGCTTATTTCATGAATTTGATGAACAAAGTGTTTATGGAGTACTTGGACAGATTCGTCGTGGTGTTTATCGACGATATTCTTATCTATTCTAAGAATGAAAGTGATCATGAACAACATCTAAGGTTGGTGCTACAGAAGTTACGAGATAATCAACTCTATGCTAAGTTCAGCAAGTGCGAGTTTTGGATTGACAAGGTGCCATTTCTTGGTCATATTATTTCTAATGGAGGAATAGCAGTGGATCCTGCTAAGGTGAAGGAGATTATGGAGTGGAGAGTGCCCACTACAGTTACTGAGATTCGGAGTTTCTTGGGACTCACAGGATATTATCGGAGATTTATTGAAGGATTTTCTAAGATTGCTAAGCCCATGACATCGCTTTTGGAGAAAGGAAGAGAATTTAAGTGGGATGAGAAGTGCCAAGAAAGCTTTGATCAATTGAAGGAGAGATTGATGTCACCTCCAGTATTGATTATGCCAGATCTGCAGAAGGGATTTGACATTTATTGTGATGCATGTGGCCAAGGACTTGGATGTGTGCTTATGCAAGATGGTCATGTGATTGCCTATGCATCTCGTCAGTTGAGGAAGCATGAATTGAACTACCCCACCCATGACTTAGAGTTGGCTGCCGTTGTGCATACACTTAAGATTTGGAGACACTATATTATGGGAACTAAGTGCCAAGTATACACGGACCATAAGAGCTTGAAGTACATATTCACTCAAAAGGATCTCAACCTTAGGCAACGTCGTTGGTTGGAGCTCATTAAGGATTATGACTTGGAGATTCACTATCACCCAGGCAAGGCGAATTTGGTTGCAGATGCCTTGAGTCGGAAGGAGCATGTTCACTCCGCTTTCGTTGTCCAGCTACCTGATGAATTAGAAAAAGACTTTGAGAGGCTCAACCTGGGAATTGTTACACATACGGAAGGAGTGACTATTGAATTGGAACCTACCTTGGAGCAAGAAATTCGTAAAGGTCAGGTTGGTGATGCTAAAATCCAGGAGATCAAGGATCTGATAACAGAGGGTAGAGGCCCAGAGTTCACGGAGGATGAACAAGGCACGATATGGTTCAAGAATCGGATCTGTGTTCCCGATATTGATAGTCTTCGGGAAACCATATTGAAGGAAGCACATGACTCAATTTATTCTATTCATCCTGGAAGTACCAAGATGTATCAGGATTTAAAGCAAAAATATTGGTGGTATGGATTGAAGAGAGATGTGGCTGCACATGTGGCTATGTGCGATGTATGCCAAAGAGTTAAGGCTGAACACCAGAGGCCAGCCGGACTATTGCACCCACTGAAGATACCTGAGTGGAAATGGGAAGAGATTGGCATGGACTTCATTGTTGGATTACCCCGCACGTCTGCTGGATATGATTCTATATGGGTGATTGTGAACAGGCTAACTAAAGTAGCCCACTTTATTCCAGTGAAGACCACGTATTCAGGAGCCAAGTTGGCAGAGTTGTACATGGCACGGATTGTCTGCCTGCATGGTGTGCCAAAGAAAATTGTGTCAGACCGGGGATCACAGTTTACCTCTCGATATTGGAAGAAGTTGCACGAGTCATTGGATACAAGATTGAATTTTAGTTCGGCTTACCATCCCTAGACTGATGGGCAGACTGAGAGGACTAACCAGGTGCTTGAAGATATGTTAAGAGCTTGTGCTCTTAAGCATGGTGGTAGTTGGGATAAGAGTCTACCGTATGTGGAGTTCTCTTATAATAATAGCTATCAGGCCAGTTTGAAGATGTCACCGTTTTAGGCTTTATATGGCAGAAAGTGCAGGACTCCCTTGTATTGGAATCAAACTGGTGAAAGGCAGTTGTTTGGGCCTGAGATTATACAGGAAGCAGAGGAACAAGTTCAGCAAATAAGGGAGAATTTGAGAACTGCACAATCCAGGCAGAAAAGTTATGCTGACACCCGGAGAAGACTGCTTGAGTTTAAGGAGGGTGATTATGTCTATTTGAAGGTGTCACCACTCCGGGGTATGAGGAGATTCAAAGTCAAAGGAAAGTTGTCCCCTCGCTTTATTGGACCCTTCTTAATCTTAAAGCGAGTGGGAGAAGTTGCATATCAATTGGAGTTACCGGATCATCTCGCGGATGTTCATGATGTATTTCATGTATCTCAGCTGAAGAAATGCCTCAGGGTACCTGAGGAGCAATTACCAATGGAAGACCTTAGTGTTCAAGATGATCTAACTTATGCTGAGTACCCCATTAAGATTCTGGATACATTGACTCGAGTTACAAGAAATAGGGTTATAAAGATGTGCAAAGTGCAATGGAGCCACCACGGAGAAGATGAGGCAACTTGGGAAAGAGAAGAAGAGCTTCGCATAGATTTTCCCCACCTTTTCCCTAGATCTTCTTAAATCTCGAGGACGAGATTATTTTTAAGGGGGTAGGATTTGTAATACTCAAAGTTGTATACCAAGAGTAATAGAGAGAGCTCCTCATTTTGTGTGTCTCATTTGCATCATAAAAAGAGCACCTATGTAATTGAGAGTGACTAATGTTGGAACTTGCTCTCGACAGCAAGGGGACCCAACACGAGTGAATGGTGATGGCAACAGGGCACTCGCGCGTGATGGCAAAAGCTCTGTTAATCTGGCCTCTCACGGGCACTGTGCGGGGGTATTTATAGGTATCCGAGTGCACGGCGCCTTGCGTTAAGGACGCATGTGCCCTTAGGTACCTAGTTTATCCCCAGAATATTCCCATAAAGCGGGGTTACAAGCTGTAATTACATGTATGCCTTTACAAATTAGGCCCGTAACACAAACGCGGCCACGCAGGGCCCGTTACAATGGGCCAGATCTCATGTGGGCCTCAGAGCTAAACGAGGCCGCGCCGCGGGGAGGCGTCGCCGCAGGCCTTCGTCTGGTGCCGAATCGAGCGAAGAGTCTCCACATTGTCTCTGGTGCCGATCAAGCGAAGGGTGTCCCTGCCCGCTTTGTCTGTCAGGGCAGGGGCTAAGCGGTGGAGACTTCGGGCGAAGGGTGGCGTTTCTGCCTTCGCTCCAACATTTGCCCTCCGAGGGACCAGTTCGACAAAGTCACCTGGTGCCGTAGACATCGCTAGATGGCGGAGACGCTGCCCTCGCTCGAAGTGGTTCCGTGGGGGTTTTTGATGTGACCGTTGATGGACATCGTACTGTTGGATTGCGGGTTTTCCGAAGCGTCGCGCCCTGTGGGATTGCGGGTTTCCCAAGGAGCCGCGCCCTACCTATAAAAGGGGGCGGGGGTCGGCGCTGTTTGCACTTTGCCTTCCGCGCTCCGTGAAAACCCTAGCCACCCGCCGTCTTTCTGCTCCTCTTCTTCTACTGCTCCCTTTGCTCGTCGGAGATCTGGCTCGAGTGAAGCAGACCGCCCGCCGCCGCTGACGGT
Source organism: Zea luxurians (assembly GCA_029449295.1). Classification (NCBI taxonomy): domain Eukaryota; kingdom Viridiplantae; phylum Streptophyta; class Magnoliopsida; order Poales; family Poaceae; genus Zea; species Zea luxurians. The sequence goes on along the minus strand of JAOPSE010000005.1, from coordinate 45,170,627 downwards.
ACGTAGCAATGCCATCCTCTTCTTCTTCCGCCGACGCCACGCCGCCGGCCGCCGCCTCGTCTGAGGAGACGTTGAGTAGCGTGATGGTGGAGGAGCTGCGCGCCGGCGACTCTGTTGATTTTGGTGTGTCACGGATGACGTCGGCCCGCGTTGAAGATATGCAGTGCTTGGGCTACTTTGGCGGCGGAGTCGCTCGTGCTCCGGGGACGGAGGAAGTCCCCGAGCCGGAGGGTGAGTTGGTTGTTTTCGAGGCGTTCTTCGTCGCCGGTCTCCGCTTGCCTGCGCACCGGTTTGTTGGCGAAGTCCTGCGTAGATTCAACGTTCAAATTCATCAGCTGACACCGAACGCCGTGGTGGCGCTGGCGAAGTATGTCTGGGCGACGACTTCGTACGGCGGACAGCCGTCGGTTGAAGTTTTTGCGAAGAATTATTGCTTGCATTGGCAGAAGAGGGTGGTTGAGGACGGAGTTGCCCAGTTCGGGTCGTGCACATTCACGCCGAAGACCGGCAAGACCACAATGCCAGTAGTGGAGTTGGTTCCGTGCGCCCGCAACAAGTGGGGCAATTGGAATGAATTTTGGTTTTACGTTGCTGAGGCTACTGTCGAAGGCCATGAAGGACTTCCCGTGTCTGAGATGTGCTCTCACTATTACTCTGCGTATCCGCCTTTTGAAGTGGCAGAAGAGGATGCAGACGAAGGGGCCCTTCGGTGCGCTGCCGGCCAGAGCAGTGGTCGTGATTTAGTTGAAGAGTTCGTGGCGTACGGGATCTGGCCCTTGGCGCACGGCTGGGCGCTGGGCGAAGTGTGCCCTCGCCAGATGCCTTTTCACGGTGGAAGGGTGGTGCGAAGTCCTGCCTTTGCACTGAATTTGCGAAACCGTGACCCGGCCGCCTTTGTGCGTGATGCGGAGGACTTGGCGGTGCGACTCGTGGGGCGGTACGTGGCGAGGACGGAAGGCCAGCGCAGCTTTGATATTCGCGGGTCAAATGAACGTTTGAACAGGGTCTTCGAATTAAATCAGTTGTCGTACGACGGCTACCCTGGTCAAGACGAAGCGGACCGCCGTGGGAAGAAGCCGGCGGTGGAGACTGGAGGCGACCCTGCGCTGGCGGCCGCCCCCTCCTCAAAAAAGAGAAAATTAGGTACTGCGATGGGAGGAATTGGGGTGTCTGATAGTTTTGCTAGGGAGTTAATGAGGACGTGTGCGGCCCCGGGGGAGAGGATGTCTTCGCCCGAGCTCCGGGAGTCTTCGGCTTGGATGCTGAGGGTTACCGGGGGCTGCTGGCCTAGAAATGTTCCTGTCCCCTGCGCGGCTGAGGAAGACTGTTTTACGTCTCGTATGGTTCGTCAGTGGAGAGTTTTTCCTTACGGGCGAAATATCGGTGCTGTTGTGTGGGCAGTGATGGACAAGGATCGCCAAGGGGCGGCGCAAAAACGCCAGGCGACCGTCAGGATTCACGAAGCCCGGCCGAAAAGGCAGCGGGGAGCGGCGAAGGCTGCGGCCTCCAGCGGAGGCAAGCCGCCGCTGGCGGCGAAGGCGGGCGCCTCTGCACCTAGCAAGGCGCCGGAGACAACGGCGGGCGCCGGGGTCTCCAAACTGACGAAGGTGGTGCCGCCGGCCAGCGGAGTGGCGGAGGCTGCGAAGGCGGCCAGAACGTTGCCGCCGCCAGGCAAACGCGTTGCCGACTTCGGCACCGATATCAGTGTGGACGATTATCTTGGGGGTAAGTCACCCGGCCGCCTTTTTTTTTACACTCGTTGATGCGTTGCAGGGTCGGACGAAGGCCGGCTTGCTATGGTTGTGCCTGCCGCGGCAATTGCGACGGCTGCGCTGTCGTCGAAGGCGAGGGACGGGACCCTTGGCGCCGGAGGCGAGGTGTCGGCCCTCGCGTTGGTCAGGGACGAGGCTGGCGCGGCGACCCGCCGGCTGAAAGGAGTGACGGAGGCGCTGAGTCAGGCGACGGAGGCGCTGAGTCAGGTCCGCCGAGCTATTATATATATATATATATATATATATATATATATATATATATATATATATATATATATATATTTTACGGCCATGGCCTTACGTGTGCTCTGCAGGTGGCTGACTTCACCAGCCGTACTGCGTCGGGGGCACTTACGGCAGCTTTGTCTGCCGAAGTCGAGAGACTTCGGACGCAACATGCTGACGCTGTCCGTGAGAAGTCGGCCTCCGACAGCAAGTGTCATAAACTGGCGGACAAGGTGGCCGCCCTGGAGAAGGAAAAGGCTGACCTCCGGCGCCAGCTGGCGGGGGAGAGGAAGGAGGCCAACGAGGCCATCGCCAAGGAGCAGGCCGCGCAGGCGGAGGCTAGGCTGGCACGGGCGGAAGCCAATCTTGCCAAGGATCTCGCCGAAGACCTGCGGGGGCGGCTCACCGCTCTGGAGAGCCGCGCGAAGGGGGCCGAAGCCGCGGTGCTAACGGAGGCCGAACGGACGCGCACACAGCTTATGGCCACATATCGCGAGCTGGGTGCGCGGACCGGTGACTTCGTGGTGCCGGAGCGAGAGGCCGGGCTTCACTGTTTGGAATGGGTGCAAGAGGAGCTGCAGGAGCTCCCCACTGTCCTGGGGGGATTAATGTCGTTCGCCTCCCTGGTCACCTGCGAGGGGGCGATGAACGCACTCTCTCGCGAAGGGTGCCGGCACTATGAGGCCTTCGACCAGGCAGATGAAGACTTTGGGCGAGATATCTATAAGGTCGAAGACCCCGTGGTGAAGGAGTCCGCCGGTGCCCTCTATGACCGGATGTGGGGTCTGTATGGTGGTGATGTGGTCAGGGAGCGGGCCGAGGCTGCGAGAGCTCAGGTAACGTTGTCGTTTGGTCGGCGTTTGCTGGATGTGGTCTGTGCATGTGTTTGCTGATTTTTTGTATGTTTTGTTTTAGGCGGAGCGAGGCGAACGGGTGGACGACTTCGGAGCACTGAACAGCGCCCTGCCAGACCCGGAGCCGACCCCGGATACCGCGGAAGACGCACCAGGCGCCCCCACACCTGCTGCGACAGTTGAAGGCCTGCCCCTGAAGGTGGCCGAAGGCGCTCCTGATGCCCTCGCAGCAGCTGCGCCGACCGTCGAAGATCCGGCGGCGGAGGCGGTGGAAACAATGGCGGAAGTGGCGGCGGAGACAACGGCGGAGGCACCCGCAGCGTCAGGGCCCTCGCAGGTGGCGTAGTGGTTGTTTAGGGTTAGGGAATTTTGGATGTTGTACTGAATTTTGGTTGCTGCGCAGGTTCAAGATTTTGGGCCTGCGCACGCAACCACTGCTACTGAGTTTTTGGCGGCTTCGACCGCGGAAGGTGGTAATGAATATAGTGGGTCTGCATCTGAGTTTTTTGACTTTGCTGACTCCGGGAGCTCGGTTGAGTGGACTGAGGAGTCGTCGGAGGAGAATTTGGATTATTTTGCGGCCTTGGACGTGGCTGCGGCGGAGGCTTCGCCACACGCCGCGGACGCGTCGGACGTGCCAGGCCCTAGCGCCGGGCGCCGTCGACGAAGGGCGGTTGCAAAACGTAGGGTTAGCGCGGAGGAGCGGGCTCTGCTTCGTGTGAGTGGGGCTGGTCGGCAGGAACTGTTGTCTCTGCCGACCGCCGAGAGTGTAGGTGAAGGGGAACTGCGAAGGCTTTTTGCGGGTGAGGAGCTCAGGATAATGTTATTTAATTATAGGGAGATGGGAATTATTCCTAAGGTTGAGCCGATGTAGAGTGTGGTGCCCTCACTTGTGTATGTAGAGGCTTGTATGGTGGAATTGTGTGCCCTCGCGTGCATGTGTGTGTGCGAAGGCGTTTTGTACTCACTGATTTGTTTGGCTGCGCTGTGCTTGCTTGATTATAGTTGGTCTTGGCGTGAATGGTTTGATGTTGTCGTTTCAGCCGTTGTTGTGCTAGTCCAGGTGTACCCTTAAGTGTCTTCTGCACAGATAGTCTTCGGTTTTTTCGCACTTGTTGTGCTGAACCGGCTGTACCCTTAGGCGACTTCTGCGCGGATAGTCTTCGCGATAGACTTAGATTTTTTCCGCACTTGTTGTGCTAATCCGGCTGCACCCGTAGGCGACTTCTGCGCGGATAGTCTTCGCGATAGACTTAGATTTTTTCCGCACTTGTTGTGCTAATCCGGCTGCACCCGTAGGCGACTTCTGCGCGAATAGTCTTCGCGATAGACTTAGATTTTTTCCGCACTTGTTGTGCTAATCCGGCTGCACCCGTAGGCGACTTCTGCGCGGATAGTCTTCGCGATAGACTTAGATTTTTTCCGCACTTGTTGTGCTAATCCGGCTGCACCCGTAGGCGACTTCTGCGCGGATAGTCTTCGCGATAGACTTAGATTTTTTCCGCACTTGTTGTGCTAATCCGGCTGCACCCTTAGGCGACTTCTGCGCGGATTTGTCGCACGCGAGGGTAGCTAGCGCTTAGCCTCGCGGTGACCTCGTGGTGGTCGAATGTCGAAGACCGTCATCGCGGTCTTTTTCGACGCATGTCTTTTTGCGGGGGATTTTTTACGCATATATTACATGGCTCCGCCTCGTTAAAAACCTCACCCCCCGGGAGGAAAAGAGTGCGGGCCGGTGCAAGATTGTTTTTGCGAATTACAAGGGCGAAGACAGCCCTGAGGAATCAAACAAAAAATTTGCGGAGGTTGTCAATGTTCCAGGAATGCTCCAGGTCCTCGCCGGTTGGCGTTGTGAGCCTGTAAGCGCTGGGGGAAGCTTTTGTCTTGACGATGAAAGGGCCCTCCCACCTGGGCTCCAGCTTGCCCTTGGACTCCGTCCGAGCTGTCCGAATGAGTACGAGGTCCCCCTCGCTGAACTCCCTCGGGGTGACTGAATGGTCGCGCCATGCTTTGGTCTGGGCTTGATACTTGTTCAGGGCCTGTAGGGCGAAGACACGGTCTCCGTCGATGAGATCCTTTGAAGTTGGCTCGTCCACATCTGGGACGGCTGACGGGACTGTTCGCGGGGACCCGTGCTTTATTTCCTGCAGGGTCATGGCCTCCGATCCGTATAAAAGACGGAAGGGAGTAAACCCGGTCGCCCTGCACTCAGTCGTGTTTAGTGCCCAGACTGCCTCAGGTAAGAAATCGCTCCATCTGCCCTTTTTTTCATCGAGGAGCATTTTTTTGATAGCTGTGAAGATTTTCCCGTTGGCGCGCTCCACGACCCCGTTGGACTGCGGGTGATAGACTGAAGCGAAGGCAAGCTTGGTGCCAATGGAGAAACAAAAATCCTTGAAGTCTTGGTTATCAAACTGCTTGCCGTTGTCGACTGTTAATTCGGACGGTACTCCGAAGCGGCAAACGATGTTCTGCCAGAAGAATTTTTGGGCAGTCTTTGATGTTATTGTGGAGACAGCCCGTGCTTCGATCCATTTGGTGAAGTACTCGACCGCGACGAAGGCGAACTTAAGGTTCCCCTGAGCGGTGGGCAGGGGTCCAACAATGTCGAGACCCCAGCGCTGGAGAGGCCATGTGTGGGCGATCAGCTTCATATACTGCGAAGGGCCGCCTGACCGAGGAGAGAACTTCTGGCAGGCTTCGCAGGACCGAGTGACCCGATTCGCGGCGCAAATCATTGCGGGCCAGTAAAAACCCTGGCGGATCACCTTAGCAGCTAGGGCCCTTGGCCCCGCGTGCGAGCCGCACGTGCCACTGTGGACTTCACGTAGGACCTGCATGCCTTCGGCCTCGGTGACGCACTTAAGCATTGGTTGGCTGACCCCTTTTTTGTAGAGTTGGCCTTCAATCAGAGCGAAGTCCCGGCTTCGATGTCTGAGGCGCTTGGCCTCACTGATGTCGGCTGGGTGATAATACCCCTGCAGGAACAGGGTAATGGGTGCTCGCCAGTCTTCGGTCATGATGAGGTTGACTGTACGGTGGCCCTCGCTGTCATTGGTTATTTGGAGCCCTTCGGGGCTCCGGACTGCTGGCGTGCCGATGACGTGGAAGAACACGTCGGAGGGCAGAGTTTCGCCCCTGGCCGCGGCCTTGGCCAATGCGTCGGCCTCCTCATTCTTGGCCCGGTCCACATGCTGCACGGTGAACCCCTTGAACTGCCTCTCGAGACTTCGGATGGCCGCGAGGTACTGCATGAGTGCGGGGTCCTTGGCTGCATAGTCTTTCTCGACCTGGCCAGCAACTACCTTGGAGTCTGTTTTGATGATGCAAGTGGTGACTCCGAGGGCCCTCAGCTTGCGGAGGCCGAGGATAACTGCTTCGTATTCTGCTATATTATTTGTGCATCTGTCGGATTCCAGATTGAAGCTGAGTCGTGCTGCATATCTGTGCTTGACCCCGACTGGTGAGGTTATGATTGCAGCGACGCCTGCCCCCGCATGGCACCATGCGCCGTCGCAATGGATCGTCCAGACCTTCTCTGTGGTCGGGTCCGGCTGTGTTACTGGCCCGGTCCAGTCGACGATGAAGTCTGCCAGGACTTGCGATTTGATGGCTGTCCTGGGCTCGAAGCTGATGTGGTAGCCGGAGAGTTCGGCTGCCCACTTGGCGATCCTCACCGATGCCTCCGGGTTTCTAAACAGTTCGCCGAGCCCCCTGTCTGAGGTGACGCGGACCTTGAATGCTTCAAAGTAATGGCGCAGCTTGCGCGAGGACATAACGACTGCGTAGGCGATCTTCTCCAGCTCTGTCATGTTGCATTTGGACGGTGTCAGGACCTCGGAGACGTAATAAACAGGGCACTGTCTGACAGCGCCTTCGACTGTCTGCTCCTGCACTAGTGCCGCGCTGACCGCGTGCGGCGAAGCCGCGACATAGAGCAACAAGGGGAGCGAGGAGTCGGGGCTCGTGAGGGTGGCCAGCTCCGTTAAGTACTGTTTTAATGAGGCAAAGGCCGCTGCTTGCTCCGGCCCCCAGGCGAAGTCTTTTGCGCCGCGGAGGGTTTTGAGGAAAGGAAGACTTCGCTCGGCCGACCTGGAAATGAATCTGTTGAGAGCGGCCAATCTGCCTGTCAGACGCTGGACATCCCTGGTGGACTGCGGAGGCGACATGTCGATGATGGCCTGGATCTTGGTTGGGTTGGCCTCGATGCCGCGGTGCGACACCAGGTAGCCCAATATCTTGCCCTGGCGAACACCGAAAACGCACTTTTCCGGGTTTAAGCGGAGTCGTGCATCTCGCATGTTTGCGAATGTCTTGGCTAGGTCGGCGAGGTGGTCCTCCTTATTTTTGCTGGCGACGACGATGTCGTCCACATATGTAAATATATTTCTGCCGACCTGCCCCTCGAGTACTGTTTTGGTGAGTCTGGAGAAGGTGGACCCGGCGTTCTTGAGACCCTCCAGCATTCTGATGAAGCAATAAGTGCCGAAGGGTGTTATAAAGCTGGTGCTAGCCTTGTCTTCCGCCTTCATGTATATCTGGTGATAGCCGGAGAAACAGTCGAGGAGAGACATGACCTCGCATCCGGCCGCGCTATCGACTATTTTGTCGATCCGTGGCAACGAGAAATTGTCTTTTGGGCAGGCCTTATTGAGACTGGTGAAGTCTATGCACATCCGCCATTTCCCGTTTTTTTTCTGCACCATTACAACATTGGAGAGCCATGTGGGGTAAGCCACTGGCTCAATGAATTTAGCCTCTAGGAGGCGGTGCACCTCCGCCTTGGCGGCCTCTGTCTTTTCATCGGACATTTTGCGAAGCTTTTGCTTTCTTGGTCGCACCGAGGGGTCGATTCCCAAACTGTGCTCGATTATGGATCGGCTGACTCCGACCAGGTCGAGGGCGGACCAGGCGAAGACATCTTTATTCTTGGCCAGGCAGCAGAGGAGCTTCTCTTCTTCATGCGAAGTAAGGTCTTCGCTGATAGTGACTGTCTGCTTGGGCGTGGCCTGGTCGAGGGGGACAGTCTTGGTCCCATCCTGACTCTGCAACTGAGCCTTGTCGTGCTGCTTGTCAGTTGGGCTGGCGGGCGCAGGGACCTCGCACTGTGTCGTGAGACAGTGCACGTTCCTCTGACCAGGCACGAAGTCCCGCTCTATGTTGCGCGCTGTTTGCTGGTTACCGCGGACTGTAATTACGCCTAGCGGGCCTGGTATCTTCATGCACAAATACAGTCCGTGGATGGCAGCTTCAAACTTATTGATGGAGCCCCGACCCATGATGGCGTTGTATGGATATACCATATCCACAATGTCAAAAATCACTTGCTCACTTCGGGCATTGGGTGCTACACCGAAGGAGAGGGGCAACTCTATTTTGCCGACGGGGAAGGTGCCTTTGCCGCCGAAGCCATACAACGGGTTGTCCGAAGGCTTAAGCAGGCTGTGGCTGATGCCCATGCGATCGAAGGCGTGGAGGAAGATGATGTCCGCCTGGCTGCCGTTGTCAACGAGGACCTTGTGTAGGTCCCAGCCTGCCACGCTGCAATTGATAACCATGGCATCGCAGTGGGGGGCGCTGCGCAAGTCGACGTCCCGTGCGTCGAAGGTGAGCGGTATGTGGGACCACTTTGTCTGCACAACTGGGCCCGTGACGGCGACATGGTTTATGCTGCGGTAGTGGTCCCGCTTCTGCCGCTTGGTGTCGAAGTCGGTGCTGGACCCCCCAGTTATCATATGAATGACTCCGCGATAAGGTTGATCGGCGAAGTCTTCCTGCTTTGGGGCATGGGGGATGTTTTGTTGTTGCTGGTGTGGTGGTGGAGGCGGAGGATGTACAATTTGTACTTCCTGATGATGTTGGTAAGCGTGGTGCGGTGGATGCGGGGCGGGAGCATGGATATATGGTGGAGGGGGTGGCTGGTAATTATGCGCGACAATTCTGGGGTTGTCGGCTGGCTGCGCCCTCGCCATTCTGTCTCTGGTGGCCTTCACTTCGGGGCAGTCTTTAGTTTGGTGGGCGCAGTCTTCGCCATGGAAAAGGCAGTAAAATCGGCGCGGTGGAGGGGGTGGCTGCGCACGCCCTCGGCCCCTGCCGCGAGTTCCACTTCCGCGGCCCTGGGGGGATATTCCTGGCGACGAAGGGGGTCAGCGGCCGGCTGCTGGTTGGCGATGTTGTGCACTTGCTGCTGACCGCGGCCATCTCGACCGGAGTCTGGTTGCGGAGTCCTTGTCCACGTGCGGCTGGACTGTGGAGCATCTTTTGGCTTCCGCTGGGACTCAATCTTGCGCTGGTGGAGCTCCTCGGATCTGGCGTACTTTTCAAACAGCTGGTATAACTCTTGGAGGTTCTTCGGCGGATCCCTGATGCAATGGCTGTAAAGGACGCCAGCGCGAAGACCACTGATAGCATAGTGGATGGCAATCTGGTCATCGACTGAGGGTAGCTGTGACTTGAGTGTCAGGAATTTGCGGTAATATTCCCTCAGGGACTCCTTCTCTAGCTGCTTGCAGAGCGAGAGCTCGGCCAGGGCGTCGGTGTCCGGGCGGTACCCTTGGAAGTTGAGGAGGAACTTGTCCCGGAGACTTCTCCAGGAATCGATGGACAGCGGAGGCAACCTGGTGAACCAGGTGAGCGCGGGGCCCTCGAGGGCGATGATGAAGGACTTCGCCATTGTGGCGTCGTCCCCCCCGGACGATGCGACGGCGACCTGGTAACTCATTATGTATTGAGCCGGGTCGGTGCTGCCGTTGTACTTGGGGTAGGTCCCAGCCCGGAAGTTAGCTGGCCACGGCGTCACTTGCAGGTGAGGCGCCAGGGGGCTTCGCTCATCGAGATAGTTGACCCCTTGGAATGGCGCGGCGTGCGGGAAAGTGAAGTCGCGCTGGGGGAAACGCGGGTCCTCCGGTTGCGCGCGGTGTTGCAGGGGTGGCCCATGCTGCAGGCCGGGGTGGCCTTCGCGCATGTCTTCGTTTTGTGCGCGCTGCTGGAGGGATGACTCGTGCCGCGGGCTGAGGTGGCCTTCGCGCTGCATCAGCGCAATCTCCCGCTCGAGTTCCTGGGCCTTGTGCTCTTCGTCGCGTATCATCTGCCGCACTTTGGCGAGTGCGGACACACGCTGGCGCTTGGCCTCCAGTATCTCCTTCTGCCTCTGGAGGTTGCGGTTCTTGAGGCGCAGGGCGCGCAGCTGTAGCTGTTCTTCTGTTGAGATGCCGAGGACCTCACTGTCCTCGGCGAGATCCGCGCCCTCCGGTGGAGCGATGTCTGAGGGAGGTGCGAAGCCTGAGGGTTGTCCCTCAGGATCGCAGGTGCGGAGGGTGTCGTCTTCAGTGGCCTCTTGGTGGGTGGATTGGGTGAGGGCGAGGGCCTTGCCCTTTCTTGCGGCGAGCAGTGCTGCCTTCGCAGCCTCGTCAGCCTTCGGGTTAGCTCTCTTGGGTGCCATCGCGGGTGGTTGTCTCGTAGCACGAACGGTGGGCGCCAAATGTTGGAACTTGCTCTCGACAGCAAGGGGACCCAACACGAGTGAATGGTGATGGCAACAGGGCACTCGCGCGTGATGGCAAAAGCTCTGTTAATCTGGCCTCTCACGGGCACTGTGCGGGGGTATTTATAGGTATCCGAGTGCACGGCGCCTTGCGTTAAGGATGCATGTGCCCTTAGGTACCTAGTTTATCCCCAGAATATTCCCATAAAGCGGGGTTACAAGCTGTAATTATAAGTATGCCTTTACAAATTAGGCCCGTAACACAAACGCGGCCACGCAGGGCCCGTTACAATGGGCCAGATCTCATGTGGGCCTCAGAGCTGAACGAGGCCGCGCCGCGGGGAGGCGTCGCCGCAGGCCTTCGTCTGGTGCCGAATCGAGCGAAGGGTCTCCGCATTGTCTCTGGTGCCGATCAAGCGAAGGGTGTCCCTGCCCGCTTTGTCTGTCAGGGCAGGGGCTAAGTGGTGGAGACTTCGGGCGAAGGGTGGCGTTTCTGCCTTCGCTCCAACAACTAAATAAAACAATTATTCTAAAATAAAGAAAAAGTGCATCTGTTGGAGTTTTTATGTTTGTGCATTAAATAAAAATAACAATAATATAAAATGACTAGAAATTGAATTAAGCCCTACATTGGAAACTAGGGTTTAAAAGGAAGAAGAGAAATGTTATGAAAATAAAAATAATATAAATCTATTTCTAGAATTTGTACTTTTCATTTCATAATATGATTTGATAACAAATTTGTACAAGGTTTGAAGCTAAATTTGAATTCAAACTAAAATCCTTAGAAAATGAAGAAAATAGAAGGAAAGGTAAAAAGAAAAAGAATAAAAGCCTCCTGGGCCGCTTCAACTCCATTCTGGCCCAATTCCCACTTCCCTCCGTGCGGCCCATCTCCGTTTACAGGCGCGCGCCGAACCGTGGGGCCCACTGGCCTGTCTCATGCCGCGAGCGCGTGGGATCTTCGGGCTGTGGCGATGACGGGTGGGTCCTCGTGGTCAGAACCGCCTCCTCCGCAAGAATCGCGCGGCGTGAACCGATCTCACCGCTACGACCTACGTAATGCTCGGCGAATCTCACCCACCTTGCCAGCTGCGACCGCGATTGCCTGCCCATATAATCAGCTCGACTCCTCCGCTCTTGCCTAAAACCGTACCGCGAGTGGATTTCGGGAGTAACACCGAGGGAGAAGAGAGGAGCGCGGCCGCCGCACCCGAAATCGGGTATCACCGGCGGTCTGGGTTCGAGTGTGACCTCGGCGAGTTGGTCATCGTGCGGGGATTGCAATTGTGTGTCTTCTCGTGCACGGAAGGCACCGGCCGCCCGGGAATTCGTCGCCGGAGTCCAAGGATCCGCCGCGGGCCGCACTGCTTGTGGTCGGGTGCTCTCCACGCCACGACAATCGGTGAGACCTCCTTCTTTGCGCTTGCAATCGCCAGTACTTCGTGTATTCGTTATTGGGGTAGGAAATAGCGCAGCAGGACCGTGGATGGCTTGGCTCCGGCGAGTGCGCCACCGTGCTCTGTGGGCTGCGCCGCCGTCTCGGGTTAAGGTGAGAGAGAGGTGCGATGGCCGTCGGATGTGGAACGGACGGTCCCGATTAGATCAGGCTTACCTCTTCGTCCCAGTGAACCCTGGCCGTCCATCCGCGAACGAGCGGATACAGTCAATATCAGTTATTTAAAATCCGAGCCGTTGATGCGAGATCCTGCGGCTGTGTGAGCGTACCGATTCGGTATTAAGTAGATCTAATCCTGGCCACTGAAGTCTAATCCAACGGCCAGAACGGCCCGATACCCCTTCGGCCTGTAAGTTTTGCATATGAGTCCTCAGGTTCTTAAACAATCAACCCGCCGTCCATATAGACTGTTCCCTGTGTCTGGAGTATTTTGCGCCAGGGCCCCTGTGTTTTCTGGAATTCGAGGCCTAGTCCAGGGAGTATTAAAAACAGAGAATTGATATTAGAAAGTCGTTTTTAATACAAAAACAATTCTAGAAACTTGTATAAATCATAGAAAATCCATTTTTGGTCCAAATTGAGTCATTCTAATTTCTAAAATTTTGTAATATTATTCTCTATCAGTTAGAATCACTGTTTTGACATGAACTCTGTTAGAAAATTAATTTATCATCTAATCCTATTATAATCACCTTAAATCTTAGGAAATTCATAACTTAAATTCTATAACTCCAAATTTAGTGATTCCAGTTCCTATGATTTCATTTTAATGTGTAGATTCTTACTGTATATTTTATTTACATGTTTGGTGTGATGTTGATTTTGGCTATACTATGTATGTATTGTGTTGATGCGAGTAGACGAGCAAGCCACTGTGGAAACTGAGGGTCAACAAGTAGAAGTAGCTGAGCAGGAGCTCATTGAAGGCAAGTTGTGCCCTTGATCACTTACTTTTCCCAGCCATGTTCTTATTAATTTTAATGATCTGCATAGGTTAATTTTGATGGGAGCCTTTATGTTACCCCAGTTTTGATTACCTCTATACCTTGTTCACCCCTGAAATATTTTTGGGTAGTACTTGCTATTGCTTTATGTGGATTGGGTATGGAGATACACTATTCATGATTATTCTGTTATTATCTTGTTATTATTGCTGTTCATGTTAAGATCATTAAATTAATGGGAACATGGAGCGACCACCCGGGAAAACAGTGCTACCACATGGGTTTAATGGGACGCCCTTGGCTGACTAATTAGGAAAGCTAGTGGAAGACTACCTTACCCGAAAGGGGCAAGGGCAGTAGGGGAGTGGTCAGTGTAGGGAGGTCCCTGGTTGATTTTGCTGCGATGGCGGTCAGCCAGGAACCCTGCATTGGAACTTCCTATAAACTGTAGCGGGTTTTCGGAAGCTAGTGGAACTTTGTAAAGGCCTCGTAGTGGATCCCTAGCCATTCACCTCGGTAGTGTCTAAGGGCCTTGCAAACCCTGGCGACATGGGATACACGGCTTGTGGGTAAAGATGCGCAACCTCTGCAGAGTGTAAAACTAGTATACTAGCCGTGCTCACGGTCATGAGCGGCTCGGACCCTCACATGATTAATTATGGAACTTAAATTCAATTTTACATTTGCATCGCATTTGGGATTATTTTACTATTACTGTTCTTTATTATTATTAAGGTTTGGTATTTGCTTACACTTAGTAATTGCTAATAAAATTTTGACCAACTTATAAAAGCAATGCTCAGCCTTAGCCTCTATTTCATTGATCAGCCTTACACTTCATGAACTCCCACCTTTGGTGAGTTCATGCCACATTATTCCCCACGACTTGTTGAGCTATGAACGTATGTGAGCTCACTCTTGCTGTCTCACACCCCCCCACAGGAGAAGAACAGGTGGTTGAAGAGGAGCCGCCTAACACTGAGGAGTTCGATCTGATCTAGGTGGCGTTTCTCAGTCGACATTGGCGCCGACGATCCTTAGTTCGTTTTATCTTTATTATTTTATTTTGTAATAAGACTTCCGCTATGTAATAAGTACTCTGATGTTTTATGACATTTATCTCTATACACTCTGTTATTATATATGTTGTCTTCTTGGCGCATGTATGAGATGCACCTGGCTTTGTTCCTTAAACCCGGGTGTTACAATAGCTATCCGTAGGGGGTAGACTCCAGGTGAGGCTAGCGCGCGGTCGGTTACGGCAACAGCATCGCGAGGTTGTGTGAGTCAGTTACAGTGGGATGAGATAACTGACTATGTGCGCTGACCAGGTAGTGGGAAACGGCTGACATAGGGCCTAGCTATCGGCAGGAAATAAAAAAATGTTGATGCAATAAGATGACGCAAGAGTGCATAGAGGCTAAGAAAATGTGATCGCGTAATCTGCTAGGTGGGTGGTGTTGGGCCGAGAGCTCTCTTTTTTCTTTTTATTGTTTTTTTTAGGTTTCTATTTCAATTCAAATTCATGTTTAATTTTGAATTTCACACTTTAATTTAGATACAGAAAACTAAATCCCAAAAATGAAGCAAATTATATTTGTTTTTTTATTCATTTAGTAAATTTTCTAAATATACAATTTACACACAAAGTTTTAGTTCAACTTTTAAACGCACAACCAAAACTCCACACATGAGTGCAAGGTTTATTTACTTCTTACTTTAATTAATGCCTCTAAATATAATATTGTGAAAGGGGATATTTACTTAAATAAATAGAAAATCCCCTAATTTATTTATTTTTCTGAATTTAATTTTAAAAGTCCCGTCTAGATTTGAGTCATCTAAATTTAATACCATCCTTATATATGAATACTCATTTAAATAAATGTTTATAGTGTATCATTTAATGAAATGAATAATCATTTAGTTGAATAGAAAATGTTTCTATTATTTCTTTTCTACATTAATTCTTGGTTTCGAAATTCAGTCCTCAAAATTCAAAGCTCAAGTACAATCTGAGATATTTCACTTTACTATTTTATTTCTTTATTTATTTATCTTATTTTTCCTTATACGAATTTGGGCTTTACAAATCCTACCCCCCTTAAAAAGAATCTCGTCCTCGAGATTTAGGAAGGACTAGGGAAAAGATGGGGAAATTCTATGCGAAGCTCTTCTTCTCTTTCCCATGTTGCTTCATCTTCTCCATGGTGACTCCATTGCACTTTGCACATCTTTATCACCTTATTTCTTGTAACTCAAGTCAAAGTATCAAGAATCTTAATAGGGTATTCCATATAAGTCAAATCTCCCTGAACACCGAGCTCTTCCATTGGTAACTGCTCCTGAGGGACACGGAGGCACTTCTTAAGTTGAGACATATGGAAAACATTATGCACATCAGATAGATTATCAGGTAACTCGAGTTGATAGGCCATCTCTCCAACTCGCCCAAAACAACTTTAAAGGGGTCCAATAAAACAAGGGGACAATTCGCCCTTGACTTTAAATTTCCTCATTCCACGAAGTGGTGACACCTTGAGGTACACATGATCACCTTTCTCATTTTCCAGTGGTATTCCTCTACTATCCGCGTAGCTCTTCTGCCTGGTTTGAGCTACCCTCAAATTCTCCTGAATTGTACGGACTTGTTCTTCTACTTCTTGAATCAGTTTAGGTCCAAAGAACTGTCTTCATCTAGTCTGGTCCAAAAATAGAGGAGTCCTGCATTTCCTGTCATACCGAGTCTCGAACGGTGACATCTTCAGACTGGCCTGGTAACTATTATTATATGAGAATTCAGCATAAGGTAGGCTCTTGTCCTAACCACTACCATGCTCAAGGGCACAAGCTCTCAACATGTCCTCCAATACTTGATTAGTCCTTTCAGTCTGTCCATCAGTCTGAGGATGGTAGGCCGAACGAAAATGCCACTTCGTATGAAAACTTTTCCAAAATCTTGAGGTAAACTGTGATCCTCTATCCAAAACGATCTTCTTCGGTACACCGTGTAGAGACACAATCCGAGCCATATATCACTCTACCAATTGAGATCCCTTATAAGTAGTCTTGACCGGAATGAAATGAGCCACTTTGGTCAATCTATCCATATTCACCCATATAGCATCATATCCTTTCTGGGTACGAGGCAATCCAGTAATAAAATTCATACCAATCTCTCCCCACTTCCACTCGGGTATCTTCAGTGGATGCAATAGTCCAGCTAGCCTCTGGTGTTCAGCCTTCACTCCTTGGCACACATCGCACATAACCACATGTGCAGCCACATCTCTCTTTAATCCATACCACCAATACTTCCGCTTCAAATCCTGATACATCTTAGTGCTACTAGGATGAACAGAATAATCTGAGTCATGGGCCTCCTTTAAAATAGTCTCACGAAGGCTTTCAATCTCCGGAACACATATCCTGTCCTTGAACCATATGGTGCCTTGCTCATCTTCCGTGAATTTTGGACCTCGACCTTCAGTAATCAGATCCTTAATCTCTTGTATTTTAGCATCATCAACTTGTCCTTTGTGGATTTCTTGCTCCAAGGTAGGTTCCACATCAATAGTAACTCCTTCAGTGTGAGCGACTATCCCAGGTTAAGTCTCCTGAAATCCTCAACAATCTCATCGGGTAGCTAGGCAACAACAGCTGAATGAACATGCTCGTTTTGACTCAAGGCATCTACAACCAAATTTGCCTTGCCCGGGTGATAGTGAATTTCCAAATCATAGTCCTTAATAAGCTCCATCAAATAGTGTTGCCTAAGGTTGAGATCCTTCTGAGTGAATATATACTTCAAACTCTTATGATCTGTGTATACTTGACACTTGGTTCCCATAATATAATGTCTCCAAATCTTAAGCGCATGCACAACGACTGCCAGTTCTAAGTCATGCGTGGGGTAGTTCAACTCATGTTTCCGCAACTGACGAGATGCATAGGCGATCACATGTCCTTCTTGCATGAGCACACATCCTAAGCCTTGGCCACATGCATCACAATAAATGTCAAATCCCTTCTGTAGATCTGGCATAACCAACACTGGTGGTGACATCAATCTTTTCTTTAATTGATCCAAGCTTTCTTGGCATTTCTCGTCCCACTTAAATTCTCTTCCCTTCTCCAGAAGCGAGGTCGTAGGCTTAGCGATCTTTAGAAAATCCTTTAATAAATATCCGATAATATCCTGCAAGTCCCAAGAAACTTCGGACCTCAGTAACTATAGTGGGTATGCTTCACACCACTATCTCCTTGACTTTAGCAGAATCCACTGATATTCCTCCATGATATATCCAAGGAATGACACCTCGTCAATCCAGAACTCGCATTTACTGTACTTGGCGTAGAGTTGACTATCTCGTCGCTTTTGTAGCACCAATCTCAGATATTTCTTGTGATCACTATCACTCTTAGAATAAATAAGAGTATCGTCGATGAAAACCACGACGAATCTGTCCAAATCATGAACACCTTATTCTTCAGATCCATAAAATAGGCTGGTGCATTAGTTATCCAA
Organism: Zea luxurians; assembly: GCA_029449295.1. Taxonomy (NCBI): domain Eukaryota; kingdom Viridiplantae; phylum Streptophyta; class Magnoliopsida; order Poales; family Poaceae; genus Zea; species Zea luxurians. Next base: position 45,153,362 of record JAOPSE010000005.1, on the reverse strand, counting down.
ATGACATAACGGTGAACTCATATAATCCATATCGAGTCGAGAAATCCGTCTTGGGAATATCTGATGGCCTAATCTTCATTTGATGGTAACCCGATCGGAGATCAATCTTCGAGAATACGCTTGCACTTCTCATCCGATTAAATAAATCCTCAATGCGGGGTAATGGACACTTGTTCCTCACAGTAACATCATTAAGGGATCTATAATCCACGCACATCTCTTGTGATCCATCTTTCTTCTGTATGAATTGAACTGGCGCTCCACAAGGTGAAGAACTTGGACGAATGTACCCAGCCTCTTGTAACTCTGTTAACCGCTTCTTAAGTTCTTTTAACTCTTCTACAGACATCATGTATGACTGTTTGGGAGTAGAAGTAGTTCCAGGTAAGAGATCAATGACAAACTCAACTTCCCTATCTGGTGGCATCCCTAATAACTCTTCTGGGAAGACATCCGGAACATCCTTAACCACACGGATGTTGACACCAACAAACTTCCCATCTACTAAGAATGTTGCTAGTCTGAAGGTGGTAGTTACTGCAACTTCAACTTCAAATCTTTGTCCTTTGGAACTAGTGAGTTCTACGGTTCCTTTAGTACAGTGTATATACTACCTTTGCCTTTCTTAACCATGACATACCAAGGATCAAATCTATACTGCTCTCTTCTAACAGTATAGGGGTAGCCCATCTGGGTTAGAAACACAGGGTAAGGAAGGAAGAATTGTAGACAAGGCGAGTAATTACGAGAAATGTTATTGCGGGGAATTTATTAGCTAAGTAGATTAGTGTGTTATCCACTGAAGCTAATACATTACCTTATGGTGGTACATGCTAAGATGCCCGTCTATACTATTTCAATCAATCAAAGAAGCAAATCAAGCATTGATCATCAGAACAATCAACCAACATTTTTAATAGAGAAAAGAAAAAAAATTAATTTCGTCTTAGGTTCCTATCTCTTAAAAAGTTCATAAATGTAGGATTCCAAGGTGTGAAATCCATCTTGTCTTAGAGTAGTAAAGGTAAGAATAATCAGAGTAGAATAACAAAAGGTGAGACAGGATCAAGATGAGATAAGTATATAATGAATCAGAGTAAGGTAAGTAGTGAAGGGTTTTGTCCATTTCTATCTAAGTTTCGTCCTACAGTCAACATTTCCTCTGATACCACTTCTGTCACACCCGGCTTTAAGGGACAAAGCCAGGTGCATCTCATACATGCGCCAAGAAGACAACATATATAATAACAGAGTGTATAGAGATAAATGTCACAATAATCAGAGTATTTGATACATAGCGGAAGACTTATTACAAAATAAAATAATAAATATAAAACAAACTAAGGATCGTCCTTGGCGCAGAAGTCAACTGGGAGACGACGACCTAGACCTCTCTCGAATACAGTGCAACATCCACCATGCGCCATCCAGTGGTACCTGTTCTTGACCTGTGGGGGGTGTGAGACAGCAAGGGTGAGCTCACACATGTTCATCGCTCAACAAGTTTTGGGGAATAATGTGACATGAACTCACCAAAGGTGGGAGTTCATGAAGTGTAAGGCTGATCAACAATAGGGGTTAAAGCTGAGCATTGCTTTTAAGTAGTTGGTAAAACTTTTATTAGCGGTTACTAAGTGTAAGTGAATACCAAACCATAATAAAATAATAGAACAAAATTAATAACAAATCCCATGCAAATGCAAATGACAAATTGAGTTTAGGTTCCATAATTTAATCATCGGAGAGTCCTGAGCCGCTCATGACCGTGAGCTCGGCTAGTATACCAGTTTTACACTCTGCAGAGGTTGTACCCTTTACCCACAAGTCGTGTTTCCCATGTCGCCAGGGTTAGCTAGGCCCTTAGACACTACCAAGGTGAATGGCTAGGGATCCACTACGAGGCCTTTACAAAGTTCCACTAGCTTCCGAAAACCCGCTACAGTTTATAGGAAGTTCCAATGCAGGGTTCTTGTCTGACCGCCATCGCAGTAAAATCAACCAAGGACCTCCCTACACTGACCACTCCCCTACTGCCCTTGCCCCTTTCGGGTAAGGTAGTCTTCCACTAGCTTTCCTAATTATTCAGCCAAGGGGTCCCATTCCTCCCTTGTGGTGGCACGTGTTTCTCAAGTTAAGCTCCATGTTCCAATTAACAATAATATAATGATCTTGACATGAACATAAATAGAATAACAAAATAACTAGAACATGGATGTAATAAATGATTATCCCAAAACCATATAAAGCAATAGCAAAAACTACCCATGTGATTCAGGGGCAAACAAGGTAATGAGATAAACAATCTAGGGTGACCTATTGGGTCCCATCAAAATTAAACCTATGCATGGTAAATGATTATAAAGAACATTATTGGGTAACAAAAGTGAATCAAGGGCACAACTTGCCTGGCACTTTAGATTCCAGGTACCAACTTGCTTTTCAGATGACACGCGTCCACGCGCTAGTCGTAGCAATACAAACAAACATGGTATAGATAAAATTAACAACACACCAAACATAATAACAAACTAAATAATGATAACCTACGCGTCTCTACGAGATCGTGGGAACGAAAACCACTAAAATCAGAGTTATGGTTATTAAGTTATGATTTTCTGAAGTTATTTAATGCCTAGAATAGAGTTATTCATATGAATAATTTTAAATCAAGTTTCATGGTTAGACAAAGATACCAGATGATAAACAAGATTTAAACAAAATAAATGCCACTGGAATGAATCAATTTGGAGTTATATATTTTAAGTTATGAATTTCCAGAGATTCTATGTGTTTTGTACAGAAATAATTAAGTGGTCAAGTTCAATATAATTTTCATACTAAAACAGAGTCATTAAGTGATAAACAATATTAATACAAAATTATAGAAATTGGAACGGGTCAATTCGGAGTTCATATGAATTTTCTATGATTTATACAAGTTCTAGCAATTGTTTATATACTAAAAATCAATTTTCCTAATTATTCCTTTATTTTTATTTCACTCTGCACTTCGCACAGAATTTAATCAAAGCCAGGGGGCTCGGCGCAATTAATCCTAAGACATAGACTACTACTACGTGGACTGCGGGTTGTTTTCGGGGAAACGTAAGGGCTCTTATGCAAAATGAACGCCACGAAAGGGTATCGGTGAATTCTGGTCGTTAGATGCAACCCTGAGGGCCACGATTAGATCTGACTTATAATGATTCAGCCAGCAACCAGAGCCGCCCGATTCACAATCTACGACCCTGGTTAGATCTTCATTACTCGAAACGGGCACGCGACGTGGACTGACCGATCCCGATCAGACGATCGCGGATGGTTGCGCGAAAGGGTACACGATGCCATAATCTATGGCGCCCAAACCCAATTGAACGGTCATCGCCTTTCTTCCCTGGCGCGACGCCCGTACCCAGACAACGACGCGCCTGACGGTGGACCCGCCCTGCGCTCACCAGCGCGCGCCGCAATGGCTAATTGGCGCGCAGATTTTTTTGAGCCCGCACTCAATCCACGCCTCTAATCGAAGCTCCCAGACCCACTACAACGCCCAACATCGGATGCATTTCCGAGCAGAGGAGAAAGAGTTACGAGAAAGAAGGATGGCTCACCGACGACGACGATGGGGCGACCACTGCGCAATCCGAGGCCATAACTGGTTGACCGACGAATAGCGCCGGTCCACTGGGCGCTCTCCAGACCCAACTCAAAGCCGGCCGATGGCGAGGACGCGGGGGCTTCCTACTCTCTCTCCCTCGGTCTGTCTCTCTCGGTCTTTCTCACTCTCTCTCGGCGCGCACGATAGCAGGCGGTGGCGCAGAACTTTGGTCGAAACGAAAAGGGGCTAAGCGCGGCGGCTCTTTTTATCACCATGACAGCGAAGTGGATCCGTAAGGATCGGCATGGCTACCCAGAATTTCGCACCGAAAATTGCTGGTCAGCCCATGGCGCCCATGGCGAAGGAGATAGCTATCCGTAGGGGGTAGACTCCAGGTGAGGCTAGCGCGCGGTCGGTTACGGCAACAGCATCGCGAGGTTGTGTGAGTCAGTTACGGTGGGATGAGATAACTGACTATGTGCGCTGACCAGGTAGTGGGAAACGGCTGACATAGGGCCTAGCTATCGGCAGGAAATAAAAAAAAATGTTGATGCAATAAGATGACGCAAGAGTGCATAGAGGCTAAGAAAATGTGATCGCGTAATCTGCTAGGTGGGTGGTGCTGGGCCGAGAGCTCTCTTTTTTCTTTTTATTGTTTTTTTTAGGTTTCTATTTCAATTCAAATTCATGTTTAATTTTGAATTTCACACTTTAATTTAGATACAGAAAACTAAATCCCAAAAATGAAGCAAATTATATTTGTTTTTTTATTCATTTAGTAAATTTTCTAAATATACAATTTACACACAAAGTTTTAGTTCAACTTTTAAACGCACAACCAAAACTCCACACATGAGTGCAAGGTTTATTTACTTCTTACTTTAATTAATGCCTCTAAATATAATATTGTGAAAGGGGATATTTACTTAAATAAATAGAAAATCCCCTAATTTATTTATTTTTCTGAATTTAATTTTAAAAGTCCCGTCTAGATTTGAGTCATCTAAATTTAATATCATCCTTATATATGAATACTCATTTAAATAAATGTTTATAGTGTATCATTTAATGAAATGAATAATCATTTAGTTGAATAGAAAATGTTTCTATTATTTCTTTTCTACATTAATTCTTGGTTTCGAAATTCAGTCCTCAAAATTCAAAGCTCAAGTACAATCTGAGATATTTCACTTTACTATTTTATTTCTTTATTTATTTATCTTATTTTCCCTTATACGAATTTGGGCTTTACATGATCCCTAAGAAAATGATACCGAATGGCTATGTGTTTAGTGCGGCTATGCTCGACGGGATTATCCGCCATCTTGATTGCACTCTCATTATCACATAGCAAAGGGACTTTGGTTAATTTGTAACCGTAGTCCCACAGGGTTTGCCTCATCCAAAGTAATTGCGCGCAACAATGGCCTGTGGCAATGTATTCGGCTTCAGCAGTGGAAAGAGCTACGGAATTTTGCTTCTTTGAAGCCCAAGACACCAAGGATCTTCCCAAGAACTGACAAGTCCCCGATGTGCTCTTTCTATTAATCTTACACCCCGCCCAATCGGCATCCGAATAACCAATCAAATCAAATGTGGATCCCCGAGGGTACCAATAGCCCAAACTTAGGAGTATAAGCCAAATATCTCAAGATTCGTTTTACGGCCGTAAGGTGAGATTCCTTAGGGTCGGCTTGGAATCTTGCACACATGCATACGGAAAGCATAATGTCCTGAGGACTTGTTAAAGACTCTAAATGCCCTTGTGTTTGAGTCATATCCTAGTAAAAAGCCTTCTACAGTTTTAGGAGCAAATTTAGATTTTCTACCTCTTTTGACAAGAATAAAACATTTGCTACCAAAAACTCTAAAATATGAAATATTTGGCTTTTTACCGGTTAGGAGTTTATAGGATGTCTTCTTGAGGATTCGGTGTAGATATAACCGGTTGATGGCGTAGCAAGCGGTGTTGACCGCCTCGGCCCAAAACCGATCCGGTGTCTTGTACTCATCAAGCATGGTTCTTGCCATGTCCAATAGAGTTTGATTCTTCCTCTCCACTACACCATTTTGTTGTGGGGTGTAGGGAGAAGAGAACTCATGCTTGATACCCTCCTCCTCAAGGAAGCCTTCTATTTGTGAGTTCTTGAACTCCGTCCCGTTGTCGCTTCTAATTTTCTTGATCCTTAAGCCGAACTCGTTTTGAGCCCGTCTCAAGAATCCCTTTAAGGTCTCTTGGGTATGAGATTTTTCCTGCAAAAAGAACACCCAAGTGAAGCGAGAATAATCATCCACAATAACTAGACAGTACTTACTCCCGCCGATGCTTATGTAAGCGATCGGGCCGAATAAATCCATGTGTAGGAGCTCCAGTGGCCTGTCACTTGTCATGATGTTCTTGTGTGGATGATGAGTGCCAACTTGCTTTCCTGCTTGGCATGCGCTACAAACCCTGTCTTTCTCAAAATGAACATTGGTTAATCCTAAAATGTGCTCTCCCTTTAGAAGCTTATGAAGATTCTTCATCCCAACGTGGGCTAGTCGGCGATGCCAGAGCCAACCCATGTTAGTCTTAGCAATTAAGCAAGTGTCGAGTTCAGCTCTATCAAAATCTACCAAGTATAGCTGACCCTCTAACACTCCCTTAAATGCTATTGAATCATCACTTCTTCTAAAGACAGTGACACCTACTTCAGTAAAGAGACAGTTGTAGCCCATTTGACATAATTGAGATACAGAAAGAAAATTGTAATCTAAAGAATCTACAAGAAAAAAATTGGAAATAGTATGGTCAGGTGATATAGCAATTTTACCCAATCCTTTGACCAAACCTTGATTTCCATCCCCGAATGTGATAGCTCGTTGGGGGTCTTGGTTTTTCTCATATGAGGAGAACATCTTTTTCTCCCCTGTCATGTGGTTTGTGCACCCGCTGTCGAGTATCCAACTTGAGCCCCCGGATGCATAAACCTACAAAACAATTTTAGTTCTTGACTTTAGGTACCCAAACGGTTTTGGGTCCTTTGGCATTAGAAACAAGAACTTTGGGTACCCAAACACATGTTTTGGAGCCCTTGTGTTTGCCCCCAACAAACTTGGCAACTATCTTGCCGGATTTGTTAGTAAGCACATATGATGCATCAAAAGTTTTGAATGAAATGTCATGTTCATTTGATGCATTAGGAGTTTTCCTCTTGGGCAACTTGGCACGGGTTGGTTGCCTAGAGCTAGATGTCTCACCCTTATACATAAAAGCATGATTAGGGCCAGAGTGAGACTTCCTAGAATGAGTTCTCCTAATTTTGCTCTCGGGATAACCGGCAGGGTACAAAATGTAACCCTCGTTATCCTGAGGCATGGGAGCCTTGCCCTTAACAAAATTAGACAATCTTTTAGGAGGGGCACTAAGTTTGACATTGTCTCCCCTTTGGTAGCCAATGCCATCCTTGATGCCAGGGCGTCTCCCATTATAGAGCATACTTCTAGCAAATTTAAACTTTTCATTTTCTAGGTTATGCTCGGCAATTTTAGCATCTAATTTTGCTATATGATCATTTTGTTGTTTAATTAATATCATGTGATAATGAATAGCATTGATATCAACATCTCTACATCTATCACAAATAGACACATGCTCATTGGTAGATGTAGAGGGTTTGCAAGAATTAAGTTCAACAATCTTAGCACGTAATATATCATTTTTATCTCTAAGATCAGAAATTGTAACATTGCAAACATCAAAAGTTTTAGCCTTAGCAATCAAATTTTCATTTTCTACTCTAAGGCTAGCAAGAGAAATATTCAATTCATCAATCCTAGCAAGCAAATCAACATTATCATCTCTAGGATTGGAAATTGAATCAATACAAACATGGGAATCAACCTTAGCAATTAATTTAGCATTTTCATTTCTAAGGTTGTCAATGGTCTCATGGCAAGTGCTTAGCTCACTAGACAATTTTTCACATTTTTCAACTTGTAGAGCATAAGCATTTTTAACCTTAACATGTTTTTTGTTTTCCTTAATAAGGAAGTCCTCTTGAGAGTCCAAGAGATCATCCTTCTCATGAATAGCACTAATCAATTCATTTAATTTTTCCTTTTATTCCATGTTAAGGTTGGCAAAAAGGGTACGCAAGTTATCCTCCTCATCACTAGCATTTTCATCACTAGAAGACTCATATCTAGTGGAGGATTTAGATTTAACCTTCTTTTTGCCGTCCTTTGCCATGAGGCACTTGTGGCCGACGTTGGGGAAGAGGAGTCCCTTGGTGACGGCGATGTTGGCAGCGTCCTCGTCGGAGGAGGACTCGGTGGAGCTCTCGTCGGAGTCCCACTCGCGGCACACGTGGGCATCGCCTCCCTTCTTCTTGTGGTACCTTTTCTTTTCTCTCCTCTTGCCCTTCTTGTCGTTATCCCTGTCACTGTCACTTGATAATGGACATTTAGCAATAAAGTGACCGGGCTTACCACACTTGTAGCAAACCTTCTTGGAACGGGATTTGTAATCCTTCCCCTTCCGTTGCTTGAGGATTTGGCGAAAGCTTTTGATGATTAAAGCCATCTCCTCATTGTCGAGCTTAGAGGCGTCAATTGGTTGTCTACTCGGTGTTGACTCCTCCTTCTTCTCCTCCGTCGCCTTAAATGCCACTGGATGTGCTTCGGACGTGGAGGGTTCATCAAGCTCGTTGATCTTCTTTGAGCCTTTAATCATACATTCAAAGCTCACAAAATTCCCGATTACTTCCTCGGGAGTCATTAGTGTATATCTTGGGTTGCCACGAATTAATTGAACTTGAGTAGGGTTAAGGAAAATAAGTGATCTTAAAATAACCTTAACCACCTCGTGGTCATCCCATTTCTTGCTCCCGAGGTTGCGCACTTGGTTCACCAAGGTTTTGAGCCGGTTGTACATATCTTGTGGCTCCTCCCCTTGGCGAAGACGAAAGCGACCGAGCTCCCCCTCGATCGTTTCCCGCTTGATGATCTTGGTGAGTTCATCACCCTCGTGCGCGGTCTTGAGTAGGTCCCAAATCTCCTTTGCATTCTTCAACCCTTGCACCTTGTATTCCTCCTTACTTAGAGAAGCGAGGAGTATGGTTGTAGCTTGAGAGTTGAAGTGCTCGATTTGGGCCACCTCGTCCTCATCATAGTCTTCATCCCCTACGGTTGGTACCTGTACACCAAACTCAACAACATCCCATATACTTTTGTGGAGTGAGGTTAGATGAAATCGCATTAAATCACTCCACATAGCATAATCTTCACCATCAAACGTTGGTGGTTTGCCTAATGGGACGGAAAGTAAGGGTGTATGTTTAGGAATGCGAGGGTAGCGTAGGGGATCTTACTATACTTCTTACGCTCTTGGCGCTTAGAAGTGACGGATGCCGCATCGGAGCCGGAGGTGGATGTTGATGAAGAATCGGTCTCGTAGTAGACCACCTTCCTCATCCTCTTCTTCTTGTCCCCACTCTGATGCGGCTTGTGGGAAGAAGATTTCTCCTTCTTCTCTTTGTGGTGAGAAGAAGATTTCTTCTCCTTCCCTTTGGAGTGTGAAGAAGACTTCTTCTCTTTGGAGGAGTCCTTCTTCTTCTCCTTCCTCTTGGTGCGGGACTCTTCCGATGAAGTACTCCCGTGACTCGTAGTGGGCTTGTCGCCGGTCTCCATCTCCCTCTTGGTGTGATCTCCCGACATCACTTCGAGCGGTTAGGCTCTAATGAAGCACCGGGCTCTGATACCAATTGAAAGTTGCCTAGAGGGGGGTGAATAGGGCGAAACTGAAATTTACAAATATAAACACAACTACAAGCCGGGTTAGCGTTAGAAATATAATAGAGTCCGCGAGAGAGGGTGCAAAACAAATCGCAAGCGAATAAGAAGTGAGACACGTGGATTTGTTTTACCGAGGTTCGGTTCTCGCAAACCTACTCCCCGTTGAGGAGGCCACAAAGGCCGGGTCTCTTTCAACCCTTATCCTCTCTCAAACGGTCCCTCGGACCGAGTGAGCTTTTCTTCTCAATCACTTGGAACACAAAGTTCCCACAAGGACCACCACAAGATTGGTGTCTCTTGCCTCAATTACAAGTGAGTTTGATCGCAATGAAGAATCAAAGAAAGAAGAAAGCAATCCAAGCGCAAGAGCTCGAAAGAACACAAGCAAATCTCTCTCACTAGTCACTAAAGCTTTGTGTGGAATTTGGGAGAGGATTTGATCTCTTGAGTGTGTCTAGAATTGAATGCCTAGCTCTTGTAAGTGGTTGGAAGTGTGAAAACTTGGATGCCATGAATGGTGGGTGGTTGGGGGTATTTATAGCCCCAACCACCAAACTAGTCGTTTGGTGGGGCTGTCTGTCGAATGGCGCACCGGACAGTCCGGTGCACACCGGACATGTCCGGTGCGACAGCCACGTCACCAGACCGTTAGGGTTCCGACCGTTGGAGTTCTGACTTCTGGGCCCGCCTGGATGTCCGGTGGCGCACCGGACATGTACTGTAGAGTGTCCGGTGCGCCAGTATGGGCGTGCCTGACTTCTGCGCGTGTTGGCGCGCATTTAATGCGTCCGCAGGTAGCCGTTGGCGCCGAAGTAGCCGTTGCCCCGCTGTTACACCGGACAGTCCGGTGTACACCGGACATGTCCGGTGAATTAAAGCGGAGCAGCCGTTGCAGTTTCCCGAAGCTGGCGAGTTTCGGAGGCCGCTCTTCCTTGGAGCACCGGACACTGTCCGGTGTACACCGGACAGTCCGGTGAATTATAGCCGGACAATGTCCGGTGAATTATAGTGGAGTTACTTCTGGATTTTCCCGAAGGTGACGAGTTTGAGTTGGAGTCCTCTGGTGCACCGGACATGTCCGGTGGTGCACCGGACAGTCCGGTGCGCCAGACCAGAGGTGCCTTCGGTTGTCCCTTTGCTCTTTTGTTGATCCCAATACTTGGTCTTTTATTGGCTAAGTGTGAACCTTTGGCACCTGTATAACTTGTATACTAGAGCAAACTAGTTAGTCCAATTATTTGTGTTGGGCAATTCAACCACCAAAATTATTTAGGAACTAGGTGTAAGCCTAATTCCCTTTCAGCCACTCCGGTGCGACTTGAAGCAGGGAGGTGATTCCTCCCTCTTCTTGTTGCCGGACTCTCCCGATGGAGCTTTCCCGTGGCTTGTGGCGGGCTTCTCGCCGGTCACCATCTCCTTCTTGGCGTGAGTTCCCGACATTACTTCGAGCGTTTAGGCTCTAATGAAGTACCGGGCTCTGATACCAATTGAAAGTCGCCTAGAGGGGGGTGAATAGGCAAATCTGAAATTTATAAAGTTTAAGCACAACTGCAAGCCGGGGTTAGCGTTAGAAATATAATCGAGTCCGAAAGAGAGGGCAAAAAACAAATCACAATCAAATAAGGTGGATGACACGGTGATTTGTTTTACCGAGGTTCGGTTCTTGCAAACCTACTCCCCATTGAGGTGGTCACAAAGACCGGGTCTCTTTCCACCCTTTCCCCCTCTCAAACGGTCACCTAGACCGAGTGAGCTTCTCTTCTCAATCAATTGGGACACTTAGTCCCCACAAGGACCACCACACAATTGGTGTCTCTTGATTTGATTACAAAGATCTCGGGAACAAGAAATGGGAAGAAGAAAAGCGATCCAAGCGCAAGAGCTCAAAAGAACACGGCAAAACTCTCTCTTCTAGTCACTATTGCTTTGAGTGGAATTGGGACTTGGAGAGATTTTGATTCACTCTATTTGTGTCTTGTATTGAATGCACTAGCTCTTGTATTGAGTGTGTTGGCTGAAAACTTGGATGCCTTGAAGTGTGGTGGTTGGGGGTATTTATAGCCCCAACCACCAAAGTGGCCGTTGGGGAAGGCTACTGTCGAAGGGCGCACCGGACAGTCCGGTGTGCCACCGGACACTGTCCGGTGCGCCAGCCATGTCACCCAACCGTTAGGGTTCGACCGTTGGAGCTCTGACAAGTGGGGCCACCAGACAGTCCGGTGGTGCACCGGACTGGTCCTGTTCACTGTCTGGTGCGCCTTCTGGCGCCTGCTCTGACTCTATGCACGCAATTCGCACTGTTCACTGTTCACTGTATACTTTTGCAGTTGACCGTTGGCGCTGTAGCCGTTACTCCGCTTGGCACACCGGACAGTCCGGTGCTACACCGGACAGTCTGGTGAATTATAGCGGAGAGGCTCCCCGAAAACCCGAAGCTAGCAAGTTGGAGTTGATCCACCCTGGTGCACCAGACACTGTCCGGTGGCACACCGGACAGTCCATTGCGCCAGACCAGGGCAGCCTTCGGTTGTCTTTTGCTCTTTTTATTTGAACCCTTTCTTGGACTTTTTATTGGTTTGTGTTGAACCTTTGGCACCTGTAGAACTTATAATCTAGAGCAAACTAGTTTGTCCAATTATTTGTGTTGGGCAATTCAACCACCAAAATCATTTAGGAAAAGGTTTGAGCCTATTCCCGTTTCATCACTAAAGTGTGGGTGTCCCCTGGAATTTTGTGTAGTTATTAATAAAGTTAGTTATTTAGTTGGGCAACCTTTTATTTCTGCTTTCCTCTTTATCTGAGAAGCAGTGTTTGGTTGTGTTGAAAGTCAGTGGAGATGCTTATTCGTTCAATGTTATGAAGACTTCTACATATATTTTCTTATGTTGAAAGACTGCAGGGTCAGGTCTGATGTGTGTATGCTTTCTACAAATGTCTGACAACAGGCACCAAGGTGGAAGGCGTGCCCATCCAGAGTAGCAGTCACCCTAGGATGAGGCACCCCAGCAGCAGTTGCGATGTCACACCCGGGTTTTAGGGGCACCAAGACCCGGGCGCGAACATAATCACCAGGTGTGCTGGGACCAAGTCTCACACATATGATGAATCATGGCACAGAATCGAATGTCACATCTTAACTATATAATAGGAGTTCTATACAAAATAAATAATTACATTATAAGGAGACAACGGTCCAGCAAACCAAAGTTGACTGGGAGACGACGACCTAGATCTCTCACGATCACATCACAGCATCCTCCATGCGCCTTATCCTGCGGTACCTGTTCTTGACCTGTGGGGGGGTGTGAGACAGCAAGAGTGAGCTCACATACGTTCATAGCTCAACAAGTTGTGGGGAATAATGTGCATGAACTCGCCAAAGGCGGGAGCTCACGTGAAGTGTAAGGCTTACCAAAGAGAATGGTTAGAGCTGAGCATTGCTTTTAAAGTTGGTCAAAATTTTATTAGCAGTTACTAAGTATAAGTAAATACCAACCCAATTAAATAGTAGAACAAAAGTAACATCATCACCTGCGATGCAATGCATATGACAAATTGAATTTAGTTCCATAAATTAATCATGTGAGGGTCCGAGCTGCTCATGACCGTGAGCACGGCTAGTATACCAGTTTTACACTCTGCAGAGGTTGCGCATCTTTACCCACAAGTCATGTTACCCATCTGCCAAGGGATCGCGACTTCCCATACACCTCTACCGAGGAGGCGAGGCAGGGTAACACTACGAGGCCTTTACAAAGTTCCACTAGCTTCAGAAAACCCGCTACAGTTTATAGGAAGCTCCAATGCAGGGTTCTTGCCTGACCGCCATCGCAGCAAAATCAACCAAGGACCTCCCTACACTGACCACTCCCCTACTGCCCTTGCCCCTTTCGGGTAAGGTAGTCTTCCACTAGTTTTCCTAATTAATCAGCCAAGGGCGTCCCATTAAACCCTTGTGGTAGCACTGTTTTCCCGGGTGGTCGCTCCATGTTCCAATTAACATAATGATCTTATCATGAACAGTAATAATAAATAGATAATAAAAGTGTGATCATGAATAATGTATCTTTATACCCAAAACCACATAAAGCACTAGCAAGTACTACCCAAAAAGTTCAGTGGTAAACAAGGCATAAAGATAGACAAACTAGGGTAACGTATTAGGTCCCATCAAAATTAACCTATGCAGATCATTATGATTAATTAGAACATGAGTGGGTAAAAGAAGTGATCAAGGGCACAACTTGCCTGGGACTTGAGATTCCAGGTACTAACTTGCTTTTCAGATGACCCGTGTCCTCACCGCTAAACGTAGCAATATAGACAAACATGTATAGGCAAAATTAACATCACACCAAACATAAGAATAAACTACGTAATAATAATCTACGCGTCGCTACGAGATCGTGGGTTCGAGAACCACTAAATTCGGTGTTATGGTTAAGAAGTTACGAATTTCTATAGATTTAGTAGTGGTGTACAAAAGAAATTAAGTACACAATTTTAGTTTAGATTTCATAACAAAATAAACTTACTAGGTGATAGACAATGTTAATACAAAATTATTGCAACTGGAATGGATGAAAAAGGATTTAAAATGAATTTTCTATGAAGTATTTAAGTTCTAGAATTATTTTGGTACTAGAAATTCATTTCTTAAAATCTTTTCCCTATTTTCTCGGATTCCAGGACTGCGTGCAGGATTTCAGAAAAGTGCAGGGTCTAATTCGAAAGACTCCCAAGGCTCAGGCTACAACTGGGGTGGACTGCGGGTTGAATAGTTTGAAGTGGAGGGTCTCTTTAAGAAAATACCCGGCCGAAGGGGTATTCTCGTGTCACGACCGCACGATCCGATTTGAGGGGTTCCGTTTAGATCAACAAGGGTATGAAACGGTATCCACCCACTATCCTTGGATCAAAGATCGATGGCTCGCAATCACCTAAACCACAGATCGAGTAAGGGCCCTAGGATTGCAGATCTACGGTCAGGCTTTTATCCGTCGAAGGGGTATCACATGGTCTGATCGACACCGTCCAACCATAGTTCAACGGCCATCAGCCATCGTCTAGCCTCCGATTTTTCCTCCCACGGCAGCGCCGCCCCCAAACGCGGTGGAGCATTGCCGGCACAGGGCGGCCCATGGCTCTGGTGCACTACTCCATAATCTGAAACGCTCTACACAAATCCGAATAGAAGGCGAACCTAGTAGTGATTTCCATACCTTGTTTTGGGATCACAGTATCTCTGTCCACGCACGGCGGCGGAATCAGATCTTCGACGAGCGATTCCAGTGGCCTGAAGCATAAATTTGCCTGGGCGATTCCCCGACTAGCATCTATGCGCCAAGGCGATCTCGCTAGACCGAATCTCAATCGCATGCCATCAATGGTTTGGTGGATATGCCCCCACGGCGGACCTCACTGCCCTCCATGTTCCCTCTACGCTTTTGCTTGCTTTCCTGGACGAGAGGCGCTGGCATGGTCTTATAGGCCGCTCCACGAAGATCACGGACGGGGGAGAGTGGTGAAGATCAGGTTGCGGAACCGACGACTGGCCCGCGCGATCTCCACGCGCTTCTGTTCGCATCGAGTCCGCAGCGTGGAGTAGGAATCGCGGTCTGTTGAGGAGGACGATTGAGCTGTCGAGGTGGCCCCATCAGACAGAGAGCCATGGCGGCGACAGAGTAAGGCACGATACGCGCAGTGTGGCCGGCTTGTCAGGAACAGAAGACACACACGCGAGCAGGGAGGCTGACACTGTGGGACCCGCCAGGCAGTGGCCATGAGCGGAGGACGCGGGTAGGGATGTACGGGGCGAAAGGCAGGTGTGTTCTTGGGCCGGGTGGATTTGGCCCATCCGGCCGAGGGGAGTGTTTTCTCTTTTTTATTTTTTTCACTTTCTAATCCCCTATTTTGTTTTCTGTTTTAAATTTTAAATTTATTGTTGGGGACTTGTTCTCAAATGCTTCGGGTTAAGAACAAGGCAACACGAAAAGTGTTAGGTGTAAAAATCCTTCGTCCTTCGAGACATTATGCCCCTTCGGGAATAATGAGTTTCGGACGAAGGTCACAAAAAACATACCTTCGTAAATATAACAAGTAACGATGAAGGGTGTATATAAAGCATGAAATATAATTTAGACATCATCATAGAATCATTTCTATTTTATTAACATGAGAAAATAGAAATGATTACAAATTACAAATGTACCTTCGGTCTTGAGAGAAGGTATAAAGTACAAGCGTGACGCAAAAGCGAATGCTCAGTCAGCGTGAACAGTACGGGAGTACTGTTCATCTATTTATAGACGTGGGACGCAGCCCACGTAAAATTACATCCATGTCCACTACATTTGTTAATGACTTATGAAAATCTGTCGAGGCCCATGCAGTCTTTTCATCTTTAAGTCGGTTCCCTTTTCTGCTATCGTGACGAAGCTTCCCCGCACACAGCTTCGGCTGCGCTCGTGCTTCGTCTGGTTCAGGCTTCGTCCTGGCCGTGCTTCGTATTCATAATTCTGAATCCGAGAATACCTATTCACATAATCCACTTGGAAAACATTGTCAAATCATGTTTTTGAGGACCTTCGGAGGACGAAGGCCCCCAACAGTAGCCCCTCGCAATATTAATTTGTTAATAATAAATTCAGATTGCGATATGGATGAAGGCCTTGAGCCGAAGGTCCGAAAAAACACCTTCCCTTTGCTAGAATAGCAACCTTCACTGACAAGCGGGACCTTTCAATTGTCAACGCCCTGGGCGTATAAATAATATCGCACCGCAAACTCATTTGGTACGCACACTTGCCATCTGCTTCGGCCCACTAAAATTTTTAGCTCTTGCACTAAGATTTGCTGGTCTTTTTGATTTTGAAGCTTCGGCATCGGGAACAATTTTTTAGTGTTTCCGAAGATGTCTGAAGGCAAGAAGATCCCTGCTGAGACGAAGCTGAGTCTTGAGGAGGAGAAGAATCTGGGGTTCCTGATAGCGATGGCAGAGACGAATACAGAGAAAATCACCAAGGAGATTCTCGAAGGTTTATCTGAAGATACTGGTGACAGCGACAGCTATGATGTGGAGAGTGGTGGTGAAGAGGCCGAAGATCGTCCATGGCGGCCAAGCCACACGGTTTTCGGGAAAACCACTATCAAGCAGAGCCATATTGATAATATGAGGGGGCGGTACTTTCGAGATTTATCTATTGTGAGGGCTGACGCTGGAGAAAAGACTTCTCCCACTCCCGAAGAAGATGAAGTTGTGATTTTCCGAAGCTTTCTCAAGGCTGGGCTTCGATTCCCCCTGAGCAACTTTGTTATTGAGGTACTGAAAACATTTCAAGTCTACCTTCATCAACTTACTCCTGAAGCTATTATTAGAATGGGGATTTTTGTCTGGGCTGTGAGAAGCCAAGGTTTGGAACCAGACGCTAAAAGTTTCTGCGACATTCACGAGTTATTGTACGAGACGAAACCCTGGGGAAAAGAGCAATATCACAACAATTTTGGGTGCTACAGCTTCGGCGCCCGCTCCGGGTCAAGCTGCCCTGTGCCAACCTTTCGGAAGAGGTGGCCCGGAGCCTGGATGACTGAATGGTTTTATGTGAAAAATGACCTAACAGCGCAAGATAATGTCAAAAGTATCATTATGCACCCAATCTGGCAACGCTTCGGACTTCGAAGGCCGAAGGTTGAAATGGATGAGGCAGCCGAAGAGTGCCAAAGAGCCTTCGGTGTAGTTTGCTCCTTTATTGGGACAAGGGACTTAGTCCAAGAGCACATTGCCTTCAGGGTATGGCCACTTGCAGAAAAATGGGAAATGCCGAAGGATACTATCAAAGAGTCCGACGAAGGCGGACTGGTCAGACTGAAGTACACATTCAAATATGCAGATAAATTTATTGAACCTGATGACGACTGGTTGAAAAGCATTGAAACATTAAGTGACGAACTGCTTGGGGCATATTCGAAGGCTGAGAACACTGCGTTATCAGCAGCCTTCGGAGGCCGAAAAAAGAAGAGACTCAACCGGGTGTTTGATGCAGTTGGGTTCTTTTACCCTGATTATCGTTATCCCATTCGAGGGCAAAAAAGGAAAAACACAACCTCTGCAAAAGAAGAAGCTGCAACTGCTCTTAGCGAGCCAGAACCGAAAGGAAAGAGGGTAAAGGTCCTCGCACACCGGCCACGCCATATTGAACCAGCTTCGGTGCCTGAGTTCACCGGAGAAACTTCTTCGGCCGCCAAAGCTGAACAGCCAACCGTGCTGCCGGAAATTGCAGAGATGGCCGAAGCGCCATCCACAGAAAAAATGATAGAAGCGAAAAAACCGACTAAGGAAAAATCATCAGAAGTTTTGAGTCCTGCAGCAAATGTCGAAACAGCAAAAAACCAAAAGGGGTCAACGGTGACCCCAAAAAGGAAAAGAATGGTAAACGTACTAGATGTCTTGGAGACAATTAAGTCTTCAAGCACAACTCCGAAAAAGAGTGTTGAAATTGCTGAAGCTTCTACTGAAGCTTCAACGCGACAGGCTGAAGCTGAAGCTGGGCCTTCAGAGCCCTTCAAGGAGCAAACTTTGGAAGCCGAAGCAATAAAAATACCAGATCCAGTTTTAGTTGAAGAAACTGACACTGCCATCCCCGAAGCGCCTGCCAGCATATGCGACTACATCATACGACATGCTTCGGGGAAAAAAACTATCTGAGGAAGAAACTCATGAAGCTAACCATTATGCGAAGGAGCTAAAATATCCGAAGGGGGCAGTAATATTCAATGGGACGAATGAAGATGACTTCTTATACTGCCTGCCTGACAACAAAGAGCTATCTGTCTGCCGAGAGATGGCCAAAAGTATTGGTTTCCCGAAGCTTGAATCTGGATTGTGCGCCATGACGAAAGAAGATCTCGCAGACAGTCTTGCGTACAACAGCCTAAAGGTATGAGAGTTAAACGCTTGAAAAAACCCCCTTTTTTTCTCTTTTTTTTTAACTCATTCCTTTTTTCTTATACGGATTCTTTTTTCGTATAGGGCCTGATCCTAAGCAACGCACTAAGAGCCCAAAAAAGCGCCGAAGATGAGAGTTACGAAATTGCGTTTAATAATTTACGCTCCGAAGTTATCAAATTGAGAAACGAAGCTTTGGAAAAAGATAAAATTCTGCTTACACTGGTAGATAAAGTGAAGAAAGACGAAGCTGCTTCAAAGGCCCAGGCCGAAGCTCAAAAACGCGAGATTAAAGATCTTCAGAAACAGCTGGCTAGAGCTAAAGAGGAGCGCGTGCTTGAGGAAACAAAACGAGAACTCAGCGATCATATGGTCAACAAATTGGAGTTAAGAGTTAAAGAGCTTCGTGCATCTCAGGGAAAATGTTATGTTAAATCTATAGAGTGCGTGAATAAAATTAAAACCAGCTTCGCCAGCGTGGGCGCCTTTTCCAGCGAAGAGAATTTCTCTCGAGGCAATCCCGAAGGTCCATTGGAATGGATTAGTCACGAAGCAGAAGCCTTCGAGGAAATCCTGAGCAGTCGCGGTGATATCTGCGCTTTTTCGGGCGCCAGAGGAATTGCTTCTGTCTTAGAGAAAAAAGGTTGCGAGCATGTAAAATTTCTAGCTCAGTCCGAAGCTACCTTATCTTGCGAAGACATCAAGGACCCCTCGGCCGAAGTAAGCGTGGTTGGTGGCAAATTTTTT
The DNA here is from genome assembly GCA_029449295.1 of Zea luxurians. Classification (NCBI taxonomy): domain Eukaryota; kingdom Viridiplantae; phylum Streptophyta; class Magnoliopsida; order Poales; family Poaceae; genus Zea; species Zea luxurians. The sequence continues at coordinate 45,134,298 of JAOPSE010000005.1, read as the reverse complement.
ACTGATATCTGGAACGACGGCGGCCGAGGAATGGCACAAGAAATTATCCAAAGGAGCGAAAGAGGCATCCACGATGCTAGGAAAGTGGCAGAAGCTGCCGAAAAAAGTACGGAGCCCGAAAGGCAATTAGGTATTAATTAGTCGTTCTTATTGTGTTGTAATTTTTGTTTCAAACTCTGCTCACAGTTTGTAATAGTAATGAAGAAATGTTCTCTTCCCTCAGAAGTTGCTGGGTCGACTGCCGACCCCCACACAAAAGTGGACGATGAAATTAAAGAAATGGCCGAAGCTATTATGGACAAAGTTGTTGATCAACTTCTAAATGAAGCCGCCGAAGCAGTACTAAAAGAAGACTAAATGCTATTTAGAAAAAACATTTAAATTGTGATCTATGTAATATTTTGTACATTTGGATGTAATATACAAGTTTCTTTTCATTATTCAATTCTTTACGATGCATGAAACTCTACCTACATACCTTTTTGAGCCTTCGGCGAAAAAACACCTTCCCTTCTTTTCATGCTTCGTGAAGAAGACATTCTCCGTTAAAATTATTCTGATGAGACATGTTCATGCTTCATGATAACATTCTCCGAAGCTATACGATTTCGATACTGCACTGATGAAGCTTGTCCATGCTTCGTAAAAACAGCCTCCGAAGCTATTTTCCGAAGATTATCATTGCATTCCCTCGTGACTGTGCACAATTTGCACTTTCTCAAATCATTCTTCCGAAGGTTAATACTGTGTACCCTTCTTTTGCCGCGTGCAACATGATGTATGATGCTTATGCTATGCGAAATGATGTGATGATGTTATGTTATGCAAATGACGTCTGTTCCGAAGATACACACAAAATACATTCGCAAGCTCTGCATTCCCTTAGGAACGTCTTTGGAGCTTCTTCGTCTTTTACTTAGACGGTATAAGCTCTGCATTCCCTTAGGAACGTCTTTGGAGCTTCTTCGTCTTTTACTTAGACGGTATAAGCTCTGCATTCCCTTAGGAACGACTTCTGAGCAGAAAACTTACACTGCGCTCCCTTTGGAACGGCTTTTTGTGACTTCGTGAACTTACTCTGCGTTCCTTAGAACGACTTTCTGTTACTCCGAAGGATTTTTAATACTTCGAAGGTCCTCCTTGTTAATACAAAAACTTCATCAACTGATTTTCCTCGTGGAAAACAGCGAAATTATTACATGGAAACCATCAATGTTTTTTGCTACAGAGAATAGAACTGAATGAAAAAGACTGCTGTCAAAGGTAGGATATGTGTCAATAAATGTGCTTCGACTCTGGCACAGTACTGTTTACTGTGCGAGCTTCGGATTGTTCTCTGAAGTCCCTTTGATGTGGAGGATATTGACTCCCTTCTGGCTGCTGGCCTTGTTGCAGCGGAGGTGGAGGCGGGGGCTGTTGCCATGAAGCTTGAGGTTGACTTGCTGAAGCTACAGAAGCTGCAGGATGGTTGCCCACATACTCCGGGATGTAAGGCTGATGGTACGAAGCGGTATGCATGACCTGCTTCGGCTGTCCCTGTTGCGCTGCAGCTTCTGCCAGCTCCTTTTGTTTCTGGATGGTAACATGGCACATCCTGGTGGTATGGCCCTTGTTCTCACCGCAGAATAAGCAAAATGTCCTCCTTGGTTGATCTCCAAATCTCCCGCCGAAGCCCCTGGCGCCTCTGCCTCTTGGAGCTGGTGGCCGAAAGAAAGCTTGCTGCTGCGCCGAAGCCTGTGAGGAGCACTGCGGCCTGTTCTGCTGATTCCCCTTGTCACCATTTTGAGTGTTGTGGATGGACCTGACATGCCTCGGATAGAAACGTCCCCCGAAGCCCCTGGTCATCTCAGAAAATCTGAAGGCTTCCTCCCTTCTTTGGCGAAAGTCATTATCAGCCCGAATGTACTCGTCCATCTTTTGGAGTAGCTTTTCCAGCGTCTGAGGAGGCTTCCTAGCAAAGTATTGGGCTGCAGGTCCAGGACGAAGCCCCTTGATCATAGCTTCGATAACAATTTCATTGGGCACCGTTGGTGCCTGTGCCCTCAAACGCAAGAACCTTCTGACATATGCCTGAAGGTATTCTTCATGATCCTGAGTGCACTGAAACAAAGCTTGTGCAGTGACCGGCTTCGTCTGAAATCCTTGAAAGCTGGTTAACAACATATCCTTCAGCTTCTGCCATGAGGTGATTGTCCCTGGTCGAAGGGAGGAGTACCAGGTCTGAGCAACATTCCTGACGGCCATAACGAAAGACTTCGCCATGACTGCAGCATTGCCCCCATACGAAGACACTGTTGCTTCGTAGCTCATCAGGAACTGCTTCGGGTCTGAGTGACCGTCGAACATGGGAAGCTGAGGTGGCTTATAGGATGGAGGCCAAGGTGTAGCCTGCAGCTCAGCGGACAAAGGAGAAGCATTATCGAAAACAAAATTTCCCTGATGGAAATTGTCATACCAGTCATCTTCGTTGACGAAGCCCTCCTGATGAAGGTCTTTCTGCTGAGGCCTCCTGTTTTGCTCATCATGGGTAAGATGGCGGACTTCCTCAGAGGCTTCGTCTATCTGCCGCTGCAACTCAGCTAGCCGGGCCATCTTCTCCTTCTTCCTTTGCACTTGTTGATGTAGGATCTCCATATCCCTGATTTCTTGGTCTAGCTCTTCCTCCTGAAGCGTCGGGCTGACAGCCTTTCTCTTCTGGCTTCGGGCCTCCCGAAGGGAGACGGTCTCCTGGTTGTGGTCCAGCGGTTGCAGTGCTGAAGCCCCAGTCGCTGAAGCTTTCTTCGGCGCCATAGCGAAGGTCTATAGCTTCCGAAGGTGTTCAAAAGAGCTCGAAGTGGAAGTGGGTTCACCGGAGGTGGGCGCCAATGTTGGGGACTTGTTCTCAAATGCTTCGGGTTAAGAACAAGGCAACACGAAAAGTGTTAGGTGTAAAAATCCTTCGTCCTTCGAGACATTATGCCCCTTCGGGAATAATGAGTTTCGGACGAAGGTCACAAAAAACATACCTTCGTAAATATAACAAGTAACGATGAAGGGTGTATATAAAGCATGAAATATAATTTAGACATCATCATAGAATCATTTCTATTTTATTAACATGAGAAAATAGAAATGATTACAAATTACAAATGTACCTTCGGTCTTGAGAGAAGGTATAAAGTACAAGCGTGACGCAAAAGCGAATGCTCAGTCAGCGTGAACAGTACGGGAGTACTGTTCATCTATTTATAGACGTGGGACGCAGCCCACGTAAAATTACATCCATGTCCACTACATTTGTTAATGACTTATGAAAATCTGTCGAGGCCCATGCAGTCTTTTCATCTTTAAGTCGGTTCCCTTTTCTGCTATCATGACGAAGCTTCCCCGCACACAGCTTCGGCTGCGCTCGTGCTTCGTCTGGTTCAGGCTTCGTCCTGGCCGTGCTTCGTATTCATAATTCTGAATCCGAGAATACCTGTTCACATAATCCACTTGGAAAACATTGTCAAATCATGTTTTTGAGGACCTTCGGAGGACGAAGGCCCCCAACATTTATAAATCTCCAAATTCAAATTTTCATTCAAACATGCTCATACAAAACAAAATTTCAACATGAACTACATTTATATTTATTTTATTTGCTATTTTAACTATTTTAATTCCCTTACTTGAGTATGCACAAAGTAAAGGAAATAATTCCTAAAACACTTTTATATAAATTCATGTATTTATTTATTTTATTATTATATTTTAACTTATACTAATTTTAGGGCTTTACATGAGACCACCACCCCAATGATAATCGAGCATATGTTTTTGATACAGACTCAGGCAGTCCAAGCGATTGGTCAGACCCTAGCAGCCATGCAATAGGTGCAGCAGCAGCAGCCTCAACCTCAGCCTCAACCGCAAGTGTAGATGCCGCAGATGCTGAGAGACAAGCGTGCGGAGTTCATGAGAGGTCATCCCCTTGTGTTTTCCCACTCTGCAGACCCCATGGACACTGAATATTGGCTGCTCACAGTGGAGCGGGAGCTGCATACCGCTCAGTGCAATGACCGAGAGAAGGTTATGTATGGTCCCCGTCTGCTAAGGGGAGCAGCCCAGTCCTGGTGGGAGTCCTACCTCGCCAACCATGCCGACCCCGAAGCTATCACCTAGGAGGAGTTTAGAAACAACTTCCGCTGGTACCACATTCCTGAAGGATTGATGATAGTGAGGAAGTAAGAATTCCTAGCACTGAAGCAAGGCCCCCTGTTTGTCAGTGAGTACAGGGACAAATTTCTGCAACTATCTCGTTACGCACATGAGGATGTCAACACTGATGCCAAGAGGCAGTACATGTTTCTGAGAGGTTTGGTTGATCCCCTTCACTATCAGCTGATGAACCATACCTTCCCTACCTTTCAGCACCTGATTGACAGAGCAATAATGACTAAGAGGAACCACCGAGAGATGGAAGGCCGGAAGCGCAAGATTGTGGACCGCAAGACGGGAGCAGCAGTCGTCCCCGTTTCTCCGGAAATCCACCCCAGCAGTTCAAGCAGAGTCATCCTCAAGGACACCAGCATCAACATCAAAACTAGCATCCGCATCAACAATAGTTCTAGAGGCAATTCCCTCAGCAGCAGCAGCAACAATAGTACCGTCAGCACAACCAACAAGGAGGAAACCAATATCAGAGGCAAAGCAGCCAGACACCTTGCCTTCCTGCCCCAGCAACCAACCAGAACAACTAGATAGCCCCAACGCAAGGAGGAGGCCGAGGATGTTTCCACTGTGGGGAACAAGGCCACTGGGTGTCTTATTGCCCAAAGAAAGCAGCTCAGCAGCAACCAGTTTCCAACACCCCAGCAAAAAAAGGGGCTCCACAACAAGCATCAGGAGTTTGTGGCCAGGCCTACAACCGTGGAAAGGTGAACCACTTGGAGGCCAAAGAAATCCAGGATGAACCAGATGTGGCAGTAGGTATGTTTCCAGTCGAATCCCATCCAACAAAAGTACTATTTGATACTGGTGCCACATGTTCATAAGCCATTCTCAATGTATTGTGATGCTTCGTACACTGGTCTAGGATGTGTGCTAATGCAAGAAGGGAGAGTAGTGGCGTACTCGTCCTGAGAGCTGAAGAATCATGAGAGGAATTACCCCACACATGACCTAGAGTTAGCAGCAGTGGTTTGTGCATTGAAGACCTGGAGGCACTACTTATATGGGCAGAAGTGTGATATTTACATGGACCACAAGAGACTTAAGTATATATTCACCCGATCAGAGTTGAACATGAGGCAACGAAGATGGCTGGAATTAATTAAAGACTATGAGTTGGAGATACATTATCACCCAGGCAAAGCTAATGAGGTTGCAAATGCTTTGAGTAGAAAAAGTCAAGTTAACATGATGTTCGCTCATCCGATGCCATATGAGCTAGCAAAGGAATTTGACAGACTGGGTTTCGGATTTCTAAACAACACACGGGGAGTGACAGTTGAGATGGAACCCACTCTAGAATGAGATATCAAGGATGGACAGAAAGATGATGAGAAGATTAATGAAATTCGGCAGCTGATCCTAGATGGAAAAGGCAAGGATTTCTGGGAAGATGCAGAAGGCATAATATGGTTTAAAGATAGGTTGTGCGTTCTCGACATCAAGTCGATTCGGGAGTTGATTCTCAAGGAAGCTCATGAGGCAGCTTATTCCATACACCCTGGCAGCGAGAAAATGTACCAAGATTTGAAGAAAAGATTCTGGTGGTACGGTATGAAAAGGGAGATCACGGATTATGTTGCCATATGTGACAGTTGTCAGAGAATTAAGGCGAAGCATCAAAGACCCGCATGATTGTTGCAGCCGTTGCAGATTCTTCAATGGAAGTGGGATAAGATTGGGATGGACTTTATAGTCGGTTTGCCTCACACTCGAGCCGGTTATGACTCCAACTGGATAGTAGTGGACCACTTGACAAAGGTGGCTCATTTCATACCAGTCAAGACCACCTATAATAGTGCAGTGTTGGCAGAGTTATACATGTCCCGGATTGTATGCTCGCATGGAGTACCAAAGAAGATAATATCAGATCGGGGAACCCAATTTACTTCTCACTTTTGGCAGCAGTTGCATGAAGCCTTGGGCATGCATTTGAAGTTTAGTTGATCGTATCACCCAGAGACAGATGGTCAGACTGAGAGAACCAACCAGATCCTTAAAGACATGTTGAGGGCTTGTGCTTTGCAGGAAAAGTTAGATTGGGATAAAAGACTACCTTATGCAGAATTCTCCTACAATAACAGCTACCAAGCTAGTTTGAAGATGTCACCGTTCTAAGCACTCTATGGGAGAAATTGTCGAACTCCATTGCACTGGGACTAGCCAGGCGAAAAGCAGGTGTTCGGTCTAGACATTTTGCTTGAAGCCGAAGAGAATATCAGAATGGTCTGAGAGAATCTCAAGACAGTACAGTCTAGACAACAAAGTTATGCTGACACCATAAGAAGAGAGCTGAGTTTCGAAGTGGGAGATTATGTCTACCTTAAGGTGTCACCCATCAGAGGAATCAAAAGTTTCGGAGTCAAGGGCAAGCTAGCACCTTGATACATCGGATCGTACCAGATTTAGGCAAGACGTGGAGAAGTGGCATACCAACTCAGCCTACCGGAAAGTCTATCAGCAGTGCATGATGTGTTCCATGTGTCTCAGCTGAAGAAGTGTTTGCGAGTGCCAGAGGAGCAATTGCCAACCGAGTATCTCGAAGTTCAAGAAGACCTGACATATATCGAGAAGCCAACTCAAATCCTAGAGAAAGCAGTCAGAGTCACTCGAAGAAGCACCATCAAAATGTGTAAAGTCAAGTGCGGCCATCATTCAGAGGAAGAAGCAACATGGGAAAGAGAAGATGATCTAAAAGCTAAATATCTCGAGCTCTTTGCTAGCCAACCATGAATCTCTAGGGCAAGATTCTTTTAAGGGGGATAAGTTTGTAACACCCTGAATTTGGGGGTATAAAAATTTCTTCTCTAATGCCTACCAAATTCAGGTGTTACCTCTTGTTTCTCTCTCTAGTTTTCTTCTCTATTCTTTTTATTAGAATTATGTCCATTAGGTGGGAGATTAATTATTTCTTTACTATATCAAAACCTATATGAGTCATGGGATGTTGCATCATGTTAAGCCTAAATTATTCTTTTGTTTGATGCACATGTTTGAATTATTTGAATTTGAATTTGGAGCAGGTTTGAATTTGAATTCAAAAGAAGAAAATAAAAGGAAAAGGATTAGAAATTCAGGAATAAAGGAAAAACTCAAAGAAGCCCGAAGTCCTCTCCTTCCCTTGCCTTTTGGCCCACTCGGCCCACCTAGCCGCTCGCCTGTCCCCACGCGCGCCTGCGCCCGCGGACAGGTGGGTCCCACCTGTCGGCACCGCTCCCCGCTCGCCCACGCGCACTCACTCGCTCCCTCTCTCTCTGCCTAGTGGGACCGCCACGTCAGCGTTGTTCGCCAGCTCGCCCGCGAGCTCCCTCGCTCACTCATGCCCCCTCGTCAGACCTGTCTCCTCCCCTGCAACCGCGCACTAGGTGAACACCCCATGCCCCCCTCAGCTCGCCCATGCCCCTCATTCTCTCTCCCCTGCCCTTGCGCTCACTCAGCCCGCAGCGCCGCTCCCACTGTTGCTCCGCCGTTTCGCCGTCATCGTCGGGTCTCTATAGTCGCCTCGGCCACGGTGAGCTTCGTCGTAGCTTTGCACACTGGGAACTTGCGGTGGTTTTCCCTTCGATCGAACCCTCTGTCTGGTCCACGTCTAACCCCACCTCTACGCAGACCAGTTGATATTGCAAGGGTCCAATCAAACCGTCCAGAAAAAGCTCCTGCTTTTGCTCATCATCCTCAACATCTCTAGGAGCATATCGAGATAACTGGATGAATTTGTCCCTATATTCACTCACGGACATACTTCCTTGCTTGAGGGAGAGAAACTCCTTTCTCTTAATCTTCATGAGTCCAGCAGGAATATGGTAATTCCTGAATTGTGTGGAGAATTCTGCCCAGGTAATTGTATCGACAGCAGCATGAGCAGCGTAGTACGCATCCCACCAATCTGCAGCAGGACCAGCAAGACGACCTGATGCGTAGAGTACTTTCTCTCGGTCCGAGCACTGAGCTATGTTGAGCATCTTCTCTATAGACTTTAGCCAGTCATCAGCTTGTAGTGGATCCGTGGAGTTGGAGAAGGTTGGTGGTTTGTGGCTCATGAATTCCCGATGCTTATCTCGGGGTGGAACTGGTGGTGGAGGTGGAGGCAATGGCACCTGTTGCTGTTGCTGCTGTTGTTGAAGTTGTTGTTGCAGCTGCTGTTGTTGCACCCTTCTCTCCTGGCGTATCTCTTCCCGCTCTTGGTGCATCTCCCGACGTGCATCCTCTCTTTCCTGGCGCATTTCCTGGCGTTCTTGCTGCATTTGGGCGCGCATATCTGCCATAGTGTCAGCCATTTGCTGCATCATCCTCATTTGAGCTGCAATCAGTGGGTCAACTCCGCCTGGTGGAGGATTAGGAGGATTCATCTCTGCTGGCTGTGGCTGGGGTTGTCTATATATCCGCCGAGTGTGTCGATTAGGAGGTAAATCAATTCCACCACCCCGCCTAGTATTGACCATCTGAGTTAGATACATATGGTAAGATAGTTTTGCAAGGGAATCATTTGGTAGGCGGAATGAATGAGCTAATAGTTGGTTATGTACTGAAGATTCTTTGGTAGGGCTTGACCAGATATTTTATGTCAAGACTAGGGTATCTAGTTGTACGAGGTGAATGTCCAAAGGTAAGATAGAATATGTCAAGATGAATTAGATACGAAATACTATATTTTTTTATTTTATTTTTTTTATTTTTTTCTAAGGGGGATAATCTAGATTGTCTAGTTATCTTATAAATTCTATTTATGTTTATATGTATATGCAGATGTAATTATGGACATTACTCCACAACCCATCACAATCAATCAAAGATCCAAATCAGACAAGTATCATAAGAACAAGCACTCAAGCGTATAAATACCTACAAAAATAGTTTTGTTTTTGTTCCTAAGATTAGTTCTCCTATTCCTAAAATCACTTTAGGCACACGATTTCAAAGTGTGAAATCCACATTTGTCTTTGGAAGCAGAAAGGTAAGAGTAATCAGAGTAAAGCGGAAATAGATGAGAAAAGATTAAGAGAAGTTTAGAAAGAATCAGAGTAAGGTAAGTAAAGAATGGTTGTCCAGTTCTATCTAGGTTTCGTCCTACAGTCAACATTCCTCTGATACCACTTCTGTCACACCCGGGTTTTAGGGGCACGAAGACCCGGGCGCGAACATAAACACCAGGTATGCTGGGACCAAGTCTCACACATATGATGTATAGTGGCACAGGATCGAATGTCACATCTTTATATATAATAGGAGTTCTATACAAAATAAATAAATAATTACATTATAAGGGGACAACGGTCCAGCAACCCAAAGTTGACTGGGAGACGACGACCTAGACCTCTCACGAACACATCACGGCATCCTCCAAGCGCCTCATCCAGCGGTACCTGTTCTTGACCTGAGGGGGGTGTGAGACAGCAAGAGTGAGCTCACATACGTTCATCGCTCAACAAGTTGTGGGGAATAATGTGCATGAACTCGCCAAAGGTGGGAGCTCACGTGAAGTGTAAGGCTTACCAAAGGAGATGGTTGAAGCTAGGCATTGCTTTTAAAGTTGGTCAAAATTTTGTTAGCAGTTACTAAGTATAAGTAAATACCAACCCAATTAAATAGTAGAACAAAAGTAACAACCTCACCTGCAATGCAATGCATATGACAAATTGAATTTAGTTCCATAATTTAATCATGTGAGAGTCCGAGCTGCTCTTGACCGTGAGCACGGCTAGTATACCAGTTTTACACTCTGCAGAGGTTGCGCATCTTTACCCACAAGTCGTGTTACCCATCTGCCAAGAGACGGCCAATCCCATACACCTCTACCGAGGAGGCGAGGCAGGGTAACACTACGAGGCCTTTACAAAGTTCCACTAGCTTCAGAAAACCTGCTACAGTTTATAGGAAGTTCCAATGCAGGAATCCCTTGCAGGACCGCCATCGCAGCAAAATCCTCCCGAGGGCCTCCCTAACAGGAATCCCTTGCAGGACTGCCATCGCAGCAAAATCCTCCCAAGGGCCTCCCTACACTAACCACTCCCCTACTGCCCTTGCCCCTTTCGGGTAAGGTAGTCTTCCACTAGCTTTCCTAATTAATCAGCCAAGGGCATCCCATTAAACCCTTGTGGTAGCACTGTTTTCCCGGGTGGTCGCTCCATGTTCCAATTAACATAATGATCTTATCATGAACAGTAAATAACAAATGATAACAAAAGTGTAATCATGAATATTGTATCTCCATACCCAAAACCACATATAGCACTAGCAAGTACTACCCAAAAAGTTCAGTGGTAAACAAGGTATAAAGATAAACAAACTAGGGTATCCTATTGGGTCCCATCAAAATTAACCTATGCAGATCATTATGATTAATTAGAACATGAGTGGGTAAAAAGAAGTGATCAAGGGCACAACTTGCCTGGGCCTTGAGATTCCAGGTACCAACTTGCTCTTCAGGTAACACGTGTCCTCACCGCTAAACGTAGCAATACAGACATACATGGTATAGATAAGATTAACATCACACCAAACATGTAAATAAAATACACAATAAAAATCTATACATTAAAATGAGATCACAGGAACTGGAATCATTAAATTTGGAGTTATAGATTTCAAATTATGAATTTCCAAAGATTTTATGCATTTAATATAGGGTTAAGTGAGAAATAAATTTTAATGTGTATTTCATGTAAAAACAGTGGTACAAAAGGATAAACAATAATATTACAAAATTATTGGAATTTGAATGGATTAATTTGAACTACATATGAATTTCTTATGAATTAAACAAATTCTAGCCTTTATTTTTGCATTAAAAATCATTTTCTAAAACCTTTTATCTGATTTCTTAATTCCTGGGACTGGGCGCACTAAAACAGGAAACGACAGGGACGTTTGCGCAAGAAATCTGAGACTCAGGTGACCCATCAGGTGGACTGCGGGTTTATTCATGAATAGCACGGGGTCTCTTTTGCGAATTGCGCTAGCCGAAGAGGTACGGTGGTATTCTGGCCGTCCGATCTCAAATCTAGGGTCTGGATTAGATCGGCGTGATCTCGAAGCGGTACGCAATATTATCCACTAGATCTGGGATCGACCGCCTAGATTTAAAACACTGAGATCCACTCCAAACCGTTCGATCAGAGATCAACGCACCAGATTTTAAATACCAGAAGTCCACCCCGAGCCATCCGATCGACATCCAACGGACGCGGACGATGCGCTATCCATATCTAATCCTATGCGTTGGCAACAGATCTAACGGCCAGAATCGTTTCCCCCAACTCTGGTGACCCGACGGCGGCGCCCGCGACGGACGCGGCGGCGCATCGCCGGAGTAACCCGATTCCTCCCCTACGGTGCACCGATAACCGAGACGCTAGGTGCCAAATAAAGCTAGGACGACGGCGGACCTAGGGAGGGGGTTGGTACTCACAAATGGCTTGAAGACAAGTCTGTCCACGAAGCGGGGCGGCTTCACGGCGGACGGTAAAGGCCGGCGAGCAATTCCGGATTGAGCAGAGTTCAATCCGCCCAGGCGAAATCACAATCCGATCCCACGCGACTTGGTGCGGTCCCTAAACTTGACACCGAGGTGCTAGCGCTGGTGAATCGCGGAATCGCACCGGCGGCCACGGTGTGCGCACGGATGGGGGCACAGGTGGATGAGATGAGGGGGGGTCACGACGGTCGTCATTTATGGCCCAAAGAGCTGCGGCCCCAACCGGATACCACGCACCAGAGCGCAGAGTCCGCCCTGCAATCACTCCGCACGAAGCGGAGTCCGTTCAGGGAGCGCGCGAGGAAGACGGACCTGGTGGATGGGCCCCACCGGCAGTGACACAAAAGGGAAACGCGCAGAGGTGAACCGAGGATGACAAATCGGGCCCACCAGCAGGTGTCCAAGGCGCGCGCAAGATTTCTCTGGCCAGTGGACCTGCGCCATCAGCGGCAGCAGAGTAGGCCACGGCGCGCGTGGACAGCCGATCGTGGAGAATTGGGCCTGGAAGGGATTTCGGTAGTGGGCCGCGCGAGAACTTGGGCCCAAACGAGTTATTCTTTTGTTTATTCTTTTATGTTTATTTCTAATTTTAGAAGTTCAATTCTAATTTAAATTTAAACCTTGTGGCAGATTTGCACTTAGATTAACTGTTTAATTTGATCATCCCACAATGTGAGGAAGTTATTTATTTATAAATTTAATTCGTATTGTATAATATTTCTCTCTTCTTTTCCATCTTAAATCCCAAATTCAAATTTAGGTTTTTACTCTAACTCTTCAACTATTTATTACATTTTTATTAATGTTATTGCTATTGTTATTAAATGCACAAACAAAATTCCCACATGATGTATAAAGTATTTTATTAAATAAGTGTTCACATAAGTTTAGGTATTCCCATGTGATAATGAGTAGAAGATCAAAACACCTAATGACATCCACCCCTTTTCTTATTATTTCCAAATTGGGTATTACACATCTCCACAGCGTTCGGCCGGTACAACCCCTCCCTATGCCCATACCTAGGCGTAGAGCACTCCTACCCTCTCACTGGAGCCCATGTAGGCCTCAGTGCGCTGAATTATCCCCCATCGCGGCGGGTATTGCTCGCCGGAGTGGCCTCCGGTCCGCCTGAGGTTCTCCTCCACCGTCTATCCGCCTCAGTCCCGTTCTCATGACCCAGCTTCGCCATGGTGCTCGCAAGGTCCTCCCCAACCTCCCTGGCTACCCATACCACCCCACCGCCCCTAGAAATCCTAGTCAACCTCGCCTCCGGTGGCTGCGCCACCGCGACCGCGAATGGCGCCGCCCCTAGCGGGCCGGAGCTGATAAACCCCCCGACGCCCAATCCTGGTCGTCCACACTTGATCCGATGGCCCAGGTGCTCGGATAATGATTCGCTTTGTTCGTTGAACCAGTGTCATTGTTCCAAGATCTAGTGGCTAGAGCGCCCCATGCCTTCTGCGCGCCCCTGTCCCGTGGGCCCCACGCGTCAGCGTCTCGCCCTGCCCAGAGCCCCACCTGTCAGGCGTCCGCGTCCACGGGCGCGCGCCGCCAGATCTAATCTTGGCCGTCGATCTCAGATCTAACAGATGAAAAGACCCGATGCCCCTTCGGTTTGCCTTTTGTAAAAAGAACCCTTGGTTCCCGAGTAATAGAACCTGTCGTCCCTGGTTTTTGCAGCCGAGCCCCTGAGATTTTGCAGAGAGAAACCCGAGAATGTATTTAATCACATAAATATGTCTAGTTTAGGGTTTTAAATTCCAAAACTTGTTTATTTCATATCTTTTGCATATGAACTCCAAACTGGGTGGTTCAAATTGCAAAATGTTCATAATATTATTCTATATCTGTTTAAATTATAATATTTCACTATCTGCATGTCTGAATTTTATGACTAGGCAATATGTTCATTTGAGGTGATGGGTTATTTATTAAAAGGAAAATTAAAAGGAAAACCCTAAGGAATAGTTAAGTGTCACACCCGATTTTGGAAGGTAAACCAGATGCGAACCATGTATGTGCCAGGATCAGAAACTCACATACACAGCGATTACATAATTGGACATCATCACATATTGCTCAAAGTAAATAGCGGAAATGTACTTTATTACATCAAGATGTCCAAGACATCCACAGAGTCTATAACATAGTCATTTTAACATCAAAGTGCAGAAATACGAAACATAGTAGATAAGACCTTCATAGGCAGCTGACTGGGGGTTTGCCACTAAGAAAAACTAGAACTCATCGTAGTCCTGAAACTCCTCAAAATCCTCCATGTTGCCAGCATCTCCTCCTGAGCACTGAGTACAGTGGGGACAACATGGGGTGGGGTGGTTTGTAAAGCAAGGGTGAATACACATCAACATACTCAGCAAATGTCTCGTTTGGCTAAAGTGGACTAGCTGTATGTGGAGTTAAGGTTAAGCAATTGCTTTTAGTTAGTCAAGTATTTATTACTATTAGTAGAGCCAAGTTTTAGTAATAAACCTAGTTACTACCCAAAAGCACTCCCTCCAAGAGTAAATACCAGATATCATATTACACCATCATCATTAATCATCATCATAAAAGTAACCAAAGTTCTTCTAATCAAAGAGGATCCCAAGGCCGCTCTTAACCATGAGCACGACTGATATACCAATTTCTAACACTCTGCAGAGGTCGCACACTTTACCCACAAGTCGTGATTCCCATTCTGCCCGGAAAGTGCCAATCTCCATTGACCACTACCTAGGTGGCCTGGCAGGGTATCACTACGTAGCCTTTACAAAGATTTCCCAGAGGTCATAGACACCCGTTAGGTTTCTCCGGTTTGATAAACACAATACCTCTCCCCAAAGGAAGGGTGACTAATAAAACCAAATCAAGAACCTCTTCAACCAGCCTCGGTAGAGCAAGTACTGTGCCCGAACCCCATTGACGACCCTACGGCGAAGCCAACTATTCCTCTGGTTCCTCTAATTAATTAGCTAAGGGCGTCCCATTCCATCATTGTGGTTACACTATTATCCTAGGTTGTCACACCCCAAACAGGTCCTTACGGAAAGGTACTCAGGAAAAATGGCCTGAGTCCCCTAAAGTATCACAAGAACATCATCGGGATAACATCATTGTATCATAAATATTCACATCATGTTCATTGATTAAAGTGAAGCAATAGCATAAAGCTAACCATGATAACCCAAAAGGTAAACAAGGATAAGTAAATACAGACTAGCCAATCCTTAGGTTTCAATAATGTAATGCGGGACAGTGAATTATAAAGTATGTAGGACATAATGGGTCAGAGGACACTTGCCTTCACCAGGTTGTTGCTCAGGAAGATCTTCGGCAACACACTCAGGAACCACGGGCTACTCGTTGTCTAAATAAAGTGATCATACATTCAATACATTTGGAAAAGTACAAATGAACAACACACCAAACATGTACAATCAAGTGAACACAAGTTTGATAAGACACTATGAACATAAAGGGTAGACTTAAATGTTAGGGATTAATTCATTTAGAGATAAGTGATTCCCTAGATATTATGGTCTATATAGTTTAGTGCCACTAATTTTAGGGAAACACAAAATTATACCAGGGATCAATTCATACACAACATTTTATTGATCTCACAAAATTAAACATCTAAGTACCATTAACATTTCCTTTTTATTTATTTTATTAAACAAATACATTTTACTTAAACTTAACCTTTAGTCTAGGCATAAAATTAAAGTGCACCAACTGTGGATGATCATAATTTATTTAGGCAGAGAATATTTCTATGAACATTTTGCAATTTGAACCACTAAATTTGGAGTTCATATGAAATAGATATGAAATAAACAAGTTTTGAAGTTTGGAATATCAAACTAAGCCCAATTATGTGATTATTTAAAAAGCCAGGGGTCTGTTTATAAGAGTTCAAGGGTCTGCGCACTAAAATACAGGACGGCGGGTTGATTCTCGGAAACTCGAGGGTCTCTTAAGCAAAACCGCCATGCGAAGGGGTATCGGGTAATCTTGACCGCACGATCACAAGCGAACGACTGAGATCAAATCCCACAGGTGAGCACGCGGGCGCGTGGCGCGGCTGACAGGTGGGGCAGGGAAGGGCTGAGGCACTGGCGCACGGGGCCCACGGGTCAGCGGGGTGCTGAGAGCGCGGGGCACGCTGGCCGCTAGATCGTTGATCAACGGTTCTGGCTCCACGGTCCACGCGAAACGTTATCCGCGCATCCGGGCCATCCGATGAAGACCGGACGGTTAGGATCGACGCTAGGGACTTTGTCCTCTCTGGCTGGCCAGGGCGACACCATACGCACCCGCGACGGCGCAGCCGCCGGCGGCGAAGTGGACTGTGGCTCCTAGGGGCACTAGGGGTGGTCTAGGTGACCAGGGAGGTTAGGGAGGACCTCGCGAACACTATGGCAGGATCAGGGTAGCAGGAACGGGAGTGAGGCAGCTGGACAGCGGAGGGGAGGTCCTCGGTGGACCGGGGGCACTCCGGCAAGCAATCATGGGCGAGAAAGTGCAAGGTAGGGGAAAATAATGACAGGGTTAGGACGGATACCTCAAGTGGAGACTCAGGGGCTCACGAACGGCGTCTGGCGCGCGGCGAGAATGGGGGTCGACGGCGGCGGCTCTCCGACTGCGCAAGAAACGCTCTGGTGAGCGCGGACTAGGCGAATCAGAGGGGGAGAGGGCAAACCGAGGGGCGTTGCAGGTGGTGGGTAGGCGGAGCTTACCGTGGCAACAGACACGGCGGGGCGCTCGATGGCGACCGTAGAACGGCGGTGGAACCACGGCGGGCGGCAAAACATCCTGGGCGTGTGCGCAGGGTGAGATAGAGAGAGCGAGAGTGCTCGGCTGAGGACGCAAATGAGCAGGGGGGAGTGGGCGAGCGAGGTGCGGGCTCTAAAGGGGTTGAGGGCGTGCAGAGGTGGCCGGGAAATGCGCGGACGTGGGCGCGTCCACGGCGGGAGTGTGGGCAAGAGGTTAGGGAAGAGGAGGGGACTGACGGGTGGGGTCCGCGGGGCATAGGGAGAGGATGGGCGTGAACGGGCGAATAGAACTGACGAAAGGGGTCCACGGGGCAGTTAGAGAGAACGCGCGCGTGCGCGGGGGGATCGATGCCGACAGGCCAGCCCCACAGAGCAGCGAAAGAGAGAGAGGGAGAGGGGGGCGCACGTGGGATAGGTTGACAGGCGGGGCCGCCTGTCAGCAAGGGCAGGCGCGCGGGCTGGGCCGATCGGGCTGGCTTGGGCCAAAATGGCTTTTCCTTTTTTTCCTAGAATTTCTAATGCTTTTCTATTTTATTTCCCTAGGGTTTTCAATTCAAATTCAAACCAAGTTTCAAATTCAAATTAATTCAAACATGTGCAACAATTCAAAGAATATTTGAAGCACAGCATGATGCAACATTTCATGACTCATATTATTTTGACAAAATAAATAATTAATCCACTCCTAATTAACTCAATTCTAGCTAAAAGAAAGAGAGAGAGAGAGAGAGAAAGATAAGAGTAACACCTGAATTTGGTAGATAATTAAAAAGAAATTTTATACCCCCAAATTCAGGGTGTTACATTATGTGGTTAACTTTGTGAAAGTAATCTCATGTAATGTATGATCCCATCTCTGGAATAACTTTAATTAGGTAATTAATTCATTAAGATAAATGAAGTTAATTATTATAGTCCACTGGGATAGGCAGTACTTAGAGAACCACAAACCTCTAGGTGTATTAGTCTACCCTAGAATCTGGATGTCACACTCGATTTTAGAAGGTAAACCGAATGCGAACCATGTACGTGCCAGGATCATAAATTCGTGTACACAGCGATTACATAAATGACTCATCATAACACAATGCTTCGAATAACAATAAAGAGTAAGTAATAATATTAAATACTAGAGTCATTTACACAATATGAATCAAAGTGGACATAATAGAAACGTAGCCAACGTAAACAAACCCACCATAGGCAGCTGACTGGGGGAGGTCGCTAGCCTAATCCTCAAACTCGTTGAAGTCCTGGAACTCCTAGAGATCCGCCTCGACACCTTCTTCTTCTTTACCTGAGCATAGATTGCACCAAAGACAACCTGGTGTTTTGTGAAAGCAAGGGTGAGCATACATCAACGTACTCAACAAATGTCCCGTTTGGCTGAGGTGCACAAGCTTTATGTGGGATTAAAGTTAAAGCAGTTGCTTTTAGTTTGTCAAGTATTTATTATTAGTAGAAGCCAAGTTTTAGCAATAAACAACTCGTGAATCATTTCCTCATCGAGGAACATCGTTATCATCATCGTACCAAAACCATTATTAGAATCATTGCATCTCGAACCATCTGTATCTCTAAACAAAGAGAATCACAAGGCCGCTCATAACCTTGAGCACGACTGATATATCAGTTTCATTCCCCTATAGAGGTCGCACACTTTACCTACGAGTCGTGATTCTCTTTTTGCCCCAAAGCGCTACTCCCCATTGACCACTACCTAGGTGGCCTGGTAGGGTATCATTACGTAGACTTTACAAAGATTCCCTAGAGGTCATAGCCACCCGTTAGGTTTCTCCTGTTTGATAAACACAGAACCTCTCCCCATATGAAGGGTGACTAACAAAACCAAATTGAAAGAACCTCGGCAACCAGCCTCGGCAGAGCAAGTACTATGCCCGGACCCCATTGACGGCACGACGACAAAGCCAACTACACCTCAAGTTCCTCTAATTAATCAGCTAAGGGTGTCCCATACCACCCTCATGGTTGCACTATTATCTTGAATGGTCTCTCAACGAACAGGTTCGTATAGAGAGGTACTCAGGAAACAGCCTGAGTCCCCTAAAGTATCACAGTTCATCATCATAATCAAGATATCATCAATGTATCATAAATATTCTCATCATGTTCGTCGATTAAAGTAGAGCAAATAGCATGAAGCTAACCATAATAACCCAAAAGGTAATCAAGGATAAGGTAAATACAAAGCTAGTCAATCCTTATGTTTTAATTATATAACGCGGGACATTGAATTATAAAGTAAATGGGGCATAATGGGTCAGAGGACACTTGCCTTCACCAAACAGACGCTCAGGGTCTTCAACTTTGTAGAACTCGAAGAACCTGACCACTGGGTCACCGAAGCTTGACCATCGATTCCTCGAAGCTCGAAAACGAATCACGATCTAATCGCAACACGAAGCGAAGGCAAAGAGGTACAACCAAACAAACACATATATATATATATGGAACATTACACCATTCCAAGAAAATATAATAAAACATGCAAAAATAGAGCTCGTTACTATGGTCACACGACGAAAAGAAACGCGACAATCGAAGCTACGGTCGAGAAGTTATCGCGTTTACACTAAACAAATATTAACTATAACATTTAATTCGATATTATAAATATAAATAATATCTACCATTTAGTTTCGATTAATCTGCTACACTAACAACTGCCAGTTAAATAAGTAATTTAATTAACACGAGAGATTCTAAGCGAGGCGAATTTACAACACACGAAACATCACGACAGCGTGTAGAACGACGAGCGGACATGCACGACATGCGCGAACAACGTGCAGCAATGCGCACTACACGCAAAAACAACACGTGTGTCACGCGCGAATGACGCATGGCGACACGCGACAAGGTGTGTGACGTGCAAAACCATGCGCGAACGATGCACGACCACACGTGACCTAGCGCGCGGACGACGCATGGAGCAGCACGCCACCGCACGCGGAACAACACGTTCGACATGTGAGAAAAACTAAACGGGTGACACGTTTATACTAAACAAATATCAAATAAATAAAAATTAGTTAAGTTAATATTAGCCATGTTAATGTTTATTATAAAAGTTCAAGTTGAACACTATACATTTAATCTAATTGGAATATTAATTTAATAAATATTAGACAACAAACCTTAAGTTAATTATCTAAAATAGGTGAGCTGACGAATTAACGTTATTAACATGAGTGTTTATAAGCAAAAACAATTTATTATCGCGTGTAGACGCCACGCGACACACGTGATCGACACACGAGATACGCTCTAACGACACGCGGCAAGGCGAGCGACATGTGTAAATGGCACACGCGACGCACGCAAATGACGTGTGACAACGCGTACAAACAGCATGCGACAACACGCGCACCAGACGCGTGGCGCGAACGCGCGAACGAACAATGGCGACGCACAAACAGCACGCGATTGACACGCGAAATAATGCGCGCGACAACGCGCAAACAGCATGCGCGACACGCGAGGATCACTAAGAAATATCGTGTTTATACTAAATACTAAATAGATATTAAATACAACATTTAAGTTGTTATAATCACATTAGTATGCATTTACAAACGCATAATTAAAAATTATAAATTTGATTCGATTGAGTTGTTAATTTTAATGATCGACAACTAAATAGGAAATTAATTATTTAACATTAACGAGGTAGCGAAACGATTTTATTAAAGTGCGTGAATAGCAACTCGCGCGATGCGCGTGAACTTTATGCGGATGGCGCGACGACAGATGCCGACGAGCATGGCAACAGTAGAGTAGGCACGACACGATGGGGTTCGCCGCTCGTGACTAGGAGGCTACTGCGCCTAGGCCACGACAAGGTCGTTGGACAGAGGCGGGCTTCGCCATGTCGAGCAGGGGCCGCCAGAGGGAGGGGGTAGACGCGGGATTCTCACCTTCGCGATGACGCACGGCGAGGCGAGGCTGTAGACGCATCTTGCTCCGGCGTGCGGTGCTTGCAAGCCAGCTCGGCTCAGCGACTCACAACAGCAAGGGCGGACAGCGACGAGCCAATGAGGTGGGGCTGTGCACGCTAGGAAACTCGACGGCGGCGACGCGGTCTGCAGTGGGCGCATGAGGAAGAAGCGCGCACGCGCGCTGCGCTACCGCGCCGCTGGGGGAGGTAGCCAGGGGGCACGCCTGCGCTAGGGTGGTTCCGTCCTGCCTAGGCTACAGGGGGTCTCGCCGAGGCATGGGGGGTGGGGTGAGCGGCTCCTGCGATGGCGGACGACGCAACAGTAGAGGTGTGGACGCGCGTGAGGGAGAGGGAAATGGGGTGCTGGGGCTTCAAATGGAACCGACGAGGGCGAGGCGAGGGAGAAGGTGGAGTAGTGCAGGCGTGGCGGCGCGTTTGGCGGAGTGAGCAGTTCGGGAAGATGAACAGTGGGTGACGCTCGTGTGATTGACAGGTGGGCTCGGCAGCGCGCGTGGCTGGGGAACGCGGCGGCGCGGGCGCTAGGGCACACGGGGCGCGACCTCGGCGCGCTGTTGGGCTGTGGGTGGGCCGTGCACGGATGCTGGGTGCGGGGAATGTTGGGCTTTTTTGCTTTTGTTTTCTATCTTCTATTTTATTCTATTTTCTTTTGAAAACAAATTCAAATACAAATTTGTTGACTACGAGAACGCACAACCAAAACAAACCGACATACAACACAGAAATAGATGTTCTAGCAGGATGAAATAGTCAAAACTATTTTCTTTTGTTTTATTTTACTACACTAAAACTTATAAATTATATAATAAAATAACCCTCCAATATTTAGAAAAATAAAGCAAGTAACAGAGAGGGTAACACCTGAATTTGGTGGATATTAGAAAAGAAATTTTATACCCCAAATTGAGGGTGTTACACTGGATTTCACTTTTATGTTTATACTTTTATATTAAACTTGTGTTCACTTGATTGCACATGTTTGGTGTATTGTTCCTTTATCATTTCCCAAATATGTTGAATGAAATGATTGCTTTGCGTAGACAACGAGCACTCCGTGGTTCTTGAGTGTGTTGCCGGAGACTTCCCTGAGCAGCAACCTGGTGAAGGCAAGTGTCCTCTAACCTATTATGTCCTATTTACTCTATAATTCACTGTCCCTCATTATATAATTAAACCTAATGATTGACTAGATTTGCATTTACCTTGTCATTGATTACCTTTTTGGGTTATTATGGTTAGCTTCATGCTATTGCTTTACTTTAATCAACGAACATGATGAGAACATTTTTGGGTTTGATCGACCTAAGGCAAAAACGGATCATGACTCGTGAGTAAAGTGTGCACCCTTTGTAGAGTGTTAGTGTTAGACATATATGGATAGTGCAGCCGTACATAGACTAGTATAGACTGATTATAGTCTTCCTTGTATAAGCTTATAGCTTTCCCTGTTTAGGAGATTGTATACTTGTACTCCAAGTTACTTTGGCTATATATATGAGAGATCACCCCCCTCATTGGGTGTGGTGTCTTCCCAATTCTATCTCTCTACATGGTATCACGAGTCCAGGGTCTCCCTGATTTTGTGCCCTCCCTCCCGCTGCCTCTACACCCACCACACGCCGTCGCCTAACCTAGGGCGTGGCACCTACCTGCGCCGCCTCTCCTTCTATTGCGCAGGAGTCTTGGATGTCCACGATCACCCACGTGGACTCCTCCGTCGGTGACAGCGACTCCGACTGATCCGTCGGATTTTCTCTCCTGTTCGGCGACGACGTTCTTGCTGCCCAGATTGATCTCCCCATGGTGCTTCCCTACGCCATGATCTCTGTGCAGTCCTACATCCCCATGAAGCTCGACCTCCACGCGGACAACTTCTCCAAGTGGAAGGCTTGCTTCGAAGCCCAGTGTGGCACCTTCGAGCTGCTGTCCCACATCAACGGGACGATGCCTCCCAATCCCCTCACGCCGGTTTGGCTCCAGGAGGACTGCTGCGTCCGTGCCTGGCTCTACAGCACAGTCTCCGACACCGTCCACGACCTCATCATGACGCCCGACCCGACGGCACGCAAGCATTGGGCTACCATCACTGCCCGCTTCGAGGCGAACAAGGCGCAACGTGCCATCTTCCTGAGCCGGGCCTTCATGACCTTGACTCAGGGAGACTTGTCTGTCGAGGCCTATGGCCAGGAGATGAAGAGAGCGGCTGATCGCCTCCGTGATATCGGCAAGCCCATCGACGACTCCACCATGGTGCTCAACCTCCTCCGTGGCGCCAATCCCCACTTCAGCACCACCTGTCACATCATCACTGGTGACGCCACCATGGACTTCATCGGCGCCCTCGACATGCTCGCCCTCAAGGAACTGCGGCTGGCTGAGGAGGGCAAGATGGTGAAGTCCACTACCCTCCACGTCTCCTCCACATCCTCCTCGTCATCCTCCAGCTGCACAGGCCCTTGCCGGTCCTGTATGTCGTCTCCCTAGCAGTTTTGGGTGCACCACCAGCAGCCGGGGAAGCAGCAGCGCGGCGGCGGGCAGCAAGAGTGCAAGAAGACCTACTTTTGCAAGGGCGGCGGTGGCGGCAACCAACAGCAGCAGCAGCACCATGCGCCCAACCCCACTGGACCATGGATTTGCATCAATCCGTGGGGTCAGCAGCAGGGACAAGCCAGCGGCAGCAACGGTTCTGGAGGCGGCGGGCAGACATGGCGTGCTGCGAGCAGTGGCCAGCAGCGTGGTGGCCCCGGCCTTCTCGGGTCCTCCCCGCAGGCCCACACCGCGATCAGCGACCAGTAGCCTGTCGGCCCCCAGTACTTCGACACGACGGGCCTCATGGCGGCGCTGCAGCAAATGTCGCTGCAAGGTGACGCCTGGGTGATGGACACTGGTGCCTCTACACATATGCACTCCTCTGAAGGTATCCTTCATTCTCATCTCCCAGCTGCTGCTTCTTCGATCATGGTAGGCAATGGTGCAAGTATTCCTGTCACGACCCATGGCTCATCGATCCTTGACATCAACTCCACTAAATTTGTCCTGAACAACATCCTTGTCGCTCCTTCCATAGTTCGTAATTTCTATCTGTTCATCAATTTACCCGTAATAATGGTGGCTCTATCGAATTTGACGCTTTTGGTTTCTCTGTCAAGGAATCCAGGATGGGGCGAGTGATTCTTCGCTGCAATAGCTCGGGTGACCTCTACACACTTTCACCACCGCCCAGTCCACTGCCAGCGCCCTCCTCACAGCCTCCTCCTCTGTGTGGCATCGTCGCCTAGGTCACCCCGGTCCAGCAGTCTTATCTAGTCTCAAGAGAAAAAAATTAATTTCATGTAATAAAGTAGACCACACTCTTTGTCATGCCTGTCAGCTAGGCAAACATGCCCGTCTACCTTTTAGTACATCTACTTCCCACAATGTTTCCCCTTTTGAGATAGTTCATTGTGATGTCTAGACATCCCCGGTTACTAGTATATATGGATGCTCATATTACTTGGTTCTACTAGATGACTTCACTCATTTTTGCTGGACATTTCCCCTTAAGCACAAGTCTAAGGTCCGTCAGCACATTGCTAATTTTATTCCTTATGTTCGCACACAGTTTAGCTACACTATTAAATGCTTCCAAGCTGATAATGGGACATGATTTGTTAACCATGCCATGGATGATCTCCTTGCTGCCCACGACATCGTTTTTCACCTTTCTTGTCCCCACACTTCAACACAGAATGGCAAGGCCGAACGTGTTCTTCGTACCCTCAACAACTCTGTGTGTACCCTGCTCCTTCATGCGTCCATGCCACCCAAGTATTGGGTTGAGGCCCTCGCAGCTGCCACATACTTGCTTAACCGCAGACCTTCCTCCTCCATACGCCATGAGGTTCCATACACCCGTTTGTACAATACCCCTCCTTCCTATAAGCACTTGCACGTCTTCGGTTGTCTCTGTTATCCTAACTTACAGGCCACGTCTCCGCATAAGCTTGCGCCCCGTTCTACCGCATGTGTCTTCTTAGGGTACCCTTTTGCTCACAAGGGGTATCGTTGTCTGGATCTCTCTACGCGCCGCATTATTATTTTCCCCATCATGTTGTATTTGATGAGCTCAGTTTTCCGTTCGCCCATGACCCTCCTACTCCCGCTAGCTCCTTCGATTTTCTTCTTGGTCGCGACTTGGATACTGCGCCTTGTGTTACTGATCATGCAGCTAGTGACTCCTCGCCTGATGGGCGTGGCCCTGTGCCCCTACCTGGCATCTTCTCTGGTGGGCGTGGTTTCATACCCCCATCCAGCGCTTCGTATGCTCCTACTCCGGGTGGGTGTGGTCTCGTGCCCCTGTCAGGATCTCTCGACGACACAGGGGTCATTGCTCCTAGTGGCTCTGGATTAGGGGCTTCGTCATCGACACCAGCACCCAGTCCAGCCGGTGCCCCCTAGTCCTCCCAGCCACCTCTGGTCCCCACCCGCGACCACTACATCGTCTACAGCAGGCGACAGCCGCCTCTAGCGCCTCAGGCTCCAGCCGAGCCCCCACCTGCACCAGCATTGTTCTGTCCTGTGACACGCACACAGACCGGGACGATCCAGTGTGTGTCGTACACAAACATGTCTACTACGACTCCTTCGTCGATCTTGGCAAATTATCGCAGTGGGCTGGTGGACCCCAACTGGCGTGCAGCTATGGCCGACGAATACAAGGCGCCGATCGACAACGACACTTGCTGCCTTGTCCTGTGGCCACCAGGCGCCAACGTCATCTCCAGGAAGTGGATCTTCAAGCATAAGTACCACTCTGACGGTACTATTGCTCGCCACAAGGCACGCTGGGTGGTCCGGGGCTTCTCCCAGCAGCACGGCATTGACTACGATGAGACCTTCAGCCATGTGGTCAAACCACCGACTATTCGGGCTGTTCTGAGCATCGCCGCTTCCCGTTCTTGGCCGATTCACCAGCTGGACGTGAAGAACGCCTTCCTTCACTGTCACCTTGAGGAGACAGTCTACTGTCAGCAGCCGCCTAGCTTTGTCGATCCAGCGGCTCCTGACCATGTTTGTCTCCTTCAGCGCTCTCTCTACGGCCTGAAGCAGGCACCGCGAGATTGGTACCAGCGGTTCGCCTCGTACATTCGTCAACTCGGGTTCACTGCTTCTGTCTCTGACGTCTCAGTCTTTGTGTACAAAGAGGGTGGGATGGCCTACTTGCTGCTGTACGTCGACGACATCATCCTCACCGCCTCTTCGTCAACTTTTCTCTAGCGCATCATCGACAGGATCCACTCCGAGTTCACCATGACAGATCTTGGGGATCTCCACCACTTCCTCAACATCTCCATCGAGCGCTTCCCCACCAGGATCTTCCTGTCCCAGCGACAGTACGCTGTCAAGCTTCTTCAGCGTGCAGGCATGGCCGAGTGTCACTCCACGACGACCCCTGTCGACACTCATGCCAAGATCTCCGCGACTGTTGGTGCTCCAGTCGCCGACCCTTCCATGTACAGGAGCATCGTCGGTGCTCTCCAGTACATCATGCTGACTCGCCCTGATTTGGCATACGCGGTTCAACAGGTGTGCCTTTTCATGCATGACCCGCGCGAGCCACATCTGGCCTTGCTCAAACGGATCTTGCGCTACTTGAAGGGCACGCTTTCCTCTGGTCTTCACCTGGGCGTCAGCCCCATTCAGTCTCTCACCGCTTACTCGGATGCAGACTGGGCTGGGTGTCCTGACTCTCGTCGCTCCACTTCGGGCTACTGCATCTACCTCGGCGATAACCTCATCTCTTGGTCCTCCAAGAGACTGACTACCGTCTTCCGGTCCAGCATGGAGGCTGAGTACCGGGCCATGGCCCACGCTGTTGCTGAGTGTTGCTGGTTGCGGCAGCTCCTTGAGGAACTCCACGTGTCGATTACTTCTGCGACGGTCGTCTACTGCGACAACGTGAGTGCTGTCTACATGGCAGCCAATCCCGTTCATCACCGCCGCACCAAGCACATCGAGATCGACATTCACTTCGTCCGTGAGAAGGTTGCTCTTGGACAAGTGCGCGTGCTTCATGTCCCATCTTCCCATCAGTTCACGGTAAGGCTTGCCTGTACAGCTCTTCAACGAGTTCAAATCCAGTCTTTGCGTCCAAGACCCTCCCGCTGCGACTACGGACGGGTGTTAGACATATATGGATAGTGCAGTCGTACATAGACTAGTATAGACTCATTATAGTCTTCCTTGTATAAGCTTATAGCTTTCCCTGTTTAGGAGATTGTATACTTGTACTCCAAGTTACTTTGGCTATATATATGAGAGATCACCCCCTCATTGGGTGTGGTGCCTTCCCAATTCTATCTCTCTACAGTTAGTAAGTGGTATATCAGTCGTGCTCACGGTTAAGAGCAGCCTTGGGATCCTCTTTGATTAGAGTAACTTTGGATACTTTTATGATGATGGTTAATGGTGATGATTATAACTACAGTTTCTGGTATTTCCTCTTGGAGGGAGTACTTTTGGGTAATAACTTGGTTTATTACTAAAACTTGGCTTACTACTAGTAATAAATATCTGACCAACTAAAAGCAACTGCTTTGAGCTTAACTCCACATACAGCTAGTCCACTTTAGCCAAACGAGACATTTGTTGAGTACGTTGATGTGTAC
This sequence comes from Zea luxurians, assembly GCA_029449295.1. Lineage (NCBI taxonomy): Eukaryota > Viridiplantae > Streptophyta > Magnoliopsida > Poales > Poaceae > Zea > Zea luxurians. The sequence goes on along the minus strand of JAOPSE010000005.1, from coordinate 45,107,232 downwards.
TCACCCTTGCTTTAAAAACCACCCAACCCCAGGTTGTCCCCATTGCAATCAGTGCTCAGGAGAAGATGAAGGGAACATGGAGGACTTTTAGTAGTTTCAGGACTACGACGAGTTCTAGTTGTGTTTAGTGGCAAATCCCCAGTCAGCTGCCTATGAAGGCCTTATCATTCTATGTTTCGTATCCGCACTTTGATTAAGTTAATGACTCTGTGGATGTCTTGGACATCTTGATGTAATAAAGTACTATTTCTGCTATTTACTTTGAACAATGTGTGATGATATCCAACTATATAATCGTTGTGTACGTGAGTTTCTGATCCTGGCACGTACATGGTTCGCATTTGGTTTGCCTTCAAAAACCGGGTGTGATAAGCGGGAGTTCGCGATGAAGGACCTGGGGCCCTCCACCACTTCCTCAGCATCACCACCGAACGACGGCTCCAGGGTCTCTTCCTTCACCAGCGCTAGTACGCCATCAACATCCTGGAGCGGGCTGGCATGTCCGACTGACAGCCTTTCTCCATGCCTGTCGACACTCAGGCGAAGCTCTCTGAGGACGACGGGCCCCCGGTCGCCGACGCGACGTCTTACTGGAGCCTGACCGACGCGCTCTAATACCTCACCTTCTCTAGGCCTGACTTCGCATACGTCGTCCAGTGGGTGTGCCTGCACATGCTCACTCCGCGGGAGCCCCACCTCATCGCTCTCAAGCGGATCCTGCGCTACCTCCGTGGCTCCCTCGACCACAACCTCCTCCTCCATTCATCCCCGGCGTCGGAGCTCGTGGTCTACACCAACGCTGACTGGACCGGCTGTCTCGACATGCGTCGGATCACTTCCGACTATGCTGTGTTCCTAGGCGCCAACCTCGTCTCCTAGGCCACCAAGCGGCAGGCCGAGTAATGCGCTGTGGCCAACGGCGTGGCAGAGGCCTCCTGGCTACGCCAGCTTATCCACGAGCTCCACAACCCCCTCTAGCGCGCCAACTTCGTCTACTGCGACAAAGTCAACGCGGTCTACCTCTCCACTAATCTCGTGCAACATCAATGCACAAAGCAGGTGGAGATCGATTTGCACTTTGTCCGCGAGCAGGTCGCCGCCAGTGACGTTCGGGTTATCAGCGTCCCCACCACGCTGTAGTTCGCCGACATCTTAACCAAGAGGCTGTCGTCGAGTGTTTTCGCTGATTTTCGATCCAGTCTCAACATCTGTATAGAATAGAGTTGTGACTGTGGGGGATGTTAGAGTAATGTTAGGGTTTCGAGGTTAGTCCCTATATAATTGCCTATTTACCCTCAGTGTAATGGGTTTGGCCCAATTACTCATATATATATATATATATATATATATATATATATATAATATATATATACCCATGTGTATTTTAGTTTGTGGATGCACAGACCCCAAAACTCCCTGTCCGACCAGAGCACCTAACACCCTGAGCACGCCTCCCCATAAGAGCACGCCCTCGGCCCTCCTGTATGCGCGCCTCCCTACCCCCCCGCCACCGCCGCGCGTTGCAACTAATGATTGCAACTGTGTGGTTTGTTTATTTTCTGTTGCGACGTTTGTTGCTTGTTGATTGCAACTAGGGGTATCCTCTAATTGCAATATTGAGTCTCTGTTTTTACTCCTTGATTACCATTGCATGGTGTGTTGTTACTCCAGTTACAACGTTTGTTGCTTGTTTATTGCAACTAAGGGTATCCGCTAATTGCAAACTTGAGTCTTTGTTGTTGCTCCAGTTGCAACGTTTGTTGCTTGTTGATTGCAACTAGAGGTATCCTCTAATTGCAAACTTGAGTCTCTGTTTTTACTCCTTGATTACCATTGCACCACCGGCGTTTGTTCAATATTGGTTGCAACTAATAATTGCAACTGCGTGGTTTGTTGATTTTCTGTTGCGACTTTTGTTGCTTGTTGATTGCAACTAGGGGTATCCTCTAATTGCAAACTTGAGTCTGTGTTTTTACTCCTTGATTACCATTGCATGGTGTGTTGTTACTCCAGTTACAACGTTTGTTGCTTGTTGATTGCAACTAGGGGTATCCGCTAATTCCAAACTTGAGTCTCTGTTGTTGCTCCAGTTGCAATGTTTGTTGCTTGTTGATTGCAACTAGGGGTATCCTCTAATTGCAAACTTGAGTCTGAAGTGAAAAGGTTCTGTCGGGAGCGTGCGGGAGGGACGAAGACGAAGCGTCGATTCGGCCTGGGTGGGGCGGTTGGCTCGGACCAGGTCCTCCTGGCGCGTAGGTTCGGCCTGGGTGCATTCTCTATATTGAATGCACCCAGGTGTAATATATATATATATATATATATATATATATATATATATATATATATATATATATATATATATATATATATATATATATATATACACACACGGTTAGGGGTTAGGGTTAGGGTTTCCCACAATATGAGATATGCATCTTCTTCATTAAATCTGGTCTTGATAAAGCTTGTAATTTTAAGAGTTTCTCTAAAGACAAGCTTGAGACTTATGAAGTCCCTACCTTGTAAAATAAGCGACTGCTGACTTGTGAGTTTGCTTGCATTCAAATTTTAGACCAGTGGGCATGTGTTAGCAAATTTGAAAGTGTCATGTTAAATGCTGAGATTATGGAACCCTGTTTTGTCTCTTTATCATGCATTTTCTTAGCTGCTGGTTTTGTACATTAGAAATTATAGTGCAAAACTTTTGGTTAAATATAAGACACTCAGCTGAAGTTAGTTAGAGGTTAATTTTCGCAAAAAAAAAGAGTAGAGAAGTCTAAGTGCCTTTTTTTGTTTGAGCTACGGCTAGAAATCGTATGTATGAATTATTTCTAGGATTGATTTCAATGGCCATTTTTAACAACCCCCCCAGTCCCACCAACACAAAAAAAAAAGTCATTCTATAGTTCGGATATGCGGTATCTTATACGTATACAGAGATAGAGATGGCTGGTACAGATTTGTTCCTTTCGGTCATGGCATCTCGTCAGATTTGTCGCCTCAGCACTCTGCCACTCATCACCACAAATCCTTTCCACGGCATGGAAACAGCAAAAGCAATCGCTACAAGGGTCACAAAGACACAAGTCGACACAGGCACAACTGGCGAATGCGGGAGCGCAGATCATGTATGTAGAATACACTGGGATGTGAGGGGGGGGGGGGGGACAGCCTAAGATATTCTATGGTTTATAAGCCAAGGAAAAGAAAGATGAAAGCACTTGGGCTCCTTATTACTGGCTGTGTTCGCTGCGGCTTTAAGCGGCTTTAATCCGGCTGCGGCTGCGGCTTCTACAGTATTTTGTCTCTACTGATTGCAGCTGCAGCAGTACAAACAGCCGTAACAGTACGGCTTTAAGCCGCAGCGAACACAGCCACTACCTCCATTCTTAAATATTTGGCTCCTTATTACTACCTCCATTCTTAAATATTTGTTGTCCACTAGTTTAATTTTGAACTAAAATGCAACTGAGGGAGTACAATTCTTTGGCAAGGAGAAGAACAGCTTCAACTTATGCTGGCAATGGCCTCCCAGAATCTGGGAGGCAATGCGAACTATTCCCAATCGGTAGGAAGCTAGTCGGGTCAACCAAGAATGTTTTGTTTCATGCACTCAAGCTATGGTTTCCTGGCTCCGTGTAGTTCACCTCTAGCTGCTCAATCTTCTCCAACTTAAATCCGCGGATCCTGATCTCTTCCTTCTCCGAGGTGTCCTTGTAGTCGACATGCTGGATAGTCCAGCCTTTATTCTGTATATGACCGGTAAGTTTAACCTGCAAACAGACATGAACGCATCACGCATGGCATGAACCGCTGGCTGGAGTATGAGGCAAAATGTTTCGTTGCTAAGGTAACGACCAAACTACTGAGGTATCTGACAGGACTCTGGGTTAACGGTGCCAAATGTTACGTATTACCTCTGCTTCATCGACGGCGTTGACAACAAGAGTGCCGTCCAACGAGAGGCCTTCAAGGAAGACGTTCTGACCATTGATGACCAAAGCTGACCTCTGAGAAACTGAAGAGTTCCCGTGCACTTTGTCCTTGACACTCTTGAAGGTGAGACCCCACCGTGGGCTCCAGGTTACGCGTGGCCAAACCTCTACCTCTTGTCCGTTGAAGGTGTGAACAACAGGGTCAGCTATCTGAGCACCAGCCTGGAAAAGGGGAGGGGAAAAGGAGCTCGTTGAGCTGGAGCACAAACAGTTTGAGAACCAGCCCGTGGTCACTGGCCAGCGAGCTCTTGCCAAAGGAATATGCAGATGGAACCACCTTTCTCAAAATAAGGCTGTTCGCCCTGTAAATTGCCATCTCTCCGGATGTTGCACTATGATAAGGGTTGCCCTTTGGAACCTGCAAGAAGGCATATCGAATCTTATGATTATATAAACATCACAAGGAAACAAAACTCTGAAAAAAAAGGCAGGTGCTTTGAAGTAACAGAAGCACTGTAACATAAACTTCAGATGCGCAGACAAAAATGGAGGAACTATACAACCTTTACTACAGGAAAAGCACCAACCCAAATACCTAACATTAACGGGCCTATATCAATTCGAATTCAGTCCCCTTAGCATAAGTGCTTCGCAATAATGGTAAAAATGTAACGAAGTACAATAAAAAATCATCTCAGAGTGAGTTGGAACTTGGAACCATACTTTAGCTGCGTCTTCGGGATTATTCTTCACAGGAGCGTAAGCAAGCCATGTATCCATCACCTAGCATTTAAGTAAATCAAACAATCAAGGCACGATAATAAGAATACAATAATTAGGGATTAACTGCGAAAATATAAATAATAGTTTTTTTACTCTGAAAATTATAAATAATACTCTCTCTGTTCTTTTTTATTTGTCACGTTTTAATTTAAAAATGAACTAACAGATGACAAATATTCGAGAACGGAGGTAATAGTTAATAACGCGAATATCTTATGTTCAATCTAGTGCTGTTCTTCTCAGAGAAACAAGAGCAACATTGGATTATGCCCACTATCCGGTGATTGTGGCGTTTCTCCCTTGTCTCTGAAAGGTAGAGAAGCATTTAGGATTCCTAACAGAATACTGAAAACAGATTGCCTTTTTGGAGTGAAGGCACTGCAAAGAATTTATAGAATTCCTAATGCTGTGTTATAGCTGCATCATGAACAAGATAACACATTGGTAAAATAGCAAATTTGGGAGGCCCATAGGCTATATTGAGTAGAGGAGAACTGAAAGCGCGAAAGCAGGGACACTCTTTCAGGGTAATGGTAAAAATGGTGCAACTGATAAAGTTGGTTAGCTGATGCATGCTTAGGACTAAATGGACTATCAACTGCCTCTTACCGTGAATCCAACTTTTGCTACAACTGATAAAGTTGGTTAGCTGATGCATGCTTAGGACTAAATGGATTATCAACTGCCTCTTACCGTGAATCCAACTTTTGCTGAGGGAGGCAACGTCTTTGGATAGTCTTGCATCATGCATTCTAGACGAGTGGATGATTTAAATGCTGTCTTGGTCGAATCAGTATACCTAAATTGACAAAAAATGATCAGAGGCTTTGGGTTAGACAAACGGCAAAAGTCCATATTAAAAGGCTGTACACAAAACCAATATAGAGAAAGAACTTTAAATATCAATATCACTGTAACTAGAAGTGCATAACAGGAAGTGGTTAGAAAAAAATACTTGGGATTTACAAATTCAGAAATGGCGCCATGTGTTTTCTTGAGCTCCTCAATATATGGTCCAAGCTCCAGTATCAACTACAAAAGCTCAGTGTCTTTCTTAGTACAACAAAATATGCACCTTGAACATAACATCATAAAACAATGTTGACAGAGTTCTGTCCAGTTTTAAAAGCAATGGACAAAATGAACATGAAAGGTTATAACACACATAATGTGACATTGAAGGTAACAGCATCCGCAAAACTCATATTGGCGTTAGCGTTAAATCTCCAAAACATAAGAGCAGGACAGTCATTAATAGACGGTTCATGGTTCACCCTCATCCGAAGGGGAAAATCAATAAGACATGTTTTCAGTATTTGGTGAACCAAGAGCCACAGATCACTTGCCGTGTCTGAACTCATGGTAAATTATCCCTTTGGAACAAATAGTTTACCTGGTTTATATTTCCAGGATATGGAGAATAGCCTGTCTCGCAATTCGAATCTCCATCAGGATGTCCAGTTGCACGAAGGAGTGGATCAAGCTGATTGTACTCTACGTTGATGACCATTGTTCTACCTGAGCACAATAATGGAGTTATGACAAATTTGACAAAATCATACCATCAGTGGTTAAAAGAAGTGAAATGTATTCTTTTGTTCAAGGTAAAATAGGCTACAGGATACTGAAAGTGACCATCCTTTGCTGGTGGACACAAAAGATGGCCCAGTTTGCTACTAGACATATTTGTTCTTCTCAAATTTGAATAATTCTTTTGCTAAAAAACATCACAACGGCCCACAGTTTTTTTGTTTAAAACTTAAAAGCCATGAAAAGCTCATATCAAATGGCTAAATAATAGTAAAACCTACCATCGACATGAGTAAGTTTGGTAATTCCTCCAATTGCTTCCTTGGCTTTCCTAGGAACAGCGAGAGAATTTACATTGTAACCCTTGGTGGCACTGACACCTAATGCTGATGGTATTGCCTACAAAATAATCAAGAAAATCAAGTTGTTTCTCTGTAATCAAAGGTCCCGAGCTCAAGAAAGCAGTTGGCCACAAATATATAAGGAGCCCTTGGAAAGGTACCAAGAGGTATCACAATTTATGTGATGTGCGGGCGCACATACGCCAGGCGCGCGCGTGATGTGCGCAGGGGAACAGAGCGCGCAGCCAGGACACAGGAAGGGAAGGCAAGTGGCTAGAAGGAAAGTTAGCCACCTAATCAATTGTTTCCTGTGTTAGTTATTTCCTTATTAGTCGTTTCCTTGTTAGTTATTTCCATGTGAGTTATTTCCTTGTGAGTTGTTTCCTTGTTAGTTATTTCCTTACTAGTTGTTTCCTTGTTAGTTATTTCCTTATAGCTGCCCCCTCTGTGGCTATATAAGCATGTACGAGACATCATTTGGGATAAGCAATAATTCAGTCCTAATCTCCCTCTCTTCTCTACAAACCGACGGCTGAGGGGTATAACCTCGCCGGCGTGACGGACAGCGGCTACGAGTTACGTAGCCGGGGTCCGGCCAGTCGGGGATTTGGCGTCCCTGACAACCTGGTATCACGGTCTCGTCGATCCTCACCCACCCGCTCCAACCACGCCCAGCAGCCGCCAACGCCACCACCTTTCCCAGCCTCCACCACAGCCATGGCCGAGCCCACCATTGCCGACGTCCTCGCTGAGTTGCGGGCACTCCGCACAGACGTCAACACGCTGCAGTTCGACATGGCGGCCATGAAGGACAAGTCTGCGTCGGCCTCGGACAACGGGGGCCACGGTCGGCGACCCGAGGGGCAGCGCGACCACGATCCGTACCTCCAGCACCGCAAGTGGGACTTCCCCCGCTTCGACGGCTCCGTCGATCCGATGCTGTTCATCAACAAATGTGAGTCATACTTCCGGCATCACCGCACCTTGGGGGAGGAACGTGTTCGGATGGCATCATACCATCTGGACGACGTCGCGCAGCTGTGGTACAACCAGCTTGAAGAAGATGATGGTGCCCCGTCATGGGGTCGATTCAAAGACTTCCTGAATGAGAGGTTCGGACCTCCACTCCGTTCCGCGCCGTTGTTCGAACTTTCGGAATGCCGGCGCACCGGATCTGTGGAGGAGTACTCTAATCGTTTCCAGACGCTCCTGCCCCGTGCCGGTCGGCTGGACGAAGCTCAACGAGTGCAACTCTTCACCGGAGGCCTCCTCCCGCCTCTCAGTCATGCGGTGCGCATCCATAATCCGACCACGCTCGCCGCTGCGATGAGCCTGGCGCGGCAAGTGGAGCTCATGGAGCTCGAGCGACCGCTGGTACGACAGGGAGCGCGCGGTCTACTTCCGCCACCGCCGCCTCGAACCGCTCCGGCCGCGCCACCCCAGCAGCTGGCTCTTCCAAACCTGCCGGCGGGTAACGACCAGGGACGACGCGAGGGCAACCAGCGGCGCCTCTCTACGGCGGAGCAGGCGGAACGACGTCGCCTTGGCCTTTGTTTTAACTGTGACGAAAAGTATTCTCGTGGCCATAACAGGTTTTGCAAGCGGATTTTCTTCGTGGACGGGGTGGAGATTGATGACATCGAACCCGTCACCGACGACGGGGACAGGGACGCCCCCTGCTTCTCGCTGCAGGCGGTGGCTGGGGTGTCCATGACGGACACCACGCAGCTCGCGGTCACACTAGGGGCCGCTCAGCTCATAGCCCTCCTCGACTCCGGCAGCACCCACAATTTCATCTCCGAAGAAGCCGCTCGGCGAACGGGTCTTCCGCTCCAACAACGTCCCCGCCTAACGGCCATGGTGGCTAATGGTGAGAAGATCACCTGCGCCGGCGTCATCCGCAAAGCCCCACTAATCATCGCTGGTGCTGCGTTCCCGGCGGAGCTGTTCGTCATGCCCTTGGCCGGGTACGACATCGTCCTCGGCACCAAATGGCTCGGCGCGTTGGGACCCATTGTCTGGGACCTGGCCAACAGGCGCATGTCCTTCCAGCGAGGGGGCCGCACCATCTCATGGGCGGGCCTATCCACGACGTCGGGCCCGGCGGTGTGCGCCTTGTCCGCTGAAGAATCGCTCTTGGATGCTCTCATCGGAGCGTTTGCAAGGGTCTTCGCCACTCCAACGGGACTGCCCCCCAAGCGCGCACATGATCACCGCATCCTGTTGAAGCCCGATGCACAGCCGATCGCCGTGCGCCCCTATCGGTACCCAGCTGCCCACAAAGATGAGTTGGAGCGGCAGTGTGCAGCCATGATGGAACAAGGGATCGTCCGACGCAGCGACTCCCCGTTTTCGTCGCCGGTCCTCCTTGTCAAGAAGGCCGATGGATCCTGGCGCTTCTGCGTCGACTACCGGGCCCTGAACGCCATGACGGTCAAGGACGCCTTCCCGATCCCGGTGGTGGATGAGCTATTGGATGAGCTCAACGGCGCCAAATTTTTCTCCAAGCTCGACCTACGGTCGGGATACCACCAGGTCCGCATGCGACCCGAGGACATCCACAAGACGGCGTTCCGCACGCATGACGGCCTATATGAGTTCCTGGTCATGGCGTTCGGACTCTGCAACGCGCCGGCCACATTCCAAGCCCTCATGAACGACGTCCTGAGGCCGTTCCTCCGTCGCTTCGTCCTCGTATTTTTTGACGATATTTTGATCTACAGCAGGACTTGGGCAGATCACCTCCGGCACCTGCGTGCTGTCCTGGAAGAACTGCGCCGTCACCAGCTCTTCGTCAAGCGCACCAAATGTTCCTTCGGGGTCTCCGCCGTCGCCTACCTCGGCCACGTTATCTCTGCGGCGGGCGTCGCCATGGATCCCGTCAAGGTGCAAGCCATCCATGATTGGTCGACGCCACGATCCACCCGTGCCGTCCGTGGCTTCCTCGGCCTCGCGGGGTACTACCGCAAGTTCGTACATAACTATGGCACGGTGGCCGCGCCCCTGACGGCGTTGCTCAAGAAGGACGGTTTCACTTGGGATGATGCAGCGGACACGGCGTTCTCCGCGCTCAAGGCGGCGGTCACTTCGGCACCAGTCCTCGCCATGCCCGACTTCGCCAAGCTGTTCATCGTCGAATGTGACGCGTCAACCATCGGCTTTGGGGCGGTCCTAGTCCAGGAGGGACACCCGGTGGCATACTTCAGCCGGCCAGTAGCGCCGCGCCACCGCGCGCTGGCCGCCTACGAGCGAGAGCTCATTGGCATGGTCCAGGCGGTTCGGCATTGGAGGCCATACCTATGGGGGCGCCGCTTCCTCGTCAAGACGGACCACTACAGCTTGAAATACCTCCTCGACCAGCGCCTCGCCACGATTCCGCAGCACCACTGGGTCGGCAAGCTCTTGGGCTTCAATTTCACAGTGGAGTACCGCTCCGGGGCCACGAATACTGTCGCCGACGCCCTATCCCGCCGCGACAACGAGGAAGGAGAGCTGCTGGCCATCTCAGCGCCCCGGTTCGACTTCATCGAGCGCCTCCGCCATGCCCAGGCTACCGACCCGGCGCTGGTAGCCGTCCACGATGAGCTCCGGGCGGGGACCCGCACGGCGCCGTGGACCATCACCGACGGCATGGTCGCCCTGGAGGGGTGCCTCTACATCCCGCCAGCATCGCCACTACTTCAGGAAATCCTGGCCGCGGTCCACGACGACGACCATGAAGGTGTTCATCGCACGCTGCACCGCCTGCGGCGTGATTTTCATTTCCCCAACATGCGTCGTGTGGTGCAGGACTTTGTGAAGGCGTGCGCCACATGTCAGAGGTACAAGACTGACCACCTGAGGCCGGCCGGGCTGCTCCAGCCACTGCCCATTCCGTCCAGCGTGTGGGCCGACATCGGCATCGATTTCATTGAAGCACTCCCCCGGGTGCAGGGCAAGACAGTAATCCTCTCCGTCGTCGACCGCTTCAGCAAGTACTGCCACTTCATCCCGTTAGCACACCCCTACACCGCCGAGTCTGTCGCCCAAGCATTCTTCAGCGACATCGTCCGCCTTCATGGTGTGCCGCAATCCATCGTCTCGGACCGCGACCCGGTGTTCACGTCGACATTCTGGACCGAGCTCATGCGGCTCACTGGCACCAAGCTCTTCATGTCGTCGGCTTTTCACCCGCAAACGGATGGACAGACGGAGGCCGCCAACAGGGTAATCGTCATGTACCTCCGTTGTTTCACAGGCGATCGTCCTCGGCAGTGGCTTCGCTGGCTTCCGTGGGCCGAATACACCTACAACACGGCTTTCCAATCGTCGCTCCGGGAGACGCCGTTCCGCGTGGTCTATGGCCGCGACCCGCCCTCCATCCGCTCTTATGAGCCTGGTGAGACGCGTGTGGCAGCTGTTGCACTGGAGATGGAGGACCGCACGGCTTTTCTCGCCGACGTCCGCTACCGCCTCGAACAGGCCCAAGCGGTCCAAAAGCGTGTCTATGATCAACACCATCGTCCGGTGGAGTACCAAGTTGGGGACTGGGCACTACTACGACTCCGGCAACGCCCGGCAGCATCACTACCACGGACCTCCACCGGCAAGCTCAAGCCACGGTTCGTTGGACCGTATCGCGTCCTGGAGATCATCAACGCCGTGGCTGTCCGGCTTGAGCTTCCGCCAGGGGCCCGCCTCCATGATGTGTTCCATGTTGGAGTGCTCAAGAAGTTCGTCGGCACACCACCAGCAACACCCCCGGCATTACCCCCCACGCACAACGGCGCTGTGGTGCCCGTGCCAGCAGGGGTCACAGCCGGGCGCCTGGCTCGTGGGATTCGCCAGCTATTGGTCCAGTGGCAAGGTGAGCCAGCTGCGTCAGCAAGCTGGGAGGACTACGACGACTTTCGCGCTCGCTTCCCTGATTTCCAGCTCGAGGACGAGCTGGTCTTCGACGGCGGGAGAGATGTGATGTGCGGGCGCACATACGCCAGGCGCGCGCGTGATGTGCGCAGGGGAACAGAGCGCGCAGCCAGGACACAGGAAGGGAAGGCAAGTGGCTAGAAGGAAAGTTAGCCACCTAATCAATTGTTTCCTGTGTTAGTTATTTCCTTATTAGTCGTTTCCTTGTTAGTTATTTCCTTGTGAGTTATTTCCTTGTGAGTTGTTTCCTTGTTAGTTATTTCCTTACTAGTTGTTTCCTTGTTAGTTATTTCCTTATAGCTGCCCCCTCTGTGGCTATATAAGCATGTACGAGACATCATTTGGGATAAGCAATAATTCAGTCCTAATCTCCCTCTCTTCTCTACAAACCGACGGCTGAGGGGTATAACCTCGCCGGCGTGACGGACAGCGGCTACGAGTTACGTAGCCGGGGTCCGGCCAGTCGGGGATTTGGCGTCCCTGACAATTTACAATTAGGAGTACCCATTTTGGTACCTTGGCACTACAATTTGGTACCTTAGGTACCAGATTCATGTAATAATTTTGGTACCTCCCTGTACATTTTCAAGGATAGTAAAAATGCTCTATTTTTAACAATAAAATTATAGCACAGTAGGGAAGCCAGTGTACAAACATTGAAAAGCAATCCATTTGTATCCTGAAAAAAGAGAACCCACTTCCGTCCTTCAGTCTTCCTAACAAAAAAACACATATAGTGACATTAAATTACTTCACAATATATGGCTACTAATTAAGGAAGAAACCTCCAGTGGTGAATTTTTTAATTAATGAGCATACCATTGTTCAAGCAAGCCACTTAAATAAAGAAGAGAATGAACATCTCCATGCCCATGTGGCTTTGTCTGCCAAGTCACAAAAACTGGTACTAAGAAAGGTGGACAGAAACTCCGTGTGTGTGGAAACCAAATCGTGCTATATTCAAATACAATGTTACTGATCCTGGAATGGAAATTTCAAACCTGAATTTTGTACTTGTCACTTGGGTCTAATGCAAGCCTTGCATCATTGTCAGCTAGACACGCTACTTTTTCCTGAAAACGGAAGAGAATGTACAGTCAACACCAAAAGTAGCAGCCATGTGCTTTGCATATATAAAAGCTACATTTTTACCATAACTAGCACATGAAAAGAACAAGGGATCAGAAGGAACCTGCTTTAGTATTTTCACTTGAGATGGTTCCATTCCAAAGTAGGAGTTTGACTCTAAAAGCTTGATAGTTAGCGCATTTGTATCATCAGAAGTCATAATAACAAATGGAATCTTTGTTTGGCACCCCCCTGCATGGCAGATGAATAACATCAATCAGAATAAAGCAAGACCTGAACATTCTCTAAGGCCCAACAGTATTACATGTAAAGAATAAAACTGGCAACTAAATCAAGTAATTGCCAGATACAAAGGGGCATAAGACAAAATAAAATGAAACCAAGACCTTAATGGAAAGGTTGAAATTCATTTGTAAGCACTAAAACAATGATAGGTTCCAGTTCCATAGAGAAAGTACTTGTAAGTCAGTAAGTCACTAATCCACTATAGATAAATGTAAATGTAGAGTACATACCATCAACCATTTTGCAGCTGGCCTCTTGAAAAGCCAGGATAGACTCTATATAGTGTTGAAGGAAACATTTTCCAGTAGTTGTTTCCCGGGGAAGTGCTACCTGACCAAAGAAAGTAACAGAAGCACCAGTGAGAAATTTCAGAAACATGGTTGGATAATCTAAAAACTTTCAAGGCCACAACCTAATGATACTCAGATACTCTTAATCCTGTTTTAGAGTCATACAGTTCGTGCTTTGAACTAGGAGTTAAAATACTTTACTGCCTGCAAATCATTAAGCTTTCTCACAATCAGGTCCTAAATGATGTTTTTATTTTCTGTGCAGGATGTGTGCAATATCAGCATTCAGCAAGAGAAAAACCTTAACCAAATAACACTATCAGTAAGAGAAAAAAATTTAACCAAATGATACTAGCTAAATCATACTTACAAGACACCATACAGTACAGCAACTACAGCATCTAAATTGAGTTCCAACTAAAGTTTGCCTAGCTACTGTACTACCTCATGAAACAAGCTTAGATATTAGTTTGCTATTCCCAGCTCAGTGCATACTGCATACCTTAATTCCTTTGTAGCCAAGCCTTTCGCCAAGCCCTCCGGCTACAAGAACAAATGCAGCATTGCAGGCTTCTTTTATCCCAGCTGCTTCCAGTGAAACAAAATTGTCATTGCCAAAAGTCAAAACCTCCCCTGAAGGCACCTGTAAGTAAGGTATGGCGAAGTTTATTAGTTGTGTCATCAAGAAGAGAGGAAAAATAAAGTAGAGAATTACCCAAAATAACTTAAAGAACATCCATTTCAAATCATTAATTCAAACTATTCATAAAACAACTCCCATGAAAAGGATAGATATTTAGGCCAAACTAAGGCCCTGTTTGGAAGCAACCCAGCTTTTAAGAAACTAGTTTTTATCTATTAGCTAGGAGAGGCCAGCTTCTTGGTTTTTAAGAAACTGAGAATCTAATTTCTATAAACTAAGTCATAAACTAGTATGCTTGGAACCACCTCAATTTCTATAAACCAGTTTCTTAAAAACTAGGTGCTTCCAAACAGGGCCTAAACCATTGATGAAAAAGACTTACAGAAGGGGTGAAACCATCATATGGGTTTTTGCCTGCCTTTGAATCCGCAAGAAGTTTTTTGGCATTCTGGATGTAAGATACCAGACCTCCAGGATAGCTTGAATTAAGTCGGCGAACCTAAGATAATAGCACAAAATTAGAATAAAAGGGAAAAAAACTTTATACATTTGTGCAGTTGTGCTTATGAATTCCTTGCATATATTATAGTGCTACTCCATTGACAAACAAGAGACATCTTGGACATCGGAACGTCTTCATAACATAATTTTACTAACATTTTTGTTATAAAACATTTGTAGAACATAGAAAATATATATTTTTATGAAACTACATTGCACTATGTGTTCTGAGTTTGAATACACACCTGATCAAAGAAGCCTCTTTTATTGTCATCATCGACACCTGGTTCAGGCCAGTGTTCGAACAGGTGAATCTGGCCTTCATTCAACAGCATTTTTGCTAGCTCAACCTAGAATCACCAGGCAACAAGAGCGTTGTAGAAGGAGAAAACAAAAACAGGTGTTTCAATCCATCAATTGAACAAACTTAACAAGACATGTCACACCAAAGAGACTAGATACACTTTGTTATGAAATAATGGTGAGCAATCATTCAGCCAAACCCAGGGCCCATATGTACTTCCGTGATTCTTGACGGGGGCCAAGTTAGATGTACATCAGTTGAGGACCATCTTGCTGAACATGTGAAAAAGTGTAGTAGAACTTAAATTGTTCGCCCAGAGGACCACATTATTTATTTTACTAACAAAAACACTGTTCACAACTGAGAACAGAGGAATGTACAGATGTACCAAATGAATACGATAAGTCGAGAACCATGCTCCCTAATCGCATTGTGGGCCTGTGGCAGGAGCAGAGGGTGGCTGAATTTTAAACACAGCAGTACGACACTAGCACTATTTTAGGAACCAGTAGTCACCATCACGAGAACCACAGAATTCAACTCCGTTTCTTCTAAAATTGCTGTGTCAGGAGGGTAAATTGTAGCGGTGGAGGCAGGTCCACTTCGCCCCCACCGGACGGGCACCGTCGCCACGTGAGGGGAAGTTCAAAGATGACAGTGAGCCGAGGTAGTTGGCGTACCGTCCGCTCGTCCGTCATCTGCATCATCAGGCCCTACACCTAAACTCCTCCAATCTAATCAGTAATAATCGCCTACGCGGGATGCGAACAAACTGCCAAGTCAAATCAAATCAAATCAGACGGCTGAGCGTCCACACACACACGCGGGGGGCGGAGCATCGCGTCCCACGAAGCCACGGAATTTGGAACCCGCGGCGAGCGGAACGAGACGTGAGATCGGCGCGATTCGAGCGTCGCATCTACTACTAGCACGAGCAAATCAACAGGCAACAGCAACAGAAGGGCGCAAGACCTCTTCCGCACATATATTAGACTAGCAGGCGTCGCTGACCTCGTCGGGCGCTAGCAGCTGCAGGTTCCGCCGCAGCGGGGGGCACGCCGCCGCCCACTGGCCGTAGCCGGCGTCGGCGCCCGGAGCCATCGCGGGCGAGGAGGCCGAACAGAAGGGCGGAGGAGGCGAGCGGCGTCGCGTCGCGTCGGTGACTGTCAGTTGCGTCGTCTGCGGAGGCGGCGCGGGCAGTTGTGGGATTCGTCGGCTCCGAAGGATCGCGCTGCAAACGAGAGACGCGTAGGAAGGAAACCGAAAACTGTCTCCTTTCTTTAAATGATGATGATGGTAGCCGAAAGTAAACTATCGCCGACTTCGGGCATGGATGGGCCGCGTCGCCCAGCCCGGGCGCGACGTGCTGCCACCCGGCCCGTCTCTCGCGTCATGGGCCGCGTGAAAATGAAGCCCAGAAGACAAAACAAAAAGTTCCGCCATAAAAAAAACACGGGTCAACAAACTAGCATGTCCATTCTTGTACTGCTCGCCACTATTCCCAGCACCCAGCTTCGTAATATACCAGAATTTGCCGAGTTTTACATGCCACATCAAAATCAAAATGGCACGCGTATATATACTGTGCCACCAAATCCCTGTACCCCACCTTCCTTCTGCTCGCCATATATCTTGTTCCACACAGATTATTACGAACCCAACCTGGTAATCTCAGTTTCGCCGTCGTCATCTCAGTTGCGGCGGCGTAGTCGTCGTCGTTGTCGTCAGGTTGAGCACCATGTCAGGCCCCTTCTCCCCGGTGGCCGAGTACTCGTCCGGCACGGGCAGGCCCAGCTCCTCGAGGACGAGCCGGACGACGCCGCGCGTGACGCTGCCCAGAGACAGCTTGTTCACCGTCACCGCGATGGCGAAGCCGTTCTCCACGTCGCAGAACCCGGTCGATCCGCCCATCCCGGAGTGCCCGAAGCACCTCAGCCTGCCGCTGCCGCTGCCGGCGTCGTCGTACCTCCTGAACCCGAGCCCGAACTTGCCGTCCCGGTGCGCCATGCCCTCGTACTCGTTGACGCCCATGAACGCGTCGAGGATCCTGTCGCTGCCGAACATCCTGCCGCCTCCGCCGCTGCCGCTCCCCGCCTCGCTGTCGGCGTCGCTGGTGCGCAGCTGGCAGTACCCGTTCCTGTCGCTGCTGCCGCCGCTTATATCCTGGACCTGGAGGTCTCCCATGGAGCCGCCGCCGGCGCCCTTCTTCTTTCCGGCGCCCTTCTTCTTCTTCTTGAGCGGCGCGGTCGGGAACTTGGGGGTGTGCACGTGGCTGCCGAGGGGCGGCATGGCGCCCGAAGAGTGCGGCGGGGGAACAGAACCGCCGGCCGCTAGCGCCGCGTAGTATCGAGCGAGCGCGCGGGCGGAGCAGTGGCCGTTGGCGGCAGGGATGATGGCCCGACGGACGTTTAGCGTGTTGAAAACAGCGGGCACACCGGACGCCATCTGCGCGATGTTGTTCAGCAGAGCTGCTGGCACATCTGCACCTGCCCTGATTCCTGATAGCTTCTGGAGCTCCTCGGTGTCAACTGTCAGCGCTGCCAGCCGAGACTCCACACCTGAGAATGCAACGAATGCCAGACATTGTCAACCATACAGAAAAGGAGGATCAAATGCTAAAACTGTTGCCATTCATAAGAGATATGCAACATACCTGGTGGAATGCCAACATACAACTCCCCCTCAATGTGAAGAGGACGAACAATAGCCTCTTCTAGAATCTCTTGAAACTTCTTCCCAGATGCATGCTATTATTGCCAAATACCATGGTTAGGGTTCGTGAAATTGAGTTATAACGACTTACAAACCCCCATAATTAAGCTACGGCCTACGGGACACAAAGGGATAACTTGATGGGGTTTAAATATAAATTTAGCTAGCCATTAACCTTATAAGGCCTTGTTCGGTTACTCTTATCCATATTGATTGGATGAGATTGAACAAAAAATTATGAAAGATTTTGACTTGTTTAGAATTTAAACCCACCCAATCCATATGGATTGAGAGTAAAACGACAAGCCCTAAACTAGTATGACCCCCACACAGTTCAACTGTCACTACAAACAATGATGGCAGAAGGAACATACCTCTATGACTCCCCCACACAGCCAACCGAAGGAGAGGTAATGGTAAATTTGTGCTGAACCAGGTTCGGTCTCAGGTGTACACTTCGTAATCTGGTTTAGTGTCTCCTCCCAGTCACATACCAACAAAGGATCATTCTTTACCACATCACCCAGTGCATTGTGCAAACCGGATGTGTGATTTAGAAGATGATGGACCTTTATTAGGATTTAGGGAGTAGCCAATGAGATAGCCTATTAGCCAAGGAATGCCATGTCTCATCAAATAATAGATGCGACAAAGTGTTATATGGTACCTTTATTAACTCCTTTCCGTTAGTTCCAAAATTCGGCCATATGTTGGCAACTGTTTCCTCATACTTCAGCTTCCTGAAAGATTGGATTATGATGTCACACAATAGCTGGTGTAACTTCAACTTGTCCAATAAATGTCAAAATGTACAGTTGAAATTATTAATATATATTTTGGCAAGTCTCCACTCACAACAACAGACAAGTTAGAAATGGTTGTTTGACCATTTTTCTTAAAATAGTACCAGGTGGACCATTGAGCGAGCAATTTTCCATCTAAGGGCTAGTTGAAAAACTTAAATCTCCTCTAGGATTAGTGGAGATTGAGTAGAAAATTAGCTTATTTTCCCCTCAATCCTCGGGAATCCCAGAGAGGATTTCAGTTTCCAAACTAGGCCTAAATGTATAAAGAAGGAATATCCTTGTTTTGTAGGCAAACCAGTTGGGGTGTTATAAAGGAGTGTGGATGACATAATGTTACAGCTCCCACCCCCCAAAAAAGAAAAAAAAATCCATAACGATGGTATATGTAAAGATGAGAAACAATTTATAAGCACACCGAATTCTGTAATATAGCGTACACCAATATCATGCAGACAGATTTAAACTGGCAAGGTTAAAAGAAACTTGGCACTGAATTAATACCCACCCTTTGTCCACAAGCCAATGTACCATCCCAGCAGTGATACCCTTAGTCACTGAGAAAACAGGAAAAAGAGAATCAGGTTGAACAGGTCGGGGATCATACTTCCCCAACATACCAGCAGCAGTATCTATTATGACCTTTCCATCTTTATATGCGCAGACCTAGGGAAAAACCAAATGTAAGTGTTACACAAATACTAAATTTTGTATAGAATTGCTGCAAGCGTAGTTGAATCATAGATTCTTAGGAGACTCCTACTTGTATTCCTAAAATTTTGTCGCTTCCCAACTCAAGCAGATAATTTCTCAGTTTAGACTCCACATCAGAGTTAGCAGGTGAGTCAAAAATCCACTGACTGTTAGGTATTTGTCCGTGTGTCAAACTCCTGACCAAAGTGAAGACATAAAAATCAGCAATGAGAGAAAAGAGAGAGATTATGTTTTTACTATAAAGATGGTGCAACCATTGGCATGACAATGTCAAGTAAATAGCATCTCGTTCTCACCCTAACAAAGTTGATTCAGCAAATGGCCTCATGATGTCCAGATAAACTATCCTAACATTTAGTGAAGCTGAAAGACCTGCAGGTTTTTTAAAAAAAATAAATGTCATTAAGACACTGGATACCTGAGAGGAACGAGTAAGCCAAAATCAAACACATACCTCTGAGGAGATTCAAGACCCTCATAAATATTATGGCATCCCCGGGGAAAGCATCAACCTAAAAGCATGAAAATGTCCATGTGACACCTCAACAATTGGCTGTGGAAACTGGAAAGTAGCAAGCTAGACATTCCAACTCACAGGATTAAAGCGTTGAACCTCCTTCTTGTTCAATTTCATCTTTTCTTGAAGAGCTTTGACATTTCTCTCTCTTTGGTCATTAAGTGCTTTTATGTTCTCCTAATAAGTATGAATAACCACAAATAAACTGTTAATCCAAAAATCCAAAAATACTAAAATGGAGACAAGATGACGAACTATGGATCTAGTAGACTTCAGCCTACCTTTGCTTCACTTGCTGTGGTTGACTGACGAAAGAATACTGTGGCAATATCCATAGCCTGTTGAGGCATGTCAACCCGCAGTTTAAGCCCCATCTCTGAAAATGCTGACAGCAGTGCCACGTGATCTCCCTACAGATCAACATTTTACATCTCAGATGTATAAATTACAGGCAATTAACTAAAGTATGATAAGCTGGAAACTGCATGGCAAGCTATTTTGTAAACTTGGGTATGAAATGTCAAAACATCCAAAAACATGTCAAGTAACTCTAGGGGGAGACATCCCTTTGACTTTGTCTTAAGAGAGGGGAGTATCAAACTCTTTAGGGCTTGTTCGGCTAGGGAGGGATTGGATAAGATTAAATTCATTCCTAGTCAAAATTGAATAGAAGAGGATTTAATCCCCTTCAATCCTCTC
This sequence comes from Zea luxurians, assembly GCA_029449295.1. Classification (NCBI taxonomy): domain Eukaryota; kingdom Viridiplantae; phylum Streptophyta; class Magnoliopsida; order Poales; family Poaceae; genus Zea; species Zea luxurians. The sequence goes on along the minus strand of JAOPSE010000005.1, from coordinate 45,087,181 downwards.
TGATCACCTTGCAACCGAACAGGGCCTTAGGGGGGTATATGAACTTCGAGCACTTAGGTTTAAGCCTGGCTGTCCTCCCTCTCAACTGGAGGTTCTACCAGGCAAGCTATTGCTCAGTTCTCAACTTAACGCTTATAGCTTAGGGATATGTTGCTATTGTAGCCAGGGACGGACCCAGGACAAAATAAGAGAGCATACTTATAAGGATGGGCACCAAAATACTAGAGCAGGGGCATCTAAGCGATGCTGAGCAGGGGACTTCATGGTTAAAATTTAGACTCTTACTTCCAAAGGAGAAATGAGCGGGGGCTGGACCTATGTAGGTCCGCCCCTATTTGTAGCTTGGGGAAATATCTCCCAAGACTGCTTCATTCACCTGATATGGGCATCTTAACTACCAGTCACATCATGAATCAGTAATATCAAAAGATACATAGTACTGTTAAAGGCAATGACTGCTATGCAAGTAGTCTTTCTGTGCAAGCGTGCAAACAAACTATCTGATCCATTAGATCGTGATCCAACCGTAGATCACATTTAACACTTAAACCCTTCCACCACCAGCTCAATAATCTTTATAAGAAAACCTCTAATAAACCATGGTTGTATCTGTGATTGGATCGTAATCTAATGGATCAGATGGTTTGCTTGCACGCTTGGATAGAAGGACTGCTTGCATAACAGTCGTTGCCATTGTTAAAATAAAATACAATAAATTAAAGAAGGCACACTTGCATGGGTTCTAAATCTACAGTAAGAAAAGGGAATGATTCATATTATACTAGCAAGGTACTATCTTCATTGTGCATTATTTAGAAGATCAAGGTTCACAAACCTCTGCACATGACAAAAACATTTTTGCTAGTGCCTGCCTCATAGATTCAGATATGCACTTAGTGAGCCCAAAATCAAGGAGAATCGGTTTATGTGGAGGTTCCTTGCTCACAAGAAAATTGCCTACAGAAGAGAAAAATGCACACAAGTATGAATTAATGTGCGATCAATTAGAGAATAAAGGTGAAAGAAGCCTTCTCAAAATGAATATATTCTAAATACCAGGATGAGGGTCGCCATTAAAGAAGCCATCAATGTATATTTGATGAGCGTATGCACGGGTTATCTCTTCGACCAGTTTTTGCTTGTCAACACCATATGCTTCCAATGAATCATTATCATTTAAACGAATCCCATCCATATATTCCAAAATTAGAACCTTGCCAGTTGACTGACACACAAAACAACAGTATGTCAGACGATGATAGCTTGATTTTTGAAAACTATTATGACAAACAATATAGAAACTGGCAGATAGACCTGAATAACTTCTGGAATGAGTACATCAACAGTACTGGAAACACTGCCACTCCCACAGTCATTTTTGCGACTAAGATTCCTGGAGACAGCCCTAGTATTCTCTAAAATTGAAGAATTTATACCACACATTATCAAGACTTTGACTCTATTTAAAAAGAGGGATAGGACATGGAAAATCGTGCAAAACATATGGCAATATGAGTATGAACCTGAGCAAGGAAAATACCTGCTTCATGGTTGAAATCAAGTTCCTTTGGAGCCTCCTTGCACCATTCATCAATCATCGGATTAAAATCATACTGAGGCTCTGCCCACGCTATCCATTCGATCAATGATTTTGCATTCTTCAGATCCTGGCCACCAATAGAAAAATGTAATGAACTATTGAACTCCAACTGTGCTAGACAGCATACTTGCAGTTTAGAGATAAACCTCTAATATGATCTCCTTCACACCATCATGCTGAATTTTGACAACTACTTCTCTGCCATCTGCCAGAGTTGCACGATGAACTTGTGCTATCTGTTACCAAATGTTCATTGAAAATAAAAGGTTCAAATGAAATGAGCACACTATGATTTATATCAGATAAGTAAAGTTCAGTTTGCTAATACAGTACTTACTGATGCGGTTGCGAGAGGGTCTAGGACAAAATCAGCAAATAGATCACTCATAGGTTCTCCAAGTTCTTTCTCTATCGTTTCACGAACCTGCATAGCAGAGACAAGAATTAGGTTAAGTAATTGCTTAAATGACCTCCAAGACAACACTATGTGGACCAGACAAGAATTATCAATCTTTAATCCTTCCATTCATTCGAGGACAACCATGCATACCTCTTCAAAAGGTCGTGGAGGAAGCGAATCCTGCAACTGCTTGAGGACATTTATGTAGGGTTCAGGAAGTACATCTGCTCTTGTGGATAAATATTGGCCCAGTTTCACCCATAAACCTTCTAACTCTATCATCAGGTTGAGGACACGGCGAGCATTTCGCTGATGTGTTTTCTTCCATATAGCACTCTTTTTACCAGTGCTAACCCATTGAACTCTCTTCTGAACAGCCTGTTTGTGCATCAAGAAGATGTTAATCCGTTTGGAGAGAATGGAAGGGGCTGTCTCTGGACAAACATCATCGAGAACTGGAATAGAACCACACCTTATAATCGAAGTAGATAAACAGGGCCATAGAGAAAACCTTGAGGCGTCTGGTAATAGTGCTTCCCCATCCCATTGTAGGTTGGCAAGTCAGGACAAGCAATGGAAAAAATTCGGACACTCTAGGCTCCTAGTAAGACAGTTAGTATTTATTCTGCAGCGTCACAAGTTCAATAAAGAAGATCCAGATTAGTTATACTTATCAGAACTACTGATTCATTCTCAGGACAGTTAAGACAAGGATTTGACATGAATATATAACAGGTTACATTTATGCTAAATCAACTAAGGATGAAGTAAATAAACAAACAGCAAAAGAAAGGACTCCCTCATATTAGTCCGGCTCGCTATCAGACAATTATTCAGAGATAAATAGATAATGACTTGACATGATAATCAGATTAACATGACAGCTACCATTTATGTGAGATAAACTGAGGACGGAGTGCAGAAAAGAACTACAAAACCATAACTGAAAAGGATTCGAGCCTCCCACGCTGCATATTAAGTGGCATGCCAATGAGATTATAACAGGTTACATTTATGCTAAATCAACTAAGTATGAAGTAAATAAACAAACAGCAAAAGAAAGGACTCACTCATATTAGTCTGGCTCTTTGTCAGACAATTATTCAGAGATAAATAGATAATGACTTGACAATTGACATGATAATCAGATTAACATGACATTGACAGCTAACATTTATGTGAGATGAACTGAGGATGTAGTGCAGAAGAGAGCTACAAAACCATAACTGAAAAGGGTTCGAGCCTCCCACGTCTCGTATTAAGTGGCATGCCAATGAGATGAGCAAGTAGCTAGTTTCCCAGACAACACACCCAGAAATGCAACAGTTGCATCTGAAAAATGTGAGCATTACACATGGACAAATCGCAGCTTCAAAAGCTTGACCTTGTCCTCACTCCCCGCAGGGTCTCCCACGTGTTGCAACTTTTCCCATCATAATTCAGGAAACCGTCACAACAGCTCGCAAAATCCCTGGCCTGTAAAATTTGACGTGCGGTGCGGGGACCGCTGAAGCTCGCTCAAGGACAGGACACAAGAAAATACCACGGGAACGACGTCTGCATCATCAAGCACGCCGCTTCCACAATCAACACCACAAGAGTCAAGAACAGTACAGAAGCACGCCCCCCGAATTCCAAGCCGCTGAACAACACATGAACAGCATGATTCGAGCAATCCTACTTGTTAAGCTGAGGAACAGTACAAGGCCCGGAAGCCGGAAGGTGCCAGTTGGAGCGGCGAACCATGATCTTTCGCATGATTCCAACACCAAGGGGACGCTGTTTCAACTGCTTTACTTGATCATCAAAGGCCCCATGCACGTACAATCAATCTCCACTAGTGCGCTCTAGTGCGCAAGAAACAGAAGGAAATTTATACAATACCGCATAAAAAGACGCGTTATTTTCAGCCTGATCGAACGAGTCATTATCCTCACCAACCCCAACCCCTTCGGTAGGCACCCGTACCCGTAATCCCAACGCAAAATCGAGGCAAGAACCAGATGTAACGCCCAAAGGGGAGCGGAGATTACACCGGAACCGGCCGTGCAACCGCTCAAAGTGGCAAAACCCACTCCGGCAATCGCACCCACGGCGGGGATTCAGACCCCGACCCCCAAGAAATCGCGGAGATGAAGGGGAAGAAGATAAGAGGCTGTTACCTCGAATCGCTGAGCACGCGCGAGGAAGAGGGGAATTCGGCGGTTTCCGCCGGGCGCCCTACGCCGCGCGCGTCCAAATTGAACCGGGCGACGGAATCGCGGAAGAGGGAAAAGGGACACAAAAAGAAATGGAGAGGATCAGGTCTGTTTGTGAGGTGGTGCGAGAGCACATAAATTTCTCGTCGTCTTTACACGAGGAGGAGCTTTGCGCGAGCAGAGAAAGTGTATGAGAGGACAGGGAAGAGCTAAACGCAGGAGGGAGTATTTATTCCGGGAGTCCGTGACGACGAGACTGGTTTGCATCCAGGCCGGCAGACCCCGACGGCTCGTCGCTATTGTGGATTCCGCTCCGCCACGACAAGTCGTTTTTTTGGAATCCCGTTCGTCTTCCGCCCGCCGGTCCCGTACTCCCGTTCCCGTCCCCTTGCATGCGGTTTCTTCCTCCTCACTCACCTTCCTGTGCGCTGCGGGAGCACGACAGCCGCAGCGATATCGAGCCTCACAGCATGCTTTTCAGGGAGAACGCGTTGGTCCGTCAATGGCCAACGGGGAAAAATTGTTCGCCGTGTGGTCTTTGACCCTTTTGTGGTGTGGATGAGATGGACGCTGACGATTGCAGGTTCTAGACGAATTCAGTGCAGAATGGTGTGCAGATCATAGACGACGACGACGGCGACGCTTTGGTTTTAACGAAACAGATATCAGAGAAATGGATATAGGCTTTCTAATCAAAGGCTGTTTGCATAATTCGACTTATTTCAGTGTATAATGCCCAACAGAAGTGTCAATATTGAAAAAATCTCAACTAGAAGACATATGGATTAAATGGACGGTAGTGTCATTTAGAAAAAATAAAATTCGATGATAGATAAGGAACCTCGATTTTAGGAGTGCCTTATAGGGAAAACCGTCTTTTCGGAGTTTGGCATTACTATGCTCTATTTTAGAGTAGTTTTACTCCAAATCTTTAGGGTGGAGCAGCTATATTGTAGAGTTTTAGTGATGTTTGGGTAGAAAATGATTTCTAGCTACAGAAAGACGGTTTTTACAAGTGAAAATACATCCTCATCCATGGTTGCCGATGGGGGGAGGAGGCACGAGCACGACGACCAGTGGGAAGAAGAGACACAACAGACGAAGGGATGAGGAGCAAGTGTGCCAGAGAAACTGAGTGATCACATACCAAGAAGGTGTAGAGAGGAAGTTTTTTAACAATATCTCCAAGAACTCTATAGAGATTTTTCTCGAGAGATGACGTGTTTGGCTAGAATGTTTTTAGTCCAGCTTGAGTTCTGCTCCCCATCTACACCAAATCTCTACTACCTACTAAGTCAATAGTATTGACCATCCCTTTATGCCCCCGTCTCCACCTCTATGCATTGCGGCTTTTGAAACAATAACCACCACCTTCTCCATCCTCCGCATGACACGGTCCCCACTCGCTCGTGCACGCCTCGCCAACCACCAGCCTCCCCTCACCACTTCTTCCTCCCGCAACCGCCGACTCCGATCCAGACGCTGTCGCCTGAGTGCTTAGACCCAGATCGTGCTCTCTGCCCCCTCCCCACTTTTTCCTCCTACAACAACCAATAACTGTTGCATGAGGTCCTATTCTTCCCCTTCGCACTGTTATTTTCCCCATCTCCCCCTCCTCTCTCCCAATGCTAGTGTCGCTGCTCACGAGAGGACAACCTTGAGCTCCAATCGAGGTGACGAGTTGTGTGGCAGAGGGGCTAGTTGAGGGCAAATAAGTTTTGTAGGATGCGTAAGGTGGGTGACACAAGGGGAGAATCCGAACCCACCTCCATGGCTGGGGGCAAGACCTAGAAGAAGCGTCAGGGCGGTGCGGGCGCGCTGGAGGAGGGGACAGTCGGCTGCAGAGCGGGGTCCCGTTCGAGAAGTACAACTGGCACCACATCCTGCGGTGCAGAACCCCGCGCTGGTGGACTCCACCATCGCCAAGGCCGGTCTTAATCCCATCGACACCATCCTCGAGATCGGTCGGGCATGGGAAACCTCACCAAGTGCCTCTTTGAGGCGGTGCTACATGGTTGATCTGTTTGAGAGCACCTAGAGGGGGTGAATAGGTGATCCTGCAAATTTTGGTTAAAACAACACAAACTTGGTCTATAATATGGGTTAGAGTAAATAAACCCAAGTTTGGGAGTAGAGAGATAGAGGAGATGAGAACTCTTCGCTTGATTGCTCTCTTTAGATGAGTATTAAACTAGGAGCAATGTTCCATGCGAATATGAGAAGATAATAGCAATAAAGTAACGAGACAAGAGACACAACAATTTTTATCGTGGTTCGGCCAATGCCTACTCCACGTTGTGGTGACCTCCTTTGGTCAAGGGTTGCACTCAACCCCTCTCAAGTGATCCAAAGATCAAACTTGAGTGCCACATATGTCTTCCTTATATCAAACCCATTTGTGAGGAATCTCCACAAGTTTGGAGTCTCTCATAGCCTTACACAAATGATCATAGTCAAACTTAGAGTAAGGAGGGAGTAGAGTACACACACAAGAGCACAATCGCAGCAACAACACGCACACAAGCAAAGAAGAGAGCGCAAGAACAAGAACGACATATTTGCAGCTCAGAAACACGCTCAAATCTCTCAAACACTTTCAAACAGTGTGGTCGCGGAGTATTGGAGTTGTAGTGTGCTATAGAAATGCTTGGTGTGCTGGTGGAGGCGCCTAGGGGCCTCTTTTATAGCCCCAAGGGGCCAAGGAGCCACTGCTCCTACATTTGGAAGGCGTAGATTGCCTTCTGTCTGCGGGTGCACCGGACTATCCGGTGCCCCTTCCCGCCCATCGCCTACTGACATGGTCGACGTTAATCACGGTGCCGACCGTTGACACGGACGAAGAGACGTTGACCGCCTAGCTCACCGGCACTTCTTTTTGGCTCGACTTGAGAAGTTCTCTGGCACTTAGATGAACATAGTTAGCAACTAAAACTAATGACTAAGTGCTAGATTTGTACCTTTACTTGCGTAAAGAAGTTACTTGCATAAATGTCACTTTACTTGCACAAAGAAGTTAGTAGCCAAATAACAGTGCAAGATACATGGTATAATGTAAGTGCAACTGTTTCAAATACTTAAACTCATGTTTTTGTAGTTTTACCCAAGGTTGCACTTTTTGGTCTTTTAGTCCACTCATTTGGACTTTGCATCTTCAATTTGCTTGAATAGAACCTGTGCTCATGCTCATACCAAGATGGTTAGTTCAAAGTGGTGTGATGGGCAGTTAATCACCAAAATAGCTTAGAAATGGCCCAAATACCAGCCATGAATGCAACTTCTTTTCTTTATATATGTGATTGAGGTAATGGAAGCCCTGGGCTTCGATTAGTAGGGGGAGCCCCAACCGGGACGTGGATAGGCCATGACCCGCGTGATTGCGTCTGCATTTATGCTGGTATAACCCAATTATAGAATTTGCATATACCATGCAACAAATCTGGAAAGGCAGTTCACCTATGCCTATGTCATCATTTACACCGGGATAAATAGATTGAATAATGTGCATAAACCATGCAAAAAGAATTTGTTGACGCGCAAATCACGTGGGACGACTTTACAAGTTTATTCAGTGTTTACGACTGCATAAGAACATGAAAAGTAACAGCATAAACCATGCAATATCGCGACGTCAGATCATTTACGCTATTGTATATATGTGACTAGTGTGTGCGTAGATCTGGGTTGGTTTGAGATTAGGAAAGTAGTGTTGTAAAATCGCGATAAATGTGGGACAGTTACCGCTTTATTCTCAACGTTGCGGTTTGAGGAGAATTAAAATAAGGAAGGAAATTTTCTTTTGATACTTTGGCGTTACTTTGTAGTAGCCTTTCCTGTACGATAGCAGAAGGACCATATCCTTTGTGCTCTTGGCGGTGGTTAATGGTGGCGGGAGGACAAACAGAGCACATGGATCAACCATGTACGTCTACTGGCATGGACATCATAGTTGTACCTGATGCTATGACCGGAGACGTAGACGTTGTAGCTGTTACTCCACCGGCGGCGTTGAGGGCACCTGGAAATATTGATGACAACACAAGATCGGCAGAGATGGTAAGAGCAGATCAACGCATCCCCATGAGACATATTGGTGTGCATGATCAGGACACACCTCACATTTTGCAAAGCCATGTAAGTTCCGATAAGATCATAATATCAGTTATGTACATACTTTGGTAGTGCTGTAGTATTTTCCAGTAAATTTGGGGAGTCATTAATTCATAAATGTTAATTTTCTGTGCACAGCCAGACAATATTGATAGAAGATTGGTACCTAAAGTTGGTATGACATTTCGTAATGTGGACAAGGCATATAATTTTTATAGTCGATATGCATATGAGGGGGGATTTCCGTTGAAGAAATATAGGGAGCGGAAGAATTGTAAATGGTTGAATTGTTCAATGGAAGGAAAGAATGCTAAAAGGGGTGTTGGAAATCCAAGGATGCGTAACATGTTCGAAACGAACACAATGCAAGGCTGGGATGAAACTTAAAAAAAATTACGATGATGCCAAAGAGAATATTATTTCTGTACGGATTGATCTGGTTAACTTTGAGCATCATCATGAATTCTTAAAGAAAGATACAGAAAAAGGCCAATTGCAATGCAACAAAACTCATGATCGTGAGTATATGGAGTTCCTTAGTGCGATGCAGGAAAGCAGTATTCTGCAACATTGCATTATGGATTTTTGTTTCGGAAATGCATGGTGATCCAGAAAACATTCCAATAACCGTGCAGGACATGAGTAACCTATAAGTGTATTATGTATTGATAAAATGATTATTATATATTAATAGGCATATGTTAAAAAGGTGTAGCACATAATCATTATGTTTTGACAAGAAGAAAGCATGGCAAAGGGAAAGAAATGCAAATGATGTGTCGAAGCTATTATCTTTTTTGCATTATGCAAAAAAGATAATCCACAGTTTTTTCTGACTTTCAACTGGACAAAGAAATGAAGATTTTAAGCATTTTTTGTCCCATGCTAGCCAGTAAGCTGAGTACATTGACTTTGGTGATGCAGTTACTTTTGATACGACACATACGACTAATATCTATGATAAGCCATTAGGCATGTTTGTTGGTTCGAATCACCACCTCGAGTGCACAATATTTGCATTTGCTTTACTAGGAGACGAGACAGTCGATACATTCGAGTGGGTCTTCAATACGTTCAAAACATGCATGGGATGTGACGGACCACGAGTAATGTTGACAGGTATGTTGTATATAAATGATTCGTGTTGGAGGTATGCTTCGTAGCCGAAGATCCTGAAGGAAGAAACACCTTCGGCAGATCTTCTCAAAAGCAGTGTCGAAGCTATCACCCATAAAGCTTCGGCAAAGTGACATGTCTGAAGACGAAGGAGTGAAACGACTTAAAGATGAAATGACCAATAGACCCATGATAGTTTGTGTCATGATTGTAATCGATTGTAAAGGGTATAAATGTAATTTCACACAGGCTGTGCCCTGTGCCTATAAATAGATAAACAGTACCCCCGTACTGTTCAGACAATCTCGTAATCACTTGCACACGACACTTGGATTATTGCCTTCTGTCAAGACGAAGGTATAAATGTGATCAAATGTTATGTTATAATATTTAAATTCGTATAATGAAATATATGAATATGTTCATGTGTTTTAATACATTATTCTTTCATGTTTTATATTTTATATTTCGTCTTTCGTTATTTCATAACTCTAGTCACGAAGGTATGACCTTCGTGACTCTTGCTCATGACCTTCGTCCGAAGTTCATTATACCCTTGGGGAAATAATGCTCTGATGGATGAAGGGCATTAACATTTAACATTTTATGTTGCCTTGTTCTTAATTCGAAGCATTTGAGAACAAGTCTCCAACATTGGCGCCCACCTCCGGTGAACTCACTTTCACTTTTTGAGCTGATGGCTTCGTTCAATAACCAAGCTAAAGCTGCTTTGGCTACGAAGCTGGTGCTCCCGATAACAGGCGGTTCATGCTCAGAGCCGGCCAACAAGAAGCAGAAGAAGGAGGCCCAGAGAAGAGTACAGCATGTCGGGGTGCAGGGACCCTTCATCAAGTCGAAATGGTCCCACATCCCAATTACCTTCTCCCAGGAGGACCTTCAGCTCAAGGATTACCCTCACAATGATGCCATGGTCATTTCTTGTGTCATCAAGGGATTTCTGGTCCACAATGTTCTGGTTGATACAGGCAGTGCAGCGGATATTATATTTGCCAAGGCCTTTAGACAGATGCAAGAGCCAGAGGATAAGATTCATGATGCTACACACCCTCTTTATGGCTTCGGAGGAAGGCAGATCGTAGCACTCGGCAAGATCACGATGCCAGTGACCTTCGTATTTGTCAACAATACAAGGACTGAGCAAGTTGTGTTTGATATTGTCGACATGGAGTACCCCTACAATGCAATCATTGGTCGTGGGACACTCAATGCTTTTGAAGCAATTCTTCATCCAGCATATCTATGCATGAAGATACCTTTGGATCAAGGGCCTATTGCTATTCATGGAAGTCAGGAAGCTGCCAGAAAGGCTGAAGGAAACTGGACAGATTCAAAAGAAATCCATAATATAGATGGAGCCGAAGCTTGTGAGCAGTATAAGTACAGAAGGGAGAAGGCTGCTTCGGCCGATCAGCCGAAGCCCATGCTTCTATGTGAAGATATAGCAGAGCAGAAGGTATTGCTGGGATCTCAATTATCTGAGGAGCAGGAGAAAACTCTAATAAGGTTTTTGTTCAACAACAAAGATGTCTTCGCATGGTCAGCCAACGATCTCTGTGGTGTCAACAGGGACGTCATTGAACATTCGCTCAATGTCGATCCGTCCTTCAGACCCAGAAAGCAGAGGCTTCAGAAAATGTCTGATGACAAAGCCGAAGGTGCTCGGAATGAAGTGAAAAGACTTCTTAGTGCTGGAGTCATCAGAGAAGTAAAATACCCAAAATGGCTAGCCAATACTGTTATGGTGAAGAAGGCCAATGGTAAATGGAGAATGTGCATTGATTTTACTGATCTCAACAAGGCTTGTCCAAAGGATGAGTTCCCATTACCAAGAATAGATTCTCTAGTAGATGCAGCAACTTCGTCAGAGCTCATGAGTCTACTAGATTGTTATTCAGGCTACCGCCAAATCTGGATGAAGAAGGAAGATGAGCCAAAACCAGCTTCATAACCCCCAGTGGTACATATTGTTATCTTCGGATGCCTGAGGGGCTCAAGAATGCTGGAGGAAGCTTCAGTAGAATGACAGCCAAAGTCCTTCACTCTCAGATAGGCAGAAATGTGCTAACATATGTTGATGATATCATAGTAAAGAGCATGAAGCAGGAAAATCACATTGCTGATCTACAGGAAACATTTGCTAATTTTAGGCAAGCTAGCCTAAAATTAAATCCAGAAAAATGTGTCTTCGGAGTAAAGAAGGAAAAATTTCTTGGTTGTCTAGTTTCAACGAAAGGGATCGAAGCTAATCCGAACAAAATCGAAGCTATTCTTCAGATGGAGCCGCCAAGCACAAAAGAAGGGGGCTCAATGGCTGACAGGAAGACTGGCATCTTTGAATCGATTCATATCTAGATCAGCAGAGAGAAATTTACCATTCTTTGAAGTGCCGAAGTCGGCCGAAGTCTTTCAATGGGGATCAGCTCAGCAGAAAGCCTTCGAAGAGCTGAAGCAATACCTGATAGATCTAACAACGCTAACTCCACCCACACCAGGGGCTCCTCTGCTATTATATGTGGCAGCTTCGCACTCTGCAGTAAGTGTGGCACTTGTACAGGAGAAGCTTGAAGGACAAACTAAAAAGCAAGTCCTAGTATATTTTGTCTCTGAAGTATTAAGCTTATCAAAGAAAAATTACACAGAATTGGAGAAAGTGTTGTATGCTGTATTAATGGCCTCCAGGAAGCTTCGGCATTATTTTCAAGCTTACCATATAATTGTTCCCTCGTCATAGCCTCTGAAGGATATTATGAGGAACAGAGAAGCTACTGGAAGGGTTGGAAAGTGGGCCGTGGAGCTCAATGAATTCACCATTGACTACGTGCACAGATCTTCAATTCAATCCCAGGTGCTAGTAGACTTCATCGCTGACTGGACGCCAGGGGCTCACGAAGAAGGGACAAGCAAGGATACCGAAGCTTGGACGGTGTTCTGCGATGGTTCTTGGGGAACCTTCGGTGCAGGAGCAGCTGCGGTCCTAGTGGCACCTTCAAAAGTCAAAACATGTTTTGCAGTCAAACTAGATTTCAGTTGCACAAATAATATTGCTGAGTACGAAACACTTCTATTGGGGCTTCGGAAACTAAGGGCAATGGGAATAAGAAGGGCCATCCTAAAGACTGATTCTCAAGTTATTGTTGGCCATATGGATAAGAGCAGCAAGGCACGAGATCCGAAGCTTGAAAAATACCTGGATGCAGTCCGAAGGTTGGAAGCTTCCTTCGAAGGCTTTTCCGTCAAGAATATTCCAAGAGGTGAAAATGAGCATGCAGATTTGCTAGCCAAATCAGCGGCTCCGAGGCTCCCCTATCCTCCGAAGTATTTTTTGAAGCAATAAAAGCACCTTCGATTGAGCTCATGGAGAGAGCAGTGCTTACTATTTCTCCAGTACACAGTGAAGACTGGAGAACTGAAATAATATCTTTCCTTCAAGGCAATTGTCTTTCAAGTGATGAAGCTTATAACAAAAGAATGGAGGCAAGAACAAGACCATATGTGATAATAGAAGGGGAATTGTATAAACATGGAGTTTGTTCACCACTCCTCAAATGTTTATCAAGAGCCGAAGGTATGGAATTAATGAAAGAGATACATGCAGGTCTGTGTGGATCTCACATTGGATCTAGGCCCTTGTTGGGAAAAGTTTTTCGGCAAGGATTTTATTGGCCGAAGGCAGCTTCAGATGCAGCAGAATTAGTCCAAAAATGTGAAGGCTATCAAAAATGTGCAAGAGACCAGAAGCAACCTTCATCTCTCACTCAATTAATACAGCCCACTTGGCCGTTGCAAAGGTGGGGTCTCGATTTGCTAGGCCCACTTCCACCAGCACAAGGAAATCTAAAATATGTGGTGGTGGCGGTAGAGTATTTTTCCAAGTGGATTGAGGTGAAGCCTTTAGATACAATAACTTCGATCACCGTTTAGAAGTTCTTCTGGAAAAACATTGTTTGTCGCTTCGGAGTGCCGAAGGCTATTACTGTAGACAACAGGACACAATACGATGCTGAAGCTTTCAAAGAATTATGTGAACAAATTGGCACGAAGATTCATTTTGCATCGGTCAGACATACGGAGTCAAATGGACTTGTTGAAAGATCCAATGGCATTATAATGTCAGGAATAATGAAGTTAATCTTCAATCAGCCCAGAGGAAAGTGGCCAGATGAATTGATCAAAGTGGTGTGGAGCCACAATACAACAATATCAAGGTCAACAGGTTTTACATCGTTCAAACTATTGTTTGGTGACGAAGCAATAACCCTAGAAGAAGCTAAAGTAGGATCAATAAGAACAGTGGCTTCGGCAGAAGACAAAGCTGATTATTATGTGGCAAAAGATGCTATAGAAGGGATCAGGCTTCAGGCCATGGAGAATATCAATAAATACCAAGCCAAAACAATAAAATGGCGTGATAGAAAAGTTCGGCTAAAGAACATTAAGCCAGGGCACTTGGTACTTCGAAGAGTGGCCAACCTAGAGACAGTAGGCAAGCTACAGCTGAAGTGGGAAGGACCCTTTTTGGTAGTATATTCGTCAAGACCCGGCTCTTACAGACTGAAGGATATGGACGGCAACGACATTCCTAGATCTTGGAATGCGGATGTTCTTCGGCGATATTATGTTTAGCTTGATGTAATCTTTTTATTTTTCCTATGGCACCCTTTTCCTTTCCGAAGGGGGAGAAAGGTTTTTAATGGGGCCATAGCATGTAATTTCTCTTTTTCTTATTCAACTCTACGAGAGCAAAATCCCCCAAAAATGTAAATGTAAAAACTGAGCATGCACCATCGAGTGCAGGCAAAAAGGAAAAAATAGGGAGAAGCTCGAAAGTCGTCCCTAAGGGGATGCAGAGCACGACGAAGCTACAAAAAGCCATTCCTAAGGGAGCGCAGCGTAAGTTTTCTGCTCAAAAGTCGTTCCCAAGGGAATGCAGAGCTTACAACGAAAAGTCAACGCTGATACCGCCAAAATATAAGGTGAAGCGCGAAAAGTCAACGCGATACCGCTGAAATAAAAGGCGAAGAAGTTCAAAAGACGTTCCTAAGGGGATGCAGAACTTACAGCGAAAAGTCAGCGCTGATACACCGAAAAATAAACGGTGAAGCCGAAAAATAAACGGCAAAGAGACTTTGGTCATTCCCAAGGGAATGAAGGCTATGGTTGTGGCTTCGTATGCGTGTGTTTGGACATTCATTTGCACGACACATTACATCATACATTTGCATTCATAAACATTCATTTAGACATACATAGGGTCATCATCATCATAACATCGACGGATGCTTCGGCTCTAAAGATAAAGCTTCGGCAAAAATAAAAAGAAGCAGCTTCATGCTTCGTTGTGTACGAAAAGAAGGGAAGGTGTTTTTCGCCTTCGGCTAAAAAAATGCTAGTTTCGTTCACATCAAAGCACTTCATACATTGGTGGAAAGGTAAAAATATATTACAAGGTATGGACAAAATTTACAGAGTAAAGTCTAATTCTTAAATTACAATATTCTTTACAATGGTTATTACAAGAGTTCTTAGAGTTTTTTCCACAGCTATCTATTCAAGCTTCTATTGAGCTTCGGATCGTCTGTTAAGCTTCGGCTTTGTGCTCTTCAGCTTCGTCATCTTGCTCCTCAGCTTCGTCATCCTGTACATATTAAAGTATTGTAAGTAAAATCCAAGTTTAAAGGAAAAGGTAAGCACAAGGTATGATTTTGTTACCGGCTTAAGATGACTTCGAGCTTCGTCACCAGCTATGCTTCGTCCACCCTTCGTCCATACTAGTTTTGTAAATCTGTTTCCTATGCTTCGGGCAAGACTGAGAATATCAACCAGATCTGCTGGTGATAAACTAAAGTTGGGTCTATTGACAACCTTTCCATGTGTGCAACCAGATTTTAGGAAGGCGATAGTTGTGCCCCGAGAAGCTACCAGGGCACAGAAATCACCATGTCCGACTATAATTTCATCAAGGTCATCAATTTCACCCTCGATATGTTCGAAGGCCCCTGGCAAGTCTTCAGTCGAAGGACTAAATTTTTCACAGCTGGCTCCAACCGAATTGAAGATCTGCTTCAGCCATTGTACACATCGGCTACTGAACTCCAGACATTTGTTTTGAAGCTCTGTCAATGATTTTTGCAAATTTGAACTTTTCTCGACCTCAGTCTTAAATTTGACATTTAACTTCTCCTTTTCCTATTCGAAGCTTTCTGACTTTGAGAGAAGCTCTGTATTTAACTTTGCAATTTTAGCTTCAGCTTCTGCCAATAAACCTTCTGTTGTCTGAAGCTCGAAATCCTTCTTTTCAAGAGCAGCTGCTTGATCTTTTATTTTGCTTTCTAGACCCTCAATTATAACTTCATGTTTTTTATCTTCAAGATCTTGTTGCATTTTCAAAGCTTTACTCAACAGCATACTCTGTGCACAGGCAAGCTTCGTTAGAAAACACCTTCGTTGTTCAAAACAATAAAAAGTCGAAGAAAAGTTTTTACCTTGAAATTAGAATAGAATAAGCTACCGACAAGATGCTGTCGTCGGTAGCGGCTTATGTCAGTCTCAAGCTTTGGGAAACCAATACTCTTTGATAGAGTACCAATAACCTTCGCTTCGGTTTGATCTCGGACGCAGCCTAACTTCTCATCGTCAACACCACCGAAGAGTAGTGCCCCTGGTTGATATCCGCAGGATATGGCATATTCTTTTAACTCTTCTTTCTCAGCCTTCGTCAACTCTTGTCCAACTAAGTTTTGAAAGTTGAAAATTTCCTCTTCCGAAGCGTCTTCGGCTATTTCCTTCTCCTTCTCCTTCTCAGGTACTGTAGCCATGGTTTCTTCAGCGGCTGCAGCAGCTTCTTCTGTGGCCATGTTTAGAAGTATCTTATCAATGTTAGAAAGTGTGCTTTCTAAATGTACATCTTCGGCCGTGGCAGCTTCGGCAGCTGCAGCTTCAGTAGCTGCTGCTTCGGTAGCTGTTGCGCTCTCAACAGCTGGTGCCTTCGAAGCCGAAGCTGTTGGTGGTGTCCCTTCAATAACTTCTGTCACTGTAACAATTCTTCGGTTTTTCGGCCCAGCTGCCCTTGTTCGTTATCGAGGGCTCCTTTTCCTTCTGAAAAAGCTTCGTCAGATGCGGCCCCAATGAACTTAACTTGATAGGCAAAGATTCAGTCATTACCTTTAAGGTTTCCTCCACGTTGGTGGCAGAAGATGTTGTAGCAGTTTCTTCTTCTATATCAGTTGCCTTCTGCTTCAGAGCCGCAGCCTTTCTTTTCTTCGAAGCATCTGTCTTCGGCTCAGGCCTCAGCTTTCTCTTTTTCAGTTTTTCTTCATCATCTTTCACCAATTTAGCAGCTTCTTTATTTAGGACACTAGCAACTCTCTTTCTCTTCTGTCCTTCGGCACCTCGGTCCAGTCGCTCATAGTCAGGATACTCAAAGTTCAAAGCATCCATCACCCGGTTTAACCTTCGCTTCGGATGAGTGCCGAAGGCTGCAGTCATTAGTTGATCTTCTTTTTTAGAATAATTGCCAAGAATATCGTTGCACATAACTTCAATTGTGTCTAACCATTCTTGGCAAGGTACTTTGAAATGTTTCTTGAATTTATAGTAATAGGGTAGCCGAACAAGTTCCTTCTTTTTCTTTTCTCCCTTGAGCTTCGGCATGTCCCACTCTTTCAAAGTTGGGAACACTCTAAAAGCCAAGAACTCTTGCACCAGATCCCTAGTGCCAATATGCTCCGCAATAACTCGAAATTCGCCCAGTGCAATTTGGCTTGGACTCTCCGGTGTCATGTTGCACTGGGGCCTGGTTTCTCCGAAGATTAATTCTAGTGGACTTTGGACCAGCTTCTCCTTTTCTTCATCAACTTTGACGTAAAACCATCCAGTCTTCCAGCCAGCTGGCCACTTGGTACGATAGCTAATAACTGGAAACTTTGTATTTTTGGGATAAGCAAAATTGTAGCAGCCGAAGTTTTCATGCAGCCCATCTTCTCTAGCTTTTGTTTGATAATGAAGCTCATGTATTCGGTAGAAGCCTTCGGCAAATGGTTCTACCCCCTAGCTTCAGAGGGCCCAGATGTAAACGCTAAGCCTAACGATGGCGTTAGGAGTTAGCTGATGAAGATAAATCTCAAACTTCTTCAAAACATCAGCAATCATCTCATTCAAAGGAAATCTTAATCCTACTTTAAAGAAGCTTTTGAAGACTACCACCTCATCCTTTTCCGGCTTTGGAGTAATTTCCTCTCCGCCAAAATGAACCAACTCCTTTTTTGCTTCACTAAAATAGCCTAACTTCATCAGCTTAGACATATCACCTTCGGTAATGGTGGATTTCCCAAACTCCAGGTGGCTGGGTTTAGATGGCACAGCGTTGTAATCATCTTCAGATTCAATTTCCTCAGCATCAACCTACTCAGCTTCAGCGGCAGGTGCATCCTCCAATACTACCAGCCCTGACCGTTTCATCACTTCAGAAATTGGAGCGGTTTCGACACCTTCGGCTTCCTCTCCGTCGCGAGTAACTCTAGCTGTTGAGCGTACCCTAACCATCTGATGATTGAGTTTCTTGTCTGTTGATTTTTTTAGTTTTGCCGAAGCTCTTTTTTGTTACGAAGCTTGAGCAAAATGAATAGCTTCAGTTGAGGATGCAGTAAACAAGCTTCGGCTATGGTCAAATTTTTGGCAGCAAAACAGTGCAATAGCAATGAATGCTGTGGTAACTTCACACCTACCCGTCTGTTTATATAGTACCGCAGGTGGGAAGGTGAATCATCAAGTCTTCCACACCGGACGAATAGTTGCCCGCACCCACTGAATGGTGGGCCACAGAGCCCGAGCAGATGAATCGCCAGGACGCGCGTTACCGCTGCATGGTGGGGCCACCTCGCGCTCGGATTATTTTAATCGTTTCTCAGCAACGAGCTCAGGGAAGGTGTTTTTCGGATCTTCGGCATCCCGAAGCCTAGGAGACTTTTTCACGGATCAAGCTCGTTACGAAAAATGATTTAGCACCGCAAAGGGGCTACTGTTGGGGGTATGCTTTGTAGCCGAAGATCCTGAAGGAAGAAACACCTTCGGCAGATCTTCTCGAAAGCAGTGCCGAAGCTATCACCCATAAAGCTTCGGCAAAGTGACATGTCTCAAGACGAAGGAGTGAACCGACTTAAAGATGAAATGACCAATAGACCCATGATAGTTTGTGTCATGATTGTAATCGATTGTAAAGGGTATAAATGTAATTTCACACAGGCTACGCCCTGTGCCTATAAATAGATGAACAGTACCCCCGTACTGTTCAGGCAATCTCGTAATCACTTGCACACGACACTTGGATTATTGCCTTCTGTCAAGACGAAGGTATAAATGTGATCAAATGTTATGTTATAATATTTAAATTCGTATAATGAAATATATGAATATGTTCATGTGTTTTAATACATTATTCTTTCATGTTTTATATTTTATATTTCGTCTTTCGTTATTTCATAACTCTAGTCACGAAGGTATGACCTTCATGACTCTTGCTCATGACCTTCGTCAAAAGTTCATTATACCCTTGGGGAAATAATGCTCCGATGGACGAAGGGCATTAACATTTAACATTTTATGTTGCCTTCTTCTTAATTCGAAGCATTTGAGAACAAGTCCCCAACAATTCGTATTGATTAAACACATATGTTATGCTACTATAATTTTGTATATAACTATGTATAAGTTTACTAAATAATATATTGCATAATGTTATGTAAATGTTTCGATTTCAAATCAAGACCCTGCGATGTCAATCGCACTAGGCAGAGTCTTCCCAAACACAATACATCGGTTGTGTTTGTGGCATGTGCAAAACAGGTATATGTCCCACTTAAATGAATTGTATGCAATATTTGAGGAAGTGGATTTCAAAACAAGGTTCCAATCTATAATACATCATCCATTGAATGAAATGGAGTTCGAGGACGCCTGTCAAATGATGCTAAATGATTTCTAGCTACACAAGAACAACACCCTTGCCAGATTGTATGAAATACGTAAAGATTGGGTACCTGCATTTTTCAAAGGAGACTATTGTGGTCTTATGGTCTCTACACAACGTAGCGAAAGCAGGAACAAGCTGGTGAAGAGTGCCCATATGGATGCAAACACACCACTTCATCAAGTTGCAAAGCAAATGATGAAGCTCCTACATAGTAGGAACATGAAAGAGGCCAAAGAGACACTAGGATGCATGGTAAGTGACAAAATGAATAACATTTGTTTATACTATTTAACAAAAACGAGGAATAATCTAGTATTGTATAATTTGCAGGGTCAAAAGGATACAACTACATTGTATATGTTTGAAATAAGAGTTGCGAGGGCATACACTAGGGTTGTAATGACAAGGTTCCAGGAGTCAGGAAAATATGCAACTGCATACTGAATAGACCGTGATATAGATGGTGACGTAAATGATTGGGTGGTGAAACATACTACAAGATCGAATAAAATTATTTTGGGACAACACCAATTCAAAATAAGGGCTGATGTGGATTCCGGTAAGTATTCATGTGAGTGCAAGCAGTGGGAGCATACAGGTGTGTTATATTGAACAAATCTTCCTATATGAAATGACAAATTATTATTATCTAACACTGTTTGTGAATAATATATGACATATCATATGGTTAATCAATTATAGGTCTATTTTGTGTTCATCTTGTACGCGCATTCATGCATCTCCAGATTGAACGGATCCCGAGTGAGTACATTCTGCAACGATACACATACTCAGCGCGACATGATGTGGCTTTTTCAAGAGACGACAGGAATTTGAAAGGAAAGGATGGAGAAACTAGATCATATAGACAGAAAATGTTGCTTAAAAGGCAATGAAGGTAGTACACCATGCAAGTCTATCTAAGGCTGGGAATGATAGAGCCCTAGAGATGATGGACGAACTACTAGGGTTATTGATGCGTGTCGAGCCTGATATAGGTACTGGTGAGAGTTGTGGCACAAGTGGTGGCGATGGCATCCAGGTACGCGCATCGTGTTATTATGAATACAAATTTATGATTTTCCATGTGCATAAATAATTTATCAAATGTCAATAATGATCCATGTTTGTAATTTAAATGGTATGGGTCGAAGCGTATGAAACCGAAGACGTAGTAAGAGATGATTTACGCAATGTAGATGATGGGAACGAGGTATGCATGAGACGTTTATAATGTATTGTTTATGATGCTCTTTAACTATTGTGTCTTCACTCGTTTTGTGTTATTTCCTAGGAAATTGTAATGGCGTCTAATACAAATGAAGGCAATACTAACGATGTTCAATGTAATATGTCGATACGTACATTGGAACAGAACACTGATATGCATCTGGTTGCTAGTAGTGCTCCAGATGTGGAAGCTAGAAAGGTAATAACAATGTTAGAATATATGGTTAGATTATGAAATTGTAAATTGACTTAATATATTTTATTTGTAGAAACTGGAATTTTATAGGGAAGGTGTAAACTTAGCAAGACCAGATAAGGCCAAGCCTAAGAGTAGAACGATCAAAAGTAGTGAGCAACAAGTTCTTAGGTTGGGTGCGAAAGGAGCGAAGAAGATGAGCAGAAAGTGCCAAAAGTGTGGCATCGTTGATGGTCACAACAGTCGTACTTATTTAATTGTGGAGGATAATAGGATCCGATTGGCTAACCTAGTCGGACGCAAGAGAGGACGACCTCCTAGTTCGAGGAACAAAATCGGAGGTGCAACACCGCAGTGGAATGAGACATCAACGTCAAAAAATGAACAGTGTATGTTGAAGATGATGATTAATCTGGTAGAGAGTAGAATACCAAAAGAATCATGAGATCATGGGTTGTTTTCGTGGTAACTAGTGTTGCAAAGGGATGAATGACAGACCTTATACTTGCAATATATGTTAAAAGTATATTTGGATGGAACTGTGGATCATGTGTTATATTTGCAAACCACATACAAACATTATAAATATGTACTGATAACATCATAAACTTATGTGAAAGATATCGTAACCATTATACATAAATCAACAACTTAGAAATCTACACAGAGTAACATTGTTTGCGCACTATGGGTCAAAAAAATAAGCATAACATGGTGATGTTTATAGCATAAACTTGTGACAAAAGTAGCGTAATCAAACAAAGAAAACACACATGACGTTAAAAAACATAGGAAACATTGCAGTTTAGACATTACTATTCCCAGGTTATCATTGACATAACATAAGAAACATCAAGAACGACACATGATTGTTCTACCGTCATTACCATAGTATACACACATAACTCCAGATGAAGTTTATGGAAATATTGTATACATAATATCTAACATATCTAAACTAGAGTACATCTGTGAGAATTTGAATCTTTGGATGTCTGCAAGGAGCGGGATGGCTTTGTTCTTGCGATGGAATGTGATGTAGTACAGTGCAAGAGACTGTAGATCCCTGGTGTTGTCCTGCAAGCCAATAAAATTGTGTTAGCTAGACATGAGTACCATATGCTGCTTTGGGGCCAATTATAAAACGAAATGATAAATTTGTACATACTGGTTGTATGTATGACTTGACAGATCCTTCGATGCAGTCATAATAGTGAATGTATCTCATAACATAGAACCCACAATCATTGGAGCCTGCTTCCATGGTAGGACAGTTTGGTGGCAAGTCAGTTGCAAAGTTGCCAAATTTTGGAAAGCATGACCTAGGGCCGACATGTTGCAGGGCTTTGTTTAACCTACTCATTATAACCTTAGACCATGGTAATTTC
Source organism: Zea luxurians (assembly GCA_029449295.1). Taxonomy (NCBI): domain Eukaryota; kingdom Viridiplantae; phylum Streptophyta; class Magnoliopsida; order Poales; family Poaceae; genus Zea; species Zea luxurians. The sequence continues at coordinate 45,064,958 of JAOPSE010000005.1, read as the reverse complement.
CTACCACCTAAGTCCATTTGGGCGAAATGGTAATCCTTCCAAGTAGTACCACCAAGATTTGGCCCGTAGGGATTAGAATCTAAAATGTGAATGCACCGTTTGACTGTATTGACAACATATAATGTCCAGTGCCCTCTGCTTAGCATGGGAATCATGATCTGATCGTGTAAAAAACATGAAGATCAACAAAAACATAGATGGTTATGCATGAAGATGTGAAATGCACCATTTAACGTAACACATGTTTGTAAATTGTAAAACGATTGTTACCGATTTGCATTTATCCAATTTGTCTGTCTCGGACAATGTATTGTCAAGAAATGTGTGTAGGACAGTTTCATCAAACGACTGTGGGTTTCTGCTGTGCCGTTCCTGTTTCTCGAAGTTCAGTAGGGACTGCAATAAAAAATTAATGGAGACAGTTTATTTGGAATAACATTGTGTAGATGAATATGGTATAGATATGTTACGATAGTTTACCCCGACATAAATGTCAAGAATTAATCTGCTGGAACTCATGGAAGGCTGATGATTTATGGCATCATCGTAAACACATTGAATGAAGCACTGCATGAACACATTGTCGAGGCACTTCTCATCGGCGAAAGATTCATATATATCAGAACATGTACCACAGTATTCACCATAGTCTATTATGTTCATGTGGATATTTTGATAATAAGCAGTGAGTAAATGACTGTTTTTGTAGCAGTATATCCACAATGGTGAATTGAGTGAAATTTATACCTGCTGTTGTCAGAGCGTGTAGCACACAACACAACGACAGCTACAGGCATTTTCGGCGGCCAGAAGCCGCCGAAAATAAGCCCTTTGCCGCTGAAAATAGCCTATTTTCGGCGGCATAGGGCTTATTTTCGGCGGCTTCTGGCCGCCAAAAAAACCCGGCCGAAAATAAGGCTATATTTTCGGCGGCCAGGCCCTGGCCGCCGAAAATAAGCTATTTCCGGCGGCGGGCTCCTACTAATTTTCGGCGGCCACGTAGTTAGCCGCCAAAAATTAAAATTGCCGAAAATAGTCCTCTTATTTTCGGCGGCCAGGGGGCCGCCGAAAATTAATAATTTCAGATAAAAAAAATTGAAAAAATGCGAAAAATAACAGAAAATTTATACAAAATTCATACAATAACAGAAAATTCATACTTGAGTTCACAACATAAAACTTGAGTCCATACAAATATAAAGTCCACAAATAGTCCATACAAATATAAAATTCACAAATAGTTCATTACAACACAGTGCGGCACAAAGCTAACTTAATCACATATTGGGGTCGTTGGAGTTGTGTCCACTACCTCCAGAAGCGAAGAACTGGTCGACGAAGTCGTGTAACGGGTTTGGATCCTAAAAAAAAAAGAAGACATTAATAACGGCATTGGTTACATGTATAATGACTATTCAAACAAATTGTTTCTCAAACTAACCTCTCCTGCATAAGCTCCCTCCCCTGCATAAGCTCCTCCTGGTGCTGGTATGACCGGTGGTGGCGTGTTGTGGCCCATGACCCCGGATCCCTACAAAATCAAGTTTAGTAAAGATTTGAAATTAGGTTGATACAAACGACAAGTCTTAACTAAATTGAAGCACCTGAGGTGGAGGTGGTGGAGCATGTAATCCCCACTGAGGCATCGGCGGCTGAAACTGAGGGAAAACAAATGGTTGCTGCTGTGCCTGCTGTGGAAACCAAGACTGTTGCAAATATAATATATTAGTAATAGAACCAATATCGAGCGTGTTGAGAATAAATAAGACACTCACGTTCATTGCTTGTTGCGTCTGTGCGTTGTAAGCAGCCATGTACTCTGATTGCTGTTGGAGAAATGCCATTTGTTGTTGCCGCAGCTCTTCACGAAACTTTTCTTGCTGCTCCCTCATAGCTTCCTCCATGCTAGATACAGAGCGGCGACTACGACTGCTACTACCACAGCCCGCCTGCGACGAAGAGCTGCCACGAGAACGCAACTCCGTCGAATCGATAACACCGGTAAACATAGAATATCTTGAAAAACAAGAAAATTAGCTATTCGGTCATAGTTCCAATATTATTGAAAAGAGTCACAAGTTCATACCGTCCATGCGCCTTGCCTCCAAGTGAATGCACAACTTCAGCGTCGATGGTAGGTGCTCCTCGCCAATCGTAGTCTTCTCCATACTTCCTAACCATCTCCTGCCCGTATGTCTCCTGCAATACAATATGAAGGTTCAGCACACATGTAATTTATAGCTATATGGCAAGAAAACATTAATCCTAACAACAACTAACCATACGCTCAACGGCCGCTTGACTACACAGCTCGTCGGAGATTTCACTGTTTTTCGCTCGATGCCCTCTCCTATAAACATCGATTAGGCTCGGGACAACTCCAGTTTGAGCCTCCTGCAAATATATGAATTCAATCCGGTTTCATTTCTGAGTAAAACAGAATACTACATACTCACCATTCGCTTAGCCAACCGAATGTGTCCATCAGCCCCATAGGTATGGTTGACTACGACCTCATCATCGTCCTCGTCCTGCTGATGGCGCTGCCTATGTCGATTTCTATTTGACTTTTCAATCCACTCGGGCGAAGCCCATATCTCACACAAAGCCTTGTAATCCTGCGGCCGGTGTTCCATCCATGAAAGAGTTACCTGCATATAAAGCGTTAGCTCAAAATTACATTCACATCTGAATGAGCTGTTAAATTAGATTTTTACCTCCATGTACTGGTCTACAGTCAAGTAGACATCTGAATATTGTCGAAAGTTGTTGATAGAATGACCTCGGCGCTTCATGTACGCGTTCACAACCTGTAGACGAGCATTGGAAAATGCATCCCTGCACATCTTCTTCGCATTGTTCTCTAATACTCGGTCTGCATGCTCTTGAGCCTCAGGTTCCACACGATAGCGTCTCTCTCCAACATCGAAAATAAAATTAGTTCAAAAACAACTAATAAATGTTAGGTTGAAACAACTAATAAATGTTAGTTTGAAAAAATTAAAAGTCGTGCTTGACGGCGCCTTGAGCTGTTCCATATGTAGCATGTGGAGCTAGTGCGAAGTGCGACCAGCTAGTGCAAGGAACCACCACACCTTTCGGGTCAGTGACAATTCCTGGGTTATGTAGACGACAGAGGTTACCTAAGACTTGATTAACCTGTCTATGGTGACCTCGACCGTCAAATGACGTGTCTTCCCATTGGCTGCATGACAAAAAAACAAGAAAGTCATGTCATATATATAGTGTAAAATAAACAAATAAGTAAGAACAAAGTGGCCAAACGTGAGTACCTATCACCAACCGGGATGATCAGTACTCGAGCTTCAGATTGTGCAGGCGCTGACGGAGGTAGGACAAAGTGGCCCTTCCGAGTGCCCCTTCGTCGAACGACAGGAGCCTCGGTGGTATCGTCATCCGCCTCAGCATCTATGCCCACCTCGTCCTCCTCCTCATGGGCCTGCACCTCCTCCTCCTCATGGGCCTGCTCGTCCTCCTCCTCATGGTGTTGCACCTCCTCCTCGTCGTCCTCCTCTTCCTATGGACATGAAATAGAGACACGTAAAAATTTACATAAACATTTACATAAGATCAATTACATAAGTGACTGGCCGTTGTCATTGAGCACTTGGGTTGGTCGGTCACAAAGCATTGCTAGATCTCTTCGAGCTTTCAGATTGTCTTTTGTTTTTTCAAAATGCATGCAGGTGTGTATGAGGGCTTCAGCAACATTACTTTCTTGGTGCATGACATCAATGTTGTGCACAAGAATCAATGACGACATATAAGGGAGCTCCCAGAGACCACATATATGTGTCCAGTTGTGGTCCACTCCGAATCCTTCGTACTTGTCCCCCTTTTCATTTAGGACAAGGTTGTTCAGCTGAGCATATATTTCTGCCGCATTAAGACGTTTAGGCGGACCTTTGGTGACCACAGTGTTCTTTATAAAGTTTTTCTTATCGCTCCTAAGAGGGTATTTCCTGGGCAACCAGCGTCGATGACAATCGAAGTAAGTGATCTTTCCACCATGAGCAAGACGGAAGCAATCTGTATCTGAACCGCAATATGGTCATGTCAATCTACCATGTGTACTCCAACCGGTAAAAATAGCATACGCCATGAAGTCATGCACCGACCACAAATACGCAACTCGAAGTTTGAATATCTGTTTTGTAAAAACATCGTATGCTTCAACACCTTTCCAAAGCTCCTTCAACTCTTCAATCAAGGGTTTTAACATGACATTGAGGTTCTTTCCAGGATAGTCTGAGCCAGGAATGATTAAGCAAAGAAATATAAATTCATATTTCATACAAAGAGAAGGTGGAAGGTTGTATGGAATAACAAAGACGGGCCAACATGAGTATGATGATGCCATTTGACCAAAAGGTGTGAAGCCATCGGTCACGAGGCCGATTCGAACATTCCTCGGATCAGCTGCAAACTCGGGATCAAACGTGTCGAGAGCCTTCCATGCATCCCCATCTGAAGGGTGCACGATTAGGTCATCGTTATCACGGACACCTTCTTTGTGCCATCGCATGTGCATAGCGGTTTTTTTAGATAGAAACATCTGTTTCACTCGAGGAGTTAGTGGCAAGTAGCGGAGCTGCTTATGTGCAACATCTGTCATCACTTTCTCACCCTCATCATTAACAACTTCCACAAATCTAGATTGTCCACATTTCAGACATTTTTTCTCTTCCGCATGCTCCTTCATGAAAAGCATACAATTATTTTTGCACACATCAATCTTCTCATAATCCATACCGAGACCTTTGATAATTGTCTTTGATTGGTACATGTCTTTAGGCAACTTATTGGTCTTTGGGAGCACATCTCCTAATAACTTTAAAATCTCATTGTAACAATTGTTAGAGAAAAAGTACTTGGACTTAATGGCCATGAGCCGAGTCACAAAAGCGAGTATACTCACATCTGTGTGTTCATGCAACGGCTCTTCAGAGTCTTTTAGTAGTTTAAAAAATCTGGAAACCTCTGGTGTGGTAGGATCCTCGGAGCTTAGGTTGAATTCTGGACGTAGCGAATCTAGCATCTCATGCATCGCATCATCGCCAGCCCAATCATTGTTCTCCTCCTCTTCTACATTCCAGTTGGGTACTACCTCACCATGATGTTCCCACACCTCATATCCGGGCATAAATCCAAACTGACAAAGATCTAGGCTAACTCTTTCCTTATTAAGAAATATACTGTTTTCGTGTCGCCTACAAGGGCATTTGACAGTGCCGGTTAAGGACAAGGCGAATACGTGGTCCACAAAATCTTTGGTCTTGGCTACCCACTCATCAGAATGACGTCCATTTCTACTCCAGCCATTGTACATCCATGCACGGTCTTCAGCCATGCCTGAGACTGTTAAACCGAACCATATCGTGAAACCATTATTCAATTTCATCAAGTGTATCAGTCCTATATGTATAGGCAAGGATAGATTCTAAACCACAGCAAGCTACCAGGACCCACAATAATTTTGGCAGCATAACCTCGCTACCACTAAATAATATTATTTATATATAAAACAAAGAATGATATAATATTAATCAAATCAAACTAAGTACCACATACACTAATAATGCAATTATTCTACGTACCAATACCATTTCTATTAAAATTAATAATATAATAGTACCACATTTTAATATGAAATTAATGGCTAAATACAATATATATACCTCTAATTACTAAAATACATATACCACTAACACATTAATGAAATCAAATTAAACAATAATATTAATCGCACAACTAATTAAACATACACAATCATAAATATATATTAATTTCGGCGGCAATTAAACTACGGCCGCCGAAAATATTGAATAAATAACGCAAAAAAAAACCTAACGATCGGGGCTTTCAACGGCGACGACGGCGGAGTCGATTGCACGGCGGCGGTCGACGGGGGCAGCACGGAGCTTTGAACGGCGGTCGACGGCGGCTCAGGGCGGTGGCGGCGGCTTTGGGGCGGCGGCGGCGTCGGTTGGGGCGCCGGCGGTCTAGCGCGCCCACGCACAGGGGCACGGCGCGGGGGAGGGCGCGGCGCGGCAGCGCGGGGCCGGCCGGCAGCGGCGGCGCGGGCCCAGCCGGGAGGAGCGGTGCGAGGAGGCGGCGGTGAACGGCGGCGCGGCAAGACAGAGACGCGGGCGCGGTCGGGAGAAAGAGGAAGAGAAAGGTCGGTTGACCATTTTAAACACGTAATTTTCGGCGGCCATGGCAGGGGCCACCGAAAATAACGTAATTTTCGGCGGCTGTGTCAGTAGCCGCCGAAAATTATGTTATTTTCGGCGACCCCTGCCATGGCCGCCGAAAATTACATTATTTTCTGCGGCCTACATCAGGCCGATGAAAATTAGCCGTTATTTTCGGCGGCCATCCCTTAGCCACCGAAAATAACAGTGGCCGCCGAAAATCGTGTACAGTGTTGTTGTGCAAGTAGTCGTCGAGAGCTCGCACACATTGAATCTCCAAATCCTGTGATTCATGGTCAACGTGGGAAGTGTTTATGTCTGATTCGGTTTCAACGGAAACCTAAAAAAAGGTTATATGTTAGATAGATTTGCAGCTTTATACAATTTTGGCAATTATAATGAACATGTATATTAATGTACTAACATATTCAGATGGAGTCTGGTCAGAACATGGGCCACTGTCGAGGAGATCTGCTTCTGCCACCGGCTGGACACTACCTGGACACTGTAAAAATTATGGTAGTTATGGATTAGCTGTTTAGTATACTACTTATTATATAAAAATACTGTGAGTGGGAATAATCAAACATTTATTTGCGGCGTCGCATCAAATATCGGCGAGCGAGATTCCGTATGTGTGGTATGTTGATTGTGCATTCTGGTGTTACTTGAGGAGTGATGTTTATGTTGCTCGGCGTGTTCTTGCCAACATCAATGTGTTGACCGTGATGACAATGCAATGGGTTATATGCTAATTAGAAAAAACAATGAATAGAAACCTTCAAGGAAAAAACAAGCAATTAAAAAATACCATTACCACTGAGATTGTAGGTGATTTGGGTTGTTTCGTTTTATTTGTATGTGAAAGGGAATTAGGCTTACACCTAGTTCCTAAATAATTTTGGTGGTTGAATTGCCCAACACAAATATTGGACTAACTAGTTTGCTCTAGTACTTAAGTTATACAGGTGCAAAAGGTTCACACTTAGCCAATAAAAAGACCAAGTGTTGGATTCGACAAAGGAGCATTGAGGCAACCGAGGGCACCTCTGGGTGGAGGCACCGGACTGTCCGGTGTGCACCGGACAGTGTCCGGTGCGCCCAGAGGACTCCAACTCTTCGCTCTCGGGAATTCTCGGAGGCCGGCGCGCTATAATTCACCGGACTGTCCGGTGTGCACCGGACATGTCCGGTGCTCCAAGGAAACGCCGTCTCCGGAACTCGCCAGCCTCGGGTTCGCGCGGAAGCCGATTCGCTAAAATTCACCGGACTGTCCGGTGTGCACCGGACTGTCCGGTGTGCACCGGACTGTCCGGTGTGCCAGCGGAGCAACGGCTCTCTGCGGCGCCAACGGCTCCCTGCGGTGCATTAAATGCGAGCGCAGCGCGCGCAGACGTCAGGGCCGCCCATACCGGTGCACCGGACATCAAACAGTACCTGTCCGGTGAGCACCGGACACCCAGGAGGGCCCAGAAGTCAGAAGCTCCAACGGTCAGAATCCAACGGCAATGGTGACGTGGCAGGGGCACCGGACTGTCCGGTGTGCACCGGACTGTCCGGTGTGCACCGGACTGTCCGGTGCGCCATCGAACAGACAGGTTCCAGCAACGGTCACTTTTGGTGGTTGGGGCTATAAATACCCCAACCACCCCACATTCATTGCCATCCAAGTTTTCCACTTCTCAACCATTACAAGAGCTCTAGCATTCAATTCTAGACACACCAAATAGATCAAGTCCTCTCCAAATTCCACACAACTCCATAGTGACTAGAGAGAGTGATTTGCTTGTGTTCTTTCGAGCTCTTGCGCTTGGATCGCATTCCTTTCTTTCTCACTTGTTCTTGTGATCATCACTCAATTGTAACCAAGGCAAGAGGCACCAATTGTGTGGTGGCCCTTGCGGGGAAGTTTTGTTCCCGGTTGATTGAGAAGAAGAGAAAGCTCACTCGATCCGTGGGATCGTTTGAGAGAGGGAAGGGTTGAAAAAGACCCGGCCTTTGTGGCCTCCTCAACGGGGAGTAGGTTTGCGAGAACCAAACCTCGGTAAAACAAATCCTCGTGTCACACTCTTACTTGCTTGCGATTTGTTTTGCGCCCTCTCTCTCGGACTCGGTTCTTTATTACTAACGCTAACCCGGCTTGTAGTTGTGATTATTTTTGTAAATTTCAGTTTCGCCCTATTCACCCCCCCCCCCCTCTAGGCGACTATCAATTGGTATCAAAGCCCGGTGCTTCATTAGAGCCTAACCGCTCGAAGTGATGTCGGGAGATCACGCCAAGAAGGAGATGGAGACCGGCGACAAGCCCACTACAAGCCAAGGGAGCACTTCATCGGAAGAGTCCCGCACCAAGAGAAGGGAGAAGAAGAAGAGCTCCTCCAAGCGGAAGGAGAAAAGATCTTCCTCTTCTCACCACAAGGAGAAGAAGGAAAAATCTTCTTCTCACAAGCCGCATCGGAGTGGGGACAAGCACAAGAGGATGAGGAAGGTGGTCTACTACGAGACCGACACTTCATCGACATCCATCTCCGGCTCCGACGCGGCGTCCGTCACTTCTAAACGCCAAGAGCGTAAGAAGTATAGTAAGATTCCCCTACGCTACCCTCGCACTCCTAAACATACACCTTTACTTTCCGTCCCATTAGGCAAACCACCAACTTTTAATGGTGAAGATTATGCTATGTGGAGTAATTTAATGCGATTTCATCTAACCTCTCTCCACAAAAGTATATGGGATGTTGTTGAGTATGGTGTACAGGTACCATCCGTAGGGGATGAGGACTACGACACGGACGAAGTAGCCCAAATCGAGCACTTCAACTCCCAAGCCACAACCATCCTCCTTGCCTCTCTAAGCAAGGAGGAATACAACAAAGTACAAGGGTTGAAGAACGCCAAGGAGATTTGGGACCTACTCAAGACGGCGCACGAGGGTGATGAGCTCACTAAGATCACCAAGCGGGAAACGATCGAGGGGGAGCTCGGTCGCTTCCGTCTTCGCCAAGGGGAGGAGCCACAAGACATGTACAACCGGCTCAAGACCTTGGTGAACCAAGTGCGCAACCTCGGAAGCGCAAAATGGGATGACCACGAAGTGGTTAAGGTTATTCTAAGAGCCCTTATTTTCCTTAACCCCACACAAGTTCAATTAATTCGTGGCAATCCTAGATATACACAAATGACCCCCGAAGAAGTCATCGGGAATTTTGTTAGTTTTGAATGCATGATTAAGGGCTCAAGGAAGATCAACGAGCTTGATGAACCCTCCACATCCGAGGCGCAACCCGTGGCCTTCAAGGCAACGGAGGAGAAGAAGGAGGAGTCTACACCAAGTAGACAACCAATTGACGCCTCCAAGCTCGACAACGAGGAGATGGCCCTAATCATCAAAAGCTTCCGGCAAATCCTCAAGCAACGGAAGGGGAAAGATTACAAGTCCCGTTCCAAGAAGCTTTGCTACAAGTGTGGTAAGCCCGGTCATTTTATTGCAAAATGTCCTATGTCTAGTGATAGTGACAGGGGCGACGACAAGAAGGGCAAGAGGAAGGAGAAGAAGAAATACTACAAGAAGAAGGGCGGCGATGCCCATGTTTGTCGGGAGTGGGACTCCGACGAAAGCTCAAGCGACTCCTCCGACGACGAGGACGCCGCCAACATCGCCGTCACCAAGGGCCTCCTCTTCCCCAACATCGGCCACAAGTGTCTCATGGCCAAGGACGGCAAAAAGAAGGTAAAATCAAAGTCCTCCACTAAATATGAAACATCTAGTGAGGAGGATGATGATAAAAATGAAGAGGATAATTTGCGTATTCTTTTTGCCAACCTTAACATGGAACAAAAAGAAAAATTAAATGAGCTAATTAGTGCCATCCATGAAAAGGATGATCTCTTGGACTCCCAAGAGGACTTCCTAATCAAGGAAAACAAAAAACATGTTAAGGTTAAAAATGCGTATGCTCTAGAAGTAGAAAAATGTAACAAATTATCTAGTGAGCTAAGCATATGCCATGACACTATTGCCAACCTTAGAAATGAAAATGTTAAATTAATTGCTAAGGTTGATTCTCATGTTTGCATTGATCCTAGAAATGATAATGTTGATTTGCTTGCTAGGATTGATGAGTTAAATGTTTCCATTGCTAGCCTTAGAAATGAGAATAAGAAACTAATTGCTAAGGCTAAGGATTTTGATGTTTGCAATGCTACTATTTCCGACCTTAGAACTAAAAATGATATGTTGCATGCTAAGGTTGTTGAACTAAAATCTTGCAAACCCTCTACATCTAATGTTGAGCATATTTCCATTTGTACTAGATGTAGAGATATTAATGTTGATGCTATCCATGATCACCTAGCCTTAATTAAACAACAAAATGATCACATAGCACAACTTAATGCTAAGATTAGAGAGCATGACTTAGAAAATGAAAAATTTAAACTTGCTAGAAGCATGCTCTATAATGGGAGACGCCCTGGCATTAAGGATGACATTGGCTTCCAAAGGGGAGACAATGTTAAAATTAATGCCCCTCCAAAGAACTTGTCTAACTTTGTTAAGGGCAAGGCTCCCATGCCTCAGGATAACGAGGGTTACATTTTGTACCCTGCCGGCTATCCTGAGAGCAAAATTAGGAAAATTCATTCTAGGAAGTCTCACTCTGGCCCTAATCATGCTTTTATGTATAAGGGTGAGACATCTAGATATAGGCAACCAACCCATGCCAAGTTGCCTAGAAAGAAAACTACTAATGCATCAAATGATCATAGCATTTCATTTAAAACTTTTGATGCATCTTATGTTTTGACTAACAAATCCGGCAAGGTAGTTGCCAAAATTGTTGGGGGCAAACACAAGGGCTCCAAGACTTGTGTTTGGGTACCCAAAGTTCTTGTATCTAATGCTAAAGGACCCAAAACCGTTTGGGTACCTAAAACAAAGAACTAAATTTGTTTTGTAGGTTTATGCATCCGGGGGCTCAAGTTGGATACTCGACAGCGGGTGCACAAACCATATGACAGGGGAGAAAAGGATGTTCTCCTCCTATGAGAAAAACCATGATCCCCAACGAGCTATCACATTCGGGGATGGAAATCAAGGTTTGGTCAAAGGTTTGGGAAAAATTGCTATATCTCCTGACCATTCTATTTCCAATGTTTTTCTTGTAGATTCCTTAGATTACAATTTGCTTTCCGTTTCTCAATTATGTAAAATGGGCTACAACTGTCTTTTTACTGATACAGGTGTTACTGTCTTTAGAAGAAGTGATGATTCAGTAGCATTTAAGGGAGTGTTAGAGGGTCAGCTATACTTGGTAGATTTTGATAGAGCTGAACTCAACACTTGCTTAGTTGCTAAGACTAACTTGGGTTGGCTCTGGCACCGCCGACTAGCCCATGTTGGAATGAAGAATCTTCACAAGCTTCTAAAGGGAGAACACATTTTAGGACTAACCGATGTTCATTTTGAGAAAGACAGGATTTGTAGCGCTTGCCAAGCCGGGAAGCAAGTTGGTGTCCATCATCCACACAAAAACATCATGACTACCGACAGGCCACTGGAGCTCCTTCACATGGATTTGTTCGGCCCGATCACTTACATAAGCATCGGCGGTAGTAAGTATTGTCTTGTAATTGTGGATGATTATTCTCGCTTCACTTGGGTATTCTTTTTACAGGACAAATCTTATACCCAAGAGACCTTAAAGGGATTCCTGAGACGGGCTCAAAATGAGTTCGGCTTAAGGATCAAGAAAATTAGAAGCGACAATGGAACGGAGTTCAAGAACTCTCAAATAGAAGGCTTCCTTGAGGAGGAGGGCATCAAGCATGAGTTCTCTTCTCCCTACACTCCACAACAAAATGGTGTAGTGGAGAGGAAGAATCGAACTCTATTAGACATGGCAAGAACCATGCTTGATGAGTACAAGACACCGGATCGGTTTTGGGCCGAGGCAGTCAACACCGCCTGCTACGCCATCAACCGGTTATACCTTCACCGAATCCTCAAGAAGACATCTTATGAACTCCTAATCGGTAAAAAGCCCAATATTTCATACTTTAGAGTTTTTGGTAGCAAATGTTTTATTCTTGTCAAAAGAGGTAGAAAATCTAAATTTGCTCCTAAAACTGTAGAAGGCTTTTTGCTAGGATATGACTCAAACACAAGGGCATATAGAGTCTTTAACAAGTCCTCGGGACTTGTTGAAGTTTCTTGTGACGTTGTGTTTGATGAGACTAACGGCTCTCAAGTAGAGCAAGTTGATCTTGATGATATAGGTGAAGAACAGGCTCCATGCACAGCACTAAGGAACATGTCCATTGGGGATGTGTGTCCTAAGGAATCCGAAGAGCCTTCACATGCACAAGATCAACCATCCTCCTCCATGCAAGCATCTCCACCAACTCAAATTGAGGACGAGGCTCAAGATGTTGAACAAGAAGATGAACCACCTCAAAATGACGGCAACGATCAAGGGGGAGATGCAAATGATGAAGACAAGGAGGATGAACAACCAAGGCCGCCACACCCAAGAGTCCACCAAGCAATACAACGAGATCACCCCGTCGACACCATCCTCGGCGATATTCATAAGGGGGTAACTACTCGATCTCGTGTTGCTCATTTTTGTGAACATTACTCGTTTGTTTCCTCTATTGAGCCACACAGGGTAGAGGAAGCACTTCAAGATTCGGATTGGGTGATGGCGATGCAAGAGGAGCTCAACAATTTCACAAGGAACGAGGTATGGCACTTAGTTCCACGTCCTAACCAAAATGTTGTAGGAACCAAGTGGGTCTTCCGCAACAAGCAAGACGAGCATGGTGTGGTGACAAGGAACAAAGCTCGACTCGTGGCCAAGGGGTATTCACAAGTCGAAGGTTTGGATTTTGGTGAAACCTATGCACCCGTAGCTAGGCTTGAGTCAATTCGTATATTATTGGCCTATGCTACTTACCATGGCTTCAAGCTTTATCAAATGGACGTGAAGAGTGCCTTCCTCAATGGACCAATCAAGGAGGAGGTCTATGTTGAGCAACCTCCCGGCTTTGAAGATAGTGAGTATCCTAACCATGTTTATAGGCTCTCTAAGGCGCTTTATGGGCTCAAGCAAGCCCCAAGAGCATGGTATGAATGCCTTAGAGATTTCCTTATTGCAAATGGCTTCAAAGTCGGCAAGGCAGATCCTACTTTGTTCACTAAAACTCTTGACAATGATTTGTTTGTATGCCAAATTTATGTTGATGATATTATATTTGGGTCTACTAACAAATCTACATGTGAAGAATTTAGTAGGATCATGACACAAAAATTCGAGATGTCTATGATGGGGGAGTTGAAATATTTCTTAGGATTTCAAGTCAAGCAACTCTAAGAGGGCACTTTCATTAGCCAAACGAAATATACTCAAGACATTCTAAGCAAGTTTGGAATGAAGGATGCCAAGCCCATCAAGACACCCATGGGAACCAATGGGCATCTCGACCTCGACACGGGAGGTAAGTCCGTGGATCAAAAGGTATACCGGTCGATGATTGGTTCATTGCTTTATTTATGTGCATCTCGACCGGACATTATGCTTTCCATTTGCATGTGTGCAAGATTCCAAGCCGACCCTAAGGAATCACACCTTACGGCCGTAAAACGAATCTTGAGATATTTGGCTTTTACTCCTAAGTTTGGGCTTTGGTACCCTCGGGGATCCACTTTTGATTTGATTGGTTATTCGGATGCCGATTGGGCGGGATGTAGGATTAATAGGAAGAGCACATCGGGGACTTGCCAGTTCTTGGGAAGATCCTTGGTGTCTTGGGCTTCAAAGAAGCAAAATTCGGTCGCTCTTTCTACCGCCGAAGCCGAGTATATTGCCGCAGGCCATTGTTGCGCGCAATTGCTTTGGATGAGGCAAACCCTGCGGGACTACGGTTACAAATTGACCAAAGTCCCTTTGCTATGTGACAATGAGAGTGCAATCAAAATGGCCGACAATCCCGTCGAGCACAGCCGCACTAAGCACATAGCCATTCGGTATCATTTTCTTCGGGATCACCAACAAAAGGGGGATATCGAGATTTCTTACATTAATACTAAAGATCAATTAGCCGATATCTTTACCAAGCCACTTGATGAACAATCTTTTACCCGACTTAGGCATGAGCTCAATATTCTTGATTCTAGGAATTTCTTTTGCTAGTCTTGCACACATAGCTCATAAATATACCTTTTGATCATGTCTCTTTTATATATGCTATGACTAATGTGTTTTCAAGTGTATTCCAAACCAAGTCATAGGTATATTGAAAGGGAATTGGAGTCCTCGGCGGAAACAAAGGTTTCCACTCCGTAACTCATACTTCGCCATCACTCCAAGCAACTCTCTATTTCTTGGGGAGAAATGAGCATCAAAGAAAAGGACTTCGCCTTTGGTATAATCTTCACTCATTCATTTCATGACCAAAGGGTGAGAAAGTACTTCATCAGGCTCTAATGATTCCGTTTTTAGCGATTCATGCCAAAGGGGGAGAAAATATGAGCCCAAAGCAAAAGGACCGCACACCCTATTTTTAAATTTGATGATTTTATTGGTAAATTTCAAAATTGGTATCTCTTTGTGTTTTAGAAGGGGAGCAACTAGTATTTTCAAAATTGGTATCTCTTTGTGTTTTAGAGGGGGAGCAACTAGTATTTTCAAAATTGATGTCTTAAAACCCTCTTGAACACTAAGAGGAGACCGTATTTGAGGGGGAGTTTTGTTTAGTCAAAGGAAAAGCATTTGATCAAAGGAAGAAAATGTCAAATGTTGAAAATGCTTTGCAAAATCTTATTCATTTACCTTTGACTATCTTGCAAAATGACTTTGAAAAGAATTTACAAAAGAGTTTGCAAAAACAAAACTTATGGTGAAAATGTGGTCCAATATGTCAAAAACAAAGAAAACAATCCATGCGCATTCATGAAGTATTTATATTGGCTCAATTCCAAGCAACCTTTGCACTTACATTATGCAAACTAGTTCAATTATGCACTTCTATATTTGCTTTGGTTTGTGTTGGCATCAATCACCAAAAAGGGGGAGATTGAAAGGGAATTAGGCTTACACCTAGTTCCTAAATAATTTTGGTGGTTGAATTGCCCAACACAAATATTGGACTAACTAGTTTGCTCTAGTACTTAAGTTATACAGGTGCAAAAGGTTCACACTTAGCCAATAAAAAGACCAAGTGTTGGATTCGACAAAGGAGCATTGAGGCAACCGAGGGCACCTCTGGGTGGAGGCACCGGACTGTCCGGTGTGCACCGGACAGTGTCCGGTGCGCCCAGAGGACTCCAACTCTTCGCTCTCGGGAATTCTCGGAGGCCGGCGCGCTATAATTCACCGGACTGTCCGGTGTGCACCGGACATGTCCGGTGCTCCAAGGAAACGCCGTCTCCGGAACTCGCCAGCCTCGGGTTCGCGCGGAAGCTGATTCGCTAAAATTCACCGGACTGTCCGGTGTGCACCGGACTGTCCGGTGTGCCAGCGGAGCAACGGCTCTCTGCGGCGCCAACGGCTCCCTGCGGTGCATTAAATGCGCGCGCAGCGCGCGCAGACGTCAGGGCCGCCCATACCGGTGCACCGGACATCAAACAGTACCTGTCCGGTGTGCACCGGACACCCAGGAGGGCCCAGAAGTCAGAAGCTCCAACGGTCAGAATCCAACGGCAATGGTGACGTGGCAGGGGCACCGGACTGTCCGGTGTGCACCGGACTGTCTGGTGCGCCATCGAACAGACAGGTTCCAGCAACGGTCACTTTTGGTGGTTGGGGCTATAAATACCCCAACCACCCCACATTCATTGCCATCCAAGTTTTCCACTTCTCAACCATTACAAGAGCTCTAGCATTCAATTCTAGACACACCAAATAGATCAAGTCCTCTCCAAATTCCACACAACTCCATAGTGACTAGAGAGAGTGATTTGCTTGTGTTCTTTCGAGCTCTTGCGCTTGGATCGCATTCCTTTCTTTCTCACTTGTTCTTGTGATCATCACTCAATTGTAACCAAGGCAAGAGGCACCAATTGTGTGGTGGCCCTTGCGGGGAAGTTTTGTTCCCGGTTGATTGAGAAGAAGAGAAAGCTCACTCGATCCGTGGGATCGTTTGAGAGAGGGAAGGGTTGAAAAAGACCCGGCCTTTGTGGCCTCCTCAACGGGGAGTAGGTTTGCGAGAACCGAACCTCGGTAAAACAAATCCTCGTGTCACACTCTTACTTGCTTGCGATTTGTTTTGCGCCCTCTCTCTCGGACTCGGTTCTTTATTACTAACGCTAACCCGGCTTGTAGTTGTGATTATTTTTGTAAATTTCAGTTTCGCCCTATTCACCCCCCCCCTCTAGGCGACTATCAGTATGCACCAGTAGATCAATGTCAACTTCATCGGGGCAACTTTGTAATAGTACACGAATATGTTGTTGCCTTAACAATAATTCATGTACTTGTGTGTCTGTCAATTGTGTCTCAAGCTGCGATGCTAGAGTAGATATCTCCGATACAGTTTGGGTGGCCGGACTCCTACATGCTTCTTTATGTAACATTGAAACAACAGAAACAAATTATTTAATAATGACATCATAACCATATTGAAAGGTTTGCATAACTGTGTGCAGTCACATAAAAAACAATAAATTGACTAACCTGCTAAATGGTGATGAATATCATCTGATTTTTTGGATGGTTGCTGCACATCATAACAATCTTCATTCTCCTCTGACTCAGCACGGAGGACCTCATCAATTAACTCGGCAAAGACATCAGATAGATTATATTGTTTCTCAACAATCTGGTAAAGAGTCTGTTTAATCACTGAACAAGCATTGCCAACCTCCGTGTCATAATGAGCCAGCTTCTCTATGAATCCAAGTCGGTGGCGGGGTGAAAGCTGGTTGATCTTGCTTGAAATCATTTCTCTGATCAAGGGAAGTTGGATGTGAATGGTGTGATGGCCACAAGGGTCAGGACAAGGGACATCAAACGTGTTTGTCATATTCCTACGATGTTGTAAAATGAATATTATTAAGTAAATGGATACAGTATAACTGAACATTATGGTAAAACTTTTTAAAAAAGGTTATAATTAAAAGCTTGCCTTAAATTGAGATTGAACAGGTGGTACCGTTGTATAGCATGTCTCTATGCTGCTTCGGAACTAATAAAAATGGCATGTAAGATACTTAATCAAATGTAACTATGTTATGCTGAGATGTGTGCTAGACTGTGGATTATTCTTCTATTACAGTATAGTACAAAATGATATAACAAAAGGCTGGAGTTCATTTGTACATTAAAATGATAATGCTTCTATCCATATACCATATATAAGCCAAATAAATTGATCAAAAAAATATAATAAATGTGAGAAAAAAATTACCACACAATGACCAAATGGTTCCTCCCTTGGCGTGACTTGCCCTTATTAGCTCTTGTTAATGCTTGAATATATTCCTATCAAAATATTTTATGCGTGGTGTTTCACATTTGTTCTGAGAGGCAGCAGCGTCATGAAGAATATCCAAATAGTACAGCTACAAAGCCAAAAAATATATTACGTAACTCTGCATAACATGATTCGTTTTTTGACACATAATAGAGCATACTATAATGTAAATGAGATTTGAATATGTAAAATTGGCTACATAAAACAAACAAAAGATCGTGATATGCTTACAAGAATGACGATGGAGCAGCCGTATATGGTTGTAGAAACATTGGTGATGCTCCTATTGTGCCACTTCTTGGCCGCTTGGCATAAGTCATTGAATATGAGTTGGCACCATTCTATCTCGTGGAAACGATCAATTTCTTCAGTCAAAAGCACCTCATGGTTAGTTATTTCCCAGCTTGCAGTAGGGAACAACAGCCAATTGAACAGTATCAGAAAGAAAGATCTGATGCTTAGGTCATCGTCGCCTCCTTTCCTTAGTCGATCTTGTAGAGCTGCAACACCGAATTCTTCCTTAGATAAACCAAGCTCAGCCCTTAAATTTTTTGCAGCAACAGCTTCATCAATGCCTAATGGCTTTCCACCACCGGCATTTGGTAGCCCCAGTATAAGATACACTGTGTCCTTTGTAATTTTCAGCTCCTTTCCTGGGCCGACTCAAATTGTCATATCCTTATTATTAAGCTTTTCCATCAGCCAGCATAAATGTGATCTACTGCCAAGCGCATCAACTCTCATATCAAGTATATTAGAGAACCCCTTCCGTGCAATAGCTTGACGTTGTCTGTCATTTAAAATCTGAATGCTTACAATAACATCTTGTGGATTGTATCTAACATTAAGCCTCTGCTGTAAAAATGTAACAATAAATATGTTATACCTCTATAATGAGATACCATTAACATAAACATTTACATCTGCATAATCACAAAACAGTTTTAGGCCTCAAAAACCCTAATCCCCATGACAAATATATCTAGACAACCCAATAAACTTGTTTTAAAGCAAAAACATTAACAATATAATAGACATTATTTCAGCATACAACATATTTTCATGCAGGAAGTGATATATTGGCATTGAACATAGATACTAACATGTCGTCCGCTTTGTAATTGTCTTCTTCATCAATTTTGAAGGACTGCTATCAAGGTTACGCTTCTTCATTACCGGCATAAAGTCATCGTCGTCGTCACCGGCATGCGTTGCTTTGTGACTGACAGACGTCACCGACACACGCGGTATGTCGACACTAAAGCACTCCTGACTAGACTGAATTATTATGCGCTTTGGATTAGGCGGAGGTCGGTTCACGCTCTTTATGTATGTTTTTCCTGCCAAAACAAACCACGTAGAAACATATAAACATATAGATAAAATCTTTTGGACCAAAAAAATTTATGCACATATGCAACAACAAATTAATATAGTAAGCCACGACCACCTACAAACCAGGAAGGCCGATCAGTTGTGCATACCATACCTGGGCTCTTTTTTGCGTACTAGTGCCAAATGACTTACGCTAAATTAACATTGAAATTACGCTAATATGTGTTTCGATATATGAAACAATTGAGCTACTAGAAGGTGAATCTGATTTACGATACAGTTTATGTAAATATGAAATGCAGGTAAATATCATAAGGTAAAAAGTTGAGTTACGCTGATATATAGATATCAGATGCAGGAGAGCATAATTACATTTTATAAACATTTGTGTTATGAGAGGGTTTGCTTCCGGAATCCTGGCATAAAATAAATTTATGTAATGCAAGATATACATATTCACAAATAGTGTTCTTTAGTTAATGACCAGCATAATCGAAACAAAAATATACAACAAAATATTCGATTGTTACTCTAATTACCGGGCAGCATAATCGAACTAGGGATACTGTCGACTAAAAAGTTGATTGTATATGCCAAATCGGTCTGATGGTGACGGCAATCTGAATAACTGGATGCAACTATGTGTGTTTGCTCATATGTTGACGGCAGCATAATCAACCGTATAATGAAAAGAAAACTGACGAACTAAATGCAGAACCACGATAAATTCAACGAATCAAATAGAATGTTGGTGATTTAGAACTTACTGATTACCACTGATCCAATGTGATTGTTTGGTGCTTCCTTCAAATGTAGTTGGGCGAATGAACGAAGTGACTTGATGACACGAATGTGGTGGAGAGAATGAAGGCGACGATGGTGGAGGACTGACCGGTGTATGGAGGGGAATGAGGATTGGCCGATTCCGGAATCTCTGCGGTGGAGAAGATGAAGGCGACGACAACAGATATGTCTAGGGTTCCGCCGCCGCGTGCGTTACGGGTGAGGTAGACTAGGAAGCCTGCAAGCGAGTGGGTGGAATCGTGGGCCCGATGCACGTATTATGCTAAACAAAATCTTCACGATGGCCCATAGACCGACATGTGCATTACTGTTGCGTAAAGTGAAACATATAACATCGTAATTCCAATATTTGTGTGGGGACTAGTACGGATGCCCAGATTGCGGGAGCACAATCTTCTCGTGGGCCCAGATACCCGAATCGTGCACAAACTAATTTGCATAAACTGATACACACATTATCATAACTCATATGATAATTTAGCGTAAGCAGTTGGGTACAATAAGCCAAAAAGGGGTCCGGTGCGGTCTGCACACCTGGTCGGCCGGCCCGGTCGGTAGGTGGTCGGGGCTTCCTGTAGTTAAATAGATCCCAGGGCTCTAAATACATATATTATATATACACACACGTATTTATTTAGTAACACATCTCAATATTAGAACACAATTCTAAAAAAATATAGTATTATTTCCCAAATAATAAAGGCACTGCTAACTTCCTTAATATCATATTTAGGGTTTACAATTCGCTAAATTATTTAAAATAGTATATTAGGATTTTGTTTTCATAGAATAGTATTTTTCTGTATAAATATTTAATGTTGAAAAACATTGGTGTAATGAATAAAATACAATAATGAATAAGCAAATAAAGAAAATTTAAACTTTGCATACATGCTGCATTCTGTGTTGTGTTGCATTTGGTTTGGAATTTGAGATCCAAGTCATATTTGAATTTGAATTTGGATTCAAGAAAGTAGAAAAGAAATAACAGAAAAAGGGAGAAAGAAAGACACAAACCTGCGCATTGGGTCGAAACCCTTCTCCTCGGCCTAGCTAACCACTGACCCAGACCGACAACAGTGGTGGGCGCCGACAAGCTGGGCCCTCCTGCCAGTCTCATCTACATGCTTGTATATCTCTGCTGTCACTGACGGTTGGGGCCCGCACATCAGCCAAAAGCCATGCTAGTGCGATGGAATTCCCTCAATGACTAGTGGAGCCCACGCCTCAGTTCCTTCTCGTCGCGTGCCTGGACCACCGTGTCCATTGACTTGTGGGGTCACCTCGTCGGGGCCATCTCCATCCTATCTAACAAACTCCATGCCGCATGATGCCGTAGCAAACGCTGACCCTCGCCGGGAAACTCGGCCTCCATCCGCGTGAACTCCACCCCCTCTGTGGACTATAAGAACCCAGCTTCTGAGGCCCCTTCTTATCCATCTCGCCCATGCTAGGTTCCATAGTCGTCGGGAGCCGAGAGATAGCAAGGGAGAGCAGAGAGGGAAAAGGGTCGTCGCTGCGGTGGAAAACTCCACTACTGTGAAGTCGGGCTCTCGGGTTTGGGTCAGGGGAGATCACCACCATGTGTCAATGCCCTTCGTAGCGTCATCAGGCAGAGAAGTCCTTGGAAGCAGCTAGAATTCTTCGCAGGAGGCCTCCCTTCACCGCCGATCTGCCATCCATGTGGTAAGCCGTGTCGTCGTTGTCATCGTCGATGAGATGCTCTCCATAGTGTTCGCCTTTAACTTCTCGTCACGTAGAGCTAGGATGAGTAAGAATTAGAGCTCTAGGGCGTTAAATAGACTCACTCCAGTGACAACACCGCCACGGGAGTATTCGCGCCGCCGCGGGTGTGGCCTAGTGTGGGGAAGACGTGCCCGCACCATTCAATCGTGGTTGTGCGGTCGAGATTAGAATTAGCATACCGTTTCAACGTCTTAAGATCTGGGTCGTCGATCACGAACAAGAGAGGTTAGATCATGGGACTTTAGAATCCAGAACGTTGATCCGAGATCTAGCGGTCAAGAATGCGTGTCGTCTCGTTTTAAGTTAGATTCAATCCAGGCCTTGGGTGCACGATCCAGCAGATCAGATATCTCTATACCCCTTCAGTCCTTGAATAATCCAAAAGAGTCCTCGAGTTTTGTTGAAACCAACATGCCATCCTAAATAGTTTAAAGAACATATAAAGTAGGTTCTATAATTTTTAGAAGTGACCCTCGTCTCTCCCAAAATAGTACAGATCTCGGTTTTTCTTCTAAATTAATTACGAAAACTGATTTTTAGTATAAAACTTAATATGAAATAAATTAGAAACTTCAGAAATTCATAACTTCTTTGTTGGAACTTTGTTTTACTCCGTTCCAGTTGCATTAACTTCATAATAATATTGTCTACACAGTAACAACATTAATTATATCATGTCACATACTTAGATATTTGTGTAACCTATGTTCTAACCTTGCTAGATCAAATTTAATTTGTCTATAATTATAACCTGACCAAAATATGATCTCTAAATAAGATATAGCTTGGATTAGAGATGAATTATGGTGCTTACTTAGAATATCTTTCTCACATGCTTTATGTTAATCCACATAGAACATAAGTTTCATATATAATCACATAGGTCTTCCGAAATTATATCCTTTTCACCGTGACTCCGATTTTAGTGATTCTCGAACTTACGATCTCATAGCGGCACGTAAAATACTCTTACGCTGTTTGTTTATATGCTTTGGTGTAATGTTACCATATCTATTATTTGATTGATTGTATGTATTGCTACGAGTAGAAGCGAGGTCACATGGAACCTGAAGTCTCTATTGGAGAAGTACCTAGAATTGCACCAAAAAGGCAAGTTGTGCCCTTGATCACTCTTCTGTAACACCCTGAATTTGGGGGTATAAAATTTCTTTTCTAATATCCACCAAATTCAGGTGTTACCCTCTTTCTTCCCTTCTTCTCTGCTCTTTCTTTGAAATGGAGAAGAGTTATTTTGCCTTATATGTGTGTCAGCCTAGTAAAATAAAACCCTAAAGGAATAATGATTGTTGCACCATGCCGAAATACATCTATTTTTGTATGATGTTTTGCTTTGATGCACATCTGTCTAAACTCGCAGAGCGTGGTTGAATTTGAATTTTAAAACTAAATCAGGTTTCAAGTAAAGGAAGGAGAAAGAAATAGAAAATGAGAAGACAAAACCCAATGTCCCCAGCTGGCCCAGCCCCTCTCCTCCATGGCCCATCTCATCTTCCCCCCCTCCTTTCCCCGCTCGGCCCACCCAGCGCCTCGCCCTCGTCCCCGACCCATTCTGCAGCACGTGCGGCCCACCACCCCGCGTCAGCCCTCACCCCCCTTGTGTGGCCCACTCTGCACACCCTCCCTCCGCGCGCGGCTCACTCCTGTGCCTTTCTCCCCCTCGGCTTGCGTTGGCCCAGCCTTTCCCCCTAGCGCAATCCCTGCCTGGCCCATCTTGGCCTCGCGGCCCAGCGCGCCAGCAGCCCACTCCCGTGTGTGGCGTGAGCGCCCAGGCCGCGGCAGGCAGGGTGTTGCCCCTGGCAACGAGGCCAGCAGCCAACCCACACAACACGACCCGCCGCACTAGCCATCGTCCTCAACTGCTGCCTCCATTTCCTCCTGCTTCCCCTAGCTGCGATGTGGGAGGTAAAAATCGTCGCGATCTGTGCAGAAAAAGGAAACCCCCTTCCCTAGGCGTCCATGCCCCCTCCTCTCTGTCCTTCGTCCTCAGTGATGGCCCCTGTGCATCTGCCCAGTCCGTTCGCCGTCGTGCAGGAAGCCGGTAATCGCCCTCGCCTCCCTGGAGCTGCTCGTCGCGTCGCCGGATTGGCGTCTGTTCGTCGCCGCCGCATAGGTAAGCTCCATGGCGTTTCCCCCACCTTGTCCCAGCGAGCTCTCCTGCATCGCGCCGCCGGTGAACCGCTGTGCGGGCTTCTAGCCCGAGCCGCCCCATGGTTGGCGCAACCATGGCTGGCCGAGCTCTCCTGCGTCGTGTCGTCAGTCGGCCTGCCCAGCCGCTCCTCTACTGACCCAGCCCGGCGACTGGCGAGTCGCCGCACCTGCCCAGGCACACTGCTGCTGGCGCCATGGTCTTGCCCGGCCTCCACAGCCTGGCCACACGCCGCTATGGAGAGCTGCCAAATTCTGCTCCTAGTCGACGTTGCCCGATGAAGCTAGTCCTTCGCGCGGATCGTTTTCCGCACAGTTTAGTAAAAATCGTTTCGCCACACTGTTAGTTAATTAAAATTACAGTTCGATCGAACCAAACCTATAATTTTAATTATACATTTGTGAATACCTGTTGGTGTGTGTACGCCAACTCAAATGTCGTTTTTAATGTGTAGTTAGTATGAATATGACATAATTTAGCAGTACCTGTGCGTCAGTTTCATACTAGTAACATAATTTTTTTACGACACAAGTTTTAATTAATTAGTTAATCAATTGTTCATCCTATATTTATTAGAATAGCAACTTAAATAAAAATAATTTTATAACTTTATTTGCTTCTTTAGAAAAATACAGAGTAATGAGGTTAATGTCAACTCGCATGTTCTTGATCAACACTCGTTTATAATAAACATGATATCTGTAGCGACTCTTGTGTGTCGTGCGAGCTGTTCACACGTACGACACTCGTCGTCGTTGTGTTGTTCGTGCGTATTCGCGTGTTATCACGCGTGTTGTTCGCACGCGTTGTCGCGCGTTAATAGCACATGCAGCACGCGTTGTCGCGCGTCAATTGCACATGGTCACACGTGGTCGTGAATGCTGTCCGTGCGCTCCTTCGCACGTAACGCGCTCGCTGTTCCCACGTGTGGTGCTCATTGTTGTCGTGTCGCATGTTATAATTGAATGGTTAATTATTGGTTTGTTCGAGGATTAATAAAATAGCAATTTAATTAGAACTAATTTATAGTTTAATTTGCGCTTTTATAAATACAAGTTAAAGTGATTAGTGCCTAATCAAATGTTTTAATTAATAAGTGTTTAGTATAAACACGATGTCTGCTAGCGACTCTCATGAGTCTCGCGTGTCATTGCATGGGTCACGCGTTTTTCGCGCGCGCTGTTCGCACTTGTGGCTCACGTCGTCGTCATGCTGTTCGTGCGTCGTTCGCTCGTATCGCGCGTTGTCCGCACACGAAATTAAACGTTCACTTATAATCACTCATGTCAGTTAATTAGTTATTTATTTAATCATCCATGATTAAATCAGTGAGTTAGTCAAAACTAAGTAGTTTTAATTTATATTTCATAAATAGCGATTAATATAGTTACATCGAATTAAATACTCTAATTAATACTTGCTTAGTGTAAACACGCTAACTTCTCGACCGTAGCTTCGCCTACTTCTTTTCCTCGTGTGACTGCGGTAGCAAGCTCTATTTCGTATTGCACGTTTTTATAATGGTTTCCTTTGTATGGTGTAATGTTCTTATGCATATATGTTTGTTTGCTTGTGCCTGTTCGTCTTCGCTGCGCGTCGCGAATAGATTGCGATCTGTTCCTGAGCTTCAAGGAATCGACGATCAAGATTTGGTGAACCACTGGTCCCGAGATCGAAGACCCTGAGCATCTGTTTGGTGAAGGCAAGTGTCCTCTGACCTATTATGTCCTATTTACTTTATAATTCATCAACCCGCATACCATGATCAACCTAAGGATTGCCTAGCATTCTATTTTCCTGTACTTGTTTACCCTTTGGGAATTGATTATCATGATTAGTTCTATAATAGCGCTTTACTTTAATCAATGAACATGATTAGATACAATGATGATACTATGATTTTATTCTGGATATGAGATATACTTGTGGCATTTTAGGGGACTCGAGCGGTTTCTCGAGTGCCTCTCTATAAGGACCTGTTCGTTGGATGACCACCTGGGAAAAACAGTGCAACCATGAGGGTGGTATGGGACGCCCTTAGCTAATTAATTAGAGGAACTGAGGTGTAGTTGAGAGCACCTAGAGGGGGGTGAATAGGTGATCTTGATAAATTCAACTCTAAATAGCCACAAAACTTGGTTATAGAAATGTTAGTGCGACTAAATAGTTGATAAGCGAGTTCTTGTGGGCAAAACAGTTGCACCTTTTGCTTGTTTGGCACATAATATCTCATTCACTATGTGTTGGACACTTAATCACCAAAACATTATAGAAATGGCCCAAGGGCACATTCCCTTTCAATCTCTCCATTTTTGGTGATTTATGCCAACACATCAAAAAGCAATACAAAACATGCAACATCGATTCAAATTGAAGACCAAATTGTTTTTGACTCTAATTTGGCATATTTGGATCCTTCTTTGCCACCACTTGGTTTGTTTTTGCAAATCAAATTCATTTTCCTATCTCTAAGTCAAACTCACTTGTTTGGGCATTAAGAGAGATAATCCAAGAGTGAAAATGATCAAGATCCAAAAACTCCCCCTTTTCCCATAATCATACATTCTCCCCACAAGAGACCAAATTTTGACAATAAGAGAATTTTGACAAATCAGAAGCTCTAACTCTACTATTTTCAAAATTCTCAAGTGGTAGCTGATCCATTTGCTTTGGCCTTAATTTCTCCCCCTTTGGCATTAAGCACCAAAACGGGGTTATTATTGGCCCTTTAACCCCATTGCCTCACCAAAAATGTCAATTAAGAGCAAAAAGGCAATAGGAGCATAAGAATGAACTTGGAGGTGAGTACACTAATACTGGAGTGCAGTGGAAGTCTTTGCATGGTCCAAGTTCACCTTTACCTTTCAATTTACCTTTGAGACTACATCAAGTAAACTTAAACACAAATGTTTGTCTCAAAGGGTCAAGTTGTAGCACTTCTCCCCCTAAATATGTGCATCACTCACACATGGACTTGTGAGGTCCGGGGATCCCTTGCACAACTTGAGCACCAACAAATCTCATAAATGCATAAAGTAACATGATCAATGGCATAAAACACATGTATGCTATAGATCAATCCAAGTTACGCGAATCTAAGACATTGAGCTCATTACGCAACCTGCAAAAGGTTTTCTCATCTAAAGGCTTGGTAAAGATATCGGCTAGCTGGTTCTCGATGCTAATATAGAACACTTCGATATCTCTCTTTTGCTAGTGGTCTCTCAAAAAGTGATGCCAGATGTCTATGTGCTTAGTGCGGCTGTGTTCAACAGGATTATCCGCCATGCAGATTGCACTCTCATTGTCACATAGGAGTGGGACTTTGCTCAGATGGTAGCCAAAGTCCCGGAGGGTTTGCCTCATCCAAAGTAGTTGCGCGCAACACTGTCCTGCGGCAACATACTCGGCCTCAGCGGTGGATAGGGCAACAGAGGTTTGTTTCTTAGAACTCCAAGACACTAGGGACCTTCCTAGGAATTGGCATGTCCCTGATGTACTCTTCCTATCAACCTTGCATCCAGCATAATCGGAGTCTGAGTATCCAATCAAATCAAAGGTAGACCCCTTTGGATACCAGATCCCGAAACAAGGCATAGCAACTAAATATCTGAGAATTCGCTTAATGGCCATAAGGTGACATTCCCTTGGATCGGATTGAAATCTAGCACACATGCATACGCTAAGCATGATATCCAGTCTACTAGCACATAAATAAAGCAAGGAACCTATCATAGACCGGTATGCCTTTTGATCAACGGACTTACCTCCTTTGTTGAGGTCGACATGCCCGTCGGTTCCCATTGGTGTTTTCGCGGGCTTGGCGTCCTTCATCCCAAACCTCTTGAGAAGATCTTGAGTGTACTTCGTTTGGGAGAGGAAGGTGCCGTCCTTGAGTTGTCTCACTTGGAACCCAAGAAAGTATGTCAACTCGCCCATCATCGACATCTCAAATTTCTGTGTCATCACCCTACTAAACTCCTCACAAGACTTTTGATTAGTAGAACCAAATATTATGTCATCGACATAAATTTGGCACACAAAAAGGTCACCGTCACAAGTCTTAGTGAATAGAGTGGGATCGGCTTTCCCAACCTTGAAAGCATTAGCAATTAAGAAATCTCTAAGGCATTCATACCATGCTCTTGGGGCTTGCTTAAGTCCATAGAGCGCCTTAGAGAGCTTAAAAACGTGGTCGGGATACCTGTCATCCTCAAAGCCAGGGGGTTGTTCCACATACACCTCCTCCTTGATTGGCCCGTTGAGAAAAGCGCTCTTCACATCCATTTGAAACAACCTGAAAGAGTGGTGAGCGGCATAGGCTAACAAAATGCGAATAGACTCTAGCCTAGCCACAGGAGCAAAAGTCTCCTCAAAATCCAAACCTGCAACTTGGGCATAACCTTTTGCCACAAGTCGAGCCTTGTTTCTTGTCACCACCCCGTGCTTGTCTTGCTTGTTGCGGAACACCCACTTGGTTCCCACAACGTTTTGCTTTGGACGTGGCACCAGGCTCCAAACTTCATTTCGCTTGAAGTTGTTGAGCTCTTCCTGCATGGCCAACACCCAATCTGGATTTTGCAAGGCCTCTTCTACCCTGAAAGGCTCAATAGAAGAGACAAACGAGTAATGCTCACAAAAATTAGCTAATCTTGAGCGAGTAGTTACTCCCTTGCTTATGTCACTAGAATCTGATCGACGGGGTGATTCCTTTGAATTGTCGCTTGGACTTGAGTTGGAGGGGCCAGTGGTGCTTCTTCCTCCAAAACTTGTTCTTCTTGTGCTGCCCCTTGATCACACGCCTCTTCTTGAGGAACCTGTTCATCATCTTGAGTTGGGGGATTCACCATTGTTGAGGAAGAAGGTTGATCTTGCTCTTGTTGTTCCTATGGTCGCACATCTCCAATCGCCATGGTGCGTATTGCGGTCGTTGGAACATCATCTTCATCTATATCATCAAGGTCAACTTGCTCTCTTGGAGAGCCATTAGTCTCATCAAATACAACGTCGCTAGAGACTTCAACCAAACCCGATGATTTGTTGAAGACCCTATACGCCTTTGTATCATACCCTAGTAAAAACCCTTCTATAGCTTTGGGAGCAAAATTAGAATTTCTACCTTTCTTCAATAGAATGTAACATTTGCTCCCAAATACACGAAAGTATGAGACGTTGGGTTTGTTACCGGTAAGAAGTTCATACGAGGTCTTCTTGAGGAGGCGATGAAGGTAGAGCCGGTTTATGGCGTGGCAAGCTGTGTTCATAGCTTCCGACCAAAACCGCTCAGGCGTCTTGAACTCTCCAAGCATTGTCCTCGCCATGTCGATGATCGTCCTGTTCTTCCTCTCTACCACACCATTTTGTTGTAGTGTGTAGGGAGCGGAGAACTCGTGCTTGATTCCTTCCTCCTCAAGCTACTCCTCCACTTGCAGATTCTTGAACTCGGAACCGTTGTTGCTTCTTATCTTTTTCACCTTGAGCTCAAATTCGTTTTGAGCCTGCCTTAGAAAGCGCTTTAGGGTCCCTTGGGTTTCTGATTTATCCTGCAAAAAGAATACCCAAGTGAAGCGAGAAAATCATCAACAATTACTAGACCATACTTACTTCCTCCGATGCTAAGGTAGGCGATGGGTCTGAAGAGGTCCATATGTAGTCTTAAGTTGAGCATTAAGACTTGCCACTTCATCATTTAATTTAGTAATGGATGCAAGATGTTCATTACAAGCATTAATATCAAAATCCTTGCATCTATTGCAAATTACAACATGTTCCACACATGAACTAGATTTATTAGCTACTTCTAGCTTAGCATTTAAATCATCATTAACACTCTTTAAGCTAGACACAGTTTCATGACAAGGAGATAATTCAGAAGATAGTATTTCATTCCTTTTAACCTCTAAAGCAAGAGATTTTTGCACACTAACAAACTTATCATGCTCTTAATACAAAATATCCTCTTGCTTTTCTAAAAGTCTATCCTTTTCATTTAAAGCATCAATTAACTCATTAATTTTATCTACTTTTGCTCTATCTAAACCCTTAAATAAATCGGTATAATCTACTTCATCATCACTAGAATCATCATCGCTTGAAGTAGTATACTTAGGGGTTTCTCGAATGCTTACCTTTTTCTCCTTTGCCATGAGGCAAGTATGGCGTTCGTTGGGGAAGAGAGAGGACTTGTTGAAGGCTGAGGCAGCAAGTCCTTCATCGTCGGAGTCGGAGGAAGAGCAGTCCGAATCCCATTCTTTGCCAAGATGTGCCTCGCCCTTCGCCTTCTTGTAGGCCTTCTTCTTCTCCCTCTTCCCGCTCTTTTCTTATCCCTGGTCACTATCATTATCGGGACAGTTTGCAATAAAGTGACCAGTCTTACCGCATTTGAACCAGGAGCGATTTCCCCTTGTTTTGTTCTTGTTGGGGTGTTCCTTGCGTCCTTTAAGAGCGGTCTTGAAGTGCTTGATGATGAGCGCCATTTCATTCTCGTTGAGCCCGGCAGTCTCTACTTGTGCCACCTTGCTTGGTAGCGCCTCCCTGCTGCTTGTTGCCTTGAGCGCAATGGGCTACAACTCGTAGATGGGCATGGGGCCATTTAATGCATCATCAACATACCTTGCCTCCTTGACCATCATGCGCCCACTCACAAATTTTTCGAGTATCTCCTCGGGCATCATCTTTGTGTACCTGGGATTTTCACGGATGAGGTTCACGAGATGAGGGTCAATAACAGTAAAAGACCTGAGCATAAGTCGGACGATGTCGTGGTCCGTCCATCTCGTGCTCCCATAGCTCCTAATCTTGTTGACCAGGGTCTTGAGCCTGTTGTACGTCTGTGTTGGCTCCTCTCTCCTGATCATAGCGAACCTTCCCAGCTCGCCTTCCACCAACTCTATTTTGGTGATCATGGTGGTGTCGTTTCCCTCATGTGATATTTTGAGGGTGTCCTAGATTTGCTTGGCATTGTCCAAGCCACTCACCTTGTTGTACTCATCCCTGCACAAAGATACTAGCAAAACAGTGGTAGCTTGTGCATTTTTATGAATTTGCTCATTAATAAACACAGGGTTATCCGTACTATCAAATTGCATTCCATTTTCAACTATCTCCTAGATACTAGGATGGAGAGAGAATAGATGACTACGCATTTTGTGACTCCAAAAAGAGTAGTCCTCTCCATCAAAGTGTGGAGGTTTACCAAGAGGAATTGAAAGCAAATGAGCATTGGAATTGAAAGGAATACGAGAATAATCAAATGAAAAATTTGAATTAACCGGTTTCTTTTTCTCGTCATTGTCTCTTGGTGAAGAAGAAGATTCGTCACTATCGTAGTAGACGATCTTCTTGATACGTCTCTTCTTCTTCCCATCCTTCTTCTTGTGACTTGAGTGAGAGTTAGTGGGCTTGTCGTCCCTTGGCTCATTGAAGATGGACTCCTTCTCCTTATCGTTGACCACCATCCCCTTTCCCTTAGGATCCATCTCTTCGGGCGATTAGTCTCTTACGTGAAGAGAACGGCTCCGATACCAATTGAGAGCACCTAGAGGGGGGTGAATAGGTGATCTTGATAAATTCAACTCTAAATAGCCACAAAACTTAGTTATAGAAATGTTAGTGCAACTAAGTAGTTGATAAGCGAGTTCTTGTGGGCAAAACAGTCACAAAGAGATCAACACAAGAGACACGTGATTTTATCCCGTGGTTCGGCCAAGTAACACTTGCCTACTTCCACATTGTGGCATCCCAATGGACTAGGGTTGCACTCAACCCCTTTAAAGTGATCCAATGATCAAATTGAATACCACTATATTCTTCCTTATAGTTTTCTTCCCGTTTGTGAGGAATCTCCACAAGTTGGAGCCTCTCGCCCTTACAAGATTGATCACAACGAAAGCACGGAGTAAGGTTGGGAAGAGCAACGCACACTAGAATTAAATCCACACAGCAAACACGCACACAAGTGAGAAGATGAGCACACAAAACACACGCGGGGAGTTTACAACTCGAAAAGTGCTCCAATCTCAAGAACGATGAACGATTGCGTGAAAGTGAGGACTAGAAGTCTTGGAATGCTTAGAGTGTGCTTGGGTGACTCCTCCATGCGCCTAGGGGTCCCTTTTATAGCCCCAAGGCAGCTAGGAGCCGTTGGAGGCCAACAAGGAAGGCTATCCTTGCCTTCTGTCGGGTGGCGCACCGGACAGTCTGGTGCACCACCAGACAACCACTGTTCATGTCTGGTGCGTGATCTCCTTCCAATTCTAGCGCAGTCGACCGTTGCAGATTTGTGGCAGTTGGCGCACCGGACACTGTCCGGTGCACACCGGACAGTCCGATGGTGCAGGCCACGCGTCGCCCACGGATTGCATGGCCGATCGTTGCGCTGGCGACCGTTGGCTCACCGGACAGTCTGATGCACCATCGGACAGTCCGGTGAATTATAGTCGTACGCCGCCAAATATTCCCGAGAGCGGCCTGTTCACCGGAGTTCAGCCTGGCGCACCGGACACTGTCCGGTGCCCCACCAGACACTGTTCGGTGCACCATCGAACAGTCCGGTGTGCTAGACTGAGCTGAGTCTTGGCTGTACCAAGCCAAGTCTTTTGCATCTCTTTTCTTTTCTTCTTTTCTCTGTTTCTAGTACTTAGACAATATATGTTAGTACTGAAAACAATGTACTAAGTCTAGAAACGTACCTTGTTACATGATTTGCACCTTTTGCTTGTTTGGCACATAATATCTTATTCACTATGTGTTGGACACTTAATCACCAAAACATTATAGAAATGGCCCAAGGGCACATTTCCCTTTCAGTAGTTCGCTTCGCTGTCGTGCCGTCAATGGGGCTCGGTGTATGCGGCTCACTCTGCCGAGGGTGGATTGCCCCTTGGGGAGGAGTGTGGTACATTTAGGAAACCTAACGGGTGGCTACAGCCTTAGGGAATAGGGAATCTTTGTAAAGGCTTCGTAGTGAATCCCTGGCCATTCACCTTGGGAGTGAATAAGGGTCTTGCAAGCCCGGGCTAGAGAGGGAATCACGGCTCGTGGGTAAAGTGTGCAACCTCTGCAGAGTGTTATGAAACTGATATATCAGCCGTGCTTGCGGTTATGAGCGGCCAAGGGAGCTCCATTGATTAGAGACAGATTGATCAGAGATGTTTGGTTTACAGGTGATGATGAGGATGGTGGTCTTGATTATGATTATGGTAATAGTTTTTGGTATTCTTTCCGTTTGGAAAGGGTACTTTTGGGTTAAGAACTTGGGTTAATGCTAAAACCTGGCTCTATACTAGTAATAATTACCTTACAAACTATAAACAACTGCTTGATCCTAACTCCACATAAAGCTAGTCCACTTTAGCCAAATGGGACATTTGTTGAGTACGTTGATGTGTACTCACCCTTACTTTCACAAAACACCAGGTTGCCTTTGGTTCAATCTATGCTCAGGTAAAGAAGGTGTCGAGGCGGATCTCCAGGAGTTCCGGGACTTCGACGAGTTCGAGGATTAGGCTAGCGATCTCCCCCAGTCAGCTGCCTGTGGTGGGTTTGTTTACGTTGGCTACGTTTCGATTCTATGTACTTTGATTTATATTATGTAAATGACTATAGTATTTAATATTATTACTCATTCTTTAATGTTATTCGAAGCATTGTGCTATGATGAGTCATTTATGTAATCGCTGTGTACATGAATTTCTGATCCTAGCATGTACATGGTTCGCATTCGGTTTACCTCTAAAACCGGGTGTGACATAAGTGGTATCAAAGCCGTGCTGACAGTATGACCGCTAACCTAGAGTAGCACTGGTCATTTTAAGGACTTATTGATTATTACTTCACCTCATCCTTGATTCTGCTTCAAAATATTAGTCACCTCGTCTAATTCTATGTTGTGCTCCTATATGCCCCCTTGCCAAAAAGTATTTTATTATAGTATGGTCCATACTTTTCTCAACCTATTAGATCTGATCTCACTCTTGTGCTTGCGACATCTTTGTAGATGCCCCCTGTCACACCCGGTTTTAGAAGGCAAACCGAATGCGAACCATGTACGTGCCAAGATCAGCAATTCACGTACACAGCAGTTACATAACTGGACATCATCACACAGTGCTCAAATAATAACATAAAAGGGTAATAATAGTCGATTACATCATATGTCTGAGACATCCACATAGTCTTTACATTAATCAAAGTGCGGAAAAGAAATGTAGATACACGCGGCCTTCATAGGCAGCCGACTGGGGGTTGCCGCTAACCCACGCCTAGAACTCGTCATAATCTTGGAACTCCTGGAAGTCTCCTTCCACAGCTTCATCTTCTCCTGAGCAGTGGTTGCAATGCAGACAACCTGGGGATGGGGGGTTGGTGTGTAGAGCAAGGGTGAGTACACATCAACATACTCAGCAAGTGTCCTGTTTGGCTGTAGTGGACTAGCTTTATGTGGGGATAAGTCAAGCAGTTGCTTTTAGTTGGTCAGATTATTATTACTAGTAGAGAAAGCCAAGTTTTAGAATTAACCCACGTTATTAACCCAAACGTACCCTTTCCAAACGGAAAGAATACCACTTACCATCATCAGAGTCAATGCCAAAACCAACATTCTCATCACCACCTGTGAAGCGTCCCCAATCCTCTGGGACTCAAATGTGATACAATTACTAGTCCCAGGAGGCTAGTAAACACATTTATACATCAGATGATACCAAATCTGCTTAAACGAGACAAACCTACAAAGGTGGCGAACAACTTTAAGAGTTGGTCCACAACTCGGGACATATCATTAGAGTGGGGCTGAAGCAGCCCGATATACGCAGGGAAGCAAATTAGTGGTCCAACAGCCATAGGCAAGGTTGGGAACAGTCGTAACTCTTACCCGATCTCCTTTTTCTGAAAAAACAACAAATAAGCAAGGGTGAGTACAAACATACTCAGCAGCACACCTTCACTTGCGGAATGGGGAAATCAGATATAATGCATGGAATATGTGGAGCTCAGGATATTTTGCAGAAACAACAATATTTTATGCAGGGTTGTTTTGTAAAACATTTTGTATTTTTCAAAGCGCATCCTCTCCCAAAGGAGCAGGAAGTTTTTTCAATATTAGAACAAAATCCCCTAGACTAAACCATCCAGGTATCTCAGCAGTTTCCCACTGGTTTTCATTTTCAAAAACAGCTACTAGACTTCCCGTCCACCATAGCTCACGGCTCAACCGTCGGACCTTTTAAAAACCACTTTTCTCAAAACACCTCTTTTTTTTAAAACAAAACACTAATTTCCATACCACACCAGACTCGTCCATTCCTGTGGACACAGACTATTCGAATAGGTTTGAACTCTACGCAGAGGTGTACACTTTACCCACTAGTCTGGCTCTGTGATCTCATGATCAATGAGATCCGAATCCGAATCCCTTTCCTTACTCGCACCTCCTAACCTTAACGGTTATACCGGAAGGAGTCAGGCCACCACCATGTCTAAACCGGACAAAACATTCCCCCTCCTTATCCTCCCGGTGCTCCCCAGCCTTCATAACCCTAGGGTTGGACCGTACGAGTTCAGATTGAGTGACTGCCCACACAGTCTCGAGTGGTTGTACTTATCGTGAGTACAGGTAGTGAAAGATGACAAAATGGTCCTTATATGAGGGGACAATCCTTTTGCTCACGCCTAAACCAGCTGAGCCTTCACCTTAGGCCCTCCCCTAAACCAGGGAGTCCCTGATCATCCCTACTCAAAGGTGATAAGGGTGAAAACCCTTCATCATACACATTTTGAAAAGCATTTTCTTTTGAAAAACTCACACCTTTCCTCAAATCATCTGTAACAAATATATTAAGGATTGATCGCGGCAAGCGGCTTGGGTGGCCATAATAACTTGTCTTAAAATCATATTGTCGGCGTTTCGAGACCGGGGGGTCCCTGAGCCGACGAGTGAAGTGTCGCCGCGTGCCCCAGCCCAGATGGGTCGACGCGAGGCGGAACGCGAAGGGGGGAAAGCGAGGAGGCCGGAGATGGGCGAGAGAGAGGTGGAAATCCCGCGGCCTTCGTGTTCGTCCCGCGCCCAGGTCGGGTGCGCTTGCAGTAGGGGGTTACAAGCGTCCACACGGGGGAGGGAGCGAGCGGCCTCACGCGAGCGCCTGCCTCGTCCTCGTCCCCGCGCGGCCAACCCTCTCTAAGAGGGCCCTGGTCCTTCCTTTTATAGGCGTAAGGAGGGGATCCAGGTGTACAATGGGGGTGTAGCAGAGTGCTACGTGTCTAGCGGAGGAGAGCTAGCGCACTAAGTACACGCCATCGTGGCGGCCAGAGAGATTTTGGCGCCCGGTTTGTGTGATGTCGTGGCCGTCGGAGGAGCGCTGGAGCCTGGCGGAGGGACAGCTGTCGGGGCCGTCGAGTCCTTGCTGACGTCCTCTTGCTTCCGTAAGGGGGCCGAGAGCTGCCATCGTCAGGGAGCGTGCGGGGCGTCATCATTGCCTATCTGGCGGAGCGAGCCAGATGGGACGCCGGTCTTGTTCCCCGTAGCCTGAGTCAGCTCGGAGTAGGGTAATGATGGCGCCTCCTGTTGACGTGGCCGGCCTGCGCCCTAGGTTGGGGCGATGTGGAGGCTCCTCCGAGGTTGAGGTCGAGTCCGTCTTCCATGGCCGAGGTCGAGTCTGAGCCCCTAGGTCGGGCGAGGCGGAGGCCGTTGGCTGAGGCCAGGGCGGAATTCGAGTCCTAGGGTCGGGCGAAGCGGAGTTCGTCGTCTTCCGGGGCTTAGCCCGAGTCCGAGCCCTGGGTC
The DNA here is from genome assembly GCA_029449295.1 of Zea luxurians. Lineage (NCBI taxonomy): Eukaryota > Viridiplantae > Streptophyta > Magnoliopsida > Poales > Poaceae > Zea > Zea luxurians. The sequence continues at coordinate 45,028,441 of JAOPSE010000005.1, read as the reverse complement.
GGGCGGAGCGGAGTTCGCCGTCTTCCGGGGCTTAGCCCGAGTCCGAGCCCTAGGTCGGGCGGAGCGGAGTTCGCCGTCTTCCGGGGCTTAGCCCGAGTCCGAGCCCTGGGTCGGGCGGAGCGGAGTTCGCCGTCTTCCGGGGCTTAGCCCGAGTCCGAGCCCTGGGTCGGGCGGAGCGGAGTTCGCCGTCTTCCGGGGCTTAGCCTAAGTCCGAGCCCAGGGTCGAGCGGAGCGGAGTTCGCCGTCTTCTAGGGCTTAGCCTGAGTCCGAGCCCTGGGTCGGGCGGAGCAGAGCTTCCTATGGTGCGTGCGGCCGGGCCTGACTGCCTGTCAGCCTCACTCTGTCAAGTGGCACCGCAGCTGGAGCGGCGCAGGCGACGCTGTCTTTCTGTCAGACCGGTCAGTGGAGCGGCGAAATGACGGCGGTCACTTCGGCACTGTCGGCTGAGGGGCGCGCGTCAGGGTAAAGGTGTCAGGCCACCTTTGCATTAAATGCTCCTGTGATTTGGTCGGTCGGTGCGGCGATTTGGTCAGGGTTGCTTCTTGGCGAAGACAGGGCCTCGGGCGAGCCGAAAATATGTTTGCCGCTGGAGGGGGGGCCTCGGGCGAGGCGGAGATCCTCCGGGGTCGGCTGCCCTTGTCCGAGGCTAGGCTCGGGCGAGGCGTGATCGGGTCCCTCGAACGGACTGATCCCTGACTTATTCGCACCCATCAGGCCTTTGCAGCTTTATGCTGATGGGGGTTACCAACTGAGAATTAGGAGCCTTGAGGGTACCCCTAATTATGGTCCCCAACAGTAGCCCCCGAGCCTCGAAGGGAGTGTTAGCACTCGCTTGGAGGCTTTCGTCGCACTTTTTTGCAAGGGGACCAGCCTTTCTCGGTTGCGTTTTGTTCCGGCGGGTGCGCGCGAGCGCACCCGCCGGGTGTAGCCCCCGAGGCCTCGGAGGAGTGGTTTGACTCCTCCGAGGTCTTAACGCCTCGCGCAATGCTTCGGCTGGTCTGGTCGTTCCCTCATGCGAGCTGGCCGTAGCCCGGGTGTACGGTCGGGTCCCAAGCTCTCGGGCTGGTATGTTGACGCTGTCAACGGTTTGGCTGGAGCCGGGTTTGCGAGAGCAGCCCCCGAGCCTCTGCACAGGGCGAGAGGGCGATCAGGGACAAACTCGACTTTTTACATACGCCCCTGCGTCGCCTTTCCACAAGGAGGAGGGGGGAGAGCGCCATGTTGCCCTCGGTGGGGCGCCGAACATGGTGTCTCCGGTGAGCTGCAGGCGGGTGATCCGAGCGGACGTCTGTGCCCCATTCGTTAGGGGTCGGCTAGAGGCCCAGAGGCGCGCCCAAAAGTACCTGCGGGTGATCTGCCGGACCCGGTCCCCTGGCGACGGGGTCCGAGGGCTCGATGCCTCCCTTTGATGGGATTCCGTTACAAGATCGTTCCCGCTGGTCTCGGAAATGTCCTAGGGTACCTCGGGAGCGCAGCCCGAGCCTTGGTTATGTATCGAACGTACCCATGGTCATCCCTTGCTCTGTGTCTGAGGCGGCTGTGAACCCTTCGGGGGCCAGCCTTCGAACCCCTGATCAGTAGTGGGCGCGGAGCCCGAGTAGCTTGAGGCGGCCGTTGAACCCTTCCGAGGGGCCGACCTTCGAACCTCTGACCAGTAGTGGGTGTGGAGCCCACGTGCTCTGAGGCGGCTGTTGAACCCTTCCGAGGGGCCAGCCTTCGAACCTCTGATCAGTAGGGAGGCTCGGAGCCTAGTCCCTTCACGGGGAAGGATACTTTTCGGGGTATCCCCCTTTCCCGGTCCCTGTTGCGAGAGGGAGAAAGAGGAAAAAAGTAAAAGGATACAAAATCGAACGACGCGGCGTACCTTTTTTGACGCGGTCATTATGGCGAAGGCGAAGCGTCGCTCGCTTCTCCTGCCAGAGGCGCCGCCTATCCCGCCGCGGAGTTAATGCGATGGGGCGAGTGGTTCGTGGGGCAGCCGTTGCGCGTGCGCGAGCCGTTCGAGGAACAGAACACGGGCGCGTTGTCTTCACGCCGTGGGAGAGGGTTCTCTCGCTGCCCCCGGATGGGACGTAAGCTTGGCTGACGACGTGACCGCTGCTCCTGCCCGCCTGCCACCACCATTACTGCCGACCCATTTTTGGCCGTATTGACCGTCGCGCCAGTCTGGCGCCGCTGGGTTGTGCGCTGGGTCGCCTCGAGTTGCGGTATTGGTTCCGCAGTCAAGGAGGCGCGGTGGTGGCGCGAGTGGCGGTGCAGTTGCATGCACGAAGCATTCGGCGCGCCAGTTGCATGACGCGTGGGTCTGGGCCTCCATGCCGGGCGTGTTGGGAGTCGGAGAAGCGCGCCCACTTGGCGCGGTTGCATGCCGCCTGCATGGCTGCCCGCCCTTTCGCCCGCTGGTCTGGGCAAAAGTGGAGAGCCGCTTGTAACCGCTGGGCGGTTGCACGCACCGCGCACGGCGATTTGGCTTCTTCTGCTCTGGGCCGGCTTGCATGACGTGTGGGACCTAGCCCCCGCGCCGTAGGGGAGGACCTTGAAGCGTGTTGGAGAAGACTCAGCTCACGACGGCTGGGGACGCAAGTAGGGAGAGTCGCCTTTAAAAGGAGGGTGACCCTCCTGGAAGGCGACCGTGTCTTCGCGCTCCCTTATGCATCGTGTCTTTCCACCTTCCAAGCCCCCAGATGGGGGATATCCGCCGTCTTTCCGCTTCGTCGTTGGAGGAACGCAACTCCGCGGGAGTTGGTACCTTTCAGCCGTCGTTCGGCTTCAAGGATTTTCATCCGGCAGCCCGGCTGCATCCCCTCGCCGGTGGTCACCCAAGACAGTGACTACCAGCTTGATGGTGGGGAGAAGCGGACCGGGCTGCTGCCTCCGCCCCGCCCTCAGCTTCAAGGATCTTCATCATCCTCGCTGGGCGGAGAGCGAGGCGAGCCAGTGCTCTACCTCCCGCGTGGGCCCGCTGGCCACCTCTTCTCCCAGCTTCTGGTGGTGGCAACCATCCTTCAGCTCTGTGGAGGAGGCGTCCTCCAGCCATGCCGGGGAAGGCGAATTGTTGCTGCCCAGCTAGGATGCAACATTCCGCCTTCTTCCTCGCTTTCGTGGCGAGGACGGGAACGAGGACCTGCCGGTGCGCTTTGGAGCGGCCCGCTCTTTGGCTTTGATGGCTGGTTTGTGTCCCTTGAGCGGGAACTGTGGCAGAACCGCCCGAATTATTCCAGCTTAAGTGCCCAAGTCGCACCCTTAAAGGCAGCAACACACTTAAATCGGAATAACCCGTTAGTCCCTCAGATCTAGTCTGATAGAGCCACTTATCCAGGATCGAATACCACTAGCTCACTCGAAGGTGAGGCACAGAGAAATACAATAAAGCATAATACCACAAATTTAATAAGTATCAATAGTGATTACATTATCGGAGTTTCAGAAATAATAACCATAAGTTTTAATGCAGCGGAAATAACTAACGGAGAAAACCGGGTAACATGGCGAAGCCTGGCCACGCTACTCCACCTGGTCCTCTCTTGCGGAAGCAACAACCCACTCGACCGTCTATCCCGGTGGCAGGGATGGAGGCCAAGTCACACCATCAACCAAATCAAGGAGGTACCTGCAAAAATTATGCCACAAGCAAGGCTGAGTATACTAATACTCAGCTAGACTTACCCAGTGTGAGGAGTCTACTCCTCTACCTCTAGACCATGCAGCTGTTTGGCTGAGGGGTTTGGTTTGCCAAAAGCACTAGCTGAGTCTAAAAACAAGTTTTAGCCTTTCAAGTTCTAGAATAATAATTTAGACTAGATGAGAACCTATCTATCCATACATGGTATCAAACATTATATCAATCAACACCTTTTGTCAGTATCTCATTTCCACTTATTACTCAATGCAGTACAATGGATCAAGCAGTCTCATTAGCTGCGAGAAGCAGACGATTCAAATCGAGTTTTTATCCTTGCAAGGTAAACCTAAACACACGACATGTCAGGGCATTCCGTCCCCACACATGTCAACCGTCCCCATCGATTCCCCGTTCGCGTCCAGGCCTCACCGCCTTGGCATACAATGCTCCACTGACCCCGGCCGCCGCCGTGCAGTGGCCGCACTTGTACCCACCATATCTAGAATGGGAGACCCAGTCTCAGGACAAGTGAGGGATAAAGTCCGCGCCCGGCTTCACTCAGGTACTAGGTTTACCGGTTACCATATTTCCCGACATGTGTTTAGTACATTCAAACGCTTGACACAGGTATCCGCACGTTAATCCTTATTCCAATTTTGTCTCATAGACAACGCATCCCCATGGATCCGTGTCCACAGACCATCATCATTCTGTTATCAAAATGGATACAACCAATTCCTGACCTCGCGCGAGTGCTAGAAAAATCACTCGACTTCTACCGAGATCCTAATTTAGCATAGCAGCTACTCGACCTAGCATACTAGTATCCATCTCAAAAGGAATCCTGAGTTCATGCAACTAGGGGTTTCAAGCAACTCCTACACTTAAGTGCACGGTACAAGCCTACAAACATTAAGTGTAGTAAAATAGCATATATAAATGGTTATGCATATAACCGGGGCTTGCCTTTAATTTAACACTTAAATAGTGTTTGTTGGGGGAGGTGCTCGCTTGGCGAGCATCCACTGGTTATGTCCATCCTTCCTTGGGTCGTCCACCGACTGCATCTTGTGGTTGGCACCATATCCGTCGCTCGATCATCATCTCTCGGTCCTATATGAGATGCAAGATGCATATGTATGAATATAATGAAAGTAACACAAGATATATAAAGACACAGCGGCGAACTAAACATTAAATTTGAAGACACCGTAAATAACCACACGTTAGCTTTACTTATCTACACGTCGTTGGGCATACGTAGTTACTACCACTGGAAGGATGACGACGCTTACTTTACTTAACCAATACAAACATGACCACACACAAGCATTGAGCACAAGTGTTTACCACGTTCACTTTAATCATCCATTAGTTACCTATCATTAAATTAGTTAAGTACACAAGTTCGCTACGACTCATATATAGATAGACTTGGTTGAAAAGGAACTAGACACTTAATTGGGCTTTAAAATTATTCACTAGGCAAACACTTATTAGACCCTCACTAATTAGGTTCACTAACTTAGCGAGACATATACTTGTTACTTATATAATTAGGCCCAATTGTATTAGTTATACTATCATTACTGCGGGTTCAACCAATCATCAAACGAGAAAAACAGCCAACTCGAGCCAAACACAACAGAGTAGAGCAGCCACCAAACATAACAAAATCAGGACAGCAACATAGCAGTCACTCATTTTAATCATAACTCTTCAAATATGAATCTAAAAATAGCAAACTAGGACTTTCTGGAAATCTTAAAAAGTGTTCTACAATTTTGGTATTTTCATCTCAACTTGACTCAATACTTAACAGGGTCAAAACGTGCTAATACAACAACTCTGTCCAGATTTGGACAGATTCAGACTTGCGACTTCAAAAATTCACAACTAAAGATTCAGACATCCAAACAAAGTGATTTTATACTTTCTGGAAAGATAATTAAATGTTCTACAATTTATTTATAAACATCACTGACTAGTTTAACATGTATTAAGGGTAAAATACACTATGAAGGCTGTGCTGTACAGAACTGGACAAATTCAGTCTTCACACTTTAAACATCCATGACTTAATCTTCAGACTACCAAAAAGAGTGATCCAAGACTTTTTTGAAAGCTTAGCAAAAGTACTACACACTTTTATAATCACCAAGAAGTGATTCTATGTTGAACTGAATCAAACAATTCAGTTTTCGAAATCTGTTCTGACAATGGACAGAACACAGCAACCAGTTTGTAAAATTCATAACTCTTAAATTGTCAAGCCTATGTTTATGAAATTTTAACACAAGCAAGATAAGAAAAGCATCTACAACTTTCTTATAATGACCATGAACATATTGTAACATTAAATTAGGCAAACAATGTAGTTTCTGAAATCTGTACAGAACTTGGACAGATTCAGTTACTGAATTTGTAAAAAGCATAGCTCCTAAACTATCAGACTTATGCCTGTCAAATTTTAACACCAGCAAGATAATAAAGTTATCTACCACTTTTCTATAGCACATATCTACAGAAAACACCATTTGGTTCATCAAACATACAGCACGGGGAAATCACTGTGTGCAGTCCAAAACAGCAACTAATAATTTCAGCTCCTATTTACTTTAAGAATTGCCGTGTTCTAGAGACTCAAACCAATTTAACACTTTACCATTTGCTAGCGTTAAATTAATCGAATGAGGACTAATAAGTAGACTTACTAATTCTTATTTGTGTCATTTTGAATACTGGAAGTACCATACTCAATTAACAACGCATTCTCTACGATGATCAATATCGAAGCGCTTTTTACCCAATAATTTGCATTTCAACTTAGACATCACATGAGCACTACTACTTTTTACCCGCGATCATAATCATACACATTTGGACTACAACAAGCAATTTATCGCGATTACGTGCTTAACCAAAGTCGTCCAACGATTCGGCTAACTAGAGTAACAACATAGCCCACTAAATAACATACACGTCGGCTAGTCCATTATCGCTGCAATCCGAGACACAACATATACTAACATTTTTATAAACACACAGATTCACAAATATTTTCGCACACCGACCAACTCATACGAATCGTAAACCACTAATCTCCAATTCGTAATCACCATGCATTTACTTCCCAAATCATGAACGCATACATGTTTATCATACGAACCGAGTACTTCAATAATTATCCTAAAACAACTAACTCCATTTTACACTTGTATCACAAACCTACTTGACTTACTTGAAGCGTCTACTCGAAATCGTGAGCACAATCATACATTATATGCGAAGCCTAATTTATTGAACACACAATACGCATCGTCATGACTCGACTTATAATTATAGAGAAGGCAACGACTACTTTGGCATGTCACCACCTCTCTATATAAGCCAAAACAATTTCTACCTACTCCGACCGAACTTTCGTGTCGAGCACACCTTATATTTCCCTGTCTCGCATACAACCATGTGGCGGCGTGCACTCGAGACATTTCCGTCGGCCTAACGCAACACTGATATAGCGCACTTTGGCATACACATGCCATCAAAAATATGCATCCCGCATAGACCGGTGTTTTTAATCCCACTCATCACTTTAAACCACATGACTCGTCCGTTCTCCGAATAACTAAAGCGCTTACGCTACTTGCGTGCAACCTAGAAATTTTGAAAATATTTTTGCATCACTAAAAAGTTCATGACACTAGCTAGAAAATAAAAATATCTCACACCATTTACTTACTTCCTTGCCGGGATTCTCCATTCGTGCATATGTGAGGCATCGACTAAACCACGACCTTGCAGGGAGGCAGAAAGACGACGCAGCAAGGTGACACGAGGACGATGATTATTTCTGGCACGAGTATTTCATCGAGCACGCAACACACGTCCATGACACAAGGCGTAGCAGTGCGCACTGACGCGCAGCAACGCATGCAGGCGCGAGAAACGGCGACCACGAACATGAGGGAGGCATGACTTGGTGAGGGCGATGCACGCACACAGTGGCGCAGCTATGGACGGAAGAACACGACGCAATAGGTAAACTTTAGCATACATGGCGCTGGGATAGGGTGCAAAGGCGCGCGCTACAGACGACGCTTGCTACGAGAGCGACAAAGTTTTTTTTGGTTCAAACAATTTGTCGAACACCCCACGAACATCCTGGGGGACAGCAAGGAGGGGGCTCGCTGCTCTTGGGTGCTGAGTTGAGGAAGGGGAAAGCTCTGCCATGGCTGCACTTGGGGAGGCGGCGTCGAGTTCCTGCCCATGGGGGAGTCGTCCTCCATAGAACCGGACAGGTGCAGAGGGAGACATTGCGGCTACTAGGGATGGCGAGCTGCACAAAAGGGGAGGGATTTGTGTGTGCCATAGCAGAGCTCCGAGCGGGGAGGAGAAAGGAGAGGGGGTTGGACGCCATGGATGGGGGAGAGGCGCCATGGGAGTAGGAGCTCCTGTTGCTGGCGCCCATGGGAGGAGGTGATGTGCATCCATGGAGGCCGAGCACCAAGGAGGGAGGAGCCCGGTGTGCTGGTGAAGATTTGTAGGGGGTGCGCCGGATCTGGGCACCATGGAGGAGCAGGGAAGACGCCACACGCTTGGAGGAGAGAGGGAGTGGAACCTTGAGCGCTGGATTAGAGATGGAGAGCTCGGGCGTTCTTGGCATGCGTGCGCCGTCTGCTGCCTGGATGAACGGGGCACGCCCACGGGGAAGAAGAACAGGGAGCGTCGGTGGTCTGCTGCTATGGGGGAGGGAAGCGCAGTAGAGGGAGGAAGATAGCCGGAGGTGGAAGACGAGCATGCTGCGTGCGTGAGAAACTGGCGGCCAGGAAATGCTTCTGCGCTAAGGAACGCTGGCTGATGGTTGATTTAGCGTGGCAACGCTGGCGCTCTATTGGTCGGATTGGGGCGGCAGCCACCCACTGGCCAGCCAGGCGGTGCCCAGGCCGAGCGGCCACTCGGTGGCTCTGCTCGCCTGTTGGCAGGTAGCGTGCGTGTGTAGCTTGTGCGTGTGTGTTTTCATTTTTTTCTTTCACAACTCATGACAGCAATTCAAGAGAATAATTAATTAAAGAAACTAGGTTTTAAACTCTCCACTAAAATTAATTGTCGATGGGTTTCGAACTATATAAGATCACGACAAACGAACGCTGCGGTAGATCAGACAGGGGTTCGAGTCGACGTTGCTTGGAAAAAATATTGTGTCTTATTATCTTTTTTTTAAAAAAAAAACGCTTTGACTCAATTTGATCATGCTCTTGAATTAGAACCTCTCAGCTCAGATTAAAATTAAATAACACAAATTGTTCCTTTTTAAGAATTATGGCTGCTTTTGTTCGTACCGAAGATACAATTTTTGCTCCTGCGGAATTCATCTCTACGGAGAACGGAGCAAATTGGAGTTCCGACGAACGGACGATTGAGCGATTAACTCGGCCGAGAGTCTGATCTGATTTCGCTTGAAAATAATTCTCTACGCATGATTTGAAATAAAATCGTCTTGAGATACGAACGGCTTTCAGATTTTTTTTGAAAGAGATAAATCGCGATATCTAAAAATCATCGCCGATGTTGATTTTTGAATTTAGATTGGTGAAAGTTCCCTTTGGCCTGGGAACAGGATCTAGATGTCGCCTAGAGGGGGGGTGAATAGGCGAATAAAACTTATTACTTTAAAACTTAAATCTTACTCTACTCGAAGACAGGATCGCAGTGGAGTGAAGAATCCTTCGAGTAGGTTGCAGTGGAATTGAAGTTCCTGTCTTACGAATATCCTGCACTTCAAGGAAAGCTAGTACCACAAGTAAGTAGTGAAGTGCAGATATATAAGCGAGTAAGACAGAGAGTCAGAGTAAAATACAGAACAGAGCACACAGACGCAAGGATTTATCCCGAGGTTCGGCCAAGCCTGAAATGCTTGCCTAGTCCTCGTTGGAGTTAGCCACACCTGGGCTTGGAGTCTATTTCAACTCCTTCCTCCATTTGCTCAGATCTGTCAGTATGACAGATAGAGCCTTTCACTATTGAGTGGGGTTACAACAGAACCGCGGCTGCTTACAAACTTCTTGGCAGCACCCCGGCAGAGTAACGATATGCTCAAGTCCTTGCTCTAGCTCTAAGCAGCACTTCTCTCTCTTAAGGCTTATAGCTGTGCCTTCTACACAAACTATAGAGTTACACACAAGAGGGAGAGTGAGAATTGATTCGAGTGAAGTCTACACTTGTTGGCTGCTCTTGTGTCTTGCTTGAGGCGCCTAGGGGTCCCTTTTATAGGCACAAGGGGCCTAGGAGCCGTTGGAATCCCATTTGGAAGGCAATAATTTCTTTCTGTCGGGTGGCGCACCGGACAGTCCGGTGCACACCGGACACTGTCCGGTGCCCGATTTCTTTCCTTTTACGGCGAAGCCGACCGTTGGCAGTCTTGGAGCTGTTGGCGCACCGGACATGTCCGGTGCACACCGGACAGTCCGGTGCCTCCATCTAGCCGTTGGCTCGGCCACGTGTCCCGCGCAGATCGCGCGGCCGACCGTTGGCCCGGCCGACCGTTGGCTTACCGGACAGTCCGGTGCACACCGGACAGTCCGGTGAATTTTAGCCGTACGCCGTCGGCGAATTCCCGAGAGCGGCTACTTCACGCCGAGCCAGCCTGGCGTACCGGACACTGTCCGGTGCACCACCGGACAGTCCGGTGTGCCAGACTGAGCTGAGTCTTGGCTGCACTCAGCCAAGTCTTTTTCTCCTCTTTTCTTTTCTTCTTCTTTCTGTTTCTAACACTTAGACAAGTATATTAGTACACAAAACCAATGTACTAAGGCCTAGAAACATACCTTCTCTTAATCATTAAATCTATAGCATTTCACATGCTTGAGCTTTGATGTTGGACTCATAAATCATCAGGTCGGCTTGACTTGATCTAGATTGACATTACTTGGCTCCAACATCCTGTAAAGGTCACATAGAACATTTCCAAACATAGGAACAAACCAAACTAAAGATCAAGGTGAACTTAGCTCTTTTGGGCTGCTTCCAGTTCTGGTTTTGACACTTGTTCATCTTCTAGTGACCTTGATCTCCTCCTTAGAGCTTGATCTTGAGCCTTATGACTTACACCACATAACTGCAGTTGTTACCTCATTGGCTGTAAGTCACGTCCTTATGTAGTGATCCTTGATGTGCCATAGCTGTTCTCAACTCGATCACCCTTGACTTTGCAAGCCTCCTTCTTCACCCTTGGCTTTGGGTTCCTCAGCCTCCTTGACCTTCTCCCGTGCACTTGGTACCTCGAAGCTCTTCTTGCCTCCGTCCTTGGCTTGATCAGTTGTCTCCGAGCTACGCACCCGAGTCTCATTTTATGCAATGTCCATCTTACTTGTGATGTCCATTATGTATCCATAATCTAGTTCTTGGACCATCACATTTGTTCACTTGTGTTGAACCTTGTAGACTTTATCTTAAGCACCTGTTCAACACTTAGTACACTTGTTAGTCCTTTAATTGAGTTGTCATCCAAACACCAAAACTCACAAGAGAGCTTTCAATCTCCCCCTTTTTGGTGATTGATGGCAACACAATTAAAGCTTACATAAGAATAAGATTTGAAGCACAAATTTTGAATTCTAAGTTTATAGAATGCTCCCCCTAAATATGTGCTTACTTCAAGAACCTAATTTTGGCCTTAGACGCCAATTTGCATATACTTAGGCAGTTCGAAACATTTCTACACCTTAGCACCTTTTAGGAAGCATTTAGACAAGATTCAAACCATGATGCTATAATACACAAATGCACATAATCAGAGTTAAACACCATTCAAAATAGTGGATATATCACAGGAATATCAACCTACCACTATTCATCATTAAGATACCAATTCAAACTAATACCAATTTAAACTAAGACACTAATTTAAGACAATCTTAAAGCACCATTAACCACATGGCTATCTATTACACTATAGAAGCCAAATAATTCATCGCAGCAGAAACACTAGTCCATTTGAGCAACATTGCAAGAAACATATGAATATCACACTTCGCAAAGCTCAAACTAACACATCACCCATTAGGATAAGCTTTCCTCTCAGGTTGAGATAAGCTTTAATACACAAATTCTCCCCCTTTGACATCAAACACCAAAAACCATACTCAAGCAAGAACATATGATGATGTCAAGGGACAGCAGGGTGTTAAGGAGGAACACGACTATCAAAACTCCCCCTTACTTATTGAGCATATGCCTGATCAACATTTAGGCAAGATACATATATGCAAAAAGATTAATACTCCCTTTGTACCTTTACCATGTTGTAGTGTACTTCCCATCTTGAAAGTATCTAATCTCTCAAGAGCTTCTTCACACTTGTGCCTGATTCTTTATCCTTACTTTTTCTTGTTGCTAAGACAACAAACTTAGAACAAGTTATAGTATTGGGCACAAGAAGAAACTTCTATTCTCATGATTATCAAAAGATGTCAATTGAAGCGAACTATTACGGCTACCAATTGAAAGATACCAATTGCAAAGTTCATTTATTATCATGGCTCCATGATATTTAAGCATCTATTATCACCAGATATTAAAGAGCATGAGCAATCTAAAGATATGCACTTACTCACAACTTGAGATACCAATTTCTTGACTTACAGAGGTACCCAAGTCCAGATTGCTCCATTTCTTGCTTATCTTCTCTTTTCCACCTAGAGACTATACAAGATTACTCAAGAAACAGTTAGTCTCAAAAGACACAAGTTATGTGTGCTCCCCCTCAAGTTGTGCATCAAGTATTTGAATGACTTGCACTTTGCACATTCTAGCTTCCTTAGAACTAGAGGGGATCACAACATACCTTGGTCAAGGCATACTCTATCACTTTCATCACACAAGGATGCCAATTTGAATATCAATTGTAAAACCACTTAACACCAATTTAAGGCTAAATGAAAGGTTGACTAAATTCAACAATGCATGCCTCAGTGGCACCTAAGCCAATTCAATACTCAAGGAAGTCTAACATTTACACGCAACTTGTACATGCTTCATACTTAACTATCATTGCATATACCAATTCAAGATCAACACAATCATGTATATAAAGAGAGATATCTAAGCATGTCATAATTAAGAAGGTTTCTTAGGTGCACAAAAGAAACAACATTTTAAAGGCATAAATTACCTAAGCTAAGATATTACCAATTGAAAGACAAGAACATAGCTATGATCACAATGAATGGAATTTCAAGAATATTTAATGAAATTGCATAGCTCCATTTTCCATACCTTTGCCGTTATGAGAGCCCTTGTTATCACCAATTCAGGGCTCCTTTTGCTTACGCACCTCATAGCTCAAAAGGGCACGACATGGATTTGAAATTCACACAGTACCAAACTAGGGTAATCATGTGAACATGGACTAAACAAAATGTCATATTTGCACATAGCATTACTTACAAAAAGTTACAGGTTTATCCATATACACCAGGAGAGTTAATCGTTGTGGATATAACAAATGAAAGAGCTACCAATGAATGATTCAAAAGATATATCCTATAGAGCACCAGTCATGATTAAGCAACCATCATTATGATCCATTTAACACAGGCAATCATAAAGCATAACTACTCTAAGGACAGGTAGCACATCAAGCCAACTTAAGAGCAATACTAAATTGAAATGATGTACTTAAGATACACGGGTACCGTCCTTTGGAGAGCAGGTTGTAGATTCTCATCAGGGTCCTTTACTTGATTCACCAATAATGATTCAGGACCTACACACCTTATTTCACTTGAGATGAACATGGGATTAGTGTTTCACAATAAAGGCACCAAAACAATTAACAGCTTAAGCATAGAGTTTAAGATAACCGTCTTAAGCTCTCCCATGGTCTCCAGTCCATCTCAAGGCACCTGCATGGTCTAGTTAGCACAGTTTGGTACCCATCTCAGGATGGGTCCATAATGATCATCTAAATGTGCCTTTGGTACCCAAATTGCCTTTGTGCTAGTTCTAGGTGATCTCGTTATAGATCTAGCACAAGTGTATGATTTGGGTCTCCTACCCGAATAAGATTGACACAAATTCACTTGCTTAGGAATCTTACCTTTATAACATACCTTGGATAGATGACCCTGCTCACCACACTTGTAGCAGAAGCGTCGCTCAACTTGACATGACGCTTGCTGTGTGTCATTTTCCTTGGTGAGGGTCATCTTGGAGGATGCACATCCTTGATTCTTCATGACCGGACATGAAGTGATAATGTGGTTCTTATTGTTGCATCCAAAGCAACTTCTTGTCCCTTCATCCTTGTCTTTGTACGGACAGGATGCGATGAGGTGGCCTATCTCCTTGCATTTGAAACACCTCCTTTTTCCTCTTTCCTTTTTGTGCTTGAAGGACATGGAGAGATGATTAGTACAAACAACATGACTAATTGAATTTTTACCTTTTTCCTTGTTCATGTTGATTTCTTCATTTATAGCTTTGGGAACATTCTTCTTATTGAGCTTAACACTTGCTGCAGTTTTTCCTTTCTCAAGCTTCTTCACCACGCGTCCGTGGATATCTTGAGAGAGTTGAGCTAAGCGTCTTCTCCTCAGTTGTCGTTGCTTCTTATTCCCACAGAATTTCTTCTGTGACCCTAAAACTTGTTGCTCAATCAATGATTGGCTTTCTTTTGAGCAACAGGGGTTAGCACATGATGATATATAATTCAAATGCGCACACGTGCGAGAATGAGGTTCACATGAATTTAAGTTTGAAATTGCAACCTCATGAGCAACATTAAGCATGATATGGTCATCAACTAATTCATTATGAGAATAAGATAGCATATCATATTTTTCACTTAGAGCAAGTTTTTCTAAATTTATCATTTCTACTTGACTCTTAAGCATAGAATTCTCAGTTTTAAGTTGAGCAACATCAGATAATACATCATGATTATTTCTTTGCTCAAATAAAATAGATTCATACTGTTGGACCAAATTATCATGAGAGCACTTTAGCTCCTCATGTTCTTTGGTCATCTTCTCCAGGCTGTCGTTGGTTTTGATGAGAGTCTCCTGTAGCCTGAGAAGCGTCTCGCCTTGTTCCTTGTTCCTTCTCAACAGCTTAACCCAGAGTGCCTTGTCCTCTTTGTTGAGATGGATGTAGAAACGGCGAATCTCCTCTTCTTGAGGTGATGAAGATTCATCCTCGCTGTCATCCTCATATTTCTCCTCATCATGGCTTTTGTCTCCACCGTCATTGTTAGCAATAAAACATTTATCACTAGTGGAGAACAAGCCTGTCGACGAGGTGGATTCATCGTTTGGGTGCCATCGTTCTTGTTCTTCTCCCTTTGAATGGTTAGTATCACAAGTAATATAGGGAGTAGGAGCATCACAGTTTGCTACAAAATATTTTTCTTTAATCCTATTCCATAAATCATGAGCATCAACAAATAGATCACTATCACTACTCATGATGGCAAAATAAGCACTTCTAGAAAGAGAGTCAACTAAGATGTTGCAAGCATGGTGATTGAGAGATAAACATCTTAGTTCTTCATTAGAAGGATTTTTACTAAAATCAGAGGGAAAAATACTTCTACTAAAGATCTGTCTCAAATCAGAATCAACATTCATGAAAGCTTTGTAAATAGAGACAGACCAAGATTTGTAATTAGAACCATCGCCTAAAAGAAGTTCTACAGTTACCTCTTGTGACGACATCGTTACCTCCGGACGGCTAAGCCCACACTGGAGAGGCCTAGCTCTGATACCAATTGAAAGTTCCCTTTGGCCCGGGAACAGGATCTAGATGTCGCCTAGAGGGGGGGGGGTGAATAGGCGAATAAAACTTATTACTTTAAAACTTAAATCTTACTCTACTCGAAGACAGGATCGCAGTGGAGTGAAGAATCCTTCGAGTAGGTTGCAGTGGAATTGAAGTTCCTGTCTTACGAATATCCTGCACTTCAAGGAAAGCTAGTACCACAAGTAAGTAGTGAAGTGCAGATATATAAGCGAGTAAGACAGAGAGTCAGAGTACAATACAGAACAGAGCACACAGACGCAAGGATTTATCCCGAGGTTCGGCCAAGCCTGAAATGCTTGCCTAGTCCTCGTTGGAGTTAGCCACACCTGGGCTTGGAGTCTATTTCAACTCCTTCCTCCGTTTGCTCAGATCTGTCAGTATGACAGATAGAGCCTTTCACTATTGAGTGGGGTTACAACAGAACCGCGGCTGCTTACAAACTTCTTGGCAGCACCCCGGCAGAGTAACGATATGCTCAAGTCCTTGCTCTAGCTCTAAGCAGCACTTCTCCTCTCTCTTAAGGCTTATAGCTGTGCCTTCTACACAAACTATAGAGTTACACACAAGAGGGAGAGTGAGAATTGATTCGAGTGAAGTCTACACTTGTTGGCTGCTCTTGTGTCTTGCTTGAGGCGCCTAGGGGTCCCTTTTATAGGCACAAGGGGCCTAGGAGCCGTTGGAATCCCATTTGGAAGGCAATAATTTCTTTCTGTCGGGTGGCGCACCGGACAGTCCGGTGCACACCGGACACTGTCCGGTGCCTGATTTCTTTCCTTTTACGGCGAAGCCGACCGTTGGCAGTCTTGGAGCTGTTGGCGCACCGGACATGTCCAGTGCACACCGGACAGTCCGGTGCCTCCATCTAGCCGTTGGCTCGGCCACGTGTCCCGCGCAGATCGCGCGGCCGACCGTTGGCCCGGCCGACCGTTGGCTTACAGGACAGTCCGGTGCACACCGGACAGTCCGGTGAATTTTAGCCGTACGCCGTCGGCGAATTCCCGAGAGCGGCTACTTCACGCCGAGCCAGCCTGGCGTACCGGACACTGTCCGGTGCACCACTGGACAGTCCGGTGTGCCAGACTGAGCTGAGTCTTGGCTGCACTCAGCCAAGTCTTTTTCTCCTCTTTTCTTTTCTTCTTCTTTCTGTTTCTAACACTTAGACAAGTATATTAGTACACAAAACCAATGTACTAAGGCCTAGAAACATACCTTCTCTTAATCATTAAATCTATAGCATTTCACATGCTTGAGCTTTGATGTTGGACTCATAAATCATCAGGTCGGCTTGACTTGATCTAGATTGACATTACTTGGCTCCAACATCCTGTAAAGGTCACATAGAACATTTCCAAACATAGGAACAAACCAAACTAAAGATCAAGGTGAACTTAGCTCTTTTGGGCTGCTTCCAGTTCTGGTTTTGACACTTGTTCATCTTCTAGTGACCTTGATCTCCTCCTTAGAGCTTGATCTTGAGCCTTATGACTTACACCACATAACTGCAGCTGTTACCTCATTGGCTGTAAGTCACGTCCTTATGTAGTGATCCTTGATGTGCCATAGCTGTTCTCAACTCGATCACCCTTGACTTTGCAAGCCTCCTTCTTCACCCTTGGCTTTGGGTTCCTCAGCCTCCTTGACCTTCTCCCGTGCACTTGGTACCTCGAAGCTCTTCTTGCCTCCGTCCTTGGCTTGATCAGTTGTCTCCGAGCTACGCACCCGAGTCTCATTTTATGCAATGTCCATCTTACTTGTGATGTCCATTATGTATCCATAATCTAGTTCTTGGACCATCACATTTGTTCACTTGTGTTGAACCTTGTAGACTTTATCTTAAGCACCTGTTCAACACTTAGTACACTTGTTAGTCCTTTAATTGAGTTGTCATCCAAACACCAAAACTCACAAGAGAGCTTTTAGTTGGACACAGAGATTTTGAGCCGAGTTGGATAAAGATTTATTAGAGGACGACACATTGGAGGTTCCGCTTGATAATACGATCTCGGATTAATTTTTGGACATAGATCGAGTATTGAGAAATTGGATTCGGACACAGTTTGAAGAACAGCCATTGAGAGTCCGAGTAAATGAGCTTTAGACGAGATTTATAAATCGGGACTGATTAACGAGTTTGCATTCGCGCCGAGAATAAAAGTTTTTAACAGGCTCCAAATTCGACCTTCTGTGCGACTGAAGAACTCCGAATTCGGTGAAATGAGAATGAATAGTCTGGATAATCAGAGACATATGCGAGCGAAAAATAGAAATTTTCACTGAGCATCCGAGATTGGGATAAATCTTCTGACATAATGCGAAATTGACACCTGGGGTGTCACAGGAACGTGAACGAGAGCCTTCCGGCGGCCGCGTCCGTCCTGGGACCATGGCTGCTGCTGCAGAGGTCGCTGGCAGGTCACCCGGAGCTCGTCGCCCCGCAGGCTCCCCTGTGTGGAGGTTGTTCATACCCGTGGGGACGGAACCAGAGTTTCGTTTGCCATGGCACTTTGAATGCCAGTGTTTTTGTTCATTGTGGCTGTCGAGGCCTGAACGTGTATGTAATTTCGGCACGGAGCCGTGCTGTTTCCTCACTTTCGAGCACTAAGACTCGCCTGTTGGTTGTCTGAACCGCTTCACCAAGCGTGAGTCGCCCCGTGTAAAGGTGACGAGTGAGGTATCCGTATCCCGGAGGCGTAGGAGTCCCTCGGCTCGGTCAGCCTTGTTGTCCGAGGCTTCCCTTGCTTAGTTAGAGGAACCCCTCGGCCTCTCTTCGATGAGCCGAGGCCAGGGGTAGCGGTGTCAGCGCGAACAGAGGCAGAGTTGGCTCAAAAAAGAAAACCTGGTTGGCCGGAGCCTAGCTGGGTCGTCCGTTGGCGGGACCGACGTCGGAATTGATCTGCCGAGGCCTCGGGCCGGGCTGATGTCCTTGGGGGACAGCTGGCCGAGGCCCCGGGGTGACCGGCCGAGCCGCCTGCTCGGGCCGGATTCTCGGGGAAGACCCTGGCGGCGATGGCCTGGGCTCGGTGATGACGTTGCCCTTCAGAGCGGAGACCCTTGGACCGCGTCGCCGTCCGAGGCTAGGTCGGACCTCGCCGAAGGTGTTGTCGACACCAAGGGCGCTGCTGCTCTC
This sequence comes from Zea luxurians, assembly GCA_029449295.1. Lineage (NCBI taxonomy): Eukaryota > Viridiplantae > Streptophyta > Magnoliopsida > Poales > Poaceae > Zea > Zea luxurians. Next base: position 45,009,893 of record JAOPSE010000005.1, on the reverse strand, counting down.
TTTAGCCATCAAGATCCGAGCCTGCAGGATCGGATTATCTTGTAGCATGTGTTTTCTGCGGCCGCCGAGGCTGAAACAAACCCTCGCCGTATTGTAAAGCCGCGTCTCCTTTCCTCTTGTTTCGAGTATCTGGACTTTTTTGTCGGTAACAGAACTGTCTGTGCGAGCGAGAGTTGCTTCTCACGGAAGGTGATGAGTGAGGTATCCGTATCCCGGAGGCGTAGGATTCCCTCGGCTCGGTCGGCCTTGCCGCTTACGCGCACTCTTACCCGTCCATGGGGTTCTGTCACCGATGCAGTCGAGAAGGCTCGAAGAATCGCTCCGGCAGAAGAGCTTCCGAACGTGAAGACTTGTTCGGTCCGCGGAATCACTTATCCGAACGTGAGTTACTTATGGCAGAAGGTGATGAGTGAGGTATCCGTATCCCGGAGGCGTAGGAGTCCCTCGGCTCGGTCAGCCTTGGCTGCTTTCGTGTACTCCGTCGTTTTCAGGATCCACTTTCGAAGTAGTCGAAAAGCACGAAAGACATTCTGGCAGGAAAGATCTTTTTTCGAGGAAAATTTCAACGCAGAGGGGGTTCCCCCCTTTTAGCCCCCGAGGGAGGGTCGGGCTTTGCCGAGGCAAGGATGACCCTTCCTTGATGACTAAATTTTGCGTGGGAGCGAGGTATATGAACAACTTGAAAACATCTTAAGGGTAGAAGCGACGTAGCTGTTGGATGTTCCAAGCGTTGCTGTAGACCTCGCCTTGACTGTTGGCCAACTTGTACGTTCCGGGCTTCAGAACATTGGCGATGACGAACGGCCCCTCCCAGGGGGGCATGAGCTTGTGTCGACCTCGGGCGTCTTGTCGCAGCCGAAGCACCAGGTCGCCCACCTGGAGGCCTCGGGACCGGACCCCTCGGGCGTGGTAGCGTCGCATGGACTGCTGGTACCGCGCCGAGTGTAGTAAGGCCTTGTCCCGAGCCTCTTCCAGTTGGTCCAGCGAGTCTTCTCGACTAGCTTGGTTGCTTTGGTCGGCATAGGCCCTCGCCCTCGGGGAACCATATTCCAGGTCTGTGGGCAAGATGGCCTCGGCCCCATAGACTAGAAAGAACGGCGTGAAGCCCGTGGCTCGGCTCGGTGTCGTCCTCAGGCTCCAGACCACCGAGGGGAGTTCCTTCATCCATCGCTTGCCGAACTTGTTGAGGTCGTTGTAAATCCGAGGCTTGAGTCCTTGCAGAATCATGCCGTTGGCACGCTCTACTTGCCCATTCGTCATGGGATAAGCCACGGCGGCCCAGTCCACCCGGATGTGGTGATCCTCGCAGAAGTCCAGGAACTTTCTGCCGGTGAACTGGGTGCCATTGTCGGTGATGATGGAGTTCGGGACCCCGAAACGATGGATGATGTTGGTGAAGAACGGCACCGCCTGCTCGGACCCGATGCTGTTTAGGGGTCGGACCTCGATCCACTTGGAAAATTTGTCGATGGCGACCAACAGGTGCGTGTAGCCCCCGGGTGCCTTCTGCAAGGGGCCGACGAGGTCTAGACCCCACACAGCAAAAGGCCATGTGATGGGTATCGTCTGTAGATCCTGAGCGGGCAGGTGGGTCTGCCTTGCGTAGAACTGACACCCTTCACAGGCGCGGACAATTCTAGTGGCGTCGGCCACCGCCGTTGGCCAGTAGAAACCTTGTCGGAAAGCATTTCCGACAAGGGCTCGAGGTGCTGCGTGGTGGCCGCAAGCCCCCGAGTGTATTTCTCGGAGGAGTTCCTGACCTTCGGTGGTGGAGATGCATCGCTGGAGGATGCCTGAAGGGCTGCGGTGGTAGAGCTCCTTCCCTTCTCCCAGCAAGACGAATGACTTGGCGCGCCGCGCCAACCGCCGAGCTTCGGCTCAGTCGAGGGGTAGCTCTCCTCGGTGGAGATATTGCAGGTACGGGGCCTGCCAGTTTTGATCAGGCGTGACCCCGCTTTGCTCCCCCTCGATGTGCAGTGTCTCGCCCTCGGGGGCCGAGGGTACCTCGGACCGAACCAAGGGTGCCTCGGGCGGAGCCGAGGGTGCGTCGGGTGGAGCCGAGGGTGCCTCGGACTGTGCCGAGGGTACCTCGGGCTGGGCCGAGGGTGCCTCAGGCTCGGGCGCGTCGTCGATCTTGACGGAGGGTTGATGCAGATCTCGGGAGAAGACGTCCGGGGGAACCGTTGTTTGCCCCGAGGCTATTTTAGCCAGCTCGTCCGCAGTCTCGTTGTAGCGCCGAGCGATGTGGTTGAGCTCGAGCCCGTAGAACTTGTCTTCCAGACGCCGAACCTCATCGCAGTAGGCCTCCATCTTCGGGTCGCGGCAGTGGGAGTTCTTCATGACTTGGTCGATGACGAGCTGCGAGTCACCGCGAGCGTCGAGGCGTCGGACCCCTAGCTCGACGGCAATCCGCAACCCGTTGACCAGAGCCTCGTACTCAGCTACATTGTTGGATGCCGGGAAGTGGAGGCGTAGCACGTAGCGTAGGTGCTTCCCGAGGGGCGAGATGAAGAGTAAGCCTGCACCGGCTCCTGTCTTCATTAGCGACCCGTCGAAGAACATGGTCCAGAGCTCCGGTTGGATCGGAGCTGTTGGTAGCTAGGTGTCGACCCACTCAGCCATGAAGTCCGCCAAGACCTGGGATTTGATGGCCTTCCGAGGGGCGAACGAGATTGTTTTGCCCATGATTTCCACCGCCCACTTTGCAATCCTACCCGAGGCCTCTCGGTAATGGATGATCTCCCCTAGGGGGAAGGATGACACCACAGTTACCAGATGAGACTCGAAGTAGTGTCGCAACTTCCGACGTGTCAGGATTACCGCGTACAGCAGCTTCTGAACTTGTGGGTAGCGGATCTTGGTTTCGGACAGTACCTCGCTGACGAAGTAGACTGGCCTCTGGACGGGCAATGCATGCCCCTCTTCTTGCCTCTCGACCACAATCGTGGCGCTAACCACCTGAGTGGTCGCGGCGACGTAGACCAAGAGGGCTTCTCCGGCAGCTGGGGGCACCAAGATAGGCGCCTTCGTGAGGAGCGCCTTCAGGTTCCCGAGGGCTTCCTCGGCCTCAGGGGTCCAAGTGAAGCACTCGGCCTTCCTTAAGAGGCGGTACAGAGGTAGACCTCTTTCGCCAAGGCGTGAGATGAAGCGGCTCAGAGCCGCGAGACATCCCATGACCCTCTGTACGCCTTTCAAGTCCTTGATGGGCCCCATGCTGGTGATGGCTGCGATCTTCTCTGGGTTGGCTTCGATGCCCCGCTCGGAGACGATGAACCCCAAGAGCATGCCTCGGGGCACCCCGAAGACACACTTTTCGGGATTGAGCTTGACGCCTTTCGCCTTGAGACATCAGAATGTCACTTCAAGGTCGGAAAGGAGGTCGGAGGCTTTCCTCGTCTTAACTACAATGTCATCGACGTAGGCCTCGACCGTGCGGCCAATGTGTTCGCCGAACACATGGTTCATGCACCGCTGGTATGTCGCGCTCGCATTCCTCAAGCCGAATGGCATGGTGACATAGCAGTACATGCCGAAGGGTGTGATGAAAGAGGTCGCGAGCTGGTCGGACTCTTTCATCCTGATTTGGTGATACCCTGAGTAGGCATCGAGGAAAGACAGGGTTTTGCACCCAACGGTGGAATCCACGATTTGATCGATGCGAGGCAGAGGGTAGGGAACCTTCGGACATGCTTTGTTCAGACCAGTGTAGTCTACACACATCCGCCATTTCCCCCCTTTCTTTCTCACAAGCACGGGGTTGGCAAGCCATTCGAGATGGAATACCTCTTTGATGAACCCTGCCGCCATTAGCTTGTGGATCTCCTCACCTATGGCTCTGCGCTTCTCCTCGTCGAATCGGCGCGGAGGCTGCTTGACGGGTCGGGCTCCGGCTCGGATGTCCAGCGAGTGCTCGACGACATCCCTCGGTATGCCGAGCATGTCCGAGGGACTCCACGCGAAGATGTCGGCGTTCGCACGGAGGAAGTCGACGAGCACTACTTCCTGTTTGGGATCGAGCCCGGAGCCGATCCGGACTTGCTTGGAGGCGTCGCTGCTGGGGTCGAGGGGGACGGACTTAACCGTCTCCGCTGGCTCGAAGTTGCCGGCATGACGCTTCACGTCTGGCACCTCCTTAGAGAGGCTCTCCAGGTCAGCGATGAGGGCCTCGGACTCGGCGAGGGCCTCGGCGTACTCCACGCACTCCACATCGCATTCGAACGCGTGTTTGTACGTGGGGCCGACGGTGATGACCCCGTTGGGGCCTGGCATCTTGAGCTTGAGGTAGGTGTAGTTGGGGACGGCCATGAACTTCGCGTAGCATGGCCTCCCCAATACCGCGTGGTAGGTTCCTCGGAACCCAACCACCTCGAACGCCAGGGTCTCCCATCGGAAGTTGGAGGGTGTTCCAAAACAGACGAGAAGATCGAGTTGTCCAAGGGGCTAGACGCGCTTCCTGGGGATGATCCCATGGAAAGGCGCAGCGCCCGCCCGGACCGAGGACAGATCGATACGCAGAAGCCCGAGGGTCTCGGCGTAGATGATGTTGAGGCTGCTGCCTCCGTCCATGAGGACCTTGGTGAGCCTGACGTCGTCGATGACGGGGTCGACGACGAGCGGGTATTTCCCCGGGCTCGGCACATGGTCGGGGTGGTCGGCTTGGTCGAAGGTGATGGGCTTATCGGACCAGTCCAGGTAAACTGGCGCCGCCACCTTCACCGTACAGACCTCCCGGCGCTCTTGCTTGCGGTGCCGAGCCGAGGCGTTCGCCGCTTGCCCGCCGTAGATCATGAAGCAGTCGCGGACCTCGGGGAACTCTCCTGCCTGGTGATCTTCCTTCTTGTCGTCGTCGCGGGCCCTGCCACCCTCCGCGGGTGGCCCGGCCCTGTGGAAGTGGCGCCGAAGCATGACGCACTCCTCAAGGGTGTGCTTGACGGGCCCCTAGTGATAGGGGCACGGCTCCTTGAGCATCTTGTCGAAGAGGTTGGGACCTCCGGGGGGTTTCCGAGGGTTCTTGTACTCGGCGGCGGCGATAAGGTCCGTGTCGGCGGCGTCGCGTTTCGCTTGCAACTTCTTCTTGCCCTTCTTCTTGGCGCCGCGCTAAGTCGACGCCTCGGGGGCATCTTTCGATGGGCGGCCCTGGGGCTGCTTGTCCTTCCGGAAGATAGCCTCGACCGCCTCCTGGCCGGAGGCGAACTTGGTGGCGATGTCCATCAGCTCGCTCGCCCTGGTGGGGGTCTTGCGACCCAGCTTGCTCACCAGGTCGCGGCAGGTGGTGCCGGCGAGGAACGCGCCGATTACATCTGAGTTGGTGATGTTGGGCAGCTCAGTGCGCTGCTTCGAGAATCGCCGGATGTAGTCCCGGAGAGACTCTCCCGGCTGCTGTCGGCAGCTTCGGAGGTCCCAGGAATTCCCGGGGCGCACGTACGTGCCCTGGAAATTGCCGGCGAAAGCTTGGACTAGGTCGTCCCAGTTGGAGATCTGCCCCGGAGGCAGGTGCTCCAACCAGGCGCGAGCGGTGTCGGAGAGGAACAGGGGGAGGTTGCGGATGATGAGGTTGTCATCGTCCGTTCCACCCAGTTGGCAGGCCAAACGGTAGTCCGCGAGCCACAGTTCCGGTCTCGTCTCCCCCGAGTACTTTGTGATAGTAGTCGGGGGTCGGAACCGGGTCGGGAACGGCGCCCGTCGTATGGCCCGGCAGAAGGCCTGCGGACCGGGTGGTTCGAGCGAGGGACTCCGATCCTCCCCGCTGTCGTAGCGTCCCCCACGCCTGGGGTGGTAGCCTCGGCGCACCCTCTCATCGAGGTGGGCCCGACGGTCATGGTGATGGTGCTCGTTGCCGAGGCGACCCAGGGCCGCAGGCGCTGTGTTGCGCGTGCGCCCGGTGTAGACCGAGGCTTCTTGCATGAATCGGGAAGTCGCGGCATGATGTTCCGAGGGGTACCCCTGCCTTCGGGAGGCGGAGCTCTCGGCCCGCCAGACCGTGGCGCCTTCCAGGAGATCCTTGAGCTCTCCCTAGATTCGCCGCCCCTCGGTGGTTGATGGCTCCGGCATCGCGCGGAGGAGCATTGCTGCTGCAGCCAGGTTCTGGCCGACCCCACTGGATGCGGGTGGCGGCCTGACCCTGACATCGTCGGCGATGCGGTGCTGGAAGCCCTGGGGTAGATGACGCATTTCTCCGGCCGGAGGTTGGCCCACCCATGCCTGCCCGACGTCCCGGCGGATTGGCTCAAGCGCTCCTGCTCCCTCGTCGAGCTTGGCCTGCACCCCGCGGATTTGCTCGAGTTGTGGGTCGTGACCCCCCACCGGAACGGGGACCACAGCTAGCTCCCGCAGGATGTCAGCGCGAGGCACCGGCCTAGGGAGATCACCGTCCTCCGGCATGCCGAGATGGTTGCCTTCGGAGGGACCCCCTAGATCGACGTGGAAACATTCGCGGCTCGGGCCGCAGTCCTCGTCGCCGAGGCTACGGCTACCGTCGGAACAGTCGGAAAGGCAGTAGTCGCATGCGGTCATGAAGTCCCGCATGGCACTAGGGTTGCCAAGTCCGGAGAAATCCCGACAGAAGCTGGGCTCGTCGTCTTCCTCGGACCCAGAGGGCCCATAGGTCGAGACGTCCATCAGCCGGTCCCAAGGTGACCGCATACGAAACCCCAGAGGGTTCGGATTCGCCTCTGCGAGAGCGTCCACCAAAGCGGAGCCGCTAGGCGGGTCGAGTCTGAATCCGAAAGGCGTGGGATGGGAATCGGTCGGTACCTCTTGGTCGACGGGCGTTGATGAAGTCACGTCGGGGACTGACTGCACCGTCGTCTCAGGTACAAGGGCGACACCCAGCAAGCCTTTCGCGAGCGTACTGGCATCGTCCGTTTGCTTGGGATTGGCGTGTCGCGGGGAGACAGCGCTCGTCTTCGTCTCAAGCGCGAGGTCGATGCCCGGCGCGCCCCCCGTTGGAGTGCTGGCGTTGTCGACTCGCTCGACGGCCGACGAGGCGCCGCCTCTTGCTTGGCCTTGGTTGCCCCGCCTCCTCCTCCGTCGGCGGGGAAGAGGACGGGGCAAGCTCGAAGGTTGTTCTTCCACCACGCGGGGAAGACGTCGTCGATCCCGCCGCCGGCGGGCGGACTGTCGGCCGCCATTGTCGCTGTCGCCCGGCGGTGGAAAGAGTATCATGTCGTAGCTGCCGTCGAGGGACATGAACTCAAGGCTCCCGAAACGGAGCGCCGTCCCGGGCCGGAGAGGTTGCTGGAGACTACCCATCTGGAGCTTGACGGGAAGCTGTTCGTCAACACGCAGCAGGCCCCTACCTGGCGCGCCAACTGTCGGCGTTTTGAGACCGGGGGGTCCCTGAGCCGACGAGTGAAGTGTCGCCGCGTGCCCCAGCCCAGATGGGTCGACGTGAGGCGGAACGCGAAGGGGGGAAAGCGAGGAGGCCGGAGATGGGCAAGAGAGAGGTGGAAATCCCGCGGCCTTCATGTTCGTCCCGCGCCCAGGTCGGGTGCGCTTGCAGTAGGGGGTTACAAGCGTCCACACGGGGGAGGGAGCGAGCGGCCTCACGTGAGCGCCTGTCTCGTCCTCGTCCCCGCGCGGCCAACCCTCTCTAAGAGGGCCCTGGTCCTTCCTTTTATAGGCGTAAGGAGGGGATCCAGGTGTACAATGGGGGGTGTAGCAGAGTGCTACGTGTCTAGCGGAGGAGAGCTAGCGCCCTAAGTACACGCCATCGTGGCGGCCGGAGAGATTCTGGCGCTCGGTTTGTGTGATGTCGTGGCCGTCGGAGGAGCGTTGGAGCCTGGCGGAGGGACAGCTGTCGGGGCCGTCGAGTCCTTGCTGATGTCCTCTTGCTTCCGTAAGGGGGCCGAGAGCTGCCATCGTCAGGGAGCGTGCGGGGCGCCATCATTGCCTATCTGGCGGAGCGAGCCAGATGGGACGCCGGTCTTGTTCCCCGTAGCCTGAGTCAGCTCGGAGTAGGGTAATGATGGCACCTCCTGTTGACGTGGCCGACCTGCGCCCTAGGTTGGGGCGATGTGGAGGCTCCTCCGAGGTCGAGGTCGAGTCCGTCTTCCATGGCCGAGGTCGAGTCCGAGCCCCTAGGTCGGGCGAGGCGGAGGCCGTTGGCTGAGGCCAGGGCGGAATTCGAGTCCTGGGGTCGGGTGAAGCGGAGTTCGTCGTCTTCCGGGGCTTAGCCCGAGTCCGAGCCCTAGGTCGGGCGGAGCGGAGTTCGCCGTCTTCCGGGGCTTAGCCCGAGTCCGAGCCCTGGGTCGGGCGGAGCGGAGTTCGCCGTCTTCCGGGGCTTAGCCCGAGTCCGAGCCCTGGGTCGGGCAGAGTGGAGTTCGCCGTCTTCCGGGGCTTAGCCCGAGTCCGAGCCCTGGGTCGGGCGGAGCGGAGTTCGCCGTCTTCCGGGGCTTAGCCCGAGTCCGAGCCCTGGGTCGGGCAGAGCGGAGTTCGCCGTCTTCCGGGGCTTAGCCCGAGTCCGAGCCCTGGGTCGGGCGGAGCGGAGCTTCCTATGGTGCGTGCGGCCGGGCCTGACTGCCTGTCAGCCTCACTCTGTTAAGTGGCACCGCAGCCGGAGCGGCGCAGGCGGCGCTGTCTTTCTGTCAGACCGGTCAGTGGAGCGGCGAAATGACGGCGGTCACTTCGGCTCTGTCGGCTGAGGGGCGCGCGTCAGGGTAAAGGTGTCAGGCCACCTTTGCATTAAATGCTCCTGCGATTTGGTCGGTCGGTGCGGCGATTTGGTTAGGGTTGCTTCTTGGCGAAGACAGGGCCTCGGACGAGCCGAAAATATGTTCGCCGCTGGAGGGGGGCCTCGGGCGAGGCAGAGATCCTCTGGGGTTGGCTGCCCTTGTCCGAGGCTAGGCTCGGGCGAGGCGTGATTGGGTCCCTCGAACGGACTGATCCCTGACTTATTCGCACCCGTCAGGCCTTTGCAGCTTTATGCTGATGGGGGTTACCAGCTGAGAATTAGGAGCCTTGAGGGTACCCCTAATTATGGTCCCCAACACATATCATGCATAAAATAATAGGCTGAGGGTTGTGGTTGAAAAACATAGTTAATTTATGCATCAAAGGGATCCAGTGAGCTTGTCGTGCTTATTCGGCGAAGGGGGAAGGGGAGCTCGCGGAACTGGCTTCTAGCTCCACTGCCTGGCGTAGACTTGCGGATCTGGCCTCCATGAGACGGCACGAACGCTCCAATAACTATGCAACATGAATAAGCAAATATACAAACAAGCAAGTATACCAACAAATATTTAGTATAGTGGTCAGAATAGCGATATATGGATGGGTAGAGTCTTGAGTAGAATCTGTGTCATGTGGTGTTGTGATATTACTGGTGGTGGAGCGGAGGTGCTTACCAGGAGGGTGGACTGGAGGCGAAGCGACACTATGCGTGTAGCCGGCAGAGCGGAGTAACTGAGTGGGTGGGGTGTTTGCCTTGGCTGAGGGTGTTGAGTGTGTGTGGAGAGGGAGAGGATAGCTGGGTGTATTTATAGCTGGGTGTATGTGGTGTAGCACAGTGAAGTTCACAGTTGGTGAGAATAGTGACGAATGAATTGTCTGACTTAGTATGAACATGAGAGTTATAGGCAGAATATGGGACAAGAGTATTTTGGGAGTTTTCTGGAATATGGACCAGGCTTAAGGGATGACATGGTTGGATAGGGAATAGTTTGATAAGAATTTAGAAACAATAATTATTGGAATCTGAGTTTGGAAGCCTGGTTCAAAGGAATCTCAAAGTTAAGCATGCTCAACTTGGAGAAACCTAGGATGGGTGACCAGATGGGAAGTTCCCTACTGGAAGGAAAATCACAGTCACCGGAGTTCGTATGACTGAAATATTGGTCTGGCTGGTCTTAGGTGGAGTGGACAGCATGACGGATGAGTAGTTGAAATCTGGGGTGATCGGATGATCGATGAATAGTAACGATGAATAGTGACGACGAAAAGGCTGCCACAGGTATCATCGATGAATAGTAACGATGAATAGTAACGATGCTGAATAGTAACAGTGAATAGTAATGATGAATAGTAATGGTAAATAGTGATGGTGAATAGTCGTATGAACGAATGATGAATAGTGATGATGAACGAACGATGAACGATGAATAGGAACTATGAATGAACGGACGAACGATCGAATGATCGGACGAACGAACAATCGAAATTTTGGCAGCATAACGGTAGGACAAAGATTATCTGGAAGAACGATGAATAGGGACTATGAATGAACGATGAACGATGAATAGGAACTATGAACGAACGATGAACGATCGAATGATCGAACGAACGAACGATCGGAATTTCGGCAACATAACGGCATGGAAAAGATTATTTGGACGAATGAATAGACAAACGATCGAATGATCGGATGAACGAACGATCGGAATTTCGGCAGCATAACGGCAGGACAAAGATTGTCTGGAAGAACGCTGAATAGGAACTATGAACGAACGATGAACGATCGAATGATCGAACGAACAAACGATCGGAATTTTGGCAGCATAACGGCAGGGAAAAGATTATTTGGACGAACGAACGGACGAACGATCGAATGATCGGACGAACGGACGAACAAACCATGAACGATCGGACGAACGATCGAACGATCAGACGAATGAACGAACAAACTAAGAACAGGGGGACAAACGATCGAAGAACGACCGAACGATCCTTGTGCTAGTGTGTGCTTGTGTGGAACATGGAGTGGGTGTGTGTGGGGGGGAAGAGAGTTTCCATGAAATGGCTTGGGGTGGGATGAGAGGAGGCCCTTGCCCCTCTATTTATAGCCATGGTGGGGGGATTAGGGGGAGGGATGAGAGGATTAGTGGGAGGATGAGAGGATTAGTGGGAGATTAGCATGTATTTGTCTTGTATAAGTGAGATTAGCTTGTAGAGCTCACCGTATGACACTGGAGGCATACGTATACGTATGAGCATGAGGAAAGTTATAAAGAAAATATTTATAGGGACTTGAAAAATGATTCTGAAGGTATTTCTCAAGAGGAAAATACTTGGAGATATATTGGTGGAATATTTGGGCAATATTTCTGGAAAGAACTTGAAGGGGATTACTCGGGAAATATCTGGGCAGTATTTCTGGAAACAATTTGTGGGGCATCACTGGGGAAATATTGGTAGGATATTTTGAGGAGGATTTTGGAGAAAATATAGACCACTATATTTTATTTGCTCATATCAACTCGCAAACAAACATTTTGAAATGAAATTTGAAATTCATTTTGAATTTAGAGCGAGTTTGAGAAAATTCCAAGATTTGAATTTTTGGGATGCTACAAATCTACCCCACTTAAAAGGAATCTCGTCCTCGAGATTCGGCTTAGAAGGGTTATGGGTATAGCTTTACTTCAGCTACATATCTTCACTTTGCAACTCTTCGAGGAGATGGAGCTTCAACAAAATCTTGCCTTTCAGGAGCATCCTGTTGCTGATTGCAAATGCTGATTCTGGCTACTCAAAGATCATCTTCAGGCTTCTAGCTTTTGCTTGGCAGCTAGCTTATTGAAGAAGCATCGATGCCAACACACAAACCTTCTTCTTGCGAACTCCCACATGGATTCCTCCCTTGATTGGTCTTCTGGTGCTTCATCAACGGAATTTGGGTGACCACTTCTCATCCAAAAACTTATAAGCTTCGATGATCCGGTCCTCCACAAGCTTGATACAGGTCTTCTTTTTCTCCACAGCAGGAACCTTACTGGAACACTACCCCACTTAAAAAGAATGAGGGTAGATCTCTTGAATCTTGGGGATTTGAACTCCTTGAAGTACCTCATAACAAGGGTGTTATGGGGCCTTCTTCTGCTGTTGCTGCTTGAGCAGGCTGCGGAGAAATGACTGACACAGGGTTGATTCTGGGACAAACCTTCTTCTCTTCTTCTCTTCACTATCTTCTTTTCACTGACCCTTTCTTTCTCTTTGCTCTTCCCACTGGAGGATTCTATCAAAGAGTATTACTATCACACATTGGAGGAAACCAAAGATTATGAACCATGTACAACAGTCTTCAACCCAAGAATCACCAAGCATTGTGATCTTAGGGGCGAGGGAGTGGAAAATGGAGTTGCTTGCGATTTGGCAGAGGGGATTTATCTGGAGTGTGCTTTGCTTTGAGCGAGATGGGAGTTGAGGGAGCTGGTGGGGGGTTTTATAGGTGAGCAGGGGTGCTCGGGGGGGGGTGTGGAGTGGTAGTGATGGAGCAGGTGACACGAGGCAACAGGTGCGACAAGGGGAAGGGGGGGCCTGTTGCCGACGACGATGGCGGTGGGTGCGCTGCAAAAGGGGGCGTGGTGGCGGTAGTGAGCAGCAAAGGGGGCGTGGGGCAGTGGTAGTGCGCATGGAGGCGGGCACGCATGTGAGGGGCACGGGTGAGTGGTGGGGTCAATGACCCTGATGTTTGTCGTCTCTGGTTCCAAGAATGTTTGCCTCTCTGTATGGTAATAACTCCTTCTGTCCTCTTTTCCTGTTTACTTTGACTCAGGGGCAGTGCTTTGATTCTCACGGTCGGTCCTTTTGACTAATCGGCTAGACAGGTTCCTTTTGTAGCTTATTCCATGCTTCAAGGGTAAGCTTCCCGGTATCTTCTTGGGTAAGGTGCTTTTCTCTTGAGATGGGTTAAGATGAGAATGGAAGCATAAGGTAAGGATTAGCTCTAATTTGTTATCTTTGTTCTTAGAGAAAACCTTTCTTAAAAAGAAAGAAAACACACAAGCTCGGCAATGATAAGCACAAACAAATCAAATGTTTTGAATAAGGGAATAATAGAGTTTTTCCAAAGCACGGACTGCTCAGATTCGGGGGCTAAGCATAACTACTATTGCTTGGCTCCTGAATTGAGAACTATGCAACTTATGAGCACTAACGTTAAAGCATCACATATGCACTCAAAAGGGAGGAAAACATCAGACAAAATTCATTTTGAATTGCCCTAGGGGGCCACACAATTAGAGTTTTGCAAAACATGAGTCTACACGATTACCTCTCATACATGCAGAGCTCTAGCCAAAGTGAAGAAAAACTTCACTACCCAATGCATGCAGAGGACTGGGCATAACTAACTTCGGATCAGACATCTTCTCTTCTGGCGAGGCTAGCACACAACTTCAATCTAAGACATTTCCTGGATGGGTCAAGAGGGAGCTGATGTTGATGACTTCTTCCGGCGGCCACTGAGATGGCAAGACGGGGTTGAACTCTTCTTCAAGTGGGACTGACTCTTGTAGCTCCTCAGAGGGCGGCGGTGCTAGTGGGGTGCTTGCAGCTTCTTCCTTGACTTCAAGGGATGGTGCTGGAATCTTCTTCATGGTGAGGGGCTCAAACAACTCTGGCGGGGGATCTTGGGAGGAATCGGGGTGCTCTTGCTTATTCATAGCCTGAGGGAAGACTGGAATTCCTTCCAAGACTATGGCTCCTTCCGGTAGTTCCCAAGCCTTCTTCTCTCCTTTGATAGAGACCGGGTGACCTTCAAGAATCTAGGGATCTTCAACTCTCATGGGTTGAACTGGATTGGATGGAGCGGGCTCTTGGATCTGCAGGGCTCTACGTTGGTTATGGGTTACCAAGTAGGCCTCCATCAACTTCTGGACATGCTCATCCTTGGCTTGCTTTAGGGCTTCAACAGCAATGGCTTCACGACTTTCCAAGGCAGCTACATGGGCTTGAGCTGTGGTGAGGTCCACATGGAGCTTACGGTTGAGCTTCTCTGCATCTTCTGCTCGAGCAATCATCTGATGGTGGTGTCGAGCCAAGAAATCATAGCGCGCATCCAGGGTGAGCAGGTATGCAGTGAGGTACACGACTGTGGGGTCATCCTCAAGCAGCTGCTTCTTTTCCAATGCACGCATCCTGGCCATCCAAACGGGACGGTCTCTCTAAAAGGGCGGAAAGAATCTGAGCAGGGTGTCAACCACTTCTTCTTCATAGATCTGACACAGGGCCCTCAATGCCTTGCGAGCGACGACTTGGCAGGTGTCTTTGAATCTGTGCCCAGCAGCAGTGACACTCCATTCCACATGGTGTGGAATGGATCCAATGTATACAGTCACGACACACTTCTCTGTGCCATGCTCGACGAATTCACGACCATCATACTCTGGCTGGCTCCTGATTCCGAGGCGAACTGTGCATGTTCTCAGCAACTTGGGGAAACCATCTTCATTCTGGCACAAGCTGGTTTGGCAGCGAACCTCCATCTGACTTCTAAGAGAAGGAAAGAGGGAAAGCATTTTTGTAATGAGGGGATGAGAGCAAGAATTTTTTAAGAAAATAGTTTTGACTCAAAAACTTTTGGATCAGGCTAAGGGTTACGTCCTGCGGCCAACCTAACAGCTCTGATACCACCTGAAGCGTCCCCAATCCTCTGGGACTCAAATGTGATACAATTACTAGTCCCAGGAGGCTAGTAAACACATTTATACATCAGATGATACCAAATCTGCTTAAACGAGACAAACCTACAAAGGTGGCGAACAACTTTAAGAGTTGGTCCACAACTCGGGACATATCATCAGAGTGGGGCTGAAGCAGCCCGATATACGCAGCGAAGCAAATCAATGGTCCAACAACCACAGGCAAGGTTGGGAACAGTCGTAACTCTTACCCGATCTCCTTTTTCTGAAAAAACAACAAATAAGCAAGGGTGAGTACAAACGTACTCAGCAGCCCACCTTCACCCGCGGAATGGGGAAATCAGATATAATGCATGGAATATGTGGAGCTCAGGATATTTTGCAGAAACAGCAATATTTTATGCAGGGTTGTTTTGTAAAACATTTTGTACTTTTCAAAGCGCATCCTCTCCCAAAGGAGCAGGAAGTTTTTTCAATATTAGAACAAAATCCCCTGGACTAAACCATCCAGGTATCTCAGCAGTTTCCCACTGGTTTTCATTTTCAAAAACAGCTACTAGACTTCCCGTCCACCATAGCTCACAGCTCAACCGTCGGACCTTTTAAAAACCACTTTTCTCAAAAACACCTCTTTTTTTTTGAAAACAAAACACTAATTGCCATACCACACCAGACTCGTCCATTCCTGTGGACACAGACTATTCGAATAGGTTTGAACTCTGCGCAGAGGTGTACACTTTACCCACTAGTCTGGCTCTGTGATCTCATGATCAATGAGATCCGAATCCGAATCCCTTTCCTTACTTGCACCTCCTAACCTTAACGGTTATACCAGAAGGAGTCAGGCCACCACCATGTCTAAACCGGACAAAACATTCCCCCTCCTTATCCTCCCGGTGCTCCCCAGCCTTCATAACCCTGGGGTTGGACCGTACGAGTTCAGATTGAGTGACTGCCCACACAGTCTCGAGTGGTTGTACTTATCATGAGTACAGGTAGTGAAAGATGACAAAATGGTCCTTATATGAGGGGACAATCCTTCTGCTCACGCCTAAACCAGCTGAGCCTTCACCTTAGGCCCTC
This sequence comes from Zea luxurians, assembly GCA_029449295.1. NCBI lineage: Eukaryota > Viridiplantae > Streptophyta > Magnoliopsida > Poales > Poaceae > Zea > Zea luxurians. The sequence goes on along the minus strand of JAOPSE010000005.1, from coordinate 44,994,453 downwards.
CCATAAACCAGGGAGTCCCTGATCAATTGATCATCCCTACTCAAAGGTGATAAGGGTGAAAACCCTTCATCATACACATTTTGAAAAGCATTTTCTTTTGAAAAACTCACACCTTTCCTCAAATCATCTGTAACAAATATATTAAGGATTGATTGCGGCAAGCGGCTTGGGTGGCCATAATAACTTGTCTCAAAATCATATCATGCATAAAATAACAGGCTAAGGGTTGTGGTTGAAAAACATAAGTAATTTATGCATCAAAGGGATCCAGTGAGCTTGCCGTGCTTATTCGGCGAAGGGGGAAGGGGAGCTCGTGGAACTGGCTTCTAGCTCCACTGCCTAGCGTAGACTTGCGATCTGGCCTCCATGAGACGGCACGAATGCTCCGATAACTATGCAACATGAATAAGCAAACATACAAACAAGCAAGTATACCAACAAATATTTAGTATAGCGGTTAGAATAGCGATATATGGATGGGTAGAGTCTTGAGTAGAATCTGTGTCATGTGGTGTTGTGATATTACTGGTGGTGGAGCGGAGGTGCTTACCAGGAGGGTGGACTGGAGGCGAAGCGACACTATGCGTGTAGCCGGCAAAGCGGAGTAACTGAGTGGGTGGGGTGTTTGCCTTGGCTGAGGGTGTTGAGTGTGTGTGGAGAGGGAGAGGGTAGCTAGGTGTATTTATAGCTGGGTGTATGTGGTGTAGCACAATGAAGTTCACTGTTGGTGAGAATAGTGACGAATGAATTGTCGGACTTAGTATGAACAGGAGAGTTATAGGCAGAATATGGGACAAGAGTATTTTGGGAGTTTTCTGGAATATGGACCAGGCTTAAGGGATGACATGGTTGGATAGGGAATAGTTTAATAAGAATTTAGAAACAATAATTATTGGAATCTGAGTTTGGAAGCCTGGTTCAAAGGAATCTCAAAGTTAAGCATGCTCAACTTGGAGAAACCTAGGATGGGTGACCAGATGGGAAGTTCCCTACTGGAAGGAAAATCATAGTCACCAGAGTTCGTATGACTGAAATATTGGTCTGGCTGGTCTTAGGTGGAGTGGACAGCATGACGGATGAGTAGTTGAAATCTGGGGTGATCGGATGATCGATGAATAGTAACGATGAATTGTGACGACGAAAAGGCTACCACAGGTATCATCGATGAATAGTAACGATGAATAGTAACGATGCTGAATAGTACGATGAATAGTAATGGTAAATAGTGATGGTGAATAGTTCGTATGAACGAACGATGAACGATGAATAGTGACGATGAACGAACGATGAACGATGAATAGGAACTATGAATGAACGGACGAACGATCGAATGATCGGACGAACGAACAATCGAAATTTCGGCAGCATAACGGTAGGACAAAGATTATCTGGAAGAACGATGAATAGGGACTATGAACGAACGATGAACGATGAATAGGAACTATGAACGAACAATGAATGATCAAATGATCGAACGAACGAACGATCGGAATTTCGGCAGCATAACGGCAGGGAAAAGATTATTTGGACGAATGAATAAACGAACGATCGAATGATCGGATGAACGGACGATCGGAATTTCGGCAGCATAACGGCAGGATGAAGATTATCTGGAAGAACGATGAATAGGGACTATGAACGAACGATGAACGATGAATAGGAACTATGAACGAACGATGAACGATCGAATGATCGAACGAACAAACGATCGGAATTTTGGCAGCATAACGGCAGGGAAAAGATTATTTGGACGAACGAATGGACGAATGATCGAATGATCGGACGAACGGACGAACGAACCATGAACGATCGGACGAACGATCGAACGATCGGATGAACGAAAGAACAAACTAAGAACAGGGGGACGAATGATCGAAGAACAACCGAACGATCCTTGTGCTAGTGTGTGCTTGTGTGGAACATGGAGTGGGTGTGTGGGGGGGGGAAGAGAGTTGCCATGAAATGGCTTGGGTTGGGATGAGAGGAGGCCCTTGCCCCTCTATTTATAGCCATGGTGGGGGGATTAGGGGGAGGGATGAGAGGATTTGTGGGAGGATGAGAGAATTAGTGGGAGATTAGCATGTATTTGTCTTGTATAAGTGAGATTAGCTTGTAGAGCTCACCGTATGACACTGGAGGCATACGTATACGTATGAGCATGAGGAAAGTTATAAAGAAAATATTTATAGGGACTTGAAAAATGATTCTGAAGGTATTTCTCAAGAGGAAAATACTTGGAGATATATTGGTGGAATATTTGGGCAATATTTCTGGAAAGAACTTGAAGGGGATTACTCGGGAAATATCTGGGCAGTATTTCTAGAAACAATTTGTGGGGCATCACTGGGGAAATATTGGTAGGATATTTTGAGGAGGATTTTGGAGAAAATATAGACCACTATATTTTATTTGCTGATATCAACTCGCAAACAAACATTTTGAAATGAAATTTGAAATTCATTTTGAATTTAGAGCGAGTTTGAGAAAATTCCAAGATTTGAATTTTTGGGATGCTACAACCTGTAATCCGAACGTCTCTGATCAAGTATCACTAATCAATGGAGCTCCCTTTGGCCACTCATAACTGTGAGCACGGCTGATATATCAGTTTTCAAACACTCTGCAGAGGTTGCGCACTTTACCCACAAGTCATGATTCCCTTTCTGCCCGGAGATCATGACTCTCCATTGATCACTACCAAGGTGACCCAGCAGGGTATCACTACGTAGCCTTTACAAAGATTCCCCAGGGCTGTAGCCACCCGTTAGGTTTCCTAAATGCACCACACTCCTCCCCAAGGGGCGAACCAAACTTGGCGGAGCGAGCCGCATACACCGAGCCCCATTAACGGCACGACGGCTAAGCGAACTACACCCCGGTTCCTCTAATTATTCAGCTAAGGGTGTCCCACTCCACCCTCATGGTTGCACTATTTTCCCGGGCGGTCATCCAACGAACAGGTCCTTATGGAGAGGCACTCGAGAAACTGCTCGAGCCCCCTTAAATGCCACGAGTATATCATCATAAATAAGAAGGAAAACAGCGTATCATAGATAAATCTCATCATGTTCATTGATTAATGTTAAGCACTAGCATAATGCTAAACAATAATAATCCAACCCAAATAGGTAAACAAAGACATGGATAACAAAAGCTAGTCAATCCTTAGGTATAACTGTGTAAATGCGAGAAGTGAATTATAGAATGTATAGGACAAAGATAGGTCAAGGGACACTTGCCTCCACCAACCAGCTGCTGTTCAGGGGCTTCTCCTACGAGTTCTTCGGGCTCCTCAACCAGATCGTTCTCTATGCGAGCGCAAACATACGTACATCCATCCATTCGAATTAGGAAAATAAACAGTACACCATACAAGAGAGCAGATAAGTCAAATATGCATAAGATATGACATACGATATTGCATTCGCCATGGCTAGAAAGAGAAGAAGGAAGGTCTCGCAGTGGTTAAAGCTATACTCGAAGCGTATTACGGGTAGATGCATAACTAATCATTACGTGATCTAGTTCCACCTAGTTACACTAACAAGTATTAGTCACATGCACTAATAGAATTATAACTATTTTCAATTGGTCAACATTAAACAAGGTCAATGATTAACTACGTGAAATAACTAACGTAATCAATTTCTGAATTGAGTTTCCACTTATTGATATAAATAATGTGATCAACGTGCATAAAATATACGGGGGGTAGATGGGTGGCTAGGGGTAGACGGGCACGTCTAGGGGTAGACGAGCGCGCCGAGGGCACGGAGAGCCATGCCAAAGCACCGCGTGCACCACGCGAGCACGCGCGCACGCCGGGACCAAACGCGCGGGCCGTGCGCTGGCCGAGCTCAAGGTCGCGCGCCATAGGCACGCCGGGCTGAGCTCAAGGCCGCGCAGGGGCGAGCAGGCCGCAGCCGCGCCAAGCGAGGGTGCCACGACCATGCCAGGCCGGGACCACGCTGGGCGAGGCGGGAGCGCGCGCAGGGGCCCGCGCGCCATGGCCGCGGGCGCAACGCGCCGGGTAGGGGCAGGGGCAGGGGCAGGGGAGTTCGCTGGGGCGGGGGACGAGGCCGGGGCGAGGCGAGGCGCCGGGGTCGTGGGCCGCGCCGGACCGAGCGCCGCCGCGCGCAGGGAGGGGCTGGGGCGGGCGAACGCGCCACGGCCGCGCCATGGCCGCGCCACGGCCGGCCGCGCCGGGACGGGACGCGAGGGAGGGGGAGCCGAGACCGGCGGGCCGGGGGCCACCGCGAGCAGGTGCAAGCGAGCGCCCTGGCCGCGAGCCGCGCGGGGCGGGCGCCATGGCCGCGCCGAGCCGCACCATGGCGGGCGTCGGGGCAACGTCGAGCCGAGGGAAGAAGGGGGCAAGGGAGGGAGGAAGAAGAAGGGTCGGGGCTCACCGCGGAAGGGACGAGGGCGAACGGCGGACGGCGATGGGCGAGCCGGGGAAGAGGGAGCTGCGCGAGGTAGGGTAGAGAGGAGATCGTGCGTGGGGGTTAGGGGAGGGAGAGAGAGGGGGCGGTTTTGGGGGCGCCTGGTGGGTGGGCCCCACACGGCAGGGCGGCGGTGGCGGCCTAACCGCCCGCGCAGGGCACGGCGTGCGCGCGGGGGGCGGCTGGGCCCCGAGGGGGCGCAGGGCAGGCCGCGGCTGGGCCGCCGAGCTGGCCCAAGGCGGGGAGGGGGGCGAGCTGGGCCGCGCGCAAGGGGGAAAGGGGAAAGAGAGGAGGGAAGCTGGGTCGTGCCAAGAAGCCAGCCCAGGGAGAGAGGGGGGCTTTTCTATTTTCCCTTTTTCCTTTAAGCTCCTAATTCTCTCTTAATTAATAAACAAATACCCCAATGAAGACCAAACGAATACACACAAGGAAAAGATGCGTGGTTCGGCATGATGCAACAACCAAAGAAACTCACTACTAGGGTTTATTATTATCACACGACATAGAGTTTTGGAAATGGGTATGGTTTAGCAAAAAAGGAAAGGGAAAAGAGAGGTAACGCCCGAATTTAGCGAGTGAAGGAAAAAGAAAAATTCAACTCTAAAATTCGGGGGGTTACACCCCATGACCAATAACCTTTTCGTCCATTGGGATTCTTCCCTCCTTAGTCATTAAATTGCTACCCTTTGACTATCTTTATTCCCTTAGTATTGACATGCTCGTACTCCTAGATTCTTCCATACTCTTGTTTCAAATACTTGCCTCTAAATTTCCACTGCCTACTTAAACATTTTAGTTTATATGTCTGTGACCTTCCTGTCTTTTGAGACCCTTTCCTCTTCTGTTGTTAAGTTGCTATCTTTCAACAATTTCTTGTCCCTTGGTATTGGTATGCTCATCTCCTTGAAATCTCTCATACTATCTAATTTTTTATGCCTACCTTTATACCCCAATGACTGTTCAAGACATTTCAGTTAACATGCCCTTGACCACCCTTGTTTCTTAACGATCCATGAACAATCATTTTATCTCACACATGATTGGTGATCTCGTTGCTTATAACTTCCCTTGGTAATGAATTTTTACTTCAACCCTTCTGTTGGAACCATACCTATCTTACCCTTGATTATTCTCTCCACTTTGTCACTTTGCAAGTCTTGCCTTAACTCTATCCTTGGTTATGCTTTTCATGATTATCATCTTTACCCTTGTCACCTCTATATCTTACCTTGATGCTTATGTTATACCTGTCCTTTAAAACCTTCTCTCTTCCATCTCAATTTTATAGTTGTATTCTACCTATTTTCCATTGGCCGTATCCTCTTCCTTGTCGCTTGCGAGTTTTTTTAACTCCATCCTTTGTTGTGCTTCGGTTGGGTATTACCTTTACCTTTCTCATCTCTCAATCTTACCTTGGTGATTACACTCTGTCCATTCTCTAAAATCTCCAATCTCTTATCCCAATTTGAGAGCGGTGTTTTACTTACCTCACCCTTGGCTATATCCTCTTCTTTACCGCGTGTAAGCTTGTATGTAACTCCATTCTTTATTGTACTTATACCACTGGCCCTTCTATGCCTTTATCTATTCTCTTATACCCTTGTCTGATATCACCTTTGACCCTTGCGATATGGTGGTCTTACCTAAATGCTCACCTTGAACTTATCCTTTAAAAGCCTCCCCTTTCTTTCAACCCAGTTTGAGAGCTATGAGTTACCTATCTCTCCCTTGATTTCTTTTCACTCCTTGTCGCCTTACAAGTTTTGTCTTAATTCCATCCTTTGTTGTGTGTTTTATTTGCTATCACCATTACCTTGTCATCCATTGGTCTTGCCTTGATACTTATCTTTATTCTTGCTCTTTAAAAAAATCTCCTCTCTTCCACCTCAATTTGAGAGTGGTAGTTTACCTATCTGGCCCTTGGACGTACCCTCTTCTTTTCCAATTGCAGGTCCTATCTTATCTCCATCCTTTGTGGTACTTATGTCCTTTCTTCTTCTACCCATTTACCTACTCTCCTACATCCTTGTATGTTATCACCTTTAACCCTTGTAATATCTATACCCTTATCTTCAAGCTTACTTTGAACCTACCCTTCAAAGCCTCCTCGTTTTCATTTCCTATTCGAGGATAATGCCTCACCTACTTCATCATTGACTGCTCCCCCTTCTTTGACACCTTGCAAGTTTTATCTAAAATACATCCTTGATTGTGTGTTTGTCCGTTATCACCTTAACCCTTGCCATCCCTCGATCTTTACCTTGGTGTTTATCATGTACCTGCATTTTAAAGCTTCCTCTCCCATTTTAGTTCAAGAGTGTCGTCTTACCCCTCCCGCTAATGTTCGCTTCCTATTCCTCTATCGCGTTGCAAGTCTTGCCTTGACTCAATCTTTTGGTGTGCTTTTGCCTGTTACCTCCTGTACCTTTGTAACCACTAGATCTTTCCATGATGCTTATCTTATGCCTACCTTTTGAAATATCATCTTCCCCATCTTGGTTTGGGAATGGTGTTTTACCTACCCTGACGTTGGTTTCATTTTCTCCCTTGTAGATTACAATGCTTACTTTAACTCCATCCTTTATTGTGCTCGTGCCCCTATCCTACACGTCTTGTCCTTCTCCTTATCCTTCAACAACCTTAGAGAGTAGTTATTCCCTTTTCAAGAAAGACCACCATTTAATTAAAAGGAATGAATAGCAATGAGATGTTTGTTGTTGTATGCTTGTGTTGTTTGTCTTTGTGTGATGACTGATTTGCTTCTTTGTGATGAGTGTTGATGTGTTGTGGCCTTTGGTCCGCAATGACATCAGTTACTAGCTGAGTGCCATAGAGTTAGGTAGCTGGGTGCTCTCCCTTTTCTCTCTGTAATCCATCTATGCTTACCCTTTTCTATCTATACCCTTGCCTCTTGCACCTGTCTGGTTGGCATCCTACAACCTCTCTTAATCAGTCAAGATCAGAGTCGGCGGCATCTTCACCAAGTGCATATCAATGCTCCTGTTAAGGGGGTCAGCCGCTAACCCCAATGAAGACAATGCGATCAACATCAACCAACAAGATCAGAGTGGCGCAACGAAAGCGTGTGTGGGTCCAACCCACAGGTCCAAGGAATCCTCAACAATTATATCAATTGGTCTCGAGCATTTGAAGGCCAAAGCAACCAGTGTGCAAGCTAAGCTTGCAGAGTCAAAGTCAACTCAAGAAAGCCATGAACAACTTATGAACCAACCTTGTCGTTCTTTCTAGCCTCTTCTTGAATCTCGGGGGGCAAGATTCTGTTAAGGGGGTTAGATTTGTAACACCCTGAATTTGGGGGTATAAAAATTCTTTTCTAATATCCACCAAATTCAGGTGTTACCCTCTTTCTTCCCTTCTTCTATGCTCTTTCTTTGAAATGGTGAAAAGTTATTTTGCCTTATATGTGTGTCAGCCTAGTAAAATAAAACCCTAAAGGAATCATGATTGTTGCACCATGCCGAAATACATCTATTTTTGTATGATGTTTTGCTTTGATGCACATCTGTCTAAACTCACAAAGCATGGTTAAATTTGAATTTTAAAACTAAATCATGTTTCAAGTAAAGGAAGGAGAAAGAAATAGAAAATGAGAAGACAAAACCCAATTTCCCCAGCTGGCCCAGCTCCTCTCCTTTGTGGCCCATCTCCTCTTTCCCCCTCCTTTCCCTGCTTGGCCCACCCAGCGCCTCGCCCTCATCCCCGACCCATTCTACGGCGTGCGCGGCCCACCACCCCGCGTCAGCCCTCACCCCCCTTGCGCGGCCCACCCTGCACACCCTCCCTCCACGCGCGGCCCACTCCTGTGCCTTTCTCCCCCCTCGGCTTGCGTTGGCCCAGCCTTTCCCCCCTAGCGCAATCCCTGCCTTGGCCCATCTCGGTCGCGCGGTCCCAATGCGCCGGCAGCCCACTCCTGCACGTGGCGTGAGCGCCCAGGCTGCGGCAGGTAGGGTGCTGCCCCTGGCAGCGGGGCCCAGCAGCCAGCCACGCGAGTGGAGGCGCTTGCCCACGTAGCATGACCCGCCACAATAGCCATCGTCCTCAAATGTTGCCTCCATTTCCTCCTGCTTCCCCCAGCTGTGATGTGAGAGGTAAAATCCGTCGCGATCTGTGCAGAAAAAGGAACCCCCCTTCCCTAGGCATCCATGCCCCCTCCTCCCTGTCCTTCGACCCCGGTGATGGCCCCTGCGCATCTGCCCAGTCCGCTCACCGTCGTGCAGGAAGCCGGAAATCGCCCTCGCCTCCCCGGAGCTGCTCGTCGCGTCGCTGAATCGGTGTCTGCTCATCGCCGCCACGCAGGTAAGCTCCATGGCGTTTCCCCCACCTTGTCCCGACGAACTCTCCTGCGTCGCGCCGCCGATGAACCGCTATGCAGGCTTCTAGCCCGAGCCGCCCCATGGCTGGCCGAGCTCTCCTGCATCGTGCCATCAGTCGGCCTGCCCAGCCGCTCCTCTGCTGACTCAGTCTGGCCACCGGTGAGTCGCCGCACCTGCCCAGGCACACTGCTGCTGGCGCCGCGGTCTTGCCCGGCCTCCACAGCCTGGCCGCACGTCGCTCTGGTGAGCTGCCAAACTCTGCTCCCAGTTGGCATTGCCCGATGAAGCTAGTCCTTCGCGCGAATCGTTTTCCGCGCGGTTTAGTAAAAATCGTTTCGCCACACTATTAGTTAATTAAAATTACAGTTCGATCGAACCAAACCTATAATTTTAATTATGCATTTGTGAATACCTGTTAGTGTGTGTACGCCAACTCAATATATAGTTAGTATGAATACGACATAATTTAGCAGTACCTGTGCTTCAGTTTCATACTAGTAACATTATTTTTTTACGACACAAGTTTTAATTAATTAGTTAATTAATTGTTCATCCGATATTTATTAGAATAGCAACTTAAATAAAACTAATTTTATAACTTTATTTGCGTCTTTAGAAAAATACAGAGTAATGAGGTTAATGTCAACTCGCATGTTCTCGATCAACACTCGTTTATAATAAACATGATGTCTGTAGCGACTCTTGTGTGTGGTGCGAGCTGTTCGCACGTGCGTAGAGGTGGTAACGGGCCATTTAATTTATCCTAGCAAATTTACGGATCGAATCAAGTTAGGGCCGGATCATAAAACAATACAATTTTGAACTAATAAAATTAAGGGCTTTGTTGGTTTGTGAAGCAAGTATTAGAGCCATGAACCATTATCACCCCTACACGTGCGACGCTCGTCGTCGTCGTGTTGTTCGTGTGTATTCGCTTGTTATCACGCGTGTTGTTCGCACGCGTTGTCGCGCGTTAATAGCACATGCAGCACGCGTTGTCGCGCGTCAATTGCACATGGTCACACGTGGTCGTGAATGCTGTCCGTGTGCTCCTTCGCACGTGACGCGCTCGCTGTTCCCACGTGTGGCGCTCATTGTTGTCGTGTCGTATGTTATAGTTGAATGGTTAATTATTGGTTTGTTCGAGGATTAATAAAATAGCAATTTAATTAGAACTAATTTATAATTTTATTTGCGCTTTTATAAATATAAGTTAAAGTGATTAGTGCCTAATCAAATGTTTTAATTAATAAGTGTTTAGTATAAACACGATGTCTGCTAGTGACTCTCGTGAGTCTCACGTGTCATTCGCATGGGTCGCGCGTTTTTCGCGCGCGTCGTTCGCACTTGTGGCTCTCGTCGTCGGTGTGCTGTTCGTGGGTCGTTCACTCGTATTGCGCGTTGCCGCACACGAAATTAAACATTCACTTATAATCACTCCTGTCAGTTAATTAGTTATTTATTTAATCATCCATGATTAAATTAGTGAGTTAGTCAAAACTAAGTAGTTTTAATTTATATTTCATAAATAGCGATTAATATAGTTACGTCGAATTAAATACTCTAATTAATACTTGCTTAGTGTAAACACGCTAACTTCTCGACCGTAGCTTCGCCTACTTCTTTTCCTCGTGTGACCATGGTAGCAAGCTCTATTTCGTATTGCACGTTTTTATAATGGTTTCCTTTGTATGGTGTAATGTTCCTATGCATATATGTCTGTTTGCTTGTGCCTGTTCGTCTTCGCCGCGCGTCGCGAACAGATTGCGATCTGTTCCTAAGCTTTGAGGAATCGACGATCAAGATTTGGTGAACCAGTGGTCCCGAGATCAAAGACCTTGAGCATCTGTTTGGTGAAGGCAAGTGTCCTCTGACCTATTATGTCACATTTACTTTATAATTCATCAACCCGCATACCATGATCAACCTAAGGATTGACTAGTATTCTATTTTCCTGTACTTGTTTACCCTTTGGGAATTGATTATCATGATTAGTTCTATGCTAGCGCTTTACTTTAATCAATGAACATAATGAGATACAATGATGATACTATAATTTTATTCTGGATATGAGATATACTTGTGGCATTTTAGGGGACTCAAGCGGTTTCTCGAGTGCCTCTCCATAAGGACCTGTTCGTTGGATGACCGCCTGGAAAAAAACAGTGCAACCATGAGGGTGGTATGGGATGCCCTTAGCTAATTAATTAGAGGAACTGAGGTGTAGTTCGCTTCGCCTCGTGCCGTCAATGGGGCTCGGTGTATGTGGCTCGCTCTGCCGAGGGTGGATTGCCCCTTAGGGAGGAGTGCGGTACATTTAGGAAACCTAACGGGCGGCTACAGCCTTAGGGAATCTTTGTAAAGGCTTCATAGTGAATCCCTGGCCATTCACCTCGGGAGTGAATAAGGGTCTTGCAAGCCCGGGCTAGAGAGGGAATCACGACTCGTGGGTAAAGTGTGCAACCTCTGCAGAGTGTTATGAAACTGATATATCAGTCGAGCTCGCGGTTATGAGCGGCCAAGGGAGCTCCATTGATTAGAGACACATTGATCAGAGATGTTTGGTTTACAGGTGATGATGAGGATGGTGGTCTTGATTATGATTATGGTAATAGTTTCTGGTATTCTTTCCGTTTGGAAAGGGTACTTTTGGGTTAACAACTTGGGTTAATGCTAAAACCTGGCTCTATACTAGTAATAATTACCTGACCAACTAAAAGCAACTGCTTGATCCTAACTCCACATAAAGCTAGTCCACTTTAGCCAAACGGGACATTTGTTGAGTACGTTGATGTGTACTCACCCTTGCTTTCACAAAACACCAGGTTGTCGTTGCTACAATCTATGCTCATGTAAAGAAGGTGTCGAGGCGGATCTTCAGGAGTTCTGGGACTTCGACGAGTTCGAGGATTAGGCTAGCGATCTCCCCCAGTCAGCTGCCTGTGGTGGGTTTGTTTACGTTGGCTACGTTTCAATTCTGTGTACTTTGATTTATATTATGTAAATGACTGAAGTCTTTAATATTATTACTCATTCTTTAATGTTATTCGAAGCATTGTGCTATGATGAGTCATTTATGTAATCGTTGTGTACGTGAATTTCTGATCCTGGCACGTACATGGTTCGCATTCGGTTTACCTCTAAAACCGGGTGTGACATCTTCTTTACCTAATAATGTTTTTGTTAATCATTGTGACATGCTCAGGTTAGTTTGATGTGACCTAATTGTCGGGGACCATAATTAGGGGTACCCTCAAGACGCCTAATTCTCAGCTGGTAACCCCCATCAGCATAAAGCTGCAGAGGCCTGATGGGTTTGATTAAGTCAGGGATCAGTCCATACGAGTGACTTGACCATGCCACGCCCGAGCCTAGCCTCGGGCGAGGGCAGCCGACCCTAAGATGACTCCGTCTCGCCTGAGGCCTCCTCTTTCACGGCAGACGCATCTCCGGCTCGCCCTAGGCCCCGCCTTCGATAAGAAGAAACCCTGACTAAATCACCGCGCCAACCGACCCAGTCACCTGGGCGTTTAACACAAAAGGTAAGACCGACGGGCGACCAAACTTCGCCAGAGGTGCCATAGGAGGTTCTGCCCGACCCAGGGCTCGGACTCGGGCTAAGGCCCCAGAAGACGGCGAACTCCGCTCCGCCCGACTCAGGGCTCGGACTCGGGCTAAGGCCCCGGAAGACGGCGAACTCCGCTCCGCCCGACCCAGGGCTCGGACTCGGGCTAAGGCCCCGGAAGACGGCGAACTCCGCTCCGCCCGACCCAGGGCTCGGACTCGGGCTAAGGCCCCGGAAGACGACGAACTCCGCCTCACCCGACCCAGGGCTCGGACTCCGCCTCGGCCTCTGCCGATCGATCTCCGCCTCGCCCGACCCCGGGCTCGGACTCTGCCTCTGTCTTGCAGGACGGACTCGACCTTGGCTTCGGAGGAGCCTCCACGACGCCCGACCTAGGACACGAGACCGCCACGTCAACAGGAAGCGTCATCATCACCCTGCCCTGAGCCGACTTGGGTCGCAGAGGACAAGACCGGTGTCCCATCTGGCCAGCTACGCCAGATAGGCAAATGATGGCGCCCCGCTAGACCATGACGACGGCGGCTCTCAGCTCCCTTACGAAAGCAGGAGGACGTCAGCAAGGGTCCAGCCACTCCGACAGCTGTCCCCCCGTCCGGCTCCGTTACTCCTCCAACAGCCACGACGCCACACCAACAGGGTGCCAAGATCTCTCCGGCTGTCACCTAGGCATGTACTTAGGGCGCTAGCTCTCCCTCGCTAGACACGTAGCACCTTGCTACACCCCCATCTTGTACACCTGGATCCTCTCCTTACGACTATAAAAGGAAGGACCAGGGCCTTCTTAGAGAAGGTTGGCCTCGCGGGGACGAAGGGCAGGGCAGGCGCTCTCTCGGGGCCGCTCGCTTCCCCTCACCTCGCGCGGACGCTTGTAACCCCCTACTGCAAGCGCACCCGACCTGGGCGCGGGACGAACACGAAGGCCGCGGGAATTCTCCGACTCCCCCACGACCCGGCTCCGGCCACCGACCTCTCTCTCTCTGTTCCCCCCTTCGCGCTCGCCCACGCGCTCGACCCATCTGGGCTGGGGCACGCGGCACTCTCACTCGTCGGCTCGGAGACCCCCCGGTCTCGGAACGCCGACAGTTGGCGCGCCAGGTAGGGGCATGCTGCGTGTTGACGAGCAGTTTCCCGTCAAGCTCCAGATGGGCAGTCTCCAACGACCTCTTCCACCCGGGACGGTGCTCCGTTTCGGGAGCCTCGAGTTCATGTCTCTCGACAGCAGCTACGACATGATACTCCTTACACCGCCGCGCGACAGCGACAATGGTGGCGGACAACCCGCCCGCCAGCGGCGGAATCGACGATACCTTTCCCGCGTGGGGGAAGGACGACTTTCGAGCTCGCCCCATCCTCTCCCTCGCCATCGGAGGAGGAGGAGGAGGGGCAACCAGGGCCGAGCGGGAGGCCGCGCTCCGACGGCTGTCGAGCAAATCGACATCCCCGGCGCCTCAACGGAGGACACGCTAAGCGTTGCCCTCGCGTTCGAGGCGAAGGCGAGCGTCATCCCCCCGCAACACGTCGACCCCGAGCAGATGGACGACGCCAGCACGCTCACGGAGGGCCTGCAGGACGTCGCCCTCGTACCCAAGACGACGGCGCGGTCAGCCCCCGACGTGACTTCGTCGCTCCTCGTCGACAAAAAGGTACCGACTGCTCCCCATCTTTCGTCATTTCGACTCGACCTCAGCCCGCCTGGCGACCTCGCTTTAGCGGGCGCTCACATTGAGGCGAGTGCAACCTCTCTGGGGTTTCGTGTGCGGTCGCCTTGGGACCGATTGACGGGTGTCTCGACCTACGGACCCTCTGGGTCCGAGGAAGATGACGACCCCAGCATCTGCTGGGATTTCTCCAGATCTGGCAACCCTAGTGCCATGCGGGACTTCATGACCGCATGTGACTACTGCCTCTCCGACTGTTCCGACGGCAGCCGCAGCCTTGGCGACAAGGACTGCGGCCCGAGCCGCGAATGTTTCCACATCGAGCTAGGGGATCCCTCCGGAGGCGGCTGTCTCGGCATGCCGGAGGATGGTGATCCCCCTAGGCCAGCGCCTCGCGCCGACATCCCGCGGGAGCTAGCTGTGGTCCCCGTTCCGGCGGGGGGTCACGACCCACAGCTCGAGCAAGTCCGCGGGGCGCAGGCCGGGCTCGATGAGGAAGCAGGAGCGCTCGAGGTAATCCGCCAGAACATCGGGCAGGTATGGGCGAGCCAGCCCCCGGCCGGAGGAATACGTCACCTGCCCCAAGGTCTCCAGCACCGCATCACCAACGATGCCAGGGTCAGACCGCCACCCGCATCCGGCGGAACTGGTCAGGACCTGTCCGCCGCAGCGATGCTCCTCCGCGCGATGCCGGAGTCATCAACCACCGAGGGTCGACGAATCCAGGGAGAACTCAAGCATCTCCTGGAAGGCGCTGCGGCCCGGCGGGCCGAGAGCTCCGCCTCCCGAAGGCAGGGATACCCCTCGGAACCTCGTGCCGCGACTTCCCGACTCACGCGGGAAGCCTCGGTCTACACCGGGCGCACGCGCAACACCGCGCCTGCGGCCCCGGGCCACCTCGGCGATGAGCACCCTCATCGTGACCGTCGGGCACGCCTTGACGAAAGGGTGCGCCGAGGCTATCACCCCAGGCGTGGGGGACGCTACGACAGCGGGGAGGATCGGAGTCCCTCGCCCGAACCACCCGGTCCGCAGGTCTTTAGCCGAGCCATTCGGCGGGCGCCGTTTCCGCCCCGATTCCGACCCCCGACTACTATCACGAAGTACTCGGGGGAGACGAGACCGGAATTGTGGCTTGCGGACTACCGCCTGGCCTGTCAACTAGGTGGGACGGACGATGACAACCTCATCATCCGAAACCTCCCCCTGTTCCTCTCCGACACCGCTCGTGCCTGGTTGGAGCACCTGCCCCCGGGGCAGATTTCCAACTGGGAGGATCTGGTCCAGGCTTTCGCCGGGAACTTCCAGGGCACGTACGTGCGCCCCGGGAATTCCTGGGACCTCCGAAGCTGTCGGCAACTGCCGGGAGAGTCTCTCCGAGACTACATCCGGCGGTTCTCGAAGCAGCGCACCGAGCTGCCCAACATCACCGACTCTGATGTCATCGGCGCGTTCCTCGCCGGCACCACCTGCCGCGACCTGGTGAGCAAGCTGGGTCGCAAGACCCCCACCAGGGCGAGCGAGCTGATGGACATCGCCACCAAGTTCGCCTCTGGCCAGGAGGCGGTAGAGGCCATCTTCCGAAAGGACAAGCAGCCCCAGGGCCGCCCGTCGGAAGATGCCCCCGAGGCATCCACTCCGCGCGGCGCCAAGAAGAAAGGCAGGAGGAAGTCGCAAGCGAAACGCGACGTTCCCGATGCAGACCTTGTCGCCGCCGCCGAGCACAAGAACCCTCGGAAGCCCCCCGGAGGTGCTAACCTCTTCGACAAGGCACTCAAGGAGACGTGCCCCTACCATCAGGGGCCCGTCAAGCACACCCTCGAGGAGTGCGTCATGCTTCGGCGCCACTTCCACAGGGCCGGGCCACCCGCAGAGGGTGGCAAGGCCCGCGACGACGACAAAAGGGAGGATCGCCAAGCAGGAGAGTTCCCAGAGGTCCGCGACTGCTTCATGATCTACGGAGGGCATGCGGCGAATGCCTCGGCTCGGCACCGTAAGCAAGAGCGTCGGGAGGTCTGCTCGGTGAAGGTGGCGGCGCCAGTCTACCTAGACTGGTCCGACAAGCCCATCACCTTTGACCGGGACGACCACCCCGACCACGTGCCGAGCCCAGGGAAGTACCCGCTCGTCGTCGATCCCGTCATCGGCGACGTCAGGCTCACCAAGGTCTTGATGGATGGAGGCAGCTGCCTCAACATCATCTACGCTGAGACCCTCAGGCTCCTGCGCATCGATCTGTCATCCATCCGAGCAGGTGCTGCGCCCTTCCATGGGATCATCCCCGGGAAGCGTGTCCAGCCCCTCGGACAGCTCGACCTCTCTGTCTGCTTCGGAACACCCTCCAACTTCCGAAGGGAGACTTTGACGTTCGAGGTGGTCGGGTTCCGAGGAACCTACCACGCAGTGTTGGGAAGGCCATGCTACGCGAAGTTCATGGCCATCCCCAACTACACCTACCTGAAGCTCAAGATGCCGGGCCCCAACGGGGTCATCACCGTCGGCCCCACGTACAAACACGCATTCGAATGCGATGTGGAGTGCGTGGAGTACGCCGAGGCCCTCGCCGAGTCCGAGGCCCTCATTGCCGACCTGGAAAGCCTCTCCCGAGAGGTGCCGGACGTAAAGCGGCATGCCGGCAACTTCGAGCCAGCGGAGACGGTTAAGGCCGTCCCTCTCGACCCCAGTGGCGACACCTCCAAGCAGATCCGGATCGGTTCCAGGCTCGACCCCAAATAGGAAGCAGTGCTCGTCGACTTTCTCTGCGCAAACGCCGACGTTTTTGCGTGGAGTCCCTCGGACATGCCCGGCATACCGAGGGATGTCGCCGAGCACTCGCTGGATATTCGGGTCGGAGCCCGGCCGGTCAGACAGCCTCTGCGCCGATTCGATGAGGAAAGGCGCAGGGTGATAGGCGAGGAGGTCCACAAGCTGATGGCAGCAGGGTTCATTAAAGAGGTATTCCATCCCGAATGGCTTGCCAACCCTGTACTTGTGAGGAAAAAAGGGGGGAAGTGGCGGATGTGTGTAGACTACACTGGTCTCAACAAAGCATGTCCGAAGGTCCCCTACCCTCTACCTCGCATCGACCAAATTGTGGACTCCACTGCAGGGTGTGAAACCCTGTCTTTCCTCGATGCCTACTCAGGGTATCATCAAATCAAGATGAAAGAGTCCGACCAGCTCGCGACTTCTTTCATCACGCCCTTCGGCATGTACTGTTATGTCACAATGCCGTTCGGGTTGAGAAACGCGGGTGCGACGTACCAGTGGTGCATGAACCATGTGTTCGGCGAACACATTGGTCGCACGGTCGAGGCCTACGTCGATGACATCGTAGTCAAGACGAGGAAAGCCTCCGACCTTCTCTCCGACCTTGAACTGACATTCCGGTGTCTCAAGGCGAAGGGCGTCAAGCTTAATCCCGAGAAGTGCGTCTTCGGGGTGCCCCGAGGCATGCTCTTGGGGTTCATCGTCTCCGAGCGGGGCATCGAAGCCAACCCGGAGAAGATCGCAGCGATCACAAACATGGGGCCCATCAAGGACTTAAAAGGCGTACAGAGGGTCATGGGATGCCTCGCGGCCTTGAGCCGTTTCATCTCGCGCCTCGGCGAAAGAGGCCTGCCCCTGTACCGCCTCTTAAGGAAGGCCGAGTGCTTCACTTGGACTCCCGAAGCCGAGGAAGCCCTCGGGAACCTGAAGGCGCTCCTCACCCAGGCGCCCATCTTGGTACCCCCAGCTGATGGAGAAACCCTCCTGGTCTACGTCGCCGCAACCACTCAGGTGGTCAGCGCCGCGATCGTAGTCGAAAGGCAGGAAGAGGGGCAGGCTTTGCCCATTCAGAGGCCAGTTTACTTCATCAGCGAAGTGCTGTCCGAGACCAAGATCCGCTACCCGCAAGTCCAGAAGCTACTATATGCAGTGATCCTGACGAGGCGAAAGCTGCGACATTACTTCGAGTCCCATCCGGTGACTGTGGTGTCATCCTTCCCCCTGGGGGAGATCATCCAGTGCCGAGAAGCCTCGGGGCGGATCGCGAAGTGGGCGGTGGAAATCATGGGCGAGGCAATCTCGTTCGCCCCTCGGAAGGCCATCAAGTCCCAGGTACTGGCGGATTTCGTAGCCGAATGGGTCGATACCCAGTTGCCAACGGCTCCGATCCAACCAGAGCTCTGGACCATGTTTTTCGACGGGTCGCTGATGAAGACGGGAGCTGGCGCGGGCCTGCTTTTCGTCTCGCCCCTCGGGAAACACCTGCGCTACGTGCTTCGCCTCCATTTCCCGGCGTCCAACAATGTGGCTGAGTACGAGGCTCTGATCAACGGATTGCGAATCGCCATCGAGCTAGGGGTCTGACGCCTCGATGCACGTGGCGACTCGCAGCTCGTCATCGACCAAGTCATGAAGAACTCCCTCTGCCGCGACCCAAAGATGGAGGCTTACTGTGAGGAGGTTCGACGCCTGGAAGACAAGTTCTATGGGCTCGAGCTTAACCACATCGCCCGGCGCTACAACGAGACTGCGGACGAGCTGGCGAAGATAGCCTCGGGGCAAACGACGGTTCCCCCGGACGTCTTCTCCCGGGATCTGCACCAACCCTCCGTCAAGATGGATGACGCGCCCGAGCCCGAGGCACCCTCGGCCTCGTCCGAGGTGACCTCGGCCCAGCCCGAGCCATCCTCGGCTCAACCCGAGGAACCCTCGGGGCCCGAGGGCGAAGCGCTGCACATCGAGGAGGAGCAGAACGGGGTCGTGCCAGATCAAGATTGGCAGACCCCATACCTGCAATATCTCCGCCAAGGAGAACTGCCCCTCGACCGAGCCGAGGCTCGGCGGGTGGCGCGACGCGCCAAAACGTTCGTCTTGCTGGGCGATGAGAAGGAGCTCTACCACCGAAGCCCCTCGGGCATCCTCCAGCGATGTATCTCCATCGTCGAAGGTCAGGAACTCCTGCGGGAAATACACTCGGGGGCTTGCGGTCACCATGCAGCACCTCGAACCCTCGTCGGGAACGCTTTCCGCCAAGGCTTCTACTGGCCAACGGCGGTGGCTGACGCCACTAGAATTGTCCGCGCCTGCGAAGGGTGCCAATTCTATGCGAAGCAGACCCACCTGCCCGCTCAGGCTCTGCAGACGATACCCATCACCTGGCCCTTCGCTGTGTGGGGTCTGGACCTCGTCGGCCCTCTGCAGAAGGCGCCCGGGGGCTACACGCACCTGCTGGTCGCCATCGACAAATTCTCCAAGTGGATCGAGGTCCGACCCCTGAGCAGCATCAGGTCCGAGCAGGCGGTGGCGTTCTTCACCAACATCATCCATCGCTTCGGGGTCCCGAACTCCATCATCACCGACAATGGCACCCAGTTCACCGGCAAAAAATTCTTGGATTTTTGCGATGATCACAACATCCGGGTAGACTGGGCCGCCGTGGCTCACCCCATGTCGAATGGGCAGGTAGAACGTGCCAATGGCATGATTCTACAGGGGCTCAAGCCTCGAATTTACAATGATCTCAACAAGTTCGGCAAGCGATGGATGAAGGAACTCCCCTCGGTGGTTTGGAGCCTGAGGACGACGCCAAGCCGGGCCACGGGTTTCACGCCGTTCTTCCTGGTCTACGGGGCCGAGGCCATCCTGCCCACGGACCTGGAATACGGCTCCCCGAGGACGAGGGCCTACGACGAAGAAAGCAACCAAGCTAGCCGAGAAGACTCGCTGGACCAGCTGGACGAGGCTCGGGACAGGGCCTTACTACACTCGGCGCGGTATCAGCAGTCCCTGCGACGCTACCACGCCCGAGGGGTCCGACCCCGAGACCTCCAGGTGGGCGACCTGGTGCTTCGGCTGCGGCAAGACGCCCGAGGGAGGCACAAGCTCGCGCCCCCCTGGGAGGGGCCGTTCGTCATCGCCAAAGTTCTGAAGCCCGGAACGTACAAGCTGGCCAACAGTCAAGGCGAGGTCTACGGCAACGCTTGGAACATCCAACAGCTACGTCGCTTCTACCCTTAAGATGTTTCCAAGTTGTTTATATACCTCGCGCCCACGCAAAGTTTAGTCAACAAGGAAGGGTCGGCCTCGCCTCGGCAAAGCCCGACCCTCCCTCGGGGGCTAAAAGGGGGGAAATAAAAGGGGGGAAACCCCCTCTGCGTCAAAATTTTTCCTCAAAAAGAAAATCTCTTTTACCAGAACGTCTTTCGTGCTTTTTGACTACTTCGAAAAGTGGGTCCCGGAAACGACGGGGTACACGTAAGCAGCCAAGGCTGACCGAGCCGAGGGACTTTTACGCCTCCGGGATACGGATACCTCACTCATCACCTTCTGCGATAAGTAACTCGCGCTCGGATAAGGCGAACCCGCGGATCGAACGAGTCTTTACGTACGGAAGCTCTTCTGTCGAAGCGATTCTTCGAGCCTTCTAGACCGAGTCGGTGACAGGGCCTCATGGACGGGTAAAAGTACGCGTAAGCGGCAAGGCCGACCGAGCCGAGGGACTCCCACGCCTCCGGGATACGGATACCTCACTCATCACCTTCCGCGAGAAGCAACTCTTGCTCGCACTAACATCCCTGCTACCGACGGAAAGTCCAGATACTCGAAACAAGAGGAAAAGAGACGCAGCTTTATAACACAGCAAGGGTGTGTGTTCTGGCCTCGACGGCCGCGCAAGGCCCACGCTACAAGACGATTTGACCCTGCAGGCTCGGATCTTGACGCTGGAAGAGGACGATGACACCCTCGGCGTCGACAACACCTTCGGCGAGGCCCGACCTAGCCTCGGACGGCGACGCGGTCCGAGGGCCTCCGCTCCGAAGGACGACGTCATCACCACGCTCGAGCAATCTCTGCCAGGGACTTCTCCGAGAATTCGGCCCGAGCGGACGGCTCGGCCGGCCACCTCCGGGGCCTCGGCCGACCGCCTTCCGAGGGCGCCAGCTCGATCCGAAGCCTCGGATGATCAACTCCGACGACGATCCTGCCAACGGACAACCCGGCTAGGCTCCGGCCGGCCAGGTTTCATTTCCGAGCCAACTCCGCCTCTGCTCGTGCTGATATCGCTACCCCTGGCCTCGGCTCGTCGAAGAGCGGCCGAGGGGTCTCTTTAACTAAGCTAGAGGAGCCTCGGACAACAGGGCCGACCGAGCCGAGGGACTCCTACGCCTCCGGGATACGGATACCTCACTCGTCACCTTGACACGAGGCGACTCATGCTTGGTGAAGCGGTTCAGACAATCAGCAGACAAGTCTTAGTGCTCGGAAATGAGGAAAAAACACGGCTCCGCGCCGTGGTTACATACATGTTCAGGCCCCGAAAGCCGAAATGAACAAAAAACCCGGCACTCAAAGTGCCCTTACAAACGGAACTCCGGTTCCTCCCTCTGCAGCGGCGCAGGCCTCAGGAGAAGGCACAGCTGCTGTCTTGCCCTCGCCCATAACGCCACCCGAGGGGCGAGGACAAGTACAAAGAGCCGGAGGTCCGAAGCGCCGATGGTGGCGGTGATCCCGTCGCTGACGGGGACTTCTCGAGCCGCCTCCACCTCGGCACCGACGCCAGGAGCCATCGGCCTACCGGCAGATCCCCACTCAAATCCTCCCCGATGAGTGGGGCACCGGCCTCCGCGCGAAGGCGCCGCCCTGGTGCAAAGGCAGGGCCACCCCAGAACACGAGCGCCGCCCTGGCGGCGTGCGGCGTCTAGGGTGGACCTCCCGTGTACACGGCGCGGCAGCCGCCCCCCGACGAAAGCGGCGACGGCTCAAGCCCACGCGTCGTGCAACTGGCGCGCCGGTTGCTGCATGCGAGCCGCTGTGCCACTCGCTCCACCACCGCACCTCCTCGATTGCGGAACCGATACCGCGATTCGAGGCGACCCAGCCCGCGACCCAGCAGCGCCAGCCTGGCGCAGTGGTCAAACGCGGTCAAAAATGGGCCGGCAGTAATGACGGTGGCAGGCGCGCGAGAGCAGCAGTCACGCCATCTGCCAAGCTCATGTCCCATCCGGAGGCAGCAAGAGAACCCCCTCTCACGGCGTGAAGACGACGCGCCCGTGACCCGTACCTCGAACGGCTCGCGCACGCGCAACGGCAACCTCGCCAGCTACTCACCCCGGCGCATTAACTCCGCGGCTCGACGGACAGCGCTACGGGCGGGAGCGGCTGGTGACGTTTCGCCTTCGCCAAAACAACCACGCCAAAAGAGGTACGCCACGACGTTCAATTTCGAATCCTTTTTCCCTTTTCCTTCTTTCTCTATCTCTTGCAACAGGGACCGAGAAGGGGGATAACCCCAAAGGGATCCTTCCCCGTGAAGGAACTAGGCTCCGAGCCTCCCTACTGATCAGGGGTTCGAAGGCTGGCCCCCCGAGGGGTTCAACAGCCGCCTCAGATCACGTGGGCCCGACACCCACTACTGGTCAGGGGTTCGAAGGTCGGCCCCCGAAAGGTCCCACGACCGCCTCAGGCTACTCGGGCTCCGTGCCCCCTACTGATCAGGGGTTCGAAGGCTGGCCTGTCGAAGGGTTCACAGTCGCCTCAGACGCCGAGCGAGGGATGACCAGGGGTACGTTCGATACATAACCAAGGCTCGGGCTGCGCTCCCGAGGTACCCTAGGACATTTCCGAGACCAGCGGGAACGACTCTGTAACGGAATCCCATCGGAGGGAGGCAACGAGCCCTCGGACCCCGTCGCTAGGGGACCGGGTCCGGCAGATCACCCACAGGTACTTTTGGGCGTGCCTCCGGGCCCCTAGCCGACCCCTAACGAACGGGGCACGGACGTCCACTCGGATTACCCGATTGCAGCTCACCGGAGACACCATGTTCGGTGCCCATCAAGGGTAACATGGCGCACTCCCCCCCTCCTCCTTGCGGAAAGGCGACGTAGGGGCGTATATAAAAAAGCCGAGTCTGTCCCTGATCGTCCTCTCGCTCCGTGCAGAGGCTCGGGGGCTGCTCTCGCAAAACCGGCTCCGGCCAAACCGTTAACAGCGTCAACATACCAGCCCGAGAACTTGGGCCCCGACAGTGCACCTGGGTTACGCCCTGCTCGCATGAGGGAACCGCCAGACCAGCCGAGGCATTGCGCAAGGCATTAAGACCTCGAAGGAGTGAAACCACTCCTCCGAGGCCTCGGGGGCTACACCCGGCGGGTGCGCTTGCGCGCACCCACCGGAACAAAGCACCACCGAGAAAGGCTGGTCCCCTTGCAAAAAAGTGCGACGCAAGCCTCCAAGCGAGTGTTAACACTCTCTTCGAGGCTCGGGGGCTACTGTCGGGGACCATAATTAGGGGTACCCTCAAGACGCCTAATTCTCAGCTGGTAACCCCCATCAGCATAAAGCTGCAGAGGCCTGATGGGTTTGATTAAGTCAGGGATCAGTCCATACGAGTGACTTGACCACGCCACGCCCGAGCCTAGCCTCGGGCAAGGGCAGCCGACCCTAAGATGACTCCGTCTCGCCTGAGGCCTCCTCTTTCACGGCAGACGCATCTCCGGCTCGCCCTAGGCCCCGCCTTCGATAAGAAGAAACCCTGACTAAATCACCGCGCCAACCGACCCAGTCACCTGGGCGTTTAACACAAAAGGTAAGACCGACGGGCGACCAGACTTCGCCAGAGGTGCCATAGGAGGTTCTGCCCGACCCAGGGCTCAGACTCGGGCTAAGGCCCCGGAAGACGGCGAACTCCGCTCCGCCCGACCCAGGGCTCGGACTCGGGCTAAGGCCCCGGAAGACGGCGAACTCCGCTCCGCCCGACCCAGGGCTCGGACTCGGGCTAAGGCCCCGGAAGACGGCGAACTCCGCTCCGCCCGACCCAGGGCTCGGACTCGGGCTAAGGCCCCGGAAGACGACGAACTCCGCCTCGCCCGACCCAGGGCTCGGACTCCGCCTCGGCCTCTGCCGATCGATCTCCGCCTCGCCCGACCCCGGGCTCGGACTCTGCCTCTGTCTTGCAGGACGGACTCGACCTTGGCTTCGGAGGAGCCTCCACGACGCCCGACCTAGGACACGAGACCGCCACGTCAACAGGAAGCGTCATCATCACCCTGCCCTGAGCCGACTTGGGTCGCAGAGGACAAGACCGGTGTCCCATCTGGCCAGCTACGCCAGATAGGCAAATGATGGCGCCCCGCTAGACCATGACGACGGTGGCTCTCAGCTCCCTTACGAAAGCAGGAGGACGTCAGCAAGGGTCCAGCCACTCCGACAGCTGTCCCCCCGTCCGGCTCCGTTACTCCTCCAACAGCCACGACGCCACACCAACAGGGTGCCAAGATCTCTCCGGCTGCCACCTAGGCATGTACTTAGGGCGCTAGCTCTCCCTCGCTAGACACGTAGCACCTTGCTACACCCCCATCTTGTACACCTGGATCCTCTCCTTACGACTATAAAAGGAAGGACCAGGGCCTTCTTAGAGAAGGTTGGCCTCGCGGGGACGAAGGGCAGGGGCAGGCGCTCTCTCGGGGCCGCTCGCTTCCCCTCACCTCGCGCGGACGCTTGTAACCCCCTACTGCAAGCGCACCCGACCTGGGCGCGGGACGAACACGAAGGCCGCGGGAATTCTCCGACTCCCCCACGACCCGGCTCCGGCCACCGACCTCTCTCTCTCTGTTCCCCCCTTCGCGCTCGCCCACGCGCTCGACCCATCTGGGCTGGGGCACGCGGCACTCTCACTCGTCGGCTCGGGGACCCCCCGGTCTCGGAACGCCGACACTAATAGGTTGCCCTAGTTTTGTTTACCCCACACCTTGCATACAAATGAACTACTGGGTAGCTTGGCTATGCTCTACCTAGTTGTTGGGAAGTAATGCTATATGACATATGATCATGATTTATCATTGTTACTATATTATTTATTGTTCATGATAAGAGTATGGTGTTAATTGGAACATGGAGCTTAACTTGAGATAACACTGCTACTACAAGGACGGAATGGGACGCCCTTGGCTGAATAATTAGGAAAGCTAGTGTGACTTAATCCTTTCCCGAAAGGGGCAAGCGAGGTGGAGGAGTGCAGTTAGAGGGAGGTTTTTGGGTTAGACTGTCTGTAAAGCTTTTTGGACGAGGGATTCCTATATCGCCTTCAGCCCAGAATCCATAGCGGATTCTCTCATCTAGTGGAACTTTGTAAAGGCCTCGTAGTGGATCCCTAGCCATTCACCTTGGGAGTGTCTACGGGTCTTGTAAACCCTGACTAAACAGGAATCACGTCTTGTGGGTACAGATGTGCAACCTCTGCAGAGTGTGGAACTGGTATATCAGTCCTGCTCAAGGTCAAGAGCGACCCAGGAGTCTCACATGATTAATTTATGAAATTAAACTCAATCTGTCATTTGTATTGTATTGTGGGATTTTTTATTAATTGTGATCTCTTATTTAATTGTGGTGATATCTACTTATACTTAGTAACTGCTAATAAAATTTTGACCAACCTTAAAAGCAATGCTCAACTTTAACCATTCCTCTTGGTAAGCCTTACACTTCACATGAGCCCCACCGTAAGTGAGCTCATGCACATTATTCCCCACAACTTGTTGAGCGATTAACGCATGTGGGCTCACCCTTGCTGTACTCACCCCCTCCTGCGTGGGTCAAGAACAGATACCGCAAGATGAGAAGCATGAAGGATGTCGTGATGAGTTCGTGAGAGGTCTAGCACGTCGTCTCCCAGTCAACTAAGGTTGTTGAGGATCGTTGTCGTTGTATGATGAAATTTATTTAGTTATTTTGTACATAACCCCTATCATGAAATAAAGATATGACATTGATTTTTGTACCATGAGTCATCATATGTGTGAGACTTGATCCTAGCACACATTTGAGATGTGCTCGGGTTTGCCCTTAAATCTAGGTGTGACATGGCCGAGGATGAGACGCTGCACGGTGGACATCTAGCGGTGTCCTGTCAAGGAAGAGAGGGTCAGTGTGACGGCTGGGGGTGCCGCTGCCGAGGACGGCGGCAGGAGCACCGCTGCAGGTGAAGGCCGGTGGCGCGTGGTGCAGGGGAAGGGCATCAGCCGGTGGGGAAGGGGCCGGTGGCTGGTGGGGTTGGGGAGGGAGGGAAGTGGAAGAAAAACTAACCTAGCTCTATACCATGTGGGAAACCCTAACCCTAACACATGGTTGGGTGTTGTATTAATAGACTGAGATAGCTAGGCCTGGCCCATTACACAGGAGTGAGAGGGTAATTACATGGGATAAACCCCAAACCCTAAACAGGTACTCTAACAGTTAGTAGCAAATAACAGTGCAAGAAGTATATGTAAGTGCTACTTATTCAAATATTTAAACCTCCCGTTTTTGTAGTTTTACCCAAGGTTGCACTTTTTGGTCTTTTAATCCACTCATTTGGACTTTACATCGTCAATTTGCTTGAATATGACATGTGCCCATGCTCATAGCAAGATGGTTAGTTCGAAGTGGTGTGTTGGACAGTTAATCAGCAAAATAACTTAGAAATGGTCCAAAGGCACATTTTACTTTCACTGCTTGATGTTATGGTATTTCAGCCTATTTTTTGTTGAATAACTATTTTTATTTACCAGCAGCAAATAAATTATTGCTTGTGTGGTTCTCACGTCTGAACTCTGCAGGTCATCAAAGGATTGAAGCCAACAGAGCGTTGTTTGCTCCTAAAGTTTGTTGTTAGCTGCTTCCACTACAACTAACAGTGAATTATCTCATGTTCTCCTAGATGATCTGTGTACCACACTTAAACACATGAAATTGCTAAGGTTTTAAAATCAACTCAGGTTTAGGCAAGAAAGAAAAGATTCTTGTGTTCTGGTTTTGTATAGTTGAGCATCACTACAACTGACAATGAATTATTTTTGTGGTACAAGTTAAATTTCTCATGTATTAAAGATTTGTGTTGCACTCAACCAACTGATAACCCATTCAGGACTAAACACAGGAGGCTTCTTGAATTGGAGTTCTGATTCAAGGTAAAGCTCTTCAAATTTTGCTACATTCAAGAATGCGCTCACGCTAATAGTTATGGTGTGACTGCCATCCTCATTTGCTTTGCTATAGCATCAAGTGGTCTGCATGTAGTATTTTCAAAACCCTATATATGTTCATCATGCAAATTACAAACCTTCAGTTCATATTTGCTATTTTGGTAAGCAAGTGTATTTTGTCCCTCGAATGATAGGACAAGCTTGGCTTTATGCACAACTGTTTCTTCATATTATTCCATAAAATAATAATAATAATAATAATAATCGTGATTTGCTATAGAAGGCTGGATATATGTCAAGATGCCTCCCAAACGGTTCAGTTTATGTGTGCAACCTACCTCCTGGAACTGGTGAGACTATGGTGGCCGAATATTTTGGCACCATAGGGTTGCTAAATGTATGGGTCTTATCAGGTGCATTTTTGCAACCATTATCATGCTTGTCAAGATCCCTTGTATGCCCTTTTCAAATTTCGTTTGATGGTATTTTTTTGTCTTATTTGTTGTATGGGTGTCCAAAAATACGTAAACTCTCTATACCAGGTCATTGCAAAGGAAAAAGGTTCTCTTCCCAATTCCATCAGTGATTGGCCTTATGCATGCGCTTGCATTGTTGTAAGTTAGACTGTGACTTCTAAGGTTTGCTAAATTCTAAATAAAGGAATTGTCCCTTATATGTAAAGACAGTGTTGAAACAAACTTATTTTACCATGAAATGATCCAGCAATCTGAGTTTCAATGAGCTATCTGGACTAATTAATATCATCTATACTGGGCAACTTGATATAAAATGATAATTGTAAGTTTTTTGTTTTCACTTTTTTTGCACATTTATTTCATAGTTGATTGGTCAGTGATGCTTTTACCTACACATTTGCATGACAGAAAATTCTAGCTTTCATTAAACTTTTTTCTAATCATAAGTAAGGCTGATTCACAGTGTTTTTATGGTAGATGCATGCAAGGCAATAGTCTAGCTAGATTGATGCCTCCGAAGCTTTCAATTTTGCATTACTTGTAATATGCCATGAATCTTTGTTTTCAATTTTGATCTGTCCGGGAAATGATTTAGCTTTGGTTCTCCTATTTAGTATAAATTCTTGTCATTCATTGAAGTTTGCTATTCTTAAATTCCATATAGTTAATTAGATGTGATTTTTCACTATCAAGTATTTGTTTTGGTGGTACTGTCTAATCTCGAAGGTTACAAAGATATGAAGGGTTCTTTTCTTGTTCCATATACTATGTATATTTATTATGAATTTATGATTCCACTGCTTTAAAATCACCCTGTCATCTCCCTTGTATGACTTTTTGGAGTGGGTGATGGCAACAAAGCTCTATTCGGCCTCTATTTTATAAATGGTTGCATTCACTAGATAAAAGGTTTAGTAATATGGTGTTATGTATGCCCAACCACGCCTATTATACATTATTAGTAATCCGATATAACTATATAAGCTGCATAGACATGATTCCTGCTGATATGTCTTGCTGATAGGATTGGCTCAGCTCCCTACATATCTGACAAAATATTGTTTCTTACATATGTGCATGGTAATCCCCAATTGGGGCCTACTCCTGAAAGTATCAATTGAATTCACTTTTATGAACCATGATTTGAAGCAAATGCACTCATCTTTCTTTGCTTTTCATATCCTCCGGGGCTTTCGCTAATTGAAATGTTATGTGCTTCGCTTTTGTAGATTATATCAAATCAAAAGTGCTTGCAATATCAATAGCTGAGGAAAATGACTTTTAGTTTGACTGTACAAATGTTCCTATTGCCGAGGCATCCAAGTCGTATTTAAATCTAATCAACAATTCAATTGATGATGAGGGACATGAGGAAGATGGAAGGGAGTGGACATCACATATGGGTCTAAGCCTAAAAAATTGTGCTAAGCTTAGGAACGTAAGTCTCATAAATTTAGTACCTTGTGCTTATATAATTAATTTGTTTCAGTACTTGATTGGTAGACATTATTGCCTTGATGTATTAACTCAGTGACTGCTGCATCGGTTTCCTATTGTGTATTAACTCAATGCCCTGATGTTATTGTTGTATTCGTATACCATGACAATTTATTTGTAATGTAATATCTCCGTTGCTAAGCACGAGAACCTTATTATTATTCAAATGATTATAACTGAAGTGTAGACACTTGTCTCCATATTTAGCGTATCGACTTATCGCCGTATATTTAGTGTATCGACTTATCGCCGTATTTAATGCTATCGTGATTTATTGAATGTGTTTTTTAAAAAGATGGGACAAGTTTGACAACGGTGTTTTGGTTGTGTGTGTGAGCGCCGCGGCCGGGGGTTGCTGGGCCGGAAGTAATAGGCCGTTAACGGGCCATGGTAGACCGGACACGATGCCAAAACGGTTGCTGGGCTGGATGCCGAGCGCGCCGTGCTCCCCCAACGGCGAGATCTCCTCCCATTCTCCCCACCTGACCAGGCACGGGCCGTCCGGGACCCATCCGCGCAGTCCGCACATGTGGCCATGTGAAGACTGCACCGACGCTGAATCCCGGCTTGTACTCTACTAGTAGCCATGTGAAGGAAGGAACAACTTGAAGCGTCCGCGGACGGTTCTTCTTGGTGCCCTTCTCTGAAATATGTGGTGAGATTATTTTGTGTGCCTAGACCATTATTTTGTGTGCCTGTTCAAACGCATGGGCCCATTAACTAGTTCTTTCTTAGAAAGAAAAGGTGTCCACCACAAATGACAAACCGTTGGGACACAGACATCAAATCATAAGATGATAACGACTGCAATTTGGTGGCCACTGGTATACAGGTAGTTAACATATATAGAGGGTAAAACGCTCTCTCCTTTCTTTTCCACAATATAAAGAAGAAGAAAAAATACATGGCTGCATCATAAGTTATCTTTATGGTCGAGTTTTTTGCATGAAGAAAGCTTGAGAGAGTGAAAAGGGGCAGGGCAGGTAGGTAGGTGGCAAACAATTTAGAACGGAACCCAGTACAGCGCAACAACTGCAAGTTTATTACGTAGGCCACACACAAACAACAGGGTCCGTGACAGTTGGAACTGAAGCAACCAAGAATTTTTTTTTTTTTGAGAGGAACCCAAACACTCATTAATATTGCAGAGGGAAGAGTTGATCGAACGGTGTACCTGCAGAGCGGGAACAAGAACGCTCGGAAGGAACAATTAACCCTTGAAGAATCCAATTGTCAACTTTATTCATTCATTCATTCATTCACAGATGAGAAATTCATTCATGTTTTTTTTGAATCATGTAATAATCCATGAGCACGATCAGATTACCATATGCACACAGAACAGAGAAGTAGTAGTATATACATACACACCACAGCACCGACAGATTATTCGCAACTTGGAACCCTTCCCAATTTCCCGAACCGAGGACGACGAGATGGGAATCAGATCTCCTCCACCACGATCCAGTCCTCCTCGCCGTCGGAGAACTCCAGCGCGATGGTGGTGCCAACCATGCAGAACCCCATGTCGTCCTCCACCTCCTCCTCCTCGCCATCCTTGGCATCCAGCAGCCCCTGCTCTTCAACTGCCTGAATCTCTCCAACACCATCCTCCTCTTGCCCGCGGCCGACGAAGAGGTCGTAGAGGTCAGAGAGCCGGCCGTCGTGCGCCGCTCCGCCCTCGTCGTCGTCGTCCTCCTCCTCGTGCCAGCTGCTGCCACCGGCCAGGTACGCCAGCAGGGAGGAGGCGGACGCGCCGCTGTACCCGGGGCCCTGGTCGACGACGCGCCAGGACACGAGGCGGTGGTTGAGCGCGACGTCGCAGGCGCGCAGCTTGCGCGCGCCCTTGGCCTTGTCGCGCGCCTTGGAGACCGGGTGCGCGTGGCAGCCCGCGCACCGGGCCCGCCGGCACTTGCCCGTGCTCCGGGACGCGTTCGTCGGCTTCCTCGCCGCCGCCACGACCGCGTCGGCGTCGGAGATGTCGTCGCCGGCGGCCGTCCTAAGCACCTTGCTGCGGCTGGCCCGGACGGCGCCGTGCTGCCATCCCTCCCTCTTCATCGTCCGGCTTCGGCTGGGATTGCGGGTTTCGTGGCGTGGGGGTGGCTTGTCTGGTTGGAGGAGCGAGGAGAGGAGGTGGTTGGCGATGGCAATTGGCAACTAACTATACAAGCAAGGGGAAAGAGGGCAGGACCATCAGACCATGCGCGTGTGGATGGTTGGGCAAGTGTGTTGGAGTCGCCAAGGCCAAGGCCAAGGCCAACCATGGCCGCACCGCACCGCACCGGTGGTTTGGTTGGTTGGTTCGGTGGGACTTGGGGTACAAGTATTGGAGGTAGAAGTGGTGGGCAAGCAAGCAAGAGTGTGGACCGGATCAGGAAACCCAAATCAAATGGGAGGTCGGTCAAGGAAGCTAATTCTATTCTTCATTGCACTAGTACAAAAGGTATTCTTTTTTTTTACGCGGTTGCTTTCGGGACTATAATACATTATATTATATTATATTATATTATAATATAATACAATATAACTTTTTTTAAAAAAAAAGATTAATTTTTTCCTAAGAGAAAGGGTTAGTTCGTTGATTGAAAACGGGGTTACAAACAGAGAGTGCAGTAGACTGAATCTCCTCACAGGGTTGTAGGTCCTGACACGATGTTATGTTCCTTGGAGGAATCGAGAGAGAATTCCAGACTTTCTTCTCCTCTTCATCCCGTCCCGTGCGACGTGCGCGCCGCAGCACGATTCCTAGGCTATTTTTCTTCTACGGACTCCGAAACAACCAACCGGCGACGTACGGAACCGATAACTCAAGTAGGATGTAAATACGAAAATACCCTGATCCCACGACACATATCGGCATATCGCCATTCGTTTCTGAAATCAACACCACCCATGTTTTCCACTCGTCTCATTCCAAAATATTTGTTTTAGACAAATTCGTAACCGATCCCAAAACTAGACTAGATAGATTTTACATCCCACAGGTTCTACAGTTTTTCCCCCCACAGCTACTGCCAATCCATCTGTGCTCTGGAGGACAACAGCATACAAGATAGCTGACTCAGAATCTGACAGTTTGTGATGATGTAAATGCTTGTCAGTTTGAAACTCCAGTGCTGCTTTCATATAATTGCGTCGATTTTACAGCTCTACACAAGTCATGGTTTAATCTACAGTATTGTGCGTACGCAATATATGTTCGTGAATTTTGGAGTGTAATTTGCTCGGCAACTAGGGCCTGGGGGGCTTGGATTGGAGCTAGCATAATACTAGCACGGACAGCCAATGCACACGAGACGAAACCCCGGACAGCAAATCAGCCAGGTGTTCAAGGGGAAAAAATTTCATTCCAGACAACGTATCAAGCTCTCACATGTGGGACTGGAACAAAAAGGTCGCTTGAGCTCTTCACGTTTCGCGACACGACCGAACCGCAACCATGCACACGCAGCTTAACTCTAGTCGAACAGGGAGAATCCCATGTCGTCGTCGCTCTCTTCCTTCTCCTCTTCCTTCTTCTCCTCCTTGGGAGCTTCGGCCGCAGCGCCACCCGACGTGGCGGCGGCCGCACCGCCGCCGCCGCCGCCACTAACCATCATCGCGCCACCACCGACGATCACCTGCACAGGGTTAAGTATTCAACGTCTGGATGTGTGGGTGATGGACTCAAAACTACAGCCTAGACCCATCGCTGCCGAATACAGGGACACATCTTGTGCAGACGTTAGATCAGCGTCGGCGAGCGGACCTGGAAGACGGCGGAGCTGGGGGTGACCATGGAGAAGGACGACTGGACGCCGGACGCGGACTCGGCCGCGGAGGCGGCGGCGACGACGAGGCGGCGCTGCAGCTCGTAGGGGGTGGCGGCGGACGCCTCGATCTCGCCGGAGTGCTGCTTGGCGGTCCACTCGCCGCCGCCGGCGCTGCGGCACACGAAGGTGTAGACGCCCATCTCTTCGCTGGTTCCCTGCGTACGTGCGTGCGTGCGTGCGCGGCGGCGATGGTGTTAGGGAAGGGAAGGGGGCGGAGGCTTTGGTGGGGCGAACCCTAGCGATGGGTGGGTTTTATGTGTAGTGGTTGTTTTCCTGGGCCCATGCTGGCGCGGGAAGAGCCGCGTTGGGTTGGGTCCTCGACCCTCGTAGGTGGGCCGGACCAGGAGTTTATTGGGCTTAGCTGTTGCCCTGCTTGTGCCTGGGGCGATCGAGGAAAATATTTCAGTGCCTCGATCCATATGCTGGCTCTTTCGCGTATGCTAGAATCTTAGTAATAATAGGCATGAACACTACAATGCCTATGGCTAATCAAAAACAACTTCACATCCAGCAATGCACACGTAGGTACTCTATATAATCCCAATCCATCAGTGGTAAACTTATCGACATTCGATTGTTCTATATGTTTTTTCCATCTACATCGATATATAGATTTTTTTCCCCAGTCCACATGGCAATACGGCATATTTGAGTGTCTTTGATGCATTTAGGTGAGACCTTATTTTAGTTACGATGAATTTTGTTGTAGATCATTTCTTGTGAAGTCATGAACCTAGGTTTTAACTTTCAAATTTCGATCTTATTATTACTTGCTACAAACTTTTTTTGCATTTATTTGTTGCACGGTTTTACACGTATATGACGGACACGATTCTAAGGGTTCTTCCTAGGGCCCACTGCCTGGTAAAATAAAATGAGTTGTCCGAAGACACGGAACAAGGTGACGTGTTCTTCAAGGTAAAAAGGTTATCGACCTAGTCACACTAAAGAAAAACTATTTCTATAATTGGATTACTCTTATCATGTCAACATTTATATAATGTAGTAAAATAGTTTCTCTCCTGTGCTAGCAGGCTTGTGTAGCTTAGTAGTTTTACTTAACATTTTACTTAATTTGTGTAGTTAAGTTATTTATCCCTCTAATCTAGCTTGTGTAGCTTTGCTATTTGAGTAGTGCTAGCGTGTGCTAAGACTTTATGCATGTTGCTCGCGAGTATGAGTAGGAGCTTTATGCTTGATTCAGTGTTAGTCATATAGGTTGTGTATACTCACGAGTATGAGTAAGAGCTTTGTGCTAGGGTGCGTTTTTTTTTTTTTTGCATCGTCTATTTATAGATGGTTCTAGAGTGAGAGGAGTACGCAGTCATTTCTGTACCGCCTGCTCGGTCCAGTGAGTCCTACAAACGTCTGTTCTTTCAGTTGCTGAGCAAACAATGGATCGATGATATACATTTCCTTGACTTGAATATGTGGTACCATGCACCGGTTGAAGAATAATGCTTAGGTAAGTGATCTGTGATGTCCTATCCAATTTTTTAGTCTTTTTTTGTAAAAGGTTGCTTAGCTAAGTAATTTGTGTTAGATGTGGACATTCTCTTCATTCTTTTCAATATATAGGTTTAGATCTGAACTAAGGACTTGGCAAATGAAGAACATGTTAACCACTTGTTTGACGACTTGAATATGCTAACATCGCGGCCGCACACGGCTTGCTCTAGGTGAGGAATAATCCATGCAGCATGGATCGACGCTCGGCGAGATCAGGGCGACGTTCTGCGGTCGCGAGGTTGAATCTTTAGAAACAATGGCAGAACGACCGGGAAAAAAAAAACCCGGAGGGAGTACTAGGAGATGTCGATCGAGAGATGAGAAACGGAGAGAAAAAGGCAGTATTATTCTTTTATCCAATAGCTTGAGCTAGAGCCTATAGGAGACGAGAGAGAGAAGAGGCTAGTTATCGAATTTAAAAGGATGTAATGAGTTGGGATGGTACAAATGATTTCGAATTTTCGATTTGTATTAAAATAAGAAGAGCGGTTGCTTATGCACACTGTACGAGACTACTTTTGCTGATATTCATTAGTATAGTAAGTGGCATACCGCGACGTGTCGAAGGTCCATTGGAGCTTCATATAGCACTTGCTACGTGTCGTGTTTACGTACGCGCGAGTGATGGTCCCTGCTGAAACTGCAGAAGGCGGCACATCGTCACTCCTCGCTTTCTGAAGCTGGGTCCAAGATCTCTCACGGTCCCTGCCTGCCGATCTGCAAATTCAGTTGGTGCAGGCACATCGGATTCAGCACACGCTGATGCATGCATGCAGCACAGGGGTACGGTGGATATATTAAAAAAAAAAACTAATCCTTGCAGCGCCGACGACTGCGCCGTGCATGGCTTGGCTTGGCAGGTAAAATTGTTGAGTGTACGTACGCCTCGTGATCTGCCTCGGTATGTATCCAGCTTTCTTGTTCTTGCTTGCTCTTTCTTTCTCCGAAATTTGACTCTAGATTAGGCCCCTGTGCAGGTTGACCCGTTCAGATTTGACTGAGAAGGTCAGTTAGATACAACTGTTGTTTCCTGTGCATGCCATTAAGATATACCAACATGCATATGCAGAGACTAGATCTGTGTGTGCCGTCGTCGTTGCTGCGTTAAGAGAAGATCTGTACATTATTACTAAGGGGTGTTTTGTTCCCACGTCCTAAATTTCAGTGGCTAAAGTTTAGACACCTTTTAGTCCTAAAATACAAATACCCTACGAGATGACTAAGTCAATAAAATACATCTTTCAAATTAAATAGTATTTCTAGGAACTAAATTTTAGTATCTCAAGTTTTTAGGAGGGCGACTAAAGGTACCAAATACCCTCTAATAAGGCTATTCTAAGTGGATAGTATCATACACATTAATGAGATGTCAAATAATATTTTTTTTGGTGATGTGGCAAGGTATTTAATAGGAGAGAGAAAAGTTGTATCTTTAGTAAGCTTTGACACGATATCTTAGGTTGTGGCGCAAAAAATAATGCCTGGGTCCATTCTCATAGACACAACATCACACCAATTAAATAATTAAAACATATAACTATGATACTATACACTGTGGAGGGTGTATCTTGTAGCAGTATAATACTTTCCATCCTATATATGTGGCATTATTGGATATTGGAATATAATAATTTGGGCTGGGAATAGCCTAAAATAGTATGACACTTGCATATATATTTAAATTGGGTATCAGGATCATTATACAACCTACATACATAAAGTTAGTTACTAGGAGTATACTCCTTCTCTCTGTCCCCTCAAAATGCAATTACACAATTTGTGTGAGAGAATTATTTTTCACTTTGATCAAGTCAATAACAAATGGTGCTGATATTTATGTCACAAACTAAGCTTAGTATGAAAATACATCTCATGATCAATCTGGTGGTATTTGTTTTGCATCATTTCTCCAAAAAAATAACATGAATTGCACTTTTTGATATGGAAGGAAAAACTCTTATTAATTTAGGAGCCAAAGTGCCAAGCTTTCATTAGAAATATAATAATGTCAACACTGACAAACTGGGTACTCGTCATCTAACCTCCTAGCTAGCTGCTCTACCATGTGAACACAGAGCATAAGAGAGGCAGGAAACAGGAAAATTAGTTAGAATGTCAACACGGCTAATCAAGCTAGCAAACGCGAAATCTGTTTACAGCTTCATATTCCGCCAATGGCCCGATAGAATTAATGCATCCATTCCTGCATTAATGCATCGATACATCGATTCCATCGGACCATTAGCGGAATGCAGCTAGCTGCAAGCAGATTTCATCGTTTGCTAGCTCGATTAGCCGTGTTGACATTCTAACTAATCCGACCATGTGCGTGGTGGTTCATATTCAGGATAAACTAATTGCCTAATTGGGCTATAGCTAGCTTTGGGTGCTGCCAATTGCCTGTCCATCTGCTGTTCTTGATTAGCATGCATGCACATGATGCAGGGAAGGAATCTTGCATCGCCTGCTAATATAATCTACTCCACTTGGACTGTGCTTGTTGCAAGCTTCAGGTGAGTTCACATAGACTGAACTGGAAGAATATCGAGAGAAAACAGATATCTAGTACATACGTACGTATGCGAATACAATAATCTTGCATTAGTTGTTTGGCCACTTCATCAACCCATTCATTTTTCCTCTGTTATTCAACGCACTGCTTTAGCTTCTTCTTTTTTCGACATTTTTTAAAAAAAATGTACCGTACGTACCATACCAGGATCAGAACTAATGTAAAGCTTGATGCCGATCGATATCATCGCCATGCACGTGAAGTGGAGCCTCCCCACATGCCACATCAAGAGCAGCTGAGTACTCCCGGTTCCCCACTTCCCCTAGTTCTTCAGTCCTGCCGTGTGTTAATGCACACGGACTGAAACACAGGAGAGACCGAGAGATTCTTGAACTAGATGAGAAAGCTGGTAAAAGATGCAGTCAGAGAGCAAAAAAGTACATGAATATACATACACCCATCTGCATGCGGATGCATCCTGCTGCCAAAAGTTTTGGGGGCGCTCAAGATTCTGTTTGCGTTTGTGCAGTGCAGGCCACCTGGTGAACTAGGAATCCCCTGGTCGATTGAGATCGAGCTGCTGCAATGCAAGCCTGTTGTTGGCTTTCGCGTTGGCTCCCACCCGGCCGTTGTTTAATTTTACTCATCCTGCCTCGTCGGCAGTTTGTTTTTGGCGCCTGCTGCACTCGGCTTAGTAGGATACACGTAAAGGCAAAACGACTCGGAGAGCGGTCGAGTGAATGAGAACTGCTCACAGTTTGGAGAAGAACAGCTCGAACTCAACGACAAAAAGACAACATTTATAATGCGTAGAAGTGGGATACATTTTCAGCTTCGTCGAGCTGGAAGAATCTGATGCAGAATTCACGAGGGCCTGTTTGGTTCGCGGCTGACTGTGACATACTTTACCTCGTCCAAATTGAATAACTAACTTTAGGGTAAAAAAAACTAAGCAAAGTATGTCAAGTTAGGCAACAAACTAAAGCAGGCTGAGTGAGGAGGATTCGAGTGGCGGCGTTGCTGAAATCAAGGGGAGGAAAATTGAACATCCGCTCACATTTCTCCCCACACCAGTGACATCACAACCAGCAGAACAGAGCTACATAAGAGAGGAGAGGAGGGCAGGAGGCCACAGTGGGTAGTCCA
The DNA here is from genome assembly GCA_029449295.1 of Zea luxurians. Classification (NCBI taxonomy): domain Eukaryota; kingdom Viridiplantae; phylum Streptophyta; class Magnoliopsida; order Poales; family Poaceae; genus Zea; species Zea luxurians. Next base: position 44,956,534 of record JAOPSE010000005.1, on the reverse strand, counting down.
TGCATATGCATGCATGCATGGGATCTCCACACCCATAACTTGGGCATGATATACTGAGTTATTGACCATGCATGCAGGTTCAGCTCCACTCCAGTGATGTCACTCGACCAGCTGTAATGGGTGCCGTAGCAAGCAGCAAGTTCATATGCAGAGTTGTTCTAGTCGCCAATACACAAGTGCAGCGAAGGGTAAACAATATCAGGACACAGAGTTTTTTAACATTTGCATCAGATGATTCCTAGTCTTCATGTCAAAATGCACATCTCTAAACAGGGCTTGGTAGTAGCTTTACTTCTGCAGTTCCGCTCACGTTTGTGGTAAAGGTTTCGAGATTATTAGTACCCATTTTAAAATATTATTTATTTTAGCTCTTAGTTTTTATGACTATACACCTAAATAAATAATGATAAATCTAGATAAATCTACTATTTATCTAAAATAAATTTTATTTTGATACAGGAAGAAGGAGTATACTGCTACTGATGCACGATTCCCATAGTGAGTGGCGAAGAACGAGAGAGAGCGTAAAATGAATTTTATTTTAAAAAAACATTGCGCGCGGATCAAATGATTCGTGAATTAAAATAACGAAGCTCTTAAAAAAAAGCAGGGCTCCGTTACCGAAGAGTATAATCGTTAAAAAAAAGTTGAGGAACCAGAACCTCCGTCGATTTGAACACATAAACAAACTGTTGGTGAAGACGGGAGAGGCTCAGAAGTCACGAGCCGGCTGCGGCGCACCGGCGATCCCTTTACCTCCTCCAACCTCCCCGCCCTCCTATATATATTCTCATCCTCCGCCCTTCCGGGTACTCCTACCAGAGCAAGGACGCATCGGTCGAGGCATTACTAGCTCGGCGGGCGGCGGCAATGGAGGAGTACCAGCAGGTGCATCAGCAGCAGGGTGGCCGTGGGAGCAACAAGATCCGGGACATCGTGCGGCTGCAGCAGCTGCTGAAGAAGTGGAAGAAGCTGGCCACGGTGACGCCCTCGGCGGCGTCCAGCGGCGGGAGGAGCAGCGTGCCGAGGGGCTCCTTCGCGGTGTACGTCGGCGAGGAGATGCGGCGCTTCGTCATCCCCACCGAGTACCTGGGCCACTGGGCGTTCGCGGACCTGCTCCGCGAGGCCGAGGAGGAGTTCGGGTTCCGGCACGAGGGCGCGCTCCGGATCCCCTGCGACGTCGACTCCTTCCAGGGCATCCTCCGCCTCGTGCAGCAGGGGCAGGGCGGCAGGAGGAATGAGCCCGCCGCCATGTGCGACTGCGACTGCTCCTGCTCCTCCGAGACCGAGATCCTCTGCAGATGAGATGACGACTCGACGACGGCCGCCACCAATCGAGGCCTCGCTCTCGTCGTCTCGTCTCAGTGCCCTGCTCTGCATTTCTTTCTTTGTTTTTTTTTCCCTCTCTCCTTTCTCGGGTTGGTTCTTTCTTTCTTCGAGGTTTTTTTTTCTGAAGAAAGGAGGAGAGGTTGCATTGCTCTGCAGTCTGCAGTCTGCACCGATAAGATCTGTAATCTGTACAACAACTATGGGAGGAGATAAAGGTCTCTTTTTTTTGGTCTCCTGGTCAGAACAAGGATCTAATGTAAGACAAACCAAACAAAGCTTTGATCTTGCAACTTGTGATGGCTTCTGTCGCATGCAATTCTTGTATCTGTATTTTTTTTAGCTTACCCGTACTATCTTTTGTTACATCTCTTGTTTCAAACTTCATCCCTGTAAATAACAGCACGATCTGCTGCGTAACAATCAGAGAACAAGAAGTGAAGTTTACAAAAGCCGCGCTACAGAGTGTGCAGGGGAAGACCAGTTCACAAAAAAGTGTGGTACTACCAATATGAGAGTGCTAGCGTACTACCGTTTATGTTGTTAGCTTGACTTTAATCTATACCAACTTCTACCATTTGTATAGTGTTTTTTCTCTATAGATTGTAGTTACAGCAGTTCGAACAACTGACGAATAACTGGCTTTAACAGCCGGTCGTTGTTCTGACTATCTTGGGAGAACGAACAGCAGGGCATCTACTGTTCCGATCCAGACGTAGGGAGAGCTGGGAAATGTCTTTTGTTTACTTCGGTTCATGAGATACGCATTGTACTCTGCACGCTGCACTGCGTTCTTAATACGTGGTTCTGTTGGCATATTCTTAACCACCATGCCTCACGCTCACATAACGCCAGGCTCTGCAACAAAATAAAAAGGATTTTTTTCGTACGTATTCACATGGCAAATTGGCAATGGCACCCGGTTTCGCATCGACGACACATGAGCGGATCCTCTGCATCTGCACCTGGATCTTGGGTTCCTGAAAAGGACCAGGTTACCTCCGTGTGCATCATCAGCCACCAGCCCAGATTTTTTGTTAAACCTATGGAGCTAATGAACGATAGATTGGTAAACCAGTATGCACTTTATATGTGTTACTACCACTAAGCTTTTTTTTATCATTGGATTCAGTGTGTTCTACTTCTGCCAGGACAAGGAAGTAGGGCATTCAGATCCACTAGTCTTGCATTGTACGCACATCTTCCGGACATTTGCTCAATGCAGTGGCGGATGCAGAATAAAATTTTAGGTGAGGCCACACTATAAGAGACAAATCATGATACCACACTATAAGAGACAAATCATGATACTACATGACTAGATAAAAATAGTTTCATAATAATAACGAGGTTAGGTGATAATACTATGAGCGTTCTAAAATGATATGAATATCAGAAAACCATTTTGGCCACCCTAGGGGAAAGGCGGCGTCGGTACCCTGAAACTAGGGTACCCCTTACTATTGTGTAAAGACGCAGTGCCCACGCGGCTATCACTTAGTCGCGTAGAAGTGCTGTGTGTGAGACCAAGCCACGGCTCGCCCCAATCTCAGGCGGCTATTCTGGGTCCACAGCATCGCCCGACTCCACCACATGGGCGGGTCCGAAGCCGCCACGTGTCCAGAGAAGGTGGCATACTCCAAAGCATCAACAGTAAGTTCGGACCCCCACGGGAGAGCGCCGGACCTCCGGATATACAGTCCAGACCCCCAAGGTTGGTCCCGGACCTCCACGTGCGCAAGCCGGACCTCTGGAATGCGATCTGGACCCTCCCGTATGGGGTCGGGTCCGCCCACAATGGGGTCCCAAGGTCCCAGGGCAGAATATACCCGAGCCTTGAACAGGACCCAGCGGGGGTCCGGTACCGACATGTGTCCAGGCCCAGTCTGGTGCGGACATGTCCGCATACGCTTCTACTCCCCGCCCGGGCTGAGACCCGATGCTGCCATGTGGCCTACTGCACGTGACGTAAGCCAACGGGTGGAGCCTGACGTAAGGCCTCCGGGTTACGCAGCCCCTGCATTTATTGCGGATAAGGCGTGTCGCCTGTCCATTCCACTGGCAGGCGGTGTGCCGCCTCTGCATTTAATGAGACTTGTCCATTCCGTTGGCAGGCGGCGACCTGTCCATTCTGCTGGCAGGCGGCGACCTGTCCATTCCGCAGGCGGTGTGCCTGTCCATTCCACTGGCAGGCAGCACGCCCATACTGTCGCGTGCACTACGCCCATCATTACTCGTACGTACCAAGGAAGCAGCCGTCGTATATCAATATTGCGCGGGCTACGGACATCATGGCGCCAGGAGATAGCACAGGCGTTACATGCATTTAGTTGCTCCATGTATTCCTTCCATTGTGTTCCTGGGCCCACATGTCGGGGCTCAGCATCCTTGTATGTGCCTCCCTTGAGCTATAAAAGGGAAGGCACACAACGTTACAAGGCAACCGAACTCAGACGCAACTCAGACACTCAATACAACACACAGTGAAGTAGGGTTTTACGCTCCGGCGGCCTGAACACTCTAAACCCTCGTGTCCTCTTGTGTTCTTCTCGTATCCACTTAGCAGGCAAACCGCTAAGGCCCCCTCCTCATCTTAGGATTTAGGGCGGGTGCATTTCGTCACCCGGCCGGTGAATTCTCTCATCGACATTTGGCGCGCCAGGTAGGGGGCTTGGCTTTAGGTTTTTTCGCCTGTTTTTTTGTTCGACACGATGGTACAGATCGTCGAGCACCACAGCGTGGCTTCTGAAGACTTCCTGATGGAGGAAGAAGCTGCGTCTTCCATGCCACTAGGCTCCAACCGCCCTGCGCCTGGTGCTGCTGTTGTGCACGCTGCGCAGCAGCACACTCCCGCTCAGTCGTCCCAGGCTCCGTCAAGGGCTGCTCCCGGTGCGCTGTCTGCATCCAGGGAGTTGTTGTGCCACCCCCCGAGCTCCACGGCCTCACTGGGGGCCATGAAGCAATGGCATGATGATGTCGATCGTCTCCTTGGCATGGCACAATCTGGCTCGGCCAGGCCCAGGCCTCGGTCGTCCTGGCGTCAGCACGAGGCGTCGGCGTCAGTGCGCTCACCCTCGGTGAAGGCCGCACCGACTGAGGACCTGCGGGCGGAGCTCAACCGCAGGCATGCGGGAGAGGATGCTCCAGTCTCTCTGGAGAGGCCCAATGACTTACGGGCAGAACTCAACCGTAGGCGTACGGGCGAGGATGCCCGTGTCTCTCTGGAGAGGGCGCGTGAGCGCCGACAGAACATCGAGGGTCGCAACCTCGACCAAGACTTCACCGCGGTCGCACCGCAAACTCCAAGGGGTGCCCGAATTCCGGCGGGTGTCCCATTGGCCGGTGTAGGCTGCACCGCTCTGGCGGATCATCTCCACGCGGCGACTTGACCATCCAAGTTCCGGCCGCACCTGCCAAAAAAGTACGATGGTACGTCAAACCCATCGGAATTCTTGCAGGTATACGTCACCGCCATTACGACAGCAGGTGGAGACACTGCTGTAATGGCAACATATTTCCATATAGCCTTGTCTAGGCCAGCCCGGACCTAACTCATGAACCTCGCCCCGGGATTGATCTACTCCTGGGAAGAGCTCTATGCGTGGTTCACAGCGAACTTCGCTAGTGCTTATCAGCAGCATGGCATGGAGGCTCACCTCCATGCAGTGAGGCAGGAACCCGGGGAAACTCTCCAGGCTTTCATCTCCCGCTTCACTAAGGTACGGGGCACTATACCTCGTATCTCCGATGCTTCCATCATCACCGCTTTTCGCCAGGGGTACGTGATGAGAAGATGCTGGAGAAGTTGGTCACGCATGACATGGAAACTGTCACCACACTCTTCGCTCTGGCCGACAAGTATGCCAGAGCTGCCGAGGGCCGTGCATGGCACTCAGCACCATAGACCGGGTGAAAGTCGCCTAGAGGGGGGGTGAATAGGCGGAATCTGAAAATTATAAACTTAAGCACACCTACAAGCCGGGGTTAGCGTTAGAAATGTAATCGAGTCCGAAAGAGAAGGCGAAAACAAATCACAAGCAAATGAAGAGTGAGACGCGATGATTTGTTTTACCGAGGTTCAGTTCTTGCAAACCTACTCCCTGTTGAGGTGGTCACAAAGACCGGGTCTCCTTCAACCCTTTCCCTCTCTCAAACGGTCACTTAGACCGAGTGAGCTTCCTTCCTTGATTTCTCGGGTCACTTAGACCCCGCAAGGACCACCACACAATTGGTGTCTCTTGCTTTGCTTACAAGGTTTTGAGAGTAAGAATGAGAGAAAGAAGAAAGCCAACCAAGCAACAAGAGCAACAAAAGAACACAAGTCGATCTCCTCACAAGTCCTAAAAACTAGAGTTGAATTAGGGTCTTTGATTCGATCAGAGGCTTTGATTTGTGTCTTGGAGTGTTGTGTATTGCTCTCGTATTGAATGAGATGTAGTGAATGCTTGGATGCCTTGAAGAGTGGTGGTTGGGGGGTATTTATAGCCCCAAACACCAATATGGCCGTTGGTGAAGGCTTCTGTCGTATAGCGCACTAGACAGTCCGGCGCGCCACCGGACACTGTCCAGTGCGCCAGCCACGTCACCAGGACGTTGGGTTCCGACCGTTGGAGCTCTGACCTGTTGGGCCACCGAACAGTCCGCTGGTGCACCGGACAGGTCCTGTAGACTGTCCGGTGCACCTTCTGGCGCCTGCTCTGACTTCTGCGTGCACAGGCGCGCACTGTTTGCTTTCACTGTTCATTTGCAGACGACCGTTGGTGCGAAGTAGCCGTTGCTCCGCTGGCACACCGGACAGTCCGGTGTTACACCGGACAGTCCGGTGAATTATAGCGGAGCGGCCTCCCAAATTCCCAAAGCTGGCAAGTTCAGAGTCGATCTCCCTGGTGCACCGGACACTGTCTGGTGGTGCACCGGACACTGTCCGATGGCACACCGGACAGTCCGGTGCGCCAGACCAGGGCTGCCTTCGGTATACTTTGCTCCTTAGTTTTGAACCCTATCTTTTGACTTGTATTGGTTTGTTGTGAACCTTTGGCACCTGTAGAACTCGTAATCTAGAGCAAACTAGTTAGTCCAATTGTTTGTGTTGGGCAATTCAACCACCAAAATTCATATAGGAAAAGGTTTGACCCTATTTCCCTTTCAATCTCTCCCTTTTTGGTGATTGATGCCAACACAAACCAAAGCAAATATAAAAGTGCAGAATTGAACTAGTTTGCATAGTGTAAGTGCAAAGGTTGCTTGGAATTGAAACCAATATACTTATTTCAATAGATGTGCATGGATGGTTTTCTTCTTATTTAAAATTTTAGACCACATTTGCACCACTTGTTTTGTTTTTGCAAATCTTTGTAAAATTCATTTTCAAAAACTTTTGCAAATAGTCAAATGTACATGAATAAAATTGAGAGAAGCATTTTCAAGATTTGAAATTTTCTCCCCCTATTTCAAATGCTTTTCCTTTGACTTAACCAAAACTCCCCCTCAATAAAAATTCCCCTCTTAGTGTTCAAGAGGGTTTTGCAAGTTTTGAAGATACTACTTTCTCCCCCTTTTGAACATAATAAGATATCAATTTGAAAAACTTCATTTTTAAAATTCGGTGGTGGTGCGATCCTTTTGCTTTGGGCTCATACTTTCTCCCCCTTTGGCATGAATCGCCAAAAACGGATACTTGTGAGTGAGATATAAGCCCTTTTACTTTCTCCCAGTGGTAAACAATTTAAATAGGAGTGAAGATTATACCAAAGTGGAGAATGATGTGGAATACCAGCAAATACCAATGGAGTTGAGTGGAAGCGCCTTCTTTACCGAATACTCCATTTCCCTTTCAATTCTATGACTAAGCATAATAATATACTTGAAAACACATTAGTCATAGGCATAAAAGAGATATGATCAAAGGTATATAAATGAGCTATGTGTGCAAAGAATCAATCAAAATTCCTAGAATTGATAATATTTAGCTTATTCCTAAGTTTTGTAAAGGTTTTCTCATCTAAAGGCTTGGTAAAGATATCGGCCAATTGATCTTTGGTGTTAATATAGGCTATCTCGATATCCCCCTTTTGTTGGTGATCTCTCAAAAAGTGATACCGAATGTCTATGTGCTTAGTGCGGCTGTGTTCAACGGGATTATCCGCCATGCGGATTGCACTCTCATTATCACATAGGAGAGGGACTTTGCTAAACTTGTAGCCATAGTCCCTAAGGGTTTGCCTCATCCAAAGCAATTGCACGCAACAATGGCCTACGACAATGTACTCGGCTTCGACGGTAGAAAGAGCTACTGAGTTTTGTTTCTTTGAAGCCCAAGACACCAGGGATCTCCCCAGAAACTGACAAGTCCCTGATGTGCTCTTCCTATCAATCTTACACCCTGCCCAATCAACATCGGAATATCCTAATAAATCAAAAGAGGATCCCTTGGGGTACCAAAGACCAAACTTAGGTGTCTGAACTAAATATCTCAAGATTCTCTTCACGGTCCTAAGGTGAGCTTCCTTAGAGTCGGCTTGGAACCTTGCACACATGCATACAGAAAGCATAATGTCCGGTCGAGATGCACATAAATAGAGTAAAGAACCTATCATCGACCGGTATACCTTTTGATCTACAGATTTACCTCCCGTGTCGAGGTCGAGATGCCCATTGGTTCCCATGGGTGTCTTGATGGGCTTGGCATCCTTCATTCCAAACTTGGTGAGAATATCTTGAATATACTTCGTTTGGCTGATGAAGGTGCCCTCTTGGAGTTGTTTCACTTGAAATCCTAGAAAATACTTCAACTCCCCCATCATAGACATCTCGAATTTTTGTATCATGATCCTACTAAACTCTTCACAAATAGATTTGTTAGTAGACCTGAAAGGGAATTAGGCTTACACCTATATTCCTAAATTGATTTTGGTGGTTGAATTGCCCAACACAAATAATTGGACTAACTAGTTTGCTCTAGTTTATAAGTTCTACAGGTGCCAAAGGTTCATAATAAGCCAATAAAAAGACCAAGAAAAAGGGTTCAAACAAAAGAGCAAAGGGACAACCGAAGGCACCCTGGTCTGGCGCACCGGACTGTCCGGTGTGCCACCGGACAGTGTCCGGTGCACCAGGGGACTCCAAGCTGAACTCTTCACCTTCGGGAATTTTCAGAGGGCTCTGCTATAATTCACCGGACTGTCCGGTGTACCACCGGACAGTGTCTGGTGCTCCAGAGGAGAGCGACTCTGAACTCGCCAGCTTCGGGAATCCGCTCCGCTATAAATCACCGGACATGTCCGGTGCACACCGGACTGTCCGGTGTAACGGTGGAGCAACGGCTATTCAGCGCCAACGGTCACCTGCTACAGCATTAAATACACACCAGAGCGCGCAGGAGTCAGGCACGCGCGAGACGGCGCACCGGACAGCCTACAGGGCCTGTCCGGTGCACCACCGGACAGCCAGGCGTGTCCCCACGTCAGAGCTCCAACGGTGGAACCCTAACGGCCGGGTGACGTGGCTGGCGCACCGGACTGTCCGGTGCGCCATGCGACAGCAGCCTTCACCAACGGCTAGTTTGGTGGTTGGGGCTATAAATACCCCTAACCACCCCACATTCAAGTCATCCAAGTTTTCACACTTCTACACCTTAAAAGAGCTCTAGCATTCAATTCTAGACACACCAAAGTGATCAAATCCTCTCCAATTCCACACAAAGCTTTAGTGATTAGTGAGAGAGATTTGTTGTGTTCATTTGAGCTCTTGCGCTTGGATTGCTTCTTTTCTTTCTCATTTGTTCTTGTGATCAAAACTCAATTGTAACTGAGGCAAGAGACACCAATTGTGTGGTGGTCCTTGCAGGGAAGTTTTGTTCCCGGTTGATTTGAGAAGAGAAGCTCACTCGGTCCGAGGGACCGTTTGAGAGAGGGAAAGGGTTGAAATAGACCCGGCCTTTGTGGCCTCCTCAACGGGGAGTAGGTTTGCAAGAACCGAACCTCGGTAAAACAAATCCTTGCGTCTCATTTCTTCACTCACTCGCGATTTGTTTTTAGCCCTCTCTCGGACTCGTTTCTATTTCTAATGCTAACCCGGCTTATAGTTGTGATTAACTTTGTAAATTTCAGTTTCGCCCTATTCACCCCCCTCTAGGCGACTTTCAATTGGTATCGGAGCCCGGTGCTTCATTAGAGCCTAACCGCTCGAAGTGATGTCAGGAGATCATGCCAAGAGGGAGATGGAGACCGGCGACAAGCCCGCTACAAGCCACGGGAAGACTTCATCGGAAGAGTCCCGCAACAAGGGGAAGGGGAAGGAGAAGAAATCCTCTTCCCACAAGTCGCATCGGAGAGGCGACAAACACAAGAAGATGAGGAAGGTGGTCTACTACGAGACCAACACTTCATCACCATCGACCTCCAGCTCCGCGCGCTGTCCGTTACTTCTAAGCGCCATGAGCGCAAGAAGTTTAGTAAGATCCGCCTACGCTATCCTCGCATTCCTAAACATACACCTTTACTTTCCGTCCCATTAGGCAAACCACCAACATTTGATGGTGAAGATTATGCTAGGTGGAGTGATATGATGCGTTATCACCTAACCTCACTCCACAAAAGTATATGGGATATTGTTGAGTTTGGTGTACAGGTACCATCCGTAGGGGATGAAGATTATGATGAGGACGAAGTGACCCAAATCCAACACTTCAACTCACAAGCCACAACTATACTCCTCGCCTCTCTAAGTCGAGAGGAGTATAATAAGGTGCAAGGGTTGAAGAGTGCTAAGGAAATTTGGGACGTGCTAAAGACCGCGCACGAAGGAGATGAGGTGACCAAGATCACCAAGCGGGAAACGATCGAGGGGGAGCTCGGTCGCTTCCGTCTTCGCCAAGGGGAGGAGCCACAAGACATGTACAACTGGCTCAAAACCTTGGTGAATCAAGTGCGCAACCTTGGGAGCAAAAAATGGGATGACCACGAAGTGGTTAAGGTTATTCTTAGATCACTTGTTTTCCTTAACCCTACTCAAGTTCAATTAATTCGTGGTAATCCTAGATATACACAAATGACCCCCGAGGAAGTTATAGGTAATTTTGTGAGCTTTGAGTTGATGACCAAAGGCTCAAAGAAGATCAACGAGCTTGATGGCCCCTCCACATCCGAAGCACAACCGGTCGCATTCAAGGCAACGGAAGAAAAGAAGGAGGAATCTACTCCAAGTCGAACACCCATCGACGCCTCCAAGCTCGACAACGAGGAGATGACGCTCATCATCAAGAGCTTCCGTCAAATCCTCAAGCAAAGGAGAGGGAAGGATTACAAATCCCGCTCCAAGAAGGTTTGCTACAAGTGTGGTAAGTCCGGTCACTTTATTGCTAAATGTCCTATTTCTAGTGACAGTGACAGGGGTGACAACAAGAAGGGGAGAAGAAAGGAAAAGAAGAGGCACTACAAGAAGAGGGGCGGCGATGCCTATGTTTGTCGGGAGTGGGACTCCGATGAGAGCTCCACCGACTCCTCCGACGAGGACGCCGCCAACATCGCCGTCACCAAGGGACTTCTCTTCCCCAATGTCGGCCACAAGTGCCTCATGGCAAAGGACGGCAAAAGGAAGAAGGTTAAATCCAAATCCTCCACTAAATATGAGTCCTCTAATGATGATAATGCTAGTGATGAGGAAGATAATTTGCGTACCCTTTTTGCCAACCTAAACATGCCACAAAAGGAAAAATTGAATGAATTAATTAGCACTATCCATGAAAAGGATGATCTCTTGGACTCCCAAGAGGACTTCCTAATCAAGGAAAACAAAAAGCATGTTAAGGTTAAAAATGCTTACGCTCTAGAAGTTGAAAAATGTGAAAAATTGTCTAATGAGCTAAGCACTTGCCATGACACTATTTCCAACCTTAGAAATGAAAATGCTAAACTTATTGCTAAGGTTGATGCTAATGTTTGTAATGTTTCAATTCCCAATCTTAAGAATGATAATGTTGATTTACTTGCTAAGATTGAAGAATTGAATATCTCTCTTGCTAGCCTTAAAAATGAAAATGAAAAATTGATTGCTAAGGCTAAAGATTTTGATGTTTGCAATGATACTATTTCTAACCTTAGAAGTGAAAATGATATATTACATGCTAAGGTTGTAGAACTAAAATCTTGCAAACCCTCTACATCTACTATTGAGCATGTTTCTATTTGCACTAGATGTAGAGATGTTGATATTGATGCTATTCATGATCATATGGTCTTAATTAAACAACAAAATGATCATATAGCAAAATTAGATGCTAAAATTGCCGAGCATAACTTAGAGAATGAAAAGTTTAAATTTGCTAGAAGTATGCTCTATAGTGGGAGATGCCCTGGCATCAAGGATGGCATTGGCTTCCAAAAGGGAGACAATGTCAAACTTAGTGCCCCTCCTAAAAGATTGTCTAATTTTGTTAAGGGCAAGGCTCCCATGCCTCAGGATAACGAGGGTTACATTTTGTACCCTGCCGGTTATCCTGAGAGCAAAATTAGGAGAATTCATTCTAGGAAGTCTCACTCTGGCCCTAATCATGCTTTCATGTATAAGGGTGAGACATCTAGCTCTAGGCAACCAACCCGTGCTAAGTTGCCTAAAAAGAAAACTCCTAATGCATCAAATAATGATGACATTTCATTTAAAACTTTTGATGCATCTTATGTTTTGACTAACAAATCCGACAAGGTAGTTGCCAAGTTTGTTGGGGGCAAACACAAGGGCTCCAAGACTTGTGTTTGGGTACCCAAAGTTCTTGTGTCTAATGCCAAAGGACCCAAAACCGTTTGGGTACCTAAAGTCAAGAACTAAACTTGTTTTGTAGGTTTATGCATCCGGGGGCTCAAGTTGGATTATCGATAGCGGGTGCACAAACCACATGACAGGGGAGAAGAAGATGTTCTCCTCCTACGAGAAAAACCAAGATCCCCAACGAGCTATCACATTCGGGGATGGAAACCAAGGTTTGGTCAAAGGTTTGGGTAAAATAGCTATATCTCCTGACCATTCCATTTCCAATGTTTTTCTTGTCGATTCATTAGATTACAATTTGCTTTCCATTTCCCAATTATGTCAAATGGGCTACAACTGTCTATTTACCGATGTAGGTGTCACTGTCTTTAGAAGAAGTGATGATTCAATAACATTTAAGGGAGTGTTGGAGGGTCAGCTATACTTGGTAGATTTTGATAGAGCTGAACTCGACACTTGCTTAATTGCTAAGACTAACATGGGTTGGCTTTGGCACCGCCGACTAGCCCATGTTGGAATGAAGAATCTTCATAAGCTTCTAAAGGGAGAGCACATTTTAGGATTAACAAATGTTCATTTTGAGAAAGACAGGATTTGTAGCGCATGCCAAGCCGGGAAGCAAATTGGTGTTCATCATCCGCATAAGAACATCATGACGACTGACAGGCCACTGGAGCTCCTACACATGGATTTATTCGGCCCGATAGCTTACATAAGCATCGGCGGGAGTAAGTACTATCTAGTTATTGTGGATGATTATTCTCGCTTCACTTGGGTGTTCTTCTTACAGGAAAAATTTTAAACCCAAGAGACCTTAAAGGGATTCTTGAGACGAGCTCAAAATGAGTTCGGCTTAAGGATCAAGAAAATAAGAAGCGACAACGGAACGGAGTTCAAGAATTCTCAAATAGAGGACTTCCTTGAGGAGGAGGGCATCAAGCATGAGTTCTCTTCTCCCTACACCCCACAACAAAATGGTGTAGTGGAGAGGAAGAATCGAAATCTATTGGACATGGCAAGAACCATGCTTGATGAGTACAAGACGCCGGATCGGTTTTGGGCCGAGGCGGTTAACACCGCCTGCTACGCCATCAACCGATTATATCTACACCAAATCCTCAAGAAGACATCATATGAACTCCTAACCGGTAAAAAGCCCAATATTTCATATTTTAGAGTCTTTGGTAGCAAATGCTTTATTCTTGTTAAAAGAGATAGAAAATCTAAATTTGCTCCTAAGACTATAGAAGGCTTTTTACTAGGATATGACTCAAACACAAGGGCATATAGAGTCTTTAACAAGTCCTCAGGACTAGTTGAAGTTTCTTGTGACGTTGTGTTTGATGAGACTAACGACTCTCAAGTAGAGCAAGTTGATCTTGATGAGATAGGTAATGAAGAGGCTCCATGCATCGCGCTAAGGAACATGTCCATTGGGGATGTGTGCCCTAAGGAATCCGAAGAGCCTTCAAATGCACAAGATCAACCATCCTCCTCCACACAAGCATCTCCATCAACTCAAAATGAGGACGAGGCTCAAATTGATGAAGGAGAAGATCAAAAGGATGAGCCACCTCAAGATGATGGCAATGATCAAGGGGGAGATGCAAATGATCAAGACAAGGAGGATGAAGAACCAAGACCGCCACACCCAAGAGTCCACCAAGCAATCCAACGAGATCACCCCGTCGACACCATCCTCGGCGACATTCACAAGGGGGTAACCACTAGATCTCGTGTTGCACACTTTTGTGAGCATTACTCTTTTGTTTCCTCTATTGAGCCACACAGGGTAGAGGAAGCACTCCAAGATTCGGATTGGGTGATGGTGATGCAAGAGGAGCTCAACAATTTCACTAGGAACGAGGTATGGCATTTAGTTCCACGTCCTAACCAAAATGTTGTAGGAACCAAGTGGGTCTTCCGCAACAAACAAGATGAGCATGGTGTGGTGACTAGGAACAAAGCCCGACTTGTGGCCAAGGGATATTCACAAGTCGAAGGTTTGGATTTCGGTGAAACCTATGCACCCGTAGCTAGGCTTGAGTCAATTCGCATATTATTAGCCTATGCTACTTACCATGGCTTCAAGCTCTATCAAATAGACGTGAAGAGTGCCTTCCTCAATGGACCAATCAAGGAAGAGGTCTATGTTGAGCAACCTCCTGGCTTTGAAGACAGTGAGTACCCTAACCATGTCTATAGGCTCTCTAAGGCGCTTTATGGGCTCAAGCAAGCCCCAAGAGCATGGTATGAATGCCTAAGAGATTTCCTTATTGCTAATGGCTTCAAAGTCGGCAAGGCCGATCCTACTTTATTTACTAAAACTCTTGACAATGATTTGTTTGTATGCCAAATTTATGTTGATGATATCATATTTGGGTCTACTAACGAATCTACATGTGAAGAATTTAGTAGGATCATGACACAGAAATTCGAGATGTCAATGATGGGGGAGTTGAAGTATTTCTTAGGATTTCAAGTGAAGCAACTCCAAGAAGGCACCTTCATTAGCCAAACGAAGTATACTCAAGACATTCTCAACAAGTTTGGAATGAAGGATGCCAAGCCCATCAAGACACCCATGGGAACCAATGGGCATCTCGACCTCGACACGGAAGGTAAATCCGTCGATCAAAAGGTATACCGGTCGATGATAGGTTCATTACTCTATTTATGTGCATCTCGACCGGACATTATGCTTTCCGTATGCATGTGTGCAAGATTCCAAGCCGACCCTAAGGAATCTCACCTTACGGCCATAAAACGAATCTTGAGATATTTGGCTTATACTCCTAAGTTTGGGCTTTGGTACCCTCGGGGATCCACATTTGATTTAATTGGTTATTCGGATGCCGATTGGGCAGGGTGCAAAATTAATAGAAAGAGCACATCGGGGACTTGCCAGTTCTTGGGAAGATCCTTGGTGTCTTGGGCTTCAAAGAAGCAAAATTCTGTGGCTCTTTCTACCGCCGAAGCCGAGTACATTGCCGCAGGCCATTGTTGCGCGCAATTGCTTTGGATGAGGCAAACCCTGCGGGACTATGGTTACAAATTGACCAAAGTTCCTCTTCTATGTGATAATGAGAGTGCAATCCGCATGGCGGATAATCCCGTTGAGCATAGCCGCACTAAACACATAGCCATTCGGTATCATTTTCTAAGGGATCACCAACAAAAAGGGGATATCGAGATTTCATACATTAATACTAAAGATCAATTAGCCGATATCTTTACCAAGCCACTAGATGAACAAACTTTTACCAAACTTAGGCATGAGTAAAATATTCTTGATTCTAGAAATTTCTTTTGATGTCTTGTATACATAGCTCATAAATATACCTTTGATCATGTCTCTTTTATATATGCTATGACTAATGTGTTTTCAAGTGTATTTCAAACCAAGTCATAGGTATATTGAAAGGGAATTAGAGTATTTAGCGAAGACAAGGCTTCCACTCCACTCTATCACTCATCCTTCGCCGTCGCTCCAAGCAATTCTTCGTCTTTGGTATAATCTTCACTCATATGTTTTATTTGCCAAAGGGGAGAAAATAGTTAGCCAAGGGCTTATTTCTCACTCAAAGTATCCGTTTTTGGCGATTCATGCCAAAGGGGGAGAAAGTATGAGCCCAAAGCAAAAGGACCGCACCACCACCCTAATTTTAAAACTAATGATTTTCAATTGGTAAATTTCAAATTGGTATCTTATTGTGTTCAAAAAGGGGAGCAAGTAGTATTTTCAAAATTGATATCTTAAAACCCTCTTGAACACTAAGAGGAGAATTTATTTGAGGGGGAGTTTTGTTTAGTCAAAGGAAAAGCATTTGAAACAAGGGGAGAAAATTTCAAAACTTGAAAATGCTTCTCTAAATCTTATTCATTTACCTTTGACTATTTGCAAAAAGACTTTGAAAAGTATTTACAAAAAGAATTTGCAAAAACAAAACATGTGGTGCAAGCGTGGTCCAAAATGTTAAAAATAAAGAAACAATCCATGCATATCTAGTAAGTAATAGTTATTGGCTCAATTCTAAGTAACCTTTGCACTTGCATTTTCAAACTAGTTCAAATTCTGCACTTGTATATTTGCTTTGGTTTGTGTTGGCATCAATCACCAAAAAGGGGGAGATTGAAAGGGAATTAGGCTTACACCTATATTCCTAAATTGATTTTGGTCGTTGAATTGCCCAACACAAATAATTGGACTAACTAGTTTGCTCTAGTTTATAAGTTCTACAGGTGCCAAAGGTTCACAATAAGCCAATAAAAAGACCAAAAAAAGGTTCAAACAAAAGAGCAAAGGGACAACCGAAGGCACCCTAGTCTGGCGCACCGGACTGTCCGGTGTGCCACCGGAACCGGACAGTGTCTGGTGCACCACCGGACAGTGTCCGGTGCACCAGGGGACTCCAAGCTGAACTCTTCACCTTCGGGAATTTTCAGAGGGCTCCACTATAATTCACCGGACTGTCCGGTGTACCACCGGACAGTGTCCGGTGCTCCAGAGGAGAGCGACTCTGAACTCGCCAGCTTCGGGAATCCGCTCCGCTATAATTCACCGGACATGTCCGGTGCACACCGGACTGTCCGGTGTAACAGCGGAGCAACGACTATTCGGCGCCAACTGTCACCTGCTACAGCATTAAATGCGCGCCAGAGCGCGCAGGAGTCAGGCACGCGCGAGACGGCGCACCGGACAGCCTATAGGGCCTGTCCGGTGCACCACCGGACAGCCAGGCGGGCCCCCACGTCAGAGCTCCAACGGTCGAACCCTAATGGCCGGGTGACGTGGCTGGCGCACCGGACAGTGTCCGGTGGCGCACCGGACTGTCCGGTGCGCCATGCGTCAGCAGCCTTCACCAACGGCTAGTTTGGTGGTTGGGGCTATAAATACCCCCAACCACTCCACATTCAAGTCATCCAAGTTTTCACACTTCTACACCTTACAAGAGCTCTAGCATTTAATTCTAGACACACCAAAGTGATCAAATCCTCTCCAATTCCACACAAAGCTTTAGTGACTAGTGAGAGAGATTTGTTGTGTTCATTTGAGCTCTTGCGCTTGGATTGCTTCTTTTCTTTCTCATTTGTTCTTGTGATCAAAACTCAATTGTAACCGAGGCAAGAGACACCAATTGTGTGGTGGTCCTTGCGGGGAAGTTTTGTTCCCGGTTGATTTGAGAAGAGAAGCTCACTCGGTCCGAGGGACCATTTGAGAGAGGGAAAGGGTTGAAATAGACCCGGCCTTTGTGGCCTCCTCAACGGGGAGTAGGTTTGCAAGAACCGAACCTCGGTAAAACAAATCCTTGTGTCACATTTCTTCACTCACTCGCGATTTGTTTTTACGCCCTCTCTCGGACTCGTTTCTATTTCTAACGCTAACCCGGCTTGTAGTTGTGATTAACTTTGTAAATTTCAGTTTCGCCCTATTCACCCCCCCTCTAGGCGACTTTCAAGACCCAAATATGATATCATCAACATAAATTTGGCATACAAACAAATCATTTTCAATAGTTTTAGTAAAAAGAGTAGGATCGGCCTTTCCGACTTTGAAGCCATTAGTGATAAGGAAATCTCTTAGGCATTTATACCATGCTCTTGGGGCTTGCTTGAGCCCATAAAGCGCCTTAGAGAGTTTGTAGACATGGTTAGGATACTCACTATCTTCAAAGCCGGGAGGTTGCTCAACATAGACCTCTTCCTTGATTGGTCCATTAAGGAAGGCACTCTTCACGTCCATTTGGTAAAGCTTAAAGCCATGGTAAGTAGCATAGGCAAGTAATATACGAATTGACTCAAGCCTAGCTACGGGTGCATAGGTTTCACCAAAATCCAAACCTTCGACTTGTGAATACCCTTTGGCCACAAGTCGTGCCTTGTTCCTTGTCACCACACCATGCTCATCTTGTTTGTTGCGGAAGACCCACTTGGTTCCTACAACATTTTGGTTAGTACGTGGAACTAAATGCCATACCTCATTCCTCATGAAGTTGTTGAGTTCTTCTTGTATTGCCAGCACCCAATCCGAATCTTTAAGTGCATCCTCTACCCTGTGTGGCTCAATAGAGGAGACAAAAGAGTACTGTTCACAAAAATGAGCAACACGAGATCGAGTGGTTACCCCCTTATGAATGTCTCCTAGGATGGTGTTCACGGGGTGATCGCGTTGGATTGCTTGGTGGACTCTTGGGTGTGGCGGCCTTGGATCTTGTTCATCCTCCTTGTCTTGATCATTTGTATCTCCCCCTTGATCATTGTCATCCTCTTGAGGTGGCTCATCTTCTTGATCTTCTCCTTCATCATCTTGAGCCTCGTCCTCATCTTGAGTTGGTGGAGATGCTTGCATGGAGGAAGATGGTTGATCTTGTGCTTGTGGAGGCTCTTCAGATTCCTTAGGACACACATCCCCAATGGACATGTTCCTTAGCGCGATGCACGGAGCCTCTTCATCATCTAACTCATCAAGATCAACTTGCTCTACTTGAGAGCCGTTAGTCTCATCAAACACAATGTCACAAGAAACTTCAACTAGTCCAGTGGACTTGTTAAAGACTCTATATGCCCTTGTGTTTGAATCATAACCAAGTAAAAAGCCTTCTACAGCCTTAGGAGCAAATTTAGATTTTCTACCTCTTTTAACAAGTATAAAACATTTGCTACCAAAGACTCTAAAATATGAAACATTGGGCTTTTTACCGGTGAGGAGTTCATATGATGTCTTCTTGAGGATTCGGTGTAGATATAACCGGTTGATGGCGTAGCAAGCGGTGTTGACCGCCTCAGCCCAAAGCCGATCTGAAGTCTTGTACTCATCAAGCATGGTTCTTGCCATGTCCAATAGAGTTCTATTCTTCCTCTCCACTACAACATTTTGTTGTGGCGTGTAGGGAGAAGAGAACTCATGCTTGATGCCCTCTTCCTCAAGAAAGCCTTCAATTTGAGAGTTCTTGAACTCCGTCCCATTGTCGCTTCTTATCTTCTTGATCCTCAAGCCGAACTCATTTTGAGCCCGTCTCAAGAATCCTTTCAAAGTCTCTTGGGTTTGAGATTTTTCCTGCAAAAAGAATACCCAAGTGAAGCGAGAATAATCATCCACAATAACTAGACAGTACTTACTCCCGCCGATGCTTATGTAAGCTATCGGGCCGAATAGGTCCATGTGGAGTAGTTCCAGTGGCCTGTCAGTCGTCATGATGTTTTTGTGTGGATGATGAACACCAACTTGCTTCCCTGCTTGACATGCGCTACAAATCCTGTCTTTCTCAAGGTGAACATTGGTTAGTCCCAAAATGTGCTCTCCCTTTAGAAGCTTGTGAAGATTCTTCATTCCAACGTGGGCTAGTCGGTGATGCCAGAGCCAACCCATGTTAGTCTTAGCAATTAAGCAAGTATCGAGTTCAGCTCTATTGAAATCAACTAAGTATAGCTGACCCTCTAATACTCCCTTAAAAGCTACTTAATCATCACTTCTTCTAAAGACAGTAACACCTGTATCCGTAAAAAGACAGTTGTAACCCATTTTGCATAATTGAGAAACAAAAAGCAAGTTGTAATCTAAGGAATCTACAAGAAAAACATTGGAAATAGAATGGTCAGGTGATATAGCAATTTTACCCAAACCTTGATTTCCATCCCCGAATGTGATAGCTCGTTGGGGATCTTGGTTTTTCTCATAGGAGGAGAACATCCTTTTCTCCCCTGTCATGTGGTTTGTGCACCCGCTGTTGATGATCCAACTTGAGCCCCCGGATGCATAAACCTACAAAACAAATTTAGGCCTTGTTTTTAGGTACCCAAACGGTCTTGGGTCCTTTTACATTAGAAACAAGCACCTTGGGTACCCAAACACAAGTCTTGGAGCCCTTGTGTTTGCCCCCAACATATTTGGCAACTACCTTGCCTGATTTGTTATTTAGCACATAATAAGCATCAAAAGTCTTGAATGAAACGTTATGGTCATTTGATGCAATAGGAGTTTTCTTCTTAGGCAATTTAGCATGAGTGGATTGCCTAGAACTAGATGCCTCGCTCTGATACCAATTAAAAGTCGCCTAGAGGGGGGTGAATAGGCGAAATCTGAAAATTATAAACTTAAGCACACCTACAAGCCGGAGTTAGCGTTAGAAATGTAATCGAGTCCGAAAGAGGGCGAAAACAAATCACAAGCAAATGAAGAGTGAGCTTCCTTCCTTGATTTCCCGGGTCACTTAGACCCCGCAAGGACCACCACACAATTGGTGTCTCGTGCTTCGCTTACAAGGTTTTGAGAGTAAGAATGAGAGAAAGAAGAAAGCCAACCAATTAACAAGAGCAACAAAAGAACACAAGTCGATCTCCTCACAAGTCCTAAAAACTAGAGTGGAATTGGGGTCTTTGATTCGATCGAAGGCTTTGATTTGTGTCTTGGAGTGTTGTGTATTGCTCTTGTATTGAATGAGATGTAGTGAATGCTTGGATGCCTTGAAGAGTGGTGGTTGGGGGTATTTATAGCCCCAAACACCAATATGGCCGTTGGTGAAGGCTTCTGTCGTATGGCGCACCGGACAGTCCGGTGCACCACCGGACACTGTCCGGTGTGCCAGCCACGTCACCAGGCCATTGGGTTCCGACCGTTGGAGCTCTGACCTGTGGGGCCACCGAACAGTTCGGTGGTGCACCGGGCAGGTCCTGTAGACTGTCCAGTGCGCCTTCTAGTGCCTGCTCTGACTTCTGCGCGCGCAGGCGCGCACTGTTTGCTTTCACTGTTCATTTGCAGACGACCGTTGGCGCGAAGTAGCCGTTGCTCTGCTGGCACACCGGACAGTCCGGTGAATTATAGCGGAGCGGCCTCCCAAATTCCCGAAGCTGGCAAGTTCAGAGTCGATCTCCCTGGTGCAACGGACACTGTCCGGTGGTGCACCGGACAGTCTGGTGCGCCAGACCAGGGCTGCCTTTGGTATACTTTGCTCCTTAGTTTTGAACCCTATCTTTTGTCTTGTATTGGTTTGTTGTGAACCTTTGGCACCTGTAGAACTCATAATCTAGAGCAAACTAGTTAGTCCAATTGTTTGTGTTGGGCAATTCAACCACCAAAATTCATATAGGAAAAGGTTTGAACCTATTTCCCTTTCACCAGGGTTGCCTAGACGGGTGGCCCGGGTGCCGTCACCTAGGACGGCAAAAAGAAAAAGAAGAAGAATCGCGGCCACGAGAGGCCGCAGACTGCTGCTCCAGTCGTCGCGACTACGGCTGGGGGCCAGAGCGAGCGCAACAAGCGCCCACGGCCACAGGGAGGCAATAGCGGCTCATGCCCTATGCACCCCAACAGTCGCCACGGTGCCTCGGAGTGCCAGGAGATCATCAAGCTCGCGAAGCGCGTCAGCGAGCGGCGCGAGCAGACCTCCAAGGATGGCTCCCCACCTCGTCACCGACCTGGCAAGGAGAGGGTCGACGACGGCGATGTGGCCACGGGAGAGCGGGACCTCGGGTACCAGTCGCCTGAGGGGGTCCTCAAGGACGTTTTAACTGGAGACTCCGACTCCTGTGGCGAGAGCGACCGCCGCAAGAAGTTGTACGTCATGTACGGCAGGAGCTGGGAGCTCACCTCCCACAGGAACGTCAAGTCCCTGCGCCGAGAGGTCCTTTCGGCGGTCCCAGGGGTCCCGAAAGCTGCTCCACATCAGCGGTGGAGGAGCACCACCATCTCCTTCGAGGCATCCGACTGCCCCGACAACATGGCAGGGGCTGGTATACTACCGCTCATCGTGGCCCCTGTCTTCGCCAACATGCGGCTGCACCATGTGGTGATTGACGGCGGGGCAGGGCTCAACATCATCAGCCACGCTGCATTTAAGCAGCTGCAGATTCTAGGGTCCCGACTAGGACCCTCTCGTCCATTCTCTAGAGTGGGCGCTCAACTGGTGTATCCCCTTGGGATCATCACGCTCCCGGTTACATTCGGGACGGAGGAAAACTTCCGCACCGAGAACGTCCAGTTCGACGTCGCGGAGGTTAACCTCCCCTTCAATGCCATCATTAGCAGGCCGGCCCTGTACTGGTTCATGGCCATTGCCCATTATGGGTATTTGGTCCTCAAGATGCCGTCCCTGGCTAGGGTCCTTACCGTGCGGGGAGACCGCGCCGCTGCAGTGACGGCTATCGAGAAGCTGCACGCCCTGGCAGCAGAAGCTGCTCGCCCAGACGACGGAGGGAAGGACCCCTCGACCTCCGATACCAAGGCACCAACCAAGGTGCTAAAGGTGCAGCCGTCTGAAGTAGACAGTGGACCTGTCAAGACCATCCAGGTCGGTGCGGACTCCTCCTAGACCACCCGCATCGCGGGCAATCTAGGGGACAAATAGGAACTCACGCTTGTCGCCTTCCTCCGGGGAAATGTCGACGTTTTCGCATGGGAACCGTCACAGATGCCTAGGATCCCTAGGGAGGTGATTGAGCACCATCTGAAGATCCACCCTGATGCCAAGCCGGTGAGTCAGAAGCCTCGGAGATAGTCCGTTGAGCTGCAGAACTTCATTCGCCAGGAGGTCCGGAAGCTGCTTTACGCTGGCTTCATCGAAGAGGTTCATCACCTAGTGTGGCTGGCCAACCCAGTCATCGTTCCAAAGGCAAACGGGAAGCTTCGGATGTGCATCGACTACACTAGCCTAAATAAGGCTTGTCCCAAGGACCCGTATCCACTTCCACGCATGGATCAAATCGTGGACTCTACTTCCGAGTGCGACCTCTTGTCCTTTTTAGATGCCTACTCTAGTTTCTATCAAATCCAGATGTCTAGGGAAGATAGGAAGCATACCGCTTTTGTAATAGTGGATGGGCTTTACTGCTATGTTGTGATGCCCTACAGTCTGAAAAATGCCTTACCAACATTTGTATGGGCGATTAGTAAGACCTTCAGGGACCTGATTAGGGATAGGGTACAGATATATGTTGATGACATCGTGGTCAAGACTAGGAGGGGGTCGCCCCTTTTAGAAGACTTAACCCTGGTCTTTAACAAGCTGCGGGCGACGCGCACGAAGCTGAACCCAGACAAATGCGTCTTTGGTGTCTTCGCTGGGAAGCTGCTGGGATTCCTGGTCTCACACCGGGGCATTGAAGCAAACTTAGAGAAGATCAAGGCAATCGAGGCGATGAGGCTCCGGCCCGTATCAAGGACGTCCAGAAGCTTATGGGGTCATTAGCCGCCCTTAGCCGCTTCATTTCAAGGCTGGCTGAGAGGGCGCTACCCTTCTTCAAGCTCCTGCAGAAGTCCGGTCCATTCTCTTGGACCGAAGAGGCGGAACAAGCCTTTCAAGAGTTGAAGCACCACGTGGTGTCCCTACCAGTACTGGTAGCTCTAGAACCTAGGGAGTCATTGTATTTATACATCACGGCTGCTGCAGAAGCGGTGAGCATGGTGCTGGTCGTCGAAAGGACGACACAAGGAGACCAAGAATCTGAGGGCTCGGGACCAGCTATAGGGGTCCAGACCATTCAGAGGCTGGTCTACTATGTCAGCGAGGTCCTCCATGAGGCAAAGACCAGGTACCTTGAGAGACACAAGCTTCTCTATGTTGTACTTGTTGCGTCCAGGAAGCTGCGCCACTATTTCCAGGCACACAGAGTTGTGGTGGTGACCTCCTTTCCGTTAAGGGCCATCCTCCGCAACTCTAACGCCACAGGCAACATCGCCAAGTGGGCCACGGAGCTCCCTGAGTTCCAGCTGGACTTCGAGCCTCGCCACGTCGTCAAGAGCCAGGTCCTGGCTAACTTCATCATGGAGTGGACACCTCCCCCGAGCGCTCCTGGGGGTATGGATCCCAATTTGGACCCCACACCTACGAACCCTAGGGGTCCGGTCTTCACCGAGCCACACTGGACGCTCTTCTTCGACGGATCCACCCGTCAGCAAGTTGGCGGGGCTGGGGTGGTCCTCATCGACCCAAGCGGAGATTAAGTGAAGTACATAGTGCACCTCGAGTTCAAGGCCACCAACAATATGGCAGAGTATGAGGTGCTGATCTTCAGCTTGTCTGCGACCCTATCCCTAGGGATCCGCCAGCTCCTCATGAAGGGGGACTCCCAGCTGGTCATCAAGAAAGTCCACGGAGAATGTAGCTGCAAGAGCCCAGGCTCGCAGCTTACCTCTTCCACGTAAGGAAGCTGGAGAAGGACTTCAGGCCCTAGAACTACAACATGTTCCTTGGGCTAACAACTCGGTGGCAGATGAACTCTCCACGAGGGCATCGACTTGGGCACCTGTGCTCGAGGGCATCTTCGAAAGACGGCTGCTGAGACCTACCACCCAGCCTGCCGAACTGGGTGAAGGGGGCAAGACTAGCACCTCGAAGCTAGCGGTCCCGGTGGCGTATTATCATTAGAACCCACCAAAGGTTGTGTGTGCTACAGGGGGTCCTGCCTACCCCTTAGTGCCACAACCAGTGTCTCAGAGTGGTCCCGATGCATGGATCTCCGAGATTCGGGACTACCTGAAGGAAAATATCCTTTCTGAAGATCATGTGTCCGCAGAGCGTATAGTGCGGTTGGCTAAGCGATACACGGTGGTGGAAGGGGATCTCTATCATCGTGGCACCAACGGCATTCTCATGCGATGCATTACCCAGGAGGAGGGCCGTGAGTTGCACGCGGAGATCCATGGAGGTGAGTGCGGAAGTCATTCCTCATCTTGCACGCTAGTCGGTAAGGCCTTCCGGCATGGCTTTTACTGGTCAACCGCCCTCCAAGATGCAGCCGAGTTTGTAAAGTCCTGCAAAGCGTCTCAATTCCATGCAAAGCAGATACACACACCAGCTCAGGCTCTGCAGATGATTCCACCTTCCTGGCCATTCGGCGTATGGGGGGTGGATATCCTGGGACCATTTCCCAGGGCCGTCGGCGGGTACCGGTACCTCTTTGTCGCCATCGACAAGTTCACCAAGTGGCCAGAGGCCACCCCTGTGGTCAACATCACCCAGGGTGCTGCTGTTGCTTTCCTCAGGTCGATTGTCTGTAGATTTGGGGTCCCAAGCCGTATCATTACGGACAACAGGACCCAGTTTACAAGTCAGCTTTTCCAGGAGTATTGCGAGGGCATCGGCACCCAGCTCTGCTTTGCGTCTGTGGCTCATCCCAGGAGCAACGGCCAGGCAGAGAGGGCAAACGTAGAGATCCTTAGGGGGCTCAAAACATGAACCTATGACTGCTTGAAAAAGCACGGTGCAAATTGGGTCAGTGAGCTTTCGTCCGTGCTTTGGGGGAACCGGACCACACCCAGCCGAGCTACCGGGGAGACCCCATTCTTCCTGGTCTACGGGGTCGAAGCCTGCCTTCCCCCGAAAATCATTATGGGCTCCCCATGGGTCCAAGCTTTCGATGAGTCTGTGCAGGAACAACTATGGAGTGAGGACGTGGACTTCATCGACGAGCGCAGATGGCAAGCGGCGATCTGAAATGCACGGTACTACCAGGCGCTCAGGCGCTACCACCAACGGTTCATGCATAGTAGGGAACTCAGGGTCAGGGACCTGGTCCTAAGGCGAGTACTGAACCGAGAAGGGCTTCACAAACTCTCCCCCAGCTGGGAAGGACCCTTCAAGGTGACGGAAATATGCCGACCCGGGTGTGTCCGCCTTTTTACAACTGAAGGAGAGCTTCTTCCCAATCCCTAGAACATAGAGCATCTCCGTAAGTTTTACCCATAAAAACAAACATGGGGATTCAGTTTTCTTCCTTTGTAACTAGGTTGCGCATACATGTACGCCAACCCGGTGGGGTCCGACCTCATAAACCCAGTCTATTGGCCTACACTCATGTATATCAAGTTATAAAGAAAAGATTCACCCCCAGATTTGTTTTTGTGGTGTTTTTAGTCTGCTTCAATTTACGAGCATTATTCCTTATCTAACCCACCCATACAGTTTCCCACCCTTGCTGGTATGATGACATCCAAATTAAGTAAGCCATGCTTGCAGTTTAGGACCCCTCTACAAAGGTAGGGGGTCCGGTAGCCTGGGGGCAGTTCTAGAGAGTGGGTGCTCGTTCCCTAGGGTGGTCTGGAGCTGTGTAGCCACTTAGCTTGGTTCCGTACCCTAAGCCTGCACGCTCCACCACTCTGTGACGGGTACCCCAGTATTTGGAACTATAGCCCTGTGGGTCTAGCAACCTGGGGTCCGGTTCTAAAGAATGGACACTTATCTCCTGGGGTGGTCCGGAGCTGTGTGGCCGCTTAGCCTGGTCCCGTACCCTAAGCCTACACGCTCCGCCACTCTGCGATGGGTGTCCTAGTATTTGGAGCTGCGATCCAGGGGGGTCCGGGCATACGGCTTGGCTTCCCAGGCTAAGTCCTGCAGGTCCTGTTGCATGAACCAAAGGATAGAAGATACCAGCTGGCGGGTCCTATGGGTGTGCTACTAAAACTTCCTAACTGAAGCTGTGTGTAGGTCCAGGTCCTAGTAGAGACTACCTCCTAGGGACCGAGTTACCAATTCTTTCTTAGGTATATTGGTATCCAGCCTCGACACGTCGAGCCTACATCCCAGGGGGGCCAAGTACCAAGGAGAAGTTGGTAACGATGCACACAGCAAGGACAAATAGCATGTAGATAAGTGTTGTTTGATTAATAGTTCTCAAAAGTATCTTACAAAACCAAAAGCTGTTACAAGCCGCACCCCAGCGAAACCCTTGTTCTGTCTCTACAGAATGGACTACTCATCATCGGCAGGATCCCGCTGGAAGCGCTCGGCCACCACCTCCACAGTGTCTTGTACACCCTCCCGACGACGTCTTCGGTGTCGACCACCGGACCAGCGATCATTGGCTCCAAGGAGATGGCCGGGTCGTGGCTCCGGAAGCACGTCAGGATATACTCGATTACCGCCCGGCAGAGCCTGCCGCCCTCGGCCTCCAGGCGGGCGCCAAGAATCTGGTCTAGACGTCGGCGGCGGAGTCCAGCACCGGGAGCACGTTAGAGATAGACGTCGGCAGCTCCGACACCGGGATGGGACTCATCCCTAGCGGCACCAGCGCCGTGCTCACCTCGCCGGCCCATGCAGCGATGCGCTGAACCCCAGCGCGATGCTCCGCCTGGAGATCTTCAAGTGCTTTCTTCGTCGCCTCCACCGCCTGGGGGCCCGGTGCAGCCTGCGCTGCCTGGAACTGGCGGACCCGCTCTTCTAGCTTTTTCTCCTTCTCCTCCGCCTCGAGCTCATGCTCGGCCAGCAACTTATCCCGCCTTTCTAACATTTCCTCCCTGAAGGCGAGGTCCTTCTCCTGCCAGGCGAGATCCATCGCCCGCTTATCCAGGGACGCATCCTTCTCCTTGAGGTTCTCCTCGGCCAGGGCAATGTTGCTGGCCTTGTCCTCCAGCTCCCGCTCCCATTTTTGGATCCTCTCAATAGCCGCGGTCTGCTGGGTACGCTGCTCTTCCAGGATTTCGTTCATGGCACTTAGCTTGGCCCGGAGCTCTATGACGACCTCCTCCCTCTGGTTCAAGGTCTCCTCCCTTTTGGCCAACCTCTTCTCCTTCTGGCTCGCCTCCAGCTCCCAGGCGTACACCTTCTGGAGGTCCTTCTTGTAATCTTTGTGGTCTCGTGCGAGTTTGGACTGCTCAAAGGCGAACTGTTGGGACGCCGCCTTGGTGCGCTCCTCTAGCTAGGTGCGCCAGTCGCTGAGGCGCTGGTGCTCAGATTCCAGCGCCTCCCATTCTTGCCGAATCGTCGCCTCGGTCTCATGAAGAGCCTGATGGGCACGAGACAACACCTAGGGGAGGGGAACCGGCGCTGCTTCTGGCTCGGCGCCAGATTGGAACCGCCGCCCAAAAACCACCTCCGGCTCCTCCAGAGTGGGCGGCGGGTTGGAGCTGGACGCGGCCCCTGCGTCACCCTCGATGGTGGGGGTGGGCGTAGTTGGGACCTCCTCCCCTGCTGCTGATGGTGTACTCGACGGTATCGCCGTTGTTGAGGCTGCAGTAGCCGTCGGCGCAGTTGCAGCAGCCAGGGGCGGACCGCTGGCACCACTCCCAGCAGACGCCTGCTGCTGAGAGCCAAACTCGCCGGACATGGTATCTGGCGGAGGAGGCGTGGCCTTGGGAGCAGAGGGAGAGGAAGCCCTAGCAAACAAGGATGGGTTAAGACCTATCGGCATGATAACTACACTCGCAAAAAAGGAAGGGGCTACACTTACTTGGGGCCCTAGATCTTCCAGCGACTCTGGAAGCGGGACGTCCGCTGCTGTTGCTGCTGTGGCTGTGCTGGTGGCGGTTGCTGCTGTTGTTGCTGTTGCTGCTGTGGTGGTGGTGGTGGTGACGGCGACACCGGGGGACTAGCGCGCCTCTACGCGCCCTGGGCCTGGGAGCCGGCCTCCTCGGCCCCACCAGCTGTCCTCTGACACTTCTGGGGGGTCCGAAACAAGGGGAGGGTCCAAAACAAGCGACCCATCGGCGAGACGCAGCCGGCGTCGCCTCTCTTCCTCCGAACACCCGGTGCCACCTAGGGCGGAGGAGCCGCTTGCAGGACCCTTGCCCTTGTCCAAGGGGCTGGGGCCGCTGCGGGGGCGCTAGGGGCCGCACCGGCGGACTGGGGACCCCCAGCCGGTACACCGAGGATCTGGATCTTGCGGAGGGGATCCCGACCGCCGGTCTGACGAACCGCCACGCCGCTCTCATTGAGGGTCGGCAGCGTGGCCAGCACCGCCGTTTGCAGCCCTGGATCATCACAGAGCGCCGGGATGTCCTAGGGGAGTATCAAGGATTCGGGGATAAAGGACTTACCAGTAATCACCTTCACCATGAGTTCCAGCTCCTCCCAGGACAGGTCGGTCCCCGGCCCGCGCTGGATCCTGCCAATGTCATTTGAGCCGGTGAACCAGCAGCACAGACGCGGCCTCCTCTGCAGCGACATGATCCGGCGCTTCAGAAAATCGCCGACCACGTGCATCGAGGTCAGGTCGCCGGCTGCCAAGGCCTTGATCCTGTCCAACACGGGCAGGAACTCTGGCACAAGGGACGGGTTGGCCCTCCATTGCTTCCGGTCGAACGTTGGTCCGTCGCTCGACAGCGCGAGGCGGTCGTTGGCCTCGACGCTGACGATCACCCAGTCGGCGCGCCAGTTTTCCCACCTCGCGCCGCCGAGGGAGGAGATGTAGGCACCGGCCGAGTCCGGCCTCGTCTGGAAGTAGTAAGCACCAAGATGGTCCTTGGCCTTCCCAGATTTGACCAGCACGAAGAAGTGACGAAAGAGGGAGGTATAGGGGGCCATCCCCACGAACATCTCGTAGAGGTGGACAAAGATGGCCGCTTGGAGGATGGAGTGGGGCGTGAGGTGCTGAAGCTGGAGCCCGAACTCCTCCAACAGCAGCAGGAAGAAGGGCGAGATCGGCAGCGCCAACCTGCAGGAGATGTAGGAGACGAACAAGACGAACTCCCCAGCAGCGAGGCCGCCGAGGGGGACGGCGCCGGCGCGGACTCTTCCGGCAAGCCCCGGCGCGGTCCACCCAAGCAGGCCGCGCGCCAGATTGAGCACCGCCTCAGACTAGAAGCGGTCGGGATGGCCAAGCGAAGTCATGGCGTCGACGGCGACGTGGGTGTAGAGCAGGAGAGCGCGAATGCAAAGGGGTGCAGAGAGCTCGGAGGCAAAAGGGCGCAGCAATTAGGAGAGAATGTGAAAACGTAACTACTGCATGCGGGGTGAATCCCTTTTCAAGGGAGACTCTCCCGCTCGCGCCTCGAGACGCTGTGGGAAATCCTGTCCGACGCACACCTGGCGCCCAGGCAGTCTAGTCTCTGACACGGGGGCCTGGGCCCACAAGTCATGCAGCTGGTGCGCTGGTCTCCGAGTGTGGAAGAAGCGAACCATCACGCGGGGAGCGAACCGCCGCGCACGATCGCGCACCACCTCGGGGCCGCTGCGGAGAGATATTTATTAACCAAGGCGGTGGCAACGAGGCACCCCGCGCGTGGCTCGATGGAACCGCCAGACGTGGGGCCGTGGGTTAGTCAGTCGCGGGGACAGATGTGGCAGTTGACGTGACCGAAGGCAGATTGACAGCACGCGTGTCGACAGACGCGCTGAGTTAATGCGACGCGTCAGCAGGCGTGCTAAGATGGCACCCCAATCACCGGTCATGCCATGTTGACGTGAAGTACAAGTTTTGGCCCCACCTGCAGGCTCGCATCCTCCCCTAAGGTGGGCCCAGAGGCCACTGTCGGTACCCTGAAACTAGGGTACCCCTTACTATTGTGCAAAGACGCAGTGCCCACACGGCTATCACTTAGTCACGTGGTAGAAGTGCTGTGTGTGGGACCAAGCCACAGCTCGCCCCAATCTCAGGCGGCTATTCTAGATCCACAGCAGTGTCCGACTCCACCACATGGGCGGGTCCAAAGCCGCCACGTGTCCAGAGAAGGTAGCATACTCCAAAGCATCAACAGTAAGTCCGGACCCCCACGGGAGAGCGCCGGACCTCCGGATATACAGTCCGGACCCCCCAAGGTTGGTCCCGGACCTCCACGTGCGCAAGCCGGACCCCTGGAATGGGATCCGGACCCTCCCCTATGGGGTCGGGGCCGCCCACAATGGGGTCCCAAGGTCCCAGGGCAGAACATACCTGGGCCTTGAACAGGATCCAGGCGGGGGTCCGGTACCGACACGTGTCCAGGCCCAGTCTGGTGCGGACCTGTCCGCATACGCTTCTGCTCCCCGCCCGGGCTGAGACCCGATGCTGCCATGTGGCCTACTGCGCGTGACGTAAGCCAACGGGCGGAGCCTGATGTAAGGCCTCCGGGTTACGCGGCCCCTGTATTTATTGCGGATAAGGCGCGCCGCCTGTCCATTCCACTGGTAGGCGGTGTGCTGCCTCTGCATTTAATGAGACCTGTCCATTCCGTTGGCAGGCGATGACCTGTCCATTCCGCTAGCAGGCGGCGACCTATCTATTCCGCAGGCGGCGTGCCTGTCCATTCCACTGGTAGGCAGCACACCCATACTACTGCGTGCTCTATGCCCATCATTGCTCGTATGTACCAAGGAAGCAGCCGCCGCGTATCAATACTACGTGGGCTATAGACATCATGGCGCCATGAGATAGCACAAACGTTACTTGCATTTAGTTGCTCCATGTATTCCTTCCATTGTGTTCCTGGGCCCACATGTCGGGGCTCAGCATCCTTGTATGTGCCTCTCTTGAACTATAAAAGGGAAGGCACACAACGTTACAAGGCAACCGAACTCAGACGCAACTCAGACACTCAATACAACACACAGTGGAGTAGAGTTTTACGCTCCGGCGGCCTGAACCACTCTAAACCCTCGTGTCCTCTTGTGTTCTTCCCGTATCCACTCAGTAGGCAAACCGCTAAGGCCCCCTCATCTTAGGATTTAGGGCGGGTGCATTCCGCCACCCGACCGGTGAATTTTCTCACCGACAGGCGGAGAGAAGGAAAGGGATGGGCCAACAATGGGCAAGGGGAGAGGCGGAGAGCACCAGGGTGAAGCGGCCACATCGGCACGTCGCTGTGGCGAGTCTGCCTTGAGACGACGATGATGAGGCAGCAACATGCGAGGGGCAGCGAGGGCAAGCGGCTGTAGGCAGTGGCAAGCGACAACAATTGTTGCATTGAGACGACGTGGTTAGCGGCGACCCTGAGGGTGGGGCGGAGGGGCAGCCGCCCTGGCCCCCAATTATATAGGATCCCGAATCTAGTTATATATTCAGTAATTAGATTATCAGACACAATAGCTTAATAGTGAAATATCGAATAATTAGCAGTCATAAAGCGTTCACAACCCGATCGTATTTAAACATATTAAAAGAACTTTTAAGATAATACTATAATATGTATATTTTTATTTATTTGTTGCTTGGTATGAATATTTTTAGATATGTGTTGAGTTTATATATTAGTACCATTTTTATATAACAATAGTTTGATGGGTCTCTATTTTAAATTTGCCCCGGGCCCCTAAAACCTCCGGTCCGCCGTTGGACGTGGTGGGACCCTGGTGACATAGTGAGGGCAGGTGGTAGTGGCACCATGGTGCCAAGGCAGGATCCCACCAATAGCTTGCCCACCAGTCGATGCGGACTATGGGGCAAAGTAGTGGCGCTGCGTGTGGAATCCCGACAACGTGATGAACTAACGAGTGACGAGAAGATAATGTGACACTGGTAGCGGACGGGTTTGGTCACCCACTACCGATCCAGTAATGATCGAAGGAGCGATCGAGCCACGAGTAGGTCGAGTAGTTAGCCGCTAGAGGAAGGAATCGAACTTGGATGGAGAGCGTGCTGAGCAATGGACTGTCGAGAAAAAGTTAGATCCAAACTAGGTTTCATTAGATTTGGTTGTACCTGCTATATAAAAGTTTTTTTTGATGTATATCTAAATCTAGAGATAATATCATATAAAAATTGAGGTGGGGCCATGGCCCCTTTGCCCACCCCTTGGATTCGCCTCTGGCTCAATGCTAATATGTTTCGAAACGAGGTGAACGGACGTTCAAATCTATAGATGTACAGCAAGCCCGGCCCGAAGCACCTTTTTTTGGCCCGGTACGAGCCTGGCCCGTTTAAAATGAGCTTGGATCGGCCAGCAAACTAGCACGAATAAGTGGACTGGACCTAAATAGAGAATTAAGCCTGGCAGGCTGGCTCGGCCCGGCCTGTTTAGCGCTTGGCCTGTTTTTACTAACCCGCGCTTTTTGGCCTGCTAAGACCATTTTCCGTGCTTACCATGCCGAGCCGAACCGAGCAGCCCGTTTGTACATCACTAATCAGATCCAGATCTGTTTGGTTTATATCTATCGACCAGTGTTCGTTTCTATACTTTTAAGCAACAATTCTCATTAACTAGTGATGTCCCAAATGCAAGGTCCATGTTCAGACTTAGCGCAAGTATGGAAGTCCATCACTAAGAATTGATGAACGTGAACATGGAGACACACTACACTACCACCATCATCACAGATCTCTCACCAACCAAATAAAATCAGGCTTGTAATTAGATGGAAAAAAACAAGTACAGATACTTTTTTTTCTCTCGGTTTCTGTAACAATAAGAACAGCATGACAAGACAAGGATTCATCCTCTGAAGAGGACTGCTCCTCTAATCAGGAAAGCACAACATGAACTGAAGAAATAAAGCTCTATCATCTTACTGCATATTTCTCTTCTCCTCGATCTCTCTAAAAGCAGACAAAACGCAAATCTCGTACGGCCTATTTGGAACGTGGAGATTTGGTTTGAATCTCACAGGTTTTAGACATAAAATAATTCTTTGTAAGTCTGTATGCTCTTTCCCCACAGTTCACGGAACAAACAGTGAATCAACACGCCATGCATTCATGCAGCTGCCTACGCTGTCCACCCATGCATGCATGTGGCTGCTTGCTTGTTATTGCATTCTATCTGTACAAGGTAGAACTGCATCGATCGATGCTCGAGTGAACTGAACTGATCTAGGTGTTGTCGTCTAACATGAGTAAAAGACTTCTTTGATCCCATCATCTGGTATCTCGACGAGCTACACCAGATCTATCCTTCAAACGTCATTTTTTCTTCATATATTTCTGCAACATGTTACATGTACAGTCTGGTAGAAGGCACTGCTCCCCCACAGTCCCTCTCTACACGTTGCATTGGCGAAAACAACAGCAGCAGCAGCAAAGGGCTCAAGCCCAACCACGTACAGCTATACATAAAGAATGGGTGTCGAACCCGGTTTGAGTCTCTAGCTAAGATCTCACACGCGGACATACCCCTCTTCTTTCCCTGCAAAATATGGAAAATTTGCAGGATCGTCCGTTGGGACTATCTTGAGGTGAGATGGTTGTCGTCCATGTAACTGGACTCCTAACAGCCAGCAGCCCTGAGGAAATTGTCGTACGGGCTCGCCGCCGGTAGCTTCAGAGACTGCTGTTGGAAGTCCTGGCCTGGCTGTGCGTTGTCGCCGTTGGGCCCGTTCATGTACTGTGGGTATCCCTGAACGCTCTCATCAGAGAATGGGTTTGTGCTCTGCGCCCCGGCCTGCTCAAAATTAGACATTTTCATTCATGTTAATACGTTGTCAAAATTAGAAATTATTGAGGGTGAATAAATGGCCTTGTGGATGGGAAGTAGTACTCCACCTGAGGCAACTGCAGGTCTTGGAAAAGGTCCAGCTCCGTCGTCTGGTTGGGCTGGCTGCCTGGCACCCCTGCAGCTTGCACGCTTTGCTGGAAGCTCATGAAGGCAGACATTTTCTGCTGTTTCCCGATCGTCAGGGCTTCGCAGTGGCTAGTCATATCCTTGAATCCAATGTCTTCCGACACTACTCCAGCCTGAGGTGCTGGTTCTGCACCAACCTGAAATAAGTGGCACGATTACAATACGAAAATTATCATGCCAAGCGAACACGAGTTGTAATGCAAGGCCATCTCAGCATGACCGTACCCCAAGGACAGATAAACCAAGGAAAAGAAAGGAAGAACAGATTTCTTGAATGAAGACCATACCGTTTCAAGGAGCTGATCGATACTCAGAAGATCTGATGCAGGTACAGAAGATGCGCGAGCTTCTGCACCTTCCGAAGCTTCCCCAAAAGCATCATGCTCATTCCCCAGGTCAATCAGCAAACCCTGCTGAAAAGAACACAAGTTTTTTTTAGCATGGAAAGTAGGAGATGCATGTACGTGTCACTGTGCCAGAATGATGTATATACCTCTTCATGGTGACCAGTCTCATGAAACCCTGAAGGATTATCAACATGCACTTCAAAGAACTGAGTGCTTGTAGGACACATGTCATCGGGAGTGAAATCACTTAGCAGTTGGCTTCTCACATTATGCAACTCCGCCTGCAGATATGGGAAAGTCGTCAGCAGCTGCATGGAACTCGGTCAAACAACGAAAACAAGATGCGGCCAGGAAGGTCAACATTACATCCATCATATTTGCAATGTTGTTCATGATTGTGGAGACTATGCATTCTCGAGATTGACTTTCTGACAGTTCTATTTCTGAGAGGGACTTCAGTGCATTAGCGTTGTCCTCTGGTGATCCATATATTTTTGAAGGATCATTTGAAGAATCCTTGACAGCTGTAAGTTTGCTCTCATCCACCAAACGAAGGAATGGATCGGCCTAAGCAAAATAGCAAAGAAATGTGAAATATAAGGCACATGCAGAGTCCTCAGGAGTCAAGATGCAACATAAGTACTTTGAAAATCAATACCACAAAACTTCAGTTTTTTTTTTAAAAAAAAGAATCAAGCAGGAGACCTGTCGATTGTATTAAAAAGAAGAAACCAAGTTTGGGCGTTACAACTAAGCAGGGACCCAAAAGGCCCCACAACAACAGAAAAGCAACAAACAACAAACTAGCAACTAAAACAACTAAAGAGAGTAGCCGGTTGGATTGGGACTTTAACTTGCAACGCTTCGTAACTCTAAACTGCTGCGCCGCTCAATAACTTCAATACTACATGTTTGTTGATCTCCATAGTAAAATGAAGATGCAATCAAACTCTAATTTGGTATATCAATAAAAAGAGGCTGCAAGTAGCAGAGTACAGACAAGAAATACAGAAAATAAGAAGATTAAGTAACAAGTTTGATTACAAGCTTAATTCTAATTCAGACCCTCAAATTGGTACCATAGTGTGTTCTTATTACTTCCCAACTAATATTATATGCCATCATTCTGTAAGGGGGTGTTTGGTTCGAAAAATCAAACTATCCAAGATGAGGTGGTGCATCATAAGCTCATTCCTCAAATTTGGTGGGATGATCCATTCCTCATGTTAGTACTAATTAACTATGAGAAATGAGATGATGATGGATCAACTCATTCAATTCCACAAACCAAACAAAAAAAATGAGTGATAAAATGATGGACTAGCTCATTACTCAAACCAAACACCCTATAAAGTCTTGTTTAGGGAGTTTCCAATCATAACCAAAAGAAGAAGAAAAAAAGGAAGACCCAGTGCCGGAGGCACCCGCATAAGTGGGGCCCTAGGAAGGGATAAAGCAAGGAAAGACATTCCTCCGCAAATGCGGAGAGGCTGCTTCGAACACACGACCTAATGACTCAGTGAGACAACTCTCATCACTGCACCGGGCATATCCTTCTACCATATCAAAAGAAATGCAGATAAATAAAAAGAGGCTTCAAATTTTGATCTTACATACCGCACGATCATTGATCATTTGTTTACAGATTGGAATGAGTGGCAACACATTGTAAGCTCTTGACGAGAAAATAATCATGGCTGTCGACAGAGTAAACAATGACCGACGCCGAGACGGTTGTAATGAATCTGCAAGGTTAACAAAATCAAAACCACATTTAAGTATATGTAACTTCTGTGCCATCTTGTACGATATGAAGCCTATTTATAACAAGTTACATTATAAGGTACACTGAATTCTTATTGACTTGTAACACTTTAAAGGGAATTTGACTGTATCACCTGCTTCAGTGAGCGCATAGCTCCTCAAAGAAAATGCAACCTGAAAACTCTGGGTAAGAGCCTCAAAAGTTGATGCCTGGAAGAGGAAAGGGAGAAAACATCAGCAAGTAGGACCTAACAGTTGGCATTCTCTCTCTCCCTCCCTAAGGCCCTTCCTTATGTTTTTGTTCAGGAAAAGCAATAGTTCACTAGATGAAACAGGAGGAATTCACGTAAGAGCTGCTTATGACTTATGAATGGGCTTAGGCAACATAGTACGTATTGAAAATAAGAGGTAGCAGAACACTTAATTCAGACATCATGAACCATATAGACTATAGATAGAGTAATAGAAGCTCGTGAAAATATATGGTTCCTGGAATATGGGGTTAGTTCCACCAAATTCTAATGATCTCTAAAAAAATTCTTAGTTTATAGAAGATCATGATTTGTTGCTCACAGTGTTGTCTAAACTAGTTCCTAGAACATTTGTTTAGGATCAAGGCGCAGTTAGTACTAGCCAACGAGAACCGAAGGGACCTATTGGGAGGTGAGGAATAGGGTGGTCCATCATCTTCTCACTGCTCATTTTTTTGTTGATTTGTTGAATGGAATGAGTTCATCCATCCAAACCACATCCCTCACAAACACATAATAATTAGTATATAAGCATGAGGGCCCCAAATTTGCACAGACATCTTCTAACTTTAAAATTTGTGGTACATATTCAAAAACTGGTCTTTATCAGCATATCTAATCAAGACAAACTTCTGGTGTATCATTGATTTTAGGAGTGCTATAAAGAAAGCTACCATATAGTTTGTAAAGATTTGGAGGGATAAAACGCAAGATTTACAAGATCCCTTTTGTTCCCTTCTCCCAAAACATTTTTGGGTCCAAACAGAACTTGCAATCCTACACAATACCCGGACACCTCAGCTCCACAAGTATATGTTGGACTGGGTGACAATTGAATAATTACCAGGCTCCTCCCTTATAAGCAGGTATTGCTGTCAAGGAAAAGAACACCACATAGAAGGTGGGATTACCTTGGATCCAGAGAACAATAGAAGCAAACTGTAAGTATGAGCAATGGCTTCATAGTTCACAGGAGTATTTTCAGGGGATGTTGCTTGAGCCCAAATGGATGATAGCAAAAGTGTGATCTGACGGGCGCTCAGCTTCACCAACACTGATTCCTGAATGCATTAAGCATAGTGCGCAAACAATTATTCATGATAAGAAATCTTTTGCTCAAATGTAGCTAATTATTACTTCATACATTTGGAATAGAATCGATTATACCGTTTCCTCGTCTGATTTCTGTGGGGAAATTTGGTCTTCCTTTACAGACACAGAAGATGCTCTCGAAGACATTGAAGGACCTCTCAGAGATATTGAAGGAGCTCTGATAGCTACTGAAGGAGCTCTCATGGCCATTGAAGGGCCTCTTTTCATGGAAAAATTAGAAATTCTCATGCTACTACGTCGGCTTTGAGACACATGAAGGTTTTGACTCTTTGGTTGTCCGGTCCCTTCACCAACGCTATGCAAACTATTGTCCTTGCTTTCTCCTTGTGAATTTTCTGAGTACTTGTCCTTTTTCATCTTGTCAAAGATAGCAGCCGAAGAAGAAAACACAGAAACGGCCCTAGAGAGTGTCCTCTGCATGTCATGTTTCTTTACCTGGCCTGAGGGACTGGCTTGAATCGAAGGTGAAACAGAAGATGGGACTAAGACAATAGCAAATATGCGGTGTGCAGCAACACGAGCTTCATGGTCGGGGTGGATCATTGTTAACAGCAACTGATGAAACAGAGCTTCAGGAAACACCTGGCATCAAGTACAGAAGATCAGTTTCAAACCAAAAGAAAGTAATGTTGTCTGGGATTAATTTTAACATTTCAATTCATTTATTCTAACAGCATACCTTATTCTGATATTGCAAATTTGGCACGGAAGCAATTATTTGAGCCGTGCGATAAACAGCAGCTGCAGTTGATCTAGCTACAACAGGAGTGCTCGCAATGTTTTCTAGCATAACAGCCATCATGTCAAGAACTGGCCCAGCATCAGACACCTGATCAACACAACAAAGTCTTGATAAGCCTTATATGCATTGTGTGTAGATCATATGAAACTAATCAACATATTATACAGACCAAACTGCAAGGAGGACTGGAGGAATCAGTTAAAAAAACAGATTTACTGCAGTAGCACCATTATATTGTGCATGAAGGTAACATAAAATTTCAAGTGAGAAAATGGCAAATGCACCTTCTTTGACAGCTGAACTAGGCATTCATCTATGCCCTTCCGGAATTTTTCGTTCCATTTTACTAATTCCATATCTTTGCTGCCAAGAGTAATATGGAATGTCCTTTTCAAATGCCTCACAAGGTCACTTATGGCACCTACAGTTGCTGGTGAAGCGATAGCACTGGATTGTTCTGCAAGGGTAGCTGCCACCTCCACGATGCTAAGCTGCATGTCTGGCTGCTTCAACATTGTCTTGTGCTCAATATGTTTTATCAGAAGTGATAACATTAAATGCATATTTTGTCCTACAGAAATCGTTTCAACATAATCAACCACATTACCCATAGAGAATATATAAGACTCAGCAACTATAATGCAAAAGTACCTGAGCTTTCTACTAAAAGTTGCATGTCCAACAAGACACACAAAGCAAGTCCATTTTCTGATAACCATGAACTATTGTTACCAAAGTACCGAAACAAGCATTCCAAGATGCGGCGGAATGTGGTTGCCTCCCTAGAAAGCTTGGCCATATTGTGCACACAGATTCTGGACCAAACCTTAGGATCCCTAACATCTTCCCTGCAGCACAGGAGTATGTTTAAGAACCACTTGCTTGGTGTATATGAAGAAAAGACAAAGTCGATAAAAGAGTAAAAGTAAAATTATATTACTCTGGCAGGTTGATTCCTCCTTTGGCATTAACTATGTTCTCCCAAGAGGGGGCCGGAGTGATAATGAAAGGGGAAGGCGGGTGCTCAGCCTTCTGGTCTTCCTGCACCAACTGGTTGTCAGCATCATTGGTACTTTGATCATCATTTTGCATCTTCTGAGGTTTGTAGTTTTCCAGTACAACTTGAACAACCTAAAAGATACAATAGAAAAAACAAGAGCTGATGAAACGTTTGTGGCTCCAATCTGCTTGCAAAAGTGATAGTTTGATAGTAACCAAATGAACATAAGCATGTAACCTTCCTTGCAGTGCCAAATAATGTTTCTTATTTAGATGTAATCTCAATATGGACAGGCACATATTAAACAGGAAAGTAACACACGAAAAAAAGGCTCCCTTTCATATTACTTACATTGTCAAACTCTGACGAGATATGAGAAAGCTCCCCCATAAACCAGATCTGCTCAACGAGAAAACTACATGATATTATGACTGCCAAAGATATTTTTGTTTGAAAAAGTTAAATACTCAGTGGTTATGGCAGAATAGAACAATAAGAAAAGCAGCAATCTTTAAGAAGATGTCATGCATACACTGAAATATTTTATGAAAAGATATTTAAGTTCTAGATAGCTACTCCCTCCAGTCAAAAACAAATCATGTCATCAACATGCCGATGTCCAAAACTACATGCATGTGTGACTGGAGGGAGTATGAGAAGTTACAACAATACAGAATCCACCTCCGTCGAACTACATGTGGTCATGTTTAATTAATAAAGCAGAAATAGGAGCGAAAAGTTGCATCAAATAGGGTTTGAACTTGAGTTAAATAGGCATACATCCAAACTCACACAACTGAGTTAGGTTTAGTTTCATAACTTATGCATATAAGTTATGCATATGAAATTAGTCAACACACGAGTACTTATTGGCTTATTGCCTTTGAGATTTCATTGCTTGCATCATAAGATATTATGTAAACTGTGAATTAGAGTTATGCTGGAAGAATGCTTTAACTTCCTCTTGGAAATATGAGTATAGCAGCTCTCTTACACTGAGTTTTTTCTTATTAATTTATCCAGAACTTTTAGAAAGCCATGCTAACATATGACATCAGTTTGATATGGCGCAATCACAGAACTTACCATAGCTGAAAGAGATTGCAGGGCTGCCGCTCGTAGGGCACTTGCCCTCTCATCTTCTCCTACTTCTTGGGCTATTTCACACAGCCTTGGGACCAGCCCTTCCAAATTGAACTGATATGTACCATCCACCTGGAATAGACAGACTCAAGATCACCAATAATGGGACATACCTACATAAACTTAATCCTGCTAACGGGTATTGGCATCTATCCATTAGGAATACCTGATTGACAGTAAAATCAAACAAGGTTTCACACCCAACGATGCGCAAATCATCCTGCCTC
Organism: Zea luxurians; assembly: GCA_029449295.1. Lineage (NCBI taxonomy): Eukaryota > Viridiplantae > Streptophyta > Magnoliopsida > Poales > Poaceae > Zea > Zea luxurians. Next base: position 44,915,677 of record JAOPSE010000005.1, on the reverse strand, counting down.
TTTTGGTCTAAAAGAGTGTGCACAATGCTTAATAGGCTACTTGCAAACAGAGGCCTGAATTAAGAAAATAACAATTTCATTTGTAACCAGCAAAGGTAATAACAAAGTGAAAGAAGTATCCGTTGCAAACCAAATGAAAATATTAACTTCACAGAATCCAGGGCTATATGAGCAAGAGAAACTTGAAAAGAAGACTCACATCTGTTCTTTACAGGAAACCGACAGTCTGCGATATATCAACATCACCACTTTTGCAAAGCCGTACTGCTCACTTCTTAAGTCCCGGTAAATGTGCTGCTCCAAGTAAACTGTGATCTGCTCAGATATCAACATGCATAAGACAGCAAGCTTACAGAGCCTGAATTTGCTTAAGAGGCAATCATGCCTGACAATATATTTAACAAGGACTACTACTCTGAAATGAGGGCACCAAGGAGACAAGGGAACTATACTGAAAACATTAAGTTAGAGGCCTAGAACAATGATCCATGAGGCATCTCCAGTTTCAAGATAAGTTACACTACTCGATCCTCGATTGCATTTATAATCAGTACTATAGAAGCTACAAAGCTAGCAAACTGTATTCTAAAGGGTCGTCTAAGTTTAGCAGCAAGATCAATTCGCTCAAAAGGTCAGAACCTCCACACCTGGCATGGAAACAACGAAATTCCAATGAGGAAGCAAGGGGAGTGAACCTTTGGCACTCGAAGAGGGTTTTTCGAAGCGTACTCGCACAACTTCCCAATCCTTCTCTCGTTAGGCTCTTCATCCTGCAACCGAAACAAACATGCTCATTAAATAAATAAATCCGCAACACAGTTCAAGCGTCAACATGCTCATATTCGACAAAGGGGAAAAAAACGGACACAGCACGTCCCGACCTGTGTTTTGGGGAAGATTTCAGCAAGGATCTTCTTGTACCGCTTCACGGGCATCCGGGACCGTGTTGTGAGCCCGGGGCAGAAATAGCATAGTGATACAGCCATCCTATACTTCTACGTTAACAATTGAAGAGCCGTGTCTGTCAGTGAGAATGGCATCGGTAAGAAACACCTCGTGATCCAGAGATTACAACAATGAAAACAATATTGGGTTGATCAAAGTGTGTGTGTGGGTGTGGGTGGGGGGTATTCAAATGGATTTCGGGTGAGATTGTGAAAACTGAACCAGGGATTTCAACTGAAGCCAACCGCAAACAAATGAAGCTACAGACTAGAACTGAAAACATCCAGAGGTTTGCAAAACCGATACCCATTAACCAGCATTCGACGATCAATCAGCATCGACCCAAAAGGAAATCAATAAATGAGGACACGATCGATCACCCGCACACCCCAGCGATCCCGATCATTAGCGCACACGCCAGAACCGACACAACGGCGTGTGAACGTGGGATAGAATGTGAGCATTACATTTCTACGTGGCGCCTGCCGGCCGGCGAGTTGGTCGGTCGGGTCGAGCTGCCGTGGCAGCGGGGGTCAGGCGGGGCCGGATCGGGGGAATGCGGGACGCCTGCGTCCGCGCCGGTGATCGTCCTCCGCTCCTCCGCCTCCGACCTGGAGAGACGCGACGCGCGTCGAGGTGAGGAATGGGGCGGTGGAGGTGGGGCGGGCGGGGAGGGACGGAGAAAGGCACGCACGCGCGCACGCCCCCACGGTTATTCGCGACGCGGCTTTGCCCTCGGTGGCGCGGTGACAGCGGGGGTTGGGTGGAGGGGAGGGGAGGTGGTGGTGGACTGGTGGCGTCCCGCCGTCCGCTCGTGCGTGCGGCCCGGCCGGGGCTCCAGGACCGCCGGGCGCGACTTCCGCCATCCTCGGCGGCGAGGCAGGCATCAGGCCCGCCCTCCAGATTTAGGCAGGAACCCGTGCCAGTTTGCGCTCGCCAGCAGGACGTCAGTTGCCACTTGCCAACAGGACGGCAGCATGGTTTTGCCTAGAGCATTTCAGAGGCCCTAAACAAGTTATGTATTTTGAAATACAGGGACTGAGGCCATAGAACACCTTCCAACTGCGACACTTTTTAATAAAACTAGAATATGTGGCGCTCTTACGGGCGTCCTATCCAAATAACTGGGTGTTCTACAAAAATTTAATTAACCATTTTTATAATAGACTTGAACAGGAATAAAAATATGCATAAATCCAAAGCTAATAAATGCATCTTTAGGTGATGAAGAATGCATGAGTGACACCTTTGAATGATTTTCACCAAGCCATGCATCAAAGCATGTATGGCTATGGTACAAACGAATATGAGAGGATATAAAAAAGTTCTTGCAACAATAATGCAATGCTGAAACAGAAAAAAACAAGAAAAAAGTAGGAAACCGAAACTTTGTTGTCTTTCAGTTGCCATTTTACCATTCCCTCGTATTGCAGGTGTTCCTGTCTTAACTATCTTATAGTTATAATTGCAACTACCTAACAGGTCGTCCAATCTAGTGTGATGCCCGACATGTTCAAGGGCACCTATGAGGCTATCACAAAAGGCAACCCAATGTGGAACCAATTTACTGTCCCAGAAACGTCACTCTATTCATGGGACTCCAAATCCACTTACATTCATGAGCCCAAAAACTTCAAGGACATGACCACATCTATTGTCATACAGTAGGTACCTTCTGTATTTGAACCCGTCTATGTGCATGTACCAATAGAGTTGACTTGAGCACACAGAGGCACAAAACCCGAGCAAGGGGAAACAAACATCATTTTAGTTGTTTCAGTCCCGCAGACAAGAGAATGGAATCCTATGTGTATACAGTCAAGTAAAGCTCTAATAGGTGAATACAATCAGTATCTTCTCACTCGTATGCAAATTTTTTAGTCGTATTTGCTACTGTCCAGTAAACAATTCAGATACCATGTGTAAATCTCGAACCTTCTGTGAGTTTGGTTGAAACTCAACTTAGCTAACTTTCAACAATGTTATTCCTTTTCTTTTTTTCAAATTCTGTTTTATAATGTAACAAACACAGCCCCACAAAAAGAGAACATATATACATTTTGCGAGATACAGAGTGCAGTACCAAGTGTAGCCTTTGAACTATAACCAGAAAAACTCTAATACTATCCCCCTCTATCTTTGACCAACAGTTTTAAGAATCCTTAGTTCCACAACATATAAACTATATATTAATAAGTATTTTGGGATCTAAAAACATAAATATATATAGTTTTGTTCTAAAAAATCAGTAATCAAAGATATAAATATTTGCATGAAATTAACATGCCCACTAAACACCTCTTCCCTAATAGTAACATCCATCTCCTCCACCACACACCTGGAGACCGACATTGCTGCAACCCTCTGAGGATGAGTGCAGGCAACCATGAACGAAAAGGCCACCACCAACTCCAGATAACCAGAGATGTTCCTGACAAGAAAAAATAATCATTAATAAGAAAAGAAGCAATTATCAGGAATAAGTTCAACTCAAACCACAGGAAATGCACTTTTACCAGGGAAAACCTCGCACCTAGAATACAAGTTACTAAACACAAGCTATATATAAGAAAAAATGGTGCTGGACACAATAGATTGTCTTGATAAAAAGATAGAATAGTTTACAGGAGCTATGCCCTGACTTGCACTGTGAGTGAAGCAAAGAGCTATTGAAATTCGTTTGATGTTGCTCCCACAACAGCTTGTGCAATCAGTTACAGGAAATAGAAAAAAAATAGCTTGATAAAAGAGGAAAGCAGAGAGCTCTTACTTCTTTTTAGATTTAAATCACTTTCTAGCTGAATATTAATAAAATCATACATCTTCTCCCAGGAAAAAATGATTAGACTGATAAAATATTCACATAAACCATAAAAAAGATCTTTACAGTTCCAAAATGGACATCTAAAAAAACTTTATAGCAGAAACAAAAGAAATAAGAAAACCATGTAGAGCAGTTGTTCCTTTTGTTTTGAGTTAAAGAACAAATTCATGCCTTTGCTACTGAGGGTCATTATCCTAGTGTGCATTGTTAGCGTCATTATCCTAGTGTGCATTGTTAAATCATGAATACGTATGAAACTGAAATAATAGAAGGACACATTTTCTAGAATTGTAACATAGAAGGATTTGGTTGTGATCAAATCTTGGTTCCTTTTTCCATGCCAGCTTGTTTCTTCTCCAAATACCTTTTACACCTCATGTTCTTCATGGTTAACAGTAAATACAGAATTCCTAATTGACTGATATTTTCCAAATTGTAAGTCTGAGATATTAGTAACCAGAAGTTACCTCCAAAATAAGACCTTTAAGCAAAGTCAATAATAAATTTCCAAAGCTTACCTATTTACTCTCTATGTTGAAAAACCTTGCATACAAATGTTTGCAAGCAAAAAAAATCTATCTACCATTCCTTACGGGGAGAGGAAAACACATCCCATAAATACAAAATTTTAAGTAAACGCTGAATGTCTGAGCCTCAATTGAGGCGAATCTAGGTGTATATTTGCTTTTTAATGAAAATAAATCCACCAGTTCTAAATTGGTATAGATTCAAGAAAAATACTCCAAAAGCTCCCCTTTTAAATTCCGACAAATGCTCAGCTCTTTCACAAGGAAATGAGGTAACAATATATATATATAGAGAGAGAGAGAGAGAGAGAAAGAGAGAGAGAGTTTTTCAAGGATGCAGTGGAATCACAAATCTCTCTGCGCTTGTAGTTTATGCCACTAATAGGGTCAGTGGACTTTGATGCCAATCGTTCATAGCTAAATGTCACCTGGCCTCCATTTTTTGGCAGTTTGTTTCTGTGAGACAACAGGCTCTGTTTGGACATGTTTATCAGTCCGTTTTTCTAATTGATGAGGAGAAGTAGAAGCTAATTCAGTCTTGTCTGCATCTGCATCAAGTGAAGGTGTCATCAAACTTTGGCAATAGGAAAAAACGGTTTTGCTGGCAGTGGAAAGTCACACCATTCTGGTGCATGCCATTTATAAGTTGTACCATGTACATAGCTACTATCATGTTGATACATGGCAACATTTCTCATATGGCCATAAACCAAACGTCTTCCCTGCAAAGGACCAAACACTTCTTGACATTGCAACACCTTTTGGAATCTTCGAAATTCCCCAGAGCCTGAGGTATGGTAAGAAAACCTAGAGATTCTAGTTGGAGATCTAACACCAAGTCTTAGATCCCTAAGATATTCTTACTCATGTTACTATGCTCATCACGGTACTACAAACTTGATGCTTTAGTTGTCTGAGAAGCAAAAATAGCAGTACCATCATGGGTTTTGAAACCCAAAAAATCTTGATATTGCAAGACTTTTGTGGAATCAGGTAGATCACACAAAATCTGAAGAAACACTTCCATTTGCAAAAATAGCACATGAGGAAAAAACGGTGATACAGGAGAGGAACAACACCGAAGGAGAGAGAGGGAGAGGGGAGGGGTGCTGCCCACCCGCACCTGGTCTCGAAGCGGCGAAGCGGGGCGGAGCCGGAGCTGTTATCGACGAGCTCGACGACGAGGCTGGTTGGCCGCCACGAGAATCGCGAGTGCCACAGCGAGGTGTGCCGAGGCCATGAGCGCCACACGAGCTACAAAGAGGAAGACCATGAGGCGCTTGCCGATGAGCAGCGCTGCTATTGGCGACGGGGACGTGGAGGCGATGGCGCGCGCGAACCCGACCCAGCACTGGCGACGATGTCGAGGTCGGGAGGAGGAGGCAGCGACGTGGAGGGAGGGACGGTGCGGGAATCTAGATGGGTGATGGTTGTGGGTCCGAGTCGGAAAGGGAAGGGCAGACCGCGGACATGACGAATGTCTCCATTGAATCGAAGAAAAATTCGTGTCCGAAGCACGGGTACGCGTCGGCACGCGCGCGGCCAGGAGCCAGCGAAGTGCTGGGAGGCGCCGAACTCGGGTCGAGTTTTAAGACTTTAGATTCATTAAATAATTATAAGTTTTGATCTGTCAGATACTAAATATAATATTTTATATGTTGAAGCACTATCCTTATTTTTATTAATTTTAAACTATTTATTTTTAATAAGGTGATTTATTTCTTAAATAGTATTTAAGGCCTAGCTGGTGGAGTAAAAAAATTGAGGCTCTAAATATTATAACTACGATCTTATTTTAATTTTTAGGGCTCTATTTTTTAGTTTCTTGTTGGAGATGCTCTTAGAACCAGGTGCCAAAAACAATCTTTTCATCGGTCTTTTAGGTTTTAACTATACTACTAGTACTATTTTCTGTACATTTCAAAAAAATACTACTAGTTATGTGTCATACTCTTATTACTGTTTCTATATAGAGACATGGGCTTACAATAGCTGGACCGATTTTTTTGTTTTTAACCTTTTTTGTGACAGAAATTTACAGTTAGACCCCTGGATGACTTATTTCAGGATTTGGACCCGAAGCTCGGTGCCACAGGCTATGGCGCCGAGCTCTGACGTGGCCTAGGCGTCCAGGGCTGACGTGGCGCCACGTGGCTCCCTAGCTCGATGCCACAGATCTTGGCGCCGAGCTAGGAGTTAAGGATCGGTCGCCGACCTTCTCTCCCACCTTTCTCACCACTCACTCAACCGCTCGCGTCGCTGTCCCGACACCACCCTCATCGTGGTTCCGCCCCACCGCCCCCGCGCCTCCACAGCCCTCCCCGTCGACCGCCCTCGTCGCGGTGCCACCCCCAGCACTCCACAGCAACGGTCGTCGCGTCTACATCGCCGACCGCCACGCCTCCACGCCACCGGCCGGCTCACACACGCCGAAGCCGCGCCGCCGCCCGGCCCCCTTGGAAGGTATTTTTTTGTTTTTTTAAGTTAATCTTACCATATTCGGACCATATATGGTTTAGCATATTGTTTAGCATAAATAGTTTAACTTAATATTAGTCCTTGTTGTATAAGTTAGTAAGCCTTATTGTTTTGCACATATTGTTTAACTTAACATTAATCCTAAACTTACCATATATAGTTTGGCATATGGTTTAGCACATTGTTTATCATATGGTTAGCATATTGTTATATTATGTTGTTATCGTATATTTTTTTTGTGTTGGTTAGTGTGTATGGCAGCCATCGTGTTGTTGTGTTTTTGCAGGTTCTAGAAACCTCACTGTATATGGGAGGTGCTGCCGAATTTTTTACTGATAGTACTATTTTATTTTGTACATAGGTGTCCTTCTGACTCGACCTTCGCCACTGTTAGCTTGACTCGTTTGCGATCTCAGGTATACATTGTTTACGTGCATTATTCATATATTATGTACTTATGTTTGTTGTGATCATTTAATAGTTACTATATAGTTATTATTAGTTAATAAGTAGTTATTACTTATTTATTACTTAGTGAGTATGTAGGCATGAGTATTTAGGTATTATTGAGTTAGTAATTGAAAGGGAAATGGACTTAACCATTTCCTATAATCGATTTTGGTGGTTAATGTCCAACACAAACCATGTGGACTAACTAGTTTGTCTAGATATCATTTATCACAGGTGCATAAGGTTCAACACAAACCAAGAACGAAATTCAGTTAGGGACTCAATCAAAAATTGGAGCAAGACTTAGTATGTTGATTTTTGGCGCACCGGACACTGTCTGGTGCACCATGCCAGACGCCCTTCGAACAAGCCACTCTAGGGAATTCAGAGGCGTGCTCCGCTATAATTCACCAAACTGTCTGGTGAGCCAGCGGAGCAACGATTCCATGCGCGCCAACGGTCGACTGCAAAACGCTACAGTGCGGAACAGTGCCGCGACAAAAGTCAGAGGTCACCGAACTCTCCGATGCAGCAAAAAGACAAACGTCTCCAAACGGTCAACTGCTCCAAACCCTAACGGACGCGTTGAGGTGGCACGCACCGGACAGTGAACAGTGACTGTCCGATGCGCCACCGGACTGTCCGGTGCGCCCATCGCCAGCAACAGCTAGAAAGTGGTTGGGGGCTATAAATACCCCCAACCACCTCATTCAAAGCCATCCAAGTTTTTAGAAGTTCACATTTAATATAAGAGCTATAGCATTCACACCAAGACACAATTCCAAAGATCAAATCCTCTCCAAGTCCCAAATTCATCCCAACCACCTCATTCAAAGCCATCCAAGCCTTCTGAAATATTCATTCATTGCAAGAGAAAAGTCCAACACTCCAAGACACAATCAAAGCAATCAATCCACTCAAAGTTCCCAAAATCAACGCTAGTGCTTAAGGACTTGTGATAGGATATTTTGTGTTCTTTTGTTGCTCTTGTCGCTTGGATTACCTTCTTCCTTTCTCATTCCATTTCTCAAAGTGCTTTGTAAAGCTAAGAAAGAGACACTAAGTGTGTGGTGGTCCTTGTGGGTCTTAGTGACCCGTGTGATTAAGGGAAGGCTCACTCGGTCTAAGTGACCGTTTAAGAGAGAGGGAAAGGATTGAAATAGACCTGGCCTTTGTGGCCTCCTCAACCGGGATTAGGTTCTTTGGAACCGAATCTCAGTAAAACAAATCACCGTGTCTACTCGCTTTGATTCTCGCTTGATTTGTTTGCCCTCTTTCCTCTCTCTAACGTTTCCTTGCTAGTATTAATTTAAGTTTGCTCCCATACGTCATCCGCATCCTTTGAGCAACTCTTAGCAAGAGAAACATTCTTTCGGACTTGAATTTAATTCTAACTCTAACCCTGGACCTAGTGTGTGTTTAAAGTTTATAAATTTCAGGTTCGCCTATTCACCTCCCTCTAGGTAACTTTCAATTGGTATCAGAGCCAGTGCTTCATTAAGAGTCTAACCAACTCGAAGTGATGTCTGTAGATCACGCCAAGAGGGAGATCATGACCGGCGACAAGCCCGCGGGCTCGAGGAAACTCTCTCAAGAGAGTCCGGCAACAAGTACAAGGAGGAATCCTCTTCCTCCATCAAGTCACATCGGAGGGTGACTAGAAGAAGAATAAAATGAAGAAGGTGGTCTACTACGAGACCAACTCTTCATCACCCTCCACGTCCGGCACTGAGTCATCCACTACTTCTAAGCGCCATGAGCACAAGAAGTATAGTAAGATGCCCCTACGCTATCCCCGTATTTCAAAGCGTGCTCCATTACTTTCAGTACCCCTAGGCAAACCACCATATTTTGATGGTGAAGATTATTGCATATGGAGTGATAAAATGAGGCATCATCTAACCTCACTCCACAAAAGTATTTGGGATACTGTTGAATTTGGAGCGCAGGCACCTCAAGTAGGGGACGAGGACTACGACTCGGATAAGTGAAAGGGAAATGTGCCCTGGGGCTATTTCTATAATGTTTTGGTGATTAAGTGTCCAACACATAGTAAGTGAGTTGCTATGTGCCAAACAAACAAAAAGTGCAAATCATATAACAAGGTATGTTTCTAGACTTAGTAATTGGTTTTTGTATACTAATATATTTATCTAAGTGTTAGAAACAGACTAAAGAAGAAAAGGAAAAGACTTGGCTCTGTGCAGCCAACTCCAGCTCGGCTTGGCACACCGGACTGTCCAGTGGTGCACCGGACAGTGTCTGGTGTGCCAGGCTGGTCCAAGGTGAACTGGCCACTCTCGGGCTCGACGACGGCGTACGACTATAATTCACCGAACCGTCCGGTGGTGCACCGGACTATCCGGTGAGTCGTCCGCGGCGAACTCGTCGCTCTCGGGAAAAGGATTCGCGGCATACGGCTATAATTCACCGAACTGTCCGGTGGTGCACTGGACTATCCGGTGAGCCAACGGTCGCCTGCGCCAACGATCGGCCGCGCAATCTTCACTCGACATGTGGACTGCTCCAACAGTTGGCTGGTGCACCGGACTGTTCGGTGTGCACTAGACAGTGTCCGGTGCGCCAATCAGGCTAGGGGAGCAACAGTCGGATATGCCAATTTTGGAAGGAGATCAAGTACCAGACCGTCTATAGGACCTGTCCGATGGCGCACCAGACTGTCCGGTGCGCCACTCGACAGAAGGCAAGGATAGCCTTCCATGTTGATCTTCAACGGCTCCTAGCTGCTTTGGGGCTATAAAAGGGACCCCTAGGCACATGGAGGAAAAAACCAAGCATTCACTAAGCATCCTAAGACTCCAAGACTCCAACTTCACGCATTCGATTCTTTGTGATAGTGATTTGAGCTCTATTTGAGTTGTGAACTCCGTGCGTTGTGTTTTGAGCTCAAGTCGTGACTTGTGTGCATGGTTGTGCTACGTATTTGAGTCTTGTGTGTGTTGCTCTTCCCAACCTTACTCTTGTGCGTTCTTTGTGATCAATATTGTAAGGGCGAGAGGCTCCAACTTGTAGAGATTCCTCGCAAACGGGAAGAAAACTATAAGGAAGAAATCTGTGGTATTCAAGTTGATCATTGGATCACTTGAAAGGGGTTGAGTGCAACCCTCGTCCATTGGGACGCCACAACGTGGAAGTAGGCAAGTGTTACTTGGCTGAACCACGGGATAAAATCGCGTGTCTCTTGTGATTGCTCTCTCTGTGATTATTTGTGTTCGCAAGAGCTAGCCTCATAGACTTGATTAACTTGTGCTAATATCTCTTTAATCAAGCTTGTTGGAATTTAGTGTTGAATTTTACAGGATCACCTATTCACCCCCCTCTAGGTGCTCTTAATTGGTATCAGAGCCGTACTCTTCATCTAAGGGACTAATCGCCCGAAGAGATGGATCCTAAGGGAAAGGGGATGGTGGTCAACGACAAGGAAAAGGAGTCCCTCTTCAATGAGCCAAGGGACGACAAGCCCACTGACTTAGGCTCGAGTCACAAGAAGAAGGACGGGAAGAAGAAGAGGCGCATCAAGAAGATCATCTACTACGACAGTGATGCATCTTATTCTTCACTAAGAGACGACGACGATGATGATTCTTCATCAAAGAAAAAGACGGTTAATCAAAACTATTCCTTTGATTATTTCCGTATTCCTTACAATTCAAATGGCCATTTACTTTCTATTCCTCTTAGAAAACCCCCACACTTTGATGGAGAGGATTACTCATTTTGGAGTCATAAAATGCGTAGTCATCTATTTTCTCTCCATCCTAGCATTTGGGAAATTGTGGAAAATGGAATGCATTTCGATAGTACCGATAACCTTGTGATGATAAATGAACAAATTCATAAGAATGCACAAGCTACCACTGTTTTGCTAGCATCTTTGTGCAGGGATGAATATAACAAGGTAAGCGGCTTGGACAACGCCAAGCAAATCTGAACACCCTCAAGATATCTCATGAGGGAAACGACGCCACCATGATCACCAAAATGGAGTTGGTGGAAGACGAGCTGAGGAGATTTGCGAATCAGGGGAGAGGAGCCAACGCAAACCTTCAACAGGCTCAAGACACTGGTCAACAAAATACGAAGCTACGGAAGCACAAGATGGACGGATCATGATGTCGTCCGACTCATGCTAAGGTCATTTACTGTAATTGACCCCCATCTTGTCAATCTTATTTGCGAAAACCCTAGGTACACTAAGAAGACGCCTGAGGAGATCCTCGAAAAATTTGTGAGCGAGCGCATGATGGTAAAGGAGGCTCGATACATGGACGATGCACTTAACAGTCCACTACCCGTCTATGAGCCATATCCCGTTGCTCTCAAAGCAACCAGCAGCAGGGAGGCGCTACCAAGCAAGGTAGCACAAGTAGAAGCTGCCGGGCTAAATGAAGATGAGACGATGCTTATCATCAAGCGCTTCAAGACCGCACTTAAAGGACACAAGGAGTACCCCAACAAGAATAAAACAAGGGGAAAGCGCTCCTGCTTCAAATGCGGTAAGACTGGTCATTTTATTGCTCAATGTCCCAATAATGAAAATGACCAGGGACAAGAAAGGCATGAGAAGAAGGAGAAGAAGAAAAGCTATAGGAAGGCGAAAGGCGAGGCTCATCTTGGAAAAGAATGGGATTCCAACTGCTCCTCATCCGACTCCGACGATGAGGGACTGGCGGCCTTGGCTTTCGACAAGTCGTCGCTCTTCCCCAATGAATGCCACATTTGCCTCATGGCCATGGAAAAGAAGGTAAGTGTTCGAGATTCCCCTAAGTACTCTACTTCTAGTGATGAGGATTCCTCCGATTATGAAGTAGATTACTCTAGTTTATTTAAAGGATTAGATAGAGCCAAAGTAGAAAAAAATAATGAATTAATTGATGCTCTAAATAAAAAGGATAGATTGCTAGAGAAGCAAGAAGATATTTTGTATGAAGAGCATGACAAATTTATTAGTGTTCAAAAATCTCTTGCCTTAGAAATTAAGAGAAATGAAATGTTATCCTCTGAATTATCTGTTTCCATGAATCGGTCTCTAGTTTAAAGAATTTAAAAGATGAATTAAATGCTAAGGTAGAGGAGGCAAATGCAGCTAGGTCTTGTGTAGAACATGTAGTTATTTGCAATAGATGCAAGGACTTTGATGTTAATGCTTGTGATGAACATCTTGTTGCTATTACTAAATTGAATGATGAGGTGGCAAGTCTTAATGCTCAACTTAAGACTTGCAAAAACGATTTTGATAAATTAAAGTTTGCTAGGGATGCCTACACTGTTGGTAGACACCCCTGAATTAAGGATGGACTTAGTTTTCTAAGGGAAACCAAGAACTTAACAAGCCAAAAGGCTCCCATTCTCACCAAGGAGAAAGGGAAGGCGCCTATGGCTAGTAGTACTCAAAGGAATCATGCTTTCATTTATAATAGGAAAATTGCTAGTCATTCTAATTATAATAGGAATTATGATCATGATGCTTTTGATTCACATGTTATGTTTGCCTCTAGTTCTACTTTTGTCCACGGTAGAAGTAGGCCTAGGAGAAATCATGTTGTGCATCATGTGCCTAGGAAAGTGTGTAATGAATCTACTACTATTTTCCATGCTTGCAATACTTCTTTTGTTCTCTCATGTAAGAATGCAAAAGTAGTGGCTAGGAAATTGGGATCCAAATGCAAGGGAGACAAGACTTGCATATGGGTTCCAAAGACTATTTTGACTAACCTTGTAGGACCCAACAAGAGTTGGGTACCTAAAACCCAAGCTTAAATTGCCTTGCAGGTTTATGTATCCGGGGGATATAGCTAGATAAACGACAGCGGATGCACAAACCACATGATGGGGAGAAGAAGATGTTCACCTCCTACGTCAAGAACAAGGATTCCCAGGATACGATTATTTTTGGAGATGGGAACCAAGGCAAGGTCAAAGGTTTGGGAAAGATAGCCATCACAAGCGAGCACTCTATTTCAAATGTATTTTTAGTAGAGTCATTAGGATACAACCTCCTGTCTGTAAGTCAATTGTGCCACATGGGCTACAATTGTTTGTTTACAAATGTTGATGTATCTTTCTTTAGAAGGAGTGATGGTTCATTAGCGTTTAAGGGTGTATTAGACGACAAACTCTACTTAGTTGATTTTTCGAAAGAGGAGGCCGATCTAGATGCATGCTTAATAGCTAAGACTAGTATGGGCTGGCTGTGGCATCGTCGTCTAGCACATGTTGGGATGAAGAACCTTCATAAACTTCTAAAGGGAGAACATGTGTTAGGACTAACCAATGTATGCTTCGAGAAAGATAGACCTTGTGCAGCTTGTCAGGCAGGGAAACAGGTAGGAAGCACTCATCACAGCAAGAATGTGATGACAACATCAAGACCACTGAAGCTTCTTCACATGGACCTCTTCAGACCCGTTGCCTACCTTAGCATCGGGGGAAGTAAGTATGGTCTTGTAATTGTTGATGATTTTTCCCGCTTCACTTGGGTGTTCTTTTTGCAGGATAAATCAGAAACCCAAGGGACCCTAAAGCTCTTTCTAAGGAGGGCTCAAAACGAATTTGAGCTCAAGGTGAAAAAGATAAGAAGCGACAACGGGTCCGAGTGAGAGCACCTAGAGGGGGGTGAATAGGTGATCCTGTAAAAACTTGAAACTTAAAGCCACAAAACTTGATTAGGGGTTAGCACAATGAAATCAAGTGGCTAAGGAGAGCTCTTGTGAAGCACAATAGACACAGTGAGAACAAGCACAAGAGACACGAGGATTTATCCCGTGGTTCGGCCAAGTACAACACTTGCCTACTCCACGTTGTGGCGTCCCAACGGACGAGAGTTGTACTCAACTCCTCTCAAGTGATCCAATGATCAACTTGAATACCACGGTGTTCTTCTTTTCTTTACTCTTTCCCGTTTGCGAGGAATCTCCACAACTTGGAGTCTCTCGCCCTTACAATAAGGATCAAAGTGAAAGCACTAGAGTAAGGGAGGGAAGCAACACACACAAATCCACAGCAAATACGCACACACACGGCCAAGACTCGAGCTCAAATGAATATCACAAAGTTCTCACTAGAATGGAGCACAAATCACTAAGAATGACAAACGAGTGCGCAAAGACGAAGTGTGAATGAACAAGGATGCTCAAAGTATGCTTAGTGTACTCCTCCATGCGCCTAGGGGTCCCTTTTATAGCCCCAAGGCAGCTAGGAGCCGTTGAGAGCAATCCAGGAAGGCAATTCTTGCCTTCTGTCGACTGGCGCACCGGACAGTCCGGTGCACCACCGGACACTGTCCGATGTGGATTTCTTTCCTATTCTGGCGCAGCCGATCGTTGGAGACTTAGAGCCATTGGCGCACCGGACACTGTCCGGTGCACACCGGACAGTCCAGTGCTCCCATCCGACCGTTGGCTCGGCCACGCGTCACGCGTGGATGGCGCGGCCGACCGTTGGCGCGCCCGATCGTTGGCTCACCGGACATTCCGGTGACTCACTGAACAGTCCGGTGACTCACCGGACAGTCCGGTGAATTATAGACGTACGCTGTTGACTTGGTTCCCGAGAGTGGCGACTTCGCCGCAGCCGACTCACCGGACACTGTCCGGTGCACCACCGGACAGTCCGGTGATTTATAGCCGTACGCCGCCGTCGAGACCCGAGAGCAGCCAGTTGATCAGACGCCAGCCTGGCGCACCGGACACTGTCTGGTGCACCACCGGACAGTCCGGTGCACCTAGACTGAGCAGAGTCCTGGCTGCTCGAGCCAAGTCTTTTCCAATTGTATTTTCTCTGATTCTAGCACTTAGACAAATATGTTAGTACACAAAAACCAATGTACTAAGTCTAGAATCATACCTTTGTGTTGACTTTGCACTTCTTCCACCATTTGCCATAGTTTCACACTTAAACCATTTGTGTTGGCACTTAATCACCAAAATACTTAGAAATGGCCCAAGGGCACATTTCCCTTTCACCGCGTTCAAGAATCTGCAAGTGGAGGAGTATCTTGAAGAGGAAGGCGTCAAGCATGAGTTCTCCGGTCCCTACACACCACAGCAAAACGGTGTGGTAGAGAGGAAGAACAGGACGCTTATCGACATGGCGAGAACGATGCTTGGAGAATTCAAGACGCCTGAGCAGTTTAGGTCAGAAGCTGTGAACACAGCTTGGCATGCCATAAACCAGCTCTACCTTCATCGCCTCCTCAAGAAGACCTCGTACGAACTTCTTACCGGTAACAAACCCAACATTTCATACTTTCGTGTATTTGGGAGCAAATGTTACATTCTAGTGAAGAAAGGTAGAAATTCTAAGTTTGCTCCCAAGGCAGTAGAAGGGTTTTTACTAGGGTATGACTCAAATACAAAGGCGTATAGAGTCTTCAACAAATCATTGGGTTTGGTTGAAGTCTCTAGCAACGTTGTATTTGATGAGACTGCTAATGGCTCTCCAAGAGAGCAAGTTGATCTTGATGACATAGATGAAGATGATGTTCCTACGGACGCAATGTGCATGATGGCGATCGGTGATGTGCGACCACAAGAACATCAAGAGCAAGATCAACCATCTTCCTCAACAATGGTGTATCCCCCAACTCAAGATGATGGATAGGTTCCTCAAGAAGAGGCGCGTGATCAAGGGGGAGCACAAGAAGAACAAGTTATGGAGGAAGAAGCACCACAAGTCCCTCCAACTCAAGTCCGAGCGACGATCCAAATAAATCACCCCGTCGATCAGATACTGGGTGACATAAGCAAGGGAGTAACAACTCGCTCACGTTTAGCTAATTTTTGTGAGCTTTACTTATTTGTCTCTTCTATTGATCCTTTTAGGGTGGAAGAGGCCTTGCAGGATCCGGACTGGGTGTTGGCCATGCAGGAAGAGCTCAACAACTTCAAGAGGAATGAAGTTTGGAGCCTGGTGCCATGTCCAAAGCAAAACGTTGTGGGAACCAAGTGGGTGTTCTGCAACAAGCAAGACGAGCACGGGGTGGTGACAAGAAACAAGGCTCGACTTGTGGCAAAAGGTTATGCCCAAGTCACAGGTTTGGATTTTGAGGAGACTTTTGCTCCTGTGGCTAGGCTAGAGTCTATTTGAATATTATTAGCCTATGCCGCTCACTACTCTTTCAAGTTGTTTCAAATGGATGTGAAGAGTGCTTTCCTCAATGGGCCAATCAAGGAGGAGGTATACGTGGAACAACCCCCTGGCTTTGAGGATGACAGGTACCCCGACCATGTGTTCAAGCTCTCTAAGGCGCTCTATGGACTTAAGCAAGCCCCAAGAGCATGGTATGAATGCCTTAGAGATTTCTTAATTGCTAATGCTTTCAAGGTTGGGAAAGCCGATCCCACTCTTTTCATTAAGACTTGTGATGGTGATCTTTTTGTGTGCCAAATTTATGTCGATGACATAATATTTGGTTCTACTAATCAAAAGTCTTGTGAGGAGTTTAGCAGGGTGATGACACAAAAGTTCGAGATGTCAATGATGGGCGAGTTGACCTACTTCCTTAGGTTCCAAGTGAAGCAACTCAAGGACGGCACCTTCCTCTCTCAAACGAAGTACACTCAAGATCTTCTCAAGAGGTTTGGGATGAAGGACGCCAAGCCCGCGAAGACACCGATGGGAACCGAGGGGCATGTCGACCTCAACAAAGGAGGTAAGTCTGTTGATCAAAAGGCATACCGGTCTATGATAGGGTCATTACTTTATTTATGTGCTAGTAGACCGGACATTATGCTTAGTGTATGCATATGTGCTAGATATCAATCCGACCCCAAGGAATGTCACCTTGTGGCCGTTAAGCGAATTCTTAGGTATTTAGTTGCTACGCCTTGCTTCGGGATCTGGTATCCAAAGGGGTCTACCTTTGACTTGATTGGAAATTCAGACTCCGATTATGCCGTGTGCAAGGTTGATAGGAAGAGCACATCGAGGACGTGCCAATTCCTAGGAAGGTCCCTGGTGTCTTGGAGTTCCAAGAAACAGACATCTGTTGCTCTATCCACCACTGAGGCCGAGTACGTTGCCACAGGACAGTGTTGCGCGCAACACTTTGGATGAGGCAAACCCTCCAGGACTTTGGCTACAATCTGAGCAAAGTCCCACTTCTATGTGACAATGAAAGTGCAATCCGCATGGTGGATAATCCTGTTGAACACAGCCGCACTAAGCACATAGACATTCAACATCACTTTCTGAGAGACCACCAGCAAAAGGGAGATATCGAGGTGTACCATATTAACACCGAGAACCAGCTAGCCGATATCTTTACCAAGCCGTTGGATGAGAAAACTTTTTGCAGGTTGCGTAGTGAGCTAAATGTCTTAGATTCGCATAACTTGGATTGATCTATAGCATACATGTGTTCTATGCCTTTGATCCTGTTACTTTATGAATTTACATCCATTATTGGTGTTAAGTTGTACACGTGATCCCTGGACCTCACAAGTCCATATGCAAGTGATGCACATATTTAGGGGGAGATGTGATACAACTTGACCCTTTGAGACTAACCTTTGTGTTTGAGTACTCTTGATGTAGTCTCAAAGGTGCATTGAAAGGGAAAATGGACTTGGACGTTGTAAAGACTTCCACTGCACTCCAATATTAGTGTACTCACCTCCAAGTTCATACTTATGCTCTGTTTGCCTTTTTGCTCTTAATTGACATTTTTTGTGAGGCAATGGGGTTAAAGGGCCAAGAATGATCCTGTTTTGGTGCTTGATGCCAAAGGGGGAGAAATTAAGGCCAAAGCAAATGGATCAGCTACCACTTGTGAATTTTGAAAACATTAGAGTTAGAACTTTTGATTTGTCCAAAATACTCTAATTGCAAAATTTGGTCTCTTGTGGGGAAGAATTTTGATTACGGGAAAAGGGGGAGTTTTTGGCACTTGGTCAATTTCACTCTTGGATTATCTCTCTTTATGCCCAAACAAGTGAGTTTGACTTAGAGATAGGAAAATGAATTTGATTTGCAAAAACAAACCAAGTGGTGGCAAAGAATGATCCAAATATGCCAAATTATAGTCAAAAACAATTTGGTCCTCATTTGCATTGATGTTGCACTTATTTTGGTTGCTTTTTGATGTGTTGGCATAAATCACCAAAAAGGGGGAGATTGAAAGGGAAATGTGCCCTTGGGCTATTTCTATAATGTTTTGGTGATTAAGTGTCCAACACATAGTAAGTGAGTTGCTATGTGCCAAACAAGCAAAAAATGCAAATCATATAACAAGGTATGTTTCTAGACTTAGTAATTGGTTTTTGTATACTAATATATTTGTCTAAGTGTTAGAAACAGACGAAAGAAGAAAATGAAAAGACTTGGCTCTGTGCAGCCAACTCCAGCTCGGCTTGGCACACCGGACTGTCCGATGGTGCACCGGATAGTGTCCAGTGCGCCAGGCTGGTCCCAGGCGAACTGGCCGCTCTCGGGACTCGACGACGACGTATGGCTATAATTCACCAGACCGTTCGGTGGTGCACTGGACTGTCCGGTGAGTCGTCCTCGGCGAACTCGTCACTCTCGGGAAAAGGATCCACGACGTACGTCTATAATTCACCGGACTGTCCGGTGGTGCACCGGACTGTCTGGTGAGCCAACGGTCACCTGCGCCAACGGTCGGCCGCGCAATCTTCGCGCGACACGTGGACTGCTCCAACGGTCGGCTGGTGCTGTTGGGGCGAAGGCGAAGACACTACCCCTCGCTCGATGCCTTCGCCAATCTCGCTGCATCAACAGAGGCAAAACGACCGGTGGCTCCCACCCTTCGTCCAACACGTTGCAAGACGAAGGCCCACGACGAGGTCACCCCGCCCCGCGTCCTCGTCGAACACGAAGGCCCACGTGGAATTTGGCCCATTGTAACAGGCCCCGCGCGGCCGGTTGTATTACGTGCCCGATTTGCAAATGTTTTTATGTAATGACAGTCTGTAACCCTGCTTTATGGGAATATTTCGGGGATGACCTAGACGCTTGAGGGCACATGCGTCCTTAATCTGAGACGCTGGGCACTCAGGCACCTATAAATACCCCCGCACAGTGCCCTTGAGGGGCTAGATAAACAGAGCAATTGCTGCCTCCAGTTAAACCGTGTTCCCATCTCGCTCATCCTCGTGTTGGAATCAACCTGCCCGGGAACGCAAGTTCCAACTTTGACGCCCACCGTTCGTGCTACGAGAAAATCACCTGCGATGGCACCCAAAAGAGCTAACTCGAAGGCAGCCCCATCCATCGACGAAGCAGCGAAGGCAGCCCTGCTAGCTGAGAAAAAGGGCAAGGCCCTCGCCGACAACACCCACCAAGGAGCTGGTGAAGATGAAGCACACAACAAGAGACAGCACAACGACCAACACACTCCAGAAGGCACCCTTCGCACCTGCAGCTATGAAGGGCAGCCACAAGCGCCACCCCCAGGCTTCGCACCACCAGAGGGCGAGGACGCAGCAGAGGACGGCGAGGTCCTCAGCATTTCCGCAGAAGAGCAGCTACAACTACAGGCCCTACGCCTCAGAAACCGCAACCTTCAGAAGCAGAAGGAAATCCTCGAGGCCAAGCGCCAACGCGTCACTGTGCAGGCCAAGCTGTGCCAAATGATACGAGATGAAGAGCAGAGGCTCAGGAGCTTGAGCAAGAGATTGCACTCTTGCAGCGCGAAGGCCAACATGATCTGCAGCAGCATGGCCCGCCCCTCCAGCAGAGCGCGCCGGTCGAAGACCCATTCGTCCCTCACCGCGGGCCCTTCATCCCGCACGCCGCAGCTTTCCAAGGCATCAATTACCTTGATGAGCGAAGCCCCCTGGCGCCGCAATTGCAAGTGTCACCATGGCCCGCCAATTTCAGGGCAGGGACCTACTGATAGTCGCCTAGAGGGGGGTGAATAGGGCGAAACTGAAATTTACAAAGTTAATCACAACTACAAGTCGGGTTAGCGTTAGAAATATAATCGAGTCCGAGAGAGAGGGTGAAAACAAATCACAAGCGAATAAGGAATGAGACACAAGGATTTGTTTTACCGAGGTTCGGTTCTTGCAAACCTACTCCCCGTTGAGGTGGCCACAAAGACTGGGTCTCTTTCAACCCTTTCCCTCTCTCAAACGGTCACTTAGACCGAGTGAGCTTCTCTTCTCAATCACACGGGACACCAAGTCCCCGCAAGGACCACCACACAATTGGTGTCTCTTGCCTCGGTTACAATTGAGTTTGTCACAAGAAAGAATGAGAAAGAAAAGAAGCAATCCAAGCGCAAGAGCTCAAATGAACACAAGTCACTCTCTCACTAGTCACTATTGAAAGGAATTGAACTAGAGACTTGGGAGAGGATTTGATCACTTTGGTGTGTCTTGTATTGAATGCTATAGCTCTTGTAATGTGTAGAATGTTGGAAACTTGGATGCTATTGAATGTGGGGTGGTTGGGGTATTTATAGCCCCAACCACCAAAATGTGGCCGTTGGAAGTCTGCTGTCGCATGGCGCACCAGACAGTCTGGTGCGTCACCAGACACTGTCCGGTGCGCCAGCCACGTCAGCCAGCCGTTGGGGTTCGACCGTTGGAGCTCTGACTTATGGGGCCTCTGGGCTGTCCGGTGGTGCACCGGACATCTCCTGTAGACTGTCCGGTGCGCCAACTGCGCGTGCTCTGACCTCTACGCGTGCAGGCGCGCATTAAATGTGTTGCAGTCGACTGTTGCGCTTGAAGTAGCCGTTGCTCCGCTGGCACACCGGACACTGTCCGGTGCATACACCGGATGGTCCGGTGAATTAAAGCGGAGCGGCCTCCATTTTCCCGAAGGTAGCGAGTTCAGCGTTGAGTACCCTGGTGCACCGGACACTGTCCGGTGGCACACCGGACAGTCCGGTGCGCTAGACCAGGGTGCCTTTGGGATTTCTTTAGCTCTCCTTATTTGAACCCATCTTTGGTCTTTTTATTGGCTTGTTGTGAACCTTTGGCACCTGTAGAACTTATAGACTAGAGCAAACTAGTTAGTCCAATTATTTGTGTTGGGAAATTCAACCACCAAAATCAATTAGGAAAAGGTGTAAGCCTATTTCCCTTTCAATGTCCCCCTTTTTGGTGATTGATGCCAACACAAACCAAAGCAAATATAGAAGTGCAGAATTGAACTAGTTTGCATGATGTAAGTGCAAAGGTTGCTTGGAATGAAACTAGTAATACTTACTAGATGCGCATGGATGTCTTTTCTTCTTATTAACATTTTGGACCACGCTTGCACCACATGTTTTGTTTTGCAAAATGTTTTGGAAATTCTTTTCAAAGTTCTTTTGCAAATAGTCAAAGGTAAATGAATAAGATTTTGAGAAGCATTTTCAAATTTTGAAATTTTCTCCCCCTGTTTCAAATGCTTTTCCTTTGACTAAACAAAACTCCCCCTTAATGAAATCCTCCTCTTAGTGTTCAAGAGGGTTTTAGATATTAATTTTGAAGAGGGTATACGAATTTGAAATTGTATCAAAATAAGATACCAATTAAAAAAAACTTCACCAATTAATAGACTCCATACCAAATAAAAGACTATATTTTTGAAATTGGTGGTGGTGCGGTCCTTTTGCTTTGGGCTAATACTCTCTCCTCCTTTGGCATGAATCGCCAAAAACGGATGCTTGAGTGAAATATAAGCCCTTTTAAACTACTCTCTCCCCCTTTGGACGGAAGTAAAGGAGTGAAGATTATACCAAAGTTGGAGAGTTGTGTGGAGCGACAGTGAAGGATGAATGATTCGATGAAGCGGAGTGGAAGCCTTGTCTTCGCCGAAGACTCCTTTTCCCTTTCAATCTATGACTTAGCATAAAATGGACTTGAAAGAACACATTAGTCATAGCACATGAAAGAGATGATCAAAGGTATTCATATGAGCTATGTGTGCAAAGCATCAATAAAAGTTTCTAGAATCAAGAATATTTAGCTCATGCCTAAGTTTGGTAAAAGTTTGTTCATCTAATGGCTTGGTAAAGATATCGGCTAATTGTTCTTTGGTGCTAACATATGCAATCTCGATATCCCCCTTTTATTGGTGATCCCTTAGAAAATGATACCGAATGGCTATGTGTTTAGTGCGACTATGCTCAACGGGATTATCCGCCATGCAGATTGCACTCTCATTATCACATAGAAGAGGAACTTTGGTTAATTTGTAACCATAGTCCCTAAGGGTTTGCCTCATCCAAAGCAATTGCGCGCAACAATGGCCTGCGGCAATATACTCGGCTTCAACAGTTGAAAGAGCCACATAATTTTGCTTCTTTGAAGCCCAAGACACCAGAGATCTTCCCAAGAACTAGCAAGTCCCTGATGTGCTCTTTCTATTAATTTTGCACCCTGCCCAATCGGCATCGGAATAACCAATTAAATCAAATGTGGATCCCCTGGGGTACCAAAGGCCAAACTTAGGAGTATAAACTAAATATCTCAAGATTCATTTTACGGTCCTAAGGTGAGCTTCCTTAGGATCGGCTTGGAATCTTGCACATATGCATACGGAAAGCATAATATCCGGTCGTGAAGCACATAAATAGAGTAGAGAACCTATCATCGACCAGTATACCTTTTGATCTACGGATTTACCTCCCGTGTCGAGGTCGAGATGCCCATTAGTTCCCATGGGTGTCTTGATGGGCTTGGCGTCCTTCATCCCAAACTTGGTTAGAATGTCTTGAATGTACTTCGTTTGGCTAATGAAGGTGCCCTCTTGGAGTTGCTTGACTTGGAATCCTAGGAAATACTTCAACTCCCCCATCATCGACATCTCGAATTTTTGTGTCATGATCCTACTAAATTCTTCACATGTAGATTCGTTAGTAGACCCAAATATAATATCATCAACATAAATTTGGCATACAAACAAATCATTTGCAAGAGTCTTAGTAAATAAAGTAGGATCGGCCTTTCCGACTTTGAAGCCATTAGCAATAAGAAAATCTCTTAGGCATTCATACCATGCTCTTGGGGCTTGCTTGAGCCCATAAAGCGCCTTAGAGAGTCTATAAACATGGTTAGGGTACTCACTGTCTTCAAAGCCGGGAGGTTGCTCAACATAGACCTCTTCCTTGATAGGTCCGTTGAGGAAGGCACTTTTCACGTCCATTTGGTAAAGCTTGAAGCCATGGTAAGTAGCATAGGCAAGTAAAATGCGAATTGACTCAAGCCTAGCTATGGGTGCATAGGTTTCACCAAAATCCAAACCTTCGACTTGTGAATATCCCTTGGCCACAAGTCGGGCTTTGTTCCTAGTCACCACACCATGCTCGTCTTGTTTGTTGCGGAAGACCCACTTGGTTCCTACAACATTTTGGTTAGGACATGGAACTAAATGCCATACCTCATTCCTCGTGAAGTTGTTGAGCTCCTCTTGCATCGCCATCACCCAATCCGAATCTTGAAGTGCTTCCTCTACCCTGTGTGGCTCAATAGAGGAAACAAAAGAGTAATGCTCACAAAAATGTGCAACACGAGATCTAGTGGTTACCCCCTTATGAATGTCACCGAGGATGGTGTTCACGGGGTGATCTCATTGGATTGCTTGATGGACTCTTGGGTGTGGCGGCCTTGCAACTCGCTCATCCTCCTTGTCTTGATCAATTGCATCTCCCCCTTGATCATTGCCGTCGTCTTGAGATGGCTCATCTTCTTGATCTTCCTCTTCATCATCTTGAGCCTCATCCTCATCTTGAGTTGGTGGAGATGCTTGCATGGAGGATGATGGTTGATCTTGTGCTTGAATGGGTTCTTCGGATTCCTTAGGACAGACATCCCTAATGGACATGTTCCTTAGCACGATGCATGGAGCCTCTTCATCATCTTTCATCAAGATCAACTTGCTTCACTTGGGAGCCGTTAGTCTCATCAAACACAATGTCACAAGAAACTTCAAATAGTCCAGTGGACTTGTTAAAGACTCTATATGCCCTTGTGTTTGAATCATATCCTAGTAAAAAGCCTTCTACAGCCTTAGGAGCAAATTTTGACTTTCTACCTCTTTTAACAAGAATAAAACATTTGCTACCAAAGACTCTAAAATATGAAACATTGGGCTTTTTACCGGTGAGGAGTTCGTAAGATGTCTTCTTGAGGATTCGGTGTAGATATAACCGGTTGATGGCGTAGCACGCGGTGTTGACCGCCTCGGCCCAAAACCGATCCGAAGTCTTGTACTCATCAAGCATGGCTCTTGCCATGTCCAATAGAGTTCTATTCTTCCTCTCCACTACACCATTTTGTTGTGGCGTGTAGGGAGAAGAGAACTCATGCTTGATGCCCTCCTCCTCAAGGAAGCCTTCAATTTGTGAATTCTTGAACTCCGTCCCATTATCGCTTCTTATTTTCTTGATCCTCAAGCCGAACTCATTTTGAGCCCGTCTCAAGAACCCCTTTAAGGTCTCTTGGGTTTGAGATTTTTCCTGTAAAAAGAATACCCAAGTGAAGCGAGAATAGTCATCCACGATAACAAGACAGTACTTACTCCCGCCGATGCTTATGTAAGCGATCAGGCCGAATAGGTCCATATGGAGGAGCTCAAGTGGCCTGTCAGTCGTCAAGATGTTCTTATGTGGATGATGAATGCCAACTTGCTTCCCAGCTTGGCATGCGCTACAAATCCTGTCTTTCTCAAAATGAACATTGGTTAGTCCTAAAATGTGTTCTCCCTTTAGAAGTTTGTGAAGATTCTTCATCCCAACATGTGCTAGTCGGCGATGCTAGAGCCAACCCATGTTAGTCTTAGCAATTAAGCAAGTGTCGAGTTCAGCTCTATTGAAATCAACTAAGTATAGCTGACCCTCTAACACTCCCTTAAATGCTACTGAATCATCACTTCTTCTAAAGACAGTGACACCAACATTAGTAAATAGACAGTTGTAGCCCATTTTGCATAGTTGAGAAACGGAAAGCAAATTGTAATCTAAAGAGTCTACAAGAAAAACATTAGAAATAGAATGGTCAAGAGATATAGCTATTTTACCCAATCCTTTGATCAAACCTTGGTTTCCATCCACGAATGTGATAGCTCGTTGGGGATCTTGGTTTTTCTCGTAGGAGGAGAACACCTTCTTCTCCCCTGTCATGTGGTTTGTGCACCCGCTATCGATGATCCAACTTGAGCCCCCAGATGCATAAACCTACAATACAAATTTAGTTCTTGTTTTTAGGTACCCAAACAGTTTTGGGTCCTTTAACATTAGATACAAGAACTTTGGGTACCCAAACACAAGTCTTTGATCCCTTGTGTTTGTCCCCAACGTACTTGGCAACTACTTTGCTGGATTTGTTAGTCAAAACATAGGATGCATCAAAAGTTTTGAATGAAATGCTCGGTTCATTTGATGCATTAGGAGTTTTCTTTTTAGGCAATTTAGCACGAGTTGATTGCCTAGCACTAGATGTCTCACCCTTATACATAAAAGCATGATTAGGGCCAGAGTGAGACTTCCTAAAATGAATTCTCCTAATCTTTTGCTCGGGATAACCGGCAGGGTACAAAATGGAACCCTCGTTATCCTGAGGCATGGGAGCCTTGCCCTTAACAAAGTTAGATAATTTTTTAGGAGGGGCATTAAGTTTGACATTGTCTCCCTTTTAGAAGCCAATGCAATCCTTGATGCCAGGGCGTCTCCCACTATAAAGCATACTACGAGCAAATTTAAAATTTTCATTTTCAAGTTCATGCTCGGCAATTTTAGCATCTAATTTTGCTATATGATCATTTTGTTGTTTAATTAAAGCCATATATGATCATGAATAGCATCAATGTCAGCATCTCTACATCTAGTGCAAATAGAAACATGCTCAATGGTAGATGTAGAGGGTTTGCAAGTTTTTAGTTTAACAATCTTGGCATGTAAAATATCATTTTCACTTCTAAGATCGGAAATGGAAGCATTGCAAACATCTAATTCTTTAGCCTTAGCAATCAATTTTTCATTTTCACATCTAAGGCTAGCAAGAGAGGCATTTAATTTCTCAATCTTAGCAATAGAAATAGCATGATCATTTCTAAGATTGGCATATGAATCATCACAAACATTTGAATCAACCTTAGCAACTAATTTAGCATTTTCATTTCTAAGGTTGGCAATAACATCATGGCAAGTGCTTAGCTCACTAGATAATTTTTCACATTTTTTCCTTTCTAGAGCATAAGCATTCTTAATATTAACATGTTTCTTATTTTCCTTAATTAGGAAGTCCTCTTGGCTATCCAAGAGTTCATCCTTATCATGAATAGTGCTAATCAATTCATTTAGCTTCTCCTTTTGCTCCATGTTAAGGTTGGCAAAAAGGGTAAATAAATTATCCTCCTCATTACTAGAATTATCTTCATCACTAGAGGATGCATATTTAGTGGAGGATTTAGATTTAACCTTCTTCCTTTTGCTGTCCTTTGCCATGAGGCACTTGTGGCCGACGTTGGGGAAGAGAAGTCCCTTGTTGACGGCGATGTTGGCGGCGTCCTCGTTAGAGGAGGAGTCGGTGGAGCTCTCGTCGGAGTCCCACTCGTGGCACACATGGGCATCGCCGCCCTTCTTCTTGCGGTACCTCTTCTTTTCCTTTCTTCTCCCCTTCTTGTCGTCGCCCCTGTCACTAGAAATAGGACATTTTGCAATAAAGTGACCGGGCTTACCACACTTGTAGCAAACCTTCTTGGAGCGAGGCTTGTAGTCCTTCCCCCTCCTTTGCTTGAGGATTTGTCGAAAGCTTTTGATGATTAAAGCCATCTCCTCATTGTTGAGCTTTGAGGCGTCGATGGGGAGCCTACTTGGTGTAGACTCTTCCTTCTTCTCCTTTGTTGCCTTGAATGCAACGGGTTGTGCCTCGGGCGTGGAGGAGGCGCCTTGCTCGATGATTTTCTTTGAGCCTTTGATCATTAGCTCAAAGCTCACAAACTTCCCTATAACCTCCTCGAGAGACATTAGCTTGTATCTAGGATCACCTCGAATTAATTGAACTTGCGTAGGGTTAAGAAAAACGAGGGATCTAAGAATAACCTTGACCATCTCATGGTCATCCCATTTTGTGCTCCCGAGGTTGTGCACTTGGTTCACTAAGGTCTTCAAGCGGTTGTACATAGCTTGCGGATCCTCCCCTTGGTGGAGCATGAAGCGACCGAGCTCCCCCTCGATCGTTTCCCGCTTGGTGATCTTTGTCACCTCATCTCCTTCGTGCGCGGTTTTGAGCACGTCCCAAACCTCTTTTGCGTTCTTTAATCCTTGCACCTTGTTATAATCCTCACGGCTTAGAGATTGGAGGAGTATAGTGGTGGCTTGAGAGTTGAAGTGCTCGACTTGGGCCACCTCGTCCTCATCGTAATCCTTATCCCCTACGGAAGGTACCTGTACTCCAAACTCAACAACACCCCATATACTTTTGTGGAGTGAGGTTAGGTGATATTTCATCAAATCACTCCACCTAGCATAATCTTCACCGTCAAAGGTTGGCGGCTTGCCTAATGGAACGGAAAGTAATAGAGTATGTCTAGGAATGCGAGGGTAATGTAGAGGGATCTTACTATACTTCTTGCGCTCTTGGCGCTTAGAAGTTACGAAAGGTGCGTCGGAGCCGGAGGTCGATGGTGATGAAGAGTCGGTCTCGTAGTAGACCACCTTCCTCATCTTCTTTTTCTTATCGCCACTCCGATGCGACTTATGTGAAGGGGATTCCTTCTCCTTCCCCTTCCCTTTGTTGCGGGACTCTCCCGATGGAGCCTTCCCGTGGCTTGTAATGGGCTTCTCGCCGGTCCCCATCTCCTTCTTAGCGTGATCTCCCGACATCACTTCGAGCGGTTAGGCTCTAATGAAGCACCGGGCTCCGATACCAATTGATAGTCACCTAGAGGGGGGTGAATAGGGTGAAACTGAAATTTATAAAGTTAATCACAACTACAAGCCGGGTTAGCATTAGAAATATAATCGAGTCCGAGAGAGAGGGTGAAAACAAATCGCAAGCGAATAAGGAATGAGACATAAGGATTTGTTTTACCGAGGTTCGGTTCTTGCAAACCTACTCCCCGTTGAGGTGGTCACAAAGACCGGGTCTCTTTCAACCCTTTCCCTCTCTCAAACAGTCACTTAGACCAAGTGAGCTTCTCTTCTCAAGCACACGGGACACCAAGTCCCCGCAAGGACCACCACACAATTGGTGTCTCTTGCCTCGGTTACAATTGAGTTTGTCACAAGAAAGAATAAGAAAGAAAAGAAGCAATCCAAGCGCAAGAGCTCAAATGAACACAAGTCACTCTCTCACTAGTCACTATTGATTGGAATTGAACTAGAGACTTGAGAGAGGATTTGATCTCTTTGGTGTGTCTTGTATTGAATGCTATAGCTCTTGTAATGTGTAGAATGTTGGAAACTTGGATGCTATTGAATGTGGGGTGGTTGGGGTATTTATAGCCCCAACCACCAAAATGTGGCCGTTGGAAGTCTGCTGTCGCATGGCGCACCGGACAGTCCGGTGCGCCACCGGACACTGTCTGGTGCGCCAGCCACGTCAGCCAGCCGTTGGGGTTCGACCGTTGGAGCTCTGACTTGTGGGGCCTCTAGGCTGTCCGGTGGTGCACCGGACATCTCCTGTAGACTGTCTGGTGCGCCAACTGCGCGTGCTCTGACCTCTGCGTGCGCAGGCACGCATTAAATGCGTTGCAGTCGACCGTTGCGCTTGAAGTAGCCGTTGCTCCGCTGACACGCCGGACGGTCCGGTGAATTATAGCGGAGCGGCCTACATTTTCCCGAAGGTAGCGAGTTCAGCGTTGAGTACCCTGGTGCACCGGACACTGTCCGGTGGTGCACCGGACAGTCCGGTGCACCAGACCAGGGTGCCTTTGGGATTTCTTTAGCTCTCCTTATTTGAACCCATCTTTGGTCTTTTTATTGGCTTGTTGTGAACCTTTGGCACCTGTAGAACTTATAGACTAGAGCAAACTAGTTAGTCCAATTATTTGTGTTGGACAATTCAACCACCAAAATCAATTAGAAAAAGGTGTAAGCCTATTTCCCTTTCACCTACCCCAAGTACAACGACAGCACTGACCCAACACAGTATATCATGATCTATCAAGTCGCCATTGCATCAGTCGGAGGGGACGACGCCATGATGGCTAAGTCATTCATTATTACCCTCGAAGGCCTGGCTCTCACTTGGTACACTAGATTGCCCCCGCTGTCCATCGACTCCTGGAGAAGTCTCCGGGACAAATTTCTGCTCAATTTCCAAGGGTACCGCCTAGACACCGACGCCTTGGCCGAACTGTCACTCTACAAGCAGCTGGAAAGAGAGACTCTGCGGGAGTACTATCGCAAGTTTCTGACCCTCAAGTCACAACTGCCTTCGGTCGATGACTGAATAGCCATTCACTATGCCATCAATGGCCTTCGGGCTGACGTCCTTTACAGCCACTGCATCAGAGATCCACCCAAGAACCTCCAAGAGCTGTATCAGCTGTTCGAGAAGTATGCCAGATCCGAAGAGCTCCACCAGCGCAAGGTTGAGTCCCAGAGGAAACCCAAAGACCCTCTGCAGTCCAGCCGCACGTGGACGAGACCTTCGCAGACAGAATCCGGTCAGGATGGTCGTAGCCAGCAGCAGGTACACAACATCGCCAACTAGCACCCCGCTGGTGAGGCCCCTCGCCGCCAAGATTATCCCCCTAGGGCCGTGGCGAAGGAACCCGTGGTCGAGGCCGAGGGCGGGCGCAGCAGCCGCGCAGATTTTACTGCTTGTTCCACGGCGAAGACTACGCACACCCAACAAGGGACTGCCCGGAGACGAAGGCCACCAGAGACAGGATGTCTCGGCGCAACCAGCCGACAACCCAAGAGTTGTCACGCACACATACCAACAACTCCCACCACCATACAACCATGGCCCCGCTCAGCATCCACCTAACCACGCATACCAACATCATCAAGAGGTACAAATCGTGCCTCCCCCACCTCACCTCCACACCCGCAACAGCCAAACATCCCTCACCCCCATGCACCAAAACAAGAAGACTTCGCTGATCAGCCGTATCGCGGAGTCATTCACATGATCACTGGAGGATCCAGCATTGACTTCGACACAAAGCGGCAGAAGAGGGACCACTACCGCAGCGTCAACCACGTCGTCGTCACCGGCCCTGTCGTGCAGACGAAGTGGTCCCATGTGCCGTTGACATTCGATGCCAGAGACGTCGACCTGCGCAGCGCACCCCACATCGACGCCATGGTAATCAACTGCAGCATGGTAGGCTGGGACCTGCACAAAGTCTTAGTGGACAACGGCAGCCAGGCGGATATCATTTTCCTCCACGCCTTCGACCGCATGGGCATCAGCCACAGCTTGCTCAAGCCCTCGGACAACCCGCTGTATGGCTTCGGCGGCAAGGGCACCTTTCCTGTCAGCAAAATAGAACTACCCCTCTCCTTCGGTGTAGCGCCCAATGCCCAAAGTGAGCAAGTTACTTTCGACATTGTCGACATGGTGTACCCGTACAACGCCATCATGGGTCGGGGCTCCATCAACAAGTTTGAAGCAACCATTCACGGACTTTATCTGTGCATGAAGATCCCGGGCCCACAAGGCGCAATCACAGTCTATGGCAACCAACAGGCCGCATGCAACATAGAAAGAGACTTCGTTCCAAGGCAAAGGAACGTACACTGCCTCACGGCGCAGCGCGAGGCCCCCGAGTCAACCAGCCCGATCCCCAAGGAACATGAAAAGGCACAGCTGCAGAGCAACGATGGGACCAAGACTGTCCCCCTTGATCAGTCAACGCCCAAGCAAACGGTCATCATAAGCGAAGACCTTACTTCGCATGACGAGGAGAGACTCCTGTCCTATTTGTCCAAAAATAAGGACGTCTTTGCCCGGTCTACCCTCGACCTGGTCGGAGTCAGTCGCTCTATCATCGAGCACAGCTTGGGAATTGACCCTTCGGTGAGGCCGAAGAAGCAACGGCTGCGCAAGATGTCTGATGAGAAGATAGAAGCCGCCAAGGCCGAGGTACACCGCCTGCTTGAGGCCAGGTTCATCGAGCCAGTCGCCTACCCTACATGGCTCGCCAACGTAATCATGGTGCAAAAGAAGAGCGGCAAATGGCGGATGTGCATCGACTTCACCAGCCTCAACAAGGCCTGCCCCAAGGACAATTTCCCACTGCCTCGGATCGACAAGATCGTCAATAGTGCGGCCGGCTATGAAGTCATGTCACTCCTCGACTGCTTCTCCGGCTACCACCAAATTTATATGAAGGAGGAAGATAAGGCCAGCACCAGCTTCATAACACCCTTC
The DNA here is from genome assembly GCA_029449295.1 of Zea luxurians. Classification (NCBI taxonomy): domain Eukaryota; kingdom Viridiplantae; phylum Streptophyta; class Magnoliopsida; order Poales; family Poaceae; genus Zea; species Zea luxurians. The sequence goes on along the minus strand of JAOPSE010000005.1, from coordinate 44,884,151 downwards.
GGCACATACTGCTTCATTAGAATGCCGGAGGGACTCAAGAACGCTGGGTCCACATTCTCTCGCCTCACCAAAACGGTGCTCGAGAGCCAAGTCGGCAGAAATATATTCACGTATGTGTACGACATCGTCGTTGCCAGCAAAAGCAAAGAAGATCATCTGGCTGACCTCGCAGAAACATTCGCGAACATGCGAGACGCACGACTCCGCTTAAACCCCGAGAAGTGCGTCTTCGGTGTTTGCCAGGGGAAGATACTGGGATACTTGGTGTCGCACCGCGGAATCGAAGCCAACCCGACCAAAATACAGGCCATCATCAACATGATGCCCCCGTAGTCAGCCAGAGACGTCCAACGACTGACCAGCAGATTGGCCGCCCTGAACAGATTCATCTCCAAATCCTCAGAGCGAAGCCTACCTTTCCTCAAAACGCTATGCGGCGCAAAGGGCTTCGCATGGGGACCAGAGCAAGCGGTAGCCTTTGCTTCACTAAAGCAGCATCTGTCAGAGCTGGCGATTCTTTCAAGCCCCAACCCCTCGCTGCCCCTATTGCTCTACGTCGCGGCTTCGCCGCACGCGGTCAGCGCAGCGCTGGTTCAGGAGTAGGACAGGGAGGGCACGACCAGGCAATATCCAGTTTATTACGTCTCCGAAGTACTCACAGCATCCAAATGCAATATGACAGAACTGGAAAAAATCGCCTACGTAGTAGTCATGGCTTCGCGCAAATTGTGCCATTATTTTGAAGCGTTCAAGGTGCGGGTCACCTCGGACAGGGGACTCGGCGAATTATTCAGAAATCCGGAGGCATTAGTCTGGATCGCCAAATGGGCAGCCGAGCTTTTCGGCTACCATATCACCTTCGAGCCCCGAACAGCCATCAAGTCACAAGTCCTGGCAGACTTCATCGTCGACTGGACCGAGCCAATAACGCAGCCGGACACTCTGTAGAGACGGTGTGGACCATCCATTGCGACGGCGCATGGTGCCATGCGGGGGCAGGCGTCGCTGTAGTCATCACCTCACCCGCAGGGGTCAAGCACAGATATGCTGCACGCCTCAGCTTTGCTTTGGACTCTGACAGGTGCACCTACAATATAGCAGAGTATGAAGCTGTCATCCTCAGCCTTCGCAAGCTAAGGGCACTTGGCGTTACCACCTGCATAATTAGAACAGACTCCAAGGTAGTTGCCGGCCAAATTGAGAAAGATTACGCAGCGAAGGACCCCGCACTTATGCGATACCTCGCAGCTATCCGCAGTCTCGAGAGACAATTCAAAGGCTTCACCTTGCAGCATGTGGACCGCGCCAAGAATGAGGAGGCCGATGCGTTTGCCAAGGCAGCCGCCAGGGGCGAGGCCCTACCCTCGGACGTATTCTACCATGTCATCGGCACACCAGCCGTCCGTAGCCCAGAGGGCCTACAAATAACCAACGACACCGAGGGCCACCGCATAGTCAACCTCATTATGACCGAAGACTGGCGAGCACCAATCACCATGTTCCTGCAAGGATACTACCATCCAGCCGATGTCAACGAGGCCAAGCGCCTCAAACACCGAAGCCGGGACTTCGCTCTCATCGAAGGCCAGCTTTACAAGAAGGGGGTCAGCCAACCCATGCTCAAATGCGTCACCGAGGCCGAAGGCATCCAAATCCTGCGCGGAGTCCACAGCGGGACTTGCGGCTCTCACGCAGTAGGGCCCTAGCCGATAAGGTGATCCGTCAAGGTTTCTACTGGCCTGCCATGATCTACGCCGCAAACCGGGTCACAAGGTCATGCGGAGCCTGCCAGAAGTTTTCTCCATGCTCAGGAAGCCCTTCGCAATTCACAAAGCTAATCGCACACATGTGGCCCCTTCAGCGCTGGGGCCTCGACATTGTCGGGCCACTACCCACGTCCCAAGGGAACCTCAAGTTCACCTTCATCGCCGTCGAGTATTTTACCAAGTGGATCGAGGCGAGGGTGGTATCCACAATAACATCAAAGACTGCCCAGAAATTCTTCTAGCAAAACATTGTTTGCCGATTCGGAGTCCCATCCGAGCTCACAGTTGATAATGGCAAGCAATTTGACAACCAAGACTTCAGGGATTTCTGCTTCTCCATTGGCACCAAGCTCGCCTTCGCTTCAGTCTACCACCCACAATCCAACAGCATCGTGGAGCGTGCCAACGACAAGATTTTCACGGCGATCAAGAAAATGCTCCTCGACGACAAGAAGGGCAAATGGGCCGACCTAATACCTGAAGCAGTCTGGGCACTGAACATGACCGAGTGTCGGGCGACCGGATTCACTCCTTTTCGCCTGCTATACGGATCAGAGGCCATGACCCCGCAGGAAATCAAACATGGGTCCCCGCGGACAACTCCTTCAGCAGTACCCGACATCGACGAACCAACTTCCAAAGACCTCATCGACGGAGACCACGTCTTCGCCCTACAGGCCCTCAACAAATATCAAGCCCAAACGAAGGCCTGGCGCGACCACGCAGTCGTCCCAAGAGAATTCAACGAAGGGGACCTCGTACTCGTCCGTACAACCTGGACAGAGTCACGGGGTAAGCTGGAACCAAAGTGGGAAGGACCATTTATCGTCAAGACAAAGTCGTCTCCCAGCACGTACAGATTAACAACACAATCTGGCGAAGACTTGGAACAATCCTGGAATATAGATAATCTTCACAAATTTTTTGTTTGAACCCTCAGGGCCATCACGCCCTTGTAATTCACCAAACATTATTATTCCGACCCACACTCTTTTCCTCCCAGGGGGTGAGGTTTTTAATGAGGCGGAGCCATGTAATATACAAGCAAAAATCCCCCACAAAAAACTAAGCCAATGCCGAAAAAGACCGCATCAACGGTCTTCGGCATTCGACTACACCAAAGTCACCGCGAGGGACAGCGCTGGCTACCCTCGCGTGCGGCACTCCACGCAAAAGTCGCCCATGGGTGCAGCCGGACTAGCACAATAAGTGTGCAAAATCGAAGTCCTCTCCAAAGGACTCTCTGTGCAAAAGTCGCCTAAGGGTGCAGCCGGATTCTCCGTACAAAAGTCGCCTACGGGTGCAGCCGGACTAGCACAATAAGTGCACAAAATCGAAGTCCTCTCCAAAGGACTCTCCGTGCAAAAGTCGCCTAAGGGTGCAGCCGGATTCTCCGTGCAAAAGTCGCCTACGGGTGCAGCCAGACCAGCACAATAAGTGCGCAAAATCGAAGTCCTCTCCAAAGGACTCTCCACGCAAAAGTCGCCTAAGGGTGTAGCCGGACTCTCTGTGCAAAAGGCGCCCACGGGTGCAGCCGGACCAGCACAGTAAGCACGCAAAAGCGAAAGTATTTCCCAAAAGGTTCCCGCGCACAAGTCGTCTACGGGAACGACCGGATCAACGAAGGCACACAGCCTCATACAAATCACGGGTACATACATACAGCGAGGGCATCACACGTTACATTGGCTCAACCTTAGGGATGATGCCCATCTCTCTGTAGTTGAACAGCATTATCCTCAGCTCCTCACCCTCAAAAAGATTCAGCAACTCCCCCTCACCTATACTCGTGCTAGCCGGCGAGGACAACAATTCTCGTTTGCCAGCCCCGTCAACACGAAGACGACTTCCATCCACCCCACTAACCCTTCACTTCGCGACCGCCCTTCGCCGCCTACGCCCAGCACTCGCACTAGGAATAACTTCAGCACCTACCACGTGCGGAGAAGCTTCCATCGCAGCCACATCTAGTGCCGCAAAATAATCCAAGTCCTCATCCGAAGACTCCTCCGTCCACACAACCGAACCCCCAGAATCACCAGACTCAAAAAACTTAGACATAGAATCATCCGAAACATCTTCAGCAACCACGGTCGAAGCCGCCACAAAATTAGCGTTGTCAGTATCGGTTGCATGCGCAGGCCCAAAACCCTGAACCTGCGCAGCAACCAAGGTTCAGTAACACACAGACAAAACTTACATACTTTCCCACACCTATTTAGCTACTTAGCCACCTGCAAGGGCCCGGCTGCGGTCGTGGGGTCTTCGACTGGTGCCTCGTCCGCCACCTTCAGGGCACCTTCAATCGTCGGCGCAGGGGCCGACACTGGGTCTTCGCCGCCGGCCATAGCAGGAACGACCACGGCCGAGGGGCCTTCACCGACGTCCAAGGGCAGCACCGGGTTGACCTCCGCAGCCTCGGGCGGCGCGCCGACCAGACTTCCAAAGTCCTCGACATCCTCGGCACGCTCCATCTACAGCAACAACACATTCACTCAGCAAAAACTATACATACCCACACGCAACTAACCACACAAAAATAATAACCTTCACCTGCTCTCTCACTCGGTTGGATCGCTCCCTGACAGCCTCCCGACCATGTGCCCCCCACATCTTATCAAAAAGGGCCCCCGCTAACTGCTTAACAACGGGGTCTTCAGCCTTGAAGATCTCGCGCTCAAAGCTCTCGTCTGCTTGGTCGAAGACCTCGTAGTGTCTGCAGCCCTCGCAGGACAACGCATTCATGGCCCCCTCGCAGGTGACGAGGGAGGCAAAGGACATGAAACCCTCCATGATGGTTGGGAGTACCAGCAACTCCTCCTGCAACCATTCGAGGAAGCGAAGACCTGCCTCCCAATCGGGCACTTCGAGGTCAGCAGTACGCGCGCCCAGCTCGCGATACGAGCTCACGAACTGTGTGTGCATCCGCTCAACCTCAGAGCGCGTAGAGGCCTCGGCCTTATCCACGCGGCCGTGCAGGGCATTGAACCTCGCCTCCCACTCCTCGGCGTGTTGGCTGGCGAGACTTCCCTCCGCCCGTGCCACCTTGGCCTCCGCCTGCACAGCCTGTGCCTCAGCGATGGCCTGGTTCGCCTCCCTCCGCTCTTCTGCCAGCTGGCGTCGAAGGTCCGACTTCTCGGTCTCCAAGGCGGCCACCTTCTCCACCAGCCGACGGCTTTTGCTCTCCGCGACCGATTTCTCCCGGACGGCATCCGCGTGCTGTGCCCGAAGTCAGGACACCAGACGCAACGCGGTCGACGAAGTCAGCCGCCTGACAAAAACACATGAGACCCAAATCTTCATGGAAACAACAAACACCAAAGTCCAACTCAACTTACTTGACTTAGCTGCTGCGATAGCTACTGCAACAGCTGCTGCGACAGCCGCTGCGATGCCTCCCTCAGCCGCTGGGACATGGTGCCCGCCATGTCCTTAGCGGCAGCGGCTGTTAGAATCTCACCGCTCGCGCAGAAGGCGGCCCACGGGTCCTGCGCGGCCCCCCTCGCCCTTACCTCCACCGATGGCAAAGCGGTTGCCACCGAAGGCGGGACAACAACCATCTGTCCCTCGCCGGACCCTGCAATGCAACAAATCACCGGTCAGAAGGCCTCCAAAAAAACTTACCAACAAAATAGTCCTCCACGCTGATGTTTGTGCCGAAGTCGGTAACACGTTGCCCCGGTGAGGGCAGCTCCCGTCCCTTCGTAGCTTCGACCGGAGGAGATTTGGTCCCGCCAGCGGCAGCTGTCTTCGCGCCCGCCGATGACTTGCTGGACCTAGGCGCGGCCGGTTTCGCAGCCGGCACCGGCTGGCTGCTGCCGGAGGCAGCAGCCTTCACACTCCCTTGCGCTCTCTTCGCCTCATGCCTCAGATCTGCCATCCTGATAACCGCCCGGCGCTTCTGCGCAGTGTCTTGATGGTCCTTGGTCATCACTGCCGACACAACAGCAGCAATATTCCGCCCGTAAGGGAAAATCCTGAAGCCACGAGCTATACGAGACGTAGATATGTCTTCGCCTTCTGCCCAGGGGATTGGAAGATTCTTTGGCCATCGACCCCCGGTAATCTCCAGCATTCGCGCCGAAGACTCCCGGAGCTCAGGCAAAGACATCCTTCCCCCGGGGGCCACGCATGTCCCCATCAATTCCACAGCAAAATTATTAGACACCCCCATTCCTCCCATTATAGTACCTACTTTCCTCTTCTTAGTGGCCGGGGCAGCCTCCTGCGAAGGCTCTTCCTCGGTTCCGCCCATCGGTTTCTTCCCGCGGCGGTCGGCGGCGTCCACACCAGGATAACCACCGTACGACAAGCGGTTTAGGTCAAAGACTCGGTTCAATCTGTCATTGGACCCACGGATATCCCAGCTCCGCAGACCCTCTGTCTTTGGCACGTACCGCCTCATGATCCTTGCTGCCCCGTCTTCCGCTTCACGCACGAAAGCGGCAGGATCTCGGCCACGCAAATCCAGCGCGAAGGCAGGACTTCGCACCATCTGCCCGCCACGGGAGGGCATCTCGCGAGGGCATACTTCACCCAACGCCCAGCCATGTGCCAAGGGCCATACCCCATACCCGACAAATTCCTCAACTAAATCGCACCCGCTACTCATGCGGGTAGCGCAACGAAGGGCTCCTTCGTCTTCGTCGTCCTCCGCTACCTCAAATTGCAGGTATGCTACATAATGATGGGAGCACATGACGGCCACGGGGAGTCCTGGGTGGTCTTCGACTGTGCCTTCTGAAACGTAAAACCAGAAATCCCACCAGTTGCCCCACTTATTGCGGGCACAGGGAACCAACTCCACAACCTCCATCGAAGTCTTCCCGGACTTCGGCGTGAATGTGCATGATCCAAACTGTGCAATATCATCTCTAATTTTTCTCTTTTGCCAATGCATACAGTAATGTTTTGCGAATACTTCCACTGAGGGCTGGCCGCCATACGAAGTCATCGCCCAGACGTACTTCGCCAGGGCCACCACGGCATTTGGCGTCAGCTGGTGGACCTGGACCTCGAACTTCCGCAGGACCTCCGCCACGAATCGATGTGCGGGCAGACGAAGGCCAGCAGTGAAAAAAGCCTCAAAAACGACCAACTCGCCTTCTGGCTCGGGGACCTCCTCCGCCCCTAGGACACGCCCCACTCCGCCGCCAAAATATGCAAGCTGCTGCATGTCCTGAACACGGACCGAGGAAATCCGCGACACGCCAAACTCCACTGTATCACCAGGATGCAACTCCTTCACCGCCACGTTGCTCAAAGTGTCCTCGGACGATGCGCCGGCCGGCGGTGTATCGGCAGCAGATGAAGAAGAGGACGGCATAGCTATGTACCGGCGGCAGCGGTGGGCGGTCTGCTTCACGCGGGCCAGATCTCCGACGAGCAGGAGCAAGGAGGGCAAGCGAGCAGACGAACGATTTCAAAAGGAGGCTAGGGTTTCGTGTCGCAAAAAGAGTACCTAACTCGCACCGCCCCGCCCCCCTTTTTATACACAGGACGCGATGCTTCGGGAAACCCGCAGTCCAACAGTACCGCGTCCATCAACGGTCACATCAAAAACCCCCATGGAACCACTTCGAGCGAGGGCAGCGTCTCCACCATCTAGCGACGTCTTCGGCACCAGATGACTCAGTCGAACTGGTCCCTCAAAGGGCAAATGTTGGGGCGAAGGCGAAGACACTACCCCTCGCTCGATGCCTTCACTAATCTCGCTGCATCAATGGAGGCAAAACGACCGGCGGCTCCCACCCTTCGTCCAACATGTTGCAAGATGAAGGCCCACGACGAGGTCACCCCACCCCGCGTCCTCTGAGGCCCATGTGGAATTTGGCCCATTGTAACAGGCCCCGCGCGGCCGGTTGTATTACGGGCCCGATTTGCAAATGTTTTTATGTAATGACAGTCTGTAACCCTGCTTTATGGGAATATTCCGGGGATGACCTAGGCGCTTGAGGGCACATGCGTCCTTAATCTGAGACGCTGGGCGCTCAGGCACCTATAAATACCCTCGCACAGTGCCCTTGAGGGGCTAGATAAATAGAGCAATTGCTGCCTCCAGTTAAACCGTGTTCCCATCTCGCTCATCCTCGTGTTGGAATCAACCTGCCCGAGAACGCAAGTTCCAACAGGTGCACCGGACTGTTTGGTGTGCACCGGACAGTGTCTGGTGCGCCAATCAGCCCAGGGGAGCAACGGTCGGATATGCCACTTTTGGAAGGAGATCAAGCACCGGACCATCTACAGGACCTGTCCAGTGGCGCACCGGACTGTCCGGTGCGCCACTCGACAGAAGGCAAGGATAGCCTTCCATGTTGATCTTCAACGGTTCCTAGCTGCCTTGGGGCTATAAAAGGGACCCCTAGGCGCATGGAAGAAAAAAACCAAGCATTCACTAAGCATCCTAAGACTCCAAGACTCCAACTTCACGCATTCGATTCTTTGTGATAGTGATTTGAGCTCCATTTGAGTTGTGAACTCCGTGCGTTGTGTTTTAAGCTCAAGTTGTGACTTGTGTGCGTGGTTGTGCTGCGTATTTGAGTCTTGTGTGTGTTGCTCTTCCCAACCTTACTCTTGTGCGTTCTTTGTGATCAATATTGTAAGGGCGAGAGGCTCCAACTTGTGGAGATTCCTCGCAAACGGGAAGAAAACTATAAGGAAGAAAGCCGTGGTATTCAAGTTGGTCATTGGATCACTTGAAAGGGGTTGAGTGCAACCCTCGTCCGTTGGGACGCCACAACGTGGAAGTAGGCAAGTGTTACTTGGCTGAACCACGGGATAAAATCGCGTGTCTCTTGTGATTTCTCTCTGTGTGATTATTTGTGTTCGCAAGAGCTAGCCTCATAGACTTGATTAACTTGTGCTAATATCTTTTTAATCAAGCTTGTTGGAATTTAGTGTTGAATTTTACAGGATCACCTATTCACCCCCCTCTAGGTGCTCTCAATAAGGCCGCCCAAATTAGGCACTTCAACTCCCAAGCAACTTCTATACTCCTCGCCTCCTTGTGTCGAGAGGAGTATAACAAGGTGCAAGGGTTGAAGAACGCCAAAGAAATTTGGGACGTCCTCAAAATCACGCACGAAGGGGACGAGGTGACCAAGATCACCAAGCGTGAAAAGATCGAGGGAGAGCTCGATTGATTCGTCCTCAACAAAGGGGAAGAGCCGCAAGCCATGTACAACTGGCTCAAGACGATGGTCAATCAAGTGTGCAACCTCGGGAGCACAAAATGGGATGACCATGAAATGGTCAAGATTATTCTTAGATCCCTCGTATTTCGTAATCCTACTCAAGTTCAATTAATACGTGGGGATCCTAGATACAAGTAGATGTCTCCTGAGGAGGTGATTGGCAAGTTTGTGAGCTTTGAACTTATGATCAAAGACTCCAAACACATTGTCAACTTAGAGCAAGGCGCCACCTCCACACCCGAGGTGCAACCGGTTGCATTTAAGGCAACAGAAGAAAAGAAGGAGGAGTCTACACCAAGTAGGCTTCCAATCGACGCCTCTAAGCTCGACAACGAGGAAATGGCGCTCATCATCAAGAGCTTTCGCCAAATCCTCAAGCAAAGGAGGGGGAAGGACTACAAGCCCCGCTCCAAAAGGGTGTGCTACCGGTGTGGTAAGTCCGGTCACTTTATCGCTAAATGTCCATATTCTAGTGAAAGTGATAGGGACGAAGACAAGAAGAGGAAGAAGAAGGAGAAGAAGAGATACTACAAGAAGAAGGGCGGCGAGGCGCACATGGGGCGGGAATGGGACTCCGACGAGAGCTCCACCAACTCCTCCTTGGATGAGGACGCCGCCAACATCACCGTCAACAAGGGCCTCCTCTTCCCCAACATCGAGCACAAGTGTCTCATGGCTAAGGATGCCAAAAAGAAGAAGGTACACTCTAGAGCCACACCCAAATATACCACATCTAGTGATGAGGGTAGCTCTAGTGAAAATGAAGATGATTTAGTTTCTCTCTTTGCCAACCTCACCATGGACCAAAATAAAAAGATTAAATGAATTAATTGAAACCATTAACGAGAAGGATGATCTCTTGAAATGCCAAGATGACTTGCTCGTTAAGGAAAATAAGAAATTTGTTAGATTGAAGAATGCTTATGCTCTAGAAGTAGAAAAGTGTAAAAACTTAACTAGAGAGCTTAGCATGTGCAATGATTCAATTTCTAATCTTAGAATTGAGAATGATAATTAAAATGCTAAGATTGATGAATTGAGTATTTGCAAAGCATGTACACCTAATATTGAAAATGTTACCATTTATACTAGATGTAGAGACATTAATGTTGAAGCTATTGATGATCATCTTGCTATGATTAAACAACAAAATGATCACATAGCTACATTAAATGCCAAAATTGCCGAGTATGAACTTGAAAATGAAAAGTTTAAATTTGCTAGAAGTATGCTCTATAATGGGAGACGCCCTGACATTAAGGATGGTATTGGTTTCCAACAGGGGAACCAAAACAACACCAAGCTTAATGCCCCCAAGAAATTGTCAAACTTTGTTAAGGGTAAGGCTCCCATGGTTCAGGATAGAGAGGGTTACATTTTATATCCTGCAAACTATCCTGAGCATAAAATTAGGAAAATTCATGCTAGAAACCTCACAATGTTTCTCACCATGCATTTATGTATAAAAATGAGGCTTCTAGTTCTAGGCATACCACTAATGTTAAAATGCTTAAGAAGAAAATTCCTAATGCATCAAATGAGCATGATATTTCATTTAAGACTTTTGATGCTTCTTATGTTTTAACTAACAAATCTAGCAAAGTAGTTGCCAAATATGTTAGGGGCAAACACAAGAGTCCAAAGACTTGTGTTTGGGTACCCAAGGTGCTTGTTTCTAATGTCAAAGGACCCAAGACCATTTGGGTACCTAAGAACAAGGCCTAAACTTGTTTTGTAGGTTTATGCATCCGATGGATCAAGTTGGATAATCGATAGCGTGTGCACAAACCACATGATAGGGGAGAAAAGGATGTTCTCCTCATATGAGAAAAACGAAGATCCCCAAAGAGCTATCACATTCGGGGATGGAAATCAAGGTTTGGTCAAAGGTTTGGGTAAAATTGTTATATCCCCTGACCATTCCATTTCTAATGTTTTTCTTGTAGATTCTTTAGATTACAATTTTCTTTCTGTTTCTCAATTATGCAAAATGGGCTACAACTGTCTATTTACTAATGTAGGTGTTACTATCTTTAGAAGAATTGATGATTCAATAGCATTTAAGGGAGTGTTAGATAGTCAGCTATACTTAGTTGATTTTAATGATAACAAAGCTGAACTGGACACTTGCTTAATTGCTAAGACTAATATGGGCTGGCTCTGGCATCACCGACTTGCCCATGTTGGAATGAAGAATCTTCATAAGCTTCTAAAGGGAAAGCACATTTTAGGACTAACAAATGTTCATTTTGAGAAAGACAGGATTTGTAGCGCATGTCAAGCAGGAAAGCAGGTTGGAGTTCATCATCCACAAGAACATCATGACGACTGATAGCCCGCTTGAGCTGCTCCACATGGACCGATTCGACCCGGTCGCTTATATAAGCATCGGCAGGAGTAAGTACTGTCTAGTTATTGTGGATGATTATTCTCGCTTCACTTGGGTATTCTTTTTGCAGGAAAAATCTTAAACCCAAGAGACCTTAAAGAGATTCTTGAGACGAGCTCAAAATGAGGTCGGATTGGGAATCAAAAAGATTAGAAGCGACAATGGAACAGAGTTCAAGAATTCACAAATTGAAGGTTTTCTTGAGGAAGAGGGCATCAAGCATGAGTTCTCTTCTCCCTACACACCTCAACAAAATGGTGTAGTGGAGAGGAAGGATAGAACTCTACTGCATATGGCAAGGACCATGCTTAACGAGTACAAGACATCGGACCGGTTTTGGGATGAGGCAATTAACACCGCTTGCTACTCCATCAACCGGTTATATCTTCACTGAATCCTTAAGAAGACATCATATGAACTCATCACTTGTAAAAAGCCCAATGTTTCATATTTTAGCGTCTTTGGGAGCAAATGCTTTATTCTTATTAAAAGAGGTAGAAGTTCTAAATTTGCTCCTAAAGCAGTAGAAGGCTTTTTATTAGGTTATGACTCAAACACAGGGGCATATAGAGTCTTCAACAAATCCACTAGATTAGTTGAAGTTTCTTGTGACATTGTGTTTGATGAGACTAATGGCTCCCAAGTGGAGCAAGTTGATCTTGATGAATTAGATGATGAAAAGGCTCCATGCACACGCTAACGAACATGTCCATTGGTGACGTGTGTCCAAAAGAATCTGGGAGCGCACACAAGCACAAGATCAACCATCATCTTCCATCCAAGCATCTCCACCAACTCAGGATGAGGACAAGGCTCAAGAAGAAGAGGACGAAGATCAAGACGATGAGCCACATCAAGAGGAAGACATTGATCAAGGGGGAGATGAAGATGATCAAGACAAGGAAGATGATCAAGAAGTTAGGGATCAAAGACCGCCACACCCAAGAGTCCACCAAGCAATTCAAAGAGATCACCCCGTCAACTCCATTCTTGGTGATATTCATAAGAGGGTAACCACTAGATCTTGAGTTGCACATTTCTGTGAACATTACTCTTTTGTGTCTTCTATTGAGCCATACAGGATAGAGGATGCATTAACAGATCCAGATTGGGTGGTGGCTATGCAAGAGGAGCTCAACAACTTCACAAGGAATGAGTTATAACATTTAGTTCCACGTCCTAATCAAAATGTTGTAGATACCAAATGGGTATTCCGCAACAAGCAAGATGAGCATGGTGTGGTGACAAGGAACAAAGCCCGACTTGTGGCAAAGGGATATTCATAAGTCGAAGGTTTGGATTTCAATTAAACTTATGCACCCGTAGCTAGGCTTGAGTTAATTCGTATATTCTTGCCTATGCTACTTACCATGGCTTCAAGCTTTATCAAATGGACGTGAAGAGTGCCTTCCTCAATGGACCTATCAAGGAAGAGGTCTATGTTGAGCAACCTCCTGGCTTTGAAGACAGTGAGTACCCTAACCATGTGTATAAACTCTCAAAGGCGCTTTATGGGCTCAAACAAGCCCCAAAATCAAGGTATGAATGCCTGCGAGATTTCCTTATCACTAATGGCTTCAAAGTCGGAAAGGCCGATCCTACTCTTTTCACTAAAACTATTGCAAAGGACTTGTTGATATTATATTTGGGTCTACTAACAAGTCAACTTGTGAAGAAGGGGGTGGGGGTTCTATTTATAGCCACGGCTCAAAAACTAGCCGTTTGACCTAGAACCACGCTGAAGACCGGTTGAACCGCCCCTTAGCAGGTCAGGCAGATTGTCTGCCAGTCTGACTGTCGGACTGACTGGCAGACTGACCTGTAGTCTGACGAAGCTGACAAGACCAGTTGAACCGCTCCCTGACAACTTTGGTGACCTATCTGCCAATTTGACTGGCATACTGTAGGTCAGAAGTCAGAGGGGTCAGAGACCAGTTGAACTGCCCCTCAGGACCAGTTCAGCTAGTCTTGGCCAGAGAGTTTAGGAGAGAAACCCCTAGCTCAACTGCCCGGAGACAAGTTCAGCCGGTGTATGGTCAAAGAGGTTCACAACTGAAGTTGAAGTTCAGCTGGAGTTGAGAAAGCTCAACTCAGCTGAAGTCCAGCTCAGCTGAAAAGCTCAGCTGCAGCTGAAGAAGCTCAACTCAGCTGAAGTCAAGTTCAGCTAGAAAGCTCAGCTGTAGTTGAAGAAGTTGAGCTGTTTTTCAACAAGAATGCTCTAGGTTTCTCAAACCTAACCACAGTCAACCATAGAATGTTAAAGTGATTTTTGGTTTTCAAAAATAGCTTTTGAATTTGGGGATTTGAGCTATAGCAAACACCATTACCTGTGCGAAAAATACTAAGGAAGAATTACATCATGCAACTCAAGATATACATAAAATTTTATAAGTATGTCGCATGAAGTCCTTATTGCTTCCTTAAGTTCTTGTTCTTTCTAATCATACACTGGGAACAAAAACTATTAGTACCCTTATTTGTTTTGTCATTAAATCACCAAAACCCTCACTTGGGGTTGATTGCACTTACAATCTCCCCCTTTTTGGTGATTGATGCCAAAACAATTAAGGTCAAAAAGATAAATATTTGAAATAGTAAAGTTCTTTTGAATGATTGTATGTAGATGGCTCCCCCTAAACGTGTGCACGAATTTGAATCAAGTGTGTTGACATAATATGTCAATTGAGCAACACATTTAGAGATAGTGATTAAGTCCACACTAAGTACAATCATCCAAGGGGTGCAAGAGTGTCATAAAAAGAGTTGTGATGCATATGCTCTAAACACACATCATTTGTACTTCATAGCAACATAATTATTACAAACAGATGGGACAAAAGGATGATGGCCAGAAGACCATCATATCACATTGAATAATATGCCAGCTGTTTTATTTCATCCATTAATAAGAGAATACAAGCCACAACAGTGGCCAAAACAAAACAATAAATATGAGAGAAATAAAAAACCAAAAGAACCACAAACAGAATGACTTGGCTAGAAATTTTAGATTTAGATTTTCTCCCCCTTTATGGTAGCAAGTACCAAAAACGAGGAGAGAGTGAGAAGAAGGCACAGGAATCAATATCCTCCAAGAGGAGGATAGGATGGAGGATAGGAAGTGTAGTTGGAGTCCCGAGGAGGCTCATCACCCATAGAAAAGACGGATGCAGAAGACGTACGCTGATGATGAGGAGGAGGTGGAGGAGGAGGGTGGTGATGGTAACCAGAGCCAGAAGGCCGCGGGTCACCAAGAATGGGTCCCTGACCTGGGTAGGGAGGAGGAGGATAGTGACCAGAGTCGGATGACCTGGGGTCACCAGGAATGGGTCCCTGACCCGAATAGGGAGGAGGAGGAGGAGCCGAGGTATAGTAGGGGTCATCAAACTCCTCGGCCTCATCCTCCAGGGTAATGAATGGCACACCAAATTACTGTTGGTGCCACTCATTAAGGTCTGCGGGGAAGGTAGGGGTCGGAGGTGGAGGGGACCCGGGAGGGAGAGGATGACCTATCTCAGCTGCATAACGAAGAAAATCCTCATACAACCGGTCAGTCCTGCGACGACGCATAGACTCCTTGACCGCCCGGGTGCGGCACATGGTGAAGATGCCAAGAAGGCCCTTGGCCAGCTGAATGAAAAGTCCCCAGCCTCGACCCCGTCCCTGGCCCGGACCACTTCCTCTCCCGCTGCGGTCCATCGGATGTGAAGCAGCGGCGACGCAAGAGGAGGATGGGTGATGTGGAGGCTGAGGAGGTGGCTCATCAGAAGAAGCAGGGCCTCCAGACCCTGAGGAAGCCCACTTTGTACGAGCAGCTGGGTTGGTGGAATCAACCCAGTAGGGTACATAGCGGGAGTGTTTGACAGGTTTTTCGAAGTGAGTCTGGGTGACCACTTCGATCATCTTCATAATAAAGGGTGCATGGAGACGCCCCTTGAGTGGAGACCAGGAAGCACGAAGGATCTCTTCCCAGATCATGTCAAACACGTTGATGCGGGCGAGACTATTTGGAGCAAGGAGAAGAAGGAAGACCCGACTCTCCCCAAGGATGTTTATTTGATTTCCGCCCTTCGAGAGAACAGTCATCCTGTACAAAGAGCTAAGGTACCTGTAGTACCTATGCATGTTGGCAGTGGTCCAAAACTCCTGATCCAAAGAGACATGAATAAATTCAGTCTCTTCCCGCATGGGCAACCTAATGTCATGAACTTTCATGTTGCTGCCCTGAATATCAGCATCAGAGAAGCCCAAAATGTGGGCAAAATGATGGTAGCTAACTTTGTGCCAGTTCTCCTGGATAAAGAAATACATGACTAGGTAGTCATACCCATCAGCTTCTTCATCTACTTTCTTGACCTAGAGAGTGGCATAAAACTGAGCTACCACTTCGTCGTTCTAGGGTATTCCATAGTCATAATGTTTTTCAACCCCTTTCTCTCCAAGTTACAGAGAGCTCACGTCATGTCAGCATCTCCCATATTCTCACACCCTTCCCAGTCAATAAAACAATGTCTAACGACTGGGTGTTTCTTAGTCAAGATGACTGAATTATAGAAATCAGCCTAGAAAATATTCCAGAACCGAGGGTCCTGGACACCAGGATGACGAGGTGTGAGAGTGGGGTTAGTGAACCTTAGACATTGAAGGGCGTCCACCCCCTTTAGAGAGAAGTCGACCGAAGGTTCATTGGGTCCCCGTAAAACATTTGTCGGATGCATGTGCAGACCGGTGATGTAGAGAGCGTCAGACGACAGAAGATCGACCACGTCGTTGAACGTTCCATCCTCCTCCTGGCAAGGAGCGTATCCTGCGGAGGAGGTGCTACGGTGGGGACGAGTGGCGCCAACCTTTTGGCGCCTCTCGCGAGTAGGTTGCGAAGGCATCGAGGATCCCTCTCCTTCCATCCGGCCAGAGCCACGTCCTCTCTTGAAGAGGGAACAACGAGGTGGAGGAGAGGGAGCCGGTGATTCCTCCTGGATCTCATCAGAATCGCTGCTGAACTCCACCACCGAAGGGTTCCGGCGACGCACCATCTTGTTGAGAGGCTTCGAGGAGATGAGCGGTTGAAGTGTGAGTGTGTGAGGAGGCTTAAGAGGCTGAAGGGCTAAGGACTTGAGTGTGTGTGAGTGGAGGAAAGGAGGGTAAGCCTATAAATAGGCAGTTGAACTGGTTAGGCAGGGACCGGTTCAACCGCCCCCTATAGACCGGTTCAACCGGTGTGGAGCAGAACGGTCAGGACTGTGCAGGTGCGATAAAGAAATAAAGCAAAAAGGAACTGACACGTCTGCAAAAAGAAAAGCTAACGTGTCTGAAAAGCACAAAGTAGTTGATGTTGTCTGAAAAGGTGCGAAAAAGCGACTGACGTGACAGAGAAAAATGACTAACGCGACATAAAATAAAGTTGCAGAATCTATAACAAGAAAAAGCTGAAAAAGTGCTGCAAAAAGTACTAAAAAAGTTGACCTGACGTATGAAAAAGACACTAACGCAGTCTGAAAAGCGTCTGAAAAAGGGTTGACGCAGTATGCAAAAAGGACTGGTGCAGACTGGAAAAAACGGTCAGACCGACCGGTCAAACTGTGCCAGACCGGTTCAACCGGTCCTAGACACTGGTTCAACCGGTTTCAGCCAGGGGGTTTCCTGGTGAAAACCAGCCGAGCTGAAGTTCAACTCGAAAGTTCAGCTGGTCAAACCAGTTGAGCTTGGAATGAATTTTTAAAATAATTTTCCACACTAAACCTCATTCCAATTTTAAAATTTACACAAAGTTTGAATGAACATAACTAATATTTAAACCTTTCAAACAAAAATCAGTGAATCAAGCAATTTTTGTGTCCGTTTTCAAGTTAAGTTACGGGAATCCAAGATAATTAGTTCACTCCTAAGAAAGCAAAATCTAGTCTCATCGAGAGGTTTTGTGAAGATATCGGCTAGTTGATTTTCTGTGTTTACATGACATAATTTGATATCTCCTTTTGCTTCATGGTCCCTCAGAAAATGTTGTCTTATGTCTATGTGTTTAGTTCTAGAGTGTTACACGGGATTATTGGCTAGTTTAATGGCGCTCTCATTGTCACATAGTAGTGGAATTCTTTTAAACTCACAACCAAAATCTCTCAATGTCTGCTTCATCCATAGCAACTGAGCACGACAAGCACCAGCAGCTATGTATTCGGCCTCGGCAGTGGAGAGTGCAACACAGTTTTGCTTCTTAGAGCTCCAAGACACTAGGGGCCGCCCAAGGAATTGGCAAGTCCCCGAGGTGCTTTTTCGATCTACTTTGCAACCGGCACAATCTGAGTCAGAATAGCCAAATAAATCTAAAAATGAGCCCTTGGGATACCAGAGACCTAGATTTTGGGTGTGAACTAGATATCTCAAAATTCTCTTAACAGCCACTAGGTGGCACTCTTTTGGGTTAGCTTGAAAACGGGCACACATGCACACACTAAGCATGATATCTGGTCTAGATGCACATAAATATAGTAGAGATCCAATCATTGATCTATAAAGCTTTTGATCTACAGTTTTACCTTCTTCATTTAAGTCGAGATGACCATTTGAAGCCATTGGTGTCTTGGCGTGCTTTGCCTTTTCCATGCTAAACTTTTTGAGCATGTCTTGTGTGTACTTGGTTTGGCACAGAAAGGTTCCTTCCTTGAATTGTTGAACTTGAAATCCTAGGAAGTACTTGAGCTTGCCCATCATGGACATCTCAAACCTATTTGTCATAACCCTACTAAATTCCTCACAAAATGTTTCATCAGTACTGCCAAATATAATGTCATCGACATATATTTGACATACAAATAATTGATTGTCAATTTTGCGAGTAAATAAAGTAGAGTCTACTTTTCCTATTTCAAAACCATTTTAAGCAAGAAATCTTTAAGACATTCATACCATGCTCTAGGAGCTTGTTTAAGCCCATAGAGCGCTTTGTGAAGAAGGTAGACATGGTTTGGCTTCTTAGGATCTTCAAAGCCCGACGGTTGCTCCATAGGATGATCTCTCTAAATGCCCTGGTGCACTCGAGGATGAGGCACCAGAGAATGTCTCTAAATTTGATCATCACTTTCATCTTGTTTAATGGCTTCTTCACTAGCAACCTCTTCTTGCTCATTTTCCACAATGGTTGGCATATCTTGCGGTAGAAGCACTTCTTCAAGGATTGGATGACTTGAGGTTGATGGGTTTGCTTGGATGGAAGGATTTTCACCAACCACTCTAGCACTCCCATCAACGACCTTATTTGTCATCCAAATTCTCCCTTCATCATTGTCCTTTTCTTGTGGCTTCACTTCACCTATTGCAAGCGTTTTGATGGCTTCATTAGGTGGGATATCATTTCCTGCAATATCATTAGAAACATGCCCTTATGAGCCATTAGATTCATCAAATGTCACGTCTATCGCTATTTCAACAAGACCGGTGGTATTGTTGAAGACACGATATCCGTGCGCATTTGATGCATAACCAGCAAAAAACCCTTGTCCACTCTAGGAGCAAACTTTGAGCTCTTGACTTTCTTGTTTAGAATAAAGCATTTGCAACCAAAAACTCTAAAGTAATCAACTTTAGGTTTGTTACCGGTGAGAAGCTCGTAGGCAGTCTTCTTGTAAATCTTGTGAAGATAAAGGCGGTTGATTGCATGACAGGCGGTGTTGACCGCCTCTGCCCAAAAGTTGTCAGGTGTCTTGTGTTCATCCAACATGGTTCTGGTGGCTTCGATTAGTGTTCGATTCTTCCTTTCCACTACACCATTTTGTTGTGGAGTGTAGGGGACCGAGAACTCATGTTTGATTCCTTCTTCGCCTAAGAATTCTTCAACACCTGTATTCTTGAACTTTGTCCCATTGTCACTTCTCACCCTTTTGATTTTAACTCAAACTCATTTTGAGCTCTTCTCATAAATTTCTTCAAAGTCTCTTGGGTTTCACCTTTGCCACACAAAAAGAAAACCCAGGTGAAGTGAGAAAAATCATCAACAATAACTAAACCATACTTACTGCCACCAATACTAATGTAGGCCACAGGTTCGAAGAGGTACATATGAAGAAGCTCCAAAGGTCTCTTGGTTGTGACCACATTCTTTGATGTGGAACGCCATGTCGCTTCCCTGCTTGGCATGCTCTACATACCTTATTTTTCTCAAACATAACATTTGTTAGTCCAATAATGTGATTGTCCTTTTGAAGTTTGGCCAAGTTCCTCATGCCAACATGAGCTAGCCGGTGATGCCAAAGCCAACCCTTGTTGGATTTTGCCACTAAACAAGTCTCAGGCATCACACTACTTGTTGTGAAATCAACAAGATAGAGTTTGCCCTTCAAGCGACCTGTAAAAGCAACAGAGGAATCCTCCCTTCTTAGAATCTTCACATCAACATCAGTAAATAGGCAATCATATACCATTCCACAAAGTTGTGAAACGGACATTGTTGGGGCCTTCGTCTTCTGAAGGTCCTCAAAAACATGATTAACAATGTTTCCCAAGTGTAATATATGTACAGGAACCTTCGGACTCGGAATAAAGCTGTACACAATATGAAAAGCATGGTCGAGACGAAGGTTGAACTAGCTCCGAAGCTACGCGCAAGGAAGCTTCGGCTCAGTGGCAGAAAAAGGAACCGACTTAAAGGGGAAAAGGCTATCTAGTCCTCGCTGGATTGTCCTTAAGTCAATAGTAAACATAAAGGGCATGAATGTAATTTTACATAGGCTGTGCCCTGTGCCTATAAATGGATGAATAGTACCCCCGTACTGTTCACGCTGATTTGTATTCACTCGTGTGTCACTCTTGGACTTTTGCCTTTTGTCAAGCCGAAGCATTTGAGAACAAGTCCCCAACATTGGCGCCCACCTCGGGTGTACTCACTTCCATAATCTTCGGCAAAGCATCAACCTTCGTCATGATAATGACTTCCGACAAAGAAGGGAGGAAGCTTATAGATTTTCTAAGATGACTAGGGGCTTCGAGGAAGAATCCACCCTAGGCATGTTAAGTCAATCCATAGCTCCAGTCAGAATGATGACAAAGGAAGCCAGTTTCAGAGGCCACAACATAGTTCACAGTCTTCGGGACAACAGCAAAGCTCCTTCAGGCCACCAGCTCCAAGGGGCAGAGGCGGCAGGGGCTTCGGAGGAAGATATGGGGATTAGCCCAGAAAAATCTATTGATTATTCTATGGTGAGGACAAGGGCCACATGACAAGAATGTGTCAGGTTACCATTCAGAAACAAAAGGAAATTGCCAAAGCAGAAGCCCGGCAGAATCAACCGAAGCAGGTTTTACATACTGCTTCGTGTCACTCTCCTTACATACCAGAGTATGTGGGCAATCAACCTGCAGCTTCTGTTGCTTCGACAAGCCATTCACAAGCTTCCTGGCCACAACTCCCACCGCCACCACCATTGCAACCTACTTATACCCAAAGCTAGCAGCCAGAAGGGCGCCAATATTCCCAACAGCAACGTGACTTCAGGGAGGAGTCCGAAGCTCGTACAGTCAACAGCACTGTACCAGAATCAAAGCACATATACTGAGCAATATCCTACTTCTGAAATACTTTTATTTTTTATGCCATTTTGCTTTCTGTATAAGGAATAAGCAATGAAAACTTAGTTTTAATTTCTTGTAATGATTCTGCCTGTACCAGAATGAAATATATCTTCTTCACAGATTTATGAAGCCCAAAAGTCGTTCCTAAGGGAACACAGAGCCAACATAAACGAAGCTACAAAAGCCATTCCTAAGGGAGCGCAGCGTAAGTCTTTTGCTCAAAAGTCGTTCCTAAGGGAATGCAGAGCCAAAATCGACGAAGCTACAAAAAGTCATTCCTAAGGGAGCGTAGTGTAAGTTTTCTGCTCAAAAGTCGTTCCAAAGGGAATGTAGAGCCAAATACCGCCGAAATATAAGGCGAAGAAGTTCAAAAGTTGTTTCTAAGGGGATGCAGAACTTATACCGCCGAAATAGAAGGCGAAGAAGTTCAAAAGACGTTCCTAAGGGGACGCAGAACTTATATCACCGAAATAGAAGGTGAAGAAGCTCAAAAGTCGTTTCTAAGGGGATGCAGAGCTTGTGTGTTCTAGTGTGGGCGTGTGGGTGTGTGTGCCTTCGACATCCTCATCATTTTGCATCATCATATCATTACATCATTTCACATAACATTACATCATACATCATATTGCATTAACGACACAAGAATCGAATATGAAGCCAATCTTCGGCAAATGCTTCATCAAATTGAAAATGTGCTAAGGCACGAAGTAAGCTCCAGGAAATACAGTTTTATCAGCCTTGTCATAAGAAGGGATCTCTTTCTTTACAAAGCATGAAAAGAAGGGAAGATGTTTTTTCGCCGAAGGCTCAAAAACGGTATGTGTGTAAATTTCATGCATCGCAAAGAAATAAATTACAACAGTCTACATATTTGATTCAATATTACATAGTTTTGTTACAATAAAAGCCTAATCTTCCTTCATTTGTTCTATACATCAAGCTTTTCAAAATGATTATTACAATAAAACCTATTCCTCTTTAAGGACTTTCTCTGCAACTTCGTTCAGTAATTTGTTGACGACCTCATCGATAATGGATTCAGCCATGCTTATGATATCCAATGATTCCTTCATCTCTGGATCAGCTAGGGGATCGTACGGCTCTAGAGGCGGGGATAGTTCAGCTGAAGTAGGTAAACAGATTAGTTCGAAGCCACAAAGCAAGTACCGAAGCTAAATAATCAAGAAAAATACCTATACTCCTTTCACGTTCTGCAGCTTCTTCAGCTCGCTTTGCGTCTGCCCGGGCGTCGTGGGTGTCTTTTTCACTCTTTTTTATAATCTCGTGGGCCAGCTCTCGGCCACCGTTCACCCAGACATCGTTATAAAATTTCCCGCCCATTAAAGTTGCTTCAGCCGAAGGATCCTTCGTATCGTCTATGGAGAAGGCAGCTTGGGCTATGGCCGTAACGTGATCACATCCAGCCTTCTCCAGAATAGCTGAGATTCCCCGCGCACCGGAAAAAGCGCAAACATCCCCGCGATCACTCAAAATTTCCTCGAAGGCTTCAGCTTCTCCACTTATCCATTCAACAACGCCTTCGAGGTCGCCTTGTATGAAATTTTCTTCAGAAGAATAGGCGCCCACTTTGGAGAAGCTAATTTTTATTTTCTTCACACAATCCAAGGATTTTTCAAAACACCTTTCCTTGGACTTGCGAAGCTCTCCAACATTTTTCTCTAACTTTTTTCTCCAGTATTCACTGATCTCTTGTTTATGCTCTACGAGAGCGCACTTCTCATTAGCTTCGGCTAGTTGTCTCCGAAGGTCTTCAACCTCAGCCTTTTGAGCTTCGGCTTGAGCATTGTATTTAGTCTCGTCTTCTTTTATTTTATTTACCAATAAAATCAAAATCTTGTCTTTCTCTAGACCTTCATTTCTTAGCTCAATCACCTCGGTCCGAAGGTTGTTAAGAGCTATTGCACAGCTTTCGTCCTCGGCGCTTTTCTGTGCCCTCAAGGCATTACTAAGAATTAAGCTCTGCAAAAAAGAAGAAATACTTGAGCATGACAATAAACTATTTCATTTTCTAGCTTCAAAGTCAACTTTTATACCTTTATACTGTTGTACGCGAGGCTATCAGCAAGATCATCCTTCGACATAACTGAAAGGCCATCTTCCAGCTTTGGAAACCCCATACTTTTAGCTATCTCCCGGCAAACGAATATTTCTTTGTTGTCCGGGAGACAGTATAGGAAATCATCTTCGTTTCTGCCATTGAACACTAAGGCCCCCTTCGGATATTTTAATCTTTGGGCGTAGTGTATGGCTTCTAGTATTTATTCTTTGGATAATTCCTTCCCCGAAGCATGTCGAATAATGTAGTCAACATCTTCGCTCGGAGCTTCGGGAGCAAGAGCTTTGGTCTTTTTTGGTACAATCTGCCCTATTGTTTTGTCCTCAAGCGCGACAGCCTTTGTCTCAACGGACGTTGAAGGCCCAGCTTCGGCCACATCTTGGTCTTTGGTAGCTTCAGCATCTTTCTTAGTAGCTCCAGGGCTCAAGGCCTTCGTAGTCTCTAGGGGTAAAAATGGGTCGGGTATACCCGTCGGGTACCGGATACGGATAGTGCAAATACCCGTTTTTCGGATACGGATTCGGGTATTTTTATATTCATGATGGATACGGGTAATACCCGGATACTGTAGCTTCGGATTCGGGTCGGATATGGAACGAGGACTACCCGGTAAATACCCGGATATTCGGGTCGGATACAGGTACCCGGAATTCGGGTACCCGTTTTTTCTTTTTCTGCATAATAATATAGTTACAAAATCATAACTTTTACATATGAAATCGGATGAAGATAAAGTTTATATGAAAATTATAGAGCTCGAAGAGATCTATAACTTTATAGTACATCATTTTTTGTTTAAACATATATTTAGGCCAAAATCATTAAAATTATGTCCAAATTTATATCAAATTAATATACTTTATCATTTTTATGTGGGGGATTAAGGTTATCTCCATGTGGGAACTTAAGGTTATATTTATATAGACTATTTATTAATATTGGTAACTTATTTACAATTTTCGATTGACGCTACGTTATTTGATAGATTTAATTGTATTTTGATGATTTTCTATAACAAGAAATTAATAATATATAAATAGCATCAAAAAATCATGAAATTTTACGGAGGCACAATATATGTTCATATATAACCATAAAAAATGTTTGGATCATAAGATCTATAAGATGCCCGCGTTTCTTCCATTTCATGTTCACTTATTTGTATGAGTTACCTGTGAAATCACTATAAATATCCAAGTTTTAGCATAATCAGTACTTTACTTTATCATTTTCATATGAGGACTTGAGTTATCTTCGTATAAAATGTTTATTTGTTTTTTTAACATATTTGTAATTTTTTAGTGAAACTAGAATATTTTATAAATTTTTAATATTGCGGTGTTGGTTCTACAATATCCTTGTAATTAGTAACTTTGAAATGCATGATGTTAATTTTATCGGTTTCCTTTCCTACATTTGATCTATCATATGATTATGTATTGCTTAATTTATGTATTTGTTGGGTGGTTGGACAATTAATATCATCGGGACGAACTACCCGACAATTAAGTAGTATCTGTTATCCATTTTTTACCCGCCCGAATTATTACCCGGTCTCGTCCTATATCCGTCCCGAATCTTAACTATCCGTATCCGGTCCCATATCCGAGAGAAATACATTAGGGTAGGATACGGGATGACCCTGTATCTGGCTGTATCCGTCCCGTTTTCATCCCTAGTAGTCTCCATGACAGCGTCCAGCACGTTGGCCATTCTCCTCCTCTTGGGAGTTGCGGCAGGAGCCTTTTGCACCTTCGGCAAACTTGCCTCAGCTGGTGGGCTCAGAATTTTAGGCATTTTCTCTATTTTTTCCGCTTGTGGCTCTTCGGCCTTATCAGTCTTAGCTTCGGCTACTCCGACTGTAGGTACCTTCAGCACTAAGTTGGCTCTTCAACGCTCTTCATAATCTGAGTAGCTTGTCATGCTTCGGCAGTTGAAGAGGCCCCTTCGCCAAGTTCAGGCACTACGGCCGGTTCAATATACTGCGGCCGGTGGGTCAGAACCTTCACCTTTTTGCTCTTCGGCACAGCTGTGATGGCCGAAGCGGCAGTATTTCTATTTTTCCCTTGCCCTTGTAGCGGGTAATGGTAGTCAGGGTATACGAAGCCAATCACATCAAATACCCTATTCAATCTTTTCTTGCCCCGACCTCCGAAGGCTGCAGACAGAGCATTATCTTCAGCCTTGGAATATGACCCAAGTAGCTCGTCGCTGGTAGCTTCAATACATTTCAACCAGTCATCATCTGGCTCATCAAACTTCTCCCTAAATTTGAAGGTATATTTCAATCGGACTAGGCCATTTTCATTGGAATCGACAGTAGTCTCCTTCGACATATCCCAACTTTCCACAAGTGGCCACACCCTGAAGGATATGTGTTCTTGAATTAAATCCCTCGTGCCAATGAAGGTACACATAGTGCTAAAGGCCTTCTGGCATGCTTCAACATTGCTATCAATACTCACCTTCGGCCTTCGGAGGCCGAAGCGAGACCAGATGGGGCGCTGGATAATTTCCTTGATGTCTTCCCTTTTTTTAATCATTTTTAACATAAAACCACTCCTCCATCTAGGTCCTGAGCCATCTTTTTTGGAATGTTGGCACTGGGTGGCTTGCATTGGGGCGAGCAATAAATCCATAACAACCGAAGTTGTTGTGGTACTGTTCTTTGCCAGTAGTGAAAGTCGCCTAGAGGGGGGGTGAATAGGGCGAAACTGAAATTTGGAAAGTTAATCACAAACTACAAGCCGGGTTAGCATTAGAAGTATAAACGAGTCCGCGAGAGAGGGCACAAAACAAATCGCAAGCAAATAAGAAGTGTGACATGAGGATTTGTTTTACCGAGGTTCGGTTCTCGCAAACCTACTCCCAGTTGAGGAGGCCACAAAGGCCGGGTCTTTTTCAACCCTTTCCCTCTCTCAAACGGTCCCTCGGACCGAGTGAGCTTCTTCTTCTCAAATCAACCGGGAACGAAACTTCCCCGCAAGGACCACCACACAATTGGTGTCTCTTGCCTTGGTTACAAATGAGTGTTGATCACAAGAACAAATGAGAAAGAAAAGCAAGCGATCCAAGCGCAAGAGCTCAAATGAACACCGCAAATCACTCTCTCTAATCACTAAGACTTGATGTGGAGTTAGGAGAGGATTTGATCTCTTTTGTGTGCTTTGGAATGAATGCTAGAGCTCTTGTAAGGTGTTGAAGTGTAGAAACTTAGATACCATTGAATGTGGGGTGGTTGGGGTATTTATAGCCCCAACCACCACAAAGTGGCCGTTGGAGGGCTGCTGTCGCATGGCGCACCGGACAATCCGGTGCGCCACCGGACACTGTCCGGTGCGCCAGCCCACGTTAGCAGACCGTTGGGGTTCGACCGTTGAGCTCTGTCTTGTGGGCCCACCTGGCTGTCCGGTGGCGCACCGGACAGGTCCTGTAGATTGTCCGGTGTGCCACCCGCGCGTGCTCTGCTCCTCTGCGCGCGCTGGCGCGCATTAAATGCTCTGCAGGTGACCGTTGGCGCGCGAAGTAGCCGTTGCCCGCTGTCACACCGGACAGTCCGGTGTGCACCGGACATGTCCGGTGAATTATAGCGGACGAATTCCCGAAGCTGGCGAGTTCCTGAGCCGCTCTCCTCTGGGGCACCAGACACTGTCCGGTGTACACCGGATAGTCCGGTGAATTATAGTGGAGCGCCTCTGGATTTTCCCGAAGGTGAGAAGTTCAGCCTGGAGTGCCCTGGTGCACCGGACACTGTCCGGTGGCACACCGGACAGTCCGGTGCGCTATACCAGGGCTGCCTTCGGTTATCCCTTGCTCTTTTTGTTGAACCCTTTGCTTGGTCATTTTATTGGCTTTTTGTGAAACTTTGGCACCTATAGAACTTATACACTAGAGCAAACTAGTTAGTCCAATTAGTTGTGTTGGGCAATTCAACCACCAAAATTGATTTAGGATATAGATGTAAGCCTAATTCCCTTTCAATCTCCCCCTTTTTGGTGATTGATGCCAACACAAACCAAAGCAAGTAGAGAAGTGCATAATTGAACTAGTTTGCAAAATTTAAGTGCAAAGGTTACTTGGAATTGAGCCAATATAAATACTTATAAGATGCGCATGGATTGTTTCTTTAATTCTTGACATTTTGGACCACGCTTGCACCACAAGTTTTGTTTTTGCAAATTCTTTTTGTAAATCATTTTCAAAGTCTTTTTGCAAATAGTCAAAGGTAAATGAATAAGATTTTGAGAAGCATTTTCAAGATTTGAAATTTTCTCCCCCTATTTCAAATGCTTTTCCTTTGACTTAACAAAACTCCCCCTCAATAAATTCTCCTCTTAGTGTTCAAGAGGGTTTCAAGATACTAATTTTTGAAATCCCCTCTTTTTAAACACAATAAGATACCAATTTGAAGATTACCAATCGAAAATCATTTTAAAATTAGTGTGGTGGTGCGGTCCTTTTGCTTTGGGCTATACTTTCTCCCCCTTTGGCATGAATCGCCAAAAACGGATACTTAGAGTGAAATATAAGCCCTTTTTAAGCTACTTTCTCCCCTTTGGCAAATAAACCATATGAGTGAAGATTGTACCAAAGCCGGAGTCCTTTTGCTTTATGTGCTCTCCCTCAAAGATGAAGAGTGGCACGGAGCGACGGCGAAGGATGAGTTACGGAGTGGAAGCCTTTGTCTTCGCCGAAGACTCCAATTCCCTTTCAATATACCTATGACTCAGTTTGAAATAGACTTGAAATCACATTAGTCATAGCATATATAAAAGAGACATGATCAAAGGTATATTCATGAGCTATGTGTGTAAGACATCAAAAGAAATTCCTAGAATCAAGAATATTTAACTCATGCCTAAGTTTGGTAAAAGTTTGTTCATCTAGTGGCTTGGTAAAGATATCGGCTAATTGATCTTTAGTGTTAATATAAGCAATCTCGATATCCCCCTTTTGTTGGTGATCCCTAAGAAAATGATACCGAATGGCTATGTGTTTAGTGCGGCTATGCTCAACGGGATTATCCGCCATGCGGATTGCACTCTCATTATCACATAGAAGAGGAACTTTGGTTAATTTGTAACCATAGTCCCGCAGGGTTTGCCTCATCCAAAGTAGTTGCGCGCAACAATGGCCTGCGACAATGTACTCGGCTTCGGCGGTTGAAAGAGCGACCGAATTTTGCTTCTTTGAAGCCCAAGACACCAAGGACCTTCCCAAGAACTGGCAAGTCCCTGATGTGCTCTTTCTATTAATCTTGCACCCTGCCCAATCGGCATCCGAATAACCAATTAAATCAAAAGTGGATCCCCGAGGGTACCAAAGCCCAAACTTAGGAGTATAAGCCAAATATCTCAAGATTCGTTTTACGGCCGTAAGATGAGATTCCTTAGGGTCGGATTGGAATCTTGCACACATGCAAACGGAAAGCATAATGTCTGGTCGAGATGCACATAAATAGAGTAATGAACCTATCATCGACCGGTATACCTTTTGATCGACGGATTTACCTCCCGTGTCGAGGTCGAGATGCCCATTTGTTCCCATGGGTGTCTTGATGGGCTTGGCATCCTTCATCCCAAACTTGTTTAGAATGTCTTGAGTGTACTTCGTTTGGCAAATGAAGGTACCCTCTTGGAGTTGCTTCACTTGGAATCCTAGAAAATACTTCAACTCCCCCATCATCGACATCTCGAATTTCTGTGTCATGATCCTACTAAATTCTTCACATGTAGATTCGTTAGTAAACCCAAATATAATATCATCAACATAAATTTGGCATATGAACAAATCATTGTCAAGAGTTTTAGTAAATAAAGTAGGACCGGCCTTGCCGACTTTGAAGCCATTTGCAATAAGGAAATCTCTCAGGCATTCATACCAAGCTCTTGGGGCTTGCTTGAGCCCATAAAGCGCCTTAGAGAGCCTATAGACATGGTTAGGGTACTCACTGTCTTCAAAGCCGGGAGGTTGCTCAACATAGACCTCTTCCTTGATTGGTCCATTGAGGAAGGCACTCTTCACGTCCATTTGGTAAAGCTTGAAGCCATGGTAAGTAGCATAGGCCAATAATATGCGAATTGACTCAAGCCTAGCTACGAGTGCATAGGTTTCACCAAAATCCAAACCTTCGACTTGGGAGTATCCCTTGGCCACAAGTCGAGCTTTGTTCCTTGTCACCACACCATGCTCGTCTTGCTTGTTGCGGAAGACCCATTTGGTTCCTACAACATTTTGATTAGGACGTGGAACTAAATGCCATACCTCGTTCCTAGTGAAATTGTTGAGCTCCTCTTACATCGCCATCACCCAATCCGAATCTTGGAGTGCTTCCTCTATCCTGTTTGGCTCAATAGAGGAAACAAACGAGTAATGTTCACAAAAATGAGCAACACGAGATCTAGTGGTTACCCCCTTATGAATGTCGCCGAGGATGGTGTCGACGGGGTGATCTCGTTGTATTGCTTGGTGGACTCTTGGGTGTGGCGGTCTTGGTTCTTCATCCTCCTTGTCTTGATCATTTGCATCTCCCCTTTGATCATTGCCGTCATCTTGAGGTGGCTCATCATTTTGATTTTCTTCTTCATCAACTTGAGCCTCATCCTCATTTTGAGTTGGTGGAGATGCTTGCGTGGAGGAGGAAGGTTGATCTTGTGCTTGAATTGGCTCTTCGGATTCCTTAGGACACACATCCCCAATGGACATGTTCCTTAGCGCGACGCACGGAGCCTCTTCATCACCTATCTCATCAAGATCAACTTGCTCTACTTGAGAGCCGTTAGTCTCATCAAACACAATGTCACAAGAAACTTCAACAAGTCCTGAGGACTTGTTAAAGACTCTATATGCCCTTGTGTTTGAGTCATATCCTAGTAAAAAGCCTTCTACAGTCTTAGGAGCAAATTTTGATTTTCTACCTCTCTTAATAAGAATAAAGCATTTGCTACCAAAGACTCTAAAATATGAAATATTTGGCTTTTTACCGGTTAGGAGTTCATATGATGTCTTCTTGAGGATTCGGTGTAGATATAACCGGTTGATGGCATAGCAAGCGGTGTTGACCGCCTCGGCCCAAAACCGATGTGGTGTCTTGTATTCATCAAGCATGGTTCTTGCCATGTCCAATAGAGTTCGATTCTTCCTCTCCACTACACCATTTTGTTGTGGGGTGTAGGGAGAAGAAAACTCATGCTTGATGCCCCCCTCCTCAAGAAAGCCTTCAATTTGAGAGTTCTTAAACTCCGTCCCGTTGTCGCTTCTAATTTTCTTGATCCTTAAGCCGAACTCATTTTGAGCCCGTCTCAAGAATCCCTTTAAAGTTTCTTGGGTTTGTGATTTTTCCTGCAAAAAGAACACCCAAGTGAAGCGAGAATAATCATCCACAATAACTAGACAGTACTTACTCCCGCCGATGCTTATGTAAGCAATCGGGCCGAATAAATCCATGTGTAGGAGCTCCAGTGGCCTGTCAGTTGTCATGATGTTCTTGTGTGGATGATGAACACCAACTTGCTTCCCAGCTTGGCATGCGCTACAAATCCTATCTTTCTCAAAATGAACATTTGTTAATCCTAAAATGTGTTCTCCCTTTAGAAGCTTATGAAGATTCTTCATTCCAACATGGGCTAGTCGGCGGTGCTAGAGCCAACCCATGTTAGTCTTAGCAATTAAGCAAGTGTCGAGTTCAGCTCTATCAAAATCTACCAAGTATAGCTGACCCTCTAACACTCCCTTAAACGCTATTGAATCATCACTTCTTTTAAAGACAGTGACACCTACATCAGTAAATAGCCAGTTGTAGCCCGTTTGACATAATTGGGATACGGAAAGCAAATTGTAATCTAAAGAATCTACAAGAAAAACATTAGAAATGGAATGGTCAGGAGATATAGCAATTTTACCCAAACCTTTGACCAAACCTTGGTTTCCATCCCCGAATGTGATAGCTCGTTGGGGATCTTGGTTTTTCTCGTATGAGGAGAACATCTTTTTTTTCCCCTGTCATGTGGTTTGTGCATCCGCTATCAATGATCCAACTTGTGCCCCCGGATGCATAAACCTACAACACAAATTTAGTTCTTGACTTTAGGTACCCAAACGGTTTTGGGTCCTTTGGCATTAGAAACAAGAACTTTGGGTACCCAAACACAAGTCTTGGAGCCCTTGTGTTTGCCCCTAACAAACTTGGCAACTACCTTGCCGGATTTGCTAGTTAAAACATAAGATGCATCAAAAGTTTTAAATGAAATATCATGACCATTTGATGAATTAGGAGTTTTTCTTTTAGGACACTTAGCACGGGTTGGTTGCCTAGAGCTAGATGTCTCACCCTTATACATAAAAAGCATGGTTAGGGCCAGAGTGAGACTTCCTAGAATGAATTCTCCTAATTTTGCTCTCAGGATAACCGGCAGGGTTCAAAATGTAACCCTCGTTATCCTGAGGCATGGGAGCTTTGCCCTTAACAAAATTAGATAATTTCTTAGGAGGGGCATTAAGTTTGACATTGTCTCCCCTTTGGAAGTCAATGCCATCCTTGATGCCAGGGCGTCTCCCATTATAGAGCATACTTCTAGCAAATTTAAATTTTTCATTTTCTAAGTTATGCTCGGCAATTTTAGCATCTAGAATTGCTATATGATCATTTTGTTGTTTAATTAAAGTCATGTGATCATGAATAGCATCAATATCAACATCTCTACATCTAGCACAAATAGAAACATGCTCAATAGTAGGTGTAGAGGGTTTGCAAGAATTAAGTTCAACAATCTTAGCACGCAAAAAGTCATTGCTATCTCTAAGATCGGAAATTGTAATATTGCAAACATCTAATTCTTTAGCCTTAGCAAGCAATTTTTCATTTTCACATCTAAGGCTATTAAGAGAAATGTTCAATTCATCAATCTTAGCAAGTAAATCAATATTATCATCTCTAGGATTGGGAATTGAAACATTACAAGTATGAGAATCAACCTTAGCATTTAAATTAGCATTTTCTTTTCTAAGGTTGGTAATTAAATCATGGCACGTGCTTAGCTCACTAGATATTTTTTCACATTTTTCAACTTCGAGAGCGTAAGCATTTTTGACCTTAACATGCTTCTTATTTTCTTTAATAAGGAAGTCCCCTTGAGAATCCAAGAGATCATCCTTTTCATGGATGGCACTAATCAATTCATTCAATTTTTCTTTTTGTTGCATGTTTAGGTTGGCAAAAAGAGTACGCAAGTTATCCTCCTCATTTCTAGCATCATCCTCATCACTAGAGGTTTCATATTTAGTGGAGGACCTTGATTTTACCTTCTTCTTTATGCCGTCCTTGGCCATGAGGCATTTGTGGCCGACGTTGGGGAAGAGGAGGCCCTTGGTGACGGCGATGTTGGCGGCGTCCTCGTCGGAGGAGGAGTCTGTGGAGCTCTCGTCGGAGTCCCACTCGCGGCACACATGAGCATCGCCGCCCTTCCTCTTGTGGTACCTCTTCTTTTCCTTCCTTCTTCCCTTCTTGTCGTTGTCCCTGTCACTATCACTTGATAATGGACATTTAGCAATAAAGTGACCGTGCTTACCACATTTGTAGCAAACCTTCTTAGAGCGGGGTTTGTAATCTTTCCCCCTCCTTTGCTTGAGGATTTGGCAGAAACTCTTGATGATGAGCGTCATTTCCTCGTTGTCGAGCTTTGAGGCGTCGATTGGTTGTCTACTTGGTGTAGACTCCTCCTTCTTTTCCTCCGTCACCTTAAGTGCTACCGGTTGTGCTTCGGACGTGGAGGGATCATCAAGCTCGTTGATCTTCCTTGAGCCCTTGATCATATACTCAAAGCTCACAAAATTCCCGATTACTTCCTCCGGAGTCATTAGTGTGTATCTCGGATTGCCACAAATTAATTGTACTTGAGTAGGGTTAAGGAAAATGAGTGATCTTAGAATAACCTTAACCACCTCGTGGTCATCCCATTTCTTGCTCCCGAGGTTGCGCACTTGATTCACCAAGGTTTTGAGCTGGTTGTACATGTCTTGTGGCTCCTCCCCTTGGCGAAGACGGAAGCGACCGAGCTCCCCCTCGATCGTTTCCCGCTTGGTGATTTTGGTGAGTTCATCACCCTCGTGCGCGGTCTTGAGCACGTCCCAAACCTCCTTGGCGCTCTTTAAGCCTTGCACCTTGTTGTACTCCTCCCTACTTAGAGAGGCGAGGAGGATGGTTGTTGCTTGGGAGTTGAAGTGCTCGATTTGGGCCACCTCGTCCGCATCATAATCCTCATCCCCTACGGATGGTACCTGCACACCAAACTCAACTACATCCCATATACTTTTATGGAGTGAGGTTAGATGAAATTTCATTAAATCACTCCACCTTGCATAATCTTCACCATCAAAAGTTGGTGGTTTGCCTAATGGGACGGAAAGTAGAGGTGTATGCTTAGGAATGCGGGGATAGCGTAGGGGTTCTTACTAAACTTCTTGCGCTCATGGCGCTTAGAAGTGACGGACGGCGCATCGGAGCCGGATGTGGATGGTGACGAAGTGTCGGTCTCGTAGTAGACGACCTTCCTCATCTTCTTGTGCTTGCCGCTACTCCGATGCGACTTGTGGGAAGAAGATTTCTTCTCCTTCCCCTTCCCCTTGTTGCGGGACTCTTCCGATGAGTGGCTCGTAGTGGGTTTGTCGCTGGTCTCCATCTCCCTCTTGGCGTGATCTCCCGACATCACTTCGAGCAGTTAGGCTCTAATGAAGCACCGGACTCTGATACCAATTGAAAGTCGCCTAGAGGGGGGGTGAATAGGGCGAAACTGAAATTTACAAAGTTAATCACAAACTACAAGCCGGGTTAGCGTTAGAAGTATAAACGAGTCCGCGAGAGAGGGCGCAAAACAAATCGCAAGCAAATAAGGAGTGTGACACGAGGATTTGTTTTACCGAGGTTCGGTTCTCGCAAACCTACTCCCCGTTGAGGAGGCCACAAAGGTCGGGTCTTTTTCAACCCTTTCCCTCTCTCAAACGGTCTCTCGGACCGAGTGAGCTTCTTCTTCTCAAATCAACCGGGAACAAAACTTCCCCGCAAGGACCACCACACAATTGGTGTCTCTTGCCTTGGTTACAAATGAGTGTTGATCACAAGAACAAATGAGAAAGAAAAGCAAGCGATCCAAGCGCAAGAGCTCAAATGAACACCGCAAATCACTCTCTCTAATCACTAAGATTTGATGTGGAGTTGGGAGAGGATTTGATCTCTTTTGTGTGCTTTGGAATGAATGCTAGAGCTCTTGTAAGGTGTTGAAGTGTAGAAACTTGGATACCATTGAATGTGGGGTGGTTGGGGTATTTATAGCCCCAACCACCACAAAGTGGCCGTTGGAGGGCTGCTGTCGCATGGCGCACCGGACAGTCCGATGTGCCCATCGGACTATCCGGTGCGCCACCGGACACTGTCCGGTGCGCCAGCCCACGTCAGCAGACCGTTGGGATTCGACCGTTGAGCTCTGTCTTGTGGGCCCGCCTGGCTGTCTGGTGGCGCACCGGACAGGTCCTGTAGACTGTCTGGTGTGCCACCCGCGCGTGCTCTGCTCCTCTGCGCGCGCTGGCGCGCATTAAATGCTCTGCAGGTGACCGTTGGCGCGCGAAGTAGCCGTTGCCCGCTGTCACACTGGACAGTCCGGTGTGCACCGGACATGTCCGGTGAATTATAGCGGACGAATTCCCGAAGCTGGCGAGTTCCTGAGCCGCTCTCCTCTGGGGCACCGGACACTGTCCGGTGTACACCGGACAGTCCGGTGAATTATTGTGGAGCGCCTCTGGATTTTCCCGAAGGTGAGAAGTTCAGCCTGGAGTGCCCTGGTGCACCGGACACTGTCCGGTGGCACACCGGACAGTCCGGTGCGCCATACCAGGGCTGCCTTCGGTTATCCCTTGCTCTTTTTGTTGAACCCTTTGCTTGGTCATTTTATTGGCTTTTTGTGAAACTTTGGCACCTATAGAACTTATACACTAGAGCAAACTAGTTAGTCCAATTATTTGTGTTGGACAATTCAACCACCAAAATTGATTTCAGATATAGATGTAAGCCTAATTCCCTTTCAAGTAGTCTTCGTCTCATATAAAAGCTCGTGCATACTACAGAAGCACTTCACGCTTGGCTCCAGCCCCTGGCTCCTTACATCCTAGACAAAAATCCCCATTCTAATTATAGCTTCGGGGTGATTTGATGAAGGAAGATCTGGTACATCTTCAGCACTTCAACCATTAACTTGCTTAAAGGGAACCGAAGACCAGCCTTCAAAAAGCTTCGATAAATAACAATTTCATTTTCCTCGGGAGCAGGGACGATGTTGTCTCCACCAACCCTCACGATAGACATGTCACGAAAGTACCTTCCTCTCATGTTGTCGATATGACTCGGTTTAATAGTTGATTTTCTGAAGACGGCATGGCTTGGTCGCCAGGGCCGATCTTCAGAATCTTCATCTCCACTCTCCACATCATAACTATCACTGTCATCAGTATCTTCAGACAAACCCTCCAATATCTCTTTAGTAATCTTCTCTGTATTCGTTTTTTGACATAGATTCAAAAAATCCGGCGATAAAAGGATCCACAGTTTTCTTTTCTTCAAACAACTTCGTCTCCTCAGTCATCTTCTTTTCCTCAGTCATCTTTTCCCCAGACATGGTGCAAACATGTCTTTAAACCGAAGCTCGAAAAGCTTGAAAATCAGGCGAGAGCTAGTGAGCAAGAGCTAAAAAGTTTGAAAAAACAACGCAAATGGCAGAAATGGCGTATCAAATGTTGCCGGTGTGGGTTCATATTTATACGTCCAGTGAGTTACAACTTGGAGGGCCCCATCTGTCATTGACTATTGCTATTCTAGCAAAGGGAAGGTGTTTTTTTGGACCTTCGGCTTAAGGCCTTCGTTCATGTCGCAGTCTGAATTCGTTGATTAAACAAATTAAAACTGCGAGAGGCTACTGTTGGGGGCCTTCGTCTTCCGAAGGTCCTCAAAAACATGATTAACAATGTTTCCCAAGTGTAATATATGTACATGAACCTTCAGACTCAAAATAAAGTTGTACACAATATGAAAAGCATGGTCAAGACGAAGGTTGAACCATCTCTGAAGCTACGTGCAAGGAAGCTTCGGCTCAGCGGCAGAAAAAGGAACCAACTTAAAGGGGAAAAGGCTATCTAGTCCTCGCTGGATTGTCCTTAAGTCAATAGTAAACATAAAGGGCATGAATGTAATTTTACACAGGCTGCACCCTGTGCCTATAAATAGATGAACAGTACCCCTATACTGTTCACACTGATTTGTATTCACTCGTGCGTCACTCTTGGACTTTTGCCTTTTGTCAAGCCGAAGCATTTGAGAACAAGTCCCCAACAGACATCAAGTTATAGCTTAATGAATCAACTAACAAAACATTTGAAAGTGACTGGTGGTCAGAGATAGGGATGTTACCAACACTAATCACTTAACTCTTGCCACTATCTCCAAACACAATTTCTTGTGCTTCTTGAGTTAGTTGCAGGGAGTGAAACATGTCTTTCTCTCCGGTCATGTGATTTGTACATCCACTGTCAAGCACCCAGCTTGACCCACCGGAGGAGTAGACCTACAAAACAAGTTTAAGCTATGCTTTTAGGTACCCAAATTGAATTGGGTCCTGTAGTGTTAGTTATTGCTTCGGGTACCCACACACTCCTTTTCATAACCTTTCTCTTAGTGTAGGCACCCACATATTTTACAACCAGTTTTCCTGAATCCCAAGTCAACATATAATCACAAAGATAAGAATGAGACATGGGAGCTCTAAACTTTTCTCCATTTGTGGAGACTGCATCCTTCATCTTATCCTTTGTGTAACTCAAGTTTACCTTCACTTGAGTTGACTTGCCATTTAAGGAGTGAATCCTCCCCAAGGCATCATATAGGGTGGTTCCCTCTATGAACTTGGGGGATCTCCACCCCTTATGCTCTATGCTAAGGTTTACCTTATAAGAGTTGTACCCAAGCCCCTTTCTCCTATTATTGGGCTTCAAGGACTTGTACTTGGGTTCAACTTTCTTTAACCCATCATTGCTAGAGCATTTCTTCAATATTTCTTTGACCTTAAACTATGAGCTTTTCTTCCTTGCATGGTTAGTCAAACAACAAGAAACATGATATTTTGTACAATGTTTACAAATATTATTAATTGAGGAGCTAGCCTTAGACTTTTCCACTAAAGATGAAGTGTTGAAGTTCTTGCAGTTTTCAAGTTGCACTTGAAGTTCTTGATTTTGAACTGTTAAGCATGACAAGATTGATTCAAGTGCATCCATTTCATTTGCAAGACTAACAATAGAGGTTTTTACATTAGTCATTTCTTTCTCTTTATCCTCTATAGTTATTTTGGCTAAAGATATTTCCTTAGTCAAAACTTCAAGCATCTCATCTTTATTGGATAGCAATTCTTGAAGCTCTAGGTTTCTCTCCTTTTCAAGGATGAGCAAGTCTTCTTGAGCATCAAGAGTTGCTTTTCTTTTATCTAGCTTCTCCATTAGTTTAGTGATTACATTGTATCCATTTAAACCAAATTCTTTAATCATCTTATTTTTCATAGCAAGTTGTTCTTCATCATCATTAATAAAGTCATCATTAAACAAATGTACCTTGTCTCCTTTTGCCATGAGGCAAGTTGGAGTGTAGGAGTCATCGTGGAGGTTGGTGAAGAGTTGCGAGCTTGAAGTTGATTGGATGGTGATGTTTACCACCTCTTCCTCTTCTTCGGAGCTAGAACTCTCTTCTTCGGAGTTCCATTCTTCACCAATGTGGGCTTGACCATATTTCTTCTTCTTGAAGTATCCCTTGTTCTTGCCTCCCTTTTTGAACTTATCCTTTTTGTATTCCTTCTTGGCTTCTTGTTCCTTTTTGTTTGGGCAATCCGCTATGAAATGATCGGTTTGGCCACATTCATAACATGCCCTCTTCTTTCCTTTTCTTTGATACTTATCATTTTTCCTCAAAAACTTCTTGAAGGTTTTGATGAACATAGTTGTGTCTTCATCACTTGAACTATCTTCATCACTTGATGTTTCGACCACTTTCTTTGTCTTGTGATCTTTGTTCTTCTTGGAGGAATCTTGTTCATTTGAGATCAAGACATGAGTGTCTCTTGTCTTGATTAGGGCTTCTTCGGACTCATGTTGTTGAATCTTTACAAATAGTTGGTGAGGTGTCATTTCCTCATAGTACCGGCGCTTAACACCATCCACAGCAGCACAAATCTAGTACCTGCAACAACATGGGTTCGAAAACCCTGAGTATGAAGTGTACTTTCGCAAGTCTTACCCGTCTAAGGAAAAAGACTCTCAAGGATATGCTGGCTGATTAGGAATCAAGGTATGGCTTATCAAGAATTAAGGACTCTGTTTGCAGAAAAGCTTACTATGAGTGGATCCTTAAAAATCCATTTTTACTTGTCAAGTTAAGTAAAGTTACCTGCATCTAGAGTTCTTTCTACCCTAGTTCAAGCACTTGGCCTATACTAGCCGTCTTTTTATTATCCCATCAGTTCACTGGATTGCTACGTGTAAGTCAGTGACCAAGTCTTCATGTCCGAGAAGTAATGGCGATCCGAGTCGATTAATACTCAGGTGAGGATCTCCAATCACACGACATATGTAGCACTTAACCCTTGCATATGTCAACTCGCCACCGGGGTTCTTAAGACCAGATCGGGTTCACGCCAATCGAGAGCATAGATACACCACCGTCCAGCCTCTTGCCACGGAGGGTACACGCTACTCTCGCCACCGCTCCACTCCCATTGCATGTTGTCCTATTCTGGTACTAGCTGAATACCCGTGCGTTGCAACGGGAATATATAATACGAGTATACTACAATAACTTATATACAAAATGTGTGTTATACCGTTATGAGATATAAACACACATGTGGTGTAGTGGTAGCTACCACTAGCATTTGCTTGAGAGGTCGTGGGTTCGAATCCCCTTGGGGCCATGTGTATTTTTTTAATTTTAGCTAGGCGTTGGCTATACAGAGAACATGGGAATGGACTGTGCGTGGGGAGGAGGGAATCGGAATGGGCAGGAGGGAATCGGAAAGGCAGAACACAGAGAACATGGGAATGGACTGTGCGTGGGGAGGAGGGAATAGGAATGGGCAGGAGGGAATCGGAAAGGCAGAACACGGAATGGGCAGAACGCGGAATGGCAGACTACTATTGTAGTCTTAATAGTAGTAGAGATTAGTCTGCCCGAGGCAAAGCTTACCCATGATGAGGCATGTGACCAGTTAAAGGGTCCTCGGTCAGCAGGCCTACATCGACAAGGTCCTTAATTGACTCAGATGGAGGCACTACACCGAAACTTCCTTCTCGTGCAAGCCAACTGTCCGGTCTCAGCTTTATTATTTTCAACCCAAAGTCTGGTACCTGGTAGAGGTACATCTTTTCAGATGTTGAACCCATCACGGCCGTGATGGATCCACCATCAAGTTTTATTTTTGAAAACATTTCCACCCACTTAAGCACCACTTTTGTTTTAAAACAAAACATTTTTGTCTTTCTAAAGCAAGGCTAAGCATAAAAAATCCTTTTTATAAAAGGGCGTCAAGGAAGGGTATTCAATTTTCCAAGGAAGGAAATGCATCAACGGTTTAGCACACAACCCCTATCACCTAATGCATCAAACAAGGTGATAAAGATTTTAAAACAGCAAGGAGGTGGCAAATGCACCGGGGCTTGCCTGGAATAAACACTATGTTAGTGTTTGTTAGGTGGCGACCACTTGACGACCATCCTTTTGTCTTGACATTTGTTCAGGTAGGTTCGTCCCTCAGCATTACCATGCGGAGTAGCCCGCGCTTGGGGTCGACTTGGATCGTCTTTCGCATCACGTGAATATTTATCGTACCTAAATCAAATTCATAATGCACATGTATGAATACCAAGGAATAGCACATAACTAATTATTGCTATACCAAAGAGGATTAACACTTATGGTCAGGCATCACAAACTAAAATACATAAACACTAGATACCGATATACGACTATGTCCAATTATAACATTTTTCTAGTGTAATCGCATCTACTTCAAACATCGAGTAATAATAAGCTAAACACAAGTCTTTTGTCAAAACACCCAATATCAAATTACTCGTCACATTTTTATTCACTATTTTTGCATACCGACAATTTAGAATAAGGGAGCATATTACCTAACTTTCTAAATTGTGTTTCTCAATTATCTTGAATTCTATGCTAATTAGATAGGTCGATGCCATTCACTGTTAATTACACAAGGTAATTTGCACATCCCTCATGACATCGAACTAAACACCAAACCTAGAATAAACTAACTAATTAAGCAGGGCACCGACTACATCGTGCAAACACACTGAATATAATTAACATTGACAGACTTATCGATAATTACTTAAAACACTAAGT
Source organism: Zea luxurians (assembly GCA_029449295.1). Taxonomy (NCBI): domain Eukaryota; kingdom Viridiplantae; phylum Streptophyta; class Magnoliopsida; order Poales; family Poaceae; genus Zea; species Zea luxurians. Next base: position 44,843,719 of record JAOPSE010000005.1, on the reverse strand, counting down.
TTAACCTGCACGCTATTGATATACAACACACTACAACTTAGAACTAGTTTAAACATACTCGACAGACACGTCCTCTCGGGTACTCCTACGTAACTAGCATTTTAAACCTAAGTTTTTCCTCGCGACTCTAGTACGCCATAATCATGTCCTCACATGCGACAAGATATTTTGGCAATCATCTAATATAACTATGACATGTTTATGCTTCAATCAAGATAATCGTCGCGATTAATATATCTATTCAATCCATCGACTCAATCAATTAATAAAAATAGCGAACTAGAGAACGGTTACCGATTCAACTAGAATTCCAAGTCAAAGTTGACGATTCTTGTTCATGCCTTCTGTCGAGCCCCTGACAAGCGCCCAACGGGTTTCACTTCTTCACTCAAACTTCTAAAATTGCAGCGGTGATCGAAGGCGAGCACGTAGAGGCAGAGTTGGAGCGAAAATGATGACAATAAGGTTGCTGCTATCCGAAACACGGACACGGCGACGTAGAACCAAAGTTGTCGACGACGGGATCCCAGATGAGCGTCTGAGCACGAGGGGAGGTGTCCCGACATGGTAAGCAACGACGACGCAAAGGCGAGGAGCCAGCGGACGAGTAGCACGCTGACGAATCCAACATAGAGCTTTGGGCAAGGTCGAGGGCGCTGGTGCTGCAGCCAGGACATCCCGACGACGACGCTATGGATGGTGAATACAGGGTGATGGTGTGAAGCGGTGTCTGTGAGGACAACAACGCGTGGATGGTTGCATGGCATCGACGACCAAGACGACGGCGAGGTCCGCGCAGCTAGGCGAAAATATCTACGAAAGACACGGCAAGCGCAGCCAAGGCGCGTGGAGCTCGCAGGGCCAGATCTTGGCGAGGACGAGCACACGACGCGACAACGAACGACGACAACTGGCAAAGTCAACGATGCGATGCGGATTAAGGCCGAGCGATCCGAGAGGGCGCGCTAGCGAGTAGGAAATCGCGTGAGCACTGGATAGGGAAAACGATGGGCTCGACAGCGTCCGTGGCTGGAGCGAGCACCAGAGACGAGCATGACGGGGTGGCTACCGACGAACTCCAAGGCCGGGAGGACGCGGCGTCCAGGGGCTTGCACAGGGAGAGAGACATGCCATGGTGACGAGTTGGAGACCGACAGAGCGTGGACGATGAACAGGGAGCAGGGAGGAAGGAGCCGAGCAGGGAGCCGGCGCGCCATGGGATTTCGCGGCTAGGAAGAGGAGCAGCGCGTGCTGGGAAGAGATGGAGCGTTGTGCGCAGGGGAGAAACGCCGGCGAGCCAAGCGCGGCGTGCTTGAGGAGAGGGAGGAGTTGAGCGCCTACGGCGAGGCGGAGCGCGACCAAACGAGCGCAGGGAGCACGATGGCGGCCGGGCAGAGGAGCTCCGGGGAGAGAGGACGGCGCGAGTCCGAGCAGGGGCAGAGAAGCAGGGCGCTTGCGGCAGCCATCACCAGCGAGGGAAGATGTAGGGGCGTGGCCGAGCTGGGAGATGGGGGACCAGCGAGCAGATTGAGCGCGAGCTCGAGGAAAGCCAGGGAGGGAGGGAGGTCGAAGCTGGTCGCCGGGCGCCGGATCCGAGCCAGGACGAGCTCGCACGGCAACAGAGAAAAGCAGGGCGTGCAGGGGCGAGCTCACGCCATGGAGCTCCACCGGCGAGCGTAGGGAGAGAGAGAGGCAGCTGGGTGTAGCAGAGGAGCACCGAGCGGAGCTAGGACGGCGCGTAGAGGAGGAGAAAGGAGGAGCGCGCGTCAGGGAGCAGGCACCGAGCGAACTGGGCTGTTGGCAGGCTGGAGAAGAAGACTGCATGCATAGATAAGGATCAGGCGGCCAGGAAAAATATCCCTCCGGCGGCTGAAGATAGGAGCGCGCAAGAAGAAAAATCAAGGCGCGGTCAGAAGAAAAATCAGGGAGAGAGAAACGGTGTAGAGGAGATTTTTAAGATTTTTCTCATTTTTTCTCTCTTTCTTTTTTTAAGAGAATTGCAAATATTTTAGATCACGATTTTTAGCGCTATACACTGGGCCGACACGCTACACGAATACACATTTCATTCTCCGGATTTAGCGAACCAAATTATTTAACAATTGCCTATATCCGAAGATTTGGATCCGGGCGAGAAACGATAGACCGAAATAAATTGATTTCGACACTGATAATTTGTTCTGCGTGATTCGACCAAAATTAGCCGAAACCCGATCCGCTAATGTACACTCGTTTTCATCGCCAAAACAGCATGCTGAAGGATAAATTGGGTCATAACCTCGCGCAAGATTTCATGCGATTCGAATTATTTTACCCCGAACATTTTAGTCGTCGAGTTCAAATTAATTTGCCCAGGATAAAAACCATCCGAGTGGGTCGGGCTTCTGAATCCGTATTCGTGCGAGCAATGAATCTTAAATAATCACCAGACGCACCGATTTTCGGAACAACGATGTTCCGAACATCACGAAAATTTAGGACGAGCCCGGATAGATAAAAATTATGTCGAACTTGCGACAGACGGAACAAATACGATATTAAAATTGCGATAGGCGAGGATTTAAAATTTAGCATCCGTTTTATCCACTGATATTACGTGCTTAAATCCATACTCGTTGTCGAGCAGAATATAAACACCAGCGGTGTTACATCCTTCATGTGACATTTTGAGAATGTTCCAAATGTCATGAGCATCCTCTCTTCCTTGGACTTTCCGGTACTCTTCCGGACAAAGACTTCCTTTTATTATGCTCACTGCTTGAGCATTGCGGTGCACTTATTGCATCATTTCCGGAGTCATCTCTTCTCCTCGGGCAGGCTTATGCATACCTACATTGACAATCTCCCAAAGACTAGAATGTACACTGATTAAATGTGACTTCATCTTATCGGCCCACTCGTCATAGTTCAACTCACTAAGAGTTGGTAACTTTTCAAGTGGGGCGGAAGAGAAGTTGGGAATAAAATTTCTAGAATAATCAAATTGAACTTTATTGAACTCGTTACCTTTACTTTTGGTGGATGATCCTTCGGTGGTGAGACTTACCTTGCTCATCACCCTTGACACCAAAAGTTCTACCAAATCATCATTGTATTCAATTTTTCCCTTTCCTTTGTCTTCTTCGGCCTTTCTTCTTGATTCTTCTTCTTCGGCCCTTTTCTTAGCATCTTCCTCTTTCATTTTGAGGAACATCTTCTCGGCAATCTTCATGGCGAGGTCGAGGACCTTGGGGTCCATTTCCTCACCGAAAGATGTGACGGGGATTTCCTCGAGGAGAGGATCCACGAGGTACGAAGCTTTGATACCAATTGAAAGTAGTCTAGAGGGGGTGAATAGGCTAATCTAAAAATTTTCACAACAAACTTCGAAAGATTGTTAAATACACAGTTCAACTAGTGTAGGCCGGTTCAACAGCTACGTGGGCAAGTTGAACCACTCTGAACCAATCCAACTGTTTAGCAAACTTTAGACTATAATCTACACAAAAATGTATTTTGCGAGTCTTTTCGAGAAGTGAAGTGTAACTAAGTTAAATGTGGAGAATGAATATATGAAAGCTATTTCACTTCTAAATCCACACTACGAGAAAATCTATATGTCAATCTTGCTAGTAAAAATATCTTAAGTTAAAGACAAGCAAGAACACAAGACACAAGATTTAACCCGAGGTTCGGCCACACCACAAAGGTGTCCTACTCCCCATTGAGGAGCCCACAAAGGGCCGAGTCTTTTTTAACCCTAATCCTCTAAAAGCCGACCACCAAGGTCAAGGCAATCTCTTCTTATCTTAGCTCAAAGAGCGGGTGATACAAACTTCTTGGGGTCGTCCATAAATTTGGAGACTCCCAAGCAACCTCAAACCGTCTTGAAACTTAGGGTTTCAAGAACACTAAGAACGCACAAGAGGTGTTTGCACAAGCTCAAGATCTTAAAAGAGATGGGAGAGGAAAACCAAATCGTCAGCACAAGCACAAACCTCACACCCAAGAGCTCCTCCAACAAGGTTGAATCTTGAGGAAGATTTAAGTTTGAGAGAGAGAGGGGAGAGGAGTGCTTTTGTCTCAAGTTAGGTGAGCAATAAATGTGTAAGTGTTCAGCAGCATTGAAGAAGGGGGTGAGGGGTTCTATTTATAGCCACAGCTCAAAAACTAACCGTTTGACCTAGAACCATGCTAAAGACCGGTTGAACCTCCCCCTAGGGCGGTTGAACCGCCCCCTGGCAGGTCAGGCAGACTGTCTGCCAGTCTGACTATCAGACTGACTGGCAGACTGACCTGCAGTCTGACCAAGCTGACAAGACCGGTTGAACCGCCCCCTGACAACTCTAGTGACCTGTCTGCTAGTCTGACTGGCAGACTGCAGGTCAGAAGTTAGAGGGGTCAGAGACCAGTTGAATTGCCCCTCAGGACCAGTTCAGCTGGTCTAGACTAGAGAGTTTAGGAGAGAAACCCCCAGCTCAACTGCCCGGAGACAAGTTCAGCTGATGTATGGTCAAAGAGGTTCACAGCTGAAGTTGAAGTTCAGCTGGAGTTGAGAAAGCTCAACTCAGCTGAAGTCCAGCTCAGCTGCAGCTGAAGAAGCTCAACTCAGCTGAAGTCAAGTTCAGCTGGAAAGCTCAGCTGCAGTTGAAGAAGTTCAGCTGTTTTTCAACAAGAACGCTCTAGGTTTCTCAAACCTAACCACGGTCAACCATAGAATGTTAAAGTGATTTTTGGTTTTCAAAAATAGCTTTTGAATTTGGGGATTTGAGCTATAGCAAACACCATTACCTATGCGAAAAATACTAAGGAAGAATTACATCATGCAACTCAAGATATACATAAAATTTTATACGTCCGTCGCATGAAGTCCTTGTTGCTTCCTTAAGTTCATGTTCTTTCTAATCATACACTGGGAACAAAAACTGTTAGTACCCTTATTTGTTTTGTCATTAAATCACTAAAACCTCACTTGGGTTGATTGCACTTATATTTACACTTCTAAGTTTGGGCTTTGGTACCGCAAGAGATCTACATTTGACTTAATTGGATATTCCGATGCCGATTATGCAGGGTGTAAAATTGATAGAAAGAGCACATCAAGGACTTGTCAGTTTATGGGAAGATCCCTGGTGTCATGGGCTTCAAAGAAACAAAACTCCGTAGCTCTTTCCACCGCCGAAGCCGAGTATATTGCCGTAGGTCATTGTTGTGCGCAATTACTTTGGATGAGCCAAACCCTTAGGGACTATGGCTACAAATTGAGCAAAGTCTCTCTCCTATGTGATAATGAGAGTGCAATCCGCATGACGGATAATCCCGTTGAACACAACTGCACTAAGCACATACATATCCGGTATCACTTTTTGAGAGATCACCAACAAAAGGAGGATATCGAAATTGCTTATGTTAGCACACACAACCAATTAGTTGATATCTCTACTAAGCCACTTTGAAGAACGACTGCATGTGCGCCAGAGGCAGCAACAAGAGGTTGACGACGACGTTCGCCACCCGAGGTAGCAGTCCCATCAAAAGTTTACCGGATCCCCGGTATTCACACGACTTGGCTTCATAAAATTAGTTTTCTAATCATAGAAATTGCAATTATAATACTATAATAAAGGCTAGTTTGGAACCCCATTTTTCTAAGGATTTTTCATTTTCTAAAGGGAATTTGATTCATTTTTCTTTGAAAAAATAGTAATTATTTAGAAAAATGGAGTTTCCAAACTATGTATCTTTGGATTTTTGCTATCGGTGCATGGCTTAAGCCTTCAACCCCTTCAAATCCGGTCGGCCCCACCACCACCGATGTTCGTGCTCCAATCAATCATTCAACTCGATATAAGCAGCCGCACAGTGCACAATTATGAAGCCCATCTCATCGTAGATGCACAGTGCCAACTGCCAACCATTCCTCATACTCAACTCCTATTTACTCTTTAACCGAATTGTTTTACTTTTTAACATTAGTTTTTAGAGTTTTAAAAAATACTACCACAATAATATTGTTATCAGATAATTACATTTGAAAATAATTAATTTTGTAGTTAAAGCACAGATTAACAAAGCAGAGGGAGATTAAAGCCTCCTCGTGTGAGGGATGAGGGGGTGCCCTTGAACTGTGACAGGGAGCCAAACGTCCGTGTCCGGGGGTACATGGCGAGAGTGCAGTGAATTGTTGGAGGTGTTTCCCCACCTAAAATTCATTCTAAACTCGATTTACTAAAGATTATTTTTTATTTTGGAGATCCAAAGAGCCACTTTGTTGATTATTTTTTTAATTATTGGCAAAGTTAAGGTTTTTTTTTTGAGAAATTTGGTAAAGTTAAGTTAGCATCGCTGGATCCGTACCAAATTGTGCGGCAGGCTGCATCATCCATGCAAGTCCCGCTCCGTTTACCCAATCACCCACCACCCTTGCAGCCTGCGCTGTGGCCCTGGCGCCCTGCCTTCTCTCTCGTGGCCTCTCTTTCTCGCCGCGCAACTGGGTGGGCGGTGGGCCGCTCAGGTTTTAGCCGGCGACGAGCACATTAGGTATGCCCACCCTTTCACTTCCCTGCTCGAGACCGAGCACCCCAAACCCTAAGATGTTTGGCTATTCGTATTCGTATTCGGATCTGTTGTAATTACAAGATAATTAATACATGATGTGCATGAGGCACGCCTACTAACTTCGATTCTCTTCCTGCATGAACGACGACAGGTTCGCCCCTGCTCTCTGGAACCATGGGGACCTCTCCCCAGGATTCGCCTCTTTGGAAGCAAATCGACGACGCCGAGTAGTAAGATTCCTCTTCCCTTCTGCTCGGTCCTTGCTCCTTCCTGCCCACTGCGCCGTATTCTATCAGTGTCGTTTCTTAGGGTAGCTACTTTCCCGCCCTTGCTTGTCACTAGTTGATGAGTACCAATGTGATGGAATTACGATATCCTGAGTACAAATCTGTCATGAGCATATTGCTTCATTCAGTTTGGAACTGCAAAAGGAGGGGAAGCACGGAAGCACAATCTCATTGTTTGTTATGGTTGTTGCTATGATTGCCGAAATTTTAGAACCTCTTCTTTCCTGCCTGCTGATGATCGATGGAGCTGCAGAGTGCTTTCCATAATTCCATTATTTACCGTGCTTTTTCATGGCATAGCTGAGTATGCAAAAGGACATGTTTTATCTGAAAAGTAAGAAGTACGGTCAGCTGTTTCCTTACACTGTTACCATCCTCATGTCTCAGCTATCTAGTCAGTGGATCGTTCGAGCCAGCGTTGTTGACTGATCTATCTGTCGCTGATCAAATACGCACGGCTTCTCTGGAGAGCGCATGCTTGAATCAGCTGGGATGGTACTTGTACAGGCACTAAAAGAACTCAGGAGGTAAATCCTCCTCAATTTCTATTAATTTTTTTGTACCTTATACTTCCTGCCAGAACCAAATTCGGTATATTGCTACGTGCTGTAATGAGACAAACTGCCGATAATGAAAAAAGTGCCTAGATTTGCCAAATGGAAAGCATCACTTCCTACACACTGATGATGTAGAGATTCGCTGTGCTGAACACACACAGATCTGATGCCTATGGTTTTATCCTAACACGCTATGCTAAATGTTCCAGGACCCCTGAGATGTTTGTTCAGCTTAGGACGATGTTTGGTTCAGTGGCATCAGTACCTGCTAGAGTTTTCCTTACAGGGTAATCGCTACTCAGAAGTCTCAGATACTTAGTATTACTTGTAATGCGTCCATCATTTTTCTGTATCAATGACCGCTATATTTCTCCTCATAGAGCTACCATTCAAGTGGCAGCAGGATCTGTATTTCTGACCTCAGACCAATCTTTGAGGAATACCTTGCTAATTGGAGATATTAGAATGATGAGGCTTATGTTTTGGATGGAGGAGGGCATGACAGCGCCTCAATTGGTTTTGTTGTTGCATCTGTTATGTCAACCGGGCAGTATTTTCAGGTGGCAGGATTGTATACAGTAACATTCCTCTGTCTTGTCTCTCAAGATAGTGAAACTGCTATCTCACGGGCAGAAAAAGCTGATCTGACTGAGCAAAGACGACAGGTATTGTTCTTGCAAACGTTGGTTAATAGCTCTAATACAACATGCTGAATCCAAATGTTCCATCATGCCAACTTAGGTCTATATATACCAGCTTGGGATCTTATAGGCTTCCAGATAATTTTTAAGCTAAACTAGGAATCCTTATATTTCCGAAACTGTTCCTTTTTTTTCTGGATGAATTCCCACTACACTATGCTTGTTTTTCTCACTTCCAAATAATTTTTCATGCTAAACTAGGGCTCCTTGTATTTCCAAAACAATTCATTTTTTGGTTGTTTTTCTCATTTCCAAATAATTTCCATGCTAAATAAACTAGGACTCCCTATATTTCCAAAACCACCTGTTTCTGAATCCCTAGTATTCATGCTTCCTCTCAGTAATTTTTACTTCTGCATTCTTTTTCCATCGAACTGTTCCTTAATTTTCTACAGGGCCTACTAAAAAAAAGCTCCATGCAGTACGATTAGCTGCAAATAAAGAGCAGTCCACCGAGGAAGGGGTAGTGTTGACGCCTTTTCGGAGCGCCAAACACTCAACAAGAACCGTGGCGGTGCCCTCTGCACAGGGGCGGACGGTCCGCGCGCAGGGGCCGGACGGTCCGCGGCCTGGTGCGAGGCGCGGTGGTGCTCTCTGCGCAAGGGCGGACGGTCCGCGGCCTGGGGCCGGACGGTCCGCGGCCTGGTGCGCGGCTAGGGCTCCTGCCTGACGGCCGGACGGTCCGCGCCCTGGGGCCGGACGGTCCGCGCGTACGCAGGGACGGCGGAAGATCGCCGACGGCGCCTGGATCTCGTTCCCGGGAGGGACCCCGTCGGGGAGTAGAGATCCTAGGTGGTGTCTAGGCTCGGGCTGGCCGACCTAGACTCCTCTAATCGACGTAGAGCCGAAGAGAGACGAAGAATTTGGGGATTGGATAGCTAAACCTAAACTAGACTAGAACTACTCCTAAAATAAAATGCGAAATAGAAGTTGTATTGATTCGATTGTTTATTACAAATCGGCCGTATACCTCTCTATTTATAGAGGAGGGGGGCTGGACCCTTTACAAACTAATTTCCGAGCTTTTCCCGTGATTTTAGCTAACAACCATAACACAAAACTCGGAACCCTAATCTGTTCTGCGCACGCGCGGACCGTCCGGCCCCCAGGCGCGGACTGTCCGGACCGCGGACCGTCCGGCCTCAGGGCCGGACCGTCCGCCGGCTCAAATACGGTTCGAACATATGCCCCCCTGCCTTTTGGTGGAGCTGGGCGAACCAAAAGCAACTAACTCGATGTGCTCACATCGGTTTTCTTAGGCAACTTGCCACTTACTAGGATGGTATGCAGTGGCCTTGGTCTCGATGGTTGACTCAACGGACGTGATCCCTTTAGATTTGATCGAACTGTCAATCCCAACATCGCCGAGCGTCATACTGGTCCTGACCAATTCGTCACATTGCCTTCCTAATTCTTTAAGTGTTCTGGTGTAGCTCCGTAGTCGACCAGGTCTTCTCCTTGCAGGTCGTCTTCCTCCATGGGCGTCGGTACGTCGTCGGAGGTGTCATGGTTTATTGCAGATGAGTCGGCCTCAGGGGTCGGACGGTCCGTGCCCTGTACGGTTGGTCCGGTCTTTATAGTCGGACTGTCTGCTGTACCTGCAAAGAGCTGCACAATTGCTGTTTTATTTTCTGTCTTTATGGCCGTTTGATTTTCCTCAACGGCCTTTGGTCTCCATCTCTTTTGTGGTGGCGGATATTGCGGATGTGTGTCATTGAATATTTTTTCCGCCTCCTTCTCCTGATTCTCCTTTGCCCTAAGGCGCTGTAATTTTCGCTTTTGCGATCGTGTCAATCCCGATGGGCACCATCGGGGCATGGAGTATTTTGGATCGGCTATTTTATTGACAGTCGTACTTTCTTTTTTGTTTGTGTTGGCCGATTCACCAAAAATCATCGGCCCTTCGTTATTTTGTTGTACGACGACATCTGTCGTTCCTATTTTAATGACATCTTCCTTTTTCGTACTGTTGGAGGTTGTAGCTGTATGCCCCCCTGCCGGATTAGTCAGCCTTTGGGGCCGAGTTGTTCGGCAATCTTGCTGGGCATGTGCTCGTGGACCGGATTGAGGGGCTCTCAATCGGTCTTGTACTGGAGGTGTCAACCTATTGAATACAGATGTTTGGGGTGCCCCCCAAGCGGGGTACTGTGGCATCCCAAATGAGTATGGTGGCATGCCCCACATTTGATTTGGGACATATGGTGGAGGTATGTATGTGTATGGATATGGCATAGGTGGATATGGTGGTGGAGGTGTCCATGCAGGTACGTTAGGTCTTAATTGAACATTATGACCTCCCGTCTTTTCCGATTGGTGTGGTGGTCCAATCGGCCTAACCTGCCGTCGCACCTGGGTGGGTAAGCGAGGTCCCTTTGGTGGCCGGTTGCTGGGGCCAGCCTTCTTTTTCACATATTTAGACAATAATTGATTAAAGGTCGGGCTAGATTTTACCAACCGACCAGTTGCCTTGAACGTGTTAGTTTTCCACGTACCTATTTCTGGTCGTCGTGGTTTGAAGGTACGTGGTCGCCGCGGCTCTTCGACGTTGCCGGACCGTCCGTCAGAACGCTTCGGACCGTCCGGTGATGTTACGGACCGTCCGCGCCTAGACACCGGACCGTCTGCGATGCGTAGTATGGGTTCTCGCGCATATCCCTTTGTCTGTGCTTGCCCCCCAGCGCTGGAGTTTGTGATGGTTACCTTCAGTGTCTCCCCTCCATCAGGAGTCTTCTCGGCCATCACTTTCCTGCAAGAAATTTTGTTGTTTCCATCGGCCTCCCGTGCGTTGCCGATGATGACTTCTTTGTCTTTGCCCTTATCGGCTGTGTTGGGCCGAATTAGGACCTTTTTGCCATTAAAGTCGATCACATTCATTGGGAAGGGCTCCGTGTCCTCCTGAAATTTCAATCGTTCCTCATTAATGGCCGATTGAATTTGTCGTCGGAACACATTACAATCATTAGTGGCATGGGAAAATGAGTTGTGCCACTTGCAGTATGCGCGACGCTTTAGTTCGTCGGCAGGTGGAACGATATAATCAATTTTAATGTTACCATTTTTTAGTAATTCATCGAATATCCTATCACATTTGCCGACATTAAATGTAAACTTAACCTCCTCCTGTCGTTCCTTTTGAATGGACTGCAAGGAGTAGCAAGCCGAAGATTTGGCCTGCTCGGGCCAGACTATTTCGGCGGTGTAAACTTTCTTTGGTTCATCGTCCGAACTACTTTGATTGTGTTCTACTATAGGGACATTATGATGAACCGTTCTGACTAGTTCTTTGCTTCGGCTTTCACAAGCCGAAGCTCTCTGATGTAATTGTGCTAGAGTAAAGAACTGGATGCCTTCTAATCTCTCTTTTAAATAATAGCGCAATCCATCAAGGGCTATTCCCGCCAGTTGTTTATCTGCTAAATGAATTTGAAAGCATCGGTTTCTCGTATCCTGGAATCTCCGGATATAATCACTAACCGATTCATCCCTTTCTTGTCGTAGGGTCACTAAGTCTACTAAATCTAGCTCATAATCACCAGAGAAGAAATGTTCATGAAATTTTTGCTCTAAGTCTCCCCATGACAAAATGGAATTAGGAGGGAGCGTGGCATACCATGTGAATGCAGTCCCTGTTAAGGATAATGAAAATAAACGCACACGGAATGCTTCGGTGTCGGCCAATTCTCCTAATTGTGCTAGGAACTGGCCTATGTGCTCACGCGTGCTCTTCCCTTGGTCACCCGAGAACTTTGCAAACTCGGGTATCCTGGTTCCCTGTGGGTATGGGTGGCGATCAAATCGGCTGTCATAAGGCTTCCGATATGATTGCCCCCCAGGGATCATGCTTACTCCGAGCTTATCTCGGAACGCCCCGGCTATTTCTTCCCTCACTATACCAATTGCAGCCGGTGCAAGACCACCGGCTCTCTGGTCAAACATAGGTGGGGTTGGTTGCATGTTAGTATGTTGTCGTTCCCCCCATTGGCTTGAACTACGTGGTGCATTTCCATTTGCCCTATATGGCTCATATGTTTGATCGTTTCTTTCCGGCCTTCTAGGTGGGGCCGGAAAGCTTTCCTGGGCTCTGGATCCTGAATAAATGGGCTGGTGCATTGCATAGCGCGATGGGACGTGTCGTTGGGACGGGTGAGGATTCAGGTAACAATCCTCCTCAAAAAGGTCATGCGCGGACTGTCCGGACATTGGCCCGGACCGTCCGTGATTATATGCGGACCGTCCGTCGTTGTATGCGGACGGTCCGACTTGGTAGTTTAGATTTTGTGCCGTATGTGGTGGCTCGGGCGCATATCTAGGTAACTCATTAAAAATAGGCCCGACTGTTGCTGGCCCGGACGGTCCGCGCTCACGTGCGGACGGTCCGGGCATGTGCAGATCGGCTGATTTGCTGCCGATTTGCGTCTGCTCAGGGTACGTGTACATCGGCATCCCATAAGGGGGTTGTGATTGGTCGTGACAACCTTTAACCGATGTATTACGTGTATTATCTCCTAATTCAACCTCGGGTGAAGGAAAATTTGCTATACTAGATTTATTAAATGCACGTACTAGTCTCCTACAATCGTTTTGCATAACCCCTATGATATTTTGCATCTGTTCGCGCTGTTCATCTACATAATTCTTAAGAGATTGCAGCTCGTTCGTATTACTTACATTGGGGATGTCTGGCGTGGGTTGGAGCGAAGCCGGATCCGTCGCCCGATGTCGAACGACTTTGTTGTTCCTGTCCACTTTGAAGTCGGCCAGGAACCTCGCCTTTGCTTCTTGGATCAGCCGCTCCTGGCGCTCCTCGAACAGGAGCTGTTCTTCAGCCGGCAAATTTTCCCATATCGGTGTGATGATATTGCTGGTGGAAACTTCGGAGCTATCCTTTGAACCGGCCATTGAGGGCCGATTTGATGAGCTTAGATGTGTTATCCCCAGCGGAGTCGCCAAAAAGTATGTTGACGCCTTTTCGGAGCGCCAAACACTCAACAAGAACCGTGGCGGTGCCCTCTGCACAGGGGCGGACGGTCCGCGCGCAGGGGCCGGACGGTCCGCGGCCTGGTGCGAGGCGCGGTGGTGCTCTCTGCGCAAGGGCGGACGGTCCGCGGCCTGGGGCCGGACGGTCCGCGGCCTGGTGCGCGGCTAGGGCTCCTGCCTGACGGCCGGACGGTCCGCGCCCTGGGGCCGGACGGTCCGCGCGTACGCAGGGACGGCGGAAGATCGCCGACGACGCCTGGATCTCGTTCCCGGGAGGGACCCCGTCGGGGAGTAGAGATCCTAGGTGGTGTCTAGGCTCGGGCTGGCCGACCTAGACTCCTCTAATCGACGTAGAGCCGAAGAGAGACGAAGAATTTGGGGATTGGATAGCTAAACCTAAACTAGACTAGAACTACTCCTAAAATAAAATGCGAAATAGAAGTTGTATTGATTCGATTGTTTATTACAAATCGGCCGTATACCTCTCTATTTATAGAGGAGGGGGGCTGGACCCTTTACAAACTAATTTCCGAGCTTTTCCCGTGATTTTAGCTAACAACCATAACACAAAACTCGGAACCCTAATCTGTTCTGCGCACGCGCGGACCATCCTGCCCTCAGGCGCGGACTGTCCGGACCGCGGACCGTCCGGCCTCAGGGCCGGACCGTCCGCCGGCTCAAATACGGTTCGAACAGGTAGTAAAACAAACGGAAGAGAGGAACCTTGCTACTTCTACAAACGGCTCGACACCATCGCCACGAGGATCCTCCAAATAGACAGCTCCTGTGTGCCAAGGGCTGAAAAGGGTCCTAATGAAGTCTGCTCAACCATCCCAGCGCGTCGCAGATCAATTCGATCCGCTGTTCTGGTGGTTCCGTTCCATTCGCCTGAACCCTGAAGCTTGGGAAAACACATATTGTTCTACCAAGCGGCAAGTTAATATTTCTCGTCTCGGTCTCGCTGCTGTTCTGGACCGTGTACGTACGTGCTCCAAAGGAAAGCTGCTGGCTTGAAGAGGTAAAGATCTTCTCAGTTGACAATATGATCTAAGGCACTCTGTCTGTTCTTAGGGCCGGACAGAGGCATGTGCGAGCCGCGCGCTTGCACAGGGCCTCCAAAAATTAAGGGCCCCAAAACTTAGCAGATGTATATATTTTAGTTTTATGATCTTCTATACATGTTAATATGTAGCACATATTTTTCTCTCTACCATACCGCTGCGCTGAAGCGAAACTATCGAGCGCTGCACTAAAGAATAAATCTTCGTAGAATCTTAACATATCTGTCCGCGTGAACGAAGTTCTCTAAATTAAAGCTACTAAATTCATATTTGTGTTCTACTATGATAAAGACGTATTATTTAGCCACAATAAGGGGGTGTTTGGTTAGAGGGACTAAAGATTAGTCTCTAGTTTTTAGTCCCATTTAGTCCCTTTTTTGCCAAACACTAGAACTAAAATATGGACTAAAATGATTTAGTCTTTAGACCTTCACATATGTGCTAAAATGGACTAAACCATATTAATTCCACATTTACCACTCATTTAGTTCAATTGTACTAGTAGCAGGAGAATGTTAAATGTCATTTTAGTCTTCTTATGAGTCATTTAGTATATTCTTACTATTTTTAGCCCCTAAACCAAACATGTTGGGGACTAGACTTTAGTCCATTAACTAAACTTTAGTCCCTAGACTAAAGAAACCAAATATGACCTAACACTCGAGAGTGAAGCTTTGGAGAAAATCAAATATAAGCATATTGTACAAGATTTTCTTTAAAACCCGTCAAAAGAATGATGTTATTCAAATAAAATAGAAATGTTTATTTAGATATTATATTGCAATATATATTATTGTAACTTGTAGATTGTTATTACTGATTTTTAATAAAAATACATTACACTGCTTTAGATTTGGCACAGAGCCTCAAATTTCTCTGGCCCTGTCTGTTCTCATCCTTTGACAGTGAGAGAAGTGGAATTTTTGTGTATGAATCTGCTGAACAGGACCGTGTTCCAGCAAAACTGCTTCTCCGCGACGAGCGTTCTTTGACGCGCTTGAGCTGGCGTTCTCTGTCCGGATGAACCCTCTAGCTGCCGTCCAACAGGTGCCGCGAGGCCCTCGAGGAAGCCGGTTATGATGGAGTCCTTTATGCTGTGAACTATGTAACGTTATAGCTCGATTGGAATTCGGCAGATGACCCGATTCTGTCTCGTGGAAAATGTAAATGCAAATACAACTGTGCTTATTGTAATGTTCTTGGGCTTTTTCTATGTGTGTCCATTACCACCTCTGAGGTTCAGGCTTATTAGATTACTCGCTGATTTCTGCACCATGCGAGGTCTCAAGCCTAGTCACCAAAACTATCGTCCGCTGTTTGTTCTTGTTCATGTGGGTTTAGTTTGACGATCCAAGCTACCCCTAACGGCTCAGTTAATAACTGGATGATTCCGCTTTCGCTATCAAGAAACCTTTCAGAAAATCATTTGCAGAGTGATATGCTAGTGCTGCTACTATACAGTAGGATGAGTTACTTGCAGCTGTATCTTCAGCAATGGCTCCAAGAGTTAGAACAGCACGCGAATTTACAATTCGATGACGACAGGTTCAGTGAAATCCAGGAACATTAGTTCCTTTCTGCTGTGAAGTTGAACGCTGATTTGTTTTCTTTTCTTACCTTTTGGGTTCTCATGCTGTACCAGACTTCTATAGTTAATATCTGGACCCCTCCCAACAATGTGGCTGTAGTTTAGTGGTGAGAATTCCACGTTGTGGCCGTGGAGACCTGGGCTCGAATCCCAGCAGCCACATGGACTCATTTTTTTAGTCTTTTTCCTTTTTCCTCTCCAGTGATGGCGGTGCACTGCCCGTGGCTGCAGCTCAATATCCGGAGGCGCTCGATTCTGCTTGCTCTTGTGCACATTCGCTTCAAGCTCTTCGCCTTATCCCCAGCAGCAGGTCTCGATCTAGTCGCGTGTTAGGTCAGCTCAGCGCAGCTGGCTCAGGTCATCGGCGATCGTGTTCCCAAGTGGAGACGATTGTTACCGCCAATGCATTTTCATTATTTTTGCCTGTTGCACTGTTTATCGGTTTTGGTTACATCATTAACAACTAGCTGACTGGCCGTGCGTTACAACGGAAATATATAATACCAGTATACTACGATAACTTATATTCAAAATGTGTGTTATATTGTTATGAGAAAATGTTTCATAATCAATTTGTTATCCTAGTCATACATAAATTTTGTTATTTTAATCTAGTTGTTTCACCACTATATTGCAACCATCAGTATTATGCAGACTTCGATATATGCCACAATTTGTATGGTCTTATCATTGGAGAGCACGTTCCACACATGCCGGAAGAAATTTTCTCGTACATCGTTAGTCATCAGACACGCACCATCATACGCTCTTGCTTAAACAAAAAGGTAAGTGTGTGTTTACGAAGAGAATTAAAGGCAGACCGACACAAAAGCTATCCTGACGGTGGTGACTATGACGAACTGGTCACTGTTGTCGATCCTCCTCTGCGTCACCTCCGACGCCAAGATGACGCCACAATCCTCGATATAGTAGTCGTCGAACGCGCGCGACATAACGAGTACCGATGACTCTTGGTTGGGCTGCCAAACGAAGTGCACCCCAGGCTCATCAGCGAGGTAGTACCCCTGGTCGTTGCACCACCGGATGCGCTACTCCACTACATACATCATGTTCGAGGACACCCACACAACGTCAGCAACGTCCATCGTCCCAGCACACAAGAATTCATGTCCGGTCAGTAGCGACTTACGTGGCAGGTTGGGCTTCAGGTGGACAATGAGCTGGACGACGTGATGGCGTCGTCGTCGGATGGGGTGTCTAGAACAATCCGAGAGTCGTCGACGTTGGCGACAACCATGAGGCCCCCCTGCTTAACGATGGACAGCGCGGTGCAGCTGCTCTGGACCGCGTCCAAGCGGTGGCTTCGCGGGAGCTTGTCGTACACAGCGGCGCATGCGACCACGTAGGACTGCTTCTAGAGGTCGAACTGACAGTCGTCAAGCTTCTTCTCGTCATCGATGAGCGACGCCAACACGAGTGCCTCCTGCTCATGGTGTTTGTTCGGGGTTTCAAGTAAGAAACATGGATTTATGCTTGGCGTTGGTTTATGAAAATGACTCACAAGTCTGATCCATGGGAAAAATATTATGAAGAAAAAATGTCATGCATGCAAAAAAGGGAATTTAAGTATAATACATTATTCAAACAAAAGAAATTGCATGTAAAGCTCTTCTTTAAATAATATTACCTTCATCCAAAAATATAATTCAAGAATCTCGGTGATACTTATCTACTACTACGCATTGTGCAAGGGTAGCAAGTGAGCTTGGTGAGAGATGTAGTAGATGTGTTTTCTGTCATAGATGTAGACATAAATACACATGTGGTGTAGCGGTAGTTACTCTTGGCCTTTGTTTGAGAGGTCACAGGTTCAAATCCCCTTGAGGACATGTGTTTTTTTTAATTTTAGCTAGACGTGGGCTGTACGAGGGAATGGGAATGGGATTTGCGGGGAGGGGGGAATGAGAAAGACATCCCAAATAATGGGAATGGGAATGGGGATTTGCGGGGAGGGGGAATGAGAAAGATAGAACAAAGAATGGAAATGACAAACATGGGAATGGGAATGGTGGCAGAACGAGAATGGCAGAACAGGAATGGTGAGATTGCTTTGTTTTGGCTGTCACTGCAGTTCCAGGGTTCTCTCAATTAGCAAGGTCTCATTGTTAGACTGTGTGTGAGTGTGTGGACCGACACCACTGTTGGGCTGCCGGCCTATTAGGGTTAGGGTTGAGTCTATATATTGTAACCTCATCTCCTATCAATACAATAAGTTCACTATTCTACATGGTATCAGACTAGTTTATGGTTTCTTCTTCCTCTTACATCCACAACCGCCACCCACCCCTCAGCCCCCGCCAGCCTTAGGACCAGCCGCCGCCCCCTAGAAGGCTCATCCTTCCCTCCCGGGGCGGCCTCCCTCCTCCCAGCCACCGCTCAACCTCCCTGCAGCTCTCTCTCCCTCTCAGCGGCCGCGCGAATGGAGGTTGCTACGGTGAAGCAACTCCTCTCCATGGCACAGGCCCTAACTCCCCGTCGTCCTCCTCCACCTCATCCTCTCCCTTGTCTGCGGCCGCCGCCTCTCCATCACGCTGCTGCTGCCCGACCCCTTCAACCGGTCGCAGGGCACAGAGGAGGACGAGGCCGCCGAGCGTGCGGCCATCGCGCGGATCGGCCTCTTCTTGTACCCCTCGCCCAGGGGCGCCGAGCCGCTGCCGCGCGCTCGCGGCCCGGCGGCGCCCACGCCTCCCTCCCCGGCGGCCGCACCTGCTCCCCTTCGCCGTCCGACCCTAGCCCGACACGCGCAGCATGGCTCCACTCGACCTGTGCAGCAACGGTGTGGCCCGACCTAGGCAATGCGGATACCGGCCTAGGCGGTGCGCCCACGGCTCCCCTCCGCTACCGTTGCGCCGCAGGCTCTGCTCCACGCGACAGGACTCGCTGCCCCCTGCAGTCACGACGCCAGCCATGGTCCTCGCGGCCTCTCTCCCCCACCCCAGATCCGGGCTACCCGAGTCCGCGCCGCCGCCTTGTCCAGGGCTGGTCGTCATCGCCGGTCCTCATGTTGGCCATCCGCTTCGCCACCTCTCTGGCTGTGAGGGCCTCCTTACCCTCGGCCGCTCTCGCCCCTACGCGTCGTCCTCACTAGTGCTGGCCACCTCTTCCCTGGAATGGCTACCCTGCGCGCCTCTCCCCTGTGCCGGTATCTCTGCTCGTGCAGCCCCTTGTCATCGCGCTAGCCACCTCCTACCTGCCCACACCGGCACCAAGTAGCGCCAACCTTTCGAGCTTCTCCCGTCGCCGGTGCCATCATCATCCCCTGCCAGGTCCACCGCAGGCCCTGCCTGGCTGGATCTGCCCCGTCGCCCACCCCCTTCATCGCCTTCGTTGGATTCGTCGCTGTCGTGGCCTTCCCGGGCCGATCCACGTTGCTGCGGCCTTCTCGGCTCGATCCGCCGTCCCTTTGACCGGACCGCGTCTTCCCGGCCCGATCCACGTTGTTGCGCCCTTCTTGGCTCGATCCACCGTCCCTTTGATCGGACCGCGTCTTCCCGTCCGGATCTGTCGCTGTCGTGGCCTCCCCGTCTGGATTTGTCGCTCCCCTTCTATTCTGCCGCGGACGCGAACACCATGACCGGCGCAGACGCGTGCGCTACTGTCGGCCTCCCTGGCGAGGCTGCTTGACGCCCGGTCGTTCGAAGAAGCAGGAGGGTCGGCCTGCCGATGTTCTTTTGTTGTGTTGCCCTGTCGATCGTTGACGCTCAAACGTCGACCCCTCCCGAAGATCAGGCTTCTGCTGCGCGTCTCCCGACCGCGACCATCTCGACTTCGGCTACCTCAGCATCTAGGGCTATCGTCTTCTTGGAACACACACCGGTCTCTACTCCAGCCGCAACATTCGCACCATCACGACGCTGCGACTGCGGGGGGATTTCAATCCGTCGGCTCCTACCTTCGACCTCTACTCCAGTCTCATCGTGTGTGGTGCCCCTGTTGCGACTGTAGGGGATGTTAGACTGTGTGTGAGTGTGTGGGCCGACACTACTGTCGGCGTTTCGACCCCGGGGGGTCCCTGGACCAACGAGTAAATTGTCGCTGCATGCCCCAGCCCAGATGGGTCGGCGCGAGACGGGACACAAAGGGGGAGAACAGCGAGGGGAAACCGCGGCCTTCGTGTTGTCCTGCACCCAGGGCGGCTGGATGCGCTTGCAGTAGGGGGTTACAAGCGTTCACGCGGGAGTGAGAGAGAGAGAGAGCGAGAGCCTTATGCGCCGGCCCGTTCTCCCGCGCGGCCAACCTCCTCGTACGAGAGCCCTGGACCTTCCTTTTATAGACGTAAGGAGAGGGCCCAGGTGTACAATGGGGGGTGTAGCAATGTGCTAACGTGTCTAGCAGAGATGAGCTAGAGCCCTAAGTACATGCCGTCGTGGCAGTCGGAGAGGTTTTGGCACCCTGTTCATGTGATGTCGTGGTCGTCGGAGGAGCGCTGGAGCCCTGCGGAAGTACAGCTGTCGGGGCTGTCGGGTCCATGCTGACGTCTCCTCGCTGACATAAGAGGCTGGGAGCTGCCGCCGTCATGGAGCGTGTGGGGTGTCATCATTACTTGTTTGCTGGGGCGAGCCAGATGGGACGCCGGTCTTGTTCCCCGTAGCCTGAGCTAGCTAAGGGTAGGGTAATGATGGTCCTCCTGGCGACGTGGCTGGTCCGAACCCGAGTTTGGGCGAGGTGGCGATTCCTCCGAGGTCGAGGTTGAGTCCGAGCCCTGGGGTCGGGCGAGGCGGAGTCCATCGTCTTCCGGAGCCGAGGCTGAGTCCGAGCCCTGGGTTCGGGCGAGGCGGAGTTCGCCGTCTTCCGGAGCCGAGGCCGAGTCCGAGCCTTGGGGTCAGGCGAGGCGGAGTTCGTCGTCTTTCGAAGCCGAGGTCGAGTCCGAGCCCTGGGGTCGGGTGAGGCAGAGTTCGCCGTCTTCCGGAGCCGAGGCCGAGTCCGAGCCTTGGGGTCAGGCGAGGCGGAGTTCGTCGTCTTCTGGAGCCGAGGCCGAGTCCGAGCCCTAGGGTCGGGCGAGGCGGAGTTCGTCGTCTTCCGGAGCCGAGACAGGGGCCGAGCCCTGGGGTCGGGTGAGGCGGAGCTTCCTATGTCGCCCGAGGCTGGACTTAGCCGCTGTCGACCTCACTCTGGCGAGTGGCACGGCAGTCGGAGCAGGGCAGGCGGCGCTGTTTTCTTGTCAGGTTGGTCAGTGGAGCGGCAAAGTGACTGCGGTCACTTCAGCTCTGTCGACTGAAAAGCGCGTCAGGATAAGATGTCAGGCGATCCTTGCATTAAATGCTCCCGCGATATGGTCGGTTGGCGTGGCGATCTGGCCAAGGTTGCTTCTCTGCGAAGACTGGGCCTCGGGCGAGCCGAAGGTGTGTCCGTTGCTTGAGGGGGCCCTCGGGCGAGGCGTGAATCCTCCGGGGTCGGCTGCCTTTGCCTGAGGCTGGGCTCAGTCGAGGCGAGATCGTGTCCCTTGAGTGGACTGAGCCTTGACCTTAATCGCGCCCATCAGGCCTTTGCAGCTTTGTGCTGATGGGGGTTACCAGCTGAGATTAGGAGTCTTGGGGGTACCCCTAATTATGGTCCCCAATAGTAGCCCCCGAGCCTCGAAGGGAGTGTTGGCACTCGCTTGGAGGCTTTTGTCACACTTTTTTGTAAGGGGACCGGCCTTTCTCGGTTGCATTTTGTTTCGGTGGGTGCGCGCGAGCGCACCCGCCGGGTGTAGCCCCCGAGGCCTTGGAGGAGTGTTTTGACTCCTTCGAGGTCTTAGTGCCTTTCGTGATGGCTTGGCCGGTTTGGTTGTTCCCTCATGCGAGCTGGCCGTAGCCCGGGTGCATAGTCGAGTCCCAAGTTCTCGGGCTGGTATGTTGATGCTGTCAACGGTTTGGCCGGAGCCGGGTTCGCGAGAGCAGCCCCGAGCCTTCGCACAGAGCGAGAGGACGGTCAAGGACAGACTCGGCTTTTTTCATACGCCCTTGCATCGCCTTTCCGCAAGGAGGAGGGGGGAGAGCGCCATCTGCCCTTGGAGGGCGCCGAACATGGTGTCTCCAGTGAGTTGCTAGCGGGTAATCCGAGTGGATGCCCGTGCCACATTCGTTAGGGGTCGGCTAGTGGCCCGGAGGCACGCTCCAAAAGTACCTGCGGGTGATTCGCCGGACCCGGTCCCCTTTTGACGGGGTCTGAGGGCTCGATGCCTCCCTCTGGTGGGATTCCGTTACGAAAATCGCTCCCGCTGGTCTCGGAAATGTCCTAGGGTACCTCGGGAGCGTAGCCTGAGCCTTGGTTATGTATCGAACATACCCAGGGTCATCCCTCGCTCTGCGTGCTCTGAGGCGGCGTCGAACCCTTCGGGGGCCAGCCTACGAACCCCTAATCAGTAGTGGGCGTGGAGCCTGAGTGGCCTGAGGCGGCTGTTGAACCCTTTCGAGGGGCCAGCATTCGAACCTCTGACCAGTAGTGGGCGCGGAGCCCGAGTGCTCTGAGGCGGCTGTCGAACCCTTCCGAGGGGCCAGCCTTCGAACCTCTGATCAGTAGGGGGGCTCGGGGCCCGTTTCCTTCGCGGAGAAGGATCCCTTTCGGAGTATCCCCTTTCCCGGTCCCTGTGGCAAGAGAGAGAAAGAGGAAGTGGAAAAGGATACGAAATCGAACATCGTGGCGTACCTTTTTGATGCGGTCATTATGGCGGAGGTGAAGCGTCGCCCACTTTGCCTGCCAAAGGTGCCGCCTGCCCTGCCACAGAGTTAATGCGACGGGACGAGTGGTTCGCGGGGCAGCGGTTGTGCGTGCGCGAGCCGTTCGAGGAACGGAACACGGGCGCGTCGTCTTCACGCCGTGGGAGAGGGTTCTCTCACTGTTCCAGGAGGGGACGTGAGCCTACAGATGATTTGACCGCTGCTTCCGCCCGCCTGCCATCGCCATTACTGCCGGCCCATTTTTGGCCGTATCGACCGTCGCCCCTTCTCCCACGGCTGACTGACCCGTGACCGGCGTGCCTGGTTGGCACTGCTGGGCCGTGCGCAGGGTTGCCTCGAGTTGCGGCACCGGTTCCGCAGTCGAGGAGGCGTGGGACTGGCGTGAGTGGCGGTGCAGTTTCTCGCACGTAGTAACCGGCACGCCGGTTACATGACGTGTGGGCCTGGGCCTCCATGCTGGACGCGGCGAAATCAGAGGGGTGCGCCCTCTTGGTGCGGTTGCATGCCACCTGCATGGTGGTCCGCTTTTTCTCCCGCTGGTCCAGGTGATAATGGAGGAATGCTTGTAACCGCTGGGCCGTTGTGCGCTCCGCGCGCGGCAGTTTGGCTCCTTCTGTCCTGGGGCAGCTTGCATGACGCGTGGGACCCAGCCCCCGTGTCGTAGGGGGAGGACCTTGGAGCGTGTTGGAGAAGACTCAGTCCGTGATGGCTAAGGACGCAAGTGGGGAGAGTCGCCTTTAAAAGGAGGGTGACCCCCTTGGATGGCAACCATGTCTTCGCACTCCATGTATCGCATCCTTCCACCTTCCGAGCCCCCGGATGGGGAGCGCTCGCGTCGCTTTCGTCTTGCTGTTGTTGGAGGAACGCAACTTCACAGAAGTTGGTACCTTTCAGCCATCGCTCGGCTTCAAGGATTTTCTTCGTGTAGCCCGGCTGCATTCCCCCACCAATGGGCAGTTTGGTGGAGGGAAGCGAGCCGGGCTGCGGCCTCCGCCCCGCCCTCAGCTTCAAGGATTTTCGTCATCTGGGCTGAGGCAGAGGGGCGCACCGAGTGGGGGGTTGCCTCCGTGTGAGCCGGTAACCCTTTTCTTCCCCCGGCGTTCGGGGGAAAAAAGGCATCCTCCAGCCCCACGGAGGCTTCCTCCAGCCATGCCGGGGAAGGCGAACTGCTGCTGCCCAGCAGGGTGCAGCATTCCGTCCTCTGTCCAGGCGATGGTTGCGCCGCGTACGGGCCGGCCATGTCTAGGTCTTCCTCGCGCCGATAGCCGTGCCAGAGGGTTGCCTAGCACGTCGTGTGCCGCGAGGGCGGCACTCATGTTCTGGGGCGGCCTCGGCGAGGGCGGGAGCGAGGACCTGCTGGTGCGCTTTGAGGCGGCCAGCGCCTGCTGGTGCGGTGTTGAGGTGGCAGCAGCCGGAGAAGGTTTCTCTGCTGACGATACCGCCAACTCCGCCTGCACCCCTGGACCACCGTCCCCCTGGCTTGAATGGTTGGTTCTCGTCCTTCGTGGGCGAAAGCCTTTCCGCCGCAGCGTCTGCCCGGAAGCCGTTGCTGCAGCTGTCTTGCCGCCCGGGACGGAGGTTGTTGCCGCTGCTGCCGGAGCGGGCGTCGGCGAGCCACCAGGGGTTTTGTCGCCCCGTAGGCCCTCCAACGTGGGGGGTTGTTCGTACCTGCGGGGGTGGAACCGGAGTTTCGTTTGTAATGGCACCTTGAGTGCCGGTGTTTGTTCATTGTGGCTGTCGAGGCCTGAACATGTAGGAACTTTTGGGTGTAATACCATGTTTTTTCCCTCATTTTCGAGCACTAAGACTCGCCTGTCGGCTAGCCGAACCGCTTAACCAAATGTGAGTTGCTCTGTGCGGAAGGTGACGAGTGAGGTTTCCGTATCCCGGAGGTGTAGGAATCCCTCGGCTCGGTCGGCCTTGCCGCACGAGGCTTCACTTGTTTAGTCAAAGAAACCAGAGGCCGCTCTTCGATGAGCCGGAGCCGGAGGCAGCGGTGCCAGCACGGACAGAGGCAGAGTTGGCTCGAAAAAGGGAGCTTCGTTGGCCGGTGCTTGGCCGGGACCAACGCCGGAGTCGAGTTGCCGAGGTCACGAGCCTGGCTGGTGTCCTCGGGTGACGGCTGGCTGAGGCTTCGGGGCGGCCGGCCGAGCCGTCTGCTCGGGCCGGGTTTCTGGAGGAGACCCTGGCGGCGATGGCCCGGGCGTGGTGCTGATGTCGTCCTTCGGTGTGGAGATCCTCCGCCCGTGTTGCCGTCCGAGGCTCGGTCGGACTTCGCCGAAGGTGGAGTTGACGCCGAGGGTGCTGCTGCTCCCTCTCCATCGACATCTGAGCCTGCAGCATCGGTTCGCCTGTAGTATGCATATGTTTTTTGGGGCCGCCGAGGCCCAAACATACTATCATCATGTTGTAAAGCTGCGTTTCTTTTCCCCTTGTTTCGAGTGTCAAGACTTGCTTGTCGGTGGCAGAATCGTTCATCCGAGCGAGAGTTACTTCTCACGAAAGGTGATGAGTGAGGTATCCGTATCCCGGAGGCGTAGGAGTCCCTCGGCTCGGTCGGCCTTGCCGCTTACGTGTACTCTTACTCGTCCGTAGGATTATTTTGTCGACATGGTCGAGATGGCACGAAAAATCGTTTCGGCAGAAGAGTCTTCGAGCGTTAAGACTTGTTCGGTCAGCGGAACCGTTTATCCGAGCGCGAGTTACTTATCACAGAAGGTGATGAGTGAGGTATCCGTATCCCGAAGGCGTAGGAGTCCCTCGGCTCGGTCAGCCTTGCCTGCTTACGTGTGCTCCGTCGTTTTCAGGATCCCACCGTCGAAGTAGTCGAAAAACACGAAAAATGTTCTTGCCGAAAGACTTTTTTCGAGGAAAATTTTGACGCAGAGGGGGTTCGCCCCTTCTAGCCCCCGAGGGAGGGTCGGGCTTTGCCGAGGCAAGGCCGAACCTTCCTTGATGGTTAGACTTCATATGTAAACAAGGTATATGAACGGCTTGGAAACATCTTAAGGGTAGAAGCGACGTAGCTGTCGGATGTTCCAAGCGTTGCTATAGACCTCGCCTTGACTGTTGGCCAGCTTGTATGTCCCGGGCTTCAAAACCTTGGCGATGATGAATGGCCCTTCCCAGGGAGGCGTGAGCTTGTGCCGCCCTCGGGCGTCTTGTCGTAGTCAAAGCACCAAGTCGCCCACTTGGAGGTCTCGGGACCGAACCCCTCGGGCGTGGTAGCGTCGCAGGGACTGCTGATACCGCGCCGAGTGTAGTAAGGCCATGTCCCGAGCCTCTTCCAGCTGGTCCAGTGAGTCTTCTCGGTTGGTCTAGTTGCGTCGATCGTCGTAGGCCCTCGTCCTTGGGGAACCATATTCTAAGTCTGTGGGCAAGATGGCCTCGGCCCCGTAGACTAGAAAGAACGGCGTGAAGCCCGTGGCTCGACTTGGCGTCGTCCTCAGGCTCCAGACCACCAAGGGGAGTTCCTTCATCCATCGCCTGCCGAACTTGTGGAGGTCGTTGTAGATCCTCGGCTTGAGTCCTTGCAGAATCATGCCGTTGGCACGCTCTACCTGCCCATTCGTCATGGGGTGAGCCACGGCGGCCCAGTCCACCCAGATGTGGTGATCCTCGCAGAAGTCCAAGAACTTTTTGCCGGTGAACTGGGTGCCGTTGTCGGTGATGATGGAGTTCGGGACCCCAAAGCGATGGATGATGTTGGTGAAGAACGCCACCGCTTGTTCGGACCTGATGCTGTTTAGGGGTCGGACCTCAATCCACTTGGAGAATTTGTCGATGGCGACCAGTAGGTGCGTGTAGCCCCCGGGTGCCTTCTGCAAGGGATCGACGAGGTCCAGACCCCACACAGCAAACGACCAGGTGATGGGTATTGTTTGCAGAGCCTGAGCGGGTAGGAGCGTCTGCCATGCGTAGAACTGACACCCTTGGCAGGTGCGGACAATTCTAGTGGCGTCGGCTACCACGGTCGGCCAGTAGAAACCTTGTCGGAAAGCGTTTCCAACAAGTGCTCGAGGCGCTGCGTGGTGACCGCAAGCCCCCGAGTGTATTTCTTGTAAGAGTTCCTGGCCTTCAGCGATGGATATGCATCGCTGGAGGATGCTGGAGGGGCTGCGGTGGTAGAGCTCCTTCCCGTCACCCAGCAAGACAAATGACTTGGCGCGCCGCGCCAGTCGCCGAGCTTTAGCTCGGTCGAGGGGCAGCTCCCCTCGGTGGAGATATTGCAGGTACGGGGTCTGCCAGTCTCGATCAGGCGGGACCTCATTCCGCTCTCCCTCGACGCGCAGTGCCTCAACCTCGGGGGCCAAGGGTGCCTCGGGCTGAGCCGAGGGTGCCTCGGGCTCTACCAAGGGTGCCTCGGGCTCGGTCGTGTCGCTGGTCTTGACCGAGGGCTGATGTAGGTCTCGGGAGAAGACGTCCGGGGGAACCGATGTCCGCCCCGAAGCTATCTTCGCCAGCTTGTCCGCAGTCTCGTTGTACCGCCGGGCGACGTGGTTGACCTCAAGCCCGTAGAACTTGTCTTCCAGGCGCCGAACCTCGTCGCAGTAGGCTTCTATCTTTGGGTCGCAACAGTGGGAGTTCTTCATGACTTGGTCGATGACAAGCTGCAAGTCACCGCGAGCGTCGAGGCGTCGGACCCCTAGCTCGATGGCGATGCGCAACCCGTTGACCAGAGCCTCGTACTCAGCCACGTTGTTGGATACCGGGAAATGGAGGCGCAGCACGTAGCGGAGGTGCTTCCCGAGGGGCGAGATGAAGAGCAGGCCCGCGCCTGCCCCTGTTTTCATCAGCGACCCATCGAAAAACATGGTCCAGAGTTTTGGTTGGATCAGAGCTGCCGGAAGCTGGGTGTCGACCCATTCAGCCACAAAGTCTGCCAAGACTTGGGACTTGATGGCCTTCCGAGGGGCGAACGAGATTGTCTCGCCCATGATTTCCACCGCCCACTTTGCAATCCTGCCCGAGGCCTCTCGGCACTGGATGATCTCCCCGAGGGGGAAGGATGACACCACAGTTACCGGATGAGACTCGAAGTAGTGTCGCAACTTTCGCCGCGTCAGAATTACCGCGTACAGTAGCTTGTGGGTAGCGGATCTTGGTCTCGGACAGTACCTCACTGATGAAGTAGACCGGAAGCTGGACGGGCAATGCATGCCCTTCTTCTCGTCTCTCGACCACGATCGCGGCGCTGACCACCTGAGTGGTAGCGGCGACGTAGATCAAGAGGGCTTCTCCGGCAGCGGGGGGCACTAGGACGGGTGCGTTCGTAAGAACCGCCTTCAGGTTCCCGAGGGCTTCCTCGGCCTCGGGGGTCCAAGTGAAGCACTCGGTCTTTCTTAAGAGGAGGTACAGAGGTAGGCCTCTTTCGCCGAGGCACGAGATGAAGCGGCTCAGAGCCGCAAGGCATCCCATGACCCTTTGTACGCCTTTCAAGTCCTTGATGGGCTCCATGTTGGTGATGGCCGCGATTTTTTCTGGGTTGGCCTTGATGCCCCGCTCGGAGACGATGAACCCCAAGAGCATGCCTCGGGGGACTCCGAAGACGCACTTCTCCGGGTTGAGTTTTACGCCTTTCGCCTTGAGACACTTGAATGTCGTTTCAAGGTCGGAGAGGAGGTCGGAGGCTCTCCTCGTCTTGACTATGATGTCATCGATGTAAGCCTCGACCGTTCGACCAATGTGCTCTCCAAACACGTGGTTCATGCACCTTTGGTACGTCGCACCCGCATTCCTCAAACCAAATGGCATAGTAACGTAGCAGTACATGCCAAAAGGTGTGATGAAAGAAGTCGTGAGCTGGTCGGACTCTTTCATCCTGATTTGGTGATACCCTGAGTAGGCATCGAGGAACGACAGGGTTTCGCACCCAGCAGTGAATCCACGATTTGATCGATACGAGGCAGAGGGTAGGGAACCTTCGGACATGCTTTGTTTAGACCAGTGTAGTCTACACACATCCGCCATTTCCCATCTTTCTTTTTCACAAGCACAGGGTTGGCAAGCCATTCGGGATGGAATACCTCTTTGATGAACCCAGCGGCCATCAGCTTGTGGATCTCCTCGCCTATGGCTCTGCGCTTTTCTTCGTCGAATCGGCGCAGAGGCTGCTTCACGGGTCGGGCTCCAGCTCGGATATCCAGTGAGTGCTCGGCGACTTCCCTCGGTATGCCCAGCATGTCCGAGGGAATCCACGCAAAAACCTTAGCGTTCGCGCGGAGAAAGTCAACGAGCACAGCTTCCTATTTGGGGTCGAGCTCGGAGCCGATCCGAATCTACTTGGAGGTGTCGTTGCTGGGGTCGAGAGGGACAGATTTAACCGCCTCTGCTGGTTGGAAGTTGCCGGCGTGACGCTTCGCATCTGAAATCTCCTTGGGGAGGCTTTTCATGTCGGCGATGAGGGCCTCAGATTCGGCGAGGGCCTCGGCGTACTCCACGCACTCCATGTCACATTCGTACGCGTGTCGGTACGTGGGGCCGACGGTGATGACCCCGTTGGGGCTCGGCATCTTGAGCTTGAGGTAGGTGTAGTTGGCGACGGCCATGAACTTGGCGTAACATGGTCTCCCCAGCACTGCATGGCAGGTTCCTCGGAACCCGACCACCTCGAACGTGAGGGTTTCCCTTTGGAAGTTGGAGGGAGTCCCGAAGCAGACGGGCAGATCGAGTTGTCTGAGGGGTTGGACGCGTTTCCCGGGGATGATCCCGTGAAAAGGCGCCGCGCTTGCCCGGATCGAGGACAGATCGATCTGCAAGAGCCCGAGGGTCTCGGCATAGATGATGTTGAGGCTGCTGCCTCCGTCCATGAGGACCTTGGTGAGCCTGACGTTGCCGATGACGGGGTCGACAACGAGCGGATATTTCCCCGGGCTCGGCACGCGGTCGGGGTGGTCACCCTGGTCGAAGGTGATGGGCTTGTCGGACCAGTCTAGGTAGACTGGTGCCGCCACCTTTACCGAGCAGACCTCCCGACGCTCTTGCTTGCGGCGCCGAGCCGAGGCGTTCGCCACTTGCCCACCGTAGATCATGAAGCAGTCGTGGACCTCGGGAAACTCATCTGCCTTGTGGTCCTCCTTCTTGTCGTTGTTGTGGGCCCTGCCACCTTCCGCCGGTGGCCCGGCCTTGTGAAAGTGGCGCCGAAGCATGACGCACTCCTCAAGGGTGTGCTTGACGGGCCCCTGATGATAGGGGCACGGCTCCTTGAGCATCTTATCGAAGAGATTGGCACCTCCAGGAGGTTTCCGAGGGTTCTTGTACTCAGCGGCGGCGACAAGGTCTGTGTCGGTGGTGTCGCGTTTCGCTTGCGACTTCTTCTTGTTCTTCTTCTTGGTGTCGCGCCGAGCGGACGGCTCGGGGACGTCTTCCGGCTGGTGGCCCTGGGGATGCTTGTCCTTCCAGAAGATGGCCTCAACCGCCTCCTGGCCAGAGGCGAACTTGGTGGCGATGTCCATCAGCTCGCTCGCCCTGGTGGGGGTCTTGCAACCCAGCTTGCTCACCAGGTCGCGGCAGGTGGTGCCGGCGAGGAACGCGCCGATGACATCGGAATCGGTGATGTTGGGCAGCTCGGTGCGCTGCTTCGAGAATCGCCGGATGTAGTCCCGGAGAGACTCTCCCGGCTGCTGGCGGCAGCTTCGGAGATCCCAGGAGTTCCCAGGGCGTACGTACGTGTCCTGGAAGTTGCCGGCGAAGGCTTGGACCAGGTCGTCCCAGTTGAAGATCTGCCCCGGAGGCAGATGCTCCAGCCAGGCTCGAGCGGTGTCGGAGAGGAACAGGGGGAGGTTGTAACACCCACTTTGTAATTTGCTAGAAATAATACCAATAGAGAAACAATTTCTCTTTATGTGAGTTTGATCTTTATGCATCATCTTATGTGAACATCATGCCCAAAAAAAACAATTAATAAAAATATATACTACCAAATTATGCATCATGCTCGATTTTATTTTTATGTGCATTTTGTGACAAAAATAAAAATAATATGACAAGGAATATATTAACTCAAAAAAAATGTAGAATCTAAAAGAAATTCAAGAATTTAGAAAAGAGGAAGGAAATGAAGATTTTATATAATACAAATAAAATCATAATTAAATAACTTTACCACACTTGGCGTGATCAAATTAATAATTAGTCTAAGTACAAATGTCCCACAAATTTGAATTTAAATGGAGGTTTTGAATTTGGAATTCAAGATAAGACAAAATAGGAAAAGTAGAAACATAAAAAGAAAAAAAAGAAAAGGGGAAGAGACTTAACTGGGCCTCGGAACCCAATTTTGGCCCACCTAGCAAATCTACCTCCGCACAGCCCACTCGTTCACGCCCACTCGCGCGGGTTACTGACAAATGGGCCCCGCGTGTCATTCGCTGGTTGGCGTCCACGTTGAACCGACCTCTCATGCTCGCGCCTCCACTGATCCGTGGGTCCGCTGTGTCAGTCGCCTCATCCGCTCCGCGCGTTCGCCTCAACAGAATCCGGCCATGGCGGAGCGTGGCCGGGGATATCGGAGCTAATGCGCGACCCGTCTCTCTCCCGAGCCGAGTCTCCAGGAGATAAGTAGGAATACCCCCTCTGCTCCTTCCCTACCTCCACCTCCCTCTTGCGCGTTCACCAGAGCGAACTGGCGCTGCCATTGCCGTGCCCGCGTGAGTCGGGGTCGCCGCCTAGGAACCTCAGCCTCCTACCGGTCGCGCCCGCTAAGCTTTGCCCTATAGCTTCCTTGGTTTGGGGGAGAGCTTAATTTGGTCACGCGGCTCGGGATCGCCCATCTGCGCACCGACAATTCCTTGCCGTGCTCCTCCTGCCGCCGCGGAATCGCACCGCGCCGTGGACCTACCTCGCCGTCCCTTGATCACCGGTATGATGCCCTTCCACATGCCCATCCTTACTTCATGATCGCGTATCATTCAACCGCGCTTCGAATTTGGTCCCCTGGGTCGCGGAATTGCTCGCCTGAGTTCCAACTCCGCCCATCCCCGCCGCTTCGCGTAGCCTGCCTCGTCCAGTGCCTTTCGCCTGCTCACAGTGCCCTCATCGTGTCCGCCATAGGCTCTGCATGGTTCGTGCAATAGGGATTTGGGCTCGGCATCGTCCTTCTCGGGTTTGCCTCACGGCGGTGAGTGCGCCGCCGCATGGGTGACCGGCGTGCGGTGTTTGGGTAGCGCGAAGGGAAGACAACC
Organism: Zea luxurians; assembly: GCA_029449295.1. Classification (NCBI taxonomy): domain Eukaryota; kingdom Viridiplantae; phylum Streptophyta; class Magnoliopsida; order Poales; family Poaceae; genus Zea; species Zea luxurians. Next base: position 44,812,146 of record JAOPSE010000005.1, on the reverse strand, counting down.
GTGGAGCGTGCGATCTGCATCGGACGGTTCAGGTTAGTCTGCATGGCGAGTTTGTCTGGGCCGTTCATCTTCTGATCGGCGGTCTGGATCTACTCGCGCATAACGTTTCGCTAGGGAATGATCTGGCCGTAGGTTTTAGATCTTACGGTCAGCAGCGCGTACCGGTTCGCGGTGTTATGCGATCTAATCTGGGCCGCGCATGTATGATCTGACGGCCAGGAACCACTAATACCCCTTCGCGTTGGCCTTTTTGCTAAAGAAACCCTTTACTTTTCAAGAATAGAACCCGCTGTCGAGTGTATAGTGTTCTGGGTCTAGAGATTAATTGCGCCGGGGTCCCTACCTTTCTCAGTATTGGTGCGCCCAGTCCAAAACTATTTAAAAGGGAATATTGAATTGGAAAACAGGTTTTTAATACAAAAATATGTGCTAGAACTTCAAAAATTCATAGAAAAGTCATATGAACTCCAAATCACTTCATTCCACTTTCTAAATTTTTGTAATTTAATTCTCTATCACTTAGAGTCCCTGTTTTATCATGAAAACAGTAAGAAAAGTTATTTCCCACTTAATCCTATTTTAAGCACATAAAACCTTTGAAAATCCATAACTTAAAATCTATAACTCCAAAAATTATGATTCCTGTTCCTAGAATTTTATTTTAATGTGTAAATTATTACTGTGTATTTTGTTTATATGTTTGGTGTAATGTTAATTTCTCTATATGCACTGTGCTTGTTTGTATTGTGGCGAGTAGAAGAACACGTGACTGAGGATCCTGGTGCGCAGCAGGTTGAAGTAGCTGAGCAGGAGCTCATTGAAGGCAAGTTGTGCCCTTGACCACTTTTTACCAATAATGTTCTTTAATACCATTTATTCATGCATAGGTTAATTTTGATGGGACCCAATAGGTCACCCTAGATTGTTTATCTCATTACCTTGTTTACCCCTGAATCACTTGGGTAGTTTGCTATTGCTTTACATGGTTTTGGGATAATCATTTATTATATCTATGTTCCAATTATTCTTGTTATTCTATTTATGTTCATGTCAAGTTCATTAATGTTAATTGGAACATAGAGCTTAACTTGAGAACCACGTGCCACCACAAGGGTTTAATGGGACGCCCTTGGCTGACTAATTAGGAAAGCTAGTGGAAGACTACCTTACCCGAAAGGGGCAAGGGCAGTAGGGGAGTTGCATGCAAGGAGGTTCTCGGGTTGATTTAGCTGCGATGGCGGTCAGACGGGGGATTCTTGCAAGTGCTCTTCCCATAAACTGTAGCGGGTTTTCGGAAGCTAGTGGAACTTTGTAAAGGCCTCGTAGTGTTGCCCTGCCGCGCTTCCTAGGTAGAGGTGTATGGGAGTCGCGACCCCTTGGCAGATGGGTAACATGACTTGTGGGTAAAGGGTACAACCTCTGCAGAGTGTAAAACTGGTATACTAGCCGAGCTCACGGTCATGAGCAGCTTAGGACTCTCTGATGTTTAAACTATGGAACTTAAATTCAATTTGGTCATTCGCATATGCATGGGTTTGTTATTAATTTTGTTCTATTACTTTACTTATGGTTTGGTATTTACTTACACTTAGTAACTGCTAATAAAATTTTGACCAACTACTTAAAAGCAATGCTCAGCTTTAACCCCTATCATTGATTAGCCTTACACATCACATGAACTCACACCTTTGTGAGTTTATGTCCACTGGTTCCCCATAACTTGTTGAGCTATGATCATGTGTGAGCTCACCCTTGCTGTCTCACCCGCCCCCCACAGGAGAAGAGCAGGTGGTTCAGGAGGAGCCACAAGGCGAGGAGTTTGATCTGATCTAGGTGGCGTTTCTCAGTTGACATTGGCGCCGACGATCCTTAGTTCGTTTTATATTTATTCTTTTATTTTGTAATAAGTCTTCCGCTATGTAATAAATACTCTGATTATTGTGACATTTATCTCTATACACTCTGTTATTATATATATGTTGTCTTCTTGGCGCATGTATGAGATGCACCGGGCTTTGTTCCTTAAAGCCGGGTGTGACAGAAGTGGTATCAGAGGAAATGTTGACTGTAGGACGAAACCTATATAGAAATGGACAAACCCTCTCCTACTTACCTTACTCTGACTCATTCTATACTTATCTCATCTTGATCTTGTCTCACCTTCTGCTACTCTACACTGGTTAATCTTATCTTTTCTACTCTAAGACAAGATGGATTTCACACCTTGGAATCCTACCACTATGATCTTTTTAAGAGATAGTGAACCTAAGACAAAATTTAAAACTATTTTCTTTATAAAAAATGATTGGTTCATTGTGCTGATGCTAAATGCCTGATTTGGTTCTTTGATTGATTGAATTATTATAGATGGACATCTTAGTATGTACCACCATAAGGTAATAAATTAGCTATGGTAGGTAAAATATTAATCTACTTAGCTAATAAATCCCCCAAAGTAACATGATTTGTAATTACCTGCCTTATCTACTATTTTCTTACCATATGTATCTAACTCAGATGATCAATACCAGGCGGGGTGGTGGAATCGATTTGCCTCCTAATCAACACACTTGGTGGATATATAGACAACCCCATCCACATCCAGCAGAGATGAATCCTCCTAATCCTCCACCAGGCGGAGTTGACCCACTGGTTGCTGCTCAGATGAGTATGATGCAGCAAATGGCGGACACCATGGCAGATATGCATGCACATATGCAGCAAGAACGCCAGGAGATGCGTCAAGAAAGAGAAGAGATACGACAGGAGTTGCGCCAGGAGCGAGAGGAGATACGCCAGGAAAGGAGGGTGCAACAACAGCAGCTGCAACAGCAAATGCAACAACAAGAGCAACTGAAGCAACAGCAACAAGTACCACTGCCTCCACCTCCACCGCCAGTTCCACCCCGAGATAAGCATAGGGAGTTCATGAGCCATAAGCCACCAACATTTGCAAGCTCTCCTGATCCACTGGACGTGGATGATTGGCTGAAGTCCGTTAAGAAGATGCTGAATATTGCACAATGCACTGATCGGGAGAAGGTTTTATATGCTTCTGGACGTCTGACGGGTCCTGCGGCTGACTGGTGGGATTCATATACTGCTGCCCACGATGCTACTGATACTATCACTTGGGCAGAGTTCAGTACACAGTTCCGGAATTATCATATACCTGCTGGATTAATGAAGATTAAGAAGAAGGAATTTCTGTCGCTGAAGCAAGGAAGCATGTCAGTTAGTGAGTATCGTGATAAGTTTATCCAGTTATCCAGATATGCCCCTGATGAAGTTGCTGAAGATGAGAGGAAGCAGGAGCATTTTATTGAAGGACTTAATGGACCCCTGCAGTATGCTCTAGTGGCACATACATTTCCATCATTTCAGAGGCTGCTTGATAAGGCCGTGGCTATTGAACACAAGCGTGTTCAGCTGGGAGATTTGAAGAGAAAGGCTATATCTCAAGGACAAGGAAGCAGCAGTGTTCGTCCTCACTACAGTTCACCTCAGGGTACACCAGTTCGCACTGGCGGAGGCCAGCGCCCAGTTCAGCAATCACCACTGAGGACTCCACCTCCTCGACAGGCTACCCCTACTGGCACCCCGATGAAGTTTTCAGGACAGAGTCCAGGCACTACTTGTTTCAAGTGTGGGAAGACTGGTCATTATGCAAATGCCTGCCCACATAGGATTGCTACTACTCCAGTTCAGAACAGGCAACAAACTCCAGGATCTGGCAAGGGATATTCTATTGCCAAGGTTAATCAAGTCAGCGTTGATGCTACTCCGGATGGTGCTGACATCGTACTTGGTATGTTTTATGTTAATGCAATTCCTGCAACCATCTTATTTGATTCTGGTGCTACACATTCATTTATGTCTGCTAGATATGCCAACACAAATGAAATACCACTGCTAAATATGAGAAAACCAATGATAGTAATTACACCTAAAGGGCCTGTTGAGGCGAATCAAATGACACGTAGATTGACATTAACAATTATGGGTAGAGAATTTGGAGCTACTGCTATAATATTAGAGTCAAGCAGTATAGATCTGATCCTTGGTATGTCATGGTTAAGAAAGGCAAAGGCCATTATAGCATGTGGTAGAGGTACCGTAGAACTCACTACCGCTAAAGGAGAAAGATTTCAAGTTAATATTGTAGTAACCACCTCATCCAAACGTGCAATGTTCTTTATACCTGAGGAGTTTGTTGGTGACAACATCCGTGTGGTTAGAGATTTTCCGGATGTCTTTCTAGAGGAGTTACCAGGGATGCCACCTGATAGAGAAGTTGAGTTTGTTATTGATCTCCTACCTGGAACCGCCCCTATTTCTAAATGGCCATATAGGATGTCCGTAGAGGAGTTGAAGGAACTTAAGAAACAGTTAACTGAGTTAGAAGAGGCTGGGTACATTCGTCCGAGTTCCTCACCTTGGGGAGCACCGGTACTGTTTGTACAGAAGAAGGATGGATCGCAGCGGATGTGTGTGGATTATAGATCTCTTAATGATGTCACTGTGAAGAACAAGTATCCGTTACCCTGTATTGAGGATTTATTTGATCAGATGAGAGGTGCTAGAGTATTTTTGAAGATTGATCTGCGATCCGGTTACCATCAGATGAGGATTAGACCATCGGATATTCCCAAGACAGCATTCTCGACTCGATATGGATTATATGAGTTCACTGTGATGTCGTTTGGATTAACCAATGCACCAGCTTATTTTATGAACTTGATGAATAAGGTGTTTATGGAGTATTTGGACAGATTCATCGTGGTATTCATCGACGATATTCTTATCTATTCCCAGAGTGATAGTGATCATGAGGAACATCTAAGGTTGGTGCTATAGAAGCTACGAGATAATCAACTCTATGCCAAGTTCAGCAAGTGCGAGTTTTGGATTGGCGAGGTGCCATTTCTTGGTCATATTATTTCTAATGGAGGAATTTCAGTGGATCCTGCTAAAGTTAAGGAGATAATGGAGTGGAGAGTACCCACTACAGTTACTGAGATTCAGAGTTTTTTGGGATTAGCAGGCTATTATCGGAGATTTATTGAAGGATTTTCTAAGATTGCCAAACCTATGACTTCGCTTTTGGAGAAAGGAAAAGAATTTAAGTGGGATGAGAAGTGTCAAGACAGATTTGATCAATTGAAGGAGAAATTGATGTCACCACCAGTATTGGTTATGCCAGACCTACAGAAAGGATTTGATATTTATTATGATGCATGTGGCCAAGGCTTAGGATGTGTGCTCATGCAAGAAGGACATGTGATTGCCTATGCTTCTCGACAATTACAGAGACATGAATTGAACTACCCCACTCATGACTTGGAATTAGCAGCCGTTGTGCATGCGCTTAAGATTTGGAGACATTATATCATGGGGACCAAGTGTCAAGTATACATGGATCATAAGAGTCTGAAGTATATATTCACTCAGAAGGATCTTAACCTTAGGCAATGCCGTTGGTTGGAGCTTATTAAGGATTATGATTTGGAGATTCACTATCACCCAGGCAAGGCGAATTTGGTTGCAGATGCCTTGAGTCGTAAGGAGCATGTTCATTCAGCTATTGTTGCCCAGCTACCTGATGAGATTGTTGAGGATTTCAGGAGACTTAACCTAGGGATAGTTGCTCACACTGAAGGAGTTACTATTGATGTGGAACCTACTTTGGAGCAAGAAATCCGCAAAGGTTAACTTGATGATGCTAAAATAAAGGAGATCAAGGATCTGATTACTGAAGGTCGAGTTCCGGAATTCACGGAAGAGCAAGGCACCATATGGTTCAAGGACAGGATGTGTGTTCCTGATATTGAAAGCCTTCGAGAAACTATATTGAAAGAGGCCCATGATTCAGATTATTCTATTCATCCTGGTAGTACCAAGATGTATCAGGATTTGAAGCGGAAATATTGGTGGTATGGATTGAAGAGAGATGTAGCTGCACATGTGGCTATGTGAAAGTTCCCTTTGACCCAGAAACAGGATCTGGATGTCGCCTAGAGGGGGGGGGGTGAATAGGCGAATAAAAATTATCACTTTAAAACTTAAATCTTACTCTACTCGAAGACTTAGTACGCAGTGGAGTGAGAAGACTCTTCGAGTAGGTTGCAGCAGAATAGAAGATCCTGTCTCAAAATGTCCTGCACTTCAAATAAAGCTTATACCACAGATAAGTATTGAAGTGTAGATATAAAGACGAGTAAGGCAGAGAGTCAGGATACAATACAGAACAGAGCACACAGACGCAAGGATTTATCCCGAGGTTCGGCCAAGCCTAAAATGCTTGCCTAGTCCTCGTTGGAGTTAGCCACACCTGGGCTTGGAGTCTATTTCAACTCCTTCCTCCGTTTGCTCAGATCTGTCAGTATGACAGATAGAGCCTTTCACTATTGAGATTGGTTACAACAACACCGTGGCTGCTTACAAACTTCTCGGCAGCACCTCGGTAGAGTAACGATACGCTCAAGACCTTGCTCTAGCTCTTAGCAGCACGTCTCCTCTCTCTAAAGGCTTATAGTTGTGCCTTCTACACAAACTATAGAGTTACACACAAGAGGGAGAGTGAGAATTGATTCGAGTGAAGTCTACACTTGTTGGCTGCGCTTGTGTATTGCTTGAGGCGCCTAGGGGTCCCTTTTATAGGCACAAGGGGCCTAGGAGCCATTGGAAGCAATCCAGGAAGGCAAATCTTGCCTTCTGTCGGGTGGCGCACCGGACAGTCCGGTGCACACCGGACACTGTCCGGTGCCCGATTTCTTTCCTTCTATGGCGAAGCCGACCGATGGCAGTCTTGGAGCCGTTGGCGCACCGGACATGTCCGGTGCACACCGGACAGTCCGGTGCCTCCAACTAGCCGTTGGCTCGGCCACGTGTCCCGCGCAGATCGCGCGGCCGACCGTTGGCTCACCGGACAGTCCGGTGCACACCGGACAGTCCAGTGAATTCCCGAGAGCGGCCAGTTCGCCAGAGTTTAGCCTGGCGCACCGGACACTGTCTGGTCCACCACCGGACAGTCCGGTGTGCCAGACTGAGCTGAGTCTTGGTTGTACACAGCCAAGCCCTTTGCACCTCTTTCCTTTTCTTCTTCTTTATGTTTCTAACACTTAGACAAGTATATTAGTCCACAAAACCAATGTACTAAGTCTAGAAACATACCTTAATTATTACATCTATAGCATTTGACATGCTTGAGCTTTGACGTTGGACTCATAAATCATCAAGTCAGCTTGACTTGATCTAGATTGACATTTCTTAGCTCCAACATCCTGCAAAGGTCACATAGAACATCTCTAAACATAGGAACAACCCAAACTAAAGATTAAGGTGAACTTAGCTCTTTTGGGCTGCTTCCAGTTCTGGTTTTGACACTTGTTCTCCTTCTAGTGACCTTGATCTCCTTCTGAGAGCTTGATCTTGAGCCTTATGACTTACACCACATAACTGTAGCTGTTACCTCATTGGCTGTAAGTCACGTCCTTATGTAGTGATCCTTGGTGTGCCGTAGCTGTTCTCAACTCGATCACCCTTGACTTTGCAAGCCTTCTTCTTCACCCTTGGCTTTGGGTTCCTCAGCCTTCTTGACCTTCTCCCATGCACTTGGTACCTCGAAGCTCTTCTTGCCTCCGTCCTTGGCTTGATCAGTTGTCTCCGAGCTATGCACCCGAGTATCACTTTTGCAACGTCCATCTTACTTGTGATGTCCATCATGTATCCATAATCCAGTTCTTGGACCATCACATTTGTTCACTTATGTTGAACCCTGTTAGATTTACCTTAAGCACCTGTTCAACACTTAGTACACTTGTTAGTCCTTTAATTGAGTTGTCATCCAAACACCAAAACTCACAAGAGAGCTTTCAATCTCCCCCTTTTTGGTGATTAATGGCAACACAATTAAAGCTTACATAAGAATAAGATTAGAAGCACAAATTTTGAATTCTAAGTTTATAGAATGCTCCCCCTAAATATGTGCTTACTTTAAAAACATAATTTTGGCCTCAGACGCCAATATGCACATACTTAGGCAATTCGAAGCATTTCTACACCTTAGCACTTTTTAGGATGCATTGTGTCAAGAATCAAACCATGATGCTATAACACACAAATGCGCATAATCAGAGTTAAACACCATTCAAATTAGTGGATATATCACAGGAATACAAACCTACCACTATTCACTTTTAAGATACCAATTTAAACTAAGATACCAATTTCCAATTTAAAGCAATCTTCCAATTTCCAATTTAAAGCAATCTTAAAGCACCATCAACCACATGACTATCTATTACACTATAGAATCCAAATAATTCATCGCAGCGGAAACACTAGTCCATATGATGCAACACATATAATACTGCAAGAAACATATGAATAACACATCACCCCTTAGGATAAGCTTTCCTCTTAGGTTGAGATAAGCTTTAATACACAAATTCTCCCCCTTTGACATCAAACACCAAAAACCATACTCAAGCGAGAACATAGGATGATGTCAAGGGACAGCAGGGTGTTTAAGGAGGAAAAATGACTATCAAAACTCCCCCTTACTTATTGAACATATGCACTATCAACATTTAGGTAAGATACACATATGCAAAAAGATTAATACTTCCTTTTGTACCTTTACCATGTTGTAGTGTACTTCCCATCTTGAAAGTATTTAATCTCTCGAGAGCTTCTCCACACTTGTGTCTGATTCTTTATCCTAACTTTTCCTTGTTGCTAAGACACCAAACTTAGAACAAGTTATAGTATTGGGCACAAGAAGAAACTTCTATTCTAATGATTATCTAAAGATGTCAATTGAAGCAAACTATCACGGCTACCAATTGAAAGATACCAATTGCAAAGTTCATTTAAGAATAAGCATATATTATCACCAGATATTATAGAGCATGAGCAATCTAAAAATATGTACTTACTCACGACTTGAGATACCAATTTCTTGACTTACAGAGGTACCCAAGTCCTGATTGCTCCATTTCTTGCTTATCTTCTCTTTTCCACCTAGAGACTATACAAGATTGCTCAAGAAACAGTTAGTCTCAAAAGACACACGTTATGTGTGCTCCCCCTCAAGTTGTGCATCAAGTATTTGAATGACTTGCACTTTGCACATTCTAGCTTCCTTAGAACTAGAGGGGATCACAACATACCTTGGTCAAGGCATACTCTATCACTTTCATCACACAAAGATGCCAATTTGAATATCAAATGAAAAGCCACTTAACACCAATTGAAGGCTAAATGAAAGGTTGACTAAATACAACAATGCATGCCTCAGTGGCACCTAGGCCAACTCAATACTCACAGGAAGTATAACATTTACACGCAACTTAGACATGCTTCATACTTCACTATCATTGCATCACATATACTAATTGAAAATACAACATGATCATGTCTAAGCACATCATAGTTAAGAAGGTTCTTTAGCTACACCAAAAGAAACAACATTTTAGGGCATAAGTCTCCTAAGCCACGATACTACCAATGAAATGCAAGAACATAGCTATGATCACTATCAATGGAACTTCAAGATATTCAATAAAATTGCACAGTTCCATTTTCCATACCTTTGCCTTTATGAGAGCACTTGTTATCACCAATTCAGGGCTCCTTTTGCTCATGCACCTCATAGCTCAAAAGGGCACGACATGGATTTGAAATTTACATAGTACCAAACTAGGGTAATCATGTGAACATGGACTAAACAAAATGTCATAATTACACATAGCATGACTTACAAAAAGTTACAGGTTTATCCATATACACCAAGAGAGTTAATCGTTGTGGATATAACAAATGAAAGAGCTACCCATGAATGATTCAAAAGATATATCCTATATAGCACCAGTCATGATTAAACAAACATCATTATGATTCATTTAACACAGGCAATCATAAAGCATCACTACTCCAAAGACAGGTAGCACAACAAGCCGACTTAAGAGCAATACTAAATTGCAATTATGTACTTAAAATACACGGGTACCATCCTTTGGAGAGCAAGTTGTAGATTCTCATCGAAGTCCTTTACTTGATTCACCAATAATGATTCAGGACCTATACACCTTATTTCACTTGAGATGAACATGGGATTAGTGTTTCACAATAATTCAACCTTGGGTCAATAAACACCAAAACAATTAATAGCTTAAGCATAGAGTTTTAGATAACCGTCTTAAGCTCTCCCATGGTCTCCAGTCCATCTCAAGGCACCTGCATGGTCTAGTTAGCACAGTTTGGTACCCATCTCGGGATGGGTACATAATGATCATCTAAATGTGCCTTTGGTACCCAAATTGCCTTTGTGCTAGTTCTAGGTGATCTCGTTATAGATCTAGCACAAGTGTATGATTTGGGTCTCCTACGCGAATAAGATTGACACAAATTCACTTGTTTAGGAATCTTACCTTTGTAACATACCTTGGATAGATGACCCTGCTCACCACACTTGTAGCAGAAGCGTCGCTCAACCTGACATGACGCTTGCTGTGTGTCATTTTCCTTGGTGAGGGTCACTTTGGAGGATGCACATCCTTGATACTTCATGACCGGACATGAAGTGATCGTGTGGTCCTTATTGTTGCATCCAAAACAACTCCTTGTCCCTTCATTCTTGTCTTTGTACGGACAAGACACGATGAGGTGGCCTAACTTCTTGCACTTGAAACACCTCCTTTTTCCTTTTCCCTTTTTGTACTTGAATGACATGGAGAGAAGGTCAGTGCAAACAACATGATTAATTGAAACTTTACCTTTTTCCAAGCTCATGTTGATTTCTTCATCTTTAGGAACATTTTTCTTATTGAGCTTGACACTTGCTGCAGTTTTTCCTTTCTCAAGCTTCTTCACCACGCGCCCGTGGATATCTTGAGAGAGTTGAGCAATGTGTCTTCTCCTCAGTTGTCTTTGCTTCTTGTTCCCACACAATTTCTTTTGTGACCCTGCAGCTTGATGCTTATTCAAACATTGGCTTTCTTTTGAACAACAGGGGTTAGCACATGGTGATGAATTATCTAAATGTGTACTTGTGCAAGAATGAAGTTCACATGAATTTAAGTTCGTAATTACGACCTCATGAGCAACTTCAAGCATGATATGTCTATCCAAGAGATTATCATGATAACAAGATAATAAGTCATATTTTTCAGTAAGAGCAAGGTTATCATGACTTAACAATTCTACCTGATTCCTAAGCATAGAATCTTCAATTTTAAGTTGAGCAGCATTAGATAATACATCATGATTATTTCTTTGCTCAATTAAAATCGATTCATACCGTTGGACCAAATTCCCATGAGAGTACTTTAGCTCCTCATGTTCTTTGGTCATCTTCTCCAGGCTGTCGTTGGTTTTGATGAGAGTCTCCTTTAGCCTGAGAAGCGTCTCGCCTTGTTCCTTGTTTCTTCTCAACAACTTAACCAAGAGAGCTTTGTCCGCTTTGTTGAGATGGTTGTAGAAACGACGAATCTCCTCTTCTTCCACATCATCGGTCTCATTTTCCCTGTCATTAATGTCAGTAGAAGCAATATAGGAAAATGTACCTTGTGATGATGAAGATTCATCCTCGCTATCATCCTCATATTCCTCCTCATTATGGCTTTTGTCTCCACCGTCATTGTTAGCAATAAAACATTTATCACTAGTGGAGAACGAACCTGTCGACGAGGTGGATTCATCGTTTGGGTGCCATCGTTCTTGTTCTTCTCCCTTTGAATGGTTAGTATCACAAGTAATATAGGGAGTAGGAGCATCACAGTTTGCCACAAAATATTTTTCTTTAATCCTATTCCATAAATCATGAGCATCAACAAATAGATCACTATCACTACTCATGATGGCAAAATAGGCACCTCTAGATAGAGAATCAACTAAGATGTTGCATGCATGGTGATTTAGAGTTAGACATCTTAGTTCTTCATTGGAAGGATTTTTACTAATATTAGAGGGAAAAATACTACTTCTAAAGACCTGTCTCAAATCAGGATCAACACTCATGAAAGCACTATAAATAGAGACAGACCAAGACTTGTAATTAGAGCCATCACCTAAAAGAAGTTCTACAGTTACCTCTTGTGACGACATCGTCATCTCCGGACGGCTAAGCCCACACTGGAGAGGCCTAGCTCTGATACCAATTGAAAGTTCCCTTTGACCCAGGAACAGGATCTGGATGTCGCCTAGAGGGGGGTGAATAGGCGAATAAAAATTATCACTTTAAAACTTAAATCTTACTCTACTCGAAGACTTAGTACGCAGTGGAGTGAGAAGACTCTTCGAGTAGGTTGCAGCAGAATAGAAGATCCTGTCTCAAAATGTCCTGCACTTCAAATAAAGCTTATACCACAAATAAGTATTGAAGTGCAGATATAAAGACGAGTAAGGCAGAGAGTCAGGATACAATACAGAACAGAGCACACAGACGCAAGGATTTATCCCGAGGTTCGGCCAAGCCTGAAATGCTTGCCTAGGCCTCGTTGGAGTTAGCCACACCTGGGCTTGGAGTCTATTTCAACTCCTTCCTCCGTTTGCTCAGATCTGTCAGTATGACAGATAGAGCCTTTCACTATTGAGATTGGTTACAACAACACCGTGGCTGCTTACAAACTTCTCGGCAGCACCTCGGTAGAGTAACGATACGCTCAAGACCTTGCTCTAGCTCTTAGCAGCACGTCTCCTCTCTCTAAAGGCTTATAGCTGTGCCTTCTACACAAACTATAGAGTTACACACAAGAGGGAGAGTGAGAATTGATTCGAGTGAAGTCTACACTTGTTGGCTGCGCTTGTGTATTGCTTGAGGCGCCTAGGGGTCCCTTTTATAGGCACAAGGGGCCTAGGAGCCGTTGGAAGCAATCTAGGAAGGCAAATCTTGCCTTCTGTCGGGTGGCGCACCGGACAGTCCGGTGCACACCGGACACTGTCCGGTGCCCGATTTCTTTCCTTCTATGGCGAAGCCGACCGTTGGCAGTCTTGGAGCCGTCATGTCCGGTGCACACCAGACAATCCGGTGCCTCCAACTAGCCGTTGGCTCGGCCACGTGTCCCGCGCAGATCGCGCGGCCGACCGTTGGCCCGGCCGACCGTTGGCCCGGCCGACCGTTGGCTCACCGGACAGTCCGGTGCACACCGGACAGTCCGGTGAATTATAGCCGTACGTCGCCGGTGAATTCCCGAGAGCGGCCAGTTCGCCAGAGTTTAGCCTGGCGCACCGGACACTGTCCGGTGCACCACCGGACAGTCCGGTGTGCCAGACTGAGCTGAGTCTTGGCTGTACACAGCCAAGCCCTTTGCACCTCTTTCCTTTTCTTCTTCTTTCTGTTTCTAACACTTAGACAAGTATATTAGTCCACAAAACCAATGTACTAAGTCTAGAAACATACCTTAATTATTACATCTATAGCATTTGACATGTTTGAGCTTTGACGTTGGACTCATAAATCATCAAGTCAGCTTGACTTGATCTAGATTGACATTTCTTAGCTCCAACATCCTACAAAGGTCACATAGAACATCTCCAAACATAGGAACAACCCAAACTAAAGATTAAGGTGAACTTAGCTCTTTTGGGTTGCTTCCAGTTCTGGTTTTGACACTTGTTCTCCTTCTAGTGACCTTGATCTCCTTCTGAGAGCTTGATCTTGAGCCTTATGACTTACACCACATAACTGTAGCTGTTACCTCATTGGCTGTAAGTCACGTCCTTATGTAGTGATCCTTGGTGTGCCGTAGCTGTTCTCAACTCGATCACCCTTGACTTTGCAAGCCTTCTTCTTCACCCTTGGCTTTGGGTTCCTCAGCCTTCTTGACCTTCTCCCATGCACTTGGTACTTCGAAGCTCTTCTTGCCTCCGTCCTTGGCTTGATCAGTTGTCTCCGAGCTATGCACCCGAGTATCACTTTTGCAACGTCCATCTTACTTGTGATGTCCATCATGTATCCAAAATCCAGTTCTTGGACCATCACATTTGTTCACTTATGTTGAACCCTGTTAGATTTACCTTAAGCACCTGTTCAACACTTAGTACACTTGTTAGTCCTTTAATTGAGTTGTCATCCAAACACCAAAACTCACAAGAGAGCTTTCACTATGTGCGATGTATGTCAAAGAGTTAAGGCTGAACACCAGAGGCCAGCTGGACTACTGCACCCACTGAAGATACCCGAGTGGAAGTGGGAAGAGATTGGTATGGATTTCATTACAGGATTGCCTCGCACCCAGAAAGGATATGATGCTATATGGGTGATTGTGTATAAATTGACTAAAGTGGCTCACTTTATTCCTGTGAAGACTACTTATAAAGGTTCTCAGCTAGCAGAGTTATATATGGCTCGGATTGTGTGTTTGCATGGAGTACCAAAGAAGATCGTGTCTGATCGAGGTTCACAGTTTACCTCAAGATTTTGGAGAAGCTTTCATGAGAATATGAGTACAAAGTTGAATTTCAGTATGGCTTATCACCCTCAGACTGATGGACAGACTGAAAGGACTAATCAAGTATTGGAAGATATGTTGAGAGCATGTGCCCTTCAACATGGAGGAAGTTGGGATAAAAGTGTACCATATGCTGAGTTCTCATATAATAATAGTTATCAGGCCAGTCTGAAGATGTCACCTTTTGAAGCTTTATATGGGAGGAAGTGCAGGACTCCTTTGTATTGGGATCAGACTGGAGAAAGACAATTCTTTGGGCCTGAATTGATTCAAGAAGCAGAAGAACAAGTCCGTATAATTCGAGAGAATTTGAGGGTGGCTCAAACCAGGCAAAAGAGCTATGCTGATAATAGAAGGAGACCACTGGAATTTGAGGAAGGAGACTATGTGTATCTCAAGGTGTCACCACTTCGTGGAATGAGGAGATTCAAAGTTAAGGGCAAATTGTCCCCTCACTACATTGGACCATTCTTGATCTTTAGAAGAGTTGGGGAGATGGCATACCAACTCGAGTTACCGGACAGTCTATCGGATGTGCATAATGTGTTCCACGTATCTCAACTTAAGAAGTGTCTCCATGTCCCTGAGGAACAGTTACCGATGGAAGAGCTCAGTGTTCAGGGTGATTTGACTTACACGGAGTATCCGATCAAGATTCTTGACACATTGACTCGAGTCACGAGAAATAAGGTGATAAAAGATGTGCAAAGTGCAATGGAGTCACCACAGTGAAGATGAAGCAACGTGGGAGAGAGAGGAAGAGCTTCGCATAGATTTTCCCCACCTGTTCCCTAGATCTTCTTAAATCTCGAGGACGAGATTATTTTTAAGGGGGGTAGGATTTGTAACACCCACTTTGTAATTTGCTAGAAATAATACCAATAGAGAAACAATTTCTCTTTATGTGAGTTTGATCTTTATGCATCATCTTATGTGAACATCATGCCAAAAAAAACAATTAATAAAAATATATACTACCAAATTATGCATCATGCTCGATTTTATTTTTATGTGCATTTTGTGACAAATATAAAAATAATGTGACAAGAAATATATTAACTCAAAAAAATGTAGAATCTAAAAGAAATTCAAGAATTTAGAAAAGAGGAAGGAAATGAAGATATAATACAAATAAAATCATAATTAAATAACTTCACCACACTTGGCGTGATCAAATTAATAATTAGTCTAAGTACAAATGTCCCACAAATTTGAATTTAAATGGAGGTTTTGAATTTGGAATTCAAGATAAGACAAAATAGGAAAAGTAGAAACATAAAAAGAAAAAAAAGAAAAGGGGAAGAGACTTAACTGGGCCTCGGAACCCAATTTTGGCCCACCTAGCAAATCTACCTCCGCGCAGCCCACTCGTTCACGCCCACTCGCGCGGGTTACTGACAAATGGGCCCCGCGCGTCATTCGCTGGTTGGCGTCCACGTTGAACCGACCTCTCGTGCTCGCGCCTCCACTGATCCGTGGGTCCGCTGTGTCAGTCGCCTCATCCACTCCGCGCGTTCGCCTCAACAGAATCCGACCATGGCGGAGCGTGGCTGGGGATATCGGAGCTAATGCGCGACCCGTCTCTCTCCCGAGCCGAGTCTCCAGGAGATAAGTAGGAATACCCCCTCTGCTCCTTCCCTACCTCCACCTCCCTCTTGCGCGTTCACCAGAGCGAACTGGCGCTGCCATTGCCGTGCCCGCGTGAGTCGAGGTCGCTGCCTAGGAACCTCAGCCTCCTACCGGCCGCACCCGCTAAGCTTTGCCCTATAGCTTCCTTGGTTTGGGGGAGAGCTTAATTTGGTCACGCGGCTCAGGATCGCCCATCTGCGCACCGGGAATTCCTTGCCGTGCTCCTCCTGCCGCCGCGGAATCGCACCGCGCCGTGGACCTACCTCGCCGTCCCTCGATCGCCGGTATGATGCCCTTCCACGTGCCCATCCTTACTTCATGATCGCGTATCATTCAACCGCGCTTCGAATTTGGTCCCCTGGGTCGCGGAATTGCTCGCCTGAGTTCCAACTCCGCCCATCCCCACCGCTTCACGTAACCTGCCTCGTCCAGTGCCTTTCGCCTGCTCACAGTGCCCTCATCGTGTCCGCCATAGGCTCTGCATGGTTCGTGCAATAGGGATTTGGGCTCGGCATCGTCCTTCTCGGGTTTGCCTCACGGCGGTGAGTGCGTCGCCGCATGGGTGACCGGCGTGCGGTGTTTGGGTAGCGCGAGGGGAAGATGACCGTGGAGCGTGCGATCTGCATCGGACGGTTCAGGTTAGTCTGCATGGCGAGTTTGTCTGGGCCGTTCATCTTCTGATCGACGGTCTGGATCAACTCGCGCATAACGTTTCGCTAGGGAATGATCTGGCCGTAGGTTTTAGATCTTACGGTCAGCAGCGCGTACCGGTTCGCGGTGTTATGCGATCTAATCTGGGCCGTGCATGTATGATCTGACGGCCAGGAACCACTGATACCCCTTCGCGTTGGCCTTTTTGCTAAAGAAACCCTTTACTTTTCAAGAATAGAACCCGCTGTCCAGTGTATAGTGTTCTGGGTCTAGAGATTAATTGTGCCGGGTCCCTGCCTTTCTCAGTATTGGTGCGCCCAGTCCAGAACTGTTTAAAAGGGAATAATTGAATGGGAAAACAGGTTTTTAATATAAAAATATGTGCTAGAACTTCAAAAATTTATAGAAAAGTCATATGAACTCCAAATCACTTCATTCCACTTTCTAAATTTTTGTAATTTAATTCTCTATCACTTAGAGCCCCTATTTTATCATGAAAACAGTAAGAAAAGTTATTTCCCACTTAATCCTATTTTAAGCACATAAAACCTTTGAAAATCCATAACTTAAAATCTATAACTCCAAAAATTATGATTCCTGTTCCTAGAATTTTATTTTAATGTGTAAATTATTACTGTGTATTTTGTTTATATGTTTGGTGTAATGTTAATTTCTCTATATGCACTGTGCTTGTTTGTATTGTGGCGAGTAGAAGAACACGTGACTGAGGATCCTGGTGCGCAGCAGGTTGAAGTAGCTGAGCAGGAGCTCATTGAAGGCAAGTTGTGCCCTTGACCACTTTTTACCCAATAATGTTCTTTAATACCATTTATTCATGCATAGGTTAATTTTGATGGGACCCAATAGGTCACCCTAGATTGTTTATCTCATTACCTTGTTTACCCCTGAATCACTTGGGTAGTTTGCTATTGCTTTACATGGTTTTGGGATAATCATTTATTATATCTATGTTCCAATTATTCCTGTTATTCTATTTATGTTCATGTCAAGTTCATTAATGTTAATTGGAACATAGAGCTTAACTTGAGAACCACGTGCCACCACAAGGGTTTAATGGGACGCCCTTGGCTGACTAATTAGGAAAGCTAGTGGAAGACTACCTTACCTGAAAGGGGCAAGGGCAGTAGGGGAGTTGCATGCAAGGAGGTTCTCGTGTTGATTTAGCTGCGATGGCGGTCAGACGGGGGATTCTTGCAAGTGCTCTTCCCATAAACTGTAGCGGGTTTTCGGAAGCTAGTGGAACTTTGTAAAGGCCTCGTAGTGTTGCCCTGCCACGCTTCCTAGGTACAGGTGTATGGGAGTCGCGACCCCTTGGCAGATTGGTAACATAACTTGTGGGTAAAGGGTACAACCTCTGCAGAGTGTAAAACTGGTATACTAGCCGAGCTCATGGTCATGAGCAGCTCAGGACTCTCTGATGTTTAAACTATGGAACTTAAATTCAATTTGGTCATTCGCATATGCATGGGTTTGTTATTAATTTTGTTCTATTACTTTACTTATGGTTTGGTATTTACTTACACTTAGTAACTGCTAATAAAATTTTGACCAACTACTTAAAAGCAATGCTCAGCTTTAACCCCTATCATTGATTAGCCTTACACATCACATGAACTCACACCTTTGTGAGTTTATGTCCACTGGTTCCCCACAACTTGTTGAGCTATGATCATGTGTGAGCTCACCCTTGCTGTCTCACACCCCCCCCCCCCCCACAGGAGAAGAGCAAGTGGTTCAGGAGGAGCCACAAGGCGAGGAGTTTGATCTGATCTAGGTGGCGTTTCTCAGTTGACATTGGCACCGACGATCCTTAGTTCGTTTTATATTTATTCTTTTATTTTGTAATAAGTTTTCCGCTATGTAATAAATACTCTGATTATTTTGACATTTATCTCTATACACTCTGTTATTATATATGTTGTCTTCTTGGCGCATGTATGAGATGCACCGGGCTTTGTTCCTTAAAGCCGGGTGTGATAGAGGTTGCGGATGATGAGGTTGTCATCGTCCGTTCCACCCAGCTGGTAGGCCAGTCGGTAGTCCACGAGCCATAGTTCCGGCCTCGTCTCCCCTGAGTACTTTGTGATGGTAGTCGGGGTTCGGAACCGGGTCGGGAACGGCGCCCGTTGTATGGCCCGGCTGAAAGCCTGTGGACCGGGTGGATTGGACGATGGGCTCCGATCCTCCCCGTTGTCGTAGCGACCCCCACACCTGGGGTGGTAGCCTCGGCGCACCCTCTCGTCGAGGTGGGCTCGACGGTTGCGGTGGTGGTGCTCGTTGCCGAGGTGACCCGGGGCCGCAGGCGCCGTGTTGCGCATGCGCCCGGTGTGGACTGAGGCTTCTCGCACGAATCCGGAAGTCGCGGCGCGATGCTCCGGGGGGTACCCCTGCCTTCAGGAGGTAGAGCTTTCGGCCCGTCGGACCGCGACATCTTCCAGGAGGTTCTTGAGCTCTCCCTGGATACGCCGCCCCTCGGTGGTGGAGGGTTCCGGCATCGCTCGGAGTAGTATCGCAGCTGCAGCCAGGTTCTGGCCGACCCCACTAGAAACCGGGGGCAGCCTTGGCCTGGTATCGTCGGCGATGCAGTGCTGGACGTCCTGGGTCAGGTGACGCACTTCTCCGGCCGGAGCTCGGCCTGCCCACTCCTGTCCGAGGTTCAGCTGAAACTGCGCAAGTGTTCCTGCCTCCTCGTCGAGCCTGGCCTGCATCTCGGGGATTTGCTCGAGCTGTGCGTCCTGACCCCTCGTAGGGACTGGGACCACAGCTAAATCCCGAAGGATGTCAACGCGAGGCGCAGGCCTAGGGGATCGCCGTTCTCCGGCATACCAAGATGGTTACCTTCGCCGAGACCCCCTAGATCGACGTGGAAACATTCGCGACTTGGGCCACAGTCCTCGTCACCGAGGCTGTGGCTACCATCGGAACAATCGGAGAGGCAGTAGTCACACGCGGTCATGAAGTCCCGCATGGTACTGGGGTTACCAAGCCCGGAGAAATCCCAACCAGAGTCGGGCTCGTCATCTTCCTCGGAACCCGAGGGCTCGTAGGTCGAGACGGCCATCAGTCTGTCCCAGGGTGACCGCATATGGTACCCCGGAGGGTTTGGACATGCCTTTGCGAAAGCCTCCACCGAAGCGGGGTCGCTTGGTGGATCGAAGCTGAATCTGAAAGACATGGGATGGGAAACGGACTGTACCTCTTGATCGACGGGTGGTGACGAAGTCACGTCAGGGGCGGACTGCACCGTTGTCTCAGGTACGAGGGCGACACCCAACAAGCCCTTCGCGAGCGTGAACGCCCGGCGTGTCCCCCGCTGGGACGCCGGCGCCGTTGTCTCGCTCGACAGCCGACGAGGTGTCGCCCCCTGCTTGGCCATGCCTGCCCCGCCTCCTCCTCCTCCGTCGGCGGGGGAGGCGACGGGACAGAACTGAATGTTGCTCTTCCGCCACGTGGGGAAGACGTCGTCGATTCCGCCGCCGGCGGGCGGGCTGACGACCGCCATTATCGTTGTCGCGCAGTGGAAGAAGGAGTACCATGTCGTAGCTGCCGTCGAGAGACATGAACTCGAGACTCCCGAAACGGAGCGTCGTCCCGGGTTGGAAAGGTTGCTGGGGACTACCCATCTGGAGCTTGACGGGAAGCTGTTCGTCAACACGCAGCAGGCCCCTACCTGGCGCGCCAACTGTCGGCGTTTCGACCCCGGGGGGTCCCTGGACCGACGAGTAAATTGTCGCTGCGTGCCCTAGCCCAGATGGGTCGGCGCGAGACGGGACACAAAGGGGGAGAACAGCGAGGGGAAACCGCGGCCTTCGTGTTGTCCTGTGCCCAGGGCGGCTGGATGCGCTTGCAGTAGGGGGTTACAAGCGTTCGCGCGGGAGTGAGAGAGAGCGAGAGCCTTATGCGCCGGCCCATTCTCCCGCGCGGCCAACCTCCTCGTACGAGAGCCCTGGACCTTTCTTTCATAGACGTAAGGAGAGGGCCCAGGTGTATAATGGGGGGTGTAGCAATGTGCTAACGTGTCTAGCAGAGAGGAGCTAGAGCCCTAAGTACATGCCGTCGTGGCAGTCGGAGAGGTTTTGGCACCCTGTTCATGTGATGTCGTGGTCGTCGGAGGAGCGTTGGAGCCCTACGGAAGTACAGCTGTCGGGGCTGTCGGGTCCATGCTGACGTCTCCTCGCTGACATAAGAGGCTGGGAGCTGCCGCCGTCATGGAGCGTGCGGGGTGTCATCATTACTTGTTTGCTGGGGCGAGCCAGATGGGACGCCGGTCTTGTTCCCTGTAGCCTGAGCTAGCTAAGGGTAGGGTAATGATGGTCCTCCTGGCGACGTGGCTGGTCCGAACCCGAGTTTGGGCGAGGTGGCGATTCCTCTGAGGTCGAGGTTGTGTCCGAGCCCTGGGGTCGGGCGAGGCGGAGTCCATCGTCTTCCGGAGCCGAGGCTGAGTCCGAGCCCTGGGGTCGGGCGAGGCGGAGTTCGCCGTCTTCCGAAGCCGAGGCCGAGTCCGAGCCCTAGGGTCGGGCGAGGCGGAGTTCGTCGTCTTCCGGAGCCGAGGCCGAGTCCGAGCCCTGGGGTCGGGCGAGGCGGAGTTCGCCGTCTTCCGGAGCCAAGGCCGAGTCCGAGCCCTGGGGTCGGGCGAGGCGGAGTTCGTCGTCTTCTGGAGCCGAGGCCGAGTCCGAGCCCTGGGGTCGGGCGAGGCGGAGTTCGTCGTCTTCTGGAGCCGAGACGGGGGCCGAGCCCTGGGGTCGGGCGAGGCGGAGCTTCCTATGTCGCCCGAGGCTGGACTTAGCCGCTGTCGACCTCACTCTGGCGAGTGGCACGGCAGTCAGAGCATGGCAGGCGGCGCTGTTTTCTTGTCAGGTTGGTCAGTGGAGCGGCGAAGTGACTGCGGTCACTTCGGCTCTGTCGACTGAAGAGCGCGTCAGGATAAGATGTCGGGCGATCCTTGCATTAAATGCTCCCGCGATACGGTCGGTTGGCGTGGCGATCTGGCCAAGGTTGCTTCTCTGTGAAGACTGGGCCTCGGGCGAGCCGAAGGTGTGTCCGTTGCTTGAGGGGGCCCTCGGGCGAGGCGTGAATCCTCCGGGGTCGGCTGCCTTTGCCCGAGGCTGGGCTCGGGCGAGGCGAGATCGTGTCCCTTGAGTGGACTGAGCCTTGACCTTAATCGCGCTCATCAGGCCTTTTCAGCTTTGTGCTGATGGAGGTTACCAGCTGAGATTAGGAGTCTTGGGGGTACCCCTAATTATGGTCCCCGACAACTACTGTTGGGTTGCCGGCCCATTAAGATTAGACCGTTATGGTTGAGTCTATATATTGTAACCCCTTCTCTATGCAATACAACAACACTTCATTATTCTACGTTATGAACGCCCCCCTCCAATGCTCTGTTGTCAGGTTACTACCAAGCTTGTCTACGAAACCAGCATCAAGTTCATCTTGCGAACTTTGGCGTTTGGTGTTCTGTTATTGTTACTGTTAGGTTCAGGCGAAGCCTTCTTTTTTCCTCTACCCTTCATGATGGATCATGGATGCACAATGGCATTCATTTTATTTTCCAATTAATCAGTATAGCTCTATGTGCAATAAGATAAGGTAGCTTCGAGGGAAAGTGCGCACAAAATAAGGCTCAACTCCATTATTGGTAACATGTGTGCTGGTTATCCAAGCTAAGTGTCAGGGGCTTCGTTAAAATCTTGATCATCTGTCAATTAAAAATTATGACCATAAAGCAACTTGGTAATATGTATGCTTCCTCGTAAAGCAACTTGGCTTCCACTGTAAAGAGAACAAAATTCGTACACCGTCTTGTAATTAGCATGGTTGCTTACGGATGTTTTCACTTGGATTCAGATATCAGTAATGCTATTTCTACATGATTATCTATGAATCTATTTCCCGACTTTGTAAGATTGACTAAGAGACATTGTAACTGCATTACTCACATCTTTTTCTCCGCGTCCGAGAAAAGATGCTTAATTGTGTGTTTTTTTATTCTTTTACAAATTTATTCAGTAATTTTACTCCATGAATATATCGATCGATCAAATGACCAAACATGCCTCCTTAGTCCATGCATTTACCCCGTACGCACCTAATCAAGCCGTATGCAGACCCTACAACCTACGATCAGAGCAGCCTACGGTCTCACCGCGGCGAGGACGGCCTCGAGCGTGGCGACGACCTTCGCCATGGAGGGCCGGACCTTGGGGTTGTGGCTGAGGCAGTCGTAGGCGAGGCGGGCCACGCGCTCTAGCCCCATCTCCGGGTCCACCTTGCCCATCCGCCGGTCCAGGATCCGCTCCAGCTTGTTGGGCCGGATCAGGATGGGCCGCGCCCAGTCCACCAGGCTGCCGTCGCGGGCCCCCGCCCGGCTCGGCTCCAGCGCGCGCCGCCCCACCAGCATCTCCAGCAGCACCACGCCGAAGCCGTACACGTCGCTCATCACCGTCAGGTGCCCTGCATTGCGTTGCGTTCCGTCATATATCGCAGAAGCGCCGGCGGCCGCCGGACGCCGGCGATCTCTCACCGTCGTCAGGGAAGAAGAACGGACGGTACCTACCGGTGGCTATGTACTCCGGCGCGGCGTAGCCGTAGGTGCCCATGACCCTGGTGGATACGTGCGTCTCGTCGCCCATCGGCCCCTCCTTGGCCAGCCCGAAGTCCGATAGCTTCGCGTTGAATTCCTGGCAGATCGAGAGAGGAACGTCGTTGGTTAGTTTCTGGCCCTTTTAATTGATGGTGGCCGCCGGCGCCGGCGACGGCGACGGTGCTGTGCCGGCCGGGACGAAGATGAATCCACGAGACGAACGATCGTAGGCAATGCAATATGCAGTGACGATTAGCGACGAACCGCGTCTAGCAAGATGTTGGAGGTCTTGAAGTCCCGGTAGATGATGGGGCGGTCGGAGCCGTGGAGGAAGGCGAGGCCCCTGGCGACGTGGAGCGCGACGGCTACCCGCGTCGTCCACGTCAGGCTGCAGGCGCGGCGGAACAGGTGGTGCTCCAGGCTGCCCTTGGCCATGAACTCGTACACCAGCAGCCGGTGGTTGTCCTCGCAGCAGTAGCCGATGAGCTCCACCAGGTTCGGGTGCCTGTACTGCCCGAGGTAGCTCACCTCCGTCTGCACGCATGTATGTCATCCATGGACGACGGACGTGGGTGGTGATGGCTCATGGAGGTATGCATGCGTGCGTGCATATATAGGGATCGATCGGCTGCTGCCCGTACCAGCCACTCCTTGTCACCCTGGATCCCCTCCGGGTTGAGCACCTTGACGGCGACCTCCGTAGTCGGCGGGTACCCCTTGCGCACGGCGCCGTCGATGAGCCCTCTGTAGACGACGCCGAAGCCTCCTTCGCCGACGATCTGCCCCGGGTTAAAGTCGCCGGTGGCCTTCCTGAGCTCGTCGTACGAGAAGAGACTGAGGTGGCCGTACGGCGCCGACATGGTCCGGAACTCCTCCACGTCCTTGGGCACGGCCAGGACCAGCTTTCCCTCCGACCCCACCTTCCTCAGCTTCGAAGGGGCCGCCGCCGGCCTCGGGGCCTCATCTGCGTGCACGCGCGGCGCGATCGTCGGGAGTCTCGGGACCGACCGCAGGTCATATTCATATGTATATCTTGAGCATGCATGCATGCAAAGCGGCGGAGTCGAGGGCGCCGACTCCTTGAGGCCAGGTGCGTACCTCGACGGCGGGACGACGGGCGCGGCTGGTGGAGGTCGCCGCAGCTAGGGAGGATCCAGCGATGAATTCTCCGGAAGAACGGTATGTGGCTGATCATTTGGCCGTTCGCTCGTTCGTCCTCGTCTTCCCTCGCTGGCCGGCGGGGGCAGCCGACGGCCTCCGACCACACGCGCGCGACGGGGGTAGACGGTACACGCCGTGCTCTCGGCCGGGTCGCTGCCGATGGAGGAGGCACGGCGGTCAGCTGGGAGAGACGACGAACGAATGAATAGGCAGGGGCGGGACTGCGGGAGGAATGTTCGGAGCAGGGGCGGTCCGACCTTTTGGGTGGCCAGCCTAGCGCAGCCCAGCCCGCCTCGCCCCCTGCCGCCTGCCTTAATTTGGCGGGCAACGCGAGCGATCCACACGCGCCCGCTCCGTGCATGTTGCCATGTTGTCGATGCCGTCGGGCGGCGCGGCAACGACATGCGCGCGCTCAAGCTCGACGTCATCAACAAATAGAGCTCAAAGAAAGATCTCGAGGTTCTTGATAATTTAGAAAACAGAAAGCTAAGTGATAAGCCAGCAACTATTCGGACCTTTAAACAAACTTCCTGAGTAAAATACAATTCTGATACTTAAACTTGTCAGGCTGTGTAAAATACAATGTGGATACTTAAACTTGCCTCGTCCTACTCCATAAACTTTTAAAGTATAGCTCTTAAAGGTTTGATCGATGTTCGAGTCTCACTTAATGCCTAACGGGTCTATTATCTACGACTCAAACATTGTTTAGCCATTGTCGGTATTAGATCTTAGCCAAAGCCTCTGTCATCACCGGCTCACTATCCCGCTGCCCCATCCTCACAGACATCGTCACTGCCGACGTCTCCCTCCTTGCTTCAGCAGCCATTCTCGTTGGAGCCGATCATGTTTCCTCCTTCCACCTTGTCTTCGACACATGGAAGGCAACTCGAGCTAGTTAGAGTCATCCAAGCGTTAGTGTAATCCATCGATTCCTTTTATCTTGTGTCCGATTCTGGTCGCTACATTGTATTGCAGCTCAAGGTTAAGAATGAGGAGCACGGAAATCAAGGTAGAATCTTCTACAAGGCCTGAAGAATAAGGTTGGAATTCAAATTGATTTGTTTGGTTGGTTTATTCTAAATTTGAGTTAATGTGCATAAGCGTTTTGGTTCTGGATGCTCTTTTTGGCGATGAGAGGAGGACTACCTAGACATGATTAGCAAGATGCAGAAGGAGCAAAAAGGGTTGGAGGATGCAACAGAGAAGGATATTGGATTCAAGAAGGGTGAACAAGATTTGAAGATGATTTTTTTCGTTGGGTTAGTAAAGGAAATAGTTATGTTGTTGAAGATCATTAACTTTGTGTGCTTGCATTTTAGTGTGCAATGGGTACAATGTGATACAAATTTGAGCAACTTATGTTTAAGATTGTGTGTAATGAGTTTAAATGTATTTGTAATTTAAGTTTATCCTATGACTGACCAGCCGGCCCCGTTTGATAGAGGCCTTCCCCTAGTGTGCTCGCTGACCGATGGGCCCTAGGGACCAGGGATCGTATTCCCGACATGGTGCATTCCACCACTCGACTAGAGTTTAGTCTCCGACAGATATGTGTTGTCTATCTTCAAGTCATATTTCAATGTTTGTAAAATTCTTTCAAATTTTGTAAAAACCATCTCCATGTTGCCAAAAATTCTACTTCAACAAGAACAATTGCCAAATGGTAGATGCAATCATTTGGATCCATCCCCACTTCACACAACAGTTGACCTCCAAAATTTGTGTTGATTAAACAACCATCCAGAAAGATTATAGGTCTAGAACCACCATGAAATCCGCTCTTGCATACATCTAATGACATGTAACATTAGCAAAATAGGTTTCTTGGCAGGTTTACATAGAGTGAGCTCCATGGATTACTTCTTCTTAATCATGTGCATAGTCCCATAGCTGGCTAAATTGTTGTGCCTCATCTCCATGAATCATCTGCAATTTTTCCTCTTTGCTCTAGCTAAGGTATTCCTAGAGACAACTAGGTTCAAATCTTTCTAGACTACTTTGTGTAATTCTGTGATACTCATCTTGTCATTAGCTCTAGAGTGGGCTACATATTTTCTTACAATCCA
Organism: Zea luxurians; assembly: GCA_029449295.1. NCBI lineage: Eukaryota > Viridiplantae > Streptophyta > Magnoliopsida > Poales > Poaceae > Zea > Zea luxurians. The sequence continues at coordinate 44,785,579 of JAOPSE010000005.1, read as the reverse complement.
AGTTGCACTACATCTTCTAATAGACCACTCTTTCTAGCAACTATGCTTACCATAATATGTTTTGACAACAAATGACTTAGCTCTTGTATCATAAGGAGCATATAAATTCCATGAACACTTTCCAACATGGTGGGCTCTAACTCTAGTCTTATCATTTCTAACCAATTTGATCTCCACCATGTTCCTCACACTATACTCTGTGATAACTTCTCTTAGTCTTTCAACTGAATTGAACATAAGACCAACATGAAATGAAGGATTAACCCAATCATGTTCCACAAATGACTAAAAAACATCTGTCCTCACCATTAGAGTCTTAATGTGGAATGTCTAGCCTTTCATCATCTATCACTTTGTCATCACTGTATCCGAATGTTCTTGAAAGGGAAATGGGCTAGATAGCCATTTCTACCTATTTTTGTGATTAAGTGTCCAACACACTAACATGGACTAACTAGTTCGATATGAGTATGAGCACATGTCCACTTGAAGGCAATTTGAAGGTACTAAGTCCTAAAGAGGTAAAATAGAGTAGAAAGTGCAAATTTTGAAAAAGAGTTAAACCATGAGGTTTGAGTACTTAGATAAGTTGCATGTGCCTAATACTATGGGTTTGGCACTTTTGTTTGAACTCTAACTATATTATGTGAGAAAAGTGCTTCCAGGACTTCGTTTGAGCCAAAATGCAAATCCTGGTGAAAGACCAAGTAAAAGCTAAGTTCTCTACATTTAGTTGATTGGATTATGTGCTAATTATGTTTGTCTAAGAGTTAGGGAAGCTCCCAGGAATAACCAAAAGGATATGAAGAAGGTAGTCTCAAAAGAGCCTCACTGGACTGGGTACATAGAGGCTTAGGACTTAGGCGATAGGCGGTTTGGCACACTAGGCCAGGTTCATGTGCACCAGACCACTTGTATGAATGAACAGGTGACTCAAGAATTTAATTATAAAATTTATTGGACCAGTACTCTTCGTGGCCTGGTGGTGCACCGAACCGTGTGGCAACGACTAGCTCCGTGCATCTAATGACTACTTCATGGGGAGGCAACACATGGTGGTCTAGTGGTGCATGAACCCGGTCTGATGCCCCCTAGTTTGAAAGGATCCAATCAGGATCCCAGAGGTCGATCCCTATACCCGGTCCGGTGCCCCCAGGTAGGGATGAAAACAAGACGGATACAGACGGATATAGGGTCATCCCGTATCCTACCATAGTGTATTTCTCTTGGATACAGGACCGGATACGAGTAGTTAAGATTCAGGACGGATATAGGACGGGACCGGGTAATAATCTAGGCGGGTAAGTAACGGATAACAGATACTACTTGGGTAGGTACCGGATAGTTGTCAGGTAGTTTGTCCCGATGATATAAATCGTCCAACCATCCAACAAACACATAAATTAAGCAATACATAATCATGTATATGATAGATCAAATGTAGGAAATGAAACCGATAAAATTGACATCATGCAGTTCTAAGTTACTAATCATAAGGACATTGTGGAACCAACACCACAATATTAAAAATTCATAAAATATTCTAGTTTCACTCAAAAAATGCAAATAAGTTACAAAAACTAATAAACATTTTATACGAAGATAACTAAAGTCCTCATATGAAAATAATAAAGTAAAGTATTTGTTGGAGAGGAAATTCTCCGACCGGGTGGCGGAACGCACCCGCCCTAAATCCTGAGATGAGGAGGGGCCTTAGCGGTTTGCCTGTCTGCTAGATGATGGATGAACACGAGAAGACACAAGGGTTTAGAGTGGTTCAGGCCGCCAGAGCATAAAACCCTACTCCACTGTGTGTTGTATTGAGTGTCTGAGCGTCTAAGTTGGTCTGCCTTGTACGTTGTGTGCCTTCCCTTTTATAGCTCAAGGGAGGCACGTACAAGGATGCTGAGCCCCGATATGTGGGCCCAGGAGCACAATGGAAGGAAATACATTATAGGAGTAACTAATGCAAGTAGCGCCTGAACAATCTCCGGGCGCCATGTTGTCCGTAGTCCGCGCAGTATTGATATGCGGCGGCAGCTTCCTTGGTAACGTGCGAATAATTATGAGCATAGTGCACGCGGCAGTACGGGTGTGCCGCCTGCCAATGGAATGGACAGGCACGCCGTCTGCGGAATGGACAGGTCGCCACCTGCCAGCGGAATGGACAGGTCGCCACCTGCCAGCGGAATGGACAGGTCGTCGCCTATCTGTAACACCCTAAATCTCATTTTGAGAATATAGTAAAAATTTTCAAAGGTCTTGCATTAGAATTTTTTTTAGAACTCTCATAACATTGGAAGACTCATCTCCCTATTTAAAAGCATTTGCTTAAGTGAATAAAATAATAAATAGGACCATAATTGGCACTCATGATGGAGTTTTAATTGTATGTGCATTTATAATAATAATAAAACATAATAATGAAATTGGGAAATTAAAACTACTCTGAAATCTAGAATTTGAAAATAGATAAGGAAAAGGGAAGAAAAGGGAAACAATATACTATAAAGAAACAAGAATAGATACATACTTTTCATAAGGACACTCTTATTTGTGCACTTAATTTGTGTGTGAAACTTATCAACAGATTTGAATTTCAAAACCAAAGTTTGAAATTTGGAAGGAATTGCAAAACTAAAACAGAAAAGAAAAAGATAAAGAAAAAAAACCTGCTGTTGGGCCGGCGACTCCACAATTCGGCCCATCTCCCGCGCGGCCCAACCTCACTCCCGCCGCGCCGCACCCACAGGTGGGGCCCTCTGCCCAGCCTCTGGCTCCGCGCGCGACCCGCTCGGTGGCTGATCGTGCGGGCCCCGTACGTCAGCCCATGCCGCGCCGCGTGCGCCATCCATCCCTCACCGACACGTGGGACCCCTCTGTCATCTCCTTCCCTCCCTCGCGAATTCGGTCTCGCTTCGCGTCGACAGCTCGCGCGCTGAAATCGGGGCCGTTCCAACAAACCGAGTACCGCGCACGAGCGACCTCCCTCGCTCGGTCTTCATCCTCCGCGGAAACTGCGCGTTGAGGTAACAGAATGTCGCCGCCATGGCCCCGACCTCCCCTAACGACCCGCCGCCAGCAGAGGGATCGCGGGCGCCTCAACCGACCCGCCTCGGATATAAAAGGGTCTAGCGCGCCGTAGACTTCTCTATTCCTCCTCTATTCGCCTGCGCACACCAACGCCCGAGCACCAACACCGGGGGGGAAAAACGCGAGAGAAACAGGTGAGGAGAGAGCCGCCGCCGTGAATTGCCGCCAGTGGGGCAATTCGGGCCCTAATCTCACCACCCGTGGCTTGGGCTGCTCACGGGGAAGCTGTACGTGGGCGCAATCGGAGTATGGTGCCCTAGGATCCCGGCAATTCCTCGCCGGATTTGGAAACGCCGCCGCGCTCGGGTGCTGCCGTGGCCAGGATCTTCGGCGCCTCAATTCGCGGTATGTTTGTCTCCCCTGTGTTCGCCATGTCCTCTACTTCGTGTAGCAGCTCATCGTGTCGCGAATCGGTCGCCGGGGCGGGGATGGCATTGCTCGTCGGAGCACCCTGCGCCGCCGTGTTTCTGCACTAGCGCGTCGGGGAGGAAGATGATTCTGGGAGCGTGGATCGGGGATCGTGCGGCTTATATTAGATCAAGGGATGCGTTGAGTTTTGGCCGTTGATGCGTGATCGGACGGGTCCGTATTGATCTCGGTCAAATAAAATCCAGGCCGTGGGTGATTGATCCTGCGGCTACAATCGCATACCGGTTCGACGAAACGGCGATCTAATCCGTGCCCTCCGCTGCGGATCCAACGGCCGAGAGCCCTCCTTACCCCTTCGGCCCGTACGTTTTACAAAAGAGACCTCCTGTTTCCGTGAAAACAACCCGCCGTCCAGGGACCCTGTTCCCTGTGTCGGGGACGACTTACACCGAGCCCCCTGCGTTTTCCGTTAAATGAGGCCCAGTCCAGTAAATAGGAAAATCATAGAAAATGATTTAGAAAATGATTTTTAGTATTAAAATAAATCCAGAAACTTAATTAATTCATAACTAATTCATTTTAGCTCCAAATTGAGTCATTCCAATTCCTAAAATTTTGTAATAATATTCTCTACCATTTAGAATCACTGTTTTGACATGAACTCTGTCAGAAAATTTATTTATCATTTAATCATATTATAATCACCTTAAAACTTAGGAAATTCATAACTTGAATTCTACAACTCCAAAATTAATAATTCTTTTTCCTGTGATCTTATTTTAATATGTAGATTATTAATATGTATTTTGCATATATGTTTGGTGTAATGTTAATTTTGCCTATACCATGTATGTTTGTATTGCTACGACTAGCAGTGAGGTCACGAGTCACCTGAAGGATCATCCTGGTACCTGGATCTCAAGGCCCAGACAAGTTGTGCCCTTGATCACTTCTTTTTACCCAGCCATGTTCTGATTAATCATAATGATCTGCATAGGTTAATTTTGATGGGACCCAATAGGTTACCCTAGTTTGTCTATCTTTATACCTTGTTTACCACTGAACTTTCTGGGTAGTACTTGCTAGTGCTATATGTGGTTTTGGGTATGAAGATACATTATTCATGATTATACTTTTGTTATCAGTTGTTATTTATGGTTCATGTTAAGATCATTATGTTAATTGGAACATGGAGAACCACCCGGGAAAACAGTGCTACCATGAGGGTGGAATGGGACGCCCTTGGCTGATTAATTAGGAAAGCTAGTGGAAGACTACCTTACCCGAAAGGGGCAAGGGCAGTAGGGGAGAGGTCAGTGTAGGGAGGCCCTCGGGAGGATTTTGCTGCGATGGCGGTCCTGCAAGGGATTCCTGCACTGGATCTTCCTATAAACTGTAGCGGGTTTTCGGAAGCTAGTGGAACTTTGTAAAGGCCTCGTAGTGGATCCCTAGCCATTCACCTCGGAAGTGTCTAAGGGCTTTGCAAACCCTGGCGACATGGGATACACGACTTGTGGGTAAAGATGCGCAACCTCTGCAGAGTGTAAAACTGGTATACTAGCCGTGCTCACGGTCAAGAGCAGCTCGGACACTCACATGATTAAATTATGGAACTTAAACTCAATTTGTCATATGCATTGCATTGCAGGTGAAGTTGTTACTTTTGTTCTATTACTTAATTGGGTTTGGTATTTACCTATACTTAGTAATTGCTAATAAAATTTTGACCAACTCTAAAAGCAATGCTCAGCTCTAACCATCTTCTTTGGTAAGCCTTACACTTCACGTGAGCTCCCACCTTTGGCGAGTTCATGCACATTATTCCCCACAACTTGTTGAGCGATGAACGTATGTGAGCTCACTCTTGCTGTCTCACATACACCACAGGTCAAGACCAGGTACTGCAGGATGATGCTCATGGAGGATGCTGCGATGAGTTCGTGAGAGGTCTAGGTCGTCGTCTCCCAGTCAACTTTGGGTTGCTGGACCGTTGTCTCCTTATAATGTAATTATTTATTTTGTATAGAACTCTTGTTATATATAAAGATGTGACATTCGATCCTGTGCCACTATACATCATATGTATGAGACTTGGTCCCAGCATACCTGGTGTTTATGTTAACCCCGGGTTTTGGACCCCTAAAATCCGGGTGTTACAGAAGTGGTATCAGAGGAATGTTGACTGTAGGACGAAACCTAGATAGAACTGGACAACCAATACTTACTTACCTTTGCTATTCTAAACTTATCTCAATCTTTTCTCATCTATTTCCGCTTTACTCTGATTATTCTTATCTTTTCTTTCTAAAAGACAAATGTGGATTTTACACTTTGAAATCCTGTGCTTAAAGTGACTTTTAGGAATAGGAGACCTAATCCTAGGAACAAAAACAAAACTATTTTTATAAGTGTCTATATATTTGAATGTTTGTTCTTATGATACTTGTCTGATTTGGATCTTTGATTGAGTGTGATGAGTTGTGGAGTAGTGTCTACAATTGCATCTACATATACCTATAGGCATAAATAAATAAATTCATAAGATAACTAAACAACCTATATTATCCTTCATTAAAATATATTTACCTTAATAGATTCATCTTACCTTGCAAAGATTTATCTTATCCTAAAAAGATCTCATTCTAACTAATTCATCTTATCTTAAAAGATTCTCCCTTATCTTAATAGATCCATCTCATCTTAAAAGGTACTCATCTTATCTTGAAAAGATTTCATCTCATCCTAATAGATCTAACTGACCTCAAAAGATTTTATCTTATCTTTACGGATCTGTCTTATCCTAATAAGCATACTTATCCACCCTAGTTTAACAACCATGATCTAATGCAAATTAATTAGATCTTATCTAGTCAAACAAGTCACACCAATCTAACCTAGATCTGATCAAATCTAAAGTGACTTATCAAACATGTTAGATAATACTGATGAAATAGTTTAGACTCTACCCCTATAAAACAGGTCTTAACTTAGTTCACCCTGCACTAAATTAAGAATGACAGATCGACTTGGCCATATGCAGCTACCTTAACCATCTGATAGTTGCATAACCCCTCGATTTTAACCTAGCAAGAGATTCTAACCTACCTACACATAATCCATCCTACTCACATATATCTTACCCTGATAAATCTATCTAACTTAAACTAGTCTAATCTAGATCATATCTAATTTAATATGGTCTAATCTAGTGTGAGTTATTTAATGCTGGTAGAAAGGATAAGGCCATACTCCTAAATCACTTAAGCCTAATTTGGAGACTTCTATCAACCTGGCCCTACCCAACAACTTGACCTACATAATGGGTTACATAACCTATCCAAAACCATTCAGAAGCAAAACAATTCAACCAGATTCAGACTAATCTCATTTAACTCATAGCCTAGCTGCTCCACCTACTACTTTATCTTAACTACATGTCCCTAATTTGGATAACAACTTCAAGAACGAAGATCGAAGATGATCAACTTTATCAAGAAAGGATGAGCACCAACTCAAGTCTTCAAGGATCAAGTGAGGTCACCAAGATGAGTCAAGATCCACAATCTTGGATGAAGTCTTTCTTTACCCCACTCTTTCTTACCCAAACCTATATATACCCTAAAGACATCTTCTATCCTACATAATAAAGTGGACATACATATAATACCCATGCTCTCCTATCACTTACTAATAATAAAAAGAGAGACCCTTGATGTAGAAATTAAAAGCTAAATTGCAAACCAATCCTTTTGTATTCCCTTTTCTTACAAATCTCGGGGACGAGATTATTTTTAAGGGGGGTCGGATTTGTAACACCCTAAATCTCATTTTGAGAATATAGTAAAAATTTTCAAAGGTCTTGCATTAGAATTTTTTTTAGAACTCTCATAACATTGGAAGACTCATCTCCCTATTTAAAAGCATTTGCTTAAGTGAATAAAATAATAAATAGGACCATAATTGGCACTCATGATGGAGTTTTAATTGTATGTGCATTTATAATAATAATAAAACATAATAATGAAATTGGGAAATTAAAACTACTCTGAAATCTAGAATTTGAAAATAGATAAGGAAAAGGGAAGAAAAGGGAAACAATATACTATAAAGAAACAAGAATAGATACATACTTTTCATAAGGACACTCTTATTTGTGCACTTAATTTGTGTGTGAAACTTATCAACAGATTTGAATTTCAAAACCAAAGTTTGAAATTTGGAAGGAATTGCAAAACTAAAACAGAAAAGAAAAAGATAAAGAAAAAAAACCTGCTGTTGGGCCGGCGACTCCACAATTCGGCCCATCTCCCGCGCGGCCCAACCTCACTCCCGCCGCGCCGCACCCACAGGTGGGGCCCTCTGCCCAGCCTCTGGCTCCGCGCGCGACCCGCTCGGTGGCTGATCGTGCGGGCCCCGTACATCAGCCCATGCCGCGCCGCGTGCGCCATCCATCCCTCACCGACGCGTGGGACCCCTCTGTCATCTCCTTCCCTCCCTCGCGAATTCGGTCTCGCTTCGCGTCGACAGCTCGCGCGCTGAAATCGGGGCCGTTCCAACAAACCGAGTACCGCGCACGAGCGACCTCCCTCGCTCGGTCTTCATCCTCCGCGGAAACTGCGCGTTGAGGTAACAGAATGTCGCCGCCATGGCCCCGACCTCCCCTAACGACCCGCCGCCAGCAGAGGGATCGCGGGCGCCTCAACCGACCCGCCTCGGATATAAAAGGGTCTAGCGCGCCGTAGACTTCTCTATTCCTCCTCTATTCGCCTGCGCACACCAACGCCCGAGCACCAACACCGGGGGGGGGAAAAACGCGAGAGAAACAGGTGAGGAGAGAGCCGCCGCCGTGAATTGCCGCCAGTGGGGCAATTCGGGCCCTAATCTCACCACCCGTGGCTTGGGCTGCTCACGGGGAAGCTGTACGTGGGCGCAATCGGAGTATGGTGCCCTAGGATCCCGGCAATTCCTCGCCGGATTTGGAAACGCCGCCGCGCTCGGGTGCTGCCGTGGCCAGGATCTTCGGCGCCTCAATTCGCGGTATGTTTGTCTCCCCTGTGTTCGCCATGTCCTCTACTTCGTGTAGCAGCTCATCGTGTCGCGAATCGGTCGCCGGGGCGGGGATGGCATTGCTCGTCGGAGCACCCTGCGCCGCCGTGTTTCTGCACTAGCGCGTCGGGGAGGAAGATGATTCTGGGAGCGTGGATCGGGGATCGTGCGGCTTATATTAGATCAAGGGATGCGTTGAGTTTTGGCCGTTGATGCGTGATCGGACGGGTCCGTATTGATCTCGGTCAAATAAAATCCAGGCCGTGGGTGATTGATCCTGCGGCTACAATCGCATACCGGTTCGACGAAACGGCGATCTAATCCGTGCCCTCCGCTGCGGATCCAACGGCCGAGAGCCCTCCTTACCCCTTCGGCCCGTACGTTTTACAAAAGAGACCTCCTGTTTCCGTGAAAACAACCCGCCGTCCAGGGACCCTGTTCCCTGTGTCGGGGACGACTTACACCGAGCCCCCTGCGTTTTCCGTTAAATGAGGCCCAGTCCAGTAAATAGGAAAATCATAGAAAATGATTTAGAAAATGATTTTTAGTATTAAAATAAATCCAGAAACTTAATTAATTCATAACTAATTCATTTTAGCTCCAAATTGAGTCATTCCAATTCCTAAAATTTTGTAATAATATTCTCTACCATTTAGAATCACTGTTTTGACATGAACTCTGTCAGAAAATTTATTTATCATTTAATCATATTATAATCACCTTAAAACTTAGGAAATTCATAACTTGAATTCTACAACTCCAAAATTAATAATTCTTTTTCCTGTGATCTTATTTTAATATGTAGATTATTAATATGTATTTTGCATATATGTTTGGTGTAATGTTAATTTTGCCTATACCATGTATGTTTGTATTGCTACGACTAGCAGTGAGGTCACGAGTCACCTGAAGGATCATCCTGGTACCTGGATCTCAAGGCCCAGGCAAGTTGTGCCCTTGATCACTTCTTTTTACCCAGCCATGTTCTGATTAATCATAATGATCTGCATAGGTTAATTTTGATGGGACCCAATAGGTTACCCTAGTTTGTCTATCTTTATACCTTGTTTACCACTGAACTTTCTGGGTAGTACTTGCTAGTGCTATATGTGGTTTTGGGTATGAAGATACATTATTCATGATTATACTTTTGTTATCAGTTGTTATTTATGGTTCATGTTAAGATCATTATGTTAATTGGAACATGGAGAACCACCCGGGAAAACAGTGCTACCATGAGGGTGGAATGGGACGCCCTTGGCTGATTAATTAGGAAAGCTAGTGGAAGACTACCTTACCCGAAAGGGGCAAGGGCAGTAGGGGAGAGGTCAGTGTAGGGAGGCCCTCGGGAGGATTTTGCTGCGATGGCGGTCCTGCAAGGGATTCCTGCACTGGATCTTCCTATAAACTGTAGCGGGTTTTCGGAAGCTAGTGGAACTTTGTAAAGGCCTCGTAGTGGATCCCTAGCCATTCACCTCGGAAGTGTCTAAGGGCTTTGCAAACCCTGGCGACATGGGATACACGACTTGTGGGTAAAGATGCGCAACCTCTGCAGAGTGTAAAACTGGTATACTAGCCGTGCTCACGGTCAAGAGCAGCTCGGACACTCACATGATTAAATTATGGAACTTAAACTCAATTTGTCATATGCATTGCATTGCAGGTGAAGTTGTTACTTTTGTTCTATTACTTAATTGGGTTTGGTATTTACCTATACTTAGTAATTGCTAATAAAATTTTGACCAACTCTAAAAGCAATGCTCAGCTCTAACCATCTTCTTTGGTAAGCCTTACACTTCACGTGAGCTCCCACCTTTGGCGAGTTCATGCACATTATTCCCCACAACTTGTTGAGCGATGAACGTATGTGAGCTCACTCTTGCTGTCTCACATACACCACAGGTCAAGACCAGGTACTGCAGGATGATGCTCATGGAGGATGCTGCGATGAGTTCGTGAGAGGTCTAGGTCGTCGTCTCCCAGTCAACTTTGGGTTGCTGGACCGTTGTCTCCTTATAATGTAATTATTTATTTTGTATAGAACTCTTGTTATATATAAAGATGTGACATTCAATCCTGTGCCACTATACATCATATGTATGAGACTTGGTCCCAGCATACCTGGTGTTTATGTTAACCCCGGGTTTTGGACCCCTAAAATCCGGGTGTTACACTATCAGCGGAATGGACAGGTCTCAATAAATGCGGAGGCGGCACACCGCCTGCTAGAGGGATGGATAGGCGGCGCGCCTTATCCTCAATAAATGCAGAGGCCGCGTAACCCGGAGGCCTTACATCAGGCTCCACCCGTTGGCTTACGTCACGTGCAGTAGGCCACGTGGCAGCATCGGGTCTCCGCCTGGGCGGGGAGCAGAAGTGTATACGGACAGGTCTACACCAGACTAGGTCCGGACACGTGTCGGTATCGGACCCCCGCCTGGGTCCTGTTCAAGGTTCGGGTATGCTCTGTCCTGGGACCTTGGGACCCCATTGTGGGCGGCCCGGACCCTATACGGGGGGGGGGGGTCCAGATCCCATTCTAGGGGTCCGGCTTGCACACGTGGAGGTCCTAGACCAACCTTGGGGGTCCAGACTGTATATCCAGGGGTCCGGCACTCTCCCGTTGGGGGTCTAGACTTACTGTTGATGCTTTGGAGTATATCACCTTCTCTAGACACGTGGCGGCTTCGGACCCGCCCATGTGGCGGAGTCGGGCGCTGTTGTGGACCCAAAACTGTCACCTGCGACTAGGGCAAGTCATGGTCTGGTCCCACACACAGCACCTTTCACCACATGACTAAGTGATAGCCACGTGGGCGCTACGTCTTTATACAGTAGTAAGGGGTACCCTAGTTTCAGGGTACCGACAGTGGTCCCCGGGCCCACCTCAGGGGAGGATGCGACTTGCAGGTGGGGCCAAAGCTTGTTCCATGCCTCAATATGGCCTGAGCGGTGATTGGGGCGCCATCTTAGCACGCCTGCTGACGCACCGCATTAACTTAGCTCATCTGTCGACACACGCGCTGTCAATCTGCCTTCGATCACATTAACTGCCACATATGTCCCCACGGCTGACTGACCCACGGCCCCACGTCTGGCGGTTCCATCGGGCCATATGCGGGGCGCCTCATTGTCGCCGCCTTGGTTAATAAATATCTCTCTGCAGCGGCCCCGAGGCGGTGCGCGATCGTGCGCGGCGATTCGCTCCCCGCGTGACGGTTCGCTTCTTCCGCACTCGGAGACCGGCACACCAGCTGCATGACTTGTGGGCCCGGGCCCTCGTGTCAGAGACTGGACCACCTAGGCGTTAGGTGTGCGTCGGACGGGATTTCTTGTAGCGTCTCGGGGCACGAGCGGGAGAGTCTTCCTTGAAAAGGGATTCACCCCGCGTGCAGCAGTTATGCTTTCGCATTCTCTCCCAATCGCAGCGCCCTTTCGCCTTCAAGCTCTCTGCGCCCCTTTGCATTCACGCTCTCCTACTGTACACCCACGCCGCCACCGACGCCATGACTTCGCTTGGCCATCCCGACCGCTTCCAGTCTGTGGCGGCACTCAATCTGGTGCATGACCTACTTGGGTGGAGCGCGCCGGGGCTCGCCGAAAGAGTCCACCGGCGCCGTCCCCCTCGGCGACCTCGCTGCTGGGGAGTTTGTTCTGTTCGTCTCCTACATCTCCTGCGGGCTGGCGCTACCGATCTCGCCTTTCTTCCTACTGTTGTTGGAGGAGTTCGGGCTCCAGCTCCAGCACCTCATGCCCCACTCCATCCTCCAGGCGGCCATCTTCATCCACCTCTGTGAGATGTTCGTGGGGGTGGCCCCCTACACCTCCCTCTTCCACCATTTCTTCGCGTTGGTGAAGTCTGGGAAAGCCAAGGACCATCTCGGTGCCTACTACTTCCACTCTTCCAAACGAAGTCAGATTCAGCCGTGTCCTACATCCCCACCCTTGGCGACGCGAGGTGGGAAAACTGGCGCAACGACTGGGTGATCGTCAGCGCCGAGGCTAACGACCGCCTCGCACTGCCGAGCGACGGACCAACACTTGACCGGAAGCAATGGAGGGCCAAGCCGTCCCTTGCGCTAGAGTTCCTGCCCGTGTTAGACAGGATCAAGGCCTTGGCAGCCGGTGGCCTAACCTCGATGCACGTGGTCGGCGATTTCCTAAAGCGCCGGATCATGCCGCTGCAGAGGAGGCCGCGTCTGTGCTGCTGGTTCACCGGCTCAAATAACATTGGCAGGATCCAGCATGGGCCGGGGATCGACCTGTCCTGGGAGGAGCTGGAACTCCTGGTGAAGGGGATTACTGGTGAGTCCTTTATCCCTGAATCCTTGATACTCCCTCAGGACATCCCGGCGCTCTGTGATGATCCAGGGCTATGAACGGCGGTGCTAGCCACGCTGCCGACCCTCGATGAGAGCGGCGTGGTGGTTCATCAGACCGGCGGTCAAGACCCCCTCGCGGGATCCAGATCCCCGGTGTACCGGCTAGGGGTCCCCAGTCCGCCGGTGCGGCCCCCAACGCCCCCATAGTGGCCCCCAGCCCCTTAGACAAGGGCAAGGGTCCTGCAAGCGGCTCCTCCACCCCAGGTGGCACCGGGGGGTCGGAGGAAGAGAGGTGACGCTGGCTGCGTCGCACCGACGGGTCGTTTGTCTCGGACCCCCCAGAAGCGTCAGAGGACCGCTGGTGGTGCCGAGGAGACTGGCTCCCAGGCCTAGGGCGCGTAGAGGCGCGTTAGTCCTCCTCCACCACCACCATCAGGCCCGCCGCCACCATCACCACCACCACCACCACCACCACCTCGGGGGTGATCTCCCCAGGGGCGCCAGCAGCAGCAATAACCACAACAGCAGCAACAACAACAACAACAGCGACAGCAGCGGATGTCCCGCTTCTAGGGTCGCTAGAAGGTCCAGGGCCCCAAGTAAGTGTAGCCCTTTTTCCACAAGTGTAATTATCATGCCGACGGGTTTTAACCCATCCTTTGCTTGCCAAGGCTTCCTCCCCCCTCTGCTCCCAAGGTCGCGCCTCCTCCGCCGGATACCATGCCCGCCGGCGGGTCTGACTCTAAGCAGTAGGCATCTGCTGGGAGTTAGGGGTGAAAACGGGATGGATACGGACGGATACTAGGTCATCTCATATCCTACCCTAATACAATTTTCTCGAATACAGGATCGGATACGGATAGTTAAAATCCGGGACGGATATAGGACGGGATCGGGTAATAATTGGGGCGGGTAAGAAACAGATATCGGATATTACCCGGATAGATAACGGATATTAGTCGGATAGTCCGTCCTGATGATATTAGGTTTCCAAATCATCCAACAGACAGATAAAATAAGAAATACACAATCATGTATATGATAGCTCAAATATAGAAAAAATATTGACAAAATGTACACATAAAATTCAAAGTTACTAATCACAAGTTCATTATAGAACTAAAAACACAATTTCAAAAAAAAATCAGCAGCATATACCTCTTTTAGGCATACTCCACAAGTATATAACAAATAGTAGATAGTTCATGCAAGTTCATTATAGAAGAAACAACATAGTTTTAAAAATAAATCAGCAGCATATTCCCTCTTTTATGCATAATCCACGAGTTCACAAGTCGACAAATATATAATAGATAGTAGATATAGTCACACAAAAGCACAAACATCATATCTCAAATGGCATAACAATATTCAATGTATCAAGTCGCCACAATAGCATCTTCGTCCAAGTCCATTGCATTCATATCTTCACTTATGGTTCTAATTTCAGTTTCTAAATATGAAATTGTTGAGAACAAAGAACATATTAGTAAGCGTCATCAAGTCACATGCACATAATAAACAAGCACAACGCCGTGGTGGACGAACAGAGAGAGAAGTGAGCGTCTCAGCCAGCACCAACATGCTTTGGCCTATTGGGTCACGTTATTCACCATTAAACAAATTAACAAAAGTTGTTTTGGCCAAGGCTGCAAGTCTGTTAATGGATAGGCTGACTGACTAGGCTTTGTTCGCATGTGCCATGTGAATGGGCTGGAAACTGGGCTTGACCGCTTGAAGGACAGAAGGAGTGAAAATTGAAACGCGCCTAGCGTAGGCTTGCACTGGAGATGGTCCACGGACGCCAGAAGTGAAGTCGGGTACCCGCTAACCGGGTACCCGTATCCTACCCGTACTTCCCGAGTATTTGTCGGGTAGTGGGCATCCTATATCCTACCCGTATCCGACTGCTGTATATCCGGGTAGTATCCGTATCCGACCCGTATACAAAATTACCCGTATCCGGTACCCGAAAAACTGGGTATTATAAGTACCCGTATCCGGTACCCGTCGGGTAATCCGTCCCGTTTTCACCCCTACTGGGAGTGGTGCCAGCGATCCACCCCCGGCTACTGCTGCCAGGACAACACCACCGGGCTCCCGTGCTCTAGCTGGGGGTCCGGCAGCAGCGGCGCCAACACCAAGCGGTGTCGCAGCGGCAGGGAGGTCCTAACTGCGCCGACGGCTACCGCAGCCTCAACGATGGTGATGCCATCGAGTACACCATCGACAGCGGTGGAGGAGGTCCAAACTGCGCCCACTCCTGCCATCGAGGGTGACGCGGGGGGGGGGGGGGGGCGTCCAGCTCCATCCTGCCGCCCACTCCGGAGGAGACAGAGGTGGTTTTTAGGCGACGGCTCCGGTCTGGCGCTGAGCCAAAAGCAGCTCCAGTTCCCCTCTCCCAGGTGCTGTCTCGTGCCCATCAGGCTCTTCATGAGACCGAGGCGGCGATCCGACAGGAATGGAAGGCGCTGGAATCTGAGCACCAGCGCCTCAGCGACTGGCGCACCCAACTGGAGGAGCGCATCAAGGCGGCGTCCCACCAGTTTGCCTTTGAGCGGTCCAAACTCGCACGGGACCGCAAATACTACAAAAAGAACCTCTAGAAGGTGTACGCCCGGGAGCTAGAGGCGAGCCAGAAGGAGAAGAGGTTGGCTAAGAGGGAGGAGGCCTTGACCCAGAGGGAGGCTCTCACGACCGAGCTCTGGGCCAAGCTAAAGGCCCTGGACCAGACCCTGGAGGCCCATGGGCCCAGCAAGTGGAGGCCATAGAAAAAATCAGAAAATGGGAGCAAGAGCTGGAGGACAAGGCCAGCGACATTGCCCTCGCCGAGGAGAACCTCAAGGAGAAGGATGCATCCCTGGACAGGCGGGCGGCGGACCTCGCCAGGCAAGAGACAGACCTCGCCTTCCAGGAGGAAATGCTTGAAAGGCGGGGCAAGTTGCTGGCCGAGCACAAGCTGGAGGCGGAGGAGAAGGAGAAGAAGCTAGAGGAGCGAATCCAGCAGTTCTAGGCGGCGCAGGCGTCACCGGGCCCCCAGGCGGTAGAGGCCACCAGGAGAGCTCTTGAAGACCTCCAGGCGGAGCATCGCGCCGAGGTCCAGCGCATCGCCGCATGAGCCGGCGAGGCGAGCACGGCACTAGTGTCGCTAGGGATGAGTCCCATCCCAGTGTCGAAGCTGCCGACGTCCATCTTCGATGCGCTCCTGGTGCTGGACTCCGCCGCCGATCGCCTCCGACGCCTGGACCAGGTTCTTGGTGCCCGCTTGGAGGCCGAGGGCGGCAGGCTCTGCAGGGCGGTGATTGAATATATCTTGACGTGCGTCCAGAGCCACGACCCGGCCATATCCTTGGATCCAGTGATCGCTGGTCCGGTGGCCGACACTGAAGACGCCGCCCGGGAGGGCATACAAGACACCGTGGAGCTGGTGGCTGAGCGCTTCCAGCAGGATCCTACTAAGGACGAGTAGTCCATTCTGCAGAGACAAAACAAGGGTTTCGCTGGGGTGTGGCTTGTAATAACTTTTGGTTTTGTTAAGATACTCCTGAGAACTATCAATCAAACATCACTTATCTGTATGCTATTTGTCCTCGCTGTGTGCATCGTTACCAACTTCTCCCTGGTACTTGGCTCCCCTGGGATGTAGGCTCGACGTGTCGAGGCTGGATACCAGTATACCTAAGAAAGAATTGGTGACCCGGCCCCAGGAGATAGTCTCGACTAGGACCTGGACCTGTACACAGCTTGGCTAGGGGGTTTTAGTAGTACACCCGTAGGACCCACCAACTGGTGTCTTTTATCCTTTGATTCATGCGACAGGATCTGTAGGATTTAGACTGGGAAGCTAATCCATATGTCCGGACCCCCTGGATCACAGCTCCAAATACTAGGACACCCGTCGCAGAGTGGTGGAGCGTGTAGGCTTAGGGTACGGGACCAGGCTAAGAGGCTACACAGCTCCGGACCACCCCAAGAGACGTGTGTCCATTCTCTAGAACCAGACCCTAGGTTGCCGGACCCATAGGACTATAGTTCCAAATACTAGGATGCCCATTGCTGAGTGGTGGAGTGTGCAGGCTTAGGGTACGGAACCAAGCTAAGCGGCTACACAACTCCGGACCACCCCAGGAGACGAGTACCCATTCTCCAGAACTGGCCCCCAGGCTATCGGACCCCCCTGCCGAGGGGTCCTAAACTGCAAGCATGGCTACTCAGTTCGGATGTCATTATACCAGCAAGGGTGGGAACTATATGGGTGGGTTAGATAAAAAATAATGCTCATAAATTGAAGCAGACTAAAAAACATCACAAAAACAAATCTGGGGGTGAATCTTTTCTTTATAACTTGATATTCATGAGTGTAGGCCAACAGACTGGGTTTATGAGGGCGGACCTCACCGGGTTGACGTACATATGCGCAACCTAGTTACAAAGGAAGAAAACTGAATCCCCAGGTTTGTTTTTATGGGTAAAACTTATGGAGATGCTCTATGTTCCAGGGATTGGGAAGAGGCTCTCCTTCAGTTGTAGCGAGGCGGACACACCCGGGTCGGCATATTTTTGTCACCTTGAAGGGTCCTTCCCAGCTGGGGGAGAGTTTGTGGAGCCCTTCTCGGTCCAGTACTCGCCTTAGGACCAGGTCCCCGACCCTGAGCTCCCTACTATGCACGAACCGTTGGTGGTAGCGCCTGAGCGCTTGGTTATACCGTGCATTTCAGATCGCCGCTCGCCATCTGCGCTCGCCGATGAAGTCCACGTCCTCACGCCGTAGCTATTCCTGCATAGACTCATCAAAAGCTTGGACCCGTGGGGAGCCCATAATGATTTCCGGGGGAAGACAGGCTTCGGCCCCGTAGACCAGGAAGAACGGGGTCTCCCCGGTAGCTCGGTTGGGTGTGGTCCGGTTCCCCTACAGCACGGACAGAAGCTCGTTGACCCAATTCGCACCATGCTTTTTCAAGCAGTCGTAGGTGCGTGTCTTGAGTCCCCCGAGGATCTCTGTGTTTGCCCTCTCCGCCTGGTCGTTGCTCCTAGGATGAGCCACAGACGCAAAGCAGAGCTGGGTGCCGATGCCCTCGCAATACTCCTACAAGAGCTGACTCGTAAACTGGGTCCTGTTGTCTGTAATGATACGGCTTGGGACCCCAAATCTACAGACAATCGACCTGAGGAAAGCAACAGTAGCACCCTGGGTGATGTTGACCATAGGGGTGGCCTCTGGCCACTTTGTGAACTTGTCGATAGCGACGAAGAGGAAGCGGTACCCACCAACGGCCCTAGGGAACGGTTCTAGGATATCCACCCCCATACGGTGAATGGCCAGGAGGGCAGAATCATCTGCAGAGCCTGAGCTGGTGTGTGTATCTGCTTTACGTGGAATTGACACGCCTTGCAGGACTTTATCATCTCAGTTGCATCCTGGAAGGCGGTTGGCCAGTAAAAGTCATGCCGGAAGGCCTTACCGACCAGCATGCGGGATGAGGAATGACTTCCGCACTCTCCTCCATGGATCTCCGTGAGCAACTCACGACCCTCCTCCTGGGTAATGCACCGCATGAGAATGCCGTTGGCGCCACGGCGGTAGAGATCCCCTTCCACCACCGCGTATCGCTTAGCCAACCGCACTATGCGCTCTGCGGATACATGATCTTTAGGAAGGATGTTTTCCTTCAGCTAGTCCCAGATCTCGAAGATCCATGCATCGGGACCACTTGTAACACCCCAGGTGTTACTCAGGGTTTTCACTTAAGCCTATCCTAGTGAACCCATCATCACATGTGGTTTAATTTGAGCAAAAGACACCAAACTTGGGGGTCACGATCCTAAGTAGGTGTAACCTATCTTAGAAGTCATACTTTGGCCTTATTATGCACCTAAAGAGGAGAGAATGACTCAAACCCTAATTCAACTCCCTGAGGCAAATGGAGCCCTAGAGGGGATTATGGCAAAAAGGCTATGTAAACCACATTGTCATGAGTTGGACTAATTATAAAAGTTATAGTACACTTGATACCCTACAAAACATAGAAAGAGAGTGACCCCAAAATGATTTCAGAAAATCCCCAAAAAGGTCACCAAAGAGAAGAACATAAGAAGAAAAATCAGGTTTCTTAAGTTCAAAACCAGCCCTCTTGTAAAGATCAAACATGTTCACGTTTTTCCAAACCTCAAAACCATATGGCCCAAATAACAAAATGGCGCCTAAAGACCCCTAGAACACTCTGGAAAAATTTGAAAACAATCCCAATTGGTTTGACATGTTTTGGCGCCCATTTTCCACCAGACAAGTCTGGTCGGACAGACCCAACTTCATCTCCTCGTAACTTGCCAACCCGAGATCAAATCCACTTGAGCACTGCATGAGATACAAAGGGTATACAACAAGGAAGAAATCTTGTACAGGGATTTTGGATAGATACGAAGAGATCACGGGCCAATCGACGCTTGAAGATGACCAGAACAAATGCTGCCACGTGCTCGATGCCTTGTCTGACTGGCCGAGCGCGCACTGGCCGCTGTCGCGCGCGCCCCCGTGCATGGTCGGCCACCCCCATGCCCACGCCCGTTACAGTGCCCGCGAGTGGCTATAAAGCCCGCCCCCAGACATGGCCATCTTCCCTGTTGCCTCCTCTGCACCGCGCCTAGCTTTTCCAAGCCAGCCCGTAGCTCCGGCGACCTCCCCGCGACCCGCTAGAGCCGCCCGAAGGCGACCGCCGTGGCCAAACCCTTTCCCGCCCACCTTCGCTCGATCCGAGCCCTCGAATAGCTTCCCTAGGAGGCCGTGAAGCTTTCCCGAGCTTGAGCCGAGGACCAGCCCCACTGGAACAGTGCAATCACGCTCGCAGGAGTTCATAACCCCGCTGGAGCACGTGGACCGGGTAAGCCACTGGACCATTCCTCAATTCCTTGCGCACATGGCCTCTACATCACCCTGTGGAGCTCCTAGTGCACTTTAATTGAACCCTACCACCGTGGTTTGGCCGGAGCAGGAACCACCGACGACCTCCGCCGCCTGCGCTCGTGGCCAGAGCAGCTCCGACCACCTCCGACACCGACCTGCACATCGCCGTGACCGCCGTGACCTCCCTGACGTCACTGACCACCCCGCCAGACCTCTGCCGCCGCCGGTAAGCCGCGCCGCCGTGATCTTTGCCACGGTTACTGTTTCAGCCAGCCAGGGAGCGCGAGTTAGGTTTAGGTTAAGTCCAGGGGGTTTTGTGCAAGGTCAGTGACTCATGCAAATAGTAGACCGAGGGCTGTTTTGTGAGAGAAAAGGGGGAGAAAGCCTAGGGACTTCAGCGCAAATCTGTATTTCTTTTCCATTTCGAATTTACTTTTTTTTAAATATTGTAGAGAACTTAATAAATGCATAACTTGAAGAATAATCATCCAAAATTAGTCAAACCAATTTTGCTAGGCTTTATGAAATATAAACTTTTAGGCAAAAATAATAGACCCCATAGTTCCTGTAAAGTTTTGTAGAGTTTTGAATTAAATAAGAAAACTACCCAAAATTCATTAATAAAGGGAAAAATAGAAATGTTGTTAGACCAGGTTTGAGAAAAATAGTGGAGACACTAACCTAGTAGTTACATTGTTTAAAATTAATAAACACCCCGGTATACAAGGGTAAGAAAGATTTATCCACTAAACCTTGTTTATGCTCAAACTTAAGAAAATAAAGAAAAGGGGTTGAAAATGGGCACTAGGGGCAACCATATTTTTTCTAGCATGCCTAAGTGATATAGTACACAAGAAAAATTTGTTGAACCATAGTCCAGTGAAAAGATATTGCACTCACATTTATTCATGGAAAATAGAGAAAACTTTGAAAAATCATCAGAAAATAATCCTAAGGAGAAAACACCCCTACCTTAGGAATGACTATTCTTGTGTTAGAAGAACCTAGGAAAAATACAAGTTCTGTTGTTTGATATTTTTCAAATAACAAGTTAGTTATAAGTGTATTTTTGGCTTTAAACTTTAGAAAATCATAACTAAATAACCACTAAGTAACCCCCTATGATTTTTGGCACAAAAGCATGTTATTACTCCTAGATACCAGCAAAAATAACTCTTGGTACAGAACCCACATCTAGGTAAGAGTTGTAGTGCAAGGTAACCCCTCTGCCCCAACTTTTGTTATTTTTGTCCAGGGCATAATATATTTATTTTTGACCTCAAATTTATAGGACAGACTACAATGACCAATATTAACCCACTGTAAATTTTTTAGAAATTTTGAAAATTTTTAATTCACTGTTGTAGTTCAAACCCACCTTAAAAGCATAAAAAGCAAATAAAGAGAGGAATTAGTAGTGGAGATTAATGTTACCTTGACCAAATCAGCAAAACCCTTGAATACCTAATAGAACCTTTAAAGGGCAATCCATGTCTTAATCCACTATGTTTGCCTCTAAGCAAAACCTCAAACCTAAATTTCTATGCATAAACCACTGAGAGTTTCTTATAACGAGGAAAACCCTAAGTTATCAACTAACTTAGCTTTTTCTTCACTATGCATAATAGTTACTAAACTCTGTATATCATAGCATACATATACCTTATTCATTGCATTCGATAGATTGCAACCTCGTGGACGGAGAGTACATCCTCGTGCCAGAGCAAGGAGTTGCTCAGGAGGTAGCCCCGAATCCAGCACCAGAGCCTGTCCTCGAGGATCTGCCTGCCCCAGCTTCGAAAGGCAAGCCCCGGTTTTATGCGTAACCGTTTATATATGCTATTTTACTGCACTTAATGTTTGTAGGCTTGTACTGTGCACTTAAGTGTAGGAGTTGACTGAAACCCTAGTTGCATGACTCAGGATTCCTTTTGAGGTGGATACTAGTATGCTAGGTCGAGTAGCTGCTTGCTAATTAGGGATCTCGGTAGAATTCGAGTGATTTTCTAGCACTCGCGCGAGGTCAGGAATTGGTTGTATCCACTTTGATAATAGAATAATGATAGTCTATGGACACAAATCCATGGGGATGCGCGGTCTACGAGATGAAATTGGAATAAGGATTAACGTGCGGATACCTATGTCAAGCGTTTGAACGTACTAAACACATACCGAGAAATATGGTAAATCGGTAAGCCTAGTACCTAAGTGAACCTGCCCGCAGACTTTACTCCTCACGCAACCTGAGACGTGGTCTCCCATTCCGGATATAGTGGGTACAAGTGCGGTCATTGCACGACGACAGTCAAGGTCAGTGAGGCATTGTACGCCAAGGCGGTGAGCCCTGATCTGTTGCCAGGGAATCGATGGGGACGGTTGATGTGTGTGGGGACGGAGTGCCTCACCACGTCGTGTGTTTAGGTTTACCTTGCAAGGATAAAAACTCGATTCGAATCGTCTGCTTATCGCAGCTAATGAGACTGCTTGATCCATTGTACTGCATTGAGTAATAAGCGGAAATGAGTTGACGTGGCAAAAGATGTTGATTGCTAAATGTTTGAAACTTGAAAAAGCTAAAACTTGATTTTTAGACTCAGCTAGTGCTTTTGGCAACCAACCCCCCCTCAGCCAAACAGCTGCATGTCTAGAGGTAGAGGAGTAGACTCCTCACACCAGGTAAGTCTAGCTGAGTATTAGAATACTCAGCCTTGCTTGTGGCATAATTTTTACAGGTTCTCTGGAGGACATCGTTGCTGGAGTGACTTGGCCGTCCACTTTGCCACCGGGTTGGACAGTCGAGTGGGACCCTACCTCGGCCGAGGAGGAGCATGAGGAGTGATGGGACAGGCTTCCCCATCCCTCCACTTATTTATCGTTAGTTTTATTCCGCTGCATCTCGAACAATGATCACTACTTTTGCTAAAACTCCGATGATGTTGTAATAAATTTAATACTTATTAATGTATGGTCTTATGCTTTATTGTATTTGCTCTGTGCCTCACCTTCGAGTGAGTACGTGGTACTTGATCCTGTTAGTGGCCTCGTCGAACTAGATCTGAGGGACTGATGTTTTATTCCTATTTAAGTGTGGTCTAGCCTCTAAGGTGGGACTTAGGCACTTAAGTTGGAATAATTCGGACGGTTCCGCCACAGCTGGTATCAGAGATTGTACCACCACAGAGGAATCAATAAACTGTAAATACCACCCCTTTTCAAAAATAAAACTTGATAGAAACAAATGTTGGATAGATCGCTAGGGCGATCAGGATAGACCTAGGACGTGAAGCCTTAGGATGATAGAGGGGTAGCTAGGTGGCTAATTGAGTAAGCCCAACAGGCTACTATGCGGAATGGGAGCTTTTCCCTATTTCCTCTGAGTTGAAATAAAGTCGCTTAGGACGAGCATGCATGCATCATTTAATCAAATTAATGGTAATTAGCTAAGAGCCTTAGACATGCTATGGGAAAGGACAATTGAAGATTAAGTGCACTCCATGACCTCAACACCACCTTAGGAAAGCCAGGCTTTGATTCCCTTTTATTTTATAATTCTTTTCTTTTTCGCTTACGCTTAACCGTACACAGATGACTTCTCACGGATCCTCAGATGGAAGGAACGCACATTCCCACATAGGCGGGCTTGCACGAGAGGGTTTTCCCCGCATCTTGTGGGAGGTGCTTCAGGGAGCCGGTTACACGATGCCTCCCCAGTATGTGGTGCAGCTGTTCGAGAAGCACCGAGTGCCCCGCTGTAGGGTGAGGATGACCCTAGAGCCTCATCCCTTACAGCCAGGCTAGCGTTCGTTGGACTCCGAGTCTTTCGGATACCGGGCTGAAGACACCATCGAGGCCATTGCCCTCCACGGATTGACGACCTTCTATGGTTTTCACCCCTTGGAGCTGTCTACTCATCCCATTGGCTTGTTCCCCGCTGACAATGAGGACGACCCAATGTGGAAAGATCGAGTGGAGCATGTCAAGGACATATGAGCTCTTTACCCAGGGCAGACCGCTCACTTGACAGTGTGATGCATGAATGCTCTGTATCGTCTGCAGGTGATGCGAGGAGAGGCAATGTCTCAGCTAATGGCATTGTTGGAGGCTACAAAGATCACCTTGGATAACAGAGAGGAACTGGTGGTAGACCTGTCCACGGAGTTGGTGGAAAAGGACCTGCAAGTGGAACAGATGAACAACGAGATCCAGGAGCTTGAGGAACTAGTGGGAACCAGGGAGAACACCATTGAGGTTCTCGAGGATCAGCTCATCAACACTCAGCAGCAACTTGCAGAGGCTAACCAACATTTGGATATGCACCACCAGGAGATCCAGGACATGGAGGCCAACGAGGATGTTGGCATTGAGGGAGGAGAGGAGTCGGAGCCCGCATCTAGTCTGGACACTGCTGGCTCAGGGAGACCACCTTCCCACGAGTCGAGCGTTGCCTCGTTTGCTCACTAGATTGCAGAGATAGAGCTAGAAGTGGGTGGGTAGGACTCCTCGGAGCTAGCTTAGCTTTTGCACCCTTGGGGTACTAGGCTAGACAGAGTTGAGTCTTTTGGGTCACTGATGTAATCGTAACAAACTCTTTTGGAAGTTTGGATGATGAATGATGTCAGCTTTAAATTATGAAGAAAAGTGTTATGCCACATAGTATCTTTTATAAATTATGCAAGAAAATATTGGTTTTACCCTTTCAAATCTTTCACCACGAATAAACCCTGACGTCAGAAGTATAATGTTTAGAGCATCCTTAAATTTTTCAGATGGCAGGAAGAGCGCGCCGTGGACAGAATGAGCGCATTCCTCCACCCCCGCCACCGCCTCCTACCATGCAAGAGTTGATGGCTCAGCAGAATGAGATTCTACGGCTGTTGGCTCTGTGGCAGCCACCACCTCAGCACTATGGTGGTGGTGATCACCATCAGCGTCCCCCAACAGCGGCCACTTATCAGGAGTTCCTCAGCACTCAGCCGTCGTTGTTCACTCGGGCAGAGGATCCATTTGATGCTGATGTATGGATCAGGGTAGTGGAATCCAAATTCCCATTTCTTATCAGCAATTGTTCAGATGCGGCCAAAGTTCGTTTTGCCACTCAGCAGCTTCACGGACCCGCGCGAACATGGTGGGATCACTTTCTCGCTATGCAGCCAGATGGCCACGTGGTGGAATGGAGAGAATTCAAGGCAGCTTTCAGAGGGCATCATATACCAGCAGGCATTATGGATCGCAAGCTTAATGAGTTTCTAGCACTCACTCAGGGAAATCGGACAGTGTTGCAGTACGCTCAGGCCTTCAATGACCTGTGCCAGTATGCCGGATATCATGTAGACACTGATGAGAAGAAGAGGGACAGATTCAGGAGGGGGCTCAGCACTAAGCTCCACGACCGTCTCAACACCGTCAGGGCTAACAGTTACAATGAGTTAGTCAACATGGCCATTTCCCAGGAGGACTGCATCATAGCCCGTCAGGCCGAAAAGAAGAGAAAGATCCCTGTGGCAGGATCATCAGCTCAGCCACAGCGCTTCAGGATTGTATCTGACACTCAAAACAGGGGACCTCAGCAGCAGCAAGGGCGATGGGTGATTCGACCACAGCAGCAGCAGCAGCAGCAGGCACCCAACCGCTCTCAGATCCCAGTTCAGAGGAACAACAATCAGCCGCAGCAGCAACAGTACCGTCAGGCCAATGACAACAAATGTTTCACTTGTGGTAACACTAGACACTATGCCAAGAATTATCGTAGAAATCAACAGAGGCAGGGACAGAACTCTAACTAGAACCAAGGTAAGAGGCAGAAGGTGCAGGTGATGCAAGGCAGGCTGAACTTCACCACCATGGCTGATATTCCAGAGGGAGCACCCGTCATGACTGGTATCTTTTCCATTTTGAATTATCCTGCAATCATTCTTTTTGATTCTGGTGCCTCACACAGTTTTATCAGTGCAAAATTTAGTGCCAAATGCCAATTACCTTTCTATCACACCAATGGGGGTATTACAATTTCAACACCCGGAGGCAGGGTTGCCACCTATCAAATCAACAGACAAGTGCCCATAAAATTTGGTAGTCTTATAATTAAAACCACCCTCCTTATCTTGAGTCTGGATAGTGTAGACATCATATTGGGAACTGACTGGTTATCCAGGCATCAGACAGTAATTGATATTGCAGCAAGGGCCATTGAGATTCGCTCCCCTACTTGTGGCGAGACTACTTTATATTTGCCTAACCAGGGTTGTACCCGTTCTTGTGCTTTCACCATGATAGAGTCACCTGTCGAAAGAATTTTAGTGGTATGTGAATACCCAGATGTTTTTCCAGACGAATTGCCAGGAATACCGCCAGACAGAGACAGAGTTTGCAATTGAGTTGCAACCGGGAACCCGAGAGCACCTAGAGGGGGGTGAATAGGTGATCCTGTAAAAACTTGAAACTTAAAGCCACAAAACTTGATTAGGAGTTAGCACAATGAAGTCAAGTGGCTAAGGAGAGCTCTTGTGAAGCACAATAGACACAGTGAGAACAAGCACAAGAGACACGAGGATTTATCCCGTGGTTCGGCCAAGTACAACACTTGCCTACTCCACGTTGTGGCGTCCCAATGGACGAGAGTTGCACTCAACTCCTCTCAAGTGATCCAATGATCAACTTGAATACCACGGTGTTCTTCTTTTCTTTACTCTTTCCCGTTTGCGAGGAATCTCCACAACTTGGAGTCTCTCGCCCTTACAATAAGGATCAAAGTGAAAGAACTAGAGTAAGGGAGGGAAGCAACACACACAAATCCACAGCAATACGCACACACACGGCCAAGGCTCGAGCTCAAATGAATATCACAAGGTTCTCACTAGAACGGAGCTCAAATCACTAAGAATGTCAAACGAGTGCACAAAGACAGAGTGTGAATGATCAAGAATGCTCAAAGTATGCTTGGTGTACTCCTCCATGCGCCTAGGGGTCCCTTTTATAGCCCCAAGGCAGGTAGAAGCCGTTGAGAGCAATCCAGGAAGGCAAATCTTGGCTTCTGTTGGTTGGTGCACCGGACAGTCCGGTGCACCACCAGACACTGTCAGGTGCTGATTTCTTTCCTATTTTTGCGCAGCCGACCGTTGAAGATTTGGAGCCGTTGGCGCACCGAACACAGTCCGGTGCACACCGGACAGTCCAGTGCACACCGGACAGTCCGGTGCCCCCATCTGACCATTGGCTCGGCCACGCGTCACGCGCGGATTGCGCGGCCGACCGTTGGCCCGGCCGACCTTTGGCTCACCGGACAGTCTGGTGCACCACCGGACAGTCCGGTGAATTACAGCCGTACGCTGTTGACTTGATTCCCGAGAGCGGCGACTTCGCCGCAGCCGACTCACCGGACAGTCCGGTGCACCACCGGACAGTCCGGTGATTTATAGCTGTACGCCGCCGTCGAGACCTGAGAGCAGCCAGTTGACCAGACGCCAGCCTGGCGCACCGGACACTGTCCGGTGCACCACCGGACACTGTCTGGTGCACCCAGACTGAGCAGAGTCTTGGCTGCTCGAGCCAAGTCTTTTCCAATTGTATTTTCTCTGATTCTAGCACTTAGACAAATATGTTAGTACACAAAAACCAATGTACTAAGTCTAGAATCATACCTTTGTGTTGATTTTCACTTCATCCACCATTTGGCATAGTTTCACACTTAAACCATTTGTGTTGGCACTTGATCACCAAAATACTTAGAAATGGCCTAAGGGCACATTTCCCTTTCAATCTCCCCCTTTTTGGTGATTCATGCCAACACAACAAAAAGCAACTAAAGGAAGTGCAACATCAATGCCAATGAGCACACAAATTTGTTTTGATTCAAATCTGGCATATTTGCATCATCCTTTGCCACCACTTGGTTTGTTTTTGCAAATCAAACTCAAATTTCCTATCTCTAAGTCAAACACACTTGTTGAGGCATAGAGAGAGGTATTCCAAGAGAAATTGATCAAGAATTCAAAAACTCCCCCCTTTTCCCCATAATCAAACATTCTCCCCACAAGAGACCAACTTTTGACAATAAGAGACAATAAGATTATTTTGACAAACCAAAAGCTCTAATTCTATTATTTTCAAAATTCTCAAGTGGTAGCTGATCCATTTCTTGCTTTGGCCTTATTTTCTCCCCCTTTGGCATCAAGCACCAAAACGGGATCAATCTTGGCCCTTAAACCTCATTGCCTCACCAAAATATTCAATTAAGAGTAAAAAGGCAATAAGAGCACGAAGATGAACTTGGAGTAAGTTACCCTCTCATCAGAGTGCAGTGGAAGTCTTGCATGGTCCAAGTTCACCTTTTCCCTTTCAATCCTCCTATGAGACTAATTTAAGAAAACTCAAGCACACGGTTAGTCTCAAAGGGTCAAGTTGTGACATTTCTCCCCCTAAGTATGTGCATCATTCACACATGGACTTGTGAGGTCCGGGGATCCCTTGCATAACTTGAGCACCGTAAATAAGCAATAAAATGCATAATGGAACATGATCAAAGGCATAAAACACATGTATGCTCTATTTCAATCCAAGTTACGTGAATCTAAGACATTTAGCTCACTACGCAGCCTGCAAAAGGTCTTCTCATCTAAAGGCTTGGTAAAGATATCGTCTAGCTGGTTCTCGGTGCTAACATAAAACACTTCGATATCTCCCTTTTGCTGGTGGTCTCTCAAAAAGTGATGCCGGATGTCTATGTGCTTTGTGCGGCTGTGTTCAACAGGATTGTCCGCCGTGCGGATAGCACTCTCATTGTCACATAGGAGTGGGACTTTGCTCAAATTGTAGCCAAAGTCCCTGAGGGTTTGCCTCATCCAAAGTAGTTGCACGCAACACTGTCCTGCGGCAACATACTCGGCCTCAGCGGTGGATAGGGCAACGGAAGTTTGTTTCTTAGAACTCCACGACACCAGGGACCTTCCTAGGAATTGGCACATCCCTGATGTACTCTTCCTATCGACCTTACATCCAGCATAATTGGAGTCTGAATATCCAATTATGTCAAAGGTAGACCCCTTTGGATACCAGATCCTGAAGCAAGGCGTAGCAACTAAATATCTAAGAATTCGCTTAACGTCCACAAGGTGACACTCCCTTGGGTCGGATTGAAATCTAGCACACATGCATACGCTAAGCATAATATCCGGTCTACTAGCACATAAATAAAGTAAAGACCCTATCTGTGACGGAACCTCCCAAGTAATTAGGCCCACCTATAGTTGTCCTTGTCCAACGGACCTCAGACAACCCTATAGGTGCCCCTGAACTACTTGACAAGCTCGGTATCTTTCCTTACCTTTCCAGGAACGTCTCACCCGTCATGCAGACATTACAGAACATCGGAGATAAAGAAATGCGGAAGCGATTACATAACTTTCATTTATTAAAAGTAAGATCAGGTTGTTTATTACAGACCAGGAATATAAACGAGTGCAGAGTAATATTATTACACATACCAAGGGAGGTAAAAACTCCTCCCGACAGTTATCACACAAAAGTCTTAATGGAGGATCCTTTCCTCCCGTGCTTCACTCTTGCTTATCTTCATTAGGAACCACCTTGGTACAGAAGCAACAGAAATCTACTACTTCCTCACCTAAAAACAACGAGGGAATAAACCTTGAGTATGGAATTACTCAGCAAGTCTTACCCGACTAAGGAAAAGACTCTCAAGGGTATGCTGGATAAATAGGAATCAAGGAGAGGCTTTAGCAAGGATCAACTTTAGATACTTTGGCAGAAATAGCTTACTAAAGTGAGTCCTTACATTCAATATTTTAATGCCAGATTGAATATTAATAGACACTGTTTGCATCTAGTCTAATTACATTATCTCATCAATACAACATCCTTTTTATTCATAATGTTCACATCCTGACTTAGGTTGCAGGGAAGTGACCAAGTCTTCATAACCGCGAAGGTACGGCGATCCGAATCGATTATACTCAGCTGAGGATCTCCACTCGCACGACATATGTAGCACTTAACCCTTGCATATGTCAACCCGCCACCGGGGTTCTTAAGACCAGATCAGGTTCACGCAAACCGAGAGCACAGATACACCACCGTCCAGCCTCTTGCCACGGTGGGTACACGCTACTCCCGCCACCGCTCCACGCTCATTTCGTGTTATCTTATTCTGACCTTAGTCTGCCCGAGGCAAGGCTTACCCATGACGAGGCATGTGACCAGTTAAAGGGTCCTCGATCAGCACGCCTACATACACATTCAATCCTTAATCAACCTGGGTAGAACATCACCTGTTCCTAACCCAAGTTTCGATTTAAGTACTTCCATCCTTAGGATTGTTTCTGTTCCTTAGGATGAAAAGAGCATCACAGGGAACTTTGCAGTAAGATCCCACCACGCTCTCAATGAACGTATTCTTGCAGGTAGAAGTCATCTTTCCTCAGGATAACCCCTAAGCTAGGCAGTATAGCAAAAGACAACCTCTATCCACAAGATCTAAGCAGGGCTAAGCATTTTTGTAAATCGAATTTTGATACTTCACCAGAAGTATCCATAAAGGTATGGATATCAAGGAAAGCAATGCATTCAAAGGTTCCAAGCAATTCCTATGAACTTAATGCACATTTCACTTGACTTAAAGTGTGCGAAAAGTATTTGAAAACACAAGGAAAGGGGTTGCATGCACCGGGCTTGCCTTCGTTAACAGGTGAGTCTGGCTCGGATCCGCAAATATCAAAGTAGAAGCAGTTGCCTGCTTGAGAATCCGAGGGTGGTGGTGTCCTCTCTTCGGTGACTTCTACTTCTTCTTCACGTTCTAATCATAACCATACAGATGTATAAGAATGGATGCCATGGGATGCTCATGAGGGTGCAAGGATAATATAAACTTATTATCTAAGTCTTGAATACAATTTTCCTTCACGGAACTCCGAGAACTTAGGGTTTCCGGAGTCAGTAAAGGAGTTCATAGGGCAGGGGGGGGTGTTTTGGGGTTTGGTGATCAAACAAGGTCTAAATCAACCCAAATTCTACCCAAGGTTTCTAAATAATATGAGGAACTCATATAAAAATTTTGAGCATTTTTGGGATTACAACTTATCTTTTAAAAATCCAAAACTACTACTTAGAACTACTTTAAATGCCTTAAAATTCCTTATTTAACCTAAAAATCACAAAACTACTTTTATTAAATTCTAGGGAAAATAATGAACCTAGGAAAATTGGTTTCATAATTTTACCATTTTCTACATTTTTTTATAATTGTTTTGGCTCTGGAGTAAAAAGAAAAAGAAAACAGGTGAATAGTACTGGGCTGATTTCAGCCCAGTGGCCCAGCTAGAGGGAGAAAGGTGCCCGCGCGTGCCCGCGCCCTGGCAGCCTTGCAGAAAGGACCTCGTGGTTTTATCTATCTGGCGACAGGTTCTTCTACTGTTTTTATGTGTCGCTGACAAATCACAGAAAGGCCCTTTCCCTTCTATTTCTTCTCCGCGAATGCCCCTGACCACGACGCGCACGTAGATCGTCCCGGACGCGGTCCGTACCGGCCATGGCCGGCGAAGACTGCTCAAGCTAACTATCTATGAGGCTTCATTGACCTACGACGGCCGCGGAACACACATCAATTTGACCCGAACACCCAGAGAACGGCCGGTCCACGTGCACGGCGGAAACCGAGCATGAGAGCGCATGTTCCCGCGGATTGGGGGTGGTCTAGTTCGATTTAATGGGTCGGTGAGCATCAAGAGCAAGCAAGGATGTTGAAACAAGGAAACCGAGGGTGAGATTGGACCTGAATCGGGCTGACCACGGCGAGGTCTAGCTGTGCGGAGTTCCTGAGTGTTTTGGGGGAAATCCCAAATTGAAGCTTTCTGGTGGAGGATTTGAGGTGCAGAAGGGTGCGCTAGATGCTCGAATACATAACGAAGCTGATGGTGCACTCAATTTATAGTACTAGCAGGCGGTGGCCGCGAATTTTGAGTAAGACGCCTGGCGGCCGGAGGTGGAAGAAAGCACTGGCACAAGTAAATCCGTGGCTAACGGCGTGGCAATGTCCCCGGCGACGATGGGACAGCCTTAAGGTGTCACGGCGGTGCAGTGGAAAGGCTAAGCCACGCGGCGCACGGCCGGGAGGCGGCGGTCACCGGTGAGTAAATCCACTCAGCCGCAAAGAGGAAGAGAGAGCCACGGGGAGTCACCGGAGTGATCTCCAGCTCACCGTCGGCGAGGATCCTTTACCGTGTGTCCTTACCCGCCCATCCCGAGCCCAAGTTGGGCCGGCAACGGCACAAATCACGGCGGAATTGGTCGTCGACGGTGGGTTTGCTGGCGATCTTATATGTTTCAGCTGTACACTGTACCATGGTGAACACCCCATCAGAGCACCTGACAGCCAGAGTTGAGGGTCGATTTTCTCCAAAATTCCTGTGGTAACACAAGTTAATCTTTGCAGCAAACTTGTAGAGCATTATACAAACTACAAACTTGCTATGGCAACCATAGGTAGATTTCCACTGGATCATGCTCAGAATTTAGCTTGAAGTCGATGTTAGTCCACTGCTAGTCTGAAAATTCAGACCATAACAGCCTGACAGTCCAACTTTAGGCTCATTTATCTCAGAATTCTTCATAACAACTATGCTCACTCTCTTAAGCAAAGTTGTTCTCCTTTAATTGCTCTACAAATTTGGTGTGGTGACCTAGGGCAAAGATCCTAGAATTTGAAAGATACAAGACTCCAAAGTTGAGCCAATATCACTGAAATCAGACTTAGGCATTTGAGAAAGAGTGTGGCTCTTTTGCACATAAGTCCAAATCTCAGGGTTTAACTTGCAAACTCACATATTTGTGACCCAAATGACTTAAGATACCTATTTAACTTGGTTTTTGCACTTTAGTCCAAAAGTGGACTGATTTTGCACATAGGTCCCTAGGGTTTGGTTTTAGGGTTTTCCAGGGTTCTAATTGAGATTCTTGATGTCCCAGGGGCATAAATGTGATTCCACTTTGTTTGTGGGGATATTTTATGACTCTTTCCCTAAAGCCTTTAGGTTTTCTCATCTTGGGTTAGGTCTTGCCCCTTTGAGCCTGATTAAGGGTTAGGTCCCCTATCCAGGGTCCTATTTGCAAAAACACTTTAAACAATACAACTTGTTTGAAATTTTTACCTAGTGAATGCACTCTAGGTGTATCAAACATATGCAATGTCAATGCTTATGATGCCATGCTCAAGTTTTAGTTACAGTAACACCAGGGGTGTTACATCCTTCCCCCCATAAAAGAATCTCGTCCCGAGATTTAAAGTCCTAGGGTGAGTAATGGAAAAGGAAATGTGTCACATTTTTATTCCCTTATTTCTGGTACAAGGCAGGGGTGGTGTGGGGGTTCACTCCTTTATTACAATAACTGTACACATTTACAAATTACATGAGGCTAGAAAGTCTCGGAAATTCTTATTCAAGAAGTCTTGAGTTTCCCACGTAGCCTCTTCCTCAGCACGTTGGTTCCATTGTATCTTGTAGAACTTGAGAGTCTTTCTCTGGGTAACCCTGTCCTTTTGATCCAGAACTCGAATAGGATGTTCTGAGTATGTTAAATCTGGTTCCAGGACAACATCTGTCACTTCAATGGTTCGATCGGGAACCCGAAGACACTTCTTCAATTGCGACACATGGAACACATTATGGATGGCAGACAGAATTTCGGGGAGTTGCAATCGATATGCCACTGGCCCACATTGCTCAAGTACCAGAAATGGACCAATATACCTGGGTGCAAGTTTCCCTTTAACCCCAAAACGTGATACACCCTTCATTGGTGAAACTTTCAAGTAGACATAATCGCCTACTAGAAAGCATAAGGGTTGTCGTCGTCGGTCTGCATAACTCTTTTGTCGAGTCTGAGCTTTCTTCATATTATGAATAATTTTTTGAACCTTTTCTTCGACTTCTTTCACCATATCAGGCCTAAAGAAGTACCTTTCTCCAGGTTCAGACCAATTTAGCGGAGTTCGACACCGTCGCCCATATAAAGCTTCAAAAGGTGCCATCTTGATACTTTCTTGATAACTGTTATTGTATGAAAACTCCGCTAAGGGCAAACATTCATCCCATTTCTGTGAGAAGTCCAGAACACATGCCCGCAGCATATCCTCAAGTATTTGATTGACCCTCTCAGTCTGTCCACTTGTTTGAGGATGATAGGCCGAACTGTGGAGCAATTTGGTACCCAAGGATTTATGAAGTTCTTCCCAAAACTTGGATACGAACTGAGGTCCATGATCCGACACTATAGTTTTTGGAATACCATGCAAACTGAAAATATGGCCAATATATAATGCTGCATAAGTGGCCACTGTATATTTGGCCCTGACGGGTAAGAAGTGGGCAATCTTTGTGAGTCGATCAACGATAACCCAAATAGAATCATACCCTTTGGCCGTCCTGGGCAATCCCACAATAAAGTCCATACTTATGTCTTCCCATTTCCATGTTGGGATTGGCAAAGATTGTAATGGACCAGCAGGTTTCATGTGTATGGCCTTGACACGTCTGCAAGTGTCACACTTAGCCACATAGCGTGCAATTTCGATCTTCATCTTTGTCCACCAGTAATGTTGCTTCAAATCTTGGTACATCTTAGTGCTTCCGGGATGAATAGAATAACGACTAAGATGTGCTTCATCAAGAATTTGCTGGCGGAGTTCTTCATTCTTTGGCACTACTATGCGGTTTTTAAACCATAGCACACCTTGATCGTCTTCTTTGAAACATTTGGCTGTTCTAGCCCTTATTTTCTCCCGTATGTGCTTCATGCCCACATTATCCCTTTGAGCATCAACTATTCTTTGTAAAATGATTGACTCAAGCTTTAGCTGATTCAGAGTCCCTTGTTGGATCATCCCCAGGTTTAACTTTTCCATTTCCTGACACAAAGTGTTGTCAGGGGTCTTCACCATAAGACAGTGGCAGGAAGCCTGACGGCTTAGTGCATCTGCCACCACATTGGCTTTGCCTGGGTGATAATGGATCTCCAGTTCATAGTCCTTAATAAGCTCAAGCCATCGTCTTTGCCTCATATTTAATTCTGACTGGGTGAAGATGTACTTCAAGCTTTTATGATCTGTATATATATGACAGATATTTCCCAGCAGTTAGTGACGCCAAATTTTCAGGGCATGAACCACAGCAGCTAGCTCCAGATCATGAGTTGGGTAATGCTCCTCATGTCGGCGCAACTGCCTTGAAGCATATGCAATTACTCGGCCCTCTTGCATTAATACACAGCCGAGTCCACTGCCTGACGCATCACAATATACATCAAAAGGCTTGGTGATGTCCGGTTTAGCCAATACCGGAGCAGTGGTTAATAATGTCTTCAATTGCTCAAAGGCTTCATTACACTTAGAAGACCAATTGAACTTAATGTCATTCTTCAATAAACTTGTGATTGGCTTCACAAGCTTAGAAAAATCTGGTATGAATCTGCGATAATATCCAGCTAGTCCAAGAAAACTCCGGACTTGGTGAACAGTAGTTGGGGGTTTCCACTCCAGAATATCTTTGACTTTGCTAGGATCTACCGCAATTCCTTTGGCCGATAACACGTGCCCCAAAAATTGAATTTCCTCCAGCCAAAACACGCACTTGCTGAATTTGGCATACAGCTGATGTTCCCTCAGGCGCGTCAATACAATCCGTAGATGTTGAGCATGCTCCTCTTCATTTTTAGAATATATCAAGATATCATCGATGAAGACCACCACGAACTTGTCCAACTCGGGCATGAACACCGAGTTCATCAAATAGGTGAAGTGGGCAGGAGCATTTGTTAGCCCAAAAGACATTACCAAATACTCAAATAAACCATACCGCGTAGTAAACGCGGTCTTCGGTATATCCTCGGGCCGAATACGGATTTGGTGATAGCCCGACCTGAGATCAATTTTGGAAAATACCCTTGCCCCAGTCAGTTGATCAAATAAGATATCGATCCTTGGAAGAGGGTACTTATTCTTGATGGTGACCTCATTCAGGGGTCGATAATCCACGCACATTCGCAGGGTTTGATCCTTCTTCTTAACAAAAATGGCGGGACAACCCCATGGAGACGAGCTTGGCCGGATGAATCCCTTATTCAGTAGATCTTGTAATTGAATCTTCAATTCTGCCAACTCATTAGGGGCATACGGTACGATCTTCGGGAGATGGGAGCCGTACCGGGCTTTAACTCAATTACAAATTCTACATCTCTTTCAGGGGGCAGTCCAGGCAAATCTTCCAGAAATACATCTGGAAACTCACATACTACCGGAATGTTCTTGATCTCCGGTACAATGGCTTCATATACTCTACCAGAAGTTTTGGCTGGATTGGTTACGGGGAGAGACAAAAGAATCTCTTCTTGATTATAGATCAACCTGACGGTTCTGGGTTCAGTGTTGAGAATTGCCTTGTGTTGGGTTAACCAATTCATACCCAAAATTACATCTATATCCTGGCCTTTCAGAATAATCATGTTAGCAGGAAAGTTCCGTCCGGCCATTGTTACTGGCACTTCATAGGCCACTTCACGAGTAAAAATATGTCCCCCAGGTGAATGAATTTTAAATCCCTCTTTTGATTCATGGCATGCAATGTGATGTTGCTCCACAAATTTCTTGCTAATGAATGTATGCGAAGCACCAGAATCAAAAAGAATAATTGCAGGGTGACTGGCCACGGGAAACGTACCCATCATCACCGGCTCTCCTTCCGGTGTAGTGGCCACTTGGGTGTAGTATACACGCCCCGTCTTCTTTGTATTCCTCCCCACAGTATTTCCCTTGGGCTGAGTTGATTTCCCAGATCCTTGCTAAGCATTTGATTGATTTTGCTTGGGATATGGGCAGTCTTTGATGAAATGTCCCGACTTGCCGCAATTGAAACACCCGGTTGAAGAGCTGGGCAAGGCAGGGAATCGAGTGCCTGGGGCACCCAGCTGATTTGGGGAAGTGGGGGTATTGTTGGGACGAATAATGATTGGCTGTTTGAAAGGGGATGAGGGTGGACGAGAAAAAGTGTGATTTTGGCTAGAAGGCCGGATCACGAACCGTTGCCTCTTCGCCTGGCCCTGAGTAGGCTTCTCACCACCGAATCCCATGTTCTTCCCAGAATTTGCGTATTTTGCTTCAACAGATAAGGCTGTACTGACAGCCTTTCCATACGTGAGATCTATACATGTGGCCATCTTTCGCTGCAACCGGTCATTTAGACCCCTCATGAAGCAGTTCTTTTTCTTTAAATCAGTATTCACCTGGTCGATGGCGTACCGCGACAGGTGATTAAACTTGTTGAGATACTGATTGACGGTATCTCCTCCTTGTTTCAGCTTCATGAATTCCTCTTGTTTCATATGCAGCACACCTTCGGGTATGTAGTGCTCACGGAAGGCTGCTTTAAATTCTTCCCAGGTGATTTGATGGTTGACAGGTTGAATAGCCACAAAATTTCCCCACCAGGTACTGGCAGGGCCACGTAGTTGTTGTGCTGCGAATAACGGCTTCTGCGTCTCTGAACAACGGAGAAGACCAAACTTTTGTTCAATAACCCGTATCCACTCATCGGCTTCCAATGGGTCCTCTGCCTTGACGAATAGGGGTGGACGGGTTCAGAGAAATCCAGATAGGTGGTTTCACGGGGGCCTTGCTGATAACCCCTTCCCGCCTGCTGCTGGAGCTGTTGACCCGCCATTTCCCTAAGAAAGCGGGTATTATCTGCAGTGGCATTTACTAAGGCGGCAATCGCCTTGGCCAATGTGGGAGGAACCGGAGGTGGGTTTGGGGTAACATCCCTACCCCCAGAAGTTCCTGCTGCGTCCTGTCCTCGAGTCCAGGTCGGCATCTGAGGCAAAGAACATTTGAAGTAAACATAATATGCCAGAGAAACCTTCCATTTTACATTACTATAAAAAGTAATGATACAGACTCGATATTACATAACAGGACACATTACCCATTATACAAAAGTTCAACCTATTATACACATACTACTTCAACTTCTACAAGCTACACTACTACTCCTGCTTTTGATTGTTCTTGGTAGCTTCATCGTCAGGGAGACCATACATCGACCAGCCTCAAAGAAGGAGGGGGCCTAAAAAGGTCTAACTCTCCACCAAGCGCTTCTCCCGCAGTATGCGAGGGTCCGGCTTCAGACCTGACGGGATCCGCAGGGACATTTGGGTGTAATTGCGAATATAGTACATGAACTTCTTCATGTAAAGTATTGCAATATACTGCAAGTTATCAATAGCAACGCTAAGTTCGTTGACTCGTGCTCGAGCCTTTGCTTCCTTAGCTAAAGCTACTGAGCGAGATTGTACTGCCCAGTCAAGCGCCAAATCTTGGTTAGCTAGTTGATCTTGCAGGGTGCGGATGTAACTTCTTAAATCATTTATCCGGTCACCGTCCGCAACCCATAGATTAGTCCTACGCTGTAACTCCGCTTGGAGTTGATTCACGCGAGCTTCGAGATCACCAATAGGATCGTTGCTCCCGCTACTGCTGTCTTGCTCCCGTGGGGCAAGTTGATGCCGAGGCACACCAATGGGTCCAGTATGCTTACGTGCCGTTTTCCTTGTACGTGGTGGCATTTGCTAAGGGGGAAAATTTATTAGTATAATTCTTAGCATGATGCATGAATTAGTACAGAATCAACCTTAGTTGATTCAACCTTCTATACATTGCACTCTTTCTATCTGGTCTTCGAAATAAACTCTTCAGAAATACTTAGGTAAGAAGAGAAGCAATTTTCTAGATAAGTCTTAGGAAATTCTTTTGAAGATGTCACAATAATATCTATCAAGAAGGGCTACGCTCCGATACCAGCTGTGACGGAACCTCCCAAGTAATTAGGCCCACCTATAGTTGTCCTTGTCCAACGGACCTCAGACAACCCTATAGGTGCCCCTGAACTACTTGACAAGCTCGGTATCTTTCCTTACCTTTCCAGGAACGTCTCACCCGTCATGCAGACATTACAGAACATCGGAGATAAAGAAATGTGGAAGCGATTACATAACTTTCATTTATTAAAAGTAAGATCAGGTTGTTTATTACAGACCAGGAATATAAACGAGTGCAGAGTAATATTATTACACATACCAAGGGATTTAAAAACTCCTCCCGATAGTTATCACACAAAAGTCTTAATGGAGGATCCTTTCCTCCCACGCTTCACTCTTGCTTATCTTCATTAGGAACCACCTTGGTACAGAAGCAACAGAAATCTGCTACTTCCTCACCTAAAAACAATGAGGGAATAAACCCTGAGTATGGAATTACTCAGCAAGTCTTACCCGACTAAGGAAAAGACTCTCAAGGGTATGCTGGATAAATAGGAATCAAGGAGAGGCTTTAGCAAGAATCAACTTTAGATACTTTGGCAGAAATAGCTTACTAAAGTGAGTCCTTACTTTCAATATTTTAATGCCAGATTGAATATTAATAGACACTGTTTGCATCTAGTCTAATTACATTATCTCATCAATACAACATCCTTTTTATTCATAATGTTCACATCCTGACTTAGGTTGCAGGGAAGTGACCAAGTCTTCATAACCGCGAAGGTACGGCGATCCGAATCGATTATACTCAGCTGAGGATCTCCACTCACACGACATATGTAGCACTTAACCCTTGCATATGTCAACCCGCCACCGGGGTTCTTAAGACCAGATCAGGTTCACGCAAACCGAGAGCACAGATACACCACTGTCCAGCCTCTTGCCACGGTGGGTACACGCTACTCCCGCCACCGCTCCACGCCCATTTCGTGTTATCTTATTCTGGCCTTAGTCTGCCCGAGGCAAGGCTTACCCATGACGAGGCATGTGACCAGTTAAAGGGTCCTCGATCAGCACGCCTACATACACATTCAATCCTTAATCAACCTGGGTAGAATATCACCTGTTCCTAACCCAAGTTTCGATTTAAGTACTTCCATCCTTAGGATTGTTTCTGTTCCTTAGGATGAAAAGAGCATCACAGGAAACTTTGCAGTAAGATCCCACCACGCTCTCAATGAACGTATTCTTGCAGGTAGAAGTCATCTTTCCTCAGGATAACCCCTGAGCTAGGCAGTATAGCAAAAGACAACCTCTATCCACAAGATCTAAGCAGGGCTAAGCATTTTTGTAAATCGAATTTTGATACTTCACCAGAAGTATCCATAAAGGTATGGATATCAAGGAAAGCAATGCATTCAAAGGTTCCAAGCAATTCCTATGAACTTAATGCACATTTCACTTGACTTAAAGTGTGCGAAAAGTATTTGAAAACACAAGGAAAGGGGTTGCATGCACCGGGGCTTGCCTTCATTAACAGGTGAGTCTGGCTCGGATCCGCAAATATCAAAGTAGAAGCAGTTGCCTGCTTGAGAATCCGAGGGTGGTGGTGTCCTCTCTTCGGTGACTTCTACTTCTTCTTCACGTTCTAATCATAACCATACAGATGTATAAGAATGGATGCCATGGGATGCTCATGAGGGTGCAAGGATAATATAAACTTATTATCTAAGTCTTGAATACAAT
Source organism: Zea luxurians (assembly GCA_029449295.1). Lineage (NCBI taxonomy): Eukaryota > Viridiplantae > Streptophyta > Magnoliopsida > Poales > Poaceae > Zea > Zea luxurians. The sequence continues at coordinate 44,745,289 of JAOPSE010000005.1, read as the reverse complement.
TTTCCTTCATGGAACTCCGAGAACTTAGGGTTTCCGGAGTCAGTAAAGGAGTTCATAGGGCAGGGGGGGTGTTTTGGGGTTTGGTGATCAAACAAGGTCTAAATCAACCCAAATTCTACCCAAGGTTTCTAAATAATATGAGGAACTCATATAAAAATTTTGAGCATTTTTGGGATTACAACTTATCTTTTAAAAATCCAAAACTACTACTTAGAACTACTTTAAATGCCTTAAAATTCCTTATTTAACCTAAAAATCACAAAACTATTTTTATTAAATTCTAGGGAAAATAATGAACCTAGGAAAATTGGTTTCATAATTTTACCATTTTTCTACATTTTTATAATTGTTTTGGCTCTGGAGTAAAAAGAAAAAGAAAACAGGTGAATAGTACTGGGCTGATTTCAGCCCAGTGGCCCAGCTAGAGGGAGAAAGGTGCTCGCGCGCGCCCGCGCCCTGGCAGCCTTGCAGAAAGGACCTCGTGGTTTTATCTATCTGGCGACAGGTTCTTCTACTGTTTTGATGTGTCGCTGACAAATCACAGAAAGGCCCTTTCCCTTCTATTTCTTCTCCGCGAATGCCCGTGACCACGGTGGGCACGTAGATCGTCCCGGACGTGGTCCGTACCGGCCATGGCCGGTGAAGACTGCTCAAGCTAACTATCTATGAGGCTTCATTGACCTACGACGGCCGCGGAACACACATCAATTTGACCCGAACACCCCGAGAACGGCCGGTCCACGTGCACGGCGGAAACTGAGCATGAGAGCACACGTTCCCGCGGATTGGGGGTGGTCTAGTTCGATTTAACGGGTCGGTGAGCATCAAGAGCAAGCAAGGATGTTGAAACAAGGAAACCGAGGGTGAGATTGGACCTGAATCGGGCTGACCACAGCGAGGTCTAGCTGTGCGGAGTTCCTGAGTGTTTTGGGGGAAATCCCAAATTGAAGCTTTCTGGTGGAGGATTTGAGGTGCAGAAGGGTGCGCTAGATGCTCGAATACATAACGAAGCTGATGGTGCACTCAATTTATAGTACTAGCGGGCGGTGGCCGCGAATTTTGAGTAAGACGCCTGGCGGCCGGAGGTGGAAGAAAGCACTGGCACAAGTAAATCCGTGGCTAACGGCGTGGCAATCTCCCCGGCGACGATGGGACAGCCTTAAGGTGTCACGGCGGTGCGGTGGAAAGGCTAAGCCACGCGGTTCACGGCCGGGAGGCGGCGGTCACCGGTGAGTAAATCCACTCAGCCGCAAAGAGGAAGAGAGAGCCACGGGGAGTCACCGGAGTGATCTCCAGCTCACCGTCGGCGAGGATCCTTTACCGTGTGTCCTTACCCGCCCATCCCGAGCCCAAGTTGGGCCGGCAACGGCACAAATCACGGCGGAATTGGTCGTCGGCGGTGGGTTTGCTGGCTATCTTATCTGTTTCAGCTGTACACTGTACCATGGTGAACACCCCATCAGAGCACCTGACAGCCAGAGTTGAGGGTCGATTTTCTCCAAAATTCCTGTGGTAACACAAGTTAATCTTTGCAGCAAACTTGTAGAGCATTATACCAACTACAAACTTGCTATGGCAACCATAGGTAGATTTCCACTGGATCATGCTCAGAATTTAGCTTGAAGTCGATGTTAGTCCACTGCTAGTCTGAAAATTCAGACCATAACAGCCTGACAGTCCAACTTTAGGCTCATTTATCTCAGAATTCTTCATAACAACTATGCTCACTCTCTTAAGCAAAGTTGTTCTCCTTTAATTGCTCTACAAATTTGGTGTGGTGACCTAGGGCAAAGATCCTAGAATTTGAAAGATACAAGACTCCAAAGTTGAGCCAATATCACTGAAATCAGACTTAGGCATTTGAGAAAGAGTGTGGCTCTTTTGCACATAAGTCCAAATCTCAGGGTTTAACTTGCAAACTCACATATTTGTGACCCAAATGACTTAAGATACCTATTTAACTTGGTTTTTGCACTTTAGTCCAAAAGTGGACTGATTTTGCACATAGGTCCCTAGGGTTTGGTTTTAGGGTTTTCCAGGGTTCTAATTGAGATTCTTGATGTCCCAGGGGCATAAATGTGATTCCACTTTGTTTTTGGGGATATTTTATGACTCTTTCCCTAAAGCCTTTAGGTTTTCTCATCTTGGGTTAGGTCTTGCCCCTTTGAGCCTGATTAAGGGTTAGGTCCCCTATCCAGGGTCCTATTTGCAAAAACACTTTAAACAATACAACTTGTTTGAAATTTTTACCTAGTGAATGCACTCTAGGTGTATCAAACATATGCAATGTCAATGCTTATGATGCCATGCTCAAGTTTTAGTTACAGTAACACCAGGGGTGTTACATCCTTCCCCCCATAAAAGAATCTCGTCCCGAGATTTAAAGTCCTAGGGTGAGTAATGGAAAAGGAAATGTGTCACATTTTTATTCCCTTATTTCTGGTACAAGGCAGGGGTGGTGTGGGGGTTCACTCCTTTATTACAATAACTGTACACATTTACAAATTACATGAGGCTAGAAAGTCTGGGAAATTCTTATTCAACAAGTCTTGAGTTTCCCACGTAGCCTCTTCCTCAGCACGTTGGTTCCATTGTATCTTGTAGAACTTGAGAGTCTTTCTCCGGGTAACCCTATCCTTTTGATCCAGAACTCGAATAGGATGTTCCGAGTATGTTAAATCTTGTTCCAGGACAACATCTGTCACTTCAATGGTTCGATCGGGAACCCGAAGACACTTCTTCAATTGCGACACATGGAACACATTATGGATGGCAGACAGAATTTCGGGGAGTTGCAATCGATATGCCACTAGCCCACATTGCTCAAGTACCGGAAATGGACCAATATACCTGGGCGCAAGTTTCCCTTTAACCCCGAAACGCGATACACCCTTCATTGGTGAAACTTTCAAGTAGACATAATCGCCTACCAGAAAGCATAAGGGTTGTCGTCGTTGGTCTGCATAACTCTTTTGTCGAGTCTGAGCTTTCTTCATATTATGAATAATTTTTTGAACCTTTTCTTCGACTTCTTTCACCATATCAGGCCTAAAGAAGTACCTTTCTCCAGGTTCAGACCAATTTAGCGGAGTTTGACACCATCGCCCATATAAAGCTTCAAAAGGTGCCATCTTGATACTTTCTTGATAACTGTTATTGTATGAAAACTCCGCTAAGGGCAAACATTCATCCCATTTCTGTGAGAAGTCCAGAACACATGCCCGCAGCATATCCTCAAGTATTTGATTGACCCTCTCAGTCTGTCCACTTGTTTGAGGATGATAGGCCGAACTGTGGAGCAATTTGGTACCCAAGGATTTATGAAGTTCTTCCCAAAACTTGGATACGAACTGAGGTCCACGATCCGACACTATAGTTTTTGGAATACCATGCAAACTGAGAATACGGCCAATATATAATGCTGCATAAGTGGCCACTGTATATTTGGCCCTGACGGGTAAGAAGTGGGCAATCTTTGTGAGTCGATCAACGATAACCCAAATAGAATCATACCCTTTGGCCGTCCTGGGCAATCCCACAATAAAGTCGCTCAACGATAACCCAAATAGAATCATTTCGCTTGAAGTTGTTGAGCTCTTCCTGCATGGCTAACACCCAGTCCGGATCTAGCAAGGCCTCTTCTACCCTGAAAGGCTCAATAGAAGAGACAAAAGAGTAATGCTCACAGAAATTAGCTAATCTAGAGCAAGTGGTTACTCCCTTGCTAATGTCACCCAAAATTTGGTCGACGGGATGGTTCCTTTGAATCATTGCTCGAACTTGAGTTGGAGTCCATGTGGTGCTTCTTCCTCTTCAACTTGGACATCCTGTGCTCCCCCTTGATCACACGCCTCCTCTTGAGGTACCTGTTCATCATCTTGAGTTGGGGGGTGCACCGTCGTTGAGGAAGAAGGTTGATCTTGCTCCTTGTGTTCCTGTGGTCGCACATCTCCAATCGCCATGGTACGAATTGCATCCATTGGAACATCATCCTCATCTACATCATCAAGATCAACTTGCTCTCTCGGAGAGCCATTAGTCTCATCAAATACAACATCGCTAGAGACTTCAACCAAACCTGATGATTTGTTGAAGACTCTATACACCTTTGTATTTGAGTAATAACCTAACAAAAACCCTTCTACAGCTTTGGGAGCAAATTTTGAATTTCTACCTTTCTTCACCAGAATGTAGCATTTACTCCCAAAAACTCGAAAATAAGAAACGTTGGGTTTGTTACCGGTTAGAAGCTCGTATGACGTCTTCTTGAGGAGGCGATGAAGGTAGACTCGGTTTATGGCGTGGCAAGCCGTGTTCACAGCTTCCGACCAAAACCGCTCGGGCGTCTTGAATTCCCCAAGCATCGTCCTCGCCATGTCTATGAGCGTCCTGTTCTTCCTCTCTACCACACCATTTTGCTGTGGTGTGTAGGGAGCGGAGAACTCGTGCTTGATTCCTTCCTCCTCAAGGTACTCCTCCACTTGAAGGTTCTTGAACTCAAACCCGTTGTCGCTCCTTATCTTCTTCACCTTGAACTTAAACTCATTTTGAGCTCTTCTTAGGAAGCGCTTGAGGGTCCCTTGGGTTTCAGATTTATCCTGCAAAAAGAATACCCAAGTGAAGCGGGAAAAGTCATCAACTATAACAAGACCATACTTACATCCTCCTATGCTTAGGTAGGCGACGGGTCCGAAGAGATCCATATGAAGTAACTCCAAAGGTCTTGATGTGGTCATCACATTCTTGATATGATGAGAGCCTCCCACCTGTTTACCTGCTTGACAAGCTGCACAAGGTCTATCTTTTTCGAAAGTTACATTTGTTATACCTAAAACATGTTCTCCCTTTAGAAGTTTGTGAAGGTTCTTCATCCCCACATGTGCTAGACGGCGATGCCACAGCCAGCCCATGCTAGTCTTAACAATTAAGCATGCATCTAGATCGGCCTCCTCTTTTGCAAAATCAACTAAATAGATTTTGCCATCTAGTACACCCTTAAAAGCCAATGAACCATCACTCCTTCTAAAGACGGACACATCTACATTTGTGAATAAGCAATTATATCCCATATTACATAATTGACTAACGGACAACAAGTTATATCCGAGCGATTCAACTAAAAACACATTAGAGATGGAATGCTCGGAAGAAATAGCTATTTTTCCTATCCTTTAACCTTGCCTTGATTCCCGTCACCGAATATGATTGAGTCTTGGGAATCTTTGTTCTTGACGTAGGAGGTGAACATCTTCTTCTCCCTCGTCATGTGGTTTGTGCATCTGCTGTCGATAATCCAACTTGAGCCCCCGGATGCATAAATCTGCAAGGCAAATTAGGCTTGGGCTTTAGGTACCCAACTCTTGTTGGGTCCTACAAGGTTAGTTATAATCGTCTTTGGGACCCAAATGCAAGTTTTGTCTCCCTTGCATTTGACCCCCACCTTTTTAGCAATCACCTTTTTATTTTTGCATGAAAGAACAAATTTAGTATTGCATGCAAGAAATATAGTGGTAGATCCATTACACACATTCTTAGGTGCATGAGACACAGAGTTTCTCCTAGGCCTACCATTAGAACTTGAAGCGGTCATGGCATGTGAGTCAAAAGCATTATGAACATTTCTAGAATATTTCATAGCCATATTTCTACCATGCATAGAAGAACTAGAAGCAGTCATAGCATGTGAATCATAAGAATAATTCCTACAAGCATTTCTAGAGAATTTCCTATCGCTATAAATGAAGGCATGATTCTTTTGATTGCTACTAGTCATAGGAGCCTTCCCTTTCTCCTTAGCGGGGATGGGAGCCTTATGACTTGTTAAGTTCTTGGCTTCCCTCTTAAAGCCAAGCCCATCCTTAATTGAGGGGTGTCTACCAATAGTGTAGGCATCCCTTGCAAATTTTAGTTTATCAAATTCATTTTTGCTAGTCTTAAGTTGAGCATTAAGACTAGCCACTTCATCATTTAATTTAGAAATGGAAACTAGGTGTTCACTACACGCATCAACATTAAAATCTTTACACCTATTGCAAATTACAACATGTTCTACACAAGAGGTTGATTTATTAGCTATTTCTAACTTAGCCTTCAAGTCATCATTGATACTCCTTAAGCTAGAAACAGATTCATGGCATGTAGATAATTCACATGAAAGCATTTCATTTCTTTTAACTTCTAAAGCAAGAGATTTTTGAACATCTACAAATTTATCATGCTCTTCATATAAAAGATCCTCTTGCTTTTCTAACAATCTGTTCTTCTCATTCAAGGCATCAATTAATTCATTGATTTTATCAATTTTAGTTCTATCTAAACCTTTGAATAAACTAGCATAGTCTACCTCATCATCACTAGATTCATCATCACTTGAAGAAGCGTAAGTAATAGTATTACGAGTGCTTACCTTCTTCTCTTTTGCCATGAGACAGGTGTGATGCTCGTTGGGGAAGAGGGATGATTTGTTGAAGGCGGTGGCGGCGAGTCCTTCGTCGTCAGAGTCGGATGAAGAGCAATCCGAATCCCATTCTTTGCCAAGGTGTGCCTCGCCCTTCGCTTTGTTGTAAGTCTTCTTCTTTTCCCTCTTCTTCTCTTGATCCTGGTCACTATTATTATCGGGACATTTAGCAATAAAGTGACCAACCTTACCACACTTGAAGCAGGAGCGCTTTCCCTTCGTCTTGCTTTTGTTGGGATGCTCCTTGCAACCTTTGAGCGCCGTCTTGAAGCGCTTGATGATGAGGGCCATTTCATCCTCGTTTAGCCTAGCCGCCTCAATTTGCGCCACCTTGCTAGGTAGCGCCTCCCTGCTACTTGTTGCCTTGAGAGCAATGGCTTGAGGCTCATGGATTGGGCCATTTAGCGCCTCATCAACATATCTCGCCTCCTTGATCATCATTCGCCCGCTCACAAACTTCCCAAGTATTTCTTCGGGCGTCATCTTGGTGTACCTAGGATTCTCACGAATAGAGTTAACAAGATGAGGATCAAGGATGGTGAAGGACCTTAGCATAAGTCGGACGACGTCGTGGTCCGTCCATCGCGTGCTTCCATAGCTCCTTATTTTGTTGACGAGGGTCTTGAGCCTGTTGTACGTTTGGGTTGGCTCCTCCCCCCTGATCATCGCGAACCTTCCTAGTTCACCTTCCACTAACTCCATCTTGGTGAGCATGGTGACGTCGTTCCCCTCATGCGAGATCTTGAGGGTGTCCCAAATTTGCTTGACGTTATCCAAGCCGCTCACCTTATGGTATTCATCCCTGCACAATGACACTAAAAGAACAGTAGTAGCTTGTGCATTTTTGTGAATTTGTTCATTGATGAACATGGGACTATCCGTACTATCAAATTGCATTCCATTTTCTACTATCTCCCATATACTTGGATGGAGAGAGAACAAGTGGCTACGCATTTTGTGACTCCAAAATCCGTAGTCCTCTCCATTAAAGTGAGGAGGTTTGCCAAGAGGAATGGAAAGCATATGTGCATTTGAATTATGCGGAATATGAGAGTAATCAAAAGAAAAGTTTGAGTTAACCGTCTCCTTTTTCTCATAGTCGTTGTCGTCGTCGTCCTTTTGGGAAGAAGAAGACTCGTCGCTGTCGTCGTAGTAGACGATCTTCTTGATACGCCTCTTCTTCTTCCCGTCCTTCTTCTTATGACTTGAGCCCGAGTCAGTGGGCTTATCGTCTTTTGGCTCATTGATGAAGGACTCCTTCTCCTTGTCGTTGATCACTATCCCCTTTCCTTTAGGATCCATCCCTTCGGGCGATTAGTCCCTTTCTTGAAGAGAACGGCTCCGATACCAATTGAGAGCACCTAGAGGGGGGGGTGAATAGGTGATCCTATAAAAACTTGAAACTTAAAGCCACAAAACTTGATTAGGAGTTAGCACAATGAAGTCAAGTGGCTAAGGAGAGCTCTTGTGAAGCACAATAGACACAGTGAGAACAAGCACAAGAGACACGAGGATTTATCCCATTGTTCGGCCAAGTACAACACTTTCCTACTCCACGTTGTGGCGTCCCAATGGACGAGAGTTGCACTCAACTCCTCTCAAGTGATCCAATGATCAACTTGAATACCACGGTGTTCTTCTTTTCTTTACTCTTTCATGTTTGCGAGGAATCTCTACAACTTGGAGTCTCTCGCCCTTACAATAAGGATCAAAGTGAAAGCACTAGAGTAAGGGAGGGAAGCAACACACACAAATCCACAGCAATACGCACACACACGGCCAAGACTCGAGCTCAAATGAATATCATAAGGTTCTCACTAGAACGGAGCTCAAATCACTAAGAATGTCAAACGAGTGCGCAAAGATGGAGTGTGAATGATCAAGAATGCTCAAAGTATGCTTGGTGTACTCCTCCATGCGCCTAGGAGTCCCTTTTATAGCCCCAAGGCAGCTAGGAGCCGTTGAGAGCAATCCAGAAAGGCAAATCTTGCCTTCTATCGGTTGGTGCACCGGACAGTCCGGTGCACCACCGGACACTGTCCGGTGCTGATTTCTTTCCTATTTTGGCGCAGCCGACCGTTGAAGATTTGGAGCCGTTGGCGCACCAGACACAGTCCGGTGCACACCGGACAGTCCGGTGCCCCCATCTGACCGTTGGCTCGGCCACGCGTCACGCGCGGATTGCGCGGCTGACCGTTGGCCCGGTCGACCTTTGGCTCACCAGACAGTCCGGTGAATTATAGCCGTACGCTGTTGACTTGATTCCCGAGAGCGGCGACTTCGCCGTAGCTGACTCACCGGACAGTCCGATGCACCACCGGACAGTCCGGTGATTTATAGCCGTACGCCGCCGTCGAGACCCGAGAGCAGCCAGTTGACCAGACGCCAGCCTGGCGCACCGGACACTATCTGGTGCACCACTGGACAGTCCGGTGTACCCAGACTGAGCAGAGTCTTGGCTGCTCGAGCCAAGTCTTTTCCAATTGTATTTTCTCTGATTCTAGCACTTAGACAAATATGTTAGTACACAAAAACCAATGTACTAAGTCTAGAATCATACCTTTGTGTTGATTTTCACTTCATCCACCATTTGGCATAGTTTCACACTTAAACCATTTGTGTTGGCACTTGATCACCAAAATACTTAGAAATGGCCCAAGGGCACATTTCCCTTTCAGAACCGCACCTATATCCAAGAGACCATATAAGATGCCTCCAGCGGAGTTGGCAGAAATGAAAAAGCAGTTGCAAGAACTATTGGACAAGGGATTTATTCGCCCAAGTACTTCGCCATGGGGATGTCCAGCCTTGTTCGTGAAGAAGAAGGATGAGAGTCTGAGATTATGTGTTGACTACCGTCCACTCAATGCGGTGACCATCAAGAATAAGTATCCATTGCCCCGCATTGATGTATTGTTTGACCAGTTGGTGGGAGCCAAGGTATTCTCCAAGATAGACCTTCGCTCTGGCTATCATCAGATAAAAATCAGGGCCAGTGATATTCCGAAGACAACTTTCTCTACCAGATATGGGCTTTATGAGTACCTGGTGATGTCCTTCGGGCTGACCAATGCCCCGGCTTATTTCATGTATTTGATGAACTCAGTATTTATGCCAGAGCTGGACAAGTTTGTGGTGGTCTTCATTGATGATATTCTAGTTTATTCCAAGAATGAAGCCGAGCACACTAAGCATTTGCATATCGTACTTCAGAGACTGCGCGACCATCAGTTGTATGCTAAATTGTCCAAATGTGACTTCTAGCTGAGGGAAATTAAGTTCTTGAGCCACACCATTTCTTGGGATGGGGTATCTGTTGATCCTGAGAAAGTCCAAGAAGTGATGGATTGGAAACCTCCTACCACTGTGCGGCAAATTCAGAGTTTTCTGGGATTGGCAGGGTATTATCGACGATTTATTCCGGACTTCTCCAGGATTGCAAAGCCAATTATTGAATTATTGAAGAAAGGAGTGAAGTATGAATGGAGCCAAAAATGTGAGGATGCTTTTCATACACTGAGGCAACATTTGACGACAGCACCAGTGCTAGCTCAACCTGACAACACCAAACCCTTTGAGGTTTATTGCGATGCTTCTAGTACTGGATTGGGATGTGTCTTGATGCAAGACAATAGAGTCATTGCTTATGCCTCTCGAGCACTCAAACCCCATGAGCAGAACTACCCCACACATGACCTGGAGTTAGCAGCTGTAGTTCATGCTCTCAAGATTTGGAGACATTACTTGATGGGAGCTCACTGTAATATTTACACTGATCATAAGAGTCTTAAATATATCTTCACCCAGGCTGATCTTAATATGAGGCAGAGAAGATGGTTGGAATTAATCAAGGACTATGATCTGGAAATGCATTACCATCCCGGCAAGGCCAATGTTGTGGCAGATGCCTTAAGTCGGAAGGCCCAGTGCAACTGTGTAACAATGGACTCCAAGATTGCCACCCTGTGTGATGAGTTGTGCAAGGTGAGCATAGAAGTTGTTCCCTCAGGGATCTTAGAGTATATCTCAGTGGGACCCACATTGCATGAGCAGATAGTTATGGCTCAAGTTGATGACAAGGGTGTTCAAGTCATTAAGGAAATGATCAAACAAAAGGTGGACAAATACAAATGCTTCCGTCAGGACAGCAAAGGGATCTGAAGGTTTGGAGACTGACTGGTTGTTCCTAAAACCCCCGAGCTTAGAAAGAAAATATTGGATGAAGTTCACCTTTCTAAATTCTCCATGCACCCTGGCAGTAACAAGATGTATCATGACCTTAGATCCTTGTACTGGTGGACCAGAATGAAGAGGGAAATTGCTAAGTATATAGTTGAATGCGACACTTGCCAAAGAGTCAAGGCCAGTCATTTGAAGGTGGGAGGCACCTTACAGCCCCTTCCCGTACCGACTTGGAAATGGGAGGATATTTGCATGGATTTCATTGTGGGATTGCCCAATACCTTCCGGCATCACAATTCTATTTGGGTCATCGTGGATAGATTGACCAAGACAGCTCATTTCTTGCTAGTGCATACCACCTACAAGACCGAGAAGTATGCAGAAATCTATATTGACCAAATAGTGCGTTTGCATGGAATTCCGAAGACTATTGTATCTGACCGAGGAGCATTGTTTATGGCACGCTTTTGGGAGCAGCTCCAAAAATCACTTGGGACCCATGTAATAAGAAGCTCAACATACCATCCTTAGACAGATGGTCAGACAGAAAGAGTGAATCAAATTCTCGAAGACATGTTGCGAGCCTGTGTGCTACACTATGGTAAAAATTGGGACAAGTGTCTATCATTAGCAGAGTTCTCTTATAATAACAACTACCAGTCTAGTTTAAAGATGGCACCTTTTGAAGCCTTGTATGGAAGAAGGTGTAGGACACCGCTAAATTGGTCTCAAGCTGGAGAAAGGAAAATATTTGGACCTGACTTGGTACTTGAAGCAGAGGAGAAGGTCAGAGTCATTAGAAAGAACCTATAAGCTGCTCAGGCCAAACAAAAGAGCTATCATGACAAGAGGAGGAAACCTCTGCAGTTTGAAATAGGAGATCATGTTTACCTTTTAGTTGTCACCCACTAAAGGTGTTCAGAGATTTGGAATCAAGGGCAAATTGACTCCTCGCTACATTGGGCCCTTTGAGATCAAAGAAACTTGTAGACTTGTGGCATATCAATTGAAGTTGCCACCCCATATGTCAGCAGTCCATGATGTGTTCCACGTATCTCAACTAAGAAAGTGTGTCCCCTTACCCACAGAAGTGCTGCCTGAACCAGAATTGGAAATAGAACCAGACTTATCTTATCAAGAGCACCCCGTCAAGGTATTGGATCAAAAGGAGAGATCAACACGGGCAAGAACAGTCAGGATGTATAAAGTTCAGTGGAGCCACCACACAGAAGAAGAGGCTACATGGGAGACTAAGGATTTTCTACGTTCTCGCTTCCCCGACTTTCTGCCCGAAGGAGTCGGTATGTAATCCAAAAACCCCACCCCCACCTTCCCTTTGAATATAAAAATAAGAAAAACTCAGTTGTTAAGGGTAAGGTAAGTTTTGAAATTAACTTTAAAAGGACTTCCTTCTGAAGTTGCAAAGAGGATGACATTCCAAGAGCAGATAACTAGGGAAATTGGATAAAGGAGAATGCAACACCTCAACACACCTTCTGGGTACCCTCTAAAGGATTCCCACCCATAATCTCGGGGCGAGATTCTTTGAAGGGGGAGGGCTGTAACACCCCAGGTGTTACTCAGGGTTTTCACTTAAGCCTATCCTAGTGAACCCATCATCACATGTGGTTTAATTTGAGCAAAAGACACCAAACTTGGGGGTCATGATCCTAAGTAGGTGTAACCTATCTTAGAAGTCATACTTTGGCCTTATTATGCACCTAAAGAGGAGAGAATGACTCAAACCCTAATTCAACTCCCTGAGGCAAATGGAGCCCTAGAGGGGATTATGGCAAAAAGGCTATGTAAACCACATTGTCATGAGTTGGACTAATTATAAAAGTTATAGTACACTTGATACCCTACAAAACATAGAAAGAGAGTGACCCCAAAATGATTTCAGAAAAGCCCCAAAAAGGTCACCAAAGAGAAGAACATAAGAAGAAAAATCAGGTTTCTTAAGTTCAAAACCAGCCCTCTTGTAAAGATCAAACATGTTCACCTTTTTCCAAACCTCAAAACCATATGGCCCAAATAACAAAATGGCGCCTAAAGACCCCTAGAACACTCTGGAAAAATTTGAAAACAATCCCAATTGGTTTGACATGTTTTGGCGCCCATTTTCCACCAGACAAGTCTGGTCGGACAGACCCAACTTCATCTCCTCGTAACTTGCCAACCCGAGATCAAATCCACTTGAGCACTGCATGAGATACAAAGGGTATACAACAAGGAAGAAATCTTGTACAGGGATTTTGGATAGATACGAAGAGATCACAGGCCAATCGACGCTTGAAGATGACCAGAACAAATGCTGCCACGTGCTCGATGCCTTGTCTGACTGGCCGAGCGCGCACTAGCCGCTGCCGCGCGCGCCCCCATGCATGGTCGGCCACCCCCATGCCCACGCCCGTTACAGTGCCCACGAGTGGCTATAAAGCCCGCCCCCAGACAGGGCCATCTTCCCTGTTGCCTCCTCTGCACCGCGCCTAGCTTTTCCAAGCCAGCCCGTAGCTCCGGCGACCTCCCCACGACCCGCCAGAGCCGCCCGAGGGAGACCACCGTGGCCAAACCCTTTCCCACCCACCTCAGCTCGATCTGAGCCCTCGGATAGCTTCCCCAGGAGGCCATGAAGCTTTCCTGAGCTTGAGCTGAGGACCAGCCCCACCGGAACAGTGCAATCACGGTCGCCGGAGTTCATAACCCCGCCGGAGCACGTGGAACGGGTAAGCCACTGGACCATTCCTCAATTCCTTGCGCACATGGCCTCTACATCAGCCCATGGAGCTCCTCGTGCACTTTAATTGAACCCTACCGCCATGGTTTGGCCGGAGCAGGAACCGCCGACGACCTCCACCGCCTGCGCTCGTGGCCAGAACAGCTCCGACCACCTCTGACGCCGACCCGCACACCGACGTGACCTCCCTGACGTCACTGACCACCCCGCCAGACCTCTGCCACTGCCGGTAAGCTGCGTCGCCGTGATCTTTGCCACGGTTACTGTTTTAGCCAGCTAGGGAGCGCGGGTTAGGTTCAGGTTAAGTCCAGGGGGTTTTGTGCAAGGTCAGTTACTCATGCAAATAGTAGACCGAGGGCTGTTTTGTGAGAGAAAAGGGGAGAAAGCCCAGGGACTTCAGCGCAAATCTGTATTTCTTTTCCATTTCGAATTTATTTTTCTTTTAAATATTGCAGAGAACTTAATAAATGCATAACTTGAAGAATAATCATCCAAAATTAGTCAAACCAATTTTGCTAGGCTTTGTGAAATATAAACTTTCAGGCAAAAATAATAGACCCCATAGTTCCTTTAAAGTTTTGTAGAGTTTTGAATTAAATAAGAAAACTGCCCAAAATTCATTAATAAAGGGAAAAATAGAAATGTTGTTAGACCAGGTTTGAGAAAAATAGTGGAGACACTAACCTAGTAGTTACATTGTTTAAAATTAATAAACACCCCAGTATACAAGGATAAGAAAGATTTATCCACTAAACCTTGTTTATGCTCAAACTTAAGAAAGTAAAGAAAAGGGGTTGAAAATGGGCACCAGGGGGCAACCATATTTTTCCTAGCATGCCTAAGTGATATAGTACACAAGAAAAATTTGTTGAACCATAGTCCAGTGAAAAGATATTGCACTCACATTTATTCATGGAAAACAGAGAAAACTTTGAAAAATCATCAGAAAATAATCCTAAGGAGAAAACACCCCTATCTTAGGAATGACTATTCTTGTGTTAAGAAGAAACTAGGAAAAATACAAGTTCTGTTGTTTGATATTTTTCAAATAACAAGTTAGTTATAAGTGTATTTTTGGCTTTAAACTTTAGAAAATCATAACTAAATAACCACTAAGTAACCCCTTGTGATTTTTGGCACAAAAGCATGTTATTACCCCTAGATACCAGCAAAAATAACTCTTTGTACATAACCCACACCTAGGTAAGAGTTGTAGTGCAAGGTAACCCCTCTGCCCGAACTTTTGTTATTTTTGTCTAGGGCATAATGTATTTATTTTTTACCTCAAATTTATAGGACATACTACAGTGACCAATATTAACCCACTGTACATTTTTCAGAATTTTTGAATATTTTTAATTCACTGTTGTAGTTCAAACCCACCTTAAAAGCATAAAAAGCAAAGAAAGAGAGGAATTAGTAGTGGAGATTAATGTTACCTTGACCAAATCAGCAAAACCCTTGAATACCTAATAGAACCTTTAAAGGGCAATCCAAGTCTTAATCCACTATGTTTGCCTCTAAGCAAAACCTCAAACCTAAATTTCTACGCATAAACCACTGAGAGTTTCTTATAACGAGGAAACCCTAAGTTATCAACTAACTTAGCTTTTTCTTCACTATGCATAATAGTTACTAAACTCTGCATATCATAGCATACATATATCTTATTCATTGCATTCGATAGATTGCAACCTCGCGGACGGAGAGTACATCCTCGTGCCAGAGCAAGGAGTTGCTCAGGAGGTAGCCTCGGATCCAGCACCAGAGCCTGTCCTCGAGGATCTGCCTGTCCCAGCTTCGGAAGGCAAGCCCCGGTTTTATGCATAACCGTTTATATATGCTATTTTACTGCACTTAATGTTTGTAGGCTTGTACTGTGCACTTAAGTATAGGAGTTGACTGAAACCCTAGTTGCATGACTCAGGATTCCTTTTGAGGTGGATACTAGTATGCTAGGTCGAGTAGCTGCTTGCTAATTAGGGATCTCGGTAGAAGTCGAGTGATTTTCTAGCACTCGCGCGAGGTCAGGAATTGGTTGTATCCACTTTGATAATAGAATAATGATAGTCTATGGACACAAATCCATGGGGATGCGTGGTCTACGAGATGAAATTGGAATAAGGATTAACGTGCGGATACTTATGTCAAGCGTTTGAACGTACTAAACACATACCGAGAAATATGGTAAATCGGTAAGCCTAGTATCTGAGTGAACCTGCCCGCAGACTTTACTCCTTACGCGAACTGAGACGTTGTCTCCCATTCCGGATATGGTGGGTACAAGTGCGGTCACTGCACGACGACAGTCGGGGTCAGTGAGACATTGTATGCCAAGGCGGTGAGCCCTGATCTGTTGCTAGAGAATCAATGGGGACGGTTGATGTGTGTGGGGACTGAGTGCCTCGCCATGTCGTGTGTTTAGGTTTACCTTGCAAGGATAAAAACTCGATTCGAATCATCTGCTTCTCGCAGCTAATGAGACTGCTTAATCCATTGTACTGCATTGAGTAATAAGCGGAAATGAGTTGACGTGGCAAAAGATGTTGATTGCTAAATGTTTGATACCATGTATGATTAGCTAGGTACACCTTCAGTCTTAAGAGAGTCACACTAAAACTTGAAAAAGCTAAAACTTGATTTTTAGACTCAGCTAGTGCTTTTGGCAACCAACCCCCCCTCAGCCAAACAGTTGCATGTCTAGAGGTAGAGGAGTAGACTCCTCACACTGGGTAAGTCTAGCTGAGTATTAGAAAACTCAGCCTTGCTTGTGGCATAATTTTTACAGGTTCTCTGGAGGACATGGTTGCTGGAGTGACTTGGCCGTCCACTTTGCCACCGGGTTGGACAGTCGAGTGGGACCCTACCTCGGCCGAGGAGGAGCATGAGGAGTGATGGGACAGGCTTCCCCATCCCTCCACTTATTTATCATTAGTTTTATTCCGCTGCATCTCGAACAATGATCGCTACTTTTGCTAAAACTCCGATGATGTTGTAATAAATTTAATACTTCTTAATGTATGGTCTTATGCTTTATTGTATTTGCTCTGTGCCTCACCTTCGAGTGAGTACATGGTACTTGATCCTGTTAGTGGCCTCGTCGGACTAGATTCGAGGGACTGACGTTTTATTCCTATTTAAGTGTGGTCTAGTCTCTAAGGTGGGACTTAGGCACTTAAGTTGGAATAATTCGGATGGTTCCGCCACACCACTCTGAGATACTGGATGTGGCACTAAGGGGTAGGTAGGACCCTCTATAGCAGACACAGTCTTTGGTGGGTTCTGTAGATGGGACGCCACCAGGACCGCTAGCTTCAAGGTGCTAGTCTCGCCCCCTTCGCCTAGTTCGGCAGGCTGGGCGGAGGGTCTCAGCAGCTGTCTTTTGAAGACGCCCTCGAGCACGGATGCCCAAGTTGATGCCCTCGTGGAGAGTTCATCTGCTGCCGAGTTGTCAGCCCAAGGAACATGTTGCAGTTCTAGGGCCGTGAAGTCCTTCTCTAGCTTCCTTACGTGGAGGAGGTAAGCTGCGAGCCTGGGCTCGTTGCAGCTACATTCCTCGCAGACTTGCTTGATGATCAGTTGGGAGTCCCCCTTCACGAGGAGCTATAGGATCCCCAGGGATAGGGTGGCCGACAAGCCGAAGATCAATGCTTCGTACTCTGCCATATTGTTGGTGACCTTGAACTCAAGGTGCACCATGTACTTCACTTGATCTTCGCTTGGGTCGATGAGGACCACCCCAGCCCCGCCAACTTGCTGACGGACAGATCCATCGAAGAAGAGCGTCTAGTGGGGCTCGGTGAAGACCGGACACCTGGGCTCCGCAGGTGTGGGTCCGAATCGGGATCCAGACCCCCAGGAGCACTCGGGGGAGGTGTCCACTCCACGATGAAGTCAGCCAGGACCTGGCTCTTGACGGCGTGATGAGGCTGGAAGTCTAGCTAGAACTCAGCGAGCTCCACGGCCCACTTGGCGATGTTGCCTGTGGCGTTAGAGTTGTGGAGGATGGCCCTTAATGGAAAGGAGGTCACCACCACGACCCTGTGTGTCTGGAAATAGTGGCACAGCTTCCTAGACGCAACTAGTACAGCATAGAGAAGCTTGTGTGTCTCAAGGTACCTGGCCTTTGCTTCATGGAGGACCTCGTTGATGTAGTAGACCAGCCTCTAAATGGTCTGGCCCCCTGTAGCTGGTCCCAAACCCTCAGGCTCTTGGCCCTCTTGTGCCGTCCTTTCGACGACCAGCACCATGCTCACCGCTTCTGCAGCCGCCGTGATGTATAAATACAATGGCTCCCCAGGTTCTGGAGCTACCAGTACTGGAAGGGACACCAGGTGCTGCTTCAACTCTAGGATGGCGAGGTCTGCCTCTTCGGTCCAAGAGAATGGACCAGACTTCCGCAGGAGCTTGAAGAAGGGTAGCGCCCTCTCAGCCAGCCTTGAAATAAAGCGGCTAAGGGCAGCTAATGACCCCGTAAGCTTCTGGACATCCTTGATACGGGCTGGAGGCCTCATCGCCTCAATTGCCCCCTGATCTTCTCTAGGTTTGCTTCAATGCCCCGGTGTGAAACCAGGAACCCCAGCAACTTCATAGCGGAGACACCAAAGATGCACTTGTCCGGGTTCAGCTTCGCCCGCAGCTTGTCAAAGACCAGGGTCAGGTCTTCCACCAGAGTCGACCCCCTCATAGTCTTGACCACGATGTCATCGACATATATCTCTACCCTGTCCCTAATCAGGTCCCCGAAGGTCTTACTCATCGCCCGTACAAATGTTGACAAGGCATTCTTCAGACCGTAGGGCATCACAACATAGCAGTAAAGCCCATCCACTGTTACAAAAGTGGTATGCTTCCTATCTTTCCTAGACATCTGGATTTGATGGAAACCAGAGTAAGCATCTAGAAAGGACAAGAGGTCGCACCGGAGGTAGAGTCCACGATTTGATCTATGCGTGGAAGTGGATACAGGTCCTTAGGACAGGCCTTATTCAGGCTGGTATAGTCGATGCACATCCGAAGCTTCTCGTTCGCCTTTGGAACGATGACTGGGTTGGCCAGCCACATTGGGTGATGGACCTCTTCGATGAAGCCAGCGTCAAGCAGCTTTCGGACCTCCTGACGAATGAAGTCCTGCCGCTCAACGGACTGACTTTGAGGCTTCTGACTCACCAGCTTGGCGTCAGGGTGGATCTTCAGATGGTGCTCAATCACCTCCCTAGGGATTCCAGGCATCTGCGACGGTTCCCATGCGAAAACGTTGACGTTTGCCCAGAGGAAGGCGATGAGCACGAGTTCCTGTTTCTCCCCTAGATTGCCCGCGATGCGGGTGGTCTGGGAGGAATCCACGCCGACCTAGATGGTCTTGACGGGTCCGTCGTCTGCTCTAGACGGCTGCACCTTTGGCACCTTGGCAGGCACCTTGGTACCAGAGGTCGTGGGGTTCTTCCCTTCGTCGTCCGGGCGAGCAGCTTCTGCTGCCAGGGCGTGCAGCTTCTCGACCGCCATCACCGCAACGACGCGGTCGCCCCGCATGATGAGGACCCCAGCAGGGGATGGCATCTTGAGGACCAAATACCCGTAATGGGCAATGGCCATGAACCAGTATAGGGCCGGCCTGCCAATGATGGCATTGAAGGGGAGGTTAACCTCTGCAACGTCGAACTGGACGTTCTCTGTGTGGATGTTTTTCCTTGGTCCTGAATGTTACCGGGAGGGTGATGCTCCCTAGGGGATATATCGGTTGTGGGCCCACTCCGGAGAATGGACGAGAGGGTCCTAGTCAGGACCCCGGGATCTACAGCTGCTTAAATGCAGCGTGGCTGATGACGTTGAGCCCTGCCCCGCCGTCAATCAGCACATGGTGCAGCCGCATGTTGGCGATGACAGGGGCGGTGATGAGCGGTAGTATACCGGCCCCTGCCATATTGTCAGGGCAGTCGGATTCCCCGAAGGAGATAGTGGTGCTCCTCCACCGCTAATGTGGAGCAGCCTTCAGGACCCCTGGGACCACCGAAAGGACCTCTCGACGCAGGGACTTGACGTTCCTATGGGAGGTGAGCTCCTAGCTCCCGCCGTACATGACGTACAACTTCTTGCGGCGGTCGCTCTCACCACCGGAGTCGGAGTATCCACTGAAAACGTCCTTCAGGACCCCCTCAGGTGACTGATACCCAAGGTCCCGTTCTGCCGCGGCCACGTCACCGTCATCAACCTTTTCCTTGCCAGGCCAGCGACGAGGTGGGGAACCATCCTTGGAGGTCTACTCGCACCGCTCGCTGATGCGCTTTGCAAGCTTGATGATCTCGCGGCACTCTGAGGCGCTGTGGCAACTGTTGGGGTGCACAGGGCATGAGCCGTTGTTGCCTCCCTGTGGCTATGGGCGCTTGTTGCGCTTGCTCCGGCCCTCAGTCGCAGTTGCAACGACCAGAGCAGCAGACTGCGGCCTCTCGTGGCTGCGGTTCTTATTCTTTTTCTTTTTGCCGTCCTGGGTGACGGCACCCGGGCCACCCATCTGGGCAACCCCGGTCTGTGGTGCCAAGTGCCATGCACGGCCCCCGGCAGCTCTGGCACACTTGTCAGCCAGAGCGAAGAGCGTGGTGACAGTTTCCACGTCATACGTGGCCAACTTCTCCAGCATCTTCTCATCATGTACTCCCTACCGGAAAGCGACGATGATGGAAGCATCGGAGATACGAGGTATAGTTTCTCGTACCTTAGTGAAGCGGGAGATGAAAGCCCGGAGAGTTTCACCGGGTTCCTGCCTCACTGCATGGAGGTGAGCCTCCACGCCATGCTACTGATAAACACAGGCGAAGTTCGCTGTGAACCGCGCACAGAGCTCTTCCCAGGAGTAGATCGATCCTGGGGCGAGGTTCATGAGCCAGGTCCGGGCTGGCTCAGACAAGGCTACATGGAAGTATGTTGCCATTACAATAGTGTCTCCACCTGCTGCCGTAATGGCGGTGATGAAAGTCGCCTAGAGGGGGGTGAATAGGCAGAATCTGAAAATTATAAACTCAAGCACACACTACAAGCTGGGGTTAGCGTTAGAATTAAATCCGAGTCCGAAAGAGAGGGTGAAAACAAATCACAAGCAAATGAAGAGAGTGACGCGGTGATTTGTTTTACCGAGGTTCGGTTCTTGCAAACCTACTCCCCGTTGAGGTGGTCACAAAGACCGGGTCTCTTTCAACCCTTTCCCACTCTCAAACGGTCACCTAGACCGAGTGAGCTTTTCTCCTTAATCAACGGGTCACTTAGACCCCTCACAAGGACCACCACAACTTGGTGTCTCTTACGTTGATTACAAGTGTCTTGAGAACAAGAAAGAGGAAGAAGAAAAGCGATCCAAGCGACAAAAACTCAAATGAACACAAATATCTCTCTCTCACTAGTCACTAAATGTTTGGAGTGATCTTTGGACTTGGGAGAGGATTTGATCTCTTGTTTGTGTCTTGGAGTGAAGTCTAGAGCTCTTGTATTGAATGCAATGGCTGAAAACTTGGATGCCTTGAATGTGTGGTGGTTGGGGGTATTTATAGCCCCACCCACCAAAATGGCCGTTGGGGAGGCTGTCTGTCGATGGGCGCACCGGATAGTCCGGTGCGCCACTGGACACTGTCCGGTGCGCCAGCCACATCACCCAACCGTTAGGGTTCGACCATTGGAGCTTCTGACAGCTGGGCCACCGGACAGTCCGATGGTGCACCGGAACATCACTGTTCACTGTCTGGTGCGCCTTCTGGCGCCTGCTCTGACTCTGCGCGCGCAGTCCGCACTGTTCACTGTTCACTGTTCATTTTGCAGTCGACCGTTGACGCTGTAGCCGTTGCTCCCGCTGGTACACTGGACAGTCCGGTGCTACACCGGACAGTCCGGTGAATTATAGCGGGGAGCGATTTCTAGAAAACCGAAGGTGGCAAGTTCGGAGTTGATCTCCCTGGTGCACCGGACACTGTCCGGTGGCACACCGGACAGTCCGGTGCGCCAGACCAGGGTAGCTTTCGGTTGTCTTTGCTCCTTTAATTTGAACCCTTTCTTTTGACTTTGTATTGGTTTGTTGTGAACCTTTGGCACCTGTGGAACATATATTCTAGAGCAAACTAGTTAGTCCAATTTGTGTTGGGCAATTCAACCACCAAAATCATTTAGGAAAAGGTTTGACCCTATTTCCCTTTCAATCTCGCCCTTTTTGGTGATTGATGCCAACACAAACCAAAGCAAATATAAAAGTGCAGAATTGAACTAGTTTGCATAAGGTAAGTGCAAAGGTTGCTTGGAATTAAACCAATTTAAAATTTCATAAGATATGCATGGATTGCTTTCTTCTATTTTAACATTTTGGACCACGCTTGCACCACTAGTTTTGTTTTTGCAAATTCTTTGGAAAATTCTTTTCAAAATCCTTTTGCAAATAGTCAAAGGTATATGAATAAGATTGAAAGACGCATTATCAAGATTTGAAATTTTCTCCCTCTGTTTCAAATGCTTTTCCTTTGACTAAAAAAACTCCCCCTTAATGAAATTCTCCTCTTAGTGTTCAAGAGGGTTTTACCAATTGAGATAGAATTTCTTAGAGGAATACTAATTTCAAAGATACCAATTGAAAAACATTTTAAAACTTAAACTTGTTTCGAAAAATTTTGAAATCGGCGTGGTGGTGCAGTCGAAATCGACGTGGTGGTGCGGTCCTTTTGCTTTGGGCTAATACTTTCTCCCCCTTTAGCATGAATCGCCAAAAACGGATACTTGTGAGTGAAATATGAGCCCTTAGTAAACTTTTCTCCCCCTTTGGCAAACAATATATGAGTGAAAGATTATACCAATGTGGAGAGATGGCGGAATACCGGCAAAGAGTAGATAATACCGATGGAGTTGAGTGGAAGCGTCGTCTTTGCCGAATACTCCATTTCCCTTTCAATTCTATGACTAAGCATGAGAATACACTTGAAAACACATTAGTCATAGACATAAAAGAGATATGATCAAAGGTATATGAATGAGCAATGTGTGCAAAGTATCAATCAAAGTTCTGAGAATCAAGAATGTTTAACTCATTCCTAAGTTTGGTAAAGGTTTTCTCATCTAGTGGCTTGGTAAAGATATCGACTAATTGTTCTTTGTTGTTAATATAGGCTATCTCGATATCCCCCCTTTGTTGGTGATCTCTCAAAAAGTGATACCGAATGGCTATGTGATTAGTGCGGCTGTGTTCAACGAGATTATCCGTCATGCGGATTGCACTCTCATTATCACATAGGAGAGGGACTTTGCTAAGTTTGTAGCCATAGTCCCTGAGGGTTTGCCTCATCCAAAGTAATTGCACGCAACAATGGCCTACGACAATATACTCGGCTTTGGCGGTAGAAAGAGCTACTGAGTTTTCTTTCTTTGAAGCCCAAGAAACCAGGGATCTCCCCAGAAACTGACAAGTCCTTGATGTGCTCTTCCTATCAATTTTACACCCTGCTGAGAGCACCTAGAGGGGGGTGAATAGGTGATCCTGAATAAATCAAATACTAATAGCCACAAAACTTGGTTAAGTGTTAGTACGGCTAAGTAATGAGCTCTTGCGAACACACAAGTAATCACAGAAAAGCAATCACAAGAGACATATGAGTTTATCCCATAGTTCGGCCAAGTAACACTTGCCTACTTCCACGTTGTGGCGTCCCAATGGACGAGGGTTGCACTCAACCCCTTTCAAGTGATCCAATGATCAACTTGAATACCACGGTGTTCTTCTTTCTTAGACTTTCTCCTGTTTGCGAGGAATCTCCACAACTTGGAGCCTCTCGCCCTTATAATTGATGATCACAAAGAAGCACGAAAGTAAGGGAGGAGAGAGCAACACACACAAGACTCAAAACGAGAGCACAATCACGCACACAAGTCACAACTTGAGCTCAAAACACAACGCAAGGAGTTCTCAACTCAAATGGAGCTCAAGTCACTATCTCAAAGAATCAAATGCGTGAGAATGGAGTCTTGGAGTCTTAGGATCTTTCTTATTAGCTTGGGTGACTCCTCCATACGCCTAGGGGTCCCTTTTATAGCCCCAAGGCAGCTAGGAGCCGTTGGAGATCAACAAGGAAGGTCATTCTTGCCTTCTGTCGGGTGGCGCACAGGACAGTCCGGTGTGCCACCGGACAGTCACTGTAGACGGTCCGGTGCGGATCTCCTTCCTTTTCTGGCGCAGACGACCGTTGCACCTCGGCGTCGGTTGGCGCACCGGATAGTCTGGTGCCCCCTTCCGACCGTTGGTGCGGGCCACGTGTCGCTCGCCGATTTCGCTGCCGACCGTTGCGCAGTCGACCGTTGGCTCACCGGACAGTCCGGTGCACCACCGGACAGTCCGGTGAATTTTAGCCGTACGCTGTTGAACTTTTCCTGAGAGCGACGACTTCGCCGCGGACGACTCACCGGACAGTTCGGTGCACCACCGGAAAGTCCGGTGAATTATAGCCGTACGCCGCCGTCGAGTCCCGAGAGCGGCCGGTTCACCTTGGACTTGTCTGGCGCACCGAACACTGTCCGGTGCACCACCGGACAGTCCAGTGCACCCAAACCGAGCAGCAGTTGGCTGTACACAGCCAACTCTTTTCCAATCTATTTTCTCCTGTTTCTAGCACTTAGACACAATACATTAGTACCCAAATCAATGTACTAAGTCTAGAAACGTACCTTGTTACATGATTTGCACTTCTTCAATCTTTGGCACAATTTAACACTTAGAGAATATGTGTTGGGAACTTAATCACCAAAACACTTTAGAAATGGCCCAAGGGTACATTTCCCTTTCAATCTCCCCCTTTTTGGTGATTTATGCCAACACATCCAAAAGCAACCAAAAGAAGTGCAATATCAATGCAAAAGAGAACCAAATTGTTTTTGACTCTAATTTGGCATATTTGGATCATACTTTGCCACCACTTGGTTTGTTTTTGCGAATCAAATTCATTTTCCTATCTCTACAACAAACTCACTTGTTTGGGCACAAAGAGAGATAATCCAAGAGTAAAATTGATTAAAAGCCAAAAACTCCCCCTTTTCCCATAGGCATAAATTCTCCCCACAAGAGACTAAATTTTGCAATAAGAGTGTTTTGGACAAATCAAAAAGTTCTAACTCTACTCTTTTCGAAATTTCACAAGTGGTAGCTGATCCATTTGCTTTGGCCTTAATTTCTCCCCCTTTAGCATTAAGCACCAAAACGGGATCATTCTTGGCCCTTTAACCCCATTGCCTCACCAAAATTGTCATTTAAGTGCAAAAAGGCAATAAGAGCATAGATATGAACTTGGAGTTATTACCGGAGTGCAGTGGAAGTCTTTGGATGGTCCAAGTTCACCTTTCCCTTTCAATTCACTTTTAAGACTAAATCAAGTAAACTCTAACACAAAGGTTAGTCTCAAAGGGTCAAGTTGTAGCATGCCTCCCCCTAAATAAGTGCATCACTTGCAAATGGACTTGAGGTTCGGGGATCATATGTACAACTTGAGCACCACAGATGAACAAAAATAGATGGAAATGCATAAATTAACATGATCAAAGGCATAAAACACATGTATGCTATAGATCAATCCAAGTTACGCAAATCTAAGACATTTAGCTCACTACGCAACCTGCAAAACCTTTTCTCATCTAAAGGCTTGGTGAAGATATCGGCAAGCTGGTTCTCGGTGTTAATATAGTACACCTCGATATCCCCCTTTTGCTGGTGGTCTCTCAAGAAGTGATGCCGGATGTCTATGTGCTTAGTGCGGCTGTGTTCAACAGGATTATCCGTCATGCGGATTGCACTCTCATTGTCACATAGGAGTGGGACTTTGCTCAGATTGTAGCCAAAGTCCCGGAGGGTTTGCCTCATCCAAAGTAGTTGCACGCAACACTGTCCTGCGGCAACATACTCGACCTCAGCGGTGGATAGGGCAATGAAAGTTTGTTTCTTTGAGCTCCACGACACTAGGGACCTTCCTAGGAATTGGCACGTCCCTGATGTACTCTTCCTATCAACCTTGCACCCGGCATAATCGGAGTCTAAATATCCAATCAAGTCAAAGGTAGACCCCTTTGGATACCAGATCCCGAAGCAAGGCGTAGCAACTAAATATCTAAGAATCCGCTTAACGGCCACAAGGTGACACTCCCTTGGGTCGGATTGAAATCTAGCACACATGCATACGCTAAGCATAATATCCGGTCTACTAGCACATAAATAAAGCAAGGAACCTATCATAGACCGATATGCCTTTTGATCAACGGACTTACCTCCTTTGTTGAGGTCGACATGTCCGTCGTTTCCCATTGGTGTCTTTGCGGGCTTGGCGTCCTTCATCCTGAACCACTTGAGCAGGTCTTGCATGTACTTCGTTTGGGAGATGAAGGTGTCGTCCTTGAGTTGCTTCACTTAGAACCCAAGGAAGTAGTTCAACTCGCCCATCATCGACATCTCAAACTTTTGAGTCATCACCCTGCTAAACTCCTCACAAGACTTTTGGTTAGTAGAACCAAATATTATGTCATCGACATAAATTTGGCACACAAAAAGATCACCATCACAAGTCTTAGTGAAAAGAGTGGGATCGACTTTCCCAACCTTGAAAGCGTTAGCAATTAAGAAATCTCTAAGGCATTCATACCATGCTCTTAGGGCTTGCTTAAGTCCATAGAGCATCTTAGAGAGCTTACACACATGGTCGGGGTACCTTTCATCCTCAAAGCCAGGGGGTTGTTCCACGTATACCTCCTCCTTGATTGGCCCGTTGAGGAAAGCGCTCTTCACATCCATTTGGAACAACCTGAAAGAGTGGTGAGCGGCATAGGCTAATAGAATGCGAATAGACTCTAGCCTAGCCACAGGAGCAAAAGTCTCCTCGAAATCCAAACCTGCGACTTGGGCATAACCTTTTGCCACAAGTCGAGCCTTGTTCCTTGTCACCACCTCGTGCTCGTCCTGTTTGTTGCGGAACACCCACTTGGTTCCCACAACATTTTGCTTGGGACGTGGCACTAGGCTCCAAACTTCATTCCTCTTGAAGTTGTTGAGCTCTTCGTGCATGGCCAGCACCCAGTCCGGATCTTGCAAGGCCTCTTCTACCCTGAAAGGCTCAATAGAAGAGACAAACGAGTAATGCTCACAAAAGTTAGTTAATCTTGAGCGAGTAGTTACTCCCTTGCTTATATCGCCTAGAATCTGGTCTACAGGATGATTCCTTTGAATCGTCGCTCGAACTTGAGTTGGAGGGGCTCGTGGTGCTTCTTCCTCCATAGCCGGTTCTTCTTGTGCTCCCCCTTGATCACGCGCCTCTTCTTGAGGAACCTGTTCATCATCTTGAGTTAGGGGATGCACCATCGTTGAGGAAGAAGGTTGATCTTGCTCTTATTGTACCTATGGTTGCACATCACCTATCGCCATAGTGTGTATTGCGGCCATTGGAACATCATCTTCATCTACATCATCAAGATCAACTTGCTCTCGGTTAGAAGTTCATACAAGGTCTTCTTGAGGAGGCGATGAAGGTAAACCCAGTTTATGGCGTGGCAAGCTGTATTCACAGCCTCCGGCCAAAACCGCTCGGGTGTCTTGAATTCTCCAAGCATCGTCCTTGCCATGTCGATAAGCGTCCTATTCTTCCTCTCTACCACACCGTTTTGTTGTGGTGTGTAGGGAGCGGAGAACTCGTGCTTGATTCCTTCCTCCTCAAGGTACTCCTCCACTTGTAAGTTCTTGAACTCATACCCATTGTCGCTTCTTATCATTTTCACCTTGAGCTCAAATTCGTTTTGAGCTCTCCTTAGAAAGCGCTTTAGGGTCCCTTGGGTTTCTGATTTATCTTGCAAAAAGAATACCCAAGTGAAGCGAGAAAAATCATCAACAATAACAAGACCATACTTACTTCCCCCGATGCTGAGGTAGGCGACGGGTCTGAAGAGGTCCATATGAAGTAGCTCCAGAGGTCTTGATGTGGTCATCACATTCTTGGTGTGATGAGTGCTTCCCACCTATTTACCTGCTTGACAAGCTACACAAGGTCTATCTTTTTCGAAAAATACATTGGTTAGTCCTAACACATGTTCTCCCTTTAGAAGTTTATGAAGGTTCTTCATCCCAACATGTGCTAGACGGTGATGCCACAGCCAGCCCATGCTACTCTTAGCAATTAAGCATGCATCTAGATCGGCCTCCTCTTTCGAAAAATCAACTAAGTAGAGTTTGCCATCTAGTACACCCTTAAAAGCTAATGAACCATCACTCCTTCTAAAGATAGACACATCTACATTGGTAAATAGACAATTATAACCCATATTACATAGTTGACTGACAGACAATAAGTTGTACCCGAGCGATTCAACTAAGAACACATTGGATATGGAATGCTCGGATGAAATGGCTATCTTTCTTAGTCCTTTAACCTTGCCTTGGTTCCCATATCCAAAGATGATCGAGTCCTAGGAATCCTTGTTCTTGACATAGGAGGTGAACATCTTCTTCTCCCCCGTCATGTGGTTTGTGCATCCGCTGTCAATAATCCAGCTTAAGCCCCCGGATGCATAAACCTGCAAGGCAATTTACACTTGGGTTTTAGGTACCCAACTTTTGTTGGGTCCTACGAGGTTATTTACAATAGCCTTTGGGGCCCAAATGCAAGTCTTGACTCCCTTGCATTTGACCCCCAACTTCCTAGCAACCACTTTTTTATTTTTACATGTGAGTACAAAAGTAGTGTTGCACGCATGGAAAACAGTAGCGGATTCATTACACATTTTCCTAGGTACATGATGCAAAACATGATTTTTCCTAGGCATATTTCTACCATGCACAAAAGTAGAGCTTGAAGCAATCATAGCATGTGAATCATAAGCATCATAACTCCTATTATAATGAGCATTCCTAGAAAATTTTCTATCATAAATGAAAGCATGATTCCTTTGAATGCTACTAGCCATAGGGGCCTTCCCTTTCTCCTTGTTGGAAATGGGAGCCCTTTGGCTTGTTAAGTTCTTGGCTTCCTTTCGAAAGCCAAGCCCATCCTTAATTGAGGGGTGTCTACCAACAGTGTAGGCATCCCTAGCAAATTTTAATTTATCAAAGTCACTTTTGCAAGTCTTAAGTTGGGCATTAAGACTTTCCACTTCACCATTTAATTTGGTAATAGAAGTAAGGTGTTCAACACATGCATCAACATCAAAATCCATACACCTATTACAAATGACAACATGCTCTATACAAGAACTAGATTTATTAACTCCTTCTAGCTTAGTAGTTAATTCATCATTTAAGCTCTTTAGACTAGAAACAATTTCATTGCTTGCAGACAACTCAGAGGATAGAATTTCATTCCTTTTAGTTTCTAGATCAAGAGACTTTTGTACACTAACAAGTTTATCATGTTCTTCATATAATATGTCTTCTTGCTTCTCTAACAATCTATCTTTTTTATTTAAAGCATCAATTAGTTCATTAATCTTTTCTATTTTAGCTCTATCTAATCCTTTAAATAGACTAGAGTAATCTACTTCATCATCACTAGAATCATCATTGCTTGAAGTAGTATACTTAGGGGTTTCTCGAGCGCTTACCTTTTTCTCCTTTGCCATGAGGCAAGTATGGCGCTCGTTGGGGAAGAGTGACGATTTGTTGAAGGCTGAGGCAGCAAGTCCTTCGTTGTCGGAGTCGGAAGAAGAGCAGTCTGAATCCCATTCTTTGCCAAGGTGCGCCTCACCCTTTGCCTTCTTGTAGGCCTTCTTCTTCTCCCTCTTCTCGCTCTTTTCTTGTTCCTGGTCATTAGCATTATCGAGACAATTTGCTATAAAGTGACTAGTCTTACCGCACTAGAAGCAGGAGCGCTTTCCCCTTGTTTTGTTCTTGTTGGGGTACTCCTTGCATCCTTTAAGGGCAGTCTTGAAGCGCTTGATGATGAGGGCCATCTCATCTTCGTTTAGCCCGGAAGCCTCAACTTGTGCCACCTTGCTAGGTAGCGCCTCCTTGCTGCTTGTTGCCTTGAGCACAACGGGCTGCGACTCGTAGATGGGCATTGGGCCGTTTAATGCATCATCAACATATCTTGCTTCCTTGAACATCATACGCCCGCTCATAAACTTTCCGAATATCTCCTCGGGCGTCATCTTTGTGTACCTGGGATTTTCACGGATGAGGTTCACAAGATGAGGGTCAATAACAGTAAAAGACCTGAGCATAAGTCGGACGACGTCGTGGTCCGTCCATCTTGTGCTTCCATAGCTCCTGATCTTGTTGACCAGGGTCTTGAGCCTGTTGTACGTTTGTGTTGGCTCCTCTCCCCTGATCATTGCAAACCTCCCCAGCTCGCCTTCCACCAACTCTATTTTGGTGATCATGGTGGCGTCGTTTCCCTCATGTGATATTTTGAGGGTATCCCAAATTTGCTTGGCGTTGTCCAAGCCTCTCACCTTGTTGTATTCGTCCCTGCACAAGGATGATAGCAAAACAGTGGTAGCTTGCGCATTCTTACGAATTTGCTCATTAATAAATACAGGGTTATCCAAACTATCGAATTGCATTCCATTTTCAACTATCTCCCAAATACTAGGATGGAGAGAGAAAAGGTGACTACGCATTTTGTGACTCCAAAAAAAGTAGTCTTCTCCATCAAAGTGTGGAGGTTTCCCAAGAGGGATAGATAGCAAACGAGCATTAGAGTTGAATGGAATGCGAGAATAATCAAATGAAAAATTTGAGTTAATCGGTTTCTTTTTCTCGTCGTCGTCGTCTCTTGGTGAAGAAGAAGATTCGTCGCTGTCGTAGTAGACGATCTTCTTGATGCGTCTCTTCTTCTTCCCGTCCTTCTTCTTGTGACTCGAGCCAGAGTCAGTGGGCTTGTCGTCCCTTGGCTCATTGAAGATGGACTCCTTCTCCTTATCGTTGACCACCATCCCCTTTTCCTTAGGATCCATCTCTTCGGGCGATTAGTCCCTTATGTGAAGAGAACGGCTTTGATACCAATTGAGAGCACCTAGAGGGGGGTGAATAGGTGATCCTGAATAAATCAAATACTAATAGCTACAAAACTTGGTTAAGTGTTAGTATGGCTAAGTAGCAAGCTCTTGCGAACACACAAGTAATCACAGAAAAGCAATCACAAGAGACACGCGAGTTTATCCCATGGTTCGGCCAAGTAACACTTGCCTACTTCCACGTTGTGGTGTCCCAATGGACGAGGGTTGCACTCAACCCCTTTCAAGTGATCCAATGATCAACTTGAATACCATGGTGTTCTTCTTTCTTAGACTTTCTCCCGTTTGTGAGGAATCTCCACAACTTGGAGCCTCTCGCCCTTACAATTGATGATCACAAAGAAGCACAGAAGTAAGGGAGGTGAGAGCAACACACACAAGACTCAAAACGAGAGCACAATCACGCACACAAGTCACAACTCAAGCTCAAAACACAACGCAAGGAGTTCTCAACTCAAATGAAGCTCAAGTCACTATCTCAAAGAATCGAATGCGTGAGAATGGAGTCTTGGAGTCTTAGGATCTCTCTTATTAGCTTGGGTGACTCCTCCATGCGCCTAGGGGTCCCTTTTATAGCCCTAAGGCAGCTAGGAGCCATTGGAGATCAACAAGGAAAGCCATTCTTGCCTTCTGTTGGGTGGCGCACCGGACAATCCAGTGTGCCATCGGATAGTCACTGTAGACGGTCCGGTGCGGATCTCCTTCCTTTTCTGGCGCAGACGACCATTGCACCTCGGCGTCGGTTGGTGCACCGGACACTGTCCGGTGCACACCGGACAATCCGGTGCACACCGGACAATCCGGTGCCCCCTTCCGACCGTTGGTGCGAGCCACGTGTCGCTCGCCGATTTCGCTGTCGACCGTTGCGCAGTCGACCGTTGGCTCACCGGACAGTTTGGTGAATTTTAGCCGTACGCCGTTGAACTTTTCCTGAGAGCGACGACTTCGCCGCGGACGACTCACCGGACAGTCCGATGCACCACCGGACAGTCTGGTGAATTATAGCCGTACGCCGCCGTCGAGTCCCAAGAGCGGCCGGTTCACCTTGGACTTGTCTGGCGCACCGGACACTGTCCGGTGCACCCAAACCGAGCAGCAGTTGGTTGTAACTCTTTTCCAATCTATTTTCTCCTGTTTCTAGCACTTAGACACAATACATTAGTACCCAAATCAATATACTAAGTCTAGAAATGTACCTTGTTACATGATTTGCACTTCTTCAATCTTTGGCACAATTTAACACTTAGAGAATATGTGTTGGGCACTTAATCACCAAAACACTTTAGAAATTGCCCAAGGGCACATTTCCCTTTCACCTGCCCAATCAGCATCTGAATATCCTAATAAATCAAAAGAGGATCCCTTAGGGTACCAAAGGCCAAACTTTGGAGTATAAACTAAATATCTCAAGATTCTCTTCACGGCCCTAAGGTGAACTTCCTTAGGATCGGCTTGGAACCTTGCACACATGCATACGGAAAGCATAATATTCGGTCGAGATGCACATAAATAGAGTAAAGATCCTATCATCAACCGGTATACCTTTTGATCTATGGATTTACCTCCCGTGTCGAGGTCGAGATGTCCATTAGTTCCCTTGGGTGTCTTGATGGGCTTGGCATCCTTCATTCCAAACTTGTTAAGAATGTCTTGAATATACTTCGTTTGGCTGATGAAGGTGCCCTCTTGGAGTTCCTAGACTTGAAATCCTAGAAAATACTTCAACTCCCCCATCATAGACATCTCGAATTTTTGAACCATGATCCTACTAAATTCTTCACATGTAGATTTGTTAGTAGACCCAAATATGATATCATCAACATAAATTTGGCATACAAACAAGTCTTTTGCAATAGTTTTAGTAAAGAGAGTAGGATCGGCTTTACTGACTTTGAAGCCATTAGTGATAAGGAAATCTTGAAGGCATTCATACCATGCTCTTGGGGCTTGCTTGAGCCCATAAAGCGCCTTTGAGAGTTTGTAAACATGGTTAGGGTACTCACTATCTTCAAAGTCGGGAGGTTGCTCAACATAGACCTCTTCCTTGATTGGTCCATTGAGGAAGGCACTCTTTACGTCCATTTGATAAAGCTTAAAGCCATGGTAAGTAGCATAGGCAAGTAATATACGAATTGACTCAAGCCTAGCTACGGGTGCATAGGTTTCACCAAAATCCAAACCTTCGACTTGTGAATAACCCTTGGCCACAAGTCGTGCTTTGTTCCTTGTCACCACACCATGCTCATCTTGCTTGTTGCGGAACACCCACTTGGTTCCTACAACATTTTGATTAGGACGTGGAACTAAATGCCACACCTCATTCCTCGTGAAGTTGTTGAGCTCCTCTTGCATCGCCAGCACCCAATCTGAATCTTTAAGTGCATCCTCTACCCTGTGTGGCTCAATAGAGGAAACAAAAGAGTAATGTTCACAACAATGAGCGACTCGAGATCGAGTGCTTACCCCCTTATGAATATCGCCGAGGATGGTGTTCATGGGGTGATCTCTTTGAATCGCCTGGTGGACTCTTGGGTGTGGCGGCCTTTGACCCTGTTCATCTTCCTTGTCTTGATCATTATCATCTCCCCCTTGATCATTGCCCTCCTCTTGAGGTGGCTCATCTTCTTGATCTTATTCTTCATCATCTTGAGTCTGTTCCTCATCTTGAGTTGGTGGAGATGCTTGTATGGAAGATGATGGTTGATCTTGTGCTTGTGTTGGCTCCTCAGATTCCTTAGGACACACATCCCCAATGGACATGTTCCTCAGTGCGACGCACGGAGCCTCTTCATCATCTAGCTCATCAAGATCAACTTGCTCTACTTGAGAGCCGTTAGTCTCATCAAACACAATGTCACAAGAAACTTCAACTAGTCCAGTGGACTTGTTAAAGACTCTATATGCCCTTGTGTTTGAATCATATCCTAGTAAAAAGCCTTCTACAGCCTTAGGAGCAAATTTAGATTTTCTACCTCTTTTAACAAGAATAAAACATTTGCTACCAAATACTCTAAAATATGAAACATTGGGCTTTTTACCGGTGAGAAGTTCATAAGATGTCTTGTTGAGGATTCGGTGTAGATATAGCCAGTTGATGGAGTAGCAAGCGGTGTTAATCGCCTCGGCCCAAAACCGGTCTGGTGTCTTGTACTCATCAAGCAAGGTCCTCGCCATGGCCAGTAGAGTTCTATTCTTCCTCTCCACTACACCATTTTGTTGTGGCGTGTAGGGAGAAGAGAACTCATGCTTGATGCCCTCCTCCTCAAGGAAGCCTTCAATTTGAGAGTTCTTGAACTCCGTTCCATTGTCGCTTCTAATCTTTTTGATCCTTAAGCTGAACTCATTTTGAGCTCGTCTCAAGAATCCCTTTAAGGTCTCTTGGGTTTGTGATTTTTCCTAAAAAAGAACACCCAAGTGAAGCGAGAATAGTCATCCACAATTACTAGACAATGCTTACTCCCGCCAATGCTTATGTAAGCTATCGGGCCGAATAAATCCATGTGGAGTAGCTCAAGCGGCCTATCGGTCGTCATGATGTTCTTGTGTGGATGGTGGGCACCAATTTGCTTTCCTTCTTGACATGCGCTACAAATCCTGTCTTTCTCAAAATGAACATTGGTTAGTCCCAAAATGTGTTCTCCCTTTAGAAGCTTGTGAAGATTCTTCATCCCAACATGGGCTAGTCGGCGATGCCAGAGCCAACCCATATTAGTCTTAGCAATTAAGCAAGTGTCGAGTTCAGCTCTATTGAAATAAACTAAGTATAGCTAACCCTCTAACACTCCCTTAAATGCTACTAAATCATCACTTCTTCTAAAGATAGTAACACCTAAATCTGTAAAAAGACAGTTGTAACCCATTTTGCATAATTGAGAAATTGAAAGCAAATTGTAATCTAATGAATCTACAAGAAAAACATTGGAAATAGAATGGTCAGGTGATATAGCAATTTTACCAAGTCCTTTGACCAAACCTTGATTTCCATCCCCGAATGTGATAGCTCTTTAGGGATCTTGGTTTTTCTCATAGGAGGAGAACATCTTTTTCTCCCTAGTTATATGGTTTGTGCACCCGCTATCAATGATCCAACTTGAGCCCCCGAATGCATAAACCTACAAAACAAGTTTATGCCTTGTTCTTAGGTACCCAAACGGTCTTGGGTCCTTTCACATTAGAAACAAGCACCTTGGGTACCCAAACACATGTCTTTGATCCCTTGTGTTTGTCCCCAACATATTTGGCAACTACTTTGCCTGATTTGTTAGTTAAAACATAAGATGCATCAAAAGTCTTAAATGAAATAATTGGCTCATTTGATGCAATAGGAGTTTTCTTAGGCAATTTAGCATGAGTGGATTGCCTAGAACTAGATGCCTCACTCTTATACATAAAAGCATGATGAGAGCCAGAGTGAAACTTCCTAGAATGAATTCTCCTAATTTTGTGTTCGGGATAACCAGCAGGATATAGAATGTAACCCTCGTTATCCTGAACCATAGGAGCTTTGCCCTTAACAAAGTTAGACAATTTCTTAGGGGCACTAAGTTTAACATTGCCTCCCTGTTGGAAGCCAATGCCATCCTTAATGCTAGGGCGTCTCCCATTATAGAGCATGCTTCTAGCAAATTTAAATTTTTCATTTTCTAAGTCATGCTCATTAATTTTAGCACTAAGTTGAGCTATGTGATCATTTTGTTGTTTAATTAAAGCTAGGTGATCATGGATAGCATCAACATTAATGTCTCTACATCTAGTGCAAATGGAAACATGATCAACAGTAGATGTAGAGGATTTGCATGCATTTAATTCATCAATCTTAGCATGTAACATGGCATTCTCATTTCTAAGATTGGAAATAGAAACATTGCAAACATTTAAATCTTTAGCCTTAACAATTAATTTTTCATTCTCAATCTTAAGGCTAGAAAGTGATTCATTCAACTTGTCAATTTTAGAAATCAAACTAGCATTATCATTTTTGAGGTTGACAAGAGAATCATAACAAACAAATGACTTCTCAACCTTAGCAATCAAATTAGCATTCTCAATTCTAAGGTTAGAAATAGTGTCATGGCAAGTGCTAAGCTCACTAGTTAATTTTTCACATTTTTCTATCTCCTAAGCATAAGCATTTTTAACCTTAACATGCTTTTTGTTTTCCTTAATAAGGAAGTCCTCTTGGCTATCCAAGAGTTCATCCTTCTCATGAATAGCACTAATTAATTCATTCAATTTTTCCTTTTGTTGCATGTTTAGGTTGGCAAAAAGAGCAAACAAATTTTCTTCATCATCACTAGAGTTATCCTCATCACTAGACGTTGCATATTTGGTGGAGGCTCTAGATTTTACCTTCTTTTTGCTGTCCCTTGCCATGAGACACTTGTGGCCGACGTTGGGGAAGAGGAGGCCTTTGTTGATGGCGATGTTGGCGGCGTCCTCGTCGGAGGAGGAGTCGGTGGAGCTCTCATCAGAGTCCCATTCCTGACACACGAGGGCATCGCCGCCCTTCTTCTTGTAGTACTTCTTCTTTTCCTTCCTCCTTCCCTTCTTGTCGTCGCCCCTGTCACTATCACTAGATAATGGACATTTAGCAATGAAATGACCGAGCTTACCGCACTTGTAGCAAACTTTCTTGGAGCGGGGCTTGTAATCCTTCCCCCTCCTTTGCTTGAGGATTTGGTGGAAGCTCTTGATGATGAGCGCCATCTCCTCATTGTCGAGCTTGGAGGCGTCAATGGGGAGCCTACTTGATGTAGACTCTTCTTTCTTCTCCTCCGTTGCTTTGAAGGCAACGGGTTGCACCTCGGGTGTTGAGGTGGTGCCTCGCTCGATGATTTGTTTGGAGCCTTTTATCATCAATTCAAAGCTCACAAACTTTCCTATCACTTCCTCGGGAGACATTAGCTTGTATCTAGGATCACCACGAATTAATTGAACTTGTGTAGGATTAAGAAAAACGAGTGATCTTAGAATAACATTGACCATTTCATGGTCATCCCATTTTGTGCTCCCGAGATTGCGCACTTGATTCACCAAGGTCTTGAGCTGGTTGTACATAGCTTGTGGCTCCTCTCCTTGTGTCACACCCGGTTTTAGAAGGCAAACCGAATGCGAACCATGTACGTGCCAGGATCAGCAATTCACGTACACAGCAGTTACATAACATGAACATCATCACACAGTGCTCAAATAGTATTAAAAAGGGAAATAATAGTCGATTACATCATATGTCTGAGACATCCACATAGTCTTTACAATAAATCAAAGTGCAAAAACGAAACATAGATAAACGCGGCCTTCACAGGCAGCCGACTGGGGGTTGCCGCTAACCCACACCTAGAACTCGTCGTAGTCTTGGAACTCCTGGAAGTCTCCTTCCACGGCTTCATCTTCTCCTGAGCAGTGGTTGCAATGCGGACAACCTGGGGGGGTTCGTGTGTAGAGCAAGGGTGAGTACACATCAACATACTCAGCAAGTATCCTGTTTGGCTGTAGTGGACTAGCTTTATGTGGGGGTAAGTCAAGCATAGGGATGGCAATTTAATCCGTGGATTTGGATATCCGGCGGATATCCGACCCGACGGATTAGGATATGGATATGTTTTTTGACCCGCGGGTTAGACCCGTATCCGATCCGAGATAAAGTGAGCATGGATTTGGATATTAAATCTCACCCGCGGATAATCCGTTGGATATCCGAAATTAACCATTAGTCCATTATTGAGCCCAGGCGCCAGCCCACCAAAGTAACATTCAGCCCACCAAAGCAGCAAGCCACCATCTCACCCTAATCCCTAATTTCCCAATCCCCATTCGACCATCCCTTAGCCTCAATCATTCAATCCCAGCCTCCCAGTCATCCTGCAGCCTCACGCGCAAGCCACCCGCGCCATCCAGGCAAGCCGCAACTCGCAAGCCACCAGCGCCGCCCCAGCCCCCCGTGTAGACGCAGCTCCAAGCTCCTCCCTCTGCTCTAAGCGCCGGCAGCCCCCGCGCAGACGCAGCTCTGAAAATCTGAAATCCGCCCTGCTCTGAACTCCACCTGCGCAGCTGAAAGGGAAATGTGCCCTTGGGCCATTTCTAAGTATTTTTGGTGATTTAGTGCCCAACACAAGTGCTTAAATGTGAACTTATGCTCATGGATGAACAAAGTGCGAATCAAAAGTAAAAGTATGTGTCTAAGCCTTAGTACATTGGTTTTGTGTACTAATATACTTGTCTAAGTGTTAGAAACAGAAAGAAGAAGAAAAGAAAAGAGGTGAAAAAGACTTGGCTGTGTGCAGCCAAGACTCAGCTCAGTCTGGCACACCGGACTGTCCGGTGGTGCACCGGACAGTGTCCGGTGCGCCAGGCTGGCTCGGCGTGAAGTGGCCGCTCTCGGGAATTCGCCGACGGCGTACGGCTAAAATTCACCGGACTGTCCGGTGTGCACCGGACTGTCCGGTGAGCCATCGGTCGACCGGGCTAACGGTCGGCCGCGTAATCTGCGCGGGACACGTGGCCGAGCCAACGGCTAGAAGACGGCACCGAACTGTCCGGTGTGCACCGGACATGTCCGGTGCTCCAACGGCTCCAGGTCTGCCAACGGTCGGCTTCGCTATTTAAGGAAGGAAATCGGGCACCGGACAGTGTCCGGTGTGCACCGGACTGTCCGGTGCCCCCGATGACAGAAGACAAGAATGGCTTTCCAAACTTGTGCTCAACGGCTCCTAGCTGCCTTGGGGCTATAAAAGGGACCCCTAGGCGCATGGAGGAGGCAACTAAGCAACCTTAGAGCATTCTTGATCATCCACACTCAGTCTTTGCGCATTCGTTTGTCATTCTCAGTGATTCGAGCTCCGTTCTAGTGAGAACTTTGAGATAGTCTTTTGAGCTCGATTCTTGGCCGTGTGTGTGCGCATTTTGCTGTGGATTTGTGTGTGTTGCTTTCCTCCCTTACTCCGAATTTCTTGTGAATCTCAAGTGTAAGGGCGAGAGGCTCCAAGTTGTGGAGATTCCTCGCAAACGGGATATTGAAAGGCAAAACAAAACACCGTGGTATTCAAGTTGGTCTTTGGACCGCTTGAGAGGGGTTGATTGCAACCCTCGTCCATTGGGACGCCACAACGTGGAGTAGGCAAGCGTTGGTCTTGGCCGAACCACGGGATAAACCACTGTGTCATATCTGTGTGTGATCTCTTGTGGTATTGTGTTTTGTTGAGACTCCTCTCTAGCCACTTGGAAATTATTGTACTAACACTTAACCAAGTTTTGTGGCTTAAGTTTGAAGTTTCACAGGATCACCTATTCACCCCCCCTCTAGGTGCTCTCAATTGGTATCGGAGCCGTTCTCTTCAAGAAAGGGACTAACCGCCCGAAGAGATGGATCCTAAGGGGAAGGGAATCGTGATCAACGACTAGGAGAAGGAGTCCTTCGTCAACGAGCCAAAGGACGACAAGACTACCGACTCGGGCTCGGGGCACAGACGCAAAGAAGGGAAGAAGAAGAAGACAAGACGCATCAAGGAGATCGTCTACTACGACAGCGACGAATCTTCCTCTTCCCAAAAGGACGACGACAACGACTACAGGAAGACGGTCAATTCGAACTTTTCATTTGATTATTCTCGTATTCCACATAGTTCGAATTCGCAATTGCTTTCCATTCCTCTTGGCAAACCTCCACACTTCAATGGGGAGGACTACGGATTTTGGAGTCACAAAATGCGTAGTCACTTATTCTCTCTCCATCCAAGCATATGGGAGATTGTTGAAAATGGAATGAAATTTGATAGCTCGGATAGCCCTATGCTTATAAATGAACAAATTCATAGAAATGCACAAGCTACTACTGTTCTCTTAGCATCTTTGTGCAGGGAAGAGTACAATAAGGTGAGCGGCTTGGACAATGCCAAGCAGATATGGGACACCCTCAAGATCTCTCACGAGGGGAACGACATCACCATGCTCACCAAGATGGAGTTGGTGGAGGGCGAGCTTGGACGATTCGCCATGATAAGGGGAGAGGAGCCAACCCAAACGTACAACCGGCTCAAGACCCTCATCAACAAAATAAGGAGCTACGGAAGCACGCGATGGACGGACCACGACGTCGTCCGCCTAATGCTAAGGTCCTTTACCATTCTTGATCCTCATCTCGTGAACAATATTCGTGAGAATCCCAGGTACACGATGATGACGCTCGAGGAAGTACTCGGAAAATTCGTAAGCGGGCGGATGATGATCAAGGAGGCGAGATACGTCGACGACGCGTTGAACGGTCCAATCCACGAGCCTCAACCCATTGCTCTCAAGGCAACAAGGAGCAAGGAGCCGCTACCCAGCAAGGTGGCGCAAGTTGAGGCGGCCGGGCTCAATGATGAAGAGATGGCTCTCATCATCAAGAGATTCAAGACGGCGCTAAATGGTCGCAAGGGGCAACCAAGGAAGACTAAGACAAAGGGGAAGCGCTCATGCTTCAAATGTGGTAAGGTTGGTCATTTTATTGCTAACTGTCCCGAAAATGATAGTGACCAGGAGCAAGGGAAGAATGGGAAGAGAGAGAACAAGAAGGCTTACAAGAAGGCCAAAGGCGAAGCACACCTTGGAAAGGAGTGGGATTCGGATTGCTCATCGTCCGACTCCGACGACGAAGGACTCGCCGCCACTGCCTTCAACAAATCGGCCCTCTTCCCAAACGAGCATCACACTTGCCTCATGGCAAGGGAGAAGAAGGTAATCACTCGTAATGCTTATGATTCTTCTAGTGATGATGAGTCTAGTGAGGATGAAATAGATTACTCTAGTTTATTCAAGGGATTGGATAGAACTAAGATAGCTAAGATTAATGAATTGATTGATGCCTTGAATGAAAAGGATAGAATCTTAGAGAAACAAGAAGATCTTTTATATGAAGAGCATGATAAATTTGTTAGTGCACAAAATTCACTTGCTCTAGAAGTTAAAAGAAATGGAATGCTTTCTTATGAACTTTCTACTTGTAATGAAACCATTTCTTCTTTAAAAGGTGAAATTAATGATTTAAATGCTAAACTAGAAGTAGCAAGTAAATCTAACTCTTGTGTTGAACATGTTGAAATTTGCACTAGGTGTAAGGATGTTGATATTAATGCTTGTTGTGAACACTTAGTTTCAATTTCAAAACTAAATGATGAAGTGGCTAGTCTTAATGCCCAACTTAAGACTAGCAAGAATGAATTTGATAAGCTAAAATTTGCAAGGGATGCCTACACGATTGGTAGACACCCCTCAATTAAGGATGGACTTGGCTACAAGAGGGAAGCCAAGGACTTGACAAGCCATAAGGCTCCTATCTCCGCCAAGGAGAAAGGGAAGGCTCCTATGGCTAGTAGTACTAAAAGGAACCATGCTTTTATGTATCATGATAGGAGACAAACTAGAAATGCTTATAGGAGTTATAATGCTTATGATGATTTTGACTCTCATGCCATGTTTGCTTCTAGTTCTTCCTATATGCATGGTAGAAATATGTCTAGAAGAAATGCTATTCATCATGTGCCTAGAAAGAATATTATTCATGCTCCTAGGAAAGTAGTGAATGAACCTTCTACAATTTATTGTGATTTAAATGCTTCCTTTGCTATTTGTAGAAAGGATAGGAAAATAGTTGCTAGGAAGTTAGGGGCAAAATGCAAGGGAGACAAAACTTGCATTTGGGTCCCTAAGGATATTTGCACTAACCTTGTAGGACCCAACATGAGTTGGGTACCTAAGACCCAAGCCTAAATTTGCCTTGCAGGTTTATGCATCCGGGGGTTCAAGCTGGATTATCGACAGCGGATGCACAAACCATATGACGGGGGAGAAGAAGATGTTCACCTCCTACGTCAAAAATAAGGATTCCCAAGATTCAATTATATTCGATGATGGGAATCAAGGCAAGGTAAAAGGGTTAGGTAAAATTGCAATTTCTAATGAGCACTCAATCTCCAATGTGTTTTTAGTTGAGTCTCTTGGATATAATTTGCTATCTGTTAGTCAATTATGCAATATGGGATATAACTGTTTGTTTACAAATGTAGATGTGTCTGTCTTTAGAAGATGTGATGGTTCACTAGCTTTTAAGGGTGTACTAGACGGCAAGCTTTACTTAGTTGATTTTGCAAAAGAAGAGGCCAGTCTAGATGCATGCTTAATGGCTAAGACTTGCATGGGCTGGCTGTGGCATCGCCGCTTAGCACATGTGGGGATGAAGAACCTCCACAAGCTTCTAAAGGGAGAACACGTGATAGGTCTAACCAATGTTCATTTCGAAAAAGATAGACCTTGTGCAGCTTGTCAAGCAGGGAAACAAGTGGGAGGCTCTCATCACACCAAAAATGTGATGACAACATCAAGACCCCTGGAGCTACTACATATGGACCTCTTCGGACCCGTCGCCTATCTGAGCATAGGAGGAAGTAAGTATGGTCTAGTTATCGTTGATGACTTTTCCCGCTTCACTTGGGTGTTCTTTTTGCAGGATAAGTCTAAAACCCAAGGGACCCTCAAGCGCTTCCTAAGGAGAGCTCAAAATGAGTTTGAGCTCAAGGTGAAGAAGATAAGGAGCGACAACGGGTCCGAATTCAAGAACCTTCAAGTGGAGGAGTTTCTTGAGGAGGAGGGGCTCAAGCACGAGTTCTCCGCTCCCTACACACCTCAGCAAAATGGTGTGGTAGAGAGGAAGAACAGGACGCTCATAGATATGGCGAGGACTATGCTTGGAGAATTCAAGACCCCCGAGTGCTTTTGGTCGGAAGCCGTGAACACGGCTTGCCACGCCATCAACAGGGTCTACCTTCACCGCCTCCTCAAGAAGACGTCGTATGAGCTGCTAACCGGTAACAAACCTAATGTATCGTATTTTCGTGTTTTTGGGAGCAAATGCTACATTCTAGTGAAGAAGGGTAGAAATTCTAAGTTTGCTCCCAAAGCTGTAGAAGGGTTTTTATTAGGTTATGATTCAAATACAAAGGCGTATAGGGTCTTCAACAAATCATCGGGTTTGGTTGAAGTCTCTAGCGACGTTGTATTTGATGAGACTAATGGCTCTCCAAGAGAGCAAGTTGTTGATTGTGATGATGTAGATGAAGAAGATGTTCCGACGGCCGCTATACGAACCATGGGGATTGGAGAAGTGCGGCCACAGGAACAAGATGAACGAGATCAACCTTCTTCCTCAACAACGGTGCATCCCCCAACTCAAGACGATGAACAGGTTCATCAAAAGGAGGCGTGTGATCAAGGGGGAGCACAAGATGATCACGTGATGGAGGAAGAAGCGCAACCGGCACCTCCAACCCAAGTTCGAGCGACAATTCAAAGGGATCATCCCGTCGACCAGATATTGGGTGATATTAGCAAGGGAGTAACTACTCGCTCAAGATTAGTTAATTTTTGTGAGCATTACTCTTTTGTCTCTTCTATTGAGCCTTTCAGGGTAGAAGAGGCCTTGCTAGATCCGGACTGGGTGTTGGCCATGCAGGAGGAACTCAACAACTTCAAGCGCAACGAAGTTTGGACACTGGTGCCTCATCCCAAGCAAAATGTTGTGGGAACCAAGTGGGTGTTCCGCAACAAACAGGACGAACACGGGGTGGTGACAAGGAACAAGGCTCGACTTGTGGCAAAAGGTTATGCCCAAGTCGCAGGTTTGGACTTTGAGGAGACTTTTGCTCCTGTGGCAAGGCTAGAATCAATTCGTATCTTGCTAGCATATGCCGCTCACCATTCTTTCAGGTTGTTCCAAATGGATGTGAAGAGCGCTTTCCTCAACGGGCCAATCAAGGAGGAGGTGTACGTGGAGCAACCCCCTGGCTTCGAGGATGAACGGTACCCCGACCACGTGTGTAAGCTCTCTAAGGCGCTCTATGGACTTAAGCAAGCCCCAAGAGCATGGTATGAATGCCTTAGAGACTTTTTAATTGCTAATGCTTTCAAGGTTGGGAAAGCCGATCCAACTCTTTTTACAAAGACATGTGATGGTGATTTGTTTGTGTGCCAAATTTATGTCGATGACATAATATTTGGTTCTACTAACCAAAAGTCTTGTGAAGAGTTTAGCAGGGTAATGACGCAGAAATTCGAGATGTCGATGATGGGCGAGTTGAACTACTTCCTTGGGTTCCAAGTGAAGCAACTCAAGGACGGCACCTTCATCTCCCAAACGAAGTACACGCAAGATCTGCTAAAGCGGTTTGGGATGAAGGACACCAAGCCCGCAAAGACTCCGATGGGAACCGACGGGCACACCGACCTCAACAAAGGAGGTAAGTCCGTTGATCAAAAAGCATACCGGTCCATGATAGGTTCTTTGCTTTATTTATGTGCTAGTAGACCGGATATTATGCTTAGCGTATGCATGTGTGCTAGATTTCAATCCGATCCGAAGGAGTGTCACTTAGTGGCTGTGAAGCGAATTCTTCGATATTTAGTCGCTACGCCTTGCTTCGGGATCTGGTATCCAAAGGGGTCTAACTTTGACTTGATTGGATACTCAGATTCCGACTATGCTGGATGTAAGGTCGATAGAAAGAGTACATCGGGGACGTGCCAATTCTTAGGAAGGTCCCTGGTGTCATGGAACTCTAAGAAACAAACCTCCGTTGCCCTATCCACCGCTGAGGCCGAGTACGTTGCCGCAGGACAGTGTTGTGCGAACTACTTTGGATGAGGCAAACCCTCAGGGACTTTGGCTACAATCTGAGCAAAGTCCCACTCCTATGTGACAATGAGAGTGCTATCCGAATAGCGGAAAATCCTGTTGAGCACAGCCGCACAAAGCACATTGACATCCGGCATCACTTTTTGAGAGACCACCAGCAAAAGGGAGATATCGAAGTGTTTCATGTTAGCACCGAGAACCAGCTAGCCGATATCTTTACCAAGCCTCTAGATGAGAAGACCTTTTGCAGGCTGCGTAGTGAGCTCAATATCTTAGATTCGCGGAACTTGGATTGAAATGTAGCATACATGTGTTTATGCCTTTGATCATGTTCATTCTGCATTTTGTTGCTTATTGTGGTGCTCAAGTTGTACAAACA
The DNA here is from genome assembly GCA_029449295.1 of Zea luxurians. Classification (NCBI taxonomy): domain Eukaryota; kingdom Viridiplantae; phylum Streptophyta; class Magnoliopsida; order Poales; family Poaceae; genus Zea; species Zea luxurians. Next base: position 44,700,876 of record JAOPSE010000005.1, on the reverse strand, counting down.
CTCCCTGGACCTCACAAGTCCTGTTTGCAAGTAATGCACATATTTAGGGGGAGCTGTGCTACAACTTGACCCTTTGAGACTAACCATGTACTTGAGTTTCGTTGTTTTAGTCTCCAAGGAAAATTGAAAGGGAAAAGGTGGACTTGGACCATGCAAGACTTCCACTGCACTCCGATGAAAAGAGTAACTTTTCCAAGTTCATCTTCATACTCTTATTGCCTTTGTGTTCCTATTTGAAGATTTTTGGTGAGGCAATGGGGTTAAAGGGCCAAGATTGATCCCGTTTTGGTGTTTGATGCCAAAGGGGGAGAAAATAAAGGCCAAAGCGATAAATGGATCAGCTACCACTTGAGAGATTTTGAAAATAGTAGAATAGAGCTTTTGGTTTGTCAAAACTCTTTTGTTGTCTCTCTTGTCAAAAGTTGACTTCTTGAGGGGAGAAGTATTGATTATGGGAAAAAGGGGGAGTTTTTGAAATCTTAAATCAATTTCTCTTAGAATGACTCTCTTTATGTCTTAACATGTGTGTTTGACTTAGAGATAGAAATTTGAGTTTGATTTGCAAAAACAAACCAAGTGGTGGCAAAGGATGATCCATATATGTCAAAATTGAATCAAAATAAATTTGAGTTTTATTTGAAGTGATATTGCACTTGTTCTACTTGCTTTATGTTGTGTTGGCATAAATCACCAAAAAGGGGGAGATTGAAAGGGAAATGTGCCCTTGGGCCATTTCTAAGTATTTTTGGTGATTTAGTGCCCAACACAAGTGCTTAAATGTGAACTTATGCTCATGGATGAACAAAGTGCGAATCAAAAGTAAAAGTATGTGTCTAAGCCTTAGTACATTGGTTTTGTGTACTAATATACTTGTCTAAGTGTTAGAAACAGAAAGAAGAAGAAAAGAAAAGAGGTGAAAAAGACTTGGCTGTGTGCAGCCAAGACTCAGCTCAGTCTGGCACACCGGACTGTCCGGTGGTGCACCGGACAGTGTCCGGTGCGCCAGGCTGGCTCGGCGTGAAGTGGCCGCTCTCGGGAATTCGCCGATGGCGTACGGCTAAAATTCACCGGACTGTCCGGTGTGCACCGGACTGTCCGGTGAGCCATCGGTCGACCGGGCCAACGGTCGGCCGCGCAATCTGCGCGGGACACGTGGCCGAGCCAACGGCTAGAAGACGGCACCGGACTGTCCGGTGTGCACCGGACATGTCCGGTGCTCCAACGGCTCCAGGTCTGCCAACGGTCGGCTTCGCTATTTAAGGAAGGAAATCGGGCACCGGACAGTGTCCGGTGTGCACCGGACTGTCCGGTGCCCCCGATGACAGAAGGCAAGAATGGCTTTCCAAACTTGTGCTCAACGGCTCCTAGCTGCCTTGGGGCTATAAAAGGGACCCCTAGGCGCATGGAGGAGGCAACTAAGCAACCTTAGAGCATTCTTGATCATCCACACTCAGTCTTTGCGCATTCGTTTGTCATTCTCAGTGATTCGAGCTCCGTTCTAGTGAGAACTTTGAGATAGTCTTTTGAGCTCGATTCTTGGTCGTGTGTGTGCACATTTTGCTGTGGATTTGTGTGTGTTGCTTTCCTCCCTTACTCCGAATTTCTTGTGAATCTCAAGTGTAAGGGCGAGAGGCTCCAAGTTGTGGAGATTCCTCGCAAACGGGATATTGAAAGGCAAAACAAAACACCGTGGTATTCAAGTTGGTCTTTGGACCGCTTGAGAGGGGTTGATTGCAACCCTCGTCCGTTGGGACGCCACAACGTGGAGTAGGCAAGCGTTGGTCTTGGTCGAACCACGGGATAAACCACTGTGTCATATCTGTGTCTGATCTCTTGTGGTATTGTGTTTTGTTGAGACTCCTCTCTAGCCACTTGGAAATTATTGTACTAACACTTAACCAAGTTTTGTGGCTTAAGTTTGAAGTTTCACAGGATCACCTATTCACCCCCCCCCCCCTCTAGGTGCTCTCAGCAGCTACGTTGAGCGCCTAAGCTCCGCCCTCCTCTGCGCGGGAGCACGGTGCGCCGCCCTTCAGGTTCGCCCCTGCCAGCCCCTCAGTTCCTCCTCCACTGAAGTCGATCTCTCCCTCTCACTGATTATGTTATTCAATTGCTGAAAATGGTTTTATCATATCCGATGGATATCCGATGGTTATCCGAAACCCGATGGGCATGGATATGGATATGAATTTCTACCCGTGGATATAGTCGCGGGCGGATATTATCTATGACCGTGGATATGACTGCGGGCGGATATTTTCAATATCCGATCCGAATCCGACCCGTTGTCATCCCTAGTCAAGTAGTTGCTTTTAGTTGGTCAGGTTATTATTACTAGTAGAGAAAGCCAAGTTTTAGAATTAACCCATGTTATTAACCCAAACGTACTCCTTCCAAATGGAAAGAATACCACTTACCATTACCATAATCAATACCAAAACCATCATTCTCATTGCCACCTATAATGCGAACATCTCTAATCAAGTACCACTAATCACTGGAGCTCCCTTGGCCGCTCATAACTGTGAGCACGGCTGATATATCAGTTTTCAAACACTCTGCAGAGGTTGTGCACTTTACCCACAAGCCGTGATTCCCTTTCTGCCCGGAGAGAGCTACTCCCCATTGACCACTACCTAGGTGGTCTAGCAGGGCATCACTACGTAGCCTTTAAAAAGATTCCCCGAGGCTGTAGCCGCCCGTTAGGTTTCCTGAATGTACCGCACTCCTCCCCAAGGGACAAATCAACCTTGGCAGAGCGAGCCGCATACACCGAGCCCCATTGACGGCACGACGGCTAAGCGAACTACACCTCGGTTCCTCTAATTATTCAGCTAAGGGCGTCCCACTCCACCCTCATGGTTGCACTGTTTTCCCGGGCGGTCATCCAACGAACAGGTCCATACGGAGAGGCACTCGAGAAACCGCTCGAGCCCCCTTGAAGGTCACAAGTATAACATCATTATAAAAGAGGGGAAAACAGTGTATCATTGATATTTCTCATCATGTTCATTGATTAGAGTTGAGCAATAGCATAAGACTAAGCAATAATAATCCAACCCAAATAGGTAAACAAGGACATGGATAACAAAAGCTAGTCGATCCTTAGGTATAACTATGAAATGCGAGAGGTGAATTAAAGAATGTATAGGACAGAGATAGGTCAAGGGACACTTGCCTCCACCAACCGACTGCTGCTCAGGAGCTTCTCCTGCGAGTTCTTCGGGCTCTTCAACTGGATCGTTCTCTATGCGAGCGCAAACATACATACATCCACACATTTAATACAAACGAACAGCACACCATACAATAGAATGCAGTAAATAAATAGACATTCCATGCGGGCTCACAATTAAGGCTAAGAGAGAAAGAGAAAAAAGACAGTCGAGAAATGATCATGTTACATGATTATAAATTAAACTACTCGCTTAATAGAAGAGAATTAATTTGGATACTACGTTTTAGCATAAAGTAAAGTCAAGTTCCACATTTAATCATTATAAACAACTGAAGATGAATGAAAGGGAGTGGTCGCACGGCGAGATGTACGACACAACACTTTAAATCGAATTAAGGAATCAACGACTCGTCGCGCGACCGAGCGCACAACGAGACACTTGCATTAATTATAAAGAGACATTGGGCATCGCGCGGCAAAACGCACGACGGCATACGTCAACAGAACTGAGTTTAAAGTGGAACGTCGTGTGACTGGACACGCGATGTCACACATTAAACAACCTGACATTAAAATGGATCATCGCGCGACGAAGCGCGCGACGTAGCACATTGATAAATATAAATTAAAAGAAATCGTCGCGCGACAAAGCGCGCGCCGCAGCACGTCGACTAAACAGATTAAAGTAGATTAAAACGAGGGTAAGTGCAGTACGATTACGGTCGTACGCGCGGGAGCACGCTACGTGTGCCGAGGGCACGCGAATCGTGCAGGCACGCGTGGCGCGAGGCTGTCGAGGCACGGGTTCGGGCAAGGGCGCGTGATGGCGCGGACGAGGGCATGACAGCGCGCGCGAGGGCGCGCGGACGAGGGCGTGGGCACGGCCGAGGGGGAGGGAGGGCTCGCCGGGCGGCGAGCAGGGCGCGGCCGCGAGGGGCGGCGCGGGGGGCAGGGCTCGCCGAGGCCGGACGCGGGGAGGGAGGGCGCGGGCGGCCGAGCTCGCCGGGGCGGAGCTCGCCGGGGCGCGGGACGGGGAGGGGAGGGCGCGGCGCGGCCGAGGGCGGGGGAGGGCTCGCCGGGGCCGAGCGCGCGCGGGGGAGGGAGGGCCGCCGGGCGCGGCGCGTGGGCGGGGCTCGCCAAAGCGGCACGGCTAAGGGAGCTCGCCGGGGCGGCGCGGCCGAGGGGGGGGCGCGGCCAGGGCGTGGGACACGCGCGGGCAGGGAGGCCGCGTGGGGCAAGAAGAAGGGGAGGGGGAGGAGAGAGAGGAAAGGGAAGGGGAGGGGAAAAACTCACCTCCGGGGATCCAAACTCTGGCGATCTCGACTCCAAACCCTAGGGCACCACGGGGAGAGAGAGGTGGGAGAGGGAGGTTACTGCGCGGGAAATCCAAATGAGAGAGGGAGAGGAGGAGGGGCGCATGGGGGGTGTGGGGCGCCGGGGGCGCGCGGGCTGGACTGGGTCGGACCAGGCCGGGCTGGGTCACACCGCGGGTCGAAATCCCGCGGCACGCACAACCACAGATCGGAAGATCGATTCGCGAACCGAAATCCGGAACGGGGCAAGACGAACACACGACTAAACACGACATCAGACATAGAAATGTGCTTCAGCATGATGCAACACTCATGTCAACTTAGGTTTTGTTTATGCACGACACGGACACCCGTCACTATATTGGTTTGAAATTGGGAAGAAGGAGCGAAGCGGGAAGAGAAAAGAGAGTAACGCCCGAATTTGGTGAGAGAAAAGAAGAAAAAAAATTCTACCCCCAAATTCAGGGCGTTACACCTTGGTTGAGCATAAAACGACCGAGCTCCCCCTCGATCGTCTCCCTCTTGGTGATCTTTGTCACCTCATCTCCTTCGTGTGCGGTCTTGAGCACGTCCTAAATCTCTTTGGCGCTCTTCAACCCTTGCACCTTATTATACTCCTCTCGACTTAGAGAGGCGAGTATAGTAGTGGCTTGGGAGTTGAAGTGCCAGATTTGGGCAACCTCGTCCGAGTCATAATCTTCATCCTCTACGGATGGTACCTATGCTCCAAACTCAACAACATCCCAAATGCTAGTGTGGAGTGAGGTTAGATGATGCCTCATTTTATCACTCCACATACAATAATCTTAACCGTCAAAAACCGGTGGTTTGCCTAATGGGACGGAAAGTAATGGAGTATGTTTAGGATTGCGAGGGTAGCGTAAGGGGATATTACTAAACTTCTTGCGCTCATGGCACTTAGAAGTGACGGACGGCGCGTCGGAGCCAGAGGTGGATGGCGACGAAGAGTCAGTCTCGTAGTAGACCACCTTCTTCATCTTTTTTTTCTTGTCGTTGCTCCGATGCGACTTGGTGTGTGAAGGGGATCCCTTCCCCTTGTTGTGGGACTCTCTCGATGGAGTCTTCCCATGGCTTGTGGTGGGCTTCTCGCCGGTCACGACCTCCTTCTTGGCGTGATCTCCCGACATCACTTTGAGCGGTTAGGCTCTAATGAAGAACCGGGCTCCGATACCAATTGAAAGTTGCCTAGAGGGGGGTGAATAGGCAGAATCTGAAAATTATAAACTCAAGCACATAATACAAGCTGGGGTTAGCGTTAGAATTAAATCCGAGTCCGAAAGAGAGGGTGAAAATAAATCACAAGCAAATGAAGAGAGTGACGCGGTGATTTGTTTTACCGAGGTTCGGTTCTTGCAAACCTACTCCCCGTTGAGGTGGTCACAAAGACCGGGTCTCTTTCAACCCTTTCCCTCTCTCAAACGGTCACCTAGACCGAGTGAGCTTTTCTCCTTAATCAATGGGTCACTAAGACCACTCACAAGGACCACCACAACTTGGTGTCTCTTGCGTTGATTACAAGTGTCTTGAGAACAAGAAAGAGGAAGAAGAAAAGCGATCCAAGCGATAAGAACTCAAATGAACACAAATATCTCTCTCTCACTAGTCACTAAATGTTTGGAGTGATCTTTGGACTTGGGAGAGGATTTGATCTCTTGTTTGTGTCTTGGAGTGAAGTCTAGAGCTCTTGTATTGAATGCAATGGCTAAAAACTTGGATGCCTTGAATGTGTGGTTGTTGGGGGTATTTATAGCCCCACCCACCAAAATGGCCGTTGGGGAGGCTGTCTGTCGATGGGCGCACCGGACAGTCCGGTGCGCCATCGGACACAGTCCAGTGCGCTAGCCACGTCACCCAACCGTCAGGGTTCGACCGTTGGAGCTTCTGACAGCTGGGCCACCGGACAGTCCGGTGGTGCACCAGACAGTCACTGTTCACTATCCGATGCGCCTTCTAGCACCTGCTTTGACTCTGCGCGTGCAGGCCGCACTGTTCACTGTTCACTGTTCATTTTGCAGTCGACCGTTGGCGCTGTAGCGGTTGCTCTCGCTGGTACGCCGGACAGTCCGATGCTACACCGGACAGTCCGGTGAATTATAGCGGGGAGAGATTTCCAGAAACCCAAAGGTGGCAAGTTCGAAGTTGATCTCCCTGGTGCACCGGACACTGTCAGGTGGTGCACCAGACACTGTCCAGTGGCACACCGGACAGTCCGGTGCGTCAGACCCGGGTAGCCTTCAGTTGTCTTTGCTCCTTTAATTTGAACCCTTTCTTTTGACTTTGTATTGGTTTGTTGTGAACCTTTGGCACCTGTGGAACATATATTCTAGAGCAAACTTGTCGGGGACCATAATTAGGGGTACCCTCAAGGCTCCTAAATCTCAGCTGGTAACCCCCATCAGCACAAAGCTGCAAAGGCCTGATGGGTGTGATTAAGTCAAGGATCGGTCCATTCGAGGGACGCGATCACGCCTCGCCCGAGCCCAGCCTCGGGCAAGGGCAGCCGACCTCGGGGGACCTACGTCTCGCCCGAGGCCCCCCTCCAGCAACGGACACACCTTCGGCTCGCCCGAGGCCCAGTCTTCACCAAGAAGCAACCTTGGCCAAATCGCCACACCGACCGACCAAATCGCAGGGGCATTTAATGCAAAGGTGGCCTGACACCTTTATCCTGACGCACGCCCTCCAATCGACAGAGCCGAAGTGACTGTAGTCACTTCGCCGCTCCACTGACCGGTCTGACAAGAGGACAGCGCCGCCTGCGCCGCTCCGACTGCTGAGCCACTCGACAGAGTGAGGCTGACAGCAGCGAAGTCCGGTCTCAGGCGTCATAGGAAACTCTGCTTCGCCCGACCCCAGGGCTCGGACACGGGCTCGGCCCCGGAAGACGACGAACTCTGCCTCGCCCGACCCCAGGGCTCGGACACGGACTCGGCCCCGGAAGACGACGAACTCCACTTTGCCCGACCCCAGGGCTCGAACACGGGCTCGGCCTCAGAAGACGACGAACTCCGCTTCGCCCGACCCCAGGGCTCGGACACGGGCTCAGCCCCGGAAGATGGCGAACTCCGCCACGCCCGACCCCAGGGCTCGAACTCGAACTCAGCCCCGGAAGACGACGAACTCCGCCTCGCCCGACCCCAGGGCTCGGGCTCAACCCTGGCCAAAGCTGACGGTCTCCGCCTCGTCCGACCCGGGGGCTCGGACTCGACCTCGACCTCAGAAGACAGACTCGACCTCGACCTCGGAGGAGCCTCCACCTCGCCCAACCTAGGGCACGGACCGACCACGTCAACAGGAAGCGCCATCATTACCCTACCCCGAGCTGACTCAGGCTATGGGGAACAAGACCGGCGTCCCATCTGGCTCGCTCCACCATACGAGTAATGATGGCACCCTGCATGCCCTGTGACAACGGTGTCTCTCAGCCCCCTTACGGAAGCAAGAGGACGTCAGCAAGGACTCGACAGCCCCGACAGCTGTCCTTCCGCCAGGCTCCAGTGCTCCTCCGACGGCCACGACACCACGCGAACTGGGTGCCAAGACCTCTCCGGCTGCCACGATGGCATGTACTTAGGGCGCTAGCTCTCCACCGCTAGACACGTTAGCACATTGCTACACTCCCCATTGTACACCTGGATCCTCTCCTTACGCCTATAAAAGGAAGGACCAGGGCCCTCTTACAGAGGGTTGGCCGCGCGGGGAAGGACGGGACGGCGCTCGCGCAAGGCCGCTCGCTCCCTCCCGCGTGGACGCTTGTAACCCCCTACTGCAAGCGCACCCGACCTGGGCGCGGGGCTAACACGAAGGCCACGGGTTCCACTCTCCGACGCCTGTCTCCTTCCGGCTGCTTTCTTCCCCCCTTCGCGTTCCGCCTCGCATCGACCCATCTGGGCTGGGGCACGCGGCGACAATTCACTGGTCGGTCCAGGGACCCCCCGGGTTTCGAAACACCGACAGTTGGCGCGCCAGGTAGGGGCCTGCTGCGTGTTGACGAACAGCTTCCCATCAAGCTCCAGATGGGCAGTCTCCAACAACCTCTCGAGCCCGGGACGGTGCTCCGTTTCGGGAGTCTTGAGTTCATGTCCCTCGACGGCAGCTACGACATGATACTCCTTCCCCCGCCGTGCGACAGCGACAATGGCGGTCGACAACCCGCTCGCCGGCGGGGAAATCGATGACGCCTTCCCCACGTGGTGGAAGGACGACATTCGGGCTTGTCCCGTCCCCTCCCCCACCGACGGAGGAGGAGGCGGGGCAACCAAGGCCAAGCAGGAGGCGGCACCTCGTTGGCTGTCGAGCGAGTCGACGGCACCAGCGCCCCAACGGGGAGCGCGTCGGGCATCGGCCTTGCGTCTGAGACGAAGACGAGCACCATCTCCCTGCAACTCACCAACCTCAAGCAAACGGACGACGCCAGCACGCTCGCGAAGGACTTGCTGGGCGTCACCCTTGTACCTGAGACGACGGTGCAGTCAGTCCCTGACGTGACTTTGTCACCGCCCGTCGACCAAAAGGTACCGACCGATTCTCATCTCACGTCTTTTGGATTCGGCCTCGACCTGCCAAGCAACTCCGCTTCGGTGGACACTCCCATAGAGGCGAGTCCAAACCCTCTAGGGTATCGTGTGCGGTCACCCTGGGACCGGCTGACGGCCGCCTCAACCTACGGGCCCTCGGGGTCCGAGGAAGATGGTGAGCCCGACCTCTGTTGGGATTTCTCCGGACTTGGTAACCCCAGTGCCATGCGGGACTTCATGACCGCATGCGACTACTGCCTTTCCGACTGTTCCGACGGAAGCCGCAGCCTCGACGACGAGGACTATGGCCCAAGTCGTGAATGTTTCCACGTCGATCTAGGGGGTCCCGGCGAAGGCAACCATCTTGGTATGCCGGAGAACGGCGATCTCCCTAGGCCCGTCCCTCGCGTTGACATCCTTCGGGAGCTAGCTATGGTCCCCGTCCCGGCGGGGGGTCCTGACCCACAACTCGAGCAAATCCGCGAGAGGCAGGCCAGGCTCGACGAGGGAGCAGGAGCGCTTGTGCCGGTCCGCCGGGACATCGGGCAGGAATGGGCGAGCCAACCTCCGGCCGGAGAAGCACGTCATCTCCCCCAGGGCATCCAGCACCGCATCGCCGACGACGTCAGGGTAAGGCCGCCACCGGACTTCAGAGGAGTCGGCCAGAACCTGACTGCAGCGGTAATACTTCTCCGCGCGATGCCGGAGCCATCAACCACCGAGGGGCGGCGTATCCAGGGAGAGCTCAAGAATCTCCTGGAGGACGCCGCGGTCCGACGGGCCGAGAGCTCCGCCTCCCGAAGGCAGGGGTACCCTTCGGAACATCGCGCCGCGACTTCCTGATTCATGCGGGAAGCCTCGGTCCACTCCGGGCGCACGCGCAACACAGCGCCTGCGGCCCCAGGTCGCATCGGCAACGAGCACCATCACCGCAGTCGTCGGGCCCACCTCGACGAGAGGGTGCGCCGAGGCTACCACCCTAGGCGTGGGGGACGCTACGACAGTGGGGAGGATCGGAGTCCTTCGCCTGAACCACCCGGTCCGCAGGCTTTCAGCCGTGCCATACGACGGGCGCCGTTCCCGACCCGGTTCTGAACCCCGACTACTATCACGAAGTACTCGGGGGAGACGAGACCGGAACTGTGGCTCGCGGACTATCGGCTAGCCTGCCAACTGGGTGGAACGGACGATGACAATCTCATCATTCGCAACCTCCCCCTATTTCTCTCCGACACCGCTCGAGCCTGGCTGGAGCACCTACCCCCGGGGCAGATCTCCAACTGGGACGACCTAGTCCAAGCCTTCGCCGGCAATTTCCAAGGCACGTACGTGCACCCTGGAAACTCCTGGGATCTCCGAAGCTGCCGCCAGCAGCCGGGAGAGTCTCTCCGGGACTACATCCGGCGATTCTCGAAGCAGCGCACCGAGCTGCCCAACATCACCGATTCAGATGTCATCGGCGCGTTCCTCGCCGGCACCACTTGTCGTGACCTGGTGAGCAAGCTGGGTCGCAAGACCCCCACCAGGGTGAGCGAGCTGATGGACATCGCCACCAAGTTCGCCTCTGGCCAGGAGGCGGTTGAGGCCATCTTCCGGAAGGACAAGCAGCCCCAGGGCCGCCCACCGGAAGATGCTCCCGAGGCGTCAACTCAGCGCGGCACCAAGAAGAAAGGCAAGAAGAAGTCGCAAGCGAAACGCGACGCCGCCGACACGGACATTGTCGCCGCCGCCGAGTACAAGAACCCTCAGAAACCTCCGGGAGGTGCCAACCTCTTCGACAAGATGCTCAAGCAGCCGTGCCCTTATCATCAGGGGCCCGTCAAGCACACCCTTGAGGAGTGTGCCATGCTTCGACGACACTTCCACAAGGCCGGGCCACCCGCGGAGGGTGGCAAGGCTCTCGACGACACTACGAAGGAAGATCACAAGGCAGGAGAGTTCCCCGAGGTTCGCGACTACTTCATGATCTACGGCGGGCAAGTGGCGAACGCATCGGCTCGGCACCGCAAGCAAGAGCGTCGGGAGGTCTGCTCGGTAAAGGTGGCGGCGCCAGTTTACCTAGACTGGTCCGACAAGCCCATCACCTTCGACCAGGCCGACCATCCAGACCACGTGCCGAGCCCGGGGAGATACCCACTCGTTGTCGACCCCATCATCGGCAACGTCAGGCTCACCAAGGTCCTCATGGACGGAGGCAGCAGCCTCAACATCATCTACGCCGAGACCCTCGGGCTCCTGCGGGTCGATCTGTCCTCGGTCCGGACGGGCGCTGCGCCTTTCCACGGGATCATCCCCGGGAAGCGCGTCCAACCCCTCGGACAACTCGATTTACCTGTATGCTTCGGGACGCCCTCCAACTTTCGAAGGGAGACCCTCACGTTCGAAGTGGTCGGGTTTCGAAGAACCTACCACGCAGTGTTGGGGAGGTCATGCTACGCCAAGTTCATGGCCGTCCCCAACTACACCTACCTCAAGCTCAAGATGCCGGGCCCCAACGGGGTCATCACCGTTGGACCCACGTACCGACACGCGTACGAATGCGACGTGGAGTGCATGGAGTATGCCGAGGCCCTCGCCGAGTCCGAGGCCCTCATCGCCGACCTGGAGAGCCTCTCTAGGGAGGCGCCCGACGTGAAGCGCCACGCCGGCAACTTCGAGCCAGCGGAGACGGTTAAGTCCGTTCCTCTCGACCCCTGCAACGACGCCTCCAAGCAGATCCGGATCGGCTCCGAGCTCGACCCCAAATAGGAAGCAGTGCTCGTCGACTTTCTCCACGCAAATGCCGACGTTTTCGCGTGGAGTCCCTCGGACATGACCGGCATACCAAGGGAAGTCGCCAAGCACTCGCTGGATATCCGAGCTGGAGCCCGACCCGTGAAGCAGCCTCTGCGCCGATTCAACGAAGAAAAGCACAGAGCCATAGGCGAGGAGATCCACAAGCTAATGGTGGCAGGGTTCATCAAAGAGGTATTCCATCCCGAATGGCTTGCCAACCCTGTGCTTGTGAGAAAGAAAGGGGGGAAATGGCGGATGTGTGTAGACTACACTGGTCTAAACAAAGCATGTACGAAAGTTCCCTACCCTCTGCCTCGCATCGATCAAATCGTTGATTCCACTGCTGGGTGCGAAACCCTGTCTTTCCTCAATGCCTACTCAGGGTATCACCAGATCTGGATGAAAGAGTCCGACCAGCCAGCGACTTCTTTCATCACACCCTTCGGCATGTACTGCTATGTTACCATGCCGTTTGGTTTGAGGGATGCGGGTACGACGTACCAGCGGTGCATGAACCATGTGTTCGGTGAACACATCGGCCGAACGGTCGAGGCCTACGTCGATGACATCGTAGTCAAGACGAGGAAAGCCTCCGACCTCCTTTCCGACCTTGAAGTGACATTCCGATGTCTCAAGGTGAAAGGCGTGAAGCTCAATCCCGAAAAGTGTGTCTTCGGGGTCCCCCAAGGCATGCTCTTGGGGTTCATCATCTCCGAGCGGGGCATCGAGGCCAACCCGGAGAAGATCGCAGCCATCACCAGCATGGGGCCCATCAAGGACTTGAAAGGCGTACATACGGTCATGGGATGCCTCGCGGCTCTGAGCCGTTTCATCTCGCGCCTCGGCGAAAGAGGCCTGCCTCTATACCGCCTCTTAAGGAAGGCCGAGTGCTTCGCTTGGACTCCTGAGGCCGAGGAAGCCCTCGGGAACCTGAAGGCGCTCCTCACGAACGCGCCCATCTTGGTGCCCCCCGCTGCCGGAGAAGCCCTCTTGATCTAGGTCGCCGCGACCACTCAGGTGGTTAGCGCCGCGATTGTGGTCGAGAGACGAGAAGAGGGGCATGCATTGCCCGTCCAGAGGCCAGTCTACTTCATCAGTGAGGTACTGTCCGAAACCAAGATCCGCTACCCACAAATTCAAAAGTTGTTGTACGCAGTGATCCTGACGCGGCGGAAGTTGCGACGCTACTTCGAGTCTCATCCGGTGACTGTGGTGTCATCCTTCCCCCTGGGGGAGATCATCCAGTCCCGAGAGGCCTCGGGTAGAATTGCAAAGTGGGCGGTGGAGATCATGGGCGAGACAATCTCGTTCGCCCCTCGGAAGGCCATCAAGTCCCAGGTCTTAGCGGACTTCGTGGCTAAATGGGTCGACACCCAGCTCCCGATAGCTTCGATCCAACTGGAGCTCTAGACCATGTTTTTCGACGGGTCGCTGATGAAGACGAGGGCCAGCGCGGGCCTGCTCTTCATCTCGCCCCTCGGGAAGCACCTACGCTATGTGCTACGCCTCCACTTCCCGGCGTCCAACAACGTGGCTGAGTACGAGGCTCTGGTAAACGGGTTGCGAATCGCCATTGAGCTGGGGTCCGACGCCTCGACGCTCGTGGTGACTCGCAGCTCGTCATCGACCAAGTCATGAAGAACTCCCACTGCCGCGACCCAAAGATGGAAGCTTACTGCGATGAGGTTCGGTGCCTGGAAGACAAGTTCTACGGGCTCGAGCTCAACCACATCGCCCGACGCTACAACGAGACTGCGGACGAGCTGGCTAAAATAGCCTCGGGGCGAACAACGGTTCCCCTGGACGTATTCTCCCGAGACCTGCATCAACCCTCCATCAAGACCGACGACACGCCCAAGCCCAAGGCACCCTCGGCTCAGTCCGAGGCACCCTCGGCTCAGTCCGAGGTACCCTCGGCTCAGTCCGAGGTACCCTCGGCACGGTCCAAGGTACCCTCGGCTCGGCCCGAGGTATCCTCGGCCCCCGAGGGTGAGGCACTGCGCATCGAGGGGGAGCATAGCGCGGTCATGCCTAATCAAAACTGGCAGACCCCGTACCTGCAATATCTCCACCGAGGAGAGCTGCCCCTCGACCAAGCCTTGGCTCGGCAGTTAGCGCGGCGCGCCAAGTCTTTCGTCTTGCTGGGAGATGGGAAGGAGCTCTACCACCACAGCCCCTCAGGCATCCTCCAGCGATGCATTTCCGTCGCCGAAGATCAGGAGCTCTTACAAGAGATACACTCGGGGGCTTGCGGCCATCACGCAGCACCCCGAACCCTTGTTGGAAACGCCTTCCGACAAGGTTTCTACTAGCCAACGGCGGTGGCCGACGCCACTAGAATTGTCCGCACCTGCGAAGGGTGTTAGTTCTATGCGAGGTAGACCCACCTGCCCGCTCAAGCTCTGCAGACCATACCCATCACCTGGTCGTTTGCTGTGTGGGGTCTGGACCTAGTCGGCCCCTTGCAGAAGGCACCCGGGGGCTACACGCACCTGCTGGTCGCCATCGACAAATTCTCCAAGTGGATCAAGGTCCGACCCCTAAACAGCATCAGGTCCGAACAGGCGGTGGCGTTCTTCACCAACATCATCCATCGCTTTGGGGTCCCAAACTCCATCATCACCGACAACGGCACCCAGTTTACCGGCAGAAAGGTCCTGGACTTCTGCGAGGATCACCACATCCGGGTGGACTGGGCCACCGTGGCTCGCCCCATGATGAATGGGCAGGTAGAACGTGCCAACGGCATGATTCTGCAAGGACTCAAGCCTCGGATCTACAACGACCTCAACAAGTTCAGCAAGCGGTGGATGAAGGAACTCCCCTCGGTAGTCTAGAGTCTAAGGACAACGCCGAGCCGAGCCACGGGCTTCACACCGTTCTTTCTAGTCTATGGGGCCGAGGCCATCTTGCCCACAGACTTAGAATACGGTTCCCCGAGGACGAAGGCCTACGCCGACCAAAGCAATCAAGCTAATCGAGAAGACTCACTGGACCAGCTGGAAGAGGCTCGGGACATGGCCTTACTACACTCGGCGCGGTACCAGCAGTCCCTGCGATGCTACCATGCCAGAGGGGTTCGGTCCCGAGATCTCCAGGTGGGCGACCTGGTGCTTCGGTTGCGACAAGACGCCCGAGGGCGGCATAAGCTCACGCCTCCCTAGGAAGGGCCGTTCATCATCACCAAGGTTCTGAAGCCCAGAACATACAAGCTGGCCAATAGCCAAGGCGAGGTCTACAGCAACGCTTGGAACATCCAACAGCTACGTCGCTTCTACCCTTAAGATGCTTTCAAGTTGTTCGTATACCTCGTTCACACACAAAGTCTGGTCGTCAAGGAAGGGTCAGCCTTGCCTCGGCAAAGCCCGACCCTCCCTCGGGGGCTAGAAGGGGGGAACCCCCTCTACGTCGAAATTTTCCAAGAAAAAAATCTTTTCTGCCAGAATGCCTTTCGTGCTTTTCGACTACTTCGAAAGTGGATCCTGAAAACGATGGAGTACACGTAAGCAGCCAAGGCTGACCGAGCCGAGGGACTCCTACGCCTCCGGGATACGGATACCTCACTCATCACCTTCTGCGATAAGTAACTCACGCTCAGATAAGTGATTCTGCAGACCAAACAAGTCTTCACGCTCGAAAGCTCCTCTGCCGGAACGATTTTTCGGGCCTTCTCGACTGCGTCGGTGACAGAATCCTATGGACGAGTAAGAGTGCGCGTAAGCGGCAAGGCCGACCGAGCCGAGGGATTCCTACGCCTTCGGGATACGGATACCTCACTCATCACCTTCCGTGAAAAGCAACTCTCGCCCGCACAAACGATTCTGTTACCGACAAATAAGTCCGGATACTCGAAACAAGAGGAAAAGAAACGCAGCTTTACAACA
Organism: Zea luxurians; assembly: GCA_029449295.1. Lineage (NCBI taxonomy): Eukaryota > Viridiplantae > Streptophyta > Magnoliopsida > Poales > Poaceae > Zea > Zea luxurians. The sequence goes on along the minus strand of JAOPSE010000005.1, from coordinate 44,685,188 downwards.
CGACAACAGTGTGTTTAGGCCTCGGCAGGGTCTGACCTAGCCTCGGACGGCGACGCGGTCGGAGGATCCCCACTCTGAAGGACGACATCAGCACCACACCTGGGCCATCGCCGCCAGGGTCTTCTCCAGGAATCCGGCTCGAGCACGCGGCTCGGCCGGCCACCCCGAGGCCTCGGCCAGCTGTCCCCCGAAGACATCAGCCCGGCTTGAGGCCTCGGCAGCTCAACTTCGGCATCGGTTCCGCCAGTGGACGACCCGGCCAGGCTCTGGCCGACCACATCTTCTCTTTTCAAAGCCAACTCTGCCTCTGTCCATGCTGACACCACTACCTCCGGCTTCGGCTCATCGAAGAGCGGCCGAGAGGTTCCTTTAACTAAGCAAGAGAAGCCTCGGACAGCAAGGCCGACCGAGCCGAGGGACTCCTATGCCTCCAGGATACGGATACCTCACTCGTTACCTTCGCACGGGGCGACTCACGCTTGGTGAAGCGGTTCAGATAACCAACAGGCGAGTCTTAGTGCTCGAAATGAAGAAAAAACACGGCTCCGCGCCAAAGATACATACATGTTCAGGCCCCGACAGCCGCAATGAACAAGACACCGGCATTCAAAGTGCCATTACAAACGGAACTCCGGTTCCGACCCCATAGCAGCAGCCATGGTCCCAGTACGAACACGGCCACCGGAAGGCTCTCGTTCGCGTCCCCACTCAAGGGACGCGAAACAAACATTAAAGCTAAAGAGCCAGGGGCCGGTCCGTCAGCGGCGCCGACAGCCTTAACTGGGGGAAAGCTTCCTCCAGCTGCCACCACGTCAGCACGGACGGCAGCGTCCGCCTCTACACCAACGCCGACAGTCGGCAAGGCGCACCGGCAAGTCTTCACTCCCGTCCTCGCCACGAAAGCGAGGAGGAGGACAGAATGTTGCATCCTAGCTAGACAGCAACAGTTTGCCTTCCCCGGCATGGCTGGAGGACGCCTCCTCCGCAGGGCTGGATGTGGCAGAACCACCCGAATTATTCCAGCTTAAGTGCCTAAGTCATGCCTCAAGGGCCGTGACACACTTAAATCAGAATAACCCGTCAGTCCTTCAGATCTAGTCTGATAGAGCCACTTAACCAGGATCAAATTCCACAATCCCACTCGAAGGTGAGTCACAGAAGAAATACAATAAAACAGGAAACCTCAAATTAAGTACTGAATTATTACATAAATCGGAGTTCTGGAGTGGCAAATAAGTTCATTAAGTAAGGTGCAGCGGATAATCGATGTCGTCGGTAATGAGGAAATGGGCAAGGCCTAGCCCACTACTCCTCATGCTCCTCTCCTGCCGGAGCAACATCCCACTCGACCGTCCAACCCGGTGGCAGGGTGGTAGGCCAAGTCACACCATCAACCAACTCCTGCATGGTACCTGCAAAAATGGTGCCACAAGCAAGGCTGAGTATACTAATACTCAGCTAGACTTACCCGGTGTGAGGAGTCTACTCCTCTACCTCTAGACTATGCAGCTATTTGGCTGAGGGGTTTGGTTTGCCAAAAGCACTAGCCGAGTCTAAAAACAAGTTTTAGCTTTTCCAATTCTAGTATCATTAATTCAGCTAAGTTTGCTCTTTCTAAGCATACATGGTAACAATCAATTAGTTCAAACAACAAGTTATCTCATATAACCACATTTCACTTCTTACTCGATGCAGTACAAGGAATCAAGCAGTCTCATTAGCTGCGAGAAGCAGACGATTCGAATCGAGTTTTAAACCTTGCAAGGTAACCCTAAACACACGGCATGTCAGGGTACTCCGACCCCACACATGACAACCGTCCCCATCGATTCCCCGTTCGCGTCCAGGCCTCACCGCCTTGGCATACAATGCTCCACTGACCCCGGCTGCCGCCGTGCAGTGACCGCACTTGTACCCACCATAGCTAGCATGGGAGAACCAGTCTCAGGTCGCATGAGGGATAAAGTCCGCGCCCGGCTTCACTCAGGTACTAGGTTTACCGGTTACCATTTTTCCCGGCATGTGTTTAGTACGTTCAAAAGCTTGACTCAGGTATCCACACATTAATCCTTAATTCATTTTCCCGTCTTATGGACAAGGCATCCTCCCTGGATCCAAGTCCATAGACCAACATATATCCCATTATCAAGATGAATACAATCAATTCCTGACCTCGCGCGAGTGCTAGAAAAATCACTCGACTTCTACCGAGATCCTGATTAGCAAGCAGCTACTCGACCTAGCATACTAGTATCCATCTCAAAAAGGAGTCCTAAGTTCATGCAACTAGAGGTTTCAAGCAACTCCTACACTTAAGTGCACATTACAAACCTACAAGCATTAAGTGTAGTAAAGTAGCATATAATAACATGGTTATGCATAAGACCGGGGCTTGCCTTCGATTGCTGGGGCTGCGGGGAGATCCTCAATGGCAGCCTCTGAAGCCTGCTCCTGGTCCTCCTCTTGGACAGGTCCTTGCTCGGGGATGAGCACGTACTCTCCGTCGGCTAGATTACAATCTAATGAATGCAATGCGTAAGATATATGCATGATATGATATGTGCTTTTTTTTTTTTTGAAATCATAACTTAAAGGTGTATAATCTTTCTTGAGTTAAACAAAGTCAACTTTACTTATGCAAGACCCTTGGGTGGTATACTTGGTAGATTAAGTTAAACTTTAGCTAAGGCAAGTGGTAGGTTTTACTTTTAGGGGTTCCACTGAATTCCTTTAAGTCTTAGGGATAAATGATAAGTACTCAAGTTAGACTTATTGAGGTGGGGTTTATTTCCTCTTTCCTTTTTCTTTATTCTCTTTAATGTTTTGGAGTAGGTTTGAACTACAAGTTGCTTTTATAAAATTCTAAAAATTCTGTAAAAATTACAGTGGCTTGCTACTGGTGTGTGTTTCTCTGTCTTAAAATTTGGGGATCAGAAAGTGAATAGTTTTCTCTGCACAAAATTGTTAAATTCTAGGGTAAAAGAGGTGCTTTGAACTACAACTACCATTTAACAGTGGGTAATTCTTCAAAACTTATTTTTGCTGACTTTTAGGTGTTATAACATGACTTGATACAAATTTCTAGTCATTAATACCTTTTAATTATTTTTCTATGGTTTTCTCAATTTTCTAGCCAAATGGGTGCTTTCTACTACCACTATATTTGAAAAATATCAAACAACAGAATTCTTATTTTTCTTAGTCATTGTTTTGTGCAAGAGCAATCATTCTGAAGTTTGGCATCTTTTTGCTTAAAGGAAGGGGGTGGGGTGCCTTATTTGAATTAAATGGCCTTTCCCTTGAATTATTAACAAATGGTATGAGTTTGCTTCTTTTTCATGGGTTTGCATTTTTCTCTGGTAGTTTACCTCATCATGGACTTAGCTAATTTTTGGTTGCCCATTATCTCATTATTTGAGGTTGTTCATGATTTAGTTGGAAAATGCCTTATTATCACTTTGTATTTATTTCCCTTACTTAAAAAGTTGGACTGAGGTGCTCCATATTTTTGTAGTGGGGCTCTGGTGGTTATAAGTTCACTGGATTTTTGTTAAGCATTTTGGTTATAGTTTTGCCTCTTTAATAATTGATTTTCAGTCTTATTTAGGCTAAACAAATCACTTTAATTTAAAACTAATCCAAACTAATAGTGTCTGTATTTTTCCTAGGTTCTTTGTTTCATAAATAAACTAGGAAAAATAATATTAGTCACTGTTCATTAGTTTCTAACACCCTTATGATTTTCTCTAAGTTTTGGTCAAAACATCTTCAAATGAGAAACTACATCATAATGTCTAATGCTGGGGTTCCTACTATTTTTAAACAGTGTCTAAAAGAGGTCTGAATACCCACAAATTTTCTTAAGTCTAGTACAGAAGAAAAACTAATTTTCCTTGATTAAATAAGGTTTAGGGGGTTTCTGTTTTTAATTTTAAACTCTAAAAGGTTGAACAGAAAGCATAGGGTTTACTATTTTTAAATGATAGATTGTAATATACAGAGGCTAGCAAAATTGGTTTGACATTTTTTGAGTAAGAATTCATCAAGTTATGAATTTTACAAGTTCTCTGGTTATTAAAAAGGATTTCAGAATCGATTTAAATGAAAACTACTTTGCACTGGGGTCCCTGGACGTTTTCTAAGTTTTTCCTCGCGAATCAGTCCTCAGGTTACTATTCACCAGGGTCTCTGACATTGCAGAAAACCCCTCGGGTTCTTCACCTCCTAACCCGAGGTCCTTAGCTAATCTTAAACAGTAGCCGCGGCGGGGAAAAGGGCGGAGGGGCTTACCGGCGGCGAGACTGCTCCGGTGAAGTGGTCGAGGATGAAGGGGAGGTCCTGGGGATCACAACGGTGGGCGAAACACCGTCGGAGATGGCCGGAGTCGGTCGGTCCACGCGCGCAGGCGGGGATGCTCGTCGGCGGCGAGGAGACCGGCCTGGCCACGGCGAGATAGGTCAATTGAATGGGTCAGAGAGGTTCACGGGATGCCAGAGAAGACATGAGCGAAAGGAATTGGGCGGAGACTCACCGGATAACTCGGTCCACGCGCGGCGGCGGATGACCGAAGTCCGGCGAAGTCGATCTCGGGCCTCCGGTGAAGTCCGGCTGGGTCCGAGGGCTTGGCGAGCTTCACGGGCTACTGGTGGAGCTGGCCGAAGCACTGGCTTGACTTGAGGGTGGCTGGAGGGAGCTGGCCACGGTGGCCGAAGCTCGGGCGGCAATGGCGGGCGGAAATCAAGCTCGCCGGAGCTAAGGAAAGCGGCTGGCCGAAGAGGGTGAGTGCGGGGTGAAGTGAGGCGCGCCTGGGGAGGCTTTATAGGCGCGGGCGGGCACGGCCGAGGGCGAGGACGCGCGGCGGACTTGACCGAACGCCGGGGAGCGCGCGCGCGCGGGTTGGGCGAGCTCTGGCACGCCGGCCAGGGTCGAACACGTGGGAGCACGCGTTCTGCCCAAGTTCTGGCGCGTGTAGTCGCTCATCCGAGCCTGCTCTCGCCTTGGTCAATGCACAAAACCTCTTCCCCTCCCTACAAGCTACCATTCTTGTGTGGAGGTCATAGGATTTTGCCTACTGGTTGCAGAGATATGGAGCCAGGAAATCTGGTCTGTCTCCCTGCGCAAATCCGAGGCAAATCCAAGGTTTAGTCGTGTCTAGGGCTCGCGTCCCAATGCCATCTTCTGGCACACGACAGAGGGGTTAGTTAGGCACATTTTTGTCAATGGGACCATTAGGATTCGAGTTAAGGATCAAGGTGAACATCTCTGATCTTTGGATCAAGGTCTGATTTTCAGAAATCTGAAATTCAGAATTCTTATTAAGTCCACACATGGAAAGCTTGATTTGGGGTTTTAATTGAGCTATTTTGGCTAAGCTTTCTCAATCTTTCTTGCTGCCCATTAAATATACTTTAATTTTTATAATTGGCTCAACTCAAAATTTTAAACTTTTCACTTCCTTTTTCTTACTTTCTGAATTTTGCTCTTGGGGCTCATTTTGGGATTTTTAAACTAGGGTTGCATGATCTTATCTTTTAAGGGACTCAATTGCTTTGATCATGACACTTTTAAGTATGTACTTGGTGACTTCATCATTACTTAAGTTATTTGATGCTCATGCTTACTTTGGTTCACATAAAATAATGGTTCTAGGTTTAGCTTTTGAAGGAAAAACCCTGAGTGACACTGGGGTGTCACAGCCTTCCCCCCTTAAAGGAATCTCGTCCCGAGATTCGGGCCAGAGTCCTCCCGGGGTAAAGCGAAGGGTGAGACTGATAGGAAAAAGGGTGATGATTGCCATTATTAGGATAAACTGCTCTTCGAATGTCATTCTCTTTGCAACTTCAGAAGGAAGTCCTTTTAAGTTTTTCTTTATAGTTACTTCATTCTGAATTAAGATCATATTTTTGGAAATTAGATTCGAAGGGCAGGAGGAGGGGTTGGGGGTGATTACGTACCAGCTTCCTTAGGTAGGCAATCGGGAAAGTTGGATCTCAGGAATTCCTCGGTTTCCCAAGTAGCTTCCTCCTCTGAGTGATTACTCCACTGGACCTTGAACATCTTGATCGATTTAGCCCGAGTTGATCTTTCCTTGCAATCCAGAATCTTGGAGGGGTACTCTTGGTACGAGAGATCTGGCTCTATCTCCAATTCTGGCTCTGCTAAGATTTCAGTCGGTAATCGAACACACTTCTTCAGCTGAGATACATGGAAAACATTGTGAATGGCAGACATCCTTGAAGGTAACTTCAGCTTGTATGCCACGGGTCCACATGCTTCTATGATCTCATAAGGTCCAATGTAACGAGGGGCTAGCTTGCCTTTGATCCCAAACCTCTGCATTCCCTTGGTGGGTGATACCTTGAGGTATACAAAACTTCCCACCTCGAACTGGAGAGGTTTCCTTCTTCTATCATGATAACTCTTCTGCCTGGCCTGAGCAGCTTCTAGATTCTTCCTGATTAGCTTGACCTTCCTTTCGGCTTCAGTCACTAAATCAGGTCCAAAAACTTCTCTTTCACCAGACTGAGACCAATTGAGTGGTGTCCTGCACCTTCTTCCATAGAGAGCTTCAAAAGGTGCCATCTTTAGGCTGGATTGATAACTATTGTTATAAGCAAACTCTGCCAAGGAGAGGTGCTTATCCCAGTTCTTGCCACAATCGATCGCACAAGCTCTCAGCATATCTTCCAGGATTTGGTTTACCCTTTCCGTCTGACCATCAGTCTGTGGGTGGTAAGCTGAACTTCTGATTAGCTTAGTTCCCAAAGACTTTTGCAATTGTTCCCAAAATCTGGCAACAAATTGGGCTCCTCGGTCAGAAACAATGGTCCGAGGTAATCCGTGCAAACACACGATCCGGTCAATATACAATTCTGCATACTTCTGAGCCTTATCAGTGGTGTGCACAGGAAGAAAATGTGCCACTTTTGTCAATCGGTCCACAATAACCCAAATTGAATCATGATGACGAGAGGTGTTAGGCAGACCCACAATGAAATCCATGCTGATGTCGTCCCACTTCCACGAAGGTACGGGTAGTGGTTGCAAAGCTCCAGCGGACTTCAAGTGGCTTGCCTTTACCCTCTGACAGGTGTCACATTTTGATACATACTGGGCTATCTCCCTCTTCATTCTGGTCCACCAGTACAAAGGCTTCAAATCATGGTACATCTTGGTGCTTCCCGGATGCATAGAGAATCTGGAGAGATGAGCTTCATCCAAAATTCTCCTCTTGAGATCCTGATCTTTAGGAATTACCATTCTGCTTTTGAACCATAACACACCCTTCTCATCCTGGCGGAAACAATTATACTTCTCAATCTTCTGATGGAGATTCTTCTTGATAAGCTGCACTCCCTTGTCACTGAGCTGGGCCATAATAATCTGGTCTTGCAAAGCTGGCTCAACAGAAATGTGAGACAAAGAACCAGAGGAAATTACTTCAATTTGCATCTTGCTCAACTCATCACACAAGGTGTTAATGCGAGAATCCATCAGAACACAGTTGCACTGCAACTTCCGACTCAAAGCGTCAGCTACCACATTAGCCTTTCCTGGGTGATAATGCACCTCCAGGTCATAATCCTTGATCAGCTCTAGCCATCTTCTCTGCCTCATGTTAAGATCAGCCTGAGTAAAAATGTACTTAAGGCTCTTATGATCAGTGAAGATGTTGCAGTGGGTTCCCATTAGATAGTGCCTCCACATCTTCAATGCATGAACCACTGCTGCTAACTCAAGGTCATGAGTGGGATAATTCTGCTCATGAGGCCTGAGTGCTCTTGAAGCATAAGCAATGACTCGGTTGTCTTGCATCAAGACACAACCTAGCCCGGTGCCCGAGGCATCACAATATACATCAAAAGGCTTGCTGCTGTCGGGTTGCGCCAATACTGGTGCTGTGGTCAGATGCTGCCTTAATGCATGGAAGGCATCTTCGCACTTCTGACTCCACACAAATTTGACTTCTTTCTTCAGCAACTCAGTAATAGGCTTCGCAATTCGAGAGAAGTCCGGAATAAATCTTCGGTAATAACCAGCTAATCCCAGAAAACTCCGAATCTGACGAACAGTTGTTGGTGGCTTCCAGTTCATCACCTCTTGCACTTTATCAGGATCAACAGCTATTCCAGCCTGAGAGATAGTGTGACCCAAGAATTTGATTTCCTTTAGCCAAAAATCACACTTGGATAACTTGGCGTAAAGGTGGTGCTCTCGCAGACGTTGAAGCACTACATGCAAATGCCCGGCATGTTCTTCCTCGTTCTTTGAGTACACCAGAATGTCATCGATGAAAACCACCACGAACTTATCCAATTCCGGCATAAAAACAGAATTCATCAGATACATGAAATACGCTGGTGCATTTGTCAGCCCAAATGACATCACCAAGAATTCATATAGCCCATATCTGGTTGAGAATGCCGTCTTCGGAATATCACTTGCTCGTATTTTGATCTGATGGTAGCCAGAGCGAAGGTCTATTTTGGAAAACACCTTGGCTCCGACCAACTGGTCAAAGAGAACATCAATACGAGGCAAAGGATACTTGTTCTTGATAGTTACCGCATTAAGAGGGCGGTAATCTATACACAGCCTCAAGCTTTCATCCTTCTTCTTCACAAACAGTGCTGGGCATCCCCAAGGCGAAGTGCTTGGGCGAATGAAACCCTTATCCAGCAACTCTTGCAATTGCTTCTTCAATTCTGCCAACTCAGCGGGTGGCATTTGGTAGGGCCTCTTGGAAATTGGGGCCGTTCCCGGTTGCAACTCGATGGCGAATTCAATGTCCCGGTCCGGTGGCATTCCTGGCAATTCATCAGGAAAGACATCTGCATACTCACAGACTACTGGGATCTTCTTCAGGGGTAGCTCCGTCATAGAGAAAGCACATGACTGAGAAGAACCCTGACTAGGCAAAATCAAAGTGAAATTTCCGCAGAAGGGAGAACTAACTTCCACGGTACGACTGGCTACATCAAGCACAGCTTGGTGCAAGGTCATCCAATTTGCCCCTAGAATAATGTCCACATTCTCCAATCCCAACACAAGAAGAGTGGTTTTGATAATGTGGCTTCCCAGTTGAATAGGCACACTTTGGTTTAATTGATTAGTTGCAATTTTACCCCCAGGTGTGACTATCATGAATGACCCTTTTGAGTGAGAGAATGGCAGTTTGCATTTAGCACTGAACTTTCGGCTAATGAAACTATGAGATGCACCAGAATCAAACAGAATTAAAGCAGGTTGATTATAAACTGAAAAGATACCAGTCATGATAGGAGCTCCTTCTGGCACTTCCTCAAGAGCAGTGAAGTTGAGCTTCCCTTGCCTGACTTGCACCTTCTGCTTTCTTCCCTTGTCTTGATTTGGTGCTGGCATCTGCCTCTGCTGGTTCCTGGGGCAATTTTTAGCATAGTGGCCCACATTGCCACAAGTGAAACACTTGTTCCCATTGCCCTGGCGGAACTGCTGCTGCTGCGGAGGCTGATTGTTCCTTGGGGCGGGAGCTGGGTAGCGGTTGGGTGTCGGCTGCTGCTGCTGCTGAGGTGGCCTGATCACCCATCTGCCTGCCTGCTGCTGGAAACCCCTGCTCTGGTTGTGAGAAACAATCCGGAACCTCTGAGCTGGAGCGGATGGTGCTGCCATTGGTGCCTTTCTCTTCTTCTCTGCCCGGTGAGCAACAATGCAATCCTCCTGAGAGATGGCCATGTTGACCAACTCATTGAAGCTATTGGCCCGGACAGTGTTGAGTCGTTCCCGCAGCTTGGTATTGAGACCCCTGCGGAAGCGATCCCTCTTCTTCTCATCGGAATCAGCATGATACCCTGCATACTGGCATAAGTCATTGAAGGCTTGCGCATACTGCAGTACCGTGCGGGTTCCTTGATTGAGGGCCAGAAATTCATTCAACTTCCGATCAAGAATGCCAGCTGGAATGTGGTGTCCTCTGAAGGCAGTCTTGAATTCCTCCCAAGATACCTCACGATCAGCGGGGAGCATAGCACGGAAGTGATCCCACCAAGTCCGAGCAGATCCGCGAAGCTGCTGCGCGGCGAAGCGGGTCTTGGTAGCATCAGGGCAGTCTCCCGTGAGGAGGGGAAACTTGGACTCGACGACGCGAAGCCATACGTCGGCGTCCAACGGATCCTCTGCTTTGGCGAACAAGGGCGGCTGCGTGCTCAGAAACTCCTGGTATGTTGCCATAGCCGGAGGTCGCTGAGGCTGGCCTCCACCATGCTGCTGGGGGTGGGGCTGCCGCTGCAAGAGCTGTCGCAGAATCTCATTCTGCTGGGCCATCAGCTCCTGCACTGTGGGAGCTGGAGGAGGTGGCGGGGGAACCTGCTCGTTCTGCCCGCGACGCTGCCTAGCTGCCATCTGAAAACAGAGATTGTCGCCATTGTTATCCCAACTCACAATTTCGAACGGCAAGATATCATTTCATATAGAAGAAAAAGAATGCCATAATCATAATATCAGGTTCGAAATGAAGATAACATGGTGACAAGGATCCCACAGATTCCAAATGTTCACAGGGTTACATTTATCAGGGGAAAGTACCCACAAGCCTAGTCCAAAATGTGGTACTACTAAGCTCGCATAGGTTTCTATCCACCTAAAATGTCAAGGTGACAGCTTAACCCTGAGCGGTGGAAGCGACACTGGATGCGGGTGAAGGGGGCATCGCGGAGGTAGTCCCATTGGCACCAGGGGCTGGTCCTAGCTCCTCGGGAGCCTCTTCTCCCTCGCTTCCTGCTTCATTGGCCTCCATTTCCAGGTGGTGCATGTCCAGGTGGTCGTTTGCTTCCTCGAGTTCCCTCTGCACATCGTGAAGCTGGTTCTCCAAGACATCAATAGTGTTGTCTCGGATCTCCACCTGCTGTTCCAGGGTAGCGATACGCTGGTTCAGCCTCTCCACCTGCAGATCCTTTTCCACCAACTCTGTGGATAGGTCGACCACAAAATCTTCCCGGCTGTCGAGAGTGAGCTTGGCAGTCCGAGCGGTGTTAGCGAGAAGTGTCATAGCATCGCTCTGAAGGGCCTGAAGGCGGTACAGCGCACTCATGCACTGAACAGTGACCCTCCCAACCAAGTCAGGATACATGGCCCACACATCCTTCACATGGCTCACGCGGTTACACCACATGGGATCATCCTTCCTCTCAGCAGGGAAGAGTCCCAAGGGGTGCATCACCATCTCCAGGGGGTGGTAGCCACAGAAAGTCGTCAGAGCCTTCATGGCTGCTGCCTCAACGGTGTCGTCCGTCCTGAGTCCGATCGTCTCAGAGTCAAGAGAACGCCAACCCGGCTGAAGGGGATGAGCCTCCAAGGCCAGCCAGACCCGACAACGAGGTACCCGATGCTCCTCATACAACTGCACCGTGTACAAAGGGGGCGTAGGGTAACCGGCGGAGTTAAGCACTTCCCACAAGATGGATGGAAAGCCATCGCGAGAAAGGAAGTCAGAACTGAAACGAGAGTCTCCTCCACTAGCGGGGGTGGGTGAATTCATCTGCGGAAGGGGATCAAAGATAAAGATTATGGTAGAGGGAAAAAGAAAAAGAGAGCCCGAGTGATTTTAAAGAAAAAGGGGTTAGCTCAGTTTTAATTCCTCTTTGTGTTTTATAATGCATGCATGCTGGAAGAAACGTTACCTCTCAAAAAGAAAATAGGGTGCCTTTTTAGGGCATCCTAAATTATAGGTATTGGCCCACGGGGCCTAATTAATTAGCCACCTATTTCCCTCGATGCCTAAGGCCTTTCGTCCTAGGTCTAGCGGTCTAGTCCTGACGATCTATAGCAGTTTCTAGGCAAGTTTTAGATTTTGAAAATTGGTATTCTTGGTTTATTGTTTTTCTCTGTGGTGGAATTTGCTCCGATACCAGCTGTGGCAGAACCACCCGAATTATTCCAGCTTAAGTGCCTAAGTCATGCCTCAAGGGCCGTGACACACTTAAATCGGAATAACCCGTCAGTCCTTCAGATCTAGTCTGATAGAGCCACTTAACCAGGATCAAATTCCACAATCCCACTCGAAGGTGAGTCACAGAAGAAATACAATAAAACAGGAAACCTCAAATTAAGTACTGAATTATTACATAAATCGGAGTTCTGGAGTGGCAAATAAGTTCATTAAGTAAGGTGCAGCGGATAATCGATGTCGTCGGTAATGAGGAAATGGGCAAGGCCTAGCCCACTACTCCTCATGCTCCTCTCCTGCCGGAGCAACATCCCACTCGACCGTCCAACCCGGTGGCAGGGTGGTAGGCCAAGTCACACCATCAACCAACTCCTGCATGGTACCTGCAAAAATGGTGCCACAAGCAAGGCTGAGTATACTAATACTCAGCTAGACTTACCCGGTGTGAGGAGTCTACTCCTCTACCTCTAGACTATGCAGCTATTTGGCTGAGGGGTTTGGTTTGCCAAAAGCACTAGCCGAGTCTAAAAACAAGTTTTAGCTTTTCCAATTCTAGTATCATTAATTCAGCTAAGTTTGCTCTTTCTAAGCATACATGGTAACAATCAATTAGTTCAAACAACAAGTTATCTCATATAACCACATTTCACTTCTTACTCGATGCAGTACAAGGAATCAAGCAGTCTCATTAGCTGCGAGAAGCAGACGATTCGAATCGAGTTTTAAACCTTGCAAGGTAACCCTAAACACACGGCATGTCAGGGTACTCCGACCCCACACATGACAACCGTCCCCATCGATTCCCCGTTCGCGTCCAGGCCTCACCGCCTTGGCATACAATGCTCCACTGACCCCGGCTGCCGCCGTGCAGTGACCGCACTTGTACCCACCATAGCTAGCATGGGAGAACCAGTCTCAGGTCGCATGAGGGATAAAGTCCGCGCCCGGCTTCACTCAGGTACTAGGTTTACCGGTTACCATTTTTCCCGGCATGTGTTTAGTACGTTCAAAAGCTTGACTCAGGTATCCACACATTAATCCTTAATTCATTTTCCCGTCTTATGGACAAGGCATCCTCCCTGGATCCAAGTCCATAGACCAACATATATCCCATTATCAAGATGAATACAATCAATTCCTGACCTCGCGCGAGTGCTAGAAAAATCACTCGACTTCTACCGAGATCCTGATTAGCAAGCAGCTACTCGACCTAGCATACTAGTATCCATCTCAAAAAGGAGTCCTAAGTTCATGCAACTAGAGGTTTCAAGCAACTCCTACACTTAAGTGCACATTACAAACCTACAAGCATTAAGTGTAGTAAAGTAGCATATAATAACATGGTTATGCATAAGACCGGGGCTTGCCTTCGATTGCTGGGGCTGCGGGGAGATCCTCAATGGCAGCCTCTGAAGCCTGCTCCTGGTCCTCCTCTTGGACAGGTCCTTGCTCGGGGATGAGCACGTACTCTCCGTCGGCTAGATTACAATCTAATGAATGCAATGCGTAAGATATATGCATGATATGATATGTGCTTTTTTTTTTTTGAAATCATAACTTAAAGGTGTATAATCTTTCTTGAGTTAAACAAAGTCAACTTTACTTATGCAAGACCCTTGGGTGGTATACTTGGTAGATTAAGTTAAACTTTAGCTAAGGCAAGTGGTAGGTTTTACTTTTAGGGGTTCCACTGAATTCCTTTAAGTCTTAGGGATAAATGATAAGTACTCAAGTTAGACTTATTGAGGTGGGGTTTATTTCCTCTTTCCTTTTTCTTTATTCTCTTTAATGTTTTGGAGTAGGTTTGAACTACAAGTTGCTTTTATAAAATTCTAAAAATTCTGTAAAAATTACAGTGGCTTGCTACTGGTGTGTGTTTCTCTGTCTTAAAATTTGGGGATCAGAAAGTGAATAGTTTTCTCTGCACAAAATTGTTAAATTCTAGGGTAAAAGAGGTGCTTTGAACTACAACTACCATTTAACAGTGGGTAATTCTTCAAAACTTATTTTTGCTGACTTTTAGGTGTTATAACATGACTTGATACAAATTTCTAGTCATTAATACCTTTTAATTATTTTTCTATGGTTTTCTCAATTTTCTAGCCAAATGGGTGCTTTCTACTACCACTATATTTGAAAAATATCAAACAACAGAATTCTTATTTTTCTTAGTCATTGTTTTGTGCAAGAGCAATCATTCTGAAGTTTGGCATCTTTTTGCTTAAAGGAAGGGGGTGGGGTGCCTTATTTGAATTAAATGGCCTTTCCCTTGAATTATTAACAAATGGTATGAGTTTGCTTCTTTTTCATGGGTTTGCATTTTTCTCTGGTAGTTTACCTCATCATGGACTTAGCTAATTTTTGGTTGCCCATTATCTCATTATTTGAGGTTGTTCATGATTTAGTTGGAAAATGCCTTATTATCACTTTGTATTTATTTCCCTTACTTAAAAAGTTGGACTGAGGTGCTCCATATTTTTGTAGTGGGGCTCTGGTGGTTATAAGTTCACTGGATTTTTGTTAAGCATTTTGGTTATAGTTTTGCCTCTTTAATAATTGATTTTCAGTCTTATTTAGGCTAAACAAATCACTTTAATTTAAAACTAATCCAAACTAATAGTGTCTGTATTTTTCCTAGGTTCTTTGTTTCATAAATAAACTAGGAAAAATAATATTAGTCACTGTTCATTAGTTTCTAACACCCTTATGATTTTCTCTAAGTTTTGGTCAAAACATCTTCAAATGAGAAACTACATCATAATGTCTAATGCTGGGGTTCCTACTATTTTTAAACAGTGTCTAAAAGAGGTCTGAATACCCACAAATTTTCTTAAGTCTAGTACAGAAGAAAAACTAATTTTCCTTGATTAAATAAGGTTTAGGGGGTTTCTGTTTTTAATTTTAAACTCTAAAAGGTTGAACAGAAAGCATAGGGTTTACTATTTTTAAATGATAGATTGTAATATACAGAGGCTAGCAAAATTGGTTTGACATTTTTTGAGTAAGAATTCATCAAGTTATGAATTTTACAAGTTCTCTGGTTATTAAAAAGGATTTCAGAATCGATTTAAATGAAAACTACTTTGCACTGGGGTCCCTGGACGTTTTCTAAGTTTTTCCTCGCGAATCAGTCCTCAGGTTACTATTCACCAGGGTCTCTGACATTGCAGAAAACCCCTCGGGTTCTTCACCTCCTAACCCGAGGTCCTTAGCTAATCTTAAACAGTAGCCGCGGCGGGGAAAAGGGCGGAGGGGCTTACCGGCGGCGAGACTGCTCCGGTGAAGTGGTCGAGGATGAAGGGGAGGTCCTGGGGATCACAACGGTGGGCGAAACACCGTCGGAGATGGCTGGAGTCGGTCGGTCCACGCGCGCAGGCGGGGATGCTCGTCGGCGGCGAGGAGACCGGCCTGGCCACGGCGAGATAGGTCAATTGAATGGGTCAGAGAGGTTCACGGGATGCCAGAGAAGACATGAGCGAAAGGAATTGGGCGGAGACTCACCGGATAACTCGGTCCACGCGCGGCGGCGGATGACCGAAGTCCGGCGAAGTCGATCTCGGGCCTCCGGTGAAGTCCGGCTGGGTCCGAGGGCTTGGCGAGCTTCACGGGCTACTGGTGGAGCTGGCCGAAGCACTGGCTTGACTTGAGGGTGGCTGGAGGGAGCTGGCCACGGTGGCCGAAGCTCGGGCGGCAATGGCGGGCGGAAATCAAGCTCGCCGGAGCTAAGGAAAGCGGCTGGCCGAAGAGGGTGAGTGCGGGGTGAAGTGAGGCGCGCCTGGGGAGGCTTTATAGGCGCGGGCGGGCACGGCCGAGGGCGAGGACGCGCGGCGGACTTGACCGAACGCCGGGGAGCGCGCGCGCGCGGGTTGGGCGAGCTCTGGCACGCCGGCCAGGGTCGAACACGTGGGAGCACGCGTTCTGCCCAAGTTCTGGCGCGTGTAGTCGCTCATCCGAGCCTGCTCTCGCCTTGGTCAATGCACAAAACCTCTTCCCCTCCCTACAAGCTACCATTCTTGTGTGGAGGTCATAGGATTTTGCCTACTGGTTGCAGAGATATGGAGCCAGGAAATCTGGTCTGTCTCCCTGCGCAAATCCGAGGCAAATCCAAGGTTTAGTCGTGTCTAGGGCTCGCGTCCCAATGCCATCTTCTGGCACACGACAGAGGGGTTAGTTAGGCACATTTTTGTCAATGGGACCATTAGGATTCGAGTTAAGGATCAAGGTGAACATCTCTGATCTTTGGATCAAGGTCTGATTTTCAGAAATCTGAAATTCAGAATTCTTATTAAGTCCACACATGGAAAGCTTGATTTGGGGTTTTAATTGAGCTATTTTGGCTAAGCTTTCTCAATCTTTCTTGCTGCCCATTAAATATACTTTAATTTTTATAATTGGCTCAACTCAAAATTTTAAACTTTTCACTTCCTTTTTCTTACTTTCTGAATTTTGCTCTTGGGGCTCATTTTGGGATTTTTAAACTAGGGTTGCATGATCTTATCTTTTAAGGGACTCAATTGCTTTGATCATGACACTTTTAAGTATGTACTTGGTGACTTCATCATTACTTAAGTTATTTGATGCTCATGCTTACTTTGGTTCACATAAAATAATGGTTCTAGGTTTAGCTTTTGAAGGAAAAACCCTGAGTGACACTGGGGTGTCACACTGGAGGATGGTTTCCACCACCAGAAGCTCGAAGAGGAGGTGGCTAGCCGGCCCGCACGGGAGGTAGAGCTCCGGCTCAGCCCGGCCTCCGCCCCAGCAAGGATGATGAACATCCTTGAAGCTGAGGGCGGAACCAAGATCGCAGCCCGGCTTGCTTCTCCCCATCTAGGGGCTAGTGATCACCGTCTTGGGTGACCACCGGTGAGAGGATGCAGCCGGGCTGCCTGATGAAAATCCTTGAAGCCGAACGATGGCTGAAGGGTACCAACTTCCACGAAGTTGCGTTCCTCCGACGACAAGATGGAAGGATTGCGGGCGTCCCCCATCCGGGGGCTCAGAAGGTGGAAAGACACGGTGCATAAGGGAGCGCGAAGACATGGCCGTCTTTCAAGGAGGTCACCCTCCTTTTAAAGGCGACTCTCCCTACTTGCGTCCTCAGCCGTTGCGGGCTGAGTCTTCTCCAACACGCTCCAAGGTCCTCCCCCTACGGCGCGGGGGCTAGGCCCCACGCATCATGCAAGCCGGTCCAGGGCAGAAGGAGCCAAACCGCCGCGCGCAGGGCATGCAACTGCCCGGTGGTTACAAGCATTCCTCCACTTTCGCCTAGACCAACGGGTGAGAGGGTGGACAGCCATGCAGTCGGCATGCAACCGCGCCAAGTGGGCGCGCCCCTTCGACTCCAACGTGCCCAGCATGGAGGCCCAGGCCCACACGTCATGCAACCGGCACGCCGGTTGCTACGTGCGAGCAACTGCACCGCCACTCGCGCCACTACCGCGCCTCCTTGACTGCGGAGCCAATACCACGACTCGAGGCAACCCTGTGTGTGACCCAGCAGCGCCAGCCATGCGCGACGGTCAAAAATGGGCCGGCAGTAATGGCGGTGGTAGGCGGGCAGGAGCAGCGGTCACGTCGTCAGCCAAGCTTACGTCCCATCCAGGGGCAGCGAGAGAGCCCTCTCTCACGGCGTGAAGACGGCGCGCCCATGATCCGTTCCTCGAATGGCCCGCGCACGCGCAACAGTCGCCTCGCGAACCACTCGCCCCCGTCGCGTTAACTTCGCGGCAGGACAGGCGGCGCCTCAGGCAGGAGAAGCAAGCGACGCTTCGCCTTCGCCATAATGACCGCGTCGAAAAAGGTACGCCACGTCGTTCGATTTCGTATCCTTTTCCTCTTTCTCTCTCTTACAACAGGGACCGGGAAAGGGGGATACCCCGAAAAGGATCCTTCTCCATGAAGGAAACAGGCCTCGAGCCTCCCTACTGATCAGAGGTTCAAAGGCTGGCCCCTCGGAGGGGTTCAACGGTCGCCTCAGAGCACCTGGGTTCTGCGCCCACTACTGGTCAAAGGTTCGATGGCCGGCCCCTCAGAAGGGTTCAACAGCAGCCTCAGGCCACTCGAGCTCCGCGCCCACTACTGATCAGGGGTTCGTAGGCTGGCCCTTGAAGGGTTCACAGTCGCCTCAGACACAGAGCGAGGGATGACCCTGGGTACGTTCGATACATAACCAAGGCTCGGGCTATGCTCCCGAGGTACCCTAGGACATTTCCGAGACCAGCGGGAACGATCTTGTAACGGAATCCCATCAGAGGGAGGCATCGAGCCCTCGGACCCCGTCAAAGGGGACCGGGTCCGGCAGATCACCCGCAGGTACTTTTGGAGCGCGCCTCCGGGCCTCTAGCCGACCCCTAGCAAATGGGGCACAGGCGTCCGCTCGGATTACCCGCCAGCAGCTCACCGGAAACACCATGTTCGGCGCCCTCCGAGGGCAACATGGCGCTTTCCCCCCTCCTCCTTGCGGAAAGGCGACGCAAGGGCGTATGTAAAAAAGTCGAGTCTGTCCTTGACCATCCTCTCGCCCTGTGCAGAGGCTCGGGGGCTGCTCTCGCAAACCCGGCTCCGGCCGACCCGTTGACAGCGTCAACATACTAGCCCGAGAACTTGGGACCCGACCGTGCACCCGGGCTACGGCCAGCTCGCATGAGGGAACGACTAGACCAGCCGAAGTATTGCGAAACGCACTAAGACCTCGAAGGAGTAAAACTACTCCTCCGAGGCCTTGGGGGCTACACCCGGCGGGTGCGCTCGCGCGCACCCACCGGAACAAAATGCAATCAAGAAAAGGCTGGTCCCCTTGCAAAAAAGTGCGGCAAAAGCCTCCAAGCGAGTATTAACACTCCCTTCGAGGCTCGGGGGCTACTGTCGGGGACCATAATTAGGGGTACCCTCAAGGCTCCTAAATCTCAGCTGGTAACTCCCATCAGCACAAAGCTGCAAAGGCCTGATGGGTGCGATTATGTCAAGGATCGGTCCATTCGAGGGACGCGATCACGCCTCGCCTGAGCCCAGCCTCGGGCAAGGGCAGCCGACCCCGGGGGACCTACGTCTCGCCCGAGGCCCCCCTCCAGCAATGGACACACCTTCGGCTCGCCCCAGGCCCAGTCTTCACCAAGAAGCAACCTTGGCCAAATCGCCACACCGGCCGACCAAATCACAGGGGCATTTAATGCAAAGGTGGCCTGACACCTTTATCCTGACGCACGCCCTCCAGTCGACAGAGCCGAAGTGACCGTAGTCACTTCGCCGCTCCACTGACCGGTCTGACAAGAGGACAGCGCCGCCTGCGCCGCTCCGACTGCTGAGCCACTCGACACAGTGAGGCTGACAGCAGCCAAGTCCGGTCTCAGGCGTCATAGGAAACTCCGCTTCGCCCGACCCTAGGGCTCGGACACGGGCTTAGCCCCGAAAGATGACGAACTCTGCCTCGCCCGACCCCAGGGCTCGGACACGGACTCGGCCCTGGAAGACGACGAACTCCGCTTCGCCCGACCCCAGGGCTCGGACATTGGCTCGGCCCCAGAAGACGATGAACTCCGCTTCGCCCGACCCCAGGGCTCGGACACGGGCTCAGCCCCGGAAGACGGCAAACTCCGCCACGCCCGACCCTAGGGCTCGGACTCGAACTCGACCCCGGAAGACGACGAACTCCGCCTCGCCCAACCCCAGGGCTCGGGCTCAACCCTGGCCAAAGCCGACGGTCTCCGCCTCGTCCGACCCGGGGGCTCGGACTCGACCTCAGAAGACAGACTCGACCTCGACCTCGGAAGACAGACTCGACCTCGGAGGAGCCTCCACCTCGCCCAACCTAGGGCACGGACCGACCACGTCAATAGGAAGCGCCATCATTACCCTACCCCGAGCTGACTCAGGCTACGGGGAACAAGACCGGCGTCCCATCTGGCTCGCTCCACCATACGAGTAATGATGGCGCCCCGCATGCCCTGTGACGATGGTGTCTCTCAGCCCCCTTACGGAAGCAAGAGGACGTCAGCAAGGACTCGACAGCCCCGACAGCTGTCCTTCCGCCAGGCTCCAGTGCTCCTCTGATGGCCACGACACCACGTGAACTGGGTGCCAAGACCTCTCCGGCTGCCACGATGGCATGTACTTAGGGCGCTAGCTCTCCACCGCTAGACATGTTAGCACATTGCTACACTCCCCATTGTACACCTAGATCCTCTCCTTACGCCTATAAAAGGAAGGACCAGGGCCCTCTTACAGAGGGTTGGCCGCGCGGGGAAGGACGGGACGGCGCTCGCGCAAGGCCGCTCGCTCCCTCCCGCGTGGACGCTTGTAACCCCCTACTGCAAGCGCACCCGACCTGGGCGCGGGGCTAACACGAAGGCCACGGGTTCCACTCTCCCACGCCTGTCTCCTTCCGGCTGCTTTCTTCCCCCCTTCGCGTTCCGCCTCGCGTCGACCCATCTGGGCTGGGGCACGCGGCGACAATTCACTCGTCGGTCCAGGGACCCCTCGGGTTTCGAAACACCGACAAAACTAGTTAGTCCAATTATTTGTGTTGGGCAATTCAACCACCAAAATCATTTAGGAAAAGGTTTGACCCTATTTCCCTTTCAGGTGACGTATACCTGCAAGAATTCCAAAGGGTTTGATGTACCGTCGTACTTTTCTGGCAGGTGTGGCTGGAACTTGGATGGCCAAGTCACCACGTGGAGATGATCTGCCAGAGCGGCGTAGCCTACGCCGGCCAATGGGACACTCGCCTAAATTTGGGCACCCCTTGGAGTTTACGACGCTACCGCAATGAAGTCTAGGTCGAGGTTGCGACCCTCGATGTTCTGCCGGCGCTCACGCGCCCTCTCCAGAGAGACTCGAGCATCTTCGCCCACACGCCAATGGTTGAGTTCTGCCCGCAGGTCATTAGGCATCTCTAGAGAGACTGGAGCATCCTCTCCTGCACGCCTGCGGTTGAGCTCCGCCCGCAGGTCCTCAGTTGGTGCAGCCTTCACTGAAGGTAAGCGCACCGATGCCGACGCCTCATGTTGACGCCGGGATGACCGAGGCCTAGTCCTGGCTGAGCCAGAATGCGCCATGCCGAGCAGACGGTCGACATCGTCACACCACTGCTTCATGGCCCCCGGTGAGGCCGTGGAGCTAGGAGGGTGGCGTAGCCACTCCCTGGCTGCAGACAAGGCCCCAGGCGCAGCCCTTGTCGCTCTGGATGTCTGCGCAGGAGTGTGCTGCCGCATAGAGCGCACAGCAGCAGCACCAGCCGTAGGGCGGCTGGAGGCCCGTGGCATGGAAGACACAGCCTCTTCCTCCATCGGGAAGTCCTCGGGAATGAAGTCGTGGTGCTCGATGATCTGGACCATGGTGTCGAGCAGGAAAACAGGCAAAAACTAAATGCCAAGTCCCCTACCTGGTGCGCCAAATGTCGGAGAGGAAATTCTCCAGCCGGGTGGCAGAACGCACCCACCCTAAATCCTGAGATGAGGAGGGGCCTTAGCGGTTTGCCTGTCTGCTAGATGATGGATGAACACAAGAAGACACGAGGGTTTAGAGTGGTTCAGGTCGCTGGAGCGTAAAACCCTACTCCACTGTGTGTTGTATTGAGTATCTGAGCATCTAACTTGGTCTGCCTTGTAACGTTGTGTGCCTTCCCTTTTATAGCTCAAGGGAGGCACGTACAAGGATGCTGAGCCCCGACATGTGGGCCCAGGAGCACAATGGAAGGAAATACATTATAGGAGTAACTAATGCAAGTAGTGCCTAAACAACCTCCGGGCGCCAGGTTGTCCGTAGTCCGTGCAGTATTGATATGCGGTGGCAGCTTCCTTGGTAACGTGCGAATAATGATGAGCATAGTGCACGCGGCAGTACGGGCGTGCCGCCTGCCAATGGAATGGACAGGCACGCCGTCTGCAGAATGGACAGGTCGCCACCTCCCAGCGGAATGGACAGGTCGCCACCTACCAGCGGAATGGACAGGTCGTCGCTTGTCAGCGGAATGGACAGGTCTCAATAAATGCGAAGGCGGCACACCGCCTGCCAGAAGGATGGACAGGCGGCACGCCTTATCCTCAATAAATGCAGAGGCCGTGTAACCCGGAGGCCTTACGTCAGGCTCTGCCCGTTGGCTTATGTCACATGCAGTAGGCCACGTGGCAGCATCGGGTCTCCGCCTGGGCGGGATGCAGAAGTGTATGCGGACAGGTCCGCACTAGACTAGGTCCGGACACATGTCGGTACCGGGCCCCCGCCTAGGTCCTATTCAAGGCCCGGGAATGCTCTGTCCTGGGACCTTGGGACCCATTGTGGGCGGCCCGAACCTCATACGGGGGGGTCCGGATCCCATTCCAGGGGTCCGGCTTGCACACGTGGAGGTCCTAGACCAACCTTGGGGGTCCGGACTGTATATCCAGGGGTCTGGCGCTCTCCCGTGGGGGTCCAGACTTACTGTTGATGCTTTGGAGTATATCACCTTCTCTAGACACGTGGCAGCTTCGGACCCGCCCATGTGGTGGAGTCGGGCGCTGTTGTGGACCCAGAACAGTCACCTGCGACTGGGGCGAGTCATGGTATGGTCCCAAACACAGCACCTTTCACCACACGACTAAGTGATAGCCGCGTGGGCGCTGCGTCTTTATGCAGTGGTAAGGGGTACCCTAGTTTCAGGGTACCGACAGTATTGATTATGTTGAAACTTGGATGCTTGCAATGATTTCACATGTAACTCATACAAATAAGTGAAAGTGAAATAGAAAAAATGTGGGCACCTTATAGATCTTATAATCCAAACATTTTTATGGTTATATATGGACATATGTTGTGCCTCTATAAAATTTCATGATTTTTTTGAGGCTATTTATGTATTATTAATTTCTTGTTGTAGAAAATCATCAAAATACAATTAAATCCATAAAATATTGTAGCGTCAACCAAAAATTACAAATAAGTTACCAATACTAATAAATAGTCCATAAAAAGATAACCTTAAGTTCCTACATGGATATAACCTTAAGCCCCCCATATAAAAACGATAAAGTCTATTAATTTGATATAAATTTGGACATTATTTCAATTATTTTGGCCTAAAGATGTGTTTAACCAATGATGTACTACAAAGTTATAGATCTCTTCGAGCTCTACAATTTTCATATAAAGTTTATATTCAACTGATTTGATATGTAAAAGTTATGATTTTATAACTATATTATGCAGAAAAAGGAAAAACGGGTACCCGAATTCAGGGTACTCGTATCCGACCCGAATATCTAAGTATGTACCGGGTAGTCCTTGCTCCATATCCGACCCTAACCTAAAGCTACATTATCTAGGTATTACCCGTATCTGTCCCAAAAATAAAAATACCCAAATCTGTATCTCAAAAAACGGGTATTTGCATTATCCGTATCCGGTACCCGACGGGTATACCTGACCCGTTTTCACCCCTACCCATGGGAACATCAGTTTTTAGCAACTTTTCAATCGAAGGGGCAATGGATATGGGGATTTTGAGGCTATAAAAGGACCCCTTAAGGCGCACTCCTTCAGTACCCAAGCATACCAAGAGCTCTACTTCACTCAGTCTGCCATAACACGTTCTAGAAATTCTAGTGAGATATGAGCACAGTTTTCGAGCCGCTCTTGTAACTCTGTGTGTTTGTGATCTTGTTCTTGTGTTGTGTGGCTGGTTTTGTCTCTTGTGTGTGTATTCTATCCCCTCTCTTGTGTTGTGATCTAAGCTCTGATTCTTGTGTACAGCTGCAAGAGACTCCAATTTGTGGAGATTCCTTGCAAGAGGGATATAAGTGATATAAGGAAGACCATGGCACTCAGGTTGACCTTTAGATCACTTGTAAGGGGTTAATTGCAACCCTTGTCCGTTGGGACACCACACCATGGGGTAGGCAAGCATTTGAGGCTTGGTTGAACCATGGGAAAATCATTGTGTCTTTCGTGCTTATTTCTCTATGATTTTTGTAATACCCAAATATGTAAACCATGAAAATAGTGTTGATCTCAATGTTTGGTGACCATTACTTATCATCGCATGTGACTGACCATGTTTAAAAATGAGTAAATCCTTACTAAGACACAAATAAATCATTGCACCATATTGGATTTTTGTTTGTGCATTCAAAACAAAATAACATGGATAAAGATATTACAATGAGTAGACGATTTAGATTAAACCCTAGATTTGAATTTGAGATTTAAATGAAGAAGGAGAAAGAAATACCATAAATACAAATAAATTCATAAATGAGTAAATACCACACTAGTATTTTCAAGGTGAATAATTAATCTAAGTACAAATTCACCTCAAGTTTGAAATTCAAATGGGGATTCAAAAATAAGAAAATTAAGAGAGAAAGGAAAAGAGAAAGTAAAAATATAAAAGGAAAATGAATAAAACCCCTAACTGGGCCTCGGCACCCCATTTCGGCCCACTCCCGAATCCGAACCACGCGGCCCATTCGCCACTCCGCACGCGATGGGTCACAGCCTCTGTTCGCCCGTCCCCACCTGGCTGTCTCTCCCTCGCGCCCGCACCTTACTTTTCCACTGATTCATGGGACAGCCCTGTTAGGTGCACCGTCTTCACTGGGCGGCGGGCTGGCGACCACGGATTCCATGGGGGCCGATGCACCTAACCCCGCCGGAATCGTCGGGCCGTTGAAGACCGTCCCGTTCCCTCAGCACGTATAAAGCTTCGGTTGCGGCGCTAAATCAATCGCTTTGCCGCGCCTGTCCTGTAACCCGAACACCATCGCCATAGCAGTGAGAGAGTTCTGTCGCCGCATCGGAATCGCGAGCCCAGCGCAACCGTACTCGTGGCAAGTGTCCAGTGGGGTTCACCCAGTCCTAGGATAGGTGGTCGACGCCTTGCTTGGGTCGAATCGCGCTCCAGCACCTCAGAATTTCTCACCGGATTTTGCTCTCCGCGACCGTCCGCCTCGCGCCGTGGTCGGCCCCCTTCGCGACCCAATCAGCATGTAATATCCTTCCTAATTGATCCATCGCATCGTTCCGTATGTATTGCCAGCCTCAGTATGCGAGTTAGGGCATTGGGGAGGGGGGCGAGACCCTGTATTTCCGCCGTCGTCGCGGTAGATCGGCCGTGCCACCGTGCGCTGTGGCTGCTCTACCACCGTCGTCCGTGAGGATGCGTTTGGATAGCCATCGTCCGTTCATCAGGCCGTGGACGACCAAGATTAGAGCTAGGTAACGATTCAGTTAAAGCGAGCAGTGACCGTTGATGCGATATCCGGCGGTGGGGATCCGACCTAGATCTCATTAAACGTCGACCGTAGGATCTAGATGGCTCAGTCGGTGACCAATCTAATCAGAGTCGTCTGTGGTCGATCTGGCGGCTGATAAAGCCTCATACCCCTTAGCGAGTACAGTTTTCCACATAAACCCCTCAGCTTCATTATAATCAACCCGCAGTCCTACGTGGGTTGAGTCTGAGTCACAGGAATTTTTGTAGATTAACCCCTATTGTCTCTGGATTTCGAGGAGCAGTCCAGACAGCGAATAAAATCAGAGAAATTCCTTATAAATTCATTTTTAATACAAAAACGATGGTAGAAACTTGTATAAATCATATAAAATTCATATTAAATCCTTTTTAACCCATTCCAGTTCCTATAATTGTGTAATATTATTCTCTATCAAATAGTATCACTGTTTCTACATGAAATACACATTAAAATTTATTTCTCACTTAACCCTATATTAAATACATAAAACCTTTAGAAATTCATAACTTAAAATATATAACTCCAAAATTAATAATTCCAGTTCCTATGATCTTATTTTAATGTCTAGATTATGATTGTGTATTTTATTTATATGTTTGGTGTGATGTTAATTTTTGCTATACTATGTATGTATTGTGTTGATGGGAGTAGACGAGCAAGCAACTGAGGATCCTGAGGTTCAGCTGGTAGAGATTGCTGAGAACGAGCTCGTTGAAGGCAAGTTGTGCCCTTGATCACTTCTTTTACCTATTTATTTTCTTATTATTCATAATGATCTACATAGGTTAATTTTGATGGGACCCAATAAGATACCCTAGATTTTGACTATCTTTATACCTTGTTTCACCACTGATTTTACTACTAAATTTTGGGGTAGTACATGCTATTGCTTTATGTGGCTTTGGGTATAGAGATATTCATCACTCATTGTTATACTTTTTATTATCTGTTTATTCTTTACTGTTTATGATAAGATCATTATGTTAATGGGAACATGGAGAACCACCCGGGAAAACAGTGCTACCACAATGGTTTAATGGGACACCCTTGGCTGATTAACTAGGAAAGCTAGTGGATGACTACCTTACCCGAAAGGGGCAAGGGCAGTAGGGGAGTGGTCAGTGTAGGGAGGTCCTTGTGTTGATTTTGCTGCGATGGCGGTCAGGCGAGGGATTCCTGCACTGGAGCTTCCTATAAACTGTAGCGGGTTTTCTGAAGCTAGTGGAACTGTGTAAAGGCCTCGTAGTGGTACCCTGCCTCGCTTCCTTGGTAGAGGTGTATGGGGTCTGATCAACTCCGTGGCAAATGGGTAACATGACTTGTGGGTAAAGATGCGCAACCTCTGCAGAGTGTAAAACTGGTATACTAGTCGTGCTCACGGTCATGAGCGGCTCGGACACTCACATGATTAATTTATGGAAGTTAAACTTAATTTGTCATTTCATTGCATCTGGGATTATTTTACTATTACTTTTATTTATTATTTCTAAGGTTTGGTATTTACTTACACTTAGTAACTGCTAATAAAATTTTGACCAACTTCTAAAAGCAATGCTCAGCTTCAACCTTTATTTCATTGATCAGCCTTACACTTCATGAACTCCCACCTTTGGTGAGTTCATGCCACATTATTCCGCACAACTTGTTGAGTGATGAACATGTGTGAGCTCACTCTTGCTGTCTCACACCCCCCCACAGGAGAAGAGCAGGTGGTCGAAGGGGAGCCGCCTAACACTGAGGCTTTCGACTTGATCTAGGTGGCGTCTCCCAGTCAGCTTTCTGGTGCCAAGGATAGATTTTAGTTCCTGCTATATTCATCTTTTATTTTGTAAGACTCCGCTATGTAATAAGTACTCTGATTTTATTGTGACATTTATCTCTATACACTCTGTTATTATATATGTTGTCTTCTTTGGCGCATGTACGAGATGCACCTGGCTTTGTTCCTTAAAACCGGGTGTGATAGAAGTGGTATCAGAGGAAATGTTGACTGTAGGACGAAACCTAGATAGAAATGGATAAACCCTTACCTACTTATCTTACTCTGATTCAATCTATACTTACCTTACTCTAATTCTTTCTATACTTATCTGGATCATGTCTCACCTTCTACTGTTCTACTATGATTATTCTTACCTTCTCTACTCTGAGACAAGATGGATTTCACACCTTGAATCCTACATTTATGACCTTCTTAAGAGATAGGGAACCTAAGATGAAAATAAAACTATTTTCTCTATTTTAAAATGTTGGTTGATTGTTCTGATGGTCAATGCCTGATTTGCTTCTTTGATTGATTGAAATATTATATATGGACATCTTAGTATGTACCACTATAAGGTAATGAATTAGCTATGGTAGATAAAACATTAAACTGCTTAGCTAATAAATCCCCCAAAGTAACATGATTCGTAATTACTGCCTTGTCTACTTTTCTCTTACCATATGTATCTAACTCAGATGGTCAATACCAGGAGGGGTGGTGGAATTGATTTACCTCCCAGACGACACACTCGGAGGATATTTAGACAACCCCAGCCACAACCAGCAGAGATGAATCCTCTTAATCCTCCACAAGGCGGAGTTGACCCACTGGTTGTAGCTCAGATGAGGATGATGCAACAGATGGCAGACACTATGGCAGACATGCGGGCGCAGATGCAGCAAGAACGCCAGGAGATGCGCCAGGAACGAGAAGAGATACGCCAGGAGCGAGAAGAGATACGCCAGGAGAGAAGGGCGCAACAGCAGCTGCAATAGCAATTTCAACAACAACAGCAACAGCAGCAACGACAACAAGTGCCATTGCCTCCACCACCACCAGTTCCACCTCGTGATAAGCACTAGGAATTTATGAGCCATAAGCCACCGACCTTAGCCAGCTCGCCAGATCCACTTGATGCAGATGATTGGTTGAAAGCAATTGAGAAGATGCTCAACATCGCCCAATGCTCAGACCGGGAGAAAGTTCTTTATGCCTCTGGTCGTCTGACGGGTCCTGCTGCTGACTGGTGGGATTCCTATACTGCTGCCCATGATGCTGCTGACACTATTACTTGGGCAGAATTCAGTACATAGTTCAGAAACTACCACATTCCAGCTGGTTTGATGAAGATCAAGAGGAAGGAGTTTCTATCATTGAAGCAAGGCAACATGTCTATCAGCGAGTACCGCGATAAGTTCATTCAGCTCTCCAGATATGCTCCAGATGAGGTTGCTGAGGATGAGAGAAAACAGGAGCACTTTATTGAAGGACTTAATGGATCCCTACAGTATGCACTGGTAGCACACACATTTCCATCATTTCAGAGGCTACTGGATAAGGCTCTTGCTATTGAACACAAGCGTGTTCAACTGGGAGACTTGAAGAGGAAGGCTATCTCACAGGGACAGGGTAGCAGCAGTGTTCGTCCCCGCTACGTTTCGCCATAGGGTACACCGACTCGACCAGGAGGACCACGCCCAGCTCAGTACGCTCCACAGGGGTCTCCACGGACATCTCCCACTCGTCAGGCTACTCCCACTGGCACCCCGACGAGGTCTGCAGGACAGAAGACCGGCCCTACATGCTTCAAGTGCAGTCAGATTGGGCATTATGCTAATGCTTGTCCGATGGGAAATTCTGGTACACCAGCTAAGAACAAGCAACAGACTCCAAGCAAGGGATATTCTATAGCCAGGGTGAATCAAGTCAGCGTTGATGCTACTCCAAATGGTGCTGACATCGTACTTGGTATATTTTACATTAATGTTATTCCTGCAACAATATTATTTGATTCTGGTGCTACACATTCATTCATGTCTGCTCGATATGCCAACACAAATGAGATACCACTGCTAAACATGAGAAAACCAATGATAGTAATCACACCTAAAGGGCCTATTGAGGCAAATCAAATGACACGTAGATTGACATTAACAATTATGGGAAGAGAATTTGGAGCTACTGCTATAATATTAGAGGCCAACAGTATAGATCTGATCCTTGGTATGTCATGGTTAAGGAAGGCAAATGCCATTATAGCATGTGGTAGAGGTACTATAGAACTCACTAGCCCTAAAGGAGAAACATTTCAAGTTCAAATTGCAGTAACCACCTCTTCCAAATGGGCGATATACTTTATAGCGGAGGAGTTTGTTGGTGACAACATCCGGGTGGTTAGAGATTTTCTGGATGTCTTTCCAGAGGAGTTACCAGGGATGCCACCAGATAGGGAAGTTGAGTTTGTCATTGATCTTTTATCTAGAAGTGCCCCTATTTCTAAACGACCATACAGGATGGTTGTAGAAGAACTAAAGGAGCTTAAGAAGCAGTTAACTGAGTTACAGGAAGCAGGGTACATTCGTCCGAGTTCCTCACCTTGGGGAGCATCGGTACTATTTGTACAGAAGAAGGATGGATCACAGCGGATGTGTGTGGATTATAGATCACTTAATGATGTTACTGTGAAGAATAAGTATCCATTACCCCGTATTGAGGATTTATTTGATCAGATGAGAGGTGCTAGGGTATTTTCGAAGATTGATCTCCGATCGGGATACCATCAGATGAAGATTAGACCATCGAATATTCCTAAGACGGCTTTCTCAACCCGATATGGATTATATGAGTTCACTGTTATGTCGTTTGGATTAACCAATGCACCAGCTTATTTTATGAATTTGATGAATAAGGTGTTTATGGAGTATTTGGACAGATTCGCGTGGTGTTCATCGACGATATTCTTATCTATTCTAAGAGTGAAAGTGATCACGAAGAACATCTAAGGTTGGTGCTACAGAAGCTATGAGATAATCAACTTTACGCCAAGTTTAGCAAGTGTGAGTTTTGGATTGACAAGGTGCCATTCCTTGGACATATTATTTCTAATGGAGGAATTTCAGTGGATCCTGCTAAAGTTAAGGACATAATGGAGTGGAGAGTACCCACTACAGTTACTGAGATTCAGAGTTTCTTGGGACTTGCAGGATATTATCGGAGATTTATTGAAGGATTTTCTAAGGTTGCTAAGCCTATGACCTCGTTGCTGGAAAAAGGAAGAGAATTTAAGTGGGATGAGAAATGCCAAGACAGCTTTGATCAATTAAAGAAGAGGTTGATGTCGCCACCAGTGTTGATTATGCCAGATGTACAGAAGGGATTTGACATTTATTGTGATGCATGTGGCCAAGGATTGGGGTGTATGCTCATGCAAGAAGGACATGTGATCGCCTATGCGTCTCGTCAGTTGAGGAAACATGAATTGAACTACCCCACTCATGACTTAGAGCTGGCAGCCGTTGTGCATGCGCTCAAGATTTGGAGACATTATATTATGGGAACCAAGTGTCAAGTATACACGGATCATAAGAGTTTGAAGTATATATTCACTCAGAAGGATCTCAATCTTAGACAACATCGTTGGTTGGAGCTCATTAAGGATTATGATTTGGAGATTCATTATCACCCGAGCAAGGCAAATTTGGTTGCAGATGCCTTGAGTCGGAAGGAGCACGTTCATTCCGCTATTGTTGTCCAGCTACCCGATGAATTAGCAAAAGATTTTGAGAGGCTCAACCTGGGAATTGTTACACATATGGAAGGAGTTACCATTGAATTGGAACCTACCTTGGAGCAAGAGATTCGTAAAGGTTAGGTTGGTGATGCTAAAATTCAAGAGATTAAGGATCTGATTACGAAAGGTAGAGTTCCGGAATTCATGGAGGATGAGCAAGGTACTATATGGTTCAAGGATCGGATATGTGTTACGGGGATTGATAGCCTTCGTGAGACTATATTAAAAGAAGCCCATGATTCTGATTACTCTATCCACCCTGATAGCACTAAGATGTATCAGGATTTGAAGCAAAAGTATTGGTGGTATGGATTGAAAAGAGATGTTGCTGCACATGTGGCTAAGTGTGATGTGTGTTAAAGAGTCAAGGCCGAACATCAAAGACCAGCTGGACTATTGCACCCATTGAAGATTCCCAAGTGGAAATGGGAAGAAATTGGTATGGATTTCATTGTTGGGCTACCCCGCACTCCAGCAGGATATGACTCTATTTGGGTGATTGTGGACAGATTGACAAAAGTGGCTCACTTCATACCTATGAGGACTAATTACATGGGAGCCAAATTAGCAGAATTATATATGACTCGGATAGTTTGTCTACATGGAGTGCCTAAGAAGATCGTGTCTGGTCGAGGATCACAGTTTACTTCTCGGTTTTGGAAGAAGTTGCATGAGAGCTTGGATACAAAGTTGAATTTTAGTTCAGCCTACCATCCTCAGACTGATGGGCAGACAGAGAGGACTAACCAAGTATTGGAGGATATGTTAAGAGCATGTGCTCTTAAGCATGGTGGAAGTTGTGATAAGAGCTTACCATATGTAGAGTTATCTTATAATAATAGCTACTAGGCCAGTTTGAAGATGTCACCATTTGAGGCTCTATATGGCAGAAAATGCAGGACTGCACTGTATTGGGACCAGACTGGTGAAAGACAGTTCTTTGGACCTAAACTTATACAAGAGGCAGAAGAACAAGTGCGAATGATAAGAGAGAATTTGAGAATTGCACAATCAAGGCAAAAGAGCTATGCTGATAATAGGAGAAGACTACTAGAGTTTAAGGAGGGTGATCACGTGTATCTGAAGGTGTCACCGATCCGGGGTATGAGGAGATTTAAAGTTAAAGGAAAGTTGTCCCCTCGCTTCATTGGACCTTTCTTGATCTTAAAGCGAGTGGGAGAAGTTGCATATCAATTGGAGTTACCCGATCATCTGTCAGATGTACATGATGTATTCCATGTGTCCCAGCTAAAGAAGTGCCTCAGGGTACCTGAGGAGCAGCTGCCAATGGAGGACCTTAGTGTTCAAGATGACCTGACTTATGCGGAGTACCCTATCAAGATTCTGGATACTTTGACTCGAGTTACAAGAAATAAGGTGATAAAGATGTGCAAAGTACAATGGACACTTATACTTGGGAAAGAGAAGAAGAGCTTCACATAGATTTTCCACATCTTTTCCCTAGTCCTTCCTAAATCTCGAGGACGAGATTATTTTTAAGGGGGGTAGGATTTGTAATACCCAAATATGTAAACCATGAAAATAGTGTTGATCTCAATGTTTGGTGACCATTACTTATCATCACATGTGACTGACCATGTTTAAAAATGAGTAAATCCTTACTAAGACACAAATAAATCATTGCATCATATTGGATTTTTGTTTGTGCATTCAAAACAAAATAACATGGATAAAGATATTACGATGAGTAGAGGATTTAGATTAAAACCTAGATTTGAATTTGAGATTTAAATGAAGAAGGAGAAAGAAATACCATAAAATACAAATAAATTCATAAATGAGTAAATACCACACTAGTATTTTCAAGGTGAATAATTAATCTAAGTACAAATTCACCTCAAGTTTGAAATTCAAATGGGGATTCGAAAATAAGAAAATTAAGAGAGAAAGGAAAAGAGAAAGTAAAAATATAAAAGGAAAATGAATAAAACCCCTAACTGGGCCTCGGCACCCCATTTCGGCACACTCCCGAATCCGAACCACGCGGCCCATTCGCCACTCCGCACACGATGGGTCACAGCCTCTATTCGCCCGTCC
Organism: Zea luxurians; assembly: GCA_029449295.1. Classification (NCBI taxonomy): domain Eukaryota; kingdom Viridiplantae; phylum Streptophyta; class Magnoliopsida; order Poales; family Poaceae; genus Zea; species Zea luxurians. Next base: position 44,652,423 of record JAOPSE010000005.1, on the reverse strand, counting down.
CCACCTGGTTGCCTCTCCCTCGCGCCTGCACCTTACTTTTCCACTGATTCGTGGGACAGCCCTGTCAGGTGCTCTGTCTTCATTGGGCGGCGGGCTGGCGACCACGGATTCCACAGGGGCCGGCGCCCCGCCGGAATCGTCGGGCCGTTGAAGACCGTCCCGTTCCCTCAGCGCGTATAAAGCTTCGGTTGCGGCGCTAAATCAATCGCTTTGTCGCGCCTGTCCCGTAACCCGAACACCATCGCCATAGCAGTGAGAGAGTTCGGCCGCCGCACCGGAATCGTGAGCCTAGCGCAACCGTACTCGCGGCAAGTGTCCAGTGGGGTTCGCCCGGTCCTAGGATAGGTGGTCGACGCCTTGCTTGGGTCGAATTGCGCTCCAGCACCTCAGAATTTCTCACCGGACTTCGCTCTCCGCGACCGTCCGCCTCGCGTCGTGGTCGGCCCCCTTCGCGACCCAATCAGTAGGTAATATCCTTCCCAATTGATCCACCGCATCGTTCCGTATGTATTGCCAGCGTCAGTATGCGAGTTAGGGCATTGGGGAGGGGGGCGAGACCCTGTATTTCTGTCGTTGTCGCGGTAGACCGGCCGCGCCACCGTGCGCTGTGGCTGCTCTGCCACCGTCGTCCGCAAGGATGCGTTTGGATAGCCATCATCCGTTCATCGAGCCGTGGACGACCAAGATTAGAGCTAGGTAACGATTCAGTTAAAGCGAGCAATGACCGTTGATGCGATATCCGGCGGTGGGGATCCGACCTAGATCTCATTAAACGTCGATCGTAGGATCTGGATCCGATGGCCTCCATCCTAGGATGGCTCAGTCGTTGACCAATCTAATCAGAGTCGTCTGTGGTCGATCTAGTGGCTGATAAAGCCTCATACCCCTTGGCGAGTACAGTTTTCCACATAAACCCCTCAGCTTCATTATAATCAACCCGCAGTCCTACGTGGGTTGAGTCTGAGTCACAGGGATTTTTGTAGATTAACCTCTATTGTCTCTGGATTTCGAGGAGCATTCCAGACAGCGAATAAAATCAGAGAAATTCCTTATAAATTCATTTTTAATACAAAAACAATGGTAGAAACTTGTATAAATCATATTAAATTCATATTAAATCCTTTTTAACCCATTATAGTTCCTATAATTGTGTAATATTATTCTCTATCAAATAGTACCACTTTTTTACATGAAATACACATTAAAATTTATTTCTCACTTAACCCTATTGTCGGGGACCATAATTAGGGGTACCCTCAAGACGCCTAATTCTCAGCTGGTAACCCCCATCAGCATAAAGCTGCAGAGGCCTGATGGGTTTGATTAAGTCAGGGATCAGTCCATACGAGCGACTCGATCACGCCACGCCCGAGCTTAGCCTCGGGCGAGGGCAGCCGACCCTAAGATGACTCCGTCTCGCCTGAGGTCTCCTCTTTCACGGCAGACGCATCACCGGCTCGCCCGAGGCCCCGCCTTCGATAAGAAGTAACCCTGACTAAATCACCGCGCCAACCAAATCCCTAGGGCCTTCAACGCAAAAGGTAAGACTGACGGGCAGCCAGGCTTGGCCGAAAGTGCCAGAGGAAGCTCCGCCCGACCCAGGGCTCGGACTCGGGCTAAGGCCCCGGAAGACGGTGAACTCCGCTCCGCCCGACCCAGGGCTCGGACTCGGGCTAAGGCCCCGGAAGACGGCGAACTCCGCTCCGCCCGACCCAGGGCTCGGACTCGGGCTAAGGCCCCGGAAGACGGTGAACTCCGCTCCGCCCGACCCAGGGCTCGGACTCGGGCTAAGGCCCCGGAAGACGGCGAACTCCGCTCTGCCCGACCCAGGGCTCGGACTCGGGCTAAGGCCCCGGAAGACGACGAACTCCGCCTCGCCCGACCCAGGGCTCGGACTCCGCCTCGGCCTCTGCCGAACGACTTCCGCCTCGCCCGACCCAAGAGTTCGGGCTCGGCCTCTGTCATGCAGGACGGACTCGACCTCGACCTCGGAGGAGCCTCCACGACGCCCGGCCTAGGACGCAGGACTGCCACGTCAACAGGAAGCGTCATCATCACCCTGCCCTGAGCCAACTCGGGTCGCAGAGAACAAGACCAGCGTCCCATCTGGCCAGCTCCGCCAGATAGGCAATGATGGCGCCTCACTAGACCATGACGACGGCGACTCTCAGCTCCCTTACGACAGCAGGGAGACGTCAGCAAGAGCACAGCTGTTCCAACAGCTGTCCCTCCGTCAAGCTCCACTGCTTCTCCAACAGCCACGACGCCACACCAACAGGGTGCCAAGATCTCTCCGGCTGCCACCTTGGCATGTACTTAGGGCGCTAGCTCTCCCTCGCTAGACACGTAGCACCTTGCTACACCCCCATTTTGTACACCTGGATCCTCTCCTTACGACTATAAAAGGAAGGACCAGGGCCTTCTTAGAGAAGGTTGGCCTCGCGGGAACGAGGGGCAGGGGCAGGCGCTCTCTCGGGGCCGCTCGCTCCCCTCACCCGCGCGGACGCTTGTAGCCCCCTACTGCAAGCGCACCCGACCTGGGCGCGGGACGAACACGAAGGCCGCGGGAATTCTCCGACTCCCTCACGACCCGGCTCCGGCCACCTCGCTCTCGCTCTCTCTCTCTCCCCCCTTCGCGCTCGCACCACGCGCTCGACCCATCTGGGCTGGGGCACGCGGCACACTCACTCGTCGGCTCGGGGACCCCCCGGTCTCGGAACGCCGACAGTTGGCGCGCCAGGTAGGGGCCTGCTGCGTGTTGACGAGTAGATTCCCGTCAAGCTCCAGATGGGCAGTCTCCAACGACCTCTTCAACCCGGGACGGTGCTCCGTTTCGGGAGCCTCGAGTTCATGTCTCTCGACAGCAGCTACGACATGATACTCCTTCCACCGCCGCGCGACAGCGACAATGGTGGCGGACAGCCCGCCCGCCGGCGGCGGAATCGACGACGCCTTTCCCGCGTGGGGGAAGGACAACTTTCGAGCTCGCTCCGTCCTCTCCCTCGCCATCGGAGGAGGAGGCGGGGCAACCAAGGCCGAGCGGGAGGCTGCGCTCCGACGGCTGTCGAGCAAATCGACACCCCCAGCGCCCCAACGGAGGACACGCCAAGCGTCGCCCTCGCGTTCGAGGCAAAGGCGGGCGCCATCCCCCCGCAACACGTCGACCCCGAGCCGGTGGACGACGCCAGCACGCTCATGAAGGGCCTGCAGGACGTCGCCCTCGTACCCAAGACGACGGCGCGATCAGCCCCCGACGTGACTTCATCGCTCCTCGTCGACAAAAAGGTACCGACTGCTACCCATCTTTCGTCATTTCGACTCGGCCTCAACCCGCCTGGCGACCTCGCTTTGGCGGGCGCTCACGTTGAGGCGAGTGCAACCTCTCTGGGGTTTCGTGTGCGGTCGCCTTGGGACCGATTGACGGGTGTCTCGACCTACGGACCCTCTGGGTCCGAGGAAGATGACGACCCCAGCATCTGCTGGGATTTTTCCGGATTTGGCAACCCCAGTGCCATGCGGGACTTCATGACCGCATGTGACTACTGCCTCTCCGACTGTTCCGACGGCAGCCGCAGCCTTGACGACAAGGACTGCGGCCCGAGCCGCGAATGTTTCCACGTTGAGCTAGGGGATCCCTCCGGAGGCAGCCAACTCGGCATGCCGGAGGATGGCGATCTCCCTAGGCCAGCGCCTCGCGCCGACATCCCGCGGGAGCTAGCTGTGGTCCCCGTTCCGGCGGGGGGTCACGACCCACAGCTCGAGCAAGTCCGCGGGGCGCAGGCCGGGCTCGATGAGGGAGCAGGAGCGCTCGAGGCAATCCGCCAGAACATCGGGCAGGTATGGGCGAGCCAGCCCCCAGCCGGAGGAATACGTCACCTGCCCCAAGGTCTCCAGCACCGCATCGCCAACGATGCCAGGGACAGACCGCCACCCGCATCCGGCGGAACCGGTCAGGACCTGGCCGCTGCAGCGATGCTCCTCCGCGCGATGCCGGAGTCATCAACCACCGAGGGTCGGCGAATCCAGGGAGAACTCAAGCATCTCCTGGAAGGCGCTGCGGCCCGGCGGGCCGAGAGCTCTGCCTCCCGAAGGCAGGGGTACCCCTCGGAACCTCGTGCCGCGACTTCCCGACTCACGCGGGAAGCCTCGGTCTACACCGGGCGCACGCGCAACACCGCGCCTGCGGCCCCGGGCCACCTCGGCGACGAGCACCCTCATCGCGACCGTCGGGCCCGCCTCGACGAAAGGGTGCGCCGAGGTTATCACCCCAGGCGTGGGGGACGCTATGACAGCGGGGAGGATCAGAGTCCCTCGCCCGAACCACCCGGTCCGCAGGTCTTTAGCCGAGCCATTCGGCGGGCGCCGTTTCCGCCCCGATTCCGACCCCCGACTACTATCACGAAGTACTCGGGGGAAACGAGACCGGAATTATGGCTTGCGGACTACCGCCTGGCCTGTCAACTGGGTGGGACGGACGATGACAACCTCATCATCCGAAACCTCCCCCTGTTTCTCTCCGACACCGCTCGCGCTTGGTTGGAGCACCTGCCTCCGGGGCAGATCTCCAACTGGGAGGATCTGGTCCAAGCTTTCGCCGGCAACTTCCAGGGCACGTACGTGCGCCCCGGGAATTCCTGGGACCTCCGAAGCTGTCGGCAACTGCCGGGAGAGTCCCTCCGGGACTACATCCGGCGGTTCTCGAAGCAGCGCACCGAGTTGCCCAACATCACCGACTCCGATGTCATTGGCGCGTTCCTCGCCGGCACCACCTGCCGTGACCTGGTGAGCAAGTTGGGTCGCAAGACCCCCACCAGGGCGAGCGAGCTGATGGACATCGCCACCAAGTTCGCCTCCGGCCAGGAGGCGGTCGAGGCCATCTTCCGAAAGGACAAGCAGCCCCAGGGCCGCCCGTCGGAAGATGCTCCCGAGGCGTCTGCTCCGCGCGGCGCCAAGAAGAAAGGCAGGAGGAAGTCGCAAGCGAAACGCGACATTCCCGATGCAGACCTTGTCGCCGCCGCCGAGCACAAGAACCCTCGGAAGCCCCTCGGAGGTGCTAACCTCTTCGACAAGGCACTCAAGGAGACGTGCCCCTACCATCAGGGGCCCGTCAAGCACACCCTCGAGGAGTGCGTCATGCTTCGGCGCCACTTCCACAGGGCCGGGCCACCCGCAGAGGGTGGCAGGGCTCACGACGACGACAAAAGGGAGGATCGCCAAGCGGGAGAATTCCCAGAGGTCCGCGACTGCTTCATGATCTACGGAGGGCATGCGGCGAATGCCTCGGCTCGGCATCGTAAGCAAGAGCGTCGGGAGGTCTGCTCGGTGAAGGTGGCGGCGCCAGTCTACCTAGACTGGTCCGACAAGCCCATCACCTTCGACCGGGACGACCACCCCGACCACGTGCCGAGCCCGGGGAAGTACCCGCTCGTCGTCGACCCCGTCATCGGCGACGTCAGGCTCACCAAGGTCCTGATGGATGGGGGCAGCTGCCTCAACATCATCTACGTCGAGACCCTCAGGCTCCTGCGCGTCGATCTGTCATCCGTCCGAGCAGGCGTTGCGCCCTTCCACGGGATCATCCCCGGGAAGCGCGTCCAGCCCCTCGGACAGCTCGACCTCCATGTCTGCTTCGGAACACCCTCCAACTTCCGAAGGGAGACTTTGACGTTCGAGGTGGTCGGGTTCCGAGGAACCTACCACGCAGTATTGGGAAGGCCATGCTACGCGAAGTTCATGGCCATCCCCAACTACACCTACCTGAAGCTCAAGATGACGGGCCCCAACGGGGTCATCACCGTCGGCCCCACGTATAAACACGCATTCGAATGCGATGTGGAGTGCGTGGAATACGCCGAGGCCCTCGCCGAGTCCGAGGCCCTCATTGCCGACCTGGAAAGCCTCTCCCGAGAGGTGCCGGACGTGAAGCGACATGCCGGCAACTTTGAGCCAGCGGAGACGGTTAAGGCCGTCCCTCTCGACCCCAGTGGCGACACCTCCAAGCAGATTCGGATCGGATCCGGGCTCGACCCCAAATAGGAAGCAGTGCTCGTCGACTTTCTCCGCGCAAACGCCGACGTCTTTGCGTGGAGTCCCTCGGACATGCCCGGCATACCGAGGGATGTCGCCGAGCACTCGCTGGATATTCGGGCCGGAGCCCGACCGGTCAGACAGCCTCTGCGCCGATTCGACGAGGAAAGGCGCAGGGTGATAGGCGAGGAGGTCCACAAGCTGATGGCAGCCGGGTTCATCAAAGAGGTATTCCATCCCGAATGGCTTGCCAACCCTGTGCTTGTGAGGAAAAAAGGGGGGAAATGGCGGATGTGTGTAGACTACACTGGTCTCAACAAAGCATGTCCGAAGGTCCCCTACCCTCTACCTCGCATCGATCAAATCGTGGACTCCACTGCAGGGTGCGAAACCCTGTCTTTCCTCGATGCCTACTCAGGGTATCATCAAATCAAGATGAAAGAGTCCGATCAGCTCGCGACTTCTTTCATCACGCCCTTCGGCATGTACTGTTATGTCACAATGCCGTTCGGTTTGAGGAACGCGGGTGCAACGTACCAGCGGTGCATGAACCATGTGTTCGACGAACACATCGGTCGCACGGTCGAGGCCTACGTCGATGACATCGTAGTCAAGACGAGGAAAGCCTCCGACCTTCTCTCCGACCTCGAACTGACATTCCGGTGTCTCGAGGCGAAGGGCGTCAAGCTCAATCCCGAGAAGTGCGTCTTCGGGGTGCCCCGGGGCATGCTTTTGGGATTCATCGTCTCCGAGCGGGGCATCGAAGCCAACCCGGAGAAGATCGCGGCCATCACAAGCATGGGGCCCATCAAGGACTTAAAAGGCGTACAGAGGGTCATGGGATGCCTCGCGGCCTTGAGCCGTTTCATCTCGCGCCTCGGCGAAAGAGGCCTGCCCCTGTACCGTCTCTTAAGGAAGGCCGAGTGCTTCACTTGGACCCCCGAGGCCGAGGAGGCCCTCGGGAACCTGAAGGCGCTCCTCACCCAGGCGCCCGTCTTGGTACCCCCAGCTGATGGAGAAACCCTCTTGGTCTACGTCGCCGCAACCACTCAGGTGGTCAGCGCCGCGATCGTGGTCGAAAGGCAGGAAGAGGGGCATGCTTTGCCCATTCAGAGGCCAGTTTACTTCGTCAGCGAAGTGCTGTCCGAGACCAAGATCCGCTACCCACAAGTCCAGAAGCTGCTATATGCAGTGATCCTGACGAGGCGAAAGCTGCGACATTACTTCGAGTCTCATCCGGTGACTGTGGTGTCGTCCTTCCCCCTGGGGGAGATCATCTAGTGCCGAGAAGCCTCGGGACGGATCGCGAAGTGGGCGGTGCAAATCATGGGCGAGGCAATCTCGTTCGCCCCTCGGAAGGCCATCAAGTCCCAGGTACTGGCGGATTTCGTAGCCGAATGGGTCGACACCCAGTTGCCGACGGCTCCGATCCAGCCGGAGCTCTGGACCATGTTTTTCGACGGGTCGCTGATGAAGACGGGGGCCGGCGCGGGCCTGCTCTTCGTCTCGCCCCTCGGGAAGCACCTGCGCTACGTGCTCCGCCTCCATTTCCCGGCGTCCAACAATGTGGCTGAGTACGAGGCTCTGATCAACGGATTGCGAATCGCCATCGAGCTAGGGGTCCGACGCCTCGATGCACGCGGCGACTCGCAGCTCGTCATCGACCAAGTCATGAAGAACTCCCTCTGCCGCGACCCGAAGATGGAGGCCTACTGTGAGGAGGTTCGACGCCTGGAAGACAAGTTCTACGGGCTCGAGCTTAACCACATCGCCCGGCGCTACAACGAGACTGCGGGCGAGCTGGCGAAGATAGCCTCGGGGCGAACAACGGTTTCCCCGGACGTCTTCTCCCGGGATCTGCACCAACCCTCCGTCAAGATAGGCGACGCGCCCGAGGCACCCTCGGCCTCGTCCGAGGTGACCTCGGCCCAGCCCGAGCCATCCTCGGCTCAACCCGAGGAACCCTCGGAGCCCGAGGGCGAAGCACTGCGCATCGAGGAGGAGCAGAACGGGGTCGTGCCAGATCAAGATTGGCAAACCCCATACCTGCAATATCTCCACCAAGGAGAACTGCCCCTCGACCGAGCCGAGGCTCGGCGGGTAGCGCGACGCGCCAAATCGTTCGTCTTGCTAGGCGATGAGAAGGGGCTCTACCACCGTAGCCCCTCGGGCATCCTCCAGCGATGCATCTCCATCGCCGAAGGTCAGGAACTCCTGCGGGAAATACACTCGGGGGCTTGCGGCCATCATGCAGCACCCCGAACCCTCGTCGGGAACGCTTTCCGCCAAGGTTTCTACTGGCCAACGGCGGTGGCCGACGCCACTAGAATTGTCCGCGCCTGCGAAGGGTGCCAATTCTATGCGAACCAGACCCACCTGCCCGCTCAGGCTCTGCAGACGATACCCATCACCTGGCCCTTCGCTGTGTGGGGTCTGGACCTCGTCGGCCCTCTGCAGAAGGCGCCCGGGGGCTACACGCACCTGCTGGTCGCCGTCGACAAATTCTCCAAGTGGATCGAGGTCCGACCCCTGAACAGCATCAGGTCTGAGCAGGCGGTGGCGTTCTTCACCAACATCATCCATCGCTTCGGGGTCCCGAACTCCATCATCACCGACAACGGCACCCAGTTCACCGGCAAAAAATTCTTGGATTTTTGCGAGGATCACAACATCCGGGTGGACTGGGCCGCCGTAGCTCATCCCATGTCGAATGGGCAAGTGGAGCGTGCCAATGGCATGATCCTACAAGGGCTCAAGCCTCGGATCTACAACAACCTCAACAAGTTCGGCAAGCGGTGGATGAAGGAACTCCCCTCGGTGGTCTGGAGCCTGAGGACGACGCCGAGCCGAGCCACGGGTTTCACGCCTTTCTTCCTGGTCTACGGGGCCGAGGCCGTCCTGCCCACTAACCTGGAATACGGCTCCCCGAGGACGAGGGCCTACAACGAAGAAAGCAACCAAGCTAGCCGAGAAGACTCGCTGGACCAGCTGGATGAGGCTCGGGACAGGGCCTTACTACACTCGGCGCGGTACCAGCAGTCCTTGCGACGCTACCACGCCCGAGGGGTCCGACCCCGAGATCTCCAGGTGGGCGATCTGGTGCTTCGGCTGCGGCAGGACGCCCGAGGGAGGCACAAGCTCACGCCCCCCTGGGAGGGGCCGTTCATCATCGCCAAAGTTCTGAAGCCCGGAACGTACAAGCTGGCCAACAGTCAAGGCGAGGTCTACGGCAACGCTTGGAACATCCAACAGCTACGTCGCTTCTACCCTTGAGATGTTTCCAAATTGTTCATACACCTCGCACCCACGCAAAGTTTAGTCAACAAGGAAGGGTCGGCCTCGCCTCGGCAAAGCCCGACCCTCCCTCGGGGGCTAAAAGGGGGGAAACCCCCTCTGCGTCAAAATTTTCCTCGAACAAAAAATCTCTTTTACCAGAACATCTTTCGTGCTTTTTGACTACTTCGAAAAGTGGGTCCTGGAAACGACGGGGTACACGTAAGCAGTCAAGGCTGACCGAGCCGAGGGACTCCTACGCCTCCGGGATACGGATACCTCACTCATCACCTTCTGCGATAAGTAACTCGCGCTCGGATAAGGTGAATCCGCGGATCGAACGAGTCTTTACGTACGGAAGCTCTTCTGTCGAAGCGATTCTTCGAGCCTTCTCGACCGAGTCGGTGACAGGGCCTCATGGACGGGTAAAAGTACGCGTAAGCGGCAAGGCCGACCGAGCCGAGGGACTCCCACGCCTCCGGGATACGGATACCTCACTCATCACCTTCCGCGAGAAGCAACTCTTGCTCGCACTAACATCCCTGCTACCGACGGAAAGTCCAGATACTCGAAACAAGAGGAAAAGAGACGCAGCTTTATAACACAGCAAGGGTGTGTGTTCTGGCCTCGACGGCCGCACAAGGCCCACGTTACAAGACGATTTGATCCTGCAGGCTCGGATCTTGACGCTGGAAGAGGGCGATGACACCCTCGGCATCGACAGCACCTTCGGCAAGGCCCGACCTAGCCTCGGACGGCGACGCGGTCTGAGGGCCTCCGCTCCGAAGGACGACGTCATCACCACGCTCGAGCAATCGCTGTCAGGGACTTCTCCGGATCCGGCCCGAGCGGACGGCTCGGCCGGCCACCCCCGGGGCCTCGGCCGACCACCTTCCGAGGGCGCCAGCCCGGTCCGAGGCCTCGGCTGACCAGCTCCGGCGTCGATCCTGCCAACGGACAACCCGGCTAGGCTCCGGCCAACCAGGTTTCATTTCCGAGCCAACTCCGCCTCTGCTTATGCTGATATCGCTACCCCTGACCTCGGCTCGTCGAAGAGCGGCCGAGGGGTCTCTTCAACTAAGCTAGAGGAGCCTCGGACAACAGGTCCGACCGAGCCGAGGGACTCCTACGCCTCCGGGATACGGATACCTCACTCTTCACCTTGACACGGGGCGACTCATGCTTGGTGAAGCGGTTCAGACAATCAGCAGACGAGTCTTAGTGCTCGGAAATGAGGAAAAAACACGGCTCCGCGCCGTAATTACATACATGTTCAGGCCCCGAAAGCCGAAATGGACAAAAAAACCCGGCACTCGAAGTGCCATTACAAACGGAACTCCGGTTCCCCCCTCCGCAGCAGCGCAAGCCTCAGGGGTAGGCACTGCTGCGGTCTTACCCTCGCCCATAACGCCACCCGAGGGGCGAGGACAAGTACAAAGAGCCGGGGGCCCGAAGCACCGATGGTGGCGGTGATCCCGTCGCTGACGGGGACTTCTCGAGCCGCCTCCACCTCGGCGCTGACGCCAGGAGCCACCAGCCTACCGGCAGATCCCCACTCAAATCCTCCCAGATGAGTGGGGCACCGGCCTCCGCGCAAAGGTGCCGCCCTGGTGCAAAGGCAGGGCCACCCCAGAACACGAACGCCGCCATAGCAGCGCGCGACGCCTGGGGTGGACCTCCCGTGTACACGGCGCGGCAGCCGCCCCCCGACAAAAGGGGCCGCCGGAGCCGAGCCAGCGGACCCGACACGCTGGAGGTGACAGCGTTCGCCGCCGATCCATCCCACGTTGTCGAAGTCCGGGCCGCCCGCAGGGTCCGTGGGCGCCCTCTCCCACGAACGTAGTGGGAGAGGATGACCCACCAACCCACGTGGGAGGTAGAGCGCCGGCTCAGCCCGGCACCCACCCCAGCGAGGATGATGAACATCCTTGAAGCTGAGGGTGGGACCTAGGTCGCAGTCCGGTTTGCTCCTCCCCACCCAGGAGCTGGTGGTCACCGTCTCGGGTGACCCCCGGCGGAGGGGAGCAACCGGGCTGCCTGATGAAAATCCTTGAAGCTGAACGATGGCTGAAAGGTACCAACTCCCACGGAGTTGCGTTCCTCCAACGATGGAGCGAAAAGACGGCGGTTCCCCCCATCCGGGGGCTCGGAAGATGGAGAGACACAATGCATAGGGGAGGAAGGAGACATGGTCACCTTACGAAGGGGGTCGCCCTCCCTTTAAAGGCAACTCCCCCTGCTTGCGCCCTCAACCGTCACGGGCTGAGTCTTCTCCAACACGCCTCCAAAGTCCTCCCCTGCGGCGCGGGGGCTGGGACCCGCCTGTCATGCAGACCGGCTCCAAGCAGAAGAAGCCGAACCGCCGCGCACGACGCACGCAACCACCCAGCGGTTACAAGTAACCCTCCACTTTTGCCCAGACCAGCGGGCGAAAGGGGCAGGCGGCCATGCAGGCGGCATGCAACCGCGCCAAGTGGACGCGCCTCTCCGACTCCTGACAGGCCAGCGCGACGGCTCAAGCCCACGCGTCGCGTAACTGGCGCGCCGGGTGCTGCATGCGAGCCGCTGTGCCACTCGCTCCACCACCGCACCTCCTCGATTGCGGAACCGATACCGCGATTCGAGGCGACCCAGCCCGCGACCCAGCAGCGCCAGCCTGGCGCAGCGGTCAAACGCGGTCAAAAATGGGCCGGCAGTAATGACGGTGGCAGGCGCGCGAGAGCAGCGGTCACGCCATCAGCCAGGCTCACGTCCCATCCGGAGGCGGCAAGAGAACCCCCTCTCTCGCGGTGCGAAGATGACGCGCCCGTGACCCGTACCTCGAACGGCTCGCGCACGCGCAACGGCAACCTCGCCAACTACTCACCCCGGCGCATTAACTCCGCGGCTCGACGGACAGCGCTACGGGCGGGAGCGGCTGGCGACGTTTCGCCTTCGCCAAAACAACCACGCCGAAAAAGGTACGCCATGACGTTCAATTTCGAATCCTTTTTCCCTTTTCCTTCTTTCTCTATCTCTTGCAACAGGGACCGGGAAAGGGGATACCCCCAAAGGGATCCTTCCCCGTGAAGGAACTAGGCTCTGAGCCTCCCTACTGATCAGGGGTTCGAAGGCTGGCCCCACGAGGGGTTCAACAGCCGCCTCAGATCGCGTGGGCCCGACACCCACTACTGGTCAGGGGTTCGAAGGTCGGCCCCCGAAAGGTCCCACGACCGCCTCAGGCTACTCGGGCTCCGTGCCCCCTACTGATCAGGGGTTCGAAGGCTGGCCTGTCGAAGGGTTCACAGTCGCCTCAGACGCCGAGCGAGGGATGACCAGGGGTACGTTCGATACATAACCAAGGCTCGGGCTGCGCTCCCGAGGTACCCTAGGACATTTCCGAGACCAGCGGGAACGACTCTGTAACGGAATCCCATCGGAGGGAGGCAACGAGCCCTCGGACCCCGTCGCTAGGGGACCGGGTCCGGCAGATCACCCGCAGGTACTTTTGGGCGTGCCTCCGGGCCCCTAGCCGACCCCCAACGAACGGGGCACGGACGTCCACTCGGATTACCCGATTGCAGCTCACCGGAGACACCATGTTCGGTGCCCATCGAGGGTAACATGGCGCTCTCCCCCCCTCCTCCTTGCGGAAAGGCGACGTAGGGGCGTATGTAAAAAGACGAGTCTGTCCCTGATCGTCCTCTCGCTCCGTGCGGAGGCTCGGGGACTGCTCTCGCAAACCCGGCTCCGGCCGAACCGTTGACAGCGTCAACATACCAGCCCGAGAACTTGGGCCCCGACAGTGCACCTGGGCTACGCCCTGCTCGCATGAGGGAACCACCAGACCAGCCGAGGCATTACGCAAGGCATTAAGACCTCGAAGGAGTGAAACCACTCCTCCGAGGCCTCGGGGGCTACACCCGGCGGGTGCGCTCGCGCGCACCCACCGGAACAAAGTACCACCGAGAAAGGCTGGTCCCCTTGCAAAAAAGTGCGACGCAAGCCTCCAAGCGAGTGTTAACACTCTCTTCGAGGCTCGGGGGCTACTGTCGGGGACCATAATTAGGGGTACCCTCAAGACGCCTAATTCTCAGCTGGTAACCCCCATCAGCATAAAGCTGCAGAGGCCTGATGGGTTTGATTAAGTCAGGGATCAGTCCATACGAGCGACTCGATCACGCCACGCCCGAGCTTAGCCTCGGGCGAGGGAAGCCGACCCTAAGATGACTCCGTCTCGCCTGAGGTCTCCTCTTTCACGGCAGACGCATCACCGGCTCGCCCGAGGCCCCGCCTTCGATAAGAAGTAACCCTGACTAAATCACCGCGCCAACCAAATCCCTGGGGCCTTCAACGCAAAAGGTAAGACTGACGGGCAGCCAGGCTTGGCCGAAAGCGCCAGAGGAAGCTCCGCCCGACCCAGGGCTCGGACTCAGGCTAAGGCCCCGGAAGACGGCGAACTCCGCTCCGCCCGACCCAGGGCTCGGACTCGGGCTAAGGCCCCAGAAGACGGCGAACTCCGCTCCGCCCGACCCAGGGCTCGGACTCGGGCTAAGGCCCCGGAAGACGGCGAACTCCGCTCCGCCCGACCCAGGGCTCGGACTCGGGCTAAGGCCCCGGAAGACGTCGAACTCCACTCTGCCCGACCCAGGGCTCGGACTCGGGCTAAGGCCCCGGAAGACGACGAACTCCGCCTCGCCCGACCCAGGGCTCGGACTCCGCCTCGGCCTCTGCCGAACGACTTCCGCCTCGCCCGACCCAAGAGTTCGGGCTCGGCCTCTGTCATGCAGGACGGACTCGACCTCGACCTCGGAGGAGCCTCCACGACGCCCGGCCTAGGACGCAGGACTGCCACGTCAACAGGAAGCGTCATCATCACCCTGCCCTGAGCCAACTCGGGTCGCAGAGAACAAGACCGGCGTCCCATCTGGCCAGCTCCGCCAGATAGGCAATGATGGCGCCTCACTAGACCATGACGACGGCGACTCTCAGCTCCCTTACGACAGCAGGGAGACGTCAGCAAGAGCACAGCTGTTCCAACAGCTGTCCCTCCGTCAAGCTCCACTGCTTCTCCAACAGCCACGACGCCACACCAACAGGGTGCCAAGATCTCTCCGGCTGCCACCTTGGCATGTACTTAGGGCGCTAGCTCTCCCTCGCTAGACACGTAGCACCTTGCTACACCCCCATTTTGTACACCTGGATCCTCTCCTTACGACTATAAAAGGAAGGACCAGGGCCTTCTTAGAGAAGGTTGGCCTCGCGGGAACGAGGGGCAGGGGCAGGCGCTCTCTCGGGGCCGCTCGCTCCCCTCACCCGCGCGGACGCTTGTAACCCCCTACTGCAAGCGCACCCGACCTGGGCGCGGGACGAACACGAAGGCCGCGGGAATTCTCCGACTCCCTCATGACCCGGCTCCGGCCACCTCGCTCTCGCTCTCTCTCTCTCTCCCCCCCTTCGCGCTCGCACCACGCGCTCGACCCATCTGGGCTGGGGCACGCGGCACACTCACTCGTCGGCTCGGGGACCCCCCGGTCTCGGAACGCCGACACCTATATTAAATATATAAAACCTTTGGAAATTCATAACTTAAAATATATAACTCCAAAATTAATAATTCTAGTTCCTATGATCTTATTTTAATGTCTAGATTATGATTATGTATTTTATTTACATGTTTGGTGTGATGTTAATTTTTGCTATACTATGTATGTATTGTGTTCATGCGAGTAGACGAGCAAGCAACAGAGGATCCTGAGGTTCAGCTGGTAGAGACTGCTGAGCAGGTGCTCGTTGAAGGCAAGTTGTGCCCTTGATCACTTCTTTTACCCATTTATGTTCTTATTATTCATAATGATCTGCATAGGTTAATTTTGATGGGACCCAATAGGATACCCTAGATTTTGACTATCTTTATACCTTGTTTCACCACTGATTTTACTACTAAGTTTTTGGGTAGTACATGCTATTGCTTTATGTGGCTTTGGGTATAGAGATATTCATCACTCATTTTTATACTTTTTATTATCTGTTTATTCTTTACTGTTCATGATAAGATCATTATGTTAATGGGAACATGGAGAACCACACGGGAAAACAGTGCTACCACAAGGGTTTAATGGGACGCCCTTGGCTGATTAACTAGGAAAGCTAGTGGATGACTACCTTACCCGAAAGGGGCAAGGGCAGTAGGGGAGTGGTCAGTGTAGGGAGGTCCTTGGGTTTATTTTGCTGTGATGGCGGTCAGGCGAGGGATTCCTGCACTGGAGCTTCCTATAAACTGTAGCGGGTTTTCTAAAGCTAGTGGAACTTGTAAAGGCCTCGTAGTGGTACCCTGCCTCACTTCCTTGGTAGAGGTGCATGGGGTCTGATCAACTCCGTGGCAAATGGGTAACACGACTTGTGGGTAAAGATGTGCAACCTCTGCAGAGTGTAAAACTGGTATACTAGTCGTGCTCGCGGTCATAAGCGGCTCGGACACTCACATGATTAATTTATGGAACTTAAACTTAATTTATCATTTCATTGCATCTGGGATTATTTTACTATTACTTTTATTCATTATTTCTAAGGTTTGGTATTTACTTACACTTAGTAACTGCTAATAAAATTTTGACCAACTTCTAAAAGCAATGCTCAGCTTCAACCTTTATTTCATTGATCAGCCTTACACTTCATGAACTCCCACCTTTGGTGAGTTCATGCCACATTATTCCCCACAACTTGTTGAGCGATGAACATGTGTGAGCTCATGTAACGCCCCGAATTTTGCAGTTGAATTTTTTCTTTTCTTTACTCGCCAAAATTCGGGCGTTACCTTTTCTTTTTCTTTTTCCCCTCGCTAAACCTTGATCTTTTTCCAAAGCTAGCGGGATTCGGTTTGGATTTCCCGTGTAAAGAAAACCCTAAATACTTTATGTTGTTTGATGCACCATGCCGAACTATGCATTCTTTGATTGTTTGAAAGTGCAAATGCATTCATCTAGGAAGATCGGATTTCGAAAATAAGGAGATAACCTTTTTTTCTTTTTCTTTTTCTTTTTCTTTTTCTTTCTTTCTCTCTCCCTCTTCCCTTCTCTCTCTCCCGCGCTGTGGGCCCCCTGGCCGGCCCAGCCGCCCCCTGCGCGCCCCCCTTTGGGCCCAATAGGCCCAGCCGCCCCCCCCCCCCCCACCTCCCCTTTTTCCCCAATTCTCTCTCTCTCTCTCATTTTCTCCCATCCTCTCCCTAAGCCGCCGCCGCCCCTACCCCCTGCCCTAGCGCCGCCCGCCGCCCTCGCCGTCGGCCGCCAGACGCCGGTGAGCCCCCTTCCCCCCTCCTCCCTCCCCCCTCCCTCTCCCCTCCTCTCCCCCTCCCTGTCCGGCCATGGCCCGGCCGCCCCTGGCCGCGCCGCCCTGGCCCCAGCCCCGCCCGGCCAGCACCAGCCGGCCCCGGCCAACCCCAGCCCCCGCCCGGCCGCCCCCAGCGCGCCCCCAGCCGGCCCCAGCCGCGCCTGGCCGGCCCTGGCCGCGCCCTCGGCCGCCCGCCTGGCCGCCCTCGGCCGCCCTGGCCCCCTGGCCGCGTCCCCCTGCGCAGGGCCGGTTCAACCGACCGGTTCGGCCGCCCCGGCCGCCCAGCTCGGCCGCCCGCGCCCGCGCCCGCCCCCAGCCCAGCCGCTCGCTCGGCCCCCGGTTCAACCGCCCTAGGGCCGGTTCAACCGCCCCCCCCCCTGTTTTTTTTATTTTTTTTATTTTATTTTATTTTAGTTTACTTTCTGTGATCATAGTTATTTTATTTTAGGTAGGCTAATCTTTGTTCATGCTATGGAAAATAGGAAGTTTAATTTAGAATTTCGCTACGCCAGTTGATTCACGTAGTTAATTGTTTATCTCATTCAATGTTGATCAACTTAAAATGATTAGGTTTCCATTAGTGTATATAACAGAATTCTTTTGCTAAGAACCAATTGTAACTAATCATTAGTGCATAAGCTTTAACCCCCTGCGAGACCCTTTCCCGTTTCTTTCTAATCATAATGAATGCGATATGGAATGTCATACTTGATGCATATTCACTTTATTTGTTCCCTTGTATGGTGTACTGTTCTTTTGTATTAAATATGTGGATGTATGTATGTTTGCGCTCGCATAGAGAACGATCCGGTCGAAGAGCCCGAGGAATTCGCAGGAGAAGCCCCTGAGCAGCAGTCGGTTGGTGGAGGCAAGTGTCCTTTGACCTATCTCTGTCCTATTCATTCTTTAATTCACCTCCCGCATTACACATTTATACCTAAGGATTGACTAGCTTTTGTTATCCATGTCCTTGTTTACCTATTTGGGTCGGATTATTACTGCTTAGTTCGATGCTATTGCTCAACTCTAATCAATGAACATGATGTGATTATCTATGATACGCTGTTTTCCCTCCTTATTTATGATCATATTTGTGACTTTCAAGGGGACTCGAGCGGTTTCTCGAGTGCCTCTCCGTAAGGACCTGTTCAGTGGATGACCGCCCAGGAAAACAGTGCAACCATGAGGGTGGAATGGGACGCCCTTAGCTGAATAATTAGAGGATCCGGGGTGTAGTCCGCTTAGCCGTTGTGCCGTCAATGGGGCTCGGTGTATGCGGCTCGCTCTGCCAAGGTTGATTTGTCCCTTGGGGAGGAGTGCGGTACATTTAGGAAACCTAACGGGCGGCTACAGCCCCGGGGAGTCTTTGTAAAGGCTACGTAGTGATGCCCTGCTGGACCACCTAGGTAGTGGTCAATGGGGAGTCGCTCTCTCCGGGCAGAAGGGGAATCACGGCTTGTGGGTAAAGTGCACAACCTCTGCAGAGTGTTATGAAACTGATATATCAGCCGTGCTCACGGTTATGAGCGGCCAAGGGAGCTCCAGAGATTAGTGATACTTGATCAGAGATACTTTGGTACAGGTGGCAATGAGATTGATGGTTCTGATTATGATTATGGTAATGGTAAGTGGTATTCTTTCCGTTTGGAAAGGATACATTGGGCTAATAACTTGGGTTAATGTTAAAACCTGACTCTCTACTAGTAAGTAATAACCTGACCAACTAAAAGCAACTGCTTGACTTATCCCCACATAAAGCTAGTCCACTACAGCCAAACAGGATGCTTGCTGAGTATGTTGATGTGTACTCACCCTTGCTCTACACACCAAACCCCCCCCCCAGGTTGTCAGCATTGCAACCACTGCTCAGGCGAAGATGAAGCTGTGGAAGGAGACTTCCAGGAGTTCCAGGACTACGACGAGTTCTAGGCGTGGGTTAGCGGCAACCCCCAGTCGGCTGCCTGTGAAGGCCGCGTTATCTACGTTTCTTTTCCGCACTTTGATTTATTGTAAGAACCATATGGACGTCTCAGACGTATGATGTAATCGACTATTATTTCCCCTTTTAATACTATTTGAGCACTGTGTGATGATGTCCATGTTATGTAACTGCTGTGTACGTGAATAACTGATCCTGGCACGTACATGGTTCGCATTCGGTTTACCTTCTAAAACCGGGTGTGACATAAGTGGTATCAAAGCCGTGCTGACTGTAGGACCGCTAACCTAGAGTAGAATGGTCGTTCTAAGGATTATAGACCTCTGTCCCTGCCTTGACTTTGGTATCCCTTCAAAAGTTGGTCCTACTGACCAAACCTATGTTCTACTATATATTATACCTTGCTGAAAATTATGTTTTATTCTGACCCTTCATTTATTTATGATTCATTATTTGCTGGTCATATTAATTCTGTTCTCACCCATTTGCTTGCGATGTCTTTTGTAGATGGCTCGACTTAGACACACTGCACGAAAGTCCGTCATCCCCTTCTTACCCTCCCGCCTTGCTGAGCGTCCGCTTCGCCGTCCCGTGGCCGGACAGTCCAGCCACTTGGAGAGACTGCACCACCGCCTGCATGAGGAGCAGGAACGTCGACGACAGGAGCAGCAGGGCTCTTCCTTCTCACTCCAGCAGGAGATAGAGTCTGTGAGGAGCTGCTCTCCTCTGCTTCCCCTGGAGGCGCCCCCTGCACCACCACTGGGCGCCCCAGCTTCTGGAGTAGCTATTGGAGGAGATCCAGACGACGGAGGTGGCGACGACAGCCTGAGCCACGACATCGACTTCTCTGCTGACCATGAGCCGGAAGGATGGGTTGCTCGACCCATCACTCGCGACGCTGCTCGCGGGTGTCACTTCCACGACGCGCTCGACACCCTGCTACGTCGGGCACTTGACCGACGTACTTGGTCCATCGAGTATCGCTGTGTGGTCTACCAGCATAGTCGCGGGGTCTACCCGGACCGCTGGGAGGCGACCTGCTTGGTGCGCCGTCCGGAGAACAGTCTCCAGGGCGCAGAGGCTTGCTCAGAGCACTATTCTATCTCTGAGCGGGACTCAGCTGAGGCAGCCATGCAGGATGCTGCACGGCGTGCGCTTTCGCACTACTGCTCGGTTCTCGGTGGGGTAGCTGACGGCCTCGACCTGAAGTATTACCCCCGCCGTCCATCTGGCAGCACAGGAGGCGTGATTGTTTCACCTGCTGGTGAGGACAATCCTAGGTTGAGCAGCACAGTCAACCTAGCCGCCGTGCTAAACACGGAGCTGGACCATGCATTAGACGAGCTGAGTAGGGCTCGTGCTGAGATCGCCCTGCTGCGGGCTGAGCGCGCGGAGCGTCGTCACTTGGATGATGGTTCCCCCGCTCCCGTTGGGACTCAGCACCCGTACCGCTCACCTAGGCGTGGACTCCAGTCTTATGGCAATCCCGACTGCAAGACCAAGATAAATCTAGGACCATAGATCGTTAGAGTTGGATCTTGTAATTAATACAAAATATATACATAGAAGCTTCAGTCTTAGCGTTAGTCTCGGTCTTAGTTAGTCTTAGTTAGACAGGGTAGTTTGCTATATCCTGTGCATTTATGTTTGTCATGATGAACTTTGTTTGGTTTGGATCTTTGTAATGATTGTCACCAGAGTGTGGGTATCCCCTGCATTTTGGTTTACATATTATGTTAATAGAGTTAGTTATATAGTTGGGAAAACCTCTATTCTACTTTCCTCTTTATCTGAGAAGCTGTGTGGTCTGTGTTGGAGATCAGTGAAGATGCTCATCTGTTCAGTGCTGTTGGAGAATTCTATACTCTTTTCTTATGCTGCAAGATTTGCCAGATCAGTTCTGATGTGTGGTTGCGTTCTGCAGATGTCAGAGAACAGGCGCAGAGGAGGAAGGCGTGCTCAGCAGGAGCAAGCCGGTCAGCAAGATGAGGCGCCCCAGCAGCAGCAGCTGCCACCCCCGCCCCCGATGTCCATCGAGCAGATGTTTCTGATGCAGACTCAGGCAGTTCATGCCATCGGTCAGACTCTGGCCGCCATTCAGCAGCAACAGCAGCAAGCACCACCCCAGCCTCAGATGCCTCAGATGCCCAGAGACAAGCGTGCTGAATTCATGAGAGGTCATCCACCAACGTTCGCTCACTCTTCTGACCCCATGGATGCTGAAGATTGGCTGCGCACTGTGGAGCGGGAGTTGCATACCGCTCAGTGTGATGACAGGGAGAAAGTCTTGTATGGTCCCCGTCTGTTGAGAGGAGCAGCCCAATCCTGGTGGGAGTCTTACCTCGCCACCCATGCCGACCCCGACACCATCACCTGGGAAGAATTCAGAGGTAGTTTTCGTCAGTACCATGTGCCCGCAGGTCTGATGACAGTGAAGAAGGAGGAGTTCCTAGCCCTTAAGCAAGGGTCATCATCCGTCAGTGAGTATCGAGACAGGTTTCTGCAGTTGTCCCGCTATGCTCCTGAAGATGTCAACACTGACGCCAAGCGACAGTACCGTTTTCTGAGAGGCTTGGTTGACCCTCTGCAGTACCAACTGATGAATCATACCTTCCCGACATTCCAGCACCTGATTGACAGAGCAATCATGACAGAAAGGAAGCGTAAGGAGATGGAGGATCGTAAGCGCAAGATCAGTGGACCCCAGTCTGGAAGCAGCAGCCGTCCCCGTTTTTCAGGCAATCAACCTCAGCAGTTCAGGCAGAACCAGCGTCCACCTCAGCAGCATCAGCAGCGTCAGCAGTATCAGCAGTTCCAAAGGCAGTATCCTCAGCATCAGTACCAGAATCGTCAGAGCAATCAGTCAGGAGGTCAGTTTTAGAGGCAGAATCAGCAGACACCTCGTCTTCCTGCCCCCGCAACTCAGCAGAGCAGTCAGGCAGCACCAGCTCAGGTTGGAAACAGAGCATGTTTCCACTGTGGAGAGCAAGGCCATTGGGTGATGCAATGTCCGAAGAAGGCAGCCCAGCAGCAGTCAGGCCCCAATGCCCCAGCAAAGCAGAATGTGTCTCAGCCTGGATCAGGCAACCGCCCTCAGCAGCGCTATAATCATGGGAGACTGAATCACTTGGAGGCTGAAGCAGTTCAGGAGACTCCCGGCATGATAGTAGGTATGTTCCCAGTCGATTCCCATATTGCAGAAGTGTTATTTGATACTGGAGCAACGCATTCTTTCATTACTGCATCATGGGTAGAAGCACATAATCTTCCAATTACTACCATGTCAACCCCCATTCAAATTGACTCAGCCGGTGGTAGAATTCGAGCTGATAGCATCTGTTTGGGTGTAAGTGTGGAAATAAGGGGGATAGCGTTTCCCGCTAACCTTATAGTAATGGGTACTCAGGGAATAGATGTCATCCTAGGGATGAATTGGCTAGATAAGTATCAGGCAGTTATCAGTTGTGATAAAAGGACAATCAAGTTGGTGTCCCCACTAGGAGAGGAAGTGGTGACCGAGTTAGTCCCGCCTGAGCCGAAGAAAGGAAGTTGTTACCAGATGGCTGTCGATAGCAGTGAAGCAGACCCAATTGAGAGTATCAAGGTTGTGTCCGAATTCCCAGATGTGTTTCCAAAGGATTTACCGGGTATGCCACCAGTGCGGAAAGTTGAGTTTGCCATAGAGCTTCTTCCTGGAACCGCCCCTATCTTTAAGAGAGCTTACAGAATATCCGGACTAGAGTTGGTTGAGCTTAAGAAGCAGATTGATGAGCTGTCAGAGAAAGGTTACATCCGGCCAAGCACCTCGCCTTGGGCCGCCCCTGTCTTGTTTGTGGAAAAGAAAGATGGCACCAAGAGGATGTGTATCGATTATCGAGCTTTGAATGAAGTCACGATCAAGAACAAGTACCCTTTGCCCAGAATAGAAGATCTGTTCGACCAGTTGAGAGGAGCCAGTGTGTTCTCCAAGATCGATCTGAGGTCAGGTTATCATCAGCTCAGGATCCGACCTTCGGACATTCCGAAGACGGCATTCATTACCAAGTATGGTTTGTATGAGTTCACAGTGATGTCTTTTGGTTTGACCAATGCACCAGCGTTCTTCATGAATCTGATGAACAGTGTATTCATGGATTACCTCGATAAGTTTGTGGTGGTATTCATTGATGACATTCTGGTTTATTCTCAAAGCGAAGAAGAACATGCAGATCATTTGAGGATGATATTGCAGAGATTGCGAGAGCACCAGTTGTATGCAAAGTTGAGCAAGTGTGAGTTCTGGATCAGTGAAGTCCTGTTCTTGGGTCACATAATCAACAAAGAAGGATTGGCTGTGGATCCGAAGAAAGTGGCAGACATTCTGAACTGGAAAGCGCCAACGGATGCTCGAGGAATCAAGAGCTTCATTGGAATGGCCGGATATTATCGGCGATTCATTGAAGGGTTTTCGAAGATTGCGAAACCAATGACAGCGTTGCTAGGCAACAAGGTTGAGTTCAGGTGGACCCAGAAATGTCAAGAGGCCTTCGAAGCGCTGAAAGAGAAGTTGACAACAGCGCCTATCCTAGTCTTGCCTGATGTGCACAAGCCCTTCTCTGTGTACTGTGATGCTTGTTACACAGGTTTGGGATGCGTGTTGATGCAAGAGGGAAGAGTTGTGGCTTACTCGTCCCGACAGTTGAAGGTTCATGAGAAGAATTACCCAATCCATGACCTAGAGTTGGCAGCAGTGGTTCACGCACTGAAGACATGGAGGCATTATTTGTATGGACAGAAATGCGATGTTTACACAGATCACAAGAGTCTGAAGTACATATTCACTCAGTCAGAGCTGAATATGAGGCAGCGAAGATGGTTAGAGTTGATCAAAGACTATGAGTTGGAGATTCATTACCATCCAGGCAAAGCAAACGTAGTGGCAGATGCTTTGAGCAGAAAGAGTCAAGTCAATCTGATGGTCGCTCGTCCGATGCCTTATGAGTTGGCCAAAGAGTTTGACAGGTTGAGTCTCGGATTTCTGAACAATTCGTGAGGAGTCACAGTTGAATTGGAACCTACCTTGGAGCGCGAAATCAAAGAGGCGCAGAAGAATGATGAGAAGATCAATGAGATTCGGCGACTGATTCTAGATGGCAGAGGCAAAGATTTTCGAGAAGATGCTGAAGGCGTGGTATGGTTCAAAGACCGCTTGTGTGTTCCCAATGTCCAGTCCATTCGGGAGTTGATTCTCAAGGAAGCTCATGAGACAGCTTATTCGATTCACCCTGGCAGTGAGAAGATGTATCAGGATCTAAAGAAGAAATTCTGGTGGTATGGAATGAAGAGGGAAATCGCAGAGCATGTGGCTAAGTGCGATAGTTGTCGAAGAATTAAGGCAGAGCACCAGAGACCAGCTGGATTGTTGCAACCGTTGCAGATCCCTCAGTGGAAATGGGATGAAATCGGCATGGATTTCATAGTCGGACTGCCTCGCACTCGAGCCGGCTACGATTCCATTTGGGTAGTAGTGGACCGTTTGACCAAGTCAGCCCACTTCATACCAGTCAAGACCAGCTACAACAGTGCAGTATTGGCAGAGTTGTATATGTCTCGGATCGTTTGTCTTCATGGTGTGCCAAAGAAGATAGTGTCAGACAGAGGAACGCAGTTCACCTCTCATTTCTGGCAGCAGTTGCATGAAGCCTTGGGCACACATCTGAATTTCAGTTCAGCATATCATCCGCAGACAGATGGCCAGACCGAAAGAACCAATCAAATTCTCGAAGACATGTTGAGAGCCTGTGCGTTGCAAGATCAGTCCGGATGGGACAAGCGATTGCCTTATGCAGAGTTTTCCTATAACAACAGTTACCAGGCCAGTTTGAAGATGTCACCATTTCAAGCGCTTTATGGAAGGAGTTGCAGAACTCCGTTGCAATGGGATCAGCCTAAGAGAAAAGCAGGTGTTTGGGCCAGACATTCTGCTCGAAGCCGAAGAGAACATCAAGATGGTCCGAGAGAATCTGAAGATAGCGCAATCGAGGCAGCGAAGCTATGCAGACACAAGAAGAAGAGAGCTGAGTTTTGAAGTCGGAGACTTTGTCTATCTGAAAGTGTCACCGATCAGAGGAGTCAGAAGATTCGGAGTGAAAGGCAAGCTAGCACCCCGCTACATTGGTCCGTACCAGATCCTCTCAAAGCGTGGAGAAGTGGCTTATCAGCTCAGTCTGCCAGAGAATTTGTCAGCTGTGCATGATGTCTTTCATGTGTCTCAGTTGAAGAAGTGCTTGCGTGTGCCAGAAGAGCAGTTGCTAGTGGAAGGTCTTGAAGTCTAGGAGGACTTGACCTATGTTGAGAAGCCAGCTCAGATCCTTGAGATTGCAGACAGAGTCACCCGAAGGAAGACCATCAGAATGTGCAAAGTCAGATGGAATCACCACTCTGAGGAAGAAGCAACCTGGGAGCGTGAAGATGATCTGATGGCCAAATACCCAGAGCTCTTTGCTAGCCAGCCCTGAATCTCGAGGGCGAGATTCTTTTAAGGGGGATAGGTTTGTAACGCCCCGAATTTTGCAGTTGAATTTTTTCTTTTCTTTACTCGCCAAAATTCGGGCGTTACCTTTTCTTTTTCTTTTTCCCCTCGCTAAACCTTGATCTTTTTCCAAAGCTAGCGGGATTCGGTTTGGATTTCCCGTGTAAAGAAAACCCTAAATACTTTATGTTGTTTGATGCACCATGCCGAACTATGCATTCTTTGATTGTTTGAAAGTGCAAATGCATTCATCTAGGAAGATCGGATTTCGAAAATAAGGAGATAACCTTTTTTTCTTTTTCTTTTTCTTTCTTTCTCTCTCCCTCTTCCCTTCTCTCTCTCCCGCGCCGTGGGCCCCCTAGCCGGCCCAGCCGCCCCCTGCGCGCCCCCCTTTGGGCCCAATAGGCCCAGCCGCCCCCCCCCCCCCACCTCCCCTTTTTTCCCCAATTCTCTCTCTCTCTCTCTCTCTCATTTTCTCCCATCCTCTCCCTAAGCCGCCGCCGCCCCTACCCCCTGCCCTAGCGCCGCCCGCCGCCCTCGCCGTCGGCCGCCAGACGCCGGTGAGCCCCCTTCCCCCCTCCTCCCTCCCCCCTCCCTCTCCCCTCCTCTCCCCCTCCCTGTCCGGCCATGGCCCGGCCGCCCCTGGCCGCGCCGCCCTGGCCCCAGCCCCGCCCGGCCAGCCCCAGCCGGCCTCGGCCAGCCCCAGCCCCCGCCCGGCCGCCCCCAGCGCGCCCCCAGCCGGCCCCCAGCCGCGCCTGGCCGCCCTCGGCCGCCCTGGCCCCCTGGCCGCGTCCCCCTGCGCAGGGCCGGTTCAACCGCCCGGTTCGGCCGCCCCGGCCGCCCAGCTCGGCCGCCCGCGCCCGCGCCCGCCCCCAGCCCAGCCGCTCGCTCGGCCCCCGGTTCAACCGCCCCCCCCCCCCTGTTTTTTTTTATTTTATTTTATTTTAGTTTACTTTCTGTGATCATAGTTATTTTATTTTAGGTAGGCTAATCTTTGTTCATGCTATGGAAAATAGGAAGTTTAATTTAGAATTTCGCTACGCCAGTTGATTCACGTAGTTAATTGTTTATCTCATTCAATGTTGATCAACTTAAAATGATTAGGTTTCCATTAGTGTATATAACAGAATTCTTTTGCTAAGAACCAATTGTAACTAATCATTAGTGCATAAGCTTTAACCCCCTGCGAGACCCTTTCCCGTTTCTTTCTAATCATAATGAATGCGATATGGAATGTCATACTTGATGCATATTCACTTTATTTGTTCCCTTGTATGGTGTACTGTTCTTTTGTATTAAATATGTGGATGTATGTATGTTTGCGCTCGCATAGAGAACGATCCGGTCGAAGAGCCCGAGGAATTCGCAGGAGAAGCCCCTGAGCAGCAGTCGGTTGGTGGAGGCAAGTGTCCTTTGACCTATCTCTGTCCTATTCATTCTTTAATTCACCTCCCGCATTACACATTTATACCTAAGGATTGACTAGCTTTTGTTATCCATGTCCTTGTTTACCTATTTGGGTCGGATTATTACTGCTTAGTTCGATGCTATTGCTCAACTCTAATCAATGAACATGATGTGATTATCTATGATACGCTGTTTTCCCTCCTTATTTATGATCATATTTGTGACTTTCAAGGGGACTCGAGCGGTTTCTCGAGTGCCTCTCCGTAAGGACCTGTTCAATGGATGACCGCCCGGGAAAACAGTGCAACCATGAGGGTGGAATGGGACGCCCTTAGCTGAATAATTAGAGGATCCGGGGTGTAGTCCGCTTAGCCGTTGTGCCGTCAATGGGGCTCGGTGTATGCGGCTCGCTCTGCCAAGGTTGATTTGTCCCTTGGGGAGGAGTGCGGTACATTTAGGAAACCTAACGGGCGGCTACAGCCCCGGGGAGTCTTTGTAAAGGCTACGTAGTGATGCCCTGCTGGACCACCTAGGTAGTGGTCAATGGGGAGTCGCTCTCTCCGGGCAGAAGGGGAATCACGGCTTGTGGGTAAAGTGCACAACCTCTGCAGAGTGTTATGAAACTGATATATCAGCCGTGCTCACGGTTATGAGCGGCCAAGGGAGCTCCAGAGATTAGTGATACTTGATCAGAGATACTTTGGTACAGGTGGCAATGAGATTGATGGTTCTGATTATGATTATGGTAATGGTAAGTGGTATTCTTTCCGTTTGGAAAGGATACATTGGGCTAATAACTTGGGTTAATGTTAAAACCTGACTCTCTACTAGTAAGTAATAACCTGACCAACTAAAAGCAACTGCTTGACTTATCCCCACATAAAGCTAGTCCACTACAGCCAAACAGGATGCTTGCTGAGTATGTTGATGTGTACTCACCCTTGCTCTACACACCAAACCCCCCCCCCCCAGGTTGTCAGCATTGCAACCACTGCTCAGGCGAAGATGAAGCTGTGGAAGGAGACTTCCAGGAGTTCCAGGACTACGACGAGTTCTAGGCGTGGGTTAGCGGCAACCCCCAGTCGGCTGCCTGTGAAGGCCGCGTTATCTACGTTTCTTTTCCGCACTTTGATTTATTGTAAGAACCATATGGACGTCTCAGACGTATGATGTAATCGACTATTATTTCCCCTTTTAATACTATTTGAGCACTGTGTGATGATGTCCATGTTATGTAACTGCTGTGTACGTGAATAACTGATCCTGGCACGTACATGGTTCGCATTCGGTTTACCTTCTAAAACCGGGTGTGACAGCTCACTCTTGCTGTCTCACACCCCCACAGGAGAAGAGCAGGTGGTTGAAGGGGAGCCGCCTAACACTGAGGCTTTCGACTTGATCTAGGTGGCGTCTCGCAGTCACCTTTGTGGCACCAAGGATAGATTTTAGTTCCTGCTATATTCATCTTTTATTTTGTAAGACTTACGCTATGTAATAAGTACTCTGATTTTATTGTGACATTTATCTTTATACACTCTGTTATTATATATGTTGTCTTCTTTGGCGCATGTATGAGATGCACCCAGCTTTGTTCCTTAAAACCGAGTGTGATAATTTTTCTTCCTCTTCCTAATTTCTCTAAATTCACTTGTAATATTCCTCTTAGTCTATTTCATATCGTGAAAGAGCAATAAAGCGAAGATGACTTTCTCTCTTATTCTCTCTTCAAACTTGGTTTGGTTTTGCACTAACTCCTAATTTGGATCAAGTTTGTGTTTGAAGTTGTGTTTTTTAGGCATCTACTATTCATCCCCCTCTAGGAGACTCTTAGTTCTGCCTACCAGTGTGGCTTTCTGAAAGGAAAATGTGCCCTTGGGCCATTTCTATAAATGTTTTGGTGATTAGATGTTTGTCGGTGTTTCGAAACCCAGGGGGTCCCTGGACCGACGAGTGAATTGTCGCCGCGTGCCCCAGCCCAGATGGGTCGACGCAAGGCGGAACGCGAAGGGGGGAAGGTAGCAGCCGGAGGGAGGCAGGCGTGAGAGAGTGGAACCCGCGGCCTTCGTGTTAGCCCCGCGCCTGAGTCGGGTGCGCTTGCAGTAGGGGGATTCAAGCGTCCACGTGGGAGTGGGAGCGAGTGGCCTTGCGCGAGCGTCGTCCCGTCCTTCTCCGCGCGGGCCAACCTTCTGTTAGAGGGCCCTGGTCCTCCCTTTTATAGGTGTAAGGAGAGGATCTAGGTGTACAATGGGGAGTGTAGCAATGTGCTAACGTGTCTAGCGGTGGAGAGCTAGCGCCCTAAGTACATGCCATCGTGGCAGCCGGGGAGGCCTTGGCACCCAGTTCGCATGATGTCATGGCCATCGGAGGAGCGCTGGAGCCTGGCGGAAGGACAGCTGTTGGGGCTGTCGAGTCCTTGCTGACGTCCTCTTGCTTCCGTAAGGGGGCGGAGAGCCACCGTCGTCACAGGGCATGCGGGGCGCCAACATTACTCGCACGGTGGAGCGAGCCAGATGGGACGCCGGTCTGGTTCCCCGTAGCCTGAGTCAGCTCGGGGTAGGGTAATGATGGCGCTTCCTGTTGACGTGGTCGGTCCGTGCCCTAGGCTGGGCGAGGTGGAGGCTCCTCCGAGGTCGAGGTCGAGGTCGAGCCCCCGGGTCGGGCGAGGCGGAGTTCGTCGTCTTCTGGGGCTGAGCCCATGTCCGAGCCCTGGGGTTGGGCGAGGCGGAGTTCGTCGTCTTCCGGGGCTGAGCCCATGTCCGAGCCCTGGGGTCGGGCGAGGCAGAGTTCGTCGTCTTCCGGGGCTGAGCCCATGTCCGAGCCCTAGGGTCGGGCGAGGCGGAGTTCGTCGTCTTCCGGGGCTGAGCCCAAG
Source organism: Zea luxurians (assembly GCA_029449295.1). Classification (NCBI taxonomy): domain Eukaryota; kingdom Viridiplantae; phylum Streptophyta; class Magnoliopsida; order Poales; family Poaceae; genus Zea; species Zea luxurians. Next base: position 44,623,089 of record JAOPSE010000005.1, on the reverse strand, counting down.
TCCGAGCCCTGGGTCAGGCAGAGCGGAGTTCGTCATCTTCCGGGGCTGAGCCCGAGTTCGAGGCCTGGGTCGGGCGGAGCGGAGTTCGCCGTATTCCGGGGCTGAGCCCGAGTCCGAGCCCTGGGTCGGGCGAGGCGGAGTTTCTTATGACGCCCGAGGCCGGCCTTGGCTACTGTCAGCCTCACTCTGTCCGGTGGCTCAGCAGTCGGGGCGACGTAGGCGGCGCTGTCCTCTTGTCAGACCGGTCAATAGAGCGGTGAAGTGACTGCGGTCATTTCGGCTCTGTCGACTGGAGGGCGTGCGTCAGAATAAAGGTGTCAGGCCACCTTTGCATTAAATGCCCCTGCGATTTGGTCGGTCGGCGTGGCGATGTGGCCAAGGTTGCTTCCTGGTGAAGACTGGGCCTCGAGCGAGCCGATAGTGTGCCCGTTGCTGGAGGGGGGTCCTCGGGCGAGACGTAGGTTCTCCGGGGTCGGCTTCCCTTGCCTGAGGCTAGGCTCGGGCGAGGCACGATCGTGTCCCTTAAATGGACCGATCCTTGACTTAATTGCACCCAGCAGGCCTTTGCAGCTTCGTGCTGATGGGGGTTACCAGCTGAGATTTAGGGGTCTTGAGGGTACCCCTAATTATGGTCCCCGACAGTAGCCCCCGAGCCTCCAAGGGAGTACTAATACTCGCTTGGAGGCTTATGCCGCACTTTTTAGCAAGGGGACCAGCCTTTTTCGGTTGCATTCTATTCCGGTGGGTGCGAGCGAGCGCACCCGCCGGGTGTAGCCCCCGAGGCATCGGAGGAGTAGTTTTACTCCTTTCAGGTCTGAGTGCGCTTCGCAACACTTCGGCTGGTCTGGGTGTTCCCTCATGCAAGCTGGCCATAGCCCGGGTGCACGGTCGGGTCCCAAGTTCTCGGGCTGGTATGTTGATGCTGTCAACGGGTTGGCCGGAGCCGGGTTCGCGAGAGCAGCCCCCGAGCCTCTGCACAGGGCGTGAGGACGGTCAGGGATAGACTCGACTTTTTTACATACGCCCCTGCGTCGCCTTTCTGCAAGGAGGAGGGGGGAAAGCGCCATGTTGCCCTCGGAGGGCGCCGAACATGGTGTTTCCGGTGAGCTGCTGGCGGGTGATCCGAGCGGATGCCCGTGTCCATTTGCTAGGGGTCGGCTAGAGGCCCGGAGGCACGCTCCAAAAGTACCTGCGGGTGATCTGCCGGACCCGGTCCCCTTTGACGGGGTCCGAGGGCTCAATGCCTCCCTCTGATGGGATTCCGTTACAAGATCGCTCCAGCTGGTCTCGGAAATGTCCTAGGGTACCTCGGGAGCGTAGCCCGAGCCTTGGTTATGTATCGAACGTACCCAGGGTCATCCCTCGCTCTGTGTCTGAGGCGACTGTGAACCCTTCGAGGGCCAGCCTACGAACCCCTGATCAGTAATGGGCGCGGAGCCTGAGTGGCCTGAGGCGGCCGTTGAACCCTTCGAGGGGCCAGCCATCGAACCTCTGACCAGTAGTGGGCGCAGAACCCAATCGATCTGAGGCGGCCGTTGAACCCCTCCGAGGGGCCAGCCTTCGAACCTCTGATCAGTAGGGAGGCTCGGGGCCTATTTCCTTCATGGAGAAGGGTCCTTTTCGGGGTATCCCCCTTTCCCGGTCCCTGTTGTAAGAGAGAGAAAGAGGAAAAGGAAAAGGATGCGAAGTCGAATGACGTGGCGTACCTCTTTCGACGCGGTCATTATGGCGAAGGCGAAGCGTCGCTTGCTTCTCCCGCCTGAGGCGCCGCCTGTCCCGCCGCGGAGTTAATGCGACGAGGCGAGTGGTTCGCGAGGCGGTCGTTGCGTGTGTGCGAGCCGTTCGACGAACGGATCATGGGTGCACCGTCTTCACGCCGTGAGAGAGGGCTCCCTCGCTGCCCCTGGATGGGACGTGAGCTTGGCTGACGACGTGTCCGCTGTTGCTGCCCGCCTGTCACCGCCATTACTGCTGGCCCATTTTTGACCGCGTTTGACCATCGCGCTTGGCTGGCACTGCAGGGTTGCCTCGAGTCGCGGTATTGACTCTGCAGTCGAGGAGGCGCGGTAGCGGTGCGAGTGGCGGTGCAGTTGCTCGCACGTAGCAACCGGCGCGTCGGTTGCATGATGCGTGGGCCTGGACCTCCATGCTGGGCGCGTTGGAGTCGAAGGGACGCGCCCACTTGGCACGGCTGCATGCCGCCTGCATGGCCGTCCGCCCTTTCACCCGCTGGTTTGGGCGAAAGTGGAGGAGTGCTTATAACCGCCGGGTGGTTGCATGCACCGCGCGCGCAGCGGTTTGGCTTCTTCTCCCCTGAACCGGCTTGCATGACGCGTGGGACCCAGCCCCCACACCGTGGGGGGGGAGAATCCTGGAGCGTGTTGGAGAAGACTCAACCCGCAACGGTTGAGGACGCAAGTGGGGAGAGTCACCTTTAAAAGGAAGGCGACCCCCTTGGAAGGCAACCATGTCTTCGCGCTCCCCTCATGCATCGTGTCTTTCCACCTTCCGAGCCCCTGGGCGGGGGACGCCCGCAATTCTTCCGTCTTGTCGTCGGAGGAACGCAACTTCATGGAAGTTGGTACCTTTCAGCCATCGTTCGGCTTCAAAGATTTTCATCATGCAGCCCGGCTGCATCCCCTCGCCGGTGGTCACCCAAGACGGTGACCTCCAGCTTGATGGCGGGGAGAAGCGAACCGGGCTGCGGCCTCTGCCCCTCCCTCAGCTTCAAGGATGTTCATCATCAGTGCTGGGGAGGGGAGTGTGCCGAGTTGGGGTCGGTCCTTGTGCGGGCGGCGGCCCGCTCCTTCCCTCAGTGATCGGGGGGAAGGGCGTTCGCCGTTCGTGGCGTTGGCAGCTGCCGCGTGCCCGGCTCTCTGAGCCGAGCGGCTTTGGAGCCGCTCCTGGCGCCGCCTTCTGCCACGGTAGCCAGAAGAGGTTCCTCCACCGACGAGCTAGCCGGCGCCGCCCACGGAGTGACCTCCAGCTCTACGGCCTTCTGCCCGTCCTTGCCTCTCGAGTTGGGGGCACGGGCGAGGGCCTCATGGCAGCAGCATCCGCCCTAAGGTCATCGCTGCTGCTGTTCGGCCCTCCGAAGCAGAAGTCGTCGTCGCCGCCGCTGCTGGGGCGGGCGACGACGAGCCGTTCGTCGGTCTTCTGTTGCTCCGCAGACCCCCCAATTGTGTGGGGTTGTTCGTACCTGCGGAGGCGGAACCGGAGTTCCGTTTGTAATGGCACCTTGAGTGCCGGTGTTTTGTTCATTGCGGCTGTCGAGGCCTGAACGTGTATGTATCTTCGGCACGGAGCCGTGTTTTTTCTTCATTTCGAGCACTAAGACTCGCCTTGTCGATTATCTGAACCGCTTCACCGAGCGTGAGTTGCCTCGTGCAAAGGTGACGAGTGAGGTATCCGTATCCTGGAGGAGTAGGAGTCCCTCGGCTCGGTCGGCCTTGCTGTCCGAGGCTCCTGTTGCTTAGTTAAAGGAACCCCTCAGCCGCCCTTCGATGAGCCGAAGCCGGAGGTAGCGGTGTCAGCACGGATGGAGGCAGAGTTGGCTTTGAAAAGGAGGTGTGGTCGGCCAGAGCCTAGCCGGGTCGTCCACTGGCGGAACCGACGCCGGAGTCGAGCTACCGAGGCCACAAGCCAAGCTGATGTCTTTGGGGACAGCTGGCCGAGGCTTCGGGGTGGCCGGCCGAGCCGCCTGCTCGGGCCGGATTCTCGAAGAAGACCCTGGCGGCGATGGCCCAGGTGTGGTGCTGATGTCATCCTTCAGAGTGGGGCCCTCCGACCGCGTCGCCGTTCGAGGCTCGGTCAGACCCCGCCGAAGGTGTAGTTGGTGCCGAGGGTGCCGCTGCCCCCTTCAGCTGTCGACGTCCGAGCCTGCAGGATCGGGTTGTCTTGTAGTGTGTGTATGTTTTCTGCGGCCGCCGAGGCCTAAACACACCGTCGTCGTGTTGTAAAGCTGTGTCTCTTTTCCCCTTGTTTCGAGTATCCAGACTCATTTGTCGGTAACAGAATTGTTTGTGCGGGCGAGAGTTGCTTTTCACGGAAGGTGATGAGTGAGGTATCCATATCCCGGAGGCGTAGGAATCCCTCGGCTCGGTCGGCCTTGCCGCTTACGCGCGCTCTTACTCGTCCATAGGGTTCTGTTACCGACGCAGTCGAGAAGGCCAGAAAAATCATTTCGGCGGAGGAGCTCTCGAGCATGAAGACTTGTTCGGTCCGTGGAGTCACTTATCCGAGCGCGAGTTACTTATCGCAGAAGGTGATGAGTGAGGTATCCGTATCCCAGAGGCGTAGGAGTCCCTCGGCTCGGTCAGCCTTGGCTGCTTATGTGTACTCCGTCGTTTTTAGGATCCACTTTTGAAGTAGTCGAAAAGCACGAAAGGCATCCTGGCAGAAAAGATTTTTTTCTTTTTTCGAGGAAAATTTTGACGCAGAGGGGGGTTGCCCCCTTCTAGCCCCCGAGGGAGGGTTGGGCTTTGCCGAGGCAAGGCTGACCCTTCCTTGACGACCAGACTTGGTGTGTGAATGAGGTATACGAACAACTTGAAAGCATCTTAAGGGTAGAAGCGACGTAGCTGTTGGATGTTCCAAGCGTTGCTGTAGACCTCGCCTTGGCTGTTGGCCAGCTTGTACGTTCCGGGCTTCAGAACCTTGGCGATGACGAATGGCCCTTCCCAGGGAGGCGTGAGTTTGTGCCGCCCTCGGGCGTCTTGTCGCAGCCGAAGCACCAGGTCGCCCACCTGGAGGTCTCGGGACCGAACCCCTCGGGCGTGGTAGCGTCGCAGGGACTGCTGGTACCGCGCCGAGTGTAGTAAGGCCATGTCCCGAGCCTCCTCCAGCTGGTCCAGTGAGTCTTCTCGGTTGGCTCGATTGCTTTGGTCGATGTAGGCCCTTGCCCTCGGGGAACCGTATTCTAAGTCTGTGGGCAAGATGGCCTCGGACCCATAGACTAGAAAGAACGGTGTGAAGCCCGTGGCTCGGCTCGGCGTTGTCCTCAGACTCCAGACCACCAAGGGGAGTTCCTTCATCCACCACTTGCCGAACTTGTTGAGGTCGTTGTAGATCCGAGGCTTGAGTCCTTGCAGGATCATGCCGTTAGCCCGCTCCACTTGCCCATTCGTCATGGGGTGAGCCACGGCAGTCTAGTCCACCCGGATGTGGTGATCCTCGCAGAAGTCCAGGAACTTTCTACCGGTGAACTGAGTACCATTGTCGGTGATGATAGAGTTCGGGACCCCAAAGCGATGGATGATGTTGGTGAAGAACGCCACCGCCTGTTCGGACCTGATGCTGTTTAGGGGTCGGACCTCGATCCACTTGGAGAATTTGTCGATGGCGACCAACAGGTGCGTGTAGCCCCCGGGTGCCTTCTGCAAGGGGCCAACGAGGTCCAGACCCCACACAGCAAACGGCCAGGTGATGGGTATGGTCTGCAGAGCCTGAGCGGGCAGGTGGGTCTGCCTCGCGTAGAACTAACACCCTTCGTAGGTGCGGACAATTCTAGTAGCGTCAGCCACCACCGTCGGCCAGTAGAATCCTTGTCAGAAGGTGTTTCCGACGAGGGTTCGGGGTGCTGCGTGATGGCCGCAAGCCCCCGAGTGTATCTCTTGCAAGAGCTCCTGGCCTTCGGCGATGGAAATGCATCGCTGGAGGATACCTGAGAGGCTGTGGTGGTAGAGCTCCTTCCCATCCCCCAGCAAGACGAAAGACTTGGCGCGCCGCGCCAACCGCCGAGCTTTGGCTTGGTCGAGGGGCAGCTCTCCTTGGTGGAGATATTGCAGGTACGGGGTCTGCCAGCTTTGATTAGGCGTGACCTCGCTCTGCTCCCCCTCGACGCGCAGTGCTTCACCCTCGGGGGCCGAGGGTACCTTAGGCTGAGCCGAGGGTACCTCGGACCGTGCCGAGGGTACCTCGGACTGGGCCGAGGGTACCTCGGACTGAGCTGAAGGTTCCTCGGGCGGAGCTGAAGGTGCCTCGGGCTCGGGCGTGTCCTCGGTCTTGACGGAGGGTTGATGCAGGTCTCAGGAGAATACGTCCGGGGGAACTGTTGTTCGTCCCGAGGCTATTTTAGCCAGCTCGTCCGCAGTCTCGTTGTAGCGTCGGGCGATGTGGTTGAGCTCGAGCCCGTAGAACTTGTCTTCCAGGCGCTGAACCTCATCGCAGTAGGCTTTCCATCTTCGGGTCGCGGCAGTGGGAGTTCTTCATGACTTGGTCGGTGACGAGCTGCGAGCCACCGCGAGCATCGAGGCGTCGGACCCGTAGCTCGATGGCGATTCGCAACCCGTTTACCAGAGCCTCGTACTCTGCCACATTGTTGGACGCCGGGAAGTGGAGGCGTAGCACGTAGCGTAGGTGCTTCCCGAGGGGCGAGACGAAGAGGAGGCCTGCGCCGGCCCCCGTCTTCATCAGTGACCCGTCGAAAAACATGGTCCAGAGCTCTGGTTGGATCGGAGCCGTCGAGAGCTGGGTGTCGGCCCATTCAGCCATGAAGTCCGCCAAGACCTGGGACTTGATGGCCTTCCGAGGGGCGAACGAGATCGTCTCGCCCATGATCTCCACAGCCCACTTCGCAATTCTACCCGAGGCCTCTCGGGACTGGATGATCTCTCCCAGGGGAAGGATGACACCACAGTCACCGGATGAGACTCGAAGTAGTGTCGCAACTTCCGCCGTGTCAGGATCACCGCGTACAGCAGCTTCTAGATTTGTGGGTAGCGGATCTTGGTCTTGGACAGTACCTCACTGATGAAGTAGACTGGCCTCTGGACGGGCAATGCATGCCCTTCTTCTCGTCTCTCAACCACGATCGCGGCGCTAACCACCTGGGTGGTTGCGGCGACGTAGATCAAGAGGGCTTCTCCGGCAGCGGGGGGCACCAAGATGGGCGCGCTCGTGAGGAGCGCCTTCAGGTTCCCGAGGGCTTCCTTGGCCTCAGGAGTCCAAGCGAAGCACTCAGCTTTCCTTAAGAGGCGGTACAGAGGCAGACCTCTTTCGCCGAGGCGGGAGATGAAGCAGCTCAGAGCCGCGAGACATCCCATGACCCTCTGTACGCCTTTCAAGTCCTTGATTGGCCCCATGCTGGTGATGGCTGCGATCTTCTCCGGGTTGGCTTCGATGCCCCGCTCGGAGACGATGAACCCCAAGAGCATGCCTCGGGGGACCCCGAAGACACACTTTTCGGGATTAAGCTTCACACATTTCGCCTTGAGACATCGGAATGTCACTTCAAGGTCGGAAAGGAGGTTGGAGGCCTTCCTCGTCTTGACTACGATGTCATCGACGTAGGCCTCGACCGTTCGGCCGATGTGTTCGCCAAACACATGGTTCATGCATCGCTGGTACGTCGCCCCCGCATTCCTCAAACCAAACGGCATTGTAACATAGCAGTACATGCCGAAGGGTGTGATGAAAGAAGTCGCGAGCTGGTCGGACTCTTTCATTCTGATCTGGTGATACCCTGAGTAGGCATCGAGAAAAGACAGGGTTTCGCACCCAGCAGTGGAATCCATGATCTGATCGATGCGAGGCAGAGGGTAGGGAACCTTCGGACATGCTTTGTTTAGACCAGTGTAGTCTACACACATCCGCCATTTCCCACCTTTCTTTCTCACAAGCACAGGGTTGGCAAGCCATTCGGGATGGAATACCTCTTTGATGAACCCTGCCGCCAGTAGCTTGTGGATCTCCTCGCCTATGGCTCTGCGCTTTTCTTCGTCGAATCGGCGCAGAGGTTGCTTCACGGGTCGGGCCCCAGCTCGGATATCCAGAGAGTGCTCGGCGACTTCCCTCGGTATGCCGGGCATGTCCGAGGGACTCCACGCGAAAACGTCGGCGTTTGCGCGGAGAAAGTCGACGAGCACTGCTTCCTATTTGGGGTCGAGCTCGGAACCGATCCGGATCTGCTTGGAGGCGTCGTTGCAGGGGTCGAGAGGGACGGACTTGACCGTCTCCGCTGGCTCGAAGTTGCCGGTGTGGCGCTTCACATCGGGCGCCTCCCTTGAGAGGCTTTCCAGGTCGGCGATGAGGGCCTCAGACTCGGCGAGGGCCTCGGCGTACTCCACGCACTCCACGTCGCACTCGCACGCGTGTCGGTACGTGGGCCCGACGGTGATGACCCCGTTGGGGCCCGGCATCTTGAGCTTGAGGTAGGTGTAGTTGGGGACGGCCATGAACTTAGCGTAGCATGGCCTCCCCAGTACTGCGTGGTAGGTTCCTCGAAACCCAACCACTTCGAACGTGAGGGTCTCCCTTCGAAAGTTGGAGGGCGTCCCAAAGCAGACGGATAAATCGAGTCGTCCGAGGGGTTGTACACGCTTCCCGGGGATGATCCCGTGGAAAGGCGCAGCGCCCGTTTGGACCGAGGACAGATCGATCCGCAGGAGCCCGAGGGTCTCGGCGTAGATGATGTTGAGGCCGCTGCCTCCGTCCATGAGGACCTTGGTGAGCCTGACGTTGCCGATGATGGGGTCGACAACGAGTGGGTATCTCCTCGGGCTCGGCACGTAGTCTGGATGGTCGGCCTGGTCGAAGGTGATGGGCTTGTCGGACCAGTCTAGGTAGACTGGCGCCGCCACCTTTACCGAGCAGACCTCCCGACGCTCTTGCTTGCGGTGCCGAGCCGAGGCGTTCGCCACTTGCCCGCCGTAGATCATGAAGCAGTCGCGGACCTCGGGGAACTCTCTTGCCTTGTGATCTTCCTTCTTTGCGTCGTCGAGGGCCTTGCCACCCTCCGCGGGTGGCCCGGCCTTGTGGAAGTGTCGTCGAAGCATGGCACACTCCTCAAGGGTGTGCTTGACGGGCCCCTGATGATAGGGGCACGGCTCCTTGAGCATCTTGTCGAAGAGGTTGGAACCTCCCGGAGGTTTCCGAGGGTTCTTGTACTCGACGGCAGCGACAAGGTCCACGTCGGTGGCGTCGCGTTTCGCTTGTGACTTCTTCTTGCCTTTCTTCTTGGCGCCGCACTGAGTTGACGCCTCGGGAGCATCTTCCGGTGGGCGGCCCTGGGGCTGCTTGTCCTTCCGGAAAATGGCCTCAACCGCCTCCTGGCTAGAGGCGAACTTGGTGGCGATGTCCATCAGCTCGCTCGCCCTGGTGGGAGTCTTGCGACCCAGCTTGCTCACCAGGTCGCGGCAGGTGGTGCCGGCGAGGAACGCGCCGATGACATCTGAATCGGTGACGTTGGGCAGCTCTGTGCGCTGCTTCAAGAATCGCCGGATGTAATCCCGGAGAGACTCTCCCGGCTGCTGGCGGCAGCTTCGGAGATCCCAGGAGTTCCTAGGGCGCACATATGTGCCCTGGAAATTGCCGGCGAAGGCTTAGGTCGTCCCAGTTGGAGATCTGCCCCGGGGGCAGGTGCTCCAGCCAGGCTCGAGCGGTGTCGGAGAGGAACAGGGGGAGGTTGCGGATGATGAGGTTATCATCGTCTGTTCCACCCAGTTGGCAGGCCAGCCGATACTCCGCGAGCCACAGTTCCGGTCTCGTCTCCCCCGAGTACTTTGTGATAGTAGTCGGGGTTCAGAACCGGGTCAGGAACGGTGCCCGTCGTATGGCGCGGCTGAAAGCCTGCGGACCGGGTGGTTCGGGCGAAGGGCTCCGATCGTCCCCGCTGTCGTAGCGTCCCCCACGCCTGGGGTGGTAGCCTCGACGCGCCCTGTCGTCGAGGTGGGCCCGACGGCTATGATGGTGGCGCTCGTTGCCGAGGCGACCCGGGGCCGCAGGCGCCGTGTTGCGCGTGCGCCCGGAGTGGACCGAGGCTTCTCGCATGAATCGGGAAGTCGCGGCGTGATGTTCCGAGGGGAACCCCTGCCTTCGTGAGGCAGAGCTTTCGGCCCGTCGGACCGCGGCGTCCTCCAGGAGATTCTTGAGCTCTCCCTGGATACGCCGCCCCTCGGTTGTTGATGGCTCCGGCATCGCGTGGAGGAGTATTGCCGCTGCAGCCAGGTTCTGGCCGACTCCACTGGAATCCGGTGGCGGCCTCACCCTGACGTCGTCGGCGATGCGGTGCTGGATGTCCTGGGGGAGATGACGCGCTTCCCCGATCGGGGGTTGGATCGCCCATTCCTGCCCGATGTCCCGGCGGATTGGCACAAGCGTTCCTGCTCCCTCGTCGAGCCTAGCCTGCCTCTCGCGGATTTGCTCGAGCTGTGGGTCAGGACCCCCCGCTGGGACGGGGACCACAGCTAGCTCCCGAAGGATGTCAACGCGAGGCACGGGCCTAGGGGGATCACCGTTTTCCGGCATACCAAGATGGTTGCCTTCGCCAGGACCCCCTAGATCGACGTGGAAACATTCGCGACTTGGGCTGCAGTCCTCGTCGTCGAGGATGCGGCTGCCGTCGGAACAGTCGGAAAGGCAGTAGTCACATGCGGTCATGAAGTCCCGCACGGCACTGGGGTTACCAAGTCCGGAGAAATCGCAACAGAGGTCGGGCTCGCCATCTTCCTCGGACCCCGAGGGCCCGTAGGTCGAGTCGGTCGTCAGCCGGTCCCAGGGTGACCGCACACGATACCCCAGAGGGTTTGGACTTGCCTCTATGAGAGTGCTCACCGAAGCGGAGCCGCTTGGTGGGTCGAGGCCGAATCCAAAAGACGCGAGATGGGAACCGGTCGGTACCTTTCGGTCGATGGGCGGTGACGAAGTCGCGTCAGGGACTGACTGCACCGTTGTCTCAGGTACGAGGGTGATGCCCAGCATGCCCTTCACAAGGGTGCTGGCGTCGTGCGCTTGCTGGAGATTGGCGTGCTGCGGGGTGGCGGCGCTCGTCTTCGTCTCAGACGCGAGATCGATGCCCGACGCGCCCTCCATCGGGGCACCGGCGCCGTCGACTCGCTCGACAGCCAACGAGGTGCCGCTTCCCGCTTGGCCTTGGTTGCCCCGCCTCCTCCTCCGTCGGCGGGGGAGGGGACGGGACAAGCCCGAATGTCGTCCTTCCACCACATGGGGAAGGCGTCATCGACTTTCCCGCCGGTGAGCGGGTTGTCGGCCGCCATTGTCGCTGTCGCGCGGCGGGAGAAGGAGTATCATGTCGTAGCTACCATCGAGGGACATGAACTCGAGTTTCCCGAAACGGAGCACCGTCCCGGGCCGGAAAGGTTGCTGGAGACTGCCCATCTGGAGCTTGACGGGAAGCTGTTCGTCAACATGCAGCAGACCCCTACCTGGCGCGCCAACTGTCGGTGTTTCGAAACCCGGGGGGTCCCTGGACCGACGAGTGAATTGTCACCGCGTGCCCCAGCCCAGATGGGTCGACGCAAGGCGGAACGTGAAGGGGGGAAGGTAGCAGTCGGAGGGAGGCAGGCGTGAGAGAGTGGAACCCGCGGCCTTCGTGTTAGCCCTACGCCTGAGTCGGGTGCGCTTGCAGTAGGGGGATACAAGCGTCCATGCGGGAGTGGGAGCGAGCGGCCTTGCGCGAGCGTCGTCCCATCCTTCTCCGCGTAGGCCAACCTTCTGTTAGAGGGCCCTGGTCCTCCCTTTTATAGGTGTAAGGAGAGGATCCAGGTGTACAGTGGGGAGTGTAGCAATGTGCTAACGTGTCTAGCGGTGGAGAGCTAGCGCCCTAAGTACATGCCATCGTGGCAGCCGGGGAGGTCTTGGCACCCAGTTCGCGTGATGTCGTGGCCGTCGGAGGAGCGCTGGAGCCTGGCAGAAGGACAGCTGTTGGGGCTGTCGAGTCCTTACTGACGTCCTCTTGCTTCCGTAAGGGGGCGGAGAGCCGCCGTCGTCACAGGGCATGCGGGGCGCCATCATTACTCGCACGGTGGAGCGAGCCAGATGGGACGCTGGTCTGGTTCCCTGTAGCCTGAGTCAGCTCGGGGTAGGGTAATGATGGCGCTTCCTGTTGATGTGGTCGGTCCGTGCCCTAGGCTGGGCGAGGTGGAGGCTCCTCCGAGGTCGAGGTCGAGGTTGAGCCTGATAGTCGCCTAGAGGGGGGGGTGAATAGGGCGAAACTGAAATTTACAAAATAATCACAACTACAAGCCGGGTTAGCGTTAGTAATAAAGAAACGAGTCCGTGAGAGAGGGCGCAAAACAAATCGCAAGCAAATAAGAGTGTGACACGAGGATTTGTTTTACCGAGGTTCGGTTCTTGCAAACCTACTCCCCGTTGAGGAGGCCACAAAGGCCGGGTCTCTTTCAACCCTTCCCTCTCTCAAACGATCCTACGGATCGAGTGAGCTTTCTCTTCTTCTCAATCAACCGGGAACAAAACTTCCCCGCAAGGGCCACCACACAATTGGTGCCTCTTGCCTTGGTTACAATTGAGTGTTGATCTCAAGAACAAGTGAGAAAGAAAAGAATGCGATCCAAGCGCAAGAGCTCGAAAGAACACAAGCAAATCACTCTCTCTAGTCACTATGGAGTTGTGTGGAATTTGGAGAGGACTTGATCTATTTGGTGTGTCTAGAATTGAATGCTAGAGCTCTTGTAGTAGTTGAGAAGTGGAAAACTTGGATGGCAATGAATGTGGGGTGGTTGGGGTATTTATAGCCCCAACCACCAAAAGTGACCGTTGCTGGAACCTGTCTGTTCGATGGCGCACCGGACAGTCCGGTGCACACCGGACAGTCCGGTGCCCCTGCCACGTCACCATTGCCGTTGGATTCTGACCGTTGGAGCTTCTGACTTCTGGGCCCTCCTGGGTGTCCGGTGCACACCGGACAAGTACTGTTTGATGTCCGGTGCACCGGTATGGGCGTGCCTGACGACTGCGCGCGCTGCGCGCGCATTAAATGCTCCGCAGAGAGCCGTTGGCGCCGCAGGGAGCCGTTGCTCCGCTGGCACACCGGACAGTCCGGTGCACACCGGACAGTCCGGTGAATTTTAGCGGAGCGGCTGCCGCGCGAATCCGAGGCTGGCGAGTTCCGGAGACGGCGTTTCCTTGGAACACCGGACATGTCCGGTGCACACCGGACAGTCCGGTGAATTATAGCGCGCCGGCTTCCGAGAAATCCCGAGAGCGAAGAGTTTGAGTCGAAGTCCTCTGGGCGCACCGGACATGTCCGGTGCACACCGGACAGTCCGGTGCCTTCAACCAGAGCTGCCCTCGGTTGCCTCATTGCTCCTTAGTTGAATCCAACACTTGGTCTTTTTATTGGCTGATTGTGAACCTTTTGCACCTGTATAACTTATGCACTAGAGTAAACTAGTTAGTCCAATGTTTGTGTTGGGCAATTCAACCACCAAAATTATTTAGGAACTAGGTGTAAGCCTAATTCCCTTTCAATCTCCCCCTTTTTGGTGATTGATGCCAACACAAACCAAAGCAAATATAGAAGTGCATAATTGAACTAGTTTACATAAAGTAAGTGCAAAGGTTGCTTGGAATTGAGCCAATATAAATACTTATGTGATGCGCATGGATTGTTTCTTTGTTTTTGACATATTGGACCACATTTGCACCATAAGTTTTGTTTTTGCAAACTCTTTTGTAAATTCTTTTCAAAGTCATTTTGCAAGATAGTCAAAGGTAAATGGATAAGATTTTGCAAAGCATTTTCAAGATTTGAAATTTTCTTCCTTTGTTCAATTGCTTTTCCTTTGACTAAACAAAACTCCCCCTCAAATAAGGTCTCCTCTTAGTGTTCAAGAGGGTTTTGATTTATCATTTTGAAATACTATTTCCTCCCCCTTTAGAACATAAAGAGATACCAATTGTAAAATTTACCAATGAAAATCATCAAATTTATAAAATTAGGTGGTGGTGCGGTCCTTTTGCTTTGGGCTCATATTTTCTCCCCCTTTGGCATGAATCGCCAAAAACGGAATCATTAGAGCCCAATGAAGTACATTTTCCCCCTTTGGTCATGAAATAAATGAGTGAAGGTTATACCAAAGTTGGAGAGTGATGCGGAGTGACGGCGAAGGATGAGTAGTGGAGTGGAGTGGAAGCCTTGTCTTCGCCGAAGACTCCAATTCCCTTTCAATATACCTATGACTTGGTTTGAAATACACTTGAAAACACATTAGTCATAGCATATATAAAAGAGACAAGATTAAAGGTATATTGATGAGCTATGTGTGCAAGACTAGCAAAAGAAATTCCTAGAATCAAGAATATTAAGCTCATGCCTAAGTCGGGTAAAAGATTGTTCATCAAGAGGCTTGGTAAAGATATCGGCTAATTGATCTTTAGTATTAATGTAAGAAATCTCGATATCCCCCTTTTGTTGGTGATCCCGAAGAAAATGATACCGAATGGCTATGTGCTTAGTGCGGCTGTGCTCGACGGGATTGTCGGCCATTTTGATTGCACTCTCATTGTCACATAGCAAAGGGACTTTGGTTAATTTGTAACCGTAGTCCCGCAGGGTTTGCCTCATCCAAAGCAATTGCGCGCAACAATGGCCTGCGGCAATATACTCGGCTTCGGCGGTGGAAAGAGCGACCGAATTTTGCTTCTTTGAAGCCCAAGACACCAAGGATCTTCCCAAGAACTGGCAAGTCCCTGATGTGCTCTTTCTATTAATCCTACACCCCGCCCAATCGGCATCCGAATATCCAATCAAATCAAAGGTGGATCCCCGAGGGTACCAAAGCCCAAACTTAGGAGTAAAAACCAAATATCTCAAGATTCGTTTCACGGCCGTAAGGTGTGATTCCTTAGGGTCGGCTTGGAATCTTGCACACATGCAAACGGAAAGCATAATGTCCGGTCGAGATGCACATAAGTAAAGCAATGAACCAATCATCGACCGGTATACCTTTTGATCCACGGACTTACCTCCCGTGTCGAGGTCGAGATGCCCATTAGTTCCCATGGGTGTCTTGATGGGCTTGGCATCCTTCATTCCAAACTTGCTTAGAATATCTTGAGTATATTTTGTTTGGCAGATGAAGGTGCCCTCTTGGAGTTGCTTGACTTGAAATCCTAGAAAATACTTCAACTCCCCCATCATCGACATCTCGAATTTTTGTGTCATGATCCTACTAAATTCTTCACATGTAGATTTGTTAGTAGACCCAAATATGATATCATCAACATAAATTTGGCATACAAACAAATCATTGTCAAGAGTCTTAGTGAATAAAGTAGGATCGGCCTTGCCGACTTTGAAGCCATTTGCAATAAGGAAATCTCTAAGGCATTCATACCATGCTCTTGGAGCTTGCTTGAGCCCATAAAGCGCCTTAGAGAGCCTATAGACATGGTTAGGGTACTCACTGTCTTCAAAGCCGGGAGGTTGCTCAACATAGACCTCCTCCTTGATTGGTCCATTGAGGAAGGCACTCTTCACGTCCATTTGGTAGAGCTTGAAGCCATGGTAAGTAGCATAGGCTAATAATATACGAATTGACTCAAGCCTAGCTACGGGTGCATAGGTTTCACCAAAATCCAAACCTTCGACTTGTGAATACCCCTTGGCCACGAGTCGAGCTTTGTTCCTAGTCACCACACCATGCTCGTCTTGCTTGTTGCGGAAGACCCACTTGGTTCCTACAACATTTTGATTAGGACGTGGAACTAAGTGCCATACCTCATTCCTCGTGAAATTGTTGAGCTCCTCCTGCATCGCCATCACCCAATCCGAATCTTGAAGTGCTTCCTCTACCCTGTGTGGCTCAATAGAGGAAACAAACGAGTAATGCTCACAAAAATGCGCAACACGAGATCGAGTAGTTACCCCCTTATGAATGTCGCCGAGGATGGTGTCGACGGGGTGATCTCGTTGTATTGCTTGGTGGACTCTTGGGTGTGGCGGCCTTGGTTGTTCATCCTCCTTGTCTTTTGCATCTCCCCCTTGATCGTTGCCTTCATTTTGAGGTGGCTCATCTTCTTGTTCAACATCTTGAGCCTCATCCTCAACTTGAGTTGGTGGAGATACTTGCGTGGAGGAGGATGGTTGATCTTGTGCATTTGAAGGCTCTTCGGATTCCTTAGGACACACATCCCCGATGGACATGTTCCTTAGCGCTATGCATGGAGCCTGTTCTTCACCTACATCATCAAGATCAACTTGCTCTACTTGAGAGCCATTAGTCTCATCAAACACAACGTCACAAGAAACTTCAACAAGTCCTGAGGACTTGTTAAAGACTCTATATGCCCTTGTGTTTGAGTCATATCCTAGTAAAAAGCCTTCTACAGTTTTAGGAGCAAATTTAGATTTTCTACCTCTTTTAACAAGTATAAAACATTTGCTACCAAACTCTAAAATATGAAATATTGGGCTTTTTACCGGTTAGGAGTTCATAAGATGTCTTCTTGAGGATTCGGTGAAGATATAACCGGTTGATGGCGTAGCAGGCGGTGTTGACCGCCTCGGCCCAAAACCGATCCGGTGTCTTGTACTCATCAAGCATGGTTCTTGCCATGTCTAATAGAGTTCGATTCTTCCTCTCCACTACACCATTTTGTTGTGGAGTGTAGGGAGAAGAGAACTCATGCTTGATGCCCTCCTCCTCAAGGAAGCCTTCTATTTGAGAGTTCTTGAACTCTGTCCCGTTGTCGCTTCTAATTTTCTTGATCCTCAAGCCGAACTCATTTTGAGCCCGTCTCAAGAATCCCTTTAAGGTCTCTTGGGTATAAGATTTGTCCTGTAAAAAGAACACCCAAGTGAAGCGAGAATAGTCATCCACAATTACAAGGCAATACTTACTACCGCCGATGCTTATGTAAGCGATCGGGCCGAATAAATCCATGTGTAGGAGCTCCAGCGGCCTGTCGGTAGTCATGACATTTTTGTGTGGATGATGGACACCAACTTGCTTCCCGGCTTGGCAAGCGCTACAAATCCTGTCTTTCTCAAAATGAACATCGGTTAGTCCCAAAATGTGTTCTCCCTTTAGAAGTTTGTGAAGATTCTTCATCCCAACATGGGCTAGTCGACGGTGCCAGAGCCAACCCAAGTTAGTCTTAGCAATTAAGCATGTGTCGAGTTCAGCTCTTTCAAAATCTACTAAGTATAGCTGACCCTCTAACACTCCCTTAAATGCTATTGAATCATCACTCCTTCTAAAAACAGTAACACCTGTATCAGTAAAAAGACAGTTGTAGCCCATTTGACATAATTGGGATACGGAAAGCAAATTGTAATCTAAAGAATCTACAAGAAAAACATTGGAAATAGAATGGTCAGGAGATATAGCAATTTTACCCAAACCTTTGACCAAACCTTGATTCCCATCCCCGAATGTGATAGCTCGTTGGGGATCTTAGTTTTTCTCATATGAGGAGAACATCTTTTTCTCCCCTGTCATGTGGTTTGTGCACCCGCTGTCGAGTATCCAACTTGAGCCCCCGGATGCATAAACCTACAAAACAAGTTTAGTTCTTTGTTTTAGGTACCCAAACGGTTTTGGGTCCTTTGGCATTAGATACAAGAACTTTGGGTACCCAAACACAAGTCTTGGAGCCCTTGTGTTTGCCCCCAACAATTTTGGCAACTACCTTGCCGGATTTGCTAGTCAAAACATAAGATGCATCAAAAGTTTTAAATGAAATGGCATGATCATTTGATGCATTAGTAGTTTTCTTTTTAGGCAACTTGGCATGGGTTGGTTGCCTAGATCTAGATGTCTCACCCTTATATATAAAAGCATAATTAGGGCCAGAGTGAGACTTCCTAGAATGAATTTTCTTAATTTTACTCTCAGGATAACCGGCAGGGTACAAAATGTAACCCTCGTTATCCTGAGGCATGGGAGCCTTGCCCTTAACAAAGTTAGATAAGTTCTTAGGAGGGGCATTAATTTTGACATTGTCTCCCTTTTGGAAGCCAATGCCGTCCTTAATGCCAGGGCGCCTCCCATTATAGAGCATGCTTCTAGCAAGTTTAAATTTTTCATTTTCTAAGTCATGCTCTCTAATTTTAGCATTAAGTTGTGCTATGTGATCATTTTGTTTTTTAATTAAGGCTAGGTGATCATGGATAGCATCAACATTAATATCTCTACATCTAGTACAAATGGAAACATGCTCAACATTAGATGTAGAGGGTTTGCAAGATTTAAGTTCAACAACCTTAGCATGCAACATATCATTTTTAGTTCTAAGGTCGGAAATGGTAGTATTGCAAACATCAAAATCTTTAGCCTTAGCAATTAGTTTCTCATTTTCATTTCTAAGGCTAACAATAGAAACATTCAACTCATCAATCCTAGCTAGAAAATCAACATTATCATTTCTAGGATCAATGCAAACATGAGAGTCAACCTTAGCAATTAATTTAACATTTTCATTTTTAAGGTTGGCAATAGTGTCATGGCAGGTGCTTAGCTCACTAGATAATTTGTTACATTTTTCTACCTCTAGAGCATAAGCATTTTTAACCTTAACATGTTTCTTGTTTTCCTTGATTAGGAAGTCCTCTTGGGAGTCCAAGAGATCATCCTTTTCATGGATGGCACTAATTAGCTCATTTAATTTTTCTTTTTGTTCCATGTTAAGGTTGGCAAAAAGAATACGCAAATTATCCTCCTCATTTTTATCATTATCCTCATCACCAGATGTTTCATATTTAGTGGAGGATCTTGATTTTACCTTCTTTTTGCCGTCCTTGGCCATGAGACACTTGTGGCCGACGTTGGGGAAGAGGAGGCCCTTGGTGACGGCGATGTTGGCGGCGTCCTCGTCGTCGGAGGAGTCGCTTGAGCTTTCGTCGGAGTCCCACTCCCGACAAACATGGGCATCGCCGCCCTTCTTCTTGTAGTATTTCTTCTTCTCCTTCCTCTTGCCCTTCTTGTCGTCGCCCCTGTCACTATCACTTGACATAGGACATTTTGCAATGAAATGACCGGGCTTACCACACTTGTAGCAAACCTTCTTGGAACGGGATTTGTAATCTTTCCCTTTCCGTTGCTTGAGGATTTGCCGGAAGCTTTTGATGATTAGGGCCATCTCCTCGTTGTCGAGCATGGAGGCGTCAATTGGTTGTCTACTTGGTGTAGACTCCTCCTTCTTCTCCTCCGTTGCCTTGAAGGCCACCGGTTGCGCCTCGGATGTGGAAGGCTCGTCAAGCTCGTTGATCTTCTTGGAGCCCTTAATCATGCATTCAAAACTAACAAAATTCCCGATGACTTCCTCGGGGGTCATTAGTGGATATCTAGGATTACCACGAATTAATTGTACTTGAGTAGGGTTAAGGAAAATAAGTGCTCTTAAAATAACCTTAACCACCTCGTGGTCATCCCATTTTGTGCTCCCGAGGTTGCGCACTTGGTTCACCAAGGTCTTGAGCCGGTTGTACATGTCTTGTGGCTCCTCCCCTTGGCGAAGACGGAAGCGACCGAGCTCCCCCTCGATCGTTTCCCGCTTGGTGATCTTGGTGAGTTCATCACCCTCGTGCGCCGTCTTGAGTAGGTCCCAAATCTCCTTTGCGTTCTTCAACCCTTGTACTTTGTTGTATTCCTCCTTGCTTAGAGAGGCAAGGAGAATGGTTGCGGCTTGGGAGTTGAAGTGCTCGATTTGGGCCACTTCGTCCGTGTCGTAGTCTTCATCCCCTATGGATGGTACCTGTACACCATACTCAACAATATCCCATAATCTTTTGTGGAGAGAGGTTAGATGAAATCGCATCAAATTACTCCACATAGCATAATCTTCACCATTAAAAGTTGGTGGTTTGCCTAATGGGACGGAAAGTAAAGGTGTATGTTTAGGAATGCGAGGGTAGCGTAGGGGAATCTTACTATACTTCTTACGCTCTTGGCGTTTAGAAGTGACGGACGCCGCGTCGGAGCCGGAGGTGGATGTCGATGAAGTGTCGGTCTCGTAATAGACCACTTTCCTCATCCTTTTGTGCTTGTCCCCACTCCGATGCGGCTTGTGAGAAGAAGATTTTTCCTTCTTCTCCTTGTGGTGAGAAGAGGAAGATCTTTTCTCCTTCCGCTTGGAGGAGTTCTTCTTCTTCTCTCTTCTCTTGGTGCGGGACTCTTCCGATGAGGATGAAGTGCTCCCTTGGCTTGTAGTGGGCTTGTCGCCGGTCTCCATCTCCTTCTTGGCGTGATCTCCCGACATCACTTCGAGCGGTTAGGCTCTAATGAAGTACCGGGCTCCGATACCAATTGATAGTCGCCTAGAGGGGGGGGGTGAATAGGGCGAAACTGAAATTTACAAAATAATCACAACTACAAGCCGGGTTAGTGTTAGTAATAAAGAAACGAGTCCGCGAGAGAGGGCGCAAAACAAATCGCAAGCAAATAAGAGTGTGACACGAGGATTTGTTTTACCGAGGTTCGGTTCTTGCAAACCTACTCCCCATTGAGGAGGCCACAAAGGCCGGGTCTCTTTCAACCCTTCCCTCTCTCAAACGATCCCACGGATCGAGTGAGCTTTCTCTTCTTCTCAATCAACCGGGAACAAAACTTCCCCGCAAGGGCCACCACACAATTGGTGCCTCTTGCCTTGGTTACAATTGAGTGTTGATCTCAAGAACAAGTGAGAAAGAAAAGAATGCGATCCAAGCGCAAGAGCTCGAAAGAACACAAGCAAATCACTCTCTCTAGTCACTATGGAGTTGTGTGGAATTTGGAGAGGACTTGATCTATTTGGTGTGTCTAGAATTGAATGCTAGAGCTCTTGTAGTAGTTGAGAAGTGGAAAACTTGGATGGCAATGAATGTGGGGTGGTTGGGGTATTTATAGCCCCAACCACCAAAAGTGACCGTTGCTGGAACCTGTCTGTTCGATGGCGCACCGGACAGTCCGGTGCACACCGGACAGTCCGGTGCCCCTGCCACGTCACCATTGCCATTGGATTCTGACCGTTGGAGCTTCTGACTTCTGGGCCCTCCTGGGTGTCCGGTGCACACCGGACAAGTACTGTTTGATGTCCGGTGCACCGGTATGGGCGTGCCTGACGACTGCGCGCGCTGCGCGCGCATTAAATGCTCCGCAGAGAGCCGTTGGCGCCGCAGGGAGCCGTTGCTCCGCTGGCACACCGGACAGTCCGGTGCACACCGGACAGTCCGGTGAATTTTAGCGGAGCGGCTGCCGCGCGAATCCGAGGCTGGCGAGTTCCGGAGACGGCGTTTCCTTGGAACACCGGACATGTCCGGTGCACACCGGACAGTCCGGTGAATTATAGCGCGCCGGCTTCCGAGAAATCCCGAGAGCGAAGAGTTTGAGTCGAAGTCCTCTGGGCGCACCGGACATGTCCGGTGCACACCGGACAGTCCGGTGCCTTCAACCAGAGCTGCCCTCGGTTGCCTCATTGCTCCTTAGTTGAATCCAACACTTGGTCTTTTTATTGGCTGATTGTGAACCTTTTGCACCTGTATAACTTATGCACTAGAGTAAACTAGTTAGTCCAATGTTTGTGTTGGGCAATTCAACCACCAAAATTATTTAGGAACTAGGTGTAAGCCTAATTCCCTTTCAGAGCCCCCGGGTCGGGCGAGGCGGAGTTCGTCGTCTTCTGGGGCTGAGCCCATGTCCGAGCCCTGGGGTCGGGCGAGGCGGAGTTCGTCGTCTTCCAGGGCTGAGCCCATGTCCGAGCCCTGGGGTCGGGCGAGGCGGAGTTCGTCGTCTTCTGGGGCCGAGCCCATGTCCGAGCCCTGGGGTCAAGCGAGGCGGAGTTCGCTGTCTTCCGGGGCTGAGCCCGAGTCCGAGCCCTGGGTCGGGAGGAGCGGAGTTTGCCGTCTTCCGGGGCTGAGCCCGAGTCCGAGCCCTGGGTCAGGCGAGGCGAAGTTTCCTATGACGCCCGAGGCCGGCCTTGGCTGCTGTCAGCCTCACTCTGTCGGGTGGCTCAGCAGT
This sequence comes from Zea luxurians, assembly GCA_029449295.1. NCBI lineage: Eukaryota > Viridiplantae > Streptophyta > Magnoliopsida > Poales > Poaceae > Zea > Zea luxurians. The sequence goes on along the minus strand of JAOPSE010000005.1, from coordinate 44,601,394 downwards.
CGGGGCGGCGCAGGCGGCGCTGTCCTCTTGTCAGACCGGTCAGTAGAGCGGCGAAGTGACTGCGGTCATTTCGGCTCTGTCGACTGGAGGGCGTGCGTCAGGATAAAGGTGTCAGGCCACCTTTGCATTAAATGCCCCTGTGATTTGGTCGGTCGGCGTGGCGATGTGGCCAATGTTGCTTCCTGGTGAAGACTGGGCCTCGGGCGAGCCGATAGTGTGCCCGTTGCTGGAGGGGGGTCCTCGGGCGAGACGTAGGTTCTCCGGGGTCGGCTTCCCTTGCCCGAGGCTAGGCTCGGGCGAGGCATGATTGTGTCCCTTGAATGGACCGATCCTTGACTTAATCGCACCCATCAGGCCTTTGCAGCTTCGTGCTGATGGGGGTTACCAGCTGAGATTTAGGGGTCTTGAGGGTACCCCTAATTATGGTCCCCGACAATGTTCAACACATAATATTTTGGTTGATATGTGCTAAGTATCAAAGAGATGCAAATCAAGAATCAAGGTATGATTCTAGCCTTAGTGAATTGTTTTTGGTACTAACGTATTCCTCCAAGTGCTAGGAACCTTGTCAAATCAAATAAGATTGGATTAGAGAAGTTTGGCTTAAGTCCAGCCAGACTTGCACCGGACAGTGTCTGGTGCCCAGGCTAGCGCACGCGACAAACTCGTTGCTCTTGAGAAAAGTTAGGGGAGCCGTGGCTATAATTCATCGGACTGTCCGGTGTGCACTGGACTATTCGGTGAGCCAGCCATGCCCAGGCCCGCGCCAACGGTCACCACGCTGCACCGGACTGTCCGAAGTGCCAAAGGGGTCATGGCTGCAACGATTGGCTTCACCAGAAAAGGAAGGAGATCACGCACTATTCACTGTCCGGTGCGCCCACGGACAGAAGGCAACTATTGCCTTACAAATGGAGCTCCAACGACTCCTAGCTGCCTTGGGGTTATAAAAGGGACCCTAGGCGCATGGAGCAGTACACCAAGCACCTCTTGAACGTCCTAAGACGCCTAGACTCCGCAAGCACACATTCGATACTTTGTGTTTGAGATTTGAGCACTTGTTTGAGCTGTGAACTTGTTGCGCTGTGTTGTGTGCTCGTTTCTTGACTTGTGTGCATGTCGTTGCTGTGACTCTAGCTTTCGTGTGTGTTTCTATTCCCTCCCTTACTCTTGTGGTTTAAATGTGATCAGTCTTATAAGGGTGAGAGGCTCTAACTTGTGGAGATTCCTCACAAAGGGAATACTTGAGAAAAGAAAGAAAACTGTGGTACTCAAGTTTGATCTTTGAATCACTTGAGAGGGATTGAGTGCAATCCTTGACCAAAGGAGGTCACCACAATGTGGAGTAGGCATTGGCCGAACCACGGGATAAAATCACTGTGTCTCTTGTGCGACTTTCTATTGTGATTGCTTTCTTCCTTAGAGTTCTCACTTAATCACTTACGCTATTATTCCTAAGTTCAATACACATTCTAAAGGAACGATCAAGTGGAGTTATCTCCCTCTCTATTCATAGCACCTTAGTTTTGACTTCACTAACATTTTATAAACCAAGTTTGTGTTGTTTAGTCTTTATTTTTATAGGATCACATATTCACCCCCTCTAAGTGCTCTCACTTTCAGTTTTGTGCCTTTATTTTTTTGTCACTGTTTCATTCAAAAGTTTTAGGCATGTCATCAAACAAATCTCCATCATCTTGTTCCAGCTCATAGCCATTCTCACAAAAATGTTGAACCTCACTATGAGAATTTTCAAATTGAGCCAAATCATCTGTTGATTGTACATTATAATCAACCCTCCCTTCTTCATGTTAGTATAAAACACTAGAAGTTTCTCTCCTAGCTTTTTTTGGTACAACATCTATCTTACTAGGGTTAATTACTTTAGGAAACTGTGGGCCAAGTTGGCCACCACATCATCCTAGTTGACACCTCCAGTTTGGTCCCCATGATCAAAATAAACAACAAGTTCCTAAACTTTAGCAGACACCTAAGACATCACAATTGTGTCTTGGTCACCAACAACGGCCCTTAACCCAATAGGCAAGTCTTTCATATGTAACAACCAATAAAATTTTAGAGTTTTGTGATCCTCATAGCCTCAAACCACAAGGTAGACCAAGTATCTGCGTCTAAATGGTCAAATTGATCCACTTTTCCATCAACATAGGTCCTAAGCCGACCATAACCCACAAAGAAATCCCCATTGTGAACCTCCATACTAAACTCACCACTGCCAACATTTATAGGCCAAAAGTGTGTGCAATGTTATACCCAAAACCTAACCCTAAACATCAAACGACGTCATTGATTCATAAAACAAACGAATAGACCACACAAAATCTAGATTCACCAATGATCGACACTAATGTGTAGGTTCAAGTGTCCTTACCTTACACGAGGTCCGAACATCGACTTGGTAGTAACCGCGAAGCCGTCGTCGTTCACAGCTCCCAACCATCGAGGAAGCTGTTGGGGGTCTTCTTCGCCGAAGGTCCTCTAGGCAAAAACACCTTCGGCAAGATAATATAAAGGCAGGTGTGACATGAAGATATAAACCAAAGATGAGGCAGACAAGGCCGAAGCTACGATTAAAAGAGCTTCGACTTGGTATCATGATGAAGACGAAGGACGATACCGACTTAAAGAGGAAAAGACTATAAAGTCCTTGATAGTCTGTATTATGATTATAGTTAGTTACCGAGGACATGGATGTAATTTCGCCCGGACTGTGTCCCTTGCCTATAAATAGATGAACAGTACCCCGTACTGTTCACGCTGAACTGTAAAAAGCTTTCGCATCGCTCTCACGTTCTCACCTTTTGACAATCTGAAGGTATCAATGTAATATTGATTTTAATGATGCTTATTTACGTTTATAAAAAGGGGAATATAAATAATTTGATGATTCGTAATGATTATTTATAATCTTCTATGTTTTATATCTTCTTATCTATACTTGCTCGTTGTGACAACGAAGGTACGCCCTTCATGATCTTCGTCTGAAGATCATTATATCCCAAGGGAGATAATGCTTCGAAGGACGAAGGTCTTTAATCATTAACAATTGTGTTGCTTTGTTCTTGATGTATAGCATTTGAGAATAAGGACCAACAAAAGCCTTAAAGGATGACTGTTGTGTATTTGTCATCGCCGTCGGACCTCTACCGCTCCACGATCGTCGTCGTGTGCACCAAACACTGTCGAGGGCGATGGAGTCGAGGAGACATTGGGGAGAAAAGCAAACATAGGATTCTAATTGGTCGTATCGATTTGTTTGGGTGCATTAGGCCTTATGTGAGACCTGAACAAAGATTAAGCCTTAAAGACGCATACTTTAAAAGTTTATAGTCTCAGATGACACAATCGAGAAGTTTAAGGACCGAGGTTATATTTTACTCCTTGTATGTATGTTTATCTCGAATTTGGTATTTACAATCCAAAAATATGATTTCATATGTACTTTTCTAATTTCTATAACAGTGGAACTATTGAACGTTGTTGCATTATAGGGTTCTAGTAACCATCAATATCGATTCATATGTGCAGACAGACAAGGGCGGGCCCATAATAAAATGGGAGTGATGGCACACTTCACTATTGGGCACACTTCACAATCCAAACAAGAAATTTGCGAGAGCAAAAAAATGGACACTCGACAAAGATGTGGTTTGCCCAGAGTTGCACAATTGACAAATAAAAACACTCGACAAAGAGCCTTTCACCTAACGTTGTACAGTCGGCAAAGCCAAACACTCCGCAAACCGCCAACAACCGCTGATGGTTGTGAGCTGTCGTTAAATTTGTCGAGTGTCCTGCAGTGGCACTCGGCAAAGGAAGTGACTTTGCCTAATGTCCGTTTTTTACACTCGATAAAGTTTTTTCTTCTTCTTACACTCAAACTTTTCTTATGTGTTCCTACAACACCTGGAACTACATGTTCAATTTTGCCACATTTGTCGATGTGTTTACTATATTTAATAATTTTATTTAAATTAATTAATTTGTTTGGATAATTTAAATTTGAAATGTAGGTCATTCGAATAATAGAAAAATGATTGAAAAAGATATTAATGTTATTGAGAATAAGTTAAGGCTATATCCAGAAACGGATCAGAAATTTCGAACACTCCTGCATAAAACATAATCACGAACTTATGGTCCAGTTATTTTTTTCAAATTATATAAAAAACAAATGAAGATAAAAGATAATAAAATTTATCGAGACGTGATGATATCATATGTGAAAGATATCATACGTGAAAGCTGCGATAAAAAGTTGATAAAGTTTTGTAAAAATTTGTCACATATGACAGGCCGGAGACCCCAGCACGACGGCCAATTTCACTTTGTGTATGGGCCTCGGTCGAGTATGGGCTGACCTGCGACTACTGGGTCCATCGTCTCACTGTACGAACGTCTACTCCTCTGCATTCTTTTTTTCCTGGTTATTCAAAAAAAAGGATGCTGTATGAGCGTACCCTCCTTTGCAGGTCTTTTATTTTGTTATTTTATTAAAAAAGAGCGTTCTGAGTTTGTGAGCTTGTGAGCTTTACCCCAGCAGTGGCTGTAACCAGCAGACACGTGGGCCTGCTTCTTCCCACTCTGAATACAATCGTGGCCGTCAGAGGTATGGGCGAGCCAGAGCAGAGGTTTAATTGATTGCCGTCTCCGGCCAACCTGTTCCTATCCCTACTGAATTCAATGCACCCAAAACATTACAGGAAGCTGTGAAAGAAAGCAGAGCCGGACCCGGACCCGGACGCCTCTGCTACAGGCTCGCAAGGAGAACGAAAATGGGCATGCCTCGGCCAGTGGCCGCCGGCGTTATCAGTACGTTACCTTGTCGTCGGCGAGAGCGAGACGAACGGAACTGTTGACCAGGCTAGGCTAGGGCTAGCTGCGAGCGCAGAAGCTTCGGCTGGAGCTTTTGAACTCGACTCGAGTAGTCCAGCACGGCCGCAGCCCGCAGCACCCAGCGGCCTTGAGATTCACGAGTGCACGCGGGCGCGGTGCACACTACAAAGCCCCCGCCATTAATTACTAATCACGAACGCGGGAGAACTGTGTAAAAAAGTTGGACGACTCCGAGCGCCACGCAGGCGCCCGTCCCGCCGGCCCGTGCACCTCCCACGGACCTCCGCGTAGTTACGCTTGCCATGTGACCTGACCCCGCCCCTGACAAAGGGACACCGTGCGCTGCACATCACTGCCACCCGCGCCCGCCACCTTCACTCCACTGTCCACTCCCCTCTCTCTCCAGTCTCTCCCCCACCAAAACCACCGCGCCGCCACCGGCACACCGCCGCGGTTGCCGGCCATGATCCCCGCTCCTCCCGCCTCCAGCGCCGGAGGCAGCATCACCAGCGGGTGGCGCCTCCTCCTCCTCCTCCTCCTCCTCACACTCACCCTCGCGCGTCCCGCAGCAGCGCAGCCGCCGACGAGCCCGGCGCTGCAGGCGGCGTACGCGGCGCTGCAGGCGTGGAAGCGGACGGCCATCTTCTCCGACCCGTCCAACTTCACCTCCAACTGGGCGGGCCCCAACGTGTGCGCGTACAACGGCATCTACTGCGCGCCGCGGCCCTCCGACGGGGCGCTGGCCGTGGCCGGCATCGACCTCAACCACGCCGACATCGCGGGCCACATCCCCGCCGACCTCCCCCTCGGCGTGCCCGACCTGGCGCTGCTCCACCTCAACTCCAACCGCTTCTGCGGGGTGCTGCCGGACACGCTGCTCCACCTGCGCCTCCTCCACGAGCTCGACCTCAGCAACAATCGCTTCGTCGGCGCCTTCCCCGCCGTCGTGCTCGCGCTCCCATCGCTCCGCTACCTCGACCTCCGCTTCAACGACTTCGAGGGCCCCATCCCGCCGCCGCTCTTCGACCGCCCGCTCGACGCCATCCTCCTCAACTCCAACCGCCTCCGCGGGCCCATCCCGCCCAACCTCGGCAACTCGCCGGCCTCGGTGCTCGTGCTCGCGCACAACCGCCTCGGCGGCTGCATCCCGCCGTCGATAGGGAGGATGGCGGCCACGCTCAACGAGATCGTCCTCATCGACGACGACCTCACCGGCTGCGTCCCGCCGCAGGTCGGCCTGCTCAGGAAGGTCACGGTGTTCGACGTCAGCGGCAACCACCTCCAGGGCCCGCTCCCGCCCGCCGTCGGCGGGATGGCCGCCCTCCAGCAGCTCAACGTCGCCGGGAACCTGCTCAGGGGCCCCGTGCCGCCGGCGGTGTGCGGCCTGCAGGGGACGCTCAGGAACTTCACCTACGAGGACAACTTCTTCACCTCGCGCCCTGGGTGCGCGGTCGCCACGGCTGACGGCCGCTGGAACTGCATCCCTGGCGCTCCTGCGCAGCGCCCACCGCCACAGTGCGCTGCCGCGGCCGCGCCGTTCGACTGCAGGACGGCGCAATGCCAGCCGCCTCCGACGTCCGGCCCGCCTGGGAAGGGCCCCGGTGGACCTTCACAGCCACTGTCCCCGCCAGGGAGCTCGAATACGCCGTCGCACCCATCCCCGCCAGGGAGCTCCAACACGCCGTCGTACCCTTCTCCGCCAGGGAGCTCCAACACACCGGCATACCCGTCTCCACCAGGGAGCTCTACGACACCGTCGCACCCATCCCCGCCAGGGAGCTCTACCACCCCGTCGCCACCAGGGAGCTCCACGACTCCGTCGTACCCGTCCCCGCCAGGGAGCTCCACAACACCGTCGCCACCAGGGAGCTCCACGACACCGTCGCACCCATTCCCGCCAGGAAGCTCCACCACCCCGTCGCCACCAGGGAGCTCCACGACTCCGTCGTACCCGTCCCCGCCAGGGAGCTCCACAACACCGTCGCCACCAGGGAGCTCCACGACACCGTCGCACCCATCCCCGCCAGGAAGCTCCACCACCCCGTCGCCACCAGGGAGCTCCACGACACCGTCGCACCCATCCCCGCCAGGAAGCTCCACCACCCCGTCGCCACCAGGGAGCTCCACGACTCCGTCGTACCCGTCCCCGCCAGGGAGCTCCACAACACCGTCGCACCCATCCCCACCAGGGAGCTCCACCACGCCGTCGTACCCGTCGCCACCAGGGAGCTCCACGACTCCGTCCTACCCATCGCCGCCCGCAGACGGCAGCAGCCCCAAGCCATCAATGCCGCCTTCGTCCCATGGTGGCTCGGCTCCGCCGTCAGGCTACCAGCCGCCGCCGTGGTCCCAGTGGGCACCGTCGGGTCAACCCGTAGGCGTACCACCACCCACAGAGCACCCCGGTGGCGTCTGGCCGCCGCACACGCCAACGGCTCCCGGCACACCAGGATCAGCGTACCCGCCGGGCACACCAGGATCGCCGTCCACACCGACAACTCCGGGCACGCCAGGTTCGACATTCCCGCCGACGACCCCCGGCGCACCAGGGTCGTTGCCATCCACGCCGACGACTCCGGGCACGCCAGGTTCGACGTTCCCGCCGACGACCCCCGGCGCACCAGGGTCGTTGCCACCCACGCCGACGACTCCAGGATCGACGTTCCCGCCGACGACTCCCGGTGCGCCAGGGTCGTTGCCACTCACGCCGACGACGCCCGGCTACCACCCTCCGTCCCCAGGCGACCACGGCGGCAGCCAGGAGCACACCCCGCCATCGGCACCTGGCAGCAGCGGCGGCGTCCTGCCGTTCCCGCCCGTGCACGGCGTGGCCTACTCGTCGCCGCCTCCGCCGCCGTCCGACCCAGCAGCGGGGAACCTGCCGTCGTTCCCGCCCGTCCACGGCGTGTCCTACTCGTCGCCCCCGCCGCCGCTCCCGCCCGTGTACCCCGTGTCCTACGCGTCGCCCCCGCCGCCGTACAAGAGCAACTAGCTGGCCGCGCGCTGATCCACCGGCCACGGCCAGTGACAAGAGTCGCCGTGGCGCTTCAGTACATCTTGCACTCTAGCGCTCGTTCTTCCTCTCCCGCCGCTATTTTTCTCACTTGTTTGTAGTAGTTTAAAAGTTACTCCGTTTCGAGGTTGGTTGCGTTCGATCGGATTGGATTCAAAGGCTCCGTGGATTCTTTCTTCTTCTTCTCCTGTAGCATCAGCTGATCAGCAGCAGCGGCGGTTGTTCGTTGTTTAGATCCACCGCCCGCAGTGGTTGCTGTTCACTCCATGATCATCAACATATCTGCTCGTCGTACCGTGCCGTGATTCGGGTTGTTTATCGATCTTGTCGGCTGGCAGACGCGGCGCCGTGCAAGCAGTGGAGGACTGGACCAAGTGTACTTGGGACCTATCGTGGTGGCAAAATGGCAGCAGGACCGGGGGTCACCGTCTCCGACAAGGTCACATGCTAGGCCGGCGACGGGCGGCGATCGTCGTATCGGGTGGGTCTATACGAGTAGTAGTAAACTAGTGGCAACGCCATGATTTGGGGAGTAGAGCTCGAGCTCCGTTTTTTTTTTACAAGAGAAGAGAGAAAGTTTTTATATATCTTTCGGTGTCCGTGCACGTTTCACGTGATTTCACTTGCATCGCCTTGGCTTCGCGCTCCACCACTGGGCATGGCAGGGCAGCTCACACAGCTCAGGCCACACCCGCGCACCGCACATGGCTGGCTGCTTCTTCCGTTTCGGTCTCGCCTCGTTGCCGGTGCAGGCAACTCGAGATCCGAACAGCTGCGTGCCGCTGGCACGTCCATTTGTGAAGCGAAGCGAGGAAGGATGATGGGTCGTCATCCTCGTGGGATCATGTGGGACGCCTTCGACAATTCCTCTGGTACTTATTCGAATCCAAGGCCCCCAAAACACGCGATGAGCTACGTTCTACTTGGGCCCCATGCGATAAGTAGGGCAGGATGATTTACTGTGAAAAGCTCCTGCGTTGGAAGCATTGGTGGGTGGCGGTTGGCGGATGATCAGCATTAACGGCTCTCTCTCTCTCTCTACGTAGCAGCCGCAGTAATTGGAAGCCCGGCAAGCGGCCCACCAAGTACCATTTTGTTGGTGCCATTTTTTTTTTAAAAAAGAGAGTTGCCAATGCATAACCATCGGATTTTTAGGCACATAGCGCATCATCAAATTATTATTAGATTAATCCGGAATATGACATCAGATTATTAGATTAATCTGAAGCGTGCAGCGCAACATCAGATTTATCAAATTAGGTCAATCTGGCATAACCATCGGATCTTCCGCTATACACCGCACGAAAAGCGGCGCATGGTCCGAGTCTTCGTCATCCGGAATAGCCATCGGATCTTCCGGAATGCGCACGGTTACGAAGAGGCGGCGCGGCGACGTGGTTGTGCCGGGTCCACGTGTCCAGTCCTTCGATCATCCCACGTGGACGGACGGGCGGGCAGTCAGAGCATCTCAGCCGTCCGCTACGATCCACCGGCAGCTCCACTGAAATCACCTGGCCGGCCAGTTTGGGCGGCCCAGTCCATTTCGGCCCATAAAAAACACCGCGCAGACGACGCCTCCGTTTCTCCGCAAATGTCAGCAGTTTATGCAGGAGAAATAACTGGACACGAACAAAATCGTGTAGCCTTTCCGTTGTACAACAACAGTTTTATCTCTTCGATCCATACGTTATGCAACAACAACAGTTCAGCTCAAGCCCCGAGGAGATGGACGTGGCTGACAGCTTCAACTCCTCGCTGGCGTCATTGTTCACATCAGGTCCTTTCTTCTTCCAGTGATGCGTCCATGCTTTTGTTGTGCCAGTATGAGTGAATCTGACAGGTTTCATGGACCCTCTGGTTGCAGTGAGCAAGCTCCATGCCGGATCCTCCAAGTCGGCGTTCGTGTTGTCCGCGACGGAGCTGGAGAAATGGATTGCGTTAGCCGGGCTGGGCGGCCAGCTCAAAGGCTACTGCTGTGTGTGGCTGTCGTATGTATCTGTCACGACCCCTGGCCAGCGGTGGAGATCACCGCGACGTTAGACGCAAGAACAAGCAGAGAAGAACAGAGCTAAGTGGTTGGGTAGTTTCAACTGATTTGATTCCTTTTCTGATTTTGCATGTCCAGCTCAAGGCACCGAGTACAATACTTATAGGCACACCATCAACTCCCCTGGCCTATTATTTACGGCCCAAGACGGCACTAATACGGCCTAAACAGCCCACAATTCCATTACAGACTCGATTAACAATGAAATAGAAATTGCCTGGCTGACCTCGTTCCACCATCCCTTCGCGCCACTCCATCTCCCGCAGATCTACTTTAGGCCGCATCTTCAGTCATGACATCTCCCCGGGCCTCAGATAACGCTTGTCCCCAAGCGTTTGCCTCTGGAAACCTTGCCATGGCCACTGAATAATCCTCCCATGTTGCAGCTTCCTTAGGTACCCCACTCCATTTCACCGGCACTTGAACAATAGCTCGATTTCCCTTTCTCACCATCCTTCGATCAAGGATCTGCTCTGGCTCGATACCCCCTTGAGACAAATCCACCGCAGTAGGTAGCTCTGAGAAAACTAGAGAATAACAGGGCAGAAATGGCTTCAGTTGTGACACATGAAAAACCGGATCTACTTGTGCATCCCCAGGTAATCTAGCTTGTATGCCACCTCCCCAATCCTTGATATCACCTTGAAAGGACCAAAGTACTTAAATGCCAATTTAGGACAGGATCGGTTCACCACAGTCGTTTGTGCATAAGGTTGTAACTTCAGCAAAACCAGATCACCCACTTGAAATTCCCTGGGAGTTCTGCCCTTGTCAGCATACTGCTTCATGCGAAGCTGAGCTCGTGCTAACTGCTCCTTTAACATGACTGAAAATGTATTCCTTTCAGCAAACCAGTCAGCTATCTCCCTATCTTCAATTCCCAACGGGTTTTGTGTAACAAGCAATGGTGCTTCATAGCCATACAACACCTTGAAGGGCGTACATCCCAGCACCGAATGGTATGTAGTATTATACCAGTACTCAGCTAAAGCAAGCCAGCTCTTCCACTTGTTAGGTTGGTCATGCACAGCACACCTGAGATACATTTCCAAACACTGATTCACACGCTCACTCTGACCATCAGTTTGAGGGTGATACGCAGTGGACATCAACAACTTCACTCCCATAAGTTGGAATAGATTTTTCCAAAAGGCACTGGTGAAAACCTTGTCTCTGTCAGACACTATAGATCTTGGGACCTCATGCAACTTCACCACATTCTCGAGAAATACTTGGGCAACGCCTTTAGCAGTAAAGGGGTGCTTTAGAGGAAGAAAATGACTGTATTTCGAGAATCTATCCACCACTACCAGAATGGTATCAAACCCCTCAGACTTTGGTAACCCTTCTATGAAATCCATAGTCACCTCTTCCCAAATACCTTGTGGAACTGGTAAAGGCTGTAGCAGCCCTGCGGGGTGCACCCTCTCAGCCTTAGCCTTTTGACAGACTGCACATTGCTGCACATACTGTGTCACATCATTCTTTAAACCCTTCCACCAGAACACCTTCTTTACTCTCTGATATGTTGCTTGAATTCCAGAGTGCCCTCCAACTGCACTATCATGCAGTGCTGCAATTAGTTTAGTTCGCAGAGCTGAATTGCACCCAATCCAAATTCGGTTTGCTTTTCTTATAATACCTTGCTGCAAAGAAAACCCCTGTTCATCTGGGCTCTGAATTAACAATTGAGTGATCAATTGTTGTGCATCCTCATCTGTGGCATACGAGTTCACTACTTCTTGAATCCATATAGGCTGAATTTCAGAGAGAACAAACAACCCCATCATATGCTCCACCCTTGATAATGCATCAGCCACTACATTCTCTGTTCCCTTTTTATACACCACCTGAAATTGCAAGCCCATAAGCTTGGTCATGGCTTTCTTCTGCAGATCAGAATGTAACTGCTAATCTCCAAGATAAGTCAGAGATTTGTGATCTGTTTTAATCACAAAGGCACCCCTCTGCAAATATTGTCTCCACCTGTCCACTGCTAGGATCAGAGCCAAAAACTCCTTCTCATAAATTGAAAGATGTTTGTTCTTCTCACCCAATGCCTTGCTAATGAAGGCTATGGGCCTGCCTTGTTGCATCAGAACAGCCCCCAATCCTATATCTGATGCATCAGTTTCTACTGTAAATGGCAAGTCAAACCGTGGTAAAGCCAGAACTGGAGTAGAGGCCATAGCTTGTTTCAAGTTTTCAAAAGCTATCTGAGCTTCTTCTGACCATGCAAACCCTCGTTGTTTTTGCAACAACCTTTTGAGAGGTTTAGCCAACAACCCATAGTCCTTCACAAATCTTCTATAGTAACCTGTGAGGCCAAGAAATCCCCTAAGCTCAGTGACATTCCTAGGCTGGGGCCAGTTCAACATTACTTCGGTTTTACTAGGGTCAGTAGATACCCCTTCTCTTGAAATCACATGCCCCAGATACTTCAGTTCAGATTTCATAAATGAACATTTCTTCATTTTCAAATAAAACTGATGTTCTCTCAACTTATCCAAAACCAGTCTGATATGTTGCAAATGAGCATCCAAGCTGGAACTGTAAATGAGTATGTCATCTAGAAAAACCAACACAAATTTTCTGAGGAAACTCTGCAATATCGAATTCATGGCACACTGAAAGCTAGCTGGAGCATTGGTGAGCCCAAATGGCATCACCCTGAACTGATAATGACCATGGTGTGTCTTAAAGGCAGTTTTGAACTCATCCTCAGCCCCCATTCGGATCTGGTGATACCCTGAGGTCATGTCAAGACTTGTGAAAAATTTAGTTCCAGCTAATTCATCCAATATCTCCTCCACCAGAGGCATTGGAAATCTATTCTTAATTGTCATGTCATTCAATTTTCTGTAATCCACACAAAACTTCCAACTTCCATCCTTCTTTTGCACCAATAACACAGGAGAGGCAAAAGGACTCACACTAGGAACTATCAAACCCGCAGCTAATAGTTCAGACACTTGCCTTTCAATCTCAGTTTTGTGATGTGGTGAATACCGGTAGGGTCTGGAATTCACTGGTATAGATCCTGGCAAAAGTGGGATATGATGGTCATAAGGTCTAGTGGGAGGTGAAAGGGAAATAGGGTCAAACTTTTCCTATATGAATTTTGGTGGTTGAATTGCCCAACACAAACAATTGGACTGACTAGTTTGCTCTAGATTATGAGTTCTACAGGTGCCAAAGGTTCAACAAAAACCAATAAAAAGTCCAAGAAAGGGTTCAAATAAAAAGAGCCAAAGACAACCGAAGACTGCCTTGGTCTGGCGCACCGGACTGTCCGGTGCACCAGGGAGGATCAACTCAAACTTGTCAGCTTCGGGAATTTGGGGAAGCCGCTCCGCTATAATTCACCGGACTGTCCGGTGTGCCAGTGGAGCAACGGCTACTTCGCGCCAATGGTCGTCTGCAAGGAACAATAAAACGCTATAGTGCGCGTCTGCGCGCGCAGAAGTTAGAGCAGACGTCAGAAGGCGCACCGGACAGTGAACAGTGACTGTCCGGTGCACCACCGGACTGTCCGGTGGCCCCACTTATCAGAGCTCCAACGATCGAACCCTAACGGTTGGGTGACGTGGCTAGCGCACCGGACTGTCCGGTGCGCCATTCGACAGCAGCCTTCCCCAATGGCCACTTTGGTGGTTGGGGCTATAAATACCCCCAACCACCAACACGTCAAGGCATCCAAGTTTTCAGTCATTGCATTCACTACAAGAGCTCTATACTTCACTCCAAGACGCAAATAAAGAGATCAAATCCTCTCCCAAGTCCAAAGATCATTCCAATCAAATAGTGACTAGTGAGAGAGATAATTTTGTTCATTTGAGTTCTTGCGCTTGGATCGCTTTTCTTCTTCTTTCTTTCTTGTTCCCAACTCAATTGTAATCAAGGCAAGAGACACCAATTGTGTGGTGGTCCTTGTAGAGACTTAGTGTCCCGATTGATTGAGAAGAGAAGCTCACTCGGTCTAGGTGACCGTTTGAGAGAGGGAAAGGGTTGAAAGAGACCCGGTCTTTGTGACCACCTCAACGGGGAGTAGGTTTGCAAGAACCGAACATCGATAAAAACAAATCACCGCGTCTCACTCTTCATTTGCTTGTGATTTGTTTTCGACCTCTCTTTCGGACTCGATTATATTTCTAACGCTAACCTCGGCTTGTAGTTGTGCTTAAGTTTATAATTTTTAGATTCCGCCTATTCACCCCCCTCTAGGCGACTTTCAATTGGTATCAGAGCCTGGTACTTCATTAGATCCTAATCGCTCGAAGTGATGTCGGGAGAACACACCAAGAAGGAGATGGTGACCGGCGAGAAGCCCGCCACAAGCCACGGGAAGGCTCCATCGGGAGAGTCCCGCAACAAGAAGAAGGAGGAATCACCTCCTCACAAGTCACATCGGAGTGGCGACAAGAAAAAGAAGATGAAGAAGGTGGTCTACTATGAGACCGATTCTTCGTTGCCATCCACCTTCGGCTCCGACGCGCCGTCTGTCACTTCTAAGCGCCATTAGCGCAAGAAGTTTAGTAAGATCCCCCTACGCTACTGTTGGGGACTTGTTCTCAAATGCTAAGAGTTAAGAACAAGGCAACATAAAAAGTGTTAAATATTAAAGTCCTTCGTCCTTCAAGACATTATATCCCTTCGGATATAATGAATTCCGGACGAAGGTTATGAAGGAAAAAACCTTCGTAAGCTCGATAGATAATAAAGAAGAATCCATATACCAAATACGAAGAATAATTTAGATACTATTATCAACTTATACTTATTTGCATTATCATATTCAAAATAACAAATTATAAATGTACCTTCGGATTGACGGAAAGTAAAAGTACAGGCGTAATGCGGAAAGCGAATGCTGAGTCAGCGTGAACAGTACGGGAATACTGTTCATCTATTTATAGGCAAGGGACGCAGCCCATGTAAAATTACATTCATGCCCTTTACATTTGCCAATAACACTATAGTAATCCTTCGAGGTCTAATTTGCCTTTTCATCTTTAAGTCGGTTCCCCTTTTCTACTGTCATGCCGAAGCTTTCCTGTGTACAGCTTCGTGATCACCTTGTCCTTCGTCATAATCACCCTTCGTCTTGCTCAGGCTTCGTCCTAACCATGCTTTGTATGCTCATGATCCGGATCCGAAGATACCTGTTCACATATTTCACTTGGAAAACATTATCAAATCATGTTTTTGAGGACCTTCGGAAGCCGAAGGCCCCCAACAGTAGCCCCTTGCAATATTAATTTGCTAGAATGATAAATTCATATTGCGACATGGACGAAGGCCTTAAGCCGAAGGTCCGAAAAAACACCTTCCCTTTGCTAGAATAGCAACAGTCATTGACAAGCGGGACCCTCCAGTTTTCAACGCATTAGGTGTATAAATAAGAGCTTACCACGAGTTTATTTGGCACACTTTCTTGCCATCTGCTCTTGCTCACTCAACTTTTAGCCTGTGCGCAATAACACTTGCTTGGCTTTTTAAATTTTTAAGCTTCGGATTTGAGAGCACTTTCTCAGCGTTTGTGAAGATGTTTGAAGATAAGAAAGCTGTTGCTGAATCAAAGCTGAGCCTTTCTGAGGAGATACATCTCGGGTTTCTTCAATCAATAGCAAAGACCAATATAGAGAAGATCACTAGGGAGATTTTGGAGGGTTTATCTGAAGACACTGGTGACAGTGACAACTATGATGTAGAAAGTGGGGGTGACGACTCCGAAGATCGACCGTGGCGACCAAGTCACACAGTCTTCGAAAAATCGAGCATTAAATAGAGTCATCTTGATAACATGAGGGGAAGATATTTTCGAGACATGTCTACTGTGAGGGCAGATGACGGGGAGAAGACTGTGCCTACTCCCGAAGAGAATGAAGTCGTAATCTTCCGAAGCTTCTTAAAGGCTGGACTGTGGTTTCCCTTGAGCAATTTTGTCGTGGAAGTACTGAAGATATTTGAAATCTACCTTCATCAACTTACTCCCGAAGCAATCATAAGAATGGGCATCTTTGTCTGGGCCGTGAGGAGCCAAGGTTTAGAACCAAATGCAAAAAGTTTCTGCAACATACATGAGCTATTGTATGAGACAAAACCCTGGGGTAAAGAGCAGTATCACAACAATTTTGGCTGCTACAGCTTCGGCGCCCGGTCTGGGTCAAGCTGTCCCGTGCCAACCTTTCGAAAGAGGTGGCCCGGCGACTGGATGACGGAATGGTTTTATGTGAAGAATGACTTGAAAACGCGAGAAGATATTAAAGATATCATTATGCACCCTATCTGGCAACGCTTCGGCCTTCGGAGGCCGAAGGTGGAATTGAATGAAGCAGTCGAAGAATGCCAGAGAGCCTTCGGCGTGGTTTGCTCTTTTATTGGGACAAGGGATTTGGTCCAAGAACACATTGCCTTCAGAATATGGCCACTTGTAGAAAAGTGGGAAATGCCGAAGGAGACTGTTAGAGAAACTGACGAAGGTGAATTAGTTAGGCTAAAATACACATTCCAATATGGAGATAAATTCGTCGAGCCAGATGATGACTAGCTAAAAAGTATTGAGGCCGTAAGTGATGAATTGCTTGGATTATACTCGAAGACCGAAGACACTGCACTATCAGCGGCCTTCGGAGGCCGAAAGAAGAAGAGACTCAACCGAGGATTTGATGCAATTGGGTTTGTCTACCCCGACTACCGTTATCCAACGCGGGGTCAAAAAAGAAAGAATACATCTTCTGCGAAGGAAGCTGCTTCAGCCGCTCCTAGCGAGCCGGCGCCGAAGAGGAAAAGGGTAAAGGTTCTCACACACCGGCCACGTTATATTGAACCGGCCACAGTGCCTGAGTTTGCCGATGAGACCTCTTCGGCCACCGAAGCTAAAGAACCAACTCCCCTGCCAAATATTGAAAGGCTGGCCGAAGTGCCGGCGACGAAAAAAATAGAAGAACCGATGGCTGAAGAAACAAAGATATCAGAAGTTCTAAGTCCTTCAGCAAAAATTGAGGCAGCAAAAAGCCAAAAGGGTCCAGCAGTGACCCCCAAAAGAAAAAGGATGGTTAATGTGCTGGATGTTTTGGAGACAATTAAGTCTTCAAGCACAACTCCAAAGAAAATTGTTGAATCTTCCGAAGTGCATATTGAAGCATTTTATGCCGAAACTTCAAAACATCAGTCTGAGACTGAAGCTGGGCCTTCAGAGCCCACCAAGGTAAAATTCTTGGAAGTCGAAGAAACAGAAACAACAGAATAAATTTCAGCTGAAGAAACTGGTACTGCCACCCCCGAAGCATCTTCTGAAGCCTTCGATTATATTCTACGTCATGCTTCGGGGAAAAAATTGACTGAAAGAGAACAGCAAGAGGCCCAGTTTTATGCCCAAAAATTGAAATATCCAAAGGGGCGTTGATATTCAACGGCAGTGGAGAAGAAGACTTTTTGTATTGTCTCCCTGACAGCAAAGAGATTTCTGTCTGTCGGGAGATGAGCAAGAGCTTCGGATTCCCAACACTAGAAGACGGGCTCTCGGTGCTGTCGAAAAACGAGCTAGCCGACAGCCTGGCATATAATAGCTTAAAGGTGCAGAGAATGAGGTTTTCGTATTTTTTCTTGAAACCAGAATTTTTCGTTTGCTTAAATTTATTGACGCACACACATTTTTCTTTGCAGGGCCTTATACTTAGCAATGCCCTCAGGGCCCAAAAAGATGCCGAAGACGAAGGGTGTGTTATGGCCCTGAGCAACCTTCATTCCGAAGTAATTGAACTAAGGAACAAAGGTCTCGAAAAAGATAAAATATTACATTCATTGATAGATAGAATAAAAGAAGACGAAGCTACTTTTAAAGTTCAAGCTGAGGCTCAGAGGCGTGAAATTGAAGATCTCCGAAAACAACTAGCCAGAGCTAAAGAGGAACGCACACTTGAAGAAACGAAACGAGAAATCAGTGAACAATGGGCAAACCATTTGGAAAAAAGCGTTGAAGAGCTTCGTGCATCTAAGAAAAGATGATATGAGAAATCTATAGAATGTGTTAAAAAAGTAAAAATCAGCTTCGCCAGCGTTGGCGCTTTTTCAAGTGAAGAGAACTTCATAAAGGGTGACCCGAGGGCCCAATCGATTAGATCAGTCACGAAGCTGAGGCCTTTGAAGAAATTTTGAATAGCCGCGGAGACATATGTGCCTTTTCGGGTGCCAGGGAGATTGCTACCATTTTGGAGAGGAAAGGCTGTGAGCATGTGAAATTTTTGGCACAATCCGAAGCCGCCTTATCCTCCGAAGATATAAAAGACCCCTCGGCCGAAGCAAGCCTGGTCGGTGGAAAATTTTTCACCGACATCTGGGACAATGGTGGCTGGGAAATGGCCCAAGAAATTATACAAAAAAGCGAAAAAGGCATTCATGACGCTAGAAAAGTAGCAGAGCCCGAAGGGCAAATAGGTATTGACTAGTGGTTTTTGACTCTTTGTTGTAATTTTTTGATTTCGAACTTGTTCACGGTTTGTAATAGTAATATAGCCGTATCTTCTCCTCCCTCAGAACCTGCTGAGCCATCTGCGGGCCCCCACACGAAATGGGATGACGAAATTAGGAAAATGGCCGAAGCCATCATGGATAAAGTTGTTGATCAGCTACTAAACGAAGCTGCAGAAGTAGTTCTAAGGGAAGATTAGATGTTGCTGTAAAAACATTTAGAATATAATGTTTGTTGAGAAACATGTGTAATATTTTGTAACTTTGAATGTAATATATTAACTATTTATGGTTCTATTCTTTACGATGCATGAAACTTCATATACATACCGTTTTTGAGCCTTCGGCGAAAAAACACCTTCCCTTCTTTTCATGCTTCGTAAATAATATCCGTGTTCTCATATGATCAGTAACCAATCCTCGTAAAATTAATAACCAATAGATGTTTCCATTTGACGAAGGTATAACTCTTCAATAGCTATTTTTTGTGTCTTGTCACTATTTCTTCGAAACAATTTTCGAATGTCGATACTGGGACCCCCTTCTTTGCGTTGTTGATGCAATATGATGTATGATGTTATGCTATGCGAATGATGTAATGATGTGATGTTATGCAAAGTGATATTTGCCGAAGGTCGACGTTTTTTTTACTGCAAGCCTCCCTTAGGAGCTTCTTCGCCTTTTACTTTCAGCGGAATCGGCGTTTATTTTTCGCTGTAAGCCTCCCTTAGGAGCTTCTTCGCCTTTTACTTTCAGCGGAATCAGCGTTTATTTTTCGCTGTAAGCCTCCCTTAGGAGCTTCTTCGCCTTTTACTTTCAGCGGAATCAGCGTTTATTTTTCGCTGTAAGCCTCCCTTAGGAGCTTCTTCGCCTTTTACTTTCAGCGGAATCAACGTTTATTTTTCGCTGTAAGCTCTGCATTCCCTTCGGAATGACTTTTGAGCAAAAAAACTTACACTGCGCTCCCTTAGGAACGACTTTTTGCTGCTTCGACGAAATTACGCTACGTTCTTTAGAACAAAATTTTTGACAATTCGAAGGTCCTCCTTGCCACCATAAATTCTTATGCTTCGGCAACTTAAGTCTGTGGAGAAGATATATTTTCATTATGGTAAAAACCAAAACTGTTACAAGAGATTAAAAATGACAAAAAAGCACTTAAGCCTCCCATAAGTGTTCCTTATTAAAAAGAAAATAATACTGAATGCGAAAAACTGCTGTCGGGGTAGGATATTTGTCAGTTAATATGCTTCGACTCTGGCACAGTGCTATTGACTGTGCGAGCTTCGGACTCTTCTCTGAAGTCCCGATGGAGATGAGTGTGCTGACTCCCTTCTGGCTGCTGGCCGCGTTGCGTTGGTGGTGGAGGTGGAGGCTGTTGCCAAGATGCTTGGGATTGGCTTGCCGAAGCAACAGAAGCTGCAGGGTGGTTGCCTACATATTCTGGAATGTAAGGCGAATGGTACGAAGCAGTATGCATGACTTGCTTCGGCTGACTCTTTTGTGCTGCAGCTTCTGCTATCTCCTTTTGTTTCTGGATGGTAACATGGCACATCCTGGTGGTATGGCCCTTGTCCTCACCACAGAATAGACAATAAATTTTCCTTGGCTGATCCCCAAATCTTCCTGCGAAGCCCCTGGCGCCTCTGCCCCTTGGAGCTGGCGGCCGGAAAGAGCTTTGCTGCTGCCCCGAAGCTTGCGAGGAGTACTGTGGCCTTTGCTGTTGACTCCCTCTATCATCACTCTGAGTAGAGTTGTGAATTGACCTGACGTGCCTCGGATGGAATCTTCCTCCGAAGCCCCTGGTCATTTCAGAGAACCTGTATGCTTCCTCCCTTCTTTAGCGGAAGTCATTGTCAGCTCTAATATACTCGTCCATCTTCTAGAGCAGCTTCTCCAAAGTTTGAGGAGGCTTCCTGGCAAAGTATTAAGCTGAAGGTCCCAGCCGAATCCCCTTAATCATGGCCTCAATGACAATTTCATTGGGCACTGTTGGTGCCTGTGCCCTCAGACGCAGGAACCTTCGGACATACGCCTGAAGGTATTCTTCGTGGTCCTGGGTGCACTGGAATAAAGCTTGAGCAGTGACCAGCTTCGTTTGAAACCCTTGGAAGCTGGTTATCAGCATGTCCTTCAGCTTTTGCCATGAGGTGATTGTTCCTGGTCGAAGAGAGGAGTACCAGGTTTGTGCAACACTCTTGACAGCCATGACGAAAGATTTTGCCATGACTGCAGTATTGCCACCATACGAAGATATGGTTGCTTCATAACTCATCAAAAATTGCTTCGGATCTGAATGACCATCGTTCATGGGGAGCTAGGGTGGCTTGTAAGACTGGGGCCAAGGTGTAGCCTGCAGTTCTGTTGACAGAGGAGAAGTATCATCAAAAGCAAAATTTCCATGATGGAAATTTTCATACCAGTCGTCCTCGTTGTAGAAGCCCTCCTGATGAAGCTCTCTGTGCGGAGGCCTTCGGTTTTGGTCATCTTGAGCAAGATGACGCACTTCTTCAGAGGCTTCGTCTATCTGCCTTTACAGGTCAGCTAGACGAGCCATCTTTTCCTTCTTCCGTTGGACCTATTGATGGAGCATCTCCAAATTTTGGATTTCCTGATCCAAGTCATCCTCCGGAGGCGTTGGACTGGTGGCCTTCCTCTTCTGGCTTCGGGCCTCCCTAAGAGAAAGGACATCCTGATTGGGATCCAGCGGCTGCAGAGTGGCAGCCCCTGTTGCTGAAGCTTTTTTTGGCGGCATGACGAAGGTGATGCTTGCCAAAGGTGTTCAAAACTCAAAAAATGGAAGTGAGTTCACCGGAGGTGGGCGCCAATGTTGGGGACTTGTTCTCAAATGCTAAGAGTTAAGAACAAGGCAACATAAAAAGTGTTAAATATTAAAGTCCTTCGTCCTTCAAGACATTATATCCCTTCGGATATAATGAATTCCGGACGAAGGTTATGAAGGAAAAAACCTTCGTAAGCTCGATAGATAATAAAGAAGAATTCATATACCAAATACGAAGAATAATTTAGATATTATTATCAACTTATACTTATTTGCATTATCATATTCAAAATAACAAATTATAAATGTACCTTTGGATTGACGGAAAGTAAAAGTACAGGCGTAATGCGGAAAGCGAATGCTGAGTCAGCGTGAACAGTACGGGAATACTGTTCATCTATTTATAGGCAAGGGACGCAGCCCATGTAAAATTACATTCATGCCCTTTACATTTGCCAATAACACTATAGTAATCCTTCGAGGTCTAATTTGCCTTTTCATCTTTAAGTCGGTTCCCCTTTTCTACTGTCATGCCGAAGCTTTCCTGTGTACAGCTTCGTGATCACCTTGTCCTTCGTCATAATCACCCTTCGTCTTGCTCAGGCTTCATCCTAACCATGCTTTGTATGCTCATGATCTGGATCCGAAGATACCTGTTCACATATTTCACTTGGAAAACATTATCAAATCATGTTTTTGAGGACCTTCGGAAGCCGAAGGCCCCCAACAGCTACCCTCGCATTTCTAAACGTACTCCATTACTTTCTGTTCCATTAGGCAAACCACCAGTTTTTTACGGTGAAGATTATAACATGTGGAGTGATAAAATGAGGCATCACCTAACCTCACTCCACACTAGTATTTGGGACGTTGTTGAGTTTGGAGTACAGGTACCATCCATAGGGGATGAAGACTATGACTCAGACGAAGTTGCCCAAATCCGGCACCTCAACTCCCAAGCTACCACTATACTCCCCGCCTCTCTAAGTCGAGAGGAGTATAACAAAGTGCAAGGGTTGAAGAGCGCCAAGGAGATTTGGGATGTGCTCAAGACCGCGCACGAAGGAGACGAGGTGACCAAGATCACCAAGAGGGAAACGATCGAGGGGGGCTCGGTAGTTTTATGCTCAACCAAGGAGAAGACCCGCAAGCCATGTACAACCGGCTAAAGACCTTAGTTAACCAAGTGCGCAACCTCGGGAGCACCAAATGGGATGACCATGAGATGGTCAAGGTTATTCTTAGATCACTCGTATTTCTTAACCCTACTCAAGTTCAATTAATTCATGTTGATCCAAGATATAAACTAATGTCCCCCGAGGAAGTGATAGGAAAATTTGTGAGCTTTGAGTTGATGATCAAAGGCTCCAAAAAGATCATCGAGCAAGGCGCCTCCTCCACACCCGAGGCACAACCCGTCGCATTCAAGGCGCCGGAGGAGAAGAAAGAAGAGTCTACATCAAGTAGGCTTCCCATTGACGCCTCCAAGCTCGACAACGAGGAAATGGCGCTCATCATCAAGAGCTTTCGCCAAATCCTCAAACGAAGGAAGGGGAAAGATTACAAGCCCCGTTCCAAGAAAGTATGCTACAAGTATGGTAAGTCCAGTCATTTTATCGCTAAATGTCCTTTATCTAGTGATAGTGACAGGGATAACGACAAGAGGTGGAAGAAGAAGGAGAAGAAGAGGTATTACAAGAAGAAGGGTGGCGATGCTCATGTTTGCCGGGAGTGGGACTCTAACGAGAGCTCCACCGACTCCTCCAACGACGAGGACGCCGCCAACATCACCATCAACAAAGGCCTCCTCTTCCCCAATGTCGGCCACAAGTGCCTCATGGCAAAGGAAGGCAAGAAGAAGAAGGTAAAATCAAGATCCTCCACTAAATATGCAACTTCTAGTGATGAGGATAATTCTAGTGATGATGAGGACAACTTGCTTACTCTTTTTGCCAATCTTAACATGCAACAAAAGGAGAAATTGAATGAATTGATTAGTGCTATTCATGAGAAGGATGAACTCTTGGATAGCCAAGAGGACTTCCTTATTAAGGAAAACAAAAAGCATGTTAAGACTAAAAATGCTTATGCTCAGAAGGTAGAGAAAAATGAAAAATTAACTAGTGAGCTAAGCACTTGCCATGACACTATTTCCAACCTTAGAATTGAGAATGCTAATTTGATTTCTAAGGTTGAGAAGTCAAACATTTGTGATGATTCAATTACCAATCTTAGAAATGATAATTTGATTGCTAAGATTGAAAAATTGAGTGCCTCTCTTGCTAGCCTTAAGATTGAAAATGAACAATTAATTGCTAAGGCTAAGGATTTAAATGTTTGCAATGATGCTATTACCAATCTTAGAGATGAGAATGCTATTTTACATGCTAAGATTGTTGAATTAAATGATTGCAAACCATCTACATCTAGTGTTGATCATGTTACCATTTGTACTAGATGTAGAGATGTTAATGTGGATGCTATTCATGATCATCTTGCTATGATTAAACAATAAAATGATCATATAGCTAAACTAGATGTTAAAATAGCCGAGCATGAACTAGAGAATGAAAAATTTAAATTTGCTCGTAGTATGCTTTATAGTGGGAGACGCCCTGGCATTAAGGATGGCATTGGCTTCCAACAGGGAGACAATGTCAAGCTTAATGCCCCTTCTAAAAGATTGTCTAATTTTGTTAAGGGCAAGGCTCCCATGCCTCAGGATAACGAGGGTTATATTTTGTATCCTGCTGGTTATCCTGAGGATAAGATTAGGAGAATTCATGCAAAGAAGACTCATTCTGTTTCTCACCATGCTTTTATTTATAAGAATGAGGCTTCTAGCTCTAGGCGTTCTACAAATGTTAAAATGCCCAAGAAGAAAACTCCTATTGCATCAAATGCCTAAGAAGTCAGAGCAGGCGCCAGAAGGCGCACCGGACAGTGAACAGGACCTGTCCGGTGCACCACCGGACTGTCCGGTGGCCCCACTTGTCAGAGCTCCAACGGTCGAACCCTAACGGTTGGGTGACGTGGCTAGCGCACCGGACTGTCCGGTGCGCCATACGACAGACAGCCTCCCCAACGGCCACTTTGGTGGTTGGGGCTATAAATACCCCCCAACCACCACACTTCAAGGCATCCAAGTTTCAGCCATTTGCATTCAATACAAGAGCTCTAGACTTCACTCCAAGACACAAACAAAGAGATCAAATCCTCTCCCAAGTCTGAAGTTCATTCCAATCAAATAGTGTCTAGAGAGAGTGACATTTGTGTTCTTGCGCTTGGATCACTTTTCTTCTTCTTTCTTTATTGTTCCCAACTCAATTGTAATCAAGGCAAGAGACACCAATTGTGTGTTGGTCCTTGTGTGGACTTGGTGTCCCGATTGATTGAGAAGAGAAGCTCACTCGGTCTAGATGACCGTTTGAGAGAGGGAAAGGGTTGAAAGAGACCCGGTCTTTGTGACCACCTCAACGGGGAGTAGGTTTGCAAGAACCGGACCTCGGTAAAACAAATCACCGCAACTCACTCGTCTTTTGCTTGTGATTTATTTTCACCCTCTCTTTCGGACTCGTTTATATTTCTAACGCTAACCCTGGCTTGTAGTTGTGCTTAAGTTTATAATTTTCAGATTTCGCCTATTCACCCCCCCTCTAGGCGACTTTCAATTGGTATCGGAGCCCGGTACTTCATTAGAGCCTAACCGCTCGAAGTAATGTCGGGAGGACACACCAAGAAGGAGATGGTGACCAGCGAGAAGCCCGCCACAAGCCACGGGAAGGCTCCATCGGGAGAGTCCCGCAACAAGAAGAAGGAGGACTCACCTCCTCACAAGTCGCATCGGAGTGGCGACAAGAAAAAGAAGATGAAGAAGGTGGTCTACTACGAGACCGATTCTTCGTCGCCATCCACCTCTGGCTCCGATGCGCCATTCGTAACTTCTAAGCGCCATGAGCGCAAGAAGTTTAGTAAGATTCCCCTACGCTACCCTCGTATTTCCAAACACACTCCTTTACTTTCCGTTCCATTAGGCAAACCACCAGTTTTTTACGGTGAAGATTATAACATGTGGAGTGATAAAATGAGGCATCACTTAACCTCACTCTACACTAGTATTTGGGATGTTGTTGAGTTGGGAGTGCAGGTACCATCCGTAGGGGATGAGGACTATGATTCGGACGAAGTTGCCCAAATCCGGCACTTCAACTCACAAGCCACCACTATACTCCTCGCCTCTCTAAGTCGAGAGGAGTATAACAAGGTGCAAGGGTTGAAGAGCGCCAAGGAAATTTGGGACGTGCTCAAGACTGCGCACGAAGGAGACGAGGTGACCAAAATCACTAAGAGGGAGACGATCGAGGGGTAGCTCGGTCGTTTCATGCTCAACCAAGGAGAAGACCCGCAAGCCATGTACAACCGGCTAAAGACCTTGGTAAATCAAGTGCGCAACCTCGGGAGCACCAAATGGGATGATCATGAGATGCTTAAGGTTATTCTTAGATCACTCTTATTTCTTAACCCTACTCAAGTTCAAATAATTCATGGTGATCCAAGATATAAACTAATGTCTCCCGAGGAAGTGATAGGCAAATTTGTGAGCTTTGAATTGATGATCAAAGGCTCCAAGAAGATCATCGAGCAAGGCGCCTCCTCCTCCGTACCCGAAGCACAACCCGTTGCATTCAAGGCAACAGAGGAGAAGAAAGAAGACTCTACACCAAGTAGGGTCACCATCGACGCCTCCAAGCTCGACAATGAGGAGATGACGCTCATCATCAAGAGCTTCCGCCAAATCCTCAAGTAAAGGAGGGGGAAGGACTACAAGCCCCGCTCAAAGAAAGTATGCTACAAGTGTGGTAAGCCAGGTCATTTTATCGCTAAATGTCCATTTTCTAGTGATAGTGACAGGGATAACGACAAGAGGGGGAAGAAGAAAGAGAAGAAGAAGTATTACAAGAAGAAGGGTGGCGATGCCCATGTTTCTCGGGAGTGGGACTCCGACGAGAGCTCCACCGACTCCTCCGACGACGAGGACGCCGCCAACATCGCCATCAACAAAGGCCTCCTCTTCCCCAACGTCGGCCACAAGTATCTTATGGCAAAGGACGGCAAGAAGAAGAAGGTAAAATCAAGATCCTCCACTAAGTATGCTACTTCTAGTGATGAGGATAATTCTAGTGATGATGAGGACAACTTGCTTACTCTTTTTGCCAATCTCAACATGCAACAAAAAGATAAATTGAATGAATTGATTAGTGCTATTTATGAGAAGGATGAACTCTTGGATAGCCAAGAGGACTTCCTTATTAAGGAAAATAAAAAGCATGTTAAGACCAAAAATGCTTATGCTCAGGAGGTAGAGAAAAATGAAAAATTAACTAGTGAGCTAAGTACTTGCCATGACACTATCTCCAACCTTAGAATTGAGAATGCTAATTTGATTGCTAAGGTTGAGAAGTCAATTATTTGTGATGATTCAATTGCCAATCTTAGAAATGATAATGCTAGTTTAATTGCTAAGATTGATAAATTGAATGCCTCTCTTGCCAGTCTTAGGAATGAGATTGAATAATTAATTGCTAAGGCTAAAGACTTAGATGTTTGCAATGCTTCTATTTCCAATCTTAGAGATGAGAATGCTATTTTACATGCTAAGATTGTTGAATTAAATGATTACAAACCCTCTACATCTAGCGTTGATCATGTTTCAATTTGTACGAGATGTAGAGATATTAACATTGATGCTATTCATGATCACCTTGCTATGATTAAACAACAAAATGATCATATAGCTAAATTAGATGCTAAAATTGCCGAGCATGAACTAGAAAATAAAAAATTTAAATTTGCTCGTAGTATGCTTTATAGTGGGAGACGCCCTGGCATTAAGGATGGCATTGGCTTCCAACAGGGAGACAATGTAAAGCTTAATGCCCCTCCTAAAAGATTGTCTAATTTTGTTAAGGGCAAGGCTCCCATGCCTCAGGATAACGAGGGTTATATTTTGTATCCTGCTGGTTATCCTGAGGATAAGATTAGGAGAATTCATGCAAAGAAGACTCATTTTGTTACTCACCATGCTTTTATTTATAAGAATGAGGCTTCTAGCTCTAGGCGTTCTACACATGTTAAAATGCCTAAGAAGAAAACTCCTACTGCATCAAATGATCATAATGTTTCATTCAAAACTTTTGATGCTTCTTATGTGCTAACTAACAAATGAGGCAAGGTAGTTGCTAAATATGTTGGGGGCAAACACAAGGGGTCAAAGACTTGTGTTTGGGTACCCAAGGTGCTTGTTTCTAATGTAAAAGGACCCAAGACCGTTTGGGTACCTAAGAACAAGGCCTAAATTTGTTTTGTAGGTTTATGCATCCGGGGGCTCAAGTTGGATCATCGATAGCGGGTGCACAAACCACATGACTGAGGGGGAAAAGATGTTCTCCTCCTATGAGAAAAACCAAGATCCCCAAAGAGCTATCACATTCGGGGATGGAAATCAAGGTTTGGTCAAAGGATTGGGTAAAATTGCTATATCACCCGACCACTCTATTTCCAATGTTTTCTTGTAGATTCTTTAGATTACAACTTACTTTCTGTTTCTCAATTATGTAAAATGGGTTACAACTGTCTTTTTACGGATACAGGTGTTATTGTCTTTAGAAGAAGTGATGATTCAGTAGCTTTTAATGGAGTATTAGAGGGTCAGCTATACTTAGTTGATTTCAATAGAGCTGAACTCGATACTTGCTTAATTGCTAAGACTAACATGGGTTGGCTCTGGCATCGCCGACTAGCCCACGTTGGAATGAAGAATCTTCACAAGCTTCTAAAGGGAGAGCACATTTTGGGACTAACCAATGTTCATTTTGAGAAAGACAGGATTTGTAGCGCATGCCAAGCAGGGAAGCAAGTTGTTGTTCATCATCCACACAAGAACATCATGACGACTGACAGGCCACTCGAGCTCCTCCACATGGACCTATTCGGCCCGATAGCTTACATAAGCATCGGCGGGAGTAAGTACTTTCTAGTTATTGTGGATGATCATTCTCGCTTCACTTGGGTATTCTTTTTGCAGAAAAAGATCTCAAACCCAAGAGACTTTGAAAGGATTCTTGAGACGGGCTCAAAATGAGTTCGGCTTAAGGATCAAGAAAATAAGAAGCGACAATAGGATGGAGTTCAAGAACTCTCAAATTGAAGGCTTTCTTGAGGAGGAGGGCATCAAGCATGAGTATTCTTCTCCCTACACGCCACAACAAAATGGTGTAGTGGAGAGGAAGAATAGAACTCTATTGGACATGGCAAGTACCATGCTTGATGAATACAAGACTTCGGATCGGTTTTGGGCCGAGGCGGTCAACACCGGTTACTACGCCATCAACCGGTTATATCTACACCGAATCCTCAAGAAGACATCATATGAACTCTTCACCGGTAAAAAGCCCAATGTTTCATATTTTAGAGTCTTTGGTAGCAAATGCTTTATTCTTGTTAAAAGAGGTAGAAAATCTAAATTTGCTTCTAAGGCTGTAGAAGGCTTTTTACTTGGTTATGACTCAAACACAAGGGCATATAGAGTCTTTAACAAGTCCACTGGACTAGTTGAAGTTTCTTGTGACATTGTGTTTGATGAGACTAATGGCTCTCAAGTGGAGCAAGTTGATCTTGATGAGCTAGATGATGAAGAGGCTCCGTGCGTCGCGCTAAGGAACATGTTCATTAGGGATGTGTGTCCTAAGGAATCCGAAGAGCCTCCACAAGCACAAGAACAACCATCTTCCTCCAGGCAAGCATCTCCACCAACAAAAGATGAGGATGAGGCTCAAGATGATAAAGGAGAAGATCAAGAAGATGAGCCACCTCAAAAGGACGACAATGATCAAGGGAGAGATGCCAATGATCAAGACAAGGAAGATGAGCAAGATCCAAGGCCACCACACCCAAGAGTCCACCAAGCAATTCAACGAGATCACCCTGTGAACACTATCCTCGGCAATATTCATAAGGGGGTAACCACTCGATTTCGTGTTGCTCATTTTTGTGAACATTACTCTTTTGTTTCCTCTATTGAGCCACACAGGGTAGAGGAAGCACTTCAAGATTCGGATTGGGTGCTGGCGATGCAAGAGGAGGTCAACAACTTCACGAGGAATGATGTATGGCATTTAGTTCCACGTCCTAACCAAAATGTTGTAGGAACCAAGTGGTTCTTCCGCAACAAGCAAGATGAGCATGGTGTGGTGACAAGGAACAAAGCCCGACTTGTGGCCAAGGGGTATTCACAAGTTGAAGGTTTGGATTTTGGTGAAACCTATGCACCCATAGCTAGGCTTGAGTCAATTCGTATATTACTTGCCTATGCTACTTACCATGGCTTTAAGCTTTATCAAATGGACGTGAAGAGTGCCTTCCTCAATGGACCAATCAAGGAAGAGGTCTATGTTGAGCAACCTCCCGGCTTTGAAGATAGTGAGTATCCTAACCATGTCTACAAACTCTCTAAGGCGCTTTATGGGCTCAAGCAAGCCCCAAGAGCATGGTATGAATGCCTAAGAGATTTTCTTATCACTAATGGTTTCAAAGTCGGTAAAGCCGATCCTACTTTATTTACTAAAACCATTGAAAATGATTTGTTTGTATGCCAAATTTATGTTGATGATATCATATTTGGGTCTACTAACAAATCTATTTGTGAAGAGTTTAGTAGGATCATGATTCAAAAATTCGAGATGTATATGATGGGGGAGTTGAAGTATTTTCTAGGATTTCAAGTGAAGCAACTCCAAGAGGGCACCTTCATCAGCCAAACAAAGTACATTCAAGACATACTCACCAAGTTTGGAATGAAGGATGCCAAGCCCATCAAAACACCCATAGGAACCAATAGGCATCTCGACCTCGACATGGGAGGTAAATCCGTAGATCAAAAGGTATACCGTTCGATGATAGGATCTTTACTCTATTTATGTGCATCTCGACCGGACATCATGCTTTCCGTATGCATGTGTGCAAGGTTTCAAGCCGATCCTAAGGAAGTTCACCTTAGGGCCGTAAAGCGAATCTTGAGATATTTAGTTCAAACACCTAAGTTTGGTCTTTGGTACCCAAGGGATCCTCTTTTGATTTATTAGGATATTCCGATGCTGATTGGGCAGGGTGTAAAATTGATAGGAAGAGCACATCAGGGACTTGTTAGTTTCTGGGGAGATCCCTGGTGTCTTGGGCTTCAAAGAAACAAAACTCAGTAGCTCTTTCTACCACCGAAGCCAAGTACATTGCCGCAGGCCATTGTTGCGCGCAATTGCTTTGGATGAGGCAAACCCTTAGGGACTATGGCTACAAATTTAGCGAAGTCCCTCTCCTATGTGATAATGAGAGTGCAATCCGCATGGCGGATAATCCCATTGAACACAGCCGCACTAAGCACATAGCCATTCGGTATCACTTTTTAAGAGATCACCAACAAAAGGGGGATATCGAGATAGCCTATATAAACACCAAAGATCAATTGGCCGATATCTTTACCAAACCATTAGATGAGAAAACCTTTACCAAACTTAGGAATGAGCTAAATATTCTTGATTCTAGGAATTTTGATTGATTGCACACATAGCTCATTTATATACCTTTGATCATATCTCTTTTATGTCTATGACTAATGTGTTTTCAAGTGTATTCTCATGCTTAGTCATAGAATTGAAAGAGAAATGGAGTATTCGACAAAGAAAGCGCTTCCACTCAACTCCATTGGTATTTGCCGGTACTCCGCATCGTTCTCCACTTTGGTATAATCTTCACTCATATCTATTTGTTTGCTATTAGGAGAAAGTTAAAGGGCTTATATTTCACTCACAAGTATCCGTTTTTGGCGATTCATGCCAAAGGGGGAGAAAGTATGAGCCCAAAGCAAAAAGGACCGCACCAGCACCGAATTTTAAAAATGAAGTTTTTCAAATTGATATCTTATTGTGTTCTAAAGGGGGAGAAAGTAGTATCTTCAAAACTTGCAAAACCCTCTTGAACACTAAGAGGAGAATTTTATTTAGGGGGAGTTTTGTTTAAGTCAAAGGAAAAGCATTTGAAATAGGGGGAGAAAATTTCAAATATTGAAAATGCTTCCTTCAATCTTATTCATGTACCTTTGACTATTTGCAAAGTGTTTTGAAAAGAATTTTACAAAGGATTTGCAAAAACAAAACTCGTGGTGCAAATGTGGTCCAAAATTTTAAATAAGAAGAAAACAATCCATGCATATCTATTGAAATAATTATATTGGTTTCAATTCCAAGCAATCTTTGCACTTACCTTATGCAAACTAGTTCAATTCTGCACTTTTATATTTGCTTTGGTTTGTGTTGGCATCAATCACCAAAAAAGGGGAGATTGAAAGGGAAATAGGGTCAAACCTTTTCTTATACGAATTTTTGTGGTTGAATTGCCCAACACAAACAATTGGACTAACTAGTTTGCTCTAGATTATGAGTTCTACAGGTGCCAAAGGTTCACAACAAACCAATACAAAATCAAAAGAAAGGGTTCAAAACAAAGGAGCAAAGTATACCGAAGGCAGCCCTGGTCTGGCGCACCGGACAGTGTCCGGTGCACCAGGGAGATCGACTCTGAACTTGCCAGCTTCGGGAATTTAGGGAGCCACTCCGCTATAATTCACCGGGCTGTCCGGTGTAGCACCGGACTGTCCGGTGTGCCAGCGGAGCAACGGTTACTTCACGCCAACGGTCGTCTGCAAGTGAACAGTGAAAGCAAACAGTGAGCGCCTGCGCGCGCAGAAGTCAGAGCAGGCGCCAGAAGGCGCACCGAACAGTGAACAGGACCTGTCCGGTGCACCACCGGACTGTCCGGTGGCCCCACTTGTCAGAGCTACAACGGTCGAACCCTAACGGTTGGGTGACGTGGCTGGCGCATCGGACAGTGTCCAGTGGCGCACCGGACTATCCGGTGCGCCATACGACAGACAGCCTCCCCAACGGCCACTTTCGTGGTTGGGGCTATAAATACCCCCCAACCACCACACTTCAAGGCATCCAAGTTTCAGCCATTTGCATTCAATACAAGAGCTCTAGACTTCACTCCAAGACACAAACAAAGAGATCAAATCCTCTCCCAAGTCCGAAGTTCATTCCAATCAAATAGTGACTAGAGAGAGTGATATTTGTGTTCTTTTGAGTTCTTGCGCTTGGATCGCTTTTCTTCTTCTTTCTTTCTTGTTCCCAACTCAATTGTAATCAAGGCAAGAGACACCAATTGTGTGGTGGTCCTTGTGAGGACTTGGTGTCCCGATTGATTGAGAAGAGAAGCTCACTCGGTCTAGGTGACCGTTTGAGAGAGGGAAAGGGTTGAAAGAGACCCGGTCTTTGTGACCACCTCAATGGAGAGTAGGTTTGCAAGAACCGAACCTCAGTAAAACAAATCACAGCGTCTCACTCGTCTTTTGCTTGTGATTTGTTTTCGACCTCTCTTTCGAACTCGATTATATTTCTAACGCTAACCCCGACTTGTAGTTGTGCTTAAGTTTATAATTTTCAGATTCTGCGTATTCACCCCCCTCTAGGCGACTTTCAGGAGGCAACTGGGTGGGCACCGCAAACACATCTGCAAACTCTTCTAGAATTCCTGTTAGTGTCTCTTTTCCAGCCACATCTTCGTGTCCTTTAACCTCCTCCAACATCACAAACACCCATACTTCATCTCCCTTCACCCACTTTTCCAACTGCAATACAGACACCTGTTGCACCTCCCTCTTTAGGTCTGCTTCCCCTTGAAGTCTAACCTCCACCCCCTGATCACAAAAGGTTAGCACCTTGTTGATCCAGTCACAATGCATTGGGCTATGTTGTTTCAATCAGTCGTACCCTAATATCAAATCATAAGCCTCCAATGCCAACACCCTCATGGCAGTTCTATAAACATGTCCCTAGCCTTCCACTTCACCTCTCTGACATTTTTTTCACACACCATGATCTCTCCATTAGCTACCTTCACCTTCACAGGAGGACAATCTTCTGTGCTCAACCCTAGTTTAGTCACCATCCTCTAACTAATAAAAGTAGTGGAGCTACCGGAGTCAATCAACATAACCAGCACCTGATCTTGGATCAGAGATTGCACCCTCATACAACCATCACACTCTATCCCCTTTATGGCATTCCAGGACAGCTGATGTAATCCTTCCACTATATGCTCCTCCTCCTGTTCCAGCTTCAACAACACTTAGTCAGTTAGAACTGTGCTCATATCCTCCACTGTCAACTGATGTATTTGAGTCACTACTCTCTTGGGACATTTGGCTTGATGCCCAGGTTCAAATTTGTCTCCACATATGTAACATAGCCCATTGGCCCTTCTATAATCTCTTAACTGCCTTTCCTTAATTCAGGATTCAGGATCCCACTTCTACTCCCCATTGCCTGAGTCTTAATTCCCATAACCCCCTTCTGACTTCTCATCCTATTCTTCTCGGCAATTTCCAGATATAATTGAGCTAATCTCATGGCCTTATCCACCGTCTTGGGCGCCCGTGCCATCACCTGGGACTGAATCTCAGGCTTCAAACCCCTCACATAGTGGGTCACAAACAAAGTCTCATCCAACTCCGAATTATGCAAAGTAGCTGCATATCTTATATCATTGAAAGCCTGGGAATATTCTTCTACCCCATGCTGCTGTTTCACATTGACCAACGCTCTCATGGCATGAGGGTACTCTTCCACCCCAAACTTCTCCCTCACCGCGTGGGTGAACTGCTCCCAGTCTCCCAAGCCATGTTTCAGTTTATACACCTGCAGCCACTTCGACGCATTTCCCTCCATGTGCATCGAGGCAGTGCTCGCCCAGATCCATTCGGGCACCTGATAAAGTGTGAAATATTCCATACACCTATCAAACCAGATTCCTGGATCATTCCCTTGGAACTTTGGAAACGACCACTTCGATAGAGAACTGAGCCTGAACTCCCTTCCTTCACCCCCATTGCTCCCTCTGTTCTCTACCTCCTTCCCTACCAAGTCCTCCGCCCCTCTCATCCCAGTGATGGACACGGTTTTCTCGCTCAGAGTTGGATTTGTTACCTTCCAAATCCTTCGCCAGCAACTCGAGTCGAAGACGCGAGACAGTTTTCTCAGTTTCCTGTAGTTGACGAGCCATGAGCGCCCGATCCTCCTCAGCCTTCCTCTGACCGACCTCCATCGCTTCCATCTTGCCAGTCAGGCGCTCCACCGCTATCATCATGCGCTCCCAACGCTCTTCTCCTTTCTGCTCAGCTCCCGCCATGGCTTCCAGAATCAGCCGCGTTTGCACCGATGGCTTGGTGGATGGCGCCGTGGTGCTCTCCTCCAAAGATCGATGGCTCTGGTACCACTTATCACGATCCCTAGCCAGCGGTGGAGATCACCGCGACGTGAGACGCAAGAACAAGCAGAGAAGAACAGATGACGTGAGACGCAAGAACAAGCAGAGAAGAACAGAGGTAAGTGGTTGGGTAGTTTCAACTAATTTGATTCCTTTTCTGATTTTGCATGTCCAGCTCAAGGCACCGAGTACAATACTTATAAGCACACCATCAACTCCCCTGGCCTATTATTTACGGCCCAAAACGGCACTAATATGGCCTAAACAGCCCAGCCCAAAACGGCACTAATATGGCCTAAACAGCCCACAACTCCATTACAGACTCGATTAACAACGAAATAGAAATTGCCTGGCTGACCTCGTTCCACCATCCCTTCACGCCACTCCATCTCCCGCAGATCCACTTTAGGCTGCATCTTCAGTTATGACAGTATCATGTATGGGTCCGGCATTTGTGAATCTCCTAAAGAGGGGTACCGTACCGTAACCGAGAACTGAATTCAGAGAATAACACGGCAGCATTCTCGTCAAAGAAACTGGATGATTTTTTTTAGACTGTTATTACAGTAAATAGGAAATGTGGTTGTGTTGTATTTTGTTGTCCAGGTGTTTACTTTTGAAATTCCAAGCAGCTGATGAGTTCTTGTCCAAAACTTGCTGCATACATGCAGTGTGAAACTGAGGCAACTCCAAGCAATGTCTTCTCATCAATCATTCTGCCAATTCAGAGAGTGGGAAGCAGCATATACAGCAGTACAACTCATGGTAGTCAGTACTGATAAAATTCGTTGTACAAGCCAAGCGGGGAAATTAGCCAAATTAACGCTGAAAACATACTGGAAGACCAATACCCATATTACGCGTTCTGATGGGCTAGACAACCCACCAGACCTGAAGCCCCAAACTACCACAATATCAAGACGCAAAAACTAGAGAAATAAACAAGCTAGATCAAAAGGTCCTCAAGTTCTTCACCAATGCAGATTCGACTGCCCATGAGCCTATGTACAAATGGTTGGTACGCTGTGCATGACCCGCTCAACCTGCAGTAGAAGAAAACCAGTAAGTACCAGAATGCATGTTTTTCCACAAGCGACTACGCCACTAATAGAGAATGCAACTCAAAATAAGAGAGGATTCTCCAAGAGACTACATCGACTAAATTCTCGGTGTAAACATCGACCCCCTACAGGTACTAGTACCACCCAAGAAAGCACTAATACACATGCCCTAACTACGTTTGCTTGTCGAATAAATGCGTTTACAGTGAGGTCAATGCGTGAAGATCAGAGAATGCAGCATATGCTGTATTTACGGGGTGGTTATGACTTGTGAGAAAAAGGAAGGAGCACGAATCACCTGTATGGTCTCCCCCTGTTGAATCGGAGAAATTTGTCTCAGGAGTGAGAAATGGTGTTATTTCTGAGGGGGAAAACCCAAAACAAGACAAATAACTTATACTGCACAATGGGAGGACAAAAGGAAGTAGGCACTCCAAACTAGGAAGAAAGAATTCAACAACAAATATCACTGGTAAGGTACCTGCATTTTGGTTGAAATCATCTGCCAGGTCTGAAAACATGAAGCTTTGGGGCATTTGGTTCAAGAAGCTAAATGATGATGACTCCATATCCAAAATTGAATCGTTTAGTGGTTGCCCATTCAACTCTGAGCTGCTGAAGGATCCACCACCAGATGCATCACCTATCGACTGGCATGATTCCAGGAAAGTGTTCCCACAGAAGGCAAAATCAGCATTACTCGAGTAGCAAGACTCGGTCTTTATTGTTGCGCTTGTCTCGTTGTCTACACCATACAGCACAGCAGTTGCATTCTGATCTGACTGTAGACTAGTTGAAGCATCTATTTGATTATGAAGGCCATGCAAGTCTTTACTAGAATTAAGTAACTGATCGCCAGATGGTGTGTCATTTATTATACCACTTGAACTTCCATTGTGCATTATACCATCTGGCATTGCATTTCCAGGAGCAGTCTCTGGCAAAAAGCATGAATCTTGCTTCACTGAAACAAGTAAATAAAGTGGCCAAATTAAAGTGTGCCAGACTAGGGAGATAGCAAAAGGTGAATTTATTAGCAAGTGAAAGAGGAGTGTATTTGTGCAAGTGTTGAATGAGATCTCATGAGAAAAAACAAAACTTCAACTGAATGAACGACAGACTTGTTGAGCTTATACAATGTTAAATCACTTTGCAAAGTAACATGTACGCCTTAGATTCCATCAGATTGTTACAGCACTTCACTCCGACAGGCAAATCAGAACACTAAGTTAAATAATTACGAGCAATCCCTGCCCATGATAAGAAGGCTGGAAAGAAAGGTCTTACATAGGTTGGAATTAGAGCCATTAGGAAGAGACATAGAAGGGATCCCTGAAGAAAACTCTTTATTCATAATCTCGAACTGATCCTGGAGAAGCCTGTTGAAGACCATTATTTGATTCTTAAGCATTAGCCTCATATCGTACGCTTTGAAAAACAGAGGATTCTGTTGCTCAAGTTGTTGCCAAACTGAAAAGGACAGAGAGAAAAAAAAAACGCCAATTAGCTAGCAACCATAAGGGATTTCTATAACAAAAAAGAACTACAGAATGCAAGGCTGTAGGTGAGCCATTTTGAGAGAATCAGCGAAACCAGTGGAACTTCATAAGCTAATTTTTCACTACCATACTTTTTGTTGGCGTCTTTGTGGAGAGCAGAAGCGCAGATTCAATTTCAATATGATGAACTGTAAAATAAATTTTCCGAAAAAGGGGATGTGGAACTAGAACTTAGTGAGCCAGCTTATCTAGTTTGTCATTAAGGTAGGACGTTGGCTCCAAACAATTTTTACACATGATAGCGCTTTTCATTATCCTAGACTCCTAGTATATGAGAATATTAGAAGGAACCAATTAAGATTTCTAGAATACATGTTTGCCACTGAATAAGTAGATTTTGGGGAAACATACAGAAATAGGATGAGATTGTGTGAAATTAATAGATTGATTGATTGATAGACCTAGTGTACATATATAGGGTTGAGGAGATCATGTGGCTTATGAAAAGCACACCAATCAGATCTCCTTGAATCTCTCTAACCAAATAAAAACAGAGCCAACCGGCGATTAATGCTTGGCGCAGGACCCACACACGGGTTGTCGAACACATAAGACAACAGTCACAACACAATTGATACAAAGGCAAAGAGAATTGTTTACTTCAAACATTGTACAGAGACTAAAAAGGCTCAGTTATTGTTGTAAAGCATTATATCTGCATTGCATCATAGTACAGAATCACAGATGTAACATTGGACCAATGGTAGAACAAGATCTGTATGAATTAACTTCGGACCGACTTGCAAGCAAGAGGAATGAGTCGTCTGGCTGGACGAGAGGAAGAGGAGAGAACAGTGAGCGTTACCAAGTTCAGTGATGCAAGGCTCTATCCTGGAGTGGTGGGAGAGGGCATCAACCACTTCTTTCTTGTTCATGTACATCTGAAGGCAGCGCTCTATAAGATTCTGGACCTGTGCAACAGGAATTAGCAGACGGAGTCAGATGAGCCATCTTATCAATCCATCAAAATAAGCATCCACAAACTCTTTTAGGTACAATTCGCTCCATACTGAGGAAAAGTTGGCAGAATACAGGATTCGCCGAAACCCTAGGTTAGCAAATCTTATCGATCCATCAAAATAAGCATACACAAACTCTTCTAGATGTCTGTCTAGACCCTTGGTGTTCCTCCCAAACCCTAGGTTAGCAATTTGAACATGGGGCCCGAAATAAAGCAGCATGTTCCTTGACTCGGAGTCGGTACGGTACCAGCAGGCAGCAAAGCCCCGGAGCAAAGCAAAACCGCAAGGAGCAGCGACAATTAAATCCGCGTGAAGCGACAATTAAAGCTGGTAGGTAGGCGAGGGAGCCCGCGCGGGCTAGACTGGGAATGGATGCAGCAGCAAAGGCGACGGAGTAGGAGTAGAGGCGAGAGTAGCGAGACCGGCCTTGTGGAGTAC
Organism: Zea luxurians; assembly: GCA_029449295.1. Classification (NCBI taxonomy): domain Eukaryota; kingdom Viridiplantae; phylum Streptophyta; class Magnoliopsida; order Poales; family Poaceae; genus Zea; species Zea luxurians. Next base: position 44,562,829 of record JAOPSE010000005.1, on the reverse strand, counting down.
TTCCTCGCTAGCCATGGCGGACGCGCCCGCCGCCTTCCTCTTCGCCCCTCTCTCGCTGCCCTAGCAGCGGGGTGCCACTGCCACCTCCTCTCCTCGTTCCCGGGCAAAGGCTCCACCTCCACCCGCCCTAACTCCTGCAGCAGCAGCAGTAGAGACGGGACGAGCGAGACAAATTAGCCCCCGCGGAGGAGGCCGAGGGATTCAACCGGGCGGGCCGTGCCGTACCTGCCCTGCTTCGACGGGAATCCCAGCCTGCCTGCCTGCTCCGTGAGGAGGGGAGCTGCGGGCGGGCGGGTGGGCGGGCAGCAGCTCGGGCTGTGTGGATGTGAGCTCTGTGTGATCAATCAACCAATCCACTCTGGGAAGGGAGCGAGCGAGGTGGGCTGGGAAAAAAAAGAAAAAGGAAGGAAAAGGAGGAGGAAAGAGCTGCGAGCGAGGTGGTGGACTGGTAGTGGAGAGCGAGAGGCGCTCCCGGCCCCACCCCTGTTCCTGTCGCAGGCCGCCGCTCTGGAATCCGGGGCACACCCCCGCCCTCATATTGGCTCAGGGAAATATTTGATACACTGCACCCAGCACCACCACTGAATCTTTCTCCTTTATTTTCTTTTCTTATCTTTTGTTTCCTGAATCTCATTATTTCACTGCTTGTTTGTGCCACACAATTGGGTATCCATGCGCTGTTTTTTCATTTCAGGCCAGTGGCACCGAATCACTCATTTAAGACTAGTTTGAAAACTCCAATTTCACAAGAGATTTCTATTTTCTTGAGAAAATAAATTAATTTCTCTTGGAAAAATAAAAATACCTTAGAAAAATTAGGTTTCGAAACTAGCTCTTACTGATGGTTTATCATGTCACTGTATCAGCCCAGCTCAGAGTCCTAAACCCAACTTCAGTTTACCAAGTAACTAACAGGAACAGAGTGTGTTTTCGTCTTTGTATAACAGCTGTTAGTGTCACTGCATGATTGGATGGATGCAACTGGTGGTAGGTAGGTGTGTGATGGTGGTGGGGAGCATAAATAAAATAAAATATACAAAGACGCACCACCATCAGCATCATCGTATATTTATACTGCATGCTTAAGTCTATCTCCAACAGCATCACTGTCCTAACACATTTGACTCCTTATTTCAAACTACATTCTGTTTAACATTGTAGTATCCAGTGCAAATTTGCACCACCCGGTTTGGCCTTTTCCGCTTTCAAGAAACTGCACTGCACAGTTGCACTTCGCATCCACGTAAGTACAGTACAGGGAGGAGGGGCACCATCCTGTTGCTGCCAAGTGCAGAGACATTCGACGGCCCCAGACTGTGAGAGCAAGAAAAGACGATAGGAAAGACGAATGAGACCAGCCTGCCTGCACAGACATGTGCCTTGCCCAAGATTCAGATCTGGAGCAAGGAGAGCTTGTGCCCCAGTACGCTGGCAGCATGGCCTTTCCTCCTGCGATGCGTAGGTTGCCAGTACCAGCTCAAACTTTGTGAACCAAACCAACCAACGGTCCAAACCAAACCAGCCAGAGCCAGATACGGAGTTGAACTGTCCATATCTCGGCCGCTACGCTAGATTATTCCGTGTGGCCGGTCTCAACCGATCTGCGCCATTATTTCTCCACCGATGCGAGAAGGCCATACTTCAGAAGGTTAAAAGGAAAAGACTCTCACCGTTCAATGAACATTCAGACTGAAACCAAAACTACGGTTATCTGTTAAGGGCTACCTCACAGTTCTTAACATCTGGTTGAATTGGAACTCAATTGTTTTCACCAGAAATTGTTATCATGTTCAAGTTGTGAAGCTTCGATAATCACAAATTGATGAGAACTAAACACAACAATTCCCCAATCCACCTAAAGAGATTCTACTTTGGTATTTCCTATCTCCCATCCATTCAGACCATCAGTTGTATATTAAACATTGTGAACCAACCAGCCAGCCAGCCAGCCAACTACTGAGTTGAATAATCCATACCGTTCTTTAACCTCGGCTGCTAGATTATTCCGTGGCCGATCTCGACCGAGCTGCGACCGCTGATCTCCTTCACCCGTTGCCCACTTGTCATGCCTTTAATCCTCGAGACATTCTCGCTGTCCCCAATCTCGTCAAAGTATCTCAACACCTGCAAGCTGGTGGCAGCGTCCTCTCGTCCCAAGTCTACCAGCGTATCTGCCGCTCTCCTTCCCAGCACGTCTTCGCAATGTGCCTTGCAACTCTGGACGAGCGAGCTCCATGCCTTGGTGTAGTGCCGCAGCGGGAGTGCTGCTCCATCATCACCTTCATCGCCTCCTCCACAAACCCGTCTCGGCCGAGAAGGTTAACCATGCAGGCCAAGTGCCTCTCGTCAGGGCCCAGCTCGCGGGTCACTCTCATAAACTCAAACACCAGCCTGCCTTCCTGAATCAGTCCTGCCTGATCACATCCAGCGATCGCGCACAGGAAGGTGACGCCGTCAGGCTTGAGCCCCCTACAAACCATCTCCCTGAGCAGCTCCACTCCTTTTGTGCCATCTCCGTGTCGCGCGCACGCAGATATCATCGAAGTGAAGCAGATGACGTTTGGGCTCCGCAGGCTTTCGAACACCGAGCGGGAGCTGTGCACCTGACCGGCTCGAGCGTATGCGCTGATCAAGGAGGAGCACACAACCATGTCCGCTTCGAAGCCCAGCTTGAAGACCCAGGAATGCAGCATCTGGCAGCTGATTAGACTCGGCGAAGCTGACAAAGATATGGCCTTCATGGTCGCAGATAGCGTCACGTTGTCAGGCATAACTCCCTCGACAACCATACAGTACAAGACCTCCAGCGCGGAGTGGAAAACCTTGCAGCCAATTGATGACGTGATTGTTGCATTATAGCACTCCAGTGCAAGGCTTGGGGTTTCGTTGAAGATTGCCAAGCAACAATCAAAATGGCAGCACTTCCCATACATGCTAATGAGTGCAGTCTGGACGTGCGCGCTGCTCCAGCAGAACCCGAGCTTAAGAGCGATACCATGCATCTGAACCCCGACTTGGAGGTCTCCGGTCTGACCAGATAAGGCAAAGAGCCCAACAAAGGAGCGGACTGAGGGCGTCTTGCCATGCCAAAGCATCTGCCTCAAGTAACCAGTTGCTTCCTTCGTACGCCCTTTGCTCGCGCAGACAGAGACGATGGAGTTCCACGAGATGACATCCTCAGAAGGGATGTCATCGAGAGAACTCTTAGCGTCCACCAAGTCTCCGGTTGCTGCGTAGAGATCCACAAGCGAGTTCGACAGGAAAATGTTCGACGGAACCCACCCTGCCTTGAGAACCACTCCGTGCAGCTGCCTGCCTTGTTCCAGCCAGTCTTCATCTTGGTAGCATGCTTTCATCGCGTAGCAGTAGGAAAGGCCATTCAACTCCACAGCACGCCGTCTCATGTCTAGCAAAGATCGAAAGAGGTCCTCGGCCAACTTCAGGTTGCACAAGCCACCCAAAACAGCGTTGGACATGGCTGTGCTCTGCAATGGCATCTCGTCATACAGCAGGAGGGCAGCACAAGGCGTTTCAACGCGCATATACAGGTTGACCAACGCAGACGTGACGAACGGGTTGGAGCGCAAGCCCAATGCCAGTACCCGGCCATACAATTGCAGCCCCTCGCAGCTGTTGCACGCACCGAGAACTGCAGAGAAGGTGTGAGGGGTCTCTCTCAGGCCTGAAGCAACCATCCACTTGTAAACTACAAGTGCTCGGTTGCTGGTACCATCTCGAATGAAACCAGTGATCATGCGGTTCAAAGAAATGACGTCCCACGCTGCCATCACCACAAATAGCCTCACTGAACACTGATGGATCCAGCGGAGACAGAGGTGATACTTGGGGAATTCCTCGCTGGCACGTGCAACTTGCAGGGTGAGGTCACCAACTCACCATGCAAATTTGTGGGATTGTCAAGTTGGTGCAGAGGGAAGGTCCAAGCAGCAGGCATCTCTCCAATTTCCATCAGTCTGCAGTGAGCTCCCCACTGCAGAGAAACCGTTGAGACTGTCTTGTGAAGCGGAGTCTCATCTCAACCTGGTCCAAAACAGTTTGCGTAGGGTCACTGAATCAAAATCAGATGAGCGAGTGTACAGGAACTTCAGAACAGTATGCTTGGGTCATAAAAACATAATCAAAACTAGAATATGGCTATCTAAGCACCACTTGTTAATGTCATATAGGTAAATAGTAGAATTTGGTACAACTCATGTTCTCTAATGAAGATTTGAACAACAGATGGTAACCGGCATCTGTCACTAAGAACCATGATATACATGCAAGTTTAGCATTCAAAATTTCTCCACCGATGCCAGAAGGCCATACTTCAGACTAAAAGAAAAGACTCTCACCATTCAATGAACATTCAGACTGAAACCAAAACTATGGTTATATATTAAGGGCTGCTTCACAGTTTTTAGCATGTGGTTGAATTGGAACTCAATTATTTTCACCATAAGTTGTTATCATATTCAAGCTGTGGAGCTTCAATCATCACAAATTGATGAGTACTAAACACAACAATTCCAATTTCCTTCGTTTGAAATGAATGCCAGGGAGCTGAGGCTAGAGTTCGCGATCGCTATGTGGAGCGCTGTGAGCGGAATAGCGGGAGCTGGTTGCTCCAGTCTCTATGCTTATTTCTTTGCCTGAAGCATAGGCAATGTGAGGGTGGGTTGTGTTAAATCAGGGATCTGAGGGATCACTGGTTCAATGGATGGGTGAGACTGCGCAGTCTAGCACTGCTTCCTGAAAGTAGGGCACTGATGCGTCTGTCTAGCCGTATAGCAGCAGAGCTCGCAGTTAAGCGATCAAAGAAATACGTGCGCACTGCGCAGTGACCTAGATAGTTTCATGGAACGGCTTAAAATATCAGGAGCTTTTGTAACAAGTAGGTTTCCTGAATAATTAGAACTGTAGAAGCCGGCAAAAACCTACCGTTTGGCAGCATCCTCCATTCTTCTCCTCCACCGTAGAGGCCTGGTGGCTGCAACCTGCAACCTCGGGCGAAGAGTGCTCTCGTAGGGGAGGGGCGGAGCGCTTAGGCAGAGATGCGCGCGGCGGGGGAGGCGTGTCTGACTCCGGCGAGGGAGGCGCTCTTGAGGGAAGGTGCTCGGGTAGAGGCGCTCCGGAGGGGAGGTGCTCGGGCGTTGGGTTGAGGGCCGCGGGCCGCCGGACAGAGACGCGCGGTGGCTGCCATGCGCCGGGCGCTCGGACAACAGCCGGCCGCCGGCAGATTGATTTGGTAGTGGGCTGATTCTCGCGGTTGCGTGACAGTCCGTTGCTACGGTTTCCAGATACACTCTATTTTCTAATCTCGAACGACAGCTAGTTTATGAACTACTCAACTACTAGTCAAATACCCGTGCTTCGCTACGGTTTTCTGAACAAAATAATTTGTCACGGTCTTGACGGATACGATTAGGATAAAGCACTGTATAATTAGTACAAACCAGAACAGATTAAAGCTAAACAAATAGGTTATAATATCTCCAAAAAGACCGGAGTCTTGACGTCCCGTCTTGTATGAGAAATCATAAGTACGCGCGTGTACCTTGCATCATGGCTTTGAACCAGAAAGCAATAACAAAGTATTCACAAGTCTCGAGCAATATATAACCTAAGAGTTTATTGTGAAATATCTGTGCAGGTTCTGATAGCTCTAATCTATACAGTCTTATTAGATTGTACAGTATAAATACATCAGCTATACCACACTGATACACTGCAGCTAAGCCTTGCTCAACCTGGCCAGAAGACAGATTGCTTACATCTTACTAAAGAGCATCCACCTAGGTGCCTATGATCAAACTGGAACTTCAACTAATCCTAACGGCCTGTTTGGAAGGCAGGAAAAATGTTTGTTCCTATGTATTTCGTGTGAAATACAGCCTATACGAAATTCATGCGTTCAAAAATGGGTCTAAACATTTTCTATAAAACTTAACAATTACTGGGGCCAGTCTAGCAACTGCAGACTTCGACATCATGAGCATCGTGGGAAAGCCGCAGTACACTGAGCATCAGTAGGTTCCTTCCGTAGTGTTCTCTTTTCTTTTAATCATAGTTCCATCTCCACGGCCGAGACCAGAACAGCAATGGTGCCGGAGCTACACATTTGTAACCAAAGTATTTCATCCTTCTTGCAGTAGTAATCATGCCATGAAAATCCTATCCTTGTTTCAACAACCCTACCTTGCTCTTCGTGAATGTCCACCATACAAGGGTATAGCCCTTTGATAAGAAGTGTAATTATAACTTAAAGGTTACATGTAGTATAAATTATCCAAAAATTATTGCTGCAAATTAAAATTTTCCAAGGCAAGCAGTGTAAATATAACATGGCTTAAAACATGAGAGCAGCAAGCGAGCATAGCGAGCATGTGCTGAAATAAAAACAAAATACTCACCAGGTACCAATAGGCTTTAACCCAACCTTCCCATTATGTGGAGGTAGTGCTAACTCCGTCACATTCCTCTTCCCAAGTGGGGTAATTGTTTGGATCCTTGAAGAGAATATGGTGCCTTTAGCAGAGAAGATGATGTCATCCAGGTGTTTGCTCAACGGTTAGGGCGACATCTTTTCCTGCTTGATTGAGTTTACCATTACCATATCTGGAGAACAAGGGAATAACATATCGTGTGTGCACAAAAAACATCCTTTTTGTTGATTGAGTGATCATTCTATTTTTCTTTCCTTTTGTGTATTTTTCATACTCATTCTATTTTTCTTTCCTTTTGTGTATTTTTCATACACACCTGGACATTCTATTTACCCCTTGCTGACAGGATATATGAAGATTGATATGTGAAGTTAGCTGATTTAGGCCCAACCCAATTAATTTGCATGGGCCATTATTGCCCATTGGCATGCATGAACACAGAGAGATGCAATGTATACTGTTAATCCGAGCACACACTCAAAAGAAAACAGACATATTTGTAGCGACAAGTTTTTCAGGACAATTCTACTATAACTTAAAAGTTACATGTAGTATAAGTTACCCAGAAATTATTACTGCAAATTAAAATTTTCCAAGGCAAGCAGTGAAGTTATAACATGGTTTAAAACATGTGAGCAGCAAGCGAGCATATGCTGAAATAAAAATAAAATATTCGATAAAATGTACCAATAGTTTTTAACTGAACCTTCTCACTGTCACATTCCTCTTCCCACGGCCTCTTGGTTTTTTGGAGATTGAGGTCCCATGGGAACAATGACATCATTGTTGTTGGCCTCAAAATTGGTTCCATCATAACAATCATCAAGGCTTTGTGAATTGGCAGAGCAACAGTGGTCTTTTGTGAACCATCAATAACTCTTTGAAGAACTGGCAGCAACAACATTGGTGCCTTGGGAGCTCCCTCTCGTTGTCGCAATGGTAGCTGCCTTTGTGTAGGCTGGGCGCAGCGGTGACTGCACCTATGCCCCGGCACGGGGGCACCTAGTAGCAGAGACTTCGGAGCTCCACAACGCAAGAATAGAACTGCAACACACAAGCCTGATTGACACAATATTTTAGCCACAACCTTATTACATGGACAGAAAATATGGCAACAAAGAACTCAGAAAAGATCAATCCTTGAACTCCATATTCAGATAATCGTGAAACATAAAAGGGCAGAAATTAGGGAAGTGCATTGCTAACCGTGCGAGTGCGACCGCCTTGAGATGCCAGCTTCCGCTTGTGTCCTGTGTCATTTCCTCCACTTCACTGTACCATTTCTTTCCACTTCCGCTTGATAAATGCTTACCCCTATTTGCTCGCTCTCGGACGAATCCATTCGCCCGGCAGCACCACTGCCCCGAGAGGAAGAAGGGACTGGGCGTCAGCGCACGATGGCCACCGCCGCCTTGTGCATCACCGACGCCGACGACTTCATCGGGTCGTGGATCGTCAAAATCCTGCTCGCCCGTGGGTACGCAGTCTGGGCACCTCCCGCCACGCAGATTGGTACGTGCTGGGCATTGGCTGCTGCCTCCCTCCCTCTCTGGAGGGATGGAGAGTCCGCCTTGCTGACGCTCTAGCATATCATCTGCAGCAAGAGGAGGGAAAGGTCAGGATATGGAGGATCTGAGCGGCCAGCGAGAAGTGGATCTGGGGGCGCCGTCTGCGAGCTGCGTGTGTCGGCGGGGGCGCGCGAGAGGCGGATCCTGGACTGCGAGCTTGCCGAGGGGCGCGGGGGAGAAGCGGATCGTGGACGTCAGGGCGAGCGTACGGGAGGAGTGGCGAGCGGCTGGTTTATAGATCGGGGGTGGGGGAGGCATCGCGAGGTAGTTGAGATGCCGAGGGGCGCGGCGGGAGGGCGACGCGAGAATCGGATCCTGGACTGCGGGCTTGCCGAGGGGCGCGGGGGAGAAGCGGATCGTGGGGAAGAGTGAGCGCAGACTGAAAGATTAGGGAAGGGATACCGCGGATAAGTACGATAAAAGGAGGGTGCAGATGAGGCATGCGGGTGGCGAGGATGTTTTTGTAAAACGGTGACGCGGCGTGTGAGATGCTGGACGGGTTGATTAGAAGAAGAATAGTGGTCTTTTTGTAAAATCATGACGCACGACGACCGTTGAAACTGGTGCTTTAAGTATAGTATAGAAATCGTGAAAAAAAAAGATCGGAAGTAATAACTAATATGCAATTAATCATTACATACAAGCATGTAAGTAGTTCTCATTGGTCAATTAGAACTAGATTCATATTTTGTTAGGATCTCTTTTATAAAGGTACACAAGTGATGTTGTGAGGATTTAAATACTAAATATGTCAGTTAGATTTAGATCTAATAATAGACCAAGAGAGCTACTTGCTTGCTTGCATCTAATGGTTGTTTGTATATTAGGGTGTGTTTGGTTTGGCTTTTGGCTTTAACTTTTGCCCCCTAAAAGTCAAAAACCAATCAAAGGGCTGGATTCAGGAAGCAGCTTTTTCTAAAAGCCGACTTTCTCGTAGTGCAAAACTGAAAGCACTCTTAGACCTGCTTTTAGCAGTTTTTGGATGGAACTGTGAAAACATATATTAAAGAACTTTTAACGACTTTTAGTGGTTTCCACCAAACGGTTTTTAGCTTTTTAACAGTTCACAGCCTACAGCAGCTTTTTCCACAGCTCACAGCAACTTTTTCCACAGCCACAGCCCAACCAAACAGACCCTTAGTCATTGTCTATTTTAGATCCCGCTTATTTCTTCATTCTAAGTACTGGAGTCTAGGGATATGTTTGGTTTCATGTCTAACTTGTCATATTTTGCCTAGCTTTTCTACTTAAGGTTGGTTCTTCAATTCGGACGACTAACCTTAGGCAAAGTGTAGCACAATTAGCTACGAACCAAACAGGCACTAAGTTTTCACTATAAAATTCTCTGCTCAGTCTAATTCAAATACCTTTGATTTAATATTTTAGTGCTCGTCTTTATAAACATCCTGGGTTCACTCTCCCCGTTGCAACACGATGCTATGTCACACATCTCAAAATTCAAAACATTGAAAATAAAAAGTCAATTATGTCATGAAACATCTGGATTCCAAAAGGCGGCACGTACGTTTCAGCGCTAAATGGAAGGGTAACGCTTCGCTTTGGGGGCATAAGACTGACTGCAACGCTCAACCCTTCGCCACCCCTCCCCTATCACTGTTCACGATTTAGGGGACACTGTTCACCCCTTGCCTCCGCAGCGCTCGCCGCTATCTGCTCCCCTCCGACGCGACCCTCCTCTCTCTCACGCCAGATGCAGGGTGTCACTGTGCACTCCCCCTCGCCTGCTTCTCGCGGAAGAATCCGCCCGCACCACACACCGGACACTTCGCGCTCCACGTCTCTCCCGTTCGACGCGTCTACGGAAGGCGGTTTTCCGGCGAGGCGGCGGCGGATCCACCGAGGGAAGGTCACGTCGGCGCCGGTCCCCGTCGGCTGTGTGGAAGACGAAGTCGAGGTGCTAAGCAGGCAGCTCCGGTCGCGAGCGAAGACGAAGAGGCCGCAAATCAGATCCCGCCGAGGTTCGTCGCGATCGCTTCCTTCGTTTCCCGCTCCGAGCATGGACGCCTTCCTCGGATCCGGACATCTTCGCTTCGATTCCTCTTGTTTCGGCCGTAATCTTCGCTTGTTGAGGTACACCCTTCGTCTTCTATGGTTTGTGTACTTCATGCGCCTCCGTTTCATGAACTAATTAGTACACCAATCGACTATTCCTGTTAACCGAACTTCATTACATGCGCCAACAATCGATTTATGCCCGGTGCAAACTAGTACACGGATCTGCTGTGCCTTTTAGGGTTTAATTTTTAAGTTACTCAAAATCCTGCTGAGTATCCTAGATATTTAGGAAACGAATGGTACTCCAAACGATTACGCCCTATTGGTCTGCAAATTCCCATATATTTGAAACCCTACACTACGGCTTCACTTCTAATCTGGCTTAAACTGTCAAGTCTTGTGCCAAATTTTTTTGCTCCCCACTGTCCAGTACAATTGACCATTTACTAAAGTATCACCATGATTCATCCTAGGGAAAGCCAAAAAATGTAACCTTACCCGCGCCAAAGTAATGGTCATTGTTTATTACACTAGCTCAAAGTGTAAATAACATTTCAGAGGGTCCTTTACTTCCTTAGTTACTATGAATGATGTTCACTAAAATTTGTAGGTCTATGTCGTACCTTATTGTATTGCTCTACTGCATCACATATTTTTCTCACCCTTCGATACCACTGCAGGATACATAAATAGTTTGGACCTTCATATAGTTGGTTTGTAAATTCTTACAACAACTACATGTCTTTGTTCTGTTGACCGAAATATGGCTGAACACACATATGTTTAGTATGTCAGATTTATTTTCCTTACATTCACTCCAATGTCTGTTATTTTGTATTGTTTAAGTTATGTGTACAACCCTCACCTTTTTGACAATATCTATCAACGACCTTAATGATATTGTACACACAGTTCGTTAGTATGTCAGATATTTTATTCCTTACATGGACTACAGTGTTTGTTCTGTTGTATTGTCCTTTGCTTGGAGTACAAAATTGTATGCACCAACATGGATTCGTAAACAAAAGGAACACCATTACATCAATGCTTTTGAAGGGTTTGCACATGTTACTTCATATATTAAATGTTTGCAGCCCTTTTCATCACGGCATCCTCCCAAGAAGATAAGATGAAGGCTTTGATGAAAGTCCTTGTAGACTGTACCGAGGATGCCACAAAATCGCTGGGGGTTTAGTTGATCATGCATTAGACCACATGCATGATGAAGAGATCCTAGCTAGGACATTGTTTGCCATGAAAGAAAAACTTGAGTTGCTTCAGCAGGATGCCTTAGAGGCAAAAGTTCAAGCCTTTCCAGAAATAGCTAAGTACGAGTGGGATGACATCATTGTTGATCCTCCCTCTCCGTCACCCCCGACGTCAGTGACGAATGGTACTTCAGTGATTCGGATAGGTCTACCCATAATAGCTACTGGAATATGTATTAGGCACTTGTTTGTAGTTAAAGGTACATGACATGCTTTTGAACAACCATATGTCATGTATGGTTAAGTATAAGTGCTACCCAGTCACAACAAGTAGTAACTATGATGTAAGGAATTATGTAGTGTGTGAACTATGATCAGTACTATATGTTATGTCTATGGTTTAGTACTGTAACCGTGAATGGGAACCTTTTATTATAACTGTGCTCAGTTAATTGCTTGTTATGTACTTCGTAAGTTGAAATGCTTGTGTACATTTTAATAAGTTTTTACCATATAACTAAATTTGTCCCATCTCCACAATTACTAGAATGGACCCAACAAACAATGTCACTTCTTCATAGCCCATGTCAAATGCCTCAAGTGGCCAGCAGTTTCCTCCTCCACACCCTTTATGGCCTACGGGTTACATGCAGCAGAGTGGTATGGATTGTAACTTTATGGGACACCTCAATTTTCCAACCCCTGCTCAAGGTCCGACAACAATGTGGGCACCCATGCAGACAGGACAAAGTAGTTCCCAATCCACCATGATTCCGGCGTCACAATCAGCTATGTACTGGAATCATTACTTGAACTTTGTCAGGAATCCTCTTGGGTCAGCTGAAGTAAATCCAATTCCTGATTCCATTCCACCTTCCAATACTAGTACACCATTGCAGGGTTCCAATACTATACCTTCATTACCTGTGAACTTGGACTCAGATGCTGAACACAGTGTTCATGACATCAATAGTCCTGAAAAGAATGCACCTCCTGTGCACAAACCGAAGAAGTCTAAGGAACAAAACTTTACTGGGCCTGAAGATCTTCTCCTTTGCACAACCTGGTTGCAAATTAGCAGTGACCCTGTTGTGCACACTGGCCAACGTAGGGAGGGGCTTTGGGCTAGAATTGAAAAAAGATACAACGAACAAAGGGGCAAGTTTCCTTGTAGAGTCAACAGAGCACTTAGCAGCAGATGGGACAAGATTAGAGAAGATGTTAGTAAGTTCTCTGGCTACTACGCAAGAGTTCTAAGAGAGAAACAAAGTGGCTTAACTGATGACGACAAGGTAACCCATTTTTACAGACTTTCAATCATGTCCATACTAAAGTATACATGTTGACACATTTTTAAAATGAAACCAAAATTTGTACAGACATTGAAGGCGGCAACAATGTTTGCACACGAGGAGAACAAACCTTTCCATTACATGCATTGCTGGCACCAACTCAAGGGCGAACCCAAATGGGAGAGCATCTGTAGTGGACATTCGTTCCGAGGATTGAATGCAAATCCAATTGGATCTACAGGTACTCCATCTGAACATGCAAATGAAACTGATAGTGCATCTGCTGGTTTGACAGGAAAACGGTCGCGTGGTCGTGATTACAGTAAATCAGAGAGAAAGAAATCAGCTTCTTCTTCATCTCCAGAATACCTTAGCCGTTTGCAATAAATAACTGAAAAACAAATTCAGAGGTCCATAGAAAAGGGGGAAAAGAAAGAAAAGTGCTCCGAAGAAGACAGGGAAATAGAGAAACAGAGGTTGCAATTGGAAGCAGAAAAGGTAATCATTCGAAAAAGGGAATTGAAACTTGAAGAACTGGCTTCGGCCGAAAAGAGATTGGAAAGGCTGGAGGCAACAAATGAAGAAGATGTGGATCCAGAAGTGTGGATTATGATGAAAGAACAAAAAAAAAGTTGCAACAATTCATATTTAGGTTTGAGTAAACGCTTTGTTCAGTGCCTCAAAACTTGAGCTTGAGAACGAAACCGGTTTGCGTTATTTGTTTAAGTTTTCAGAAATATGTTTGTGAAACCATTATATTCTTGTTGGAACCATAAGTCGTCAAGGACAATTGTGCTGTGACGTATGTTGTATCGTGTTGTTATAGACAATAATTATTTGTCAGTGCTGTGAACATGTTTGATTAAAGTTTCATACATTTGTTTGTCAAGGTATACTTTGATAGTAATGGTCTGCTTGGATCCGGTTCTGATGTTTGAAAATCGTTTGCAAATTTAGTTGGAAATGGCTCCGTACTAGTTATGAATCTTATTGTTTTTCAAGAACCAAGGAAAGTTGTTCAATGATCATAAACTTTATTTCATAACCGATAGGTTAGACATTACAATGCAAATTAAACATAGTTCAATGAACTTGAAAATAAAGTTGCAACAAATTATGAAGTTTACATGCTTCCACGCCGTGCCCACAAATGCTCGACAAGATCATTTTGGAGGGAGCACGATCTTTCTTGACGATGAAGATCGAAGTGGTTTATGACCCATTCCGCCCTTCCTTCAGCAATTAGTTGTGATGGTTCAATGGTTGAACTGTTATCTCCAAAATCGATATTAGCAGCAAACGCCCCTTCGTCTTCAACAATCATGTTGTGCATGATGATGCAAGCTGTGATTATTTCAGTTAAACGATTACGATCCCAACCATACGCTGGACCTCGCAGCACCGCCCACCTTGCTTGAAGAACTCCAAATGCACGCTCAATATCCTTTCGACAACTTTCCTGCATTTGTGTGAAATAGACTTTCTTTTGCTCGTATGGGTGCCTGATAGCTTTTACAAAAGTTGTCCAGTTGGGGTAAATACCATCAGCTAGGTAATAACCGAAGTTATATGCATTACCATTAATTGTATAATGGACAGGTGGCATTCGACCGCATGTCATGGGGTCGAAAACTGGTGATCGGTGGAGCACGTTCACGTCGTTGTTTGTCCCTGGCATGCCAAAAAAAGCATGCCAAAGCCAAAGATCATATGTTGCTACAGCTTCTAGTATCATGGATGCTCGACCATTTCTGCCACAAAACTGACCACGCCATGCGGTAGGACAGTTCCGCCACTCCCAATGCATGCAATCTATAGAACCCAACATCACTGGGAAACCCCTTGATTCGCTATGGTGCATGATGCGTGTTATGTCCGCTTCATTAGGAGTTCGTAGATACCACCCACTAAAGTATGCAATGATTCCTCGACAAAAATGCTGAAGGCATTCCCTAGCTGTGGACTCGCCAATGTGAATGTACTCGTCTACTGCATCTGAAGGTAACCCATATGCAAGTACCCGCATTGCCGCACATAGTTTTTGGAGGGGACCTAGACCTGGCATACCAGTTGCGTCAACCCATTGTGTAAAGTACGAATCCTGTTGTTGAAGTCCTTGCAAGATTCGGAGAAAGAGAGGCCTACTCATGCGGAACCTAATTTATGAACATAGAATATTAGTAAATAAAATGCAATTATCAAACCCTATTCGAATAACAAGTGGTGGGTACCTTCTACGGAAGACGTGGGGTGGATACACTGGGTTCGGGGCGAAGTAGTGATGATGGATAAGATTTTCTCCAGCAAAATGATCCCTTTGAATGACGCGACGAGGCAAACGGGACCGTCGTCGGTGATGGCGTCTGGCCTCTATGTTGAGGGCAAGAAGATTGACAAGCATAAGTGTTTCGTCCTCACTATCACTCGAATCAGAATCATGATCCCTATGCCTGTGAGACATACCGTGAAATGGCTATGTAGTTGAACTACTGAACTTTGTTGGTGCATATGAGAAGAGATGGATTCCATATTTATAGGGGAGAGGAATGCGGCTTCAGGGGGAAGCAAGTGCCTTCCGTTGAAAGCCAAACGTGGCTTGCGTTGCAAGACAAGTGCGGCTTGCCGCGCACGACAAGTCGAATTTGCTTTGACCGTACGCGTGGTTTCATATCTTGCGTACGAATATATTCCAAAACTTATGACGGAGCATAAGTTTTCACAAAATTATGCAATTAAGATTTTACTGTAAACTACAATTTTGTTTATATATTTTATGTGACATTTAATTGAATATTATTATTATTATTAATTATATTATTTATAATACAAGCGTAAAATGCGGACGTGTGCAAATAAATAAAATGAAAACAAAATTGAAGTTGGTTAAGTTAGTTATATGGAAATGTATATTTAATGAGTAGAGGGATATATAGGGGAAAATTTAGGGGGAACGGTTGCGGGACGAGTGAATATAGGGGATGAAATCTTGCTGATGTGGCTGCATAGTAACATTTAGGGGGAAAAATTTAGGGGGAACGGTTGCGGACAGTCTAAACGCTTCCAAAGTGGCACGGCCGCACGACCGTCTTGGTGGAGCAGCGACTGCTGGCTTCGGCTGCCCGCAGGCCACGTGCGACGCAGCAGCCGGAGCCAGGCTCCGTCGATGATCCACCGTAGGCGGGAGGAAGAAAGAGAGGCACGCACATAGGGTCACGGGTCACCGCCCGGTGTTCGAAGGACCGGAGGCGAGGGCGCGAGGCGAGTGGTGAGAGGGGAAGACGCTGACGCCATCGCTGAGAACCCGAGTCTGAGGCTCTGAGCGCCGCTGTCGTCGCCTGTGTGAAGAAACGACGGCCGCTGTGTGCCTGCGGGCTGCGGCAGTGAAAAGGTTAGGGTAAAGAGACGTATGGGTCTAGCGAAACTTAGGTTTGTGATAAACTAATATTATAACTTATTTTAGTCAAAAGATCTAGAAAATGGTACTAAGCGTTATAATGTGTGTGGTGTTTACTGTTGTGTTTAGTTTAAGGGGTTTCTCACGATTTATTTGTAGAATAATGGCTCACTGATAAAGGTTTAGGTGGTTTTCACGTAACGGTGGCCAACGGGTAAAGAAGGAACGTATGATGACTATCGTACCATTATATAACTAGGTACGTATCCGTACGATGTTACGGAACACAAATTGATGAGCCTCCAATAGCTTAGGACTCTGGCGACGGGCAACATAAGTACAATGGTGACTATAAAATCCGTGATTATATAATCTAACAAATTAACAACATGAGTGTTAGGTCAAAATTTGTTAGATTATATAATCTGTATAGATTATAATACCAAATAAACACCCACTTAACAAGTATGAAAACTAAGAGTATAGAACAGTCCGGCAAGTCATTCTGTCAAAGCGAGGAATAGAAAGTAATAAGACCTAACTGTGTTTTTACATGGACAGACACTAAAAACACATGTCCGGATTAATTTCCTAACACAAATTTACCAACTACAGCCAGGATTACTAACTACAGCTAGGGATCAAAACCGCAAAGCTTGTACTAATCTTCTGGAAGCAAGTCAGGAGCTTCAAACCTTAAAAACATAAATGAACCCTTTGTTGTGGGATACATCTCTTGCTTCTTTCGATTTTGCACTCAAATTAGGCAATGCCATATAAATTGTTTAATAAACTAAGTATAGTTTTACAATTAGAATGAATAACTGTCATTTTTTATTTGTTGTGTACAATACAAGATCACATAATGTGATTGCTGTTAGTGGTGGTGACCTGAACTTAGAAGAGATTAACATTCATTTTTCGATAACAAACATTGCATGGAACTCTACTTGGCGGAATAATTTAAAGCACACAAACAAGAACTGAGATATGCAAGGACTAATAATAGTAAAAATGAGCTAAATTTCTGCAGTATAGGTAAATACCATGTTGCATCCCCTTGACGGCGAGCCCTCCACGTGTTAGCAGGTTAACAATCCCTACTTGCACTGTCATTTCGTCTTCAATCTAAGCCCAATATAGAAGATTAAGTTCAGTTCTTGCAAGTATATATATTGCATAGACAATGAATATTATAGACTCAGCTTAGCCCGAATCCTAGAGAAAATGAACAATTGGCTAATACAACTCACTGGAAAATGAGCAAACGATTAATATGATAGAGGAAAGACTGAGTCCTCCAGAGTTTCCTTTGTTTGTTAACCACCAGATCAAATTACATGAATCTGCCTTTTTTCTTTTATAAACCAAGACTACTTATTACAACTATTTAGATAGTAGGATATAGTGGCTGCAGATGGATAGAAAGGTGTTCAATGACAACATGCATCTCATATACAATTAAACCATAACCTTTACTATGAAGGGAGAAACCAAATGTTTGATGCAAGGAAAAATTAGGGAATATAAGGGCTTGTTCGGTTAGGGTTGGAGGGGATTTAATCCCTTCCTATACAAATTTGTATATGAGGAGATTTTAATCCCCTGCAATCCCTCTCAACCCCCTTAAAATCGAACAAGCTATAAAGTGGTAGGAAAACACACATCTTATAAAGCATAGAATTGATACTGCAAGCTTCAACATTTATTGTTGGTCCGCCGGAGCAGAAGGAGTGGCAGCAGCAGCTTTTGAGACAACAGTCTCATGCTGAATGGTACAGTGTCAACATCCCTATGTGCAATGGCACTACCCGTACCAAATGCCATACCTAAAACATTGTGTTCATTCATTTCGAGGATTATGGTAATGTGTATAGCTGAAGCTATCCAGAAAAGAACAAGATTTGAATACCACCTTCAGCAATGATGCACCCGATTCCTCCAAGCATGGAGCCACCACCATCTCGAACAGGAGCTAGAGGAGGCTGTTGTGCTGCCAAAAAACGTTGCAGCCACCAGACAGGAGAGAGGCCAGGGAGACCATCTCGAATAGGAGCTAGAGGAGGCTGGCATGCTGCCAAAAATCATCGCAGCCACCGGACGGGAGAGAGGCCATAGAGGTGCGGCACGGGACGGCATGCGGCCACGCTTTGATGTCGAGAACGAAGCTCCTCCACCATCGTCCCTCCCGCTTGGACCCATGTGTCGTCCCTCTCGCTCAAACCCACGCCGCGCCCTCCTGTGCCATCAATCCCGCTACGGCCCCCTCGCCGCCCGCTCCTAGATCCGGACTCCTCGCTCTCAGCACCCATCACGCCACCGTCTGTCGCGGGTCAAGAAGACGCTCGGTGGGTGGATTACCCACTTGAGCTGCTAGGCGAGGCAGGCCCCGACGGTGGTCGTTGTTGTGGCGGTGGGCGTGGACATGGCCACACCTCCATGTTGCAACGACATAGAATCACAAAAACAGGCTTTCGTACGTAATTGTCGCTATCTTATTCATTCGGCCAATGCAAACAAAATGGGTACCAAATACGACAAAAAATAAAATAAAACATTTCTATGCCCACAGCGGGGATCAGCTGCTCCCGCATCTTGTCCCTGTTGTATCTTCCACACCCGGAGCTCGTCGTCCCCAAAGGCGGTGACACATAGGGAGTCGTGGGACTCAAACCATGCGTAGTCGAAGAGCGCATCAGAGCGGAGGTCATGACTACATAGGGATCAGAGTTGTGGATGTGTGATAATACCCACTTAGAATCTAAAGGACAAGGAATGGTGGTGATTGGAAAATGTATCTTCCTATGAATTATGAAATCTATTTCAGTTCACATTTTCATGGAGTGTTTTCGTTTGAACTTTGATATCTAATGGCAGTTCTAGTTATAGAGACCAAACTAACTACCTAGTTAATGAACTAGTACCTTTTTATGTTACCTATTTGCTTAGTGCAATTTAGAAAATGACACAATCATATTTGATACCCATAAAAACAAATTTAATATCAATGTAAACATATGGTCCATATATATCAACTACTAAACTAATAGTAGATGGTCCATGTACCCAAATAATATCAAAATGAACATATGATCCATATACCAAGTAACCAACAAGGAAATAAGTGACAAATAACGAAATGCAAGAAACTAATAGTCCTTTCCCAAATAGGAGTAGTATGTGGTATAAAATAAAATCATCCAATATTGTTTTTAGATCAGTTATGGACTTGAAGTAGAATAAATCACAGCGCCCGGTAAACACATGTTTTCTAATTTAGATCAAATAAGCTCTATGGCATAAGAATGCAATATGAAATAAGCTTCCATAAATATTGAGTTTTTCCTGTATGGCAGTTATGATAGAGATGAGGAAGGACTATGGTGTTTCACTAAAAAATCTCCGTTGGAAAAAACAAATAAAAACATCAATGTAGTACTTTCTGGGTGTAGCAACAGTGCAACACCTATTCAGCCTCACAAGTCGACAGGGAGAGATCTTTTCGGATGTGGTAGTTGCAGTTTCAACGTGAGATAGATAGATGCAGGTCAGGCAACGATCAAATCAAAGTGGTACACTGGTGTAGCCTAACTACTTAGAACAAGGCAACCTACAAAGCATTGTCAATTTGTCCCGATCCAACAAACATCATTCTGATGAAGCAACATAACTGAAGGCATACTTTTTTGCAGACCCCAGTTGTCAGAGAGGAAATCTCCGGCCGGGTGGCGGAGTGCACCCGCCCTAAATCCTAAGATGAGGAGGGGCCTAAGCATTTTGCTTGTTGTGAGATTTGGGAATGAACACAAGAACACGCAAGAGTTTAGAGTGGTTCGGGCCGCCGGAGCGTAATACCCTACTCCACTGTGTGTTGTATTGCTCGTGAGCTTTAGTTGTGTCTTAGATGACTTGGGTCTGCATGAGACGTAGTGCACCCTCCCTTTTATAGTTCAAGGGGGGCATGTACAAGAATTCTGAGTCCCGACACATGGGCCTAGGGACAAATAGAAGGAAGGAAGGAAGGAAGGAACTACTGCTTGCAACGCCAGGGTGATCTCCGTGCGCCATAATATCCGTAGTGCACACAGTATTGATATCTTGTGGCAGCGTCCTCGGTAACGCGCGAGTCATGATGAGTGCAGCGCATGCGGCAACACAGGCGTACTGTTAGCCAATGGGAATAGACTAGCACGCTGCCTGCCAACTGAGTGGACATGACACATTAAATGCTGAACGGGCACATCGCCTGTCAGCGGGGTAGTCAGGCTGCGCGTCTTCTCCGCAATAAATACAGAGGCAGCACGGCCCAGAGGCCTTACGTCAGGCTCAACCCGTAGGCTCACGTCACGCACGGTGGGCCATTTGGTAGCATCGAGTCACCGTCTGGGCGGGGAGCAGAAGCGTTATGCGGATAGGTCCGCACCAAGCTGGGCCTGGACACATGTCGCCCTCGGACCCCTACCCGAGCAGGGCCTGGGTATTCTCTGCCCCAGAGTCCTAGGACCCGGCTATGGGTAGTCCAGACCCTACGCAGAGGGGTCCGGGACCCGTCCCGGAGGTCCGTTCTTCATGTACAGGGGTCCGGTGCTTCTCCCACAGTGGGTTCGGACCCACTGTGTGCATCTTGGAGTATGTCTCTCTCCCTGGCCATGTGGCGACCTTAGAGCCGTCCATGTGGCGGGGCAGAGAGTTGTTCGCCGCACAACTAGAGATTGCTGCACGGGCATAGCGTCTTCATACTGTAGCAAGGGGTACCCCTGTTTCAGGTTACCGACAGTGGCCCTCGGGCCCACCTCAGGAGAGGATGCGAGCCTCCAGGTGGGGCCAAAACTTGTATCTTGCGTAAGCACAATATGGCTAGTGACTGGGGTGCCTCCTTAGCGCGTGCCGTATTAACTCGGCGCGCACATGCTGCCAATCTGCCATCGGTCATACCGACTGTCGTGCCCGTCTTTGCGGCTGACTGGTGTGTGGCTCCCACGCATGACGGTTTTGTTGTGCTCACGGGGCGCCTTGTTGCCACCGCCTAGGTTAAAAATATCCTCCCACAGCGGCCCCGAGGCGACGCAGGATCGTGCGTGACGGTTCACTCCTTGCGCGGCGGTTTTGCCTTCTCCGCACATGGAAACCTGCGTCTCAGCTACATGACTTGCGGGCCTAGGCCCTGATGTCAGTGACTGAGTTGTCTGGGCGCTAGATGCACGTCGGGTGGATTTTCCCGGGGCACGAGCGGGGGAGTCCTTCTTTGAAAAAGACGTTCTCTCCGCGTGTAGCGGTTCCGCTTTCGCAATCTCTCTAACTGTCGCACCCTTTCGCCTCCGAGCCCTCTGCGCCCCTTTAGTTATCCACCGCCACGGTCGCCATGGCCACGCTGGTTCGCCCCGAGCGTTTCCAGATTGAGGAGGCGCTTGACACGGTGCGCCGCCTGCTCGGATGGAGCACGCTGGCGTTCGTCAGGAGGATCCGGGCCGGCACTACTCCCCTCGGTGATCTCGCCGCGGGGGAGTTTGTGCTCTTCGTCTCCTATCTCTTCTGTGGGTTGGCGCTGCCGATTTCGCCGTTCTTCTTGTTGCTGCTGGAGGAGTTCGGACTCCAACTCCAGCACCTCACGCCCCACTCCATCCTCCAGGTGGCCATCTTCATCCACTTCTGCGAGATGTTTGTGGGGGTGGCAGCCTACACTTCCCTCTTTCGCTAGTTCTTCGTGTTGGTGAGGTCTGGGAAGGGCAAGGACCACCTTGGAGCCCACTACTTCCAGACGAGGTCAGATCCGATCGTGGCCTACATCGCCACCCTTGGCGGCGCGAGGTGGGAGAACTGGCGCAATGACTGGGTGATCGCCAGCGCTGAGGCCAACGACCGTCTTGCTCTGCCGAGCGACGGACCAAGACTCGACCGGAAGCAGTGGAGGGCCAAACCGCCCCTCGCGCCGGAGTTCGAGCCCGTACTGGATAGGATCAAGGAACTAGCGGCCGGTGGTCTGACCTCGATGCACGTAGTTGGCGATTTCTTGAAGCATCGGGTTATGCCGCTGCAGGGGAGGTCGCGTCTGTGTTGCTGGTTCACCGGTCCCAATGACATTGGCAGGATCCAGCGCGGGCCGGGGACTGACCTATCCTAGGAGCAGCTAGAAATTTTGGTGAAGGGGATCACTGCTAAGACCTTTATTCTAGAAACTCTGATTCCTCCCCAGGACATTCCGCCGCTCTACGAGAATCCAGGGCTGCGGTCGACGATGCTGGCCCGGCTGCGGACCCTTGATGAGAGCGG
The DNA here is from genome assembly GCA_029449295.1 of Zea luxurians. Taxonomy (NCBI): domain Eukaryota; kingdom Viridiplantae; phylum Streptophyta; class Magnoliopsida; order Poales; family Poaceae; genus Zea; species Zea luxurians. Next base: position 44,540,635 of record JAOPSE010000005.1, on the reverse strand, counting down.
TGTGCCGATCTACCAAACCGGCGGCTAGGACCCCCACCAAGGGATCCATATTCCTGGTGTACCGGTCGGAGGTTCCCAGCCCGCCGATGTGGACTCCAGAGCTCCCCCCGCGGCCCCTAGCTCCTCGGACAAGGGCAAGGGACCTGCGAGCAGCTCTTCCGCTCCGGGTGCCACTAGGAGGCCGAGGGAGAGAGGCGACACCGACTGTGCCGCGCTGATGGGTTTTTTGTCTTGGATCTGCCCCTTGATTCAGACTCCCCCCAGAAGCATCAGAAGACAGCTGGCGGGACCAAGGGGCCTGACCCCCAGGCCCAGGGCACGTAGAGGGGCGTGAGCCCTCCACCACCACCACCTTCGGATCCACCGCCACCGCCACCACCACCACCATCGGGCGCACCGCCGCAGGGGTAGAGGCAGCAACAACAGCAGGGGCGGCAGCAGCAGCAGCAACAACAGCGGGCGTCCCACTTCCAGGGCCACTAGAAGGTCCAGGGCCCCAAGTAAGTTTAGCCCCATCCTGGTTCTTGTGAATGTAGCTTTTATGTCGATAGGTCTTGACCTGTCCTTTGCCCGCCAGGGCCCCCTCCCCCTCTGTTTCCAACGACGCTCCTCCACCGCCGGAGACCATGCCCGCCGGCGGGTCTGGCTCCCAGCAGCAGACATCTGCTGGGAGTGTCACCGGCGATCCACCAGTGGCTACCGCGACTTCAACGGCGTCGTTGTCAAGTACACCACCGACAGTGGCCGAGGAGGTTCCTGCTACGCCTGCCCCCACTATACGGGGTGACACGGGTGCTGAGGCGGCGGCGTCAGGCACCCAGGATCCGCCTATCACCGTCGAGGCAGCGCCATCGGGCTCCTAGGTTCCAGCTAGGGGTCCGGGTGTGGCAGCGCCGCTGACGGCTACTACAGACCCAATGGTGGCGATATTGTCGAATACACCACCGGTGGGAGACGCGGGGGGCGCGTCCAGCTCCATCCCACCGCCGACTTCGGAGGGGCCAGAGGTTATTCTTGGGCTGTTGCTCTGGTCCGACACCGAGCCAGAAGCAGCACCGACTCCCCTCCCTCGGGTACTATCCCGCGCTCATCAGGCTCTCTAGGAAACCGAGGCGGCGATCCTGCAGGAGTGGGAGGCGCTCGAGACCGAGCACCAGTGCCTCGGTGATTGGCGCACCAAGCTGGAGGAGCGCACTAAGGCCGTGTCCCGCCAATTCGCCTCGGAGCGGATTGAGCTTGAGCGAGAGCGTGAGGACTTCAAGGAGGACCTCTAGAAGGTGTTTGATCGGGAGCGGGAGGTGACCCAGAAGGAGAAAGGGCTGGCCAAGAAGGAGAAGCACTTGGACCAGAGGGAGGAGGTCATCACGACGTTCCATGAAAAGCTGAAAGCCTATAATGTGATGCTAGAGAAGCAGCGGGACGAGCAAACCGTGACTGTGGCAAAACTGCAAAAGCTGCAACAGGAGTTCAACGACAAGGCCAGCAGCACTGCTCTCGCCGAGGAGAACCTCAAGGCGAAGGATGCCTCCCTAGAGAAGCGGACGACTGATCTTGCCTGGCAGGAGAAGGACCTCGCCTTCAGGGAGGAGATGTGGTAAAGGCAGAACAAGTTGCTGGCCGAGTATGAGCTCGAGGCAGAGGAGAAAGAGAAGCAATTGGAGGAGAAAAAGCAGGCGCTGGAGGAGCGGGTCCGCCGATTTCAGACGGCGCAGGCAGCCTAGGCGACGCAGGCGGCCCTGGGCCCCCAGGCGGTGGAGGTGATGAAGAAGACGCTCGAAGACCTCCGGGCCGAGCAACGCGCCGGGGTCCAGTGCATCGCCGCCTGGGCCGGCGAGGCAAGCACGACACTACTGCCGTTGGGGGTGAGCCCCATCCCTTTATCAAAGCAGCCGGCGTCCATCTCCGACGCGCTCCCGGTACTGGTTCGGCCATCGACCACCTCCGACGCCTGGACCAGATCCTTGGCGCCTGCCTAGAGGCCGAGGGCAGTAGACTCTGCTGGTCGGTAATAGAGTACGTCCTGACGTGCTTCTGGAGCCACGACCCGGTCATCTCCTTGGATTCGGTGATCACAGGTCCGGTGGTCGATACCGAAGACGCCACCCGAGAGGGCGTACAGGATGTTGTGGATGTGGTGGCCGAGCGCTTCCAGCGGAATCCCGCTGACGATGAGTAGCCAGGCCTGCATAGAGAAAGCAAGGGTCCCGCTGGAGAGCGGGTTGTAATATATCTTGATTTTGTAAGATACTCTTTAAGTACCACTTATCAGGCAATATTACAACTTATCTGCACGCTACTTTTCCTTTGCTGCGTGCGTTGTTACCAACTTCTTCCCTGGTACTTGGCCCCCCTGGGATGTGGGCTCGACGTGTCGAGGCTGGATGCCAGTATTCTTAAGAAGGAATTGGTGACATGGCCCCCAAGAGGTGATCTCGACTGGCTATAGTTCCAAATACTAAGATACCCACCGCAGAGTGGTGGATCATGCAGGCTTAGGGTGTGGAACCAAGCTAAGCGGCTGCGCAGCTCCGTACCACCCCAGGAGGTCAGTACCCATTCTCTAGAATTGGCCCCTAGGCTGTCGGGCCTGGCTACTCAAAGCGGATGTTGCAGTACCAGCCAGGGAGCGAAACCGCATGGGTGGGTTAAATAATAATAATAACGGTTGTAAACTTATGTAGAATAAAACCATCAGAAAAACAAATCTGTGGGGCAAACCCCTTCCTTATAACTGGATATACATGAGCGTAGGCCAACAGATCGGGTTTTTTGAGGGCGGACCTCACTGGGCTGGCATACATATATGCGCTACCTAGTTACAAGGAAGAAAATCGAATCCCCCAGCTCTGCTTTTACGGGAAAAACTTGCAGAGGTGCTCTATATTCCAAGGATTGGGAAGAGGTACTCCGTCAGCTGTGGCGAGGCGGACGCACCCGGGGTGGCATATTTCCGTCACCTTGAAGGGTCCTTCCCAGCCGGGGGAGAGTTTGTGGAGCCCTTCTCGGTTCAGTACTCGCCTTAGGACCAGGTCCCCGACCTCGAGCTTCCTACTATGCACGAACCATTGGTGGTACCGCCTGAGCGCCTGGTTGTACCGTGCATTTCGGATTGCTGCTCGCCACCTGTGCCTGTTGACGAAGTCCACATCCTCACGCCGTAGCTGTTCCTACGTAGATTCATCAAACGACTGTACCTGTGGGGAGCCCATAATGATTTCCGGGGGAAGGCAGGCTTCGGCCCCGTAGACCAGGAAGAATGGGGTCTCCCCAGTAGCTCAGCTGGGTGTGGTCCGGTTCCCCCACAGCACGGATGGCAGCTCACTGACCCAATTCGCACCATGCTTCTTCAAGCAGTCATAGGTGCGCGTCTTGAGTCCCCTGAGGATCTTTGGATTTGCCCTCTCCACCTGGCCGTTGGTCCTAGGATGAGCCATGGATGCAAAGCAGAGCTGGGTGCTGATGCCCTTGCAATACTCCTAGAATATCCGACTTGTAAACTGGGTCCTGTTGTCCGTAATGATACGACTTGGAACCCCAAATCTACAGACGATCGACTTGAGGAAGGCGACAGCAGCACCCTGAGTGATGCTGACCACAGGGGTGGCCTCTGGCCACTTGGTGAACTTGTCGATGGCGACAAAGAGGTACCGGTACCCGCTGACAGCCCTAGGAAACGTACCCAAGATATCCACCCCCCATACGGTGAATGTCCAGGAGGGCGGAATCATTTGCAGAGCCTGAGCCAGTGTGTGTATCTGCTTTGCATGGAACTGGCATGCTTCACAGGACTTTACCAGCTAGGCCGCATCCTGGAGGGCGGTTGGCAAGTAAAAGCCATGCCGGAAGGCCTTACCGACCAGTGTGCGGGATAAAGAATGACTTCCACACTCCCCTCCATGGATCTCCGTGAGCAACTCATGACCCTCCTCCTGGGTGATGCACCGCATGAGAATGTCGTTGGCGCCACGGCGGTAGAGATCCCCTTCCACCACCGTGTATCATTTAGCCAACCGCACTATGCGCTCTGCGGAGACATGGTCTTCAGGAAGGATATTTTCCTTCAGGTAGTCTTGGATCTCGGAGATCCATGCATTGGGACCACTCTAAGCTATCGGCTGCGGCGCTAAGGGGTCAGTGGAGTCCCCAGAGCACACACAACCTTCGGTGGGTTCTAGGACGCCACCGGGACCGTCGGCTTCGAGGTGCTAGTCTCGCCCCCTTCGCCTAGTTCGGCAGGCTAGGCGGTGGGTCTCAGCAACCGTCTTTCGAAGATGCCCTCGGGCACAGGTGCCTGAGTTGATGCCCTCTGGGAGAGGTCATCTGCCGTTGAATTGTCGGCCCGGGGGACATGTTGCAGTTACAAGGCCATGAAGTCCTTCTCCAGTTTCCTTACATGGAGGAGGTAAGCTGCGAGTCTGGGCTCATTGCAGCTACACTCCCCGCGGACCTGCTTGATGATTAGCTAAGAGTCCCCCTTCACGAGCAGCCGGCGGATCCCCAGGGATAGGGCCATAGATAAGCCGAAGATCAGCGCCTCATACTCTGCCATGTTGTTGGTGGCCTTGAACTCGAGGCGTACCACATAGTTCACCTGATCTCCGCCCAGGTCGACGAGGACCACTCCCGCGCCAGCACTCTGCTGGCGGGCGGATCCATCGAAGAAGAGCGTCCAGTGGGGCTCGGTGAAGACCGGACCCCTGCGCTCCGTAGGTGTGGGGCCTAGATTGGGGTCCGGGCCCCTAGGGGCGCTCAGGGGTGGAGTCCACTCCACGATGAAGTTGGCCAGGACCTGACTTTTGATGGCGTGGTGGGGCTAGAAGTCCAACTGGAACTCAGCGAGCTCCGCTGCCCACTTGGTGATGTTGCCAGTGGCGTTAGAGTTGTGGAGGATGGCCCTTAATGGGAAGGAGGTCACCACCACAACTCTGTGTGCCTAGAAATAGTGGCGCAACTTCCTGGACGCAACCAGCACAGCATAGAGGAGTTTGTGTGTCTCAAGGTACCTGGCCTTCGCTTCATGGAGGAATTCGCTGACATAGTAGACCGACTTCTAGACGGTCTGGGCCCCTGTAGCTGGTTCTAAGCTTTCAGGTCCTTGGCCTTCTTGTGTCGCCCTTTCAGCGACTAGCACCATGCTCACCGCCTCTGCAGCCACCACAATGTACAGATACAGTGGCTCCCCTGGCTCCGGAGCAACCAGGATCGGCAAGGATGCTAGGTGCTGCTTCAACTCTTGGAAGACTTGTTCCGCCTCTTCGGTCCAAGTAAATGGGCCGGATTTCCGTGGGAGCTTGAAGAAGGGCATTGCCCTTTCGGCCAGCCTCGAAATGAAGCGGCTAAGGGCAGCTAATGATCCCGCAAGCTTTTGGACGTCCTTGATACGGGTGGGAGGCCCCATTACCTCAATAGCCTTGATCTTCTCCGGGTTAGCTTCAATGCCCCGGTATGAAACCAGGAACCCCAACAGCTTTCCTGTGGAGACACCGAAGACACACTTCTCCGGGTTTAGCTTGGTGCGGGTTGCCCGCAGCTTACCAAAAGTCAGGGTCAGGTCTTCTACTAGAGTCGACCCCTTCCTAGTCTTGACCATGATGTCATCGACATAGATCTCCACCTTATCCCGAATCAGGTCCCCGAAGGTCTTACCATTGCCCGAACAAATGTTGGCAAGACGTTTTTTAGACCGTAGGGCATTACAACATAACAGTACAGTCCATCCACAGTTACAAAAGCGGTATGCTTCCTATCCTCCCTAGACATCCAGATTTGATGGAAACCGGAGTAGGCATCCAAGAAGGACAAAAGGTCGCACCCCGAGGTAGAGTCCACAATCTGATCTATACGTGGCAGTGGATACGGGTCTTTGGGACATGCCTTATTCAGGCTGGTGTAGTCGATGCACATCCGAAGCTTCCCGTTTGCCTTTGGCACGATGACTGGGTTGGCCAGCCACACGGGGTGATGAACCTCTTCGATGAAGCCGGCGTGCAACAGCTTCTGAACCTCCTCACCAATGAAGTCCTGCTGCTCCACGGACTGTCTTCGAGGCTTCTGGCTCACCGGCTTGGCGTCCGGGTAGATCTTCAGATGGTGCTCAATCACCTCCCTAGGGATCCCAGGCATCTGCGATGGCTCCCAAGCGAACACGTCGGCATTTGCCTGGAGGAAGGCGACGAGCGCGAGTTCCTATTTTTCTCCCAGACTTCCCGCGATGCGGGTGGTCTAGGAGGGGTCCGCGTCGACCTGGATGGTCTTCGTGAGTCTGCCGTCTGCTCCGGACGGTTGTACCTTCAGCGCCTTGGAGGACGCTTTGGCACCGGAGGCCGAGGGACTTCTCCCTCCATCACCCGGTCGAGCGATCTCGGTCGCTAGAGCGTGTTGCTTTTCGACGGTCGCTAGCGCGGCGGTGTGGTCGCCCCGCATGGTGAGGACCCCTGCGGGGGATGGCATCTTGAGGACCAAATACCCGTAATGGGCAATGGCCATGAACCGGTACAGGGCCGGCCTGCCAATGGTGGCATTAAAGGGGAGGCTGACCTCCGCGACATCGAACTGGACGTTCTCCGTGCGGAAATTTTCCTCCGTTCCGAATGTAACCGGGAGCGTGATGCTCCCGAGAGGATACACGGGTTGTGGGCCCACCCTGGAGAATGGGCGAGAGGGCCCCAGCCGAGATCCCGAGATCTGCAGCTGCCTGAATGCCGCATGGCTGATGACATTGAGGCCGGCCCCTCCGTCGATCAGCACATGGTACAGCCGCATGTTGGCGACGACATGGGCGGTGATGAGCGGTAGTACGCCAGCCCCGCCATGTTGTTGGGGCAGTCGGACGCCCCGAAGGAGATGGTGGTGCTCCTCCACCGTTGGTGCGGAGCAGCCTTGGGGACCCCTGGGACCGCCAAAAGAACCTCCCGTCGCAGGGACTTGACGTTCCTGCGGGAGGTGAGTTCCCAGCTCCCACCGTACATTACGTATAGCTTCTTACGACGGTTGTTGTCGTCGCCGGAGTCAGAGTCTCCGGTGAAGACGTCCTTGAGGTCCCCCTCGGGCGACTGGTACCCGAGGTCTCGTTCCCCCACGGCCACGGCTTCTTCGTCGACCCTCTCCTTGCTGGTCCGACGACGGGGGTGGCGAGCCATCCTTAGAGGACTGCTCACGTCGCTCGCTGATGCGCTTCACGAGTTTGATAATCTCGTGGCAGTCAGTGGCACTGTGGCGGCCATTGGGGTGCACTGGACATGTGCCACTACTGCCTCCCTAGGGCCGTGGGCGCTTGTTGCGCTCACCCTGGCCCCCGGTCACGGCAGCGGCTACCGCAGCAGCAACATGCGGCTTCTCGTGACCGCGGTTCTTGTTCTTCTTTTTCTTCTTGCCGCCGCCCTGGGCGACAGCACCCGAGCAGCCCATCTGGGTAACCCCGGTCTGTGGCGCCGAGTGCCAAGCACGGCCCTCGGTGGCTCTGGCGCATTTGTTGGCCAGAGTGAAGAGCATGGTGACGTTGTCCACATCATGCGTGGCCAACTTCTCCAGCATCTTTTCATCACATACCCCCTAACGGAAAGCAGTGATGATGGAAGCATCTGAGATACGAGGGATTGTCCCGCGTACCTTGGTGAAGCAGGAAATGAACGTTCAGAGGGTCTCCCTGGGTTCTTGCCTTACTGCATGGAGGTGTGCCTCCACACCATGCTACTAGTAAGCACTGGTGAAGCTCGCCACGAACCGCACGCAGAGCTCTTCCCAAGAGTAGATGGATCCTAGGGCTAGGTTCATGAGCCAAGTTCGGGCTGGCCTAGACAGAGCTACATGGAAGTAAGTTGCTATCACGGTGGTGTCTCCACCTGCTATCGTAATGGCAGTGATGTAGACCTACAGGAATTCCAACGGGTTTGTCGTACCGTCGTACTTCTCTGGCAGGTGTGGCTGGAACTTGGATGGCCATGTCGCCGCGTGGAGATGGTCCGCTAGAGCGACGCAGCCCACACCAGCCAACGGGATACCCGTCTGGGATCGGGCACCCCCTGGGGCCTGCGGTGCGACCGCAGCAAAATCTTGCTCGAGGTTGCGACCCTCGAGGTTTTGGTGGCGCTCTTGCGCCCTCTCCAGTGAGATACGGGCATCCTCGCCCGCACGCCTGCGGTTGAGCTCGTCCCGCAGGTCTTTAGGCCTCTCCAGAGAGGCTTGAGCGTCTTCTACCGCTCGTCTGCGATTGAGCTCCGCCCGTAGATCTTCGATCAGTGCAGCCCCCACCGAGGGTGAATGCACCGAGGCTGATGCCCCGTGCTGGCGCTGGGATGATCGAGGCCTGGGCTTAGTCAAGCCAGAGTGCGCCATGCCAAGGAGGCGATCCACGTTGTCGCGCCACTGTTTCATAGCCCCTGGCGAGGCCGTGGGGCTTGGTGGGTGGCGCAACAACTCCCTGGCTGCAGAAAGCGCCCTGGAGGGAGCAACCCTCGATAGAGTTTGGGACGCCTGTGTAGGCGTGTGCTGCCGTGCGGGGTGCACAGCTGCTGCCCTAGGTGCTGGGCGGCTGGAGCTCAGCGGCGCAGAAGATGCGGCCTCCTCCTCCATGAGGAAGTCCCCCAAGATCACGTTGCGGTGCTCGACGATATGGACCATGACCCGAGCGGGAAAACAAGCAAAAACCTAATGGCATGGCCCCTACATGGCGTGCCAAATGTGGGAGAGGAAATCTCCAGTCGGGTGGCGGAGTGCACCCGCCCTAAATCCTAAGATGAGGAGGGGCCTAAGTGTTTTGCTTGTTGTGAGATTTGGGAATGAACACAAGAACACACAAGAGTTTAGAGTGGTTCGGGCCACCGAAGCATAATACCCTACTCCACTGTGTGTTGTATTGCTCATGAGCTTGAGTTGTGTCTTGGATGACTTGGGTCTGCATGAGATGTAGTGCGCCCTCCCTTTTATAGTTCAAGGGGGCGCACGTACAAGAATTCTGAGTCCCGACACGTGGGCCTAGGGACAAATGGAAGGAAGGAAGGAACTACTGCTTGCAACGCCAGGGTGGTCTCCGTGCGCCATAATATCCATAGTGCACACAGTATTGATATCTTGTGGCAGCGTCCTCGGTAACGCGCGAGTCATGATGAGTGCAGCGCATGCGGCAACACATGTGTACTGTTAGCCAACGGGAATAGACTGGCACGCCGCATGCAGGATGGCCAGGGCGCTGCCTGCCAACTGAGTGGACAGGACACATTAAATGCTGAAGGGGCACATCGCCTGTCAGCAGGGTAGTCAGGCGGCGCGTCTTCTCCACAATAAATGCAGAGGCAGCGCGGCCTAGAGGCCTTATGTCAGGCTCAGCCCGCAGGCTCACGTCACGCACGGTGGGCCATTTGGCAGCATCGGGTCACCGCCTGGGCGGGGAGCAGAAGCGTTATGCGGACAGGTCCGCACCAAGCTAGGCCTGGACACATGTCGCCCCTGGACCCCTGCTCGAGCAGGGCTTGGGTATTCTCTGCCCCAGAGTCCTGGGACCCGGTTGTGGGTAGTCCAGACCCTACGCAAAGGGGTCCGGGACCCGTCCCGAAGGTCCGTTCTTCATGTACAGGGGTCCGATGCTTCCCCCACAGTGGGTTCAGACCCACTGTGTGCATCTTGGAGTACGTCTCTCTCCCTGGCCACGTGGCGACCTCAGAGCCGTCCATGTGGCGGGGCAGAGAGTTGTTCGCCGCACAACTAGAGATCGCTGCACGACATAGCGTCTTCATACTGTAGCAAGGGGTACCCCTGTTTCAGGGTACCGACACCAGTTTAGACAGGCAATAAAGAAAGAATAAGGGATTACGATGTGCAAGCAAACAGAGTGAGCCAAGTGGACACTATGAGTATGGCACTGATAGTAGTATAGTACAGTATTACTTCTAATAGATTGATTTTCTTGGAAGCTTCATTAAGGCACTGGTATTGCTGATTAGTTCATTTGCATGCTACAGATTGCTTATTCAGATTTTTGGTTTCAATGGTAAAAAAATTCTATAAACAACACTAGTTTTGTGGATTGGTGGGTCTTCTTTTTAACTATGATATTGTCCCCACTCTATAAGTATGATTCCTAAATATGCGACTGTCACAACTTCCATAGTACGAAACTGTGTTGTTGTTGTTCATCAAAGAAATGACACCAAGCAGGAGTAACATTGCCTCATTTTAAGTAAATGTTTTGATAATATCTAAGCTTAAAAATAACAGATATATGTACCATACCCAAGATAAATACCGATATAACAAAACACACAATAAAGTTTATCAAGATCTACACAGATGCAGTTCTCTCAATTGTTAATTGAGGGACACATGAGACTTGGTAAATGATATTAGACCAATTCAATATGTCTTCCTCTTCCATGGCAATGTGCTTCTCTCCTTACAACTTGTACCTTAAGTCTCCATGTCCATGATTTCATATTACAGAACTACATAAGCATACTACATATTTTGGTGAAGTATAAACCACCAAGGAGATACTATACGACAACACTCTCCAACTCTGATGCCAAAGCAAAGTAGATGTGAATCGGACGATGAGTTTGCATTAATAAATCCTACCGAGCCACATCAATTAGACGACACATTCCAGACCAAGTGTGCAGGCACATAAATCACTAAAGAATCGCATCACAATCACCCATTCTGATATGCATGTATGAAATTTGTAGCACAAGCAAGGAGGGATCGGGTACACGAATGAACCAACTCACCAGATTTCTTTTCTCGGCGAAGTAATCCGTCTCGGGTTTTGGATAGGGCGACGGGCCCCACCCATGAGTTGTTGGATCCATGACCGCCATATCCATCGCCTCCAGCTAGACCGAATCAGTGGTGGCCGCCTGTGGAGACGTGTGTTTCTTACCTGGGAAGGGGATTGGGGATCGAAGGAAACAGAGTAGGGGGAACGAAATCAGACATGCGTCCACGAGCGGAAATCAATCATATAATTCTTCTAATGCACCTTGGAGCAGTTGGTCGTGGCGTACTGCCCTATCTCCATGGTCGAGCGGTGTCAAGCGCTGTGGGCATTGGTCTCACAGAGTGAGGGGTGGGGCCATGGGGGGCGGTTGGGAGGGCGGGGAGAGGATCATAAGACTGGGGCAAGGCAGAGGCAGTGGAGGGGGGTCGTGCTCGTCGCTGTCGCTGTCGGCTATCATAGTCGAGAGAATGGCTTGGGGAGGGGATGGAGGTGGAGGATGCGAGGGGACGTCGGGGCGGAGGCGCTGAGGTGAGAGCATCAACGAACTGCGCCCCGCGGAGGTGTGGAGGTGGGGTCGGGTAGAACTGCGATGGGCACGGCGGCGGGATGAGCGGCCATTACGCGGTGAGCGGGCGCGATTTGGGGCTGGGTGTCGCGGGGGAGGAGGCAGGCAGGGGCACGGTGAAGCATTGTGGATACCCACATTGGGTTCTTATAGAGTAGTAGAGATTCATCAGTTTAAACTTTATAAAATCCACATAAACAAATTACCCATACACTCATAACCTCCACTAATTGCACCAAAAATTATACTTAGACTTAACACGTCATCAAAACTAACAGTTTAGATAATAATCACTCTCGCTTACTCAAATCAAATGGATAATATTATTTAGATAATCCCTCCCCGCAACCTAGCCTCTGCCTCTGCCTCACTTGTGGCGCCGTCACCACCATTAACCCTTATCCTCGTGTCGTCATCGTCCTCAACCACTCTCGTATCCTCCGCTAGATCGTAGCATTAGCACGAGCTATATGCTATTAGTAGTAGAGATAGAGATAGAGATTAATAGGCGGGGTCGTGGGAGGAGGTGGATGGATGATGGGTGAATCAAATAATATTGTCTATTCAATTCGAGTGAGTAGGTGAGAGACGTTATCCAGCGATCTAAACTGTTGGTTTTAATGATATGTTTAGTCTAAGTGTAATTTGCTTGATAGATTTAGTGAAGTTTATAGACGTGCAAGTGATTTGGTTGGGACATCTATGGTAAATCCTACGTTGTTCACACAGAGAGCAGCCATATAGCGGCATAGGTAAAGCTTTAAATTGCGAGACACGCATCTTCCTTCCCTTCCCTGCGACCCTTCCCTGCCAACTACCGTGCGGAGCCGTGGGTGGATGCATGCATCATGCATGTGTGTGGGAGTTCCAGGAATGGCTGCCTGCCTGCCCATGCACGCCCACGACGCACAGCGTGGCTGCCCATGCACTGCACCACGGCGATCTCGATCCAGGTCTCTGTCTCTCTGTATAAGTACGGACCTCGCGCGCACCAGCCTGCTCACTACTCAGCACTCGGCAGTCCCAGCTCATCCCCGTCCCTGCCCGTCTCCCCGGCCGGCCACTCGACCAGAAGCACGCGAGCGAGCGGAGACCGATCGAGGCCGACGGCCATGGGCAAGCAGGCGACGGCGCTGGCGCTGCTGTGCGCCGTCCTGCTGGCGGCGACGGCGGACGACGCGGCGGCGGCGGCGTCGTGCAACCCGTCGGCGCTGAGCGCGTGCGCTCCCGCGTTGTTCGGCAGGGCGGTCACGCTGGGGTGCTGCGCGTCGCTGCGCGCGCAGCAGCCGTGCCTCTGCCAGTACAAGCGCGACCCCGCGTACCGCGCCTACGTCAACGGCCCCGCCGCGCAGCGCTTCATCCGCGCCTGCGGCCTCCCCGAGATGAAGTGCTGATCGACCGAGAGCCTGCGCTCCGCCGGCCGCTGGAGATGTAGTATGCGGCTACGTATATGTACTACTACGAGTCCACGCCTCCACGGCGGATCCGTGGACATACATACGTGCGTCTAAATAAAAACGCGATAGCGGCGAGTTCGTCGTGCTCCGGCAAATCGTGGTCATCTACGTACCTTGTTCAGCAGGAGTAATTAGGCTGTGCATGGCGCCGGTGGATTCGGCTGTTCCCGTGAATCGTGATGCTCTTCAGCTGTTTCGTACGAATAAGAATAAAATCATGTTGGCGAACCGTGTGCGTGTCTAATCTTTTTTTTGACAAGAGGGTCACTCCATTTCTATTATATCATAACAAAAATACAGAAGTTTTTTCTCATACACATATGGCAAACAACGATAGCACCTGGTCTGATCAGAGAATCTGATTCAGATTACATAACCAAACCGTGCAAAATGATAGGAGGAGACAAGGGATAGTTTTCCACAGGATATATGGTTTATAACAGGTAGTACAAGGAAGCGACATGCAACAAAGTTCGATGACCACAAAAGATATCTAAAGACTGTATTTAGATAAAAAAACAGACGCTTCACAACCGCCAGTATTCTGAAACGAAGCATATATAAAGTGTGTTTAGGTAGTGTTTGGTTCGGTGTCAACGAGGGATGGAACAGGATCAACCCTGGGCTGATCCCGTCCCTTATTTTTTGAGGGATGACCTCATCCACTATTTTTGAAGAATATTTCTTGACCCTGACTCTTGACCTCCAAACCAAACGCGGCTTAAGCTAGTTAAAATGATCTCATCTCATCCCTCTTCATCCTTCCTCGTCCCTCCATCCAAACACACCCTTAGTCTTCCATCGCATCACCAGGACCCATGATCTGTCTCCCCATTCCAGAACTTGCAGCCCTCACCAGAAGTCTTGCTCCCTCCTGAAGAAGATCCTGTAGTTCTTTTTTGCTAAGTCCTGCCCAAGACGAGATCAAAGCATCAATGTGACAAATAATCTCATTAGGGGATTTAATCAGAATCTCATCAAAACACATTTTATTTCTGGCTTTCCAGATCGCTAGCAGATAGCAGATATTAGCAGAACATGCGTGATTTTATCGATCCTAAGATGACAATAAAGCCACACAGAACATTGATCAATATTTCTAGGAATATAATTCGTGTTAAGGCATTTCACAACCACACCCCATATAACCTTAGCAACCGAGCACCTAAAGAAAGGTGATCAATAGTTTTATTCTGTGAACAAAAACTGCAAGTTTGGTCACCTTTCCACTTCCTTTTAATCATGTTATCTTTGGTTAAAAGGGCTTTATTTTCAAGTAACCACATGAAAATTTTAATTTTGGGGGGATTTTGGCTTTCCAGATATGTTGCATGTTAGGGCCAAAGATATTGTTTGATAAACTGTTATACATTGATTTAACAGTAAATGTTTTTTTCTCTCCCCATTTCCACTGAATAGTGTCAGGAAGGTCTTGAAACTCGAAGTTCTCGCAGTCACCGCAAAGTCGCAAAGTGATATCCATCAAAGCTCATTTTCATTATTTAGCCATCTTCTGAAGGACAATTGCTAATTTTTTTCTCTTGCATCTTTAACTAGAATAAACTTATCATCACAAATCTCATATAATTCGGGATTAATTGTACATAAAGGCCTCTCATTTACCCAGATGTCTAGCTAGAATTTGGACTTATCTCCACACTTAGTTGTGATTTGTCTAGCTTTTAGGTAGAAAGCTCTGATTTTCATCAAGTCTTTCCATACAGGGGAGTCAGAGTTTCTTACTTTGATATTGTATGTCTTTTCCATGGAAGTATTTCTTGACAATTGTCTTTTGCCAAAGACTCGGTTCATTGTCAATCTTCCACCACCATTTACAAAGAAGGCTTATGTTTAAAGCTTCTAGGTTTTTAATACCCAAACCTCCATTTGTCTTTGTGTGACAAACTTTGTTCCACTTTACCAAGTGATACTTTTTTTTGTCTCCACCACCTTGCCAGAGAAATCTTCTTCTTTTGGCATCTAGCTTTTTAATAGTGGTTTTTGGAAGAAGATACATGGACATATGATAAATAGGTGAATTAGTCAAGCAAGCATCAATAAGGGTAAGTCTCCCGGCCATGGATAGGCAATTTCCTTTACATGTTTCAAGTCTCTTATCAAATTTTTCATCAAGCCCATTCCAGTCTGCAATGCGAAGTCTACTAGGGCTCCCAGGGACACCTAAATATTTCATCAATAAGGTACCAATCTAGCATTTGAAAAGATCAGCAAAATTCGTTGTTGTTTCCTCATCACCATTTATTACAAAAATCTCACTCTTGAGAAAGTTTATTTTCAAACCAGACATCAGCTCATACATATACATGAGCAATTTCAGATTTCTAGCTTTTTCAAAGTCACCTCCAATATAAATGATAGTGTCATCAGCATATTGTAAAATTATGAGACCATTAGGGATAATGTGACTGCATAAACCAATAAGAACCTTATTCTCTTGTGCCTTAATAAGGATTCTTGCCAAACTGTCAGCAACAAAATTAAAGAGAATAGGTGAGAGAGGGTCACCCTGTCTCATTCCCTTATTACTTTTAATATAATTACCAACTTTGTCATTGATCTTAACTCTGACAGTGCCATCACTGACAACTTTCTCCATCCAATTCATCCATTTTTCATAGAAACATCTTTTCTCTAAACAGTTCCAATTGACTTTATCATGAGCTTTCTCAAAATCTAGTTTTAGAAAGATCCCTGTTTCATTTTTCCTCTTAGTTGGCCTTTGTACTTCTGAAGTTCTAATTACCATCGTGAAGGGAGAGGCGCACGTGGTAGGGAGGCACATGGCCCACGGCATGGTGAAAAACAAGGACAGTGTGTGCAGACATGCTGCTCACTACAGCAATCCAAAGCATCCCCGTCAGCTACATTAATTCCCGTCGGCCAGCGAACGTAGCCGACGGGGATTAAGTAATTCCCGTCGGCCCGCGCATAGGCCAACGGCGATTAAGAAACTCCCGTCGGCTACGCCGCCAGGCCGACGGGAGTTATTCGAAATAATCAATGCTGGGCCCCTTTCTTCTTCCTTTCTATTTCTCTACGCCCGTGCCGCCGTGCTGCCCTGCCCACGCCCCGCGCCCGCCCGCACACCGCCGGTGCTGCCCGCCGCCCCACGCGCCGGTGCGCCCACTCCCCGCGCCGCCAGCACGCCGCCCGCACGCCGCCGGTGCGCCCGCTCCCCGCGCCGCCGTGCTGCCCGCCGCCCTCGCGCCGTCGGCCGCCGCGTCCACGCCGCGCCCATGGCCGTCGCCCCCGCCCGGGCGCCCGACGACCGCCGCCGAACGCTGACGCGCAACGCCGTCGCCCGTCCAACGCCGTCACCCGCCGCCGTCCACGGTAGCCGCGGCTTCCCCACATCGACGTCGTCCATTAGCGTCGTCCACCGACGTCGTCCACCACCGTCATTCGCGTAAAGCGAGCGAGGTATATTATATATATTATTTTATTTTTGTCGGTTTTTTGTGGCCGACGGAAGTTAACTGTTATCTGATTAAATTTTGTTTAAATCTGTTAATTAACAGTGTTAGTAGTCTTCATATTTTTAATTTTATGTTGCAAATATAAAATGTGTTGTTTAATGTTATTAGTTAATGAATTGGATGATTAATGTGATGTGTTATACAAATAGTAGTTATTTCAAATATTATTATTTAATGAATTTGATGTTATGCAAGTAGTAATCATGTTAATGTGATTAAGTTATGTTATGTATATATATAGTTTAACTACTTATCTATAGATGTATGTGTGACGTTTAGAAACATGAATGTCTCACACACGCAATTCTTATTCGTACACACAGCCGCAATAATGGGTGATAGACGTGATTGGATGTATGAAGGTTTCAAGAAGGGTGGGTGTCACACAAGTGAATGGTTTGCCAAGACGCAGATGTTTCTGGACCATGCAGCTGCTTTGTCACAAATAGATAATATTAGGTGTCCATGCAATAAATGTAGAAATATGATGAGCCACACCAAGAGGCAGATCACACTACACCTGTGCTCGCATGGTTTTGTGCCAGGCTATAAGGTCTGGTATCTCCACGGGGAGTCACGCCTTGAACAAGCTGCAGAAGTAGAAGTTGATGACGGTGAAGATGATGTTGATAGGATGGACCAGATGCTTGAGGATCTGCAGCTTGAACTGGCACCAGATCATCATGATTCACCTACACCGGAGGTTTAGAAGTTCTTCGACCTACTTAAAGCGTCAGAAGAGCCTCTTCACGGGCACACTGACGTGACCGTACTCGAATTCGTGACCCGGCTGATGTCAATCAAGTCCAAGTTTGCATTCCCAATTAATTGTTACAAGGAGCTTGTGGATTTGATTAGCGAGGTTCTTCCTACGGGTCACAAGATGCCCAAAGACATGTACCAGTCCAAGAAATTGCTTGAAGGTCTTGGTATGGAGTATAAGAAGATTGATGTTTGCCAAGACAACTGTATGCTTTTTTGGAAGGAACATGGCAGAGAACAGAAATGCTTATAATGTGGGAAGTCGAGGTACGTGGAGCTTGTAAATAAAGATGGGGAGAAGGTGGTGACAAAGGTTGCACATAAACAGCTTCGGTACATGCCTCTCACTCCTAGAGTGAAACGTTTGTTTCTCTCGAGGAAGACCGCTATGCACATGAGGTGGCATAAAGATTGTACGGACAGACAAGATGGGTTAATGGTGCACCCGTCAGATGGTGATGCATGGAAGGCTCTTGACAAATTTGATCCAGATTTTGCCAACGATGCAAGAAACGTTCGTATCGGCTTGGCAACTGATGGTTTCACGCCGTTCAATATGACCGCTGCGTCGTATTCATGTTGGCCTGTCATTGCCATACCGTACAACCTTCCACCTGCTCTTTGCATGAAATAAGAGTTTATGTTCCTATGTCTTGTTATACCTGGGCCTGAGCATCCTGGCGTACGCCTCAATGTGATGCTTCAACCACTGATTGAAGAGTTAAAGAAGCTATGGCAAGGTGTGGAAGCCTATGACTGCTTCAAGAAGCAGAAATTCAATCTTCGTGTTGCATATCTGTTCTCGGTTCATGATTTTATGGCGTATGGTATTTTCTCTGGATGGAGCGTGCATGGTAGATTGATGTGTCCTTATTGTGCTAAAGATACAGATTGTTTTCGTCTTAGTGTGAGTGGCAAGATATGTTACTTTGATTGCTATAGATGTTTTCTACCCTTCAATCACCCCTTCAGAAGGCAGAGAAAGGAATTTAGGAAGGGCACCATCGTCACGAAGGGACCGCCCAAGCGACGTAGTGGGATAGAAATTACAGAAGAGCATATGAAACTTGTCCTAGACGAGAGTGGGAAAAGGTATCAAGGTTTTGGTGAGGACCATAACTGGACTCACATATGTGGCTTGTGGGAGCTTCCTTATGCTAAGTCATTGATTTTGATGCACAACATCGACGTCATGCATCAAGAGAGTAACTTTTGCCAAGCCCTCATAAATACATGCACGGATTTCCCTGATAAAATGAAAGACAATGACAAGGCACGCATGGACTTAGCAGTGATATGTGATCGTCCAACCCAAGTACTTAGAGAAAACGGAGGCAAACCAAAAGCTGACTATTGTCTGAAATCTAAGCAACGGAAAGAAGTGATGAAGTGGATGAAGGATATTAAATTCCCCGATGGTTATGCCGCTGGTTTTAGAAGATCTGTGAACTTGAAGACAATGAAGATGAATGGACTGAAGAGCCATGACTTCCACATAATTATGGAGAGGCTCATGCCTGTAATGTTTCGTGGGTACATTTCCAAAGATGTGTGGAAAACGTTAGCTGAAGTTAGCTATTTCTACAGACAGTTGTGTGCTAAAGAAATCAGAAGAGATGTGATGGAACAGTTGGAGAAAGAGGCACCAGTGCTTTTGTGCAAATTGGAAAAATATTTCCACTGGGTTTCTTCAATCCTATGCAGCATCTCTTTATACATCTTCCATATGAGGCTAAGGTCGGTGGTCCTATTCAGTATAGGTGGATGTTTCATATAGAAAGAGCTTTAAAGAAGCTTAGAGCAATGGTGGGCAATAAGGCAAGAGTTGAAGGATGTATTGCGGAACAATTTAAACTTAAGGAGGTAGCACACTTCACAAGTTGTTACTTTGCAGAAGAACATAATGTATTTGCTCAAAAGAAAAGGTACCATGATGATGAACGAGAGATGCCTCCGTGTAGTGTTCTTTCGATTTTTCAGACAAACGGCAAAGTCGTTGGTCCACCCAAGGCATATCACCTCAGTATGGAAGAACGGAAGTCTGCTTTACTATACATGTTCACTAATATGCCTAAGGTGGAGAAATACTTTGTGTAGGACTTATTTTCTTAAACTGTTCATATGTGAATTAGTTTATGTTATCAAATATCTCATGTCATACAATAATATTTGACAGCGAGTTTGATGAACAAAACATGAGGTGTCTCGGTAGGCCAACAGCGAGAGACATAGACAAATTGCAACGCGATGGTATGCATGGGCGACCTAATTTCATTATGTGGCTTCGGGACCGTGTAAGTCTTAATTATGTGGCTCCGAGAGCTAATTTCAGTTAACTAATATTACATAATTTGCTAATGCTTTGTGGCATAATTGACAGTTTGGGGAGGAAATGAATTTGAATGATGACTTACGTCAGTTATCTATTGGAAGCGTAACTGCCAAAAGCGTGGACGTTACGACGTCAATGGATATCACTTTCGTTCAAGCATTTTCAAATCAAGTCATCCTATGGCCGCCACTCAAAATAGTGGAGTCGTTACTAGGGCAACCGACATGGAAGGACACGAAGCCTGCTATTACGGGAAAATCAAAAATATAATCGAGATTACATTTGCTGGAAATAAGCCTTTAGCGCTAGTTTTCTTTGAGTGTAAATGGTATGACCCGAAGTATTATAGGACCGAATTTGGGATGACACAGATCCAACCTGAAAAATTGCTTCAAGGACCCGACACGTATATCCTTGCCCATCAAGCAGACCAAGTTTATTTCTCGACATATCCATGCAAAAAGTTGTCTAAATGGAGGGTTGTGTACAATGTAAATCCCCGCAAACGCCTATACACTCCTGGTGAGGACGAATATCAAATTGGTCACCTTGAGCAGGTTGATGAGGTGTTTCAAGAAGAAGAGTTGCCAACTAGTTTTCAT
The DNA here is from genome assembly GCA_029449295.1 of Zea luxurians. Lineage (NCBI taxonomy): Eukaryota > Viridiplantae > Streptophyta > Magnoliopsida > Poales > Poaceae > Zea > Zea luxurians. Next base: position 44,520,709 of record JAOPSE010000005.1, on the reverse strand, counting down.
ATTGATCCTGCACCGGAATTAGATTCACTAGTTGCAGACGTTAACGACTTAACTTTTCCCGAGAGACGGAGAAGACAACATGTTAGGAGAAAAGTTACATGGCAACCTCTGCATAGAAGAGAACAAATAGATCCAGATTTTGATGATATTTAACAAGTAAAGTTGTTTTGTTATTTCATTTGTTTTTATTTTTTAAGTATTATGTCATTTTTGATTCACTAATGAATAATTTCTTATTTTTTATGCAGGATGCCGCCAAAATCAAAGAAGTCAGTGAAGGGACTGTTCAAGGGCCTGGGCCTTTTTCAGGGCAGTTCTTCTAGTAGCAGCAGATATCGAGAGCTGTTGAGCGCGGTACATGGAGATGAGGTAACATATCTTGTACAAATAAATTTGTTTACATATTTACAAATAAATCTTGGGTTGTATGTACCAGGATGAGCAGCACACTGAGGAGCAGCACATTGAGGAGGAGCAGCACAATGAGGAGGTGGAGCATAATGAGGAGGTGGTGCACAATGAGGAGGTGGAGCACGTGACATGGGACCAGGCCGCACAGCATCACCAGCCATGGGACCAGTGGGACCACCAGAGAGAGCAGGAACAGGCGTGGGACCAGTGGGGCCAACAGGGCGAACCGGCTGACAACCCGATGGATGATGGCTCGGGAGGCTCTTCAGCGACACGCACACGTCGCTCAAGAAAAAGCCACTCAGTAAAGCCTCGTCACGCAATAGAGCGAGAGGCTGATAGGACTTTAATCATGCCACATGGGGATCGGTGAGTGTAATGTATTAACTTATCTCATATAACTATTATGTGTATTATTAATGTTTTTGTGTAATGCAGGAATTGGGAGGACCTATCCTTTGACGACAAGGGACACCACACTCAGGTTAACCTTACGTTGGGTTCTCTTTGCCGCCTTCACTACCCTGGTATAGTGAAGGTGTCAAATGGTGATACCGAGGATGAGGTGCTCGTCAGTACCTGGGACGAGTACAAGTTTAAAAAGGAACGAAACCACACCGACAGACAGGGACTTGTGCGTAATGACTTTTGGGTATGAATTCTTTATTATTTTTGTTATGTTTCTTAATATTGTAAATCTATGACTTATACCATTGTATTTGTATTCTTTATGTTGTAGCTTCGATATCGGTTGCCTGACGGAGAGGATTACATGGGGCACGCTGAACGTGTCTTCCAAAACAATGCAAAGAAGCTGGTGAAGGATGATATATTTGACTGAGGATCAATATCGTGAGGTTAGTATTCAATTTGTTTTACCCTTTATATTGATTGTTGTGATTGATATAATATGTAACATTATGTGTGCAGGTGATGGTTCCATGGATGGCGCCCGTGCCTAATGCGTACTATGCTTGGTGTCGATATTGGGCTTCCAAAGGCTTCCAGAAAGTGTCAGCGCATCACAGACAATGTCGAGGAACCAATCCTAACCACAAGTTTGGCGGTGACGACATGATATGAAAAGCTAAAAGAATGGTAAGTTTGATCTAGCTATGTCGATCAGCAAATAGTACGATTTCTTATGAATGTTTTTTGTTTATACAGGAAGCTATGAGTGGCCAAAAGCCTAGTGACATTGAGGTCTACCAGGAGGGCCACAAAGGACCAGACCCGAACAACCCTGACCAGCTCTGCAGCCAGACAGCCACGGACCGCTTGGTGAGTTTTGGCCCAAAAGTACAAACGTTCAAAGTATAGAAATTCCTGCATTTGTAAGGTTGTGAATGATGTATAGGCGGCATATGGGGAGGAGATGGTTCGTCTCCATGGCCCTGACTTCGACTGGCGCCATGAACCAGTGGATCCCTCGGTGGTGTACGCAAGTGGTGGTGGCAAAGCGCATGGACGGTAAGCTCTAACTTATGAAATTATATGGTTGACACTAAATTGATTATGCAGTAATCACATTTTTTGAATCACTTATAGATACACACTCTTCGACGGATTCATTGACTCGTCGTCGGTGAGATCTCAGAGGACGGGTTCGTCTTCCCGTAGCTCATGCTCTCGTCGATCGAACAAGCAGGAGTTGGAGATTATGAGGATGCGTGAAGAGATGAGACAACAACGCGAATTTATGGAGGCTTGCAATGCCCATAACCAAGCGATGTATCAAGTGAGTACACATAATCCGAACTCTAAATTATTATATTTCAATACAACATCTTCAGTAGTAACACATATGTTTAACAGTTAATGCAGCAACAGGGCATGACAACAAATTTTCCACCGCCACCACAATGGAGCCAATTTGCAAACACACCAGTTCCACCACCACAGTTCAACACCCCTCCAACACATATACCAGCACCTGGAGATAGGGTACGTTTGATAACTCTCGATTAATTTATACACTTGTATACTTTTTGATATTTGCATTTAACGTGTTGATATTTGCTAACTTGCATAGGTTACGCCCGAAGCGGGTGGTAGTGGGTCTGATCCTGCAACAGGGACTGGATTTGTTGACTCGCTCTTCGCATTCCCTCCTCCTGGTGGTGGTGGCAGCAGCGGTCAAAGCTCTAACCACCCAAGTGGTGGTTATCTCTAAACACTTGAACTTATGTTTGAAATGTCGTACTCGTTGGTGGATGTTGGTGGATGTTATGTTTCAATACTATGTCGTACTCGTTGGTGGATGTTGGTGGATGTTATGTTTCAATACTATGTCTTACTCGTTGGTGGATGTTTTAATTATGAATGCATGTGTTTGTAATGTGGGTGTTATCTGTGATTTATGTTATGTGTGATATATGTTATGTGTGCAGAAATAGTGACCTAATTTAGTGTTGTTTTTGTAGCAGTATAGGGTAATTCTCGCCGGCCCAGTTAATTTCCGTCGGCTATGGTCGAATCGACGGGAATTAATTAATAACTCTTGTCGGCCCAGTTAACTCCTGTCGGTCACGTAGGGCCGACGGGAGTTAATTAGTAACTCCCATCGGCCTGGGGAATCGACGGGAATTAGTCAATGATACCCGTCGGCCAGCAAAACCGACGGGAGTTAGCCTTAGTTCCCGTCGGCTAGTTAGTGGCCGACGGGGATAAACTTATCCCCGACAAGGGACGCCTGTCGGCTGACAACCGACGGGAATAAGCCCTAAACCGATGGGAATTACTTATTCCCGTCGGTTCCTAGCCGACGGGAATTAAGTGCTTTCCTGTAGTGGCTAGACGCAGCGCGCGTGATCGGGATCATGGCTGGGGGCTAGCTAGGCGCCACCAGAGGCGTAGCCGCGCAGGGGCACGAGCGTGCCACAATAGCTAGGGAAGACAATCGAGCCACCGATGCTTCAGAAGAAGACCTCGCTACCGCAAGGGAGGGCAGGGGCGGGTGGAGCTGGAGAACCACGACGAAGAGGCAAAGATGTTGAGGCATCACAGCAAGGAGGCTGCTCCCGTTAGGCGATGCGGAGGGTAAGGGTGCCAGTAGGTCCGTAAGGAGGGCACACGGCCGCGCGAGGATGCTGCACGACGGCGTCGCAGCCCACCGTCGGGGTAGGAGGAGCCACAACTGCGAGTGTCGAGGAAACGCAACCGATGGAGGCGAACGCAGCGGCACATAGGTCACAGAGAAAGGGGCTGCACTGCCAGGAGAAGGCGGTGGCCACGCCGAGGAAGAAGACGGGGAACATGCCGCTGTTGCTGGAGGTAGGGGTGAAAACGGACGGATACGAATATATTATCCTATCCTAATATATATCTACTACTATGAAGAAGGTAAGGGGGTAGGCTGCCTCCCTTGGTTCTGCCTCCACCTGTTCTGCCTCTGGTCAATCTACACCGTCCATGTCATTCGTCGATCGCTGCCCACGCCCGCTCGTCTCCTCACTCTCTCTGCTTTCTCTCTGACACCCACAGATCGTGATTACCTTCTCATCCAAATGTCTCCGTCATGCGTCGCTCCCTCCACCCTCGCCGCTATCGTGGCGTCGACCTCAGCTGCACCCCCGCGATCTCCATCCCGGCACCCTCCCCTCTCCCTAATGCTCGCTCTTCGGATCTCGGGACTCGCCCCTCGTGCGGCCCCCGCTCGTCTGCCTCATCCCCGACTTCTTCGACCGCGTCGTTAAGGCGCTTGACCTCTCCATCATCGTCCACGACGGCCTCAACCTCGTGCGTCGCCCCCACGTCCCTCGCTGCCATCGGGTCTCAACCAATGCCGGTCCAGGCCTACTCGTCTGCCACCCATGGCAACGGATATAGGCTTGGGTGCCTCGCCACCATCGCACCTCAACCAACACCACCTCTCGAGGCCACATGGATAGCAACTACTTTGATCTCTCTGTGTCCGTCCTCTCTACTCTCTAGCTAGCCATGGCTGGGAGGTGGCGATGGGTAGCGAGGACGTGCTCGTCGAGATTCACCCTCGCGAGCTCCGCTTCGACGACATCAACCAACACCGCCTCTCGCGCCTGCATGGAGAGCAACTGCTTCGATCTCTCTATGTCTGTCCTCTCTACTCTCTAGCCAGTCATGATCGCTTGCCATCCGCTCAGGTCCCTGAATTTCACTCCATTTCTTGAACCCATCATTGCAGGTCAACGAGGAGAACGAGTGGTTGTTCATGTTCTGCGAGATCGGCAGCCGCGTGTTCAGTTGCCCCGCGAGGAAGAACCCCATGTACACCTATTGGGAACGAATCATCCTCAGGAAAAGCAAGGTGGTATACTGGATCCTGTGGGGGCTCAGCCGCGAGTGGTCGGGCCACTCGTACAATCTCCTCTCACCTCTCACCTCTCTAGGAATTGTAACCATTTCTACAATGTGCTCTATGAGAGACTCAGCGTCCCCAAGCTCCCAGGTAAGGACCATAGAGGGGCATTACATGGTTTTCTTCTTCTGAATAGAGACAACCTGTGCAATGTGTATCTCAGCATTATGTACAATTCTTGAGTTGAAAACACACACTATGTCCTCAAATTGGTAGGAATATTGCAGTAGGAATAATATTTGGTGATTATCTAGCAGCCGAACTGGTGAACATAATATTTGATTTATGAGTAGCAGTATTATACAAATGGCTGAATCAAATAAAAGCGATAGCTTACATATAAAGTAAACTAAATTAACTATACTTGAATCTCATAATTCAACTACTTTCAAGGTCTTGTGCCAATATAACTTATGTGTAATAGTGTTTAGTCAATTTCAAATTATTAAGCGCTCATCACTTGATAGCACTATTTGCTTTCATTTGTACAAAATACAATAATAGCTTAGAGAGTAGATGAGCTAAAATCATGGTAACCATTATCCTGTTTGATATTGCTCATATATCCTTTTGGGTATTCTAGGCATAGCTCTGTGTGTGCATGTTCCTAAGATAAACTCATCTAATCAATGATCCTGTAAGTGTCATGTGTCAGTTCACATCATCTGTTGCGGTCTGTTATTTTCTGAAGCATAGTTGTCACCTGCAATAATTTATTAATATTCTTTTTCTTTTGTCGAAGATAATGCAAGATCCTAAAATTGGAAAGGCTTTGGCTTTGTGAGCTATGAGTCCTTTAAATCATCTGGTCAAGCAATAGAGGTAATGGAATCACCACACTGATTTCCAGTATTTCAATTTGCAATGGTTCTGGCTGTCTAGCATTTGTTTCATGCTACTTTCTCTGCTATATTTTTAGGTCAAGAACAACCAACATTTATGCAACTGCCAAATCATTGTTTCTTATGCTTACAAGAAAGGCATGGAAGGCGACACCATGGCACACCAACATGTAATGTGTTTTGGCAATCTAATTGATCCAGTTGATTCCTAGGCCACCAGCACATGGTTACAATTCGGTTCACTGAGTATTTTTTATTTCAACCGAATCCAAAGTCTCCAAACAAATTGTATTAGATGTATATCCAAGTCAAATTTTCATTCTTGGTCTTGAGCTCTAGCTCAACTTAAAAATGAGCTGAAGCTCTGCCATGTGGAGCTACCACTGAGAACTAAAATTTTGTGGACATAAAATTTCATATTGCACATGAAGAATTCCAGTTAGCATTATTTAAGAATCATAGGAAAGAAAATCTTTTCACTAATCGGGTATGCATCTGCTTACAACTATACTCATTTGAATTTCGTCACTATTATATTGTGCTTTAAGAACTATTGTCATCACTCAAATTTACATGAAACTGGCCTCAAATATTTGACCTTTTTTATGTCAAGAAAAGGGATGTCATTGATTTTGGTGACTTTGTCTGAGCTTTGAATGTGTTTCATACATGTGTTTGGTAATAATCGTCAGCATATTTCTAAACTCTAAACTGACCATCTCAAATCTCAAAACAGTATGTATTTCTGTTTATCTCGGTTTGGATTGTCAATTCTAAAAATTGATTTATGCATCTGTAATTAAGTTGACCTGGTTAACATCTTATTAGGCTAGCATAATATAACAATGAGCATAAAAAATGGGTTAGTCTTTAAATTTTAAAACATGTTTACATTTTCCACCATGTATTGAATCTGCTGAGCCTTGAAATAATAAGGGTTTTTTTTGTTGTTGAGAATGATATCTCTACTACTTGTTAAGGCTACAAGGGTAGCCTGCCATTCCATGTTCTGTCATTCACATTCCTTGTTCTGCCTTTCTCATTCCCCCCTCCCGGCACAGCCTATTCCCATTCTCATTCACCCCACAACCCACGTCTAGCTAAAGTTAAAAAACACACATGACCCCAAGGGGATTCGAACCTGCAACCCCTTAGGAAAATGTGAGTAGTAGCTACCGCTACACCGCATGTGTGTTTATGTCTACATCAATGACAAGAAAAACATCTATTACATCTCTCCTCAAGCCCACCTGGTACCTTGCACAATGCATAGTAGTAGATAAGTATCACTGAGATTCTTGAATTATATTTTTGGATGGAGGAAGTAGTATTTAAAGAAAAGTCTTGTATGCAATTTCTTTTGTTTGAATAATGTTTTCAACTTAAATTCCTTTTTTGCATGCGTGGCATTTATTCTCTGTAATATTTTTTCCATGGATCTAACTTGTGAGTCATTTTCATAAACCAACGCCAAGGATGAATTCATGTTTCTTACTTGAAAAACTCGAACAAACACCACTAGCAGGAGGCGCTCGCGTTGGTGTCGCTCATCGACAACGAGAAAAAGCTTGGCGACTGCCAGTTTAACCTCTAGAAGCAGTCCTACATGGTCGCACGCGCCGCTGTGTACGACAAGCTCCGGCGCAGCTGCCGCTTGGACATGGTCCAGAGCGGCTGCACCGTGTTGTCCATCGTTATGCAGGGGGACCTCATGGTTGTCACCAATGTCAGCGACTCCCGGGTTGTTTTAGGTACCGCATCCGATTACGGCACCATCATGCCACCCCAACTCATCGTCCACCAGAAGCCTAACCTATCACGTAAGTTGCTACTGACCGGCCATGAATTCTTGTACGCTGGGACGACGGTCGTTGCTGACGTTGTGTGCGTGTCCTCGAACATGATATATGTAGAGGAGTAGAGTATCCAATGGTGCAATGTCAGGTGTACTGCATCGCTGATGAGCCCAGGGTGTACTTCGTCTCGTAGCCTAGCCAAGAGTCATCGAGACTCGCCATGTCGCACGCGTTCGAGTTTGATGACTACTATATCAAGGACTGTGGCGTCATCTCGACGCCGGAGTTGACATAGAGGAGGACCGATAGCAAAGACCAGTTCGTCATGCTCACTACCGTCGGGGTAGCTTTTGTGCTGACCTGCCTTTAATTCTCTTCGCAAACACACGCACTTGTCTTTTTGTTTAAGCAAGCGCATATGGTGGTGTGTGCCTGATAACTGACGATGTACGAGGAAAGGGACATGCTCTTCAACGATGAGACTATGCAAATCATGGCATGTATTGAAGTCTGCATGATACAGATGGTTGCAATGTAGTGGTGAAACAGCTAGATTAAAATAACAAAATTTATGTATGGCCAGGATCACAAATGAATTATAAAACCTTTTATCATATAAGTATAACATACAATTTGTATATAAATTATGGTGCTATTATATGTTCCCGTTGCAACGCACGGGCACTCACCTAGTTTAAAATGGATTTGGGATCGGCTACAGATAGTTAAAAACGGGACGGATACGGATACATGGACCAGATATTTATTCGGGTGGATCAGATAATGCATTAATTGCTTATCATAAAATATTCTTATTCGACCACGAATTGCAATAAATTATCAAGACGAATAAACATTTTATAAGAAGATAATATCAAGTTCCCACATAAAAATGGTCAAGTGGAGTATTGATTATGTTGAAACTTGGATACTCAGAGTGATTTCATGTGTAACTCACGAAATAAGTGGAAATGAAATATAAGAAACGTTGCATCTTGTGGATTTTATGGTTCCATTATTTTTTATGACTATATGTGGCCATATGTTGTACATCCGTATAATTTTATGGATTTCTGAGGCTATTTGTGCATTATTAATATCTTTCTACATAAAATCATCAAAATACAATTAAATTCATAAAATACATTGGTTTCGACCCAAAATTGCAAAAAAGTTACCAAACCAAATAAACATTCTATTCAAAGATAACCTCAAGCCCCCACATGAAAAATGATAAGTAAAATATTGATTATGTCAAAACTTCAATGCATAAAGTGATTTCACGTGTAACTCACACAATAAGTGGGAGTGGAATGGAAGAAACACTAGCATCTTGTGGATTTTATAGTCCAAATGTTTTTAAGAACTATATGTGCATATATGTTGTGTCCCCATAAAAATTTATGATTTTTTTGGCTATATGTGATTGTTATTGTTTTTCTATAGAAAATCATCAAAATGTAATTAAATTCATAAAATATTCTAGTTTCACAACCGCCGTCCTTTCGCCAGGAGTCGTCGAATGTAAGTTTGTTTATTGTTCAGAGCTAACCATCCACAGATCTGTTTACCACAGTCCTGTTTCCTGTTCGCAGTTTGACTTCCCCCAAATCCGTTTGCCACCGTACATGCCTGTCCGTGTGCTTTGCCCTCATCTCGTGGTGCGAGACGGGTGCGGACGGTGCCCCTCGCCATACCCCGTCATACCCTCCGCCAGTTTGCCCATGCTGGCCGCATAGACCCACACGCAGCAGCTGCAGGAGAAGACATGGTGTGGTGCGTTCCCCTCCTCGTCGAAATCACTGTTGCATGGATCCACACCGTCTCCACGCCTCTGCACTGTCGAGGAATGGGCGCCGGAGCTGTTCTTCGGTCCGCGGCAATAGGGATAGTACCTCTTTCACTTTATTTATTACATGCCTCCCTCTATGCTCTCCCTCCCCTCTTCGCATTTTAGGTCCCTACATCTACCACTGTCCTCGAGGACTCTTTGGGTTTGTTATTTTTTTGAGTCGCCAGCTGCCGTGAGAGTCCCTTGCTTTGTTGCTGAACCCTAGAACTTGCCAAGGCATCTGTTGGTGCGCGTGTTAGCTATTATTTTAGCCAATCATTTGCTTTACAAGAAAGGACCAGATGAATCTGTGTTTCGTTCCTGCTTTGTTTAAACCTAGGTAATGTTTTCTATTATACACTAACCTCTGTTTTCTTTGTTTCTTGTTCTTTTTCTCAGGGATAGGACCTCCTAGCGAGAGGACCCACAATGGGTTAGATCCCATAGTGCAACTGACACTCTGGATGCGAGTTTGTATACTTCCAAGGGGACGTCGACCTAAGACCTTTAGTAGAGATAACATCACAACATTTGGTATGGAACACTTTTGATCTATTTCTTTGGATGCACTTTTCGTGGGTTAACAATGTTGTTGTTCCCTGATTTGGTGTTTTCCTACTAAAGGACTTACCACAGTCAGCTCGTATGGTTTGTTTTTCCTCTGCGTATATGTACTTGTGTCTGTGTTTCTTTTTTGGGGTGGTGGGATCATGGTATACTGTTGGCAGGTTTTCCCTCTTGCTACTGTGCTCGCTCTTTGATCATGTGCTTCTGTCATGTCGGGGCCATGGTGTTATGTGTCTTTTGTATTTGTGTAGTCTCAGCTCTGAGGCAGAGTTACCTCAGTTCCCACGTGTGGCTTTTTGGGAGTCAATTTTTGTGTGTTGTTGACCCCTGCAGGTTACTCTATTCAAAGTTCTGAAAGTTTAGCTTATTAGGATATACATCTACCTGTGCGTTGACCACAAACATCTAGCTGCTGCGTGTAAGGGGTTTCTGCAAAGATTAAAAGGGTTCGCATATAAATTTGGTGGCCAATTTATTATTTCTTAGGCTACAAATAGCATTGGCTTCGGATGGTGGGTCTTCTCGAAGGTGAAACCAAAATAGTTTGAATCAATGGTTTGAATTATGGTAACACAATAAGCATTAGCACAAAACATATTCAGAGATTCCCTGCAGTCTGGTCCTCACATACAGTTTAGTTGGGTGAGAAAAAGAAATTTCAGGCTTAATTGTGCTTGGGACTTCTTAGCTCCCTAGAGCTCTTTATTTATGCTTACAGTCATTTGGGCCGTTGATGAGTATCTCGTGCTTGTAATTGAAGTGTGCTCGGAACTTAGTTATCTCTCTTATTTATAGTTGTGATTCTTTGTGCTATGGAACACCCTACCTTGTACAACCCCAATGATGTTGGTGGGACCCTTTTGTCAAAATGTGTTCCTGCATATGCCCTTCACCTCTTCACTGCTCTTCTTTTCCTAGTTGTGTCTTTGTTTGGTTCTTTTTCGATTACATATTCTGAGATTGATTTAGTGTCCTTTGCTTCCTCTCATAGACCCTTACCACATACTGGTGCTGCCTTAGTTTGACTTCCTTTGCTTACATACTATTTGGGAATAGTTGCTTCTGATATTGGTGTCACCTGAATGCAGGCTTTTGTTGCTGCATAATTGTGCTTTGTCTCTTTTTTGCCCTCCTTTGGTTGGTTCTATTCGTGTTTTCTTTTTTACATGTATGTGTTCTTATTGTTTATGTATTTACTTGTTCTTATTATTTACAATTGTTGCTTCAGGAATTTGCAACGTGCTTCCCTGTCTGCCCACGTGCTCGCTCCACCGAATATGCTACTACGTATCAGGTATGTCGCAGGTTCTGCATACTCCATGTTATTTCATGTGCTTTGGTTAATTTTTATGGTTTACTTGTTATGTTTGCACGTGCTTCATACATCCATACTCTGATTTATCCTGTATGCTTCTCCTTTTTTCGCCATCTTGGCTTTACCTCCCTACTTGCTGCTACCTCAGGTGGTATTAAGAACTAATTCCAATGTGATACTTGTGCTCTTGTCGCATACCTGGACACTCCATTTGCGATTCTATAAACTGCTGACCAATGGACCATGGACCATGTCAGAGTACTGGTCGCTCTCCTAGAAATGAGAGCAAGAGGAGACCTACCACCTCTGGTTTGTTCCTTTGGCCGCGTTTTCTTTTTCTATTTAATGACTTGCGTTGTTTTTGAGTCCCCTGCTCGTTGCTCAATCTGTTTGCGAGATGTTGACCTTGTTTCTTAACCAATGGTTGCCACAAACATACTTATATTGTCTCCATCGGACATGACCACTCAGACATCCTTGCTTAATCAACAATGCATCCCTATTTGGTCGACATTTCCACTAAGACCTCGTATGTATGATGTACATCTATTGGGATTATGATGCTTCACATGCTCATTCTTATGCTCTCCTCCTTGTGACCTGGTAAAACATAGATCCTAGATCGTTGTTGCATTTTCCTAGAGAGGCTTCCACCTCCAATAGACACCGTCGAATTGAAGTGATAAGGCGAGCACGAGCTTGTACAATACAGGCTCCATGCTCAACTCTACCCGCTCCTGTTGTTCCTCTAAAGGACTCCTACATTGCTCGCTTGAAAGGACCCCTGCTAGGCACTACAGTCTCCACATGCACGTGTTTTACTTCTGTTGTGTTTTGTTGATCCATTGTTGTTTTGTGTTCTTTCAGACAACAATCCATTCCTTTCTTATTATGGTGGCCCGACGCACGAATTCCCTTTTTCCAGCGCTTTCTTTTGGTTCTAGGAGCGTGTCAAGAGTGCTTCTGCTGTAACTCAGCGGAGGATTGTCTACAACCTTTGTTGAAAGGGTGGGTGGATCAAGTTGGAACCTTATAAAAAACCACATGAACCTCTGTGAACTCTTTTGAGGTTTAATGGCGATGCTCGCTCAAAATGGTTTTTGCGCCAGATATGATATTACAACTCACTTTTCGCTTTCACATCCTTGGGTGCTGCTGTCGACAAGGCTATAAACAACGGTAGTGCATTGTATGTTTTCTGAATTAACGGTGTGGTTCATCATCAAATTGGAACCTTGCTACCTCGTCTAGGTTCACAGACCAAGTTTGCTCAGCTTTACATACATGATCCTGATGCTGAGCTCCAAAGTAGGCTCCACATTTTTGAGAGCGATGATGCCAGTGTTGCTTGCGTAGACTCCGCTATTACACAGTCCTTGATGGAGATGTTTGACACGCATAACGAGCTTGTAAAGGCCTTTCATTGTGCTCGTGAACGCATAGAACAAACACACAATAGCGAGATAACATTACGTTTATTAGGCTGCAATACTAGACACGATGTCCAGTATAATTTGCCTTCAAGCGATGAGATAGCTACCATAATTGTTGGTGATTACTCATCTACTCAATACACATACGATGTCCTTGTTTATGCTAAGAACCATGGTCTCAAATGTGTTTCGCATTTGCATCTGTGTTATATGGCTCTGCAATACCCACTCCTTTTTCCCTATGGTGAACATGGATTCCATCTTGGCATTAGGTATGCGGATGATGACGTCAATGAATGAACAAAATGTAGATACATGACGATGCTTGAGTTTTTTAGATACCACACACACTATAGGTTGTGTGATACAAACCCGTACACTTGCTATGGTAGGCTCAGTAATCAAATTGGTGTCAATGTGTATTCCACAGTCGAAGCCTCTAGATTGCAATTTATAGCTGACCACCAGAAAGATTTGCGATACGAAACAGTGCAGGGTGTGTCTGATGCCATTGATAAGGGTTTGGTTAGTGCTGATTTCATTGGAAGTAGGATGATCATTCCTTTGTCGTTTACTGGTGGTAGAAGGTATCATGTGATGAACTACCAAGATGCTATGGCAATATGTAGTCTTTGGCCCTCCTGACTTGTTTGTGACCTTCACATGCAACACTAAGTGGAAAGAAATAGCAGATGCCATTCGTTTTGAAACCGGACAGCAGCCATGCGATCGCTCCGACGTAATTGTTCGTGTCTTCCACATGAAAGTCGATGAGTTCATAGCTGATATCAGGGAGGGAAAGACGTTTGGCCCTGTACTTGTAGGTATACTGACGTTTGTGGCCCTTTAGGTGTTCTTCCCTCAACCTATCACTTTCCATCTAAAAAACCTCATGTTTACCAAACATTTCTACAGCGCTATATACTGCGGAGTTCTAGAAACGTGGCCTACCCCACATCCATTGCCTTGTTTGGCTCGCAAACTGCTCCTCCGACTTTGATGCCTCCACTATTGATGGATTTATCTGTGCTGAGGTACCTGATTTCAGGATTGACCCATTGGGATATGCATTGGTTGATGAATTCATGATGCATGACCCATGTGGTCAACACAACAAAAGATGCCCTTGTATGAAGAATGACAAATGCTCAAAAAACTACCCTAAGTCCTTCCAGGCTAAGACTATCGTTGATGATTTTGGATTCATGATTTATAAGAGACGCGATGATGATAGATACATTATTTAGAATGGGGTTAAGCTAGGTAACAGGAGCGTTGTTCCTTATAACATGGCGTTGCTCAAAAAATATTGTGCACATATCAACGTTGAGTGGTGTAACAAATCAAACATGATCAAATACTTTTTTAAGTACATTACAAAAGGAAGTGATCGAGCGAAGATATATTTTGAGGTGATGGCAAAGACAACCAACACATCACCTGAACCTCAGGTAGCTCCTAGCAATGAAATTCAAGAGTATATCGATGCAAGTTACCTATCCATATGTGAGGCCATCTGGCGTATTTTGGAATTCGACATTCATTTTAGAATACCTATGGTTGAATGTCTTGTTGTCCATTTGCCCAACAATAACTATGTTCGGTATGAACCGGGTGCTACCTTAGCGTCTCTCCTAGAGTCCCCCACAGCAAAAAGTTCCATGCTAACTGAGTGGTTTAACACCAATGCAAGAAATCCTGGATACTGACACCTAACATACCGTGATTTCCCTACTGAGTGGTCCTGGCACTCTTCGGATTGACTATGGCGGAAAAGTACCCCTTGTCACAAAATTGGATGGATCTACTACGTTCATCCAACGGCCGGTGAACTGTACTACTTGCACATGCTACTGATGATAGTTAAAGGTGCAACAAGTTATGTTGATCTAAGGACATTTAGTGGCACGATATATGCTACCTTTCGCGAGGAATGTGAGGCGAGGGGCCTTCTTGAGAGCGATAACGAATGTAGCCTTCTCTTTGACAAGGCCATCGTCTCTGCCTCATCGTACCAGCTACGCTAACTCTTTGTAACAGTTGCCTCCATTGCTCGATTGGCAATGTCCATGCTTTATTTGATAAGTACTAGCTTTATTTCATGGATGACATTCACCGCTCACTCACCTGTGCACTGGCCAATCCGCGCTACGTTGTGCCACCAGAACAACTTATGCCGCTGCTGATAAAGAAGCTGACACAACTGTTTTCTAACAGCGGAGGGAATATTGAAGACTTCAACTTGCCCAAACTGTCTGCACGAAATGTTCCCATGTACGAAAATAGGCTGCTTAATGATGAACTTGACGTTGAACCATTGGTGTTGTCCATGCAAGCCCAGTCTCTTCTGTCCCAACTAAATACTGATCAGAGACATGTCTATGATACCATTATCGGTAGAGTTCTATCTTCCTTACCCGTATTTTTCTTTGTCTCTGGTTGGTGGCATAGGGAAAACCTTCTTATGGAATACTCTGATTGCGAACATCAGATCGAAAGGAAAGATAGTACTTGTTGTTGCTTCCTCAGGTGTTGCTTCTTTGCTAATGCCTAAAGGACGAACCGCACATTCATGTTTCAAGATACATTTCGACATGAACAAAACAGCCATGTGTACTATTAGGCATGGGACCATGCTTGCTGAACTCATACAGGTATCCTCATTGATTGTATGGGACGAAGCGCCAATGACGCAACGACATTGCTTTGAGGCCTTACACAGAACCATGTGCGATATCCTCTCGGAGGATGAACCTGCGAACGCGATTATCTCGTTTAGTGGCAAAGTCATTGTCTTAGACGGTGATTTTCGTCAGATTCTACCAGTTGTTTGTAAGGGATCATGATCTACGATTGTTAATGCTTGCATTACCAACTCTAGGCTTTAGCGCCATGTCAGCTTCTTGAGCCTACATACGAACATGTGTCTTGCCAACCCATGCCCACCATTGAAAAAGCGTGCTGCTCTTGCTAAATTTAGCAAATGGGTTCTGTCCATCGGAGATGGTACTGTTCCTGTTGAGAAGATGGATGACGAGACCGAGCCTTCATGGATCATGATCCCTCCCGATCTATTGATTCATGATGACGGTGACAAGATCCTTGCACTTATAACTGAAGTGTACCTGAATTTTATTGCAAATCACAGAAACTATGATTACCTAGCCGCGTGAGCTATCATTTGTCCTAATATTTCAACTGCTTATGACATCAATGAGCGTATTGTTTCGATGGTACATGGCAGTGGCGTCGAGTGCATTAGCTGTGACACAATTTCAAAATTAGCAGAACACATTCCAGATTTTGATGTGCTTTACCCAACCGAATTCCTCAATTCCATAAATGCACCCAATTTTCCTTGCCACAAACTTGTGCTTAAAGAGGGTGCGATGGTGATGCTGCTTCGCAATCTGAACCAAACTATGGGCCTCTGTAATGGGACAAGGCTGCTTATTTCCCAGCTAAGTCAACGTGTTCTGTGATGCATAATACTCACAGGATCCAGGATTTGTGATGAGGTATTCATTCCACGGATTGCGCTAAACACAATGAACATAAAATGGCCTTTCACTTTGCAGAGGACCCAATTCCCATTACGCATTTGCTATGCCATGACAATAAATAAAAGCCAAGGACAGACGCTTTCCACTGTTGGCCTCTACCTAAAGAAACCAGTATTTACACATGGCCAGCTCTATGTTGCTGTTTCACGTGTGACATCCAGGGAGGGGCTTAGAATTGTGATAAAAATGATGACGGTTCCTGTGGCTCCTGTTGAAAGGGAAATGTGCCTTTGGACCAATTCTATAAATGTTTTGGTGATTAGATGCCCAACACATATTGTTTTAGTTCATATGTGCTAAATGTTAAAGAAGTGCAAATCAAGAATCAAGGTATGTCTCTAGCCTTAGTAAATTGTTTTTGGATATTAACATATGTCTCTAAGTGCTAGGAACCTTGTCAAGAAAAGTAGAAATGGATTGGAGAAGTTTGGCTAAGTCTAGCTAAGAATTGCATCAGCCTGTGGTGCACCTAGGGGTGGTAATGGATTGTGATCCAAATGCTTCTTTACAAAATGGTAGAGCCCTAACTAAATTTTAGTTCAAAAATGAATAGAAATAGGGTCCGATCCTAATTCGATCCGATCCTTAAATCTTATAGTATAAAATTGAGAGCCCATGGTCACCCCTAGGTGCACCAGACAGTGTCCGGTGCATAGGCTGGTTTAGCAGCAAACTGGTTGCTCTCGGGAACCGGCGGGGCGACATGGCTATAAATCACCGGACTGTCCGATGGTGCACCGGACTGCCCGGTGAGCCATCAGCGTCCGTGCTCAGCACTCGGCGACGAACTCGTCGCTCTTGGGAATTTGCCGAGGGCACCGCAGCTAAAATTTACCAGACTGTCGGGTGAGCACTAGACTGTCCGATGAGCCAACGGCGCCCGCGACGAACGGTCGACAGCGCGATCAATGGGCGACACGTGGCAGAGCCAACTGTCACTTGGTCGCACCGGACTGTCCGGTGTGCCAAGGGGATCGAAGGTCCAATGGTCGGCTTCTCGAGAAAAGGAAGGAGATCGGGCACCGGATGGGAACTGTTCATGTCGGGTGGTGCACCGGACTGTCCGGTGCGCCACCCGACAGAAGGCAAGAATTGTCTTCCAAATGGATCTCCAATGGCTCCTAGCTACCTTGAGGCTATAAAAGGGACCCCTAGGCGCATGGAGCACTACACCAAGCATCCATTGAACATTCTAAGACACCTAGACTTCGCCACCACGCACTCGGATCATCATATTAGAGATTTGTGCACCGTTTGAGTTGCAAACTCCCTGCGTCGTGTTTTGTGCTCACATCTTGACTTGCTTGTGTGTGTTTGCTACGATTCTTGCATGTGTTTCTTTCCCTCCCTTACTCTTATGCTTTGTGTTGTGATCAACTTATAAGGGTGAGAGACTCCAATGTGTGGAGATTCCTCACAAATGGGAAAACTACTATAAGGAAGTGAAAGGGAAATGTGCCCTTGGGCCATTTCTAAGTATTTTGGTGATTGAGTGCCAACACAAGTGCTTAAGTGTTAAAGTATGCAAAGCGATGGACAAAGTGCAAATCAAAAGTAAAGGTATGTTTCTAGACTTAGTACATTGTTTATGGACTAATGTATTGTGTCTAAGTGCTGGAAACAGGAGAAATCAAGTTGGAAAAGAGATGGCTTTGTTCAGCAAAAGTCTGCACAGTCTGGGTGCACCGGACAGTGTCCGGTGCGCCAGGCTGGCTCGGGCGAACTGGCTGCTCTCGGGTTTCGTCGGCGTCGTACGACTATAAATCACCGGAATGTCCGGTGGTGCACCGGACTGTCTGGTGAGCCAACGGTCAGCCAGGCCAACGGTCGGCCGAGGATTCCACGTGTGACGCGTGGCCGAGCCAACGGTCACAAGGGGGCACCAGACTGTCCGGTGTGCACCGGACAGTGTCCAGTGCGCCAACGGCTTTGGATCTTCAACGGTCGACTGCGCCACATAAGGAAAGAAATCCACACCGGACAGTGTCCGGTGGTGCACCGGACTGTCCGGTGCGCCAGGCGACAGAAGGCAAGAATTGCCTTCCTGGAATGCTCTCAACGGCTCCTAGCTGCCTTGTGGCTATAAAAGGGACCCCTAGGTGCATGGAGGAGAACACCAATCATTCTCTAAGCATTCTTGAGCACCAAGACTTCGATTCCGCGCATTTGATTCTTTGTGATAGCAACTAGAGCTTCATTTGAGTTGCGAACTCGTCGGGTTGTGTTGTGAACTCTTGTTGCGACTTGTGTGCGTGTTGTTACTCTGATTTTGTGTCTTGTGTGCGTTGCTCATCCCTCCCTTACTCCGTGCTTCTTTGTGGACATCAAAGTGTAAGGGCGAGAGGCTCCAAGTTGTGGAGATTCCTCGCAAGCGGGATATAGTAAAGCTAAGCAAAACATCGTGGTATTCAAGTGAGTCTTTGGACCGCTTGAGAGGGGTTGATTGCAACCCTCGTCCGTTGGGACGCCACAACGTGGAGTAGGCAAGCATTGGTCTTGGCCGAACCACGGGATAAACCACTGTGCCATCTCTGTGTTGATCTTCTTGTGGTTATTGTGTTTTGCTAAGACTCCTCTCTAGCCACTTGGCATTATTGTGCTAACTCCTAATCAAGTTTCGTGGCATTAAGTTTTAAGTTTTATAGAATCACCTATTCACCCCCCTCTAGGTGCTCTCAATTGGTATCAGAGCCGTTCTCTTCAAGAAAGGGACTAATCGCCCGAAGAGATGGATCCTAAGGGCAAGAGGATCGTGATCAATGATAAGGAGAAGGAGTCCTTTGTCAATGAGCCGAAGAATGACAAGTCTACTGACTCGGGCTCGGGCCACAAACGAAAAGATGGGAAGAAGAAGAAGACGAGGCGCATCAAGGAGATCGTCTACTATGACGACAGCGACGAGTCCTCTTCTTCCCAAAAGGACAACGACGACAATGACTACGAGAAAAAGAAGACGGTTAATTCAAACTTCTCTTTCGATTATTCTCGCATTCCGTATAGTTCAAATGCACATTTGCTTTCCATTCCTCTTGGCAAACCTCCACACTTTGATGGGGAGGACTACGGATTTTGGAGTCACAAAATGCGTAGTCACTTGTTCTCTCTCCATCCAAGCATATGGGAGATTGTAGAGAGTGGAATGAAATTTGATAGATCGGATAGTCCCATGTTTGTAAATGAACAAATCCATAAAAATGCACAAGCTACTACTGTCCTTTTAGCATCTTTATGCAGGGAAGAGTACAATAAGGTGAGCGGCTTGGACAATGCCAAGCAGATCTGGGACACTCTCAAGATCTCACATGAGGGGAACGACGTCACCATGCTCACCAAGATGGAGTTGGTGGAGGGCGAGCTTGGGAGATTTGCAATGATAAGAGGAGAGGAGCCAACCCAAACATACAACCGGCTCAAGACCCTAATCAACAAAATAAGGAGCTACGGAAGCACATGATGGACGGACCACGACGTCGTTCGCCTAATGCTAAGGTCTTTTACTGTCCTTGATCCACATCTTGTGAACAATATTCGTGAAAATCCTAGGTACACCAAGATGTCACCCGAAGAAGTACTTGGGAAGTTTGTAAGCGGAAGAATGATGATCAAGGAGGCGAGATACATGGACGACGCGTTGAATGGTCCAATCCATGAGCCTCTACCCGTTGCTCTCAAGGCAACGAGTAGCAAGGAGGTGCTACCTAGCAAGGTGGCGCAAGTTGAGGCGGCGGGACTAAATGAGGAAGAGATGGCCCTCATCATCAAGCGCTTCAAGACGGCGCTAAAGGGCCGCAAGGAGCATCCCAAGAAGAATAAGACGAAGGGAAAGCGCTCCTGCTTCAAGTGCAGTAAGATTGGTCATTTTATCGCTAATTGTCCCGATAATAATAGTGACCAGGAACAAGAGAAGAAAGGAGAAAAGAAGAAGAAGTACAAGAAGGCTAAGGGCGAGGCACATCTTGGCAAGGAGTGGGACTCGGATTACTCTTCATCCGACGACGAAGGACTTGCCGCCTCAGCCTTCGACAAATCATCCCTCTTCCCCAACGAGCGTCACACATGCCTCATGGCGAAGGAGAAGAAGGTATGTACTCGAAACAATACCACTTATGCTTCTTCAAGTGATGATGAGTCTAGTGATGATGATGAAATAGATTACTCTAGTTTGTTCAAGGGATTGGATAGAACTAAAATAGATAAGATTAATGAATTGATTGATGCCTTGAATGAAAAGGATAGACTTTTAGAAAAACAAGAGGATCTTTTGTATGAAGAACATGATAAATTTGTAGAGGCACAAAAATCTCATGCTTTAGAAGTTAAAAGGAATGAAATGCTTTCTAGTGAACTATCTACTTGCCATGAGACAATTTCTAGTTTAAAAAATGTTAACAATGATTTAAATGCTAAAGTAGAAGTAGCAAATAGATCTAACTCTCGTATAGAACATGTTGTGATTTGCACTAGGTGTAAAGATTTTAATGTTGATGCTTGTAGTAAACACCTAGTGTCTATTGCAAAGTTAAATGATGAAGTGGCTAGTCTTAATGCCCAACTTAAGAATAGCAAAAATGAATTTGATAAACTAAAATTTGTGAGGGATGCCTACACGATTGGTAGACACCCCTCAATTAAGGATGGGCTTGGCTTCAAGAGAGAAGCCAAGAACTCAATTCAGGAGAAAGGGAAGGCCTCTATGACTAATAGTGTTCAAAAGAACCATGCTTTCATTTATGGTGATAGAAAATTTTCTAGAAATGTGTATAGGACCTATGCTTATGATTCATATGCTATGACTGCTTCTAGTTCCCATGTTGTGCATGGTAGAGATATGCCTAGGAAAAATATTCATCATGTGCCTAGAAAGAATATTGTTCATGTTCCTAGGAAAGTAATTAATGAACCTTCTACAATTTTTCATACTTGCAATGCTTCCTTTGCTATTTGTAGAAAGAATAAGAAGGTAATTGCTAGGAAATTAGGGGCAAAATGCAAGGGTGATAAAACTTGCATTTGGGTCCCTAAGACCATTGTGACTAACCTCGTAGGACCCAACAAGAGTTGGGTACCTAAAACCTAAGCCTAAATTTGCCTTGCAGGTTTATGCATCCGGGGGTTCAAGCTGGATTATCGACAGCGGATGCACAAACCACATGACGGGGGAGAAGAAGATGTTCACCTCCTACGTCAAGAACAAGGATTCCCAAGATTCAATCATATTCGGTGATGGGAACTGTTGGGGTCGTGCTTCGGTGCGCCGAAGGTCTCACACGAAGAAGCAGCTTCGGCTGAAGTCGTCTCCAAAATATGGCCGAAGGTTTCTTTTCATGGAGCTTCGGCGTTACAAACCGACATAGAAATAGAATGACCTTTTTATCCATAAGAGGTCTGAGTCAATGTTGTAAACTTTTGTAAGGGGCATAATTGTAATTTGTCACAGGCTGCGACCTGTGCCTATAAATAAATGAACAGTACCTCTGTACTGTTCACGCGAACCTGTCATTTGCCTTCGCATCACACTTGCACTCCTGCCTTCCTCAGGACCGAAGGTACATTTGTAACTTGAAGTCATTTGTATTCATTCATATTAGTAGAAATGGAAATGATTCTATGTTAACATTTGAATGTCTATTTTATACCTCATGATTTATATGAATGCTTCATCCCTCGCTATTATGTTTACGAAGGTACGTCCTTCGTAACCTTCGTCCGAAGTTCCTTATATCTCGAAGGGATATAATGTAACGGAGGACGAAGGACCTTAATATTTAACATTTTTCTGTGTTGCCTTGTTCTTAACTCTTAGCATTTGAGAACAAGCCCCCAACAAGAACCAAGGCAAGGTGAAAGGGTTAGGGAAGATTGCTATTTCATCCGAGCACTCTATTTCTAATGTGTTTTTAGTTGAGTCACTTGGATATAATTTGTTATCCGTTAGTCAATTATGCAATATGGGATATAATTGTTTATTCACAAATGTAGATGTGTCTGTCTTTAGAAGGTGTGATGGTTCACTAGCTTTTAAGGGTGTACTAGACGGCAAACTTTATTTAGTTGATTTTGCAAAAAAGGAGGCCGGTCTAGATGCATGCTTAATTGCTAAGACTTGCATGGGCTGGCTGTGGCATCGCTGTTTAGCACATGTGGGGATGAAGAACCTTCACAAGCTTCTAAAGGGAGAACACGTGATAGGTCTAACTAACGTGCATTTCGAAAAAGATAGACCTTGTGCAGCTTGTCAAGCAGGTAAACAGGTGGGAAGCTCTGATCATCCCAAAAATGTGATGACCATATCAAGACCTTTGGAGATGCTTCATATGGACCTCTTCGGACCCGTCGCCTATCTAAGCATAGGAGGAAGTAAGTATGGTCTTGTTATAGTTGATGATTTTTCCCGCTTCACTTGGGTATTCTTTTTGCAGGATAAATCTGAAACCCAAGGGACCCTCAAGCGCTTCCTAAGGAGAGCTCAAAATGAGTTTGAGCTCAAGGTGAAGAAGATAAGGAGCGACAACGGGTCCGAGTTCAAGAACCTTCAAGTGGAGGAGTACCTTGAGGAGGAAGGGATCAAGCATGAGTTCTCCGCTCCCTACACAACGCAGCAAAATGGTGTGGTAGAGAGGAAGAACAGGTTGCTCATAGACATGGCGAGGACGATGCTTGGAGAGTTCAAGACCCCCGAGCGGTTTTGGTCGGAAGTTGTGAACACGGCTTGCCACGCCATCAACCGGGTCTACCTTCACCGCCTCCTCAAGAAGACTTCGTATGAGCTTCTAACCGGTAACAAACCCAATGTGTCTTACTTTCATGTATTTGGGAGCAAATGCTATATTCTAGTGAAGAAAGGTAGAAATTCTAAGTTTGCTCCCAAAGCTGTAGAAGGGTTTTTGTTAGGTTATGACTCAAATACAAAGGCGTATAGGGTCTTCAACAAATCATCGGGTTTGGTTGAAGTCTCTAGCGACGTTGTATTTGATGAGACTAATGGCTCTCCAAGAGAGCAAGTTGTTGATCTTGATGATGTAGATGAAGAAGACGTTCCAACGGCCGCAATACACACCATGGCGATTGGCGATGTGCGACCACAGGAACTCGAGGAGCAAGATCAACCTTCTTCCTCAACAATGGTGCAACCCCCAACTCAAGACGATGAACAGGTTCATCAAGAAGAGGCGTGTGATCAAGGGGGAGCACAAGATGACCATGTAATGAAGGAAGAAGCACAACCGGCACCCCCAACCCAAGTTCGAGCGACGATTCAAAGGAATCATCCCATCGACCAAATTTTGGGTGACATTAGCAAGGGAGTAACTACTCGTTCTAGATTAGTAAATTTTTGTGAGCATTACTCCTTTGTCTCTTCTATTGATCCTTTCAGGGTAGAAGAGGCCTTGCTAGATCCGGACTGGGTGTTGGCCATGCAGGAAGAGCTCAACAACTTCAAGTGTAATGAAGTTTGAACACTAGTGCCGCGTCCCAAGCAAAATGTTGTGGAAACTAAGTGGGTGTTCCGCAACAAACAGGACGAGCACGGGGTGGTGACAAGGAACAAGGCTCGACTTGTGGCAAAAGGTTATGCCCAAGTCGCAGGTTTGGACTTTGAGGAGACTTTTGCTCCTATGGCTAGCCTAG
This sequence comes from Zea luxurians, assembly GCA_029449295.1. Classification (NCBI taxonomy): domain Eukaryota; kingdom Viridiplantae; phylum Streptophyta; class Magnoliopsida; order Poales; family Poaceae; genus Zea; species Zea luxurians. The sequence goes on along the minus strand of JAOPSE010000005.1, from coordinate 44,496,986 downwards.
AGTCCATTCGTATTTTGCTAGCATATGCCGCTCACCATTCTTTCAGGTTGTTCCAAATGGATGTGAAGAGCGCTTTCCTCAACAGGCCAATCAAGGAGGAGGTGTACGTGGAGCAACCCCCTGGCTTTGAGGATGAACGGTACCCCGACCACGTATGTAAGCTCTCTAAGGCACTCTATGGACTTAAGCAAGCCCCAAGAGCATGGTATGAATGCCTTAGAGACTTTTTAATTGCTAATGCTTTCAAGGTTGGGAAAGTCGATCCAACTTTATTCACTAAGACTTGTGATGGTGACTTATTTGTGTGCCAAATTTATGTCGATGACATAATATTTGGTTCTACTAACCAAAAGTCTTGTGAAGAGTTTAGCAGGGCGATGACTCAGAAATTCGAGATGTCGATGATGGGCGAGTTGAACTACTTCCTTGGGTTCCAAGTGAAGCAACTCAAGGACGGCACCTTCATCTCCTAAATGAATTACACGCAAGACTTGCTAAAGCGGTTTGGGATGAAGGACGCCAAGCCCGCGAAGACTCCAATGGGAACCGACGGACACACCGACCTCAACAAAGGAGGTAAGTCCGTTGATCAAAAGGCATACCGGTCAATGATAGGGTCTTTACTTTATTTATGTGCTAGTAGATCGGATATTATGCTTAGCGTATGCATGTGTGCTAGATTTCAATCCGATCCAAGGGAGTGTCACTTAGTGGCTATGAAGCGAATTCTTAGATATTTAGTCGCTACGCCTTGCTTCGGGATCTGGTATCCAAAGGGGTCTACCTTTGACTTAATTGGATATTCAGACTCCGATTATGCTGGATGTAAGGTCGATAGGAAGAGTACATCAGGGACATGCCAATTCTTAGGAAGGTCCCTGGTGTCATGGAGTTCTAAGAAACAAACCTCCGTTGCCCTATCCACCGCTGAGGCCGAGTACGTTGCCGCAGGACAGTGTTGCGCGCAACTACTTTGGATGAGGCAAACCCTCTGGGACTTTGGCTACAATCTGAGCAAAGTCCCACTCCTATGTGATAATGAGAGTGCTATCCGCATAGCGGACAATCCTGTTGAGCACAGCCGCACAAAGCACATTGACATCCGGCATCACTTTTTGAGAGACCACCAGCAAAAGGGAGATATCGAAGTGTCTTATATTAGCACCGAGAACCAGCTAGCCGATATCTTTACCAAGCCTCTAGATGAGAAGACCTTTTGCAGGCTGCGTAGTGAGCTAAATGTCTTAGATTCGCGGAACTTGGATTGATTTGTAGCATACATGTGTATTATGCTTTGATCATGTTCCTTATGCATTTTGTTGTTTATTTACGGTGCTCAAGTTGTACAAACGCTCCCCGGACCTCAAAAGTCCATGTGTGAGTGATGCACATATTTAGGGGGAGATGTGCTACAACTTGACCCTTTGAGACTAACTGTGTGCTTGAGTTTGCTTGATTTAGTCTCAAAGGTGGATTGAAAGGGAAAAATGGACTTGGACCATGAAAGACTTCCACTGCACTCCGATGAGAGGGTAACTCACTCCAAGTTCATTCCCATCTTCTTATTGCCTTTGTACTCTTATGTGAAGATTTTGGTGAGGCAATGAGGTTTAAGGGCCAAGATTGATCCCGTTTTGGTGCTTGATGCCAAAGGGGAAGAAAATAAGGCCAAAGCAATAAATGGATCAGCTACCACTTAAGAATTTTGAAAACAGTAGAATAGAGCTTTTGTTTTGTCAAAATTCTCTTGTTGTCCCTCTTTGTCAAAAGTTGGTCTCTTGAAGGGAGAATGTTTGATTATGGAAAAAGGGGGAGTTTTTGAATCTTTGATCAATTTCTCTTGGAGTACCTCTCTTTATGTCTCTACAAGTGAATTTGACTTAGAGATAGGAAATTGAGTTTGATTTGCAAAAACAAACCAAGTGGTGGCAAAGTATGATCCAAATATGCCAAAGTTGAATCAAAACAATTTGTGTTCTTATTTGCATTGATGTTGCACTTCTTTTAGTTGCTTTTTGTTGTGTTGGCATAAATCACCAAAAAGGGGGAGATTGAAAGGGAAATGTGCCCTTGGGCCATTTCTAAGTATTTTGGTGATTGAGTGCCAACATAAGTGCTTAAGTGTTAAAGTATGCAAAGCGATGGACAAAGTACAAATCAAAAGTAAAGGTCTGTTTCTAGACTTAGTACATTATTTATGGACTAATGTATTGTGTCTAATTGCTGGAAACAGGAGAAATCAAGTTGGAAAAGAGATGGCTTTGTTCAGCCAAAGTCTGCACAGTCTAGGTGCACCGGACTGTCCGGTGGGGCACCGGACAGTGTCCAGTGCGCCAGGCTGGCTCGGGCGAACTGGCTGCTCTCGGGTTTCGTCGGCGTCGTACGGCTATAAATCACCGGAATGTCCGGTGGTGCACCGGACTGTCCGGTGAGCCAACGGTCAGCCGGGCCAACGGTCGGCCGAGGATTCCGCGCGTGACGCGTGGCCGAGCCAACGATCACAAGGGGGCACCGGACTGTCTGGTGTGCACCGGACAGTGTCCGGTGCACCAACGGCTCTGGATCTTCAACGGTCGACTGTGCCACAGAAGGAAAGAAATCCGCACCGGACAGTGTCTGGTAGTGCACCGGACTGTCCGGTGCGCCAGGCGACAGAAGGCAAGAATTGCCTTCCTGGAATGCTCTCAACGGCTCCTAGCTGCCTTGGGGCTATAAAAGGGACCCCCTAGGCGCATGGAGGAGAACACCAAGCATTCTCTAAGCATTCTTGAGCACCAAGACTTCGATTCCGCGCATTTGATTCTTTGTGATAGCAACTAGAGCTTCATTTGAGTTGCGAACTCGTCGGGTTGTGTTGTGAGCTCTTGTTGCGACTTGTGTGCGTGTTGTTACTCAGATTTTGTGTCTTGTGTGCGTTGCTCATCCCTCCCTTACTCCGTGCTTCTTTGTGGACATCAAAGTGTAAGGGCGAGAGGCTCCAAGTTGTGGAGATTCCTCGCAAGCGGGATATAGTAAAGCTAAGCAAAACACCGTGGTATTCAAGTGAGTCTTTGGACCGCTTGAGAGGGGTTGATTGCAACCCTCGTCCGTTGGGACGCCACAACGTGGAGTAGGCAAACATTGGTCTTGGACGAACCACGGGATAAACCACTGTGCCATCTCTGTGTTGATCTTCTTGTGGTTATTGTGTTTTGCTAAGACTCCTCTCTAGCCACTTGGCATTATTGTGCTAACTCCTAATCAAGTTTCGTGGCATTAAGTTTTAAGTTTTACAGAATCACCTATTCACCCCTCCTCTAGGTGCTCTCAGGAAGAAATCGTGGTATTCAAGTGGACCATCGGATCACTTGAAAGGGGTTGAGTGCCCCTCATCCATTGAGACGCCACAACATGGAAGTAGGCAAGTGTTATACTTGGCCGAACCACGGGATAAAATCACTGTGTCTCTTGTGTCGCTCCTTTGTGTGATTGGTTTCTTCTTTTGAGTTCTCGTTTAATCACTCGTGCTATTGTTCCAAAGTTCAATACTCACTCGAAAGGAACAATCAAGTGAAGAGTTCTCGCTTTAACAACTTGGCTTCAATCTAACTAACATTTTATAAACCAAGTTTGTGCTCTTTAGTACTTGATTATTGCAGGATCACCTATTCACCCCCCTCTAGGTGCTCTCAATTGGTATTACAGCCATTCTCTTCATTAAAGGGACTAACCGCCCGAAGAGATGGATCCTAAGGGCAAGGGGATGGTGATCAACGACAAGGAGAAGGAGTCCCTCTTCAACGAGCCAAGAGACGACAAACCCACTGACTCAGGCTCGAGTCACAAGAAGAGGGATGGAAATAAGAAAAGGCATATTAAGAAGATTATCTACTACGACAGCGACGCCTCCTCTTCTTCACCAAAGGATGACGACGATGACTCCTCGTCCAAAAAGAAAACAATTAATCAAAATTACTTCTTTTATTATTCTTGCATTCCTTACAATTCAAATGCTCATTTACTCTCTATTCCACTTGGAAAACCTCTACACTTCGATGGAGAGGATTACTCATTTTAGAGTCATAAAATGCATAGTCACTTATTTTCCCTCCATTCTAGCTTTTGGGAAATTGTAGAAAATGGAATGCATTTCGATAGTACCGATAATCCCGTATTTATTAATGAACAAATACATAAAAATGCCCAAGCTACTACTGTTTTGCTAGCATCTCTGTGCAGGGATGAATATAACAAAGTAAGTGGCTTGGACAATGCCAAGCAAATCTGGGATACCCTCAAGATCTCTCACGAGGGGAATGACGCCACCATGATCACCAAAATGGAACTGGTGGAAGGCGAGCTGGGGTGATTCGCGATGATAAGGGGAGAAGAGCCAACGCAGACATACAACAGGCTAAAGACCCTTGTCAACAAAATCCGAAGCTATGGGAGTACAAGATGGACGGATCATGACATCATCCGACTCATGCTGAGGTCATTTACGGTTATTGACCCCCATCTTGTAAATCTTATTCGTGAAAACCCTAGGTACACCAAGATGATGCCCGAGGAAATCCTCAAAAAATTCGTGAGCGGGTGCATGATGGTAAAGGAAACGAGGTATGTGGACGACGCATTAAATGGACCGCTTCCTCTACACGAGTCACAGCCCGTTGCTCTCAAAGCAACCAGCGGCAAGGAGGCGCTACATAGCAAGGTAGCACAAGTGGAGGCTGTCGGGCTCAACGAGGATGAAATGGCGCTCATCATCAAGCGCTTCAAGACCACCTTGAAAGGACGCAAGGAGTACCCAAACAAGAACAAATCAAGGGGAAAGCGCTCCTACTTCAAATGTAGTAAGTCTGGTCATTTTATAGCACAATGTCCCAATAATGATAATGGCCAGGCACAAGAGAAGAAAGGAAAGGAGAAAAAGAAGAACTATAGGAAGGCAAAAGGTGAGGCGCACATCGGGAAGGAATGGGACTCTGGCTGTTCCTCATCCGACATAGAAGATGAAGGACTAGCTGCCTTCAACAAGTCTTCTCTCTTCCCCAATGAACGTCACACGTGCCTTATGGCTAGAAGAAGGTACGTATTCGAGATACTCTTAAATATTCTTCTTCTAGTGATGAGGAATCTTCTGATGATGAGATAGATTATAGTAATTTATTTAAAGGATTAGATAGATCTAAGGTAGAAAAAATAAATGAATTAATTGATGCTCTTAATGAAAAAAGATAGATTGCTAGAAAAGCAAGAAGATATTTTGTATGAGGAACATGATAAGCTCATCAGTGTTCAAAAATCTCTTGCTCTAGAAGTTAAGAAAAATGAAATTCTATCCTCTGAATTGTCTACCTGACATGAATCTATTTCTAGCTTAAAGAATTTAAATGATGATTTGAATGCTAAGCTAGAGAAAGTTAATGTAACTAGTTTATGTGTAGAGCATGTAGTAATCTGCAATAGGTGTAAAGATTTTAACATTGATGCTTATAATGAACATGCTTCTACCATTATTAAGTTAAACAATGATGTTGCAAGTCTTAATGCTCAACTTAAGACTTGCATGGATAAGTATGAGAAACTTAAATTTGCTAGGGATGCCTACACCATTGGTAGACACCCCTCAATCAAGGATGAACATGGTTTCTAAAGGAAACCAAGAACTTAACAAGCCAAAGGACTTCCAGTCGCAACAAGGAGAAAGGGAAGGCCCCTATGGCTAGTAGCTTGTATTCTTCACATGATCAAAAGAACCATGCTTATCTTTATGCTCATGTCAAGAAAATTTCCCATGTTGCTCATCATGATAAAAGTTATAATCATGCTACTTTACCTACTTATCATGATTCACATGCTATGTTTGCTTCTAGTTCCACATATGGTCATGGTAGAAGTAGGCCTAGGCGTAATCTTACTGTTTCTCATGCACCTAGGAAAGTAGGTACTAGTCCAATTACTATGTATCAAACATGTAATGCTTTTTTTTGTATTATCATGGAAAAATGCCAAAGTTGTCGCTAGAAAATTGGGATCTAAATGCAAGGGAGACAAAACTTGCATTTGGGTTCCAAAATCTATTGTAACTAACCTTGTAGGACCCAACAAGAGTTGGGTACCTAAAACCCAAGCTTAATTACCTTGCAGGTTTATGCATCCGGGGGCTCAAGCTGGATTATTGATAGCGGATGCACAAACCACATGACGGGGGAGAAGAAAATGTTCACCTCCTACGTCAAAAATAGGGATTCCCAAGACACCATCATCTTTGGAGATGGGAATCAAGGCAAGGTTAAAGGCTTGGGCAAGATAGCCATCACATCCGAGCATTCAATCTCTAATGTGTTTTTAGTAGAATCGCTTGGTTATAATTTATTATTTGTAAGTCAATTGTGTAATATGGGCTATAATTGTTTATTTACAAATATTGATGTATCTGTCTTTAGAAGGAGTGATGGTTCATTAGCCTTTAAGGGTGTATTAGACGGCAAACTCTACTTAGTTGATTTCTCAAAGGAGAATGTCGATCTAGATGCATGCTTAATCGCTAAGACTAATATGGGCTGGCTTTGGCACCGCCGTCTAGCACATGTTGGGATGAAGAACCTTCATAAACTTCTAAAGGGAGATCATGTGTTAGGACTAACCGATGTCTGTTTTGAGAAAGACAGACCTTGTGCAGCGTGTCAAGTAGGGAAACAGGTGGGAAGCACTCATCAAAGCAAGAGCGTGATGATGACATCAAGACCGCTGGAACTCCTCCACATGGATCTCTTCGGCCCCGTTACGTATCTCAACATCGGGGGAAGTAAGTATGGTCTTGTTATATTTGATGATTTTTCCCGATTCACTTGGGTGTTCTTTTTACAGGATAAATCTGAAACCCAAGGAACCCTAAAGCACTTCTTAAGGAGAACTCAAAATGAATTTGAGCTAAAGGTGAAGAAGATAAGAAGTGATAATGGGTTCGAGTTCAAGAATTTACAAGTTGAAGAATATCTTGAGGAGGAAGGGATCAAGCACGAGTTATCTGCTCCCTACACACCACAGCAAAATGGTGTGGTAGAGAGGAAGAACAGGACGCTAATCGACATGGCAAGAACAATGCTTGGAGAGTACAAGACGCTTGAGCGATTTTGGTCGAAAGCTATGAATACAGCCTGGCATGCCATAAACCGGCTCTATCTGCATCGCCTCCTCAAGAAGACGTCATATGAACTCTTAACTGGTAACAAACCTAATGTTTCCTACTTTCATGTATTTGGGAGCAAATGCTATATTCTGGTAAAGAAAGGTAGGAATTCAAAGTTTGCTCCCAAAGCGGTAGAAAGTTTTTTACTAGGATATGACTCAAATACAAAGGCGTATAGGGTCTTCAACAAATCATCAGGATTGGTTGAAGTCTCTAGCGATGTTGTATTTGATGAGACTAATGGCTCTCCAAGAGAGCAAGTTGATCTTGATGATGTAGATGAAGATGAGGTTCCGACGGCCGCAATGCGAACAATGGCGATAGGTGATGTGCGATCACAGGAACTACAAGAACAAGATCAACCTTCCTCCTCTACGATGGTGCATCCCCCAACTCAATACGATGAACAGGTACCTCAAGAAGAAAGGCAGGATCAAGGGGGAGCACATGAAGAACAAGATAAGGAGGAAGAAGCATCACGGGCCCCTCCAACTCAAGTCCAAACGACGATCCAAAGAAATCATCCAGTGGATCAGATCCTGGGTGACATCGGCAAGGGAGTAACAACTCGCTCACGATTAGCTAATTTTTGTGAACATTACTCATTTGTTTCTTCTATTGAGCCTTTCAGGGTAGAAGAAGCCTTGCAGGATCTGGACTGGGTGTTGGCCATGCAGGAAGAGCTCAACAACTTCAAAAGGAATCAAGTTTGGAGCCTGGTGCCACGTCCAAAGCAAAACGTTGTGGGAACCAAATGGGTGTTCCACAACAAGCAAGACGAGCACGAAGTGGTGACAAGAAACAAGGCTTGACTTGTGGCAAAAGGTTATGCCCAAGTCGCAGGTTTAGATTTTGAGGAGACTTTTGCTCCTGTGGCTAGGTTAGAATCAATTCGGATTTTATTGGCCTATGCTGCTCACCATTCCTTTAAGCTATTCCAAATGGACATGAAGAGCGCCTTCCTCAATGGACCAATCAAGGAGGAAGTATACGTAGAACAACCCCCTGGCTTTGAGGATGACAGGTATCCCGACCACGTCTACAAGCTCTCTAAGGCGCTCTATGGACTTAAGCAAGCCCCAAGAGCATGGTATGAATGCCTTAGAGATTTTATTATTGCTAATGCTTTCAAGGTTGGGAAAGCTGATCCTACTCTATTCACAAAGACTTGTAATGGTGATCTCTTTGTATGCCAAATATATGTCGATGACATTATATTTGGTTCTACTAATCAACAGCCGTGTGAGGAGTTTAGCAGGGTGATGATGCATAAGTTAGAGATGCCGATGATGGGCGAGTTGAACTACTTCCTTGGATTTCAAGTGAAGCAACTCAAGGAACGCACTTTCATCTCCCAAACGAAGTACACTCAAGATCTTCTCAAGAGGTTTGGGATGAAGGATGCAAAGCCCACAAAGACACCTATGGAAATGGACGGACATCTGGACCTCAACAAAGGAGGTAAGTCCGTTGATCAAAAGGCATACCGGTCAATGATAGGATCACTACTTTACCTTTGTGCTAGTAGACCGGATATAATGCTTAGTGTATGCATGTGTGCTAAATTTCAATCCAACCCCAAGGAGTGTCACCTTGTGGCCGTTAAGCGAATTCTTAGATATTTAGTTTCTACGCCTTTCTTCGGGATCTGGTATCCAAAGGGGTCTACCTTTGACCTAATCGGATACTCAGACTCTGACTATGCCGGGTGCAAGGTTGATAGGAAGAGCACATCAGAGACATGTCAGTTTCTGGGAAGGTCCCTGGTATCTTGGAGCTCTAAGAAACAAACATTCGTTGCCCTATCCACCGCTGAGGCGGAGTACGGTGCAGCATGACAGTGTTACGCGCAATTGCTTTGGATGAGGCAAACCCTTCAGGACTTTGGCTATAATCTGAGCAAAGTCCCACTCCTATGTGACAATGAGAGTGTAATCCGCTTGGCGGATAATCCTGTTGAACACAACCGCACTAAGCACATAGACATCCGGCATCACTTCCTGAGAGACCATCAGCAAAGGGGAGATATCGATATTTACAACATTAGCACCGAGAACCAGCTAGCCGATATCTTCACTAAGCCTTTAGATGAGAAAAGGTTTTGCAGGCTGCGTAGTGAGCTAAATGTCTTAGATTCGCGTAACTTGGATTGATCTATAGCATACATGTGTTTTATGCCTTTGATCATGTTACTTTAAGCATTTACATCATTTATTGCTTATTTGTGGTGCTCAAGTTGTACAAGTCATCCCTGGACCTCACAAGTCCCTTTACAAATGATGCACATGTTTAGGGAGAGATGTGCTATAACTTGACTCCCTTGAGACTAACGTGTTTGTTTGAGTATTCTTGAAATAGTCTCAAATGGATCTTGAAAGGGAAAAGTGAACTAGGACAAAGAAAGAGCTTCCACTGCATTCCGGTAAATGTATCTTGTTCTAAGTTCTTTGTTATACTCTCATTGCCTTTTTGCTCTTATTTGACATTTTGGTGAGGCAATGGGGTCAAGGGGCCAAAAGTTATATCGTTTTGGTGCTTAATGCCAAAGGGGGAGAAATTAAAGTCAAAGCAAATGGATCAGCCAACCACTTGTGAATTTGAAAATTGTAGAGTTAGAATTTGTATTTCGTCCAAAATCCTCTTTGCAAATTTTGATCTCTTATGGGGGAGAATTTTGATTATGGGAAAAAGGGGGAGTTCTTGGCACTTGATCAAATTTACTCTTGAAATATCTCTCTATTTGCCCAAACAAGTGTGTTTGACTTAGAGATAGGAAAAAGAATTTGTTTTGTGAAAATAAATCAAGTGGTGGCAAAAGTGATGCAAATATGCCAAATCCCAATTAAGAAAATTTGGTCTTCAATTTGTACTCTTGAGAATGATGTTGCACTTTTAGTTGCTTTTTAATGTGTTGGCATAAATCACCAAAAAGGGGGAGATTGAAAGGGAAATGTGCCTTTGGGCCAATTCTATAAATGTTTTGGTGATTAGATGCCCAACACATATTGTTTTAGTTCATATGTGCTAAAGGTTAAAGAAGTGCAAATCAAGAATCAAGGTATGTCTCTAGTCTTAGTAAATTGTTTTTGGATATTAACATATGTCTCTAAGTGCTAGGAACCTTGTCAAGAAAAGTAGAAATGGATTGGAGAAGTTTGGCTAAGTCTAGCCAAGAATTGCATCAGCTGGTGGCACACCGGACTGTCTGGTGGCGCACCAGACAGTGTCCGGTGCACAGGCTGGTTCAGCAGCAAACTGGCTGCTCTCGGGAACCGGCGAGGGCAATGTGGCTATAAATCACCGGACTGTCCGGTGGTGCGTCGGACTATCTAGTGAGCCATCAGCGCCCACGCTCAGCACTCGGCGACGAACTCGTCACTCTCGGGAATTCGCCGAGGGCGCCGCGGCTAAAATTCACCAGACTGTCCAGTGAGCGCCGGACTGTCGGTGAGCCAACGACGCCCACGGCCAACGGTCGGCAGCACGATCAATGGGCGACACGTGGCCGAGCCAACGGTCACTTGGTCGCATCGTACTTTCCGGTGCGCACCGGACAGTGTTCGGTGCGCCAAGGGGACCGAAGGTCCAACGGTCGGCTTCGCCAGAAAAGGAAGGAGATCGGGCACCGGACAGAACTGTTCATGTCCGGTGGTGCATCGGACTGTCCAGTGCGCCACCCGATAGAAGGCAAGAATTGCCTTCCAAATGAATCTCCAACGGCTCCTAGCTGCCTTGGGACTATAAAAGGGACCCGTAGGCGCATGGAGCACTACACCAAGCATCCATTGAACATTCTAAGATGCCTAGACTTCGCCACCACGCACTCGGATCATCATATTAGAGATTTGAGCACCGTTTGAGTTGTAAACTCCCTGCGACGTGTGAGAGCACCTAGAGGGGGGGGGGTGAATAGGTGATCCTGTGAAAACTTGAACTTATAGCCACAAAAACTTGTTAAGTGTTAGCGCAGATAATGCCAAGTGGCTAGATAGGAGTCTCCACAAAACACAATAACCACAGAAGATCAATCACAGAGATGGCACAGTGGTTTATCCCGTGGTTCGGCCAAGACCAACGCTTGCCTACTCCACGTTGTGGCGTCCCAACGGACGAGGGTTGCAATCAACCCCTCTCAAGCGGTCCAAAGACCAACTTGAATACCACGGTGTTTTGCTTTGCCTTTCAATATCCCGTTTGCAAGGAATCTCCACAAATTGGAGTCTCTTGCCCTTACAAGTATATGATCACAAAGAAGCACAGAGTAAGGGAGGGAAGCAACACACACAAATCCACAGCGAAATGCGCACACACACGGCCAAGAAACGAGCTCAAATGACTATCTCAAAGTTCACACTAGAACAGAGCTCGAATCACTTAGAATCACAAACGAATGCGCAAAGAACGAGTGTGGATGATCAAGAATGCTCTAAGGTTGCTTGGGTAACTCCTCCATGCGCCTAGGGGCCCCTTTTATAGCCCCAAGGCAGCTAGGAGCCGTTGAGAGCAAATCTGGAAGACTATCCTTGCCTTCTGTCGTCGGGGGCACCGGACAGTCCGGTGCACACCGGACACTGTCCGGTGCCCGATTTGTTTCCTTAAACCGCGAAGCCGACCGTTGCAGACCGTTGGCAGATCTGGAGCCGTTGGCGCACCGGACATGTCCGGTGCACACCGGACAGTCCGGTGCACACCGGACAGTCCGGTGCCTTCTTCTAGCCGTTGGCTCGGCCACGTGTCCCGCGCAGATTGCGCGGCCGACCGTTGGCCCGGCCGACCGTTGGCTCACCGGACAGTCCGGTGCACACCGGACAGTCCGGTGAATTTTAGCCGTACGCCGTCGGCGAATTCCCGAGAGCGGCCTGTTCGCGCCGAGTCAGCCTGGCGCATCGGACACTGTCCGGTGCACACCGGACAGTCCGGTGTGCCAGACCGAGCAGAGCCTTGGCTGTACACAGCCAAGTCATTTGCACCTTTCTTCTTTTCTGTTTCTAACACTTTGACAAGTATATTAGTATACAAAACCAATGTACTAAGGCTTAGAAACATACCTTTACTTCATGATTTGCACCTTGTTCATCCATTGACATAAATTCACAATTAAGCACATGTGTTGGCACTCAATCACCAAAATACTTAGAAATGGCCCAAGGGCACATTTCCCTTTCAATCTCCCCCTTTTTGGTGATTTATGCCAACACAACATAAAGCAACTAGAACAAGTGCAAACTCACTTCAAATAAAACTTAAATTTATTTTGATTCAATTTTGGCATATATGGATCATCTTTTGCCACCACTTGGTTTGTTTTTGAAATCAAACTCAAATCTCTATCTCTAAGTCAAACACACATGTTGAAGCATAAAGAGAGTCATTCCAAAAGAGATTGATCAAGGATTTCAAAAACTCCCCCTTTTTCCATAATTACTATTTCTCCCCACAAGAAGCCAAAAGAGACAATAAAAGAGTTTTGACAAACCAAAAACTCTACTCTACTATTTTCAAATTTCTCAAGTGGTAGCTGATCCATTTATCGCTTTGGCCTTTATTTTCTCCCCCTTTGGCATCAAGCACCAAAACGGGATCAATCTTGGCCCTTTAACCCCATTGCCTCACCAAAATCTTCAATTAAGAGCAAATGGCAATAAGAGTTCATGAGATGGACTTGGAATAAGTTACCCTCTCATCGGAGTGCAGTGGAAGTCTTTCATGGTCCAAGTCCACCTTTTCCCTTTCAATTTTCCTTCGAGACTAAATCAAGCAAACTCAAGCATATGGTTAGTCTCAAAGGGTCAAGTTGTAACACATCTCCCCCTAAACATGTGCATCACTTTGCAACGGACTTGTGAGGTCCAGGGAGTGTTCGTACAACTTGAGCACCATAATAAGCAACAAAATGCAGAATGAACATGATCAAGGGCATAAACACATGTATGCTACATTTCAATCCAAGTTCCGCGAATCTAAGATATTGAGCTCACTACGCAACCTGCAAAAGGTCTTCTCATCTAAAGGCTTGGTAAAGATATCGGCTAGCTGGTTCTCGGTGCTAACATAAAACACTTCGATATCTCCCTTTTGCTGGTGGTCTCTCAAAAAGTGATGCCGGATGTCTATGTGCTTTGTGCGGCTGTGCTCAACAGGATTTTCCGCTATTCGGATAGCACTCTCATTATCACATAGGAGTGGGACTTTGCTCAGATTGTAGCCAAAGTCCCTGAGGGTTTGCCTCATCCAAAGTAGTTGCGCACAACACTGTCCTGCGGCAACGTACTCGGCCTCAGCGGTGGATAGGGCAACGGAGGTTTGTTTCTTAGAGTTCCATGACACCAGGGACCTTCCTAAGAATTGGCACGTCCCCGATGTACTCTTCCTATCGACCTTACATCCAGCATAGTCGGAATCTGAGTACCCAATCAAGTCAAAGTTAGACCCCTTTAGATACCAGATCCCGAAGCAAGGCGTAGCGACTAAATATCTAAGAATTCGCTTCACCGCCACCAAGTGACACTCCTTAGGATCGGATTGAAATCTAGCACACATGCATACGCTAAGCATAATATCCGGTCTACTAGCACATAAGTAAAGCAAAGAACCTATCATGGACCGGTATGCTTTTTGATCAACGGACTTACCTCCTTTGTTGAGGTCGGTGTGTCCGTCGGTTCCCATCGGCGTCTTTGCGGGCTTGGCGTCCTTCATCCCAAACCTCTTTAGCAGATCTTGCGTGTACTTTGTTTGGGAGATGAAGGTGCCGTCCTTGAGTTGCTTCACTTGGAACCCAAGGAAGTAGTTCAACTCGCCCATCATCGACATCTCGAATTTCTGCGTCATCACCCTGCTAAACTCTTCACAAGACTTTTGGTTAGTAGAACCAAATATTATGTCATCGACATAAATTTGGCACACAAACAAATCACCATCACAAGTCTTAGTGAAAAGAGTTGGATCGGCTTTCCCAACCTTGAAAGCATTAGCAATTAATACATCTCTAAGGCATTCATACCATGCTCTTGGGGCTTGTTTAAGTCCATAGAGCGCCTTAGAGAGCTTACACACGTGGTCGGGGTACCGCTCATCCTCGAAGCCAGGGGGTTGCTCTACGTACACCTCCTCCTTTATTGGTCCGTTGAGGAAAGCGCTCTTCACATCCATTTGGTACAACCTGAAAGAATGGTGAGCGGCATATGCTAGCAAGATACGAATTGATTCTAGCCTAGCCACAGGAGCAAAAGTCTCCTCAAAGTCCAAACCTGCGACTTGGGCATAACCTTTTGCCACAAGTCGAGCCTTGTTCCTCGTCACCACCCCGTGCTCGTCCTGTTTGTTGCGGAAAACCCACTTGGTTCCCACAACATTTTGCTTGGGACGAGGCACCAGCGTCCAAACTTCATTGCGCTTGAAGTTGTTAAGTTCCTCCTGCATGGCCAACACCCAATCCGGATCTAGCAAGGCCTCCTCTACCCTGAAAGGCTCAATAGAGGAGACAAAAGAGTAATGTTCACAAAAATTAACTAGTCGAGACCGAGTAGTTACTCCCTTGCTAATGTCACCCAGAATTTGGTCGACGGGATGATCTCTTTGAATCATCGCTCGAACTTGGGTTGGAGGTGCCGGTTGCGCTTCTTCCTCCATCACATGATCATCTTGTGCTCCCCCTTGATCACACGCCTCCTTTTGATGAACCTGTTCATCGTCTTGAGTTGGGGGATGCACCGTTGTTGAGGAAGAAGGTTGATCTCGTTCATCTTGTTCCTGTGGCCGAACGTCTCCAATCGCCATGGTTCGTATAGCGGCCGTTGGAACATCTTCTTCATCTACATCATCACAATCAACAACTTGCTCTCTTGGAGAGCCATTAGTCTCATCAAATACAACGTCGCTAGAGACTTCAACCAAACCTGATGATTTGTTGAAGACTCTATACGCCTTTGTATTTGAATCATAACCTAATAAAAACCCTTCTACAGCTTTGGGAGCAAACTTAGAATTTCTACCCTTCTTCACTAGAATGTAGCACTTGCTCCCAAATACACGAAAGTACGATACATTGGGTTTATTACCGGTTAGTAGCTCATACGAAGTCTTCTTGAGGAGTCGATGAAGGTAGACCCTGTTGATGGCGTGGCAAGCCGTGTTCACAGCTTCCGACCAAAAGCACTCGGGGGTCTTGAACTCTCCAAGCATCGTCCTCGCCATATCGATTAGCGTCCTGTTCTTCCTCTCTACCACACCATTTTGCTGTGGTGTGTAGGGAGCGGAGAACTCGTGCTTGATCCCTTCCTCCTCAAGAAACTCCTCCACTTGAAGGTTCTTGAACTCGGACCCGTTGTCGCTCCTAATCTTCTTCACCTTGAGCTCAAACTCATTTTGAGCTCTCCTAAGGAAGCGCTTGAGGGTCCCTTGGGTTTCAGACTTATCCTGCAAAAAGAACACCCAAGTGAAGCGGGAAAAGTCATCAACAATAACTAGACCATACTTACTTCCTCCTATGCTTAGATAGGCGACGGGTCCGAAGAGGTCCATATGCAGCAGCTCCAGAGGTCTTGACGTGGTCATCACATTCTTGCTGTGATGTGCTCCTCCCACTTGTTTACCTGCCTAACAAGCTGCACAAGGTCTATCTTTTTCGAAATAAACATTTGTTAGACCTATCACGTGTTCTTCCTTTAGAAGCTTGTGGAGGTTCTTCATCCCCACATGTGCTAAGCGGCGATGCCACAGCCAGCCCATGCAAGTCTTAGCCATTAAGCATGCATCTAGACCGGCCTCTTCTTTTGCAAAATCAACTAAGTAAAGCTTGCCGTCTAGTACACCCTTAAAAGCTAGTGAACCATCACATCTTCTAAAGACAGACACATCTACATTTGTAAATAAACAATTATATCCCATATTGCACAGTTGACTAACAGATAGCAAATTGTAACCAAGAGACTCAACTAAAAACACATTTGAGATTGAGTGCTCATTAGAAATTGCAATTTTACCTAACCCTTTTACCTTGCCTTGATTCCCATCACCGAATATAATTGAATCTTGGGAATCCTTATTTTTGACGTAGGAGGTGAACATCTTCTTCTCCCCCGTCATATGGTTTGTGCATCCGCTGTCGATAATCCAGCTTGAACCCCCGGATGCATAAACCTGCAAGGCAAATTTAGGCTTGGGTCTTAGGTACCCAACTCATGTTGGGTCCTGCAAGGTTAGCACAAATATCCTTAGGGACCCAA
The DNA here is from genome assembly GCA_029449295.1 of Zea luxurians. Taxonomy (NCBI): domain Eukaryota; kingdom Viridiplantae; phylum Streptophyta; class Magnoliopsida; order Poales; family Poaceae; genus Zea; species Zea luxurians. Next base: position 44,480,582 of record JAOPSE010000005.1, on the reverse strand, counting down.
ATGCAAGTTTTATCTCCCTTGCATCTTGCCCCTAACTTCCTAGCAATTACCTTCTCACCCTTTCTACAAATAGCAAAGGGAGCATTGCAAGCATAATAAATGGTAGAAGGTTTGTTCACAACTTTTCTAGGAACATGAGCAAAATTTCTCCTAGGCATATGCACAACATTTCTCCTACACATATCTCTATCATGCTTATAGGAAGAACTAGAAGCAAACATGGCATGAGAATCATAAACATGTGAATCAAAACCATTATAAGCATTTCTAGCATGTCTCCTATCATTATACATAAAAGCATGGTTCTTTTTAGCGCTACTGGCCATAGGGGCCTTCCCTTTCTCCTTGGCGGGAATGGGAGCCTTATGGCTTGTTAAGTTCTTGGCCTCTCTTTTGAAGCCAAGACCATCCTTAATTGAGGGATGTCTTCCAATTGTATAGGCATCCCTTGCAAATTTTAACTTATCAAATTCACTTTTGCTAGTCTTAAGTTGGCATTAAGACTAGCCAATTCATCACTTAGTTTGGAAATTGAAACTAGGTGTTCACAACAAGCATTAATATCAACATCCTTACACCTAGTACAAATTTCAACATGTTCAACACAAGAGTTAGATTTATTTGCTTCTACTAGTTTAGCATTTAAATCATTGTTAACACCTTTTAAAGTAGAGATAGTTTCATGACAAGTAGATAATTCACTAGAAAGCATCTCATTTCTTTTAATTTCTAGAGCAAGAGAATTTTGTGCACTAACAAATTTATCATGTTCCTCATATAAAAGATCCTCTTGTTTTTCTAGTAATCTATTCTTGTCATTCAAAGCATCAATGAACTCATTAATCTTATTAATTTTAGATCTATCTAATCCCTTGAATAAGCATGAGTAATCTATCTCATCATCATCACTAGACTCATCCTCACTTGAAGAAGCATAAGTACTAGTATCATGAGTGCTTACTTTCTTTTCCCTTGCCATGAGGCAAGTGTGACGCTCGTTGGGGAAGAGGGACGACTTGTTGAAGGCGGTGGCGGCGAGTCCTTCATTGTCGGAGTCGGAGGAGGAGCAATCCGAATCCCACTCCTTTCCGATATGTGCCTCGCCCTTGGCCTTCTTGTAATGTTTCTTCTTCTCCCTTTTGTTCCCCTTTTCCTGGTCACTTTCATTATCGGGACAGTTAGCAATGAAATGACCAATCTTACCACATTTGAAGCACGAGCGCTTCTCCTTTGTCTTGGTCCTGCTTGGCTGTCCCTTGCGACCCTTAAGCGCCGTCTTGAAGCGCTTAATGATGAGGGCCATCTCCTCATTATTTAGCCCGGCTGCCTCAACTTGCGCCACCTTGCTCGGTAGTGCCTCCTTGCTCCTCGTTGCCTTGAGAGCAAGAGGTTGCGGCTCGTTGATCGGTCCATTCAAGGCGTCGTCCACGTACCTCGCCTCCTTGATCATCATTCGCCAGCTGACGAATTTCCCAAGAACTTCTTCGGGCGACATCTTGGTGTACCTGGGATTTTCACGTATATTGTTCACCAAATGAGGATCAAGAACGGTAAATGACCTTAGCATTAGGCGGACGACGTCGTGGTCCGTCCATCGCGTGCTCCCGTAGCTCCTTATCTTGTTGATAAGGGTCTTGAGCCGGTTGTATGTTTGCGTCGGCTCCTCGCCTCTTATCATCGCGAACCGTCCAAGCTCTCCCTCCACCAACTCCATCTTGGTGAGCAAGGTGACGTCGTTCCCCTCATGAGAAATCTTGAGGGTGTCCCAGATCTGCTTGGCGTTATCCAAGCCGCTTACTTTATGGTATTCATCCCTGCACAAAGAAGCTAGAAGAACAGTAGTAGCTTGTGCATTCTTATGAATTTGTTCATTAATGAACATGGGACTATCCGAACTATCAAAGTGCATTCCACTCTCTACAATCTCCCATATACTAGGATGGAGAGAGAATAGGTGACTACGCATTTTGTGGCTCCAAAATCCGTAGTCCTCTCCATCAAAGTGTGGGGGCTTGCCGAGTGGAATGGAGAGCAAATGTGAATTTGAACTTTGCGGAATACGAGAGTAGTCAAAAGAAAAGTTCGAATTAACCGGTTTCCTTCTCTCGTAGTCGTTGTGGTCCTCGTCCTTTTGGGAAGAAGTAGATTCATCACTGTCGTCGTAGTAGACGATCTCCTTGATGCGCCTTGTCTTCTTCTTCTTCCCTTCCTTCCGTCTATGACCCGAGCCGGAGTCGGTAGGCTTGTCGTCCTTCGGCTCGTTGACGAAGGATTCCTTCTCTTTGTCGTTGATCACAATACCCTTCCCCTTAGGATCCATCTCTTCGGGTGGTTAGTCCCTTTGTGAAGAGAACGACTCCGATACCAATTGAGAGCACCTAGAGGGGGGGTGAATAGGTGATCCTGTGAAAACTTGAACTTATAGCCACAAAAACTTGTTAAGTGTTAGCGCAGATAATGCCAAGTGGCTAGATAGGAGTCTCCACAAAACACAATAACCACAGAAGATCAATCACAGAGATGGCACAGTGGTTTATCCCGTGGTTCGGCCAAGACCAACGCTTGCCTACTCCACGTTGTGGCGTCCCAACGGACGAGGGTTGCAATCAACCCCTCTCAAGCGGTCCAAAGACCAACTTGAATACCACGGTGTTTTGCTTTGCCTTTCAATATCCCGTTTGCAAGGAATCTCCACAAATTGGAGTCTCTTGCCCTTACAAGTATATGATCACAAAGAAGCACAGAGTAAGGGAGGGAAGCAACACACACAAATCCACAGCGAAATGCGCACACACACGGCCAAGAAACAAGCTCAAATGACTATCTCAAAGTTCACACTAGAACAGAGCTCGAATCACTTAGAATCACAAACGAATGCGCAAAGAACGAGTGTGGATGATCAAGAATGCTCTAAGGTTGCTTGGGTAACTCCTCCATGCGCCTAGGGGCCCCTTTTATAGCCCCAAGGCAGCTAGGAGCCGTTGAGAGCAAATCTGGAAGACTATCCTTGCCTTCTGTCGTCGGGGGCACCGGACAGTCCGGTGCACACCGGACACTGTCCGGTGCCCGATTTGTTTCCTTAAACCGCGAAGCCGACCGTTGCAGACCGTTGGCAGATCTGGAGCCGTTGGCGCACCGGACATGTCCGGTGCACACCGGACAGTCCGGTGCCTTCTTCTAGCCGTTGGCTCGGCCACGTGTCCCGCGCAGATTGCGCGGCCGACCGTTGGCCCGGCCGACCGTTGGCTCACCGGACAGTCCGGTGCACACCGGACAGTCCGGTGAATTTTAGCCGTACGCCGTCGGCGAATTCCCGAGAGCGGCCTGTTCGCGCCGAGTCAGCCTGGCGCACCGGACACTGTCCGGTGCACACCGGACAGTCCGGTGTGCCAGACCGAGCAGAGCCTTGGCTGTACACAGCCAAGTCATTTGCACCTTTCTTCTTTTCTGTTTCTAACACTTTGACAAGTATATTAGTATACAAAACCAATGTACTAAGGCTTAGAAACATACCTTTACTTCATGATTTGCACCTTGTTCATCCATTGACATAAATTCACAATTAAGCACATGTGTTGGCACTCAATCACCAAAATACTTAGAAATGGCCCAAGGGCACATTTCCCTTTCAACGTGTTTTGTGCTCACATCTTGACTTGCTTGCGTGTGTTTGCTGCGATTCTTGCGTGTGTTTCTTTCCTTCCCTTACTCTTGTGCTTTGTGTTGTGATCAACTTGTAAGGGTGAGAGACTCCAATGTGTGGAGATTCCTCACAAATGGGAAAACTACTATAAGGAAGAAACCGTGCTATTCAAGTGGTTCATCGGATCACTTGAAAGGGGTTGAGTGCAACCATCGTCCATTGGGATGCCACAACGTGAAAATAGGCAAGTGTTATACTTGGCCGAACCACGGGATAAAATCACTGTCTCTTGTGTCGCTCCTTTGTGTGATTGGTTTCTTCTCTTGAGTTCTCGCTTAATCACTTGTGCTATTGTTCCATAGTTCAATACTCACTCTAAAAGAAGAATCAAGTGAAGAGTTCTCGATTTAACAACTTGGCTTCAATCTAACTAACATTTTATAAACCAAGTTTGTGCTCTTTAGTACTTGATTATTGTAGGATCGCCTATTCACCCCCCCCTCTAGGTGCTCTCACCTGTACTCGAAATGTTGTTTCTTATGTCTGCTACTGGTTTAACGCAGCGTGTGCCGAGGATTTCTACCGCTGAGCATAAGAAAGTATCTGAAATCAAACACTACATCCATTCAAGCATGAGGTGGTTCCTTTCATGCTAATTGACTACATCTTTTTATACACTCTTCTTATGTGCCTAAAAGAACAATGCTAACCCATGTACTGCCTCATTTAACTGTTCTGTAGAAAGTTGAGTGGTTGGTAACAGTTACCATTCTTAAGATTGATCAACTATGGTGGTACGAGTCCTGTAGAAAGTGCCTCAAGAAAACAAAGCCTCATGGTGATGCCTACAAATGCTCGGACGCTGGTTGTGGCCATGTTGGTTCGCCTAATCCAAGGTATGTGATGTTTCTTGGTCTGGTACATCTACGCCTGCTGACTCCTTAATCATACATCTGTGACTACTACTTTATGTGCAGGTACAGGTTGCTCATCACAGCAGGAGATGAGACAGGCAAGACTGATTTCATACTATTTGGACGTATGGCACAACCCATTGTTAAGAAACCATTTGACATCTTGATTGCGGATAATCCAGTCGGATTTATTCCCGATGAAATAACTAGGCTGATGGAAAAGGTGTACACATTCAACGTAAGCTTCACAGATAGCACCATTGCTTTAGGCAATGTGTGTTTCCAGGTTAACATGGTTGTCGCCGAGATTGGTGATGGAGGTCAGGTTCCAATTTCACCCAGTGGATCTCAACCTTCATCAATTTCGACTGTGCGGGCTGCATCCAAGTCTACATCAGCAGACTCTATCCCAACTGAAGGTACCTCTTCTCAGACACCACAGAGCACCAAAAACTACAGCAAGAATAAGGTAACTCATGCTTTCGAACACTCAATAAATTTGTTGTTGCCACCAACTCAAGCCACCTTACAAACTTTATGCACTTCGATGTAGCGTGCAAGGTCGTCGACGCCACCATCAAAAGCTGGGTCCATAGCTACTAGGCAGGTTGCGAGGAAGATATTGGGAGGCTCAGCTGATAAAACTGGTGATGGCGATGACTTGGCTTCCGTCATTGCTAATTCTAGGTACATCATCCGCCTCTTTGTGCCTTCTTGGTGTTTACAACATAGTCTGAATGCTACTGTTATCAAATAGGTCTTAGATTTAGTTATGGCCTTCTTTGCTTGCTTTTTTTGCCTCTAAAAAATGTTGCCTAGTTGTGATGGGCAACATTTAAATTAGCAATGAGCTAAAGTGACAAGCTGCATCCCTTTCAAAAGGGAGTTACGATGCTAGGCCTCATGATATTGCAGCTCAAGGTTGCCTTGTCATTTTTTTAACTTATGGTTTCTCATGCGAACATTTAGCAAAGGGTTAATAACTTTTCATGAGATTGAGCTGCAAGCCAAAAGCGACCCATTTAGATGTAGACTTGGATAAGAATATGGATCACCCAATCTTGATTTAAATCAAAACCACTGATTAATAATAATGCCTGTTACATTGCATCTTTCTTGCCTAAGAAGATATCTCCAGATCCTATTGGAAATAGTTGTTCTTTGGGTATTATTTATTGATAGAGTATTATATATATAGAATACAAAGGAGCATCAGGACCATTGCTCACTAAACTGCCTAAGGTTGTTGGTTTGGGATCAGGACCCTGTTTGTTTAGCCTCGAGTTTATATACCTGTGTTTAGTATCCTACTTTGATATAACATTAGCTTCAAAGACATGACAAAGAAAATATTTGTAGAACTTTATGCTTACATTCTTCTATTTTTTTGTAGCCTTGACAAACCTGCTTTCTGAACAAGTGAGAGATGATGGCTTACCTTTTGTGGATGTACATCTTAGTCGCCTCTACAGATGGACAACTTTATCGCTTTTGTGGATAGATTGTTCGGTTGGCTTTTGTGGATGAAATGGCTCTGCACTTGTAGGTGTAACGTTTATGTACCTAGCTGTCTGGATTGTGTTGGCCAAGAGACCGCTAACCGTACCTTGTATATACATCTCGTTTAGTTGCCTGCCCCTCGCTATGTCAGATAGACATAGACCTAAACTATGTAGTCTTCTTCTAGATCAATTTTCAGCTAGAACAAGCCTTAGCGTCATGCTATGGTGCGTGTTTTAGTGTGGTGCTGCAACTTTAATGTGGATTATTTTTAGGCTATCTATGTTCTGTTAAGTACTTCTTTCTTGCTTGCCGAACTAAAAAAATATTGGAGATTTAGTCATCCTACACTTGATTTGAGTATAACATGTATTGTTCATATTTTTCCAGCCGGATAGGGCGCCGTCTGATGTAGTAGCTTTGGGGGTGGGGTGGGGTGGGGGGGGGGGGGGGGGGGGGGGGGTAAAGTACTGCACAACATCACAATTCACACGACAGCCACGCCATAACTTGCATTGTTTGTACTGGGTACCAAACCCAACACAGCTAACCCTGACATGCAAAATCAGGATGACCACCAAGTACTACTCAGTCTTGAAGAGCGAACTAGATGTAAAAACTCATGATAACCACCACCAGAAATACCTATCTACTCGGCCCAAAAGGAGCTGAACAGGGGATTTCAAAGTCAGGATAACCACCAGAAACAGTTAACTGGTCCGGCAAACGGAAATGGGACAGTTGCTTCCGCTGCTTTGACCTTCCAATCCACACTTCTACTTCTGGGTGCAACTAGTATGTACACCATAACCCACTAACTCGGGTCAAACGGAACGCCATGATATGAAAGATCACTTTGCAATAGAAGTCCCCGCTGACTTATCATCATCAGGCAGGCCCTGCGATAAATAAGCCGGTCAGGAAAGGTTGCCCAAGACCAAGAGGTGTCATGCATGAGCCATGAATGCATCTTCAGCAACAGTATATGCATGTAAAAGTACGGTATATCGAGGGAGTCCCACATACCAGGTCATTGTGAAGCAAATTGATCTGTGAGAACTTTGGCAGCACAGATTTCACATTAGAAGTTGTTGCTGACTCCTCGTTCTGCAGGTCTTGACTCATGTTGCTGCTACTCTCAGGCACCTCAGTCTTGTGGTAATCAGCACCAGGTACGCCCTGGGAATGAATAGGACAATCAATGGGCAGAAGTGAAACAATGTGTTACCACAAAGAAAAACTTGCCCAACACAACACATCTTTGCAAATGCTAAACAGTGTTCTTAAGGTGTCGCCTAGGCGTCCAGGCGCTCGGGCAAAACTGGTCCCTTGCTCGCCATTCCCGCCTAGGCGTCGCCTAGGCACCGCCTAGGCGCCTGTCTGGTCCACTTGCTCGCCTAGGCGCCTTAAGAACACTGATGCTGAACTTACAAAAACAGGGATGCATGGGGGGAGGTAGAGCAAAAGAGAGAGTTTAAAATACCTTGCCATCATGAAGGTCGTTGGTAGCCTCAGAATCATCATGAAAATGATTGATAGCCTCAGAATCATCATGAACCATATCTTGTGAGTTCAGCTCATAAAGCATATCAACAGTCAGATTTAAGTCAAAATCATTTGCCTTGATTAACTCATCAATGAAGTCCGTGGAGACATTTGGGAACATTGAAAAGACCATTTTGACTAGAGCAAGTTCATCCATGTCATTTTCCTCATACTCAGAAGGATCAAAGGTGCTACCAGAACGCTCTCCCTTTGATGATGATCCTGCAGAAATGATAAGACCTGCTGAGTTCTCAGCGCAATCATATGAATAAAGCAAATCTGAGAGTTCAAAACCTACAGAGCCAATAGAAAAATCTTTAGTCTCACCTTCTTGTTTTTCTGGGGCTTTTTGTGCAGATGAACCCAGCAATCCAGGTATGAAAGGACTGGCGTCGGGATTCAACTGGAACGATCCTTCCATGGTTCTTTGATCAACAAATCTGTAAAAGTGCAAAGAACCATGTGCCAAAGACAAAATTCAGTGCAAATACACATGTGCAATTTACAGCAGCAAACAAGAGAATTCACAATATGCTTGAGTGGCAGCTAGTGAATGAATGCAAGTAGTTGCTATCAATCAGAATAATATTGTTGATTGATATGTGCTTCAGCTATATATGGCCAAATATAAAACACTCACTGTCTTCAATATCATCATGCAGGATTACATGATAAAGACGTGGATAGATTTTTCTTCTTCAAATATAGATAATGGTAATCCAAAGAAGGCAATGAATAAAATCATAACTATTTCACTTTTTTATTTAGATTAGAATGCTCCAATCTAGTGCCCTCCCATTAACAGAAAAATGTTCTATTCAATTATATGCAGATACTATTATAACTTTAACAAAGAACAATTAAAGAACTGTTATGCCCATCATTCCCTTCCAGAGAAGTGAAAAGTGGTCATAGATGAAGTTATGGAACATTTGAATAATGCGCCGAGATATCAGAATAAGTTCATTAAAATAAATAAAATAAAAGAGGACACATGATCCTAGACAGTGGTTTGCTTATAGCATTCGAGTTCTAGAACTAAATCCCAGAAGTAATGGACCAGTTTCCAAAAATTAGGAATAGTAACTATCCTAAAAGGGGGTGATTTAAAAGAACAGCAACTTATAAAATCCTAGGAGTAATGGACCAATTTCGTAAAATTAGGAATAGGAACTAAATCCTAGAATTAATTTCTGGTAAAAACCTAGCAACTTACATCAAATGGGGTGATTTAAAAGAACAGCAACACGCAGTCGTGTGATCCAAAAAGCTTTATAACCAAAACAACGCTGAATAACTAAAATAACTAGAGCAGAGCCAAAACTACAACCTACCAATAAATCAAATAGGGGTGATTTAATACAGTTTAGAAGAACAGAAGCAAGTAGTAGCATAATCGCACAAGCTTTCTGACCAGAGAATGCGGAATAATCGAAGTAGTTAGATTAAAGAAAACATTCTGGACCAGAACCAAAATTACAACCTAGCAACACATCAACGTGCGACCAACCGAACTGCATCTACGGAGCCCTACCCGATCCCGGCCGCGAGGCGCACCAGAACACCGCAGGGAGAGCGAGCGGCGGTATACCAAGTTCGCAACAGACCCCTACCCGATCCACGCCGCGAAGCGCACCAGAACACAGCAGGGGGGGGGGAGCACGCGACGAGGAAGTGGCCAGATCGGCACCACGATCGCGACAACTCGATACGACTGGCGGCCGAACAGATCGAACGGACAGATACATGCAGCCGGAGCGCCATCGATTTGGGAAGGTTTACCTCGGAACGATCGGCTGGAGCGATGCGGTGCGGAGGTCGCCGGCGTCGCGGTCGGGGGACGGTGGCGGTGCGAAGTGGGGAGGCAGTTGGTGGTGTGGACTGGGAGAAAGCGAAAGGTGTGACGGGGAAATGAAACGGCACGGCCGCACGGCAGTGGCGTGGTGAGAGCTACTGGGGAATCAATCGTCCCAAGTTTTTTTTTTAACCGAAGGCCGCGTTAGGCCCATGGGCCCAAACGTGGTGGAGAACTTTTTGGCGAAAACGGTCGAAAAGAAAAAATAACTAAATTATTTTTGTTTTCATATTTTTTGGCCAGAACAAAAACGAAAACGAAAACGAAAATCAACGGTCGAAATACAGGATCAGAATTATCGGTTATTCAAAAACGATCGAAAACGATAAACTATAGTCAGAAAGATAACTATTTTATAGTTTTAATAAAAACATAATAAAGTGATGTATTGCCTAATTTTTAAGATTTAGAAATACACAAACAACTCCTTTTCATCATTCATATTAGTTAGAGTAATTATAACATTTATTTTTCGCTTATTTATTCACTTGAACACAACAAAAGTCTATAACTTAAATAAATTATATGCTAGATCTATCTCATATCCTATATAAAACCGTAGAAAACGGTATTTGCACGACTCGGAAACGAAAAATACGAAAACGATCGAAAAACTAACTAGATCGTTTTCGTACCGTTTCTAATCGGTTTTCGAACAATTCGAAAACGATCGGAAAAAAAAATATTCGAAACGATACGGTACAAGAATTTCCCGTCCCGTTTTTATCCCTGCTAAGCACACTCCTAGCAGGATTTTGTTCTCTTGGCAACAACAACCACAAGCGCGCACGTACGCTTGCTTTGTCTTCGCCACCGTACTCCAGGGTTGCCGGCCGGATTATATGTGAACCCAACAAACGGCAGATATGCATCTACCTCTACTAACGGATTAGCACAACCATTCATTCGCGTTGGACGATAATCCGCCATGACCATCCATATAATAATAGACTTGTCTCATAAACAAGCGACATTTTATTTAGAGGCTACCGAGACTGATGACGGTGCATGTATGCATCATCACAAATCGCACGCTTGTCTAATTTCATCCATTGTTCATTCCCAAGGCCGTGACTGCGTGTGTATCCGTGCAATTTTAAATCGGTCTACTTTGACCGACTAACCAACCGGAAGTGTATGTTAAGAAACCTAAAAGAGGTTTAATGGACTAATACATACATATATATATATATATATATATATATATATATATATATATATATATTATATAGGTAGGTATAACGGGAGTCCTGGACTTCCAATAGTTAAAGGAAGCCCAGGCCGATTACCCCTGCAACCTGGTTCAACCCAGCGCACCGACTGGACCAGTCTGTCGGTTGCACCACCCGCGCTCACGTCTGTGCGCGCAAAAAAGGAAATGCATGCATAAGTCAAACACGTTCCCTTGCATGCGCGTAAATTTAGGAAAGATATGTGTGGCGATTTCTATTTTTAAATGCTTAATTTTCTCCATAAATTTAGGATCGCTGCAACAGCCATGCAGCTAGACTCGTAAGGACCATTTTATGATATATACTGCTACTAAATATGCTACCCTGCGTAGATAATTATGCAATTCGGTATACTGCGTAAAAATCTGTTACCAGCTGCATGCACACAAATTTATGATAAAAATAATGTGCAATGAAAGAAAAATAATTACACGCATAGAAACAAAAAATCGTATTTAATGTTTTATTTCCTTCATAAATATAAGATCCCTCCAACAACCATGTAGCTAAACACATTAGATCTAGTTTATGATATACACTGATACAAATTATACTAAATGGTGTAGGTATTTATGCAATTCGTTACACTGCGTAAAAAATCTGACATGTTGTTCACTGGTGGACGCATCTTCGGGTTAGAGCGTAATAACCTCAAGTTTTGGGCATAAAATCTCTCAATTATAAGCGTATATACCGAGCCAATGTGAGAGGTTGATAGTTCTAGTAGGTTGTTATTACGATCCTATTTTTATGGCAGATCTGAAAAACATGGAAGCCGCATGCATGCAGTTATATAGATCCAAAAATTATGGCAAAATACATGCATGAGTCAAACAAGTTCCCTTTGAAAGCTCTCTTGTGAGTTTTGGTGTTTGGATGACAACTCAATTAAAGGACTAACAAGTGTACTAAGTGTTGAACAGATGCTTAAGGTAAAGCTAACAGGGTTCAACACAAGTGAACAAATGTGATGGTCCAAGAACTGGATTATGGATACATAATGGACATCACAAGTAAGATGGACATTGCATAAAGTGAGACTCGGGTGCGTAGCTCGGAGACAACTGATCAAGCCAATGATGGAGGCAAGTAGAGCTTCGAGGTACCAAGTGCACGGGAGAAGGTCAAGGAGGCTGAGGAACCCAAAGCCAAGGGTGAAGAAGAAGACTTGCAAAGTCAAGGATGATCGAGTTGAGAAAAGTTATGACACATCAAGGATCACTACATAAGGATGTGACTTACAACCAATGGGGAAACATCTATAGTTATGTGGTGTAAGTCATAAGGCTCAAGATCAAGCTCTTAGAAGTGAACAAGGACACTAGAAGAACAAATGTCAAAATCAGAACTGGAAGCAGCCCAAAAGAGCTAAGTGCACCTTGACTTTTAGTTTGGGTTGTTCCTATGTTTGGAGATGTTCTATGTGACTTTTGCAGGATGTTGGAGCTAAGTAATGTCAATCTAGATCAAGTCAAGCTGACCTGATGATTTATGAGTCCAACATCAAAGCTCAAGCATGTCAAATGCTATAGATATAATAATTAAGAAAAGGTATGTTTCTAGACTTAGTACATTGGTTTTGTGTACTAATATACTTGTCTAAGTGTTAGAAACAGAAGGAAGAAGAAAAGGAAAGAAGTGCAAAAGGCTTGGCTGTGTTCAGCCAAGACTCAGCTCGGCTTGGCACACCGGACTGTCCGGTGGTGCATCGGACAGTGTCCGGTGCGCCAGGTTGAACTCCGGTGAACAGGCCACTCTCGGGAGGAGTCTGACGACGTACGACTATAATTCACTGGACTGTCCGGTGGTGCACCGGACTGTCCGGTGGTGCACCGGACTATCCGGTGAGCCAACGGTCGGCTGGGGCAACGGTCGGCCGCGCGATCCGCGCGTGACGCGTGGCCGAGCCAACAGTCAAATGCGGGCACCAGACTGTCTGGTGTGCACCGGACAGTGTCCGGTGCGCCAACGGCTCCAAGGCAGCAACGGTCGCCTGTGCCAATTCTGGAAGGAAATCGGGCACCAGACAGTGTCCGGTGGTGCACCGGACTGTCCGGTGCGCCACCCGACAGAAGGCAAGGATTGCCTTCCTGGATTGCTTCCAACGGCTCCTAGGCCCCTTGTGCCTATAAAAGGGACCCCTAGGCGCCTCAAGCAACATATAAGTGCAGCAAACAAGTGTAGACATCACTTGAATCAATTCTCACTCTCCCTCTTGTGTGTATCTCTCTAGCTTGTGTAGAAGGCACAGCTATAAGCCTTTAGAGAGTGGAGAAGAGCTGCTAAGAGCTAGAGCAAGGTCTTGAGCGTATCGTTACTCTGCCGAGGTGCTGTCAAGAAGTTTGTAAGCAGCCGCAGTTTTGTTGTAACCCAACTCAATAGTGAAAGGCTCTATCTGTCATACGGACAGATCTGAGCAAACGGAGGAAGGAGTTGAAATAGACTCCAAGCCCAGGTGTGGCTAACTCCAACGAGGACTAGGCAAGCATTTTAGGCTTGGCCGAACCTCGGGATAAATCCTTGCGTCTGTGTGCTCTGTTCTGTATTGTATCCTGACTCTCTGTCTTACTCGTTTTTATATCTGCACTTCAACACTTATCTGTGGTGTAAGCTTTATTTGAAGTGCAGGACATTTTGAGACAGGATCTTCTATTCCGCTGCAAACTACTCGAAGGGTCTTCTCATCGCACTGCGTACTAAGTCTTCGAGTAGAGTAAGAATTTAAGTTTTAAAGTGAAAAGTTTTATTCGCCTATTCACCCCCCCTCTAGGCGACATCCAGATCCTGTTCCTGGGTCAAAGGGAACTTTCACCCTTGCATGCGCGTAATTTTAGGAAAGATATATATGACAGTTTTTATTTTAAATGCTTTATTTCCTCCATAAATGTCACACCTGGTTTTAGAAGGCAAACCGAATGCGAACCATGTACGTGCCAGGATCAGTTATTCACGTACACAGCAGTTACATAACATGGACATCATCACACAGTGCTCAAATAGTATTAAAAGGGGAAATAATAGTCGATTACATCATACGTCTGAGACGTCCATATGGTTCTTACAATAAATCAAAGTGCGAAAACGAAACGTAGATAACTGTGGCCTTCACAGGCAGCCGACTGGGGGTTGCCGCTAACCCACGCCTAGAACTCGTCGTAGTCTTGGAACTCCTGGAAGTCTCCTTCCACAGCTTCATCTTCTCCTGAGCAGTGGTTGCAATGCTGACAACCTGGGGGGGGATTGGTGTGTAGAGCAAGGGTGAGTACACATCAACATACTCAGCAAGTATCCTGTTTGGCTGTAGTGGACTAGCTTTATGTGGGGGTAAGTCAAGCAGTTGCTTTTAGTTGGTCAGGTTATTACTTACTAGTAGAAAGCCAGGTTTTAACATTAACCCAAGTTATTAGCCCAATGTATCCTTTCCAAACGGAAAGAATACCACTTACCAATACCATAATCATAATCAGAACCATCAATCTCATTGCCACCTGTACCAAAATATCTCTGATCAAGTATCACTAATCTCTGGAGCTCCCTTGGCCGCTCATAACCGCGAGCACGGCTGATATATCAGTTTCATAACACTCTGCAGAGGTTGCGCACTTTACCCACAAGCCGTGATTCCCTCTTGCCTCGGGCTGATCAAACCCTTAAACACTACCAAGGTGAATAGGCAGGGTCTCACTACGTAGCCTTTACAAAGATTCCCCGGGGCTGTAGCCACCCGTTAGGTTTCCTAAATGTACCGCACTCCTCCCCAAGGGACAAATCAACCTTGGCAGAGCGAGCCGCATACACCGAGCCCCATTGACGGCACAACGGCTAAGCGAACTACACCCCGGTTCCTCTAATTATTCAGCTAAGGGCGTCCCACTCCACCCTCATGGTTGCACTGTTTTCCCGGGCGGTCATCCATTGAACAGGTCCTTACGGAGAGGCACTCGAGAAACCGCTCGAGTCCCCTTAAATGCCACAAGTATGATCATAAATAAGAAGGGGAAAACAGCGTATCATAGATAATCACATCATGTTCATTGATTAGAGTTGAGCAATAGCATCAAACTAAGCAGTAATAATCCGACCCAAATAGGTAAACAAGGACATGGATAACAAAAGCTAGTCAATCCTTAGGTATAAATGTGTAATGCGGGAGGTGAATTAAAGAATGAATAGGACAGAGATAGGTCAAAGGACACTTGCCTCCACCAACCGACTACTGCTCAGGGGCTTCTCCTGCGAATTCCTCAGGCTCTTCGACCGAATCGTTCTCTATGCGAGCGCAAACATACATACATCCACATATTTAATACAAAAGAACAGTACACCATACAAGAGAACAATTAAAGTGAGTATGCATCAGGTACGACATTCGATATCGCATTTGTTATGACTAGAAAGAAACGGGAAAAAGGGTCTCGCAGGGGGTTAAAGTTTATGCACTAATGATTAGTTACAATTGATTCTTAACAAAAGAATTCTGTTATATACACTAATGGAAACCTAATCATTTTAAGTTGATCAACATTGAACGAGATAAACAATTAACTAAATGAATCAACTAGCGCAACAGAATTCTAAATTAAACTTCCTATTTCAATAGCATGAACAATGATTAGCCTACCTAAAATAAAATAGCTATGATAACAGAAAGTAAATAAAATAAAATAAAAAAAATAAAAAAAACAGAGGGGGGGGGCGGTTGAACCGGCCCTAGGGCGGTTGAACCGGTGGCCTGGGCGGCTGAACCGGCCCTGCGCAGGGGGCGCGGCCAGGGGGCCAGGCGAGCGGCCGGGCGCGGGCTGGGGCGGCCAGCGGCCGGCTGGGGCCGAGCAGGGGGCGGGCTGGGGGCTGGCCGGGGCCAGGGCGGCGCGGCAGCGGCCGGCTGGGGGGCGCGGCCAAGGCGGCCAGGCCAGGGCGGCCAGGCGGCCGGGCTGCCGAGGGGATAGGAGGGGGAGGGGAGAGGGAGAGAGGAGGGAGAGAGGGGGGAGGGGGGGCTCACCGGCGGGGGCGGCCGACGGCGAGGGGCGGCGGCCGAGCAAGGGGCGGCGGCGGCGACTTAGGGCAGGGGGGTAGGGCGGCGGTGGGGAGAGAGAGGGAGAGAATGAGGGAGAGGGAGAGGGGGTTTTGGGAAAAAAGGAGGGGGGTGGGGGTGGCTGGGCCTTTTTGGGCCCAAGAGGGGGGCGCGCAGGGGGCTTGGGCCGGCCAAGGGGCGGCTGGGCCGGCCAAGGAGCCCATGGCGCGGGAGAGAGAGAAAGGGGAAGAGGGAGAGAGAAAGAAAGAGAAAGAAAAAGAAAAGATTATTTCCCTGTTTTCGAAATCCGATCTTCCTAGATGAATGCATTTGCACTTTCAAACAATCAAAGAATGCATAGTTCGGCATGGTGCATCAAACAACATAAAGTATTTAGGGTTTTTCTTTACACAGGAATTCCAAACCGAATCCCGCTAAAACTTTGGAAAAGGTCAAGGTTTAGCGAGGGGAAAAGAAAAAGAAAAGGTAACGCCCGAATTTTGGCGAGTAAAGAAAAGAAAAAATTCAACTGCATAATTCGGGGCGTTACAAACCTATCCCCCTTAAAAGAATCTCGCCCTCGAGATTCAGGGCTGGCTAGCAAAGAGCTTTGGGTACTTGGCCATCAAATCATCTTCACGCTCCCAGGTTGCTTCTTCCTCAGAGTGGTGATTCCATCTGACTTTGCACATTCTGATGGTCTTCCTTCGGGTGACTCTGTCTGCAACCTCAAGGATCTGAGCTGGCTTCTCAACATAGGTCAAGTCTTCCTGGACTTCCAGACCTTCCACTGGCAACTGCTCTTCTGGCACACGCAAGCACTTTTTCAACTGAGACACATGAAAGACATCATGCACGGCTGACAAATTCTCTGGCAGACTGAGCTGATAGGCCACTTCTCCACGCTTTGAGAGAATTTGATACGGACCGATGTAGCGGGGTGCTAGCTTGCCTTTGATTCCGAACCTTCTGACTCCCCTGATCGGTGACACTTTCAGATAGACGAAGTCTCCGACTTCAAAACTCAGCTCTCTTCTTCTTGTGTCTGCATAGCTTCGCTGCCTCGATTGCGCTATCTTCAGATTCTCTCGGACCATCTTGATGTTCTCTTCGGCTTCAAGCAAAATATCTGGCCCAAACACTTGCTTTTCTCCAGGCTGATCCCATTGCAACGGAGTTCTACAACTCCTTCCATAGAGCGCTTGAAATGGTGACATCTTCAAACTGGCCTGGTAACTGTTGTTATAGGAAAACTCTGCATAAGGCAATCTCTTATCCCATCCGGACTGATCTTGCAACGCACAGGCTCTCAACATATCTTCAAGAATTTGATTGGTTCTTTCGGTCTGGCCATCTGTCTGCGGGTGATATGCTGAACTGAAATTCAGATGTGTGCCCAAGGCTTCATGCAACTGCTGCCAGAAATGAGAGGTGAACTGCGTTCCTCTGTCTGACACTATCTTCTTTGGCACACCATGAAGACAAACGATCCGAGACATATACAGTTCTGCCAATACTGCACTGCTGTAGGTGGTCTTGACAGGTATGAAGTGGGCTGACTTGGTCAAACGGTCCACTACTACCCAAATGGAATCGTAGCCGGCTCGAGTGCGAGGCAATCCGACTATGAAATCCATACCGATTTCATCCCATTTCCACTGAGGAATCTGCAACGGTTGCAACAATCCAGCAGGTCTCTGGTGCTCTGCCTTGATTCGCCGACAACTATCGCACTTAGCCACATGCTCTGCGATTTCCCTCTTCATTCCATACCACCAGAATTTCTTCTTCAGATCCTGATACATCTTCTCACTGCCAGGGTGAATCGAATAAGCTGTCTCATGAGCTTCCTTGAGAATCAACTCCCGAATAGACTGGACATTGGGAACACACAAGCGGTCTTTGAACCATATCACGCCTTCTGCATCTTCTTGAAAATCTTTGCCTCTGCCATCTAGAATCAGTCGCCGGATCTCACTGATCTTTTCATCATTCTTCTGCGCTTCTTTGATTTCTCGCTCCAGGGTAGGTTCCAATTCAACTGTGACTCCTCGCGAATTGTTCAGAAATCCGAGACTCAACCTGTCGAACTCCTTGGCCAACTCATAAGGCATCGGACGAGCGACCATCAGATTGACTTGGCTCTTTCTGCTCAAAGCATCTGCCACTACGTTTGCTTTGCCTGGATGGTAATGGATCTCCAACTCATAGTCTTTGATCAATTCTAACCATCTTCGTTGCCTCATGTTCAATTCTGACTGAGTGAATATGTACTTCAAACTCTTGTGATCTGTGTAAACATCGCATTTCTGTCCATACAGATAGTGTCTCCATGTCTTCAGTGCGTGAACCACTGCTGCCAACTCTAGATCATGGATTGGGTAATTCTTCTCATGAACCTTCAGCTGTCGGGACGAGTAAGCCACAACTCTTCCCTCTTGCATCAACACGCATCCCAAACCTGTGTAACAAGCATCACAGTACACAGAGAAGGGCTTGTGTACATCAGGCAAGACTAGGACAGGCGCTGTTGTCAACTTCTCTTTCAGCGCTTCAAAAGCCTCTTGACATTTCTGGGTCCACTTGAACTCAACCTTGTTGCCTAGCAATGCTGTCATTGGTTTCGCAATCTTCGAAAACCCTTCAATGAATCGCCGATAATATCCGGCCATTCCAATGAAGCTCTTGATTCCTCGAGCATCCGTTGGCGCTTTCCAGTTCAGAATGTCTGCCACTTTCTTCGGATCCACAGCCAATCCTTCTTGGTTGATTATGTGACCCAAGAACAGGACTTCACTGATCCAGAACTCACACTTGCTCAACTTTGCATACAACTGGTGCTCTCGCAATCTCTGCAATACCATCCTCAAATGATCTGCATGTTCTTCTTCGCTTTGAGAATAAACCAGAATGTCATCAATGAATACCACCACAAACTTATCAAGATAATCCATGAATACACTGTTCATCAAGTTCATAAAGAACGCTGGTGCATTGGTCAAACCAAAAGACATCACTGTGAACTCATATAACCCATACTTGGTAATGAATGCCGTCTTCGGAATGTCCGAAGGTCGGATCCTGAGCTGATGATAACCTGACCTCAGATCGATCTTGGAGAACACACTGGCTCCTCTCAACTGGTCGAACAGATCTTCTATTCTGGGCAAAGGGTACTTGTTCTTGATCGTGACTTCATTCAAAGCTCGATAATCGATACACATCCTCTTTGTGCCATCTTTCTTTTCCACAAATAGGACAGGGGCGGCCCAAGGCGAGGTGCTTGGCCGGATGTAACCTTTCTCTGATAGCTCATCAATCTGCTTTTTAAGCTCAACCAACTCTGGTCCAGATATTCTGTAAGCTCTCTTAAAGATAGGGGCGGTTCCAGGAAGAAGCTCTATGGCAAACTCAACTTTCCGCTCTGGTGGCATACCCGGTAAATCCTTCGGAAACACATCTGGGAATTCAGACACAACCTTGATACTCTCAATTGGGTCTGCTTCACTGCTATCGACAGCCATCTGATAACAACTTCCTTTCTTTGGCTCAGGCGGGACTAATTCGGTCACCACTTCCTCTCCTAGTGGGGACACCAACTTGATTGTCCTTTTATCACAACTGATAACTGCCTGATACTTATCTAGCCAGTTCATCCCTAGGATGACATCTATTCCCTGAGTACCCATTACTATAAGGTTAGCGGGAAACGCTATCCCCCTTATTTCCACACTTATATTCAAACATATGCTATCAGCTCGAATTCTACCACCAGCTGAGTCAATTTGAATGGGGGTTGACATGGTAGTAATTGGAAGATTATGTGCTTTCACCCATGATGCAGTAATGAAAGAATGCGTTGCTCCAGTATCAAATAACACTTCTGCAATATGGGAATCGACTGGGAACATACCTACTGTCATGCCGGGGGTCTCCTGAACTGCTTCAACCTCCAAGTGATTCAATCTTCCGTGATTATAGCGCTGCTGAGGGCGGTTGCCTGCTCCAGGCTGAGACACATTCTGCTTTGCTGGGGCATTGGGGCCTGACTGCTGCTGGGCTGCCTTCTTCGGACATTGCATCACCCAGTGGCCTTGCTCTCCACAGTGGAAACATGCTCTGTTTCCAACCTGAGCTGGTGCTGCCTGACTGTTCTGCTGGTTTGCTGGGGCAGGAAGACGAGGTGTCTGCTGATTCTGCCTCTGAAACTGACCTCCGGACTGATTGCTCTGACGGTTCTGATACTGATGCTGAGGATACTGCCTTTGGAACTGCTGATACTGCTGACGCTGCTGATGCTGCTGAGGTGGACGCTGATTCTGCCTGAACTGCTGAGGTTGATTGCCTGAGAAACGGGGACGGCTGCTGCTTCCAGGCTGGGGTCCACTGATCTTGCGCTTACGATCTTCCATCTCCTTACGCTTCCTTTCTGTCATGATTGCTCTGTCAATCAAGTGCTGGAATGTCGGGAAGGTATGATTCATCAGTTGGTACTGAAGAGGGTCGACCAAGCCTCTCAAGAAACGGTACTGTCGCTTGGCGTCGGTGTTGACATCTTCAGGAGCATAGCGAGACAACTGCAGAAACCTGTCTCGATACTCACTTACAGATGATGACCCTTGCTTAAGGGCCAGGAACTCCTCCTTCTTCACTGTCATCAGACCTGCAGGCACATGGTACTGACGAAAGCTACCTCTGAACTCTTCCCAGGTGATGGCATCGGGGTTGGCATGGGTGGCGAGGTAAGACTCCCACCATGATTGGGCTGCTCCTCTCAACAGACGGGGACCATATAAGACTTTCTCCCTGTCATCACACTGAGCGGTATGCAACTCCCGCTCCACAGTGCGCAGCCAATCTTCAGCATCCATGGGGTCAGAAGAGTGAGCGAACGTTGGGGGATGACCTCTCATGAACTCAGCACGCTTGTCTCTGGGCATCTGAGGCATCTGAGGCTGGGGTGGTGCTTGCTGCTGCTGCTGCTGCTGCTGAATGGCGGCCAGAGTCTGACCGATGGCCTGAACTGCCTGAGTCTGCATCAGAAACATCTGCTCGATCGACATCGGGGGCGGGGGCGGCAGCTGCTGCTGCTGGGGCGCCTCATCTTGCTGACCGGCTTGCTCCTGCTGAGCACGCCTTCCTCCTCTGCGCCTGTTCTCTGACATCTGCAGAACGCAACCACACATCAGAACTGATCTGGCAAATCTTGCAGCATAAGAAAAGAGTATAGAATTCTCCGACAGCACTGAACAGATGAGCATCTTCACTGATCTCCAACACAGACCACACAGCTTCTCAGATAAAGAGGAAAGTAGAATAAAGGGTTTCCCAACTATATAACTAACTCCATTAACATAATAGGTAAGCCAAAATGCAGGGGATACCCACACTCTGGTGACGATCATTACAAAGATCCAAACCAAGCATAGTTCATCATGACAAACATAAATGCACAGGATATAGCAAACTACCCTGTCTAACTGAGACTAACTAAGACCGAGATTAACGCTAAGACTGAAGCTTCTATGTATATATATTTTGTATTAATTACAAGATCCAACTCTAACGATCTATGGTTCTAGATTTATCTTGGTCTTGCAGTCGGGATTGCCATAAGACTGGTGTCCACGCCGAGGTGAGCGGTACGGGTGCTGGGTCCCGACGGGAGCGGGGGAACCATCATCCAAGTGACGACGCTCCGCGCGCTCAGCCCGCAGCAGGGCGATCTCAGCACGAGCCCTACTCAGCTCGTCTAGTGCATGGTCCAGCTCCGTGTTTAGCACGGCGGCTAGGTTGACTGTGCTGCTCAACCTAGGATTGTCCTCACCAGCAGGTGAAACAATCACGCCTCCTGTGCTGCCAGATGGACGGCGGGGGTAATACTTCAGGTCGAGACCATCAGCTACCCCACCGAGAACCGAGCAGTAGTGCGAAAGCGCACGCCGTGCAGCATCCTGCATGGCTGCCTCAGCTGAGTCCCGCTCAGAGATAGAATAGTGCTCTGAGCAAGCCTCCGCGCCCTGGAGACTGTTCTCCGGACGGCGCACCAAGCAGGTCGCCTCCCAGCGGTCCGGGTAGACCCCGCGACTATGCTGGTAGACCACACAGCGATACTCGATGGACCAAGTACGCCGGTCAAGTGCCCGACGTAGCAGGGTGTCGAGCGCGTCGTGGAAGTGACACCCGCGAGCAGCGTCGCGAGTGATGGGTCGAGCAACCCATCCTTCCGGCTCATGGTTAGAGAGGTCGAGGTCGTGGCTCGAGCTGTCGTCGCCACCTCCGTCGTCTGGGTCTCCTCCAGCAGCTACTCCAGAAGCTGGGGCGCCCAGTGGTGGTGCAGGGGGCGCCTCCAGAGGAAGCACAGGAGAGCAGCTCCTCACAGACTCTATCTCCTGCTGGAGCGAGAAGGAAGAGCCCTGCTGCTCCTGTCGTCGACGTTCCTGCTCCTCATGCAGGCGGTGGTGCAGTCTCTCCAAGTGGCTGGACTGTCCGGCCACGGGACGGCGAAGCGGACGCTCAGCAAGGCGGGAGGGTAAGAAGGGGATGACGGACTTTCGTGCAGTGTGTCTAAGTCGAGCCATCTACAAAAGACATCGCAAGCAAAAGGGTGAGAACAGAATTAATATGACCAGCAAATAATGAATCATAAATAAATGAAGGATCAGAATAAAACAAAATTTTCAGCAAGGTATAATATATAGTAGAACATAGGTTTGGTCAGTAGGACCAACTTTTGAAGGGGTACCAAAGTCAAGGCAAGGACAGAGGTCTATAGTCCTTAAAACGACCATTCTACTCTAGGTTAGCGGTCCTACAGTCAGCACGGCTTTGATACCACTTATGTCACACCCGGTTTTAGAAGGCAAACCGAATGCGAACCATGTACGTGCCAGGATCAGTTATTCACGTACACAGCAGTTACATAACATGGACATCATCACACAGTGCTCAAATAGTATTAAAAGGGGAAATAATAGTCGATTACATCATACGTCTGAGACGTCCATATGGTTCTTACAATAAATCAAAGTGCGAAAACGAAACGTAGATAACTGCGGCCTTCACAGGCAGCCGACTGGGGGTTGCCGCTAACCCACGCCTAGAACTCGTCGTAGTCTTGGAACTCCTGGAAGTCTCCTTCCACAGCTTCATCTTCTCCTGAGCAGTGGTTGCAATGCTGACAACCTGGGGGGGGGGGGGGGGAGATTGGTGTGTAGAGCAAGGGTGAGTACACATCAACATACTCAGCAAGTATCCTGTTTGGCTGTAGTGGACTAGCTTTATGTGGGGGTAAGTCAAGCAGTTGCTTTTAGTTGGTCAGGTTATTACTTACTAGTAGAAAGCTAGGTTTTAACATTAACCCAAGTTATTAGCCCAATGTATTCTTTCCAAACGGAAAGAATACCACTTACCAATACTGTTGGGGACTTGTTCTCAAATGCTAAAAGTTAAGAACAAGGCAACATAAAAAGTGTTAAATATTAAAGTCCTTCGTCCTTCGAGACACTATGCCCCTTCGGGGATAATGAATTTCGGACGAAGGTCATAAGAAACATACCTTCGTAAATATAACAAGTAATGACGAAGGGTTCATATAAAGCACGAAATATAATTTAGACATCACCATAGAATCATTTCTATTTTATTAACATGAGAAAATAGAAATGATTTCAAATTACAAATGTACCTTCGGTCCTGAGAAAAGGTAGAAAGTACAAGCGTGACGCAAAAGCGAATGCACAGTCAACGTGAACAGTACGGGAGTACTGTTCATCTATTTATAGACGCGGGACGCAGCCCACATAAAATTACATCCATGTCCATTACATTTGTCAATGGCCTACGGAAATCAGTCAAGGCCCACGTAGTCTTTTCATCTTTAAGTCGGTTCCCCCCTCAGCTATTGCGCCGAAGCTTCCCTGCGCACAGCTTCGGCTGCGCTCGTCCTTCGTCTGGTTCAGGCTTCGTCCTGGCCGTGCTTCATAATTCTGAGCCCGAAAGATACCTGTTCACATAATCCACTTGGAAAACATTGTCAAATCATGTTTTTGAGGACCTTCGGAGGACGAAGGCCCCCAACAGTAGCCCCTCGCAATATCAATTTGTTTGACAATAAATTCAGATTGCGATATGGACGAAGGCCTTGAGCCGAAGGTCCGAAAAAACACCTTCCCTTTGCTAGGATAGCAACATTCTCTGACAAGCAGGACCTTTCAATTTTCAACGCCCTGGGCGTATAAATAAGATCGCACCGCAAAGTTATTTGGTACGCACACTTGCCATCTGCTTCGGCCCACTAAAAAATTTTAGCTCTTCCACACTTAAGATTTGTTGGTCTTTTTGATTTTGAAGCTTCGGCCTCGGGAACAATTTTTTAGCGTTTCCGAAGATGCCTGAAGGCAAGAAGATCCCTGCTGAAACGAAGCTGAGTCTCGAGGAGGAGAAGAATCTGGGGTTCCTGATAGCGATGGCCGAGACCAATACAGAGAAAATCACCAAGGAAATTCTCGAAGGTTTGTCCGAAGATACTGGTGACAGCGACATCTTTGATGTGGAGAGTGGTGGGGAAGAGGCCGAAGATCGTCCATGGCGGCCAAGTCACACGGTTTTCGGGAAAACCACTATCAAGCAGAGCCATATTGATAATATGAGGGGGCGGTATTTTCGAGATATAACTATTGTGAGGGCTGACGCTGGAGAAAAGACTTCTCCTACCCCCGAAGAAGATGAAGTTGTGATTTTCCGAAGCTTTCTCAAGGCTGGGCTTCGATTCCCTCTGAGCAACTTTGTTGTTGAGGTACTGAAAACATTCCAAGTCTACCTTCATCAACTCACTCCCGAAGCTATTATAAGAATGGGGATTTTTGTCTGGGCTGTGAGAAGCCAAGGTTTGGAACCAAACGCTAAAAGCTTCTGCAACATACACGAGTTATTGTACGAGACGAAGCCCTGGGGAAAAGAGCAATATCACAACAATTTTGGGTGCTACAGCTTCGGCGCCCGCTCCGGGTCAAGCTGCCCTGTGCCGACCTTTCGGAAGAGGTGGCCCGGAGCCTGGATGACTGAATGGTTTTATGTGAAAAATGATCTAACAGCGCAAGATAATGTCAAAAGTATCATTATGCACCCAATCTGGCAACGCTTCGGACTTCGAAGGCCGAAGGTTGAAATGGATGAGGCAGCCGAAGAGTGCCAAAGAGCCTTCGGCGTAGTTTGCTCCTTCATTGGGACAAGGGACTTGGTCCAAGAGCACATTGCCTTCAGGGTATGGCCACTTGCAGAAAAGTGGGAAATGCCGAAGGAAACTATTAAAGAGTCCGACGAAGGCGGACTAGTTAGATTGAAATACACATTCAAATATGCAGATAAATTTGTTGAACCTGATGATGACTGGCTGAAGAGCGTTGAAACTTTAAGTGATGAACTACTTGGAGCATATTCGAAGGCCGAAAATACTGCGCTATCAGCGGCCTTCGGAGGCCGAAAGAAGAAAAGGCTCAACCGTGTGTTTGACGCAGTCGGGTTTATGTACCCTGACTACCACTATCCGGTATTGGGTCGCAAAAGGAAAAATACTTCTCCTGCGACAGAAGCTACCACAAGTGCCCCTAGTGAGCCAGCGCCTCAAAGAAAAAAGATGAAGGTGCTCACCCACCGGACACGCTTTATTGAGCCGGCCATAGTGCCAGAATTTATTGGTGAAACTTCTTTGGCCTCTGAAGCTACAGAATCAGCTCCAGTGCCGAAGATGGAAGAGAAGACTGAAGCGCCTTCAGCAGTAGAAAAGCCGAAGATTGACGAGCCAAAAATGTCTGAAATCTTAAGTCCTTCGGTAAATGTTGAAGCAATAAAAAACCAGAAGGGGCCATTGGTGACCCCAAAAAGGAAAAGAATGGTAAACGTATTAGATGTCTTGGAGACAATTAAGTCTTCAAGCACTACTCCAAAAAAGAGTGTTGAAGTTGCCGAAGCTTCTACTGAAGCTTCGACACGACAAGCTGAAGCTTCTACTGAAGCTGGGCCTTCAGAGCCCTACAAGGAGCAACCTCTGGAGGCCGAAGCAATAAAAATATCAGAACCAATTGTAATTGAAGAAATTGACACTGCCATCCCCGAAGCTCCTGCCAACAAAAGCGATTACATTATACGACACGCTTCGGGGAAGAAACTGTCTGCAGAAGAAACTTATGAGGCCAACCATTATGCGAAAGAGCTGAAATATCCGAAGGGGGCAGTAATATTCAATGGGACAAATGAAGATGACTTCCTATACTGCCTACCTGATAATAAAGAACTATCTGTCTGCCGAGAGATGGCCAGGAGTATAGGATTCCCGAAGCTGGAAGCTGGATTAAGCGCCATGACGAAAGAGGATCTCGCAGACAGTCTTGCATACAATAGCCTAAAGGTTTGAGGATTAGACTCTTTGAAAAAATTTTTATAATACATTCATTCCTTTATTCTTATATAGACTCTCTTTTTTATAGGGTTTAATCCTGAGCAACGCATTGAGAGCACAAAAAAGTGCCGAAGATGAGAGTTATGAGATTGCGTTCAACAATTTGCGCTCCGAAGTTATCAAACTGAGAAACGAAGCTCTAGAAAAGGATAAAATTCTTCTTACGCTGATAGACAAAGTAAAGAAGGATGAAGCTGCTTCAAAAACCCAGGCCGAAGCCCAAAAGCGTGAAATTAAAGATCTTCAGAAACAGCTGACTAGAGCTAGAGAGGAGCGCGTCCTTGAGGAAACAAAACGAGAACTCAGTGATCATATGGTCAACAAATTGGAGTTAAGAGTTAAAGAGCTTCGTGCATCTCAGGGAAAATGTTATGTCAAATCTATAGAATGTGTGAATAAAATTAAAACCAGCTTTGCCAGCGTGGGCGCCTTCTCCAGCGAAGAGAATTTCTCTCGAGGCAATCCCGAAGGTCCACTGGAATGGATTAGTCACGAAGCAGAGGCCTTCGAGGAGATCCTGAGTAGTCGTGGCGATATCTGCGCTTTTTCGGGCGCCAGAGGAATTGCTTCTGTCTTAGAGAAGAAAGGTTGCGAGCATGTAAAATTTCTAGCTCAGTCCGAAGCTACCTTATCTTCCGAGGACATCAAGGACCCCTCGGCCGAAGCAAGCGTGGTTGGCGGCAAATTTTTTACTGATATCTGGAACGACGGCGGCCGAGGAATGGCGCAAGAGATCATCCAAAGAAGCGAAAAAGGCATCCACGATGCTAGAAAAGTGGCAGAAGCTGCCGAAAAAAGTACGGAGCCAGAAAGGCAATTAGGTATTAATTAGTCGTTCTTATTGTGTTGTAATTCTTGCTTCAAACTTTGCTCACAGTTTGTAATAGTAATGAAGAAATGTTCTCTTCCCTCAGAGACTGCCGACCCCCACTCAAAAGGAGATGATGAAATTAAAGAAATGGCCGAAGCTATCATGGACAAAGTTGTTGATCAACTTCTAAATGAAGCCGCCGAAGCAGTATTAAAAGAAGACTAGATGCTATTTAGAAAAAACATTTAAATTGTGATCTATGTAATATTTTGTACATTTGGATGTAATATACAAGTTTCTTTTCATTATTCAATTCTTTACGATGCATGAAACTCTACATACCTTTTTGAGCCTTCGGCGAAAAAACACCTTCCCTTCTTTTCATGCTTCGTGAAGAAGACATTCTTCGTTAAAATTATTCTGATGAAACATGTTCATGCTTCATGAAAATATTCTCCGAAGCTATACAATTTCGATACTGTTCTGATGAAGCTTGTCCGTGCTTCGTAAAAACAGCCTCCGAAGCTATTTTCCGAAGATTATCATTGCATTCCCTCGTGACTTTGCACAATTTGCACTTTCTCAAATCATTCTTTCGAAGGTTAATACTGTGTACCCTTCTTTTGCCGCATGCAACATGATGTATGATGCTTATGCTATGCGAAATGATGTGATGATGTTATGTTATGCAAATGACGTCTGTTCCGAAGATACACACAAAATACATTCGTAAGCTCTGCATTCCCTTAGGAACGTCTTTGGAGCTTCTTCGTCTTTTACTTAGACGGTATAAGCTCTGCATTCCCTTAGGAACGTCTTTGGAGCTTCTTCGTCTTTTACTTAGACGGTATAAGCTCTGCATTCCCTTAGGAACGACTTCTGAGCAGAAAACTTACACTGCGCTCCCTTTGGAACGGCTTTTTGTGACTTCATGAACTTACTCTGCGTTCCTTAGAACGACTTTCTGTTACTCCGAAGGATTTTTAATACTTCGAAGGTCCTCCGTGTCAATACAAAAAATTTCAGCAACTTAAGCCTGTAGAGAAAATAGATTTTCCTCGTGGGAAACAACGAAATTATTACATGGAAACTATCAATGTTTTTTGCTACAGAGAATAGAACTGAATGGAAAAGACGACTATCAAAGGTAGGATATGTGTCAATAAATGTGCTTCGACTCTGGCACAGTGCTGTTGACTGTGCGAGCTTCGGATTGTTCTCTGAAGTCTCTTTGATGTGGAGCATATTGACTCCCTTCTGGCTGCTGGCCTTGTTGCAGCGGAGGTGGAGGCAGGGGCTGTTGCCATGAAGCTTGAGGTTGACTTGCCGAAGCTACGGAAACTGCAGGATGGTTGCCCACATACTCCGGGATGTAAGGCTGATGGTACGAAGCAGTATGCATGACCTGCTTCGGCTGTCCCTGTTGTGCTGCAGCTTCTGCTAGCTCTTTTTGTTTCTGGATGGTAACATGGCACATCCTGGTGGTATGGCCCTTGTTCTCACCGCAGAATAAGCAAAATGTCCTCCTTGGTTGTTCTCCAAATCTCCCGCCGAAGCCCCTGGCGCCTCTTCCTCTTGGAGCTGGTGGCCGAAAGAAAGTTTGCTGCTGCCCCGAAGCCTGTGAGGAGCACTGCGGCCTGTTCTGCTGACTCCCCTTATCATCATTTTGAGTGTTGTGGATGGACCTGACATGCCTCGGATGGAAACGTCCCCCAAAGCCCCTGGT
Source organism: Zea luxurians (assembly GCA_029449295.1). Taxonomy (NCBI): domain Eukaryota; kingdom Viridiplantae; phylum Streptophyta; class Magnoliopsida; order Poales; family Poaceae; genus Zea; species Zea luxurians. The sequence continues at coordinate 44,451,886 of JAOPSE010000005.1, read as the reverse complement.
CATCTCAGAAAATCTGAAGGCCTCCTCCCTTCTTTGGCGAAAGTCGTTATCAGCCCGAATGTACTCGTCCATCTTCTGGAGTAGCTTCTCCAGAGTCTGAGGAGGCTTCCTAGCAAAGTATTGGGCTGCAGGTCCAGGACGAAGCCCCTTGATCATAGCTTCGATAACAATTTCATTGGGCACTGTTGGTGCCTGTGCCCTCAATCGCAAGAACCTTCTGACATATGCCTGAAGGTATTCTTCATGATCCTGAGTGCACTGAAATAAAGCTTGTGCCGTGACTGGCTTCGTCTGAAATCCTTGAAAGCTGGTTAACAACATATCCTTCAGCTTCTGCCATGAGGTAATTGTGCCTGGTCGAAGGGAGGAATACCAGGTCTGAGCAACATTCCTGACGGCCATGACGAAAGACTTCGCCATGACTGCAGCATTGCCCCCATACGAAGACACTGTTGCTTCGTAACTCATCAGGAACTGCTTCGGGTCTGAGTGACCGTCGAACATGGGAAGCTGAGGTGGCTTATAGGATGGAGGCCAAGGTGTAGCCTGCAGCTCAGCGGACAAAGGAGAAGCATCATCGAAAACAAAATTTCCCTGATGGAAATTGTCATACCAGTCATCTTCGTTGACGAAGCCCTCCTGATGAAGGTCTTTCTGCTGAGGCCTTCTGTTTTGCTCATCATGGGTGAGGTGGCGGACTTCCTCAGAGGCTTCATCTATCTGCCGTTGCAACTCAGCTAGCCGGGCCATCTTCTCCTTCTTCCTTTGTACCTGTTGATGTAGGATCTCCATATCCCTGATTTCTTGGTCTAGCTCTTCCTCCTGAAGCGTCGGGCTGACAGCCTTTCTCTTCTGGCTTCGGGCCTCCCGAAGAGAGACGGTCTCCTGGTTGTGGTCCAGCGGTTGTAGTGCTGAAGCCCCAGTCGCTGAAGCTTTCTTCGGCGCCATAGCTTCCGAAGGTGTTCAAAAAAGCTCGAAGTGGAAGTGAGTTCACCGGAGGTGGGCGCCAATGTTGGGGACTTGTTCTCAAATGCTAAAAGTTAAGAACAAGGCAACATAAAAAGTGTTAAATATTAAAGTCCTTCGTCCTTCGAGACACTATGCCCCTTCGGGGATAATGAATTTCGGACGAAGGTCATAAGAAACATACCTTCGTAAATATAACAAGTAATGACGAAGGGTTCATATAAAGCACGAAATATAATTTAGACATCACCATAGAATCATTTCTATTTTATTAACATGAGAAAATAGAAATGATTTCAAATTACAAATGTACCTTCGGTCCTGAGAAAAGGTAGAAAGTACAAGCGTGACGCAAAAGCGAATGCACAGTCAACGTGAACAGTACGGGAGTACTGTTCATCTATTTATAGACGCGGGACGCAGCCCACATAAAATTACATCCATGTCCATTACATTTGTCAATGGCCTACGGAAATCAGTCAAGGCCCACGTAGTCTTTTCATCTTTAAGTCGGTTCCCCCCTCAGCTATTGCGCCGAAGCTTCCCTGCGCACAGCTTCGGCTGCGCTCGTCCTTCGTCTGGTTCAGGCTTCGTCCTGGCCGTGCTTCATAATTCTGAGCCCGAAAGATACCTGTTCACATAATCCACTTGGAAAACATTGTCAAATCATGTTTTTGAGGACCTTCGGAGGACGAAGGCCCCCAACAAATACCATAATCATAATCAGAACCATCAATCTCATTGCCACCTGTACCAAAATATCTCTGATCAAGTATCACTAATCTCTGGAGCTCCCTTGGCCGCTCATAACCGCGAGCACGGCTGATATATCAGTTTCATAACACTCTGCAGAGGTTGCGCACTTTACCCACAAGCCGTGATTCCCTCTTGCCTCGGGCTGATCAAACCCTTAAACACTACCAAGGTGAATAGGCAGGGTCTCACTACGTAGCCTTTACAAAGATTCCCCGGGGCTGTAGCCACCCGTTAGGTTTCCTAAATGTACCGCACTCCTCCCCAAGGGACAAATCAACCTTGGCAGAGCGAGCCGCATACACCGAGCCCCATTGACGGCACAACGGCTAAGCGAACTACACCCCGGTTCCTCTAATTATTCAGCTAAGGGCGTCCCACTCCACCCTCATGGTTGCACTGTTTTCCCGGGCGGTCATCCATTGAACAGGTCCTTACGGAGAGGCACTCGAGAAACCGCTCGAGTCCCCTTAAATGCCACAAGTATGATCATAAATAAGAAGGGGAAAACAGCGTATCATAGATAATCACATCATGTTCATTGATTAGAGTTGAGCAATAGCATCAAACTAAGCAGTAATAATCCGACCCAAATAGGTAAACAAGGACATGGATAACAAAAGCTAGTCAATCCTTAGGTATAAATGTGTAATGCGGGAGGTGAATTAAAGAATGAATAGGACAGAGATAGGTCAAAGGACACTTGCCTCCACCAACCGACTGCTGCTCAGGGGCTTCTCCTGCGAATTCCTCGGGCTCTTCGACCGGATCGTTCTCTATGCGAGCGCAAACATACATACATCCACATATTTAATACAAAAGAACAGTACACCATACAAGAGAACAATTAAAGTGAGTATGCATCAGGTACGACATTCGATATCGCATTTGTTATGACTAGAAAGAAACGGGAAAAAGGGTCTCGCAGGGGGTTAAAGTTTATGCACTAATGATTAGTTACAATTGATTCTTAACAAAAGAATTCTGTTATATACACTAATGGAAACCTAATCATTTTAAGTTGATCAACATTGAACGAGATAAACAATTAACTAAATGAATCAACTAGCGCAACAGAATTCTAAATTAAACTTCCTATTTCAATAGCATGAACAATGATTAGCCTACCTAAAATAAAATAGCCATGATAACAGAAAGTAAATAAAATAAAATAAAAAAATAAAAAAAAACAGAGGGGGGGGGGGGGCGGTTGAACCGGCCCTAGGGCGGTTGAACCGGTGGCCTGGGCGGCTGAACCGGCCCTGCGCAGGGGGCGCGGCCAGGGGGCCAGGCGGGCGGCCGGGCGCGGGCTGGGGCGGCCAGCGGCCGGCTGGGCGCGGCCAGCGGCCGGCTGGGGCCGAGCAGGGGGCGGGCTGGGGGCTGGCCGGGGCCAGGGCGGCGCGGCAGCGGCCGGCTGGGGGGCGCGGCCAAGGCGGCCAGGCCAGGGCGGCCAGGCGGCCGGGCTGCCGAGGGGATAGGAGGGGGAGGGGAGAGGGAGAGAGGAGGGAGAGAGGGGGGAGGGGGGGCTCACCGGCGGGGGCGGCCGACGGCGAGGGGCGGCGGCCGAGCAAGGGGCGGCGGCGGCTTAGGGTAGGGGGGTAGGGCGGCGGTGGGGAGAGAGAGGGAGAGAATGAGGGAGAGGGAGAGGGGGTTTTGGGAAAAAAGGAGGGGGGTGGGGGCGGCTGGGCCTTTTTGGGCCCAAGAGGGGGGCGCGCAGGGGGCTTGGGCCGGCCAAGGGGCGGCTGGGCCGGCCAAGGAGCCCATGGCGCGGGAGAGAGAGAAAGGGGAAGAGGGAGAGAGAAAGAAAGAGAAAGAAAAAGAAAAGATTATTTCCCTGTTTTCGAAATTCGATCTTCCTAGATGAATGCATTTGCACTTTCAAACAATCAAAGAATGCATAGTTCGGCATGGTGCATCAAACAACATAAAGTATTTAGGGTTTTTCTTTACACGGGAATTCCAAACCGAATCTCGCTAAAACTTTGGAAAAGGTCAAGGTTTAGCGAGGGGAAAAGAAAAAGAAAAGGTAACGCCCGAATTTTGGCGAGTAAAGAAAAGAAAAAATTCAACTGCAAAATTCGGGGCGTTACAATAAATTTAGGATCGCTGCAACAGCCATGCAGCTAGACTCGTAATGACCATTTTATGATATATACTAATACTAAATATGCTACACTGTGTAGATAATTATGTAATTCGGTATACTGCGTAAAATCTGTTACCAGTTGCATGCACACGAATTTATGATGGAAAGAATATGCAATAAAAGTAAATGAATTGCATGCATAGAAACAAAAAATCGCATTTAATATTTTATTTCCTTCATAAATATAGGATCCCTCAAACAGCCATGCAGCTAAACGCATTAGAACTAGTTTATGATGTATACTGAAACAAATTATACTACACGGTGTAGGTATTTATGCAATTCCTTACACTGCGTAAAAAATCTGGCATGTTGTTCACTGGTGGACGCATCTCCGGGTGGAGCGTAAAAACCTTAAGTTTTGAGCATAAAATCCCTCAATTATAAGCGTAAATACCGAGTCAATGAGAGGTTGATAGCTCTAGTAGGTTGTTATTACGATCCTATTTTTATGGCAGATCCGAAAAACATAGCAGCCGCATGCATGCGGTTTCTATTTTTATACAGATCCAAAAATTATGGCAAAATCGTGGGAGTTTCTATTGCATGCGCGCAAATTACGAACAACATAAATCAAGGAATTGCCTTTCCAATGTGCATGCAGTAAATTGATATACGAACTCCGTGTTCAAGCATAGAATCATACAGTTTTTAGCGTAAATAATACATGTGGTAGGCATAAAACATAATAATCGAAAAGAAAACTGCGCTGGATCGGAGGATGTCACGTGCGATCATCGCTGCGCGCATCTCGCGCCTTCCGTGACGTCGCTCGCTCGAACATCGCGCCTCATGTGTCGCCGTCGCTACTCGCACGTCGACGGGCGTCGCTTGCTCGCCGACCTTGGAAGTGCCACCTCCTTGGGGCTTCGGGGACGCCGTCACTTGCCCGCACAAGGGCCCCACTGTCGCTCGCCCTCTGGATCAGGGAACCACCGCGACTACTCCGGATCGAGGAACCTTCGCCACCACGCGTCAAGGTAATGGAGTTGTAGCCACCGGCCTAGGAACCACCACCACCGCACAAGGGCACTGTCGTCGCTCGCCCTCTGGATCGGGAGCCGCCGCCGTTGGCCTGGGAACCGCCGCCACCGCATGTCGAGGTCGGGGAGCCGCGGCCACCGCAGCCACTGGCCGGGGGTCCACCGCCGCGCGCGCTATCGGGCAACCGCCGTCGCTAATGAATCGAGATGGGGCGTGAAAAACTGATCCCTAGCACTACGGATTTTCTTTTATAGACGTCTGGACCTGGTCCGGCTCAACCGGAATGCACTGTCTGGCCTGGGCTTCCTTTAGTTATTGGAAGCCCAGGGCTCCTAATATACAATCTATATATATATATATATATATATTCATACATCTCATAATAAAGATAATAAAGATAGACAGAAAGAGCTTTCATCCATTGTGTCTCTTGTTCCTCTCTGTGTTGGGTTGCTGGGAAGGGAGCGGGCTTCTACAACTTCTCATGTCCCTACTGCTGTTGGGAGGGTTCGGAGTTTGGATCAGTGATCTGCGACAACTACGTTACCCAATACGTTATTAGCACGACTCTACCTCGACTTGTGGATCCGATCGGTATCGACTCTCCATCACGCTGGCAGATCTCCGGCCTTGCCGAACTGTCCTATACAACAGACTTCGTTCTCATTCGTTGAATCAGGAATCACGCTTTCAGAAAGCAGCAATCCATCATCGGATAGCCGAACCGAAGAAACAAACCGAAACACTACTTACGAGCTTATGTGACAAGGCAATTTCTGAATTGAAGTGTAAAAGCGACACTCACCGGCTTGGTTTAGGAAACGATAGCCTACAAAACTACTTTATTTTGCTTGGTGTCCCCGCCACACCAGATTATTTTACTTTTGCAGCCGCGAGCAGCACCGCCAGCCGCATGCACCGAGTATATGGGTGGTTGACGTTTTTTAGGGAGAAAACAGGAAAGGTAGACCCTGCAGATTCCGCCGCATGCAACGACTTGCTTGTGGGCTGCCTTGCATGGCCGCATGCAAACGGATGGACGACTACATTTTCTTAGGGAGAAAAAAGAGGAGATTAGGTACGGCGACGCTAGAGCATATGGCGCTCAGCGCTGGACCAGGGCCGAGCGCGAGAAATTTGTAAACCCTGGCCCAACCGACCCATCCCAAGCGTTGCGCTAGAATCTCGCCTAAGTTTTTGCCCCTATTAATCAGCCTAAGTTTTTGGATTTAGTTACGTATAGGTTTTGTAAGGTGGCTAGCTGCAATATTTATTTTGTGTTTCCCGTTGAAAACAATAAAAATGCATGCTTATGATTTTTTTTATATATGTTTCGTATATCATTTTATTTTTTATAAATAAAATAATGCACATATAACCATTTAAATTTCTGTTATGGATAATTGGCACGTCTAATTAACCTGAAGTTAATTTTGCGTGATAAGCTATGGCTGAAGGCAACAAGACTGACTTCGCGGAGCTTACCCTGAATGGCAAGAACTACCTGACCTGGGCTGACGACTGTCACTTTCATCTGGAGGCGATGCAGCTGGGAAAGGAGATCGTTCGGCTAGGCCCAAACGACATCGGCCTACAACTTCATGAGAAGGCAAAAGCTGCGATCTTTCTCAGGCGCCACATCCATCCAAACCTCAAGATGGAGTATCTGGAGGTGAAAGACCCTCTAGTACTGTGGACGAAGCTGTAGGAGCGCTTCAGTGTGCAGAAGCATGTGATGCTTCCACGGGCACAACAGGAATGGGCCACACTCCGCTTCCTCAACTTCAAGACTGTGGAGGCTTACAACACTGTCGTTCATCGCATTGTCGCTCAGCTACGTTTCTGTGGCCAGATAGTCACAGACCTGGAGATGATTGAGAAAACTCTCCAGACCTTTCACCCTCCAACATGGTGCTTCAGCAGCAGTACCAAAACAACAAGTATACGAAGTACTATGAGCTCGTCAACACGTTGTTTGGCGCTGAGGCTCAGAATGAGCTCCTGATGCAAAACTACCATAAGTGTCCTATCGGCGCTGCGGTCGTACCAGAAGCACATGCAAACTTCCCGTCTCAGGGGAAGAGAGGCTCCTCCAGAGGAAGGGGTCGTGGGCACCACAATAACCAAGGGCCGACAAGAAGAACTTTTAAGAAGCAGCCACAGAATGGCAGCGGCAGTAGCATCAACAATGGTCATGGCAGAGGCAAAGGCAAAGGCAAAAGCAACCCCCAGCAAGACGATGCAAGTGCCTCAAAGCATGCTGGCGAAGGATGTTTCAGGTGCAGGTCTCAGCAGCATTGGTCCCGTACATGCACCACTGAGAAATACCTGATTGACATATATCAGGAATGGAAGAAATGCCAGAACTCAGAGTCTCACTTTATCCAGGCGCCTGTAGACGCCACCACTGGAGAGTACCTTCTCAGTTGCCTCAGCCTACTGCACAGTTTGAGCATGTTGCCATAAATGTCGATGCCACAACTAAGAGCGATACTCCGTTAGGCAAAGTTGACTTCGATTTCGATACTGATGATCTCCTGTAGTCGATCACATTATCAGCCATTAGCTCCATATTTATTTCCATAACAATTTTATTTCTAGAAGAACATTTATTTGGTTATGATGTAATAAATGCTCCTGCTGAGCCCATACTATTTGGTTGATTGAGATTAATTACTTTGCAATTTTATTTATTCCTCATTCATGGTTTAATTGTTCTTGCTTCTATTATATGTTGTCATCATGAATGATGAACTGAATCAATATCTATACTACTTATTAAGAAGGTAAGAGTAGTCTGCCTCCCTGTCGTTCTGCCGTTCTGCCGTCCCTCAATCTCCACCATCCATCCCACATCACTGTTTTCCGTGCGTCGTCCGTCAGCCGCGTGCGTCGCCCCTTCCCCGTCCGCGCGAGCAACCACCTAGCTCCCTCTCCTCCCTCCCGTTCGCAGTTCTCCGCACGTTGGCAACCGCTCCCTCCCTCCGCCTCCACCTCCGTCGTCGGTGCACCCTCCCCTCGCTCTGGACCTCCCCAAGGCGTTGGAGTCCTCCGTCCCCACGCCTCGCCGGACCCGCCATCACCGCCTCCCCGTTGGGCCACGAAACCCTAGCGGCGCTTGCAGCCCCTGGATACCATGCCCTGCTCCCTCCGACGTCGTCTCCTCACCGGGCCACGGATCCCCTCCGGATCGACGGTTACGTGGGCGTCCACAGGGTGCGTCGTGCCCCCGCCCCCGCACATCATGCCGCGCCCGTCCTCCGGAAATGACGTCCGCGCCGCCCGGCCTGCCTCCTCGCCTCTCCCCGCCATCTCCCCTCCCCTCTACACCGCGCTCACGGAGGCGTCCTCTTCTAACGGCAGCGACGACGAGGTGGTCTGGACTAAGAGCCTGACGGAGGACGACCTCGACTTCGGATTCCATCGTCCCCACCCTCGACCCCAGCATCCGCTCCACCCCTACCATTCGCACTGGTCCACACTCGGTCGGACCTAGATCGGGGCGCTCAGACCCCTATCCGGATCGGATCTCACGCGACGACGGAGATGATATCGTCGTCATCGAACGCGGTAGCAGTGCTGGAGCTGCAGCAGTCCGGCTTCGGCACGGTCACGCCAACTGTGGCATGGTCGTTGGCTAGGACGACGAGCGTGGGCCGCCGTGCACGCTGTCTCTCCACGGCGCACGTCCCTACGGCGGGGAAGCGGGAGCAGAAGGGCCTTTTTGACACCATCTTCGGCGTGTTGTACAGGGAGGAGCAGATGCTGGAGACAAACCCCATCCTGAATAAGGTGGGGAGCAAGAGAAAGCCCCCCGCTGTCATCGTTGCTCCGACGCCCAAGAAAGCCGCCGAAGAGAGCGGCAGTGGCGGGCTCAGCCTGGGCGGGTTCTTCTCCAGGCCCAAGAAAGGGTGAACGTTATGTAGCTCCGAGTGAGAATTTTTTTGTGCTATTCCTACTTTCTTGCTTTGCTTGTAATCCTCGGATCGGATCAGAGTCCCTTGGATTGAAATGGACAGTTCGCCACCACACATGTTGTTGTATATATAGCGCTGGTTGAGAAGAGCCACATCACAATGAGAGCAGAGCACCAGCGTAACTAATTAATTCCTTACTTTCAGTTGATCTTGCCCTGTGTTCTTACACTACAAGCTCATCCCCCATCCCCCGGGAACTCTCTTTTGGGGATTCTAAAAGTTCACCTAATATGCTAGGTTGTGGTATTATTTTAGATTACATCTGATTAATGATTTTTCAACTGATGGTGTAAATTTGTTGCATACTAGATTTCTAACCCTGTTTAAATAGGTAGCAACAGTTTGGATCTTGTAATATATGTGTTTGCCTGCTGCTATTTATGTTGGTAGACATATTTGCCTTTTAGCTCTGTTTGGATAGGAATTTAGTTTATTATTTACTGCATGTAGTTTAGTTTATTATTTACCGATCGCAACCAAAAAAAGAGAAATAAGCCACTAGGCTCTACATATCGATTGAGTGTTGCTTCGATTATTTCATTTGTACATGGCTAATGAAGAATCGCCAAATTAAAAAAACAAGGAGGAGGAGGAGGCAAGGAGGAGGTATGCATGCAAAGCCTGCAAACCATGTGCTCTTATGCAGACTTGTGATCAAATCACTAAACATATAGTTAGAACCCCAATTCATTGCAAATTATCTTAGGATCAGTATGTTTTTTCCCTTTTCTGTAGGGGAGATGCTAACGGGGACATCAAGGGCTTCACTGCAAGAAGGTATCTGTAATCCTTGTACCAAGTTTCATAATTTACATAGTTGGATTTTGTCATTTTGATGTTGTGTGACATTCCAGTAGCTTCATGAGTCATTGATCTCTTCTGTGAGTATGGCAAATATTTGATTTATGCTTAGTTTACTTGCGTCCACATGCTGATGTTAACAATCTTGTAAGCATGAATGATTCTTCGATGCAAATTCAACCAATTACTAAATTGTATGTCTCTGAGATGCCTTTAGTTTATTTTTCCCAGTGATTTAAGATTCTGGCTTTTTGTTTAGTTTAGTTTTTAAGTGATTTAAGATCCTGACATTTTGCTTTTTGCTACCAGGAAACATATATGATATAATTGTTATTTACTTGTTTGCTGGACTATATGAAGCAATGGCTTATACCTAAAGATTCAAGTTACTCTCGCAGGGTTCCAAGCTAAGCAGCACGATTTTGCTCTCTATATTAGGTAAAGGATCTAAGTTTCTTTGGTACTGATGGCCTTTCTACCTCTTCCTGTATGCATACAATTTTAGTTGGATTTATAATTTAGGTGGAATGCTTATCTTGTTTGTGAAATTTTACCAATATAATTAGTTACCGTAAAATGTATCTTAAATGTTTATAGAATGTATTTAGGTTGTTTACTCAAGATCAAGCTCTAAAGCTCGTCATCTGTATTCTCTGGAACTCAAGACAAATGCACATCCTGCCAGAATACCGTGTATCCATTGGAGAAGGTACAAAAATGTTGTTTTATTTTTGTAGCTCTGGCAAACAGTAGCGCACAAATACCAGCGTGTCAAAGATGTGTAAGAAAACAAGTTTAACAACATGACCATATAACCGCAACTGATGTTTATGTTATTCAGACGTCGTTGGAAGGTGACTCAACAGGATCATGTATTGTAAGATCCATTTCTCGCAGCTGTTCAAGGAGAAGGGCAGCTACAACCACCTCATCTAGACGGCCAGACCAGGAAGAACGAGGTTGTGGAAGCCACACCGACACCACCGGTGGATGCAAGCATGACTGAACCGGAAGCAGCCCCGGAATTGGCATAGAGCGAAGATTAGCAATAACACGAAGAAAGATGAATGAAACATGGATTATCATGGTTTTAGTTTCAATACCAATATAATGTTTGATTATTTATTCTAATGAAACTCGAGGATGCATAAGACTCAACTCTGAAATTACTACAATTTTGATAGATATATGGGCATGACAAACCCTCATTATATGCCGATGTAGCTCTTAGTTTAAACTCTGTACCACATCCAAAACCTCATGGTCATCAAGTTATAGGTTTTCTGTTAACTGGCTATTGCCTGATATTTGGATGTTGATCTCTTGTCATTTCCCAATAGCTATGTTCTCACCACTGGTTAGATAATTAATATATCCAATAGATATCTGCTTGATATAACAGAAAGAAAACAAGTTACTTAGCATCTAACCATATTAAGCAGATATCTATTGGAACTTGAAGATCTCTATGGAACATGTGATGTGGCTCTCATTTAAGTTCTACGATTTTCATTGTCGTCGTGTTCTCTAGCGTTCTCTAAACTCATATTCACACCCACCTAACCAACATAACATATATATCTTTGTATTTTTGTTCTATATTTACTTTGTGTGGTCGTTGATCTGTGTAGGCCGCGTCGTGGTTCATCCTGATGGGCTCATCAATTGGATTCGTTGTGTGGATCAAGTTAGATTTTCCCCACTGGTGGTACTTGCTGTCACAGGAAAGCAATAAGCTAGATGATCCATCATGCCTGCTCTTTCTAGGATATTCCATCTAATCATGGCTCCCATTCCTTATAGGTATCTAATTCCAATATTGTATGTCTTGGTTGAACTTGTGAAGGCGTTGCAAGCACATATCATTAACCGGGATATTCATATGTTTGATTAGGAAATCGACAATACCACTCAGGTGCGTACATCAAACTTGAATGAGCCAATGAGGAACTTGGCCGGGTTCATACAATTTTGTCTGATAAAACCGGTACATTAACCAGAATGAAGATGGTCAAAATCTTGATGTTTTCTTTGGTTGCATCCGCAGCCTAGACTATTCCTGACAGCATCTGAACCAATATGCTGTTGTGGTTTGTTGTTATTTTTTCTTATTTAGTAGGAACCCAAGCGTCCATCTAATGGGTGTCTATTAAAATGCTTGATATGTTGTAGGTCACTTTCTGAATTTAAATATCCATATCTACATGGCATTTGATCTCTACTGTTTTATTTTTTAAAGAAGGCACATTTAGATATAGATATAGAGGTGACATTGTCAGCATTGGGCTTGTTGGTAGCTTGATATATGACATGATCAATGCAGTTATTTTGATCCATTACCATTTTCTATTTTGGGCGCAGACAGGTAGGATATGTACCGTTTTTTAAAAAACTTGTGATTCTCTTTGGAATTATTTTTGGCTAAGCATGTACATCAAGTCATTTGCACTCAGATTTTGAATTTTTTTATTAGCTTAAAAATGTTAAGAAGCAAATTGCACACCTGATTACTTAGTGATGCCAACATGCTTGGCCTGTTTGTTCTATCTTTTTCAATGCCACTACTTTTTTTGGCTTCAGCTTGCCTATCCTTGATTGTTCTTTGTTCCAACCAAGCAGCATCATATTTGATAGGCTGGCAAAAAATGGAAGGATGTATGAAGTTGATACAACTAGGCACCTGAATGAATGTGGTGGGGCGGGCTTGCGAACATTGGCACTATCATACAGGGTCCATGATGAATTAGAATATTCTTCTTGGAATGATGAGTTCGCTGGATCCGAGTGATCTAGATCCAGTAACCTCCTATGACGCTTAGTTTATAGTCAAATTTGCATCTGCGAGTGTATCTCTGCTAGCTCTTAGCTGTTGATTTGCTAGCTAACATGTTGGTTTTGCTGATCCGTAGGCTGGTCATCAGGGCATGGAACCTAAGGACCACCACACAATTCATCCCGAGTTCTCGACCAAGGCTTTCAAGGCACACAAGGTTTATTACCTCAATGAGGTAATCATATTTCTAAGTGAAACATCGAAATTGTTCATCAAGTCCAATTAAGAAAGGATTAGGGAAAAGTTAAACTTATTATGTTAGAGTTTGCACAAGCAATTTGTGTTGAGCCATTGCACTTGGGCTATTTTTCAGTTGTGTTGGTGTTTTCCTCCCTTGAACACGCTGTGTTGAGACATTATTAGAATTTATTTTCTGAATGAACAATATTTTACCTAATGCTCACTTTGTGAATGAGAAATAAACTATTGTTGGTTCTGTCATTATATGGATTTTGCTTTTGACAACTATTCTTATAATTTAAGTCATATTTGTTCTTGTCATTATTATGTGGCAACAGTCTTGTATCTGCAACAAAACATCATTCAGGGCAACAAAATAACTTGGGTTTAAGCTCACAAATATTTCAGGTATGAGGTGTACACGATATTACTTTTCTACTAAAAGTCAGGAGTCTGTCAACTCCTGATCACCCATTCTGAAAACTGTGTGGGTACTATATTCTTGTCTTGTCCTTTTAACTGCTCTCATTTTTAAAAGTTGATTAACCCTGAACCGTGTTAAGCACACTCTTAGAACTTCAAGTTGCTAATTTCTTAGCTAATGAACAGACTTGAGAGCAGTTTTCTGCCATCCTCTCAGAAGCTTAGGCTCCATGTTTCAAATCCACCATGTGTTTCTTTTATTTGTTTGTTGGGATTTGAGCTTCTCACAACCTCATTGTATATATACCTCTTTGTTGTTCAGTGAAGTGTACATCATTATATATACCTTCTCAATTCTCTAACTCCTGTTCCCATGCCGGCCTCCCCTGGTACCCTCTGTTTCCCTGCCGCCACAACCCATCTCGCCTAGCACCGTGCCAGGCCGCTCCCTCGCCTCCTCTCCTTCTGCCCCTAGCTTCACCCCATCCGTCGTCCGATGCCAGCCGCTAGGAACCGCTCGGTTCTCTCGCAGGGGAGCCGGAGTTACAAGAGCGCGAAGGTGGCAGCGAAGAGGCTGGAAGAGGCAGCGCTCTCCTACAAAGGGGACGAACGGGTGCAGCTGTTGCGCCGGTGGCTCGTCGTGCTCAAGGAGACCCAGCGCGCGACCACGGTGGTTCGGGAGCCGCAACTTGGGGACAATCCGGACCAGACTGCGCCCCTGCTGGTCAGCATCCCTCCCTGGCTACTCGCTTGGTTTGCAGAATTTTTTGGATTGCATTACGTGATCCCGACTCATTAGGCGCCGAACCACCTGTGCTCGCGGGAGTTACAGGATTTGTACATCGATTACGACAGCGGTGCGGAGCCGATGAACTTTTTCCATGTCTTCCTCTACAGTCAAGCCCTCGAGTGTGTTGTTCTCTCCTTGGTGAGTTGGATTTGTGGTTGTTCAATTTGGTGTTGCAATGGTCTCGTTGTTGTTGCCACCATGTAGCCATGTAGGTACCATTGTTTGGTAATTTCAAAATTTTGACTCGTCTTCTATGATCAGATTAGGGAAGCCCCAACTGAGGAAGAAGTTTCACTGGTCTCAGAAGTTTTTGGGCAAGTTATTCGACCATTTGATGTCTTGTTACTTTGTTCTTGAAATTTTTTGTTCATATATGATCGTGTCTGGTTCTCACATAACAAGTCTCGAGTCCAGTGTACAAAAAATGTGCCATGTATTACTGTATACATGACAAGTTCATTATCTTTTGATTGTCTTTACAGATGCCTGCCCCCTGTACTACATTTAGAATGTTAATATGAGTTATAAACCCCTTTGAATTTTTCCATGTTACCTCTATTCAAGCAACATATAATGCTATGATTCTTCATTACAGAATGTGCCTTTCGGGAGGGAAGGATGTGCACAATGCACTCTTAAGTAGTGTAAAGGACCTGGCAAGGTTATTCTCAAGTTATAGTGACGAAGTGTTGGTATGAATTTTCTTTTTTGTTTTACCAGTTCTCAGTATTAAACCATGTACTCATGTATATGAGTTATTTGATCATTTAGCTATCTTCATAAATCATGTAAAATGTACTTTCTACCTGGTGTTATTAGATGGCAGCAAAAGCATAAAATGCATCAACTGCAATGTTGGCTTCTATGTTCTTTTCCAGGCAAAACGTGACGAGCTGCTTCAGTTTGCTCAGGGTGCGATCTCGGGGCAAAAGATAAATGCTGACATTGCAAGGTTCCGTCTTTTCTGTTGGGCAGTTGAAGGTGTTTGTAGTTCCATTTTTGCGTGTCCATGTTTACATGCTTTAAAAATTAAAGCCTCTTTTTTCTTGATTCCAGATTAGATAATGAAATTACTCAGTTGCAACATCAGATAAATTCAATGGATGCGCTTCATGCTACATCAATCGTCAATCAGAATAAAAAAGCTCAAACAGCCACTGAGGTAGCCCTTTTAAAGTTATTCAGCCTGTACAACTGTGGGTTATCCTTTCCTTCAATAGATGAAAGGGAGCACTGACACACAATCTATTTATAATATTGATTTGTTTCTCCTAGATGTAGGGGTGGTAATGGTGTCTAAACTTTATACATATAAAATTTAAGGATCAAATCAGATTAGGATCATGCTCTATTTCTATTCATTTTTGAAAATCCTATATAAGCATGGTGAAAGCTGAGAAGAGATATTCTCAACAGAAACACCTTTACCATGGAGGCCATGGATTTCCTATAAACAAATAGCTCCAGTGAGTAAAATTATAAATGGGTAGTCATAAGACGTGTAAACATACCTAAAGCAGAGCATATAGTTCAGGAATATTCTCCACAAGTGTCTCAAATAATCATATCCAAGCAACCATGAGCATGACAAAATTAAGTATTAGGTATGTATTGTTTCATTTGATAATTCTAGGATGTTTGTACTTCACATCAGAGTTCAGTTGTTTCAACATCTTTGTTTCTCTAATGCAGCTACTACTAGATCCTAAATCTGATGATTCAGCTCAATTTTCCTAGGTACAATAGAATATGGAAATGTAAACCATCAAATTTGTTTTAAATTGTTGCTTCTGGTTGACCTCGATTTTTTTTTCTGTGCACTTGTGCAGATTGAGACTGAAAAGCTGCTAGCCCAGTTAGTTGAGACTGAGATGAACAAACGTTTGGTATGCTTTCTTTGGACTCTGTTGTACACAAGCAAACAGTAGATCTTTATCACTGTAAGTTCATAATGTTCTCAGCCATTTTTGCAGAAGGACACTTACAAAGGAAAGAAGTTTAATGCAATCTGTCACTTCTTGGGCTACCAAGCTAGGGGAGCACTGCCTTCAAAGTTTGATTGCGATTATGCCTACGCAAGTCCCTCACCAGCTCATTTAATAAAGAATATTGATTGTTGTTGGTTTAACACGTGGGTTATTGGTCTCAAGTTTTGGGGCTTGTGTGCTACCACATCATAGCTGCCGGATTGAACGGATAACAGATACATGGCTACAGTGACAAATCTTAAGAATCCAGTGAACAAGTGGCGATGTGGTGCGACTCCTATTTCGGTAAGATTTGTGTTGATATGCCTAATAGTTTAGGAAAAGTAAGAATGTAGCGTCTAACCCATATCTATCCCTGCAGTCTATGATGACTGTGAAGCGATGATCAAGTGATTGTTTTATGTCTGTTTTATATGCAAAAAAATATAATCAAGTTTTACCGAAGATGCTACCAAAAGTTTTTTCTTATGAATTTTAATTACTGAATCTAATTTCTGATCTGCCTTGTGTCTTTACTCTAAATGATAGTATTACTACTTTATTCGCTTGATGGGACGCAAGGCTTCTCATGTGGCATTGGAATGTGCTCTTCAATCACATCCAAACATGGTATGTTTTTTCCTTACTTGCATGTGACCTGTCACATTTTTTCTCACATGGATCTGGAAGAGCCGCGTGAGAGGAAGCTAAAGGGTTCTGGCTTAAGCTATATCAGGTCAAATTTTTCACCATTGATCCAACCTCTGCTGCGGCAATTTCCAGGTAGGCTCAGCATCCCCTCCCGGTTGTGTGATTCTAGCGGCAACGACGAGGTGACAAACTTCAAATATAAACATCACCGTGTTAGGAGCCAAGTCAAATTGTCAAAAGGCAACAAACACTGCTTGAGTAGAAAATAGAAATTGATACAGGTTTATATTTGAAGTTTGTGTTTAGCACACAGTGATGTTTATATTTGAAGCTTGTCCTTTTCTTTGAAGCTAATATTTTGTGAGTCATTTCATGGCTCCACGCCGCCCGTGCCCTGGCCGGCCGACGACGCCAGCGGCAGGTGGCAGCCTGCTAGCTGGTGAGTCGGGCAAGCGCAGGATGGGCTCCTCTGATGCTGCCTTTGATGATATGGACCATGGCTACACGCAGTGGCGGATCCAGAGGGGGGCAAAGTGGGCCATGGCCCCCCCTCAATTTTGTACACCCTTTTATACCTAATGATTATTTAGTATTAAGTGTAAGAAAAAAAATCAAAGTTTTAGATAGTATAAAGTCTTGTTCTAAATCTCTAAAACTAATAGCTAGTTGCTAAAATTAGCCAAGAGGTTTAGAATGGAACAACTAATTGTTAGCTATACCCCTTAAATAAGTATTAATTGTTAGATGCTCCAACCTAGCTAAAACCAGTTAACAGTTAGCTCTAGAAGTTTAGAACATGGCCTAAAACAACCATGTTATGAGTCTGCTCGCCGGATCCTCTCGGTTCAGTCCTTGCATCTACCAGTCTGACTCTAATCTTCTCGACACCACCTAAACCAGTCTGCTCGCTGCCCTGTTTCCGCCGCCGATCCATTCCCGATGTGACGCCACCCAACTTCGCCCCTTCCTAGCGCCTCGGTCCCTTGTCCTGTTTTTCTTGTGACATCGATCCGCTCGACAAGCTAGATCCCACTCGTCGTAACGATATGACTTATTCCCTATGGTCGGTGGACTTGGCGAACTAGAAAATCATGGCTCTTGTATGGTCTTTTTGGCCCCCCCCTGAATTTTCGTCCTGCGTCCGCCACTGGCTACACGATATCTCCACAAGATACTCCTCAATTTCTTCGTGCCATTTGACATTCCTTTTTTTGTTCTTCGGACCATGGCTTCGGTTCTTGTGTGTTTTGTTTCCTTTTTTAGAGTTCTTTTTCGGTGTTTTTTGGATAGATTGTGCTCTTTAACCTATGACACTCGCAACTGAACGGTTCCATATACTTTCAACATCGGCGGTGTGCTCTTTGCAAAGCCTTGGAGCTGCCTCTCCTGCAAAGTCTGAACTTGCAGAGATAGTCCCACAAGAGAAATCACCAAAAGGTAATGCTTCATTTTTCAGGTCATCATCCTTCTTGCCATTTCTCCCCCGTTCATTTTTCAATGGATGTGGCTCAGTATGCATGTGTTCCATTGTGATTTTGTTGTTCCATAGCTTCCATTCAACCAATGCCACCGAGTCCAAGGTATTCTACCTCAAGATGAAGGGCGACTACCACAGGTATACTATTATCGCTAGCAGATCTAGACCATGCAAGTTGTGGTTTGTAGAGATCAAAACTTAAGATCTGTGTATACATATTTGTCTAGATAATGGGAGTGGCAGGATGCTGGTTTTTAGTAAGGTTGGTTGCTTATCTATGAATTTTCCTGTATGATGCATGATCCTGTGCTGTCTCCTATAGTACATGGTTGAAATATAAATTTGTGTTCCATGTTTTTTACCCGCCCCCTACACGTATCTCTTGGATATCTGATTTCTACTCACGATGATTTGGCATGTACCTTGCTGAGTTCAAGTCAGGTGCATAAAGGAAGGATGTTGCGGGGAGCACCATGAATCCCTACAAAGCTGCTCAGGTTTCCTCTGACTGTTCACCATTATTGGAAGCAGGGCAGACAGAGAGCCTTGGAATCGAACTCTTGGAGATGGTGCCTAGCAGGGAAGAGGAGATTAAGTTGAAAGAATACAGGGAAGATGTTGTGTCAACTTTTGTAGTTGATGATTATGTGAGACTTCAGTTTAAGGGCTCAACTTTTACCGGTTCTTGGAAGTCATTTAGTAGCCCTAAGATTTCATCAACATTCTTAGTAGTAATTGCTATAGTATCAAATGGGACTGTGGTACGAGTTGCTCGAGTACTAAGTACTAACGTTGTTGTACATTGTGAAGCTAAGTGGGTAATATCAAAAGGGATTAAGATTTATGTGTGGTGCTTACTGTATTTGTTTTTATTATTTTATTGTGCTTTGTACATGTACCGTCATTCCGTCATTCTTACTCTGGTGTTTTTTTAATGCAAAGTTTGACACAATATATTTTTATACGAGAGATCGAAGGTTACTTAGTATTATTTTCTGTTTATTTTATCGTCTTTGCAGATCTATGTTTGGATGATGAAAACAGTGCTACTCGATGTGAAGTCCACCAATACTATAGTTCAAATTAAGTCTAAGATCGGTGCTTTAGAGGGAATTGGTAAGAGCCAGCAAGCACTTTTTTGCTGGAATTATGGTAGCAGTCAGGTTTCAGATTTCTATGAGTTTGGTGAATAAAATGAGCTTATGGGTGTTGTCAATCTTTTTAAATTTCCTGAAGTTATGACAAAAATATATAGGGTACCTATTCAAATAATATGGTTGTTAACTGCCAAATATTTTTATAACAAGTTATATTGTATTATGCAGTAGATAAAAAAGAGAATATTTTATGTAATTGTTTTGCTAAATTCTAATAGATAGTGGTTTAGCTAAAACATAATTATCTTGATATAAAGACTACTACATTATCACTTTTATGAGAACAGTGTTTGTTCCCTTCAAATTATACAGTACGGTAGCATAGTTGCATTTTAGCAGGTGTTACTTCATAAATTGTTCAGTAGAAAAGAAGTGGCTCATCAATCATTAGGAATGTACTGGAGCTCACCAGTTGTCTTTTTAAATAGTTGATTCACCAATTTTTCTCGTCAATGATTCATATCAACGGATGTTTGAGAGGAAGATTGGTCGTCTTAGTACATTGTTCCTGGCCATGGAGGAAGGCTTCCTCGTGCTCGTGTCAAGCCTGTGAGAGGCCCAACCGGACCTCGCAATGGCTAGGACGTGCTGCCTCGTCGGCGTCATGCACGATAGGACCCTTTTCCTCGCTAACCTCGATGACTCTTATTGCCCTATAATATTAACTTGACATTCTCTAATATTCGTGTATTGGTTTTTGGCAAAGAATTTATAAGATATTAAGATTGTTTTCATATAATCATTGTACAATACCATTTTATCGAATAATTTATATGCCGTTGCAACGCACGGACACTTGACTATTACCATGAAGATGCATATGGCACTGAATTATAATGGTTACCATAGATAAATTAGCTTCATTTCAATTCATTGGATCATCAATATTTCACCAAATGTTACCACCGGTAACAAGCTAAGGATATTCACAGAGTCAGTAATATTATACAAATCAAAGAATATGCAATCAGTGACCTTCCTGGCTAACTGGGATGTCAATTAGGCGTCAAATGTTCTGACACATGCAAATTGAGGGATACTTCTAAATCTCTCCAGCTCTAAAGTTCAATGTTAGCAGTAAGAACATCCAAATGATCGTTACCCATATTTCACCATTCTAGCTCTCTCGAGGATGTCACTCGAGTAAAACAACAAAGCAATATTTTACCCATCTTTCGTCATTCTAGCTCTCAAGTGACATAAAACAACAAAGCAATATTTTACTCTAATGCATGCTTTATAATAATTTTTATGCTAGGTCCGCTCCTCTCGACGTGCGGTGGGGTCTGGCCCACCTCACCGGGCCGGTGGGCCACGGCATCGAGGGCTCCTCCGATCGAGGATAACTCTGAGGGCCGCGACGGCTTGCTCTAGTGGCGCGACCTCACGCGCTGCCACGCCGGTGAAGTCTCCATCATCGTCGCTCAGATCAAATAAGTGCTTGAGGACCTTTTCTCATAACAATATATTACATATTTGTACATAAGTTATCGTTGTATTATATATTCCCATTGCAACGCACGGGCATTCACCTAGTTATATATTATTTATATAGAACAAGACTCACTTCCCACGATGGAGGAAAACAATGAACCATGTCTGATCGATAGCGCAACCACAAATTCGATTCTTAGAGAGACGAAATATTTTCAGGCACTCCTGAAGAGGACTGAGAATATCACTACAATTGTCGGCAACAATGGCCGCATTGTAGGCTCCGGTCGAGCCATTGTTGTCCTCCCTAACGGTACTAGCATTCCTATACCCAGGAGCAACTCGTACTCTCCTCACGTTCAAAGATATCCGTCGCAGCGGCTATCACGTTACAACTGCATGTGCGAGTGGTGTTGAATACCTCCATATCACATCAACGAACGAATGTGAAACAAAAGTGGTAGAGAAAGCGCAAGGCACCTCCTCTAGGTTGTATTACTCAAGAATTAAACTACCCCTGAATTTGTTGTGATGCCTACTATATTTAAAAATCCTGAGTCTTTTCGAGTATGGCATGAAAGACTAGGACACCCTGGATTAAGGATGATGCGGAACATCATAGCTAGCTCTATTGGCCATGGCATGAAAACCACACAAATTCCTAAAGACTTTCTATGTATCTCTTGTGCTAAAGGAAAATTGATAACTAAGCCCTCTTACCTGAAAGTAAAGGCTGAGTCCCTGAGTTTCCTGCAGAGACTTTAGGATGATATCTATGGACCAATCAACCCCCTATCGGGGCCCTTCAGATATTTCATGGTTCGTATAGATGCTTCTACTAAGTGGAGCCACGTGTGCCTGTTGTCCACGTGGAACCACACATTTGCAAAATTTATTGCCCAAATTATTCGTTTGTGTGCGAGCTTCCCGGAGAACCGCATTCAGTCAATCAGGATGGATAATGCCGAAGAGTTTACCTCAAAGGCCTTTAATGGCTATTGTCTTGCTCTAGGCATAAATGTAGAGCATTCTATACCACATGTCCATACACAGAATGGACTTGCTGAGTCCTTAATTAAAAGAATAAAATTCATTGTCAGGCCACTTCTATAAGATAGCAAACTCCCAACCTGTTGGGGACACACAATTTTGCACGCTACGGCCTTAATCCAATATAGACCATCTGCTTACCACTTTGCTTCTCCCCACCAGTTAACACGTGGTCAACAACCAGTGGTTTTCCATCTGTGAAAAATCGGTTGTGTTGTATACGTGCCTGAAAGGGAAATGTGCCCTTGGGCCATTTCTATAATGTTTTGGTGATTAAAGTGTCCAACACATAGTGAGTGAAATATAATGTGTCAAACAAGCAAAAAGTGCAAATCATGTAACAAGGTATGTTTCTAGACTTAGTACATTATTTTGAGTACTAACATATTTTGTCTAAGTGCTAGAAACAGGAGAAAATAAACTGGAAAAGAGTTGGTTGTTACTCCTGCTCGGTCTGGGTGCACCAGACAGTGTCCGGTGGTGCACCGGACAGTGTCTGGTGCGCCAGGCCAGTCTCGGTGACCAGGCTGCTCTCGGGACTCGACGGTGGCGTATGGCTATAATTCACCGGACTGTCCGGTGGTGCACCGGACTGTCCAGTGAGTCGTCCACGGCGAAGTCGTCGCTCTCGGGAAAAGTTCAACGGCGTACGACTAAAATTCACCAGACTGTCCGATGGTGCACCAGACTGTCCGGTGAGCCAACGGTCGACTGTACAATGGTCAGCAGCGAAATCGGCGGGGCGTGGCCCGCTCCAACGGTCGGCAGGGGGCACCGGACTGTCCGGTGTGCACCGAACAGTGTCCAGTGCGACAACTGCCACGAATCTGCAACAGTCGACTGCGCCAAAATAGGAAGGAGATCCGCACCGAACTGTCTACAATGACTGTCTGATGGCGCACCGGACTGTCCGGTGCGCCACCCGACAGAAGGCAAGATTAGCCTTCCAAGATTGTCTCCAATGGCTCCTAGCTGCCTTGGGGCTATAAAAGGGACCCCTAGGCGCATGGAGGAGTCACCCAAGCACACTCTAAGCATTCCAAGACTTCTAGTCCTCACTTTCACGCAATCGTTCATCGTTCTTGAGATTGGAGCACTTTTCGAGTTGTAAACTCCTTGCGCGTGTTTTGTGTGCTCATCTTCTCACTTGTGTGCGTGTCTGCGGTGTGGATTTAATTCTAGTGTGCATTGCTCTTCTCAACCTTACTCTGTGCTTTCTTTGTGAACAATCTTGTAAGGGCGAGAGGCTCCAACTTGTGGATATTTCTCGCAAACGGGAAGAAAACTATAAGGAAGAACATCGTGGTATTCAAGTTGATCATTGGATCACTTGAAAGGGGTTGATTGCAACCCTCGTCTATTGGGACACCACAACGTGGAAGTAGGCAAGTGTTATACTTGGCCGAACCACGGGATAAAACACTGTGTCTCTTGTGTTGTCTTTCTCTGTGATTATTGTGATTCGCAAGAGCTTGCTCTATAGCCACTTGGTTCTATTGCACTAACATCTTTATAACCAAGCTTGTGGATATTTAGTATTGAATTTTACAAGATCACCTATTCACCCCCCTCTAGGTGCTCTCAATTGGTATCAAAGCCGTTCTCTTCACGTAAGGGACTAATCGCCCGAAGAGATGGATCCTAAGGGAAAGGGGATGGTGGTCAACGATAAGGAGGAGTCCATCTTCAACGAGCCAAGAGATGACAAGCCCACTGACTCTAGCTCGAGTCAAAAGAAGAAGGACGTGAAGAAGAAGAGGCACATCAAGAAGATCGTCTACTATGACAGCGATGAATCTTCTTCTTCACCAAGAGACGACGACGACGAGAAAAAGAAACCGGTTAATTCAAATTATTCATTTGATTATTCTCGTATTCCTTTCAATTCCAATGCTCATTTACTTTCAAATCCTCTTGGTAAACCTCCACACTTTGATGGAGAGGACTACTCATTTTGGAGTCACAAAATGCGTAGTCACTTATTTTCTCTCCATCCTAGTATTTGGGAGATAGTTGAAAACGGAATGCACTTTGATAGTACGGATAACCCTGTTTTTATTAATGAGCAAATTCATAAGAATGCACAAGCTACCACTGTTTTGCTAGCATCCTTGTGCAGGGACGAATACAACAAGGTGAGCGGCTTGGACAACGCCAAGCAAATCTGGGACACCCTCAAAATATCACATGAGGGAAACGACGCCACCATGATCACCAAAATGGAGTTGGTGGAAGGCGAGCTGGGAAGGTTCGCGATGATCAGGGGAGAGGAGCCAACACAAACGTACAACAGGCTCAAGACCCTGGTCAACAAGATTAGGAGCTATGGAAGCACAAGATGGATGGACCACGACGTTGTCCGACTTATGCTCAGGTCTTTTACTATTATTGACCCTCATCTTGTGAACCTCATCCGTGAAAATCCCAGGTACACAAAGATGACGCCCGAGGAGATACTTGGAAAATTTGTGAGCAGGTGCATGATGGTCAAGGAGGCAAGGTATGTTGATGATGATTAAATGGCCCAATGCCCATCTACGAGCTGCAACCTGTTGCGCTCAAGGCAACAAGCAGCAAGGAGGCGCTACCTAGCAAGGTGACACAAGTAGAGGCTGCCGAACTCAACGAGAATGAAATGGCGCTCATCATCAAGCGCTTCAAGACCACTCTTAAAGGACGCAAGGAGTACCCCAACAAGAACAAAACAAGGGGAAAGCGCTCCTGCTTCAAGTGCGGTAAGACTGGTCACTTTATAGCAAATTGTCCCAATAATGCTAATGACCAGGAACAAGAAAAGAGCGAGAAGAAGGAGAAGAAAAAGAACTATAGGAAGGCAAAGGGCGAGGCACACCTCAGGAAGGAATGGGACTCGGACTGCTCTTCTTCCTACTCCGACGACGAAGGACTCGCTGCCTCGGCCTTCAACAAGTCCGCTCTCTTCCCCAACGAATGACACACTTGCCTCATGGCCAAGGAGAAGAAGGTAAGTGTTCATGACACCACTAAATACACTACTTCTAGTGATGATGATTCTAGTGATGATGAAGTAGACTACTCAAGCTTATTCAAAGGTTTAGATAGAGCTAAAGTAGATAAAATCAATGAATTGATTGATGCTTTAAATGAAAAGAATAGACTCTTATAAAAGCAAGAGGATATTTTGTATGAAGAGCATGATAAGTTTGTTAATGTGCAAAAATCTCTTGCTTTAGAGATCAAAAGAAATGAAATGCTATCTTCTGAATTATCTGCTTGCCATGAAACTGTGTCTAGTTTAAAGAGTGTAAATGATGATTTAAATGCTAAGCTAGAGGAAGAAAATAAATCTAGTTCATGTGTAGAACATGTTGTAATTTGCAATAGATGCAAGGATTTTAATGTTGATGCTTGTGATAAACACTTAATTTCCATTTCTAAATTAAATGGTGAGGTGGCTAGTCTTAATGCTCAACTTAAGACTTGCAAGATAGATTTTGATAAATTAAAGTTTGCTAGGGATGCCTGCATAATTGGTAGACACCCCTCAATTAAGGATGGACTTGGCTTTCGAAAGGAAGCCAAGACCTTAACAAGCCAAAAGGCTCCCATTCCCAACAAGGAGAAAGGGAAGGCCCCTATGGCTAGTAGTAATCAAAAGAATCATGCTTTCATTTATGATAGAAAATTTTCTAGGAATGCTCATTTTAATAGGAGTTATGTTGATTCACATGCTATGTTTGCCTCTAGCTCTACTTTTGTGCATGGTAGAAGTAGGCCTAAGAAAAGTAATATTGTGCATCATGTGCCTAGAAAAATGTGTAATGAATCTGCTACTATATTCCATGCTTGCAACACCACTTTAGTACTTTCATGTAAAAATAAAAAGGTGATTGCTAGGAAATTGGGGGCCAAATGCAAGGAATACAAGACTTGTATTTGGGTCCCAAAGGCTATTGTGACTAACCTCGTAGGACCCAGCAAGAGTTGGGTACCTAAAACCCAAGCCTAATTCACCTTGCAGGTTTATGCATCCGGGGGCTCAAGCTGGATTATCGACAGCGGATGCACAAACCACATGACAGGGGAGAAGAAGATGTCACCTCCTACGTCAAGAACAAGGATTCCCAGGATACAATCATATTTGGAGATGGGAATCAAGGCAAGGTCAAAGGTTTGGGAAAAATAGCCATCACAAGCGAGCACTCAATTTCCAATGTATTTTTAGTAGAGTCGCTAGGCTATAATCTCCTGTCTGTAAGTCAATTGTGCCACATAGGCTACAATTGTTTGTTTACAAATGTTGATGTATCTGTCTTTAGAAGGAGTGATGGTTCATTAGCGTTTAAGGGTGTACTAGATGGCAAACTCTACTTAGTTGATTTTTCGAAAGAGGAGGCTGATCTAGATGCATGCTTAATCGCTAAGACTAGTATGGGCTGGCTGTGGCATCGCCGTCTAGCACATGTTGGGATGAAGAACCTTCACAAACTTCTAAAGGGAGAGCATGTGTTAGGACTAACCAATGTCTACTTCGAGAAAGATAGACCTTGTGCAGCTTGTCAAGCAGGAAAA
This sequence comes from Zea luxurians, assembly GCA_029449295.1. Taxonomy (NCBI): domain Eukaryota; kingdom Viridiplantae; phylum Streptophyta; class Magnoliopsida; order Poales; family Poaceae; genus Zea; species Zea luxurians. The sequence continues at coordinate 44,425,746 of JAOPSE010000005.1, read as the reverse complement.
CAGGTGGGAAGCACTCATCACAACAAGAATATGATGACAACATCAAGACCACTGGAGCTACTACATATGGACCTCTTCGGACCCGTCGCCTACCTTAGCATCGGGGGAAGTAAGTATGGTCTATTAATTGTTGATGATTTTTCCCGCCTCACTTGGGTATTCTTTTTGCGGGATAAATCAGAAACCCAAGGGACCCTCAAGCGCTTTCTAAGGCGAGCTCAAAACGAATTTGAGCTCAATGTGAAAAGATTAGAAGCGACAACGGTCCGAGTTCAAGAATTTGCAAGTGGAGGAGTACCTTGAGGAAGAAGGCGTCAAGCACGAGTTCTCCGCTCCCTACACACCACAGCAAAACAGTGTGGTAGAGAGGAAGAACAGGACGCTTATCAACATGGCTAGGACGATGCTTGGAGAATTCAAGACACCCGAGCGGTTTTGGTTGGAAGCTGTGGACACAGCTTGCCACGCCATAAACCGGCTCTACCTACATCGCCTCCTCAAGAAGACCTCGTATGAACTTCTTACCGATAACAAACCCAATGTCTCATACTTTTGTGTATTTGGGAGTAAATGTTACATTCTAGTGAAGAAAGGTAGAAATTCTAAATTTGCTCCCAAGGCAGTAGAAGGGTTTTTACTAGGGTATGACTCAAATACAAGGGTGTATAGAGTCTTCAACAAATCATCGGGTTTGGTTGAAGTCTCTAGCGACGTTGTATTTGATGAGACTAATGGCTCTCCAAGAGAGCAAGTTGATCTTGATGATATAGATGAAGATGATGTTCCTACGGCCGCAATACGCACCATGGCGATTGGAGATGTACGACCACAGGAACAATAGGAGCAAGATCAACCTTCTTCCTCAACAATGGTGCATCCCCTAACTCAAGATGATGAACATGTTCCTCAAGAAGAGGCGCGTGATCAAGGGGGAGCACAAGAAGAACTAGCTATGGAGGAAGAAGCACCACAGGCCCCTCCAACTCAAGTCCGAGCGACGATTCAAAGGAATCATCCCGTCGACCAGATTCTGGGTGATATAAGCAAGGGAGTAACTACTCGCTCAAGATTAGCTAACTTTTGTGAGCATTACTCGTTTGTCTCTTCTATTGAGCCTTTCAGGGTAGAAGAGGCCTTGTGAAAGGGAAATAGGGTCAAACCTTTTCCAATAAGAATTTTGGTGGTTGAATTGCCCAACACAAATTATTAGACTAACTAGTTTGCTCTAGAAAATATGTTCTACAGGTGCCAAAGGTTCACAACAAACCAATACAAATCAAAAGAAAGGGTTCAAACAAAGGGAGCAAAAGACAACCGAAGTGTGCCCTGGTCTGGCGCACCGGACTGTCCGGTGCACCACCGGACAGTGTCCTGTGCACCAGGGAACCCAACTCCGAACTTGCCACCTTCGGGAATTCTGGGAGCCGCTCCGCTATAATTCACCGGACTGTCTGGTGTGCCAGCGGAGCAACGGCTACTTCGCGCCAACGGTCGTCTGCAGAGGAATTAAATGCGCTACAGTGCGCACCTGCGCGCGCAGAAGTCAGAGCAGGCGCCATAAGGCACACCGGATAGTCTACAGGACCTGTCCGGTGAACCACCGGACTGTCCGGTGGCCCCACAAGTCAGAGCTCCAACGGTCGAACCCTAACGGCCGGGTGACGTGGCTGGCGCACCAGACAGTGTCCGGTGGCGCACCAGACTGTCCGGTGCGCCCGTCGACAGAAGCCTCCACCAACGGCTACTTTGGTGGTTGGGGCTATAAATACCCCCAACCACCCACTATTCATTGCATCCAAGTTTTCAGACTTCCTACACCTTACAAGAGCTATAGCATTCAATACAAGACACACCAAAGAGATCAAATCCTCTCCCAAGTCCAAAGATCTTTCCAAAACAAATTAGTGACTAGAGAGAGTGACTTGTGTTCATTTGAGCTCTTGCGCTTGGATTGCTTTTCTTCTTCATTCTTTCTTGTGCTCAACTCACTTGTAATCAAAACAAGAGACACCAATTGTGTGGTGGTCCTTGTACTGGACTTAGTGTCCCATTTGATTGAGAAGAGAAGCTCACTCGGTCTAGGTGACCGTTTGAGAGAGGGAAAGGGTTGAAAGAGACCCGGTCTTTGTGACCACCTCAACGGGGAGTAGGTTTGCAAGAACCGAACCTCGGTAAAACAAATCACCATGTCATCTGCTCTATTTCCTTGGTTGATTTGTTTTGCGCCCTCTCTTTCAAACTCATTTACATTTCTAACGCTAACCCCGGCTTGTAGTTGTGGTTAAGTTTATAATTTTCAGATTCTGCCTATTCATGCCCCCCTAGGCGACTTTCAATTGGTATTAGAGCCCAGTGCTTCATTAGAGCCTAACCGCTCGAAGTGATGTCGGGAAATCACGCCAAGAAGGAGATGGTGACCGGCAACAAGCCCGTTACAAGCCACAGGAAGGCTCCATCGAGAGAGTCCCGCAACAAGGGGAAGGAAAAGGAATCCCCTTCACACAAGTCGCATCGGAGTGGTGAAAAGAAAAATAAGATGAGGAAGGTGGTCTACTATGAGACCGACTCTTCATCGCCATCCACCTCTGGCTCCGACACGCCATCCGTAACTTCTAAGCGCCATGAGCGCAAGAAGTTTAGTAAGATTCCCCTACACTACCCTCGCATTTCTAAACATACTCCATTACTTTCCGTTCCATTAGGCAAACCACCAGTTTTCGACGGTGAAGATTATAACATGTGGAGTGACAAAATGAGGCATCACCTAACCTCACTCCACACTAGTATTTGGAACGTTGTTGAGTTTGGTGTACAGGTACCATCCGTAGGGGATGAGGACTATGATTTGGACGAAGTTGCCCAAATCCGGCACTTCAACTCACAAGCCACCACAATACTCCTCACCTCTCTAAGTCGAGAGGAGTATAACAAGGTGCAAGGATTGAAGAGCGCCAAAGAAATTTGGGACGTACTCAAAACGGCGCACGAGGGAGATGAGGTGACCAAGATCACCAAGAGGGAGACGATCGAGGGGGAGCTCGGTCGATTCATGCTTCACCAAGGGGAGGAGCGACAAGCGATGTACAATCGGCTCAAGACCTTGGTGAACCAAGTGCGCAACATCGGGAGCACCAAATGGGATGACCATGAGATGGTCAAGGTTATTCTAAGATCACTAGTCTTTCTTAATCCTACTCAAGTACAATTAATTCGTGGTGATCCTAAATACAAACTAATGTCTCCCAAGGAAGTGATAGGTAAATTTGTGAGCTTTGAACTAATGATCAAAGGCTCCAAAAAGATCATCAAGCAAGGGGCATCCTCCTCCGTACCCGAAGCACAACCCGTTGCATTCAAAGCAATGGAGGAGAAGAAAGAATATTCTACTCCAAGTAGAATCCCCATCGACGCCTCCAAGCTCGACAATGAGGAAATGGCGCTCATCATCAAGAGCTTACGCCAAATCCTCAAACAAAGGAAGGGGAAAGATTACAAGCCCCATTCCAAGAAAGTGTGCTACAAATATGGTAAGCCCGATCATTTCATTGCTAAATGTCCGTTATCTAGTGATAGTGACAGGGGCGACAACAAGAAAGGAAAGAGGAGAGAAAAGAAGAGGTACTACAAGAAGAAGGGCAGCGATGCCCATGTTTGCCGTGAGTGGGACTCCGACGAGAGCTGCACCGACTCCTCCTCTGACGAGGACGCCGCCAACATCGCCATCAACAAAGGGCTCCTCTTCCCCAACGTCGGCCACAAATACCTCATGGCAAAGGACGGCAAGAAGAAGAAGGTAAAATCAAGATCCTCAACTAAATATGCAACATCTAGCGATGAGGCTAATTCTAGTGATGATGAGGATGACTTGTTTACTCTCTTTGCCAACTTAAACATGCAACAAAAGGAAAAATTAAATGAATTGATTAGCACTATTCATGATAAGGATGAACTCTTGGATAGCTAAGAGGACTTTCTAATTAAAGAAAACAAAAAACATGTTAAAGTTAAAAATGCTTATGCTCTAGAAGTAGAAAAATGTGAAAAATTAACTAGTGAGCTAAGCACTTGCCATGGTATTATTTCCAACCTTAGAAATGAGAATGCCAATTTAATTGCTAAGGTTGGGAAGCTTGATGTTTGTAATGATTCAATTGTTAGTCTTAGAAATGATAATGCCAACTTAATTGCTAAGATTAACAAATTGAATGCTTCTCTTTCTAGCCTTAAAATTGAAAATGAAAAATTAATTGCTAAGGCTAAGGATTTAGATGTTTGCAATGCTTCTATTTCCAATCTTAGAGATGAGAATGATATTTTGCATGCTAAGATTATTGAATTAAATACTTGCAAACCCTCTACATCTACCGTTGAACATGTTTCTATTTGCACTAGATGTAGAGATGTTAATGTAGATGCTATTCATGATCACCTTGCTTTAATTAAACAACAAAATGATCACATAGCTACATTAACTGCTAAAATCAATGAGCATGACTTAGAAAAATGAGAAATTTAAATTTGCTAGAAGCATGCTCTATAGTGGGAGACGCCCTGGTATTAAGGATGGCATTGGCTTCCAACAGGGAGACAATGTAAAGCTTAACGCCCCGCCTAAAAGATTGTCTAATTTTGTTAAGGGCAAGGCTCCCATGGTTCAGGATAACGACGGTTACATTTTATACCCTGCCGGTTATCTCGAACACAAAATTAGGAGAATTCACTCTAGGAAGTCTCACTCTAGCCCTAATCATGCTTTTATGTATAACAGTGAGGCATCTAGTTCTAGGCAATCAACCCATGCTAAATTGCCTAAAAAGAAAACTCCTAAAGCATCAAATGATCATAATGTTTCATTCAAAACTTTTGATGCTTCCTACGTGCTTACTAACAAATCCGGCAAGGTAGTTGCCAAATATGTTGGGGGCAAACACAAGGGATCAAAGACTTGTGTTTGGGTACCCAAAGTTCTTGTATCTAATGTCAAAGGACCCAAAACTGTTTGGGTACCTAAAATCAAGAACTAAATCTGTTTTGTAGGTTTATGCATCCGGGGGCTCAAGTTGGATTATCGACAGCGGGTGCACAAACCATATGACTGGGGAGAAAAAGATGTTCTCCTCCTACGAGAAAAACAAAGATCCCCAACGAGCAATCACATTCGGGGATGGAAATCAAGGTTTGGTCAAAGGATTGGGTAAAATTGCTATATCACCTGACCATTCTATTTCCAATGTTTTTCTTGTAGATTCATTAGATTACAACTTGCTTTCTGTTTCTCAATTATGTAAAATGGGCTACAACTGTCTTTTTATGGATACATGTGTTACTGTCTTTAGAAGAAGTGATGATTCAGTAGCTTTTAAGGGAGTATTAGAGGGTCAGCTATACTTAGTTGATTTCAATAGAGCTGAACTCGATACTTGCTTAATCGCTAAGACTAACATGGGTTGGCTCTGGCATCGCCGACTAGCCCATGTTGGGATGAAGAACCTTCACAAGCTTCTAAAGGGAGAGCACATTTTGGGACTAACAAATGTGCATTTTGAGAAAGATAGGATTTGTAGTGCATGCCAAGCAAGGAAGCAAGTTGGTGTTCATCATCCACATAAGAACATCTTGACGACTGACAGGCCACTCGAGCTCCTCCACATGGACATATTCGGCCTGATCGCTTACATAAGCATCGACGGGAGTAAGTACTGTCTAATTATTGTGGATGACTATTCTCGCTTCACTTGGGTATTCTTTTTACAGGAAAAATCTCAAACCCAAGAGACCTTAAAGGGATTCTTGAGACGGGCTCAAAATGAGTTTGGCTTGAGGATCAAGAAAATTAGAAGCAATAATGGGACGAAGTTCAAGAATTCACAAATAGAAGGCTTTCTTGAGGAGGAGGGCATCAAGCATGAGTTCTCTTCTCCCTACACGCCACAACAAAATGGTGTAGTGGAGAGGAAGAATAGAACTCTATTGGACATGGCAAGGACCATGTTTGATGAGTACAAGACTTCAGATCGGTTTTGGGCCGAGGCGGTCAACACCGCTTGCTACGCCATCAACCGGTTATATCTACACCGAATCCTCAAGAAGACATCATACGAACTCCTCACCGGTAAAAAGCCAAATGTTTCATATTTTAGAGTCTTTGGTAGCAAATGCTTTGTTTTTGTTAAAAGAGGTAGAAAATCCAAATTTGCTCCTAAGGCTGTAGAAAGTTTTTTACTAGGGTATGATTCAAACACAAGGGCATATAGAGTCTTTAACAAGTCCACTGGACTAGTTGAAGTTTCTTGTGACATTGTGTTTGATGAGACTAACGGCTCCCAAGTGGAGCAAGTTGATCTTGATGAATTAGATGATGAAGAGGCTCCGTGCGTCACACTAAGGAACATGTCCATTGGGGATGTGTGTCCTAAGGAATCCGAAGAGCCCATTCAAGCACAAGATCAACCATCCTCCTCCATGCAAGCATCTCCACCAACTCAAGATGAGGATGAGGCTCAAGATGATGAAGAAGAAGATCAAGAAGATGAGCCACCTCACGAAGACGACAATGATCAAGGGGGAGATGCAAATGATCAAGACAAGGAGGATGAGCAAGTTCCAAGGCCGCCACACCCAAGAGTCCACCAAGCAATCCAATGAGATCACCCCGTGAACACCATCCTAGGAGACATTCACAAGGGGGTAACTACTCGATCTCGTGTTGCTCACTTTTGTGAACACTACTCGTTTGTTTCCTCTATTGAGCCACACAGGGTAGAGGAAGCACTTCAAGATTCGGATTGGGTGTTGGCAATGCAAGAGGAGCTCAACAATTTCAAAAGGAATGAGGTATGGCATTTAGTTCCACATCCTAACCAAAATGTTGTAGGAACCAAGTGGGTCTTCCACAACAAACAAGATGAGCATGGTGTGGTGACAAAGAACAAGGCACGACTTGTGGCCAAGGGGTATTCACAAGTCGAAGGTTTGGATTTCGGTGAAACCTTTGCACCTGTAGCTAGGCTTGAGTCAATTCGAATATTACTTGCCTATGCTACTCACCATGACTTTAAGCTCTACCAAATGGACGTAAAGAGTGCCTTCCTCAACGGACCTATCAAGGAAGAGGTCTATGTTGAGCAACCTCCCGACTTTGAAGATAGTGAGTATCCTAACCATGTTTACAAACTCACTAAGGCGGTTTATGGGCTCAAACAAGCCCCAAGAGCATGGTATGAATGCCTAAGAGATTTTCTTATCACTAATGGCTTCAAAGTCGGAAAGGCCGATCCTACTTTATTCACTAAAACCATTGAGAATGATTTGTTTGTATGCCAAATTTATGTTGATGATATCATATTTGGGTCTACTAACAAATCTATTTGTGAAGAGTTTAGTAGGACCATGATTAAAAAATTCGAGATGTCTATGATGGGGGAGTTGAAGTATTTCTTAGGATTTCAAGTCAAGCAACTCCAAGAGGGCACCTTCATCAGCCAAACAAAGTATATTCAAGATATTCTCACCAAGTTTGGAATGAAGGATGCCAAGACCATCAAGACACCCATGGGAACCAATGGGCATCTCGACCTCGACACGGGAGGTAAATCCGTAGATCAAAAGGTATACCGGTCGATGATAGGTTCTTTACTCTATCTATGTGCATCTCGACTGGACATTATGCTTTCCATATGCTTGTGTGCAAGGTTCCAAGCCGACCCTAAGGAAGTTCATCTTAGGGCCGTGAAGCGAATCTTGAGATATTTAGTTCACACACCTAAGTTTGGTCTTTGGTACCCCAAGGGATCCTCATTTGATTTATTAGGATATTCTGATGCTGATTGGGCAGGGTGTAAGATTAATAGGAAGAGCACATCAGGGACTTGTCAGTTTCTGGGAAGATCTCTGGTGTCTTGGGCTTCAAAGAAACAAAACTCAGTAGCTCTTTCTACCGCCGAAGCCGAGTACATTGCCGCAGGTCATTGTTGCGCACAATTGCTTTGGATGAGGCAAACCCTTAGGGACTATGGCTACAAGTTTAGCAAAGTCCCTCTCCTATGTGACAATGAGAGTGCAATCCGCATGGCGGATAATCCCGTTGAACACATCCGCACTAAGCACATAGCCATTCGGTATCACTTTCTGAGAGATCACCAACAAAAGGGGGATATCGAGATAGCCTATATAAACACCAAGGACCAATTGGCTGATATCTTTACCAAGCCTTTAGATGAGCAATCCTTTACCAAACTTAGGAATGAGCTAAATATTCTTGATTCCAGGAATTTTGATTGATTCTTTGCACACATAGCTCATTCTTATACCTTTGATCATATCTCTTTTATGTCTATGACTAATGTGTTTTTCAAGTGTCATCTCATGCTTAGTCATAGATATTGAAAGGGAAATGGAGTATTCGGCATAGAAGGCGCTTCCACTCAACTCCAATTATATTTGCTGGTACTCCGCTTTGTTCTCCACTTTGGTATAATCTTCACTCATATTTTTGTTTGCCAAAGAGGGAGAAAGTTTGAATAAGGGCTTATATCTCACTCACAAGTATCCGTTTTTGGCGATTCATGCCAAAGGGGGAGAAAGTATGAGCCCAAAGCAAAAGGACCGCACCACCACCAAATTTAAAAATGAACTTTTCAATTTGATATCTTATTGTGTTCAAAAGGGGGAGAAAGTAGTATCTTCAAAAATTGCAAAACCCTCTTGAACACTAAGAGGAGAATTTTATTTAGGGGGAGTTTTTGTTTTAATCAAAGGAAAAGCATTTGAGACAGGGGGAGAAAATTTCAAATCTTAAAAATGCTTTCTTCAATCTTATTCTTATACCTTTGACTATTTGCAAAATAATTTTGAAAAGAATTTTACAAAGGATTTGCAGAAACAAACCCGTGGTGCAAATGTGGTCCAAAATTTTAATAAAGAAGAAAACCATCCATGCACATCTATTGAGATAAGTATACTGGTTTCAACTCCAAGCAACCTTTGCACTTACATTATGCAAACTAGTTCAATTCTGCACTTTTATATTTGCTTTGGTTTGTGTTGGCATCAATCACCAAAAAGGGGGAGATTGAAAGGGAAATAGGGTCAAACCTTTTCCAATAAGAATTTTGGTGGTTGAATTGCCCAACACAAATTATTGGACTAACTAGTTTGCTCTAGAAAATATGTTCTACAGGTGCCAAAGGTTCACAACTAACCAATACAAATCAAAAGAAAGGGTTCAAACAAAGGGAGCAAAAGACAACCGAAGTGTGCCCTGGTCTGGCTCACCGGATTGTCCGGTGCACCACCGGACAGTGTCCGGTGCACCAGGGAACCCAACTCCGAACTTGCCACCTTCGGGAATTCTGGGAGCCGCTCCGCTATAATTCACCGGACTGTCCGGTGTGCCAGCGGAGCAACGACTAACTCAAATGTGATACAATTACTAGTCTCAGGAGGCTAGTAAACACATTCCTTACTTCAAATAGTACAAAGTTTAAATAAAGGTTATTACAATATCAGGGTACAAGCTCGAGAGAGCCAGAATATAAAGCGCAGTAGAAAGTACACTAGCCCAAGCCACAGGCAGAACTGGGTGCAGACACAGCCCTCTCAATCAAGCATAGCAGAAAAGAAGTCTTCGGCTGCTGAAAAACATAAATAAATCTGGGTGAATACACTAGGTATTCTGCAAGCCCACCCCGGTCCCGTAAAGAGGAAGAGACCTATATTATACATGCTTTATTTGGTGGAGTTGAAGTCACTCTTCATTTTCTTAGAGAAAGGCAGTTGATGTGAGGTTTTTTCCCAAAGACTTAAAAGTAACACAATACTCGACCACCACTGAGCTTCCCGCTCCCGTGGCCTTGTTTTCTTTTTTCAGTACGCACTTACACACACATTTCCCTATTCACGGAGGTTGTAAAAATCCCTAATTGTCATACTACACCAGACTCATCCATACCAGTGGACACGGACTATTCGAATAGGTTTCAACTCTGCGCAGAGGGGTACACTTTACCCACTAGTCCGGTTTCTGCGATCTCACCGTCGTGAGACCCGAATGCCGAATCTCTTTCTTTCCTCGCACGTCCTAACCTTAACGGTTATACCGGAAGGAGTCAGGCCACAACTATGTCCAAACCGGACAAAACATTCCCCCTCCTTATCCTCCCGGTGCTCCCCAGCCTTCATAACCCTGGGGTCAGACCGTACGAGTTCGGATTGAGTGACTGCCCACACAGTCTCGAGTGGTTGTACTATTTATGAGTACAGGTAGTGAAAGATGACAAACCAGTCCTTATATGAGGGGACAATCCTTCTGCTCACGCCTAAACTAGCTGAGCCAACACCTTAGGCCCTCCCCTAAACCAGGGAGTCCCTGATCATCCCACTCCCAAGGTGATGAGGGTGAATACCCTTCATCGCACACCCCTTTTTAAAAGAAACCTTATTTGAAGAAACATGTTGCCCTTTCTCCCAACCCACATTTCATATCCAAAAGATATATATATATATATATATATATATATATATATATATATATATATATATATGCGGGCTATCTCTCTACTCACAATGCAAATATCCCACCCTGAAATCCCGGCCTAGGTAGTGGTAGAAAGAATAGGTAATTTATGCATCAAGGGAAGGATGGACTTGCCTTCGTCGAAGCTTTCCTGGCACAAAAGGTCTACTTCCGGGAGATCGGGCTCCGGCCCTTCTTCCGGGGCTACGGGTTCTGGATCAACGGTCCCTGCTTCTTCTAGTAAAACAGGCAATAAAACAATACATCAACAATGGCTTACTAATTGTAGTGTGTCATCTTCTAACATTATTATTACATGTGACTTTAGAAATCATTTTTGATAATTTTTGGTGCATAAAATATTGAGAAATACTAATTAAAGGAGAAAAGGCTAAAAAAAGGAAAAAGAAAAAGGGTTTCAGCACTGGTGTGCTGGGGGGATTCTGGCCTAGCCAGGCGCAGCGCGCGCGGGCGCGAGGGCGCCGGCCCAGTTGCGGCCCAAGGCGGAGGACGACGTGGGTGCGCGAGGGGGACAACGTCATCGTGGGGCCCACACGCCAGCGAGAGCGGAAGGGGGGTAACGGCGCCACGGTCGACGGCGGGGTGAACCGGCCGTCCGCGGGGGAGAACCCGGCCGCCGGTGGGCTCGGCGGCGATTCACCGCCGGTGACCCGGTTCTTGGGCAACGGGTAGGCGCCTTAGCACAGGGAGGGGCTGGTGAACCTAGGGGCGGGCTCAATTTGGCTAGAGGGGGCCGGGAGGGGGCTGTCCGCGGGGAGGTGGCGGAGCTCCACGGTGGGAGTCGCCGCCGGTGAGCTTTGGGCAGGGATTAGGGTATGGGAGTGGCGTCCTAAGTTTGCGGTGGTGTGGCGACCTGACTAGCCATTCTAATTTCTCGCAGGACCACCAAAGGGGAAGGGAGAAGAGGGGGAAAGCTTACCGGAGGGGAAGAAGACAGCGACGCTTCCACGAATTGAGCTCGGGCGAGGGGAAGGAGGGGTGGCTGAGGCCGGTGTGGGGTAAGGGAGTGCTCGGGGCGACCCTTTTATAGGCGCCCGAGGAGAGGGGAGCGGTGGAGCTCGACGAACGCCGGTGAGGTGCACAGCGCCGGCGTTTAATGCCGCACAGCGGCGACGACGAGACCTCACGGCGGGGGGGGGGGGGGGGTACCGGGCAAGGACACGGTCAAGCGGCGAGGACGGGGCGGTGCCAACCTTCCCTATGCGGTGAGGGATGGGTGAGGGGACGGGGCGATGGAGGGGACGACGGTCGGAGGTGACCGCGACGAGCCGTACGTGGGGAGGACGACGGGGCGGCTGACCGGTGGGGCTGGTCTACCAGCGGGAGTGCGCGCGCGAGAGAGCGACTGGAGGGTGGGGTCGGTTCGTCGGCGAGGGGGAGAGGGAGCGTGGAGCGGGCTGCGCGCGCGCGGAAGCAAGCTGTGAATGGGCCGAAAGTGGGGGGAGTGGGCGCGAGGGGGGGGGGAGCGGCCGCGACATGGGCTGGATTCAGCCCAGTTAGGGGGGAGAGGGTTTCTCTTTTTCTTTTTATTTTCTAATTCCTATATCCATTTTTATATCCTTTTCTTTTGAACAATTAATTTAATAGATAATCTAGGTGCTGGAAAATAAAATCTAAGTGAGGTGTTCATATTTAAACAAAGTGTATGCATATGATGGGAAGACCTAGGGGGATTTGGGATAGATAATAAGAAGGGGGGTTAGATTAGGGTTTCAAACCTGGGTTAGAAATTGGGATGTTACAAACCTACCCCACTTAAAGGAATCTCGCCCTCGAGATTCAGACGGGGCTCAAGAAAAGGTAAGGGTATTCTCTCCTCAGGGAGTCCTCACTTTCCCAGGTAGCTTCCTCTTCTCCTTCTCTGCTCCACTGAACCTTACAGAGTCTTACTTCTGAGTTGCGGGTATTTCGAACTGCTGAGTCAAGAATCTTTAATGGCTTTTCCCAGTACTGGAGATCCTTTTGAATCTGAATTGTCTCTGCCTCGATGTGGTTCTCTGGTACTTGCAGGCATTTACGGAGCTGGGACACATGAAACACATTGTGAATATCTGACATGGATTCTGGTAGCTCAAGGCGGTATGCTATGGGTCCCACTCTGCTAATGATGGGATAGGGGCCGACGAAACGCGGTGCTAGCTTTCCTTTCATTTGGAACCTTCTGACACCACGCATCGGGGAGACCTTAAGGTATACGAAATCTCCATCCTCAAATCTGAGTTCTCTCCGTCTGTTGTCTGCATAACTTTTCTGTCGACTCTAAGCTGCAAGTAACCTCTTGCGGATCAGGGCAACTTTCTCTTCGGCTTCTTTAACAAAGTCAGGTCCTTCTAGTATCCTTTCCCCTACATTGGACCACATTAGGGGGGTCTGGCACTTTCGTCCATACAATGCTTCGAACGGTGACATTTTGATGCTGGCCTGATGGCTGTTGTTATATGAGAATTCGGCATACGGCAAACTGGACTCCCAATTCCTGTCGAACGTCAACACACAGGCTCTTAGTAAATCTTCAAGGACCTTGTTGACCCTTTCCGTTTGGCCATCTAACTGGGGGTGATAAGCGGTGCTGAAATCTAACTTGGTGCCCATAGCTTGCTGCAGGCTCTTCCAAAATTTTGAGGTGAACTGCGTCCCTCTATCTGACACTATCTTCCGAGGAATACCATGGAGCCTGACTATCTCTTTAAGATATATCTGGGCAAGGGTGGCTCCTCCAAAAGTGGTTTTTACTGGAATGAAGTGGGCCACCTTGGTGAGACGGTCGATTATTACCCAGATAGAGTCATTCCCTTTTTGCGTCTGGGGCAATCTGGTTACAAAATCCATGCCTATTTCCTCCCACTTCCATTCAGGCACTAGGAGGGGTTGCAGTAGGCCTGCAGGCTTCTGGTGTTCGGCCTTTGTTCGCTGGCAGGTGTCACATCGGGCCACATACTGTGCTATATCCTTTTTCATCCCTCTCCACCAGTATCTGGCTTTGAGGTCTAGGTACATCTTGGTGGTTCCTGGGTGGATGGAGTAGGCTGAGTTGTGGGCTTCATTGAGCAGGACTTCCCGTGCCTCTCCTATTGGTACACACAAATGGTTCTTGAACCAAAGAACTCCTTGTTCATCTGCCCTAAGGTCCGGAAGTTGCTCCTTGTGAGCTCTTTCCATAAGTCTTGCCGTCTCCGTGTCCAAGCGTTGAGCCTTGCATATGAGGTCTTCTAGCATTGGCTTGACTTCCAGGCTACCATTGTCTCCTAGACATGCATTTAGCTGAGTCGATTCCTCCTTCCAATCTTCCAAAAAGTTGGTCCCCTTTATCCCGAAAGGTTTTCAGCTGAGGGCGTCTGCTACCACGTTGGCCTTCCCGGGGTGGTAATGGATCTCGAGGTCATAATCTTTGATCAGTTCAAGCCATCTTCTTTGACGGAGGTTGAGGTCTAGCTGAGTGAAGATATACTTCAGACTCTTGTGATCAGTGAAGATGTGGCATTTGTTTCCAATCAGATAGTGCCTCCATATTTTTAGGGCGTGCACTATGGCTGCCAACTCCAAGTCGTGGGTGGGGTAATTCTGCTCATGCGGCTTGAGTAAGCGGGATGCATAAGCAATAACTTTCTCATTTTGCATTAAGACACACCCTAGGCCTTGCCTTGAAGCATCACAGAAGATGACGAAATCCTGGTGTATATCTGGTAGTGTCAGGACGGGCGCGGTCGTGAGCTTCCCTTTTATGATCTGGAAACTTTCTTCACACTTTGGAGTCCACACAAACTTATTGTCTTTTTTGATAAGTTTGGTCATAGGTCTCGCTATGCTGGAGAATCCCTTGATAAAGCGGCGGTAATACCCTGCCATTCCCAGAAAGCTTCGTACTTCACTGACGTTGGATGGCTGTTTCCATTTTGAAACGACTTCTACCTTGGATGGGTCTACTTCTATTCCTTCTGCAGTCAAGATATGCCCAAGGAAAGCTATATTTTCTAACTAGAATTCACACTTGCTGAGCTTAGCATAGAGTTGATGTGCCCTGAGTCTTCCAAGGACGATTCGAAGGTGACGCTCATGGTCCTTGCGATTCTTGGAATAGATAAGGATGTCGTCGATGAAGACTACGACAAACTTATCTAATTCTTCCATGAATACCTTATTCATGAGGTTCATGAAAAAGGCGGGGGCATTTGTTAGCCCAAACGGCATCACTGTGAACTCATATTGTCCGTATCTGTTGATGAATGCAGTCTTCTGAATATCTGCTTCCTTGATTCTCAGTTGGTGATATCCTAACCTTAGATCTATCTTGGAGAAATATTTGGCTCCTTGCAGCTGGTCGAAGAGATCGTCGATCCAAGGGAGTGGGTACTTATTCTTGATTGTAACTTCATTCAAGGACCGGTAATCAATACACATTCTCATACTTCCATCCTTTTTAGTGACGAAAAGGATGGGTGCTCCCTAGGGAGACGAACTGGGACGGATGTACCATTTTTGTT
Source organism: Zea luxurians (assembly GCA_029449295.1). NCBI lineage: Eukaryota > Viridiplantae > Streptophyta > Magnoliopsida > Poales > Poaceae > Zea > Zea luxurians. Next base: position 44,410,731 of record JAOPSE010000005.1, on the reverse strand, counting down.
GCAGCTTTGCAATCTGGAGTTTTAATTCCGCTAACTCTGTGGGGGCCATGCGGTATGGTCTCTTTGCGATAGGCGCAGTGCCTGGAATGAGATCTATATAGAATTCCACTCCTCTTTCAGGGGGCATTCCAGGCAACTCTTCTGGAAATACATCCATGAATTCTTCTATTACGGATGTGTTTTCTGCTGCCAGATTAAACATCATTAGATCATTGGCGGGTGGTTGGGCCTAACAGGAAACTGCTTTTCCTTGGCGGTCGGTGAGAAGGACGGTCTTACTTGCGCAACTTATGATGCCCTTGTGCTTAGTTAGCCAATCCATTCCTAGGATCACATCAATCCCTTGGGATGGCAAGACGGTTAAGTCTGCCAGGAACACTACCCCACTTAAGAGAATTCTGACTTGGGAACACTTGAGTTGGCATAGAAGGTCTGACCCCGGGGTTCGGGTGACCAAAGGGATTTCTAGAGGTGTAGAGGGAATGCCATGTTTTTCCACAAAACTAGTGGCTATAAATGAATGGGATACTCCTGAATCAAAAAGCATAGTAGCGGGAGTAAATTCAACAAGGAACTCACCGAGCACTACTCCCGGAGCTTGCTGGGCCTCTTGAGCGTCGACGTGATTAACTCGTGCTCTGCCCTGGTACTGGGTCCTGCTCTGCTGACTGTTGGAGGGGGGTGCCTTGGAGGTAGGTGCCGAGGGAATCTTGGGGCCATTCACTGAGTTGGAGTAGGTAGGTCTGGGTGCCTTCAGCTGGGGGCAGTTATTCTTGAAGTGACTAGGGTCCCCGCAGTGCCAACAGGCATTTGCTGGCGGTTGGTTGCTTGCAACAGAGGGGGCCTGAAAGGAGCTCTGACTCTGCTGACTGTAACGCGACGGAGTGGGTCTAGCTAGTTTATTGAAGCTTGGTCCCTTGGGTGGAAGCCCAAAGGATCGAGCTCTCTGGTGACGGTCTTGCAGCTGAGCTCGGAGAACCTGGAATTTCCTCTTGAGGTGCCCTTTTTCTTCCTCTTTTGCCCTTTCCACTTGGATGGCTTTGTTGGAGAGGTGCGAGAAGTTGCAGAAATCTTGGCTGGCGAGGATGGTCTTGAGTTCTGGCCTTAGCCCTTTTAGAAAACGGGCCATCTTCCTAGTTTCGGTGCTGACATCGTTAGGCGCGTAACGTGCCAACTCTGTGAATTTGTGCACGTATTCATTGACAGACCTTCCACCTTGAGTTAGTTCCCAGAACTCATCTTCCTTGAGTTGAACTATGCCCTAGGGTACATGGTGCTCGCGGAAAGCAGTTTCGAATTCTACCCAGGTAGCATCCCTGACGGCCTCGCTGAAGGTATCCCACCATGCTAGGGTCATCCCAGAAAGTTGATGAGCAGCCAGTTGAACACGCTGATTTTCGGGGCATCCAATGGCTTCAAGTTTCCTCTTGATCATGCGCATCCAGTCGTCTGCATCGAGGGGATTGCTAGACCCCGCGAACGTGGGAGGCTTGAGTCTCAGAAATTCTCCCATCCTGTCCTGTGGTCTCCCACCACCTGGGCGCTGGTTCTCCAGACTTCTAGTGAGGACTTCAATGAGTCAGGTCCGATTAGCTAGAACTTAGGCCAAATCTAGTGGTAGCTCCGGAGTTGCGGGGAGGTGGGTCTCACTCCCTTCTCCGCCAGCTTCTCCTTCTGCTCCTAGGGGAAATCCTGCTCCAATCCCGGAGGCGGTAGGCGTGTTTTATCCGAAGCCATCTGCCAGGGGAAAAGAGTTACTACCATGCACATGCCACTTTTTTTTCAACAAGTTACTTTATTCATTACACCAGTTCATTACAGCACACAACTACCATAAGTTCATTACACGCGAGTGCTATCTAGGGTACTCCCGAACTCCTTCTCTAAAGTGTCCCCAAATTCCTTGAGAAGGTCATCAAGGCTGGCTAGGCACATTTCCTCGGTGTTGGACGAGTTCCCTATCCTGGTAGGAGGTAGGGCTGGAGGGGCTTCTTCCTTCTGCTCAGTCTGACATCCTTGGCTTTTGGTCTTCTTGCGGATTTTTCTTGCGGGGGCGAGCTTCTTCAGCTTCTTGTCGTAATCCATCTTTAGAGTGCGGTAGGCCTCACGGGTGTTGGTTTCCTCGCCTTCTGCTATCTCGAGGCTCTCTTGAAGGGACACCTTTTCCCTTGTAAGTTCCCTGACTTGATGCTCCAGGCTTTCCACCCGGGAGTTTAGGTGAGTGCAGTGGGAGGCAAGGTCATCATATTGGTTGTTGGGGACTTGTTCTCAAATGCTTCGGATTAAGAACAAGGCAACATAGAAGGTGTTAAATGATAAAGTCCTTCGTCCTCTGAAACATTATTTCCCTTCGGGATATAATGAATTTCGGACGAAGGTCCTGGCAAGCATACCTTCGGCTTGAAGGACAACAAAAGTACAAGCGTGACGCCAAAAGCAAATGTCCAGTCAGCGTGAACAGTACGGGGGTACTGTTCACCTATTTATAGGCACGGGACACAACCCATATAAAATTACATTCATGCCCATTACATTTGCTAATGACTTATGGGAATCTATCAAGGCCTAAGTAGTCTTTTCATCTTTAAGTCGGTTCCCCTTTCTGCTATCGCGACGAAGCTTTTCTGCGCATAGCTTCGGCTATGCACCATCCTTCGTACAGCTTGGTAATCAGCCCGTCCTTCATCTCAATTCCCCTTCGTCTAGCTTAGGCTTCGTCCTGACCGTACTCCATGTTCATAATCTGAGTCCGAAGATACCTTTTCATATATTTCACTTGGAAAACATTGTCAAATCATGTTTTTGAGGACCTTCGGAGGACGAAGGCCCCCAACAGTAGCCCCTCGCAATATTAATTTGTTAGTGATAAATTCAGATTGCGATATGGACGAAGGCCTTAAGCCGAAGGTCCGAAAAAAACACCTTCCCTTTGCTAGAATAGCAACAGTCATTGACACGCGGGACCACACAGTGTCCGTCATATCGAGTGTATAAATAGGAGCCCGCCACAATTTATTTGGCACGCTCTCTTTGCCATTTGTTTTGCCTGCTTGTAAAGCTTTGTGCCCAAAAATATTTGTTTTCTTTCCTAGTTTTAAGCTTCGGAAGAGAAAAGTAAGATTTCCGAAGGGATGTCTGAGGAAAAGAAGGCTGTTGCCGAAATGAAGCTAAGTCTCTCTGAAGAGAAAAACCCGGGCTTTCTTGAAGCAATGTCGAAGACCAATACAGAAAAGATCACCAAAGAGATTTTAGAAGGTTTATCTGAAGATACTGATGACAGCGACAGTTATGATGTAGAAAGCGGCGGGGGAGAGTCCGAAGATCGACCATGGCGGCCAAGTCACTCGGTTTTCGGAAAAACCACTATTAAGCAGAGTCATATTGATAATATGAGGGGGAGATACTTTCGAGATGTATCTATTGTGAGGGCTGATGCTGGAGAAAAAACTTCTCCCTCTCCTGAAGAAAATGAGGTCGTGATCTTCCGAAGCTTTCTCAAGGCTGGGCTTCGGTTCCCCCTAAGCAGCTTTGTTGTTGAAGTCCTGAAGACATTTCAAATCTACCTCCACCAAATTACTCCCGAAGCTATCATAAGAATGGGAATCTTTGTTTGGGCTGTGAAAAGCCAAGGTTTAGAACCAAATGCTAAGAGCTTTTGCAATATTCATGAGTTGGTATATGAGACGAAGCCCTGGGGAAAAGAACAATATCACAACAACTTTGGTTGTTATAGCTTCGGTGCCCGCTCCGGGTCAAGCTGCCCCATGCCAACCTTTCGGAAGAGGTGGCCCGGTGCCTGGATGACAGAATGGTTCTATGTGAAGAATGACTTGTTAGCGCAGGAAGATGTTAAGGATATCATTATGCGCCCTATCTGGCAACGCTTCGGACTTCGAAAGCCGAAGGTTGAAATGGATGAAGCAGCCGAAGAATGCCAAAGAGCCTTCGGCGTGATCTGCTCTTTTATTGGGACAAGGGATTTGGTCCAAGAACATATTGCCTTCAGAATTTGGCCACTTGCAGGAAAGTGGGAAATGCCGAAGGAGACCATCAAAGAATCTGACAAAGGTGGACTGGTTAGACTAAAATACACATTCAAATATGGAGATAAGTTTGTTGAACCAGATGACGACTGGTTAAAAAGTATTGAAACCGTAAGTGACGAACTGCTTGGGGTATACTCGAAGGCCGAGAATACTGCATTATCAGCGACCTTCGGAGGCCGAGAGAAGAAGAGGCTTAACCGGGTATTTGATGCAATCGGGTTTGTCTACCCTGACTATCATTACCCGGTGTCAGGCCGCAAAAGAAAAAAATACTTCTCCTGTAAAAGAAGTCGCCCTAGGTGCTCCTAGTGAGCCAGCGCCGCAAAGAAAAAAGGAAAAGGTGCTCACACACCGGGCACGTTTTATTGAACCGGCCACGGTGCCTGAGTTTATTGGTGAAGTCTCTTCGGCTACTGAAACTACAGAACCAACTCCAGTGCCGAAGATCGAAGAAAAAATTGAAGCACCTTCAGCAGAGAAGGCAGAAAAACCGAGAACTGAAGGAACAAAACTATTGGAAATCTTAAGTCCTTCAGCAAGTGTTGAGACAATAAAAAATCAAAAGGGCCCATCGGTGACCCCGAAAAGAAAAAGAATGGTCAATGTGCTAGATGTTTTGGAGACAATTAAGTCTTCAAGCACAACTCCAAAGAAGACTGTTGAAACTTCCAAAGCGAAAGCTGAAATCTTTGCTGCTGAAGCTCCAAAGCAACAATCAGAGACCGAAGCTGGGCCTTCAGAGCCCATGAAGGTAAAATCCTTGGAAATCGAAGAGGAGAAAATGACAGAGCCAATTCTAGTTGAAGAAATCAGTACTGCTGCCCCCGAAGCTTCCCCCAAAGTCCTTGATTATATTGTTCGACATGCTTCGGGGAAAAAGTTATCAGAAGAAGAAGTTTTTGAAGCTAATCACTATGCCAAAGAATTGAAATATCCGAAGGGGGCACTAGTGTTTAATGGGACAGATGAAGAAGATTTCCTATACTGCCTCCCAGATAACAAAGAATTGCTCGTCTGCCGGGAAATGGCCCGAAGCATGGGGTTTCCGAAGCTGGAGGCTGGCCTCTGCGCGATGACAAAGGACGATCTTGCGAATAGCCTTGCATACAATAGCCTGAAGGTACGAGAACTGCTTGTTTGAAAATTTTATGATTTGAAATCTATTCTTTTCTTATACCAACTTTTTTACATATAGGGTTTAATACTAAGCAATGCGCTGAGAGCGCAAAAGAATGCCGAAGACGAGAGCTACGAAATTGCTTTCAACAACCTTCGAACAGAGGTTATCAAACTAAGAAACGAAGCCCTGGAAAAGGACAAAATTCTAGTTACATTGGTGGATAAAATAAAGGAGGACGAAGCTGCCTCTAAAGCACAGGCTGCGGCTCAAAAACTCGAGATTGAGGATCTTCGGATGCAGTTAGCCCGAGCTAAGGAAGAACGTATACTTGAAGAAACGAAGCGAGAACTTAGCGATCAATGGGCAAATCATTTAAAAGGAACTGTTGAAGAGCTCCGCTCATCCAAGAAAAAATGCTATGGCAAATCTATGGAGTGCGTTAAGAAAATAAAAACTAGCTTCGCCAGCATTGGCGCATTCTCGAGCGAGGAAAACTTTACAAGAGGCAAGTCCGAAGATCCCATCGAGTGGATTAATCACGAAGCTGAGGCCTTTGAAGAAATTTTGAATAGCCACGGAGACATATGCGCTTTTTCGGGTGCCAGGGGGATTGCCACCATTTTGGAAAGGAAAGGCTGCGAGCATGTAAAAATTTTAGCACAATCCGAAACTGCCTTGTCCTTCGAAGATGCAAGAGACCCTTCGGCCGAAGCTAGCATGGTTGGTGGAAAATTTTTCACCGATATCTGGGACAATGGTGGCCGAGAAATGGCCCGAGAAATTATCCAAAAAAGTGAAAAAGGCATCCATGATGCTAGAAAAGTAGCAGAGGCTGCTGAGAAAGGCGCAGAGCCCGAAGGGCAAATAGGTATTAACTAGTGGTTTTTATTGTTTTGTAATTTTTTAATTTCAAACTTTGTTCGCAATTTGTAATAGCAATGTAGCCGTATCCTGTCCTCCCTCAGATCCTGCTAAAGCGTCTCTGGTCCCTCACCCGAAGGAAGACGATGAAATCAAAAAGATGGCCGAAGCTATCATGGATCAAGTTGTCAATCAACTTCTGAACGAAGCTGCTGAAGTAGTACTTAGGGAAGACTAGGTGTTATTGTGAAAACATTTGAAATGTAATATGTGTGGTATCTTGTAACCCTGAATGTAATATATTTGCTTTTTATGGTTCAATTCTTTACGATGCATGAAACTTTACATACATACCGTTTTTGAGCCTTCGGCGAAAAAACACCTTCCCTTCTTTTCATGCTTCGTGAAGAAAAAAAACTTTTATGCATCACAACAATGTCCATAGTGCTCTGATGAAGAATATCCAAGCTTCGTGAAAACATTCTCCGAAGCTATACTCCGAAGATCAATATTGTATCTCCTTGTGACTTAGCACGATTTTCACTTTTTCAAAGCATTCTTCCGAAGATCAATATTGTGTCCCCTTCTTGTGCCATATGCAACATGATGTATGATGCTTATGCTATGCGAAATGATGTGATGATGTTATGTTATGCAGAATGATATTTGTCCCGAAGATACATACACATCCCCGCAATAAAACACAATCTTTTTATATCAGCGCTGACTTTTCGCTGTAAGCCTCCCTTAGGAGCTTCTTCGCCTTTTACTTCAGCGGTATCAGCGTTTATTTTTCGCTGTAAGCCTCCCTTAGGAGCTTCTTCGCCTTTTACTTTCGGCGGTATTCGCGTTGACTTTTCGCGCTTCGCCTTTTACTTAGGCGGTATCAGCGTTGACTTTTCGCTGTATGCTCTGCATTCCCTTTGGAACGACTTTGGAGCAGAAAACTTACACTGCGCTCCCTTTGGAACGGCTTTTTGTGACTTCGGCAAACTTACTCTGCGTTCCTTAGAACGACTTTTTGTTGCTTCGAAGGATTTTTGATAATTCGAAGGTCCTCCTTGTTATCGCAAATCTTTAAGCTTCAGCAACTTAAGCCTGTGGAGAAAATACATTTTCCTTGTGGCAAACAACGAAACTATTACATGAAAACTAAAAAATGTCCTTTATTACACAGAAAATAAAACTGAATGAAAAAGACTGCTATCAAGGTAGGATATTTGTCAATAGATGTGCTTCGACTCTGGCACAGTGCTATTGACTGTGCGAGCTTTGGACTGTTCTCTGAAGTCCCTTTGATGTGGAGCATATTGGCTCCCTTCTGGCTGTTGGCCTTGTTGCAGCGGTGGTGGAGGCGGAGGCTGTTGCCAGGAAGCTTGAGGTTGACTCGCCGAAGCAACAGAAACTGCAGGGTGGTTGCCTACATATTCTGGGATGTAAGGCGAATGACACGAAGCAGTGTGCATGACCTGCTTCGGCTGAGCCTGTTGTGCTGCAGCTTCGGCTATTTCCTTTTGCTTCTGAATGGTAACATGGCACATCCTGGTGGTATGGCCTTTGTTCTCACCACAAAACAAGCAAAAAATTCTTCTTGGTTGATCTCCAAATCTTCCGCCGAAGCCCCTGGCGCCTCTGCCCCTTGGAGCTGGTGGTCGGAAGGAGCCTTGCTGTTGCCCCGAAGCCTGTGAGGAGCACTGTGGCCTTTGCTGCTGGCTCCCCCTATCATCATTTTGAGTAGGGTTGTGAATTGACCTAACGTGCCTCGGATAGAACCTCCCTCCGAAGCCCCTGGTCATTTCAGAAAACCTGAAAGCCTCCTCCCTTCTTTGACGAAAATCATTATCGGCCCGAATATACTCGTCCATCTTCTGGAGCAGCTTCTCCAAAGTTTGAGGAGGCTTCCTAGCAAAGTACTGAGCTGAAGGTCCTGGCCGAAGCCCCTTGATCATGGCCTCAATGACAATTTCGTTGGGCACTGTTGGTGCCTGTGCCCTCAAACGCAAGAACCTCCGGACATACGCCTGAAGGTATTCTTCGTGATCCTGGGTGCACTGGAATAGAGCTTGAGCAGTGACTGGCTTCGTCTGAAACCCTTGGAAGCTGGTTAACAACAAATCCTTCAGCTTTTGCCATGAAGTGATCGTTCCTGGTCGAAGGGAGGAATACCAGGTTTGAGCAACACTTCTGACAGCCATAACAAAAGATTTGGCCATGACTGCAGCATTGCCACCATACGAAGATACTGTTGCTTCATAGCTCATCAAAAACTGCTTCGGGTCTGAGTGGCCGTCGAATATGGGAAGCTGAGGCGGCTTGTAGGACGGAGGCCAAGGTGTAGCCTGCAGCTCAGCGGACAGAGGAGAAGCATCATCAAAAGCAAAATTCCCATGGTGGAAATTGTCATACCAGTCATCTTCGTTGAAGAAACCCTCCTGATGAAGGTCTTTTTGTTGAGGCCTTCGGTTCTGCTCATCTTGAGTAAGATGACGAACTTCTTCGGAGACTTCGTCTATTTGCCTTTGTAGTTCAGCTAGCCTGGCCATCTTTTCCTTCTTCTTTTGTACCTGTTGATGAAGCATCTCCATATCTCTGATTTCTTGGTCTAGCTCATCCTCTTGAGGCGTCGGGCTGGCAACCTTCCTCTTCTGGCCTCGGGCCTCCCGAAGAGAGAGAGAGTTTCCTGATTAGGGTCCAGCGGTTGCAGAGCTGCAGCCCCTGTTGCTAAAGCTTTCTTCGGCGCCATAACGAAGGTTTATGGTTGCCGAAGGTATTCAAAACTCAAAGAGTGGAAGTGGGTTCACCGGAGGTGGGCGCCAATGTTGGGGACTTGTTCCCAAATGCTTCGGATTAAGAACAAGGCAACATAGAAGGTGTTAAATGATAAAGTCCTTCGTCCTCTGAAACATTATTTCCCTTCGGGATATAATGAATTTCGGACGAAGGTCCTGGCAAGCAAACCTTCGGCTTGAAGGACAACAAAAGTACAAGCGTGACGCCAAAAGCAAATGTCCAGTCAGCGTGAACAGTATGGGGGCACTGTTCACCTATTTATAGGCACGGGACACAACCCATATAAAATTACATTCATGCCCATTACATTTGCTAATGACTTATGGGAATCTATCAAGGCCTAAGTAGTCTTTTCATCTTTAAGTCGGTTCCCCTTTCTGCTATCGCGACGAAGCTTTTCTGCGCATAGCTTCGGCTATGCACCATCCTTCGTACAGCTTGGTAATCAGCCCGTCCTTCATCTCAATTCCCCTTCGTCTAGCTTAGGCTTCGTCCTGACCGTACTCCATGTTCATAATCTGAGTCCGAAGATACCTGTTCATATATTTCACTTGGAAAACATTGTCAAATCATGTTTTTGAGGACCTTCGGAGGACGAAGGCCCCCAACATTGGTTATCGAGGGTGTGGAGGTATCCAGCCATGTAGACGATGGTGGGGTCATCCTCGATAGGGTCTCCCCCTGACAGGGCCTGAAGTCTTTTCCTCCAGGCGGGTGTATTTTTGTTGTTGGGTGGGAAGTAGCGGAGGGGGGTTTCAAAGATTACTCTGTTGTAGCTCTGGCATAGTTGTCGGAGGGCTTTTCAGGCAACATTTTGGCAAGTATCTGGGAAGCGGTATCCGATGAAAGTGACTTGGAAGGAGGGATGGTTCGGATAGTTTCGGCTTTCTCCCAGGTAGACTGCCATAGAGCACTTCTCCATTCCATTCTCGAGATACTCCTTCCAGACATATTCTAGCTTCTTGTGGATCCCCATGCGAAGCGCACAACTTCGCAACAGATGTGGGAACCCCTCCACCTCTGAGCAGTAGGATGTCCTAATGACCAGAGAGTCTTCCATCTGGAATAGGAAAAGAAGGGTCTGTTAATATCGGGGGAAAGGAGAGGAGATTTTTCTTGGGGTAAGGGGTATTTTCTTTAAGGCAAGTTTCAGGGCTGCGACCTATGGCCAGTCCTATGGTTCTGATACCACCTGAAGCGTCCCGATCCTTTGGGACTCAAATGTGATACAATTACTAGTCCCAGGAGTCTAGTAAACACATTCCTTACTTCAAATAGTATAGAGTTTGAATAAAGGTTATTACAATACCGGGGTACAAGCTCGAGAGAGCTAGAATATAAAGCGCAGTAGAAAGTACACTAGCCCAAGCCACAGGCAGAACTGGGTGCAGACACAGCCCTCTCAATCAAGCATAGCAGAAAAGAAGTCTTCGGCTGCTGAAAAACATAAATAAATCTTGGTGAATACACTAGGTATTCCACAAGCCCACCCCGCTCCCATAAAGAGGAAGAGACCTATATTATACATGCTTTATTTGGTGGAGTTGAAGTCACTCTTCATTTTCTTAGAGAAAGGCAGTTGATGTGAGGTCTTTCCCAAAGACTTAAAAGTAACACAATACTCGACCACCACTGAGCTTCCCGCTCCTGTGGCCTTGTTTTCTTTTTTCAGTACGCACTTACACACACATTTCCCTGTTCACGGAGGTTGTAAAAATCCCTAATTGTCATACCACACCAGACTCGTCCATACCAGTGGACACGGACTATTTGAATAGGTTTCAACTCTGCGCAGAGGGGTACACTTTACCCACTAGTCCGGTTTATGCGATCTCACCGTCGCGAGACCCGAATGCCGAATCTCTTTCTTCCCTCGCACGTCCTAACCTTAACGGTTATACCAGAAGGAGTTAGGCCACCACCATGTCCAAACCGAACAAAACATTCCCCCTCCTTATCCTCCCGGTGCTCCCCAGCCTTCATAACCCTGGGGTCGGACCGTACGAGTTCGAATTGAGTAACTGCCCACACAGTCTCGAGTGGTTGTACTATTTATGAGTACAGGTAGTGAAAGATGACAAACTGGTCCTTCTATGAGGGGACAATCCTTCTGCTCACGCCTAAACCAGCTGAGCCAACACCTTAGGCCCTCCCCTAAACCAGGGAGTCCCTGATCATCCCACTCCCAAGGTGATGAGGGTGAATACCCTTCATCGCACACCCCTTTTTAAAAGAAACCTTATTTGAAGAAACATGTTGCCCTTTCTCCCAACCCACATTTCGTATCCAAAAGATATATATATATATATATATATATGCGGGCTATCTCTCTACTCACAATGCAAATATCCCACCCTGAAATCCCGGCCTAGGTAGTGGTAGAAAGAATAGGTAATTTATGCATCAAGGGAAGGATGGACTTGCCTTCGTCGAAGCTTTCCTGGCACAAAAGGTCTACTTCCGGGAGATCGGGCTCCGGCCCTTCTTCCGGGGCTACGGGTTCCGGATCAACGGTCCCTGCTTCTTCTAGTAAAACAGGCAATAAAACAATACATCAACAATGGTTTACTAATTGTAGTGTGTCATCTTCTAACATTATTATTACATGTGACTTTAGAAATCATTTTTGATAATTTTTGGTGCATAAAATATTAAGAAATACTAATTAAAGGAGAAAAGGCTGAAAAAAGGAAAAAGAAAAAGGGTTTCAGCACTGGTGGGCTGGGGGGATTCTGGCCCAGCTAGGCACAGCGCGTGTGGGCGCCAGTCCAGTTGCGGCCTAAGGCGGAGGACGGCGCGGGCGCGCGAGGGGGACGACGTCACCGCGGGGCCCACACGCCAGCGAGAGCGGAAGGGGGGGTAACGGCACCACCGTCGATGGCGGGGTGAACCGACCGTCCGCGGGGGAGAACCCGGCCGCCAGTGGGCTCGGTGGCGATTCGCCGCCAGTGACCCGGTTCTTGGGCAACGGGTAGGCGCCTTAGCACGGGGAGGGGCTGGCGAACCTAGGGGCAGGCTCAATTTGGCTAGAGGGGGCCGGGAGGGGGCTGTCCGCGAGGAGGTGGCGGAGCTCCGCGGCGGGAGTCGCCACCGGTGAGCTTCGGGCGAGGATTGGGGTATGGGAGTGGCGTCCCAAGTTCGCGGCGGTGTGGCGAAGCTGACCAGCCATTCTAATTTCTCACAGGACCACCAGAGGGGAAGGGAGAATAGGGGGAAAGCTTACCGGAGGGGAAGAAGATGGCGGCACTTCCGCGAATTGAGCTTGGGCGAGGGGAAGGAGGGGTGGATGAGGCCGGTGCGGGATAAGGGAGTGCTTGGGGCATCCCTTTTATAGGTGCCCGAGGAGAGGGAAGCGGTGGAGCTCGACGGACGCCGGTGAGGTGCACGGCGCCGGCGTTTAATGCCGCACAGCGGCGACGACGAGACCTCATGGTGGGGGGGGCGGTACCGGCAAGGACACGGTCAAGCGGCGAGGACGGGACGGTGCCAACCTTCCCTATGTGGCGAGGGGATGGGCGAGGGGACGGGGGCGATGGAGGGGACAACGGTCGAAGGTGACCGCGACGAGTCGTACGCGGGGAGGACGACGGGGCGGCTGACCGATGGGGCTGGTTTGCCAGCGGGAGTGCGCGCGCGAGAGAGCGGCTGGCGAGTGGGTCGGTTTGTCAGCGAGGGTAGAGGGAGCGCGGAGCGGGCTGCACCCGCGGAAGCAGGCCGCGAATGGGCCGAAAGGGGGGGGAGCGGGTGCGAGGGGGGGCGACGGCCGCGGCATGGGCTGGATTCAGCCCGGTTAAGGGGGGAGAGGGTTTCTCTTTTTCTTTTTATTTTCTAATTCCTATATCCATTTTTATATCCTTTTCTTTTGAACAATTAATTTAATAGATAATCTAGGTGCTAGAAAATAAAATCTAAGTGAGGTGTTCATATTTAAACAAAGTGTATGCATATGATGGGAAGACCTAGGGGAGATTTGGGATAGATAATAAGAAGGGGGGGGGGTTAGATTAGGGTTTCGAACCTGGGTTAGAAATTGGGATGTTACAGTTCTACTAACCAAAAGTCTTGTGAGGAGTTTAGCAGGGTGATGACTCAAAAGTTTGAGATGTCGATGATGGGCGAGTTGAACTACTTCCTTGGGTTCCAAGTGAAGCAACTCAAGGACGGCACCTTCATCTCCCAAACAAAGTATACTCAAGATCTTCTCAAGCGGTTTGGGATGAAGGACGCCAAGCCCACGAAGAGACCTATGGGAACCGACGGACATGTCGACCTGAACAAAGGAGGTAAGTCCGTTGATCAAAAGGCATACCAGTCTATGATAGGTTCCTTGCTTTATTTATGTGCTAGTAGACCGGATATTATGCTTAGCGTATGCATGTGTGCTAGATATCAATCCGATCCAAGGGAATGTCACCTTGTGTCCGTTAAGCGGATTCTTAGATATTTAGTTGTTACGCCTTGCTTCGGGATCTAGTATCCAAAGGGGTCTACCTTTGACTTAATTGGATATTCAGACTCCGATTATGCTAGATGCAAGGTTGATAGGAAGAGTACATCAGGGACATGCCAATTTCTAGGAAGGTCCCTGGTGCCGTGGAGCTCAAAGAAACAAACTTCCGTTGCCCTATCCACCGCTGAGGCCGAGTATGTTGTCGCAGGACAGTGTTGCGCGCAACTACTTTGGATGAGGCAAACCCTCTGGGACTTTGGCTACAATCTGAGCAAAGTCCCACTCCTATGTGACAATGAGAGTGCAATCCGCATGGCGGATAATCCTGTTGAACACAACCGCACTAAGCACATAGACATCCGGCATCACTTTCTGAGGGACCACCAGCAAAAGGGAGATATCGAGGTGTTCCATATTAGCACCGAGAACCAGCTAGCCAATATCTTTACCAAGCCATTAGATGAGAAAACCTTTTGCAGGCTGCATAGTGAGCTAAATATCTTAGATTCGCGTAACTTGGATTGATCTATAGCATACATGTGTTTTATGCCTTTGATCATGTTACTTTATGCATTTATGAAATTTGTTGCTTATTTATGGTGCTTAAGTTGTGCAAGAGATCCCTGGACCTCACAAGTCCATGTGTGAATGATGCACATATTTAGGGGGAGAAGTGCTACAACTTGATCCTTTGAGACTAACCTTTGTGTTTGAGTGTATTTGATGTAGTCTCAAAGGTGCATTGAAAGGGAAAGGTGAACTTGGACCATGCAAAGACTTCCACTGCACTCCGGTATTAGTGTACTTAATTCCAAGTTCATTCGTATGCTCTTATTGCCTTTTGCTCTTAATTGACACTTTTTGGTGAGGCAATGGGGTTAAAGGGCCAAAAATGATCCCATTTTGGTGCTTAATGCCAAAGGGGGAGAAATCAAGGCCAAAGCAAATGGATCAGCTACCACTTGAGAATTTTGAAAATAGTAGAGTTAGAACTTTTGATTTGTCAAAATACTCTTATTGTCAAAATCTGGCCTCTTGTGGGGAGAATTTATGATTATGGGAAAAGGGGGGAGTTTTTGGATCTTTGATCAATTTCACTCTTGGAATATCTCTCTTTATGCCTAAACAAGTGTGTTTGACTTAGAGATAGGAAAATGAATTTGATTTGCAAAAACAAACCAAGTGGTGGCAAAGAATGATCCAAATATGCCAAATTTGAGTCAAAAACAATTTGGTCTTCAATTTGAATCGATATTGCATGTTTTGCATTGCTTTTTGATGTGTTGGCATAAATCACCAAGAAGGGGGAGATTGAAAGGGAAATGTGCCCTTGGGCCATTTCTATAATGTTTTGGTGATTAAAGTGTCCAACACATAGTGAGTGAAATATAATGTGCCAAACAAGCAAAAAGTGCAAATCATACGTTTCTAGACTTAGTACATTATTTTGAGTACTAACATATTTTGTCTAAGTGCTAGAAACAGGAGAAAATAAATTGGAAAAGAGTTGGCTCCTGCTCGGTCTGGGTGCACCTGACTGTCCGGTGGTGCACCGGACAGTGTCCGGTGCGCCAGGCCAGTCTCGGTGACCAGGCCGCTCTCAGGACTCGACGGTGGCGTATGGCTATAATTCACCGGACTGTCCGGTGGTGCACCGGACTGTCCGGTGGTGCACCGGACTGTCCGGTGAGCCGTCCGCGGCGATGTTGTCGCTCTCGGGAAAAGTTCAACGGCGTACGACTAAAATTCACCGGACTGTCTGGTGGTGCACCGGACTGTCCGGTGAGCCAACGGCCGACTGTGCAATGGTTGGCAGCGAAATCGGCGGGCGACGCGTGGCCCGCTCCAACGGTCGGCAGGGGGCACCGGACTGTCTGATGTGCACCGGACAGTGTCCGGTGCGCCAACTGCCATGAATCTGCAACGGTCGACTGCTCCAAAATAGGAAGGAGATCTGCACCGGACTGTCTACAGTGGCTGTCCGGTGCGCCACCCGACAGAAGGCAAGATTAGCCTTCCAAGATTGTCTCCAACGGCTCCTAGCTGCCTTGGGGCTATAAAAGGGACCCCTAGGCGCATGGAGGAGTCACCCAAGCACACTCTAAGCATTCCAAGACTTCTAGTCTTCACTTTCACGCAATCGTTCATTGTTCTTGAGATTGGAGCACTTTTCGAGTTGTAAACTCCTTGCGCGTGTTTTGTGTGCTCATCTTCTCACTTGTGTGCATGTTTGCAATGTGGATTTAATTCTAGTATGCGTTGCTCCTCCCAACCTTACTCCGTGCTTTCTTTGTGAACAATCTTGTAAGGGCGAGAGGCTCCAACTTGTGGAGATTCCTCGCAAACGGGTAGAAAACTATAAGGAAGAACACCATGGTATTCAAGTTGATCATTGGATCACTTGAAAGGGGTTGATTGCAACCCTCATCCATTAGGACACCACAACATGGAAGTAGGCAAGTGTTATACTTGGCTGAACCACGGGATAAAACACTGTGTCTCTTGTGTTGTCTTTCTCTGTGATTATTGTGATTCGCAAGAGCTTGCTCTATAGCCACTTGGTTCTATTGCACTAACATCTTTATAACCAAGCTTGTGTCTATTTAGTATTGAATTTTATAGGATCACCTATTCACCCCCCCCCTCTAGGTGCTCTCAGTGCCGATATCACCACCCCAGCGTACATCTATGGGACCTCACCAGAAGTTGGTGATCTATGTTGGTTATGAATCTCTGTCCATAATCAAATATTTAGAGCCTAGAACTGGGGATCTATTCATGGCTCGGTACGCTGATAGCATCTTCGATGAAGAGCATTTCCCGGCATTAGGGGGAGGATTGTACCTTAACAATAAAGAATGTCGAGAAATAGAATGGAGTGCTAGTTGCATCCAATCACTTGACCCACACGCTAGAGAAACCGAACTTGAAGTTCAACGAATAATACACCTGCAAAACTTAGCAAATACTCTACCAGATGCCTTTACTGATATAAGAGGAGTGTCGAAGTCGCATATTCCTATGGCAAATGCACTGGAGAGAGTGGAGATACCTCTGCAGGGTATGGACTCTACTCGTACTCCCCATCCTAGGAAAAGGGGGAGAAAACCAGATGATTCAGTATTAGCCAAGCGGGGATGCCTGCACCGGCAAGTTACTAAAGAGAATGCAACACGCTCCCTTTTAGATGTTCCAGCAGTAACACACCTTGAAGGTGAACGTCCTAGTGCAAATGTGCACACAAATAAAAGCACAAGGACTTCGGAACAACCGGTTTCAAATAACTTGGGAAATCACAATAAACTAGATGATTCAGTTGAAGGAATTGCCATAAACTATGTTGAGACGGGAGAGTTATATAGCCGAAAGACTACAATTGTCGACACTGATTTTGTCTCTATGATCGCTGTTGTGATTACTGAGGATCCTGAACCAAAGTTCATGGCAGAGTGCCAGAAGCGCTCAGATTGGGTCAAATGGAAAGAAGCAATAGAGACAGAATTGCTCTCGCTTTCAAAGAGGCAAGTATTTGGGCCTATCGCCCGCACGCCCCCAATGTTACCCCAGCTGGGTTGAAATGGGTGTTCGCCCGAAAGAGGGATGCGAACAATGAGGTGGTGAGATACAAAGCGAGACTTGTAGCACAAGGGTTCACGCAGAGACCCGGCATCGATTACGATGAAACTTACTCCCCGGTAATGAGTGGCACAACGTTCCAATATTTAATATCGTTGGTAGCAGGTTCAAACTTAAAAATGCAGATGATGGACGTAGTGACTGCATACTTGTATGGGTAACTGGATTCGGAAATCTATATGAAGGTCTCGGATGGGCTAAGAGTTCCGGATGCCAAGTCAAATCGCAACATGTATAGTGTTAAGTTGCAGAGGGCGCTGTATGGGCTTAAACAATCTGGGCAGATGTGGTACAATCGGCTCAACGAATTCCTCCTAAAGAAGGGATACATAAATAATCCAGATTCTCCATGTGTATTCATTAGAAAATCCCAGAAGGGTTTTTGCATAGTTTCGGTCTATGTTGATGACTTGAATATCATTGGATATGCTGAGGATATTGAGAAGGCCAGGGCCTACCTCAAGACAGAGTTTGAAATGAAAGACTTGGGAGAAACCAAGTTTTGCTTAGGCCTGCAGATCGAGCATCTCCCAGAAGGAATATTTGTATACCAGTCGACCTATTGTAAAAAGATCCTTGAGAGATTTAATATGATAAAGCTCACCCTTTAAAGACCCCGATGGTCGTGAGATCCCTCGAAACGGATACTGACCCATTTAGACCAAAGAGCGATGATGAGAAATCGTTGGGACCTGAAGTTCCTTACCTTATCGCTATGGGAGCACTGATGTACCTTGCGAACTGCACCAGGCCTGATATTGCATTCTGTAGGATCTAGGACACCGGCTAGAGGGGGGTGAATAGACGGTTTTGATTAAAATAAAAAACACTAGGAAAATTTAATCAATATAACAAGAAGTATAAATTCTCTAGTGATAACAAGTAAACAATCTATGAGAATCAACTAGGGTGATTGAATACTTGATGAAAAATATGCAAAATACTAATCACTTGCACGACAATAAGTAATGCAAGAAAGTAAAGACACCAAATTTTATCCCGTGGTATCGGTGATTTGCCGATCACCCCTAATCCACGTTGAGGTGGACTTCAAGCTCTCAATTGCTCCTCTATTAAGACACGGCTTGATCTTTGAGCAAAGTGGACAAGAAACCACTCAATACCTCGGTTCCACTAATGTCACCTTTGCCGCTCCGGCGAGGTAGGCGCGAACCCCTCACAATCAACACCGTGGCTTCTCCACAATCTTCTTGGAGAGCTCGACAGAGACAATCACCTGAGCCGTCTAGGAGGCGGCAACCTCCAAGAGTAACAAGCCGATGACGCTTGCTCAGTGTACCACCTAGTGCCTCAAGAATTACCAATGGATGCAAATGCACTAGGAACACTCAATCTCTCACTAGAAAGCAATCTCAAGCAAAGAGTGTGAGAGAGTGAGTTGGTGGATCACAATTTAGCTCAATGTATGCAAGGAATGGCCAAGAGGGCCCTCACACATGAGCTCCCCTTCTATTTATAGACCCCCACTCAAATCCAACCGTTATGAGCAAAACACACAAGTTCTGCGCATGCGCGGACGGTTCGCGCCCTAGGGCCGGACGGTCCGCCGTACACATAACGGCTATTTTTCTTGTTTGAAATCTATCAGAGCTATCAGAAAAGTAAGGTCCGGACAGTCCGCCCACCTTGGCCGGACCGTCCGCGACCTGGCAACTTCGAGCACTAGAGCTCTGACCAACTAGAGATAACACATGCGGACCGTCCGCCTACAAGGCCGGATGGTCCGTGACCTGGGAGACAGTACTGTCCGGACTTATCCTCCGGATAGTCCGTAGTACAAATCCCAAAAACCACACAGTCTCTGCCCAAACCAAATTTGGCACCTATGGACGGTCCACCCATCAAGGCTGGACGGTCCGCACTATAATTCAGGGACTGTGCCAATAGCAGCCTCCTCTAGTCAGGACTATGGACGGTTCGGCCCCAAGGCCCGGACGGTCCGCAGTACAAATGCACAGGACTTATCCGAAGTGAACAGACTTTGGACCCCACTGGAGGATCGCAGACGGTCCACCCTCAAGGCCCGGACGGTCCGCGCATCCCAAGACTTGGCACTTTTCAAACACGCTTTTGAAAGGATTTCTAACTCATGAAATTTGAAGCGTTGTTAGTCCTCATGTAAATGCAACCGCTAGATGCTCTATGAGGCACTAAGTTTTACACAGATCAAAGTCATTGACCCCTCTTAATAGTACGGCTATCTAACCTACTAATTCGGTCAAGTATCTTCTATAAACTCCTGGAGACCGGCAAAAGCAAAACCTATGTTATACCTTTGCCTTCACTTGATCCACAACCAATGCTTATAAATCTCCAAGATTTCCTGTTCTATGTGGTCCAACCCTGCATTCTTATTTCTCCAAGAATAGTTAGTCCACAAACAGTTGTCATTAATTACCAAAACATCACTAAGGGGCCTAGATGATTCACAATCTCCCCCTTTTTGGTAATTGATGATAACACTACACAATATATTCAAGAGAAGTTTTGTTTTTCCAAATCTCCCTCATACCTTAGGTATAAGAAGGATTTTAGAGATGAGTTTCATAGGACTTATCTTGATTTGAAGTTCTGTCCGAGAGATATATAAATCCCAATAAAACTCAGAATGTAGGAAAAGCTCCCCCTATGTGTGTGCATGATATTTCAAGCTAAAGATACAACACACATCATCGATCGGAGTTTTGATGGAGATCTTCCTACAGTCATGGTTATCAAGGCATACAAAAGATAATATGTAAAGTAAGCGTGGCAATTATAATCACTACTCGATTAACCATTCACAGAGTGATTTGAACTAAACATAGTTCAACCCATAGAATATTACAAATAGTTGTCCACAGGCATAAGACATAGAGTTCAAATAGTAGCCAATACCAAGTGCATAAGACATAAAATAGTGCATACGACATAAAATGGTAAACATGCACATGCATGGTCTCAATGTCCATATCAACAAGCTCCCCTGAATATGACAACTTCTCTTTCTTCTCTTCTCTCCCCCTTTGACATCAATTGCCACAAAGAAGGGGCTTCACTGATCACCTGGTGGAGGAGCATGCTATAGTAGTGAGTGCTGAAGGTGTCAAAGAGAGAGGAGAACTGCCCAAAATCCTGCTGAAGCTGCTGCTGCCTCTGACTGATCTCTTGCATGCTGTCATTGGTAGAGAGATTGTCAAATTGACTAGGCAGAGCTCCCATGTTGTCCTAAAAAACTCTGCTGCATGTTGTTGAGTCTGTTCATGATAGGATCCATGACATGATCTTGAATGTGACTGCGAAATTCAGAGTACTCAGAGTTTAGCGCATCCCAGTTATCATCAAAACGAGATTGCATGGCATCCATGCGCTGGTCCATATGTGTCATCAGTCCCTGGAAGCGGCTATCCATGTGGGTCTGAAGCCCTTGCTGCCAGTACTGCTGAGGTTGAGGAGGAGGAGGAGGAGGCATCTGCTCTGCCTCAGCTTCAGGAGCATCTCCTGCATCATAACCAGGATCTTCCTCATCATCTAGGAAGGGAGTGAGTGGCCTGGTGAGGAACCCAATTTCATTCTTGAAGGGTCTAAAGGGTGTATGAACTATCTCACAAGGCCCCTCAAATCTGGTCTTGGCTTTGATGAGAGCCATAATGTAAGGAGCATAGGCTAAATTCTGGTTTTTGTCCATTTTTAGATCATTTAACTGTCTCATCATGAAAAGCACAATATTCATTACCTCACCATTCATGACATGGTGGATAATGTTCCAGAACATGTCTCAAATTTTGCTCTTGTCCCCACTCTTGGGAAGAATTGTGACTCTTGCAATTTTGTTGATCACAGCAGGATGATGCCTCAGTCCTGCTGTCTCTCCAAACCTCCTAGGTATGCCCAGCCTTGCTGGCTCATAAAATTGCATAAAGTCTTCAAAGTTATCTTCAGTGTATAGATCAATCCCAGCTGAAATGGTACCATAATTCAGACTGTTGGCAGCTGCAAATTCAGCAAACGTTGCAGAATATCTCTTGAAACCAGTCATCCAAGTGATGGATTCCTCATCTATATCAATCTCAGCTGTGGCCAGGAATTGCTTTACTGCCATCTCACTGAAATCAGTCCTCTGACTCATAAAGTGATACAGACCACATGTCTCAAACTTTGGAATCAGGTCCTGCATAACTGATTGTCCCAGCATAAAAGTTTAATCAATCACCTGATGTTTGTGAAAGTTGGTATCCATCAATGTGCCCCAAAAAACATCAAATTGGAGCTGAGTGTGAAAGAATTGAACATTGGTGTCTGATGGCAGAGTATATTGATTGATAGTCCTCCTGGAGCAGTATTCTGCCATAGAGAACCTCCTCTTCGGATAGTCAGGATGTGTATACGGAACGTCTTCTGTGTCCATAGATACACTGCCCCCAGCTGAAGATTGGGCCTCTAAGTCAGTGGTTGGAGTGTAGTCTGCATCGTCTGCACGAGGGTGCTTTGATTTGAAGCGACTGACAAGCTTCTTTCGAAGACCACCTAGACCACTGCAATAAATGTGAAAAACATCCATAGGTGAATAGTTGATAACGCCACAATCATAGAGAAAGGAAGTGCAATTCTCTGTCAGGGTCCGGACTATCCGCGCTAGAGGGCCGGACTGTCCGCGCCATAGGTCCGGACGGTCCGCGCCCACCTGGCGGACGGTCTGCGACCGTCCATGGGCGACTCTCTAGAACCCTAGTCGCCTCAATCATTCAATCGACGATTCGGCAGAAAATATCTATCCAAACTCGTTCAAATTTTTGCGCAACATTCACAATGAGTAGCACTAACAATCCCACCAATTAGATTTGTGAATCTATTGCTCAATTCTAGATCAGAGAGAAAATCGGAAGAATCCCCAAATTTGAAGAAATTAGATGAAATCCATGAGATTATGAAATACCGGGATGAAGACATGTTTGTTGAACTTCCCACAAGCTTTCGGACTGTCCGTGCGCAACTTCACTTCACCGTACGCACACAATCGACCAAAGTGACCTATAGTCGTGTGGAAAGTGAGAGAG
Source organism: Zea luxurians (assembly GCA_029449295.1). NCBI lineage: Eukaryota > Viridiplantae > Streptophyta > Magnoliopsida > Poales > Poaceae > Zea > Zea luxurians. The sequence goes on along the minus strand of JAOPSE010000005.1, from coordinate 44,388,771 downwards.
GAGAGACAATTGATGAAAGTGACAAGTTGACTAGCTCAGCACGATTTAACTGCTTGTCGTGGACGGTCCGTGCAGGGGCGGTGGACGGTCCGTGCCCTGGTAACTTTAGACTGTCTGCACTGCTGACCGGAGTGTCCAGATCCTGATACTGCGGACGGTCCGTGGTCCATGGGCGGACGGTCCGTGGCCTGATACTCAATTTTTCAAATTATGTCCACTTTCTGATTTTAAATTTCAAATCTGATTTGATGCTCATATATGGATATTTCGACCAATTCAAGGGTTAGTATGCATGCACATACACATTATGCATTTGAGTAATATACATTTTCATATCAAACTACTTAGATCAATCTAAAATGAAAAATTCATTAAAAATACCCAATAAATAGCGTAGAGAGCATGTTTAGAAGCGAAATGCAATACTACACATGTGCGTTCAACCTCAAGCCACATTTGAGAGATCTATCACATTCATTTCACTTCTTAGTGTACAAAATCTCATTTCATCCAATGGCTTTGTAAATATATCGGCCAATTGATCATCCGTGCCAATTGAATATATAGAGATATCTCCCTTTCCAACATGATCCCTTAAGAAGTGATGTCGTATATCAATGTGCTTAGTTCTTGAGTGTTGGACCGGATTTGTAGCCAATTTTACCGCACTCTCATTATCACACATGAGAGGCACATTCTTGAAAATGATCCCATAATCCAACAGAGTTTGTTTTATCCATAATAATTGTGCACAACAATTACCGGCCGATATATATTCCGCCTCGGCGGTAGAGAGAGCAACGAAATTTTGCTTTTTAGAAGACCATGAAACAAGAGATCTTCCAAGAAATTGACAACAACCAGAGGTGCTCTTTCTATCAACTTTGCACCCTGCATAGTCCGAGTCCGAATATCTAATTAATTCAAATTGAGCACCTTTGGGATACCATAGACCAATATTGGGAGTGTATTTCAAATATCTTAGAATTCTTTTTGCGGCCTTCAAATGAATCTCTCTAGGTGAAGCTTGAAATCAAGCACACATGTAAACACTAAACATAACATCGGGCCTAGATGTGGTAATATAAAGTAAACTACCAATTATTGAGCGATAAAGTTTTTGATCAACCATAGTACCTCCCTCATCTAAGTCTAGGTGACCATTTGTTGCCATAGGAGTCTTGATAGGCTTTGCATTTTCTAAGCCAAACTTCTTGAGCATGTCCTTCAAATATTTTGATTGGCTTATAAAGATTCCATCTTTCAATTGTTTGATTTGAAGACCAAGAAAGAAGCTCAATTCTCCTATCATAGACATTTCAAATTCTTTTGACATCATTTTTCCAAATTCCTCACAAAACAATTCATTAGTAGATCCAAAAATAATATCATCAACATAAATTTGACAGATAAATAAGTATTTTCCAATTCTTTTAGTGAATAGGGTACTGTCAACCTTCCCAATTTCAAAGTCTTTGGAAAGCAAGAAATCCCTAAGCCTTTCATACCAAGCGCGTGGAGCTTGCTTAAGCCCATAGAGAGCTTTAGAAAACTTGAACACGTGGTTAGGTCTTTTGGGGTCCTCAAAACCGGGAGGTTGTTCAACATACACTAGTTCACTAATCTTACCATTTAGAAAGGCACTCTTTACATCCATTTGGTAGAGCTTGATATTATGTGCACAAGCATAAGCAAGAAGAATCCGGATTGCTTCTAATCTTGCCACGGGAGAAAATGTCTCCCCAAAATCCAATCCCTCTATTTGAGTATATCCTTGTGCAACTAATCTTGCCTTGTTTCTTACTACTACCCCATCTTCATTGTGCTTGCTGCGAAACACCCATTTTGTACCAATAACATTATGGTTCTTTGGTCTCTCAACAAGCTCCCAAACTTCATTTCGAGTGAAGTTATTTAATTCTTCATGCATTGCATTCACCCAATCAACATCAAGTAGAGCTTCATCTACACGGTTAGGTTCCATACAAGATACAAAAGAGAAATGTTCACAAAATGAAGCTATGCGAGAGCGAGTTTGAACACCCTTACTAATATCACCCACAATTTGATCAACCGGGTGATCCTTCACAATAGAATGATGAATTCTTGATACCGTTTGATAATTGCTAGTTGAAGCATTAGGAGGAACCGAATGACTTGAAGTACCTTGATCATGAGTAGCCATAATTTCATCATTTTGTTGGCTTTGGTGATCTTCTTCATTTAGAGTTGAAGAGGAAGGAATGACAACCACACTATTTTCATCATCTTCTTCCTTTGGCTTTATTTCACCAATGGCCATTGTTTTCATAGCATTTTTTCAATTGAGTTCCACCAACATCATCAAGATTATCACTTTCATCTTGAGACCCATTAGTTTCATCAAACTCAACATCATATGCTTCTTCAATAATACCATGAGTTTTGTTGAAAACTCTATAAGCCTTACTATTTGATGAATATCCAAGAAGAAAACCCTCATCACATTTCTTCTCAAATTTAGAGAGCCGGCTTCCCTTTCTCAAAATATAGCATTTGCAATCGAATACCCTAAAATATGAGATATTTGGCTTCTACCAATGAGCAATTCATAGGGAGTTTTCTTCAAAAGCTTGTGATAATATAGCCTATTTGATAAATGGCAAGCGGTGTTTATTGCCTCGGCCCAATAAGAATCCGACACATTATATTCCGCTAACATAGACCTAGCCATATCAATGAGAGTCCTATTCTTTCTTTCAACAATACCATTTTGTTCCGGGGTATATTTGGAAGAGAATTCATGTTTAATACCCTTGTCATCACAATATTCATCAATTCTTGCATTTTTGAATTCCGACCCATTATCACTTCTAACTTTCTTGATATCAAAATCAAATTGGTTTTGAGCCAATATAGTAAATGACTTGAATGTTTCAAACACATTAGAATTATCCCGAAGAAAATAAACCCAAGTGAATCTAGAATAATCATCCACAATCACAAGACAATAGAAATTACCACCAATACTCACAAACGATGTGGGCCCAAATAAATCCATGTGAAGTAATTCCAAAGGTCAATGAGTGGACATTTGACTTTCATTTGGATGAGTATTTGCCACTTTCTTCCCGGCTTGACAAGAGCTACACAATTTGTTCTTCTCAAATTTCACATCTTTCAAGCCACGGACTAAGTCATGCTTGGTTAACCAATTGAGTTGCTTCATTCCAACATGACCAAGTCTTCTATGCCATAACCAACCTAGTGAAGCCTTTGAGAATAAGCAAGTTGTGAGCTTTGCCTCACTAGATGAGAAATCAACAAGGTAAAGATTTTCATGTCTAAAACCTTTAAACTTAAGATTGCTACCATCAACACTAGAGATAATAACATCATCAACCATGAAATTGCAACTAAATCCTAAATCACATAATTGAGCTACGGATAGTAAATTAAAATTCAAAGACTCAACCAAGAGCACATTTGATATGGAATGATCATTTGAAATAGCAATTTTACCCAATCCTTTAACCTTTCCTTTGCGATTATCTCCAAATGTGATACTATCATAATTTGAGCAATCTTCCTCACTCATTTGGGTGAACATTTTCATATCTCCGGTCATGTGTTGAGTGCATCCACTATCTGATACCCAATGATTCCCTCCCGCCTTGTAGTTCACCTACAAAAGGTAATCAATCTCTTTTAGGTACCCAAACTTGCTTGGGTCCTTGGATGTTAGTGACCAAGGTCTTTGGCACCCAAATAGCTTTATTTTTGTTGCCAACAATTGAAGTACCAACAAATCTAGCATGAACACCTTTTGCATTATGAGAAAGAACATAACAATGCTCAAAACAAGTGGAGGATACATTCTTGAGCTTAGGACAATTTTTCTTAATATGTCCCTTCTTGTGACACTTGTGACACACTGTCACCCCCGGGTTTCGGGGCACCAAGACCCGGACGCGAACATAATCACCAGGTGTGCTAGGACCAAGTCTCACACATATGATGAATCATGGCACAGGATCGAATGTCACATCTTTACTATATAATAGGAGTTCTGTACAAAATAAATAAATAATTACATTATAAGGAGACAACGGTCCAGCAACCCAAAGTTGACTGGGAGACGATGGCCTAGACCTCTCACGAACACATCTCATCATCCTCCATGCGCCTCATCTTGTGGTACCTGTTCTTGACCTGTGGGGGGTGTGAGACAGCAAGAGTGAGCTCACATATGTTCATCGCTCAACAAGTTGTGGGGAATAATGTGCATGAACTCACCAAAGGTGGGAGCTCATGTGAAGTGTAAGGCTTACCAAAGAGGATGGTTAGAGTAGTAGAACAAAAGTAACAACCTCACTGCAATGCAATGCATATGACAAATTGAGTTTAGGTTCCATAATTTAATCATGTGAGTGTCCGAGCTACTCATGACCGTGAGCACGGCTAGTATACCAGTTTTACACTCTGCAGAGGTTGCGCATCTTTACCCACAAGTCATGTTACCCATCTGCCAAGAGACGGCCAATCCCATACACCTCTATCGAGGAGGCGAGGCAGGGTAACACTATGAGGCCTTTACAAAGTTCCACTAGCTTCAGAAAACCCGCTACAGTTTATAGGAAGCTCCAATGCAGGAATCCCTCATCTGACCGCCATCGCAGCAAAATCAACCCGAGGACCTCCCTACACTGACCACTCCCCTACTGCCCTTGCCCCTTTCGGGTAAGGTAGTCCTCCACTAGCTTTCCTAGTTAGTCAGCCAAGGGCGTCCCATTAAACCCTTGTGGTAGCACTGTTTTCCCGGGTGGTTCTCCATGTTCCGATTAACATAATGATCTTAACATGAACAATAAATAACAACTGATAATAAAGGTATAATCATTGTATCTCCATACCCAGAACCACATAAAGCAATAGCAGGTACTACCCAAAAATTTAGTGGTAAACAAGGTATAAAGATAGTCAAACTAGGGTAACCTATTGGGTCCCATCAAAATTAACCTATGTAGATCATTATGATTAATCAAAACATGACTGGGTAAAAAGAAGTGATCAAGGGCACAACTTGCCTGGCACTTGAGATTCCAAGTACCAACTTGCTCTTCAGATGACACGTAACCTCACGCTAGTCGTAGCAATACAAATAAACATGGTATTGTCAAGATTAACATCACACCAAACATAAGAATAAGAATAAACTGTGTAATAATAAACTACGCGTCGCTACGAGATCGTGGGATCGAGAGCCGCTAAATTCGGAGTTACGGTTAAGAAGTTATGGTTTTCTGAAGATTCACGTGGTTAAGTATTGAAAGGGAATTAGGCTTACACCTAGTCCCTAAATAATTTTGGTGGTTGAATTGCCCAACACAAATATTGGACTAACTAGTTTGCTTTAGTGTATAAGTTATACAGGTGCAAAAGGTTCACACTCAGCCAATAAAAAGATCAAGTTTTGGATTCAACAAAGGAGCAAAGAGGCAACCGAAGGCACCTCTGACTGGAGGCACCGGACTGTCCGGTGTACACCGGACAGTGTCCGGTGCGCCCAGAGGACTCTAACTCGAACTCGCCACCTTCGGGAATTCTCGGAAGCCGGCGCGCTATAATTCACCGGACAGTGTCCGGTGCTCCAAGGAAGCGCGGCCTCCACAACTCGCCAGCCTCGGGTTCGCGCGACAGCCGCTCCGCTAAAATTCACCGAACATGTCCGGTGTGCACCGGACTGTCCGGTGTACCAGCGGGGCAACGGCTATTTCGGCGCCAACGGCTACCTGCGCTGCATTTAATGCGCGCTCTGCGCGCGCAGTCGTCAGGCGCGCCCATACCGGCGCACCGGACAATGAACAGTGGTTGTCCGGTGTGCACCGGACACCCAGGCGGGCCCAGAAGTCAGAAGCTCCAACGGTCAGAATCCAACGGCATTGATGACGTGGCGGGGGCACCGGACATGTCCGGTGTGCACCGGACTGTCCGGTGCGCCATCGAACAGACAGCCTCCCAACGGCCACTTTTGGTGGTTGGGGCTATAAATACCCCAACCACCCCACCATTCATTGCATCCAAGTTTTCCAACTTCCAACCACTATACAAGAGCTAGCATTCATTGCAAAGCACACCAAAAGAGATCAAATCCTCTCCCAACTCCACACAAAGCCCTAGTGACTAGAGAGAGTGATTTGTAGTGTTCATTTGAGCTCTTGCGCTTGGATCGCCTCTTTTTCTTTGGCTTTCTTTCTTGTGATCAAACACTCACTTGTAATTGAGGCAAGAGACACCAATTGTGTGGTGGTCCTTGCGGGAAGTTTGTTTCCCAAGTGATTTGAGAAAGAGAAGCTCACTCGGTCCGAGGGACCGTTTGAGAGAGGGAAGGGTTGAAATAGACCCGGCCTTTGTGGCCTCCTCAACGGGGAGTAGGTTTGCGAGAACCGAACCTCGGTAAAACAAATCCGCGTGTCACACTCTTCATTTGTTTGCGATTTGTTTTGCACCCTCTCTCGCGGACTCGTTTATATTACTAACGCTAACCCGGCTTGTAGTTGTGATTATTTTTGAGAATTTCAGTTTCGCCCTATTCACCCTGAAAGGGAATTAGGCTTACACCTAGTTCCCAAATAATTTTGGTGGTTGAATTGTCCAACACAAATATTGGACTAACTAGTTTACTCTAGTGCATAAGTTATACAGGTGCAAAAGGTTCACATTCAGTCAATAAAAAGACCAAGTGTTGGATTCAACAAAGGAGAAAGGGGGCAACCGAGGGCACCTCTGGCTGGAGGCACCGGACTGTCCGGTGTGCACCGGACATGTCCGGTGCGCCCAGAGGACTCCAACTCAAACTCTTCGCCCTCGGGATTTCTCGGAAGCCGGCGCGCTATAATTCACCGGACTGTCCGGTGTGCACCGGACATGTCCGGTGCTCCAAGGAAGCGCGGTCTCCGGAACTCGCCAGCCTCGGGTTCGCGCGGCAGCCGCTCCGCTAAAATTCACCGGACTGTCCGGTGTGCACCGGACTGTTCGGTGTGCCAGCGGAGCAACGGCTCTCTGCGGCGCCAACGGCTCCCTGCGGTGCATTTAATGCGCGCGCAGCGCGCGCAGACGGCAGGCTCGCCCATACCGGTGCACCGGACATCAAACAGTACATGTCCGGTGTGCACCGGACACCCAGGAGGGCCCAGAAGTCAGAAGCTCCAATGGTCAGAATCCAACGGCAATGGTGACGTGGCAGGGGCACCGGACTGTCCGGTGTGCACCGGACTGTCCGGTGTGCCATCGAACAGACAGCCTCCAGCAACGGTCACTTTTGGTGGTTGGGGCTATAAATACCCCAACCACCCCACATTCATTGCCATCCAAGTTTTCCACTTCTCAACTACTACAAGAGCTCTAGCATTCAATTCTAGACACACCAAATAGATCAAGTCCTCTCCAAATTCCACACAACTCCATAGTGACTAGAGAGAGTGATTTGCTTGTGTTCTTTCGAGCTCTTGCGCTTGGATCGCATTCTTTTCTTTCTCACTTGTTCTTGTGATCACTCAATTGTAACCAAGGCAAGAGGCACCAATTGTGTGGTGGCCCTTGCAGGGAAGTTTTGTTCCCGGTTGATTGAGAAGAAGAGAAAGCTCACTCGATCCGTGGGATCGTTTGAGAGAGGGAAGGGTTGAAAGAGACCCGGCCTTTGTGGCCTCCTCAACGGGGAGTAGGTTTGCGAGAACCGAACCTCGGTAAAACAAATCCTCGTGTCACACTCTTATTCGCTTGCGATTTGTTTTGCGCCCTCTCTCGCGGACTCGTTTATATTTCTAACGCTAACCCCGGCTTGTAGTTGTGATTATTTTTGAAAATTTCAGTTTCGCCCTATTCACCCCCCCTCTAGGCGACTATCAATTGGTATCAGAGCCCGGTGCTTCATTAGAGCCTAACCGCTCGAAGTGATGTCGGGAGATCACACCAAGAGGGAGATGGAGACCGGCGATAACAAGCCCACTACAAGCCAAGGGAGCACTTCATCGGAAGAGTCCCGCACCAAGAGAAGGGAGAAGAAGAAGAACTCCTCCAAGCGGAAGGAGAAAAGATCTTCCTCTTCTCACCACAAGGAGAAGAAGGAAAAATCCTCTTCTCACAAGCCGCATCGGAGTGGGGACAAACACAAGAGGATGAGGAAGGTGGTCTACTATGAGACCGACACTTCATCGACATCTACCTCTGGCTCTGACGCGGCGTCCGTCACTTCTAAACGCCAAGAGCGTAAGAAGTATAGTAAGATCCCTCTACGCTACCCTCGCACTCCTAAACATACACCTTTACTTTCCGTCCCATTAGGCAAACCACCAACTTTTAATGGTGAAGATTATGCTATGTGGAGCAATTTAATGCGATTTCATCTAACCTCTCTCCACAAAAGTATATGGGATGTTGTTGAGTATGGTGTACAGGTACCATCCGTAGGGGATGAAGACTATGACACGGACGAAGTGGCCCAAATCGAGCACTTCAACTCCCAAGCCGCAACCATCCTCCTTGCCTCTCTAAGCAAGGAGGAATACAACAAAGTACAAGGGTTGAAGAACGCCAAGGAGATTTGGGACCTACTCAAGACGGCGCACGAGGGTGATGAACTCACCAAGATCACCAAGCGGGAAACGATCGAGGGGGAGCTCAGTCGCTTCCGTCTTCGCCAAGGGGAGGAGCCACAAGACATGTACAACCGGCTCAAGACCTTGGTGAACCAAGTGCGCAACCTCGGAAGCGCAAAATGGGATGACCATGAAGTGGTTAAGGTTATTCTAAGAGCCCTTATTTTCCTTAACCCCACACAAGTTCAATTAATTCGTGGCAATCCTAGATATCCTCAAATGACCCCCGAGGAAGTTATCGGGAATTTTGTGAGTTTTGAATGCATGATTAAGGGCTCCAAGAAGATCAACGAGCTTGACGAGCCTTCCACATCCGAGGCGCAACCGGTGGCCTTCAAGGCAACGGAGGAGAAGAAGGAGGAGTCTACACCAAGTAGACAACCAATTGACGCCTCCAAGCTCGACAACGAGGAGATGGCCCTAATCATCAAGAGTTTTCGGCAAATCCTCAGGCAACGGAAGGGGAAGGATTACAAATCCCGTTCCAAGAAGGTTTGCTACAAGTGTGGTAAGCCCGGTCATTTTATTGCAAAATGTCCTATGTCTAGTGATAGTGACAGGGGCGACGACAAGAAGGGCAAGAGGAAGGAGAAGAAGAGATACTACAAGAAGAAGGGCGGCGATGCCCATGTTTGTCGGGAGTGGGACTCCGACGAAAGCTCAAGCGACTCCTCCGACGACGAGGACGCCGCCAACATCGCCGTCACCAAGGGCCTCCTCTTCCCCAACGTCGGCCACAAGTGTCTCATGGCCAAGGACGGCAAAAGGAAGGTAAAATCAAGGTCCTCCACTAAATATGAAACATCTAGTGATGAGGATGATGATAAAAATGAGGAGGATAATTTGCGTATTCTTTTTGCCAACCTTAACATGGAACAAAAGGAAAAATTAAATGAGCTAATTAGTGCCATCCATGAAAAGGATGATCTCTTGGACTCCCAAGAGGACTTCCTAATCAAGGAAAACAAGAAACATGTTAAGGTTAAAAATGCGTATGCTCTAGAAGTAGAAAAATGTAACAAATTATCTAGTGAGCTAAGCATATGCCATGACACTATTGCCAACCTTAGAAATGAAAATGTTAAATTAATTGCTAAGGTTGATTCTCATGTTTGCATTGATCCTAGAAATGATAATGTTGATTTGCTTGCTAGGATTGATGAGTTAAATGTTTCCATTGCTAGTCTTAGAAATGAGAATGAGAAACTAATTGCTAAGGCTAAGGATTTTGATGTTTGCAATGCTACTATTTCCGACCTTAGAACTAAAAATGATATGTTGCATGCTAAGGTTGTTGAACTAAAATCTTGCAAACCCTCTACATCTAATGTTGAGCATATTTCCATTTGTACTAGATGTAGAGATATTAATGTTGATGCTATCCATGATCACCTAGCCTTAATTAAACAACAAAATGATCACATAGCACAACTTAATGCTAAGATTAGAGAGCATGACTTAGAAAATGAAAAATTTAAACTTGCTAGAAGCATGCTCTATAATGGGAGACGCCCTGGCATTAAGGATGGCATTGGCTTCCAAAAGGGAGACAATGTCAAAATTAATGCCCCTCCAAAGAACTTATCTAACTTTGTTAAGGGCAAGGCTCCCATGCCTCAGGATAACGAGGGTTACATTTTGTACCCTGCCGGCTATCCTGAGAGCAAAATTAGGAAAATTCATTCTAGGAAGTCTCACTCTGGCCCTAATCATGCTTTTATGTATAAGGGTGAGACATCTAGATCTAGGCAACCAACCCATGCCAAGTTGCCTAGAAAGAAAACTACTAGTGCATCAAATGATCATGCCATTTCATTTAAAACTTTTGATGCATCTTATGTTTTAACTAACAAATCAGGCAAGGTAGTTGCCAAAATTGTTGGGGGCAAACACAAGGGCTCCAAGACTTGTGTTTGGGTACCCAAAGTTCTTGTATCTAATGCCAAAGGACCCAAAACCGTTTGGGTACCTAAAACAAAGAACTAAACTTGTTTTGTAGGTTTATGCATCCGGGGGCTCAAGTTGGATACTCGACAGCGGGTGCACAAACCATATGACAGGGGAGAAAAAGATGTTCTCCTCATATGAGAAAAACCAAGATCCCCAACGAGCTATCACATTCGGGGATGGAAATCAAGGTTTGGTCAAAGGTTTGGGTAAAATTGCTATATCACCTGACCATACTATTTCCAATGTTTTTCTTGTAGATTCTTTAGATTACAATTTGCTTTCCGTATCCCAATTATGTCAAATGGGCTACAACTGTCTTTTTACTGATACTGGTGTTACTGTCTTTAGAAGAAGTGATGATTCAATAGCATTCAAGGGAGTGTTAGAAGGTCAGCTATACTTGGTAGATTTTGATAGAGCTGAACTCGACACTTGCTTGATTGCTAAGACTAACTTGGGTTGGCTTTGGCACCGCCGACTAGCCCATGTTGGAATGAAGAATCTTCACAAGCTTCTAAAGGGAGAACACATTTTAGGACTAACTGATGTTCATTTTGAGAAAGACAGGATTTGTAGCGCATGCCAAGCCGGGAAGCAAGTTGGCACCCATCATCCACACAAAAACATCATGACTACCAACAGGCCACTGGAGCTCCTACACATGGATTTATTCGGCCCAATCGCTTACATAAGCATCGGCGGTAGTAAGTATTGTCTTGTAATTGTGGATGATTATTCTCGCTTCACTTGGGTGTTCTTTTTGCAGGACAAATCTTATACCCAAGAAACTTTAAAGGGATTCTTGAGACGGGCTCAAAATGAGTTCGGCTTAAGGATCAAGAAAATTAGAAGCGACAATGGAACGGAGTTCAAGAACTCTCAAATCGAAGGCTTCCTTGAGGAGGAGGGCATCAAGCATGAGTTCTCTTCTCCCTACACTCCACAACAAAATGGTGTAGTGGAGAGGAAGAATCGAACTCTATTGGACATGGCAAGAACCATGCTTGATGAGTACAAGACACCGGATCGGTTTTGGGCCGAGGCGGTCAACACCGCCTGATACGCCATCAACCGGTTATATCTTCACCGAATCCTCAAGAAGACATCTTATGAACTCCTAACCGGTAAAAAGCCCAATATTTCATATTTTAGAGTTTTTGGTAGCAAATGTTTTATTCTTGTCAAAAGAGGTAGAAAATCTAAATTTGCTCCTAAAACTGTAGAAGGCTTTTTACTAGGATATGACTCAAACACAAGGGCATATAGAGTCTTTAACAAGTCCTCAGGACTTGTTGAAGTTTCTTGTGACGTTGTGTTTGATGAGACTAACGGCTCTCAAGTAGAGCAAGTTGATCTTGATGAAACAGGTGAAGAACAGGCTCCATGCATAGCGCTAAGGAACATGTCCATTGGGGATGTGTGTCCTAAGGAATCCAAAGAGCCTTCAAATGCACAAGATCAACCATCCTCCTCCATGCAAGTATCTCCACCAACTCAAGTTGAGGATGAAGCTCAAGATGTTGAACAAGAAGATCAAGAAGATGAGCCACCTCAAAATGACGGCAACGATCGAGGGGGAGATTCAAATGATGAAGACAAGGAGGATGAACAACCAAGACCGCCACACCCAAGAGTCCACCAAGCAATACAACGAGATCACCCCGTCGACACCATCCTCGGCGACATTCATAAGGGGGTAACTACTCGATCTCGTGTTGCTCATTTTTGTGAACATTACTCTTTTGTTTCCTCTATTGAGCCACACAGGGTAGAGGAAGCACTTCAAGATTCGGATTGGGTGATGGCGATGCAAGAGGAGCTCAACAATTTCACGAGGAACGAGGTATGGCACTTAGTTCCACGTCCTAATCAAAATGTTGTAGGAACCAAGTGGGTCTTCCGCAACAAGCAAGATGAGCATGGTGTGGTGACAAGAAACAAAGCTCGACTCGTGGCCAAGGGGTATTCACAAGTCGAAGGTTTGGATTTTGGTGAAACCTATGCACCCGTAGCTAGGCTTGAGTCAATTCGCATATTATTAGCCTATGCTACTTACCATGGCTTCAAGCTTTATCAAATGGACGTGAAGAGTGCCTTCCTCAATGGACCAATCAAGGAGGAGGTCTATGTTGAGCAACCTCCCGGCTTTGAAGACAGTGAGTATCCTAACCATGTTTATAGGCTCTCTAAGGCGCTTTATGGGCTCAAGCAAGCCCCAAGAGCATGGTATGAATGCCTTAGAGATTTCCTTATTGCAAATGGCTTCAAAGTCGGCAAGGTCGATCCTACTTTGTTCACTAAGACTCTTGACAATGATTTGTTCGTATGCCAAATTTATGTTGATGATATTATATTTGGATCTACTAACAAATCTACATGTGAAGAATTTAGTAGGATCATGACACAAAAATTCGAGATGTCGATGATGGGGGAGTTGAAGTATTTTCTAGGATTCCAAGTCAAGCAACTCCAAGAGGGCACCTTCATTAGCCAAACGAAGTATACTCAAGACATTCTAAGCAAGTTTGGAATGAAGGATGCCAAGCCCATCAAGACACCCATGGGAACCAATGGGCATCTCGACCTCGACACGGGAGGTAAGTCCGTGGATCAAAAGGTATACCGGTCGATGATTGGTTCATTGCTATATTTATGTGCATCTCGACCGGACATTATGCTTTCCGTTTGCATGTGTGCAAGATTCCAAGCCGACCCTAAGGAATCACACCTTACGGCCGTAAAACGAATCTTGAGATATTTAGCTTATACTCCTAAGTTTGGGCTTTGGTACCCTCGGGGATCCACTTTTGATTTGATTGGTTATTCGGATGCCGATTGGGCGGGGTGTAAGATTAACAGGAAGAGCACATCGGGGACTTGCCAGTTCTTGGGAAGATCCTTGGTGTCATGGGCTTCAAAGAAGCAAAATTCGGTCGCTCTTTCTACTGCCGAAGCCGAGTATATTGCCGCAGGCCATTGTTGCGCGCAATTGCTTTGGATGAGGCAAACCCTGCGGGACTACGGTTACAAATTAACCAAAGTCCCTTTGCTATGTGACAATGAGAGTGCAATCAAAATGGCCGACAATCCCGTCGAGCATAGCCGCACTAAGCACATAGCCATTCGGTATCATTTTCTTCGGGATCACCAACAAAAGGGGGATATCGAGATTTCTTACATTAACACTAAAGATCAATTAGCCGATATCTTTACCAAGCCTCTTGATGAGCAATCTTTTACCAGACTTAGGCATGAGCTCAATATTCTTGATTCTAGGAATTTCTTTTGCTAGTCTTGCACACATAGCTCATAAATATACCTTTGATCATGTCTCTTTTACATATGCTATGACTAATGTGTTTTCAAGTGTATTTCAAAACAAGTCATAGGTATATTGAAAGGGAATTGGAGTCTTCGGCGAAGACAAGGCTTCCACTCCACTCTACTACTCATCCTTCGCCGTCACTCCGCATCATCTCTCCAACTTTGGTATAATCTTCACTCATTCATCTCATGACCAAAGGGGGAGAAAGTTCTTCATTGGGCTCTAATGACTCCGTTTTTGGCGATTCATGCCAAAGGGGGAGAAAATATGAGCCCAAAGCAAAAGGACCACACCACCACCTAATTTTATAAATTTGATGATTTTATTGGTAAATTTCAAAATCGGTATCTCTTTGTGTTCTAAAGGGGGAGCAACTAGTATTTTCAAAATTGATGTCTTAAAACCCTCTTGAACACTAAGAGGAGACCTTATTTGAGGGGGAGTTTTGTTTAGTCAAAGGAAAAGCATTTTGGAACAAAGGAAGAAATTTTCAAGACTTTAAAATGCTTTGCAAATCTTATTCATTTACCTTTGACTATCTTGCAAAAGGACTTTGAAAAGAATTTACAAAAGAATTTGCAAAAACAAAACTCTTGGTGCAAATGTGGTCCAATATGTCAAAAACAAAGAAAACAATCCATGCGCATTCATGAAGTATTTATATTGGCTCAAATCCAAGCAACCTTTGCACTTACATTATGTAAACTAGTTCAATTATGCACTTCTATATTTGCTTTGGTTTGTGTTGGCATCAATCACCAAAAAGGGGGAGATTGAAAGGGAATTAGGCTTACACCTAGTTCCCAAATAATTTTGGTGGTTGAATTGTCCAACACAAATATTGGACTAACTAGTTTACTCTAGTGCATAAGTTATACAGGTGCAAAAGGTTCACATTCAGTCAATAAAAAGACCAAGTGTTGGATTCAACAAAGGAGAAAGGGGGCAACCGAGGGCACCTCTGGCTGGAGGCACCGGACTGTCCGGTGTGCACCGGACATGTCCGGTGCGCCCAGAGGACTCCAACTCAAACTCTTCGCCCTCGGGATTTCTCGGAAGCCGGCGCGCTATAATTCACCGGACTGTCCGGTGTGCACCGGACATGTCCGGTGCTCCAAGGAAGCGCGGTCTCCGGAACTCGCCAGCCTCGGGTTCGCGCGGCAGCCGCTCCGCTAAAATTCACCGGACTGTCCGGTGTGCACCGGACTGTCCGGTGTGCCAGCGGAGCAACGGCTCTCTGCGGCGCCAACGGCTCCCTGCGGTGCATTTAATGCGCGCGCAGACGGCAGGCTCGCCCATACCGGTGCACCAGACATCAAACAGTACATGTCCGGTGTGCACCGGACACCCAGGAGGGCCCAGAAGTCAGAAGCTCCAACGGTCAGAATCCAACGGCAATGGTGACATGGCAGGGGCACCGGACTGTCCGGTGTGCACCGGACTGTCCGGTGTGCCATCGAACAGACAGCCTCCAGCAACGGTCACTTTTGGTGGTTGGGGCTATAAATACCCCAACCACCCCACATTCATTGCCATCCAAGTTTTCCACTTCTCAACTACTACAAGAGCTCTAGCATTCAATTCTAGACACACCAAATAGATCAAGTCCTCTCCAAATTCCACACAACTCCATAGTGACTAGAGAGAGTGATTTGCTTGTGTTCTTTCGAGCTCTTGCGCTTGGATCGCATTCTTTTCTTTCTCACTTGTTCTTGTGATCACTCAATTGTAACCAAGGCAAGAGGCACCAATTGTGTGGTGGCCCTTGCAGGGAAGTTTTGTTCCCGGTTGATTGAGAAGAAGAGAAAGCTCACTCGATCTGTGGGATCGTTTGAGAGAGGGAAGGGTTGAAAGAGACCCGGCCTTTGTGGCCTCCTCAACGGGGAGTAGGTTTGCGAGAACCGAACCTCGGTAAAACAAATCCTCGTGTCACACTCTTATTCGCTTGCGATTTGTTTTGCGCCCTCTCTCGCGGACTCGTTTATATTTCTAACGCTAACCCCGGCTTGTAGTTGTGATTATTTTTGAAAATTTCAGTTTCGCCCTATTCACCCCCCCCTCTAGGCGACTATCACACCCCGCCCCCTCTAGGCGACTTTCAATTGGTATCAGAGCCCGGTGCTTCATTAGAGCCTAACCGCTCGAAGTGATGTCGGGAGATCACACCAAGAGGGAGATGGAGACCGGCGACAAGCCCACTACAAGCCAAGGGAGCACTTCATCGGAAGAGTCCCGCACAAAGAGAAGGGAGAAGAAGAAGGACTCCTCCAAGCGGAAGGAGAAAAGATCTTCCTCTTCTCACCACAATGAGAAGAAGGAAAAATCTTCTTCTCACAAGTCGCATCGGAAAGGCGACAAGCACAAGAGGATGAGGAAGGTGGTCTACTACGAGACCGACACTTCATCAACATCCACCTCCGACTCTGATGCACCGTCCGTAACTTCTAAGCGCCAAGAGCGCAAGAAGTTTAGTAAGATCCCCTTAAACTATCCCCGTACATCTAGACATACTCCATTACTTTCCGTTCCATTAGGCAAACCGCCAACTTTTGACGGCGAAGATTATGCTAGGTGGAGTGATTTAATGAAATTTCATCTAACCTCACTCCACAAAAGTATATGGAATGTTGTTGAGTTTGGAGCACAGGTACCATCAATAGGGGATGAGGATTATGACACGGACGAAGTGGCCCAAATCGAGCACTTCAACTCCCAAGCCGCAACCATTCTCCTCGCCTCTCTAAGCAAGGAGGAGTACAACAAAGTACAAGGGTTGAAGAATGCAAAGGAGATTTGGGACCTACTCAAGACGGCGCACGAAGGTGATGAACTCACCAAGATCACCAAGCGGGAAACGATCGAGGAGGAGTTCGGTCGCTTCCGTCTTCGCCAAGGGGAGGAGCCACAAGATATGTACAATCGGCTCAAGACCTTGGTAAACCAAGTGCGCAACCTCGGGAGCAAAAAATGCGATGACCACGAGGTGGTTAAGGTTATTTTGAGAGCTCTTATTTTCCTTAACCCTACTCAAGTTCAATTAATTCGTGGTAATCCTAGATATCCACTAATGACCCCCGAGGAAGTTACGGGAATTTTGTGAGCTTTGAATGCATGATTAAGGGCTCAAAGAAGATCAACGAGCTTGATGAACCTTCCACATCCGAGGCGCAACCGGTGGCCTTCAAGGCAACGGAGGAGAAGAAGGAGGAGTCTACACCAAGTAGACAACCAATTGACGCCTCCAAGCTCGACAATGAGGAGATGGCCTTAATCATCAAAAGCTTTCGGCAAATCCTCAAGCAACGGAAGGGGAAGGATTACAAATCCCGTTCCAAGAAGGTTTGCTACAAGTGTGGTAAGCCCGGTCATTTTATTGCAAAATGTCCTATGTCTAGTGACAGTGACAGGGTCGACGACAAGAAGGGAAAGAGGAGAGAAAAGAAGAAATACTACAAGAAGAAGGGCGGCGATGCCCATGTTTGCCGGGAATGGGACTCGGACGAGAGCTCCACCGAATCCTCCTCCGACGAGGACGCCGCCAACATCGCCGTCACCAAGGGACTCCTCTTCCCCAACGTCGGCCACAAGTGCCTCATGGCAAAGGACGGCAAAAGGAAGAAGGTTAAATCTAACTCCTCCACCAAATATGAATCTTCTAGTGATGATAATGCTAGTGGTGAGGAAGATAATTTGCGTATCCTTTTTGCCAACCTTAACATGGAACAAAAGGAAAAATTAAATGAGCTAGTTAGTGCCATCCATGAAAAGGATGATCTCTTGGACTCCCAAGAGGACTTCCTAATCAAGGAAAATAAGAAACATGTTAAGGTTAAAAATGCTTATGCTCTAGAGGTAGAAAAATGTAACAAATTATCTAGTGAGCTAAGCACTTGCCATGACACTATTGCCAACCTTAGAAATGAAAATGCCAAATTAATTGCTAAGGTTGATTCTCATGTTTGTATTGATTCAACTTCCTATCCTAGAAATGATAATGTTGATTTGCTTGCTAGGATTGATGAGTTGAATGTTACTATTGCTAGCCTTAGAAATGAGAATGAGAAATTAATTGCTAAGGCTAAAGAATTAGATGTTTGCAATGTTACAATTTCCGACCTTAGAACTAAGAATGATATGTTGCATGCTAAGGTTGTAGAATTAAAATCTTGCAAACCATCTACATCTACCGTTGAGCACACTTCTATTTGCACTAGATGTAGAGATGTTGATATCAATGCTATACATGATCACATGGCTTTAATTAAACAACAAAATGATCATATAGCATTATTGGACGCTAAAATTGCCGAGCATAACTTAGAAAATGAAAAGTTTAAATTTGCTAGAAGTATGCTCTATAATGGGAGACGCCCTGGCATCAAGGATGGCATTGGCTTCCAAAGGGGAGACAATGTCAAACTTAATGCCCCTCCTAAGAACTTGTCTAACTTTGTTAAGGGCAAGGCTCCCATGCCTCAGGATAACGAGAGTTACATTTTGTACCCTGCCAGTTATCCTGAGAGCAAAATTAGGAGAACTCATTCTAGGAAGTCTCACTCTGGCCCTAACTATGCTTTTATGTATAAGGGTGAGACATCTAGTTCTAGGCAACCAACCCGTGCTAAGTTGCCTAGAAAGAAAATTCCTAATGCATCAAATGATCATGCTATTTCATTCAAAACTTTTGATGCATCATATGTTTTAACTAACAAATCCGGCAAGGTAGTTGCCAAAATTGTTGGAGGCAAACACAAGGGGTCAAAGACTTGTGTTTGGGTACCCAAAGTTCTTGTTTCTAATGCCAAAGGACCCAAAACCGTTTGGGTACCTAAAGTCAAGAACTAAAATTGTTTTGTAGGTTTATGCATCCGGGGGCTCAAGTTGGATACTCGACAGCGGGTGCACAAACCACATGACAGGGGAGAAAAAGATGTTCTCCTCATATGAGAAAAACCAAGATCCCCAACGAGCTATCACATTCGGGGATGGAAATCAAGGTTTGGTCAAAGGATTGGGTAAAATTGCTATATCACCTGACCACACTATTTCCAATGTTTTTCTTGTAGATTCTTTAGATTACAATTTGCTTTCCGTATCCCAATTATGTCAAATGGGCTACAACTGTCTATTTACTGATATAGGTGTTACTGTCTTTAGAAGAAGTGATGATTCAATAGCATTTAAGGGAGTGTTAGAGGGTCAGCTATACTTGGTAGATTTTGATAGAGCTGAACTCGACACTTGCTTGGTTGCTAAGACTAACTTGGGTTGGCTCTGGCACCGCCGACTAGCCCATGTTGGAATGAAGAATCTTCACAAGCTTCTAAAGGGAGAACACATTTTAGGACTAACCAATGTTCATTTTGAGAAAGACAGGATTTGTAGCGCATGCCAAGCCGGGAAGCAAGTTGGCACTCATCATCCACACAAGAACATCATGACTAGTGACAGGCCACTGGAGCTCCTACACATGGACCTATTCGGCCCGATCGCTTACATAAGCATCGGCGGGAGTAAGTACTGTCTAGTTATTGTGGATGATTATTCTCGCTTCACTTGGGTGTTCTTTTTGCAGGACAAATCTCATACCCAAGAGACCTTAAAGGGATTCTTGAGACGGGCTCAAAATGAGTTCGGCTTAAGGATCAAGAAAATTAGAAGCGATAATGGGACGGAGTTCAAGAACTCTCAAATTGAAGGCTTCCTTGAGGAGGAGGGCATCAAGCATGAGTTCTCTTCTCCCTACACTCCACAACAAAATGGTGTAGTGGAGAGGAAGAATCGAACTCTATTGGACATGGCAAGAACCATGCTTGATGAGTACAAGACACCGGATCGGTTTTGGGCCGAAGCGGTCAACACCGCTTGCTACGCCATCAACCGGTTATATCTTCACCGAATCCTCAAGAAGACATCCTATGAACTCCTAACCGGTAAAAAGCCAAATGTTTCATATTTTAGAGTTTTTGGTAGCAAATGTTTTATACTTGTTAAAAGAGGTAGAAAATCTAAATTTGCTCCCAAAACTGTAGAAGGGTTTTTACAAGGATATGACTCAAACACAAGGGCATATAGAGTCTTTAACAAGTCCTCAGGACTTGTTGAAGTTTCTTGTGACGTTGTGTTTGATGAGACTAACGGCTCTCAAGTAGAGCAAGTTGATCTTGATGAGATAGGTGAAGAACAGGCTCCATGCATAGCGCTAAGGAACATGTCCATTGGGGATGTGTGTCCTAAGGAATCCGAAGAGTCTCCACATGCACAAGATCAACCATCCTCCTCCATGCAAACATCTCCACCAACTCAAATTGAGGATGAGGCTCAAGATGTTGAACAAGAAGATCAAGAAGATGAGCCACCTCAAAATGACGGCAACGATCAAGGGGGAGATGCTCAGATGCAAATGATGAAGACAAGGAGGATGAACAACCAAGACCGCCACACCCAAGAGTCCACCAAGCCATACAACGAGATCACCCCGTCGACACCATCCTCGGCGACATTCATAAGGGGGTAACTACTCGATCTCGTGTTGCACATTTTTGTGAACATTACTCTTTTGTTTCCTCTATTGAGCCACACAGGGTAGAGGAAGCACTTCAAGATTCGGATTGGGTGATGGCGATGCAAGAGGAGCTCAACAATTTCACAAGGAACGAGGTATGGCACTTAGTTCCACGTCCTAACCAAAATGTTGTAGGAACCAAGTGGGTCTTCCGCAACAAGCAAGACGAGCATGGTGTGGTGACAAGGAACAAAGCTCGACTCGTGGCCAAGGGGTATTCACAAGTCGAAGGTTTGGATTTTGGTGAAACCTATGCACCCGTAGCTAGGCTTGAGTCAATTCGCATATTATTGGCCTATGCTACTTACCATGGCTTCAAGCTTTACCAAATGGACGTGAAGAGTGCCTTCCTCAATGGACCAATCAAGGAGGAGGTCTATATTGAGCAACCTCTCGGCTTTGAAGACAGTGAGTACCCTAACCATGTTTATAGGCTCTCTAAGGCGCTTTATGGGCTCAAGCAAGCCCCAAGAGCATGGTATGAATGCCTTAGAGATTTCCTTATTGCAAATGGCTTCAAAGTCGGCAAGGCCGATCCTACTTTATTCACTAAGACTCTTGACAATGATTTGTTTGTATGCCAAATTTATGTTGATGATATCATATTTGGGTCTACTAACGAATCTACATGTGAAGAATTTAGTAGGATCATGACACAAAAATTCGAGATGTCTATGATGGGGGAGTTGAAGTATTTTCTAGGATTCCAAGTCAAGCAACTCCAAGAGGGCACCTTCATTTGCCAAACAAAGTATACTCAAGACATCCTAACCAAGTTTGGAATGAAGGATGCCAAGCCCATCAAGACACCCATGGGAACATGTCACACCCGGGTTTCAGGGGTCCAAAGCCCGGGCGCGAACATAATCACCAGGTGTACTAGGACCAAGTCTCATACATATGATGTATAGTGGCACAGGATCGAATGTCACAACTTTATATATAACAGGGGTTCTATACAAAATAAATAATTACATTATAAGGAGACAACGGTCCAGCAACCCAAAAGTTGACTGGGAGACGACGACCTAGACCTCTCACGAACTCATCGCAGCATCCTCCATGAGCATCATCCTGCGGTACCTGTTCTTGACCTGTGGTGTATGTGAGACAGCAAGAGTGAGCTCACATACGTTCATCGCTCAACAAGTTGTGGGGAATAATGTGCATGAACTCGCCAAAGATGGGAGCTCACGTGAAGTGTAAGGCTTACCAAAGAAGATGGTTAGAGCTGAGCATTGCTTTTAAAGTTGGTCAAAATTTTATTAGCAGTTACTAAGTGTAAGTAAATACCAACCCAGTTAAATAGTAGAACAGAAGTAATAACAACATCACCTGCAATGCAATGCATATGACAAATTGAATTTAAGTTCCATAATTTAATCATGTGAGGGTCCGAGCTGCTCATGACCGTGAGCACGGCTAGTATACCAGTTTTACACTCTGCAGAGGTTGCGCATCTTTACCCACAAGTCGTGTATCCCATGTCGCCAGGGTTTGCAAGGCCCTTAGACACTTCCGAGGTGAATGGCTAGGGATCCACTACGAGGCCTTTACAAAGTTCCACTAGCTTCCGAAAACCCGCTACAGTTTATAGGAAGATCCAGTGCAGGAATCCCTTGCAGGACCGCCATCGCAGCAAAATCCTCCCGAGGGCCTCCCTACACTGACCTCTCCCCTACTGCCCTTGCCCCTTTCGGGTAAGGTAGTCTTCCACTAGCTTTCCTAATTAATCAGCCAAGGGCATCCCATACTACCCTTGTGGTAGCACTGTTTTCCCGGGTGGTCGCTCCATGTTCCAATTAACATAATGATCTTAACATGAACCATAAATAACAACTGATAACAAAAGTATAATCATGAACAGTGTATCTCCATACCCAAAACCACATATAGCACTAGCAAGTACTACCCAGAAAGATCAGTGGTAAACAAGGTATAAAGATAGACAAACTAGGGTAACCTATTGGGTCCCATCAAAATTAACCTATGCAGATCATTATGATTAATCAGAACATGGCTGGGTAAAGAGAAGTGATCAAGGGCACAACTTGCCTAGGACTTGAGATTCCAGGTACCAGGATGATTCTTCAGATCCTCGTGGCCTCACTGCTAAACGTAGCAATACAGACATACATGGTATAGGCAAAATTATCATTACACCAAACATAAGTACAAACTGAATAATAATAATCTACGCGTTGCTACGAGATCGTAGGAACAAGAATCAGTAAATTTGGAGTTATAGTTATTTAGTTATGAATTTCTGAAGTTATTAAGCACCTAGAACAGATTAATTCAAATGAACAATTTTGCTTCAAGTTTCATGGCTAAACAGTGTTACTAGTTGATATACAATATTAAAATAAAATTATTGCAACTAGAATGACTCAATTTGGAGTTAAAATGAATTAAATATGAATTATACAAGTTTTAAGATTTATTTTTATACTAAAAATCAATTTCTAATATCATTTTCTATGATTTTCCTATCCACTGGACTGCGCCTTAATTTCTGTAAAGTATAGGGGCCCCTGCGCAAATGTTCTCAACACTCAGAACCACACCCGCATGGATGGCGGGTTTATTTTAGTGAAACACAGGGTCTCTTTAGCAAATTGTTGAGGCCGAAGGGGGTACGGGCTATTTGGGCCGTCCGATCAATAACAGACGCACGCGATTAGATCACCAGGGTATGAATCGGTACACGCCGTAGGCCGTCGGATCCAAGATCCACGGCACACAATCGATCCGCGGGTTGGAGCACGAGATCAGATCTCACCCGCCAGATCTGAGATCGATGGTTACAAATGCATCAACCTAATCGTTACCTTATGAATCTATCCCGATCATCGTTTGTGAATCCAACGGCCCCTGATCGCCAGAAACGAACCGTTATCGCCCATCTAATCGACACCCTCGATCACCCGACCGACGGTTCCCCGAGCGTCATCACCTCATCGGCTGACTCACCGGCGGCGCGAAGCACACCACGGCGAGGCATCGCCGGCACGTTCCCAATCTAGTGCCCCCAACATTTTATGGCACACGCACCCTGGCCAAAACAAAGAGGAGAAAAGGGCGAACACGATCAAGGGCATCATACCATGGATTGTGTACCCGTAAGCCTCAACACCGGCGTATGGCGGATTCGCGGCGGAGCACGGTCTACGGCGAGAAATTGGTGGAGCACCGATTGACCGTTTGCCGAATTGGTGGTTGGGTAGCGTCCTTGCATCTCGCCGATTCTTCAGAGACACATGTCGTGGTTCCACCGATGCCTACCAGCAAGAACGGTGGCGGCGGCATTACTACGACAGGGGGGGTAGCGTCGGGTCACCCTGTCGATTGCTGAAGCGCTACTTGGTGGTTTTCGGGGCTCGGGATGAGGAGCAGGGCTGCCGATTTATATAGGCGCAGGGTACCTAAGGACGTTGGAGGTTTGGCCGGGGAGCTCGCCGTAGATTTCGCCGCGTCTGTTACAGTGAGCGGCCGAGTTAGAGGCTGTTGCGAGATATGCGGGGGAAGAGAGACCTGTATGCTGGGACCTGCAGTCAGTGGGTTAGTGCATCGGGCCCATGCGGCAGAGGAGCGCAAAGTTTGTTGTGAGGCGCGTGCGGCCCCAGCGCAATTCGCGCGGCAGGTTCGGGTGCCCGGAGGTTGAAGAAAGTGCTGACGCGACGGGCCCACACGGGAGTGAGACAGAGCAGGCGCGCGTGAGCAAATAGACTGGCGACGCGGTCCCACAAGTCTGTGGCGCGGTTGGTGTGGCGTGGAGCAGAGGTTCTGGGCCGGCAGGAGTGGGCCGCTACATAGCCCATTCGGATGAGAGGGTTTGGGATGGCTGGCGCGGGAGCTGGGCCAAAATCAAGGTTTTCGGCCCACGAGCGATTTTTCTCTTTATATATTTTCTTCTTTCCTTTCCTTTTCATTTTTAAACCTCAATTTTGAATTCAAATGTTTGTGGTGAACTTGTACTCAAATTAAACATACTATTATGGACAAATTATATTTATTTACTTATTTATTTTGTATAGCATCTTTCCTTCTTTTCTCCAAACCGCAAATTATAAATTATGTCTAAATTCCAATTTTGGTCATTAATATACTTCTACAAATGTCATTATTATTATTATTATGAAATGCACACACAATAAACTCCAACATGATGAATAGATTATCTAGATGCCATTAGCTAATTAGTCACTTTAATTGCGGTTGCTTACATGTTAAAATAAATAGAGGTCACACAAATAAGGAGATCAACTCGATTCTCATTATTTACTCTTTTGGGTATTACAAATCCTACCCCCCTTAACAGAAATCTCGTCCTCGAGATTTGTAAGGAAAGGAATACAAAAGGATTGGTTTGTGATTTTACTTCTAGTCTATAAGTGGTTCAAAAATCTAGAGTGTTTGTTTTTTTTTATCAATAGTTGGTGATTAGGAGAGCATAGGTATCCAGCTACTTATTATGTAGGATCTAAGAGATGGATAAGTTAAGGCAAGAATAGCCAAGGTAAGAAAGTTTCCGGTGAGAAGGAACTCCGTGTTGGGTGGTAATGCATCCGAAGATCGAGTTTGACTTCTCTCCTTCCTTGACGGGGTTGATCTTTCCTTCTCCATTCTTGGTCTTATTGATTTGAGGTTAGTGTATAACATCAAGGTCAGGGAATATGGTTAAAACATACATGGATGAGATAGACTAAATGAGGTAGATCAAGATGATGTTAAGTGGGGACAGATAGATTATACATTCTGTCATGACTATATTGGTTGGATCAGATCTCATACATGTGGCTGAGTCGGTTTAAGGCACTGGTTTAGTTTAAGTGCATGAGGGGTATGGCCCAACAAGGTTTAATTTGCTTTTGGGATAAATGGGTTGGGCAACCTATAACATAGGCTAGGTTGTGGGGGTTCCACAGACGAGTTGGTCTAAGACACCAATTTAGGTTTAGTACCCATTTATAGGGATATGATCTAATCTATGTTACCAATATTAACTAACTTGTTTAAGTAACTTACATTAGATTAGCTCAACTTAAGGTTAGACTTCGTTAGGTTAGATTAACCTATCACATTAGCTCAAATCTAGGTATGACTAGCTTCTTACTAGATAAGACATCATTATTTTGGATTAGACCCAGGTCGTTGTACTATAATGAGATAAGCAAATTGGTTGGGGTAGGTATGCTTATTATGACAAGATGAATAGAATCTTTTGAGATTAGTTAGATCTATTAAGATAAGATAAAATCCTTTTAAGATAAGATGAATCTCTTAAGATAAATGAGGATCTTTTAAGATAAGACAGATCTCTTAAGCTAGATATATTTTAATTAGGATAAGTTAGGATCTTTTTGAGATAAGATGGATCTATGGGTGTAGGATAGAATCTTTTAAGATAAGATGGATCTATTGAGATGAGATAGATCTTTAATGAAGGATAATCTAGATTTATTTAGTTATTTTATGAATTATATTTATGCCTATATGTTTATGCAGATGTAATTGTGGACATTACTCCACAATTCATCACACTCAATCAAAGATCCAAATCATACAAGTATCCTAAGAACAAACATTCAAGTACATAGAAAAAAAATAGTTTTGTTTTTGTTCCTAAGAGTAGGTCTCCTATTCCTAAAAGTCACTTTAGGTACAAGATTTCAGGTTTGAAATCCACATTTGTCTTTAGAAAGAAAAAGGTAAGAATAATCAGAGTAAAGCGGAATTAGATAAGAAAAGATTAAGAGAAGTTGAGAAAAGAATCAGAGTAGCAAAGGTAAGTAAGTATTGGTTGTCCAGTTCTATCTAGGTTTCGTCCTACAGTCAACATTCCTCTGATACCACTTCTGTCACACCCGGGTTTCAGGGGTCCAAAGCCTGGGCGCGAACATAATCACCAGGTGTACTAGGACCAAGTCTCATACATATGATGTATAGTGGCACAGGATCGAATGTCACAACTTTATATATAACAGGGGTTCTATACAAAATAAATAATTACATTATAAGGAGACAACGGTCCAGCAACCCAAAAGTTGACTGGGAGACGACGACCTAGACCTCTCACGAACTCATCGCAGCATCCTCCATGAGCATCATCCTGCGGTACCTGTTCTTGACCTGTGGTGTATGTGAGACAGCAAGAGTGAGCTCACATACGTTCATCGCTCAACAAGTTGTGGGGAATAATGTGCATGAACTCGCCAAAGATGGGAGCTCACGTGAAGTGTAAGGCTTACCAAAGAAGATGGTTAGAGCTGAGCATTGCTTTTAAAGTTGGTCAAAATTTTATTAGCAGTTACTAAGTGTAAGTAAATACCAACCCAGTTAAATAGTAGAACAGAAGTAATAACAACATCACCTGCAATGCAATGCATATGACAAATTGAATTTAAGTTCCATAATTTAATCATGTGAGGGTCCGAGCTGCTCATGACCGTGAGCACGGCTAGTATACCAGTTTTACACTCTGCAGAGGTTGCGCATCTTTACCCACAAGTCGTGTATCCCATGTCGCCAGGGTTTGCAAGGCCCTTAGACACTTCCGAGGTGAATGGCTAGGGATCCACTACGAGGCCTTTACAAAGTTCCACTAGCTTCCGAAAACCCGCTACAGTTTATAGGAAGATCCAGTGCAGGAATCCCTTGCAGGACCGCCATCGCAGCAAAATCCTCCCGAGGGCCTCCCTACACTGACCTCTCCCCTACTGCCCTTGCCCCTTTCGGGTAAGGTAGTCTTCCACTAGCTTTCCTAATTAATCAGCCAAGGGCATCCCATACTACCCTTGTGGTAGCACTGTTTTCCCGGGTGGTCGCTCCATGTTCCAATTAACATAATGATCTTAACATGAACCATAAATAACAACTGATAACAAAAGTATAATCATGAACAGTGTATCTCCATACCCAAAACCACATATAGCACTAGCAAGTACTACCCAGAAAGATCAGTGGTAAACAAGGTATAAAGATAGACAAACTAGGGTAACCTATTGGGTCCCATCAAAATTAACCTATGCAGATCATTATGATTAATCAGAACATGGCTGGGTAAAGAGAAGTGATCAAGGGCACAACTTGCCTAGGACTTGAGATTCCAGGTACCAGGATGATTCTTCAGATCCTCGTGGCCTCACTGCTAAACGTAGCAATACAGACATACATGGTATAGGCAAAATTATCATTACACCAAACATAAGTACAAACTGAATAATAATAATCTACGCGTTGCTACGAGATCGTAGGAACAAGAATCAGTAAATTTGGAGTTATAGTTATTTAGTTATGAATTTCTGAAGTTATTAAGCACCTAGAACAGATTAATTCAAATGAACAATTTTGCTTCAAGTTTCATGGCTAAACAGTGTTACTAGTTGATATACAATATTAAAATAAAATTATTGCAACTAGAATGACTCAATTTGGAGTTAAAATGAATTAAATATGAATTATACAAGTTTTAAGATTTATTTTTATACTAAAAATCAATTTCTAATATCATTTTCTATGATTTTCCTATCCACTGGACTGCGCCTTAATTTCTGTAAAGTATAGGGGCCCCTGCGCAAATGTTCTCAACACTCAGAACCACACCCGCATGGACGGCGGGTTTATTTTAGTGAAACACAGGGTCTCTTTAGCAAATTGTTGAGGCCGAAGGGGGTACGGGCTATTTGGGCCGTCCGATCAATAACAGACGCACGCGATTAGATCACCAGGGTATGAATCGGTACACGCCGTAGGCCGTCGGATCCAAGATCCACGGCACACAATCGATCCGCGGGTTGGAGCACGAGATCAGATCTCACCCGCCAGATCTGAGATCGATGGTTACAAATGCATCAACCTAATCGTTACCTTATGAATCTATCCCGATCGTCGTTTGTGAATCCAACGGCCCCTGATCGCCAGAAACGAACCGTTATCGCCCATCTAATCGACACCCTCGATCACCCGACCGACGGTTCCCCGAGCGTCATCACCTCATCGGCTGACTCACCGGCGGCGCGAAGCACACCACGGCGAGGCATCGCCGGCACGTTCCCAATCTAGTGCCCCCAACATTTTATGGCACACGCACCCTGGCCAAAACAAAGAGGAGAAAAGGGCGAACACGATCAAGGGCATCATACCATGGATTGTGTACCCGTAAGCCTCAACACCGGCGTATGGCGGATTCGCGGCGGAGCACGGTCTACGGCGAGAAATTGGTGGAGCACCGATTGACCGTTTGCCGAATTGGTGGTTGGGTAGCGTCCTTGCATCTCGCCGATTCTTCAGAGACACATGTCGTGGTTCCACCGATGCCTACCAGCAAGAACGGTGGCGGCGGCATTACTACGACAGGGGGGGTAGCGTCGGGTCACCCTGTCGATTGCTGAAGCGCTACTTGGTGGTTTTCGGGGCTCGGGATGAGGAGCAGGGCTGCCGATTTATATAGGCGCAGGGTACCTAAGGACGTTGGAGGTTTGGCCGGGGAGCTCGCCGTAGATTTCGCCGCGTCTGTTACAGTGAGCGGCCGAGTTAGAGGCTGTTGCGAGATATGCGGGGGAAGAGAGACCTGTATGCTGGGACCTGCAGTCAGTGGGTTAGTGCATCGGGCCCATGCGGCAGAGGAGCGCAAAGTTTGTTGTGAGGCGCGTGCGGCCCCAGCGCAATTCGCGCGGCAGGTTCGGGTGCCCGGAGGTTGAAGAAAGTGCTGACGCGACGGGCCCACACGGGAGTGAGACAGAGCAGGCGCGCGTGAGCAAATAGACTGGCGACGCGGTCCCACAAGTCTGTGGCGCGGTTGGTGTGGCGTGGAGCAGAGGTTCTGGGCCGGCAGGAGTGGGCCGCTACATAGCCCATTCGGATGAGAGGGTTTGGGATGGCTGGCGCGGGAGCTGGGCCAAAATCAAGGTTTTCGGCCCACGAGCGATTTTTCTCTTTATATATTTTCTTCTTTCCTTTCCTTTTCATTTTTAAACCTCAATTTTGAATTCAAATGTTTGTGGTGAACTTGTACTCAAATTAAACATACTATTATGGACAAATTATATTTATTTACTTATTTATTTTGTATAGCATCTTTCCTTCTTTTCTCCAAACCGCAAATTATAAATTATGTCTAAATTCCAATTTTGGTCATTAATATACTTCTACAAATGTCATTATTATTATTATTATGAAATGCACACACAATAAACTCCAACATGATGAATAGATTATCTAGATGCCATTAGCTAATTAGTCACTTTAATTGCGGTTGCTTACATGTTAAAATAAATAGAGGTCACACAAATAAGGAGATCAACTCGATTCTCATTATTTACTCTTTTGGGTATTACAGAACAAATGGGCATCTCGACCTCGACACGGGAGGTAAGTCCGTGGATCAAAAGGTATACCGGTCGATGATTGGTTCATTGCTTTATTTATGTGCATCTCGACCGGACATTATGCTTTCCGTATGCATGTGTGCAAGATTCCAAGCCGACCCTAAGGAATCACACCTTACGGCCGTAAAACGAATCTTGAGATATTTAGCTTATACTCCTAAGTTTGGGCTTTGGTACCCTCGGGGATCCACTTTTGATTTGATTGGTTATTCGGATGCCGATTGGGCGGGGTGTAAGATTAATAGGAAGAGCACATCGGGGACTTGCCAGTTCTTGGGAAGATCCTTGGTGTCTTGGGCTTCCAAGAAGCAAAATTCAGTCGCTCTTTCTACCGCCGAAGCCGAGTATATTGCCGCAGGCCATTGTTGCGCGCAATTGCTTTGGATGAGGCAAACCCTGCGGGACTACGGTTACAAACTAACCAAAGTTCCTCTTCTATGTGATAATGAGAGTGCAATCCGCATGGCGGATAATCCCGTTGAGCATAGCCGCACTAAACACATAGCCATTCGGTATCATTTTCTTCGGGATCACCAACAAATGGGGGATATCGAGATTTCATACATTAACACTAAAGATCAATTAGCCGATATCTTTACCAAGCCACTTGATGAACAATCTTTTACCAGACTTAGGCATGAGCTTAATATTCTCGATTCTAGGAATTTCTTTTGCTAATCTTGCACACATAGCTCATAAGAATA
Source organism: Zea luxurians (assembly GCA_029449295.1). Classification (NCBI taxonomy): domain Eukaryota; kingdom Viridiplantae; phylum Streptophyta; class Magnoliopsida; order Poales; family Poaceae; genus Zea; species Zea luxurians. Next base: position 44,358,202 of record JAOPSE010000005.1, on the reverse strand, counting down.
CCTTTGATCATGTCTCTTTTATATGCTATGACTAATGTGATTTTAAGTATATTCCAAACCAAGTCATAGGTATATTAAAAGGGAATTGGAGTCTTCGGCGAAGACAAAGGCTTCCACTCCGCCCTACCACTCATCCTTCGTCGTCGCTCCGCATCACTCTCCAACGTTGGTATAATCTTCACTCATATATTTTATGACCAAAGGAGGAGAAAGTACTTCTAAAGGGCCTATATCTCATTCCAAGTATCCGTTTTTGGCGATTCATGCCAAAGGGGGAGAAAGTATTGGCCCAAAGCAAAAGGACCGCACCACCACCCTAATTTTAAAAATTGATGATTTTCAATTGGTAAATTTCAAATTGGTATCTCTTTAAGTTTTAAAGGGGGAGAAAGTAGTATTTTCAAAATTTGATATCTTGAAACCCTCTTGAACACTAAGAGGAGACTTTATTTGAGGGGGAGTTTTGTTTAGTCAAAGGAAAAGCATTTGAAACAAGGGGAGAAAATTTCAAACTTGAAAATGCTTTGAAAAATCTTATTCATTTACCTTTGACTATCTTGCAAAAGGACTTTGAAAAGAATTTACAAAAGAATTTGCTAAAACAAAACTTTTGGTGCAAGTATGGTCCAATATGTCAAAAACAAAGAAAACAATCCATGCGCATCATGAAAGTATTTATATTGGCTCAATTCCAAGCAACCTTTGCACTTACATTATGCAAACTAGTTCAATTATGCACTTCAATATTTGCTTTGGTTTGTGTTGGCATCAATCACCAAAAAGGGGGAGATTGAAAGGGAATTAGGCTTACACCTAGTCCCTAAATAATTTTGGTGGTTGAATTGCCCAACACAAATATTGGACTAACTAGTTTGCTCTAGTGTATAAGTTATACAGGTGCAAAAGGTTCACACTCAGCCAATAAAAAGATCAAGTTTTGGATTCAACAAAGGAGCAAAGAGGCAACCGAAGGCACCTCTGACTGGAGGCACCGGACTGTCCGGTGTACACCGGACAGTGTCCGGTGCGCCCAGAGGACTCTAACTCGAACTCGCCACCTTCGGGAATTCTCGGAAGCTGGCACGCTATAATTCACCGGACTGTCCGGTGTACACCGGACAGTGTCCGGTGCTCCAAGGAAGCGCGGCCTCCACAACTCGCCAGCCTCGGGTTCGCGCGGCAGCCGCTCCGCTAAAATTCACCGGACATGTCCGGTGTGCACCGGACTGTCCGGTGTACCAGCGGGGCAACGGCTATTTCGGCGCCAACGGCTACCTGCGCTGCATTTAATGCGCGCTCTGCGCGCGCAGTCGTCAGGCGCGCCCATACCGGCGCACCGGACAATGAACAGTGGTTGTCCGGTGTGCACCAGACACCCAGGCGGGCCCAAAAGTCAGAAGCTCCAACGGTCAGAATCCAACGGCATTGATGACGTGGCGGGGGCACCGGACATGTCCGGTGTGCACCGGACTGTCCGGTGCGCCATCGAACAGACAGCCTCCCAACGGCCACTTTTGGTGGTTGGGGCTATAAATACCCCAACCACCCCACCATTCATTGCATCCAAGTTTTCCAACTTCCAACCACTATACAAGAGCTAGCATTCATTGCAAAGCACACCAAAAGAGATCAAATCCTCTCCCAACTCCACACAAAGCCCTAGTGACTAGAGAGAGTGATTTGTAGTGTTCATTTGAGCTCTTGCGCTTGGATCGCCTCTTTTTCTTTGGCTTTCTTTCTTGTGATCAAACACTCACTTGTAATTGAGGCAAGAGACACCAATTGTGTGGTGGTCCTTGCGGGAAGTTTGTTTCCCAAGTGATTTGAGAAAGAGAAGCTCACTCGGTCCGAGGGACCGTTTGAGAGAGGGAAGGGTTGAAATAGACCCGGCCTTTGTGGCCTCCTCAACGGGGAGTAGGTTTGCGAGAACCGAACCTCGGTAAAACAAATCCGCGTGTCACACTCTTCATTTGTTTGCGATTTGTTTTGCACCCTCTCTCGCGGACTCGTTTATATTACTAACGCTAACCCGGCTTGTAGTTGTGATTATTTTTGAGAATTTCAGTTTCGCCCTATTCACCCCCCCCCCCTCTAGGCGACTTTCAAGTATATAATAGACTAAGTGCAACATTTTAACCTATATCTCATGATAAAAACAAAGTTATGAGATAATAATAGATATTATTATGAGACTAATGCAACTAGAATGGATTAAAACGAAGTTACGATTATTGAGTTATGAATTTCTGAAATTATTTAATACCTAGAATAGAGTTATTCATGTGAATAATTTTATATCAAGTTTCATGGTTAGACAAAGGTACTAGGTAATAAACAATATGTAAACAAAATTATTGCAACTGGGATGACTCAATTTGGAGTTAAAATGAATTAACTATGAATTTCACAAGTTTCTAGAATTATTTTTGTATTAAAAACCATTTTTCTAAATAAATTCTAAATTTCTCATGGCTGCTCGGCTATGGACACTATTTGAACAAAGCCCAGGGGGCTCTGCATAAAGTTCTGGGCCTTACTGTTAAGTCTTCCTATAGTGGAGGGATGGCGGGTTATTTTCAATGAAAACCGAGGTCTCATATGTAAAAAGTCCTCAACGAAGGGGTATGGGTGAAGATTGACCACGGGATCTGAGATAGAAGGCTCAGATTAAATTGAGCACCACCTCAAACCGGTATGCACTTGTAGCGGTAGGATTAAAGATCAACGGTAGAGCGCCCCAGAGCGACCTGGTCATCCACCAATTATCTGACGATCAGGATGCATCCCACGAAAATGAGGTGATATGTTCAAATCCTGATCGTCCAACGTTGATCCGACCGCCACAGCTACATCACCTACCTCCCGCACGCGGCTACGGCGGCGCTGCCCCAAACCCGCGGCTGAGCCATTGCCAGGATACCGCGCCCTGTTCTAGCCCCTAGTACCCAAATTGACCGGCTCAACATAAATCAGAGGTAAAAGCGAACCATCAGAGAGAGTCCTTATCTTGGTTAATGGCGCAGACATTTTTGCCCGTGATGAGAGGCAGTACCGTTGCGAATCAGACACCCCAGTGAGAAAATCGAAGAGCTTTGGAGCACAATCCCATCCAGGATGGCAAGGATCACCATCCCCCGGATGACATGAAGCGCTCGAACTAGAGCACAAACCCCAAATGTCACCATAGGTGAGTATCCACGACCGCGTGCGAATCCAGGCCAAGCACCACACCGGTGAGGAACCACCAAGCGTCGGAGACCCCATCTCACCACCTGATTCCATGGACGGCTCAATCCTACACTGGAACCCCCCTTGCTCACGCTAGGAAGATGAGGAGCGACATGGGTGAGCGTTCGGCCATGGCTTCTTTCTTCCCTGTTTGATGGAGCAAGCGTCCGGAGTACGGTGGTGCTGCGGCAAGGCAAGGGAAACCTTGGCACTAGGCTGATGGCTAGACGGCACGCACAACTCGGTCTTATACTCCGCAGAGGCCAGCAGGCGACGAGCGGCACCAGCGAGATCCCCGCGCGCGGATTTCGGCGTTAGCTGTTCATGTGCGTGAGGTTTGTTACGCAGGAAGGGGAAAGGAGCTGACAGCCTGGGCCCGTTCGTAAGTGAGGAGCGCACGTCTGCCAGCCAGGGCCCACACGCCAGATAAATCCCAGGGCACGGAACCCGCGCGTGTGAGCGCGACACCGGCCGGGCAGGCCCACAACCCAGAGATACGGCGCGAAAATGGTGAGTGGGAGCGGGAACAGGTGGGCTATGTGACGTGGATGAAGCGAGCCGGCTGGGGATTGGGCTCAGAGCGGCGCGGAGCTAGAGCGCGGTTGCTTCATGGGCCAAGCAGAGGGGAAAACAGCCCATGTAGGTAAGTCAGTACTTTTCTCTTTTTATTATTCATGTTTCAGATCCCTTTTCTATTTATTCAAATTCTAATATTCGAATTTCAAACTTGATTTGCAGATTGTTCACTAATTATATTGCACAATTAAAGGTCTCCTTTTTCCTATTTCCATTTTCAAACCCTAATCTACTTTTGGGTTCCAATTCACTTTTCTTATTAGTATATTTTGATTATTAGTGTTTTTATTATTATTATATGCACAACAAACAAAACTCCAGTCATGAGATGCAAAGATTCTATTATGTTTGTATTAATACTTAATTAAACACTTGCGTTTAAGTATGAAATCCAAAAACACCCAAAATAAGTATTTTCATGAAGGATAAATCTAGGGTATAGAATGCTTTTATTTAGAGATGGTTTAACTTAAATTCTTAGGGAGAATTTATAATTATATGGTTTTAACAGAGGAATAACTTAGTTCACATAGGGATCCTTTTCATTTAATATTTTATTAGAATATATATATATATGTGTGTGTGTGTGTGTATATTAGGAGGTGTAACTTCAAAGTTAAGAGAAACATGATTAAATGGTACTCTGATTCATAACCTATAGAGAGTTTTACTATATTCTGAAAAATAGGACTTTGAGGTGTTACACACACTTTGTCACATTCTTTCACAAACAATGTCTTTTGCTATATAAAAGCATTCTTTCCTTTCTTGGGAACATATCCAAGACCCTCACGGTTAAGTGAGCACCGTTGACTTCCCAATATGAAATCCAATTTAGCCTTTCCACCATAAGCCTTCTCTAGATCATGAGTTAGAGCATTTACTCTATCTACTAACACTTTATTCTCAACAATGATTTTTGATTCATCAAGAGCAATATTATCATTCATGGGAGAAATTTTGCATTTATCACAAATAGAGTTAGTAGGTAGTGGTTCACTTGTAAGACTATCAAGTAAGTCACAAGTGACTCCAACATCCTCGGTGACCACCACAACTTCATGCACAATAGATGATTTTTGAGCATCCGCAAGCTTCTCACAGTTTTCTTTTAGATCGTTGTGAGAGGTCTTGAGCTCCTCAAAAGACACTTGGAGGTTTTTATACAATTCCTTCAAGGTCTTAAATTTTTCTTTTTCTTTGTGCATGTAGTCATCGGCCTCACCTAACACTCTTAGCATCTCCCTTTGCCATGAGACAATGGAGGGATGAGAAGAGTGAGGGAGCTTCCTTGATGGCAATTCCGGCATTAAGCTTGGATGAGGTGTCATCATCATCATCATCATCATCCGAGCTATCATCCGAGTCCCATTCAACTAGGTAGGCTTTGCCATCTTTCTTCTTGTTGTAGAATTTCTTTTTCTTCTTATCACTTTCATCTTTGCCCTTCTTCTTCTTGTTAGGGCAATTCATGGCAATGTGACCAGGTTCCCCACACTCAAAACATTTTCTATCATTGAAAGCATTTCTTCTTGATGTTTGACCTCTTCTAGGTTGACCTCTCTTCATCTTCATGAATTTGTTGAATTTCCTTACAAATAGAGCCATATCACCATCACTCTCACTTTCATTTTCTTCATCATTACTATTGGGGACTTGTTCTCAAATGCTATGAATTAAGAACAAGGCAACACAGAAAAGGTTAATGGTTAATGCCCTTCGTCCTTCGAAGCATTATCTCCCTCAGGATATAATGATCTTTAGACGAAGGGCATGAAGGACGTACCTTCATCATCATGGTATATATATATTGATGAAAGGAGAAGCATGTGAGACATGAGAAATCGGACAAGTAATCATGTGATATTATTGATACTTTTTCATTATATTATTATGAACAAACATGAACAATATTGAACTACATTTATACCTTCAGCTCAACAGAAGGCAAAAAGTCCAAGCGTGACGCGCAAGTGAATACAAAACAGCATGAACAGTACGGGGGTACTGTTCATCTATTTATAGGCACAGGGCGCAGCCTGCGAGATATTACATTCATGCCCTTTACAAAAGATTACAACTGTGACACGGACTCTCATGGACTAATCGGTCATTTCATCTTTAAGTCAATGCAATCCTTCGTCTTGAAACATGTTATTATGCCGAAGCTTCATGGGTGATAGCTTCGGCGCTGCTTTTGAAAGGATCTACCGAAGGTGTTTCTTCCTACAGGATCTTCGGCGACGAAGCATACCCCCAACAGTAGCCCCTTCGCGGTGCTAGATCGTTTTTCGTAACGAGCTTGATCCGTGAAAAAGTTTCCTAGGCTTCGGGAAGCCGCAGATCCGAAAAACATCAGATCCAAAAAACACCTTCCCTAAGCTCGTTGCCGAGAAACGATCAAAATATTTCGAGCACAAAATGGTCCCACCATGCTGCTGATACACATGTCCTGGCGATTCACCTTCTCGGGTTCTGTGGCCCATCGCTCAGTGAGTGTGGGCGACTGCTCGTCCGGTGCGAAAGACTTGATGATTCACCTTCTTACCTGTGGAACTATATAAACAGACGGGTAGGTGTGAAGTTACCACAGCATTCATTGCTATTGCACTGTTTTGCTGCCAAAAATTTGACCATAGCCGAAGCTTGTTCATCGCACTCAATCGAAGCACCGCTGTTGATTTTGCTTCGTCACAAGAGGAAAAGCTTCGGGAAATCAGAAAAGTCAGTAATCTTCATTAAAAATTGCAAGGAATTCATCATCAGATGGCAAGGGTACGTTCTACGGCCAGGGTTACACGTGACGGAGAGGAAGGCGAAGCTGCTGAAACCGCTCCGATTTTTGAAGTGATGAAACGGTCAGGGTTGGCAGTGCCGGAAGAAGCTTCTGAAGGTACCCCTGCTGCCGAAGCTGAACAGATTGATGTTGAAGAAGGTGAAGCTGAAGATGAGTACAATGCCATGCCATCTAAACCTAGCCACCTAGAGTTTGGAAAGTCTACTATTACCGAAGATGTCATGCCTAAGTTGATGAAACTCAGTTATATCAGTGAAGCCAAGAGAAAACTAGTTTGTTTTGGTGGAAGTGAAATTACTCCGAAGCCAAAAAAGGATGAAGTGGTAGTCTTTAAAAGCTTCTTTAAAGCAGGATTGAGATTTCCTTTGCATGAGATGATTGCGGATGTGTTGGAGAAGTTTGGGATTTATCTTCATCAGCTAACTCCTAACGCCATTGTTAGGCTTAGCGTTTACATCTGGGCTCTCTGAAGCCAGGGGCGAAACCGCTTGCCGAAGGTTTCTACCGGGCACATGAACTTCATTATCAGACAAAGGCTAGAGGGGATGGGTTACACGAGAATTTCGACTGCTACAATTTTGCTTATCGCAAAGATGCGAGGTCTTCAGTTATTAGCTATCGTACCAAATGGCCCACTGACTGGAAGACCGAATGGTTTTATGTTAAGGTTGATGAGAAGAAGGAGAAGCTGGTTCAAAGCCCATTGGAGTTAGTCTTTGGAGAGACTAGGCCTCAATGCAACATGTTGCCGGAATCACCATGCCAAATTGCCTTGGGTGAATTTTGAGTTGTTTCAGAGCACATTGGCACCAGGGACTTGGTGCAAGAATTCTTAGCTTTTAGAGTATTCCCGACTTTGAAAGAATGGGACATGCCGAAGCTTAAAGGGGAAAAGAAAAAGAAAGAACTTGTTCGGCTGCCTTATTATTATAAATTCAAGAAACACTTCAAAGAACCTTGCCAAGAGTGGTTAGACACTGTTGAAGTTATGTGCAACGAGATCCTTGGCAACTATTCTAAAAAAGAAGATCAACTAATGACTGCGGCCTTCGGGACTCGACCAAAGCGAAGGTTGAACCGGGTTTTGGATGCGCTGAATTTTGAGTATCTAGACTATGAGCGATTGAACAGAGGGGCCGAAGGACAAAAAATAAAAAGAGTTGTTAGTGTTCTGAATAGAGAAGCTACTAAATCGGTGAAGAAAGATGAAGAGATTTTGAAGAAAAGAAAGTTGAGCCCTGAGCCAAAGATGGCTGCTTCGAAGAAAAGAAAGGCTGCTGCTTCGAAACCAAAAACGACTGATGTAGAAGAAGAGGCTCCTTCAACGCCTTCTGTTGCTGTCGTTGAAGAAATTTTAAAGGTAATGACTGAATCTTTGCCTGTCAAGCTAAGTCTACTAGAGCCACATTTGACGAAGCTTTTCAGAAGGAAAAGGAATCTCCGGCAGCGAAGAAGCCTGCTGAGGCGAACAAACGAAGAATCGTTCATGTGGTTGAAGTTATCGAACAGACACCGCCGGTGGCCTCGACATCGAAGACACCAGCCGCGGGGAGCACTGCTGCTACCGAAGCCATAGCCATTGAAGCTGAAAGTGAAGCTGACACTGCCGAAGCTGAGGCTGCCAAAGATACAAAATTAGAAACCACACTTGCTGATATTGATAACATGCTTCTGAATGAGCCCGCGGAAGAAGCTGCTAGAGTTGCTGAAGAAGCTCTGGCCATAGCGCCTGGGAAAGGAAAAGAGAAAGCCGAAGATATATCGGAAGAAGAAGACTTCAATTTTTAGGACATACTTGGGCAAGAATTGTCAAAGGCTGAAAAAGAAGAGTTGAAGGAATATGCCATATCTTGCGGGTACAGGCCCGGGGCACTGCTCTTTGGGGGAGTTAACGAGGAGAATCTGGGATGCCTTCGAGACCGTACTGGGGCAAAAGTTGTCGGCACTCTATCAAAGAGTATTGGCCTTCCGAAGGTTGAAGCAAACCTCAGCAGATACCGGCAGCAGCATATCGCTGGTAGTCTATTCTATGCCAACTTTAAGGTAAAATTCTTAACTTTTTATTATTTTTGTTGTGAAGATGTTATCTGATGAAGGTTATATTGTCAGAGCTTACTGCTGAGGAAAGTCCTGAGGATGCAACAAGACCTCGAGGATAAAAAGAATGAAATTATAATTGAGGGCCTGGAGAAGAAGATAAAAGACCATGAGGCTACTCTAGAAAAGAAAGACTTCGCACTTCGAACTATGGAAGATTCTCTGGTGGAAGCTCAGGCCGAAATTGCTAGATTGAATAATAAACTCTCCATGGAAAAGAAAGATTTCGAAGCCAAACTTGAAGCTGAAGCCGAGAAAAACTCAAATTTGCGAAAATCGTTGAAAGAACTTCAAGAAAAATGCGTGGACTTCAGCAACCGGTGCCTGCGGCGGCTAAAACAAATTTTCAACTCGGTTGGAGCCGGTGCTGAGAAGTTTAGCCCTTCAGTTGAGAACCTGCCGGAGACCTTCGAGCATATTGAGGGCGAAGTTGACGCACTTGACGAAGTCATTAGAGGACATGTTGATTTCTGCGCTCTAGTAGCTTCTCGGGGCACCGCCGTTGCCTTCATGAAATCTGGCTGTGAACATGGAAAATTGTCAATAGACCGAATTTTAGCTTATCTCTGGCAGATTTAGTTGATATTCCTAGCCTAGCTCGGAGTATAGGGAACGGATTCATAACTCAAATTTGGGTAAAAGGCGGACGGAAAATGGCTGGCGACGAAGCTCAAAGCCATCTTAAGCCGGTAAAAATTTATGCCCGTTATTTTACCTTCTCTTTGAAGTCTGCACTTCCCTCATACCGTTTTAATATGTATAGGATGATGATGCTGAAGAAACATGAGCCAAAGCCTGACTGGTGGTCCGAAGCTTAGATGGTCCAAAGCTGAATGATGTCAAAGCTGAAAACGTTGCTAGAAAAATTCTAGAAGGAAAATATTATAATATCATTGTAAAGAATCTCTGTAAATTAAGAATCAGATACTAATTCTGTAAATTTGTGCATACTTTGTAATATATCTTTGCCTTTTTATGTGTGAAACTGTTGTGCCGTGGACGAAACTAGCATTTTTTGAGCCGAGGGCGAAAAACACCTTCCCTTCTTTTCGTACACAACGAAGCATAAAACTGCTTCTTTTTATGTTTTCCAAAGTCTTGTCTTCAGAGCCGAAACACCCACCTATGTTATGATGATGATGATCCTATGTATGTCTAGATAAATGTTTATGAATGCAAATGTATGATGTAATGTGTCGTGCAAATGAATGTCCAAACATACGCATACGAAGCCACAACCATAACCTTCATTCCCTTGGGAATGACCGAAGTCTCTTTGTCGTTTATTTTTCGGCTTCACCGCTTATTTTTCGGTGTATCAGCGTTGACTTTTCGTTGTAAGTTCTGCATCCCCTTGGGAACGTCTTTTGAACTTCTTCGCCTTCTATTTCGGCGGTATCGCGTTGACTTTTCACGCTTCGCCTTATATTTCGACGGTATCAGCGTTGACTTTTCGCTGTAAGCTCTGCATTCCCTTGGGAACGACTTTTGAGCAGAAAACTTACACTATGCTCCCTTAGGAACGGCTTTTTTGTAGCTTCCTCGTGCTCTGCATCCCCTTAGGGACGACTTTCGAGCTTCTCCCTGTTTTTTCCTTTCTCCCTGCACTCGATGGTGCATACTCAGTTTTTACATTTACATATTTGGGGGATTTTGCTCTCATAGAGCTGAATAATAAAAAGAGAAATTACATGCTATGGCCCCATTAAAAACCTTTCTCCCCCTTTGGAAAGGAAAAGGGTACCATAAGAAAAAGATTACATCAAGCAAAACATAATATCGCCGAAGCTCATCCGCATTCCAAGATCTAGGAATGTCGTTGCCGTCCATATCCTTCAATCTGTAAGATCCGGGTCTTGACGAAGATACTACCAGAAAAGGTCCTTCCCACTTAAGCTGTAACTTGCCCACTGTATCTGGGTTGGCCACTCTCCGAAGTACTAAATGTCCTGGTTTAATACTCTTTAGTCGAACTTTTCTGTCACGCCATTTTATTGTTTTGGCTTGGTATTTATTGATATTTTCCACGGCCTGAAGCCTAATCCCTTCTATAGCATCTTTTGCCACAGAATAATTAGCTTCATCTTCTACCGAAGCCACTGTTCTTATTGATCCTGCCTTAGCTTCTTCTGGGGTGATTGCTTCATCACCAAACAATAGTTTAAATGGTGTAAAACCTGTTGACCTTGATATTGTTGTGTTGTGGCTCCACACCACTTTGATCAACTCTTCTGGCCACTTTCCTCTGGGCTGATTGAAAATTAACTTCATTATTCCTGTCATTATAATGCCATTGGCTCTTTCAACAAGTCCATTTGACTCCGGATGTCTGACCGATGCGAAATGAATCTTTGTGCCAATTTGTTCACATAATTCCTTGAAAGCTTCAGCATCGAACTGTGTTCCATTGTCTATAGTAATAGCCTTTGGTACTCCGAAATGACAAACAATGTTTTGCCAAAAGAATTTCTGGACAGTGACCGAAGTTATATTGCCAAGGGCTTCGCCTCAATCCATTTTGAAAAATACTCTACCGCCACCACAACATATTTTAGATTTCCTTATACTGGTGGAAGTGGGCCTAGCAAATCGAGGCCCCACCTTTGCAACGGCCAAGTGGGCTGTATCAATTGAGTGAGGGATGAAGGTTGCTTCTGGTCTCTTGCACATTTTTGACAGCCTTCGCATTTTTGGACTAATTCTGCTGCATCCGAAGCTGCCTTCGGCCAATAAAATCTTCGCCGAAAAACTTTTCCCAACAACGGCCTAGATCCAATATGAGATCCACATAGACCTGCATGTATCTCTTTCATTAATTCTACACCTTCAGTTCTTGATAAACACTTAAGGAGTGGTGAACAAACCCCATGTTTATACAATTCCCCTTCTATTAACATGTATGGTCTTATTCTTGCCTCCATTCTCTTGTTATAAGCTTCGTCATTTGAAAGGCAATTGCCTTGGAGGAAAGATATTATTCCTGTTCTCCAGTCTTCACTATGTACTGGAGAAATAGTAAGCACTGCTCTCTCCATGAGCTCAACTAAAGGTGTTTTTATTGTTTCAAAAAATACTTCAGAGGGTAATGGGAGCCCCTGAGCCGCTGATTTGGCTAGCAAATCTGCATGCTCATTTTGACCTCTTGGAATATTCTTAACGGAAAACCCTTCGAAGGAAGCATCTAGCCTTCGAACTGTATCTAGATATTTTTCAAGCTTCGGATCTCGCGCCTTGCTACTTTTATCTACATGGCCAGCAATAGCTTGAGAATAGGTCTTTAGGATGGCCCTTCTTATTCCCATTGCCCTTAATTTCCGAAGCCCTAATAGAAGTGCTTCGTACTCAGCAACATTATTTGTGCAACTGAAATCCAGTTTTACTGCATAACATGTTTTGACCTCTGAAGGTGCAACTAGAACCGCAGCTGCTCCTGCACCGAAGGCTACCCAAGAACCATAACAAAACACTGTCCAAACTTCAGCATCTTTACTTGTCCCTTCTTCGTGAGCCCCTGACGTCCAATTAGCGATAAAATCTGCTAGCGCTTGAGATTGAATTGTAGATCTGTGCACATAGTCAATAGTGAATTCATTAAGCTCCGTAGCATATTTGCCAATCCTTCCAGTAGCTTCTCTATTTCTCATGATATCCTTCAGGGGTTGTGATGAAGGAACAATTATGTGATACGCTTGAAAATAATGTCGAAGCTTTCTGGATGCCATTAACACAGCATACAACACCTTTTCCAATTCTGTATAGTTTTTCTTTGATAAACTCAAAACTTCAGAGACAAAGTATACTGGGACTTGTTTTTAACTTGTCCTTCAAGCTTCTCTTGTACAAGTGCCGCACTCACTGCAGAGTGTGAAGCTGCTATATACAATAACAATGGGGCCCCTGGCACGGGTGGAGTTAATGTTGTTAAATCAATCAAATATTGCTTCAGCTCTTCGAAAGCTTTTCGTTGAATTGGGCCCCATTGAAAAACTTCAGCTGACTTTAGTACTTCAAAGAATGGTAAATTTCTTTCTGCTGATCTAGATACAAATCGATTCAAAGATGCTAGCCTTCCTGTCAACCGTTGGGCCCCCTTTTTGTGCTTGGTGGCTCCATTCGAAGGATACCTTCGATCTTGCTTGGGTTGGCTTCGATCCCCTTTGTTGAAACTAAACAGTCAAGAAACTTGCCCTTCTTTACTCCGAAGACACATTTTTCTGGATTTAACTTTAGGCCGGCTAGCCTAAAATTAGCAAATGTTTCCTGCAGATCAGTGATGTGGTTTTCTTGCTTCGTGCTCTTTACTATAATATCATCAACATATGTTAGCACATTTCTGCCTATCTGAGAGTGAAGGACCTTGGCTGTCATCCTGCTGAAGCTTCCTCCAGCATTTTTGAGCCCCTCAGGCATCCGAAGATAACAATATGTACCACTGGGGGTTATGAAGCTAGTCTTTGGCTCATCTTCCTTCTTCATCCAGATTTGGTGATAGCCTGAATAACAATCTAGCAGACTCATGAGCTTTGACGAAGCTGTTGCGTCCACTAGAGAGTCTATTCTTGGTAATGGGAACTCATCCTTTGGACAAGCCTTGTTCAGATCAGTAAAATCAATGCACATTCTCCATTTGCCATTGGCCTTTTTTACTATAATAGTGTTGGCTAGCCACTCTAGGTATTTCACTTCTCTGATGACACCAGCACTGAGAAGTCTTTTTACTTCGTTCCGAGCACCTTCGGCTTTATCGTCAGACATTTTCTGAAGCTTTTGTTTCCTGGGTCGGAAGGATGGGTCAACATTGAGTGAATGTTCGATGACGTCCCTGTTGACACCACAAAGATCGTTGGCTGACCATGCAAAAACATCTTTGTTGTTGAATAAAAACCTTATCAAGGTTTTCTCCTGCTCTTCAGATAATTGGGATCCCAGCAATACCTTCTGCTCTGCTATGTCTTCACACAGAAGCATGGGCTTCGGCTGATCAGCCGAAGCAGCCTTCTCTCTTCTATACTTATACTGTTCACAAGCTTCGGCTTCATCTATATTGTGGATAGCTTTTGAATCTGTTCAATTTCCTTCAGCCTTTCTGGCAGCTTCCTGACTTCCATGAATAGCAATGGGTCCTTGATCCGAAGGTATCTTCATGCATAAATATGCTGGATGAAGAATTGCTTCAAATGCATTTAGTGTTCCACGACCAATGATTGCATTGTAAGGATATTCCATGTATATGATATCAAACACAACATGTTCAGTTCTTGTATTGTGGACAAATCTGAAGGTCACTGGCATTGTGATCTTGCCAAGTGCTACAATCTACCTTCCTCCGAAACCACAGAGAGGATGTGTGGCATCATGGATCGTATCCTCTGGCTCTTGCATATGTCTGAAGGCCTTAGCAAATATGATATCCGCTGCACTGCCTGTATCAACTAGAACATTGTGGACCAGAAATCCCTTGATGACACAAGATATGACCATAGCATCATTATGGGGGTAATCCTTGAGCTGAAGGTCCTCCTGGGAGAAGGTGATTGGAATGTGGGACCATTTCGACTTGATGAAGGGTCCCTGCACCCCAACATGCTGCACCCTTCTCTGAGCTTCCTTCTTCTGCTTCTTGTTGGCCGACTCTGAGCATGAACCGCCTGTTATTGAGAGCACCAGCTTCGTAGCCGAAGCAGCTTCAGCTTGATTGTTGAACGAAGCCATCAGCTCAATCAGTGGAAGTGAGTTCACCGGAGGTGGGCGCCAATGTTTGGGACTTGTTCTCAAATGCTATGAATTAAGAACAAGGCAACACAGAAAAGGTTAATGATTAATGCCCTTCGTCCTTCGAAGCATTATCTCCCTCAGGATATAATGATCTTTAGACGAAGGGCATGAAGGACGTACCTTCATCATCATGGTATATATATATATATATATATATTGATGAAAGGAGAAGCATGTGAGACATGAGAAATAGGACAAGTAATCATGTGATATTATTGATACTTTTTCATTATATTATTATGAATGAACATGAACAATATTGAACTACATTTATACCTTCGGCTCAACAGAAGGCAAAAAGTCCAAGCGTGACGCGCGAGTGAATACAAAACAGCGTGAACAGTACGGGGTACTGTTCATCTATTTATAGGCACAGGGCGCAGCCTGCGAGATATTACATTCATGCTCTTTACAAAATATTACAACTGTGACACGGACTCTCATGTACTAATCGGTCATTTCATCTTTAAGTCGGTGCAATCTTTCGTCTTGAAACATGTTATTATGCCGAAGCTTCATGGGTGATAGCTTCGGCACTGCTTTTGAAAGGATCTGCCGAAGGTGTTTCTTCCTACAGGATCTTCGACGACGAAGCATACCCCCAACAATTACTATCTTCTTTTTCAATTGCCTAAGAGGCTTTAGCTTTGAGAGCAATTGATTCATTCGCACTTTCTTTGCCAAACTTATAGCATCAGCTTGAGATTTCTTGAATATATCTTAAGTAAGAATTTCCCCCAATACTTCGGTTGGAGAAGTTGTAGATAGATCACTTCTTACTAACATTGTCACAATGGTCTCATATTTCTCCGGAAGTGATCTAAGGAACTTATGAGTGAAATCCACATCCGGTACATTAAAACCAAGTCTCTTGAGTTCATTCACTATCTCATTTAACCGGATGAACATATCGGATACACTCTCATCTTCTTTCATAATAAATTGCTCAAACTTTCCTTTGCACACATATAGCTTGGCACTCTTCACAATTGTAGTTCCTTCATGAATTTCCATTAGCTTAATCCAAATTTCATGAGCGGTTGTGAGATTCTTGATACGATTGAACTCATTTATATCAAGAGCATCATAGAATACATTCATGGCTTGATCATTTGTAAGGATATTCTCATTGTCACTAACGGATGGTTCATCTTCTTTCAACACAACAAATCCATCCTTGACAATTGGCCAAATTTTTCCACCCATTGCTCTAAGATGCATTGACATTCTTATTTTCCAATAGTCGTAGTTATTCCCATCAAAATGCGGTGGCTTCCCAATATGCACATTGTTGTTACTAGCCATTTTGTCCCACTCTGGGATGATTAGATCCACAACCAATGGAGTCCTTGGCTCTGATACCACTTGTAGGATCTAGGACACCGGCTTGAGGGGCGCTAAATAGACGGTTTTGACTAAAATCAAAAACACTAGGAAAATTTAATCAATATAACAAGAGGTATAAATTCTCTAGTGGTAACAAGTAAACAATCTATGAGAATCAACTAGGGTGATTGAATACTTGATGAACAATATGCAAAATACTAATCACTTGCACAGCAATAAGTAATGTAAGAAAGTAAAGACACCGAATTTTATCCTGTGGTATTGGTGATTTACCGATCACCCCTAATCCACGTTGAGGTGGACTTCAAGCTCTCACTTGCTCCTCTATCAAGACACAACTTGATCTTTGAGCAAAGTGGACAAGAAATCACTCAATACCTTGGTTCCACTAATGTCACCTTTGCCGCTCCGGTGAGGTAGGCGCGAACCCCTCACAATCAACACCGCGGCTTCTCCACAATCTTCTTGGAGAGCTCGACGGAGACAATCACCCGAGCCGTCTAGGAGGCGGCAACCTCCAAGCGTTACAAGCCGATGACGCTTGCTCGGTGTACCACCTAGTGCCTCAAGAATCACCAATGGATGCAAATGCACTAGGAACACTCAATCTCTCACTAGAATACAATCTCAAGCAAAGAGTGTGAGAGAGGGAGTTGGAGGATCACAATTTAGCTCAATGTATGCAAGGAATGGCCAAGAGGGCCCTCACACACGAGCTCCCCTTCTATATATAGACCCCCACTCAAATCCAACCGTTATGAGCAAAAGACACAAGTTCTGCGCACGTACGGACGGTCCGCGCCCTAGGGCCGGACGGTCCGCCGTACACATAACGACTATTTTTCCCATTTGAAATCTGTCAGAGCTGTCAGAAAAGTAAGATCCGGACAGTCTGCCCACCTTGGCCGGACCGTCCGCGACCTGGCAACTTCGAGCACCAGAGCTTTGACCAACTAGAGATAACACATGCGGACCGTCCGCCTACAAGGCCGGACGGTCCGTGACCTGGGAGACAGTACTGTCTGGACTTATCCTCCGGATAGTCCGTAGTACAAATCCCAAAAACCACACAGTCCATGCCCAAACCAAATTTGGCACCTGCGGACTGTCCGCCCGTCAAGGCCAGACAGTCCGCACAATAATTCAGGGACTGTGCCGATAGCAGCCTCCTCTAGTCAGGACTGCGGACGGTCCGGCCCCAAGGCCCAGACAGTCCGCAGTACAAATGCACAGGACTTATCCGAAGTGAACAGACTTCGGACCCCACTGGAGGATCGCGGACGGTCCGCCCTCAAGGCCCGGACGGTCCGCGCATCCCAAGACTTGGCAGTTTTCAAACACGCTTTTGAAAGGATTTCTAACTCATGAAATTTGAAGCGTTGTTAGTTCTCATGCAAATGCAACCACTAGATGCTTTATGAGGCACTAAGTTTTACACAGATCAAAGTCATTGACCCCTCTTAATAGTATGGCTATCTAACCTACTAATCCGGTCAAGTATCTTCTATAAACTCCTGGAGACCGGCAAAAACAAAACCTATGTATTATACCTTTGCCTTCACTTGATCCACAACCAATGCTTATAAATCTCCAAGATTTCCTGTTCTATGTGGTCTAACCCTACATTTTTATTTCTCCAAGAACAGTTAGTCCACAAACAGTTGTCATTAATTACCAAAATATCACTAAGGGGCCTAGATGATTCACACATTCACGGTAAATCTACTAGCTAGATACAGTGCAAATCCAACCAGAAGACATTGGGTAGGTGTTAAGACTATACTTAGATACCTCAAAGGCACTCAAGATCTTGGCCTATTTTTTCTGAAGAATCAGGACCAGACTATGGTGGGCTATGCTGATGCTGGATATCAGTCAGATCCCCATAATGGTATATCTCAGACTGGCTCTGTATTTCTATGTGGTGGTACTGTTGTATCCTGGAGATCGTGCAAACAGACATTAGTAACGATGTCTACTAACCACTCAGAAATAATCTAACTATATGAAGTCGCATGAGAATGTGCTTGCTACGACGGATGACTAAATACATCTAGAAGTCATGTGGTTCTAACACTGCAAATACCCCCACCATTATCTATGAAGATAATGTTGTATGTGTTGCACAAATGGAAACGGGCTATATTAAGAGCAATATGACTAAGCATATTTGTCCTAAGTATTTTTATCCTCATGAACTCCAGAACGAGGGTGAGGTAAAAATCCTGCAAGTCAAGTCTTGTGATAATCTGGCTGATTTATTCACTAAATCCTTACCTACAGTCACATTTAGAAAATGCGTATGAGGTACAGGGATGAGGCATTTGAGAGACCTAAAGGGTTCAGGGGGAGATCACCTCTGAACTTCAGCCCTTACAATTCGACCTGAAGATCGTATATTATACACCTTGAAGGTTATAGTTGTCCTGAAGACACCCGTTGTACTCTTTTTCCCATTGTGAGTTTTCCTGAAGTTTTTCACATATGTTTTTTTAACGAGGCAACAAGTGAAATACATCGAGTGGCACTATGCTCTCTTTTCTCCATTTTTCCCACTGGGTTTTTCGGAGTTTTGATGAGACATAAGTCGTCACGATATTCGCCGAAGGGGGAGTGTTGAGAGGTTTAATGGGCTTATACCGAAACTGCCATCAGGGGTTCACAACTTATATATATATCCATGCCCCTCATAATAAAGATGGACAGAAAGAGCTTCCATCCACTGTGTCTCATGTTCCTCTCTGTGTTGGGTTGCTGGAAAGGAAGCGGGCTTCTACAACTTCTCACGTCCCTACTGCTGTTGGGAGGGTTTGGAGTCCGGATTGGAGATCTGCCATAACTACGCTATTCAACAGCGTATTCGTTCTCTGAGTTTACCACCTTTATTAAAAAAAAAGACAAAACAAAACTGGGGCACTACACGATTGGTTTTAAAAGCCTACGTACGTTTCCACCAGCTTTGCGGCCCGTTTGTCCATTTACGACAGCCCGGCCAGTTCCTTCCCCACCGCCGATGGTGAGCACTGACCAGTGTAAGTATGTATTTTATCCACGAACCAGCCCCAGGCCACAGCAGGCCCGACCAGTTTTCTCACTGTGTAAGACCGCCCACAAGTCTGAAGCAGCCCAAACCGGCCCGGCCCGGCCTGCCCGCTCAAACTATTCGGGAAAACCGACGGCCCGTCAAAGCCATGGCACTCGGCCGCAAAACACAAACGCCGCGCGCGCCCACAGTTGCCGCCTTACGCATCCCTCCTGCTGCCCGAGTCCAACCAATAGCTTCTCTGGCTGACTGGCTATCTGAGTAGAGACGGTATTTTAGCGAGTTCGCCGTATCGGCGGGCGCCGGCACCACCAAATACACGGGCACGGCACGCCGGAAGACCGAGACATGCTCCCATGCACTGCGGCGGTGGCCATGTTTAAGTAGTTAGTAAGTGGCATCTCCACGCAAGCTCGCGTCGCCAACCCACTCGCTCCACGCGCCATCCTCTCCTCCGGATCCTCGAATGTCGATGAGCAAGCTCGCCGTGGGCGTCGGCGCCGGCGGGTGGGCCGACCTCCCGCGCGACCTGCTCGAGTCCGTGCTCGCCCGCCTCCCCGTGCCGGACCGCGTCCGCTTCCCCGCCGTCTGCACTGTCTGGCAGTCGGTCCACGCAGCTGCCGCCGCGCGGCTTCGGCAGGCCACGCCGTCCCCGTGGCTCATGCTCCCCTTCAATCCGACCGCACGGGCCGGCGGCGTCGACGACGACAGCGGGAGCGCCAAACTCTCGGTGGCACGGTTCCTGAGCCTGGCGGAGGGCCGGGTGTACGTGATCCGTCAGCCGGCGCCGGCCGCCCGCGACCGCCTCTGCGTCGGCTCGTCGGCCGACGGATGGCTCGTCACCGCCGACGCCCGCTCGGAGCTGAGCCTCCTGAACCCGGTCACGGGCGCGCAGCTCCGCCTCCCGCCCGCCGCCACGCTCCCGTTCGTCGACGCACGCCGCGGCGCGGACGGCCGCGTCGAGAGCTACGGCCTGCGGTCCTGCTTCGCCGACGGCGGAGGCTGCGGCGAGGAGGCGCTGGTCCCGACGGAGACGCTCGCGCCCGACAGGCTCCGGTACGAGGTCTACGAGAAGGCCATCGTCGTGTCGGCGCCGCGAAGGGTGCCCCCTTGCTCGTGCTGGGTCGGATACGCCGTGCTGCTCATCTGCCAGCCCCTTGGCCGCCTCGCCGTCGCGCGGGCCGGGGACGCCGAGTGGGCGCTGCTCGACGACGCTGACGCGCCCGCCCGGTGCTGGGTCGACGCCGTGCGCGCGTCGTTCTCCGGCGCGGACGGGAGCCGGCGTGACAGTCAGCTGGTGTACACGATGGACGCCGCGGGGCGCGTCGACGCGTGGGACACGGACGCTGCCACGACGCCCAGCAGAGCGGTCGCGCCGCCGTGCGGCTGCTCGGCCCGCTCCTGCGCCATGTCAGCCGCGTGCCGCAAGTACCTCGTGGAGCTCTCGCCCGGGCGGCTGCTGCAGGTGCACCGTCTCCGCGAGGCGGCGCACGCGCGATACGCGTGGGAGCCCCGACCGGAGCACATGGAGTACACCACCACCGGCGTCGAGCTCTTCGAGTGGACGGCCGCCACCGGCCTGTGGGTTCGGGCGGACGGTCGGGTGCTGGGCGGGCGCGCGCTGTTCCTCGGGAAGAGCGCGTCGCTGTGCGTCCCCGTGGACGACGCCGGGTGGTGTGACTGGTGTCCCGGGGTGAGGGTCGGCTGCGTCTACTTCACCGACGACGGCCCGTGGTCGCACGATCGGTGCCACGAGGTGACGCCGGACGTGGGCGTGCTGGACCTCGCCGACGGGAGCTACAGGCCGCCACGCGGCGCCGCGAGGGACCTGCTCTGGAAGTGGCCACCCCCGGTTTGGGTGTTCCCTTCGCTCGCCGGCTGACTGATCCGCCTGCCTCTGAATCTTGGAAGCTTCCGCGACGAATCCGTGTGTAGATGTAGAGATGTTGTTCACTTCTCAGAAAACCGCGGCTCAACTTGTCGTTGACCTTCAGCAACCTGTGTGCACTAGGGTTGCGTTGAATAATAAGAACACGTGTAAGACATTTGGTGACTGCACAGCATGGTCAGAAGCACGGGTAGGATGTTTGGAGTTTGGACGACAGAATTGGCCAGTAGGGGAAATTAGGATAAAAAAAATATAATTATCGTTTGAATTTATTCATGTGGTCAGCAAAGAAGATATATGCTATGCCTATAGATATATAGTAAAATGATTTGCAATTTGGAATGGAGGAAGTACTAGTAAATATCTTTCATACGAGAATGATTCACCCAGACACGAGTACTTATTAGATCTGGAAACAGCCAGCGTCCACGACACCTTCCACAGGTCCACTTCCAGAGTTACCAAACTTGTGTTGCTTCTTCGTCGGCTTTCACGGTGCCATCATTGAGCTGCAGAAAACCACAAAGAAACGTACTCCAAGACACATGTACGCCAAGTGCCCTGCTTTTAGGATGACAGTTCATCCTTTCCTACCAGATCCAGGGCAGGGCGTCAAGTTTGGAGCTGCTGCCTACTGCCTTGAACCCAAGGGCCAAGGTCTGAAGGACTCACATAGACCTACAACTACAAGACCAAGTATTCAAGTCATCTGTACAAATTGAAAAAGGGTTAACGTTAGTAAGCTGTTTGAGTTTCAGCCACACTAAATGCTCTAACTTTTTTATGCGTAGTAGGCTAGATTTTCTCTCTCTCTTTTCTTAATACAAAGATGCACGGTTCTTCTATGTGTTCAAGAAAAAAAGGCTGGAGCTTTCATTATTTCACTACAATTTGCATCAGAAATTCTCGGTTTGGATGACTAAATGCAGATAGCTTACTATCAGCAAAGCCATCGTCGTCTAACACGGTGGTCCTCAGAATGAAATGCAGCTGTTCAACAGGAAATGAGTGCAGTCGTTAAAAATACAAATTCACCAATATGCAACTTTCTTGGCCAGAGATCATCGTCTCTGCTTTTGTCAGGTTCACCCTTCGACAAATTTTTGGGATAGACCAAAGCAGGGCTCGAAGCGAAGTAGATTGGCTCGTTCACTCAACGAGCTAAAAGAGGAGGCTTGGCTCGGCTCACAAGCTGGATCTTGATAAATAATATTGTATTATATAGTGATTTAATAGTATATATAAATGTGAAAAATAAGTCATCATTCAACATTATAAGTAAAATTATTCCTTATCTATCATTATTGTATAGTTTGATTAATTTGGCACAGCTCGCGAGCCAGAACGAGCTGGCTCGGCTCGGTTCAGTGGACCAACGAGCTCGAAAACAAAGCTCGGCTCGGCTCGCGAGCCTCGACCTTTTTTTGTTTCAGCCCTAGACCTAAGTATTAATGTTTTTAGATTCCAAGGTCTATGAGACTATGATGATGCTATCCGTTGGAAGCTCTGACTTCGGATACTGCTTTATGTGCTGGCGACTTCTGTGCAGCAGGGGGGAGGAATGTGTGAGATGAGACAAATATATGTCTAAGGTTACATTATTCATACTAGTACATCATACCAGTACTGTGGCCCTATCATTAATTCATTATCACTCAATACAGTGAAGTTTCAAAAATTCTCTTCAAAATTCTTTGGTCAGGTAACAGATCATTTTCTTATTCTTGTTTTGATCCGGTAAAATGCGTGGGAATACACTGGGTGGGTGATTTAAGCGCATTGTTGAAACACGAATATGCCACCTTTATTAACTAGAAGTGGTAATGGATCGCGATCTAAAAGTTTTTTCACAATTTATTAGGGTTATAAATTAATTTTAGTTCAAAAATAAATATAAATAGAGTCGATCCTAACCTGATTCGATCCTTAAATTTTATAGAGTCCAGAATACAGCTCTCAATTCCCAAAGAACGTGGACATGTTATAGTGAAATGGTGCACTTTTTCCCCCTAAGGGCTTGTTCGCTTTGGAGTGGATTGAGGGGGATTGGAGGGGATTAAATCCCCTCCTATACAAATTTGTATAGGAGGGGATTTAATCC
Organism: Zea luxurians; assembly: GCA_029449295.1. NCBI lineage: Eukaryota > Viridiplantae > Streptophyta > Magnoliopsida > Poales > Poaceae > Zea > Zea luxurians. The sequence continues at coordinate 44,335,350 of JAOPSE010000005.1, read as the reverse complement.
CCTCCAATCCCCCTCAATCCACCCCAAAGCGAACAAGCCCTAAATCTTTTTCCTTTTCATTCTATATGTATATCCGAGAGATCTGTATCAGCTACTAAAGCATGCTGAACTGTTACACTTACATCATATGCTTGAATGCTTTTTATATGTTTTTATGACTTCAATTTCTGTTGTTAGGGAATTTCTTCCATCTACTCTACTCCCACCAATGCCAAAACTGGCAAAACTGTGTTTGGAAAGTTCCTCTGCAGTGCACATCTTTTATGAACTGCGGATTGTGAACTTATGCTAAAAAGATGTGTGACATGAGTTGAGTGCACATCTAGTCACGTTGCTTGGCTAGCCATGTAATATTTCATGTTGAAGTGTTTTCAACCTATCGACTATACATAAAAAATTACCAAATGCTGAAAATTATCAAGTATATAAAAGTAAACAGCTACCTTTAAGGGAGGTGTAATCACAACTGATAACATTCAGATCAATGTAATGCTGCCATCTGAACACTGAACTCTAGCTCGGGCCTTTTCAGCCTGGAACAGTAAAATATGTGAAAGAGTAGCAATTAGAGAACATAGTGACTAAGTGAGATTCAGCATATCACATCAACACGGCACAGGGAAGCATGATTGGTAAGTGGTGCCTTATAGCCTTAATAAGGTACTACAATACCCACTTTGTTTAGAAGTGCCTGCCCCCCTCCCCTCCCGTGCAGTAGATGTAGTATAATTCTCTTGAGCAAAATATAGTGAACTCCACCTTAAACTAATCAGGATGAAAATTGAAGCAAAATGGTATGCACTTGTAGGCCTGTCCTGAGTAGAGTGAGGGTATTGCAATATACATTCAACAAATTTGTTCTAAATAGGCCTCCTTATCATGCCAAGGAATGTGTGTATGACTACTGATTGCCATGGATTTGTTTTTGAAAAGTAAGTTAGAGAAAAATAATTGCAATACTATTTCTTAGATAGAGAAGAAATCCCAGCAATCTATAGAGATTAATTCCATATTCTGTTCCCCATTGATGCAAACCTGCTCCATGTGTACAGTTCTTGCCCAGACTGCTCCCTCTCACCACTAGTACAATCCAATTCCATCAGTAGAAACTAGAGAGCATGCATTCTGTTGATTGTAGCATAAGAAGTTTAAGGGTGTACCTCTTCATTCCAGTTGGTTTGAAGCATCATGACGACCAGAGCAAATATTTGCACTGCCATAGCACATATGATTCCCAACCAAAGGCCCTGGCACATGAGGGGAACACATATCAATATATATATATATATCTTATCATAATACATAAAAATAAAACATAATCCAACCTACCTTACCACCAATCTTCAGAACAAATGCAAAAGTAACAGCTGAAGGGAGACCAATAGCATAGTAAGCAAACAGGTTGATAACCGAGCATACTTTCTGCCAGCCGCATCCTCGAGCCGCCCCTTAAAAGCATCAGGAAGATAATGAACATATATCAGCCAAAATCAGTTAGGCAAAGGATTACTGATATTATGATTACAAAGTGTCGCGATAAAATCACTGACAAGTCTGATTCAGGAACTACCACTCTTGTGCATAATACTTGCGCCACTCTTCTTTGGTAAAGGAATTAATGATACCTAATAAAAACAATAGGCTTGGAACAGCAATAATCCTAATTTGGACTGTATGGCTTACTGGTGAAACCCTCTTGTAGCGTGCAATACCAAACACATTGGATTTTTTCCTCTTATGACTTATGAGAGCATTGCGCATGCTGGATATGGATCATTTTTTACATAAACCTGCCCAGGCGGCATAGCAGAGATAATTAGTCTACATGTACCTATGGCACCATAATGAGGCAGGCAAACAAGCACCAAGGCCAACTGACCAAGTGATCAAACAAATAAAACTAAGCAACTTTACAATAATGACGTTCAGATTACAGTATCTGTATATGAATTTATAAACAGGAAGCAGAAGCACAAAGTGATGCAAATGCTGCATACTAGACAATGCAATTATCCCAAACCTGATTTTTTTGATAATGGAAACATAGTCCGACCTTGACCTCTAGAGAGGCTACGGCCAACGTTTACAACTGAAGGCAGCTTACTGCCTTGACAAAACACATGACTGCACCCAAGACCACCTATGACAAGACCAAAGGTACTACAACGTTAATCGCCAAGCAGCTCCCCATCCGAAATTGCGAAAAAACTTTAGTAGCACCATCTCCATCTTGCGACATGAAGATTTTATTAACTCTTGGTCCTCCATCTTAAGCTGTAGCTGTGCCCAGAAGCGACACCAATATGTTGCCCTGAAGGTTACCTGCAGACAAGATTTAGGAGAAGATTTATTGAAAGTCACATCATTCCTGCTTAACCAAATAGCCCAGCAAATTGCAGATGCTGCAGTTAGTAGTAAACGACGTGATTTGACTGATAGCACCCTTGCCCAGTCCCCAAACAAATCGTTTGCATCCCGAGGTGGTCTCAACCCTGTGCTTATCTGAACCAAACGCCAGATGAAAGACGCATAAGTACACCTGAAAAACAGGTGATTTATTGTCTCCAGTCTGCTACAAAAGCAACAGGTCTGATTACCAGGCCAATTCCTCCTGGCCAAGTTATCCTTTGTTAAAGTTACACCTCTTTTGAGGTACCACATAAAAACTTTTATTTTCAGAGGTATCTTAAGCTTCCAAAGGTCCTTGTTATCCCTAACCGCCCCATTGTTAAGAATTGCCTGATACAGGGACTGAACAGAGAACAACCCATTGGCAGTGAGGTCCCATCTGAATGAATCCCTGTTAGTAGTCAAATTGGTATACGCCACCAACGTCACTAGTTGAAACCATTGAGCCCTCAACTGGTGCACCAATCCCCTACGGAATGATATGTTTAAGGGTACTGTGGAGAAGACAAAGGCAACAGTTGAATTCTTCCTCCTTGCGAGATTATACAAAAGAGGAAATCGAAATTTTAGCGCTCCCAACCCAAGCCAATTGTCCTCCCAGAAACGCGTTTGGGACCCATCTTTTACCTGAAAGGTACCTTTACTCATGAATAGATCCTTAATCTTCATAAGGCCACTCCAAAAGTGAGAATCTGAAGCCCGACGTTGTGCTTGGGATAGAGTTCGATTGGCCAAATATTTCCGTCTCAGCAACGATTGCCACATTCCTTCTTCATTGAGAAGTTTATACAACCATTTACTTAAGAGGCATTTATTTTGAATCTCTAAATTCAAAATGCCTAACCCGCCTAACTCTTTAGGTTGGCAAAGTACATCCCATCTGGCCAACCTATATTTTTTCTTATGGCCATCACCTTGCCAAAAAAAACGTGATCTGAAATAATCTATTTTCTCTAGCACCCCTTTTGGTACTTCAAAGAAAGACATCATAAAAATCGCAAGACTGGTTAGAACAGAATTAATTAACACTAACCGCCCTCCCACGGACATAAGCTTTCCTTTCCAACTACTTAGCTTTCTCTCAAATTTGGTTTCCACTGTTTTCCAATCACCATTAGCCAACCTGCGATGGTGCATAGGGATTCCAAGATATCTGAAAGGCATGCCTCCACTTTTACAGCTAAACAATCTTGTGTACCTCCCTTCCTCCTCTTTGGCCTTCCCATAGCAGAAGACCTCACTCTTGTGGAAATTTATTTTCAGACCAGACAGCTGCTCAAAGGCACATAATATGAGTTTCATATTCGTTGCCTTGTCCAAGTTGTGCTCCATAAACAAGATTGTATCATCTGCGTATTGTAGAATGGAAAGCCCTCCATCTACCAAGTGCGGTACCAAACCCACTACTTGCCCGTTCACCTTTGCTCTCTTAATCAAAGTGGCAAGCATATCTGCTACCAAATTAAAGATTATAGGTGACAACGGGTCACCCTGTCTAACCCCTCTTTGAGTCTGAAAAAACGGACCCATCTGATCATTAACTTTAACCGCCACATGACCCCCTTCCATAAAAGTCTTAATCCAACTACACCACGTATCTGAGAATCCTTTCATACGAAGGACTTGCTGGACAAAGCTCCACTTCACCTTATCGTACGCTTTCTCAAAGTCAATTTTGAAAATGACCCCATCTCTTTTCTTGGTGTGAAGCTCATGTAAGGTTTCATGCAGGACCACCACACCCTCCATGATATTTCTTCCAGGAAGAAAAGCCGTCTGCGATGGGCTGATTACATTTTGCGCAACCACCGTGATCCTCTTAGTCGCCACTTTTGTGAAAATTTTGAAGCTAACATTTAGGAGACATATCGGTCGATATTGTTGAACAGTAATCACCCCATTACTCTTAGGAAGCAAGACTATAGTCCCAAAGTTAAGACTGTACAAGGGAAGGTTCCCAACATGGAACAGATGGAACAAAGCCATAAGATCATTTTTTATAACATCCCAACAGACTTGATAAAATTCCACTGGGAATCCATCAGGCCCAGGTGCCTTGTTATGTTCCATACTAAACACCGCCGCCATGACTTCTTCCTCTGAAAAAGTCTTAATGAGCTCTTCATTCTCGGCCTGGGTGACTTGTATTATATCATCTCTAAGATCCTCATCCAGAGTAAAAGACGACCTTTCTGGTGGGCCAAATAGATCTTTATAATACCTAGTTATATGACTTTTTAACTCCCTATCCTCATATAACATACGATCACCATTATGCATTTGGAAGATACGATTCTTTCTATGCTTCCCATTGGCGACCATGTGAAAATATTTGGTGTTACTGTCACCCTCAAGGAGCTCCTTGACCTTCGCCCTTTGGTACCACTTTATTTCCTCTTCACGGAGAAGCTGAGCTAGCCTACTCTGAAGGAAATTGCGAAGATCTAACTCTGATGTACTCAATGGAACCGATTCAGCTCGCTTATCAATTTCATCAAGCTTGGAAATAATCTCCTTCTTTTCCTTTTTTAAAATACCAGAGGTATGCTGCGCCCATCCCCTTAAGTACTGACGCACTTTCCTAATCTTGGCTTGCCATTTCTCCAACGGATTCGATCCCCCTGCCTCGTTAATCCATATATCTTTAACCATATCCACAAATCCATCCCGAAAGAACCATCCTAATTCAAACTTGAAAGGAGGTATTGTTTGAACAGATCTTATTCCCGAACTAAGAAGCAAAGGGGTATGGTCAGAGATATTTCTAGAAAGGGCAAGCACTGCGGCTCTAGGATATTTTTCCTCCCACTCTGTGGCTACTAGGATCCGATCCAATTTCTCATAAGTCGGGTTATCCCTAGAGTTAGCCCAAGTGAACCTTCGCCCAGACATGTCCATCTCTCTCAGATCAAGACCATCAATTACGGCGTTGAATAAAAATGGCCATCGATGGTCAAATCTATCATTATTTTTCTCAGATGGAGATCTTAGAATATTAAAGTCTCCCCCAATGAGAATAGGTGATGTCTCCGTATTACTCAAACGAACTACCTCTGATAGGAAGCTTTGTTTGAGGCAATCCTGAGCAGGTCCATATACAAAAACCAGAGCCCACTTGAAACCATCCTCCTTATTAAGTAATTTAAACTTTATAAAGAAATCACCTTCCTCAATGGCACCTATATCAAACACATCAAGATCAACTCCTAGAAGCATCCCCCCAGATCTACCATGAGGTTCTTTGCAGTGCCAAAGGAAATTCTTCCCAGCACACAAATTCCTTAGTAGATGATCTGAAAAGGTTTTGCGTCCTGTTTCAGAAATCGCAATGAAACAAAGATTATGCTCCTTGGTAAGATCCGTAACAAATCTGTGTTTCTTAACATCTTTAAACCCATTACTATTCCAAAAGATTCCTTTCATTGGGAAACAATTAATAAATGCTCGAACCCGACCTCCTCTTTGAAAGCTGTGGGCCGTGACTAGGTGGTTTTGTACGTGCTGAAATAATCAGCTCATCATTACCATCCATCACAGCTTGCATACTATCCCCGCACAAGTTATTTAAAATGAAGCTATCTAACTCTTCCTCCTCTTCTACTTCCTTTTCCAACAGATCAACTAAAGCGTTTTTGTAATTACTTTTTCGTTGATCGTTACCTCTATTAGTCTCTAATTGTTTTAGCATACTAATAGACATTGACACTGAACCGGGATTGCTACCCGCCAGAATACCAATGGATTTAAGGGACTCAGAAATAATATTATCTGGGAAATCAACAAAAGTATCACTGTTACCTTTAGAAGGCAGATCGTCCAGATTGTTTCCCGCCTTAAGTTTTTCCGCCCGATCAAGCGAGTGTTCGCTCACCGAGTCGGCGCGACGCTTACTGCGACGGAGATCATGCACAATTCCTGTCACTTCCTGAATACCACCTAGAGCTTCAACGTTGACAATGCCAACATCAGACCCGGTCTCCTGTGGCTGCGCCAAATCCACCCGAGCAAGACAGTGAGTGGCAACCGGACCCCCATCTCTCCCAGATTTAGTCCCAACCTTGTTGTTTTGCTGTGCGGATGATGCCATGTCAACAGCACCAGTAGAACCATTTGACTGATCCAGCAGCACCGATCCCCTACTCCCTTTTTCGCCCAAACTGCCTTCCTTGTTTTGATCCTGAAACTCATCATCATCATTTGCCCCCGAGTCATCCATATCCATCGGCAAAGGCTGATCGCCATCGACTGCCAATTCAACCTTGAATTTCAGCTCATAAACATAATCTCCAATTACAACATCAACATATTGTGGGATTAGATTCGGGTCAAGCACTGCCACCTGCAGTCTTGCCCTGTCAAACTTCCGAGTAAATACCATATCTACCTCTTTTGAGATGCCTAGCATGGAGCCAACCGCCCAAATTACCGGGTATTCTCTCAATTCCTTAGGTAATCCAGTGAATTGCACCCATACCTTTGGCATCACATATTTTATTTCTTCTCCAGATCCCTCATCCTTGACTTGCATTTTAGCACCAAATTTAGTATGAACTGTTCCCCATTCAATCATTCGCTGCAGTTCACCCATTGAAGGAAAACCCGTGGAGAACACATTATTTCCACAGCCCTTCACACTCCAATCCCACTCTGTAGCAACCAACCTTTTCAGCTCACTAGTGATCTGCTCCTCTGTCATTGAGCCCTCCACAACAGTCACTGTACCAACACAACTACCTTGCTTTGATTTGACAGGAGTAGGCTGAGGTATATAGTAAAACCCCAAACCATCTACCGCATACCCACAAGGAACTGCAAAAGTTTTGCAAGTACGAACCACCGGACATTTCGAAGTTAAGTGGGTCTTGACATCACACACTTCACAAAACAGCTCAATATTGCATTCACTCAGCTGGTGACCTTTTGTTTTACACCTGAAACAAAACGGCACCTTTTCTTTGGCCACTTGAAGTGCTGAGGATCCCACCTGGTCATCAAAATGGGATGGCTTAGAAATCTCATTGATCGTCTCAAGTTTTGAACTACGGTGAGGCCCCAGATTCGAGCCCACTGCATCCCATCTGGTACTGGCAGAGGCATTACTCCTCCCATCAGGGAGCTGTAATAGCGATACAATTCGATCCCACGTACTGTCCGGGACATGATTAGCTGCACTCCCGCTACCATTTGCCGCTGCAAAAGCTTGATGAAGCAAATCGACAGCCTTGGAGACATCAGGTACTACCGGAGAACTTACCAAAGCCCCTTGACGCTTACCAGCAGCGCAGGTTGACACCACCCCTCCCGGTACAGACCTTCCGTGGCTCACTCCATCTCTGATTTGAACCTGAGCAGCTCTATCCCCGATGATCCGACCCCCGGTCGATGTTCCTCTTCCACCGCGCCAAAAGCTATGACGTCCACGACCTCCTCCACGACGCATCAAGGACCGGTCACCTCCTCCATAACCGGGGTGGAACATTGGCTGATTTCCGCCCCGGCCATATCCGGATCCCTGTCCCTGACCAGCGACAAAGCCACCTGCTCCACTGTGCTGTTGATGACCTGAAGCATACCCGCCTGCGCCCCCGGATTGCTGATGGCCTCTACCACCGCCCCGGCCTCCCTGATCACCGCCAAGCACCATTGTATTCCTCGCTGCGTCCACGTATGAGATGGTGGCTGACTTCCTGAGAGTTGAATGAACTGCCCGGGCACTAGTCACCCATGTGCCCGTACGTGCAAAAAGGGAAGCTAGCCCTGGCGTAGGTCTGTAAGGAATCCCAGGGCTGAGTTTCAGCTGCTGGGCTCTCCCAAATCTGCGCCTACCATACACATACGTACTATGTCTCTTTGTATCCGGAAATGAAGATGTGAGCGATTCCTGCAGATTTTCCCGATCTCCATCCTTTCCAAATAAACACGGAAGCAAATTTGAAACTGCCTCCGGCTGCCCCACTAACCCAGCCGTACATTCCGCCTTCTTCATCCCCAGAACACTACGCCCATCGTCGTAATTTGGTTTCCGGCGCTCTTGCACCATTGATAGGACATCTCCAAGCGTGAGCTTCGGCGAACACCGTGGCGACGGCAACTTGCCCTGCCATGGCTTCACCTTACTCCTAGAAGAAGGTGTCAAAGGAGGAGGATGAAGCGGACTATGAACAGGCGTCCGCGCAGGTCCCGACCTGTAGACCCCCATTGCGCCTTCACCAACGGACTGTAACGCCTCCATCCACTCGGACTTTGCCGGAGCTGAGTCCCATCCCAGTTTACAGCCACCACCTCCAGCCGCAGAAACCTTACCCAGATCATGCAGCGGAGGTGCAGAACACGTCGGCGAAGAATAAGTACTGGTGACCTCCCCATGATGAGCATCAGCAACATTTTCCGTAAGCAACAAATTTTCCGCTTTCCCCACCAAAGCACGAATGCCATCTGCTTCCGAAGGCGCAAGCGTTTTCCGGCGACAACCCTTTCGCGCGTACTGTCGCATGATACTGACCCCAGACCGGCCCCCGTCGAGAGGTAAGCCACAGTGGCCGACCTCAACGGCGACCCCCCACCCGACTGCCTTGAGAAAGACGCTTACCTGACCGTCCAGATCGCGAGAAACCTTGTCGCGAGCGCGGCCGCTGATGGTGGAAGCCGAGACGGAGCGACGGACGACGACGACGCGACCTTATCTGGTGTCGGTCGACCAGCAGCCGTCCGCGGCTCCGCCCGACGCGATGTCCCCAACCGGGAGCCGAGCGCGGATTGCCGAAGCACCACACTCTCCTCGCTGATTCGTGCGGCCGCCCTCCGAAGCTCCGCCCGACGCGATACCCGTTCGCGGTTGCAGGTCCTGTCGGTGGCCAAGGCGCTCTCGATCCCTGGTGAGTGCTCGTCACCAGCGAAGAGACCGGCGAAGGCCTCGGCACCCGGCGTAGGGCGGCGGCGGCTGCAGTAGCCCACCCAGTCGTCGCAGAGCTCTGCACTATAGCTAGGAGCTGCTTCTCTCTCTTTCAGAAATTAACTAGAAGCCGGCAAAGCCAGAGCCCAATTATCCCAAACCTGATAGTGTGCATTGTATTCCATCCATGAAGTCAGAAGTAGCAAGAATTGGCATCATAATCGATACATGCTTCACGACCTCTTCCTCATTGCTGTACAAATAACCCCAGACATCTCGCACTAATACTGTGATGACAGCGAAAAAAAGACCCTCAGCTAGGCACATGATCCCTGAAACATAAACTGATAGGCGTGCTGCATGTGGGTTCCCAGCACCTAGTTCATTGGACACTCTAATACTGCAAAGAAACAAGAGCCATGGACCAAAAGTAGTTAAGTGCAAGTCTCTTTTATCACAAAAACCCAGAATGAGAAGGAGGGGCACTATGAATTTATGCTCCTCTGACCTTATTGCACTGCTTAGGCCACTTGGAATTGTATAGACCATCCACATTGTGTTTAGGCTTCAAAAGAGTCAAAGTTACTTCACATCAAACACTTGAAACATCATTACTAGTGCATGGTTGATGAACAAGGCACAATTATCTCAAGACATGAGAAAGAAAATTAATGCAACTGCACAGTGATCAGCCATGTTACAGAACAACATCAGATCGAAAAGATTGATCAGTTTAATAGAACTTACGATTACTGAAAGGTAGGAGGCAATCCATGTTTCGTTTGCTTACCTGACTGACAAAATTGAAGTTTCCAGTTTTGGATCTGGAAGAAATCCCGCTAGGAGAACCACCATCTCAAATGCCCAATACTCCAAGCTGAGCTATCTTGCACGCCAAATTACCAGTTCCATGCAGAAAGAAGATAAAGGTACACATTATTTCTTTGCTAAACCATAAAGTTAACATCCAAGACTTGTCGAAATACAAGTTTTATACATGGTGCCCCATATCAGCCTTACCAGGTCATAAATGTAGATGGGATTGCTAGCTTTAGATACACTTTGGCATCCTTTAATTTTAGTGCCTCCCCTGACCATCCATGCCAACTTCTTCTGCCAGCTTCAGAGACTTTCACATACACAGCTAGCAGTGCCACATTGAACCAGTAAGATACTGAGGTTGCCAGAGCTGCGCCTTTGTGGCCAAGGCCGAAACTTTGAACCAGCAACCAGCATAGCATAACATGAAGTAGCAAGGTAAGTGCAGAGCAAGCTACCAATATGTGGACAATGTTTTGGGTCTGCAGGAACCTGGTAAGGCACTGAAGCAAACCATACGCGAACAGGCCAGGAATCAACCACTGAGCGTACAATCCAGCTTCGAATGATATCTCAGGGTTTTGACCAAGAGCGATAAGGATTTGACCAGTGAAGGCCAAAACAAAGGCCAGAGGAAGACCCGTGAACATAAGAACAATTATCGCCCTTTGCGTGTGTGTCCCCAGCATGTCATATTGTCTTGCTCCGTATGATTGTCCACAGAACGTATCCAACGCGCTTCCCATGCCCAGCTTGACATGGAAAAAGGAGCACGAATTCCAAATTAATTTACTTGGTATAGCATAACTGGACACTGGGCAAATAAGTCAAAACACATACACCCCCTCTTAATTGGAGTAACGCGAAAGCATTCAAAAAATCCGTACTGATTTTTGGATATAAATTTCTTAAACAACCAGCTCCTAGAGCGTACTTGTTCCGATCCGCATTCCCCCTCTGCTCTCAAGAGCACTAGTACATATCGAGGTGCACAAACGGCTGAGCGAAGCGAGGTTACCAGTTACCACTGAACTGCACGTACCAGGACGCTGAATCCGGTGACGTTGGCGAAGGACGCGGCAACGGAGGCGCCGGAGAGGGAGAGCTCCCCTAGGTGCCCGGCGAACATGACGGAGACCACTTGCAGGCAGTACTGCAGCAGGCTGCACGCCACCAGCGGCGCCGCGAGCCCCACCTGCCTTGTCACCTCCGCCGACACCGCGGGGCGTGGAGCGGAGCGGGGCAAGAGGAGAGGCGAGGACGCCTCCGCCGCCCCATCGACATCGACGCTAGCGCCACCCATTTCGTTTCGCGATGTCCCCGCGGGCTCGGAGGTCGGAATCGGAACCGACGGGTTTGGGTTGACTAGCGAGGGAAGGCACGTCTGATTGGCTGCGCAGTGGCAAGTGGCAACGTGGCACGAAACACGCTAGCATTTGAAAGGGAGGGGAATCTATGGGCCGAGCCAGACGTTTGAAAGGCCCAGAGAATGATGATCCCGGGCTTCGGCCTGAAAAGCTGGTGCATGAGTAGATGGACTGAAATCTGCCAAGGTCTGTTTAGGAATGTTTAATTGTAAAAGTTTTTAACCTTCGTCTTGAAAAGAAAATTGGTTCGTGTTTTTTTATTGTGATCCCTAGAAGACTAGTACATATGTATAATATATTTCAAAAGAAGAAGTTATAAGCGATGTGAAATCTATCAGAGTTTTGCGTTCAAGAAAAGGAAATCGATCAGGGGTGTGAAAAAGCAGTAACTAGCACTCGATCACATAGGTAAAGTAGAAGTAGAACGTAGAAGGCATCCAACGATGTTCCATTTTTTATTTTAGATCGAGGATGAAAATCCCGCTTCGGCAATCATGTTCTGATAGCTTACAACGGGACGACCATACGGCATTTAAGCTGATCACACGTTGAAAACGACACTACGTAATACAAGGTCTGAAATCGTGAGAGGAAACAGCAACAAAAGCTAGGTAGAACGGAACCGTTCTGTCTCAGTTTTGTTGTTGTTTGGTTACAAAGGAATTAGAACGGAATGGCTCCAATTAGGGAATATTCTACTCAGATCCGGAACCATTCCGCTCCAAAAAATCAACCGGACGGAGCCGCTCCGTTCCCATCCCGCTCTCACAGTCACGCTCCGTTCCGTTCACTCTGCAACCAAACAAAAAACAGAGCCGCTCCGTTCCAGATTACCAAACACAGAACAGAGCGGCTCCGTTCTTAGAATCAGGGATGGAATGACTCCATTCTACTTGGCTCCTCAACCAAACACTGCCTAAAGAAACCATAATAACGTGTCACGTCAGATCCATCGCCCATCTGTATACAGTCACGCGCTGCTAACCGCGGCGACCGTTGAGCGTTGACCGACGGAGCGGGTGATTGGCACAGCAGCAACTTCGGTTCTCGCTGTCAAAGACGTTATGACTCTTGTTGTAACTTGGGGACACGTGGTCAAGCTAATTCAAACAGTGGGAGAATAGAAATACACAGTATATTAGAGCAATAATATTTTTCAGCCTTTCGCATTACGGTGCAGTACGGAGGTATTTATAGGTAACCAGGATACAGTTTCACCCTATCAAATACAGTCATACTCCTAGTTACCTACGTTATCCCTGAAATATTCCCCTCTAAAGGGTTATCACGGGTCATTACAGCGTGATTAAGTATTTCACGACGGACACACCATCAATTCTACCCACACAGTGGTTTACAAGTGGGATCAGGCGGCCTAGGACGGTTTTACATGGGCCCGCCGTTTCAATGATGCGCGGGTGGTGACACATAGCTTTCATGCTCCATATGCCAGGTTTTCGGCAGTTGTAGAGGCCTTCGCCGTTCTTGGTTTGGGCGGAGACCGCAAGGCCTTCACCTGCTCTGTACGCTCCCCTCCGTCTTGGGGCCTTCGCTCTTTTAGTCTTTATATGCTTTCGCTTTTTCTCCTATATGTTTCATCCCTGTTATGAAACGGTCGAGCGAGGGGCGTTACTGAAAGGGAAATGTGCCCTTGGGCCATTTCTATAAATGTTTTGGTGATTAGATGCTCAACATATATTGTTTTGTGCTAAATGTCAAAGAGATGTAAATGGAAAAACAAGGTATGATTCTAGCCTTAGTAAATTGTTTTTTGTATTAACATATTCTACTAAGTGCTAGAAACCTTATCAAATCGAGAGAAATCAGACTGGAGAAGTATAGCTAAGTTCAGCCAAACCTGCACCAGCCTATGACACATCGGACTATCCTATGCTTAGGCTGGCACGCTCGGCGAACTGGCTACTCTCGGGGAAAGTTGGGGGAGCCGTGGCTATAATTCACCGGACTGTCCGGTGTGCCAGCCGCGCCCACTCCAACGGTCGACCGCACAATTAGCGGGCGACACGTGGACTTCACCAACGGTCACCAGGTGCCACCGGACTGTCCGGTGTGCCACGAGGGACGGTGGCTGCAATGGTCGGCTTCGCCAAAAAAAAAGGAATGAAATCGCGCATTGTTCACTGTCCGGTGGTGCACCGGACTGTCCGGTGCGCCCACGGACAAAAGGCAACAATGGCCTTCCAAATGGAGCTCCAACGACTCTTAGCTGCCTTGGGGCTATAAAAGAGACCCCTAGGCGCATGGAGCAAAACACCAAGCCTTCATTGAACATTCTACAACGCCTAGGCTCCACAAACACGCATTCAGTTCATTGTGTTTGAGATTTGAGCAATTTTCTGAGTTGTGGCTCTGCTGCTCTGTGTTGTGTGCTCGTTTCTTGACTTGTGTGTGTGTCCTTGCTACGATCTAGCTCTTGCGTGTGTTTCTATTCCCTCCCTTACTCTTGTGGTTTAATTGTGATCAATCTTGTAAGGTGAGAGGCTCCAACTTGTGGAGATTCCTCACAAAGGGAACACTTGATAAACGAAAGAAAAATGTGGTACTCAAGGTTGATCATCGAATCACTTAATAAGGATTGAGTGCAATCCTTGACTGAAGGAGGTCACCACAACATGGAGTAGGCATTGGCCGAACCATGGGATAAAATCACTATGTCACTTGTGCATCTTTCTTTGTGATTGTTTTCTTTCCTAGAGTTCTTAAATATTCATTTGTGCTATTGTTCCTAAGTTCAATACATATTCTAAAGGAACAATCAAGTGAAGAGTTCTCTTCTCTCTATTCACAACATCTTGGTTTTGATCTCACTAACATTTATTATAAACTAGGTTTGTGTTGTTTAGACTTGATTTTTATAGGATCACCTATTCACCCCCGCTCTAGGTGCTCTCAATTGGTATCAGAGTCGTACTCTTCATTCAGGGACTAACCGCCCGAAGAGATGGATCCTAAAGGAATGGGGATAGTGATCAATGACAAGGAGGAGACCCTCTATGTTGATGAGCTAAAAGGTGACAAGCCCACTGACTCAGGCTCAAACAACAAGAGAAAGGAGGGGAGGAAGAAGATGTGCATTAAGAAGATCATCTACTACGACAGCGATGCCTCCTCCTCTCACCAAGGGATGACGACAACGAAGACTCTTCATCGAAAAAGAAAACAATTAATCAGAACTACTCTTTTGATTATTCTCGCATCACTTATAATTCGAATGCTCATTTATTATCTATTCCACTCGGTAAACCCCCTCACTTTGATGGAGAAGACTATTCTTTCTGGAGCCATAAAATGCGTAGTCATTTATTTTCTCTCCATCCTAGTATTTGGGAAATTGTGGAAAATTCAATGCAATTTGACAGTAGTGACAATCATGTATTAATTAATGAACAAATTCATAAAAATGCCCAAGCTACTACTATTTTGCTAGCATCTCTATGCATGGATGAGTATAACAAGGTCAGTGGCTTAGACAATGCTAAACAAAGACACCCTCAAGATTTCTCATGAGGGAGACGATGTCACGATGATTACTAAAATAGAATTGGTGGAAGGTGAACTTGGGAGATTGGCCAGGAAAATGGGAGAGGAGCCAACCGAGACATACAACAGGCTCAAGACCCTGGTGAACAAGATCCAGAGTTACGGGAGCACAAGATGAACAGATCATGACGTCGTTCGACTCATGCTAAGGTCATTTACTAGCGACGTGTAGATTATTATTTTGCAGTTTGTTCTTGAAAGGGAAATGGGCATTAACCATTTCCTATAATCGATTTTGGTGGTCGACATACAACACAAACCACATGGACTAACTAGTTTGTCTAGATATCATTTATCACAGGTGCATAAGGTTCAACACAAACCAATAAAGAAATTCAGTTAGAGACTCAATAAAAAATTGGAGCAAGACTTAGAGTGTGCTAGTTTTTGGCGCACCAGACAGTGTCCGGTGTGCACCGGACACTGTTAGGTGCACCAAGCCAGCCAGGAGATGAACTAGCCACTCTCAGGTTTCTGTCAGGCGCACGCCACTATATTTCACCGGACTGTCCGGTGTGCACCAGACTGTCCGGTGAGTCAGCGGAGCAACGGCTCCCTACGCGCCAATGGTCGACTGTGCAGAGCTACAGTGATGAATAGTGTCATGGCAGAAGTCAGAGCGCATAAGTTAGAGGGCACCGGACTGTCCGGTGCAGCAAGACGACAAGACGCTCCAACGGTCAACTACTCCGAACCCTAATGAATGCGCTGACGTGGCGTGCACCGGACAGTGCACAGTGACTATCCGGTGGCGCACCAGACTATCCGGTGCGTCCATCGCCAGCAAGCTGAGCCAACGGCTAGGAAGTGGTTGGGGGCTATAAATACCACCAACCACCTCATTCACTTCCATCCAAGTGTTCTGAAGTTTACATTCAATACAAGAGCAATAGCATTCACTCCAAGACACAATTCAAAGATCAAATCCTCTCCAAGTCCAAAAATCATCTCAACCACTTAGTGACTTGTGAGAGAGAGTTTTTGTGTTCTTTTGTTGCTCTTGTCGCTTGGATTGACCTTTTCTTTTTCACTTCTTATTCTCAAGTTCTTTGTAAGCTAAGCAAGATACAACAAGTGTGTGGTGGTCCTTGCGGGGTCTTAGTGACCCGTGAGATTAAGGAAAAGGCTCACTCAGTCTAAGTGACCGATTGAGAGAGGGAAAGGGTTGAAATAGACCCGGCCTTTGTGGCCTCCTTAACGGGGACTAGGTTCTTTGGAACCG
The DNA here is from genome assembly GCA_029449295.1 of Zea luxurians. Lineage (NCBI taxonomy): Eukaryota > Viridiplantae > Streptophyta > Magnoliopsida > Poales > Poaceae > Zea > Zea luxurians. The sequence continues at coordinate 44,319,080 of JAOPSE010000005.1, read as the reverse complement.
AACCTCGGTAAAACAAATCACTGTGTCTACTCACTTAGATTCTCACTTGATTTGTTTTGCACTCTTTCCTCTCTCTAACATTTCCTTGCCAATATTATTTTGAGTTTGCTCCTATCGGTACCCTGAAACTAGGGTACCCCCTGCTACTGTATAAAGACGCAGTACCCACGCAGCTATCTCTTAGTCGCGTGGTAAAAGTGTTGTGTGTGGGACCAAGCCATGACTCGCCCCAGCCTCGGGCGACTACTCTGGGTCCGCAACAGCGCCTGACCCCACCACATGGATGGGTCTGGAGCCACCACGTGTCCAGAGAAAGTGATGTATTACAAGGCATCAACAGTGAGCCCGGACCCCCATGGGAAGCTGCCAGACCCCTGGATATACAGTCTGGACCTCCAAGATTGGTCCAAGACCCCCACGTGTGCAAACCGGACCCCTAGAATGGGATCTGGACCCCCTGTATGGGGTCCGGACCGCCCACAGTAGGGTCCTAGGGTTCTAGGACAGAACACACCCGGACCTTAATTAGGGCCCAGGCGAGGGTCCGATGCCGACACATGTCTAGACCTGGTCTGGTGGGTTCCAGACCTGTCCGCATATACTCCTGCTCCCCGATCAGGTGGAGACCCGATGCTGCCATGTGGCATACTGCGTGTGGCTTGAGTCAACAGGCGGAACCTAGCATGACGCCTCTAGGCTACGCGCGCCTTCGCATTCATTACGGATAACACGTGCGCCTGTCCATTCCGCTGACAGGCGGCATGCTCAGTCCGCGATACGTGGGGCGTACTATTATTCACCATTACGCGCATGTTTCGACTATCAATGCTGCATGGACTGCAGTCATCATGGCTCCCGCTGATTACTCATGTGTTACTAAGGCAGAGGATCCTTATGTACTGTCAACATTTACTATTCACATAATGTATTCCTACCATTATTCTCCTGGGCCCGCATGTCGGGGCTCGACATCCTTGTATGTGCCTCCCTTAAACTATAAAAAGGAAGGCACACAGCGTTACAAGGGACAGACTCTCAGACTCAGAAACACGCACAGGTTTTACACACTCAATACAACATACACACAGTGGAGGTAGGGTATTACGCTTCGGTGGCTTGAACCACTATAATCCCTCGTGTGCTCTTGTGTTCATCCCGAATCCACCTAACAGGCAAAACGCTTGGGCCCCCTCCTCATCTTAGGATTAGGGCGGGTGCATTCCACCACCCGGCCGGAGGATTTTCTCTCCAACAGCTCCCAAAACATCATCTGCATTTTTTGAGCAACTCGTGGCAAGAGAAACAATCTTCCGCCTTGAATTTAATTCTAACTCTAACCTCCGGCCTTAGTGTGTGTTTAAGTTTATAAATTTCAGGTTTCACCTATTCACCCCCCTCTAGGCGACTTTCAATTGGTATCAGAACTAATGCTTCATTAAGAGTCTAACCAACTCGAAGTGATGTCTGGAGATCACGCCAAGAGGGAGATCGTGACCGGCGAGAAGGCCACGGGCTCAGGGAGGACTCTATCAAAAGAGTCTGGCAACAAGCACAAGGAGGAATCCTCTTCCTCCAATCAAGTCACGTAGGAGGGGTGACAAGAAAAAGAAGATGAAGAAGGTGGTCTACTATGAGACTGATTCTTCAACACCGGCAACGAGTCGTCCACTACTTCTAAGCGCCATGAGCGCAAGAAGTATAGTAAGATGCCCCTACGCTATCCCCGTATTTCAAAGTGCGCTCCTCTACTTTCTATTCCCTTAGACAAACCACCATATTTTGATAGTGAATATTATTGTATGTGGAGTGATAAAATGAGGCATCATCTAACCTATCTCCACGAAAGCATATGGGGCATTGTTGAATTTGGAGCGCAGGTACCACAGGTGGGGGATGAGGACTATGACTCAGACGAGGCCGCCCAAATTAGGCACTTTAACTCCCAAGCCACCTCTATACTCCTCGCCTCCTTATGTCAAGAGGAGTATAATAAGGTGTAAGGGTTAAAGAACGCTAAAGAAATTGGGGACGTCCTCAAAACCGTGCACGAAGGGGACGAGGTGACAAAGATCACCAAGCGAGAGACGATCGAGGGCGAGCTCGGTCGATTCGTCCTAAACAAAGGAGAAGAGCCGCAAGCTATGTACAACCGGCTCAAGACAATGGTGAACCAAGTGCGCAACCTCGGAAGCACAAAATGGGATGACCATAAATTGGTCAAGGTTATTCTTAGATCCCTCGTTGTTCGTAATCCTACTCAAGTTTAATTAATACGTGGGGATCCTAGATACAAGCAGATGTCTCCCGATGAGGTAATTGGCAAGTTTGTGAGGTTTGAACTTATGATCAAAGACTCCAAACACATTATCAACTTGAAGCAAGGTGCCACCTCCACACCTGAGGTGCAACCCATTGCATTTAAGGCAACGGAAGAGAAGGAGTCTACATCAAGTAGGCTTCCAATTGACGCTTCCAAGCTTGACAACAAGGAAATGGCGCTCATCATCAAGAGCTTTCGCCAAATCCTCAAGCAAAGGAGGAGGAAGGACTACAAACCCCGTTATAAAGGGTGTGCTACCGATGTGGTAAGTCCGGTCACTTCATTGCTAAATGTCCATATTCTAGTGTAAGTGATAGGGACGAAGACAAGAAAGGAAAGAAGAAGATGGAAAAGAAGAAGTACTACAAGAAGAAGCACGATGAGGCGCACATGGTGTGGGAATGAGACTCCGACGAGAGTTCCAGCGACTCCTCCGACGAGGACGCCGCTGAAAGGGAAATAGGGTCAAACCTTTTCCTATATGAATTTTGGTGGTTGAATTGCCCAACACAAATTATTGGACTAACTAGTTTGCTCTAGATTATGAGTTCTACAGGTGCCAAAGGTTCACAACAAACCAATACAAGTCAAAAGAAAGGGTTCAAAACTAAGGAGCAAAGTATACCGAAGGCAGCCCTGGTCTGGCGCACCGGACTGTCCAGTGTGCCACCAGACAGTGTTCGGTACACTAGGGAGATCGACTCTGAACTTGCCAGCTTCAGGAATTTGGGAGGCCGCTCCGCTATAATTCACCAGACTGTCCGGTGTAACACCGGACTGTCCGGTGTGCCAGCGGAGCAATGGCTACTCCGCGCCAATGGTCGTCTGCAGAGAACATTAAATGTGCTACAGTGGCGCACTGGACAGTCTACAGGACCTGTCCGGTGCACCACCAAACTGTCCGGTGGCCCCAATTGTCAGAGCTCCAACGGTCGGAACCCAACGGCCTGGTGACGTGGCTGGCGCACCGGACAGTGTCCGGTGGCGCACCGGACTGTCCGGTGCGCCATACGACAGAAGCCCTCACCAACGACCATATTGGTGGTTGGGGCTATAAATACCCCCCCAACCACCACTCTTCAAGACATCCAAGCATTCACTACATCTCATTCAATACAAGAGCAATACACAACACTCCAAGACACAAATCAAAGCCTCCGATCGAATCAAAGTCCCCAATTCAAGTCTAGTTTTTAGGACTTGTGAGGAGATCGACTTGTGTTCTTTTGTTGCTCTTGTTGCTTGGTTGGCTTTCTTCTTTCTCTCATTCTTACTCTCAAGACCTTGTAAGCGACGCAAGAGACACCAATTGTGTGGTGGTCCTTGCGGGGTCTAAGTGACCCATGAAATCAAGGAAGGAAGCTCACTCGGTCTAAGTGACCGTTTGAGAGAGGGAAAGGGTTGAAAGAGATCCGATCTTTGTGACCACCTCAACGGGGAGTAAGTTTGCAAGAACCGAACCTCGGTAAAACAAATCACCGTGTCATCCATTCTTATTTGCTTGTGATTTGTTTTTGTCCTCTCTTTCGGACTCGTTCATATTTCTAACGCTAACCCCGGCTTATAGTTGTGCTTAAGTTTATAATTTTCAGATTCCGCCTATTCACCCCCTCTAGGCAACTTTCAATTGGTATCGGAGCCGGTGCTTCATTAGAGCCTAACCGCTTGAAGTGATGTCGAGAGAACAAGCCAAGAAGGAAATGGTGACCGGCGAGAAGCCCGCCACAAGCCACGGGAAGGCACCATCGGGAGAGTCCTGAAACAAGAAGAAGGAGGAATCACCTCCTCACAAGTCGCATCGGAGTGGTGAGAAGAAAAAGAAGATGAAGAAGGTGGTCTGAAAGCTCTCTTGTGGTTTTGGTGTTTGGATGACAACTCAATTAAAGGACTAACAAGTGTACTAAGTGTTGAACAGGTGCTTAATGTAAAGCTAACAGGGTTCAACACAAGTGAACAAGTGTGATGGTCCAAGGACTAGATGATGGATAGATAATGGGCATCACAAGTAAGATGGACATTGCATAAAGTGAGACTCGGGTGCGTAGCTCGAAGACAACTGATCAAGCCAAGGATGGAGGCAAGAAGAGCTTCGAGGTACCAAGTGCACGGGAGAAGGTCAAAGAGACTGAGGAACCCAAAGCTAAGGGTGAAGAAGAAGACTTGCAAAGTCAAGGGTGATTAAGTTGAGAAGAGCTATGGCACATCAAGGATCACTACATAAGGACGTGACTTACAACCAATGAGGAAACATCTATAGTTATGTGGTGTAAGTCATAAGGCTCAAGATTAAGCTCTAAGAAGGAGAACAAAGTCACTAGAAGGAGAACAAATGTCAAAATCAGAACTGGAAGCAGCCTAAAAGAGCTAAGTGCACTCTGACCTTTAGTTTGGATTGTTCCTATGTTTGGAGATATTCTATGTGACCTTTGCAGGATGTTGGAGCTTAGAAATGTTAGTATAGTCAAGTTAAGTTGACTTAATGATTTATGAGTCCAACATCAGTCTTAAGCATGTCAAATACTAGAGAGGTGAAAATCCAAGAGAAGGTATGTTTCTAGACTTAGTACATTGTTTTTTGTGTACTAACGTATTTTTCTAAATGTTCGAAACAGAGAAAAGAAGAAAAGAAAAGAGATGAAAAAGGCTTGGCTGTGTACAGCCAAGACTCAGCTTAGTCTGGCACACCGGACTGTCCGGTGGTGCACCGAACAGTGTCCGGTGCGCCAGGCCGAACTCTGGTGAACAGGCCGCTCTCGGGAGAAGTCTGGCGACGTTCGGCTATAATTCACCGGACTGTCCGGTGAGCCAACGGTCGGCTGGACCAACGGTCGGCCGCGCAATCCGTGCGTGATGCGTGGCCGAGCCAACGGTCAGATGGAGGCACCGGACTGTCCGGTGTGCACTGGACAGTGTCCGGTGCGCCAACGGCTCTAAGACTGCAACGGTCAACTGCGCCAATTTTGGAAGGAAATCAGGCACCGGACAGTGTCTGGTGGTGCACCGGACTGTCCGGTGCGCCACACGACAGAAGGCAAGATTTGCCTTCCTGGATTGCTTCCAATGGCTCCTAGGCCTCTTATGCCTATAAAAGGGACCTCTAGGCGCCTCAATCAAAAAGAGAAGCGCAGCCAACAAGTGTAGACATCACTCGGATCAATTCTCACTCTCCCTCTTGTGTGTATCTCTCTAGTTTGTGTAGAAGGCAAAGTTATAAGCCTTTAGAGAGTGGAGAAGAGTTGCTAAGAGCTAGGGCAAGGTCTTGAGCAAATCGTTACTCTGCGGAGTGCTGCCAAGAAGATTGTAAGCAGCCACGGTTTCGTTGTAACCAACTCAACATAGTGGAAGGCTCTACCTGTCTGACCGACAGATCTGAGCAAACGGAGGAAGGAGTTGAAATAGACTCCAAGCCCAGGTGTGGCTAACTCCAACGAGGACTAGGCAAGCATTTCAGGCTTGACCGAACCTCGGGATAAATTCCTGTGTCCACATGCTCTGCTTTGTGTTGTGTGCTGATTCTGTCTTATTTAGTTCTTACATCTGCACTTCACTGCTTACTTGTGGTACTAGCTTTCTTTGAAGTGCAGGATATTCTTAAGACAGGAATTTCAAATCCGCTGCAACCTACTTGAAGGGTTCTTCACTCCACTGCGATCCTGTCTTCGAGTAGAGTAAGATTTAAGTTTTGAAGTGATAATTTTTATTCGCCTATTCACCCCCCTAGGCGACATCCAGATCCTGTTCCCGGGCAAAAGGAACTTTCAATTGGTATCAGAGCTAGGCCTCTCCAGTGTGGGCTTAGCCGTCCGGAGATGACGATGTCGTCACAAGAGGTAACTGTAGAACTTCTTTTAGGCGATGGTTCTAATTACAAATCTTGGTCTGTCTCTATTTATAATGCTTTCATGCATGTTGATTCTGATTTGAGACAGATCTTTAGTAGAAGTATTTTTCCCTCTGATATTAGTAAAAATCCTTCTAATGCTGAACTAAGATGTTTATCTCTCAATCACCGTGCTTGCAACATCTTAGTTGACTCTCTTTCTAGAAGTGCTTATTTTGCCATCATGAGTAGTGATAGTGATTTATTTGTTGATGCTCATGATTTATGGAATAGAATTAAAGGAAAATAATCTGTGGCAAATTGTGATGCTCCTACTCCCTATATTACTTGTGATACTAATCCTTCAAAAGGAGAATAAAAGTGTTGGGCACCAAACGATGAATCCACCTCGTCGACAGGTTTGTTCTCCACTAGTAATAAATGTTTTATTGCTAACAATGACGATGGAGACGAAAGCCATGATGAGGAGGAATATGAGGATGATAGCGAGGATGAATCTTCATCACCACAAGGTACATTTTCTTATATTGCTTCCACTGACATTAATGACAGGGAAAATGAGACCGATGATGTGGAAGAAGAGGAGATTCGCCGTTTCTACATCCATCTCAACAAAGAGGACAAAGCACTCTTGGTTAAGCTATTGAGAAGGAACAAGGAACAAGGCGAGACACTTCTCAGGCTAGAGGAGTCCCTCATCAAAACCAACAACAGTCTGGAGAAGATGACCAAAGAACATGAGGAGCTAAAGTGCTCTCATGATGATTTGGTCCAACGGTATGAATCTGTTTTAATTGAGCAAAGAAATAATCATGATGCATTATCTAATGTTGCTCAACTTAAAACTGAAAATTTCATGCTTAGGAGTCAAGTAGAAATAATAAATTTAGAAAAACTTGTTCTAGGTGAAAAGTATGATAGGCTATCATATTCTCATAGTAAACTAGTTGATGACCATATCATGCTTAATGTTGCTCATGAGGTTGTAATTACAAACTTAAATTCATGTGAACCTCATTCTTGCACAAGTACACATATAGATAATATATCGTCATGTGCTAACCCATGTCGCTCAAAAGGAAGCGAATGTTTGAATGAGCAACAAGTTGTAGGGTCAAAAAGAAAATTGCTTGGGAACAAGAAACAAAGACAATTAAGGAGAAGACGCCTTGCTCAACTTCCTCAAGATATCTGCAAAAACGTGGTGAAGAAGCTTGAGGAAGGAGAAACCGCAGCAAGGGTCAAACTCCTTGGAAAAGATGTTCCTAAAGCAATAAGTGAAGCAATCAACATGATACAGGAAAAAGGTAATGATTCAATTAATCATGTTATTGGCACTAATAATTTCTCTATGTCATCTAAAAGTAACAAGAGAAGAGGAAAACGGAGATGCTTCAAGTGCAAGGCATTAGGCCACCTCATCGCATCTTGTCCGTACAAAGACAAGGACGAAGGGATAAGGAGATGTTTTGGATGCAACAACAAGGACCACATGATCACTTCATGTCCGGTCATGAAGAATCAAAGATGTGCATTTTCCAAGATGACTCTCACCAAGGAAAATGACAAACAGCAAGCGTCATGTCAGGTTGAGCGACGTTTCTCCTACAAGTGTGGTGAGTAGGGTCATCTATCCAAGGTATGTAATAAAGGTAAGGTTCCTAAGCAAGTGAATTTGTCTCAATCTCATTCGCTTAGGAGACCCAAATCATACACTTGTGCTAGATCTATAACGAGATCACCTAGAACTAGCACAAAGACTATTTGGGTACCAAAGGCACTTTTAGTTGAACGTCATGGACCCATCCCGAGGTGGGTACCAAATTGTGCTAACTAGACCATGCAGGTGCCTTGAGATGGACTGGAGACCATGGGAGAGCTTAAGACGTCAACTCAAACTCTATGCTTAAGCTGTTAATTGTTTTGGTGTTTATTCATTGACCCAAGGTTGAATTATTGTGAGACACTAATCCCATGTTCATCTCAAGTGAAATAAGTTGTAGAGGTCCTTAATCATCATTGGTGAATCAAGCAAAGGACCTTGATTGCGCATCTGGCTCTCCAAAGGACGGTACCTGTGCTTCTTAAGTGCATTATCAGTATTACTCTTAAAAGTTGATTGTCGTGCTTGGAGTAGTTACGCTTTTAAGATTACTCGTGTTGAACCTCGTTAATAATTGATTCATGATTTCAAATATGACATTCATGTTTGCTTAATCATGATTGGGTGCTCTATAAGTCATATCTTTTGAATCATTCATTGGGTAGCTTATCATTTGAGATATTTACCATGATTAATCCTTTATGTGTTCATGGATAAACCTGTATCTTTCTGTAAATCATGCTATACGTGTGTAATGAGTAACCTATGTGTGCAAGCATGACATCTTCTTTAGTCCATGTTCACATGATTACCCTATTTTGGCACACTACAGGAAACTGGTTAAAGAACGTGGGTGAAAAACCGTCGAACTTAATGTAATAAGCCGTCGAACTTACCGTAAAAACATGGGTTTACCGACGAATATAGCCGACGACAATTTTTGGACGAACTTAGAGAAGTAAGTTCGACGGCCCCGTCGAACTTAAGGTTAAGAACGTGGGTACCGTCGAACTTAAGGTTAAGAACGTGGGTACCGTCGAACTTAAGATTAAGAACGTGCGTTTTTAAGTGAACTTAAGATTAAGAACATGCGTTTTTAAGTTCGACGGGGGCCGTCGAATTTTTCCCCATAAGTTCGACGGCACCCACGTTCTTAACCTTAAGTTCAACACGGCACCCACGTTCTTAACCTTAAGTTCAACGGGCCACGTGACCGTCGAACTTATGTGTCCTGCGGACGTCTACGCGGACTGCACAATAAGGTAGACGTCCGCACAATAAGTTCGACGGTACCCACGTTCTTAACCTTAAGAACGTGGGTACCCACGTTCTTAACCCTGCGTGGGTCTGCGAGGACTGCACAATAAGTTCGACGGTACCCACGTTCACGTTCTTAACCCTTTTCCAGAAAAAATAAAAAATACAAAAATGAAAAATTAGACACACATAATATCACATGCAACACAATATATCACATACATTACAGATTTCAAACACATTGATATATGTTCATATCACAAATTCACACAAGTCCAAATATATAAGTTCGCAAATTCACATAAGTCCAAATACATAAGTTCACAAATTCACACAAGTTCACATCCATAGTTCACAAGTTCAAACATTAGCTCCATCGCTCTCGATCAGGACATCGGATTGTTGTTCGTAGCTCTACCACTAGAATTGAGACATCTGTCCGCAAAGTCAACGTGATGGGGAGGAGTCACTTGATGAGAGCCGGAATCCTACAAAATAAACCAAAATTCTCATAAATATACAACTGGCATTAAATCACATGTACACAAAGATATAGGAAAGTATGATAAACACAAAATGTGGCTTCCAAGAAGATCACAAAATGCTGGCATTAAATCACATGTACACGAAGATATAGGAAAGCATGATAAACACAAAATGTGGCTTTCAAGAAGATCACAAAATGACATGTACACCAAGATATAGGAAAGCATGATAAACATCTATCCTAGCCTAAAGTGTTGGCATCACAAGAAACAAGCAGCAGTGTAGTCCAAAAAAAGAAGGCCAATTTGCAGCCAATGGATTTGTGTGAGCGCTCTTCTAATGGTTGTTTTTAATAATAGTTCCTATTGAGATCATTGCATCATTTAGGAGAATGAAGAAACTCGTTCAAGACCCTAAACTGACTAAACAGGGCTGCAATTACCTACACCTCACATGTTGGACAATTCATCATAGGTTACTGTGAATGTAAAAAATGGACGCATTTGATTCATAAGCTTCCAAATATAACAGTGAAAGATAAGATCGAGCTGAACATAACATAGGCAAACATTTAAACCTCAGAAAGTGCCCATAGAACTCATTTGAATGTAGGACTCCAAGTAGGTTCTCCCTGGCAAGCAGGAACTTGGAGTTGTCTACACCTCACAATTAGGCAAATCATCATCGAAAGCAAGAAATTTATAAGCACATTGCTCCATCTATGTTCTACCAACAAATAAATATTGACATTTTCATTCAACAATAGCCACCAGAAAAAACACATGCATTGCTCAAAGTAATGTTCAGAAAGCTCAGTTAAAGCCCATATATATCATTTCAATGTAGGACCCCAAGTAGGTTCTCCCTGAAACACAGGGACATGGAGTGATCTACATCTAATTCAAAGGGCGATTCATCATTGCTTAGTAAAATAATTTCAAATCAATATAATAAACAAAAGTCAGATGCCAATACAATGGAAGGAATGGAAAGATGCTGCAAACATTAAACAAGCTGAGAACATGCTGCTTGCACCTTTGATTCCATGTTCTGAACTTTATTAGAACATTGCAAGTCAGCCTCCAGAAAAGCATTCCTTTTGTAGTCCTGCATTCATGTGCTTCACCGTTAGCCTACTCACTCATATATTGTAATTTACTTCAGTAATTGTCATGCATTAATCAATGATCTATGTGAAAATAAAATAATAAGAAGGCATGCTGACTCAAAAGCAGCTGATGAGTAATGATAAGATCACCTCAAAGGCCTTTTTGAGAGAACTGTTTCCAGGTATGCGTAGCATTAAGCAAGGCTACCTTTAACCAATATCCTTCATAAATTCTTCACTTATTAACAAATCTTGCTATAGTTAATCATCAGCTAAACTACTACTTATCATCAATATTTGTTGCTAGAAATGAAGTGCTATATTTCAGTTTAGTTGTGTGCACTAATGAATTCAGTGGAAGCGTGGTACCCAATATTTAGAGTAGACGTCGAATCTGGAACCGTTGGTCGTGACAGTGATGAGGAGCTTGTTCATGCTCCGTTTTGCTGCTCCCGAGGGTGTGCGTTCACTAAAGCATTGTTTTTCTCCTTATCTGCCTCCATGAGCTGCTTTCAAAAAATACAATTAGCACCAGGGTCTGACCTCCAGACCAACATTGTCACTATGCCATAAACGACAAAGGAAGCTTTACCTTTTGCAGGGCACCATTTTGATCTATAAGTGCTTTCTCCTGCACACAGGAAGACGATTGATTGTAAAGGTGCACCACAAATCTTATCAGTAATCAACATTTCATGATTTTTACTGGTTTGTTGCTAGACGAGATATAGTTACCACAACTAGTCTGCTCAAACACTTCGACATGAGTGCTTTCTTTCTCATTATCCTTTTCACTATTTCATGGTAAAATGCCACTCATAGTGAGCCATTTCCATGTTTAGTGCGTCCACATTCACCAGAGATCAGTTTCACGGTCTTGTTTAGTTGCTTTGCGATTTTGTTTGGTCCCACTTAAATTTTTGTCCTGCTTTCGCCACTGACAAAGGCTTTGTTGTTGCTGCATGATGAATAGTGGCAGCAGATTGCGATTGTTAAACTACAGTGAAAATACATTAATCTCAATGAAACATGTGTATAATTATGCCATAACGAGACTGAAACGTTTTTGCTCTCATTCCCCCAAATTCTGGGTGTCCTCGCAACAATAATTTTCACTAGTGAGTAGTGACTCATGTAACATATGCAGAATGCGAAGTCCAAGGGAACCTATATTGTAGCTGACCTTTTTCTGAAGCTCAGAAATTGAATTGAACATGAGCTGATTCTGTGCCAAAAAAATAAATAAAGCTATAATATAATAATAGACTAAGACGTTAGTAAATAACCAAAATAGTTGTGCACCGAACAACAAATTTGACCCCAACTAATTCACCTTTCTTGATCTAATATGCTTCAAAGAACTGTCCAATTGTTGCTCCAGTTGCTGAAGTTCTTTTATGGTCAGTGAATCCAATTGTTCCCCTAACAGTTGCCTTCCATTGGGACCAGGCAGGTAATAAAATAAAAAAGTTATCAGTAAACATTATCATAACCAGAATAAGAGTCCTCTTGAGCAAGTCGGTGGTACCATTATTAATAGCATCAAGAAACGATTGTCACTGTGTGGTCAGCGAACTGACGTCAACGACAGGGGAGGGGAGACGACGCAGACATTTATCAGTTTCTTGTAGTGGAGATCCCATATGAGCATTATACATCTGCAAATACAATAAGCTTGAGTTTTATTTTAAACTAATGTATATATAGAGTTTATACTAAACAACTGGAAAACATATTTTAAATAGGAGAACCACTTTTCTCGGAAAATCGGCTCCCATAGAGAATCCAGAGCCGTAGGAACTCTAGAAAATAAGCCCACAAGTTAACTTCCTCCAATCATAGATCCTTTGTATTTTCCAGATAAGTTTTAAACTAGCCCTCCTCTTTAGTTTTGAATAGAAGGGTAATAGTTAAAAGTTCCCAGATATATCTGACTATGGCAATAGAATAAACCTTGTTGGTATACCGATCAAGTGAAGCTCCTTGAGTTTGACATCATGTCGGTTAAAGTAGTGGAGGGCATCATGGGGGATGGGGGATTTGGCCCCTACCATTAATAATTTAAACACAATGCAGAAACCATGGTACTGCTGGAATTATAGTTTAACTGCCTTTATCCAAATCAATTACAATGTGCATCGGACAGTTGAAAAAAGAGAGATAAAGAACTCATGTTTGCTTTAAAAACTTAGACCTGGCGAATCAAACTAAGCACACAAAACAACAGAATTTTGGTGCCTTCTGCAGAGGTCTATCAATATTAAAAAATAAAGATGGAGACTGATATAGTTCTCTAGATACTGTCTACCTAATAATCCTGAAGATGTTCATTAAATTGGTACTTCTTGCAACCTGAAGGTAATAAAGTGTGACATCTTACAGCAGGAGCGATTCTTGTGCTTGTTAGAGGGAAAAATAAATTCTGTATTGTTGTATTCTAAGTGACTGATATGGAATATAATTGAGTATTGAGTCCACACTCTTGTTATTAAAATAAAAAACATATGGATATATCATGAGTACTTTTCTATGGGGAATATAGTTGAGCAATCTTTTTCCAGGAATATAATGAGTGTTTGCGTAGAAGTATATACGATGAAGTCAAAATCCTATGAAGCTCTTATTAAACATATAGAGAAGTGGCATGATGATCCATACATTATAAAAAGAAAATGGCGAGGCCTACATTATTGGTGGCACTTGTGACAACAAAACAACCATAGAATAATATACTTGCAGTAAGAACATACAGGCATGCTCCCCTAGATTCAATACTGGGAGATTCATTAGTAAACTCTCGCTAGAAAAGTTTGTTTATGATTGTTTTTTTAGATTGCTTTCTCGTAGACCTTTTGCTTCCATAAGGTTTAACAAAACAGGAAGCTAAACTGAATTTAGTTCATACACCATACAATGAGATAGCAACAATCCAGATTATACCAATTAGACAAATAACAATCCAGATTATACCAATTATAACAATCCAGAATACTGGTAGCTGAATGTCAGTAACATATCCACGAACGGAGTAGTTCCCCAAGGCAGACACACGCACACGCAGCTCGTCAAATTTGTTCGGATCTCGATCGATCGGGAAATGCGGCATGAAGCAGGAGACGAGCGAGAGGAGGGGAGAGATCGATGCAAGTGAAGTGAAATGAAATGAATGGAGCCAGAGAGGAGAGGTTTCTACGTGGTAGCTAAACCGAATCCTTAGCGAACGAAAGAAAGGAATGGAATCGGAGTCGGAGGTGAGGGGAAGTAATCTCACCTGAAGTAAAGCAAGCTCCGGAGCCTGGAGCCTGAAGGGGACCGATCGATTTGGCCAGCAAGGGGAGGGGAGCGCGCGTGCAGTGCTCCTCCTCTCCTAGTCTCCTGCCTGCTTGCCTACTGGGCTTATCCGCCTGCCGGTGCCGAAGCAGCACGTAGCTGGGCCGGAGTGGAATGGGAGCGGACAGCGGAGTACTCGAGCTGGCGCGCGGGGGGCATGCGGGGTGGCGGCGGGCGCGCGGCTGGCAGGTAGCGGTGGGCGCGCGCGGTAGACAGAGGGAAAGAAGAGAGATACACGGGGTTAGGGATTTAGGTTTTGGGTTAAGTTCGACGGTGTCCACGTGGCCCACGAATTTAACTTAAGAACGTGGGTACCCATGTTCCTAATACGATAAGTTCAACGGTTTTAGTACGGGCCCACGAATTTAATTTTAGAACGTGGGTACCCACGTTCTTAAATTAACACACGAACATAACTCAATTAAGAACGTCGGTACCCATGTTCTTAAATTAACCCACGAACATTTATTAGTTTCTTGTAGTGGCACTATGTGTTATGCCTCTAATTCATCCTCTCGAGCTATGAAGTGCATAAATAATAGGGAACTTTCAATTGGTTTGTGGTAATAACTGGTGCTCTCATGGCCATACTGGTAAAAGGCAAAGTTATGGAAAATGGAACTATGCAATTTCATTAAATATCTTGAAGTTCCATTGATTGTGATCATAGCTATGTTCTTGCATTTCATTGGTAGTATCGTGGCTTAGGTGACTTATGCCTTAAAATGTTGTTTCTCTTGGTGTACCTAAGAAAATTTTTCTTAATCTTGATGTGATTAGACATTATGCTTTATTTGCATGATCTTGTCGTGTTCAATTGGCATATATGGTGAAATGATTATCATGTATGAAGCATGCCTAGGTTGCTTGTAAAATGTCATACTCCGTGAGGCATGCATTATTGTATTAAGTCAACCTTTCATTTGGTATTCAATTGGTATATCTTTGTGATCAAATTGATAGAGTATGCCTTGACCAAGAGATGTTGTGATCCCCTCTAGTTCTGAGAAAGCTAGAATGTGCATAGTGCAAGTTATTCAAATACTTGATGCACAAGTTTAGGGGGAGCACACATAACTTCTGTCTTTTGAGACTAATTGTTTCTTGAGTGATCTTGTATAGTCTCAAGGTGGAAAAGAGAAGATGAGCAAGAAATGGAGCAATCAGGACTTGGGTACCTCTATAAGTCAAGAAATTGGTATCTTAAGTCGTGAGTAATTGCATATTTTTAGATTGCTCATGCTCTATAATATTTGGTGATACTAGATGCTTACCCTTAAATATCATGGAGCTATGATAATAAATGACCTTTCAATTGGTAGCCGTGATAGTTTGCTTCAATTGACATCTTTTGATAATCACTAGAATAGAAGCTTCATCTTGTGCCACAATACTATAACTTGCTCTAAGCTTGGTGTCTTAGCAACAAGAAAAGGTTAGGATAAAGGATCAGGCACAAATGTGGAGAAGCTCCCGAGAGATTAATACTTTCAAGATGGGAAGTACATCACAACATGGTAAAGGTACAAAAGGAAGTATTGATGTCTTGCGTAAATGTATCTTAATATCTCTGGTACATATGTTTAATGAATAAGGGGGAGTTTTGATAGTGTGTTTTTCCTCCTTAACACCCTGCTGCCCCTTGACATCATCCTATGTTCTTGCTTGAGTATGGTTTTTGGTGTTTGATGTCATAGGGGGAGAATTTGTGCATTAAAGCTTATCCTAAGGGGTGATGTGTTAATTTGAACATTGTTAGTGTGTTATTGTGTTCATTCTGAAATAGATAGTCATGTGGATAATGGTGCATGTGGTTAATGGTTTAATGGTGCTTTAAGATTGTTTTAAATTGGTATCTTAATGGTGAATAGTGGTAGGTTGATATTCCTGTGATATATCCACTCAATTGAATGGTGTTTAACTCTGATTCTGTGCATTTGTGTGTTATACGCATCATGGTTTGATCCTTGACACAATGCATCCCACAGGTGCTAAGGTGTAGCAATGCTTCGATTTAGCCTAAGTATGTGCAATTTGGCATTTAAAGCCAAAGCTAAGATTTTAACGTAAGCACATATTTAGGGGGAGCATTCTATAATCTTAGAACTCAAAATTTGTGCTTTAAATTTCACTCTTATGTAAGCTTTAATTGTGTTGCCATCAATCACCAAAAAGGGGGAGATTGAAAGCTCTCTTGTGGTTTTGGTGTTTGGATGACAACTCAATTAAAGGACTAACAAGTGTACTAAGTGTTGAACAGGTGCTTAATGTAAAGCTAACAGGGTTCAACACAAGTGAACAAGTGTGATGGTCCAAGGACTAGATAATGGATAGATAATGGGCATCACAAGTAAGATGGACATTGCATAAAGTGAGACTCGGGTGCGTAGCTCGGAGACAACTGATCAAGCCAAGGATGGAGGCAAGAAGAGCTTCGAGGTACCAAGTGCACGGGAGAAGGTCAAAGAGACTGAGGAACCCAAATCCAAGGGTGAAGAAGAAGACTTGCAAAGTCAAGGGTGATTAAGTTGAGAAGAGCTATGGCACATCAAGGATCACTACATAAGGACGTGACTTACAAGTTACAACCAATGAGGAAACATCTATAGTTATGTGGTGTAAGTCATAAGGCTCAAGATCAAGCTCTAAGAAGGAGAACAAAGTCACTAGAAGGAGAACAAAGTCACTAGAAGGAGAACAAATGTCAAAATCAGAACTGGAAGCAGCCTAAAAGAGCTAAGTGCACTCTGACCTTTAGTTTGGGTTGTTCCTATGTTTGGAGATATTCTATGTGACCTTTGCAGGACGTTGGAGCTCAGAAATGTTAGTATAGATCAAGTTAAGCTGACTTGATGATTTATGAGTCCAACATCAGTCTTAAGCATGTCAAATACTAGAGAGGTGAAAATCCAAGAGAAGATATGTTTCTAGACTTAGTACATTGTTTTTTGTGTACTAACGTATTTGTCTAAATGTTCGAAACAGAGAAAAGAAGAAAAGAAAAGAGATGAAAAAGGCTTGGCTGTGTACAGCCAAGACTCAGCTCAGTCTGGCACACCGGACTGTCCGGTGGTGCACCGGACAGTGTCCGGTGCGCCAGGCCGAACTCTGGTGAACAGGCCGCTCTCGGGAGAAGTCTGGCGACGTACGGTTATAATTCACCGGACTGTCCGGTGGTGCACCGGACTGTCCGGTGAGCCAACGGTCGGCTGGGCCAACGGTCGGCCGCGCAATCTGCGCGTGACGTGTGGCCGAGCCAACGGTCAGATGGAGGCACCGGATAGTGTCCAGTGCGCCAACGGCTCCAAGACTGCAACGGTCAACTGCGCCAGTTTTGGAAGGAAATCGGGCACCGGACAGTGTCCGGTGGTGCACCGGACTGTCCGGTGCGCCACACGATAGAAGGCAAGATTTGCCTTCCTGGATTGCTTCCTACGGCTCCTAGGCCTCTTGTGCCTATAAAAGGGACCTCTAGGTGCCTCAATCAAAAAGAAAAGCGCAGCCAACAATTGTAGACATCACTCGGATCAATTCTCACTCTCCCTCTTGTGTGTATCTCTCTAGTTTGTGTAGAAGGCAAAGTTATAAGCCTTTAGAGAGTGGAGAAGAGCTGCTAAGAGCTAGAGCAAGGTCTTGAGCAAATTGTTACTCTGCTGAGTGCTGCCAAGAAGATTGTAAGCAGCCGTGGTTTCGTTGTAACCAACTCAAGATAGTGGAAGGCTCTACCTGTCTGACCGACAGATCTGAGCAAACAGAGGAAGGAGTTGAAATAGACTCCAAGCCCAGGTGTGGCTAACTCCAACAAGGACTAGACAAGCATTTTAGGCTTGGCCGAACCTCGGGATAAATTCCTGTGTCCACGTGCTCTGCTCTGTGTTGTGTGCTGATTCTGTCTTATTCAGTTCTTACATCTGCACTTCACTGCTTACTTGTGGTACTAGCTTTCTTTGAAGTGCAGGATATTCTTAAGACAGGAATTTCAAATCCGCTACAACCTACTCGAAGGGTTCTTCACTCCACTGCGATCCTATCTTCGAGTAGAGTAAGATTTAAGTTTTTGAAGTGATAATTTTTATTCGCCTATTCACCCCCCCTCTAGGCGACATCCAGATCCTGTTCCCGGGCAAAGGGAACTTTCATGGTCTACTACGAGACCGACTCTTCATCGCCATCCACCTCCGACTCCGACGCGCCGTCCGTAACTTCTAAGCGCCATGAGTGCAAGAAGTTTAGTAAGATTCCCCTACACTACCCTCGCATTTCTAAACGTACTCCATTACTTTCTATTCCATTAGGCAAACCACCGGTTTTTGACGGTGAAGATTATAACATGTGGAGTGATAAAATGAGACATCACCTAACCTCACTCCACACTAGTATTTGGGACATTGTTGAGTTTGGTGTACAGGTACTGTTGGGGGCTTGTTCTCAAATGCTAAGAATTAAGAACAAGGCAACATAGAAAATGTTAGGTGTTAAGGTCCTTCGTCCTCCAAAACATTATATCCCCTCAGGATATAAAGAATTTCGGACGAAGGTTACGAAGGACGTACCTTCGTAAACATAATATCAAGGAACGAAGCATTCATATCATATAAATCATGAAACATGAAATAAATATTCAAATATGATCATGGAATTATCTCCATCTTTATTATCATGAATGAATGAATATAAATTACTTCAAGTTACAAATGTACCTTCGGTCCTGAGAAGAGCAAAGAAACAAGTGTGATGCGAAAGAAAATGGCAGGTTCGCGTGAACAGTACAGAGGTACTGTTCATCTATTTATAGGCACAGGTCGCAGCCTGTGACAAATTACAATTATGCCCCTTACAAAAGTTTACAACATTGACTCAGACCTCTATGGATAAAAAGGTCATTCTATCTCTATGTCGGTTTGTAACGCCGAAGCTCCATGAAAAGGAACCTTCGGCCATCTCTTGGAGACGACTTCAGCCGAAGCTGCTTCTTCGTGTAAGACCTTCGGCGCACCAAAGCACGGCCCCAACAGTAGCCCCTTTCGCGGTGCTAGATCGTTTTTCGTAACGAGCTTGACCCGTGAAAAAAGCCTCTTCAGCTTCGGGAAGCCGAAGGTCCAAAAAACACCTTCCCTGAGCTCGTTGCGGAGAAACGATCCGGCTTCCGAGCGCGTGCCAGGCCCACCTTGCAGAGTTACTGTTTGATCTTTGCGGTCCACTGCACAGCGAGTACGAGTGACTGCCCGCTTGGTGTAAAAAATCCTGCCGCTTTGCCTTCTTACCTGCAGCACTATATAAACAGACGGGTAGGTGTGAAGTTACCACAGCATTCATTGCTATTTGCACTGTTTTGCTGCCAAAATTTTTAACTATAGCCGAAGCTTGATTCCCAGAATCGAACGAAGGTCCATCTCGACGTCTGCTTCATCAGAAAGAAGAGCTTCGGGAGAAAAGAAAAAAGAAAAAAGTATCTGACTTCCCCAAACTCAGAATCAAATGGCGAGAGTGCGATCTACTGCCAAAGTTGTTCGTGAGGGAGACGAAGCCGAAGGTTCGAACACTGTGCCCATCTCCGAAGCGATGCAGCGTTCCGGTCTAGTGACTGCGGAAGAAATGCCTGCTGCTGAAGCAAACCCGACAACTGCCGAAGGAGAAGAAGAAAACATTGAAGGGACTGACCCCGAAGATGACTACCGCATTTCCATGCCCAGCAAGCCCAGTCACCTGGATTTTGGGAAATCAACTGTTTCAAAGGCTGATCTTTCGAAGATGGTGAAAGCAGGTTATTTCAATGAAAATCAGAAGAAGCTACTCCGTTTCGGAGGAGAAGAAACTACCCCGAAGCCAGAGAAGGACGAGATTGTCATCTTCAAGAGTTTTTTAAAGGCTGGGCTGAGATTCCCTCTTCACGAGATTATTGCGGAGATACTGAAGAGGTTTGGTATCTACCTTCACCAGTTAACTCCTAACGCTATCGTTAGGCTAAGCGTTTATATTTGGGCCCTCCGAAGCCAAGCAGTGGAGCCATTTGCCGACAGTTTCTGCCGAGTTCATGAATTACATTATCAAACAAAGGCCAGAAAAGATGGGCTACATGAAAACTTCGGTTGCTACAATTTTGCCTACCGAAAAACCGCAAAGTTTCCTGTGATCAGCTACCAAAGCAAATGGCCAGCAGGCTGGAAATCAGAATGGTTCTATGTCAAGGTTGAAGACGACAAAGAGAAGCTTGTGCAAAGTCCACTCGAGCTGATCTTCGGAGAAACCCGACCCCACTGCAACATGACACCAGAGGGTCAAACACAACAAGCAATGGATGAATTCGGAATTATTGCAGAACATATCAGTACCAGAGATCTGGTCCAAGAATTCTTGGCATTCAGAGTCTTCCCTACTCTGAAAGAATGGGAAATGCCAAAGTTAAAGGGGGAGAAGAAGGAGGGGGATCTTGTCCGGCTGCCCTATTACTTCAAATTCAAGACATACTTTAAGAAGCCCTGCCAAGAGTGGCTGGACACAGTCGAGGTGATGTGCAATGAAATCCTGGGGAATTATTCCAAAAAAGAGGATCAACTAATGACAGCGGCCTTCGGCGCCCGACCGAAGCGAAGGCTGAACCGAGTGCTTGATGCCCTGGGCTTCGAGTACCCTGACTATGAGCAGTTGAACAAGGGTGCCGAGGGCCACAAAAGAAAAAGAGTGGCCGAAACTCTGAACAAGGATGAAGAAAGACCAGCAAAAGAGAAGAAAATTCCCAAGAAAAGAAAAATATCAACTCCGAAGCGAAAAATATCCGAAGAAGAGGGGACCCCCACACCACCTTCTACCAGCGACGTGGAGGAAATTTTAAAGGTAATGACTGAACCCATGCCCACGAAGCTAAGTCCATTAGGGCTCCAACTGACGAAGCTTTTTCGAAAGGTGGACGAGCCGGATCAAACGAAGATAACCAAACCCAAGCGGCAAAGAATTATTGCAGTAACTGAAGTTATCGACAAGACGCCGCCTAGGGCGTCAATTCAGAAAACACCAGCTGTCGAAGGCACCACAAACGTCGAAGTCGCACCTTCGGAGGTCGCGGCTACCGAAGCCGCTACAGCCGAAGATGTAAACTTGGAAACTACCATTGAGGATATTGACAAAATTTTGCAGGACATGGCTGCAGAAGAGGCTGGCACTGCTGCTGAAAAAACCATGGCCACAGTGCCTGGGAAGGGGAAAGAAATAGCCGAGAACACTTCAGACGACGAAGCCTACACATTCCAAAATTTAATTGGGCAAAAACTGTCGAAGGCCGAAACGGAAGAACTTAAGGACTATGCCAAATCTTGCGGCTACAAGCCAGGAGCTCTCCTATTTGGAGGCATTGATGACAAAAAATTGGGCTGCATTCGAGACCAAACTGGAGCTAAGGTAATCGGTACTCTATCAAAGAGTATCGGTTTTCCGAAGCTAGAAACAGATATCAGCCGCTACCGACGACAACATATCGTCGGCAGCTTATTTTACTCCAATTTCAAGGTAAACAACTTTTCTCTGACGTCTGTTGTTTTTAATAATGGAAATATTCCTTAACAAAGGTTGTTTATTTGCAGAGCATGCTTCTGAGCAAAGCTCTGAGGATGCAACAAGACTTGGAGGACAAAAAACACGAAGCTATAATCGAAAATTTAGAGAGCAAGATAAAAGAACAATCAGCTATCATTGAAAGGAAAGACTTCGAGCTCCAATCAACCGAAGGCTTGTTGGCAGAGACTGAGGCTAAGATATCAGAATTGAATTCGAAGCTTATCAGTCAATCAAAACAATTCGATCAGGAGAAGCTAGAACTTAATTCGAAACATGAAGCCGAAGTCCAAGCCAGCTCAGAGTTGAAGAAATCGTTAACAAGCCTTCAAGACAAATGCTTGAAATTTAGCAATAATTGTATTGAACGATTAAAAAAGATATTTTACTCTGTTGGAGCCAGCAGCGGGAAGTTTAACCCCTCAGCGGAAAATTTACCACAGGCCTTCGATCATATTGAAGCTGAAATCGAAGAACTTGACGAAGTTATAGCCGGGCACGGCGACTTCTGTGCCTGGGTAGCTTCTCGGGGTACCGCTGCTGCATTCCTGAAGGCCGGCTGCGAGCATGGAAAAATTGTCAACAGGCCCAACTTCACCCTGTCTCCATCAATCCTGGATGATATACCTGACCTCGCCCGAAGCATCTCAAATAGATTTATAAAAATGATATGGACAAAAGGCGGGCGGGAGAAGGCTGGAGACGAAGCTCGAAGTCATCTTGAACCAGTAAGAAATGAAACTTCGTACTTACTTTCTCCTTTGCACTTGATTTTTACTCACGATACCTTGATTTATGTAGGATGACGAAGCTGAAGGTGATACTTAAAGTATATGCCGCCGAAGGTGTCGCCGAAGCTGAAGCTTAATGAAAATCAGTAGAAGTATACTATAGGAAAAACTTAGGATACTTTTGCAACAACTTTTGTAAATACAATTGAACTGTTCTCAAGGAACTTTGTACATACCTTGTAATATATTCTTACCCTTCTGCTGAGGCGCTTTGATGTGGACGAAATCAGTATTTTGAGCCAAGGGCGAAAAAACACCTTCCCTTCTTTTCGTACACAACGAAGCATAAAAGACCAATTCTTCTTTTGCCGAGCGACGAAGCTTTTCTTTTTTGTACACAACAAAGCATAAGGGACCACTTCTTCTTTTTACCGAAGCTTTTCTTTTTTGTACACAACAAAGCATAATGAATCATAAAAAACCACTTCTCCTTTTTGCCGAAGCTTTTCTTTTACATAACGAATCATAAAAATCCTCTTCTTCTTTTTGCCGAAGCAACCACTTTGGTACATAAATGCTATGAATGAATGCTTATGCATGCAAATGCCATGATGTAATGTAATGTGCGAATGAATGTCCAAAACATATGTCCGAAGCCACACTCTCAGCCATTATTTCTTTAGAACCAACCACACATCAGCTCTGCATTCCCTTAGGAACGTCTTTGGAGCTTCTTCGCCTTTTACTTAGGCAGTATAAGCTCTGCATTCCCTTAGGAACGTCTTTGGAGCTTCTTCGCCTTTTACTTAGGCGGTATCAGCGTTGACTTTTCGCTGTAAGCTCTGCATCCCCTTAGGGACGTCTTTGGAGCTTCTTCGCCTTTTACTTTCAGCGGAATCAGAGCTCTGCATCCCCTTAGGGACGTCTTTGGAGCTTCTTCTCTTTTTCAGTTTCGGCACTCGATGGTGCGTTCTCAGCTTTTACATTTACATTCTTTGGGGGATTTTGCTCTTATAAAACTAAAAAGGAAATTACATATGATGGCCCCATTAAAAACCTTTCTCCCCCTTTAGAAAGGAAAAGGGTGCCATGAAAAAGAAAAAGAAAAACATAAAAAGTTACATCAAGTTATACATAATATCTCCGAAGCTCATCTGCATTCCAAGATCTTGGAATTTCATTGCCATCCATGTCCTTTAGTCTGTATGACCCAGGCCTTGACGAGGATGCTACTAAGAAAGGCCCTTCCCATTTCAATTGTAGCTTGCCCACTGTATCTGGGTTGGCCACTCTCCGAAGCACCAAATGTCCTGGCTCAATATTTTTTAGCCGGACCTTTCTATCTCGCCATTTGATTGTTTCAGCTTGATATTTATTGATATTCTCCACGGCCTGAAGCCTGATCCCTTCTAAGGCATCTTTTTCCACAAGACAAGCATCTTCGGCATCTGATTCTGCCGAAGCTACCACTCTTATTGATCCAGCTTTAGCTTCTTCCGGAGTTATTGCTTCGTCACCAAATAATAACTTGAATGGGGTAAAGCCTGTAGACCTTGATGTTGTTGTATTGTGGCTCCACACCACTTTGGTCAACTGATCTGGCCACTTTCCCCTTGGTTGATTAAAGATTAGCTTCATTATTCCTGTCATTATGATGCCGTTGGCCCTTTCAACAAGCCCATTCGACTCCGGATGCCTGACTGATGCAAAATGGATCTTCGTTCCAATTTGATCACAGAAATTTCTGAAAGCTTCGGAGTCGAACTGCGTTCCATTATCTACAGTGATGGCCTTCGGTACCCCGAAACGACAGACAATATTCTGCCAGAAAAACTTTTGGACAGTGGCCGAAGTTATTGTGGCTAATGGCTTCGCCTCAATCCACTTGGAAAAATACTCCACAGCTACTATGACATATTTTAGGTTCCCTTGGGCCGGTGGTAATGGACCCAGCAAGTCAAGGCCCCACCTTTGCAATGGCCAGACGGGCTGTATCAGCTGTGTCAAAGACGAAGGTTGCTTCTGATCTCTCGCACATTTCTGACAACCTTCGCACTTTTGAACCAACTCCGCTGCATCCGAAGCTGCCTTCGGCCAATAAAACCCTTGGCGGAAAACTTTTCCAAGTAACGGCCTAGATCCGATGTGGGATCCACACAGGCCTGCATGTATTTCTTTCATTAACTCTATACCTTCGGTTCTAGACAAGCACTTGAGCAGCGGGGCACAAACTCCATGCTTGTATAACTCCCCTTCTATCATGACATACGGACGAGCTCTTGCCTCTATCCTTTTATTATAAGCTTCGTCATCTGATAGGAAGTTACCCTGAAGGTAAGAGATTATTTCAGTTCTCCAATCTTCACTGTAAACAGGAGAAATGTTAAGGACTGCTCTTTCAAGTAGCTCCACTGAAGGTGCCTTTATTGTTTCGAAGAACACATCCGAAGGTAGCGGCAGCCCCTGTGCTGCAGACTTGGCTAGCAAATCAGCATGCTCATTTTGTCCTCGAGGAATATTCTTAACAGAAAATCCTTCGAAGGAAGCTTCGATCCTTCGGACCGTGTCTAGGTATTTTTCAAGCTTCGGGTCTTTAGCCTTGCAACTTTTGTCAATATGACCCGAAACAACCTGGGAATCAGTTTTAAGAATCGCCCTTCTGATTCCCATTGCCTTTAGTTTCCGAAGACCCAGGAGCAGGGCTTCGTACTCAGTTATATTATTTGTGCAGCTGAAGTCAAGTCTTGCTGCATAGCAAGTTTTAACCTTGGACGGTGAGACCAACACAGCAGCTGCACCTGCTCCGAAGGTTCCCCAAGAGCCATCACAAAACACTGTCCATACTTCGACATCTTTATTTGCTTCTTTGTCCTGAGCCCCTGGCGTCCAGTCGGCAATGAAATCTGCCAGTGCTTGAGACTGGATTGAGGATCTATGCACATAATCAATGTAAAATTCATTGAGCTCCGCAGCCCATTTTCCAATCCGGCCAGTAGCTTCTCTATTTCTCATGATATCCTTCAACGGCTGCGAAGAAGGAACAATAATATTGTATGCCTGAAAATAATGCCGAAGCTTCCTGGATGCCATTAAAACGGCATACAACACCTTCTCCAGCTCTGTATAATTTTTCTTTGAGACACTGAGGACCTCAGATACAAAATATACTGGGACCTGCTTCTTGACCTGTCCATCAAACTTCTCCTGGACAAGTGCCGCACTTACTGCTGAGTGCGAAGCTGCCACATATAACAACAGGGGAGCCCCTGGCGCTGGTGGGGTTAATGTTGTTAGATCTATTAAGTATTGCTTCAGCTCTTCGAAGGCTTTTTGTTGACTTGGGCCCCATTGAAAGACTTCAGCTGACTTCAGCACCTCGAAGAATGGTAAGTTTCTTTCTGCTGATCTGGATATAAATCTGTTGAGAGATGCCAGCCTTCCTGTCAATCTTTGGGCCCCCTTTCTTGTGGTTGGTGGCTCCATTCGAAGTATAGCTTCGATTTTATTTGGATTAGCTTCGATTCCCTTTGTTGAAACCAAGCATCCAAGAAATTTGCCCTTCTTCACTCCGAAGACACATTTTTCTGGATTCAGCTTCAGACCAGCTTGTCTGAAGCTGGCGAAGGTCTCCTGCAGATCAGCAATATGATTTTCTTGCTTCGTGCTTTTTACAATGATGTCATCGACATAAGTCAACACATTTCTGCCTATCTGAGATTGGAGAACCTTCGCAGTCATTCTGCTGAAACTCCCTCCAGCATTCTTGAGCCCCTCAGGCATCCGAAGATAGCAATATGTACCACTTGGGGTTATGAAGCTAGTCTTCGGCTCATCTTCCTTCTTCATCCAGATTTGATGATAGCCTGAGTAGCAGTCCAGGAGACTCATGAGCTCTGAAGAAGCTGCTGCATCAACTAAAGAGTCTATCCTTGGCAGCGGGAATTCATCCTTCGGACAAGCCTTGTTGAGATCTGTGAAATCGATACACATTCTCCACTTGCCATTGGCCTTCTTCACCATAACAGTGTTAGCTAGCCACTCTGGATACTTCACTTCTCTGATAACTCCTGCACTGAGGAGTCTTTTTACTTCATTGCGAGCCCCTTCGGCCTTGTCATCAGACATTTTCCGAAGCCTCTGCTTTCGGGGTCTGAAGGATGAGTCAACATTGAGCGAATGTTCAATGACATCCCGATTTACTCCACAGAGATCATTAGCTGACCATGCAAAGACATCTTTGTTGTTGAATAAAAACCTTATCAAGGTTTTCTCCTGGTCTTCAGATAATTGCGAGCCCAACAACACCTTCTGCTCTGCTATGTCTTCACACAATAACATGGGCTTCGGCTGATCCGCTGAAGCTGCCTTCTCCCTCCTGAATTTGTACTGTTCACAAGCTTCAGCTCCATCTATGTTATGGATTGCCTTGGAGTCAGTCCAGCTTCCTTCGGCCCTTCTAGCAGCTTCCTGGCTTCCATGAATAGCAATAGGCCCTTGATCCGAAGGTATCTTCATGCAGAGATAAGCTGGGTGAAGAATTGCTTCGAAGGCATTAAGAGTACCACGGCCAATGATGGCATTGTAAGGATACTCCATGTCAACAATATCAAACACAATTTGCTCAGTCCTTGTGTTGTTAACAAATCCGAAGGTTACCGGCATGGTAATCTTCCCAAGTGCTACAATCTGTCGCCCTCCGAAGCCACAAAGAGGGTGCGTAGCATCATGAATCTTGTCTTCGGGCTCTTGCATTTGTCTGAAGGCTTTAGCAAATATAATGTCAGCTGCACTGCCTGTATCAACTAGGACATTGTGGACCAGAAATCCTTTGATCACGCAAGAGATAACCATGGCATCATTGTGAGGATAATCCTTAAGTTGAAGGTCTTCCTGAGAGAAAGTAATTGGAATGTGGGACCATTTTGACTTGATGAAGGGTCCCTGCACTCCAACATGCTGCACTCTTCTCTGAGCCTCCTTCTTCTGCTTCTTGTTAGCCGGCTCTGAGCAAGAACCGCCTGTTATCGGGAGCACCAGCTTCGAAGCCGAAGCAGCTCCAGCTTGATTGTTGAACGAAGCCATCAGCTCAGAAAAGTGGAAGTGAGTTCACCGGAGGTGGGCGCCAATGTTGGGGGCTTGTTCTCAAATGCTAAGAATTAAGAACAAGGCAACATAGAAAATGTTAGGTGTTAAGGTCCTTCGTCCTCCAAAACATTATATCCCCTCAGGATATAAAGAATTTCGGACGAAGGTTACGAAGGACGTACCTTCGTAAACATAATATCAAGGAACGAAGCATTCATATCATATAAATCATGAAACATGAAATAAATATTCAAATATGATCATGGAATTATCTCCATCTTTATTATCATGAATGAATGAATATAAATGACTTCAAGTTACAAATGTACCTTCGGTCCTGAGAAGAGCAAAGAAACAAGTGTGATGCGAAAGCAAATGGCAGGTTCGCGTGAACAGTACAGAGGTACTGTTCATCTATTTATAGGCACAGGTCGCAGCCTGTGACAAATTACAATTATGCCCCTTACAAAAGTTTACAACATTGACTCAGACCTCTATGGATAAAAAGGTCATTCTATCTCTATGTCGGTTTGTAACGCCGAAGCTCCATGAAAAGGAACCTTCGGCCATCTCTTGGAGACGACTTCAGCCGAAGCTGCTTCTTCGTGTAAGACCTTCGGCGCACCGAAGCACGGCCCCAACAGGTACCATCCGTAGGGGATGAGGACTATGATTCGGACGAAGTTGCCCAAATCCGGCACTTCAACTCACAAGCCACCACAATACTCCTCGCCTCTCTAAGTTGAGAGGAGTATAACAAGGTGCAAGGATTGAAGAGCGCCAAGGAGATTTGGGACGTGCTTAAAACGACGCACGAAGGAGATGACGTGACGAAGATCACCAAGAGGGAAACGATCGAGGGGGAGCTCGGTCGCTTCATGCTCAACCAAGGAGAAGACCCGCAAGCCATGTACAACCGGCTAAAAACCTTGGTGAACCAAGTGTGCAACCTCGGGAGCACCAAGTGGGATGACCATGAAACTGTCAAGGTTATTCTTAGATCACTCGTATTTCTAAACCCCACTCAAGTTCAATTAATTCGTGGTGATCCAAGATATAAACTAATGTCTCCTGAGGAAGTGATAGGCAAATTTGTGAGCTTTGAATTGATGATCAAAGGCTCCAAGAAGATCATCGAGCAAGGCGCCTCCTCCTCCGTACCCGAAGCACAACCCGTTGCATTCAAGGCAACGGAGGAGAAGAAAGAAGACTCTACACCGAGTAGGGTCCCCATCGACGCCTCCAAGCTCGATAATGAGGAGATGGCGCTCATCATCAAGAGCTTCCGCCAAATTCTCAAGCAAAGGAAGGGGAAAGATTACAAGTCCCGTTCCAAGAAGGTTTGCTACAAATATGGTAAGCCCGGTCATTTTATCGCTAAATGTCCACTATCTAGTGATAGTGACAGGGAAAACGACAAGAAGGGAAAGAAGAAGGAAAAGAAGAAGTATTACAAGAAGAAGGGTGGCGATGCGCATGTTTGCCGGGAGTGGGACTCCGAGGATAGCTCCACCGACTCCTCCGACGACGAGGATGCCGCCAACATCGCCGTCAACAAGGGACTTCTCTTCCCCAACGTCGGCCACAAATGCCTCATGGCAAAGGACGGCAAGAAGAAAAAGGTAAAATCCAAATCCTCCACTAAGTATGCAACATCTAGTGATGAGGCTAATTCTAGTGATGATGAGGATAATTTGTTCACTCTTTTTGCCAACTTAAACATGTAACAAAAGGAAAAATTAAATGAATTGATTAGCGCTATTCATGAGAAGGATGAACTCTTGGATAGCCAAGAGGACTTCCTAATTAAAGAAAACAAAAAGCATGTTAAAGTTAAAAATGCTTATGCTCAGGAGGTAGAGAAAAATGAAAAAATAACTAGTGAGCTAAGCACTTGCCATGACATTGTTTCCAACCTTAGAAATGAAAATGCAAAATTAAGTGCTAAGGTTGAAAAGATTGATGTTTGTGATGATTCAATTGTTAGTCTTAGAAATGATAATGCCAATTTAATTGCTAAGATTGACAAATTGAATGCCTCTCTTTCTTGCCTTAGGAATGAGAATGAAAAATTGATTGCTAAGGCTAAGGAACTAGATGTTTGCAATATTTCCATTTCCAATCTTAGAGATGAGAATGACATTTTACATGCTAAGATTGTTGAATTAAATGATTGCAAACCCTCTACATCTACCGTTGAGCATGTTTCTATTTGCACTAGATGTAGAGATATTAATGTTGATGCTATTCATGATCACATTGCTATGATTAAACAACAAAATGATCATATAGCAAAATTAGATGCTAAAATTGCCGAGCATGAGTTAGAAAATGAAAAATTTAAATTTGCTCGTAGCATGCTTTATAGTGGGAGACACCCTGGCATTAAGGATGGCATTGGCTTCCAACAGGGAGACAATGTCAAGCTTAATGCCCCTCCCAAAAGATTGTCTAACTTTGTTAAGGGCAAAGCTCCCATGGTTCAGGATAACGAGGGTTACATTTTGTACCCTACCGGTTATCCCGAACACAAAATTAGGAGAATTCATTCTAGGAAGTCTCACTCTGGACCTCATCATGCTTTTATGTATAAGAGTGAGGCATCTAGTTCTAGGCAATCCACTCATGCTAAATTGCCTAAGAAGAAAACTTCTACTGCATCAAATGATTGTAATGTTTCATTCAAAACCTTTGATGCTTCTTATGTGCTAACTAACAAATCAGGCAAGGTAGTTACCAATATGTTGGGGGCAAACATAAGGGATCAAAGACTTGTGTTTGGGTACCCAAAGTTCTTGTATCTAATGTCAAAGGACCCAAAACTGTTTGGGTACCTAAAATTAAGAACTAAATTTGTTTTGTAGGTTTATGCATCTGGGGGCTCAAGTTGGATCATCGACAGCGGGTGCACAAACCATATGACTGGGGAGAAAAAGATGTTCGCCTCCTACGAGAAAAACCAAGATCCCCAATGAGCTATCAAATTCGGGGATGGAAATCAAGGTTTGGTCAAAGGATTGGGTAAAATTGCTGTATCACCTGACCATTCTATTTTCAATGTTTTTCTTGTAGATTCTTTAGATTACAACTTGCTTTCTGTTTCTCAATTATGCAAAATGGGTTACAACAGTCTTTTTACGGATACAGGTGTTACTGTCTTTAGAAGAAGTGATGATTCAGTAGCATTTAAGGGAGTGTTAGAGGGTCAGCTATACTTAGTTGATTTCAATAGAGCTGAACTCGATACTTGCTTAATTGCTAAGACTAACATGGGTTGGCTCTAGCATCGCCGACTAGCCCACGTTGGAATGAAGAATCTTCACAAGCTTCTAAAGGGAGAACACATTTTAGGACTAACAAATGTTCATTTTGAGAAAGACAAGATTTGTAGCGCATGCCAAGCAGGGAAGCAAGTTGGTGTTCATCATCCACACAAGAACATCATGACGACTGACAGGCCACTCGAGCTCCTCCACATGGACCTATTCGGCCTGATAGCTTACATAAGCATCGGCGGGAGTAAGTACTGTCTAGTTATTGTGGATGATTATTCTTGCTTCACTTGGGTATCACTACACCATGACACAATATTGCCAACAAATTGTCTGATGGTAAAACACCTGAATAGCATCGCACAGTCCGTCGGTAAAGAGCTTTGCCGACAGACAATGTGTGTCGGCGAAGGTCCTGTCGGCAATAACCTTTACCGGCAGACATCGATCTACCGACAGACTATCTGTCGGCAATGTTTATGTTATTGCCGACAGACATAGCTTTGCCGTCGGACAAATTTTTGCCGACATATTCTTGTGTCAACGCCTTGTGTGTCGCTAAAAGTCTATATACCGACAGATTGTCTGATGATATTCCCTATGTGCAGTTTAAAAAAAAGAATCATGCATACAAATATATGCTAATAAAACAAATAATAAACCGATTATGATGAATATTGCAGGACAACTTGAATAATATGTAGCTCAGAATATATGAAATTTGATTACTAAAAGAAAGAAATCAATCTTTGACTTTGAATTCCAACATATATTGGTTTGTTGGAACACGGTTTGTGTGATGAACGTATAAAATAATAGCATACATGTTTTCTAAATTCTGATGTGATCTTTCAGTTCTATTACATGCAAAGTCTAAAGATTCATCTAGCAAACTAAAATCTCTCCGTCGCCTCTTCCCTACAACATAGCTGGGTGTTACGCCAACGGCTAGCATGCATGCGAGTAATCATTTTTTCCACACACTTCAAGCACTCTGATCCTTGCTTCCAGCACCTCTTCCCTACAACATATTTCGATAATTTGTCAATTACTATATCAACAGGTCTATAAACTCCCAACAGAAAATACAAATTGAAAGTTCAATAAAAGTATTATATAGAGCTTGTTCGGTTCCGAGTTGGGTGGCTGAAATGAGAATTATATTACTAATGCAGTATAGCCAATTACAAAAGACCCATAGTGACTATAATATCTTGGCCTCAACATTCACAAGTGAATGAGTATAGCCAATTACAACAGACCCATAGTACTTAGACTATGCTTCAACGATCAGAGTACAAATTGCGGAACAAAGAAAAGAGACTCAAAATTCCTATCATATTTCTTCTTTGACGCATAACTTGCTGAAGAGCTTAGAAGACATCTCTGAAGAGACTTGTATACTTTTTAATGATACATAATGATGCTGTCTTAATATAACAGTTAAAGTAGGCTAAAGTTGTATGGTTGCAATCTTTGTACAAGAGTTATCTTGAATTTTATGGTGAAGTACGATGTCAAAGACACTAGGCCTGTGCAAACATGAGAAAGTAATTGATAATACTGATAGGATGCCAAAATATTTCTAGGAACTCTTCTATCCCAGCCCTTCCATATAGTCTTAATCTCACTTGAATAGAATAGAAGATGGAGGCTTACCGATGAGCTAATACTCTCTCATGATCCCAAACAGGCTACTGATGAATCAAGAATCGAGCAAGCTACTCAACTTCTGGTGTCCGCTAGAATTTAAAAAGGAAGATAAAATGCTCACATTATGGCAGCCCCTTTAAACCATCTCTCATGAATTAAAATTAAGCAGAAGAATGAATCAAATAAGTAGCTGAATTACCTCACATTGATAACATCATCAACTTTTCTAGTCAGCCAGTGGCACAAAGAAGAGGATTCCCACAATCGCAACAACCAAAAAACTAAAAAACAAGAGACGCACCTTCAATTTCAACAGTGATCTCAGCAATGGGCTACAAGCACAAATATGTACTAACCAGCATGCAAGCTAACAGCCAAAGAAATAGGAGATCAAATCTGTGCGGAACGCAATTAAATGTACCAGTGTTGCACCTGTTCATGATAATGAATTGGAACATCCTTTCGATTACACATGACACAACATCCTTTCCATCAAATTAGTGCTAAGGAATATGTGTTGTTTAGCATATGCAAAGGCCAAAGGATACATATATACTCACTGAATTTTCCAAGGTAGAGATCCTTATTACGAGCCATCCCTCCGATCCCTACTTACCATCGCCCATGCTGGTGATGTCTGCCATTTGATTGGAGACAAGAAGACTCTTAGACAATATGTAAAATGACAATCCAAAGCATGACTGCAAATGAAAGATGAGAGGGAGGTGCTCGAGACACCTTGATGTTCTTATCTTGATCAGCATCAGAGAAACAGCCAGTGTTGGTCCTCGACCTTTCTGTGGGTCTTCCTGCTTTGCATATATGTCAGGGGCATGGCACATTATGAGCTGCCTCCATGAACGCCTGCTCTAGAATCTTCATCTTGTCCTCGCTGAGTTGCTGCTCTATCCTATCGCCATCAGCTTTGCCCCCCAAGTAGATCACTTGTGGTCATCTTCCACATCAATAGGGCACTCACCGTGGCCCAGGCTATGGCCACGGGAGCCGCGACCCCCACTACCACGCCCTCCGCCATCTTCGTCGTTGTGGACCCCGCCGACCAAGAGTTAAACTGCCTGTTTCACGACTTCCTATGGCGACAACTTCGGTTGCTGCGCGCCGGGAGCCTGTTTCGACACCTCGTCTGGAGGCTTATCCAGCGAAGGCTGCTACATCCAAGGGACCTCACAGCCGCCACTGGAGAACGGGAACGTGCGTGGCAGCGGGACACATGGAGGAGGAAGCGTCGAGGCTCGGCGGCACAGAATAGGAACGCTAAGGAGGGGGTAGTGGGGATCCGCAGATGCGACCGACTCCAAAGAACACAACGAAGGACAGGATTCTGGGGGAGGAGGGAACATCAGCCTCCCCGCGACCGCGTCCGACAAATATTGTGGCAGAGAAGGGATTCGTGCCATCGTCGCTGGAATTCAGCCTCCCGGGAGCGCAGGGCTGCCCGGAGGTCGGAAGGCCGCATCCGCGCCGATGCCTGAAACCATCATCACCGCCGCTGCCATCCCTGTCTCCATCTCCACTCCATCTCCGCTCGACTGGAGCTCCTTCAATCCTTCGCTGTCGTCCCTCCCACTCAGCCCTTGAGGCCGGCGAGGTCGTAACCACCAGCTTGGGACTCCAGTGCTGGCGCGGTTTCCTCGTGGGGTTTTGCGAAGAGGAAGGTTGGGCTGGTCTAGGGGTGGTCGCGTTTTCGAGTGACGCGGAGAGCACGGGCGGGGCGAGCGCGTTTGTGGTTGCTTCGCAGCATGCGTGGGTGGATGGTGAGCGGCGGCGCTGACGGATCGCGAGCGAGGTGGTTGCTGGGATGATGCACGCGGGTGGGAGACACACGAGATTAGGGGAAGAGGAGGCGGCAGCTGCGGATCGGCGGGACACGGGGGCGCGTGATTAGGGTAAGGGGGAGGCGAATCGGTGGGACAGGGGGCAGCAGCCGCGGATCGGTGGAACAGGGCAGAACCGTGCAACGGGAGTATATATGCTACAACGGTAAGCTAGAGACAAATTAAACAAGTTCATGCAAATCTTTCCGGGTATAATTAAAATTCAGGATGGTTGTTATAGCATTTTCATCTGATCGGATTACACATTTTTTCAATCCAGCGAAAAATTAAACGAGTTCACATTTTTTCAATCCACAGCCAGCCAGCTCACGTCGTTACATTGCAAGTGAGTTGTAGCCCTTCAATAATTAATGTGTACAGTTTTATAATAAATAATACCGAGAATAGAGTGAATAATAAATAATACCGAGAATAGAGTGAATAATCCTCACTAGTTATTAGATATGTGTCTTCTCTTTTTGCAAAGGGTCACGAGTTTGATTCCTACTCACGCTCGCTCGTTAATTATTTTTTTGCTATAGGATCACGACATCCATTTACCGACAAACGATCTGATGCTACTTTTTCCCGACAGACTTTGCGCCATGCATAATCCGTTTTACCGACAGATGGACTGCCACAATAGCTCAACATTATTGCCGACAGATTTGTTGACTCCAATACAATAACTACCGACAGATAGTGTGATGGTAATATTTTGTGACAGACTGTCTGTCGCAAAATGTCTATTTTTACCGTCAGTTGTTTGACGCTAAAATTGTGTCATGGTATAGTGTATTCTTTTAACAGGACAAATCTAAAACCCAAGAGACCTTGAAAGAATTCTTGAGATGGGCTCAAAATGAGTTCGGCTTGAGAATCAAGAAAATAAGAAGCGACAACGGGACAGAGTTCAAGAACTCTCAAATTGAAGGCTTTCTTGAGGAGGAGGGAATCAAGCATGAGTTCTCTTCTCCCTACACGCCACAACAAAATGGTGTAGTGGAGAGGAAGAATAGAACTCTATTGGACATGGCAAGGACCATGCTTGATGAGTACAAGACTTCAGATCGGTTTTGGTCCGAGGCGGTCAACACCGCTTGCTACGCCATCAACCGGTTATATCTTCACCGAATCCTCAAGAAAACATCCTAT
This sequence comes from Zea luxurians, assembly GCA_029449295.1. Lineage (NCBI taxonomy): Eukaryota > Viridiplantae > Streptophyta > Magnoliopsida > Poales > Poaceae > Zea > Zea luxurians. The sequence goes on along the minus strand of JAOPSE010000005.1, from coordinate 44,283,856 downwards.
GAACTCCTCACTGGTAAAAAGCCCAATGTTTCATATTTTAGAGTCTTTGGTAGCAAATGCTTTATTCTTGTTAAAAGAGGTAGAAAATCAAAATTTGCTCCTAAGGCTGTAGAAGGCTTTTTACTTGGTTATGACTCAAACACAAGGGCATATAGAGTCTTTAACAAGTCCACTGGACTAGTTGAAGTCTCATGTGACATTGTGTTTGATGAGACTAACGGCTCTCAAGTAGAGCAAGTTGATCTTGATGAACTAGATGATGAAGAGGCTCCGTGCGTCACGCTAAGGAACATGTCCATTGAGGATGTGTGTCCTAAGGAATTTGAAGAGCCTCCACAAGCACAAGATCAACCATCTTCCTCCATGCAAGCATCTCCACCAACTCAAGATGAGGATGAGGCTCAAGATGATGAAGGAGAAGCTCAAGAAGATGAGCCACCTCAAGAAGATGGCAATGATCAAGGGGGAGATGCAAATGATCAAGACAAGGAGGATGAACAAGATCCAAGGCCGCCACACCCAAGAGTCCACCAAGCAATCCAACGAGATCACCCCGTGAACACCATCCTAGGAGATATTCATAAGGGGGTAACCACTCGATCTCGTGTTGCTCATTTTTGTGAACACTACTCTTTTGTTTCCTCTATTGAGCCACACAGGGTAGAGGAAGCACTTCAAGATTCGGATTGGGTGCTAGCGATGCAAGAGGAGCTCAACAACTTCACGAGGAATGAAGTATGGCATTTAGTTCCACGTCCTAACCAAAATATTGTAGGAACCAAGTGGGTCTTCCGCAACAAACAAGATGAGCATGGTGTGGTGACAAGGAACAAGGCACGACTTGTGGCCAAAGGGTATTCACAAGTCGAAGGTTTGGATTTTGGTGAAACCTATGCACCCGTAGCTAGGCTTGAGTCAATTCGAATATTACTTGCCTATGCTACTTACCATGGCTTTAAGCTTTACCAAATGGACGTGAAGAGTGCCTTCCTCAATGGACCAATCAAGGAAGAGGTCTATGTTGAGCAACCTCCCAACTTTGAAGATAGTGAGTACCCTAACTATGTTTACAAACTCTCTAAGGCGCTTTATGGGCTCAAGCAAGCCCCAAGAGCATGGTATGAATGCCTAAGAGATTTTCTTATAACTAATGGCTTCAAAGTCGGCAAAGCCGATCCTACTTTATTCACTAAAACCATTGAAAATGATTTGTTTGTATGCCAAATTTATGTTGATGATATCATATTTGGGTCTACTAACAAATCTATTTGTGAAGAGTTTAGTAGGATCATGATACAAAAATTCGAGATGTCTGTTGGAGACTTGTTCTCAAATGCTATGAGTCAAGAACAAGGCAACACAAAAATAGGTTAATGGTTAACACCCTTCGTCCTTTGAAGCATTATTTCCCTAAGGATATAACGATCTTCAGACAAAGGTCATGAAGGACGTACCTTCATCGTAACAGTATGTACTAATGAAGGATGAAACATATGAAACATGAGAGATAATATGAATAATCATATGACACCGTTCATATATCTTTTATTATATAATCATGAATGAATAAAAACAATATTGAATCACATTTGTACCTCCGGCTCGAATGAAAAGTACAGGCGTGACGCAAAAGCGAATGCCAAGTTAGCGTGAACAGTACGGGAGTACTGTTCACCTATTTATAGACACGGGTCATAGCCCATGTAAAATTACATCCAGGTCCTTTGCTTTTGATATCAACTCTATAATAATCTATTGAGGTCTAGATAGTCTTTTCCTTTTTAAGTCGGTTTCCTCTTCTCTGCTATCATGCCGAAGCTTCCTTGCGCACAACTTCGGCTCTACTCCATCCTTCGTTCTCTTTGTGTTTCTTCGTACAACAATTGTCCGAAGAGTTCATGTCCGAAGGTACCTGTTAATGTCTTATACTCCAGAAATATTGTCAAATCTCGTTTTTGAGGACCTTCGGAAGCCGAAGGCCCCCAACAGTAGCCCCTCGCAATATTAATTTGTTAGGATAATAAATTCAAATTGCGATATGGACGGAGGCCCTAAGCCGAAGGTCCGAAAAAACACCTTCCCTTTGCTAGAATAGCAACAGCTACTGACAAGCGGGCCCTCCAGCACACAATACGCCAAGCGTATAAATAAGAGCGCACCACTAGCTCATTTAGCATGCTTTCTTGCCATCTGCCTTGCCTGATCAAACAGCTCTTTGCTTACACACACTTGAGCAGATTTTTTAGATATTAAAGCTTCGACTTTGAGAGCACTTTTTTCAGCTCTTTTGAAGATGTCTGAGGATAAGAAGGCTACCGCTGAAACGAAGCTGAGCCTTTCTGAGGAGATGAATCTTGGCTTTATTGAATCGATAGCAAGGACAAATGCGGAGAAGATTGCTAAGGAAACTTTGGAGGGTTTGTCTGAAGGTACCAGTGATAGTGACAGCTATGATGTGGAGAGCGGCGGAGAAGACTCCGAAGATCGACCTTGGCGACCAAGTCATGCAGTTTTTGGAAAATCGACTATTAAGCAAAACCATCTTGATAATATGAGGGGAAGATACTTTCGGGACATGTCTATTGTAAGGGCTGATGACGGAGAGAAGACTGTGCCTACTCCCGAAGAAAATGAAGTTGTGATCTTCCGAAGCTTTTTTAAGGTTGGGCTTCAGTTTCCATTAAGCAAATTTGTGGTTGAGGTTTTGAAGATTTATCAAATCTACCTTCATCAAATTATGTCCGAAGTAATTATAAGAATGGGAATCTTTGTCTGGGCCGGAAGAGCCAGGGCTTGGAACCAAATGCAAAAAGCTTTTGTAATATACATGAGCTAATATATGAGACGAAACCCTGGGGTAAAGAGCAATATCATAACAATTTCGGCTGTTATAGCTTCGGTGCCCGCTCTGGGTCAAGCTATCTCGTGCTAACTTTTCGGAAGAGATGGCTCGGGGACTGGATGAAGGAATGGTTTTATGTGAAAAACGATTTGAAGGCACGAGAAGACATTAAAGATATCATCATGCGCCCTATCTGGCAGCGTTTCGGACTCCAGAAACCGAAGGTGGAAATGGATGAAGCAGCCGAAGAATGCCAGAGGGCCTTCGGCGTGGTTTGCTCCTTCGTTGGGACAAGAGACTTGGTCCAGGAGCACATAGCTTTTAGAGTATGGCCTCTTGTAGAAAAGTGGGAAATGCCAAAAGAAACTATTACCAAGCCTGACGAAGGTGGGTTGATTAGGATGAAATTCACCTTCAGATATGATGATAAATTTATCGAGCCAGATGATGATTGGCTGAAATGTATTGAAGCCACAAGCGATGATCTGCTTGGGCCATACTCGAAGACGGAAGATAATGCGCTATCAGCGACCTTCGGTGGTCGGAAAAAGAAGAGGTTGAATAGAGTTTTTGATGCTATTGGATTCGTCTATCCTGATTACCGCTACCCGATACGGGGTGAAAAAAAGAAAAGGTACAACTTCTGTGAAGTAAGTTGCTTCGGCCGCTCCTAGTGAGCCGGCGCCGAAAAGAAAAAAGGTGAAGGTTCTTACGCACCAGCCACGCTACATAGAGTCGGCCACATTGCCCGAGTTTGTTGACGAGGCTCCTTCGGCTACCGAAGCCAAAAAATCTATATCTGCGCAGAAAGCTAAAGAGCTGACTGCAACACCGAAGGCTGAAAGAGCTGAAGAGTCAAAAACTGAAGGGACAAAAATATCAGAAGTTTTAAGCCCTTCAGCAGAAGTCGGAGTGCCACAGACTCAGAAGGGTCCAGCTATGACCCCCAAAAGGAAAAGGATGGCTAATGTTTTGGATGTACTGGAGACAATAAAGTCTTCAAGTTCCACGCCGAAAAAAGTTACCGAAGCTCAAAAAGCACAAATTGAAACAAAAACTTCTGGAGGTGAAGCTACAAAGCACCAGGCTGAAATCAAAACTGGACCTTCAGAGTGCGCTAAAGAAAAATCCTTGGAGAGTGAAGGAGAAAATAAAAAGGAAACTTTAAAGCAAATTCTGTCTAAAAAAACTCTTTCTTCCACTCCCGAAGCATCTTTCAAATTGCCTGATTATATTGTGCGACATGCTTCGGGCAAAATATTATCTGAAGAAGAAAAATGAGAAGCTCATCATTATGCCCAGAAATTAAAATATCCGAAAGGGGCGTTGATATTCAATGGCAGCGGAGAAGAAGACTTCTTGTATTGTCTCCCAGACAACAAGGAGATCTCTGTTTGCCGGGAGATGTCAAGAAGCTTTGGATTCCCAACTCTAGAAGATGGGCTTTCAGTTTTGTCAAAAGATGAAATAGCCGACAGCTTAGCATATAACAGCTTAAAGGTGAGAAAATAAACTTTTTGCGTGGTCAGAAATTCGTGTGTTTATTTCTTATCATCACATTCCTTTTGCAGGGCCTTATTCTCAGCAATGCCCTCAGAGCGCAGAAAAGCGCTGAAGACGAGGGATGTACGATGGCATTGAATAACCTTCGTTCCGAAGTGATTGAACTAAGGAACGAAGGTCTTGAGAAAGACAAGATTTTACATTCATTGCTTAACAAAATAAAAGAGGACGAAGCTGCTTCCAAGGCTCAAGCTGAAGCCTAGAAGTGCAAAATTGAAAATCTTCAGAAACAGCTGGCTGAGGCGAACCTAAAATGTGCAACTACCGAAGCTAACCTTGAAGTCAGCGACTACTGGAAGAATCATTGGGAGAAAACAGCTGTAGCACTTCGGCTTTCAAAAGAAAAATGTTATGAAAAATCCATGAAATGTGTGGAAACAATTAAGAGTAGTTTCACCAGCGCCGGCGCATTTTCAAATGAAAGCAACTTCGTACTAGGAGATCCCGAAGGTCCAATTGACTGGATCAACTGCGAGGCCAAAGCTTTTGAAGAAATTTTGAGTGGCCGTGGGGACATATGTGCCTTCTCGGGTGCTAGGGGGATTGCTACTATTTTGGAGAAAAGAGGCTGCGATCATGTGAAATCTTTGGCACAAACCGAGGCCGCCTTAACTACTGAAGATATAAAAGACCCCTCGGCCGAAGCAAGCTTGGTTGGTGGAAAATTTTTCACTGACATCTGGGAAAATGGCGGTCGAGAAATGGCTCAGGAAATCATAAGGAGAAGTGAAAAAGGTATTCACGATGCTAGAAAAGTGGCAGAGGCCGCTGAGAAAAGTGTGGGTCTCGAGAGGCAAATAGGTATTGACTAGTAACTTTTGACTTTATGTTGTAATTTTATGACTTCGGACTTATTTACACTTTGTAACACAGCCGTACAAGCTCCTCCCCCAGAGCCCGCCAATCCATTGGCGGACCCCAAAGCAAAGGAAGATGATGAGATTAGAAAAATGGCCGAAGCTATTATGGATAAAGTTGTTGATCAGCTGCTAAACGAAGCTGCAGAAGTAGTTTTACGAGAAGATTAGCTGTTATTGTAAAGCCATTTGGAGTGTAACATTTGCTGGACAATATGTAAAATATTTTGTAATTTTGAATATATAAGCTGTTTATGATTCAACTCTTTACGATGCATGGAATTTTACGTACATACCGTTTTTGAGCCTTCGGCGAAAAAACACCTTCCCTTCTTTTCATGCTTCGTAAAGAATATCCATATTCCGTAAAAATATTACGATTTCCGAAAATACATCTATGCCTTGTGACAAATGGATCTCCTTTTCGTATCATAATGACGGAGCTGTATTTCTTGAAAACCTATTTTGTGCCTTGACACATCTTTGGACCGATCTCCGAAGCTCAGTAATGCAGGCCAACATTGTGTACCTTTCCGTAGATCCATATTGCACCCCCTTCTTATGCCATTAATGCCATATGATGTATGATGCTATGCTATGCACATGATGTAATGATGTAATGATATGCAAAGTGATATTTGCGCCGAAGGCCTACACACATTCCCCAGTCAATCTTTTGGTCATTTTACGGTTCATCAGCGCTGACTTTTTGCTGTAAGCCTCCCTTAGGAGCTTCTTCGCCTTTTACTTCGGCAGTATCAGCGTTTATTTTTCGCTGTAAGCCTCCCTTAGGAGCTTCTTCGCCTTTTACTTTGGCGATATCAGCGTTTATTTTTCGCTGTAAGCTCTGCATTCCCTTTGGAACGACTTTTGAGCAGAAAACTTACTCTGCGTCCCCTTAAGAACGACTTTTGTTGCTTCGACGATAACTTGCAATGCATTCCTTCGTCAGAACCTTTAGAACTTCATCAATACTCGAAGAGGATATATTCATTATGATAATGACAAAGTTATTACAAGAAATTGAAAACAACAAAAGAACTGAATTTTTGATGATTGTTCTTTATTGAAAAGGTAAATGATGACAAATGTAAAGGCTGTTTCTGAGGTAGGATATATCTTAGTAGATGTGCTTTGATTCTGGCACAGTACTATTGACTGTGCGAGTTTCAGACTGCTCCCTAAAGTCTCTCTGCTGGTGATTGTGCTGGCTCCCTTCTGGCTACTGGCCTTGGGGATAAGCGGGTTGCATTGGTGGTGGAGGTGGGGGCTGTTGCCAAGATGCCTGAGGTTGACTTGCCGAAGCAACAGAAGCTGCAGAATGGTTGCCAACATATTCTGGAATGTATGGTGAATGATACGAAGCAGTATGCATGACCTGCTTCGACTGACTCTGTTGGGCTGCAGCTTCTGCTATCTCTTTCTGTTTTTGAATGGTGACATGGCACATCCTGGTGGTATGGCCCTTGTCCTCTCCACAGAATAGGCAGTAAATTTTCCTAGGTTGATCCCCAAACCTTCCTCCAAAGCCCCTAGCGCATCTGCCCCTTGGAGCTAGGGGCCGAGGGTAACTCTATTGTTGCCCGGAAGCCTGAGAAGAATATTGTGGCCTCTGTTGCTGGGTTCCCCTGTCGTCATTCTGAGTAGAATGAATTGATCTGACATGCCTGGGGTGAACTCTCCCTCTGAAGCCCCTGGTCATCTCGGAGAACCTGTAAGCTTCCTCCCTTCTCTGCCAAAAGTCATTGTCAGCGCGGATGTACTCATCCATCTTCTGAAACAGTTTCTCCAGGGTCTGAGGGGCTTTCCTAGCGAAGTATTAGGCTGAAGGTCCTGGCCGAAGCCCCTTGATCATGGCCTCAATGACAATTTCATTGGGCATTGTTGGTGCTTGTGCCCTCAATCGCAAGAACCTTCGGACATAGGCCTGGAGGTATTCTTCTTGATCTTGCGTGCATTGGAACAAAGCCTGAGCAGTGACTGGCTTCGTCTAAAATCCTTGGAAACTGGTAATTAGCATGTCCTTCAGCTTCCGCCATGACGTGATTGTTCCTGGCCAAAGAGAGGAGTACCAGGTTTGTGCAACATTTTTGACTGCCGTGACGAAGGATTTCGCCATGACCGCAGTATTGCCACCATACGAAGATATTGTTGCTTCGTAACTCATCATAAATTGCTTCGGATCTGAGTGTCCGTCATACATGGGGAGCTGGGGTGGCTTGTAAGATGGAGGCCAAGGTGTAGCCTGCAGCTCTGCTGACAGAGGAGAAGCATCATCAAAAGCAAAATTCCCATGATGGAAATCCTCATACCAGTCGTCCTCGTTGAAGAAGCCTTCTTGGTGCAACTCTCTGTGCTGGGGCCTTCGGTTCTGTTCATCTTGAGTGAGATGACGAACCTCTTTAGAGGCTTCGTCTATCTGCCTTTGTAGGTCAGCTAGCCGGGCCATCTTTTCTTTCTTCCTTTGCACCTGTTGATGCAACATTTCCATATTCCTGATTTCTTGGTCCAAGTCATCCTCTTGGGGTGTTGGACTAGTGGCCTTCCTCTTCTGGCTTCGGGCCTCTCGAAGAGAAAGGGTATCTTGGTTCGGGTCCAGTGGTTGTAGAGCACCAGCCCCTGTCGCTGAAGCTTTCTTTGGCGGCATGATGAAGGTCGATGCTTGCCGAAGGCGGTCGAAGCTCAAAAAGTGGAAGTGAGTTCACCGGAGGTGGGCGCCAATGTTGGAGACTTGTTCTCAAATGCTATGAGTCAAGAACAAGGCAACACAAAAATAGGTTAATGGTTAACACCCTTCGTCCTTTGAAGCATTATTTCCCTAAGGATATAACGATCTTCAGACGAAGGTCATGAAGGACGTACCTTCATCGTAACAGTATGTACTAATGAAGGATGAAACATATGAAACATGAGAGATAACATGAATAATCATATGACACCGTTCATATATCTTTTATTATATAATCATGAATGAATAAAAACAATATTGAATCACATTTGTACCTCCGGCTCGAATGAAAAGTACAGGCGTGACGCAAAAGCGAATGCCAAGTCAGCGTGAACAGTACGGGAGTACTGTTCACCTATTTATAGGCACGGGTCGTAGCCCATGTAAAATTACATCCAGGTCCTTTGCTTTTGATATCAACTCTATAATAATCTATTGAGGTCTAGATAGTCTTTTCCTTTTTAAGTCAGTTTCCTCTTCTCTGCTATCATGCCGAAGCTTCCTTGCGCACAGCTTCGGCTCTGCTCCATCCTTCGTTCTCTTTGTGTTTCTTCATACAGCAATTGTCCGAAGAGTTCATGTCCGAAGGTACCTGTTCATGTATTATACTCTAGAAATATTGTCAAATCTCGTTTTTGAGGACCTTCGGAAGCCGAAGGCCCCCAACAATGTCTATGATGGGGGAGTTGAAGTATTTTCTAGGATTTCAAGTGAAGCAAATCCAAGAGGGCACCTTCATCAGCCAAATGAAGTATATTCAAGATATTCTCACCAAGTTTGGAATGAAGGATGCCAATCCCATTTAGACACCCATGGGAACCAATGGGCATCTCGACCTCGACACGGGAGGTAAATCCGTAGATCAAAAGGTATACCGGTCGATGATAGGATCCTTACTCTATTTATGTGCATCTTGACTGGACATTATGCTTTCCGTATGCATGTGTGCAAGGTTCCAAGCCGACCCTAAGGAAGTTCACCTTAGGGCCTTGAAGCGAATCTTGAGATATTTAGTCCGAACACCTAAGTTTGGTCTTTGGTACCCTAAGGGATCCTCATTTGATTTATTAGGATATTCAGATGCTGATTGGGCAGGGTGTAAGATTGATAGGAAGAGCACATCAGGGACTTGTCAGTTTCTGGGGAGATCCCTGTTGTCTTGGGCTTCAAAGAAACAAAACTCGGTAGCTCTTTCTACAGCCGAAGCCGAGTACATTGCCGCAGGCCATTGTTGCACGCAATTGCTTTGGATGAGGCAAACCCTTAGGGACTATGGCTACAAGTTTAGCAAAGTCCCTCTCCTATGTGACAATGAGAGTGCAATCTGCATGGCGGATAATCCCGTTGAACACAGCCGCACTAAGCACATAGCCTTTCGGTATCACTTTCTGAGAGACCTCCAACAAAGGGGGGATATCGAGATAGCCTATATAAACACCAAAGATCAATTGGCTGATATCTTTACAAAGCCTTTAGATGAGAAAACCTTTACCAAACTTAGGAATGAGCTAAATATTCTTGATTCTAGGAATTTTGATTGATCCTTTGCACACATAGCTCATTTATATACCTTTGATCATGTCTCTTTTTATGTCTATGACTAATGTGTTTTCAAGTGTCATCTTATGCTTAGTCATAGAATTGAAAGGGAAATGGAGTATTCCGCAAAGAAGGCGCTTCCACTCAACTCCATTGATATTTGCCGGTACTCCGCATCGTTCTCCACTTTGGTATAATCTTCCCTCATATTTTTGTGTTTGCCAAAGGGGGAGAAAGTTTGAGAAAGGGCTTATATTTCACTCACAAGTATCCGTTTTTGGCGATTCATGTCAAAGGGGGAGAAAGTATGAGCCCAAAGCAAAAGGACCGCACCACCACCATTTTTTTTAAAAAATGAAGTTTTTCAAATTGATATATCATTGTGTTCAAAAGGAGGAGAAAGTAGTATCTTCAAAACTTGCAAAACCCTCTTGAACACTAAGAGGAGAATTTTATTTAGGGGGAGTTTTGTTTAAGTCAAAGGAAAAGCATTTGAAACAGGGGGAGAAAATTTTGAAATCTTGAAAATGCTTCTTTCAATCTTATTCATGTACCTTTGACTATTTGCAAAATGTTTTGAAAAGAATTTTACAAAGAATTTGTAAAAAAAAACCTATGGTGCAAATGAGGTCCAAAATTTTAAATAAGAAGAAAACCATCCATGCACATCTATTGAAATAAGTATATTGGTTTCAATTCCAAGCAACCTTTGCACTTACTTTATGCAAACTAGTTCAATTCAGCAATTGTATATTTGCTTTGGTTTCTGTTGGCATCAATCACCAAAAAGGGGGAGATTGAAAGGGAAATAGGGTCAAACCTTTTCCTATATGAATTTTGGTGGTTGAATTGCCCAACACAAATTATTGGACTAACTAGTTTGCTCTAGATTATGAGTTCTACAGGTGCCAAAGGTTCACAACAAAGCAATACAAGTCAAAAGAAAGGGTTCAAAACTAAGGAGCAAAGTATACCGAAGGTAGCCCTGGTCTAGCGCACCGGACTGTCCGGTGCACCACCGGACAGTGTCCGGTGCACTAGGGAGATCGACTCTGAACTTGCCAGCTTCGGGAATTTGGGAGGCCGCTCCGCTATAATTCACCGGACTATCCAGTGTAACACCGGACTGTCCGATGTGCCAGCGGAGCAACGGCTACTTCGCGCCAACGGTCGACTGCAGAGAACATTAAATGCGCTACAGTGGCGCACTGGACAGTCTACAGGACCTGTCCGGTGCACCACTGGACTATCCGGTGGCCCCAATTGTCAGAGCTCCAATGGTCGGAACCCAACGACCTGGTGACATGGCTGGCGCACCGGACAGTGTCCGGTGGCACACCGGACTGTCCGGTGCGCCATACGACAGAAGCCCTCACCAACGGCCATATGGTGGTTGGGGCTATAAATACCCCCCAACCACCACTCTTCAGGACATCCAAGCATTCACTACATCTCATTCAATACAAGAGCAATACACAACACTCCAAGACACAAATCAAAGCCTCCGATCGAATCAAAGTCCCCAATTCAACTCTAGTTTTTAGGACTTGTGAGGAGATCGACTTGTGTTCTTTTGTTGCTCTTGTTGCTTGGTTGGCTTTCTTCTTTCTCTCATTCTTACTCTCAAGACCTTGTAAGCGAAGCAAGAGACACCAATTGTGTGGTGGTCCTTGCGGGGTCTAAGTGACCCATGAAATCAAGGAAGGAAGCTCACTCGGTCTAAGTGACCGTTTGAGAGAGGGAAAGGATTGAAAGAGACCCAGTCTTTGTGACCACCTCAACGGGGAGTAGGTTTGCAAGAACTGAACCTCGGTAAAACAAATCACCGTGTCATCCATTCTTATTTGCTTGTGATTTATTTTGGCCCTCTCTTTCGGACTCGTTCATATTTCTAACGCTAACCCCGGCTTGTAGTTGTGCTTAAGTTTATAATTTTCAGATTCCGCCTATTCACCCCCCTCTAGGCGACTTTCAGCCGCCAACATTGCCGTCAATAAGGGACTTCTCTTCCCCAACGTCGGCCACAAGTGTCTCATGGCAAAGGACGGCAAGAAGATGAAGGTACACTCTAGAGCCATCCCCAAATATACCACATCTAGTGATGAAGGTAGCTCTAGCGATAATGAAGATGATTTAATTTCCCTTTTTGTCAACCTTACCATGGAACAAAAGAAAAAATTGAATGAATTAATTAAAACCATTAACGAGAAGGATGATCTCTTGGAATGCCAAGAGGACTTGCTCGTTAAGGAAAACAAAAAAATTGTTAAATTGAAAAATGCTTATGCTCTTGAAGTAGAAAAATGTGAAAATTTAACTAAGGAGCTTAGCACATGCAATGATTCAATTTCTTGTCTTAGAATTGAGAATGATAAATTAGTTTCTAAGATTGAAAAATTGAATGTTTGCAATGAATCAATTTCCTGTCTTAGAGATGAGAATGCTAGATTAAATGCTAAGGTAGAAGAATTAAATGTTTGCAAACCATCTACATCTACTATTGAGCATGTCACCATTTGAACTAGATGTAAGGCTGTTAATGTTGAAGCTATTGATGATCAACTTGCCATGATTAAACAACAAAATAATCACATAGCTAATTTAAGTGCTAAAATTGCAGAGCATGAACTTGAAAATAAAAATTTTAAATTTGCTAGAAACATGCTTTATAATGGGAGACGCCCTGGCATTAATGATGGTATTTGTTGGTACCCTGAAACTAGGGTACCCCTTAATGCTGTATAAAAATGCAGTACCCACACGACTATTTTTAGTCGTGTGGTAAAAGAGTTGTATGTGGGACCAGGCCATGACGCGCCCCTGCCTCGGGCGACTACTCTGGGCCAGCAACAGCACCTGACCCCACCACATGGGCGGGTCCGGTTCCGCCACGTGTCCAGAGAAAGTGACACTCTGAGGCATCACCAGTGAGTCCGGACCCCATGGGAAGGTACCGGACCCCTGTATATATGGTCTGGGCCTCCAAGTTTGGTCCAGGACCTCCACGTGTGCGAACCGGACCCCTGGAATGGGATCCGGACCCCCTGTATGGGGTCCGAGCCGCCCATAGTGGGGTCCTAGGGTTCCAGGACAGAACATATCCGGGCCTTAATTAGGACCCAGGCGGGGGTCCGGTGCCGACACGTGTCCAGACCTGATCTGGTGGGATCCGGACCTTATCACATACACTCTTGCTTCTCGCCCAAGCGGAGACCCAATGCTGCCATGTGGCCTACTGCGCGCGGCGTAAGCCAACGGGCGGAACCTGGCATGAAGCCTCTGGGCTATGCGCGTCTTTGCATTCATTACGGATAAGACGTGCGCCTGTCCATTCCAGTGACAGGCGGCATGCCCAGTTCACGCTGCGTGGGCCATGCTGTTACTCACACGTTACCATAGCAAGGACAATGACTCACCATTACTCGCGCATTTCCAAGAAAAGGGTCACTGCCTATCAATGCTGCATGGACTGCAGTCATCATGACTCCCGCTGATTACTCATGTGTTACTAAGGCGGAAGGAATCTGAACGGCTCCGCCTATACGCCTCTACGCACAACAGGCATACCAGGTTACTCCGTATTCTACTGCAACAAGCCATCACCCACCTGCGGACACGCGGCAAGATGTGGCAGTAGCCAGTCGGAGAAGCAACACAACGTCCAACAAAGATCTTTGTATGCTGTCAACATTAATTATTCACATAATGTATTCCTTCCATTATGCTCCTGGGCCCGCATGTCGGAGCTCAGCATCGTTGTATGTACCTCCCTTAAACTATAAAAGGGAGGGGACACAACGTTACAAGGGACAGAGTATTACGCTCTAGCGGCCTGAACCACTATAAACCCTCGAGTGTTCTTGTGTTCATCCAAAATTCACCAATCAGGCAAGTGCTTAGGCCCCCTCCTCATCTTAGGATTAGGGTGGGTGCATTCCGCCACCTGGTTGGAGGATTTTCCCACTGACATTTGGCGCGCCAGGTAGGGGGGGTCTGGCCTTGGGTTTTTCGCCTGTTTTCTTACTCGACATGATGGTTTAGATCATCGAGCACCGCTACTTGTCTTCCGAGGACTTTCCGATGGAGGAAGGGGCAGCATCTTCCATGCCACGAGGCTCTAACCGCCCTGCGCCTGGTGCTGCTGCTATGCACGCTGCGCAGCAGCACACGCCCGCGCAAACATCCAGGACTCCGTCGAGGGCTGCTCCTGGTGGGGCGTTGTCTGCAGCCAGGGAGTTGCTACGTAACCCTCCAAGTTCCACGGCCTCACCGGGGGCCATGAGGCAGTGGCGCGAAGATGTCGACCGTCTCCTCGGCATGGCCCATCCTTGCTTGGCCAGGTCTAGGCCTCAATCATTCTGGCGTCAACGCGAGGTGTCGGCATCTGTGTGCTCACCTTCAGTGAGGGATGCACGGACTGACGACCTGTGGGCATAGCTCAACCGCAGGCGTGTGGGCGAGGATGCTCGAGTCTCTCTAGAGAGGGCGCGTGAGCGCCGGCAAAACTTTGAGGGTCGCAACCTCGACCAAGACTTCGCTGCAGTTGCACCACAAACTCCAAGGGGCATCCAAATCCAGGTGGGTGTCCCATTGGTCGGTGTGGGCTGTGCCGCACTAGCGGATCATCTCCGCGCGGTGACTTGGCCACCTAAGTTCCGGCCACACCTGCCAGAGAAGTACGACGGTACATCAAACCCGTCAGAATTCTTGTAGGTTTACGTCACCGCCATTACGACAGCTGGTGGAAACACTGTCGTAATGGCAAGCTACTTCCATGTAGCCTTGACCGGGCCGGCCCGGACCTAGCTCATGAACCTCACCCCAGGGTCGATCTACTCCTGGGAAGAGCTCTGTGCACGGTTCACAGCAAACTTCGCCAGTGCTTATCAACATCATGGTGTGGAGGCTCATCTCCATGCAGTAAGGCAGGAACTCGGGGAGACTCTCCGAGCTTTCATCTCCCACTTCACCAAGGTATGAGGGACTATACCTCGCGTCTCCGATGCCTCCATTATCACTGCTTTCCGACAGGGGGTGCGTGATGAGAAGATGCTGGAGAAATTAGCGACGCATGACGTAGAAACCGTCACTACGCTCTTTGCTCTGGCCAACAAATGTGCCAGAGCTGTCCAGGGTTATGCATGGCACTCGACACCACAGACCAGAGTTACCCAGACGGGCGGCTCAGGTGCCACCACCAAGGGTGGTGGCAAGAATAAGAACCACGGTCACGATAAGCCGCAGTCTGGTGCTCCGGTCGCTGCAGCTGCGGCTGGGGGCCAGGACGAGCGCGGCAAGCGCCCACGGCAACAGGGAAGTAACAGTGGGTCATGCCTTGTCCATCCCAACAGTCGCTACAGCGCCTTGGAATGCCGAGAGATCCTCAAGCTCGCGAAGCACATCGGCGAGCGGCGCGAGCAGGCCTCCAAGGATGGCTCGCCACCTCGTTGTCTGCCTGGCAAGGAGAAGGTCGATGAAGGTGACGCGGCCGCGGGAGAACGAGACCTCGGGTATCAGTCCCCCGAGCAAGTCCTCAAGGACATCCTCACTGGAGACTCTGACTCTGGTGATGACAACGACCGCCGCAAGAAGCTGTACGTGATGTATGGCGGAAGCTGGGAGCTCGCCTCCCGTAGGAACATGAAGTCCCTGCGCCGCGAGGTCCTTTCGACGATCCTAGGGGTCCTGAAGGCAGCCCCACATCAACGGTGGTGGAGCACCACTATCTCCTTCGGGGCATCTGACTGCCCCGAAAACATGGCAGGGGCCGGCATACTACCACTCATCACCGCCCCTATCATCGCCAACATGAAGCTACATCATGTCCTGATTGATGGTGGGGCTAGGCTCAACGTCATCAGTCATGCTGCGTTCAAGCAGCTGCAGATCCCAGGATCTTGACTGGGACCCTCTCGCCCATTCTTCGGAGTGGGCCCTCAACCGGTGTATCCCCTTGGGAGCATCGCACTCCCGGTTACATTCGGGACTGAGGAGAACTTCCGCACTGAGAACATCTAATTCAACGTTGTGGAGGTTAACCTCCCTTTCAATGCCATCATTGGCAGGCCGGCCCTGTACCGGTTCTTGGCCATTGCCCATTACGGGTACTTGGTCCTCAAGATGTTGTCCCCTGCTGGGGTCCTCAGCATGCGGGGCGACCGCGCCGCTGCGCTTGCAGCTGTCGAGAAGTTGCACGCCCTGGCGGTAGAAACCTCTTGCCCGGATGACGGGGGGAGGGACCCCTCGACTTCCTGTACCAAGGCACCTACTAAGGTGCCTAAGGTGCAACCATCTAGAGCAGATGACAGTCCCGTCAAGACCATCCAGGTCGGCGTGGATTCCTCCCAGACCACTCGCATCGCGGGCAATCTGGAGGAGAAATAGGAAATCGCGCTCGTCGCCTTCCTCCAGGCAAATGCTGACGTATTCGCATGGGAACCGTCACAGATGCCTGGGATCCCTAGGGAGGTGATCGAGCACCATGTTGGGGGCCTTCGTCTTCCGAAGGTCCTCAAAAATATGATTTAACAATGTTTCTGGAGTATAATGTGTGAACAGGTATCTTCGGACTCGAATCGGTATCACAGTGGGAGAAGAATATGAAGGGTGATACAGCGCCGAAGCTGTGAGTGGGAAAGCTTCGGCATGATAGCAGAAAAGGAAACCGACTTAAAGATGAAAATGCTATTTAGACCTCGGTGGATTACTATAGAATCACTACCAAATGTAAAGGGCTTGGGTGTAATTTTACATGAACTGTGTCCCATGCCTATAAATAGGTGAACAGTGCCCCCGTACTGTTCACGCTGACTGGGCATTTTACTTTTGCGTCACGCTTGTACTTACATCTTCCTTCAAGCCGAAGGTACATTTGTTATTGGATATCATTTCTATTTTTCCATAATAACAATAATATAAAAAAATGAGTTGAAGATTATACATAATTGTTTACGTTATCTTTTATATTTTACATGCTTCTTTCTTCATTATTATATGTTGTGTTTGTGAAGGTATGCCCTTCATAACCTTCGTCCAAAAATCATTATATCCCAAGGGAAATAATGCTTCGAAGGACGAAGGACTTTAATGCTTAACATTTTTTGTGTTGCCTTGCTTTTAACTCATAGCATTTGAAAACAAGTCCCCAACATTGGCGCCCACCTCCGGTGAACTCACTTCCACTCCTCGAGTTTTGAACATCTTCGGGAATCATAAACCTTCGTTATGGCGCCGAAGAAAGCTTCAGCAACTGGGGCTACAGTTCTGCAACCGCTGGACCCCAATCAGGAGACTCTCTCTCTTCGGGAGGCCCGAAACCAGAAGAGGAAGGCTGTCAGCCCGACACCGCAAGAGGATGAGCTAGACCAAGAAATCAGGGACATGGAGATGCTTCATCAACAGGTGCAGAGGAAGAAGGAAAAGATGGCCAGGCTAGCAGAACTGCAAAGGCAGATAGACGAAGCCTCTGAAGAAGTTCGTCATCTTACTCAGGATGAGCAGAACTGAAGGCCTCAGCACAAAGACCTTCATCAGGAGGGTTTCTTCAACGAAGATGACTGGTATGAGAATTTCCACCATGGAAATTTTGCTTTTGATGATGCTTCTCCTCTGTCCGCTGAGCTGTAGGCTACACCTTGGCCTTCGTCCTACAAGCCGCCCCAGCTTCCTATGTTCGACGACCATTCAGACCCGAAGCAGTTTTTGATGAGTTACGAAGCAACAGTATCTTCGTATGGTGGCAATACTGCAGTCATGGCAAAATCTTTTGTTATGGCTGTCAGGAGTGTTGCTCAAACCTGGTATTCCTCCCTTCAACCAGGAACGATCACTTCATGGCAAAAGCTGAAGGACATGTTGTTAACCAGCTTCCAAGGGTTTCAGACGAAGCCGGTCACTGCTCAAGCTCTATTCCAGTGCACCCAGGATCACGAAGAATACCTTCAGGCGTATGTCCGGAGGTTCTTACGTTTGAGGGCGCAGGCGCCAACAGTGCCCAACGAAATTGTAATTGAGGCCATGATCAAGGGACTTCGGCCAGGACCTTCAGCTCAGTACTTTGCTAGGAAGCCTCCTCAAACTTTGGAGAAGCTGCTCCAGAAGATGGACGAGTATATTCGGGCCGACAATGATTTTCGTCAAAGAAGAGAGGAAGCTTTCAGGTTTTCCGAAATGACCAGGGGCTTCGGAGGAAGATTTTATCCCGAGGCACGTCAGGTCAATTCACAACTCTACTCAAAATGATGATAAGGGGAGTCAGCAGCAAAGGCCTCAGTGCTCCTCACAGGCTTCGGGGCAACAGCAAAGCTCCTTCCGGCCGCTAGCTCCAAGAGGCAGAGGAGCCAGGGGCTTCGGCGGAAGATTTGGAGATCAACTAAGGAGAACATTTTGCTTGTTCTGTGGTGAAAACAAGGGCCATACCACCAGGATGTGCCATGTTACCATCCAGAAGCAAAAGGAGATAGCCGAAGCTGCAGCACAATAAGGTCAGCCGAAGCAGATCATGCACACTGCTTCGTATCATTCGCCTTACATCCCAGAATATGTAGGCAATCACCCTGCAGTTTCTGTTGCTTCGGCGAGTCAACCTCAAGCTTCCTGGCAACAGCCTCCGCCTCCACCACCGCTGCAACAAGGCCAGCAGCCAGAAGGGGGCCAATATGCTCAACATCAAAGGGACTTCAGAGAACAGTCCGAAGCTCGCACAGTCAATAGTACTGTGCCAGAGTCGAAGCACATTTATTGATAAATATCCTACCTTGATAGTAGTATTTTCCATTCAGTTTTATTTTCTATGTAATAAAGGATACTTTTTAAATCTCATGTAATAGTTTCGTTGTCTGCTACAAGGAAAATATATCTTCTTCACAGGCTTAAGTTGTTGAAGCTTAAAGATTTGCGATAGCAAGCAGGACCTTCGAATTACCAAAAATTTATTTTAAAAGGCACGGTATGAATTTTCCGAAGCAACAAAAAGTCGTTCTAAGGAACGCAGAGTAAGTTTGCTGAAGTTACAAAAAGCCGTTCCAAAGGGGGCGCAGTGTAAGTTTTCTGCTCAGAAGTCGTTCCAAAGGGAATGTAGAGCTTACAGCGAAAAATAAACGCTGATACCGCCTAAGTAAAAGGCGAAGCGCGAAAAGTCAACGCGAATACCGCCGAAAGTAAAAGGTGAAGAAGCTCCTAAGGGAGGCTTACAGCGAAAAATAAACGCTGATTCCGCTGAAGTAAAAGGCGAAGAAGCTCCTAAGGGAGGCTTACAGCGAAAAGTCAACGCTGATTTAAAAAGATTATGTGTTTTATTGCAGGGATGCGAGTGTATCTTCGGAATAAATACCATTTTACATAACATAACATCATCACATCATTTCGCATAGCATAAGCATCATACATCATGCTGCATATGGCACAAGAAAGGGGCACAATATCGATCTTCGGAAAAATGCTTTGAAAAAGGGAAAATTATGCAAAGTCCCAAGGAGATACAACATTGATCTTCGGAGTGTAGCTTCGTAAAATATTTTCACGAAGTTTGAAAATTCTTCATCAGAGCACTATGGATATCGTTGTGATAAATGAAAATTCTTCTTCACGAAGCATGAAAAGAAGGGAAGGTGTTTTTTCGTCAAAGACTCAAAAATGGTATGTATGTAAAATTTCATGCATCGCAAAGAATTGAACCATAAAAAACAAGTATATTACATTCAGGGTTACAAGATATTACACATATTACATTTCAGATGTTTTTACAATAGTACCTAGTCTTCCCTAAGTACTACTTCCGCAGCTTCGTTCAGGAGTTGATTGACAACTTGATCCATGATAGCTTCGGCCATCTTTTTGATTTCATCGTCGTCCTTCGGGTGAGGGCTCGGAGGCGTTTTAGCAGGATCTGAGGGAGGACAGGATACGGCTACATTGCTATTACAATTGGCGAACGAAGTTTGAAATCAAAAATTACAACACAATAAAAACCATTAGTTAATACCTATTTGCCCTTCGGGCTCTGCGCTTTTCTCAGCAGCCTCGGCCACTTTTCTAGCATCATGGATGCCTTTTTCGCTTTTTTGAATAATTTCTCGGGCCATTTCTCGGCCACCATTATCCCAGATATCGGTGAAAAATTTTCCACCAACTATGCTAGCTTCAGCTGAAGGGTCTTTAGCGTCTTCGAAGGACAAGACAGTTTCGGATTGTGCTAAAATTTTTACATGTTCGCAGCCTTTCCTTTCTAAAATGGTGGCAATCCCCCTGGCACCCGAAAAAGCGCATATGTCTCCGCGACTATTTAAAATTTCTTCAAAGGCCTCAGCTTCGTGATTAATCCATTCAATGGGACCTTCGGGGTTGCCTCTTGTAAAGTTTTCTTCACTTGAAAATGCGCCTAGGCTGGCGAAGCTAGCCTTCATTTTCTTAACGCACTCTATAGATTTGTCATAGCATCTTTTCTTGGACGAACGAAGCTCTTCGACAGTTCCTTCTAAATGATTTGCCCATTGGTCGCTAAGTTCTCGCTTCGTTTCTTCAAGTATGTGTTCTTCTTTAGCCCGGGCTAATTGCTTCCGAAGGTCGTCAATCTCGTGCTTTTGAGCTGCAACTTGTGCTTTAGACGCAGCTTCGTTCTCCTTTATTTTATCTACCAATGTAACTAGAATTTTGTCCTTTTCCAAGGCTTCATTTCTTAGTTTGATTACCTCTGTCCGAAGGTTGTTAAAAGCAATTTCATAGCTCTCGTCTTCGGCATTCTTTTGTGCTCTCAGCGCGTTGCTTAGAATTAAACCCTATATATATAAAAAAAGAGTTAGTATAAAAATAAAAGAATAAATTTCAAATCATAGAATTTCTAAATGCGCAGATCTCGTACCTTCAGGCTATTATACGCAAGGCTGTCCGCAAGGTCGTCCTTTGTCATTGCGCAGAGGCCAGCCTCTAGCTTCGGAAACCCCATGCTTTGGGCCATTTCCCGGCAGACGAGTAATTCTTTGTTATCTGGGAGGCAGTATAGGAAATCTTCTTCATTTGTACCATTGAACACTAGTGCCCCCTTCGGATATTTCAATTCTTTGGCATAGTGATTAGCTTCAAAAATTTCTTCTGATAATTTTTTCCCCGAAGCATGTCGAACAATATAATCAAGGACTTTGGGGGATGCTTCGGGGACAGCAGCACTGATTTCCTCAACAAAAATTGGCTCCGTCATTTTTTCTTCCTCGGTTTCCAAGGGTTTTACCTTTGTGGGCTCTGAAGGCTCAGCTTCAGTCTCAGTTTGTTGTTTTGGAGCCTTAATATCAAAGATTTCAGTCTCCGCTTCGGAAGTTTCAACAGTCTTTTTCGGAGTCGTGCTTGAGGACTTAATTGTCTCCAGAACATCTAGCACATTGACCATTCTTTTTCTTTTCGGGGTCACCGCTGGGCCCTTTTGGTTCTTTATTGCCTCAACACTTGCTGAAGGACTTAAAATTTCCAATAATTTCGTTCCTTCAGTTCTCGGTTTTTCTGCTTTCGTTGCTGAGGATACTCTAGCTTTTTCTTCGATCTTCGGCGCTGAAGTTGGTTCCTTAATTTCGGTGGCCGAAGAAGTTTCGCCGGTGAACTCAGGCACTATAGCTGGTCCAATGTAGCGTGGCCGGTGTGTGAGAACCTTTACCCTTTGTCTCTTCGGCGCTGGCTCGCTGGGAGCGGCTGAAGCTGTTTCCTGTGCAGAAGCTGCATTCTTTCTTTTTTGGCCCCGCGCTGGATAGTGGTAGTCGGGGTACATGAACCCAATTGCGTCAAACACTCGGTTCAGTCTTTTCTTTTTTCGGCCTCCGAAGGCTGCTGACAATGCAGTATCTTCGGCCTTTGAATAAACCCCGAGTAGTTCATCACTTAAATTTTCAATGCTTTTTAGCCAGTCATCATCTGGCTCAACAAATTTATCTCCAAACTTGAAAGTATACTTCAGCCTGATAAGTCCACCTTCGTCAGCCTCCTTTATGGTCTCTTGCGGCATTTCCCATTTTTCCGCGAGCGGCCACACCCTGAAGGCAATATGCTCTTGAACCAAATCTCTCGTTCCAATAAAAGAGCAAATAACTCCGAAGGCTCTCTGGCATTCTTCGGCAGCTTCGTTCATTTCAACCTTCGGCTTCCGCAGGCCGAAGCGTTGCCAAATAGGGCGCATAATTATACCTTTAATATCTTCCCGTGTTTTCAGGTCATTCTTCACATAAAACCATTCTGTCATCCAGTCGCCGGGCCATCTCTTCCGAAAGGTTGGCACGGGACAGCTTGACCCGGTCCGAGAGACGAAACTGTAGCAGCCGAAATTATTGTGATACTACTCCTTACCCCAGGGTTTTGTCTCGTATAACAATTTGTGTATGTTGCAGAAACTTTTCGCATCAGGTTCCAGACCTTGGCTTCTCACGGCCCACACGAAGATATTCATCCTTATGATTGCTTCGGGGGTAAGTTGGTGAAGATAGATTTTAAATATTTTCAGTACTTCTACGACAAACCTGCTCAGGGGAAATCGTAGTCCAGCTTTCAAAAAGCTTCGGAACACTATGACTTCATTTTCCTCAGGAGTCGGACAAGTCTTCTCTCCTTCGTCGGCCCTCACAATGGAAAAGTCCCGGAAATATCTTCCCCTCATGTTGACAAGATGATTTTCTTTGATACTTGATTTGCCAAAAACCGCATGGCTTGGTCGCCAAGGGCGATCTTCAGAGTCTTCACCACCACTATCCACATCATAACTGTCGCTGTCATCAGTATCTTCAGATAAACCTTCTAAAATCTCTTTGGTGATTTTTTCTGTATTGGTCTTCGACATTGCTTCAAGAAACCCCAGGTTTTTCTCTTCAGAAAGATTCAGCTTCATCTCGGCAGCAGCCTTTTTACCTTCAGACATCTTCAAAAATGCTAAAAACTGTTTTTAGAGCCGAAGCTTAAAAACTTAAAAAGTCAGGCAGTTGGTGCGCAAGAGCTAAAAGTTGAGTAGGCAAGAGCAGACGGCAAGAAAGCGTACCAAATAAGTTTGTGGTATGCTCTTATTTATATGCCCAGCGCATTGAAAATTGGAGGGCCCTGCTTGTCAGTGAATGTTGCTATTCTAGCAAAGGGAAGGTGTTTTTTCGGACCTTCGGCTTAAAGCCTTCGTCCATGTCGCAATCTAAATTTACTGTTCTAACAAATTAATATTGCGAGGGGCTACTGTTGGGGGCCTTCGTCTTCCGAAGGTCCTCAAAAATATGATTTAACAATGTTTCTGGAGTATAATGTGTGAACAGGTATCTTCGGACTCGAATCGGTATCACAGTGGGAGAAGAATACGAAGGGTGATACAGCGCCGAAGCTGTGAGTGGGAAAGCTTCGGCATGATAGAAGAAAAGGAAACCGACTTAAAGATGAAAATGCTATTTAGACCTCGGTGGATTACTATAGAATCACTACCAAATGTAAAGGGCTTGGGTGTAATTTTACATGAACTGTGTCCCATGCCTATAAATAGGTGAACAGTGCCCCCGTACTGTTCACGCTGACTGGGCATTTTACTTTTGCGTCACGCTTGTACTTACATCTTCCTTCAAGCCGAAGGTACATTTGTTATTGGATATCATTTCTATTTTTCCATAATAACAATAATATAAAAAAATGAGTTGAGGATTATACATAATTGTTTACGTTATCTTTTATATTTTACATGCTTCTTTCTTCATTATTATATGCTGTGTTTGTGAAGGTATGCCCTTCATAACCTTCGTCCGAAAATCATTATATCCCAAGGGAAATAATGCTTCGAAGGATGAAGGACTTTAATGCTTAACATTTTTTGTGTTGCCTTGCTCTTAACTCATAGCATTTGAGAACAAGTCCCCAACACACCATCTGAAGATCCATCCTGACACCAAACTGGTGAGTCAGAAGCCTCGGAGACAGTCCATTGAGCGGCTCCGTGAGGAGGTTCATAAGCTGCTACGCGCTGGCTTCATCGAAGAGGTCCATCACCCAGTATGGCTGGCCAATCCAGTCATTGTTCCCAAGGCTAACGGGAAGCTTCGGATGTGCATCGACTACACCAACCTCAATAAGGCATGTCCCAAGGACCCATATCCACTTCCACGAATAGATCAAAACGTGGATTCTACCTCTGGGTGCGACCTCCTGTCCTTCCTAGATGCTTACTCTGGTTTCCATCAGATCCAGATGTCTAGGCAAGATAGGAAGCATACTGCTTTTGTAACTGTGGATGGGCTTTACTGTTATGTTGTAATGCCTTACGATCTGAAAAAATGCCTTGCCGACATTTGTACGGGCGATGAGTAAGACCTTTGGTGACCTGATTAGGGACAGGATAGAGGTATACGTTGATGACATCATGGTCAAGACTAAGAGAGGGTTGACCCTAGTGGAAGACTTAACCCTAGTCTTTGACAAGCTACGGGCAACACGCACGAGGCTGAACCCGAAAAAGTGTGTCTTTAGTGTCTCCGCAAGGAAGTTGCTGGGATTCCTGGTTTCGCACCGGGGCATTGAAGCAAACCTAGAGAAGATCAAAGCAATTGAGATAATGAAGCCTCCGGCTCGAATCAAGGATGTCCAGAAGCTTACGGGGTCACTGGCCGCCCTTAGTCGCTTCATCTCAAGACTAGCCAAGAGGGTGCTACCCTTCTTCAAGCTATTACGGAAGTCCGGCCCATTCTCTTGGACTGAGGAGGCAGAACGAGCCTTTCAAGAGTTGAAGCAGCACCTTGTGTCCCTACCAATACTGGTAGCTCCAGAGCCAGGGGAGCCGTTGTACTTATACATTGCAGCGGCTAAAGAGGTGGTGAGCATAGTGTTGGTCATCGAAAGGATGGCACAACATCCCCAGGGGAGTCAAAAAGTTCCCCTAGGAGAAGGCGGTGGTCCGACCACCACGATGGTGATGGAAGGTCAAGAGTTTGAGGGCTCAGGACCAACCGCAGGGGTCCAAACCATCCAGAAGCCAGTCTACTACATCAGCGAAGTCCTCCATGAGGCAAAGGCCAGGTACCTTGAGACGCACAAGCTTATCTATGCTATACTTGTTGCGTCCAGGAAGTTGTGCCACTATTTTCAGGCACACAGGGTCGTGGTGGTGACCTCCTTCCCGTTAGGGCCATTCTCCACAACTCTAACGCCACAGGCAACATCGCCAAGTGGGCCGCGGAGCTTGCTAAGTTCCAACTGGACTTCCAGCCTCACCACGCTGTCAAGAGCCAGGTTTTGGCTGACTTCATCGTGGAATGGACCCCTTCCCCTGAGAGCACCTAGAGGGGGGGGTGAATAGGTGATCCTGTGAAACTTAAACTTATAGCCACAAAAACTTGTTAAGTGTTAGCACAATAATCGCCAAGTGGCTAGAGAGGAGTTTCAACAAAACACAATACCACAAGAGATCAAACACAGAGGTTTATCTCGTGGTTCGGCCAAGACCAACGCTTGCCTACTCCACGTTGTGGCGTCCCAAGGGACGAGGGTTGCAATCAACCCCTCTCAAGCGGTCCAAAGACCAACTTGAATACCACGGTGTTTTGTTTGCCTTTCAATATCCCGTTTGCGAGGAATCTTCACAACTTGGAGTCTCTCGCCCTTACACTTGAGATTCACAAGAAATTCAGAGTAAGGGAGGAAAGCAACACACACAAATCCACAGCAAAATGCGCACGCACACGGCCAAGAATCGAGCTCAAAGGACTATCTCAAAGTTCTCACTAGAACGGAGCTCGAATCACTGAGAATGACAAACGAATGCGCAAAGACTGAGTGTGGATGATCAAGAATGCTCTAAGGTTGCTTGGTGTACTCCTCCATGCGCCTAGGGGCCCCTTTTATAGCCCCAAGGCAGCTAGGAGCCGTTGAGAGCAAATCTGGAAGGCCAATCTTGCCTTCTGTCGTCGGGTGCACCGGACAGTCCGGTGCACACCGGACACTGTCCGGTGCCCGATTTCCTTCCCAAAATGGCGCTGCCGACCGTTGCCGACCGTCGCAGATCTGGGAGCCATTGGCGCACCGGACATGTCCGGTGCACACCAGACAGTACGGTGCCCCCTTCCGACCGTTGGCACGGCCACGTGTCGCGCGCAGATTCCGCGGCCGACCGTTGGCCCGGCCGACCGTTGGCTCACCGGACAGTCCGGTGCACACCGGACAGTCCGGTGAATTTTAGCCGTACGCCGTCGGCGAATTCCCGAGAGCAGCTACTTCACGCCGAGCCAGCCTGGCGCACCGGACACTGTCCGGTGCACCACCGGACAGTCCGGTGCTCCAGACTGAGCAGAGTCTTGGCTGCTCGAGCCATCTCTTCTCCAACTTGATTTTTTATGTTTCCAGCACTTAGACACAATACATTAGTCCATAAAACAATGTACTAAGTCTGAGAAACATACCTTTATCCTTGATTTGTACTTTGTCCACCATTTTACAATTAGGCACCTGTGTTGGGCACTAAATCACCAAAATACTAAGAAATGGCCCAAGGGCACATTTCCCTTTCAATCTCCCCCTTTTTGGTGATATATGCCAACACAACATAAAGCAAGTAGAACAAGTACAAAAACACTTCAAATAAGAACTCAAATTATTTTGATTCAATTTTGACATATATGGATCACTCTAAGCCACCACTTGGTTTGTTTTTGCAAATCAAACTCAAATCTCTATCTCTAAGTCAAACACACATGTTGAATCATAAAGAGAGTCATTCCAAAAGAGATTGATCAAAGATTTCAAAAACTCCCCCTTTTTTCCATAATCAATACTTCTCCCCACAAGAAACCAACTTTTGATAAGAGAGACAACAAAAGAGTTTTGACAAACCAAAAGCTCTATTCTACTATTTTCAAAATCTCTCAAGTGGTAGCTGATCCATTTATCGCTTTGGCCTTTATTTTCTCCCCCTTTGGCATCAAACACCAAAACGGGATTAATCTTGGCTCTATAACCCCATTGCCTCACCAAAATCTTCAATTAAGAGCAAATGGCAATAAGAGTTCATGAGATGAACTTGGAATAAGTTACCCTCTCATCGGAGTGCAGTGGAAGTCTTTCATGGTCCAAGTCCACCTTTTCCCTTTTAATTCTCCTTTGAGACTAAAACAAGCAAACTCAAGCATATGGTTAGTCTCAAAGGGTCAAGTTGTAACACATCTCCCCCTAAAACTGTGCATCATTTTGCCACTGACTTGTGAGGTCCAGGGAGTGTTTGTACAACTTGAGCACCACAATAAGCAACAAAATGCAGAATAAACATGATCAAGGGCATAAACACATATATGCTACAATTCAATCCAAGTTCCGCGAATCTAAGATATTGAGCTCACTATGCAGCCTGCAAAAGGTCTTCTCATCTAGAGGCTTGGTAAAGATATCGGCTAGCTGGTTCTCGGTGCTAACATGAAACACTTCGATATCTCCCTTTTGCTGGTGGTCTCTCAAAAAGTGATGCCGGATGTCAATGTGCTTTGTGCGGCTGTGCTCAACAGGATTTTCCGCTATTCGGATAGCACTCTCATTATCACATAGGAGTGGGACTTTGCTCAGATTGTAGCCAAAGTCCCTGAGGGTTTGCCTCATCCAAAGTAGTTGCGCACAACACTGTCCTGCGGCAACGTACTCGGCCTCAGCGGTGGATAGGGCAACGGAGGTTTGTTTCTTAGAGTTCCATGACACCAGGGACCTTCCTAAGAATTGGCACGTCCCCGATGTACTCTTCCTATCGACCTTACATCCAGCATAGTCGGAATCTGAGTACCCAATCAAGTCAAAGTTAGACCCCTTTGGATACCAGATCCCGAAGCAAGGCGTAGCAACTAAATATCGAAGAATTCGCTTCACAGCCACTAAGTGACACTCCTTCGGATCGGATTGAAATCTAGCACACATGCATACGCTAAGCATAATATCCGGTCTACTAGCACATAAATAAAGCAAAGAACCTATCATGGACCGGTATGCTTTTTGATCAACGGACTTACCTCCTTTGTTGAGGTCGGTGTGTCCGTCGGTTCCCATTGGCGTCTTTGCGGGCTTGGCGTCCTTCATCCCAAACCGCTTTAGCAGATCTTGTGTGTACTTCGTTTGGGAGATGAAGGTGCCGTCCTTGAGTTGCTTCACTTGGAACCCAAGGAAGTAGTTCAACTCGCCCATCATCGACATCTCGAATTTCTGCGTCATTACCCTGCTAAACTCTTCACAAGACTTTTGGTTAGTAGAACCAAATATTATGTCATCGACATAAATTTGGCACACAAACAAATCACCATCACATGTCTTTGTAAAAAGAGTTGGATCGGCTTTCCCAACCTTGAAAGCATTAGCAATTAAAAAGTCTCTAAGGCATTCATACCAAGCTCTTGGGGCTTGCTTAAGTCCATAGAGCGCCTTAGAGAGCTTACACACGTGGTCGGGGTACCGTTCATCCTCGAAGCCAGGGGGTTGCTCCGCGTACACCTCCTCCTTGATTGGCCCGTTGAGGAAAGCGCTCTTCACATCCATTTGGAACAACCTGAAAGAATGGTGAGCGGCATATGCTAGCAAGATACGAATTGATTCTAGCCTAGCCACAGGAGCAAACGTCTCCTCAAAGACCAAACCTGCGACTTGGGCATAACCTTTTGCCACAAGTCGAGCCTTGTTCCTCGTCACCACCCCGTGCTCGTCCTGTTTGTTGCGGAACACCCACTTGGTTCCCACAACATTTTGCTTGGGACGAGGCACCAGTGTCCAAACTTCATTGCGCTTGAAGTTGTTGAGTTCCTCCTGCATGGCCAATACCCAATCCGGATCTAGCAAGGCCTCCTCTACCCTGAAAGGCTCAATAGAAGAGATAAAGGAGTAATGCTCACAAAAATTAACTAATCGAGATCGAGTAGTTACTCCCTTGCTAATGTCACCCAAAATTTGGTCGACGGGATGATCCCTTTGAATCACCGCTCGAACTTGGGTTGGAGGTGCCGGTTGCGCTTCTTCCTCCATCACGTGATCATCTTGTGCTCCCCCTTGATCACACGCCTCCTTTTGATGAACCTGTTCATCGTCTTGAGTTGAGGGATGCACCGTTGTTGAGGGAGAAGGTTGATCTCGTTCATCTTGTTCCTGTGGCCGCACTTCTCCAATCGCCATGGTTCGTATAGCGGCCGTCGGAACATCTTCTTCATCTACATCATCACAATCAACAACTTGCTCTCTTGGAGAGCCATTAGTCTCATCAAATACAACGTCGCTAGAGACTTCAACCAAACCCGATGATTTGTTGAAGACCCTATACGCCTTTGTATTTGAATCATAACCTAATAAAAACCCTTCTACAGCTTTGGGAGCAAATTTAGAATTTCTACCCTTCTTCACTAGAATGTAGCACTTGCTCCCAAATACACGAAAGTAAGATACATTGGGTTTGTTACCGGTTAGTAGCTCATACGACGTCTTCTTGAGGAGGCGGTGAAGGTAGACCCTGTTGATGGCGTGGCAAGCCGTGTTCACGGCTTCCGACCAAAAGCACTCGGGGGTCTTGAATTCTCCAAGCATAGTCCTCGCCATATCTATGAGCGTCCTGTTCTTCCTCTCTACCACACCATTTTGCTGAGGTGTGTAGGGAGCGGAGAACTCGTGCTTGATCCCTTCCTCCTCAAGAAACTCCTCCACTTGAAGGTTCTTGAATTCGGACCCGTTGTCGCTCCTTATCTTCTTCACCTTGAGCTCAAACTCATTTTGAGCTCTCCTTAGGAAGCGCTTGAGGGTCCCTTGGGTTTCTGACTTATCCTGCAAAAAGAACACCCAAGTGAAGCGGGAAAAGTCATCAACAATAACTAGACCATACTTACTTCCTCCTATGCTCAGATAGGCGACGGGTCCGAAGAGGTCCATATGCAGCAGCTCCAGAGGTCTTGACGTGGTCATCACATTCTTGCTGTGATGTGCTCCTCCCACTTGTTTACCTAAACCTTTTACCTTGCCTTGATTCCCATCACCGAATATTATTGAATCTTGGGAATCCTTATTCTTGACGTAGGAGGTGAACATCTTCTTTTCCCCCGTCATATGGTTTGTGCATCCGCTGTCAATAATCCAGCTTGAACCCCCGGATGCATAAACCTGCAAGGCAAATTTAGGCTTGGGTCTTAGGTACCCAACTCATGTTGGGTCCTGCAAGGTTAGCACAAATATCCTTAGGGACCCAAATGCAAGTTTTGTCTCCCTTGCATCTTGCCCCTAACTTCCTAGCAACTATTTTCCTATCCTTTCTACAAATAGCGAAGGAAGCATTCAAAGCATGATATATTGTAGAAGGTTCATTAACTTTCCTAGGGACATTAACAACATTTTTCCTAGGCATATTATGAACAACATTTCTATCATGCACATAGGAGGAACTAGAAGCAAACATGTCATGAGAATCAAAAACATTATAAGCATTATACCTCCTATAAGCATTTCTAGTTAGTCTCCTATCATGGTACAAAAAGGCATGGTTCTTTTTAGCACTACTAGCCATAGGAGCCTTCCCTTTCTCCTTGGCGGAGATAGGAGCCTTATGGCTTGTCAAGTCCTTGGCTTCCCTCTTGTAGCCAAGTCCATCCTTAATTGAGGGGTGTCTACCAATTGTGTAGGCATCCCTTGCAAATTTTAGCTTATCAAAATTACTCTTGCTAGTCTTAAGTTGAGCATTAAGACTAGCCACTTCATCATTTAGTTTTGAAATTGAAACTAAGTGCTCACTCCAAGCATTAATATCAACATCCTTACACCTAGTGCAAATTTCAACATGTTCAACACAAGAGTTAGATTTACTTGCTACTTCTAGTTTAGCAGTTAAATCATTAATTTCACCTTTTAAAGAAGAAATGGTTTCATTACAAGTAGAAAGTTCACAAGAAAGCATTCCATTTTTTTTAACTTCTAGAGCAAGTGAATTTTGTGCACTAACAAATTTATCATGCTCTTCGTATAAAAGATCTTCTTGTTTCTCTAAGATTCTATCCTTTTCATTCAAGGTATCAATCAATTCATTAATCTTAGCTATCTTAGTTCTATCCAGTCCCTTGAATAAACTAGAATAATCTATTTCATCCTCACTAGACTCATCATCACTAGAAGAATCATAAGTATTGGCATTATGAGTGATTACCTTCTTCTCCCTTGCCATGAGGCAAGTGTGATGCTCGTTGGGGAAGAGAGCCGATTTGTTGAAGGCAGTGGCGGCGAGTCCTTCGTCGTCGGAGTCGGACGAAGAGCAATCCGAATCCCACTCCTTTCCAAGGTGTGCTTCGCCTTTGGCCTTCTTGTAAACCTTCTTGTTCTCTCTCTTCCCATTTTTCCCTTGCTCCTGGTCACTATCATTTTCGGGACAGTTAGCAATAAAATGACCAACCTTACCGCATTTGAAGCATGAGCGCTTCCCCTTTGTCTTGGTCTTGCTTGGCTGCCCCTTGCGACCATTTAGCGCCGTCTTGAATCTCTTGATGATGAGAGCCATCTCTTCATCATTGAGCCCGGCCGCCTCAACTTGCGCCACCTTGCTAGGTAGCGACTCCTTGCTCCTTGTTGCCTTGAGAGCAATGGGTTGAGGCTCGTGGATTGGTCCGTTCAACGCGTCGTCGACGTATCTTGCCTCCTTGATCATCATCCGCCCGCTTATGAATTTTCCAAGTACTTCCTCGGGCGTCATCATCGTGTACCTGGGATTCTCACGAATATTGTTCACGAGATGAGGATCAAGAACGGTAAAGGACCTTAGCATTAAGCGGACGACGTCGTGGTCCGTCCATCGCGTGCTTCCGTAGTTCCTTATTTTGTTGATAAGGGTCTTGAGCCGGTTGTATGTTTGAGTTGGCTCCTCTCCCCTTATCATGGCGAATCGTCCAAGCTCGCCCTCCACCAACTCCATTTTGGTGAGCATGGTGATGTCATTCCCCTCGTGTGAGATCTTGAGGGTGTCCCATATTTGCTTGGCATTGTCCAAGCCGCTCACCTTGTTATACTCTTCCCTGCACAAAGACGCTAAGAGAACAGTAGTAGCTTGTGCATTTCTATGAATTTGTTCATTTATATGCATGGAATTATCCGAGCTATCAAACTTCATTCCATTCTCTACAATCTCCCATATGCTTGGATGAAGAGAGAATAAGTGACTACGCATTTTGTGACTCCAAAATCCGTAGTCCTCCCCATCGAAGTGTGGGGGTTTGCCAAGAGGAATGGAAAGCAAATGCGAATTCGAACTATGTTGAATACGAGAATAATCAAATGAAAAGTTCGAATTGACCGTCTTTTTGTAGTCGTTGTCG
The DNA here is from genome assembly GCA_029449295.1 of Zea luxurians. Classification (NCBI taxonomy): domain Eukaryota; kingdom Viridiplantae; phylum Streptophyta; class Magnoliopsida; order Poales; family Poaceae; genus Zea; species Zea luxurians. The sequence goes on along the minus strand of JAOPSE010000005.1, from coordinate 44,252,041 downwards.
TCGTCCTTTTGGGAAGAAGTAGACTCATCACTATCGTCGTAGTAGATGATCTCCTTGATGCGCCTTGTCTTATTCTTCTTCCCTTCCTTCCATCTATGGCCCGAGCCGGAGTCGGTAGGCTTGTCGTCCTTCGGCTCGTTGACGAAGGATTCCTTCTCTTTGTCGTTGATCACGATTCCCTTCCCCTTAGGATCCATCTCTTCGGGCGGTTAGTCCCTTTGTGAAGAGAACGGCTCTGATACCAATTGAGAGCACCTAGAGGGGGGGTGAATAAATGATCCTGTGAAACTTAAACTTATAGCCACAAAAACTTGTTAAGTGTTAGCACAATAATCGCCAAGTGGCTAGAGAGGAGTTTCAACGAAACACAATACCACAAGAGATCAAACACAGAGGTGACACAGTGGTTTATCCCATGGTTCGGCCAAGACCAACGCTTGCCTACTCCACGTTGTGGCGTCCCAACGGACGAGGGTTGCAATCAACCCCTCTCAAGCGGTCCAAAGACCAACTTGAATACCATGGTGTTTTGTTTGCCTTTCAATATCCCGTTTGCGAGGAATCTCCACAACTTGGAGTCTCTCGCCCTTACACTTGAGATTCACAAGAAATTCAGAGTATGGGAGGAAAGCAACACACACAAATCCACAGCAAAATGCGCACACACACGGCCAAGAATCGAGCTCAAAGGACTATCTCAAAGTTCTCACTAGAACGGAGCTCGAATCACTGAGAATGACAAACGAATGCGCAAAGACTGAGTGTGGATGATCAAGAATGCTCTAAGGTTGCTTGGTGTACTCCTCCATGCGCCTAGGGGCCCCTTTTATAGCCCCAAGGCAGCTAGGAGCCGTTGAGAGCAAATCTGGAAGGCCAATCTTGCCTTCTGTCGTCGGGTGCACCGGACAGTCCGGTGCACACCGGACACTGTCCGGTGCCCGATTTCCTTCCCAAAATGGCGCTGCCGACCGTTGCCGACCGTCGCAGATCTGGGAGCCGTTGGCGCACCGGACATGTCCGGTGCACACCGGACAGTCCGGTGCCCCCTTCCGACCGTTGGCACGGCCACGTGTCGCGCGTAGATTCCGTGGCCGACCGTTGGCCCGGCCGACCGTTGGCTCACCGGACAGTCCGGTGCACACCGGACAGTCCGGTGAATTTTAGCCGTACGCCGTCGGCGAATTCCCGAGAGCAGCTACTTCACGCCGAGCCAGCCTGGCGCACCGGACACTGTCCGGTGCACCACCGGACAGTCCGGTGCTCCAGACTGAGCAGAGTCTTGGCTGCTCGAGCCATCTCTTCTCCAACTTGATTTTTTCTGTTTCCAGCACTTAGACACAATACATTAGTCCATAAAACAATGTACTAAGTCTGAGAAACATACCTTTATCCTTGATTTGTACTTTGTCCACCATTTTACAATTAGGCACCTGTGTTGGGCACTAAATCACCAAAATACTAAGAAATGGCCCAAGGGCACATTTCCCTTTCATCCCCGAGCGCTCCTGGGGGTCCAGATCCCGATTCGGACCCCACACCTGCGGAGCCCAGGGCTCCTGTAACACCCCTGGTGTTACTATCACTAAAACTTGAGCATAACATCATAAGCATCAGCATTTCATGTGTTTGACACACCTAGAATGCATTCACTAGGTAAAAATTTCAAGCAAGTTGTATTGATATGGTGTTTTGCAAATAAGACCCTAGTGTAGGGTACTTAACCCTAAATGGGGATTAGAAGGGTAAAACAAAACCCAAATAGAGAAAACCCTAAAGCTTAAGTGAAATAATCATAAAATGTTACTAAGAATGGATCTAAGCTTCATTCACACCCCTGGAATACCAAAAACCCTAATTGGAACCCTGGAAAACCCTAAATCTAAACCCTAGGGGTTAAGTGCAAAATCAGTGTACTTTTGGACTAAAGTGTAAAAATTATGATGTTAAGGCATATAAAGTTATATGGTTCACATTTATGAAGATTTGCAATTCAAACCCTGAATTTTAGACCTATTTGCAAAAAGGACCCCCTTTGTGTTCTAGTGCGAAGTCTGAAAATCTGTGATATTGACTCCACTTTGGAGCTTTATATCTTCCAAAATAGTGAGAATTTACCCTAGGTCACCACATCAAATTTGTAAACCTATCAAAGGAGAACAATTTTGCTTAAGAGTGTAAGCAAGGTTGTTATGAAGAATTTGGAGATAATTAAACCTAAAGTCAGGCTGTCAGGCTGTTAAAGTCTAAATTTTAGACTGACAGTGCAACTGTAGTGACTTTGGGCATGAATTCAAGCAGGATTGAGCAAGAATTTGCTTAGGATTGCTATAACAATATTGTAGTTGGATCTTAGAGCTAAAACTTTGCTAAAGGGTGATGATCATGTTACTGCACAAAATCGGGAGTAAACAACCCTGCAAATCGCTCTGTCAGGTGACTGAATGGGCTTTCCCATGGTACAGTAACCTAAAACAGATCAGATCAAGCGCTCAGCTCACCGCCAACGATCTCCGCCATGATTCGTGTCGCCAGCGTCTCGATTCGTGCTCGAGGTAAGTGGATAACGTCCCGGGGTAGAAAGATCATCACCGTCGTTGAGCTGGACACCAATCCGGCTAGCCGCCGTACCTCCCCCTTATTCACCGATCGCTCGGGTAGGATCTCACCGCCGTTGATCCCTCACTGCCGTCCGCCGCATGTCCAAACACTTTACCATGTCGCGGCTAACTGTGCTACGCACGTCCGGTGATCGCCGGAGGAGCAGCCACGGTAATAGCCACGTTGCGCGGCCACCAGTGACTCACCCAGTTCATACCTATCGCAATCCGTCGCTCAAATTCGCTGTACTCGTGATCGATCTCTATAAATTAAAGCCACCATAAGCTTCGCAAGGTCATCACACACCCAGCCACCAAGAATCACTAGCAATCGTTCGTCAGAGAGCTTGAATTTTGGTTTTCCCCTAACCAAGTTCCCGCCGTGGCCAGCCACTTCTAGGTTTGTTCATGCCCTCTGCTACCTTGTTTCAGCATTAGTATGCTTCCCTGATGCTCATCCATCCACCCAATTGAGCTAGACCGCCACCAATCATCGGGAACACATTGTTCTTTGGGTTATCCGCACTGTCACCGTGGCCAGAGGCAATTAGGTAGCCATTCATGCAATTGACTTAGGGGAAACACTGGTTAGGGCATGAATTCGGTTTCGGCCGAAGTAGGGCATTAGTCTTTGCCCCGTTTGGCTGGTCCAGGAGCTCGCCGGAGCTCTGCCGCACCGCTCACCGTCGGGGACCTCGGTCTGCGAAGGGATAGAACCAGAGGGGCTTTTCTGCATCTATCAGTGACTTAGTTAAACAGTGACGTGACCCCGCTTCCAGTTATTCAGTAAGCCAAGGGCCTTTCTGCAAAGTCCGCAACGCGGGCGCGGGCGCGCGCTTTCCACTTGAGTTGGGCCACCTCGGCTAGATTTGGCCCAGAACTGTTTAAGCTTTTCCCTTTTCTTTTTCTATGAGACTTTGGAAATCCGTAGAAAATTGTAGAAAAATGGTAAAAATGTAAAAATCAATTTTCCTAGATTCCTAATTTTCCATAGTATTTAATAAAAATAGTTTCATGATTTTTAGTTCAAATAGGGAATTTTGGAGTATTTAAAATAGCCTAAAACATTGTTTCTGGATTTTTAGAAAATAGATAATAATTCCAAAAATCCCCGAACTTTTTATTTGAACTCTAAACATTATTTAGAAGCCTTGGGTAGAGTTTGATTTGATTTGAACCTTGTTTGATAACTAGAACCCAAAACCCTACCCCTGCCCTTTGAATTCCTTTACTGACTCCGGAAACCCTAGTTTCTCGAAGAACCGTGAAGGAAAATTGTATTCAAGACCTTAGTTAATAAACTCTTATTATCTTTGCATTCTCATGAGCATTACATGGGCATTCATTATTATGTATGGTTATCTTTAGAAAACGAAGAAGAAGTTGAAGTAGAAGGAGAGAAGACTTCACCACCACCACCTCAGGAACATCAGGCCGATAGTTTTTTTATTTTGACATCTGTGGAACTGAGCCTGAATCACCTGTAAACCAAGGCAAGCCCCGGTGCATTTGCCACCTCCTTGACTCTTTTAAAATCTTTCTCACTTGCAAGATGCATTAGGTGATAGGAGTTGATTGCTAAAATAATTCCTGCATTACCTTCCTTGAATTTGATTACCTTCCTTTGAATCCCTGTTTTACAAAAGGTTTTTCCTATGCTTAGTCTTGCTTTAGCTAAACAAAATGTTTTGTTTTTACAAAAGATGATGTTGCAAAATGGAAGGGATGTTTTTGAAAATAAAACTTGATGGTGGATCCATCATGGCCATGATGGGTCCAACATCGGAAAAGATGTACCTCTGCCAAGTACCAAACTTTGGGGTTGAAATGATTAAGCTGAGACCAGGCGGGTGACTTGCACGAGAAGAGAGTCTCGGTGTAGTGTCTCTGTCTGAGTCGATTAAGGACCGTGTCGATGTAGGCTTGCTGACCGAGGACCATTTAACTGGTCACATGCCTCGTCATGGGTAAGCTTTGCCTCGGGCAGACTAAGGCCAGAATAAGATACCACGCAATGGGAGTGGAGAGATGGCAAGAGTAGCGTGTACCCTCAGTGGCAAGAGGCTGGACAGTGGTGTATCTGTGCTCTCGGTTGGTGTGAACCTGATCTGGTCTTAAGAACCCCAGTGGCGGGTTGACATATGAAAGGGTTAAGTGCTACATATGTCGTGTGATTGGAGATCCTCAGCTGAGTATAATCGATTCGGATCGCCGTACCTTCGCGGTTATGAAGACTTGGTCACTGCCCTATACGTAGAACTCCAGTAAAGATTAAGGGTTGTTAAGAAATTGGCTAGAGCAGGTTAAGTGTTTGAACTAGGGTAGAAAGAACTCTAGATACAGGTAATCTGACTTAACCTGACAAGTAAAATTGGATTTTTAAGGATCCACTTTTAGTAAGTATTTCTGCAAACAGAGTCTTTGATTATTGTTAAACCTTACCTTGACTCCCTCAAGCCAGCATACCCTTGAGAGTCTTTTCTTTAGTCGGGTAAGACTTGCTGAGTAATTCCATACTCAGGGTTATATTCCCTGTTGTTTTTAGGTGAAAAAGCGACAAACTTTTGTTGTTTCTGTTCTAAGGTGGTACCAAAAGAAGAACATCAGGAGTAAAGCTGCGGGAGGAAAGGATCCTCCATAAAAACTTTTTGTTTGAAATTTATCGGGAGGGGTTTTTGCCTCCCTTGGCTTGTAATAATAATACTCGGCACTCGTATGTTATATCCTGGTCTGTAATAATATAACTCTGTCCTACTTTTAAATAAAGGTAAGTTTTTGTAACTGCTTCCGCATTTTCGTATCTCCAATGATTTGTAATGTCTGCGTGACAGGTAAAATGCTCTTGGGAAGGTAAGAAAAGCAGATACCGAACTTGTCAAGTGATTTAGGAACACCTGCAGGGTTATCTGAGGTCCATTGGACAAGGACAACTGTAGGTGGGCCTAATGACTTGGGAGGTTCCGTCACAGCTTCGGTCTTCACCGAGCCCCACTGGACGCTCTTCTTCGACGGATCCGCCCGCCAGCAGGGTGGCGGTGCTGGAGTGGTCCTCGTCGACCCAAGCGGAGATCAAGTGAAGTACATGGTGCACCTTGAGTTCAAGGCCACCACCAACATGGCAGAGTATGAATTACTAATTTTTGGCTTGTCTGCGGCCCTATCCCTAGGGATCCGCTAGCTCCTCGTGAAGGGAGACTCAAGGTGATTATCAAGCAGGTCCGCAGAGAATGTAGCTACAACGAGCCCAGGCTCGTAGCTTACCTCCTCCACGTAAGGAAGCTAGAAAAGGATTTCATTGCCCTGGAACTGCAACATGTTCCTCGGGCTAACAACTCAACAACAGATGAACTCTCCACGAGGGCATCAACTTGGGCACCCGTGCCTGAGGGCATCTTCAAAAGACGGCTGCTGAGACCTACCGCCCAGCCTACCGAACCGGGCGAAGGGGGCGAGACTAGCACCTCGAAGCTAGCAGTCTCGGTGGCGTTCCATCTGCAGAACCCACCAAGGATTGTGTGTGCTATATAGGGTCCTGCCAACCTCTTAACGCCACAGCCAGTAGCTTAGAGTGGTCCCGATGCATGGATCTCTGAGATCCGGGACTACCTAAAAGAAAATGTCCTTCTTGAAGATCATATGTCCGTAGAGCGCATAGTGCGGTTGGCTAAACGATACACGGTGGTAGAATGGGATCTATACCGCCGTGGCGCCAACAGCATTCTCATGCGGTGCATCACCTAGGAGGAGGGCCGTGAGCTGCTCACGGAGATCCATGGAGGTGAGTGTGGAAGTCATTCGTCATCCCGCACACTGGTTGGTAAGGCCTTCTGGCACGGCTTCTATTGGCCAACCGCTCTCTAGGATGCAACTGAGTTGGTAAAGTCCTGCAAAGCATGTCAGTTCCATGCAAAGCAGATACACACACCGGCTCAGGCTCTGCAAATGATTCCACCCTCCTGGCCATTCGCCGTATGGGGGGTGGATATCCTGGGACCATTCCCCAGGGCTGTCGACGGGTACTGTTTCCTCTTCGTCGCTCTCGACAAATTCACAAAGTGGCCAGAGGCCACCCCTGTGGTCAGTATCACCCAGGGTGCTATTGTTGCCTTCCTTAAGTCGATTATCTGTAGATTTGGGGTCCCAAGCCGTCTCATTATGGACAACGGGACCCAGTTCAAAAGTTGGATCTTCCAAGAGTATTGCGAGGGCATTGGCCCCCAGCTCTGCTTTGCGTCTGTGGCTCATCCCATGAGCAATGGCTAGGCTGAGAGGGCAAACACAAATATCCTTAGGGGACTCAAGACACGCACCTATGACTGCTTAAAAAAGCATGGTGCAAATTGGGTCAACGAGCTTCCGTGCATACTATGGGGGAACCAGACCACACCCAGCCGAGCTACCGGGGAGACCCTGTTCTTCCTGGTCTACGGGGCTGAAGCCTGTCTTCCCCCGGAAATCATTATGGGCTCGCCACGGGTCCAGTCTTTCGATGAATCTATGCAGGAACAACTACGGCGTGAAGACGTGGACTTCATCGATGAACGTAGATGGCGAGCAGCGATCCGAAATGCACAGTACAACCAAGCGCTCAAGCGTTACCACCAGTGGTTTGTGCATAGTAGGGAGCTCAGGGTCGAGGACCTAGTCCTAAGGCGAATACTGAACCAAGAAGGGCTCCACAAACTCTCCCCTAGTTGGGAAGGACCCTTCAAGGTGATGGAAATATGCCGACCCGGGTGTGTCCGCCTTGCCACAACAGGAGGAGTACCTCTTCCCAATCCCTGGAATATAGAGCATCTCTGTAAGTTCTATCCATAAAAGCAAAACTAGGGGGTTGAGTTTTCTTCCTTTGTAACTAGGTTGCGCATATGTGTATGTTAATCTGGTGAGGCCCGCCCTTGTAAGCCCGGTCTATTGGTCTACACCCATGTATATCAAGTTATAAGGAAAAGATTTACCCCCCAGATGTGCTTTTGTGATGGTTTTATTCTACTTCAGTTTACAAGCATTATTTTTTATCTAACCCACCCATACAGTTTCCCACCCTTTCTGGTATGATGACATCCGAATTGAGTAGCCAGGCTTGCAGTTCAGGACCCCTCTACTGCTGCAGGGGGTCCGGCAACCTGGGGTCCAGTTCTAGAGAATGGGCGCTCGTCTCCTGGAGTGGTCCGGAGCTGTGTAGCTGCTTAGCATGGTTCCGTACCCTAAGCCTGCACGCTCCACCACTCTTCAACGGGTACCCTAGTATTTGGAATTGTGATCCTGTGGGTCCGGGCATACGGTTTGGCTTCCCAGCCTAAATCCTGCATGTCCTGTTGCATGAATCAAAGGATGAAAGATACCAGATGGTGGGTCCTATGGGTGTGCTCCTAAAACTTCAAAGACAAAGCTGTGTGCAGGCCAGGTCCCAGTCCAGAGGTAGGTAGTCTCAAACTCTAGAGACTACCTCCTAGGGGCCGGGCCACCATTTTTTTCTTTGGTATACTGGTATCCAGCCTCGACACGTCGAGCCTACCTCCCAGGGGAGCCAAGTACCAGGTGGAAGTTGATGACACTACACATAACAAGGGAAAATAACATACAGATAAGTTCCAATGCTACTTGATTAACAGTTCTTAAAATATGTTACATGGCCAAAAGTTATTGTAGCCGCCCCCCAGCGAAACCCTCGCCTTGTCTCTACAGGTTCAGCTATTCGCCGTCGGCAGGATCACGCTGAAAGCGTGCGACCACCATCTCCACTGCATCTTGTACACTCTCCCAGGTGGCATCTTCTGTGGCGGCTACCGGACCATCGATCACCGGCGCCAAGGATATGGTGGGGTTGTGACTCCGGAAGCACGTTAGGATGTAGTCTACCACTGTGCGGCAGAGCTTGCTGCCCTCTGCCTCTAGGTGGGCATTGAGGATCTGATCCAGGCGTCGGAGGCGATCGGCGGCAGAGTCCAGCACTGGGAGGGCATCAGAGATTGACACTGGGGGCTCCGACACTGGGATGGGGCTCATCCCTAGTGGCACACTGTCGTGCTTGCCTTGCCGGCCCACTCGGAAATGCGCTGGACCCCAGCGCGGTTTTCTGCTTGGAGATCTTCGAGGGCCTTTCTGGTGGCCTCCATTGCCTGGGGACCTAGCGCCGCCTGTGCCGCATCGAACTAGCGGATCTGCTCCTCCAGCTTCCTCTCCTTTTCCTCTGCTTTGAGCTCGTGCTCGGCCAGCAACTTGCCTTGCCGGACGAGCATTTCTTCCCTGAAGGCGAGAGCTGTCTCTCGCTTGGCGAGATCCGTCTCCCGCCTGTCCAAGGACAGCTCCTTCTCCTAAGGTTTTCCTCAGCGAGGGCGACGTCGCTAGCCTTGCCCTCGAGCTCTTGCTGCCATTTCTGCAGTCTTTCCATGGCCTTTACCTGCTGGGTCCGCTGGGCTTCCAGAGTCTTGTCCAGAGCACTCAGCTTGGTCTGGTACTCCGTCGTGAGGGCCTCCCTCTGGGTCACGGCTTCCTCCCTCTCGGCCACTTTCTTCTCCCTTCGGGTCGCCTCTAGCTCCCTGACACACACCCTCTAGAGGTCTTTCTTGTACTCCTTGCGGTCCCGCTCAAGTTGGGACTGCACGGAGGTGAAATGTCGGGACACCGTCTTGGTATGCTCCTCTAGTTGGGTGCGCTAGTCACTGAGGCGCTGGTGCTTAGCTTCAAGTGTCTCCCACTCCCGCAAGATTGCTGCCTCAGTTTCACTAAGAACCTAGTGGGCGTGGGACAACATGCGGGGGAGGGGGACTGGCGCCGTTTCTCGCTTGGCACCCGACCGAAGTCGTCGCCCAAATACCACCTCCATCTCCTCCGGAGCAGGTGGGGGGATGGAGCTAGACACGCCCCCTGTGTCACCCCCAGTGTTGGGAGTGGGCGCAGATCCCCCAGCTGGGAGCTTCTCCGCTGCTTCGATGCCGCCTAACGTTGGCGCCACTGCCGCAGGATCCCCAACTGGGGCATGGGAGGCTGGTGGTGCTGTCTTGGCAGCAGCTGGGAGCGGACTGCCGGCACCACCTCAGCGGATTCCTGCTGCTGAGAGTTAGACCCGTCGGGGGGCCTGGTATCTGGCGGAGGAGGCGTGGCCTTGGGAGCAGCGGAGGAAGAAGCCCTGGCAAACAGATGATGGGTTAAGACTTGTCGGCATGATGATTAGGCTCGTGGAAAAAGGGACTACACTTACTTAGGGCCTTGGACTTTCCAGTGACCCTGGAAGCGAGGCGATCGCTGCTCCTGCTGCTGTTGCCGCACTGGCTGTGGCTGCTGCTGTTGTGGCTGCTACTACTGAGGTCACTGCTGCTGCCCCTCCTGCTACTGTTGCTATTGCTGTTGCTGCTGCTGGTGCTCTTGAGGGTGATCACCCCTGGATGGTGGTGGTGATGGCGGGATCGGAGGACTGACGTGCCTCTACGCGTCGTGGGCCTGGGAGCTAGCCTCCTCAGTCCCATCTGTAGCCTTCTGGCGCTTCTGGGCGGGCTCCGAAACGAGCGACCCGTCAGCGCGACGCAACCTGCGTCGCCTTTCCTCCTCCGACCCCCTGGAGCTACCTAGGGCGGAGGCACTGCTTGCAGCCCCTTTGCCCTTGTCCAAGGGGCTGGGGGCCATGGCGGGATTGGCACTGGGAGCCACACTGATAGGTTGAGGACCCCCAGCTGGTGCACCATAGATCTGGATCCCGTGGAGGGGGTCCCATCCACAGGTCTGGTGAACCGCCACACCGCTGTCATCGAGGGTCGGCAACGTGGCCAGGATCGCCGTCCTCAGGCCTAGGTCATCACAGAGCGCCGTGATGTCCTAGGGGAGTATCGGGGATTCAGGGACAAAAGTCTCCCCAGTAATCCCCCCACCAGGAGTTCCAGCTCGTCCCAGGACAGATCGGTACCCGGCCCGCGCTGGATCCTACAGATGTCGTTCGGGCCGGTGAACCAGCAGGATAGGCGTGACCTCTTCTGCAGCGGCGTGATCCGGTGCTTCAGGAGATCGCCGACCACGTGCATTGATGTCAGGCCACTCGTCGCCAAGACCTTGATCATGTCTAATACGGGTAGGAACTCTGGCGAGAGGGATGGCTTGGTCCTCCATTGCTTGTGGTCGAGTGCTGGCCCATTGGTCGGTAGGATGAGGCGGTCGTTGGCCTCAGTGCTGGCGATCACCTAGTTGTTGCGCCAGTTTTCCCACCTCGCACCACCGAAGGTGGGGATGTAGACTATGGCAGGATCTGGCCTCGTCTGAAAGTAGTAGGCACCGATGTGGTCCCTAGCCTTCCCGAACCTGGCCAGCACGAAAAAATAGCGGAAGAGGGAAGTGCAGGGGCCACACCTACAAACATCTCGCAGAGGTGGATGAAGATTGTTGCTTGGAGGATGGAGTGGGGCATGAGGTGTTGAAGCTGAAGCCTGAACTCCTCCAGCAATAGCAGGAAGAAGGGCGAAATCGGCAGTGCCAACCCGCAAGAAATGTATGAGGTGAACAACACAAACTCCCCGGCGGCAAGATCGCCAAGGGGGACAGCGCTGGCACGGATCCTTTCGGCGAGCCCTGACACGCTCCACCCAAGCAGGCCACGCACTAGATTGAGCTCTTCCTCAGCGTAAAAGCGATAAGGACGACCGAGCGAAGCCATGGCGTGTGCAGCGGCACGGGCATGGAACAGAGGAGCACGAAGGCATATGGGCGCAGCCGATTAGGAGAGAACGCGAAAAGGTAACTGCTGCACGTGGGGTGAATCCTTTCCAGGGAAACTCTCCCGCGCGCCCCTGAAATGCCACAAGAAATCCCGTTCGACGGGCACCTAGGACCCAGGCAGCTCAGTTTGTGACACGGGGGCCCGGGTCCACAAGTCATACAGTTTGTGTGCCAGATTTTGGGCGCGGAAAGAGCGGGGTGTGAACCGCCGCACGCGATAGCGCACCTCCTTGGGGCCACTGCAGAAGACAAAAGGTTATTTTTAAAACCAATGCAGCGGTAACGAGGCGCCCCATGCATGGCCCGACGAAACCACTAGGCGTGGGGAGCCGTGGGTCAGTCAGCCGTGGGGACAGATATGGCAGTTGACGTGACCGAAGGTGGATTTATAGTGGGCACATCAGCAGACGTGCTAAAACAGCGCGCCAATCACTGATCAGGCCATGTTGAGGCAAAGTACAAGCTTTGGCCCCACCTGCAGGCTCGCATCCTCCCCTGAGGTGGGCCCGGGGGCCACTATCGGTACCCTGAAACTAGGGTACCCCTTACTGCTGTATAAAAACACAGAACCCACGTGGCTATTTTTAGTCGCGTGGTAAAAGAGTTGTATGTGGGACCAGGCCATGACTCGCCCAAGCCTCGTGCGACTACTCTAGGCCAGCAACAGCACCTGACCCCACCACATGGGCGGGTCTGGTGCCGCCACTTGTCCAGAGAAAGTGACATACTCTGAGGCATCACCAGTGAGTCCGGACCCCCATGGGAAGGTGCCAGACCCCTGTATATACGGTCTGGGCCTCCAAGTTTGGTCTAGGACCTCCACGTGTGCGAACCGGACCCCTCGAATGGGATCCAGACCCTCCTGTATGGGGTCCGGGCCGCCCATAGTGGGGTCCCAGTGTTCTAGGATAGAACATACTCAGGCCTTAATCAGGACCTAGGCAAGGGTTCGGTGCCGACATGTGTCTAGACCTGATCTGGTGGGATCCGGACCTTATCACATACACTCTTGCTCCCCTCCCAGGCGGAGACCCGATGCTGCCACGTGGCCTACTGCGCGTGGCGTAAGCCAACGGGCGGAACCTGGCATGAAGCCTCTGGGCTACATGCGTCTTTGCATTCATTACGGATAAGACGTGCGCCTGTCCATTCCAGTGACAGGCGGCGTGCCCAGTCCACATTGCATGGGTCGTGCTATTACTCACACGTTACCATAGCAAGGACAATGACTCACCATTACTCGCGCGTTTCCAAGAAAAGGGTCACCGCCTATCAATGCTGCATGGACTGCAGTCATCATGACTCTCGCTGATTACTCATGCGTTACTAAAGCGGAGGGAATCTGAACGGCTCTGCCTATATGCCTCTACGCACAACAGGCGTACCAGGCTACTCTGTATTCTACTGCAACAAGCCATCACCCACCTGCGGACACGGCAAGACATGGCAGTAGCCAGTCGGAGAAGCAACACAGCGTCCAGCAAAGATTTGTGTGTGCTGTCAGCATTAATTATTCACATAATGTATTCCTTCCATTATGCTCCTAGGCCCGCATGTCGGAGCTCAGCATCCTTGTATGTACCTCCCTTAAACTATAAAAGGGAGGGGATACAGCGTTACAAGGGATAGAGTCAATACAACTTACAGACAGTGGATGTAGGGTATTACGCTCCAGCAGCCTGAACCACTATAAACCCTCGAGTGTTCTTGTGTTCATCCAAAATTCACCAATCAGACAAGCGCTTAGGCCCCCTCCTCATCTTAGAATTAGGGCGGGTGCATTCCGCCACCCAGCCGAAGGATTTTCCCATCGACAGTATTGGTTTCCAACAAGGAAGCCAAAGCAACACCAAGCTTAATGCCCATAAGAAATTGTCTAACTTTGTTAAGGGTAAGGATCCCATGGTTCAGAATAGAGAGGGCTATATTTTATATCCTGCAAACTATCCAGAACATAAAGTTATGAAGATTCATGCTAGGAAACCTCATTCTGTTTCTCATCATGCATTTATGTATAAAAATGAGGCTTCTAGTTCTAGGCATACCACTCATGTTAAAATGTCTAAGAAGAAAATTCCTACCGCATCAAATGAGCATAATGTTTCATTTAAAACTTTTGATGCCTCCTATGTTTTAACTAACAAATCAGGCAAAGTAGTTGCCAAATATGTTGGGAGCAAGCACAAGAGTCCAAAGACTTGTGTTTGGGTACCCAAGGTACTTGTTTCTAATGTGAAAGGACCCAAGACTGTTTGGGTACCTAAGAACAAGGCCTAAAATTGTTTTGTAGGTTTATGCATCCGGTGGATTAAGTTGGATAATCGATAGCGGGTGCACAAACCACATGACAGTAGAGAAAAGGATGTTCTCGTACGAGAAAAATGAAGATCCCCAACGAGTTATCACATTCGAGGATGGAAATCAAGGTTTGGTCAAAGGTTTGGGTAAATTTGCTATATCTCCTTATCATTCCATTTCTAATGTTATTCTTGTAGATTCATTAGACTACAATTTGCTTTCTGTTTCTCAATTGTGTAAAATGGCTACAACTGTCTTTTTACTGATATATGTGTTACTGTCTTTAGAAGAAGTGATGATTCAATAGCATTTAAGGGAGTGTTAGATGGTCAGCTATACTTAGTTGATTTTAATGATAATCAAGCTGAACTAGACACTTGCTTAATTGCTAAGACTAATATGGGTTGGCTCTGGCATCGCCGACTTGCCCATGTTGGAATGAAGAATCTTCATAAGCTTCTAAAGGGAGAGCACATTTTAGGACTAACAAATGTTCATTTTGAGAAAGACAGGATTTGTAGCGCATGCCAAGTAGGGAAGCAAGTTGGAGTTCATCATACACACAAGAACATGATGACGACTGACAGGCCACTTGAGTTACTTTGCATGGATCTATTCGACCCAATAGCTTATATAAGCATCGGCGGAAGTAAGTACTGTCTAGTTATTGTGGATGATTATTCTCGCTTCAATTGGGTGTTCTTTTTGCAGGAAAAATCACAAACCCAAGAGACATTAAAAGGATTCTTGAGACAGGCTCAAAATGAGTTTGGATTGAGAATCAAAAAGATTAGAAGCAATAATGGGACAAAATTCAAGAATTCACAAATTGAAGGATTTCTTGAGGAAGAGGGCATCAAACATGAGTTCTCTTCTCCCTACACACCTCAACAAAATGGTGTAGTGGATAGGAAGAATAGAACTCTATTGGACATGGCAAGAACCATGCTTGATGAGTACAAGACACCGGACCGGTTTTGGGCTGAGGCGATTAACACCGCCTGCTACTCCATCAACCGGTTATATCTTCACCAAATCCTCAAGAAGGCATTGTATGAACTCCTTACTGGTAAAAAGCCCAATGTTTCATATTTTAGAGTCTTTGGGAGCAAATGCTTTATTCTTATTAAGAGAGGTAGAAAATCTAAATTTGCTCCTAAAGCGATAGAAGGCTTTTTACTTGGTTATGACTCAAACACAAGGGCATATAGAGTCTTCAACAAATCCACTGGATTGGTTGAGGTTTCTTGTGACATTGTGTTTGATGAGACTAATGGCTCCCAAGTGGAGCAAGTTGATCTTGATGAATTAGATGATGAAGAGGCTCCATGTGTCGCACTAAAGAACATGTCCATTGTGGATGTGTGTCCTAGGGAATCTGAAGAGTGTAACACCAAAAATTCTATTTTGAGATTTATAAAGATTTCTCCAAATGATTTGAGTTAAAATGTCTTCTAATAATGATTTCCTTCCTTTATAAGGTATATCTCTCTAAATGATTTAATAATAATTTGCTATTCAAAACTTTGAAAAAAATAAATCATGGTGGAGATTTTATATCTCCTAAATTAATTAAGTAGTGAATATTGATGTTTGTATGAACCTTTACTTTAATTTAATCTCCAAAATAATATTTCCTAATAATGTGTGTTCCATAAATTAAGCATTTGCCTAAATGAAGTAATACACATGATCTGTACCTCCTGGATATTTTGATTGTTGCATATTTGAATTTGGAATGTGGATTTGAATGAGGTAATTGAAATATAAAAGAAAATAAATGGAAAAGGACCTGTGTTGGGCTGATTCTCTCGATCGGGCCCACTTCTCCACATCCTCGGCCCAACCCCACCTCACCAGCTCCCTACGCGAGCTCGGCCGAGTGGGCCGTGCACCGCGGCCCAGCATGGCACAACACTGACCACACAGCTGACGTGTGGGACCCAGGTGCTAGCACCTCGCCTCGCCCGCATACGCGTCACCAGCACCTCTGTCACATGGACCCCACTCGCTAGAGCCATCCCCTCCGATGTGGGGAAGCCGCAACAGACTCGGCGCGCCGCCACCGGGAATCTTCGCCCGATGCAACCACCATGCACATTGACCGTGGCTCTAGCTTATAAATTTGTGGGCTCTGCCCGCTTGCGAACTTAGTCATGGGAATAGACCGTCAGTGGGAAAAGGAATTGGGGGACCATCGTCGAGGAGGGAGGGTGGTGTGTCGCCGCCATTGAACTCGCGGCGCCCCGTCGTCTGGTCCGTGATGCGTAAATCCAAGGGTTCGCTAGGGCTCATCGGACATCTCTATAGCCTAATCACCGTCAGAGGACAATTGGGGAACCATGAATTTGTCGTCAAAGCTCCAAAGGTGTCGCGGATCCGCTGCTCGCCGCAACTATCTCTGTCACTGCTTCGACCGTTGTTGAGGTTATCCTTCATCTTGTTCTCCTTCATCAGTGCGTCCTCTAGAACCTATTGGAACTCGTGATTAGGTAGCATTGGGAGCTTCATTGCTCATTGGAGAATGGGCGTCACCGCCTCCCCATCTTGTGTCGTGGGCAGGAACTTTGGCCTGACCATTCATGATGGGAGGACGGCTAACGAGTTCAAGACAGGCGGGCCGTAGCTTAAATCTGGTCAATGGCAGGGTCCATGCGGGGTGTCCACGAATTGGGTGTTCACTGGCGAGGTCTGGCCGCCAGATTCTGGTGCGCCGCCGGGTGGATGTCCTAGTGGGGAAGACATCGTGGCAACCGTTGGATCTATAGGCGAGGGTTGCGATTAGATCGGAGTACTAATTTGGCTAGGGTTTCTCTCTACCGTTGATCGGCCATCATGTGCTCCGGATTTAATCGCAATATAACATCTAGGTTGGTGGAATCCTCACCATCAGATCTTGATCTGGTGGTCAATAGCGCGTACCCCTTCACCGTTATATCGGATCCATCGGATCTGGATCGAACGGTCGACCTCGCTCGTACCGCTTTGTCCGTGGAACTTTTGCTAAAGAGCCCTTTATCTTTATAGGAATAAACCCGCAGTCCACACCTATTGAAAAGTAATTACACAGGGGCCTAGATTCTTGCGATTTGTACCCTGACGTTCCTTGGAATATTGCGCGCAGTCCAGGAAAATATAGAATCAGAGAAATTCATTTCGAAAGTGATTTTTAGTACAAGAATAATTGTGAAACTTGTATAATTCATAGAAAATTCATACTAGCTCCTTTTTAATCTATTCTAGTTCCTATAATTTGGTAATAATATTCTATCACTGAGTAACACTGTTCTAGCATGAAAACTATACTAAAATTTATCACGCAATTATGTTTGTACCAAACATATAAGGACTTCAGAAATTCATAACTCGCAATTCGTAACTCCAAATTGATCCATCCCAGTTGTAATAAATTCATAATAATATTGTTCATCCTCTGGTAACCTTATTTTAGTATGAAACATATAGTTAAATTTATGCACTTGATTTGTCTTGTATCTACCACTTAAAACTTCGGAAAATCATAATTAATTCATTTTAACTCTGTTTTAATCCGTTCAAGTTGCGTTAGCTTCGTATAAATATTTTCTATACAATAGCAATATTTATTATATGATATCCCATACTTTTATAATTAGGTAACTAATTTGACTAATCTATGTTTTCTGGATTAACTTATCCTAATATTAATATTAACATAGTATCCTGATCTTATGGTTATCTTTGGCCTAAAAGATGATTTATAATCAAGTAATGACTTAGATTAAAGTTGAGTTACTTATTTATAATATATTCTCTCATATGATGTATACTAATAAAATTATAATATAGCTTAATACTTAAACCACATAGATCTCCTATAAATCATAACTCCTTAACCATAACTCTGATTTTGGTAATCCTTGAACTCACGAGCTCGTAGCAACGCGTAGATTATTATTATACAATTTGTTCTTATGTTTGGTGTGATGTTAATTTTATCTATACCATGTTTGTTTGTATTGCCACGACTAGCAGTGAGGTTGCAAGGATCTAAAGAATCACCCTGGTACCTGGAATCTCAAGTGCTAGGCAAGTTGTGCCCTCGTCCACTTTTTATCCAATAATGTTCTTTAATATCAATTACTCATGCATAGGGTTAATTTTGATGGGACACAATAGGTCACCCTAGTCTGATTATCTTTTACCTTGTTTACCCCTGAATCATTTGGGTAGTTATGTTATTGCTTTACATGGTTTTGGGTTAATATTTCATTATATCTATGTTCCAATTATTCTGTTATTTTATTTATGTTCATGTCAAGATCATTAATTTTAATTGGAACATGGAGCTTAACTTGAGAAACATGTGCCACCACAAGGGTTTAATGGGACACCCTTGGCTAACTAACTAGGAAAGCTAGTGGAAGACTACCTTACCCGGAAGGGGCAAGGGTAGTAGGGAAGTTGCATGCAGGGAGGTTCTCGGGTTGATTTTGCTGCGATGGCGGTCAGACGAGGGATTCTTGGAGCGGTCAGACGGGTTGATTTTCCCATAACTGTAGCGGGTTTTTGGAAGCTAGTGGAACTTTGTAAAGGCCTCATAGTCGATCCCTAGCCATTCACCTCGGTAGTGTCTAAGGGACTTGCAACATCTGGCAACATGGGATACACAACTTGTGGGTACATGGTACAACCTCTACAGAGTGTAAAACTGGTATACTAGCCGAGCTCACAGTCAAGAGCAGCTCAGGACTCTCGCATGATTAAATTATAAAATTAAATTCAATTTGTCATATGAATTGCATGGGATTATTATTAATTTTGTTCTATTCTTATTATGGTTTGGTATCTACTTATGTTGGTACCCTGAAACAGGGGTACCCCTTGCTACAGAATGAAGATGCTATACCCGCGCAGCTACCTCTAGTTGCATGGCAAACAACTCTCTGCCCCACCACATGGATGGCCCCGGGGTCGTCCACATGGCCAGGAAAGGAGACGTACTCCAAGAAGCCAACAGTGGGTCTGGACCCCCATGCGGAAAGCGCTGGACCCTTGTACATGAAGAATGGACCCCCGGGGCAAGGTCCAGGACCCCCGCGAGTGCGACCGGGCCTCCGGGACGGGTCCCGGACCCCTCTGCGTAGGGACCGGACTACCCACATCTGGGCCCCAGGACTCTCAGGCAGAGGGCACCCGCCCCTTGCTCAGGCAGGGGTCCGATGCTGACACATGTCCAGGCCCAACCTGGTGCGGACCTGTCCGCATAACGCTACTGCACCCCGCCCAGGCGGGAACCCGATGCTACCACATGGCCTACCGCGGGTGACGTAAGCCTGCGGGCAGAGCCTGACATAAGGCCTCTAAGCCGCGCTGCCTCTGCATTTATTGCAGAGAAGACGCGCCGCCTGTCTATCCTGCTGACAGCCGATGTGCCCCTTCAACATTTAATGTGTCCTGTCTACTCAACTGGCAGGCGGTGACCAGGCTATCCCGCAGGCGGCGTGCCTGTCTATTCCCATTGGCTGACGATACGTCTGTGCTACCGCATGCGCCGTATCCATCATGACTCGCGTGTTACCGAGGACGATACCGCGAGATATCAATACTGTATGCACTACGACTATGATGGCATTGGAAGATTACACGGGCATGGCAAGCAATAGTTCCATCCTTCCATTTGTCCCTGGGCCCACGTGTCAGGGCTCAGAACCCTTGTACATGCCCCTTGAACTATAAAAGGGGAGGCATGCGACGTGAACACACTAAGACTCAAGTCATTCAGGCTTAAACACAACACAAGCTTCCTCAACAATCCAACACACAGTGGAGTAGGGTATTACGCTCCGGCGGCCCGAACCACTCTAAATCCTCGTGTGTTCATGTGTTTGATGATCGCTTAGCAAGACAGGCAAAACGCTTAAGCCCCCTCCTAATCTTAGGATTTAGGGCGGGTGCACTCCGCCACCCTGCCGGAG
Source organism: Zea luxurians (assembly GCA_029449295.1). Taxonomy (NCBI): domain Eukaryota; kingdom Viridiplantae; phylum Streptophyta; class Magnoliopsida; order Poales; family Poaceae; genus Zea; species Zea luxurians. The sequence continues at coordinate 44,232,483 of JAOPSE010000005.1, read as the reverse complement.
AATTCCCTCTCCGACATTTGGTGCACCAGGTAGGGGGCTAGGCTTGAAGTTTTTGCTTGTTTTCTCACTCAGCATGATGGTGCAAATCGTTGAGCACCGCGCTAATACTTTGGTGGATTTCGTGCTGGAGGAAGAAGTTGCTTCTTCCACGCCACAGGTTCCCAACCGCCCTGTGTCGGGCACTGCCGCTGTGCACGCTGCACGGCAGCATACAGCTGCGCAAGCATCTCAGACTCCATCAAGGGCGGCTCCAGGAGCGTTGTCAACAGCCAGGGAATTGCTGCGACACCCCCAAGCTCTACGGCCTCGCTAGGGGCCATGAAGCAATGGCGGGACGACGTCGACCGGTTGCTCAATGTGGCACATTCTACCTTGACCAGGTCGAGGCCACGGTCATCCCGGCGCAAAAATGAGGCGTCGGCGTCTGTGCGCTCACCCTCAGTGAGGGGCGCCCAGACCAACAACCTCCGGGTAGAGCTCAACCGCAGGCGAGCGGGGGAGGATGCCCGGGTATCTCTGGAGAGGGCGCGTGAGCGCCGCCAAAACATCGAGGGCCGCAACCTCGATCAAGACTTCGCTGCGGTAGCACCACAAACACCAATGGGCACCTGGTCCCAAGCGGGTGTTCCCTAGGCCGACGTAGGCTACGCCGCTCTCGCGGATCATCTCCGCACGGTGTCATGGCCGCCCAAGTTCCGGCCACACCTGTCGGAAAAGTACGATAGAACGTCAAACCCGTCGGAGTTCCTGCAGGTGTACGTCACCACCATCATGGCAGCAGGTGGAAACACCGCTGTGGTGGCGACATATTTTCATGTCGCCTTGTCTAGACCTGCCCGGACTTGGCTCATGAACCTCACCCCAGGGTCGATCTACTCCTGGGAAGAGCTCTGTGCGCAGTTCGTTGCAAACTTCACTAGTGCTTACCAGCAGCACGGTGTGGAGGCCCACCTCCATGCGGTGAGGCAGGGGCCTGAGGAGACTCTCCGAACGTTCATCTCCCGCTTCACCAAGGCGCGAGGTACTATACCTCGCATTTCCGATGCTTCCATCATCACGGCATTCTGACAGGGAGTACGTGATGAGAAAATGCTGGAGAAGTTGGCCACGCATGACGTGGAGACTGTCCCCACGCTCTTTGCTCTGGCCGACAAGTGTGCCAGAGCTGCTGAGGGCCGTGCATGGCACTCGGCCCCACAAACAGGGGTTTCCCATTCGGGAGGCTCGGGTGCCATCCCTCAGGACAGTAAGAAGAAAAAGAAAAAGGACTGCGACTTCCAGAGATCGCGGTCCACCGCTCTAGTCGTTGCAGCCACGACCGGGGGCTAGGGCGACCGCAACAAATGCCCACGGCCGCAGAGGGGTAACAGCGGCCCATGCCCTGTGCACCCCAACGGTCGCCACAGCACCGCGGAGTGTCGCGAGATCATTGATCTCGCGAAACATGTCAGCGAGCGGCGCGAGCAGTCCTCCAAGGACGGCTCCCCACCTCGTCGCCGACCTGGCAAAGAAAAAGTCGACGACGGCGAGGTAGCCGCGGGAGAACGAGAACTCGGGTATCAATCACCCGAGGGGGACCTCAAGAGCGTCTTCGCTAGAGATTCCGACTCTGGGGGTGACAGTGACTGCCGCAAGAGGTTATACGTCATGTATGGCGGGAGCTAGGAGCTCACCTCCCGCAGGAACGTCAAGTCCCTACGTCGGGAGATCCTGTCGTCAACCCCAGGGGTCCCGAAGGCTGCCCCACACCAACGTTGGAGGAGCACCACCATCTCCTTCGGGGCATCCGATTGCCCCGACAACATGGCAGGGGCCGGCATACCACCACTCATCACTGCCCCTGTCATTGCCAATATGCGACTGCACCATGTGTTGATTGACGGCGGGGCAGGCCTCAATGTCATCAGCCATGCTGCGTTCAAGCAGCTGCAAATCCCGGGGTCCCGTCTGGGTCCCTCACGCCCATTCTCCGGAGTAGGCCCATAGCCAGTGTATTCCCTTGGGAGCATCGCACCCCCGATTACATTGGGACTAAGGAGAACTTCCGCACGGAGAACGTTGTGTTCGACGTTGCAGAGGTCAACCTCCCCTTCAACGCCATCATTGGCAGGCCGGCCCTGTACCGGTTCATGGCCATTGCCCATTATGGGTATTTAGTCCTCAAGATGCCGTCCTGGACTGGGGTTCTCACCGTGCAGGGTGACCGTGCCGCCGCACTTGCAGCCGTAGAAAAGCTGCACGCCCTGACGGCAGAGACTGCTCGCCTAGACAACGGAGGGAGGAATCCCTCAACCTCTGGCACTAAGGCGCCCCCAAGGCGCCAAAGGTACAACCATCCAGAGCGGATGGTGTCCCCGTCAAAGCCATCCGTCTCGCTGTGGATTCCACCTAGACCACTCGCATTGCGGGTGATCTGGACGAGAAATAGGAACTCACGCTTATCCCCGTCCTCCAGGCAAATGTCGACATATTCACATGGGAGCCATCGCAGATGCCTGGGATCCCCAGGGAGGTGATCGAGCACTGCATGAAGATTAACCCCAACACCAGGCCGGTGAGTCAGAAGCCTCGCAAACAGTCTGTTGAGTGACAGGACTTCATCCGAAAGGAGGTCCGAAAGCTGCTAGACGCTGGCTTCATCGAAGAGGTTCATCACCCAATATGGCTGGCCAACCTAGTCATCATCCCCAAAGCGAATGGGAAGCTCCGAATGTGCATCGACTACACCAGCCTGAACAAGGCCTGTCCTAAGGACCCGTATCCACTCCCACGTATAGACCAAATCGTGGATTCTACCTCCGGGTGCGATCTATTATCATTCTTAGACACTTACTCTGGTTTCCATCAAATCCAGATGTCTAGGGAAGATAGAAAGCATACCACTTTTGTAACAGTGGATGGGCTTCACTGCTATGTTGTTATGTCGTACGGTCTAAAAAATGCCTTGCCTACATTTGTGCGGGCAATGAGTAAGACATTCGGGGACCTGATTAGGGACAAAGTAGAAGTCTACGTCGATGACATTGTGGTCAAGACTAAGAGAGGGTCGACCCTAGTGGAAGACTTGACCCTGGTCTTCGACAAGCTACGGGCAACCCGCACGAAGTTGAACCCAGACAAGTGCGTTTTCGGCATTTCCGCTGGAAAGTTGGTAGGATTCCTGGTTTCGTACCAGGGCATTGAAGCAAACCCGGAGAAGATCAGGGCAATTGAGGCAATGAGGCCCCTGGCCCAAGTCAAGGACGTTCAGAAGCTTACGGGATCATTAGCCGCCCTTAGCCGCTTCATTTCGAGGCTGGCTGAGAGAGCACTGCCCTTCTTCAAGCTGCTGCGGAAATCTGGGGCCTTCTCTTGGACCTAAGAGGCGGAGCAAACCTTGCAGGAGTTGAAATAGCACTTTGTGTCTCTGCCAGTATTGGTGGCTCCGGAACCAGAGGAGCCACTGTATTTATACATTGCGGTGGCCGCGAAAGCGGTGAGCATGGTGTTGGTCGTCGAGAGACCAGCACCAGAAAGCCAGGAACTTGGGGACTCGGGACCGGCTACAGGGGGCCGCACCGTTCAAAGACCGGTCTACTACGTCAGTGAGGTCCTCCATGAGGCGAAAACTAGGTACCTTGAGACGCACAAACTCCTCTATGATGTGCTCGTCGCGTCCAGGAAACTGCACCATTATTTCCAAGCGCACAGGATTGTGGTGGTGACCTCCTTCCCATTAAGGGCCATCCTCCACAACTCTAATGCCACGGGCAACATTGCCAAGTGGGCCGCGGAACTCGCTGAGTTCTAGGTGGACTTCCAACCTCGCCACGCCATCAAGAGTCAGGTCCTGGCTGACTTCATCGTAGAGTGGACGCCCTCCTCAAGCATCCCTAGGGGTCCGGGTCTTGACTCGGACCCCACACCTGTGGAGCCCAGGGGTCCGGTCTTCACCGAGCCCCATTGGACGCTCTACTTCGATAGGTCTGCCCGCCAACAAGTTGGCGAGGCCAGGGTGATCCTCATTGACCCAAGCGGAGATCAAGTGAAGTACATGATGCACCTTGAGTTCAAAGCCACCAACAACATGGCAGAGTACGAGGCACTGATCTTCGGCTTATCGGTAGCCCTATCCCTAGGCATCCACCAGCTCTTAGTGAAGGGAGACTCCCAGCTGATCATCAAGCAAGTCCGCGGAGAGTGGAGCTGCAATGAGCCCAGGTTTGCAGCCTACCTACTTCACGTGAGGAAACTGGAGAAAGACATCACGGCCCTGGAACTGCAACATGTTCCTCGGGCCGACAACTCAGCGGCAGATGACCTCTCCGTGAAGGCATCAACTTGGGCACCCGTGCCCGAGAGCGTCTTCAAAAGACGACTACTGAGACCCACCGTCCAACCTGCCGAACTAGGCGAAGGGGGAGAGACTAGCACCTTGAAGCTAGCGGTCCTGGTGGCGTCCCAGAACCCACCAAAGGTTGTGTGTGCTACAAGGGGGCCTGCCATCCCCTTAGCGCCACAGCCAATATCTCAGAGTGTTCCCGATGCATGGATCTCCAAGATGCGGGACTACCTGAAGGAGAATATCCTTCCTGAAGACCATGTGTCCGCAGAATGCATAGTGCGGTTGGCTAAGCGTTACGCGGTGGTGGAAGGGGATCTCTACCGCCGTGGTGCCAACGACATTCACATGCGATGCATTACCCAGGAAGAGGGCCGTGAATTGCTCACGGAGATCCATGGAGGGGAATGCGGAAGTCATTCATCATCCCGCACACTGGTCGGTAAGGCCTTCCGGCATGGCTTTTACTGGCCAACCGCTCTCCAGGATGCAGCTGAGATGGTGAAGTCCTGCAAGGCGTGTCAATTCCATGCAAAACAAACACACACACTAGCTCAGGCTCTGCAAATGATTCCACCCTCTTGGCCATTCGCCGTATGGGGGGTGGATATCCTGGGGCCATTTCCCAGGGCCGTTGGCGGGTACCGGTACCTCTTTGTCGCCATCGACAAGTTCACTAAGTGGCCAGAGGCCACCCCTATGGTCAACATCACCCAAGGTGCCGCTGTCGCTTTCCTCAAGTCCATCATCTGTAGATTTAGGGTCCCAAACTGTATCATTACGGACAACGAAACCCAGTTTACAAGTCGAATCTTCTAGGAATATTGCGAGGGCATCGGCACCTAGCTCTGCTTCACATTCGTGGCCCACCCCAGAAGCAATGGCCAAGCGGAAAGGGCAAATGCAGAGATCCTCAGGGGACTCAAGACGCGCACCTATTACTACTTGAAGAAGCATGGTGCGAATTGGGTCAGTGAGCTCCCATCCGTGCTATGGGGGAACCGAACAACACCCAGCCGAGCCACCGGGGAGACCCCGTTCTTCCTGGTCTATGGGGCCGAAACCTGTCTTCCCCCGGAAATCATCATGGGTTCCCCTCGGGTCCAGGCTTTTAAGGAATCTATGCAGGGACAGCTGCGGTGTGAAGACGTGGACTTCATCGATGAGCGCAGATGGCAAGCAGCCATCCGAAATGCACGGTACAACCAAGCGCTCAGGCGTTACCACCAACGGTTCATGCACAGTAGGGAGCTCAGGGTTGGGGACCTAGTCCTAAGGCGAGTACTGAACCGAGAAGGGCTCCATAAACTCTCCCCCAGCTAGGAAGGACCCTTCAAAGTGACGGAAGTATGCTGACCCAGGTGTGTCCGCCTCGCCACAACTGAAGGCGAGTCTCTACCCAATCCCTAGAACATAGAGCACCTCCGTAAGTTCTTCCCATAAAAGCAAAATTGGGGAATGCAGTTTTCTTCCTTTGTAACTAGGTAGCACATGTATGTACGCCAGCCTGGTAAGATCCGCCCTTATAAACCCGGCCCATTGCTTTACGCTCATGAACACCAAGTTATGAAGAGGAGGTTCACCCGACCCCAGATTTGCTTTTGGTGATCTTATTCTGCTTAAGCTTGCCACCATTGTTTTTATCAAAGGACGAAGGATACCAGTTAATTGGTCTGATGGGTGCGCTACTAAAACTCGCTAGCTAAGGCTGCGTGCAGGTCTGGATCCCAGTCGAAGTACCCTCCTAGGGCCAGGTCACCAACTCTTTCTTAAATATACTGGCATCCAGCCTCGACAAGTCGAGACCACATTCCAGAGGGGCCAAGTACCAGGGAAGAAGTTGACAACAATGCACATAGCAAGGGGAAAGTAACATACAGATAAGTTGTAATGTTGCTTGACAAATAGTACTTAAAAGTATCTCAAATAGTACTTAAAAGTATCTTACAAAACCAAAATATGATAAGCCGCTTCCCAGCGGAACCTTTGCTTTCTCTCTGTAGAGCCCACTACTCATCATCAGTGGGATCTCGCTGGAAGCACTTGGCCACCACGTCTACGATGTCTTGCACGCTCCCCTGGGCGGCGTCTTCGGTATCGGCCACCGGACCGGCGATCACCGGCCCCAAGGAGATGGTCGGGCCGTGGCTCCGGAAGCACGTTAGAATGTACTATATTACCACCCAGCAGAGTCTGCTGCCCTCAGCCTCCAGGCAGGCACCAAGGATCTGATCCAGGCGCCGGAGGCGGTCAGCAGCGGAATCCAGCACTGGGAGCGCATCGGAAATGGACACTGATTGCTTCGACACTAGGATGGGGCTCACCCCCAACAGCACCAGAGCCAAGCTCGCCTCGTCGGCCCATGCACCGATACGCTGAACCCCGATGTGATGCTCCGCCCGGAGATCTTCTAGCGTCTTCTTCATCGCCTCTACCACCTGGGAACCCAGAGCCGCCTGCACCGTTTGGGCTACCTGCGCCTGCATTGCCTGGAGCCGGCGGACCCGCTCCTCCAATGTCCGCTCTTTCTCCTCCAATTTGTTCTCTTTCTCCTCCGTCTCGAGCTCATGCTCAGCCAGCAACTTTTCCCGCCTTTCCCACATCTCCTCCCTCCAGGCAAGGTCCTTCTCCTGTCGGGTGAGATCCGTCGCTCGCTCCTCCAGGGAAGCATCCTTTGCCTTGAGGTTTTCCTCGGCGAGAGAGATGTTGCTAGCCCTGTCATCAAGCTCCTGCTGCAGCTTTTGCAGTGCCGCTTCAGTCGCGGCCTACTCATCCCTCTGCTTCTCCAGCATCGCATTATAGGCTTTCAACTTATCATGGAATTCCGTGATGGCCACCTCCCACTGGTCCAAGTGCTCTTTCCTCTTGACCAGCCTCTTCTCCTCCTGAGTCACCTCCCGCTCCCGCTCGAGCACCTTCTTCAGGTCCTCCTTGAGGTCCTCACGCCCCTGCTCAAGCTCGGACCGCTCCAAAGCAAATTGGCAGGACACGGCCTTGGTACGTTCCTCCAGCTGGGAGCGCCAATCGCCAAGGCACTGGTGCTAAGTCTCGAGCGCCTCCCACTCCCGCAGGATCGCTGCCTCGGTCTTCCGGAGGGCCTGGTGAGCATGGGACAGCACCCGAGGGAGAGGAGGTGGCGCAGTTTTTGGCCCGACGCCGGTCTAGAGCCGCCGCCCAAGAATAACCTCCGGCTCCTCCAGAACGGGCGGCGGGATGAAATCGGACGCACCCCCCGCGGCTTTCGCCGTCGCCGATGGCATATTCGGCGACATCGTCACCGCCGTTGGGTTTGCAGCAGCCGTTGGCAATGCCGCTGCTATTGGATCCCCGACTGAGGCCTGGGGGCCCGACGGCACTGCCTCGGCAGTGGCAGCTGGGTCCTGGGGGCCTGACGACCCTGCCGCGGCCGCAGCAGTCGGAACCTAGGGGCCCGATGGCGCCGCCTCAACAGTGGCAGGTGGAGGCAGGTCACCGGCATCGAGGCCAGCAGACACCTGCTGCTGGGAGCCAGACTCACCAGTAGGAGCGACTTTAGAGACAGAGGAAGAAGAGGCCCTAATAAGCAAAGGACGGGTTAATACCTGTCAACATGATGACTAGACCAATGGGGAAAATGGAAAGGGGTACACTCACTTGGGCCCCTGGACCTTCCAGCAACCTTGGAAGCGAGACGTCCGTTGCCCCTGCTGCTGTTGCTGTCGTTGATGCTGCTGCCCCTTGTAATACTCAAAAGTGTAATAGAAGAGGATTGAGATAATCTCAATAGTTTGTGGTCTCTACTATTCATTACATGTGATCAACACTAGTTAAAAGAGGATAATTAGAACCAAGAACACATAAATAACTTGTGCATCATGCTGGACTTTATTTGGTGTGCATTTTGTGACAATAAAAATAAATAAATAATAACATGAAAACATAATAATGAGAAGAGAATTGGATTTAATCCCAAAAGTGCAAATTGGGGGAAGATTGGAAATAATAAATACTATACAAGACAAAATATATGGATCAATAAAAGAATACAGTACTAGCATGTTTATTTTGTATATTTAACTTATGTACAAAGTTCACATTCATATTTGAATTCAATTGGAAATTTAAAAATGAAAGGAAAAAGAGACGCATAAAAGAAAAGAGAAAGGAAAATGAATAAATAAAAAGATAAAGATAAAACCTCATATGGGCCAGCAACTAACCTATTCGGCCCACTCTCCCATTCGCCCCGCGCGGCCCAAGACCCCCTTCCTGCCGCGCGCGGTCATACTGGCGTGTGGACCCCACTGGCCAGTTACCCAGCCTCCTCGCGCGCGTGTCACGGCAGTGGACATCGACATGCGGGCCCCCTCTGTCAGCCGAACCCCACCGCAGGCGTCTTCTTCAACAGAAAAATCCGGAGCTGCCGCGGCTGGAATCCCGTCGATCCGTGCATGGCGCGGCCGGGCGACCCGACGGGCATAACGGCCTCCGCACCTGCGGGTCGGGTGCGCAGTAGATATAAACCCTCCCCCTTGGGTCTTGTCACCTCGCCGTGCCCAAATCACCGTCCACCACCATTGACCGACGTTCTACCGTGAGCAAGAGAGGGAGCTGGGGGAGTACGTCCAGGTTCCTCAACGCACGTGGCGCCTGCGGAGTTCCTCGTACTGTGGACTGCCTCGCCATCGACCGGCCTGCGACTACCCAATTCCTCGTCGGAGTTCCGGAAAGCCTTCCGTCGCTCGTCGTGCTCTGCACCAATTCTGCCTCTGCGCGTGGTGAGACGACATTTCCTTACCTTGTTTTGTACCGCACTTCTAGTACGATTAGGCAGGGACCGCGTTGGGCTCTGTCGCTTACCAAATGTTCGTCGGGATTAGGATTTGTTCCCCCTTTTGCCCGCCTCGCCGTGGCCAGGGCGTGTCACAACACGAAAACCCATGTGGATACCCTTATCATGTTCGTTGTAGACTCTACATGGTCTGAGTAACAGGAATTTGGGTTTGGCGTCGTCTTTCTTGGGTTCGCCCCACGCCGGTGAGTGCGCCGCCGCAAGGAGTTCGGCGTGCCGTGTCCAGTTAGCACGGGAGGAAGACGGCACAAGTGCCGTGGATTTTGCGATGACCGATCAGGATTAGATGATGAGTTGGGAGAGAAATAACCGTTAGATGGTAGATGTGTGGTGCAGATTAGATAGAGGGATACCCCTTCGACGGATTGGATCTGGGCCATCAATCTAGATCGGACGGCCCTGAGCGTTCGCGGGTTCATAATGGACGAGATCCGATCCTGGCCCTTGGATTTGATCTGAACGGTCCGAATCCTCCTGTACCCCTTCGCCCAGGCCTTTTTGCACATGAGCCCCTCCGTTATTAAGTTATCAACCCGCAGTCCGCTCGGGTGTCTCCCTGAGTCTGTGGAATTCTTGCACCATAGCCCCTGCACTTCTATGTATTTTTGGCCCAGTCCTGAGGATTAGAAAATCAGAGAAATTAATTTAGAAATAGATTTTAGTGCATATTTAAATTGCAGAAACTTGTTTAATTTGTAGAAAATGCATATGATTTCCAAATTGGACCATTCCAGTTCCTAAATTTTTATAATACTATTGTCTAACCATTAGTGTCTCTGTTTTAACATGAAAGTGGATTTAAAATTTATCTAGCACTTAATCTTATATTAATCACATAAAATCTTTAGAAATTCATATCTTAAAATCTAAAACTCCAAATTTAATGATTCCAGTTCCTGTGATCATATTTTAATGTCTAGTTTATTACTGTATATTCTATTTGCATGTTTGATGTGATGTTAATTTATGCTATGCTATGTATGTATTGTGTTGATACGAGTAGACGAGCAAGCCACTGAGGATTCTGAGGTTCAGCAAATAGAGACTGCTGAGCAGGAGCTCGTTGGAGGCAAGTTGTGCCCTTGATCACTTCTTTTACCCATTCATGTTCTTATTATTCATAATGATCTGCATAGGATAATTTTGCTGGGACCCAATATGATACCCTAGATTTTGACTATCTTTATACCTTGATTCACCAATGGTTTTACTATTAAAGTTTTGGGTAGTACATGCTATTGCTTTATATGGTTTTGGGTATAGAGATATTCACTACTCATGATTACACTTGTTATTATTTGTTCATTATTCTATGCTCATGATAAGATCATTATGTTAATGGGAACATGGAGAACCACCCGGGAAAACAGTGCTACCACAAGGGTTTAATGGGACGCCCTTGGCTGATTAACTAGGAAAGCTAGTGGAGGGCTACCTTACCCGAAAGGGGCAAGGGCAGTAGGGGAGTGGTCAGTGTAGGGAGGTCCTTGGGTTGATTTTGCTGCGATGGCGGTCAGGCAAGAACCCTGCACTGGAGCTTCCTATAAACTGTAGCGGGTAGTCTGAAGCTAGTGGAACTTTGTAAAGGCCTCGTAGTGGTACCCTGCCTCGCTTCCTTGGTAGAGGTGTATGGAGTCTGATCAACTCCATGGCAAATGGGTAACACGACTTGTGGGTAAAGATGCGCAACCTCTGCAGAGTGTAAAACTGGTATACTAGCCGTGCTCACGGTCATGAGCGGCTCGGACACTCACATGATTAATTTATGGAACCTAAACTTAATTTGTCATATCATTGCATTTGGGTTTATTTTACTATTACTTTTACTTATTATTACTATGGTTTGGTATTCACTTACACTTAGTAACTGCTAATAAAATTTTGACCAACTTATAAAAGCAATGCTCAGCTTCAGCCTTTATCTCATTGATCAGCCTTACACTTCATGAACTCCCACCTTTGGTGAGTTCATGCCACATTATTCCCCACAACTTGTTGAGCGATGAACATGTGTGAGCTCACCCTTGCTGTCTCACACCCCCCACAGGAGAAGAGCAGGTGGTTCAGGAGGAGCCACAAGGCGAGGAGTTTTGATCTGATCTAGGTGGCGTTTCTCAGTTGACATTGGCGCCGACGGTCCTTAGTTCGTTTTATGTTTATTCCTTTATTTTGTAATAAGTCTTCCGCTATGTAATAAATACTCTGATGTTTTGTGACATTTATCTCTATACACTATGTTATTATATATGTTGTCTTCTTTGGCGCATGTATGAGATGCACCCGGCTTTGTCCTTTAAAACCGGGTGTGACACCCCTGCGGCGGCGGCGAGCCAGATGATGGTGGCGGCGGCGGCGGGACCGATGGTGGTGCAGGTGGAGGACTGACGCGCCTCTACGAGCCCTAGGCTGGGGAGCCGGCCTCCTTGACCCCTCCAGCTGTTCTCTGGCGCTTCTGGGGGAGGTGCAAATCAAGGGGAGGATCCCCGACGAAAGACCCATCGACGCGACGCAGTCGGTGCTGCCTCTCTCCCTCCGATCTCTCGGAATCACCCGGGGCGGAAGAACTGCTCGTGGCCCACTTCCCCTCGTTCGAGGGGTTGAGGGCCGCTGGGGGAGCTCTGGAGCTGGTGTCGGCGGGCCGGGAACCTCCAGCCGGTTCACCGGGGATCTGAATCCCACGGTGGGGATCTCGGCCACCGGTCTGGCGAACCTCTACGCCACTCTCATCAAGGGTCGGCAGCTAATCCAAGATCGCTGCCCTCAACCCTTGGTCGTCGCAAAGCGGATGAATGCCCTCGGGAGGAATTAAGGACTCGGCAACGAAGGACTCACCAGTAATTCCCTTCACTAGGAGCTCCAATTCCTCCCAGGACAGGTTGGTGCCTGGCCCACGATGGACCCGGCCGAGGTCGTTGGAGCCAATGAACCAGTAGCTCAGGTGTGCCCTCGCCTGCAATGACGCGATCCGGCGCTTCAAGAAATCGCCAACCACGTGCATCGACGTCAGACCATCGGTCGCTAGGGACACAATCCTGCCCAACACGGGCTCAAACTCCGGTGCCAATGGCAGCTTAGCCCTCCATTGCTTCTTGTCGAGCCATGGCCCATCGATCGGTAGTACGAGACGGTCGCTGGCCTCGGTACTGGCAATCACCCATTCGGCCCGCCAATTTTCCCACCTCCCGCCACTGACTAAGGGGATATAGGCACCGACCGAATCCGCCCTTGTCTGGAAGTAATACGCTCCGAGATGGTCCTTGGCCTTCCCAGACTTCACCAGCATGAAAAAATGGCGGAAGAGAGAGGTGCACGGCACCACCCCCACGAACATCTCACACAAATGAGCAAAGATGGCTGCCTGAAGGATGGAGTGGGGTGTGAGGTGCTGGAGCTGGAGACCGAGATCCTCCAACAGTAACATGAAGAAGGGGGGATCGGCAACGCCAGCCCGCATGAGAGGTAGGAGACAAAGAGCACAAACTCCCCGGCGGCGAGATCACCAAGGGGTGTAGCATCGGCCCGGATCCTCGAGGCGTGCGACGGCGCACTCCATCCAAGCAGGCGGCGCACCGTGTCGAGCCTCCTCTCAGTCTAGTAATGCTCGGGATGAACCAGTGAAGCCATGGCTACTACAATGGAGAAAAGCAGAAAAATTCGAGTGCAAGAGAGGCGTAGAGGACTCGGAGGAGAAAGGACGCAACAGTTGAAGAAAGTGCGAAAGCGTAACTGCTGGCCGCGAGATGAGTCCCCTTTTTCAAAGAAGGCTCTCCCGCTCGCGCCCCAATCCCATTCAACGCGCACCTTGTGCTCGCAGGGATCCAGTCCCCAACATGGGGGCTCGGGCCCACATGTCACGCACCTAGGGAACCGGCCTCTGAGTGCGTGGGAGACGGACCGTCCCCCGGTAGTAAACCGTCACGCATGACCGCACGTCGCCTAAGAGGCCACTGAAGGATATTTTTAACTTAGGCGGCGGTAGTAAGACGCCCCGCGCGCGGACCGATGAAACCGCCGGGCGTGGGGGCCACGTAGCTACCAGCTGCGGGGGAAGGCGTGGCAGGCCGCGTGACCAAAGGTGGGTAGGCAGTGGCTACGTCAGCAAGTGCCCGAAAACAGCACGCCAATCAGGTTTTGGCCCCACCTGCAGGCTCGCATCCTCCCCTGAGGTGGGCCCGGGGGCCACTATCGGTACCCTGAAATAGGGGTACCTCTTGCTACAGAATGAAGACGCTATACCCGCGTAGCTACCTCTAGTTGCGTGGCAAACAACTCTCTGCCCCACCACATGGACGGCCCGAGGGTCGTCCATGTGGCCAGGAAAGGAGACGTACTCCAAGAAGCCAACAGTGGGTCCGGACCCCATGTGGAAAGCGTCGGACCCCTGTACATGAAGAACGGACCCCCGGGGCAAGGTCCAGGTGTAACACCCGGTTTTAAAGGACAAAGCCGGGTGCATCTCATACATGCGCCAAAGAGGACAACATATATAATAACAGAGTGTATAGAGATAAATGTCATAAATCATCAGAGTATTTATTACATAGCGGAAGACTTATTACAAAATAAAAGATAAGTATAAAACGAACTAAGGATCGTTGGCGCCAATGTCAACTGAGAATCGCCACCTAGATAAGATCAAACTCCTCAGTGTTAGGCGGCTCCTCTTCGACCACCTGTTCTTCTCCTGTGGGGGGGTGTGAGACAGCAAGAGTGAGCTCACATACGTTCATAGCTCAACAAGTCGTGGGGAATAATGTGGCATGAACTCACCAAAGGTGGGAGTTCATGAAGTGTAAGGCTGATCAATGAAATAAAGGCTAAGGCTGAGCATTGCTTTTATAAGTTGGTCAAAATTTTATTAGCAATTACTAAGTGTAAGTAAATACCAAACCTTAATAATAATAAAGAACAGTAATAGTAAAATAATCCCAAATGCGATGCAAATGTCAAATTGAATTTAAGTTCCATAATTAATCATGTGAGGGTCCGAGCCGCTCATGACCGTGAGCACGGCTAGTATACTAGTTTTACACTCTGCAGAGGTTGCGCATCTTTACCCACAAGCCGTGTTACCCATCTGCCAAGGGGTCATGAATCCCATACACCTCTACCAAGGAAGCGAGGCAGGGTAACACTACGAGGCCTTTACAAAGTTCCACTACCTTCAGACTACCCGCTACAGTTTATAGGAAGCTCCAGTGCAGGGTTCTTGCCTGACCGCCATCGCAGCAAAATCAAACAAGGACCTCCCTACACTGACCACTCCCCTACTGCCCTTGCCCCTTTCGGGTAAGGTAGCCCTCCACTAGCTTTCCTAGTTAATCAGCCAAGGGTGTCCCATTAAACCCTTGTGGTAGCACTGTTTTCCCGGGTGGTCGCTCCATGTTCCCATTAATTTAATGATCTTAACATGAACAGTAATAATAACAAGATAATAACAGAATAATCATGAATAGTGTATCTCCATACCCAATCCACATAAAGCAATAGCAAGTACTACCCAAAAATATTTCAGGGGTGAACAAGGTATAGAGGTAATCAAAACTGGGGTAACATAAAGGCTCCCATCAAAATTAACCTATGCAGATCATTGAAATTAATAAGAACATGGCTGGGAAAAGTAAGTGATCAAGGGCACAACTTGCCTTCAATGAGCTCCTGCTCAGCTATCTCCACTTGTTGAACCTCAGGATCCACAGTGGCTTGCTCGTCTACTCGCGTTAACACAATACATACATAGCATAGCATAAATTAACATCACATCAAACATGTAAATAAAATACACAGTAATAATCTAAACAGTAAAATAAAATCATAGGAACTGGAATTATTAATTTTGGAGTTTATGGATTTCAAGTTATGAATTTCCTAAGATTTAATGTGCTTGAAATAGGATTAAATGAGAAATTAATTTTCTTACTGTTTTCATGTTAAAACAGAGACACTAAATGATAAAGAATGATATTACAAAAATTTAGAAAGTGGAATGGCTCAATTTGGAGCTAAAATGAATTTTCTATGCATTTTACAAGTTTCTAGATTTGTTTTTGTATTAAAAACTAAATTCTATAATCATTTCTTGGTTTTTATTATCTTCTGGACTGGGCCTCAATTTCTGGATAGACCAGGGGCTCCGGGGTAAGAATCCCCAGACTCAGTGAACAGTGGAGGTGGATGGCGGGTTATTTTAACCTAACCCGAGGGACTCATATGAAAAATGGTGTGGCTGAAGGGGTATGGGCCTATCGTGACCGTCCGATTAGATTTTAAGGGCGGAGATTAGATCCATATTACATCGAACCGGTACACGATGCGGACTGTCCGATCTAGTCTCAACGGTCGCGATTTAAAATAACCGAGTCCTAATCCCACCCGTCGATCACCAATCAGATGGCCACCACGTGCCTAGCCGAAGTAGCGCGCCCCGTTTTGATCTGAACCGTTCATCTGCACATCAGCGGCTCACAACACTTCTTCCTCCTCCTACCCCGCGACGGCAGCGCCACCGCACCAACGGCTGAGAAGTCTGGCGAGCTCCCCCAACCCGGCGCTACGCTACTCTGAATCACTACGGACGGGCGCAATGCACTCCTAACAACACGGTGAAAGTGGTCGGGGATCTTACTCAGAGGTTGGCGCGACGACGAGGCCCTACCACGTGGAACAGGGGCTTCCGCGGTGGAGCTTTACTACGGCGAGGAATCCACCGCGCTCCGAAGACGTCCAAGCCAGCACAAGGTCACCAATAGCTTCCCGGCGCCTCGGCGATTCCGATAGGTGGTACGCCGAGGGTGGGTCGTTAGTCCAGAGGCAGGCAGCTGGCGGCGGCTTCTACAACGATTTGCTTACGGCGGCGGTGAATAGCTATGGAGGGGCACTGACCTAGGGTTACAGAGGGTCAAGGTACTGTGGCTCTAGGTCATATACTCCCCCGAGTCCGGTCAACTCCGCACCGCCTCGTCGCGATTGTGCCCGCAAGTTCCGCCGGGGTGCATGCGAGGTCGTTGACAAAGAATCCGACGCGTGGGGGCCACGGTGCAGTGACATGAGCGTGGGGAGCGCTGTGTACCGGCTGACAGAGCGGCCCCGCCTGTCGGCGCTTGTGATGACTGCTGGGCCGCGTGCAGGGAAATGGGAATTGGGCCAAATTGTGGTACGACGGCCCAGATGGGGTTTGCTTCTCCTTTTTATTTTCTTTCCTTTATTTCTAAGTTTGGTTTGAATTCAAATTTTAAATTCGAATTTGTGCCAAACCTATCCTCCACTATATTGTAAAATAAAATAAAATAATACAAATTTCAGAAATATAACTTCATTATTTATATTTTTATATTATTTCTCTCCTTCTCATTTTTCAAAACCCTACTTCCAAATTTAGGGTTTTATTCAACTTCTAAAAATTATTAACTTACTATTATTATAATTATTGTTTTATTTAATGCACAAACATGTAAACTCCACATGATGCATCTTCTTTTATTTTGGTATCATTATTTTAATTAATCACTCTCAATTATGTGTGCTCTTTTGTGATGCCAATATGGCACATAAAATAAGGAATTCACTCTATATCCTTTGTATACAAATTTGAGTATTACAAATCCTACCCCCTTAAAATAATCTTGTCCTCGAGATTTAAGAAGACCTAGGGGAAAAGGTGGGGAAAATCTATACGAAGCTCTTCTTCTCTTTCCCAAGTTGCTTCATCTTCACCGTGGTGGCTCCATTGCACTTTGCACATCTTTATAACCTTATTCCTCGTAACTCGAGTCAAAGTGTCCAAAATCTTGATGGGGTACTCAGCATAAGTCAGGTCATCTTGAACATTAAGGTCTTCCATTGGTAATTGCTCCTCAGGTACCCTGAGACATTTCTTCAGCTGAGATACATGAAATACATCATGAACATCCGCGAGATGATCCGGTAACTCCAATTGATATGCAACCTCTCCCACTCGCTTTAAGATTAAGAAAGGTCTAATAAAGCGAGGGGACAACTTTCCTCTGACTTTGAATCTTCTCATACCCCGGAGTGGTGACACCTTCAAATAGACATAATCACCCTCCTTAAACTCAAGCAGTCTTCTCCGGGTATCAGCATAGCTTTTCTGCCTGGACTGTGCAGTTGTCAAATTCTCCCTTATTTGCTGAACTTGTTCTTCCGCTTCTTGTATAATCTCAGGCCCAAACAACTGCCTTTCACCAGTTTGGTCCCAGTACAGTGGAGTCCTGCACTTTCTGCCATATAAAGCCTCAAACGGTGACATCTTCAAACTGGCCTGATAGCTATTATTATAAGAGAACTCCGCATAAGGTAAACTCTTATCCCAACTTCCACCATGTTTAAGAGCACATGCTCTCAACATGTCCTCCAGCACTTGGTTGGTCCTCTCAGTCTGCCCATCGGTTTGGGGATGGTAAGCCGAACTAAAATTCAATCTCGTATCCAATGACTCGTGCAACTTCTTCCAGTATCGAGAGGTAAACTGTGATCCCCGGTCTGACACAATCTTCTTTGGCACACCATGCAGGCATACAATCCGTGCCATGTACAACTCCGCCAACTTGGCTCCTGAATACGTGGTCTTCACTGGAATGAAGTGGGCTACCTTAGTTAGCCTGTCCACAATCACCCATATAGAATCATATCCAGCAGACGTGCGGGGTAATCCAACAATGAAGTCCATGCCAATCTCTTCCCATTTCCACTCAGGTATCTTCAGTGGGTGCAGTAGTCCGGCTGGCCTCTGGTGTTCAGCCTTAACTCTTTGGCACACATCGCACATAGCCACATGTGCAGCCACATCTCTCTTCAATCCATACCACCAATATTTTTGCTTCAAATCCTGATACATCTTAGTACTTCCAGGGTGGATAGAATAAACTGAGTCATGTGCTTCCTTCAATATAGTTTCCCGGAGACTATCAATTTTGGGAACACAGATCCGATTCTTGAACCATATCGTGCCTTGCTCATCCTCCGTGAATTCTGGGCCTCTACCTTCAGTAATAAGATCCTTGATCTCTTGAATCTTAGCATCACCAACCTGACCTTTACGAATTTCTTGCTCCAAGGTAGGTTCCAATTCAATGGTAATTCCTTCCGTATGTGTGACAATTCCCAGGTTGAGTCTCTCAAAATCTTTTGCTAATTCATCAGGTAGCTGGACGACGAAAGCGGAGTGAACATGCTCCTTCCGACTCAAGGCATCTGCAACCAAATTTGCCTTGCCTGGGTGATAGTGAATCTCCAAATCATAATCCTTAATGAGCTCCAACCAACGGCGTTGCCTAAGGTTGAGATCCTTCTGAGTGAATATGTACTTCAAACTCTTATGATCCGTATATACTTGGCACTTAGTTCCCATAATGTAGTGTCTCCAAATCTTAAGTGCATGCACAACTGCTGCCAATTCCAAGTCATGAGTGGGGTAGTTCAATTCATGCTTCCTCAACTGACGAGATGCATAGGCAATCACATGACCATCTTGCATAAGTACACATCCAAGTCCTTGGCCACATGCATCACAGTAAATGTCAAATCCCTTCTGCAGATCTGGCATAATCAATACTGGAGGTGACATCAATCTCTCCTTCAATTGATCAAAACTCTCTTGGCATTTCTCATCCCACTTGAATTCTTTCCCTTTCTCCAAAAGCGAGGTCATAGGCTTGGCAATCTTAGAGAACCCTTCAATAAATCTCCGATAATATCCTGCGAGTCCCAAGAAACTCCGAATCTCAGTAACTGTAGTGGGCACTCTCCACTCCATTATCTCCTTCACTTTAGCAGGATCCACTGCTATTCCTCCATTAGAAATAATATGACCAAGGAATGGCACCTTGTCAATCCAAAACTCGCACTTGCTGAACTTAGCGTAGAGTTGATTATCTCGCAGCTTTTGTAGCACCAACCTTAGATGTTGTTCATGATCACTTTCATTCTTAGAATAGATAAGAATATCGTCGATAAACACCACGACGAATCTGTCCAAATACTCCATAAACACTTTGTTCATCAAATTCATGAAATAAGCTGGTGCATTGGTTAATCCAAATGACATAACAGTAAACTCATATAATCCATATCGAGTCGAGAAAGCCGTCTTGGGAATATCCGATGGTCTAATCCTCATCTGATGGTAACCCGATCGGAGATCAATCTTCGAGAATACTCTAGCACCTCTCATCTGATCAAATAAATCCTCAATACGGGGCAACGGATACTTGTTCTTCACAGTAACATCATTAAGTGATCTATAGTCCACACACATCCTCTGGGATCCACCCTTCTTCTGTACAAATAGAACCGGTGCTCCCCAAGGTGAGGAACTCGGACGAATGTAACCAGCCTCTTGTAACTCCGTTAACTGCTTCTTAAGTTCCTTCAACTCTTCTACGGACATTCTATATGGCCGTTTAGAAATAGGGGCGGTTCCAGGTAGGAGATCAATAACAAACTCAACTTCTCTATCAGGTGGCATCCCTGGTAACTCCTCCGGAAAGACATCCGGAAATTCTCTAACCACCCGGATGTTGTCACCAACAAACTCCTCAGGTATAAAGAACATTGCATGCATGGATGAGGAGGTTACTGCAATATTAACTTGAAATCTTTCTCCTTTAGTGGTAGTGAGTTCTACGGTACCTCTACCACATGCTATAACGGCCTTTGCCTTTCTTAGCCATGACATACCAAGTATTAGATCTATACTGCTTGACTCTAATATTATAGCAGTAGCTCCAAATTCTCTACCCATAATGGTCAATGTCAATCTACGTGTCATTTGATTCGCCTCAACAGGCCCTTTAGGTGTAATTACTATAATGGGTTTTCTCATATTTAGCAGTGGTATTTCATTTGTGTTGGCATATCTAGCAGACATGAATGAATGTGTAGCACCAGAATCAAATAATATTGTTGCAGGAATTGCATTAACATAAAACATACCAACTACGAGGTCCCCACCATCAGGAGTATCATCAACGCTGACTTGATTCACCCTGGCTATAGAATATCCCTTGCTAGGGGTCTGTTGCTTGTTCTGAGCTAGAGTAGTAGCAATCCTCTATGGGCAGACATTTGCATAATGACCAGTCTTCCCACACTTGAAACACTTAGTGCCCGGACTCTGTCCTGTAAACTTCGTCGGGGTGCCAGTGGGAGTAGCCTGTCGAGGAGGTGGAGTCCTCAGTGGTGATTGCTGAACTGGGCGCGGTCCTCCTGGTCGAGTCGGGGTACCCTGTGGTGAACTGTAGCGAGGACGAACACTGCTGCTACCCTGTCCCTGCGAGATAGCCTTCCTCTTCAAATCACCCAGTTGAACACGCTTGTGTTCAATAGCAAGAGCCTTATCCAGTAGCCTCTGAAATGATGGAAAGGTGTGTGCAACCAGTGCATACTGCAAGGGTCCATTAAGTCCTTCAATAAAGTGCTCATGTTTCCTCTCATCCTCAGCAACTTCCTCCGGAGCATATCTCGACAGCTGAATAAACTTGTCTCTGTACTCGCTGACTGACATGTTACCTTGCTTCAAAGACAGAAACTCCTTCTTTTTGATCTTTATCATACCAGCTGGAATATGGTAGTTCCTGAATTGTGTACTGAACTCTGCCCAAGTAATAGTATTAGCAGCATCGTGGGCAGCAGTATAAGAATCCCACCAGTCAGCAGCAGGACCTGTCAGACGTCCAAAAGCATATAAAATCTTCTCCCGGTCAGTGCATTGTGCAATATTCAGCATCTTCTCAATTGATTTCAACCAATCGTCTGCATCAAGTGGATCTGGCGAACTGGCGAAGGTCGGTGGCTTATGACTCATAAACTCCCGGTGCTTATCACGAGGTGGAACTGGTGGTGGTGGTGGAGGCAATGGCACTTGTTGTTGTTGTTGCTGTTGTTGAAGTTGTTGTTGCAGCTGCTGTTGTTGCGCCCTCCTTTCTTGGCGTATCTCATCTCTCTCCTGGCGCAACTCCTGGCGTATATCTTCTCTTTCCTGACGCATTTCTTGGCGTTCTTGCTGCATCTGGGCACGCATATCAGCCATAGTGTCCGCCATTTGCTGCATCACCGCCATCTGAGCAGCAACTAGTGGGTCAACTCCGCCTGGTGGAGGATTAGGAGGATTCATCTCTGCAGGCTGTGGCTGAGGGTGTCTATATATCCTTCGAGTGTGTCGGTTAGGAGGCAAATCAATTCCACCACCCCTCCTGGTATTGACCATCTGAGTTAGATACATATGGTAAGAAAAAGCAGTAGACAAGGCAGTAATTACGAATCATGTTAAATTGGGGGATTTATTAGCTAAGCAGATTAATGTTTTACCTACCATAGCTAATTTATTACCTTATGCTGGCACATACTAAGATGTCCATCTATATAATATCTCAATCAATCAAAGAAGCAAATCAGACATTTTTCATCATAACAATCAAACAACATTTTTAAATATAGAAAATAGTTTTGATTTGGTCTTAGGCCTCATATCTCTTAAAATGTCATAGGGGTAGGGATTCCAAGGTGTGAAATCCATCTTGTCTCAGAGTAGAAAAGGTAAGAATGATCAGAGTAGAACAGTAGAAGGTGAGACAGGATCAAGATAAGTGTAGAAAGAATCAGAGTAAGGTAAGTAGGTAGGGGTTTTATCCATTTCTATCTAGGTTTCGTCCTACAGTCAACATTTCCTCTGATACCACTTCTGTAACACCCGGTTTTAAAGGACAAAGCCGGGTGCATCTCATACATGCGCCAAAGAGGACAACATATATAATAACAGAGTGTATAGAGATAAATGTCATAAATCATCAGAGTATTTATTACATAGCGGAAGACTTATTACAAAATAAAAGATAAGTATAAAACGAACTAAGGATCGTTGGCGCCAATGTCAACTGAGAATCGCCACCTAGATAAGATCAAACTCCTCAGTGTTAGGCGGCTCCTCTTCGACCACCTGTTCTTCTCCTGTGGGGGGGTGTGAGACAGCAAGAGTGAGCTCACATACGTTCATAGCTCAACAAGTCGTGGGGAATAATGTGGCATGAACTCACCAAAGGTGGGAGTTCATGAAGTGTAAGGCTGATCAATGAAATAAAGGCTAAGGCTGAGCATTGCTTTTATAAGTTGGTCAAAATTTTATTAGCAATTACTAAGTGTAAGTAAATACCAAACCTTAATAATAATAAAGAACAGTAATAGTAAAATAATCCCAAATGCGATGCAAATGTCAAATTGAATTTAAGTTCCATAATTAATCATGTGAGGGTCCGAGCCGCTCATGACCGTGAGCACGGCTAGTATACTAGTTTTACACTCTGCAGAGGTTGCGCATCTTTACCCACAAGCCGTGTTACCCATCTGCCAAGGGGTCATGAATCCCATACACCTCTACCAAGGAAGCGAGGCAGGGTAACACTACGAGGCCTTTACAAAGTTCCACTAGCTTCAGACTACCCGCTACAGTTTATAGGAAGCTCCAGTGCAGGGTTCTTGCCTGACCGCCATCGCAGCAAAATCAAACAAGGACCTCCCTACACTGACCACTCCCCTACTGCCCTTGCCCCTTTCGGGTAAGGTAGCCCTCCACTAGCTTTCCTAGTTAATCAGCCAAGGGCGTCCCATTAAACCCTTGTGGTAGCACTGTTTTCCCGGGTGGTCGCTCCATGTTCCCATTAATTTAATGATCTTAACATGAACAGTAATAATAACAAGATAATAACAGAATAATCATGAATAGTGTATCTCCATACCCAATCCACATAAAGCAATAGCAAGTACTACCCAAAAATATTTCAGGGGTGAACAAGGTATAGAGGTAATCAAAACTGGGGTAACATAAAGGCTCCCATCAAAATTAACCTATGCAGATCATTGAAATTAATAAGAACATGGCTGGGAAAAGTAAGTGATCAAGGGCACAACTTGCCTTCAATGAGCTCCTGCTCAGCTATCTCCACTTGTTGAACCTCAGGATCCACAGTGGCTTGCTCGTCTACTCGCGTTAACACAATACATACATAGCATAGCATAAATTAACATCACATCAAACATGTAAATAAAATACACAGTAATAATCTAAACAGTAAAATAAAATCATAGGAACTGGAATTATTAATTTTGGAGTTTATGGATTTCAAGTTATGAATTTCCTAAGATTTAATGTGCTTGAAATAGGATTAAATGAGAAATTAATTTTCTTACTGTTTTCATGTTAAAACAGAGACACTAAATGATAAAGAATGATATTACAAAAATTTAGAAAGTGGAATGGCTCAATTTGGAGCTAAAATGAATTTTCTATGCATTTTACAAGTTTCTAGATTTGTTTTTGTATTAAAAACTAAATTCTATAATCATTTCTTGGTTTTTACTATCTTCTGGACTGGGCCTCAATTTCTGGATAGACCAGGGGCTCCGGGGTAAGAATCCCCAGACTCAGTGAACAGTGGAGGTGGATGGCGGGTTATTTTAACCTAACCCGAGGGACTCATATGAAAAATGGTGTGGCTGAAGGGGTATGGGCCTATCGTGACCGTCCGATTAGATTTGAAGGGCGGATATTAGATCCATATTACATCGAACCGGTACACGATGCGGACCGTCCGATCTAGTCTCAACGGTCGCGATTTAAAATAACCGAGTCCTAATCCCACCCGTCGATCACCGATCAGATGGCCACCACGTGCCTAGCCGAAGTAGCGCGCCCCGTTTTGATCTGAACCGTTCATCTGCACATCAGCGGCTCACAACACTTCTTCCTCCTCCTACCCCGCGACGGCAGCGCCACCGCACCAACGGCTGAGAAGTCCGGCGAGCTCCCCCAACCCGGCGCTACGCTACTCTGAATCACTACGGACGGGCGCAATGCACTCCTAACAACACGGTGAAAGTGGTCGGGGATCTTACTCAGAGGTTGGCGCGACGACGAGGCCCTACCACGTGGAACAGGGGCTTCCGCGGTGGAGCTTTACTACGGCGAGGAATCCACCGCGCTCCGAAGACGTCCAAGCCAGCACAAGGTCACCAATAGCTTCCCAGCGCCTCGGCGATTCCGATAGGTGGTACGCCGAGGGTGGGTCGTTAGTCCAGAGGCAGGCAGCTGGCGGCGGCTTCTACAGCGATTTGCTTATGGCGGCGGTGAATAGCTATGGAGGGGCACTGACCTAGGGTTACAGAGGGTCAAGGTACTGTGGCTCTAGGTCATATACTCCCCCGAGTCCGGTCAACTCCGCACCGCCTCGCCGCGATTGTGCCCGCAAGTTCCGCCGGGGTGCATGCGAGGTCGTTGACGAAGAATCCGACGCGTGGGGGCCACGGTGCAGTGACATGAGCGTGGGGAGCGCTGTGTACCGGCTGACAGAGCGGCCCCGCCTGTCGGCGCTTGTGATGACTGCTGGGCCGCGTGCAGGGAAATGGGAATTGGGCCAAATTGTGGTACGACGGCCCAGATGGGGTTTGCTTCTCCTTTTTATTTTCTTTCCTTTATTTCTAAGTTTGGTTTGAATTCAAATTTTAAATTCGAATTTGTGCCAAACCTATCCTCCACTATATTGTAAAATAAAATAAAATAATACAAATTTCAGAAATATAACTTCATTATTTATATTTTTATATTATTTCTCTCCTTCTCATTTTTCAAAACCCTACTTCCAAATTTAGGGTTTTATTCAACTTCTAAAAATTATTAACTTACTATTATTATAATTATTGTTTTATTTAATGCACAAACATGTAAACTCCACATGATGCATCTTCTTTTATTTTGGTATCATTATTTTAATTAATCACTCTCAATTATGTGTGCTCTTTTGTGATGCCAATATGGCACATAAAATAAGGAATTCACTCTATATCCTTTGTATACAAATTTGAGTATTACACCAGGACCCCCGCGAGTGCGACCCAGGCCTCAGAGACGGGTCTCGGACCCCTCTGCGTAGAGACCGGACTACCCACAGCTGGGCCTCGGGACTCTGAGGCAGAGGGCACCCGACCCTTGCTCAGGCAGGGGACAAGTGTTGACACGTGTCTAGGCCCAACCTGGTGAAGACCTGTCCGCATAACGCTACTGCACCCCGCCCAGACGAGAACCCGATGCTGCCACATGGCCTACCGCGCGTGACGTAAGCCTGCGGGCAGAGCCTGATGTAAGGCCTCTAAGCCGCGCTGCCTCTGCATTTATTGTAGAGAAGACACGCCGCCTGTCTATCCCGCTGACAGCCGATGTGGCCTTTCAGCATTTAATGTGTCCTATCTACTCAGTTGGCAGGCGGCGACCAGGCTATCCCGCAGGCGGCGTGCCTATCTATTCCCGTCGGCTGACGATACGTCTGTGCTGCCACATGCGCCGTATCCATCATGACTCGCGCGTTACCGAGGACGATACCACGAGATATCAATATTGTATGCACTACGGCTATGATGGCATTCGAAGATTACATAGGCATGGCAAGCAATAGTTCCATCCTTCCATTTATCTCTGGGCCCACGTGTCGGGGCTCAGAACCCTTGTACATGCCCCCCTTGAACTATAAAAGGGGAGGCATGCGACGTGAACACACTAAGACTCAAGTCATTCAGGCTTACACACAGCACAAGCTTCCTCAACAATCCAACACACAGTGGAGTAGGGTATTACGCTCCGGCGGCCCGAACCACTCTAAATCCTCGCGTGTTCATGTGTTTGATGATCGCTTAGCAAGACAGGCAAAACGCTTATGCCCCCTCCTCATCTTAGGATTTAGGGCAGGTGCAGTCCGCCACCCGGCCGAAGAATTCCCTCTTCGACAACTTGCATCTAGTAACTGCTAATAAAATTTGACCAACTTATTAAAAGCAATGCTCAGCTTTAATCCCTATTATTGATCAGCCTTACACATCACATGAACTCCCACCTTTGGTGAGTTCATGCACATTATTCCCCACAACTTGTTGAGCGATGAACATGTATGAGCTCACCCTTGCTGTCTCACACCCCCACAGGAGAAGAACAGGTGGTTCAAGAGGAGCCACACAACAAGGAGTCTGATCTGATCTAGGTGGCGTCTCCCAGTTAACTTTTTGGCGCCAAGGATGGATTTTAGTTTGTTTTATATTTAACTTTTATTTTGTAAGTCTTCCGCTATGTAATAAGTACTCTGATGTTATTGTGACATTATCTCTATACACTCTGTTATTATATGTGTTGTCTTCTTTGGCGCATATATGAGATGCACCTAGCTTTGTCCCTTAAATCCGGGTGTGACAAAGAGACTCCACAAGCACAAGATCAACTGTCATCTTCCATGCAAGCTTATCCACCTACCCAAGATGAGGATCAGACTCAAGAAGATGAAGATCAAGATGATGAGTCACCTCAAGATGAGGACAATGATCATGGGGGAGATGAAGGTGATCAAGAAATTAGGGATCAAAGATCGCCACACCCAAGAGTCCACTAAGCAATTCAAAGAGATCACCCCGTCAACTCCATACTTGGTGACATTCATAAGGGGGTAACCACTAGATCTCGAGCTACACATTTTTGTGAACATTACTCTTTTGTGTCTTCTATTGAGCCATACAGGATAGAGGATGCACTAAGAGATCTGGATTGGGTGGTGGCAATACAAGAGGAGCTCAACAATTTCACAAGGAATGAGGTATGACATTTAGTTCCACGTCCTAATCAAAATGTTGTAGGTATCAAGTGGGTATTCTGCAACAAGCAAGATGAACATGGTGTGATGACAAGGAACAAAGCTCAACTTGTAGCCAAAGGTTATTCACAAGTCAAAGGTTTGGACTTTGATGAAACTTATGCATCCGTAGCTAGGCTTTGAGTCAATTCGAATATTACTTGCCTATGCTACTTACCATGGCTTCAAGCTTTATCAAATGGACGTGAAAAGTGCCTTCCTTAATGGCCCTATCAAGGAAGAGGTCTATATTGAGCAACCTCCTGGCTTTGAAGATAGTGAGTACCCTAACCATGTGTATAAACTCTCAAAGGCGCTTTATGGGCTCAAACAAGCCCCAAGTGCATGGTATGAATGCCTGCGAGATTTTCTTATCACTAATGGCTTCAAAGTCGGTAAAGCCGATCCTACTCTCTTCACTAAAACAATAGCAAAAGACTTGTTTATATGCCAAATTTATGTTGATGATATTATATTAGGGTCTACTAACAAGTCACCTTGTGAGGAGTTTAGTAGGATAATGATATAGAAATTCGAGATGTCAATGATGGGGGAGTTGAAGTATTTCCTTGGATTTTAAATCAAGCAACTATAAGAGGGCACCTTCATCAGCCAAACTAAGTACATTCAAGACATACTTAAGAAGTTTGGAATGAAGGATGTCAAACCCATCAAGACACCCATGGGAACCAATGGGCATCTCGACCTCGACGTGGGAGGTAAATCCGTAGATCAAAAGGTATACCGGTCGATGATAGATTCTTTACTCTATTTATGTGCATCTCGACCGAATATTATGCTGTCTGTATGCATGTGTGCAAGGTTCCAAGAAAATCCTAAGGAAGTTCATCTTAGAGCCGTGAAAAGAATAATGAGATATTTAGTTTACACTCTTAAGTTTGGGCTTTGGTACCCCAAGGGATCCACATTTGATTTAATTGGATATTCTGATGCCGATTATGCAGGGTGTAAAATTGATAGAAAGAGCACATCAGGGACTTGTCAGTTTCTAAGGAGATCCCTGGTGTCTTAGGCTTCAAAGAAACAAAACTTTGTAGCTCTTTCCACCACCGAAGCCGAGTACATTGTTGTAGGCCATTGCTATGCGCAATTACTTTGGATGAGGCAAACCCTTAGGGACTATGGCTACAAATTGAGCAAAGTCCCTCTCCTATGTGATAATGAGAGTGCAATCCGCATGGCAGATAATCCCGTTGAACACAGCCACACTAAGCACATAGATATTCAGTATCACTTCCTGAGAGATTACCAATAAAAGGGGGATATCGAAATTGCTTATGTTAATACCCACAACCAATTAGCCGATATCTTCACCAAGCCACTAGATGAGAAAACTTTTAGCAAACTTATGAATGAGCTAAATATACTTGATTCTCAGAACTTTGATTGAAACATTGCACACATAGCTATTTCATATACCTTTGATCATATCTCTTTCATTTGGTACTGTCGGTACCCTAGATTAGGGGTACCCCTTACTACGGTATAAAGGCACGATGTCTGTGCGGCTACCCATAGCCGCGCGGAGAACAGCCTCAGGGGTATCTTGTGGGCAGTTAAGGTGGCGTTCTCAGAGATAACGCTATCGGGCCCAGAAGACACTAGACCCCTGTGCGCGCGACCCGGACCCCATCTAGTGAGCTCCGGACCGCCCATAACAAGGTCCCAGGAAAAGGAATGTCATAAACTAGGCTTAGGTCTGGGACTGACACGTGTCCTAGCTCTATCCGTAGCGCCTCGACCCCCCTCGCTCGGTCAAGGGTCTAACGGCTTATTGACCGTGACGTAGGCCAGCGGGCGGAGCGTGACGTAAGGGCTCTGAGCCGTGCGACCTCAGCATTTATTGCGGAGAGGACATGCCGCCTATCCACCCTTCTGACAGATGATGTGCCCCCATGGCATTTATTGCGTCCTGTCCATTCCGCTGGCAGGCGGCGCCAGGGCCGCCCTGCAGATGGCGCACTTGTCCAGTCCATTGTCAAGACAGTGTGCTCGTGCTGCGCGGTGCACTATGCTCATCCCTTATACGAGAAGCTTCCCCTTGCGCACCGAGACAACGTAGATCTTAGGTGTTAGGGCGTACGAAGATTACATGGGCATGGCAAGCAATAGTTCCATCCTTCCATTTGTCCCTGGGCCCACATGTCGGGGCTCAGAACCCTTGTACATGCCCCCCTTGAACTATAAAAGGGGAGGCATGCGACGTGAACACACCAAGACTCAAGTCATTTAGGCTTACACACAGCACAAGCTTCCTCAACAATCCAATACACAGTGGAGTAGGGTATTACGCTCCGGCGGCCCGAACCACTCTAAATCCTCACGTGTTCATGTGTTTGATGATCGCTTAGCAAGACAGGCAAAACGCTTAAGCCCCCTCCTCATCTTAGGATTTAGGGCGGGTGCACTCCGCCACCCCGCTGGAGAATTCCCTCTCCAACATTTGGCGCGCCAGGTAGGGGGCTAGGCTTGAAGTTTTTGCTTGTTTTCTCACTCAGCATGATGGTGCAAATCGTTGAGCACCGCGCCGAGACTTTGGTGGATTTTGTGGTGGAGGAAGAACCTGCTTCTTCCACGCCACAGGTTCCCAACCGGCCTGTGCCAGGCACTGCCGCTGTGCACGCTGCACGGCAGCATAGAGCTGCGCAAACATCCCGGACTCTGTCAAGGGTGGCTCTAGGAGCGTTGTCAGCAGCCAGGGAATTGCTGCGACACCCCCCAAGCTCTATGGCCTCGCCAGGGGCCATGAAGCAATGGCGGGACGACGTCGACCGGTTGCTTAGTATGTCACATTCTACCTCGACCAGATCGAGGCCACGGTCATCCCGGCGCTAAAATGAGGCGTCGATGTCTGTGTGCTCACACTCAGTGAGGGGCGCCCAAACCAACGACCTCCGGGCAGAGCTCAACCGCAGGCGAGCCGGGGAGGATGCCCGGGTATCTCTGGAGAGGGCGCGTGAGCGCCGCTAAAACATCGAGGGCCGCAACCTCGATCAAGACTTCGCTGCGGTAGCGCCACAGACACCAATGGGCACCCGGTCCCAAGCGGGTGTTCCCTTGGCCGGCGTAGGCTGCGCCGCTCTCGCGGATCATCTCCGCTCGGCGTCATGGCCGCCCAAGTTCTGGCCACACCTGCCGGAAAAGTACGACGGAACGTCAAACCCGTCGGAGTTCCTACAGGTGTACGTCACCGCCATTACTCCAGCAGGTGGAAACACCACTGTGATGGCAACATATTTTCATGTCGCCTTGTCTGGACCTACCCGGACTTAGCTCATGAACCTCGCCCCAGGGTCGATCTACTCCTGGGAAGAGCTCTATGCGTGGTTCATTGCGAACTTCGCTAGTGCTTACCAGTAGCACGGTGTGGAGGCCCACCTCCATGCGGTGAGGCAGGAGCTTGGGGAGACTCTCCGAACGTTCATCTCCCGCTTCACCAAGGTGCGAGGTACTATACCTCGCATTTCCGGTGCTTCCATCATCACGGCATTCCGACAAGGAGTACGTGATGAGAAAATGCTAGAGAAGTTGGCCACGCATGACGTGGAAACTGTCCCCACGCTCTTTGCTCTGGCCGATAATTGCGCCAGAGCTGCCGAGGGCCGTGCATGGCACTCGGCCCCACAAACCGGGGTTGCCCAATCGAGAGGCTCAGGTGCCGTCCCCCGGGACGGTAAGAAGAAAAAGAAGAAGGACCGCGACTTCCAGAGATTGCGGTCCACCGCTCTAGTCGTCACAGCCACGACCGGGGGCCGGGGCGACTGCAACAAACGCCCACGGTCGCAGAGGGGTAACAGCGCCCCATGCCCTGTGCACCCCAACGGTCGCCACAGCGCCATGGAGTGTTGCGAGATCATTGATCTCGCGAAATGTGTCAGCGAGCGGCGCGAGCAGTCCTCCAAGGATGGCTCCCCACCTCGTCGCCGACCTGGCAAAGAAAAGGTCGACGACGGCGAGGTGGCCGCAGTTGAACGGGACCTTGGGTATCAGTCACCTGAGGGAGACCTGAAGGAAGTCTTCACTCGGAGGTTCCTACTCCGGTGGGAACAACTAGATGGACCCCCAGAGGGACCCCGTGCTCCCCGGTCTACGTGGCTGAAGCCTGCCTTCCCCTGAAAACCCTTCTGGACTCCCCACGGGTCCAGACTTCCGACAGGTTCGTAGAGAAATGGCCGCAGCCGAAGACAAGGGCTCCCTCATCGAACATAGATGGGAACCCAAGGTTGGGACCTAGTCCTACGACAAGTACCAAACCAAGAAGGGCTCCGCAACTCTCCCCTGGTTGGGAAGGACCCTTCGAGGTAACGGGAATACGCCGACCCAAGGGTGACCATCTAGCTACGACTAAAGGAGTACCTCCCCCTAGTGCTGGAGCATCTCTGTAAGTTCTATCCAAAGGAGCAAGTCTGAGGGGTCGAATTTCTCTCCCTTTTGTAACTAGGTAGCACACACGTGTACACCAACCCGATGAGGTCCGCCCTTGTAAGCCCGGCCTGTCGGTCTGCACCCATGCATAACAGGTTACAAAGAGAAGATTTACCCCCTCAGATGTGCCTCTATGGTAGTTTTATCCTACTGCTCCATGGTTTTACCTTGCAGTTTCCCGGATGATATTTTATCTAACCCACCCGAACAGTTCCAATCCCATAAAACATGATGACATCCGAATTGAATAGCCAGGCTTGCAGTTTATGACCTCTCTGCGAAAGCAAGAGGGCCCGACAGCCTGGGGGCCGGCTCTAAAGAGCAGGAGCCCGTTCCATGGGGTGGTCCGGAGCCTGTGTGGCCACTTAGCCTGGTCCCATACCCAAAAGCCTGCACACTCCACCACTCCGTGACGGGTACCCTAGTATTTGGAGTTATAAGTCCTATGGATCCGGCAACCTGGGGTCCAAAACTAGAGAATGGACACTTGTCTCCTGGGGAGGTCCGGAGCCGTGTAGCCGCTCAGCCTGGTTCTGTACCGTGGGCCTGCACACTCCACCACTCTGCGACGGGTGTCCTAGTACCTAGAACCACCATCCAGGGGGTCCCGACACACAACTTGGCTTCCCATACTAGACCCTACAGGTCCCGAGCATGTGTCAAAGGATAGATAGTGTCGGGTGGCGGGTCCTGCGGGTGTACTACTAATGCTCCCTAGTCGAAGCTGTGTACAGGCCCAGGTCCTAGTCGAGGCTACCTCCTATGGGCTAGTGCCAATTCTTTCTTAGGCATGCTGGTCTGCAGCCTCAACAAATCGAGCCTACACCCCAGGGGGGCCAAGTACCAAGGAGGAATCGGTTACGCCACACACAACAGGGACAAGTGGTACATAGATAAGTGCTAATACTGCTTGATAAATAGTACTCAAAAGTACCTTACAAAAAGCAAAAGTATTACATCCGCCTTCAAGCGGAATCCTAGTTCCATCTCTACTCTGCAGGTATAAACTACCAGACGCCAGTGGAGTCATGTTGGAAGTTCATGGCCGCTGTCCTTGCGGAATCCTCCAAGACGGTGTGACAGCGGTGATGGTCGCCTCAATGCGCGCGCCATTGCAAAGAGGTCCTTGCCCCCATCCTCCTATGGGGGGCGACAACGAGGCCATTAAAGCCAAAGAGTTGGAGGCTTGGTCGTAGGCGGCGCTGGTGGTCTCGCCAGCGGAGGCAACCACCTCTGCACTGGGCAGCCTCACCAGCGGCAGCGACCACCTCTGCGACGGGCAGCCCCCACTAGCAGAGGCGACCACCTCTGCAACGGGAAGCCCCCGCCAGTAGAGGCGACCACCTCTGCAATGGGCAGCCCCCGCCAACAGAGGCGGCCACCTCTGCACTGGTGGCTTACCGGCGACGTCGGACGCCTCAGCGCGTGCAGAAAGGTCCTCGCCCCCGTCCTCCTGCGGGGGTGAGGACAAGACCATCCAAGAACATGGCTGCCACCTCCACGGTATACGATGTCTTGTACAACCCCCCCTGGGGCGGCGTCGGAACAGCGTGGCCGGTGGTGCAGGGGACACTACGGGTGCGGCGGACCTGCGGACGGCGCGACCGTCGCTCGTGCGATGGATGGACAGCCACACCCCACTTGACGGCGGGAGGCAGCGTTGGAGGCGGCACCAAAGCCATCCGGGCCAAGGAGCCAGACACGCTGCAGCTGACGGCCTGCAGCTAGCCGGCCCTGCGTAGCCGAGGTTCACCTCCTCCGCAAGGCTGGTGAACATCCTTCTCCTCCAAATGCTGGAGGAAGAAGTGGGTCACCAGCCCATGTAGAGGGTAGGGCCCCAACTCGGCTCGCCTTCCACCCCAGCGAGGATGATGAACATCCTTGAAGCTGAGGGTAGGGGGAGACCGCAGCCCGGCTTGCTTCTCTCCACCACAAGGCTGGTGGTCATCCTTATAGATGACCATCGGCGGGAGACTGCAGCCGGGCTGCATGATGAAAATCCTTGAAGCCGAGCGACGGCAGAAGAGTGCCAACCCCCACGAGGTTGTGCCCCTCCAATAGCAACAAGAAGAAGACAAGATCGGCAGCACCACCGCGTAGAAAACGAAGAGCGCGAGCTCCCCGGCGGTGAGATCGCTGGGAAAGGTGACCCTGATGCGGATCCCCCCAGCGAACACCGACGCGCCTCATCCAGAGGTTCGGAAGGCGGAAGGGCATGGTGAATGCAAGAAAAGCGAGACATGGCTACTGCCCAGGGGGTGAACTCCTTTTTAAAGGCAGATTTCCCCGCTCGTGCCCCGAAGCATCACGAGCAAGTCTCCTCCAATACGCACCAAGGCACCCAGCCTATGGCATGGGGGCCCGACCCTACGCAACCAGCGGTCAAAAAGGCGAACCGCCGCACAAGGAGCATGCAACCGCCCTGCGGTTATACGCCCTTTCATCTCCACCGCAACCAGCGGTCAAGGAGACGAACCGCCGCACAGGGAGCATGCAACCGCCCCGCGGTCGTGCGCCCCCTGAGCTTCGCTACAACTGGTGGTTCAACCTCTGGCATGGGGGCCCATGCCCACGTGTCATACACCCGACACGCCGGTTCCTGGGTACAGGAAAGTTGCACCACCGCTCGTGCCAATACCGCGTCTCCTCGAGACCGTCGCAAAAGACTAAGAAGATAAATTTTCAAAAACCAAGGCAGTGACTCGAGGTACCCCGCGCATGGCCTAACAAAGACATTAAGTACGGAGGTCATGGGCTAGTTAGCCGCGGGAACAGGCGTGGCAGTCGACGTGACCATAGGCGGGCCGGCAGTAACTGCATCAACAGGCGCGCAGGAGCAGCGAGTTGATCGCCAGTCAAACTCTAGCCCCACCTGCAGGCTCGCATCCTCCCCTGAGGCAGGCCCGGAGGCCACTATCGGTACCCTGGATTAGGGGTACCCCTTACTACGGTATAAAGGCACGATGTCTGTGCGGCTACCCATAGCCGCGCGGAGAACAGCCTTAGGGGTATCTTGTGGGCAGTTAAGGTGGCATTCTCAGAGATAACGCTATCGGGCCCAGAAGACACCAGACCCCTGTGCGCGCGACCCGGACCCCATCTAGTGAGCTCCGGACCACCCATAACAAGGTCCCGGGAAAAGGAATGTCATAAACTAGGCTTAGGTCCGGGACTGACGCGTGTCCTGGCTCTATCCGTAGCGCCTCCACCCCCTCGCTCGATCAAGGGTCTTACGGCTTATTGACTGTGACGTAGGCCAGCGGGTGGAGCGTGACGTAAGGGCTCTGAGCCGCGTGGCCTTAGCATTTATTGTGGAGAAGACACATCGCCTGTCCACCCTTCTGACAGATGATGTGCCCCCACGACATTTATTGCGTCCTATCCATTCCGCTGGCAGGCGGTGCTAGGGCCGCCCTGTAGACGGCACACCTATCTAGTCCATTGTCAAGACAGTGTGCCCGTGCTGCGCAGTGCACTATGCTCATCCCTTATACGAGAAGCTTCCCCCTATGCACCGAGACAACGTAGATCTCGGGTGTCAGGGCGTACGAAGATTACATGGGCATGGCAAGCAATAGTTCCATCCTTCCATTTGTCCTGGGCCCACGTGTCGGGGCTCAGAACCCTTGTACATGCCCCCCTTGAACTATAAAAGGGGAGGCATGCAACGTGAACACACCAAGACTCAAGTCATTCAGGCTTACACACAGCACAAGCTTCCTCAACAATCCAACACACAGTGGAGTAGGGTATTACGCTCTGGTGGCCCGAACCATTCTAAATCCTCGCGTGTTCATGTGTTTGATGATCGCTTAGCAAGACAGGCAAAACGCTTAAGCCCCCTCCTCATCTTAGGATTTAGGGCGGGTGCACTCCGCCATCCGGCCGGAGAATTCCCTCTCCGACAGGTACAAATGCACATTTCTTATTCTTCTTGTGCCAAGGCTAAGACTAATGTGCTTTCAAGTGTACTTCTATGCTTAGTCTTAGATTAAAAGGAAATGGAGTATTTGGCAAAGACAAGGCTTCCACTCCAAACTCTGACGGTATCATTTACCCTTCGCCGTTACTCCGCAAACTCTCAATTGGTATGATCCTTCACTCATATTTATTTCACCATTTGAGAGAAAGTATTAGGCCCCAAGGGGGAGAAAATGCAAAAGGGCTCTCAAGTTCTTCGTTTTTGGTGATTAATGCCAAAGTGGGAGAAAGTATTAAGCCCAAAGCAAAAGGATCGCACCACCATTTTAAAATTTTAAGTGTATTTTTCAAATTGGTATCAAGTTTTTCCAAAAGAAGTATTTATTTCAATTGGTATTTGAGTTTGCCTCAAAATGAATTCTCAAGTGGTATGAATTTTCAAGTGGTATCTTTATAGGTCAAATTTTTAATTGGTATCTATTTCAAAAACCATCTTGAAAGCTAAGGGGAGAATTCATTCAGTGGGAGCTTTTATTTAGTCAAAGGAAAAGCATTTGAAACAGGGGGAGGGATTTCAAATCTTAAAAATGCTTCTTGCAATCACATTTCTATACCTTTGACTACTTGCAAAAGATTTTGAAAGGATTTTACCAAAATATTTGCAAAAACAAACAAGTGGTGCAAATGTGGTCCAAAATGTTAAAGAAGAAAAAAAGCAATCCATATACACTTAGTGATACTTTCAACTAGTTACATTTCTGCACTTCATATTTGCTTTGGTTTGTGTTGGCATCAATCACCAAAAAGGGGGAGATTGAAAGGGAAATGGGCATTAACCATTTCCTATAATCGATTTTGGTGGTTAACTTACAACACAAACCACATGGACTAACTAGTTTGTCTAGATCATTTATCACAGGTGCATAAGGTTCAACACAAACCAAGAAAGAAATTTAGTTAGGGACTCAGTCAAAAATTGGAGCAAGACTTAGAGTGTGCTGGTTTTTGGCGCACCGGACAGTGTCCGGCACCGGACACTGTCCGGTGCACCAAGCCAGCCAGGAGATGAACTAGCCACTCTCGGGTTTCTACCAGGCGTGTGCCACTATAATTCATCGGACTGTCCGGTGAGTCAGCGGAGCAACAGCTCCCTGCGCGCCAACGGTCGACTATGCAAAGCTAATGTGATGAACAGTACCACGGCAGAAGTCAAAGCGAGAAGTCAGATGGCACCGGACTGTCCGGTGTGGCACCGAACTGTCTGGTGCAGCAAGACAACAAGACGCTCCAACGGTCAACTGCTCCGAACCCTAACGGATGCGCTGACGTGGCGTGTACCGAACAGTGCACAGTGACTGTCCGGTGACGCGCCAGCAAGCTAAGCCAACAGCTAGGAAGTGGTTGGGGGCTATAAATACCCCCAACCACCTCATTCACTTCCATCCAAGTGTTCTGAAGGTTACATTCAATACAAGAGCAATAGCATTCACTCCAAGACACAATTCAAATATCAAATCCTCTCCAAGTCCAAAAATCATCTCAACCACTTAGTGACTTGTGAGAGAGAGTTTTTGTATCCTTTTGTTGCTCTTGTCGCTTGGATTAGCCTTTTCTTTTTCACTTCTTATTCTTAAGTGCTTTGTAAGCTAAGCAAGAGACACCAAGTGTGTGGTGGTCCTTGCAGGGTCTTAGTGACCCATGAGATTAAGGAAAAGGCTCACTCGGTCTAAGTGACCGATTGAGGGAGAGAAAGGGTTGAAATAGACCCGGCCTTTGTGGTCTACTCAACGGGGACTAGGTTCTTTGGAACCGAACCTCGGTAAAACAAATCACCGTGTCTACTCACTTTGATTCTCACTTGATTTGTTTTGCACTCTTTCCTCTCTCTAACATTTTCTTGCCAATATTGTTTTGAGTTTGCTCCCAAAACGTCATCCGCATTATTTGAGCAACTCGTGGCAAGAGAAACAATCTTCCGCCTTGAATTTAATTCTAAAGCTAACACCCGACCTTAGTGTGTGTTTAAGTTTATAAATTTCAGGTTTCGCCTATTCACCCCTCCTCTAGACGACTTTCAGTTCTTATGTTTGGTGTGATGTTAATGTTGCCTATGCATTGTTTGTTTGTATTGCTATGACTAGCGCGAGGTTACGAGTCATCTAAAGATCATCTTAGTACCTGGAATCTCAAGTCCTAGACAAGTCGTGCCCTTGATCACTTTTATTTACCCAATAATGTTCTCTATAATCATTTTGGCATGCATAGGCTTAATTTTGATGGGACCCAATAGGTCACCCTAGTCTGGTTATCTTTACACCTTGTTTACCCCTGAACTTTTGGGTAGTCTTTGTTATTGCTCTATATGGTTTTGGGATTAATATTACATTATGATTATGTTCCAATTATACTGTTGTTTTACTTATTGTTCATGACAAGATCATTATATTAATTGGAACATCGAGCTTAATTTGAGAAACACGTGCCACCACAAGAGTGGAATGGGACGCCCTTGGCTGACTAATTAGGAAAGCTAGTGAAAGACTATCTTACCCGAAAGGGGCAAGGGCAATAGAGGAATAGGCGTGTAGGGAGGTTTTCGGGTTGATTTTGCTGCGATGGCGGTCAAGCGAGGGATTCCTGCATTGCTCTTCCTAGAAACTGTAGCGGGTTTTTGGAAGCTAGTGGAACTTTGTAAAGGCCTCGTAGTGTTACCCTGTCTCGTCTCCTCGGTAGAGATGAATGGGACTTCTAGACCCCTTGGCAACCGGGTGACATGACTTGTGGGTAAAGGGTACCACCTCTGCAGAGTGTAAAACGGGTATACTAGTCGAGCTCACGGTCATGAGCAGCTCAAAACTCTTACATGATTAATTTATGGAACTAAATTCAATTTGTTATATGCATTGCATCGCGAGTGTTGTTATCAATTTTGATCTATTATTATTCTGTCTTGGTATCTACTTATACTTAGTAATTGCTAATAAAATTTTGACCAACTTTAAAAGCAATGCTCAGCTTCAACCATCCTTTTTGGTAAGCCTTACACTTCACATGAGTTTTCACCTTTGGCGAGTTCATGCACATTATTTCCCACAACTTATTGACTGATGAACATATGTGAGCTCACCCTTGCTGTCTCACACCCCCCATTTGTCAAAAACAGGTACCGCAGGATGAGGCGCATGGAGGATGCTGTGATGAGTTCGTGAGAGGTCTAGGCCATCGTCTCCCAGTCAACTCTGGGTTGCTGGATCGTTGTCTTCGTATGATGTAATTATTTAATTATTTCGTATAAACTCCTATTATATAGTAAAGACGTGACATTCGTTTCTGTATCATGAGTCATCGTATGTGTAAGACTTGGTTCTAACACACTTGATTGCGTGCAAGTCCGGGTCCCTAAAACACGGGTGTGACATGTGTCAGCAAGCTAAAGCTGATCGCAGCAAGTATCCAGGGTTGCTTTAGCCGTTCGCTGTCCCTACTGGTGCTTGGCAAACAGTGAGTCTTGATTTTGTCGAAGGTCTTCTTTGTCATCTGGAAACAACTTTGTTTTGGTAGCGGTGGACAAGTTCTCAAAGTATGGACATTTTATACCATTGAAGCATCCGTTCACTGTTGCTTCGGTTGCTCAAGTATTTATGCAACACGTCTACCGTTTCCATGGGTTGCCCTTTGCTATTGTGTCGGACCGAGATCGCATTTTCACTAGTCAGTTGTGGCGAAGTTTGTTTGCCTTAGCAGGGGTCTCGTTGAATATGAGTAGTGCTCACCATCCACAATCTAATTGGGTAGACAGAGCGGGTGAACAAGTGCATGGAAACATTCCTTCGCTATTTCATGAATGCGTGTCCTCACAATCTATTTGGCTGAAATTTGGTACGTGAGTTGGCATTCAGCTCTGCATCTTTCTCCCTTCGAAGTACTTTATGGATACAAACCAAAGCATTTTGGCATTGACCTTCAAGCGACATGTCCAATTCCTTCGCTTGCTGATTGGCTTCAGGAAAAATCAGTAATGACAACACTGGTACATCAACACTTAGCACGAGCTCAACACCGCATGAAAACTCAAGCTGATAAGAAGTGCTCGGATAGGTAGTTTGCGGTGGGCGATACTGTCTACTTGAAGCTACAACCCTATGTGCAATCTTCTTTGGCACCTCGTTCCAATCAAAAGCTGGCGTTTAGTTTCTTCGTGCCTTTTACTGTTATTTCTAAGATTGGGCTAGTGGCTTACAAATTGGCATTGCCCCTATCGTCTCATGTTCATCAAGTTTTCATGTTTCTCAGTTAAAGAAAGCAATTCCTTCCTCTGTGGATGTGGCTCAGCTGCCGGGGTCTTTGGCAGGATTGCAGGTGCCTGAACTGGTCTTGCAAAGGCGTCTTGATTTTAAAGGCAATACTCAGGTTCTAATCAAGTGGTCTGGCTTGCCGAGTTCATTGGCTACCTGGGAGACTCTGGAAACGGTCAAGCAATCCTTCCCTTTGGTGCCTGCTCGGGGACAAGCAGGATTTCGTCACCCGGGGAATGTTAGCAACCCAGTATCAACTGAAGCAACTGAAAACCGAAGAAGTGCGCTATGAAGATAAGGATGAGAGTACTCGTGGGCCAAGAAGGGGAGACAGAACCCGGAAGATGAATGTGTGGCTTTCAGGTCCAGAATGGACAATATAAGGCTGGCTCCAACAAGAGCCGGTAAAGGGTCCTGTCCGCTAAACGTAGAGGGTCGTCATTGTTCTGGAGATTTGAAAGCCAAGTTTGAGTGAAGTATACAAGCATCACTCACTATTTATAAAAGAAGTAGGCTTTGGAGACAAGTCATCCTCTTGTCGTGTAGACAAAGCTAGTCGATGGTTTGTCGTAGAAGTGTTGTGGCTTACGGTAGAAGCATGTAAATTTGAAAACATATTTTTCATACCGATAAAAGACTATGCGACGTTTTATCGATAACAATTACACACAAAATAATAATGTTAATTAAATTTGACAATTCGAAATTATTAATTCGAAAATTAATAAATACACTTTTTTGCGCATCATTTGTATAGCGTGAAATGGGAAGAAAACAAAGAAAACATAAAAAGAAATGGAAAAAGGGAATTTGTTAACACTATAGCTTTAGGGGACCGAATTTAGAGGACGCTGCTGGAGACTAAGAATATATAGAGGACAGAATCTTTTAGAGTATATTGTAAAGGACAAAGAATATTCCTTTAGAGGATGGATTTTAGGGGTCTCCAGCAACGTCCCTAAATTCCATCCCCTAAAGGAATATTCTCTGTCCTTTACAGCACACTCTAAAAAATTTCATCTTCTATATTTTTTCAGTCTCTAGCGCATCCTATAAATTCAGTCCTCTACAGATACGACTTCCTTTTTATCCATTTGATTTATTGTTTTGTTTTGATTACAAGATAATTAAAATACCTCACACACGAGATAATTCCGTCTTCTATATCTTTTCGTCTTCTATATCCGAAGTAAGTCGTATGGAATGCAATATTGAATCCGGAAAAAAAAATAACGGATTTTGGTAATTGTAAAATGCATTCCAACGACCATATTAACAGAAACTTTTGACATGTATTAATAAATATTTTATAAACTATAAAAAATAAACAAATTTGCATAGTTCTCTCCATTTTCACAAAAGATTCTATTTTCTTTTCTTCATTTGCTTTGTTTTTTACTGATCGTCGGTGCTTTGCAGTGAACAATCACTTCTCTCTCCTTGTGTTGCTTGCTTTGTTTCCTGTCACCTGCGCCGTGCCTTGTCTGTGTCCACACGAAGATTGAGGTTGCTGTCGCTCCCGAAGTTTCTGTGATGTGCCGGTGTGCAGCTGCTCCAGCCAGGTGATAGTACCCGGACCAGCAACTCCAGGCTTCATGGTGGATTCGAGTGCAACCGTCGAGCTCACTGGTGGCTGACATCGAGTGCTTCATGATGGGAAGAGAGTATGTGGCCGGTGTCGAGTGCTTCGCGATGGGAAGAGAGTCACCTCAGCGCGAGAGAGAAGGAGCAACGAATAGTGGACGTTTGAAGAACCTCACGTTTAGGGTGTCTGACGACGCACGCTATGTTTAGCGGATGCTTTACAGTATGTACGCTATATTTAGCGGATGCTTTACAGTGTGTTGTTGGACGGAAAAAGGTACTCAATGTCCATTAAATTTAGAGGACAAAACCATATAGCACTCCTTGTTGCATCCAAGGAGGCCGAGGCAGTGAATATCGGGTCGGGTGCAGCAGTTTGGCGTGAGTTGTGTCCTTGTGGCGAGTGTGCTTGTAAGTAGTGGAAACATGGGAGAAGGAGCTTATCAAACTTCTAAATTCTGTTTCGAGAATCTACCTCTGCTGCTGCCGTCCTATCTTCTGTCTTCGTTCTCTCATCCTTCCTACCACCATTCCGGTGATCACCGTCGGTGAACGCTACAGCCCAGCTATAGTGCTAACACTAACAGAGCCTGGAGGGAAGGGAGTAGGCGATGCTACAGCCTCTTTCAAGCAATGCGTGCGCAGTCTCTCATGTGCTGGTCTGGTGAAATGCCCCTCTGCTAGTGTAGTAGTGGTAGGCTAGGATTTTTTTTTATCTTTTCCTCTCTTTTTTTTAGCAGAGCAGCTATGCCAATTCGGTGCAGCCTTTTCCATCAGTCTGAAGTCTGAACAGTGAACACTCATTCAGCGCATTATCAGGAGGCGATAGAGAGGGGAGAAAAGGAAAATCGTCCATCCAATCCCAACTTGGTATAACAAGATCCCGCTCCTTTCCCATCACCGCCCATCGTTTTCCGCTTTGCATCCGTCAATCTGCTTCCCATCAGCCCCCCACGGCGCCGACGACTCAGCATCCCGCCTTGGACTTGGACGGGATCAGCACGTCGGTCGGGGAAGCAAGTGTCCAGTCCATCCATCCGCGACCGCGAGTAGGAACAGTAACTGACGGCGGCAAGGGAGTAGAGGAGGGACGGGACACGGGAAGAGAGGAGGAGCTTGCTTGGACAGCCGGTGGACTGGTGCTGGTATATAGATACTAGAGGTAGGCGGGCGGACGGGCGGGCGGGCGGCCAATGCTGTCGGGCGCGTAGGGCTAGGAGCATGGGCGGAGGGGGCGCGATCGTCCACGGCTTCCGCCGCTGGTTCCACCGCCGGAGCGGCTCCACCTCCAACCAGTCGTCCATCGCCGGTGACGGCGAGGGGGAGGCGGACGGCGGCTCGCCGGATCTCGAGATCGTCGAGGACCCGGATCTCGTCCTCCGCGCCATCCGCGTGCCCAAGCGCAAGATGCCGCTCCCCGTCGAGAGCCACAGGAAGGTGAGCGACTGAGTGGACCCCGCTTCAGTTACGTTGCCTTGCTTGCCTAGTTGCCTGCCTTGCCTTTGCTTGCTTCTGCGGAAGCTATCCGCTTGTATTTTTGGTGTGATCTGGCCAGCCGACCAGGGCACCGGCTAGGCTTCTACTAAGGTAGATTTGCCCGATGTTGCTTCAATGAGAAAAGGTCTTGCCCTTGCATGCGTTCCTACTGAATTTAACTGACCGTGTCTTCAGTGAAAAGGTCAAATTTTTAGTAGGTTGGGTCAATGGCCCAGGGAGAAGATCCTAGCTTTATAAACCTGTAGATGCATGTTATGGGGCCATGCCATTTGCTTTGCTGACGAATAGCTTTCGATGATAACTAGTGTTCAGTTAACCGTAGGTTGTTTCGCTACAGGTATTTTGTAACCAGTCATTCCTTGGATGTTGAATTTCTGCATATCTCTGGCTAACTTCAATATGTCCTTGAAAAATTGTGGTGTTACAGGACTCGGTGGAAATGGAGTTCTTCACCGAGTACGGAGAGGCAAGCCAGTACCAGATCCAAGAAGTCATTGGTAAAGGCAGCTACGGGGTAGTTGCTGCAGCTGTAGATACCCGCACCGGTGAGCGGGTTGCTATCAAGAAGATCAACGATGTGTTTGAGCATGTCTCGGACGCCACACGCATACTGCGGGAGATCAAGCTCCTTCGGTTGCTTCGTCACCCAGACATAGTTGAGATTAAGCACATCATGCTCCCTCCATCTCGGAGGGAGTTCCAAGATATTTATGTTGTTTTTGAGCTAATGGAGTCTGATCTCCATCAAGTGATCAAGGCCAATGATGACCTCACCCCTGAACATCACCAGTTTTTCCTGTACCAACTTCTTCGTGCTCTCAAGTACATCCATGCTGGTAAGTATATTAATTAGTACCAACCACACAGTACCTATCCAATCTAGCAAGACAGTTTTTGTATTTGTCAAACTGTTGTGGGCTTATCTGTTCATGGTTATCCAGTTTATTATTACGATAATGTGATCTTTATGGTCTATATCGGTGCAGCTAATGTATTTCATCGTGACCTAAAGCCCAAGAATATACTGGCTAACTCGGACTGCAAACTGAAAATATGTGACTTTGGTCTTGCCCGTGCATCATTTAATGATGCCCCTTCAGCTATATTTTGGACAGTAAGGCTGTCCGCAACGGATACCGCGGCACGCCCTCTCCCCTTCGCCTGT
Organism: Zea luxurians; assembly: GCA_029449295.1. NCBI lineage: Eukaryota > Viridiplantae > Streptophyta > Magnoliopsida > Poales > Poaceae > Zea > Zea luxurians. Next base: position 44,188,748 of record JAOPSE010000005.1, on the reverse strand, counting down.
AGATGCATGGTGGCTACAGGGCAGCCGCTAGTGCTGCAGCGGCTCTCCCCAGCAAGCACCCTACGCAGAGGTAGGGCTTTCTTTCCCCCTCGTTCTGGCATGTGCTTCTCTCTCCCTCTAAACACTATTCACGTGGGCCCACTTTCAATTGTTAGTAGATAAAAAATTTATAGTAGATGAAAAATATGTATAAAAAATGATATTTTATAGTGTAGTGGGATATAGGGGGAGTATTTAGGGAGAACCGCTGCGGGAGATGAAAAAATAGGGGGTGAAATGTTGATGATGTGACCCAAAAAAGTGATATAGGGAGAAAAATTTAGGGGGAACGGTTGCGGGTAGCCTAAGACCCTTGCCATCTTATGGAAGCATTCATGTTCCACTTTGCTATTTTTAATGTGCATCTGCTTTTCTATTTGAAGGATTATGTGGCAACGAGGTGGTACCGGGCACCTGAACTATGTGGTTCTTTTTTCTCCAAAGTAATGTCTTCAGCTCTTGATGCATGAAGTGGTCAACTGTGTAGTGCATCATATTTCACTTTTAATGAATATTCTTGTAGTATACTCCTTGTTAGACTACCCGTCTAGGATTCTAGGGTTTGGGGTATTCCCCATGTAATTACCGTCTCACCCCTCACTGTAATGGGCCTCCCCCTCACGTTGAGCCTCTTTTGGGTCTCTGACGTGGAATATAAGAGTGAGCAACAATTATTTTATTTAATTGTGCTAACCAGGATTCGAACTCGAGACCTCTGGCTTTGATACCATATTAAGTTGTATGCACCAACCAATTCAACCTAAAAGCTTAAGCTAGTAGAAAGAGTTGGACAATTCACTTATATTATATTCCAACACTCCTACAATCATGTATTCTTTATATTCTTGGGGCATACTGTGCTGAAAACTGAGGTGTAAAGTTTTTTTATACAAGATTATGTTGCAAAATCCTTATGTTACCGCTATCCAAATTCTGACTCATTTAATTTATATGCAGTACACTCCTGCAATTGATATTTGGAGCATTGGGTGCATATTTGCTGAACTTCTCACTGGAAGGCCACTATTTCCTGGGAAGAATGTTGTACACCAATTAGATATTATAACAGATCTTCTTGGAACTCCATCATCTGATACCTTATCTCGGGTACTGCATCTCAATTATTTCTGAGTCATTTTTTGCCTAAACCTCCTATTATATCATTAAAGTAGCTAATGTGTTCTCTAACAAGACTAAGGGTCTGTTTGGATGCTAATTACTAGCTAGCTAAAAAATAGCTCTAGTGCATCCAAGCAGAAGAGGTAATAGATGGGCTATTTTTTAGCCAAGTCATGTGTATCCAAACAGGCCCTAAACAAAGGATCTATGCAAATATAATACTAAAGCAACATTTTATCAACAAAGTTCATTGCAATTGCAAGCCACTGAAATATTTCCTTTAGTCTCTATCTATTTGTTTATTTTGTGATTTCTGCTCCTTGCCTCCTTCTAGAGATTTCACATACGTAAAAAACATCCATAATGTTGTCTACAATCTTTGCAGATCCGAAATGAGAAGGCCAGGAGATACTTAAGCTGCATGCGGAAAAAATATCCCGTACCCTTTACTCATAAATTTCGAAGTGCCGATCCTTTGGCTCTTCGTCTTTTAGAGCGTTTACTTGCATTTGATCCTAAAGATCGGCCTACTGCAGAAGAGGTGAACTCAATCATAACACACTTTCTTTTCCTTTGTTAGATCCGCTTTAAGAGTTTCCGTAAAAAAGATGTCACACATATAATTTGATTTTTTATACCCCTTCCGTCCCAAAATATTAGTCATTTTAGCTCTTAATTTTTATGTCTATGTCCAAATGGATGATGATAAATCTAGACATATATATAAAATAAATACAGTAATTATTGTATGAATCAACTAAAAAGGTAAAACAAATTTTATTTTGGTATGGAGGGGGTATAATATATAATTTTAACTTATTTCAGGCTCTAGCTGATCCATACTTTGCATCCCTTGCTAATGTGGAACGAGAGCCATCAAGACACCCAATTTCTAAACTTGAGTTTGAATTTGAAAGAAGGAAGCTGGCCAAAGATGATGTTAGAGAATTGATCTATCGAGAGGTATGGAGCAACAACTTCTAATATATTTTCCTGTTTGTGTAAAAAAATGTATAGTCACTGTGTTTGAGAATTATTTTTTTAATAATATGCAAGCAGATTTTGGAGTATCATCCACAGATGCTGGAGGAGTACATGCAAGGTGGAGAACAGATTAGCTTCCTCTATCCGAGGTGCAGTACTACATTAGTTTTTTTCCTCCTAAGATTTTACTACCATACAACAGGGAATAGTTTACTTCAACATCAAACAAAGCTGCCTATATACTATGTTTTACTTGCATCCTACTCAATCCTTTGTCGAGTTGCTTGTCTTTCAGTATGATCGTTCACTCAAATCTTACCTACTTCACACTTTTGCCAGGAAAGGATTGTATATAGGAAACAATAATCATCCATTTTAAAAATTTAAGGGCGAAATACAGTTTTTATTTCTGTTGCGAGGAGTTGCTGGGTCTGATAAAGCATGTATCTAGTGTTCTTTTATCTAGAAGGATTGGTATCGTTGTTAATGTACTATCTTTTGCTGCAGTGGAGTTGATCGGTTCAAACGGCAGTTTGCACATCTTGAGGAGCATTATAGCAAGGGAGAAAGAGGTTCTCCACTGCAAAGAAAGCATGCTTCTTTACCAAGGTATACATGATTCAGGAGTGCAGAACCCCTGTTGCTTTGATCTCAGCCGTGCTAAATCCTGCGTGTCTCTGCGTATGACAGGGAAAGAGTGGTTGTATCGAAGGACGGTGATACTGAGCAACATATTAATGACCAGGAGAGAAGTGCAGATTCTGTCGCCCGCACCACTGTGAGCCCTCCAAGGTCAGAAGACGACGACATGAGCGATGTGAAATCCACAAGCTTAAGCTCTCGGAGCTACCTGAAGAGTGCGAGCATAAGTGCTTCCAAGTGTGTCGTTGCCACGAAGAAACACCCGGAGGTAATGCTGAATTCAACTGGTGGCAAGTAGGCAGGGCGGCACACTTGTGCACTATCAGTGTCTTCCTCTTTTTGATGGCATGCATGCACACTGTCAATAACAAGGACGGACGTGGAAAAGGACATCTTTGATTGATCTGTTACATGCAAGCTGTACCTTTTCCTTGATTCCTTCGTTCACTTTAGGGAATAGGTAGTGCCTCCACCACTACTCACGTTTGGTTTCTCTGCTAGGACGATGGAATCGCTGAGGAAATGGAAGGCGCCGTCAATGGATTGTCTGAAAAGGTCTCCAGGATGCACTCGTAGGCAGGACTGCCCGTGGCAACAGCAACCTTGTTGCAAGGTTTCTGTCTCTGGTACACTGTATTCCGACGACAGCCTTGGAGAGGCAAACACTGTATGTCACACAGCACACCGCACTGTGAGGTTGGGTTTTGCGTACATCCAATCCATCCACAGCTACTTCGACTTTACCTGGGTGGAAGAGGAACACACCACCGCCTGATGGCCCTTTCTTCATCATCTGCATTTTCACCGTGTCATGCCAGCGCTGCGTGGCACCTCTAGAAGGTAGAAGCCCTGCATGGATTCATGAAGAATTCCTGAGATGTAGCAACTAGTCAGTGCATGGAGGAAACATAGTCGGCCTGTCGACCATGAGATGTTTTCTTGCAAATGGAGTCTGGACCTATGGTTTTCAGTTTTATTACAACGGCTTCTGCCGTAGGAAGTGTCAGCAGTGTATCATCCCCCCTCCCTTTTCCACATTTTTAAGGGGATATCACTATCAGTACACATTTTGCCTGTCAAGAAAATTATCCGTACTCCGATCACAAAGTACATGTACATCCATGTTTGTCTTGGATAAAAAAAAAGTCACAAACACTAGTCAGTCACGGTGTGTCTTGAATACTGAACACTTTATACAAATTTATAGCACAACATCGGCACTACTAATTCATTATGAAAACTACCCTTACCTTTTTAACTTAGAATAATATATTTTTAGAGATATTGCTAATCGAAGTCTTATGCACATATACTTGATAAGTTAAAACGCAGGATTTTACAGACATTATAAAATAATTCACATGGGTTAGTTTATTTTCACAAAAAGAAATAGAAACAGGAAAAGAAATCTCGCACCATGGGGGACTAAGATCGGTAGACAGATTTCAGTGGCACTTGTCACACTCGTTCCAAAAGATTTTACAACAATAACAATGGCAAAATTATTAGGGACGATCTGTAGAGTACACAAGCAATACAGAGCAACGAGATACATCTATTCCATAAACACAGCGGCACTTCTCAAAGCGGGAAGGGCTCAGGAATCAGGACGGAAGTCGAGTAGCTAGCTGATCAGGGAGCGACAGAATTTTCCTGTCCGTTCCCCCCGGAATAACGAAAATTCCTGATCGCAGAATCCATTTGGCGTCAGATTACCTTCCCCTAATGTACATAAACTTACAGCTCCATCTAGCTACTCTCGCAACTCGCAATCAAACTAGCACCTTCAGAAAGGGCTCACTCTCCCAGCAAGCTTTAGCATGAACTCAAGTATCAGTTTTGAATAACAAGCTTTAGCATGAACTCAAGTATCAGTTTTGAATAACAAGGGGATCCCTTCAGAAAGGGCTCACATCTTTTTCCCCCAATATATCTGTATTCCTCCTTGTTTTCAATGCGCCACATCATTTTTATACCTTTAAATTCATATGTACAACCCTAAAACATCAACTATTTTGGGACAGAAGGAATAGCTGAATGAATAAATTCATACGCCACCCACCTTTACTTCAGTTTCAAACATGACTACTACAGATCGAGAACCTTTGACTACACCCAGCAAATAAGAATACACACATCAATCGAGAACATTTTTTTCGCAATTGCTAACAACCATGCAAAATTTTGTTCCAAACAAAAGCAAAGAAAATCTATACATATAGCCTTGTTCAGTTTGGTGTGGACTGCAGGTAATTGAGTCAAACAACACCAATCCCCCCCTTCAATCCCTTCCGGCAGGGGATATACCGAACAAACACCGGATATCCAAGAAAGATATTGTGGCTGAACAGTTGACGACTCAACAAAACTGGTACTTCACCTCCCCGCCCTCCCGTGTTGATTTAGTTGTGTCTGTAAGGCTGACCAAAGATTTTACAGTGTCAGCACCGAATCTGCCTGCTAGGGCGCCTTTCTCGGCAATCACAAGTGATTTCTCCTTGACAAAGCTTTGCAGTTTCTTGGTATCCAAATCCAGGCGTTCTTGGTCTACACCATCAAAAAATGAAATAAACAAATGTTAGCTACTCATCTGTATTATCTCGAGGAACTGCCTGACTATAAAGTAGTCGGGCCAAATTGCTACACGAGCTTCCTTTTGCAGAGAAAGTAAAGCATACATTTCAACAGATTTTTCTTGGAATCTTATCTTACAAAAATGAAGACATTTTGAATGACAGAAGGGAACGTCAGTAAACAAAAAGAACCAAGTGTCAGCACACAGACTTCTTTACATCCAGTCCTGCTAAACACACTGACAATAAAAGTTTGCAACTTTGCATGCAAAAAAAGCTATAAAGAAAATGCAAGAGCTACAACCAAAGCATGATCTACCTGAATCTTAATTTTAAAATCAACAGAAGAGGCTTGGTCCATGTAACTACTTCAAATGCACTGATTATCATCAGCAAGGTTCTGGAACATACCTTTTTCCACAACAGTGTGTGCCACATGAAATGGAACACGAGAAAACATATCTGATCCAGGAAACATTAGCCAAGTATGTTCCTTGGGGTCATGATCTCCACAAGTTGGGCATATCTCCTTTATCAGCTGCTTGCCAGAGCTTCCTTCCATCTCTTTCATTATGACCTCAAAGGGAGATGGCACGCTAGCCTTGGACGTCCTAGCTTGTTTCCGAAGGGCTGTCAGAGCCTCCCTGTTACCATTTCTTATCTTATCATTTTCCACCAACTGATGGTAACAGAGATCAACAAATCAGAAGAGTAATATTGGGATTGTCATCTGGTATGAACAAGAATCCAATAGCAAATTAGCACATATGAACCTGATGTCTAGCCAGAAGAACTTTTTCTGCATCAGTCTCAATATCAACCAGAGCTTCTTGAAGCTGCTTCATGTTGGGATCCATTATAAAGCTGAAAAACTAGTGTCAATAGTTTTTTATTATTATTATGCCAGTAAATTGCTTAGAAGAACACAACCATCACCATATTGTACACTGTATATATCTTAAAGTGACATACACAATCTTCACAGTCTCAAGCGCAGCTACACGGTTCTGAAAAAAGCTTGCTTGCACAAGAGTAGCAGTACTTCTTCTCCTTCAGGTAGTGAGGTAGCATCAGAATTCTCCCTGATACAACACATTGACTACATGGCTCCAGGAGGGGATGTACCTGTTGTTCACCACTCACCAGCTCGTCTCGTCTTCCTTTCGCCAGTCCAATCTGCCTGGCTCTGGCTCACTAAGGAACGAACGCTGCCACCCGCAACGAGGATGCGCGGCGGTCCAACCGCGTGGAGCGACGCCGGTAGGCTCCGGCACTCTGTCCACTGGCAGCGAAGCTAGGGTTTCAGGTCACCCAGGTCCCAGACTACCAGAGGGAGGGGAAATTTGCATTGGGCTCTACACGACCTCTCAGTTGGATTTTAGCAGCAGATCCCTCCCCTCCACCTGCAGAGCTCGATAGGACCAAATGAACTGGGCCGACCTTCCCTGTATTGGGCTTTACCTCAATTCATTGAGACATTCACGGCCCATCCTGGTTATCCGTCCCCTCGGTCAGATTGGGGCGCGCCAAGACGGTCGACAGGCTCAGCTATCCGCAAACTGCTCCGCCGGCCTAGCACCCGGGTTTCTCCCTCAACCTCACCATGGCGTCCACCTCGTCCCCCCACCGGAAGTTGCTCCACTTCCAATCCCAACTCCAGACTACACCTCCTAACAAAATTTTTTCCGCGCCTCATTTTCAGCTGGTGTATTGGGCGGTGAAGCACTGCTGGTCAGTGGCGGATCCAGGATTGATCCAAGGAAGGAAGGAGCTAATAAGCTAGGACTATAAAAAATTTAAACCAAACAAAAAGATTCTAGTTTAATATGACACAAACGGCAAGATATAATTTAAACATTCAAGAGATATGTAGACCAAAACAAGTCAATACAAATTCTAGAAATACATAATCAATACATTATCGTTTATGAGTTGATGTTGTTGCGAGGTAAATGTATCTTCCAAGTTATTAAGCCTTGAAAATGCTTAAAAAATTTCATATTTAATATCTACAAACATATCCCGCTCAATATAGCATAGAATGTTGTTATTCATCTATTTTGTTTCTTCTTTCAGCCTTATGATGTCCATAGCAGAGAAGGCACAAAAATTAATTTTATCAAATAACCTACTAAACATGGGACTGGAAAGTTGTCAAAGAAATAATCAAATCAAAGTGGCACAGTACCAATGCCTACCACTAGCACCTAGCACGCACAGTCAGTGGCGAAGGAGCCATTATGGCTTAGTGTAGCATCAGCTATACCTTACTTTTAAAAACTCTTATATCTTCCACTATAACCACAAAACAAGACGTAGTGTGACGGATGTGTTGCCTTGATTTTAGCAGCAGGTCTTGAGTTTGATTTACGATTCTTACAGATTTCATTTTTTCAGCTATACCACATTTTTTCTTTACCCTCCGCTACTGCGCACAGTAGGCACCAGTAGCACACGGTTTATTTACTCTTCACCTTCACACCGTCAGGCGGTTCAGGTTCAGCAGCAGAGCAGCGCGGCAGTGCCCACCGCCCAGGCTTCCTGCCACCACGGACCACAGACACCGGTCGGAGCAGCAAAAGCAGGATCTGGCGAGCTGCTGCGGGCGACCAAGCGGGTCCGGAGTGGACTACGGAGGCCGGAGCACCGAGCGCGTGCCACCGTGCCATGTCCCGCGATGGAGAGCCGTGCTGGCGTCGCCGCGCCGCGCCCGAGAACCGAGATGCCGCGTTTGCGACATGATGGAGCACCGCTGCACCCGCGATGGAGAGCCCTGTCGTCGGCCCTGTTTGTTTCGGCTTCTGGCAGCTTCTAGCCACCAAAAGCTGTTGCGGACTGCCAAACGCTCAGCTTTTCAGCTAGCTTCTATGAAATTTATTGAGGCAAAAACCATCCAAAATCAACATAAACACATAATCGGTTGAGTCGTTGTAATAGTAGGAATCCGTCACTTTCTAGATCTTGAGCCCTATGAATAACTTTATCTTCCTCCACACATAATCGTAATGATACTCAGATTCTCCCCACAGTCAGATTTTCAGAAAAGCTGGTCAGAAAAAAGCTGAACCAAACAGGCCTGTCGTGTCACGAGGGGCCGAGGCGCCGAGCGGCAAGGCCGGGAGAGGCTGAGGAGCAAGCAATACCGCGTTGGGCTGAGCTGACCTATTTTTCGTGGGCCAATTTTACTGGGCCGCGACCAGGGCTGCAGATCCGCCCCTGCTGCCGGATGTCGGAGTCACCGTGCCGGCTCACGATCTCCCTCAAGCACCCCGCCGAACGAGTTTTTTTTTCTATTAGGTCTCATTTGTTTCCTTTCATTTTAAGGAGTTAGAATCTTACTAATGAAATAAGCTATTTTTTTAGAATGTAATATTCCACTACTTTCCAAAGTTATCGTATAAGCCTATCTCAAATTCATGGGATGAGAGATGGAAATTGATTCTATAGATTTACATGCTATTTTTCCGATATACAACTTATAGCACACTCTTTTACTTGCTTCGCTATAATATAAATGTAGTATATAACTATCTCTCTCATATGATTTAGGATAATATAAAAATATATTACATATATAAATATATGAACTTAATTAGTTTTGTCTAAATTATAATTATTAAAATAAAATTCAATTCCAACGAAACAAACGAGACCTTATAGTATTAGTTTTGTTAGGCTTCTCTTTTTTAATATTTTCAATTTAATTTTCTTTCAAATAGTATTCGTAAGTTGACATATCCTTTAAAATAATATTCTAACTCTTTTTAACCATTTTTCTTTTCGTATCTTGTTTTTCACTATCTAAATTGATCATATTACCCTCCCTAAATTTGTTCTCCGCTCCGGCGATTCACGTCAAAAGACATGCCGCTTAAAATCTCTCCCGCGAGACGCTGCATCATCTGAAAGCCGCAAGAACCTTGTCAAAATCTCCCGCGACGACCGTGTGACGAGCTAGCTGATTGCTCCGCGCATCATATGAACTAAAATGTTAGTACGTGTTGCGCCATGTCGTACGTCGCCAACATGTTTAGTCGTAGTAGCACAAGTACGCAAGAGGCAACGAAAAAAGTTAAATAATTCCTTTCTTCCCTCTGCAACGACGAACTCTTGGCGCACACAAGTATGCACAGCATAATATTCTTTATCAATCAAAACAAAAAGGAAATGATCAATGCGCAAACCGAGGCTAGGGCGCGAGCCTGCGACAGTGTCCGCCTTCGGCCTTGTTCGTTTGTGTCGGATTAGTGGGTCGGAACGATTCTTAGCTGGATTGCTTCTCTAATTTATATAAACTTTGATTAACGGAAACGATTCCGGGTACAATCCGACGTAAACGAACAAGGCCTTCATCGGTTCATCTATCTGCTTCGGCGGCTGGTTTTCTAGGCACGGATGATGCGCAGGTGAATCACGAGGAGCCCAGAAGCGTAGCAGGTAGATGACTGGGTGCTCGCGTGGATGGTGTGTCCAGTCGCGGGTTGGAGAGTGAGAGAGAACAAAGAGAGAGGGGATAATATGATCGATATAGATAGTGAGAAATAAGAAAAAAACAAAAATGATTAAAAAGGGTTAAAATACTATTTTAAAGGATAGATCAAATTATGAATATTATTTCAGAGAAGATTAAATTAGAAGTACTAAAAGAGAGAAGCCTAATAAAACCAATACTATAATAGCAAAAAACTCCGCCGAACCCACCAGCCCCTTGCCGCTGCGCGTCTCAGGTAACGTAGCCTACGGCGGTGCTCCATCCTTAATTCTGATTATTATTACGTCGCCCTCTAGGGCTTCTAACATTAGTTTACTGCTTAAACATTTGGTGGACTGTCGCAGTTTCGGATACGTGGGTGGGAAGCAAACTGGAGGGAGTTCCTGGAGCTTGACGCCCTGGCGCGTGAGAGTCCAGTAGAGAAATGGGGTATGTGATATTGTGATGCTCCCCTGCTCTTCCAGATTGCCTTAAAAAGTTCGGTTCTGATGCTTGAAAAAACATCTCAGTTACTAGTAGGAAGTTGGATTTGTTGGTGTGGATGTATGTCCAAAACACCCAGGTTAAGTCAGGCAAATTTGGTCGCATGTTTTCTTCTTAATGTTAAGATAAAGCCACCTAGTTCATCCTAGGTTGGTCCAGTTTTTTTTTTTTCAAACGATGAGTAGTCACCTTTAAGTTTTCTCCACAATCAACATTTCTGTTACATCATGGTAGAGAATATAGATCGTGTAACAGTTGTGGATGTGATTGGTGATTATGTTATTGCAATTTGTTTATAATAATATTAATACATCCGGAATTAAAGGTTGTCTGATGGTAAGGTGGTCAAATGTTCTTCACTGACACTACCAACTTTGGTTTGACAATGACTTGGACAACAGAAATGGAATAGTTATTGTTTTCTGTTCATCTTCCTCTGTCTTATGTGGTTTCTATCTGCTTGCAGATGGCACACTCTTAATCACAACTACTGGTACGTTTTCTGTTTCACTGCATGGTATACTTCAGTGTTCTGTTTGTGTTATGGTCTTATGGATATCGATTGATGAGAAGTACTGACTGTGCTAGGAGTTCATTAGTTTTAGCTATTCGAAATTGCTTGCTTGGTTGTGCTGGTCCTCTTCTCAACAGAGCAAGTTGGTATCTTGAGAATTCATCTGACAAAAAACTGTGGAACTTGATAGCGATGGTAACAAACAGATATATGGAATCATATAAAGATGGGAGCATTCTATGTTCGGACTCTCACCATGATTCTCTCAAATTTGCTCTTATCTTGATTTCCTCACTACTTTCATTTGTTATTCATGCTTTTTTCCCTCTTTCTCTTTGTATGTTTTCTTCTTTTGTAGTGTAGTTTTGTTTACATTTTCTCTTACTTTGCAAGTGCTAAACGGCAAAACACAAAGAATTATACAGTAGAATAGTACATCATAGTTTCTGCTACCTACTTATACCTATTTAGATGACGGAATTATTAGCAGTTGAGCACATTGTTTTGGGTGTACAAGTCGCTACAATAGTCTCTATTAATTGCATATGCAATGCATGCAAATGGCAAAAATGCATCTGAGAAGGTTGTCTTTGTTTCATTTGTGATATTGTGAATAGTCATTGATGATTTCTTGCCTATATCTGTACGAATCAATGATGAAGCCATTTATCGTTATCGAATTAATCTTCAAGAAGAGATATGAAGTGCAAGATTGAGCAAGCTGGCTACCACATACAGAAATCATGCACGATTCAGGTAGGCTGTCTGTTGTTAGTTTGATGTCACCAAATGAATACCTTGATTGATTAAATCTTGGATTTGTTTCTCAACACAGTGGAACTGAAGTCTGCCTTTGTCTCTCAAATGATGCGGATGTTGATGATTTTATATTATGGTTGGTTGGCTTCTTCAGAAAGGTTTTTTGCCATATCTATTTATATGCTTAAACTTAGCGAAAGGCCAAAAGGATGGTCAGAATTTCCAATGTTAGCTATTGTAAACAGCTTTTCTGCGACTTCTATCATCTTCCATCAGGATTTGTTTGCCATACATCTGGAAGTATCTGATGGAATAAGTCATGTGGTCAGCAGCAGTTGCAGTTTTGACTGCTGCAGGACAGCAGCAGTTGCAGCAGGACAGCAGCAGTTGCAGCAGTTTTTTGACTGCGCAGGACAGCAGGAGCAGCAGTCTTTTGACTGCGCAGCAGCAGCAACTTTTTGACTGTTGCAGGACAGCAGCAGTTGCAGCAGGACAGCATGCAGCAGCAGTCTTTTGACTGCGCAGGACAGCAGAGGACAGCAGTAGCAGCACAGCAGTTTTTGACTGCACTTTAGTATCTAAAGGACAGCACCTGTGTGCTGCAGCGTGTAGTGTAGTGTGTAGTGCAGCCCCTAGGGCTATAAATATGTGTCCCCAACCCCTCTACGGGTATGGCATTGTGTAGTGTTTGAAGAAATAAACAGAAAATTGTCCCAACTCATAGTGTCATCCTCTTGATGAGAGTTAGAGTCCCTCTACTTACAATTGGTATCGGAGCCAAACTATCCTGCAGCCTAAACATCTCGTGCTCATCTCCTTCCCGCGCCTCTCCCCACACTCAGTCGGCAGCAAGAGCTCCAACTGTTCTTTCCTCCCCTGCTCAGACGAGCAACCTTTCGTCTGAGACAGCCTCTTCCACACGCAGCGACCCCTCACTAGCCCACCATGTCCCTACGTTCGGCCACTTCGAGTGCGCGGCGCCAGCAGGAGGCCGAGGTCGCCGCGGCACAAGAACGCGAGCGAGCAGCAGCAGCGGCTGCAGCGACAGCGGCGAGGGCAGCACGGTTGGCGGCGGCGGAACTGGCAGCGGCGAGAGCGGAAGTAGAAGCAGCGGAGGCGGCGGATGCTGCACGTGCGGCGGCAGCAGAGCTCGAGGTTCTGCGCGGCAGTAGAGCTGGCAGCTCTGCTTCTGTCGACGACAACACCGACGAAGAGCTCAGGCCGGCGAGGGAAGCAGCGCGAGAGCAGGCGGCACAGTGGGCAGCCGCGCATCCCCATGGGGGCTCGCGTGGCGGCAGCCCAGATAGGCGCCGACGCGCTGACGGCGCTCTGGGCGAGGGCGCACGCGACGGCAGCCCAGACGGGCGTAGACGCGCCGGCGGTGCTCCCGGCGGCGGCGACCGGGTCGACGGAGATCGCGGCCTCTACAGGCGGCGCGACTCTCCCTCCCCGGATCGGTACCATGGTCGCCGCATGGCCCAGGCCATTGTCAGGGACATCGGTCCCGGCGGTGGGTGGCCTACCCTCACCAAGACCAACTACGTCAAGTGGGCCGCGGTGATGAGGGTACGGCTCCAGGTTCGCCAAATGTGGGAAGCAGTTCGGTACGGCGACGTCGACTACCACGAGGATCGGCGGGCGCTGGATGCCCTCATTGCTGCAGTCCCGTCCGAGATGCAGTTTTCGCTTTCCCAGAAGCGGACTGCCAAGGAGGCCTGGGACGCCATCGCTGCGACCCGCATCGGCAGCGATCGTGCCCGCAAGACCACACTGCAGGCACTTCGCAAGGAGTGGGAGAACCTGGCCTTCAAGCCAGGTGAGGATGTTGATGACTTTGCTCTTCGCCTCAACACTCTATTGCAGAAGATGGTGCAGTTCGGCGACGACACCTACGATGAGGAGAGAGCTGTTGAGAAGCTCTTCCGTTGCATCCCCGAGAAGTACAAGCAGATTGCTCGCTCGATCGAGTCTCTGCTAGACCTCTCCACGATGACAATCGAAGAGGCGATAGGTCGTCTCAAGGTGGTCGATGGCGACGAACCACAGGCTCTCTCTGGGCCTATCACTATCGGCGGGAAGCTACATCTCACTCGGGAGCAGTGGGAGGCCTGCCAGGGTGACAAGAAGCAGGGGGAGTCCTCCTCGACACGAGGCCGCAAACGCGGCAAGCCACGCAAGGCGCGTGGAGGCGCCCAGGCCGGGGCGCGAGGACATGCTGAGGGTGGTGCACGTGGAGGTGCCCAAGGCGGCGCTGTCGGCAACAAGAAGCCGGCACGAGACGACGGCTGCCACAACTGCGGCAAGCTTGGCCACTGGGCCAGGGATTGTCGGCAGCCACGACGTGGCCAGGCCAACGTCGCACAGGCGGAGGCAGAGGAGGAGGCCCTGCTCCTGGCACATGCAAGCATCGAGCCATCTCCAGCGGCACCGGCCGCAGCGGCACTCCTCCACCTTGATGAGTCGAAAGCACGCGCTTTCCTCGGCGACAGCTCCAACAAGGACATGATCGACGGATGGTGCCTCGACACCGGCGCCACTCATCACATGACCGGCCGACGGGAGTTCTTCACCGAGCTTGACTCTAGCGTTCGAGGCTCCGTCAAGTTTGGGGACGCCTCCGGCGTAGAGATCAAGGGCGCCGGCTCAGTCGTTTTCACCGCCGCGTCTGGTGAGCACAGGCTGCTCACCGGAGTCTACTACATCCCCGCGTTGAGGAACTCTATCATCAGCTTGGGACAGCTGGATGAGAACGATTCGCGCGTGGTGGTCGAGCACGGAGTCATGAGGATCTGGGATCCCTCTCGTCGCCTTCTTGCCAAGGTACGCAGGAGTCCAAATCGGCTATACATCCTCAATGTGAAGGTGGCACAACCTTGCTGCCTTGCTGATCGTCGAGACGACGGGGCATGGCAGTGGCACGAGCGCTTCGGGCACCTTAACTTCGAGGCCCTGAAGCGGCTCAGTGCCAAGGAGATGGTACGAGGCCTGCCGTGCCTTGACCATGTGGAGCAATTCTGCGATGTCTGCGTGTTGACAAAGCAGAGACGGCTCCCCTTTCCCCAGCAGTCGAGTTTCCGAGCCAAGGAGAGGCTCGAGCTCGTGCATGGGGACTTGTGTGGCCCGGTGACACCAGCCACACCAGGAGGACGACGCTACTTCTTGCTGCTCGTCGACGATCTCTCCCGCTACACGTGGGTGATGATCCTTGGCAGCAAGGGAGAGGCTGCAAACGCCATCAGGCGTGTGCAGGTCGCTGCGGAGGCGGAGTGCGGCCGCAAGCTGCGCGTGCTGCGCACCGACAACGGCGGCGAATTCACGACGGCTGAGTTCGCGTCATACTGCGCGGATGAGGGCGTTCAGCGCCACTACTCCGCGCCGTACAGCCCGCAGCAGAACGGCGTCGTCGAGCGGCGCAACCAGACGGTTGTGGGGATGGCTCGGGCTCTCCTCAAGCAGAGAGGAATGCCAGCTGTCTTCTGGGGAGAGGCGGTGGTGACAGCGGTTTACATCCTCAACCGCTCGCCCACCAAGGCTCTCAACGGGATGACACCGTACGAGGCTTGGCATGGGCGCAAGCCGGCGGTCTCTCACCTACGGGTCTTCGGCTGCCTCGCGTTCACCAAGGAGCTTGGCCACATCGGCAAGCTCGACGACAGGAGCACCCCGGGGGTGTTCATTGGCTACGCGGAGGGCTCGAAGGCCTACCGCATCCTTGACCCAGGAACACAGCGTGTGCGCACGGCGCGCGACGTCGTGTTCGACGAAGGGCGAGGATGGGCGTGGGACAAGGCGGTGGACGACGGCACGACTCCGACGTACGACGACTTCACCGTCGAGTACGTCCACTTTGAGGGAGCTGGGGGAGTAGGCAACTCTTCTCCGAGCAGGTCCACCCCAGCCCCCAAGTCTCCACCGACTCCAGCGCCACGCTCTCCAGCTCCGGCTACAACGAGCTCTTCACCACCACGCACTCCAGCCACGACTCCGGCTACACCGAGCTCTTCGCCACCACGTACTCCAGCACCGACGGTACCCTCTCCGGGAACGTCCTCTCTGACACCAGCTTGTGTCGAGCACGACCCAGTGGAGCTCGTGACCCCGCTCTCCCGCGACGAGGAGCGCGTCGATGCGTGCTACGACGGCGAGCCGTTGCGGTATCGAAGGGTGGAGGGCCTTCTCATCGACCCGTCGGTGCCGGGTCGTGCGTCTCGCATTCTAGCAGGAGAGTTGCATCTTGCATGCGACGATGGTGAGCCTCGGTCTTTCGCGGAGGCCGAGAAACATGCGGCTTGGCGTGCCGCGATGCAGTCGGAGATGGACGCGGTTGAGACGAATCGCACTTGGGAGCTCGCTGATCTCCCTCATGGTCATCGCGCGATCACCCTTAAGTGGGTGTTCAAACTGAAGAGGGATGAAGCCGGCGCCATCGTCAAGCATAAGGCTCGCTTGGTGGCACGCGGCTTCTTGCAGCAGGAGGGGATCGACTTCGACGATGCCTTCGCCCCTGTAGCACGGATGGAATCCGTGCGACTCCTCCTCGCGCTGGCAGCCCTGGAGGGCTGGCATGTTCATCACATGGATGTCAAGTCGGCGTTTCTTAACGGCGACTTAAAGGAGGAGGTCTACGTACACCAGCCGCCAGGTTTTGCGATCCCTGGTAAGGAAGGCAAGGTGTTGCGCCTGCGTAAGGCTCTCTACGGCTTGCGACAGGCACCAAGGGCGTAGAATGCCAAGCTGGATTCCACGCTCAAGAGGATGGGCTTCATGCCAAGCCCGCAAGAGGCGGCCATCTATCGGCGGGGCAATGGAGAAAATGCCCTGCTGGTGGGTGTCTACGTCGACGACTTGGTGATCACCGGCGCCAAGGATGCAGAGGTGGCAGCATTCAAGGAAGAGATGAAGGCCACCTTCCAAATGAGTGACCTGGGGCATCTCTCCTTCTACCTGGGGATTGAGGTGCACCAGGGAGACTCCGGGATCACACTTCGCCAGACCGCCTACGCCAAGCGCATTGTTGAGCTGGCTGGGCTCACCGACTGTAACCCAGCTCTCACTCCGATGGAGGAGAGGCTGAAGCTGAGTCGCGACAGCACGACGGAGGAGGTGGATGCTACTCAGTACCGGCATCTTGTGGGGAGCCTTCGCTACCTCGTCCACACACGGCCTGACTTGGCATACTCTGTCGGCTACGTTAGTCGGTTCTTGCAGCGACCGACGACGGAGCATGAGCAGGCTGTGAAGAGGATCATCCGCTATGTTGCGGGGACTCTCGACCACGGTCTCTACTACCCGAGGTGCCCTGGGGCGGCACACCTTGTCGGGTACAGCGACAGCGACCACGCCGGCGACATCGACACTAGCAAGAGCACAAGCGGGATCCTCTTCTTCCTCGGCAAGTGCCTCATTAGCTGGCAGTCGGTCAAGCAGCAGGTGGTGGCCATGTCCAGCTGCGAGGCCGAGTACATAGCGGCGTCCACTGCTTCGACTCAGGCGCTCTGGCTGGCTCGACTGCTCGGTGATCTCCTCGGGAGAGACACTGGAGCGGTGGAACTCAGGGTGGACAGCCAGTCCGCTCTGGCATTGGCCAAGAACCCCGTGTTCCATGAACGGAGCAAGCACATCCGGCTGAGATACCACTTCATCCGAGACTGCTTGGCAGAAGGGAGCATCAAGACGCGCTACATCAGCACCAATGATCAACTTGCAGACCTGCTCACTAAGCCCCTTGGGAAGATCAAGTTTGTTGAGCTTTGCTCCAGGTCCGGGATGGCTCAACTTTCTCACAAGACGACGCACAAGACTTAGGGGGAGAATGATGGAATAAGTCATGTGGTCAGCAGCAGTTGCAGTTTTGACTGCTGCAGGACAGCAGCAGTTGCAGCAGGACAGCATGCAGCAGTTTTTTGACTGCGCAGGACAGCAGTAGCAGCAGTCTTTTGACTACGCAGCAGCAGCAGTCTTTTGACTGCGCAGCAGCAGCAACTTTTTGACTGTTGCAGGACAGCAGCAGTTGCAGCAGGACAGCATGCAGCAGCAGTCTTTTGACTGCGCAGGACAGCAGAGGACAGCAGAGGACAGCAGTAGCAGCACAGCAGTTTTTGACTGCACTTTAGTATCTAAAGGACAGCACCTGTGTGCTGCAGCGTGTAGTGTAGTGTGTAGTGCAGCCCCTAGGGCTATAAATATGTGTCCCCAACCCCTCTACGGGTAAGGCATTGTGTAGTGTTTGAAGAAATAAACAGAAAATTGTCCCAACTCATAGTGTCATCCTCTTGATGAGAGTTAGAGTCCCTCTACTTACAGTATCACATTGTTTCATCTTTTTGATGTGCTTAGACTAGAAATTGCATGTATGGACTATGGAGGCTAACTAAAGTTTGTTCATTACAAAATCATCTGTTAACATTTGACTGAAAAAGGGAAATTAGTTTGATGCTTGCTTTAAAATTACGAGATGTTAGTTTTCCACTGCGAAATAATCTGTTACCATCATCTTTCACCTAGAAGAAAAGGTACTGGTCCTTATTGTGTCTAAATTGGCACTCCAAAAATAATTGGTGAATCTAGAGAATTTTAAGTTGATTAAAATGAGTGATGATACCATCAAGATAAACTGGCACCATGAGTGTTCTCTCCCTTTAGCTTCCAAATAGATATGCCATGCAATAGGTTTTTAAACCCATGTTAAATCCTAGTTATAACTGTTTGTACATATCTTATCCTTCATTCCATCTACCCAAGAACAATGCTTTATATGAACTAATTTAGTTTTAACCTTTTTAATCTTTAATGTTTAATCAATGAGCAACTGTCTCCAGACACATGGAATCAATGAGAATTATATCAACATATGATTTCTCAACATATCAGTATTAGAATCCTAATAATGATCTTATGGTAGAGATCTGTAGAATTTATTGGCAAATACAGTAGAATTAAGTGTCAATTTTGCACAATTAAGTATGTCCTTTTTGTGTTGTTGGCTCCAATATTGACTGAGTTGATTTTTTCTCTTAATCTATGCAGATACAAGTGATAAAAGCAGCAGTAAGTATAACTGAACTGTTATCTTTCCTCAAGTTCGAAGTGTAGTATTTCACACACTTTCATTTTCAATGCTCCTTTGCAGCTTCAATGTCTCATTGTCTACTCTAATGTGATATCAGATTTTACCTATCCTTAATCCCTTCAGCCTTTAGTTGTTGCATCTTTGACTCACATGCTTTTCCGCTAAAAAAACTAATCCAGTAGAATTGACAGTGCTTTTTTTGTGTAGGCTTCAGGTTCAGGCTTTCAACAAGGCAAACAGCCATACGTGATACGCCCATAGACATGGGCAGCAACAGGCCAACAGCCATACGCCCATACCTACATGCTACAGTACAACAGAGCACACCAGAAAACAGGGACAAGCTCTGAATCTGGATTCTGGAGACTGGAGACCGTACCTGCAGGCCGGCTGCTGGCGCCGCCGCGCCGGGGATGGAGGAGGGGCCGAGGGGGACGATGCCGCCGTATCCCCCGTCACCGGTAGCGCGCCGCCGTCACCTGTTCGGCTAGGGTTCCTCCCTCGGCAGCTGGTTGCCTGGTTCGTGTCGTGTGTGGCTGGGCGTTGCTCTGTTGGCTCTTGGTTGTGCTGCTTCTGCTCACGTGGTGGGAATTGGGAAAAAGGAAGCTGGACTGGGCCGCTGGGCAAGTGAAGTGGGCCACTGAGCCAAAATTTCAATCCAGCCAGCCAGCTGATCGTTCCTAAACTAATCGGACCATTAGTCGTGATTAATCACCGACTAATCGGATGATCAGATATCTGATCGGCTCTGGAGTTATGATCAGTCGATTAATCGCCGATTAATCGTGACTAATCGGGCGTTCTGAAAACACTGGGCCTCAAACTACGCTCTTGGAGTACTCTCTATCACTAGGGCACATGAATTTCTGGTTGGTTTTCAAGTGGCCATGGCTCATTACATGTTGAAGATGTCTGAGCTCAATCTCTGTAGATGTCTAGGGGCCAGCAGGACGAAGCTAGAAAAAAAGTTTAGAAGGGACTGAACTAAATTGCTACAGTATAAAAGCTTATTTTATATTATATTATATACATTTTAGATTAGGAAAAGCTATAGCGAGGCTCCATGGGATCCGAAGCGGTGGGGGGCCGTCCGCCCATCGCTGGATCCGTCCTTGGGGCCTGGCCCTGTATGGGATCATGAGGCGGGTTTTTTGTTTCTTGTTGATCCTATGCTTGTGACAGCAACTAACGCATCGTGTCACTTCAGGTTCGTGAATATGTTCCTGACCTTGCAGAATCAATCGCTGGGCTAATATTGTCGTCCACCGATGAAGAGTTCCAAGACGAATGCATTGCGCTTCTTGGGCTAAGCTCGGAACATGACGTGTCGGAAGGAGCAGTTCGATCGTCGATCTGTGAGAAGATGATCCATATCATCGAGATGAACGATACCAACCTGTTGACGCTTTTTCGGAGCGCCAAATACTCAAGAAGAACTGGCGGCGGTGCTCTCTGGTCAGGCGCGGACGGTCCGCGGCACAGGGCCGGACGGTCCGCGACCTGGCGCGAGGCGGCGGTGCTCTCTGGTCAGGCGCGGACGATCCGCGACACAGGGCCGGATGGTCCGCGACCTGGTGCAGGAGCCCGGATTCCCTGCCTGACGGCCGGACGGTCCGCGCGTGCGCAGGGGCGGCGGATGATCGCCGGCAGCGCCTGGATCTCGCTCCCGGGAGGGACCCCGTCGGGGAGGAGAGATCCTGGGAGTTGTCTAGGCTCGGGCAGGCCGACCTAAACTCATCTAATCGACGTAGAGTCGAGGAGATGCGGAGAATTTGGGGATCGAGAGGCTAAACTAGAACTAGACTAAAACTACTCCTAATTGTACAGGAAATAAATGTGAAATAGAAGTTGTATTAATTCGATTGTTGATTACAAATCGGCCGTATACCTCTCTATTTATAGAGGAAGGGGGCTGGATCCTTTACAAACTAATTTTCGAGCTTATCCCGCGATTTTAGCTAACAACCGTAGCACAAAACTCGGAACCCTAATCTGCTCTGCGCCCGCGCGAACCGTCTGGCCCACAGGCGCGGACCGTCCGGACCGTGGACCGTCCGCGCGTTCAAATTGGTGCTCAACACAACCAAAGAGAACGCAGAGGACAACGTGCCGTATCTGTTCGAGTGCGAGAAGCTGGATGGAGGTAGCGAGCTGGACGAAGAAGACGGAGATGAAGACATGGCTTTCGATTTCTAGCGTTGTTTCACCTGTCCTGTAGGCCAAACATAGCCGTAGGCAGTTAGCCACACTCCAGTAAATCCGCTCTTGGACTGGAAGCAGTTAACTAGTCTATATTTAGAAAATGTAATCGCAGAAATTGGATAGCTACAACGGGATATAGTCGCAGCATTTCGTGGATTTCTGTATTTTAATTGAGTTAAGGGACCGTTTGGTTTCATTATCTAGAGACTAAAGTTTATTCTCTGCCTTACTTGGTTGTTTTGGTTGCAGAGACTAAAAGTATCTAGAGCACATTAAATAAACATATAAGAAAACCAAAATATCTTTTAGCATTATATCGTAATTAGTGTAACTAAAATAAATAAGAGGCAAAAATAAAATTAATATGATTTAGTCTCTTTTAGTCACTCATTGAGAAAATAAAGACTAAAACAATTTAGTTTCTATTTTAGTCTCACCATTTAATTATTTAAAGACTAAATGAGACTAAAATAAAGAGACTAATCTTTATTTCCTGAGACTAAATGGGATCAACCTTTTCATTTTTATGCCACTTTTTAATCAAGCAGAGTGTTGACGCCTTTTCGGAGCGCCAAACACTCAACAAGAACCGTGGCGGTGCCCTCTGCACAGGGGCGGACGGTCCGCGCGCAGGGGCCGGACGGTCCGCGGCCTGGTGCGAGGCGCGGTGGTGCTCTCTGCGCAAGGGCGGACTGTCCGCGGCCTGGGGCCGGACGGTCCGCGGCCTGGTGCGCGGCTAGGGCTCCTGCCTGACGGCCGGACGGTCCGCGCGTACGCAGGGACGGCGGAAGATCGCCGACGGCGCCTGGATCTCGCTCCCGGGAGGGACCCCGTCGGGGAGTAGAGATCCCAGGTTGTGTCTAGGCTCGGGCTGGCCGACCTAGACTCCTCTAATCGACGTAGAGCCGAAGAGAGACGAAGAATTTGAGGATTGGATATCTAAACCTAAACTAGACTAGAACTACTCCTAGGATAAAATGCGAAATAGAAGTTGTATTGATTCGATTGTTGATGATTACAAATCGGCCGTAGACCTCTCTATTTATAGAGGAGGAGGGCTGGACCCTTTACACAACTGATTCCGAGCTAATCCCGCGAATATAGCTAACAACCGTAGCACAAAACTCGGAACCCTAAACTGCTCTGCGCATGCGCGGACCGTCCGGCCCACAGGCGCGGACTGTCCGGACCGCGGACCGTCCGACCTCAGGGCCGGACCGTCCGCCAGCTCAAAAGTGGGCTCAACATATGCCCCCCTGCCTTTTGGTGGAGCTGAGCAAACCAAAAGCAACTAACTCGATGTGATTACATCGGTTCTCTTAGGCATCTTGCCACATACTAGGATGGTACTGTTTAAGAAAACGCCCATTCAAAGCCTTAGGTAAATCCTTGCCTTGTAATGTTTGTAGCAAATAGGCGTTGCCAAACATCACTTGTTTTACTTTATAAGGACCCTCCCAGCTTGGCGACCATTTCTCAAACTTCCGGTCTTTATTCCTTAGAGGCAGAATGGTCTTCCACACCAGGTCCCCTACTTGAAATGATTTTGTTTTGACCTTCTTGTTGTAGGCCCTGGCTACCATGATCTTGTCCTTTTCTATTGCTTCCAAAGCTATCATCCTCTTGTCGGTCACCTCATCAATATTATCCATCATTGAATTATAATAATCAGTAACAGTTAGATCATTTTGTCTGGCAAACCTGACAGCATTCAAACTTATTTCCACAGGCAACACTGCTTCCTGCCCATAGACAAGCTCAAAAGGAGATACTTTAGTAGCCCTATGTTTAGATATTCTATGAGCCCATAAAGCTTCAGACAAAATCTTATGCCAATGTTTAGGATTATCAGATATCTTCTTTTTTATCAAATTAATCAATGTCCTATTACTAGACTCGGCCTGTCCATTGGCCTGAGCATAATATGGAGATGAATTAAGTAGCTTAATCCTGTATGATTCGGCAAATTCACGTACCTCCTTTGACATAAAAGAAGTACCTTGATCTGTAGTCAAGGTGAAAGTCGCCTAGAGGGGGGGGTGAATAGGCGAAACCTGAAAATTAAAACTTTATCCCCCAACTAGATCCCTTGATTAGTGGTTAGAACAAGATATACAAATATCGGAGAATATAAACTAAGTTCTTGCTTGAAAAGAGTATTGCTAAATAAAGCGGAAGTGATAAATCAATACAATTTATAAGTTATAGAATAACAAAGCAAGAAGCCTTAGATGAGAAGAGCACTAGAACAAGTTCTTTCTTGCAACGTGTTGCTTTACTAAAAGGAAATTTAACTTGAAGCAACACCAAATGATATTAGCAAATAAGGTGCAAGAAAACTTATAGCAAGAGAAGACAAACAAATCACAAGCAATAAACGCAATAGACACGGGTGATTTGTTTTACCGAGGTTCGGCCCTCGAAGGCCTAGTCCCCGTTGAGGAGTCCACTTAAGGACGGGTCTTTTTCAACCCTTTCCCTCTCTCCCCCGATCACACAAGGATCGGCGAGCTCTTCTTCTTCTCAAAGGATCACTCTCGATCCCACAAGGACCACCACAATCTTTGGTGTCTCTTGCTAGCTTTTACAGGCCTCCAAAACTTTGGAGGAAGTTCGAATGGGAGTCAAAACTCCACGCGCAAATGAACACAAAGATGAAGCACACACTATCTCTCAATGAATCTCACAAGGCACTAGTGCTAAACTCAAATGAGTAGCTCTCTTTTGCTTGCTCTCTCTTTTGTGGCACTTGTGTTGGTTGTAGTGGTCTAAATCTTGTGTATAGGATGGATCAATGAATATATGTGGTTGGGAGGGCTTGAGTATGTCAACTAAATGACTTGGAATGTTGCTTGGGCTCCCACACCTTGAAGTGGCCGGTTGAGGTGGTATTTATAGCCACCAACCAAAATCTAGCCGTTGGTGAAGGCTGTCTGTTCGATGGTGCACCGGACAGTCCGGTGCACACCGGACATGTCCGGTGAGACAGCCACGTCACCAAATAGCCGTTGGATTGGAGCTGGTCGACCGTTGGAGGCTTTGTCCTCATGCGGCACCGGACAGTCCGGTGCACACCGGACAGTCCGGTGACTCTCTGATCCTCTGCTCTGACTCTGCCGCGTGTACTGTTTACTGTCAGAGTCGACCGTTGGCGCCGGAGTAGCCGTTGCTCCGCTGGCACACCGGACAGTCCGGTGCACACCGGACAGTCCGGTGAATTTTAGCGGAGCGGCTGCCGCGCGAACCCGAGGCTGACGAGTTCCGGAGACCGCACTTCCTTGGAGCACCGGACATGTCCGGTGCACACCGGACAGTCCGGTGAATTATAGCGCGCCGGCTTCCGAGAATTCCCGAGGGCGAAGAGTTTGAAGTCAAAGTCCTCTGGCCGCACCGGACAGTCCGGTGCACACCGGACAGTCCGGTGCCTCCGGCCAGAGAAGCCCTCGGTTGCCATGCTGCTCCTTTGTTGAATCCAACATTTGATCTTTTTATTGGCTGAGTGTGAACCTTTTGCACCTGTATAACTTATGCACTAGAGTAAACTAGTTAGTCCAATGTTTGTGTTGGGCAATTCAACCACCAAAAATTATTTAGGAACTAGGTCTAAGCCTAATTCCCTTTCAATCTCCCCCTTTTTGGTGATTGATGCCAACACAAATCAAAGCAAATATAGAAGTGCATAATTGAACTAGTTTGCATAATGTAAGTGCAAAGGTTGCTTGGAATTGAGCCAATATATACTTATATGATGTGCATGGATTGTTTCTTTATTTTTAACATTTTGGATCACGCTTGCACCACAAGTTTTGTTTTTGCAAACTCTTTTGTAAATTCTTTTCAAAGTCCTTTTGCAAGATAGTCAAAGGTAAATGAATAAGATTTTGCAAAGCATTTTCGAGTTTTGAAGTTTTCTTCCTTTGTCCCAAATGCTTTTCCTTTGACTAAACAAAACTCCCCCTCAAATAAATTCTCCTCTTAGTGTTCAAGAGGGTTTTAAGACATCAATTTTGAAAATACTACTTGCTCCCCCTTTAGAACACAAAGAGATACCAATTTGAAATTTACCAATTGAAAATCATCAATTTTTAAAATTAGGGTGGTGGTGCGGTCCTTTTGCTTTGGGCTCATACTTTCTCCCCCTTTGGCATGAATCGCCAAAAACGGATACTTGAGTGAGACATAAGCCCTTAGAAGTACTTTCTCCCCCTTTGGTCATGAAATGAATGAGTGAAGATTGTACCAAAGTTGGAGAGATGATGCGAAGCGACGGCGAAGGATGAGTAGTAGAGCGGAGTGGAAGCCTTGTCTTCGCCGAAGACCCCAATTCCCTTTCAATATACCTATGACTTGGTTTGGAATACACTTGAAAACACATTAGTCATAGCATATATATAAAAGAGATATGATCAAAAGGATGTATCAAATTAAGCATGATCATAGTTCTATATAACATAGATTGCTCCCCCTAAGTATGTGCATGGAGAGGAACACATATTTTGGCCTTAAATGCCAATTGCACATAATTAGGTTAATGAGAACATATCTATACCATACAAAATGTGAAGTGCATTGTGTCATATTATAAGTGTGATGCTCATGACAGTTTATGCACTTATGAAAGCATGTTGTAAACATTTCAAACATTCTCCCTTAAGGATTTCAAAGAGGCTTAAGGACCATCCACCTTTGGAACAAAGGCAGCTTATCCTCGTTACAAGGTTAAGCTTTTAAGCTCTTTGACAATTAAATCACTTCATCTAGTTTTAACACAGATGCACTAAGCAGGAATGAATTTTGGGAAATTAAACTAGGTATGAAGCAGGGATAATACATGGACATGCTTTCTCTTCCTTTCATACAAGATATGCAAAGAATGTATAGAAAAGGAAGAATTAGGTACAAGTTTAAATGAAAGGAGATAGTTTTACCTTTACGTACCTTTACATAGGGACGCTCTCTTCATTGTGCTTTGTCCTTAGTCTTAGATGCTTAAGACCTATTCTTAATGACAATATGAGGAAATGTTTTGCACAAGAGAGAGTTCTACAACTAGTGATCTTTTCAAGTTATTGATAGCATATATCAAATGGATCACAAGTTGCATAAATGTATCATGAATTCTCCTTTTAACTTAGTGCATATCAAGAGAGATATCAATTGAAATCAAATTGAAATTTCATGAGGCACCAAGAAACATAAGTGATAATTGAAGTTGTCCAATGATCAACTAATATGTGATCAAGAGAACAACATAGGCATTAGATTTTCAATCAAGCTTAAAAATAGGAGAATCCAATACGCATGCTACTTTAGAAATGAAAGCAACAATCCTTGATAAAAACGGCATTATTTTTAACAAGTTGGATTGATGTGTAGTAGCATCCTATATGAGAAACATTATTCTCATGCAAGAGACTATATGAAATTATTAAGATAAAGCAATAGTCTCAACATAATCAAAATGTAAGAGTGAACTCCCCCTAAAGATATGCATCAAGTAATTGAAAGAATTGAATGGATGCATTTATTTTTTAAAGACAAATAGAGGGAAGCATTATATATCTTGATCAAGGCTCACTAAATTTGTAATAAGCAATTTGAGCCTAGTATTCTCAATATGAAAGGGTTTAGAATACTCACAACCACACCATTGATTGTTTCGTAGAAGTAGGTGGTGTTGTTCTTGATGTTCTCCTCTTTCATTTGAGAGTTCTCCCTTTGCAGTGGCTTCTTTTTCCTTTCAAACTTATTGAAAATACTCAAGAAGAGAGTTAGTAATAGAAGGGAGTATATAGTGATGGATGATTTCTTTTAGATAGGAAATAATCATAATTCATCATCCAAGAGTCACACAGACATGAAGAAAATTCCTTAACGTTAGTGCATATTAACAGAAAAGAGGAATATGCACCATTAAACAATTTTTTTACTCATAGAAATTTACTTCTTCATATTGAACTTTATTATCATGACTTAGAAGCGCATCAATATGAAAATGGATATAGCAAAGGCATGAATTAGATTCTAATGGACAAACACATTTATGAATATGATATTGAATGCACACTTAGTTATTTTAGGTCCAATAAAGAATCTATTCCTCACAAGGATAATTTAGATTAAATACCCATTGTGATGGGGATTGAATTTGATTAAGAAGATGAGTTCCCATACCTTTGCTTTTACCTTTCTTCCTTTGGGTGAAGAGCAACCCATGAGGCTTGTGCACTTTCTCTTTTGTAGATATTCATAAGTAAGCTCAAGAGATATGTTGTTAGTAACACAAGCACTAGTTTCCATTTTTGTAATCATTTTGATAAGGAATGAGAAGCTAGATTACAAAAACATGGAAACTTCATAACATGAACTAGATTATCCATAGATGATGTTATGCTCAATTTTAACTCATAAAACAAGCATAAATAATCCTTTGAGATTATAGGAATAGATCTAATTCATGATTTGGAAAGCGATTAATGTGAAAGAGTCATATCCAATTTTGAGCAAGTAGAAATACATCATAAAACATTGGATTGATTTTTCTTTTCATGTTAGATTACACGCTTCCAAAGAGAAACTTATTCTCTACAAGTGAGACTACTTTGAGTTACTTAAATACAATCAATAGTCTCACTATTCTAGTTATAGAGAGAGTTTTCCTTTTACAAGTGTCCTAAGGATTTGAATTCCTTACATGACACCTTATTCTTTTAAGAACATGAAATATCTCTCTATATCTAGAATCATGGCAATAACAAGATAATTAGAGGAAGAATATGCCATGACATACTTGCAACAAATTAAAGCATGTAGATTGCCATAGTATGGAAATGATGAATGTGCAATCTACCATATGAGAGGAAATTCTTCAAAGAATGGTAATATCAAATTAAAGACATTTAAAGTGCTTCAATTTTTCTATGTGACTACACAAGACACATAAGAAATGATATTTTAAATACTTGCACTTAAAAGATAAGTGTTACCATCCTTTGGCTTTCCTCCATGTTGTAGGCCTTGAATTTTCGCATATGATACCTCTTCACTTCCTACAACATATAATATCTTCCTCGAGATGATATGAGTTTAAGACATAGCAATTCGAAAAATAACCTTGGGTCAATCATGGATAAAGATCATTGAAGATTTGATAGCTTGAGTTAAATTGAATCAACTTTCTCAAGCACCCCAAGGCTTCATATCATCTTCTTTTCCTGCAAAGCTTGTCAAGCATATTTTGGTACCCATCGCTTGATGGGTCCATCACGGTTAGTCAACAAGGATCTAGGAACCCAAGAGTCCATTGTGTTAGCACTAGGTAAACTCAATACCTTTCTAGCACAAGTTGCAATTTTGGGTTGCCTAGTTACATAAGAATTAATTGACAAGCTAGGAGTGGAATTGTTACCAATGGGACAATCCTTGCATTGATGTCCCTTCTTTCGGCATGTGTAGCATAGGCGTTTTTCAAGTTTTGAAGTTTTCTTCTTTCCTTGTTTGTCGCCTGCTACATGGTTAGTAAAAACTTTCTTTTCTAACCCTATGCCTTTTTGTTTTAAATGGGGACAAGATCTAAGCAAGTGTCCCTTCTTGGAGCATTTAAAACAAAGTCTATCATCCTTGTTAATAATCAAGCCATTTTTAATGTAGGGACATGACCTAATCAAGTGCCCCTCTTCAAAGCATTCACTACACCTCTTAATGTGAAGTGTGGCTTGATCATTACCTTGGATGTTACCTTTTGTGGAGGCGTGGTTGAGGCTTTTGGAGGAGGTGTTGAATTTCATCTTTTGTTTCTTCCTCTTGGCAATCCTCAAATCCTTGACATTTTCTTCAAGGGATGTAGTGCATGCCACGGTTGTTCCTGTCTCAAGCTTCTTCACCATGTGATCACGGTTATCTTGAGAAGGTTGGGCAACACATTTCCCTTTTAGTTGTGTCAAGCTCTTCTTTAGCCTCTCATTTTCTTTCTTGAGCTTTTGATATGAATCATCATTTGTTCCTGCAAATTCTAGCTCAAAGGAAGATTTGCTTGTCGACAAACAACAAGCATTAGCACATGGTAATATAGTATCAATTTGAATACATGTGCACGAGTGAGGTTGTTGGGATTTTAAGTTTTCTATCACAACCTCATGAGCAATGTTTAATATGATATGATCATCCATAAGGTTTTCATAAGAACATAGAAGCATATCATATTTTTCTTGAAAAGCTAGTTTTTCAACTTTTAGCTTTTCTACTTGGTCCTTAAGCAAGGTATTCCTATTTACTAATTGAGCGATACAATGTAAAGCGTTATTATGCTCAATTGAAACAGTTTCATACCTTTGGACCAAATCAACATGAGAGCACTTTAGCTCCTCATGTTCCTTAGTCAACTCGTCAAAGTGTAGCATTTTCATGGAGAGAACATCTTCTAGCCTTTGACGAGCTTCGCTTTGCTCTCTCGCTCTTTCTAGAAGTTTGAGCATGACCGCCTTATCTTCTTGGCTTAGGCGAGCGTAGAGTTGCACAAGGCTTCTTTCTTCCTCCTCATCCTCATTTGTGCTTCCGCTATCATTTGCATTAGCCACACAACACATGTGGGAATCGAAATGGGAAGACAAACCTTTTGGAGAGGTGGATTCATCGTTTGGTCTCCACCGTTCATTTTCTTCTTCTTCTTTGCAAGGGTTAGTATCACAAGGACTAAAGGAAGTAGAAGCATCAAATGAACTATCATGTTTGGACTCATCAAATTTGTTTTTAATTCTAGTCCAAATATCATGCGCATCATAGAAAGATTCGTCATAGTTTGATATGAAAGCATGATAATCTTCTCTACTAAGAGAATTAGTTAAGATGTCAAAAGCTAAATAGTTTAGGCGATAACTTCTTTGATCCTCCTCGGAATTAATTTTTCCATTGAAATTAGAGGAAAAAATACTCTTGTCTATAATTTGTTCTAATCGTGGATCTATGGTTCTAAAAGCATTTATCACACTAGTAGACCATGAATCATAATTAGAACAATCATCAAGCAATATTTCAAGAGTTACCTCTTTTTGAGTTACGTTCGATGGAGGAGTCTTCTTGTTCTTTTGGGATCTTCTACGAGCCATCACTTCGAGTTGTTAGACTCAAGATGAAGTGCCTTGCTCTGATACCAATTGAAAGTCGCCTAGAGGGGGGGGTGAATAGGCGAAACCTGAAAATTAAAACTTTATCCCCCAACTAGATCCCTTGATTAGTGGTTAGAACAAGATATACAAATATCGGAGAATATAAACTAAGTTCTTGCTTGAAAAGAGTATTGCTAAATAAAGCGGAAGTGATAAATCAATACAATTTATAAGTTATAGAATAACAAAGCAAGAAGCCTTAGATGAGAAGAGCACTAGAACAAGTTCTTTCTTGCAACGTGTTGCTTTACTAAAAGGAAATTTAACTTGAAGCAACACCAAATGATATTAGCAAATAAGGTGCAAGAAAACTTATAGCAAGAGAAGACAAACAAATCACAAGCAATAAACGCAATAGACACGGGTGATTTGTTTTACCGAGGTTCGGCCCTCGAAGGCCTAGTCCCCGTTGAGGAGTCCACTTAAGGACGGGTCTTTTTCAACCCTTTCCCTCTCTCCCCCGATCACACAAGGATCGGCGAGCTCTTCTTCTTCTCAAAGGATCACTCTCGATCCCACAAGGACCACCACAATCTTTGGTGTCTCTTGCTAGCTTTTACAGGCCTCCAAAACTTTGGAGGAAGTTCGAATGGGAGTCAAAACTCCACGCGCAAATGAACACAAAGATGAAGCACACACTATCTCTCAATGAATCTCACAAGGCACTAGTGCTAAACTCAAATGAGTAGCTCTCTTTTGCTTGCTCTCTCTTTTGTGGCACTTGTGTTGGTTGTAGTGGTCTAAATCTTGTGTATAGGATGGATCAATGAATATATGTGGTTGGGAGGGCTTGAGTATGTCAACTAAATGACTTGGAATGTTGCTTGGGCTCCCACACCTTGAAGTGGCCGGTTGAGGTGGTATTTATAGCCACCAACCAAAATCTAGCCGTTGGTGAAGGCTGTCTGTTCGATGGTGCACCGGACAGTCCGGTGCACACCGGACATGTCCGGTGAGACAGCCACGTCACCAAATAGCCGTTGGATTGGAGCTGGTCGACCGTTGGAGGCTTTGTCCTCATGCGGCACCGGACAGTCCGGTGCACACCGGACAGTCCGGTGACTCTCTGATCCTCTGCTCTGACTCTGCCGCGTGTACTGTTTACTGTCAGAGTCGACCGTTGGCGCCGGAGTAGCCGTTGCTCCGCTGGCACACCGGACAGTCCGGTGCACACCGGACAGTCCGGTGAATTTTAGCGGAGCGGCTGCCGCGCGAACCCGAGGCTGACGAGTTCCGGAGACCGCGCTTCCTTGGAGCACCGGACATGTCCGGTGCACACCGGACAGTCCGGTGAATTATAGCGCGTCGGCTTCCGAGAATTCCCGAGGGCGAAGAGTTTGAAGTCAAAGTCCTCTGGCCGCACCGGACAGTCCGGTGCACACCGGACAGTCCGGTGCACACCGGACAGTCCGGTGCCTCCGGCCAGAGAAGCCCTCGGTTGCCATGCTGCTCCTTTGTTGAATCCAACATTTGATCTTTTTATTGGCTGAGTGTGAACCTTTTGCACCTGTATAACTTATGCACTAGAGTAAACTAGTTAGTCCAATGTTTGTGTTGGGCAATTCAACCACCAAAAATTATTTAGGAACTAGGTCTAAGCCTAATTCCCTTTCACAAGGTCTGGGGAATGCCGAATCTATGAATAATATGCTCAGTTATGAACTCAATTACCTCCTTGTGCGTCATGTTCTTCAGAGCAACGGCTTCAGTCCATTTGGTAAAGTAGTCAGTGGCAACTAACACGAACTGATGCCCCTTTGATGATGAAGGATGAATTTCTCCAATAAAATCTAATCCCCATCCTCTAAACGGCCAAGGCTTGATGATAGGATGTAATTCGGCTGCAGGGACCAACTGTAGGTCGCCGAATTTTTGACACACTTGGTAACCCTTGTAGTACTTGAAACAATCAGCTATCATATTAGGCCAATAAAAACCAGACCTTCGCAACAACCACTTCATCTTTGGAGCTGATTGATGGGTACCACAAATTCCTTCATGTACTTCGGCCATGGCTAATATAGCATCATCTGGGCCCAAGCACTTAAGCAGGACGTCATTGACTGTTCGGCGATAAAGTTCATCACATACCAAAACATACTTGAAAGCTGTTCGCCGAATGTTCTTATCTGTCCTGATATTGGGATTTTGCAAATAATTAAGTATAGGTGTCCTCCAATCACTTGTATCGGCTTCATTGTCAGCCGAATTGATTAAGAGAACCTTTCTGGCAACCTCGGACGGTCCGGCGTCAACACGCGGACGGTCCGCGACCTGGGAATTTGGCTCTGCACTGGTTATCAGATTTTCAGTTTTGTGAAACTTCCCTCTCTTTATCCGATAACCTGATGCATCTTGTGCCAAATCGTTAGCTCTATGATTCTCAACTCTAGAGATATGCCGAATACTGAATTCGTCAAAAGAATGAATTATGCTCCAACATTTCTCAAGGTAACTATTTAAAGTATCATCAAAACATTGATATTCTTCTAACACTTGTTGGACAACCAGCTGAGAATCACCAAATACCTTCACATGTTTTACTCCCATACCATTTAAAAGTTCTAAACCGAATAGGAGGGCCTCATATTCAGCTTGATTATTAGTGCAATAAGTTTTCAATCGGCTAGAGAAGTCAAAGGAGACATTACTTGGTGAAACAAGCACAATGCCAATTCCTTGCCCTTCATTGCAAACCGATCCATCAAAATATAAAGTCCAAGGAGTAATAGTGAGGTATGATGTGTCTAGTTCATGAATATCATTAACCCGATGTTCCACAATGAAATCTGCTATGACTTGGCCTTTCATAGATTTCAATGGTTCATAGGCCAAGTCATATTCTATGAGTGCATAAGCCCATTTACCAACTCTACCACTCATAATTGGGTTATGCAACATGTATTTGATCACATCGGCTTGACCAGAAACAGTGCAATGACTAGACAGTAAATAACATCTACATTTGGTGCATGCAAAAAACAAGCATAAACATAACTTTTCAATAAAAGTGTACCTTGTTTCAGCATCCACCAACCTTCGGCTTAAATATGTCACCACATGCTCCTTCCCCTCAGTTTCTTGTGTCAGAACAGCCCCAATGACCTTATCCTCAGCGGCAATGTATAATCGGAATGGTACTCCTGCTCGTGGTGCTTTTAATACGGGAGCCGAAGATAAGTATTTTTTGATGAGATCAAATGCTTCTTGCTGTTCTGCCCCCCAAGCGAATTCGGCATCATTCTTAAGCCGAAGAATAGGGGTGAACGCATCAATCTTCCCGGTTAGGTTAGAAATAAACCTTCGTAAATAATTCACCTTGCCGAGAAACCTCTGTACCTCGACCTTACAGGTCGGAGGTCCCACATTCCGAATAGACTTGATTCGGTCAGGGTCTATCTCTATACCATGTTCATGTATGACAAATCCCAAAAACTTACCAGCCGACACTCCAAAAGCACATT
Organism: Zea luxurians; assembly: GCA_029449295.1. Lineage (NCBI taxonomy): Eukaryota > Viridiplantae > Streptophyta > Magnoliopsida > Poales > Poaceae > Zea > Zea luxurians. The sequence goes on along the minus strand of JAOPSE010000005.1, from coordinate 44,155,244 downwards.
TACGTGGATTCATTTTCAAACCATACTGACGCATTTTATCAAAGGCTTTGCGCAAATCAGCTATATGAGAACTAAACTCAGCCGATTTGACTACAATATCATCAATGTAAACTTCCACAGTGTTTCCTAACAATTCATGGAAGATCAAATTCATAGCCCTCTGATAAGTAGCACCAGCATTTTTCAAACCAAATGTCATGACAACCCACTCAAATAAACCAATGAAGCCTGGACATATAAAGGCCGTTTTAGACGCATCTTCTTCGGCCATGAAAATCTGATTATATCCGGCATTACCATCAAGGAAGCTAATAATTCTATTTCCTGATGCATTATTGATTAATGTGTCGGCTATGGGCATGGGATATTCGTCTTTAGAAGTTGCTCTATTTAAATTGCGAAAATCAATGCATACTCTAAGTTTACCTGACTCCTTCTTCTCCACCGGCACAATATTGGAGACCCACTCTGCGTATCTGCAAGGTCTGATAAAATCAGCTTCTAGTAGCCGGTGGATTTCGTCCTTGATGCGTGGGAGAAGATCTGGACGAAATGTTCTAGCCTTTTGCTTAAAAGGTCTGAAACCAGATTTAATAGGCAGCCGATGCTCTACGATCTCTCGGCTTAATCCAGGCATCTCAGTATAATTCCAAGCAAAGCAATCTGAATATTCCTTTAATAGACCGATCATCTCATCTCTAGGATCGGTCTCCAGGGTCTTGTTTACAAAAGTCGGCCTTGGAGTTTTACCATCTCCTATGTCAATCTCCTCCAAAGGATTGGCCGATGTAAACCCCTGTCCTAGTTTATCAAGATCTCTGAATTCCTCTATCATGTTCCCCACAGAGGAATTAGAAGATCGTTGTGCGATGGTGGACTCTCCGGTCTCGAGGACCGGATCATCCGTAATACTGTCCTTTTGCTGTGATATATGTTCGGTCTTAAAGTCCGAACCCTTTTGTGAAAGACCAGACCATCCGGCCTTGGAAGCTGAACTGTCCGTGGCCAGAGACTCATGAATTTTGTGTGTATTCATCATTTAAACTTTATTTAGGATTTAGCCGATTCTCCATCGGCTCTAGCATGACAGGAATGAAGCCTTTCTTATCTATACTTATGAATTGATAATCAGAAAATTCTACTCCTGTGAGACATGTAGCAGTCTCATAAGTCCAGAGTACAGGGGCATCGGCCACAGCGATGCAGGCCGATACATCAGCATGTACTTGTTCTATGTCATCGCCTACCCATTGTATTAGCATTTGATGTAATGTGGAAGGTACACATTGATTGGCGTGAATCCAATCTCTGCCTAGAATTAAACTGTAATTTCCTTCTACATCAGCGACGAAGAATGCAGCAGCAAGGGTCTTAGTCCCGATGGTTAATTCAACGGACGTGACTCCCCTGGCTTTGATCGAACTATCAGTTCCAACACCGCTGAGGGTCATGTTGGTCTTGACAAGTTCGTCATCTTGTTTACCTAATTTTTTGTATAATGAATAAGGGATTAGATTTACAGCCGCCCCTCCATCTACCAACATCTTAGCAATCGGTATCCCATCAATGTGGCCGCGCACGAAGAGCGGCTTTAAATGATTTACCGATTCTTTTGGTTTAGTAAAGGCGGCTTCTTTAGGACCAAAATCAAACTGGGCAACAACAGGTTCATCGTCGCCGATAATAGTACAATCGGCAGAAAATGTAATAATATTCACATCCATACCTGGGCGTCCTAGAGAAGCCTCGTAGTCGACCAGATCTTCTCCCAGCAGGTCGTCCTCCTCCATTGATGTTGTTGTGTCGTTGGAGGTCTCCTGGTGAACGGCGGACGGTTCGCGCGCGGAGGCCGGACGGTCCGCGCCTGATGCAGGTTGACTAGAGACCTCCTGGTGAACGGCGGACGGTCCGCGCGCAGGGGCCGGACGGTCCGCGTCTGGTGCAGATTGACTTTCTATTTCTGTGGCCGTTTGTTTTTTCTCAACGGCCTTCGGTCTCCATTTCTTTTGTGGTGGCGGGTATAGTGGATGTGTGTCATTAAATGTCTTTTCCGCCTCCTTCTCCTGGCTCTCATTTGCTCTTAAGCGCTGTAATTTTCTCTTTTGGGATCGTGTCAATCCCGCTGGGCACCATCGAGGCATGGAGTATTTTGGATCGGCTGTTTTGATGGTAGCCGTATCTTTTTCGGTTGTGTTGGCCGATTCGCCGAAAATCATCGGCCCTTTATTGTCTCCCTGTATGACAACATCTGCAGTGCCTATTTTGATGATATCCTTTTTTGTTGTTTTTTGAGTTGCTGCAGGCATATGCCCCCCTACCGGATTGGTCGGCCTGGAAGGCCGAGTAGTCCGGCAATCCTGTTGGGTTTGTGCCTGGTGACCGGATTGAGCAGTGCTCAATCGGTCTTGTACTGGTGGCGTCAACCTGTCAAAAACAGATGTTTGGGGTGCCCCCCAGGCGGGGTACTGAGGCATCCCAAATGGATATGGTGGCATGCCCCACATTTGATTTGGGACATATGGCGGAGGTAAATATGTGTATGGATATGGCATAGGTGGATATGGAGGTGGAGGTGTCCATGCAGGTACGTTAGGTCTCACTTGTACAGTATGACCTTTCATTTCTTCCGATTGGTGGGGTGGTCCAATCGGCCTGACCTGACGCTGCTCATTAATGGGTGAGCGGGGTCGCTTTGCTGGCCGGTCACTGGGGCCGGCCTTCTTTTTTACGTATTTAGACAATAATTGATCAAAAGTTGGGCCAGCTTTAACCAACCGACCAGCTGCTTTGAATGTATTTGTTTTCCACGTACCTATCTCTGGTCGTCGTGGTTTGAAAGTACGTGGACGTTGTGAATCTTGAGTATGGCCGGACCGTCCGCCGGAGTTCTCCGGACCGTCCGGTGGAGTCCCGGACCGTCCGCGCCTACGTGCCGGACCGTCCGGGATACGCAGCACGGGCTCCTGCATTTGTCTCCCTGTCTGCGCTTGCCCCCCAGTACTGGAGGCTGTGATGGTAACCTTTAGGGTCTCCCCTCCATCGGGAGTCTTCTCGGCCACCACTTTCCTGCAAGACACTTTACGATCTCCATCGGCCTCTTTAGCATTGTCGATGATTGTCTCTTTGCCTTTGTCTTTATCGGCTGTGTTTGGCCGAACTAGGACCTTCTTGCCCTCGAAGTCAATCATGTTCATCGGAAAAGGCTCTGTATCCACCTGCATTTCCTGAAATTTCAATCGTCCTTCGTTAATGGCCGATTGAATCTGTCGACGGAATACATTACAATCATTAGTGGCATGAGAAAATGAGTTATGCCACTTGCAATATGCACGACGCTTTAGCTCGTCGGCGGATGGAACAGTGTGATTTATTTTAATGTTGCCATTTTTAAGTAATTCATCAAATATTCTATCACACTTACCAACATTAAATGTAAACTTAACCTCCTCTTGCCGTTTCTTTTGAACCGGCTGTAAGGAGGCACAAGCCGAAGATTTGGCCTGCTTTGGCCAAACCATTTCAGCAGCATACACCTCTGCTGATTCGTCTTCTGAGCTACTTTGGTCGCATTCTACTACATGTACGTTGTGACGAGTTGTTTTAGCAGTTTCTTTGCTTCGGCTTTCACAAGCCAAAGCTCTCTGATGTAATTGTGCTAGTGTAAAGAATTGGATGCCTTCTAACCTTTCTTTTAAATAATATCGCAGACCATTAAAAGCTAATCCTACTAGCTGTTTCTCTGCTAAATGAATTTGAAAGCATCGGTTTCTTGTATCTCGGAATCTCCGGATGTAATCATTAACCGATTCATCTTTTGTCTGTCGCAACGACACTAAATCTACTAAATCCAACTCATAGTCACCGGAGAAAAAATGATCATGAAATTTTTGTTCTAAATCCCTCCATGATGAAATGGAATTAGGAGGTAAAGTGGCATACCATGCAAACGCGGTTCCTGTTAGCGATAATGAAAATAAACGCACGCGAAATGCCTCTGTGTCGGCCAATTCTCCCAATTGTGCTAAGAACTGGCCTATATGTTCGCGTGTGTTTTTCCCTTGATCACCCAAAAACTTTGCGAATTCGGGTATCCTGGTTCCCTGTGGGTATGGGTGGTGATCAAATCGGTTGTCATAAGGTTTCCGATATGATTGCCCCCCAGGGACCATGCTTACTCCGAGCTTATCTCGGAACGCCCCGGCTATTTCTTCCCTTACTATATCAATGGCAGCCGGTGCGAGACCACCGGCTCTCTGGTCAAACATAGATGGGGTTGGCTGGATATTAGCATGCTGTCTTTCCCCCCATTGGTTTGAGTTACGTGGTGCATTTTCATTTGCCCTATATGGGTCATAGGTTTGATCGTTTCTTTCCGGCCTCCTGGGTGGGGCCGGAAAGCTTTCCTGGGCTCTGGATCTTGAATTAATGGGTTGATGCATTGTATAGTGCGATGGGAAGTGTTGCTGGGACGGGCGAGGATTCATGTAATAATCCTCCTCAAAAGACTCATGCGCGGACTGTCCGGATACGTACCCGAACCGTCCGGCTGGGTAGTTTGGGTTCTGTGTCGTGTGTGGTGGCTCGGGCGCATATCTAGGTAACTCATTAAAAATAGGCCCGACTGTTGCTGGCCCGGACGGTCCGCGCTCACGTGCGGACGGTCCGGGCATGTGCAGATCGGCTGGTTTGCTGCCGATTTGCGGTTGCTTAGGGTACGTGTCCATCGGCATCCCATAAAGGGGTTGTGACTGGTCGTGACAACCTGTAGCCGATGTGTTACGCGCGTTATCTCCTAACTCAACCTCGTGCGAAGGAAAATTTGCGGTATTAGATTTATCAAATGCACGTACTAGTCTCTTAAGATCGCTTTGCATACCCCCTATGATGTTCTGCATTTGTTCACGCTGATCTTCTACATAATTTCTAAGAGATTGCAGATCGTTGGTATTACTTACATTGGGGATATCTGGCGTGGGTTGGAGCGAAGCCGGATCCGTCGCCCGATGTCGGACGACCTTGTTGTTCCTGTCCACTTTGAAGTTGGCCAAGAACTTTGCTTTCGCCTCCTGGATCATCCGCTCCTTGTGCTCCTCAAACTGGAGCTGCTCGTCAGCCGGCAAGGTTTCCCAAGTCGGCTCTATGATGTTGCTTAGAGAAATATCAGAGCTATCCTTTGAACCGGCCATTGAGGACCGATCTGATGAGCTTAGATGTGTTGTCCCCAGCGGAGTCGCCAAAAAGTATGTTGACGCCTTTTCGGAGCGCCAAACACTCAACAAGAACCGTGGCGGTGCCCTCTGCACAGGGGCGGACGGTCCGCGCGCAGGGGCCGGACGGTCCGCGGCCTGGTGCGAGGCGCGGTGGTGCTCTCTGCGCAAGGGCGGACTGTCCGCGGCCTGGGGCCGGACGGTCCGCGGCCTGGTGCGCGGCTAGGGCTCCTGCCTGACGGCCGGACGGTCCGCGCCCTGGGGCCGGACGGTCCGCGCGTACGCAGGGACGGCGGAAGATCGCCGACGGCGCCTGGATCTCGCTCCCGGGAGGGACCCCGTCGGGGAGTAGAGATCCCAGGTTGTGTCTAGGCTCGGGCTGGCCGACCTAGACTCCTCTAATCGACGTAGAGCCGAAGAGAGACGAAGAATTTGAGGATTGGATATCTAAACCTAAACTAGACTAGAACTACTCATAGGATAAAATGCGAAATAGAAGTTGTATTGATTCGATTGTTGATGATTACAAATCGGCCGTAGACCTCTCTATTTATAGAGGAGGGGGGCTGGACCCTTTACACAACTGATTCCGAACTAATCCCGCGAATATAGCTAACAACCGTAGCACAAAACTCGGAACCCTAAACTGCTCTGCGCATGCGCGGACCGTCCGGCCCACAGGCGCGGACTGTCCGGACCGCGGACCGTCCGGCCTCAGGGCCGGACCGTCCGCCAGCTCAAAAGTGGGCTCAACACAGAGATCACGGCCTGAGTAAAAAAAAATGTTGTAAAGCTACCCCGTACTTTCACGGGTAAGATAACGGAAGTCTCTTCTTCACTCTTGCTATCATGGACTGAGCAATCTCGTTGCTATTAAATGACTAATTTGGTAACAAAAAATTAGATATAGTACATAGTGAAGGAATTATCTTGCAATTGAATTTTAAATAGTAAAAGAATTCCTTCTTATAGACCCCTCCGATTTCTTGGTAATCAGATCAGTCATTAGAGTAAAGTTTCTTCTTTATGTTCTGAAAATTTTAAAAACCATCTGTTATTTCATTATAACAGTTCATCAATACTTCTATAAAAACTAGTTTGGGAACCCCAATTTTAAAAGAGATTTTTATTTTAACAAGAGAAATTAGTTTATTTTACTATGAAAAAATAGATTTTTTTTGGAAAATCGTGGTTACTAAACTAGCCCTAAAAGATGTTTTTGGCTGAGGAATAGACAAAAAAATGTTATAACTTCTGTATAGGACATTTTTTCTCTTGTTGCAAAAAATAACTTTTTGTGGAAAGATATTTATTACGTTTTCTAATTTGTTTATTTTAACACGTGAGCTCTTTTTGCAGTCTGCTCGCTGCCGATTGCGATTCCCACCAGTCCTCCAGCCCCAGGCACGAAACCTAACCCACCCAAGCGGCAACCATGGAGCCCTCCCCCGTCGGCGCCAGCGGCTCTGCGGAGCGGTGGCGCGCGGAGGCGGCGCGGGCGTTCCAGCACTACCTGGACCGCTCGGCGCCGCACACGGCGGGGCGGTGGGCTGGCACGCTCGTGGCCGCGGCGGTGTACGCGCTGCGGGTCTACTACGTGCGGGGCTTCTACGTCGTCACCTACGGGCTGGGCATCTACCTGATCAACCTCCTCATCGGCTTCCTCTCCCCCATGGTCGAACCGGAGCTCGAGGCCGGACCCGGGCTCCCAACCAGCGGCTCCGACGAGTTCAAGCCCTTCATCCGTCGCCTCCCCGAGTTCAAGTTCTGGTATGCCACTGCGTTTCTGCCCTGACCGCATTTTTGGACTATGCTTACTCCAAAGGCACCACACTGGCCGAGCTGATTTCTAGTAACTACTACCAGGGATCCAATTCTATAAGACAACCATAGCAGTACGTTGCTTTTGTGCTAGATTTCGATTGAACCAGACCTGCTGACTAGTTAGGCCCTGTTTGTTTACTCTCTATATTATATAATCCAGCTTAAATAAGTTGAGAGGTAAACAAACAGTATAGATTATTAGGTGGATTATGTAATCTAGATACCTAGATTATGATAATTCATAAGCAGGTCAATAGGTGCATATATAATCTATAAGCTGGATTATATAATCCCGGAAGGAAACAAACAGGGCCTTAATCTTCATCATTCAGGTATTCACCAACCAACCAGATAGCCAATGTTTCTTACAGAATGTACAGTCCACCGGCTGATATGGTAGTTTTCCACCAGTAGTGCTCGATGCTATGCAGCTTAGGTATGATTTGTAGAAGGGATTATAAGATATACCGAGTTTGTGGCTTGGTCCATTGGTGCTTAATTAGCTCACCCTTCACTAACCAACCAGCTTAGTTTGTCTCATGGTCTGCCTGTCGCATCTGAAAGCATTTTTTCCTGTTTGTATTTGTTTATCAGTAATTGTTCAACTGCTGGAAAACAAACATGTAGCTTTTCATTAACCGATGCTATTTGTGCGCTACTGAGAAATATATCCCAGTGAAGGCCTATGCACAGTTTATTCCTATGAAAAGAACATAGTACATTCTTATTATCACTCCATCAGAATTCTTAGTACTTACGCCTGTACATTGTAATGCACTGTCTGAGAAGTATAGGCTGCATTTCCTTGTGGAACTGATGTACTTTTGTGCAATTTTCATTGTGTAAATTGTTTTTACTTTCATATTGAATATTAGTTCATCTTTTGATGTTCTAGTTTTATAGTGCAATGCATTTTTTCACTCCTTTTAAGTTACTAGGTGAGTGCCCGTGCGTTGCAACGGAAACATATAATACTATGATATTTTATGTACAAATGTCCACTACATTGCAACCATCAGTATCATACAGACTTCTATATATAACTAATACAATATTCGTGTGTTGCGACGACACATAAATTATTTGAGAGGGACCTGCTATGGCTCGTACGGGTCAAGAGCTATAGTTGTTGCTAGGCACTGGTAAGGCGGCGAACGATTAAGCAATCGAGTGCATAAGCACAATTAAAAAAGGTGATACCATTGTGAAAGTTGCGATGTGGTAAATAAATAAAAATGTATTCATTCAATATTAGAATCCTAGCATCCACCTCGAGAGAATTTATAGACTTGTCCAGAGACATCGCCCATAAGGACCAAACAATTGACCAAGTCAAAAACTATGTACAACTTTACTTTCAAATAAATTCCAACGCACTATGTACAACTTTGCAGCGTGAATGAATTTCACCCATTTTAATAATTAGTGTAATCTATCTATAAACAAATACACGCGGGATTTTTCAGACAGATCAAACAACAATGAACACAAGCAACCCATGAGGGCGTGACTCGACGAAGCAGAGAAACTCACTACGTTTTAGCGACGGAAGAGAACGACGATCGTCACAAGCAGCGTGATGATCGTGGATGGGTGTCAGCTTTACTCCTTGAGGTGTTTATTTAAAAAGAGTTGTTCTACAATCTGAAAAAGAACAAAAACAAGTATTAAATACAAAAACATTTATTTAAAGATACTATTTATGTAAGAACCAAAACAACAAAGCATCTTTCCATACGACAATCCAATACTTGTCACATTATCAGATGGCAGCATATAGTGCTATAATGTTCAAACGAGAATACCTGAAGACAGCCAACCATCAGTATATTTGTCAGTCAAACTGTACTGATCATTGCAGACTTTGACCATGTGTCCGTCCAGAACCTTTTCCAAACCCTGGAAGCACAAAAATAACCCAATTTAGCAATCACGGGCATCCCATTGATATAAAAGTATTGTCACAAAAGCAATGGAATGACATAAGAACAATACAAAAGCAACAGAAAGGTTCTCATCTGATGATAATGTTGCTCCAAAAATATTTTCAGTACAGAATTTTTCTGATCCGATTACTTACCATTACACACCATGCTTATATAGTAGTAGGGATATATATTATATGGTCAAACCTGAAATGGTTTCAGCAGCAAAAATCCTAAAGCATGTTATGGTAAGAAAAATAAAAACAAAATAGTTCCTGAAGCAAGAACTGACAACCTACCTAATGTGCAACTTTCTGCCCTGGAGAACATACATTACATTCATATGGCCAGATTTGATAATATCGAAGAAGCCAAGTAATCAAGGTAAACCAAATAATAACACATTAATAAAGCATGAACATAATTACCCAGTATTTACTCCATACTGCTCTTGTAATTTTTCCTCTGTAAAACTTAGGAGATCACCAATTGTCTCAACCCCAAGATCATCCTGCAAGGAACTTCCAAGCTTACCACCAAGTTGTTTCCTGAACAATATGGTTATTCTCACTATTCAGTTTCACATGCAGAGTTCCAACTAAAGCACAATGTTCTGTGATCTAATAGTGACACAAAGTCTCAAAAACTTTTCCCAGGAAAGCAAGAACCATAAAGGACAGAGGCATCTTGTTAGACGTAGATCATTACATCTTTTTCACAGGTAGTGATGCTAGTAAGTCTTGAACTGATGAAGAAGGGACAACTGTTTGCTGAGCAGGCTTGTACATTCCACTGACAAGTTTAGCTAACATCTGCACAGTATAAGAACAATGAGTGGAAAACTAAGATAGCAAGAGAAAGGAATAAAGGAATGCAGAAAACAGAAAAACAGGAACCTTAGCTGATTTCCTGAGCACAACAAAACTAACACGATAATAACCATGGGCTACTGAACATTTTTGTCAACAGAAAGAAAAGCATCTACTCACTATTACGACTCATTATAAACCTTATTGTGAGCAATCCCAGCAGAGCATGTGAATTGGGTTTCCTCCAGAACTCTGACTCATAACTGTGCAACAATTATAGCTCCACATGCCAGTAACTTGTCTTGGTAATCAGCTTCTGATTGACAAAGCCATGCCCTCACATTCTTTTCCTTCTCGCTGGCATCCTGAATATATCATGGCCTATGACCATGCTACATCAAATAGCAGAGCAGTAACAAATCTAACTGTGAGAGCGTTCTTACAGCCGGAAGGCCCAAGATATTTGACTTTGCCGCCTCCATAAAAATCCCCTCTGGTGAATCTGGGGGAGCTTGTAAGAGCATTTCCTTTGCTGCATCAGTAAGGTCAAGATAAACTTCGTCGATGGATGCCCGCTCGCACTTCCCTTTGCTTGCAAGGATTGCAACAACCTAAAAGTTCAGGTGCAAAATATAGACTTATTGTTCTATAATAATATGCCATGTAAGTCCTGCGCAATTATAACTTGTAGTAAATTAGTCAGCGATGGTGAACCAACCTCAGCACCAGCACTTCTGTAAAGATTAAGGTTAGCCTTGCCACGCGCCACTGGGACCTGAACAAGATTAATACCAGGACAGGCCCTCTTGGCCTCATCTCCGCGCATGGACCTGAATAAGCACAACCATTTCGTCAGAAGTTACGACCTAAGCAAATTCCAATTAGACGGGACTGTTGACGAAGAAAGGAAGGGCACTCGCCTCTTCACACCAAATCCACGAGCCTCGTAGCTGACGGCAATCAAGCCGCCGCCTTTCCAGCCATTGTACTGCACCACGACGGTTGGCTGTCCCCTGAGCGCCGGGTTCCTCCGCTGCTCGACTGCAGTAAAGCAGATGATCAAACTGAAAAGCACCAAAAGGAGGGTAGTTAAAAGTAATAGTGATGTTTTTTGGCTAGGATATGGTCAAAAAAACAGCATGAATTTCAGGGTCAGCCACATCACTGTTGTCATATAGGGATGAGGTACATATGGAGTTCTTTTGTGTGGGCATGTGTTTAATAAAATATCATCTCTATGGTGGTGTTTTCTTTTGGAGCTCATTAAGATATGTCTTCTGCTCTTTGTGAGCCCATGAAAAAACAATTAAATATAGAGTAAAATTCAATGGAAATGCCTGACCAGTGTGAGAAATGTCAGCTCCTACTTTCTCTCTGGTATTCTCAAGGCATTTGTGTTAGAGGCTTCAGTTAGCAGTGGCTTCAGTTAGTAGGTAGTAGTGGCTAAGCAGTAGCAGTTTCAGTTAGTAGTGGAGCTATCATATAATTAAGCAAAGATGGAGAGGACAGCTGTTTTAGTGTTCTTGGATCCGTTCGCATAATTCAGATAATGGAAAGAACCTGTAAAAAAGAGGGCATGATCTAAGCAACCTTTGTCAAATTCAAATAATGGAAAGGAAAGGAGGGGTTATCTGTAATTGCACAATTCAATAACTGAGTGTGATGCATTCTAATTCAAAAAAGGAGGGATTATACACCAGATTGAAATGAGCTTGCTCAAATGAAGACCTGGCACCGTGAAGCTCCTGATTGAGCTAAAAGATAAAAAGGGTTATGAAGTCGTCACCTTCGGATTAAAGGATCTGGGCAGTTTTCTTCCCTTCTAATTCAAGGATTTGGGCTTGTTTCTTCCCTTCTGATTCAAGGACTTGGGCACATATTCTCCTTTCTACTTCAGCCTGCATCTCCATAGCCTGCCTAATCCCTGTTGGAGGAGTTATGTCCCCTGCATTGCCAAAATAAAAAATAAATAAAAACATTAGAAGCAAACCATATATTATAACTCAAATTATTAAACACGAAAAAGCAACACATTGATCTCATAGTGGATACACTTCATGCCCAATCTGTGGCTGCCATTGATGGCACTCCTTTTTATCTCTGCAGATGTGTGTTCACAACCTGAAAGAAAACATGTTATGTAGTGACACAAACATGCAAAGCATAGAGTTTGAGAGATTGAACCATCAACCAACATAATTCACACATCCAATTTAGTGCGTCCTATTGACAACGCATGGTGCTTTTTATAATGTCCCCATTTCCCTATTCTTTATGCCATTTGGGAGTTGATATTTGTTAATACATACAAAACCAATTACGACACTACCTATATGTGTGTGCCAAGTTTCCTAAATCATGCAAAACCAAGATAAATCAGCTACAACTACTATTGGTGCAACCTTTCAACTATGCTGTTACAGCTTTCTTGAAGCCATCTAATGTGGTAACCTTGATATACATAGACTCTTACAGTATGGCCAAATAAACATAAACTAAAGAGCTCAGATGCTAGGCAACTATAGAACACCGTCTAAACGACGCTATTATGTGCAAGCACGCTATGTGTGAAATAGATGGAGTAATTTTCTTTAGCTTCTACTAAACTCTGTCATGCTCTCAGATCACTTTTAGTTTTAGAGAAGAGAGTACAAACATGCCATATAGGGATTTTCTTTAGCAGTCGCCAATCAGTTATGTACGTACTTCATGAACACACCATTTTCTAGCAAATCCTTTATCTCACAAAACCCTCTATAAAAATTGATTTGAAGTTGGAAACGAAGTACCAAAGAGCAACTCGGTAAGATCATAAAACTTTTTCAAGCACTGAAAAATTGCTGCAGCCATGTCCCAGTCATCATCAGATGGAGAAATTTTCCTATCTGGGAATGTGAGGTAACGACAGAAGGGGTTTACCAAGTACGTTAGCTTCATTAGTTGTTAGACATCGATATGTCCATGTCTCGATGAAAATCCAACTAACAACGTATAACAAGTAGATGGTAATGTGAAAAACTGGAATTTGTAGAAAATCCAAATGCATTTCTGACCAAACAAAGCTCAAATAGACATTGATTCCTAAAAGGAAAATCAGAATTCTTCTAGTTCCAGACTATGGGGTAGGACTCTACCTAGCAAGAAGAGACAATGCAAGTGCAAAATTACCAGTATCCTGTACAATGCTGCTTAGTTTAGCCTATTACATAGAGGCATGCAAGTGCAAGATCAACAATGTCTGTATTAGTCTGTTTCTCAACAATGTCTGTATAAGTCAAGAAGTATTCAAGGCAAGGCAAACCTTCTTCTCTGAGAGTATCTTTGGTTGCTTGTAAATGTCTAGTGTATTTGGAAGGTCCATATAAATCCCTTTGAAGAGCATGCAAATATAGGATAGAAAGCTTGGTTAGAAACAATATTTATCCACGCTGAAAAATCAGTTATCTTCTAACTCAGTTCAACTTACCATTTCTTCTTGTAGCTAGGATAGCCAATTCATTGAAAATACATCCATGGACCAGGGGTGGATGGCGCACATCCGAGGATCAAAATAGGGATTGCAATTTCTAAAGTGGGGGGATCGTTTTACCTGTGCCCTACTGTTGTCGCTGGCTGCTTCTGCCCACCTGCACGGTACCCCCTGTTGGCTGTTGGCGTGCAGCACTCGGTGGCCAATGCTTCACGCCGGCAGCCTCCACCGAAACCCCAGCAGCAGCCCACGCCTCCAAGTCCCCAATCACCGATCCGACCTCCAGGGGATCGCCTGCTGCCCACCGACAGTAGATTTGGTCGCTGTGCTAGTCGATTCAGTCATCGGCCCGGTAGATTTGGCTGCTCCGGCCGTCGATCGCACGTCACGGCTGGGGGCGGCTTTGATGGGTGGCAGCGGCTGGCACGGTGTGGGCGAGCTGGGCGCGTATGGCGTCCGCGCATCGCCTGTCACGGCAAGCAAATGCAGGGGTCACGGGGAACTCGCGGCGGGGGCTGCAGGACGGGGAGCGCGTGGGGGTGAGCGCGACGTCCATGTGGCACATGTCGTGGCAGGGAGAGGCAGGTGTCGCGGAGAAAGCGTGGCGGGGGTGGGCGCGCGTGGATCCACAGATCGCATTTATGGTGGATAGGCGGATCCGCGGCATCCGGATCTACGGCATCCGGATCTGCGACGCAGGCAGTGCGCGTTGATGGCGGGGAGCAGAGGGGAGGAGGGTGGGGGATCCGTGGAGCGACGCGACTGTAGGTGTTGATGGCGGCGTGCAGAGGGGGAGGAGGGTGCGGTGCGTGCGCCATGGATGGAATGCTGGGGGAGGCACGGTTTCTGGGGGACAGGATTTCACCGCGGCGACGCCATGGATGGAAGGGGCACCTGGGGGAGGCACGTTTTACGGATGGAAGGCCATGGATGGAAGTGGGCGTGCGCGTTGATGGTAGGCGGGCGCAGCGCGTGGGGAAGACGAGCGCGGCGGGCGGGATGCAGAACGGCAGAACCGTAGGCAATGTGGACGCCTACAATAGACGCTTAAGAGATAGTAGAGATAAGTAGTAGAGATACTATACTTCTATCACAAGTAATCTTTAGGCAAAAAAATGCTACAAATTAATAAAAAAACTTTGCTCCATCACAGGTAATCTAGGGATCTTAGATAAGATGAGCAAAGGGGAACAAGTATGTTACTCTATGGTCAATGTTGACAAAAACATTCATTGTAATTAATTAAAAGAAGATGAAGATCTGATGTATGATTGATCACGGATCTATTGCACAATGGACCAGTTGTACCATGGACATTTAGAGTCTAAGGTGACAAGCCACAAACCTCTGATATATGACGGATCATAGATATGCCTCAAGAAATAATGGTCACATGTACCAGTATCATAGTTGTCCTCAAATATGAGATGCCTGAATCCAGCCTTTAGCGCTTGCTTTAACCTATTCATAGTATGTTTAAACAAAAGTATTAATAAAAAATAATTGTTTGATTTCTCGTCACTTTCATGCTTAGGATTGGTGACAAAAAGAGCGTAATCAAACACAAAAAACCATGATACATTGAATCAGAATTATAGTTTAGCACGATCAAGATAAAAACAAACAGAAAAGGTCTATGGATAGATTTTACCTTTTCAACTCACTTTGGTGGTCATCAAAGAAAATGAGCACCTTTTCAGAATTAGAAATGCCATGATTTCTCAATAGTCTTCCCCAATCAATGCTTCCAAAATCAACAAAATCCTACCCATCGAGGTAAGTGCAGTTTCTATCAAATATGCAGGTCCCTTCTTAAGATATTTCTCAGGGTGCATAGGAGAGTGATATAATCCTAGTAATTGGCATGGCCTTCCGCAGAACCCAAGTAGAGTGCCCCTTGAAAGCACCACCACTCTCAATCATCAAATCTGGTTTAAGCTAGCGAGCCATAAACCAAAGCCCAAAATTGGGGAAGACTATTGAGAGTGGGGTCACGTCAGGAATCAGGTTGGTAATACGTTGAGTAGGTGGCGAGTGGGAGAGTTTTGAAGCATCGACGGTGGAAACATGGCAAGGGTTGGGCGGTGTACGGTGTACCTCCATGGTGTGTTTCAAGCAACTGTACTTCCGAAGCTCCCTGACGACGTGATTGAGCTGATAGTTCTGCACTGTGCGGCCCTCCTCCGCCCATCGCCGCAGCACCACCACCATGCTACGCTTCGGGTAGATGAGCTTCAGCAGGCGCTGCCCTGGTGTGTCCCCACTCCCCGTAGTGCCGCCCGCGTGACCGCCTCAGGCGGAGGAACTTGGCGATGCGGGTGTAACCGGTGGTGTGTGGAGGGCTTGTCGAGGACGGCGTGGGCAGAGATGACGTGGGCGGTGAGGGTATGGCCGTGCATCTAGGGGTGCGGTTGGTCCACGGTGGTGAAGCGCCGTCATTGGGGCTCGTGCCAGGGGCGGGCCGCAGCGGACGGTGCCAGGGGCGAGGCGTTGACCGAGGTGCAGCATGCCACGGTGGTGGCGACCCCCGCCACGAGCTCCCCTTCCAAGTGCGACGCCGAGTCCTCGCCCTTGGTAGCGTCCCCCGCATTGTTGGATGGGCGGCGACATTTGCTTCGGATGGGCGGCGACAGTGGTAAGAAACCCTAGACGGCGCTCGCAATGACCTCATGCCACCGGCGAGTGAGGAGCTCACAGATCCAGGACGCGGCGAGCAGTAATGGCGGCGAGGAGGGGGCGACAGTGGTAGAGGAGAGGAGGTGCGCGACTGCCTGCGGGATGAGGAGTAATGGCGCTGGTCAGCCGTGGGGATGAGAGCTCGCCGGCCGGGAAACGGAGGCTCGCCGGCCGGGATGAGAGCGGCCGCGCGAGAGCCGCCGCGCCAGAGCCGCGCGACCGACGGAGAGCCTGCGTGCGGGCGTCTCTAGGTTTTTTGCTAAATGGGCCGTATACACTTGAATTGATAGATGGGCCTCAAATAGGCCAGCCAAATAAATTCCATCTTCTCTACCGCGGCGCAAATAAATGGTACCATATCGGCCAGCAAAAGAGAGCGGTAGCAACTTATAAACGTGCCTGCTATGGAGAAAGCAATCAACTCTTGTAATCAGTTAGTGGTATTGTGAACATGTGTCAAATTTTTGCGCGCACGGATGGACGATCCAGATTGAACAACAGCGATGCGGATGGACGATCCAGATTGAACAACAGCGATGGACGCTCCAGATTGAACGAAGGCAGAACGGCAGGCTACCCTTAGAGCCTTAATAAGTAGTAGAGATATTGTGTTGCCAGAAGTCATCTACTTTCTGTATGATTTGCATGGAATGATGGAATTGAACAGTCTATCACCATGTAGCTTGCAGTCTGCAGATAATATAGAAGTTTTTGAGCCAATGGATGCCTTCGTGGCACTACTTTCCCCTGGGGATCTGACAAGCTCAATTTAGAAAGACATTTGCTATTTTATGTGAACAATTTGCTATCTTTATTATTGTAAACTACATACATTAGGAACATCGTGTTACTAGGCTACTCAATGTTTGAATCAAGCTTTGGTGTTTCAGTGGCTTGTAGTTTCCTATCCTTTTTTTCCAATGGAAGTGTGTAGCTGAAAGTAGCTAACCAACCGCTTCTTGTTTCAGGTATGCCATCACAAAAGCCTTTTGCATTGCCTTTGTCATGACCTTCTTCTCTGTATTCGACGTTCCTGTCTTTTGGCCAATACTTCTCTGTTATTGGATTGTGCTTTTTGTCCTGACAATGAAGCGACAAATTGTGCATATGATCAAGTACAAGTATGTCCCATTCAGCATAGGAAAGCAGGTGAGACCTCTATGTTTCTGAGCCGTTGTGTTTCCTTTCACTGCTTGAAAGTTACACAGATCATGCTTTGTAGCAGAGTTTCTCGAAGTTAATACCAAATAGTTTATGTTCTGTTGGCTGTGGTTTTCTACTTCCGATTGTCGGATTGTGTCTAGGTTTAGTCACTAGTAAATGGTTCAATGTCCTATTGCTGCTTGGTATTATGATTCCTAGGAAGCAATTAGAATTCAGAACTGAGTTATAGGAGCCTTTGCATTTCATCCTTAGTTTGTTTTCTGAGATTGAAATATAGGAGCTTGTTTTCCGAGTTATTCATTTATGATCTGCTTGGTACTATATAGTCCATTGACCGCCACCATGTAACGGCAGATCTTTTCTGTTTTGAGGCTAATGGTTTTACATCATAAGCATATCCATTGCCAATGCATGCTCCCTACAATCTTCTGAAATTTGAAAGTGTTGAACTGCATCTGCGATTCGGTCATCATATGTCGATTCGTAAACTCCATTTGCAATTCCAATGCAGAGGTATGGCGGAAAGAAAGGCCCTGCAGCCAGTGCATCTAAGGAGTAAAGACGGAGGGAGGGTGTGGGACCTCGAGAGCAGTACCTGTGCTATCTGTGAGGCATCCTGCTGGCATGGTGGTATTTTGAGTACCAGGGCTACTGATAGTGAACGCACACCATATTCGCTAGTGGAGAGTGGAGATTGCAGAGAAGCTGACCAGACTTTTGCATTGGTTGATGATTTCTGTTTTACGTGTCGGTAGTTTATGTACAATGGCATGGAGCATAGCTAGTAGATCAAATTTCCGGATCCTCTGTTGTACTGTGCCTTTGTGGACAAGTTGTGGACCTGTTGGATCCTTGCAAACGCATTGTGATCCAAGACCGAGAGGACAAAATCAAACTGTCCAGCGATTGTTACTTGGACCTTCCAACATTGTGATCCAAGACCTGGGGCCACATGGCGGTGAAACATAGCTGCTTTTTTTTTTCTCTAATGATCTTTCCAGCATTGTTACTTGGACCTTCCAACATTGACTGCATACCAGTACCAGCGATTTGTAGCTGCTACTGCTTTTCTCATGGTTACCGGCGGACGTTTCAGCCATTGTTTATTTGCATCTAGCAGGCAGTTGTAGGAGAGTTATTGGCTATTATAGTACTCGTTTGAAGTGGCTTCTTCGTAATAATATTAACAACTAAGGCTAACTGTAACTTGTTGCCGTCACGATCTGTGGTTTGTCGCCAATCTCTATCAGATGGCTCTATCAGGGCGTGTTTGAAAACCAAGTATTTCAAAACCATAGTTTTAAAATACTACGGTTTTAAGATATTATAATAAAACTATAATTTTTTTACACACTCTTAACAATGCGTGTTTGAAGATAAATTATTTTAAACCATAGTATTTAGTAGACATTAGTATTTAGTAGACATGTGTAAGACTAGTCGTAGACAAAAACTGAGTTTGAAAACAGTTTTTTTACAAAGTAGTCAAACACCTCTTGATAAAAAAAGATTATGATATTTTTACTATGATTTTATCTCAAAACTCTAAAAATACTATGCTTCTAAATACCTATGGTTGGGGTGGCATGTATTTAAGTGCACCATGTATTTATATTGAAAAGTGATAATGATTTATGTTTAAACCGAACGAGTGGACGCACTAAGAACCGTTTGAAATACATGGTTTTTTTACAGAAAATCGTATTCGTACGTGGTGTTTATCATGACTGTAGATCACAACTCTAAGGATAAGCTTGTCAGATCCAACCAAACATCATAACTCTGGACGTGGGTCCTCTAAATTTGTGCAGTTGTGTCACTACATGTGGGACTCAGTCCTGCTCAGTCCCACGTGTCAGTGACTCATCCACAAATTCAGAGGATCCCAATGTTAAGACGAAGGCGAACACGCTACCCTTTGCTTGATGCCTTCGTCGCCTCGCTACACCGACAAAGACCACATCCATAGAGCACGCCTGAGCAAGCCGAAGGCATCGATTGGATGAAGACCGGTGTGGTCCCCCTTCGTCCTCTCCGTTGCAAGACGAAGGCTCTGTCGAAGTCTACTAGTCCCACGTCCTCACCGCGTCGGGAGGCCCAGGTGTGATTTGGCCCACTGTAACGGGCCCCGCGCCGATAAGCATATTACGTCGCCTCGCTACACCGACGAAGACCACATCCACAGAGCATGCCTGAGCAAGCCGAAGGCGTCGATTGGATGAAGACCGACGCGGTCCCCCTTCGTCCTCTCCGTTGCAAGACGAAGGCTCTATCGAAGTCTACTAGTCCCACGTCCTCACCGTGTCGGGAGGCCCAGGTGGGATTCGGCCCATTGTAACGGGCCCCGCGCCGATAAGCATATTACGGGCCGCGTCTGTAATAACCTTTTTTGTAATAACAGTCTGTAACCTCCTCTCGTGAGAATATTCTAAGGATGGACCGGGTACTTGAGGACATAAACGTCTTTGACAAGGGACAGGTGGTCACTCGAGTGCCTATAAATACCCCCGTACAGTGCCCTTGAGAGGCCAGATCGATAGAGCTATTGCCACCCCACGTTAAGCTTTGCAAACACTCTTTCCACTTTCACGTTGGATCAACTTGCCTAGGAGAGAGAGTTCCAACATTTGGCGCCCACCGTTCATGCTACGAAAAACAACCCACGATGGCCACCAAGCAAGCAGTTCAAAGGCAGCCTCATCCATCGACGAAGCAGCGAAGGCAGCGCTGCTGGCTGAGAAAAAGGCAAGGCCCTCGCAGACAACACCCCCAAGAGGCCTTCAAAGATGAAGCTGTCAGCAAAAGACAGCGCCAAGAGCACCCCACCCCCGAGGGCACCCTACGCACCTGCAGCTCCGGAGGCGTACCGCAAGTACCACCTCCAGGCTTCGCTCCACCAGAGGGCAAAGACGCAATAGAGGACGACAAAGTCATCGGCATCTCAGCCGAAGACCAGCTATAACTGTGGGCCTTGCGCATCAAGAACCACAACCTCCAAAAGTAGAAAGACATCCTCAAGGCCAAGCGCCAAAGTGTCACCTCACAGGCCAAGGTGCGCCAGATGATTCGGGACGAGGAGCAGAGCGCTCGAGAGCTCGAGCAAGAAATCGCGCTCATGCAGAGCGAAGGCCAGCACAATTTGCAACATGGACTGCCCCTCCAGCAGCGCGTCCCAGCCAGAGATCTATTCATACCACAGCGCAGGCCCTTCATTCCGCATGTCACAGCTTTCCAAGGGATCAACTACCTCGATGAGCGAAGCCCCCTGGCTCCACAACTCCAAGCATCACCTTGGCCTGCCAACTTCAGGGCAGGCACCTACCCCAAATACAACAGGAGCACTGACCCAACACAATACATCATGAGCTACCAAGTTGCTGTCGCATCGTACTGTTAACTGTGCGAGCTTCGGAGTCCTCCCTGAAATCTCGCTGCTGATGGGTCTATTGGCTCCCTTCTGGCTGCTGGCCTCGTGAATACATAGGCTGTAGTGGTGGAGGAGGTGGAAGCTGTGGCCAAGATGCCTGTGGCTGACTAGCCGAAGCGACAGATGCTACATGATAGTTACCCACATACTCTGGTATGTAGGGTGAGTGATACGAAGCAGTATGCATGACCTGTTCTGCTGAGCTGCAGCTTCTGCTATTTCCTTTTGTTTCTGAATGGTGACATGGCACATCCTTGTAGTATGGACCTTGTCCTCACCATAGAATAAGCAATAAATCTTTCTAGGCTGGTCCCCAAACCTTCCTCCGAAGCCCCTGGCGCCTCTGCCTCTTGGAGCTGGCAGTCGGAAGGAGCTTTGTTGCTGACCTAAAGCGTGCGAGGAATACTGTGGTATTTGTTGTTGACTTCCTCTGTCGTCACTCTGGGTGGAGTGAATTGACCTGACATGTCTTGGGTGGATTCTTCCTCCGAAGCCCCTGGTCATCTCAGAGAATCTGTAGGCTTCCTCTCTTCTTTGGCGAAAGTCATTGTCAGCCCGAATGTATTCATCCATCTTTTGAAGGAGCTTCTCCAGAGTCTGTGGAGGCTTTCTAGCAAAATACTGAGCAGCAGGTCCTGGACGAAGCCCCTTAATCATGGCCTCAATGACGATTTCATTGGGCACAGTTGGCGCTTGTGCCCTTAAGCGCAAGAACCTTCGAACATATGCCTGGAGGTATTCTTCATGATCTTGCGTGCACTGGAACAAAGCTTGAGCAGTAACCGGCTTCGTCTGAAACCCTTAGAAACTGGTGATCAGCATGTCCTTCAGCTTCTGCCATGATATGATTGTTCCTGGCCGAAGAGAGGAGTACCAGGTTTGCGCAACATTCTTGACTGCCATGATGAAAGATTTCGCCATGACTGCGGTATTACCCCCATATGAAGATATGGTTGCTTCGTAGCTCATCATAAACTGCTTCGGATCTGAGTGCCCATCATACATGGGGAGCTGGGGTGGTTTTGTATGATGGAGGCCATGGGGTAGCCTGCAGTTCTGCTGACAGAGGAGAAGCATTATCAAAAGCAAAATTTCCATGATGGAAATCATCATACCATCCATCCTCGTTGAAGAAGCCTTCTTGATGAAGCTCCCTATGTTGGGGCCTTCGTTCTTGTTCGTCCTGAGCAAGATGGCGTACTTCTTCAGTGGCTTCGTCAATCTGCCTTTGAAGATCAGCTAGTCGGGCCATCTTCTCCTTCTTTCTTTGTACTTGCTGATGAAGTATCTTCATGTTTCTGATTTCTTGGTCCAACTCTTCCTCCTGAAGTGTTGGGCTAGTGGCCTTCCTCTTCTAGCTTCGGGCCATTCGAAGAGAAAGGTTCTCCTGATTTGGGTCCAGCGGCTGTAACGCAGCAGCCCCTGTCGCTGGAGCTTTCTTCGGCGGCATGACGAGGGTCAGTGCTTGCCGAAGGTGGTCGAAAAAAGAACTCAAAAGAACACAAATATCACTCTCTCACTAGTCACTATTTGATTGGAATGATCTTTTGACTTGGGAGAGGATTTGATCTCTTTGTTTGTGTCTTGGAGTGAAGTGTAGAGCTCTTGTATTGAATGCAATGGC
Source organism: Zea luxurians (assembly GCA_029449295.1). NCBI lineage: Eukaryota > Viridiplantae > Streptophyta > Magnoliopsida > Poales > Poaceae > Zea > Zea luxurians. The sequence goes on along the minus strand of JAOPSE010000005.1, from coordinate 44,133,119 downwards.
TGAAAACTTGGATGCATTGAATGAGTGGCGGTTGGGGGTATTTATAGCCCCAACCACCAAAGTGGCCGTTGGGGATGGCTGCTGTCGTATGGCGCACCAGACAGTCCGGTGCGCCACCGGACACTGTCTGGTGCGCCAGCCACGTCACCCAACTGTTAGAGTTCGACCGTTGGAGCTCTGACATGTGGGGCCACCGGACAGTCACTGTTCACTGTCCGGTGCGCCTTCTGATGCCTGCTCTGACTTCTGCGTGCGTAGGCGCGCACTGTAGCGTTTCACTGTTCCTTTGCAGACGACCGTTGGCGCTAAGTAGCCGTTGCTCCGCTGGCACACCGGACAGTCCGGTGCCACACTGGACAGTCTGGTGAATTATAGCGGAGCGGCTCCCCGAAAACCCAAAGCTGGCAAGTTCAGAGTGGATTCACCCTGGCACACCGGACAGTCCGGTGCGCCAGACCAGGGCAGCCTTCGGTTGTCTTTTGCTCTTTTTATTTGAACCCTTTCTTGGACTTTGTATTGGTTTGTTGTGAACCTTTGGCACCTGTAGATCTCATAATCTAGAGCAAACTAGTTAGTCCAATAATTTGTGTTGGGCAATTCAACCACCAAAAGTCATATAGGAAAAGATTTGACCCTATTTCCCTTTCAATCTCCCCCTTTTTGGTGATTGATGCCAACACAAACCAAAGCAAATATAAAAGTGTAGAATTGAACTAGTTTGCATATGGTAAGTGCAAAGGTTGCTTGGAATGAAACCAATATAATTATTTCTACTAGATATGCATGGATGGTTTTCTTCTTTAAAAATTTTGGACCACATTTGCACCACGAGTTTTGTTTTTGCAAATTCTTTTGTAAATTCTTTTCAAAATTCTTTTGCAAATAGTCAAAGGTATATGAATAAGATTGAAAGAAGCATTTTCAAGATTTGAAATTTTCTCTCCCTATTTAAATGCTTTTCCTTTGACTTAAACAAAACTCCCCCTTAATGAAATTCTCCTCTTAGTGTTCAAGAGGGTTTTACAAATTTTTAAGATACTTTCTCCCCTTTTGAAAACACATAAAGATATCAATTTGAAAACTTCATTATAAAACTTGGTGGTGGTGCGGTCCTTTTGCTTTGGGCTAATACTTTCTCCCCCTTTGGCATGAATCGCCAAAAACGGATACTTGAGTGAAATATAAGCCCTTTTACTTTCTCCCTAATGGCAAACAAATAAATATGAGTGAAGATTATACCAAAGTGGAGAACGATGCGGAATACCGGCAAGGAGTAGATAATACCGATGGAGTTGAGTGGAAGCGTCATCTTTGCCGAATACTCCATTTTCCTTTCAATTCTATGACTAAGTATAATAATACACTTGAAAACACATTAGTCATAGACATAAAAGAGATATGATCAAAGGTATATATAAATGAGCTATGTGTGCAAAGTATCAATCAAAATTCCTAGAATCAAGAATATTTAGCTCATTCCTAAGTTTGGTAAAGGTTTTCTCATCTAAAGGCTTGGTAAAGATATCAGCCAATTGATCTTTGGTGTTTATATAGGCTATCTCGATATCCCCCTTTTGTTGGTGATCTCTCAAAAAGTGATACCAAATGGCTATGTGCTTAGTGCGGTTGTGTTCAACGGGATTATCCGCCATGCGGATTGCACTCTCATTATCACATAGGAGAGGGACTTTGCTAAATTTGTAGCCATAGTCCCTAAGGGTTTGTCTCATCCAAAGTAATTGCGCGCAACAATGGCCTACGACAATGTACTCGGCTTCGATGGTAGAAAGTGCTACTGAGTTTTGTTTCTTTGAAGCCCAAAACACCAGGGATCTTCCCAGAAACTGACAAGTTCCTGATGTGCTCTTCCTATCAATTTTACACCCTGCCCAATCAGCATCGGAATATCCTAATAAATCAAAAGAGGATCCCTTGGGGGTACCAAAGACCAAACTTAGGTGTATGAACTAGATATCTCAAGATTCTTTTCGCGGCCCTAAGGTGAACTTCCTTAGGATCGGCTTGGAACCTTGCACACATGCATACGGAAAGCATAATGTTCGGTCGAGATGCACATAAATAGAGTAAAGATCCTATCATCGACCGGTATACCTTTTGATCTACGGATTTACCTCCCGTGTCGAGGTCGAGATGCCCATTGGTTCCCATGGGTGTTTTGATGGGCTTGACATCCTTCATTCCAAACTTGGTGAGTATGTCTTGAATGTACTTCGTTTGGCTGATGAAGGTGCCCTCTTAGAGTTGCTTCACTTGAAATCCTAGAAAATACTTCAACTCCCCCATCATAGACATCTCGAATTTTTGAATCATGATCCTACTAAACTCTTCACAAATAGATTTGTTAGTAGACCCAAATATGATATCATCAACATAAATTTGGCATACAAACAAATCATTTTCAATTGTTTTAGTAAAGAGAGTAGGATCGGCCTTGCCGACTTTGAAGCCATTAGTGATAAGGAAATCTCTTAGGAATTCATACCATGCTCTTGGGGCTTGCTTGAGCCCATAAAGCACCTTAGAGAGTTTATATACATGGTTAGGATACTCACTATCTTCAAAGCCTGGAGGTTGCTCAACATAGACCTCTTCCTTGATTGGTCCATTGAGGAAGGCACTCTTCACGTCCATTTGGTAAAGCTTAAAGCCATGGTAAGTAGCATAGGCAAGTAATATGCGAATTGACTCAAGCCTAGCTATGGGTGCATAGGTTTCACCAAAATCCAAACCTTCGACTTGTGAATACCCCTTGGCCACAAGTCGGGCCTTGTTCCTTGTCACCACACCATGCTCATCTTGCCTGTTGCAGAAGACCCACTTGGTTCCTACAACATTTTGGTTAGGACGTGGAACTAAATGTCATACCTCATTCCTCATGAAGTTGTTGAGCTCCTCTTGCATTGCCAGCACCCAGTCCGAATCTTTTAGTGTGTCCTCTACCCTGTGTGGCTCAATAGAGGAAACAAAAGAGTAATGTTCACAAAAATGAGCAATACGAGATCGAGTGGTTACCCCCTTATGAATATCGCTGAGGATGGTGTTCATGGGGTGATCTCGTTGGATTGCTTGGTGGACTCTTGGGTGTGGCGGCCTTGGATCTTGCTCATCCTCCTTGTCTTGATCATTGACATCTCCCCTTGATCAATGTCCTCTTCTTGAGGTGGCTCATCTTCTTGATCTTCATTTTCATCATCTTGAGCTTGATCCTCATCTTGGGTTGGTGGAGATGCTTGCATGGAGGAAGATGGTTGATCTTGTGCTTGTGGAGGCTCTTCGGATTCCTTAGGACACACATCCCCAATGGACATGTTCCATAGCGCGACACATGGAGCCTCCTCATCATCTAGCTCATCAAGATCAACTTGCTCTACTTGAGAGCCGTTAGTCTCATCAAACACAATGTCACAAGAGACTTCAACTAGTCTAGTGGACTTGGTAAAGACTCTATATGCCCTTGTGTTTGAGTCATAACCAAGTAAAAAGCCTTCTACAGCCTTAGGAGCAAATTTAGGTTTTCTACCTCTTTTAACAAGAATAAAACATTTGCTACCAAAGACTCTAAAATATGAAACATTGGGCTTTTTACCAGTGAGGAGTACATAAGATGTCTTCTTCAGGATTCGGTGAAGATATAACTGGTTGATGGCGTAGCAAGCGGTGTTGACCGCCTCGGCCCAAAACCGATCCGAAGTCTTGTATTCATCAAGCATGGTCCTTGCCATGTCCGATAGAGTTCTATTCTTCCTCTCCACTACACCATTTTGTTGTGGCATGTAGGGAGAAGAGAACTCATGCTTGATGCCCTCCTCCTCAAGAAAGCCTTCTATTTGTGAGTTCTTGAACTCCGTTCCATTGTTGCTTCTAATCTTTTTGATCCTTAAGTCGGACTCATTTTGAGCCCGTCTCCAGAATCCTTTCAAGGTCTCTTGGGTTTGAGATTTTTCCTGCAAAAAGAATACTCAAGTGAAGCGAGAGTAATCATCCATAATATCTAGACAGTACTTACTCCTGTCGATGCTTATGTAAGCTATCAGGCCGAATAGATCCATGTGGAGTAGCTCCAGTGGCCTGTTAGTCATCATGATGTTCTTGTGTGGATGATGAACACCAACTTGCTTCCCTGCTTGACATGCGCTACAAATCCTGTCTTTCTCAAAATGAACATTGGTTAGTCCCAAAATGTGCTCTTCCTTTAGAAGCTTGTGAAGATTCTTCATCCCAACGTGGGCTAGTCAGCGATACCAGAGCCAACCCATGTTAGTATTAGCAATTAAGCAAGTATCAAGTTCAGCTCTATTGAAATCAACTAAGTATAGCTGACCCTCTAATACTCCCTTAAAAGCCACTGAATCGTCACTTCTTCTAAAGACAGTAACACCTATATCCGTAAAAAGACAGTTGTAACCCATTTTGCATAATTGAGAAACAGAAAGCAAGTTATAGTCTAAAGAATCTACAGGAAAAACATTGGAAATAGAATGGTCAGGTGATATAGCAATTTTACCCAATCCTTTGACCAAACCTTGATTTCCATCCCCGAATGTGATAGCTCTTTGGGGATCTTGGTTTTTCTCATAGGAGGATAACATCTTTTTCTCCCCAGTCATGTGGTTTGTGCACCCGCTGTCAATGATCCAACTTGAGCCCCCGGATGCATAAACCTACAAAACAAATTTAGGCCTTGTTCTTAGGTACACAAACGGTCTTGGGTCCTTTGACATTAGAAACAAGCACCTTGGGTACCCAAACACAAGTCTTGGAGCCCTTGTGTTTGCCCCCAACATATTTGGCAACTACTTTGCCTGATTTGTTAGTGAGCACATACGAAGCATCAAAGGTCTTAAATGAAATATTATGATCATTTGATGCAATAGGAAATTTCTTCTTAGGCATTTTAACATGGGTAGAACGCCTAGAGCTAGAAGCCTCATTCTTATAAATAAAAGCATGGTGAGAGACAGAATGAGTCTTCTTTGCATGAATTCTCCCAATCTTATCCTCAGGATAACCAGCAGGATATAGAATATAGCCCTCGTTATCCTGAGGCATGGGAGCCTTGCCCTTAACAAAATTAGACAATCTTTTAGGAGGGGCATTAAGCTTGACATTGTCTCCCTGTTGGAAGCCAATGCCATCCGTAATGCTAGGGCGTCTCCCACTATAAAGCATGCTACGAGCAAATTTAAATTTTTCATTCTCTAATTCATGCTCGGCAATTTTAGCATCTAGTTTAGCTATATGATCATTTTGTTGTTTAACCATAGCAAGGTGATCATGAATAGCATCAATATTAATATCTCTACATCTAGTACAAATAGAAACATGATCAACCGTAGATGTGGAGGGTTTGCAATCATTTAATTCAACAATCCTAGCATGTAAAATAGCATTCTCATCTCTAAGATTGGTAATAACATCATTGCAAACATTTAAATCTTTAGCCTTAGCAGCAAGGGATTCATTCAACATGTCGATCTTAGCAATTAAACTAGCATTATCATTTCTAAGATTAACAATAGAATCATCACAAACATTGGATTTTTCAACCTTAGCAATTAATTTGGTATTTTCTTTTCTAAGGCTAGAAATAGTGTCATGGCAAGTGCTTAGCTCACTAGTTAACTTTTCATATTTTTCTACCTCTAGAGCACAAGCATTTTTAACCTTAACATGCTTTTTGTTTTCCTTAATAAGGAAGTCCTCTTGGCTATCCAAGAGTTTATCCTTCTCATGAATAGCACTAATCAATTCATTCAATTTCTCTTTTTGTTGCATGTTAAGATTGGCAAAAAGGGTAAGCAGGTTATCCTCATCATCACTAGAATTATTCTCATCACTAGAAGTTGCATACTTAGTGGAGGATCTTGATTTTACCTTCTTCTTCTTGCCGTCCTTCGCCATGAGGCACTTGTGGCCGACGTTGGGGAAGAGAAGACCCTTGTTGACGGTGATGTTTGTGGCATCCTCGTCGGAGGAGGAGTCGGTGGAGCTCTCGTCGGAGTCCCACTCCCGGTAAACATGGGCATCGCCGCCCTTCTTCTTGTAATATCTCTTCTTCTCCTTCTTCTTCCCCCTCTTGTCGTTATCCCTGTCACTATCACTAGACAAAGGACATTTAGCGATAAAATGACCGAGCTTACCACATTTGTAGCAAACCTTCTTGGAGCGGGGCTTGTAGTCTTTCCCCCTCCTTTGCTTGAGGATTTGGCGAAAGCTCTTGATGATGAGCTCCATTTCCTCGTTGTCGAGCTTGGAGGCGTCGATGGGGACCCTACTTGGTGTAGAGTCTTTCTTTTATTCTTCCGTCGCCTTGAATGCGATGGGTTGCACATCGGGTGTGGAGGAGGCGCCTTGCTCGATGATTTTCTTGGAGCCTTTGATCATCAATTCAAAGCTCACAAATTTTCCTATCACTTCCTCGGGAGACATTAGTTTGTATCTAGGATCACCACGAATTAATTGTACTTGAGTAGGATTAAGAAAAACTAGTGATCTTAGAATAATCTTGACCATTTCATGGTCATCCCACTTGGTGCTCCTGAGGTTGCGCACTTGGTTCACCAAGGTTTTTAGCCGGTTGTACATGGCTTGCGGGTCTTCTCCTTGGTTGAGCATGAAACGACCGAGCTCCCCCTCGATCATTTCCCTCTTGGTGATCTTGGTCACCTCGTCTCCTTCGTGCGCGGTCTTGAGCACGTCCCAAATCTCTTTGGCGCTCTTCAACCCTTACACCTTGTTATACTCCTCTCGACTTAGAGAGACGAGGAGTATAGTGCTGGCTTGGGAGTTGAAGTGCCGGATTTGGGCAACCTCGTCCGAATCATAGTCTTCATCCCCTACGGATGGTACCTGCACTCCAAACTCAACAACGTCCCAAATACTAGTGTGGAGTAAGGTTAGGTGATGCCTCATTTTATCACTCCACATGTTATAATCTTCACCGTCAAAAACCGGTGGTTTGCCTAATGGAACGGAAAGTAATGGAGTATGTTTAGAAATGCGAGGGTAGCGTAGGGGGATCTTACTAAACTTCTTACGCTCATGGCGCTTAGAAGTTACGGACGACGTGTCGGAGCTGGAGGTAGAGGGCGACGAAGAATCGGTCTCGTAGTAGACCACCTTCTTCATTTTCTTCTTCTTGTCGCCACTTCGGTGCGACTTGTGAGGAGGTGATTCCTCGTTCTTCTTGTTATGGGACTCTCCCGATGGAGCCTTCCCGTGGCTTGTGGCGGGCTTCTCGCCGGTCACCATCTCCTTCTTGGCGTGCTCTCCCGACATCACTTCGAGCGGTTAGGCTCTAATGAAGTACCAGGCTCTGATACCAATTGAAAGTCGCCTAGAGGGGGGGTGAATAGGCGGAATCTGAAAATTATAAACTTAAGCACAACTACAAGCCAGGGTTAGCGTTAGTAATATAATCGAGTCCGAAAGAGAGGGTGAAAACAAATCACAAGCAAATAAGAACAGATGACACGGTGATTTGTTTTACCAAGGTTCAGTTCTTGCAAACCTACTCCCCGTTGAGGTGGTCACAAAGACCGGGTCTTTTTCAACCCTTTCCCTCTCTCAAACGGTCACCTAGACCAAGTGAGCTTTCTCCTTATCTCACGGGTCACTTAGACCCCGCAAGGACCACCACAAACTTGGTGTCTCTTGCCTTGGTTACAAAACACTTGAGAACAAGAAATGAGGAAGGAAGAAAGCGATCCAAGCGCAAGAACTCAAAAGAACACAAATATCACTCTCTCACTAGTCACTATTTGATTGGAATGATCTTTGGACTTGGGAGAGGATTTGATCTCTTTGTTTGTGTCTTGGAGTGAAGTCTAGAGCTCTTGTATTGAATGCAATGGCTGAAAACTTGGATGCATTGAATGAGTGGTGGTTGGGGGTATTTATAGCCCCAACCACCAAAGTGGCCGTTGGGGATGGCTGCTGTCGTATGGCGCACCGGACAGTCCGGTGCGCCACTGGACACTGTCCGGTGCGCCAGCCACGTCACCCAACTGTTAGGGTTCGACCGTTGGAGCTCTGACATGTGGGGCCACCAGACAGTCTGGTGGTGCATCGAACAGTCACTGTTCACTGTCCGGTGCGCCTTCTGATGCCTGCTCTGACTTCTGCGTGCGCAGGCGCACACTGTAGCGTTTCACTGTTCCTTTGCAGACGATCGTTGCGCTAAGTAGTCGTTGCTCCGCTGGCACACCGGACAGTCCGGTGCCACACTGGACAGTCCGGTGAATTATAGCGGAGCGGCTCCTCAAAAACCCGAAGCTGGCAAGTTCAGAGTGGATTCACCCTGGTGCACCGGACATTGTCCGGTGGCACACCAAACAGTCCGGTGCGCCAGACCAGGGCAACCTTCGGTTGTCTTTTGCTCTTTTTATTTGAACCCTTTCTTGGACTTTGTATTGGTTTGTTGTGAACCTTTGGCACCTGTAGATCTCATAATCTAGAGCAAACTAGTTAGTCCAATAATTTGTGTTGGGCAATTCAACCACCAAAATTCATATAGGAAAAGGTTTGACCCTATTTCCCTTTCACCATGATGCCGCAAGAGATAAAGCATGGGTCGCCCAGAACAAACACATCAGCATTCCTCGATGTCGACAAACCAACTTCCAAATATCTCATCGACGGAGACTACGTCCTCGCCCTGCAGGCCCTCGACAGATATCAGGCTCAAACCAAGGCCTAGCGCGACAACGCAGTCGTCCCAAGAGAATTCAACAAAGGAGACCTCATACTCGTTCGGACCACCCGTACAGAATCACGGGGCAAGCTGGAGCCGAAATGGGAAGGTCCATTCATTATCAAGTCAAAGGCATCCCCCAGCGCGTACAGGCTGGCAACATCATTCAACGAAGACTTAGAGCATTCCTGGAACATCGATGATCTCCAGAAATTTTTTGTTTATGTCTCAGGGCCTACGCGCCCATGTAATTCTGCAAACAATGTTGCTCAGGCCCATGCTCTTTTCCTCCCGGGGGGTGAGGTTTTTAACGAGGCGGAGTCATATAATATACCAGTGAAAAGCCCCCGCAAAAATATCAAAGTATCACCATGTCGAAAAAGACCGCTTCGACGGTCTTCGGCATTCGACCATTTCGAAGTCACCGCGACAGGTAGCATAGACTACCCTCGCGTGCGACAAACTCCACGCAAAAGTCACCTAAGGGTGCAGCCAGACAAGCACAAGTATGCGATACGAAGTCTTTTACTAAAAGACACTCCGTGCAAAAGTCGCCTAAGGGTGCAGCCAGACAAGCACAACAAGTGCACGATACGAAGTCTTTTACTAAAAGACACTCCGTGCAAAAGTCACCCTTACTAAAAGACACTCCGTGCAAAAGTCGCCTAAGGACGCAGCCGGACAAGCACAACAAGTGCGCAATACAAAGTCTTCTACTAAAAGACACTCCATGCAAAAGTCGCCTAAGGGTGCAGCCGGACAAGCACAACAAGTGCGCGATACAAAGTCTTTTACTAAAAGACACTCCGTGCAAAAGTCGTCTAAGGGTGCAGCCGAACAAGCACAACAAGTGTGCGATACAAAGTCTTGTACTAAAAGACACTCCATGCAAAAGTTGCCTAAGGGTGCGGCCGGACAAGCACAACAAGTGCGCGATACGAAGTCTTTTACCAAAAGACACTCCGTGCAAAAGTCACCTAAGGGCGCAGCCGGATAAGCACAACAAGTGCGCGACACGAAGTCTTTCCCACAAGACAACCCCATGCAAAAATCGCCCAAGGGCGTCGCCGGACACTTACAACATCACACTACCAAGTGAAGGGCAACATGACACATTACAATACAAATCGCAGATTACATACACACAGTGAAGGGTCACCAGACCCGCTGCACAAATAAATACAATTGTGCCCTTTACTACCGCACGACAAGCGAGGGCATCACACATTCTACATCGGCTCAACCTTCGGGATAATGGTCGCCTCTCGATAATTAAACAACATCATTTTCAATTCCTCACCCTCAAACAAATTCCGTAGGTCCCCCTCACCAATACTTGTCCCAAACAACGAAGACAGCAAGTTGCGTTGATTACCTCGATCTACACGAAGACAAGTTCGCTCCAACCCCATCCGACGGAGCCTACCACTTCGCGAACTCTCAGCAACATTATGCTTCGCCACCACTTTTCGTTGACGGTGCTCGATCCTCGCCCTAGCCGGGGGATCCAACGCTTCGCCCATCTCCAGCCGCGGCGAAGACTCCACCGCGGCCACATCTAACGCAGCAAAATAATCCAAATCTTCATCTGAAGACTCTTCAGTCCAGGAAATGGGCTCTCAAACTTGCCACCATCAGATGAAAAAGACCTAGATTTAGAACCGGAAAAACTATCATTAGCAGGCACTGCGTTCGCGGCCGCCACAAAATTAATACCATCAGTAGGGGTTGCTTGCGTAGGCCTAGACGTCGGAACCTGCGCAGCAACCGAGTTTCAGTACCACAAAAACAAAACCCTACACCCAACGCCTCTAAGTCTATCCCGCCACCTGCGCAGGGCCGGCCGACGCTGCAGGGTCTTCGGCAACCGGCGTGGCCGCCCCCAAAGTGTCTTCAGGCAACGCGGCGGCCATAGGGTCGTCTTTGCCAACGCCAGTTGGCGGCGCCGGCTGGTCCTCAGCCCCCACCCTCGCACCCTTGCCAAAGGATTTATGCTCTCCAGACCACCCAAGTCTTCGACCTCCTCATCATTCGCCATCTACAAAAATAGCACCAAACATCAGTACATTTTCTTGAAAATAAAATAACAACAATCCGTACCCACTCCATCGCCCGATCAGACCTTTCCCGGACAGTGTCGCGGCCGTGAGGGCCCCACATCCTATCATAAAGCGCCCCAGTGTACCGCTTTAGCACCGCATCTTCAACCTGGAAGATCTCGCGGTCGAAGTCTTCATCGGATCGATCAAAGACTTCGAAGTGCCTGCATCCCTCACGAGACAAGGCATTCGCGACCCCCCTCACAGGTGATGAGTGAAGCGAAGGACATGAGACCCGTCACGATCGACGGAAGCACCTCCAGCTCCTCCTGCAACCACCCGAGAAAGCGGAGGCCCACCTCCTTGCCAGATGCATCAAAGGGGGTCGTACGCGCACCAAGTTGCCGGTACGTGTCCACGAGCAATGCATGTGCTCGGTCCACCCCTGTGCGGGTAGAGGCCTCTGCCTTGTCTAGATAGCCGTGAAGGCTCCTGTGGTTCGCCTCCGCCTCCGCAGCACGTTGGAGGGCAAGGCTAGCCTCGGCGCGCGCAGCCTGGGCCTCCGCGCAGGCCTTGTCAGCATCCTCCTTCTCCGTGGTCAGCTGGCGGCCAAGTTCCTCCTTTTCGGCCTCTGCCGCCGACAGCTTGTCCATCAGATTATGGCTCTTGCTTTCCACGGCTGACTTGTCCCGCATAGCCTTAGCGAGCTGCGTCCGGAGGCGCTCATTCCTTTCTTCGAGTCGCCGCCTTTTAGCAGCAAACTCTGAGGTCAGGGCCCCGGACGCAATCCGTTCGGCGAAGGCGGTCGCCTGGCATCAACCACCGTCAAATTCGAAGTCATAAAAAAGAGCACACTACCGAAGACAACTTACATGCTTCAGCTGCTGCGCAACTGAGCTTGCCACGTCCTTAGCGGCGGCGACCGAAGAGATCTCGCCGCTGGCGCAAAACTGGGCCAACGGGTCCTACGTAGACCCCGTCACACTAGTCGCCACAGCGACTGGCCCAGCCGCCACAGATGCCGGGGCAACAGTCAGTTGCCCAGCCTCTAATCCAGCACCAATCTCGTCAAAAACCCAATCCAAAAAAAACTCACAACAAGTCCCCACCCTGTATGCACGTCGAATATCGAGACGCCACCTAGAAGATAGTCATCCATGGAAATATCCATGGAGGCCTCGGCCTTGCCCACCTCTGTCTCAGCAGCACGTGGCGACGACGAAAGCCTTCGCTCCTGCATGGGCACGACAGGGAGCTGCTTGCTGGGGGCGGGGACGGTAGGCTTCGCGCCCAGCGGAGGCTTGCTGGTGCCAGGGGCGGCAGACTTCGCGACCCCTTGAGTCCCCTACCCTAGCAAACGCCCGACGCTTCCATGATGTGTCTTGGCGATCCTTTTCCATCACTGCCGACACAACAGCAGCAACATTCCGCCCGTACGGAAAAATCCTCATCTCACGAGCTAATCGAGAAGTACGAATGTCCTCGCCGGCCGCCCGAGGGATCGGAACATTCCTAGGCCACCGACCCCCGGTAACCTTTAGCATTCACATGGAAGATTCCTAGAGCTCGGGCGAAGACATCCTCTCCCCGGGGCCGCGCAAGTTCCCAATAAATCCACAGCAAAACGATCGGAGACCCCCAACCCTTCAACTGCAGTACCTAGTTTCCTCTTTTTAGTGGTCGCAGCCGGCACAGCTCCCTGCGAAGGGCCTTCGTCGACCGCCGCCGTCGCCCTTTTTCCTCGGCGGTCGACAACAACAACATTGTCGTCTCCCGGGTAATCGCCATATGGCAGACGATTCAACTCAAAAACGTAGTTCAAACGAACATTAGAACCGTGAATATCCCAACTACGCAAGGTCTCCGTCCTCGGCACGTGTCGCCCTACAATCCTTGCGGCCTTGGCCTCCACTTCACAAACAAACGCGGCCGGGTTCTGGCCCCGCAAATACAAGGCGAAGGCAGGACTTCACACAACTGATCGCCCAAGGTCAGCATCCGGCAGGGGCACACTTCGCCAAGTACCCAACCGTGCGCCAAGGGCCATACTCCATATCCAATGAATTCCTCAACCAGATCGCGCCCGCTACTCATACGGGCAGCGTACCGAAGGGCCCCTTCGTCCTCATCGTCCTCCGCCACTTCGAACGGTGAGAACGCCACATAGCAGTGAGAGCACATAATGGCTGCAGGGAGCCCAGGGAGATCTTCGACTTCCCCACCAGAGACATAAAACCAAAATTCCCACTAGTTGCCCCACTTGTTCCGAGCACAAGGGACTATTTCCACGACTTCCGCCGAAGTCTTTCTAGTCCTCGGTGTGAAGGTGCACGATTCAAATTGTGCAATCTTATTTCCTATTTTCCTCTTTTGCCAGTGCAGACAATAGTTCTTGGCGAAGACTTCCACGGACAGCTGACCGCCATACAAAGCAACCGTCCAAACATACTTCGCCAGAGCAACCACGGCGTTGGGTGTCAACTGATGGACCTGCACGTCGATCCTCCGCAAAACCTCCGCCACGAAACGATGCGCCGGGAGACAAAGGCCGACGATTAAAAATGCCTCGAACACAACCAATTTGCCCTTAGGCTCAGGGATCTCCTCAGCGCTCGGAACCCGCCCGACACCGTCACCAAAGTATCCAAGCTGCTGCATCTCTTACACGCGAACCGAGGAGATCCTCGAAGTGCCGAACTCCATGGTGTGGCCCAGCTGCAACTCCGTCGCCACCAAATCACTCAAGGTATCCTCGGACGACGGATTGGCCGACGGCGCACTCGCAACAGATGAGGAAGAAGACATTGCTACGTACCGTCGACGGTGGCGTGCGGTCTGCTTGACGCGGGCCAGGTTTCCAAAGCGGAAGAGCAAGGAGGGCAGGCGAGCGGTTTGAAAAAGTTAGGGTTTTTACGGCGCACGCAAGGGTAAGAAACAGTCCCGCCCACGCCCGCCTTTTTATAGACAGGACGCGACGCTTCGGGAAACACGCAGTCCAACAGTAACACGTCCATCAACAGTGACATTTCAAAAACCCCCACGGGACCACTTCGAGCGAGGGTAGCGTCTCCACCATCTAGCGACGTCTTCGGCACCAGATGACTTAGTTGAACTGGTCCCTCAGAGGGCAAATGTTGGGGCGAAGGCGAACACGCTACCCTTCGCTCAATGCCTTCGTCGCCTCGCTACACCGACGAAGTCCATATCCATAGAGCACGCCCGAGCAAGCCGAAGGAGGCGATTGGATAAAGACCGTCGCGGTCCCCCTTCGTCCTCTCTGTTGCAAGACGAAGGCTCTGTCGAAGTCTACTAGTCTCACGTCCTCACCGTGACGGGAGGCTCAGGTGGGATTCGGCCCACTGTAACGGACCCCGCGCCGATAAGCATATTACGGGCCGCGTCTGTAATAGCCTTTTCTGTAATGACAGTCTGTAACCTCCTCTCGTGAGAATATTCTGGGGATAGACCGGGTACTCGAGGGCATAAACGTCTTTGACAAGGGACGGGTGATCACTCGAGTGCCTATAAATACCCCCGTACAGTGCCCTTGAGAGGCCAGATCGGTAGAGCTATTGCCGCCCCACGTTAAGCTTTGCAAACACTCTTTCCACTTTCCTGTTGGATCAACTTACTCAGGAGAGAGAGTTCCAACACCCAATCCCATAACTCTTGAGTTACGAATTTATAGAATTTTGAAAGATATAATACAAATTTTTTTGTTATTTTTAAAATATTAAAAAAAGTGTTTGAAGTCTAGACTTCGGAGAGGTTTTAAAGTAGAGCTGTTCTACATGCAGTTCAACCACTCAAGTGAAGTGAGTGACCACTGCTCAATGCCCCCGTTTGTTTTAGCTTTTTGGAGCTCCTGGCCACCAAAAGCTGCTACGGACTGCCAAACGCTCACCTTTTCAGTCAGCTTCTATAAAATTCGTTTGGGTAAAAACCATTTAAAATCAACATAAACACATAATCGGTTGAGTCGTTGCAATAGTAGGAATCCGTCACTTTCTAGATCCTGAGTCCTATGGACACCTTTATTTTCCTCCGCACGTAATCCTAATAATACTCAGATTCTCTACACAGCCATATTCTCTCTACACTCAGATTCTCAGAAAAGCTGGTCAGAAAAAAGCTAAACCAAACAGGCCCAATGTCTCTGCCATCCGGGACGAGCAAACAGAACCGTCACACTGACCGAATTTTTTGTATTTTAGCCATTTTTCGGAAAAAAATTCACGTTTAGATCTTAAAAAATTTTAATGTCATTTTTGGACCCTTTGCTCGGCGCCATAGCCTATGGCGCCGAAGTAACACAGCTCGGCGCCATAGGCTATGGCGCCGAGGTCGTGTTGCGTTGGCACAACACGGACGCATGGCGTCGACGTGGAACCGAGCTCGGCGCCACAGATCTTGGCGCCGAGCTCGGTTGTGTTATTAAAATATTTGTTGCAGACATGAGCACAAAGCCCATCTAGCCCACTTGGTAGAGCACAAGGCTTCTAACCTTGTGGTCGTGGGTTTCAAGCCCCATAATTTGCATTTTTATTTGTTTTTCTTTTGTTTATGTCGCTGGTGTGTCCGCTCAAATTTATTTCTCGCCTAGATTTTTTTATCTTTGTCACTACTCATTTTTTAAATAACTCATTAGGTATATTTTTTTCTTGGGTTTTTGCTGTCAGAACTCATTTTCTTGTGTCCGCTTTTGTGCTAAAATACAAAAAAAATCGGTCGATTCGACGAGCCTTTTTGAGCTCGCAATAGGAGGTGCACATAGCTCCGGATGGTTTGCCTTAATTTCAAAGAGAAAAGTGGCTCCGGATTTGTTAAAGACGATGCACATCTACCTGGCCAGATAAACTATATATGCACATCGTGACAAGGTTGCTGATCTTGTCACTGGCTTTATTGCTTTGCGGGCTTTACTGCACAGTGCACACGTTTATTTTTGGAAGCTAGGAAATGAGTTCGTGCATGGACGCTTTTGTGCTGGCAGCAAAACCCCAAGACAAAAAAAATATACCTAATGAGTTATTTTAAAAAAATGAGTAGTGGCTAGATAAAAAAATCTAGGTGAGAAATAAATTTGAACGGACACACCAGCGACATAAACAAAAAAAAACAAATAAAAATGCAAACTGTGGGGCTTGAAACCCATGACCACAAAGTTAGAAGCCTTGTGCTCCACCAAGTGGGCTAGATGGGCTTTGTGCTCATGTTTGCAACAAATATGTTAATAACACAACCGAGCTCGGCGCCGAGCTCGGTGCCACGTCGACGCCACGCGTCTGGGTTGTGCCAACGCAACACGACCTCGGCGCCATAGCCTATGGCGCCGAGCTGTGTTACTTCGGCGCCATAGCCTATGGCGCCGAGCAAAGGGTCCAAAAATGACATTAAAATTTTTTCAGATCTAAACGTGAATTTTTTTTCCGAAAAATGGCTAAAATACAAAAAATTTGGTCACACTGACATGTTGAACCCATGAATCGTTCATGCCCCACATGTCAGTAAGCGGGGGCTTTCCTATTCTCCCCTTATTTGGTGGCCTCTCTCGTGGACGAAGCGAAGACGGCAGAACCGCAGAAGTGCAGCAGAACGATCGGATCTAGCAGAATTCTCTCAACCTCATCGGCGGCGGCGAAGAGCGTGCGGATCGGAGATGGCGACAAGCGGGTGGAGGAGGAGAGCGGCGGCGCGGGCCTCTTGGCGCCCCGCCACGGTGTACCTGTGGCTCGCGCTCGCCGCAGCAGCACTGACGCTCGCCCAGGTGCTCACCAACCTCGTCCGTCCCGTGCCCACAAGCCCATGTTTTGCTCCTCCAACCTCTCTCTATGTGTTTCCCCCCCGATTTGATTAGAGACTGCGCAGGACTGCTCGTCGATGTGATTGTTTCAGACGCTCGCGCTAGTTTCTGTTTGACTGGATTGTTGGATCGGGATCCAAACAACTAACCGTTGTGTCTGGCTGCTGATTTGTTAGGCTAAGAAGGACCTAACGGAGGTTACCCACAAGGTCTACTTCGATGTCGAGATTGACGGCAAGCCCGCAGGTTTGTTGCGCCACCCTCTCGCTTTCTCAATGTCAGATAGTCAGATCAGCACGCTACGGCGTACGATGGAGCAATAGGGCCACTTTAGATGTCTAGCTATTTGGTCTCTCTCTCTCTCTGCTCAACCACCAGTGCTTAGACTATCTTCAGCAGCTTACCCATATTCAAACTACACTCTACAAACAATATAATCTACGGTGCAAAATAGTGCAAAAGGTGTTTTTTGTGACCACATAAGTAAACTACTATACATTGCACCTGTATGGTAACTAAAACCCCATTTGCATCGTTTTATATTATAGATTGCACTGTTTATAAAATGTATTTTGAATATGGGTATGAGTATAGGTAAGCTGCTGGAGATGTTCTTATAGCCTTACAGTACAAAGTCATTTGCTTCTGTTGCATGCTATGTGGAGTGACTGCTGCTGCTGCTACTGCTAGGTTTATCGGATTTTATATCTGGTTTATGCCTATATTTCGTTTTCTTGGTCTTATTACTTATTTGAATGCCAATTGTTAACATGGTGTTAGAGTCCACTTCTTAACTGTTTGAGTCATGGCCTTATCGGTGCTTACTTGCTTCTGAACTTTCATAGGTCGGATTGTCATGGGGCTTTTTGGGAAGACTGTTCCTAAGACAGCAGGTATTATAAACTTGTTGTTAACTATTCAAAACTATCTTCTCATGAGATAAGAGAAAACTAATGCCCCCCTACAACTTGTTTTCCTACAGAGAACTTCCGAGCTCTTTGCACAGGTATGTTTTATGCTATTATTACCCTTGTTATAGTTTTCCAATGATTAAACTCATGGTAGGTTTAAGGTTTGGCAGTCTTAAATTGAGATTGTTTTGTCATGCAGCATAGTATAGTTTCTGGTTGCATCTTCAGTTAGTGTTTCCAATAAGAAATGAGAAGCATCTCCGAACAAACAAACTAATAGATGTGCACATTCTTAATCTTATTTTGTAGGAGAAGTGAAAATGGACATCATCAATTACAATTAGTGCTATTGCATTCATCATATATATATAAGTACAACACTCCTTCCATTCCAAATCTTAAGACATTTTGACTTTTTTAGGTACGTAGGTTTTGCTATACACTTAGATTAGATATAACTAAAACAATGTATCTAGATTCTAGAAAAAACAAAACATCTTGTAGTTAGCCTGCCATATAATGGAAGAGGTCCCATTCCAAATATTGAATAGTTTTACATCTGTGAAATATCTCTAGTGATGTCTTACTAGATAGCTATCACTTGTTTGGTTTTGGTTTCATGTGGCTCTCAACTTTCTTGTTTATACAGGAGAGAAAGGAATTGGCAAGAGTGGCAAAGCTCTCCACTACAAGGGAAGTACATTCCACAGAATCATTCCCAGCTTCATGCTCCAAGGAGGTGACTTCACTCTTGGGGATGGGAGGGGTGGTGAATCTATCTATGGCATGAAGTTTGCTGATGAGAACTTCAAGATCAAGCACACTGGACCAGGTGACCAGTTATGCCTTAGATTTTTTTATGTGGCCCTAAAATGGGATCCTATCTGTTACATAACAATGGTTTATTCGAGCGGTTTGTTAGGATCCTTTTACTAATATGATTGTTGAGTCAGGCCTTCTGTCCATGGCCAATGCTGGGAGAGATACAAACGGATCTCAGTTTTTCATCACCACCGTGACAACAAGCTGGTAAGTAAATATTCACAGGTCTTGGTAACAGTGACTCTATTTTCTCCGTTCTTGACTGAAAGTGCTATGCTACTGATTGCCTCCTGCTTTATTTTGTGCGTTAGGTTGGACGGGAAGCATGTTGTGTTTGGCAAGGTGTTGTCTGGAATGGATGTTGTGTACAAGGTGGAAGCTGAGGGCCGGCAGAGCGGGCAACCAAAGAGCAAGGTTGTCATAGCAGATAGCGGCGAGCTGCCGATGTGATGAGCTGAACTGATGTTCTATCTGAAAGGATATTAAGAAGTTGCTGGTGATCGTTTGTCGTTCTAGAACTTTTATTAGTGCCTGAAATTGGACTGAACCAGTTTCTTCTGTTTGCTACAGTGACTTTCTTATTTACTTATTAGTTGAAAAGGTTTTAAAAGGTTGAGCTAACCAGTGGTCTCGCGCTTCTGCATCGTTTTCAGTTTAATCTTCTAGAATCTAGAATAGGTTTTTTGGTTGCCATGTTGGAGTCTTTTTAGTGCCACATAAGGCCTTGTTTGTTATTGGATGAGATTAAAAAAATTTATGAAAGATTTTAACTTGTTTAGCATTAAAATCCACTCAATTCCGTAATCCAATCCATCCACATAGATTGAGTGCAAAATAAATAAACTCTAAGGTCCTATTTGTTTTATTTTATTTTGAGAAATTGGAATCTTACTAATGGAATAGGCTATTTTTTTAGAATGTGACATTCCACCACTTTCAAAGTTATTATATAAGCCTATCTCAAATTCATGGGGGTAATAGTTAGAAATTGATTCTATAGATTTACATGCTATATTTCCGATGTACAATTTATAGCATACTCTTCTACTTGCTTTACTATAACATAAATGTAGTATATAACTATCTCTCTCATATAATTTAGAATAATATACAAATATATTACATATATAAATATATGAACTTAATTAGTTTTATCTAAATTATAATTATTAGAATAGAATTTAATTCCAATAAAATAAACGGGGCCTAAATTGAATAGGCAACCTAAATTGAATAGGCTATAGTTAAAACCTCAACAAAATCTACGAGTCAAGGTTCGACCGTTTTTCATGATCTTTTCAATTCTGCTTTTACTACCTTTTCTCGTTAACTTTAGCCTCTCTCGTATTGTATTGTGCCTAAGAAACTCTTTATTTTTAGCTCTGTATTTGACTCTTTATTTACCTTTTTATAAAGATTATATTCTATATGTAGCATTTCACTACCTAAATTTGGCTAGTGAGAGAGCTAATTTGACGAGTCAGATAACTAGTTTGTTGAAGAGTTATTTTGCTATTGAATAGCCAAAATTTGACTTGGCGAGCTAATTAACTAGTCTTTTAGAGATGTTCTTAGAATCCCGTATATCGGCGGATCTTTGATGGACATGTGGCATCCAATCTTAATTGATGTTGGATAATTTTTTTATTGGTGCTACATCTAATCTAACACATATATCATTAAACTGGACCTAATTTCTTCTTGTACGACATAAGTCCAATGCTATATATATTTTTGTAACATTTATTTGTTGATCATGTCGTCTTTTTTAATCAACACTTTATATCATACAACACAACAAATCTAATTGATGTCCTATAAATTTTAGCTTTTGTGGTACCCTCTCGTCATATAGAACTTTAGATATTTGACATGACTTTATCTGTATTACTTTGAATTTATGACTAACATTTTCATCAATATTCTCGTCTCTTTATAGCATTGATTCTAAATATCTAAATGTGTCATTCCTATACAACTTGACCTTTTAAAGTAACATCTTCTTTGTGTAGTAACAAGATCACGTATCATATATTCTTTTAAAGTAACATCTTCCTCGTGTAGTAACGAGATCACATATCATATATTCTATTTTTAGTTTTATTAAATCTAACACCTTTGAAATCTCGAGTTAGCTCCCACAACTCTAATTTCTTATTTACTCGTGTCCGACTTTTATTAACTAGTATTATATCGTCCACAAAGACTATACACCAAGGAATATCTCCTTGAATATCTCTTGTGACCTTATCCACCATCAAAGCAAGGTAAGGACTCAAAGTTAATTTTTGATATAGTCATATTCTAATCAGAAAGCTATCTATGTTTATGTCACTTATTTGAAAAGTACTCTCAATATTATTGTACATGTCCTTAATGAGTCCAGTGTATTTGGGTTGAACTTTATGTTTGTCTAAACCCACCACACACCATTTATTCGTATTTTGTCACATGTCTTCCCTAGGTCAATGAAAATCATGTGTAGATCCTTTCTTTGTTCCCTATATTGCTCTATCACTTGTTTTATTAAGAAAATGATTCCCATGATTGTTATTTTAGGCATAAAATCAAATTGGTTCCTAAAGATCCTCATTATACCTCTTAGACGATGCTCGATAACTCTCTTCCATAGCTTCATATTATAGCTCATCAACTTAATTCTCTAATAATTATTACAACTTTAAATATCTCTCCTCTAGTCCTCTTATAGATAAGTACTAATATACTTCTCCTCTATCCGTCTGACATCTTGTTTGATCAAAGAATATAGTTGAACAACTTGGTTAGCTATACTATGAGACATCCTTATATCTTAATTGGAATTCCATCGTTTTATCCCTTTTCATGCCGTTCAATATCTCTCTAACATCAATTTTTTTTAGATCTTACACAAAATGCTTGTTCGTATCATCAAAACAGTCATCTGGTTACCATCATCGAAGTAAAATGTTTTTTATCGATTCGAATAAGTTTAGTTGAAACGCGTTTGGTGGAGGCTTCATGGGACCAAGAACGAGCATACACCTGCAAGCATTTGGCACGAATTTCATTTTACTAAGACCCTATTTTAAACTCCCTGGAACTAATAGTTAGTAGCTAAAATTAGTTGCAAAGTTTAATTTAGGTTAGCTAATAGACTAACTAATTGTTAGCTATATTCTTTAGATACTACTAGTAGGGATAGATCCAGCGGTGGGGTGGGCGGGGCTCGAGCCTCCCTACCGTTTCGGATCCCATGGAGCCCCATTATAGTCTCTCCTAATCTAAAATGTACTAGGAGAATGCCCGTGCGTTGCGACGGAAGTAAAAAAATTTGTATGAAACATATATAATGCCAAAGGAAGATCTTGGTAGGATCATTGAGGTCAACATATTTTAACATATATCAAGTGTTTTGTCAATTCAGTTAATATATATCAACTCACGCATGACACATCCTATCATACACATATTGCAGAGGGTCCATATAGATGTCATGCTAGCAGCAGATTGGGCGTCAATCTGGTTGTAGCGCTGCATAGATGCAATCAAGTTGAGGAACAAAAGATTAAAAGTACCACAGCCACCTTCCTTGAACAAGATCTTGAGCCTTGTACTTACAAAAACATAGCCACCTTCCAGATCACTACCCCTTGATTTGGAATCAGCACGACGACAAGGAAGTGGAGGGTGCGGGGAAGCGAGTATAAACTGCTCATGTTGGCAAAGCTGCAGATTTGGCATCCTTATTGCCTGAACCAATCCAAAACAAAATGATATATCAGATTTCAAACAAATCCACAATAAAAGAAGAGCACAAACTTTACAGTTAGATTAGTGCACGTTTTAAGTGAATTCGATCACAGGAAAGAAATTTATGTGAATGCTGCATAGCAAAAATCTCGGAGTTCTGGTAGAGCTTGAGATGCTTGTGTAATATCAACAATCAATCCTGCCTGTTTAGCTTGAGATGCAGAAGAGAGACGGGCTGACACCCGTGAGCCGAGCCGTGCCTGTTTCAGCAGCAGGAGCGCATAATTCGTCAGCAGATAAGCGGAGGCGTAAACAGAGTCGAGATGATGGACGGAGAGAGAGGCTCGGGGTGTTCCGGCGACGTACGCACCTGCGGTTCTGGAACCAGACCTTGATCTGCTTGGGCTGCTACGCCACTGCAATTGTGCGAAACAGCGATGATTCCAATGGAATCCGGACCAGGCTGTAAAGGAATACATGCTTTAAGTAATTAGCCAAAACAGAATTTAAGTAGACAACACAAGGCACATATCTTTCTTTTTGTCACAATAAGTGAATTACCTTCATCCCAACCATTTGCACCCAATCGATAGCAGTTCCTGTTGCTTTCGACAGAAACTTTGCCAAGGTCTCCTCAGCAATAGCTAGTAGACTGTCATATTGAAAAAAAACTCCATAAGATTTACAAGCACAATAGCAACCTAAAAATGTTAGGGACTGAAATTACCCAGCTGGGTTATTTGCGTCCCGCTGAGGATGCGGAACTCCAGTAAATGTTCCCAGCGGCGTGAACGCAGCGGGCCTCAAACCACCACGGGTTGAACTCCACAATGGCCACCTCGGTGCTCAGCAATGCGCATCAGTCGCAGTTGCCTGCTAGGGTGCGCATCTGAAAACAACATGGAAAAAATGGAGCTATGTAACACTTCAGATAAGAACAAAAGTGTTCATAATGTTTAGAGACAGACAGACAGACATTGGCCTGATCGGACATACTGTTTTACAGTTTGACGAGGGTGCAAGGGGAGGGACGCGCGATAAGCAGATTCGTGGGGGTGGCATCGCCGTCTCCGAGCTTGCCGGGGAGAGGGCGGCGCGTGAAGCACATGGATTTTATAGACCTCTTTAGCATAACACAAGTAGCCTAATTGAGCACAATAGTAAAATTAAAAATATACCGGGGTAACTAAATAGATGTTTTTTTGGCATCTATAACATCTGAGGCTGCAACAAAATTTATATATTACATATTATCGAATGAAGCAGCAACAACAAATATCATGCATAAACAACAAAAAAATGTTTCTTACAGAAGCATATGGTCACCAATGACCATCAACCAGCAGAACTCACCTTAATCAATGACCATTCTGACCCGTTGGTGTTCTGAATCCTTGATTTGGTCATCCGTTATAGAGGCTGCTGAGATTGGAGAGACCATGTCGCAGTATGGGCTTGAACCTCAGGAGTATAGCCCTGTCATCGATGGTAGGGGAAACCCTCAAGCTTGGCTACACTTCTGAATGGCTTTGCAGTAATTCATAAAAATGTTGAGAGTGAAAAAAAACATAAAGCATCATGTTATTAATCATAAAAAAACCTAAAAAAGATGATAACAAACTTTGAAATATCGTTCACGGAAGATGAATGGTTTTCTCAACTAACCAGGGAAATGTGTTCAGGTTTGAGCTAGGATTGGAGAAACCAGATCCTAAAAGGGCTCTGCAGAGTGCTTTTTTTACAATCGCACTATCTTATGTGATCGGTGGATTGGTCCCTCTCCTGCTCTACATGTTCGTCTCCACATCCTAGAAAGTCATGCCCACATCCATTGAAGTCACATTGGTCGCACTACTTTTCTTTGGCTACATCAAGGGCCGTTTTACTGGGAATCAGCCACTCATCAGTGCACTGCTATCATTGGAGCACTTGCTTCAGCAGCAGCATATGGGATGGAGAAGGCAGTTCAAGCTAGATAGTTGTTGTCTTGTTGAAAGCATCAAGCATTTGGTAACCAAAATTTCAGTAGGCTGCAATAAACTAAGGAAGTCATAATTCTTCTCCTTTGGTACATCCCATTAAATTACTAATTGCATAGCCCAATGCTAGTCTATTTTGGACCTCTTTTATCTCCTTAATATTATTGATACGTAGCTCTCCCGTTTATTCCAGGAAAAAATGTAGTCTACTCTTATTCAATTTTGAATAAATATAAGGGCTCTGAAGGTTCGTTGGTTGTGGGCCAATAAAGTGGACCGTCCCCTTCCTTGGGTTGTTTTCCAAATTGAGGCTCCTCGGAATGCTACTGCTTTGTTTAACATGGCAATAGCTCCAGTACTGGGTAATGGGGAAAACATTCTGTTCTGGAAGGATAGGTGGTTAAACGGAACTTCCATTGCTGATTTGGCTCCTCATTTGATCCAAAACATTGCAAGGCGAGTGATTAACAAAAGAACTGTAGCAGAAGCTATATATAACCACAAGTGGGTGGCTGATATAAAAAGGGCCGTAACCATACCATTACTTGTGGAATATGTCCAGGTTTGGGACCAATTGCAAGGGGTAGTTCTTCATACTTTTCGATGGAAGTTGACAGATTCAGGAGAATACACCAGCTGGTCTGCCAATGCAGCCTTCTTCTTGGGAACCATCCGTTTTTCACCTTGGAAGAAAATCTAGAAAAGCTAGGCTCCCCTTCGTTGCAAACTCTTTATTTAGTTGGTGCTCAAGAAGCGCTGTTGGACAGCAGATAGACTGTCCAAAAGAGGATTACCCCATCCTAGGGCTTGTCCTTTCTGTGATCAAGTTGCGGAGACAATCACCCACCTTCTGGTCGGCTGCAGTTTCTCCAGACAGTCTGGTTTCGCATACTCCAGACCCTGCATGTCCCAAACCTAGCTCCTTGTTTGGCTGATTTGATAAATGAAAAACAATCATACTGTTCGCATACATGAATGAAAAACATTCTATTCACATATATAAATGAAAAACAAACCTCCATTGCACGCATCGATACACCAATTAGAGATAATGGATAGGCTATGATTTTATAACCTATTTCTTCCAGTTCAACAGGGCTCAGTATAGGAGTTTTACCACCGCCTTCTAACATGTTGGCCTGCAGGTCAAGAGTATGATGAAGGCATTGCAAGTATATGAAAACCAGAAACACTGATACACATAACATATCTAACCATTTTTGGAACTCCAGGTGCGATGGCGCAAAATGCCTTCATTTCTTCTCTTGAGGCAAGGGCATCAATGAATAGAACATCTGCTCCAGCGTCAGCAAAGGCCCGCACTCTCCATAATGCTTCATCCATAGTCCTGATGGTTTTATCTTTTGAACAAAATGAAAAAGAATTTGGTAAAGATAACGATGGTTATCGTGGTTTAGAACACCCCATGTTGCCAGGCTTATGTTTGGTAGAGCAACAGAGAACCCATGTGAAGTACTTTTTATGCAGAGAACAACAATAATAAATATAAATATACATTGTGACATAGATGGGAGATCAGTAAACCTCAAATACTTTTCGCAGCTGTTTTCTAGGAACACTATTAATTGCATCCTTTTGGTACTTCACACCATGTGTCCTCATAATGTATGAGGGCAGAAAAAGGTGACCACCTTTATCATAACTGCAACAAATTATGGTTGGCACATTCAAATCACCCGCAACAAGCAGTAAGTTCTATGAATTAATACAATCATAAACAGTCTCAACATGTAAGGAGTTTGCTGGAAAGGTACAAAAATTGAACACCAACATACCCTTTCCATTTCTTAGGAGGTACCAGCATAGGGAGGTTGGGTATATCAACATGCCAAGCCTGCAAGTTCGAATTAAAATAATCCTAAACTTCCATTTATGCAAACCGAAAAAAGGTATCGATCAGGAAAAGAAATTTGCAATTTGCCATCCCTGCTTTTGGCATGTGAGACAATGCCCACAGAAAGGAAGATGATAGAATTGTTCTCAATTTAATCTTTTGATTGCCGTGATCAATAAATCTATTTTATATAAAAAACTGATGTGGTTGGCAGAGCAAAGTAAACTTACAGAGCTTTCAAACCCCTCATGCACAAGATGGTCACACTCTATCACCCAATGCTTCTTCTTTAGCCTCCTGCAGGTTAAAGAGAAATATCACAAAAGGACCCTTCATGCATCTGCACAAGCATGCCTAAACAAGCTTAGGATGGTGATGAAACAAGGCATCCCAGTGCAACAACAGCTCATGGAACAGTGCAATACGATTGTAAAGAAAAAACACAGCCCTACCCATTTTCTATTATAGGCTGACGTAGCACATGCTTAAATGCAGGTCGAATATCTGGAGAACTATCTGGTGTTTGATCAGCTGCTGGCTGCACAAATGCTGAATCTAGTAATAATTCAATCAGGCGACTTCCCAACTGTATACATGAAATGAGTGTTAAAATTTATATTGTGAGTGAAAAGGCTTGTGAATCTGTTTGCATTGCACTGTATAGAAAACAAACCTTCACTTGGGCTTCTGTGCCCCATTCCTCCAATTCCAACTCCTGTTGAACTAACCTCTGTGCTTCACTCATCTTCCGCCTCTTAACTAAACTCTTAACACGCTTACGACATTTAGCTTGCTCCTTCTCCAATGCTGGATCATTTTCACCTTGGATTTTCTTCTTCCTACTTTTCTGAAAGAATGACTGGACTTTGAACTATAAAGAAAGGAAGGGGAAACACCAACTTTCAGTGGACTGCCAAATCAATTTCCAATGTGGGACACCAGATGATGGGTGGCATTTCCAAAACTGGAACAGCTGGTTACCAGCAAGATGAGCAAACTGAGGTCATGGCTGGGCCTCGGAAAAAAGAGATATGCCTTCACTCATGAATTTCATAACCATTGGATGCCCCAAGCTAGACTCACTACCTTCCTGGCTCAAGCATTTGCCACAAGCTTTTATGTCTTCTATGACGAATATACAATGACACTACATACTTTCGTCATAAATTAGTTCTGTTTATGACGTTTTCTGAGAGGTGGTCCAATATAGTGACAAAAAAAATCTCTGCCATTAAAATCGTCATAGTCTAGAACAACAAGCTGAAGGTGATCTAGAAACTTAAATATAAAGACCTTAAGATCTGAAGGTAGTAGCTTGCTTGCTTTTGGATGATGTTTAGGATGTCCCCTAGCTACACGCTATGCATTCAAATGAAAAGAATTCAACCAAGCTTCTGCAGGATGCTGTAGGAATCGCCGCCCCCACCACACCACAGTTCACAGATGATATTGGACCAGTTTAAAGCAGACGTGTAGACAAACCCCCAAACTCAAATGTATCACAAGACTAAAATAAAGGTTCTCTGACCTCTCTCCAGTCTCCACATTACAAAGCAATCCCTAACTCTTCCCCTTACACTGCACCTGCACGGATTTATCCCGACTGCACAACAGCACAACCAAAAAGAGCAGGGTACTATCTCCCAATCTCAGCCGACGATCCAGACTTCCAAATGGAGTTGTTAATTCGCTCCTTCCACCTTTGCTCTGGACCATACCAGCATATTTCTTTGAGAGTTGGGTTTGATCTACATCTACTAAATGTACAATACATGCATCTGTACTGTTGGTTCAATAATGACTGAGTTCAGAGAAGCCATGTTATAATTATCAGTTTTACTTCACTCGTAAGCAGTTTGTAGTTTCATGAGTTTCCTTCCGCGTTTTGATTTTGGTCGACAGTTGATTGAACCACTCTACAAAAAGGGGATTTTGAGTGATAATACTCGATTATTTTGCTAACTGTTGATTGAAAGGTAGGCTGATAGGTGGATTTTGAGCAATAACTCTTAAGCCAAGTGTTCAAATAACATAGCCTGTCACCATACATGTCAAGTTTATCTTTTGATTCAAGAGCACTTGCCACTGGATAACCTTAAATTTATGGACTATCATGTCAATTTGAATAAAGCAAAACACTTATTTCCACAAATGTTGTTTGGTTGGTACACTTCTATTTATGCAAGTGAGAAACTGAGAATGCAATTCATTGTTTGCATTTTACTTAACTTTTGACGTTATCCAGGTTCACGTGCAAGATTTTAACTGCGCTGTCCAAGAAAATATTCTTCTTCAGTTATTTCTTACATGATCGTATCCATGACATTACGATAAAGTATACATTTATCTGTCATCCATTATATTTGGTGAAAATTTATACTCCTTTGCGATCTCAAATTGTTCATGTGCACGTCCAGAATCAACAATGAGTATACAGTGGTCAGATAATTCTATCTAAGTATTGTGCTGATTTACCTTTTCTGTTCCTGGTTTGGTCAAGACTGGCAGGCCAAACTTTTGGCAGTCTAGCATAGCATCCGCTGGTTGCATAGGATATGTATGCACAAAAGTTATTCAGTTGAAATTTGTTTTTAAATAAACTATTACATGTTCTGATGTCCATCACATAGACCTTTTACGTCATCCACCAACAATTAATCTTTTTCTCTCTCGAATGACACAAGAGAGCTATGTGTCATTAAGATAAGGCATCAACTCTTAATCTCATGTCGTAAGAGAATTTGCTTTTCCTATGCTGGTTTGGCAAACCTAATCTTCTCCATATAATTAGAAAATCTCTGAAGAGCACGTTTTGCAGAAATAATTGGATGTACTGATTGCATGATGCCATGTTAGTACATCTTTATTGAAAACATAATATGAGTACATCCTCCTATTAAATTTGCGTTGTTTTTTCCTAAATGTATCTCCTGTTAACCTATAGTGAAATAAATGAACAGGTTTTGGCCTTGTAAAATTTTAATAAATGAGTTTGGCGTGTTAGAATGTAGCAATATTTCTGCTCGAAACCTTATGATGAAAATGAATACTTCTCCATTTCTGAAACATCAGAACCTTCTTAATACTAAGGTCATCTGATACCCTTGCTACCTTACATGTGTTCCTTTTGTGCTTCATGCATTATTATACATTTCTCTTTCATCAATGTTAAGCCAGCGCCTTGTCTAAAAATCTACCAGGTCATCTTAACACTTCAAAATCGTTTGAGTTAAATTGCACACTTATCTTTTTTTGTTAAGGGAATAAATATAATACCTAAAGTTATCATTCTTAGGGTACTGTCTCCCAATCTTATCCAACGATCCAGATTTCCACATGGAGTTGTCCTAACCTAACCAGTGCCTCCAAACTGTACAACGAGAATGTCCGACCACAAACCAAGCCACGGGCCCCATCCCCTGGCACGGGCACCCATTTCAGGAACCAACCGCGTGTGCATGGCCGAAAGCCGAGAACCACCGAGCATACGGGGGGATCGCGCAGCGATAAAGCAGTAGTGGCGCCAGCGAAATGCTGAGGACGAGAGGGGGAGGGATCGGGGTTACCCTGTACCGTTGTCGATGACGATGGCCGGGCTTGCGGTGGCGTCCATGGCTGGCAGGTCCGCCGAGTCCCCGCCGGATCATGCCTCCACTGCCGCCGACGTCGCCGGAGGGGCCGGAATGCGAGGCATCGGGGTTCGCCGCGATTGAGGCCTCGCTCCCCTGGGGCGCCTGATTTGAGACGAGCCGAGGCGGGCGGTCGTGGGCGGCGGGCTAGGGTCAGTCTGATTGATTAGGGATCGGAGGCGTGGCGAGCAGGCAAGCGGTGCGCGGCGCGTGGGCGTGGTGACGGGGTGGGTGGGGACGGTTGAGGTCGACGACCGGTGGGGTGGTGGTCTGGTGGAGGCCGCCGGTGGGAGAGGAGGAGGCCGTTGTGCCGCGCGTTGAAGAGGATGGGGAAATGGAGGCCGCCGGAGTTGGAGGATGTCGTTCTGCCGCGGTAGAGGAAGGGGGTTGGGCTACGCGATGTGCGCGTGACGCCTCACGAACGCGAGCATCGCGGCGGTGGTAACGGCAGTGGGGGCGCCGGGGCCATCGCTCGCACCTCCAACCTCTGGGAGCGGGGGCTGGGCGGTGGGATTGGACGACTGGCGGCGGTGAAATCGGGGAAGGAAGAAAGGTAGGTTCGTGGTGAAATCGGAGTCCGACGGCAGGATCGGGGGGTGGGATCGGGCGGCAGGATCGGGTGGGATCGGGCGGCTGATGGGCGAGATCCAACAGTTGAAATTGCAGTACAACGGAATGGACGGTTGAGATTGCAGGATGGCAGAACGGCAGAACGGCAGAACGACAGACTACTCTTACCTTCTTAATAAGTAGTATAGATATAATATAATGTGCAATGAGCTTTTATACTGCAGCAATTTAGTTTAGTCCCTCCTAAACTTTTTTCTGGCTCCGTCCCTGACTACTAGTTGTTAGTGGCAATGACTGGTATGCAATTAGTTCTTAGATGTAAGTGAGTCTGTTAGATCTGATCATAGATGGAACCGTGGTTCATTAAGATTTTTTTATAAAGCTACTTGAATTAGTGGTGGAAAACTTTAAACGTTAAATATGACATACTCTCTCCGTCTTAAACTAAAATTTATTTTACCTTTTAATAAATTCATACAATAATCTAAATTTATAATCATTCATTTATATATATATATATATATATATATATTAAGAACTACAACTACTAATATTTTAGAATGAAACGACTGAATTATAAATGTAACAGATCAAAACACTCGCTAAGACCCTTATATCTAAGGACTGCTTGCATAACATGATAGCAGTCATTGCCGTTGTTGTTAGATGTTGCTTTAGAGGACTAATTGGATGTTTAAATGCACTAAAACTAATAGTTAGTGACTAAAATTAGTTCAGACATCCAAACAACCTAACTAATATTCCAGCTTATTAGCTATTTTTGGTAAATTAATTAATAGTTAGATAACTATTTGTTAGCTAACTAGTTCCACTAACAATTTTTAGCCCACTAACTATTAGTTTTAGTGCACTCAAACACCCCCTAATTCCCCCTAATCAGAGTTATTAAAACTCGACCCCTTTTGGAGGCCTGTCCGCATTCGGCGGCCTCTGCGCCATTCATCGCACGACGCATGCTACCGATGGCCACGCACGCGTCCTCCGTGGGTCATGGACGCGAAACCTCGCTTTCGACGGACGCCAAATTTCCAGCCACGGGTCCACATCACTCTCCCGGTCTCCCCTCAGACTTCTCTCCCCCACGTAGTCCCTCCGGCTTCCCGAGCACCGCCGTAGTCGCTCACCATCGCGACTCAGGACCCTGACCTTGACGGCGGTGGATCGGGGGCCAACGACGGTGCGTCAGGCGGTGACGGCGGCGGTTCCCCCTCCTCCGACGTCGCCTCTCCAGTCTTTTCATCCTTCGTCGTCGCGGTCGTGTCTCAGGTTAAGGGCCAATGACTGGGTCCGACCGGAGGCGAGTTCCTCAGACTCTACGATTACACAAACACATACTTCCTCTCTCTCTCTCTCTGATCTATGTGATGTTGGTTTGGTTGGTGCTGCGCAGGTGTACCCGTTGTTCATGACAATAGGTGTTGTCGTTGTAGCTCCTCCAGAACATCACTAAGAACCTAGAATCCAGGTCCTGATCTACACTCTTAACTCATTTTGCTTGTTTGATTCTTGCAGTAGATGTGTTGTTCCAGTTGGAGCAGAGTAGATATGCTCAATTTGGGTGCTTTCTTGAAGTTGAAGTGGTCTATATGTAGTTCAAGTTCAGTAGTATTCGCTCTATTTCTTCCTTTTCTGTAAGGCTAAACCCATAGCGTTACTATGGCTCCCAGCCATAGCGCTGTGTAATAGGAGGGATTCTGCTGCAACTTACTTTCTGCGGCAACCTTAAGGATTAGATCCTGTTAACTAAATAACTGCATGCCATTTTTATCTCCAAGTTTTAAAGGCTTGCAATTGTTCGTGAGGTGCGCATATAGCTAAGTTTTCACTTTCTGGTTCTCATTTTGCATTAACGTGTGTCTGCCATTTTCATTGACATGTTTTCACCATTTTTATCTTCTGGTTATCATTTTCAGGTGAACGAAGAGATCTATAACCATGATGAATTGGAAGCTAAGTTTAAAACTTATGAATTCTAAACTAGCAGTGATTGTGAAGTGTAGCCCATCTTGTAAGTTACATATTTATACCCTTTTAACAGTGGCATAACTTTTCCTAATGATTTAATTATCTCCATCGAAGCATTGTCCTCTCTTATAAAGTTACTAGTTAGATGCCCGTGCTTTGCCACGGAAGTTAAAAATTACTATAAAACATAAATACAGAACGACAAACACCATTTTAATATATAAAAATCTGTGTGGCAAACTATCAACGTAACATTAATATTTTATTGACGATATAAATATGTAATATTATTATAAATACGTCGACTCAAATAAAATGAATGATGTCGAACAAACATTATAATATAGAAAAGATCATTACAAAACATATTTCTTCTGCAATAAACATAATCAAACCACCAAACCCGTCCAGATCCAAAACTTTAGACAAAAGAAAACAATATATTGTACACATTCCTCAACACTGGTGACGGGAGTTACAATAGGAGGAAGATATATGGCCTGCTAACATAAACATGCGACAACACTAATATACAAGACCTGATAGACCATCCTCATGCGAGTAAACCCATTTCCTTCTACTTATGTTTGGGGAACACTGTCGAGTGTACGGTGTCCTTGTGGATGTTGTTGACGAGTATGTGCAAATTGGCAATGGCACCCAATCATATTTGATGGTATTGGTTAGGGTATGCCATATCCTACCAGCAGTGCAATGGTTAGGCATCACACAAGGGTCCAGTGGCAAACTACTGTGGACCCTCACCATAAAAAATAAATTTAATATCAAAGTAGACACATGGTCCATATATCAGATATTAAACTGATAAAAGTAGATACTACACTTGATCTTAGCCAAAAGACCGAAAAGGTATGTATTGAAAAGTAACCTACCCTTTTTTATAGCTAGCCATACACCCATGTCAGCACTTCTAACAATTGGTTGAAATGTTATTGTTTCACACTATGACTATCTGAAAGTGAGGAAAAACAATGAAAATTGTTTGAATTTTTTTTCAGAATCAGAACTCATTTTCAGGTTGGACTTCATAGCGTTTGGTCCTAATCTGAGCCATGGCCAGCTCTCGGGCTCCTTGATTAGTGCCACATCTGAAGGAACAGTTTGATACTATGTATTTGCATTGAGGCCGAAGAAAAACAGAAGTGCACAAATTAGTTCCAAATACAACACTGACAAAAAAAGAAATCGCCATACTGAAAATAACAATCACAACAACCGCAAATTACCGATCCTTTCTCTTCTCGAGGAAGCGGTGAAGAGAAACCTTCCTCATAACAGGCATATCTACTAAAGAAAAGACATGTTTCGATCAGTAATCGGCATAATAAAGACCAACAATCATATTTTAGAACTTCAACTAAGTAAGAGGCATACCATAAGTATTTGTGCGAGCAGGCTTCTTAGCAGCAGCCAAGTTGATGACCGAGTCCAGCACGACCTTGTTAGTAGTGACAGCCGCAGCTGCAGAGGGTTGAAGCAAAAAACCGCGTTTTATACAACTGGACTGTCCTTGCTGTCTAGCTGCATCAGATCGTTTGCCTTGTCGACAAATACCAGCACCTTCCTGCCATAGAAGAATGTGAGCTGCTTAGGCTTATCTTCTTGCTCTCTGACAAATATTATAGCTTAGCAAATCAATTATCTACTATGTTTTTTGTTAATCCTTGGCAGTTGCGGTTGTGGGGGCGGCGGACATGCGATTTGCTCGGTTGGTTGCTGCACGCCGAACAAACGATGGTCGAATGTTGTGAAGATCACGAAAGTCTCCTTTAAAAGGAGTAGAGATAGAGATGATACAGACAAAAAATCATTATTTTCGACATAGAAATAACATTAGTATATTTGTAACGACAAACTTTTCTAGATGACTACATTCTCATTAGGTTTTAACAATGAATGCTTAGAGAAAGTAGAAACTGAAGATATGGTTTGAAGACCATGTCAATTTCCAAAACATCAAATGAAAAAAGAGTAGAGGTAGTAATTTCAAGTTTGGCATGTAGTAGAAGGATAAATATTAACACAAGTACACATGACTGCAGTGAACTTCAATACTATAAACAAACAAGAGATAAAACATACATGGTTTCTTATAACAATGGTAGGAGTAGATTCTTTGGAAGTTTTCTCTGTGCCTTCTTTACTTCTGATAGAGAGCTGACCAACACCAATGTCTTTCCAACCCTTAGTGGCTTCATCATGCTGCAAAATGGAAACACATTATCATCCCCCTCCCTCCTCTTCCTCCCCTCCCTTGAGGCTCTCGGTCGGCGCCTTCTTCCTCCTCTTCGCTTTCCTCTTCCTCGTCTTCTTCATTATCGTCGAACAACACAGTATCTTGATTATCAGCTGCCTCGTCGGCACTGACTCCTTTTGCTTTTTCCTCCTGTCGTTTGGCCTCTGCTGCGATTAGCATAGCCTGAACCCATATCCAAAAATATCAGAGACAAGAAATAGACACTTCAAGCAAATGAGATCAGAAGGGTAATGGGAACGTTGGAAACAAGATAAATAGGCAATAAATGCATAGCCTACTGTAAGTTCACTGTCTGGCTCCAGGTAGAGCAGAGAAGCCAACTGCTCACCGATGAAAGGTTCTGAGTTCCTGGCAATCTCTACTGATCTGCGGTAATCAGAAAGTGAACTAAACTATTAAATTCTAGAAATATTTTTGCGAATGTAGATATATATATTAAAGTATACGGTTGACATACTAAACATAATTTGCACAATATTAGAGTATCATAACCAAAAAGCATGATATTACAGTTCTAGGAAGAAAAGCAATATGTTAAATAGATCAGATGGATACCTTGACATACACCTTGCATTTGGTTTCATGAACAACAACCACCTCTTTCTCTTTTGCCCTCTTTATAGAAGGGCTGCTTGGCTTCTCAGGTTCAACATCTAATCATGGTCATGACGAACAATTAAGAGGACAAAATATTGGAAATCAAGGGGTGTCAGACTTACATTACATAAAACATAAGTTAGAGGCATGGAAGATTGCGTGCTGGATGTACAGTATTAGATACCTTCATTTGCATCAGTTGAAGCTTCTGAAGTATTTTGGTTTCCTGATAAAACAACACCTCTTCTAGGGCATGGTATCCGCAACTTGGTCAAAAACTACAGTAAATAATTTTAGTATGCAGTTCAAGTAGTTTCAGTATGGAGTTCTTCAGTAATGCTCTTTGGAGGATGGTAATGAGGTAATATAGTTCTGATTCTAAAGCTCATTATAGAAATCCAATAAAATTGATGGTGACATACTTCACAACTAATTTTAAATCTTGCTGAAAAGGGAATGAGATCTGTGCATTGAGTGTGTTTATTGCATATCGATAAAGGTCTTAGACCAACACCCAAATACGGCATATAGCTTGTAGCCATGATTACTGCCATTCTTGACAGTCCATGTATAACTACAACACGCAGCCTTCTCTCTTTCTCATATCTGCAGGCACAATATGCAAACGAATATTTTTCTTCTCAGCCAACTTAATATATAGTATGGAGTAGAGTTTAAAATCAATTAAAGAACACAACCAACTTACAATATTGTGTTACAAAGTAGATATCAACACCAGAACATATCATTGATAGGCTGAGAAATTGCATACCACAATAGCCATACAACCACCTTGACCTAGATTTGGTTGCATAGCATGGACAAAATCACCAAGCAAGGTGACACTACCTTTCCCCCCAATTCATAGTAGGTGGGAGGTTGTATATATCTTGGTGAAAATATGATATGCCGCAAGCAGAATGTGCAATGGACTTCAATGCTCAGGTTAGTCTTACATTAACTGACAAATATTCAGGTGAAGCACGCTCAACTGGTGCAAACCGAAGATTATCTTTTGCAGCCACTCTTATAGAGTAAGTTGATCCAGGCACAAGTCCTCTAAGACAAAATATACCAAAAGAATTTGTGGTAGCTTCCTCATAAAAACCTATGGATTCATATCTTGCTTCAAAAAAACACCCACCTTTGGTTGGCAAGTTAATAGTGTTACAGAACCCATGGCACTACATTAAAATATGATCAGAGCTAAACCCTAAACCCTAAAAATTGCAGCAAATCAAATAAATAGTTGGCACAAAAGAATCTAGGGATAAACAAATCTAGCAGGTACCTCTGTTGGTTTGGAGGAGAATGAGGTTCTCATGTGAAGTAAAAAGCATGATACTGAAATAGCCATTTGAACAAAGGACGCCGTTGGGACCTCTTCCTCCTCCGGGTTTTGGTAGATCTCCTCAGCCTTGGCAGCGGACGTGCTGCGATGTCGGGCGGAGGCGTGGTGAAGCCGTGGTGGACGCCCACGCTCCACGCTTAAGAGTAGTAGAGATACAAGCGGTCATACTTAAAATAGTTTTAAAATAGTTTGACTCAAGGTGATTTTAGTCCCAAGGATTGCTTTATTAGGAATTTAGTTCACTAATAATCTTCATTTCACTCGGTGGTTACAGGTTTTGTGCAAGAACCTGTGGACTCATTGCTAGGGTAAATACAGATCGAATGAATCTAAAATGCAAGCATTTTTCCACTCAACCTTCCCCAAATAAAATTCTTTGTTTTTTTAAAATTTCAGTGCAACTCCTATGTTCGACACTGGGATAGGGGTAGATTTGTTAACATTGTAGAGAAACAGACAGTTCTAGTTAAGCTGTTCTTCATAGAGGAACATGGCATGCTAGCTTCTTCACAGAGAGGAACACGACAAGCCCAGACAGTAAGCTCCGGTAAGCATAGACATCAAAGCAATTGGTGAGGAAGGCACACTTACTCGAAGATGTTTGAGACTTCTTAAGCAGCTTCTTGAAATAGGTGTTGTCAAAACAATTGGACTCCCGAATCATTTCCCTCCTTCCTTTCTCATATATAGCCAGTCGAGATGAGCTCCATAAAAGAGACCAAATTTGAGAACTGGAATGCATGGAGATGGAGTACATATAATTTGAGAGAAAAAAGGACAGCTCACGAGAAGAAATGTTTGGCTGAATAATGTCTTTAAGAAAGCAGCATCCAGTGTTTCTTCAGAAAGTTTACCATTGGGCTCAGCACAACCGCAAAAGAACCTGTGTTCTTCATGAAACTACAAGTCGCCATATTATATATATATGAGTGGACATTTGGTCGGAAAGAAGTTGCAGAACTGGAACATCATCTAGAATAGTAGTTTCTCATCAAACTGTTATTAAAATATCATTATCTAATAAACAAATCTAGGCACCTTTAATAAAATAAGCAAAATACTGCAACTCATCTACGTCTATAATTCTATATTACAGAAAATTCTGTTCCTGACTCTGATCCTCATTTTTACTGGATGCAGAAACACTTAAACTGTATAATTTAGCCTTCAAGTTCTGTCGGGGACCATAACTAGGGGTACCCTCAAGGCTCCTAATTCTCAGCTAGTAACCCCCATCAGCACAAAGCTGCAAAGGCTTGATGGGTGCGATCAAGTCAGAGATCAGTCCATTCGAGGGACTCGATCACGCCTCGCCCGAGCCTAGCCTCGGACAAGGGCAGCCGACCCCGGAGGATCTCCGCCTCGCCCGAGGCCCCCCTCCAGCGGCGAACACGTTCCCGGCTCACCCGAGGCCCTGTCTTCGCCAAGAAGCAACCCCGACCAAATCGTAGGAGCATTTAATGCAAAGGTGGCCTGACACCTTTATCCTGACGCGCGCCCCTCAGCTGACAGAGTCGAAGTGACCGCCGTCACTTCACCGCTCCACTGACTGGTCTGACAGAAAGACAGCGCCGCCTGCGCCGCTCCGACTGCGGTGCCACTTGACAGAGTGAGGCTGACAGGCAGTCAGGCCCGGCCGCACACCATAGGAAACTCCGCTCCGCCCGACCCAGGGCTCGGACTCGGGCTAAGCCCCGGAAGACAGCGAACTCCGCTCCACCTGACCCAGGGCTCGGACTCGGGCTAAGCCCCGGAAGACGGCGAACTCCACTCCGCCCGACCCAGGGCTCGGACTCGGGCTAAGCCCCGGAAGACGGCGAACTCCGCTCCGCCCGACCCAGGGCTCGGACTCGGGCAAAGCCCCGGAAGACGACGAACTCCGCTCCGCCCGACCCAGGGCTCGGACTTGGGCTCGGCCCCAGAAGACGACGAACTCCGCTTCGCCCGACTCCAGGACTCAAATTCCGCCCTGGCCTCAGCCAACGGCCTCCGCCTCGCCCGACCTAGAGGCTCGGACTCGGCCTCGACCACGGAAGACGGACTCGGCCTCGACCTCGGAGGAGCTTCCACATCGCCCCACCTAGGGCACGGACCAGCCACGTCAATAGGAGGCGCCATCATTACCCTACTCCAAGCTGATTCAGGCTACGGGGAACAAGACCGGCGTCCCATCTGGATCGCTCCGCCAGATAGGCGATGATGGCGCCCCGCACGCTCCCTGACGATGGCGGCTCTCGGCCCCCTTACGGAAGCAAGAGGACGTCAGCAAGGACTCGACGGCCCCGACAGCTGTCCCTCCGCCAGGCTCCAGCGCTCCTCCGACGGCCACGACATCACACAAACCGGGTGCCAAAATCTCTCCGGCTGCCACGATGGCGTGTACTTAGGGCGCTAGCTCTCCTCCGCTAGACACGTAGCACTCTGCTACACCCCCCATTGTACACCTGGATCCTCTCCTTACGCCTATAAAAGGAAGGACCAGGGCCCTCTTAGAGAAGGTTGGCCGCGCGGGGACGAGGACGAGACGGGCGCTCGCGTGAGGCCACTCGCTCCTTCCCCCGTGTGGACGCTTGTAACCCCCTACTGCAAGCGCACCCGACCTGGGCGCGGGACGAACACGAAGGCCACGGGATTTCCACCTCTCTCACGCCCATCTCCGGCCACCTCGCTTTCCCCCCTTCGCGCTCGGCCTCGCGTCGACCCATCTGGGCTGGGGCACGCAGCGACACATCACTCGTCGGCTCAGGGACCCCCCGGTCTTGAAACGCTGACAGTTGGTGCGCCAGGTAGGGGCCTGCTGCGTGTTGACGAACAGCTTCCCGTTAGGCTCCAGATGGGTAGTCTCCAGCAACCTCTCTGGCCCGGGACGGTGCTCCGTTTCGGGAGCCTTGAGTTCATGTCCCTCGACGGCAGCTACGACATGATACTCTTTCCACCACCGGGCGACAACGACAGTGGCGGCCGACAGTCCGCCCGCCGGCGGCGGGATCAACGACGTCTTCCCCGTGTGGTGGAAGAACAACCTTCGAGCTCGCCCCGTCCTCTTCCCTGTCGACGGAGGAGGAGGAGGCGGGGCAACCAAGGCCAAGCAGGAGGCGGCGCCTCGTCGACCGTCGAGCGAGTCGACAACGCCAGCACTCCAACGGGGGGCGCGCCGGGCATCGACCTCGCGCTTGAGACGAAGACGAGCGCTGTCTCCCCGCGACACGTCAATCCCGAGCAAACGGACGACGCCAGCACGCTCGCGAAAGGCTTGCTGGGTGTCGCCCTCGTACCTGAGACGACGGTGCAGTCAGTCCCCGACGTGACCTCATCACCGCCTGTCGACCAAGAGGTACCAACCGATTCCCATCCCACGCCTCTCGGATTTAGCCTCGACCCGCCTAGCGGCTCCGCTTTGGCGGACGCTTTCGTAGAGGCGAATCCGAACCCTCTGGGATCTCGTATGCGGTCGCCTTGGGACCGGCTGACGGACGTCTCGACCTACGGGCCCTTCGGGTCCGAGGAGGACGACGAGCCCAGCTTCTGTTGGGACTTCTCCGGACTTGGCAACCCCAGTGCCATGCGGGACCTCATGACCGCATGCGACTACTGCCTTTCCGACTGTTCCGACGGTAGCCGTAGCCTCGGCAACGAGGACTACGGCCCGAGCCGCGAATGTTTCCACGTCGATCTAGGGGGTCCCTCCGAAGGCAACCATCTCGGCATGCCGGAGGACGGTGATCTCCCTAGGCCGGTGCCTCGTGTTGACATCCCGCGGGAGCTAACTGTGGTCCCCGTTCCGGCGGGGGGTCACGACCCACAACTCGAGCAAATCCGCGGGGTGCAGGCCAGGCTCGACGAGGGAGCTGGAGCGCTCGAGCCAATCCGCCGGGACGTCGGACAGGCATGGGCGGGCCAACCTCCGACCGGAGAAATGCGTCATCTACCCCAGGGCTTCCAGCACCGCATCGCCGATGATGTCAGGGTCAGGCCGCCACCCGCATCCAGTGGGGTCGGCCAGAACCTGGCTGCAGCAGCAATGCTCCTCCGCGCGATGCCGGAGCCATCAACCACCGAGGGGCGGCGAATCCAG
Organism: Zea luxurians; assembly: GCA_029449295.1. Taxonomy (NCBI): domain Eukaryota; kingdom Viridiplantae; phylum Streptophyta; class Magnoliopsida; order Poales; family Poaceae; genus Zea; species Zea luxurians. The sequence goes on along the minus strand of JAOPSE010000005.1, from coordinate 44,092,779 downwards.
GGAGAGCTCAAGGATCTCCTGGAAGGCGCCGCGGTCTAGCAGGCCGAGAGCTCCGCCTCCCGAAGCCAGGGGTACCCCTCGGAACATCATGCCGCGACTTCCCGATTCATGCGGGAAGCCTCGGTCTACACCGGGCGCACGCGCAACACAGCGCCTGCGGCCCCGGGTCGCCTCGGCAACGAGCACCATCACCGCGATCGTCGGGCCCACCTCGACGAGAGGGTGCGCCGAGGCTACCACCCCAGGCGTGGGGGACGCTACGACAGCGGGGAGGATCGGAGCCCCTCGCCTGAACCACCCGGTCCGCAGGCCTTCAGCCGGGCCATACGACGGGCGCCGTTCCCGACCCGGTTCCGACCCCCGACTACTATCACAAAGTACTCGGGGGAGACGAGACCGGAACTGTGGCTCGCGGACTACCGTCTGGCCTGCCAACTGGGTGGAACGGACGATGACAACCTCATCATCCGCAACCTCCCCCTGTTCCTCTCCGACACCGCTCGCGCCTGGTTGGAGCACCTGCCTCCGGGGTAGATCTCCAACTGGGATGACCTAGTCCAAGCTTTCGCCGGCAATTTCCAGGGCACGTACATGCGCCCCGGGAATTCCTGGGACCTCCGAAGCTGCCGACAGCAGCCGGGAGAGTCTCTCCGGGACTACATCCGGTGATTCTCGAAGCAGCGCACCGAGCTGCCCCACATCACCGACTCAGATGTCATCGGCGCGTTCCTCGCTGGCACCACCTGCCGCGACCTGGTGAGCAAGCTGGGTCGCAAGACCCCCACCAGGGCGAGCGAGCTGATGGACATCGCCACCAAGTTCGCCTCCGGCCAGGAGGCGGTCGAGGCTATCTTCTGGAAGGACAAGCAGCCCCAGGGCCACCCATCGGAAGATGCCCCCGAGGCGTCAACTCAGCGCGGCGCCAGGAAGAAGGGCAAGAAGAAGTCGCAAGCGAAATGCGACGCCGCCGACGCGGACCTTGTCGCCGCCGCCGAGCACAAGAACCCTCAGAAGCCCCCCGGAGGTCCCAACCTCTTCGACAAGATGCTCAAGGAGCCGTGCCCCTATCACCAGGGGCCCGTCAAGCACACCCTTGAGGAGTGTGTCATGCTTCGGCGCCACTTCCACAGGGCCGGGCCACCCACAGAGGGTGGCAGGGCCCGCGACGACGACAAGAAGGAAGATCACCAGGCAGGAGAGTTCCCCGAGGTCCGCGACTACTTCATGATCTACGGCGGGCAAGCGGCGAGCGCCTCGGCTCGGCACCGCAAGCAAGAGCGCCGGGAGGTCTGTTCGGTGAAGGTGGCGGCGCCAGTCTACCTAGACTGGTCCGACAAGCCCATCACCTTCGACCAAGCCGACCACCCCAACCATGTGCCGAGCCCGGGGAAATACCCGCTCATCGTCGACCCCGTCATCGGCGACGTCAGGCTCACCAAGGTCCTCATGGATGGAGGCAGCAGCCTCAACATTATCTACGCCGAGACCCTCGGGCTTCTGCGTATCGATCTATCCTCGGTCCGGGCGGGCGCTGCGCCTTTCCATGGGATCATCCCCGGGAAGCGCGTCTAGCCCCTCGGACAACTCGATCTTCCCGTCTGCTTCGGAACACCCTCCAACTTCCGAAGGGAGACCCTGATGTTCGAGGTGGTCGGGTTCTGAGGAACCTACCACGCGGTATTGGGGAGGCCCTGCTACGTGAAGTTCATGGCCGTCCCCAACTACACCTACCTCAAGCTCAAGATGCCGGGCCCCAACGGGGTCATCACCGTCGGCCCCACGTACAAACACGCGTTCGAATGCGACGTGGAGTGCGTGGAGTACGCCGAGGCCCTCGCCGAGTCTGAGGCCCTCATCGCCGACCTGGAGAGCCTCTCCAAGGAGGTGCCAGACGTGAAGCGTCATGCCGGCAACTTCGAGCCAGCGGAGACGGTTAAGTCCGTCCCCCTCGACCCCAGCAGCGACGCCTCCAAGCAAGTCCGGATCGGCTCCGGGCTCAATCCCAAATAGGAAGCAGTGCTCGTCGACTTTCTCCGCGCGAACGCCGACGTCTTCGCGTGGAGTCCCTCGGACATGCCCGGCATACCGAGGGATGTCGCCGAGCACTCGCTGGACATCCGAGCCGGAGCCCGACCTGTCAAGCAGCCGCTGCGCCGATTCGACGAGGAGAAGCGCAGAGCCATAGGCGAGGAGATCCACAAGCTAATGGCGGCAGGGTTCATCAAAGAGGTATTCCATCCCGAATGGCTTGCCAACCCTGTGCTTGTGAGAAAGAAAGGGGGGAAATGGCGGATGTGTGTAGACTACACTGGTCTGAACAAAGCATGTCCGAAGGTTCCCTACCCTCTGCCTCGCATCGATCAGATCGTGGATTCCACTGCTGGGTGCGAAACCCTGTATTTCCTCGATGCCTACTCAGGGTATCACCAAATCAGGATGAAAGAGTCCGACCAGCTCGTGACTTCTTTCATCACACCCTTCGGCATGTACTGCTATGTCACCATGCCGTTCGGCTTGAGGAATGCGGGCGCGACGTACCAGCGGTGCATGAACCATGTGTTCGGCGAACACATTGGCTGCACGGTCGAGGCTTACGTCGATGACATCATAGTCAAGACGAGGAAAGCCTTTGACCTCCTTTCCGACCTTGAAGTGACATTCCGATGTCTCAAGGCGAAAGGCGTCAAGCTCAATCCCGAAAAGTGTGTCTTCGGGGTGCCCCGAGGCATGCTCTTGGGGTTCATCGTCTCCGAGCGGGGCATCAAAGCCAACCCGGAGAAGATCGCAGCCATCACCAGCATGGGGCCCATCCAGGACTTGAAAGGCGTACAGAGGGTCATGGGATGTCTCGCGGCTCTGAACCGCTTCATCTCACGCCTCGGCGAAAGAGGTCTACCCCTGTACCGCCTCTTAAGGAAGGCCGAGCGCTTCACTTGGACCCCTGAGGCCGAGGAAGCCCTCGGGAACCTGAAGGCGCTCCTCACAAAGGCGCCTATCCTAGTGCCCCCAGCTGCCGGAGAAGCCCTCTTGGTCTATGTCGCCGCGACCACTCAGGTGGTTAGCGCCGTGATTGTGGTCGAGAGGCAAGAAGAGGGGCATGCATTGCCCGTTCAGAGGCCAGTCTACTTCGTCAGCGAGGTACTGTCCGAAACCAAAATCCGCTACCCACAAATCCAGAAGCTGCTATACGCGGTGATCCTGACGCGGCGGAAGTTGCGACACTACTTCGAGTCTCATCCGGTGACGGTGGTGTCATCCTTCCCCCTGGGAGAGATCATCCACTCCCGAGAGGCTTCGGGTAGGATCGCGAAGTGGGCGGTGGAGATCATGGGCAAGACGATCTCGTTCGCCCCCCGGAAGGCCATCAAGTCAAAGGTCCTGGCGGACTTCATGGCTGAATGGGCCGACACCCAGCTACCAACAGCTTCGATCCAACCGGAGCTCTGGACCATGTTTTTCGACGGGTCGCTGATGAAGACAGGGGCCGGCGCAGGCCTCCTCTTCGTCTCGCCCCTTGGGAAGCACCTACGCTACGTGCTACGCCTCCACTTCCCGGCGTCCAACAATGTGGCGGAGTACGAGGCTCTGGTAAACGGGTTGCGAATCACCATCGAGCTAGGGGTCCGACGCCTCGACGCTCGCGGTGACTCACAGCTCGTCATCGACCAAGTCATGAAGAACTCCCACTGCCGCGACCCGAAGATGGAAGCCTACTGCGATGAGGTTCGGCGCCTGGAAGACAAGTTCTACGGGCTCGAGCTCAACCACATCGCCCGACGCTACAACGAGACTGCGGACGAGCTAGCCAAAATAGCCTCAGGGCGAACAACGGTTCCCCCGGACGTCTTCTCCCGAGATCTGCATCAACCCTCCGTCAAGATCGACGACACGCCCGAGCCTGAGGCACCCTCGGCCCAGCCCGAGGTACCCTCGGCACAGTCCGAGGCACCCTCGGCTCGGCCCGAGGCACCCTCGGTTTGGCCCGAGGTACCCTCGGCCCCCGGGGGCGAAACGCTGCGCGTCGAGGGGGAGCAAAGCGGGGTCACGCCTGATCAAAACTGGCAGACCCCGTACCTGCAATATCTCCACCGAGGAGAGCTACCCCTCGACCGAGCCGAAGCTCGGCGGCTGGCGCAGCGCGCCAAGTCGTTCGTCTTGCTGGGAGAAGGGAAGGAGCTCTACCACCGCAGCCCTTCAGGCATCCTCCAGCGATGCATCTCCACCACCGAAGGCCAGGAACTCCTCCAAGAAATACACTCGGGGGCTTGCGGCCACCACGCAGCACCTCGAGCCCTTGTCGGAAATGCTTTCCGACAAGGTTTCTACTGGCCGACGGCGGTGGCCGACGCCACTAGAATTGTCCGCGCCTGCGAAGGGTGTTAGTTCTACGCAAGGCAGACCCACCTGCCCGCTCAGGCTCTGCAGACAATACCCATCACATGGCCTTTTGCTGTGTGGGGTCTGGACCTCGTCGGCCCCTTGCAGAAGGCACCCGGGGGCTACACGCACCTGTTGGTCGCCATCGACAAATTTTCCAAGTGGATAGAGGTCTGACCCCTGAACAGCATCAGGTCCGAGCAGGCGGTGACGTTCTTCACCAACATCATCCATCGTTTCGGGGTCCCGAACTCCATCATCACCGACAACAGCACCCAGTTCACCGGCATAAAGTTCCTGGACTTCTGCGAGGATCACCACATCCGGGTAGACTGGGCTGCCATGGCTCACCCCATGACGAATGGGCAAGTGGAGCGGGCCAACGGCATGATCCTGCAAGGACTCAAGCCTCGGATTTACAACGACCTCAACAAGTTCGGCAAGCGATGGATGAAGAAACTCCCCTCGGTGGTCTGGAGTCTGAGGACAACGCCGAGCCGAGCCACGGGCTTCACACCGTTCTTCCTAGTCTATGGGGCCGAGGCCATCTTGCCCACAGACCTGGAATACGGTTCCCCGAGGACGAGGGCCTATGACGACCAAAGCAACCAAGCTAGTCGAGAAGACTCGCTGGACCAGCTGGAAGAGGCTCGGGACAAGGCCTTACTACACTCGGCGCGGTACCAGCAGTCCATGCGACGCTACCACGCCCGAGGGGTCCGGTCCCGAGACCTCCAGGTGGGCGACCTGGTGCTTCGGCTGTGACAAGACGCCCGAGGGCGGCACAAGCTCACGCCTCCCTAGGAAGGGCCGTTCGTCATTGCCAAGGTTCTAAAACCCGGAACATACAAGCTGGCCAACAGTCAAGGCGAGGTCTACAGCAACGCTTGGAACATCCAACAGCTACGTCGCTTCTACCCTTAAGATGTTTTCAAGTTATTCATATACCTTGCTCTCACGCAAAGTTTAGTCATCAAGGAAGGGTCAGCCTTGCCTCGGCAAAGCCCGACCCTCCTTCGGGGGCTAAAAGGGGGGAACCCCCTCTGCGTCGAAATTTTCCTCGAAAAAAGATTTTTTTCTGCCAGAATGCTTTTCGTGCTCTTCGACTACTTCAAAAGTGGATCCTGAAAACGACAGAGTACACGTAAGCAGCCAAGGCTGACCGAGCCGAGGGACTCCTATGCCTCCGGGATACGGATACCTCACTCATCACCTTCTGCGATAAGTAACTCGCGCTCGGATAAGTGACTCCGCGGACCGAACAAGTCTTCATGCTCGAGAAGCTCCTCTGCCGAAATGATTTTTCGGGCCTTCTCGACTGCGTCGGTAACAGAACCCCATGGATGGGTAAGAGTGCGCGTAAGCGGCAAGGCCGACCGAGCCGAGGGACTCCTACGCCTCCGGGATATGGATACCTCACTCATCACCTTCCGTGAGAAGCAACTCTCGCTCGCACAAACAGTTCTGTTACCGACAAAAAAGTCTAGATACTCGAAACAAGAGGAAAGGAGATGCGGCTTTACAATACGGCGAGGGTGTGTTTCGGCCTCGGCGACCGCAGAAAACACACGCTACAAGATAATCCGATCCTGCAGGCTCGGATCTTGACGGCTGAAGGGAGCAGCAGCACCCTCGGCGTCAGCTACACCTTCGATGGGGTCTGACCTAGCCTCGGACGGCGACGAGGTCGGAGGGCCCTCACTCTGAAGGACGACGTCATCACTAAGCCCGGGCCATCGCCGCCAGGGTCTTCTCCAAGAATCCGGCCCGAGCAGGCGGCTCGGCCGGTCACCCCGGGGCCTCGGCTAGCTGTCCCCCAAGGACATCAGCCCGGCCCGAGGCCTCGGCAGGTCAATTCCGGCGTCGGTCCCGCTAACGGACGACCCGGCCAGGCTCCGGTCGACCTGGTCTTCTTTTCGAGCCAACTCTGCCTCTGTTCGCGCTGGCACCACGACCCCTGGCCTCGGCTCATCGAAGCGCGGCCGAGGGTTTCCTCCAACTAAGCAAGGGAAGCCTCGGACAACAAGGCTGACCGAGCCGAGGGACTCCTACGCCTCCGGGATACGGATACCTCACTCGTCACCTTTACACGGGGCGACTCACGCTTGGCGAAGCGGTTCAGACAACCAACAGGCGAGTCTTAGTGCTCGAAAATGGGGAAAAACACGGCTCCGTGCCGAATTTACATACATGTTCAGGCCTCGACAGCCGCAATGAACATAACACCGGCACTCAAGGTGCCATTACAAACGGAACTCCGGTTCCGTCCCCACAGCAGCAACGATGACCTCAGGGCGGATGCTGCTGTTAGGAGGCCCCCGCCCGTGCCCAAACTCGAGAGGCAAGGATGGGCAGAAGGCCGTAGAGTTGGAGGTCGGTCCGCGGGTGGCGTCGGCAAGCTCGTCGGCGGCGGAACCTCTTCCAGCTGCCGTGGCGGGAGGTGGCACCGGGAGCGGCTCCGAAGCCGCTCGGCTCAGAGAGCCGGGCACGATGCAGCTGCCAGCGCCACGGACGACTCCCGCCCTTCCCCCCGATCACTGAGGGAAGGAGCGGGCCACCGCACACGCAGGGGCCGACCCCCGACTCGGCACACTCCCCTCCCTAGCCCTGGTGATGAAAATCCTTGAGGCTAAGGGAGGGGCAGAGGCCGCGGCCCGGTTCGCTCTCCCCCGCCATCGAACTGGAGGTCACCATCTTGGGTGACCGCCGGTGGAGGGGTGCGACCGGGCTGCACGATGAAAATCCTTGAAGCCGAACGACGGCTGAAAGGTACCAACTCCCGTAGAGTTGCGTTCCTCCAATGACGAAGCGGAAAGACGGCGGATATCCCCCATCCGGGGGCTTGGAAGACGGAAAGACACGATGCATAAGGGAGCGCGAAGACACGGTCGCCTTCCAAGAGGGTCACCCTCCTTTTTAAAGGCGACTCTCCCTACTTGCGTCCCCAGCCGTCGTGGGCTGAGTCTTCTCCAACACGCTCCAAGGCCCTCCCCCTACGGCGCGGGGGCTGGGTCCCACACGTCATGCAAGCCGGTTCAGAGCAGAAGAAGCCAAACCGCCGCGCGCGATGCGCGCAACCGCCCAGCGGTTACAAGCGGCTCTCCACTTTTGCCCAGACCGGCGGGCGAAAGGGTGGGCAGCCGTGCAGGCGGCATGCAACCATGCCAAGTGGGCGCGCTTCTCCGACTCCCGACACGCCCAGCATGGAGGCCCAGATCCACGCGTCATGCAACCGGCGCGCCGAATGCTTCGCGCCTGCAACCGCACCGCCACCTGCGCTACCACCGCGCCTCCTCGACTGCGGAACCAATACCGCGACTCGAGGCGACCTAGCGCACGACCCAGCGGCTCCAGCCTGGCGCGACGGTCAATGCGGCCGAAAATGGGCCGGCAGTAATGACGGTGGCAGGCGGGCGGGAGCAGCGGTCACGTCGTCAGCCAAGCTTACGTCCCATCCGGGGGCAGCGAGAGAACCCTCTCTCACGGCGTGAAGACAACGCGCCCGTGACCCGTTCCTCGAACGGCTCGCGCACGCGCAACGGCTACCCTGCGAACCACTCGCCCCGTCGCATTAACTCCGCGGCGGGACAGGCGGCGCCTCCGGCAGGAGAAGTGAGCAACGCTTCACCTTCGCCATAATGACCGCGTCAAAAAAGGTACGCCGCGTCGTTCGATTTCGTATCCGTTCCCTTTTTTCCTCTTTCTCTCTCTTGCAACAGGGACTGGGAAAGGGGGATACCCCAGAAGGGATCCTTCCCTGTGAAGGAACCAGGCTCCGAGCCTCCCTACTGATCAGAGGTTCGAAGGCTGGCCCCTCGGAAGGGTTCAACAGCCACCTCAGAGCACGTGGGCTCCACACCCACTACTGGTCAGAGGTTCGAAGGCCGGCCCCTCGGAAGGGTTCAACGGCCGCCTCAGGCTACTCGGGCTCCGCGCCCACTACTGATCAGGGGTTCGAAGGCTGGCCCCCGAAGGGTTCACAGCCGCCTCAGACACAGAGCGAGGGATGACCATGGGTACGTTCGATACATAACCAAGGCTCGGGCTGCGCTCCCGAGGTACCCTAGGACATTTTCGAGACCAGCGGGAACGATCTTGTAACAGAATCCCATCAGAGGGAGGCATCGAGCCCTCGGACCCCGTCGCCAGGGGACCGGGTCCGGCAGATCACCCGCATGTACTTTTGGACGCGCCTCTGGGCCCCTAGCCGACCCCTAACGAATGGGGCACGGACGTCCGCTCGGATCACCCGCCTGCAGCTCACCGGAGACGCCATGTTCGGCGCCCACCGAGGGCAACATGGCGCTCTCCCCCCCCCTCCTTGCGGAAAGGCGACACAGGGGCGTATGTAAAAAAGTCGAGTCTGTCCTTGATCGCCCTCTCGCCCTGTGCAGAGGCTCGGGGGCTGCTCTCACAAACCCGGCTCCGGCCAAACCGTTGACAGCGTCAACATACCAGCCCGAGAACTTGGGACCCGACCGTACACCCGGGCTACGGCCAGCTTGCATGAGGGAACGACCAGACCAGCCGAAGCATTGTGCACGGCGTTAAGACCTCGGAGGAGTCAAACCACTCCTCCGAGGCCTCGGGGGCTACACCCGGCGGGTGCGCTCGCGCGCACCCACCGGAACAAAACGCAACCGAGAAAGGCTGGTCCCCTTGCAAAAAAGTGCGACGAAAGCCTCCAAGCGAGTGCTAACACTCCCTTCGAGGCTCGGGGGCTACTGTCGGGGACCATAACTAGGGGTACCCTCAAGGCTCCTAATTCTCAGCTGGTAACCCCCATCAGCACAAAGCTGCAAAGGCCTGATGGGTGCGATCAAGTCAGAGATCAGTCCATCGAGGGACTCGATCACGCCTCGCCCGAGCCTAGCCTCGGACAAGGGCAGCCGACCCCGGAGGATCTCCGCCTCGCCCGAGGCCCCCTCCAGCGGCGAACACGTTCCCGGCTCGCCCGAGGCCCTGTCTTCGCCAAGAAGCAACCCCGACCAAATCGTAGGAGCATTTAATGCAAAGGTGGCCTGACACCTTTATCCTGACGCGCGCCCCTCAGCTGACAGAGCCGAAGTGACCGCCGTCAGTTCGCCACTCCACTGACTGGTCTGACAGAAAGACAGCGCCGCCTGCGCCGCTCCGACTGCGGTGCCACTTGACAGAGTGAGGCTGACAGGCAGTCAGGCCCGGCCGCACACCATAGGAAACTCCGCTCCACCCGACCCAGGGCTCGGACTCGGGCTAAGCCCCGGAAGACAGCGAACTCCGCTCCGCCCGACCTAGGGCTCGAACTCGGGCTAAGCCCCGGAAGACGGCAAACTCCGCTCCGCCCGACCCAGGGCTCGGACTCGGGCTAAGCCCCGGAAGACGGCGAACTCCGCTCCACCCGACCCAGGGCTCGGACTCGGGCAAAGCCCCGGAAGACGACGAACTCCGCTCCGCCCGACCCAGGGCTCGGACTTGGGCTCGGCCCCAGAAGACGACGAACTCCGCTTCGCCCGACTCCAGGACTCAAATTCCGCCCTGGCCTCAGCCAACAGCCTCCGCCTCGCCCGACCTAGAGGCTCGGACTCGGCCTCGGCCATGGAAGACGGACTTGGCCTCGACCTCGGAGGAGCTTCCACATCGCCCCACCTAGGGCGCGGACCAGCCACATCAACAGGAGGCGCCATCATTACCCTACTCCAAGCTGATTCAGGCTATGGGGAACAAGACCGGCGTCCCATCTAGCTCGCTCCGCCAGATAGGCGATGATGGCGCCCCGCACGCTCCCTGACGATGGCGGCTCTCGGCCCCCTTACGGAAGCAAGAGGACGTCAGCAAGTACTCGACGGCCCCGACAGCTATCCCTCCGCCAGGCTCAGCGCTCCTCCGACGGCCACAACATCACACAAACCGAGCGCCAAAATCTCTCCGGCCACCACGATGGCGTGTACTTAGGGCGCTAGCTCTCCTCCGCTAGACACGTAGCACTCTGCTACACCCCCATTGTACACCTGGATCCTCTCCTTACGCCTATAAAAGGAAGGACCAGGGCCCTCTTAGAGAAGGTTGGCCGCGCGGGGACGAGGACGAGACGGGCGCTCGCGTGAGGCCACTCGCTCCTTCCCCCGTGTGGACGCTTGTAACCCCCTACTGCAAGCGCACCCGACCTGGGCGCGGGACGAACACGAAGGCCGCGGGATTTCCACCTCTCTCACGCCCATCTCCGGCCACCTCGCTTTCCCCCCTTCGCGCTCGGCCTCGCGTCGACCCATCTGGGCTGGGGCACGCAGCGACACATCACTCGTCGGCTCAGGGACCCCCCGGTCTCGAAACGCCGACAAGTTCGTTCCTTTTTCATCAAGCTTAGTGCCTTAGTGCACTGTAGCAGCAAACGATAAGTAATGTTGAGCCCACTGAGATGCATGCAGTGAAGCTTTCAAGTTTTGCTTATTGATGTTTACTGTTGATATTTAATTGCGATCTAAAATTGTGTTTAGATTCGCCTCACAACACACTGTATTAATATCATATTTTCTAGGTTTATAAATAAAGTTATAGCGAAAAGGCATCTAGCTGAGTTGGTTAGGTGGTCTAAGTATCACTCGTCCTAGGTTCGACTCCCCGTGGGATCGAATTTTCAGGTTGTGGTTAAAAAATCTCCTGGTCTGTCCTACGCGAAAGCACAGGTCTAAGACCTGGCCCCGGTCACAGTCGTTTTCACATGGGCTACGACGCCGTTGTGTATGGGATGGGGCATGGGTTTGGAGGGTTTCTGGACCTGCATGACTGCATGAGAAGGTCTTCTTCTTAATATAATGTTGTGGGGGCAGCTTACCCCCGCTGGACAATTTTTTTATAATGTTACAATAGAAACCAGTGGTCAAACTTGTGTTATGAGCTTATGGCCCTTTTGGCTAACATTTTGGTGTTCAATATCAAATTGTTTGTGACAGGTGGTAGTAATGATATATTGAGTAAAACTGGAAATGTGCAACATAGAGTTCTAACATAATACAAAGAAGAGTTGGATAACATTTTGTACAAAGAAGAGTTCTAACATAGAACTGGAAATGTGACAGGTGTATGCTTACTGATGTGAGAAAGAGCATACAGTGTTAAAGAAACATATTGCGACTTCATCATAAGATCTACCAATAATTTGTGTCTTCAGAGACTCTGTGATGCAGTTAACAATGGTATGGAAATGTGTCTCCTGCTTTTCATTGCCATGAAAAGAAATTTTACGTTGTTATTTAGTAGCAAAAATCTAGAACAAACTTAATGATGCAACTTCACAGGTCTTAATTTCCCAATAGAGTCATAAAAATTGATACCCAGATGAAAAGAGACATAAAAATGGTACACAGATTGTCGAATTAAGTGGCTACAGTACTTGTGCCTCACCTGGGTGGCGGCAGGGGTGAACATTTTGGGCGAGGCGTCGACAAGGTAGACAACCATCTCCTTGTTCGCCTCCCTCTCCTAGTTCCTCGAGAAAGCAATCTAGCACCCGTGAAAAATTGTGGTGTCACAGCATGGTCAAATAATCAAATTAGTTTTTTTTTTCTTCAAAACACTGATCCGATAGGAGAATAGGGAGAGAACGCAGCTAAGAGCTGGTACGAACCTGGAAACTGTCTTCGTCTTCATCGCTGTAATGACCCGCAAGGTGAGTAGGTATAGGGACCAAGAAAATGTAAGCAATCAGCTAGCTGATGTACTCATACTCAGCAGATGTCAAAATCACTCCTTCCCGGGGTACATCCAACAACCATATCTAAACAAACTAAGATGATCAAATCAGCAATACCAATCCTCCTAGCAGCTCACATTCATTAAGCCAATGCAGGTTGAAAAGGATAGGTACCCTGACACACATGCAACGAAACACTCACTCTGGGTGCCGACTGCCAACACGAGCAAAATCTCTGTAACTACTACTGCCTTAACAACCCATGACATGAAACAGAATCGAAAAGCAAGCCCCACAGTGCCGGCATTACCTTTGAGCCGACGATGACGACGCCTTAACAACCCTCGATGTGGCTCTGCAAGCGGAGGCGCTTTACGCCAAAGCCGCCCATGAACCAGTGTGCCTCCAATGGTTTTGTTGGTATTGAATCCATGGATTGCGTCAAAACTGAAAACAACAGGGAAGAACAATACTATGTTAATCACTTCATATTGTACAGGTGTATGACCGTGCGTTGCATTCAGGTTATACATTCAGTAAAGAGCATGACATTTGAAAGCTCATGGGTCAGCTGTGTTGCTATTGATGCAAGCGAAGGTTGGCTGGTAACGCAACCAGTAATTAGAACTGAATAAAAAATGGAAATGCAACCAATTAAAATTAAGATTGGAAGGAGCACAAAAGAGTACATGTTCTGAATATTTTAATAGCATACATCTAACTCGCTTTCTCACAAACTGTTGCACTGTTCTATCTATAATATACAGCTCGTGTTATTTTTTAAGCTTAGTTTCACTTATTGGTCACCACAACAATCAGGCACCTACTTAACAGTTTTAGTGAGCCTGGCAACCCAAAAAGGAAAAAAAACAAGCGTATGCAAACCCATTCAGTTAGGTTACAGAGACTATATGGATTTCCATCTATCTTCTAACACAAACAAGTATCCTTGGTGATTTAGTTAGGTGTGATTTAAGTTATATTATTTAGCCACATGCTCTACATCGTTGTAGTCTATAAAAAACAGAGGAACATATGCATCATGATCATCTTGTAATTAGAACTGAATAAAAACTAGAAATGCAACCTATTAAAATAAAGATTGGAATAATGAAAAGACAAACGGCTGATTAAAGTATAGTACCTTTTTTTGCACACAATCCACATTAGATAATCATAATGAAAAGACAAACGACTGATTAAAGTATAATACCTTTTTTGCAGACAATCCACATTAGATAATCACTCATAAGCATTGTTAACTTATGGTTCTGGTAAGGTATATGTTGTCCATCAGAAGATAAAGCACCAATAACATTAGCAAAAGACAAACTGATTCTACTGGAGGGAAGAGAACAACCAAGTTCACGGTTAAACTTCATACCATAAACAACAAAGGATTTTATAGAACCCTTAACAACTAATATGAGCTTTGTGAGAAGAAAACAGCTAACCAGTAAGGAACAAGATGCAGCTAAAATTTAGATGTTTAAAACTAAACAACTATGAAGATCAATTGCCCTACAGAACACTCTGCAACTAACTAAAATTTTGTTTGGGTGTCAGGCTTGACATAAAAACATTGTAGAGATGCATTGTCGCTGTCCTAGTGTCCTAAAGCAAGTTTTGAAGGGCTTGTTGTTTATACCTCTGCTTCCTTCATGGCCGCTTCGGTCGTCAAGGATGTCCTGCAAGTGGCAGACGTCCACGGAGATCCGGTAGCAACAGTCTCGTCCGCGCTCCTGGACCCTGAGGAGCGCGTTCATGCACTTTTGCGTGACTGCGAGCTTCTTGCGCACGCGGCGGCCGCACACCAGCGTCTGTAGTCGTACAATGCCCCGCAGTGCCCTCAACGCCCTCCAAGCATTAACACATCCACTAACAAGAACCGGTGAGAGGAAAAAAACAAAGGCCGCGACGGTAAGCCTACCAGGAATGCAAGGAAGGCAAACTGGATGCGGACGACAGTCCACTCCTGCCTGATGATGCGGAAGTCCCTAGGCTGCGCGTGCACGACAGGCACAGCGATAGAGGTGCTGAGCATGTCAGTAGTGGACGGTGCCTCTGACGCCGCCGTGTTGCTCCCCCGCTGCGAGGATGAGCTCCACCACAGTCGACTCCACTTCTGCCCATTCCCCGCGGTGCCGGGCATCTATCTCTCCGCGTCAGGGGCGAGCTTCTCCACCGGCGGCTGATCTGTGCATCGGGCAGGCGGCGGACTCGTGGAACATGGATCTAGGCACCGGGGGAGTGCGACGCACTCGTTGTCGTCGATGGTGGTGTGGGGTGGGGCATGGGATCTAGGCACCGGGCGAGGGGCGCCAATAGCTTCTCCACCGGCGGTGTACTTTGTGGGACGTGGATCTGGCCGCTGAGGGGTGCGACGCTCGTCCTCGTCGGCGAGTGTGGGGGGGGATTTGGGTACTGGGGGAGAGGCGGAGGGGGGGGGGGGGAGACGGCGGTTGGGAGAGAATGGAGAGGCATAACAGGGGGAAGTAGTATACGTTTGATGTCGTGGCATGCGGAGCATGGAGCGGTTGGAGCGAGAGGCGAGTGGCCGCGAAGATCACGATGGAGGGGCGTGTACCTTAAGGCTGACACGAGCGGTGGCGCCATGCTCGCCAGTGGTGGGCACCTCCTTAGGTGGCCGCGGCAACCACACCGCCGCGCCCCAGGCACTTGATGGAGGAGGGCGGGTCCCCGTGCGGCCTCTTTGCGCCGACGGTCGAGAGAGAGAGTGCGGGGGCATGATCCCTCTTCTTGCGGCTTGCGGTTTCATGCGGGAGGTGAGAGGCGGCTTCATGCGGGAGAGTGGAGGAGGGGTGGAGAACGCGGTAGCGAGGAGACGACGCGCGAGGGTGGGGGAGGGGCGGAGAACGTGGAGGTCGTGCTTTGGCGACGGGAGCGACGACGCGCGGGGGGCAGCTGAGGCGCTAACCGTGCTTCGACAGTGAGCTTTGGTTTGGGCCACAACAAGCAAATGGGCCTCCCAGAAAGCGTGTATTCCGTATTTGCAAGCCAAACTTAGTACCACATCAGGTACTAAACTGTGCACGCATCTGTTTATAAGTGCCAGTGCGGATACAACATTGTGGTCTTGGTTGGGCGGCAACCTGTGTAGGCTTGGCTGTGCGCGAGCTTTTATTCCTACGCAGCTAGATTTTTTGGTACAACTTGCTCAGGTGCGCGGCGCACGTGTGGGAAACGACGAGGGTGTGGATGGGAATGTGGGGGAATAGGAAACAACGAGGGTGGGGACATGGGAATCGACAATGGCAGAACGCTACGGGTGGGACATGGGAATCGGAATGGCAACGCTACGGGTGGGACATTGGAATGGCGCCACGGGATATGGGAATGGGAATGGCAGAACCAGGAATGGGGCAGCCTACCCCTTAGAGTCTTAATAGGTAGTATAGATTTAATCTTGGCATTGAGACGTTTTAATTGCTTTAATATCTTCTTTACATAGTACGAAGAATGTGGGGAAGAATTTGTGGATATGTTGGATGGAATGATCTCCTTTGTTCTTCTTGATACACGTCAAAAAAGCTTCGTTGCAGCTCGTGATGCTATTGCCATCTGCCCTTTATACATGGGATGGTGTCTTGATGGTATGTAAAGCAAAGATGATTGCTTTGCCCTTCTGAAGAAAATCAGGCATTAATTATGTTTTTTGATTCATTTCACAAAACAAAACTTCTAGGATCAGTTTCATAAAACTACCCGAGGCATCTATTTCAAACCTTACAACAATCTGCATGGGCACACTATTTGTGTGATTAAAAGGTGGGTCCAATGAAGGTTTGTGGAACTGAGGGCACAAGTAGTGTACCATGAAACTGACCCTAAAAGTTGTAGTTCTTTGATAGTTTGAAGCAAATAGTTGTAATTTTATGAAATGAATTCTTTGTGCATCTCAAACATAATTTTCTAGAATTTGCTGATGAATTGCTTTATCAACTACTGTTGCAGTGGTCAATAGTGCTTGAAGGTACGACCAACGTTCCTAGCAGGAACTGGCCAGTTACCACCAAGAACCTCCTGGCATGTTCTCTAGGTCCTGGAATAGAGAAACCACACAAAACACTTAAATTTAAATTTGCATGTTGAATCTGATCTCTTTGTGAAATGAAATATAGAAACACTAGTAGCTATCCATTTCTGCAGTACATTGAAAAAGGGCAACATATTGGGAAACATTGTTGATTTCAACAAATGGAATTCAATATGGTTCATGGGGCAGTTTTAATTGCTGTTATGGATTGGGTACATGGAACCTGTACTTTGCCTTTACGGAAACATAGCTGATGGAGCGAATAATTGTATCCTGTTCACTAGCATGCCAGTTGTTACTTGCATTACCATATCATAATTTTGAAAGACTATGGATAGCAGGTCCATCTATATTGCTGACATACCTATGTAAGTACAAATCCTTTGAGTCTTTGAGAAAGGATATCTCATTGAATTTGTTCTTTTTGGAATTGTCCCTCAACACAAATGCTAAAATGATTTTTTCGTAGGAGAGAATGTATGATCCTCCATTTTAAACAACCTTTTTAAATACCAGTATGAAATAATACTTTTTCCTTTGAGTATCCATCTGTGTTCCTATAATTTAAACACCAGTATGTCCATGGCCACCTGCAGCACGGTGTTAACTCCACCTTCCAGTGCCTCCTTATCCAGCTCTCCATGTAGACATGTCCAATATTTCTCCAGTGCCTTTAAATAATCTAATGAGGGCATGTAAACATTTTGTTATACAATGACTCATTTATGTCCTACAGATTTGTTATGCCCATACGCCAGTTATTGGAAAAACCTATCATGAGCAGCAATACTGATTAAAATAATAATCAGCTTTGCTATTTTTATGTGTTGCAGAATAAGTAGAACATATCATTGAATAACATGTTGTCATTTTTTGGACATTTTTA
Organism: Zea luxurians; assembly: GCA_029449295.1. NCBI lineage: Eukaryota > Viridiplantae > Streptophyta > Magnoliopsida > Poales > Poaceae > Zea > Zea luxurians. The sequence goes on along the minus strand of JAOPSE010000005.1, from coordinate 44,075,787 downwards.
AGTTGAGTATCAACATGGCTCTTGTTTAAATTATTGCGCTCTTACTCAGGATGAGATTGAAGCTGCTCGAATGGCAGCGACCAATAAGGAAATTAAGCGTGTATTGACTGAAGTCCTTTCGAAGGTTTTATTCTTGACTTGATCATCTTGTTTACTGTTTACATTATTGAATTCATCTAAGAGGTGCAAGGTTATTTCTGATTGGTTAGCTTCTTACCCCTTTTTCATCACATACAGAATCGGCTATCTTAAGGTCAGTGTCCCTTTATAATTGTTAGCTCATTTTATATAACAATATGTATTGTGGTTGAGAGCACACAGTCAGATGCTTTTTATATTTCCAAGGAATTTTGTGTTCTCTATAAGTTGTAGCATCTAACTATGTAACTTGATGTTATAGATTCAATCACAAAAAATCATTTAAACATACGAATACTAAATAATTGATTGGTTGTAGGCTGGGCAAAAGGTTCGTGAAGAAAGTGAAAGGCTGCGAGCCAGCGACAGCAGGAACGTGAGCAAATTGCAATGAAGCGTAAGCATGAAATGGTAAGTTCATGGCTTGTTTTCATCTGTTACAGCTACACGTTCCAATTGATATATTTACTTTGCAGGCATACAATCCTTGATGTTTTTTTAGATGCTTTGCTCTCGTGTCCCAGCTAAGGCAGAAGAAAAGTGGTTGGAGCTGTTGTACATTCGGTGGATTGAGCATCATATATGGTTGTCCAATTTCTTAAGGCAACTTTGCTGCTTTGCGTCATTCTTCACTTTGACTTAGACCCAAAAATTGGAACCTTTATTTTCTTCACTTAAGTTGTTTCCCATATTTATGTAGTAATTCCACTCCCATGTATAATAAAATTTGAGGGGCTTGTTTTCCTTCTAATATTATACATGAATTTTCAATAATTTTCAAGTTACTTGAGAACTCTGTTATATTGTTTTACATTATATCATGCTTTGCTATCTTTACATGGTGTTATACTGGTATAGGATTGTGGTCCTATCTGCAATGATGATTTTTTATGTGCTTGCAGGCTCAATGTAGATGACGTGGCATAAACACAAACACACAAACATTAAAGCGATTAAAAATTATATGTTGGACAAAGGTTCCCAATTTTGGTTACCAAAAGTAAGTAAATGAATGTAATAATCTATTTGTATTCAGTTGGATCTTTTCTATTTAGTCATACCTTTGCTAAACATCTATGTGCAAAGCCTTCAGGTTCCAATTAGGCAAATCATCTGACCTGAACGTATCTCTCTTTATAGTATTGTTCCCAAAGTTCTCATCATGGACAAGCGAAGTGGACAGTACGTTTCTCTTTAGTAAAATCGTTGATTTTCATTTAAAGAACCTCTGTTTCAAGTTCCTCGATCCAAGAGCTACTCACTCAGCATTTCATGCTTGACAGTCCGTGACGGACGCGCGCCCTTTCCCCTCTTCTACGACTCATTCCGGAGCACGCTGTCTCCGATCCGCGGCACCGCGTCGCGTCCGCCTGAGAGCACCTAGAGGGGGGTGAATAGGTGATCCTGTAAAAACTTACAACTTAAAGCCACAAAACTTGATTAAGGGTTAGCACAATGAAATCAAGTGGCTAAGGACCGAGCTCTTGTGAAACATAATAATCACAGCGAGAACAAGCACAAGAGACACGATGGTTTATCCCGTGGTTCGGCCAAGTATAACACTTGCCTACTCCACGTTGTGGCGTCCCAATGGACGAGAGTTGCACTCAACTCCTCTCAAGTGATCCAATGATCAACTTGAATACCACAGTGTTCTTTTTTCTTTACTCTTTCCCGTTTGCGAGGAATCTCCACAACTTGGAGTATCTCGCCCTTACAATAAGGATCAAAGTGAAAGCACTAGAGTAAGGGAGGGAAGCAACACACACAAATCCACAGCAATACGCACACACACAGCCAAGACTTGAGCTCGAATGAATCGCAACAAGTTCACCACTAGAACAAAGCTCAAATCACTAAGAATGTTAATCGAGTGCGCAAAGACAGAGTGTGAGAGATTAAGATTGCTCAAGGTATGCTTGGATAGCTCCTCCATGCGCCTAGGGGTCCCTTTTATAGCCCCAAGGCAGCTAGGAGCCGTTGGAAGCAATCCAGGAAGGCAATTCTTGCCTTCTGTCGGGTGGCACACCGAACAGTCCGGTGCACCACCGGACACCCACTGTTTACAGTCCGGTGCAGATTGTTTTCCTAAATTGGCGCAGCCGACCGTTGCAGAAATGGAGCTGTTGGCACACTGGACACTGTCCGGTGCACACCGGACAGTCCGGTGCCCCCATCAGACCGTTGGCGCGCCCACGCGTCACGCGCGGATTGCGCGGCCGACCGTTGGCTCACCGGATAGTCCGGTGCACCACCGGACAGTCCGGTGATTTTTAGCCGTACGCTGTTGACTGTTTCCCGAGAGCGGCGACTTCGCCGCAGACGACTCACCGGACAGTCCGATGCACCACCGGACAGTCCGGTGATTTATAGCCGTACGCCGCTGTCGAGACCCGAGAGAAGGCTGTTCATCGGGACTGGTCCTGGCACACCGGGCACTGTCCGGTGCACCACCGGACAGTCCGGTGCACCCAGACCGAGCAGCCTTTTGGCTGTACATAGCCAACTTTTCTCCAAAACAATTTCTCCTGTTTCTAGCACTTAGACATAATACATTAGTCTTCAAAACAAAGTACTAAGTCTAGACACATACCTTTAATCTTGATTTGCACTTCTTGAGTCTTTGGCACAAATATCACTCAAGGCATTTTTGTGTGGAGCACTTAATCACCAAAATCTTATAGAAATGGCCCAAGGGCACATTTCCCTTTCACCACCGATGACGAGGTCCCACCTGCCGGCGGCGGCGCAGCGGCGGCCGACGGTGGCGCTGCTTCTAGGCCTGGCGCTTGCCTTCTGCCTCGCCGTCCTCTCCATCCAGTCCTCCTTCACCGCCCCAAGTACGACCCTTCCGCCCCGCATTTCGAAGCCCTAGCCAGCACACCAAGCCGATGGGTTCGCCCTGCTCTCACGCAGGGGCGTCGGGCAGGAGGCTAGATCTGGACGCCGACGACGTGCGCGAGCTCGTGGGGTTCCAGTCCCGTGTCCAGCAGTGCGTGGTACGTCTCCTCAATCGGCTTCGTGCCTGCGCACGGAACCGCACATGTTTCCCATTCCTTTTCCTTCAAACTCAACAGTGACAAAACCCCATTTGTTTCGCATTTGATGCTGAAATGCTATAGTTAATGTTACAATCGTGGTGACTGGGAACAATGCCGGGCTGCTAGTGATGCTGTAGCTATCAAGGACTTTAGTACAGTAACACATAGGTTCTTCCGAAGTTACAGTAGTCTATCAACTGTTGATTCGCGCTACTCGTAGAAACAAGTACCGTTTCATGTTATGTAAAGGAATTGTTCAGTTCTCTTTATCTTTCTTGTGATAAGTGCAGAGCATATTCCTTGGTTATGGATATGTGTATTGGGTAACTGGGCATTCACGTTTTGTATTTGTTGTTGCAAGGTCCATATGGATAGTCCGGCTGATCTCGGTATCTCTGATAGGCTATCGTTCATTGCTGAAAACTTTTGTGCCCGTTGTTATCTCTGATAGCCTATTGTTCATTGCCTGATATTTGTTTCATATATTATCTTTGGTGTTTATGTCTCCACATGAGTACAGGAGGCAAAATAATCATCCACTTTGAGCTCATTTTAATAAATCTTCTCAAGACATAAAAGTCTTGCGACTATATGCAACATTTCCTCTGCCTGGCAGTGCAAAGCTTGCTTGCTTATTTTTCTTCTGTTGTTTGATCATCTTCTATCTTCTGAAATCTCGTCTTTATTTAGGCTAGCAGAGGACTTGGTCTCACAGCACATATTTGAGAGCACCTAGAGGGGGGTGAATAGGTGATCCTGTGAAACTTGAAACTTAAGCCACAAAAACTTGGTTAAGCGTTAGTACAATAATGCCAAGTGGCTAGAGAGGAGTCTCAACAAAACACAATAACCATAAGGATATCAATCACAGAGATGGCACGGTGGTTATCCCGTGGTTCGGCCAAGACCAACGCTTGCCTACTCCACGTTGTGGCGTCCCAACGGACGAGGGTTGCAATCAACCCCTCTCAAGCGGTCCAAAGACCCACTTGAATACCACGGTGTTTTGCTTTGCTTTTCTTAATCCCGTCCGCGAGGAATCTCCACAACTTGGAGCCTCTCGCCCTTACACTTGAAGTTCACAAGGAAGCACGGAGTAAGGGAGGGATGACCAACGCACACAAGACACAAAATCAGAATGTCAACACGCACACAAATCGCAACAAGAGCTCGCAACACAACCCGATGAGTTCACAACTCAACAAGAGCTCTAGATGCTATCACGAAGAAACAAATGCGTGGAATCGAAGTCTTGGTGCTTAGGAATGCTTTGAGTATGCTTGATATCGTCCTCCATGCGCCTAGGGGTCCCTTTTATATCCCCAAGGCAGCTAGGAGCCGTTGAGAGCATTCCAGGAAGGCTGATCTTGCCTTCTGTCGCCTGGCGCACCGGACAGTCTGGTGCACCACCGGACACTGTCCGGTGCGGATCTCCTTCCTTATTTGGCGAAGCCGACCGTTGCAAATTAAGAGCCGTTGGCGCACCGGACACTATCCGGTGCACACCGGACAGTCCGGTGCTCCAATGTGACTGTTGGCTCGGCCACGCGTCACGCGCAGAATCCTCGGCCGACCGTTGCCCCGGCTGACCGTTGACTCACCGGACAGTCCGGTGCACCACCGGACAGACCGGTGAATTTTAGCCGTACGCCGTTAATCAACTCCCGAGAGCGACGAGTTCGCCTGTGAACGGCTCACCGGACAGTCCGGTGCACCACCGGACAGTCCGGTGATTTATAGCCGTACACCGCCGTCGAAGTCCCGAGAGTAGCCAGTTCACCAGAGTCAGCCTGGCACACCGGACACTGTCCGGTGCACCACCGGACACTGTCCGGTGCACCACCGGACAATCCGGTGCACCCAGACCGAGCTGACTTTGGCTGAACAGAGCCATCTCATTTCCAATTCAATCTTTCCTGTTTCTAGCACTTAGACACAATACATTAGTCCATAAAACAATGTACTAAGTATAGAAACATACCTTTTGACTTGATTTGCACTTTGTCCACCACATTGCATAGATCAAAAGCACTTGCGTTGGCACTCAATCACCAAAATACTTAGAAATGCCCCAAGGGCACATTTCCCTTTCAATCTCCCCCTTTTTGGTGATTTATGCCAACACAACATAAAGCTACTAGAACAAGTGCAATAACAATGCAAATGGGAACTCAAAATTGTTTTGATTCATATTTGGCATATATGGATCACTCTTTGCCACCACTTGGTTTGTTTTTGCAAATCAAACTCAACTTCCTATCTCTAAGTCAAATTCACTTGTAGAGACATAAAGAGAGGTATTCCAAAGAAAATTGATCAAGGATTTCAAAAACTCCCCCTTTTTCCCATAATCAACACTTCTCCCCACAAGAGGCCAACTTTTGACAAAAGAGACAATAAAAGAGTTTTGACAAACCAAAAGCTCTAATCTACTATTTTCAAAATTTCTCAAGTGGTAGCTGATCCATCTATTGCTTTGGCCTTTATTTTCTCCTTCTTTGGCATCAAGCACCAAAACGGGATCAATCTTGGCCCTTGAACCCCATTGCCTCACCAAAATCTTCAAATAAGTTACCCTCTCATCGGAGTGCAGTGGAAGTCTTTCATGGTCCAAGTCCACCTTTCCCTTTCAAACCTCCTTTGAGACTAAAACAAGCAAACTCAAGCACACGGTTAGTCTCAAAGGGTCAAGTTGTAGCACATCTCCCCCTAAATATGTGCATCACTTGCAAGAGGACTTGTGAGGTCCAGGGAGTGTTTGTACAACTTGAGCACCACAAGTAAGCAACAAAATGCATAAGGAACATGATCAAAGGCATAAACACATGTATGCTATAAATCAATCCAAGTTCCGCGAATCTAGGACATTTAGCTCACTACGCAGCCTGCAAAAGGTCTTCTCATCTAAAGGCTTGGTAAAGATATCGGCTAGTTGGTTCTCGGTGCTAACATAAAACACTTCGATATCTCCCTTTTGCTGGTGGTCTCTCAAAAAGTGATGCCGGATGTCAATGTGCTTTGTGCGGCTGTGCTCAACAGGATTTTCCGCTATTCGGATAGCACTCTCATTATCACATAGGACTGGGACTTTGCTCAGATTGTAGCCAAAGTCCCGGAGGGTTTGCCTCATCCAAAGTAGTTGCGCGCAACACTGTCCTGCGGCAACATACTCGGCCTCAGCGGTGGATAGGGCAACGGAAGTTTGTTTCTTAGAGTTCCACGACACCAGGGACCTTCCTAAGAATTGGCACGTCCCTGATGTACTCTTCCTATCGACCTTACATCCAGCATAGTCGGAGTCTGAGTATCCAATCAAGTCAAAGTTAGACCCCTTTGGATACCAGATCCCGAAGCAAGGCGTAGCGACTAAATATCTAAGAATTCGCTTTACAGCCACCAAGTGACACTCCCTTGGATCGGATTGAAATCTAGCACACATGCATACGCTAAGCATAATATCCGGTCTACTAGCACATAAATAAAGCAAAGAACCTATCATTGACCGGTATGCCTTTTGATCAACGGACTTACCTCCTTTGTTGAGGTCGGTGTGTCCGTCAGTTCCCATCGGCGTCTTTGCGGGCTTGGCGTCCTTTATCCCAAACCGCTTTAGCAAGTCTTGCATGTACTTCGTTTGGGAGATGAAGGTGCCATCCTTGAGTTGCTTCACTTGGAACCCAAGGAAGTAGTTCAACTCACCCATCATCGACATCTCGAATTTCTGCTCATCACCCTGCTAAACTCTTCACAAGACTTTTGGTTAGTAGAAACAAATATTATGTCATCGACATAAATTTGGCACACAAAAAGATCACCATCGCAAGTCTTAGTAAAAAGAGTTGGATCAGCTTTCCCAACCTTGAAAGCATTAGCAATTAGAAAGTCTCTAAGGCATTCATACCATGCTCTTGGGGCTTGCTTAAGTCCATAGAGCGCCTTAGAGAGCTTACACACGTGGTCGGGGTACCGTTCATCCTCGAAGCCAGGGGGTTGCTCCACGTACACCTCCTCCTTGATCGGCCCGTTGAGGAAAGCGCTATTCACATCCATTTGGTACAACCTGAAAGAATGGTGAGCGGCATATGCTAGCAAAATACGAATTGATTCTAGCATAGCCACAGGAGCGAAAGTCTCCTCAAAGTCCAAACCTGCGACTTGGGCATAACCTTTTGCCACAAGTTGAGCCTTGTTCCTTGTCACCACCCCGTGCTCGTCCTGTTTGTTGCGGAACACCCACTTGGTTCCCACAACATTTTTCTTGGGACGAGGCACCAGTGTCCAAACTTCATTACGCTTGAAGTTGTTGAGCTCCTCCTGCATGGCCATCACCCAGTCCGGATCTAGCAAGGCCTCTTCTACCCTGAAAGGCTCAATAGAAGAGACAAAAGAGTAATGCTCACAAAAATTCACCAATCTAGAGCGAGTAGTTACTCCCTTGCTAATATCACCCAAAATTTGGTCGATGGGATGATTCCTTTGAATCGTCGCTCGAACTTGGGTTGGAGGTGCCTAAGGTGCTTCTTCCTCTTCCACTTGAACATCCTGTGCTCCCCCTTGATCATGCGCCTCCACTTGAGGTACCTGTTCATCATCTTGGGTTGGGGGATGCACCATTATTGAGGAAGAAGGTTGATCTTGCTCCAAATGTTCCTGTGGTCGCACATCTCCAATCGCCATGGTGCGTATCGCGGCAGTTGGAACGTCTTCTTCATCTACATTATCAAAATCAACAACATGCTCTCTTGGAGAGCCATTAGTCTCATCAAATACAACGTCGCTAGAGACTTCAACCAAACCCGATGATTTTTTGAAGACCCTATACGCCTTTGTACTTGAGTCATAACCTAATAAAAACCCTTCTACAGCTTTGGGAGCAAATTTAGAAGTTCTACCTTTCTTCACAAGAATATAACACTTGCTCCCAAATACACGAAAATAAGACACATTGGGTTTGTTACCAGTTAGCAGCTCATATGAAGTCTTCTTGAGGAGGCGGTGAAGGTAGACCCAGTTGATGGCGTGGAAAGCCATGTTCATGGCTTCCGACCAAAAGCGCTCGGGGGTCTTGAACTCTCCAAGCATAGTCCTCGCCATATCGATGAGCGTCCTGTTCTTCCTCTCTACCACACCATTTTGTTGTGGTGTGTAGGGAGCGGAGAACTCGTGCTTGATTCCTTCCTCCTCAAGGAACTCCTCCACTTAAAGGTTCTTGAACTCGGACCCGTTGTCGCTCCTTATCTTCTTCACTTTGAGCTCAAACTCATTTTGAGCTCTCCTGAGGAAGTGCTTGAGGGTCCCTTGGGTTTCAGATTTATCCTGCAAAAAGAATACCCAAGTGAAGCGGGAAAAATCATCAACTATAACAAGACCATACTTACTTCCTCCTATACTTAGATAGGCGACGGGTCCGAAGAGATCCATATGAAGCATCTCCAAGGGTCTTGATGTAGTCATCACATTTTTGGTGTGATGAGAGCCTCCCACCTGTTTCCCTGCTTGACAAGCTGCACAAGGTCTATCTTTCTCGAAATGTACGTTAGTTAGACCTATCACGTGTTCTCCCTTTAGAAGTTTGTGAAGGTTCTTCATCCCCACATGTGCTAAGCGGCGATGCCACAGCCAGCCCATGCAAGTCTTAGCAATTAAGCATGCATCTAGACCGGCCTCTTCTTTTGCAAAATCAACCAAATAAAGTTTGTCGTCTAGTACACCCTTAAAAGCTAGTGAACCATCACACCTTCTAAAGACAGACACATCTATATTTTTGAATAGGCAATTATATCCCATATTGCATAATTGACTAACAGATAACAAATTATATCCAAGCGACTCAACTAAAAACACATTAGAAATAGAGTGCTCAGATGAAATAGCAATTTTACCTAACCCTTTTACCTTGCCTTGGTTCCCATCACCGAATATTATTGAATCTTGGGGATCCTTGTTCTTGACGTAGGAAGAGAACATCCTCTTTTCCCCCGTCATGTGGTTTGTGCATCCGCTGTCGATAATCCAGCTTGTACCCCCGGATGCATAAACCTGCAAGGCAAATTTAGGCTTGGGTCTTAGGTACCCAACTCTTGTTGGGTCCTACAAGGTTAGTCACAATTGTCTTAGGGACCCAAATGCAAGTTTTATCTCCCTTGCATCTTGCCCCTAACTTCCTAGCAATCACCTTCTTATTCTTTCTACAAATGGCAAATGAAGCATTGCAAGCATGATATATTGTAGAAGGTTCATTAACTTTCCTAGGAGCATTAACAACATTTCTCCTAGGCATATTATGAACAACATTTCTCCTAGCAACCTTTCTATCATGCATAACATAGGAACTAGAAGCAGTCATAGCATGAAAATCAAAAGCATCATAACTTCTAAAGGCATTCTTAGAATGTCTCCTATCATGATACATGAAAGCATGGTTCTTTTGCACACTACTAGCCATAGGGGCCTTCCCTTTTTCCTTGGCGGAGATGGGAGCCTTATGGCTTGTTAAGTTCTTGGCTTCCCTCTTGAAGCCAAGACCATCCTTAATTGAGGGGTGTCTACCAATCGTGTAGGCATCCCTTGCAAATTTTAGTTTGTCAAATTCACTTTTGCTAGTCTTAAGTTGGGCATTAAGATTAGCCAATTCATCATTTAATTTAGAAATGCAAACTAGGTGTTCACTACAAGCATCAATGTCAAAATCTTTACACCTAGTGCAAATCATAACATGTTCTACACAAGAGTTAGATTTATTTGCTACTTCTAGTTTAGCATTTAAATCATTGTTAATTCTCTTTAAGCTAGAGATAGAGTCATGACATGTAGACACTTCACTAGAAAGCATTTCATTCCTTTTAACTTCTAGAGCAAGTGAATTTTGTGCACTAACAAATTTATCATGCTCTTCATATAAAAGGTCCTCTTGTTTCTCTAAAAGTCTATCCTTTTCATTCAAGGCATCAATCAATTCATTAATCTTATCTATTTTAGTTCTATCCAATCCCTTAAACAAACTAGAGTAATCTATTTCTTCATCACTAGACTCATCATCACTAGAAGAATCATAAGTAGTACTGTCTCGAGTACATACCTTCTTCTCCTTCGCCATGAGGCATGTGTGACGCTCGTTGGGGAAGAGGGATGACTTGTTGAAGGCGGTGGCGGCGAGTCCTTCATTTTCGGAGTCGGATGACGAACAATCCGAGTCCCACTCCTTGCCAAGGTGTGCCTCGCCCTTAGCCTTTTTGTATGCCTTCTTCTTCTCCCTCTTGCTCCCTTGTTCCTGGTCACTTTCATTATTGGGACAGTTAGCAATAAAATGACCAATCTTACCACATTTGAAGCATGAGCGCTTCCCCTTTGTCTTGGTCTTGCTAGGCTGTCCCTTGCGACCCTTTAGCGCCGTCTTGAAGCGCTTGATGATGAGGGCCATCTCTTCATCATTGAGCCCGGCCGCCTCAACTTGCGCCACCTTGCTGGGTAGCGCCTCCTTGCTCCTCGTTGCCTTGAGAGCAATGGGTTGAGGCTCATGGATTGGACCGTTCAACGCGTCGTCCACGTACCTCGCCTCCTTGATCATCATTCGCCCGCTTATGAACTTTCCGAGGACTTCTTCGGGCGACATCTTGGTGTACCTAGGATTTTCACGAATATTGTTCACCAAATGTGGATCAAGTACAGTGAAGGACCTTAACATTAGGCGGACGACGTCGTGGTCCGTCCATCGCGTGCTTTCGTAGCTCCTTATTTTGTTGATAAGGGTCTTGAGCTGGTTGTATGTTTGGGTTGGCTCCTCGCCCCTTATCATCACGAATCTTCCAAGCTCGCCCTCCACCAACTCCATCTTGGTGAGTAAGGTGACGTCGTTCCCCTCATGAGAGATCTTGAGGGTGTCCCAGATCTGCTTGGCATTGTCCAAGCCGCTCACCTTATGGTACTCGTCCCTGCACAAAGAGGCTAACAACACAGTAGTAGCTTGTGCATTTTTATGAATCTGTTCATTAATAAATATAGGACTATCCGAGCTATCAAATTTCATTCCATTCTCAACAATCTCCCATATGCTTGGATGGAGAGAGAACAAGTGACTACGCATTTTGTGACTCCAAAATCCGTAATCCTCCCCATCAAAGTGTGGAGGTTTGCCAAGAGGGATGGAAAGCAAATGTGCATTTGAATTCTGCGGAATACGAGAGTAATCGAAAGAAAAGTTCGAATTAACCGTCTTTCGTTTTTTGTAGTCGTAGTCGTCCTTTTGGGAAGAAGTGGACTCATCGCTGTCGTCATAGTAGACGATCTCCTTGATGCGTCTCGTCTTCTTCTTCTTCCCATCTTTGCGTTTGTGGCCCGAGCCCGAGTCGGTAGGCTTGTCATCCTTTGGCTCGTTGACGAAGGACTCCTTCTCCTTATCGTTGATCACGATTCCCTTCCCCTTAGGATCCATCTCTTTGGGCGATTAGTCCCTTTGTGAAGAGAACGGCTCTGATACCAATTGAGAGCACCTAGAGGGGGGGTGAATAGGTGATCCTGTGAAACTTGAAACTTAAGCCACAAAAACTTGGTTAAGCGTTAGTACAATAATGCCAAGTGGCTAGAGAGGAGTCTCAACAAAACACAATAACCATAAGGATATCAATCACAGAGATGGCACGGTGGTTATCCCGTGGTTCGGCCAAGACCAACGCTTGCCTACTCCACATTGTGGCGTCCCAACGGACGAGGGTTGCAATCAACCTCTCTCAAGCGGTCCAAAGACCCACTTGAATACCACGGTGTTTTGCTTTGCTTTTCTTAATCCCGTCCGCGAGGAATCTCCACAACTTGGAGCCTCTCGCCCTTACACTTGAAGTTCACAAGGAAACACGGAGTAAGGGAGGGATGAGCAATGCACACAAGACACAAAATCAGAATGTCAACACGCACACAAATCGCAACAAGAGCTCGCAACACAACTCGACGAGTTTACAACTCAACAAGAGCTCTAGATGCTATCACGAAGAAACAAATGCGTGGAATCGACGTCTTGGTGCTTAGGAATGCTTTGAGTATGCTTGATATCGTCCTCCATGCGCCTAGGGGTCCCTTTTATATCCCCAAGGCAGCTAGGAGCCGTTGAGAGCATTCCAGGAAGGCTGATCTTGCGTTCTGTCGCCTGGCGCACCGGACAGTCCGGTGCACCACCGGACACTGTCCGTTGCGGATCTCCTTACTTATTTGGCGAAGCCGACCGTTGCAGATTAAGAGCCGTTGGCGCACCGGACACTGTCCGGTGCACACCGGACAGTCTGGTGCTCCAATTGAGCGTTGGCTCGGCACGCGTCACGCGCGGAATCCTCGACCGACCGTTGCCCCGGTGAAAGTTCCCTTTGCCCGGGAACAGGATCTGGATGTCGCCTAGAGGGGGGGGTGAATAGGCGAATAAAAATTATCACTTTATAACTGGAAATTCTTACTCTACTCGAAGGCTGGATCACAGTGGAATGAAGGACCCTTCGAGTATGTTGCAGCAGAATTGAAGTTCCTGTCTTAAAATACCCTACACTTCGAAGACAGCTTATAGCACATATAAATATTGAAGTGCAAGTATAAACAACAAATAAGACAGAGAAACAGCACACAGCACAGAGCAGAGCACACAGACACAGGGATTTATCCCGAGGTTCGGCCAAGCCTGAAATGCTTGCCTAGTCCTCGTTGGAGTTAGCCACACCTTGGCTTGGAGTCTATTTCAACTCCTTCCTCCGTTTGCTCAGATCTGTCGGGCGACAGATAGAGCCTTCCACTATGTTGATATCAGTTACAACGATGTCGTGGCTGCTTACAATTTTCTCAACAGCACTCCGACAGAGTAACAATGCGCTCAAGATTTTGCTCTAGCTCTCAGCAGCACTTCCCCTCTCTCTAAAGGCTTATAACTTCGCCTCTACACAAACTAGAGAGATACACAAGAGAGGGAGAGAAAGAATTGATCCAAATGGTGTATGGACTTGTTGGGTGCACTTGTGTTCTTGTTTGAGGCGCCTAGGGGTCCCTTTTATAGCCCCAAATGGCCTAGGAGCCGTTGGAGCTTCATTTGGAAGCTCCCAGCCTTCCCTGGTTGCGGGTGCACCGGACTGTCCGGTGGCGCACCGGACAGTGAACAGTAACGGATCTGATTGGCAGTTTCCTTCTCTGGAACAGCTAGCCGTTGGTGCACCGGACAGGTTACTATTCACTGTCCTGTGCACCGAACATAGCTACTATTCACTGTCCTGTGCACCGGACGCAGCGACTATTCACTGTCCTGTGCACCGGACAGAGTTACTATTCACTGCCCTGTGCACCGGACAACTACTATTCACTACCCTGTGCACCAGCCAACAGCACACTAAGTGATTTTTCCTCCGTTCTTTCTCCGTTTGACTTCAACTTTTGAGAGGATTTTCCTGAGACTTAAACAAACACATTTAGAGTATAATCCAATTGATTTAGTCCTAGAAACTTACATCTTTCTTGTTCTTCTCCTAGCTTTTCTGTTTCTCCTCCAACAGAGCTCAGAATGGTACTTTCTCTACAGAAAGAGTTAGAGAGCAAACCAAAGCACCAAATTTGTAGTAAGAGGTGTATGCAACATGGTTGAACACTCAAACCTTACATACTTAACCTTTTTCACCATTTTACCCAATTTGGCATGTTTGAGGTCGATGTTGGACTCTAAACCATTAAGTCAACTTGACTTGATCTGGATTGACATATCTGAGCTCCAACTCCCTTGTTCATTTCTCGAGCTTGATCTTGAGCCTTATGACTTACACCACATAACTATAGATGTTACCTCATTGGTTGTAAGTCATGTCCTTATGTAGTGATCCTTGATGCATCATAACTCTTAACTCGATCAACCTTGACTTTGCAAGTCTTCTTCTTCACCCCTGGCTTTGGGTTCCTGGTCTCCTTGACCTTCTCCCGTGCACTCGGTACCTCGAAGCTCTTCTTGCCTCCATCCTTGGCTTGATCGGTTGTCTCTGAGTTATGCACACCGAGTCTCACTTAAGCAGTGTTCATTATCTATAGATAAATCAGTCTTTGGACCATCACACTTATTCACTTGTGTTGAACCCTGTTAGCTTTGCATTAAGCACCTGTTCAACACTTAGCACACTTGTTAGTCCTTTAATTGGGTTGTCATCCAAACATCAAAACCCACAAGAGAACTTTCAATCTCTCCCTTTTTGGTGATTGATGGCAACACAATTAAAGCTTACACAAGAATAAGATTTAAAGCACAAATTTTGAATTCTATGTTTATAGAATGCTCCCCCTAAATATGTGCTTACATTTAAATCTTAACTTTGGCCTTATATGCCAAATTGCACATACTTAGGCTAATTCGAAGCATTACTACACCTTAGCACCTGTGGGATACATTGTGTCAAGAATTAAACTGTGATGCATATAACACACAAATGCACATAATAAGAGTTAAACACCAATTAAATGGATATACCATAGGAATATCAACCTACCACTATTCACCATTAAGATACCAATTCAAAGCACTAGAACCATATGAATATCTATTACAGGACAAACACAATAGATACCAATTGATTCATATCAACGGAAGCACTAATTATGCATTATTACCATATAATACAACAATAAGCATATGATAAGTATTATCAACAAAACTAACACATTCTTCCTTAAGATCAAAGGAACTCAAGGAAACCCCTTTAGGTCCTTTAGCACACAAAAAATTAATCTTCACCCTCTTCACACTTAAGATAAGCTTTCCTCTCACGTCGAGGTGAGCTTTAATGCACAAATTCTCCCCCTTTGACATCAAACACCAAAACCATATTCAAGCAAGAACATAGGATGATGTCAAGGGACAACAGGGTATTAAGCAGGTAAAATGCAACACACTAACATTACTCCCCCTTACACATTAAACATATGCAACAGAAGCATTGGAGGAAAATTAAGATACAAATACACAAAAGGTCAATACCTCATGTTGTACCTTTACCATGTTATGGTGTACTTTGCATCTAAGTAGGCGGAGTTCCTTTTGCCATCAATTTAAGATTTCCATCTTGAAAGTTTTATCTCTAAGGAGCTCCTTCACACTTGTGCCTGATCCTTTATCCTGACCTTTTCTTGTTGCTAAGACACCAAACTTAGAACAAGTTATAGTATTGTGGCACAAGATGAAGCTTCTATGCTAGTGATTACCAAGAGATACCAAATGAAGCACACTACCAAGGCTACTAATTGAAAGATCATCACTGTCATAGCTCCATGATATTTAAAGATAAGCATCTAGGATCACCAACTATTATAGAGCACGAGCAATCTTTAAATATGCAATTACTCACAACTTTAGATACCAATTACTCGACTTGTGGAGGTACCCAAGTCCTGATTGCTTCATTTCTTGCTCATCTTCCCTTTTCCACCTTGAGACTATATAGGATCACTCAAGAAATAGTTAGTCTCAAAAGTCACAAATTATGTTTGCTCCCCCTAAAGTTGTGCATCAAGTATTTGAATGACTCGCACCTTGCACATTCTAGTGTCCTCAGAACTAGAGGGGATCACAATGTACCTTGGTCTAGGCATAATATATCAATTGCATCACAAAAAGGTACCAATTAAATAGATGGCATAATACAAATTATGACTAGTGGAAACAATGCATGCCTCAAGATATATAACATTTTAAAAGCAACGTAGGCATACTTCACACATGATGATCATTGCAACACATATACCAATTGAAAAACGACAAGATCATGCATATAAAGCAAAACAATGTATAAGCACACCATGATTAAGAAGTATTTTCTTAGGTACACCAAAGGAAACAACATTTTAAAGCATAAAGCACCTAAGCCAAGATACTACCAATTGAAAGGCAAGAACATAGCTATGATCACAATCAACGAAACTTCAAGATATTCAATGAAATTGCATAGTTCCATCCTTCATACCTTTGCCTTTTACCTGAATGCCATGAGATTCATTCTTTTCAGGTACTGTGGAGTGAGAGCACCTGTTGTCACCAATTGAGGGCTCCTTATGCTCATGCACCTCATAGCTCGAGAGGGTGCATTAGAGACACAACATGGATTTCTTATTTTGGTATACACAGAGTACCAAGACAAAGTAATCATGTGAAATGGACTAAACAAAACTATCATGCTTGCACATAGGTTAATACATAATCATTAAAAAACCACACAACATGATTTACAAAAAGATACAGGTTTAGCCACATACACCAAGAGAGTTAATCATGGTAAATATATCAAATGAAAAGCTACCCATTGAATGATTCAAGAGATATAACCTATAAAGCACACAGTCATGATTGAGCAAGCATGATTATGATCTTGGAAGTCATGAATCATTAACTGAAAGATATTCAACACAAGCAATCTCAAAAGCATAACTACTCCAAGGGTAGGTATAACACAACAATCCAACTTAAGAGCAATATTGATTGGAAATAATGCACTTAAGATACACGGGTACCGTCCTTTGGAGAGCGAGTTGCAGATTCTCATCAAAGTCCTTTGCTTGATTCACCAATAATGATTAAGGACCTCTACAACTTATTTAACTCGAGATGAACATGAGATTAGTATTGCACAATAATTCAACCTTGGGCCAATAAATAGACAATAAAATTGACAGCTTAAGCATAGAGTTTGAATTAACCATCTTAAGCTCTCCCAAGATCTTCAGTCCATCTCGAGGCACCTGCATGGTCTAGTTGGCACAATTTTGTACCCATCTCGGGATGGGTCCATAACGTTCATCTAAAAGAGCCTTTGGTACCCAAATAGCAGTTGTGCTAGTTCTAGGTGATCTCATTACTGATCTAGCACAAGTGTATGATTTGGGTCTCCTAAGCGAATAAGATTGAGATAAATTTACTTGCTTAGGAACCTTACCCTTCTTACATACCTTAGGTAGATGACCATGCTCACCACACATGTAGCAAAAGCGTCGCTCAACTTGACATGACACTTGTTGTTTGTCTTTTTTCTTAGTGAGGGTCATCTTGGAGGGTGCACGTCTTTGATTCTTCATGAGCGGACATGAAGTGATCATATGGTCCTTATCGTTGCATCCAAAACATCTCCTCATTCCTTCATCCTTGTCTTTGTGTGGACAAGATGCAATGAAGTGACCTAATTCCTTGCACTTGAAGCACCTCCTTTTTCCTCTTCCCTTTTTGCTCTTGGATGACATAAAGAGATGATCAGTGCAAACAACATGACTAATTGAATTTTTACCTTTTTCCTTGTTCATGTTGATTTTTTCATTTATTGCTTTAGGAACATCCTTCTTATGGAGTTTAACGCTTGCTGCGGTTTCTCCCGTCTCAAGCTTCTTCACCACACGCCCGTGGATATCTTGAGGAGGTTGAGCAATGCGTCTTCTCCTTAGTTGCTTTGCTTTCTTGTTCCTTTCTTTATTGATGAGCAACTTTTCTTTTGATCCTGCAGCTTGATGCTCATTCAAAAATTGGCTTTCTTTTGAGCAATAGGGATTAGCACATGGTGATATATTATCTAAATGCGCACGTGTGCAAGAATGAGGTTCACATGAATTTAAGTTCGCAATTACAACCTCATGAGCAACATCAAGCATGATATGGTCATCAACTAATTCATTATGAGAATAAGATAGCATATCATATTTTTCACTTAGAGCAAGTTTTTCTAAATTTATTATTTCTACATGACTCTTAAGCATAGAATTCTCAGTTTTAAGTTGAGCAACATCAGATAATACATCATGATTATTTCTTTTCTCAAATAAAACAGATTCATACCGTTGGACCAAATTATCATGAGAGCACTTTAGCTCCTCATGTTCTTTGGTCATCTTCTCCAGGCTGTCGTTGGTTTTGATGAGAGTCTCCTCTAGCCTAAGAAGCGTCTCGCCTTGTTCCTTGTTCCTCCTCAACAGCTTAACCAAGAGCACTTTGTCTTCTTTGTTGAGATGGGTGTAGAACCGGCGAGTCTCCTCTTCTTCCACATCGACGGTCTCATTTTTCCTGTCATTATTATCGGTGGAAGCAATACAGGAAAATATACCTTGTGGTGAAGACTCATCCTCGCTATCATCCTCATATTCCTCCTCATCATCGCTTTCGTCTCCACTATCATTGTTAGCAATAAGACATTTATAACTAGTGGAAGACAAACCTGTCGGTGAGGTGGATTCATCGTTTGGTTGCCATCGTTTTTCTTCTCCCTTTGAAAGGTTAGTACCACAAGCAACATAGGGAGTAGAAGTAGTACAATTGGACTCAGAATATTTTATTTTAATTCTAGTCCATATATCATGAGCATCAACAAATAAATCATTATCACTACTCATGATGGCAAAATAAGCACCTCTAGAAAGAGAGTCAACTAAGATGTTGCAAGCATGGTGATTGAGAGATAGACATCTTAGTTCAGCATTAGAAGGTTTTTTTACTAATATCAGAGGGAAAAATACTTCTACTGAAGATCTGTCTCAAATCAGGATCAATATGCATGAAAGCATTATAAATAGACACAGACCAAGATTTATAATTAGAACCATCGCCTAGAAGAAGTTCTAGAGTTACCTCTTATGACGACATCGTCATCTCCGGACGGCTAAGCCCACACTGGAGAGGCCTAGCTCTGATACCAATTGAAAGTTCCCTTTGCCCGGGAACAGGATCTGGATGTCGCCTAGAGGGGGGGTGAATAGGCGAATAAAAATTATCACTTTATAACTGGAAATTCTTACTCTACTCGAAGGCTGGATCGCAGTGGAATGAAGGACCCTTCGAGTATGTTGCAGCGGAATTGAAGTTCCTGTCTTAAAATACCCTGCACTTCGAAGACAGCTTATAGCACATATAAATATTGAAGTGCAAGTATAAACAACAAATAAGACAGAGAAACAGCACACAGCACAGAGCAGAGCACACAGACACAGGGATTTATCCCGAGGTTCGGCCAAGCCTGAAATGCTTGCCTAGTCCTCGTTGGAGTTAGCCACACCTTGGCTTGGAGTCTATTTCAACTCCTTCCTCCGTTTGCTCAGATCTGTCGGGCGACAGATAGAGCCTTCCACTATGTTGATATCAGTTACAACGATGTCGTGGCTGCTTACAATTTTCTCAACAGCACTCCGACAGAGTAACAATGCGCTCAAGATTTTGCTCTAGCTCTCAGCAGCACTTCCCCTCTCTCTAAAGGCTTATAACTTCGCCTCTACACAAACTAGAGAGATACACAAGAGAGGGAGAGAAAGAATTGATCCAAATGGTGTATGGACTTGTTGGGTGCACTTGTGTTCTTGTTTGAGGCGCCTAGGGGTCCCTTTTATAGCCCCAAATGGCCTAGGAGCCGTTGGAGCTTCATTTGGAAGCTCCCAGCCTTCCCTGGTTGCGGGTGCACCGGACTGTCCGGTGGCGCACCGGACAGTGAACAGTAACGGATCTGATTGGCAGTTTCCTTCTCTGGAACAGCTAGCCGTTGGTGCACCGGACAGGTTACTATTCAGTGTCCTGTGCACCGAACATAGCTACTATTCACTGTCCTGTGCACCGGACGCAGCGACTATTCACTGTCATGTGCACCGGACAGCGACTATTCACTGTCCTGTGCACCGGACAGAGTTACTATTCACTGCCCTGTGCACCGGACAACTACTATTCACTGTCCTGTGCACCAGCCAACAACACACTAAGTGATTTTTCCTCCGTTCTTTCTCCGTTTGACTTCAACTTTTGAGAGGATTTTCCTGAGACTTAAACAAACACATTTAGAGTATAATCCAATTGATTTAGTCCTAGAAACTTACATCTTTCTTGTTCTTCTCCTAGCTTTTCTGTTTCTCCTCCAACAGAGCTCAGAATGGTACTTTCTCTACAGAAAGAGTTAGAGAGCAAACCAAAGCACCAAATTTGTAGTAAGAGGTGTATGCAACATGGTTGAACACTCAAACCTTACATACTTAACCTTTTTCACCATTTTACCCAATTTGGCATGTTTGAGGTCGATGTTGGACTCTAAACCATTAAGTCAACTTGACTTGATCTAGATTGACATATCTGAGCTCCAACTCCCTTGTTCATTTCTCGAGCTTGATCTTGAGCCTTATGACTTACACCACATAACTATAGATGTTACCTCATTGGTTGTAAGTCATGTCCTTATGTAGTGATCCTTGATGCATCATAACTCTTAACTCGATCAACCTTGACTTTGCAAGTCTTCTTCTTCACCCCTGGCTTTGGGTTCCTGGTCTCCTTGACCTTCTCCCGTGCACTCGGTACCTCGAAGCTCTTCTTGCCTCCATCCTTGGCTTGATCGGTTGTCTCTGAGTTACGCACACCGAGTCTCACTTAAGCAGTGTTCATTATCTATAGATAAATCAGTCTTTGGACCATCACACTTATTCACTTGTGTTGAACCCTGTTAGCTTTGCATTAAGCACCTGTTCAACACTTAGCACACTTGTTAGTCCTTTAATTGGGTTGTCATCCGAACACCAAAACCCACAAGAGAGCTTTCACCCGGCTGACTGTTGACTCACCGGATAGTCCGGTGCACCACCGGACAGACCGGTGAATTTTAGCCGTACGCCGTTAATCAACTCCCGAGAGCGACGAGTTCGCATGTGAACGGCTCACCGGACAGTCCGGTGCACCACCGGACAGTCCGGTGATTTATAGCCGTACACCGCCGTCGAAGTCCCGAGAGTAGCCAGTTCACCAGAGTCAGCCTGGCACACCGGACACTGTCCGGTGCACCGCCGGACACTGTCCGTTGCACCACCGGACAGTCCGGTGCACCCAGACCGAGCTGACTTTGGCTGAACAGAGCTATCTCATTTCCAATTCAATCTTTCCTGTTTCCAGCACTTAGACACAATACATTGGTCCATAAAACAATGTACTAAGTCTAGAAACATACCTTTTGACTTGATTTGCACTTTGTCCACCACATTGCATAGATCAAAAGCACTTGCGTTGGCACTCAATCACCAAAATACTTAGAAATGGCCCAAGGGCACATTTCCCTTTCAATATTATTGATCACTGCAAGCTGCTCCTTAAATTTCCTGAAGGGACCAACAACACTTGGGTCAATATTCCTCCCATTTTTATGGCCAATGGATTCTATGCCTCATCCAGAATCATGAGTTAAATATTCATCTGAGATGATATTCTTGAGCTTTTTTGCAGTATAATGCTCAGTTCAAGATTTTTTAACCTCTAGAATACAAATATGATGTCTGTGAAACTATCTTATTGTGGGAACAGGTTAGTACATTCTTCTAGACTAACACGTTTGCTCTTGTTACTCGTGTTAATACTAATATGGTCGCAGTACCGCAACATGACAACTGTATTGACAAGGGAATACTTGGATGTGAGGCCGGATGGATGGTTGGATTATGTAGCTAAAAGGATCGCACAGCTGTAAGCTTAGGTTTTTTCTTCTTCTTTTCTTTTAAAGTGAAATCAACCTCTCCACATTGGTACTAATTCTTTTGATTTTCAAATTTGGCAGTGGTGTTGATAAATGTTACAACCGCACTCTCTGTGATGAGCTTCTTAGCATTTTACTGCCTGCTAAACCCCCTTTTTATCCATGCTAGTTCGCGACATGTGCAGTTGTTGGTAACTCGGGAGATCTCTTGAAAACAGAGTGGTTTAATTTCAGTGGACAACGATTTGCATCTGCGGTACCCAGATCTGCATGCTCCAAGAGTGTTAGATAGCAGCAAAGTCTCTAACAAAAATGAACAGCAGACAACGATCTGAACACACATCTTACAGAGGTGACGACATCGTCCTGGGGACTCTTTTTGTCAGTTCTCTTGGAGTGCTTGAATAAGAGCAGAAGAATAGTAGTTCAGTTCGCTCACATAACTCCCAACAGATGTATGTTCTAACCTCAGTTCTACTTGTTCTATCCTGAAACCAAGACAGTGTTAGTTTTGCCGACAAACGATCTGGACTTCTTACTGAAACTAATCACTGAACATGTTCATAGAACAGGCAGTACATGGCTTTCTTTATGCAGTTTTTGTGGTATTGTACACAGTGGCAAATATGCTTGATCTTCCTACTGATTCCAACACTTCTTTTATTTCTGTAACGCAGACCAACCGTGCTTGCATATGTGCTATCGGAGTTGAACCATCATCACAACTATGGTCTTGATTTATTCCTTTTATCTATTGATGAAGGAATCACAGGATATAGAGACGACTCACTACAAACTGTTAAAAGGATATAATAAACGTTCAATATACAATTGCAAGATTTAACTGCTTGAAGATCAAGAGTCTACAATGCATTGTTGATATAATAAACATCATAAGAATAGATTTTTTTCTACAATAAACTTTAGGGTCTGTTACATGCTCTGACACTTGTCTACATTAACATAAATGTGCAGTGCTAACAAATGAAGTATATACCTGGCTACATGACTTTCGTCCACATAAATAATATGATCTGATAGTGTGAAAGTGTTAAATAAAGAAATATCACATAGACCTGATTTTGATGGACCTGGAGCATTTGCAGTTGTCCCAAACAAGTCCTACAACATGGTCGATCCATGTTTGTTGTTTCTTATTAAAAACGTAGAAACACATGACCGGTGTTACACTATTCTAACAAAGATTACTGTCAAAATCATATATTAGATTCAAAACAACCCCTGTTTATCTTTGCTTAGACCAGGGGAATGTGATCCTTTTGGCTTATGTGGATTACCATCAATGTATGGTTAATATTTATGTGTTGTTTTGTTCACGGAGTTCATTGTTAGATAAATATTTGTCTTGCCTAGCAGCTAGATTTGTGCCTTTACCTCTCTTCTGAATGGAATTGATACTTTTTCTCTTGATGTATATGTAGCTGACAACCATTAGTTGCATACAGTAATGGTTCGTTTTCTGTGTTCTATCATTGGTCCCTACTGAGCAGCGGTCGCTACATTATCAATGCATATACTCATTTGTTTGCTTAGTTTTTTCTTTAGTCAATAGTAGGGGTGGGCACATTTTTACCAGAAACCGAAAACCGAACCGAACTGTACCAAACCGAACCGAAATTTCGGTTTTTTCGGTAGTTCGGTTCGGTTTCGGTTTTTGTATCTCAAAAGTTCGGTTTTCGGTATCGTAATCGGTTTTCACCGTATACCAAACTGAAATACCAAAAAACCGAATTACCTAACTTTATCAATTCTAAAATTTGGCTATTCAATTATGTGAACTAAATGTGTGAAACAATTAAATTGTTGTTCACTTATTTATATGTGATGTATGATGTATCTCTAAATATTTGTACATATATAATTTTGACTTTTTAAAATTATGTGTAATCTATCATATAAATGTTTTGTATGTGTTGTCTTGAGTATAAGTTTGGTAATCGGTTTTTACCGAAAAAGTAAAAAACCGAAACCGAACTTTTCGGTTTTTCATTTTCAAGAAAACCGATCGGTTTCTAATGTCTAGAAAACCGAAGTTTTTTAAAACCGAAAAACCAAACCGAAGTTTCAAAAAAAACCGAATGCCCAGCCCTAGTCAATAGACGCCCTCATTTTGTTTAGTCCATGTGGTGAATAGGCGTGTATACGTAATAAATTAGCATTTGTATACGTAATGTATTGTTGTATTTTCATTTTGCTACTCCGATAATTGTATACATTTCTTGTGCAGAACTGCAAAAGCTTGATATCCAGCAAGACCTTGCAGTTAGAGAGTGCTCGTGCTTTTAACTTCTTCCCTAACACAGATAGGTCATTGTTCCCGCTTCTTGACTAAAATGTATCGTCATATTTGACTTGAAAGTATCATAACATATTTTACTGCGATAATTATCATTATATATTTCTCCAAGTTATGTTGTAAGAATAAAAATTGGCTTCAGATTCAAAATTACTATGCTTGTCTTAGTTGCCAGCTTTTTTGTGTCATTACGTACTTGAATTTTCAATGGTAAAATTTAGCATTCCTTTGCATTGTACTCTGATTTTTTTAAAAGAGCTTTGATATACCGAACCAGTCTATATTATGACGCGTACTGTTGTCTACTTTAAATCGTACTAAATAAAATTTATTAATGCATTCGACTAATAGAGGTAGGGCGCCGCGAAACGCGCCTCCTTTTCTAGTTCTAATAAAATCGATACGGATTGTGATGTCCAAACGTGACATCGTAGGACACGGAAAATATATCCGAGCCCACGCAATGGATACCGCTCGTTCCAGATCCGACGGCTGAAGCGAGACGACTACCGCCGCGGGGAAGAGCCGTGTGCGGCCGCAGGAGCCAGGAGGGTAATAATTGGCGGCCCCGGCTTGGCCCTCATCAAACCCTCACAGCGAAGGACACAACAACACAGGTAGGGCTAGGCGACGCGGCGGCGAGAGCGCGAGAGTAGGAGGAGGCGTCGGCCATGACGGGGAAAGCGAAGCCGAAGAAGCACACGGCGAAGGAGATCGCCGCGAAGATCGACGCGGCGACGACGAACCGGGGCGGCGGCAAGGCCGGGCAGGCGGATCGGTTAGGGCAGGACAAGGGCGGGCACGCGAAGCTGGCGTGCCCGCTCTGCCGCACCCCGGCGCCCGACATCAAGTCCATGCAGATCCACCACGAGGCGCGCCATCCCAAGCTCCCTTTCGAGCCGGAGAAGCTCGTCAACCTGCACTCCTCCACCCCCGCCGCCCCCGAGGCCACCACCTCCAACTCCAAGCCCAAGCCCGGGGTCCGCGGCAGCCTCAAGAAGTAGCTGGCTGGCTTGCCTGCCTGCCTGGGGTAATTCCCTTCGATTTCAATCCCATCCGCCGACCCGATCTACAATCAATCAAAGTACCGCCCGCCCTCCGGCCTGCGGTGTACTGTTAGTCTGCTGCTGCTTCTTATTGTTGTTATATTGCTGATACATGTGTCGCGTGATAGATGTGTCAACTATATATCAGTCTCGTCGCCGGCAACACTGGCATGCTTAAACATGTGTCGCTGCTCCGTGATGCCGGCGACGGCTGCTAGTAGTGTTAATGTTAGTGTCGATCGGGTCTCCTTGAACAATGGCAGGAATCTGTTGCTTGTTTACTTTCTTCTAATGGCAAGTAAAGTTCCCTAATTGTTTCGTCTGCCGTTGGGTGTTTAATACTGTCAGGGTTTCATGAGACAGATCCTCTCTTGTCTTGTGTATGAATAATTTGTATTGTTGGATATGCTTGGCTAGCCCAAATCTTCACCTGCTTTGCTTATGCCCACTTTAACTAGCGAGGAGAATTGCCTTTGTAACCCATGTGACAGTTGTTAGGCTTAATTGTTCTTGGTTTATGTATTGTGACTAGAAATAAAACGTAGTTATCTAGTTTGAATCATAAGCAAATGCTTGAGCTCGGTAGCGATTTCAGTTCCTCTTCACATGGTTAAGTATATGTCTTGAGTTCGTCACTAGATTAAGTTTACTATTTTTTGCATGGGTATTAGTATTTTCCTAGACCCAAACTTCTCAAAAGGCATTCATGAGAGATGAGTAACATAACGGATAACCAATTAACCATGTACTCCCGCCCTCTTTTTATATTTTGAGCTAACGAACATTAACTATAAAACGGCGGGAAGGTGTAAATTTTGTTTAAAATTCTGGAGTAACGCCATATTAATGACTACACCCATTGTTTTTTGTCGTCTTCCTGAGAATTGTTTGCTCGCGGGTAGAAGCGTTACTCCAGACGATGCTGCATCACGAGATTGTCATTTGAAGTTGGGATATGTCGTTTCAGCAATGTACAGATTTTAAGGCTTCCAAGCCTCAAGCTTACAGTTACCCCCTCAATGTAACTGAGCATTTGTTCATTTTCTTGGCAAATTTAGTGCTTCCGTGATCAGGATTTACTTGTATAACGCTACTTCATGCAAGCAAGCTTAGCCTTCTGTAAAGTGACCATTCAATTTTAGGCAACAATGCAGTAGTATGGTAACTATGGTTGGTGGTATTTGAGACATTGGGGTATGACAAGACTTGCCATCTTCTTTTCCTTTTTTGCATGGCCGGTAACACATGGGTGAAGCAGTTTAACTTATCCTTTTAAAGCTATGTACAGATTTAAAGTCTCCCTAATCCCAAGCTTACAGTACCCCTTCAATGTAACAACATATATTTCATTTGCTTGGTAACTTGGCTGCTTTACCGTGGTTAGGGTTACTCAGTAGACTTTTTTTCTGTAAAGCTGAGTAGCTGACCATTCAAAACTAGGCACCAAAGCAATATATTATGGGCAGGCGGGGTGGGGGCAATTGCATTTTTTGTTTTGTTGGATGTCATACTGTTTGCCGGCTCATGGTTGAGCAATTTAAGTTATGCAGTTTTATTTGCTTTCAACGCCATACTTAAACTACCTGCTTTCCTGGAAATCTGGTGTATGGCCTTTGGATCCAGCAACCATTTGTCCTAAAATCTGATGCATGGTCTTTGGAGTATCATTTTCGTTGTTTCTTAGTGGTTCATTCAATATTGCTAGGCCTGCTTGTGTACTTGCTATGCATTGTTTCTGTACCTTCACCTTAAAAAAAGACAAAACACCATGTATTGACAGGTTGATAGGGTTGAAATGCAAATGATTGATAGGGTTGAAATGCAAATGATAAGGTTGCGGTCGGTTCAATAGACATATACAATACTTTGTTCATCTATTGCCAAACTGGAAAGTTTGAACATTTTTATCCATGTACCCTGACTCTGACCGGGAGAGGTGACTTGTTCACTGATTGGGTCCCAAGTGTGCTTGAAACTCTGGCGGATTTTGCCCATCAAATTGAAACAGCGTATTGAGACGGCAAAACATCTGTCAAATTTGAATTTTATCGGAACCTACTGCTCAAAGAAGCACATACAGCGTTGAAAATAGAAACACATAGTATTATTGTTCTAAAATCTGATACATGGTCTTCGGAGTATTATTTTCATTGTTTTTAGTGGTGGTTCATTCAATATTGCTAGGCATACTTGTGTACTTGCTATGCATTATTTTTGTACCTTCGCCTTAAAAAAAACAAAACACCATGTATTGCCAGACTGATAGGGTTAAAATAAATCATAGGGTTGAAATAAATGACTTCGTTTATCTATTGCCAGACTGGAAGGTGTGAACATTTTTATCCAGCACCCTGACCAACGGAGCTGTCCACTAATAGTGTGTTTGGTTGGATGTACAAGGAGAGATGGAACCTGACTAGCGTTTTTGGTTGGATGTATAAAGAGGGATGAAACCTGACCAGTGTGACTTGTCCATTAATGATGTGTTTAGTTGGATGTACAAGGAGAGATGGAATGAGATAGCCACATTTTATAGTGTTTGGATGAGAGTTAAATGGGGGCGAGGTGAATACCAGAGTAATTTTTGGTGGCGGCGTGATCCCAAAGAGTAATTTTTGGTGGCGGCGTGATCCCAAAAATCGAGGGGACAGTATCATCCTGACTTATCCTACTTTAACTTCAAACCAAACACAACCCATAACTTCAAACCAAACACAACCCATGTATTCGGTTGCGTCTTGATGGAAGATGATTGGAGAAGATTAGATCTCTTTCTAGTTAAAATTGAATAGAAGATTTAATCCCTTCAATCTATACGTAACCGAATAAGCCCTAATTCGGTCCCCAAGTGTGCTTGAAACTCTCGTAGATTTTTCCCAACTCAGTAGCACAAATTGAATCAATGTATTGTGACGGCAAAACATATGTCAAATTTGAATTTTTATTGGAGCATAATGCCCAAAGAAGCACATAGAGCATAGGTAACAGATAAGATATAAAAGCATATAGTAGAACAAAAAGGGCACAATACGAGACTACTTTGTCCAATTGTTCCAAAATCTGATACACGAATACGTGAACTTTGGAGTATTATTTTGACTCTCCCTTGAATACAGGGAACGGGTTAGGTTCCATCATCACAGAAGAATAGTTCATCTTGCCACGAGCACGATAGCTCTAGCGCACTGCAGCTTCACTTCTTAGGCATGAAAAATATATTCATATTCTGCAAACGCAAAACATAAGCTCAAGTTAGGAAAAAACCATAGCAATGGTAATAATAAATCATTTGCGAGTATACATGAGTTTTGAGTGTTGATATACATATGGTAAGAACGGCTACGTTGCATACAATGCGGATGCTCCCAAATTCAGAAGACAGACAAAATGGGTCAAGCAATCAGGGCAAGTACCTTTCATTGGTGACGTTAAACCCAGCTGCAGCTAGCCTTACAGACACAAGTGTTGAAGCCGAAAGGACAACCAAAAGGGCATCTTAAAAAATGCCGATTCGGACACCAGAATACAATGTTCAGGATATGATATTTTCTTCAGTGCCCTGCCATTCTTCCCTGACAATGGAACCTTGCTTGAATGCTTGAAAAAATGGTACTAGTACTGGCCACATCTCCATCAGGCCGTGTAAACTGCCGTGCAAAGTACAGACCAAATATATGCAAGATTGGTATTGCTATACAACAAAGACATGAAAACTAAATCTGCTGACGCCGCTGGCCTAGAGAAACACTTGAGGCAAAAATCCATCTGCCTCTCTGCCTGGGGTGTAAAAGGATCAATGGAGCCCCCTGAAGGAGCTTCCTTCTGCCTTGGTGGTCGGCAGAAGAAGAGGTCGCAGATAACCGGCTACCAGAGCGCTCTGAGCCTCTTTGTAGCGAGCCCAAGTGACCAGGTAAAGGCCAGCGATGATGAAGAGTCCCCCAATCACACTGAAACGAGTAAAAATACAGGTGCCAACAAGCTCAGAATTTAGAGGATAAAAAATACAGTTGGGACTAGGGCCGAACCTTCCAACGTAAATTGGAGTTCCAAGAAACATGGTCGAGAGCAAGGTAGAGCATGCAGGTTGGAGTGGGTTGTAGAGGGCGACCAGAGACGGCCCGAGGATCTTGTTCGCCCAGGTCATGATCGCGTAGTTCAGGCAGGACGCAACGACTCCCTGTCAGGCAGGTAGGTAGAAGCAAGGTCACACAACCAGGGAGATTTCGAAATGTAATCTAATATCAAACTCAGAAACTTACAGCGTACAAGATGGCTAAGATCTCGGTTGCTGTCAGCGCCCACTCGTGGAGCCCACTGGTGGCGAACGCGCCGGTGACCACCATGAACAAGGTTGCGAAGGAGTAGGAGTAGGCGGTCAGGGATAAGCTCGCGGGGTATTTGATCAGCACCGGGGCCTGCAGGTTGTCGCGTCAGGAAAAAGGACGGCGATTTGTTGCATCAGGCGTGAACATCGTAGATATTAAAATACGATTACAGTAGTAAGCATCCACCAATCCATCAGTAACAGAAAGGAAATTTCAATAAATATTATATCCAACCCCAGTGCTGCCAAGCTACGCAATCGGCAATCCAAGTCTGCGTCACCTGGATGACGAGGTAAGCGCCCATCAGGAAGCAGTTTCCGATGAGGCAGACGACGCCGAGATGCCATGCCTCCACGCCGTTCCGGAGCATGGCCGCGGCCAGCCACTGAGGAGCATAGTTATAGGCATGACTGCGGCCAATAACCACTGACAGGTCAGTTGCATCGGCCACGCCTCCCGTCCCGATCAGAGACGGGCCTCGGTAGAAGACCATCAGGACGGCGCCAGAGACGCACACGGCTGTGCCGAGGACTTTGACGACCCCGTGTTTCGTGAAGATGTTGATCACCTCGACGCTGGAATTGGATGGGAAAATGTGTGGAATTTATTGAGGCGGAGTCCCGGCGGCGGCGGCGTCGGTCCATGTCAGGATATATGGACTCGGGCTGTCAGACGAGAGAAGGAAGGTTCCGAGTGTTACCCGACGATTGCGGCCAGGAGGAACGTGAACACCGGTATCGCCGGCTGGAACGCCGCGGCGTAGGAGGCGTTGGTGAAGCCGAGGCCCAGGAGGAAGAGGAGCTGGTTCCCGAAGATCCTGCGGCAGACAAGGTAGGAGGAGAAAGCCGTTTCATTAGTTCCTCCAGCAAGGATTAATGGTGATGGAAACTATATGTAGATTTACACAGTAAGAGAGGATTAGGAACCAAAAAAAAAGTGAAACATGGCTAGAAAAATCACCCAGTGAATCCGAGGAGAGCGAAGGACGCGAGGAGGCGAGGCGTCACCGGGCGCCGCACGCTTCTGCAAGGACGGAATGGATTCCGAATTTACGGGACGAATCCGAATCCCCTGGGATGGGTGAGTGAGAGAGATACACTGCACTAGTAGGGAAGAAGCTAAAGAGATGCCTTCCCCCCTCCTCCCCCAGCAGGTTGCTGCTGGGCAAGCAAAGGAGATTGAAGTGAAATTCGGTGGTGTGTGGTGCGCGAAGCGGAAGGGGGTTGGATGAGGAGGACGTGCGGGGACCTCTCGCGAAAGAAGGCGATGGGCGCGAGGAGCGCGAGCGCGACGAGGTCGCGGTAGACGCAGAAGACGATCTGGTTCATGCCGACGTTGAGGACGGACTTGGTGAGGACGTGGTAGCCGCCGTAGGCGACCTGGACGAGGGCCATCCCGACGTGCGCCCGCCACGCCTCGTTGCCCGCCCACAGCAGGCGCCCGCTGCCGCTGACGGCCCACACCGACGAGGACCACCGCTGCAGCAGCGTCGGATAGCTTCCCTCCTCCCTGTCGCCGTCCTCCATCACCGCACCCCCACGCCCCATCCCTCCGCCGCCGAGGCCGGCGACCGCTCCCTAGTCTAGCGGCCTGCTCCTGCTCTGCTTTGGCCGTGGGGGCTGTAGCTTTTTTTATCTGGAAAAAATGGCGTGGAGTATACAATTTATAGCCCGATTACGCGAAAGAGACGGCATGGCTTTTTTTTGAAGAGCTTTTCTGAAAAGCTAGCTATGAAGAAAAGCTGGCTGTGCAGAGAAGCTAGTGGTTAGAATCTAGGTGTTTGGTTTGCCTGCTGTGAAAAAAGCTGGTGGTTAAAATTTGGGTGTTTGGATACGCAGATTCTGAGATTGTAGATTCTAATTCAAAAAAGGAAACACATATAAACACTGAACCAACATAAAGGTCATTATATTAAAATTAGTAGAGTTCATTACAACATAACTATCGATACATTGACATATTAAACTACAACACTAATGCATTTGCGTATGGTGTGAAAATTGATCAAAAATGTCGTTGTTGTCTTATGTGCGTGATATAAATAAGCTCATTTGGACATCACTTATTAATTATGTTCTTTTAGTGCTACCGTATTCTGTATTGATTTTTTATACGAACTATATTCGAAAGCGTGTAAAAGTCAAGCCACAAAAAAAGAACTGTCGCCAGACGCTTCTGGGCGACTCGGCCTTTCCACCGCTTCCGCTTCCGCGTGTAACAACTGCGGCCGCCAGAATCGCGGCGCATAGAAGCTGTTCCAAAAGCGATGCGTTTGGAACCTCAAAGCGCTTATTCCGGCTAGAATCGGCTCCAAAAGCCGATCCAAACAGGGGCATAGCTTCAAGATTTTTTCAATAATTGCGTCTTTATCAAATGAATAAAAGTCTAGGAAACCAAGTATGAGACCATGCATAGACATAACACTCTGAAATTTATCTGATGAATAAAAAAGTCTACTAGTCATATATATGCCCGCTACTAAAAGGGAAATAGACTTCATCATTTTCTATAATCGATTTTGGTGGTTGACGTCCATCACAAACTATATGGACTAATTAGTTTGCCTAGATGTCGTTTATCTTAGGTGTATAAGGTTCAACACAAACCAACAAAGAAATACAGTTAAGGACTCAAACAAAATTGGAGCAAAGGACTTGAGAGTGTGCTGCAGTGGCACACCGGACAATGTCTGGTTGTCCGGTGCACCAAGCCCGCGCGCAAGTGAACAGACCACTCTCGGGAATTCTCTGGGCGTACTTCCCTATAATTCAAAGACTGTCCGGTGTGCATCAAACATATCCGGTGAGCTAGCAGAGCAATGATCACTGTGCGTCAACGGTCGACTGCAAAAATGAACAGTGATGAACAGTGCATGGCAGAAGTCAGAGCAGCGAAGTCAGAAGTTACCGGACATGTCCGGTGTGTCACCAGACTGTCCGGTGCAACTACAGGACAAGGGTTCCAACGGTCAACCCGCTGCAAACCCCAACGAGCGTGCTGACGTGGCGCGCACCGGACAGTGAACAGTGTATATCCGGTGGCCACCAGACTGTCCGGTATGCCCACCGCCAACAAAAACAGTCAACAACTAGGAAGTGGTTGGAGGCTATAATTATCCCCAACCACCTCATTCATTGGTATCCAAGTATTCTGAACTCAACATTCAATACAAGAGCAAAAGACTACACTCCAAGACACATCCAAAGATCAAATCCTCTCCAAACCTCCAAATCAACTCAATTCCATTAGTGACTTGAGAGAGAGAGTTTTTGTGTTTATTTGTGCTCTAGTTGCTTGGATTGCCTTTCTCCTTCCCCATTCTCATTCTTAAGTGCTTTGTAAAGCTAGAAAGAGGCACCTAAGTGTGTGGTGGTCCTTGTGGGGTCTTAGTGACCCGATTGATTAAGGAGAAGGCTCATTCGGTCTAAGTGACCGCTTGAGAGAGGGAAAGGGTTGAAATAGACCGACCTTTGTGGCCTCCTCAATGGGGACTAGGTTCTTTGGAACTGAACCTCGGTAAAACAAATCACTGTGTCCACTTGTGTTGATTTCCATTTGATTTGTTTTCCCTCTTTCCTCTCACTAAAGTTTTCTTGCTAATATTGATTTGAGTTTGCTCCCAAACGTCATCCTCATCATTAGAGCAACTCGTGGTAAGAGAAACAATTTTTCACACTTGGATTTAATTCTAACACTAACCCCCGCCTTAGTGTGTGTTTAAGTTTATAAATTTAAGGTCGTCTATTCACCCCCTCTAGACGACTTTCAATTGGTATCAGAGACAATGCTTCATTAAGAGTCTAACAAACTCGAAGTGATGTCTAGAGATCACGCCAAGTGGGAGATCGTGACCCCGGCGACAAGCCCACGGGCTCAGGGAGGACTTTATCAAAGGAGTCCGGCAACAAGTACAAGGAGGAATCCTCTTCCTCTATCAAGACACTAAGGAAGGGTGACAAGAAGAAAAAGAAAATGAAGAAAGTGGTCTACTACGAGACCGACTCTTCATCACCTTCCACATCCGATGCTGAGTCTACAACTTCGATGCGCCACGAGCGCAAGAAGTATAGTAAGATGCCTCTACGCTATCCTCGCATTCCTAAATGTAGGGATGTTCCTAAAACATCCGAATTATATCACAAATCTAATATTTTAGTATAGATGTACATAGAATTTCAAGCTAATATTCGGCAATGTTATTAAGAATATTATGAAGTATTTAAATAAATTTTTGTATAATTTTTTATGTACATTATTTTCTCCCTACAACAAAAAAGGTGAAAAAACATCCGAATCCGTATTCGGATAGACATCCGAATTTTATATGAATTATTTAAAAAATATAGAACGAATTTAATGTTTATTTTTTGTGAAGATTAATAGCCTCAATGCTAAAAACAAGAATATAAATTTACATAGCAAATTCTATATGTTTGTTGTTCACAATCGAAGAAAGAAGACCAAAAAATTGACATCCGAATAAATATCCGGATCCATCCCTACCTAAATGTGCTCCTCTACTTTCAGCACCCATAGGCAAATCACCATATTTTAATGGTGAAGATTATTGTATGTGGAGTGATAAAATGAGGCACTATCCAACCTCACTCCATGAAAGCATATGAGATATTGTTGAGTTTGGAGCGCAGGCACCACAGGTGGGCGACAAGGACTACGACTCGGACAAGGCCGCCCAAATTAGGCATTTCAACTCCTAAGAAACTTCTATACTCCTCGCCTTCTTGTGTCGAGAGAAGTGTCAGGTACCATAATTAGGGGTACCCCCAACACTCCTAAACACGGCTGGTAAACACCTTCAAAGCAAACCATGAAGACTGATAGTTCGGGTCAAAGTCAAAGCTTCGTCTACCAAGGGACGCGATCTCGTCTCGTCCGAGCCCAGCCTCGGGCGGGAACAGTAGTCTCGGATGAATTCACGTCTCGCCCGAGGGTCTCCTCAGGCAGTGAGCAGCACCCTCGGCTCAGCCAAAGGCAAGCCTTGTCGTGCAAGCGACCTTGGCCAAATCGTCTGACCAGCCGACCGTAGTGCATGCGCATTTAATGCTGGGATCGTCTGACACCTTATCCTGACACGCGTGCCTCAGTCGATAAGGTCGAAGTGACCGCAGTCACTTCGCCCTTTCACTGACCGATCTGACAGGAAAATAGTGCCGCCTGCCCCGCTCCGGCTGCTGTGCCAACCACCCGGGTGAAACCGACAACAGCCAAGTTCAGCCTCGGGCGCAACAGGAAGCTCCGTCTCGCCCGACCTTAGGCCTCGGAGGCCTCGGCCTCGGGAGGAGATCTCCGCCTCGCCCGACCCCAGGGCTCGGCCTCAGCCTCGGCCTCGGGGAGAGTCACGTCCTCGCCCGACCCTGGGCCTCGGCCTCAGCCTCGGCCTCGGAGGAGCCGCCGCCTCGCCCAACCTCAGACTCAGATCGACCGCACCACAAGGAATACATCATTACCCTACTCCTAGCTAGCTCAGGCTACGAAGGAACAAGACCGGCGTCCCATCTAGCTTACCCCGGTAACAGGCAATGATGGTTCCCCGCATGCATCCATGACGTCGGTGGTTCTCAAACCCCCTACGGAAGCAAGGAGACGTCAGCAGGATCCATGCAGCGCCAACAGCTGTGCTTCTACAGGGCTCAAGGCACTTCTCCGACGGCCACGTTACTACCTCTACAGGGCTCAAGGCGCTCCCCCGACGACCACGTTATTATCTATACAGGGCTCAGGGCACTTCCCTGCCAACCATGTTAGCTCCAAGCTACACCCCCATTGTACAGCTAGGCATCTCCTTGTGTCTATAAAAGGGGATGTCCAGGAAAAAGTATGGGGGAGACGCACGACAGGAGGACGAGTAGACGCACGACAAAGGGACGGGAGAAGACGGGCAGGGCCAGACCCTCTCTCTCTCGCTCTCTCCTACTCGCTCTCCTGCTCTCGCTCTCTCGCAACGCTTGTAACCCCTACTACGAGCACCCTGGTGCAGGATAATACAAGGCTCATTTTCCCCCCTTGTGTTCCATCTGGCACCAACCCATCTGGGCAGGGACACGCAGCGACAAATTTACTAGTCGGTCCAGGGACCCCCCGGGTCCGAAACGCCGATAGTTGGCGCGCCAGGTAGGGGCCTGCTGCGTGTTAACAAACACTTTCCCATTGAGTTCCAGATGGGTAGACTTGAGCAACCTCTTCAGCCCGGGACGGTGCTCTGCTTCGGGAGTCTCGAGTTCATGTCCCTCGACGGTAGCTACGACATGGTACTCCTCCCCTCGCAGCACGACAACAACGACAGTCGGCTCGCCCGGCGGCGGCGAACTCGACGACGGCATCCCTCCGCGGCAGAGGAGCACTCGGGTCATCCTCGCCACCCTCCTCACCGGAGGAGACGGAGACGGGGCAACCGTGGCCACGCAGGAGGCGACACCTTATCGGCTGTCGAACCGGAGCAAGTCGACGATGCCAGCACTCCTCCGGGGGACATGTCGGGTGTTGTCCTCACGCTTGAGTCGACAACGAGCGTCGCTTCCCCGCAACGTGCCAGCCCCAAACGGACTGATGACGCCAGCACCCTCGCAAAGGACCTGCTGGGCGTCACCCTCGTACCTGAGATGACGGTGCGTTCCGTCCCCGACGCGACTTCACCACCATCCATCGACCTAGAGGTACCGTCCGTATTCCACCCTGTTCCCTTTCGATTCAGCTTCGATCCACCTAGCGACCCCGCTTCGGTGAGCACTTTTGCAAGGGCGTATCCAGACCTTCTGGGGTACCATATATGGTCAACCTGGGACCGGCTGATAGCCGTCTCAACCTCTGGACCGGTGGGTTCCGAGGAAGAGGACGACCCCGACTTCGGTTGGGATTTCTCTGGCCTCGGTGATCCCGGTGCCATGCGGGACTTCATGTCCGCATGTGACCACTGTCTCTCCGGTTGCTCTGACGATGGCCATGGCCTTGATGACGAGGGTTATGGCCCAAGTCGCGAATGTTTCCACGTCGATCAGGGAGATCACGATGAAGGCAACCACCTCGGCATGCCGGAGGTTGGCGATCCCCCTAGGCCCGCATCTCGCGTTGACATCCCGCGGGAGCTAGTTGTGGTCCCATTCCCTGTAGGGGGTTAGGACACACAACTCGAGCAAATCCGCGAGATGCAGGCCAAGGTCGACGAGGAAGCAGGGCGACTTGTGCAGCTCCGACAGAACATCGAGCAAGAGTGGGCAGGCCGAACACTCGCCGGAGGAGCCCGTCATCGGGCCTAGGACATCCAGCGCCGTATCGTCGACAATGCCAGGGCAGCGCTGCCCCCGGCCGTTAGCGGGTCTAGCCAGGACCTAGCTGCAGCGGCGATGCTACTTCGAACCATGCCGGAGCCATCCACCACCGAGGGGCGGCGTATCCAGGGCGAACTCAAGGATCTCCTGGAAGGTGCCGCAGTTCGACGAGCCGAGAGCTCTGCCTCCCGAAGGCGAGCTGACCTCTCGGAGCATCACGCGGCATCCTCCTGACGCATGCGGGAGGCCTCGGTCCATCCCGAGCGCACGCAAAACGAGGCACCTGCCACCCGGGATCGCCTCGGCGATGAGCAACACCGTCGCGACCGTCGAGCCTGCCTCGAGGAGAAGGTGCGCCGAGGCTACCACCCCAGGCGCGGGGGACGCTGCGACAGTGAGGAGGATCGGAGTCCCTCGCTCGAGCCACCCGGTCCGCGAGTCTTCAGCCGGGCCATACGACGAGCGCCGTTCCCCGCCCGGTTCCGAGCCCCAACTACCATCACCAAGTACTCGGGGGAGACGAGGCCAGAGTTGTGGCTCGCGGATTACCGGCTGGCATGCCAGTTGGGAGGGGCGGACGACGACAACCTCATCATCCACAACCTCCCCCTTTTCCTCTCTGACGCTGCCCGGGCCTGGCTAGAGCATCTGCCTCCTGCGCAGATCTCCGATTGGGACGACCTGGTCAAGGCTTTCACGGGAAATTTCCAAGGCACGTACGTGCGCCCTGGGAACTCATGGGATCTCCGAAGCTGCCGCCAGCAGCCAGGGGAATCCCTTCGAGAGTACATCCGGCAATTTTCGAAGCAGCGCACCGAGCTGCCCAACATTATCGACTCGGATGTCATCGGAGCTTTCCTCGCCGGCACCACTTGCCGAGACCTGGTGAGCAAACTGGGGCGCAAGACTCCCACCAAAGCAAGCGAATTGATGGACGTCGCCCCCAAGTTCGCCTCGGGTCAGGAGGCGGTCGAAGCCATCTTCTGGAAAGACAAGCAGCCTCAGGGAGAGCCGAAGGAAGACGCCCCCGAGGCATCCGCCCAGCGTGGTACGAAGAAGAAGACCAGGAAGAAGGCACAAGCGAAGCGCAACGCCGCTGACACGAATCTCGTCGCTGCTGCCGAGTACAGGAACCCTCGGAAGCCTCCTAGAGGGGCCGGCGCATTCGACAAGATGCTCAAGGAGCCGTGCCCCTATCACTAGGGTCCCGTCAAGCACACCCTTGAAGAATGTGTCATGCTCCGATGCTACTTCCATAAGACCGGGCCCCCGGCGGAAGATGGCAAGGGCCAAGGCAACAACAAGAAGGGGGGCGACAAGGAAGAGGAGTTCCTGGAGGTCCACAACTGCTTCATGATCTACGGAGGGCAGGTGGCGAACGCCTCAGCTCGGCACCGTAAGCAGGAGCGCCGGGAGGTCTACTCGGTGAAGGTGGCAGCGCCAGTCTACCTAGACTGGTCCGACAAGCCTATCACCTTCGACCGAGATGACCACCCCAACTTCGTGCCAAGCCCAGGGAAGTACCCGCTCGTCGTCAATCCGATCATCGACAACGTTAGGCTCTCCAAGGTCCTCATGGATAGAGGCAGCAGCCTCAACATCATCTACGCCGAGACCCTGGAACTCTTGGGAGTTGATCGGTCCGAGGTCCAGGCCGGTGCGGCACCCTTCCACGGGATCGCACTCGGGAAGCGTATCCTGGCACTCGGGCAGATTGACATACCCGTCTGCTTCGAAATTCCCTCCAACTTTCGAAAGGAAACCCTCACCTTCGAGGTAGTTGGGTTCCAAGGGACCTACCACGCGGTGTTGGGAATACCGTGCTACGCCAAGTTCATGGCCGTCCCCAACTACACCTACCTCAAGCTCAAGATGCCAGGTCCCAACGGGATCATCACCGTCGGCTCCATGTACCGCCACGCGTACGAATGCGACGTGGAATGCGTGGAGTACGCTGAGGCCCTCGCCGAGTCCGAGGCCCTCATCGCCGACCTGGAATGCCTCTCCAAGGAGGCGCCCGATGCGAAGCACCATGCCGGCAACTTTGAACCAGCTGAGGTGGTTAAGTCCGTCCCTCTCGACCCAGCAACGACGCGAGCAAGAAAGTCCAGATCGGCTCCGAGCTCGATCCCAAATAGGAAGCAGTGCTCGTCGACTTTCTCCGCGCAAATGCCGAAGTTTTTGCATGGAGTCCCTCGGACATGCCAGGCATACCAAGGGAGGTTGCCGAGCACTCACTGGACATCAAGACTGGAGCCCGACCCGTGAAGCAGTCCCTGCGCCGTTTTGATGAAGAAAAGCGCAGGGTCATAGGCGAGGAGGTCCACAAGCTACTGGCTGCAGGGTTCATCAAAGAGGTATTCCATCCCGAATGGTTAGCTAACCCTGTTCTTGTAAAGAAAAAGGGCAGGAAATGGAGGATGTGCGTAGACTACACTGGTCTAAACAAAGCATGTACGAAGGTTCCCTACCCTCTTCCCCGCATCAATCAAATTATGGACTCCACTGCTAGGTGCGAAACCCTGTCTTTCCTCAATGCCTACTCAGGCTATCACCAAATCAAGATGAAAGAGTCCGACCAGCTCGCGACTTCTTTTATCACACCTTTTGGCATGTATTGTTATACTACAATGCCATTTGGCTTGAGGAATGCAGGTGCCACCTACGAGAGGTGCATGAACCATGTGTTCGGAGAGCACATCGGTAGAACGGTCGAGGCTTACGCCGATGACATCGTTGTCAAGACAAAGAAAGCCTCCGACCTCCTCTCTGACCTTGAGACGACATTCAAGTGTCTGAGAGCGAAAGGCATGAAACTCAATCCCGAGAAGTGTGTCTTCGAAGTCCCCCGAGGCATGCTCCTGGGATTCATTGTCTCCGAGCGGGGAATAGAGGCCAACTCGAAGAAAATCGCGGCCATCACGAACATGGGACCAATCAAAGATTTAAAAGGAGTACAGAGGGTCATGGGATGCCTTGCGGCTCTGAGCCGCTTCATCTCACGCCTTGGCGAAAAAGGATTGCCCCTGTACCGCCTCTTAAGGAAGGCCGAGCGCTTCACTTGGACCCCCGAGGCCGAGGAAGCCCTCGGAAACTTAAAGGCACTCCTTACCAATGCGCCCATCTTGGTGTCCCCCGCTCTGGGAGAAGCCCTCTTGATTTACGTCGCCGCAACCACTCTGGTGGTCAATGCTGCGGTCGTAGTCGAGAGACAAGAAGAAGGGCACGCACTGCTCGTCTAGAGGACAGTCTACTTCATCAGCGAAGTGCTATCCGAGACCAAAGCCCGCTACCCATAAATCCAGAAGCTGCTCTATGCAGTGATTCTGACACGACGAAAGTTGCAACACTACTTCGAGTCTCATCCGGTGACTGTGGTGTCATCCTTCCCCCTGGGAGAGATCATCCAGTCCCGAGAAGCCTCGGGTAGGATAGCAAAATGGGCAGTGGAACTCATGGGTGAAACACTTTCATTTGCCCCTCGGAAGGCCATAAAATCCCAAGTCTTGGCCAACTTCCTGGCTGAATGGACTGACACCCTGTTACCGACGGCCCCAATCCAACCCAAACTTTGGACCATGTACTTCGACGGGTCGCTGATGAAAACCGGAGCAGGCGCGAGCCTGCTCTTCATCTCACCCCTTGGAGAACATGTTCGTTACGTGCTGCGCCTTCATTTCCCGGCGTCAAACAATGTGGCCGAGTACGAAGCCTTGGTTAATGGCCTGCGCATCGCCGTCGAGCTAGGGGTTCGGTGCCTCAACGCTCGTGGCGACTCGCAGCTCGTCATTGACCAGGTCATGAAGAACTCCCACTGCCGCGATCGAAAAATGGAGGCCTACTACGACGAAGTTCGGCGCTTGGAAGATAAGTTCTATGGGCTAGAACTCAACCATGTTGCTCGACGGCACAACGAAACCGCAGGTGAGCTGGCGAAAATAGCCTTGGGGCGAACGACGGTTCCCCCGAACGTCTTCTCTAAGGATGTATATCAGCCATCCGTCAAAGTCAACGACGCGCCCGAGCCCGAGGAGGCCTCGGTCCAGCCCGAGGTACCTGAAAGTCGCCTAGAGGGGGGGTGAATAGGGCGAATCTGAAATTTACAAAGTTTGAGCACAACTACAAGCCTGGGTTAGCGTTAGAATTAAAATCGAGTCCGAGAGAGAGGGTGAAAACAAATCATAAGCAAATAAAGAGTGAGACACAAGGATTTGCTTTACCGAGGTTCGGTTCTTGCAAA
Organism: Zea luxurians; assembly: GCA_029449295.1. Lineage (NCBI taxonomy): Eukaryota > Viridiplantae > Streptophyta > Magnoliopsida > Poales > Poaceae > Zea > Zea luxurians. Next base: position 44,034,930 of record JAOPSE010000005.1, on the reverse strand, counting down.
CCTACTTCCCGTTGAGGTGGTCACAAAGATCGGGTCTCTTTCAACCCTTTCCCTCTCTCAAATGGTCACTTAGACCGAGTGAGCTTCTCTTCTCAATCACACGGGACACAAAGTCCCCGCAAGGACCACCACATTGTCCTGTGCCTCACCGGACAGTCCGGTGAATTATAGCGGAGCGCCCTCTGATTTTCCCGAAGGTGACAAGTTTGGAGCTGAGTTCCCTGGTACACCGGACACTGTCCGGTGGCACACCGGACAGTCCGGTGCGCCAGACCAGGGCACACTTCGGTTGTCTTTTGCTCTCTTTGTTTGAACCCTTTCTTGGTCATTTTATTGGTCAACTGTGAACCTTTGGCACCTGTAAAACTTATAATCTAGAGCAAACTAGTTAGTCCAATTATTTGTGTTGGGCAATTCAACCACCAAAATCAATTAGGAAAAGGTGTAAGCCTATTTCCCTTTCAATCTCCCCCTTTTTGGTGATTGATGCCAACACAAACCAAAGCAAATATGGAGGTGCAGAATTGAACTAGTTTGCATAATGTAAGTGCAAAGGTTGCTTGGAATGAAACCAATAAATATTACTACTAGATGCACATGGATGACTTTTCTTTTTATTAACATTTTGGACCACGCTTGCACCACATGTTTTGTTTTGCGAAATGTTTTGGAAATTCTTTTCAAAGTTCTTTTGCAAATAGTCAAAGGTAAATGAATAAGATTTTGAGAAGCATTTTCAAGTTTTGAAATTTTCTCCCCCTGTTTCAAATGCTTTTCCTTTGACTAAACAAAACTCCCCCTTTAATGAAATCCTCCTCTTAGTGTTCAAGAGGGTTTTAGATATTAATTTTAAAGAGGGTATACCAATGTGAAATTATATCAAAATAAGATACCAATTGAAAAACTTATTTTAATACCAATTAAAAGACTACATTTTTTGAAATTGGTGGTGGTGCGGTCCTTTTGCTTTGGGCTAATACTCTCTCCCCCTTTGGCATGAATCGCCAAAAACGGATGCTTGAGTGAAATAGAAGCCCTTATAAACTACTCTCTCCCCCTTTGGATGGAAGTAAAGGAGTGAAGATTATACCAAAGCTGGAGAGTTAGTGTGAAGCGACGGTGAAGGATGAATGATTCGATGGAGCGGAGTGGAAGCCTTGTCTTCGCCGAAGACTCCTTTTCCCTTTCAATCTATGACTTAGCATGAAATGGACTTGAAAGAACACATTGGTCATAGCATATGAAAGAGATGATCAAAGGTATATATATGAGCTATGTGTGCAAAACATCAATAAAAATTCCTAGAATCAAGAATATTTAGCTCATGCCTAAGTTTGGTAAAAGTTTGTTCATCCAATGGCTTGGTAAAGATATCGGCTAACTGTTCTTTGGTGCTAACATATGAAATCTCGATATCCCCTTTTGTTGGTGATCCCTTAAGAAATGATACCGAATGGCTATGTGTTTAGTGCGGCTATGCTCAACGGGGTTATCCGCCATGCAGATTGCACTCTGTCACACCCGGTTCCAGGGGGTAGAACCGAGCGCATACCATATGTGTGCCAGGATCCATTTCCACACATATGTTGACGTCACAAGTGTAATATATCAAAAGACAATGCAATAAAGGCGTAAAGAGAGTATAATACTTTATTACATCATCTGAAACATTGTATCTTTAACAAGTATCACGTCAAAGTAAAGCGGAAATAAGCAACTGGGCAATCTTCTAGAGGAAGTTGACCGGCGTATCGTTAGACTTAGAATTCCTCGTCGTCAAAAACTCCATCAAAGTCTCCAGCATCACCCTCTGATCAAAATAAGCAAGGGTGAGCTCACTTATGGTCGGGGCTCAGCAAGTGGGGGAAAAATTAATGCAGGTATAACAAGGTGAGGCTAAGGTTGAGCAGTAAGCATTTTAGTTGGTCAACATTTTATTAACAACACCTGTCTTACTAATAAGAGTGAATACCAAATATCCCATTTAAACAAAGGAATATGAATATAGCAAAAACACTTAAGTGAAACCATTTAAGCAAATTATTGGCAGATCATCGGATCTCAATTTAATTCCATCTTCAAGTTCAATTATCATGTGAGGAGTCTAGGTCGCTCTTAACCAGGAGCACGACTGATATATCAGTTTTACACTCTGCAGAGGTGGTACAACTTTACCCACAAGCCATGTATCCCATCTAGCCCGGGTTGATCGGACCCTTAGACACTGCCGAGGTGAATGGCTAGGGATCCATTATGAGGCTTTCACAAAATACACTTAATACGAAGCAACCCGCTAAGGTTTCTAAGACGATGGTGGTGGCCCCCTAGGTGAGGTACCTTAGCCAAGAATACGACCCCATGTTAACGTGGGCTGCCAGCACCTATCGCTCCCCCTCTTGCCCATATTTTAGGTAAGGTTGCTAGGCACTAAGCATATAGAGCTAATTACCAAAGCCAGAGCCATGATAGCACTCGTGGTTCCACTGTTATCCTGGGTGGTCACTCCATGTTCCAATTAATTTGTAATAAAGTTATCTTAACCATCGGGTTAATGTCATAATTGCTAATTAAATTTTTGGAACATTAAAACCAATTAATGAGTGACATTAAAAATCATTAAGTTGAGCGATAGCATAAATTTTGCACAGCTTAATAATTTCCCAGGTTAAACAAGGAATACAGGTAGTAAATCTAGGAAATCCTTAATTAGGTAAACCCATCAAATTATGCAATATATCAAAAAGTAAACATTATTATATGCAATGAGTAGGTACAAATAGAATATGTAGAGGGAGAATCCACTTGCCTTGCTCAAAAGCATCTTGCGGGTCGTTCTCAAACAAATTTGGATCTTCTACCACGCAATCGGCTTCTATTATAGTCGCACATCGCACATACAAAAATAAAATATACACAAATAAATAAACATGCACCATTTCATAAACATACACCAATACATCATTAAACCCACATTAACATATCACACTAATCACATTTTGAATTCGTCCTAATCGCGTAAATACTTATTAATTCAATTATAGCTATTAATGTGAGTCCTAATGGTGAATTTATGGGTGGGTGCAATAAATATAATTCTAACCAATATTAATATATTTTAACATCATCAATGAAATTAAATGATAATTATCGTCTTTGATACTAATAAATTAATACATTTTTATCCTTTTTATTTCTAACTCAAATTGAGTATGGCTAAAAATAAATCTATTAATATTAATATTCTAAGAATCTACATAAATTGCTAATTAGACTTTTTATAACACAAGTGAGGATATTTTGACATAAACTAGTACTCTAAAAGTTTAAGTGCTAAATTTGCGAACATGATTATTTAACTAGCAAAAATCTATTTTTCACACTACCGGTGATATTTTCTCCTTTCTTTATAACAAGAAAATACTAATAAAATAATTAGATAAATCATCTAAAAATCCTATATTGTTCATATGACATGAGTTCTATACTAATTTCTAAAAAACCATTAAAATGCACCTATAACTATAATTCTCTAAGTAGTTTCTAAAATTTATTGTGACCAAATTTGACTACAAATTCTTATCTAGTATTTTTATCACCAACATGTGACTACTAAATCTATGCCATATTTTTCTAATCCAAAAATCAACGCCACGACTAACATGAAATATAACGGTGCACTAATAATCGCATATGTCTTACAAATTCCATAACGCACACATATACATAAGTCGCGAATCACATGTGTTCATATTGCAACAAACAAAATATACAACTCATGAATCGAATCAACAATATTTTATAAAATATACAAAATAATTCGGGTCATCATCAACCTCGGGTTCGTACGTGTGACGGCGATGATGGGTTTTCGGCCGGGTGGAGAAGAGCAGGGCTCGACTACGGACGGCAGATGGCGTAGCTCCGGCGAACTCCACGGGCTCCGGCGACGAGCGGCAAACTCCAGCGACGAACGGCGAGCGAGAGAGTGCGAGGAATGGGAGAGAGCTCGGGTAGGGAGGATGGGGGAGAGGCTCTGTTGCCTTTTATAGAGAGAGGGAGGGGAGAAGAAGAGTCTGCCAGGGAGAACTTCAATGGAGCGCCGGCTGTCTTCAAGCTCCATTACTAGCTACATTACCAGAGAGAATATTGAGAGAGGGAGTTATGGAGAGGAGGAATAAGGGGAAGAAACGGAAGCATGAAGTCCATTAATCACAGAAAATGAAACGGTCGCGGGGAGGGTGGCTCGGCCGTCAGGACTGTGCGCAGGGTCGGAGCTTCGCGCCGGGCTGCTCGACGGGCGCGGCTCGGGACGTCGAGCCGGGCGTGCGGTCGAGCCTGGTCAGTCGGCCGGGGTAGCGGCAGCGGCATCGGGCGCGGGCATCGAGGTGGCTCGTGGCGCTGCGCAGGGGCGCGCGCGGGGCACCGCATAGGGCGGGCGTGCTCGGCCGGCTTGGGCAGCGCGGCTCGCGAGGACGGCCTGGGCTGGGGCTGCTCGCGCGCTGGCGTCGAGCTCGCGCTCGGGCGCTGCGGGGAGAGCGAGCGGCGAGGGAGTGAAGAGAGAGGGAGGGAGAGAGAATAGAGGGAGAGAGGGAGAACACGGAGGGCGGCGGCGGCTTGGCTGGGAAGGCAGGCGCGCGCGCGTAGGAATAGGGTTTGGGAACTGGCTGGGCCCCTAGTGGGCCGGCTGGTGAAGTTTGTTTTTTTCTTTTTTTAAATTCCAAAATACCTTCTTATATAGCTCAAAAAATCATAAAAAATGCACCAAAACTATTTATAAATAACATATTTATTTTTAGACTAATAATTGTTATATTATTTAATCATTATATTAATCACTAGGTTTTTCTTTAAAAAGAATTGATAATAAACATCCGATAATCAATCAAGCGCATACAAAGAAAATGATCAAAATGCAAATAAACAATTAAACACTTGAAAAAAAATTATTACCCTAATTAATATAATAACTAAATTCATTATTTTTAATTGATGGTTTTTATGGTGTTACAAACCTACCCCTCTTAAAAAGAATCTCGTCCTCGAGATTAAGAAACTTCCGAGAATAACTGGGGAAATTCTGCTATGAGTTCATCTTCTCTTTCCCAAGTGGCCTCATATTCCGAATGATGACTCCACTGAACTTTGCACATGTTAATAACTTTACTCCGTGTAATTCTGCGAGATGTTTCCAAAATTCTGATCGGGTACTCTGAATAAGTCAAATCCTCATTGACATTCAGTTCTTCCATGGGTAACTGTTCTTCAGGTACTCTTAAGCACTTCTTGAGTTGTGACACGTGAAATACGTCATGCACATCCGATAAACTATCGGGTAGCTCTTACTGATAGGCTACATCACCTTTTCTTTCTAAAATCTTGAATGGGCCGATATAGCGAGGTGATAGTTTTCCCTTAACCTTAAACCTTTTCATTCCTCTCATCGGTGAAACTTTAAGGTATACGAAGTCTCCTACTTCAAACATCAATTCTCTTCTTCTATTATCAGCATAGCTTTTCTGTCTTGACTGTGCTGTCTTCAAATTTTCTCTGATAATCTGCACTTGTTTTTCCGCCTCTTGAAGAATTTCTGGGCCAAATACTTGACTTTCTCTGGTCTGATTCCAATAAAGCGGTGTTCTACACTTTCGTCCGTAGAGTGCTTCAAACGGTGCCATTTTGAGATTTGCTTGATAACTGTTGTTATACGAAAATTCTGCATAAGGCAAACTTTTATCCCAGCTTCTACCATGCTTTAGAGCGCAAGCTCTTAGCATATCTTCTAACACTTGGTTTGTCCTTTCTGTTTGCCCATCCGTCTGCGGATGATAAGCTGAACTAAAATTTAGCTTGGTATCCATGGACTCATGAAGTCTTTTCCAAAAGCGCGAGGTAAACTGGGTTTCTCGATCTGATACGATCTTCTTCGGTACTCCATGCAGACAAACAATTCTTGACATGTATAATTCTGCTAACTGGGCTCCTGAGTAAGTTGTCTTCATAGGTATGAAGTGTGCTACTTTAGTTAACCTGTCTACTATGACCCATATTGAATCATAGCCATCCCGAGTACGGGGTAGTCCAACTATGAAATCCATACTGATTTCTTCCCATTTCCATTCCGGTACCTTGAGAGGTTGTAGCAATCCTGCTGGTCTTTGGTGTTCAGCTTTAACTCTTTGACACACGTCACATAATGCAACATGAGTAGCAACATCTCTTTTCAATCCGTACCACCAATACTTTTCTTTGAGATCCTGGTACATCTTTGTACTTCCAGGGTGAATAGAGTAAGCTGAATCATGAGCTTCTCTCAAATAAAGTTGGCGCAAGTGCTTGATTTCGGGTACATAGATTCTCTTTTTAAACCATACTGTGCCTTGTTCATCTTTCGTGAAATCTAGGGCTTTACCCAAACCAATCAAAACTTTAATTTCCTTAATCTTCTCATCGGACTCTTGTCCTTTACGAATCTCTTCTTCCAAAGTAGATTCAACTTCCATAACTGTTGCTTCTACATTATTAAGCAATCCAAGGTTGAGTTGTTCCATTTCCTAGCACAATTTCTGTGACATCAAATGAGTAGTGATGTTGTTCACTTGACCCTTACGGCTCAAAGCATCAGCTACTACATTTGCTTTTCTGAGGTGATATTGTATTTCCAAATCATAGTCCTTAATCAACTCAAGCCATCTTCTCTGTCTGAGGTTGAGTTCCTTCTGAGTGAATATATATTTCAAGCTTTTGTGATCTGTGAAGATTTTGCACTTGTTTCCAATCATATAGTGCCTCCAAATCTTCAAAGCATGCACTACGACAGCTAGTTCCAAATCATGTGTCGGATAGTTCTTCTCATGTTTCCTCAACTGCCTTGAGGCATAAGCTATCACTTTTCCTTCTTGCGTTAGCACACATCCAAGTCCAAGGTGTGATGCATCGCAATACACATCAAATCCCTTGTGGATGTCTGGCATTACCAATATTGGTGCAGTGGTTAACCTTTTCTTGAGTTCTTCAAAACAATTCTGACAAGCTTCATCCCATTTGAACTCTTTACCTTTGTCCAGTAGAGAGGTAAGAGGTTTCCCTAACTTGGAAAAACCTTTAATAAATCTTCTATAGTATCCCGCCAATCCAAGAAAACTTCTGATCTTGGACGCATCCTTCGGTTGCTTCCAATCTAGTATCTCACTTATCTTTCCTGGGTCCACTTTAATTCCACCATCGGTAACGGTATGCCCTAAGAAAGCAACTTCCTTCAACCAAAAATTACACTTCGAGAACTTTGCGTATATTTGGTTGTCACGAAGCTTTTGTAGGACTAGCCTTAGATGATCTTCGTGTGTTTCTTCATTCGGAGAATATATCAGTATGTCGTCAATGAATATGACCACAAACTGATCCAGATATTCCATGAATACTTTATTCATCAAGTTCATAAAGTATGCCGGTGCATTAGTCAGTCCAAACGACATGACTAAAAACTCATATAATCCATATCTCGTCGTGAAGGCTATCTTCGGCACATCTTCTGCCCGAATCTTTAACTGATGATATCCCGATCTCAGATCTATCTTCAAGAATATCTTAGCTCCCTTCATCTAATCAAATAAGTCTTCAATCCGAGGTAACGGGTATTTATTCTTGATGGTTACTTCATTCAAACTTCTATAATCAACACACATTCTCCTCGAACCATCCTTCTTGTTCACAAATAGTACTGGGGCTCACTAAGGGGATGAACTTGGGTGAATGAAACCTTTTTCTAGTAATTCTTCTATTTGTTTCTTCAGTTCTACTAAATCTTTGTGATAGTCGCCTAGAGGGGGGGTGAATAGGGCGAAACTGAAATTTACAAATATAAACACAACTACAAGCCGGGTTAGCGTTAGAAATATAAACGAGTCCGCGAGAGAGGGCGCAAAACAAATCGCAAGCGAATAAGAGTGTGACACGCGGATTTGTTTTACCGAGGTTCGGTTCTCGCAAACCTACTCCCCGTTGAGGAGGCCACAAAGGCCGGGTCTCTTTCAACCCTTCCCTCTCTCAAACGATCCCACGGATCGAGTGAGCTTTCTCTTCTTCTCAATCAAACGGGAACAAAGCTTCCCCGCAAGGGCCACCACACAATTGGTGCCTCTTGCCTTGGTTACAATTGAGTTTGATCACAAGAACAAGTGAGGAAGAAAAGAATGCGATCCAAGCGCAAGAGCTCGAAAGAACACAAGCAAATCACTCTCTCTAGTCACTATGGTGTTGTGTGGAATTTGGAGAGGACTTGATCTATTTGGTGTGTCTAGAATTGAATGCTAGAGCTCTTGTAGTAGTTGAGAAGTGGAAAACTTGGATGGCAATGAATGTGGGGTGGTTGGGGTATTTATAGCCCCAACCACCAAAAGTGACCGTTGCTGGAAGCTGTCTGTTCGATGGCGCACCGGACAGTCCGGTGCACACCGGACAGTCCGGTGCCCCTGCCACGTCACCATTGCCGTTGGATTCTGACCGTTGGAGCTTCTGACTTCTGGGCCCTCCTGGGTGTCCGGTGCACACCGGACATGTACTGTTTGATGTCCGGTGCACCGGTATGGGCGATCCTGACGTCTGCGCGCGCTGCGCGCGCATTAAATGCACCGCAGGGAGCCGTTGGCGCCGCAAGGAGCCGTTGCTCCGCTGGCACACCGGACAGTCCGGTGAATTTTAGCGGAGCGGCTGCCGCGCGAACCCGAGGCTGGCGAGTTCCGGAGGCCGCGCTTCCTTGGAGCACCGGACATGTCCGGTGCACACCGGACAGTCCGGTGAATTATAGCGCGCCGGCTTCCGAGAATTCCCGAGAGCGAAGAGTTGGAGTTGGAGTCCTCTGGGCGCACCGGACACTGTCCGGTGCACACCGGACAGTCCGGTGCCTTCAGCCAGAGGTACCTTCGGTTGCCTCGTTGCTCCTTTGTTGAATCCAAAACTTGATCTTTTTATTGGCTAAGTGTGAACCTTTTGCACCTGTATAACTTATTCACTAGAGCAAACTAGTTAGTCCAATATTTGTGTTGGGCAATTCAACCACCAAAATTATTTAGGAACTAGGTGTAAGCCTAATTCCCTTTCAATCTCCCCCTTTTTGGTGATTGATGCCAACACAAACCAAAGCAAATATAGAAGTGCATAATTGAACTAGTTTGCATAATGTAAGTGCAAAGGTTGCTTGGAATTGAGCCAATAAATATTTATATGATGCGCATGGATTGTTTTCTTTGTTTTTGACATATTGGACCACATTTGCACCAAGAGTTTTGTTTTTGCAAATTCTTTTGTAAATTCTTTTCAAAGTCATTTTGCAAGATAGACAAAGGTAAACGAATAAGATTTTGCAAAGCATTTTTAAGTTTTGAAAGTTTCTTCCTTTGTTCCAAAATGCTTTCCCTTTGACTAAACAAAACTCCCCCTAAATGAGATTCTCCTCTTAGGGTTCAAGAGGGTTTTGATTTAACATTTTGAAAAACTACTTCCTCCCCCTTTAGAACATAATAAGATACCAATTTTGAAATTGACCAATTTGAAAATCTCCAAAATTTTAAGTGGTGGTGCGGTCCTTTTGCTTTGGGCTCATATTTTCTCCCCCTTTGGCATGAATCGCCAAAAACGGAATCATTAGAGCCCAATGAAGTACTTTCTCCCCCTTTGGTCATGAAATGAATGAGTGAAGAGTATACCAAAGTTGGAGATATGATGCGGAACGACGGCGAAGGATAAGTAGTAGAGTGGAGTGGAAGCCTTGTCTTCGCCGAAGACTCCAATTCCCTTTCAATATACCTATGACTTGGTTTGGAATACACTTGAAAACACATTAGTCATAGCACATATAAAAGAGACATGATCAAAGGTATATTAATGAGCTATGTGTGCAAGATTAGCAAAAGAAATTCCTGGAATCAAGAATATTAAGCTCATGCCTAAGTCTGGTAAAAGATTGTTCATCAAGTGGCTTGGTAAAGATATCGGCTAATTGATCTTTAGTGTTAATGTAAGAAATCTCGATATCCCCCTTTTGTTGGTGATCCCGAAGAAAATGATACCGAATGGCTATGTGCTTAGTGCGGCTGTGCTCGATAGGATTGTCGGCCATTTTGATTGCACTCTCATTGTCACATAGCAAAGGGACTTTGGTTAATTTATAACTGTAGTCCCGCAGGGTTTGCCTCATCCAAAGTAATTGCGCGCAACAATGACCTACGGCAATATACTCGGCTTCGGCGGTAGAAAGAGCGACCGAATTTTGCTTCTTTGAAGCCCATGACACCAAGGATCTTCCCAAGAACTGGCAAGTCCCCGATGTGCTCTTCCTATTAATCTTACACCCCGCCCAATCGGCATCCGAATATCCAATCAAATCAAAAGTGGATCCCCGAGGGTACCAAAGCCCAAACTTAGGAGTATAAGCTAAATATCTCAAGATTCGTTTTACGGCCGTAAGGTGTGATTCCTTAGGGTCGGCTTGGAATCTTGCACACATGCAAACAGAAAGCATAATGTCCGGTCGAGATGCACATAAATAAAGCAATGAACCAATCATCGACCGGTATACCTTTTGATCCACGGACTTACCTCCCGTGTCGAGGTCGAGATGCCCATTTGTTCCCATGGGTGTCTTGATGGGCTTGGCATCCTTCATTCCAAACTTGCTTAGGATGTCTTGAGTATACTTTGTTTGGCTAATGAAGGTCCCCTCATGGAGTTGCTTGACTTGAAATCCTAGAAAATACTTCAACTCCCCCATCATTGACATCTCGAATGTTTGTGTCATGATCCTACTAAATTCTTCACATGTAGATTTGTTAGTAGACCCAAATATGATATCATCAACATAAATTTGGCATACAAACAAATCATTATCAAGAGTCTTAGTGAATAAAGTAGGATCGGCTTTGCCGACTTTGAAGCCATTTGCAATAAGGAAATCTCTAAGGCATTCATACCATGCTCTTGGGGCTTGCTTGAGCCCATAAAGCGCCTTAGAGAGCCTATAAACATGGTTAGGGTACTCACTGTCTTCAAAGCCGGGAGGTTGCTCAACGTAGACTTCCTCCTTGATCGGTCCATTGAGGAAGGCACTCTTCACGTCCATTTGATAAAGCTTGAAGCCATGGTAAGTAGCATAGGCTAATAATATGCGAATTGACTCAAGCCTAGCTACGGGTGCATAGGTTTCACCAAAATCCAAACCTTCGACTTGTGAATATCCCTTGGCCACGAGTCGGGCTTTGTTCCTAGTCACCACACCATGCTCGTCTTGCTTGTTGCGGAAGACCCACTTGGTTCCTACAACATTTTGATTAGGACGTGGAACTAAGTGCCATACCTCGTTCCTCGTGAAATTGTTGAGCTCCTCTTGCATCGCCATCACCCAATCCGAATCTTGAAGTGCTTCCTCTACCCTGGTTGGCTCAATAGAGGAAACAAACGAGTAATGTTCACAAAAATGTGCAACACGAGATCGAGTAGTTACCCCCTTATGAATGTCGCCGAGGATGGTGTCGACGGGGTGATCTCGTTGTATTGCATGGTGGACTCTTGGGTGTGGTGGCCTTGGTTGTTCATCCTCCTTGTCTTCATCATTTGTATCTCCCCCTTGATCATTGCCGTCTTTTTGAGGTGGCTCATCTTCTTGATCTTCTTGTTCAATATTTTGAGCCTCATCCTCAACTTGAGTTGGTGGAGATGCTTGCATGGAGGAGGATGGTTGATCTTGTGCATGTGAAGGTTCTTCGGATTCCTTAGGACACACATCCCCAATGGACATGTTCCTTAGCGCTATGCATGGAGCCTGTTCTTCACCTATATCATCAAGATCAACTTGCTCTACTTGAGAGCCGTTAGTCTCATCAAACACAACGTCACAAGAAACTTCAACAAGTCCTGAGGACTTATTAAAGACTCTATATGCCCTTGTGTTTGAGTCATATCCTAGTAAAAAGCCTTCTACAGTTTTAGGAGCAAATTTAGATTTTCTACCTCTCTTAACAAGAATAAAACATTTGCTACCAAAAACTCTAAAATATGAAATATTGGGCTTTTTACCGGTTAGGAGTTCATAAGATGTCTTCTTGAGGATTCGATGAAGATATAACCGGTTGATGGCGTAGCAGGCGGTGTTGACCGCCTCGGCCCAAAACCGATCCGGTGTCTTGTACTCATCAAGCATGGTTCTTGCCATGTCTAATAGAGTTCGATTCTTCCTCTCCACTACACCATTTTGTTGTGGAGTGTAGGGAGAAGAGAACTCATGCTTGATGCCCTCCTCCTCAAGGAAGCCTTCTATTTGAGAGTTCTTGAACTCCGTCCCATTGTCGCTTCTAATTTTCTTGATCCTTAAGCCGAACTCATTTTGAGCCCGTCTCAAGAATCCCTTTAAGGTCTCTTGGGTATAAGATTTGTCCTGTAAAAAGAACACCCAAGTGAAGCGAGAAAAATCATCCACAATTACAAGACAATACTTACTACCGCCGATGCTTATGTAAGCGATCGGGCCGAATAAATCCATGTGAAGGAGCTCCAGTGGCCTATCGGTAGTCATGATGTTTTTGTGTGGATGATGGACCCCAACTTGCTTCCCGGCTTGGCATGCGCTACAAATCCTGTCTTTCTCAAAATGAACATCGGTTAGTCCTAAAATGTGTTCTCCCTTTAGAAGCTTGTGAAGATTCTTCATTCCAACATGGGCTAGTCGGCGGTGCCAGAGCCAACCCAAGTTAGTCTTAGCAACTAAGCAAGTGTTGAGTTCAGCTCTATCAAAATCTACCAAGTATAGCTGACCCTCTAACACTCCCTTAAATGCTACTGAATCATCACTTCTTCTAAAGACAGTAACACCTGTATCAGTAAAAAGACAGTTGTAGCCCATTTTACATAATTGGGATACGGAAAGCAAATTGTAATCTAAAGAATCTACAAGAAAAACATTGGAAATAGTATGGTCAGGTGATATAGCAATTTTACCCAATCCTTTGACCAAACCTTGATTTCCATCCCCGAATGTGATAGCTCGTTGGGGATCATGGTTTTTCTCATATGAGGAGAACATCCTTTTCTCCCCTGTCATATGGTTTGTGCACCCGCTGTCAAGTATCCAACTTGAGCCCCCGGATGCATAAACCTACAAAACAAGTTTAGTTCTTTGTTTTAGGTACCCAAACGGTTTTGGGTCCTTTAGCATTAGATACAAGAACTTTGGGTACCCAAACACAAGTCTTGGAGCCCTTGTGTTTGCCCCCAACAATCTTGGCAACTACCTTGCCGGATTTGTTAGTCAAAACATAAGATGCATCAAAAGTTTTAAATGAAATGCTATGATCATTTGATGCATTAGTAGTTTTCTTTCTAGGCAACTTGGCATGGGTTGGTTGCCTAGATCTAGATGTCTCACCCTTATACATAAAAGCATGATTAGGGCCAGAGTGAGACTTCCTAGAATGAATTTTCCTAATCTTGCTCTCAGGATAACCGGCAGGGTACAAAATGTAACCCTCGTTATCCTGAGGCATGGGAGCCTTGCCCTTAACAAAGTTAGATAAGTTCTTAGGAGGGGCATTAATTTTGACATTGTCTCCCTTTTGGAAGCCAATGCCGTCCTTAATGCCGGGGCGTCTCCCATTATAGAGCATGCTTCTAGCAAGTTTAAATTTTTCATTTTCTAAGTCATGCTCTCTAATCTTATCATTAAGTTGTGCTATGTGATCATTTTGTTTTTTAATTAAGGCTAGGTGATCATGGATAGCATCAACATTAATATCTCTACATCTAGTACAAATGGAAACATGCTCAACATTAGATGTAGAGGGTTTGCAAGATTTAAGTTCAACAACCTTAGCATGCAACATGTCATTTTTGGTTCTAAGGTCGGAAATAGTAGTATTGCAAACATCAAAATCTTTAGCCTTAGCAATTAGTTTCTCATTCTCATTCTAAGGCTAACAATAGAAACATTCAACTCATCAATCCTAGCTAGCAAATCAACATTATCATTTCTAGGATCAATGCAAACATGAGAATCAACCTTAGCAATTAATTTAACATTTTCATTTCTAAGGTTGGCAATAGTGTCATGGCATATGCTTAGCTCACTAGATAATTTGTTACATTTTTCTACCTCTAGAGCATAAGCATTTTTAACCTTAACATGTTTCTTGTTTTCCTTGATTAGGAAGTCCTCTTGGGAGTCCAAGAGATCATCCTTTTCATGGATGGCACTAATTAGCTCATTTAATTTTTCTTTTTGTTCCATGTTAAGGTTGGCAAAAAGAATACGCAAATTATCCTCCTCATTTTTATCATCATCCTCATCACTAGATGTTTCATATTTAGTGGAGGACCTTGATTTTACCTTCTTTTTGCCGTCCTTGGCCATGAGACACTTGTGGCCGACGTTGGGGAAGAGGAGGCCCTTGGTGACGGCGATGTTGGCGGCGTCCTCGTCGTCGGAGGAGTCGCTTGAGCTTTCGTCGGAGTCCCACTCCCGACAAACATGGGCATCGCCGCCCTTCTTCTTGTAGTATTTCTTCTTCTCTTTCCTCTTGCCCTTCTTGTCGTCGCCCCTGTCACTATCACTAGACATAGGACATTTTGCAATAAAATGACCGGGCTTACCACACTTGTAGCAAACCTTCTTGGAACGGGATTTGTAATCCTTCCCTTTCCGTTGCTTGAGGATTTGCCGAAAGCTTTTGATGATTAGGGCCATCTCCTCATTGTCGAGCTTGGAGGCGTCAATCGGTTGTCTACTTGGTGTAGACTCCTCCTTCTTCTCCTCCGTTGCCTTGAACGCCACCGGTTGCGCCTCGGATGTGGATGGTTCGTCAAGCTCGTTGATCTTCTTTGAACCCTTAATCATGCATTCAAAGCTCACAAAATTCCCGATAACTTCCTCGGGGGTCATTAGTGGATATCTAGGATTACCACGAATTAATTGTACTTGAGTAGGGTTAAGGAAAATAAGTGCTCTTAAAATAACCTTAACCACCTCGTGGTCATCCCATTTTGCGCTCCCGAGGTTGCGCACTTGGTTCACCAAGGTTTTGAGCCGGTTGTACATGTCTTGTGGCTCCTCCCCTTGGCGAAGACGGAACCGACCGAGCTCCCCCTCGATCGTTTCCCGCTTGGTGATCTTGGTGAGTTCATCACCCTCGTGCGCCGTCTTGAGTAGGTCCCAAATCTCTTTTGCGTTCTTCAACCCTTGTACTTTGTTGTATTCCTCCTTGCTTAGTGAGGCAAGGAGAATGGTTGCGGCTTGGGAGTTGAAGTGCTCGATTTGGGCCACTTCGTCCGTGTCGTAGTCCTCATCCCCTACAGATGGTACCTGTACACCATACTCAACAACATCCCATATACTTTTGTGGAGAGAGGTTAGATGAAATCGCATTAAATTACTCCACATAGCATAATCTTCACCATTAAAAGTTGGTGGTTTGCCTAATGGGACGGAAAGTAAAGGTGTATGTTTAGGAATGCGAGGGTAGCGTAGGGGAATCTTACTATACTTCTTACGCTCTTGGCGTTTAGAAGTAACGGATGCCGCGTCGGAGCCGGAGGTAGATGTCGATGAAGTGTCGGTCTCGTAGTAGACCACCTTCCTCATCCTTTTGTGCTTGTCCCCACTCCGATGCGGCTTGTGAGAAGAAGATTTTTCCTTCTTCTCCTTGTGGTGAGAAGAGGAAGATCTTTTCTCCTTCCGCTTGGAGGAGTTCTTCTTCTTCTCCCTTCTCTTGGTGCGGGACTCTTCCGATGAAGTGCTCCCTTGGCTTGTAGTGGGCTTGTTATCGCTGGTCTCCATCTCCCTCTTGGTGTGATCTCCTGACATCACTTCGAGCGGTTAGGCTCTAATGAAGCACCGGGCTCTGATACCAATTGATAGTCGCCTAGAGGGGGGGTGAATAGGGCGAAACTGAAATTTACAAATATAAACACAACTACAAGCCGGGTTAGCGTTAGAAATATAAACGAGTCCGCGAGAGAGGGCGCAAAACAAATCGCAAGCGAATAAGAGTGTGACACGCGGATTTGTTTTACCGAGGTTCGGTTCTCGCAAACCTACTCCCCGTTGAGGAGGCCACAAAGGCCGGGTCTCTTTCAACCCTTCCCTCTCTCAAACGATCCCACGGATCGAGTGAGCTTTCTCTTCTTCTCAATCAAACGGGAACAAAGCTTCCCCGCAAGGGCCACCACACAATTGGTGCCTCTTGCCTTGGTTACAATTGAGTTTGATCACAAGAACAAGTGAGGAAGAAAAGAATGCGATCCAAGCGCAAGAGCTCGAAAGAACACAAGCAAATCACTCTCTCTAGTCACTATGGTGTTGTGTGGAATTTGGAGAGGACTTGATCTATTTGGTGTGTCTAGAATTGAATGCTAGAGCTCTTGTAGTAGTTGAGAAGTGGAAAACTTGGATGGCAATGAATGTGGGGTGGTTGGGGTATTTATAGCCCCAACCACCAAAAGTGACCGTTGCTGGAAGCTGTCTGTTCGATGGCGCACCGGACAGTCCAGTGCACACCGGACAGTCCGGTGCCCCTGCCACGTCACCATTGCCGTTGGATTCTGACCGTTGGAGCTTCTGACTTCTGGGCCCTCCTGGGTGTCCGGTGCACACCGGACATGTACTGTTTGATGTCCGGTGCACCGGTATGGGCGATCCTGACGTCTGCGCGCGCTGCGCGCGCATTAAATGCACCGCAGGGAGCCGTTGGCGCCGCAGGGAGCCGTTGCTCCGCTGGCACACCGGACAGTCCGGTGCACACCGGACAGTCCGGTGAATTTTAGCAGAGCGGCTGCCGCGCGAACCCGAGGCTGGCGAGTTCCGGAGGCCGCGCTTCCTTGGAGCACCGGACATGTCCGGTGCACACCGGACAGTCCGGTGAATTATAGCGCGCCGGCTTCCGAGAATTCCCGAGAGCGAAGAGTTGGAGTTGGAGTCCTCTGGGCGCACCGGACAGTCCGGTGCCTTCAGCCAGAGGTGCCTTCGGTTGCCTCGTTGCTCCTTTGTTGAATCCAAAACTTGATCTTTTTATTGGCTAAGTGTGAACCTTTTGCACCTGTATAACTTATTCACTAGAGCAAACTAGTTAGTCCAATATTTGTGTTGGGCAATTCAACCACCAAAATTATTTAGGAACTAGGTGTAAGCCTAATTCCCTTTCACTTTGACATCCATTCTATATGGTCTTTTCCAGATAGGTGCGGTTTCGGGTAATAATTCAATAGAAAACTCTATATCACGGTCAGGTGGCATACATGGCAATTCCTTCAGAAATACGTCTGGGTACTCGCACACTACTTTGATATTTTCCAAGGGCTTTTCTTCCAAGTGATTGATCACTGTTTTCCCTTTTTCATCTGTTGACTTGTCTATGTTAACTTGGATTCTTTCACCTTGAGGACTTGTCAACATAATTGTTCCATTGGCACACTGTATCACTCCATCACAACTTTTCAACCAATTGCATCCAAGAATCACATCAATACTGTTGGATCCTAGGACCACTGGGTCAACTGAAAAATCTATTCCTTGAATCTTGATATTAACATGGGGGCATGAGTGTGTGGCCTTCATGTCACCTCCCGGTGAACTAATGTGTAATATCTTCTTAAGAGGATACTTAGGTATATTGTGTTTTTCCACAAATGACTCAGTTATAAACGTATGCGATGCCCTAGAGTCAAATAAAACTGATGCGGGTATGGAGTTAACAAGGAACATACCATACACTATGTCGGCATCCTCAGGCACTGATTCCGCAGTGACGTGATTGACCCTTCCTCTGCTATGGTTCTGCGGTGTCTTGTTCTGAGCAGATCCACGAGTGGGGGTGTTCTGGTCATTCCTCTGAGTATTGCTCCATTGGGGTGTCTGCTGGTTGCGCCTTGGGCAGTTGTTAGCATAGTGGCCTAGCTCACCGCACTTGAAGCAGCCATTGGGTTGGACAGGTGCGTTGTTTCTAGCCTACGTGTTACTGGCGCCACTTTGATGATTCTGTGAACTACTACCAGACCTCTGGTTGGTCTGAGAGTTGTTCCTTTGCTGATTCTGATTTTGATTATTTCTCTGGCTTTGCTGTCCAGAGCGTTGCACTTGATAATTGCTCCCGCCTTGATTTCCAGAGCGGAACTGTGAACCTTGAGCATTGTTTGGCCGGGTGTTCCTGCTGGACTGACCTTGGAACTTCTTTTTGTGGTCAGATAATTCCTTCCTTTTACTCTCAAGGCCAATTGCCTTGTTCAGCAGTGTCTGGAAGTTGGGAAAAGTGTGACTCTGAAGTTGGTAGTTCAGAGGTCCAATTAGTCCTTCCAGGAAACCGCTCTTGGTGCTTCTCATCCGTGTCCACTTCTTCCGGAGCATAGCGTGAAAGCTGAGTGAAGCAATCACGATACTCGCTGACAGACATATTCCCTTGAGTAAGGGAAAGGAACTCCTTCTTCTTCAACTTCATGATCCCCGAGGGAATGTGATGAGCATGGAAGTTCGCTTGGAACTCCTGCCAGGTTATCGTATCCACGTTGGGATGTGCCGCTGTGAAGGCATCCCACCAATCGGACGCAGCTCCCTCAAGTCTTCCCGAGGCGTACAAGACCTTCTCCCGGTCGTTGCACTGAGTGATGTCCAGCTTCTTTCCAATGACCTTGAGCCAGTCATCGGCATCCAGAGGATCAACCGCATGAGAGAATGTTGACGGGTGATGACTCATGAAATCCCGGTGCTTATCTTTGGCCGAGGGTGCATACTGCTGCTGCTGGGGTTGCTGATTCTGTTGGTTCTGTTGTAATTGCTGAACAGCCGTAGTGAGTCCTTGCAGAATCTGCATCTGGGTGGCGATGAACTGCTCCATATTAGGATTCGGTGGTGGTGGTACTTGTTGACCATGCTGGTTCTGGTTGTTAGGTCCTTGACGTGGGTTCACCATCTGATTGGTTAGGAAGTGAAATCCTTAGAAAAGTGAGGAGTAGAAAAGATTCTAGAGGGAAAATAGCTTAAGTTTTAAAAATTTTATATGTTCTTATGGCCATCATTCCATAAGACCATTGCACTCAAATAAAGATCCAAATCAAACATTTCAATCAATCACCATCACATGGTTGGTATTTATTAATATGAAAACTTAAAGAGAGTTTCATCGTCTAACACGAAGTATAACTTATTACATCATATCTCAAAATACTTTAAAGCAGCCTAGTGACGGATCCGGGCTCTCCATAGTGCAGCCTCTTGCGGGGAGGAGACAACGCCATGGCGGGGACCTAAGCTTCGGGCGGATCCAGTCCTTGCAGTTGGGCTTCCAGGGCTGCAATCCTGGCGTGGGCATTCTCCAGCTCTAAGTGCACCCTGTAGAGATCTAGGGTGGCACTGTCCAGGTCGGTGTTGAGACCGGCCACTACACCAACTAGGGTGTTAAGGCGGTCCTCACCAGCTTCTCCTGGGACGATGTTGGTCTGGCTTCCCCCACGCAGACGCTGAGGAAGATGCCTGGACCTCGTGTTCTGCAGCTGTTGTCGGTAGGTGTGGCTGAGCGACCACAGGGTCCGACGGCAGCATCGCTGACCGAGGCAGCGTAGGTGGATAGTGGTGTCAGGGACTCGTGAGCAGACAGAGTCCTGAATCCCCTGTCACCTGCATCCATTACCCTGACGTGGATGCGAGTGATGTAATAGCAAGCCCGGGGAGGCTCGCTCACTCGCCTTGTTTCGTACAGGGGGCGGATGTAGGTGCCTAGCGCATGTAGCACTTCTTGCAGCAGGTTGGGGAAGTGCCCCGTCTCAAACATTGATGTGTAATGTTCGACAACAGGACCAAACCCCATGAAGTTGTCCTGCTGGGCGTAGTCAGCTTCCTCGTGGACGTGTTCGTCTCCACCTTCTTCGTCGTCGTCGTCATCCTTGTCATCGTCATCTCCGGAGTCGTCGGGGTCGTCGCCTCCAGCTGCAGGTGCTTGGAAGGCTGGTGCAGACGGTGCTGACGTCGATGACCCAGCTGCGAAGGCCCGAGACTCTACCAACGGGGTGGGCGTCGGCAGCTGCTCCTCCGAGCTGTCCTCCAGGTTGACTACATTCTCCACTCGGATGGGAGGGAGATCCGCCGGAACTTCCTCGACTACCACTGGGTAGACCGGGATCTGCCGGGGCTGAGGGGCGTAGCTGGTGTTGATGCGGGTAGTTTGGAGAGTACGAACCATCTACAAGAGAAGAGCCAACTCAGTTGAAATTTTAAAGAGGTAAGGCTGATAAAATAAGTTATAAGAATGAAATTAGAAAGTTTTGAATAACTAGGCTTTCCATTTCTAACTAATCTAACGACCTAGGGTCAGCATACCTTTGATACCACTTCTGTCACACCCGGTTCCAGGGGGTAGAACCGAGCGCATACCATATGTGTGCCAGGATCCATTTCCACATATATGTTAACGTCACAAGTGTAATATATCAAAAGACAATGCAATAAAGGCGTAAAGAGAGTATAATACTTTATTACATCATCTGAAACATTGTATCTTTAACAAGTATCACATCAAAGTAAAGCGGAAATAAACAACTGGGCAATCTTCCACAGGAAGTTGATTGGCGTATCGTTAGACTTAGAATTCCTCGTCGTCAAAAATTCCATCAAAGTCTCCAGCATCACCCTCTGATCAAAATAAGCAAGGGTGAGCTCACTTATGGTCGGGGCTCAGCAAGTGGGGGAAAAATTAATGCAGGTATAACAAGGTGAGGCTAAGGTTGAGCAGTAAGCATTTTAGTTGGTCAACATTTTATTAACAACACCTATCTTACTAATAAGAGTGAATCCCAAATATCCCATTTAAACAAAGGAATATGAATATAGCAAAAACACTTAAGTGAAACCACTTAAGCAAATTATTGGCAGATCATCGGATCTCAATTTAATTCCATCTTCAAGTTCAATTATCATGTGAGGAGTCCAGGTCGCTCTTAACCGGGAGCACGACTGATATATCAGTTTTACACTCTACAGAGGTGGTACAACTTTACCCACAAGCCATGTATCCCATCTAGCCCGGGTTGATCGGACCCTTAGACACTGCCGAGGTGAATGGCTAGGGATCCATTATGAGGCTTTCACAAAATACACTTAATACGAAGCAACCCGCTAAGGTTTCTAAGACGATGGTGGTGGCCCCCTATGTGAGGTACCTTAGCCAAGAATACGACCCCATGTTAACGTGGGCTGCCAGCACCTACCACTCCCCCTCTTGCCCATATTTCAGGTAAGGTTGCTAGGCACTAAGCATATAGAGCTAATTACCAAAGCTAGAGCCATGATAGCACTCGTGGTTGCACTGTTATCCTGGGTGGTCACTCCATGTTCCAATTAATTTGTAATAAAGTTATCTTAACCATCGGGTTAATGTCATAATTGCCAATTAAATTTTTGGAACATTAAAACCAATTAATGAGTGACATTAAAAATCATTAAGTTGAGCGATAGCATAAATTTTGCATAGCTTAATAATTTTTCCAGGTTAAATAAGGAATACAGGTAGTAAATCTAGGAAATCCTTAATTAGGTAAACCCATCAAATTATGCAATATATCAAAAAGTAAACATTATTATATGCAATGAGTAGGTACAAACAGAATATGTAGAGAGAGAATCCAATTGCCTTGCTCAAAAGCGTCTTGCGGGTCGTTCTCAAACAAATTTGGATCTTCTACCACGCAATCGACTTCTATTATAGTCGCACATCGCACATACAAAAATAAAACATACACAAATAAATAAACATGCACCATTTCATAAACATACACCAATACATCATTAAACCCATATTAACATATCACACTAATCACATCTTGAATTCGTCCTAATCGCGTAAATACTTATTAATTCAATTATAGCTATTAATGTGAGTCCTAATGGTGAATTTATGGGTGGATGCAATAAATATAATTCTAACCAATATTAATATATTTTAACATCATCAATGAAATTAAATGATAATTATCGTCTTTAATACTAATAAATTAATACGTTTTTATCCTTTTTATTTCTAACTCAAATTGAGTATGGCTAAAAATAAATCTATTAATATTAATATTCTAAGAATCTACATAAATTGCTAATTGGACTTTTTATAACACAAGTGAGAATATTTTGACATAAACTAGTACTCTAAAAGTTTAAGTGCTAAATTTGCGAACATGATTATTTAACTAGCAAAAATCTATTTTCCATTAAAATGCACCTATAACTATAATTTTCTCCTTTTCTCCTTTCTCCTTCCATTAAAATGCACCTATAACTAAATTTGCGAACCGGTGATATTTTCTCCTTTCTTTATAACAAGAAAATACTAATAAAATAATTAGATAAATCATCTAAAAATCCTATATTATTCATATGACATGAGTTCTATACCAATTTCTAAAAAACCATTAAAATGCACCTATAACTATAATTCTCCAAGTAGTTTCTAAAATTTATTGTGACCAAATTTGACTACAAATTCTTATCTAGTATTTTTATCACCAACATATGACTACTAAATCTATGCCATATTTTTCTAATCCAAAAATCAACGCCACGACTAACATGAAATATAACGGTGCACTAATAATCGCATATCTCTAACAAATTCCATAACGCACACATATACATGAGTCGCGAATCACATGTGTTTATATTACAACAAACAAAATATACAACTCATAAATTGAATCAAAAGTATTTTATAAAATATACAAAATAATTCGGGTCATCATCAACCTCGGGTTCGTGCGTGTGACGGCGATGACGGGTTTTCGGCTGGGTGGAGAAGAGCAGGGCTCGACTACGGACGGCGGATGGCGTAGCTCCGGCGAACTCCACGGGCTCCGGTGACGAGCAGCAAACTCCGGCGACGAACGGCGAGCGAGAGAGTGCGAGGAATGGGAGAGAGCTCGGGTAGGGAGGATGGGGGAGAGGCTCTGTTGCCTTTTATAGAGAGAGGGAGGGGAGAAGAAGAGTCTACCAGGGAGAACTTCAATGGAGCGCCGGCTGTCTTCAAGCTCCATTACTGGCTACGTTACCAGAGAGAATATTGAGAGAGGGAGTAATGGAGAGGAGGAATGAGGGGAGGAAATAGAAGCATGAAGTCCATTAATCACAGAAAATGAAACGGTTGCGGGGAGGGTGGCTCGGCCGTTGGGACTATGCGCGCAGGGTCGGAGCTTCGCGTCGGGCTGCTCGACGGGCGCGGCTCGGGACATCGAGCCGGGCGCGCGGTCGAGCCTGGTCAGTCGGCCGGGGTCACGACAGCAGCATCGGGCGCGGACATCGCGGCGGCTCGTGGCGCTGCGCAGGGGTGCGCGCGGGGCACCGCACAGGGCAGGCGCGCTCGGCCGGCTTGGGCAGCGTGGCTCGCGAGGACGACCTGGGCTGGGGCTGCTCGCGCGCTGGCGTTGAGCTCGCGCTTGGGCGCTGCGGGGAGAGAGAGCGGCGAGGGAGTGAAGAGAGAGGGAGGGAGAGAGAATAGAGGGAGAGAAGGAGAACAGAGAGGGAGGCGGCGGCTTGGCTGGGAAGGCAGGCGCGCGCGTAGGAATAGGGTTTGGGAACTGGCTGGGCCCCTAGTGGGCCGACTGGTGAGGTTTGTTTTTTTTCTTTTTTTTTAAATTCCGAAATACTTTCTTATATAGCTCAAAAATTCATAAAAATGCACCAAAACTATTTATGAATAACATATTTATTTTTAGACTAATAATTGTTATATTATTTAATTATTATATTAATCACTAGATTTTTCTTTAAAAAGAATTGATAATAAACATCCGATAATCAATCAAGTGCATACAAAGAAAATGATCAAAATGCAAATAAACAATTAAACACTTGAAAAAAATTATTACCCTAATTAATATAATAACTAAATTCATTATTTTTAATTGATGGTTTTTATGGTGTTACACACTCTCATTATCACATAGAAGAGGAACTTTGGTTAACTTGTAACCATAGTCCCTAAGGGTTTGCCTCATCCAAAGCAATTGCGCGCAACAATGGCCTGCGGCAATATACTTGGCTTCAGCGATTGAAAGAGCCATAGAATTTTGCTTCTTTGAAGCCTAAGACACCAGAGATCTTCCCAAGAACTGGCAAGTCCCCGATGTGCTCTTTCTATTGATTTTGCACCCTGCCCAATCAGCATTGGAATAACCAATTAAATCAAATGTGGATCCCCTATGGTACCAAAGGCCAAACTTAGGAGTGTAAACTAAATATCTCAAGATTTGTTTTACGGCCCTAAGGTGAGCTTCCTAAGGATCGGCTTGGAATCTTGCACACATGCATACGGAAAGCATAATATCCGGTCGTGAAGCACATAAATAGAGTAAAGAACCTATCATCGATCGGTATACCTTTTGATCTACGGATTTACCTCCTGTGTCGAGGTCGAGATGCCCATTTGTTCCCATGGGTGTCTTGATGGGCTTGGCATCCTTCATTCCAAACTTAGTGAGAATATCTTGAATGTACTTCGTTTGGCTAATAAAGGTGCCCTCTTGGAGTTGCTTGACTTGGAATCCTAGAAAATACTTCAACTCCCCCATCATCGACATCTCGAATTTTTGTGTCATGATCCTACTAAACTCTTCACATGTAGATTCGTTAGTAGACCCAAAAATGATATCATCAACATAAATTTAGCATACAAACAAATCATTTGCGAGTGTTTTAGTAAAGAGTGTAGGATCGGCTTTTCCGACTTTGAATCCATTAGCAATAAGAAAATCTCTTAGGCATTCATACCATGCTCTTGGGGCTTGCTTGAGCCCATAAAGCGCCTTAGAGAGTCTATAAACATGGTTATGATACTCAGTGTCTTCAAAGCCAGGAGGTTGCTCAACATAGACCTCTTCCTTGATTGGTCCATTGAGGAAGGCACTTTTCATGTCCATTTGATAAAGCTTGAAGCCATGGTAAGTAGCATAGGCAAGTAAAATGCCATAGCTATGGGTGCATAGGTTTCACCAAAATCCAAACCTTCGACTTGTGAATATCCCTTGGCCACAAGTCAGGCTTTGTTCCTTGTCACCACACCATGCTCATCTTGTTTGTTGCGGAAGACCCACTTGGTTCCTACAACATTTTGGTTAGGATGTGGAACTAAATGCCATATCTCATTCCTCGTGAAGTTGTTGAGCTCCTCTTGCATCGCCATCACCCAATCCGAATCTTGAAGTGCTTCCTCTACCCTGTGCGGCTCAATAGAGGAAACAAAAGAGTAATGTTCACAAAAATGTGCAACACGAGATCTAGTGGTTACCCCCTTATGAATGTCGCCAAGGATGGTGTTCACGGGGTGATCTCGTTGGATTGCTTGGTGGACTCTTGGGTGTGGCGTCCTTGGAACTTTCTCATCCTCCTTGTCTTGATCATTTGCATCTCCCCCTTGATCATTGCCGTCTCCTTGGGTAGCTCATCTTCTTGCTCTTCTTCATCATCTTGAGCCTCATCCTCATTTTGAGTTGGTGGAGATGCTTGCATGGAGGGGAAGGTTAATCTTGTGCTTCAATGGGCTCTTCGGATTCCTTAGGACACACATCTCCAATGGACATGTTCCTTAGCGCGACGCATGGAGCCTCTTCATCATCTAATTCATCAAGATCAACTTGCTCCACTTGGGAGCCGTTAGTCTCATCAAACACAATGTCACAAGAAACTTCAACTAGTCCAGTGGACTTGTTAAAGACTCTATATGCCCTTGTGTTTGAATCATATCCTAGTAAAAAGCCTTCTACAGCCTTAGGAGCAAATTTGGATTTTCTACCTCTTTTAACAAGTATAAAACATTTGCTACCAAAGACTCTAAAATATGAAACATTTGGCTTTTTACCGGTGAGGAGTTCGTAAGATGTCTTCTTGAGGATTCGGTGTAGATACAACCGGTTGATGGCGTAGCAAGCGGTGTTGACCGCCTCGGCCCAAAATCGATTCGAAGTGTTGTACTCATCAAGCATGGTTCTTGCCATGTCCAATAGAGTTCTATTCTTCCTCTCCACTACACCATTTTGTTGTGGCGTGTAGGGAGAAGAGAACTCATGCTTGATGCCCTCCTCCTCAAGGAAGCCTTCTATTTGAGAGTTCTTGAACTCCGTCCCATTATCGCTTCTAATTTTCTTGATCCTCAAGCCGAACTCATTTTGAGCCCGTCTCAAGAATCCCTTTAAAGTCTCTTGAGTTTGAGATTTTTCCTGTAAAAAGAATACCCAAGTGAAGCGAGAATAGTCATCCACAATAACTAGACAGTACTTACTCCCGCCGATGCTTATGTAAGCGATCGGGCCGAATAGGTCCATGTGGAGGAGCTCGAGTGGCCTGTCAGTCGTCAAGATATTCTTATGTGGATGATGAACACCAACTTGCTTCCCTGCTTGACATGCGCTACAGATCTTGTCTTTCTCAAAATGCACATTTGTTAGTCCCAAAATGTGCTCTCCCTTTAGAAGCTTGTGAAGATTCTTCATTCCAACATGGGCTAGTCGGCGATGCGAGCCAACCCATGTTAGTCTTAGCGATTAAGCAAGTATCAAGTTCAGCTCTATTGAAATCAACTAAGTATAGCTGACCCTCTAATACTCCCTTAAAAGCTACTGAATCATCACTTCTTCTAAAGACAGTAACACCTATATCCGTAAAAAGACAGTTGTAGCCCATTTTACACAATTGAGAAACAGAAAGCAAGTTGTAATCTAAAGAATCTACAAGAAAAACATTGGAAATAGAATGGTCAGGTGATATAGCAATTTTACCCAATCCTTTGACCAAACCTTGATTTTCATCCCCGAATGTGATAGCTCGTTGGGGATCTTGGTTTTTCTCATAGGAGGAGAACATCTTTTTCTCCCCTGTCATGTGGTTTGTGCACCCGCTATCGATGATCCAACTTGAGCCCCCGGATGCATAAACCTACAAAACAAATTTAGTTCTTGATTTTAGGTACCCAAACAGTTTTGGGTCCTTTGGCATTAGATACAAGAACTTTGGGAACCCAAACACAAGTCTTTTATCCCTTGTGTTTGTCCCCAACATACTTGGCAATTACCTTGCCGGATTTGTTAGTCAAAACATAAGATGCATCAAAAGTTTTAAATGAAATGCTAGGTTCATTTGATGCACTAGGAGCTTTATTCTTAGGCAATTTAGCATGAGTTGATTGCCTAGAACTAGATGCCTCACTCTTATACAAAAAAGCATGATTATGGTCAGAGTGAGACTTCCTAGAATGAATTCTCCTAATCTTATGCTCGGGATAACCAGCAGGGTACAAAATGTAACCCTCGTTATCCTGAGGCATGGGAGCCTTGCCCTTAACAAAGTTAGATAATTTTTTAGGAGGGGCATTAAGTTTGACATTGTCTCCCTTTTGGAAGCCAATGCCATCCTTGATGCTAGGGCGTCTCCCACTATAAAGCATACTACGAGCAAATTTAAATTTTTCATTATCTAGCTCATGCTCGGCAATTTTAGCATCTAATTTTGCTATATGATCATTTTGTTGTTTAATTAAAGCCATGTGATCATGAATAGCATCAATGTCAACATCTCTACATCTAGTGCAAATAGAAACATGCTCAACGGTTGATGTAGAGGGTTTGCAAGTTTTTAGTTCAACAATCTTAGCATGTAAAATATCATTTTCACTTCTAAGATCGGAAATGGAAGCATTGCAAACATCTAAGTCTTTAGCCTTAGTAATCAATTTTTCATTTTCAATCCTAAGGCTAGCAAGAGAGGTATTCAATTTTTCAATCTTAGCAAGTAAGCTAGCATTATCATTTCTAAGATTGGAAATTGAATCATCACAAACATTAGCATCAACCTTAGCAATTAATCTAGCATTCTCATTTCTAAGGTTGGCAACAATCTCATGGAAAGTGCTTAGCTCACTAGTTAATTTTTCACATTTTTCAACTTCTAGAGCATAAGCATTTTTAACCTTAACATGCTTCTTGTTCTCTTTAATTAGGAAGTCCTCTTGGGTGTCCAAGAGTTCATCCTTCTCATGTATAGCACTAATTAATTCATTCAATTTTTTCTTTTGTTGCGTGTTAAGATCGGCAAAAAGAGTAAGCAAATTGTCCTCATCATCACTAGAATTATTCTCATCGCTAGAGGTTGCATATTTAGTGGAGGATGTGGATTTAACCTTCTTCTTTTTGCCGTCCCTTGCCATGAGGCACTTGTGGCCGACGTTGGGGAAGAGGAGTCCTTTGTTGATGGCGATGTTGGCAGCGTCCTCGTCGGAGGAGGAGTCGGTGGAGCTCTCGTCGGAGTCCCACTCCCGACAAACATGGGCATCACCGCCCTTCTTCTTGTGGTACCTCTTCTTTTCCTTTCTTCTCCCCTTCTTGTCGTTGCCCCTGTCACTGTCACTAGAAATAGGACATTTTGCAATAAAGTGACCGGGCTTACCACATTTGTAGCAAACCTTCTTAGAGCGGAGCTTGTAGTCCTTCCCCCTCCTTTGCTTGAGGATTTGTCGAAAGCTTTTGATGATTAAAGCCATCTCCTCATTGTCGAGCTTTGAGGCGTCGATGGGGAGCCTACTTGATGTAGACTCTTCCTTCTTCTCCTCCGTTGCCTTGAATGCGACGGGTTGTGCCTCGGGCGTGGAGGAGGCGCCTTGCTCGATGATTTTCTTTGAGCCTTTGATCATTAGCTCAAAGCTCACAAACTTCCCTATAACCTCCTCGGGAGACATTAGCGTGTATCTAGGATCACCTCGAATTAATTGAACTTGCGTAGGGTTAAGAAAAATGAGGGATCTAAGAATAACCTTGACCATCTCATGGTCATCCCATTTGGTGCTCCCAAGGTTGCGCACTTGGTTCACCAAGGTCTTCAAGCGGTTGTACATGGCTTGCGGATCCTCTCCTTGGTGAAGCATGAAGCGACCGGGCTCCCCCTCGATCGTCTCCCGCTTGGTGATCTTGGTCACCTCATCTCCTTCGTGCGCGGTCTTGAGCACGTCCCAAATTTCCTTTGCGCTCTTCAACCCTTGCGCCTTATTATACTCCTCTTGACTTAGAGAGGCGAGGAGTATAGTAGTGGCTTGGGAGTTGAAGTGTTGAATTTGGGCCACTTCGTCCGAATCGTAGTCCTCATCCCCTACGGATGGTACCTGTACACCAAACTCAACAACGTTCCAAATGCTAGTGTGGAGTGAGGTTAGATGATGCCTCATTTTGTCACTCCACATATTATAATCTTCACTGTCAAAAACCGGTGGTTTGCCTAGTGGAACGGAAAGTAAAGGAGTACGCTTTGAAATACGAGGGTAGCGTAGGGAATCTTACTAAACCTCTTGCGCTCATGGCGCTTAGAAGTTATGGACGGCGCGTCGGAGCCGGAGGTGGATGGCGATGAAGAATCGGTCTCGTAGTAAACCACCTTCCTCATCTTCTTTTTCTTGTCGCCACTCTTATGCGACTTTTGTGAGGAGGATGCCTTATCCTTCCCCTTGTTGTGGGACTCTCCCGATGGAGCCTTCCCGTGGCTTGTAGCGGGTTTGTCACCGGTCACCATCTCCTTCTTGGCGTGATCTCCCGACATCACTTCGAGTGGTTAGGCTCTAATGAAGCACCAGGCTTTGATACCAATTGAAAGTCGCCTAGAGGGGGGGTGAATAGGGCGAATCTGAAATTTACAAAGTTTGAGCACAACTACAAGCCGGGGTTAGCGTTAGAATTAAAATCGAGTCCGAGAGAGAGGGTGAAAACAAATTGTAAGCAAATAAAGAGTGAGACACAAGGATTTGCTTTACTGAGGTTCGGTTCTTGCAAACCTACTCCCCATTGAGGTGGTCACAAAGACCGAGTCTCTTTCAACCCTTTCCCTCTCTCAAACGGTCACTTAGACAGAGTGAGCTTCTCTTCTCAATCACACGGGACACAAAGTCCCCGCAAGGACCACCACACAATTGGTGTCTCTTGCCTTGGTTACAATTGAGTTGATCACAAGAAAGAATGAGAAAGAAAAGAAGCAATCCAAGCGCAAGAGCTCAAATGAACACAAGTGTCACTCTCTCAAGTCACTATTTGATTTGGAGTGATTCTGGACTTGGAGAGGATTTGATCTCTTTGGTTGTGTCTTAGAATTGAATGCTATAGCTCTTGTAAGGTGTTGGAAGGTGGAAAACTTGGATGCAATGAATGGTGGGGTGGTTGGGGTATTTATAGCCCCAACCACCAAACTAGCCGTTTGGTGGAGGCTGCTGTCGAATGGCGCACCGGACAGTCCGGTGCGCCATCGGACATTGTCCGGTGCGCCAGCCACGTCACCCGGTCGTTACGGTTCGACCGTTGGAGCTCTGACAGGTGGGGTCTTCTGGCTGTCCGGTGGTGCATCGGACAAGTACTGTAGACTGTCCGGTGCGCCTTCAGACGCTGCTCTGACTCTGGCGCGCACTGTAGCGCATTGAATGCGGTTGTAGTTGACCGTTGGCGCTGAAGTAGCCATTGCTCGGATGGCACACCGGACAGTCCGGTGCGCCACCAGACACTGTCCGGTGCCTCACCGGACAGTCCGGTGAATTATAGCGGAGCGCCCTCTGATTTTCCCAAAGGTGACGAGTTTGGAGCTGAGTTCCCTGGTACACCGGACACTGTCCGGTGGCACACCGGACAGTCCGGTGCGCCAGACCAGGGCACACTTCGATTGTCTTTTGCTCTCTTTGTTTGAACCCTTTCTTGGTCATTTTATTGGTCAATTGTGAACCTTTGGCACCTGTAAAACTTATAATCTAGAGCAAACTAGTTAGTCCAATTATTTGTGTTGGGCAATTCAACCACCAAAATCAATTAGGAAAAGGTGTAAGCCTATTTCCCTTTCAGTACCCGCGACCACCGAGGGTGAGGCCATGCGTGTCGAGGAGGAGCGGAACGGGGTCACACCGGTCCCGAACTGGCAGACCCTGTACCTAGAATATCTCCTCCGAGGAGAGCTGCCCCTCGACAAGGCCGAAGCTCGGCGACTGGCTCGGCGCGCCAAGTCGTTCATTTTGCTGGGTGATGAAAAGGAGCTGTACCACCGCAGCCCCTCGGGCATTCTCCAACGATGCATATCCATGGCCCAAGGACAAGAGCTATTACAAGAAATACACTCGGGGGCTTGTGGTCATCATGCAGCACCTCGAGCCCTCGTGGGAAACGCTTTCCGACAAGGTTTCTACTGGCCAACCGCAGTGGCCGACGCCACTAGGATTGTACGCTCCTGCCGGGGGTGTCAATTCTACGTGCGTCAGACGCACCTGCCCGCTTAGGCCATGCAGACAATACCCATCACTTGGTCGTTTGCTGTTTGGGGTCTAGACCTTGTCGGTCCCTTGCAGAAGGCACCCAGGGGCTTCAGGCACCTGCTGGTCGCCATCGACAAATTCTCCAAGTGGATCAAAGTCCGACCCTTAACCAGCATCAGGTCCGAGCAGGCGGTGGCGTTCTTCACAAATATCATCCATCGCTTTGGAGTCCCAAATTCCATCATCATCGACAATGGCACGCAGTTCACCAGGAAAAAGTTCCTGGACTTCTGCGAGGACCACCACATCCGTGTGGACTGGGCCGCCGTAGCTCACCCAATGACAAATGGGCAGGTGGAGCACGCCAACGGTATGATTTTGCAGGGACTAAAACCGAGGATCTACAACGACCTCAACAAGTTTGGCAAGCGGTAGATGAAAGAGCTACCCTCGGTGGTCTGGAGTCTGAGGACGATGCCAAGCCGGGCCATGGGCTTCACGCCATTCTTCCTAGTCTATGGGGCCGAGGCCATCTTACCCACAGACTTGGAATACGGTTCCCCGAGGACAAAGGTGTACGACGATCGAGGCAACCAGACCAGCTGAGAAGATTCCTTAGACCAGCTGGAAGAGGCTCGGGACATGGCCTTACTACACTCAGCACGGTATCAGCAGTCTCTGCGACGCTACCACGCCCGAAGGGTTCGGCCCCAAGATTTCCAAGTGGGGGACTTGGTACTTCGGCTACGACAAGACGCTCGAGGACGCCACAAGCTTACTCCTCCCTAGGAGGGGCCGTTCATCATCGCCAAAGTTCTGAAGCCCGGGACATACAAGCTAGCCAACGATCAAGGCGAGGTCTACAACAATGTTTGGAACATCAAACAACTACGTCGCTTTTACCCTTAAAATGTTTCAAGTCATTCATGTATCTCGCTTTCTTTACGTACACAAATAAAGTCTAACCATCAAGGGAGGATCGACCTTGCCTCGGCAAAGCCCGACCCTCCCACTGGGGCTAGAAGGGGGGAACCCCCTCTGCGTCAAAGTTTTCCTCGGAAAAGTTTTCTACCAAGAAAAGTTTTCTGCAAAAACAACTCTCGTGCTTTCCGACTACATCGATAACGGAACCCTAAAAACGAGCAGGAGAGACCTTGAACGGCAAGGCCGACCGAGCCGAGGGACTCCTACGCCTCTGGGATACGGATACCTCACTCGTCACCTTCCGCGAAAAGTAAATCACGCTCGGATAAGCGGTTCTGCTATCGAACAAGTCCTAATGCTCAGGTAGGAAAACGACTTTCGTGCTTTCGACTATATCGATAGCAGGATCCTACAAACGAGTGAGAGAGCACGTAAACGGCAAGGCTGACCGAGCCAAGGGACTCCTACGCCTCCGGGATATGGATACCTCACTCATCACCTTCCGCGAAAAGTAACTCACGCTCGGATAAGCGATCCTGCTACCGAACAAGTCCTAACGCTCGGGTAGAAAACGACTTTCGTGCATTTTTGACTATATCGATAACAGGATCCTAAAAACGAGTAAGAGAGCACGTAAACGGCAAGGCCGACCGAGCCGAGGGACTCCTATGCCTCCGGGATACGGATACCTCACTCATCACCTTCCGCGAAAAGTAACTCTCGCTCGGATAAAGCGATTCTGCTACCGATGAACAAGTCCTGATGCTCGAAACGAGAGGAAAGAAAATGCAGCTTTATAATCCAAACGCTAAATATGTTTAGGCCTCAATGGCCACAAAAAACATACACATACTTCAGACGAATTGTTCCTGCAGGCTTAGACATCAACAGGGGAGGAGCAGCACCCTCGTCATCGTTTCCACCCTCGGTAGAATCTGGCCTAGCCTCAGACGGCGACACAAGTGGACGCCTCGGCTAGCCGCTCCGTAGCCTCAGCCAGCTGTCCCCCGAGGATCTCAGCCCGGCTCACGGCTTCGGTAGCTTGGCTCCAGGATTGGTCCCGCTCGCGGATGATCTGGCCAAACTCCAGCTTCCACTGCTGCATCTCCTCGGCCTAGGAAGCCACCTGCTCCTGTGCCAAGAAAACCTCTGTCCACGCCACCGCTGCCTTCAACTTTAGCTCATCGCAGAGCGGCCGAAGGTTCTAAAACCGAGCGAGAGAGAACTTGAACGGCAAGGCCGACCGAGCCGGGGGAATCCTACGCCTCCGGGATACGGATACCTCACTCGTCACCTTCCGCGAAAAGTAACTCACGCTCAGTTAAGTGGTTCGGCTACCAACGGGCAAGTCTTAATGCTCGAAACGAGGAAGAAGCACGACTTTATACTCTGTAAGGAAAATGGACCCCGGGCCTTTTGGCTAATTGAGTTTTGGTGTTTGATGAACAACACAATCCGTGAACTAATAAGTTTTCTAGTGTTTGTGTTTGTAGTTCACAGGATGCGAAGAGAATTGGACCAAGGCAATGAGGATGCAACACCTCAAAAGAAGACATAAAAAGATGCATAGGAGTCCAAGACTCAAGAACAAAGAAGCCCGAAGAAATCAGCGAAGAAATCCAAGATGAGGGCTGTCAGCCAGCGCCTGGTGGCGCACCGGACATCGGTGTCCGGTGTGCACCGGACTGTCCGGTGAGGCACCGGACAGTCTGCGCAGAGAGGCCGCAGACAGGCGCTCTCTGGCTGTAGCACCGGACTGTCCGGTGTGCACCGGACTGTCCGGTGTGCCAACGGGCAGAAGGCAATGGTCGGATCCAATGGTCGACTGCTACAGGCGCCAACGGTCGGCTGACGTGGCGTACACCGGACATCTACTGTGTAGTGTCCGGTGGTGCACCGGACTGTCCGGTGCACCCGACGACAGAAAGCTGCTGCTTTCTGTCCAACGGCTAGTTGGGGGTGTGGAGGCTATAAATACCACCCCAACCGGCCATTCTCTTGTGTGAGAGCCCAAGCAACATACCAAGGCATATAGTGCACATTTCCAAGAGCTCAAACACCCAAGTGCTTAATAGAAACACTCGGTGATTAGCGTAGGTGCTTTGCGAAGTGCTTAGGTTAGTTAGACCGCTTTAGCGCTTGCTCTAGGTGAACCCTAGATTGTTGAGTGAGTTTAGATAAACCTCACAACCCCTCGGCTCTTGCGTGAGTCGTTGTAATTGTACCGAGTGGGGCGAGAGTCTTGCGAGACCGTGACAACCGCGTTTGTGTCACGGCCCCCACCGTGTACCGAAGGGAACGAGGCCCACGGCGTTTCGGCCGGAAGCTCGATAGTGGAGACGGCGGGGAGCGTCCGAGAGGAGCCGGAAGCGGAGCACCACTTGCGCGTGGAGAAGGCCCGCGGCTCTCTACGAAGTTACTCGACCGTGGTGCTTGGCCCTCGCGTGGGCTTCCCTTTGCGTAGGGGCACCAACGAGGATTAGTCGAGACCTTGCGTGGTTCCGGATACCTCGGTAAAAATACCGGCGTCATCCACGAGTGTTTGCTTCTCTACTTAGCTCTTTACATTCCGCATTTATATTAAGCATTTAAGTTTCAATCTTATTGTCATACTTATTTAGTGTAGATTGAAACTTAGCCTTTGCGGTAGAGATAGCAACACTTAGACAAAACCTAGTTTGCACATTCTAGTTTTGATTATTTGCATAGGTTTTGCTGTAGGGATTTAATTGTGGCCTAGTTTAGTAAAAGTTTTAGAAGTCCTAATTCACCCCCCCTCTTAGGCGTCACCCATTTCCTACAAGTGGTATCAGAGCCTGGTTTGGCTCATTTGAAACGCTTTAGCTTCACCGCTAAAAGAGCCGACGCTTTTTAGAGGAAGGGATGGATACCCATAGGCCACCACACTTCGACGGCACTAACTTCTCATATTATAGTGCTAGAATGGCATGTTACCTAGAGGCCGTTGATCTAGGTGTTTGGAGAGTCACTCGTGACGGGATGAAACCCCTCAAGAATCCCGAAAAACCCACCACGAGTGAGGAAAAAGAAATTCATTTAAATGCTAGAGCCAAAAATTGCTTGTATGAATCTCTTAGCATGGATATTTTTAATCAAGTATTTACCTTGAAAACTGCTAATGAGATTTGGCTAAAATTGCATGAGCTCCATGACGGCACATCCAATGTCCGTGAGCAAAAACATTGCCTAGTCTTAAATGAGTATAATTCTTTTGCCATGAAAGATGATGAGCTTGTTAGAGACATGTATTCTCGTTTGAATCTAATAATTAATGAGCTCAACTCTATTGGCATTAATAAGCTAGGTGATGCGGACATTGTGAGGAAGATTATCTCCCTGCTACCACAACAAAGATATGGGAGCATCATCACCATCCTTCACAACATGGAGGATTTGAGCAACATGACCCCGACCATTGTGATTGGGAAAATCGCGGCCTTTGAGATGTCGCGAAAAATGAGTCGGGGAGAGGAGCCAACTTCCTCAAGACCATATGCTTTTGCATGTGATGAAAGGAAGGGCAAAAAGAAGGCTCCCACTCCAAGTTCCTCAAGCGAAGAAGAGGAAGAAGAAGAAGAAAGTGATGATGATGAAGATAATCAACCATGCACATCATCCTCCGAGGACGAAGAAACAATCCGACGCGTCGGAAAGGTAATGAGGATGATCCGCAAGATTAATCTAATGGGTGTGCCCCTGCAGGTCGAGGATCTTCTCTTTAACATTGACAGGAAAAAGCAAAGGAAGAGAGGATGCTTCGCATGTGGGGAGAAGGGCCACTTCAGGGACAACTGTCCAAATATGGCCAAACCCAAAAAGGAGAGGAGCAAAGGCAAGGCGCTCACAAGTGTTAGAACTTGGGATGATTCTTCAAGTGAAGATGAACCTCCAAGGACGCGCAGCCACCGGTCCTCGTCACGATCATCACGGTCATCACACAAATGCCTTATGGCAAGAGGTAACAAAAGCATTCCATCCTCCAGTGATGAAAGTAGTAGTGATGATGAAGGCGAGGGAAAGGCCTCTCTAGAAGAGCTTGCGGAAGCCGTAAAATTTTTCCAGGATGTTTGCACTAAGCAAAAAGCTCAACTTAAAACATTGAAAAATAAGTTGGTTAGCTCTCAAAATGATTACAAAGGTTTGCTAGAAAAATTTGAAACTTTTGCAAACTTAAATAGTGAGCTATCAACTAAAATTGAGCTATTAGAATCTAGTGCTCCATCCACTGCTACCGATGATAGCCTTATTAAAAAGAATGAAAAACTTAAGGCTAAGTTAGCTAGCTCCCAAGAAGCTATTGAAAATTTGCTAGAGAAAATGGAAATTCTTAGCATACACAATAATGAGCTAACTACTAAGCTAGAAAACATTGGTAGCACCCCAGCAGCATCTTTAGTTGAAATACCTGAAATAATTAAGAAAGATGCTTCTACTTCCTGCTTTGATTTAATTGATGATTCTAACCCCTGCAACCAAGCCGTTGTTGAGAATATTGTTGTAGAGACATGTACGGATGAGGTTGCAAAGGAAAATGAACAATTAAAGCAAGAAGTGGCTCGCCTTGGCAAGGCTTTGTATGACAAGAAAGGCAAAACCAAACAAATCCGACCTCCACAGGATAACACCACTGCGGGAGTGAACAAGCCTGTAGAGGGAGAAACTGTGATTTGTAGGCTATGCCACAAGGAAGGCCACAAGTCTTTCCAATGCAAGGCGATGACCGGGGATAAACAAAGGCAAAAGCTCAAGCAAAAGCCATCAAGCAAAATCTCCAACACCTACATCAAAAAGGTGAACAAAAAGGATGCTACACCATATTTGATCAAGAAGAAAAAGAACGGAAAGGTGATAGCAATCAAGGCCAACAAGCAAGCCAACAAAGGAAAAGGGGCCAAACGCATCTGGGTGCCAAAAGAGATAATTTCAACAATGAAAAGCACCAAGAAGGTTTGGATCCCGAAAGGGAAGTGAGTGGACCAAAGGTCATCGAGAAATTTGGAGACTTGGCAAAATTGGGATGTATATCATGGGATGCATCATATTGGATCAAGTTTATTGCCAAGTGGGTTATTGAAAATTTCGGACCCAAATTTCCCACCCATGACAAAGGTAACTAGTTTTATTGTATTCTTCGTTTTTAGATATGCGTATCTATTTACCTTTTATCTAGTTTACCTTTCTTGCCTAGTATTACATTTGTTATGTACTTTTGTTTAAAATCATGCATACTAGGTAAATCATATGGTAGGATTGCTTGTTTTTAATTCATATGCTTAAGCAAACCTACATGGCTTAAAATGTTTATTTAAGCACGACACATAGCTTTTATATCACTCCATAGTAAATGATGCATCAATTGAAAATCTTGATTTCTACAAAGTGTATCATTTAACTTATATGTGCCGAAGTTTGGATTATGGATAATTTGCCCCTCTTGATATCAAATCAAAGTGCATGTCTCCTACAAGTATTCAAAACTTGTATGCACACCTTTAGGGGGAGGTTACTCTATAATCTAACACTTTGAGACTAACACCTTTTCAAGTCTATTTCATGTGATAGTCTCATTGTAAGGAAAATGAAGTCCCCGGAGAAAGACAACAATCTTCCACTGCAAAATCTCCAAGAACTCTCATGTCTCTCAAGCTCGCCATTGATCTTCAATTGGTATCTTTTGAGACTACTTTCAGTATCATTTACATGTCTTCTCCAATATTTGATTAGACTATATTTCATATCATATGCTTCCATGTTGCTAAAAATGCATAAGTAGTTAACTCATATTCTGTTACCTATGCATAAGGGAAGTTAGTCTTTTCAAATCATGTCTTGCACCTCTAATTTTCACATGCTTTTTCCTAAGTAGAGGATCTCTGTCAGGGGGAGTATTTCTTCATCTCTAAAAAGGGGGAGAAACTTCTTTCTAAAGAGAACACTCATTTAGGGGGAGTAATCTTTTGAGGACTCCTTCAAGTGGTATCATTCACATAGTTTAATTTAATATCCTTCTAGTGATATCATTTGATACAATTCTTGATGAGGGCAAGCTTTTATTTACTTCCTACATGCTTTTAATGTCTTCCTTTTCGGTGGTTGATGCCAAAGGGGGAGAAGTTTAGGGACCAAAGCAATGAAAACTATATCAAACACCAAACACCACCAATTTAAAATTTTATATCTACAAATGGCTTTTTAAGTGGTTTTGGTTTTTTGGTCCAAAAATAGGAAGTAAGTGAATTATGGAGTTAGGGGGAGGCTTAAGTCCATAATATCACATTGTGGGGACAATCATGCATCTTAGCAAGTAGATTGCATATTTTCACTCAAATACTTGTATTATTTGCTTGCTTTGGTTGTGTTGTCATCAATCACCAAAAAGGGGGAGATTGTAAGGAAAATGGACCCCGGGCCTTTTGGCTAATTGAGTTTTGGTGTTTGATGAACAACACAATCTGTGAACTAATAAGTTTTCTAGTGTTTGTGTTTGTAGTTCACAGGATGCGAAGAGAATTGGACCAAGGCAATGAGGATGCAACACCTCAAAAGAAGACATAAAAAGATGCATAGGAGTCCAAGACTCAAGAACAAAGAAGCCTGAAGAAATCAGCGAAGAAATCCAAGATGAGGGCTGACAGCCAGCGCCTGGTGGCGCACCGGACATCGGTGTCCGGTGTGCACCGGACTGTCCGGTGAGGCACCGGACAGTCTGCGCAGAGAGGCCACAGACAGGCGCTCTCTGGCTGTAGCACCGGACTGTCCGGTGTGCACCGGACTGTCCGGTGTGCCAACGGGCAGAAGGCAACGGTCGGATCCAACGGTCGACTGCTACAGGCGCCAACGGTCGGCTGACGTGGCGTACACCGGACATCTACTGTGTAGTGTCCGGTGGTGCACCGGACTGTCCGGTGCACCCGACGACAGAAAGCTGCTGCTTTCTGTCCAACGGCTAGTTGGGGGTGTGGAGGCTATAAATACCACCCCAACCGGCCATTCTCTTGTGTGAGAGCCCAAGCAACATACCAAGGCATATAGTGCACATTTCCAAGAGCTCAAACACCCAAGTGCTTAATAGAAACACTCGGTGATTAGCGTAGGTGCTTTGCGAAGTGCTTAGGTTAGTTAGACCGCTTTAGCGCTTGCTCTAGGTGAACCCTAGATTGTTGAGTGAGTTTAGATAAACCTCACAACCCCTCGGCTCTTGCGTGAGTCGTTGTAATTGTACCGAGTGGGGCGAGAGTCTTGCGAGACCGTGACAACCGCGTTTGTGTCACGGCCCCCACCGTGTACCGGAGGGAACGAGGCCCGCGGCGTTTCGGCCGGAAGCTCGATAGTGGAGACGGCGGGGAGCGTCCGAGAGGAGCCGGAAGCGGAGCACCACTTGCGCGTGGAGAAGGCCCGCGGCTCTCTACGGAGTTACTCGACCGTGGTGCTTGGCCCTCGCGTGGGCTTCCCTTTGCGTAGGGGCACCAACGAGGATTAGTCGGGACCTTGCGTGGTTCCGGATACCTCGGTAAAAATACCGGCGTCATCCATGAGTGTTTGCTTCTCTACTTAGCTCTTTACATTCCGCATTTATATTAAGCATTTAAGTTTCAATCTTATTGTCATACTTATTTAGTGTAGATTGAAACTTAGCCTTTGCGATAGAGATAGCAACACTTAGACAAAACCTAGTTTGCACATTCTAGTTTTGATTATTTGCATAGGTTTTGCTCTAGGGATTTAATTGTGGCCTAGTTTAGTAAAAGTTTTAGAAGTCCTAATTCACCCCCCCTCTTAGGCGTCACTCGTTTCCTACATACTCAAATACCCAAATGTTCAGGCCTCAGCAGCCACAAAGAACAAACACACGTACTTGGGATAACTATGCTACGTAGATGTCGGCAGCACCCTCGGTGGCTTTCCCGACCTACAACAGATATCTCAGTACTTGGAGCAGTCACATTTTGCTCTTACACTCCCTTACAAACGGGACTCCAGCTCCATTCCTGCGGGAATGAACTACCTCCACACCAGAGGGGCTGCGAGATAACGAGCTCCGACCAGCTCGCCAGTGACCACTGCACCAGCAGCGACAACGACCTCTGCCTCGGGTGGCTAGACAGTAGCAGTGATTGCCTTGGGTAAAAC
Source organism: Zea luxurians (assembly GCA_029449295.1). Lineage (NCBI taxonomy): Eukaryota > Viridiplantae > Streptophyta > Magnoliopsida > Poales > Poaceae > Zea > Zea luxurians. The sequence goes on along the minus strand of JAOPSE010000005.1, from coordinate 43,994,593 downwards.
ACTACTGCGAAAAGGCCCTCGACCCCATCCCCCGTCCAGGGGGCGAGGACAAGCCATTCAAGCCAAAAGGTCGGGGGTCCGGATCCAGGTGGCGCTGATGGTCTCGTCGGCAGAGGAAGCCTCACCTATGGCGACCATCACCACCTCGGCACCGACGACAGCGGCCACCTGCCCACCAACACCACGCCGGCAAACAGCGGCTGCCCCAAAGCGCACCGGCAGGTCCTCACTCCCGTCCTCGTCGAGGCCATCCCAAAACACGGGTACCGCCCTCGCGGCGTACGACGTGTTGTGCGACCCCCCAGTGCAGCCGATGGCGCAAGGAGGACCTGGACGTGGCCGGCCCGCGCGCGGCACGACCATCACCCAGGTGGAGGATGGACAGCTGCACCCTGGCCAGGCAGCAGCAGTTCGCCTCCCCCCGCATGGCTGGAGGACGCCTCCGCAGGGCTGGAGGATGCCCTTCTCCCCCGAATGCTGGAGGAAGAAGCGGGTCACCGGCCCATGCAGGAGGCAGGACCCCCCTCGGCACGCCCTCCTCCTCAGCCTGGATGATGAACATCCTTGAAGCTGAGGGCAGGGCAGGGGCCGCAGCCCGGCTTGCTTCTCCCCACCACTAGGCTGATGATCATCCCTGTGGATGACCATTGGTGAGGGAATGCAGCCGGGCTGCATGATGAAGATCCTTGAAGCCGAGCAACGACTGAAGAGCGCCAACCCCCATGAGGTCGCGCTTCTCAAACAACAGCGAGAAGAAAGCCACACAGCTATGCCCCATTTGGGGGCTCGAAAGGTGGAAGGGAGCGATACAAGAGAGGAGTGCGAAGGCATGGCTACTGCCCGGGGGATCGACCCCCTTTTATAGGCAGATCTCCTCACTCGCACCCCCAAGCATCACAGGCAAAGTCTCCACCGATGTGCTCCAGGGTTCCCACCTTGCGACACGGGGGCTGGGTCCCACATGTCATGAGAAGCTGACCCGAAACGTGAAGGAAGCAAACCGCCGCACGCATGTAGCCGCCCTGCGGTTATAAGCGTTCCCTCATCCTCGCCGAAACCAGCGGACGAAGGGGCGAGCCGCCACGCAGGGAGCATGCAACCGTGCCGCGGTTATGCACCCTTTCGGCTTCGTCACATCTGGTGGACCAACGCGGAGGCCCGGTCCCACATATCATGTAACCGGTGCGATGGTCACTACGTGCAAGGAAACCGCACCACCACCTGCGCCAATGCTGTGTCTTCTCGACTGCGGAACCAGTGCCGCGACTCGAGGCAGCCTCGCGCGTGACCCAACAGTACCAATTAAGTGCAGAGATCACGGGTCAGTCAGCCGCGAGGGTAAGCGTGGCAGTTGATATGGCCAAAAGCGGACCGACAATAACTGCTGCAACAGACGAGCGGGAGCAGCAGTCAAATCACCCCCAGGCTCGCGTCCTTTCCTGAAGCGGTAGGGGAGCCCTCGCCCACGGCGTAAAGACAACGCGCCCGTGCTCCGTTCCTCGAACGGCTCACGCACGCGCATCAGACGCCCCGTGAATCGCCCGTCCCGTCACATTAACTCCTTGGCAGAGCAAGTGACACCTTTGGCAGGCGAAGCGGGCGACGTTTCTCCTCTGTCATGATGACCGCGTCAAAAAAGGTGCGCCACGTTATTTAGATTCATATCCTTTTCCGTTTCCCCTCTCTCTCTCTTGCCACAGGGACCGGGAAAGGGGATATTTTGAAAAGGATCCTTCTCTGTGAAGGAAATGGGCCCCAGAGCCCTCCTACTGATCAGGGGTTCGAAGGCTGGCCCCTCGGAAGGGTTCGACAGCCGCCCCAGAGCACTCGGGCTCCGTGCCCATTACTGATCAGGGGTTTGAAGGCTGGCCCCTCGAAAGGGCTCGACAGCCGCCCCAGAGCACTCATGCTCCACGCCCATTACTGATCAGGGGTTCGAAGGCTGGCCCCTCGGAAGGGTTCGACAGTCGCCCTAGAGCATGTAGAGTGAGGGATGACCCTGGGTACGTCCGTTACATGGCCAAGGCTCGGGCTACGCTCCCGAGATACCCTAGGACATTTCTGAGACCAGCAGGAACGATTTGTAATGAAATCCCATCGGAGGGAGGCACCAAGCCCTCGGACCCTATCGAAATGGGTCTGGGTCCAGCAAATCCCTTACAGGTACTTTTGGAGCACGCCTCTAGGCCACTAGCCGACTCTTAACGAACGGGGCAAGGACGTCCACTCGGATCACCCGTTAGCAACTCACCGTAAACACCATGATCGGTACCCTCCGAGGGTAACATGGCGCTTCCCCCCCTTCCTCCTTGCGAAAAGGCGACGAAGGGGCGTATAATAAAAGTTGAGACAGTCCTTGATCGTCCTCTCGCTCCGTGCAGAGGCTCAGGGGCTGCCCTCGCACCCGGCTGCGGCCAAAACTGTTGACAACGTCAACAAACCAGCTCAAAAACTCGGAGCCTGACCATGCACCCGGGCCACGGCCAGGCCGCATGAGGGAACGACCAGGCCGATTGAGGCATCACAACAAGAATTAAGACCTCAGAGGAGTCAAACCACTCCTCCGAGGCCTCGAGGGCTACACCCGGCGGATGCGCTCGCGCGCACCCACTAGAACGAAACATAACCAAGAAAGCCTGGTCCCCTCGCAAAAATCCGGCAGAACCTCCAAGCGAGTGCCTACACTCCCTTCGAGGCTCGGAGGCTACTGTCGGGTACCATAATTAGGGGTACCCCCAACACTCCTAAACACGGCTGGTAAACACCTTCAAAGCAAACCATGAAGACTGACAGTTCGGGTCAAAGTCAAAGCTTCGTCTACTAAGGGACGCGATCTCGCCTCGTCCGAGCCCGGCCTCGGGCGGGAACAGTAGTCCCGAACGAATTCACGTCTCGCCCGAGGGTCTCCTCAGGCAGTGAGCAGCACCCTCAGCTCAGCCAAAGGCAAGCCTTATCGTGCAAGCGACCTTGGCCAAATCGCCTGACCAGCCGACCGTAGTGCATGCACATTTAATGCTGGGATCGCCTGACACCTTATACTGACACAAGTGCCTCAGTCGACAAGGTCGAAGTGACCGCAGTCACTTCGCCCTTTCACTGACCGATCTGACAGGAAAACAGCGCCGCCCACCCCGCTTCGGCTGCTGTGCCAACCACCCGGTTGAAACCGACAACAGCCAAGTTCAGCCTCGGGCGCAACAGGATGCTCCGCCTCACCTGACCTTAGGCCTCGGCCTCGGGAGGAGATCTCCGCCTCGCCTGACCCCAGGGCTCAGCCTCAGCCTCGGCCTCAGGGAGAGTCACATCCTCGCCCGACCCTGGGCCTCGGCCTCAGAGGAGCCGCTGCCTCGCCTGACCTCAGGCTCAGTTCGACCGCGCCACAAGGAATACATCATTACCCTACTCCTAGCTAGCTCAGGCTACAAAGGAACAAGACCAGCGTCCCATCTAGCTTACCCCGGTAACAGGCAATGATGGTTCCCCGCATGCGTCCATGACGTCGGTGGTTCTCAAGCCCCCTACGGAAGCAAGGAGACGTCAGCAGGATCCATGCAGCGCCAACAGTTGTGCTTCTACAGGGCTCAAGGCACTTCTCCGATGGCCACGTTACTACCTCTACAGGAATCAAGGTGCTCCCCCGATGGCCACGTTATTATCTATATAGGGTTCAGGGCACTTCCATGCCAGCCACGTTAGCTCCAAGCTACACCCCCATTGTACAGCTGGGCATCTCCTTGTGTCTATAAAAGGGGATTTCTAGGAAAAATGAGGGGGGAGACGCACGATAGGAGGACGAGTAGACGTACAACAAAGGGATGGGAGAAGATAGGCAGGGCTAGACCCTCTCTCTCTCTCGCTCTCTCCTACTCGCTATCCCGCTCTCGCTCTCTCGCAATGCTTGTAACCCCTACTATGAGCACCCTGGTGCAGGATAATACAAGGCTCATTTCCCCCCTTGTGTTCCATCTGGCACCAACCCATCTGGGCAGGGACACGCAGCGACAAATTTACTAGTCGGTCCAGGGACCCCCCGGGTCTGAAACACCGACAAGAAGTATAATAAGATGCAAGGGTTGAAGAATGCCAAAGAAATTTGGGATGTCCTCAAAACATCGCATGAAGGGGATGAGGTGACCAAGATCACCAAGCGCGAAACGATCGAGGGTGAACTCGATCGATTCATCCTCAACAAAGGGAAAGAGCCGCAAGCCATGTACAACCGGTTCAAGGCGATGGTCAATCAAGTGCGCAACCTCAGGAGCACCAAATGGGATGGCCATGAAATGGTCAAGGTTATTCTTAGATCCCTTGTTTTTCGCAATCCTACTCAAGTTCAATTAATACGTGGGGATCCTAGATATAAGCAGATGTCTCCCGAGGAAGTGATTGGCAAGTTTGTGAGATTTGAATTTATGATCAAAGACTCCAAACATATTGTCAACCTAGAGCAAGGCACCACCTCCACACCCGAGGTGCAACCCGTTGCATTCAAAGCAATGGAAGAAAATAAGGATGAGTCTACACCAAGTAGACTACCTATCGACGCCTCCAAGCTCGACAACGAGGAGATGACCCTTATCATTAAGAGATTTTGGCAAATCCTCAAGCAAAGGAAGGGGAAAGACTACAAACCCCGCTCCAAGAGGGTTTGCTACAGGTGTGGTAAGTTCGGTCATTTTATCGCAAAATGTCCATATACAAGTGAAAGTGACAGGGATGACGACAAGAAGGGAAAGAAGAAAATGGAGAAGAAAAGGTACTACAAGAAGAAGGGTGGCTAGGCGCACATGGGGCGGGAATGAGACTCTGACGAGAGCTCCACCGACTCCTCCGACGAGGACGTCACAAACATCGCCATCAACAAAGGCCTCCTCTTCTCAAATGTCGGCCACAAGTGTCTCATGGCAAAAGATGGCAAAAAGAAGAAGGTACTGTTGGTCACTTGTTCTCAAAAGCTATGAATCAAGAACAAGGCAACACAAATGTTAATGGTTAAAGACCTTCGTCCTTTGTAACATTATCTCCTTTAGGATATAATGAACTCCGAACGAAGGTCATGAAGGACATACCTTCGTCATTTCAATATGTAAGAATATAAATAGGGATATATAAAACATAGAAAGGACATGAATAATTATATTAAATCTTTAGGGCATTTATATTGTCATTATATAATCATAAACAAACATTAATTGTAGTAAATTACATTTATACCTTCGGCTTGACAGAAGGTAAAAGTTCGAGAGCGACGTGCGAGTGATTACAAGTCAGCGTGAACAGTACGGGGATACTATTCATCTATTTATAGGCACGGGACACAGCCCGGACAAAATTACATTCATGTCGTTGATAACATAACAATGACACAAACTATTAGGGGCTATGCGGTCTTTTCCTCTTTAGGTCGGTGCCATCCTTCGTCTCAAGCATGTCGTCATGCCGAAGCTCTTTCAATTGTAGCTTCGGCATACATCTTCATGTCACACCTGCTTGCACGTCATCTTGCCGAAGGTGTTTTTGCTTAGAGGACCTTCGGCGCAGAAGAAGGCCCCCCAATAGTAGCCCCTTCGCGGTGCTAGATCGTTTTTCATAACGAGCTCGATCCGCGAAAAACTCGAAGGCTTCGGAATGCCGAAGGTCCGAAAAACATCTTCGCTGAGCTCGTTGCCGAGAAACGATTATAATATTCCAAGCGTCGAGTGGTCCACCGTTCAGCGAGTGCAGGCGACCTGGCGGTTCACCTTCCCACCTGTAGCACTATATAAACAGATGGGTTGGTGAAGAGTTACCACAACATTCATTGCCATTGCATTGTTGTGCTATTAAAAAATTTAACCATAGTCGAAGCTCTCTGCACTATGCTTTCAAGCGAATACTTCATCGTTTAAGGTTAGCTTCGTCAGACGGGTTAGCTTCGTCAAACTGTAAAAATCCATCAAAATGGTCAGATTACGATCAATTACAAGGGTGTCTCATGAGGGAGAAGAAACCGAGGCCACTGAAACAACACCAATTTCAGAAGTAATGAAACGATCAGGTCTTGTTGTAGCTGACGAAGGTACTTCTAATGTCGAAGCTGAACAGACTGTGATTGAGGGTGAAGATGTTGAGAGCGAAGAAGACTATAATATTCTGATCCCAACGAAGCCTAGTCATCTAGATTTTGAAAAATCTACTATGTCTAAAGATGACATGCCTTTGATGATGAAATTAGGCTATTTTGGAGAAGCTAAAAGCAAACTTGTTCGATTTGCTAGAGAAGAGACTACCTTAGAACCGAAGAAGGATGAAGTTGTGGTTTTCAAGAGCTTCTTCAGAGCGGGGCTGCGATTTCCCTTGAATGAGATGATAGGGGAAGTCCTAAAGAACTTTGAAATATATCTTCATCAACTGACTCCTAACGCTATTGTTAGGCTCATCATCTTTATCTGGGCCCTTCAAAGCTAAGGGATGATCCCAGATGCCGAAGCCTTCTGCCGCGTGCATGAGTTGCACTATCAGATGAAGGCCAAGGCAGATGGTCTTCACAAAAATTTTGGTTGTTACAATTTTGTGTATTGAAAGGATACGAAGGCACCAGTCCTCAGCTACCGCACAAAGTGGCCAACCGGCTAGAAAAATGAATGGTTTTACATGAAGGCTAATGAGAAAAGTAGGGAGAAGCTGATGACCATGGTCATGAGTCCTCTAAGCTTGAACTTTGGAATGACCTGGCCCTTATGCAACATGCAACTGGGTCACCCTGTCAGCTGCCGAAGTGGAATTTAGAGTGGTAGCTAAGCAGATTAGTACCAGAGACTTAGTGCAAGAATATTTGGCTAACATAACATATCCTAATCAAGTGGCTAGAGAATGCCTAAGAAGAAGGAAGCAGGGAAGAAGCATGAACTCGTTCGACTTGCTTACGGCTTCAAATTTGAAAAACAATTCAAAAAACCGTGCAAAGAGTGGCTAGACATGATCGAGACAATGTGCAATGAAATACTTGGAAATTATACCAAAAAGGAAGACCACAACCTTCGACACCTAGCCAAAACGAAAATTGAACTGGGTGATGGATGCCTTGGAATTTGAATATCCTGATTATGAAAGGCTTGACAAAGGTGCCGAAGGGGTAAAAAGAAAAAGAATTGTCAGCATTTTGAGTAGGCAAGCTACTAGGATGGTAAAGGACGATGAAAAGGCTTCAAAGAAGACAAAAACTGCTCCTGAACCGAAGGTGGCGGTTTCGAAGAAGAGGAAGGTTGAAATTCCGGAGCCGAAGATAACTGAGGCAACAGAGGAGATTCCTTTGATACCGCCCGCTGCTGAAATAGCAGAGATTTTAAAGGTAATGACTGAATCTTTACCCATCAAGCTGCTAAGTCCTCTCAGACCAGAACTGACACGACTTTTACAGAAGAAGGACCAACCCTCAGCTGTAAAGGAGAAGACTGGGGGTTAGAAAAAATGAAGAATTGTTAATGTCATGCAAGCCATTGAGCGGACACCACCGCCGGCCTCGGCATCCAAAATGACACCTATTGCAAGCGCCGAGGCCATTACCGAAGCTGATACATCTGCCAAAGCTGCAGCTGCTGCCAAAGCTGCCAACCTTGAGAGTACACTGTCGGGGATTGATAAAATTCTCTCGAATATGGCTGCGAAAGAGACAGTTGCTGCTGCAGAGATGGTCATGGCCACAGTGCCTGACAAAGGGAAAAAGATTGCTGAAGTTGCTTCGAAAGAAAGGGACTTTGACCTTCGAAACCTAGTAGGTCAAGAATTATCCGAGGCCGAAAAGAAGGAGCTACAGGAATATGGGATATCCTGTGGCTACCAGCTAGGAGCTATGCTCTTTGGTGGAGTTGACTAAGGGGCCTTAGGATGTATTCGTGACCGCGCCAGAGCAAAGATAATCGGTACTCTATCGAAGAGTATCGGTTTCCCAAAGCTTGAAGCTGATATTAGCGGCTACCGGCGACAACATATCGTCGGCTGTCTATTTTACTCTAATTTCAAGGTAAATTTCCTTTTGCAATGCTTCTTTTATTTTTGTGGTGAAGCAAAATTTTCTGATATCGGCTTATTTGTACAGAGTATGCTGTTAAGTAAGGCACCAAGAATGCAACAAGACCTCGAAGACTAGAAAAATGAAATTATAATCAAGGGCTTGGAAAATAAAATCAAAGATTACAAAGCTTCTTTGGAGAAGAAAGATTTCCTACTTCAAGCAATAGAGGGCTCGCTTGCAGAAATCCAAGCTGAAAATGGTAGATTATGGGAGGAACTTCTCTAAAGTCAAGCAGTCTTGAAAGAAAAATCAAAGGACTTGGAACAAGAGAAGAAGGACCTGCAAGCGAAATATGAGGCTGAAGCTGACAAAAATACGAAGCTAGAGAAATCTTTGAAAGATCTTCGGGATACGTGCTTGAATTTGGCAGCCGCTGCGTGCAACGGTTGAAAAAGGTCTTCAGCTCGGTTGGGGCCAACTCTGAATATATTACCCCCTCGGTTGAAGGCATACCAAACACCTTCAAACATATTGAAAATGAAGTTGATGCACTTGACAAAGTGATAGCCGGGCATGGTGACTTCTGTGCCCTGCTAGCTTCTCGTGGCACAGCTGCCGCATTTTTGAAGGCTGGTTGCACACGCGCGAAGACGGTAAATAGACCAACCTTCGGTCTATCTCCATTAGATTTGATTGATATTCCCAGTGAAGCCCGAAGCATTGGAAACAAATTCATAACTCAAATTTGGGCTAAGGGTGGACGAGAGTTGGTTGGGGACGAAGCCCGAAGCTTGCTTAAACCGATATGGAACTTATACCTGTTGCTTGTCTTGACTCTTGTGATTACTTTTTACCTTATACCATTGTTTATCTGCAGGATGGTGGTGCATGCCGAAGGTTGATGATCCGAAGCACGTTCTGAAGGCTGCCGAAGCTTCTCTTTAGACCTGCCTGTATAGACCTTAGGAACATTTGTATTATCTTTGCAAAAAACTGTAATCGAGAATTAACCAATACTGTTTATATTTGTCCATACCTTGTAATATATTTTTACCTTTTCATCCATGTACAAATTGCTTTGCTGTGGACGAAAGTTGTATCTTTTGAACCGAAGGCGAAAAACACCTTCCCTTCTTTTCGTACACAACGAAGCATGTCCTTGCATAAAATGTATATGTTTGAAACGAAACTTCTTAGTGTTCATCGAAGCACCATTGTCGAAGCTAGGGTATTTCTGTTCGTGCTCCATGTTATGATGGTGATGATCCTACAAATGAGTGTTCCAAACACACACGAAGCCACACCTAGACTCTACATCCCCTTAGGAACGACTTTGGAGCCTTTAAGCTCTACATCCCCTTAGGAACGACTTTGGAGCTTCTTCACCTTCTATTTCGGTGGTATTTAAGCTCTGCATCCCCTTAGGAATGACTTTGGAGCTTCTTCACCTTCTATTTCGGTGGCATTTAAGCTCTATATCCCCTTAGAAACGACTTTGGAGCTTCTTCACCTTATATTTTGGTGGTATTTGGCTCTGCATTCCCTTAGGAACGACTTCTGAGCTTCGGAACTTACGCTGCGCTCCCTTAGGAATGACTTCTGTAGCTTCGAAACTTACACTGCGCTCCCTTAGGAATGACTTTTTGCAGCTTCGTCATCCTTTGTAGTGATTACAGCTCTACATCCCCTTAGGGACGTCTTTTAAGCTTCTCCCAGTTTTCTTTTGCACTCGATGGTGCAGGTTCTGATTTTACATATTACATCTTTGGGGGATTTTGGCCCTTATATTGCGTAGGGCTAAATAAGAATGAAAATTACAATCTATGGCCCCATTAAAAAACTTTCTCCCCTCCTAAAAGGAAAAGGGTGCCATAGGAAAAATGAAAAAGATTACATCAATTACACATAGTACCGTCAAAGCTCATCCACATTCCAAGATCTAGGTATGTCGTTGCCATCCATATCCTTTAATCTGTAAGAACCCCGGTCTTGACGAAGATACTACCAGAAAAGGACCTTCCCACTTTAGTTGTAACTTGCCCACTGTATCTGGATTGGCCACTCTCCAAAGCACCAAATGTCCTGGCTTGATGTTTTTCAATCGAACTTTCCTATCACGCCATTTTATTGTTTCGGCCTGATACTTATTGATGTGTTCTATGGCCTGAAGTCTTGTCCCTTCTATAGTGTCTTTTGTTGTTTGATAATCAACTTCGTCCTCCGCTGAAGCTGTTGTTCTTATTGATCCTGTCTTTGCTTCTTCTGGTGTTATTGCTTCGTCACCGAATAGGAGCTTGAAAGGTGTAAAACCTGTTGACCTTGACACAGTTGTGTTGTGGCTCCACACCACTTTAATCAACTCATCTGGCCACTTTCCTCTAGGCTGGTTGAAGATTAGCTTCATTATTTCTATCATTATAATTCCATTTGCTCTTTCTACCAACCCATTTGATTCTGGATGCCTTACTGATGCAAAATGAATTTTTATACCAATTCGGTCACAGAAATCTTTGAAAGTTTCAGCGTCAAATTGAGTTCCATTGTCCACAGTTATTGCCTTCAGCACGCCGAAGCGACAAACAATGTTTTGCCAAAAGAATTTCTATACTGTGACCAAAGTTATTGTGGTCAAGGGCTTTGCTTCGATCCACCTAGAAAAATATTCCACTGCTACAACGACATATTTCAAATTTCCTTATGCTGGTGGAAGTGTGCCTAACAAATCTAGGCCCCACCTTTGCAGTGGCCAAGTTGGCTGTATTAACTGGGTTGGAGACGAAGGTTGTTTCTTGTCTTTTGCACATCTTTGGCATTTTTCACATTTTTGAACTCGATCTACCGCATCTGAAGCTGCCTTCGGCCAATAAAATCCTTGTCTAAAAACCTTCCCCAGCAAAGGCCTAGACCCAATATGAGATCCACATAAACCTTGGAGAAAATATATAATTTCAGTCCTCCAATCTTCACTATGTACAGGTGATATTGCAAGCACTGCTCTCTCCATAAGTTCGACTGAAGGTGCTTTTATTGTCTCAAAGAACACTTTCGAAGGCAAAGAGAGCCCCTGTGCCGCTGATTTAGCTAGCAAATTTGCATGCTCATTTCCCCTCTTGGAATGTTTTTTATAGAAAATCCTTCGAAAGAAGCCTCCAATCTTCGGACTGTATCCAAATATTTTTCAAGATTCGGATCTCTTGCCTTGCTACTTTTGTCTACATGGCCAAAAATAACTTGCGAATCAGTTTTAAGGATTGTCCTTCTTACTCCCATTGTCTTTAGCTTTCGAAGCCCTAACAGAAGAGCTTTGTATTCAGTAATATTATTTGTACAACTAAAGTTCAGCTTTACTGCGTAGCATGTCCTGACTTTAGAGGGCGCTACTAAAATAGCGGCCGCTCTAGCGCCGAAGGTTCCCCAAGAACCGTCACAGAATACCGTCAAGGCTTTGACATCTTTTGTTGCTTCTTCTCCTTGAGCCCCTGGCGTCCAATTAGCAATGAAATCTGCTAGCGCCTGAGATTTAATTGAGGATCTATGTACATAATCAATGGTGAATTCATTGAGTTCCGCATCCCATTTTCCAATTCTTCCTGTAGCTTCACTGTTTCTCATTATGTCATTCAGAGGTTGTGATGAAGGGACTATTATATGATAGGCTTGAAAGTAATGCCGAAGCTTTCTGGAGGCCATTAACACAGCATACAATACCTTCTCTAATTCTGTGTAATTTTTCTTTGATAAACTGAGTACTTCGGAGATGAAGTATACAGGTGCTTGTCTTTTTACTTAGCCATCTTGCTTCTCTTGTACAAGTGTCGCACTGACTGCAGAATGGGAGGCAGCCACATACAAGAACAGGAGTAACAGAGTTCCTGATGAAGGTGGAGCTAGAGTTGTCAAGTCTATCAAGTATTGCTTTAACTCTTCAAAAGCCTTCTGTTGAGCTGGACCCCATTGAAAAACTTCTGCTGACTTTAATATTTCAAAGAATGGTAGATTTCTCTCTACTGATCTTGATATAAATTTGTTCAGCGATGCCAATCTTCCTGCCAATCGTTGAGCCCCTTTCTTTGAATTTGGTGGCTCCATCCGAAGGATAGCTTCAATCTTACTTGGGTTAGCTTCGATACCTTTTGTTGATACCAGACAGCCAAGAAACTTGCCCTTCTTTACTCTGAAAACACACTTTTCTAGATTTAACTTGAGACCAGCTTGCCTGAAATTGGCAAACGTCTCTTGCAAATCAGCAATGTGATTTTCTTGTTTTGTGCTTTTTACTACGATGTCATCAACATAAGTTAGCACATTCCTACCTATTTGAGAGTGAAGAACCTTGGTTGTCATTCTACTGAAGCTTCCTCCACCATTCTTGAGCCCCTCGGGCATTCGAAGGTAACAATAAGTACCACTGGGGGTCATGAAGCTTGTCTTTGGCTCATCCTCTTTCTTCATCCAAATTTGGTGATATCCCGAGTAACAGTCCAATAAGCTCATGAGTTCCGAAAAAGCTGCTGCATCTACAAGGGAGTCTATTCTTGGTAAAGGGAGCTCGTCCTTCGGACATGCCTTATTGAGATATGTGAAATCAATACACATTCTCCATTTCCCATTAGCCTTCTTCACCATGATAGTATTAGCTAGCCACTCTGGATATGTTACTTCTTTGATGACACCAGCATTGAGAAGTCTCTTTACTTCATTCCAAGCACCTTCGGCTTTATCCTCAGACATTTTTCGAAGTTTTTGCTTTCTTGGCCTGAAAGATGGACCCACATTGAGTGAATGCTCAATGACATCTCTGTTGACACCACAAAGATCATTAGCTATCCAAGAGAAGACATCTTTGTTGTTGAACAAAAATCTTAGCAGAGTTTTTTCTTGTTCACCAGATAACTAAGATCCCAGCAATACCCTTTGGTCTGCTATGTCTTCACACAAGAGCATAGGCTTCGGCTGATCTGCCAAAGTAGCCTTCTCTCTTTTGTGCTTATATTGCTGACAATCTTCGGCTTCATCTATGTTATGGATCGCCTTTAAATCCATCCAACTCCCTTCAGCCCTCCTGGCAGCTTCTTGACTCCCATGAACAGCAATGGGACCTTACTCCGAAGGTATCTTCATGTCACACCCGGCTTTAAGGAACAAAGCCAGGTGCATCTCATACATGCGCCAAGAAGACAACATATATAATAACAGAGTGTATAGAGATAAATGTCACAAAACATCAGAGTATTTATTACATAGCGGAAGACTTATTACAAAATAAATAAATATAAAACGAACTAAGGATCGTCGGCGCCAATGTCAACTGAGAAACGCCACCTAGATCAGATCATACTCCTCGCCTTGTGGCTCCTCTTGAACCACTTGTTCTTCTCCTGTGGGGGGGTGTGAGACAGCAAGGGTGAGCTCACACATGATCATAGCTCAACAAGTTGTGGGGAACCAGTGGGCATAAACTCACAAAGATGTGAGTTCATGTGATGTGTAAGGCTAATCAATGACAGGGGTTAAAGCTGAGCATTGCTTTTAAGTAGTTGGTCAAAATTTTATTAGCAGTTACTAAGTGTAAGTAAGTACCAAACCTTAAATAAAGTAATAGAACAAATTAATAATAAACCCATGCGATACATATGACAAAATTGAATTTAAGTTCCATAATTTAAACATCAGAGAGTCCTGAGCTGCTCATGACCGTGAGCTCGGCTAGTATACCAGTTTTACACTCTGCAGAGGTTGTACCCTTTACCCACAAGTCATGTTACCCATCTGCCAAGGGGTCGCGACTCCCATACACCTCTACCTAGGAAGCGCGGCAGGGCAACACTACGAGACCTTTACAAAGTTCCACTAGCTTCCAAAAACCCGCTACAGTTTATGGGAAGAGCACTTGCAAGAATCCCCCATCTGACCGCCATCGCAGCAAAATCAACCCGAGAACCTCCTTGCATGCAACTCCCCTACTGCCCTTACCCCTTTCGGGTAAGGTAGTCTTCCACTAGCTTTCCTAATTAGTCAGCCAAGGGCATCCCATTAAACCCTTGTGGTGGCACGTGTTACTCAAGTTAAGCTCTATGTTCCAATTAACATTAATGAACTTGACATGAACATAAATTGAATAACAAGAATAATTGGAACATAGATATAATAAATGATTATCCCAAAACCATGTAAAGCAATAGCAAACTACCCAAGTGATTCAGGGGTAAACAAGGTAATGAGATAAACAATCTAGGGTGACCTATTGGGTCCCATCAAAATTAACCTATGCATGGATAAATGATATTAGAGAACATTATTGGGTAAAAGTGGTCAAGGGCACAACTTGCCTTCAATGAGCTCCTGCTCAGCTACTTCAACCTGCTGCTCACCAGGATCCTCGGTCACGTGTTCTTCTACTCGCCACAATACAGGCAAGCACAGTATATAGAGAAAATTAACATCACACCAAACATGTGAACAAAATACACAGTAATAATCTACACATTAAAATAAAATCCTAGGAACAGGAATCATAATTTTTCGAGTTATAGATTTTAAGTTATGAATTTCCAAAGGTTTTATGTGTTTGAAATGGAATTAAATAAGGAATAAATTTTCTTACTGTTTTGACGACAAACCAGTGACTCTAAGTGATAGAGAATTAAATTACAAAAATTTAGAAAGTGGAATTGCTCAATTTGGACCCGAGATGAATTTTCTATCAATTTTATAAGTTCTAGCAATTCTTTTTCTCATAAAAATCATTATCAGATTTTATTTATCCATTTATTATGAACTCTGGCCTGGGCCTCAATTACTGTGAAGCGCAGGGGACTTGGGGATAAAATTGCTAAGACACAGGAAATAGTGGAGAGGGACGGCGGGTTCTAATCTGTAATAACATAAGGGTTCATGTGAAAAAGGTCTCGGTTAAAGAGGTATGGGCAAATCCGAGCCATTCGATCACCGCTACACGGCCCAGATTAGATCGGCCACCCTATGAAGCGGTACACGCTGACCACCACTGGATCCAAGATCTATGGTTCAGCCTCGCCCACACGCAACTTGCACTTGAGCCGCTGGATCGGATTACGACGGTCACGATTTCCAAAACCCGAATCGGTACGCAGAGCAAATTGTACCGTTGATCCCGCGATCAACGGCACAGAACGCCCCGCATTCTCTCTTCGTTTCCCCCCTGGTGAACAGGCACGGCGGAGCACTCCGCCTGCGGTGGCGCCATCTCTGGCGAGTGCCACCAACGGCCTGAATGCCCAAATCCGATGCCCAGGACTATGCTACACACGATAGAGGCGGACGCGAGTACAGGGAGGGAGTCCATACCGCAAATTGTCGCCGGGAGCCTTCTAGCCGTGGGGATAGGCGGAGGTGCGACGGCGCGATGACGACGACGAGTAATTGCTCTGGCGCAGCGATGCCCAGCGTGAAATTGGTGGTCGCCGAGGTTTTCAGGTGCCCCGCCGCAGCCCTGGAACGCCCCGCGGGTGCCCGAGCGACGCTACCTACGAGTCGGACGGCGGCGGTCCGAAATTCTCTCTCCCTTTCTGCGAACACGATACTGGTGGTGGCGGCGGCGCGTTTCTGGGCAGGGATGAGGTAGGAGGACCCTCAGGGCGCCTAGAGGGGTCTTATCCCTAGGTCGAGGCGGACTTCAACCGATTCCCGGAGTTACCAGATTGCGCGCGGAGCTCGGCGAGTTCGTTATTGATGCGAGGAAAGCGGGGAAGATCTACAGAGCCGCGCACGCTTAGGCTACGGTGTGGGGCCACCTCGCCAGCAGGCGAGAAACCAGGCAATCACGCGGAACAGAGGAATAGAGGGTGCGGTCGAGTCTACCGGCGGCTTCACGCGCGCGGTGTAGCAGAAGGTCGTCCGTTAGGTGCGCACACTACGGAGGGGACGAGTCTGACCCCGGGGTCCCACCTGCCATCGAGTATAGAGCGCCTAGGTGTATACCGCACGCAGTTGGGCCAAGTGGGCTGGTGGCGCGCGCGATTCAGTCGGTTGACCGAGCCCATGTCTAGTTTTCCTCTTTTTCCTTTTTATATTTCCTTTTTCTTTTTTTTCCTTTGAATCTCAAGTTTGAATCCACATTTGTGGCGAATTTGTAACCAAATTTTTGATTGTATGATCTGAGTAAATTTATTCTTTTATAAATTTATTTTGGTATTGTAGAGTATTTTTTCTCTTTCCTTCTCAATTTTCAAGGTTTGTTTTTCAAATTAGGGTTCAAATTCTATGATCCCATTTATATATTGGTATTATCACTTTTATTTTTATTATTTATAGATGCACAATCACATAAACTCCAGCATGATGCACAATTTATTTAGGTGTCTCTTGTTAATGATTTATTTGTGTAAGTATTGTGTTCATATGAAATGATAGATAGAAATGTCACACTCATGCATACAAAAGGGATATAATTTTCTCCTTTTCGATTCTCTTACAAAGTGGGTGTTACAAATCCTACCCCCCTTAAAAATAATCTCGTCCTCGAGATTTAGGAGGAACGAGGGAAAAGATGGGGAAAGTCTATGCGAAGCTCTTCTTCTCTTTCCCATGTTGCTTCATCTTCGCCATGGTGACTCCATTGCACTTTGCACATCTTTATCACCTTATTTCTTGTAACTCGAGTCAAAGTGTCAAGAATCTTGATTGGATACTTCGTGTAAGTCAAATCACCCTGAACACTGAGCTCTTCCATTGGTAACTGTTCCTCAGGGACACGGAGACACTTCTTCAGTTGAGATACGTGGAACACATTATGCACATCCGATAGACTAGCAGGTAACTCAAGTTGGTATGCCATCTCTCCAACTCGCCTAAAGATCAAGAATGGTCCTATATAACGAGGGGACAATTTGCCCTTGACTTTAAATCTCCTCATTCCACGCAGTGGTGACACCTTGAGGTACACATAATCTCCTTCTTCAAATTCCAGTGGTCTTCTTCTATTATCAGCATAGCTCTTTTGCCTGGTTTGAGCCACCCTCAAATTCTCTCGAATTATACAGACTTGTTCTTCTGCTTCTTGAATCAGTTCAGGCCCAAAGAACTGTCTCTCTCCAGTTTGATCCCAATATAGAGGAGTCCTGCACTTTCTCCCATATAAAGCTTCAAAAGGTGACATCTTCAGACTGGCCTGATAGCTATTATTGTATGAGAATTCAACATAAGGTAGACTTTTATCCCAACTTCCTCCATGCTGAAGTGCACAAGCTCTCAACATATCCTCCAAAACTTGATTGGTCCTTTCAGTCTGTCCATCAGTCTGAGGGTGATAAGCTGTACTAAAATTCAACTTCGTACTCATATTCTCATGAAAGCTTCTCCAAAATCTTGAGGTAAACTGCGAACCTCGATCAGACACGATCTTCTTTGGTACTCCATGCAAACACACAATCCGAGCCATATATAAATCTGCTAGCTAAGAACCTTTATAAGTAGTCTTCACAGGGATAAAGTGAGCCACTTTAGTCAATCTATCCACAATCACCCATATAGCATCATATCCTTTCTGGGTGCGTGGCAATCTAGTAATGAAATCCATACCAATCTCTTCCCATTTCCACTCGGGTATCTTCAGTGGGTGCAATAGTCCAGCTGGCCTCTGGTGTTCAGCCTTAACTCTTTGACATACATCGCACATAGCCACATGTGCAGCTACATCTCTCTTCAATCCATACCACCAATACTTCCGCTTCAAATCCTGATACATCTTAGTACTACCGGGATGAATAGAATAATTCGAATCATGGGCCTCCTTCAATATAGTCTCACAAAGGCTTTCAATATCAGGAACACACATCCTGTCCTTGAACCATATGGTGCCTTGCTCATCCTCCGTGAATTCCGGAACTCGACCCTCAGTAATCAGATCCTTAATCTCTTGTATTTTCGCATCACCAATTTGACCTTTGCGGATCTCTTGCTCCAAAGTAGGTTCCACATCAATAGTAACTCCCTCAGTATGAGCAACTATCCCCAGGTTAAGTCTCCTGAAGTCCTCAACAATCTCATCAGGTAGCTGGGCAACAATAGCTGAATGAACATGCTCCTTTCGACTCAAGGCATCTGCAACCAAATTTGCCTTGCCCGGGTGATAGTGAATCTCCAAATCATAATCCTTAATAAGCTCCAACCAACGGTGTTGCCTAAGGTTGAGATCCTTCTGAGTGAATATATACTTCAGACTCTTATGATCCGTGTACACTTGGCACTTGGTTCCCATGATATAATGTCTCCAAATCTTAAGCGCATGCACAACGGCTGCCAATTCCAAGTCATGAGTGGGGTAGTTCAATTCATGTCTCCATAACTGACGAGACGCATAGGCAATCACATGTCCTTCCTGCATGAGCACACATCCTAAGCCTTGGCCACATGCATCACAATAGATATCAAATCCTTTCTGTAGGTCTGGCATAACCAAAACTGGGGGCGACATCAATCTTTTCTTCAATTGATCAAAGTTGTCTTGACACTTCTCGTCCCACTTAAATTCTCTTCCTTTCTCCAAAAGCGAAGTCATAGGCTTAGCAATCTTAGAAAATCCTTCAATAAATCTCCGATAATATCCTGCTAGTCCCAGGAAACTCCGAATCTCAGTGACTGTAGTGGGTACTCTCCACTCCATTATCTCCTTAACCTTAGCAGGATCCACTGATATTCCTCCATTAGAAATAATATGACCAAGAAATGGCACCTCGCCAATCCAAAACTCGCACTTGCTGAACTTGGCATATAGCTGGTTATCTCGTAGCTTCTGTAGTACCAACCTCAGATGTTCCTCGTGATCACTATCACTCTTAGAATAGATAAGAATATCGTCGATGAATACCATGACGAATCTGTCCAAATACTCCATAAACACCTTATTCATCAAGTTCATAAAATAAGCTGGGGCATTGGTCAATCCAAACGACATAACTGTGAACTCATATAATCCATATCGAGTTGAGAATGTTGTCTTGGGAATATCCGATGGTCTAATCCTCATCTGATGGTAACCTGATTGGAGATCAATCTTCGAGAATACTCTAGCACCTCTCATCTGATCAAATAGATCCTCAATATGGGGCAACGGATACTTGTTCTTCACCATAACATCATTAAGAGATCTATAATCCACACACATCCGCTGCGATCCATCCTTCTTCTGTACAAACAAGACCGGCGCTCCCCAAGGTGAGGAACACGGACAAATGTACCCAGCCTCTTGTAACTCAGTTAACTGCTTCTTAAGTTCCTTCAACTCCTCTACGGACATCCTATATGGCCATTTAGAAATAGGGGCGGTTCCAGGTAAGAGATCAATAACAAACTCAACTTCTCTATCAGGTGGCATCCCTGGTAACTCCTCTGGAAAGACATCTGGAAAATCTCTAACCACCCGGATGTTGTCACCAACAAACTCCTCAGGTATAAAGAACATTGCACGCATGGATGAGGAGGTTACTGCAATATTAACTTGAAATCTTTCTCCTTTAGTGGTAGTGAGTTCTACAGTACCTCTACCACATGCTATAACGGCCTTTGCCTTTCTTAGCCATGACATACCAAGGATCAGATCTATACTGCTTGACTCTAATATTATAGCAGTAGCTCCAAATTCTCTACCCATAATGGTCAATGTCAATCTATGTGTCATTTGATTTGCCTCAACAGGCCCTTTAGGTGTAATTACTATCATTGGTTTTCTCATATTTAGCAGTGGTATTTCATTTGTGTTGGCATATCTAGCAGACATGAATGAATGTGTAGCACCAAAATCAAATAATATGGTTGCAGGAATTGCATTAACATAAAACATACCAAGTACGATGTCCCCACTATCCGGAGTAGCATCAACGCTGACTTGATTAACCTTGGCAATAGAATATCCCTTGACAGATCCTGGAGTTTGATGCCTGTTCTGAACTGGAGTAGTAGCAATCCTCTGTGGGCAGACATTTGCATAATGACCAGTCTTCCCACACTTGAAACAAGTAGTGCCTGGACTCTGTCCTGAAAACTTCGTCGAGGTGCCAGTAGGGGTAGCCTATCGAGGAGGTGGAGTCCTCAGTGGTGATTGCTGAACTGGGCGCTGGCCTTCGCCAGTGCGAACTGGTGTACCCTGAGGTGAACTATAGCAAGGACGAACACTGCTGCTTCCTTGTCCTTGAGATATAGCCTTTCTCTTCAAATCTCCCAGCTGAACACACTTGTGTTAAATAGCCAGGGCCTTATCAAGCAGCCTCTGAAATGATGGAAATGTGTGTGCCACTAGAGCATACTGCAGGGGTCCATTAAGTCCTTCAATAAAATGCTCCTGCTTCCTCTCATCTTCAGCAACTTCATCAGGGGCATATCTGGATAACTGGATAAACTTGTCGCGGTACTCGCTGACTGTCATGCTCCCTTGCTTCAGCGATAGAAATTCCTTCTTCTTAATCTTCATCAATCCAGCTGGTATATGATAATTCCTGAACTGTGTACTGAACTCTGCCCAAGTAATAGTATCCGCAGCATCATGGGCAGCAGTATATGAATCCCACCAGTCAGCAGCAGGACCTGTCAGTCGTCTAGAAGCATATAAAACCTTCTCCCGATCAGTGCACTGTGCAATATTCAACATCTTCTCAACAGACTTCAGCCAATCATCCGCGTCCAGTGGATCAGGTGAGCTAGTGTCGGTGTTTTGGGTCCGACCGCACACCCGGGGTTGCCCCTCAAGGTGTTTTAGGAGTAGGAAGGTGTCAACAACTGTAGCAAAATGGTTCGTGCCGATCGCACGAGGGACGGTGGACAAGATTTACAGGTTCGGGCCGCTTAGTGACGCGTAACACCCTACGTCCTGATGAGTATGCTTGGTGGATATGGTTACAAGAGAGCTCTCTGGATCGAGAATACAGAGAGTTGATGTGGGTGGCTAAAGAATGGTTCGATCGTTCTGAAGGGGTGCCCCCTAGGCCTTATATACTCGACCGTGGGGCAGTACACATGGATAAGATAACAACAAGTGGCTAAAAGATAGTGAACCTCTTGAGATTATCCTTTACGTAACCCTCGCCGACTTATCCTCACGTGGCTTCGTTGCATGGAGGCTCCAGCGCGGGAAAGTCGGATCTCCGTTGCGGCCACTCGCTCGACGTTATGGGCCGTCCGGGTTTGCACCAATCCGGCCTCACGTCGCTCTGCTTTGCTGGTTGTTTCCCCCCAGGCCCACGAAAGAATAACCTTACGATTTATTGGGCCCTCGGGCCTTTCGTGAGGTCCTTTACTCTTTCAGTGGACCCGGGGGATATCTATCCCCCACAAGCCCCCGATCTTTGGGTTAATTTAGAGGTAATCAACCCGAAGATCTCAGGTCCAGCTTGCAGGTGATTTGAAGAAAGATGGCTTCCTGTTGTTCTCTCCTGCTTTGATCACTTGTTGACCAAAACCTAGTTTCGTGCCTGTGCCTTAGAGATCGACATTCCTATTTGTAGGATTCTGAACTTCATTGGGTGCACCGGAGGTGCACCCAATGGGTGTAGCCCCCGAGCTTCGAGTAGATTTTAGAAAATAATCTACTCGAAGGTCTTCAGTAGAGATTATTTCCATTCGTGTTCCTTCATTTCGGTTGAGGATTGGCTTTTTAATCTTGTCCCATGCTCTTAGAAATTGGCACTATCTCGGCTTAGAATGATAATCCATGGGGTGCACCAAAGGTGCACCCAATGGGTGTAGCCCCCGACCTTCAAGTGGATTTTTTGAGGATAATTCGCTTGAAGGTCTTCTTTTTATGTCCTTTTGCTGAAGATTACTCTTTCTGCTTATAAAAAAGTTGGCATGATGTCATCCGTGCTATGTCATCAATATTATGCTTCAGAGGTCAGCATGTATTTTGTCTTTTGTAGCCGAGTTTGCAATCCTTCCATATCTTGCTAGGTAGCGTAATTTATTTGCTCTGCGACTGATTGGACATTCGATGGACGTTCTCTGTCTAGTCTTCAAGTCGTGTCTGTCGACCATATTTTGCACTCTGCTGGCTATACTTGGCTTCCCTCTAACTCTTGTTGATATCTCATTTTTGTCTTGAGGCATTCACTGCATGCTCTGCACAGATGTGACCATTTTGAAAAATATACTGACAATTCCTGGGCGTCCCCCCCCCAATGGGTGTGGGCAAGGGACGACTTGGTACGCTGAGTGTTTTAGCCGGCTGCTTCTGAGTTGTAATGTGATGGGACGGCGAGTGTAATCATACCCTTTGCGCTGTTGACTGGAGTCCCAATGGGTGTAGTGCTGCATGAAACGGCGTCAGCCGCCTGACGTGTCTTCGGACGGGTGGAAGTGCATATTGAATGCTTTGCGACTGTTCAGTGACCGCGGTTGGAGGTGAGCGGTTGCCTTTCTCTTCTATAAATAACGCTGTTGCCCCTCTGGTTTCTTTACATCTCTTCGCTATTCCTTACTGCTTCCTTCTCTTCTTTCCCGCTTGCTTCCACCATGGGCAAAAACAACAAGCGCAAGCGCGAGCCGACTCCTCCATCGGAGGATTTCGGTGACTCGGAATACTCGGAGGAGGAGTTCTCCTCCGAGTCCGAGGGGTCTCCGGCTCCCGTCTCTCCCCCGGCGTCGTCCGATGACTACGACTCCCAGGGGATAGCCGCGGAGGTCTGGACGTACATCCGGGCCGTCGAGCGCTCCGGGCTCGAGGGCTCGGATGAGTCGGAGTACTCCTCGGATGAGGAGGACTCGGACGAGGGCGGCGAGGACGAGGACGACGACGACGACGACGACGACGGTGGCGACGGCGACGGCAGCGGCAGTGGCAGGGGCGGCGGCAACGGCAGCAGCAAGGGCAGCACCAAGGGCGGCAGCAGCAGGGGCAGCACCAAGGGCGGCGGCAGCAGGGGCAGCACCAAGGGCGGCGGCAGCAGGGGCAGCACCAAGGGCGGCGGCGGCGGCAGGGGCAGGGCCAGTGGCTAGATGCCACTGGTCTTTTTAGATATTAGTATAGATTAGAAATAGTATAGTGAAATAATGTAGTAGTATTAGTAATGTAGAGTAGTATAGTGTTGCGTAGTAGTAGTAGTAGCAGTAGGGAAGTATCAACTCATAATGAGTTGATTTGTAAGTATTGCCACTTCCCTTAATGAAGAATGACTTTGGTTTCCTCTTGATGACTCGTTTTGTTTGATTATAAATCTGATTCTTTTGAGACAATAGACGAACAACTTGATCATCATACGGACGCTTCCAGAAGTAGCCGCCGAGCAATATTGCAGTCTGTATCGACGTTTTTAGAAGTAACGCCGAGCGACTAAGCGCTATACCAGCGTCTTAGAGGCAATGCCGAGCGATTGAAGGTCGACGTCGGCATTTTAGAAGTAATGCCGTGCGATTGAACATGAGACTGGTGTTTTAGAGGCAACGCCGAGTGATTGAAGGTCACCGTCGGCATTTTAGAAGTAATGCCGAGCGATTGAGCTCGAGATCAGCGTTTTAGAGGCAACGCCGAGTGATTAAAGGTCGCCGTCGGCATTTTAGAAGTAATGCCGAGCGATTGAACTCGAGATCAGCGTTTTAGAGGCAACGCCGAGTGATTAAAGGTCGTTGTCGGCATTTTAGAAGTAATGCCGAGCGATTGAGCTCGAGATCAGCGTTTTAGAGACAACGCCGAGTGATTAAAGGTCGCCGTCGGCATTTTAGAAGTAATGCCGAGCGATTGAGCTCGAGATCAGCGTTTTAGAGGCAACGCCGAGTGATTAAAGGTCACCGTCGGCATTTTAGAAGTAATGCCGAGCGATTGAGCTCGAGATCGGCGTTTTAGAGGCAACTCCGAGTGACTGAGTGGTGACGTCGGCATTTTAGAAGCAATGCCGAGTTATTTTGGGGATAACACCCGAGTGATGAGATGGCCCACCAGTTTTTGGAAATAACTGCCGAATGACCACGTGGCATGCTGGGATTTTGGAAATAACTGCCGGGTGATGACTGGGCACTTTTTGAAACGGTATCTGGTCCGAGAATATCCCATAAGAGCTGCACTTTTAGCCGCCTTTGCTTTCCGCGCCCTAGTTCTTGCATTCCCGCTTCCGAATCCTCTCTGCGCTCGCCTCCAATCTGCTCACTGGTAGAATCGAGATGGCTCCCAAGAGGAAAATCGCAAGCTCGTCCGCTGTGGTGATTCCTCCAATCGATCCCAACAGCCAGTTGCCTTTTGCAGGTAACCACATGTCTATCATCTCCGAAGCCGAACTCCTCCACCTCGTGTCCATCGGGGTTCTTCCTCCACGGGAACTCTGTTCTTGGCGGATTTGCCACGGGACTACGGTCCCGACAGAGGATACCCACGAGTCCGTGGTTTACGCTCCTTTTCTTCTCCGCGGCCTTGGCCTTCCTATTTCTCCCTTTTTCCGTGGCCTCCTTGATTTCTACCACATCAACCTAACCCATCTGAACCCTAACTCAATTCTGCAAATTTCCATCTTCGTCCACTTATGCGAAGCCTTTCTTGGCGTGCTGCCGCATTTTGGCTTGTGGAAACACCTGTATCATTGTCGCCCTGGGATGGCCGGGGGACAACATCAGTTGGTCGGAGGTGCCAGTTTGGAGATGCGCCGGGGACGGAAGACTGAATATCTTGAGATTCCCCTTAAAGACAGCATTAAGGGATGGCGTCTGGAGTGGTTTATAGTTGATAACTATGGAAATTCTCTCCCCCCCCCCCGGTCGGGAAGACAGCCAGACGTTCGCACCCCAAGCTGGACCGAGTCGCCCACAGACGAGGAGGTAGCCGAAGCCAGTGTGCTGCTAGCTGAAGTTGGACTATTGAAAGAGAGAGGTTTAACTGCTGAAGCTGTAGTTGCTGACTTCGTTTTCAAAAACATTCAGCCACTGAAAGATAGGGTCCACCCGGCTTATCTGTATCAAGGGCTAGCCGACCCAACTCGAGTTATCAACAAGAGGATCCCTTCTGCAGATTTGGTGAGCCGACTGGAGATGATTCTCAGGGGCAAAGTATCCAATGTTGGTGCTCCGGTGGCGTACTCGGCCTGGAATCTGCCTCCTGCCAAAGCCTTCACTCTTTTCGTGTCAAATCCACCTGCGACTAATGGCAATTTGGGCCTTAGAACGCGGCCCTCTGATGAAGAAGTCAATGCTTTGGTTGCCTCACTTGGGAAAATTCCTGATGATGAATGACAAGTCCATTTCGAGGTGCCTTTGGATCCTAATGATGCAGAAATGAATGCCATGCTTGATATGTTGGCTGAAGATTCTTCTGACGCTACTCCTGCTGAGACATTGGCAGTGGCGCCTCTCCCAGAGGTCGGTATAACCTTGGATGTTTAGAGACCTGTCCGTGTTCGCTCGAGGCGTCCTTGCCGAACCAATCAAACTGATCTTTCTGTTGATGAGCAGAATAAGAAAAAGAGACGTATTCGGCGAGTATCTAGTTTGGATCAGGGTGCTGGTCCCTCGGTTCCTGCTGCTGAGGAGGTTCCTGTGCCTGAATTTACTGATGCTGATCCCAATGGGTGTGGTATGTCTGTTGCTGATCCCAATGGGTGTACTCCATCCGTCGTTGATCCCAATGGGGGTGTTGCCTGTGTTGCTGATGAAGACGACAGAGAGGAAGAGAATGAGGTCCCTCTGACTCGGAAGAACAGTCGGCAATTCCTCGCCAGTGGGGAAAGTAGTGGAGTTCCTTCTCCTGCTTTATCTGCCCTCGTTGGTCTGCAAGAAATATCCCTGGCCGACTTTGATCAAACTCTTGAGGATATGGTCCCAGAGGACTTGTTATCAGGGCCAGTGGATGATGATGTAACGGAAGCTTGTGGTGCTCTGCCGGATGCTGGGTTGAGGTCATCTCGTGCCTCGTCAACCTTAGAGCGTGATCTCGAGGGTCGGGATGCTAACTTGGATTGTCCTGATTCCATGGAAGTAGCCGAGGGCCCGTCAACCTTAGAGGTGGTTACTGCGGAGAGTCTGGACCTCAAGAATGGTGCTGACACATGCCTAGCCCCCGAGGGTGTCGTCGGGGATGACTTAGCTCGGGCGAAGAGTGCGAGCCACTGCCCAGCCCCCGAGGGTGCTGCCGGGGATGATCCAGCTCAAGTGGGCAGTGCCAACTATGACCCAGCCCCCGAGGGTGCCCAGACAGGGTCTCCTTCCGGCACTTCCATGGACGTTCACGCGGGGTCACCTCCACACTCTGGCTGCATGGTGGTGGCCCAAACTTTGGACCAGGGCGTCGCTTTAGAGGGCAGCGTCCCCGCTGATCGGGTGTCCGGCTCTATTGAAGGCGCTGAACTGATTCCCACCGTTCCGTTGCAAACTGCTTCGGGTGGTGACCTTGCGCCTGGTTATCAGCTGATTTCTCCTGATCTGGGGATCCCTTCATTCTTTTCCAACCTCCAGGTATTGTGCTGTTTTTTGGCTTGATTTTTACATTGCATGAACTTTTGCCATTATGCTCATCTGTTCTTCTCATCAGGTTTTGGTGGATGGGATGACCAGCCAGCTGAGATTGCAGGGTGCTCCTGTCCCAGAAGTGGCTTCGTCTCTTTCGTGTTGGAATCCAGTGTCACTTCATCGTCGTGTATCCGAGTTGGAGGCAACTAACACTGGTTAGTGCCCTTTTTCTTTTCTTCGCGTTTGTTGTGGACTGTTTTACCTTCTGACCTCGTTTTGTTTGGTTACCTCTTGCTAGGAATGACTCGACAGATTGCAATTCTTGAGGAAAAACATTCTCAAGATCAAGCTGAGTTGGCTCAGCGATGCACTGATCTTAAGGAAAAGTACTCTCAAAGTCAGATTGAGCTGAGTCAGGTCTCTGCCGCCTTAGATGATGCCAATGCGTTGAGTTCTTCCCTGCATGCTCAGCTCGACTCTGAAAAGGTGATATACGAAACTGTGCTTTGCCTTACTGCGCTCCTATTACTTGCCTAGTTTTTGAAGGAACTGACTTGTGCTTGCAGGAAGAAAAACGTACCCTTGCCGCTTCTCGTGACAATCTTGACAGGTTGTATCGAGATTCCAGCAATTCACTGACCATTTTGGAAAGAAGTCATCGCTTCACCATGGAAGAATTAGACCTTCATCGTCGTAAGCTGCAAGAATCCATGGAGGAGGTAACCCGGCTTAAGCAGTTGATAGCAGCGAAGGATGCTACTATCAAAGGGCTCCGGGCTTCCAAAAAATCCATTGCCCAGGAGTTAAAGAGTGCTCGACTGGCTGTTAAAACTGCTGAAGAAACTTCTGTTACTCTCAAGGCCCAACGCGACAAAGCCCTGGACAAGGCTATTCGGGCGGGACGAATTTTGATGAGGAGACCCGGCGTGGTTGTTCCCGAAGATATAAGGGCTGATGTGAACGCTGCCCCTGATTCCTCGAGTCGTCCTTCTTCGTCGGTTGCTCCTGGAAAAGACATTGCAAAATAGAGAAAACATTTCGCGTGCTCCAAGCGCACGGTTCGCATGATCGAGTGTTTGTTAGAGGACACCAGTTTACCATTCGAATGACATAATTACTCTTTCACTGTATCAGAATTTATTAGTTAATGAGTTAGCAATAATGACGCATGATGATTATGAAATTTGTTTGCGGGATATGGAAATCATCCCCTGAATTATATAGGCACGAGCATGTTGTACTGGTCTTAAGTTACCGCCAACTTAAGCCGATCGCTGCGTTCGTAGGGTATAGTGGTCACCCTGAGTTAAGTAAGCGCGAGCATGTTACATCGCCTTAAGTCGCTGCTGACTTAAGTCGATTGCTCCGTTAGCAGGGCGTAGTGGTCACCCTGAGTTAAGTAAGTGTGAGCATGTTGCACCGCCTTAAGTCGTTGCCGACTTAAGTCGATTGCTCCGTTAGCAGGGCATAGTGGTCACCCTGAGTTAAGTAAGCGTGAGCATGTTGCACCGCCTTAAGTCGTTGCCGACTTAAGTCGATTGCTCCGTTAGCAGGGCATAGTGGTCACCCTGAGTTAAGTAAGAATGCAAGTCAATCGTAAATAAATTGAGTATCCTTGAGACCTTTTCTTTATTGATGACATATTTCCACTTTACAGAGTACATCACCGTTATCCCAGCAGTTTTGAGGTACGGCTAGGGATAAAACTTTCTCAGGTGTTCTATGTTCCAGGAGTTCCCAACTTCTGTGCCATCCATCTGAGTGAGGCGATATGATCCGGGCCGAGTGACTTCTGCTACTACGAAGGGTCCTTCCCATAAGGGTGATAACTTGTGTCGTCCTTCTCCCGTTAGAATTCGGCGAAGGACGAGCTCCCCTACTGAGAAGAATTGTTGCCGCACAGCCTTGTCGTGATAGCGCCTTAGAGTCTGCTGGTATCTTGCTGATTGGATTACTGCGTTTAACCGTTCTTCCTCGAGTACGTCTATGTCCTCCAGCCTGGTGGTCTCAGCTTCTGCTATGCTTTCAAAGATCAGCCTTGGCGCCCCAAACTTGAGATCAGCGGGCAGCACTGCCTCCGACCCATAAACCATGAAGAAAGGAGTGTTTCCATGCAAAGCTCGGCTAGGTTGGGTTCTTAGGCTCCAAACAACATAGGGTAATTCCCTTATCCACTTTCCTGCGAATTTTTCATTCTTATCGAAAATCTTTTTCCTGAGTGCATCCAATATCATCCCGTTGGCTCGCTCAACTTGCCCGTTGGCTCTTGGATGGGCTACAGATGCATACTTGATCTGAATGCTCTTTTGCTCGCAGAAGTCAAAGAATTCTGAACTCGTGAAGTTGGATCCTAAATCAGTTATGATGCTGTTTGGTATCCCGAATCTGAATATTATGTCTTGTATGAATTCCACGGCCTTAGCAGAGGTTAAGGAGGCAATGGGCTTGAATTCTATCCATTTAGTGAACTTGTCAATTGCTACCAATACATGAGTGTATCCCCCTTGAGCTTTCTTGAAAGGTCCAATCATATCCAGTCCCCAACATGCGAAAGGCCAAGTTACTGGTATGGTCTGCAGTTGCTGTGCTGGCATGTGTTGTTGCTTTGACAAGTACTGGCAGGCCTCGCACCTTCGAACTAACTCGGCTGCATCGTTCTTTGCTGTTGGCCAATAGAATCCTGACCTGAAGACCTTCCCGACCAGTGTTCTGGAGGCTGCATGTATTCCACATTGTCCAGCGTGGACCTCCTCCAGGAGTTGCCTTCCAGTAGATGGGAGGATGCATTTCATGAAGACACCTGATGCACCCCTTCTGTATAATGTCTCTCCAATAAGTGTATAGTGAGCCGACTGTCTTGCAATGCGCTCTGCCGAATTCTTGTCGTCTGGTTCTTCTTCATTCCTTATGTACTTAATGATTGGCCTTCTCCAGTCATCGGGATCTGACTCGGGTTGATCTATGATGTTGCACTCTTCTATTTGATCCATTGAGATACTTGGCTGCAGAATTTCTTGCACAAAAACCCCGGGTGGGACCTGAGTTCGACTGGACCCTAGCTTGGACAGTACATCGGCTGCCGTGTTCCGATCTCTTTCCACATGATGAAATTCTAGACCCTCGAATTTATCCTCCAGCTTTTGGACGGCAGTGCAGTATCTTCCCATCGAATCGTTTGAGCAATCCCACTCCTTATTTATCTGGCTGATGACTACCAGAGAATCCCCGTATACCATTAATCTTTTGACGCCCAATGATATGGCAATGTTCAATCCATGGATCAAAGCTTCATATTCGGCTGCATTGTTGGAGGCCGGGAATAGCAACTGGAGGGCGTACTTGAGGTGTTCGCCTCCAGGTGCAGTGAAGAGAATCCCCGCTCCTGCTCCCTGCAGCTTTAGTGAGCCATCAAAATACATTCGCCATACTTCTGCAGTCTCCGGGTTGTCTGGTACTTGTTGTTCAGTCCACTCCGATACGAAATCAACCAGTGCTTGGGTTTTGATGGCAGTGCGAGGCCGGAACTCGATGTCATGAGATCCCAGCTCACAAGCCCACTTGGCTATTCGACCGATTGCTTCCTTGTTGTGAAGAATATCCCCTATCGGAAAACTTGTGACTACTGTGACTTTGTGATCGTCAAAGTAGTGACGCAGCTTGCGGGCAGTTAGAAGTACTGCATACAATAGCTTCTGAACTTGAGGGTATTTTTTCTTTGAGGGGCCTAGGACTTCACTAATGAAGTAGACAGGATGTTGTATTGGATAGGCATGTCCTTCTTCTACTCGCTCGACTACTAACGCGGTGCTCACCACGTGAGTCGTGCAAGAGATATATAGCAGCAAATCTTCGGCTGGTTGAGTTGACGTGGCTCGCCGAGGTGGTTTCAGTACTGGTGGTGTTGTCAAGAATTTTTTCAGAGCATCTAGAGCTTCTTGCGCTTCTGAAGTCCACTGGAATTTGTCCACCTTCTTGAGTAACTTGTAAAATGGCAGACCTTTTTCTCCCAGCCTGGATATAAATCTGCTTAGAGCCGCCATGCATCCAGTAAGCCGTTGAACCTTCTTTTGCGATCGAGGTGCTTCCATCTTCATGATAGCCTCAATCTTATCTGGATTAGCTTCAATTCCCCGGTGGCTGACAATAAACCCGAGTAACTTTCCGGCTGGTACCCCAAAAACACATTTTTCGGGATTAAGCTTCCATCTATACCGCCTCAGGCTGTTGAAAACCAGTTGCAAGTCTTCGATGAAGTCTTTTGAGTCCTGTGTTTTGATCACCACATCATCCACATAAGCCTCCACACGCTTGCCCCAGTGATCGGCTAAGCATGTTTGAATGGCTCTCTGGTAAGTCGCTCCCGCGTTTTTGAGGCCAAACGGCATGGAGGTATAACAGAAAGCGCCGAACGGAGTAATGAATGCCGTTTTTTCTTCATCTTCCTTTGCCAGACTAATCTGATGGTATCCAGAATAGTAGTCCAGGAAAGATAGCATAGAACATCCAGCGGTGGAGTCCACCACCTGATCTATCCTCGGGAGCCCGAAAGGATCCTTCGGACAGTGTTTGTTGAGATCAGTATAATCAACACACATGCGCCAGTCCACTTTATTCTTTTTGAGTACAAGAACAGGATTGGCTAACCACTCGGGATGTAATACTTCTCTAATGAATCCAGCCGCGACCAAGCGAGCTAACTCGGCGCGAATGGCTTCCCTCTTATCAGGCGTGAAACGACGTAATTTTTGTCGAATTGGCCTCGCCTGGGGAAAAACCTTCAGTTTGTGCTCGGCCAGTTCTCTTGGGACTCCCGGCATATCCGCAGGTTGCCATGCGAATACATCTCGGTTATCTTGCAGAAACCGGACGAGCGCGCTTTCCTATTTGTCATCCAAACTGGAGCTGATGATGGCCGTCTTGCGCTCATCAGCGAACCCCAGGTTGATTCTCTTGGTTTCTTCAGTCGGCCGCATAGAGGTCACGGTCTGAGCTTCACTCGTCGGTATTGCGAGATCCTCCTCAGGCTTAGAGTTCGCCAAAATAGAGGGAGCCGTCGATGGTTTGGCGGTGAGGGCTGCTTGAATAGCCACCCGGAAACACTCTGCGGCGCCTTGGAAGTCGGCGCGCACAGTTATGATCCCTTGCGGTCCTGGCATCTTCAGTATCATGTAGGTGTAATGCGGAATGGCCATGAACTTGGCCAATCCTGGCCTTCCAATGATGGCGTTGTACCCGCAGTCGAAGTTCGCCACTTCAAACCTCAGGAACTCGGTTCTGTAGTTCTCCGGAGTTCCAAAGGTGACTGGCATGTAGATGTGGCCCAGCGGGTATTCCCCTTCCGTCGGCACGATGCCGAAGAAAGGAGTGTCCGACTCATGGAGCTCTTTGAGATGAACTCCCAAGCCTTGGAGTGTCCGGGGGAAGGTGACGTTGATGCTGCTCCCCCTGTCCACTAACACCTTCTTCACCCGGCTCTCTCGGATCACCGGATCGACGAGAAGCGGGTATTTGCCCGGGTGGTCGAAGTTGAGCCATTGATCTGCCCGAGTGAAGGTGATCGGGTGCTCCGACCACCGGTATGGGGCGGGAGGGCCGATGGTCGCCACCTGTATCTGGCGATCATTGAGCTTTTGCTGTCTTCTGCTCTCCTGCGATCCGTGTCCGCCGAAGATGACGTTGACCTCCCTGTCAACGCGTGGAAAAGCTCCTCCTCCTCCTCCCTCCTCCTGTCGATGGGGTTGTCGTGGTTCATCTGGTCCTCCCCTCGGCGGAGGAGGAGGTAGAGGTTGGAAGGGTCGGCCGTGTCCGACGGAGTGTTTGAAGTCTCGGCAGTTTCGAAGAGTGTGGCGCATGTCCTTGTGGTACGGGCACTGGGCGTCGAGGATGTCATCCAACGTACGTTCGCCCCCACGAGGTCCTCCTCGAGCGCGAGAGGCAGGTGGTCCGGCAGCGTGCACTTCTTCGCGTGGCCTCTTCTCCCACCGCTTGTCAGGTTGCTGGTTCGTGTCGCGTCGTGGTGCTGCCGGTGCGGGCTTTGCTCCTCCGATGAGGTCCTGGGCTCGCTCGTCGGCGGTGATGTAGAGGTCGGCTTCCCGAAACAGCTCCTCGGAGGTAGTCGGCGCCTTCTGTAGTATGGCTCGGACGAAAGCCGAATCATTGGATCCTCGGTAGAAGTCCTCGATCACGGCCGCCTCCGTGACATCGGGGATACGATTTCTCATGGTTTGAAACCTCTTGAGGTACGACCGGAGAGTCTCGTCCCCCCGGCGCTTGATAGATTTGAGGTCCCACGGTTGCGCCGGCTTGTCGGAGAGGGACTGGAAGTTGGCGGTGAAGCGTCGACTGAAGTCTCCCCAGACGTCGATGTAGTGTCGGGGTAGATGTCGCAGCCATTGCAGCGCGTCTTGCCCAAGGACAATGGGTAGGTACGCGGTCATCACGTCTTCGGACGCCCCGGCAGCTCGAGCAGCGGTGGTGTAGACGGCTAGCCAACCCCATGGATCCTGCTTAGGTTCATATTTGTCAACATTGGATACCTTGAAGTTGGGAGGCCATTGGATGGCCCTAAGGCGCGGAGTAAGGGCGGACACTCCGCACGTGTCCTCCTGTCGTCGGGGTCGATGTCTGTCCCGGGGAGGGGAGTTGTGATTGTGATTCCTCGACCATCCCCGGGTGGTTCCGCCAGTTGAAGCCGTTGCCGACTCAGTCCTGGTAGCTTGGCTCTGAGTCGGGATGCCATGATCCCTGTCATACTCCTCTCGACGACGAATCTCGTTCTCATGCCGCCGTTCTCGCGAAGCATTGATGGAGCTCCGCGCGTCTCGGCGACTGTTGATGGCGTGTCGTAGATCGTTCGGCGGGTGGGCAAGCGGTAGAAGATGGTTGGCCGCCTGGGTGAACAGTCGTCGGTAGCCGTCGGCGTCAGGAGTCCGAGGAAGTCCTTTAGCTATCCGAGCCAGCACCCCTCCGACTTCGCTCGGCGTGTTCATGGCTCGGGCGAAGTCGGGGTTCAGATTGCGCCCGAAGAATGGATTCTCTCGACGTTGCCTTGCATCCTGCTCAGCCTGTTCCTGAGCTCGTCGGCGATCACGTCGTCGGGAGTTCCTTCGCTCTCTGAAGACGCGTTCTTCCGGGGTTTCTCCTACCTCCGAGACCTCGTCTCGCGAGACAGGTTGTTCTGGATTCTGCTCTCCGGCTGCGTGATGTCGTCGAATGTTCCTGCGCCGGTTCCTCCGTCGACGGGACTCTCGCTGAGGCGGTTCCTCCCCGGGTACAGTCGGCTCGTTGTCGGAGATGACGGGCGATTCCGCTCTTCCGATGAAGAGGACGTCAGGGTAGAACGGTACTGCCGTCGTAGTGATCTTCTTTCGGAGAGCCGGAGGTTGTGCTTCTCCGGTATTTTCGGAGTTTGTTGGGGAAGATTCCTTTTCCGGCGGATCCGCGATACGGTGCAGAATTCCTTCTTCGTCCACTACGAATGAGATTGTTCCGAAGCAGAACACAGATCCGGGGCGCAGGGTGATCTTGCTGTAGAAGGAGATGGCCATTGAGCTATCTTGGATTGTCGACACACCCCCTACCTGGCGCGCCAGCTGTCGGTGTTTTGGGTCCGACCGCACACCCGGGGTTGCCCCTCAAGGTGTTTTAGGAGTAGGAAGGTGTCAACAACTGTAGCAAAATGGTTCGTGCCGATCGCACGAGGGACGGTGGACAAGATTTACAGGTTCGGGCCGCTTAGTGACGCGTAACACCCTACGTCCTGATGAGTATGCTTGGTGGATATGGTTACAAGAGAGCTCTCTGGATCGAGAATACAGAGAGTTGATGTGGGTGGCTAAAGAATGGTTCGATCGTTCTGAAGGGGTGCCCCCTAGGCCTTATATACTCGACCGTGGGGCAGTACACATGGATAAGATAACAACAAGTGGCTAAAAGATAGTGAACCTCTTGAGATTATCCTTTACGTAACCCTCGCCGACTTATCCTCACGTGGCTTCGTTGCATGGAGGCTCCAGCGCGGGAAAGTCGGATCTCCGTTGCGGCCACTCGCTCGACGTTATGGGCCGTCCGGGTTTGCACCAATCCGGCCTCACGTCGCTCTGCTTTGCTGGTTGTTTCCCCCCAGGCCCACGAAAGAATAACCTTACGATTTATTGGGCCCTCGGGCCTTTCGTGAGGTCCTTTACTCTTTCAGTGGACCCGGGGGATATCTATCCCCCACAGCTAGCGAATGTAGGTGGCTTATGACTCATGAACTCCCTATGCTTATCACGGGGTGGAACTGGTGGTGGTGGAGGAGGCAGTGGTACTTGTTGCTGTTGCTGCTGCTGCTGCTGTTGTTGCATTTGCTGTTGCAGTTGCTATTGTTGCGCCCTCCTTTCCTGACGTATCTCCTCTCGCTCCTGGCGCAACTCCTGTCGTATCTCTTCTCTTTCTTGACGCATCTCCTGGCGTTCTTGCTGCATCTGTGCACGCATATCTGCCATGGTGTCCGCCATTTGCTACATCATCCTCATCTGAGCAGCAACCAGTGGGTCAACTCCACCTGGTGGAGGATTAGGAGGATTCATCTCTGCAGGCTGTGGCTGGGGTTGTCTGTATATCCACCGAGTGTGTCGATTAGGAGGCAAATCAATTCCACCACCCCGCCTGGTATTGACCATCTGAGTTAGATACATATGGTAAGAGAATAGTAGACAAGGCAGTTATTTACAAATTATTTTACTTTGGGGGGATTTATTAGCTAAGCAGATTAATATTTTACCTACCATAGCTAATTCCATATCTTATGTTGGTACATGCTAAGATGTCCATCTAAAATAGTGCAATCAATCAAAGAAGCAAATCAGGCATTTAGCATCAGCACAACCAACCAATCATCATTTTTTTAAATAGAGAAAATAGTTTTAAATTTAGGTTCCCTATCTCTCAAAAAGATCATAGTGGTAGGATTACAAGGTGTGAAATCCATCTTGTCTTAGAGTAGAAAAGATAAGATTGATCAGAGTAGAGTAGCAAAAGGTAAGATAAGATCAAGATGAGATGAGTATAGAATGAGTCAGAGTAAGGTAAGTAGGAAAGGTTTGTCCATTTCTATCTAGGTTTCGTCCTACAGTCAACATTTCCTCTGATACCACTTCTGTCACACCCGGTTTTAAGGAACAAAGCCAGGTGCATCTCATACATGCGCCAAGAAGACAACATATATAATAACAGAGTGTATAGAGATAAATGTCACAAAACATCAGAGTATTTATTACATAGCGGAAGACTTATTACAAAATAAATAAATATAAAACAAACTAAGGATCATCGGCGCCAATGTCAACTGAGAAACGCCACCTAGATCAGATCATACTCCTCGCCTTGTGGCTCCTCTTGAACCACCTGTTCTTCTCCTATGGGGGGTGTGAGACAGCAAGGGTGAGCTCACACATGATCATAGCTCAACAAGTTGTGGGGAACCAGTGGGCATAAACTCACAAAGATGTGAGTTCATGTGATGTGTAAGGCTAATCAATGACAGGGGTTAAAACTGAGCATTGCTTTTAAGTAGTTGGTCAAAATTTTATTAGCAGTTACTAAGTGTAAGTAAGTACCAAACCTTAAATAAAGTAATAGAACAAATTAATAATAAACCCATGCGATGCATATGACAAAATTGAATTTAAGTTCCATAATTTAAACATTAGAGAGTCCTGAGCTGCTCATGACCGTGAGCTCGGCTAGTATACCAGTTTTACACTCTGCAGAGGTTGTACCCTTTACCCACAAGTCATGTTACCCATCTGCCAAGGGGTCGCGACTCCCATACAACTCTACCTAGGAAGCGCGGCAGGGCAACACTACGAGGCCTTTACAAAGTTCCACTAGCTTCCGAAAACCCGCTACAGTTTATGGGAAGAGCACTTGCAAGAATCCCCCGTCTGACCGCCATCGCAGCAAAATCAACCCGAGAACCTCGTTGCATGCAACTCCCCTACTGCCCTTGCCCCTTTCGGGTAAGGTAGTCTTCCACTAGCTTTCCTAATTAGTCAGCCAAGGGCGTCCCATTAAACCCTTATGGTGGCACGTGTTACTCAAGTTAAGCTCTATGTTCCAATTAACATTAATGAACTTGACATGAACATAAATTGAATAACAAGAATAATTGGAACATAGATATAATAAATGATTATCCCAAAACCATGTAAAGCAATAGCAAACTACCCAAGTGATTTAGGGGTAAACAAGGTAATGAGATAAACAATCTAGGGTCTAGATGACCTATTGGGTCCCATCAAAATTAACCTATGCATGGATAAATGATATTAGAGAACATTATTGGGTAAAAAGTGGTCAAGGGCACAACTTGCCTTCAATGAGCTCCTGCTCAGCTACTTCAACCTGCTGCTCACCAGGATCCTCGGTCACGTGTTCTTCTACTCGCCACAATACAAGCAAGCACAGTATATAGAGAAAATTAACATCACACCAAACATGTGAATAAAATACACAGTAATAATCTACACATTAAAATAAAATCCTAGGAACATGAATCATAATATTTCGAGTTATAGATTTTAAGTTATGAATTTCCAAAGGTTTTATGTGTTTGAAATGGAATTAAATAAGGAATAAATTTTCTTACTGTTTTCACGACAAAACAGTGACTCTAAGTGATAGAGGATTAAATTACAAAAATTTAGAAAGTGGAATTGCTCAATTTGGACTGAGATGAATTTTCTATCAATTTTATAAGTTCTAGCAATTCTTTTTCTCATAAAAATCATTATCAGATTTTATTTATCCATTTATTATGAACTCTGGTCTGGGCCTCAATTACTATGAAGCGCAGGGGGCTCGGGGATAAAATTGCTAAGACACAGGAAATAGTGGAGAGGGACGCGGGTTCTAATCTGTAATAACATAAGGGTTCATGTGAAAAAGGTCTCGGTTAAAGAGGTATGGGCAAATCCGAGCCATTCGATCACCGCTACCCGACCCAGATTAGATCGGCCACCATATGAAGCGGTACACGCTGACCACCACTGGATCCAAGATCTATGGTTCAGCCTCGCCCACGTGCAACTTGCACTTGAGCCGCTGGATCGGATTACGACGATCACGATTTCCAAAACCCGAATCGGTACGCAGAGCAAATTGGATCGTTGATCCCGCGATCAACGGCACAGAACGCCCCGCATTCTCTCTTCGTTTCCCCCCTGGTGAACAGGCACGGTGGAGCACTCCGCCCGCGGTGGCGCCATCTCCGGCGAGTGCCACCAACAGCCCGAATGCCCAAATCCGATGCCCAGGACTACGATACACACGATAGAGGCGGACGCGAGTACAGGGAGGGAGTCCATACCGCAAATTGTCGTCGGGAGCCTTCTAGCCGTGGGGATAGGCAGAGGTGCGACGGCGCGATGACGACGGCGAGTAATTGCTCTGGCGCAGCGATGCCTAGCGCGAAATTGGTGGTCGCCGAGGTTTTCAGGTGCCCCGCCGCAGCCTTGGAACGCCCCGCGGGTGCCCGAGCGACGCTACCTACGAGTCGGACGGCGGCGGTCCGAAATTCTCTCTCCCTTTCTGCGAACACGATACTGGTGGTGGCGGCGGCGCGTTTCTGGGTAGGGATGAGGTAGGAGGACCCTCAGGGCGCCCAGAGGGGTCTTATCTCTAGGTCGAGGCGGACTTCAACCAATTCTCGGAGTTACCGGATTGCGCGCGGAGCTCGGCGAGTTCGTTATTGATGCGAGGAAAGCGGGGAAGATCTACAGAGCCGCGCACGCTTAGGCTGCGGTGTGGGGCCACCTCGCCAGCGGGCGAGAAACCAGGCAAGCGCGCGGAACAGAGGAATAGAGGGTGCGGTCGAGTCTACCGGCGGCTTCACGCGCGTGGTGTAGCAGAAGGTTGTCCATTAGGTGCGCACACTACGGAGGGGACGAGTCTGACCCCGGGGTCCCACCTGCCATCGAGTATAGAGCGCCCAGGTGTATACTGCACGCAGTTGGGCCGAGTGGGCGGGTGGCGCGCGTGATTCAGTCGGTTGACCGAGCCCATGTCTAGTTTTCCTCTTTTTCCTTTTTATATTTCCTTTTTTCTTTTTTTTCCTTTGAATCTCAAGTTTGAATCCACATTTGTGGCGAATTTGTAACCAAATTTTTGATTGTATGATCTGAGTAAATTTATTCTTTTATAAATTTATTTTGGTATTGTATAGTATTTTTTCTCTTTCCTTCTCAATTTTCAAGGTTTGTTTTTCAAATTAGGGTTCAAATTCTATGATCCCATTTATATATTGGTATTAGCACTTTTATTTTTATTATTTTTAGATGCACAATCACATAAACTCCAGCATGATGCACAATTTATTTAGGTGTCTCTTGTTAATGATTTATTTGTGTAAGTATTGTGTTCATATGAAATGATAGATAGAAATGTCACACTCATGCATACAAAAGGGATATAATTTTCTCCTTTTCGATTCTCTTACAAAGTGGGTGTTACACTTCATGCATAAGTATGCTGGATGAAGTATTGCTTTGAAGGCATTAAGCGTCCCTCGACCAATGATTGCATTGTATGGGTACTCCATATCAACAATGTCAAAGACAACTTGCTTAGTTCTTGTGTTGTGAATGTAACCGAAGGTGACTGACATTGTTATTTTGCCAAGTGCCACAATCTGTCTTCCTCCGAAGCCACAAAGAGGGTATGTTGCATCATGAATCTTGTCTTCTGGTTCTTGCATTTGTCTGAAAGCCTTTGCAAAGATGATGTCCGTTGCACTGCCTGTGTCAACCAGAACATTGTGGACCAGAAATTCCTTGATGACACAAGATATAACCATGGCATTATTATGAGGATAATCTTTAAGCTGAAGATCCTCCTGGGAGAAGGTGATTGGGATGTGAGACCACTTGAATCTGATGAAGGGTCCTTGTACCCCAACATGCTGCACTCTTCTCTGTGCTTCCTTCTTCTGCTTCTTGTTAGCTGGCTCTGAGCTTGAATCGCCTGTGATTGGGTGCACCAGCTTCGTAACTGAAGGTGCAACAGCTTGGTTGTTGTACGAAGCCATTGTCACAACAGTGGAAGTGAGTTCACCGGAGGTGGGCGCCAATGTTGGTCACTTGTTCTCAAAAGCTATGAATCAAGAACAAGGCAACACAAATGTTAATGGTTAAAGACCTTCGTCCTTTGTAACATTATCTCCTTTAGGATATAATGAACTCCGGACGAAGGTCATGAAGGACATACCTTCGTCATTTCAATATGTAAGAATATAAACAGGGATATATAAAACATAGAAAGGACATGAATAATTATATTAAATCTTTAGATTATTCATATTGTCATTATATAATCATAAACAAACATTAATGATAGTAAATTACATTTGTATCTTCGGCTTGACAGAAGGTAAAAGTTCGAGAGCGACGTGCGAGTGATTACAAGTCAGCGTGAACAGTACGGGGGTACTGTTCATCTATTTATAGGCACGGGACACAGCCTGGACAAAATTACATTCATGTCCTTGATAACATAACCATGACACAAACTATTAGGGGCTATGCGGTCTTTTCCTCTTTAGGTTGGTGCCATCCTTTGTCTCAAGCATGTCGTTATACCGAAGCTCTTTCAATTGTAGCTTCGGCATACATCTTCATGTCATGCCTGCTTGCACGTCATCTTGCCGAAGGTGTTTTTGCTTAGAGGACCTTCGGCGGAGAAGAAGGCCCCCAACAGGTACATTCTAGAAGTACCCC
Organism: Zea luxurians; assembly: GCA_029449295.1. Taxonomy (NCBI): domain Eukaryota; kingdom Viridiplantae; phylum Streptophyta; class Magnoliopsida; order Poales; family Poaceae; genus Zea; species Zea luxurians. The sequence goes on along the minus strand of JAOPSE010000005.1, from coordinate 43,954,456 downwards.
CAAATATACTACATCTGATGATGAGGGTAGTTCTAGTGATAATGAAGATGATTTAGTTTCTCTCTTTGCCAACCTTACCATGGACCAAAAGAAAAAATAGAATGAATTGATAGAAACCATTAACGAGAAGGATGATCTCTTAGAATGCCAAGAGGACTTGCTCGTTAAGGAAAATAAAAAATTTGTTAAGTTGAAGAATGCTTATGCTCTAGAAGTAGAAAAATGTGAAAATTTAACTAAGGAGCTTAGCATTTGCAATGAATCAATTTCATGTCTTAGATATGAGAATGCTAGTCTAAATGCTAAGATTGATGAATTGAATGTTTGTAAACCTTCTTCATATTCTATTAAGCATGTTAGTATTTGCACTAGATGTAGAGATGTTAATGTTGAAGCTATTGATGATCACCTTGCCATGATTAAACAACAAAATAATCACATAGCTGAATTAACTGCTAAAATTACCGAGCATGAGCTAGAAAATGAAAAATTTAAATTTGCTAGAAGCATGCTCTATAATGGGAGACACCCTAGCATTAAGGATGGCATTGGTTTCCAACAAGGGAGCCAAAGCAATGTCAAGCTTAATGCCCCTAAGAAATTGTCTAATTTTGTTAAGGGTAAGGCTCCCATGGTTCAGGATAGAGAGGGCTATATTTTATATCCTGCAAACTATCCTGAGCGTAAGATTATGAAAATTCATGCTAGATAACCTTACAATATTTCTCATCATGCTTTTATGTATAGAAATGAGGCTTCTAGCTCTAGGCATTCCACTCATATCAATATGCCTAAAAAGACATATTCTTAGGCTGATTTGGTGACCTAGGATCACGGGAGGATCAAAGGGGATTGAGGGGGAAATTAGTTTATTTCCCCCTCAATCCCCTTCAATCCCTCCATTATCCCCTTGTCACCAAATCAACCCTAATGCATCAAATAAGTATAACATTTCATTTAAAAAGAAAAGGAAAGCAGCCTGAAACCCCATCCCCCTCGGCCTTTCGGTCCAAGTCGGCCCAACTAACCCTCCCCCCCACGCGCCCGCGCCCGCTGGCAGGCGAGCCCCACCTGTCGGCGCCGTGACCCGCCCGCTCACCCCCCTCTCTTCCTTTGCCCGGTGGGACCGATCAGTCGGCGCTAACTCCCTTCGCACGCGCGTTCCCTTCTCTCACTGTCCCGCGGACCCCGCTCGTCAGCCTGTCCGCCCGTTGGGCCGTTCGCTCTCGCTGGCACATGGGCCCTGCCCATCAGACCCGTCCTCCTCCTTCGCAACCACTGTGCCCATGGCGTACGCCCCGCCCGCCAGACCCGCGCCCACAGCTGCATGCCCCGCCCACATCACCCGAGCACTAGGTAAAGCCCCTGAGAGCACCTAGGGGGGTGAATAGGTGATCCTGTAAAATTCAACACTAAATAATCCAACCTTGGTTATGAAAATGTTAGTTAGATCAAAACCAAGGAGCTATAGTGAGAACTCTTCACTTGATTGTTCCTTTAGAATGAGTATTAAACTTAGGAACAATAGCACAAGTGATTATGTGAGAACTCAAGAAGAGAAACCAATCACAATAAAAGATGGCACAAGAGATATGGTGATTTTATCCCATGGTTCGACCAATGCCTACTCCACGTTGTGGTGACCTCCTTTGGTCAAGGATTGCACTCAATCCCTCTCAAGTGATCCAACGATCAAACTTGAGTACCACGGTTTTCTTCCTTAGCAGTCTTTTCCCGTTTGCGAGGAATCTCCACAAGTTGGAGCCTCTCGCCCTTACAATGTTTGATCACAAGAAAGGCACAAGAGTAAGGGAGGAAAAGCAACACACACAAGACTCAAATTGCAGCAAACACACGCACACAAGCCAATACATGAGCACAAAACACGGCGCAGGGAGTTTACAACTCAAACGGTGCTCAAATCTCTAACATGATGATCCGAGTGCGTGGTGGTGAAATCTAGATGTCTTAGAATGTTTAGTGAATGTTTGGTGTACTACTCCATGTGTATGGGAGTCCCTTTTATAGCCCCAAGGCAGCTCGGAGTCGTTGGAAATCCAGTTGGAAGGCAATTCTTGCCTTCTGTCGGGTGGCGCACCGGACAGTCTGGTGCACCACTAGACATGAATAGTAGATGTCTGGTGCCCGATCTCCTTTCTTATCGGGTGCACCCGATCGTTGGACCTTCGGTCTCGTTGGCGCACTGGTCATTGTCCGGCGCACACCAGACAGTCCGGTGTGACTAGCTGACCGTTGGTACGGGCCACGCATTACCCGCTGATTGCGCTGCTGACCATTGGCGTGGGTACCTTTGACTCACCGGACAGTCCAGTGCACGCCGGACAATCCAGTGAATTTTAGCCACAGCACCACTGTCTTTTTCCCGAGAGCGACGAGTTCGTCGCCGGGCCAGCCTGGGCACCGGACACTGTCCAGTGCACACCAGACAGTCCGGTGCACCATAGGCTGGTGCTGGTTTGGCTAAACTCAGCCAAATCTTCACCACTTTCTTTTTGATGTTTTTCCTAGCACTTAGGTAAATATGTTAGTATCAAAAACAATTCACTAAGGCTAGAAACAAACCTTGATTCTTGCTTTGCATCTTGTTTAGCACATTTGAATCAAAGTAATTTGTGTTAGGCATCTAATCACCAAAACATTTATAGAATTGGCCCAAGGGCACATTTCCCTTTCAATCTCCTCCTTTTTGGTGATTTATGCCAACACATTAAAAAGCAACTAAAGATGCAACATCATTCTCAAAAATGTAAATTGAAGACCAAATTTTCTCGTTTGGGATTTGGCATATTTGGATCACTTTTGCCACCACTTGGTTTATTTTCGCAAAACAAATTCTTTTTCCTATTTCTAAGTCAAACACACTTGTTTGGGCAAATAGAGAGACATTTCAAGAATAAATTTGAGCAAGTGCCAAAAATTCTCCCTTTTTCCCATAGTCAAAATTCTCCCCCCATAAGAGACCAAGTTTTGTAGTGAGAGGATTTTGGACGAAATGCAAATTTTAACTCTACAATTTTTGAAATTCACAAGTGGTTGGCTGATCCATTTGCTTTGGTCTTAATTTCTCTCCCTTTGGCATTAAGCACCAAAACGGGATAACTTTTGGCCCTTTTAACCCCATTGCCTTACCAAAATGTCAAATAAGAGCAAAAAGGCAACAAGAGTACAACAAAGAACTTAGGACAAAATACATTTACCGGAATGCAGTGGAAGCTCTTTCTTTGTCCTAGTTCATTTTTCCCTTTCAATGTTCCTTTGAGACTACTTCAAGTGCACTCAAACAAACAAGTTAGTCTCAAAGGAGTCAAGTTGTAGCACATCTCCCCTAAACATGTGCATCATTTGCATAGGGACTTGTGAGGTCCGGGGATGACTTATACAACTTGAGCACCACATATAAGCAATTAAAGTCAATAAAGCTTAATGTAACATGATCAAAGGCATAGAACACATGTATGCTATAGATCAATCCAAGTTACGTGAATCTAAGACATTTAGCTCACTACACAACCTGCAAAACCTTTTCTCATCTAAAGGCTTGGTGAAGATATCGGCTAGCTGGTTCTCGGTGCTAATATGATTTATATCGATATCTCTCCTTTGCTAGTGGTCTCTCAGGAAGTGATGTCGGATGTCTATGTGCTTAGTGCAGCTGTGTTCAACAGGATTATCCGCCAAGCGGATTGCACTCTCATTGTCACATAGGAGCGGGACTTTGCTCAGATTGTATCCAAAGTCCCGGAGGGTTTGCATCATCTAGAGTAGTTGTGCGCAACACTGTCCTGCGGTAACATACTTAGCCTCAGTGGTGGATAGGGCAACGGAAGGTTGTTTCTTTAAGCTCCAAGACACTAGGGACCTTCCTAGAAACTGGCACGTCTCTGATGTGCTCTTTCTATCAACCTTACACCCGATATTGTAGGAATCTAAGTATCCGATTAAGTCAAAGGTAGACCCCTTTGGATACCTGATCCCGAAGCAAGGCGTAGAGACTAAATATCTAAGAATTCGCTTAACGGCCACAAGGTGACATTCCTTGGGGTCAGATTGAAATCTAGCACACATGCATACACTTAGCATAATATTCGGTCTACTAGCACAAAGATAAAGTAATGAACCTATCATTGACCGATATACCTTTTGATCAATGGACTTACCTTCTTTGTTGAGGTCTAGATGTCTGTCAGTTCCCATTGGTGTCTTTGCGGGCTTTGCATCTTTCATCCCAAACCTCTTGAGAAGATCTTGAGTGTACTTCATCTGGGAGATGAAGGTGCCTTCCTTGAGTTGCTTCACTTGAAATCCAAGGAAGTAGTTCAACTCGCCCATCATCGACATCTCAAATTTCTGCATCATCACCTTGCTAAACTCCTCACAAGACTTTTGATTAGTAGAACCAAATATAATGTCATCAACATATATTTGGCATACAAAGAGATCACCATTACAAGTCTTTGTGAATATAGTAGGATTAGCTTTCCCAACCTTGAAAGCATTAATAATAAAAAAATCTCTAAGGCATTCATACCATGCTCTTAGGGCTTGCTTAAGTCCATAGAGCGCCTTGGAGAGCTTGTAGACGTGGTTGGGATACCTATCGTCCTCAAAGCCAGGGGTTTTTCCACATATACCTCCTCCTTGATTGGTCCATTTAGGAAAGCGCTCTTTACGTCCATTTGGAACAACTTAAATGAATGGTGAGCAGCATAGGCCAATAAAATCCGAATTGATTCTAACCTTGCTACAGGAGCAAAAGTCTCCTCAAAATCCAAACCTGCGACTTGAGCATAACCTTTTGCCATAAGTCGAGCTTTGTTCCTTGTCACCACTCCGTGTTCATCTTGCTTGTTGCGGAACACCCACTTGGTTCCCACAACATTTTGCTTTGGACGTGGCACTAGGCTCCAGACTTCATTTCTTTTGAAGTTGTTGAGCTCTTCCTACATGGCTAACACCCAGTCCGGATCCTGCAAGGCTTCTTCTACCCTGAATGGCTCAATAGAAGAAACAAACGAGTAATGCTCACAAAAATTAGCTAATCGTTAGCGAGTTGTTACTCCCTTACTGATGTCACCCAAGATCTGATCCACTGGGTGATTTCTTTGGATCATCGCTCGGACTTGAGTTGGAGGGGCCCGTGATGCTTCTTCCTCCTTATCTTGTTCTTCATGTGATCCCCCTTGATCCTGCCCTTCTTCTTGAGGTACCTGTTCATCATCTTGAGTTGGGGGATGCACCATCGTAGTGGAAGACAACTGATCTTGTTCTTGTAGTTCCTGTGGTCGCACATCACCTATCGCCATTGTTCTTATTGCGGCCGTTGGAACTTCATCTTCGTCTACATTGTCAAGATCAACTTTCTCTCTTGGAGAGCCATTAGTCTCATCAAATGCAACGTCGCTAGAGACTTCAACTAATCCTGATGATTTGTTGAAGACCCTATACTCCTTTGTATTTGAGTCATATCCTAGTAAAAACCCTTCTACAGCCTTGGGAGCAAATTTCGAATGTATACATTTCTTCACCAGAATGTAGCATTTGCTCCCAAATACACGGAAATAAGAAACATTGGGTTTGTTACCAATTAAGAGTTCATAGGATGTCTTCTTGAGATGGCGGTGCAGATAGAGCCGGTTTATGGCATGGCAGGTTCTATTCACAGCTTCCAACCAAAACCGCTCAGGCGTCTTGTACTCTCCAAGCATCGTTCTCGCCATATCGATTAGCGTCCTGTTCTTCCTCTCTACCACACCATTTTGCTGTGGTGTGTAGGGAGCGCAGAACTCATGCTTGATGCCTTCCTCCTCAAGAAATTCTTCAACTTATAGATTCTTGAACTCAGACCCATTATCGCTTCTTATCTTCTTCACCTTTAGCTCAAATTCATTTTGAGCTCTCCTTAAGAAGCGCTTTAGGGTTCCTTGGGTTTCAGATTTATCCCGCAAAAAGAATACCTGTAACACCATGAATTTGGGGGTATAAAATTTTTTTCTAAATATTAACCGAATTCAGGTGTTACTCTTCTCTCTATCTCTAGTTTCTCTATCTTTTTCTTTTGGGTTACACTTAGCTTACTTAGTGGGGGATTATTTATGTTATTTTGTCCAAAACATACGAGTCATGAAATATTGCATCATGTTGAGCTCCAAATATTCTTTGAATTGTTGCACATGTTTGGTTTGGTTTGAATTTGAAACTTGATTTGAATTTGAATTAAAAATCCTAGAGAAAATAAATTGAAAAGCAATTAGAAATTCCCTGGAAAATAGAAAATTGAATTCAGCCCAGTCGGCCCAGCAGGCCTAGCCTCGCGCGCGCGCCCTCGGTGCCAGATAGGTGGGCCCCGCCTGTCGGCACCAGCCCTCGCGTCCCTTCTCTCTCTCTCTCTCTCGCTGCTCTGTGGGGTCGGCCTGTCGGTGCCGATTCTCTCGCACTCGCGCTCGTTCTCTCCCGCTGCCCGGTGGACCCTTTTCGTCAGTGTTGACCGTCCGTTCGCGGATTTCCCCTCACTGCCCCATGGACCCCACCCGTTAGCCCCTTCCACGTCCCTAACCTCTCACCCACGTTCCCTGCCGTGGACGCGCCCACGACCGCGCGCTCTCCGGCCACGTTCTCACGCTCGCGCCCCTTTAGAAGCCCGCACACCGCTCGCCCATCTCCCCTCGTTCATTTGTGCCTCCAGCTAAGCTCTCTCGCCCCCTCTTTCGCTCTACGCACGTAATCAGGTAGCGCCGCCGCAGCTCACCGAAGCCTGCCGGCCGTTCTGTGCCCGTCGTCGAGTCTGCGCCATGTCCATTGCCTCGGTAAGTCCCACCTCCCCGTCAGCTATTTGAGACACCCCTCAGTTCACCCCCAGCACCCCTGGTCCGTCCGGTCCATGCTTAGCTTCTTCCCCGCGCAGGTTGGAGTTCACCGCCGCCGTGGTTCTTCGACGTCCGGCCAACCAGAGTCTCCCCGAGCCACGCTAAGCCACCCCGAGTCCTGTCCCGAGGTGAGATGTCCGTCCCCACACTCAATTTCTCCTGATTTCCCCTGGTATTGGCCAATTTGACTTCGCCGGTGTTGGCCGTGCTAGTTCACCGCGCCCGCGCAGTGGCCGATTGTTTTAGCCCGACTCCATCCCTTTGTGTTAGCCCATAGCGTTCCCCTTACCCGGCTGTAGCTAGCCTAGGCCTTAGCATGCTTGAAACCTTCCCTCCTCGGCATGAATTCCTCGCTGGAATTGTCCGACCCGCCCGGAGCCCCTTCCCTCCGTCGCTCTTCCTTCTCTGGTCTCGTTCTTGCAGCCGGTAGTCGGCCAGTGTGTTCGCCAGGCCCTCTGGACCCGTTCTAGCCCTCCTCGGTGACCCTAGCCCGCCTGGTGATCGTGTCTGCCTCGTCTCCGGCAACCTCGCCGCCGTGAAGGAGACAACACCGGCCACCAAATAGTTAAGCCCCGTGCGCCCCATTGTGACCATCCATCCCTGATCCAACGGCTCAGATCCACGGATAGCGATTCACGCCCGCACGCTCTGTCTCTGGGTCCCACGAGTCAACGCCTGCGCCCCCTGGCGTTGGGCCCAACCGGTTAGCCGCCTCCCCCTCTGGTCGCTGACACCCGTCCCCACCTGTCAGTCGTGTCCGCGCGCGCGTCCACGGGATCTAATCCTGTCCGTTGATCTGCGATCCAATGGTTGAGATCGTCCGATACCCCTTCGCGTGTATTTTTGCTTAAGAGACCCTCAGGTTTTAGAAAATCAACCCGCCGTCCTAAGTTTTGGCGCGCAGGCCCCTGGTTTCTTTTATATAGACCCCAGTGCTATTAAATAATTACAGAATTAGACCTCATTTCATATTTTAAACTTCAAAACTTGTTTATTTCACATCTTTTTCATATGAACTCCAAATTTAGTGGTCCAAATTGCAAAATGTTCATAAGATTATTCTTTGTCCAAATAAATTATGTTCATCTATAGTTTGTACACTTTAATTTTATACCTAGAATATAGGATTAATGTATATGTTGATTTATTCCTTTAATAAAATAAATAAAAAAGGAAAACCCTAGGGGTAAATGGATGTTTAATCTTGTGTAAGATAAGAATTAATCTCTGGCTTAACTTTTAGGTCTCAATAAAATGAATATTATTAGATTATGTAATCATGGAAAACACTTAAAGAGTAATCAACCCCTAAATAAGATTAGTTCTTTTATAATTTGATCTCCTTTTTCTTTAATTAATATAATACCTTTTGAGATGTATTTCAATGTTTGTACATGTTTGGTGTGCTGTTCATTTGTACTTTCCAAATGTATTGAATGTATGATCGCTTTATTTAGACAACGAGCAGCCCATGGTTCCTGAGTGTGTTGCCGAAGATCTCCCTGAGCAACAACCTGGTGAAGGCAAGTGTCCTCAGACCTATCATGTCCTATTTTACTTTATAATTCACTGTCCCACATTACATTATTGACACTTAAGGATTGACTAGTCTGTATTTACCTTATCCTTGTTTACCTTTTTGGGTTAATCATGGTTAGCTTATGCTATTGCTTTACTTTAATCAATGAACATGATGTGAATACTTATGATACGATGATGTTATCCCGATGATGATCTTGTGATACTTTAGGGGACTCAGGCTGTTTCCTGAGTACCTATTTAGGGAGTGACAACCCGGGAAAATAGTGCAACCATGAGGGTGGAATGGGATGCCCTTAGCTGATTAATTAGAGGAACCAGCGGAGTAGTTGGCTTCGCCGTAGGGCCGTCAATGGGGTCCGGGCACAGTACTTGCTCTGCCGAGGCTGGTTGCAGAGGTTCTTGATTTGGTTTTGTTAGTCACCCTTCCTTTGGGGAGATGTACTATATTTATCAAACCAGATAAACCTAACGGGCGACTATGACCTCTAGGAAATCTTTGTAAAGGCTACATAGTGAGACCCTGCTAGGTCACCTTGGTAGTGATCAATGGGGAGGCTAGAACCCCGGGCAGAATGGGAATCACGACTTGTGGGTAAAGTGTGCGACCTCTGCAGAGTGTTAGAAACTGGTATATCAGCCGTGCTCATAGTTATGAGCGGCCTTGGGATCCTCTTTGATTAGAAGAACTTTGGTTACTTTATGATGATGGTTAGTAATGATGGTTATAATTTTGATCTCTGGTATCTCCTCTTGGAGGGAGTACTTCTGGGTGATAACTGGGTTTATTACTAAAATTTGGCTCTACTTATAGTAATAAAACATGACCAACTAAAAGCAACCGCTTAACCTTAACTCCACATACAGCTAGTCCACTTTAGCCAAACGGGACATTTGCTGAGCACGTTGATGTGTACTCACCCTTGCTTTACAAACCACCCCACCCCAGGTTGTCCCCACTGTACTTAGTGCTCAGGAGGAGATGTTGGCAACATGGAGGACTTTGAAGAGTTTCAGGACTACGATGAGTTCTAGTTTACCTTAGTGGCAAACCCCTAGTCAGCTGCCTATGTAGGCTTATCTTCTACGTTTCGTTTTCCGCGCTTTGATATTAATGTTAAAGACAATGGTTATGTATTAGACTCTGTGGATGTCTTGGACATCTTGATGTAATTAAAGTACCTTTTGCCATTTACTTTGAGCAATGTGTGATGATGTCCAATTATGTAATTGCTGTGTACATGAGTTTCTGATCCTGACATGTACATGGTTCGCATTCGGTTTGCCTTCCAAAACCGGGTGTGACAATACCTAAGTGAAGCGGGAAAAATCATCAACTATAACAAGACCATACTTACTTCCCTCGATGCTGAGATAGGCAACGGGTCTAAAGAGATCCATATGTAGAAGTTCCAGTGGTCTTGATGTTGTCATCACATTCTTGCTATGATGAGTGCTTCCCACCTGCTTTCCTGCCTGGCATGCTACACAAGGTCTGTCTTTCTCAAAACAGACATCGGTTAGTCCTAGCACATGTTCTCCTTTTAGAAGTTTATGAAGGTTCTTCATTCCAACATGTGCTAGACAGCAATGCCAAAGCCAGCCCATATTAGTCTTAGCAATTAAGCATGCATCTAGATCGACATTCTCTTTCAAAATATCAACTAAGTAGAGCTTGCCGTCTAATACACCCTTAAAAGCCAATGAACCATCACTCCTTCTAAAGACAGATACATCAATATTTGTAAACAAACAATTATAGCACATGTTACATAGTTGACTCACAGACAATAAATTATACCCGAGCGATTCAATTAAAAACACATTGGAGATTGAATGCTCGGATGTGATGGCTATCTTGCCTAAGCCTTTGACCTTGCCTTGATTCCCATCTCCAAAGATGATGGTGTCTTGGGAATCCTTGTTCTTGACGTAGGAGGTGAACATTTTCTTCTCCCCCGTCATGTGGTTTGTGCATCCGCTGTCGATAATCCAGCTTGAGCCCCCGGATGCATAAACCTGCAAGGTAATTAAGCTTGGGTTTAGGTACCCAACTCTTGTTGGGTCCTACAAGATTAGTTACAATAACTTTTGGAACCCAAATGCAAGTCTTGTCTCCCTTGCATTTAGATCCCATTTTCTAGCAACTACTTTGACATTTTTGCATGAAAGTACAAAAGAAGCATTATATGCATGATAAACAGTATTAGGACCGGTGCATGCTTTCCTAGGCACATGAGACACAACATGATTACACCTAGGCCTATTTCTACCATAAGCATATGTAGAGCTAGATGCAAACATAACATGAGGATGAAATGCAGCATCATGAGAAACAATATTATCATAACACCTATCATTATGAGCACGACTAGTAAATTTCTTATCATAAAGATAGGCATGGTTCTTTTGAGAACTACTAGCCATAGGAGCCTTCCCTTTCTCCTTGTTGAGACCGGAAGTCCTTTGGCTTGTTAAGTTCTTGGTTTCCTTTCGAAAACCAAGTCCATCCTTAATTGAGGGGTGTCTACCAACAGTGTAGGCATCCCTAGCAAATTTTAGTTTCTCATAACTTTCTTTGCAAGTCTCAAGTTGAGCATTAAGACTTGCAACATCATTGTTTAACTTAGCAATAGTAGAAACATGTTCATCAACATCAAAGTCTTTACATCTATTGCAAATAACAACATACTCTACACAAGAATTAGCTACATTAACTTTCTCTAGCTTAGCATTCATATCATCATTTAAATTCTTTAGGCTAGAGATAGATTCATGATAGGTAGAAAATTCAGAGGATAGTATTTCACTTTTCTTGACTTCTAGAGCAAAAGATTTTTGAACACTAATGAATTTATCATGTTCCTCATACATGATATCTTCTTGTTTTTCTAGCAATCTAACCTTTTCATTAAGAGCATCAATTAACTCATTTATTTTGTGACTACGCATTTTGTGACTCTAAGATGAGTAGTCCTCTCCATCGAAGTGTGGGGGTTTTCCAAGAGGAATAGAGAGTAAATGAGTATTTGAATTGTAAGGAATGCGAGGGTAATCAAAGGAGTAATTTTTATTAACTGTTTCTTTTTGGACGAGGAGTCATCCTCGTCATCCCTTGGTGAAGAAGAGGAGGCGTCACTGTCGTAGTAGATTATCTTCTTAATGCACCTTTTCTTCTTCCCGTCCCTCTTCTTGTGGCTCGAGCTTGAGTCAGTGGGCTTGTCATCTCTTGGCTCATTGAAGAGGGACTCCTTCTCCTTGTTGTTGATCATCATCCCCTTGCCCTTAGGATCCATCTCTTCGGGCGGTTAATCCCTTAGATGAAGAGTACGTCTCTGATACCAATTGAGAGCACCTAGAGGGGGGGTGAATAGGTGATCCTATAAAATTCAACACTAAATAATCCAACCTTGGTTATGAAAATGTTAGTTAGATCAAAACCAAGGAGCTATAGTGAGAACTCTTCACTTGATTGTTCCTTTAGAATGAGTATTAAACTTAGGAACAATAGCACAAGTGATTATGTGAGAACTCAAGAAGAGAAACCAATTCCAATAAAAGATGGCACAAGAGACACGGTGATTTTATCCCATGGTTCAGCCAATGCCTACTCCATGTTGTGGTGACCTCCTTTGGTCAAGGATTGCACTCAATCCCTCTCAAGTGATCCAACGATCAAACTTGAGTACCACAATTTTCTTCCTTAGTAGTCTTTTCTCGTTTGCGAGGAATCTCCACAAGTTGGAGCCTCTCGCCCTTACAATATTTGATCACAAGAAAGGCACAACAGTAAGGGAGGTAAAGCAACACACACAAGACTCAAATCGCAGCAAACACATGCACACAAGCCAAGACGTGAGCACAAAACACAGCGCAGAGAGTTTACAACTCAAACGGTGCTCAAATCTCTAACACGATGATCCGAGTGCGTGGTGGCGAAGTCTAGGTGTCTTAGAATGTTTAGTGAATGCTTGGTGTACTGCTCCATGCGCTTGGGGGTCCCTTTTATAGCCCCAAGGCAACTAGGAGTCGTTGGAGATCCAGTTGGAAGGCAATTCTTGCCTTCTGTCGGATGGCGCACCAGACAGTCCGGTGCACCATCGGACATGAACAGTAGCTGTCTGGTGCCCGATCTCCTTCCTTATCGGGCGCACCCGACCGTTGGACCTTCAGTCCCCTTGGCGCACTGGACACTATCTGGTGCACACCGGACAGTCTGATGTGACCAGCTGACCGTTGGCGCGGGCCACGCGTCGCCCGCTGATTGCGCTGCCGACCATTGGCGCGGGCACCTTTGACTCACCGGACAGTCCGGTGAATTTTAGCCGCAGCGCCACTGTATTTTTCTCGAGAGCGGCGAGTTTATCGCCGGGCCAGCCTAGGCATCGAACACTGTCCGGTGCACACCGGACAGTCCGGTGCACCACAGGCTGGTGCTGGTTTGGCTGAACTCAGCCAAATCTTCTCCACTTTATTTTTGATGTTTTTCCTAGCACTTAGGTACATATGTTAGTATCAAAAACAATTCACTAAGGCTAGAAACATACCTTGATTCTTGCTTTGCATCTTCTTTAGCACATTTGAATCAAAGTAATTTGTGTTGGGCATCTAATCACTAAAAAATTTATAGAATTGGCCCAAGGGCACATTTCCCTTTCAGCCCCGCACAGCCCCCTCAGCATGCCCCTGCCTCATTTTCGTGCTTCCCCCGCTCTCGCACTCACCCAGCCACAGAGCTGTTTCCCCCTCGCCGTTCCACCGTCGCCGCTGGACTTCTGCCAGCGCTTTGGCCATGATGAGTTCCGCCTAAGCTTGGCGCATCAGGAACCCGCTGTGGTTTCTCCTTTCCTCAACTCTACCACCCGGTCCACGATCAGCCTCTTCCCTGCGCAGGTCGGAGTTCGCCGCCGCCGCAATCCTTCGGCGTCTGGCCAACCGGAGCCGCCCCGTGCCACGCCAAGTCACCCCGAGCTCCGTCCCGAGGTGAGATGTCTGTTCCTACGCTTGATTTCTCCCAATTCCGCTCTATATTGGCCAATTTGGCTTCGCTAGTGTTTGGTCGCGCCCGCGTAGTGACTAGCTGATTTAGCTCGGTCCTGTGCCCCCACCTTGGTCTGTAGTACTCTCCTTACCCTGCCGTAGCTAGCCTAGGCCTTAGCGTGCCTTAGACCTCCTCTCCCTGGCCGGAATTCCTCGCCGAAGTTGCTCGACCCGCCTGGAGCACCTACCCTTCGTCGTTCTCCCATTTTCAGTCCTGTTCTTACGACCGGTAGTCTGCCAGTGAGTTCGCTAGACCCTCTTGACCCCTTCTAGCCCTCCCTGGCGACCCCAAACTCCCCGATAACCGCATCTGCCACGTCTCCGGCAACCTCGCAGCCACGAAAGAAGCAACGCCGGTCACCAAGCTGTAAGCCCCGCGTGCCTCATCGCAACCGTCTGTCCCTGATCCGACGGCTCAGATCCGCGAATAATGGTTCGCGCCCGCGTGCTCTGCCCCCATTCAGCGCCTGCGCCACCTGGCGTTGGGCCTGATTGGTCATCCCACCCTTCCCCCTCAGGTCGCTGACACCCCACCCCCTCTTGTCAGCCGCTCTCGCTCACCGATCTAATCCTGGCCGTCCATCTGCGATATGGCGGTTGGAAAAGCCTGATACCCCTTCAGTTTTCAATTTTGTAAAAAGAACCTCCAGTTTTCGAGTAATAGAACCCATGCGTCCCTGGGGTTTGCGCACAGGCCCCTGACTTCTATTAAGCAGACCCCTGGCCTTCTAGATAATCACAGAATTAGACATGGTTTTATATTTCAAACTTTAGAACTTGTTTATTTCATATCTTTTTCATATGAACTCCAAATTTAGTGGTTCAAATTGCAAAATGTTCATAGGAATATTCTCTGTTCAATTAAATTATGTTCATTCACAGTATGTGCACTATATTTTTGGTCTAAGCTATAGGTGAGTGTGTTAATTTATTTATTTAAGAAAATAAATAAAAAGGAAAACCCTAATGATACTTAGGTGTTTAATTTTGTGAGATTAATATTATGTCATGTATGAAGTTATCCATGTTTTAATTTTGTGTCCCACCAAAATTAGTAGAACCAAACTATGTAATCCATAACGTTTAGGAAATCACTAATCTTCAAGTGTACTAATCCCTAGCATTTAGGTTTACCTTTTGTGTTATAATGTCATGTCAAACTAGTGTATACCTGATTGCAAATGTTTGGTGTGATGTTCATTTGTCTCTTTCCAAATGTATTGAATGTATGATCGCTCAACGAGCGGCCCGTGGTTCCTGAGTGTGTTGCCGAAGATCTTCCTAAGCAACAACCTGCTGAAGGCAAGTGTCCTCTGACCTATTATATCCTACATACTTATAATTCATCATCCCGCATTACATTATTGAAACCTAAGGATTGACTAGTCTGTATTTACTTATCCTTGTTTACCTTTTGGGTTATCATGGTTAGGTTTATGCTATTGCTTTACTTTAATCAATGAACATGATGTAAATATTTATGATACAATGTGTTATCCCGATGATGATCTTGTGATACTTTTGGGGACTCGGGTTATTTCCTGAGAACCTCTCCGTAAGGACCTGTTTGGGGAGTGACAACCCGGGATAACAGTGCAACCATGAGGGTGGAATGGGACGCCGTTAGCTGATTAATTAGAGGAACCAGAGGAGTAGTTGGCTTCACCATAGGGCCATCAATGGGGTCTGGGCACAATACTTACTTTGCCGAGGCTGGTTGCAGAGGTTCTTGATTTGGTTTTGTTAGTCACCCTTCCTTTGGGGAGAGGTACTGTGTTTATCAAACTGGGGAACCTAACGGGCGGCTATGACCTCTGGGAAATCTTTGTAAAGGCTATGTAGTGATACCCTGCTAGGCCACCCAGGTAGTGGTTAATGAAGATTGGCTCTTTCTGGGCAGAATGGGAATCACGGCTTGTGGGTAAATTGTGCGACCTCTGCATAGTGTTAGAAACTGATATATCGGTCGTGCTCATAGTTAAGAGCGGCCTTGGGATCCTCTTTGATTAGAAAAACTTTGGTTACTTTTATGATAATGATTAATGATGATGGTATAATTATGATCTCTGGTATTTCTTCTTGGAGGGCGTACATTTGGGTAATAACTGGGTTATTGCTAAAACTTGGCTTCTACTAATAATAAATACCTGATGAACTAAAAGCAATTGCTTTGACCCTAACCCCACATAAAGCTAGTCCACTTTAGCCAAACGTGACATTTGCTGAGTATGTTGATGTGTACTCACCCTTGCTTTACAAACCACCTCACCCTAGGTTGTCCCCACTGTACTCAGTGCTCAGGAGGAGATGCTGGCAACATGGAGGACTTTGAGGAGTTTTAGGACTACGACGAGTTCTAGTTTTTCTTAGTGGCAAACTCCCAGTCAGCTGCCTGTGAAGGCCTTATCTACTATGTTACGTATTTCCGTACTTTGATGGTATAAATGTTAATAACTATGTTATAGACTCTGGGGATGTCTTGGACATCTTGATGTAATAAAGTACTTTTTCGCTATTTACTTTGAGCAATGTGTGATGATGTCCAATTATGTAATCACTATGTACATGAGTTTCTGATCCTGGCACATACATGGTTCACATTCGGTTTGCCTTCTAAAACCGGGTGTGACAGACACGTGGACTTCACCAACGGTCGGAAGGTCACACCGGACTGTCGGGTGTGCCACGAGGGTCGTGGCTACAGCGTTCGACTTTGCCAGAAAAGGAAGGAAATTGTGCACTATTCACTATCCGGTGGTGCATTAGACTGTCCGGTGCGCCCACGAACAGAAGGCAACTAAAGCCTTTCAAATAGAGTTCAAATGGCTCCTAGCTGCCTTGGGGCTATAAAAGGGACCCTAGGTGCACGGAGGACATCACCAAGCACCCCTTGAGCATCCTAAGATGTCGAGACTTCGCATTCACGCATCTAGTTCATTGTGATAGAGAATAGATCACTTCTTTGAGTTGTAACTCCGCTGTGCTGCTTTCATGTGCTCGTTCTTATCTTGTGTGCGTGTTGGTGCTGCAACTCTCGTTCTTGTGTGTTGTTATTCCCTCCTTACTCCTGTGCTCATTCGAGATCTTTTGTGTAAGGTGTGAGAGACTCCAAAGTGTAGAGATTACTCATAAAGGGATATTGTTGAGATAAAGAGAACCGTGGTATTCAAGTTGATCTTTGGATCACTTGAAAGGGGTTGAGTGCAACCCTCGTTCGTTGGGACGTCACAACGTGGAGTAGGCAAGTATTCTACTTGACCGAACTACGGGATAAAGATCGTTGTGTCAATTGTCTTTATTCTTGTGCGATTCTCTCTATCTCCATTCACTTCACTTGCATAATTGCTCTAAATTTAATACTCGTATTGTGGAAAGCAATTAAGTGAAAAAGTTTACTCCCCTTGTACTTGTCTCTTGAATTTAGACTTAGCTTTCACTAATCTAATATTAGTCCAAGTTTGAGCTGTTTTTTACATGATCATCTATTCACCTCTTCTAGGTGATCTCACTTTTACATTGTGTATTTGACCGCTTCACTACATGAACTCACAACCTTGTAGTCAGGTGTGAGCCGCACTTCCGTCGGTATGACAACCTTTTAGCTAGTCATATAACCAGAAAAGTGAGGACAGAGTAAATTAGTCTAAAAAGGGTATATCTCTTCTATTATTAAATTAGAGTAATTCGCTAGTTAAAGTAGGACGTACAACCGAGTTAGCTATAAAAAGGGACATATTTTCTTTTCAACTCATATTTTTCTGCCTATTGACTAAGATAAGGACATATTATCTATGATTTAATATCTAGTATGTGAGCTATACATTCACTTCAATTTTATTTTTTTTATGGAGTGTCCATCATATTGGCTTACCAATAGCTTCTCGTGTATCGCACAACCGTTGCACTATACCACCAAATATACCTAGGGTGACAACGAGCTCTAAATTTTACGCTATAAGATTTAAGATCGAATTAGATTAGGATCAGACTCTATTCATGTTTGAACTAACATTTATTTAGGATCCTAACATTTTATGAATAAATATTTTGATCATTATCCATTACCATCCCTAAATATATCACCAAATCAAATATAATGGGTGTACCATCGCAGCGCACAGAATATTGTGCCAGTAGAACTTTAAAAGCCTCATGGATCATGCATGCTCTATCTCCACATTTTACTCCTGCGAAAGCCTCTGATATTGAATCTGCCCTGGCATACATCTTTGAGGCTTCAGTGACTTGCAAGATAAGGTCCAGCATTTGGGCTGAACCTTAGGCCCATTAGTTTCTCACTCCCATAGCGTGGTTTAGCGCCGGCAAGGCCCACCATAACAGTGGCACTAACTAATAACCATCGACAGCCGAAAACGTGTTCCTTGCGCTGGGAAGAACGGCAAGAGAGCTTGAGAGAAGCTCAGGGAATCCGGTTGAGCTGAGCAGCAATGGAAAAGGAAGGGGAAAAAAGGAGGAGAAGAAAACCAGACAGAGACAACTTGAGCAGGTCAGGGAACCAGCCACCAGCTCTTGGAGCTGCCGAGAGACCACTCAACCGCAAGTCGAAAACCCAAAGGATAAGAATCCTAATCTGGCCCTTGAGAGACTGAAACAACACCATTAACCTAAGTATGTATACTCCTCCTACCTACCGCAGCCCCCACAACAACAACAACAACGTTGTGTTTTGTTGTAGACAGGCAGACCCGACCCTGGGCCACGCCGTTTCGAACGAATCTCGTACAGATCCAAGGAAGCTTAGATCCCATTCCAATCCATGCCAAACCTTGTTCGTCTCTGGCTCTCACAATTGCCATTCCACGGACCATTGCCTACGGCAGATGCAGTGTTCCACGGTGGTGCAGCCAAAGCACACCGTTTTGTTTTGTTTTTTTAGTGGCAACAGTACTTTTCTGATCCCTTGTAACCTAGCAGTAGTCAGTGTTCCTGACACCGCTGTCAATCAAGAAAGCAGCTTGCCAACCGTAATCAGCAGCGTCCATGGGGTTTGGGACCCACAAAGACAATGACGAATCTAGCCAAAAATATTATTCATGAGTTATTGAGCTCAACTTCTCTATATGATATAACTTTTTTTCTTTCAAATTTATCAGTGTATTATTAAAGAATTTATAAATTTTACACACAGAGACCAAAAGCCATCTGGTTTTTGACTGGAAATTGCTCCTGATCCAAGATCCTCAGTGCAAAACATACGCAAGCAGCAGGCTATTTGAGGTTGCTTCTGATCTTCCCGCGTCCTGTCCTGCTATCAGGAACTCGCAATGCACAAAGACTGCCTCTTTATTCATTCTCTACATCACCATATCACAAATCCCAACGGCCAGCTGCCAAATTCCCAATAACAGATACACGGTGGTGGTCGGAGAAGAGAAGGAGAACTGGGGCTGGATCTTTTACTTTTTACTAATAAACATATGACATTGGGAAGATGGCTACTTGCGCACGTTGGAGGAGACGTTGGGGGCGTGCGGGGAGCCCTCGAAGAGCTGCTTCCGGAGCACGTCGTGGAGGCCGTCGAAGAGCCTCTTCTTGACGGAGTCCATGGCCCACTCGAGGCGGTTGAGCAGCTCGGTGGAGTTCTTGTTGTACATGAAGAGGCCGTTGTACAGGTCGAAGCTGTCGCTGCAGGTGTTGTCCACGAGGCGGATCAGCGTCTCGTACCCCCTGGTGTCGACGGGCGTGGAGCGCAGCTCCAGCGTGGCCAGCATCCGCCCGACGGTGTGCGTCAGGAACTGGGTCTCGGCGGCGTGCGCGTCGTGCTCGGCGCAGGGCATCTCCACCATCCGGCACCCCTCGCGCTCGAAGGCGCCGAGGAACGCGTCGGCGCGGGCGCGGCGCGCGGGGCAGTCCCCGACGCGCACCCGCTCGAACACCAGCGGCAGGCCGTCCCACCCGTCGCGCGCCGACTCCGGCCCGAACATGGGGTGCGTGCAGATCACGTCGAAGCCGGGCGGCAGCGAGCTCAGGAGCAGGTTCCTGGGGAACTCCTTCACGGAGAGCACGTCCGCGAAGAGGGTGCTGCGGCGGAGCCGGTGCAGGGGCAGCGATCGCAGCACGGCCTCCGCGGACAGGATGGAGGTGGCGAGCAGCACCACGTCCGGGTGGCACTCGCACAGGTCGTGCGGGTCGGTGAAGAAGGCGGCGCCCAGCGCGGACGCCGCCGCCGAGTGGTCCGTCCGCGAGTGCGCCAGCAGCGTGTGCCCCTGCCGCGCGAACGTGCGCGCCAGGAACTGCCCGAAGTTGCCGAACCCCACGATGGCGATCTTCAGCCGCTGCCGCTCCTCCAGCGGCCCCGCCTCGCGAGACTCGTAGTCGAACGGCTGGGCGGCGTCCAGCGCGCGGAGGGGCGCCGGGGAGTGCCCGCGCCACCGCCGCGGGGAGCTCAGGTGGGTGGCGCCTCCCGCGGCCGCAGCCGGCGGGTGGGGGCGGGTTGGTTGGTGGAGGCGTAGGGTGGAGGTGGAAGATGACAGCATCTTTGCTTGGGGACCTGGGGTTGGGCTGCCGCCTGCTCTTGGCTGCCGCTGCCGCTTGCTCTGGCGTTTCCTCGGAGAATTAAGCTGGGAGTGTGTGTGACTGTGTGAATACAGCGAGGGTGTCTCACATCAGTCGTACCAAACCGAATATTAGGTGTCCTATTAATTATCGTTTTGAACAACAACACGGCCTCTAAAATATAGCTTTAACCAATTTTTTAGTAAAATATAAATAAAATTTTAATATATTTTATAAAAATAATTTTTAGGACAAATTAATACATATAAATATTAGGTTTCAAAACTAAATAACAAAATAGAGTAATTACTGACATACATGTATTATATAGAGTTTTAGTGGTTAGTGATCATATATTACCATGGTTTTTATATCATATAGATATAGACTTTACATAAATAAAATAGTTATTTAAACATGATTATATATTCTTTTTATTTTCAAAATATTAGTATATATATTTACAATATTTTCTTTTGCTTAACACAGATGGATATGGGTTGTAGTGGTAGAGAACAATGCGTACCAGGACAGAGGGATGACATAAGAAGAAACTCGTGATTTAAGGTATAATAATGATTAATAGTGGTAAAACTGAAGAATTAACATTGGGTAAATAGAAAAGTGTAGTATTTCGATATCATCATTTTCTCTAAAAGTTGAACGGGTGTGTTTTAATATCATCATTTTTTTTCTAGCCGTTCTTGTAGTAGTTGTAAGAGACAAATCAATCAAGTCACAATGATGTAAATCTTTGCTAAAAATAGTTAGAACTTTAGTAATCGATTGCGTTTATAATTTGTCAAGTCATATGGTCGTAGCATATGTATTTCGAGTGTGACTATGTCTCTGTTTAAACCAGACAACTATATACATATTGTCATGCGTAGCAGGAAATAATCAAGTTATTCCTTTTTTTAAAAAAAATATGGACAGAAAGCTGCCATTCCTGCCTACCGCAGTGGGATGCCCATATATCAGTTAATTTATGCCAATGTATTACTTTTTGACGAGGACGTTAGTACCAAACGTGTTAATCGTGGTACGCTATACTTGCCTCACTACTAGAACCGTGGGTGCAAGCTCACCGTATGACAAGAGGAATACAAATGTGATTTTGCCTACCATTTAGATTTTGGAGGCCAAAGCGGTTGGTACTGCCACCGGGAGTAGGAATATTTCAGACTAGTTTAAAAAGTAAAAACTCAAATTCGCTCAGAGGTTAGAGGAGATTAAGATGAAAGCGAACTGAATTTCTCTCAATCATTTCTAATTTTGAAAAAAAGTAAGTTTTCAAACTAGCTTCCAGGTTCCCAGAAAGGTTTCTAGAGCCTTGGCATATGGAAAGCACTTTCGTAGACGAGTGTTACACATTTCACAAAAAATAAACAAAATATAACATTATAGATAGAGATAAAATTGGATATGCGAATTGTTAGAACAATTAGTATTTTAAAATAAAAACATATAAAATTTAATATTGATCTTTTTATGTTATCAAACAGATTATTATAAATAAGAATAAAATTTTGTATAAATTATTTTGTATTATTTATTCCCTAAAAAAAAGAAAATATATCTAAAACTGAATTTTATATCATTCGAAAAAATATGATAAATGTAAAGTTTACCTTTTATAAATCTGTAAAAGGTTAATGCTAAAAAATAATACAAATTTACACAATAGATTCTATATCCCATTTATTGGTAATCAAAAGAAAAAAACCAAAAAAATGATATCCAAATAATTATCTGTTTTCATCCCTAATAACCCCCACCACGTTCTACAACAACCATTGTCTCAGTAATGGCGGCGATGTCTATTGTGCGGATCAGAGTCTGAGTGATCAGAAGCACTAGAATCAGGAGTTCAGGACACTGTCGTTTCTCCCTAGATCTCCTGGTTTCGTAATGGCTTCAGTACAGTCTTTCTTACTGCTTGATCTTTTCGAATGCCTGTAGCTGCAGGTAACTTGGTATGGCGTGGGCTTGTATCAGAGCGGCGATGTTTCTCCATTGATCTGCTTGAACGCCTGATAGCATCAGGAGAACTTGACTCTCTATCATGTCGCTCCTCCCTCGATCTCCTTGAGTGTCCATGGCTCCGACCAAAACTCGCGTCGAGTTGAATCATTGTGATATTGTTGTTTCTCCTTGTGCCATAGAGAATGCCTGCCTCTCTCAGAAGAACTCGATGACTACTTCTCTTCTTGGAACGCTTCCTGGACTTGCTAGCAGAAAAACTGGAGATGAGAGCTAGACTGCCACAGCTGTTCAGAAAACGAAAACCTGAAAGAAAAGAAGCCCGGATGGGCAGCAAAAATATTAAATTGCAGATGTCATACGGGGATCTTGTTATGTTTCAGAATTCAGACTACTCGTATACCTCTCCATATTCATCAAAGATGTCTTCTTCCACAATGTGCTGATCAGGGTCACCATCTCGGTCAAATCCACCACGAGGAGGGCTCATGCTTGGCTTTTGCTTAAGTCCCCACTTCAAAGTCTATTGTCTATTGTCTATTGTCAGTGTTTAGAGTCCGACCGCACACCCAGGGTTACCCCTTGCGGTGCTTTTGGATAGGACGGTGCTATTGATTGTAACTCAATGGTTCGTGCTGGACACACGAGAGAGGGACAAGCGATTTTCTGCAGGTTCGGGCCGCTTAGAGAGGCGTAATACCCTACTTTCTGGGATGGATCTATATGTGGTGGGTTACAAGCGAGGTCTCCTGAATGGAGAAAAGCTAATGAGTTAGGTAGATGGTCGATTGAAATGATGGGGTACCCCCTAGGCCTTATATACATGACAGTGGGGCACTCCATACGTACATGAGGATCATATGTCTCCTAAATAATAGTGAACCGACTAAACTAATCTTCCGAAGATCTCGACAACTTATCCCTAATCCGCCCCGATATTCAAGGACGCCATGCACAGGAAAGTCGGGTGGTTTCTGTGGATAGCGCACGAGTCGACGGATTGTTTGGGCTTGAGTCCGTTGCCTTCTCCGATCGGCCCATCCCACTAGTAGCTCTAGCCCGGCCCATGAAGAGATGGCCTTGCAGGGTAACTAGCCCGTGACCCCACGTGAGGCCTTCTCGCCTTATAATGGACCCGGGGATATTTGTCCCCCACAAGCCCCCAATCTTTGAGTTGATTTTAAAATAATCAGCCCAAAGATTCTTGGTTCGACTTATGGGTTTGTAATAGGGCCTGATTTCTGCTTGGCTGATGGGTGCACCGTAGGTGCACCCATTAGGTGTAGCCCCCGAGCTTTGAGTGGATTTTAGAAATAATCCATTCAAAGGTCTTCATGTCATGCTTTAGAAATCAACATTTTTGTTTTCATAGGACTATAAATCTATTGGGTGCATCGAAGGTGCACCCAATAGGTGTAGCCCCCGAGCTTTGAGTGGATTTTAGAAATAATCCATTCAAAGGTCTTCATCTCATGTTTTAAAAATTCAAACGATGCCATCTGTCCATGCCTTGTTAGGTCTGAAATCAATTTGATTGGTGACATATTGGACATATGGCTAGTTGAGGCAGATGACTCTCTCAGTTGGACATTGCCCTGCTCTGTGCTTCAATGCTTCTGTCGATTATACTTGCGCTTCAGTAGCCAAATTTGGACTTCCTTCCATCTCAACCGATCTCCTCCTTTTGTCGTGGTACATTCATTGCGTGTATTTTGTGGATATCACTTCTTCAGAAAATCTTTGAAAATTCTGGGCGACACACCCAATGGGTGTGCCCAAGGGGTGTCTTGGTACGTAGAGTGTTTACCACACTGTCCTGGAGTAGTAACTTGATGTGACCGAGAGGGGTAATCATTTGCCTGAGCAGTTGACTTAGGTCCAACTAGTGCCGTGTTACGCGAAGCGGCGCCTGTTGCCTGACTCACTTTCAGGCGACTGGAATTGCTTATTGAATTCTTGCGACTGTTCGGCAAATGGGGTAGGAAGTGGACGGTCACCCCTAGCCTCTATAAATAGCCTGCTTGCCCCGGTTGTTCTCTTCACTTGCTCATTGATCACTTGCTTTCTTCTTTGTCTTCTTCTTCACTGCCTCCCTTTCCAACCGATGATGGGCAGGGGTAGGAGGGGCAGAGGTTTGCCTCGCCGCGCTGACGGCAAGCTTAAGCGCGCTCCGAGTCCTCCCTCGGAGGACTTCGACGACTTAGAGTACTCGGAGGAGGCCTCCTCCGAGTATGATCGATCACCCGCTCCGGCTTCTCCCTCGGCATCATCCGAGGATTCGAATGATTCCATGGGGCTATCCACTGCAACCTGGGCGTACTGGCGCTCCATCGAGCGCATCGGGCTCGGTGGATCGAATGAGCCAGAGGAGGTCTCCTCGGAGGAGGTGGACTCCTCTGACTCCTCCGAGGAGTGGAGTGGTGGTGATGGTGACGGCGAGAGCGATGGCAGCAGCGATGACGACGACAGCGAGGGCGACGGCAGCAGCGGCAAGGGCGACTGCGGCAACAGCGACAACGACGGTGGCAGTGGCGACGGCAGCAGTGGCAAGGGCGACAGCGGCAGCGGCAAGGGCGATGGTAGCAGTGGCAAGGGTGACAGCGGCAGCAGCGGCAAGGCCAGTGGCGCAATGCTAGTGGTTTAAATATTAGTATAGATAGATAGATAGTAGTAGTAGTAAGTAGCAGTAGAGTAGAGTAGTGTTAGTTGGTAATGTAGTGTAGTGTAAGTAGTAAGGTAATATAATGTAATGTATTGCAGTGACCAGGGGTAAAAGAGGGTGACTCATAATGAGTCAGCTTCGAGTTTGTATTACTTCCCCCATTATGAATGAAGGATGAAGTTACTCCACTGTTTACTTGCTTTCTGTTCATGTGCTTAAGTCTATCGACATTTTAGAGGTATTGTCCGAGTGACGATTGCAGTTTTTACTTTTCTGAGTTGTGATCTGGCACTTTAGAGGTAATGCCCGACCTAAGGAGCCAACTTATACTCATGCTGACGTGCCTTCTTGAGTTCCGTACCCTAAATCCTGCTTTTTCCTCTACCGCTTCTCCACTTTCTGAATTCCCGAGCCCGCTCGCTCCGCCCAAGAGATTGCGATGGCCTCTAAGCGGAAGAGATAGAGCTCCGCCGCTCCCATCATTCCGCCCATCGATCCCAACGGCCAGCTTCCATTCGCTGGTAATCACATGTCCATAATTTCTGAATCAGACCTTTTCATCTCGTGGAGACTGTGGTTTTGCCGCTGCAAGAACTGTGTTCTTGGTGGATCTGGCACGGGGTCACTGTTCCGACAGAGGACACCCACGAGGCCGTTGTTTATGTGTCGTTCCTCATCCGCGGACTTGCTCTTCCTGTTTCTCCCTTTTTCCGCGGTCTCCTTGACTTCTACGATTTAAATCTTACACATTTAAATCCTAACTCCATTCTTCAAGTTGGCATTTTCGTACACCTATGCGAGGCCTTTCTTGGAATTCTCCCCCACTTTGGACTTTGGAGGTATCTTTACCACTGTCGCCCCGGTATGGCTGGGGGACAACATTAGCTCGTCGGCAGCGCCAGTTTGGAACTTCGCCGGGGGAGGAAAGCGGAATACCTTGACATTCCCCTTAAGGACAGATTCAAGGGATGGCACCTCAACCAGGAAGGCAGCCCGACGTTCGCACGCCTAGCCGGGTGGAGTACCCTTCTTATTCAGAGGTAGCCGAAGCTAAAGTGCTGCTTGCCGAAATTTGCTCACTGAAGGACAAAGGCCTGACTGCTGAAGCCGTGGTTGCCGACTTTGTCTTCAAGAACATTCAACCTTTGAAGGATAGAGTTTACCCTGCTTACTTGTATATTGGCATCAACGATTCTACCCGAGTTACTAACAGACAAATTCCCAATGAGGACCTGCTAAGCTGGCTTGATATGATGCTGAGGGGCAGGGTTTCGAATGTTGGTGCCCCCTTATCTTATTCTGCATGGAACCTGCCTCCGCATAGTCCCTTCTCTGATTTTGTCTCTAATCCTCCTGTTCAAGATGGTAGCTCGGGCCATAGAGTGCGACCCTCCTCAGAGGACATTGAGGCATTAATTGCTCCCCTCCAAAATCTTCATGAGGCTGAGAAACAAACTCACTTCGAGATGGATGCTATTCTTAGCCTGCTGGCCAGAGAATCATCTGACTCTGCTTGCACTGAGCCGATGACAGTTGCGACTAGGCAAGGGTTTCGCGAAGGCAAGGAAATTCAAAAACCAGAAGGTGCTCGTCGGAAACGTTCACGCCGAGTGAATCATCCATCTGCTCCTGTCGAGGAAAAGAAGAAGAAAAGGCGACTCCGGTGGTTGTCATGCCTGGAACAAGACGCTGGCCCCTCCACATTATTCCTTAGTGATGGCTCGGCGAGCACCATCCTCGTGGACAATGCAGGAGGTTGTGATGATACTCAGGCTACTGGCAGTGTGCCTGTCGAGGAAGAGGAGGAAGAAGAAGAAATTCCGTTGATCCGCAAGAATAGCCGTCGCCACAGGGGCAGCGACATTCCCGTGCAAGCCTTGTCAGTACTTGTCAGCCTTCAAGGGTTGTCAATATCTGATTTTGACCAAGCACTGGAAGAGATCACCCCTGAAGACCTTCTATTAGAGCCTCCTGAAGCTGACAACCCCACTATCTATTCAGAGGTCCCAGATGATGGTCTTCTGCCACATGATTCTGTCGGGCGAGAGATAACCCAGGTAGCTTCTCGTGCCCCATCGACCTTAGAGGGCGGTCTTTCTCGTGGAGATGTTGATCCAAGTCACCCGACTCCTATGGACATGGATGAGGGATCTCTAGCCCTAGAGGTGGCTGCCGCGGAGGACCCAACCCCCGAGTGTGGTGCTGGTAGCGACCCAGCCCCCGAGGGTGTTGGGGCAGGTTCTCCTTCTGCTGCTTCCATGGATGTCCATGTTGGATCACCACCAGTCTAGTCCAAGGAGGCTGCGGTGACACATCTTTCTACAGCTCTCGCTGGTATGGTCACTTTAGAGGCCAGTGATCCAAACGTCGGGAGTCTGCCGCCTGCTGACGAGGTTGAGGTGTCACGCCTTGGATATTGTTGCTACTGATCTCCCCTCACAAAGTAATGTATCAACTCTTCCCGCTTTGGGTCTTCCTCTGTTCCTTTCCAATCTTCAGGTGAGTCGACTTTTGATTTTTACTGTTCCCACTGGCAAACTAGCTTTTTTGCTTATCCTTTCATGATCATAGGATGTTCTTGGTGGTGTATCTGCCCAACTGAGATCATGCGGTGCCCCTGTCCCCGATCAAGTTTTGTCTCTGATGCAGTGGAACCCTCTACTGCTTCAAAAACAAATAGATGACCTGAGGGCGTCAAATATTGGTTAGTGAGCTCATAGCTTCCCTATTTGCTTTCATTACTCAGCTCATTACTCTTCTTTTGCTGCTTTATCAGATTTGGCTTAGTGGTGCTCTAACATTGAAGAGAAGTATTCCTAGAGCTAGGCCGACTTAACCCAAACTTCTGCCTTCTTGGACGGTGCTCGCTCCTTGAACTCCTCTCTGAATGCACAACTAGACTCCGAGAAGATGACCCATGAGGTAAATTCCCTTGGTTGCTCCTGCTTTGCTCCCCTTGCTTCAATGCTTAATGTTGTTCTTGCTTGCAGGAGGAAAAACGAGCACTCGTTGCATCTCGCGATAGTTTGGATAGGCTGTATCGTGATGCTAGTACCTCCTTGACCATTTTGGAGAGGAGCCATCACTTTACCATGTCTGACTTGGACCATCATCGCAACGAGTTGCGGGCATCTCAGGATGAAGTCTCTCGACTCGGCAAGCTGTTGTCCACCAAGGATTCCACCATCAGGGAGCTGCGCGCCTCCAAGAAGCTTGTCACGCAGGAGCTGGAGGCCGCCCGCCTCACTATCAAGGCCTTGGAGGATGACCGCGTCGTCAGGAAGGCAATGTGCAACAAGGCCATGGACAAGGCTGTTTGCACCGGGTGGATCCTGATGAGGAGGCTCGGCGTCGTGGTGCCTGATGACATTGTCGCTGATGTCATGGCCGCACCTAATGCCGCAAGCCGTCCATCTTCTTCTGTCGCTCCTAGAAATGATGTCGCTTGCGAGAATACTCCAGCGCAATGATTTTCCTAAAAAACACTTGTTTATTGAGTTAGCCTTTTCTAGAGAAAAAGTGTAATGTGAGTTCTGTATGTGCACGACAGCTATGTTTGAACTGATTGCTTCATGGGCTGGGTGCTGAAAACACCCCTAGCACTGCAAACGAAATATTTCTTTTTTCGAGGTACTCCCGATTTGAGTTGGCTATTTTGCTATTAGGGTATAGTGATCACCCTAAATCATGTGAGCATGAGCGTGTCACACCGACTTAAGGCATTTCTGACTTAAGCCAATTGCTCTGTTAGTAGGGCATAGTGATCACCCTAAGTCATGTAAGCGTGAGCATGTCGCACCGACTTAAGGTGTTTCTAACTTAAGTCGATTGCTTCGTTAGTAGGGCATAGTGATCACCCTAAGTCATGTAAGCGTGAGCATGTCGCACCGACTTAAGGCATTTCCAACTTAAGCCGATTGCTCCATTAGTAGGGCATAGTGATCACCCTAAGTCATGTAAGCGTGAGCATGTCGCACTAACTTAAGGCGCTTCCGACTTAAGCCGATTGCTCCATTAGTAGGGCATAGTGATCACCCTAAGTCATGTCATGCTGATTTCAAGTCGAACCCAATCTAAGTCAGTTATCAATCAAGAGTTTGAATGCCTTTGGAAGATGAAAGCTTTATTGATGATGAAACCTGGTTATAGAGTACAATTTTCCCTCAAGACTTTTGAGGTATCGCTAAGGGTAGAACTTTCTGAGGTGCTCGATATTCCATGAGTTCCCCACTTCTGTGCCATCCATCTGAGTAAGCCGATAGGATCCCGGTCGTGTGACCTCTGCTACGATGAACGGTCCTCCCCATGGTGGTGACAGTTTGTGTCGTCCCTCCCCTGCTAGTACTCAGCGGAGGAACAAGTCTTGTAACACCCGACTTTAAGGAACAAAGCCAGGTACATCTCATACATGCGCCAAGAAGACAACATATATAATAACAGAGTGTATAGAGATAAATGTCATAAAACATTAGAGTATTTATTACATAGCGGAAGACTTATTACAAAATAAAAGAATAAACATAAAACGAACTAAGGATCGTCGGTGCCAATGTCAACTGAGAAACGCCACCTAGATCAAGTCGAATGCCTCAGTGTTAGGCGGCTCCTCTTCGACCACCTGTTCTTCTCCTGTGGGGGGGTGTGAGACAGCAAGGGTGAGCTCACATACGTTCATAGCTCAACAAGTCGTGGGGAATAATGTGGCATGAACTCACCAAAGGTGGGAGTTCATAAAGTGTAAGGCTAATCAATGAAGAAAAGGTTGAGGCTGAGCATTGCTTTTATAAGTTGGTCAAAATTTTATTAGCAATTACTAAGTGTAAGTAAATACCAAACCTTAATAATAATAAAGAAAAGTAATAGTAAAATAATCCCAAATGCGATGCAAATGTCAAATTGAATTTAAGTTCCATAATTAATCATATGAGGGTCCGAGCCGCTCATGACCGTGAGCACGACTAGTATACTAGTTTTACACTCTGCAGAGGTTGCGCATCTTTACCCACAAGTCATGTTACCCATCTACCAAGAGACGGCCAATCCCATACACCTCTACCGAGGAGGCGAGGCAGGGTAACACTACGAGGCCTTTACAAAGTTCCACTAGCTTCAGAAATCCCGCTACAGTTTATAGGAAGCTCCAGTGCAGGAATCCCTCGCCTGACCGCCATCGCAGCAAAATCACTGACCACTCCCCTACTGCCCTTGCCCCTTTCGGGTAAGGAAGACCTCCACTAGCTTTCCTAGTTAATCAGCCAAGGGCGTCCCATTAAACCCTTGTGGTAGCACTGTTTTTCCGGGTGGTCGCTCCATGTTCCCATTAATTTAATGATCTTAACATGAATAGTAATAATAACAAGATAATAACAGAATAATCATGAATAGTGTATCTCCATACCCAAATCCACATAAAGCAATAGCAGGTACTACCCAAAAATATTTCAGGGGTGAACAAGGTATAAAGATAACCAAAACTGGGGTAACCTAAAGGATCCCATCAAAATTAACCTATGCAGATCATTATAATTAATAAGAACATGGCTGGGAAAAAGTAAGTGATCAAGGGCACAACTTGCCTTCAATGAGCTCCTGCTCAGCTACTTCTACTTGCTGAAGCTCAGAATCCACAGTGGCTTGCTCGTCTACTCGCATCAACACAATACATACATAGTATAGCATAAATTAACATCACATCAAACATGTAAATAAAATATCAGTAAAAAGCTACACATTAAAATGAGATCATAGGAACTGGAATCATTAAATTTGGAGTTATAGATTTCAAGTTATGAATTTCCTAAAATTTAATGTGCTTGAAATAGGATTAAATGATAAATTAATTTTCTAACTGTTTTCATGTCAAAATAGAGACACTAAATGGTAGTGAATATTATTACAAAATTTTAGAAATTGGGATGGTTCAATTTGGAGCTAAAATGAATTTTCTATGCATTTTACAAGTTTCTAGAATTGTTTTTGTATTAAAAACGAAATTCTAATATTATTTCTCTATTTTTAATCTACCCTGGACTAGGCCTCAATTTCTAGAAAACGCAGGGGCTCTGGCGTAAGTTTACCTAGACTCAGTGAACACCTCTCTGGACGGCGGGTTGTATTCTCTAAAATCATAAGGTCTATTCTGTAAAACGTACTCGCAAAGGGGTACGCTCTAATCCTGGTCGCACGATTACGGTTCTGTGGTCCAGATTAGATCTGCAGTTCCGTGAACTGGAAAGGAACAGGTACCGTCCGCTCGAGGATCATTGGCCCAGATTTAATGTTTGGCCGACTCGATACGGGTCGCCCGATTCAACATCAACGCCCAGGATCAATGCTTCCCGAATCGGTATTCTATTTCTAATCAGGGCCGCACCTTTCGCATCCAACGGTTCGCATAATCTCGGCCACCATCTTCCCCAACTCCACTGCCCGCGCACGGCGGTGCACAACCTCACGGCGGAGCGCCCACCGGAGACCACGCGTTCTTCGCCCAGAGAGCCCTATTCCATTCTACTGCGAGCGCTACACGATGCGGATCAAGAGGGTATCTTTTTCGAGTCCACATACCGGCGTTTGGAACGGTGACGACGCGCAGTCCACGGCGAGGTTGAATTTGCGGTACAACAAGCGCCCCGTCGAGAAATTCCGACGACTCTGGAGCAAAATTCCCCAACCCGAGAGGATGTATGGATCCCCGACGGTTAAGCGAGCCCCGCCAGACCCGCACACTGGTTCTTGAGCAGCGTTCCGGCGCGTGGTGGTGTAAGCGGGACACGGCGGCGCGAAAGCGTGTCCGGCAGTGCTAGGGGCGCAGCTGTGTGTCAACGGTGGGGCGAGCGGGTAGAGGAAAGAGAGGGTCGCACACAGGGCTCCTTTATAATGGCCAAGGCGAGGTGGAGGAGGTCGTCGGCTTGAGCCCAGGAGAGCCGCCGCGCATTCCATGTGGTTTGTTACAACGGCGGGCGACGGGATGATGAGTGGGGCCCCAATGACAGCGAGAAGACCGGGTCGTTACGTGGGCGCGAGTAGCGGCGGTGAGCTGGTCCCACAAGTCGGTGTAAGATAAGGAGCAAGCAGGCGCGCGTGTGACCGACGGGTGGGGCCCACATGTCGGCGCGGGGCCTTAGATGCTAGGCGCGTATTCGCTTGATGGGCTGAATTCCACTCTGCGGCCCAACATAGTTTGAAGTTGTTTTTTCTTTTTTTCCTTTTATTTTAAATTCCCAATTTGAACTTCAAATGTGAATATGAATTTTGTACTCAAATTTAAGGTAGACTCTAATCATTAAAAAATATGGTAAGTTTGTTTATTTATAAATTTATTTTGCATTGTAAAATTTTCTTTCTTTCCTTCTCTATTTTTCAAACCTTAGCTACAATTTGGTGTTCAACCACATCTCAAGTCCATTATTATATTTTATTAATATTATTGTGACCATTATTTGATGCACAAACAAAATTCCAATATGATGCATATTCTTTTATTTTAGTATCATTTGTTTTAATAAATCACTCTTAATATGTATGCTCTTTTTATGATACAAATATGGTACACAAAATAAGGAGATCCAATATAGTATCACTGTATACATTTTGGGTATTACAAACCCTACCTCCCTTAAAATTAATCTCGTCCTCGAGATTTAAGAAGATCTAGGGAAAAGGTGGGGAAAATCTATGCGAAGCTCTTCTTCTCTTTCCCAAGTTGCTTCATCTTCACCGTGGTGGCTCCATTACACTTTGCACATCTTTATAACCTTATTCCTCGTGACACGAGTCAGTGTATCAAGAATCTTGATGGGGTACTCAGCATAAGTCAGATCAACTTGAACATTAAGGTCTTCCATTGGTAACTGTTCTTCAGGCACCCTGAGACATTTCTTCAGCTGAGATACATGAAAGACATCGTGAACGTCCGCAAGATGATTCGGTAACTCCAATTGGTATGCAACCTCTCCCACTCGCTTTAAGATTAAGAAGGGTCCAATAAAGCGAGGGGACAACTTTCCTTTGATTTTAAATCTTCTCATACCCCTGAGTGGTGACACCTTCAAATAGACATAATCTCCCTCCTTAAACTCAAGCAGTCTTCTCCGGGTATCAGCATAGCTCTTCTGCCTTGACTGTGCAGTTCTCAAATTCTCCCTTATTTGCTGGACTTGCTCCTCTGCTTCTTGTATAATCTCAGGCCCAAACAACTGCCTTTCACCAGTTTGATCCCAATACAATGGAGTCCTGCACTTTCTGCCATATAAAGCCTCAAACGGTGACATCTTCAAACTGGCCTGGTAGCTATTATTATAAGAGAATTCCGCATACGGCAAACTCTTATCCCAACTTCCACCATGTTTAAGAGCACAAGCTCTTAACATATCCTCTAGCACTTGGTTAGTCCTCTCAGTCTGCCCATCAGTCTATGGATGGTAAGCCGAACAAAAATTCAATCTGGTATCCAAGGACTCGTGCAACTTCTTCCAATATCGAGAGGTAAACTGTGATCCTCGATCAGACACGATTTTCTTTGGCACACCATGCAGGCAGTCAATCCGTGCCATGTACAACTCTGCTAACTTGGCTCCTGAATACGTGGTCTTCACTGGAATAAAGTGGGCTACTTTGGTTAGCCTGTCCACAATCACCCATATAGAATCATATCCAGCAGACGTGCGGGGTAATCCAACAATGAAGTCCATGCCAATCTCTTCCCATTTCCACTCAGGTATCTTCAGTGGATGCAATAGTCCGGCTGGCCTCTGGTGTTCAGCTTTAACTCTTTGACACACATCGCACATAGCCACATGTGCAGCCACATCTCTCTTCAATCCATACTACCAGTATCTTTTACTTCAAACCATGATACATCTTCGTACACCCAGTATGAATAGAATAATCCGAGTCATGGGTTTCCTTTAAAATAGTCTCACGAAGGCTTTCAATATCAGGAACACATCCTATCCTTGAACTATATGGTGCCTTGTTCATCTTTCGTGAATTCCGGACCTCGTCCTTCAATAATCAGATCCTTAATCGCTTATCTTTTAGCATCACTAATTTGTCCTTTGCGGATTTCTTGCTCCAAAGTAGGTTCCACATCAATAGTAACTCCTTCAGTGTGAGCAACTATCCCCAGGTTAAGTCTCCTGAAATCCTCAACAATCTCATCGGGTAGCTGGGCAACAACAGCTGAATGAACATGCTCCTTTCGACTCAAGGCATCTGCAACCAAATTTGCCTTGCCCGGGTGATAGTGAATCTCCAAATCATAATCCTTAATAAGCTCCAACCAACGATGTTGCCTAAGGTTGAGATCCTTTTGGGTGGCTATATACTTCAAACTCTTATGATCCGTGTATACTTGACACTTGGTTCCCATGATATAATGTCTCCAAATCTTAAGCGCATGTACAACGGCTGCCAACTCTAAGTCATGAGTGGGGTAGTTAAATTCTTGTTTCCACCACTAACGAGACGCGTAAGCAATCACGTGTCCTTCTTGCATGAGCACACATCCCAAGCTTTGGCCACATGCATCACAATAAATGTCAAATCCTTTATGTAGATCTGGCATAACCAATACTGGTGGCGACATCAATCTCGTCTTTAATTGATCAAAGCTGTCTTGGCACTTCTCATCCCACTTGAACTCTCTTCCCTTCTTCAGAAGCGAGGTCATAGGCTTAGCAATCTTGGAAAATCCTTCAATAAATCTCCAATAATATCCTGCAAGTCCCAAGAAACTCCTAATCTCCGTAACTGTAGTGGGTATGCTCCACACCACTATCTCCTTGACTTTAGCAGGATCCACTGAAATCCCTCCATTAGAAATGATATGTCCAAGAAATGGTACCTCGCCAATCCAGAACTCGCATTTGCTGTACTTGGCGTAGAGTTGATTATCTCGTAACTTTTGTAGCACCAATCTCAGATGTTCCTCATGATCACTATCACTCTTGAAATAGAGAAGAATATCGTCGATGAATACCACGACGAATCTGTCCAAATACTCCATAAACACTTTATTCATCAAGTTCATAAAATAAGCTGGTGCATTGGTTAATCCAAACGACATAACAGTGAACTCATATAATCCATATCGAGTTGAGAAAGTCGTCTTGGGGATATCCGATGGTCTAATCTTTATTTGATGTTAACCTGATCGGAGATCAATCTTCGAGAATACCCTTGCACCTCTCATCTGATCAAATAAATCTTTAATGCGGGGTAACGGATACTTGTTCTTCACAGTAACATCATTAAGGGATCTATAATCCACGCACATCCTTTGTGATCCATCTTTCTTCTATACAAACAGAACTGGCGCTCCACAAGGCAAAGAATCTGAACGAATATACCCAGCCTCTTGTAACTCCGTTAATTGTTTCTTAAGTTCCTTTAACTCTTCTACAGACATCCTATATGACCGTTTGGGAGTAGGAGTAGTCCCAGGTAAGAGATCGATGACAAACTCAACTTCCTCATCTGGTGGCATCCCTGCTAACTCTTCTGGAAAGACATTCGAAAAATCTCTAACTGCACGGATGTTTTCGCCCACAAACTTCTCATCTACTAAGAATGCTGCTAATCTGATGTTGGTAGTTACTGCAACTTCAACTTCAAATCTTTGTCCTTTGGAACTTGGTGAGTTCTATGGTTCCCTTAGCACAGTGTATATACTGCCTTTGCCTTTCTTAACCATGACATACCAAGGATCACGTCTATAGTGCTCTCTTCTAACACTATAGGGGTAGCCCATCTGGGTTAGAAATACAGGGTACGAAAGGAAGAAATGTAGACAAGGCGAGTAATTACGAGGAATGTTACTGCGGAGGATTTATTAGCTAAGTAGATTAATGTTTTACCTACCATAGCTAATTCATTACCTTATATGGTGGAACATGCTAAGATGTCCATATATAATATCTCAATCAATCAAAGAAGCAAATCAGACATTTATCATCAGAACAATCAAACAACATTTTTAAATATAGAAAATAGTTTTGATTTCGTCTTAGGCTTCCTATCTCTTAAAAATGTCATAGGGGTAGGGATTCCAAGGTGTGAAATCCATCTTGTCTCAGAGTAGAAAAGGTAAGAATGATCAGAGTAGAACAGTAGAAGGTGAGACAGGATCAAGGTAAGTGTAGAAAGAATCAGAGTAAGGTAAGTAGGTAAGAGTTTTATCCATTTCTATCTAGGTTTCGTCCTACAGTCAACATTTGCTCTGATACCACTTCTGTCACACCCGGCTTTAAGGAACAAAGCCAGGTGCATCTCATACATGCGCCAAGAAGACAACATATATAATAACAGAGTGTATAGAGATAAATGTCATAAAACATTAGAGTATTTATTACATAGCGGAAGACTTATTACAAAATAAAAGAATAAACATAAAACGAACTAAGGATCGTCGGTGCCAATGTCAACTGAGAAACGCCACCTAGATCAAGTCGAATGCCTCAGTGTTAGGCGGCTCCTCTTCGACCACCTGTTCTTCTCCTGTGGGGGGTGTGAGACAGCAAGGGTGAGCTCACATACGTTCATAGCTCAACAAGTCGTGGGGAATAATGTGGCATGAACTCACCAAAGGTGGGAGTTCATGAAGTGTAAGGCTAATCAATGAAGAAAAGGTTGAGGCTGAGCATTGCTTTTATAAGTTGGTCAAAATTTTATTAGCAATTACTAAGTGTAAGTAAATACCAAACCTTAATAATAATAAAGAAAAGTAATAGTAAAATAATCCCAAATGCGATGCAAATGTCAAATTGAATTTAAGTTCCATAATTAATCATATGAGGGTCCGAGCCGCTCATGACCGTGAGCACGACTAGTATACTAGTTTTACACTCTGCAGAGGTTGCGCATCTTTACCCACAAGTCATGTTACCCATCTGCCAAGAGACGGCCAATCCCATACACCTCTACCGAGGAGGCGAGGCAGGGTAACACTACGAGGCCTTTACAAAGTTCCACTAGCTTCAGAAATCCCGCTACAGTTTATAGGAAGCTCCAGTGCAGGAATCCCTCGCCTGACCGCCATCGCAGCAAAATCACTGACCACTCCCCTACTGCCCTTGCCCCTTTCGGGTAAGGAAGACCTCCACTAGCTTTCCTAGTTAATCAGCCAAGGGCGTCCCATTAAACCCTTGTGGTAGCACTGTTTTTCCGGGTGGTTGCTCCATGTTCCCATTAATTTAATGATCTTAACATGAATAGTAATAATAACAAGATAATAACAGAATAATCATGAATAGTGTATCTCCATACCCAAATCCACATAAAGCAATAGCAGGTACTACCCAAAAATATTTCAGGGGTGAACAAGGTATAAAGATAACCAAAACTGGGGTAACCTAAAGGATCCCATCAAAATTAACCTATGCAGATCATTATAATTAATAAGAACATGGCTGGAAAAAAGTAAGTGATCAAGGGCACAACTTGCCTTCAATGAGCTCCTGCTCAGCTACTTCTACTTGCTGAACCTCAGAATCCAAAGTGGCTTGCTCGTCTACTCGCATCAACACAATACATATATAGTATAGCATAAATTAACATCACATCAAACATGTAAATAAAATATACAGTAAAAAGCTACACATTAAAATGAGATCATAGGAACTAGAATCATTAAATTTGGAGTTATAGATTTCAAGTTATGAATTTCCTGAAATTTAATGTGCTTGAAATAGGATTAAATGATAAATTAATTTTGTAACTGTTTTCATGTCAAAACAGAGACACTAAATGGTAGGGAATATTATTACAAAATTTTAGAAATTGGGATGGTTCAATTTGGAGCTAAAATGAATTTTCTATGCATTTTACAAGTTTCTAGAATTGTTTTTGTATTAAAAACGAAATTCTAATATTATTTCTCTATTTTTAATCTACCCTGGACTAGGCCTCAATTTCTGGAAAACGCAGGGGGCTCTGGCGTAAGTTTACCTAGACTCAGTGAACACCTCTCTAGACGGCGGGTTGTATTCTCTAAAATCATAAGGTCTATTCTGTAAAACGTACCCGCGAAGGGGTACGCTCTAATCATGGCCGCACGATTACGGTTTTGTGGTCCAGATTAGATCCACAGTTCCGTGAACTGGAAAGGAACAGGTACCGTCCGCTCGAGGATCATTGGCCCAGATTTAATGTTTGGCCGACTCGATACGGGTCGCCCGATTCAACACCAACGCCCAGGATCAATGCTTCCCGAACCGGTATTCTATTTCTAATCAGGGCCGCACCTTTCGCATCCAACAGTTCGCATAATCTCGGCCACCATCTTCCCCAACTCCACTGCCCGCGCACGGCGGCGCACAACCTCACGGCGGAGCGCCCACCAGAGACCACGTGTTCTTCGCCCAGAGAGCCCTATTCCATTCTACTGCAAGCGCTACACGATGCGGATCAAGAGGGTATCTCGGTCGAGTCCACATACCGGTGTTTGGAACGGTATCTCGGTCGAGCCCTATTCCATTCTACTGCCCTTGCCCCTTTCGGGTAAGGTAGTCTTCCACTAGCTTTCCTAATTAGTTAGCCAAGGGGTCCCATTCCTCCCTTGTGGTGGCAAGGGGTCCCATTCCTCCCTTGTGGTGGCACGTGTTTCTCAAGTTAAGCTCCATGTTCCAATTAACAATAATATAATGATTTTATCATGAACATAAATAAAATAACATAATAATTGGAACATGGATATATTGAAATATTAATCCCAAAACCATATAGAGCAATAACAAAAACTACCCAAATGATTCAGAGGTAAACAAGGTAAACAGGATAAACAAACTAAGATGACCTATTGGGTCCCATTAAAATTAAACCTATGCATTGAATAGTGATAATAATGAATATTATTGGGTAATAAAAGTGGATCAAGGGCACAACTTGCCTGACACTTGAGATTCCAGTTACCAGGGTGATTCTTCAGATCCTCGTGACCTCACGCTAGTCATAGCAATACAAACAAACATGGTATAGATAAAATTAACATCACACCAAACATAAGTATAAACTGAATAATAATGATTTACGCGTTGTTACGAGATCGTGGGAACGAGAATCATTAAAATTGGAGTTATGGTTAAAGAGTTATGATTTCATAGAGGATTTGTGTGACTGAAATGTTAAACTATATTATAAATTGGTTAATATAAATCATATGAGAGGTTATTCTATCAATAATTATCTCAACTTTAATCTAATTTATAAATTTACCATAAATTATATTCTAGTAGATTATAATGATAAGCAGATTAACAAGAGTAACCAACATAAAATAGAGATCTAATTATAAAATAATGAGACATGGTGTCATAATAAATGTTTTTATTGCATATTAAATATTTATACGAGACTAAGGCAGCTTGAACGGGTCAAATCGGATTTAAAACGGAGGAGATACAAATTTCCTAATGTTTTATGTATTTGATACAAGATTAATTAAGAAATAAAATTTAATACCATTTTCATGTTAAAATAGAGACACAGGATGGTAAACAATAATATTATAGAATTATAGAAATTGGAATAGACTCATTTGAACTTAATATGAATTTTCTATGGATTTAACAAGATTCTGGAATTGTTTTTATATAAGAAATTCATTTTATAAATCAGTTTCTCTGATTTTACTATTGGCTGGACTGCGCACCAAATAAACAAAAAGTGAGGGGCTGGCGCGCAAGATTTCTTAGACTCATCCCTCGGTTATGGTGGACGGCGGGTTTATTCGTAGGTTATCCAAGGGCTCTTTAGTGAAAATGCCACCACGAAGGGGTACCTTCAGATATGAGCCATTCGATTGATATCTGATGGCCCAGATTAGACTAGAACCTAGACCCATCGGCAACCCCCAGATTCAAATCCTACGGCTTAGATCTTATAGTGTGAAGGGGTATACTACTTCTAATCTTGGCCACGCGTCGGCCGATCAACGGCTTAGATCAAGAAGGCCGAAATCGGCATCAGGGTCCATTCTGCGCCATTGATTGGGAAATCTACGCAGCGTCTGTTTTCTTCCCTAACCGACTGCCAGGCACGACACTACGCCCCTGTTTGTTTCAGCTTTTTGAAGCTTCTGGCCACCAAAAGCTGCTGCGGACTGCCAAACGCTCAGCTTTTCAGTCAGCTTCTATAAAATTCGTTTGGGTAAAAACCATTCAAAATCAACATAAACACATAATCGGTTGAGTCGTTGCAATAGTAGGAATCCGTCACTTTCTAGATTGAGTCCTATGCACACCTTTATCTTCCTCCACACATAATCCTAATGATACTCAGATTCTCTACACAGCTAGATTCTCTCCACAGCTAGATTCTCAGAAAAGCTGGTAAGAAAAAAGCTAAACCAAACAGACCCTACGGCAGCGCGCCTAGCACTACGGTGGTGCCATGGCCGCTGCCCACGAGATCTCCAGAAAGCAGTCCAAACCTCAACGTGGATGGTGCAACACGATGAGAATGACTAGGCGATCGAGGCTAGGGGTTTCTTACCGGCAATTGAAGCAGCGGCGAGGCAGGCCACATGACATGGCAGATCTATGGCCGAAGCAAACTATGGTGAGCGATTCAACATCGTATAGCTACCATCCGCACCGGAGCGATCAACAAACAGCTTCAGTGAGTCCCACCGAGCTATCCCCCCAGTTTGTGGTTTCTTTCCTCCCTCTCCTACGGTGGCAGCTAGGGACCCCAAAACTCGATTTGAGTTCATGGTATAAGGAGAGGGAAGGAAGGTGTAACGCCCTGAATTTGGGGGTAGAATTTTTTCTTCTTTTCTCTCACCAAATTCGGGCGTTACTCTCTTTTCTCTTCCTATTTCGCCCCTTCCTCCCAATTTCAAACTAGTATAGTGACAAGTGTCCGTGTCGTGTATAAACCAAAACCTAAGTGTCATGGGTGTTGCATCATGCCGAAGCGCATTTCTTTGTTTGGTGTCGCGTGTTCGTCTCGTTCCGTCTCGATTTTTGATTCGCGATTGATTTCCGTTTGATGGTTATGCGTGCCGTGAGTTTTGATCCGCGAAGTGGCTCGGCCCCAACCAAACCCAGCCCAGTCCGGCCCGGCCCTGCGCGCCCCTGGCGCCCACCCCCCCATGCGCCCCCTCCTCTCCTCCCTCTCTCATTTGGATTTCCCGCGCAGCAACCTCCCTCTCCCTCTTCCACCTCTCTCTCTCCCTTGTGGTGCCCTAGGGATTGGAAACGGCGATCACCGGAATTTGGACCCCGAGGTGAGCTCCCCTCCCCTTCCCTTCTCCTCTCTCTCCCTCTCCCTCCTCTTCTCCCCCTGCGCGCACCTTCTCTTTTCCCTGCACGCGCGCGCCCCTGCCCTCCTCGTTCGCCGGCGGCGCGGCCCCGCCCTGCCCTCCCCCGGCCCACGGCGCGCGACCCCGCCCTCCCCCTGCCCGCGGCAGTGGCCCCCGCTCTGCCCCCCTGCTCGCGCGCGGTGGCGCCCCGCCTCCCCTGCTCGCCCGGCGTGGCCCCGACGTGGCCTCCGGCCCACGGCGCGGCCCCCGGCGGCTCGGCCACCGGTGCAGCCCCCGGCGCAGCCCCTGGCGCGGCCCGGCGTGACCCCCGGCGTGGCCTCGGCCCCCTGCACGCGGCATCCCGCCCCTCGGCGTGGCTCGCATGGCCTTGGCGTGGCCTCGCGCTCCCCCGTTCACCACTAATGCGTTCCTGCGTGCGCGAACCCGCGCACGCGATGACTATTCCTTGGTTTGTAGTTAATGTCAGACTCCGTTAGTTAGCGTGCTGCGTCGCGCGCTTCGTCGCGCGACGGATTTGTCTAAATTCAGATTCTATTTATGTGTTGCGTCGTGCGCTTCGTCGCGCGACGATCCATTTTAATTTCCGGTTGTTTAATGTGTAATGTCGCGCGTGTATTCACGCGACGTTCCACTTTAGACTCAGTTTAGTAGACGTATGCCATCGTGCGTTTCGTCGCGCGAAGCTTAACGTCTCTTTATAATTAATGCAAAGTGTCTCATTGTGTGCTCGGTCGCGCGACGAGTCGTTGATTTCCTAATTCGTCTTAGAGTGCTATGTCGCGCGTCTTGCCGCGCGACAATCCTTTTTATGTATCTTCATCTGCTTATAATGATTAGACATGAAACATGACTTTACTTTATGCTAAACATAGTGTCTACATTAATTCCCTTCTATTAAGCAAGTGGTTAATTTATAATCATGTAACGTGATCGTTTCTCGACTGTCTTTTTCTCTTTTTCTCTTAACCGTAATTGCGAGCCCGCGTGGAACGTCTATTTACTTACTGCATTCTATTGTATGGTGTACTGTTCTTTTGTATTAAATATGTGGATGTATGTATGTTTGCGCTCGCATAGAGAACGATCCGGTTGGAGAGCCCGAAGAACTCGCAGGAGAAGCCCCTGAGCAGCAGTCGGTTGGTGGAGGCAAGTGTCCCTTGACCTATCTATGTCCTATACATACTTTAATTCACCTCCCGCATTACACATTTATACCTAAGGATTTACTAGCTTTTGTTATCCATGTCCTTGTTTACCTATCTGGGTTGGATTATTATTGCTTAGTCTTATGCTATTGCCCAACTCTAATCAATGAACATGATGAGAATGATCAATGATACGCTGTTTTCCCCTCTTTTATTATGATGTTAT
The DNA here is from genome assembly GCA_029449295.1 of Zea luxurians. Lineage (NCBI taxonomy): Eukaryota > Viridiplantae > Streptophyta > Magnoliopsida > Poales > Poaceae > Zea > Zea luxurians. The sequence goes on along the minus strand of JAOPSE010000005.1, from coordinate 43,912,197 downwards.
ACTTGTGGTCTTTAAGGGGGCTCGAGCGGTTTCTCGAGTGCCTCTCCGTAAGGACCTGTTCTTTGGATGACCACCCGGGAAAACAGTGCAACCATGAGGGTGGAATGGGGTGCCCTTAGCTGAATAATTAGAGGATCCAGGGTGTAGTTCGCTTCGCCGTCGTGCCGTCAATGGGGCTCGGTGTATGCGGCTCGCTCTACCAAGGTTGATTTGTCCCTTGGGGAGGAGTGCGATACATTTAGGAAACCTAACGGGTGGCTACAGCCCCGGGGAATCTTTGTAAAGGCTACGTAGTGAGACCCTGCCTACTCACCTTGGGAGTGTTCAAGGGTCCGTACAACCCAAGGCAAAAAGGGAATCACGACTCATGGGTAAAGTGCACAACCTCTGTAGAGTGTTATGAAACTGATATATCAGCCCTGCTCGCGGTTATGAGCGGCCAAGGGAGCTCCAGTGATTAGTGATACTTGATCAGAGACATTTTGGTTTATAGGTGGCAATGAGATTGATGGTTCTGGTTACGACTATGGTACTGGTAAGTGGTATTCTTTCTGTTTGGAAAGGGGACATCGGGCTAATAGCTTGGGTTAATGTTAAAACCTGGCTTTCTACTAGTAAATAATAATCTAACCAACTAAAAGCAACTGCTTGACTTATCCCCACATAAAGCTAGTCCACTACAGCCAAATAGGATACTTGCTGAGTATGTTGATGTGTACTCACCCTTGCTCTACACACCAAACCCCCCAGGTTGTCCGCATTGCAACCACTGCTCAGGAGAAGATGAAGCTGTGGATGGAGACCTCCAGGAGTTCCAGGACTACGACGAGTTCTAGGTGTGGGTTAGCGGCAACCCCCAGTCGGCTGCATGTGAAGGCCGCAGTTATCTATGTTTTGTTTTTGCACTTTGATTATTGTAAAGACTATATGGATGTCTCAGACATATGATGTAATCGACTATTATTTCCCTTTTTAATACTATTTGAGCACTGTGTGATGATGTCCACGTTATGTAACTGCTGTGTACGTGAATTGCTGATCCTGGCACGTACATGGTTCGCATTCGGTATGCCTTCTAAAACCGGGTGTGACAGAAGGGGGACCTGGTTTATGTGGACGTGGGGATGCGGCCAGGGTGTAACGGCCTAACTACCACCCGAAGACGCAGACCCATCCGGGATTCTCGGCAACTCCACCAGTGGAGTCCGCGCGACATCACGGTCCCAGCAGCTCACCTAGCACGAGGAAGCAGGGAACCTGCCCGATGGATTGGCCCCACGAGCCAGCGAGGAAAAAGGGAAGGAGGCACGCAGAGAGGGGAACTGGGACGTGGGTCTGCCAGCCTCATCCGCGCAACGAACAGGTGTTGTGCCGCGTGCTTTACAGGGAGGTTAGTGCGGCCGGTACCGAAGTGTGCGTGGAGGCGAAGAAGAGGATGGACCTAACAACTGGGCCCCATCCAACTGTGGCATGGTGCGTGGGAGCCACAGGCCAGTGATGCAAGGTGCGTGGTCACATGAAATTCGGATGGGCCGAGGTGTAAAGCTGAAATGGGCCGCGCAGAGTCAAGGAGTTGGGCCGGTGTAACACCTCTGGTGTTACTGCAACTAAAACTTGAGCATGGCATCATAAACATTGGCATTGCATATGTTTGACACACCTTGAGTGCATTCACTAGCTAAAATTTCAAACAAGTTGTATTGTTATAACATTTTGCAAATAGAACCCTGGATAGGAGATTTAACCCTAAATAGGGATTAAAGGGGCAAAACTTAACCAAATTAGGAAAACCTAAAAGCTTTAGGGAAATAGTCATAAAATATTCCCAAAAATGAACTTGAATCCCATTTGTAGCCCTGGGATATCCAAAAACCCCATTTGAACCCTGGAAAACCCTAAAACTAAAAACCTAGGGGCTTATGTGCAAAATTAGTCCACTTTTGGACTAAAGTGCAAAAACCAAGTCAAATAAGTATCTTGAGTCATTTGGGTCACTCATATGTGAATTTGCAAGCTAAACCCTAAGTTTTGGGTCTATTTGCAAAAATCACTTCTTATGTCCCAAATGGCTTAAGTCTGAATTGGAGAGATTTTGCTCAACTTTTGAGCCTTGTAGCTTTCAAAATATAGGGTTTTTGCCCTAGGTCACCACATCAAACTTGTAGACCTATTAATGGATAACAATTTTGCTGAAGAGGGCAAGCCATGTTCTTGTGAGAAATTTGAAGATAATCATGCTCAAAGGCTGGCTGTCAGACTGATAAAGGACTGAAATCAGGCTAACAGTGAACTACCATCAACTTCAAGCCCAATTTCAAGTATGATTCAATGGCTTTTAGTGGCAACACCATATGGCAACATTGTAGATGGTACATTACTCTACAATTTTGCTACAGAGCCTGACATGGATTATCATTAGGAATTGAGAGAAAATTGGGCTCCAAACTTGACTGTCTGGCTGTCTGAATGTAACTCTCCATGGTACAGTGCTATCAGGAGGATCAGATCACCGCGCAGCTGTCCTCACCGCCGGTAACCTGTCGCCGTGATTCGTGCCGTTGTCGCCACGATTGGTGCTCGGATGGAGTGGATAGCGCTCGGGGTCCTAGAAATATCACCGCCGTGGATAACTCCGGTCACTAAACAAGTCCGACCACCGTACCAAGTTGCCACGGCCACTGCGGATGACTTCGCCTGTGAACCGCCGTCGCTCGGCCTTGTGCCGCATGTCTGGGCGCTTTACCACATCACGGCTAGTCACGCTAAGGTCGTCCGGTGATCGCCGGTGAGACCACCACGGTAGAAGCCACCTAGCGCTTGCGCCAGTGCCTATTTCTTTCCCGGCCGCCGCGCGTAATCGCTTGATTCACCGGCCACCGCCCCCGGAGTCTATAAATTGAGTGCACCATCGTTTTCGTTATGTATTCGAGCAGCTAGAGCACCCACCTGCACCCCAAACCCCCCACCAGAGAACTCGAATTTGAGATTTTCCCCAAATCATGTCTCCGCCACCATGAAACCCACCTCACCACGGCCAGCCCTTTCCCGGTCAGTTCATCCCTCGCTCTCCCTCGTTTGAGCACTCTTGACGCTCTGTGATGCTTGCCGAACCACCAATTTGTACGGAGTAGCTTTAGATCACCGGGAACACGTACCAATTGTCCTCATCGTCCGCGGTTCACGTGGACAGAGCTTGATAACTTACCAATTGTGAAATTGATTTAGGGGAATCGTTCGGGGAGGGTTCAATCCGGTGTATGTCGCTCGAGAGCACCGGTCGTAGTGTAAATCCGCCAGTACAATCTCACCGGAGTTCGTTCCCCCGCGCTGCCGCCGTCGTGGACTTCAAACCGAGAATAGATGGAAGTGCGGGGGTCTGTCTGTAAACGTCAGCGACTCTGTTAAACAGTAGTAAAGCCTGTTTTCGGTTAGCCAGAAACCCGAGGGTCTTTATGCAAAGTCACCAGGGCGCGGACGCGCGCGCGCGCGTTTCCCCCTGGTATTGGGCCGGCTGGGCTAGAATCAGCCCAACACTATTCAATTTTTTCCTTTTCTTTTTCAGTAGAACTTTAGAAATCCATAGAAAATTGTAGAAAAATCCCAAAATTGTGAAACAATTTTCCTAGGCTCCTTATTTTCCATAATATTTAATAAAAATAGTTTCATGATTTTTAGGCTAAATAAGGAATTTTAAAGTATTTAAAGTAGTTTAAAGCATTAGTTCTGGATTTTTAGAAAACATATGGTAATTCCAAAAATGTCCAAACTTTTTATATGAGTTCTATACATTATTTAGAAGCCTTGGGTAGAGTCTGGGTTAATTTGGACCTTGTTTGATAACTAGAACCCAAAACCCCCCTGCTCTATGAACTCCTTTACTGACTCCGGAAACCCTAAGTTCTCGGAGTTCCGTGAAGGAAAATTGTATTCAAGACCTTAGATAATAAGTTTTTATTATCTTTGCACTCTCATGAGCATTACATGGCATTCATTCTTATATACATATATGTGGTTATGTTTAGAAAATGAACAAGAAATTGAAGTGACTGAAGAGAAGGCACCACCACCTTCGGACTCTCAGGCAGGGTCTTGTCTCTACTTTGACATCTGCGGGCCTGAGCCTGACTCACCTACTAACGAAGGCAAGCCCTGGTGCTTTTGCCACTTTCCTTGATGTTTTTAAAATCTTTCTCACTTGCTTGCTGCATTAAGTGATAGGAGTTGATTGCTCAAACAATTTCTGCATTACCTTCCTTGAACTTGAGTACCCTTCCTTTAAAACCCTGTTTTTTCAAAAAGTTTTACTATGCTTAGTATTGCTTTAGCTAAAACAAAATGTTTGTTTTTACAAATGATGATGTGGCAAAAGTGGGTGGGATGTTTTCAAAAATAAAACTTGATGGTGGATCCATTATGGCCGTAATGGGTTCAACATCGGAAAAGATGTACCTCTGTCAGGTACCAAGCTTTGGGTTTGAAATAATTAAGCTGAGACCGGGCGGGTGACTTGCACGAGAAGAGAGTCTCAGTCTAGTGTCTCCGTCTGAGTCGATTAAGGACAGTGTCGATGTAGGCTTGATGACCGAGGACCCTTTAACTGGTCACATGCCTCGTCATGGGTAAGCTTTGCCTCGGGCAGACTAAGGCCAGAATAAGATAACACGAAATGGGCATGGAGCGGTGGCGAGAGTAGCGTGTACCCTCCGTAGCAAGAGGCTGGACGGTGGTGTATCTGTGCTCTCGGTTTGCGTGAACCTGATCTAGTCTTAAGAAACCCGGTGGCGGGTTGACATATGCAAGGGTTAAGTGCTACATATGTTGTGTGATCGGAGATCCTCAGCTGAGTATAATCGATTCGGATCGCCATACCTTCGCGGTTATGAAGACTTGGTCACTACCCTATACGTAGAACTCCAGTAAAGATGAAGGATGGATTAAGAACTTGGCTAGTTCAGGATAAGTGTTTGAACTAGGGTAGCAAGAACTCTAGATATAGGTAAGTTACCTAACCTGACAATAAAACTGGATTTTTAAGGATCCACTTTTAGTAAGCATTTTTGCAAACAGAGTCTTTGATCCTGAGATACCTTACCTTGACTCCCTTATAACCAGCATACCCTTGAGAGTCTTTTCTTTAGTCGGGTAAGACTTGCTGAGTAATTCCATACTCAGGGTTTATTCCCTCGTTGTTTTTAGGTGAGGAAGCAGTAGATTTTTGTTGCTTTTGTACCAAGGTGGTTCCACATGAGGGAAAACAAGAGTGAAGCTGCGGGAGGACCTGGTCCTCCATAAGAAACTTTTATGTAAAAACTTATCGGGAGGAGTTTTTGCCTCCCTTGGTAATGTAATAATACTAATCAGCACTCGTTTATATTTTTGGTCTGTAACAAGTAACTTGATCTTACTGTTTAAATAAACGTAAGTTATGTAATCACTTCCGCTATTCGATATCTCCGATGTTCTGTAAGGTCTGCAAGACGGGTGAAACGTTCCTGGAAAGGTAAGAGGAAAGATACCGAACTTGTCAAGTGGTTCAGGAACATCTACAGGGTTGTCTGATGTCTGTTGGACAAGGACAACTGTAGGTAGGCCTAATGACTTGAGAGGTTCCGTCACAGCTGGTATCGGAGCGTAGCCCTTCTTTGCAGATATTATGAGGCATTTTCAAAAAGATTTTCTAAAAACTCACCTAGAAAGATTTCTTCTATTCTTATCCCCCATATCTGAAGAATCTATATGAAAGACCAGATAGGAGGAGTGCAATGTATAGAAGGTATGAATCAACTAAGGTTGATTCTGTAATTACACATGCATCACGCTAAGAATTATACTAATAAAATTTCCCCTTAGTGAAATGCCGTCGCGCACTAGGAGGACCGCGCGTAAGTCAACTGGCCCAATTGGAGTACCTCGTCATCAACTTGCCACGCGGGATGAGGATAGTAGTAGCGGAAGCAATGATCCAATTGGGGATCTCGAAGCCCGCATGAATCAGCTTCAAACGGAACTGCAACGTAGGACCAGCATGTGGGTCGCGGATGGTGACAGGATAAACGAATTAAGGAGTTACATCCGCCGTCTGTAGGATCAGCTTGCTGATCGGGATTTAGCGCTCGACTGGGCGGTACAGTCTCGTTCAGTGGCTTGGGCTAAGGCAGCAAAGGCTCGAGCCCAAGTCGAGGAACTTAGTTCCGCCATTGACAACCTGCAGGCGTATTGCAATACCCTACATGAGGAAGTCCATGTACTGTATTCGCAACTACATCCCAGTGCACCTATAGATCCTGTCGGGTCGGAAGCCGGACCCTCGCACATTGCAGGAGAAGCGCTTGGTGGTGAGCTAGACCTTTTTAAGCCCCCTCCTTCTATGAGGCTGGTCGATGAATGGTCTCCCACACCCGACGACGAGGCTGCCAGGAACAACCAGAAGCAGGAATAGTGGTATAGTAGTAGAAATAAAAGTAGTGTATTGTAGGTTGTACTGATGTATAATAGGTAGTGCTATTGTATACTGGGTAATGTATCCTGTTGTAAAATCGAGTCTGTACATTACTCTTTTTGGTAATGTAAATTGGATGGTTTTGTCTTTGGCATATTATATTTGCTTTCAAATGTTTGTTGCCATAGATGTCGTCCAAGACCCGATCCCAGGATGCAGCTGGAACCTTCAGTGGAAGGGAATCTACTCCAAATCCACCTCCTATTCCTCCCACACTGGCTGAGGCGATTACCGCTTAGTGAATGCGACCGCTGATAATACCCGTTTTCTGAGAGAGATGGCGGGCCAACAGTTCCAGCAGCAAGGTGGGCGGGGTTATCAACAGGGCCCCCGCGAAACTTCTTACTTGGACTTCTCAGAGACACGTCCACCCCTGTTTGTTAAAGCTGAAGACCCGTTAGAAGCCAATGAATGGATTTGGGTTATTGAGCAAAAATTCGGACTTCTGCGTTGTTCGGAGACCCATAAGCCTTTATTTGTAGCCCAGCAACTACGCGGCCCTGCCAGTACCTGGTGGGGAAATTTCGTGGCCGTTCAACCGGCCAATCATCAAATAACCTGGGAAGAATTCAAGGTGGCCTTCCGCGAGCATTATATACCCGAAGGTGTTCTACACATGAAGCAAGAAGAATTTATGAAGCTAAAGCAAGGAGGGGATACTATTAATCAGTATCTCAATAAGTTCAATCATCTGTCGCAATATGCAATCGATCAAGTGAACACTGATCTGAAGAAAAAGAATTGTTTTATGAGAGGTTTAAATGATCGACTGCAAAGAAAAATGGCAACCTGCATAGATCTTACTTATGGAAGAGCTGTCAGTACAACATTGGCAGTAGAAGCAAAGTATGCAGGTGTCGGAAAATCCAAGGGATTTGGAGGTGACAGGCCTAGTCAGGGCTCGGTGAAAAGGCAACGGTTTGTTCTCCGGCCTTCTAACTAGAATCGCTCTCGTGCACCCACCTTCCCTTTTAAGCAGCCAATAATTATTCGTCCCAATAATGCCCCCACTGCCCCAAGTCACCCGGGTGCCCCAGGCACTCGATTCCCTGCTCTGCCCAGCTCGTCGACTAGATGTTTCAATTGTGGCAAATTTGGACATTTCATCAAAGATTGCCCTTATCCAAAGCAGAACCAGTCAAATAATCAGCAAGGATCTGGAAATTCATCTCAAGTCAAGGGAAATACTTCGGGCATAAATACTAAGAAGACGGGACGCATCTATTATACACAAGTGGCCACTACACCGGACGGAGAGCCGGTAATGATGGGTATGTTCCTCGTGGCCAATCATCCTGCAGTCATTCTCTTTGATTCTGGTGCTTCGCATACATTCATTAGCAAGAAATTTGTGGAGCAACATCACATTTCATGCCATGAATCAAAAGAGGGGTTTAAAATTCACTCACCTGGGGGACAAATCTTTACTAGAGAAGTGGCCTATCAAGTGCCCGTAACATTGGCCGAATGGGACTTTCCTACCAATATGATCGTTCTGAAAGGCCAAGACATAGATGTCATTTTGGGTATGAATTGGTTGGCCAAGCATAAAGCAACCCTCAACATTGATCAAAGAACCATCAGGTTGAGTCATAATCAAGAAGAAATTCTCTTGTCTATCCCCATTCCAACTAAAGCTACTGGCAGAGTTTATGAAGCCATTGTACCGGAAATCAAGGATATTCCGGTAGTATGCGAGTTTCCCGATGTCTTTCCAGAGGATTTGCTTGGATTGCCACCTGAAAGAGATGTAGAGTTTGTAATTGAGTTGAAGCCCGGTACGGCTCCCATTTCTCGAAGATCGTACCGTATGCCTCCGAATGAGTTGGCAGAATTGAAGATTCAATTACAAGATCTCCTAGAGAAAGGATTCATCCGGCCAAGCTCGTCACCTTGGGGTTGTCCAGCCATATTCGTCAAGAAGAAGGATCAAACTTTACGGATGTGTGTGGATTATCGACCCCTGAATGAGGTCACTATCAAGAACAAGTACCCTCTTCCGAGGATTGACATTCTGTTTGATCAACTGATCGGGGCGAGGGTATTCTCCAAAATTGATCTCAGATCGGGCTATCATCAGATCCGTATTCGGCCCGATGATATACCAAAAACCGCATTCACTACACGGTATGGGTTGTTTGAATATCTGGTAATGTCTTTCGGGTTAACAAATGCTCCGACCCACTTCACATATTTGATGAACTCGGTGTTCATGCCCGAGCTAGACAAGTTTGTGGTGGTCTTCATTGACAATATTCTAATATATTCCAAGAATGAAGAGGAGCATGCTCAACATTTACGGATCGTGTTAACGCGCCTGAGGGAACATCAGTTATATGCCAAGTTCAACAATTGCGCGTTTTGGCTGGAGGAAATTCAGTTTCTGGGACATGGTCTATCTGCCAGGGGGATTGCGGTAGACCCCAGCGAAGTCAAGGACATTTTGGAGTGGAAACCCCCAACCACTGTTCATCAAGTCCAAAGTTTCCTTGGACTAGCGGGATATTACCGCAGATTTATACCTGATTTTTCTAAGCTTGTGAAGCCAATCACAAGTTTATTGAAAAATGATATTAAATTCAATTGGTCTTCCAAGTGTAATGAAGCTTTTGAACAATTGAAGACATTATTAACCACTGCTCCGGTATTGGCTCAACCAGATATCACCAAACCCTTTGATGTATATTGTGATGCATCAGGCAGTGGGCTCGACTGTGTATTAATGCAAGAAGGCCGAGTAATTGCATATGCTTCAAGGCAGTTGCGCCGACATGAGGAGCATTATCCAACTCATGATCTGGAGCTAGCTGTTGTGGTTCATGCCCTGAAAATTTGGCGTCACTATCTGCTGAGAAATATCTGTCATATTTATACAAATCATAAAAGCTTGAAGTATATCTTCACCCAGTCAGAGTTAAATATGAGACAAAGGCGATGGCTTGAGCTTATTAAGGATTATGAACTATAAATTCATTATCACCCAGGCAAGGCCAATGTTGTGGCAGATGCACTGAGTCGTAAGGTTTCCTGTCATTGTCTTACGGTGAAGACCTCTGACAATACCTTATGTCAGGAGATGGAGAAGCTAAACCTGAGAATGGTCCAACAAGGAACCCTGAGTCAGCTAAAGCTTGAGTCAGTCCTCTTACACAGGATAATTGATGCTCAAAGAAATAATGAGGGTATGAAACACATTCGTGAGAAGATAAGGGCTAGAAAAGCCAAATGTTTTAAAGAAGATGATCAAGGCATTGTATGGTTTAATAACCGCATAGTGGTGCCAAAGAATGAAGAGATCCGCCAGCAAATTCTTGATGAAGCACATCTTAGTCGCTATTCTATTCATCCCGGAAGCACTAAGATGTACCAAGATTTGAAGCAACATTATTGGTGGACAAAGATGAAGATCGAGATTGCACGCTATGTGGCTAGATGTGACACCTGCAGACGTGTGAAGGCCATACACTTGAAAGCTGCCGGTCCATTACAGTCTCTACCAATACTGACATGGAAATGGGAAGACATAAGTATGGACTTTATTGTGGGATTGCCCAGAACCATAAAAGGGTATGACTCTATTTGGGTTATCATTGATCGACTTACCAAGATCGCCCACTTCCTCCCGGTTAAAGTAAAATATCCTGTCATCACCTATGCGGAATTATACATTGCTCGCATTCTCAGTTTGCACGGTGTTCCAAAGACTATAGTGTCGGATCGTGGATCCCAATTTGTATCCAAATTTTGGGAAGAACTTCATAAGTCCCTGGGTACTAAGCTACTCCACAGTTCGGCCTATCACCCTCAAACAAGTGGACAGACTGAGAGGGTTAATCAAATACTCGAAGATATGCTGCGGGCGTGTGTTCTGGACTTCTCACAGAAATGGGATGAATGTTTACCTTTAGTGGAGTTTTCATATAATAATAGCTATCAGGAAAGTATCAAGATGGCACCCTTCGAAGCTTTATATGGACGACGTTGTCGTACTCCGCTAAATTGGTCTGAACCTAGAGAAAGGTACTTCTTTAGGCCTGATATGGTGAAGGAGGCCAAAGAAAAGGTTCAGAAAATAATTCATAATATGAAGAAAGCCCAAGCTCGTCAGAAGGGTTATGCAGACAAACGGCGAATGCCCTTGTATTTTCTTGAAGGGGACTATGTCTACCTAAAGGTTTCACCAATGAAGGGAGTATCGCGTTTCGGGGTTAAAGGGAAGCTTGCACCCAGGTACATTGGTCCATTTCCTGTACTTGAGCAATGTGGACCAGTGGCGTATCGACTGTAGCTCCCCGAAACTTTGTCTGCTATACATAATGTGTTCCAGGTGTCACAATTAAAGAAGTGTCTTCGGGTTCCCGATCGAACCGTTGAAGTAACAGATGTTGTCCTTGAACCGGACTTGACATATTCTGAGCACCCTATTCGAGTCTTGGATCAAAAGGACAGGGTTACCCGGAGAAAGACTCTCAAGTTCTACAAAATACAGTGGAACCAACATTCTGAAGATGAGGCTACATGGGAAACTCAAGACTTTTTAGATAAGAATTTCCCAGGCTTTTTAGCCTCATGTAATTTGTAAGGTGTGTTTGTAAGGAGTGTTTAGTTGTTGTAATAAAGAGTGAACCCCACACCACCCTCTGCCTTGTACAAGAAATAAGGAAATAAAAATGTGACACAATTCCTTTTCCATTACTCACCCTAGGACTTTTAATCTCGGGACGAGATTCTTTTATGGGGGGAAGGATGTAACACCTCTGGTGTTACTGCAACTAAAACTTGAGCATGGCACCATAAACATTGGCATTGCATATGTTTGACACACCTAGAGTGCATTCACTAGCTAAAATTTCAAACAAGTTGTATTGTTATAACATTTTGCAAATAGAACCCTGGATAGGAGATTTAACCCTAAATAGGGATTAAAGGGGTAAAAATTAACCAAATTAGGAAAACCTAAAAGCTTTAGGGAAATAGTCATAAAATATTCCCAAAAATGAACTTGAATCCCATTTGTACTCCTGGGATATCCAAAAACCCCATTTGAACCCTGGAAAACCCTAAAACTAAAAACCTAGGGGCTTATGTGCAAAATTAGTCCACTTTTGAACTAAAGTGCAAAAACCAAGTCAAATAAGTATCTTGAGTCATTTGGGTCACTCATATGTGAATTTGCAAGCTAAACCCTAAGTTTTGGGTCTATTTGCAAAAATCACTTCTTATGTCCCAAATGGCTTAAGTCTGAATTGCAGAGATTTTGCTCAACTTTTGAGCCTTGTAGCTTTCAAAATATAGGGTTTTTGCCCTAGGTCACCACATCAAACTTGTATACCTATTAATGGATAACAATTTTGCTGAAGAGGGCAAGCCATGTTCTTGTGAGAAATTTGAAGATAATCATGCTCAAAGTCTGGCTGTCAGACTGATAAAGGACTGAAATCAGGCTAACAGTAAACTACCATCAACTTCAAGCCCAATTTCAAGTATGATTCAATGGATTTTAGTGGCAACACCATATGGCAACATTGTAGATGGTACATTACTCTACAATTTTGCTACAGAGCCTGACATGGATTATGTCGGGGACCATAATTAGGGGTACCCTCAAGACGCCTAATTCTCAGCTGGTAACCCCCATCAGCATAAAGCTGCAGAGGCCTGATGGGTTTGATTAAGTCAGGGGTCAGTCCATACGAGCGACTCGATCACGCCACGCCTGAGCCTAGCCTCGGGCAAGGGCAGCCGACCCTGAGATGTTTCCGTCTCGCCCGAGGCCTCCTCTTTCACGGCAGACCCATCTCCGGCTCGCCCGAGGCCTTGCCTTCGATAAGAAGTAACCCTGACTAAATCACCGCGCCGACCGACCAAGTCACTGGGGCCTTTAACACAAAAGGTAAGACTTACGGGCGGCCAGGCTTGGCCAAAAGCGCCAGAGGAAGCTCCGCCCGACCCAGGGCTCGGACTCGGGCTAAGATCCCGGAAGACGGCGAACTCCGCTCCGCCCGACCCAGGGCTCGGACTCGGGCTAAGATCCCGGAAGACGGCGAACTCCGCTCCGCCCGACCCAGGGCTCGGACTCGGGCTAAGGCCCCGGAAGACGGCGAACTCCGCTCCGCCCGACCCAGGGCTCGGACTCGGGCTAAGGCCCCGGAAGACGGCGAACTCCGCTCCGCCCGACCCAGGGCTCGGACTCGGGCTAAGGCCCCGGAAGACGGCGAACTCCGCTCCGCCCGACCCAGGGCTCGGACTCCACCCCGACCTCTGCCGAACGATCTCCGCCTCGCCCGACCCAGGAGCTCAGGTTCGGTCTCGGCCATGCAGGACAGACTCGACCTCGGCCTCGGAGGAGCCTCCACGTCGCCCGACCTAGGACACAAGCCCGCCACGTCAACGGGAAGCGTCATCATCACCCTACCCCGAGCCGACTCGGGCCGCAGAGAACAGGACCAACGTCCCATCTGGCTAGCTCCGCCGGATAGGCAATGATAGCGCCCCGCTGGACCCATGACGACGGCGGTTCTCGGCTCCCTTACGAAAGCAGGGGGACGTCAGCAAAGGCCCAGCCACTCCGACAGCTGTCCCTCCGCCCGGCTCCATTGCTTCTCCGACAGCCACGACGCCACACTAGCTGGGTGCCAAGATCTCTCCGGCTGCCACCTTGGCATGTACTTAGGGCACTAGCTCTCCCCCGCTAGACACGTAGCACCTTGCTACACCCCCATTTGTACACCTGGATCCTCTCCTTACGCCTATAAAAGGAAGGACCAGGGCCTTCTTAGAGAAGGTTGGCCTCGCGGGGACGAAGGGCAGGGGCAGGCGCTCTCTCGGGGCCGCTCGCTCCCCTCACCCGCGCGGACGCTTGTAACCCCCTACTGCAAGCGCACCCGACCTGGGCGCGGGACGAACACGAAGGCCGCGGGATTCTCCGACTCCCTCACGACCCGGCTCCGGCCACCTCGCTCTCTCCCCCCTTCGCGCTCGCCCACGCGCTCGACCCATCTGGGCTGGGGCACGCGGCACACTCACTCGTCGGCTCGGGGACCCCCCGGTCTCGGAACGCCGACAGTTGGCGCGCCAGGTAGGGGCACGCTGCGTGTTGACGAGTAGTTTCCCGTCAAGCTCCAGATGGGCAGTCTCCAACGACCTCTTCAACCCGGGACGGTGCTCCGTTTCGGGAGTCTCGAGTTCATGTCTTTCGACGGCAGCTACGACATGATACTCCTTCCACCGCCGCGCGACAGCGACAATGGTGGCGGACAGCCTGCCCGCCGGCGGCGGAATCGACGACGTCTTTCCCGCGTGGGGGAAGGACAACTTTCGAGCTCACCCCATCCTCTCCCTCGCCATCGGAGGAGGAGGCGGGGCAACCAAGGCCGAGCGGGAGGCTGCGCTCAGTCGACTGTCGAGCAAATCGACATCCCCAGCGCCCCAACGGAGGACGCATCGGGCATCACCCACGCGTTTGAGGCGAAGACGAGCGCCGTCCCCCCGCGTCACGCCGATCCCGAGCAAGCGGACGACGCCAGCGCGCTCACGGAGGGCCTGCAGGACGTCGCCCTCGCACCCAGGACAACGGCACGATCAGCCCCCGATGTGACTTCATCGCTCCTCGTCGACCAAAAGGTACGGGCTGATTCCCATCCTTCGTCATTTCGACTCGGCCTCAACCCGCCTGGCGACCTCGCTTTGGCGGGCGCTCACGTTGAGGCGAGTGCAACCTCTCTGGGGTTTCGTGTGCGGTCGCCTTGGGACCGATTGATGGGTGTCTCGACCTACGGACCCTCTGGGTCCGAGGAAGATGACGACCCCAGCATCTGCTGGGATTTCTCTGGATCTGGCAACCCCAGTGCCATGCGGGACTTCATGACCGCATGCGACTACTGCCTCTCCGACTGTTCCGACGGCAGCCGCAGCCTTGACGACAAGGTCTGCGGCCCGAGCCGCGAATGTTTCCACGTCGAGCTAGGGGATCCCTCCGGAGGCAGCTGTCTCGGCATGCCGGAGGATGGTGATCCCCCTAGGCCAGCGCCTCGCGCCGACATCCCGCGGGAGCTAGCTGTGGTCCCCGTTCCGGCGGGGGGTCACGACCCACAGCTCGAGCAAGTCCGCGGGGCGCAGGCCGGGCTCGATGAGGGAGCAGGAGCGCTCGAGGCAATCCGCTGGAACGTCGGGCAGGTATGGGCGAGCCAGCCCCCGGCCGGAGGAATACGTCACCTGCCCCAAGGTCTCCAGCACCGCATCGCCAACGATGCCAGGGACAGACCGCCACCCGCATCCGGCGGAACCGGTCAGGACCTGGCCGCTGCAGCGATGCTCCTCCGCGCGATGCCGGAGTCATCAACCACCGAGGGTCGGCGAATCCAGGGAGACCTCAAGCATCTCCTGGAAGGCGCTACGGCCCGGTGGGCCGAGAGCTCTGCCTCCCGAAGGCAGGGGTACCCCTCGGAACCTCGTGCCGCGACTTCCCGACTCATGCGGGAAGCCTCGGTCTACACCGGGCGCACGCGCAATACCGCGCCTGCGGCCCCGGGCCACCTCGGTGACGAGCACCCTCATCGCGACCGTCGGGCCCGCCTCGACGAAAGGGTGCGCCGAGGTTATCACCCCAGGCGTGGGGGACGCTACGACAGCGGGGAGGATCGGAGTCCCTCGCCCGAACCACCCGGTCCGCAGGTCTTCAGCCGGGCCATTCGGCGGGCGCCGTTTCCGCCCCGATTCCGACCCCCGACTACTATCACGAAGTACTCGGGGGAAACGAGACCGGAATTGTGGCTTGCGGATTACCGCCTGGCCTGTCAACTGGGTGGGACGGACGACGACAACCTCATCATCCGCAACCTCCCCCTGTTCCTCTCCGACACCGCTCGCGCTTGGTTGGAACACCTGCCTCCGGGGCAGATTTCCAACTGGGAGGATCTGGTCCAGGCTTTCGCCGGCAACTTCCAGGGCACGTACGTGCGCCCCGGGAATTCCTGGGACCTCCGAAGCTGCCGGCAACTGCCGGGAGAGTCCCTTCGGGACTACATCCGGCGATTCTCGAAGCAGCGCACCGAGCTGCCCAACATCACCGACTCCGATGTCATCGGCGCGTTCCTTGCCGGCACCACCTGCCGTGACCTGGTGAGCAAGTTGGGTCGCAAGACTCCCACCAGGGCGAGCGAGCTGATGGACATCGCCACCAAGTTTGCCTCTGGTCAGGAGGCGGTCGAGGCCATCTTCCGAAAGGACAAGCAGCCCCAGGGCCGCCCGTCGGAAGATGCTCCCGAGGCGTCTACTCCGCTCGGCGCCAAGAAGAAAGGCAGGAGGAAGTTGCAAGCGAAACGCGACGCCGCCAGCACGGACCTTGTCGCCGCCGCCGAGTACAAGAACCCTCGGAAGCCCCCCGGAGGCGCCAACCTCTTCGACAAGGCACTCAAGGAGACGTGCCCCTACCATCAGGGGCCCGTCAAGCACACCCTCGAGGAGTGCGTCATGCTTCGGCGCCACTTCCACCGGGCCGGGCCACCCGCAGAGGGTGACAGGGCCCGCGACGACGGCAAAAAGGAAGATCACCAAGCAGGAGAGTTCCCCGAGGTCCGCGACTGCTTCATGATCTACGGAGGGCATGCGGCGAATGCCTCGGCTCGGCATCGTAAGCAGGAGCGTCGGGAGGTCTGCTCGGTGAAGGTGGCGGCGCCAGTCTACCTAGACTGGTCCGACAAGCCCATCACCTTCGACCAGGATGACCACCCCGACCACGTGCCGAGCCCAGGGAAGTACCCGCTCGTCGTCGATCCCGTCATCGGCGACGTCAGGCTCACCAAGGTCCTGATGGATGGGGGCAGCTGCCTCAACATCATCTACGCTGAGACCCTCAGGCTCCTGCGCGTCGATCTGTCATCCGTCCGAGCAGGCGCTGCGCCCTTCCACGGGATCATTCCCGGGAAGCGCGTCCAGCCCCTCGGACAGCTCGACCTTCCTGTCTGCTTCGGAACACCCTCCAACTTCCGAAGGGAGACTTTGACGTTCGAGGTGGTCGGGTTCCGAGGAACCTACCACGCAGTGTTGGGAAGGCCATGCTACGCGAAGTTCATGGTCATCCCCAACTATACCTACCTGAAGCTCAAGATGCCGGGCCCCAACGGGGTCATCACCGTCGGCCCCACGTACAAACACGCATTCGAATGCGATGTGGAGTGCGTGGAGTACGCCGAGGCCCTCGCCGAGTCCGAGGCCCTCATTGCCGACCTGGAAAGCCTCTCTCGAGAGGTGCCGGACGTGAAGCGACATGCCGGCAACTTCGAGCCAGCGGAGACGGTTAAGGCCGTCCCTCTCGACCCCAGTGGCGACACCTCCAAGCAGATTCAGATCGGTTCCGGGCTCGACCCCAAATAGGAAGCAGTGCTCGTCGACTTTCTCCGCGCAAACGCCGACGTCTTTGCGTGGAGTCCCTCGGACATGCCCGGCATACCGAGGGATGTCGCCGAGCACTCGCTGGATATTCGGGCTGGAGCCCGACCGGTCAGACAGCCTCTGCGCCGATTCGACGAGGAAAGGCGCAGGGTGATAGGCGAGGAGATCCACAAGCTGATGGCAGCAGGGTTCATCCAAGAGGTATTCCATCCCGAATGGCTTGCCAACCCTGTACTTGTGAGGAAGAAAGGGGGGAAATGGCGGATGTGTGTAGACTACACTGGTCTCAACAAAGCATGTCCGAAAGTCCCCTACCCTCTGCCTCGCATCGATCAAATCGTGGACTCCACTGCAGGGTGCGAAACCCTGTCTTTCCTCGATGCCTACTCAGGGTATCATCAAATCAAGATGAAAGAGTCCGACCAGCTCGCGACTTCTTTCATCACGCCCTTCGGCATGTACTGTTATGTCACCATGCCATTCGGTTTGAGGAACGCGGGTGCAACGTACCAGCGGTGCATGAACCATGTGTTCGGCGAACACATCGGTCGCACGGTCGAGGCCTACGTCGATGACATCGTAGTCAAGACGAGGAAAGCCTCCGACCTTCTCTCCAACCTCGAACTGACATTCCGGTGTCTCAAGGCGAAGGGCGTCAAGCTCAATCCCGAGAAGTGCGTCTTCGGGGTGCCCCGAGGCATGCTTTTGGGATTCATCGTCTCCGAGCGGGGCATCGAAGCCAACCCGGAGAAGATCGCAGCCATCACAAACATGGGGCCCATCAAGGACTTAAAAGGCGTACAGAGGGTCATGGGATGCCTCGCGGCCTTGAGCCGTTTCATCTCGCGCCTCGGCGAAAGAGGCCTGCCCCTGTACCGTCTCTTAAGGAAGGCCGAGTGCTTCACTTGGACTCCTGAGGCCGAGGAAGCCCTCGGGAACCTGAAGGCGCTCCTCACCCAGGCGCCCGTCTTGGTACCCCCAGCTGATGGAGAAGCCCTCTTGGTCTACGTCGCCGCTACCACTCAGGTGGTCAGCGCCGCGATCGTGGTCGAAAGGCAGGAAGAGGGGCATGCTTTGCCCATTCAGAGGCCAGTTTACTTCGTCAGCGAAGTGCTGTCCGAGACCAAGATCCGCTACCCACAAGTCCAGAAGCTGCTGTATGCAGTGATCCTGACGAGGCGAAAGCTGCGACATTACTTCGAGTCTCATCCGGTGACTGTGGTGTCATCCTTCCCCTTGGGGGAGATCATCCAGTGCCGGGAAGCCTCGGGACGGATCGCGAAGTGGGCGGTGGAAATCATGGGCGAGGCAATCTCGTTCGCCCCTCGGAAGGCCATCAAGTCCCAGGTACTGGCGGACTTCATAGCCGAATGGGTCGACACCCAGTTGCCGACGGCTCCGATCCAACCGGAGCTCTGGACCATGTTTTTCGACGGGTCGCTGATGAAGACGGGAGCCGGCGCGGGCCTACTCTTCGTCTCGCCCCTCGGGAAACACCTGCGCTACGTGCTCCGCCTCCATTTCCCGGCGTCCAACAATGTGGCTGAGTACGAGGCTCTGATCAACGGATTGCGAATCGCCATCGAGCTAGGGGTCCGACGCCTCGATGCACGCGGCGACTCGCAGCTCGTCATCGACCAAGTCATGAAGAACTCCCACTGCCGCGACCCGAAGATGGAGGCCTACTGTGACGAGGTTCGACGCCTGGAAGACAAGTTCTACGGGCTCGAGCTTAACCACATCGCCCGGCGCTACAACGAGACTGCGGACGAGCTGGCGAAGATAGCCTCGGGGCGAACGACGGTTCCCCCAGACGTCTTCTCCCGGGATCTGCACCAACCCTCCGTCAAGATAGGCGACACGCCCGAGCCCGAGGTGCCCTCGGCCCCGTCCGAGGCGACCTCGGCCCAGCCCGAGCTATCCTCGGTTCAACCCGAGGAACCCTCGGCCCCCGAGGGCGAAGCACTGCACATCAAGGAGGAGCAGAGCGGGGTCATGCCAGATCAAGATTGGCAGACCCCGTACGTGCAATATCTCCGCCAAGGAGAGTTGCCCCTCGGCCGAGCCGAGGCTCGGCGGGTAGCGCGACGCGCCAAGTCGTTCGTCATCGCCAAAGTTCTGAAGCCCGGAACGTACAAGCTAGCCAACAGTCAAGGCGAGGTCTACGGCAACGCTTGGAACATCCAACAGCTACGTCGCTTCTACCCTTGAGATGTTTCCAAATTGTTCATATACCTCGCACCCACGCAAAGTTTAGTCAACAAGGAAGGGTCGGCCTCGCCTCGGCAAAGCCTGACCCTCCCTCGGGGGCTAAAAGGGGGGAAACCCCCTCTGCGTCAAAATTTTCCTCGAACAGAAAATCTCTTTTACCAGAATATCTTTCGTGCTTTTTGACTACTTCGAAAAGTGGGACCTGGAAACGACAGGGTACACGTAAGCAGTCAAGGCTGACCGAGCCGAGGGACTCCTACGCCTCCGGGATACGGATACCTCACTCATCACCTTCTGCGATAAGTAACTCGCGTTCGGATAAGGTGACTCCGCGGATCGAACAAGTCTCTACGTTCGGAAGCTCTTCTGTCGAAGCGATTCTTCGAGTTTTCTCGACTAAGTCGGTGATAAGGCCTCATGGACGAGTAAAAGTGCGCGTAAGCGGCAAGGCTGACCGAGCCGAGGGACTCCCACGCCTCCGGGATACGGATACCTCACTCCTCACCTTCCGCGAGAAGCAACTTTCGCTCGCACAAACATCCCTGTTACCGACAAAAAGTCCAGATGTTTGGAACAAGAGGAAAAGAGACGCGGCTTTACAACACAGCAAGGGTGTGTGTTCTGGCCTCGACGGCCGCACAAAGCACACACTACAAGACAAGCTGATCCTGCAGGCTCAGGTCTTGGCGCTGGAAGGGGGCGGTGACACCCTCGGCATCGACAGCACCTTCGGCAAGGCCCGAACTAGCCTCGGACGGCGACGCGGTCCGAGGGCCTCCGCTCCAAAGGACGGCGTCATCACCACGCCCGGGCGATCGTTGTCAGGGGCTTCTCCGGGAATCCGGCCCGAGTAGGCGGCTCGGCCGGCCACCTCCGGGGCCTCGGCCAACCACCTTCCGAGGGCACGAGCCCGGGCCGAAGCCTCGGCTGACCAACTCCGGCGTCGATCCTGCCAACGGACAACTCGGCTAGGCTCCGGCCAACCAGGTTTCATCTCCGAGCCAACTCCGCCTCTGCTCGTGCTGATATCGCTACCCCCAGCCTCGGCTCGTCGAAGAGCGGCCAAGGGGTCTCTTTAACCAAGCTAGAGGAGCCTCGGACAACAGGGCCGACCGAGCCGAGGGACTCCTATGCCTCCGGGATACGGATACCTCACTCGTCACCTTGACACGGGGCGACTCATGCTTAGTGAAGCGGTTCAGACAATCAGCAGACGAGTCTTAGTGCTCGGAAGTGAGGAAAAAACACGGCTCCGTGCCGTAATTACATACATGTTCAGGCCCCGAAAGCCAAAAATGAACAAAAAACCCGGCACTCGAAGTGCCATTACAAACGGAACTCCGGTCCCCCCCCCCCCCGCAGGTACGAACAACCCCACTCGATAGGGGCGGGCCTGCGGGGCGGCAGAAGAACTCTCACCCCCCGAGGACGAGAGGCAGCCATTCAGGCCAGGGGACGGAGACCCAGGGCTATTGACGGAGTTGGCAATCTCATCGGTAGAGAAGCCACCTCCGTCCGCCGACGCCTCGGAACGCGCCGGCAGGTCTTCGCCCATGCCAGGACCGTCCAGGGCGTGGGCACTGCCCTCGCGGTGCACGGCGCAATCGTCGTCCGGACGAAGGACGCGGCGTGGCGCCCTGGCTGTGCGACGACGACCTGCCTCTTCCGGCATGGCTGGAGGAAGTCTCCGTGAAGCTGGAGGATGCCGTTCTCCCCCAGACGCATGGGGAAGAAGAGGGCAACCGACCCACACGGAGACAGCCCCCTGACTCGCCTCGTCCTCCCTCTTGGCCTGGTGATGAAAGTCCTTGAGGCTGAGGGAGGGGTAGAGGCCGCAGCCCGGCTCGCTTTCCCCCACCATCAAGCCGGAGGTCGCCGTCTTGGGTGACCACCGGTGGGGGGGTGCAGCCGGGCTGCATGATGAAAATCCTTGAAGCCGAACGATGGCTGAAAGGTACCCACTCCCACGGAGTGGTGTCCCCCGACGATGAGGCACGGAGACGGCGGTTTCCCCCATCCAGGGGCTTGAAAGGTGGAAAGACACAATGCATAAGGGAGGAAGGAGACATGGTCGCCTTACGAAAGGGGTCGCCCTCCTTTTAAAGGCAACTCTCCGTGCTTGCGCCCCTAACCGTCACGGGCTGAGTCTTCTCCAACACGCCTCCAAAGCCCTCCCCTGCGGCGCGGGGGCTGGGACCCACCTGTCATGCAGACCGGCTCCGAGCAGAAGAAGCCGAACCGCCGTGCGCGGCGCGCGCGCAACCACCCAGCAGTTACAAGCGACCCTCCACTTTTGCCCAGACCAACGGGCGAAGGGGGCGGGCAGCCATGCGGGCGGCATGCAACCGCGCCAAGTGGTCGCGCCTCTCCGACTCCTGACAGGCCAGCACGGAGGCTCAAGCCCACGCGTCGCGCAACCGGCGCGCCGGATGCTGCATGTAAGCCACTATGCCACTTGCGCCACCACCTCACCTCCTCGGTTGCGGAACCAATACCGCGACCCGAGGCGGCCCAGCGCGCGGCCCAGCTGCGCCAGCCTGACGCAGCGGTCAAACGCGGTCAAAAGTGGGCCGGCAGTAATGACAGTGGCAGGCGCGCAAGCGCAGCGGTCACGCCATCAGCCAAGCTCACGTCCCATCCGGAGGCGGCAAGAGAACCCCCTCTCTCACGGTGTGAAGACGACACGCCCGTGACCCGTTCCTCGAACGGCTCGCACACGCGCAACGGCAGCCTCGCCAACTACTCGCCCCGGCGCATTAACTCCACGGCTCGACGGGCAGCGCTACGGGCGGGAGCAGCTGGCGACATTTCGCCTTCGCCAAAACGGCCACACCAAAAAAGGTACGCCACGTCGTTCAATTTCGTATCCTTTTTTCCCTTTTCCTTCTTTCTCTATCTCTTGCAACAGGGACCGGGAAAGGGGATACCCCCAAAGGGATCCTTCCCCGTGAAGGAACTAGGCTCCGAGCCTCCTTACTGATCAGGGGTTCGAAGGCTGGCCCCCCGAAGGGTTCAACAGCCGCCTCAGATCGCGTGGGCCCGACACCCACTACTGGTCAGGGGTTCGAAGGTCGGCCCCCCGAAAGGTTCCACGACCGCCTCAGGCTACTCGGGCTCCGCGCCCATTACTGATCAGGGGTTCGAAGGCTGGCCCCCCGAAGGGTTCACAGTCGCCTCAGACACCGAGCGAGGGATGACCAGGGGTACGTTCGATACATAACCAAGGCTCGGGCTGTGCTCCCGAGGTACCCTAGGACATTTCCGAGACCAGCGGGAACGACTCTGTAACGGAATCCCATCGGAGGGAGGCAACGAGCCCTCGGACCCCGTCGCTAGGGGACCGGGTCCGGCAGATCACCCGCAGGTACTTTTGGGCGTGCCTCCGGGCCCCTAGCCGACCCCCAACGAACGGGGCACGGACGTCCACTCGGATTACCCGATCGCAGCTCACCGGAGACACCATGTTCGGTGCCCATCGAGGGTAACATGGCGCTCTCCCCCCTCCTCCTTGCGGAAAGGCGACGTAGGGGCGTATATAAAAAAGCCGAGTCTGTCCCTGATCGTCCTCTCGCTCTGTGCGGAGGCTCGGGGGCTGCTCTCGCAAACCCGGCTCCGGCCGAACCGTTGACAGCGTCAACATACCAGCCCAAGAACTTGGGCCCCGACAGTGCACCCGGGCTACGGCCTGTTCGCATGAGGGAACCGCCAGACCAGCCGAAGCATTACACAAGGCATTAAGACCTCGAAGGAGTGAAACCACTCCTCCGAGGCCTCGGGGGCTACACCCGGCGGGTGCGCTCGCGCGCACCCACCGGAACAAAGTGCAACCGAGAAAGGCTGGTCCCCTTGCAAAAAAGTGCGACGAAAGCCTCCAAGCGAGTGTTAACACTCCCTTCGAGGCTCGGGGGCTACTGTCGGGGACCATAATTAGGGGTACCCTCAAGACGCCTAATTCTCAGCTGGTAACCCCCATCAGCATAAAGCTGCAGAGGCCTGATGGGTTTGATTAAGTCAGGGGTCAGTCCATACGAGCGACTCGATCACGCCACGCCCGAGCCTAGCCTCGGGCAAGGGCAGCCGACCCTGAGATGTTTCCGTCTCGCCCGAGGCCTCCTCTTTCACGGCAGACGCATCTCCGGCTCGCCCGAGGCCTTGCCTTCGATAAGAAGTAACCCTGACTAAATCACCGCGCCGATCGACCAAGTCACTGGGGCCTTTAACACAAAAGGTAAGACTGACGGGCGGCCAGGCTTGGCCAAAAGCGCCAGAGGAAGCTCCGCCCGACCCAGGGCTCGGACTCGGGCTAAGATCCCGGAAGACGGCGAACTCCGCTCCACCCGACCCAGGGCTCGGACTCGGGCTAAGATCCCGGAAGACGGCGAACTCCGCTCCGCCCGACCCAGGGCTCGGACTCGGGCTAAGGCCCCGGAAGACGGCGAACTCCGCTCCGCCCGACCCAGGGCTCGGACTCGGGCTAAGGCCCCGGAAGACGGCGAACTCCGCTCCGCCCGACCCAGGGCTCGGACTCGGGCTAAGGCCCCGGAAGACGGCGAACTCCGCTCCGCCCGACCCAGGGCTCGGACTCCACCCCGACCTCTGCCGAACGATCTCCGCCTCGCCCGACCCAGGAGCTCAGGTTCGGTCTCGGCCATGCAGGACAGACTCGACCTCGGCCTCGGAGGAGCCTCCACGTCGCCCGACCTAGGACACAAGCCCGCCACGTCAACGGGAAGCGTCATCATCACCCTACCCCGAGCCGACTCGGGCCGCAGAGAACAGGACCAACGTCCCATCTGGCTAGCTCCGCCGGATAGGCAATGATAGCGCCCCGCTGGACCCATGACGACGGCGGTTCTCGGCTCCCTTACGAAAGCAGGGGGACGTCAGCAAAGGCCCAGCCACTCCGACAGCTGTCCCTCCGCCCGGCTCCATTACTTCTCCGACAGCCACGACGCCACACTAGCTGGGTGCCAAGATCTCTCCGGCTGCCACCTTGGCATGTACTTAGGGCACTAGCTCTCCCCCGCTAGACACGTAGCACCTTGCTACACCCCCATTTGTACACCTGGATCCTCTCCTTACGCCTATAAAAGGAAGGACCAGGGCCTTCTTAGAGAAGGTTGGCCTCGCGGGGACGAAGGGCAGGGGCAGGCGCTCTCTCGGGGCCGCTCGCTCCCCTCACCCGCGCGGACGCTTGTAACCCCCTACTGCAAGCGCACCCGACCTGGGCGCGGGACGAACACGAAGGCCGCGGGATTCTCTGACTCCCTCACGACCCGGCTCCGGCCACCTCGCTCTCTCCCCCCTTCGCGCTCGCCCACGCGCTCGACCCATTTGGGCTGGGGCACGCGGCACACTCACTCGTCGGCTCGGGGACCCCCCGGTCTCGGAACGCCGACAATTATCATTAGGAATTGAGAGAAAATTGGGCTCCAAACTTGACTGTCAGGCTGTCTGAATGTAACTCTCCATGGTACAGTGCTATCAGGAGGATTAGGTCGCCAGCGCAGCTGTCCTCACTGCCGGTGACCTGCCGCCTTGATTCGTGCCGTCGTTGCCACGATTGGTGCTCGGATGAAGTGGATAGCGCTCGGGGTCCTAGAAATATCACCGCCGTGGATAACTCCGGTCACTAAACAAGTCCGACCACCGTACCAAGTTGCCACGGCCACTGCGGATGACTTCGCCGGTGAACCACCGTCGCTCGGCCTTGCGCCGCGTGTCCGAGCACTTTATCACGTCGCGGATAGTCACGCTAAGGTCGTCCGGTGATCGCCGGTGAGACCGCCACGGTAGAAGCCACCTAGCGCTTGCGCCAGTGCCTATTTCTTTCCCGGCCGCCACGCGTAATCGCTCGATTCACTGGCCACCGCCCTGGAGTCTATAAATTGAGTGCACCATCGTCTTCGTTATGTATTCGAGCAGCTAGAGCACCCACCTGCACCCCAAACCCCCACCAGAGAACTCGAATTTGAGATTTTCCCCAAATCAAGTCTCCACCACCGTGAAACCCACCTCACCGCGGCCAGCCCTTTCCCGGTCTGTTCATCCCTCGCTCTCCCTCGTTTGAGCACTCTTGACGCTCTGTGATGCTTGCCGAACCACCAATTTGTACGGAGTAGCTTTAGATCTCCGGGAACACGTACCAATTGTCCTCATCGTCCGCGGTTCACGTGGACAGAGCTTGATAACTTACCAATTGTGAAATTGATTTAGGGGAATCGTTCGGGGAGGGTTCAATCCGGTGTATGTCGCTCGAGAGCACCGGTCGTAGTGTAAATCCGCCAGTACAATCTCACCAGAGTTCGTTCCCCCGCGCTGCCGCCGTCGTGGACTTCAAACCGAGAATAGATGGAAGTGCGGGGGTATGTCTGTAAACGTCAGCGACTCTGTTAAACAGTAGTAAAGCCTGTTTTCGGTTAGCCAGAAACCCGAGGGTCTTTATGCAAAGTCACCAGGGCGCGGACGCGCACGCGCGCGTTTCCCCCTGGTATTGGGCCGGCTGGGCTAGAATCAGCCCAACACTATTCAATTTTTTCCTTTTTTTTCAGTAGAACTTTAGAAATCCATAGAAAATTGTAGAAAAATCCCAAAATTGTGAAACAATTTTCCTAGGCTCCTTATTTTCCATAATATTTAATAAAAATAGTTTCATGATTTTTAGGCTAAATAAGGAATTTTAAAGCATTTAAAGTAGTTTAAAGCATTAGTTCTGGATTTTTAGAAAACATATGGTAATTCCAAAAATGTCCAAACTTTTTATATGAGTTCTATACATTATTTAGAAGCCTTGGGTAGAGTCTGGGTTAATTTGGACCTTGTTTGATAACTAGAACCCAAAACCCCCCTGCTCTATGAACTCCTTTACTGACTCCGGAAACCCTAAGTTCTCGGAGTTCCGTGAAGGAAAATTGTATTCAAGACCTTAGATAATAAGTTTTTATTATCTTTGCACTCTCATGAGCATTACATGGCATTCATTCTTATATACATATATGTGGTTATGTTTAGAAAATGAACAAGAAATTGAAGTGACTGAAGAGAAGGCACCACCACCTTCGGACTCTCAGGCAGGGTCTTGTCTCTACTTTGACATCTGCGGGCCTGAGCCTGACTCACCTACTAACGAAGGCAAGCCTCGGTGCATTTGCCACTTTCCTTGATGTTTTTAAAATCTTTCTCACTTGCTTGCTGCATTAAGTGATAGGAGTTGATTGCTCAAACAATTCCTGCATTACCTTCCTTGAACTTGAGTACCCTTCCTTTAAAACCCTGTTTTTTCAAAAAGTTTTACTATGCTTAGTATTGCTTTAGCTAAAACAAAATGTTTGTTTTTACAAATGATGATGTGGCAAAAGTGGGTGGGATGTTTTCAAAAATAAAACTTGATGGTGGATCCATTATGGCCGTAATGGGTTCAACATCGAAAAAGATGTACCTCTGTCAGGTACCAAGCTTTGGGTTTGAAATAATTAAGCTGAGACCGGGCGGGTGACTTGCACGAGAAGAGAGTATTAGTGTAGTGTCTCCGTCTGAGTCGATTAAGGACCGTGTCGATGTAGGCTTGATGACCGAGGACCCTTTAACTGGTCACATGCCTCGTCATGGGTAAGCTTTGCCTCGGGCAGACTAAGTCCAGAATAAGATAACACGAAATGGGCGTGGAGCGGTGGCGAGAGTAGCATGTACCCTCCGTAGCAAGAGGCTGGACGGTGGTGTATCTGTGCTCTCGGTTTGCGTGGACCTGATCTGGTCTTAAGAAACCCGGTGGCGGATTGACATATGCAAGGGTTAAGTGCTACATATGTTGTGTGATCGGAGATCCTTAGCTGAGTATAATCGATTCGGATCTCGTACCTTCGCGGTTATGAAGACTTGGTCACTGCCCTATACGTAGAACTCCAGTAAAGATGAAGGATGGATTAAGAACTTGGCTAGTTCAGGATAAGTGTTTGAACTAGGGTAGCAAGAACTCTAGATATAGGTAAGTTACCTAACCTGACAATAAAACTGGATTTTTAAGGATCCACTTTTAGTAAGCATTTTTGCAAACAGAGTCTTTGATCTTGAGATACCTTACCTTGACTCCCTTATAACCAGCATACCCTTGAGAGTCTTTTCTTTAGTCGGGTAAGACTTGCTGAGTAATTCCATACTCAGGGTTTATTCCCTCGTTGTTTTTAGGTGAGGAAGCAGCAAATTTTTGTTGCATTTGTACCAAGGTGGTTCCACATGAAGAAAAACAAGAGTGAAGCTACGGGAGGACCTGGTCCTCCATAAGAAACTTTTATGTAAAAACTTATCGGGAGGAGTTTTTGCCTCCCTTGGTAATGTAATAATACTAATTAGCACTCGTTTATATTTCTGGTCTGT
Source organism: Zea luxurians (assembly GCA_029449295.1). Taxonomy (NCBI): domain Eukaryota; kingdom Viridiplantae; phylum Streptophyta; class Magnoliopsida; order Poales; family Poaceae; genus Zea; species Zea luxurians. The sequence goes on along the minus strand of JAOPSE010000005.1, from coordinate 43,884,722 downwards.
AACAAGTAACTTGATCTTACTGTTTAAATAAATGTAAGTTATGTAATCACTTACGCTATTCGATATATCCGATGTTCTGTAAGGTCTGCAAGACGGGTGGTTCAGGAACATCTACAGGGTTGTCTGATGTCTATTGGACAAGGACAACTGTAGGTAGGCCTTATGACTTGAGAGGTTCCGTCACAGCCGGCCAGGAAAGGAAATGGCCCAGGCGCAGTTTCTCTTTTCTTTTATTTTGGTTATTTATTTTCCTTTTCTTTTCTACTTTTCTTTCAAATTTAAATTTCCATTTTGAATTTACACGATTTTGTGAACTTGGACTCATATTTTTGAAGGTAACCTTTGATCAGGCCATTATGGTATAATTTATTTATTTGTGAACTTACTTTATATTATACAGTATTTCTTTCTCCCTTCTTTATTTTCTATCCCCTTTTTGATTTACAAATTTAATATTCAACTCCAAGATAAGGTTTAGGAATTCAATTATTTAAGACATAATCAAAATCAACTATGATGCAATAGATGTATATTTATTTTGATTATTTTATTTATTTGATAGATGTTAGAATTATGAAACACTCATATTGTTTTCTTTCTTTACAGAAAAATAGTATTTTGCTTGTGAAATAGGAAGTAAAGGTTACTTCCAAATTTATTATTCATGTAAATAAATGCTTATGGTGTATCATTTGATGATATGCATATTAATTTAGTTGAATAGGAAAATTTCCTATTATTTCCTTTCTAAAATAATTTCTAGTTTTCACAAATTCAGTTCTCAATTTTCAATACTCCAGGGTAATTCAAGATATCTGAATTTACTATTTTATTTCTTCATATATTTATTTTATTATTATGATTTTTTTCTTATACAAATTTTGGGCCTTACATGCCATACACCATCAGCTTCTTGATGTCGAGTGATACTGCAATGCTCAGCCCATGGACGAGTGCTTCGTACTCTGCTGCATTATTAGATGCCGGAAACTAGAGTGCATACTTAAGTTGTTCACCTCCAAGAGCAATGAAGAGAATCCCTGCACCCGCTCCTTGCAGCTTCAGCGAGCCATCAAAGTACATTCTCCATACTTCAGCAACTTCTAGCCTTTCTGGGACCTGGTGTTCAGTCCATTATGATATAAAGTCAACCAGTGCCTGAGTCTTTATTGTCGTGCGGGGCTGAAACTCTATGTCGTGAGCCCCGAGCTCGCACGCCCACTTGGCTATCCTTCCAATGGCTTCTTTGTTGTGGAAAATATCACCTATCGGAAATCATGTGACTACTATAACTTTGTGGTCGTCAAAGTAGTGCTAGAGCTTACGAACGATTAGAAGTACCGCATACAACAGCTTTTGGACTTGAGGATACCTTATCTTCGAGGGCCCAAGCACTTCACTGATGAAATAAACTGGATGCTACACCGGGTATGCGTGTCCTTCTTCCGCCCGCTCGACTACTAACGCGGTGCTCACCATGTGAGTCGTGTAGGAGATATACAGGGCAAATCTTCTGCTGGCTAGCCGGGCGTAGCTCGGTGCGATGGCTTGAGTACTGGCGGTGTGGTCAAGAACTTCTTCAGTGCCTCTAGAGCTTCTTGTGCCTCTGTGGTCCACTGAAACTTGTCCACCTTCTTGAGTAATTTATAAAATGGCATTCCTTTCTCCCCAGCCTTGATACGAACCTGCTCAGAGCTGCCATGCATCCAGTAAGCCTTTGTACCTTTTTCTGCGACCGTGGTACTTCTATTCTCATGATGGCCTCGATCTTCTCTGGATTTGCTTCAATTCCTCGGTGGCTGACAATGAATCCGAGCAGCTTTCCGGCTGGTACTCCGAGACACACTTTTCTGGGTTTAGCTTCCATCGGTAGCGCCTCAAACTGTTGAAGACCAGCTGCAAATCTTCAATGAAGTTCTCTGAGTTTTCTATTTGATGACCACATCATCGACATAAGCCTCCACCTGCTTGCCCCAGTGATCGGCTAAGCATGTTTGGATGGCTCTCTGGTAAGTCGCTCCAGCGTTCTTGAGGCCAAACGGCATGGAGGTATAGCTGAAAGCTCCAAATGGGGTGATGAAAGTAGTCTTCTCCTCATCTTCTTTTGTCAGGCTGATATGATGATATTTGGAGTAGCAGTCTAGGAAGGAGAGCATAGAATAGCTAGCAGTCGATTCAACTACCTGATCTATTTTAGGGAGCCCGAAAGGATCCTTCGGACAATGCTTGTTGAGATCAGTATAGTCGACACACATGCGCCAATCAACTTTATTCTTTTTTAGTACAAGAATAGGGTTAGCTAGCCACTTGGGGTGCAGTACTTCCCTAATGAACCCTGCTGACCCTAAGCGGGCTAACTTGGCGTGAATAGCTTCCCTTTTGTCAGGCGTGAAACGATGTAGCTTCTGTCGAATCAGCCTTGCTTGAGGATACACCTTAAATTTGTGCTCGGTTAGTTCTCTCGGGACTCCCGACATATCCGCAGGTTGCCTTGCGAATACGTCCCGGTTATCTTGCAGGAACCGGACGAGCGCGCTTTCCTATTTGTCATCAAGGCTGGAATAGATGATGACAGTCTTGCGATCATCAGAGAATCCTAGATTAATCCTCTTAGTCTCTTCAGTAGGCCATATATAGGTCACGGCTTGAGCTTCATTGGTGGGTATCGTGAGACCCTCCTCCTCCGGCCTGGTGTTTGCCTACGTGGGAAGAGCTGTCGAGGGCCCAACAATGAGAGCTATTTGAATGGCTCCCAGAAAGCACTCTGTGACACCTTGGAAGTCAGTGCGCACAATGATGATTCCTTAAGGTCCCGACATTTTTAGTATCATGTACGGGTAATGCGGAATGGCCATAAACTTCGCTAGTCCCGGCCTGCCGATGATGGCATTATACCCATAGTCGAAGCATGCCACCTTGAACTCAGGAACTCAGTCCTGTAGTTCTCTGGGGTCCCGAAGGTGACAGACATATAGATGTGCCCGAGCGGGTACTCCCCTTCAGTCGGCACGATGCCGAAGAAAGGAGTATCTGACTCGGTGAGGTCTTTGAGTGCGACCCCCAAGGCCTAGAGTGTCTGGGGGAAGGTGACGTTGATGCTGCGTCCCCCATCCACTAACACTTTCTTCACCCGGCTCTCTCGGATCACTAGATCAACAAGGAGCGGGTACTTGCCGGGGTGATCAAAATTGAGCCATTGATCAGCTCGGTTGAAGGTTATCACATGCTCCGACCACCGATAAGGAGCTAGGGCACTGGTGGTGGCCGCTAGGACCTGCCAGTCATTGAGCTTTTGCTGCCTCCTGTTCTCCTGTGCTCCGTGACCTCCGAAGATGATGTTGAACTCCCTGTCAACGCACGGAAACTCTCCACCCCCTCCCCCTTCCTGCTGCTGAGGCTGCCAGGGCTCGCCAGGCTCTCCTTGCGGTGGGGGAGGTGGTAGAGGCTGGAAAGGTCGGCCATGCCCGATGGAGTGCTTGAAGTCCCTGCAGTTTCGTTGGGTGTGGCGCATGTCCTTGTGATATGGGCACTAGGCGTCGAGGATTTCATCCAGTGTCCGTACCCCTCCATGTGGTGCACCGTGGGCTCGAGCGACGGGTGGCCCGGCGACGTGCACCTCCTCGCGGAGCCTCTTCTCCCAGCGCCTATTTGGCTGCTGGTTCGCATCACGCCGTGGCGCAGGTGGCACGAGTTTCGTGCCTCCGATGAGGTCCTAGGCCCATTCATCCGCGGTGATGTAGAGGTCTGCCTCCCGGAACAATTGTTCGGAGGTGGCCGACGCTTTCTAGAGTATGGCTCGAACGAAGGCCGAGTCATTGGATCCCCGGTAGAAGTCTTCAATCATCGCCGACTCGGTGACTTCGGGGATGTGGTTCCTCATGGTCTGAAACCTCTTGAGGTACGACCGGAGCGTTTCATCGCCCTGACTCCTGATGGATTTGAGGTCCCATGGCTGCGCCGGCTTGTCAGAGAGGGACTCGAAGTTGGCAATGAAGCACCGACTAAATCGCTCCAATCGTCGATGCAGTGTCGGGGTAGATGTCAAAGCCACTGTAGTGTGTCTTGCCCTAGGACGATGGGCAAATACGCCATCATCACGTCCTCCGTCGCCCCGGCTGCCTGGGCGGCAGTCGTGTAGATGACCAACCAGCCACCCGGGTCCTGCTAGGGCTCATACTTGTCGATGTTGGAGACCTTAAAATTGGGGGGGCCACTGGATGGCCTGGAGACGCGGAGTAATTGCAGAGACTCCACACGTGTCTTCCTGTCGGCGTTCGTGAGGTTGATCCCAGGGAGGGGAGCTGGTTGTGTGTCGTCTCGACCGTCCCCTAAATGGGCCACTAGTCGAGGCCGCAACCGACTTAGCTCAGGTGGCGCGACTTCGTGCCGGGACGCCGTGATCCCGGTCATACTCCTCCTGGTGCCATATCTCACTTTCGTGCCGTCGATCGCGCGAAGCGTTGATGGAACTCCGCGCATCTCGCCGGCTGTTGATGGCGTGGCGTAGGTCGCTTGGAGGATAAGCGATGGGTAGAAAGTGATTAGCTGCTCGAGTAAGCAGCCACCGATAGCCTTCCGCATCTAGGGTTCACAAGAGGCCATCAACTATTTGGGCCAGCACGCCTCCGACTTCACTCAGCGTGTTCATTTCATGAGCAAAGTCGGGGTTTAGGTTCCGAGCAAAGAGTGGATTCTCTCGGCGCAGCCTTGCACCTTGCTCGGCTTGCTCTCGTTCTCGTTCCTGAGCTTATCGGCGATCACGGTGGCGAGAGTTCCGCCTTTCTCGGTGTATTCGCTCGTCAGGAGTTCTCCTACTTTTGAAGCTTTATCCCAGGATACGGGCTGCGCCGGATCTCGTTCCCCAGCTTTGTGATGTCACCGCACGTCCCGGCGTCTGTTCCTTCGTCGCCGTGCTTCGTGCTGGGGAGGTTCTTCCCCTTGCATGGTTGGCTCATCGTCAAAGATGGGTGCTGACTCCAATCTCCCCCCGATGAAGAGGACATCGGGGTAGAAAGGAGCTGGTGTGATGGCACTCTTCTTTCTGTCCTCCTTTGAGGGCGGAGGCATCAGAAAGATGGCTCGGCGTGTTCTCGCCCCCTGACTCGGGACGTTTGCTTCCTTCTTTCGAGTAATCCATGTCCACTCTTTTGTGGGTGAAGTGGACATCAGAGTTTTTTGGGTTGGTGAGCCCCCAACTTCCGGTTTGTAAGAGGTCACCTTCACTCAAGATGCGGGTGGTGGCGCCACCCGCTGTCCTGCTCTGGCTCCCCTTGGGATTTCTGAGGAAAACTTCTTCTTCGGTGGATCTACTATGCAGTGCAGAGTTCCCTCTTCATCTACTATGGATGAGATGGTTCCAAAGCAGAACATAGTCCTAGGGCGAAGGGCGATCTTGCACTTGGAAGTGATGGCCATTGAGCTAGCTTGAATCAACGACACACCCCCTACCTGGCGTGCCAGCTGTCGGTGTTTAGAGTCCGACCGCACACCTAGGGTTACCCCTTGTGGTGCTTTTGGGCAGGACGGTGCTGTTAATTGTAACTCAATGGTTCGTGCTGGACGCACGAGAGAGGGGCATGCGATTTTCTGCCGATTTGGGCCGCTTAGAGAGGCATAATACCCTACTTTCTGGGATGGATCTATATGTGGTGGGTTACAAGCGAGGTCTCCTGAATGGAGAAAAGCTAATGAGTTAGATAGATGGTCGATTGAAATGATGTGGTACCCCCTAGGCCTTATATACACGACCGTGGGACACTCCATACGTACATGAGGATCATATGTCTCCTAAATAATAGCGAACCGACTGAACTAATCTTCCAAAGATCTCGCCAACTCATCCCTATTCCGCCTCGATATTCAAGGACGCCATGCGCGGGAAAGTCGGGTGGTTTCTGTGGATAGCGCACGAGTCGACGGATTGTTTGGGCTTGAGTCCGTTGCCTTCTCCGATCGGCCCATTCCATCTATAGCTCTAGCCTGACCCGCGAAGGGATGGCCTTGCGGGGTAACTGGCCCATGACCTCGCGTAAGGCCATCTCGCCTTCTAGTGGACCCGGGGGATATCTGTCCCCCACATCTATCAAATGATTCCTAGCATTAAAGATTGGCCCTTATAAACAAATAATCTGCAAATTTATGTTCCTATTGTCTACATCGGTTAGACATGTATCATGTATGGATCAAATATTGCTACTAAGACTATGTATATCACAGTGTTAAAAATATTCAGGTATCTGCTACATTTAACTAGCAGCATGGTTTCAAGAATGACGCAAGAAGCAAACAACACTGATGTTTACTAGAAAAAGCACTATAGGACATCATGCTATTATTAGCAAGTTAAATAATATGTAGGGCCCGCTTGCTGCAGGCTGCAGCTGAAAGCTGATGCTGTTAGAATATAATGTGCTTCTATATCAAGCTACAACCATATTAGATCAGAAGTTCCTAGAGTTCACACTGTTATTCTATAATAGAGGGAGACCTTAATCGTCTCGAGTTAAACATATGATAGAATTAGGTTTTATTTGGAGATAGTAGTGTTAGAATATGAGTCGGTTAAGGTAGCTATACTTCTTCCCTATATGTAATCAGCTCTCCTCGGCCTAATAGGTGGGGATTGGGGAAAGGAATTAACCCAACTAAACAACTTCCTGTGATACTACAGGAAGGAAATTCCTTTGGCCCAGTCAGCCCCATCTCATCAATAGCAAACAACAAGTTGTTTGCAATGTTATCGACAACACAATATTTCTGGGCCATCACTTACTATAGACCTTAGCATATCACTTACTATAGACCACCTTCCATCAAAGAAAGCTTGCCTTGCTAAGAGTTTTCCCAACACACCAGCATGGAGTATTGTTACCCCAAAGTCCACATCTACAACATCCCTCCATGTCATGGTAAATTGTAGCCCCACAAGTATCAGAGTCTCACGTAGAAGGAGTGATAACTTCATCTGACAAAAAATGTAGATGGTTAAGTATTTCATCTTTCCGATCACACAACAAAGAAGATGGCATTGAACACGGTATTTTTTCACTTGGTGTACTTTGACTAGCAAATAAAAAGATAAGTAGCGCAGTTTTAAGCAAATCCAATGTTTTCTCACATGCATAGAGGGTAAAGAAACTCTCGATTTCTTGGCGTTGCCACGAGTATTTACCTGAATTTGGTTTTGTATATAAGATTCTATGGTGTGTGGTTTATTTACTTGTTTTCTTTTTTGAAACATGCATTTTTCATGGTGAGTTTATGAGAACAAGTGGCAGATACCAACTACACATTCAAGTACATGTTCAAACAGAATAACTAGATATACTTTGGTCTCATATACATGTTCAGTAAGGTATCCATAAAGGTACAATTTAATATTAAATCACATTGTGGAAGAAATGTCAACATCTTACAAGATTCTATATGTATTGCCTTTATGGTACTCATTGAGGTGCCTTAAATGCAATGCCACACATCTCTTTGATGAGTTTATTTTTGTCGGGGCTCGTAGTAAAACCCTAGAAGTGAAGCTATTTTTTTGTCCGGGCTTGATCATTTATATAGAATGACGTACTCTATCGTAAAACCCTAGAAGTGAAATTGACTTTTTTTGTCCGGGCTTGATCATTTATAGAGAATGGCGTACTCTGTCGTAAAACCCTACAAGCGAAATTGTCTACTTTTGTCGGGGCTTGATCATTTATAGAGAGTGACATACTCTATCGCGTAAAACCCTAAAAGCGAAATTGTATGTTTGTTTGTCGCGATTGATATATTTATAACTTTAGCCGTATCTTGAAAGGCATGCCACCTAGAGATATATCTTGCATGTCACGACAAATAGCTTGACAACTTATTTAATAGTAGGGACGTTATCATAAGATCCTAAAAGTTAGGTTATATAATGCGTACAAGATATTACGTTATAGATCACATAACATACTTATTTAGGAATGGTGACGCCATGGTAAGATTCTATCAAAGCTAGGATATGTAGTGCGCACAAGATGTTACGTTAGAAACGACACAACAATTTTATTTGACAATGATGATACTATCATAAAACTGAATTTTCCAATATCTTCCATTGTCCTCCTAAGTTTAGCATATGACGTTTACTATATATGTTCGTTTTATTAGGGTTATGTGTGAGTCCCCCTATATTCTTCATATATAGTTGGTATGTGCATGAAAGCCATTGCAACAACTCACTATTTCCATTGAAGTATGAACCTAAGACATGTTTTCCTTTCTAGATGTTGCAACCCATATCATTCCCCCATATGGCTTACGTGGTATTCTTTATGGCTAGTAGTAGCTAGGTTTAGGGGTTGAAGCTTGTCAAGCCCGTTTCAGAAGCTCTGTATGTTTTCTCTAGTTTCTTTTGTTACATGTGTAGCATGGGTGTGCATGTCCGTGGCTAAATAGTGACTGTACTCCTAATTCCTAAGCCTTATTCAACTTGGTCCCATAAGTGTCTCATGGTGTCACTATCACTAGTAGTACCTGATATGCATGCTACTTTAGATTAAAGCCGATTGTTTATACTATTACAGTTGCAATCCATAGAGACAAAAAGACGGTAGAAGCGGTACAAACCGCTACGGATTAAATTAAAACAAACGAATTGACTTTCTTAGGTCTTTGTGCACCGTGGTTGGTTCTGAACTCTGTACCCTGAAAATTCAGAACAGCCGGGACGATCACCTGAGCAGCAAATCGCTGGGAAACTGTGCCTGAAAAACTCAAGGCCTGAGCACCGAGCACCTGTGTCAGTGTCAGTGCCAAAAGGCTTCAAATCTCTGGCTATAGCTGCCGTCTGCTGTAGGCTGTAACCAGTTTGAAGTAGAACAAGCTAGCTATCTGTGTGCTGTGTTCATGTATATTTTAGCGGCGATAGCCGGGTATATATATGCCCTCCATATTTAGCTCCTCTATTAGTTGTTTGAGAGGGTATTTGCTAATGCTAAATGCCATATATAGCCGAAGATTTAAAACATTGCTCAGCCTCAGCGTGCCTGGTTTTGAACACTGCTCCAAGTCTCCAACAGCAATGGCTAGTAATTAGGTTTCTTTCTGCTGGAGCAGTTCATCGTCAGGTAAAAAGGACAACAAGATGAAATCTAGCATTCTACACCGGAAAGAAACATCAGAGCACCAATCTTAGCTTCAGAATGTATTATTATTATTATTATTATTAGGGGAGACGATTCCATCCTACACCGGAAAGAAACATCAGCAGATCTCACAGCCATTTCATGCACACTCGACAAGAAACTAATCAGAGCAGCAATACTGCCAGTACTCCATGAGATCTGCGCAGATTTCTTTCTAGTAGGAGAGAAGATGGTGAACGAAGCAGACGACACACACGCTAGCTGAGCCTTGAGATCTCTGCAGCCCTCAAGAACCCACCGCCACCGGCCGCGTCACGGGAACCACCACCACCCGAGGCGGCGGCGGCCCGAGCCCGACTCCGACGACGACGGCTTCTCGTGATTCGCCTCGTAGTTCCACTTAGTGGATGGCCCGGACGGAGGGATGGGAAGCCGCTTGCTCTCCGCCATCGCCGCGGCCGACGGCTGCGAATGCTGGTGCCGGCTGATGATTACAGCCTCCCGCGCGGGAGGAGCAGCGGCGGCGGCTGCTGCTCCAACGGCCGGGCCGCCGCCGGTCGCTTGCCCTCCACGGCCGTGATCCTGGGCACCCAGCAGCAGCACCAGGAAGGCCAGGCCGGCGACGAGGAGGAGCTGGCCAAGCGACGCCATGAGCGCGCGCTAGCACTGAGCGGTGCCGGTGAGCACGCGGTCAGTGCAGCTATAGCCGCGTCGAGCTGAGGAGACGGCGACGAAGCAGTAGCGAGACGCGGTTAGGCTTCCAGCAGCGGACCCTTATAAGGCGGGTGCAGCAGCCGTAGCAATTACTTCCGACCTTGGAATCTTTCTCCCGAGAGAGACGATGTGAGAGATCGATCGAAGGCCCTCGGCTCCGATCCATCGTCGCCACCAGATCGAAACCACGGACGGCTGCACTGCATCTGCATGGTCAAAAAGGCTTAGGCTTCAGGACAGGACGTGAAACGGCTGCCAGCCGTGTTGACTGACGCCACCATGCATGCAAAGGCCGCCATCAAATTTAAGAGCTCTCGACCGAGGTCACCATTCTCATCTCCAGCAGGCCGTGTACTTTTTTTATTATAGATTACACTGTTTTATTTATAGAGTGGAGTTTAAAATAATGATTAGGGTAGTGACATCTCAGTGGCAGCCAGCTGGAGCAGATGTTAGATGGTATGCAAGATACAACAAGAGATGCAGTTGACGGATGATCGCGTGATGTCTGGCTGCTTGCATTGCTTGCGTAGGCATAAGCTGTATCATCATCATCAGAATTGAATTGCATTGGATCACTCATAATTAATTCATGGAGGGCCGAGTGAGGATGGCTGTTCAACCAGTGGAGATTATTGATTGTTGGCGATAGAATTCAATTGCAACAAACTCGTTGCTTGGCATTTTCTGCAAATTTCCTGAGGCCTTCTCTCTCTAACTCTCTCTCTCTCTCTCTTTGCTCCTCGGCTTGGCTATTTTTCGTACCATCTTTTCGAAATATACTACAAATGAACTTTGGCCTAGCGTAGCTTTGAAAACATTTGACATGGGTGTAGCTTTGAAAGAAGAAAAAACTAACTTTAACCTCAGCAGAAGAAAGAGGCAATTAAACTGAATAAATATTAAAACTGTAGATCGTTATATTAAATCATCACTATCTATCTTAGATCTAACGTCTCTGATTGATCATTCCAATTTACAAATAACACCTTCCACCACTACACCTCACCACGTCGGAGAGTATCCTTAGCAAAATATACCAAACAAATAAAGACGTTAGATCTAAGATGAGTGGTGATGATTTAATATATGCACCATGTACACTAAACTTTCATGTGCATTGTCGGTACCCTGGAACTAGGGTACCTCTTAATACTGTATAAAGTCACAGCGCCACACGGCTATCTCTTAGTCGCGTGGTAATGGTGCTGTGTGTGGGGACCAGGCCATGGCTCGCCCCAGTCTCGGGCGACTACTCTGGGTCCACAACAGCACCCGACTCCACCATATGGGCGGGTCCGGAGCCGCCACGTGTCCAGAGAAGGTGATATCCTCTAAGGCATCATCAGTGGGCCAGGACCCCACAGGAGAGCGCCGGACCCCTGGATATGTAGTCCGGACCTCCAAGGTGGTCTAGGACCGCCACGTGTGCAAGCCGGACCCCTGGAATGGGATCTGGACCCTCCTGTATGGGGTCCGGGCCGCCCGCAATGGGGTCCCAAAGTCCCAGGACGGAGCATACACGAGCCTTGAACAAGACCAGGCGGGGGTCCGGTACCGACACGTGTCCAGACCTAGTCTGGTGCGACCTATCCGCATACACTCCTACTCCCCGCCCAAGTGGAGACCCGATGCTGCCACGTAGCCTACTGCACATGACGTAAGCCAATGGACGGAGCCTGACGTAAGGCCTCTGGGCTATGCCGCCTCTGCATTTAATGAGACCTGTCCATTCCGCAGGCGGCGTGCCTGTCCATTCCACTGACAGGCGGTGTGCCGCCTCAGCATTTAACGAGACCTGTCCATTCCGCTGGCAGGCGGCGACCTATCCATTCCGCAGGCGGCATGCCTGTCCATTCCACTGGCAGGCGGCACGCCCATACTACCGCGTGCACTATGCTCATCATTACTCGCACGTTACCAAGGAAGCTGCCGCCGCATATCAATATTGCGCGAACTATGGACAACATGGGCCTGGAGATTGCACATGCGTCACCTGCATTAGTTACTCCAATGATGTATTCCTTCCATTATACTCCTGGGCCCACATGTTGGGGCTCAGCATCCTTGTATGTGCCTCCCTTGAGCTATAAAAGGGAAGGCACACAACGTAACAAGACACACCCAACTTGGACTCTTAGACTCTCAGACATATTCAATACAACATACAGTGGAGGTAGGGTTTTACGCTCCGGCGACCTGAACCACTCTAAACCTTTGTGTGCTTGTAACACCTACTTTGTAATTTGCTAGAAATAATACCAATAGAGAAACAATTCCTCTTTATATGGGTTTGACCTTTATGCATCATCACATGTGAACTCCCTATGTGAAAAGAAAAAAAAACAAATAATTAATACCATAAAAGCCACAAAAATATGCATCATGCTGGAATTCTGTTTTGTGTGCATTTTGTGACAATATAGAATAATGTGAAAAATACCCAAGTCCAAGGTAGAATTTAAGAATCAAAGGGAAATTCAAGAATTTAAAATAAGAGGAAGAAAGAGAGAAATGATATAAGAATATAAATGATATATAAATATATCTCTAAATTTGAAACTTCTTTATGGCACCATGTAATCTAAGTACAAATCTGTCACAAGTTTGAATTCAAATTAGAATTTAAATTTGAATTGGTAAAATAGTGGGGGAAATAGAAAATAAAACAAAAAAAATGTGAAAGGAGCTTTCCTGGGCTCTGGTGGCTATTCGGCCCACCAGGGGAAAACCCTTGCCTCGGCCCACTATTCCACGCCGCGCGTTTGCCCCTGCACTCGGTCGCCTACACGTGGGGCCCTCATGTCGGGAGCTTCTTCCATCCCGCCGCCGCCGTGACCATTTTGGATCCATGCGTTGGACCGTGACCAAGAAAGGGGATCCCGCCGCCGGAGTTCTCGGGCGGGTCGTTCCAACTGCCGCTAATTCCGCGCCATCAGCTCCATCCACTGCTCCCTGGCGCGTGTGGCGCTGCAGGTGGCCCACTTCTCTGGAGCTTCTTCTCCGAATAACTCGGGCGCGGATTCAACTCCTTGGCCACCTCCGCCGCGGTGGCTGAACCGCTTATCCGCGTTTCACGCTCGCACGTGAGGGTATAAATTGTGGGCATCGTGATCGCCTTGCCCTCTCCCTATCCTAGCCGCCAGGGACAAGAGTTTTAGCGCCACCAGAGAGCTCGCGATGGAGAGAGAGCGTGCGGTGTGTGTAGAGGGGCGTCGGTGCTAGCCTCGCTCGCTACCGGCGTTCAGGGATCCGTGGTGAGCCACGGTGCTTCGTGTGGATTACCGGTGGATCGCCGTAGCTTGATTGGGGGGGGGAATCGACCCTGTGGCGCTGGAATTTGTCACTGCGCCAGTTTGTTCGTCGAGCTGCGTGGGTGGATCGGAGTATTCCTAGGATCACGGTGAGCAACCTCTTTCCTGCATCGCATGGTTATCCTCTACGCATTACCGCGATTAGTTCGGAGTTCGAGCAGGGGGGGTGGCGTTTGGGCGATGCCGGCCATGCCGCCGCCGTGGACGCTTTGAGCCGCCGTGTGTGTGCTCTGGTGAGAAGAAGACGTCGTGGGAACCGTTGGATCTAGATGTAGGGCTGAGAAGAAGCGCGCGCGTGTGCCATCGATCCGCTGTTGGACGGCCACAGTTAGAGGTAGCTTTCCCTATGGCTTGATTAAATCCGAGACGTCGAGGTTGGATCCGTGGGCTGGGGATTTGTCATGGCGTGGGTGAGTTTTGGGCCACAGATCTTAGATCGTATGGTCCTGGTGTCGTACCGGTTCGAGGGGGGAATGATCTAATCTGAGCCACCCACTTGAGATCGGACGGCCCACATTAAATCGTGCCCCTTTGGCCTGTCAGTTTAGCATAAGAGCCCCTAGCTTATTTGCTATTCAACCCGCAGTACTGGCTGCTGGTGTATGAGTCTCAGGAATTTTTATAGGTTAGTCCCTGACTTTTCCAGAAATTGAGGCCTAGTCCAGAAACTCGAAAAACCAGAGAAAACAAATAGAAAATGGATTTTTAATATAAAAATAATAGCTAGAATTTGTTTAATCCATAGAAAATTCATACTAATTCCAAATTGAGCCATTCCAGTTCCTATAATTTTGTAATAATATTGTTTATCACTTAGTAACACTGTTTTAGCATAAACCTCATATTAAATCTGTTCACTTAATTAATCTTGTACCAAACACGTAAAACTTCGGAAATTCGTAAATTCCCCGTTTTAACTCCGATTTGATCCGTTCAAGTTGCGTTAGTCTCGTAGAAACGAATATATCATTATTATGCAGTATGTTCTTATGTTTGGTGTGATGTTAATTTTATCTATACCATGTTTGTTTGTATTGCTACGACTAGCGCGAGGACACGTGTCATCTGAAAAGCAAGTTGGTACCTGGAATCTCAAGTGCCAGGCAAGTTGTGCCCTTGACCACTTTTTACCCAATAATGTTCTTTAATATCACTTATCCATGCATAGGTAAATTTTGATGGGACCCAATAGGTTACCCTAGATTGTTTATCTCATTACCTTGTTTACCCCTGAATCACTTGGGTAGTTTGCTATTGCTTTATATGGTTTTGGGATAATCATTTATTACCTCTATGTTCCAATTCTTGTTGTTATTCTGTTTATGTTCATGTTGATATCATTAATATTAATTGGAACATAGAGCTTAACTTGAGAACCACGTGCCACCACAAGGGAGGAATGGGACCCCTTGGCTGATTAATTAGGAAAGCTAGTGGAAGACTACCTTACCCGAAAGGGGCAAGGGCAGTAGGGGAGAGGTCAGTGCGGGGAGGTCCCTGGTTGGTTTTGCTGGGATGGCAGTCAGCCAGGAACCCTGTACTGGATCTTCCTATAAACTGTAGCGGGTTTTCGGAAGCTAGTGGAACTTTGTAAAGGCCTCGTAGTGTTGCCATGCCGCGCTTCCTAGGTAGAGGTGTATGGGACTCGCGACCCCTTGGCAGATGGGTAACATGACTTGTGGGTAAAGGGTACAACCTCTGCAGAGTGTAAAACTGGTATACTAGCCGAGCTCACGGTCATGAGCAGCTCAGGACTCTCTGATGTTTAAATTATGGAACTTAAATTCAATTTGTCATTCGCATATGCATGGGTTTGTTATTAATTTTGTTCTATTACTTTACTTATGGTTTGGTATTTACTTACACTTAGTAACTGCTAATAAAATTTTGACTAACTACTTAAAAGCAATGCTCAGCTTTAACCCCTGTCATTGATTAAGCCTTACACATCACATGAACTCACACCTTTGTGAGTTTATGTCCACTGGTTCCCCACAACTTGTTGAGCTATGATCATGTGTGAGCTCACCCTTGCTGTCTCACACCCCCCCCACAGGAGAAGATCAGGTGGTTCAGGAGGAGCCGCCTAACACTGAGGAGTTTGATCTGATCTAGGTGGCGTTTCCCAGTCGACATTGGCGCCGACGATCCTTAGTTCGTTTTATCTTTATTATTTTATTTTGTAATAAGTCTTCCGCTATGTAATAAATACTCTGATGTTTTATGACATTTATCTCTATACACTCTGTTATTATATATGTTGTCTCCTTGGCGCATGTATGAGATGCACCCGGCTTTGTCCTTTAAAGCCGGGTGTTACAGAAGTGGTATCAGAGGAAATGTTGACTGTAAGACGAAACCTAGATAGAAATGGACAAAACCCTTACCTACTTACCTTACTCTGACTCATTCTATACTCATCTCATCTTGATCTATTCTCACCTTTTGCTATTCTACTCTGATCATTCTTACCTTTTCTACTCTAAGACAAGATGGATTTCAAACCTTGGAATCCCTACCCCTATGACATTTTTAAGAGATAGGGGGGCCTAAAACAAAAAATTAAAACTATTTTCTCTATTAAAAATGTTGGTTGATTGTTCTGATGATCAATGCCTGATTTGCTTCTTTGATTGATTGAGATATTATATATGAACATTTTAGCATGTACCACTATAAGGTACTGTATTAGCTTTAGTAGGTGACACACTAATCTACTTAGCTAATAAGTCCCCCGCAGTAACATTCCTCATAATTACTCGCCTTGTCTACAATTCTTTCTTTCTTACCCTGTATTTCTAACCCAGATGGACTACCCCTATACTGTTAGAAGAGAGCAGTATAGACTTGATCCTTGGTATGTCATGGTTAAGAAAGGCAATGGTGGTTTATACACTACGCTAAGGGAACCGTAGAACTCACCAGTTCCAAAGGAGAAAGATTTGAAGTGGGAATTGCAGTAACTACTGCCACCAGATATGGAAGTTGAGTTGGTCATTAATCTCTTACCTAAGACTGCCCCTATTTCTAAACGGCCATACATGATGTCCATAGAAGAGCTAAAGGAACTTAAGAAACAATTAACGGAATTACAAGAGGATGGATACATTCGTCTGAATTCTTCACCTTGGAGAGCATCAGTTTTGTTTGTAAAGAAGAAAGATGGATTGCAAGGGATGTGCGTGGATTAAAGGTCCCTTAATGATGTCACTGTGAAGAACAAGTTTCGGTTACCCCGCATTAAGGATTTATTTAATCGGATGAGAGGAGCCAGGGTACTCTCGAGGATCGACCTCCGATCGGGATACCATCAGATGAAGACTGGACCATCAGATATTCCTAAGACGGCTTTCTCGACTCGATATGGATTATATGAGTTCATCGTTATGTCGTTTGGATTAACTAATGCACCAGCTTATTTTATGGATTTGATGCATAAGATGTTCTTGGAGTATTTGAACAGATTCGTCGTGGTGTTCATCGACGATATTCTTATCTATTCTAAGAATGAGAGTGACCATGAAGAACATCTAAGGTTGGTGCTACAGAAGTTACGAGATAATCAACTCTACGCTAAGTTTAGCAAGTGCGAGTTTTGGATTGGCGAGGGGCCATTTCTTGGACATATCATTTCTAATAGAGGGATATCAGTGGATCCTGCTAAAGTCAAGGAGATAGTGGTGTGGAGCATACCCACTACGGTTACGGAGGACCAATGTTTCTTGGGACTTGCAGGATACTATTGGAGATTTATTGAAGGATTTTCTAAGATTGCCAAACCTATGACTTCACTTTTGGAGAAAGAAAGAGAATTTAAATGGGACGAGAAGTGCCAAGTATATACGGATCATAAGAGTTTGAAGTATATATATTCACTCAAAAGGATCTCAACCTTAGGCAACGCCGTTGGTTGGAGCTTATTAAGGATCATGATTTGGAAATTCACTATCACCCGGGCAAGGCAAATTTGGTTACAGATGCCTTGAGTCGAAAGGAGCATGTTCATTTAGCTGTTGTTGCCCAGCCACTCGATGAGATTGTTGAGAATTTCAGGAGACATAACCTGGGGATAGTTACTCACACTAAAGGAGTTATTATAGATGTGGAAACTACTTTGGAGCAAGAGATCCGCAAAGGACAAATTGGTGATGCTAAGACACAAGAGACTAAGGGTCTGATTACTGAAGATCGAATTCCGGAATTTACGGAAGATGAGCAAGGCACAATATGGTTCAAGGATCAGATATGTGTTCCTGAGATTGATAGCCTTCGCGAGACTATACTGAAGGAAACCCATGACTTGGATTATCCTATTCATCCTGGTAGTACCAAGATGTATCAGGATTTAAAGCAGAAGTGCTGGTAATATGGACTGGAGAGAGATATGGCTGCCCATGTGGTTATGTGCGATGTGTGCCAAAGAGTTAAGACCGATCACCAAAGACTAGCTGGACTATTACACCCACCAAAGATGTCCAAGTGGGAGTAAGAAGAGATTGATATGGATTTCATTACTGGATTGCCTTGCACCCAGAAAGGATATGATGATATATGGGTGATTGTGGATAGACTGACCAAAGTGGCTCATTTCATTCCGGTCAAGACTACTTATAAAGGTTCTCAGCTAGCAGAGTTATATATGGCTCGGATTGTGTGTTTACATGGAGTACCAAAGAAGATCGTGTCTGATCGAGGCTCGCAGTTTACCTCAAGGTTTTGGAGAAGCTTTCATGAGATCATGTGTACTTCAAGGTGTCACCACTTCGTGGAATGAGGAGTTTTAAAGTCGAGAGCAAATTGTCCCCACACTTTATTGGACCATTCTGAGTTTTTAGGCAAGTTGGAGAGAGGGCCTATCAACTCAAGCTACCTGATAATCTATCTGAGCTGATAATCTATCTCATGTACATAATGTATTTCATGTGTCTCAACGTAAGAAGTGTCTCTGTGTCCCTGAGGAACAGTTACCAATGGAAGAGCTCAGTGTTCAAGGTGATTTGACTTACACGGAGTACCCGATCAAGATTTTGGATACATTGACTCGAGTTGCAAGAAATATGGTGATAAAGATGTGCAAAGTCCAATGGAGTCACCACGGTGAAGATGAAGCAACTTGGGAAAGAGAAGAAGAGCTTCACATATATTTTCCCCACCTTTTCCCTAGATCTTCTTAAATCTCGAGGACGAGATTATTTTTAAGGGGGGTAGGATTTGTAACACCTACTTTGTAATTTGCTAGAAATAATACCAATAGAGAAACAATTCCTCTTTATATGGGTTTGACCTTTATGCATCATCACATGTGAACTCCCTATGTGAAAAGAAAAAAAAACAAATAATTAATACCATAAAAGCCACAAAAATATGCATCATGCTGGAATTCTGTTTTGTGTGCATTTTGTGACAATATAGAATAATGTGAAAAATACCCAAGTCCAAGGTAGAATTTAAGAATCAAAGGGAAATTCAAGAATTTAAAATAAGAGGAAGAAAGAGAGAAATGATATAAGAATATAAATGATATATAAATATATCTCTAAATTTGAAACTTCTTTATGGCACCATGTAATCTAAGTACAAATCTGTCACAAGTTTGAATTCAAATTAGAATTTAAATTTGAATTGGTAAAATAGTGGGGGAAATAGAAAATAAAACAAAAAAATGTGAAAGGAGCTTTCCTGGGCTCTGGTGGCTATTCGGCCCACCAGGGGAAAACCCTTGCCTCGGCCCACTATTCCACGCCGCGCGTTTGCCCCTGCACTCGGTCGCCTACACGTGGGGCCCTCATGTCGGGAGCTTCTTCCATCCCGCCGCCGCCGTGACCATTTTGGATCCATGCGTTGGACCGTGACCAAGAAAGGGGATCCCGCCGCCGGAGTTCTCGGGCGGGTCGTTCCAACTGCCGCTAATTCCGCGCCATCAGCTCCATCCACTGCTCCCTGGCGCGTGTGGCGCTGCAGGTGGCCCACTTCTCTGGAGCTTCTTCTCCGAATAACTCGGGCGCGGATTCAACTCCTTGGCCACCTCCGCCGCGGTGGCTGAACCGCTTATCCGCGTTTCACGCTCGCGCGCGAGGGTATAAATTGTGGGCATCGTGATCGCCTTGCCCTCTCCCTATCCTAGCCGCCAGGGACAAGAGTTTTAGCGCCACCAGAGAGCTCACGATGGAGAGAGAGCGTGCGGTGTGTGTAGAGGGGCATCGGTGCTAGCCTCGCTCGCTACCGGCGTTCAGGGATCCGTGGTGAGCCACGGTGCTTCGTGTGGATTACCGGTGGATCGCCGTAGCTTGATTGGGGGGGAATCGACCCTGTGGCGCTGGAATTTGTCACTGCGCCAGTTTGTTCGTCGAGCTGCGTGGGTGGATCGGAGTATTCCTAGGATCACGGTGAGCAACCTCTTTCCTGCATCGCATGGTTATCCTCTACGCATTACCGCGATTAGTTCGGAGTTCGAGCAGGGGGGGTGGCGTTTGGGCGATGCCGGCCATGCCGCCGCCGTGGACGCTTTGAGCCGCCGTGTGTGTGCTCTGGTGAGAAGAAGACGTCGTGGGAACCGTTGGATCTAGATGTAGGGCTGAGAAGAAGCGCGCGCGTGTGCCATCGATCCGCTGTTGGACGGCCACAGTTAGAGGTAGCTTTCCCTATGGCTTGATTAAATCCGAGACGTCGAGGTTGGATCCGTGGGCTGGGGATTTGTCATGGCGTGGGTGAGTTTTGGGCCACAGATCTTAGATCGTATGGTCCTGGTGTCGTACCGGTTCGAGGGGGGAATGATCTAATCTGAGCCACCCACTTGAGATCGGACGGCCCACATTAAATCGTGCCCCTTTGGCCTGTCAGTTTAGCATAAGAGCCCCTAGCTTATTTGCTATTCAACCCGCAGTACTGGCTGCTGGTGTATGAGTCTCAGGAATTTTTATAGGTTAGTCCCTGACTTTTCCAGAAATTGAGGCCTAGTCCAGAAACTCGAAAAACCAGAGAAAACAAATAGAAAATGGATTTTTAATATAAAAATAATAGCTAGAATTTGTTTAATCCATAGAAAATTCATACTAATTCCAAATTGAGCCATTCCAGTTCCTATAATTTTGTAATAATATTGTTTATCACTTAGTAACACTGTTTTAGCATAAACCTCATATTAAATCTGTTCACTTAATTAATCTTGTACCAAACACGTAAAACTTCGGAAATTCGTAAATTCCCCGTTTTAACTCCGATTTGATCCGTTCAAGTTGCGTTAGTCTCGTAGAAACGAATATATCATTATTATGCAGTATGTTCTTATGTTTGGTGTGATGTTAATTTTATCTATACCATGTTTGTTTGTATTGCTACGACTAGCGCGAGGACACGTGTCATCTGAAAAGCAAGTTGGTACCTGGAATCTCAAGTGCCAGGCAAGTTGTGCCCTTGACCACTTTTTACCCAATAATGTTCTTTAATATCACTTATCCATGCATAGGTAAATTTTGATGGGACCCAATAGGTTACCCTAGATTGTTTATCTCATTACCTTGTTTACCCCTGAATCACTTGGGTAGTTTGCTATTGCTTTATATGGTTTTGGGATAATCATTTATTACCTCTATGTTCCAATTCTTGTTGTTATTCTGTTTATGTTCATGTTGATATCATTAATGTTAATTGGAACATAGAGCTTAACTTGAGAACCACGTGCCACCACAAGGGAGGAATGGGACCCCTTGGCTGATTAATTAGGAAAGCTAGTGGAAGACTACCTTACCCGAAAGGGGCAAGGGCAGTAGGGGAGAGGTCAGTGCGGGGAGGTCCCTGGTTGGTTTTGCTGGGATGGCAGTCAGCCAGGAACCCTGTACTGGATCTTCCTATAAACTGTAGCGGGTTTTCGGAAGCTAGTGGAACTTTGTAAAGGCCTCGTAGTGTTGCCCTGCCGCGCTTCCTAGGTAGAGGTGTATGGGACTCGCGACCCCTTGGCAGATGGGTAACATGACTTGTGGGTAAAGGGTACAACCTCTGCAGAGTGTAAAACTGGTATACTAGCCGAGCTCACGGTCATGAGCAGCTCAGGACTCTCTGATGTTTAAATTATGGAACTTAAATTCAATTTGTCATTCGCATATGCATGGGTTTGTTATTAATTTTGTTCTATTACTTTACTTATGGTTTGGTATTTACTTACACTTAGTAACTGCTAATAAAATTTTGACTAACTACTTAAAAGCAATGCTCAGCTTTAACCCCTGTCATTGATTAAGCCTTACACATCACATGAACTCACACCTTTGTGAGTTTATGTCCACTGGTTCCCCACAACTTGTTGAGCTATGATCATGTGTGAGCTCACCCTTGCTGTCTCACACCCCCCCCACAGGAGAAGATCAGGTGGTTCAGGAGGAGCCGCCTAACACTGAGGAGTTTGATCTGATCTAGGTGGCGTTTCCCAGTCGACATTGGCGCCGACGATCCTTAGTTCGTTTTATCTTTATTATTTTATTTTGTAATAAGTCTTCCGCTATGTAATAAATACTCTGATGTTTTATGACATTTATCTCTATACACTCTGTTATTATATATGTTGTCTCCTTGGCGCATGTATGAGATGCACCCGGCTTTGTCCTTTAAAGCCGGGTGTTACAGTGCTCTCATGTTTCCATCCTCCATATAGCAGACAGGCAAACCGCTAAGGCCCCTCCTCATCTTAGGATTTAGGGCGGGTGCATTCCGCCACCCGGCCGGAGAATTTCTTCTCCAACATTTGGCGCGCCAGGTAGGGGCTTGGCTTTTGGTTTTTCACCTGTTTTTTCTACTCGACACGATGGTTCAGATCGTCGAGCACCATGACTTTGTTCCCGAGGACTCCCCGATGGAGGAAGAGGCTACGTCTTCCATGCCACGGGCCTCCAACCGTCCTACGCCTGGCGCTGCTGCTGTGCGCTCTGCGCGGCAGCACACTCCTACGCAGACATCCAGAGCGTCAAGGGTTGCGTCTGGGGCCTTGTATGCAGCCAGGGAGTTACTACACCACCCTCCTAGCTCCACAGCCTCGGCAGAGGCCATGAAGCAGTGGCGTAACGATGTCGATCGTCTGCTCGGCATGGCGCATTCTGGCTCAGCCAGGCCCAGGCCTCGGTCATCCCGGCGTCAACATGAGGCATCGGCATCGGTGCGCTCACCTTCAGTGAGGGCTGCACCGACTGAGGATCTGCGAGCGGAGCTCAACCGCGGGCATGCGGGAGAGGACACTCCAATCTCTCTGGAGAGGCCTGATGACCTGCGGGTAGAACTCAACCGTACGCGTGCGGACGAGGATGCCCGAGTCTCTCTGGAAAGGGCGCGTGAGCGCCGGCAGAACATCGAGGGTCACAACCTCGACCACGACTTCGCTGCGGTTGCACCGCAAACCCCAATGGGCGCCTGGATCCAAGCGGGTGTCCCATTGGCCGGCGTGGGCTACGCCGCACTGGCAGATCATCTCCACGCGACGACTTGGCCATCCAAGTTCCGGCCACACCCACCGGAGAAGTACGACGGTACGTCAAATTCGTCAGAATTCTTGCACGTATACGTCACCGCTATTACGGCAGCGGGTGGAGACACTGCTGTAATGGCAACATACTTCCATGTAGCCTTGTCTGGGCCGGTCTGGACCTGGCTCATGAACCTCACCCCAGGATCGATCTACTCCTGGAAAGAGCTCTACGTGTGGTTCACAGCGAACTTTGCCAGTGCTTATCAGCAGCATGACGTGGAGGCTCACCTCCATGCAGTAAGGCAGGAACCCGGGGAAACTCTCCGGGCTTTCATCTCCCGCTTCACAAAGGTATGGGGCACTATACCTCGTATCTCTGATGCTTCCATCATCACCGCTTTCCGCCAGGGGGTACGTGATAAAAAGATGCTGGAGAAGTTGGCCACGCATGACGTGGAAACTGTCACCACGCTCTTCACTCTGGCTGACAAGTGTGCCAGAGCTGCTGAGGGCCATGCATGGCACTCGGCACCACAGACCGGGGTCGCCCAGACGGGTGGCCCGAGTGCCGTCACCCAGGACGACAAAAAGAAAAAGAAGAACCGCGGCCACGAGAGGCTGCAGACTACTGCTCCGGTCGTCGCAGCTGCGACTAGGGGCCGGAACGAGCGCAACAAGTGCCCACGGCCACAGGGAGGCAACAGCGGCTCATGCCCTATGCACCCCAACAGTCGCCATAACGCCTTGGAGTGCCGCGAGATCATCAAGCTCGCGAAGCGCGTAAGCGAGCGACACGAGCAGACCTCCAAGGATGGCTCCCCACCTTGTCGCCGGCCTGGCAAGGAGAGGGTCGACGACAGTGATGTGGCCGCGGGAGAGCGGGACCTCGGGTATCAGTCACCTGAGGGGGTCCTAAAGGACGTCTTCACTGGAGACTCCGACTCCGATGGCGAGAGCGACCGCCGCAAGAAGATGTACGTTATGTACGGCGGGAGCTGGGAGCTCACCTCCCGCAGGAACATCAAGTCCCTGCGCCGAGAAGTCCTGTCGGCGGTCCCGAGGGTCCCGAAGGCTGCTCCACGTCAGTAGTGGAGGAGCACCACCATCTCCTTCGGGGCATCCAACTGCCCCAACAACATGATAGGGGCCGGTATACTACCACTCATCACTGCCCCTGTCATCGCCAACATGCGACTGCACCATGTGCTGACCGACGGTGGGGCTGAACTCAACGTCATCAGCCATGCTGCATTCAAGCAGCTGCAGATCCTGGGGTCCCGACTAGGACCCTCTCGTCCATTCTCCGGAGTGGGCCCACAGCTGGTGTATCTCCTTGGGAGCATCGCACTCCCGGTAACATTCGAGACCGAGGAGAACTTCTGCATAGAGAGCGTCCAGTTCGATGTCACGGAGGTTAACCTCCCCTTCAATGCCATCATTGGCAGGCCAGCCTTGTAACGATTCATGGCCATTGCCCATTACGGGTATTTGGTCCTCAAGATGCCGTCCCTGCTGGGGTCCTCACCGTGCGGGGCGATCGCGCCGCTGTAGTGACAGCTGTCGAGAAGCTGCATGCCCTGGCGGCAGAAGCTGCTCGCCCGGACGACGGAGGAAAGGACCCCTTGACCTCCGGTACCAAGGCGCCCGCCAAGGCGCCAAAGGTGCGGCCATCTAGTGCAGACGATGTCCCCGTCAAGGCCATCCGGCTCAGCACGAATTCCCCCTAGACCACTCGCATTACGGGTGACCTGGAGGAAAAATAGGAACTCGCGCTCATCGCCTTCCTCCACGCAAATGCCGATGTGTTCGCATGGGAGCCGTCGCAGATGCCTGGGATCCCCAGGGAGGTGATCGAGCACCATCTGAAGATCCACCCTAACACCAAACCGATGAGTCAGAAGCCTCGCAGACAGTCTGTTGAGCGGCAGGACTTCATCCGTAAGGAGGTCCGGAAGCTACTGGACGCTGGCTTCATCGAGGAAGTCCATCACCCAGTATGGCTGGCCAACCCAGTCATCGTCCCCAAGGCGAATGGGAAGCTTCAGATGTGCATCGACTACACCAGCCTTAATAAGGCTTGTCCCAAGGACCCGTATCCACTTCCACACAGAGATCAAATCGTGGGTTCTACCTTCGAGTGCGACCTCTTGTCCTTCTTAGATGCTTACTCTAGTTTCCATCAAATCAAGATGTCTAGGGAAGATAGGAAGCATACCGCTTTTGTAACAGTGGATGGGCTTTACTGCTAGGTCTTAATGCCTTACGGTCTGAAAAACGCCTTGTCGATATTTGTGCGGGCGATGAGTAAGACTTTCGGGGACCTGATTAGGGACAAGGTGGAAGTGTACATCGATGACATCATGGTCAAGACTAAGAGAGAGTCGACCCTAGTGGAAGACTTAACCCTAGTCTTCGATAAGCTACGGGGAACCCGCACAGAGTTGAACCCGGACAAGTGCATCTTTGGTGTCTCCGCAGGAAAGTTGCTGGGGTTCCTGGTTTCGTACCGGGGCATTGAAGCAAACCCGGAGAAGATCAAAGCGATTGAGGCGATGAGGCCTCCGGCCCATATTAAGGACGTCCAAAAGCTTACGGGGTCATTAGCCGCCCTTAGCCGCGTCATTTCAAGGCTGGTTGAGAGGGCGCTACCCTTCTTCAAGCTGTTGCAGAAGTTCGGCCCATTCTCTTGGACCGAAGAGGCGGAATGAGCCTTCCAAGAGTTGAAGCAGCACATAGTGTCCCTACCAATACTGGTAGCTCCAGAACCTGGGGAGCCGTTGTATTTATACATCATGGAGGCTGTAGAAGCGGTGAGCATGGTGCTGGTCGTCGAAAGGATGGCACAAGAAGGCCAAGAACCTAAGGACTCGGGACCGGCTGCAGGGGTCCAGACCGTTCAGAGGCCGGTCTACTACATCAGCAAGGTCCTCCATGAAGCAAAGACCAGGTACCTTGAGACGCACAAACTTCTCTATGCTATGCTCGTTGCGTCCAGGAAGCTGTGCCACTATTTCCAAGCACACAGGGTCATGGTGGTGACCTCTTTTCCGTTAAGGGCCATCCTCCACAACTCTAATGCCACAGGCAACATTGCCAAGTGGGCCGTGGAGCTTGCTGAGTTCCAGCTGGACTTCTAGCCTTACCACGCTGTCAAGAACCAGGTCCTGGCTGACTTCATCGTGGAGTGGACACCTCCCCCGAGTGCTCCTGGGGGTTTGGATCCCGATTCAGACCCCACACCTGGGAGCCCAGGGGTCCAGTCTTCACCGAGCCCCACTGGACGCTCTTCTTCGACGGACCCGCCCGTCAGCAAGTTGGCGGGGCTGGGGTGGTCCTCATCAACCCAAGCGGAGATCAAGTGAAGTACATGGTGCACCTTGAGTTCAAGGCCACCAACAACATGGCGGAGTACGAAGCACTGATCTTCGGCTTGTCGGTGGCCCTATCCCTAGGGATCCGCAGCTCCTCGTGAAGGGGGACTCTCAACTGATCATCAAGCAGGTCCGCGGACAATGTAGCTGCAACAAGCCCAGGCTCACAGCTTACCTCCTCCACGTAAGGAAGCTGGAGAAAGACTTCACGCCCTGGAACTGCAACATGTTCCTCGGGCTGACAACTCGGCGGCAGATGAACTCTCCCAGAGGGCATCAACTTGGGCACCCGTGCCCGAGGGCATCTTCGAAAGACGGCTGCTAAGACCCATCGCCCATCCTGCCGAACTGGGCGAAGGGGCGAGACTAGCACCTCGAAGCTAGCGGTCCCAGTGGCGTCCCATCTACAGAACCCACCGAAGACTGTGTGTGCTACAGGGGGTCCTATCAGCCCCTTAGCGCCACAGCCAATATCTCAGAGTGGTCCTGATGCATGGATCTCCGAGATCTAGGACTACCTGAAGAAAAATATCCTTCCTGAAGATCATGCGTCCGTAGAGCGCATAGTGCGGTTGGCTAAACGCTACACGGTGGTAGAGGGGGATCTCTACCGTCGTGGCGCCAACAGCATTCTCATGTGGTGCATTACCCAGGAGGAGGGTCGTGAGCTGCTCATAGAGATCCATGGAGGAGAGTGCGGAAGTCATTCATCATCCTGCACGCTGGTCGGTAAGGCCTTCTGGCATGGTTTCTATTGGCCAACCGCCCTCCAGGATGCAGCTGAGATGGTAAAGTCCTGCAAGGCGTGTCAGTTCCATGCAAAGCAGATACACACACCAGCTCAGGCTCTATAGATGATTCCACCCTCCTGGCCATTCGCCGTATGGGGGGTGGATATCCTGGGACCTTTCCCTAGGGCCGTCGGTGGGTACCGGTACCTCTTCGTCACCATCAACAAGTTCACCAAGTGGCCAGAGGCCACCCCTATGGTCAACATCACCCAGGGTGCTGCTGTTGCTTTCCTCAGGTCGATTGTCTGTAGATTTGGGGTCCCAAGCCGTATCATTACGAACAACGGGACCCAGTTTACAAGTCGGCTCTTCCAGGAGTATTGCGAAGGCATCGGCACCCAGCTCTGCTTTGCGTCTGTGGCTCGTCCCAGGAGCAATGGCCAAGCGGAGAGGGCAAACGCAGAAATCCTCAGGGGACTCAAGACACGCACCTATGACTGCTTGAAAAAGCATGGTGCAAATTGGGTCAGCAAGCTTCCGTCCGTGCTATGGGGGAACCGGGCCACACCCAGCCGAGCTACCAGGGAGACTCCGTTCTTCCTGGTCTACGGGGCCGAAGCCTGCCTTCCCCCGGAAATCATTATGGGCTCCCCATGGGTCCAGGCTTTCGATGAGTCTATGCAGGAATAGCTACAGCATGAGGATGTGGACTTCATTGACGAGCGCAGATGGCGAGCGGCGATCCAAAATGCACGGTACAACCAAGCGCTCAGGCGCTACCACCAACGATTCGTGCATAGTAGGGAGCTCAGGGTCGGGGACCTGGTCCTAAGGCGAGTACTGAACCGAGAAGGGCTCCACAAACTCTCCCCCAGCTGGGAAGGACCCTTCAAGGTGACAGAAATATGCCGACCCAGGTGTGCCCGCCTTGCTACAACTGAAAGAGAGCCTCTTCCCAATCCTTGGAACATAGAGCATCTCCGTAAGTTTTACCCATAAAAACAAACCTGGGGGTTCTGTTTTTCTTCCTTTGTAACTAGGTCCCGCATATTTGTATGTTAACCCGGTGAGGTCCGCCCTGATAAACCTGGTCTGTTGGCCTACACTCATGTACATCAAGTTATAAGGAAAAGATTCACCCCCTAGATTTGTTTTTGTGTCGGTTTATTCTGCTTCAGTCTACAACCATTATTTTTTATCTAACCCACCCATAAAGTTTCCCACCCTTGCTGGTATGATGATGTCCGAATTGAGTAGCCAGGCTTGCAGTTTAGGACCCCTCTACAAAGGCAGGGGGTCCGGCAGCCTAGGGGCTAGTTCTAGAGAATGGGTACTCGTCTCCTGAGGTGGTCCGAAGTTGTGTAACCGCTTAGCTTGGTTACATACCCTAAGCCTGCACGCTCCACCACTCTGTGACGAGTATCCTAGTATTTGTAACTATAGTCTCATGGGTCCAGCAACCTGGGGTCCGGTTCTAGAGAATGGACACTCATCTCCTAGGGTGGTCCGGAGCTATGTAGCCGCTTAGCCTAGTCCCGTACCCTAAGCCTACCAGCTCCACCACTCTGCGACAGGTGTCCTAGTATTTGGAGCTGTGATCCAAGGGGTCCGGACATACAGATTGGCTTCCCAGGCTAAACCCTGCAGGTCTTGTTGCATGAATCAAAGGATATAAGATACCAGTTAGTGGGTCCTATGGGTGTACTACTAAAACTTCCTAGCCAAGGCTGTGTGCAGGTCCAGGTCCTAGTCGAGACTACCTCCTTGGGACTAGGTCACCAATTCTTAGGTATATTGGTATCCAGCCTCGACACATCGAGCCTACATCCCAGGGGGGCTAGGTACCAGAGAGAAGTTGGTAGCGATACACATAGCAAGGACAAATAGCATACAGATAAGTGTTGTTTGACTGATAGTTCTCAAAAGTATCTTACAAAACCAAAATTATTATAAGCCGCTCTCCAGCGGAACCCTTGTTTTCAAAGTTATTACAAGCCGCTCTGCAGCAGAACCCTTGTTTTGTCTCTACAGAATGGACTACTCATCATCAGCAGGATCCCGTTGGAAGCGCTCGGCCACCAGCACCACAGTATCTTGTACGCCCTCCCGGACGGTGTCTTCAGTGTCGACCACCGGACCAGCGATCACCGACTCCAAGGATATGGCCGGGTCATGGCTCCGGAAGCATGTCAAAATGTACTCGATCACCGCCTAGCAGAGCCTACCGCCTTCTGTCTCTAGGCGGGCGCCAAGAATCTAGTCCAGGCGTCGGAGGCAGTCGGTGGCGGAGTCCAACACCGGGAGCACGTCGGAGATGGACGTCGGCAGCTCCGACACCGGGATGGGGCTCAACCCTAGCGACACCAGTGTCGTGCTCGCCTCGCCGGCCCATGCGGCAATGCGCTGGACCTCGGCGTGATGCTCTACCTGAAGGTCTTCAAGAGCCTTCCTGGTGGCCTCCACCACCTGGGGACCCGGTGCCGCCTATGTCACCTGGAACTGCCGGATCCACTCCTCCAGCTTCCACTCTTGCTCCTCTGCCTCTAACTCATGCTCGGCCAGCAACTTGCCCCACCTTTCAAGCATTTCCTCCTGGAAGGAGAGGTCTATCTCTCGCCTAGCGAGGTCCACCGCCCGCCTATCCAGGGATGCATCCTTCTCCTTGAGGTTCTCCTCGGCGAGGGCAATGTCGCTGGCCTTGTCCTCTAGCTTTTGTTCCCATTTTTTTATCTTCTCTACGGCCTCCACTTGCTAGATCTGTTGCTCTTCCAGGATCTTGTCCATGGCACTCAGCTTGGCCCGGAGCTCTGTGACGACCACCTCCCTCTGGCTCAAGGCCTCCTCCCTCTTGGCCAACCTCTTCTCCTTACGACTCGCCTCCAGCTCCCTAGCGTACACCTTCTGGAGGTCCTTTTCATAGTCTTTGCAGTCTCGCACGAGTTTGGACCACTCAAAAGCGAACTACTGGGACGCCGCCTTGGTGCGCTCCTCCAGCTAGGTGCGCTAGTCGCTGAGGCGCTGGTGCTCAGATTCCAGCGCCTCCCATTCCCATCGGATCGCCGCCTCAGTCTCATGAAGAGCCTGATGGGCACGAGACAGCACCCGGGGAGGGGAACTAGAGCTGCCTCTGGCTCGCCGCCGGACCAGAGCTGCCGCCCAAAAACCACCTCCGTCTCCTCCGGAGTGGGCGACGGGATGGAGCTGGACGCGCCCCCCCCCCCCCCCCGCGTCACCCTCGCGGCAGGAGTGAGCGCAGTTGGGACCTCCTCTACCGCTACCGATGGTGTACTCGATGGCATCGCCGTCGTTGAGGCCGCGGTAGCCGTCGACACAGTTGGGACCTCCCTCGCCGCTGCGACGCCGCTTGGCGTTGGCGCCGCCGCTACCGGACCCCAAGCTGGAGCCTAGGAGCCCTGTGGCGCTGTCTCGACGGCAGCAGCTGGGGTGGACTGCCGGCACCACTTCCAGCAGATGCGTGCTGCTGAGAGCGAGACCCGCCAGCGGGCATAGTATCCAGCGGAGGAGGCGCGACCTTGGGAGCAGAGGGGGAGGAAGCCTAGCAAGCAAAGGATTGGTTAAGACCCGTTGACATGATAACTACACTCGCAAAAAAGGGGCTACACTTACTTGGGGCCCTGGACCTTCCAGCGACCCTGGAAGTGGGACGTCCGCTGCTATTGTTGTTGTTGCTGCTGCTGGTGTGGTTGTTGCTGCTGCTGGTGCCCCTGAGGGAGATCATCCCCAGGTGGTGGTGGTGATGGCGGGACCGATGGTGGTGGTGGTGGTGGTGGCGGGCCCGATGGTGGTGGTGGCGGAGCACTGCCGCGCCTCTGCGTGCCCTGGGCCTGGGAACCGGCCTCCTTGGCCCCGCCAGCAGTCCTCTGGCGCTTCTAAGGGGGGTCCGAGGAAAGTGACCCGTCGGCGTGACGCAACCGGTGTCGCCTCTCTTCCTCCGACCCCCTGGTGCCACCTGGGGCAGAGGAGCTGCTTGCAGGCCCCTTGCCCCTATCCATGGAGATGGGGGCCACGGCGGGACTGGCACTAGGAGCCCTACTGGCGGGCTGGGGACCCCTAGCTGGTACACCAGGGATCTGGATCCCGTGGAGGGGTCCCGACCGCCGGTCTGACGAACTGCCACGCTGCTCTCATCGAGGGTCGGCAGCGTGGCCAGGACCGCCTTTCGCAACCCTGGGTCATCACACAACGCCGGGATGTCCTAGGGGAGAATCAAAGATTCGGGGACAAATGACTCACCGGTAATCCCCTTCACCAAGAGTTCTAGCTCCTCCCAGGACAGATCGGTCCCTGGCCCTCGCTGGATCCTGCCAATGTCATTTGGGCCGGTGAACCAGCAGCACAGACGCGGCCTCCTCTGCAGCGGCATGACCAGGGGCTTCAGGAAATCGCCGACCACGTGCATCAAGGTCTGACCACTAGCTACCAAGCCCTTGATCCTCTCCAACATGGGCAGGAGCTCTAGCGCAAGGGATGGCTTGGCCCTCCATTGCTTCCGGTCGAGTGTTGGTCTGTTGCTCGGCAGCGCAAGGCGGTTGTTAGCCTTGGCGCTGATGATCACCCAGTCATTGCGCCAGTTTTCCCACCTCGCGCCACCGAGGGTGGGGATGTAGGACACGGCTGAATCTGACTTCGTTTGGAAGTAGTAGGCGCCGAGATGGTCCTTGGCTTTCCCAGACTTCACCAACGCGAAGAAATGGCGAAAGAGGGAAGTGCAGGGGGCCACCCCCATGAACATCTCGTAGAGGTGGACGAAGATGGCCGCCTAGATGATGGAGTGGGGCGTGAGGTGCTAGAGTTGGAGCCCGAACTCCTCCAGCAGCAACAGGAAGAAAGGTGAGATCGGCAGCGCCAACCCGCAGGAGCTGTAGGAGACGGACAAGACGAACTCCCCAGCGGCGTGGTCCACCCGAGCAGGCCGCACGCTAGATTGAGTGCCACCCCAGACTGGAAGCGGTCGCGATGGCCAAGCGAAGTCATGGCGTCGGCAGCGGCGCGGGTGTAGAGCAGGAGAGCGCGAAGGCAAAGGGGCATAGAGGGCTCGAAGGTGAAAGGCGCAGCGATTGGGAGGGAATGCGAAAGCGTAACTGCTACACACGAAGGTGAACCTTTTTCAAGGAAACTCTCCCGCTCGCGCCTTGAGACGCCGCAGGGAATCTCGCCCGATGCGCACCTAGTGCCTAGGCGGCCCAGTCTCTAACACGGGGGCCCGGGTCCACAAGTCATACAGCTGGTGTGCTGGTCTTCGAGTGCGAAGAAGGCGAACCGCCGCGCACGATTGCGCACCGCTTCGGGGCCGCTGGAGAGGGATATTTTTTAACCAAGGCGGCGACAACGAGGCACCCCGCGTGTGGGCCGATGGAACCGCTAGACGTGGGGCTGTGGGTCAGTCAGCCGCGGGGATAGATATGGCAGTTGATGTGACCGAAGACAGATTGACAACGAGTGCGTCGACAGATGCACTGAGTTAATGTGGTGCATCAGCAGGCGTGCTAAGATGGCACCCCAATCACCAGTCATGCCGTGTTGAGGCGAAGTACAAGATTTGGCCCCACCTGCAGGCTCTCATCCTCCCCTGAGGTGGGCCCGAGGGCCACTGTCGATACCCTGGAACTAGGGTACCCCTTAGTACTGTATAAAGTCGCAGTGCCCACGAGGCTATCTCTTAGTCGCATGGTAATGGTGTTGTGTGTGGGACCAGGCCATTGCTCGCCCCAGTCTCGGGCGACTACTCTGGGTCCACAGCAGCACCCGACACCACTACATGGGCAGGTCTGGAGCCACCACGTGTTCAGAGAAGGTGATATCCTCCAAGGCATCAACAGTGGGCCAGGACCCCCACGGGAGAGCGCCGGCCCCCTGGATATGCAGTCCGGACCTCCAGGGTTGGTCCAGGACCGCCACGTGTGCAAGCCGGACCCCTAGAATGGGATCCGGACCCTCCCGTATGGGGTCCGGGCCGCCCGCAATGGGGTCCCAAAGTCCCAGGACGGAACATACATGGGCCTTGAACAGGACCCAGGTGGGGGTCCGGTACTGACATGTGTCCAGACCTAGTCTGGTGTGGACCTGTCCGCATACACTCCTACTCCCCGCCCAAGCGGAGACTCGATGCTGCCACGTGGCCTATTGCACGTGACGTAAGCCAACGGGCGGAGCCTGACGTTAGGCCTCTGGGCTATGCTGCCTCTGCATTTAATGAGACCTGTCCATTCCGCAGGCGGCGTGCCTGTCCATTCCACTGGCAGGCGGTGTGCCGCCTCAGCATTTAATGAGACATGTCCATTCCGCTGGCAGGCGGTGACCTGTCCATTCTGCAGTCGGCGTGCCTGTCCATTCCACTAGCAGGCGGCACACTCATACTGCCGTGTGCACTATGCTCATCATTACTCGCACGTTACCAAGGAAGCTACCGCCGCATATCAATACTGCGCGAGCTGCGGACAACATGGGCCAGGAGATTGCACAGGCGTCACCTGCATTAGTTACTCCAATGATGTATTCCTTCCATTATACTTCTGGGCCCACATGTCAGGGCTCAGCATCCTTGTATGTGCCTCTCTTGAGCTATAAAAGGGAAGGGACACAACGTAACAAGACACACCCAACTTGGACTCTGAGACTCTTAGACATATTCAATACAACATACAGTGGAGGTAGGGTTTTACGCTCCGGTGGCCTGAACCACTCTAAACCTTTGTGTGCTCTCATGTTTCCATCCTCCATCTAGCGGACAGGCAAACCGCTAAGGCCCCTCCTCATCTTAGGATTTAGGGCGGGTGCATTCCGCCACTCGACCGGAGAATTTCCTCTCCGACATGCACCAGATATGTTCTCTTTATATATATATATATATATATATATATATATATATATATATATATATATATATATATATATATATATATATATATATATATATATATATATATATGTATGTATATATATATTGTAAGAAACGGGTGATGCCTAAGAGGGGGTGAATTAGGACTTCTAAAACTTTTACTAAACTAGGCCACACATAAATCTCCAGAGCAAAACCTATGCACATAATTAAATTAGAATGTGCAAACTAGGTTTTGTCTAAGTGTTGCTATCTCTACCGCAATGGCTAAGTTTCAATCTACACTATATAAGCATAAAGACAAGATTGAAACTTAAATGCTTAATATAAATGCGGAAGTTAAAGAGCGAGGTAGAGATGCAAATTCTTGTGGATGATGCCGGTATTTTTACCGAGATATCCGAAACTGTGCAAGGTTCCGACTAATCCTCGTTGGTGCTGCTACGCAAAAGGAAGCCCACGCGAGGGCCAAACACCTCGGTCGAGTAACTTCATAAAGAGTCGCGGGCCTTCTCCACGCGCAAGTGGTGCTCCGCTTCCGACTCCTCTCGGACGCTCCCCGCCGTATCCACTATCGAGCTTTCGACCAAAACACAGTGGGCCTCGTTCCCTCCGGTACACGGTGGCGGCCGTGACACAAACGAGGTTGTCACGGTCTCGCAAGACTCTCGGCCCACTCGGTGCAATTACAACGGCTCGCGCAAGAGCCGAGGGTTTGTGTGGTTTTACAAAACTCACCCAACTAACTAGGGTTCACCTAGAGCAAGTGTTAAGGCGGTCTAACTAACCTAAGCACTTCGCAAAGCACCTACGCTAATCACCGAGTGATTCTCTTAAGCACTTGGGTGTTTGAGCTCTTGGAAATGTGCATTATATGCCTTGGTATGTTGCTTGGGCTCTCACACTAGGAAATGGCTGGTTGGGGTGTATTTATAGCCCCCAACACAAAACTAGCCATTGAAGGAAAGTTGTTGCTTTCTGCGGCACACCGGACAGTCCGGTGCCCCCTAGCCGTTGGATCTGTCAGTCGACCGTTGGGCTGTTAGCCTTTGCACCGGATGGTTCGGTGTCACACCAGACAGTCCGTGCCTCCTCCACAGTGCCTCCTGGAACTAGCCGTTGGGCTACGGTTCCCTGGTGCACCGGACAGTCCGGTGCCCTCGACCGGATAGTCCGCCTGTGGCAACACAGTTCTTCGTTTTTTGGACTTTGCTTGATACTTTTTGATCTTCTCATGTGATCTTCATAATGTATTCTTTTGAGGTGTTGCTTTCCTCAATGCCTTAGTCCAAGTAACTTTAGCATCCTGTGAACTACAAACACAAACACTCACAAACACATTAGTCCACAGGTTGCGTTGATCATCAAATACCAAAACTCATTAAGCCAAATGGTCCGGGGTTCATTTTCCTTACAATCTCCCCCTTTTTAGTGATTGATGACAACACAACCAAAGCAAGCAAATATAACAAACATTTGAATGAGAATATGTAGTTTACTTGTTAGGATGCATGTTTGTCCCCACAATGTGATATTATGGACTTAAGCCTCCCCCTAACTCCATAATTCACTTACTTCCTATTTAGACCAAAGAACCAAAACCACTTGAAAAACCACTTGAAGAAATAAAATTTTAAATTGGTGGTGTTTGGTGTTTGATATAGTTTTCATTGCTTTGGTCCCTAAACTTCTCCCCCTTTGGCATCAACCACCGAAAAGGAAGACATTAAAAGCATGTAGGAAGCAAATAAGACTTGCCCTCATAACGGATTTGTCAATTGATACCGATTGTAGAATACCAATTGAAACCCCTAATTGTTGCTCCCCCTAAATGAGTGTTCTCTTTAGAAAGAAATTTCTCCCCCTTTTTAGAGATGAAGAAATACTCCCCCTGACAGAGATCTTCTACTTAGGAAAAAGCATGTGAAAATAGAGGTGCAAGACATGATTTGATTAGACTAACTTCCTTATGCATAGGTAACAGAATATGATTTAACCACTTATGCATGTATAGCAACATGGAAGTATAAAATATGAAATATAGTCTAACCAAATGCTGGAGAAGACATGTAAGTAATACTAAATGTAGTCTCAAAGTTACCAATTAAAACCAATGGCGGACCATTTGAAGACAAGTGGTAGACTTGTGAGACGTAAGAGTTCTTGTAGATTTGCAGTGGAAGCTTGTTGTCTTTCTCCGGGGACTTCATTTTCTTTACAATGAGACTATTACATGAAATAGAATTGAAAAAGGTATTAGTCTCAAAGTCTTAGATTATAGAGTAACCTCCCTCTGGATATGTGCATACAAGTTTTGAATACTTGTAGGAGACATGCACTTTGATTTGATATCAAGAGGGGCAAAATTATCTATAATCCGAGCTTTGGCACATATAAGTTAAATGATACCAAATGTAGGATGTAAGATTTTTAAAGCATTAGCATCATTTACTTAGGAATGTTCAATAAGCTATGTGCCATGCTTAACTAAACAATTTAAACCATGTAGGTTTGCTCATAAATATGAATTAAAAACAGGCAGTCCTACCATGTGATTTACCTAGTATGCATGCATTTAAAAACAAATAAATACCAAATGTAATACTAGGCATGAAAGGTAAAAGTAGATCTAAGAAAATAGATACGCATATCTAAAAATAAGGAATACAATAAATCTAGTTACCTTAGTCATGGGTGAGGAGATTTGGGTCCAAAATATTCACTAAACCACTTGGCAATAAACTTGATCCAATATGATGTATCCCATGATATATATCCCAAATTTGCCAAGTCTCCAAATTCCTCGACGTCCTTCGGACTACTCACTTCCCTTTCAGGATCCAAACCTTCTTAGTGCTTTTCATGGTTGAAATTATTTCCTTTGGCACCCAGATGCGTTTGGCTTCCTTTCCTTTGTTGGCTTGCTTGTTGGCCATGATTGCTATCACCTTTTCATTCTTTTTCTTCTTGATCAAATATGGTGTAGTAGCCTTTTTGTCCACCTTTTTGATGTAGGTATTGGAGATTTTGCTTGTTGGCTTTTGCTTGAGCTTTTGCTTTTGCTTATCACCGGTCTTCGCCTTGCATTGGAAAGACTTGTGCCCTTGTTTGTGACAGCCTACAAATCACAATTTCACCCTTCACAGGCTTGTTCACACCCGCAGTGGTGTTATCCTGTGAAGGTTAGATTTGTTTGGCTTTGCCTTTCTTTTCATACAAAGCCTTGCTAAGGCGAGCCACTTCTTACCTTAATTGCTCATTTTCCTTTGCAACCTCATTCGTACATGTTTCTACAACAATATTCTTAACAAGAACTTGATTGCAGGGGTTAGAATCATTAATTAAATCAGAGCAAGAAGTAGAAGCATCTTTCTTAATAATTTTAGGAATTTCAACTAAAGATGCCCCTGGGTTGCTACCAATGTTCTCTAACTTTGTAGTTAGCTCATTATTGTGTATGCTAAGAATTTCCATTTTTCATAGCAAATTTTTAATAGCTTCTTAGGAGCTAGCTAACTTAGCCTTGAGTTTTTCATTCTTTTTAATAAGACTATCATCGGTAGCAGTGGATGGAGCACTAGACTCTAGTAGCTCAATTTTAGTTGATAGATCACTATTTAAGTTTGCAAAAGTTTTAAATTTTTCTAGCAAACCTTTATAATCATTTTGGGAACTAATCAACTTACTTTTCAAGGTTTTAAGTTGAGCCTTTTGCTTAGTGCAAACATCCTGAAAAAATTTTAAGGCTTCCGCAAGCTCATCTACGGAGGGCTTTCTCTCACCTTCATCATCACTACTACTTTCATCACTAGAGAATGGAATACGCATTTTACCTCTTTCCATAAGGCACTTATGTGATGACCGTGATGAGGACCGGTGGCTGCGCGTCTTTGGAGGTAGGGATGAAAACGGTCGGAAACAGTATTTATTCGGTAATCAGTTTTTTTTAGTCGGTTTTCTTTGATTGCGAATAAATAGGATATAGAATATACAATACAATTTTGTATTCTTGTTTTTAACATCCAGCTTGTTAAGATTCATAAAATGTAAACCTCAAATTCATCCTATATTTTCTCAAATAATAGATATAAACTTCGGTATGGATTCGGAAACAAATTCGGTAGTTTTTTCAACTTTTTGTGTTGCAGGGAGCAAATAATACATAAAACAATTTATGTAATATTTTATTCATATTTGTACTAATATGCTTGATAACATAAGAAAAGATCAACATCAAATTTTATACATATCTATTTTAAAATATTAAATTTGTCCTAACAGTTCGGATTACCACTTTCATCCCTATTTGGAGGTTCATCTTCGCTTGAAGAATCATCCCAAGTCTTGACACTTGTTAGCGCCTTGCCTTTGCTCCTCTCCTTTTTGGGTACGACCATGGTTGGACAGTTGTCCCTGAAGTGGCCCTTCTCCCCGCATGCGAAGCATCCTCTCTTTCTTTGCTTTTTCCTGTCAATGTTAAAGAGAAAAATCCTCTACCTGTAGGGGCACACCCATTAGATTAATCTTGCGGATCATCCCCATCACCTTTCTGACGCGTTGGATTGTTTCTTCGTCCTCGGAGGATGATGTTGATGGTTGATTATCTTATTCATCATCACTTTCTTCTTCCTCCTCTTCTTCACTTGAGGAACTTGGAGTGGAAGCCTTCTTTTTACCCTTCCTTTCATCACATGCAAAAGCATATGACCTTGAGGAAGTTGGCTCCTCTCCCTGACCCATTTTTCATGACATCTCAAAGGCCGCGATTTTCCCAATCACGATGGTCGGGGTCATTGTACTCAAGTCCTCCAGGTTGTGGAGAATAGTGATGATGCTCCCATATCTTTGTTGTGGTAGTAGGGAGATAATCTTCCTCACAATGTCCGCATCACCTAGCTTATTAATACCAATAGAATTTAACTCATTGATAATTAGATTCAAACGAGAATACATATCTCTAACAAGCTCATTTTCTTTCATAGCAAAAGAATTATACTCATTTAAGACTAGGCAATGTTTTTGCTCACAGACATTAGATGTGCCGTCATGGAGCTCATGCAATTTTAGCCAAATCTCATTAGCAGTTTTCAAAGTAAAAAACTTGATTGAAAATATCTATGCTAAGAGATTCATACAAGCAATTTTGGGCTCTAGCATTTAAATGAATTTCTTTTTCCTCACTCGTGGTGGGTTTCTCAGGATTTTTGGGTGGTTTCATCCCGTCACGAGTGACTCTCCAAACACCTAAATCAACGGCCTCTAGGTAACAAGTCATTCTAGCACTATAATATGAGAAGTTAGTGCCGTCGAAGTATGGTGTCCTATGGGTATCCATCCCTTCCTCTAAAAGTGTCGGATCTTTTAGCGGTGAAGCTAAAGCGTTTCAAATGAGCTAAACCAGGCTCTGATACCACTTGTAGGAAACGGGTGACGCCTAAGAGGGGGGTGAATTAGGACTTCTAAAACTTTTACTAAACTAGGCCACACATAAATCCCTAGAGCAAAACCTATGCAAATAATCAAATTAGAATGTGCAAACTAGGTTTTGTCTAAGTGTTGCTATCTCTACCGCAATGGCTAAGTTTCAATCTACATTATATAAGCATAAAGACAAGATTGAAACTTAAATGCTTAATATAAATGCAGAAGTTAAAGAGCGAGGTAGAGATGCAAACTCTCGTGGATGATGCCGATATTTTTACCGAGGTATCCGAAACCGCGCAAGGTTTCGACTAATCCTCGTTAGTGCCCCTACGCAAAGGGAAGCCCACGCGAGTGCCAAGCACCTCAGTCGATTAATTTCGTAGAAAGACGCGGGCCTTCTCCACGTGCAAGTGGTGCTCCACTTCCGGCTCCTCTCGGACGCTCCCCTCCGTCTCCACTATCGAGCTTTCGGCCGAAACGCCGTGGGCCTCGTTCCCTCCGGTGCACGATGGCGGCCGTGACACAAACACGGTTGCCACGGTCTCGCAAGACTCTCGCCCCACTCGGTACAATTACAACGGCTCGCACAAGAGCCGAGGGGTTGTGTGGTTTTACAAAACTCACTCGACTAACTAGGGTTCACCTAGAGCAAGCGCTAAAGCAGTCTAACTAACCTAAGCACTTCGCAAAGCACCTACGCTAATCACTGAGTGATTCTATTAAGCACTTAGGTGTTTGAGCTCTTGGAAATGTGCACTATATGCCTTGGTATGTTGCTTGGGCTCACACTAGGAAATGACCGGTTGGGGGTGTATTTATAGCCCCCAACACAAAACTAGCCGTTGGAGGAAAGCTGCTGCTTTCTGTGGCATACCGAACGGGCCGGTGCCCCTGTCCGGTGCCCACTAGCCGTTGGATCTGTCAGTCGACCGTTGGGCTGTCAGCCTTTGCACCGGACGGTCTGGTGTCGCACCGGACAGTCCGCGCCTCCTCCACTATGCCACCTGGAACTAGCCATTGGGCTACGGTTCCCTGGTGCACCAGACAGTCCGGTGCCCTCAACCGGACAGTCCGCCTGTGGCAACATAATTCTTCGTTTTTTAGACTTTGCTTGATACTTTTTTATCTTCTCTTGTGATCTCCATAATGTCTTCTTTTAAGGTGTTACTTTCCTCAATGCCTTAGTCTAAGTAACTTTAGCATCCTATAAACTACAAACACAAACACTCGCAAACACATTAGTCCACAGGTTGCATTGATCATCAAACACCAAAACTCATTAAGCCAAATGGGCTGGGATCCATTTTCCTTATAATATATGCATGTTATTAGGCATTTCATGCATGCGTTTGTCTATCTACATAAATTATTATTAGGCATTTCATGCATGCGTTTGTCTATCTACACAAATAATTATATTATTACAAAAGACGAATGGTCAGAAATATGAAAAAAAAAATTAGCATAAGCTGGTCATCATAGTGCATTGAGGATGGCAGCTGAACCAGTGGAGACTGTATTTGGCAACTAGCATTCAATTGCAGCGAATTCATTGACAGTTACTACAACTTTCTTGGTTTCGTTGGCCCCCGCTGGCTATCATTTCAGTGGTATCTTTTCAAATCACTATGAAGAAGGGTGACGTGACTTCCGTCCCCTTCGGCCCTCTCACGATCATAAAGTATTGGCTTCAGTGATGCCATCCAACCACACATAATTCCAGAAATCAACAAGTTTAATACTATTGTCTTCTCGTGTCAAGGGCATGACAAGAACAACGAATCGACGGCCCCCCCTAATTAAACCCAACTGCAACGATCGAGGACAGTCTTGCTGTTTCCATATGCCAGTTAATCCATTTTACATAAAACAGGTACGGGAACTGACGCCTTAATGGAGGTATCTCGTCGTTTATTTGTCAGCCAACTGGGAAGCCAAGAAACCTGTTGATCAGGGCGACGACTGGCTTGGCATCCCCTGGCTCGTAAGGAACCAGCGTCTCGAGGTCCATTGCCCGGATGGTCTCTCCCAGTGTTTGTGGGCGTGCGCAGAAGAGGTGCTTCCTTTCAGCCAATTCTTCTGCTAGTTCGCTCTGGTGATTGTCCATCAGATCCTCGTTTGCGACGACGATAAGCGGTTTGCCCAGCCGCAGCGTCTCAAATATGCTTCCCGAACCTGTCAGTGCCAAACCTTGAGAAACAAAACAATAAATAGAATAGATACACAAGATATTTCAAACAAAAGACTTTGTCGATCGCAATGTCG
The DNA here is from genome assembly GCA_029449295.1 of Zea luxurians. NCBI lineage: Eukaryota > Viridiplantae > Streptophyta > Magnoliopsida > Poales > Poaceae > Zea > Zea luxurians. Next base: position 43,843,474 of record JAOPSE010000005.1, on the reverse strand, counting down.
TTCTGGCTTTAAAGCTTGCTGATCATTTTGAGCATCACGAACCTGAAACAAAAAAACTCATGCTGCCTGGAAGTTTTGATTCACTGCTGCAGAATAGTCCTTATGCAGAGTATTCAATGATACAGAAATGGAAAAAAATTGATAGTAGCAAAAGATGGAGCGGATTCTGAGCAATCAGTGGATTGGAGAGAAACTATAGGGGAGGAATCCTATTCCCATTCAAAACCATGGATCCTTTCAATTCCCTGGTCACCAAATCAGCTCTGAAAAGGTTAAGTTATATTCTAGTTGCAATTAACAAACCCACCTTTTACATTCCTTGTACTGTCCTGGATTCTAGAGTAACCTAGTGATCTTTCATGACAACAGAGACATGATTCTTAACACCAGAGGTTCTAGTCCTTAGGGGGTGTTTGGTTTCTTTAGTTACCCTTCTAAAATTTCTATTTGAGAGGCCTCATTTAAGTCACCCTGTTTGATAGTTTAGGGACTAAACCCCTTAATCATTTACTGGTTCTCTTGCATCTATTAAGGGGATGTTTAGTTCCCACCTCCTAAACTTTTAGTCATTTTAGTTCTTAAAATACCAAATAGGGTAACTAAAATATGTCTTTCAAATATTATTTCTAGGTACTAAAGTTTAGGAGGGTGACTAAAGAAACCAAACACCCTCTAAGGATGAAAGGTTCTCAAATCTCAGTCACTTCATCAGATCAGATGAATAAGGAAGTGAGACAGCGTGAAAGTAGCTAAGATTACAAAGAATGCGATAAACTGGTATATATCTCATCATTCCAAAATAGAAAAAGAAGAACAATCTAAAAGGAAGTATGCCGTTTCACATTTTATGGTCTACCATAGATACAATTACTGGAAAAAGAATTCTCCGACGCATTTAGTTCAAGCTGGCAATTTCAAGATTTGGCCAGGAAAATATATAACACCATGGAACATATTCCAATGTTTTCCGCCATTTGGAAACACTATACATACCTGCATGGCTGATAACTAGGGAAGCTGTTCTCATATTGTCAGCGATGCTTGGTGAAAATGTGAAATGGTCAACTTGAAGGGTAGCATCTCCTGAGACCTGTAGACCCAAATAAATAAATACTATTAAGTATTAACTTCACTGTAAAATTAGAAACAGGGGACTAGGGTACCACATGAATATTTAAAAAGGGAAAGCATGGTTAACACGATTAAAGTAAGCAGCTGGTGAAACAAGTTGGACATGAAGAGTAAATTTGCGCAAATAAATTTGCATGACATCCATTTGCCAAAAAAAAACATATATGTTGTGCTTTCAGTTTGCCTTTTCATTTAGGATGACTTAAATCACCAGTTACGAACATCCCTATAAGAAAGAGTACAGATTGTCATAATGCAAACTAGTAGACAGGAATTAAATAGTTGTTAGTTTACTACAGAGGTACAAGCGTACTGACCTTGGATGGAACATATGTTCCTCGGCCCATTTGAATGAGAAGATTACTGTAACCTTTTTGCAGTAAAGCCTTCTTCACTTCCGGAGAATCTACGGCCATGACAAGGGCATCAAAGCACGTGGTACCCACCGTGACAAATACTGTTCGATGCTCCCTCTCTGCCATCGACCCTAACAAGCAGCGAGCTTATGCTACAAAGCTGTAGGCAAAGAAAACAGGAAATTAGATAATGCTGCAATGTTAGGTAAACTTGTAACGAAGGTAATAAAGGCAGTAGAAGAACAGACCAAGCTGTTTGTTCCAACCATGTACTAATTTCCTGGTAGCTAGGAACATGGGAGCAGATCTGATGCGGGAAAAAAATAGTAGCAAAAGGCAGCTTTCATAACTACAAGGATCGTAGAAACACCACATAAATTAGTAAGGCACCAGATTTGAGGTGTGGAGGTAAGGGCGCGGCGGAGGCGCCGCGTGGCGGGGAGCCGGGGCGGGGGCGCAGGGCCGGCGGCAACGGAGCGGAGAGGAGGAAGGAGAACAGTGATCGGAGGAGGATTGGTACATTTGTCCGCTTCGGTTTGGTCTTTGATGTGGGGGGCAGCCGGGCAACCCGGGATCTGTACGTAAAGAAAGCCTACGGGCCGAATTGGTAGATCAAATTAGTTGATGCTACGACTTGGCCCACGGGATTCACCCTTCCTTTAGATCGTTGGGCTGGGCCTCCCTACCTATATACGTAGAATAACAGCAAGTAACTTCCTTTAGGCCCTACCTAAGTACCTATCTAAAGTATTAAAACCTGAAGCCGTTTCCTCGCACGTCCGTGTTTGGCGGGTTACGTACGTTTTTGGCATGGACGCTCGCCACGCCCGTTCCTGTTCAGCGAGGTCGCTTCACCTGCTCCGTCGTCCGCGAATCGTCCCCGTGCCCAGAGTTCTGCTGCCGTTGTTGTGCCGGTCCCAGGTCACGCGCGGACCCACGTGCAGCGGCTTCGAGAGCTGCTGCCGCTACTGTGCCGGTCCCAGGTCACGCGCGGACCCACGTGCAGCGGCTTCGGGAGAGGATTTGGGCCGTCGCGCGGCGGCTTCCGATGCGTCTCCTCGCCGAGCCCGCCGAAGCAGCGCTCCACAGTGAGGGCACGTCGCAGCAGTGCCGCGGCATGGGCATCCTCACAGTCCTCCTCCGGACGGCCATAAGGTTGGTACCTAGCATCCGTTTTTGTTATTCTTACCTCCTTCCTCGTCTTCCCCGTCTCTGCCTCGCATTTTTCGGATCTCCTTCCTCCGTCTTCCTTGGTCTTCCAGATCTAATTTCTTGCCGACGCCGCTGGGATTGCCTGTTGCACTGATGCTGTTCGTGACCTAGCTCGGGTGGAGGCGATCGTGGTCATAGGTTTGTTTGCCTAACTACGCTTGCTTCCGCATCTTAGTCCTCTACTTAGTGTGCGTTCTTCTTTGCTTCCTGGAACACACGTGCTTTGGTCGGTCTCTGGTGTACTGTAGAGGTTAGGTTAGTGGCGCGCTTAGCAGACATGGTTTTTCGCATACACGCTGATGTTAGGGTGCCAGCAACACAGCTGCGGAAACACAACTACGGATAGGGTCTTCTAGGTTGAGTTTATCTCCCTCTACATGTAACACCCGGATTTTAGGGATCCAAAACCCGGGGTTAACATAAACACCAGGTATGCTGGGACCAAGTCTCATACATATGATGTATAGTGGCACAGGATCGAATGTCACAACTTTATATATAACAGGAGTTCTATACAAAATAAATGATTACATTATAAGGAGACAACGGTCCAGCAACCCAAAAGTTGACTGGGAGACGACGACCTAGACCTCTCACGAACTCATCGCAGCATCCCCATGAGCATCATCCTGCAGTACCTGGTCTTGACCTGTGGTGTATGTGAGACAGCAAGAGTGAGCTCACATACGTTCATCGCTCAACAAGTTGTGGGGAATAATGTGCATGAACTCGCCAAAGGTGGGAGCTCACGTGAAGTGTAAGGCTTACCAAAGAAGATGGTTAGAGCTGAGCATTGCTTTTAAAGTTGGTCAAAAATTTTATTAGCAATTACTAAGTATAAGTAAATACCAACCCAATTAAATAGTAGAACAGAAGTAATAACAACATCACCTTCAATGCAATGCATATGACAAATTGAATTTAGTTCCATAAATTAATCATGTGAGGGTCCGAGCTGCTCATGACCGTGAGCACGGCTAGTATACCAGTTTTACACTCTGCAGAGGTTGCGCATCTTTACCCACAAGTCGTGTATCCCATGTCGCCAGGGTTTGCAAGGCCCTTAGACACTTCCGAGGTGAATGGCTAGGGATCCACTACGAGGCCTTTACAAAGTTCCACTAGCTTCCGAAAACCCGCTACAGTTTATAGGAAGATCCAGTGCAGGAATCCCTTGCAGGACCGCCATCGCAGCAAAATCCTCCCGAGGGCCTCCCTACACTGACCTCTCCCCTACTGCCCTTGCCCCTTTCGGGTAAGGTAGTCTTCCACTAGCTTTCCTAATTAATCAGCCAAGGGGTCCCATTCCTCCCTTGTGGTAGCACTGTTTTCCCGGGTGGTCGCTCCATGTTCCAATTAACATAATGATCTTAACATGAACCATAAATAACAACTGATAACAAAAGTATAATCATGAATAGTGTAATCTTCATACCCAAAACCACATAAAGCACTAGCAAGTACTACCCAAAAAGGTTCAGTGGTAAACAAGGTATAAAGATAATCAAACTAGGGTAACCTATTGGGTCCCATCAAAATTAACCTATGCAGATCATTATGATTAATCAGAACATGGGTGGGTAAAAAGAAGTGATCAAGGGCACAACTTGCCTGGGCCTTGAGAATCCAGGTACCAGGATGATCTTCAGAGGACTCGTGACCTCACTGCTAGTCGTACAAACAAACAGTGTAGGCAAAATTTAACATCACACCAAACAAGTAAACAAAATACATATTAATAATCTACACATTAAAATAAAACCACAGGATCTGGAATCACTAAATTTGGAGTTGTAGATTTTAAGTTATGATTTTCCAAAGATTATATGTGCTTATTACAAGATTAGTTAAGATAACAATTTTAATGTGACTTTTATGTAAAACCAGTGGCACTAATTGATAAACAATAATATTACAAAATTATAGGAAGTGGAATGGATTAATTTGGAGTTCATATGCATTTTCTATGAATTATATAAATTCTAGGAATTATTTTTATATTAAAAACTCATTTTCTAATTCATTTTCCTGATTTTATAACTCTCTGGACTGGGCCTCAATTAAACAGAAGCACAGGGGGTTCGGCGCAAGATTCCCGAGACTCAGTCAACAGTGAACGTGGACGGCGGGTTTATTCCGTGAAAGCCGAGGGGCTCTTTTGCAAGATGAGCAATGCGAAAGGGTATGGGATAATATCGGCCGTTGGATCAGAAGCCTGCGGTTCAGATTAGATCTGGGCTTTAAGTGAACCGAAGCGTAATACGGGCCGCCCGATCAAGATCCAACGCACCAGATTAGTCCCCGAACCGGTACGGATCAACAGCCACACGATTTGAAATCGATGGCACAGATTTAATGAAGCCCAGATCCGATCCCGTGCGTTGCCAGAAGATCGGACGGTGCACGGCGTCTAGACGAAGGGATATTGTCACATCCAATCCGGACCGCCCATCTAAATCCAACGGTCCGGAGGTCTTCATCTTCCCTCTACCCATCCCGACAGCGGCGCCGCCAGCCTCCCTCGGCGGACACCACCGGCGTGCAACCAAGTCGGTGCCAGATGCCCGATACACCACCCCATCTAGTGCCGAGCGTATAGAAGATCACGACGAACCGGGTGGGGCAATTCTTACCGACAATCATGACGCGGTTGAGGCCGGCCACGGCGTGAGGCGAACTCACGGCAACAGTGGACTACGACGAGAAATTCCCAGTGCAGCACATGCCAATCGGGTCCGGCGAGGCCACGAGCACCTTCAAGGTGGTGAGTTGAAGCTCCCAGACCCAATGCCGAGACCCCATTGAGGCTGTATACGCGATTCGTCCGCGGCGGATCTTCCTCCCTCTTCCTCTCGGTTCGCACTCCCTTCATGTCGTCTCAGATCTTGTATGGGGTCAAGGAGAGGTGCGACAGCTTATATACACAAAGGTGACCACCAGACGGTCGAGCAAATCGGAGATTATTAGTGGAGTTTGTTACGGAGTCTGTTGGCCGGGGGGGCGCGTGATTTCTTCTGTCCGAGAACGCAGGGAAGTAGGTGAAGTTGCCCGCACAGAGGGGATGGAGCTGCCATGCGGGCCCCACCGTCCGTTGGTCGCGTGAGCGAGGGACTTCGGTGGATTCTGGCGCGATTCAATTGCGCAGCCGAGCGGATTCATGACCACCAGTGCGCGGATGGCGGAAATTTGTTGGGGGAAGAAGAAAGCTTGGCCTGACTTCTAGGGCCCACACGTCATCGCCACAGCCCGAAGACCCCATGCGCTGGTTTGACTGGCACACGGGCCCCACGTGTCGGTGAACTGAAAGCACGGAGCGCAGCGCAGGCGGGTGGGAGCTGGCCGATACCGTGGTCGCGCGATGTGGGCCGAAATCGGAAGATTAGGCCCAGGCGCCGTTTTTCTTTTTTTTTATATTTTTTTTTCCCTATTTTGTCTTCTTTCTATTTTAAATCCCAAATTCAAATTTGAATCCTTTCATGAGTTTCACTCTTGAGTCAATTATACAATTTCAAACTCTAGTGTAGGAATAATATATTTTTATTTACTTATTTTTATCCACACAATATTTATTTTCTTCTCTTTTCTAAATTCTAGAATTTCTTTTAGATTCTAGATTTCCTCTTGGGAATGTAATATATTTCTTATCACATTACTTTTATATTGCCACAACATGCACACAAAATAAAGGACCAGCATGATGCACATTTTTATGGTCTTTTATTAACTATTTATTTATTTTTGAATATGGTGTTCACATATGATGATGCATAAAGATCAAACTCACATAAAGAGAGAAATTGTTTTCTCTATTGGTGTTTTATCTAGCAATTACAAAGTGGGTGTTACACTACACGTGGTGCTTGATCATCACCCACATCATCAAAACAACCTTTTGGACTTTGGTGAGATTAGATAGTTGTACTTTGCAGTATAATTATATTGGCTTCACAGTTTAGTGGTATACCTTGAGAATTAGACACATATGAGTCGCCCATTTGTGACCATTTTTTAAAAAAATAGACACATTGGCCTCAACCATTTGGTGTACGCCTTCCTGATGACAAGAACTAAAGAGATAGAAAACACCAACCATAAGGTGGAAAAATACTTTTATATATGGACAGAGGAGTATGTGAGAGAGGTTCTAGACTACTAGATTATAGTTACAGTCTTCTAACATGCATGAATTATGACTTCAGAGTGTGATAGACAATCGAGAAATCAAAAGGCTGGCATACATCTCAGAAATTGATATGCTTCCATGCCAGTGATATTATGTGCATAAATGCTATGCTCTGTGAAGTAGAAATCAAATGTAAGTGATATAAATGTAATCATAATTTATATGGTTGCATAAACAAATCTCACACGAGATCAAAGGGACTGAGGTTAGATAATCATTGCATGATCCAAGAACGGACAACTACAAAGAATCTCAATGTGCATGAGAACAAATATGTCCATGTAGAGAATAAAACCCTTGTTTTATTTTATCATTAACACTATCATGAAGCCATTAATTGAACTTGTTCACAAATAGCACGCAAAACTCTAATGCAATAGAAGCAAAAGCAAACATAAGACAACACCAAAAAATCAAAGGGAGTAGACAGAAAACAAAGTGTGAAGCTTGAATGATGCCCTCTCCGTAAGCCACACAAAAGGTTCTACCTCTTCATGTAATGCAAATAAAAGCACTCATATCTTTGTGCCTAAAAGAACAAAAGGATTTGAGAAAAAAATCAAAGCAGCAAACCTTGAAAGCAGGCTCATCCCAACAAGGGAAGCAACGCCTTGCATCAGGTTGGCCCCGGAACTTTCTGTCCAGGTTCACACCAGTGCTTTATGCTGGAATCTAGATTCAGATTCGATGTTTCGCTGCTGGGGCTGTCCCAAATGGAACGCATTACCAATGGGTTACATTCGGATCTTGGGACTGGAGTCTCAAATAGGTCAAGATATATGTATGTTCAGAAACTGTAAGCATCTGAACATCTATAGGTAGATCCTGCTAAAGTCCAATAACTGCATGTACCTTTCAGTATTGTACTCCATGCTTTCTATTTATCTTAATGCAAATTTGGTATACTCTATTGTTAACAGCCAACTGACCATGATGCCCTCAGCCTAGGGTACTTGTAGCTATTTCAACTCTGTTCTTCTAATCTAAAAAACTAGACCAACCTAGGAGGAACAATAGGTACTTGCATTTGTACTGTAGTATGCAAATCATACATGTTATTGTGTCTCCCTGAAAAATATAAACGACAATGAATGCAATAATCCATTGAATAGAGAAAAGGTGACCATGAGGTCTCTTGAGTCTTAACACTAGGAAGTCTGAATTGTGTTCATTTGTTTACCAACTTGAAGACTGAATTAATCTCTTGTTGTTTTTTAATGTGCTCTTGTTTTTAATGTCGTTCTCCTTTTAGCTACACTACATTTTCTTATGGCGAACCAATAGGAAAAAGTTACCCAACAGATTGCATCAAAATCACCTAGCCAAGCTTGAAGTTGTTTGACAGTTGCGTCAAAAGCACCTAGCCATTTCTACTATTGTTCAAGAGCACTTTTGTGTTGTGTGGTATTGCTGAAGTTTGGATTAAGGAGAATAGTTCGACCAAAAATCTGTCTGATATGTATCAATCTGAATAGTCATAGTGGTATTATTTGAATAGTCACGTCATGTTAATTTTCTTGTTTTTACAAAGTTGTCTTCTAGGAGATGCGTAATTGTTTCTCTCTGCTTCATTCCATGCATACCAGCCTCAAAAAAGGCACTAGCCTCTACTTATGTGCAGAGATATGTCGTTGCTGGTTCGCTAATTCTTATGGTTTTTCCCCAGTGATTTGGGTGCTTGCGTGCTTGCTGCTTGGGGGAATTTTATCACAGCTTGGAGAAGACCCCTCGCCATTTTGCGTTTCCAATCGTCGGTTAGTTTGTGTGCCTAAGCGCCTGCCCTGTTTTTTATGTGTTGTTTGTTACAAACCAAATTTTCACCAAAGTTACGTGATGTTCTTCCATGCTATGCGATATATAGTGCTATGTCTGATTCTCCATGCATGCGTGTTGCGAGATGCCACGAACCAAAGCGCCTGAGGCACGGTGCAATTGCGGAGGGTTAGTGCTCATAGTATCGCTTCTTTGTTTATGCGCGCAACGGCCGGTACTCATCCTAATTTTTTATGCTTCTCTTGCGGGCCAAAAAATATGCAACCTCTTTAGATTGCCCGGTCTTTGAGACAGCTGATGGCCATCGCATTATGGATGGTGAAGACGAAATAGCCCCGTCTAACCTTCCGGGACCTTCTAACCAGCCGATACCTACGCTACAAGGAACACGTGCGTACAACCGTGTTTATGCAGCCATTACTGCAGCAAAAAATATGGTGTTAGTGATACTTATGTCGTCACAGGTAGTAGATGTATAATGTCATTCCCTTCAGCGCTTGCCACATCCAATAGGCTACAACGATGCAATAGAGTACGTTGCATGGTAACTGACCAGCCATTGTCAACCACGCTTCCTTTGGACAAGTCATACGTAGATGCTCTAAAAGGTATGTATTATGCCCAACATTTCTGGTAACATTCTTCCTACTTTGTTGATGTGCTACCCTTTCTCTTCTTCCTATGTAGATGCCTACCCTGAGAGGTCATACTATGGTGGACCTGAACACATATGCCCATATTGCCACACTATTTTATGGTTCCAAGAGCATGTCAAAAATGATTCCTTCTCCACCCAGAGGAAAATTGTTGAAAGTCGCCTAGAGGGGGGGTGAATAGGGCGAAACTGAAAATCTCAAAAATAAACACAACTACAAGCCGGGTTAGCGTTAGAAATATAAACGAGTCCGCGAGAGAGGGCGCAAAACAAATCGCAAGCAAATGAAGAGAGTGACACGCGGATTTGTTTTACCGAGGTTCGGTTCTCGCAAACCTACTCCCCGTTGAGGAGGCCACAAAGGCCGGGTCTCTTTCAACCCTTCCCTCTCTCAAACGGTCCCTCGGACCGAGTGAGCTTTTCTTCTTCTCAATCAAATGGGAACAAAACTTCCCCGCAAGGGCCACCACACAATTGGTGCCTCTTGCCTTGGTTACAATTGAGTTTTGATCACAAGAACAAGTGAGAAAGAAAGAAAGCGATCCAAGCGCAAGAGCTCAAAAGAACATGGCAAATCTCTCTCGCTAGCACTAAAGGCTTGAGTGGAATTGGAGAGGATTTGATCTCTTTGGTGTGTCTTAGAATTGAATGCCTAGCTCTTGTATAGTGGTTGGAAGTTGGAAAACTTGGATGCAATGAATGGTGGGGTGGTTGGGGTATTTATAGCCCCAACCACCAAACTTGACCGTTGGCTGGAGGTGTCTGTTCGATGGCGCACCGGACAGTCCGGTGCACACCGGACAGTCCGGTGCCCCTGCCACGTCATCAATGCCGTTGGATTCTGACCGTTGGAGCTTCTGACTTCTGGGCCCGCCTGGGTGTCCGGTGCACACCGGACAACAACTGTTCATTGTCCGGTGCGCCGGTATGGGCGCGCCTGACGTCTGCGCGCGCTGCGCGCGCATTAAATGCACCGCAGGTAGCCGTTGGCGCCGAATTAGCCGTTGCCCCGCTGGTACACCGGACAGTCCGGTGCACACCGGACATGTCCGGTGAATTATAGCGGAGCGGCTGCCGCGCGAACCCGAGGCTGGCGAGTTGAGGAGGCCGCGCTTCCTTGGAGCACCGGACACTGTCCGGTGTACACCGGACAGTCCGGTGAATTATAGCGCACCGGCTTCCGAGAATTCCCGAGGGCGAAGAGTTTGGGTTGGAGTCCTCTGGGCGCACCGGACATTGTCCGGTGTACACCGGACAGTCCGGTGCCTCCAGCCAGAGGTGCCTTCGGTTGCCTCTTTGCTCCTTTGTTGAATCCAAAACTTGATCTTTTTATTGGCTAAGTGTGAACCTTTTGCACCTGTATAACTTATACACTAGAGCAAACTAGTTAGTCCAATATTTGTGTTGGGCAATTTAACCACCAAAATTATTTAGGAACTAGGTGTAAGCCTAATTCCCTTTCAATCTCCCCCTTTTTGGTGATTGATGCCAACACAAACCAAAGCAAATATAGAAGTGCATAATTGAACTAGTTTGCATAATGTAAGTGCAAAGGTTGCTTGGAATTGAGCCAATAAATACTTACATGATGCGCATGGATTGTTTTCTTTTGTTTTTGACATATTGGACCACATTTGCACCACATGTTTTGTTTTTGCAAACTCTTTTGTAAATTCTTTTCAAAGTCCTTTTGCAAGATAGTCAAAGGTAAATGAATAAGATTTTGCAAAGCATTTTCAAGTTTTGAAATTTTCTTCCTTTGTTCCAAATGCTTTTCCTTTGACTAAACAAAACTCCCCCTCAAATAAGGTCTCCTCTTAGTGTTCAAGAGGGTTTTAAGACATCAATTTTGAAAATACTACTTGCTCCCCCTTTAGAACACAAAGAGATACCAATTTTGAAATTTACCAATTAAAAACTATTAATTTTAAAATTAGGGTGGTGGTGCGGTCCTTTTGCTTTGGGGTCATATTTTCTCCCCCTTTGGCATGAATCGCCAAAAACGGAATCATTAGAGCCCATAAAATACTTTCTCCTCCTTTGGTCATAAAATAAATGAGTGAAGATTATACCAAAGATGGAGAGTGATGCGGAGCGACGGCGAAGAATGAGTAGTGGAGTGGAGTGGAAGCCTTGTCTTCGCCGAAGACTCCAATTCCCTTTCAATATACCTATGACTTGGTTTGAAATATACTTGAAAACACATTAGTCATAGCATATATAAAAGAGACATGATCAAAGGTATATTTATGAGCTATGTGTGCAAGACTAGCAAAAGAAATTCCTAGAATCAAGAATATTGAGCTCATGCCTAAGTCTGGTAAAAGATTGCTCATCAAGAGGCTTGGTAAAGATATCGGCTAATTGATCTTTAGTGTTAATGTAAGAAATCTCGATATCCCCCTTTTGTTGGTGATCCCGAAGAAAATGATACCGAATGGCTATGTGTTTAGTGCGACTATGTTCGACGGGATTATCCGCCATCTTGATTGCACTCTCATTATCACATAGCAAAGGGACTTTGGTTAATTTGTAACCGTAGTCCCGCAGGGTTTGCCTCATCCAAAGCAATTGCGCGCAACAATGACCTGCGGCAATATACTCGGCTTTGGCGGTAGAAAGAGCGACTGAATTTTGCTTCTTTGAAGCCCATGACACCAAGGATCTTCCCAAGAACTGGCAAGTCCCCGATGTGCTCTTCCTATTAATCTTACACCCCGCCCAATCGGCATCCGAATAACCAATCAAATCAAATGTGGATCCCCGAGGGTACCAAAGCCCAAACTTAGGAGTATAAGCTAAATATCTCAAGATTCGTTTTACGGCCGTAAGGTGTGATTCCTTAGGGTCGGCTTGGAATCTTGCACACATGCAAACGGAAAGCATAATGTCCGGTCGAGATGCACATAAATAAAGCAATGAACCAATCATCGACCGGTATACCTTTTGATCCACAGACTTACCTCCCGTGTCGAGGTCGAGATGCCCATTTGTTCCCATGGGAGTCTTGATGGGCTTGGCATCCTTCATTCCAAACTTGCTTAGAATGTCTTGAGTATACTTTGTTTGGCAAATGAATGTGCCCTCTTGGAGTTGTTTGACTTGAAATCCTAGAAAATACTTCAACTCCCCCATCATAGACATCTCGAATTTCTGTGTCATGATCCTACTAAATTCTTCACATGTAGATTTGTTAGTAGACCCAAATATAATATCATCAACATAAATTTGGCATACAAACAAATCATTATCAAGTGTTTTGGTGAATAAAGTAGGATCGGCTTTGCCGACTTTGAAGCCATTTGCAATAAGGAAATCTCTAAGGCATTCATACCATGCTCTTGGGGCTTGCTTGAGCCCATAAAGCGCCTTAGAGAGCCTATAAACATGGTTAGGGTACTCACTGTCTTCAAAGCCGGGAGGTTGCTCAACATAGACCTCCTCCTTGATTGGTCCATTGAGGAAGGCACTCTTCACGTCCATTTGGTAAAGCTTGAAGCCATGGTAAGTAGCATAGGCCAATAATATGCGAATTGACTCAAGCCTAGCTACGGGTGCATAGGTTTCACCAAAATCCAAACCTTCGACTTGTGAATACCCCTTGGCCACGAGTCGAGCTTTGTTCCTTGTCACCACACCATGCTCGTCTTGCTTGTTGCGGAAGACCCACTTGGTTCCTACAACATTTTGGTCAGGACGTGGAACTAAATGCCATACCTCATTCCTTGTGAAATTGTTGAGCTCCTCTTGCATCGCCATCACCCAATCCGAATCTTGAAGTGCTTCCTCTACCCTGTGTGGCTCAATAGAGGAAACAAAAGAGTAATGTTCACAAAAATGTGCAACACGAGATCGAGTAGTTACCCCCTTATGAATGTCGCCGAGGATGGTGTCGACGGGGTGATCTCGTTGTATTGCTTGGTGGACTCTTGGGTGTGGCGGCCTTGGTTGTTCATCCTCCTTGTCTTCATTATTTGCATCTCCCCCTTGATCGTTGCCGTCATTTTGAGGTGGCTCATCTTTTTGATCTCCTTGTTCAACATCTTGAGCCTCATCCTCAATTTGAGTTGGTGGAGATGCTTGCATGGAGGAGGATGGTTGATCTTGTGCATGTGGAGGCTCTTCGGATTCCTTAGGACACACATCCCCAATGGACATGTTCCTTAGAGCTATGCATGGAGCCTGTTCTTCACCTATTTCATCAAGGTCAACTTGCTCTACTTGAGAGCCGTTAGTCTCATCAAACACAACGTCACAAGAAACTTCAACAAGTCCTGAGGACTTGTTAAAGACTCTATATGCCCTTGTGTTTGAGTCATATCCTAGTAAAAAGCCTTCTACAGTTTTAGGAGCAAATTTAGATTTTCTACCTCTCTTAACAAGAATAAAGCATTTGCTACCAAAAACTCTAAAATATGAAATATTTGGCTTTTTACCGGTTAGGAGTTCATAAGATGTCTTCTTGAGGATTCGGTGAAGATATAACCGGTTGATGGCGTAGCAGGCGGTGTTGACCGCCTCGGCCCAAAACCGATCCGGTGTCTTGTACTCACCAAGCATGGTTCTTGCCATGTCCAATAGAGTTCGATTCTTCCTCTCTACTACACCAGTTTGTTGTGGAGTGTAGGGAGAAGAGAACTCATGCTTGATGCCCTCCTCCTCAAGGAAGCCTTCAATTTGAGAGTTCTTGAACTCCGTTCCGTTGTCGCTTCTAATTTTCTTGATCCTTAAGCCGAACTCATTTTGAGCTCGTCTCAAGAATCCCTTTAAGGTCTCTTGGGTATGAGATTTGTCCTGCAAAAAGAACACCCAAGTGAAGCGAGAATAATCATCCACAATAACTAGACAATACTTACTCCCGCCGATGCTTATGTAAGCGATCGGGCCGAATAGGTCCATGTGTAGGAGCTCCAGTGGCCTGTCACTAGTCATGATGTTCTTGTGTGGATGATGAGTGCCAACTTGCTTCCCGGCTTGGCATGCGCTACAAATCCTGTCTTTCTCAAAATGAACATTAGTTAGTCCTAAAATGTGTTCTCCCTTTAGAAGCTTGTGAAGATTCTTCATTCCAACATGGGCTAGTCGGCGGTGCCAGAGCCAACCCAAGTTAGTCTTAGCAACCAAGCAAGTGTCGAGTTCAGCTCTATCAAAATCAACCAGGTATAGCTGACCCTCTAACACTCCCTTAAATGCTATTGAATCATCACTTCTTCTAAAGACAGTAACACCTATATCAGTAAAAAGACAGTTGTAGCCCATTTGACATAATTGGGATACGGAAAGCAAATTGTAATCTAAAGAATCTACAAGAAAAACATTGGAAATAGTATGGTCAGGTGATATAGCAATTTTACCCAATCCTTTGACCAAACCTTGATTTCCATCCCCGAATGTGATAGCTCGTTGGGGATCTTGGTTTTTCTCATATGAGGAGAACATCCTTTTCTCCCCTGTCATGTGGTTTGTGCACCCGCTGTCGAGTATCCAACTTGAGCCCCCGGATGCATAAACCTACAAAACAATTTTAGTTCTTGACTTTAGGTACCCAAACGGTTTTGGGTCCTTTGGCATTAGAAACAAGAACTTTGGGTACCCAAACACAAGTCTTGGAGCCCTTGTGTTTGCCCCCAACAATTTTGGCAACTACCTTGCCGGATTTGTTAGTTAAAACATAAGATGCATCAAAAGTTTTAAATGAAATGGCATGATCACTTGATGCATTAGGAATTTTCTTTCTAGGCAACTTAGCACGGGTTGGTTGCCTAGAACTAGATGTCTCACCCTTATACATAAAAGCATGGTTAGGGCCAGAGTGAGACTTCCTAGAATGAATTCTTCTAATTTTGCTCTCAGGATAGCCGGCAGGGTACAAAATGTAACCCTCGTTATCCTAAGGCATGGGAGCCTTGCCCTTAACGAAATTAGATAAATTCTTTGGAGGGGCATTAAGTTTGACATTGTCTCCCCTTTGGAAGCCAATGCCGTCCTTAATGCCAGGGCGTCTCCCATTATAGAGCATGCTTCTAGCAAATTTAAATTTTTCATTTTCTAAGTCATGCTCACTAATCTTAGCATTAAGTTGTGCTATGTGATCGTTTTGTTTTTTAATTAAGGCTAGGTGATCATGGATAGCATCAACATTAATATCTCTACATCTAGTACAAATGGAAATATGCTCAGTAGATGTAGATGGTTTGCAAGTTTTTAATTCTACAACCTTAGCATGCAATATTTCATTCTTACTTCTAAGGTCAGAAATAATAGCATTGCAAACATCAAAATCTTTAGTCTTAGCAATCAAATTTTCATTTTCTAATCTAAGACTAGCAAGAGAGATGTTCAATTCTTCAATCCTAGCAAGCAAATCATCACTATCATTTCTAGGATTTGGAATTGAAACATTGCAAATATGAGAATCAACCTTAGCTAACAAATTAGCATTTTCATTTCTAAGGTTGTCTATAGTCTCATGGCAAGTACTTAGCTCACTAGACAATTTTTCACATTTTTCCATTTCTAGAGCATAAGCATTTTTAACCTTAACATGCTTCTTATTTTCTTTAATAAGGAAGTCCTCTTGAGAATCCAAGAGATCATCCTTCTCATGTATAGCACTAATCAATTCATTTAATTTTTCTTTTTGTTGCATGTTGAGGTTAGCAAAAAGAATGCGCAAGTTATCCTCCTCATTTTTATCATCATCTTCATCACTAGATGTTTCATATTTAGTGGAGGACCTTGATTTTACCTTCTTTTTGCCGTCCTTGGCCATGAGACACTTGTGGCCGACGTTGGGGAAGAGGAGGCCCTTGGTGACGGCGATGTTGGCGGCGTCCTCGTCGTCGGAGGAGTTGCTTGAGCTTTCGTCGGAGTCCCACTCCTGACAAACATGGGCATTGCCGCCCTTCTTCTTGTAGTACCTCTTCTTCTCTTTTCTTCTTCCCTTCTTGTCGTCGCCCCTGTCACTATCACTTGATAATGGACATTTAGCTATAAAGTGACCGGGCTTACCACACTTGTAGCAAACCTTCTTGGAACGGGGTTTGTAATCCTTCCCCTTCCGTTGCTTGAGGATTTGCTGAAAGCTTTTGATGATTAAGGCCATCTCCTCATTGTCGAGCTTGGAGGCGTCAATTGGTTGTCTACTTGGTGTAGACTCCTCCTTCTTCTCCTCCGTTGCCTTGAAGGCCACCGGTTGCGCCTCGGATGTGGAAGGTTCGTCAAGCTCGTTGATCTTCTTTGAGCCCTTAATCATGCATTCAAAACTCACAAAATTCCCGATAACTTCCTCGGGGGTCATTAGTGGATATCTAGGATTACCACGAATTAATTGAACTTGTGTGGGGTTAAGGAAAATAAGAGCTCTTAGAATAACCTTAACCACCTCGTGGTCATCCCACTTTTTGCTCCCGAGGTTGCGCACTTGGTTCACCAAGGTCTTGAGCCGGTTGTACATATCTTGTGGCTCCTCTCCTTGGTGAAGACGGAAGCGACCGAGCTCCCCCTCGATCGTTTCCCGCTTGGTGATCTTGGTGAGTTCATCACCCTCGTGCGCCGTCTTGAGTAGGTCCCAAATCTCCTTTGCGTTCTTCAACCCTTGCACTTTGTTGTATTCCTCCTTGCTTAGAGAGGCAAGGAGAATGGTTGTGGCTTGGGAGTTGAAGTGCTCGATTTGGGCCACTTCGTCCGTGTCATAATCCTCATCCCCTATTGATGGTACCTGTACTCCAAACTCAACAACATTCCATATACTTTTGTGGAGTGAGGTTAGATGAAATTTCATTAAATCACTCCACCTAGCATAATCTTCGCCGTCAAAAGTTGGCGGTTTGCCTAATGGAACGGAAAGTAAAGGAGTATGTCTAGATGTACGGGGATAGTTTAAAGGGATCTTACTAAACTTCTTGCGCTCTTGGCGCTTAGAAGTTACGGACGGTGCATCAGAGTCGGAGGTGGATGTTGATGAAGTGTCGGTCTCGTAGTAGACCACCTTCCTCATCCTCTTGTGCTTGTCCCCACTCCGATGGGGCTTGTGAGAAGAAGATTTTTCCTTCTTCTCCTTGTGGTGAGAAGAGGAAGATCTTTTCTCCTTCCGCTTGGTGGAGTTCTTCTTCTTCTCCCTTCTCTTGGTGCGGGACTCTTCCGATGAAGTGCTCCCTTGGCTTGTAGTGGGCTTGTTGTCGCCGGTCTCCATCTCCCTCTTGGTGTGATCTCCCGACATCACTTCGAGCGGTTAGGCTCTAATGAAGCACCGGGCTTTGATACCAATTGAAAGTCGCCTAGAGGGGGGGTGAATAGGGCGAAACTGAAAATCTCAAAAATAAACACAACTACAAGCCGGGTTAGCGTTAGAAATATAAACGAGTCCGCGAGAGAGGGCGCAAAACAAATCGCAAGCAAATGAAGAGAGTGACACGCGGATTTGTTTTACCGAGGTTCGGTTCTCGCAAACCTACTCCCCGTTGAGGAGGCCACAAAGGCCGGGTCTCTTT
Source organism: Zea luxurians (assembly GCA_029449295.1). Taxonomy (NCBI): domain Eukaryota; kingdom Viridiplantae; phylum Streptophyta; class Magnoliopsida; order Poales; family Poaceae; genus Zea; species Zea luxurians. The sequence goes on along the minus strand of JAOPSE010000005.1, from coordinate 43,825,672 downwards.
CAACCCTTCCCTCTCTCAAACGGTCCCTCGGACCGAGTGAGCTTTTCTTCTTCTCAATCAAACGGGAACAAAACTTCCCCGCAAGGGCCACCACACAATTGGTGCCTCTTGCCTTGGTTACAATTGAGTTTTGATCACAAGAACAAGTGAGAAAGAAAGAAAGCGATCCAAGCGCAAGAGCTCAAAAGAACATGGCAAATCTCTCTCGCTAGCACTAAAGGCTTGAGTGGAATTGGAGAGGATTTGATCTCTTTGGTGTGTCTTAGAATTGAATGCCTAGCTCTTGTATAGTGGTTGGAAGTTGGAAAACTTGGATGCAATGAATGGTGGGGTGGTTGGGGTATTTATAGCCCCAACCACCAAACTTGACCGTTGGCTGGAGGCGTCTGTTCGATGGCGCACCGGACAGTCCGGTGCACACCGGACAGTCCGGTGCCCCTGCCACGTCATCAATGCCGTTGGATTCTGACCGTTGGAGCTTCTGACTTCTGGGCCCGCCTGGGTGTCCGGTGCACACCGGACAACAACTGTTCATTGTCCGGTGCGCCGGTATGGGCGCGCCTGACGTCTACGCGCGCTGCGCGCGCATTAAATGCACCGCAGGTAGCCATTGGCGCCGAATTAGCCGTTGCCCCGCTGGTACACCGGACAGTCCGGTGCACACCGGACATGTCCGGTGAATTATAGCGGAGCGGCTGCCGCGCGAACCCGAGGCTGGCGAGTTGAGGAGGTCGCGCTTCCTTGGAGCACCGGACACTATCCGGTGTACACCGGACAGTCCGGTGAATTATAGCGCACCGGCTTCCGAGAATTCCCGAGGGCGAAGAGTTTGGGTTGGAGTCCTCTGGGCGCACCGGACATTGTCCGGTGTACACCGGACAGTCCGGTGCCTCCAGCCAGAGGTGCCTTCGGTTGCCTCTTTGCTCCTTTGTTGAATCCAAAACTTGATCTTTTTATTGGCTAAGTGTGAACCTTTTGCACCTGTATAACTTATACACTAGAGCAAACTAGTTAGTCCAATATTTGTGTTGGACAATTTAACCACCAAAATTATTTAGGAACTAGGTGTAAGCCTAATTTCCTTTCAATTGTGTACAACCTTTGTTGCAAAGGAGGGAAGGTGAACCTAAAACCATTTGAACGGTCGCCGCCTTTGCTTGCTGATCTTTTGAAATTTGATGGAGGTACTCGCTCAAGGCGTTTCTTGAGGCTTATCCGGTCCTACAATTCATTGTTTGCATTCACCTCTTTCGGTGCAGCTATCGACAAAACGATAAATAACGGCACTGCACCTTATGTTTTCAAAATTAATGGGGTGGTGCACCATAGGATTGGCACCCTACTTCCACAGCGTGGGACACAGCCAAAATTTGCCCAACTGTACACATATGACACGGAGCATGAGACCCAGAATAGGCTAGGCATTTTTGAGACCGGTGATGGTGCTGCTGGCCAGCCAGACCCTGAAATGGTGTCGTCACTGCTCGATATGTTGAATGAAAACAACTCGCTTGTCAAAGCATTCTGATGTGTGAGAGAACGCCTTGAGCGCGAGGGTGATCAAAAGATAACACTCAGATTGTTAGGCTGTAACACACGCCATGATGTACAATACAGCCTACCCTCAAATGGTGAGATTGCTGCCATTATTGTTGGCGACTACACGACCGGGGAATACACATATGATGTTCTTGTGCATGATAGAGAGTGCGGCCTCAAACGTGTTTCATGCTTGCATCCAGCATACATGCCTTTGCAATACCCATTGTTGTTTCCTTATGGTGAACATGGCTTCCATCTTGGTATTAGGTACTTTGGTGATGACGATGTTGGTTCATCAAAACGGAAATACGTCACGATGCTTGAGTTTGTAAGGAGACACATGCACTACAGATTGGACGAGCCAAACCCATATATGTGTTACGGTAGATTAAGTGATCAAATAGATGTCAATGCGTATTCAACTATCGAGGGAAACAGGCTACAGTTCATAGCAAGCCACCAAAGCGATCTATGGTTAGAAACTGTTCAGGGCATAGCTGACGCCATTGATAAGGGCTTCGTTAATGCTGATTCGATTGGCGGTAGGGTAGTTGTACCTGCCAGCTTCACTGGTGGTAGAAGGTACCATGTCATGAATTACCAGGACGCGATGGCTATATGTAGGGTATACGGACCACTGGATCTTTTGTGACTTTTACTTGTAATACCAAGTGGAGGGAAATAGCAGATGCCTTACGCTTTGAACCTGGCCAACAACCATGCGACCGTTCTGACTTGGTGGTGCGTGTGTTCCATATGAAAGTAAACGAATTCGTAGCGGATATTAGAGAGGGAAAGACATTTGGTTCGATACTTGCAGTCCTATACACTGTTGAATTCCAAAAGCGTGGTTTGCCACATATACACTGCCTTGTGTGGCTAGCCGATGGGAACAAAGAGTTTAGTGCTTCTATTGTTGACAGATTCATTTGTGCTGAGATTCCTGATATCGCCGCTGACCCTTTAGGGTTTGCTTTGGTCGACGAATTCATGATGCATGGTCTCTGTGGTGCTGACAACAGAAGATGCCCATGTATGAAAAATGACAAGTGCAGCAAAAATTTCCCAAAGCCCTTCCAAGATGAAACCATCTTAGACGGCTTTGGCTTTACTATCTATAGGCGCAGGCCTGATGGCAGACATGTTCTCAAGAATGGTGTGAGACTTGATAATAGAAACGTTGTTCCATATAATATGCACCTCCTCAAAAAGTATAATGCGCACATTAACGTTGAATGGTGCAACAAGTCAAACATGATTAAATATCTATTCAAGTATGTTACGAAGGGAATCGATAGAGCAAAGGTGTACTTTGAAATCACCGCAAACACGTCTAACGCGTCGCCTGGTGCGTAGATAGCACCACCGAATGAAATCTAGGAATACATCGATGCTAGGTATTTGTCTACATGTGAGGCATTGTGGCGCGCATTTGAATATGACATTCACTTTAGAGTGCCTTCTGTTGAGCGACTTGTTGTACATCTTCCTGGGTTAAACCACGTGCGCTACGAACCTGGCGCGGACCTACATGCGTTGCTTGCTAGCTCTGCGGCCAAAAACACAATGCTAACTGAATGGTTTGAGACTAATTTGAGGCATGAACAAGCTAGATGCTTAACGTATTGTGACTTCCCAAAGAAATGGACATGGGATGCCTCAGCCAGATGTTGGAAATCGAGGTCTCGCTGCACAAAAATTGGACGCATGTACTATGTACATCCTATTGCTGGTGAACTATACTACTTACGCATGCTATTGATGATAGTTAAGGGTTCGACAAGCTATGTTGATATCAGGACGTTCAACGGTCAAGTGTATGACACATTTCGTGATGCGTGCGAGGCGCGTGGGTTGCTTGAGAGCGATAATGAGTGGAAGCTATTGTTTGACGAGGCGATCATATCTGCATCGTCGTACCAGCTTAGACAGCTTTTTGTGACCGTAGTTATGTTCTGCCCTGTTGGTAACGTGCGTGCATTATTTGATACATGCTGGCTATCTTTTACAGATGACATTGGTCGACAACTTAGAGATACATTGGGAAATCCTAACTACAACATACCACAGGAACAACTCATGTCCCTCCTGATACGCAAACTCTCAGATGCCTTTGCTAATAGTGGCAGGAACATAAATGACTATGGTCTGCCAAAGATAGATGTCCAATGCGCTTTTGTGGATGACAATAGATTAATTAATGATGAAATTGACCATGAGCCATTAATGTTGTCGATGCACGCTGATTCCTTGCTTACACAATTGAATGCGGACCAGCGAACCGTTTACGATGCCATACTTGGGCGTGTTTACGGTAACTCACCGGAATTTTTCTTTGTCTGTGGCCATGGTGGCACAGGCAAAACCTTCCTATGGAACACTATAATCGCAAGGTTACGTTCCGAAAAGAAGATAGTGCTTGCAGTGGCCTCCTCTGGTGTCGCATCCCTACTTTTGCCCAAAGGGCGCACTGCACATTCAAGATTTAAAATACCATTCGATGTAAACGATGCTAGCACGTGCAATGTCAATAGGGGTACCATGCTTGCTGAACTTATACAGGTGTCCTCCCTCATTATATGGGACGAGGCGCCAATGACCCATCGTTGGTGCTTTGAGGCTTTAGATAAGACAATGCGTGATATTCTTTCAGAACATACTCCTTCAAATGCGCTCCTCCCGTTTGGTGGCAAGCCTGTAGTTCTTGGTGGCGATTTTTGGCAAATACTACCTGTTGTTAGAAAGGGATCTCGCTCTTCCATAGTTAACGCCTCTATTACAAACTCTAATCTATGGCGCCATGTTGTCCTCCTTAGGCTGCGCACCAACATGCGCCTTTTTGATCCCTCTTTGCAAGTAGATGCGCGAAACAAGCTCGACATGTTTGCCAAATGGGTACTATCTGTTGGTGATGGTACCTTGCCTGCTGAAAGAAGAGCGAGCGAGCGTGAGGCTACGTGGATTATAGTCCCTGAAGATTTGTTGCTCCGAGTTGAGGGTGATAAGGTAGCTGCGCTTGTATCAAAAGTATACCCAGATTTTCTGTTGAATTACCGAGATCCCACATACCTTTCCTCGCGTGCCATTGTTTGCCCAAATAATGCCACAGTCGATGACGCTAACAACTACGTTCTCTCGCTTGTCCCTGGAGACACCATCCAATACCTGAGTTGTGACGTTATAGCAAAATCATCGGAAAACATACCAGACTTCGACGTCCTCTACCCTACCGAATTATTAAACTCAATTGATGCGAACAATTTCCCTACCCACAAACTCGAGCTAAAAAAGGGTGCATTGTGATGTTGTTGCACAACCTGAATCAAAATAAAGGTCTCTATAATGGCACATGGCTTCTTGTCACTCAACTCGGTCAATGCATCTTGCACTGCGTAGCGCTTACAGGATCAAATGTTGGGGAAGAAGTCTTAATACCAAGGATTGCCCTCAACACTACAGATGTGAAGTGGCCCTTCACACTTTAGCGACGCCAATTTCCAGTACGTCTGTGTTATGCAATGATGATAAATAAAAGTCAAGGGCAAACGTTATCAAGAGTTGGTATTTACCTCAAAGAGACCTGTCTTTACACATGGCCAGCTTTATGTGGCTGTCTCCCGTTCAACGTCTAGAAATGGACTTATAATCCTGATTGAAAATGAAGATTGCTCGTGCGGCTCACATACTCGGAATGTTGTTTACAAGGAAGTCCTTGCTGTCGCTGATGCGGCTGCCACTTAGCCGTTTTTCTACTTGGTTATTGTAGCGCCCCGTGTGGCGTTTGTAAATAAGTAACGTCGTCAAGTACCTACGCGTTTGTTTCTTATACTTTTGTTTCTACGTTTGCAGCTGCTAATGTGTGCTATGTATAGGTTGGTACGAGAGCCATGTTTTTTTGTCATGCTTTGCACATGTTGTTTCATGCATGGGTTCTGATGTCCTTGCTCTTATGTTTTTTCTTCCTGTTTTACCTTGTAGATGGGAGACGTGTTGATCCCGGAGCTCTAGCGTGGAAACACTTCTGTGACCATATGCGCTCGTGTTTCTCGTTTATGGGATTTCTGTGATTCTCAGGATGAAGCAAAGTTGCTCCATTGTGATATGGTGCTGCTTGACGAAGAGGTACAACATCTGCATGCTTATCTATTTGGTAAAGGGAAGGTGGCATTGGTATGAGATTAATTGTTATTATGTTGTTGTTTCCTCCATCGCTGCTTTGTGCAGGGAAACGGTATCCATGCTGCGATATTCCCACCAGTCATACAAAAGTTCAAGCCTCTGATAAAAGGAGTCGTCTACAACATCACATACTTCCGGGTCAAAGCCTCGAACAATTTGTACAAGCCTGTTTTCAATGAGAACATGATTACCTTTACAAACTGGACAAAATTGGAGGAGGTTGTTGAGGTTCCGCCAGCATTTCCTGTGCTTACCTACTCACTCACACCGATAGACCAGCTCCATTTGTGTGTCGACAACAGGGAGTACTACACAGGTAGACTTTCTTACTTATATGGTACAAAGTTTAAGAGACTATAATTTTGTTGTATTCATTAATTGGATCCAATACAGATGCCATTGGAATTGTCACTTCCATCTCGGCCGTGGCGCCGCACCGATCCAGAGGGCAACATACAACCAGCTCTAAGAGGACTATTTCCCTGTGCAATGTCAGGTTCGTTATACAAAGTTGTTACTGTTTTTTAGCCACGTAGGGATTTGTTTCCTCTGCCTTCATCTACATATGCTTCATTATATGACTCTTCCTACATACTTAAACTAAAAACAGCAACAACAGTTCGGTAAATGTTGTTCTCTGGGGTGCGCAAGCTAGCTTATTCCCTGGACAACAGATCTACAATGATGGTCAGTCCTCTCCACAGATCCTGATGTTTGTTGGCACACTTGTCAAGAAATACATGGGTATACTAACTTTAAGCTTTTGCATTTAGTGCTTTTTTATAGTTGGGACCTAATGCCCTTTGTTTTAGATGGACTGTGCTTGTCTGGAGGCTCACCATGTAAGTGGTACATTAATCCTGATGTTCCTGAAGCAGGTGCCCTCATGGCTAGGTAATATTCTGCTATGCCTGCTACACGTATAAGACTGTTGTTTGTCTTCGCTCTGTTCTAACTTGAGCTTGACTCATTGTATGTACAAACCAGTGCGAGGAAAGCGCATAGTCCCATTAAGTGGAACGAGGTTCTATCTTCGAATCAGCCTATGACTCATGTTCCTGAGGAACAGAAAATCGCTTACATCAGAGATCTGCACCCATTTGAGAATAAGGTATGTTCCATGTTTCATTCACTTAGTCATTGTTGCCTTACCAACTGCCATGGCCTTCTATTACTGTTTTCCTACAGTCGTGTCATAGTTGGTTGGATCTGGGAATATAGCATGAGCGTATATTTACATGTTCGAGCAGGATAGGGAATTCTTGGTGACAGTCACTGTAAAAAAGATTGGTGATAGGTGGTGGTACAGTGCATGCAAAAAATGCACCCACACAACTGTGGCTCATGGGGATTCCTACAAGTGCAGCGATCAAGTTTGCGCTACCATTGGCACACCCAACCAAAGGTTAGGCGGCATCTCTTCGCTTCAATTGCCTCCATTCTACCATTGCCTCCCAATAGCTCTCGTTGTTTTGACTCCCACTCACATCTAATATGCAGCGACTACTTTTCTATGCATCACCCTGAGTGAATATTTCCATTTCCTATACACATGGCCTACCCATTTTCATTGTGCTGACTCGGTATCGCCATGTGTTTTAGGTACAAACTGCTTCTCACTGCAGGGGATGAGACGGGTGACACAGACTTCATCCTCTTTGGTCGGATGGCGCAACGCATCATCAAGAAGCCGTGCGATATGCTCATTGCCAACAATCCGATCGACTTTATTCCTGATCCAATCACAGATCTGCTCGAGAAGATGTATATATGGAATGTGAGTTTCTCTGACCACACAATCAATACTGGAAATATTTGTTTCCAGGTCAACGCAGTCGTGGCAGAGATAGATACTACAAAGGACTCCATACAAGCATCTTCATCGGGGCCAAAACAGTCACAAACTGTGCTATTGCAAGGCACACCCAGTGGCATTGAAGACACTCCTACCAAAGCCTCTAGCTTGGTCATGCCTTCAACCCTGCTCACGCCACAAAGTTCCGCAACCAGTGTGCAAGATAAGGTGTGCATCCCATAGACTTTCAGATTTATGTTGCAAACAGTACGCGCTCGGTTACTGACCCCTTATATGCAGACTATTGGTATTGGCAGCGACACTGTGGTTCTAGGTGTTACTCCCGCTATAACAAAGGAACTGACATCCACGCCTAGGAAAAGGTAAATTCCGCTTAATCGCACTCCAAGACAGTTTTACTACAGGCCTTCATGGTTCGTACAAACAAAAAATGTAACTGATAATGATTAGTGTGCATATACTCAATTTTAAAGAAAAACGCAAATAGGAAACATTTTGTTGCATCACCGACACAGTCCTCAAGATCATGCCTCTCATGGGATAGAGGTACCTGTTAGCTTTGGTTAGGTTTAGTCTCCATCAGATTTACATAGTGCTCACTGTTGACATAGTTTAAATAGTTCAGACAGCCCATCAGATCTACACAGTTTTCAAGGTTCTCAGGCACACCAAGGTTCACATACATTTCACATAGAGCTGAGTTTGCTCACTGTTGACACAGTATAATCTCTACCTGGCTTCTCATGAAGTCCAGGGTACAGCTGCAATAGCTCATGGTTCATGCATTCCACCAAGCCTAAGCGTGCACGCTTCTCTTCTAATGCCCTATTGCAATCCATAAGCTCATGTTACAATAGACAACAAAAGTAGAACACTTCAAAACTCAAATTCGTTGTGCAATCACAGACCTAGCAGTGAAGGGCATGATTGGGAACTTCTGGCTGATTTCACTGAAAATAAACCTTGATGCTTTCATCTTCAAGTTATAATTCTTGTCTACAGCCTTTTGTAGATAGTGGTCTGCTTCTCATCCAATAACTTGGGCTGGCATGAATATTCTACGAAAATGTGGTCAGACATGGAAAAAAAGAAGCATCACATGCAAAAAAAAACAGAATTTCTTACTAAAAACGTAGAAACACATGACCGGTGTTACACTATTGTAACAAAGATTACTATCCAAATCATATATTAGATTCAAAACAAAAACTATGCATCTAGAAAAATGCTTTACAATTTGGAATGGAGGGGAATATAAACCATTCAGACTCTAGCTGCCAATTCAGTTGCCAAAGTTAAACAGGAAGTTTGGTTGCCCAAAATTGGTCCTTACTTTCTTTCCCGCTTCTGGATCAATCCCTGTAGCTGCCAATTCAGCTGCCAAAGCTTCCTTGGCTGCTTGTTCCTGTAAAATAAAAAAGAAGGTAGTACCATTCTCTGATCAACATGGAAAAAATGCGATCATAGACAGAGTTACCTACCTCAAGGTACTCTTTGTTCATTTCCTCCCAGATAATCTTTTTATATTGTGTTTCTTCCTCATTGTGAAGGTACCCATCAACCTATAAAATTGATAGATAGCATCACAACTAATTGCAAAGGCTTGTTTGGTTATCACTACACCTCTAAGGATATAATTACTTGTGCAATGGGATAATCCTGAAAAATGTGACAAAAAGGACTCATTGAGAAAGCACCTCTGCATCGTCAATGTCAGAAAGGCTTTCTGGATCTGCATTGCCTTCACAATTTTCACCTAAGGATGTAAGATAGCATTCAGCTTTCAAATAAGGATTCAAAAGAAGAAAACTGAAATTACTACAGTGTATGATGATTCAAGAAGTAATAAACCTCCCTCTTCAGGATCCTTGGGTGGCATAGAGTCATTTATGAGTCCCTCAAATCCCATTTTCGAAGATTTATATCGACTTAAAACCTGCTTGAAGTGTGTTCCCAGAGAACAAAAAAAGAGAGGGGAAATAAGCGCAAGAGTTGTACCATAAAAAGCTAATCGAAGAGCTAACATGTCACAATGCCACACATCACAAATTTCAGAAACAAAAAAAGATTATGCACCATTTCATAATTATAGCGACTAATCCTTGTATAATATTCATGTGATGATACTGTTGTTTGGGATCTAGGTGCATAACAATAGGTATGCATCTAGAAAAGTTAAAACATCTTATAATTTAGAATGGAGCGAGTACTAAACAAAGATAGTAACTTATGAAACTAATTTATATAGAATCTTATAGTAGGGAAGATGACAGCCTCTGATTATGCAAGCCGCAAAGATTAGATGCGAACTGAGTTTAATAGCCAGTTTCATTGTCAACTAAATTTAGTTTTCTATGTTCTATCATTGGTCGCTACTGAGCAGCGGTCGCTGCATTATCAATGCATATACTCATTTGTTTGCTTAGTTAGGTTTGTTTTTTGTCCATAATCTGTTTTCTGCACCTTTAATTCTTGTTTGTACTTCGTGCATATGCAAGGTGTGTATCAATGTCGCCGTCAATTTTGTTGCTGCTGTTTCTAAAACAAAGCCTCATCGGTCAGATTGGTACTTTGGATAGAGGCAAAAATTGATCATTAGCTTTTGAAATTGTTGCTAACCGAGCTTTTCGTTCTAGGACAAGGTCTTCACCTGCAAAGACAGTTACAAAGAGGTTGTTCACCGACGTAGATGGAGGAACCACTGGCTCCAAGGATGCCGCAGATAACGCTGCTTCCCCTAGGTACCTTTTTCGTCGTACCTCTAGGTTGTCCATGAACGCCTAGGCAAGAAAATATTTTTGTTTAGATTCCTGTCCTAGACTGATATGTCCTAGACTGTCTAATTGTAACTCCGTCCCCTTTTCAGCCCTACCAAAGATGCTTAGTCATAGAGGGGCACATGTTTTTTGGGCTCATAGTTGCAGTTGTTCGCTCTTTTGGATGATCGTTGTCTACTGCTTTTGTATCCAAGCTGCTATGTACAGCTGCTTTCGGAAGGATATATGATACATGTTCATGTCCACACGCTCGATATAGATTGGCCCAAAGCAGACTTAACAAGGTATGCTGGTTTGATCTTATGCTACATTCTTCGTCTAGATCTGCACATTTTATGCGCCACGCAATCGCAGTTCCACGCCTTAGACTTTACATGATGAATCAACTGTGTCTGCACATTTTGTTACATGTAATAAGTGTTAGACATTTCTACTGACGTTGTCTTACACTTCTATTCTCAATTCATCTTGTCTTGTCGGCGTTCTATTGCTACGATTTGTTTGTATTAATGGCTTACTCCAAAAAAATTAAGTGTTCTGAATGCTTCTCACAACTGTGTTTCAGGTTACTACTAGATCGTGGTTCGTCATCGATGCTATGCACAGGCCACGCTGGATTTCTATGCTTGTTGACGTGAATGTGCTTCGCTCCCTTCATGTTTAAGCCTAAGCAGCTTGATGTGTTTGTGCCAAAGACTTTTTAAGAACTACGCAACAAACCAGCGCTTACAGTGCGCTTTTGTGTACAATGATCATCTGCTTTTTGCACCGTACATGTATAGTCTATGGAGCTGCAAACTGTTAGAGTTATGTATTGTTGTACTGAACACTGTTTCGCAATTGCATGTATGCTGTCTTTTAGAGACAGTTGTCGAACCTGCGTCCGCGCCATATGTATTATATTGTCGTATTGTATTCTACAATATGTTTGTGTTCCTACAACGTGTTTGTGTTCCAACACTGTGTTTGTATATAATGTATATGGTGCGCATCAGCCCTGTATACATATTGTGTCTTTGATCACCGTAACATGTAAAAAATTTTGTATTGTCTAGATCCTCGTCGTCGTGCGATCAACATGCCACTGATAGATTTGCCATTGATAGATTTGTACGTCTGAATTTTGTCGTTTCTTTTCCTTACTATATGCATTATATTTTTTGATCTACTTGTGCATATATGCCTAATATAGCGTAGTATATTTTCTGATCAACATGCCATTTTTCTTACTATATGCATTGTACTGTGTCTTTGAATTTGTTATTTAACTATATTCTACTAATTGTACTTATCTATAATAATCGATATTGACATGTGGATATTGACATCGAGAGGTGCAATGTTATAAAAAAAGAGATAGAAGAGTTAGTTTGAGCCTAATAATCGATATTGACATGTGGATTAATTAATAGACGTTAGGGATTCAGTTCTACAGGATCATAAACATGTCTTCGTTTACTTTCTCACTATAAATTAGCATTTCAATCGTACTAAATAAATTTTGTTAATGTATTCGACTAATGTAGGTAGGGCGCTGCGAAGCGCGCCTCCTTTTTCTAGTATACATAAAATAGGAGACTAAGGATGCACTTAGTACTTACTCTATGTTAATTTGGAAATCATTATTGTTTAAAATATGCACATATTTGGATGAAATTGTGCCATATTCCTCTCCAAGCCATTCTCTTTAATAAAAAAACAAACGAATTGTCGATGAACCATGGATAGCCGGATAGCATCTTGGAGACAATAGAATCAAAAACAAGATTTGCTTGCATTGGTTGCACTTATATTTGTGAATATTATGTCTATGTTATGCTTTATAAAAAAGAACCGAAGACATGAACACACCAAAATGCAAGGGGGAGAAAACCACAGAGCACGCATGAGTGTGGAGCTTACTGTTGCGCTCTAAACACTATGGTGTTGTTTGGTTCATCAAATATAACGTGAATGGTAAAGGTAATGATTTACACTTAAGTAGTACCGACGGTCACAAGTTTGGTTGCACTGCTGGTGGTCAGTGTAGTGCGAGACGAGAGATAATGCATATATCTGAGAGAACTGAGAGAGGTATTTCTCTATCTGGATTCTAATGCATATATCTTTGTTCTCGAGAATACAGAACTCTGAACTGGAAGATGCATGATGCAGATGGATGAGATCATGCGACCCGATCCACGCGCACCATGCATGATCGATGGTGCCATGCACAAGGAGCATAGTTGGTGTACGAACAAGTATCTAAAGTCTTAAAAGACACAAGGTTTTGAGCCCCTCCCCGCATTTCATGCAGCTTTAGCCGATCCCATGACGGCACGTGGCTACGTGCGGTGGAATCAAAATTCTCATTCAACTCAATATAGCCGCCAGCGTCAATGTCCGCCCCCTCCCTCTCGGAAGTCGAAACCATCCACACGGCAGCCAACTAGGCCCCCGCGCCCAACCCCTCCGACTCATGACTGTTGACTCCGCACTTCACGGGCCTCAGCCCTCGGGCACGACTCGTGTTGACGCGTACTCGCATTACAGTTGCCACATCAAATGTAAGAGTTGCGACAGCAAATGTTTGGACGATGCCCACTCCGTCTCCTTGTACTGTTACCTCGATTTCTCCTCTCCACAAACTCGTGTTACAGTTGCGCTAGTAAAAAGATTGGACGACGCCCACTCCTATTACCCCTATTTCTCCTCTCCGGTCTCCAATCTCCACACATCGTTCTCCTCTCCCTGCCTCCAATGGCGTCATCCGGAGGTGACGCCTCCACAATCCATGCCCCATCAGGCGCACGCCACCGCGCTTCACGCGTTCTACCTCGCCTCCGCAGCCTGACGCGTGGGAGGTGACGGACACGAAATCTCGCTTCACGGACGCGGAGTACCACACCCTCTCTGCACCGCCAGCCCCCGTCTCACGTTCTCAGTTCCCACCACCCAATCAGATCTCCCCGCCGTGATGGGCGTCGCCCACTCCTCCACTCGCTCTTTTCCACCGATGCGGCGACGACAACGGGGACGAGGAGACATCCGCGACAACCGTTTCCTCAACGGGTGCACAGGCACCACCACCCGCTCTAGCGTCGGTTCGCGTGCCCCCGATGTCCACGTCTAAGGTGCTGGAGCAGGAGCCCAAGGTGCTGTCGTACCTCGTCGTGGTCTCGCCGCTCTCGCTGCCAATGCTCAGCACCTCGTGGGCTCGTCACGGCCTTGCCGCTCTCCCTACCAATGCTGAGGTGTTCTCTGTCATGTCTTTAATATTAATATCGCACAAAGAGAACACCTCAGCTGGTACGTTCGAATTGTTTGCCCGTAAACACATTGGGGGTGGTTGTTTTATTGTTGATTCTCTTTTTCCTGTGACCTATTTCTTCTGGTGCATGTTAGCATAACTGAAATGAGATTATTTGGATATGCCACTTTTCTTTCTAAAATTACATTTCTAATGTTCTATTGGGACTTTGTTGGCCAGTAGTCCTTGTATTTGGTTAGTTGTACTGATTCTCCTTCTTTAAATATATTCGGCAATCCTGAAAGTGCATTCATCCCTTTTGTGAGTTTTGGTGATTTGGATAACAACACATTTAAAGGTCTAACAAGTTTGCTAAGTGTTGAACAGGGAATTCAGTATGATGAACATACTTGAATAGTGTATAATGATTAGTGAACAAGGTTCAACACAAGGTCAAATAACCAGTGAGACAATGCAAATGGATATAATATGGTCTCTATATTGGTTTGAATATATGGACAAGTCCTGAGAAATCACTATGCATAAATATGATCATAATAAAGGTTGAAGTGATTAAGAGGATTGGTCAAGCCAAAGTGAATAAGATATGAGGAATCGTGAATTGGCTTGACCATATTACTATTAGTCCATATATGAATATATGAGAATCAAACTAGAGCTTGATTGATCTTAGCAGTTATATCTAGATGACATTCAAGCAAGGTTCACAATATTGAAGAAATGATTCTCTCAATGGATGCTCAATAGGATGTGACTCAAGAATGGCTTGATAGGGTGAAGATAGCAAGGAAAGGGCTTCGAGGAACTAAGCGAAGGTGAAGGCCAAGCGACGGCTTGTAGACCGAGGTACCATGGCTAAGGTGAAGAAGAGAGTACTTGCACTAAGTCGATGAACTAATCAGCTATGAAGAGTTACAACATGTTGATGCATCAGTAAGGTGACTTGAAGCCATGATTTGAACTCATATATGGTGAAATGGCACAAGTCATAGGCTCGATTTGTGTTTGCTTCAAAAGGTGAGACAAAGATGTTTGTGATCCTTATGAAGCAACACCATGGAGAAATCACACTTGAGATACCAATGACTCAAGGAGTTTACTTAATTATATTTTATTTAACTTGAGTATAGGAATCGTCGTACTATCAAGGGGGATCCAAAAAGAAGGTTGGTGTTGGTACTAAAGCTCAAAAATCCTTGATCCAAAACTTCCATTTTACCCTTGTTAATCCTTAGTGAAAGTATGTAGTACAACCTTTTAAAGTCTATCTTGGCCAAAATTGCTCTGTGGAAAAAACAGGTTCAACCGGTTTTAAAATAGGTTCAACCGGTTTTTGCACTGTTCACCTTTTTGAAAATACTGGTTCAGCCGGACACTCAACCGGACACTCAACCGGTTTTTGTCTGGTGGAAACCGGTTCAACCGGTTCTAAAACCGGTTCAACCGGTTTTTGCACTGTTCACTTTTTTTCTGCCAGTCTGCTGTGTCAGCCAACCGGTTTTGGGACCGGTTCAACCGGTTTTTGGGCAGAAAAGTCAAAAACGGCTAGTTTTGGAGCCCCACCTATATATACTCACTCCTACCTCTCTCCCCACAGTAGAGCACGCACAAAACTCCATTTCTAACCTGAGAAACACCTCCCACTCTCTCACACACACCTCTTGCCTCTCCCATTTCAAATCTTTGGAGAGAAATCTTTGAGTGAGTTTGAGAGCTGTGGTTTTTGTGCTTCATCTCCAAATCTCTCTTGCTCTTCTTGATTCGAGCTTTGGTACTACATCGAGTTCTTTGTGGATTCATTACTCTTGGAGCTTCTAGCTCCTAGACGACTAGGTGTCTCTTGTGAGTCTCCAAATCTTGTGGAAGACGACAAGAAAGTTTGTATTACCCACTCGTTTGAGCAAAGATTAGTGTGTGGGCTTGACCTTTGTGGTCGGCAAAGGGAGGATTAGGGTTGAAAGAGACCCGGCTCTTTGTGGGCGCCTCAACGAGGAAGTAGGGCACCTTGGTGGTGTGACCGAACCTCGGGATAAATCTTGTGTCTCTTGTGTTCTTGCTCATTGTGTTTGTTTGTGTTCTTCATTCTCTCACCATTCCGTGGAAGATTTGTTCATATCTTTTTGGTGTGTGGATTTTGAGAAGTGCCCTTCTCAGATCTACTACTTTGAACCCTGTGGATCATTTAGAACATCTTATTTCCAAAGTTAACTGGGTGATTTTCGAGATCAATTCAGTTTTACCCAGTTTGCTTCTAGTTTTTGTTGAAAAAGTTTTAACTTGCCTATTCACCCCCCCCTCTAGGCAACTTTCAATTGGTATCAGAGCCTAATCCTCGTTCTAACGCTTAACCGCGTGAGGAAAGATCATGTCGGGGGGACTAAGAAATGAAAGTGCTTCTAAGCTTGAAAAAGTTGAGGTTGCCTCGACTTCATCTTTTGGTGCAGATGTTGACCCTAGGGCAATAAACCTTGCCATGAGAATCGCCGAAAGGATGTTCCTCAAAATGAAGGAAGATGAGGCGAAGAACATTATTGAAGAAGAAGAAAATGATCGATGGAGACCAAACGACGAATCCACCTCTTCACAAGGTTCGTCTTTCAAATCCACTTCTCATATGTGCTTTGTTGCTAATGAGAGTGACAGTGAAAGCGAAAGTGAGGATGAGGAGGAGCATGAAAGTGATAGTGAAGATGAGGATGATCTTCAAAAATTCTTCACTCAACTAAGTAAGAAGAACCGGATGAGCTTGCTCAAACTCATGAAAAGAGCGGAAGAACAAAAGGAAATGCTTCATAAGCAAGAAGATATCCTCATCGGAAAAATCAAAGACTTGGAGAAGTTGACCAAAGAGCATGAGAAGCTAAAGTGCTCTCATGATGATTTGGTCCAAAGGTATGAAAAGATTTCAATTGAGCAAACTAGTACTTCAAATGCTTTATCTTGCGTTGCTAAATTAGAAAAAGAAAATACTATGCTCAAGAACACGATAGAAAGGCTAAATATTGAAAATCTAGCTTTGCAAGAAAAACATGATATGCTTGTGTGCTCTCATAATAAATTTATGGATTCACATATCATGTTAGAAATGGCTCATGAGGTTGTGTTAACTAATTTGAAATCATACCAACCTCACACATGCACATGTACTCAAGTAGAAACTATATTATCATGTGCTAACAAATGTTGCTCTCAAGAAAGCCAATCTTCCATTGAGCTAGAAATTTCAGGAATTGGTGATATTTCTATCACACAAGAAAATAAAGAGCTCAAGGAAGAAGTTGGAAGGTTAAGAAGGAGCTTAACTCTTTTGAAGGGAAAGTGTCATGCTCAACCTTCTCAAGATAACCGTGATAATATGGTGAAAAAGCTTGAGAAGGGGACAACCGTAGCATGCACAAAACCCCTTCAAAAGAATATCAAGCTTTCCAAGAAAGGCATGAGCAAACATCAAGAGAAGAAAGACAAAGCTCATGATAAGTGCCTCAACCACGCCTCCACATGCTCCACACAAGGTAACAAACAAGTCACTCTTTCAAATAAGAGAAGATGCACTAGAAAGTGTTATCAATGTCATGAGAAGGGACATGAGATTATGTTATGTCCCTACATAAAAGATAGTGGCTTAAATTTGGAAAGAAAGAGGCTCACTAACCATGTAGCAAACAAGAAGCAAGGCAAGAAGGAGTCTTGCAAAATTAAAAATCATATTTGCTACACTTGCCGAAGAAAGGGACACCTTTGCAAGGATTGTCCCATGAGTAAGTATCCTAAGCCTACCATGTCAATTCATTCATATTCGCTTAGGAGACCCAAAAATGACACTTGTGCTAGAAAGGAAATTAGTTCACCTAAAACTAGCACAAAGGCCATTTGGGTGCCTAAGTACTTATTAGCTAACCTTGGTGGACCCATCCAAAAATGGGTACCAAAATGTACTTAATAAGTTTTGCAGGTACCTAGAGATGATATGAAGCTTTGGGGTGCTTGAGCGGTTTAACTCAATTCTTATCTCAAGCTATCAATCTTACATTGTCTATCCTTTAAGATTGACCCAAAGATGAATTGAATTGTTATATCACTAACTTCATATTCATCTCTAGCAAGAACTTGTGTTGTAGGGAATAAGGATTAACCTTAGTGGGAATCAAGCAAAAGGCCTATAACCAAGTGATATCCAAAGGATGGTAACAATTAATTTTTAAGTGCACATTGCTTTTAATTGGTATATTCCTTTGTGTCTTTTGTAGCCACATAGGAAAAATGAAGCACTTGAGAATGAACTTAATAGATTTTACCTTGCCTTGGAAAATATCTAATTATATGGTAGATTGCAAGTTCATATTTTTATATTGTGACAATCTACATGCTTTAAATTGATTGTATGTATCTTGTGGCATATTTCAAGTTAATCATCATATTATTGCCATGACCTAGACATAAAGAATATTATCCCATGTTCTTAAATGAATAGAGTGCTAAGTAAGAAATTCAAATTCTTAAAGCACTTACCAAAAGGGAATTCTCTATATGACTAGAGTTGTGAGACTAATGTTTCTATACAAGTGTTTATGTAGTCTCACAACATGAGAATGTGTTTCCCAAATGGAGTGTGCCATTCAACATTCAAAGAAGATCGAACCAATACTATGTGATGTATTCATTCTTGTTTAAATTGGTTTTGAGTCTTCTACATTAATCACTCACCATGCTATGAATTAAACTTGCCATGTAAACTTAATTAAATAATCATGCTACTTTCATCTTTTTTACAATTGATGTTATGCATGATGCTTGTAAGGGTAATTTAGTTTATATCATGAGGTTTCCTTGTTTTAGTAACCTTCTTGTCATTCATATACTAGAGGTTGCTAAATAGGAAACTATTGCTTGTGTTACTAATACGATCTCTTTTAAGATATTTCATGGAAATTCATAAGTAGAGATTGTGCTCTTTCAATTGGTAAAATCACAAGCTTTAAAGGTTAATCTTCACCTAAAAGAAAGATTAGGAATGCTCAAGGCAAAGGTATGGAACAAATTGCTTCAATTGGTAGTTGATCAATAGTAGTTCCTTCCAAGTGGCATTCTTTCAATTGGTAATAATATATTCTATGAAAAGGAATGTCAATATGAAGGTTAAATTCCTTTTGGCTTAAATTTGTAAATTAGTGCATATTGTAAATTCACTGCTCCATGTGTATTAACTTAAAAGGAATTTAATTTATGCCTTTACGCCTCATAAATGATGATTTGTTTGGAATTCATATCTAAAGATCACCATTCATTAAATACTTACTTGTACTACTAATACCTCTTTTCAAAGTGTTTTATCGACTAGTTTTAAAAGGAAAAGAGATAACAAAGAAGGAAGTCTCCACAAATGATGAAAAGAAGAATACTAAGGTGACACCACCACAGATAGTAAGATCTGTCAAATTGGTATAACAAATGGTATATTCTATATGGTGGTAAGTATTCTTAGGCATAAGTTAATTCATTACAAATTTTTCATGCCTTGACCATGATATGTAATATACTCCTCATGAGACTCTTAACTGAATTGAAAGTGCATGTGGCAAGTCATTCAAATACTTGATGCACATATCTAGTGGGAGAACATTATATATCTTGTGTCATAAAGAATAAGTTTCACTTGAGTAAGCTATACTAAGACAATCCAAAATGGTAAATTTGTATCTCATTCATATGGATTGTAATCTTTGTTTTCTAAATAGCTACTCTTGATGCAGTTTAAAATTCCCTTATCTTTAATTCTAAAAGTGCATAAGAATCTTTTTGTTGATATTCATCACATACATATGCACTAACATGGATATGATTTTTAAACTGTAAAAGGTACAATTAGTGATCCATATTCTCTAAATTTTGGAAACCCATATTTTGATATCTTAGAAATCTACTTCAATCGATATCCATATGCTTCACATTGAATTGGATCACTAAGTTGTAAATTCCATGCATAACTTGTCTTTATGATATGAATGCTTGTGCGACTAACCTTGATAAGCTAGGTGCACCCAAAGTCAAGGTAGGTTCATCATCAAGAAGGCAACACAATGATGTATTAATAAAAGGAGAAAAGGCTCCTATTCTTAACTCTAGTTTTTATCTATGTGATTAAATATTGACTTGAAACGATGTAAGATGGTTGTCAAGTATATGTGGGTACCTACACAAAGAGAAAGGCCACAATAAGGATTGTGTGGGTACTCAAGGATCTTGCTACTAATCTCAAAGGACCCAATTCAAATTGGGTACCATGATATGAAGCTTAAACTTGTTTTGCAGGATCACTCCTTCAATGGATCAAGTTGGGTGCTCGATAATGAATGTATAAATCATCTTTGGAGATAGTAGCTACGATGGTAACAACTGAATCTCAAGTGCATATTATTTTCAAATCTTATCTTTTTGTGACTTGTGTAGCCACTAAGGAAAAAGAAGCACTTGAGGATATACATCAGTTGTTGATTATGAAATAAAGGTCTAATTGGAAGTTGAATGAATATTATCATATGGTGAACAATCCAAAATTATGTGATGTATTCTCTATCTAGTTAATTTGGATTTGATTCTTCTATATTAGACACTCACCATAATATGGATTAAGTCAGCCCTTTAGACTTCATTGAACAACCATGCATATTATCCATGTCATTCAAAATATATTGTGCATAAGGGCTCAAGGGAAATTTAGTCCATATTATGAGGTTTCTTTATTTTAGCAACACACTTGCCTTCCACATATAAAGGGTTGCAAAATAAGAAACTAGTGCTTGTGCTACTAATGTCATCTCTTGTGTTGAGTTTATCCATAGAAAATCTATGTTAAGAGATGGTGCTTATTATTAAATTGGATAAATCACAAGCTTAAAGGATACTATTCAACTAAAGTAAGATGGAGTTGATAAGAGGCCAAGGTATGAAAACTTCCCCCCCTTCAGTTGTTTTAGTATTCTATCCTTAGTGGGATGTACCATAGTATAGGTTAAATTCCTTGCAATATAAAATGTTCAATAGTGCATATAACTTTGACATCAACTATATGTGTGCACTAATTTAAAGGAATTTAGTCTATCCTTTTGGGTTTCAATAATGATGATTCATTTTCCATCCACATATAAGGATCATCATTTGTGAAACCCTCTCTTGTGTTTTTAATGCTCTCTTTTCTAAGTGTTACAACGAGGTCCTTCCAAGAGCTTTCAAGATGGATTCAAAATCTAGAAAAAATGAATGAAGTTCAAGATCACTTGGTTGGATGAAACTACAAAGAGAAAAGAGATCACAGTGAATTAAGAAGGGAGTTATATTTTTTTTGTCAACCAAATAATGAAGATGTAGTGACATATTTATATGATATCCTTCATTATGAGGTTGAGGTTCATATTAGCATGCTTTACCCTCCAAGATTTCAATTGATATACTTTTAGTTCTTAAACTTTTAATTGGTTTAATTTTCATCATCTATGTAAAGCATGTTATGTTAAACCAAGATATAGTGCAAACATCTCCTTTAACCTCGTATTGTTAATGTGCATAAGTGTACTTTGTGTACTCTTGCATGCACAAATTGAGGAAGAGTTTAGCCTATATCTTGTGAGGCTAATGATTTCTTCAAGTTCATGTTTTGTAGTCTCACACCTTGGAGAACATCAAATGAGGATGAGTGGTTCCAAGGAAATGATCAAATATTTACCACATGTCACCCCATGGATTAGTTCTATTGGGGAACGATATGTGTTCTCTAGCATAAATTCAATTGTTTCAAATATATTATGCCTTGACCAAGATATATGATGAACTCCTCTAAGAATCTTAATTGAATCAAGTGCATGTTACAAGTAATTCGAGTACTTGATGCATACATTTAGGGGGAGCTCATTCTACATCTTGTGTCCTTAAAGACTAACATTTTCTTTTAGTGAATTTGTGTAGTTCTTTGAAGAGAATGAGTTTCTCTTGATCGTTTAAAGAGGATAAGTTTCTCTTTGAAATGTCAAGCCTATCAAAAGCTAAGATAGAAATTCATGATTATAATGAAGACCATATGGCATGGAACAAAGGTGTGTCACTCCATGAACTATTGTATTATATTTGTGTATCTAGGCTCTTACAAGTTAGTGTATGCATGTATATGCAATATCTTAAGTCACATCATAAGGTTGCACTTGAATCTTGGCTTAAAATATTGCATATCATGTCTATTAGTATACCGTTTGATTATGAGTAATTCCTTAAATTGGTGCAATTTCATATTTTCATACTTTATTTGTACCAAGGTTCAAATTGTAGAACTTAATCCTCTGGCCTCACAAGTCCAAGTGCATAAGCTAAACAAGTATTCATCACTTGTATGCACACATTTTGGGGGAGAATGGTCTATAATTTGAATCTTTGAGACTAACTTCATTTTCAAGTCTATTATGTGTGTAGTCTCAAATTAGAAAGGAATCTTCAAGCAAAGACAATCGCTTCCACTGCAAATTTTGATGGGTATCAAAGATTCTTTGCTCCAATAAATCTATCTTCTATATATTTCATAAGAGAATGAGTTTCTCTTGTATATGATACTCCAATGTCATCTAAAATTGGTAAATATGTATCACATCTTTTTGGATTACAAATATCTGAAGTAGCATAGCTTATAGATTCTCCCGTCTAGAACTTAATTGATTAAATAGTGCACATGTTTCTTATGTTGCATGATTATGTTCAATTGATACTCCTTTTATGCCAATGGTACTTTAAGTTGCAAATAAGTACTCTCAACAGGTATCAATTGAATTCATATATATGTGTGCACTAAAACTTGAGGAGAACTTAGTGTAATATGCAATTAGTGATCTGATTATCTATCAAATTGTATCAATTGGTGGTTTTCAATTGATATTTTTCGAACATGATCACTAGTTGTATAATCCATACTTGTGCAATTTTCATGCTGCCTCTTGTTATGATAAGAAAATGCTAGGTGACATCTAGACTCCAGGTATCAAGATTTATCTTTCAATTAGTATGACAATATTCAGTTGATATCTTGGACCTATGTCACAACTATACCAACAAGAGCTTGTAAATGAATTGTAAATCCAACACAAGTTTGGAACTCCCCTTGAAAAGGTAAAATGCAAAGGTACATCACTTTATGTCACTTCTCCATTACCTTTGTGCCATATAAGGACCCTTTTCATGATAGTGTGTTCAAATCTTGACTAATCATAATTTCTACCCTTTAAACTCTTTATATCCTTTTTTGGAGATTTATGACAAAGGGGGAGAAATTGTGCATTAAATCTTACCTTTAGTCTTATGTAACTAAGTGTAAGAAGACTTTTGAAAAGGGGAGAAATAATTAACAAAAAGGGGTAACCATAAGAAAAACATAAGATGTAGAAAGTTGATGAGTGCATACTATGTCATGAGCATCACGTTTATTTTATGACGCACTGCACCCTATGAATAGTATGATATAAGTTATCTCCATACTTTGACCCAAATATGTGCTTTTGGTATTTGAGTACAAAACTGGTATTTTCTGAAATGCGCATATTTAGGGGGAGGAAACTATATCATAGGATTCAAAATCTTATTTATCAAATCTTATGTAAGCTTTAAATGTGTTGTCATCAATCACCAAAAAGGGGGAGATTGAAAGTGCATTCATCCCTTTTGTGAGTTTTGGTGATTTGGATAACAACACATTTAAAGGTCTAACAAGTTTGCTAAGTGTTGAACAGGGAATTCAGTATGATGAACATACTTGAATAGTGTATAATGATCAGTGAACAAGGTTCAACACAAGGTCAAATAACCAGTGAGACAATGCAAATGGATATAATATGGTCTCTATATTGGTTTGAATATATGGACAAGTCCTGAGAAATCACTATGCATAAATATGATCATAATAAAGGTTGAAGTGATTAAGAGGATTGGTCAAGCCAAAGTGAATAAGATATGAGGAATCGTGAATTGGCTTGACCATATTACTATTAGTCCATATATGAATATATGAGAATCAAACTAGAGCTTGATTGATCTTAGCAGTTATATCTAGATGACATTCAAGCAAGGTTCACAATATTGAAGAAATGATTCTCTCAATGGATGCTCAATAGGATGTGACTCAAGAATGGCTTGATAGGGTGAAGATAGCAAGGAAAGGGCTTCGAGGAACTAAGCGAAGGTGAAGGCCAAGCGACGGCTTGTAGACCGAGGTACCATGGCTAAGGTGAAGAAGAGAGTACTTGCACTAAGTCGATGAACTAATCAGCTATGAAGAGTTACAACATGTTGATGCATCAGTAAGGTGACTTGAAGCCATGATTTGAACTCATATATGGTGAAATGGCACAAGTCATAGGCTCGATTTGTGTTTGCTTCAAAAGGTGAGACAAAGATGTTTGTGATCCTTATGAAGCAACACCATGGAGAAATCACACTTGATACACCAATGACTCAAGGAGTTTACTTAATTATATTTTATTTAACTTGAGTATAGGAATCGTCGTACTATCAAGGGGGATCCAAAAAGAAGGTTGGTGTTGGTACTAAAGCTCAAAAATCCTTGATCCAAAACTTCCATTTTACCCTTGTTAATCCTTAGTGAAAGTATGTAGTACAACCTTTTAAAGTCTATCTTGGCCAAAATTGCTCTTTGGAAAAAACAGGTTCAACCGGTTTTAAAACAGGTTCAACCGGTTTTTGCACTGTTCACCTTTTTGAAAATACTGGTTCAGCCGAACACTCAACTGGACACTCAACCGATTTTTGTCTGGTGGAAACCGGTTCAACCGGTTCTAAAACCGGTTCAACCGGTTTTTGCACTGTTCACTTTTTTCTGCCAGTCTGCTGTGTCAGCCAACCGGTTCAACCGGTTTTGGGACCGGTTCAACCGGTTTTTGGGCAAAAAAGTCAAAAACGGCTAGTTTTGGAGCCCCACCTATATATACTCACTCCTACCTCTCTCCCCATAGTAGAGCACGCACAAAACTCCATTTCTAACCTGAGAAACACCTCCCACTCTCTCACACACACCTCTTGCCTCTCCCATTTCAAATCTTTGGAGAGAAATCTTTGAGTGAGTTTGAGAGCTGTGGTTTTTGTGCTTCATCTCCAAATCTCTCTTGCTCTTCTTGATTCGAGCTTTGGTACTACATCGAGTTCTTTGTGGATTCATTACTCTTGGAGCTTCTAGCTCCTAGACGACTAGGTGTCTCTTGTGAGTCTCCAAATCTTGTGGAAGACCACAAGAAAGTTTGTATTACCCGCTCGTTTGAGCAAAGATTAGTGTGTGGGCTTGACCTTTGTGGTCGGCAAAGGGAGGATTAGGGTTGAAAGAGACCCGGCTCTTTGTGGGCGCCTCAACGAGGAAGTAGGGCACCTTGGTGGTGTGACCGAACCTCGGGATAAATCTTGTGTCTCTTGTGTTCTTGCTCATTGTGTTTGTTTGTGTTCTTCATTCTCTCACCATTCCGTGGAAGATTTGTTCATATCTTTTTGGTGTGTGGATTTTGAGAAGTGCCCTTCTCAGATCTACTACTTTGAACCCTGTGGATCATTTAGAACATCTTATTTCCAAAGTTAACTGGGTGATTTTCGAGATCAATTCAGTTTTACCCAGTTTGCTTCTAGTTTTTGTTGAAAAAGTTTTAACTTGCCTATTCACCCCCCCTCTAGGCAACTTTCAAATCCTCTTGTCGTCCTTTCGAAAAAATGTTCTATTGATCTTTGGAAGGTACAAGAAGTTGATAAGCACAGTAGTTGCCTATCACATATGTAGAGAGAAAATAGTCATACGAGAGGTGTCTTTAGTATTTTGGATTGTTGTGTGCATATATGACTGCACAATTTTAGAATACAAAACTATGACTACACAATCTTTATGGCTCACATATGTCTGCACGAATCTGGATTGTCCATACATTAGTGTATGATTTTTATGACTAGAGAATAAATAGCTACATGTCAATCAAATAAGTTGTTTAAACTACTGGTTCATTAATCGTTCTACTATTAAGGTTTAGAGCTAACCACTGATTGACGAGACATTTTGATAAAGGCAGCTTCATGCTCAGATATACCACACACTGACATTTTCAAACCTCTGATAAAGGAGGGCAATGTCTATAATGTTTCCTACATTTAGATCAAAAAGCAAATAGAGTGTACAAGCCAGTTGATAATGATATCATGATCGGTTTCACAGAATGGACAACAGTTAAGGAACAAATCTTTTTTTTAGTTGTACTCTCCTTGAGGTTGTGGTGTGGGGTGAGCAGGCCACCTTCTTCCCAGCTGATCAGATTCGCATTGACGGCTAGGACTCACTGCAAATTATTATCTTTGTTAGTACTCTTGTTATATCCTATGCTGGTACGTCTGTCTAACCTTGCTATTTACACTTCTATTATAGCTATGTATTTACCAAAGTTCCAAACCTTTCAGGTACCACTTCGCTCTCACGTGGATCGTCTTGCAAATGGTATGTGAATCCGCAGGTTCTAGAGGCAATGAGCCTTGCAGCTAGGTAATATGACCATCCCAGTCGCTTCCCTTGAGTGCCAAAAACATCTATTCGCCTACCCTTTATAACTTCTGTTGACTCGCCTCCCCTTTTCAGTTTGCAGCATAAAAAAGCCCAACTATGTCCGCTGCCTGTTCGACGCAATGTGTGCCGAGGATTTCTGTCGTCGAACATAAGAAAGTATCTAAAATAAGGACCTGCATTCATTCAAGCATAAGGTGTTTCGTATCAAACATAAGCATGTGAGTTTTGTTTGATATTTGCTTTCTTCCTCTTTAGACTAAACTGTTTTGTTGAAGATTCAATCATCCTCTAATTAATTTAAATATAGCATGTATAGTTGCCTGTTCATGTTTTTATAGTGCTGGATAGGGCGACCGAAAGGGCGCCGCCTGATCTAGTATATTATAAAACTGAAGGATAAGATAGCGCCCAGCAATCCACGACAAGTAAAGGTGTGACCAACAGACCAAGGCAGGAGCTGAAAAGACTGATCAGATCACAATGTGCATGCAGAAGACATTGCGCCACACAGTGCAACATGCCTTTAACTCGTTATCAAGTCCCATCAAAGTGAAAATAAACGTGCATCCTTCGTATATGGTTATTCTCTCCATTTCAAAATACGAGTTATTTTAATTTTTCTTCGTATATAGTTTTTGATATATCGCCTCTAGACACACATATACACGGTTACACGCCATGTCTAGATGTATAACAGATACTATGTGACTAAAAAATTAAAGCTAAGACATCGTACAATTTAAAGCAGAGAGGGATGCTAAGTTATTATACAAGGAAACTTACCGATGACATATGAGGACATAATTTTAACACATTTTCTGTTTAAGGGGCCGTCACAGTTTGACTACAAGAATTTATGCTAAAATCAAGGTTCGTCTAAGAACGAAGAGAATATTTATGATTTGATAGCTTTTAAAGTTTTGCAGCGCTCAGTCATCCCTGATTATTATTGTAAAACAAAATCTCTTTTTAAAATGGAGAGAATATTTGATAGATAGAGTTTGGCACCAAAGTGGTGCGAACGGTCCGCACGCGCGCAGAGCTAATTAGCGTTCTGAGTTTCTTGCTACGGTTGTTAGCTAAATTCGTAGGATTAACTCGGAAGATTGGTTTGTAACGGGTCCAGCCCTCCTCCTCTATAAATATAGAGCAATACGGCCGATTAATGACCAGCAATCGAACCAATAACTAATTTATCTTGCATTTTATCATGTACATTAGGAGTAGTTCTAGATTAGTCTTCTTCAACCTCAAATTCTTCGCTTCTCTTTGGCTCTACGTCGATTAGAGGTGTCTAGGGTGGTCTGCCGACCCTAGACAAAACCTAGGATCTCCCGGGAGCGAGATTCAGGCACCGTCGGTGAACTCCGTCGCCCCTGCGCATGCGTGGACCGTCCGCCTGTCAGGCAGGGAACCCGAGCCCTGCGCCAGGTCGCGGACCGTCTAGCCCCTGGCCGCGGACCGTCCGCTCCTGTGCAGAGAGCACCTCCGCTGGTTATCATCGCAGTGGTTGGCGACCAAATCGGCGTCAACACACTTTTTGGCGACTCTGCTGGGGAGAGCACATATAGACCTATCAGATCGGCCCTCAGTGGTCGGTTCAAAGGATAGCTTTGACGTTTCCACCAGCAATATCATCAAGTCGATATGGGAAACCTTATCGACCGAAGAACAGCTCCTATTCGAGGAGCGCAAGGAGCAGATGATCTAGGAAGCAAAGACGAAATTACTAGTCGACTTCAAGGTGGACATGAACAACAAAGTCGTTCGACAACGGGCGACAGATCTAGCTTCGCTCCGACCTAATACGGATACCCCCAATGTAAGTAATACCAATGAGTTCCATTCCCTTAAGGCTTACATGAATGAACAGCGAGAGCAAATGCAACATATCGTAGGGGTATACAAAAAGATTATGAAAGGCTAGTGTGTGCTTTTGAAAAATCTAATATTGCAAATTTTCCTTCACACGAGGTTGAGATAGGGGAAAACATGCGTGATTCATCGGCTATAGGTTGTCATGACTAGTCACAACCCCTTTATGGGATGCCGATAGACACGTACCCTAGGCA
This sequence comes from Zea luxurians, assembly GCA_029449295.1. Lineage (NCBI taxonomy): Eukaryota > Viridiplantae > Streptophyta > Magnoliopsida > Poales > Poaceae > Zea > Zea luxurians. The sequence goes on along the minus strand of JAOPSE010000005.1, from coordinate 43,797,462 downwards.
GCCACAACCTCCTACGCATATCGGCGATAAATTCGCCAATCTGCGCATGTCCGGACCGTTCGCACATGAGCGCGGACCATCTGAGCCAGCGGCGACCGATCCCATTTTTAGAAGTGAATTACCGAGGCCTACACCCGAGCCGTCACGTACCGCGCAAACCCTAGATAACACATTCAGACTGTCCGCGTATGGCGCCAGACAGTCCGAATATAACGCCGGACGGACTGTCCGACCACAGTCCGCGCACGTAGCCGGACGGTCCGCGTATCTAACTGGACTGTCCGGCATAGAGTTTTTTGAGGAGGATGGATATCCAACTCCACATCCGTCCCAGCTAAACTTCCCATCACACCATACAACATACTAGCACCATAATATAACATACCAAACCCGTGAGAGTGAGTACTTCCCGTCCCCAGAAGACCAGAAAGGAATGGCCAGTCTATGAGCCTCATAGGGCATGTATTAACGCGCCACAAAACCAAAACCAATGGGAGGAAGACAACATACTAATATCCAAACAACCTCACCCATGTTTGACCAGAGAGTCGGTGGTCTTGCACCGGCTGCCATTGATATAGTGAGGGAAGAAATAGCTGGGGCGTTCCGAGATAAGCTCGGAGTAAGCATGGTCCCTGAGGGGCAGTCATATCGGAAGCCTTATGATAGCCGATTTGACCACCACTCATACCCACAGGGAACCAGAATACCCGAATTCACAAAATTTTTGGGTGATCAAGGAAAAAGCACACACGAACACATAGACCAGTTTTTAGCACAATTAGGAGAATTGGCCGCCACAGAGGCATTCCATGTGCATTTATTTTCATTACTTTAACAGGAACCACATTCGTATGGTATGCCACATTACCTCCTAATTCTATTTTGTCATGGGGGGATTTAGAACAAAAATTCCATGATCACTTCTTTTCCGTTGACTATGAGTTAGATTTGGTAGACCTAGTGGCCCTGCGACAGGAAAAAGACGAATCTGTTAATGAGTACATCTGGAGGTTCTATGATACAAGAAACCTATGCTTTCAAATTCATTTGGCAAAAAAACAGCTAGTGGGATTAGCCTTTAATGGATTGCGATATTATTTAAAGGAAAGACTAATTTTTCACGCAAACACAATTACATCAGAGATCTTTGGCTTGTGAAAGTCGAAGCAAAATAACTGCTAAAACGATTTGTCACAACATCCATATAGTAGAGTGTGATCAGAGTAGCTCGGATGACGAATCAAAAGAAGTATACACGGCTGAAATGGTTTGGACAAAGTAGGCCAAATCTTTGGCTTGTTCCTCCTTACAGCCGGTTCAAAAGAAACGGCAAAAGGAGGTTAAATTTACATTTAATGTTGGTAAGTGTGACAAAATATTTGATGGATTACTCAAAAATGCATCATTAAAATAAACCATACAGTTCCATCCACCGACGAACTAAAGCGTCGCGCGTATTGCAAGTGGCACAACACTTTTTCTCATGTCACTAATGATTGTAATGTGTTTCGTCGACAGATCCAATCGGCTATTAACGAGGGACGATTGAAATTTCAGGAAATGCAGGTAGACACGGAGCCCTTCCCAATGAACATGATCAACTTCGAGGGAAAAAGGGTCCTAATTCGACCCACACAGCCGATAAAGCCAAAGGCAAAGAAGTCATCATCGGCGATGCAAAGAAGGCCGATGAGAATAACAAAAGTTCTTGCAGGAAGGTGGTGATCGAGAAAACTCCTGATGGAGGGGAGACTCTGAAGGTTACCATCACAACCTCCAACGTTGGGGGGCAAGCACACACAGGTGGCCGGGCGTGGGAACCTGTTCTGCACATCGCGGACAGTCCGACGCCCATGCGTGGACTGTCCAGAACATCGCCGGACGGTCCGACACCCGGGCGTGGACGGTCCAGAACATCGCCGGACGGTCCGGGGCATTCCAGCGGACAGTCCGACAACACTCAGGACCCGCAACGACCGTGTACCTTCAAACCATGACGAACAGAGATAGGTATGTGGAAAACTAATGCATTTAAAGCGGTTGGTCGGCTGGTCAAATCTGGCCCGACCTTTGATCAATTATTATCTAAATATGTGAAAAAGAAGGCTGGCCCAAGTGACCGGCCGCTAAAGCGACCTTGTTCACCCAATCAGGAGCGACAACAGATAAGATCGATTGGACCACCTTACTAATCAGAAAAGACAGAAGGTCAAACTATCCACGTAAGACCTAACGTGCCTGCATGGACACCTCCACGCCCATATCTACCTGTGTCGTATCAATATACATACATACCACCACTATATGCCCCGAATCAAATGTGGAGTATGCCACCATATCCATTTGGGATGCCACAGTATCCTACTTGGGAGGCACCCCAAACCTTTGTATTCAATAGATTGGCACCTCCGGTACAAGACCGATTGAGCACCACTCAATCCATACACCAGGCACAGGCCCAGCAAGATTGCCGGACCACTCGGCCGCAAAGGCCTACCAATCCGGCAGGGGCATATACCTACAACAACCAAGAGAACGACAAAAAAGAACATCATCAAAATAGGCACAACAGATGTCGTTATGTAGGAAAATAATGAAGGGTCGATGATTTCTGATAAATCAGCCAGTACAAGCAAAGAGGGTGACATGGCTGCCATCAAAACAGCCGATCCAAAATACTCCATGCCTCTATGGTGCCCATCGGGACTGACACGGTCTCAAAAGCAGAAATTGCAATGCTTGAGAGCAAAGGAGAGCAAGGAAAAGGAAGTAGAAAAAATATTTAATGACACACATCCGTAGTACCCACCACTACAAAAGAGGTGGAGGCCAAAGGCCGTTGAAATAAATCAAACGGCCACGAAGACAGAAAATGAGACAGCAACTTCATAGCTCTCTGCAGGTACAGTGGACAGTACAACTGTAAAGGCCGGACCGTCCAATTCTCGAGTCCGGACAGTCCGCACTACACCAAGATACCTCTAACGATGTGCCGACACCCATGGAGGAGGATGACCTAATGGAAGAAGACCTAGTCGACTACGAAGCTTCTCTAGAGCACCCAGGTATGGACGTAAATGTTATTATATTTTCTGCCGATTGTACTATCGTCGGCGACGACAAACCTGTCGTTGCTCCGTTCGACTTTGGTCCTAAAGAGGCCGCCTTTACTAAAACAAAGGAATCAGTAAATCATTTAAAGCCGCTCTTCGTGCGCGGTCACATTGATGGGATACCGATCGCAAAAATGTTGGTAAACGGGGGGCAACCATACATCTAATGCCTTATTCATTGTACAGAAAATTAGGTAAACAAGACAACAAACTTGTCAAGACCAACAAGACCCTCAGCGGTGTTGGAACTGATAGTTCGATCAAAGCCAAGGGAGTCACGTCCGTTGAATTAACCATCGGGTAAGACCCTTGTTGTTGCATTCTTTGTTGCTGATGTATAAGGAAATTACAATCTAATCCTAGGCAGAGATTGGATTCATGCTAATCAATGTGTACCTTCTACGTTACATCAAATGTTACTACAATGGGTAGGTGACGATGTAGAACAAGTACATGCTGATGCATCGGCCTGTATCGCTGTGGTCAATGCCCCTGTACTCTGGACCTATGAGATTGCTACGTGTCTCACAGGAGTAGGCATTTCTAATTATCAGTTTATACTTAAGTATATATAAAAGGGGTTTCATTCCTATAATGCTAGATCCGATGGAGAATCGGCTGAATCCTAAATAAAGTTTAAATGATGAATACACGCATAATGAACATGTCCCTGATGCCGGACGGTTCGGTATTTCGTAGAACAGTTCAGCTTTTAAGGCCGGACAACCACTGCAACATAAAATCAATGTCGCGGATGGTCCGACCCTCAAGACCGGACAATCCGCCGTCACAAAGAGATCATCTAATTCCTTTGTAGGAGACATAATAGAGGAATTCAGAGCTCTCGACAAATTAGGACAGGGGTTTACATCAGCTAATCCTTTGGAGGAGATCGATATAGGAGATGGTAAAACTCTAAGGCTGACTTTCGTGAACAAGACCCTAGAGACCAATCCTAGAGATGAAATGATCGATCTATTGAGAAAATACTCTGATTGCTTCGCTTGGAATTACACTGAGATGCCAGGATTAAGCCGAGAAATAGTAGAGCATCGGTTGCCTATTAAGTCCAGTTTTAGACCTTTCAAGCAGAAAGCTAGAACATTTCGTCTAGACCTACTCCCACGAATAAAGGACGAAATCCATCGGCTCCTAGAAGCTAATTTTATTAGACCTTGTAGATACGCAGAGTGGGTCTCCAATATTGTGTTAGTGGAAAAGAAAGAATCAGGTAAGCTCAGATTATGCATTGATTTTCGTAATTTGAATAGAGCAACTCCTAAAGATGAATATCCCATGCCCATAGCCGACGCGTTGATCAATAATGCGTTAGGAAATAGGATTATTAGCTTTCTTGCTGGTAATGCCGGATATAATTAGATTTTCATGGCCAAAGAAGATACGTCCAAAACAGCCTTTATATGTCCAGGCTTCATCAGGTTATTTGAGTGGGTTGTCATAACATTTGGTCTAAAAAAATATTGGTGCTACTTATTAGAGGATTATGAATTTGATCTTTCACGAGCTGTTGGGAAACACTGTGGAAGTCTACATTGATGATATCGTAGTCAAATCAGTTGAGTTTAGTTCTCATATAGCTGATTTGCGCAATGCCTTTGATAAAATACGATGATATGGTCTAAAAATAAACCCACGTAAATGTGCTTTTGGAGTGTCGACTGGTAAGTTCTTAGGGTTTATCATTCATGAGCATGGTATAGAGATAGATCTTGACCGAATTAAATCCATTCGGAATGTGGGACCTCCGACCTATAAGCTTGAAGTGCAGAAGTTTCTCGGTAAGGTAAATTATTTACGAAGGTTCATTTCTAACCTAGCTGGGAAGATTGATGCCATCGCTCCTATCCTTCGGGTTAAAAATGATGCCGAATTCACCTGGGGGAAGAGCAGCAGGAAGCATTTGATCTCATTAGAAAGTATTTATCTTCGGCTCCCATATTAAAAGCGTCACATGTAGGAGTACAATTCAGATTATACATTGCAGTTGAAGATAAAGTTATTGGAGCGGTCCTGATGCAAGAAACCAAAGGAAAGGAGCATGTGGTGACCTACCTAAGTCAGTGGCTGGTGGATGCTGAAACGAGGTACACTTTCATCGAGAAGTTATGCTTATGCCTATTTTATGCATGCACCAAGAGTAGATGCTATTTGCTATCTAGTCATTGCATCGTTTCTGGTCAAACCGATGTAATCAAATACATGTTACAAAACCCGATTATGAGTGATAGAGTCAGTAAGTGGGATTATGCACTTATAGAATATGATTTGGCCTATGAACCATTGAAATCTATGAAAGGCCAGGTCATAGTGGATTTTATTGTAGAACATCGGATTGAGGATACTTATAAACTAGATATATCATATATCTCTGTTACTCCCTGGACTCTATACTTTGATGGATCAGTTTGCAAGAGGACAAGGGATTAGCATCATGCTTGTTTCATCAAGTAACACCTATTTTGACTTCGCTAGCCGATTAGAAACTTATTGCACTAAAAATCAAGCCGAATATGAGGTCCTTTTATTCGGCTTGGAGCTTTTAAGTGGTATGGGAGCAAAACATGTGAAGGCATTTGGTGATTCTCAACTGGTTGTCCAACAGGTGTTAGAAGAGTATCAATGTTTTGATGGTACTCTAAATAGTTACCTTGGAAAATGTTGGGACATAATTCATTCCTTTGACGAATCCTGCATTCGGCACATCTCTAGTGTTGAGAATCACAGAGCTAATGATTTGTCACAAGATGCATCAGGTTATGAATAAAGCAAGGGAAATTTCACATCACTAAAAATCTGATAACCGGTGCAGGGCCAATTCTCTAGGTCACGGACCGTCCGAGTGCGAACTCCAAACAGTCCAGGGTAGCCAGGGAAGTCCTCCTAGTAAAATCGGCTGATAACAAAGGCGATGAAACTAATTGGAGTGCACCCATAGTTGATTACCTTCGAAACCCCAGTGTTAGGGCGGATAGGAATGTTTAACGTACGACTTTCAAGTATGTTTTAATGAGTGATGAACTATACCGCCGAACGGTCGATGACATCCTGCTTAAGTGCTTGGGCCCAAGTGATGCTATATTAGCCATGGCCGAAGTACATGAAGGAATTTGTGGTACCCATCAATCGGCTTCGAAGATAAAGTGGTTATTGCGAAGATCTGGGTTCTATTGGCTCGACATGATAGCTGATTGTTTCAAGTACTACAAAGGGTGCCAAGTATGTCAGAAATTCGGTGACCTACAGTTGGTCCCCGCAGCCGAATTACATCCTATCATTAAACCTTGGCCTTTTAGAGGATGGGGATTGGACTTTATAAGAGAGATTCATCCTTCATCATCAAATGGGCATCTGTTCGTGTTAGTTGCCACTGACTACTTTACCAAATGGACTGAAGTCGTTGCTCTGAAGAACATGACACACAGGGAGATAATTGAGTTCGTAACTGAACATATTATTCATAGATTCGGCATTCTTCAGACTTTGACTACAGATCAGGGGGCTTCTTTTATGTCAATGGAGGTAATGCTGAATTATATAGAATTAAATTTGTTGGGGCCATGCTTCGTTGCGCCGAAGGTCTTACGGGAAGAAGCAGCTTCGGCTAAAGTTGTCCCCAGGAGATGACCGAAGGTTCCTTTTCATGCAGCTTCGGCATTACAAACCGACATAGAGATAGAATGACCTTTTAATCCATAAAGGTCTGAGTCAATGTTGTAAACTTTTATGAGGGGCATAATTGTAATTCGTCACAGGCTGTGTCTTGTGTCTATAAATAGATGAACAGTACCCCTGTACTATTCACGCTGACTTGTATTCGCTCGTGCGTCACACTTGCATTTTTGCCTTCTGTCAAGCCGAAGGTACAAATGTAATTCAACATTGTTTTTATTTTTCCATGATTATTTAATAAGAACATATAATAATGCTATGTGATTGTTCATGTTATTCTCTCATGTTTCATCTGCTTCTCCTTTTATCAATATAAGATGCAATCATGAAGGTATGACCTTCATGACCTTCGTCTGAGGATCGTTATATCCTAAGGGGAATAAAGCTTCGAAGGACGAAGGATGTCTACCATTAACTTTTTTCTGTGTTGCCTTGTTCTTAATTCATAGCATTTGAGAACAAGTCCCCAACATTGGCGCCCACCTCCGGTGAACTCACTTCCACTTTTCTGAGCTGATGGCTTCGTTCAACAATCAAGCTGAAGCTGCTTCGGCTTCGAAGCTGGTGCTCCCGATAACAGGCGGTTCTTGCTCAGAGCCGGCTAACAAGAAGCAGAAGAAGGAGGCTCAGAGAAGGGTGCAACATGTTGGAGTACAGGGACCCTTCATCAAGTCAAAATGGTCCCACATTCCAATCACTTTCTCTCAGGAAGACCTTCAGCTTAAGGATTATCCTCACAATGATGCCATGGTTATCTCTTGTGTGATCAAAGGATTTCTGGTCCACAATGTCTTAGTTGATACAGGCAGTGCAGCTGATATTATATTTGCTAAGGCCTTCAGACAAATGCAAGAGCCCGAAGACAAGATCCATGATGCTACGCACCCTCTTTGTGGCTTCGGAGGGCGGCAGATTGTAGCACTTGGGAAGATTACCATGCCGGTAACCTTCGGATTTGTTAACAACACAAGGACTGAGCAAATTGTGTTTGATATTGTTGACATGGAGTATCCTTACAATGCTATCATTGGTCGCGGTACTCTTAATGCCTTCGAAGCAATTCTTCACCCAGCTTACCTCTACATGAAGATACCTTCGGACCAAGGGCCTATTGCTATTCATGGAAGCCAGGAAGCTGCTAGAAGGGCCGAAGGAAGCTGGACTGACTCCAAAGCAATCCATAACATAGATGGAGCTGAAGCTTGTGAATAGTACAAATTCAAAAGGGAGAAAGCAGCTTCAGCAGATCAGCCGAAGCCCATGCTCTTATGTGAAGACATAGCAGAGCAGAAGGTGCTGTTGGGCTCCCAATTATCTGAAGACCAGGAGAAAACCTTGATAAGGTTTTTGTTTAACAACAAAGATGTTTTTGCATGGTCAGCTAATGACCTCTGCGGAGTAAATCGGGATGTCATTGAACACTCGCTCAATGTTGACCCATCCTTCAGACCCCGAAAGCAGAGGCTTCGGAAAATGTCTGATGACAAGGCCGAAGGGGCTCGCAATGAAGTAAAAAGACTCCTCAGTGCAGGAGTTATTAGAGAAGTAAAGTACCCAGAATGGCTAGCTAACACTGTTATGGTAAAGAAGGCCAACGGCAAGTGGAGAATGTGTATCGATTTCACAGATCTCAACAAGGCTTGTCCGAAGGACGAATTCCCATTGCCAAGGATAGACTCTTTAGTTGATGCAGCAGCTTCTTCAGAGCTCATGAGTCTGCTAGATTGTTACTCAGGCTATCACCAAATCTGGATGAAGAAGGAAGATGAGCCGAAGACTAGCTTCATAACCCCAAGTGGCACATATTGCTATCTTCGGATGCCTGAGGGGCTCAAAAACGCTGGAGGAAGTTTCAGCAGAATGACTGCGAAGGTCCTCCAGTCCCAGATAGGCAGAAATGTGCTAACTTATGTTGATGACATCATTGTAAAAAGCACGAAGCAGGAAAATCATGTTGCTGATTTGCAGGAGACCTTCGCCAGTTTCAGACAAGCTGGTTTGAAGCTGAATCCAGAAAAATGTGTCTTCGGAGTAAAAAAGGGGAAATTTCTTGGATGTTTGGTTTCAACAAAGGGAATTGAAGCTAATCCAAATAAAATTGAAGCTATACTTCGAATGGAGCCACCAACTACAAGAAAGGGGGCCCAAAGATTGACAGGAAGGCTGGCATCTCTCAATAGATTCATATCCAGATCAGCAGAAAGAAATTTACCATTCTTCGAGGTGCTGAAGTCAGCTGAAGTCTTTCAATGGGGACCAAGCCAACAAAAAGCCTTCGAAGAGCTGAAGCAATATTTGATAGATCTAACAACATTAACTCCACCAACGCCAGGGGCTCCATTGTTGTTATATGTGGCAGCTTCGCACTCAGCAGTAAGTGCAGCACTTGTCCAGGAGAAGCTTGTTGGTCAAGTCAAGAAGCAGGTTCCAGTGTATTTTGTATCTGAAGTCCTTATTGTATCAAAGAAAAACTATACAGAACTGGAGAAGGTATTATATGCCGTTTTGATGGCATCCAGGAAGCTTCGGCATTATTTTCAAGCATACAATATTGTTGTTCCTTCTTCGCAGCCGTTGAAGGATATTATGAGAAATAGAGAAGCTACGGGACGGATTGGAAAATGGGCTGCAGAGCTCAATGAATTTTGCATTGATTATGTGCATAGATCTTCGATCCAGTCTCAAGCGTTGGCAGATTTCATTGCCGATTGGACGCCAGGGGCTCAGGATGAAGAAGCAAATAAAGATGCCGAAGTGTGGACAGTATTTTGTGATGGCTCTTGGGGAATCTTCGGAGCAGGAGCAGCCGCTGTGTTGGTCTCACCATCCAAGGTTAAAACTTGTTATGCGGCAAGACTTGATTTCAGCTGTACAAACAATATTACTGAGTACGAAGCCCTGCTCCTGGGCCTTCGGAAATTAAAGGCAATGGGAATCAGAAGGGCGATTCTTAAAACTGATTCCCAGGTTGTTTCGGGTCATATCGACAAAAGTTGCAGGGCTAAGGATCCGAAGCTTGAGAAATATCTAGACACGGTCCGAAGAATCGAAGCTTCCTTCGAAGGTTTTTCTGTCAAAAATATCCCTCGAGGACAAAATGAGCATGCTGATTTGCTGGCCAAGTCAGCAGCACAGGGGCTGCCGTTACCTTCGGATGTGTTCTTCGAAACAATAAAGGCACCTTCAGTGGAGCTCCTTGAAAGAGCAGTTCTCAACATATCTCCTGTTTATAGTGAAGATTGGAGAACTGAGATCATCTCTTACCTTCAGGGTAAGTTCCTTTCAGATGACGAAGCTTATAACAGGAGAATGGAGGCAAGAGCTCGTCCATATGTTATGATAGAAGGGGAGTTGTACAAGCATGGAGTTTGTGCTCTGCTACTCAAGTGTTTATCTAGAACCGAAGGTATAGAGTTGATGAAAGAAATACATGCAGGCCTGTGTGGATCTCACATTGGATCTAGGCCGTTACTTGGAAAAGTCTTCCGCCAAGGGTTTTATTGGCCGAAGGCAGCTTCGGATGCAGCGGAGTTAGTTCAAAAGTGCGAAGGCTGTCAGAAGTGTGCAAGAGATCAAAAATAGCCTTCGTCTTTAACACAGCTCATTCAACCTATCTGGCCATTGCAAAGGTGGGGCCTTGACTTGTTAGGTCCATTACCACCGGCTCAAGGGAATTTAAGATATGTTATAGTAGCTGTGGAGTATTTTTCTAAATGGATTGAGGCAAAGCCATTGGCCACAATAACTTCGGCCACTGTCCAAAAGTTTTTCTGGCAGAATATTGTCTGTCGCTTCGGGGTACCGAAGGCCATCACCGTAGATAATGGAACGCAGTTCGACTCCGAAGCTTTCAAAAATTTCTATGATCAAATTGGTACGAAGATCCATTTTGCATCAGTCAGGCATCCGGAGTCAAATGGGCTCGTTGAAAGAGCCAACGACATTATAATGACAGGAATAATGAAGTTAATCTTCAATCAACCCAGGGGAAAGTGGCCAGATCAGTTAACCAAAGTGGTGTGGAGCCACAATACAACAACATCAAGGTCTACAGGCTTTACTCCATTCAAGTTATTATTCGGTGACGAAGCAATAACTCCGGAAGAAGCTAAAGCTGGATCAATAAGAGTAGTAGCTTCGGCAGAATCAGGTCCTGAAGATGCTTGTCTTGTGGAAAAAGATGCTTTAGAAGGGATCAGGCTTCAAGCTGTGGAGAATATCAATAAATACCAAGCTGAAACAGTCAAATGGCGAGATAGAAAGGTCCGGCTAAAAAATATTGAGCCGGGACACTTGGTGCTTCGGAGAGTGGCCAACCCAAACACAGTCGGCAAGTTACAGTTGAAATGGGAAGGACCTTTCTTAGTAGCATCTTCGTCAAGACCTGGTTCATACAGATTGAAGGACATGGACGGCAACGACATTCCAAGATCTTGGAATGCGGATGAGCTTCGGCGATATTATGTGTAACTTGATGTAACTCTTTTATGTTTTTTTTTCTTTTTCATGGCACCCTTTTCCTTTCTAAAGGGGGAGAAAGGTTTTTGATGGGGCCATCATATGTAATTTCCTTTTTAGTTCTATAAGAGCAAAATCCCCCAAAGAATGTAAATGTAAAAGCTGAGAACGCACCATCGAGTGCCGAAACTGAAAAAGCGAAGAAGCTCCAAAGACGTTCCTAAGGGAATGCAGAGCTTACAGCGAAAAGTCAACGCTGATTCCGCCGAAAGTAAAAGGCGAAGAAGCTCCAAAGACGTTCCTAAGGGAATGCAGAGCTTACAGCGAAAAGTCAACGCTGATTCCGCCGAAAGTAAAAGGCGAAGAAGCTCCAAAGACGTTCCTAAGGGAATGCAGAGCTAATGTGTGATTGTGTCTAAGGAAATAATGGCTGAGCGTATGCTTCGGATATGTGTTTGGACATTCATTCGCACATCACATTACATCATAGCATTTGCATTCATAAACATTCATTCATGGCATAAGTGGTTGTTTCGGCAAAAAAGAAGAAGCGGTCTTTTATGCTCCGTTGTGTATAAAAAAGAGAGGTTTCGGCAAAAAAGAAGAAGCGGTCTTTTATGCTTCGTTGTGTACGAAAAGAAGGGAAGGTGTTTTTTCGCCTTTGGCTCAAAATACTAATTTCGTCCACATCAAAGCGCCTCAATGGAAGGGTAAGAATATATTACAAGGTATGTACAAAGTTCATTAAGAACAGTTTAATTGTATTTACAAAAGTTGTTACAAAAGTCTTGAGTTTTTTCTATAGTGTACTCCCACTGATCTTCACTGAGCTTCAGCTTCGGCGGCATATTTTTTTTCTTAAGCATCATCTTCAACTTCGTCATCCTACATGAATCAAGGTATTGCGAGTAAAAATCAAGTGTGAAGGAGAAGGTAAGCACAAGGTATCATTTCTTACTGGTTCAAGATGACTTCGAGCTTCGTCTCCAGCCTTCTCTCGCCCGCCTTTTGTCCATATCATTTTTATAAATCTGTTTGAAATGCTTCGGGCAAGGTCAGGAATGTCGTCTAGAATTGATGGAGACAGAGTGAAATTGGGCCTGTTGACGATTTTTCCATGTTCACAGCCGGCCTTCAGGAACGCTGCAGCAGTGCCCCGAGAAGCTACCCAGGCACAGAAGTCACTGTGCCCGGCTATAACTTCGTCAAGCTCATCAATTTCAGCTTCAATATGTTCGAAGGTTCTTGGCAAATTTTCAGCTGAAGGGGTGCACTTTCCACTGCTGGATCCAACTGAATAAAAGATCTTTTTTAATTGTTGAATACAGTTGTTACTAAATTTCAAACATTTGTCTTGAAGGCTTGTTAATGATTTCTTCAAATCTGAGCTGTTTTGGACTTCGGCCTCAAGTTTTGAATTAAGCTCTAGCTTCTCTTGTTCAAATTGTTTTGATTGGCACAGAAGCTTCGAATTCAATTCTGCTACTTTAGCTTCAGTTTCTGCCAATAAGCCTTCAGTTGTTTGGAGTTCGAAGTCTTTCTTTTCAATAATAGCTGATTGCTCTTTTATTTTGCTCTCTAAATTTTCAATTATAGCTTTGTGTTTCTTATCCTCTAGATCTTGCTGCATCTTCAAAGCTTTGCTCAGTAGCATGCTCTGCACATAAACAATCTTCGTTAGGAACATTTTCATTACTAAAAACAATAAAAGTCAGAGAAAGGTTGTTTACCTTGAAGTTGGAATAAAATAAGCTACCAACGATATGTTGTCGTCGGTAGCGGCTGATATCCGTTTCTAGCTTCGGAAAACCGATACTCTTTGATAGAGTACCGATGACCTTAGCACCAGTTTGATCCCGGATGCAGCCTAACTTTTCATCGTCAATACCTCCGAAAAGAAGAGCTCCTGGCTTATATCCGCAAGATTTGGCATATTCTTCAAGCTCTTCTATTTCGGCCTTCGACAGTTCTTGCCCAACTAAATTTTGAAATATGTAGGCTTCGTCTTCGGGAGCATCTTCGGCTATTTCCTTTCCCTTTCCAGGCACTGTGGCCATGGTTTTTTCAGCAGCAGTGGTAGCTTCTTCTTCGGCCATGTCTAACAAAATTTTGTCGATGTCTTCAATTGTGGTTTCCAAGTTCAAATCTTCGGCTGAAGCGGCTTCGGTAGCCGCGACCTCCGAAGGTGCGACTTCGACATTTGTTGTGCCCTCAACCGCTGGCATTTTCCGAGTTGAAGCCCTCGGTGGCGTCTTGTCAATAACTTCGGTCACTGCAATAATTCTTTGTCTCTTTGTTTTGGTTATCTTCTTCGATTTTTCGGGCTCCTCCACCTTTCGAAAAAGCTTCGTCAGTTGAGGCCTTAATGGACTTAGCTTCGCGGGCAGGGTTTCAGTCATTACCTTTAAGATTTCCTCTACATCGGTGGTAGAGGGCGATGCAGGAGTCCTCTCTTCATCGGATAATTTTCGCTTCGGAGATGATATTCTTCTCTTCTTTGGAATATTCTTCTTTTTTGATGGTTCTTCCTCATCTTTGTTCAAAGTTTCGGCCACCCTTTTCCTTTTTTGGCCCTCAGCACCCTTATTTAGTTGTTCATAATCAGGGTACTTAAAACCCAGGGCATCAAACACTCGGTTCAGCCTTCGCTTCGGACGGGTGCCGAAGGCCGCGGTCATCAATTGATCCTCTTTTTTCGAATAATTCCCAAGAATTTCATTGCACATTACTTCAACTGTGTCCAGCCACTCTTGGCAAGGTTTTTTAAAGTCTCTACTACTTATTAAGTAAGCAATAGTAGTCTGCCGTTCTGCCGTTCTGCCCTCCCCCATTCCATGCGCAGAAAAAAAATTAAACCGTGGCTGCTCAGGAATCGAACCTTGAATCTATTGAGCAGAATGCCTAGCCTTCCACCCTCTAGCCAACATGACTCATGTTGAATTGTGTACAACTTCAACTAAAACGTCTTTTATGGTTAACCCGCCGTCCACTCTGTATGTTCTTTTATGTTCACTGAGTCTAGAAAAACATTTATAGCTTAGCCCCTGATCTTTCTGGAGTTTGGGACGCAGTCCAGGAAATAAAGAAAATAGGGAAAAGGAGTTTAGAAATTGATTTATAGTTTAAAAATAATTGCAGAAACCCATTTAATTCATGGAAATTTCATATTAAATCCAAATGAGTTTATTCCAATTTCTATAATTCTATAATATTATTTTTATCACATAATACCTCTGTTTTGTCATGAAAACAACAATAAAATTGATTTCCTAATTAATCATATATCAAATACATAGAAACTTTGGAAATTCGTAACTTCCCCATTTTAATTCCAAATTGAACTGTTCCAGTTGTGTTAGTCTCGTATGAATATTTACTACGCAGTAACAACATTGATTATATCATGTTTCATACTTTTATAATTAGATATTTATTTATCCTATGTTAATTGGGTTAATCTATGTCTATTGGATTAATTTATTTAATATATTAATATAGTATTCTAACTTTATGGTTATACGATGTTTGACCATTAGTCTTGCAAACACACACTTACCTTTTTGTTTAAGCAAAAGCGTATGGTGGTACGTGTCCGATGACTAACGATGTACGAGGGAATTTCTTCCGGTATGTGTGAAACGTGCTCTCTAATAATGAGACCATGCAAATCGTGACATATATCGAAGTCTGTATGATACTGATGGTTGCAATGTAGTGGTGAAACAAATAGATTATAAATAACAAAATTTATGTATGGCCAGAATCACAAATTGATTATGAAACATTTTCTCATAACGGTATAACACATATTTTGTATATAAGTTATCGTAGTATACTGGTATTATATATTCCCGTTGCAACGCACGGGCATTCAGCTATCATGTATAGAAGTCTGCACGGTACTATTGGTTGCAATGTAGTGATAAAATAGTTAGATTGAAATAACAAAATTTATGTATGGCTAGGATCACAAATTAATCACGAAACATTTTCACATAACAGTATAACACACATTTGTTCATAAGTTATCATGATATTAAATGTTTCTGTTGCAACACACGGGCACCCACCTATATGTGTTTATGTCTACATCTATGACAGGAAACACATCTACTACATCTCTCTCCAAGCTCACTTGCTACCATTTCACAATGCGTAGTAGTAGATAAGTATCACCGAGATTTTTGAATTATATTTTTGGATGGAGGTAATATTATTTAAAGAAGAGCTTTGCATGCTATTTCTTTTGTTTGAATAATGCATTATACTTAAATTCCCTTTTTTGCATGTGTGACATTTTTTCTTCGTAATATTTTTTTCCATGGATCAGACTTGTGAGTCATTTTCATAAACCAACGCCAAGCATGAATCCATGTTTCCTACTTCAAACCCCGAACAAACTCCATGAGCAGGAGGCACTCACGTTGTCGTCGCTTATCGATGACGAGAAGAAGCTTGGCGACTGTCAGTTCGACCTCTAAAAGCAGTCTTACGTGGTCGCATGCGCTGCTGTGTACGACAAGCTCCCGCGAAGCCGCCGCTTGGACGCGGTCCAGAGCAGCTGCACCGCGTTGTCCATCGTTAAGCAGGGGGGCCTCATGGTTGTCGCTAACGTCGACGACTCTCGTGTTGTTCTGGACACCGCATCCGACGACGACGCCATCACGCCATCCAGCTCATCGTCCACCTGAAGCCCAACCTGCCACATAAGTCGCTATTGACCGGACATGAATTCTTGTGCGCTGGGATGATGGACGTTGCTGACGTTGTGTGAATGTCCTCGAACATGATGTATGTAGTGGAATAGCGCATCCGGTGGTGCAACGGCCAAGGGTACTACCTCGCTGATGAGCCCGGGGTGCACTTCGTTTGGCAGCCCAACCAAGAGTCATCGGTACTTGTCATGTCGCGTGCGTTCGATGACTACTATATCGAGGATTGTGGCATCATCTTGGCGCCGGAGGTGACACAGAGGAGGATCGACAACAGTGACCAGTTCGTCATCCTCGTCACCGTCAGGGTAGCTTTTGTGTCGGCCTGCCTTTAATTCTCTTCACAAACACATACACACTTACCTTTTTGTTTAAGCAAGAGCATATGGTGGTGCGTGTCTGATAACTAATGATGTACGAGGGAATTTTTCCGGCATGTGTGGAACGTGCTCTCTAATGATGAGACCATACAAATCATGACATATATCGAAGTCTGCATGATACTGATGGTTGCAATGTAGTGGTGAAATAATTAGATTAAAATAACAAAATTTATGTATGGCTAGGATCACAAATTGATTATGAAACATTTTCTCATAACAATATAACACACATTTTGTATATAAGTTATCGTAGTATACTGGTATTATATATTCCCGTTGCAACGCACGGGCATTCAGCTAGTATTTCTTGAACTTGAAGTGGTAAGGAAGTCGGACAAGTTCCCCTTCTTTCTTCTCCCCTTCCAGCTTCGGCATTTCCCATTCTTTTAAGGTAGGGAAAACCCTGAAGGCCAAGAACTCTTGAACCAGGTCCCTGGTACTGATGTGCTCCGAAATAATTTTAAACTCACCCAGTGCAGCCCAGGTGGGACCTTCTAATGTCATGTGGCACCGCGGCCTTGTTTCTCCGAAGATCAATTCAAGTGGGCTTTGTACCAACTTCTCTTCGTCTTCGTCAACCTTCACATAAAACCACTCTGACTTCCAGCCTGCCGGCCATTTGCTTCGGTAGCTAATAACAGGAAACTTTGTGGTCTTCCGATAGGCAAAATTGTAGCAACCAAAGTTATCATGTAATCCATCTTTTCTGGCCTTCGTTTGGTAATGAAGCTCATGAACTCGACAAAAACTGTCAGCAAACGGTTCCACCGCCTGGCTTCGGAGGGCCCAGATGTAAACACTAAGCCTAACGATAGCGTTAGGAGTTAACTGGTGAAAATAGATACCAAACTTCTTCAATACATCTGCAATAATCCCATGAAGGGGGAATCTCAGCCCAGCCTTTAAAAAGCTCTTGAAAATGACTATCTCGTCCTTCTCTGGCTTCGGGGTAGTCTCTTCTCCCCCGAAGCGAAGTAGTTTCTTCTGATTTTCACTAAAATAACCCGATTTTACCATCTTGGAGAGATCAGCCTTCGAAACGGTCGACTTTCCGAAGTCCAAGTGGCTGGGCTTACTGGGCATGGCAATGCGATAATCATCTTCGGGATCAGTTTCTTCAATGTTCTCCTCTTCTGCTTCGGCAGTTGCTTGTTCTGCTTCAACAGTGGGAATTTCTTCCGCAGTTACCAGTCCGGATCGTTGCATTGCTTCGGAGATGGGCACAGTCTCCGAACCTTCAGCTTCGTCTCCTTCACGCTCAACCCTGGCGGTAGATCGCACTCTGGCCATTAATTCTGAGTCTGTGGAAATTGAATACTTTTTTGAATACTTTTTTCTCCCGAAGCCTTTCCTTCTGACGAAGCAGATTTCGACTTGGAGTTTCGTTCGATTCCGAGAGTCAGGCTTCGGCTATGGTTAAAAATTTTGGCAGCAAAACAGTGCAAATAGCAATGAATGCTGTGGTAACTTCACACCTACCCGTCTGTTTTTATAGTGTTGCAGGTAAGAAGGCGAAACGCCAGGATTTTTACACCGGGCGGACAGTCACTTGCACTCGCTGCGCGGTGGACCGCAAAGACCAAACAGTAACTCTGCAAGGTGGGCCCGACACACGCTCGGAAACTGAATCGTTTCTCGACAACGAGCTCAGGGAAGGTGTTTTTTGGGCCTTCGGCTTCCCGAAGCTTAAGAGGCTTTTTTCACGGATCAAGCTCATTACGAAAAACGATCTAGCGCCGCGAAAGGGGCTACTGTTGGGGCCATGCTTCGTTGCGCCGAAGGTCTTACGGGAAGAAGCAGCTTCGGCTAAAGTTGTCCCCAGGAGATGACCGAAGGTTCCTTTTCATGCAGCTTCGGCATTACAAACCGACATAGAGATAGAATGACCTTTTAATCCATAAAGGTCTGAGTCAATGTTGTAAACTTTTATGAGGGGCATAATTGTAATTCGTCACTGGCTGTGTCTTGTGTCTATAAATAGATGAACAGTACCCCTGTACTGTTCACGCTGACTTGTATTCGCTCGTGCATCACACTTGCATTTTTGCCTTCTGTCAAGCCGAAGGTACAAATGTAATTCAACATTGTTTTTATTTTTCCATGATTATTTAATAAGAACATATAATAATGCTATGTGATTGTTCATGTTATTCTCTCATGTTTCATCTGCTTCTCCTTTTATCAATATAAGATGCAATCATGAAGGTATGACCTTCATGACCTTCGTCTGAGGATCGTTATATCCTAAGGGGAATAACGCTTCGAAGGACGAAGGATGTCTACCATTAACTTTTTTCTGTGTTGCCTTGTTCTTAATTCATAGCATTTGAGAACAAGTCCCCAACAAAATTGCTCAATTCATATCCGTATTATGCTCAAACTAATGGACAGGCCGAGTCTAGTAATAGGACATTGATTAGCCTGATAAAAAAGAAGATATCTGATCATCCTAAGCATTGGCATAGGATTTTGTTTGAAGCTTTATGGGCTCATAGAATATCTAAACACCGTGCTACTAAAGTATCTCCGTTTGAGCTTGTCTATGGGCAGGAAGCAGAATTACTTGTAGAGATAAGTTTAAATGGTGTCAGGTTCGCCAAGCAAAATTGAAAGTCGCTTAGAGGGGAGGTGAATAGGCGAAACCTAAAATTTATAAACTTAAACACACATTAAAGTCGGGGATTAGCGTTAGAATTAAATTCAAGTCCAAAGGAATATCTCTCTTGCTAGGAGTTGCTCAAGGATTGCGGATGACGTATGGGAGCCAACTCAAATTTATGCTAGCAAGGAAATGTTAGAGAGGGGAAAACAAATCAAACAAGAATCAAGGCGAGTGAACACGATGATTTGTTTTACCGAGGTTCGGTTCCAAAGAACCTAGTCCCCGTTGAGGAGGTCACAAAGACCAGGTCTATTTTAACCCTTTCCCTCTCTCAAACGGTCACTTAGACCGAGTGAGCCTTTTCCTTAATCTCACGGGTCACTTAGACCCCACAAGGACCACCACACACTTAGGTGTCTCTTGCTTCGATTACAAGTCTCTTGGGAACAAGAAAGGAAAAAGAAAAGGCCAAACCAAGCGACAAAAGCAACAAAAGAAAACAAGTGATCCTCTCACAAGCCCTAATGCACTAGAGTTGATTTTGGGGCTTTGAGTGGATTGATTGCTTGAATTGTGTCTTGGAGTGTTGGGCTTTTTCTCTTGCAATGAATGTAGAATTTAGAAGGCTTGGATGGATATGAATGAGGTGGTTGGGGGTATTTATAGCCCCAACCACTTCCATAGCCGTTGGTGAAGGCTGCTGGCGATAGGCGCAATGGACTATCCGGAGCGCCACCGGACAGCCACTATGCACTGGCCGGTGCGCGCCACGTCAGTGCAACCGTTAGGGTTCTAAGTAGTTGACCATTGGAGTGCCTTGTCTTCTAGCTGCACCGGACAGTCCGGTGCCACACCAGATAGTCCGGTGCCACACCGGACAGTCCGGTACCCTCAGACTTCTGCGTTCTGACTCTGTCGCGGCACTGTTGTCCACTGTAGCACTTTTCAGAGTTGACCATTAGCACTGAGAGTCGTTGCTCTGCTGGCTCACCGGACAGTCCGGTGAATTATAATGGGACGTGCCTCCATTTTCCCGAGAGTGGCTGGTTCAAGTCTGTACGGCCCTGGTGCACCGGACACTGTCCGGTGGCACACCGGACAGTCTGGTGCGCCATTTTTCAGCACACTCAAGTTCTTTGCTCTATTTTTTATTGTGTCCCTAACCGGATTTCTTGCTTGGTTTGTGTTGAACCTTATGCACCTGTAATACATGAATTCTAGACAAACTAGTTAGTCCATGTGTTTGTGTTGATCATCAACCACCAAAATTAGTTATTGGAAATGGTTAACCCAATTTCCCTTTCAATCTCCCCCTTTTTGGTGATTGATGCCAACACAAACCAAAGCAAATATAAAGTGTAGAAATGTAACTAGTTTGCATTTATGATGAAAGTGCATAGGTTACTTGGAGTTAAACTAATTGAAAGTTTCACTAAGTATGAATGGATTGCTTTTCTTTTATTTAACATTTTGGACCACATTTGCACCACTTGTTTGGTTTTGCAAAACTTTTGGAAAATCTTTTCAAAGTCTTTTTGCAAATAGTCAAAGGTATAAGAATATGATTGCAAGAAGCATTTTTCAGATTTGAAATTTCTCCCCCTGTTTCAAATGCTTTTCCTTTGACTAAATAAAAGCTCCCGCTGAATGAAATTCTCATCTTAGCTTTCAAGAGGGTTTTGAAATAGATACCAATTTAAAATTTTACTTTCACAAATCAATTGAAAATTAGATACCAATTGAAAAAATTTATTTCGAATTTTTTTTTAAATGGTGGTGCGGTCCTTTTGCTTTGGGCTTAATATTTTCTCCCCTTTGCCATTAAGCGCCAAAACAGAGAATTTGAGAGCCCTTTTGCAATACTTTTCTCCCCCTTTGGGATCTAATACCTTCTCCCAATGGTAATATAAATGTGAGTGAAGAATCATACCATTGAGAGTGTGTGGAGTAACGACAAAGGTTAAATAATACCGTCAGAGTTGGAGTGGAAGCCTTGTCTTTTTGCCGTATCCTCCATTTCCCTTTCAATCTAAGACTAAGTATAGAAATACACTTGATAACACATTAGTCTTAACATTGGCACAAGAAGAATAAGAAATGTGCATTTGTACCAAATGAAAGAGACATGATCAAAGGTATATAAAATAACTATGTGAGTAATGTTTCAATCAAAATTCCGAGAATCAAGTATATTTAGCTCATTCGTAAGTTTGCTAAAGGTTTTCTCATCTAGTGGCTTGGTAAAGATATCGACTAATTGGTTGTGGGTATTAACATAAGCAATTTCGATACCCCCTTTTGTTGGTGATCTCTTAGAAAGTGATACCGAATATCTATGTGCTTAGTGCGGCTGTGTTCAACGGGATTATCTACCATGTAGATTACACTCTCATTATCACATAGGAGAGGGACTTTGCTCAATTTGTAGCCATAGTTCCTAAGGGTTTGCCTCATCCAAAGTAATGGCACACAACAATGGCCTGCGGCAATGTAGTCGGCTTCGGCGGTGGAAAGAGCTATGGAGTTTTGTTTCTTTGAAGCCCATGATACTAGAGATCTCCCCAGAAACGGACAAGTCCCTGATGTGCTCTTTCTATCAATCTTACACCCTGCATAGTCGGCATCGAAATATCCAATTAAATCAAAGGTAGATCCCCTAGGGTACCAAAGCAAAAACTTAGGAGTGTAAACTAAATATCGCATGTGTAGTAAACAGGTGACGCCTAAGAGGGGGTGATTTAGGACTTCTAAAACTTTTACTAAACTAGGCCACAATTAAATCCCTAGAGCAAAACCTATGCAAATAATCAAACTAGAAAGTGCAATCTAGGTTTTGTCTAAGTGTTGCTATCTCTACCGCAATGGCTAAGTTTCAATCTACACTAAATAGGTATGAATACAAGATTGAAACTTAGATGCTTAATATAAATGCAGAAACTTAAAGAGCAAAGTAGAGAAGCAAACTCTCGTGGATGACGCCGGTATTTTTACCGAGGTATCCGGAACCACGTAAGGTCCCGACTAATCCTCGTTGGTGCCCCTACGCAAAGGGAAGCCCACGCGAGGGCCAAGCACCACGGTCGAGTAACTCCGTAGAGAGCCACGGGCCTTCTCCACACACAAGTGGTGCTCCGCTTCCGGCTCCTCTCGGACGCTCCCCGCCGTCTCCACTATCGAGCTTCCGGCCGAAACGCCGCGGGCCTCGTTCCCTCCAGTACACGGTGGCGGCCGTGACACAAACGCAGTTGTCACGGTCTCGCAAGACTCTCGCCCCACTCGGTACAATTACAACGACTCGCGCAAGAGCCAAGGGGTTGTGTGGTTTTATAAAACTCACTCAACTAACTAGGGTTCACCTAGAGCAAGCGCTAAAGCGGTCTAACTAACCTAAGCACTTCGCAAAGCACCTACGCTAATCACCGAGTGATTCTATTAAGCACTTGGGTGTTTGAGCTCTTGGAAATGTGCACTATATGCCTTGGTATGTTGCTTGGGCTCCCACACTTGAGAATGGCCGGTTGGGGTGGTATTTATAGCCTCTAATCCCCAAACTAGCCGTTGGACAGAAAGCAACAGCTTTCTGTCGTCGGGTGCACCGGACAGTCCGGTGCACCACCGGACAGCCACTGTGCAGTGTCTGGTGCACGCCACGTCAGCCGACCGTTGGCGCCTGTAGCAGTCGACCGTTGGATCCGATCGTTGCCGTCTGTCCGGTGCCGACTGTCCGGTGCACGACCGGACAGTCCGGTGCTACAGCCCGAGAGCGCCTGCCTGTGGCCTCTCTGCGTAGACTGTCCGGTTGTCCCACCGGACAGTCCGGTGCACACCGGACAACACTGTCCGGTGCGCCACCAGGCGCTGGCTGACAGCCCGCTTCTTGGGTTCCTTCGCTGATTTCTTCAGGCTTCTTTTGTTCTTGAGTATTGGACTCCTATGCATCTTTTTATGTCTTCTTTTGAGGTGTTGCATCCTCATTGCCTTGGTCAAGTTCTCTTCCCATCCTGTGAACTATAATTATAAACACTAGCAAACATATTAGTCCACAGGTTGTGTTAATCATCAAACACCAAAACTCAATTAGCCAAAAGGCCTGGGGTCCATTTTCCTTACAATCTCCCCCTTTTTGGTGATTGATGACAACACAACCAAAGCAAGCAAATAATACAAGTATTTGAATTAAAATATGCAATCTACTTGCTAAGATGCATGATTGTCCCCACAATGTGATATTATGGACTTAAGCCTCCCCCTAACTCCATAATTCACTTACTTCCTATTTTAGGACCAAATAATCAAAACCACTTGAAATACCATTTGTAGATATAAAATTTTAAATTGGTGGTGTTTGGTGTTTGATATAGTTTTCATTGCTTTGGTCCCTAAACTTCTCCCCCTTTGGCATCAACCACCGAAAAGGAAGACATTAAAAGCATGTAGGAAGTAAAGAAAAGCTTGCCCTCATCAAGAAATTTATTAGATGATACCGCTTGAAGGATACTAAATTAAACTACATGAATGGTACCAGTTGAAAAGGTTACTCCCCCTAAATGAGTGTTCTCTTTAGAAAGAAGTTTCTCCCCTTTTTAGATATGAAGAAATACTCCCCCTGACAGAGATCCTCTACTTAGGAAAAAGCATGTGAAAATTAGAGGTGCAAGACATGATTTGAAAAGACTAACTTCCCTTATGCATAGGTAACATAATATGAGTTAAGTACTTATGCATTGTTAGCAACATGGAAGTATATGATATGAAATATAGTCTAATCAAATGTTGGAGAAGACATGTAAATGATACTAAATGTAGTCTCAAAAGATACCAATTGAGGGTCAATGGCGAGCTTGAGAGACATGAGAGTTCTTGGAGATTTTACAGTGGAAGATTGTTGTCTTTCTTCGGGGACCTTATTTTCCTTACAATGAGACTATCACATGAAATAGACTTGAAAAGGTGTTAGTCTCAAAGTATTAGATTATAGAATAACCTCCCCCTGAAGGTGTGCATACAAGTTTTGAATATTTGTAGGAGACATGCACTTTGATTTGATATCAAGAGGGGCAAATTATCCATAATCCGAACTTTGGCACATATAAGTTAAATGATACAACTTGTAGAAATCAAAATTTTCAATTGATGCATCATTTACTATGGAGTGATATAGAAGTTATGTGTTGTGCTTAAGTAAACATTTTAAGCCTTGTAGGTTTGCTTAATTATATGAACTTTAAAGCAAGCAATCCTACCATGTGATTTACCTAGTATGCATGATTCAAAAGTAAATAACAAATGTAATACTAGGCAAGAGAGGTAAACTAGATACAAGATAAATAGATACGCATATCTAAAGGCAAGAGATACAATAAAAACTAGTTACCTTAGTCATGGGTGGGAAATTTGGGTCCAAAATTTTCACTAACCCACTTGGCAAGTAAACTTGATTCAATATGATGTATCCCATGATATACATCCCAAATTTGCCAAGTCTCCAAATTTCCTGCAGACCTTCGATCCACTCACTTCCCTTTCGGGATCCAAACCCTCTTGGTGCTTTTCATGGTTGAAATTATTTCCTTTGGCACCCAGATGCGTTTGGCCCCTTTTCCTTTGTTGGCTTGCTTGTTGGCCTTGATTGCTATCACCTTTCCATTCTTTTTCTTCTTGATCAAATATGGTGTAGCAGTCTTTTTGTCCATCTTTTTGATGTAGGTGTTGGAGATTTTGCTTGTTGGCTTTTGCTTGAGCTTTTGCCTTTGTTTATCCCCGGTCATTGCCTTGCATTGGAAAGACTTGTGGCCTTCCATGTGGCATAGCCTACAAATCACAGTTTCTCCCTCCATAGGCTTGTTCACTCCCGCAGTGGTGTTATCCTGTGGAGGTCGGATTTGTTTGGCTTTGCCTTTCTTGTCATATAAAGCCTTGCCAAGGCGAGCCACTTCTTGCTTTAATTGTTCATTTTCCTTTGCAACCTCATCCGAACATGTCTCTACAACAATATTCTTAACAAGGACTTGGTTGCAGGGGTTAGAATCATCAATTAAGTCAAAGCAGGAAGTAGAAGCATCTTTCTTAATTATTTCAGATATTTCAACTAAAGATGCTGCTGGGGTGCTACCAATGTTTTCTAGCTTAGTAGTTAGCTCATTATTATGTATGCTAAGAATTTCCATTTTCTCTAGCAAATTTTCAATAGCTTCTTGGGAGCTAGCTAACTTAGCCTTAAGTTTTTCATTCTTTTTAATAAGGCTATCATCGGTAGCAGTGGATGGAGCACTAGATTCTAATAGCTCAATTTTAGTTGATAGCTCACTATTTAAGTTTGCAAAAGTTTCAATTTTTTCTAGCAAACCTTTGTAATCATTTTGAGAGTTAACCAACTTATTTTTCAAAGTTTTAAGTTGAGATTTTTGCTTAGTGCAAACATCCTGGAAAAATTCTACGACTTTCGCAAGCTCATCTAGAGAGGGCTTTCCCTCACCTTCATCAGCACTACTGCTATCATCACTAGAGGATGGAATGCTTTTGTTACCTCTTGCCATAAGGTATTTGTGTGATGATCGTGATGAGCGTGATGAGGATCGGTGGCTGCGTGTCCTTGGAGGTTCATCTTCACTTGAAGAGTCATCCCAAGTTCTAACACTTGTTAGCGCCTTGCCTTTGCTCCTCTCCTTTTTGGGTTTGGCCATATTTGGACAGTTGTCCCTGAAGTGGCCCTTCTCCCCACATGCGAAGCATCCTCTCTTCCTTTGCTTTTTCCTGTCAATGTTAAAGAGAAGATCCTCGACCTGCAGGGGCACACCCATTAGATTAATCTTGCAGATCATCCCCATTACCTTTCCGACGCGTCGGATTGTTTCTTCGTCCTCGGAGGATGATGTGCATGGTTGATTATCTTCATCATCATCACTTTCTTCTTCTTCCTCTTCTTCACTTGAGGAACTTGGAGTGGGAGCCTTCTTTTTGCCCTTCCTTTCATCACATGCAAAAGCATATGATCTTGAGGAAGTTGGCTCCTCTCCCCGACACATTTTTCGCGACATCTCAAAAGCCGCGATTTTCCCAATATCTTTGTTGTGGTAGCAAGGAGATAATCTTCCTCACAATGTCCGCATCACCTAGCTTATTAATGCCAATAGAATTGAGCTTATTGACAATTAGATTCAAACGAGAATACATGTCTCTAACAAGCTCATCATCTTTCATAGCAAAAGAATTATACTCATTTAAGACTAGGCAATGTTTTTGCTCACGGACATTGGATGTGCCGTCATGGAGCTCATGCAATTTTAGCCAAATCTCATTAGCAGTTTTCAAGGTAAATACTTGATTAAAAATATCCATGCTAAGAGATTCATACAAGCAATTTTTGGCTCTAGCATTTAAATGAATTTCTTTTTCCTCACTCGTGGTGGGTTTCTCGGGATTCTTGAGGAGTTTCATCCCATCACGAGTGACTCTCCAAACACCTAGATCAACGGCCTCTAGGTAACAAGCCATTCTAGCACTATAATATGGGAAGTTAGTGCCGTCAAAGTGTGGTGGCCTATGGGTATCCATCCCTTCCTCTAAAAAGCGTCGGCTCTTTTAGCGGTGAAGCTAAAGCGTTTCAAATGAGCCAAGACCGGGCTTTGATACCACTTGTAGTAAACGGGTGACGCCTAAGAGGGGGGGTGAATTAGGACTTCTAAAACTTTTACTAAACTAGGCCACAATTAAATCCCTAGAGCAAAACCTATGCAAATAATCAAACTAGAAAGTGCAATCTAGGTTTTGTCTAAGTGTTGCTATCTCTACCGCAATGGCTAAGTTTCAATCTACACTAAATAGGTATGAATACAAGATTGAAACTTAGATGCTTAATATAAATGCGGAAACTTAAAGAGCAAAGTAGAGAAGCAAACTCTCGTGGATGATGCCAGTATTTTTACCGAGGTATCCAGAACCACGCAAGGTCTCGACTAATCCTCGTTGGTGCCCCTACGCAAAGGGAAGCCCACGCGAGGGCCAAGTACCACGGTCGAGTAACTCCGTAGAGAGCCACGGGCCTTCTCCACGCGCAAGTGGTGCTCCGCTTCTGGCTCCTTTCGGACGCTCCCCGCCGTCTCCACTATCGAGCTTCCGGCCGAAACGTCGCGGGCCTCGTTCCCTCCAGTACACGGTGGCGGCCGTGACACAAACGCGGTTGTCACGGTCTCGCAAGACTCTCGCCCCACTCGGTACAATTACAATGACTCACGTAAGAGCCGAGGGGTTGTGTGGTTTTACAAAACTCACTCAACTAACTAGGGTTCACCTAGAGCAAGCGCTAAATCGGTCTAACTAACCTAAGCACTTCGCAAAGCACCTACGCTAATCACCGAGTGATTCTATTAAGCACTTGGGTGTTTGAGCTCTTGGAAATGTGCATTATATGCCTTGGTATGTTGCTTGGGCTCCCACACTTGAGAATGGTCGGTTGGGGTGGTATTTATAGCCTCCAATCCCCAAACTAGCTGTTGGACAGAAAGCAGCAGCTTTCTGTCGTCGGGTGCACCGGACAGTCCAGTGCACCATCGGACAGCCACTGTGCAGTGTCCGGTGCACGCCACGTCAGCCGACCGTTGGTGCCTGTAGCAGTCGATCGTTGGATCCGACCGTTGCCGTCTGTCCGGTGCACACCGGACAGTACGGTGCTACAGCCCGAGAGTGCCTGTCTATGGCCTCTCTGCACAGACTGTCCGTTTGTCCCACCGGACAGTCCGGTGCACACCGGACAACACTGTCCGGTGCGCCACCAGGCGCTAGCTGACAGCCCGTTTCTTGGGTTCCTTCGCTGATTTCTTCGGGCTTCTTTTGTTCTTGAGTATTGGACTCCTATGCATCTTTTTATGTCTTCTTTTGAGGTGTTGCATCCTCATTGCCTTGGTCCAATTCTCTTCGCATCCTGTGAACTATAATTATAAACACTAGCAAACATATTAGTCCACAGGTTGTGTTAATCATCAAACACCAAAACTCAATTAGCCAAAAGGCCTGGGGTCCATTTTCCTTACAGCATGATTCTCTTTACGGCCCTATGGTGAACTTCGTTAGGATTTGCTTGGAACCTTGCACACATGCATATAGAAAGCATAATATTCGGTCGAGATGCACATAAGTAAAGATCCTATCATCGACCAATATACCTTTTGATCTATGGATTTACCTCCTGTGTCGAGATCGAGATGCCCATTAGTTCCCATGGGTGTCTTGATGGGTTTGCCATCCTTCATTCCAAACTTATTAAGTATGTCTTGAATGTACTTAGTTTGGCTGATGAAGGTGCCATCTTGGAGTTGTTTGATTTGAAATCCGAGGAAATACTTCAACTCCCCCATCATTGACATCTTGAATTTCTGTATCATAATCCTACTTAACCATTCACACGATGACTTGTTAGTAGACCCAAATATAATATCATCAACATAAATTTGGCATATGAACAAGTCTTTTGCAATAGTTTTAGTGAAGAGAGTAGGATCGGCTTTACCGACTTTGAAGCCATTAGTGATAAGAAAATCTCATAGGCATTCATACCATGCTCTTGGGGCTTGCTTGAGCCCATAAAGTGCCTTTGAGAGTTTATACACATGGTTAGGGTACTCACTATCTTCAAAGCCAGGAGGTTGCTCAACATAGACCTCTTCCTTGATAGGTCCATTGAGGAAGGCACATTTCACATCCATTTGATAAAGCTTAAAGTCATGGTAAGTAACATAGGCAAGTAATATACGAATTGACTCTAGCCTAACTACGTCTGCATAAGTTTCATCAAAGTCCAAACCTTCAAATTGTGAATAACCTTTGGCTACAAGTCAGGCTTTGTTCCTTGTCACCACACCATGCTCATCTTGCTTGTAGCGAAATACCCACTTGGTACCTACAACATTTTGATTAGGACGTGGAACCAAATGTCATACCTCATTCCTAGTGAAGTTGTTGAGCTCCTCTTGCATTGCCACCACCCAATCCGGATCTCTTAGTGCATCATCCACCCTATATGGCTCAATAGAGGAAACAAAAGAGTAATGTTCACAGAAATGAGCAGCTCGACATCTAGTGGTTACCTCCTTGTGAATGTCACCAAGAATGGAGTTGACGGGGTGATCTCTTTGAATTGCTTGGTGGACTCTTGGGTGTGGCGGTCTTTGATCCTAAGTTTTTTGCTCATCTTCCTTGTCCTCATTGTCATCTCCCCCTTGATCAATGTCCTCCTCTTGAGGTGGCTCATCGTCTTGATCTTCGTCTTCATCTTCTTGAGCCTGATCCTCATCTTGGGTGGGTGGAGATGCTTGCATGGAAGATGATGGTTGATCTTGTGCTTGTGTGGGCTCTTCGGATTCCTTAGGACACACATCCCCAATGGACATGTTCCTTAGCGCGACGCACCGAGCCTCTTCATCATCTAATTCATCAAGATCAACTTGCTCCACTTAGGAGCCATTAGTCTCATCAAACACAATGTCACAAGAAACTTCAACTAATCTAGTGGACTTGTTGAAGACTCTATATGCCCTTGTGTTTGAATCATAACCTAGTAAAAAACCTTCTACAGCCTTAGGAGCAAATTTAGATTTTCTACCTCTCTTAATAAGAATAAAGCATTTGCTCCCAAAAACTCTAAAATATGAAACATTGGGCTTTTTACTAGTGAGGAGTTCATATGATGTCTTCTTGAGGATTCAGTGAAGATATAACCAGTTGATGGAGTAGCAGGCAGTGTTAATTGCCTCGACCCAAAACCGGTCCGATGTCTTGTACTCATCAAGCATGGTCCTTGCCATGTCCAGTAGAGTTCTATTCTTCCTCTCCATTACACCATTTTGTTGAGGTGTGTAGGGAGAAGAGAACTCATGCTTGATGCCCTCATCCTCAAGAAAACCTTCAATTTGAGAGTTCTTGAACTCCGTCCTATTATCGCTTCTAACCTTTTTGATTCTCAATCCGAACTCATTTTGTGCTCGTCTCAAGAATCCTTTTAACGTCTCTTGGGTTTGTGATTTTTCCTGCAAAAAGAACACCCAAGTGAAGCGAGAATAATCATCGACAATTACAAGACAATACTTACTCCCGCTGATGCTTATATAAGCGATCGAGCCAAATAGGTCCTTGTGGAGCAGCTCGAGTGGCCTGACAGTCGTCATTATGTTCTTGTGTGGATGATGGGCTCCAACTTGCTTTCCTGCTTAGCATGTGCTACAAACCCTGTCTTTCTCAAAATGAATATTTGTTAGTCCTAAAATATGTTCTCCCTTTAGAAGCTTATGAAGATTCTTCATCCCAACATGAGCTAGTCGGCGATGCCAGAGCTAGCCCATATTAGTCTTAGCAATTAAACAAGTGTCTAGTTCAGCTTTATTATCATTAAAATCAACCAAATATAGCTGACCATCTAACACTCCCTTAAATGCTATTGAATCATCACTTCTTCTAAAGACAGTAACACCAGCATCAGTAAATAGACAGTTGTAGCCCATTTTGCATAATTGAGAAACAGAAAGCAAATTGTAATCTAAAGAATCTATGAGAAAAACATTCTAAATAGAATGGTTAGGAGATATAGCTATTTTACCCAAACCTTTGACCAAACCTTGATTTCCATCCCCGAATATGATAGCTCATTGGGGATCTTCATTTTTCTCATAGGAGGAGAACATTCTCTTCTCCCCGGTCATGTGGTTTGTGCACCCGCTATCGATTATCCAACTTGAACCACCGGATGTATAAACCTACAAAACAAGTTTAGGCCTCGTTCTTAGGTACCCAAATGGTCTTGGGCCCTTTCACATTAGAAACAAGTACCTTGGGTACCCAAACACAAGTTTTTGGGTTCTTGTGTTTGCCCCCAACATATTTGGCAACTATTTTGCCTGATTTGTTAGTTAAAACATATGATGCATCAAAAGTCTTAAATGAAACATTATGCTCATTTGATGCAGTAGGAATTTTCTTTTTAGGCTTTTTAACATGAGTTGTATGCCTAGAGCTAAAGCCTCATTTTTATATATAAAAGCATGATGAGAAACATTGTGAGGTTTTCTAGCATGAATTTTCCTAATTTTGTGCTCAGGATAGTTTGCGGGATATAAAATGTAACCTTCACTATCCTGAACTATGGGAGCCTTGCTCTTTACAAAATTAGACAATTTCTTAGGGGCATTAAGCTTGACATTGCTTTGGTTCCCTTGTTGGAACCCAATGCCATCCTTAATGCCAGGGTGTCTCCCATTATAGAGCATACTACGAGCAAATTTAAATTTTTTATTCTCTAGTTCATGCTCGGCAATTTTGGCAGTTAATTTAGCTATGTGATCATTTTGTTGTTTAATTATGGCAAGTTGATCATCAATAGCTTCAACATTAATATTTCTACATCTAGTACAAATAGCAACATGTTCAACAGTAGATGTAGAAGGTTTGCAAGTATTCAATTCTTCTATCTTAGCATTTAATATGGCATTTTCATTTCTAAGACAGGAAATAGAATCATTGCAAACATTCAATTTTTCAACCTTAGAAACTAAACTAGCATTTTCAGTTCTAAGACTTGAAATTGAATCATGACAAATGCTAAGCTCCTTAGATAAGTTTTCATTCTTCTCTACTTCTAGAGCATAAGCATTTTTCAATTTAACAAATTTTTTGTTTTCTTTAACGAGAAAGTCCTCTTGGCTTTCCAAGAGATCATCCTTCTCTTTAATGGTTTCTATTAATTCATTTAATTTTTTCTTTTGGTCCATGCTAAGGTTGGCAAAGAGAGACATTAAATCATCTTCATTGTCACTAGAGCTACCCTCATCACTAGATGTTGTATATTTAGGGGTGGCTCTAGAGTGTACCTTCTTCTTCTTACCGTCCTTAGCCATGAGACACTTGTGGCCGGCGTTTGCGAAGAGGAGGCCTTTGTTGACAGCGATGTTGGCGGCGTCCTCGTCGGAGGAGGAGTCGGTGGAGCTCTCGTTGGAGTCCCATTCTAGGCATATGTGGGCATCGCCACCCTTCTTCTCGTAGTATTTCTTCTTCTCCTTCTTCCCCTTCTTGTCTTCGTCCCTGTCACTTTCACTAGAAATTGGACATTTAGCAATAAAGTGACCGGACTTTCCACACCGGTAGCACACCCTCTTGGAGTGGGACTTGTAATCCTTCCCCTTCCTTTGCTTGAGGATTTGGCGGAAGCCCTTGATGATGAGCGCCATCTCCTCATTGTCGAGCTTGGAGGTGTCGATTGGGAGCCTACTTGGTGTAGGCTCCTCCTTCTTCTCTTCTATCGCTTTGAATGCGACGGATTGCACATCGGGTGTAGAGGTGGCGCCTTGCTCCAAGTTGACAATATGTTTGGAGTCTTTGATCATAAGTTCAAAGCTCACAAACTTGCTAATAACCTCCTCGGGAGACATCTGTTTATATCTTGGATCTCCACGAATTAGTTGCACTTGAGTGGGATTATGAAAAACAAGAGATCTAAGAATAACCTTGACCATTTCATGGTCATCCCACTTGGTGCTCCCGAGGTTGCGCACTTGGTTCACAATGGTCTTGAGCCAGTTATACATGGCTTGCAGCTCTTCTCCTTTGTTGAGGACAAATCGACCGAGCTCGCCCTCGATCGTCTCCCGCTTGGTGATCTTTGTCACCTCGTCCCCTTCGTGCGTGGTTTTGAGGACGTCCCAAATTTCTTTGGTGTTCTTCAACCCTTGCACCTTATTATACTCCTCTTGACACAAGGAGGCAAGGAGTATAGAAGTTGCTTGGGAGTTGAAGTGACTAATTTTGGCGGCCTCATCCGAGTCGTAGTCCTTGTCCCCCACCTTTGGTGCATGCGCTCCAAACTCAACAATATCCCAAATACTTTGATGGAGTGAGGTGAGATGGTGCCTCATTTTATCACTCCACATACAATAATCTTCACCATCAAAATATGGTGGTTTGCCTAGGGGTGCGGAAAGTAATGGAGCACGCTTTGAAATACGGGGATAACGTAGGGGCATCTTACTATACTTCTTGAGCTCATGGCGCTTAGAAGTAGTTGACGACTCGGTGCCAGATGTGGAGGGTGACAAAGAGTCGGTCTCATAGTAGACCACCTTCTTCATCATCTTCTTCTTGTCACCTCTTCGATGTGACTTGATGGAGGAAGAGGATTCCTCCTTATACTTGTTGCCGGACTCTTTTGATAGAGTCCTCCCCGAGCCCGTGGCATTTTCGCTGGTCACGATCTCCCTCTTGGCGTGATCTCCAGACATCACTTCGAGTTGATTAGACTCCTAATGAAGCACTGGCTCTGATACCAATTGAAAGTGACCTAGAGAGAGGGTGAATAGGCGAAACCTGAAATTATAAATTTAAACACACACTAAAGTCAGGGATTAGCGTTAGAATTAAATTCAAGTCTAAGGGAATATCTCTCTTGCTAGGAGTTGCTCAAGGATTGCGGATGACGTATGGGAGCCAACTCAAATTTACGCTAGCAAGGAAACGTTAGAGAGGGGTGAAAGGGAAATAGGGTCAAACCTTTTCCTATAAATAATTTTGGTGGTTGAAATGCCCAACACAAATATTGGACTAACTAGTTTGCTCTAGATTATATGTTCTACAGGTGCATAAAGGTTCAACTCAAACCAATAAAAGATTGAAGATAGGGTTCAAATTCAAAGGAGCAAGAAACTTGAGTGTGCCCTGGTCTGGCGCACCGGACTGTCCGGTGTGCCACCGGACACTGTCTGGTGCACCAGGTCCGTACCAGAGTGAACTCAGCACTCTCGGGTTTTTCCAGCGCCGCTCCACTATAATTCACCGGACTGTCCGGTGTGCCACCGGACTGTCCGGTGCACCAGAGGAGCAACGGCTCTTCGGCGCAACGGTCGACTGCAAAAGCCGCTGACTCCGTGAACAGTGGTGAACAGTGCGTGCAGAGTCAGAGCGTAGAAGTCAGAGAGGCACCGGACAGTGAACAGTGCCTGTCCGGTGTGGCACCAAACTATCCAGTGCAGCATGAAGACAAAGCTCCAATGATCGTCTGCTCCAGAACCCTAACGGTTGGGTGACGTGGCTGGCGCACCGGACAGTGTCCGGTGGCGCACTGGACTGTTCGGTGCGCCCTTCGACAGACAGCCTCCCCAACGGCTATGTGGTGGTTGAGGGCTATAAATACCCCCCAACCACCACCACTCCAACCATCCAAGCATTCATCACATCTCATTCAATACAAGAGCAAAGTGCAACACTCCAAGACACAAATCAAAGCCACCGATCCAATCAAAGTCCCCAATTCAATTCTAGTGCTTTAGGACTTGTGAGAGGATCGTTCTTGTGTTTCTTTGTTGCTCTTGTTGCTTGGTTGGCTTTCTTCTTTCTCTCATTCTTATTCTCAAAGCCTTGTAAGCGAAGCAAGAGACACCAATCGTGTGGTGGTCCTTGCGGGGTCTAAGTGACCCAAGAAATCAAGGAAGAAAGCTCACTCAGTCTAGGTGACCGTTTGAGAGAGGGAAAGGGTTGAAAGAGACCTGGTCTTTGTGACCACCTCAATGGGGACTAGGTTCTTTAGAACTAAACCTCAGTAAAACAAATCACCGTGTCATCCGCTTTATTTCTTGGTTGATTTGTTTTCCCCCTCTCTCCCGAACTCGGATTTAATTCTAACGCTAACCCCGCCTTGTAGTTTATGTTTTAAGTTATAAATTTCAGATTACGCCTATTCACCCCCCTCTAGGCGACTTTCAATTGGTATCGGAGCCTGGTGCTTCATTAGAGTTTAACAACTCGAAGTGATGTCGAGAGATCACGCCAAGAGGGAGATGGAAACCAGCGAGAAGGCTACAAGCCACGGGAAGGCCCCATCAAGGGAGTCCGGTGCCAAAGGCAAGGAGGAATCCCCTCCCCGCATCAAGTCGCATAGGAGTGGCGACAAGAAGAAGAAGATGAAGAAAGTGGTCTACTACGAGACCGACTCTTCGTCGCCCTCCACCTCTAGCTCCGACGCGGCGTCCGTCACTTCTAAGCGCCATGAGCGCAAGAAGTATATCTAAGCGCCATGAGTGCAAGAAGTATAGTAAGATGCCACTTCGTTATCTCGATATTTCTAAACGCGCTCCTCTACTTTCCATTCCATTAGGCAAACCACCATTTTTCGATGGTGAGGATTATTGCATGTGGAGTGATAAAATGAGGCATCACCTAACCTCACTCCACGCAAGTATATGGGACATTGTTGAATTTGGAGCGCAGGTACCATCAGTGGGAGACGAGGGCTACGACTCGGACGAGGTCGCCCAAATCCGGCACTTCAACTCCCAAGCAACTACTATACTCCTCGCCTCTCTATGTCGAGAGGAGTATAATAAAGTGCAAGGGTTGAAGAGCGCCAAGAAGATTTGGGACGTGCTCAAGACCGTGCACGAGGGAGATGAGGTGACCAAGATCACCAAATGGGAGACGATCGAGGGGGAGCTCGGTCGATTCGTCCTCAACCAAGGAGAGGAGCCACAAGCCATGTACAACTGGCTCAAGACCTTGGTCAACCAAGTGCGCAACCTTAGGAGCACCAAGTGGGATGACCATGAAATGGTCAAGGTTATTCTTAGATCACTTGTTTTTCATAATCCCACTCAAGTTTAATTAATTCATGGTGATCCTAGATATAAGTTAATGTCTCCCGAGGAAGTGATAGGAAAGTTTGTGAGCTTTGAGCTAATGGTCAAAGGCTCCAAACACATCGTCAGCTTGGAGCAAGGCGGCGCCTACACACCCGAGGTGCAACCCGTCGCATTCAAAGTGACAGAGGAGAAGAAAGAAGAGTCTACATCAAGTAGGCTCCCCATCGACGCCTCCAAGCTCGACAACGAGGAGATAGTGCTCATCATCAAGAGCTTTTGCCAAATCCTCAAGCAAAGGAAGGGGAAAGACTACAAGCCTCGTTCCAAAAGGGTGTGCTACAAATGTGGTAAGCCTGGTCATTTTATCGCTAAATGTCCTATGTCTAGTGATAGTGAAAGGGCGACGACAAGAAGGGAAAGAGGAAGGAGAAGAAAAAGTACTACAAGAAGAAGGGCGGCGATGCCCATGTGTGTCGAGAATGGGACTCCAACGAGAGCTCCATCGACTCCTCCTCCGACAAGGATGCCATCAACCTCACCGTCAACAAGGGCCTTCTCTTCCCCAACGTCGGCCACAAATGCTTCATGGCAAAGGACGGCAAAAAGAAGAAGGTAAAATCTAGAGCCTGCACAAAATATACAACATCTAGTGATGAGGGTAGCTCTAGTGATGAGGATGATTTACTTACCCTTTTTGTCAATCTTAACATGCAACAGAAAGAAAAATTGAATGAATTGATAGGTGCTATTCATGAGAAGGATGAACTCTTGGATTTCCTTATTAAGGAAAACAAAAAGCATGTTAAAGTTAAAAATGCTTATGCTCAGGAGATAGAAAAATGTGAAAACTTGACTAAAGAGCTTAGCATTTGCCATGACACTATTTCCAACCTTAGAACTGAGGATGCTAGTTTAATTACTAAGGTTGAAAAGTTAAATGCTTGTAATGATTCATTTGTCAGTCTTAGAAATGAAAATGCTAGTTTAAATGCTAAGATTGATAAGTTGAATGAATCAATTTCTAGCCTTAAAACTGAAAATGCTAGTTTAATTTCTAAGGCTAAAGATTTAAATGTTTGCAATGTTTCTATTTCCAGTCTTAGAAATGAGAATGCTATTTTACATGCTAAGATTGATGAATTAAAAACTTGCAAACCCTCTACATCTACTGTTGATCATGTCTCTATTTGTACTAGATGTAGAGATGTTAATGTTGATGCTATAAATGATCACCTTGCTTTAATTAAACAACAAAATGATCATATAGCTCAATTAATTGCTAAAATTAATGAGCATGAAATTGAAAATGAAAATTTTAAATTTGCTAGAAGCATGCTCTATAGTGGGAGACGCCCTGGCATTAAGGATGGCATTGGTTTCCAATAGGGAAGCAATGTCAAGCTTAATGCCCCTAAAAGATTGTGTAATTTTATTAAGGGCAAGGCTCCCATGGTTCAGGATAATGAGGGCTATATTTTATATCCTGAAAATTATCCCGAACACAAGATTAGGAGAATTCATGCTAGGAAACCTCATAATGTTACTCACCATGCTTTTATTTATAAGAATGAGGCTTCTAGCTCTAGGCATTCTACACATGTTAAAATGCCTAAAAAGAAAATTCCTGGTGCATCAAATGAA
The DNA here is from genome assembly GCA_029449295.1 of Zea luxurians. NCBI lineage: Eukaryota > Viridiplantae > Streptophyta > Magnoliopsida > Poales > Poaceae > Zea > Zea luxurians. The sequence goes on along the minus strand of JAOPSE010000005.1, from coordinate 43,760,253 downwards.
TCTAACATTTCATTTAAGACTTTTGATGCATCTTATGTGCTTACTAACAAATCAGGCAAAGTAGTTGCCAAATATGTTGGGGGCAAACACAAGGGTTCAAAGACTTGTGTTTGGGTACCCAAGGTGCTTGTTTCTAATGTGAAAGGACCCAAGACTGTTTGGGTACCTAAGAACAAGGCCTAAAATTGTTTTGCAGGTTTATGCATCCGGGGGCTCAAGTTGGATAATTGATAGCAGATGCACAAACCACATGACAGGGGAGAAAAGGATGTTCTCCTCCTACGAGAAAAACGATGATCCCCAAAGAGCTATCACATTCGGGGATAGAAATCAATGTTTGTTCAAAGGACTTGGTAAAATTGCTATATCACCTGACCATTCTATTTCCAATGTTTTTCTTGTAGATTCTTTAGATTATAACTTGCTTTCAGTTTCTCAATTATGCAAAATGGGTTACAACTGTCTTTTTAGTGATATAGGTGTTACTGTCTTTAGAAGAAGTGATGATTCAATAACATTTAAGGGAGTGTTAGAGGGTTAGCTATACTTAGTTGATTTTAATAGAGCTGAACTTGACACTTGCTTAATTGCTAAGACTAATATGGGTTGGCTCTGGCATCGCCGACTTGCCCATGTTGGGATGAAGAATCTTCACAAACTTCTAAAGGGAGAACACATTTTGAGACTAACAAATATGCATTTTGAGAAAGACAGGGTTTGTAGCGCATGTCAAGCAGGAAAGCAAGTTGGCGCTCATCATCCACACAAGAACATCATGACAACGGACAGGCGACTGGAGCCACTCCACATGGATCTTAGACCCAAGAGACCTTAAAGGGATTCTTGAGACGGGCTCAAAATGAGTTCGGATTGAGAATCAAAAAGATAAGAAGCGACAACGGGACATAGTTCAAGAATTCACAAATTGAAGGGTTTCTTGAGGACGAGGAAATCAAGCATTAGTTCTCTTCTCCCTACACACCTCAACAAAATGGTGTAGTGGAGAGGAAGAATCGAACTCTATTGGACATGGCGAGGACCATGCTTGATGAGTACAAGACACCGGACCGGTTTTGGGCCGAGGCGATTAACACCGCCTGCTACTCCATCAACCGGTTATATCTTCATCGAATCCTCAAGAAGACATCATACGAACTCATTACCGGTAAAAATCCCAATGTTTCATATTTTAGAGTCTTTGGTAGCAAATGTTTTATTCTTATTAAAAGAGGTAGAAAATCTAAATTTGCTCCTAAGGCTGTAGAAGGCTTTTTACTTGGTTATGACTCAAACACAAGGGCATATAGAGTCTTTAACAAATCCACTGGATTAGTTGAAGTCTCTTGTGACATTGTGTTTGATGAGACTAACGGCTCCCAAGTGGAGCAAGTTGACCTTGATGAATTAGATGATGAAGAGGCTCTGTGCGTGGCGCTATGGAACATGTCCATTGGGGATGTGTGTCCTAAGGAATCCGAAGAGCCTATACAAGCACAAGATCAACCATCATCCTCCAATCAAGCATCTCCACCAACTCAAGATGAGGATCAGGCTCGAGACAATGAAGAAGAAGATCAAGAAGATGAGCCACCTCAAGAGGAGGACAATGATCAAGGGGGAGATGACAATGATAAAGACAAGGAAGATGATCAAGAAATTCAGGGTCAAAGACCGCCTCACCCAAGAGTCCACCAGGCGATTCAAGGAGATCACCCTGTCAACTCCATTCTCGGTGATATCCATAGGGGGTAACTACTCGATCTCGAGTCATACATTTCTGTGAGCATTACTCTTTTGTTTCCTCTATTGAGCCTTATAGGATTGAGGATGCATTAAGAGATTCGGATTGGGTGATGGCAATGCAAGAGGAGCTCAACAACTTCATGAGAAATGAGGTATGGCATTTAGTTCCACGTCCTAATCAAAATGTTGTAGGTACCAAATGGGTATTCCGCAACAAGCAAGATGAGCATGGTGTGGTGATAAGGAACAAAGCCTGACTTGTGGCCAAAGGTTATTCACAAGTCGAAGGTTTGGACTTCGATGAAACTTATGCACCCGTAGCTAGGCTTGAGTCAATTCGTATATTACTTGCCTGTGCTACTTACCATGGCTTCAAGCTTTATCAAATGGATGTAAAGAGTGCCTTCCTCAATGGACCAATCAAGGAAGAGGTCTATGTTGAGCAACCTCCCGGCTTTGAAGATAGTGAGTACCCTAACCATGTCTACAAACTCTTAAAGGCGCTTTATGGGCTCAAGCAAGCTCTAAGAGCATGGTATGAATGCCTGCGAGATTTTCTTATCACTAATGGCTTCAAAGTCGGCAAAGCCGATCCTACTCTCTTTACTAGAACTATTGCAAATGATTTGTTTGTATGCCAAATTTATGTTGATGATATTATATTTGGGTCTACTAACAAATCCACTTGTGAAGAGTTTAGTAGGATCATGGTTCAAAAATTCGAGATGTCAATGATGGGGGAGTTGAGATATTTCTTAGGATTTCAAATCAAGCAACTCTAGGAGGGCACCTTCATCAGCCAAACAAAGTGCATTCAAGACTTACTTAACAAGTTTGGAATGAAGGATGCCAAGCCCATCAAGACACCCATGGGAACTAATGGGCATCTCGACCTCGACACGGGAGGTAAATCCGAAGATCAAAAGGTATACCGGTCGATGATAGGATCTTTACTCTATTTATGTGCATCTCGATCGGATATTATGCTTTCCGTATGCATGTGTGCAAGGTTCTGAGCCGTTCCTAAGGAAGTTCACCTTAGGGTCGTGAAGAGAATCATGAGATATTTAGTTTACACTCCTAAGTTTGGGCTTTGGTACCCCAGGGGATCCACTTTTGATTTAATAGGATATTCCGATGCCAATTGGGCATGGTGTAAAATTGATAGGAAGAGCACATCAGGGACTTGTCAGTTTCTAGGGAGATCCCTGGTGTCTTGGGCTTCAAAGAAACAAAACATCATAGCTCTTTCTACCGCCGAAGCCGAGTATATTGCCGCAGACCATTGTTGTGCGCAATTACTCTGGATGAGGCAAACCCTCAGGGACTATGGCTACAAATTGAGCAAAGTCCCTCTCCTATGTGACAATGAGAGTGCTATCCGCATGGCAGAGAATCCCGTTGAACACAGCCGCACTAAGCACATAGACATTCGGTATCACTTTTTGAGGGATCACCAACAAAGGGGGATATCGAAATAGCTTATATTAACACCAAAGATCAATTAGCCGATATCTTTACCAAGCCACTAGATGAGAAAACCTTTAGCAAACTTAGGAATGAGCTAAATATTATTGATTCTCGGAATTTTGATTGAAACATTGCACACACAGCTTATTTATATACCTTTGATCATATCTCTTTTATGTCTACGACTAATGTATTTTCAAGTGTATTTCTATGCTAAGTCATAGATTGAAAGGGAAATGGAGTCCTCGATGAAGACAAGGCTTCCACTCCACTCTACCGGTATACTGTATCCTTCATCGTCACTCCACACCTCTCTTCAATTGGTATAATCTTTTCACTCATATTTACTTGTACCAATGGGGGAGAAAGTAAAAAGGGCTCTCAAATGTCTCTATTTTTGGCGATTAATGCCAAAGGGGGAGAAAGTATTTAGCCCAAAGCAAAAGGACCGCACCACCACCAATTTCAAAATTTTCGAGGATTTTTCAAATTGGTATCTAAATGTATTTTGATCTTGTTCAAATTGGTATCTACAAAAATTGGTAAAACCCTCTTGAACACTAAGAGGAGAATTTCATTCAGGGGGAGTTTGGTTTAGTCAAAGGAAAAGCATTTGAAACAGGGGGAGAAAATTTCAAATCTTGAAAATGCTTCTTGCAATCTTATTCATATGCCTTTGACTATTTGCAAAATACTTTAAAAAGATTTTACAAAAGAATTTGCAAAAACAAAACAAGTGGTGCAAACGTGGTCCAAAATATTAAATAAAAGAAAGCAACCATGCATATCTATTGAAATTATAAAATTGGTTTAATTCTAAGGAACCTATGCACTTACATTATGCAAACTAGTTCAATTCTGCACTTATATATTTGCTTTGGTTTGTGTTGGCATCAATCACCAAAAAGGGGAGAATGAAAGGGAAATAGGGTCAAACCTTTTCCTATAGATAATTTTGGTGGTTGAAATGCCCAACACAAATATTGGACTAACTAGTTTGCTCTAGATTATATGTTCTACAGGTGCATAAAGGTTCAACTCAAACCAATAAAAGATTGAAAATAGGGTTCAAATTCAAAGGAGCAAGAAACTTGAGTGTGCCCTGGTCTGGCGCACCGGACTGTCCGGTGTGCCACCAGACAGTGTCCGATGCACCAGGTCCGTACCAGAGTGAACTCGGCACTCTCGGGTTTTTTCCAGCACCGCTCCACTATAATTCATCGGACTGTCCGGTGTGCCACCGAACTGTCCGGTGCACCAGCGGAGCAACGGCTCTTCGGTGCAACGGTCGACTGCAAAAGCCGCTGACTCCATGAACAGTGGTGAACAGTGTGCGCAGAGTCAGAGCGCAGAAGTTAGAGGGGCACCGGACAGTGAATAGTGCCTGTCCGGTGTGGCACCGGACTGTCCGGTGCAGCATGAAGACAAAGCTCCAACGGTCGTCTGCTCCAGAACCCTAACGGTTGGGTGACGTGGCTGGCGCACCAGACAGTGTCCGGTGGCGCACCGGACTGTCCGGTGCGCCCTTCGACAAACAGCCTCCCCAACACTATGTGGTGGTTGAGGGCTATAAATACCCCCAACCACCACCACTCCAACCATCCAAGCATTCATCACACCTCATTCAATAGAAGAGCAAAGTGCAACACTCCAAGACACAAATCAAAGCCACCGATCCAATCAAAGTCCCCAATTCAATTCTAGTGCTTTAGGACTTGTGAGAGGATCGTTCTTGTGTTTCTTTGTTGCTCTTGTTGCTTGGTTGGCTTTCTTCTTTCTCTCATTCTTATTCTCAAAGCCTTGTAAGCGAAACAAGAGACACCAATCGTATGGTGGTCCTTGCGGGGTCTAAGTGACCCGAGAAATCAAGGAAGAAAGCTCACTCGGTCTAAGTTACCATTTGAGAGAGGGAAAGGGTTGAAAGAGACCCGATCTTTGTGACCACCTCAACTGCGACTAGGTTCTTTAGAACCAAACCTAGGTAAAACAAATCACCATGTCATCCGCTTTATTTCTTGGTTGATTTTTTCCCCTCTCTCTTGAACTCGGATTTAATTCGAACGCTAACCCCGGCTTGTAGTTTGTGTTTTAAGTTATAAATTTCAGATTACGCCTATTCACCCCCCTTCTAGGCGACTTTCAATGGGAAAACAAATCAAACAAGAATCAAGGCGAGTGAACACGATGATTTGTTTTACCGAGGTTCAATTCCAAATAACCTAGTCCCCATTGAGGAGGTCACAAAGACCGGGTCTATTTCAACCCTTTCCCTCTCTCAAACGGTCACTTAGACCGAGTGAGCCTTTTCCTTAATCTCACGGGTCACTTAGACTCCACAAGGACCACCACACACTTAGGTGTCTCTTGCTTCGATTACAAGCCTTTTGGGAACAAGAAAGGAAAAAAGAAAAGGCCAAACCAAGCGACAAGAGCAACAAAAGAACACAAGTGATCCTCTCAGAAGCCCTAATGCACTAGAGTTGATTTTGGGGCTTTGAGTGGATTGATTGCTTGAATTGTGTCTTGGAGTGTTACGCTTTTGCTCTTGCAATGAATGTAGAATTCAGAAGGCTTGGATGGATATGAATGAGGTGGTTGGGGGTATTTATAGCCCCCAACCACTTCCATAGCCGTTGGTGAAGGCTGCTGGCGATGGGCGCACTGGACAGTCCGGTACGCCACCGGACAGCCACTATGCACTGTCCGGTGCGCGCCACGTCAGCACAACCGTTAGGGTTCTGAGCAGTTGACTGTTGGAGTGCCTTGTCTTCTAGCTGCACGGGACAGTCCGGTGCCACACCAGACAGTCCGGTGCCCTCTGACTTGTGCGCTTCTGACTCTGTCGCGGCACTGTTGCGCACTGTAGCACTTTTTAGAGTCGACCTTTGGCACTGAGAGTCGTTGCTCCGCTGGCTCACCGGACAGTCCGGTCTCACACCGGACAGTCCGATGAATTATAGTGGGGCGCGCCTCCATTTTCCCGAGAGTGGCTGGTTCAAGTTTGTATGACCCTGGTGCACCAGACACTGTCCGGTGGCACACTGGACAGTCCGGTGCGCCATTTTTCAGCACACTCAAGTTATTTGCTCCATTTTTATTGTGTCCCTAACCGGATTTCTTGCTTGGTTTGTGTTGAACCTTATGCACCTGTAATACATGAATTCTAGACAAACTAGTTAGTCCATGTGTTTGTGTTGATCATCAACCACCAAAATTAATTATTGGAAATGGTTAACCTGATTTCCCTTTCAAAAATGATCTAACTGTCGGTGATTATTATAATTCAATGATGGATAATATTGATGAAGTAACCGACAAGAGAGTGACTGCCTTAAGGGAAATAAAAAAGGACAAGATCATGGTCGCCAAAGCTTACAACAAGAAGGTCAAGGCTAAATCGTTCCAAATAGGGGACCTGGCATGGAAGAGTGTCCTGCCTCTAAGGAGCAAAGACCGGAAGTTTGGGAAGTGGTCGCCAAGCTGGGAAGGCCCTTATAAGGTCATACAAGTGATGTCTGGTAACGCCTACTTGTTACAAACCTTACAAGGCAAGGACTTGCCCAAGACGTTAAACGGGCGTTTCCTCAAGCAGTACCGGCAAGACGCCTAAGGAAACCGATGTGATCACATCGTGTTAGTTGCTTTTGGTTCGCTCAGCTCCACGAAAAGGCAGGGGGGCATATGTTGGGCACCAAAGTGGACGACCGGACAGTCCGGCCCTGGGGCCAGACGGTCCACGCGCGCGTAGAGCCAATTAGGGTTCCGAGTTTTTTTGTTACGATTGTTAGCTAAATTCGCGGGATTAACTCGAAAGATTGGTTTGTAACAGGTCTAGCCCTCCTCCTCTATAAATATAGAGGAATACGTCTGATTAATGATCAACAATCAAACTAATAACCGATTTATCTCGTATTTTATCCTGTACATTAGGAGTAGTTCTAGTTTAGCCTTAGATTAGTCTTCTTCAACCTCAAATTCTTCGCTTCTCTTCGGCTCTACGTCTGTAAAGCCCAAAAGTTGTATAAGGGAAAAATAATAAAATAAATAAATAAAGAAATAAAATAGTAAAGTGAGATATCTCAAATTATACCCGAGCTTCGAAAGTTGAGGACTAAATTTCGAAACCAAGAATTAATTTAGAAAGTAAGTAATAGAAAGGTTTTCTATTCAACTAAATTATTATTCATTTCATTAAATAATACACCATAAACATTTATCTAAGTGAGCATTAAATTTAGATGACTCAAATCTAGACTAGACCTTTTAAATTTAGCACATAAAATTGAAACTCGGAAAATAAATAATAGGAGATACTCAATTGATTTGTTCTCCTCATAAATTATACATACTCTTGAAACAATCAAGAAACCCTTAAATGAAAGTATACAATACCCTCTTTCAAAATAAATATATAATGAATATTTATTTTTGAAGAACTTTTGAAAATCTATTAGGACTCTCCCTCCTCATATTCAAACAATAATAGTAAATTAATTAAGTAACCAATATATAGATAAGGAAAGGGTGATTTCTTGCCAATAATTTTGTGTGATGCCTTTTATTGAAAATCTAATTTAAATTTGATCTCAAAATCTGAAATAAAAACATAAAATAGAAAATGAGGAAGGAATTTTTAACGAAACCATTTATTCCTTCCATAAATAAATGACAAGGAAAATAAATAATAACATAATAAAGCAATAGTGTTTATACCCACTTTAGAATAAATTTTGACATTTGGGAAGTTGAAGTTCGAAACATGAATTTGAATTTGGTTTGGACATTTCGAATTTGAAATAGGAATCTAAAAATTTGAAAGAAACCAAAATAGAAAATAAAGGGAAAATAAAAAGACAAATCTCACGTTGGGCCGAATTCACCCAGTCATCCCAGTCTTCCACGCCCGCTCGGCCCATTTAACCACCCTCTGGTTCGTGCCCTCCGCCCGGTGGGACCCACGGGCCAGTGTGCCAACCGTCGTAGGCACGGATCCGAGTTTATGGCGTGTGGGGCCGCTTCGTCAGGCGCATTCCTAGCCTTGCACGGACTCATTTCTGGTCACCGACTAGTGGACCCCATCCTATCAGGTTCGCCCCTATCGAATCCGTTGGGGTTGTGCGCAAATCCCGAGTGGAATCGGTCCTCGTCGGCGGTGCGATTTTAGCGAAGACTTCGGTCGCTGGCTACAAATACGGATGTCCAATTGCCCTCCGGTATGAGCCACACCTCGGATTAGCTCAAGTACACAGATTCCCTAGTGCCAGGAGTTCTGCAAGGAAGGAGGGAGAAAAACAAATCACCGACGCTGACCCTCGCGGTCACTGCTGCCTGGGCCTCCATACTAGGATCCAGGTGCTCGTGGGTGTCCTCCGCGTGCGACCATGGCCTCATATGGCCGAATCATCGGGCGGTGAGGAAGGGATTTCTCGTCGGCGCAGCACGGGTCACCATAGAACCGTCGTGCGCCGTGACCGTGGTATTCTGCTGTGCGACTCATGATGAGGCACCTGTATCTTTGTTTGTCACGTAATCCTATGCGCGTAGCACCTGTCGGCGTTGAAAATAGAGCTCAGGAATCTCGGTGGGGCGGAGCGGCGACCATGGCGCCACCGCGCGGACCACGCACCGCCGCTCTGGTCGCCACGGGGGAAGAGGATTTAGGTGTGCCGTTGGATTAGAGTCAACGGTGTAGATTAGAATTCCCATACCCCCCCCCTTGCGCATTAAAATCTGTGTCGTCGAGATCAAATCCGTGGGCTCGGTACTGGTGCTGGCGTGGCTGTATTTGGGGTCGTGGGATCGTGATCCAGTGGCTAGATTTGTGTACCTGTTCACAACTTAATTTGAACCGCGGGCTCCTGATCAGACGGCTGATGTGCATCCATACCCCTTCGGCGCGCTATTTTTGCAAAAGAGTCCTTAAATTTTATTAAAATCAACCTGTCGTCCACGGGATGCGCATAGTAATTGCAGATGTGCCCTGAAAGTTACAAATTGACCCCCGAACTCCCTGATTATTGTGTCTGCAGTCCAGAGCTCTGAGAAAATAGGAAAAAAATTTAGAAAATGGATTTCTAGTGCCAAATAATTCCAGAACTTATATACTTCATAGAAAATTCACCTTAGCTCCTTTTTGATTCATTCCAGTTGCATTAATTTTGTATTAATATTGTTTATTATCTAGTAACCTTATTTTAGTATGAAACATATGGTTAAATATATGTGCTTGATTTGTTTTGTATCTACCACTTAAAACTTCAGAAAATCATAACTAATTCATTTTAACTTCAATTCGATCCATTCAAATTGTGTTAGCTTTTGTATAAATATTTACTACGCAGTAACAACGTTAATTATACCATATCGCATACTTTATAGTTAGATATTTATTTATCCTATGTCTACTAGATTAACCTTGCTAAATCAAAGCTAACCTAACCATAATTATAATTTGATTAAAATATGATCTCTAGTCAAGTTATAATTAAGATTAAGGTTGCGTTAATTATTTATAGAATAGTCTCTCATATGATATACACTAACAAATTTATAATATAATTTAATATTTAAACCACATAGATCTACCATAAATCATAATTCTTTAACCGTAACTCTGATTTTAGTGGTTCGCGAACCCATGATCTCGTAGCGACGTGTAGATTACTATTATGTAGTTTGTTCTTATGTTTGGTGTGATATTAATTATACATATACCATGTTTGTTTGTATTGCTACGACTAGCAGTGAGGTCACGAGAACCTGAAGAGCAAGTTGTACCTGGAATCTCAAGTCCCAGGCAAGTTGTGCCCTTGACCACTTTTATTACCCAATAATATTCTTTATAATCATTTATTCATGTATAGGCTTAATTTTGATGGGACCCAATAGGTCACCTTAGTTTGGTTATCTTGTTACCTTGTTTACCCCTGAATTATTTGGGTAGTTTTGCTATTGCTTTATGTAGTTTTGGGTTTAATGTTACACTATCTTCATGTTTCAATTATACTGTTATTTTTATTATTCATATCAAGATCATTATTTTTAATTGAAATATGGAGCTTAACTTGAGAAACACGTGCCACCATAAGGGTTGTATGGGACGCCCTTGGCTGACTAACTAGGAAAGCTAGTGGAGGACTACCTTACCCAATCGGGGCAAGGGCAGTAGGGGAGTAGACGTGTAGGGAGGTTCCCGGGTTGATTTTGTTGCGATGGCGGTCAGACGGGGGATTCGTGCATTGCTCTTCCTAGAAACTGTAGTGGGTTTTCTGAAGCTAGTGAAACTTTGTAAAGGCCTCGTAGTGGATCCCTAGCCATTCACCTCGATAATGTCTAAGGGTCTAGCTAACCCTGGCGACATGGGATACATGACTTGTGGGTATATGGTACAACCTCTGCAGAGTATAAAACTGGTATACTAGCACTACAGGAATTCACTTAATTCCCGTCGGCCTGAAACCGACGGGAATAAGCCCTAAACCGACGGGAATAAGTAATTCCCGTCGGTTTAGGGCTTATTCCCGTCGGTTTCAGGCCGACAGGCGTCCCTTGTCGGGGATAAGGTTATCCCCGTCGGCGGCCGACGGGAATAATTAATTCCCGTCGGCTAGGTTGTGGCCGACGGAAATTAACGCTAATTCCCGTCGGTTTTCGTGGCCGACGTGAATTCACTTCTAATTCCCGTCGGTTTTCGTGGCCGACGTGAATTCACTTCTAATTCCCGTCGGTTTTCGTGGCCGACGGGAGTTATTAATTAATTCCCGTCGGCCCCACGTGGCCGACGGGAATTAACTGGGCCGACGGGAGTAAGTAGTTAATTCCCGTCGGTTCGACCATAGCCGACGAGAATTAACTGGGCCGACGGGAATTACTGTATACTGCTACAAAAACAGCACTAAATTATGTCACTATTTCTGCACACATAACATATATCAAACATAATATAAATCACATATAACAGCCACATTACAAACACATGTGGAGATACAACATCCATAAACACATGCATTTAGACATAGTGCATTTATAATTAAAACATATCACCTCAGTATGGAAGAACGGAAGTCTGCTTGGGTTCAAACATAACATCCACCAACGTCAAACAACGAGTACGACATAGTATTGAACATAACATCCATCAACGAATACGACATTTCAAACATAAGTTTAAGTGTTTAGAGATAACCACCACTTGGGTGGTTAGAGCTATGACCGCTGCCGCCTTCACCACCAGGAGGAGGGAACGCGAAGAGCGAGTCAACAAATCCAGTCCCTACTGCTGGATCAGACCCACTGCCACCCGCTTCAGGCGTAACCTATGCAAGTTAGCAAATATCAACACGTTAAATGCAAATATCAAAAAGTATACAAGTGTATAAATTAATGGAGAGTTATCAAACGTACCCTATCTCCAGGTGCAGGTATATGTGTCGGAGGGGTGGTGAACTGTGGTGGTGGAACTGGTGTGTTTGCAAATTGGCTCCATTGTGGTGGCGGTGGAAAATTTGATGTAATGCCCTGTTGCTGCATTAACTGTTAAACACATATGTGTTACTACTGAAGATGTTGTATTGAAATATAATAATTTAGAGTTCGGATTATGTGTACTCACTTGATACATCGCTTGATTATGAGCATTGCAAGCCTCCATAAATTCGCGTTGTTGTCTCATCTCTTCACGCATCCTCATAATCTCCAACTCCTGCTCGTTCGGTCGACGAGAGCATGAGCTACGGGAAGATGAACCCGTCCTCTGAGATCTCACCGACGACGAGTCAATGAATCCGTCGAAGAGTGCGTATCTATAAGTGATTCAAAAAATGTTATTACTGCATAATCAATTTAGTGTCAACCATATAATTTCATAAGTTAGAGCTTACCGTCCATGCGCTTTGCCACCACCACTTGCGTACACCACCGAGGGATCCACCGGTTCATGGCGCCAGTCGTAGTCAGGGCCATGGCGACGAACCATCTCCTCCCCATATGCCGCCTATACATCATTCACAACCTTACAAATGCAGGAATTTATATACTTTGAACGTTTGAACTTTTGAGCCAAAACTCACCAAGCGATCCGTGGCTGTCTGGCTGCAGAGCTGGTCAGGGTTGTCCGGGTCTGGTCCTTTGTGGCCCTCCTGGTACACCTCAATGTCACTAGGCTTTTGGCCACTCGTAGCTTCCTGTATAAACAAAAAACATTCATAAGCAATCGTATTATTTGTTGATCGACATAGAAAGATCAAACTTACCATTCTTTTAGCTTTTCGTATCATGTCGTCACCGCCAAACTTGTGGTTAGGATTGGTCCCTCGACATTGTCTGTGATGCGCTGACGCTTTCTGGAAGCCTTCGGAAGCCCAATATCGACACCAAGCATAGTACGCATCAGGCACAGGCGCCATCCATGGAACCATCACCTGCACACACACAATGTTACATATTATATCAATCACAACAATAAATATAAAGGGTAAAACAAATTGAATACTAACCTCACGATATTGATCCTCAGTCAAATATATCTTTGAGGACCCTTCCTTTTTATTCAAGGGGCCTGCTTCTTCTGGATGCTTTTGAAAATACAGGTTTGTAGCCTGAATTCTCGCATAGTATATGGCATCCTTCACCAGCTTCTTTGCATTGTTTTGCAAGACACGTTCAGCGTGCCCCATGTAATCCTCTCCGTCAGGCAACCGATATCGAAGCTACAACATAAAGAATACAAATACAATGGTATAAGTCATAGATTTACCATATTAAGAAACATAACAAAAATAATAAAGAATTCATACCCAAAAGTCATTACGCACAAGTCCCTGTCTGTCGGTGTGGTTTCGTTCCTTTTTAAACTTGTACTCATCCCAGGTACTGACGAGCACCTCATCCTCGGTATCACCGTTTGACACCTTCACTATACCAGGGTAGTGAAGGCGGCAAAGAGAACCCAACGTAAGGTTAACCTGAGTGTGGTGTCCCTTGCCGTCGAAGGACAGGTCCTCCCAATTCCTGCATTACACAAAAACATTAATAATACACATAATAGTTATATGAGATAAGTTAATATATTACACTCACCGATCTCCATGTGGCATGATTAAAGTCCTATCAGCCTCTCGCTCTATCGCGTGACGAGGCTTTACTGAGTGGCTTTTTCTTGAGCGACGTGTGCGTGTCGCTGAAGAGCCTCCCGAGCCATCATCCATCGGGTTGTCAGCTGGTTCGCCCTGTTGGCCCCACTGGTCCCACGCCTGTTGCTGCTCTCTCTGGTGGTCCCACTGGTCCCATGGCTGGTGATGCTGTGCGGCCTGGTCCCATGTCCCGTGCTCCACCTCCTCATTGTGCTCCACCTCCTCATTGTGCTGCTCCTCCTCAATGTGCTGCTCCTCAGTGTGCTGCTCATCCTGGTACATAAATATGTAAATAAATTTATTTGTAAATATGTAAATAAATTTATTTGTACAAGATATGTTACCTCATCTCCATGTACCGCGCTCAACAGCTCTCGACGTCTGCTGCTGCTCGAAGAACTGCCCTGAAAAAGGCCCAGGCCCTTGAACAACCCTTTCACTGACTTCTTTGATTTTGGCGGCATCCTGCATAAAAAATAAGAAATTATTCATTAGTGCATCAAAAATGACATAATACTTAAAATATAAACAAATGAAATAACAAAACAACTTTACTTGTTAAATATCATCAAAATCAGGATCTATTTGTTCTCTTCTATGCAGAGGTCGCCATGTAACTTTTCTCCTAACAGGTTGTCTTCTCCGCCTCTCGGGAAAAGTTAAGTCGTTAACGTCTGCGACTAGTGAATCTAATGCCGGTGCAGGATCAATATGAAAACTAGTTGGCAACTCTTCTTCTTGAAACACCTCATCAACCTGCTCAAGGTGACCAATTTGATATTCGTCCTCACCAGGAGTGTATAGGCGTTCGCGGGGATTTACATTGTACACAACCCTCCATTTAGATAACTTTTTGCATGGATATGTCGAGAAATAAACTTGGTCTGCTTGATGGGCAAGGATATACGTGTCGTGTCCTTGAAGCAATTTCTCAGGTTGGATCTGTGTCATCCCAAATTCGGTCCTATAATACTTCGGGTCATACCATTTACACTCAAAGAAAACTAGCGCTAAAGAAAACTAGCCCTAAATTCCTTTCTCTGCCTTCTGAAGGGGTGATTGAAGGGTAGAAAACATCTATGGCAATCAAAGTAACATATCTTGCCACCAGCACTAAGACGAAAACAATCTGTATCTTTAGCACAATAAGGACACGTCAATCTACCATGCACGCTCCATCCAGAGAAAATACCATACGCCATAAAATCATGAACCGAGAACAGATATGCAACACGAAGATTGAATTTCTGCTTCTTGAAGCAGTCATAGGCTTCCACACCTTGCCATAGCTTCTTTAACTCTTCAATCAGTGGTTGAAGCATCACATTGAGGCGTACGCCAGGATGCTCAGGCCCAGGTATAACAAGACATAGGAACATAAACTCATATTTCATGCAAAGAGCAGGTGGAAGGTTGTACGGTATGGCAATGACAGGCCAACATGAATACGACGCAGCGGTCATATTGAACGGCGTGAAACCATCAGTTGCCAAGCCGATACGAACGTTTCTTGCATCGCTGGCAAAATCTGGATCAAATTTGTCAAGTGCCTTCCATGCATCACCATCTGACGGGTGCACCATTAACCCATCTTGTCTGTCCATACAATCTTTATGCCACCTCATGTGCATAGCGGTCTTCCTCGAGAGAAACAAACGTTTCACTCTAGGAGTGAGAGGCATGTACCGAAGCTGTTTATGTGCAACCTTTGTCACCACCTTCTCCCCATCTTCATTTACAAGCTCCACGTACCTTGACTTCCCACATTTTAAGCATTTTTGTTCTCTGTCATGTTCCTTCCAAAAAAGCATACAGTTGTCTTGGCAAACATCAATCTTCTCATACTCCATACCAAGACCTTCAAGCAATTTTTTGGACTGGTACATGTCTTTGGGCATCTTGTGACCCGTAGGAAGAACCTCGCTAATCAAATCCACAAGCTCCTTGTAACAATTAATTGAAAATGCAAATTTTGACTTGATTGACATCAGTCGGGTCACGAATTCGAGGACGGTCACGTCAGTGTGCCCGTGAAGAGGCTCTTCTGACGCTTTGAGTAGGTCGAAGAACTTCTGAACCTCCGGTGTAGGTGAATCATGATGATCTGGTGCCAGTTCAGGATGCAGATCCTCAAGCATCTGGTCCATCCTATCAACATCATCTTCACCGTCATCAACTTCTACTTCTGCTGCTCGTTCAGCATCTTCACCGTGGAGATACCAGACCTTATAGCCTGGCACGAAACCATGCGAGCACAGGTGTAGTGTGACCTGCCTCTTGGTGTGGCTCGTCATATTTCTACATTTATTGCATGGACACCTAATATTATCTATTTGTGACAAAGCAGCTGCATGGTCCAGAAATATTTGCGTCTTGGCAAACCATTCACTAGTGTGACACCCACCCTTCTTGAAACCTTCATACATCCAATCACGTCTATCACCCATTATTGCGGCTGTGTACGAGTAAAGAGTGTGTGTGAGACAATCACGTTTCAACACGTCACACACATATATACATACATATATACATCTATAGGTAAGTAGTAAAACTATATATATACATAAATAATTATATATACACATAAATAACATCAAATTAATCAATATCGAAACATTCATACATCCTAATATTATAAGTTAAATCTAATCAATAAATAACATCAAATTTAACAATTCAATAGTATAAGTTAAATCTACTATAAGAATACAATAAATAATTACCTAACATGAAGTCACACATGTGATATTAAATTAACTATAATCACACTCTAATAACATGTGTTATTAAATTAATACTAATCACATGAAAGTTAACTCCCGTCGGCCATAAAAAACCGACGAAAATAAACATGTACACACATAATTAACATTCACAATCCAATGCATTAACATGTACACACATAATTACTCACGTGGGTGTTCGGAGATGCGGTCGGGGGCGGAGGCGGCGCTTGGACGCGGCGGCGGCGCTCAAGGAGGCAGCGACGACGCTCCGAGAGACCCGACTGTGATGTGGGCGGTGTGGGGCACGGCGGAGATGAGCGAGGGCGGGCACGGCCGCGACGGACGGGCGGGCGCGCGGCGGGGACGGGCGGCCGGGCTCGCGACGGCGCTGACGGGCGCGCGGCGGTGGGGCGGCTGGGCGCTCGGCGCCGCGAGCGGACGGGCGGCGGACGGGCGACGCCGGGGCGCCCGAGTGCGCGGCGTCGGGCTCCGAGGGGCGGCGTCGGGCGGCGTGGACGGGCGGCGCTCCTAGGGGCGGCGTCGGGCTCGGCCGGGAAGGCACGCCGGCGGGGAGAAGCGGCGGCGCGGCGGCGGTTAGAAGCGGCGGCGACAATAGGCAGGCGGCGGCGGCGTAGGAAGAAACAGAGAAGAAATGAGCCTGCGCGTGCGAACCCGCGCTCATAAATGCCTAATCCCCGTCGGCCTGCGCTTTGGCCGACGGGAATTAAGTAATCCCCGTCGGCCTATTTACTGGCTGACGGGAGTTAAGTTAACTCCCGTCGGCCTCCTCTCTGGCCGACGGGTGTTACGTTATTCCCGTCGGCTTCAGTTTAGCCGACGGGAATTACATTATCCCCGTCGGCTTTTTCCCTGGCCGACGGGAATTATCCTGGCCGACGGGAATCATTATGATTCCTGTAGTGTAGCCGTGCTCGCGGTCATGAGCAGCTCAGGACTCTCGCATGATTAAACTATAGAACTAAATTCAATTTGTCATTGCATTGCATGAGTTTTATTATTAATGTTGATTTATTATTATTATGGTTTGGTATTTACTTACATCTAGTAATTGCTAATAAAATTTGACCAATTTATTAAAAGCAATGCTCAGCTTTAATCCCTATTGTTGATCAGTCTTACACTTCACATGAACTCCCACCTTTGGCGAGTTCATGCACATTATTCCCCACAACTTGTTGAGCGATGAACATATGTGAGCTCACCCTTGCTGTCTCACACCCCCACAGGTCAAGAACAGGTACCGCAGGATGAGGCGCATGAAGGATGTTGTGATGTGTTCGTGAGAGGTCTAGGTCGTCGTCTCTCAGTTAACTTTGGGTTGCTGGATTGTTGTCTCCTTATGATGTAATTATTTATTTATTTTGTACAGAACTCCTATTGTAGTAAAGTTGTAACATTCGTTTCTGTATCATGATTCATCATATGTGTGAGACTTTATCTCAGCACACCTGGTGATTATGTTCGCGCTCGGGTCTTGGTGTCCTAAAACCCGGATGTGACAACGTCGATTAGAGGTGCTAGGGTGTCATGTCGACCCTAGACAAAATCTAGGATCTCTCTTCCCCGAAGGGGTTCCTCCCGGGAGCGAGATTCATGCATCGTCGGCGAACTCCGCCGCCCCTGCGCACGCGTGGACCGTCTGACCCATCAGGCAGGAAACCCGAGCCTTGCGCCAGGTCGCGAATCGTCCGGCCCTAGCCACGGACCATTCGCGCCTATGTAGAGAGCACCGCCGCTGGTTATCATCACAATGATTGACGTCCAAATCGGCATCAACAGATAGCCTGTACTGCTTAATGAACTGGCTCGATCTGGCCTATATATGCTAGCTACTATAGCTAGCTAGTCCATCAGCTAGCATGCACAATTGCACAGACAGATATGTATGCAGCAGAAAAGCATGCTTGGCATTAAAACAGCAACCTTCACCAGCTGCTTTGTTGCCACACAAATGAAGCCTATGAATACAAGATAATGGCGATTACTTGCTTCAAACATGCACTCGCATGCATGCACAACAATAATATAATACTGATGCTTTAGCCGCGCAGGCTACACATTTGGCAAACTGTATTGGCTAGCAGTAGTTGCTGCTGGTTAAGTTTTGGAAACCATGAGGTTATCTTTAGTGTAAAGGAGGAGATGCATTGCGGCATTAGGGCAGCTGTGCATACGCGCAGATGCTCTCTACTGTTTTTGTCGGCTTGACCTCAGACTGTCACACTCACCAACAGCTAGCTGTAGAGTGACGGTGGAAGTAATTAAGGGTATGTTTGTTTCAACTTATAGATTATATAATCTGAATTATAATCTAAATTATATAATTTATATGTAGCTGTTTGGTAGTCTAGATTATACAAATGTAGATTATTCAAAAAGACAAACAGTACCCTTGTTTGTTTATTTGAGGTAAGGAAAGAAGAATGACATATATTATAACTTTTATTTATATAATTATGGGTAGTGGGTCTTTTGCCAAAAATAATCTTAAATAAGCTACTCTTGAGGAGATTATGAGATTATCATAATCTGAGCTTTAGATTATATAATCTGAACTCATAATCTAAATCTTTGTTTACCTGCTAGATTATTTGCGCTAGATTATATAATCTATAGAGATTATAATCCAAAACAAACAGGGCCTAAGTCGTTGCTAGCTGATTGTGGTTAATAAAGGATTAAATAGTTGTCACCATTCTTGTTGCTGGAAAAGTCAGTTCATCAGCTGCTAAATGCATGTTGGCAAGTTGCTGATCACTACTACAAGACTAGCTAGACTGGTTAATTTATAGCCTTTTTCTATTTCGTCTTTACAAATTACAAATCAAATTGTCCTAAATTAATAAAGTCACTAGCTATAGCCTTGTGTCGCACTTTAATTACCTTCTGATATTTTCAGCAGGATGGGTATGCTTTACCACCAGCTGACAAACACATCGCACAGTGTACTCAACTTTGCCATGCATACATACACTACTAAAACATTTTCCTTTTGTCATTACATGCTGGCACGGCACTTAATGGAGATTCCTCTATCAGTCAAGAAAACATTAAACAACCGAAGGAGATGTGTTAGAAATAACCTATCGCGACTCCCACATGCCCTAATTCGGAAGTATCTTTCTCAGTCACTACGTGCTGCTGGTCAATTTTTAGAAACAACTAGGTTTACTTTCTGAAAAGCAGATGCATTAGTGTGCTGCATGATGAGCGCAAGTGCTAACCTAGGACGGTTCTATTTGTTTGTATACCGGGACCCAACAGTGGTGGTGGTGTGTGTGTGTCTGTGTGTGCCTCCCTAGCTGTCTTGCCTTGGTGTTTGATTTCATATACTACTATAGTACCATGCACTCCAATCGCATGCTTTGCTTTGGCCCCCACTAGCTGCTACATGGTACTCCCTTCAGTCACAAAATTAAGCATGAATGTTTTTTTAAAAAAAATATGTAGGACACTCAGGACAAGCAAATGAATTAGATTAGAGTAGGGATTATATTGGAGTAGTAATCATGGAAATACTTTACCTGAAATTAATTCTTTTTTGTGAGAATTTAGTTTTGAACGTACGGCACCATACTAATTTATTGGCATGTGTAATATTTGTACAAAAAGGAATGCAACAAAAGCAACTGCGGATACCAGACCTAACTCTTTTCTTTTGCCAGGCTCACAAGAAGATTTTTTTTTTTTTTTTTGCGTTCATATCGTCATCTTACTTTGGAGAACATGCCAGGTGGCTAATGGTACGCAAAGGCAGGCGCACATAGCATTAGCTTCTAGTTGATCCATGTTTTGAATGTCTAAATATTAACTAATTATGGTCTAACAAAAACTAATCGACTTATTGATAAGTAGAACCCAATAGAAGAAAGGAATTTTTAGTTAGTCTACATAATTAGTATATATTGTCGGTGTTTGTGGCCCGACCGCGCACAATAGGGTTACCCACATGATGCTTTAGGGTAGGATGACGTCGTTGATCGCGACTCGATGTTTCGCACAGGAGCGCGCGGGGATTACTCGCAGACTTATACAGGTTCGGGACGCTTAGAATTACGTAACACCCTACTTCTTGTTGTCGTTTTTGTATTGATTTCTAGAGTACGAGGATTACAAGCTGAGGATTGTGGGTGAGCGTGAGCTAAAGTTGTGGGTGATGAGAGATGAAATGACAGGGGCCCCTTGGCCTTATATACACAACCAGAGAGAGTTATCCCATTACAAATCACGATTACCATCTACTTGCTTATCTCCTTTACCTTCATCGCCTAACCGTCCGAGTTATCATCGAATGCCAAGCTCCTCGGGTGTTTGCAAGTACATCATCCAACACATCCGGGCCTTGACGGCGCTTAACTCGGACGTTGACGCTTAACTCGGACGTTGGCCTCCATTAGCTTGGGTCGGGCTTACCTGAGTTGGCCATATCTTGCTAGTCCATCCCGTAGGATGACTCAGCAGGAAGCCTATCAGACGGTCCATGACATATTTAGATATCTATCCCCCACATATATTATCTAATGTCGGACAAAATTTTAGTCTGATGAGGTTCTATGGTTGTAAGGCTATGGTCAGTAGATTGTGCATATGGTCGTGCAGAAATTTATTTTATACTTTATATTTCATTGTTTGTAGAGTGGGGTTTGAGATAGAAGATGAGATAAGTAAAACCTGCTGCAGATAGCCTGACGAAAAGAAACTACTTTTGCCCGTAGAGCATGCATACATCTTTTTTCTCCTTTCTCTTTCCCACCGGGCACCATTCTCTCTATCAAAATGCATTCTTGAGTGTTCTCTTCGGCTGTATATCAGGTAGTGCCACTGGTTCTTCTACAGAATACTATTGTTGGCGTCGATCTGGGCCAATCACCAGGGTGTACCACCTGATGGTGCCCTCTGCAGCGACGCGGACGGTCCGCGACTCTGGGCCAGATAGTCCACGACCTGGGCACAGGACGGCGCCTTCCCTGTGTCGCACCGGACGGTCAGCGCTCTACGCCGGAAGGTCCGCGATGGCGCAGGGTCATCTTACTCCTCCTCGCTGGAATCTAGATCTCGCCTCTAGGGTGAAGAGATCCTAGGGGGAAGAGATCCTAGGACGTGGAGTCGCCTAGGAATTAAGAGATCAATTTGAGAAAGATGTCTTAAGTGGATAACCAGATCTTGCCCCCGGAGGGGTAAGATCCTAGGGTCGTCTTGGGGTCGGTAGGCCACCCAAAACGGATCTAGACGACACAGAGTCGAATAGGGGTGGAGATGGATATGCGGAAAGCTATAACTAGAACTACGCTACATCTACTCTTAGTACAGGAATGATAAAGAAAGTAACTGGTTCGATTAGAATGTGTTCGAGGGTTCTCAATCGGTCGTACCCCTTCATATATATAGGGAGAGGTCTGGACCCGTTCCTAGGCGATAGCTAACAAACCCCACGTGATTAGATGGATAACCACACACGAGATAAGGACAATCGCCTGAGTTAATCTGATCGTAGGGGCGCGGACCATCTAGGCTCTAGAGCCGGACCATCCACCACTTTTGGTGCTCAACACATACCCCTACCTTTTGGTGGAGCTTGGCGAACCAAAAGCACCAGTGAAAACTTCAGAAACAATTGACCTCATGAGTTATTTTGTTCCCGAAGTAAGGACTCAGCTCGATGCAAGTCATTGGCTCTTACGATCAGATAATATAAATACATGATAGAACTTTGATGCACAGAGGCTGTTTCAGATTGCATCCTCTTCGGCCATGTATGCCTGATCAATATGTCATTAGGCAAAAACATGTGGTGCCCCCTAGCCCAAATAAGCAAATGGATTGGGCCAGTAATACGGATTCATCGCCGTACCACCCCACACATGAGTAGGACAACACATCGGCGATGGATAGACCAGGAAGCACCACGCTATCCCTAGAGGAGGATTAGGTGTTCTTGGTTGTGCTACCTTTTGGGTCGGTTTAGTCAGCTTTTGCTTTCGCACAGATCGCCCTTTTGACTTCGTTTGTTTTGTTGGCCGGTTGTGTGGAACGACTTTCTTCATATATTTAGCAAGCAACTAATCAAAAGTAGGGCCGACTCTGCTGAGTAGGCCAGACATCTTGGAAGTGTTTTGCTTCCTAATACTTGTTTTGGAACGTTATGGTCCGACGGTCTGAGGTTGCTGCTGCTGCTTCTGGCCGTCTGTGGACCATCCAGCCTAGTCGAACTATCCGCGCTTGTCTCGGACTGTCTGGCCTTAGTACCTAGACCGTTCGGTGTACGCAGGACAAGTGACCGTGATCAGGTGTCCGATCGTGCTTGCCTCCTAGTGCCTCCAGTCTTTCTTTTGTCCGGAGCCTCCCGAGTAACCACTCTATGTGACATGTTTGGTGTGCGAGGATCACCAATGACGATATTTTTATCCTTACTTTTATCGGTCGCATATGACCGAACTAAGACTTTTTTGCTCGTCGGATGTAATGTGGTGACAGAGACAGAGGGCCTGTCAATCTTCACCTCTTTTTGAAATATCAACCGGCCTTCGTTTATATCCAATTGTATTTGCCGATGAAAGACAACATAATCATTGGTGTTATGAAGAAAGGAGTCATGCCATTTACAATATACACGCCCTTTTAATTCTTCATCCGAATAAATTATATGTGACAATTTAATATTACCATGTTTAAGTAACTCATCAAATATTTTATCACACTTAGCAATATTAAACGTGAACTTAACTTTCTCCTTTTGTGCCGAGTGCGGGTGAGAGCGAACAGAAGGTTTGGCCTTAGCAGACCAAACAAGCTCGACATGTGACTTTTTCGACTCTTGGGGCTTGGGTGGCCAGCTATATTTATGCCGGCCTTCCGCACTAGGCAGATCACAGGTGACTTCTGGTGCTCCGGACGGTCCGACCTGTGCGATCGGATGGCCTGTGAGTGGATCGGACGGTCTGGTACTATTCCCGGACTATCCGGTCGCGTTGAGCAACACCTGTGACCTTTGTGGTGGGCTCTGTGTGACTCCGGACTGTTTGATGTAGGGTGCTAGACGGTCTGACGGAGGACCGAACAGTCCGTGATTGTATGCGAACGGTCCGACCGTGCTCAGAGTTGACCCATAATTTAGCGGAGATGGTGGTGATGGTCGTCCTGGATATGAGTCCATCGGCATACCAGAATATGACTGGGAAACCCATTTGTTGCTGATGTGTTTGGCACAATTGTTTTGGCACCTAATTTATGTGATAAAAATTAGGCATGTGAGTTTTTCCTAATGCATGTGCCATTCTCTCTATATCCTTCCTGATACTTTTAATCCGATTATCAAAAGAAATTTTAATAGGTAGAATATCATCGGCTGACCTGACATCACATATCGTGGGGAGCTGTTTCAGCGTGGCTAACATGTAATCGGTGTTTATTTCCCTCTCCCGGATGGTCTTCTGGTGGCAATCTACCCTGAAGTGCGAGAGGAACCACTTCTCCGCCACCTTGAGCACCTGATCTTGTTGTCGTTGGATCTCCTCGTCCATCTTCTTCATGTCATCTTCTAATTTTTTATGCTCAGCGGCCGGTAAATTAGTCAACCTTGTGTCGCTATTTGGAGAAGCACCGTTGAGATCTTTAGAATCAGTCATGTAAGCTTGATTTTGTAGATCTGCAACCTTGTTCACCAGCGAAGTCGTCAAAAAGCGTGTTGGCGCCGATTTGGGCAGCGCCAATCGCTGGGGGTGTACCGCCTGGCGATGCTCTCTGAGGCGGCGCGGACGGTCCGTGACCTGGGCGCATAAGCAGTGCCTTCCCTGTGTCGCACCAAACGGTCCGCGCTCTGGGTCGGATGGTCCGCAATGGCGTAGGGTCATCTTCCTCCTCCTCGCTGGAATCTAGATCTCGCCCCCTGGGGGAAGAGATCATAGGGCGCTCTGGGTCGACAGGTCACCGAGGCGTCCCCAGACGACGTGGAGTCGCCTAGGAATTAAGAAATCAATTCAAGGAAGAGGTCTTGAGTGGATAACCAGATCTTGCCCCCAGGAGGAGTAAGATCCTAGGGTCGTCTTAGGGTCGGCAGACCACCCAAGACGGATCTAGACGACGCAGAGTCGAATAGGGGTGGAGGTGGATATACGGAAAGCTATAACTAGAACTACGCTACATCTACTCCTAGGACAGGATGATAAAAAAAGTAATTGGTTCGATTGGAATGTGTTCGGTGTTCTCAATCGGTCGTATCCCTTCATATATATAGGGGAGGTCTGGACCCGTTTTAGGCGATAGCTAACAAACCCCACGTGATTAGATGGATAACCACGCACGAGATAAGGATAATCACCCGAGTTAATCTGATCGCGGGGGCGCGGACCGTCCGGGCCCTAGGGCCGGACCGTCCGCTACTTTTGGTGCTCAACAACTATGACTATCTACGAGACCACCAAACTGAGTGGCATGGGATCTTGATACAGAGGTGGAGGTTAGGGGCAGCACGCCAACATGGCACGCTGGGGACAGGGATGGAGGCAGCGGTGGGGCGAGCGGGGCTCGAGCCCCTCCTACCGCCCCCTCCTACCGCTGGCGAGTCTATGGAGCCTGACTAGGGTCTCTTCTAGCGTACATATACAATATAGAAGAGACTTCTATACTACAGTGGTTTAGTTTAGCTCCTTCTAAAATTTTTTTCTGGCTCCGTGCTTGGTTGGGGAAGCCCTAAAACGTGCAAGCAGATGCCACAAAGAAGGACGAAGACATGGCATAGATACAGAAAAGCCATGCACGAAACAGAAGGTGTTTTCCGGTTTGAATGGCACAAATTTGATGTTTATTGAATCGAAGGATACACAAAGGTTGATCAAAACTTTAAACAAGATCAGGTGATACCTCCTCAAGTTTACAGCATCGAGTAACACAGAAGAGAGACACGGCTACACCTCCTCATGTTTAGCAAGTCTTTCACACAAAAGTTGGAAAAAAAAATAAAGCATGCATGAAACACATGCATGCTCTGGATTTACTGGTGGCGGATTCTAAAAGAGAAAAGAAACAAAAAAAATCAGGTTGCCTTTCAAGTTCAAACAAACCATACGATTTCAAGGGAACACCACATATACAAGCCTGAGATATATACTCGGGGTACAGATGATTCCAGATGCAGATAGCTTCACGCAGAGAACATTTCAATTAGGAGGGCTGTTGTGGCCAATGCTGGGGCTGTGACCTGGAGTGGTAGATTCGGTCTGAGTAGCGACCTCCTGCAGAACACTCCTTGGGGTGCATGGAGCGGCCGGAGGACGCACGCTGCTGGTAGGCACCCTCATCCCCAGCTTCCTAGCATGAGCTGGCGCGGAGAGCTGCACGAAGAAGACAGCACTGAGAAGCAGCATGGACACAGCAACGGTCTTCGTCGAAATGGCCATCTCAAGTTTGCAAGGGGAAAAAAAAAGATGGCAGCTGCTAGTTTGGAATGAGATGGGAGGAGGGGGTGAGAACTCAGTAGACAAGTTAATTACTTGCAGGCTCACAGCTGAGACTGCCTCACCTCTTGAACCAGCTCCCTTCTTTATATACGCGGCCTGCATCACTAGTTTAGCTCAAAAGTTGTACTTTAAAAGCAGATGACTAATGGGAGGACCACAGCAATCGCCAGCCGATTGTTTAGCGTTTGGAGGTATCAATAGTTTTCTTGCAAAAAAAAAAGAGAGGAAACGGTAGTTCTTTTTAACAAAAAAACCTATGCCAAAGGGAACACATTTTTCCTAATCTGTTTTACTCTAAAAAAAATACTCCCTTCATACTTTTTTATTTATCGTGTTTTAGTTCAAAAATAAACTAACAGCCAACAAATATTCAAGAACATAGATAGTACTATATCTAAGACCAACTCCAGCAGCCTTCATATAACGGCTCTAAGCAGCCTCCGTACATAACAAATATTCGAGAATAGAAGTAGTAGTATACTGTTATCTTTAATTTAACGATACGTAGCTCTCTTGCGATTCCGGGAAAAAAACAAGTTACCAAGGACTGAGGACACGGTTTTAGATGATTTGCTTACCATGACATCCGGTTATTCTACTGCAACATCTGCTCACCATGTACACTAGCTGAACCACTTGCACTAAAATTATCGGTAACAACACCCGATGGTTTCACATTTTGGCCGCACCAACTTGCAATAGCTAAATATATCATGGAAGACACATTTAAGTATGCAGCTGCACAATGAAGCAAGCACCTATGCAAGTTGCAGATAGAAATATACTTTCATGCACATAAACTTGTACTAAAACTAGCAAGTAGTATTGCCCACAATTTAGCAGCACAAAGTTGATAAGGACAAGGACTAAATGTATCATTGGAGCCCAATTAAGAATACAAGCTGGCAACTTAAAATATCTAAATGCAATATTTTTGCATGTTCTAATTTATTGAGTTGCGAGGCTATCTTAGGCCGCAGACGTGGAATAGAAACGAACAACGATTGTTTTATTTAATTGTGTTAATTAGGATTTGAATTCTAGATCTCTGTCTTTGATACTATATTACATACACCGATTAATTCAATTCAAAAGATTAAGTTAATAGAGAGAAGTGGACAATGTACTTATATTCTAATATAATTAAATTCATGACAAACCTTTCCACCAAGCAAAGGTTCTGGGTTTGATGTAGTCTCTCTACAAAATACAAGGGTAAAACTTGTCTCGGTTATTCTTTCCCTAAATTCAACTCATGTGGGAGCCACCGGCACTAGGTTTGTCCAACAACAATAAAGTCTTTTAAACGCAAGTTAGGGTAGTCTAAAGTTGAAACCCAACATAAATCACAAAGGTTTAGACATTGATAATCATTTTTCATGCGCTTCCATTCAAAGCTAAATCTGTGGATATATTCTATCTTTTTATGTCCCCTTTTACTGTATCTTCCTATGTTAACTTTGACCTTTTCTCTCTCTATCTCTATCTCTCTCATCCGATTGTTACCGTGCCTTAGAATCCCACTATACGTTGTTGTCTTTGTAGGTCTCTGTTGGACATGTTCAAACCATCTCAATTGATGTTGGACAAGTTTTTTTAATTGGTGCTACATCTAGCCTATCATATGTATCATAGTTCGGACTCAGTTCTTTCTTGTATGGCTACAAATCTAAGCAACATGTGTATTTTCATAACACTTATCTGTTGAACATTTCGTTTTTAGACCAACATTCCGCACCATACAACATAGCAGGTCTAATCTATATTATATATAACTTGCATTTTAGCTTTTGTGCGACCCTCTTGTCGTATAAAACATCAGATGTTTGACGCAACTTCATCCACCCTATTTTGATTTTGTAGCTAACATGTTCATCAATATCTCTGTCCCTTTTTTAGATAATGGAACAGAAATAAGGTCCCAGCCTCTACACCATCCAAGACAGCGTACACAGCGTATCGATACATCCAACAAGCGCTTAGGCTCACAAACAGACTCAAAAAACCAAGTTTACCCAAGACAGCTAGACGACTAGGCCGCAATTCTATTTGAGAACTTCTACCCAAACTTAGCGAACACCTCCATAACGACCGACTCCAATAAGCGGCATGCCCTGTTCAGATCGGTCCTCGCGTTCTCGTCTCTAAGCAGCAGCGACCAAGAACGTGCCCAATATGTCGCCCTGAAAATAACCTGCATGAAAGTGTTAGCCTTGGCGCAATTGAACACCATATCATTTCTATTCAACCATATAGCCCAACAAATAGCAGAAAAACCTACACAAATCTGATTTCTAAATGTTGGCCGAAAACCAGCAAGCCAAGAACCAAACAAGTCTTGGGTGCTAGAGGGAGGTTGAATTCCAAAGGTGATATGTATTGTATTCCAAATAAAGCGGGCGAAGTGACATTGGATGAAAAGATGTTCAATAGTCTCTAGAGAACTACACGAACAACATTTTAGATTTCCTTTCCAATCCCGCTTTGCAAGGTTATCTTTAGTGAGAGTAACTCCATTTTTGATGTACAAAATTTTAATTTTAAGTGGTATCTTAATCTTCCAGATTGGGGACTTAAGTGGAACAATACCATCACAAATCAATACCCTATAGAAAGAGCGTGTTGAGAATACCCCACTTTTGTGTAAATTCCAAATGAAAATGTCCCTATCACCTGTAAGGCTAGTGTTGAGGACACATGCCACCAATTTGTACCACGACTCCAAGTTAACGCCCGTTAACGCCCTTCGAAAGGTCACATTTAGCGGTGTGGTGCTTAGCACCTCGGCTACCGTTGCGGACTTTTTGCGCACAATCTGATAGAGGTTAGGATAGGCGATTTTAAGACACCTATCACCAACCCAGTTGTCCTCCCAGAATCTAGTTTCCTTTCCATTATTAACTTTGAAACGTCCGTAATGTAAGAATTGGTCTTTCACTTTCATGAGTCCATACCAGAAATGGGAATCCCCGGGCTGTCTTTGAGCTTGGGCAAGGTTTTTATGTGACAAATATTTCCTTCTTAGAAGATTTTGCCAAATGCCTTCCTCATTAATTAACTTGAAAAGCCACTTACTCAAAAAACACTTGTTTTGGGTTTCCAAATTCTGGATGCCTAAACCCCCACAGTCTGTAGGCCTACACAAGATGCTCCATTTAGTGAGCCTGTATTTCTTCTTGTGTTCATCACATTGCCAATAGAAACGTGAGCGATAGTAGTTGAGTTTTTTAAGCACACCTTTCGGTATCTCAAAGAAAGACAACATATACATGGCAAGGGTAGTAAGCACAGAATTAATCAGAACTAGCCTACCCCCTACTGACAACAATTTTCCTTTCCAACTACTGAGTTTTTTCTAAAATTTTTCCTCAATTATCTTCCAGTCGTTGTTTGATAACTTCCTATGGTGCATGGGGATTCCAAGGTATTTAAAGGGAACACAACCAGTTTTGCACCCAAAAAGATTTGCATATTCATGCTCAAAATCTTTAGCCTCTTCATAGCAATATAGCTCGCTCTTATGGAAGTTTATTTTAAGACCCGATAGCTGCTCAAAAGTACTTAACACTAGTTTAAGGTTTTTGGCCTTATCGAGGTCATGTTCCATAAATAGGATAGTATCATCAGCATATTGAAGTATAGAGAGTCCTCCATCCGCTAAGTGTGGTACTAATCCTACTAAGTCAACAATATTCTTTGCTCTCTCCATTAAAATGGCCAACATGTCCGCAACGATATTAAAGAGGATCGGAGACAGAGGATCACCTTGTCTAAGTCCTTTCTTTGTTTGAAAGTAGTGGCCTATGTCGTCATTGACTTTGATACCGACACTACCTCCCTTGACAATTTGGCTGATCCAATTGCACCACTGGGGGGAAAAGCCTTTCATGCGCAAAGCTTGTTGGAGAAAGGACCAA
Source organism: Zea luxurians (assembly GCA_029449295.1). NCBI lineage: Eukaryota > Viridiplantae > Streptophyta > Magnoliopsida > Poales > Poaceae > Zea > Zea luxurians. Next base: position 43,730,791 of record JAOPSE010000005.1, on the reverse strand, counting down.
TTGACCTTATCGTAGGCCTTCTCAAAGTCGAGTTTTAGTACGACGCCATCAAGCTTCTTCCTGTGTAACTCGTGGATCGTCTCGTGTAAAATAACGACTCCCTCCATAATGTTTCTTCCTGACATGAAAGCAGTTTGAGAAGGCTTAATGACTTTCTGTGCTACTAGAGCCACACGGTTCGTCATTACCTTGGTGAAAATCTTAAAGCTCACATTAAGCAGGCATATAGGTCTAAATTGTTGAATTTGTTTGGCCTCTTTTAGCTTGGGGAGTAAAGTAATTATACCAAAGTTGAGACAGTATAGGGGCAGATTTCCCTTATGGAACTCAAGAAAGAGGCATAGTAAATCGTCTTTGATTACGTCCCAGAAGACTTGATAAAATTCAGCTGGGAAGCCATCAGGTCCTGGTGCCTTATTATGTTCCATCTGGAAGATTGCCTTCTTGACTTCATCCATCATAAATGGTGAAGTAAGAATTTCATTTTCCAGGTCCGTTACCTGTGGGATATCGTCTCTGACCGATTCAACCATGGAAAAATGGTTGGGTTCTGATGCACCAAAGAGGCCTTTGTAATAGGTAGTGATAAATCTTTTAAGATTTTCATCACCCTCAATAGTGCAGTTCTCTTGTTCTAACCGGAATATCCTCGTTTTTCTATGTTTCCCATTTGCTACCAGTTGGAAGTACTTAGTATTACAATCACCCTGTAACAACTTAGTTGTTTTGGCTCTTTGGTACCATCTAATTTCTTCCTCTCTTAGCATGTGAGCTAGACGCTGCTTTAGACACTGCTTTAAGTCAAGTTCTTGAGCAGTAAGCATCTGCGTTTCGGCCTTTTTGTCTAAATCATCAGCCTTCTTAATAATTTGCTCTTTTTTCTTTTTTATATGCACCACTGGTATTTTTCGCCCAACCCCTTAGGAATTGGCGTAGTCTTTGAATTTTGAACTGCCATTTTTGTAGAGGGGTCCAACCTCTATTCTCATTTTTCCAAACCCGTGTCACCATATCCGAGAAACCTTCTCTCAGAAACCAGCCGAGCTCAAATTTAAAAGGAGGCTGATTGTTTGAGTGGGTTCCACTTCCCGTGTTCATGAGCAGTGGAGTGTGGTCAGAAATTTCTCTCGTCAAAGCTTGAACCGTTGTCAAAGGATACTTTGACTCCCACTCGGTAGTAACCAAGATACGGTCAAGAGTCTCAAAGGTGGGTACGCTTCTAGAGTTAGCCCAAGTGAATTTCCGATTTGATAATCCCAATTCCCGGAGATCCAAGCTATCAATGACTGCATTAAAAAGGAAAGGCCATCTATCATTGTAGTTATCATTATTTTTTTCATGTTGGTTTCTAATGATATTAAAATCACCACCAACAATAAGCGGCAGGTTTTCTTTGGCACAAGTTTGCACCAGTTCAGCCAGAAAAGATTCCTTGAATTCATCTTGTGCAGCCCCATAGGCCGCCACCAGAACCCAACTAAAGCCATCATCCTTGTTTCGTAGATGGAACTTCACATAGAAGTCACCCACATCAATACTACCGATGTCAAAAACTTCCAGATTTACACCAAGTAGGATGCCTCCGGACCTACCGTGAGGTTTCGACCAGTGCCATAAGAAGTCTCGACCAACACAAATATTATTCAATGTACTTTGTGTGAAATCATTTTTTCCTGTTTCGAGTAACGCAATGAAGTCTAGCTTCTCTTCTTTACTAGTATCGGAAAGGAACCTGAATTTAGCCAAGTCACCAAGACCTCTGCTATTCCAAAAAATTCCTTTCATTTTGAACACCTTTTATGTTTCTTAACCAACTTTATTTTTATGCTACCTTTGCTTCTTGAGGAGCCTTTTGATTTATTTTTCTTAAAGACAATGTGGAAATCACAACTTAGGTGATCACTGTCCTCATCCATAACCTCCTCCACAAAGTCACCACATAAGTGTCCGAGAGCGAGATTGTCAGATTCATACTTGTCCACCTCATCATTATCACAATGTACAAACTCTGAACCAGAAAAAAAAACGTGCTACTATCTAATTGGGGTTCAGAATTGTGGAGCTCAAGTCTATTTAAAAGAGAAACTGAATCTGAAACTTGTTTTTGATTAGAACCTAGGGATACCCCTAGATTGCTAACCATAGTAGAGATAACATCATTAGGAAGAGAGAAAGGGCCAGAGGATATGGAGTTACCTGGACCGTCAAGATTCCTCCATGCAGCCGTCAGCTTGGCCTTCTCCAAAATGTGGTGGTCAGCCCCGCCCGCAAGCCTTGGGCTTGAACGTGTAGGCTGCGACACCACCTCCTTGATCCCCGCAGCGGCCACCAGCATATCTGATGAGAGGGCGCCAAGTCCAGGCTGCTGCAGCCCCCTCCTGGAGCAAGGCGGCTCAGAGACAGCCCCACGGCGCGCATAAACCACAAGGCATTCCCGCGGCCGACTAGGATGCGATTCCTGCACCAGATCAGCAGCCACCATTGTGGCCTCAGTATCAGCCATCAACAAGGCCTCAGAAGGAGATCCACCACCGCACACACCATCATCAGATACCCCTCCAACCACAGAAAACGCAGCAGGCAATTTGTCCACCAGCACACCATCTAGTGAGCCACCAATCACAACCTTCATGGGACAAACAGTGGGAGATTCAGCCACCATGTCAATAGAAATGCCATCAGCTGCTCCTTCCAAGTATTCGCCATCTTCCTCCGTGAGAACTTTGTCAACACAAAAGTCAAGCGACATATCCACGACCATATCCATAATTTCATTTGCCATTTTCCTGATTTTTTCCTCCGTATCTACTCCATGCTCAAGTGCCAAAACAGGGGCTGCAGAGGTGCCACCAGGGGCAGCCCCACCCATTCCCATAGAATTGTCACTTCCATTTTGGTTGCCAGAGAGGTCCTTCTTAGAGCGCTTCCCCTCTCTGTCCAAGCTACTGCTATCATTGGGATCATCTTCATCCATGTCCTCATTGTCGCCATCATTTCCATCCCCAAAATTCTGGTTCACTTCATCACCGTTTTCATCAAAGCCCACAGATTCGACCTCGAATCTTAATTCAAAGTAGTGGTCGCCGATAACAGCATCCAATTTTGTCGGCAACAACTTGGGATCCAACACAGCAACCAACACCCGGCCAAAATTGTTCTTGCGAGTAGTTTCCATATCAACCGTTTGTGTAGACCCAAGCATAGACCCAATGGCCCAGAGATTCAAAAATTCTCTCAATTTTTTCCTGATTCCAGTGACCCGAATCCAAACCTTAGGTAACAGAAAACCTTCCTCCTCCTCATGCCATTCCTCAAATTGCATCCTTGTCCCCATGGGCACATCTTTATCACGGACATCCGCACCCCCAAATGCAATGGCCCTCTGTAGCTCATTCTTAGATGGAAACGCGACAATGAAATAGTTCTGCTCATGAACAACAGGTTCCCAATTCCACTTGCTTGAAACAATACGCTGCAATTGCGCCACCAACTGATCACCCGAAAGATTACTACCAACAACCGAAACAAGGGCTGTTTTGGAATCCTTTTTCCTGGAGAGTGGCGGATGAGGTATATGGTAGAAACCCAAGCCAGACACCGCATATCCGACAGCATGTGCCACGGGTCGAGGTTGCTTGAGCAAATGGCAACGGTGGTTGACATGATCATGGCCATCACAAATTACACAATACAACTTGGTAGAGCACTCAGCACCCAAGTGCCCCTTCAAACCACAGCGGTTACAATTCTTCTCCTTCTTCCCTGTCCTGTGCACCTCCCTATCTCCCGCCACTGTCTCCTGGTTCCAAGCACCTGCAGCAGCATCAGAGCCGACGACTAACGCCGACACGGTGACAGCAGCAGCTGCTGCAGCATCATCCATCCCAGGCGCAGGAGCAGGCGGGGGCCTAGCAGCCGCCTGGACAGTCTGAACATGGCGGTAGCCCCTGCCCGTCGTTGCAGGGTCCCAGGACTGATGGCCATGGTGGCCAGCCCGAGCGCCGTGCCATCGTCGGCCAGCGAAACCCCCGCGACGAGGAGCGAAGCCACGGGAGCCACGCGGCCGGAAACCACCCCGCTGCCACCCACGGTCACGATCATCGCCACCGTATCCTGGATCGAAACCGAGATTGCTTCCTTGAAACTCGCCGCCGCCGCCGCCATGGAACAGACCGGGATCCACGCCGTGGCCCCCGCCCCGACCCTGACTTGCGACGTCGCGATCCGAGCCCCGACCATGGCCTCCAGCACCGCGGCAATCCATGGCAACAACGGACTTCGTCTTCGCCCCGAACTTCGCCTGCACGACAACCTGCTCCAATGGCGAGGAGGCCGCGACTTGAATGGCCGAGGCAAGCGGATGGACACCGTCTGGCGGCACGCGAGCAGGAGAAGAGAAACCCCTCGGGCGCCCCGCGTTCCCAAACAAGCCGCAAAGACCGTCCGTGAAGGTGAAATGGGCTTTTCTTCCCTCAACGCAAATTTCAATGGCTCGGCCCGGCCCAGCAGACCGATCTCCGAGCACCCGCATGCCTGGTCGCGACGCGAGGAACGACGAGTCCGTCCGTCCCCCAGCAGAAACGCAAGACGGCGCCGGAGAGGAAGCCGAAGCGTGTGCCAACAAGACACCAGGGGCATGCCCACGGCCAGCATGACCATGGAAAGTCCGCGCCCTGGCCAGAACGTCCGCCAAAGTGAGGTGTGGGGACACCCTAGCCGGCGGAAGCGGCCCTCGCCATGGCCGCCGCGCCGCCATCTTCCGAGCACCAGTCCCCATCCACGCCGCCGACGTACCGTCACCAACCCCCCCATCTTCATCCTCTTCGGCAGAGCTTAACTCATCAACCGGAGTCCCAAAGCCAAAAACGACTCCGGGAACATCATGCTCAACCGGAGCTGGAGCCAGCGTAAGCCGGCGGCCCACCCCTGTCCCTATGTAGCATTGATCATAAATACTGAAATATATCCTTTCTGGACACTACTTGACCTTTCAAACTAACATCTTCCTTATTTGTAGTAGTGCCAAAATCACATCTCATATATTTGATTTTAGTTGTACTGAGTCCATCCTTTGGACTCTAGAGTCTCCCATCAAAACTCTAGTTTTTTATTTACTCATGCCCGACTTTCATTAACTAGTAGTACACCGTCCGTAAAAAAAATATACACCAAAGGATATATCTATGTGTGTCCATTGTAGCCTTATCCAGCATCAGGGCAAAAAGATAAGGACTTAAAGTTGATCCTTTATGTAGTCCTATTTTAACCGAAAACTTATGAGACCATAACCATGAACTATCAAAACAATGGGCAGAGGAACCAAAAGCAAGTTGGGGCTTCTAATTTTGTTGCTCCTCACTGCATATGGAAAAGAGTATGTAGCATACACCAAGCATTTGATACCCACATACACAAGATACGTGTGGACGTTTGGTTTGAAAGAAGTCGTACAGCTGGAGCATCAATTGTAGTAGTTGTAGTTCCTCATCAAACTGTTAAAAATAATATTACATAGTACACAATCTATGCTCCTTGATTTTATTTATAGTAAGAACATCAGCTCACAGAAATGCTTCATAATATTTTCTTGCATCGAATAAATAAAGTCACAAGTTTATCACTTAATACATGACAATGGTTACATATCTACTGAAGTCATGTGTTTCAGTTCATTCACAATTCACAAGCTAGCTGCAACACAAGAAATAAACCTCGTGTGGTACCATCAGACATGGAACCTCCATTCATCAAATATAGTATCCATATCACTGTCATATTATTGACAAGGGTTCAACAGGGGAACACGCTTAAATAACAATAACAGCCTACCAAAGAGGGGCAATGGACAAACATTTCCATACACCAAATTAAATATGGGAACGAGAAAAAGGGAAAGATATGGTTAGTCGCTTCAAATCGATCTGTTCATAAATAAAACAGACCAGAAGACATCAATGTGTGCATTTCTTTCTAACCAGTCAGTATTTCGGTTATGAAGCAGTGAAGGTCCCCTTCAAAAGCACCTGCACTCAAGAGAATATCAGCTACTGAGTACCTGGAAACTGCCTAGCTAATAACTGGATGTAGTGTGGTTGTGCCTAACTGAAACTGCCTAGCCATACAAGAGTACCTGGAAAATCTGTATCACAGTATCACCACACTTCCTAACTATTTACTACACGAACACAACCTGAGGCATTGAGCAGCAACAGAACAGACCTATCACCTATATACAAACACTCTTATTTCAGGTATGGTTGCCTTGTAGTATGGTGGAGCCTGGAAAGTAGGTAGAGGCAATCTGAAGATAGGAAAATCGATCCAGCAAAGCATAAGAGGTCCCTCTTGCTCTTCTCAAAGATGCCAAGCAGTAGAACCAAGACAGCCTTGTCTTATTAAGGTCATTTACCGACTTGATGTTAAACCACTTGGGCCGCGTTCCTACAGACAGAATCAGAGATGTCAAGAAGCTGCGATTGACTGCAATTCTTTGCTGCCTCAGGAGCACCACTGATAGGGATGGTGCATGTGAACCAAACGGAAGGCTGAACAGGCCGAAGAGGTTGGACCCGCCCATGTTACTGACGAAGAAGAGCTCGTACAAGCCCGGCCCGTCCCCAAGAGACCGTTCCAATGAGAAACATTTCTGAAGGTGACACAGGCAATGCACAACGGAAAGCCATTGTGCCCCTTTGTTAGAACAGATTTGAGCATGTGGAGACTTTCAGGCAGAGGAGAGGGGACGCTACGGGCTACGGCGACTTGGAGCGGCAGTCACTCAGGGGGCATGGCGGTGCTATTGTTGTAAAATTAGAGAAATAAGTGACATGTTTCCTTCATATTTAAATAAATTAAATATTCTAATTCCGAATAAAACAAGCATATAACTCAGACAAATGTCATATATAATTATTACACAATGAACAGTAGCAATTTTAGAACATGTAAACATTAAAAATAGCATCTCAGGTCCATTTTATAATTAAACATGGCTTGCAGATGAAGAAGACAGATTAAACAAATAAACATGATTGTTTATCTTAAAGTATTGCTCTCAAAATAGCGGGTTGCTGTAATAAATAGCCCTCCAACGCTAATAGGTGATCAGAGATCCTCGACTAACGTGACAGTCCTATCTCACCAAATCAGGGTTTTAGATCAGATGTAATAAGCCTAATAATCAAATCTAAATACTAATACTAAGGAGCTGTGTACTAAATAAAATAACAGAATTTAACACAGGTAAACAGCCTTAACAAAGAGAGATTTAATTAGGCACAAATAATATCAATGCTGAAAATGATAATACACTAAAACCCAGACTGTCACGTTGTCTCACTACACCGCTATCATCATCGAGCACACAAATCCACCCACAACAGTGCAATCACACCCAAGTATTTAATACTAGCAGATTGCACAAAATTAAACAGTAAATAAAGTGAGACAACGAATAACTCACAACACGTAGATTGCCTACGTGGGAAGACCAGCTCAGCGAACACAAGGTTCTATCCCAGAAAACCAATTCCGCCGCCCACGTCCGGGCCTGCACGGCGGGAGGTTGACGGAGATACTAGAGCCGCTGCCGGAGCCAAGGGTGACGTCCACGGCACCAGCCCGAGAAGAGGAACACCGCGCAGAGGGAGCCCAAGCACCAGGCCACGGTGGACAATAATCAGAGAAGAACCGCAGCACTACACAGATGCACGGTTCCGGCAACAGAGCACAGGAAAGACACGCTGCGCAAGCACAGCACCACTTCCTATCTCTTTGAACCACTCCCAGCAATACCAGAGAACGAACTGAGTTCTCAACGGAGCAGCACACACGGAGAGAGGAAGAAGAACATCTGACTGCTCAGCCAATGCCAGAGAGAGGGGAAACGCATCCATACTTATGGAGCCGAGACCAGGCACCAAATTCGGAGGCCGTTGAATAGAGAGGAAACACGCAGAGGCAGTCGTGCAAGCCGGCCAAGCCGTTGAGCCTCCGCCGCCGCTCAGCTGCCTGCGCTCTCTTTCTCTCCGCTGTCTCTCTGCCAGAGGCACGGAAGTGCCCTAGGGATTAATCCCAGCCGGCTGGGCTGCTTGGCTTACGGGCCTAGAAAAGGCCCAGTCCGGCTGGCCACTTAATTTTTTTTAATTCATTTCTTTACTTCCTCAAAAGAAAATAAAGGGAAAACCCCAAAATGAATAACAATCCTCACCATTTTCACTCTTATTTTCTGATCAATGTCATTGAGCTCCCGTACTGTTTATATACTACTTTTCGGCAGAGGTACTTGTTAGGTTTGAACCAAAGCCTATCCCAGTGTACTCCAACCCTGCACGAGTAAGCGGAGGACTACGCCTTGATCCACAAACCCTAGTGTGAGAATCTTCGCACAAAAGGCACATAGTACTAGGCAGATTATCTGCTTCTCTTACGGGGCAGGGCGTTACGGTCATGCCCTTTAATATCTATTCATGAGCTCACTAGAGAGAAAACCCCATTCTCTCCTGGACTGCGACCCCACAGTCAGCTCATATAGGTGAAATCGTTAAGGAAATTCTGTAGAACAATTTCCCTGCTTATAGCATTGACTTCATTAAGAGCATATCGCTCAACCTGCCATACAGACAGAGCACAGCAGCTCATGAGACTCTTTATCTTTTGTGCTCTTGGTTCCACAGTGCTTCGTTTCCTGGAGCCTGGATCTCGGGATCTCCGATCACACAGGACAGTTATCCGCAGTTGAAACCGCTAACAGGGTACGAGTCCCATTCCCATGCACGCTGCTTGGATTGGCTTTTGAGCCAGTCCTTTGGTGAAAGGATCAGCAAGGTTCCTTTCAGACTTGATGTAATCTACGGTTATTACACCCGTCTCTCTAGCATGCCGACATGAATCAAGTCGTCTTCTGATATGCCTCGAGGATTTTTGGTTGTCCTTTCTACTATTCACTTTCAGCAACACAGAAGTGTTGTCACAGTATACTAGGACAGCCGGTATCGGCTTTGCTAGCATTGGAAGGTTTGACAACAGGTCTCTCAACCATTCAGCCTCCAATGCTGCTGAATCAAGTGCAACTAATTCAGCCTCCTTGGTGGAACGTGTCGACACTGATTGTTTAGACGATCTCCATGACACGGCCCCACTAGCTAAAGTGAACACATAGCCACTTGTAGACTTCATTTGATCCGAGTCAGAGATCCAGTTTGCATCACTGAATCCTTCAAGTACTGACGGAAATCCGGTATATTTAATACCAAGATTCATCGCTCCCTTCAAATACCAAAGCACTCTGTACAAGGCTACCCAGTGTCTATCTCCTGGACTGGCCGAATAACGAGCCAGTCTGCATACTGCATATGAGATATCTGGTCTAGTTGCATTGCTCAGGTACATGAGAGATCCGATGATCTGCGAATATAGTAGCTGGTTCACAGGCTCGCCTTCATATTTACTGAGCGTGTAGGATGGATCATAGGGCGTGGTGACTGGTTTACAGTCCATATGTCCAAAGCGAGTCAGGACCTTTTCCACATAATGGGATTGTGACAAAGTAATCCCATCCTCACCCTTTATCAGCTTGATGTTCAGTATAACATCAGCTTCACCCAAGTCCTTCATATCAAAGTTCTTGGAGAGGAATAATTTTGTCTCCATGATAGCCTCCAAATCAGTCCCAAATATCAATATGTCATCAACGTATAAACACATGATGACACCTTTGCCCCCAGAGAAGCGATAATACACACACTTGTCGGCTTCGTTTACACAAAACCCGGCAGTGGTCAGAGTATTATTAAACTTCTCATGCCATTGTCTGGGAGCTTGCTTCAGACCATATAAGGATTTAATCAAGCGACACACTTTGCTCTCTTGTCCTTTAACCACAAATCCTTCTGGTTGCTGCATATAAATTTCCTCTTCCAGCTCTCCATTTAGGAATGTTGTCTTTACGTCCATTTGATGAACAAGCAATTTATACGCAGCTGCCAGCGCTAAAAGCACACAGATTGTGGGCAATCGAGCCACCGGAGAATAAGTATCAAAATAATCCTCCTCTTTCTTTTGAGTAAAACCCTTAGCCACAAGACGGGCCTTGTACTTTTCAATAGTACCATCAGGTCTCCTCTTCCTCCTAAAGATCCATTTACAGCCCATAGGCTTGCAACTAGCTGGGAGATCAGTTATCTCCCAAGTTCCGTTCGAGATGATGGAATCCATCTCGCTACGGACAGCCTCCCTCCAGTACTCTGCATCCGGAGATGTATATGCCTCTGTGAGGGAGCTTGGTTCTTCATCCACTAGATAGATAATATAATCATCACCCAGAGACTTTTCAGTCCTTTGTCTCTTACTCCTCCTTAACTCCAAATCTGGAGTCTGGTCATTGACACTCGAGGGCAGAGAATATGTCCGAGATGGACCATCTGGGGCTACTACTTCCTTATCCCACATAGGGAAGATGCTCTCAAAGAATGTCACATCCCGAGACTCCATTATTACATTTACAGCGATTTCGCTTATCTCGGAATGGACCACTAGAAATCTATAAGCTGCACTGTTATGTGCATAACCCGCCAGGAAGACACAGTCTACGGTCTTAGGGCCTAGCTTTCTCTTCTTCGGCAACGGGACATTCACCTTTGCAAGGCAACCCCAAGTCCGAAGATGCGAAAGATCTGACTTCCTTCCTTTAAATCCTTCATAGGGTGTGGCCTCACGGTTGCGAGGCGGCACCCTGTTCAGGACATAGCATACTGTGAGTACTGCCTCGCCCCACCATATGTCAGGCATCCCCGAACTTTGCAACAAAGCGTTATCTAAGTCACACACCGTTCGGTTCTTCCTTTCAGCTACCCCATTTGACTGAGGTGAATATGGAGCGGTGGTTTCATGAATGATTCCACACTCTTTGCAGTACTCATCAAAAAGGTTGGAAAGGTATTCACCTCCTCTATCAGACCGCAGCCTTTTAATTTTCTTGTCTAACTGGTTTTCAACTTCAGTCTTATAGATCTTAAAGTGTTCTAGTGCCTCATCTTTAGTTCTGAGTAAGTAAATATAACAGAACCTGGTAGCATCATCTATCAAGGTAAGAAAGTATCTTTTACCGCCTTTTGTGATTATACCATTCATCTCACAGATATCTGAGTGAATTAGTTCTAAAGGAGTGGTACTTCTGCCTTCAACCGTATGAAACGGTTTTCTAGGCTGCTTGGCTTGCACACAAATACCACATTTTACACCTTTAACATGTTTATATTCAGGAATTAAAGACATGTCACTTAATCTCTTAATGGCCTCAAAATTCACATGACACAAACGGGAATGCCATATATTATTAATGGAATCGTTATTACAGACCACATTAACATGGTAAGAAGAATGATTATTCAAAACAGAAAGACGGAACAAACCGCCTGACTCATATGACTTTCCAACAAAAGTACCAAACTTAGACAGGACCACTTTATTAGACTCAAACACTAATTTGAGACCCTGTCGACATAGCAGCGACACTGATATGAGGTTCCGGCTCATCGATGGCACATAGAGTACGTCCTTCAGAACGAGCGTCTTTCCTGAAGTTAACTTCAGGTAGACCTGTCCAGTACCTCGAACTGCTGCCGGAACACCATTTCCCATCAAGACTGGTGCGCTGTTGTATCCCTGGAATGAAGAGAACATGGATCGATCAGCACAAATATGAACAGTAGCACCAGAATCCATCCACCAGTCATCTGATGGACTTGCCATAAAGGCCTGAAGTGCATACCCTGGGGTGGAGTTAACCACCACGTTCCCTTCTTTGCGGTGAGGTGGAGGACCTTTTCCCTTCCTAAGTTTGCATCTCCGAGTTGTATGCCCGGAGACACCACAAACGTAGCAGATAAAGTCCTCCTTTTTCTTCTTCATCTTTTTGGACTTAGGTTGGTTCATATTCTTCTGTGGAGAGTTCTTCTTCTTCTTCTAGAATTTTCTATCTCCACCCTTCTCAACAACGTGAGCCTGGAGTTGCTGAGATGGCTTGTTACTGGACCTTGCACGCTCTTCCACATTAATCGTAGCTGACAACTTAGTGAGAGTCATTTGCTTCTTCATGTGGCGGCGTGAAGTCACAAAGTCTCGCTAAGAAGGCGGGAGCTTTGCCAGTATTGCATTCACCTGAAAACTATCTGGTAGGACGCAACCATATTGGACCAAGTCCCTAACAAGGAGTTGAATCTCCTGTAACTGCTCCATAATAGACCTTCCCTCAACCATTTTATAGTTGAGGTAGTTTTCCGTTGTGAAAGACTCATTGCCATTGTCAACTTCAGAGAACTCGTTCTCAAGTTCAGTCCATAGACCCTTAGCGGAGGTAAAACCAGAGTACACGTCAAATAAGCGGTTCGACAAGACGTTCAGCAGACGAGACAAGCATGCCTCATTAGCTTCGTCCCACTTGGCCTTCTCCGCTAGTGCGGCGGCCTTCGCTGCATCATCAGCATTATCTAATGCAGCCTCGGGAACAGCCGACGTCACTACCCAAAATAATTTTAGGTCAGTGAGCCACATGCGAGTCTTAATCTGCCAGCGCTTAAAGCTAGCGCCGTCGAACGCTTCAGGCTTAATGACATCAGAACTGGAGGCCATAATACGAATTGGTTTTCTGGATTGTTGTAAAATTAGAGAAATAAGTGACATGCTTCCTTCATATTTAAATAAATTAAATATTCTAATTCCGAATAAAACAAGCATATAACTCAGACAAATGCCATATATAATTATTGCAGCAATGAATAGTAGCAATTCTAGAACATGTAAACATGTAAAATAGCATCTCAGGTCCATTTTATAATTAAACATGGCTTGCAGATGAAGAAGGCAGATTAAACAAATAAACATGATTGTTTATCTTAAAGTATTGCTCTCAAAATAGCGGGTTGCTGTAATAAACAGCCCTCCAATGCTAATAGGTGATTAGAGATCCTCGACTAACGTGACAGTCCTATCTCACCAAATTAGGGTTTTAGATCAAATGTAATAAGCCTAATAATCAAATCTAAATACTAATACTAAGGAGCTGTGTACTAAATAAAATAATAGAATTTAACACAGGTAAACAGCCTTAACAAAGAGAGATTTAATTAGGCACAAATAATATCAATGCTGAAAATGATAATATACTAAAACCCAGACTGTCACGTTGTCTCACTACACCACTATCATCACCGAGCACACAAATCCGCCCACAACAGTGCAATCACACCCAAGTATTTAATACTAGCAGATTGCACAAAATTAAACAGTAAATAAAGTGAGACAACGAATAACTCACAGCACGTAGATTGTCTACGTGGGAAGACCAGTTCAGCGAACACAAGGTTCTGTCCCAGAAAACCAATTCCGCCGCCCACGTCCGGGCCTGCACGGCGGGAGGTTGACGGAGATACTAGAGCCGCTGCCGGAGCCGAGGGTGACGTCCACGGCACCAGCCCGAGAAGAGGAACACCGCGCAGAGGGAGCCCAAGCACCAGGCCACGGTGGACAATAATCAGAGAAGAACCGCAGCACTACATAGATGCACGGTTCCGGCAACAGAGCACAGGAAAGACACGCTGCGCAAGCACAGCACCACTTCCTATCTCTTTGAACCTTTCCCAGCAATACCAGAGAACGAACTGAGTTCTCAACGGAGCAGCACACACGGAGAGAGGAAGAAGAACATCTGACTGCTCAGCCAATGCCAGAGAGAGGGGAAACGCATCCATACTTATGGAGCCGAGACCAGGCACCAAATTCGGAGGCCGTTGAATAGAGAGGAAACGCGCAGAGGCAGCCGTGCAAGCCAGCCAAGCCGTTGAGCCTCCGCCGCCGCTCATCTGCCTGCGCTCTCTTTCTCTCCGCTGTCTCTCTGCCAGAGGCACGGAAGTGCCCTAGGGATTAATCCCAGCCGGCTGGGCTGCTTGGCTTACGGGCCTAGAAAAGGCCGGGTCCGGCTGGCCACTTAATTTTTTTAATTCATTTCTTTATTTCCTCAAAAGAAAATAAAGGAAAAACCCCAAAATGAATAACAGTTGCCAGGGTACAAGAAGAGGAAGCGGCAGGAGATGCGCGTCCATAACTGGAGCGAGGCGAGGCGAAGATGCCGATCTGCAAGCTCAAGGTGCCTCCTTGCTCGCCTCGCTTGCTTGCGCGCGCGTCAGTCTAGTTAAATCGATCATCACAGTCACATCATCACCAGATCTACCCTCTGGGCGAGCCCAATTTCGTTCTGTGTGTTGGGGTTGAAGAACGAGGACATCTCATCACCCAGTCACCCACAGTGAGGTCACATACCTACGGCCTACGTAGTTGGTAATAGATCGCGATCAAAATAAATTTGCATACTAATTTGTTAAGGTTCTAAAATATTTAATTTAAAATTAAATAGAAATAGAACACGGTACTAATCTAATTTGATCCTTAAATTTTATAGCATAAAGTTTAGAGCTCATTGTCATCCTTATACCTAGATGGACGGTTCACGCTATCAGTTATAGATAGCTAGATGGGTCGTGCCTGATAGACCGGACCGAGGCACAACCTATATAATAGTGTCGATGCCAGGCCCGACATGATATAAATCAGGCCCGTGTCGACCCAGCATGAAAGTTGTGTCGTGGTTAGGCTTCCTCTTTGGCCCGTAGTGCCGACCCGATCCGGCATGATTATATTTTTATTTTAAAACAATCAGTATACACATATTTAGATTATTAATCATCTATATAACACAATCTAACTTCAGTCACACTCGTTAGCACTGTCGAGTTAAGGCTCGAACCTCATCGATGCAGCATGAAAGGGAAATGGACTTAATCATTTCCTATAATCGATTTTGGTGATTAACGTCCATCACAAACCACCACGTGGACTAATTAGTTTACCTAGTTATCATTTATCTCAGGTGCATAAAGTTCAACATAAACCAACAAAGAAAATAAGTTGGGAACTCTACAAAGTTTATAGCAAAGACAAGCATTGGTGCTGCCAGTGGCGCACTGGACACTGTCCGGTGCCCAGGCCAAGGCACCAACGAACTGGCCGCTCTCGGGTTTTCTGAGAGGTGCTCCGCTATAATTCACCGGACTGTTCGGTATGCACCGAACAGTGTCCGATGAGCCAACAGAGCAACGGTCAACTGCGCTCAACGGTTGACTGCGGTGTACAGTAAAAGTGAACAGTGCACAAGTCAGAAGTCAGAGCTGCGAAGTTAGAACGCACCGGACTGTCCGGTGCCACAAGAGGACAAAGGACTTCAACGGTAATCCGCTCCAAACCACAACGGGCAGCTGATGTGGCACGCACGAGACAATGAACAGAGCCATGTTCGCTACACCACCGGATTGTCCGGTGTGCCATCGACAACAACGGCTAGAATAGTGGTTGGGGCTATAAATACCCCCAACCACCTCCATTCAAGCCATCTAAGTCTCCTACACTTCTCATTCAATACAAGAGCAAAGGCAAACACTCCAAAGACACAATCAAAGCATTCAATCCACTCCAAGCTCCAAAAACAACTCAATTGCTTAGAGACTTGAGAGATGATCATTTGTGTTTCTTTTGTTGCTCTTGTTGCTTGGATTGTTTTCTCCTTCTCATTCTAATTCTTTTAAGTGCTTTGTAAAGCTAGCAAGAGACACCTAAGTGTGTGGTGATCCTTGTGGGGTCTTAGTGATCCAAGTGATTAAGGAGAAGCCTCAATCGGTCTGAGTGATCGATTGACAGAGGGAAAGGGTTGGAATAGACCCGGTCTTTGTGGCCTCCTCAACGAGGACTAGGTTCTTTGGAACCGAACCTCGGTAAACAAATCACCGTGTTCATTTGTGTTGATCTTCACATGATTTGTTTCCCCTCCCTTCCTCTCTCTAAAGTTCCCTTGCTCATATTGATTTGAGTTGGCTCCCAAAAATTATCCGCATTAATTGAGCAACTCGTAGCAAGGAGAACTATCTTCCGCACTCCGAATTGTTTCTAACACTAACCCCGAGCATAGTGCGTGTTTAAAGTTTGTAAATTTCAGGTTTCGCCTATTCACCCCCCTTTAGGCGACTTTCAATTAGTATCAGAGCCCAGTGCTTCATTAAGAGTCTAACAACTCGAAGTGATGTCGGGAGAACACGCTAAGAGGGAGATGGTCACCGGTGAAAAGCCCAAAGACTCGGGAAGGAGGAACAATGAACGGACTCCATCAAGAGACGCCGACGACAAGCACAAGGAGGAATCCGCTTCTTCCATCAAGTCACATAGGAAGGGTGATAAGGAAAAAGAAAATGAAGAAGGTGGTCTACTACGAGACCGACTCTTCATCACCTTCCACATCTGGCACTGAGTCTACCACTTCAAAGCGCTAAGAGCGCAAAAAGTATAGTAAGAAGCCTCTACGCTACCCTCGCATTCCTAAACGTGCTCCTTTACTCTCCGTACCCCTAGGCAAACCACCATATTTGATGGTGAGGATTATTGTATGTGGAGTGATAAAATGAGGCACCATCTAACCTCACTCCACGAAAGTATATGTGATATTGTTGAGTTTGGAGCACAGGCACCACAAGTGGGCGACGAGGATTATGACTCCAATGAGGCTGCCCAAATAAGGCATTTTAATTCCCAAGCAACTTATATACTCCTCGCATCCTTGTGTCGAGAGGAGTATAATAAGGTGCAAGGGTTGAAAAATGCCAAAGAAATTTGGAACGTCCTCAAAACGGCGCATGAAGGGGACGAGGTGACCAAAATCACCAAGCACGAGACGATCGAGGGGGAGCTCGGTCAATTCATACTCAACAAAGGAGAGGAGCCACAAGCAATATACAACTGGCTCAAAACAATAGTCAACCAAGTGCGCAACCTCGGGAGCACCAAGTGGGATGACCATGAAATGGTCAAGGTTATTATTAGATCTCTTGTTTTTCGTAATCCCACTCAAGTGCAACTAATCTATGGAGATTCTAGATATAAACAAATGTCTCTTAAGGAACTAATTGGCAAGTTTGTGAGCTTTGAACTAATGATCAAAGACTACAAACACATTGTCAACTTGGAGCAAGACAACACCTCCACATCTGAGGTGCAACCCATTGCATTTAAAGCAACGGAAGAGAAGAATGAAGAGTCTACACCAAGTAGACTCCAATCGACGCCTCCAAGCTCGACAACGAGAAGATGGCTCTTATTATTAAGAGCTTTTGGCAAATCCTCAAACAAAGGAAGGGGAAGGATTACAAACCCCGTTCCAAAAGGGTGTGCTATAGGTGTGGTAAGTCCGGTCACTTTATTGCAAAATGTCCATATACAAGTGACAGTGACAGGGACGACGACAAGAGAGGGAAGAAGAAGATGGAGAAGAAGAGATACTACAAGAAGAAGGGTGGCAGGAATGGGACTCCAACGAGAGCTCCATCGACTCTTCCGACGACGAGGACGCCGCCAACATCGCTATCAACAAAGGGCTTCTCTTCCGCAATGTCGGCTACAAATGTCTAATGGCTAAGGACGAGAAAAAGAAAAGGTACATTCTAGAGATACCCCCAAATATACTACTTTCGATGATGAGGGTAGCTCTAGTGATAATGAAGATGATTTAACTTCTCTTTTTGCAAACCTCACCAAGGACCAAAAGAAAAATATAAATGAATTGATAGAATCCATTAACGAGAAGGATGATCTCTGAGAGCACATAGAGGGGGGTGAATAGGTGATCCTGCAAAATTCAACACTAAATTCCAACAAGCTTGGTCAAAGAGATGTTAGCACGAGTTAATCAAGTCAATGAGGCAAGCTCTTGCGAACACAGACAATCAAAGAGAGAAGCAACACAAGAGACACACAATTTTATCCCGTGGTTCGGCCAAGTAACACTTGCCTACTTCCACGTTGTGGCGTCCCAATGGACGAGGGTTGCACTCAACCCCTTTCAAGTGATCCAATTGATCAACTTGAATACCACGGTGTTCTTCCTTATAGTTTTCTTCCCGTTTGCAAGGAATCTCCACAAGTTGGAGCCTCTCGCCCTTACAAGATTGATCACAAAGAACGCACAAGAGTAAGGTTGGGAAGAGCAACACACACAAGACTCAAATCGCAGCACACCCACACACACAAGAGAAGAATTGAGCTCAAAGGGCAACACGGGGAGTTCTCGACTCAAATAGAGCTCAAATCTCTAACACAATGAAATGAATGCGCGGGAACAGAGTCTGGGTGCCTTAGGATGCTTAGTGAATGCTTGGGTAGCTCCTTCATGCGCCTAGGGGTCCCTTTTATAGCTCCAAGGCAGCTAGGAGCCGTTGGAGGCCAACAAGGAAAACCATCCTTGCCTTCTGTCGAGTGGCGCACCGGACAGTCTGGTGCGCCACCGGACAGTCACTGTAGACGGTCCGGTCCCGATCTCCTTCCTTTTCTGGCGTAGACGACCATTGCAACTCCAGGCCCGTTGGTGCACCGGACACTGTCCGGTGCACACCGGACAGTCCAGTGCCCCCCGCCGATCGTTGGAGTTGCCACGCATCGTGCGAAGATTGCGCAGCCGACCGTTGGCGCTGGTGACCATTGGCTCACCAGACAGTTCGGTGCACCACCGGATAGTCCGGTGAATTATAGTCGTACGCCGCCAAACTTTCCCGAGAGCGGCCTGTTCACCGGAGTCCAGCCTGGCGCACCGGACACTGTCTGGTGCACCACCGGACAGTCCGGTGTGCCAGACTGAGTAGAGTTTTGGCTGCACCGAGCCAAGACTTTTTGCAATTCTTCTCTCGCTGTTTCTAGCACTTAGACAGAATATGTTAGTACTCAAAATAATGTACTAAGTCTAGAAACGTACCTTGTTACATGATTTGCACTTCTTGTTTGTTTGACACCTAACAACTTAAAGATTATGTGTTGGGCACGTAATCACCAAAACATTATAGAAATGGCCCAAAGGCACATTTCCCTTTCAATCTCCCCCTTTTTGGTGATTTATGCCAACACCTCAAAAAGCAACCAAAATAAGGACAATATCAATGCAAATGAGGACCAAATTGTTTTTGACTCTAATTTGGCATATTTGGATCATTCTTTGCCACCACTTGGTTTGTTTTTGCAAATCAAATTCATTTTCCTATTTCTAAGTCAAACACACTTGTTTGGGCATAAAGAGAGATAATGCAAGAGTGAAATTGATCAAGTGCCAAAAACTCCCCCTTTTTCCCATAATCATGAATTCTCCCCACAAGAGACCAAATTTTACAATAAGAGTATTTTGGTCAAATCAAAAGTTCTAACTCTATTGTTTTCAAAATTCACAAGTGGTAGCTGATCCATTTGCTTTGGACTTAACTTCTCCCCCTTTGGCATTAAGCACCAAAACAGGATCATTCTTGGCCCTTTAACCCCATTGCCTCACCAAAATTGTCAATTAAGAGCAAAAAGGCAATAAGAGCATAGATATGAACTTGGAGTTAATTACACTAGTATCAGAGTGCAGTGAAAGTCTTTGCATGGTCCAAGTTCACCTTTCCCTTTCAATGCACCTTTGAGACTACATAAGGTATACTCAAGCACAAAGGTTAGGCTCAAAGGGTCAAGTTGTAGCACATCTCCCCTAAATATGTGCATCATTCACACATGGACTTGTGAGGTCCGGGGGTCCCTTGCACAACTTGAGCACTATCAATAAGCAACAAATTACATGAATGCATGAAGTAACATGATCAAAGGCATAGAACGCATGTATGCTATAGATCAATCCAAGTTACGCGAATCTAAGACATTTAGCTCACTACGCAACCTGCAAAACCTTTTCTCATCTAAAGGCTTGGTGAAGATATTGGCTAGCTGGTTCTCGGTGTTAATATGGTACACCTCGATATCTCCCTTTTGCTGGTGGTCTCTCAGGAAGTGATGCCAGATGTCTAAGTGCTTAGTGCGGCTGTGTTCAACAGGATTATCCGCCATGTGGATTGCACTCTCATTGTCACATAGGAGTGGGACTTTGCTCAGATTGTAGCCAAAGTCTCAGAGAGTTTGCCTCATCCAAAGTAGTTGCGCGCAACACTGTCCTACGGCAACATACTCGGCCTCAGCGGTGGATAGGGCAACAGAGGTTTGTTTCTTTGAACTCCAAGACACCAGGGACCTTCCTAGAAATTGGCACGTCCCTGATGTACTCTTCCTATCAACCTTGCATCCAGCATAATCGAAGTCTGAATATCCAATTAAGTCAAAGGTAGACCCCTTTGGATACCAGATCCCGAAGCAAGGCGTAGCAACTAAATACCTAAGAATTCGCTTAACGACCACAAGGTGACATTCCTTGGGGTCGGATTGAAATCTAGCACACATGCATACACTTAGCATAATGTCCGGTCTACTAGCACATAAATAAAGCAAGGAACCTATCATAGACCGGTATGCCTTTTGATCAACGGACTTACCTCCTTTGTTGAGGTCGCATGCCCGTCGGTTCCCATCGGTGTCTTTGCGGGCTTTGCGTCCTTCATCCCAAACCTCTTGAGAAGGTCTTGAGTGTACTTCGTTTGGGAGAGGAAGGTGCCATCCTTGAGTTGCTTCACTTGGAACCCAAGGAAGTAGGTCAACTCGCCCATCATCGACATCTCAAACTTTTGAGTCATCACCCTGCTAAACTCCTCACAAGACTTTTGGTTAGTAGAACCAAATATTATGCCATCGACATAAATTTGGCACACAAAAAGGTCACCGTCACAAGTCTTAGTGAAAAGAGTGGGATCGGCTTTCCCAACCTTGAAAGCATTAGCAATTAAGAAATCTCTAAGGCATTCATACCATGCTCTTGGGGATTGCTTAAGTCCATAGAGCGCCTTAGAGAGCTTAAAAACATGGTCAGGATACCTGCCATCCTCAAAGCCAGGGGGTTGTTCCACATACACCTCCTCCTTGATTGGCCCGTTGAGGAAAGCGCTCTTTACATCCATTTGAAACAACCTGAAAGAGTGGTGAGCGGCATAGGCTAATAATATTTGAATAGATTCTAGCCTAGCCACTGGAGCAAAAGTCTCCTCAAAATCCAAACCTGCGACTTAGGCATAACCTTTTGCCACAAGTCGAGCCTTGTTTCTTATCACCACCCCGTGCTCGTCTTGCTTGTTGCGGAACACCCACTTGGTTCCCACAACATTTTGCTTGGGACATGGCACCAGGCTCCAAACTTCGTTCCTCTTAAAGTTGTTGAGCTCTTCTTGCATGGCCAACACCTAGTCCGGATCTTGCAAGGCCTCTTCTACCCTGAAAGGCTCAATAGAAGAGACAAACGAGTAATGCTCACAAAAATTAGCTAGACGTGAGCGAGTTGTTACTCCCTTACTTATGTCACCCAGTATCTGATCGACGGGGTGATGTCGTTGGATCATCGCTCGGACTTGAGTTGGAGGGACCAGTGGTGTTTCTTCCTCCAAAACTTGTTCTTCTTGTGCTCCCCCTTGATCACACGCCTCTTCTTGAGGAATCTGTCCATCATCTTGAGTTGGGGAATGCATCATTGTTGAGGAAGAAGGTTGATCTTGCTCTTGTTGTTCCTGTGGTCGCACATCTCCAATCGCCATGGTGTGTATTGCGGCCGTTGGAACATCATCTTCATCTATGTCATCAGGATCAACTTGCTCTCTTGGAGAGCCATTAGTCTCATCAAATACAATGTCTCTAGAGACTTCAACCAAACCCGATGATTTGTTGAAGACCCTATATGCCTTTGTATTTAGTCATATCCTAGTAAAAACCCTTCTGTTGCTTTGGGAGCAAATTTAGAATGTCTACCTTTCTTCACCAAAATGTAGCATTTGCTCCCAAATACACGAAAGTAAGAAACATTGGGTTTGTTACCGGTAAGGAGTTTGTAGGAGGTCTTCTTGAGGAGGCGATGCAGATATAGCCGATTTATGGCGTGGCAAGCTGTATTCACAGCTTCCGACCAAAACCGCTCGGGCGTCTTGAACTCTCCAAGCATCGTCCTCGCCATGTCGATCAGCGTCCTGTTCTTCCTCTACCACACCATTTTGCTGTGGTGTGTAGGGAGCGGAGAACTCGTGCTTGATGCCTTCCTCCTCAAGATACTCCTCCACTTACAGATTCTTGAACTCGGACTCGTTGTCGTTTCTTATCTTTTTCACCTTGAGCTTAAATTCGTTTTGAGCCCTCCTTCGAAAGCGCTTTAGGGTCCCTTGGGTTTCTGTTTTATCCTGCAAAAAGAACACCCAAGTGAAGTGGGAAAAATCATCAACAATAACAAGACCATACTTACTTCCCCCGATGCTAAGGTAGGCAACGGGTCCGAAGAGGTCCATATGTAGTAGCTCCAGTGGTCTTGATGTTGTCATCACATTCTTGCTGTGATGAGTGCTCCCCACCTGTTTTTCTGCCTGACTAAGCTGCACAAGGTCTATCTTTCTCGAAACATACATTTGTTAGTCCTAACACATGTTCTCCCTTTAGAAGTTTGTGAAGGTTCTTCATCCCAACATGTGCTAGACGACGATGCCACAGCTAGCCCATGCTAGTCTTAGCTATTAAGCATGCATCTAGATCAGCCTCCTCTTTCGAAAAATCAACTAAGTAGAGTTTGCCGTCTAGTACACCCTTAAACGCTAATGAACCATCACTCCTAAAGACAGATACATCTATATTGGTAAATAGACAATTATAACCTATATTACATAATTGACTCACAGACAATAAGTTGTACCCGAGCGATTCAACTAAGAACACATTGGATATAGAATGCTCGGATGAAATGGCTATCTTCCCCAATCCTTTAACCTTGCCTTGGTTCCCATCTCCAAAGATGATCGAATCCTAGGAATCCTTGTTCTTGACGTAGGAGGTGAACATCTTCTTCTCCCCTGTCATGTGGTTTGTGCATCCGCTGTCGATAATCCAGCTTGAGCCCCCGGATGCATAAACCTGCAAGGCAATTTACACTTGGGTTTTAGGTACCCAACTCTTGTTGGGTCCTACAAGGTTAGTCACAATAGCCTTTGGAACCTAAATACAAGTCTTATCTCCCTTGCATTTGGATCCCAACTTTCTAGCAACTACTTTTTCCTTCTTACATAAAAGAGCAAATGAAGTATTGCAAGCATGGTAAATGATAGTAGATTCATTGCACATTTTCCTAGGCACATGATGAGCAACATTACCTTTTCTAGGTCTACTTCTACCATGCACAAAAGTAAAGCTTGAAGCAATCATAGCATGTGAATCAAAAGCATCATGATCATAACTCCTATTATAATTGGAATGACTAGCAATTTTCCTATTATACATGAAAGCATGATTCCTTTGAATGCTACTAGCCATAGGGGCCTTCCCTTTCTCCTTGGCAAGAATGGGAGCCTTTTGGCTTGTTAAGTTCTTGGTTTCCTTTCGAAAACCAAGTCCATCCTTAATAGAGGGGTGTCTACCAATTGTGTAGGCATCCCTGGCAAATTTTAATTTATCAAAATCAATTTTGCAAGTCTTAAGTTGAGCATTAAGACTTGCCACTTCATCATTCAATTTTGTAATAGCAATAAGATATTCATTACAAGCATTAACATCAAAGTCCTTACATCTATTACAAATACTAACATGCTCTACACATGAATTAGATTTATTAGCTTCCCTTAGCTTAGCATTTAAATCATCATTTAAACTCTTTAAACTAGATACAGTTTCATGGCAAGCAGATAACTCAGAAGATAGTATTTCATTCCTTTTAGTTTCTAAAGCAATAGATTTTTGTACACTAACAAATTTGTCATGTTCTTCATATAAAATGTCCTCTTGCTTCTCTAGCAATCTATCTTTTTCATTTAGAGAATCAATTAACTCATTAATTTTATCTACTTTAGCTCTATCTAAACCCTTAAATAAATCAGTATAATCTACTTCATCATCACTAGAATCATCATCGCTTGAAGTAGTATACTTAGGGGTTTCCCGAACACTTACCTACTTTTCCTTGGCCATGAGGCAAGTGTGGCATTCGTTGGGGAAGAGAGAAGACTTGTTGAAGGCCGAGGCTGCCAGTCCTTCATCGTCGGAGTCGGATGAAGAGCAGTCCGAGTCCCATTTTTTGCCAAGGTGCGCCTCGCCCTTCGCCTTCTTGTAAACCTTCTTCTTCTCCCTCTTCCCATGCTTTTCTTGTTCTTGGTCATTTTCATTATCGGGGCATTGTGCTATAAAATGACCAGTCTTTCCGCATTTGAAGCAGGAGCGCTTCCCCTTTGCTTTGTTCTTGTTGGGGTGCTCCTTGTGTCCTTTTAGAGCGGTCTTGAAGCGTTTAATGATTAGGGTCATCTCTTCTTCGTTTAGCCCGGCAGCTTCAACTTGTGCCACCTTGCTTGGTAGCACCTCCCTGCTGCTTGCTGCTTTGAGTGCAACGGTTTGAGGCTCGTGGACGGGTAGTGGATTGTTTAGAGCATCATCCACATATCGGGCCTCCTTCACCATCATGCGCCCGCTCACAAACTTCCTAAGAATCTCCTCAGGCGTCATCTTGGTGTACCTGGGATTCTCACGAATAAGGTTAACAAGATAGGGGTCAATTACCGTGAATGACCTTAGCATAAGTCGGACGACATCGTGGTTCGTCCATCTTGTGCTTCCATAGCTTCTAATCTTGTTAACCAGGGTCTTGAGCCTGTTGTATGTTTGTGTTGGCTCCTCTCCCCTGATCATCGCGAACCTTCCCAGCTCGCCTTTCACCAACTCCATTTTGGTGATCATGGTGGCGTCGTTCCCCTCATGAGATATCTTGAGGGTGTCCCAGATTTGCTTGGCGTTGTCCAAGCCGCTCACCTTGTTGTACTCATCCCTGCACAAAGATGCTAGCAAGATAGTGGTAGCTTGTGCATTCTTACGAATTTGCTCGTTAATAAACACAGGGTTATCCGTACTATCAAAATGCATTCCATTTTTAATTATCTCCCAAATACCAGGATGGAGAGAAAATAAGTGACTACGCATTTTGTGACTCCAAAAAGAGTAGTCTTCTCCATCAAAATGTGGAGGTTTACCAAGTGGAATTGATAGCAAATGAGCATTAGAATTGAATGGAATACGAGAATAATCAAATGAATAGTTTTGATTAATCGGTTTCTTTTTTGATGAGTCGTCGTCGTCTCTTGGTGGAGAGGAAGATTCATCGCTGTCGTATTAGACGATCTTCTTGATGCGCCTCTTCTTCTTCCCGTCCTTCTTCTTGTGACTCGAGCCAGAGCCAGTGGGCTTGTCATCTCTTAGCTCGTTGAAGATGGACTCCTTCTCCTTGTTGTTGACCACCATCCCCTTTCCCTTAGGATCCATCTCTTCGGGCGATTAGTCCCTTATGTGAAGAGAACGACTTTGATACCAATTGAGAGCACCTAGAGGGGGGTGAATAGGTGATCCTGCAAAATTCAACACTAAATTCCAACAAGCTTGGTCAAAGAGATGTTAGCACGAGTTAATCAAGTCAATGAGGCGAGCTCTTGCGAACACAGACAATCAAAGAGAGAAGCAACACAAGAGACACACGATTTTATCCCGTGGTTCGGCCAAGTAACACTTGCCTACTTCCACGTTGTGGCGTCCCAATGGACGAGGGTTGCACTCAACCCCTTTCAAGTGATCCAATTGATCAACTTGAATACCACGGTGTTCTTCCTTATAGTTTTCTTCCCATTTGCAAGGAATCTCCACAAGTTGGAGCCTCTCACCCTTACAAGATTGATCACAAAGAACACACAAGAGTAAGTTTGGGAAGAGCAACACACACAAGACTCAAATCGCAGCACACCCACACACACAAGAGAAGAATTGAGCTCAAAGGGCAACACGGGGAGTTCTCAACTCGAATAGAGCTCAAATCTCTAACACAATGAAACGAATGCGCGGGAACAGAGTCTGGATGCCTTAGGATGCTTAGTGAATGCTTGGGTAGCTCCTTCATGCGCCTAGGGGCCCCTTTTATAGCTCCAAGGCAGCTAGGAGCCGTTGGAGGCCAACAAGGAAAGCCATCCTTGCCTTCTGTCGAGTGGCGCACCGGACAGTCCGGTGCGCCACCGGACAGTCACTATAGACGGTCCAGTGCTGATCTCCTTCCTTTTCTGACGCAGACGACTATTGCAACTCTGGGCCCGTTGGCGCACCGGACACTGTCTGGTGCACACCGGACAGTCTGGTGACCCCCACCGATCGTTGGAGTTGCCACGCGTCACGCGAAGATTGCGCAGCCGACCGTTGGCGCTGGCGACTGTTGGCTCATCGGACAGTCCGGTGCACCACCAGACAGTCCGATGAATTATAGTCGTGCGCCGCTAAACTTTCTCGAGAGCGTCCTATTCACCAGAGTCCAGCCTGGCATACTGGACACTGTCTGGTGCACCACCGGATAGTTCAGTGTGCCAGACTGAGCAGAGTTTTGGCTGCACCGAGCCAAGACTTTTTGCATTTCTTTTCTCGCTGTTTCTAGCACTTAGACAAAATATGTTAGTACTCAAAATAATGTACTAAGTCTAGAAACGTACCTTGTTACATGATTTGCACTTCTTGCTTGTTTGACACCTAACAACTTAAAGATTATGTGTTGGACACTTAATCACCAAAACATTATAGAAATGGCCCAAAGGCACATTTCCCTTTCAATCTCTTGGAATGCCAAGAGAACTTGCTCATTAAGGAAAATAAAAAATTTGTTTAGTTGAAAAATGCTTATGTGAAAGGGAAATAGGGTCAAACCTTTTCCCTAAATGATTTTGGTGGTTGAATTGGCCAACACAAACAATTGGACTAACTAGTTTGCTCTAGAGTATATATTCTACAGATGCCAAAGGTTCAACTCAAAACCAATACAAAGATTAAAAAGGGTTCAAGAAGAAAGGAGCAAAGGAAACCGAAGTGCTCCCTGGTCTGGCGCACCGGATTGTCCGGTGTGCCACCGGACAATGTTCGGTGCACCAGGGTGAATCGACCTCAAACTCTTCAGCTTCGGGTTTCCTAGGCGCAGCTCCGCTATAATTCAACGGATTGTCTGGTGCACCACCGGACTGTCCGGTGTGCCAGCGGAGCAACGGCTATCTGTGCACAACGGTCGACTCTGACAGTGAACAGTGCAGCACAGTGAACGCGGCAGAAGTCAGAGCAGTTGGTCAGAGGGGCACCGGACTGTCCGGTGTCGCACTGGACTGTCTGGTGCCGCATGAGGACAAAGCCTCCAACGGTCGACCAGCTCCAAGCCCTAACGGGAGGATGACGTGGTGGTGCACCGGACACTGTCCAGTGGCGCACCGGACTGTCCGGTGTGCCCATCGACAGCAGCCTTCTCCAACGGCTACAATTTGGTTGGTGGCTATAAATACCACCCCAACCGGCCACTTCAAGGTGTGGGAGTCCAAGCAACATTCCAAGTCATATAATTGACATACTCAAGCCCTCCCAACCACTTCTATTCATTGATCCATCCTATACACAAGATTTAGACCACTACAACCAACACAAGTGCCACAAAAGAGAGAGCAAGCAAGAGAGAGCTACTCATTTGAAGTTTAGCACTAGTGCCTTGTGAGATTCATTGAGAGAAAGTGTGTGCTACATCTTGTGTTCATTTGCGCGTGGAGTTTTGACTCCCATTGAACTTCCTCCAAAGTTTTGGAGGCTTGTAAAGCTAGCAAGAGACACCAAAGAGTGTGGTGATCCTTGCGGGGTCTTAAGTGATCCTTGAGAAGAAGAAGGGCTCGCCGGTCTTTGATGATCGGTGGAGAGAGGGAAAGGGTTGAAAGAGACCCGTCCTTAGTGGACTCCTCAACGGGGACTAGGCCTTCGAGGGCCGAACCTCGGTAAAACAAATCATCCGTGTCTCTTGTGTTTATTTCTTGTGATTTGTTTGCTTTCCCTCATACTAAGTTTTCTTGCACTATTCTTCGCTAACATTATTTGGTATTGCTTCAAAGTTAACTCTCATTTGGTGAAGCAACCCCTTGCAAGAAAGAACTTGTGTTATTGCTCTTCTTATCTAAGCCCTCTTGCCTTACTCTCATAGACTTATTAGTTGTATTGATTTATCTATTCCGCATTATTTGAAAGCAATACTCTTTACAAGCAAAGGACTTAGTTTTTATACTCTGATAATTATATATCTTGTTCTAACCACTAATCAAATGGTCTAGATGGGGTGTAAAGTTATAATTTTCAGGTTTCGCCTATCCACCCCCCCTCTAGGCGACTTTCAATTGGTATCAGAGCTAGGCACTTCATATTGAGTCTAACAACTCGAAGTGATGGCTCGAAGAAGATCCCAAAAGAACAAGAAGACAACTCTGAAGGAGGTAACTCTTGAGATATTACTTCCTGACTATTCTAATTATGATTCGTGGTCTTCTAGGGTGATAAATGCTTTTAGAACCATAGATCCACAATTAGAACAAATAATAGACAAGAGTATCATTCCTTCTAACTATACTAGGGAAAATGCTTCCGAGGAAGATCTTAGATGTATACGCTTAAACTATCTAGCTTATGACATCTTAAGTAAATCCCTTAGCAAAGAAGATTATCATGCCTTCATAATAAAATATGATAAACCTATTTGTAATGTGCATGATATTTGGACTAGAATTAAAAGCAAATTTGATGAGTCCAAACATGATAGTTCATTTCGTGCTTCTACTTCTTGTGGTCCTTGTGAAACTAACCCTTTGAAGGAAGAAGAAGGAAATGAACGATGGAGACCAAACGATGAATCCACCTCTCCAAAAGGTTTGTCTTCCCATTTCGATTCCCACATATGTTGTGTGGCTAATGAAAATGATAACGGAAGCACAAATGAGGATGAGGAGGAAGAAAGAAGCTTCATACAACTCTACGCTCGCCTAAGCCAAGAAGATAAGGCGGTCATGCTCAAACTTCTAGAAAGAGCGAGAGAGCAAAGCGAAGCTCGTCAAACGCTAGAAAATGTTCTCTCCATGAAAATGCTACGCTTTGACGAGTTGACTAAAGAACATGAGGAGCTAAAGTGCTCTCATGTTGATTTGGTCCAAAGGTATGAAACTATTTTAATTGAGCAAGATAACGCTTTACATTGTATTGCTCAATTAGTAAATAGGAATGCCTTGCTTAAGGACCAAGTAGAAAAGCTAAAAATTGAAAATCTAGCTTTTCAAGAAAAACATGATATGCTTCTATGTTCTCATGAAAATCTTATGGATGAACGTATCATGTTAAACATTGCTCATGAGGTTGTAATAGAAAACTCAAAATTCCAACAACCTCACTCATGCACATGTATTCAAATTGGTACTATATTACCATGTGCTAATGCTTGTTGTCTGTCGACAAGCAAACCTTATTTTGAGCTAGAATTTGCGGGAACAAAAAATGATACATATCAAAAGCTCAAAGAAGAAAATGAGAGGCTAAAGATGAGCTTGACACAACTAAAAGGGAAGTGCATTGCTCAACCTTCTCAAGATAACCGTGATCACATGGTGAAGAAGCTTGAAATGGGAACAACCTTGGCATGAACCAAATCCCTTGAAGAAAATGTCAAGGACTTGAGGATTGCCAAGAGGAAAGAACAAAAGAAGAAAATCAATACCTCTGCCAAAAGCCTCAATCATACCTCCATGCAAGGTAACATCCAAGGTAATGATCAAGTCACACTTCATACTAAGAGAAGTAGAAAAGGTAGTGAATGCTTTGAAAAGGGACACTTGATTAGGTCATGTCCCTACATTAAAAATGGCTTGATTATTAACAAGGATGATAAACTTTGTTTTAAATGCTCAAAGAAGGGACACTTAATTAAGTCTTGTCCCCTTTTAAAACAAAAGGCATTATGTTAGAAAAGAGAATATTCACTAACTATGTAGCAAACAAGAAACAAGGAAGGAAGAAATCTTCAAGACTTGAAGATCGCCTATGCTACATATGCCTAAAGAAGGGACATCAATGCAATGATTGTCCCATTGGTAACTATCTCACTCCTAGCTTGTCAATTAATTCTCATGTAACTAGGCAACCCAAAATTGCAACTTGTGCTAGAAAGGTAATGAGTTTACCTAGTGCTAACACAAAGGACGTTTGGGTTCCTAGATCTTTGTTGACTAACCTTGATGGACCCATCAAGAAATGGGTACCAAAATATGCCTGACAAGCCTTGCAGAAGAAGGAGATGATATGAAGCTTTGGGGTGCTCGAGAGAGTCAATTCAATTCTTATTAACTCAAGCTATCAATCTTCAATGATCTATATATCCAAGATTGACCCAAAGTTATTTCAAATTATTATGTCTAAAACTCATATCATCTCGGGGAAGATACTGATGTTGTAGGGAATAAAGAATTATTCGGTGTGGAAAGATCAAGGTCTACAACATGGAGGAAAGCCAAAGGATGGTAACACTTATGTTTTAAATGCACGTATCTTAAATTGCCATTTCTCATGTGTCTTGTGTAGTCACATAGAAAAAGGAAGCACTTAAATTGTTTTAAAATTATGTCACCATTCTTTGAAGAAATTCCTCTCATATGGTAGATTGAATATTCATCATTCCTATACTATGGCAATCTACATGTTTTAAACTATTGTAAGTACCTCATGGCATGTTTTACTCTAATTATTTTATTATTGCCATGATTCTAGATATAGAGAGATACTTCAAGTTCTTAAAAGAATAAGGTGTCATGTAAGGAATTCAAATCCTTAGGACACTTATAAAAGGAAAATTCTCTCTATAACTAGAATAGTGAGACTAATGCTTTTATCTAAGTAACCCAAGTAGTCTCACTTGTAGAGAATAAGTTTCCCTTTGGAAGTACGTAATCTAACATAAAAGGAAAAATCAATCCAAAGACTTATGTTGTTGTGCTTCTTGCTTATATTGGATATGATTCTTCTGCATTCATCACTCTCCATGTTATGAATTAGATTTGTTCCCATTATCTTAAGGAATTGACTATGCTTGTTTCATAAAACTAAGCATATATCATGGAATAATCTAGTTCATATTATGAAGTTTCCATGCTTTAGTAATCCACTTTTCATTCCTTGTCAAAATGATTACAAAAGGGAAACTTGTGCTTGTGTTACTAACCATGTATCTCTTGAGCTTACTTATGGAAATCTACAAAAGAGAAAGTGCATGTCCAAAGTCACAAGCCTCTAGGGTTGCTCTTCACCCTAAGGAAGAAAGGTAAAAGCAAAGGTATGGGAACTCTTTTTCCCATCAATGGTTATTCACTCTAAATTATCTTATTCTACCTATGTGAAGAATAAATTCTTTATTGGACTTGATTTTTGCTAAGTATGCATTCAATCTCATTCTCATAAATGCATTAGTCCATTAGAATCTATTTCATGCCTTTGCTATATATGTTCTCATATTGATTTTCTTCTAATTGATGATTAATAAATTCAATATGAAGAAGTAAATTTCCTATGATTGTCTAAAATGTTTAAAAGGTGCATACTCCTTTTTTCTTAAAAGATGTGCACTAATGTTAAGAAGTTTACTTTATGTCTATGTGACTTATGGATGATGAATTGTTTATATTTCCTATCTAAAGAAATCATCCTTCATCATATACTCCCTTGAGCTATTAACATCTCTCTTGAGTATTCTCAATAAGTTTGAAAGGAAAAAGAGATAACTACAAAGGGAGGAGTCTCAAATGAAAGAAGAGGACATCAAGAACGACAACACCTTCTTGGATAGTAAGATCTTCAAAACAATCAATGGTGTGGTTGTAAGCATTCTAAATCCTTTTCATTGTGAGAATATCGGGCTTAAGTTGTTTATTGCAAATTTTATAAGCCTTGATCAAGATGTATAATGCTTCTCCCTATTTGTCTTTAAAAAATGGATGCATCTATTCATCTCATTCTAATACTTTGATGCATATCTCTAGGGGGAGCCTATTTCTATATCTTGATCATATTGAGACTGACACTTTATCTTAGTAATCTCATATAGTCTCAAGTATGAGGATAAGTCTCTCATCAAGTAATGCTACTACATATCAATCCAACTTGTTAAAATAATATCGCCTTTATAAAGGATTGTTGCTTTCATTGCTAAAGTAGCATATGTAATGGATTCTCCTATTTTAAGCTTATCTAATGCATATGTTGTTCTTTTGATGACATCTGTTATTTGTTTGATCATTGAATAACTTCAATTAACACTTATGTCTCTTAGTGCCACATATTCTATCAATCAACATCTATCTTGGTATGCACTAAGTTAAAAGGAGAATTCATGATACATCTATGCAATTTGTGATCCACTTGATATATGCTGACAATGACTTAGAAAAGGATCACTAGTTGTAGAACTCTCTCTTATGCAAAATATTTCCATACATTGTCTTGAGTATAGGTCTTAAGCGACTAAGACTAAGGACAAAGCACAATAAAGAGAGTGTCTCTATGTGAAGGTACAAAAGGGTAAAACAACTTCCTTTCATTTTAACTTGTACCTAAATCTTCCTTTTTATACTTTCTTTGCATATCTTGTACAAAAGGAAGAGAAAGCATGTTCATGCATTAGCCCTACTTCATACCTAGTTTAACTTCTCAAACATTCATTCTTGCATCTTTGTTAAAACTGGGTGAAGTAATTTTATTGTCAAAGAGCTTAAAGCTTAACCTTGTAACGAGGATAAGCTGTCTTTGTTCCAAAGGTGGATGGTCCTTAAGCCTCTTTGAAATCCTTAAGGGTAAATGCTTAAGATGTTTCTAACATGCTTTCATAAGTGCATAAACTATCATGAGCATCACACTTATACTATGACACAATGCACTTCACATTCTGTATGATATAGATATGTTCTCATTAACCTAATTATGTGCAATTGGCATTTAAGGCCAAAAATATGTGTTCCTCTCCATGCACATATTTAAGGGGAGCAATCTATATTATATAGAACTATGATTATGCTTAATTGATATATCTTTTGATCATATGTCCATGACTAATGTGCTTTCAAGTGTATTTTCATGCTTAGTCATAGAATTGAAAGGGGAATGGAGTATTTGGCAAAGACGACGCTTCCACTCAACTCCATTGGTATTATTTACCCTCTACCAGTATTCCACATTGTTCTCCGCATTGGTATAATCTTCAGTCATATTTATTTGTTTACCATTGGGGAGAAAGTAGAAAGGGCTTATATTTCACTCAAAGTATCCGTTTTTGGCGATTTATGCCAAAGGGGGGAGAAAGTATTAGCCCAAAGCAAAAGGACTGCCCAAAGCAAAAGGACTGCACCACCACCAACGAATTTTAAAAATGAAGTTCTCAAATTGATATCTTATTGTGCTGAAAAGGGGGAGAAAGTACTTCTAGTATCTTCAAAAATTTGTAAAACCCTCTTAAACACTAAGGGGAGAATTTCATTAAGGGGGAGCTTTGTTTAGTCAAAGGAAAAGCATTTGAAATAGGGGGAGAAAATTTCAAATCTTGAAAATGCTTCTTTAAATCTCATTCATATACCTTTGACTATTTGCAAAAGGATTTTGAAAAGAATTTTACAAAGAATTTGCAAAAACAAAACTTGTGGTGCAAATGTGGTCCAAAATTTTAAATAAGAAGAAAACAATCCATGCATATCTATTGAAATAATAATATTGGTTTCATTCCAAGCAACCTTTGCACTTACCTTATGCAAACTAGTTCAATTATTCACTTATACATTTGCTTTGGTTTGTGTTGGCATCAATCACCAAAAAGGGGGAGATTGAAAGGGAAATAAGGTCAAACCTTTTCCCTAAATGATTTTGGTGGTTGAATTGGCCAACACAAACAATTGGACTAACTAGTTTGCTCTAGAGTATATATTCTAAATATGCCAAAGGTTCAACTCAAAACCAATACAAAGATTAAAAAGGGTTCAAGAAGAAAGGAGCAAAGGAAACCGAAGTGCTCCCTGGTCTGGCGCACCGGACTGTTCGGTGTGCCACCGGACAGTGTCCGGTGCACCAGGGTGAATCGACCTCAAACTCTTCAGCTTCGGGTTTCCTAGGCGCAGCTCCGCTATAATTCACCGGACTGTCCGGTGTGCCAGCGGAGCAACGGCTATCTGCGCACAAGAGTCGACTCTGACAGTGAACAGTGCAGCACAGTGAACGCGGCAGAAGTCAGAGCAGTTGGTCAGAGGGGCACCAAACTGTCCGGTGTCGCACCGGACTGTCCGGTGCCGCATGAGGACAAAGCCTCCAACGGCCAACCAGCTCCAAGCCCTAATGGGAGGATGACGTGGCGGTGCACCAGACACTGTCCAGTGGCGCACCGGACACTGTCCGGTGGCGCACCGGACTGTCCGGTGCGCCCATCGACAGCAGCCTTCTCCAACGGCTACAATTTGGTTGGTGGCTATAAATACCACCCCAACCGGCCACTTCAAGGTGTGGGAGTCCAAGCAACATTCCAAGTCATATAATTGACATACTCAAGCCCTCCCAACCACTTCTATTCATTGATCCATCCTATACACAAGATTTAGACCACTACAACCAACACAAGTGCCACAAAAGAGAGAGCAAGCAAGAGAGAGCTACTCATTTGAAGTTTAGCACTAGTGCCTTGTGAGATTCATTGAGAGAAAAAGTGTGCTACATCTTGTGTTCATTTGCGCGTGGAGTTTTGACTCCCATTGAACTTCCTCCAAAGTTTTGGAGGCTTGTAAAGCTAGCAAGAGACACCAAAGGGTGTGGTGATCCTTGCGGGGTCTTAAGTGATCCTTGAGAAGAAGGGCTCGCCGGTCTTTGGTGATCGGCGGAGAGAGGGAGAGGGTTGAAAGAGACCCGTCCTTAGTGGACTCCTCAATGGGGACTAGGCCTTCGAGGGCCGAACCTCGGTAAAACAAATCATCCGTGTCTCTTGTGTTCATTTCTTGTGATTTGTTTGCTTTCCCTCATTCTAAGTTTTCTTGCACTATTCTTCGCTAACATTATTTGGTATTGCTTCAAAGTAAACTCTCATTTGGTGAAGCAACCCCTTGCAAGAAAGAACTTGTGTTATTGCTCTTCTTATCTAAGCCCTCTTGCCTTACTCTCATAGACTTATTAGTTGTATTGATTTATCTATTCCGCATTATTTGAAAGCAATACTCTTTACAAGCAAAGGACTTAGTTTTTTTACTCTGATAATTGTATATCTTGTTCTAACCACTAATCAAGGGGTCTAGCTGGGGTGTAAAGTTATAATTTTCAGGTTTTGCCTATCCACCCCCCCTTTAGGCGACTTTCATTATGCTCTAGAGTTAGAAAAATGTGAAAATTTGTCTAAAGAGCTTAACATTTGCAATGATTCAATTTCCTGTCTTAGAGATGAAAATGCTAGTTTAAATGCTAAGATAGAAGAATTGAATGCTTGCAATATTTCTACATCTACTGTTAAACATGTCACTATTTGCACTAGATGTAGAGATGTTAATGTTGATGCTATGAATGATCACATTGCTATGATTAAAGAACAAAATGATCACATAGCTAAATTAAATGCTAAAATTGCCAAGCATGAGCTTGAGAATGAAAATTTTAAATTTGCTCGTAGCATGCTTTATAATGGGAGACGCCCTGGCATTAAGGATGATATTTGTAAGGAAAATGGACCCCGGGCCATTTGGCTAATTGAGTTTTGGTGTTTGATGAACAACACAATCCGTGAACTAATAAGTTTTCTAGTGTTTGTGTTTGTAGTTCACAGGATGCGAAGAGAATTGGACCAAGGCAATGAGGATGCAACACCTCAAAAGAAGACATAAAAAGATGCATAGGAGTCCAATACTCAACAACAAAGAAGCCCGAAGAAATCAGCGAAGAAATCCAAAGATAAGGGCTGTCAGCCAGCGCCTGGTGGCGCACCGGACATTGGTGTCCAGTGTGCACCGGACTGTCCGGTGAGGCACTGGACAGTCTGCGCAGAGAGGCTCTGGTTGTAGCACCGGACTGTCCGGTGTGCCAACGGGCAGACGGCAACGGTCGGATCCAACGATCGACTGCTACAGGCGCCAACGGTCGGCTGACGTGGCGTGCACCGGACATCTACTGTGCAGTGTCCGGTGGTGCACCGGACTGTCCGGTGCACCCGACGACAGAAAGCTGCTGCTTTCTGTCCAACGGCTAGTTGGGGGTGTGGAGGCTATAAATACCACCCCAACCGGCCATTCTCAAGTGTGAGAGCCCAAGCAACATACCAAGACACATAGTGCATATTTCTAAGAGCTCAAACACCCAAGTGCTTAATAGAATCACTCGGTGATTAGCGTAGGTGCTTTGCGAAGTGCTTAGGTTAGTTAGACCGCTTTAGCGCTTGCTCTAGGTGAACCCTAGTTAGTTGAGTGAGTTTTGTAAAACCACACAACCCCTCGGCTCTTGCGTGAGTCGTTGTAATTATACCGAGTGGGGCGAGAGTCTTGCGAGACCATGACAACCGCGTTTGTGTCACGGCCGCCACCGTGTACCGGAGGGAACGAGGCCCGCGGCGTTTCGGCCAGAAGCTCGATAGTGGAGACGGCGGGGAGCGTCCGAGAGGAGCCGGAAGCGGAGCACCACTTGCGCGTGGAGAAGGCCCGCGGCTCTCTACGGAGTTACTCGACCGTGGTGCTTGGCCCTCTCGTGGGCTTCCCTTTGTGTAGGGGCACCAACGAGGATTAGTCGGGACCTTGCGTGGTTCCGGATACCTCGGTAAAAATACCGGCGTCATCCACGAGAGTTTGCTTCTCTACTTAGCTCTTTACATTCCGCATTTATATTAAGCATTTAAGTTTCAATCTTGTAGTCATACTTATTTAGTATAGATTGAAACTTAGCCTTTGCGGTAGAGATAGCAACACTTAGACAAAACCTAGTTTGCACATTCTAGTTTTGATTATTTGCATAGGTTTTGCTCTAGGGATTTATTTGTGGCCTAGTTAAGTAAAAGTTTTAGAAGTCCTAATTCACCCCCCCTCTTAGGCGTCACCCGTTTCCTACAAGTGGTATCAGAGCCCGGTTTGGCTCATTTGAAACGCTTTAGCTTCACCGCTAAAAGAGCCGACGCTTTTTAGAGGAAGGGATGGACACCCATAGGCCACCACACTTCGACGGCACTAACTTCCCATATTATA
This sequence comes from Zea luxurians, assembly GCA_029449295.1. Lineage (NCBI taxonomy): Eukaryota > Viridiplantae > Streptophyta > Magnoliopsida > Poales > Poaceae > Zea > Zea luxurians. The sequence goes on along the minus strand of JAOPSE010000005.1, from coordinate 43,693,691 downwards.
GTGCTAGAATGGCTTGTTACCTAGAGGCCGTTGATCTAGGTGTTTGGAGAGTCACTCGTGACGGGATGAAACCCCTCAAGAATCCCGAGAAACCCACCACGAGTGAGGAAAAAGAAATTCATTTAAATGCTAGAGCCAAAAATTGCTTGTATGAATCTCTTAGCATGGATATTTTTAATCAAGTATTTACCTTGAAAACTGCTAATGAGATTTGGCTAAAATTACATGAGCTCCATGACGGCACATCCAATGTCCGTGAGCAAAAACATTGCCTAGTCTTAAATGAGTATAATTCTTTTGCCATGAAAGATGATGAGCTTGTTAGAGACATGTATTCTCGTTTGAATCTAATTATCAATGAGCTCAATTCTATTGGCATTAATAAGCTAGGTGATGCGGACATTGTGAGGAAGATTATCTCCCTGCTACCACAACAAAGATATGGGAGCATCATCACCATCCTTCACAACATGGAGGATTTAAGCAACATGACCCCGACCATTGTGATTGGGAAAATCGCGGCCTTTGAGATGTCGCGAAAAATGAGTCGGGGAGAGGAGCCAACTTCCTCAAGACCATATGCTTTTGCATGTGATGAAAGGAAGGGCAAAAAGAAGGCTCCCACTCCAAGTTCCTCAAGCGAAGAAGAGGAGGAAGAAGAAGAAAGTGATGATGATGAAGATAATCAACCGTGCACATCATCCTCCGAGGACGAAGGAACAATCCGACGCGTCGAAAAGGTAATGAGGATGATCCGCAAGATTAATCTAATGGGTGTGCCCCTGCAGGTCGAGGATCTTCTCTTTAACATTGACAGGAAAAAGCAAAGGAAGAGAGGATGCTTCGCATGTGGGGAGAAGGGCCACTTCAGGGACAACTGTCCAAATATGGCCAAACCCAAAAAGGAGAGGAGCAAAGGCAAGGCGCTCACAAGTGTTAGAACTTGGGATGATTCTTCAAGTGAAGATGAACCTCCAAGGATGCGCAGCCACCGGTCCTCGTCACGATCATCACGGTCATCACACAAATGCCTTATGGCAAGAGGTAACAAAAGCATTCCATCCTCTAGTGATGAAAGTAGTAGTGATGATGAAGGCGAGGGAAAGGCCTCTCTAGAAGAGCTTGTGGAAGCCGTAAAATTTTTCCAAGATGTTTGCACTAAGCAAAAAGCTCAACTTAAAACTTTGAAAAATAAGTTGGTTAGCTCTCAAAATGATTACAAAGGTTTGCTAGAAAAATTTGAAACTTTTGCAAACTTAAATAGTGAGCTATCAACTAAAATTGAGCTATTAGAATCTAGTGCTCCATCCACTGCTACCGATGATAGCCTTATTAAAAAGAATGAAAAACTTAAGGCTAAGTTAGCTAGCTCCCAAGAAGCTATTGAAAATTTGCTAGAGAAAATGGAAATTCTTAGCATACACAACAATGAGCTAACTACTAAGCTAGAAAACATTGGTAGCACCCCAGCAGCATCTTTAGTTGAAATACCTGAAATAATTAAGAAAGATGCTTCTACTTCCTGCTTTGATTTAATTGATGATTCTAACCCCTGCAACCAAGTCGTTGTTGAGAATATTGTTGTAGAGACATGTACAGATGAGGTTGCAAAGGAAAATGAACAATTAAAGCAAGAAGTGGCTCGCCTTGGCAAGGCTTTGTATGACAAGAAAGGCAAAGCCAAACAAATCCAACCTCCACAGGATAACACCACTGCGGGAGTGAACAAGCCTGTAGAGGGAGAAACTGTGATTTGTAGGCTATGCCACAAGGAAGGCCACAAGTCTTTCCAATGCAAGGCGATGACCGGGGATAAACAAAGGCAAAAGCTCAAGCAAAAGCCATCAAGCAAAATCTCCAACACCTACATCAAAAAGGTGAACAAAAAGGATGCTACACCATACTTGATCAAGAAGAAAAAGAATGGAAAGGTGATAGCAATCAAGGCCAACAAGCAAGCCAACAAAGGAAAGGGGGCCAAACGCATCTGGGTGCCAAAGGAGATAATCTCAACCATGAAAAGCACCAAGAAGGTTTGGATCCCTAAAGGGAAGTGAGTGGACCAAAGGTCTTCGGGAAATTTGGAGACTTGGCAAATTTGGGATGTATATCATGGGATACATCATATTGGATCAAGTTGATTGCCAAGTGGGTTAGTGAAAATTTTGGACCCAAATTTCCCACCCATGACTAAGGTAACTAGTTTTATTGTATTCTTCATTTTTGGATATGCGTATCTATTTACCTTCTATCTAGTTTACCTTTCTTGCCTAGTATTACAATTGTTATGTACTTTTGTTTAAAATCATGCATACTAGGTAAATCACATGGTAGGATTGCTTGCTTTCAATTCATATACTTAAGCAAACCTACATGGTTTAAAATGTTTATTTAAGCACGGCACATAGCTTCTATATCACTCCATAGTAAATGATGCATAAATTGAAAATTTTGATTTCTACAAAGTGTATCATTTAACTTATATGTGCCAAAGTTTGGATTATAGATAATTTGCCCCTCTTGATATCAAATCAAAGTGCATGTCTCCTACAAGTATTCAAAACTTGTATGCACACCTTTAGGGGGAGATTACTCTATAATCTAACACTTTGAGACTAACATCTTTTCAAGTCTATTTCATGTGATAGTCTCATTGTAAGGAAAATAAAGTCCCCGGAGAAAGACAACAATCTTCCACTGCAAAATCTCCAAGAACTCTCATGTCTCTCAAGCTCACCATTGACTTTCAATTGGTATCTTTTGAGACTACATTCAGTATCATTTACATGTCTTCTCCAATATTTGATTAGACTATATTTCATATCATATGCTTCCATGTTGCTAAAAATGCATAAGTAGTTAACTCATATTCTGTTACCTATGCGTAAGGGAAGTTAGTCTTTTCAAACCATGTCTTGCACCTCTAATCTTTCACATGCTTTTTCCTAAGTAGAGGATCTCTGTCAGGGGGAGTATTTCTTCATCTCTAAAAAAGGGGGAGAAACTTCTTTCTAAAGAGAACACTCATTTAGGGGGAGTAATCTTTTGAGGACTCCTTCAAGTGGCATTATTCACATAGTTTAATTTAATATCCTTCTAGTGATATCATTTGATACAATTCTTAATGAGGGCAAGCTTTTATTTATTTCCTACATGCTTTTAATGTCTTCATTTTCGGTGGTTGATGCCAAAGGGGGAGAAGTTTAGGGACCAAAGCAATGAAAACTATATCAAACACCAAACACCACAAATTTAAAATTTTATATCTACAAATGGCTTTTCAAGTGGTTTTGGTTATTTGGTCCAAAAATAGGAAGTAAGTGAATTATGGAGTTAGGGGGAGGCTTAAGTCCATAATGTCACATTGTGGGGACAATCATGCATCTTAGCAAGTAGATTGCATATTTTCACTCAAATACTTGTATTATTTGCTTGCTTTGGTTGTGTTGTCATCAATCACCAAAAAGGGGGAGATTGTAAGGAAAATGGACCCCGGGCCATTTGGCTAATTGAGTTTTGGTGTTTGATGAACAACACAATCCGTGAACTAATAAGTTTTCTAGTGTTTGTGTTTGTAGTTCACAGGATGCGAAGAGAATTGGACCAAGGCAATGAGGATGCAACACCTCAAAAGAAGACATAAAAAGATGCATAGGAGTCCAATACTCAACAACAAAGAAGCCCGAAGAAATCAACGAAGAAATCCAAAGATAAGGGCTGTCAGCCAGCGCCTGGTGGCGCACCGGACATTGGTGTCCGGTGTGCACCGGACTGTCCGGTGAGGCACTGGACAGTCTGCGCAGAGAGGCTCTGGCTGTAGCACCGGACTGTCCGGTGTGCACCGGACTGTCCGGTGTGCCAACGGGCAGACGGCAACGGTCGGATCCAACGGTCGACTGCTACAGGCGCCAACGGTCGGCTGACGTGGCGTGCACCGGACATCTACTGTGCAGTGTCCGGTGGTGCACCGGACTGTCCGGTGCACCCGACGACAGAAAGCTGCTGCTTTCTGTCCAACGGCTAGTTGGGGGTGTGGAGGCTATAAATACCACCCCAACCGGCCATTCTCAAGTGTGAGAGCCCAAGCAACATACCAAGACACATAGTGCATATTTCCAAGAGCTCAAACACCCAAGTGCTTAATAGAATCACTCGGTGATTAGCGTAGGTGCTTTGCGAAGTGCTTAGGTTAGTTAGACCGCTTTAGCGCTTGCTCTAGGTGAACCCTAGTTAGTTGAGTGAGTTTTGTAAAACCACACAACCCCTCGGCTCTTGCGTGAGTCGTTGTAATTGTACCGAGTGGGGCGAGAGTCTTGCGAGACCGTGACAACCGCGTTTGTGTCACGGCCGCCACCGTGTACCGGAGGGAACGAGGCCCGCGGCGTTTCGGCCGGAAGCTCGATAGTGGAGACGGCGGGGAGCGTCCGAGAGGAGCCGGAAGCGGAGCACCACTTGCGCGTGGAGAAGGCCCGCGGCTCTCTACGGAGTTACTCGACCGTGGTGCTTGGCCCTCGCGTGGGCTTCCCTTTGCGTAGGGGCACCAACGAGGATTAGTCGGGACCTTGCGTGGTTCCAGATACCTCGGTAAAAATACCGGCGTCATCCACGAGAGTTTGCTTCTCTACTTAGCTCTTTACATTCCGCATTTATATTAAGCATTTAAGTTTCAATCTTGTAGTCATACTTATTTAGTATAGATTGAAACTTAGCCTTTGCGGTAGAGATAGCAACACTTAGACAAAACCTAGTTTGCACATTCTAGTTTTGATTATTTGCATAGGTTTTGCTCTAGGGATTTATTTGTGGCCTAGTTAAGTAAAAGTTTTAGAAGTCCTAATTCACCCCCCCCTCTTAGGCGTCACCCGTTTCCTACAATATTGGCTTCCAACAAGGGATCCAAAGCAAACTTAATGCCACTAAGAACAAGCTTTCTAATTTTGTTAAGGGTAAAGCTCCCATGGTTCAGGATAAAGAGGGTTACATTTTATATCCGGAGAACTATCCTAAGCACAGAATTAGGAGATTTCATGCTAGAAAACCTCGTACTGTTTCTCATCATGCTTATATGTATAGTAATGAGGCATTTAGCTCTAGGCATTCAACTAATATCAAAATGCCTAAAAAGAAAATTGTCAATGCATCAAATGAGCATAGCATTTCATTTAAGACCTTTGAAGCATCTTTTGTGTTAACTAACAAATCAGGCAAAGCAGTTGCAAAATATGTTGGGGGCAAACACAAGAACCCTAAGACTTATGTTTGGGTACCCAAGGTGCTTGTTTCTAATGTGAAAGGATCCAAGACCATTTGGGTACCTAAGAACAAGGCCTAAATTTATTTTTGTAGGTTTATGCATCTGGTGGGCCAAGTTGGATAATCGATAGCGGGTGCACAAACCACATGACAGAGGAGAAAAGGATGTTATTTTCACATGAGAAAAATGAAGACCCCAAAGAGCAATTACATTCAGGGATGGAAATCAAGGTTTGGTCAAAGGTTTGGGTAAAATTGCTATATCACCTGACCATTCCATTTCTAATGTTTTTCTTGTAGATTCTTTAGATTACAACTTGCTTTCAGTTTCTCAATTATGTAAAATGGGCTACAACTGTCTATTTACTGATGTTGGTGTTACTGTCTTTAGAAGAAGTGATGATTCAATAGCATTTAAGGGAGTGTTAGATGATCAGCTATATTTAGTTGATTTTAATGATAACAATGCTGAATTAGACACTTGCTTAATTGCTAAGATTAATATGGGCTGGCTCTAGCATCACCGACTTGCTCATATTGGGATGAAGAATCTTCACAAGCTTCTAAAGGGAGAACACATTTTAGGACTAACAAATGTTCATTTGAGTAAGACATGATTTGTAGCGCATGTCAAGCAAGAAAGTAAGTTAGAGTTCATCATCCACACAAGAACATCATGACGACCGACAGACCACTTGAGCTACTCCACATGGATCTATTCGGCCTGATCGCTTATATAAGCATCGACAAGAGTAAGTAATGTCTTGTTATTGTGGATGACTATTCTCGCTTCACTTGGATATTCTTTTTGCAGGAAAATCTCAAACCCAAGAGAACTTAAAGAGATTCTTAAGACAGGCTCAAAATGAGTTCGGATTAAGAATCAAGAAGATTAGAAGCGACAATGGAACGGAGTTCAAGAACTCTCAAATTGAAAGATTTCTTGAGGAGGAGGGCATCAATCATGAGTTTTCTTCTCCATACACAACCCAACAAAATGGTGTAGTGGAGAGGAAAAATAGAACTCTTTTGGATATGGCAAGAACCATGCTTGATGAGTACAAGACTCCGGATCGATTTTGGGCGGAGGCGATTAACACCGCTTGCTACTCCATCAACCGACTCTACCTACATCGAATCCTCAAGAAAACATTATATGGACTCCTCACTGGTAAAAAGCCCAATGTTTCTTATTTTAGAGTTTTTGGGAGCAAATGCTTTATTCTTATTAATAGAGGTAGAAATTCTAAATTTGCTCCTAAAGTAGTAGAAGGCTTTTTACTTGGTTATGACTCAAACACAAGGGCATATAGAGTCTTCAACAAGTCCACTGGATTAGTTGAAGTTTTCTTGTGACATTGTGTTTGATGAGACTAATGGCTCTCAAGTAGAGCAAGTTGATCTTGATGAACTAGATGATGAAGAGGCTCCATGTGTCGCGCTAAGGAACATGTCCATTGGGGATGTGTGTCCAAAGGAATCCGAAGAGCCTCCACAAGCACAGATCAACCATCATCTTCCATACAAGCATCTCCACTAGCTCAAGATGAGGAAATGGCTCAAGAGGAAGAGGATCAAGATCAAGACGATGAGCCACCTCAAGAGGAGGACATTGATCAAGGGGGAGATGAAGATGATCAAGACAAGGAAGATGATCAAGAGATTCAAAGTCAATGACCACCACACCCAAGAGTCCACCAAGCAATTCAAAGAGATCACCTCGTCAACTCCATTCTTGATGACATCCACAATGGGGTAACAACTAGATCTCTAGTTGCTCATTTTTGTGAACATTACTCTTTTGTGTCTTCTATTGAGCCATATAGGATAGAGGATGCACTAAGAGATCCGGATTGAGTAGTGGCAATGCAAGAGTAGCTCAACAACTTCACAAGGAATGAGGTATGTCATTTAGTTTCACGTCCTAACCAAAATGTTGTAGGTACCAAGTAGGTATTCCACAATAAATAAGATGAGCATGGTGTGGTGACTAGGAACAAAGCCCGACTTGTTGCCAAAGGTTATTCACAAGTCGAAGGTTTGGATTTCAATGAAACCTATGCACCCTAGCTAGGCTTGAGTCAATTCGTATATTACTTGCCTATGCTACTTATCATGGCTTTAAGTTGTATCAAATGGACGTGAATAGTGCTTTCCTCAATGGCCCTATCAAGGAAGAGGTATATGTTGAGCAACCTCCTGGCTTTGAAGATAGTAAGTACCATTCTCATGTTTATAAGCTCTTAAAGGCGCTTTATGGGCTCAAGCAAGCCCTAAGAGCATGGTATGAATGACTCAGAGACTTTCTTATCACTAATGGCTTCAAAGTTGGAAAAGCTGACCCTACTCTCTTCACTAAAACTATTGCTAAAGACTTGTTTATATGCCAAATTTATGTTGATGATATTATATTTGGGTCTACTAACAAGTCATCTTGTGAAGAGTTTAGTAGGATCATGATACAAAAATTCGAGATGACGATGATGGGAGAGTTGAAGTATTTCCTTGGATTCCAAATCAAGAAACTCCAAGAGGGCACCTTCATCAGCCAAACTAAGTACATTCAAGATATACTCAAGAAGTTTGGAATGAAGAATGCCAAACCCATCAAGACTCCCATGGGAACAAATGGGCATCTCGACCTCGACACGGGAGGTAAATCAGTAGATCAAAAGGCATACCGGTCGATGATAGGATCCTTACTCTATTTATGTGCTTCACGAACGGATATTATGCTTTCTGTATGCATGTGTGCAAGGTTCCAGGCAAATCCTAAGGAAGTTCACCTTAGGGCCGTGAAAAGAATCATGAGATATTTAGTTTACACTCCTAAGTTTGGGCTTTGGTACCCCCAAGGGATCTACCTTTGATTTAATTAGGTATTCCCATACCGATTATGCCAGATGTAAAATTGACAAGAAGAGCACATCAGGGACTTATCAGTTTCTAGGAAGATCCCTGGTGTATTGGGCTTCAAAGAAATAAAACTCAGTAGCTCTATCCACCGTCGAAGCCGAGTATATTGTTGCAGGCCATTGTTGTGCACAATTACTCTATATAAGGCAACCCCTTAGGGACTATGGCTACAAATTGAGCAAAGTCCCTCTCCTATGTGATAATGAGAGTGCAATTCGCGTGGCGGATAATCTCGTTGAACACAGCCGCACTAAGCATATAGACATCCGATATCACTTTTTGAGAGATCACCAACAAAAGGGGGACATCGAAATTGCTTATGTTAGCACCCACAACCAATTAGCCGATATCTTTACCAAGCCCCTAGATTAAAAGACTTTTAGCAAACTCAGAAATGAGCTAAATATCCTAGATTCTTGGAACTTTGATTGAAACATTGCACACATAGCTCATTTATATACCTTTGATTATGTCTCTTTCATGTGGTACAAATGCATATTTCTTATTCTTCTTATGCCAAGGTTAAGACTAATGTGCTTTCAAGTGTACTTCTATGATTAGTCTTAGATTGAAAGGGAAATGGAGAATTTGGCAAAGGCAATGCTTCCACTCAACTATGTCGGTATCATTTATCCTTTGCCCTTCTCATAAAACTTTCACTCATATTTTCTTTTACCAAAGGGAGAGAAAATAGGCCTCTCAAGTTTCTTCGTTTTGGCGATTAATGCCAAAGGGGAAGAATTTATAGGCCCAAAGCAAAAGGACCGCATCACTACCGTTTTCAAAAACTATTTCACGAAGGGGAAGAAATCATTTCAATTGCAAAAACCCTCTTGACAGCTAAGAGGAGAACTTCTTCAGGGGGAGCTTTTATTTAGCCAAAGGAAAAGCATTTGAAACAGGGGGAGAAATTTCAAATCTTGAAGACGCTTCTTGAAATTATATTCTTAAACCATTGGCTACTTGCAAAAGAATTTGAAAATACTTTTCCAAAAGTTTTGCAAAAACAAACAAAGTGGTGCAAATGTGGTCCAAAATGTTAAAATGGAAGAAAGCAATCATATATACTTAGACAAACCTTCAATTGGTTTAACTCAAAGTAACTTATGCACATCTATCAAAATTGCAAACTAGTTACATTTCTCACTTTATATTTGCTTTGGTTTGTGTTGGCATCAATCACCAAAAAAGGGGAGATTGAAAGGGAAATGGGCCTAATCATTTCCTATAATCGATTTTGGTGATTGACGTCCATCATAAACCATGTGGACTAATTAGTTTACCTAGTTGTCATTTATCTCAGGTGCATAAAGTTCAACATAAACCAATAAAGAAAATAAGTTGGAAACTCTACAAAGTTTGGAGCAAAGATAAGCATTGGTGCTGCCAGTAGTGCACCGGACAAGGCACGAATGAACTGGCCGCTCTCGGGTTTTCTGAGAGGTGCTCCGCTATAATTCATTGGACTGTCCGTTGAGCCAACGGAGCAACGGTCAACTGCGCTCAACGGTCAACTGCGGTGTACAGTAAAAGTGAACAGTGCGTAAGTTAGAAGTCAGAGCTGCGAAGTCAGAACGCACCGGACTGTCCGGTGCCACAAGAGGACAAAGGACTTCAACGATCAACCGCTCCAAACCCAATAGATAGCTGACGTGGCACGTATCGGACAATAAACAGAGCCATGTCTGGTGCACCACCGGACTGTCCGGTGTGCCATCGACAACAACGGCTAGAATAGTGGTTGGGGCTATAAATACCCCCAACCACCTCCATTCAAGCCATCCAAGCATCCTACACTTCTCATTCAATACAAGAGCAAAGGCAAACACTCCAAAGACACAATCAAAGCATTCAATCCACTCCAAGCTTCAAAATCAACTCAATTGCTTAGAGACTTGAGAGAGGATCATTTGTTGCTCTTGTCGCTAGGATTGTTTTCTCCTTCTCATTCTAATTCTTCTAAGTGCTTTGTAAAGCTAGCAAGGGACACCTAAGTGTGTGGTGATCCTTGTGGGGTCTTAGTGACCCAAGTGATTAAGGAGAAGTCTCAACCAGTCTGAGTGATCGATTGAGAGAGGGAAAGGGTTGGAATAGATCCGGCCTTTATGGCCTCCTCAATGGGGACTAGGTTCTTTGAAACTGAACCTCGGTAAACAAATCACCGTGTTCATTTGTGTTGATCTTCACTTGATTTGTTTCCCCTCCCTTCCCCTCTCTAAAGTTCCCTTGCTCATATTAATTTGAGTTGGCTCCCAAAAGTTATCCGCATTGATTGAGCAACTCATAGCAAGGAGAACCATCTTCCGCACTTCGAATTATTTCTAACGCTAACCCCGAGCATAGTGTGTGTTTAAAGTTTGTAAATTTCAGGTTTTGCCTATTTACCCCCCTTTAGGCGACTTTCACAACATTTTTCACTATTTATACGTATTTAGCCAGATGGGTCCGACGTGCTAACGGGCTGGCTCGATAGAGACCGGAGTGCCATCTTCAGGCCATGGCACACCGGCCAGCAGCCTGGCGTGGCCCGGTTAGCTAGTCGGGCCTAACGGGTCATGCTCTAAACGGCTCGTACCATGTTGGATCAGACCGCCCGTTTGACCACCTATATAGTATCAGATGATTAATCCAGCTAGCCGGTAACCCCGTATCACTGGTTTACGAGTTTGAATTTGAGAAAAATCATTTTTTTTTTCAAAAATAAAATGAATTGTTTGATGACTTTTCACTAAAACCAAATTTGAAACACACAACTGATTTTAAACTAAAAGTCAAACAAGTTTTGAAAAATAAAAACACAACTATTTAGTCCCACCCATCAGTTTGAGCCGGTTAATCAACCCGTGTAGCTGATAAACCGACCAGTGCAATAGCTAGGGTTTAGGGATTCCCCCCTTTTAACTTCAAATATTGTAAATTAGCATGGGTACTTACTGTTGTTTACAATAATGGCTAATAAACTGGCAATAATAGTTCATATTATTGCTATTTTTAGGGATGTCAGATGAGATCGATCTGGTTTGGGAATACAGGTCGGGACAACATATATTCCTTTCAGATTCAAGTGTAAATATTGTAAGAGACAGTGAAAGGTGAGCAGTGCTACACGTTTCAAACAACATCTTGTATCATGTGGGAGATGTACAAGGTTGTCGCAACGTTCCTCCGGATGTTGTCAATTACTTGGTGGGAGATTGACAAGGGTCAAGATAAAAGGAAAGCAAGAATGTCGAATGAGGTACGAAGCTTGACATTGGTTGGTTCGTCTCATGGTTCTGATAACAAGAACAATGATGAGTTGCAGGCCGCATTGTGTGCTTCGAGAGAGTCCTAGTATGATTGCTATCTAACCATATTTTCGTAAATATGTAGGGGAATCCTAGTACGAATACGCTACACAAGACTAAGATCACGACCCACACGAGGAGCGTAGAACCATCATGTTCACGGGGATAGAACACACACCAAGGCCTACAAGTGTATTGGATCCCTGATTCTAGCAATGAAAGACAAGTTTTATATTGAGAAAATCTCTTTAATGCCATGAAAACTATAACAATACCTTCAATGCCATCAAAAAATATGTGTTCCCTTGGATACCATCGATTTTAATTTTTGATCCCTTAAATGCCATCCACGTCAAAACGGCAGGGAAACAGCGTTAAAACAGCAGTGGATGTCTCCTGAATGAAAAAAATGCCATTTATGCCCTTGCTTGAACACGCACGGATAGTTAGGTCTAGTGAAACCTAGGCGAGGCCGCATCCAAATCTGCGTCCGGCAAGCAAGACAGCGCAGGGGCTCTCGCGGCACAGCAAGACAGCGTGGAGCGCAGGGCAGCAGCGGCTCTCGCGGAGCATCTCGGCGAGCAGTCCGAGCAAGACAGCGCGGAGCGCAGGGCGTCCCGGTGAGCAAGACAGCGAGGCGGCGGCGGCCCGGCCTGCGGCTTCCGCGGGGCACGGCGTGGCGGCAGCTCGGCCTGCGGCTCCGACGGAGCGCGGCGCGGTGGCGCTCGGCTTGCAGCTCCCGCGAGGCGCGGCACGACGACAGCTCGGCCCGCGGCTCCCGCGGCGCGCGACGCGACAACAGCGGCCCGACCTGGAGATCTCCCCGGCCTGCAGCAGCACGCCGGACATCCGGCAGGTACTGTAGACCGCGATTCACGCATTTCCAGTTGCCAAGAAGTCATGGCAGCGTCAGATTGGCTTCCTGTTGGGTGAGTTTTCATTTTTCTTCTCTTCTTCCACTTGTTCTTGGAGATCTCTTGTTCTTGTGCTTGGATGTGGTGCTTGAAACGTTAAAATCCGATGTAGCAGCATATATTTGATGGTTCATTCATTAACAGGATGGACCCTAAGTCAAGTTATTTGCTGAAAATCAGACTTACTGGTAATCCTAAAAAGCATAGAAAGGACTTTTCATACTTTGAATGCAGCAAGGTTGTAGATTCTGATTTATGCAATTTCAAGGATCTTGTTCAAGAAATTGTTGATCAGTACCCGCATGGATACAATGAGACAGTGCATGTTTTTTACTATGATGTTGCCCAAAAAACCTTCCCACAAATTAAAACAGACCAAGAACTCCTGAAAATGTTTAGCAAACATGTTGACAGCAAGATAGTGCTCATGACCATTACATACACTGAGCCCACCAATGTTGTCCCGGTCCCAGAGTGGTGCTACACTGAAGAAGATATCCCAGTGAGCCAAATAACCAAACCTGTAGCAAAACTTCCCACACAACCTTGTACAAGTGAACCTAGCACATATAACAATGACGATGATGGTTATTTGGCAAATCCTGAACCCCATAATGAACATGTTGGTGTTGACGAGGAAGGCTTTTACTTGACTGCTGAAAAAATTGCGAGTGAAGAGAGTGACTCTGAGTCTGATTCTGAATCTGATGAAGAGTACGATGAAGAGGATGGGTTAATTGGGAAAGATCATGTACCCCTTATGCCTATTGTTTGTTATGACAGAAATGACCCTCCAATGAGTGTAGGCAACATATATCCCAACATGCGAGAATTTAAGTTGGCATTAAATCAACATGCTATCAAATCTGAATTTGAGTATAATATTGAAAAGAGTGACCCAAGGAGAGTGAGGGCATATTGTTCAAGGAAGAAGGAAGAAGGGTGTAGATGGAGGCTGCATGCTTCTATAATGAGAGACAATACAACAATAAAGGTAATATATGTCTTGTTTTTGTCATTTATTTTAGTGTTGTAATGCAACATTTGATCTTTGGACCACTTGTATTTTTGTACGTAGGTAAGGAAGAATCCACATCGACATACATGCTCTAGTGCAAGAAGAAGTAAGGTCGTCAAGAATGCAACCAAATTTTGGGTTTGTGAACAAGTCAAGGACTGGCTCATGGAGGATTCAAGCTTGGGCACTAAAGAATTGCAATGGAGGATAAAAGACAAGCATAAGATAGATGTGAATTACAAGAGAGTCTATGCGGGTATGCTCCTTGCCCAAACACAACTATTTGGTAGTTGGGATAGCAGCTTCAATAACTTATATAGATTTAAGGAAGACGTAGAAAGATGCTGCCCAGGTAGTTTTGTAGTGATTGATCATCACACAGTAGCTGAGAAAATCAGATTCAATAGATTGTTCTTTGCTTTGAAACCATGCAAAGACGGTTTTCTCAAAGGATGTAGACCATACTTGGCAGTGGACAGCACATTTTTATCGGGAAAGTTTAGGGGACAACTAGCATGTGCAGTAGCTGTAGTTGGACACAATTGGATGTACCCTGTTGGTTTTGGAGTGATTGACTCAGAAACCAATGAAAACTGGATATGGTTTATGGAGAGACTTAGAGATGCTATTGGAACACCAGAAGGGTTAGCTATATGTACAGATGCTGGGCAAGGGGTGATGGCAGGAGTGAAGGAAGTATTCCCAACTGCAGAACATAGGGAATGCATGCTACATTTGGTGATGAACTTCAAAAAAGGTATAGTGGCAAGATATTTGATGACCATCTTTGGGCAGCAGCTTATTCATGGAGCCCATATTTCTTTGAGAAACATTGGAAAGCAATGGATGAGGCTAAACCTGTAGCGATGAATTACATAAAGGAATGTCATACTAGGATATGGTCAAGAAGCCAATTCTGCACCATTTGCAAGGTTGATTACGTAACCAATAATTTGACAGAGTGTTTCAACAATTGGGTTAAGAAGTACAAGGGGTTGAATTTAGATGACTTGATGGACAAGATCAGGCAACTTATTATGGACAAGTGGGATGTTAGAAGAACAATCTCTCAAAAGATTGGAGGGATAATTCTGCCACACATCGTGAAGGATTTAAAGGAGCAAAGCTTTAACTTGGATATGGAAGTGTAGAGGAGTGGGGATATTCTTGGTGAGGTGTCTGTAAAGGGTGGTAGTGGCTTCAAATGTGTAGTCAACCTAGCTGAACGAACTTGTACTTGTAGAAAATGGCAAGTCTCAGGCATTCCTTGCAAACATGCCATTGCATTCATCACATCTCTTAGGGAACCATTGGAGAAATATGTTGACATGTATTACTCGGTTGAGAGATTTAGAGCAGCATATCAGACTTTAATCCCTGCCATGCCTGACAAGGACCAGTGGCCAGAATCTAATCATGGTTTCTTCATGCACCCACCACTTCTAAAATCTACAGCTGGAAGAAGACATACTCAGCGGTTCAAGAGTTGTACAGAGGCTGGTGGCAGCACTACAAGAAAGAAGGGGTCACACCAGTGCCCTATTTGCAAGGGATATGGCCATAGGTGGTATAACTATAAGAATGGTGACCCAGATGACATAGCAGCTATGCTAGCTGAGAAGTAAGCCCATGTTTTTGTATGCATTTGTTACTATTAGATTTTGTTAATGTCTCATAGTTGTTCATGCAATGCAGAGGTCCACCAAAGAGAAGGAAGAAAACATTGAAGCATCATGTGAGAGCACCATCGTGCCTTTCCAATCAACACCTAGAACAATGCATTTTCCACCTAAGTATGCATGTATACTATAATTGTACATGCCTCCACTTGCATTATAAATTGTTGCTTAACTTTTTGTCACTAATTTTAATATTTCTATTACAGCCAAGGTGCTTCAGCTAGCTTGGGCACAAACCCAGAAAGGTACATGCTCAATATTTGTTGTTCCCATATTATTTTGACCATTGCATGCTATAATTTTGCTCATGTGTAGATCTGGACATGGCTCAAACCACCCAGAGGCACTTTCTATTGAGTATCCTGTGTTGTCTTTGGGTACAACAACAACTACCACCTCTATGCCTACAAAAGACAAAAAGAAGGCTAAAGGGAAGGCAAAGGCACAAGGGAAGACAAGGAAGAACAAAGTTTCAGTGGCACCTGATAGTCTAGCAATGTCTACAAGAAGCAAAACTCCTCAAAGGCAAAGCCCTGCTGCCCACACAAGGAGCAAGAGAAAGCTTCCAGACTTGAATCTGTAGTTGGTCCATATCACTTTGAGATCCCTATCACTTTTGTGTGACGTGCATTGTGCATGTGTTATTTTGCTTGATAATGTATCTAGTATGTTCTGGATATCTCTAGGTTCTGTGAGGACACTTGTAGCTTGGGTGCACCAGTATGACCTATCATACTAGAATGTCATACTAGGATATGGTCTGTGAACAAATGAGATCTATATTCTGTATGGTGTGTGGTCTGTGAACAAAGGGGTATTTTGGTCCGTGAACAAATGTTTAACTGCTGTTTAACTGCTTGTGGATGGTAATGTCATTCAAGGGATCAAAAATTAAAATCGATGGTATCCAAGGGAACACATTTTTTTGATGGCATTGAAGGTATTGTTATAGCTTTTGATGGCATTGAAGAGATTTTCTCTTTTATATTCATCCCTTCTTCCCTATGCGAACCATCTGGTTCGTGAAATGACACAACCTGATGAGACAGATGATGATACAGCTCGTAAGCTGCCAGGAAGCACTGTATATAGCAGCCGCTGAGTGATGCTGGATGAAAAAGAAAACTTGCTGAGGGGCTGGGTCGTCATATGCTGCTCGATCGATTTGATGATCTTGTGGTTCATGTAATTTCTAGGATTATATAACTGAAGTAGCAACCAATATACATATAGAAGTAGTCTAGCTCTCGTCGTCAATATATTTCTATATGTTGAGCCGCCTTGCTGTCATCAGTACACGAGTAACCAAAAATCTACACTTTAGGACGACGGTAGGGTATGGGTATCTTCCTTTCTTTGCAGTTGTTAATTAGCAGTGTAGCCGGCCAGCTAGCATCACCTGCAGTTGCATAAACAATGGAGAGAAGCCAATGCAAGTATCCACACACAGCTATCTTTTGCAGTAGCTGAGAGCACAAGGAATCGATCATCTGAGCCTCCTCACCTGCAGGCGCTGTTCTTGTTATCCCTAGAAGCGTCGACCTGAGCACCACCCCCTCTTCCGGCGATGGCGGCAGCATCCGACGCCGGCCTCCTGCCGCTGCCGTCGTCCGCTGTCATAGTAATAGTACACACCGGCATGCTGCCACGGTAGCAGGCCAGCGCGGTGTGCGTTGCCGCCGGAGCTGCTGCCGGTGCATGATGAGCTCTGCTACTCGCCGTCAGAAGCCCATTATTATTGGCCCCACACGGCGGCAGCAGCTGCTGCTCGGCCAGAAGCGCGCTGCCGCCAGTGCTGCAGGCGCTGGACCAGAGCAGCTGCTGCTCGGCCAGCTGCCGCCGCAGCGCGGCGTTCTCGGCGCGCAGCACGGCGTTGTCGCGGCGCAGGCAGGCCACCTCGCGGTAGCACCCGTCCGAGGGGTCGCACTCCCTCCAGCGGGCCTCCCAGGTGAGCGTCTCGGCGGCGCGGCGCCGGCCGGCCTCGCTGGCGTTGGCCTTGATGAGCTTGGTGAGGTTGGCCACCCCGAAGACGAGGTGCAGCGCGCGGAAGTCGTTCATCCTGTGCGCCGGGAAGTAGGCGGCCAGCTCGCAGTTGGGCTCGCACTTGCGCCGCTGGTGCTTGCACACCGCGCACGCGCCGCGGCCGCCGCCGGTCATCCCGCGGCTGCAGGTGCGGGGTGGAGGGGACGGAACGGAACGGAACGGAGAGAGAGCTGCCCTGCGTGGCCGTGTGCGTGCATATATGGATTGGACTTGGACGCGGACCGGAGTACGTACGTGGAACAAGAAAGGACGTGCAAGACAGTAAGGTGAAAGGAGGGTCACGGCTTTCTAGGTTGCTCACAGCAAGAGTTCAGGTTTCAGGGGCATGGAAACTTCTAATGATGCGGTTGCATTGTTGGACGACAAATACCCTGCCAGGTCGGAAAATGGAAAGGATATGTCATCTCCATCTTAGAGCTTGTTCGGTTATTCGCAGTATATATGGATTGGATAGGATTAGAAAAAATTTAGAAGAACTTTGACTTGCTGGGGATTTAAACCCATCCAATCTCACTCAATCCACATGGATTGAGAGCTAACCGAACAAGCTCTTACAAGTTCAAGATTATTGTCAGGCCTCTCGCCCAAGCCGCTCAATAGCTAATCTTCGCTTTAAGATCTTCCTATTCTTTAGCTAAACTCTATCTTTCATGCCTTTTGTTTTAGTTCCTTGAAAAGCAACTGTTAAGCTAAATTAGCACTTGTTAAAGTGAGAGCAAAGATTATATTGATCGACAAAAAACCATTTTCTTTCAACATGCATGCATGTGGACATATCAATAGCTCACCCATGGAGTGCAATCTAGCAAACATTCAGCTTCCACGAGGGGTACAAACCCATGTTTCCTTCATTCCTTGTTTGCATAGAATAATCCATGAAATGTAGAATCTGTCACTTCTTAGATCCTAAATCCTATAGACTCCTTCATCATTTTTCTATATGTAACCGTCACGATATTTAAATTCTCTTTAAAGCTAGATTCTTTAGGATCTAGATTAAAAAACTTGTTAGAGAAAAACTGAACCAAAAAGATTTTAGATTATTAAAAAAAAGTTGTAATCACTACCGAGGCATAGACAATCCGGCTAGAGATGACAATGGGTACCCGCTACTCGAAACCCGGTGGGTTTTTACCCTGTTGTTCGGTTAGCTCTCAATCTATGTGGATTGAGTGGGATTGGATGGGTTTGAATCACAAACAAGTCAAACTTCTTCTTAATTTTTTCCAATCCCATCCAATCCATATATATTGGGAATAACCGAACAAGGCCTTAATTAGGGGACATGTATGGGCTAATATGTAAAACCATAGGTTTCTTAATGTGTTATATCTTGAACCCAACGGGTACACGGGTGCGGGCGTGGGATATGAGTACACATACCCGCAAACCTATGGGGTTTTTTTAAAATCTGATACAGTTTAATAGTCACACATGCACAGTTGTAGCCTTGTATGAGTAACTTGTAATGGACTTGTAATTGATGTACTTTTGGATTTCTGGTGTTGTGCGCCATTGTCTAGACCGCTAGTTATGTTGTTTCAAGCTGTCATCCTCATGCACTCACTGGTTTGTCTGGACTGCTTGGTTTGCCGGGATGGCTGGTTAGCTGAAAATGCGTGGCTGCATTGTACACTCGTGTAATGGTGTTGTACTGGTACTCACTACAGTAAACAAAAGAACTTCCGACGGCCAAAGCCGTCGGACATAAAGCTTCACACCGTCGGAGATAGGTTATGTCCGACAGCATTAACCTATCTCCGACGGTTTTAAGCCGTCGGAGGTAAGGCGTCGAAAATAGCGTTATGTCCGATGGCCGCCGTCGGACATAAGCTATCTCCGACGGCCGCATCCGATCGTCGGAGGTAAGGGTGCGCAACCGTTTTACCCGTCGCCTGTGGGACCCACTTCGGTTATGTCCGACGGCTCGAGCTATGCCGTCGGACATAACAAGCCGTTATCTCCGACGGTTTCCTAAGCCGTCGGACATAACAAATCCTTATGTCCGACGGCTTACACTAGGCCGTCGGACATAACATATTCCAGAAATTGCGCAAAATTCTGAATTTTAAAAAATCTGACATTTGCAAATACAAAACAGATTTCATACACATATACACATTCACAATCACAAATATACTCACATAAGTATACACATTCACAAATATACTCACATAAGTATTCACATTCACAAATTTAACATAACGACATATAGTTCCAAATGGTTGCAACAAGTGTTTACATCAACATAGTTGTCCAAAATCCAAACAGACATTGTTCGACGGATAGTCTTTCACATGAAAGGTTGCAACAAGTGTTTTACATCATTATCACTCATAACCATCGCCACCTCCTCCGGCTGGACTCTGCGTGTTGAAAAGGTTGTTCACCCACGAATGTGATGTGTCGTCTTGACCAGACTCATCTCCAGGTGCGGCAACTGAAGCGGGTGGTGCCTGAAATCCCTATAACACAAGCACATGAAATAGTAACCACTAAGTTGTTCATTTAAACACATAAGACATCTATGACATGTTACACACGCATATGTGTACATACCATAGGGAATTATGACGGAGGCGGAGGTGGAGGCGCCAACATTGGCATTGGCAGTGCAAAGTCCGGAGGCGGCATCCCATATGTCGGCATCGGGATGCCCGCTTGTTGGTCTAGTTGCTACAAATTATATACAAGTCATTGTTGAGCAAATAAGATACACAAAAAGTGTTTTACAAAATAAGCTACAAAATGTTACTTCAACTTACCGAGAGAAGCGCTTGATTTTGGGCCTGGAGGTTTGCATTATACTCGTCCCTCTTCTTCTGGTACTCGGCTTGTTGTCTCTGGTACTCAGATTGTTGCCTCTGGTACTCCAATTGTTCCCTCAAGACTGATTGATGGTACTCTGCCTGTTGACGCAACACTGCAAGCTCTATCTCATGGGCAGATGATCGTGAACAGGACGACTGTGAAGACGACGATGTGGACTGTCGTCCACGGCGTCTCAGCTCTCTGGAATCAATCGTAGAATAAAAAATACCCAACCTACAAGAGTGAACCATGCACTTAGTATAGTAACTCATGGCTCAGTTGAATCGCAAGCATATGATGACAATTTTGAAATCCAAATCAAATAATCTCACCGTCCATGGGCTTGTCCTCCTGCGCTAGCATATGCTGCCTGAGGGTCGATTGGCTGGCTCCTCCAATCGTACTCCTGCCCATGGCGTTGAACCATCTCCTGCCCATACGAAGCCTGGAGGAAAACAATATCAAATATAAGTGCATAACCCCTATGCCCTTGCAAACAATATCAAACACATAATAGAGTACCAAAAACTCACTAGACAGTCGGTGGCCGTCTGAGTGCATAACACATCAGGATTCTGAGGATCAGAACCCCTATGCCCTTGCATATACACCTCCACATCCGTGGGCGTACGGCCGGATTTGACTTCCTGTACATAAAAGTTATAATGACACATTTCTATGTGATTCAAAGTTACAACAAACTGTGACTTACCATTCGCTTAGCCAAGCGCACATGACCATCACCGCCGTAGTTGTGGAACGACTCAGTCCCACGGTTTCCCCTGTTCCTTTCGAAAATGGCACGAAACTCAGGGGAAGCCCACCATCTGCACAATGCCCGATAACCGTCTGATCGGGTGGCCATCCACGGCACCGACACCTACATGAAATTTTTTAAATAAAGCAAGCAAATACATGGCTTCGTGTGATATGAGAGGCAACAACATGTTTACCTCTAGGTATTGCTCCTCCGTCAAGTAAATTGATGACCACTCGGCCTTGGTATTTGGCATCGGTCGATCATCAGCATTTGCTCTGTACCATGCCTTTATAGCCTGAATTCGTGCATAGTACATTGCATCTGCAACGACATCGTTCGCGTTATACTCAAACACGTAACGAGCGTTCATATCATATGATCCATCGTCCGGCAACTTGTACCGTTTCTGCAAAAAAAATTAGTGTTATCATAAAAGCAAACATATATGGAATAACTAAAATAGTATAAACAATTCATACCCAGAATGCATCCCAAACTAGTGCATGTGTGTTGCCAAACGTTCTACAGACACCATAGCGATAATGCTCTCAAGTGGTGGCGGGGACAGACTCGCCAGTAGGCAAAGTCACAAGACCAGGCCAGTGCAGACGAACAAGATTACCAAGGACCATGTTCACCTGCCTGTAGTGTCCTGTGCCTGTGAATGAGTCGTCGATCCAAGTCCTGCAAACAGAAAACAATGTAGAAATTAAAACATAACTTTCAATAACATTTAAGCAAAGATATGTCACTCACTTTCCACTAGGCTTTATCAAAACACGAGATTCGGGTGGAAGCTCTGGAGGTGGTCCAACAAAATGCAGCTTCCTCGTTCTCCTAACTCGAGAAGTTCCAGACCCAGCTGCGGAATCTCCACCAGCCCCAGAATCCCCAGCCCCAGAATCCCCACTAGCATCGTCTCCAGCATCATATCCCACATTATCTCCACCATCATCTTCAACATCATCTCTTGCATGATCCTCTACCACTGGTTCCTCAATTTCAGCATCCTATGAAACAAATAACTTACATCATACAATATTAAGTAACTCAAATAATATAATTTAACAACTAACTTACATCTTGTGGAGGCAAATGTTCTGCCAGCGCTCTCCGTCTGCTCATGGAAGAACCTGTGCCCTGAAAAACTGAATCCTCACCCCTCGAGCTGCTCCTCGAGCTACTCCTCGTCCCAAGCAAACTACAAGCAAAAGACTTCATTTTCTTTGACATCCTATTTAAAAAAACAAGTTAGTACATAAATCGATAATAAAATAATAAAATATGCAATAAAATCATAAAATATGCAATAAAATCATGATCCATACTCGTCAATCGTAATCGTAATCAAAATCAGGATCTAGTCGCTTTCGTCGATTTAATGGACGCCAAGTACCTTTCTTCTTTCTCGTCACTCGTTTTCTTTTTGGAGGAACCTCTACATCATTTTGATCGCCTAATAAAGATTCTTCCAACATTTCAGTTTGTACATTAAACGTGCTTGTAAGTTCTTCGTCTTGGAAAATCTCAGCAGCCCCCACTTCCTGCTCGATTTGACTTTCAACATAACCAGCATCACCAGGAGCATATAGTCGTTCACGAGGATTAACTTTGTACACTACCCTCCAATCAACCAAACCCTTTTTCTTAGATGGATATGTCATATAATACACATGCTCGCATTGGTGGGCAAGGATTATAGTGTCGTGGCCTTTTAATCTATCGTTGTGTTTGACTTCCACCATGCCATATTGATTTTCTCGCGTTGTATTTGGAGAAAACCAATCACAATCGAAGAACACCACTTTGAGTTGTTTATCTCCAAAAAACTTGTACTCGATTATATCATTAATGACTCCATAATAATTAGTCACCTTCCCTTCATCATCGACAGCTCTAGTTACAACTCCGGAGTTTGTCGTGGCTGCTAGAGGATGATCATCTTCGAACCTTGTGGAACGGAATCTAAAACCATTGACATCATACCGACCATAACGTCTGCCAGTTACTGCTCCTAGGGATAATTGTCGAAGGTCCGGGTGTATATTGTCATTTTTATCTACATAATCTCGAAACCAACACAAGAAATTAAGTTCCCCATCTTTTCCCTCTCGACGAATCTGGTCACATTCACAGCCAGAGATGCAATTTTGAGAATCAAATTCTCTGTTAGTACAAGGAAACAAACCTTTTAGTGTAACACCCCAGGTGTTTATCGTCTACTCGACTACGAGCGTGGACGTTAACACGTGATAGCTGTGAATGTAAAGGTCACTAAATTTTAACCATCCTCGTCTATCACGATTTTGATATCGTGCATGTCTCCATCTGTCTAAATGTTCCTAATTTATTCTGCAAAAATTCAGACTTTGGTAATTTTCGGAACATTGAATCCAGTATCGTTTGGGTTGAGCATCGACGTCTTGCCCAAACTATAATCTTTGAAATCAGATCTGGTTCCTAAACTTTGTTTCAAATTCTTTCACGCTTGCCTTGCACGTGTCTCTCTGTAGCCTGGCATCGTGGCGCGTGGCTGGTGTTAAGCGGTGTCTAGACAGCGCACAGCCTCTCGCCCACGTGAACCATGTGTGACTTCGCTTCCGAAGGGATCACAATTTCGATGCTGGATCGATCTCGCGTATTTATTTCGCGAAATGTCGAGCCTTGCGCCTGTTCAAAATTTATGGATTAAAAGAACATGAATTTGGAATTCCGATCCACTCTTATATTTTGGCCCAAGTAGATATTATTAGAACTCGACGATAGAAGTACTGCAAAATTAAGTCGGACCGAGATGACTAGAACCGAACTGAGTACTCGTAATTAATCTGTTTCCCTGTTTAGACTGCAGAGGAATTATCAGGTTTCAAATTACATCGAATCAAATCTGGTTCAAATTTTATCACCAGTTTTGTTTGATTCGACCTATTTATACCTCTTTTAGACCTAAAATTCAGAATCCCAAAATATCTACATTTTTATTTAGTTAAATGTTTGGAGAAGAAAATTCTGAATTTTTCCTTTATCTCTCCACCGTCTAACTCTTTTTTTTTCTCTCTATTGATTTATCTCTATTCGGTGCACAAGCTTCTGGAGCCAACTCCTCACGTCTCTCTAATCCTCTCCTCACGCGACGACCTCTAGCTTTTTCCATGGTCGCTCCTACCTATGTGCTTCCTGTGGCCGAGCAATCACCAGCGCTCCTCCCCTGCGATTCGCCTCCCTCACAGTGCTCGTCCTCCCATGTTCCTTCCCTGGTGGCTGCTGCTGCATCCCAAGCCACGACGGCCGTCGTCCTCGGCGCTGGCGATTCCTCCAAGCCATGGCCTCACTACGCCTTGCTCGTCCTTCTCCAGCATCAGATTGTGGGCACCTGCATACTCGTCGCATGCGCCCTTGTGCTTCCCTGCGCCCTTCCCCACAGGTGATGGCCGCCGCGCCATCCTCTGCTTGGCGCGTTCTCAACCATCCATGGCGCCCAACCCCAGCTCGCCCTGCCCCAGCCATGGACGCTGTCGAGCCGCCCGTTTCCTATCTCCCCTCGCCTTCATCCTCTGGCTGCCGCCCCTCCCTGGATTTCGCCCTCTCTACTCGCCGATCTTCTCTGTTGTGGCGCGCACTGGCTGTCTTCCACCTCCATCGGACCACGCCGAGCTCCCTCCTTGCTCCAGTCTTCTCCATGGTCGCTCCTCTCCTTTCCCTGATTAATACTAGGCGCAGCAGCAACATGCCAGATCGCTGTAGCCCAGGTGAGACCAACTGCTTGTGTTCTGTTTATTCCCCACCAATTCCTATATTTGATTATTTACTGTATATGTTTGTGTTTGTGGTGGAGGTAAATCCTAGGAAATTTAGATGAGAAGAAAGCTTTAGCGAGGCGCTTGCCAAGTGCTTGGTGAATCGCCTCAACCGGATATGGTTGTCGATCTCGCGGAGTCGAGTCGAGTTTAGTCGTGGTAAGTCGATCCATTGTTTTCGTTAGTCGGATGAATGATTAGTTGTGTGGATATATAAGGCTTGTGCTATTAAATTGATTTGTGTTGTGTGAATGATATTATTTTCATGAGTATGTATGTCTTGTATTATGAAACTAATTAGAGATATGCATGGTGCTTGTAGGTGGATTATGCCTAGAGTATTTTGGTAAAGATATTTCTCAAGTATAGATGATTTGGTTATTGTATATGAATTGAGTGATCAAGTTAATAATGTAAAAACAACGTTTAGTACTTATAGCGCTTTGCCGATAAGATTTATTAGTGGTTGAGTGAATTTCTAATGTATGGTGACATGAATGCCTTGTTGTATTATGTGGTTTTAGTTCTACTAAAGATAAAGTGTTGAGTGTTCTAAATGTTAAAAGCATGATAAGTGTAGAAGTTAAATAAGATCTAAGTTAGAGTTCTTGCTGTTTGGACTGCATGTCCAATTTTATTACGTGGCTAGTTAAGTAAAGTAAACCGTGTTTTCTGTAGAAGTATTATATATAAAACTTGTAGATAATCTTTTTACCTTGCTTGTGTAAAAATTTCATGACCATAGGTTCAGTAGTTTAGGAGTTATGATTTTTCCAAGTCCAGTTTCAGAATCTGTCCAGATTCTGTATAGATTTCGAAAATGACCTTGTTTGCCCAAGTTAAACTGAGAATCAGCTCTTAGTAATTCTAGAAGAATTGTAGTACTTTTCTTAAGCTTTCCAACAAGTTTTGGATCACCCTTTTTGGTGATCTAGAAGTCAAGTTATGGCTGTTTTAAATGGGATGTTTGAATCTGTCAACAGTCTGGACAGCAATGTTTGTTTGTATTAACTGACTTTGATCCACATTGAATCGACCTGAAATGTTTATAAACGAATTGTAGACAATTGTATTAGCTTTCCAAAAAGTCTAGGATCACCTGTTTTGGATACCTAAATCTCCAGTTATGGAGTTTTGAAGTGAATAATCGAATTCTGTCCAAATCTGGACAGCATTATTGTTTTGTACTGTTTGACCTTTCTAAGTGTCAAATTTCGTTGTGATGAAAATACCAAAGTTGTAGAGGACTTCTTATGCTTTCCAGAAAGTCCTAGTTCATTATTTTTGGATGAATACCTTGTGAGTTATGAGCAAAACAATTGACTGCTGAGTGCTGTCCAGAAAATCTGCATGTGTTAAATTGATTGCTTGGAATCATTCTTGCTTGGCTAGATAGGATTAATTAGTTCTTGGTTCTTGATTGACGAAGTCTTGAAATAGCTAACCTAAAGTGAACATGTGTCCCATGTTTAATGTGTTTAGTTATTGTTACCTAATGTTTGGGTTAGGTCTGATTACCTCAAAGTTCATGATTGTATAAAATCAGAAGCATCTAGTGTTTATGCATATAAGTGTTTTAAACCTTTAAATTAAGATAAATACTATACTATAAAATTCTATGCTTCTTAATAATGAGTTGTTTTTTAGTACTAAGAGTGGTGTTAATCATTCGGTAGGATATTCTAGTTCATGAGGTTGGATTTATATGTAGTCTTTTTTGATGCTTGAGTTCATCCGTTTAAATGAAAAAAATGTAATTGTGATACGTAGTGATATGTCAACATATAGTAATTGTTTTTAAATATTGCGGTACATCAGGATTTGAATATTGCTAATGTTACTTGATGATTGGTTTAGGTTCAATTAACTAGAACGTCATGTCTGATGTAGAGTTAAATATATCTAGTTGTTACACATAAGAATTGTGATGTCTTGCTTTAAGTCTGTATCCTCCTTAGTATAACTTATCTATCTTGCGCTATTCATGCTCCTATTCACTCATATGCATTATGCATATCATCTAGGTACGTTAATTAATCACGTGATGTGAAGGACAAGAGCTGGATTAATCACAAGACGATGCTGATGGACGAAGCTAAAGTGGATGCATCAAGCCAGCACCAGAATGGAAGATACTTACCAAGTGGTCGTCAATTAACAACACTAACTTAGTGTTATCCCAGGCAAGCCCCGGTGCATTTGCCACCCCCTTGTTGTTATAAAACTTTTATCACTTATATGTTGCATTAGGTGATAGGAGTTGTGTGAATAAACAGTTGATGCATTACCATTCCTTGGAATTTGTTTACTATTCCTTGATTCCTGTTTATAAAAGAGAACTAAAGATGCTTAGCCCTGCATAGATAAGTAAAAGTTGTTCTTTTTAAAAAAGATGATGTGTTACACGGGATATGGGAAATTGTTGTGAAAAAGAAATTGAGATGGTGAATCCATATGGCCATGATGGATTCAACATCCAGAAAAAGTACCTCTGTCAGGTACCAAAGATTGGGAAATGGTTTAAATAAAATAAGACCAGACGTTGAGCAGGAAAGGTCGCCCGTCTGTGTCGATTAAGGACCGTACCGAAAGTAGGCTTGCTGATCTAGGACCCTTTAACTGGCCACATGCCTCGTCATGGGTAAGCTTAGCCTCGGTCGGACCAATACCAGAACAGCTCGCACGCACTGGGAGTGGAGAGATGGCGAGAGTAGCTTGTACCCTCCGTGGCAAGAGACTGGAAGGTGGGGTGCTGTACTCTCGGAAACATGGCGGGCACCATGGCGAGAGTAACGTGTACCAACCAGGCCAATGGCTGGACGGTGGAGTGCTGTGCTCTTGGGTCGCGTGAACCCGTTCTGGTCTTGAGAAACCCGTGGGCGAGTTGACATATGCAAGGGTTAAGTGCTACATATGTCGTGTGGTTGGAGATCCTCAGCTGAGTATTAATCGATTCGGATCGCCGAACTTCTCGGATATGAAGACTGGATCACTGCCCTGCATCGTAGATAACAAGTGAAACTAAAGATGCTAAAATAAAGTTAGTGTAGGACAAGTGAATGCTCTAGATTAGGAAAATCTAGATTCAGGTGAAGTACTTAACCTGTGAAGTAAAATTTTAGCATAAGGATCCACTACTAGTAAGCTCTTCTGCAAAATGAGTCTTTGAAATTTGATAAGCTTTACCTTGATTCCCAATAAACCAGCATACCCTTGAGAGTCTTTTCTTTAGTCGGGTAAGTCTTGCTGAGTAATTGCGTACTCAGGGTTTTATTCCCTGTTGTTTTTCAGGTTATAATTTTATTCTGTTGTGGATGCTGCTAAGTGCCGGTGGGCTCGGCCTTCTTATATAGGTGTATTCCATCTTTAGCTTCTTTATTGAGGATTGTCACTTAAGCTAGCATGTATTTTAAAAACCTATAAATATTTTATACATTTTAAATTGTAATTCTTTTGAATCACTTTCTTTTGTAATCACTCCGATAATTGTATAATGTAAACTTATTGTAACATGGTTTCATTTTGCAATAAAGAATTTATTTTCACTGCAAATGTTGGTGTGTGATTTGTGTTTACTTAATCCTGCGATCTTGGCGGTAAGTCGTTTATCCGGGGTCCTCGGGGCACTCGGACAGATCCTGTTAAGTTGTTTGGTGCACACGCATAGCTGTCTGAGGTCTTTGAGGCAAGGACAGGTGCATGTGGGCCCGATAACTTGGGAGGTTCTGCGACAGCTGGTATCGGAGCTTGATTAAGTATGATACAGTCACATACGTATTTTCAAAACAAAATTTTGGTTTTGGAAAATCTATTTTCAGCTAAACACATTGTTTGGTTTTGAAAAACAGATTTGAAAAACTATAATGCTAGCGACATCCTCTGTTAAGCCCTAAGTTAAGGACTACTAGGTGGCTTAGTTCAAAATACTAACCCACAACCTGGGAAGGGTAATGCATACATGTGTAATGTTATTTTTGAGGCCATTCAGTTTTGGAATGGATCGACGCTCAAGGTAAGGTGAGATGTGAGAGCATGACCGAACAAACGTCGGTCTAGGGAAGAGCATAAAAAGCGCTTGATTATATACATGTTTTACATATGTATATATGAAGGCTGCGATGTGGAGTAATTACTTTTTCGGGATTCAGTACCCCATGGATGTGTATGGGTATACAGACATGGGAATACTGAGAAGTGTAATGTATTTGCAACGACGCACCTACGCTCAGGTAAGAAGGTGAGTTACCATAATGAGCTGCCCTATGGTCAAAGTGTGGCAGCGGCGCCTATGCGTGGCTCGGCGCTTAATGAGGAGCTGGCCTCCATATAGAAATATATGGAGTATAAACTGTGATGTGTGAATTGCATCATTGGGAATTGGGCTGTGATGGAATTTTCTGCAGGTACACTAACTTCGAACTCGTATGTGTAGCTGACGACTAGCAATATATCGAGAGAGAACGTAGATATGCCACCGATATAGAACGCTATTGCCACATTATGTTGGCGAAATTTGTGAGGACGAATAGGACGAGCATGTATCCTGATTGTTGCATTGTGTTTGTTGTTTGCGCACAAAAATGCTTCCCTCACCTTTATTCTAATAATTGGTGATTGTGAACGAACATGCTTTTCTCATCTTTATTCCGATAATAAATAATTGGAAACTTTATGAAGTATTACTGTTCTATAAGCAATTTCTAGCTTTGTTTGTTATGTCATTTAGACATGTCTTTATGTAGTTTGTGGTTCCTCTTAATTTGATCGCTAGCCCAACTTGTGTTTGTTCTGGTGTGTTTGTGCTAGTAGAATGTTGCTGGTATGTTTGTGTAAGCTAAAAATTTGGCCATGTCCTCATCTAGGAGCCATGACCCAAATCGATGTTAATTCCCTGAAATTTTTCCCCAGTTTCCAAACGTGGACTAGTCTGAATTTTTTTTCGTCGTTACTTTGTGATCAAGCTCATATAAACAGATGTTTAGGTAATTCCCTTATTAGACCTAAGATGCATTCAAACTTAAAAAAAATATCTCGAGTCCCTGATCTTAACAGCCAACTTGTAGCTCTTATGGTCATATTTTCATCCTAAAACATACCTTTGTTTGGTTGGTGCAAGCTGATATCTCTATGTCAGTTTGCATCTCCATCAGGATCACCTTGTTGCTTTCTCAGTCCAACCTAGGAAAGGAGTGCCCAATTATTTTCTTGAATTTAATGCCTTCGATTTCTCATATCTCTCTAAGGCTTCTCAATTTAGACTTATGATTGTGTCCCCTCTATATCTAATCTGACATTAATCATCGAACTTGTAATCTTTGCGATGGGCATAGAAATATGCTTGGGGTTGAAATAATAGTCTCCCATCGTACTCCCTCATCAACCATTTTAGGTTTTGGCAATCTCGTATTCCTTTCATCGGGCCAGGACCTATTTGGCTCTCTACCTGTAACCATTCTTATCGGTGTAGTCTCTTTTCTCTTGACTTTGGTAGTGACGGCACACATACAAGTTCCCTTTACGTCCTTTGTGTAAAGGTGAAGCCTTGGAGCTTTTTAGTGTTGGAAAACAACTGGTTAGCTCTCAGAATGGAGATTGATTTTTTCCTGCCACTGAGATGCAGGAGTTTGTTCATTCGCTCCCTTAATTAATCCATGTATTCCCGAACCAAGTCAATTCATCTCGCATGAGGAAACAGATGAACAATTTGACCAAATATATTTTTTACCCACATACATAATCTTTTGCTAACAAATGTGAACTCTCAACCCTTGGCTTACCGATGGTATTGAGAGGACCTGCTCAATGTCAAAAGTAGTTCAACAAGTTGGTTTTACTAACTTGTAACTGCCCAATGAACGAAGGTTGAGTTTAGAGATCGTTTTGTCGAGTTGTCTAAACTCACTTTGGTTCAACTCACCCTAAAGAAAACACTTACAAGGATCAAGTTAAAATCGACTGATAATCACCTAATTATCGCTCTAGTCATGCCTCGATCGTATCACAAGTGATTTTCTAACATGTGTGATCATGTCGAGCCGTGCTAAGTATTTGATGAAATGGGTTGGTTGCGAAGTCAGCATCAATGGATCTTTTCATTGATATTTTCTCAAGTCTCTACTATCTTTTGTGGACTTGAATTCTCGGGTTAGCCACATGTTAACCGCGACAGTATTCACATCCACACCCTTCTCATGTGCTACGGATTTACCGTGACCCCTTGTTGGTAAACCTCTTTCTGTGTGATTTATCCAAGAGGTTGCATCTGGTTCTGTTTGGGTAAAGTCGTATATCTACCGCTCGCCCACCAGACTCAGATAGTACAGTGTTATCAGGAAAAGCAAATTGCACACATGGAACCTTAGGTGTTCTTCTGTCAATCATCGTCTCTATTGTTGTCATCTCTAATTAGCATAAAGATGATACATGCTACACTCACTTGAGATCTTGAGATAATTGTCTTTGCTTGGAATTAGTTTATGCTATCACTATTATGGATAGGGTTATATACCTCTCTACTCTTAGAAGTCTTTCGTTCGGAATCTCGGGACGAGATTCTTTTAAGGGGGGAAGGCTGTAACACCCCAGGTGTTTATCGTCTACTCGACTACGAGCGTGGACGTTAACACGTGATAGCTGTGAATGTAAAGGTCACTAAATTTTAACCATCCTCGTCTATCACGATTTTGATATCGTGCATGTCTCCATCTGTCTAAATGTTCCTAATTTATTCTGCAAAAATTCAGACTTTGGTAATTTTCGGAACATCGAATCCAGTATCGTTTGGGTTGAGCATCGACGTCTTGCCCAAACTATAATCTTTGAAATCAGATCTGGTTCCTAAACTTTGTTTCAAATTCTTTCACACTTGCCTTGCACGTGTCTCTCTGTAGCCTGGCATCGTGGCGCGTGGCTGGTGTTAAGCGGTGTCTAGACAGCGCACAGCCTCTCGCCCACGTGAACCATGTGTGACTTCGCTTCCGAAGGGATCACAATTTCGATGCTGGATCGATCTCGCGTATTTATTTCGCGAAATGTCGAGCCTTGCGCCTGTTCAAAATTTATGGATTAAAAGAACATGAATTTGGAATTCCGATCCACTCTTATATTTTGGCCCAAGTAGATATTATTAGAACTCGACGATAGAAGTACTGCAAAATTAAGTCGGACCGAGATGACTAGAACCGAACTGAGTACTCGTAATTAATCTGTTTCCCTGTTTAGACTGCAGAGGAATTATCAGGTTTCAAATTACATCGAATCAAATCTGGTTCAAATTTTATCACCAGTTTTGTTTGATTCGACCTATTTATACCTCTTTTAGACCTAAAATTCAGAATCCCAAAATATCTACATTTTTATTTAGTTAAATGTTTGGAGAAGAAAATTCTGAATTTTTCCTTTATCTCTCCACCATCTAACTCTTTTCTTTTTCTCTCTATTGATTTATCTCTATTCGGTGCACAAGCTTCTGGAGCCAACTCCTCACGTCTCTCTAATCCTCTCCTCACGCGACGACCTCTAGCTTTTTCCATGGTCGCTCCTACCTATGTGCTTCCTGTGGCCGAGCAATCACCAGCGCTCCTCCCCTGCGATTCGCCTCCCTCACAGTGCTCGTCCTCCCATGTTCCTTCCCTGGTGGCTGCTGCTGCATCCCAAGCCACGACGGCCGTCGTCCTCGGCGCTGGCGATTCCTCCAAGCCATGGCCTCACTACGCCTTGCTCGTCCTTCTCCAGCATCAGATTGTGGGCACCTGCATACTCGTCGCATGCGCCCTTGTGCTTCCCTGCGCCCTTCCCCACAGGTGATGGCCGCCGCGCCATCCTCTGCTTGGCGCGTTCTCAACCATCCATGGCGCCCAACCCCAGCTCGCCCTGCCCCAGCCATGGACGCTGTCGAGCCGCCCGTTTCCTATCTCCCCTCGCCTTCATCCTCTGGCTGCCGCCCCTCCCTGGATTTCGCCCTCTCTACTCGCCGATCTTCTCTGTTGTGGCGCGCACTGGCTGTCTTCCACCTCCATCGGACCACGCCGAGCTCCCTCCTTGCTCCAGTCTTCTCCATGGTCGCTCCTCTCCTTTCCCTGATTAATACTAGGCGCAGCAGCAACATGCCAGATCGCTGTAGCCCAGGTGAGACCAACTGCTTGTGTTCTGTTTATTCCCCACCAATTCCTATATTTGATTATTTACTGTATATGTTTGTGTTTGTGGTGGAGGTAAATCCTAGGAAATTTAGATGAGAAGAAAGCTTTAGCGAGGCGCTTGCCAAGTGCTTGGTGAATCGCCTCAACCGGATATGGTTGTCGATCTCGCGGAGTCGAGTCGAGTTTAGTCGTGGTAAGTCGATCCATTGTTTTCGTTAGTCGGATGAATGATTAGTTGTGTGGATATATAAGGCTTGTGCTATTAAATTGATTTGTGTTGTGTGAATGATATTATTTTCATGAGTATGTATGTCTTGTATTATGAAACTAATTAGAGATATGCATGGTGCTTGTAGGTGGATTATGCCTAGAGTATTTTGGTAAAGATATTTCTCAAGTATAGATGATTTGGTTATTGTATATGAATTGAGTGATCAAGTTAATAATGTAAAAACAACGTTTAGTACTTATAGCGCTTTGCCGATAAGATTTATTAGTGGTTGAGTGAATTTCTAATGTATGGTGACATGAATGCCTTGTTGTATTATGTGGTTTTAGTTCTACTAAAGATAAAGTGTTGAGTGTTCTAAATGTTAAAAGCATGATAAGTGTAGAAGTTAAATAAGATCTAAGTTAGAGTTCTTGCTGTTTGGACTGCATGTCCAATTTTATTACGTGGCTAGTTAAGTAAAGTAAACCGTGTTTTCTGTAGAAGTATTATATATAAAACTTGTAGATAATCTTTTTACCTTGCTTGTGTAAAAATTTCATGACCATAGGTTCAGTAGTTTAGGAGTTATGATTTTTCCAAGTCCAGTTTCAGAATCTGTCCAGATTCTGTATAGATTTCGAAAATGACCTTGTTTGCCCAAGTTAAACTGAGAATCAGCTCTTAGTAATTCTAGAAGAATTGTAGTACTTTTCTTAAGCTTTCCAACAAGTTTTGGATCACCCTTTTTGGTGATCTAGAAGTCAAGTTATGGCTGTTTTAAATGGGATGTTTGAATCTGTCAACAGTCTGGACAGCAATGTTTGTTTGTATTAACTGACTTTGATCCACATTGAATCGACCTGAAATGTTTATAAACGAATTGTAGACAATTGTATTAGCTTTCCAAAAAGTCTAGGATCACCTGTTTTGGATACCTAAATCTCCAGTTATGGAGTTTTGAAGTGAATAATCGAATTCTGTCCAAATCTGGACAGCATTATTGTTTTGTACTGTTTGACCTTTCTAAGTGTCAAATTTCGTTGTGATGAAAATACCAAAGTTGTAGAGGACTTCTTATGCTTTCCAGAAAGTCCTAGTTCATTATTTTTGGATGAATACCTTGTGAGTTATGAGCAAAACAATTGACTGCTGAGTGCTGTCCAGAAAATCTGCATGTGTTAAATTGATTGCTTGGAATCATTCTTGCTTGGCTAGATAGGATTAATTAGTTCTTGGTTCTTGATTGACGAAGTCTTGAAATAGCTAACCTAAAGTGAACATGTGTCCCATGTTTAATGTGTTTAGTTATTGTTACCTAATGTTTGGGTTAGGTCTGATTACCTCAAAGTTCATGATTGTATAAAATCAGAAGCATCTAGTGTTTATGCATATAAGTGTTTTAAACCTTTAAATTAAGATAAATACTATACTATAAAATTCTATGCTTCTTAATAATGAGTTGTTTTTTAGTACTAAGAGTGGTGTTAATCATTCGGTAGGATATTCTAGTTCATGAGGTTGGATTTATATGTAGTCTTTTTTGATGCTTGAGTTCATCCGTTTAAATGAAAAAAATGTAATTGTGATACGTAGTGATATGTCAACATATAGTAATTGTTTTTAAATATTGCGGTACATCAGGATTTGAATATTGCTAATGTTACTTGATGATTGGTTTAGGTTCAATTAACTAGAACGTCATGTCTGATGTAGAGTTAAATATATCTAGTTGTTACACATAAGAATTGTGATGTCTTGCTTTAAGTCTGTATCCTCCTTAGTATAACTTATCTATCTTGCGCTATTCATGCTCCTATTCACTCATATGCATTATGCATATCATCTAGGTACGTTAATTAATCACGTGATGTGAAGGACAAGAGCTGGATTAATCACAAGACGATGCTGATGGACGAAGCTAAAGTGGATGCATCAAGCCAGCACCAGAATGGAAGATACTTACCAAGTGGTCGTCAATTAACAACACTAACTTAGTGTTATCCCAGGCAAGCCCCGGTGCATTTGCCACCCCCTTGTTGTTATAAAACTTTTATCACTTATATGTTGCATTAGGTGATAGGAGTTGTGTGAATAAACAGTTGATGCATTACCATTCCTTGGAATTTGTTTACTATTCCTTGATTCCTGTTTATAAAAGAGAACTAAAGATGCTTAGCCCTGCATAGATAAGTAAAAGTTGTTCTTTTTAAAAAAGATGATGTGTTACACGGGATATGGGAAATTGTTGTGAAAAAGAAATTGAGATGGTGAATCCATATGGCCATGATGGATTCAACATCCAGAAAAAGTACCTCTGTCAGGTACCAAAGATTGGGAAATGGTTTAAATAAAATAAGACCAGACGTTGAGCAGGAAAGGTCGCCCGTCTGTGTCGATTAAGGACCGTACCGAAAGTAGGCTTGCTGATCTAGGACCCTTTAACTGGCCACATGCCTCGTCATGGGTAAGCTTAGCCTCGGTCGGACCAATACCAGAACAGCTCGCACGCACTGGGAGTGGAGAGATGGCGAGAGTAGCTTGTACCCTCCGTGGCAAGAGACTGGAAGGTGGGGTGCTGTACTCTCGGAAACATGGCGGGCACCATGGCGAGAGTAACGTGTACCAACCAGGCCAATGGCTGGACGGTGGAGTGCTGTGCTCTTGGGTCGCGTGAACCCGTTCTGGTCTTGAGAAACCCGTGGGCGAGTTGACATATGCAAGGGTTAAGTGCTACATATGTCGTGTGGTTGGAGATCCTCAGCTGAGTATTAATCGATTCGGATCGCCGAACTTCTCGGATATGAAGACTGGATCACTGCCCTGCATCGTAGATAACAAGTGAAACTAAAGATGCTAAAATAAAGTTAGTGTAGGACAAGTGAATGCTCTAGATTAGGAAAATCTAGATTCAGGTGAAGTACTTAACCTGTGAAGTAAAATTTTAGCATAAGGATCCACTACTAGTAAGCTCTTCTGCAAAATGAGTCTTTGAAATTTGATAAGCTTTACCTTGATTCCCAATAAACCAGCATACCCTTGAGAGTCTTTTCTTTAGTCGGGTAAGTCTTGCTGAGTAATTGCGTACTCAGGGTTTTATTCCCTGTTGTTTTTCAGGTTATAATTTTATTCTGTTGTGGATGCTGCTAAGTGCCGGTGGGCTCGGCCTTCTTATATAGGTGTATTCCATCTTTAGCTTCTTTATTGAGGATTGTCACTTAAGCTAGCATGTATTTTAAAAACCTATAAATATTTTATACATTTTAAATTGTAATTCTTTTGAATCACTTTCTTTTGTAATCACTCCGATAATTGTATAATGTAAACTTATTGTAACATGGTTTCATTTTGCAATAAAGAATTTATTTTCGCTGCAAATGTTGGTGTGTGATTTGTGTTTACTTAATCCTGCGATCTTGGCGGTAAGTCGTTTATCCGGGGTCCTCGGGGCACTCGGACAGATCCTGTTAAGTTGTTTGGTGCACACGCATAGCTGTCTGAGGTCTTTGAGGCAAGGACAGGTGCATGTGGGCCCGATAACTTGGGAGGTTCTGCGACATTTAGTATCACAACAAAAATTCTAGCGGCAATGAGTAAAATAAAGTTTACACTTACAGGAGAAACTGACTCATCTCTTCCATGTTGTTATACATGTAGAGTAAAGCAGTCTTCCATTCGTCGTTGGTGAAACAGTATGTTGTGCTGGGTCCTACAGTTTTGCCCCTCCATTGAAAAATTTCAATATCACTGATAGGGGGCTCGTCGACATGATACCGCAACGTATGGGCATTGACATTGTGTTCCTCTGCAAAGTACAGACCCGTGAACGATGCTATCTCTTTGTATTTGAATTCTTCAGTGATGCACCCTTCAACTCGTCTCTTATTACCAACCATTGCACGTAGCTTCTTTAGTGTCCTTTCGATGTGACACATCCATCTATATTGCACAGGACCTCCTACCTTAGCTTTGTATGGTAGGTGAACAAGTAGATGTTGCATCGGATTGAAGAAACCTGGTGGAAATATTTTTTCAAGTTTGCATACCAAAATCGGTATTTGTTGCTCAAGCTTCTCCATCATCTCTTTCTTTATTTCTTTAGCACAAAGATGTCTATAAAAGTAGCTTAGCTCCACTAATTCTTTCCAGACATCATTTTTACAAAACCACGAAACATAACAGGAAGGAGTCTTTCCATTATTATGTGGTAGTCATGACTCTTCAACCCAGAAAACTTGCCCGTCTTCAAATTCACAGACCTTCTAAAGCACGCGGCGTAACCATCTGAGAACTTTAAGTTTTTCAACCATTTCATCAATTGTTTCTTCCTTTTAGGTTTAATACTGAAAGGAGCACGTGGCTTCTTCTGATTCTCTCCTATCTCCATAGTTGGTCTTCTACAGATTAAGGCCAAGTCTTTCCTTGCCTTAGGGTTCTCTTTTGTTTTGTCAGTGATATTCATGCAAGTGCTGATAATGCTTTCACCCATATTTCGTTCCTGGTGCATGACATCAATGTTATGCATTAGAATCAAGGCTTTCATATAAGGGAGTTCCCATATACCACATTTGTGAGTCCAATTATGCTCGGTTCCATAACCTTCAAAACGATTTCCATGTTCGTTTAGTTTCAAATCATTAAGTCTCGCGAGAATCTCTGGACCACTTAGACGCTTGGGTGGTCCCCTCGTCACAATCGTGTCCTTTTTAAAAGTGTTCCTATCGAACCTGAACGGGTGATCCTCTGGCAAAAAACATCTATGGCAATCGAAGTAACATATCTTTCCACCAAACTTTAGTCGAAAGCATAAAGTGTCTTCAACGCATATCGGACATGTCAAAATCCCATGACAACTCCATCCAGCAAAGATACCATAAGCCATAAAATCATGAATAGACCATAAAAACGCGGCTCTCAGGTTGAACTTCCGTTTCTTGTAACAATCGTACGCCTCGACTCCTTCCCACAAAATTTTCAATTCTTCAATCAGGGGTCTCATCATCACATCAATCTTTGTTCCAGGATGATCCGGACCAGGTATTACAAGACACAAGAAAATAAATTCATATTTCATGCAAAGAGCTGGTGGAAGGTTGTATGGAACAGCAAAGACGGGCCAACATGAGTAGGACGTTGCAGTTAGATTGAATGGCGAGAAACCATCTGTTGCCAAACCGAAGCGGACATTCCGCACTTCATCAGCAAAGCTGGAATCAAAAGCATCTAGTGCCTTCCATGCATCTGTATCAGCTGGGTGCACCATGACATTTGGATTCTCACGTACCCCTTCTTTGTGCCACCTCATGTGTCTGGCTGTATTCTTGGAGATGAACAAACGTTTCAACCGAGGTATAAGAGGCATGTAACGAAGCTGCTTACGTGCAATCTTCGTAGTCATGGTCAAACCATCGTCGTTTTCAACCTCAACGAATCTACGCTCACCACATACAGTACACTTCTTCTCACCCGCAGTCTCCTTCCAGAAAAGCATACAATTATTTTCACAGACATTGATTTTTTCGTAGTCCATACCGAGCCCAGATAACAACTTTTTAGACTGATACATGTCCTTTGGCATCTTGTGATTCTTCGGAAGTACATCACTGATCAAGTTCAAAAGCTCCTTGTAACAGTTGTTTGAGAATGCAAACTTAGACTTAATAGCCATAAGTCGAGTCACAAATATAAGGACGGTCACTTTTGTGTGCTCATGCAACGGCTCTTCGACAACTTTAAGGAGCTCGAAGAACTTCTGAACCTCAGGTGTAGCTGGACCTCAAACTCGGTGGGTTGACCGGGGTTCTCCGAATCGACGGTTAGAAGCTCATGGCGTACATCGTCAAGCATCTCTTCCATCCTATCGTAGTCCTCATCTTCATGTGACTGAACTTCCGATACAATACGAGGAGGTGGGTCCTCACCATGGTGCACCCACACCTCATAGCCTGGCATATAACCGTTCTTGCAAAGATCTATCGACATAGTCCTCCTATCAAGGAAATAAATGTTCCGACACTTGGTACAAGGGCACCTAACATCGGTTCTAGTCTCTGACCGAGCAAAAGCACGGTCGAGAAACGCGTCAGTCTTGGCAACCCACTCACTTGATAGAGCACCTCTTTTCTTCCAACCTTCATACATCCATCGACGATCATCCTCCATACTAGATACGAGATGTTAACTTGATTAGTTAAGTTAATCACGTCTCTAATCTAATAAACCACACTAATACAAGGAAAATAATTTAACGGGACCCTAAATCATATAAAATAACCTTATTTCCGAGGGCATAATAATTACCCTTGGAAATTAATAATTTAAATTATATAGACACCACTACATAACATTATCACGGGTGACAAATCATATAAAATGACCTTATTTCCGAGGGCATAATAATTACCCTCGGAAATTAAAAATTTAAATTATCTAAGCACCACTAAGTAAACGAAAACAAACTAAATTAATTACATAATCAAATTTCGGCCATCGCACACAATAAATTAAACAATATTTAACATACTAATTATTTAACAACAAAAATTGCAACTACAAAACAATATTAACATATACAAAATAATACTTAAACTACTCACTTGAGAGTGCGGGGCAGGGCGGGCGGGGCTCCGGCGTGGGCGGTGCTGCGATCGGCGGCGACGGGGCAGCACGGCGGTGACGGAGACGACTGCGCGGCGAGCGGGGCGGTAGCACAGCGGGCGGGGCAGCAGCGCGGCGGCGGGCGGGGCGGGCAGCACGGCGGCGGGCGGGGCGGGCAGCGCGGGCAGCACGGTGGGTGCAGCATGGTGGCCGGTAGGGCGTGGCGGCGGCGGGCAGCTCGGCGACGAGGGTGGCGCTGGAAAGATGGAAAATGAAATGTTGTTCCCTGGCCGCGCGCGGTTAAATCGCTTTACCTCCGACGACTGTAATACGGGCCGTCGGAGGTAGCCTTATGTCCGACGGCCCTCTGACAGCCGTCGGAGATAGGGTGTTATGTCCGACGGCCCTCTGACAGCCGTCGGAGATAGGGTGTTATGTCCGACGGCCAGCCCAGGCGCTTGGACATAAGGCTACCTCCGACGGTCTCCTGCGCGGCCGTCGGAGATAACAAGACCGTCGAAGATGTTTGTTTTTCCTGTAGTGACTGTTGTGCGGCTACTATATAGGTACTGTTGCGTGGCTCAGTGAACTTCCTAGAGCCTAAACCCTATGAAGTTAATCCTAAACTCTAGAAAATTAGCTAAATCCTCGGACGTAATAAAGTCATCCCGTCGGAAGTTTGGCTCTCGGATTTTTTTGTCGGAAGTTAGCTTAACTTCTAGAGCCCTCTAGAAAGTTAGCTAACTTTCTACAGCCAAAGGAGCCTCTCAGAAGTTAGTAGGTTCTCGGAAGTTAGTAGCTTCACGCCGTCAGCTAACTAACTTCTTAGAGGTGGCCATAGGAAGTTAGCGGTTTGTTTGACCGCACCCGCGGGTCAGCATCTGAAAGCTAACTTCCTAAAAGAGGTCGTAGGAAGTTAGCAGGAGAATCTTACTTCCTATAGTAGGCCGTAGGAAGTTAGCAGAAGATGCTAACTTCCTAGAGTAGGCCGTAGGAAGTTAGCGGCTCGTTTGACCACACGCGTGAGTCAGCATGTGAAAGCTAACTTCCTACATTTTTTATAAAACACCGTAGAAAGTTATGTTTATTTTCTAAAGCTACCAGTTGTCTCTCGAAAGTTATTTATTTCTACAGTTTGTTATAAAAGCTATAGAAAGTTAAAAAAATCGTAGGAAGCATATGTTTTTGGTGTAGTGATAGTAGCCTATATATAAACTGCATAAGTAATCTAGTGAATTGGTGTTTGTGATTTGTGAACTGGTTGTGAACATTTAATACAATGTATTATCTATTCACGGTTGGTATCATACCTTATTTATTTACTGTTTTATCATGTATTATTGTTTAAGCAACAATATTGTCTGAATCTAGTGAACTGGTGGTTGAAACTATTTTTTATTAGGCACAGGTAGCCCGCGCGGGTACCCGATACTCATGTGGGCACAGGTACGGGCAAGAATCTATACCTGGCTACAGGCATAGGTTTCTTAACATGTGTATTTTATTTTCGCGAGCACGGATTTGGGTTTGCAGTACCCAACGTGATTGTGCCTATTGCCATCTCTAAATCCAGCACTGCGGGTTTTCATGGATAGAAGCGGGCCTCTGCTAGTATCCAGTGGGCCTGGCATAAATGATTGCCCTCCAAAGCCCGCAACAAGATTGGAGGCTACCTGCCACTTGAGCCCACCAACGTTGTTTTTGCGGAGTGGGCAGAGCGCGCGCACAGCAAGGCCCGCGCCACTTTCGTCCTATCCGTAGACGAGAATTTTGCAACCGTGGCACTCCCTTCGGCGGGTTTCAGATTGGCACCGCGATCGTCGCAATTGGATCCATGGCATTATAATCTCACCCGTTTTGAAGAAATGGCATCCGGGTGCATTGATGGGTCGTGCCCTCACTCCGTTACTTCTCTAGCCACC
The DNA here is from genome assembly GCA_029449295.1 of Zea luxurians. Taxonomy (NCBI): domain Eukaryota; kingdom Viridiplantae; phylum Streptophyta; class Magnoliopsida; order Poales; family Poaceae; genus Zea; species Zea luxurians. The sequence goes on along the minus strand of JAOPSE010000005.1, from coordinate 43,652,345 downwards.
GTCTTCGAGCGTCTTCTATTCTCCCTTCCCTGGTCGTCGTCTTCCTCATCTCTGGCTCTCTCGTCTCTGTTTGTCGCGCACTGCGGTGCCTGCCCTGCCCTTCAACAGCTTTCGCCCTTCCCTGGTCATCTACTTCTGCCGAGGGCGGATCCTGTGCCGAGGGCCATTCCTGCGCCTCCGACGCTGGTGAGATCTCGTATCTTCTTCTGTAACCCTAGGGTTTGCAGCTATGGATTCCGGCATGGAATCTACCGCTGAGCTATGTGCCCAGATGTTCTCCGCGGCCGTTGATGCAGCTCATGACACATTGAGTGCTTCTACTGCCGCCTGTGTGGTAGCTGGTGATCTCTGTGCCACAGCATCAGTAGGTAACCATGTGGTTTCTACGCTTGATGTTCTTGAATCCGCTGTGGAGGCGGAAAAAAAGTGCTATGTGTTCTTATCAATAGGCGAGCACAGCTGTCGTTTGTGCTCAAGAGACATTGGTCAAATACTATCAGGTTTGTATTCTGAAACTTTTACTGAGCCAATGCTTCAGATATCTGTGCCATGTGGTTTGTAGCAGCCCTATGATGGAATTATAATAACCTGAGTGTTGTTTTGAGGCTTGTGATATATGTGAGATGATATAGTTGCTTTGCCCTATGATGTTTTCTTTGAAAATATTGAACCGTATACTACACTTGGTGTTTTTTGTGAAAAATAGCTGAGGGTATATGGATGTTTGTGGTGACAGTGCATAGTTGATTATGCCAGTTCATATGGCTGTTATATTATTGAGCACAGTTATGGAGCATACGGTTGTTTGTTGCTGTTTCATTGAAAATATTGAACTGAGGCTTGTGATACATGTGAGATGATCTAGTTGCTTTGCCCTGTGATGTTTTCTTTGAAAATATTGAACTGTATACTACACTTGGTGTTTTTTGTGAAAAATAGCTGAGGACATATGGATGTTTGTGGTGACAGTGCATAGTTGACGATGCCAGTTCATATGGCTGTTATATTATTGAGCACAGTTATGGAGCATATGGTTGTTTGTTGCTGTTTCATTGAAAATATTGAACTGAGGCTTGTGATACATGTGAGATGATCTAGTTGCTTTGCCCTATGATGTTTTCTTTGAAAATATTGAACTGTATACTACACTTGGTTTTTTTGTTGAAAAATAACTGAGGGCATATGGCATATGGCTATTTGTGTAGCATCATAGAGAAGATATGCCCTCAAACCGTGGCACTCTCTTCGGCGGGCTTTAAATTATTGGCACTGCGATCGTCGCAATTGGATCCGTGGCATATGGCTGTTTGAGGGCATATGTTTGACGGCATATGGCTGTTTGAAAAATATTGATTGAACTAGCAACACTGAGGCTTGTGATACATTTGAGATGAGATAGTTGATTTGCCCTATGATGCTTTCTTTGAAATTATTGAACTGTATACTACATATGAAGTTTTTTTAAAACAGCTGAGGGCATATGCTGTTTGTCTTGAGCCCAGTTCATATGATGTTCTGTTCATATGCTGTTATGTTTTGTTCATATGTTGTTCTGTTCTTGAGCCCAGTTATCAGTACACATGATCTTGTCAGTTCATATGGCAGATGGTTGTTTGTCTTTCCAGTGCAGCAGAAGGTTTCCTCATATGCATGTCCATGTTTATAGCTATTTTACAGTGCATAGTCTGATGTTATTTATATATTTTTTGTAGATGAACAAAAAACTTGCACATGCACTCAACTATGTCGTGTCTCAGATGCAAGATACAGCTAAGAAACTACAATATACTGCCTCTTTCTGCTACACAGATGAGGATGTTGTAGATGGTTTCATGATGACTCAAGTAGCTCGTTCAATGGACGAGTTAGCTGAAATACTAGATGTAACTTCAATTGATTGCCAGTTTTCGATGATGGACTCTACTGCTATATTAGAAGCTGGTTATGGAAGTGAAGACAGTGCGGTGTGGTAGGACGTATTCCATGACCGAGAAATTATGAATCAGCCTTTAGAAGCGGATACGCTTGGTGAGCACTGTGCTAAGTGGGGGCTTAGTTTCAATAAGATTTGGGATAGATCAATGTAACATTGTCATGTGTAGTTCTTTTGTGTTCAGTTAGCTAGACAAGTATTGTAATGCGTGAGTTGGAAATTGTAAGACATGACATCATCATGAACTACCTGTTGGTTATTATGTGTTCTGAAATTGTATGAACTACGTATTGTGTTATATTATGTGTTCTCTAATTGTGTTCTGTTGTGTGTTGTCTAATTGTAAGACATGCCAATGTTATGATAGTTTTCAAAGAGAGTTCATGACAAAATTAAACACAATACCATAGTGCCATACAAATGCCATAATGTCATACAAATGTCATACACCCCACAAGTTCAAGACACAAACACCATAATGCCATAAAAACAAACAAGTTCACCACATTACTCAAACATTCTTCTTCCTAGGTGTGATCTTTTTAACTAGAACTCGAACTACTCGTTCTTCTGGTGGCAAAGAAGGTCTTTCAACAACATCTACAAAAGCTAGTGTCATTGCAACCACGTCTTCACTCTCGTGGACAACTGGCTGTGATGACTCAGGTACATCTTTCGGGAACCAGCCTTTAGTAGAATTTTTCCTAGGCCTTCGCTTCCTGTTGTACAAAAATTAGTAAATAACAGAAAATATCACAAATAATAACACACTATCATCCATTACCTTTTCTTTGTGCCATTTAATGGACATTTGTAGCTTGCTTTCCTGTGCCCTAGTTCACCACAGTTTGGACACTTGAACTTGCCCTGAATGCTTTTCTTACCATTCTCATTGTTAGTTTTCTTTTTTCCACTGCCTCCCTCAAGGCATCCTTTGATCCTATTTTTCCTCTGTCGACCCACAGCGTGTTTCCCAATTGGAGCACTCACTTCTTTTGCGAAAGGAACTTCTGGCCAAAACGATTTGTCACCGATAGGTGGAACCACCCTTGAGTACACTATGGTGAAATTAGCTACAGAGTAGTACTCATCGACAAAATCCTCCATCCTGACATCCCTAAATTCTTGAGTTGTTATCAAGCACGATGCATGGATACATGGTTTGCCTGTGTGCTGTCACTCTTTGCAAGAACATTCCCACAGCTAAGCATTGACAATGTGCTTCGAATGCACATCATTGTTATCCCTTACCTCTGCAATGTAGTTGTCAGCTTTCCGTACTGATAAATGACCTAAACCTCTTGTTCTGGCGTGTAGGATATGCAGAACCGACGATAAAATCTGTCCTTGCAACTTTTGTGCAATCCTCCTCCTCCTGTGAAACATCTCCATAATTTCCTCCCTTATCTAGTCAGCCAAATCACATACAGGCAGATCCTTCCAATCCTTAATCCAATTGTTGAAAACCTCAGCAATGTTGTTGGTTATGTAGTCGTGCCGCACTTGATGTCCGTATTGAAGCCACTTCGGTACTAAAGACTGTCATGATGCTCATTTAGCCAACTACTAACCTTAGGGATTTCTTGGATGCTGCTAAAATAGTGGTCGAAGACCTCTCTCCTATAAGCTCTAGCGGCTGGATACATGTACTCAGACCCACCAAACTGCTTTTATGTAGTTTTGTATCAGTGTCTGAAGCACTCCCTTTTCTCGGCATACGAGAAGACATTGTTCATAGCATTTTTAAGACCTTTGCAAGCATCTGAACACAAAGCTAACAAAGGCAGATCCCCCACAACCTTGTGCAACTGATGAAAGAACCATGTCCAGTTTTCAGTATTTTCTGCCTCAAAAAATTCATATGCAACTGGATACATCCAATTGTGCCCATCAACACCTATGGCACAACAAAGGTGACCATTCCACCTTCCATTAAGAGCTATGAAGTCAACACTTAGGTATGGTCGATAGCCACCCTTGAAACCAGAAATGCATGGACCGAGCGCACAAAAGAATCAACTGAAGAAAGGATGGCCCTCATCCGTTTTTACATCAAGCTCAATGACACTATCCGGTGACTTTTGCATAACTGCTTCTCTCCAACGCTATAGTAGCTGAAAGCTCTCTTCCCAACTACCAAATAATTCCTTCAGAGCTTTCTCTTTATCGTGCCAAACTGTGTCATATGCAATGATACAACCAAAAGTGTCCTGCAATATAGTTTGGAGCTCCTTAGCACCCATATGAGGCTTCTTCATTAGTAATGGAAGCGCACGTGCCGCAACCTAAGCTCCCGTAGGTGTAGTCGTCTTACGTCTACCACTCGAAGTACAAGTATGTTTGTCATTCAAGACAATCACCTGAAAAATTAGTTAGAGTGTCAAATAGATTTTAACCAAAAATAGAAATGTACATATTAAATAAAACAACTATATTCTGGGCTTACTTGAATTGTTAGAGCCCCTTTCGTCTCCGGTCTAGCATGAATGCTCCAGGGGCAATCAGACCCTTTACAATACACCTCCAAATCTAGTCTTATTTGTTGCCTCAATTCCAAGCTCAAATTCTTTATTTATGGTGTATTGTCTAATTGCGAGTCTGAAGTGGTGCATTGTTGCATACAAGCTGCCAGGCTCCATTACTGGATTGTTCATATCATATATGGTCCTAGTCTCATCAAGCACTAAATCAGAATATGGAATGCCTGCTCCCAATTCATCTTCACATGGAATGCTATTTCCAAAACGGGAAGCACTTGAATCATCTTCCCTTCCATCATCTTGATTATCTAGTCCAAGCTGAAAATAGAGTCCTTGTCCACTAGTAACATCATTTCTTCCTTCTTCATTATTCGTTTCTTCTACCATTATTGAATCACAATCGATATCATGCATTCCATGGCCACTCCCCTATTCACCAAAATAGTTGTAATATCATATATAACTACTAAATTGTATACAATAAATTCGAACCACTAACCAGTGTAGTCTGTGTCCCAATACAAATCAATGCCCAGTCTTGCTCTTCGACAATGCATGCAGTCGTTTCATCCATGGGGGAACTGCCTCATCGTTCATAGTATTATTTATACTAAAGTGCACAAACCAAAAGCTAAAGGGGGCTCGGCTCTAGGCAGTTTAATGTAGAAGAAGATACGAGATCTCACCAGCGTCGACGGCGCGGAAACTGCGTGGGGATCGCCCTCGGCGCAGGATCCACCTTCGGCGAAAGTTGTTCACCAGGGAAGGGCGAGATCTGGTGAAAGGACGAGAGAGCCAAAGAAGCGCGACAAACAGAGATGAGAGAGCCAGAGATGAGGAAGACGACGGCCAGGGAAGGGAGAATAGAAGACGCTAAAAGACGATAGCACGACCAGCACAAGCAAAGCGCTAATGACTATTAATACACTTGGATGTTATTTATTTAAAACAGGCGAGATTATAATGCCACGAATCCAATTACGACGATCATGATGTCGATAATCTGAAGCCCGCCGAAGGGGAGTGCCACGTTGCAAAATTCTCTCCGTAGACGGACTCGCCGCCGCCCCGTCTCCGGTCCCCCTCCCCGATCCCAGCCAATATCCCAGACGGAATCGATCTACGGCTAACCTAGGGTTCCCGTCCCGTCCGGATCCGTCGATGGGGAAGGAGGGCGTGGTGGCAGGGCCGGCGGCGGATGGGAGTAAATCGCGGCCGGAGTGCATCAATTCGTCCAACCCGTACCACGAGTGCACTGACTACTGCCTCCGCAAGATCGCCGAGGCCAGGCAGCGCCTCGACAACGAGCTCCCCGACTCGTGGAAGCGCCCGCCCGAGCACCGCACCGTCCACCGGGACTGCATCAACGCCTCCAACCCCTACCACGAGTGCTCCGACTACTGCTTCAAGCGCATCGCCGACGCCAAATCAGGTCCGTGCGGGGGATTCCTTCCCGTAGATTCGTCGTGAAGCCCTTCTATAGTTCTATCTATTGATATCATTTCGATTCAAAATCCAAGCGTTGGTGGCTGCTTACTGTGTGCTTGGTTGGCGTTCTCGTTAGGGCTTGAGCGTGGGGAGCAACAGCCACCAGCTGACGTGGCCACCGCTGCCGGCACGTCTGATGCCGTGGAGCAGCAGCAGCTTGAAGATAACGATGCCGACGGACAGGAAGGCGCAGCCGCGGATGACGGCTACCCGCAGATGACGGAAAAGCAGAAGAAGCTGTTCGAGCTGCGCCTTAAGATGGTACGGTGTGTCATTTTACCTACTACTACAGGGCTGTTGCCACGCTGTTTAGTATATTAACTCATATGTTTCATTGATGTCTGACGTTCTGCAGAATGAAGCGCGGAAAGCGAATCAGCAGGCAATGGTTGCCGAGAAGAAAAGGATGGAGCCTCGCGGCGAGAGCCGAGGTGTTTCTAAGCAGAAGTGGCTGGACGACAGGAAGAAGAAGATCGGGAAGCTGCTGGACTCAAATGGCCTTGATATGTCCAAGGCGTACATGCTCGATACGCAGGAGACTGCAGAAGCCAAGTACAAGAAATGGGAGAAGGAACCTGCTCCATATGGGTGGGATGGTGAGTGAGCTCAATCCTCTAACGTCCACTGATGACGAATTGGTAGAAAGCACTGTTTTGTAGAGACAGCAGAAAATGCATACATTAGCTATGGTTACTGGACAGCTTCTATGCTTTTTTTCAAGCCAAATGTTATGGTTAAGCACTGTTTCATTTTTTTTTCCATTTACACAGCATGTTACATCTTGAAGTCGAAATGTTCCTTTATTTGTTTGAGTCACATCTGTGGTTTTAAATAGCCCGCTATAGCTTAGTTATAGCTCTTTAGAAGATCTACCGCTACGCCATTATCATTTGTTCTGCTATTGCCGCTAATGAACTTTTAGCTCCGCTAAACACTGTTATTTGATTTAGACATGATATATTTTTAGCTAATCCTAATTGAGGTAGATATAACATTTAGTGTAGAGGATTATAATCTATGTCTCTCCTTTAGATTTTTTACTTCATAAATGATGTAATAAACCATTGAATAGTTATTGAACTGTTGAATGTTGATCGCAATAGTGTGTTGATCGATATGATGAACGTTGATTAATGAACTTGGAAATATATTCTCCTAGATATTCTAAGTATTTATCTTCATAAAGAATTTGCCTAGTTAAATGTTTCTGTGCACGATTCATGAAGGATTTTCATGTTTTCTATAAAACCACTAAATGGATAGCTTTCTTTATTGCACGCTGTTTAAAACATTGGTCGCATCTGAGAAATTGTGCTTATGCTTTCAGTTTTCAATCAAAAGACCTTGTATGATGCATACAAAAAGAGGACCAAGGATATAGAAGTTGACATGGAGGCGTACAATAAAGCCAAGGAAGCTGATCCTGAATTCTACCGTGACGCCTCCAGTCTCCAGTACGGGAAGGTACCGCTGCCATCACATCATATCAACAAATCCTTGAATGGCCTTCTGGAAACACGCCGTCAGCTGACTGATGTGTGTTTTGCCTTGCACAGGTGTCCAATGTCCCTGAAGAAAACATTGACAAGATGGTCAAGGAACTCAAGGAGCGGGAAGAGAAGCGGAAATCGTTCAGCAGGAGGCGCAAGTTCAACGAAGACAAGGACATTGATTCGATCAACGACCGGAATGAGCACTTCAACAAGAAGGTTGAGCGCGCGTTCGGCAAGTACACGCTCGAGATCAAGAACAACCTCGAAAGAGGTACTGCCTTGCCGGACTAAAACTGTACACAGCAGCTCGGTATCAAGAACAGCATGGGAAGAGAGGTAAGGTACTGGCTTGCCGGACTAAGGACCTTACACAGCATCTATCTTATGGCGCTCAAGCTAACCACTCGCCTAGAGGCGGGTGTCCCTGGTGTTTTCCTTTTCGCATGGTTACTTCTTGCCTGTATGCTCGGAACTCGTGGCCATGGTTCCATTTTGATTTGTAAGAAACCGGGGACTGGGTTGTCATGACGTTAGGTTGAAGTAATGTACAGACCAAGTTGTGCCTGAATGGAATGGTTGATTTGTAATGGTGTATATGCCGCGACGAGGTTTATGTAATTTAAATCAATTCTGAGACATTGAGACCAATCTGTGTCTCTACATATATAACTAACTGTTGAAGCACTCTTCCATAAACATACCATCCATCCCTACAACAAACACCTGAGAAGAGGAGACGAGAAAAAAAAACGAACTGAGGTACAACAAACATAAAACCTTGACTTGACGATGACCTTCCCCAGATTCTGCTTGCTGTCAGGTATTCTGCTGCTGCTTCAGTTCTTTGACACAAGTATAAAAACACTTGTACGCTTATATCTCTGTTTCCAAGCCACGAAGCTGACTAAATTCAGCGTCGCCGAATGAAGACCAATTCAATGCAGCCCTTTGTAGCTCGCCCTCCACTTTTAAAAACGCCATTTTTTTAGTTCTTGCCATCAGCAAGTCGGAGGGGAAGACTCAGGTCGCCATAAAGACCCTCGCGAAGGCTTGCTCCGGCCTCCGGCCATGGACAGGATGCGGCAAGGGTCCGGTCAAAGGGTGGCCTTCCGATGTGGAAGCAGAGGTTGCGCATGGCGTACACCTGATCCTGGAGCTGTGCTCTGGTGGCGAACTGTTTGATAGTATAGTGGGAAGCTGGACGAGGTGTTGGACGAGATGGACGCCAACGGCGACGGCAAGGTGAGCTTCGACGAGTGCTCATTCACAGGCAGAGAAAGCAATGATCGGCAGCAAACTAATTTCCATTTCGAAGCTAACAGTGAACGAACTGTGTCAAAAACAAAAACAGCACCCCACTTGTTTGTTACTGCAAAGCTAACAACAGCCCAAGCCGACGAGCCATGCATCTGCCTTTCTTCCTACACGCGACTCAAAAAGGCAGCAGCTCCATGTCACAGGCTCACAGCAGCACAGCACACAACCAAATCAGACAAGGGGGTAGGGTAGTAAGTAGTATGCTAATGTTAACGCAGACCGCGCTACTACGGCTGCAGCTAACTTCGCTGGATCAAAAGAGGCACTCGGTGTCACTGCCGTGTGTCGTCGTCAGCTGACGAGCGACCGAGGAAGCGCCGGTGAGGTTAGGTTCGCCACGCACTACTGCAACAGAAAACAAGCAATCACAGTTTTACTTGCCGCTACCAAGATCAGACACAGCACATCAGGATGTGGTGGTACGGTACCTTGTGATGTCTGTACTTGTCGCGGATGGCGCTGAGGCTACGGGTGTCATGCTGGAGTTCCCATAGAGCACGGACGCATAGCTGGACATCAGAGCACCTGTAAGATGTGTAGTGCTCCAGAGTTGTGTTCTGCACATGATCGAAAAGGCTGTTAGAGAGACTAGAACCGAGTAGGTCTTCTTTGAAAAGCATGATTTATTCATGCGTACCCATGGCAGACCGGACTGGTCAAGCGTCCATGGTGCTAGGAACACGGCCGACGCTGCCACCAGAGACGGAAGGAACTTCAAGAACGCATAGTCGGTCAGACTCAGCTCCGCAAGATAGTTGGCCAGGAACCCCAGCGTCGTAGAGGGAGTCTGCAGACAGGTGAACTTGACGGTTTAATAGCCAGCGTAACTTGAACGAGAACGACCAAGATCCTTACTTTACGAGATGCTTGTGCCGCTCTAAGGAATCTCCTGAGAAACGTTTTAGTTGTTGGAACGGAAAGATGGAACCCCAGGTCATTCAGCACTCGGCACTCCATTCTCAGCACCTACTCTGGACCAGGTGATCAGATCAGATGCCTCCTCTCCTTCCATGCACTCCTCTATGTACTGTAACTAGTATTTTGCCGGTTATGAAACAAATACCTCTGCCTTGGTGTATATATTGTCGGTTGTGATACAGAATTCTTCGACTCCAGGAGCACAGATCTCTTCGTATTTCCTGCAGACGAATTGAAAATCTCACTTTCTAGTCCAAAGAGGAGCCTTTTAGACAGTCCAGCTTCTACAAGAAACTTTCTATGCATAAACTCACGAGGCAACAAGCATGCTTGTTATCCCCAAGAGTTGTAGCCTCTGCCTTTCGATGTAGTTCCGAGAAAGGAACCGGTCAACAAGGTATACAGTTAGGTACAGCGTGTCTGGAACAAGCTTGTATTCTTCAGAAACCTGTGATAGAGACAATACATCAGACACCTTAAGCTGAGTCATGAAGGAGTGGATGGCATCTAGGGGATTTTTCCCAAAAGAAAAGGATAGGGATGCGTGTCAGCTTCTATGCAGAGTATGTTATGAAACATTAAAGTTGAATCATCTGATAGCAACTTAAGATAAATCATGTATGCAAACCAGCAGAAATCCAAATAGAATTACAACCTCCACAAGCCACTCAATGAGTAGTCTTCTCATGCTCTTTGTGATGTCCCGTTGCAAAGCCTCCATGTAATTTGGACTGGACCTTCTCATAAGCTGTGGAATGACATAGACATAAACAATGTGCCAAGAATACAACACAGAAATCTGAAACTGGAGTTCTTAAATGCTTAGCGCACATCTGAAATATATTTAAAGGAACAGAGTTCTGCCTAAACGGTACTCCCTCCAATCCAAATTAAAAGATATTTTAGCTTTTCTAGATACATAGATTTTGCTATGCACTTGGGTATACACTATGTCGTCTAAATACATAGTAAAAGTAATATATCTATGAAAGCCAAAACACCTTATAATTTGGAATGGAGAGGGTACAGCTAAGCAGTATTTCTGTTTCGATCTAAAGACAATAGCGTACCTCTGAAACCATTAGGTTTGAGTATATCTTTACAACGTAGGAAGCACACATTTGAGGATTGCAATTATCTTTGTCAATATCTACAATGTCTAACACAAAAGAGTGCCCTGGAAGAAAATACAGAATCTTTAGCAGATGGCCACTAATCAGAAATGTTAAGACTGTCTATGGGTATCTCAGATATGACAAAATAGAGAACATTAGCATCAAGCTTTCGCTTCTTCAGATTTATACTACTCCATAAAGACCATCAAGATTAGACTCAAGTAAAAAGCAAGGGTGCCAGCTGCATTGTATAACATGTTCAGGTAAGAAAAAGCCCTGAGCGTTATGCAGACTCGGTGTAGCAGTGATGCCAGCAAATCTTTAAGAGCAAACGTTAAAACTCAAAAAGAAAAATGGAACTGACCATTCTTGGACACAGAAGGTTCACATTTGTCCCTGAGGTTTCTTTCCTCAAAGAATGCCTCATGACAAGCACTGTCCCTGTTCCTTTCAACATTCTGCAATGACAGTGGCCCCCTGTTCTCAAGCAAAAGAATGGATTCCTCTCTGTGCGCCAAAAGTTTCTCCTCTTGTGTTTCTTCATCATCGTTTAGATCGCTAGCGAATGAACTTTCATTACCAGCTGGTGGGGGTATTTTAGGAACCCTTTTCGTGCACTGCTTGCCTTTGCTCACGGTTCTTCCAGCCCTTGGGGAACGCATTGTCTGGGGAAGAAAAAAAAAGAAGAAGCTAGCCTTGTCATTCTACTACGTTTGCAATGTTTAGGGAACAGGAAGCATGGAGAATTCATTGCAACACAATGGAATTACGCGCGGAACATCTAGGTACCTGAAGCTTCGGTGCGCAGCAAAACTTTTGTTAGAGTTAGCAATGCGCAAATTGGTCACATCCTTGAGTACCGCGCGCCTCTTAGGTTGGGGGCCTGAAATTGCAGAGCTTGCACTGGCGTTGTCATACGCAGAACCCCTTTTTGTCCTCCCCTGTGCAGCGTGTTTTCGTTCAGTTTTTGCAGGCCCGGTTATACGCGGAACAGAAGGGAAAGCATCTTCAAAGCTTCGACCATTTGCGGCAGTTTGAGTTTGAGCCCGCGTGATTCGACCAATGGGTGCTTGACAGGCGATAAGTGCAGGGTTTTCTTTTCGTGCAGCCATCCGAACCTGGATACGGCAGAGTAAAAGGACTATATGACTTCATATAATGAGCATTGAGCAGTTATAGCTAGTACTGGGGAGGGAGACGAACAAGTGAACAGTACCATGCACTTAGGAGTCGTGCAAAACGGTGGCAAATCAACAGCTGTTCAGCAAGACTGTATACTAGGGATGAAAGTAGTAATTCGAACCGTTAGAATAAATTTAATATTTTAAAATAGATATATATAAAATTTGATGTTGATTTTTTCTTATATTATTAAACACATTAGTACAAATATGAATAAAATATTATATAAATTATTTTATGTATTATTTGCTCACTACAACACAAAAAGTTGAAAAAATTACCGAATTTGTTTCCGAATCCATACCGAAGTTTATATCTATTATTTGAGAAAATATAGGATAAATTTGAGGTTTACCTTTTATGAATCTTAACAAGCTGTATGTTAAAAACAAGAATACAAATTTGTATTGTATATTCTATGTCTTATTTATTCGCAATCAAATAAAAACAACTAAAAAACTGATTACCGAATAAATACCGTTTCTGACCGTTTTTATCCCTCCTGTATACGTTTTTAGCTTCATCGAACGCCCAGACTTCAATACCGGACTATTCGTGTCTTAAACTTGTAACCTGGAGGAAGAACAAACGGGCACAGTACAGGGCATACTAATCTCAAAAGCAGTACAGCGCGACGGCGATTCTTTGGCAGGCTAGACGGTACCACCGCCGCACCGCAGGCACGAGCCGTACAGGATAGGACAATGGCGCCAAAAAGAAGCTTTTATTCGTCCACGGCTCTTGAGGCGGCCAGGTCAAGGCCTGCGCAAGGGGGTTTCTTGGCGCGATCCCAAGCCCCACGAGGCCACGAGTCGTCTCCCCTAGCCTAGCTCCCGAGGTTCTTGGAGGCGGCGAGAAGAGGAGGAAGAAACCCGTCTATAGATGTTCAATAAGCACGAGGCCCACGAGTCCGGCACGAAGCCCGTTTTTTAGATCCGGTACGAGCCCGACACGGCCCGGTTATATGCGAGCTCGGACCGGCCCGACACGAATAAGCGGGCCGGGCTCGGACAGGAAATTAGGCATGGTGGGCTAGCCCGGCACGGCCCGTTTAGCTCTAAGCCCGTTAAGTCCGCTTTTTTTACACTAAAACGTGCTTTTCGGCCCGCATAGCCCGCTTTTCGGCCCGCTTTTTTCGTGCTAAACGGGCCGGCCCGCCCCGTTTAGGCCCGTTGCGGACCAGACTCGGACAAGAAATTGAGCCCGCGTGCTTAGCCGGCCCGGACCGTTTTTTTAATCGTGCCTGGCGGGCCGGACCGGGCGGCCCGTTTGGACATCTCTAAACCCGCCCAAGAACGCTCGAGAATGAAGGTGGGGCAGGGAAGAGAGAGGCTAGGAAGGAGGCTAGTAGGCTCACCCGCGGCGGAGAGGAAGGAGAGAGGAGAGGGAAATGGAGGGATTCCGGAAAGGGCTTCAAATTTCGAACCGCTCGGTGCTGCTGCGCTGCCCGTTTGGGTTTACTCTTCGCCAAGTGGTGGTCCCGGGCCCTGGAGAGATCTGTCACGGCCTCGGCCCGGTAGGCGGCGGCGGCAAGCAGGCTGGCAGCGTGGGCTACTTCAAGCCGTGCCAAAGGCGCAGCGGCCTGTGAAGAGGCTGACAACTCGGCAATGGCGTATCAAATACTAGGCCGTGATTGGTCGGCGTTGGGGGCAATTCGGCAATGGCAGCAGTGTAGGAGGAAAGCGAGCTGCTATAATGCTATATGCCTATATGGTTGCCCAAACGGACAGCAGTGCAGACAAGCAGGAACAGTGGACCTTGTGAATATCTCTACTACTTTTGGAGCATCTGCAGGAGTTCTCTAAAAAATGACTCCTCAAAATCAGTTTTAAGGAGCACCTAAAAAATTAGTGGGGCTAGATTTTTATTCTTTTTCAACAGATCCCTTAAAGCGATAGATTGTTTCTGGAGAGCCCAAAAAACCCCCATTTGTAGCTACAAATAAGGGAGTTTTAAGGGCTATAAAAAAGTTGAGAGCACTTTAGGGGAACTATACACACACACTAGGTATGTGCACGTGTGTTGCCACGAGAGTTAAAAATTAGTATAAAACATAGATATTACCCTTGACCAACCAACAATTGCAGACTTCTTAGCGCTACAAAAGCACATTCACAAGCATTTGATACGGTTTAGGCATTCACAAAGAGAGCAAAACAAATTTCCCCCAAGACTAAGAGACCTTATAGCATCTACATGACAGTAACAGGCCGCACCATGATTAATGAAGTCCAGTGATATCAAAAAGATTTAAGTTCAAGAGTTTCTCCCAGCAAAATTGCACAATGATAGTTCACCTACTCTTTTGAAAAGGTAACTTCAGTAACGAACCTGGACATGAATACAATAGCAAAATTCGTCTGTTAGGACACCCATCTAAATAGTTAGTGTCAATTAACAAACATAACATACACAGATTAACATATAGTAGCAAAAACTACTTACTATATAAATGAATCAATTACCTTGTGTAGTACCTAAAACACAAGTTTCAAAAGCAAAGTTCGAAAAATAGACAAGTGTATTAAATTCGTCCGTTATTAAGATATTTGTTTAAATATAATTATTGTTTATTTCTAAACACAAAGGTATGCGTGGTCTGGTGGTCAACCCCAAATTTCCGGAGCTAGAGTGTGGGTTCGAGTGCTAGTTCTGCATTTTTTTGCGCGGTGTGGTAGTTGCGTGGGTGGGTCGGATGCCGAGCAGACATAGTAGCTGTATGGGTGCTGGGATCCACCAGGCAGTGGCTGAGAGAGGGGCGGGAGAACTAATCAGAGAGTGTGAGGCGGGTTAGAGTGTTAGCGTGTCCACAGGGCAATAGCTGAGAGAGGAACAGGAGGACCAGTCAGTTGAGGCGCGTGGGGCGGGCTCAAAGTGTCGGCGTGGAGGGTGAAGTTGTGGTAGCACCAGGTGCCCACATGAGATTCTTGAAAGGGAAATGGGCTTAATCATTTCCTATAATCGATTTTGGTGGTTGACGTCTATCACTAACCAAGTGGACTAATTAGTTTGCCAAGGTGTCTTTTATCTCAGGTGCATAAGGTTCAGCATAAACCAAGAAAGAAATTAAGTTGGAGACTCAAATAAATGTGGAGCAAAGACTTGGAGTGGTGCTGCCAGTGGTGCACCAGAACCGGACACTGTCCGGTGCCCAGACCGAGCACCCTCCCAACTGACCAGTCTCGGGTTTTCTAGAGACACGCTCCGCTATAATTCACCGGACTGTCCGGTGAGCCAACGGAGCAACGGTAACCTACGCCCAACGGTCGATTGCAAAAGGTGCACAGTGCGTGGTCAGAAGTCAGAGCAGCAAGTCAGAGCGCACCGGACATGTCCGGTGTGCCACCGGACTGTCCGGTGCAACGACAGGACAAAGGATTCCAACGGTTAACCGCTCCAAACCCCAATGGTGCGCTGATGTGGCACGCACCAGACAGTGAACTGTGCCCTGTCTGGTGCACCACAGGACTGTCCGGTGTGTCCATCGATAGCAAAAACAGCCAACGGCTAGGAAGTGGTTGGAGGCTATAAATACCCCCCCAACCACCTCCTTCAAAGGCATCTAAGTTTTCTGAACTTCACATTCAATACAAAAAGCAATAGCATTCACTCCAAGACACATTCCAAAGATCAAATCCTCTCCAAACCTCCAAATCAACTCAATTCCTTAGTGACTTGAGAGAGGGTGTTTTTGTGTTCTTTTGTTGCTCATGTTGCTTGGATTGCTTTCTCCTTTCTTATTCTCATTCTCTAAATGCTTTGTAAATCTAGCAAGAGACACCTAAGTGTGTGGTGATCCTTATGGGGTCTTAGTGACTGAAAGTCGCCTAGAGGGGGTGGATAGGCGAAACCTGAAATTTATAATTTTAAACACACACTACAAGTCGGGGTTAGCATTAGAATTAAATTCAAGTCCGAGAGAGAGGGGGAAAACAAATCAAACGGAAATCAAGTGAATGAACACGATGATTTGTTTTACCGAGATTCGGTTCCAAAGAACCTAGTCTCTGTTGAGGTGGTCACAAAGACCGGGTCTCTTTCAACCCTTTCCCTCTCTCAAACGGTCACTTAGATCGAGTGAGCTTTCTCCTTAATCAAACGGGTCACTCAGGCCCCGCAAGGACCACCACACACTTAGGTGTCGCTTGCTTTGATTACAAGTTGCTTCAGAACAAGAATGATGAAGGAAGAAAGCGATCCAAGCAACAAGAGCACAAAAGAACACGAAATCTCTCTCTCATAAGTCGCTAAGTGTTTGTGATGAATTTGGGACTTGGAGAGGCTTTGACCTTTTGAATTGTGTCTTGGAGTGAATGCACTAGCTCTTGTATTGAATGAGGACTTCAAAAAACTTAGATGCTTAGAGTTGTGGTGGTTAGGGGGTATTTATAGCCCTCAACCACCAAAGAAGCCGTTGGGGAGGCTGCTGGCGATGGGCGCACCGGACAGTCCGGTGCGCCACCAGATAGGCACTATAGGCTGTCCGGTGCGCTGCCATGTCACCCTAACCGTTAGGGTTCGGGAGCAGGCGACCGTTGGCGCTGTTGTCTTCTTGTGGCACCAGACAGTCCGGTGCCACACCGGACATGTCCTGTTCACTGTCCGGTGCGCCTCTGACTCTGTGGCTCTGTCTCTGCGCGCACTGTTGCTGCACTGTTCACCTTTGCAGAGTCGACCGTTGACCTTTGCAGAGGGGGGGGGGGTGAATAGGTTATCCTGTAAAATTCAACACTAATAGCCACAAAACTTTGTTATGTAAGTTAGAACGGCTAAGTAGCTTGAAGCAAGTTCTTGTGACCACATATAATCAAAGGTAAAGCACACAAGAGACACGCAATTTTATCCCGTGGTTCGGCCAAGTAATACTTGCCTACTTCCACGTTGTGGCATCACAATGGATGAGGGTTGCACTCAACCCCTTGAAGTGATCCAATGATCAACTTGAATACCACGGTTTTTCCTTTCTTTGTCTTTCTCCCGTTTGCGAGGAATCTCCACAACTTGGAGCCTCTCGCCCTTACAATGATGATCACAAAAGAAGCACAGAAGTAAGGGAGGGGAGAGCAACGCACACAAGACTCAAATCACAGCACAATCACGCACACAAGTTACAACTTGAGCTCAAAACGCAACCCACAGAGTTCATAACTCAAATGGAGCTCAAGTCACTATCTCAAAGAATCAAATGCACGAAGTTGGAGTCTAGAAGTCTTAGAATGTTTCTTGAATGCTTGGGTGACTCCTCCATGCGCCTAGGGGTCCCTTTTATAGCCCCAAGGCAGTTAGGAGCCATTTGAGATCAACAAGGAAGGCTATCCTTGCCTTCTGTCGGGTGGCACACCGGACAGTCCGGTGCGCCACCGGACAATCACTGTAGACAGTCCGGTGCCGATCTCCTTCCTATTCTGGCGCAGACGACCGTTGCAGAATCGTGGCAGTTGGTGCACCGGATAGTCCGGTGCCCCTGCCGACCGTTGGTGCAGGCCACGCGTCGCCCGCGGATTGCGTGACCGACCGTTGCGCAGTCGACCGTTGGCTCACCAGACAGTCCGGTGCACCACCAGACAGTCTAGAGAATTTTAGCCGTATACCGCCGAACTTTTCCCGAGAGCGGCCTGTTCACTGGAGTTTAGCCTGGCGCATCAGACACTGTCCGGTGCTCCACCGGACAGTTCGGTGCACCACCGGACAGTCTGGTGTGCCAGACCGAGCTGGACTTTGGCTGTACACAGCCAAGTCTTGCAATCCTTTCTTTTCCTGTTTCTAGCACTTAGACAATATATGTTAGTACTCAAAACAATGTACTAAGTCTAGAAACGTACCTTGTTACATGATTTGCACTTCTTGCTTGTTTGGCACATAAACAACTCACTTAACATGTGTTGGACACTTAATCACCAAAACATTATAGAAATGGCCCAAAGGCACATTTCCCTTTCAATCTCCCCCTTTTGGTGATTTATGCCAACACATCAAAAAGCAACACAAATAAGTGCAACATCGATGCAAATAAGGACCAAATTGTTTTTGACTCTAATTTGGCATATTTGGATCATTTTTTGCCACCACTTGGTTTGTTTTTGCAAATCAAATTCATTTTCCTATGTCTAAGTCAAACTCACTTGTTTGGGCGCAAAGAGAGATATTCCAATGGAAAAATTTTCAAGAGCCAAAACTCCCCCTTTTCCTATAATCATAAATTCTCCCCCACAAGAGACCAAATTTTGCAATAAGAGTATTTTGGACAAATAAAAAATTCTAACTCTACTATTTTCAAAGTTCTCAAGTGGTAGCTGATCCATTTGCTTTGGCCTTAATTTCTCCCCCTTTGGCATTAAGCACCAAAAAGGGATCATTTTTGGCCCTTTAACCCCATTGCCTCACCAAAAATGTCAATTAAGAATAAAAAGGCAATAAGAGCATAAAGATGAACTTGGAACGAAATACACCAATACCGGAG
This sequence comes from Zea luxurians, assembly GCA_029449295.1. NCBI lineage: Eukaryota > Viridiplantae > Streptophyta > Magnoliopsida > Poales > Poaceae > Zea > Zea luxurians. The sequence goes on along the minus strand of JAOPSE010000005.1, from coordinate 43,633,959 downwards.
TGCAGTGGAAGTCTTTGCAGCGTCCAAGTCCATTTCCCTTTCAATGCACCTTTGAGACTACATCAAGAACACTCAAACACAAAGGTTAGTCTCAAAGGGTCAAGTTGTAGCACATCTCCCCTAAATATGTGCATCATTCACACATGGACTTGTGAGGTCCGGGGATCCCTTGCACAACTTGAGCACCATAAATAAGCAACAAATTGCATAAATGTATAAGTAACATGATCAAAGGCATAAAACACATGTATGCTATAGATCAATCCAAGTTACACGAATCTAAGACATTTAGCTCACTACGCAGCCTACAAAAGGTTTTCTCATCTAATGGCTTGGTAAAGATATTGGCTAGCTGGTTCTCGGTGCTAATATGGAACGCCTCGATATCTCCCTTTTGCTGGTGGTCTCTCAGAAAGTGATGCCGGATGTCTATGTGCTTAGTGCGGCTATGTTCAATAGGATTATCCGCCATGCGGATTGCACTCTCATTGTCACATAGGAATGGGACTTTGCTTAGATTGTAGCCAAAGTCCCGGAGGGTTTGCCTCATCCAAAGTAGTTGCGTGCAACACTGTCCTGCGGCAACATACTCGGCCTCAGCGGTGGATAGGGCAACAGAGGTTTGTTTCTTTGAACTCCAAGACACCAGGGTCCTTCCTAGGAATTGGCATATCCTTGATGTACTCTTCCTATCAACCTTGCATCCAGCATAATCGGAGTCTGAATATCCAATTAAGTCAAAGGTAGACCCCTTTGGATACCAGATCCCGAAGCAAGGCGTAGCAACTAGATATCTAAGAATCCGCTTAACAGCCACAAGGTGACATTCCCTTGGGTCAGATTGAAATCTAGCACACATGCATACGCTAAGCATAATATCCGGTCTACTAGCACATAAATAAAGTAATGACCCTATCATAGACCGGTATGCCTTTTGATCAACGGACTTACCTCCTTTGTTGAGGTCGACATGTCCGTCGGTTCCCATTGGTGTCTTCGCGGGCTTGGCGTCCTTCATCCCAAACCGCTTGAGAAGGTCTTGAATGTACTTCGTTTGGGAGATGAAGGTGCCGTCCTTGAGTTGCTTCACTTGAAACCCAAGGAAGTAGTTCAATTCGCCCATCATCGACATCTCAAACTTTTGAGTCATCACCCTGCTAAACTCCTCACAAGACTTTTGGTTAGTAGAACCAAATATTATGTCATCGACATAAATTTGGCATACAAAAAGATCACCGTCACAAGTCTTAGTGAAAAGAGTGGGATCGGCTTTCCCAACCTTGAAAGCATTAGCAATTAAGAAATCTCTAAGGCATTCATACCATGCTCTTAGGGCTTGCTTAAGTCCATAGAGCGCCTTAGAGAGCTTGAAAACGTGGTCGGGATACCTGTCATCCTCAAAGCCAGGGGGTTGTTCTACGTATACCTCCTCCTTGATTGGCCCGTTGAGGAAAGCGCTCTTCACGTCCATTTGAAACAACCTGAAGGAATGGTGAGCGACATAGGCTAATAGAATGCGAATAGACTCTAGCCTAGCCACAGGAGCAAAAGTCTCCTTGAAATCCAAACCTGCGACTTGGGCATAATCTTTTGCCACAAGTCGAGCCTTGTTTCGTGTCACCACCTCGTGCTCGTCTTGCTTGTTGTGGAACACCCACTTGGTTCCCACAACATTTTGCTTGGGACGTGACACCAGGCTCCAAACTTCATTCCTCTTGAAGTTGTTGAGCTCTTCCTGCATGGCCAACACCCAGTCCAGATCTTGCAAGGCCTCTTCTACCCTGAAAGGCTCAATAGAAGAGACAAACGAGTAATGCTCACAAAAGTTAGCTAATCTTGAGCGAGTAGTTACTCCCTTGCTTATGTCACCCAGAATCTGGTCAACGGGGTGATTCCTTTGAATCGTTGCTCGGACTTGAGTTGGAGGGGCTAGTGGTGCTTCTTCCTCCATAACTTGTTCTTCTTGTGCTCCCCCTTGATCACACGCCTCTTCTTGAGGAACCTGTCCATCATCATGAGTTGGGGGATGCACCATCGTTGAGGAAGAAGGTTGATCTTGCTCTTGTTGTTCCTATGGTCGCACATCTCCAATCGCCATGGTGCGTATTGCGGCCGTTGGAACGTCATCTTCATCTACATCATCAAGATCAACTTGCTCTCTTGGAGAGCCATTAGTCTCATCAAATACAACGTCGCTAGAGACTTCAACCAAACCCGATGATTTGTTGAAGACTCTATATGCCCTTGTATTTGAGTCATACCCTAGTAAAAATCCTTCTACTTGAAAGTTCCCTTTGCCCAGGAACAGGATCTGGATGTAGCCTAGAGGGGGGAGTGAATAGGCGAATAAAAATTATCACTTTAAAACTGAAATTTTTACTCTACTCGGAGGCTGGATCGCAGTGGAATGAAGGATCCTTCTAGTAGGTTGCAGCAGAATAGAAGATCCTGTCTTAAAATGCCCTGCACTTCAAATATAACTTGTACCATAGATAAGTGTTGAAGTGCAGATATAAAAAGTAAGTAAGACAGAGAGTCAGCACACAATACAGAGTGAAGCACACAGACGCAAGGATTTATCCCGAGGTTCGGCCAAGCCTGAAATGCTTGCCTAGTCCTCGTTGGAGTTAGCCACACCTGGGCTTGGAGTCTATCTCAACTCCTTCCTCCGTTTGCTCAGATCTGTCAGTATGATAAATAGAACCTTCCACTATGTCGAGTTTGGTTACAGCAATGCCATGGCTGCTTACAGTCTTCTTGACAGCACTTCGGCAGAGTAACAATGCGCTCAAGACTATGCTCTAGCTCTTAGCAGCACTTCTCCCCTCTCCAAAGGCTTATAGCTTTGCCTTCTATACAAACTAGAGAGATATACACGAGAGGGAGAGAGAGAACCGATCCGAGTGATGTATACAATTGTTGGCTGCTCTTGTATACTAGTTGGAGGCGCCTAGGGGTCCCTTTTATAGACCCAAGGGGCCTAGGAGCCGTTGGAGATCCTTTTGGAAGGCAATATTTGCTTTCTGTCGGGTGGCGCACCGGACAGTCCGGTGCACCACCGGACAGGTCCTGTAGCATGTCCGGTGTGCGATCTCCTTCCAAATCGGGCTCAGCTGACCGTTGGAGCAACAGTCGTCTTGGCTCACCAGACACTGTCCGGTGCACACCGGACAGTCCGGTGCGCCAACTATCCGTTGGCTCAGGCCACGCGTCGCCCGCTGATCGCGCTGCCGACTGTTGGCGCAGTTGACCGTTGGCTCACCGGACAGTCCGGTGCACCACCGAACAGTCCGGTGAATTATAGCCGTACGCCGCCAAACTTCTCCCGAGAGCGGCCTGTTCACCGGAGTTCAACCTGGCGCACCAGACATTGTCCGGTGCACCACCGGACAGTCCGGTGTGCCAGACTGAGCAGAGTTTTGGCTGCGCCGAGCCAAGACATTTTGCAATTCTTTTCTATCTGTTTCTAGCACTTAGACAGAATATGTTAGTACTCAAAAACAATTCACTGAGTCTAGAAACACACCTTGTTCTTGTTTTGCACTTCTCTAACATTTGACATGATTGAAATTGATGTTGGACTCATAAACCATCCAGTCAACTTGACTTGATCTCGATTTGTCATTTCTGAGCTCCAACATCCTGCAAAAGTCACATAGGATATCTCCAAACATAGGAACAACCCAAACTAAAGATCAAGGTGTACTTAGCTCTTTTGGGCTGCTTCCAGTTCTGATTTTGACATTGGTTCTCCTTCCAGTGACCTTGTTCACATTTTGAGCTTGGTCTTGAGCCTTATGACTTACACCACATAATTGTAGATGTTGCCTCATTGGTTGTAAGTCATGTCCTTATGTAGTGTTCCTTGATGCACCATAACTCTTAACAAGATCAACCTTAACTTTGCAAGTCTTCTTCTTCACCCCTGGCTTTGGGTTCCTGGTCTCCTTGACTTTCTCCCATGCACTCGGTACCTCGAAGCTCTTCTTGCTTCCATCCTTGGTTTGATCGGTTGTCTCCAAGTTATGCACATCGAGTCTCACTTCAGCAATGTCCATCTTTCTTGTGATGTCCATTATCTATAGATAATTCCGTCTTTGGACCATCACACCTGTTTACTTGTGTCGAATCCTGTTAGCTTTGCATTTAGCACCTGTTCAGCACTTAGCACACTTGTTAGTCCTTTAATTGGGTTGTCATCTAAACACCAAAACCCATAAGAGAGCTTTCAATCTCCCCCTTTTTGGTGATTGATGGCAACACAATTAAAGCTTACATAAGAGTAAGATTTAAAGCACAAATTTTGAATTCTAAGTTTATAGAATGCTCCCCCTAAATATGTGCTTACATTAAAATCTTAACTTTGGCCTTATATGCCAAATTGCACATACTTAGGCTAATTCGAAGCATTACTACACCTTAGCACCTGTGGGATGCATTGTCGATAATTAAACATATGCACAGAATCAGAGTTAAACACCAATCAGTTGAGTGAATATACCACAGGAATATCAACCTACCACTATTCACAATTAAGATACTAATTTAAAACAATTTTAAAGCACCAGAACCACATGAATCTATTATAGGATAAACACAGTAGCTACTAATTGATTCATATCAACGGAAGCACTAATTTTGCATTATCACCATATAATACAACAAGAAGCATATGATAAGAATTATCAATACAACACATTCCTTCCTTAAGATCAAAGGAACTCAAGGAAACCTAAGCTTTAATGCACAAAATTCTCCACCTTTGACATCAAACACCAAAACCACATTCAAGCAAGAACATAGGATGACGTCAAGGGACACTGGGTATTTAGTAGGTAAAATACAACACACTAACATTACTTCCCCTTACACAGTAGACATATGCAACACAAGCATTGGAGGAAAATTAAGATACAAATACGCAAAAGGTCAACACTTCCTTTTGTACCTTTACCCTGTTGTGATGTACTTTCCATTTTGAGAGTTTAATCTCTAGGAAGCTCCTTCACACTTGTGCCTGATCCTTTATCCTGACCTTTTCTTGTTGCTAAGACATCAGACTTAGAACAAGTTATAGTATTGTGGCACACCATGAAGCTTATATTCTAGTGATTACCAAAAGATATCAATTGAAGCACACTACCCCGACTACCAATTGAAAAATCATTACTGTTATAGTTCCATGATATTTAAAGATAAGCATCTAGTATCACCAAATATTATAGAGCATGAGAAATCTATAAAGATGCAATTACTCACAACTTAAGATACCAAATACTTGACTTATGGAGGTACCCAAGTCCTGATTGCTCCATTTCTTGCTCATCTTCCCTTTTCCACCTTGAGACTATACAAGATCACTCAAGAAACAATTAGTCTCAAAAGACACAAGTTATGTGTGCTCCCCCTAAAGTTGTGCATCAAGTATTTGAATGACTTGCACTTTGCACATTCTAGCATCCTCAGAACTAGAGAGGATCACAACATACCTTGGTCTAGGCATAATATATCAATTGTATCACACAAGGATACCAATTGAATAGATATCATGATACAACTTGACTAGTGGAAATAATGCATGCCTCAAGATATATAACTGTCGGGGACCATAATTAGGGGTACCCTCAAGACTCCTAATTCTCAGCTGGTAACCCCCATCAGCATAAAGCTGCTAAGGCCTGATGGGTGCGATTAAGTCAGGGATCAGTCCATTCGAGTGACTCGATCACGCCTCGCCTGAGCCTAGCCTCGGACAAGGGCAGCCGACCCCGGAGGATTTCCGTCTCGCCCGAGGCCCCCTCCAACGGCGGACATATTTCCGGCTCGCCCGAGGCCCTGCCTTCGCTAAGAAGCAACCCTGACTAAATCGCCGCACCGACCGACCAAGTCGCAGGAGCATTTAATGCAAAGGTGACCTGACACCTTTATCCTGACGCGCGCCCCCCGGCAGAGCCGAAGTGACCGCCGTCACTTCACCGCTCCACTGACCGGCCTGACAGAAGGACAGCGCCGCCTGCGCCACTCCGACCGCAGTGCCGCTTGGCAGAGTGACACTGACAGGCAGTCAGGCCCTGCCAAAGGCACCATAGGAAGCTCCGCCCGACCCAGGGCTCGGACTCGGGCTAAGCCCCGGAAGACGGCGAACTCCGCTCCGCCCGACCCAGGGCTCGGACTCGGGCTAAGCCCCGGAAGATAGCGAATTCCGCTCCGCCCGACCCAGGGATCGGACTCGGGCTAAGCCCCAGAAGACGGCGAACTCCACTCCGCCCGACCCAGGGCTCGGACTCGGGCTAAGTCCCGGAAGACGGCGAACTCCGCTCCGCCCGACCCAGGGCTCGGACTCGGGTTAAGCCCCGGAAGACGGCGAACTCCGCTCCGCCCGACCCAGGGCTCGGACTCGGGCTAAGTCCCGGAAGACGGCGAACTCCGCTCCGCCCGACCCAGGGCTCGGACTCGGGTTAAGTCCCGGAAGACGACGAACTCCGCTTCGCCCGACCCCAGGGCTCGGACTCGGGCTCAGCCCCAGAAGACGACGAACTCCGCTCCGCCCGACCCCAGGGCTCGGACTCCGCCCTGGCCTCTGCCGAACGACCTCCGCCTCGCCCGACCCAGGGGCTCGGACTCGGCCTCGGCCATGGAAGACAGACTCGACCTCGGCTTCGGAGGAGCCTCCACGTCGCCCAACCTAGGGCGCAGGCCAGCCACGTCAACAGGAAGCGCCATCATCACCCTACCCCGAGCTGACTCGGGTCGCAGAGAACAAGACCGGTGTCCCATCTGGCTAGCTCCGCCGGATAGGCAATGATGGCGCGCCGCATGCTTTGTGACGACGACGGCTCTCAGCTCTCTTACGGAAGCAGGAGGACGTCAGCAAGGACTCAACCGCCCCAACAGCTGTCCCTCCGCCAGGCTCCGTCGCTCCTCCGACGGCCACGACATCACACCAGCTGAGTGCCAAAATCTCTCCGGTTGCCACATCGGCATGTACTTAGGGCGCTAGCTCTCCCCCGCTAGACACGTAGCACTCTGCTACACCCCCATTGTACACCTGGATCCTCTCCTTATGCCTATAAAAGGAAGGACCAGGGCCCTCTTAGAGAAGGTTGGCCGCGCGGGGACGAGGACGGGACAGGTGCTCTCTTGGGGCCGCTCGCTCCCCTCTCCCGCGTGGACGCTTGTAACCCCCTACTGCAAGCGCACCCGACCTGGGCGCGGGACAAACACGAAGGCCGCGGGATTTCCACCTCTCTCACGCCCATCTCCGGCCACCTCACTTCCCCCCTTCGCGCTCGGCCTCGCGTCGACCCATCTGGGCTAGGGCACGCGGCGACATTCACTCGTCGGCTTAGGGACCCCCCGGTCTCGAAACGCTGACAGTTGGCGCGCCAGGTAGGGGCCTGCTGCGTGTTGACGAACAGCTTCCCGTCAAGCTCCAGATGGGCAGTCTCCAGCAACCTCTCCAACCCGGGACGGTGCTTCGTTTCGGGAATCTTGAGTTCATGTCCTTCGACGGCAGCTACGACATGATACTCCTTCCACCGCCGCGCGACGATGACAATGGCGGCCGACAGCCCGCCCGCCGGCGGCGGAATCGACGACGTCTTCCCCGCGTGGTGGAAGAACAACATTCGAGCTCGCCTCGTCCTCTCCCCCGCCAACGGAGGAGGAGGCGGGGCAACCAAGGCCAAGCGGGAGGCCGCGCCTCGTCGGCTGTCAAGCGAATCGACGTCCCTAGCGCTCCAACGGGGGGCGCGTCGGGCGACGACCTCGCGTTTGAGACGAAGGCGAGCGCCGTCTCCCCGCAACACGCCAATCCCGAGCAAGCGGACGACACCAGCACGCTCGTGGAAGGCTTGCTGGGCGTCACCCTCGTACCTGAGATGACGGTGCAGTCAGTCCCCAACGCGACTTCATCGCCGTTCGTCGACCAAAAGGTACCGACCGATTCCCATCCTACGTCATTTAGATTCAGCCTCAACCCGCCTAGCGACCTTGCTTTGGCGGGCACTCTCGTAGAGGCGAATTCAAACCCTCTGGGGTTTCGCACGCGGTCGCCCTGGGACCGACTGACGGACGTCTCGACCTATGGGCCCTCCGGGTCCGAGGAAGACGACGACCCCAGCATCTGTTGGGATTTCTCCGGACTTGGCAACCCTAGTGCCATGCGGGACTTCATGACCGCATGTGACTACTGCCTCTCCGACTGTTCCGACGGTAGCCGCAGCCTCGACAATGAGGACTGCGGCCCAAGCCGCGAATGTTTCCACGTCGATCTAGGGGGTCCCTCCGAAGGCAATCATCTCGGCATGCCGGAGGATGGTGATCTCCCTAGGCCGGTGCCCCACGCTGACATCCTGCGGGAGCTAGCTGTGGTCCCCGTTCCAGCGGGGGGTCGCGACCCACAACTCGAGCAAGTCCGCGGGGCGCAGGCCAGGCTCGACGAGGGAGCAGGAGCGCTTGAGCCGATCCGCCGGGACGTCGGGCAGGCATGGGCGGGCCAACCCCCGGCCGGAGAAATACGTCACCTGCCCCAGGGTCTCCCGCTCCGCATCGCCAACGACGTCAGGGTCAGGCCGCCACCCGCATCCAGTGGGGTCGGTCAGAACCTGGCTGCAGCAGCGATGCTTCTCCGCGCAATGCCGGAGCCATCAACCACTGAGGGTCGGCGAATCCAAGGAGAGCTCAAGAATCTCCTGGAAGGTGCTACGGTTCGACGGGCCGAGAGCTCTGCCTCCCGAAGGCAAGGATACCCCTCGGAACCTCATGCCGCGACTTCCCGATTCATGCGGGAAGCCTCGGTCTACACCGGGCGCACGCGCAACACCGCGCCTGCGGCCCCGGGCCACCTCGGCAACAAGCACCATCATCGCGACCGTCGGGCCCACCTCGACGAGGGGGTGCGCCGAGGCTATCACCCCAGGCGTGGGGGACGCTACGACAGCGGGGAGGATCGGAGTCCCTCGCCCGAACCACCCGATCCGCAGGCCTTCAGCCGGGCCATCCGGCGGGCACCGTTCCCGACCCGGTTCCGACCCCCGACTACTATCACAAAGTACTTGGGGGAAACGAGACCGGAATTGTGGCTCGCGGACTACCGCCTGGCCTGCCAGCTGGGTGGAACGGACGACGACAACCTCATTATCTGCAACCTCCCCCTGTTCCTCTCCGACACCGCTCACGCCTGGTTGGAGCACCTGCCTCCGGGGCAGATCTCCAACTGGGATGACTTGGTCCAAGCCTTCGCCGGCAAATTCCAGGGCACATATGTGCGCCCCGGGAATTCCTGGGACCTCCGAAGCTGCCGACAGCAGCCGGGAGAGTCTCTCCGGGACTACATCCGGCGATTCTCGAAGCAGCGCACCGAGCTGCCCAACATCACCGACTCGGATGTCATCGGCGCGTTCCTTGCCGGCACCACCTGCCGCGACCTGGTGAGCAAGTTGGGTCGCAAGACCCCCACCAGGGCGAGCGAGCTGATGGACATCGCCACCAAGTTCGCCTCTGGCCAGGAGGCGGTCGAGGCTATCTTCCGAAAGGACAAGCAGCCCCAGGGCCGCCCACCGGAAGATGCACCCGAGGTGTCCACTCAGCGCGGCGCCAAGAAGAAAGGCAAGAAGAAGTCGCAAGCGAAACGCGACGCCACCGACGCGGACCTTGTCGCCGCCGCCGAGCACAAGAACCCTCGGAAGCCCCCCGAAGGTGCCAACCTCTTCGACAAGATGCTCAAGGAGCCGTGCCCCTATCATCAGGGGCCCGTCAAGCACACCCTTGAGGAGTGTGTCATGCTTCGGCGCCACTTCCACAGGGCCAGGCCACCCGCGGAGGGTGGCAGGGCCCGCGACGACGACAAGAAGGAAGATTACCAAGCAGGAGAGTTCCCCGAGGTCCGCGACTGCTTCATGATCTACGGTGGGCAAGCGGCGAATGCCTCGGCTCGGCGCTGCAAGCAAGAGCGCCGGGAGGTCTGCTCGGTCAAGGTGGCGGCGCCGGTCTATCTAGACTGGTCCGACAAGCCCATCACCTTCGACCAAGACGATCACCCCGACCACGTGCCGAGCCCGGGGAAATACCCGCTCGTCGTCGACCCCGTCATCGGCGACGTCAGGCTCACCAAGGTCCTTATGGACGGGGGCAGCAGCCTCAACATCATCTACGCCGAGACCCTCAGGCTCCTGCGCGTCGATCTGTCCTCCGTCCGAGCAGGCGCTGCGCCCTTCCACGGGATCATTCCTGGGAAGCGCGTCCAGCCCCTCGGACGACTCGACCTTCCCGTCTGCTTCGGAACGCCCTCCAACTTCCGAAGGGAGACTCTGACGCTCGAGGTGGTCGGGTTCCAAGGAACCTACCACGCGGTACTGGGGAGGCCATGCTACGCGAAGTTCATGGCCGTCCCCAACTACACCTACCTGAAGCTCAAGATGCCGGGCCCCAACGGGGTCATCACCGTCGGCCCCACGTACAGACACGCGTTCGAATGCGACGTGGAGTGTGTGGAGTACGCCGAGGCCCTCGCCGAATCCGAGGCCCTCATCGCCGACCTGGAAAGCCTCTCCAAAGAGGTGCCAGACGTGAAGCGTCATGCCGGCAACTTCGAGCCAGTGGAGACGGTTAAGGCCATCCCCCTCGACCCCAGTGGCGACGCCTCCAAGCAGATCCGGATCGGTTCCGGGCTCGACCCCAAATAGGAAACAGTGCTCGTCGACTTTCTCCGCACGAACGCCGACGTCTTCGCGTGGAGTCCCTCGGACATGCCCGGCATACCGAGGGATGTCGCCGAGCACTCACTGGATATTCGGGCCGGAGCCCGACCCGTCAAGCAGCCTCTGCGCCGATTCGATGAGGAGAAGCGTAGAGCGATAGGCGAGGAGATTCACAAGCTAATGGCAGCCGAGTTCATCAAAGAGGTATTCCATCCCGAATGGCTTGCCAACCCTGTGCTTGTGAGAAAGAAAGGGGGGAAATGGCGGATGTGTGTAGACTACACTGGTCTCAACAAAGCATGTCCGAAGGTTCCCTACCCTCTGCCTCGCATCGATCAAATCGTGGATTCCACTGCTGGGTGCGAAGCCCTGTCTTTCCTCGACGCCTACTCAGGGTATCACCAAATCAGGATGAAAGAGTCCGACCAGCTCGCGACTTCTTTCATCACGCCTTTCGGCATGTACTGCTATGTCACCATGCTGTTCGGTTTGAGGAATGCGGGCGCGACGTACCAGCGGTGCATGAACCATGTGTTCGGCGAACACATCGGTCGCACGGTCGAAGCCTACGTCAATGACATCGTAGTCAAGACGCGGAAAGCTTCCGACCTCATCTCCGACCTTGAAGTGACATTCCAATGTCTCAAGGCGAAAGGCGTCAAGCTCAATCCCGAGAAGTGTGTCTTCGGGGTGCCCCGGGGCATGCTCTTGGGGTTCATCGTCCCCGAGGACGAGGGCCTACAGCGATCAAAGCAACCAAGCTAGCCGAGAAGACTCGCTGGACCAGCTGGAAGAGGCTCGGGACAAGGCCTTGCTACACTCGGTGCGGTACCAGCAGTACCTGCGACGCTACTACGCCCGAGGGGTCCGGCCCCGAGACCTCTAGGTGGGCGACCTGGTGCTTCGGCTGCGGCAAGACGCCCAAGGGAGGCACAAGCTCACGCCCCCCTGGGAGCGGCCATTCGTCATCTCCAAAGTTCTGAAGCCCGGAACGTACAAGCTGGCCAACAGTCAAGGCGAGGTCTACGGCAACGCTTGGAACATCCAACAGCTACGTCGCTTCTACCCTTAAGATGTTTTCAAGTTGTTCATATACCTCGCACCCGCGCAAAGTTTAGTCATCAAGGAAGGGTCGGCCTTGCCTCGACAAAGCCCGACCCTCCCTCGGGGGCTAAAAGGGGGGGGGACCCCTCTGCGTTGAAATTTTCCTCGAAAAAAAAGAAAAAAGAGAGATCTCTTCTGCCAGAATATCTTTCGTGCTTTCTGACTACTTCGAAAAGTGGATCCTGAAAACGACGGAGTACACGTAAGCAGCCAAGGCTGACCGAGCCGAGGGACTCCTACGCCTCCGGGATACGGATACCTCACTCATCGCCTTCAGTGATAAGTAACTCGTGTTCGGATAAAGTGATTCCGCGGACCGAACAAGTCTTCACGTTCGATCCTTCGAGCCTTCCCGACTGAGTTGGTGACAGGGCCTCATGGACGGGTGAAAGTGCGCGTAAGCGGCAAGGCCGACCGAGCCGAGGGACTCCCACGCCTCCGGGATACGGATACCTCACTCATCACCTTCCGCGAGAAGCAACTTTCGCTCGCACAAACATCCCTGTTACCGACAAAAAAGTCCAGATACTCGAAGCAAGAGGAAAGGAGACGCAACTTTACAACACAGCGAGGGTGTGTATATTCTAGCCTCAACGGCCGCAGAAGGCACACGCTACAAGACACTCTGATCCTGCAGGCTCGGGTCTTGACGCTGGAAGGGGGCAGTCACACCATCGGCATCGACGACACCTTCAGCAAGGTCCGACCTAGCCTCGGACGGCGACGCGGTCCAAGGATCCCCACTCTGGAGGACGACGTCATCGTCACGCCCGGACAGTCGCTGCCAGGGACTTCTCCGGGAATCTGGCCCGAGCAGGCGGCTCGGCCGGTTACCTCTGGGGCCTCGGCCAACCATCTTCCAAGGGCGCCAGCCCGACCCGAGGCCTCGGCTGATCAACTCCGGCGTCGGTCCCACTAACGGGCAACCCGACTAGGCTCCGGCCAACCAGGTTTCATTTTCGAGCCAACTCCGCCTCTGTTCATGCTGATATCGCTACCCCTGGCCTCGGCTCGTCGAAGAGTGGCCAAGGGGTCCCTTTAACTGAGCTAGAGGAGCCTCAGACAACAAGGCCGACCGAGCCGAGGGACTCCTACGCCTCCGGGATACGGATACCTCACTCGTCACCTTGACACGGGGCGACTCATGCTTGGTGAAGCGGTTCAGACAACCAACCGGCGAAGTCTTAGTGCTCGAAAATGAGGAAAAAAAAACACGGCTCCGTGCCAAAATTACATACATGTTCAGGCCTCGACAGCCGCAATGAACAGAAAAACCCTGGCATTCGAAGTGCCATTACAAACGGAACTCCGGTTCCCCCTCCGCAGGTATGAACAACCCCACTCGATAGGGGTGGGCCTGCGGAGCAACAGAAGACCGACGAACGGCGCGCCGTCACTCGCTCCAGCAGCGGCGACGACGACGACTTCTGCTCCGGGGGGCCGAGCAGCGGCAGCACTGACCTCAGGGCGGATGCTGCTGCCAGGAGGCCCCCGCCCATGCCCAAACTCGTGAGGCAAGGACGGGCGGAAGGCCGTAGAGTTGGAGGTCGGTCCGTGGCCGGCCTTGGCTATCTCACCGGCGGGAGAACCTCTTCCAGCTGCCTGGCAGACGCCGGCGCCGCGAGCGGCTCCGAAGCCACTCGCGTCCGAGAGCCAGGCACGGTGCAGCTGCCAGCGCCACGGACGACGACCGCCCTTCCCTCCGGTCACTGAGTGAAGGAGCGGGCCGCCGCCCACACGGGGGCCAACCCCAACTCGGCACACTCCCCTCCCCAGCCCTGGTGATGAAAATCCTTGAGGCTGAGGGAGGGGCGGAGGCCGTGGCCCGGCTCGCTTTCCCCCACCATCAAGCCGGAGGTCACCATCTTGGGTGACCGCCGGTGGAGGGGTGCAGCCGGGCTGCATGACGAAAATCCTTGAAGCCGAACGATGGCTGAAAGGTACCAACTCCTACGGAGTTGCGTTCCTCCAACGATGAGGCGAAAAGACGGCGGGTATCCCCCATCCGGGGGCTTGGAAGGTGGAAAGACGCAATGCATAAGGGAGCGAGAAGACATGGTCGCCTTCCGAAGGGGGTCACCCTCCTTTTAAAGGCAACTCTCCCTACATGCGCCCCCAACCATCACGGGCTGAGTCTTCTCCAACACGCTCCAAGGCCCTCCCCTGCGGCACGGGGGCTGGGTCCCGCATGTCATGCAAACCGGCTCAGAGCAGAAGAAGCCAAACCACCGCGCGTGGTGCACACAACCGCCCAGCGGTTGCAAGTGACCCTCCGCTTTTGCCCAGACCAACGGGCGAAAGAGGCGGGCAGCCATGCAGGCGGCATGCAACCGCGCCAAGTGGGCGCACTTCTCCGACTCCTGACACGCCAGCATGGAGGCCCAGGCCCACGCGTCACGCAACCGGCGCGCCGGGTGCTGCATGCAAGCAGCCGCATCGCCACTTGCGCCACCACCGCGCCTCCTCGATTGCAGAACCAATACCGCGGCTCGAGGCGACCAGGCGCACGACCCAGCAGCGCCAGCCTGACGCGGCGGTCAATGCGGCCAAAGGTGGGCCGGCAGTAATGACGGTGGCAGGCGGGCGGGAGCAGCGGTCACGTCGTCAGCCAAGCTCACGTCCCATCCGGGGGCAGCAAGAGAACCCCCTCTCACGGCGTGAAGACGACGCACCCGTGGTCCATTCCTCGAACGGCTCGCGCACGCGCAACGACCGCCCTGCCAACAACTCGCCCCGTCGCATTAACTCCGCAGAGGGACAGACGGCGCTTCTGGCAGGAGAAGCAGGCGACGCTTCGCCTTCGCCGTAAAAACCGCGCCAAAAAAAGGTACGCCACGTCGTTCGATTTCGTATCCTTTTCCTTTTTTCCTCTTTCTCTATCTCTTGCAACAGGGACCGGGAAAGGGGGATACCCCGAAAAGGATCCTTCCCCGTGAAGGAACCAGGCTCCGAGCCACCTTACTGATCAGAGGTTCGAAGGCTGGCCCCCCGAAGGGTTTCAACAGCCGCCTCAGATCGCGTGGGCCCTACACCCACTACTGGTCAGAGGTTCGAAGGCCGGCCCCCCGAAGGGTTCCACGGCCGCCTCAGGCTACTCGGGCTCCGCGCCCATTACTGATCAGGGGTTCGAAGGCTGGCCCCCGAAGGGTTCACAGTCGCCTCAGACGCCGAGCGAGGGATGACCAGGGGTACGTTCGATACATAACCAAGGCTCGAGCTGCGCTCCCGAGGTACCCTAGGACATTTCCGAGACCAGCGGGAGCGATCTTGTAACGGAATCCCATCAGAGGGAGGCATCAAGCCCTTGGACCCCGTCGCCAGGGGACCGGGTCCGGCAGATCACCCGCAGGTACTTTTGGGCGTGCCTCTGGGCCCCTAGCCGACCCCTAACGAATGGGGCACGGACGTCCACTCGGATTACCCGCTTGCAGCTCACCGGAGACACCATGTTCGGCGCCCATCGAGGGTAACATGGCGCTTTCCCCCCTCCTCCTTGCGGAAAGGCGACGCAGGGGCGTATGTAAAAAAGCCGAGTCTGTCCCTGATTGCCCTCTCGCCTTGTGCGGAGGCTCGGGGGCTGCTCTCGCAAACCCGGCTCCGGCCGAACCGTTGACAGCGTCAACATACCAGCCCGAGAGCTTGGGCCCCGACCGTACACTCGGGCTACGGCCAGTTCGCATGAGGGAACAACCAGACCGGCCGAAGCATTACGCGAGGCATTAAGACCTCGAAGGAGTGAAACCACTCCTCCGAGGCCTCGGGGGCTACACCCGGCGGGTGCGCTCGCGCGCACCCACCGGATCAAAATGCAACCGAGAAAGGCTGGTCCCCTTGCAAAAAAGTGCGACGAAAGCCTCCAAGCGAGTGCTAACACCCTTCGAGGCTCGAGGGCTACTGTCGGGGACCATAATTAGGGGTACCCTCAAGACTCCTAATTCTCAGCTGGTAACCCCCATCAGCATAAAGCTGCTAAGGCCTGATGGGTGTGATTAAGTCAGGGATCAGTCCATTCGAGTGACTCGATCACGCCTCGCCCAAGCCTAGCCTCGGACAAGGGCAGCCGACCCCTGAGGATTTCCATCTCGCCCGAGGCCCCCCTCCAACGGCGGACATATTTCCGGCTCGCCCGAGGCCCTGCCTTCGCTAAGAAGCAACCCTGACTAAATCGCCGCACCGACCGACCAAGTCGCAGGAGCATTTAATGCAAAGGTGACCTGACACCTTTATCCTGACGCGCGCCCCCCGGCAGAGCCGAAGTGACCGCCATCACTTCACCGCTCCACTGTCCGGCCTGACAGAAGGACAGCGCCGCGTGCGCCACTCCGACCGCAGTGCCGCTTGGCAGAGTGAGACTGACAGGCAGTCAGGCCCTGCCAAAGGCACCATAGGAAGCTCCGCCTGACCCAGGGCTCGGACTCGGGCTAAGCCCCGGAAGACGGCGAACTCCGCTCCGCCCGACCCAGGGCTCGGACTCGGGCTAAGCCCCGGAAGACGGCGAACTCCGCTCCGCCCGACCCAGGGCTCGGACTCGGGCTAAGCCCCGGAAGACGGCGAACTCCGCTCCGCCCGACCCAGGGATCGGACTCGGGCTAAGCCCCAGAAGACGGAGAACTCCGCTCCGCCCGACCCAGGGCTCAGACTCGGGCTAAGTCCCGGAAGACGGCGAACTCCGCTCCGCCCGACCCAGGGCTCGGACTCGGGCTAAGCCCCGGAAGACGGCGAACTCCGCTCCGCCCGACCCAGGGCTCGGACTCGGGCTAAGTCCCGGAAGACGGCGAACTCCACTCCGCCCGACCCAGGGCTCGGACTCGGGTTAAGTCCCGGAAGACGACGAACTCCGCTTCGCCTGACCCCAGGGCTCGGACTCGGGCTCAGCCCCAGAAGACGACGAACTCCGCTCCGCCCGACCCTAGGGCTCGGACTCCGCCCTGGCCTCTGCCGAACGACCTCCGCCTCGCCCGACCCAGGGGCTCGGACTCGGCCTCGGCCATGGAAGACAGACTCGACCTCGGCTTCGGAGGAGCCTCCACGTCGCCCAACCTAGGGCGCAGGCCAGCCACGTCAACAGGAAGCGCCATCATCACCCTACCCCGAGCTGACTCGGGCCACAGAGAACAAGACCGGTGTCCCATCTGGCTAGCTCCGCCGGATAGGCAATGATGGCGCCCCGCATGCTTTGTGACGACGACGGCTCTCAGCTCTCTTACGGAAGCAGGAGGACGTCAGCAAGGACTCAACCGCCCCGACAGCTGTCCCTCCGCCAGGCTCCGTTGCTCCTCCGACAGCCACGACATCACACCAGCTGGGTGCCAAAATCTCTCCGGTTGCCACATCGGCATGTACTTAGGGCGCTAGCTCTCCCCCGCTAGACACGTAGCACTCTGCTACACCCCCATTGTACACCTGGATCCTCTCCTTACGCCTACAAAAGGAAGGACCAGGGCCCTCTTAGAGAAGGTTGGCCGCGCGGGGACGAGGACGGGACAGGCGCTCTCTTGGGGCCACTCGCTCCCCTCTCCCGCGTGGACGCTTGTAACCCCCTACTGCAAGCGCACCCGACCTAGGTGCGGGACGAACACGAAGGCCACGGGATTTCCACCTCTCTCACGCCCATCTCCGGCCACCTCACTTCCCCCCTTCGCGCTCGGCCTCGCGTCGACCCATCTGGGCTGGGGCACGCGGCGACATTCACTCGTCGGCTTAGGGACCCCCCGGTCTCGAAACGCTGACAATAACATTTAAAAACAACCTAGGCACGCTTCTCGCATGTTGATCTTGCACCCCATTTACTAAATGAAAAATAACAAGATCATGCATATAGAGCACAATGTCTAAGCACACCAAGATTAAGAAGTACTTCATTTTAAGTACACCAAAGGAAACAATATTTTAAGGCATAAGGTGCCTAAGCCAAGATACTGTCAATTGAAAGGCAAGAGCATAGCTATGATCATGATCAACGGAACTTTAGGATGTTCAATTACATAGTTCCATTCTTCATACCTTTGCCTTTTCCTGAATTGTCATGAGAGCACTCGTTGTCACCAATTTAGGGCTCCTTTTGCTCATGCACCTCATAGCTCAAGAGGGTGCATTAGAGGCACAACATGGATTTGGTATACACACAGTACCAAACTAGGGTAATCATGTGAACATAGACTAAACAAAATGTCATGCTTGCACATAGGTTAATCATTAAAAACCATATAGCATGACTTATAAAAAGATATAGGTTTATCCATGAACACACAAAGAGTTAATCATGGTGAATATATCAAATGAAAAGCTACCCATTGAATGATTCAAAAGATATAACATCTAGAACTCACAATCATGATTAAGCAAGCATTATTATGATTTTGGAAATCATGAACCATTGATTGAAAGGTATTTAACACAGGCAATCTCAAAAGCATAACTACTCCAAGGACAGGTAGCACAACAATCAAACTTAAGAGCAATACTGATTTGCAATAATGTACTTAAGATACACGGGTACCGTCCTTTGGAGAGCAAATTGCATATTCTCATCAAGGTCCTTTGCTTGATTCACCAATAATGATTAAAGACCACTACAACTTATTTAACTTGAGATGAACATGGGATTAGGATTGCACAATAATTCAACCTTGGGTCAATAAATAGACAATAGAAATTGACAGCTTAAGCATGGAGTTTGAATTAACCATCTTAAACTTTCCCATGGTCTCCAGTCCATCTCAAGGCACCTGCATGATCTAGTTGGCACAGTTTGGTACCCATCTCGGGATGGGTCCATAACGATCATCCGAAAAAGCCTTTGGTACCCAAATAGCAGTTGTGCTAGTTCTAGGTAATCTCATTACTGATCTAGCACAAGTGTATGGTTTGGGTCTCCTAAGCGAATAAGATTGAGATAAATTTACTTGCTTAGGAACCTTACCCTTTTTACATACCTTGGATAGATGACCATACTCACCACACATGTAGCAGAAGTGTCGCTTAACTTGACATGACGCTCGCTGTTTGTCTTCTTTCTTGGTGGGGGTCATCCCGGAGAGTGCACGTGCTTGATTTTTCATGAGTGGACATGAAGTGATCATATGATCTGTGTCATTGCACCCGAAGCATCTTCTCATCCCTTCATTCTTCTCATTGTATGGACACAACGCAATGAGGTGTCCTAACTCATTGCACTTAAAGCATCTCCTTTTTCCTCTTCTCTTTTTGCTCTTGGAAAACATAGAGAGATGATCAGTGCAAACAACATGACTAATTGAATCTTTACCTTTTTCTTTGTTCATGTTGATTGCTCCACTTATTGCCTTAGGAACTTCTTTCTCGCGGAGTTTGAACCTTGCTTCGGTTCCTTCTTCCTCAAGCTTATTCACCACATGTTGGTAAATATCTTGAGGAAGTCGAGCATGGCGTCTTCTTCTCAATTGTCTTTGTTTCTTGTTCCTAAGCAATTTTCTTTTTGACCCTGCAGCTTGATGCTTATTCAAAAGTTGGCTTTCTTTTGAGCAACATGGGTTAGCACATGGTGATATATTATCTAAATGCGCACGTGTGCAAGAATGAGGTTCACATGAGTTTAAACTAGTAATTACTACCTCATGAGCAATATCGAGCATGATATGGTCATCAACTAATTTATTATGAGAATATGACAACATATCATACTTTTCACCTAGAGCAAGCTTTTCTAAATTTAGCAACTCTACTTGCCTCTCAAGCATGGCATTTTCCATTTTTTAGTTGAGCAACACAAGATAAATCATTATCATTATTTCTTTGCTCAATTAAAACTAAATCATACCGTTGGACCAAATCATCATGAGAGCACTTTAGCTCCTCATGTTCTTTGGTCATCTTCTTTAGGCTATCATTGGTTTTGATTAGAGTTTCATATAGCCTGAGAAGCGTCTCGTCTTGTTCCTTGTTCCTTCTCAACAGCTTAACCAAGAGCGCTTTGTCTTCTTTGTTGAGATGGGTGTAGAACCGACGAATCTCCTCTTGTTTCACATCGTTGGTCTCTTTTTCCCTGTGATTATTATCAGTGGAAGCAAAACAGGAAAATGTACCTTGTGATGATGTAGACTCCTCGTCCTCATTTTCCTCCTCATCATCGCTTTCATCTCCACTCTCATCGTTAGCAACAAGACATGTATAACTTGCGGAAGACAAACCTGTCGATGAGGTGGATTCATCGTTTGGTTGCCATCGTTTTTCTTCTCCCTTTGAAAGGTTAGTACCACACGCAACATAGGGAGTAGAAGTAGTACAATTTGACTTAGAATATTTTATTTTAATTCTAGTCCATAGATCATGAGCATCGACAAGAACATCACTATTACTACCTATGACAACAAAATAAACATCCTTGCCAAGGGAATTGACTAGGATGTCATAGGCTTGATAATTTTGACGCAGACATCTTAAATCATGGTTAGATAGATTTTTCATATCAATATAGATGGGCAAAATACTAGCATCAAATATTTGCTCTACTTCAGGACCTAAACTCCTAAAAGTATTATATAAATGAAAACACCAGGATGCATAGTTAGAGCCATCAAAACTAAGAAGTTCTACAGTTACCTCTTATAACGACATCATCATCTCCGGACGGCTAAGCCCACACTGGAGAGGACTAGCTCTGATACCAATTGAAAGTTCCCTTTGCCCGGGAACAGGATCTAGATGTCGCCTAGAGGGTGGGGGTGAATAGGCGAATAATAGTTATCACTTTAAAACTGAAATTCTTACTCTACTCGAAGGCTGGATCACAGTGGAATGAAGGATCCTTTGAGTAGGTTGCAGCGGAATAGAAGATCCTCTCTTAAAATGCCCTGCACTTCAAATATAACTTGTACCACAGATAAGTGTTGAAGTGCAGATATAAAAAGTAAGTAAGACAGAGAGTCAGCACACAATACAGAGCGAAGCACATAGACGCAGGGATTTATCCCGAGGTTCGTAGGAGTTAGCCACACCTGGGCTTGGAGTCTATCTCAACTCCTTCCTCCGTTTGCTCAGATCTGTCAGTATGACAGATAGAGCCTTCCACTATGTCGAGTTTGGTTACAGCAATGTCGTGGCTGCTTACAGTCTTCTTGACAGCACTTCGACAGAGTAACAATGCGCTCAAGACTATGCTCTAGCTCTTAGCAGCACTTCTCCCCTCTTCAAAGGCTTATAGCTTTGCCTTCTACACAAACTAGAGAGATATACACGAGAGGGAGAGAGAGAATCGATCCGAGTGATGTATACAATTGTTGGCTGCTCTTGTATACTAGTTGGAGGCGCCTAGGGGTCCCTTTTATAGACCCAAGGGGCCTAGGAGCCGTTGGAGATCCTTTTGGAAGGCAATATTTGCTTTCTGTCGGATGGCGCACCGGATAGTCCGATGCACCACCGGACAGGTCCTGTAGCATATCCGGTGTGCGATCTCCTTCCAAATCGGGCTCAGCTGACCGTTGGAGCAACGGTTGTCTTGGCTCACCGGACACTGTCCAGTGCACACCGGAGAATCCGGTGCGCCAACTATCCGTTGGCTCAGGCCATGCGTCGCCTGCTGATCGCGCTGCCGACCGTTGGCGCAGTTGACCATTGGCTCACCGGACAGTCCGGTGCACCACCGGACAGTCTGGTGAATTATAGTCGTACGCCACCAAACTTCTCCTGAGAGCGGCCTGTTCACCGGAGTTCAGCCTGGCGCACCGGACACTGTCCAGTGTGCCAGACTGAGCAGAGTTTTGGCTGCACCAAGCCAAGACATTTTGCAATTCTTTTCTAGCTATTTCTAGCACTTAGACAAAATATGTTAGTACTCAAAAACAATTCACTGAGTCTAGAAACACACCTTGTTCTTGTTTTGCACTTCTCTAACATTTGACATGATTGAAATTGATGTTGGACTCATAAACCATCCAGTCAACTTGACTTGATCTCGATTTGTCATTTCTGAGCTCCAACATCCTGCAAAAGTCACATAGAATATCTCCAAACACAGGAACAACCCAAACTAAAGATCAAGGTGTACTTAGCTCTTTTGGGCTGCTTCCAGTTCTAATTTTGACATTGGTTCTCCTTCCAGTGACCTTGTTCACATTTTAAGCTTGGTCTTGGGCCTTATGACTTACACCACATAATTGTAGATGTTGCCTCATTGGTTGTAAGTCATGTCCTTATGTAGTGTTCCTTGATGCACCATAACTCTTAACAAGATCAACCTTGACTTTGCAAGTCTTCTTCTTCACCCCTGGCTTTGGGTTCCTAATCTCCTTGACTTTCTCCCGTGCACTCGGTACCTCGAAGCTCTTCTTGCTTCCATCCTTGGTTTGATCGGTTGTCTCCAAGTTATGCACATCGAGTCTCACTTCAGCAATGTCCATCTTTTTTGTGATGTCCATTATCTATAGATAATTCCGTCTTTGGACCATCACACCTGTTTACTTGTGTTGAACCCTGTTAGCTTTGCATTCAGCACCTGTTCAGCACTTAGCACACTTGTTAGTCCTTTAATTGGGTTGTCATCTAAACATCAAAACCCACAAGAGAGCTTTCACTACTGCCTTGGGAGCAAATTTAGAGTTTCTACCTTTCTTCACTAGAATGTAACATTTGCTCCCAAATACACGAAAGTATGAGACGTTGGGTTTGTTACCGGTAAGAAGTTCGTACGAGGTCTTCTTGAGGAGGCGATGCAGATATAGCCGGTTTATGGCGTGGCAAGCTGTGTTCACAGCTTCCGACCAAAACCGCTCGGGCGTCTTGAATTCTCCAAGCATCATTCTCGCCATGTCGATAAGCATCCTGTTCTTCCTCTCTACCACACCATTTTGTTGTGGTGTGTAGGGAGCGGAGAACTCGTGCTTGATGCCTTCCTCCTCAAAATACTCCTCCACTTGCAGATTCTTGAACTCGGACCCGTTGTCTCTTCTTATCTTTTTCACCTTGAGCTCAAATTCGTTTTGAGCCCTCCTTAGAAAGCGCTTTAGGGTCCCTTGGGTTTTTGATTTATCCTGCAAAAAGAACAGCCAAGTGAAGCAGGAAAAATCATCAACAATTACTAGACCATACTTACTTCCCCCGATGCTAAGGTAGGCAATGGGTCCGAAGAGGTCCATATGTAATAGCTCCAGTGGTCTTGATGTTGTCATCACATTCTTGTTGTGATGAGTGCTTCCCACCTGTTTCCCTACCTGACAAGCTGCACAAGTGTAGGAAACGGGTGACGCCTAAGAGGGGGGGGGGGTGAATTAGGACTTCTAAAACTTTTACTAAACTAGGCCACAATTAAATCCCTAGAGCAAAACCTATGCAAATAATCAAAACTAGAATGTGCAAACTAGGTTTTGTCTAAGTGTTGCTATCTCTACCGCAAAGGCTAAGTTTCAATCTACACTAAATAAGTATGACTACAAGATTGAAACTTAAATGCTTAATATAAATGCGGAATGTAAAGAGCTAAGTAGAGAAGCAAACTCTCGTGGATGACACCAGTATTTTTACCGAGGTATCCGGAACCGCGCAAGGTCCCGACTAATCCTCGTTGGTGCCCCTACGCAAAGGGAAGCCCACGCGAGGGCCAAGCACCACTGTCAAGTAACTCTGTAGAGAGCCGCGGGCCTTCTCCACGCGCAAGTGGTGCTCCGCTTCCGGCTCCTCTCGGACGCTCCCCGCCGTCTCCACTATCGAGCTTCCGGCCGAAACGCCGCGGGCCTCGTTCCCTCTGGTACACGGTGGCGGCCGTGACACAAACACGGTTGTCACGGTCTCACAAGACTCTCGCCCCACTTGGTACAATTACAACGACTCACGCAAGAGCCGAGGGGTTGTGTGGTTTTACAAAACTCACTCAACTAACTAGGGTTCACCTAGAGCAAGCGCTAAAGCGGTCTAACTAACCTAAGCACTTCGCAAAGCACCTACGCTAATCACCGAGTGATTCTATTAAGCACTTGGGTGTTTGAGCACTTGGAAATATGCACTATGTGTCTTCTTGGGCTCTCACACTTGAGAATGGCCAGTTGGGGTGGTATTTATAGCCTCCACACCCCCAACTAGCCGTTGGACAGAAAGCAGCAGCTTTCTATCGTCGGGTGCACCGGACAGTCCGGTGCACCACCGGACATCTACTGTGTAGTGTCCGGTGCATGCCACGTCAGCCGACCGTTGGCGCCTGTAGCAGTCGACCGTTGGATCCGACCGTTGCCGTCTGCCCGTGGCACATCGGACAGTCCGGTGCACACCGGACAGTCCGGTGCTACAGCCAGAGAGCGCCTGTCTGTGGCCTCTCTGCGCAGACTGTCCGGTGCCACACCGGACAGTCCGGTGCACACCGGGCATCAATGTCCGGTGCACCACCAGGCGCTGGCTGACAGCCCTCATCTTGGATTTCTTCGCTGATTTCTTCGGGCTTCTTTTGTTCTTGAGTATTGGACTCCTACGCATCTTTTTATGTCTTCTTTTGAGGTGTTGCATCCTCTTTGCCTTGGTCCAATTCTCTTCGCATCCTGTGAACTATAATAATAAACACTGGCAAACATATTAGTCCACAGGTTGTGTTAATCATCAAACACCAAAACTCAATTAGCCAAATGGCCCGGGGTCCATTTTCTTTACAATCTCCCCCTTTTTGGTGATTGATGACAACACAACCAAAGCAAGCAAATAATACAAGTATTTGAATTAAAATATGCTATCTACTTGCTAAGATGAATGATTGTCCCCACAATGTGATATTATGGACTTAAGCCTCCCCCTAACTCCATAATTCACTTACTTCCTATTTTTGGACCAAATAACCAAAACCACTGGAAAAACTATTTGTAGAGATAAAATTTTAAATTGGTGGTGTTTGGTGTTTGATATTTTTAAATTGGTGGTGTTTGGTGTTTGATATAGTTTTCATTGCTTTGGTCCCTAAACTTCTCCCCCTTTGGCATCAACCACCGAAAAGGAAGACATTAAAAGCATGTAGGAAGTAAATAAAAGCTTGCCCTCAACAAGAATTGTATAAAATGATATCACTAGAAGGATATTAAAATAAACCATATGAATGATATCAGTTGAAAGGAACTCCCCCTAAATGAGTGTTCTCTTTAGAAAGAAGTTTCTCCCCCTTTTTAGAGATGAAGAAATACTCCCCCTGACAGAGATCCTCTACTTAGGAAAAAGCATGTGAAAATTAGAGGTGCAAGACATGATTTGAAAAGACTAACTTCCCTTATGCATAGGTAACAGAATATGAGTTAACTACTTATGCATTTTTGCAACATGGAAGCATATGATATGAAATATAGTCTAATCAAATTTAGGAGAAGACATGTAAATGATACTGAATGTAGTCTCAAAAGATACCAATTGAAAGTCAATGGTGAGCTTGAGAGACATGAGAGATCTTGGAGATTTTGCAGTGGAAGATTGTTGTCTTTCTCCGGGGACCTTATTTTCCTTACAATGAGACTATCACAAGAAATAGACTTGAAAAGGTGTTAGTCTCAAAGTGTTAGATTATAGAGTAACCTCCCCCTAAAGGTGTGCATACAAGTTGAATACTTGTAGGAGACATGCACTTTGATTTGATATCAAGAGGGGTAAATTATCCATAATCCTAACTTTGGCACATATAGGTTAAATGATACAACTTGTAGGAATCAATATTTTCAATTTATGCATCATTTACTATGGAGTGATATAGAAGCTATGTGCCGTGCTTAAATAAACATTTTAAACCATGTAGGTTTGCTCAAGTATATGAATTTAAAAACAAGCAATCCTACCATATGATTTACCTAGTATGCATGATTTTGAACAAAAGTACATAACAAATGTAATACTAGGCAAGAAAGGTAAACTAGATAAAAGGTAAATAGATACGCATATCTAAAAATGAGAAATACAATAAAACTAGTTACCTTAGTCATGGGTGGGAAATTTGGGTCCAAAATTTCTACTAACCCACTTGGCAATAAGCTTGATCCAATATGATGTATCCCATGAAATACATCCTAACTTTGCCAAGTCTCCAAATTTCCCGAGGACCTTTGGTCCACTCACTTCCCTTTCGGGATCCAAACCTTCTTGGTGCTTTTCATGGTTGAAATTATCTCCTTTGGCACCCAGATGCGTTTGGCCCCTTTTCCTTTGTTGGCTTGCTTGTTGGCCTTGATTGCTATCACCTTTCCATTCTTTTTCTTCTTGATCAAATATGGTGTAGCATCCTTTTTGTTCACCTTTTTGATGTAGGTGTTGGAGATTTTGCTTGACGGCTTTTGCTTGAGCTTTTGCCTTTGTTTATCCCCGGTCATCGCCTTGCATTGGAAAGACTTGTGGCCTTCCATGTGGCATAGCCTACAAATCACAGTTTCTCCCTCTACAGGCTTGTTCACTCCCGCAGTGGTGTTATCCTGTGGAGGTCGGATTTGTTTGGCTTTGCCTTTCTTGTCATACAAAGCCTTGCCAAGGCGAGCCACTTCTTGCTTTAATTGTTCATTTTCCTTTGCAACCTCATCCGAACATGTCTCTACAACAATATTCTCAACAATGACTTGGTTGCAGGGGTTAGAGTCATCAATTAAATCAAAGCAGGAAGTAGAAGCATCTTTCTTAATTATTTTAGGTATTTCAACTAAAGATGCTGCTGGGGTGCTACCAATGTTTTCTAGCTTAGTAGTTAGCTCATTATTGTGTATGCTAAGAATTTCCA
This sequence comes from Zea luxurians, assembly GCA_029449295.1. Lineage (NCBI taxonomy): Eukaryota > Viridiplantae > Streptophyta > Magnoliopsida > Poales > Poaceae > Zea > Zea luxurians. Next base: position 43,607,460 of record JAOPSE010000005.1, on the reverse strand, counting down.
TTTTCTCTAGCAAATTTTCAATAGCTTCTTGGGGGCTAGCTAACTTAGCCTTAAGTTTTTCATTCTTTTTAATAAGGCTATCATCGGTAGCAGTGGATGGAGCACTAGATTCTAATAGCTCAATTTTAGTTGATAGCTCACTATTTAAGTTTGCAAAAGTTTCAAATTTTTCTAGCAAACCTTTGTAATCATTTTGAGAGATAACCAACTTATTTTTCAAAGTTTTAAGTTGAGCTTTTTGTTTAGTGCAAACATCCTGGAAAAATTCTACGGCTTCCGCAAGCTCATCTAGAGAGGGCTTTCCCTCACCTTCATCATCACTACTACTTTCATCACTAGAGGATGGAATGCTTTTGTTACCTCTTGCCATAAGGCATTTGTGTGATGATCGTGATGAGGACCGGTGGCTGCGCGTCCCTGGAGGTTCATCTTCGCTTGAAGAATCATCCCAAGTTCTAACACTTGTTAGCGCCTTGCCTTTGCTCCTCTCCTTTTTGGGTTTGGCCATATTTGGACAGTTGTCCCTGAAGTGGCCCTTCTCCCCACATGCGAAGCATCCTCTCTTCCTTTGCTTTTTCCTGTCAATGTTAAAGAGAAGATCCTCGACCTGCAGGGGCACACCCATTAGATTAATCTTGCGAATCATCCTCATTACCTTTCCGATGCGTCGGATTGTTTCTTCGTCCTCGGAGGATGATGTGCATGGTTGATTATCTTCATCATCATCACTTTCTTCTTCTTCCTCTTCTTCACTTGAGGAACTTGGAGTGGGAGCCTTCTTTTTGCCCTTCCTTTCATCACATGCAAAAGCATATGGTCTTGAGGAAGTTGGCTCCTCTCCCCGACTCATTTTTCGCGACATTTCAAAAGCCGCGATTTTCCCAATCACGATGGTTGGGGTCATGTTGCTCAAGTCCTCCATGTTGTGAAGGATGGTGATGATGCTCCCATATCTTTGTTGTGGTAGCAGGGAGATAATCTTCCTCACAATGTCCGCATCACCTAGCTTATTAATGCCAATAGAGTTGAGCTCATTGATTATTAGATTCAAACGAGAATACATGTCTCTAACAAGCTCATCATCTTTCATGGCAAAAGAATTATACTCATTTAAGACTAGGCAATGTTTTTGCTCACGGACATTGGATGTGCCGTCATGGAGCTCATGCAATTTTAGCCAAATCTCATTAGCAGTTTTCAAGGTAAATACTTGATTAAAAATATCCATGCTAAGAGATTCATACAAGCAATTTTTGGCTCTAGCATTTAAATGAATTTCTTTTTCCTCACTCGTGGTGGGTTTCTCGGGATTCTTGAGGGGTTTCATCCCGTCACGAGTGACTCTCCAAACACCTAGATCAACGGCCTCTAGGTAACAAGCCATTCTAGCACTATAATATGGGAAGTTAGTGTCGTCGAAGTGTGGTGGCCTATGGGTATCCATCCCTTCCTCTAAAAAGCGTCGAAGTAGGCGATGGGTAGGCGATGGGTCCGAAGAGGTCCATATGTAATAGCTCCAGTGGTCTTGATGTTGTCATCACATTCTTGTTGTGATGAGTGCTTCCCACCTGTTTCCCTACCTGACAAGCTGCACAAGGTCTATCTTTTTCGAAGTAGACATTGGTTAGTCCTATCACATGTTCTTCCTTTAGAAGTTTATGAAGGTTCTTCATCCCAACATGTGCTAGACGGCGATGCCACAGCCAACCCATGCTAGTCTTAGCTATTAAGCATGCATCTAGATCGGCCTCCTCTTTCGAAAAATCAACTAAGTAGAGTTTGCCATCTAATACACCCTTAAACGCTAATGAACCATCACTCCTTCTAAAGACAGAAACATCAACATTTGTAAACAAACAATTGTAGCCCATGTGGCACAATTGACTTACAGACAGGAGGTTATAACCAAGCGACTCTACTAGAAAAACGTTTGAAATGGAGTGCTCGTTGGTGATGGCTATCTTGCCCAAGCCTTTGACCTTGCCTTGGTTCCCATCTCCAAAAATAATCGCATCCTGGGAATCCTTGTTCTTGACGTAGGAGGTGAACATCTTCTTCTCCCCTGTCATGTGGTTTGTGCATCCGCTGTCGATAATCCAGCTTGAGCCCCCAGATGCATAAACCTGCAAGGCAATTTACACTTGGGTTTTAGGTACCCAACTCTTGTTGGGTCCTATAAGGTTAGTCACAATAGCCTTTAGAACCCAAATACAAGTCTTGTCTCCCTTGCATTTGGATCCCAACTTTCTAGCAACTACTTTATCATTCTTACGTAAGAGCGCAAATGAAGTATTGCAAGCATGGTAAATGGTAGAAGGCTTATTGCATACTCTCCTAGGCACATGATGCACAACATTACTTTTCCTAGGCCTACCATGCACATAAGTAGAGCTAGAAGCAATCATAGCATGTGAATCAAAAGCATCATAATCATAACTCCTATTATAATGAGCATTTCTAGAAAATTTTCTATCATTATAAATGAACGCATGATTCCTTTGAGTACTATTAGCCATAGGGGCCTTTCCTTTCTCCTTGTTGGGAATGGGAGCCCTTTGGCTTGTTAAGTTCTTGGCTTCCTTTCGAAAGCCAAGTCCATCCTTAATTGAGGGGTGTCTACCAACGGTGAAGGCATCCCTAGCAAATTTTAACTTATCAAAATCAATTTTGCAAGTCTTAAGTTGAGCATTAAGACTTGCCACTTCATCATTCAATTTTGTAATAGAAATAAGATGTTCATTACAAGCATTAACATCAAAGTCCTTATATCTATTACAAATTACAAAGTTCCACACATGAACTAGATTTATTAGCTACCTCTAGCTTAGCATTTAAATCATCATTCAAAATCTTTAAACTAGAGATTGATTCATGGCACACAAACAATTTAGAGGATAGCATTTCATTCCTTTTAATCTCTAACGCAAGGGATTTTTGCACACTAACAAATTTATCATGCTCTTCATACAAAATATCCTCTTGCTTCTCTAGCAATCTATCCTTTTCATTTAAAGCATCAATTAACTCATTGATTTTATCTACTTTAGTTCTATCTAAACCCTTAAATAAATCAGTATAATCTACTTCATCATCACTAGAATCATCATCGCTAGAAGTAGTGTATTTAGGGGTATCACGACCACTTACCTTCTTTTCCTTGGCCATGAGGCAAGTGTGTCATTCGTTGGGGAAGAGAGAGGACTTGTTGAAGGCTGAGGCTGCCAGTCCTTCATTGTTGGAGTCGGATGAAGAGCAGTCCAAATCCCATTCTTTGCCAAGGTGAGCCTCGCCTTTCGCTTTCCTATAGCTTTTCTTTTTCTCCTTCTTCCCTTGTCTTTCTTCCACCTGGTCATTTTCATTATCGGGACATTGAGCAATAAAATGACCAGTCTTACCGCATTTGAAGCAGGAGCACTTCCCCTTTGCTTTGTTCTTGTTGGGGTGCTCCTTGCGTCCTTTTAGAGCGGCCTTAAAGTGCTTGATGATAAGCGCCATTTCATCTTCGTTGAGGCCAGCGGCCTCCACTTGTGCCACCTTGCTTGGTAGCGTCTCCCTGCTGCTGGTTGCTTTGAGGGCAACGATTTGAGGCTCATGGACGGGTAGAGGGCCATTAAGAGCATCGTCCACATATCGGGCCTCCTTCACCATCATGCGCCCGCTCACAAACTTCCCAAGTATCTCCTCGGGCGTCATCTTTGTGTACCTAGGATTCTCACGGATAAGATTCACAAGATGAGGGTCAATGACGGTAAAGGACCTGAGCATGAGTCGAACGACGTCGTGGTCCGTCTATCTTGTGCTTCCATAGCTTCTAATCTTGTTGACCAGGGTCTTGAGCCTGTTGTATGTTTGTGTTGGCTCCTCTCCCCTGATCACCGTGAACCTTCCTAGCTTGCCTTCCACCAACTCCATTTTAGTGATCATGGTGGCATCGTTTCCCTCATGCGATATCTTGAGGGTGTCCCATATTTGCTTGGCGTTGTCCAAGCCGCTCACCTTGTTGTATTCATCCCTGCACAAAGATGCTAGCAAAACAGTGGTAGCTCGTGCATTCTTATGAATTTGCTCATTAATAAACATAGGGTTATCGGTACTGTCAAAATGCATTCCATTTTCAACTATCTCCCAAATAATAGGATGGAGAGAAAATAAGTGACTACACATTTTGTGACTCCAAAAAGCGTAGTCCTCTCCATCAAAGTGTGGAGGTTTACCAAGAGGAATTGAAAGCAAATGAGCATTGGAATTGAAAGGAATGCGAGAATAATCAAATGAAAAGTTTTGATTAACCAGTTTCTTTTTAGATGAGTCATCATCGTCGTCTCTTGGTGAAGAAGAGGAGGTGTCGCAGTCGTAGTAAATGATCTTCTTGATCCACCTCTTCTTCTTCCCATCCCTCTTCTTGTGACTCGATCCTGAGTCAGTGGGCTTGTCGTCCCTTGGCTCGTTGAAGAGGGACTCCTTCTCCTTGTCGTTGACCACCATCCCCTTTCCCTTAGGATCCATCTCTTCGAGCGATTAGTCCCATAGATGAAGAGAACGGCTCTGATACCAATTGAGAGCACCTAGAGGGGGGGTGAATAGGTGATCCTGTAAAATTCAACACTAATAGCCACAAAACTTTGTTATGTAAGTTAGAACGGCTAAGTAGCTTGAAGCAAGTTCTTGTGACCACAGATAATCAAAGGTAAAGCACACAAGAGACACGTGATTTTTATCCCATGGTTCGACCAAGTAATACTTGCCTACTTCCACGTTGTGGCGTCCCAATGGACGAGGGTTGCACTCAACCCCTTTCAAGTGATCCAATGATCAACTTGAATACCACCGTTTTTCCTTTCTTTGTCTTTCTCCCGTTTGCGAGGAATCTCCACAACTTGGAGCCTCTCTCCCTTACAATGATGACCACAAAAGAAGCACAGAAGTAAGGGAGGGGAGAGCAATGCACACAAGACTCAAATCACAGCACAATCACACACACAAGTCACAATTTGAGCTCAAAACGCAACTCACGGAGTTCACAACTCAAATGGAGCTCAAGTCACTATCTCAAAGAATCAAATGCGTGAAGTTGGAGTCTAGAAGTCTTAGAATGTTTCTTGAATGCTTGAGTGACTCCTCCATGCGCCTAGGGGTCCCTTTTATAGCCCTAAGGCAGCTAGGAGCCATTGGAGATCAACAAAGAAGGCTATCCTTGCCTTCTGTCGGGTGGCGCATCGGACAGTCCGGTGCGCCACCGGACAGTCACTATAGACAGTCCGGTGCCGATCTCCATCCTATTCTGGCATAGACGACCGTTGCAGATTCGTGGCAGTTGGCGCACCGGACACTATCCGGTGCACACCGGACACTATCCGGTGCACACCGGACAGTCTGGTGCCCCCTGCCGACCGTTGGCGCGGCCACGCGTCGCCCGCGGATTGCGCGGCCGACCGTTGCGTGGCCTACCGTTGCGCAGTCGACCATTGGCTCACCAGACAGTCCGGCGCACCACCAGACAGTCCGGTGAATTTTAGCCGTACGCCGCCGAACTTTTCCCGAGAGCGGCCTGTTCACCGGAGTTCTGGCGCACCGGACAGTCCGGTGCACCACCGGACAGCCCGGTGTGCCAGACCGAGCTGGACTTCGGTTGTACACAGCCAAGTCTTGCAATCCTTTCTTTTCCTGTTTCTAGCACTTAGACAATATATGTTAGTACTCAAAACAATGTACTAAGTCTAGAAACATACCTTGTTACATGATTTGCACTTCTTGCTTGTTTGGCACATAAACAACTCACTTAACATGTGTTGGACACTTAATCACCAAAACATTATAGAAATGGCCCAAAGGCACATTTCCCTTTCACTGGGATCCACCGGGCAGTGGCTGAGAGAGGGGCGGGAGAACTAGTCAGAGAGTGTGAGGCGGGTTAGAGTGTCAGCGTGTCCACAGGGCAATAGCTGAGAGAGGAACGAGAGGACCAGTCAGTCGAGGCACGTGGGGTGGGCTCAAAGTGTCGGCGCGGAGGGTGAAGTTGTGGTAGCACCAGGTGCCCACATTAGGTTCTTGAAAGGGAAATGGGCTTAATCATTTCCTATAATTGATTTTGGTGGTTGATGTCCATCACAAACCAAGTGGACTAATTAGTTTGCCAAGGTGTCTTTTATCTCAGGTGCATAAGGTTCATCATAAACCAAGAAAGAAATTAAGTTGGGGACTCAAATAAATGTGGAGCAAAGACTTCGAGTGGTGCTGCCAGTGGTGCACCAGAACCGGACACTGTCCGGTGCCCAGGCCGAGCACCCTCCCAACGTGCCAATCTCGGGTTTTCTAGAGACGCGCTCCGCTATAATTCACCAGACTGTCCGGTGAGCCAACGGAGCAACGGTAACCTGCGCCCAACGGTTGACTGCAAAAGGTGCACAGTGCGTGATCAGAAGTCAGAGTAGCAAGTCAGAGCGCACCGGACATGTCTGGTGTGCCACCGGACTGTCCGGTGCAACTACAGGACAAAGGATTCCAACAGTTAACCGCTCCAAACCCCAATGGTGCGCTGACATGGCACACATAGGACAGTGAACAGTGCCCTGTCAGGTGCACCACCGGACTATCCGGTGTGCCCATCGACAGCCAAAACAGCCAACGGCTAGGACGTGGTTGGAGGCTATAAATACCCCCCAACCACCTCCTTCAATGGCATCCAAGTTTTCTGAACTTCATATTCAATACAAGAGCAATAGCATTCACTCCAAGACATATTCCAAAGATCAAATCCTCTCCAAACCTCCAAATCAACTCAATTCCTTAGTGACTTGAGAGATGGTGTTTTTGTGTTCTTTTGTTGCTCTTGTTGCTTGGATTGCTTTCTCCTTTCTTATTCTCATTCTCTAAATGCTTTATAAAGCTAGCAAGATACACCTAAGTGTGTGGTGATCCTTACGGGGTCTTAGTGACTGAAAGTCGCCTAGAGGGGGTGGATAGGCGAAACTAGAAATTTATAATTTTAAACACACACTACATGCTGGGGTTAGCATTAGAATTAAATTCAAGTCCGAGAGAGAGGGGGAAAACAAATCAAACAGAAATCAAGCGAATGAACACGGTGATTTGTTTTACCGAGGTTTGGTTCCAAAGAACCTAGTCCCCGTTGAGGTGGTCACAAAGACCGGGTCTCTTTCAACCCTTTCCCTCTCTCAAACGGTCACTTAGACCGAGTGAGCTTTCTCCTTAATCAAATGGGTCACTTAGACCCCGCAAGGACCACCACACACTTAGGTGTCTCTTGCTTTGATTACAAGTTGCTTCAGAACAAGAATGATGAAGGAAGAAAGCGATCCAAGCAACAAGAGCACAAAAGAACACGAAATCTCTCTCTCACAAGTCGCTAAGTGTTTGTGATGAATTTGGGACTTGGAGAGGCTTTGACCTTTTGAATTGTGTCTTGGAGTGAATGCGCTAGCTCTTGTATTGAATGAGGACTTCAGAAAACTTAGATGCTTGGAGTTGTGGTGGTTGGGGGGTATTTATAGCCCTCAACCACCAAAGAAGCCGTTGGGGAGGCTGCTGGCGATGGGCGCACCGTACAGTGTGGTGCGCCACCGGATAGGCACTGTAGGCTGTCCGATGCACCGCCATGTCATCCTAACCATTAGGGTTCGGGAGCAGGCGACTGTTGGCGCCGTTGTCTTCTTGTGGCACCGGACAGTCCGGTGCCAAACCGGACATGTCCTGTTCACTGTCCAGTGCGCCTCTGACTCTGTGGCTCTGACTCTGTGCGCACTATTCACCTTTGCAGAGTCGACCGTTGCACAAGTTATTCGTTGCTCCTAAGGCACGCTGGACAGTCCGGTGGCATGCCGGACAGTCCGGTGGCACACCGGACAGTCCGGTGAATTATAGCGGAGTGCGCCTGCTAAAACCTGAGAGTGGTTGTTTGGACTCTGTACGGTCCTGGTGCACCAGACACTGTCCAGTGGCACACCAGACAGTCCGGTGCGCCAGACCGCAGCACACTTGGTTTCTTTTGCTCCTTCAAGTTTGATCCCTAACTTGAATATTTATTGGTTTATGTTGAACCCTTATGCACCTGTAGAACATGTATTCTAGAGCAAACTAGTTAGTCCATTTGTTTGTGTTGGACACTCAACCACCAAAATTAATTGTAGGAAAAGGTTAACCCTATTTCCTTTTCAATCCCCCCTTTTTTGGTGATTGATGCCAACACAAACCAAAGCAAATATATAAAGTGCAGAATTGAACTAGTTTGCATTTGGCAATTGCATAGGTTACTTGGAATTAAACCAATTGATAATGTTACTAGATATGAATGGATTGCTTTCTTCTATTTAACATTTTGGACCACTTTTGCACTACATGTTTTGTTTTTCCAAAATCTTCAAAGTCTTTTCAAAATACTTTTGCAAATAGTCAAAGGTCTATGAATAAGATTGCAAGAAACATTTTCAAGATTTGAAGTTTCTCCCCCTGTTTTAAATGCTTTTCCTTTGACTAAACAAAAGCTCCCCTTGAATGAAATTTTCCCTTTAGCTTCCAAGAGGGTTTTTGAAATAGATACTGATTTGAAATTGCCTTGAATACCATTTGAAAAACAAACATTTGTGAATACCAATTAAATCATTTATTTCGATTTTTTTGAAATGGTGGTGGTGTGGTCCTTTTGCTTTGGGCTAAATATTTCCTCCCCCTTTAGCATTAATCGCCAAAAATGGAGACTTTGAGAGCCCTGTTTATATTCCCCCCATTGATAAAATAAATATGAGTGAAAGATTATACCAATAGGAGAGATGGCGGAGTAACGACAAAGGGTAAATAATACAGATGGAGTTGAGTGGAAGCGTTGTCTTTGTCGAATACTCCATTTCCCTTTCAGTTTAAGATTAAGGATAGAAATATACATGAAAACACATTAGTCTTAGCCTTAGCACAAAAATGATAAGGAATATGTATATGTACCAAATGAAAGAGATATGATCAAAGGTATATAAATGAGCTATGTGTGCAATGTTTCAATCAAAATTTCGAGAAACAAGAATATTTAGCTCATTCCTAAGTTTGCTAAAGGTTTCCTCATCTAATGGCTTGGTAAAGATATCGGCTAATTGATCTTTGGTGTTGACATAAGCTATTTCAATATCCCCCTTTGTTGGTGATCCCTCAGAAAGTGATACCGAATGTCTATGTGCTTAGTGCGGTTGTGTTCAACGGGATTATCCGCCATGCGGATTGTACTCTCATTATCACATAGGAGAGGGACTTTGCTCAATTTGTAGCCATAGTCCCTGAGGGTTTGCCTCATCCAAAGTAATTGCGCACAACAATGGCCTAGAACAATATACTCGGCTTCGGCGGTAGAAAGAGCTATGGAGTTTTGTTTCTTTGAAGCCCAAGACACCAGGGATCTCCCCAGAAACTGACAAGTCCCTGATGTGCTCTTTCTATCAATTTTACACCCTGCCCAGTCGGCATCGGAATATCCTATTAAATCAAAAGTGGATCCCTTGGGGTACCAAAGCCCAAACTTAGGAGTGTAAACTAAGTATCTCATGATTCTCTTTACGGCCCTAAGGTGAACTTCCTTAGGATCGGTGGAACCTTGCACACATGCAAACAGAAAGCATAATATCCAATCGAGATGCACATAAATAGAGTAAAGATCCTATCATCGACTAGTATACCTTTTGATCTACGGATTTACCTCCCGTGTCGAGGTCGAGATTCCCATTAGTTCCCATGGGTGTCTTGATGGGTTTGCCATCCTTCATTCCAAACTTCTTAAGAATGTCTTGAATGTACTTGGTTTGGCTGATGAAGGTGCCATCCTGGAGTTGCTTGATTTGAAATCCTAAGAAATATCTCAACTCCCCCATCATAGACATCTCGAATTTTTGTATCATGATCCTACTAAACTCTTCACAAGTTGATTTGTTAGTAGACCCAAATATAATATCATCAACATAAATTTGGCATACAAAAATCATTTGCAACAGTTTAGTAAAGAGAGTAGGATCGACTTTTTCGACTTTGAAGCCATTAGAGATAAGAAAATCTCGTAGGCATTCATACCATGCTCTTGGGGCTTGCTTGAGCCCATAAAGCGCCTTTGAGAGTTTATACACATGGTTAGGATACTCACTATCTTCAAAGCCGGGAGGTTGCTCAACATAGACCTCTTCCTTGATTGGTCCATTAAGGAAGGCACTTTTCACGTCCATTTGATATAGCTTAAAGCCATGGTAAGTAACATAGGCAAGTAATATGCGAATTGACTCAAGCCTAGCTACGGGTGCATAAGTTTCATCAAAGTCCAAACATTCGACTTGTGAATAACCTTTGGCCACAAGTCAGGCTTTGTTCCTTGTCACCACACTATGTTCGTCTTGCTTGTTGCGGAATACCCACTTGGTACCTACAACATTTTGATTAGGACGTGGAACCAAATGCCATATCTCATTCCTCGTGAAGTTGTTGAGCTCCTCTTGCATTGTCACCACCCAATCCGAATCTCTTAGTGCATCCTCTACCTTGTAAGGCTCAATAGAGGAAACAAAAGAGTAGTGTTCACAGAAATGAGCAACTCGAGATCTAGTGGTTACCCCTCATGAATGTCACCAATGATGGAATTGACGGGGTGATCTCGTTGAATTGCTTGGTGGACTCTTGGGTGTGGTGTTCTTTGACCCTGTATCTCTTGCTCATATTCCTTGTCTTTATTTTCTTCATCTCCCCCTTGATCATTGTCCTCCTCTTGAGGTGGCTCATCCTCTTGATCTTCATCTTCATTGCCTTGAGCCTGATCCTCATTTTGGTTGGTGGAGATGCTTGGTTGGAAGATGGCGGTTGATCTTGTGCTTGTGTGGGCTCTTCGGATTCCTTAGGACACACATCCCCAATGGACATGTTCCTTAGTGCGATGCATGGAGCCTCTTCATCATCTAGTTCATCAAGATCAACTTGCTCCACTTGGGAGCCATTAGTCTCATCAAACACAATGTCACAAGAAACTTCAACTAGTCCAGTGGACTTGTTAAAGACTCTATATGCCCTTGTGTTTGAGTCATAACCTAGTAAAAGCCTTCTACAGCCTTAGGAGCAAATTTAGATTTTCTACCTCTTTTAAAAAGAATAAAGCATTTACTCCCAAAGACTCTAAAATATGAAACATTGGGCTTTTTACCAGAGAGGAGTTTGTATGATGTCTTCTTGAGGATTCGGTGAAGGTAGAACCGGTTGATGGAGTAGCAAGCAGTGTTGATTGCTTCCGCCCAAAACCGGTCTGGAGTCTTGTACTCATCAAGCATGGTTCTTGCCATGTCCAGTAGAGTTCTATTTTTCCTCTCCACTACACCATTTTGTTGAGGTGTGTAGGGAGAAGAAAACTCATGCTTGATGCCCTCATCCTCAAGAAATCCTTCAATATGAGAATTCTTGAGCTCCGTCCCATTGTCGCTTCTTATCTTTTTGATCCTCAATCCGAACTCATTTTGAGCACATCTCAAGAATCCTTTGAGTGGATCTTGGGTCTGAGATTTTTCCTGTAAAAAGAATACCCAAGTGAAGCGAGAATAATCATCCACAATTACTAGACAGTACTTACTCCCGCCGATGCTTATGTAAGCGATCAGGCCGAATAGGTCCATGTGGAGCAGCTCGAGCGGCCTATCCGTCGTCATTATGTTCTTGTGTGGATGATGAGTGCCAACTTGCTTTCCTGCTTGGTATGCGCTACAAACCCTGTCTTTCTCAAAATGAACATTTGTTAGTCCTAAAATATGCTATCCCTTTAGACGCTTATGAAGATTCTTCATCCCAACATGGGCTAGTCGGCGATGCCAAAGCCAACCCATATTAGTCTTAGCAATTAAGCAAGTGTCAAGTTCAGCTTTGTTATCATTAAAATCAAATAAATATAGCGACCCTCTAACACTCCCTTAAATGATTGAATCATCACTTCTTCTAAAGACAGTAACACCAATATCACTAAAAAGACAGTTGTAGCCCATTTTACATAATTGAGATACGGAAAGCAAATTATAATCTAAAGAATCTACAAGAAAAACATTGGAAATAGAATGGTCAGGTGATATAGCTATTTTATCCAAACCTTTGACCAAACATTGATTTCCATCCCCGAATGTGATAGCTCGTTGGGGATCTTCGTTTTTCTCGTAGGAGGAGAACATTCTATTCTCCCTTGTCATGTGGTTTGTGCATCCGCTATCAATTATCCAGCTTGAACCCCCAAATGCATAAACCTGCAAAAACAGTTTAGGCCTTGTTCTTAGGTACCCAAATAGTCTTGGGTACTTTGACGTTAGAAACAAACACCTTGGGTACCCAAACACAAGTTTTGGAACTCTTGTGTTTGCCCCCAACATATTTGGCAACTACTTTGCCTGATTTGTTAGTTAGCACATAAGATGCATCAAAAATTTTAAAAGAAACATTATGATCATTTGATGCAGTGGGAATTTTCTTTTTAGGCATTTTAACATGAATTGTATGCCTAGAGCTAGATGCCTCATTCTTATACATAAAAGTATGGTGAGAAACAGAATGAGATTTTCTAGCATGAATCTTCCTAATTTTGTGCTCAGGATAATTAGCAGGATATAAAATGTAGCCTTCATTATCCTGAACCATGGGTGCCTTGCCCTTAACAAAATTAGACAATCTTTTAGGGGCATTAAGCTTGACATTGCTTCCCTATTGGAAACCAGTGCCATCCTTAATACCAGGGCGTCTCCTATTATAGAGCATGCTTCTAGCAAATTTAAACTTTTCATTTTCAATTTTATGCTCATTAATTTTAGCAGTTAATTGAGCTATATGATCATTTTGTTGTTTAATTAGAGCAAGGTGATCATTAATAGCTTCAACATTAATATCTCTACATCTAGTGCAAATGGAAACATGCTCAACAGTAGATGTAGAGGGTTTGTAAACATTTAATTCATCTATCTTAGATTTTAGGATGGCATTTTCATCTCTAAGACAGGAAATGGAATCATTGCAAACATTTAAATCTTTGACCTTAGAAATTAAGCTAGCATTTTTGTTTCTAAGGCTAGAAATTGACTCATTACAAACATTTAATTTTTCAACCTTAGCAATTAAACTAGCATTCTTAGTTCTAAGGTTTGAAATAGAGTCATGACAAATGCTAAGCTCTTTGGTTAGGTTTTCACATTTTTCTATCTCCTGAGCATAAGCATTTTTCACTTTAACATGTTTTTTGTTTTCTTTAATAAGGAATTCCTCTTGGCTATCCAAGAGTTCATCCTTCTCATGAATGGCCTCTATTAATTCATTTAATTTCTTCTTTTGTTCCATGCTAAGGTTGGTAAAAAGAGTAATAGATCATCTTCATTTTCACTAGAGCTACCCTCACACTAGATGTTGTATATTTGGGGTGGCTCTAGAATGTACCTTCTTTTTCTTGCCATCCTTTGCCATGAAACACTTGTGGCCGACGTTAGGGAAGAGGAGGCCTTTGTTGAAGGCGATGTTGGCGGCGTCCTCGTCGGAGGAGTCGGTGGAGCTCTCGTCGGAGCCCCATTCCCGACATACATGGGCATCGCCGCCCTTCTTCTGTAGTATCTCTTCTTCTCCTTCTTCCCCTTCTTGTCGTCGCCCCTTTCACTATCACTAGAATTTGGACATTTAGCAATAAAATGACCAGGCTTACCACACTTGTAGCACACCCTCTTGGAGCGGGGTTTGTAGTCCTTCCCCCCTCCTTTGCTTGAGGATTTGGCGGAAACTCTTGATGATGAGCGCCATTTCCTCATTGTCAAGCTTGGAGGCGTATATTGGAAGCCTACTTGGGTAGACTCCCTCTTTTCTTATTCCGTCGCCTTGAATGCGACGGGTTGCACCTCGGGTGTGGAGGTGGCGCCTTGCTCCAAGTTGACGATGTGTTTGGAGTCTTTGATCATTAGCTCAAAGCTCACAAACTTTCCAATAACCTCCCCGGGAGACATTTGTTTATATCTAGGACCTCCACGTATTAATTGAACTTGAGTGGGATTATGAAATACGAGAGATCTTAGAATAACCTTGACCATTTCATGGTCATCCCATTTTGTGCTCCCGAGGTTGCACACTTGGTTGACCAAGGTCTTGAGCCGGTTGTACATTGCTTGTGGCTCCTCTCCCTTGTTGAGGACAAATCGACCGAGTTCTCCCTCGATCATTTTGCGCTTGGTGATCTTGGTCACCTCGTCCCCTTCGTGCGCCGTCTTGAGGACGTCCCAAATTTCTTTGGCACTCTTTAACCCTTGCACCTTATTATACTCCTCTCGACACAAGGAGGTGAGGAGTATAGTTGTGGCTTGGGAGTTAAAGTGCCTAATTTGGGTGACCTCGTCCGAATCGTAGTCCTTGTCCCCCACCTTAGGTACTTGCGCTCCAAACTCAACAATAACCCAAATGCTTGCGTGGAGTGAGGTTAGGTGATGCCTCATCTTATCACTCCACATACAATAATCCTCACCATCAAAATATGGTTGTATGCCTAAGGGAACAGAAAGTAGAGGAGCGTGCTTAGAAATACGAGGATATCGAAGGGGCATCTTACTATACTTCTTGCGCTCATGGCGCTTAGAGGCGACAGATGAGTCAGAGCTTGATGTGGAGGGCGACGATGAGTCGGTCTCGTAGTAGACCACTTTCTTCATCTTCTTTTTCTTATCACCTCTCTGATGGGACTTGATGGAGGAAGAGGATTCCTCCTTGTTCTTGTTGTCGGACTCCCTTGAGAGAGTCCTCCCCGAGCTTGTGGGCTTGTCGCTGGTCATGATCTCCCTCTTGGCATGATCTCCCGACATCACTTCGAGTTGTTAGACTCTAATGAAGCATCAGACTCTGATACCAATTGAAAGTCGCCTAGAGGGGGGGTGGATAGGCGAAACCTGAAATTTATAATTTTAAGCACACACTACAAGCCGGGGTTAGCGTTAGAATTAAATTCAAGTCCGAGAGAGAGGGGGAAAACAAATCAAATGGAAATCAAGCGAATGAACACGGTGATTTGTTTTACCGAGGTTCGGTTCCAAAGAACCTAGTCCCCGTTGAGGTGGTCACAAAAGACCAGGTCTCTTTCAACCCTTTCCCTCTCTCAAACGGTCACTTAGACCGAGTGAGCTTTCTCCTTAATCAAACGGGTCACTTAGACCTCACAAGGACCACCACACACTTAGGTGTCTCTTGCTTTGATTACAAGTTGCTTCGGAACAAGAATGATGAAGGAAGAAAGCGATCCAAGCAACAAGAGCTCAAAAGAACACGAAATCTCTCTCTCACAAGTCGCTAAGTGTTTGTGATGAATTTGGGACTTGGAGAGGCTTTGATATTTTGAATTGTGTCTTGGAGTGAATGCACTAGCTCTTGTATTGAATGAGGACTTCAGAAAACTTGGATGCTTGGAGTTGTGGTGGTTGGGGGGTATTTATAGCCCTCAACCACTAAAGAAGACATTGGGGAGGCTGTTGGCGATGGGTGCACCAGACAGTCCGGTGCGCCACCGAACATGCACTGTAGGCTATCCGGTGCGCCGCCATGTCACCCAACCGTTAGGGTTCGGGAGCAGTCGACCGTTGGCGCCGTTGTCTTCTTGTGGCACCGGACAGTTTGGTGCCACTCCGGACATGTCCTGTTCACTGTCCGGTGCGCCTCTGACTCTGCGGCTCTGACTCTGCGCGCACTGTTGCTGCACTGTTCACCTTTGCAGAGTCGACCGTTGCGCGAGTTAGTCGTTGCTCCGCTGGCACACCGGATAGTCCGGTGGCACACCGGACACCCGACCTTTGTGGCCTCCTCAACGGGGACTAGGTTCTTTGCAACCGAACCTCGATAAAACAAATCACCGTGTTCACTTGCATTGATCTTCACTTGATTTGTTTCCTCTCTCTAAAGTTTCCTTGCTAATATTGGTTTGAGTTTGCTTCCAAAGCTTTCTACATCCATTTGAGCAACTCATAGCAAGAGAAACAAATCTTCCGCACTCCAATTCAATTCTAACGCTAACCTCGGCCTTATTGCAAGTTTAAGTTTGTAAATTTTAGGTTTCACCTATTTACCCCCCTCTAGGCAATTTTCAATTGGTATTAAAGCCAGTACTTCATTAAGAGTCTAACAAACTCAAAGTGATGTTGGAGATCATGCCAAGAGGGAGATTGTCACCGGCGACAAGGCCATAGGCTTAGGGAGGACTCTGTCAAGGGAGTCCGACGACAAATACAAGGAGGAATCCTCTTCCTCCATCAAGTCACATAGGAGGGGTGACAAGAAGAAAAAGAAAATGAAGAAGGTGGTATACTATGAGACCGACTCTTCATCGCCCTCCACATCTGGCGCCAAGTCTACAACTTCGAAGCGCCACGAGCGCAAGAAGTATAGTAAGATGCCTCTTCGCTATCCTCGTATTCCAAAGCGCGCTCCTTTGCTTTCGATACCCCTAGGCAAACCACCATATTTTGATGGTGAAGATTATTGTATGTGGAGTGATAAAATGAGGCATCATCTAACCTCACTCCACGAAAGCA
Source organism: Zea luxurians (assembly GCA_029449295.1). Lineage (NCBI taxonomy): Eukaryota > Viridiplantae > Streptophyta > Magnoliopsida > Poales > Poaceae > Zea > Zea luxurians. The sequence continues at coordinate 43,590,916 of JAOPSE010000005.1, read as the reverse complement.
TTTGGGATATTGTTGAGTTTGGAGCGCAGGCACCACAGGTGGGCGACGAGGACTACGACTCGGACGAGGCCGCCCAAATTAGGCATTTTAATTCCCAAGCAACTTCTATACTCCTTGCTTCCTTGTGTCGAGAGGAGTATAATAAGGTGCAAGGGTTGAAAATGCCAAAGAAATTTGGGATGTCCTCAAAATGGCGCACGAAGGGGATGAGGTGACCAAGATCACCAAGCGCGAGACGATCGAGGGAGAAATCGGTCGATTCATCCTCAACAAAGAGAAGAGCCATAAGCAATGTACAACCGGCTCAAAACAATGGTCAACCAAGTGCGCAACCTCAGGAGCACCAAGTGGGATGACCATGAAATGGTCAAGGTTATTCTTAGATCTCTTGTTTTGTGTAATCCCACTCAAGTGCAACTAATTTGTGGAGATCCAAGATATAAGCAGATGTTTCTCGAGGAGGTCATTGGCAAGTTTGTGAGCTTTGAACTTATGATAAAAAACTCCAAACATATTGTCAACTTGGAGCAAGGCGCCACCTCCACACCTGAGGTGCAACCCGTTGCATTCAAAGCAACGGAAGAGAAGAAGGACGAGTCTACACCAAGTAGACTCCCAATTGACGCTTCCAAGCTCGACAACGAGGAGATGGCTCTTATCATTAAGAGCTTTCGGCAAATCCTCAAACAAAGAAAGGGGAAGGACTACAAGCCCCGCTCTAAAAGGGTGTGCTATAGATGTGGTAAGTTCGGTCACTTTATTGCAAAATGTCCATATACAAGTGACAGTGATAGGGACGACGACAAGAAAGGGAAGAAGAAGATGAAGAAGAAAAGATACTACAAGAAGAAGGGTGGTGAGGCACACATGGGGCGGGAATGGGACTCCAACGAGAGCTCCACCGACTCCCCCTCCGATGAGGACACCGCCTACATCGTCGTCAACAAAGGCCTTCTCTTCCCTAACGTCGGCCACAAGTGCCTAATGGCTAAGGATGGCAAGAAGAAGAAGGTACATTCTAGAGATACCCCCAAATACACTACATCTGATGACGAGGGTAGCTCTAGTGATGTCAATGATGATTTAACTTCTCTTTTTGCCAACCTTACCATGGACCAAAAGAAAAAATTAAATAAATTAATAAAAACCATTAACGAGAAGGATGATCTCTTGGAATGCCAAGAAGACTTGATCGTTAAGGAAAATAAAAATTTTTGTTAAACTGAAAAATGCTTATGCTCTAGAAGTAGAAAAATGTGAAAACTTATCTAAAGAGCTTAGCATTTGCAATGATTCAATTTCCTGTCTTAGAGATGAAAATGCTAGTTTAAATGCTAAGGTAGAAGAATTGAATGCTTGCAATATTTCTACATCTACTATTGAGCATGTCTCCATTTTGCAATAGATGTAGAGATGTTAACGTTGAAGCTATTGATGATCACCTTGCCATGATTAAAGAACAAAATGATCACATAGCAAAATTAAATGCTAAAATTGCCAAGCATGAATTAGAAAATGAAAAATTTAAATTTGCTCGTAGCATGCTTTATAATGGGAGAGCCCTGGCATTAAGGATGGCATTGGCTTCCAACAAGGGAGCCAAAGCAACATCAAGCTTAATGCCCCTAAGAACAAATTGTCTGATTTTGTTAAGGGTAATAAGGCTCCCATGGTTCAGGATTGAGAGGGTTACATTTTATATCCTGAAAATTATCCTGAGCATAAGATTAGAAAAATTCATGCTAGAAAGCCTCACAATGTTACTCATCATGCTTTTATATATAGAAATGAGGCCTCTAGCTCTAGGCTTTCAACTCATATAAAAATGCCTAAAAAGAAAATTGTAAGTGCATCAAATGAACATAACATTTCATTTAAGACTTTTGATGCATCTTATGTGCTGACTAACAAATCAGGCAAAGTAGTTGCCAAATATGTTGGGGGCAAACACAAGAGTCCCAAGACTTGTGTTTGGGTACCCAAGGTGCTTGTTTTTAATGTTAAAGGACCCAAGACCATTTGGGTACCTAAGAACAAGGCCTAAAATTGTTTTGTAGGTTTATGCATCCCGTGGTTCAAGTTGGATAATCGATAGCGGGTGCACAAACCACATGACAGGGGAGAAAAGGATGTTCTCCTCATATTGAAAGGATCATGATGCCCAAGAGGGGGGTGAATTGGGCTTTTCAAAAAAAATCAACACTAATTAAAACCTAATCAAGTGCCCAACTTCACCCCAACAACTAGCACTAAGAGAATAATACTAGAAATACAATAATGCTAAGACAATACTTTAAATACTTGCTAAACAAATACACAATGTAAAATGCTTGAATTAAGTGTGGAATGTAAAACAAGGTTTAGAAGACTCCTCCAATTTTTTTTCTGAGGTATCGAAGAGTCGACACTCTCCCCTAGTCCTCGTTGGAGCACCCGCGCAAGGGTATCGCTCCCCCTTGGTCCGCGCAAGAACCAAGTGCTCACTATGAGATGATCCTTTGCCACTCCGGCGCAGTGGATCCCTCACGACCGCTTACAAACTTGAGTCGGGTCACCAACAAGATCTCCACGGTGATCATCGAGCTCCCAACGCCACCGAGTCGTCTAGGTGATGCCGATCACCAAGAGTAACAAGCCGTAGACTTTCGCTTGACCAAGAGAAGCCTAATGCAAGTGGTGTGTGCTCTAAGTGGCTCTCGCTAGCGCTAATGATGTCCAAATGCGGGATTAAGATTCTCTAATCACCTCACTAGGCTTTTTGGTGCTTGCAATGCTCTACCAATGTGCAGGAATAAATGTGGGCAGCAAGACAATCAATATGGTGGGTGGAGGGGGTATAAATAGCCCTCACCCACCAACTAGCCGTTACCAGAATTTTCCTGTGCATGGGCGCACCGGACAGTCCGTTGCGCCACCGGTGCGCCAACGGTCGACTCCAAGTCTCCAACGGCTAGTTTTGGCAAGGAGCCGTTGGACAGATGGCATACCGGACAGTGAACAGTCACTGTCCGGTGCGCACCGGACAGTCCGGTGCGCTATCCGGTGTGCCACTAAAATTCAACTTCCAAACCTTGTGCTCTCGGGTTTCTACAAGGGGGAAGACCTTCCCCGGGCCAACCTGGCCCCACCTGACAGATGGTGCACCCGACAGTCCGGTGCCCCACAAACAGAAACCCTAATTTCTATTTTTTGTTGTTTTTCAAATCGGTTTTTGTTCTAACTCGTGAGTATGTTCTAGAGTGACACCTAGCACTATATGTGAGTGTAAATATGCACCAACACTACACTAGAACTCTCTTGGTCAAACTACTCATCGACAACCCCTCTTTATAGTATGGCTAAAACAAAAACAAAAGACCTAACTATATCACGAGTGTCCACAACTCCTTGACACTCGAAATATGAAGACCTTCACTTTTTGTTTCGTCACTTTAGCCGTCGCTTCAAGTTCTTATCTTTGGGATTGTTTTCACCGTTGTAGTACATCTACCTGTAATGCGACCTAACTTACCATTTGTCTCTGTAGAACACACGTTAGTCACATATAACATTACGTTGTCATTAATCACTAAAACCAACCAGGGGCCTAGATGCTTTCAATCTCCCCCTTTTTGGTGATTGATGACAACCCTACAAGATTTGTGAGAGTAGTTAGTTTTGAAATTTCTGTCAATAGAGAAGATGGTTAGTTGTACTCAATAACCTTTGACAGAAAGAGTGTGACATAATAATAAGAATGAGCGCATACACATTGTAAGTTTCTTGTTCATATAATGTGAAATCAAATCGATGAACAAGAACTAGAAGACTGGTGATAACATATAAGGTGAAAACTCAATATACACACAGTCAACATAAGCATCGAGAGTATATAATAGAGTTTGTGAGCCGAAATCATCATACAAAAGTGGAGCTAGTACAGAGAGTAACAAGCACATATATTACATCAAAATGACTCTCTACTAACTCCCTAACTCTGCCTAGCTCTCACAACTCTCATATCTCTCCCCCTTTGGTGGCAAACACCAAAAGGGAACCCAAACCTATAGACCAGAAGATGAAGGAGGTGGTGGGGGCACATCCGGTCGCCGTCGTGGCAGAAGAGCAAAGGCCAGTTGAGGGTCAGAGTTTGTCTCAGATCTAGGATCTACCGTAGAGGCTGGAGCTGGTACTGACTCGGATGGAGGCTGCGCTGGAGGAGCTACCGGAGCTGAAGAGGTCACAGACACCGCCACAGCAGCAGTAGAAACAGCAGAAGCTGGTGGCACTGGCGGCTGAGAGCTGACGGAGCTGATGTCCGGCGACGAGAAAACCAGGGTGACCGGCCGGAGCGGAGAGGAAGAAGGACCAACTAAAGGAAGAGGGGGTCTTGCCTGAATGGCTAGCACAATAGCAGCCTGAAGAGGTGGAGGGGGTGCTGACTGAACGGGATGGAGCGGAACACCTGTATGCTGAAGCATGAGAGTCATGAAGGCCCTGTTCTCAGCCCGGTCTGCCAGAAGCTGCTGCTGCAGAGTATCCTATCTGTCCTGAATAGTCTAAAACATCGATAGAATTCTCTCGGACATCTACTGCTGAAACGCTGCCTGACGGGCCTGCTTGGCTGCCAAATGAGCCTGCTGCTGAGTAAGGGTCTGGAGGATCACAACAAGAGCAGGGTCAATGGCAGGAGGGGCAGCAGGGGTAGCACTAGAACTCCTAGACTCATGATCATGGGAGCATGGAGGCACAGGAGGTAGAGGCGAAATCCCAAAAGCATCATCATCATCATCAGGAACTGCTGTGCCTTGAGTCTCAAATTGATGGAAAGCTGTATCCTCTACCTGAGTGTCAATCACTGGATCAGGTGCCAGTATTGGGTCCTCAGGGGCTGGACGGTAGGAGCCAAAGAGGAGGCGAGAGGCCTCAAGAGTGCCCTAGAACTGTGGTGGCCGGATCAGCTGTGGAAAGATGTGGCAGAGATAGTGAGCATATGGTAGCTGTCGCCGGGCACGAAGGCCATCCAATACCGTGTCCTCGATCTCGCATATAAGGAAGTCAACAACATCAAACTCTGAATGCGATATCAGGGCACCAAGAAGCCAGAGCTGGATATGAGTGGCAGCCTCTCGATAACCCATCCGCGGTAGAAGCATCCGTCTCATGAGCTGATATAAGTACTTGGCCGCTATAGTGAAATCTGCCGGAGAACATCGCGACCCATCTGAGAAGGGCAGTCGAAACAGAGCCACGACATGGGATGTAGCTGGAGCAACTCTGCCGTGAGGGCGCCAAGGAGGATCAGAAGTACCATAACACAAGCTGTGAAGGCAAGTCGATGACTCAGGAAATCCAAACAGCTAGCGAATCGGGCTGGCATGAAGGGTAACATCCTCTCGCTCAAAGCAGAACCTCATCCACTAGTGATCAGGGTTGATCCATATAGAAGCATAGAAAACTCGGACCCATTCCTCAACATATCTGCCGCTGGTAGTCAGAAGAGTCAGAAGTCCAGGCAAATATGAGAGGCGAACCTCAGAGTCAGCACCGGCGGCTAGCAGAAACGCAGGGAGATCCAATAGCTGGTGCGCTCGTAGAGCAATCTGGGCTGATAGCTGTGCTCTAAAGAAAGACTCTTGTATCCTAGTGCTAAAAAGATCTGCTGCTGTAATACTCAAAAGTGAATACAATAAGAATATAGTGATTTCCTCATTTTGTGTGCCATCTAATCACTGTAACAAGAGAATAACCATGAGTAAGAATGAGTAATTAAAACAAATAACATTCCAATAAAATATGCATCATGCTATGGTTATTTGTTTGTGCATTCACTCATGAAGATAATGATAAAAGAAATATACTAAAGTTGAGATGGGCCTTTAACCTAAATTTAGAATCCTAGGAATTTGGAGAAAACAAGGCACTAGAATTAACAAAATAAATATTAAAAATAAGTAAGTTCACCCATGCCCTGTTTAAGGTGTAAATTTGATGGGAAAAGAAATTTATTATAAAGTTTGAACTGGAATAAGGGTTTAAATTTGGAATTTTGAAACAAAAGGAAATAAAACAGAAAAAAAGAAAAGAAAAAGGAAAAACAGTTAATTGGGTCGCTTCTACTCATTTCGGCCCATTTGGATTCGCACCCGCACAACCCAGTCTGTGGATTGGCGCCGACATTGTGGGCCCACAGGGCAGTCGCGCCAGCGCACACACCATTCCCCCTTTCACTGCGTCGCGGGGACCACCGGCCAGCCGCTTTCCCCGCTCCCACGTCGCGTGCTGGATTACACTATGCCATGGGGCCAGCCCGTCATCCGCGCGCGCGCGTGTTAGCTCGCTGACGCGTGGGCCCCCTTGGTCAGCCGCTTAACCACCTTCCCCTTTCTTCGCCCACCGACGCGTAACAATCGCCGCGAGAGCGCCGGAGTTGCTGACCACCGTGGACCTCGCCTGCGCCATATAATTGCATCAGGGATGCGCTCGCCCCAGTCCATAACAGGAAGACCCTAGCCGCATCGTAAATCCAAGAGAGAAAGGGGAGGAAGAGTTCAGCGCCGCCGCGGGCTCTATCTGCCGCCGTGGCTTCGCGACTACGACGCTAGAACAGTCGGAATTGTTGGCCCTGGGAATTCTACGTGACCTCCGGTGTGCGCGCTCGGCCCCGGTAGGCGTGATTGAGGAGCTGCGCGCCGTCAATTCCTCGTCGGACTTCAACCGTGACCGCACCGCGTGGCCAGGGCCGTCCGCGTAGTAATCGGTGGTGAGTCCTTGGCCATCTTGTTCTCTTTGTTTCTCTTATCGGGTAGCACTGCTCGTATTCAAGTTTTGGGGCCGGAACACTTGGATTGAGGGCGCCGGCCATGGCGCCGCCGTAGGCAGAAAGCGCGGGTCGCCGGGGTTGGCGATGAAGTGAGAGCTAGGAGGGAGATGAGGTTTCGGGCTGGGATCGGCACCGTCCGTTAACCAGCGCACGGTCTTGATTAGAGCACGGATACCGGTTCGGCCATCGGCGCGATGGCGCGTCCGATCGCGATCGGACGATTCCTGTTGCGCGCTCATATTTTAAATCGGAACCGTTGATACGAGATCCTGCGTCTATCGTGGCTTACCTAATAGGGAGGAGTGAGATCTAATCCTAAGCGCTGAGCCCAGATCCAACGGCTGTAGTCACCCGATACCCCTTCGCGGGTGCACTTTGCTAAAGAACCCCTGAACTATGTAGAAAACAACCCGCAGTCCGCAGCAGTGTCAGTCTGAGTCTTAGAAACATTTTCACTGTAGCCCCTGCTGTTTTCTGTTATTGAGGCCCAATCCAGAGAGAGCTGAAAATAGTAAATTAATATTAGAAATCGATTTTTAATACAAAAATAAATCTAGAAACTTGTTTAATTCATAGAAAATGCATATGAACTCCAAATTGATCCATTCCAGTTCCAAAATTTTTATAATATTATTGTCTAACCATTAGTGTCTCTGTTTTAACATGAAAGATGATTTAAAATTTATCTAGCACTTAATCTTGTATTAAGCACATAAAACATTAGAAAATCCATAACTTAAAATATATAACTCCAAATTTAATGATTCCAGTTCCTGTGATCATATTTTAATGTCTAGTTTATTACTGTATATTTCATTTGCATGTTTGATGTGATGTTAATTTATGCTATACTATGTATGTATTGTGTTGATGCGAGTAGACGAGCAAGCCACTGTGGAATCTGAGGTTCAACAAGTAGAAGTAGCTGAGCAGGAGCTCGTTGAAGGCAAGTTGTGCCCTTGATCACTTCTTTTACCCATTCATGTTCTTATTAATCATAATGATCTGCATAGGTTAATTTTGATGGGACCCAATAGGATGCCCTAGATTTCGACTATCTTTATACCTTGTTTCACCACTGGTTTTACTACTAAACTTTTGGGTAGTACATGCTATTGCTTTATGTGGCTTTGGGTATAGAGATATTCATCACTCATTTTTATACTTGTTATTATCTATTCATTATTTTCTGTTCATGATAAGATCATTATGTTAATGGGAACATGGAGAACCACCCAGGAAAACAGTGATACCACAAGGGTTTAATGGGACGCCCTTGGCTGATTAACTAGGAAAGCTAGTGGAGGGCTACCTTACCCGAAAGGGGCAAGGGCAGTAGGGGAGTGGTCAGTGTAGGGAGGTCCTTGGGTTGATTTTGCTGCGATGGCGGTCAGGCGAGGGATTCCTGCACTGGAGCTTCCTATAAACTGTAGTGGGTAGTCTGAAGCTAGTGGAACATTGTAAAGGCCTCGTAGTGGTACCCTGCCTCGCTTCCTTGGTAGAGGTGTATGGAGTCTGATCAACTCCGTGGCAAATGGGTAACACGACTTGTGGGTAAAGATGCGCAACCTCTGCAGAGTGTAAAACTGGTATACTAGCCGTGCTCACAGTCATGAGCGGCTCGGACACTCACATGATTAATTTATGGAACTTAAACTTAATGGGTCATACCATTGCATGTGGGATTATTTTATTATTACTTTTACTTATTATTACTATGGTTTGGTATTCACTTACACTTAGTAATTGCTAATAAAATTTTGACCAACTTATAAAAGCAATGCTTAGCTTCAGCCTTTATTTCATTGATCAGCCTTACACTTCATGAACTCCCACCTTTGGTGAGTTCATGCCACATTATTCCCCACGACTTGTTGAGCTATGAACGTATGTGAGCTCACTCTTGCTGTCTCACACCCCCCCACAGGAGAAGAACAGGTGGTCGAAGAGGAGCCGCCTAACACCGAGGCCTTCGACTTAATCTAGGTGGCGTTTCTCAGTTGACATTGGCGCCGACGATCCTTAGTTCATTTTATATTTATTATTTTATTGTGTAATAAGTCTTCCGCTATGTAATAAATACTCTGATGTTTTGTGACATTTATCTCTATACACTCTGTGATTATATATGTTGTCTTCTTTGGCGCATGTATGAGATGCACCCGGCTTTGTCCCTTAAAACCGGGTGTGACAGAAGTGGTATCAGAGCAAATGTTGACTGTAGGACGAAACCTAGATAGAAATGGACAAACCCTTACCTACTTATCTTATTCTGATTCATTCTATACTTACCTAACTTTGATTCTTTCTACACCTACCTTGATCCTGTCTCACCTTCTACTGTTCTACTCTTATCATTCTTACCTTTTCTACTCCAAGACAAGACGGATTTCACACCTTGGAATCCTTACCCCTAGGACATTCTTAAGAGTTAGATAACCTAAGACAAAATCAAAACTATTTCTTATATTTAAAAAATGTTGTTTGATTGTTCTGATGAAAAATGTCTGATTTGCTTCTTTGATTGATTGAAATATTATATATGGACATCTTAGCATGTGCCAGCATAAGGTAATAAATTAGCTATGGTAGGTAAAACATTAAACTGCTTAACTAATAAATCCCCCAAAGTAACATGACTCGTAATTACTGTCTTGTCTACTGCTCTCTCTTACCATATGTATCTAACTCAGATGGTCAATACCAGGAGGGGTGGTGGAATTTATTTGCCTCCTAATTGACACACTTGAAGGATATATAGACAACCTCAGCCATAGCTAGCAGAGATGAATCCTCCTAATCCTCCACCAGGCGGAGTTGATCCACTGATTGCAGCTCAGATGGCGGTGATGCAGCAAATGGCGGACACTATGGCTGATATGCGTGCCCAGATGCAGCAAGAACGCCAGGAGATGCGTCAGGAAAGAGAAGATATACGCCAGGAGTTGCGCCAGGAGAGAGAGGAGATACGCCAGGAGAGAAGGGCGCAACAACAGCAGCTGCAGCAACAACTTCAACAACAGCAGCAACAGCAACAAGTACCATTGCCTCCACCACCACCACCAGTTCCACCTCGTGATAAGCACCGGGAATTTATGAGTCATAAGCCACCGACCTTCGCCAGCTCGCCAGATCCACTTGATGCAGATGATTGGTTGAAGTCAATTGAGAAGATGCTCAACATCGCCCAATGCTCAGACCGGGAGAAAGTTCTTTATGCCTCAGGTCGTCTGACAGGTCCTGCTGCTGACTGGTGGGATTCTTATACTGCTGCCCACGATGCTGCTGACAGTATTACTTGGGCAGAGTTCAGTACACAGTTCAGGAACTACCATATTCCAGCTAGTATGATAAAGATCAAGAAGGAGTTTCTGTCATTGAAGCAAGGCAACATGTCGGTCAGCGAGTATAGAGACAAATTCATTCAGTTGTCGAGATATGCTCCGGAGGAAGTTGCTGAGGATGAGAGGAAGCAGGAGCATTTTATTGAAGGACTTAATGGACCCTTGCAGTATGCACTGGTTGCACACACATTCCCATCATTTCAAAGGCTACTGGATAAGGCTCTTGCTATTGAACACAAGCGTGTTCAACTGGGTGACTTGAAGAGGAAGGCTATCTCACAGGGACAGGGTAGCAACAGTGTTCGTCCCCGCTACGTTTCACCACAGGGTACACCGACTCGACCAGGAGGACCACGCCCAGTTCAGTATGCTCCACAGGGGTCTCCATGGACACCTACTCGTCAGGCTACTCCCACTGGCACCCCGACGAGGTCTGCAGGACAGAAGACCGGCCCTACATGCTTCAAGTGCAGTCAGATTGGGCACTATGCTAATGCTTGTCCTATGGGAAATTCTGGTACACCAGCTAAGAACAAGCAATAGACTCCTGGCAAGGGATATTCTATTGCCAAGGTTAATCAAGTCAGCGTTGATGCTACTCCGGATGGTGCGGACATCGTACTTGGTATGTTTTATGTTAATGCAATTCCTGCAACCATATTATTTGATTCTGGTGCTACACATTCATTCATGTCTGCTCGTTATGCCAACACAAATGGATACCACTGCTGAATATGAGAAAACCCATGATAGTAATCACACCTAAAGGGCCTATTGAGGCAAATCAAATGACGCGTAGATTGACATTAACCATTATGGGAAGAGAATTTGGAGCTATTGCTATAATATTAGAGGCCAGCAGTATAGATCTAATTCTTGGGATGTCCTGGTTAAGGAAGGCAAAGGCCATTATAGCATGTGGTAGAGGTACTATAGAACTCACTAGCCCTAAAGGAGAAACATTTCAAGTTAATATTGCAGTAACCACCTCATCCATGCGTGCAATGTTCTTTATACCTGAGGAGTTTGTTGGTGACAACATCCGGGTGGTTAGAGATTTTCTGGATGTCTTTCCAGAGGAGTTACCAGGGATGCCACCAGATAGGGAAGTTGAGTTTGTGATTGATCTTTTACCTGGAACTGCCCCTATTTCTAAGCGACCATACAGGATGGCTGTAGAGGAGTTGAAGGAACTTAAGAAGCAATTGACGGAGTTACAAGAGGCTGGTTACATTTGTCCGAGTTCCTCACCTTGGGGAGCACCGGTTCTATTTGTACAGAAGAAGGATGGTTCGCAACGAATGTGTGTGGAATATAGATCCCTTAATGATGTTACAGTGAAGAACAAGTATCTGTTACCCCGTATTGAGGATTTGTTTGATCAGATGAGAGGAGCTAGAGTATTCTCGAAGATTGATCTCCGATCGGGATTGATGCGTCACGATGCCCGATCTTCACGATGTAGGATCAATCTTCAGATAACTAGCTTCAAAGAAGCCAAAATAACTTGCTGCAAGCAGCGATAACTAGTGCAACCTGACAAATAAAACTCGAAGCCAACCACCGTCTTTAACCGGCAGCCTGAATCGAGGATTCGCCCAACCACACTCTCAAAGAACCAACCAACACAGCCTACAATCAATCGAGGAGACCTCGAAGGGAGTAGGAGCACCAATTGGTTGCGGATGAAGCCGCCGCTTCTGCAATCCCGCGAAGGAATTCACAAGAGCAAAGGGGTAGAGATCACTCTCAATATTTGTTAGCACACAGCTGAACAAAGGGGTTCTGTTTTAGATTATCATAAGCTGCCTTACATCATAGACATAGGGGGGTATTTATACTAGTAACAACCAGCCTTAGCGAGGTATAAACACAGAACAAAAGTATTTTCACGAGCTAATGTGAAGGAGCCTCTTCGGGAGATCTGCAGAACTGATTTCCGTGTGGCTGTTTGACTTCTGCGCAGCCTTCAGTATTTTGACAATAACTTCTTCTAGGAATCTTCAAATGACGTGGGGCTGGATGCGTTGGAAAGCTTACTTGATAAGCTTTCTCACCATATATAGCATGCTTAATGAAACTTCGTAGAATGATGCAGTTTAATACGAAAACTTGGTCATCAAGCTGACTGTTGACCTTCTGACCAGTCGGCACTAAAGTAGGTCGGCTGCCTTTCTGGTAGATGTGGTTAAGTCGGCTTTAGCAGCATTGGAAACTAGACTTCAAGAGCTTTCCAAAAAGTACTTATGCGCCTTCATAGCTTTTGGAAATCAAAAGATATGACTGTTTCTTCTGGACGGTTCTGTTGCGCTGGACTGACTCGGATATAGCTCTTCTTGCTGATTCGCCCTTGATATGTTTTGTCCTTCCTCTTTGGTGAACCTAAGTAATATCAACATACACGACTTAGGTAGCATAAAATTCTCATTAGTGTTTAAATGAAATTCATAAAGTAGCGCGTGCACCTCTTGCTGTAGCTTCTTAGCTCGGCTACGTGTAATTGGTCCATCAAAGACTTGGGTTGGTGATGATGTTGGTTGTACTTGGGTTGATGTAGTATGACTTGGGGGTTGTAACATGTTGCTTAATGGCGTGGTCATATCATCCTCCTCCCCTTGAAAAGGAGTCGTCCTCGACTCTGAAATGTCTTCGCTTGTATATGGTAAGAGGTCAGCAACATTGAACGTGTTGCTCACGCCATAGCTTGGTGGAAGATCTATCTTGTATGCATTATCATTGATCTTGGCAAGAACACGAAATGGACCATCCCCTCGTGGCATCAATTTGGATTTGCGCTGATCAGGAAAACGCTCCTTGCGCAAGTGAATCCAAACCAAGTCCCCCGGCTCAAATAACACTTTCTTCCTATGCTTGTTCATACTTGCAGCCTTGCGCACTGCTTTGAGCTCAATTGCTTCCTTGGTCTTCTCATGTATCTTTTTTATATATGCAGCACGCTTGGAAGCTTCCATATTGGTTCTTTCCTGCAATGGAAGGGGCAACAAATCTATGGGAGCAATAGGTTTAAACCCATATACAATTTCGAAGGGGCATAAATTAGTTGTAGAATGTACTGCCCTATTATAAGCAAACTCCACGTGTGGCAAGCATTCCTCCCAATCCTTCAAGTTCTTCTTTACCATTGTTCGTAGCAGCATTGACAATGTACGATTCACCACTTCAGTTTGGCCATCAGTTTGGGGGTGGCATGTGGTGGAGAACAAAAGTTTAGTTCCAAGCTTTGCCCACAATGTTTTCCAAAAATAGCTCACAAACTTCACATCACGGTCAGATACGATGGTCTTGGGCACTCCATGTAGTCTCACAATTTCTCTGAAAAACAAATTAGCAACATGTGAAGCATCGTCGCTCTTGTTGCATGGAATAAAATGAGCCATTTTTGAAAATCTATCAACCACAACAAAAATAGAATCTCTCTTTTTTCGAGTCATCGGCAGTCCTAAAACAAAATCCATGCTTATGTCTTCCCAAGGAATTTTAGGAGCGGGTAAAGGAGTATATAAACCATGAGGGTTCAATTTTGACTTAGCTTTGTGACAGGTGACACAACGCTCCACAAATCTGATGACGTCTCTCCTCATCTTGGGCCAATAGAAATGATCACTGAGCATTTCATAAGTCTTCCTTTGTCCAAAATGACCTGTTAGACCGCCTCCATGTGACTCCTGCAATAAAAGCAATCTAACCGAAGAATTTGGTACACAAAGTTTGTTAGCTCTAAACAAAAATCCATCATGTATATGATATTTTTCCCAACCTTTTCCATCTTTACAATGATTGTATGGTTCTGAAAATTCAGGATCATCATTATACATTTCTTTCAAATTTTCAAGACCCAAAACTTTTACCTCTAGTTGATTCAACAACACATTCCTTCGAGACAAGGCATCAGCGACCACATTGTCCTTACCTTTCTTATATTTCACAATGTATGGAAATGTTTCGATAAACTCAACCCATTTGGCATGGCGACGGTTCAGTTTGGCTTGCCCTTTCAAATACTTCAAAGCTTCATGATCAGAATGAATAACAAACTCTTTTGGCCATAAGTAGTGCTGCCATGTTTCAAGCGCTCGGACCAAAGCATACAATTCTTTGTCATACACAGAATAATTTAATTGAGCACCTCCCAATTTTTCACTAAAATATGCTATAGGTTTTCCTTGTTGCATTAAAACTCCTCCTATCCCAATCCCACTAGCATCACATTCTATTTCAAAAGTTTTAGTGAAATCAGGAAGAATAAGTACAGGTGCTTCAGTCAAACGTTTCTTCAATTCTTGAAAAGCATCTTCTTGTGAGTTTCCCCATTTAAATTCAACACCTTTCTTTGTCAATTCATTTAAAGGAGAAGCGATGGTACTGAAATCTCGCACAAATCTTCTATAAAAACCAGCAAGACCATGAAAACTTCTTACTTGACTTACATTCGTTGGAGCTGGCCAATCCTTGATGGCTTTCACCTTGGATTCATCCACCTCTATTCCTTTTGCTGAAACAACAAAGCCAAGAAACACAACATGGTCTGTGCAAAAACTGCACTTCTCAAGATTAGCAAATAATTTCTCCTTTCTAAGCTCATCTAAAACTTGTCGAATGTGTTTCACATGTTCATCAAAAGACTTGCTGTAAATTAGAATATCATCGAAGTAGACAACAACAAATTTTCCAATGAAAGTTCTTAAGACATGGTTCATTAATCTCATAAATGTACTAGGAGCATTAGTCAACCCAAAGGGCATTACTAACCATTCATACAACCCAAATTTTGTTTTAAATGCAGTCTTCCATTCATCTCCAGTTTTCATTCTTATTTGATGGTATCCACTTCTCAAATCAATTTTAGTAAAAATTGTGGAACCACTTAATTCATCAAGCATATCATCTAGTCGTGGAATAGGATGGCGATAGCGAACGGTAATATTATTTATCGCTCTACAATCAACACACATCCTCCAAGATCCATCTTTCTTAGGTACTAAAATCACAGGAACAGCACAAGGGCTTAAGCTTTCACGAACAAAACCTTTATCAAGAAGTTCTTGTACTTGCCTTTGTATTTCCTTAGTTTCTTCGGGATTGGTTCGATATGGTGGACGGTTAGGAAGTGTAGCCCCTGGAATAAGATCGATTTGATGCTCAATCCCTCGAATTGGAGGTAGTCCAGCCGGTGTTTCTTGTGGAAATACGTCTTCATAGTCCTGCAAAAGATCAGCCACAACACTAGGAAGAGATGTTATGTCGTTAGGAGAAATCAAAACATCTTTGTTCACAAGTACAAAGAGCACTTGATATGGGTTGTTCCTCACTTCTCTCAGCTCGGATTTTGTGGCTAGCATAACTAGGTGTTCTCCCTCTTCCTTCTTTTTATCTTTGGAATTTGGCTTGTAGCACTCACTCACCGAATTGTGGATGGCACTCAATTTCTTTTGCTCTTCTCCTCCTCTACTTGCTGTACTAATTTCAGTTTTCTTTTGTAAGTGTTCAGCCATGATTTGTTGAGGGGTCATAGGCTTGAGTACAAACTTTCTCCCTTTCAGATCTAGCGTGTATTGATTTGTTCTTCCACAATGTTGAGAATATCGGTCATATTGCCAAGGTCTTCCTAGAAGCATGTGACACACAGACATGGGTGCAACATCACACTTCACTATGTCAACATACTCTCCAATTTTGAACGGAACTTTCACTTTATAGCCAATCTTGATATCTCCCGATTCATTCAGCCATTGGACATGATATGGATGAGGGTGTCGCTGCAACTTCAAACCAAGCTTTTCAACCATCTCATGACTTGCAAGATTATGACAGCTCCCTCCATCAATGATCACCTTTACTACTTTGTCTTGCACTTTTGCTCGTGTTTGAAAAAGATTATGTCGCTATCCAATTTCAGCTTCTTTCATTTGAACACTCAAGATTTGTGTAACCACAAGAGTAGTACCATGCTCAAATTCACATCCCGTATGTTCTTCAGATTTATCAATGACATCTTCATTTCCTGCTTCAGCTTCCTCTTCACTAGCTGATGTATATTCTCCATCATCAGTCACAAGGATCACACGATTATTTGGACACTCCTTTATGACATGACCACGACCTCCACACTTGAAGCACTGAATACCACTACTCTTGGCTGTTGAACCCACTGACGTTGAAGTGGAGGCTGCTGGTTTATAACTCGTGTTTGGAGCAGCACCGTTCTTTCCACTAGAATTGCCTTGAATATTGGATCGCAAGCCTCTAGTTGAACCTTTTGTTGCTGAGGATGCAGCAGTAAACCTTGAGATCGATTTGCTTCCTCCAGTCATGGTTCGTGCACCATATGACAAGGGCTTGCTGCTCTTAGCATCTTGTTGCAGCTGGCGTTCAGCTTTGGTGGCTTGATGTACCAAATCAATAAGACTTTGGTACGGCTGAAACTCAACAATACGCTGAATGTTGCGGTGTAACCCAGCCATGAAACGTGCAATGGTTTGCTCTTCGTCTTCATACACATTGGCTCTAATCATGGCCTTCTCCATCTCCTTATAATACTCCTCAACAGAGAAACTTCCTTGCCTCAAATTCTGCAATTTATCAAAAAGATCACGCCGATAATGCTTCGGCACAAAACGAATTCTCATTTCTCGCTTCATCTCTTGCCAAGTAATAATAGGGTCCTCTCCATCTTCTTCACGATCACGAAGAAGTTGCTCCCACCAAATCAGAGCATATCCTTCAAACTCAAGAGATGCCATTGCAAGTTTCTTCTCCTCTGAATAATTATGTAGGCGGAAGATTTTCTCCACTTTCAATTCCCATGTGAAATAATCTTCAGGATCAGATCTACCATCAAATTTTGGCATGGTAAACTTAAGTTTCCCAAATCTCTCTTCTTGGTTGACGCCTCTATGATGACGACGACCATAGCGATGTTGAGACTGATCATCCCCAAATTCAGATTCTTCATTGTCATTATTTCTTCGATTCCGGCCTCTTCCTCTACCATATGCAGCACCCTGATTTCTCCTCCCATGTTCACTTGCTCTTCTAGAATAATTTCCTTCATCTTCTTCCCCATCTTCATCATGGTTTCTTACACCGTCGGGGAGTCGACGACGACCTCTGATTTCAGCCATAAGTGTCTGAAGATCTTGTGCCAACAGATCTTGCTTGGCTTCTATGCTTTGTTTGAGCTCATTGAATTGTATCAGGGTGACACATTCTTCAATCTCAACGTTGGGATCCATCTTCCTGCGAAGTTAGTGACAACAAGGCAACAAATATAGGTGGAATATGAAGCTATATAGAATCTCACAACCTCACCACTCTTACCAACCAAAGCTCTTATGAGTTCCCTGCGGGTTGCAAGAAAATGTGTGGTGGTAACAAGAAAGTGATGGTTAAGCGAATACAAGACCAGAGTACCGATTACGATGGCTTATATGTGGAGCTTGGTGGGGGAATAGTAAACAAGGAATGCAATCTGAATCCAAGTTGTTGTAAAGTTAAATAACCATCCAACTAGAAGTCCCTGCCTAGTGCTGACCACAAGATACGAGGGATGCAAATAGATCAAACACACGCGCAAGAAATTTCAGATTTGATGCAGACAAGGAGTATGATTGGAATGCAAGTGTTGCAATCAGATCCAACCAAAATTTTGCACCAAATGATAACAACAAGCTGGTTGAACAACTTGATAAAAATTTTCAGCACTTGTGCACATAAACAAAATGATTGTTCTATGTTTCTTTCACAATCTTGTTCAACACTTTTTTTTGGTACTTTTCTTTCTTCTCTTTTTTTTTCGATACTTTTTTTTATCGAACTAAACACAGAGATCTGATATGATATTGCACACTTTATAATACTTTAACAAAGAACTCAACCAGCAGCTATAACTTAAATAGGATCAAAGTTAACGCGAAGGAAATGATGAGAGTTTTCAGATTTTTCTTTTTGTGGATATTTTCAGATATATATAAGAGGCTCAAAGGAAAACACAAAGGATAGAGTGACCAGCAACTAAACAAAGATTCTAAGGACTGAAACTTAACAAAACTCACTGGAACAACAGATTGAAAGAAAAGGCTATGGCAAAAATATTTTATGGCTTTTGGGTGGATAGGACGAACACAAAATATATGTAGCTAAGGGTAAAGAATCCTACCGTGGCAACTGAGGCTTTGATACCAGATGATGCGTCACGATGCCCGATCTTCACGACGTAGGATCAATCTTCAGATAACTAGCTTCAAAGAAGCCAAAATAACTTGCTGCAAGCAGCGATAACTAGTGCAACCTGACAAATAAAACTCGAAGCCAACCACCGTCTTTAACCGGCAGCCTGAATCGAGGATTCGCCCAACCACACTCTCAAAGAACCAACCAACACAGCCTACAATCAATCGAGGAGACCTCGAAGGGAGTAGGAGCACCAATTGGTTGCGGATGAAGCCGCCGCTTCTGCAATCCCGCGAAGGAATTCACAAGAGCAAAGGGGTAGAGATCACTCTCAATATTTGTTAGCACACAGCTGAACAAAGGGGTTCTGTTTTAGATTATCATAAGCTGCCTTACATCATAGACATAGGGGGGTATTTATACTAGTAACAACCAGCCTTAGCGAGGTATAAACACAGAACAAAAGTATTTTCACGAGCTAATGTGAAGGAGCCTCTTCGGGAGATCTGCAGAACTGATTTCCGTGTGGCTGTTTGACTTCTGCGCAGCCTTGAGTATTTTGACAATAACTTCTTCTAGGAATCTTCAAATGACGTGGGGCTGGATGCGTTGGAAAGCTTACTTGATAAGCTTTCTCACCATATATAGCATGCTTAATGAAACTTCGTAGAATGATGCAGTTTAATACGAAAACTTGGTCATCAAGCTGACTGTTGACCTTCTGACCAGTCGGCACTAAAGTAGGTCGGCTGCCTTTCTGGTAGATGTGGTTAAGTCGGCTTTAGCAGCATTGGAAACTAGACTTCAAGAGCTTTCCAAAAAGTACTTATGCGCCTTCATAGCTTTTGGAAATCAAAAGATATGACTGTTTCTTCTGGACGGTTCTGTTGCGCTGGACTGACTCGGATATAGCTCTTCTTGCTGATTCGCCCTTGATATGTTTTGTCCTTCCTCTTTGGTAAACCTAAGTAATATCAACATACACGACTTAGGTAGCATAAAATTCTCATTAGTGTTTAAATGAAATTCATAAAGTAGCGCGTGCACCTCTTGCTGTAGCTTCTTAGCTCGGCTACGTGTAATTGGTCCATCAAAGACTTGGGTTGGTGATGATGTTGGTTGTACTTGGGTTGATGTAGTATGACTTGGGGGTTGTAACATGTTGCTTAATGGCGTGGTCATATCAGGGATACCATCAGATGAAGATTAGACCATCGGATATTCCAAAGACGGCTTTCTCCACCCGATATGGATTATATGAGTTCACTGTTATGTCATTTGGATTAACCAATGCACCAGCTTATTTCATGAATTTGATGAATAAGGTGTTTATGGAGTATTTGGACAGATTCGTCGTGGTGTTTATCGACGATATTCTTATCTATTCTAAGAATGAAAGTGATCATGAACAACATCTAAGGTTGGTGCTACAGAAGCTACGAGATAATCAACTCTATGCCAAGTTCAGTAAGTGCGAGTTTTGGATTGACAAGCTGCCATTCCTTGGTCATATTATTTCTAATGGAGGAATAGCAGTGGATCCTGCTAAGGTCAAGGAGATAATGGAGTGGAGAGTGCCCACTACAGTCACTGAGATTCGGAGTTTCTTGGGACTAGCAGGCTATTATCGGAGATTTATTGAAGGATTTTCTAAGATTGCCAAGCCTATGACCTCGCTTTTGGAGAAAGGAAGAGAATTCAAGTGGGATGAGAAATGCCAAGAAAGCTTTGATCAATTAAAGAAGAGGTTGATGTCACCACCAGTATTGATTATGCCAGATCTGCAGAAGGGATTTGCCATTTACTGTGATGCATGTGGCCAAGGACTTGGATGTGTGCTTATGCAAGAAGGACATGTGATCGCCTATGCATCTCGTCAGTTGCGGAAACATGAATTGAACTACCCCACTCATGACTTAGAGCTGGCAGCAGTTGTGCATGCACTTAAGATTTGGAGACACTACATTATGGGAACCAAGTGCCAAGTATATACGGATCATAAGAGTTTGAAGTATATATTCACTCAGAAGGATCTCAACCTTAGGCAACGCCGTTGGTTGGAGCTCATTAAGGATTATGATTTGGAGATTCACTATCACCCGGGCAAGGCAAATTTGGTTGCAGATGCCTTGAGTCGGAAGGAGCACGTTCATTCTGCCTTTGTTGTCCAGCTACCCGATGAATTAGCAAAAGATTTTGAGAGGCTCAACCTGGGAATTGTTACTCACACTGAAGGAGTTACCATTGAGTTGGAACCTACCTTGTAGCAAGAGATTCGTAAAGGTCAGGTTGGTGATGCTAAAATCCAAGAGATTAAGGATCTGATTACTGAAGGAAGGGTCCCAGAATTCACGGAGGATGAACAAGGCACTATATGGTTCAAAGATCGGATATGTGTTCTAGAGATTGATAGCCTCCATGAGACTATATTGAAAGAAGCCCATGATTCTGATTATTCTATCCACCCTGGAAGCACTAAGATGTATCAAGATTTGAAGCAAAAGTATTGGTGGTATGGACTGAAAAGAGATGTGGCTGCTCATGTGGCTAAGTGTGATGTGTGTCAAAGAGTCAAGGCCGAACATCAAAGACCCGCTGGACTATTGCACCCGCTTAAGATTCCTGAGTGGAAATGGGAAGAAATTGGTATGGATTTTATTGATGGACTACCCCGCACCCCTGCTGAGTATGACTCTATTTGGGTAATTGTGGACAGATTGACAAAAGTGGCTCATTTCATACCAGTGAGGACTAATTATACGGGAGCCAAGCTAGCAGAACTGTATATGACTCGGATAGTTTGCCTACATGGAGTGCCTAAGAAGATCGTGTCTGATCGAGGATCGCAGTTTACTTCTCGATTTTGGAAGAAGTTGCATGAGATCTTGGATACAAAGTTGAATTTTAGCTCAGCCTACCATCCCCAGACTGATGGACAGACAGAGAGAACCAATCAAGTGCTGGAAGATATGTTAAGAGCTTGTGCTCTCAAGCATGGTGGCAGTTGGGAGAAGAGCTTACCCTATGCTGAGTTTTCTTATAATAATAGCTACCAGGCCAGTTTGAAGATGTCACCATTTGAGGCTCTGTATGGTAGAAAGTGCAGGACACCCCTGTATTGGGATCAGACTGGAGAAAGACAGTTCTTTGGGCCTAAGCTAATTCAAGAGGCAGAAGAACAAGTGCGAATGATAAGAGAAAATTTGAGAATTGCACAATCCAGGCAAAAGAGCTATGCTGATAATAGGAGGAGACTACTGGAGTTTAAGGAGGGTGATCACATGTATCTGAAGGTGTCACCGATCCGGGGTATGAGGAGATTTAAAGTTAAAGGAAAGTTGTCCCCTCGCTTCATTGGACCTTTCTTGATCTTAAAGCGAGTGGGAGAGGTTGCATACCAATTGGAGTTACCGGATCATCTTGCGGACGTTC
The DNA here is from genome assembly GCA_029449295.1 of Zea luxurians. Lineage (NCBI taxonomy): Eukaryota > Viridiplantae > Streptophyta > Magnoliopsida > Poales > Poaceae > Zea > Zea luxurians. The sequence goes on along the minus strand of JAOPSE010000005.1, from coordinate 43,569,148 downwards.
ATGATGTATTCCATGTGTCCCAGCTAAAGAAGTGCCTTAGGGTACCTGAGGAGCAACTGCCAATAGGAGACCTTAGTGTTCAAGATGATCTTACTTATGCAGAGTACCCTATCAAGATTCTGGACACTTTGACTCGAGTTACAAGAAATAAGGTGATAAAGATGTGCAAAGTACAATGGAGTCACCACGGAGAAGATGAAGCTACATGGGAAAGAGAAGAAGAGCTTCACATAGACTTCCCCCATCTTTTCCTTAGTTCTTCTTAAAATCTCGAGGACGAGATTATTTTTAAGGGGGTAGGATTTGTAATACTCAAAAGTGAATACAATAAGAATATAGTGATTTCCTCATTTTGTGTGCCATCTAATCACTGTAACAAGAGAATAACCATGAGTAAGAATGAGTAATTAAAACAAATAACCTTCCAATAAAATATGCATCATGCTATGGTTATTTGTTTGTGCATTCACTCATGAAGATAATGATAAAAGAAATATACTAAAGTTGAGATGGGCCTTTAACCTAAATTTAGAATCCTAGGAATTTGGAGAAAACAAGGCACTAGAATTAACAAAATAAATATTAAAAATAAGTAAGTTCACCCATGCCCTGTTTAAGGTGTAAATTTGATGGGAAAAGAAATTTATTATGAAGTTTGAACTGGAATAAGGGTTTAAATTTGGAATTTTGAAACAAAAGAAAATAAAACAGAAAAAAAGAAAAGAAAAAGGAAAAACAGTTAATTGGGTCGCTTCTACTCATTTCGGCCCATTTGGATTCGCACCCGCACAGCCCAGCCTATGGATCGGCGCCGACATTGTCGGCCCACAGGGCAGTCGCGCCAGCGCACACACCATTCCCCCTTTCACTGCGTCGCGGGGACCACCGGCCAGCCGCTTTCCCCGCTCCCACGTCGCGTGCTGGATTACACTGTGCCGTGGGGCCAGCCCGTCATCCGCGCGCGCGTGTTAGCTTGCTGACGCATGGGCCCCCTTGGTCAGCCGCTTTCCCCGCTCCCACGTTGCGTGCTGGATTACACTGTGCCGTGGGGCCAGCCCGTCATCCGCGCGCGTGTTAGCTTGCTGACGCATGGGCCCCCTTGGTCAGCCGCTTAACCACCTTCCCCTTTCTTCGCCCACAGACGCGTAACAATCGCCACGAGAGCGCCGGAGTTGCTGACCACCGTGGACCTTGCCTGCGCCATATAATTGCATCAGGGATGCGCCCGCCCCAGTCCATAACAGGAAGACCCTAGCCGCATCGTAAATCCAAGAGAGAAAGGGGAGGAAGAGTTCAGCGCCGCCGTGGCTTCGCGACTACGACGCTAGAACGGTCGGAATTGTTGGCCCTGAGAATTCTACGTGACCTCCGGTGTGCACGCTCGGCCCCGGTAGGCGTGATTGAGGAGCTGCGCGCCGTCAATTCCTCGTCGGACTTCAACCGTGACCGCACCGCGTGGCCAGGGTCGTCCACGTAGTAATCGGCGGTGAGTCCTTGGCCATCTTGTTCTCTTTGTTTCTCTTATCGGGTAGCACTGCTCGTATTCAAGTTTTGGGGCCGGAACACCTGGATTGAGGGCGCCGGCCATGGCGCCGCCGTAGGCAGAAAGCGCGGGTCGCCGGGGTTGGCGATGAAGTGAGAGCTAGGAGGGAGATGAGGTTTCGGGCTGGGATCGGCACCGTCCGTTAACCAGCGCACGGTCTTGATTAGAGCACGGATACCGGTTCGGCCATCGGCGCGATGGCGCGTCCGATCGCGATCGGACGATTCCTGTTGCGCGCTCGTATTTTAAATCGGAACCGTTGATACGAGATCCTGTGTCTATCGTGGCTCACCGAATAGGGAGGAGTGAGATCTAATCCTAAGCGCTGAGCCCAGATCCAACGGCTGTAGTCACCTGATACGCCTTCGCGGGTGCACTTTGCTAAAGAACCCCTGAACTATGTAGAAAACAACCCACAGTCCGCAGCAGTGTCAGTCTGAGTCTTAGAAACATTTTCACCGTAGCCCCTGCTATTTTCTGTTATTGAGGCCCAATCCAGAGAGAGCTGAAAATAGGAAATTAATATTAGAAATCGATTTTTAATACAAAAATAAATCCAGAAACTTGTTTAATTCATAGAAAATGCATATGAACTCCAAATTGATCCATTCCAGTTCCAAAATTTTTATAATATTATTGTCTAACCATTAGTGTCTCTATTTTAACATGAAAGATGATTTAAAATTTATCTAGCACTTAATTTGTATTAAGCACATAAAACATTAGAAAATCCATAACTTAAATATATAACTCCAAATTTAATGATTCCAGTTCCTGTGATCATATTTTAATGTCTAGTTTATTACTGTATATTTCATTTGCATGTTTGATGTGATGTTAATTTATGCTATACTATGTATGTATTGTGTTGATGCGAGTAGACGAGCAAGCCACTGTGGAATCTGAGGTTCAACAAGTAGAAGTAGCTGAGCAGGAGCTCGTTGAAGGCAAGTTGTGCCCTTGATCACTTCTTTTACCCATTCATGTTCTTATTAATCATAATGATCTGCATAGGTTAATTTTGATGGGACCCAATAGGATGCCCTAGATTTCGACTATCTTTATACCTTGTTTCACCACTGGTTTTACTACTAAACTTTTGGGTAGTACATGCTATTGCTTTATGTGGCTTTGGGTATAGAGATATTCATCACTCATTTTTATACTTGTTATTATCTGTTCATTATTTTTTGTTCATGATAAGATCATTATGTTAATGGGAACATGGAGAACCACCCGGGAAAACAGTGCTACCACAAGGGTTTAATGGGACGCCCTTGGCTGATTAACTAGGAAAGCTAGTGGAGGGCTACCTTACCCGAAAGGGGCAAGGGCAGTAGGGGAGTGGTCAGTGTAGGGAGGTCCTTGGGTTGATTTTGCTGCGATGGCGGTCAGGCGAGGGATTCCTGCACTGGAGCTTCCTATAAACTGTAGCGGGTAGTCTGAAGCTAGTGGAACTTTGTAAAGGCCTCGTAGTGGTACCCTGCCTCGCTTCCTTGGTAGAGGTGTATGGAGTCTGATCAACTCCGTGGCAAATGGGTAACACGACTTGTGGGTAAAGATGCGCAACCTCTGCAGAGTGTAAAACTGGTATACTAGCCGTGCTCACGGTCATGAGCGGCTCGGGCACTCACATGATTAATTTATGGAACTTAAACTTAATTGGTCATACCATTGCATGTGGGATTATTTTATTATTACTTTTACTTATTATTACTATGGTTTGATATTCACTTACACTTAGTAATTGCTAATAAAATTTTGACCAACTTATAAAAGCAATGCACAGCTTCAGCCTTTATTTCATTGATCAGCCTTACACTTCATGAACTCCCACCTTTGGTGAGTTCATGCCACATTATTCCCCACGACTTGTTGAGCTATGAACATATGTGAGCTCACTCTTGCTGTCTCACACCCCCCACAGGAGAAGAACAGGTGGTCGAAGAGGAGCCGCCTAACACCGAGGCCTTCGACTTAATCTAGGTGGCGTTTCTCAGTTGACATTGATGCCGACGATCCTTAGTTTGTTTTATATTTATTATTTTATTTTGTAATAAGTCTTCTGCTATGTAATAAATACTCTGATGTTTTGTGACATTTATCTCTATACACTCTGTGATTATATATGTTGTCTTCTTTGGCGCATGTATGAGATGCACCCGGCTTTATCCCTTAAAACTGGGTGTGACAGCTGCTGCAGGGTCTCTCTGTGCAGGTAACCAAGACTCCACGGGTACGTGTCTGAACCGACGTACGCAGGCCGCTGTAGCATGCTAAAGATCAAACAACCGGGGATCGACAGCTAGAGGTCGCACCTCGGTCTCATCTCACTCCCAGAAGCGAGCAGGTGGGATAGGTGGAGCAGAAAGGGGAGCAGGAGGAGGAGCAGTGGAAGCAGGAGTAGTGGAGGTGGTAGGTATGGCTGAGGTGGTGGATGGCGCAGGAGTGACTGGAGCGGGCGAAGTGGGTGGTGGAGTGGTAGTAGTGGCAGGAGTGGTAGGTGTGAAGGAGCGAGGGCGAGAGAAGCGTGACGACAAACTCAGTAAGCAATCTGATCTAGAGAAATCCGCAGCTGATCACCTCTCTCTACCTGCTCAGCGGTGGCTGCTGCTGCTAGAGCTGCTCGAGCTGCTCTATCCAAACGCCACTTCTTGCGGCCTTCTTACTGCTCCAAGTAGACAGTCTTCCCCTTGACCTATTCTTCGTGTGCGGCATCCTAACCTGAAGACTACATATGAGAGAGAGAAACTAAGCACAAGAAGATAACAGCCGATAGGATGACAAAGGAATGGATAGCTACCTGGAAATCTCACACGAGAGAGAGAGAGAATCCAGCAGGACGGGAGAAGGCTCACGGGCAGGCGAGGTCACTGAAATGACAGAAGAGATGAGCACATTTTAGTCACATAGTCATAAGTATATGAAATGTGAATAAATACATACATAGAGTGTTATGGCACAGAAATCGAGAGATATGGCGATCGAGAGATCAAACGACGCGAAAACGACGTTTGAACGTGAAATAGTGCCATAGGAGGTTTGAAATTGAAAATGAGGCATGAAATGATTTGGAATTGAGACGATACTTCACGAATAGGTTTATATGGGTAAAAATGAGTGAAGTGTGCGCTTGGTTTGATTTTAGGCGAAGAAAATGGAATTTGGGCACTTGGCTCGGAAACGATCGCTAGAAATGGGGATTTGTGTAAAATTGAAGCCTGGGATATCGGATTGGTGCAAAATTTGGCGAATATGTTACTGGAGGTATTGTGAAGGTGCTTGAAAAATTTGGGTTCAATTGGAGCAATTTTGGCTGGTTTGGGCATTTCGCCGAGCACGTGGCGTGCAGTGGATTAGGTTTTAGGGGAAATGGCCATTTAGGGTGGAGAAACCCTCCCGAAGGAGCTCAAGACCTGCAGGGGGATCCAATAGGGCACAAGGCACCTACACACCAACTTGGATTCACAAAATTTGGATTGGATTTGAATTTGAGACCAATGGTGGAATGGACAGGCTTCACTTGAAACAGATAGAGAAAAGGAGAGGGAGGAGGCAGCTCACCAAAGGGGAAAGAAGGGGAGCACAGGGCCCAGCTTGGTTGTCGGAGGATCGCTGCCGGCAAGGATGGTCGCTGGAGAGGGGAGTTCACCAGAGGAGCAGAGATGAGCCAGAGAACAGAGAGGAAGAGTGTGGCCTCTAGCTCGGCTCGGGCTGGAGGCCATTTTTTAAAACGCGTTATGGGCACACCAGACAGCCTACAGTGCCTGTCCGGTGAACCACCGGACAACGCACAGGAAAGAGGAGTTCTGCGCACGTGCGGTCAGTGCACCGGACAGTGCACAGTGCAGTGTCCGGTGCACACCGGACTGTCCGGTGAGCCCAGACAGAGGGAATTTTGAAATTTTTTAAATTTTCTATCTAGTTTTCAACCAAACCAAATCCCAACTTATAGTCACACAAAATAACACTTGTTGGGACAGGTATTGGCACCCTCATATATTTTCTCATAATTTTCAAAATATTTTGCCATAGGCTAGATAATTTTTAGAGAAAATAGGCAAATGGTGAGATTTGCATTTAGGCTTTCCACTAGGGGTTTTCATGAAAGATTTGAGTTTTGAATACTCTCCCTAAGTGTAGTGCCTCATGCATATCTGAAGAACCAACAATTGCATATTAAATATGAATTTAAGTACTAAAAACTTAAAACTAAGACTTGTCACATTTTAACCCGAGTTAAGCTTTTTCACTCGCTTTGTTGGCGGTTATCTTAACTAGGTTAGACAAGCCTTAGATGCAATACAAGAAATTTAAATATGCAATGCAGGCTTGACAACACCATTTGAGATCTTAAATAAAATTTCTGAGATCAAGTATGTTTAATTCATTTCTCAACATGCAAAAGCGGGTTTTATCAAGTGGCTTAGTGAAAATATCCGCTAAATGATCTTCTGACCTCACTCCTAAAAAATGTCTCCTTTAGCAACATGATCTATAAGGAAGTGATGACAGATATTAATGTGCTTGGTGCGAGAGTGTTGTACAGGATTATTAGCAATTTTAACAGCACTCTCATTGTCACACAACAAAGGTACCTTTTCTAGAACTACGCCATAGTCTAGAAGAGTTTGTTTCATATATAAAATTTATGTGCAACAAGCACTCGTGGCAATGTATTCCGCTTCGGCGGTTGACAAGGCAACACTATTTTGCTTTTTGGATGTCCATGATACTAGTGATCTCCCAAGCAAATGACACCCCCAGAAGTACTTTTTCTATCAATTTTGCTACCGGCATAATCCGAATCGAAATAGCCAATTAAGTCAAAAGTAGCTCCTTTGGGATACCAAAGAACAACGCTTGGGGTGTGCTTGAGATACATAAGAATTCTTTTAACAGCGCGAAGATGAGCTTTCTTAGGATTTGATTGAAATCTTGCACACATGCAAACACTAAACATGATATCGGGCATAGATGCAGTAAGATACAATAAACTACCAATCATAGAACGGTAGAGTGTTTGATCAACCGGGTTACCTCCCTCATCTAGGTTGAGATGTCCATTTGTTGGCATAGGTGTCTTGATTGGTTTGCACTTCTCCATGTTGAACCTTTTTAACAAGTCTTTGGTATACTTCTCTTGTGAGATAAAGTTACCATCTTTCATTTGCTTGACTTGAAAGCCGAGGAAGTACGTCAGCTCACCAATCTTTGACATCTCGAACTCCTTCGACATCAACTCACCAAATTCCTTGCAATGATAGTCATTTGTCGAGCCAAAGATTATGTCATCAACATATACTTGACAAATGAAAATGTCACCTTTATGTTTCTTTGTGAATAGAGTTGTGTCGACGGTCCCGATCTTGAAGCCCTTTTCGATGAGGAAGTCACGAAGACGCTCATACCAAGCCCTTGGAGCTTGCTTTAACCCATATAGCGCCTTGGACAACCTGTAAGCATGGTTAGGATATCTAGGGTCTTCAAACCTGGGTGGTTGCTCAACATATACAAGTTCATTTATGAAGCCATTTAAAAATGCACTTTTTACATCCATTTGATAAAGCTTTATATCATAGCATGATGCATATGCGAGTAGGATACAGATGGCTTCTAGTCATGCAACCGGTGCAAAGGTCTCTCCAAAATCTAAGCCTTCAACTTGAGAGAATCCCTTTGCAACAAGTCTTGCCTTGTTCCTTACAATCACGCCTTGATCATCTTGTTTATTTCTGAACACCCGCTTTGTTCCAATGATCCTTGCATCTTGTGGGGGCTTCTCTAAGGTCCAAACTTGGTTACGAGTGAAGTTATTTAGTTCTGCATGCATGGCATTCACCCAGTCCGGATCTGGTAGCGCCTCATCTATACATGTAGGCTCAACACAAGAAACAAAGGAGTGATGTTCAATAAAAGAAGCATGTTTATGTGATCGAGTAATAACCCCTTGTGAAGGACTCCCAATGATTTGGTCTTGCGGGTGTGCTTGAAGTAGTGATGAGTTTCTCCTGTTAACCACTTGGGAAGAAGATCCTGGAGCATCAACATCTTCGGCTTGTACCCTTGCTTGTTCATGAGAGACAAATGTATCTTCATTTGCATGCCTCTCATCTTTTTCATCATCTTGTGGTACACTTGATGAAGAAGGCCTATCAATGTTTTGCACCTCTTCTTTATCTTCTTTTGGTTTGATAGCTCCAATTGGCATGTTCTTCATGGCTTCCCTAAGTGGCTCATCACCTACATCATCAAGATTTTCAAGTGCTCCTTGGGAGCCATTAGTCTCATCAAATTCCACATCATATGTTTCTTCTACCACGCCAGTGGCATGATTGAATACTCGATATGCTTTGGACTTTGATGAGTAACCCAATAGAAAACCAATATCACGACGTCTTTGAAACTTCCCTAGGTGATGGCGTTTCTTATAAATGTAGCATTTGCATCCAAACACCCGGAAGAAGGAGACGTCTGGCTTTTTCCCATTTAGCAGTTCATAGGGAGTCTTCACAAGTAGCCGGTGAGGAAATAGCCTGTTTGATGCATAACATGTAGTGTTGACAGCTTCGGCCCAAAACCTCTCCGGTGTGTTATACTCATCAATCATTGTTCTTGCAAGTGTGATCAAGGTCCTGTTTTTCCTTTCAACAACTCCATTTTGTTGAGGTGTATATGTTGCAGATACTTCATGCTTGATCCCAATCTCATCATAGTATTCATGTATGTTGGTGTTGTCAAATTCTTTACCATTATCACTTCTAATCTTCTTGATCTTGCAATCAAATTCATTTTGAGCTTTCTTGGCAAACTTCTTGAATATAGATGCAACTTCAGATTTATCATGGAGAAAGAACACCCAAGTGTATCTTGAGAAATCATCAACTATCACTAGACAGTAGAGGTTGCCACCAGCACTTACATAATTTGTAAGTCCAAATAAATCCATATGAAGTAGTTCCAGTGGCCTTGATGTTGACATGAAAGCTTTTGTAGGATGTGTGTTAGCAACTTGTTTCCCAACTTGACATGCACTACAAGGCTTGTCCTTTTCAAATACAACATCATTTAATCCTCTAACCATGTCCTTCTTTAATACTTTCTTGAGTGTGCTCATTCCAACATGTGCAAGCCTCTTATGCCAAAGCCATCCAAGTGATGCTTTGGTAAAGAGGCAAGTTCTTAAGTCTGCATCTTCAGAGGTGAAATCCACTAAGTAGAGATTGTTGTATCTAAATCCTTTGAACACCATTGATTCATCATCCATTTTTGATACAATAACCTCTGTTGGAGTGAATAAGCATTGAAGTCCAAGATCACAGAGTTGACCCACTGATAATAAGTTGAAGCTCAAAGGTGCAACCAAGAGAACATTTGAAATTGATAGATCATTTGAAATTGCCACCTTGTCAAGACCTTGAACTTTCCCTTTTGAATTATCCCCAAACGTGATTTTGTCTTGTCCATCAACATTCTCATCAAGTGAGGTGAACATCCGTGGGTTGCCTGTCATATGTTGTGTGCATCCACTGTCAATAACCCAATGGCTCCCACCGGTCTTGTAGTTCACCTACATCCACAGACAAATCAAGCTTGAGTTTTGAGGGCCCTTTATTGCATAGGACCAGTAACTTTCTCAATCAAGGACTTTGCAACCCAAATTTGTCTAGGTCTACTCTTGCTTGGTGGACCTAGGAATGTAACTTTGACCTTTCCATTTGCTACTTTCCTTAGAACATAATGAGCATTGAAGGCAAATGGTCTTGAGTGCTTTGGCAAGGGAGTTGGTGGTTTAGCTTTGCAGTTGTGGGCAAAGTGACCTTCTTTTACACACTCAAAGCATTTGATAGGCTTATAAGTCTACTTTGGCTTGTATTGAGTGGTAGCTTTCTTTTGCACAAAAGAATTGTATCCAATACCACTCTTGTTATTTTTCATGACAGTGTTCATGAGCAATTCATTTTGGAGGTATTGGCCCTTGTTGAACTTTTGCACACTTGTTGCAAGATGTTCATTTTCACTCTTAAGTTTCTTAACCTCATTTTTAAGCCTTTCATTATCCACTGCCAACTCATTATTGAAATCATTGTTCTTGTAGGGACCATGCTTCGTCGCCGAAGGTCCTGCAGGAAGAAACACCTTCGGCAAATCTGTTTATACGTGATACCGAAGCTACCGCTCACGAAGTTTCGACGCTATAGCGTATCCAAAGACGAAGGATCGAACCGACTTAAAGATGGAATGACTTTTTAGTCCATAAGAGTCTGAGTTATAATTGTGATCTTCTGTAAGGGGCATGATTGTAATTTCTTACAGGCTGCGTCCTGTGCCTATAAATAGGTGAACAGTACTCCTTTACTGTTCACGGAATCCTGTATTTGCTAACGCAGTATTCTGGAATTATTGTTTTCTGCCAAGGCGAAGGTATAAATGTACCTAAATATGATGTTTTAACATTCAAGTTCACATTATAAAATAAATAGATAAATAAATAATGTTATTTATTCTTGATATTCTGTAATATTTTGTATTTTATATTTCATCTTGCATCATTTTATCTTTGATCACGAAGTGATATGTTATTTCGTAACCTTCGTCCGAAGCTCATTAAATCCTTGGGGAAATAATGCTTCAGCGGACGAAGGGCTCTAATATCTAACATTCTATGTTGCCTTGTTCTTAATCTATAGCATTTGAGAACAAGTCCCCAACATTGGCGCCCACCTCCGGTGAACTCACTTCCACTTTTTAACCTGATGGCTTCGTTCAAGAACCAAGCTCGAATAGCTTCGGCTCCGAAGCTGATTCTCCCGATAACAGGCGGTTCATGCTCAGAGCCGGCTAACAAGAAACAGAAGAAGGAGGCACAAAGAAGAGTACAACATGTAGGGGTACAAGGACCCTTCATCAAGTCAAGATGGTCTCACATCCCAATTACCTTCTCTCAAGAGGATCTTCAGCTCAAGGATTACCCACACAATGATGCTATGGTTATCTCTTGTGTGATCAAAGGATTTCTGGTCCACAATGTTTTGGTTGATACAGGCAGTGCAGTGGATATTATATTTGCTAAGGCCTTCAGACAAATGCAAGAGCCTGAAGACAAGATTCATGATGCTACGCAACCTCTTTGTGGCTTCGGAGGAAGACAGATTGTAGCGCTTGGTAAGATTACCATGCCAGTGACCTTCGGGTTCATCAACAATACAAGAACTGAGCAAGTTGTGTTTGACATTGTCGACATGGAGTATCCCTACAATACTATCATTGGTCGCGGAACACTCAATGCTTTCGAAGCAATTCTTCATCCAGCATATCTTTGCATGAAGATACCTTCGGATCAGGGACCTATTGCTATTCATTGGAGTCAGGAAGCTGCCAGAAAGGCCGAGGGGAATTGGACTGATTCAAAGGCAATCCACAATATAGATGAAGCCAAAGCTTGTGAGCAGTACAAATACAGAAGGGAGAAGGCTGCTTCGGCCGATCAGCCGAAACCCATGCTTTTATGCGAAGATATCGCAGAGCAGAAGGTGCTGCTGGGATCTCAATTGTCTGAGGAACAAGAGAAAATCCTGATAAGATTCCTATTTAACAACAAAGATGTCTTTGCATGGTCGGCTAACGATCTCTGTGGCGTCAACAGGGATGTTATTGAACACTCGCTCAATGTTGATCCATCCTTCAGACCCAGAAAGCAGAGGCTTCGGAAGATGTCTGATGACAAGGTCGAAGGTGCTCGAAATGAAGTAAAAAGACTCCTTAGCGCCGGAGTCATCAGAGAAGTAAAGTATCCAGAATGGCTGGCTAACACTGTTATGGTTAAAAAGGCCAATGGCAAATGGAGGATGTGTATTGATTTTACTGATCTCAACAAGGCTTGTCCGAAGGATGAGTTTCCATTGCCAAGGATAGATTCCCTAGTTGATGCAGCAGCTTCATCAGAACTTATGAGTCTGTTGGATTGTTATTCAGGCTATCATCAAATTTGGATGAAGAAGGAGGATGAGCCAAAAACCAGCTTCATAACCCCTAGCGGAACATATTGTTACCTTTGGATGCCTGAGGGGCTCAAGAACGCTGGAGGAAGCTTCAGCAGAATGACAGCAAAGGTTCTTCATTCTCAGATAGGCAGAAATGTGCTAACTTATGTTGATGATATCATTGTAAAGAGCACGAAACAAGAAAATCACATTGCTGATCTGCAAGAGACTTTCGCTAATTTTAGATAGGCCGGTCTAAAACTGAATCCAGAAAAGTGTGTTTTCGGAGTAAAAAAGGGGAAATTCCTTGGTTGCCTAGTTTCAACAAAAGGGATTGAGGCTAATCCAAATAAAATCGAAGCTATTCTCCGAATGGAACCACCAAGCACAAAGAAGGGGGCTCAGCGATTGACAGGAAGACTGGCATCCCTCAATAGATTCATATCTAGATCAGCAGAGAGAAATTTACCATTCTTCGAAGTGCTGAAGTCAGCCGAAGTTTTTCAATGGGGACCAATTCAGCAGAAAGCCATCGAAGAGCTGAAGCAATATTTGATAGACCTAACGACGTTAACTCCACCAACGCTAGGGGCTCCTCTGTTGTTATATGTGGCAGCCTCGCACTCAGCGGTAAGTGCGGCACTTATCCAAGAGAAGCTTGAAGGGCAAGTGAAAAAGCAAGCCCCAATATACTTTGTATCCGAAGTTCTTAGTTTATCAAAGAAAAATTATACAGAATTGGAGAAGGTGCTATATGCTGTTTTGATGGCTTCCAGGAAGCTTCAGCACTATTTTCAAGCATACAATATAATTGTCCCTTCTTCACAACCATTGAAGGATATTATGAGAAATAGAGAAGCTACTGGAAGGGTTGGAAAATGGGCTGCGGAACTCAACGAGTTTTGCATCGATTATGTGCATAGATCTTCGATTCAGTCTCAAGCGCTAGTAGACTTCATTACTGACTGGACGCCAGGGGCTCAGGAAGAAGAAGTGAGTAAAGTTGCCGAAGCTTGGACCGTATTCTGTGATGGTTCTTGGGGAACCTTCGGGGCAGGAGCAACCGCTGTGTTGGTCACACCATCCAAAGTTAAAACTTGCTACGCAGCAAGACTTGATTTCAGCTCCACAAATAACATTGCTGAGTACGAAGCTTTACTTTTGGGTCTTCGGAAGTTAAAGGCAATGGGAATTAGAAGGGCAGTTCTTAAAACTGATTCCCAGGTTATTTCTGGTCATATTGACAAGAGTTGCAAGGCAAGAGACCCGAAGCTGGAGAAATATTTAGACATGGTCCGAATTGAAGGGTTTTCTGTCAAAAATATTCCTCGAGGAGAAAATGAACATGCTGATTTGCTAGCCAAGTCAGCAGCACAGGGGCTACCCTTACCTTCGGAAGTATTTTTTGAAACAATAAAAGCACCTTCAGTTGAACTCCTTGAAAGAGCAGTCCTCAATATATCTCCTATTTATAGTGAAGACTGGAGAACTGAGATCATCTCTTACCTTCAAGGTAACTTTCTTTCAGATGACGAAGCTTATAACAAGAGATTAGAGGCAAGAGCTCGTCCATATGTAATAATAGAAGGGGAGCTGTACAAGCATGGGGTCTGTTCTCCGCTACTCAAATGTTTATCCAGAGCCGAAGGTATAGAATTGATGAAGGAAATACACACAGGCCTGTGTGGATCTCACATTGGATCTAGGCCTTTGCTGGAAAAAGTTTTTTGTCAAGGATTTTATTGGCCAAAGGCAGCTTCGGATGCAGCGGAGTTAGTCCAAAAGTGCGAAGGCTGTCAGAAATGTGCAAGAGATCAAAAACAACCTTCATCTTTAACCCAGTTAATACAACCCACTTGGCCATTGCAAAGATGGGGCCTTGATTTGTTAGGTCCGCTACCACCAGCACAAGGGAACTTAAGATATGTTGTAGTGGCAGTGGAATATTTTTCTAAATGGATTGAGGCAAAGCCTTTAGCTACAATAACTTCGGTTACTATTCAAAAGTTTTTCTGGCAAAATATTGTCTGTCGATTCGGAGTGCCGAAGGCCATCACTATCGACAATGGAACGCAGTTTGATTCCGAAGCTTTCAGAGAATTTTGTGAACAAATTGGCACGAAGATCCATTTTGCATCAGTTCGACATCCGGAGTCAAATGGACTTGTTGAAAGGGCTAATGGCATCATAATGACATGAATAATGAAGTTAATCTTTAATCAGCCTAGGGGAAAGTGGCCAGATGAATTAATCAAAGTGGTGTGGAGCCACAACACAACAATATCAAGATCAACAGGTTTTACACCTTTCAAATTGTTGTTTGGTGACGAAGCAATAACTCCGGAAGAAGCAAAAGCAGGATCAATAAGAATAATAGCTTCGACAGAAGATAAAGCTGAAGCCGATTATTCTGTGGAAAAAGATGCCATAGAAGGGATCAGGCTTCAAACTGTGGAAAACATCAATAAATACCAAGCAAAAACAATAAAATGGCGTGATAGAAAGGTTCGCCTAAAGAATATTGAGCCAGGACATTTGGTGCTTCGAAAAGTAGCCAACCCAGAGACAGTAGGCAAGCTACAGCTAAAGTGGGAAGGACCTTTTCTGGTAGTATCTTCTTCTAGACCCGGTTCCTATAGATTGAAGGATATGGACGGCAACGACATTCCTAGATCATGGAATGCGGATGAGCTTCGACGATATTATGTTTAGCTCGATATAATTTTTTCTATTCTTTCTTGTGGCACCCTTTTCCTTTCCAAAGGGGGAGAAAGGTTTTTAATGGGGCCACAGAATGTAATTTTTCTTTTTCTTATTTCAACTTTATAAGAGCAATATCCCCCAAAGATGTAAATGTAAAAGCTAAGAATGCACCATCGAGTGCAAAGGAAAAAGAAAAGAAAACAGGAAGAAGCTCCTAAGGGAATGCAGAGCCTACAGCGAAAAATAAACGCTGATTCCGCCGAAGTAAAAGGTGGAGAAGCTCCTAAGGGAGGCTTACAGCGAAAAATAAACGCTGATTCCGCCGAAGTAAAAGGCGAAGAAGCTCCTAAGGGAGGCTTACAGCGAAAAGTCAGCGCTGATACACCGAAAAGTAAACGGTGAAGCCGAAAAATAAGCGGCAAGAAGATTTGAATCATTCCTAAGGGAATGAAGGTTATGATTATGGTTTCGAATATATATCCGGACATTCATTTGCACGATACATCACATCATGACATTTGGATTCATAAACATTCATTTAGACATACATAGGATCATTATCATCATATCATATAGAAAGGGCAGATGCTCCGGCTATAAGGATAAAGCTTCGGAAAAAATAGAAAGAAGAAATTTTTATGCTTCGTTGTGTACGAAAAGAAGGGAAGGTGTTTTTCGCCTACGGCTCAAAAAGAAAATTTTGTCCACAGCAAAGCAGATTGTACACAGACAAAGGGGAAAAGATATATTACAAGGTACGCACAAATTTACATAAGTTTCTTTACAATCATATTACAAAATTTTTCTCTAGAATCTTATGCAGCAAAGTCTTTCGGAACATCTGTTAAGGCTTCAGCTCGTCATTCTTTAGCTTCATCATCCTGTACATATTAAAACAGAATGAGAAAAGAGAGAATTCAAGGAGAAGGTAAAAGTAACAAGTATAAGTTTCTCACTGGCTTAAGGTGGCTCCGAGCTTCGTCACCAGCCATTTTTCGCCCGCCATTTATCCAAATCTTAGTCATAAACCTGTTTCCTATGCTTTGAGCTAGGCTGGGGATGTCAATCAAATCTGCTAGCGACAAACTGAAGTTTGGCCTATTAACAATTTTCCCGTGCGTGCAGCTAGCCTTCAGGAAAGCAGTAGCCGTGCCTCGAGAAGCTAACAGGGCGCAAAAATCGGCATGCCCAGCAATAACTTCGTCAAGTGCATCAACTTCGCCCTCAATGTATTCAAAAGTGCTCGGCAAGTTTTCAGCTGAAGGTGTAAACTTGTCAGAGCTGGCCCCAATTGAGTAAAATACATTCTTCAGCCGCTGCACACATCGGTTGCCAAAATCTAAACATTTTTCCTGAAGCTCCTTCAATGATTTCTGCAAATTTGAATTCTTCTCAATTTCGGTTTTGAGACTTGTTTCAAGAATATTCTTTTCTTGCTCAGATTTTTATGATTTTATGAGTAATTCGCTGTTTAATTTGTCAATTTCGGCTTGAGCTTCAGCCAGTGAACCTTCCATAGAGTGAATGACGAAGTCCTTCTTCTCCAAGGCAGCTTCGTGATCTTTAACTTTATTTTCAAGTTCTTGAATGTCGAAGTCCTTTTTCTTCAAAGTAGCTTCGTAACTTTCGACTTTATTTTCTAGATCTTTGATGGTAGCTTCGTTTTCTCGTCTTCAAGATCTTGTTTCATCCTCAGCACTTTACTTAATAATATACTCTGGCAAAACAACCTTCATCAAAAAACATCTTGATTCAAAAAAAAACCTTCGTCAAGTTGAGAGTTTTTACCTTGAAATTAGCATAGAACAGGCTACCGGCGATATGCTGTCGCTGATACCTGCAGAGGTCCGCTTCAATCTTTGGCAGCCCAACATTCTTTGACAAAGTCCTAACAACTTTGGCCTCGGTTCGATTCCGAAGGCATCTTAGTTTCCCTTCATTGACTCCGCCAAATAGCAGAGCCCCTGGTTTGTACCCACAGGATACGACATATTTCTTTAGCTCTTCTTTTTCAGTTTCTGATAACTCTTGTCCCAGTATATCTTGAAAATTGAAATTTTCCTCTTCCAAAGTATCTTCCGTTTGCTTTTTTCCCTTCTCAATTGTCGTGTCCACAGCAGCCGCAGCAGCTTCTTCCTCAGCCATTTTTAGAAGTATGTTATCAATATCACCAAGTGTGGTTTCTAGATTGGGATCTTCTGCGGTCTGGGTTTCGGCTCCGGTGGCTGCTCTGGTGGCTTCGGCTTCGGTGGCTTCGGCTCCTGTGGTTGCGGTTTCGGCAGTGCCAGCGCTGTCAATAAATGGTATTTTTGACGCCGATGTCGGTGGCGGTGTCTGATGAATGACATCAGCCACTTGGATATTTCTCCTTCTTTTCGGCTTAGCGGGAATTTCTGTTGCCGGAGGTTCTTTTTCCTTCTGAAAAAACATCGTCAATTCTGGCGCCGGCGGACTTAGCTTGACAGGCAAAGGTTCAGTCATTACCTTTAGAATCTCTTCCACTTCGGCAGCAGAAGGTGTCGCAGGAGCTTCCTCCTCTTGGCCCGATGTCTTTGGTTTCGGGGATGCAGCTTTTCTTTTCTTTGGAGCAACTATCTTCGGCTCAGGGCTCAGCTTTCTGTTCTCAGAAATTTCTTTGTCCTTTTTAACCAATTTACTACCTTCTTTGTCAAGAGCGCTGGAAACTCTTTTTCTTTTCTGCCCTTCAGCAACTTTGCCCAACTGCTCATAGTCAGGATAATCAAAATTCAAGGCATCCATCACCCGATTCATTCTTCGCTTTGAACGAGTGCCGAAGGCTGCAGTCATTAATTGATCTTCTTTTTTAGAATAGTTGCCGAGGATCTCGTTGCACATAACCTCAATTGTATCCAACCACTCTTGGCAAGGTGTTGTAAAATGTTTTTTAAACTTGAAATAATAAGGTAGTCGAACAAGCTCTTTCTTCTTCTTCTCTTCTTTCAGCTTCGGCATGTCCCATTCCTTCAAAGTTGGAAATACCCTGAATGCTAAGAATTCTTGGACTAGATCTCTGCTGCCAATGTGCTCTGCAACAACCCGAAATTCGCCCAGTGCAATCTGGCATGGGCTATCCGGATTCATGGTGCATTGAGGCCTAGTTTCTCCAAAGGTTAACCTTAAAGGGCTCTGAACCAGCTTTTCCTTCTTTTCATCCACTTTGACATAAAACCATTCACTCTTCCAGCCAGCTAGCCATTTTGTACGATAACTGATAACTGGATACTTGGCATCTTTCCGATATGCAAAATTGTAGCAGCCGAAATTATCATGCAACCCGTCTTCTCTAGCTTTTGTCTGGTAATGAAGCTCGTGTGCCCGGCAAAAACCCTCGGCAAGTGGCTCTGCCTCCTGGCTTCGGAGCGCCCAGATGTAAACACTAAGCCTAACAATGGCGTTAGGAGTTAACTGATGAAGGTGAATCCCAAACCTCTCTAAAACATCTGCAATCATCCCATGTAGGGGAAATCTTAACCCCGCTTTGAAGAAGCTCTTAAAAACTACCTCATCTTTTTCAGGCTTCGGGGTAATCTCTTCTCCCCCGAAGCGAATCAGCCCCTTTTTGTCTTCACTGAAATAGCCTAACTTCAGTAACTTAGCCATGTCACCCTCAATAATAGTAGACTTCCCAAACTCTAGGTGGCTGGGTTTAGACGGCATCGCACCGTACTCATCCTCAGATTCATTTTCTTCAACGTCAGCTTGTTTTGCTTCGGCAGCAGATATATCCTCTGATGTTGCCAGCCCAGACCACCTCATTGCTTCGGAAATAGGAACAGTTTCAGTGGCTTCGGCCTCGTCTCCCTCACGCTCAATCCTGGCATTGGAGCGTAATCTAGCCATTTGATTATGAAATTTCTAAAGTTTTCTCAAATTAATAACCTTTTTCCGAAGCTCTTCTTGTGATGAAGCAGAATCCGGAGTGGTGCTTCGTTTGAGTGCAAGGGTCAAGCTTCGGCTATGGTGAAATTTTTGGCTGCAAAACAATGCAATTGCAATGAATGCTGTGGTAACTTTACACCTACTTGTCTGTTTATATAGTGCTGCAGGTAAAAAGGTGAATCGTCCAGTCTCTCACACCGGACGAACAGTCGCTCGCACCCACTGAACGGTGGGCCACAAAACCCGAGAAGGTAAATATGCATGGTGGGACTACTCCGCGCTCGGAAGTTGTATCGTTTCTTGGCAACGAGCTCAGGGAAGGTGTTTTTTCGGACCTTCGGCTACCCGAAGCTTAAGAGACTTTTTCACGGTTCAAGCTCGTTACGAAAAACGATCTAGCGCCGCGAAGGGGCTACTGTTGGGACCATGCTTCGTCGCCGAAGGTCCTGCAGGAAGAAACACCTTCGGCAAATCTGTTTATACGTGATACCGAAGCTACCGCTCACGAAGTTTCGACGCTATAGCGTATCCAAAGACGAAGGATCGAACCGACTTAAAGATGGAATGACTTTTTAGTCCATAAGAGTCTGAGTTATAATTGTGATCTTCTGTAAGGGGCATGATTGTAATTTCTTACAGGCTGCGTCCTGTGCCTATAAATAGGTGAACAGTACTCCTTTACTGTTCACGGAATCCTGTATTTGCTAACGCAGTATTCTGGAATTATTGTTTTCTGCCAAGGCGAAGGTATAAATGTACCTAAATATGATGTTTTAACATTCAAGTTCACATTATAAAATAAATAGATAAATAAATAATGTTATTTATTCTTGATATTCTGTAATATTTTGTATTTTATATTTCATCTTGCATCATTTTATCTTTGATCACGAAGTGATATGTTATTTCGTAACCTTCGTCCGAAGCTCATTAAATCCTTGGGGAAATAATGCTTCAGCGGACGAAGGGCTCTAATATCTAACATTCTATGTTGCCTTGTTCTTAATCTATAGCATTTGAGAACAAGTCCCCAACATTGGCGCCCACCTCCGGTGAACTCACTTCCACTTTTTAACCTGATGGCTTCGTTCAAGAACCAAGCTCGAATAGCTTCGGCTCCGAAGCTGATTCTCCCGATAACAGGCGGTTCATGCTCAGAGCCGGCTAACAAGAAACAGAAGAAGGAGGCACAAAGAAGAGTACAACATGTAGGGGTACAAGGACCCTTCATCAAGTCAAGATGGTCTCACATCCCAATTACCTTCTCTCAAGAGGATCTTCAGCTCAAGGATTACCCACACAATGATGCTATGGTTATCTCTTGTGTGATCAAAGGATTTCTGGTCCACAATGTTTTGGTTGATACAGGCAGTGCAGTGGATATTATATTTGCTAAGGCCTTCAGACAAATGCAAGAGCCTGAAGACAAGATTCATGATGCTACGCAACCTCTTTGTGGCTTCGGAGGAAGACAGATTGTAGCGCTTGGTAAGATTACCATGCCAGTGACCTTCGGGTTCCTCAACAATACAAGAACTGAGCAAGTTGTGTTTGACATTGTCGACATGGAGTATCCCTACAATACTATCATTGGTCGCGGAACACTCAATGCTTTCGAAGCAATTCTTCATCCAGCATATCTTTGCATGAAGATACCTTCGGATCAGGGACCTATTGCTATTCATTGGAGTCAGGAAGCTGCCAGAAAGGCCGAGGGGAATTGGACTGATTCAAAGGCAATCCACAATATAGATGAAGCCAAAGCTTGTGAGCAGTACAAATACAGAAGGGAGAAGGCTGCTTCGACCGATCAGCCGAAACCCATGCTTTTATGCGAAGATATCGCAGAGCAGAAGGTGCTGCTAGGATCTCAATTGTCTGAGGAACAAGAGAAAACCCTGATAAGATTCCTATTCAACAACAAAGATGTCTTTGCATGGTCGGCTAACGATCTCTGTGGCATCAACAGGGATGTTATTGAACACTCGCTCAATGTTGATCCATCCTTCAGACCCAGAAAGCAGAGGCTTCGGAAGATGTCTGATGACAAGGTCGAAGGTGCTCGAAATGAAGTAAAAAGACTCCCTAGCGCCGGAGTCATCAGAGAAGTAAAGTATCCAGAATGGCTGGCTAACACTGTTATGGTAAAAAAGGCCAATGACAAATGGAGGATGTGTATTGATTTTACTGATCTCAACAAGGCTTGTCCGAAGGATGAGTTTCCATTGCCAAGGATAGATTCCCTAGTTGATGCAGCAGCTTCATCAGAACTTATGAGTTTGTTGGATTGTTATTCAGGCTATCATCAAATTTGGATGAAGAAGGAGGATGAGCCAAAAACCAGCTTCATAACCCCTAGCGGAACATATTGTTACCTTCGGATGCCTGAGGGGCTCAAGAACGCTGGAGGAAGCTTCAGCAGAATGACAGCAAAGGTTCTTCATTCTCAGATAGGCAGAAATGTGCTAACTTATGTTGATGATATCATTGTAAAGAGCATGAAACAAGAAAATCACATTGCTGATCTGCAAGAGACTTTCGCTAATTTTAGACAGACCGGTCTAAAACTGAATCCAGAAAAGTGTGTTTTCAGAGTAAAAAAGGGGAAATTCCTTGGTTGCCTAGTTTCAACAAAAGGGATTGAGGCTAATCCAAATAAAATCGAAGCTATTCTCTGAATGGAACCACCAAGCACAAAGAAGGGGGCTCAGCGATTAACAGGAAGACTGGCATCCCTCAACAGATTCATATCTAGATCAGCAGAGAGAAATTTACCATTCTTCGAAGTGCTGAAGTCAGCCGAAGTTTTTCAATGGGGACCAATTCAGCAGAAAGCCATTGAAGAGCTGAAGCAATATTTGATAGACCTAACGACGTTAACTCCACCAACGCCAGGGGCTCCTCTGTTGTTATATGTGGCAGCCTCACACTCATCGGTAAGTGCGGCACTTATCCAAGAGAAGCTTGAAGGGCAAGTCAAAAAGCAAGCCCCAATATACTTTGTATCCGAATTTCTTAGTTTATCAAAGAAAAATTATACAAAATTGGAGAAGGTGCTATATGCTGTTTTGATGGCTTCCAGGAAGCTTCGGCACTATTTTCAAGCATACAATATAATTGTCCCTTCTTCACAACCATTGAAGGATATTATGAGAAATAGAGAAGCTACTAGAAGGGTTGGAAAATGGGCTGCGGAACTCAACGAGTTTTGCATCGATTATGTGCATAGATCTTCGATTCAGTCTCAAGCACTAGCAGACTTCATTGCTGACTGGACGCCAGGGGCTCAGGAAGAAGAAGTGAGTAAAGATGCCGAAGCTTGGACAATTTTCTGTGATGGTTCTTGGGGAACCTTCGGGGCAGGAGCAGCCGCTGTGTTGGTCGCACCATCCAAAGTTAAAACTTGCTACACAGCAAGACTTGATTTCAGCTGCACAAATAACATTGCTGAGTACGAAGCTTTACTTTTGGGTCTTCGGAAGTTAAAGGCAATGGGAATTAGAAGGGCAGTTCTTAAAACTGATTCCCAGGTTATTTCTGGTCATATTGACAAGAGTTGCAAGGCAAGAGACCCGAAGCTGGAGAAATATTTAGACATGGTCCGAAGGATTGAAGCTTCCTTTGAAGGGTTTTCTGTCAAAAATATTCCTCGAGGAGAAAATGAACATGCTGATTTGCTAGCCAAGTCAGCAGCACAGGGGCTGCCCTTACCTTTGGAAGTATTTTTTGAAACAATAAAAGCACCTTCGGTTTAACTCCTTGAAAGAGCAGTCCTCAATATATCTCCTGTTTATAGTGAAGACTGGAGAACTGAGATCATCTCTTACCTTCAGGGTAACTTTCTTTCAGATGACGAAGCTTATAACAAGAGAATAGAGGCAAGAGCTCATCCATATGTAATAATAGAAGGGGAGCTGTACAAGCATGGGGTCTGTTCTCCGCTACTCAAATGTTTATCCAGAGCCGAAGGTATAGAATTGATGAAGGAAATACACACAGGCCTATGTGGATCTCACATTGGATCTAGGCCTTTGCTGGGAAAAGTTTTTTGTCAAGGATTTTATTGGCCAAAGGCAGCTTCGGATGCAGCGGAGTTAGTCCAAAAGTGCGAAGGCTGTCAGAAATGTGCAAGAGATCAAAAACAACCTTCGTCTTTAACCCAGTTAATACAACCCACTTGGCCATTGCAAAGATGGGGCCTTGATTTGTTAGGTCCGCTACCACCAGCACAAGGGAACTTAAGATATGTTGTAGTGGCAGTGGAATATTTTTCTAAATGGATTGAGGCAAAGCCTTTAGCTACAATAACTTCGGTTACTATTCAAAAGTTTTTCTGGCAAAATATTGTCTGTCGATTCGGAGTGCCGAAGGCCATCACTGTCGACAATGGAACGCAGTTTGATTCCAAAGCTTTCAAAGAATTTTGTGAACAAATTGGCACGAAGATCCATTTTGCATCAGTTCGACATCCGGAGTCAAATGGACTTGTTGAAAGGGCTAATGGCATCATAATGACATGAATAATGAAGTTAATCTTTAATCAGCCCAGGGGAAAGTGGCCAGATGAATTAATCAAAGTGGTGTGGAGCCACAACACAACAATATTAAGATCAATAGGTTTTACACCTTTCAAATTGTTGTTTGGTGGCGAAGCAATAACTCCGGAAGAAGCAAAAGCAGGATCAATAAGAATAATAGCTTCGGCAGAAGATAAAGCTGAAGCCGATTATTCTGTGGAAAAAGATGCCATAGAAGGGATCAGGCTTCAAGCTGTGGAAAACATCAATAAATACCAAGCAGAAACAATAAAATGGCGTGATAGAAAGGTTCGCCTAAAGAATATTGAGCCAGGACATTTGGTGCTTCGAAAAGTAGCCAACCCAGAGACAGTAGGCAAGCTACAGCTAAAGTGGGAAGGACCTTTTCTGGTAGTATCTTCTTCAAGACCCGGTTCCTATAGATTGAAGGATATGGACGGCAACGACATTGCTAGATCATGGAATGCGGATGAGCTTCGACGATATTATGTTTAGCTCGATGTAATTTTTTCTATTCTTTCTTGTGGCACCCTTTTCCTTTCCAAAGGGGGAGAAAGGTTTTTAATGGGGCCACAGAATGTAATTTTTCTTTTTCTTATTTCAACTTTATAAGAGCAATATCCCCCAAAGATGTAAATGTAAAAGCTAAGAATGCACCATCGAGTGCAAAGGAAAAAGAAAAGAAAACAGGAAGAAGCTCCTAAGGGAATGCAGAGCCTACAGCGAAAAATAAACGCTGATTCCGCCGAAGTAAAAGGTGAAGAAGCTCCTAAGGGAGGCTTACAGCGAAAAATAAATGCTGATTCCGCCGAAGTAAAAGGCGAAGAAGCTCCTAAGGGAGGCTTACAGCGAAAAGTCAGCGCTGATACACCGAAAAGTAAACGGTGAAGCCGAAAAATAAGCGGCAAGAAGATTTGAATCATTCCTAAGGGAATGAAGGTTATGATTATGGTTTCGAATATATATCCGGACATTCATTTGCACGATACATCACATCATGACATTTGCATTCATAAACATTCATTTAGACATACATAGGATCATTATCATCATATCATATAGAAAGGGCAGATGCTCCGGCTATAAGGATAAAGCTTCGGAAAAAATAGAAAGAAGAAATTTTTATGCTTCGTTGTGTACGAAAAGAAGGGAAGGTGTTTTTCGCCTATGGCTCAAAAAGAAAATTTTGTCCACAGCAAAGCAGATTGTACACGGACAAAGGGGAAAAGATATATTACAAGGTACACACAAATTTACATAAGTTTCATTACAATCATATTACAAAATTTTTCTCTAGAATCTTATGCAGCAAAGTCTTTCGGAACATCTGTTAAGGCTTCAGCTCATCATTCTTTAGCTTCATCATCCTGTACATATTAAAACAGAATGAGAAAAGAGAGAATTCAAGGAGAAGGTAAAAGTAACAAGTATAAGTTTCTCACTGGCTTAAGGTGGCTCCGAGCTTCGTCACCAGCCATTTTTCGCCCGCCATTTATCCAAATCTGAGTCATAAACCTGTTTCCTATGCTTCGAACTAGGCTGGGGATGTCAATCAAATCTGCTCGCGACAAACTCAAGTTTGGCCTATTAACAATTTTCCCGTGCGTGCAGCCAGCCTTCAGGAAAGCAGTAGCCGTGCCTCGAGAAGCTAACAGGGCGCAAAAATCGGCATGCCCAGCAATAACTTCGTCAAGTGCATCAACTTCGCCCTCAATGTATTCAAAGGTGCTCGGCAAGTTTTCAGCTGAAGGTGTAAACTTGTCAGAGCTGGCCCCAATTGAGTAAAATACATTCTTCAGCCGCTGCACACATCGGTTGCCAAAATCTAAACATTTTTCCTGAAGCTCCTTCAATGATTTCTGCAAATTTGAATTCTTCTCAATTTCGGTTTTGAGACTTGTTTCAAGAATATTCTTTTCTTGCTCAAATTTTTCTGATTTTATGAGTAATTCGCTATTTAATTTGTCAATTTCGGCTTGAGCTTCAGCCAGTGAACCTTCCATAGAGTGAATGACGAAGTCCTTCTTCTCCAAGGCAGCTTCGTGATCTTTAACTTTATTTTCAAGTTCTTGAATGTCGAAGTCCTTTTTCTTCAAAGTAGCTTCGTAACTTTCGACTTTATTTTCTAGATCTTTGATGGTAGCTTCGTTTTTCTCGTCTTCAAGATCTTGTTGCGTCCTCAGCACTTTACTTAATAATATACTCTGGCAAAACAACCTTCGTCAAAAAACGTCTTGATTCAAAAAAAACCTTCGTCAAGTTGAGAGTTTTTACCTTGAAATTAGCATAGAACAGGCTACCGGCGATATGCTGTCACTGATACCTGCAGAGGTCCGCTTCAATCTTCGGCAGCCCAACATTCTTTGACAAAGTCCTAACAACTTTGGCCTCGGTTCGATTCCGAAGGCATCTTAGTTTCCCTTCATTGACTCCGCCAAACAGCAGAGCCCCTGGTTTGTACCCACAGGATACGGCATATTTCTTTAGCTCTTCTTTTTCAGTTTCTGATAACTCTTGTCCCAGTATATCTTGAAAATTGAAATTGTCCTCTTCCAAAGTATCTTCAGTTTACTTTTTTCCCTTCTCAATTGTCGTGTCCACAGCAGCCGCAGCAGCTTCTTCCTCAGCCATTTTTAGAAGTATGTTATCAATATCACCAAGTGTGGTTTCTAGATTATGATCTTCTGCGGTCTCGGTTTTGGTTCCAGTGGCTGCTCAGGTGGCTTCGGCTTCGGTGGCTTCGGCTCCGGTGGTTGCGGTTTCGGCAGTGCCAGCGCTTTCAATAAATGGTATTTTTGACGCCGATGTCGGTGGCGGTGTCTGATGAATGACATCAACCACTTGGATAATTCTCCTTCTTTTCGGCTTAGCGGGAATTTCTGTTGCCGAAGGTTCTTTTTCCTTCTGAAAAAACTTCGTCAGTTCTGGCGCCAGCGGACTTAGCTTGACAGGCAAAGGTTCAGTCATTACCTTTAGAATTTCTTCCACTTTGGCAGCAGAAGGTGTCGCAGGAGCTTCCTCCTCTTGGCCCGATGTCTTTGGTTTCGGGGATGCAGCTTTTCTTTTCTTTGGAGCAACTATCTTTGGCTCAGGGCTCAGCTTTCTGTTCTCAGAAATTTCTTTGTCCTTTTTAACCAATTTACTACCTTCTTTGTCAAGAGCGCTGGCAACTCTTTTTCTTTTCTGCCCTTCAGCAACTTTGCCCAACTGCTCATAGTCAGGATAATCAAAATTCAAGGCATCCATCACCCGATTCATTCTTCGCTTCGAACGAGTGCCGAAGGCTGCAGACATTAATTGGTCTTCTTTTTTAGAATAGTTGCCGAGGATCTCGTTGCACATAACCTCAATTGTATCCAACCACTCTTGGCATGGTGTTTTAAAATGTTTTTTAAACTTGAAATAATAAGGTAGTCGAACAAGCTCTTTCTTCTTCTTCTCTTCTTTCAGCTTCGGCATGTCCCATTCCTTCAAAGTTGGAAACACCCTGAATGCTAAGAATTCTTGGACTAGATCTCTGGTGCCAATTTGCTCTGCAACAAC
Source organism: Zea luxurians (assembly GCA_029449295.1). Classification (NCBI taxonomy): domain Eukaryota; kingdom Viridiplantae; phylum Streptophyta; class Magnoliopsida; order Poales; family Poaceae; genus Zea; species Zea luxurians. Next base: position 43,542,938 of record JAOPSE010000005.1, on the reverse strand, counting down.
CCGAAATTCGCCTAGTGCAATCTGGCATGGGCTATCCGGATTCATGGTGCATTGAGGCCTAGTTTCTCTGAAGGTTAACCTTAAAGGGCTCTGAACCAGCTTTTCCTTCTTTTCATCCACTTTGACATAAAACCATTCACTCTTCCAGCCAGCTAGCCATTTTGTACGATAACTGATAACTGGATACTTGGCATCTTTCCGATATGCAAAATTGTAGCAGCCGAAATTATCATGCAACCCGTCTTCTCTAGCTTTTGTCTGGTAATGAAGCTCGTGTGCCCGGCAAAAACCCTCGGCAAGTGGCTCTGCCTCCTGGCTTCGGAGCGCCCAGATGTAAACACTAAGCCTAACAATGGCGTTAGGAGTTAACTGATGAAGGTGAATCCCAAACCTCTCTAAAACATCTACAATCATCCCATGTAGGGGAAATCTTAACCCCGCTTTGAAGAAGCTCTTAAAAACTACTACCTCATCTTTTTCAGGCTTTGGGGTAATCTCTTCTCCCCCGAAGCGAATCAGCCCCTTTTTGTCTTCACTGAAATAGCCTAACTTCAGTCACTTAGCCATGTCACCCTCAGTAATAGTAGACTTCCCAAACTCTAGGTGGCTGGGTTTAGACGGCATCGCACCGTACTCATCCTCAGATTCATTTTCTTCAACGTCAGCTTGTTTTGCTTCGGCAGCAGATATATCCTCTGATGTTGCCAGCCCAGACCGCCTCATTGCTTCGAAAATAGGAATAGTTTCAGTGGCTTCGGCCTCATCTCCCTCACGCTCAATCCTGGCAGTGGAGCGTAATCTAGCCATTTGATTATGAAATTTCTAAAGTTTTCTCAAATTAATAACCTTTTTTCCGAAGCTCTTCTTGTGACGAAACAGAATCCGGAGTGGTGCTTCGTTTGAGTGCAAGGGTCAAGCTTCGGCTATGGTGAAATTTTTGGCAGCAAAACAGTGCAATTGCAATGAATGATGTGGTAACTTTACACCTACTTGTCTGTTTATATAGTGCTGCAGGTAAAAAGGTGAATCGTCCAGTCTCTCACACCGGACGAACAGTCGCTCGCACCCACTGAATGGTGGGCCACAAAACCCGAGAAGGTAAATATGCATGGTGGGACTACTCCGCGCTCGGAAGTTGTATCGTTTCTCGGCAACGAGCTCAGGGAAGGTGTTTTTCGGACCTTCGGCTACCCGAAGCTTAAGAGACTTTTTCACGGTTCAAGCTCGTTACGAAAAACGATCTAGCGCCGCGAAGGGGCTACTGTTGGGACCATGCTTCGTCGCCGAAGGTCCTGCATGAAAAACACCTTCGGCAAATCTGTTTATACGTGATACCGAAGCTACCGCTCACGAAGTTTCGACGCTATAGCGTATCCAAAGACGAAGGATCGAACTGACTTAAAGATGGAATGACTTTTTAGTCCATAAGAGTCTGAGTTATAATTGCGATCTTCTATAAGGGGCATGATTGTAATTTCTTACAGGCTGCGTCCTGTGCCTATAAATAGGTGAACAGTACTCCTTTACTGTTCACAGAATCCTGTATTTGCTAACGCAGTATTCTGGAATTATTGTTTTCTGCCAAGGCGAAGGTATAAATGTACCTAAATATGATGTTTTAACATTCAAGTTCACATTATAAAATAAATAGATAAATAAATAATGTTATTTATTCTTGATATTCTGTAATATTTTGTATTTTATATTTCATCTTGCATCATTTTATCTTTGATCACAAAGTGATATGTTATTTCGTAACCTTCGTCCAAAGCTCATTAAATCCTTGGGGAAATAATGCTTCAGCGGACGAAGGGCTCTAATATCTAACATTCTATGTTGCCTTGTTCTTAATCTATAGCATTTGAGAACAAGTCCCCAACAGTTCTGAATGGTAACCTTTCCTCTAGTAGTTGCATCAGTCAAGTATCTCTTCAATTTTTGGTTGTCTAATGTCAAGGCTTCAACATTTTTGGTCAGTTCATCATGTTGACTAGTTTGATCACCTTGACTCAAATCATCACATGAGGTTGCTACATCAATCTTAACAATAGGGTTAATATCCTCATGTGTATTGCAAGATAAAAGTTCATTTTCAACAAGAAGATTATCATGATCAAATTTAATCTTAGTATAGTCTTCCTTGATTTTCACTAATCTATCTTTCAACTCCCTATTAGCTTCATTTAACTTGTCACATTTATCCTTAGCATCTTTTAGGAAGGATGTAAGCTCATTTACAGTGGATGATATAGTTTTGTTTTCTTCTTTTATTTCATCACTAGCTTTCATAACTATGTCATATTTGGCATTCAAAGATTCATTTTCATTTTTCAACTTATCACATTTAGCTTTTGACTTCCTAATGATTTGAGTGTATTCTTTAAGCAAGTCAGCTAGTTCATCATAGGAAGGTGAAGCAAATTCATCGTCACTATCACTATCACTATCATCAGTAATATCATTATCATTTTGTACCTTCCGTTCACCTCTAGCCATGAGGCATAGGTGAGAAGTCGATGATGGTGATGGTGGTGGTGAAGAGAAGTCCCCAGTGATGGCGGCAACTTTTTCATCTTTTTCTTCTTCACTTGAAGAAGATCCACTTGATGGCTCAATGTCAGTGAGCCAGTCACCAACAATATATGCCTTTCCATTTTTCTTTTTGTGGAACCTCTTGTGCTTCCCATCCTTCCTCTTGAAGAACCTCTTTTCCTTTTTTTTCATCATCGCTGTCATCTTCTTTCTTGCCCTTGAACTTGTTCTTCTTGGGCTTGTTACATTGATGAGCAAGATGACCATGCTCTCCACAGTTGTAGCAATCCATTTCAGAAATAGGCTTTGTTTTGCTGGAAAAGAATTTCTTCTTTCTTGAGTCAAATTTGATGCCTTCTCTATTGAGCTTCTTTAACATCTTGGTGGTCTTCCTCACCATCAAGGCAATGTTAGCATCAAGGTCATCATCACTTGAGGATTCTTCCTCAATTTGTACTTTAGATTTTCCTTTTCTTTCTTGATTTGCTTTGAGAGCTAAATCCTTTCTCTTGGAAGATGACTCATCCTTGTCATTGATGTGCATGTACATCTCATGAGCATTGATCTTTCCCAATATATGTGTAGGAGTGGTAACTGAAAGATCCATCTGATGCAGCACAGTGACAATGTGTCCATATTTGTCAATTTGAAGGACACTGAGAATCTTCCTCACAACATCCGGTTGTGAAATTTGTGTAAGCCCCAAGCCATTTACTTCCTCTACAAGAATATTGAGACGTGAGTACATATCATTGGCATTTTCATTAGCAAGCATTTCAAAAGAATTTAATTTTCTCATAGCATTGTGATATCTCTCCTCACGCTCACTTCTAGTTCCTTCATGTAGAGCACATATGTCCATCCACAAATCATGAGCATTTTTATGGTTTCTAACTCTATTAAACACATATTTGCAAAGGCCTCTAAAAAGGGTGTTTTTGGCCTTAGCATTCCATTTCTCATAGTTAAACTTTTCACCTACAAGATTTGTGGGATCTCTAGGTTTGGGGAATCCTTGTGTGGCGGCTTTGTAGACACCAATGTCTATAGCCTCTAAATATGCTTCCATACAAATTTTCTAATATGGAAAATCATCACCATCAAAAACGGGAGGAGGTCCATCCCCACCAGACATCGTTACTCTAGCGGTTAAGCTAATCTAAGAGCAACAAGGCTCTGATACCAATTGAAAGATCACGATGCCCAAAAGGGGGGATGAATTGGGCTTTTCTAAAAATCAACACTAATTAAAACCTAAGCAAGTGCCCAACTTCACCCCAACAACTAGCACTAAGAGAATAATACTAGAAATACAATAATGCTAAGACAATACTTTAAATACTTGCTAAACAAATACACAATGTAAAATGCTTGAATTAAGTGCGGAATGTTAAGCAAGGTTTAGAAGACTCCTCCAATTTTTTCTGAGGTATCAAAGAGTCAGCACTCTCCCCTAGTCCTCATTAGAGCACCCACACAAGGGTATCGCTCCCCCTTGGTCCTCGCAAGAACCAAGTGCTCACTACGAGATGATCCTTTGCCACTCTGGCGCGGTGGATCCCTCACGACCGCTTACAAACTTGAGTTGGGTCACCAACAAGATCTCCACGGTGATCACCGAGCTCCCAACGCCACCGAGTCGTCTAGGTGATGCTGATCACCAAGAGTAACAAGCCATAGACTTTCGCTTGACCAAGAGAAGTCTAATGCAAGTGGTGTGTGCTCTAAGTGGCTCTCGCTAGCGCTAATGAGGTCCAAATGCGGGATTAAGATTCTCTAATCACCTCACTAGGCTTTTTGGTGCTTGCAATGCTCTACCAATTTGCAGGAATAAATGTGGGCAGCAAGACAATCAATATGGTGGGTGGAGGGGGTATAAATAGCCCTCACCCACCAACTAGTCGTTACCAGAATTTTCCTGCGCATGGGCGCACCGGACAGTCTGGTGCGCCACCGGAGCACCAACGGTCGACTACAACGGCTAGTTCTGGCAGGGAGCCGTTGGACAGATGGCACACCGAACAGTGAACAGTCACTGTCCGGTGCGCACCAGACAGTCCGGTGCGCTGTTCGGTGAGCCACCAAAATTAAACTTCCAAACCTTGCACTCTCGGGTTTCTACGAGGGGGAAAGACCTTCCCTGGGCCAACCTGGCCCCACCTGATAGAGGGTGCACTGGACAGTTCGGTGCACACTGGACAGTCCGGTGCCCCACAGACAAAAACGCTAATTTCTATTTTATGCTATTTTTCAAATCAGTTTTCGTTCTAACTCGTGAGTATGTTCTAGAGTGACACCTAGCACTATATGTGAGTGTAAATATGCACCAACACTACACTAGAACTCTCTTGGTCAAACTACTCATCGACAACCCCTCTTTATAGTATGGCGAAAACAAAAACAAAAGACCTAACTATATCACGAGTGTCCACAACTCCTTGACACTCAAAATACAAAGACCTTCACTTTTTGTTTCGTCGCTTTAGCCATCGCTTCAAGTTCTTATCTCCAGGATTGTTTTCACCGTTGCAGTACATCTACCTGTAATGCGACCTAACTTACCATTTTTCTCTGCAGAACACACGTTAGTCACATATAACATTAAGTTGTCATTAATCACTAAAACCAACCAGGGGCCTAGATGCTTTCACATATGAGAAAAATGAAGATCCCCAAAGAGCTATCACATTCGGGGATAGAAATGAAGGTTTGGTCAAAGGTTTGGGTAAAATTGCTATATCTCCTGACCATTCCATTTCCAATGTTTTTCTTATAGATTCTTTAGATTATAATTTGCTTTCTATTTCTCAATTATGTAAAATGGGCTATAACTGTCTTTTCACTGATGTTAGTGTTACTGTCTTTAGAAGAAGTGATGATTCAATAGCATTTAAGGGAGTGTTAGATGGTCAGCTATATTTAGTTGATTTTAATGATAACAATGTTGAACTAAACACTTGCTTGATTGCTAAGACTAATATGGGCTGGCTCTGGCATCGTCGACTTGCCCATGTTGGAATGAAGAATCTTCACAAGCTTCTAAAGGGAGAGCACATTTTAGGACTAACAAATGTTTATTTTGAGAAAGACAGGATTTGCAGCGCATGTCAAGCATGGAATCAAGTTGGAGTTCATCATCCACACAAGAACATCATGACGACCGATAGGCTTGAGTTACTCCACATGGATTTATTCGGCCCAATCGCTTACATAAGCTTTGGCGGGAGTAAGTACTGTCTTGTAATTGTGGATGATTATTCTCACTTCACTTAGGTATTCTTTTTGCAGGAAAAATCTCAAACCCAAGAGACCCTAAAGAGATTCTTGAGATGGGCTCAAAATGAGTTCGGATTGAGAATCAAAAAGATTAGAAGCGACAATGGAACGGAGTTCAAGAACTCACAAATCAAAGGATTTCTTGAGGAGGGCATCAATCATGAGTTCTCTTCTCCCTACACACCTCAACAAAATGGTGTAGTGGAGAGGAAGAATAGAACTGTATTAGACATGGCAAGGACCATGCTTGATGAGTACAAGACACCGGATTGGTTTTGGGCGAAGTCGATTAATACCGCGTGCTACTCCATCAACCGACTCTACCTTCATCGAATCCTCAAGAAAACATCATATGAACTCCTCACTGGTAAAAAGCCCAATGTTTCTTATTTTAGAGTTTTTGGGAGCAAATACTTTATTCTTATTAAAAGAGGTAGAAATTCTAAATTTGCTCCTAAAGCAGTAGAAGGCTTTTTAATTGGTTATGACTCAAACACAAGGGCATATAGAGCCTTCAACAAGTCCACTGGATTAGTTGAAGTTTCTTGTGACATTGTGTTTGATGAGACTAATGGCTCTCAAGTAGTGCAAGTTGATCTTGATGAATTAGATGATGAAGAGGCTCCATGCGTCGCACTGAGGAACATGTCCATTGGGGATGTGCGTCCAAGAGAATCCGAAGAGCCTCCACAAGCACAAGATCAACCATCATCTTCCATACAAGCATCTCCATCAACTCAAGATGAGGATGAGGCTCAAGAAGAAGAGGATGAGGATCAAGACGATGAGCCACCTCAAGAGGAGGACATTAATCAAGGGGGAGATGAAGATAATAATGACAAAGAAGATGATCAAGAGATTTGAGATCAAAGACTGCCACACCCAAGAGTCCACCAAGCAATTCAAAGAGATCATCCCGTCAATTCCATACTTGGTGACATTCATAAGGGGGTAACCACTAGATCTCGAGTTGCTCATTTCTATGAACATTACTCTTTTTGTGTCTTCTATTGAGCCATACAGGATAGAGGATGCACTAAGAGATCTGGATTGGGTGGTGGCAATGCAAGAGGAGCTCAACAATTTCATTAGGAATGAGGTATGGCACTTAGTTTCACGTCCTAACCAAAATGTTGTAGGTACCATGTGGGTCTTCCGCAACAAACAAGATGAGCATGGTGTGGTGACAAGGAACAAAGCCCGACTTGTTGCTAAAGGTTATTCACAAGTCGAAGGTTTGGATTTTGATGAAACCTATGCACCCGTAGCTAGGCTTGAGTCAATTCGTATATTACTTGCCTATGCTACTTACCATGACTTTAAGCTATATCAAATGGACGTGAAAAGTGCCTTCCTCATTGGCTCTATCAAGGAAGAGGTATATGTTGAGCAACCTCCAAGATTTGAAGATAGTGAGTACTCTAACCATGTTTATAAGCTCTCAAATGCGCTATATGGGCTCAAGCAAGCCCCAAGAGCATGGTATGAATGCCTAAGAGACTTTCTTATCACTAATGGCTTCAAAGTCATCTTGTGATATTATCTTTTTTATATGCCAAATTTATGTTGATGATATTATCTTTGGGTCTACTAACAAGTCATCTTGTGAAGAGTTTAGTAGGATAATGATACAGAAATTCGAGATGTCTATGATGGGGGAGTTGAAGTATTTCCTTGGATTTCATATCAAGCAACTTCAAGAGGGCACCTTCATCAGCCAAACTAAGTACATTCAAGATATACTGAAGAAGTTTGGAATGAAGAATGCCAAACCCATCAAGACACCCATGGGAACAAATGGGCATCTCGACCTCGACATGGGAGATAAATCCGTAGATCAAAAGGTATACCGGTGGATGATAGGTTCTTTACTCTATTTATGTGCTTCAAGACTGGACATTATGCTTTCTGTATGCATGTGTGCAAGGTTCCTGGCAAATCCTAAGGAAGTTCACCTTAGGGCCGTGACAAGAATCATGAGATATTAGTTTTGTAACACCCCTGGTGTTACTATAACTAAAACTTGAGCATGGCATCATGAGCATGGGCATTGCATATGTTTGACACACCTAGAGTGCAATCACTAGGCAAAAATTTCAAACAAGTTGTATTGTTTTAATGTTTTACAAATAGGACCCTGGTTAAGGACTTAACCCTAAATAGTGATTAAAGGGGTAAAACTTAACCCAAGTTGAGAAAACCTTAGGGCTTTTGAGAAAAGTCATAAAATATCCCCAAACACCAAACTTGAATTCCTTTTATACCCCTGGGATACCAGAAACCCTAATTGGAACCCTGGGAAACCCTAAAACCAAACCCTAGGGACCTAAGTGCAAAATTAGTCCACTTTTGGACTAAAGTGCAAAAACCAAGTCAAATGAGTGTTTTAAGTCAATTGGATCACAAATATGTGGATTTGAAGGCCAAACCCTAAGTTTTGGACTTAAATGCAAAATGGACCTCATTTGAGTTTTGTTCTAAGTCTGAAAAACAGTGAATGGGCTCAACTTTGGGGCTTTGTAATTTACAAAGTATAGGGTTTTTGCCCTAGGTCACCACATCAAAGTTGAAGCCTAATCATAGGGGAACAACTTAGCTAAAGAGTGTGAGATTAGTTGTTATGAGAAAGTTAGAGAAAAACCCCATCAAAGTTCGACTGTCAGGTTGTTTTGAACTGAAATTCTGTTTAGCAGTGAACTGACATCAACTTCTAGCTCAGATTCAAGCATGATCCAGTGCTCAAATATGTTCAAGTCCTATAGTCGAATTGTAGATGGTATATTGCTCTACAATTTTGTTTAAGAAAGGCAATCGAGTTGCTGCACAAAATTGGAAGTTATGGGCTCTGGAAACTGGACTGTTAGTCACTCTGAACCGGTATTCCCATGGTACAGTGACCGCTTAACTGAAGAAGATCGGGTTCGTCCTCACCGCCGGTAGCCGCCGCCGTTGATCGCGACTCGTCACGATTCGTGCTCGGTGGTCTTTGGATAAGCACTGCCGATACGTGTCCTCAACGCCGGTGAGCTGGAAGTCACCCCGCTCGACCACGGCACATCCCCCCCCTGGCTCACCGCCCGCGGTAAGTACTCGCCGTCGACCGCCGCCTCTCGGCCGGGTGCCGCGTGGCTCTACACTTTCACCGTGTCGCCATGACCTTCTCTGAACCCTCCGTAGCTCACCGGAGTTACTGCCACGCTATGGGACACGTACTCCGTGCACCAAGCTTCTTCCTCCCATCCGGCCGCCAGCGCAATTTGCTCAAATTGATCGCCGCCGCCCATGAACTCTATAAACTGAAGCCACCACCCGCTCCGTATGGTAGTCAAGTACTTCGACGTCCAGTATTGCTCCCAGTGGTTCACCGACGAGCCTCAATTTCACGTTTCCCCCAAATCCACCCAAAACACCGCAAGAACTTAGCTCCCCGTGGCCAGCTCGTTCTGGTACGTCGCCATTCAATTCATGTATTGTTTTCGTGTCCCTCCATGCTTGTGAAGCTCTCGGTGGCGTCCATTTGCTCAGTCCGGCCATGGTTGTTTGGGAACGTGAGCTCGACGCCCCGGTTTCCGCCCTGAGCGTGGGCAGAACATTTTCTTGGAGCGCCACTTGAAATTATAGATCGTTCTTAGGTCACCTTAGATCCGTAAAGCCTCTCCGACCGTTAGCTTGAACAATCGTCGTCGGTCATGGCCGGTACGGACCTTGTCCGTGATGAACGGGAGCGTGGCGTGTTCAGGGGCAATCGCGGGGAAGAAATAGAACCTTGAGGGCATTTGTGCAAACCGTCAGTGACTCAACACAATAGTAAAAGGACCTAGTTCTGTTTAGCCAGAAGCGCGAGGCCCTTTCTGCAAAATCGCCTGGGCGCGGGCGCGGGCGCGCGGGCGCGAGCGCGCTGTTCTCCCTGGACCTGGGCTTGTTGGGCCAGAATCGGCCCAGTACTACTCCTAGTTTTTCTTTTTCTTTTTCAGGGAAGCTTTGGAAAATTGTAGAAAACTGTAGAAAAATCCTAAAATTGTGAGACCAATTTTCCTAGGCTTGTTATTTTCCATAGTATTTAATAAAAATAGTTTCATGATTTTTAGTTTGAACAGGGAATTTTAGGGTATTTAAAATAACCTAAACCATTGATTCTGGATTTTTAGAAAATGAATAATAAGTCCAAAATTTCCCAAACTTTTTATGTGAGCTTTTCACATTATTTAGAAGCCATGGGTAGAATTTGGGTTGATCTGGGCCTTGTTTGATCACTAAACCCAAAACCACACCCCCCCTGCTCCATGAACTCCTTTACTGACTCCGGAAACCCTAGGTTCTCGGAGTACCGTGAAGGAAAGTTGTACTCAAGACATAAATAACAAGTTTATGTTATCTTTGCATCCTTATGATCATTCCATGACATCCATTCTTATGCATGTATATGGTTATATTAGAGCAAGAAGAAGAAGAAGAAGTTTTTGAAGAGGGGATACCACCCACCTCTGATCCGCAAGCAGACAACTGCTTTTATTTCGATATCTGTGGATCCGAGCAGGACACCTCTGATAACAAAGGCAAGCCCCGGTGCATTTGCCACCTTCCTTGATGTTTTAAAAGCTTTCTCACTTGCTTGCTGCATTAGGTGATAGGAGTTGATTGATTAAACAATTCCTGCATTACCTTCCTTGATCTTAATTACCCTCCTTGACATCCTGTTTTGTTACAAAAGGGTTTTACTATGCTTAGTATTGCTTTAGAAAAACAAAAGGATTTGTTTTACAAAAGATGTTTGGCAAAGTGGGAGGGATGTTTTCAAAAACAAAATTTGATGGTGGATCCATCAAGGCCTTGATGGGTCCAACATCGGAAAAGATGTACCTCTGTCAGGTACCAAGTTTTTGGGTTGAAATGATTAAGCTGAGACCGGGCGGGTGACTTGCACGAGAAGAGAGTCTCGGTGTAGTGTCTCCGTCTGAGTCGATTAAGGACCTTGTCGATGTAGGCCTGCTGACCGAGGACCCTTTAACTGGTCACATGCCTCGTCATGGGTAAGCCTTGCCTCGGGCAGACTAAGGCCGGAATAAGATAACACGAAATGGGAATGGAGCGGTGGCGAGAGTAGCGTGTACCCTCCGTGGCAAGAGGCTGGACGGTGGTGTATCTGTGCTCTCGGTTTGCGTGAACCTGATCCGGTCTTAAGAACCCCGGTGGCGGGTTGACATATGCAAGGGTTAAGTGCTACATATGTCGTGTGATTGGAGATCCTCAGCTGAGTATAATCGATTCGGATCGCCGTACCTCCGCGGTTATGGAGACTTGGCCACTGACTTACACGTAGCATTCCACTAAAGATGATGGGTTTTTGGTTAAGAAAATTGGCTAGTGCAGGACCAGTGATTGAACTAGGGTAGAAAGAACTCTAGTGCAGGTAATTTTACCTAACTTGACAAATAAAATTGGATTTTTAAGGATCCACTTTAGTAAGCATTTCTGCAAAACAGAGTCTTTGACTATTGGGAAGCCTTACCTTGACTCCCATATAACCAGCATATCCTTGAGAGTCTTTTCCTTAGTCGGGTAAGACTTGCTGAGTAATTCCATACTCAGGGTTTATCCCTTTGTTGTTTTTAGGTGGGGAAGTAGCAGACTTTTGCTGCTTCTGTGCTAAGGTGGTTCCCAACGAAGAAAAACAGGACTGAAGTGCGGGAGGACTCGGTCCTCCACTTAAGATCTTTTGTTTATAGTCTTTCGGGAGAAGTTTGTGTCTCCCCGGTTTGTATAATTATTACTTTTATGCACTCACTTTAGCCTGGTCTGTAAATAAATACCTTAAGCTTGCTTTTTGAAATAAATGTAAGTTTATGTAAATCGCTTCCGCATATCTTTATCTCCGATGATCTGTAATGTCTGCAAGATGGGTGAAACGTTCCTGGTGAGGTAAGGAAAGATACCGAGCTTGTCAAGTAACTTAGGAACATCTACAGGGTGTCTGATGTCTGTTAGACAAGGACAACTGTAGGTGGGCCTGATTACTTGGGAGGTTCCGTCACAGCTGGTATCGGAGCCTAGCCCTTCTTTGCAGATATTGAGGCATCTTCAAAAAGATTTTCAAAAGTCTTACCTAAAGATTCTTTTCTCTTCTTACCTAAGTACTCTGAAGAGTTTATCTTAAAGACCAGATAGGAAGAGTGCAACGTATAGAAGGTTGAATCGACCAAGGTTGATTCTGTACTTACTCATGCATCATGCTAAGAATTATGCTAATAAATTTTCCCCCTTAGAAAGATGCCGCCACGCACGAGGCTCACAGCACGTAAGTCAACGGGACCAAGGGGAGTACCCCGGCATCAACTGGCTCCTCGACATGAAAGCAGTAGTAGCGGGAGTAATGACCCCATAGGAGACTTGGAAGCTGAAGTGAGTCGACTTCAAGCGACGCTGCGACACAGGACCAATGCTTGGATTGCAGACGGAAACAGAATTAATGATCTAAGAAGGGACCTCCGTCACCTGCGGGATCAGCTGGCTGATCGGGACTTGGCACTTGACTGGGCAGTACAGTCACATATGTTGGTATGTGCTAAGGAAGCAAGGGCTCAGGCCCGAATTAAAGAACTCAGCTCAGCTGTCGACAACCTGCAGGTTTACTGCAATACATTGCATGAGGAAGTCCATGTGCTCTACTCGCAACTACACCCTAGTGAGCCTGCACCCTCTGCTGAGGCGGAAGCCGGACCCTCTCACGTTGCGGGACGCGCGTTGGGTGGGGAGTTAGATTTGTATGAACCCCCTCCTTCCTTGAGGTTGGTGGACGTCTGGACTCCCACACCTGACAATGAAGCCGCCAACAGCAACGGAAAGCAGGACTAATAGTGTAATAAAGTAGAGTAGTGTATTGTAGGGTGTACTGTTGTATAATAGGTTAAACTTTTGTAAAATGGGTAATGTATCCTGTTGTGTAATATCGAGTCTGTATCATTACTCTTTATAGTAATGTAAAACGGAAGGTTTTCTTTGGCACATTATGTTTATTCAAATGTTTTTGCCTCAGATGCCGACCCGGACTCGCGGACAGGACGCAGCCGGAACATCCGGGGGTCGGGATGTTACACCGAATCCACCTCCCGTTCCACCCACGCTTGCCGAGGCAATCGCTGCCTTGGTAAATGCTACAGCCGACAATACCCGCTTCCTGAGGGAGATGGCGGGTCAGCAGCAGCTTCAGCAACAAGCAGGAAGAGGATTCCAGCAAGGTCCCCGGGAGACTACTTATCTGGATTTCTCCGAGACTCGTCTGCCTCTCTTCGTCAAAGCAGAAGATCCGCTCGAAGCCGACGAATGGATAAGGGTCATTGAACAGAAATTTGGCCTTCTTCGTTGCTCGGAAACCCAGAAGCCATTGTTTGCGGCTCAGCAACTCCGAGGCCCTGCCAGCACTTGGTGGGGGAACTTTATGGCCATCCAACCGGACAACCATCAAATTACATGGAACGAGTTTAAAGCAGCATTCCGCGAGCATTATATTCCTGAGGGAGTGCTGCACATGAAACAAGAAGAGTTTATGAAATTGAAGCAAGGGGGAGATACTGTTAACCAGTATCTCAACAAATTCAATCACCTGTCACAATACGCAATTGATCATGTGAACACAGACTTGAAGAAAAGGAATTGTTTTATGAGAGGTCTAAATGACCGAATGCAGCGAAAAATGGCTGCATGTATTGATCTCACCTACGGGAAGGCTGTCAGCACAGCCTTATCTGTGGAAGCCAAATATGCAAATTCTGGGAAAAGTAAGGGGTTCAGTGGTGATAGGCCTAATCAGGGCCCGGTAAAGAGGCAACGGTTTATTCTCCGGCCCTCTAACCAGAACCGTTCAAGTGCACCATCTTTCCCTTTCAAGCAGCCCATAATTATTCGTCCCAACAAAGCCCCTATTGTCCAAAGTCAGCCGGGTGCCCCAGGCACTCGATTCCCTGCTCTGCCAAGTTCTTCAACTGGATGTTTTAACTGTGGCAAATCTGGACATTTTATTAAAGATTGCCCCTATCCTCGGCAAAATCAGGCTAATAATCAGCAAGGATCGGGGAATTCTGCTTCAGGCAAGGGAAGTACTTCGGGCAAGAATACCAAGAAAACAGGGCGAGTATATTATACGCAAGTGGCTACCACACCGGAGGGAGAGCCGGTGATGATGGGTACGTTCCCTGTGGCCAGTCACCCTGCAATAATTCTTTTTGATTCTGGTGCTTCGCATACCTTCATTAGCAAGACATTTGTGGAGCAACATCACATTGCATGTCATGAATCAAAAGAGGGATTTAAAATTCATTCACCTGGGGGACACATTTTTACTAGAGAAGTGGCCTATGAAGTGCCAGTAACTATGGCCGGACGGAACTTTCCTGCTAACATGATTGTTCTGAAAGGCCAGGATATAGATGTAATTTTGGGTATGAATTGGTTAACTCAACACAAGGCAATTCTCAATACTGAACTCAGAACCGTCAGGTTGAGTTATAATCAAGAAGAAATTCTCTTGTCTCTCCCCAAAACCAATCCAGCCAAAGCTTCTGGTAGAATATTTGAAGCCATTGTATCGGAAATCAAGAACATTCCGGTAGTATGTGAGTTTCCAGATGTATTTCCGGAAGATTTGCCTGGACTACCCCCTGAAAGAGATGTAGAATTCGTAATTGAGCTAAAGCCCGGTACGGCTCCCATCTCCCGAAGATCGTACCGTATGCCCCCTAATGAGTTAGCAGAATTGAAGATTCAATTACAAGATCTGCTGAATAAGGGATTTATCCGGCCAAGCTCGTCCCCGTGGGGTTGTCCCGCCATCTTTGTGAAGAAGAAGGATCAAACCTTGCGCATGTGCGTGGACTATCGGCCCCTAAATGAGGTCACCATCAAGAATAAGTACCCTCTCCCAAGGATCGACATCTTATTTGATCAACTGACTGGGGCGAGGGTGTTTTCCAAAATCGATCTCAGGTCGGGCTATCATCAAATTCGTATTCGGCCCGAGGATATACCGAAGACCGCATTTACTACGCGGTATGGATTGTTTGAGTATTTGGTAATGTCTTTTGGGCTCACTAATGCTCCTGCCCACTTCACCTATTTGATGAACTCGGTGTTCATGCCCGAGTTAGACAAGTTCGTGGTGGTCTTCATCGATGATATTTTGATATACTCTAAAAATGAAGAGGAGCATGCTCAGCACCTACGGATTGTATTGACGCGCCTGAGGGAACATCAGCTGTATGCCAAGTTCAGCAAGTGCGCGTTCTGGCTGGAGGAAATTCAATTTCTGGGGCACGTGTTATCAGCCAAAGGAATTGCGGTAGATCCTAGCAAGGTCAAGGATATTCTGGAATGGAAAACCCCAACAACTGTTCACCAAGTCCGAAGTTTTCTTGGACTGGCTGGGTATTATCGCAGATTCATACCAGATTTTTCTAAGCTTGTGAAGCCAATCACAAGTTTATTGAAAAATGATACTAAGTTTAATTGGTCTTCTAAGTGTAACGAAGCCTTTGAGCAACTGAAGACACTATTGACCACTGCTCCGGTATTGGCTCAACCGGACATCACTAAGCCTTTTGATGTATATTGTGATGCGTCAGGCAGTGGACTCGGCTGTGTGCTGATGCAAGAGGGCCGAGTAATTGCGTATGCTTCAAGGCAGTTACGCCGACATGAGGAGCACTATCCAACACATGATCTTGAGCTAGCTGCTGTGGTTCATGCCCTGAAAATATGGCGTCACTATCTGCTGGGAAATATCTGTCACATATATACAGATCATAAAAGTTTGAAGTATATATTTACCCAGTCAGAGTTAAATATGAGGCAAAGACGATGGCTTGAGCTCATTAAGGACTATGAACTGGAGATCCATTATCACCCAGGCAAGGCCAATGTGGTGGCAGATGCATTGAGTCGTAAGACTTCCTGCCACTGTCTTATGGCAAAAACCTCCGAGAACACTTTATGTCAAGAAATGGAGAAGCTGAACCTGGGGATAATCCAGCATGGGACTCTAAATCAATTGAAGCTTGAGTCAACCATTTTGCAAAGGGTAATTGATGCTCAAAAGGATAATCCGGGCATGAAACACATACGAGAGAAGATAAAGGCTGGTACAGCCAAATGTTTCAAGGAAGACGATCAAGGTGTGTTATGGTTTAACAACCGCATAGTAGTGCCAAAGAATGAAGAACTCCGCCAGCAAATCTTAGATGAAGCGCATCTTAGTCGCTATTCTATTCATCCGGGAAGCACTAAGATGTATCAAGATTTAAAACAACATTACTGGTGGACCAAGATGAAGATTGAAATTGCATGCTATGTGGCTAAGTGTGACACTTGCAGACGTGTCAAAGCCATACACATGAAAACTGCTGGTCCATTACAATCTTTGCCGATCCCAACATGGAAATGGGAAGATATAAGCATGGACTTTATCGTGGGATTGCCCAGGACGACAAAAGGGTATGACTCTATCTGGGTGATTGTTGATCGACTTACAAAGATTGCTCACTTTCTGCCGGTCAAGACAAATTCCCCAGTTACTGTCTACGCCCAATTGTACATTGCTCGTATTCTTAGTCTGCATGGTGTTCCAAGGACCATAGTGTCGGATCGTGGACCTCAATTTGTAGCCAAGTTTTGGGAAGCACTTCACAAAACTTTGGGTACTAAGTTACTCCACAGTTCGGCCTACCATCCCCAAACCAGTGGACAGACTGAGAGAGTGAACCAAATACTTGAAGATATGTTACGGGCATGTGTCCTGGATTTCTCAACAAAGTGGGATGAATGCTTACCTTTGGCGGAGTTTTCATATAATAACAGTTATCAGGAAAGTATCAAGATGGCACCTTTTGAAGCTTTATATGGGCGACGGTGTCGAACTCCGCTAAATTGGTCTGAACCTGGTGAAAGGTATTTCTTTAGGCCTGATATGGTAAAAGAAACCGAAGAAAAGGTTCAGAAAATAGTTCATAATATGAAAAAGGCACAGGCTCGTCAGAAAAGTTATGCAGACAAACGGCGAATGCCCTTATACTTCTTAGAAGGAGACTACGTCTACTTAAAGGTTTCACCAATGAAAGGCGTATCGCGTTTTGGGGTTAAAGGAAAACTTGCACCCAGGTACATTGGTCCATTCCTGGTACTTGAGCAATGTGGACCAGTGGCATAACGACTCCAGCTCCCCGAAACATTGTCTGCTGTGCATAATGTGTTCCACGTGTCACAATTGAAGAAGTGTCTTCGGGTTCCCGATCGAACCGTTGAAGTGACTGATGTTGTCCTGGAACCAGACTTAACATACTCGGAACATCCTATTCGAGTTCTGGACCAAAAGGACAGGGTTACCCAGAGAAAGACTCTCAAGTTTTATAAGATACAGTGGAACCAGCATTCGGAAGATGAGGCTACATGGGAAACCCAAGATTTCTTAGATAAAAATTTCCCAGGCTTTCTAGCCTCTTGTAAGTTGTAAAGTTTGGGTAGCTGTGTAATAAAGGAATGAACCCCCACACCACCCCTGCCTTGTACCAAAAATAAGGAAATAAAAATATGACACATTTCCTTTTCCATTCCTCACCCTAGGACTTTAAATCTCGGGACGAGATTCTTTTACGGGGGGAAGGATGTAACACCCCTGGTGTTACTATAACTAAAACTTGAGCATGGCATCATGAGCATGGGCATTGCATATGTTTGACACACCTAGAGTGCAATCACTAGGCAAAAATTTCAAACAAGTTGTATTGTTTTAATGTTTTACAAATAGGACCCTGGTTAAGGACTTAACCCTAAATAGTGATTAAAGGGGTAAAACTTAACCCAAGTTGAGAAAACCTTAGGGCTTTTGAGAAAAGTCATAAAATATCCCCAAACACCAAACTTGAATTCCTTTTATACCCCTGGGATACCAGAAACCCTAATTGGAACCCTGGGAAACCCTAAAACCAAACCCTAGGGACCTAAGTGCAAAATTAGTCCACTTTTGGACTAAAGTGCAAAAACCAAGTCAAATGAGTGTTTTAAGTCAATTGGATCACAAATATGTGGATTTGAAGGCCAAACCCTAAGTTTTGGACTTAAATGCAAAATGGACCTCATTTGAGTTTTGTTCTAAGTCTGAAAAACAGTGAATGGGCTCAACTTTGGGGCTTTGTAATTTACAAAGTATAGGGTTTTTGCCCTAGGTCACCACATCAAAGTTGAAGCCTAATCATAGGGGAACAACTTTGCTAAAGAGTGTGAGATTAGTTGTTATGAGAAAGTTAGAGAAAAACCCCATCAAAGTTCGACTGTCAGGTTGTTTTGAACTGAAATTCTGTTTAGCAGTGAACTGACATCAACTTCTAGCTCAGATTCAAGCATGATCCAGTGCTCAAATATGTTCAAGTCCTATAGTCGAATTGTAGATGGTATATTGCTCTACAATTTTGTTTAAGAAAGGCAATCGAGTTGCTGCACAAAATTGGAAGTTATGGGCTCTGGAAACTGGACTGTCAGTCACTCTGAACCGGTATTCCCATGGTACAGTGACCGCTTAACTGAAGAAGATCGGGTTCGTCCTCACCGCCGGTAGCCACCGCCATTGATCGCGACTCGTCATGATTCGTGCTCGGTGGTCTTTGGATAAGCACTGCCGATACGTGTCCTCAACGCCGGTGAGCTGGAAGTCACCCCGCTCGACCACGGCACATCCCCCCCCCTGGCTCACCGCCCGCGGTAAGTACTCGTCGTCGACCGCCGCCTCTCGGCCGGGTGCCGCGTGGCTCTACACTTTCACCGTGTCGCCATGACCTTCTCTGAACCCTCCGTAGCTCACCGGAGTTACTGCCACGCTATGGGACACGTACTCCGTGCACCAAGCTTCTTCCTCCCATCCGGCCGCCAGCGCAATTTGCTCAAATTGATCGCCGCCGCCCATGAACTCTATAAATTGAAGCCACCACCCGCTCCGTATGGTAGTCAAGTACTTCGACGTCCAGTATTGCTCCCAGTGGTTCACCGACGAGCCTCAATTTCACGTTTCCCCCAAATCCACCCAAAACACTGCAAGAACTTAGCTCCCCGTGGCCAGCTCGTTCTGGTACGTCGCCATTCAATTCATGTATTGTTTTCGTGTCCCTCCATGCTTGTGAAGCTCTCGGTGGCGTCCATTTGCTCAGTCCGGCCATGGTTGTTTGGGAACGTGAGCTCGACGCCCCGGTTTCCGCCCTGAGCGTGGGCAGAACATTTTCTTGGAGCGCCACTTGAAATTATAGATCGTTCTTAGGTCACCTTAGATCCGTAAAGCCTCTCCGACCGTTAGCTTGAACAATCGTCGCCGGTCATGGCCGGTACGGACCTTGTCCGTGATGAACGGGAGCGTGGCGTGTTCAGGGGCAATCGCGGGGAAGAAATAGAACCTTGAGGGCATTTGTGCAAACCGTCAGTGACTCAACACAATAGTAAAAGGACCTAGTTCTGTTTAGCCAGAAGCGCGAGGCCCTTTCTGCAAAATCGCCTGGGCGCGGGCGCGCGCGCGCGGGCGCGAGCGCGCTGTTCTCCCTGGACCTGGGCTTGTTGGGCCAGAATCGGCCCAGTACTACTCCTAGTTTTTCTTTTTCTTTTTCAGGGAAGCTTTGGAAAATTGTAGAAAACTGTAGAAAAATCCTAAAATTGTGAGACCAATTTTCCTAGGCTTGTTATTTTCCATAGTATTTAATAAAAATAGTTTCATGATTTTTAGTTTGAACAGGGAATTTTAGGGTATTTAAAATAACCTAAACCATTGATTCTGGATTTTTAGAAAATGAATAATAAGTCCAAAATTTCCCAAACTTTTTATGTGAGCTTTTCACATTATTTAGAAGCCATGGGTAGAATTTGGGTTGATCTGGGCCTTGTTTGATCACTAAACCCAAAACCACACCCCCCCTGCTCCATGAACTCCTTTACTGACTCCGGAAACCCTAGGTTCTTGGAGTACCGTGAAGGAAAGTTGTACTCAAGACATAAATAACAAGTTTATGTTATCTTTGCATCCTTATGATCATTCCATGACATCCATTCTTATGCATGTATATGGTTATATTAGAGCAAGAAGAAGAAGAAGAAGTTTTTGAAGAGGGGATACCACCCACCTCTGATCCGCAAGCAGACAACTGCTTTTATTTCGATATCTGTGGATCCGAGCAGGACACCTCTGATAACAAAGGCAAGCCCCGGTGCATTTGCCACCTTCCTTGATGTTTTAAAAGCTTTCTCACTTGCTTGCTGCATTAGGTGATAGGAGTTGATTGATTAAACAATTCCTGCATTACCTTCCTTGATCTTAATTACCCTCCTTGACATCCTGTTTTGTTACAAAAGGGTTTTACTATGCTTAGTATTGCTTTAGAAAAACAAAAGGATTTGTTTTACAAAAGATGTTTGGCAAAGTGGGAGGGATGTTTTCAAAAACAAAATTTGATGGTGGATCCATCAAGGCCTTGATGGGTCCAACATCGGAAAAGATGTACCTCTGTCAGGTACCAAGTTTTTGGGTTGAAATGATTAAGCTGAGACCGGGCGGGTGACTTGCACGAGAAGAGAGTCTCGGTGTAGTGTCTCCGTCTGAGTCGATTAAGGACCTTGTCGATGTAGGCCTGCTGACCGAGGACCCTTTAACTGGTCACATGCCTCGTCATGGGTAAGCCTTGCCTCGGGCAGACTAAGGCCGGAATAAGATAACACGAAATGGGAGTGGAGCGGTGGCGAGAGTAGCGTGTACCCTCCGTGGCAAGAGGCTGGACGGTGGTGTATCTGTGCTCTCGGTTTGCGTGAACCTGATCCGGTCTTAAGAACCCCGGTGGCGGGTTGACATATGCAAGGGTTAAGTGCTACATATGTCGTGTGATTGGAGATCCTCAGCTGAGTATAATCGATTCGGATCGCCGTACCTCCGCGGTTATGGAGACTTGGCCACTGACTTACACGTAGCATTCCACTAAAGATGATGGGTTTTTGGTTAAGAAAATTGGCTAGTGCAGGACCAGTGATTGAACTAGGGTAGAAAGAACTCTAGTGCAGGTAATTTTACCTAACTTGACAAATAAAATTGGATTTTTAAGGATCCACTTTAGTAAGCATTTCTGCAAAACAGAGTCTTTGACTATTGGGAAGCCTTACCTTGACTCCCATATAACCAGCATATCCTTGAGAGTCTTTTCCTTAGTCGGGTAAGACTTGCTGAGTAATTCCATACTCAGGGTTTATCCCTTTGTTGTTTTTAGGTGGGGAAGTAGCAGACTTTTGCTGCTTCTGTGCTAAGGTGGTTCCCAACGAAGAAAAACAGGACTGAAGTGCGGGAGGACTCGGTCCTCCACTTAAGATCTTTTGTTTATAGTCTTTCGGGAGAAGTTTGTGTCTCCCCGGTTTGTATAATTATTACTTTTATGCACTCACTTTAGCCTGGTCTGTAAATAAATACCTTAAGCTTGCTTTTTGAAATAAATGTAAGTTTATGTAAATCGCTTCCGCATATCTTTATCTCCGATGATCTGTAATGTCTGCAAGACAGGTGAAACGTTCCTGGTGAGGTAAGGAAAGATACCGAGCTTGTCAAGTAACTTAGGAACATCTACAGGGTGTCTGATGTCTGTTAGACAAGGACAACTGTAGGTGGGCCTGATTACTTGGGAGGTTCCGTCACAAGTTTACACTCCTAAGTTTGGGCTTTGGTACCCCAAGGGATCTACTTTTGATTTAATTTGGTATTCCGATGACGATTATGCTGGATGTAAGATTGATAGGAAGAGCACACCAGGGACTTGTCAGTTTCTAGGAAGATCCCTGGTGTCTTGGGCTTCAAAGAAACAAAACTCAGTAGCTCTTTCCACCACCGAATCCGAGTATATTGCTGCAGGACACTGTTGTGCACAATTACTTTGGATGAGGCAAACCCTCAGGGACTATGGCTACAAGTTGAGTAAAGTCCCTCTCCTATGTGATAATGAGAGTGCAGTCCACATGGCGGATAATCCCGTTGAACACAGCCGCACTAAGCACATAAACATTCGGTATCACTTTTTGAGAGATCACCAACAAAAGGGGGATATCGAAATTGCTTATGTTAGCACCCACAACCAATTAGCCGATATCTTTACCAAGCCACTAGATGAAAAGACTTTTAGCAAACTTAGGAATGAGCTAAATATTCTTGATTCTCGAAATTTTGATTGAAACATTGCACACATTGCTCATTTACGTACCTTTGGTCATATCTCTTTCATTTGGTACAAATGCTTATTTTTTATTCTTCTAGTGCCAAGACTAATGTGTTTTCAAGTATATTTCTATGATTAGTCTTCAGTTGAAAGGGAAATGGAGTATTAGGCGAAGGCAAGGTTTCCACTCCAACTCTGACGGTATCATTTATCCTTTGCCTTTACTCATGAATATCTCAATTGGTATAAACCTTCACTCATATCTTTTTTACCAAAGGGGGGGAATTAGTGGCCTCTCAAGTTTCTTCGTTTTTGGCGCTTAATGCCAAAGGGGGAGAAAGTATTAGGCTCAAAGCAAAAGGACCGCACCATCGTTTAAAATTTTAAATTTTCAAAAACTAAAGGAATAAATTATTTCAATTGGTATTTCATTTGATTTCAAAATTTCAATTGGTATAATTTCATTTGGTATCTGCTTCAAGAATGGAAATCATTTCAAAAACCTCTTGATAGCCAAGAGGAGAATTTATTTAGGGGGAGCTTTTACTTAGTCAAAGGAAAAGCATTTGAAATAGGGGGATAATTTTTCAAAATCTTGAAAATGCCTTTTGAAATCATATTATTATACCTTTGGCTATCTGCAAAAGATTTTGAAAAGTTTTTTCTCAAAAAGATTTGCAAAAACAAGCAAGTGGTGCGAATGTGGTCCAAAATGTTAAATAGAAGAAATCAATCACGTTTATTCTTAGACTTATGTAAAAAGTCTTTCAATTGGTTTAAATCTAAGTAACCTATGCACATCTAACACAAATGCAAACTAATTACATTTTTACACTCTATATTTGTTTTGGTTTGTGTTGGCATCAATCACCAAAAAGGGGGAGATTGAAAGGGAAATGGGCTTAATCATTTCCTATAATCGGTTTTGGTGGTTGACGTCCATCACAAACCAAGTGGACTAACTAGTTTGTTAAGATGTCATTTATCTCAGGTGCATAAGGTTCAACACAAACCAAGAAATAAATTCAGTTGTGCATAAGGTTCATCACTTTGGATTGTTAACATATTTCTTTTCTTTTTATATTATTTTATGTTGTCACAGAATGCACACAAAATAAAATCCTAGCATGATGCATAATTTGTTTTTGGGTATCTTTTGTTATTTATTTATTCGTTTTTTATGTGATGTTCTCATGGAATGATAAATATGGATAACACACATATATACAAAGGAATATCATTTCTCCTTTTAGGTTATCCTCCACAAATTATAAGTTGGGTATTACATCGGCAAAGACAAGGCTTCCACTCCGACTCTGATGGTATCATTTACCCTTTGCCGCTACTCATGCATCTCTCAATTGGTATAATCTTCACTCATATTTCTTTTACCAATATGGGAGAAAGTATAAAAGGGCTCTCAAGTTCTTCATTTTTGGTGATTAATGCCAAAGGGGGAGAAAGTATTAAGCCCAAAGCAAAAGGACCGCACCACCATATTTTAAAATTTTTAAAAACTAAAGGAAGAAATTATTTCAATTAGTATCTGAGTGAGCCTCAAAATGGATTTTCAATTGGTATCTCATTTGGTATTTCAAAAGTGTTTTTCAAATTGGTATCTTCAAAACATCACATTAGTATGAAATTTTTTTCAATTGGTATAATTTCATTTGGTATCTATTTCAAAAACCCTCTTGAAAGATAAGGGGAGAATTTCTTCAGGGGGAGCTTTTATTTAGTCAAAGGAAAAGCATTTGAAATAGGGGGAGGAATTTCAAATCTTAAGAATGCTTCTTGAAATCATATTCTTATACCTTTGACTATTTGCAAAAGAATTTGAAAACATATTTCCAAAAGATTTGCAAAAACAAACAAGTGGTGCAAATGTGGTCTAAAATATTAAATAGGAGAAAAGCAATCACATTCACTCTTAGACATATGTATAAAATCTTTCAATGGTTTAATTCTAAGTAACCTATACACATCCATCATAACTGCAAATTAGTTACATTTCTACACTTCATATTTGCTTTGGTTTGTGTTAGCACCAATCACCAAAAAGGGGGAGATTGAAAGGGAAATGGGCTTAATCATTTCCTATAATCGATTTTGGTGGTTGACGTCCATCACAAACCAAGTGGACTAATTAGTTTGCCAAGGTGTGTTTTATCTTAGGTGCATAAGGTTCAGCATAAACCAAGAAAGAAATTAAGTTGGGGACTCAAATAAATGTGGAACAAAGATGTTGGGGACTTGTTCTCAAGTGCTTCGGCTTGAAAGAAGGTAAAAGTACAAGCGTGACGCAAAAGCAAAATGCCAAGTCAGCGTGAACAGTACGGGAGCACTGTTCACCTATTTATAGGCACGGGACACAGCCCATGTAAAATTACATCCATGCCCTTTACATTTGGTAGTAATTCTATAGTAATCCACCAAGGTCTGAATAGCCTTTTCATCTTTAAGTCGGTTTCCTTTTCTGCTATCACGCCGAAGCTTTCCTGCTCACGGCTTCGGCGCTGTATCAACCTTCGTATTCTTTGGGCTTCTCCCACTGTGGTACCGATTCGAGTCTGAAGATACCTGTTCACACATTATACTCCAGAAACATTGTTTAAATCATATTTTTGAGGACCTTCGGAAGCCGAAGGCCCCCAACAGTAGCCCCTCGCAATATTAATTTGTTAGAATGATAAATTTAGATTGCGACATGGACGAAGGCCTTAAGCCGAAGGTCCGAAAAAACACCTTCCCTTTGCTAGAATAGCAACATTCACTGACAAGCGGGGTCTTCCAATTTTTAATGCACTGGGCGTATAAATAAGAGCATACCACGAGCTCATTTGGTACGCTTTCTTGCCATCTGCTCTTGCTTACTCAATTTTTAGCTCTTGCGCACCAACACTTGCTTGGCTTTTTAAGTTTTTAAGCTTCAGTTTTGAAAGCAGTTTTTTAGCATTTCCGAAGATGTCTGAAGATAAAAGGGCTGCTGTCGAGATGAAGCTGAGTCCCTCTGAAGAGAAAAACCTGGGGTTTCTTGAAGCAATGTCGAAGACAAATACAGAAAAGATCACCAAAGAGATTTTAGAAGGTTTATCTGAAGATACTGATGACAGCGACAGTTATGATGTGGATAGTGGTGGTGA
Source organism: Zea luxurians (assembly GCA_029449295.1). Lineage (NCBI taxonomy): Eukaryota > Viridiplantae > Streptophyta > Magnoliopsida > Poales > Poaceae > Zea > Zea luxurians. Next base: position 43,517,782 of record JAOPSE010000005.1, on the reverse strand, counting down.
AGACTCCGAAGATCGCCCTTGGCGACCAAGCCATGCGGTTTTCGGCAAATCAAGTATCAAACAAAATCATCTTGTCAACATGAGGGGAAGATATTTCCGGGACTTGTCCGTTGTGAGGGCCGACGAAGGAGAGAAGACTTGTCCGACTCCTGAGGAAAATGAAGTCGTAGTGTTCAGAAGCTTTTTGAAAGCTGGACTACGATTTCCCCTGAGCAGCTTTGTCGTAGAAGTACTGAAAATATTTGAAATCTATCTTCACCAACTTACCCCCGAAGCAATCATAAGGATGAATATCTTCGTGTGGGCCGTGAAAAGCCAAGGTCTGGAACCTGATGCGAAAAGTTTCTGCAACACACACGAATTGTTATACGAGACAAAACCCTAGGGTAAGGAGCAGTATCACAATAATTTCGGCTGCTACAGTTTCGTCTCTCGGTCCGGGTCAAGCTGTCCCGTACCAACCTTTTGGAAGAGATGGCCCGGCGACTGGATGACAGAATGGTTTTATGTGAAGAATGACCTGAAAACACGGGAAGATATTAAAGGTATAATTATGCGCCCTATTTGGCAACGCTTCGGCCTGCGGAAGCCGAAGGTTGAAATGAACGAAGCTGCCGAAGAATGCCAGAGAGCCTTCGGAGTTATTTGCTCTTTTATTGGAACGAGAGATTTGGTTCAATAGCATATTGCCTTCAGAGTATGGCCGCTCGCGGAAAAATGGGAAATGCCGCAAGAGACCATAAAGGAGGCTGACGAAGGTGGACTTATCAGGCTGAAGTATACTTTCAAGTTTGGAGATAAATTCGTTGAGCCAGATGATGACTGGCTAAAAAGCATTGAAACTTTAAGTGATGAACTACTTGGGGTTTATTCGAAGGCCGAAGATACTGCACTGTCAGCAGCCTTCGGAGGCCGGAAAAAGAAAAGACTGAACTGAGTGTTTGACGCAATTGGGTTCGTGTACCCCGACTACCACTATCCAGCGCGGGGCCAAAAAAGAAAAAACGCAGCTTCTGCACAAGAAACTGCTTCAGCCGCTCCCAGCGAGCCAGCGCCGAAGAGACAAAGGGTAAAGGTTCTCACACACCGGCCACGCTACATTGAACCAGCTATAGAGCCTGAATTCGCCGGCGAAACCTCTTCGACCACCGAAATTAAAGAACCAACTTCAGTGCCGAAGATCGAAGAAAAAGCTGAAGTACCCTCAGCAAAGAAAGCAGAAAAACCGAGAACTGAAGGAACGAAAATATTGGAAATTTTAAGTCCTTCAGCAAGTGTTGAGACAATAAAAAACCAAAAGGGCCCAGCGGTGACCCCGAAGAGAAAAAGAATGGTCAATGTGCTAGATGTTCTGGAGACAATTAAGTCCTCAAGCACGAGTTCGAAGAAGACTGTTGAGACTTCCGAAGCGGAAACTAAAATCTTTGATACTAAAGCTCCAAAACAACAAACTGAGACTGAAGCTGGGCCTTCAGAGCCCACGAAGGTAAAACCCTTGGAAACCGAGGAAGAAAAAATGATAGAGCCAATTCTTGTTGAAGAAATCAGTGTTGTTGCCCTTGAAGCCTCCCCCAAAGTCCTTGATTATATTATTCGACATGCTTCGGGGAAAAAGTTATCAGAAGAAGAAGTTTTTGAAGCTAATCACTATGCCAAAGAATTGAAATATCCGAAGGGGGCACTAGTGTTCAATGGTACAAATGAAGAAGATTTCCTATATTGCCTCCCGGATAACAAAGAATTACTCGTCTGCCGGGAAATGGCCCGAAGCATGGGGTTTCCGAAGCTGGAGGCTGGCCTCTGCGCGATGACAAAGGACGAACTTGAGGACAGCCTTGCGTATAATAGCCTGAAGGTACAAAATCTGCGCATTTGGAAACTTTATGATTTGAAATTTATTCTTTTATTCTTATACTAACTCTTTTACATATAGGGTTTAATTCTAAGCAACGCGCTGAGAGCGCAAAAGAATGCCGAAGACGAGAGCTATGAAATTGCTTTCAACAACCTTCGAACAGAGGTTATCAAACTAAGAAACAAAGCCTTGGAAAAGGACAAAATTCTAGTTACATTGGTGGATAAAATAAAGGAGGACGAAGCTGCCTCTAAAGCACAAGCTGCAGCCCAAAAGCACGAGATTGACGATCTTCGGAAGCAATTAGCCCGAGCTAAAGAAGAACGCATACTTGAAGAAACGAAGCGAGAACTTAGCGACCAATGGGCAAGTCATTTAGAAGGAACTGTTGAAGAGCTTCGTTCGTCCAAGAAAAGATGTTATGACAAATCTATGGAATGTGTTAAGAAAATGAAAGCTAGCTTCGCCAGCGTTGGCGCATTCTCGAGCGAAGAAAACTTTACAAGAGGCAACCCCGAAGGTCCCATCGAATGGATTAATCACGAAGCTGAGGCCTTTGAGGAAATTTTAAATAGCCGCGGAGACATATGCGCTTTTTCGGGTGCCAGGGGGATTGCCACCATTTTGGAGAGAAAGGGCTGCGAGCATGTAAAGATTTTAGCGCAATCCGAAGCTACCTTGCCCTTCGAAGATGCAAAAGATCCTTCAGCCGAAGCTAGCATGGTTGGTGGAAAATTTTTCACCGATATCTGGGACAATGGTGGTCGAGAAATGGCCCGAGAAATTATCCAAAAAAGCGAAAAAGGCATCCATGACGCTAGAAAAGTAGCAGAGGCTGTTGAGAAAAGCGCAGAGCCCGAAGGGCAAATAGGTATTAACTAATGGTTTTTATTGTGCTGTAATTTTTGATTTTAAACTTCGTTCGCAATTTGTAATAGCAATGTAGCTGTATCCTGTCCTCCCTCAGATCCTACTAAAGCGTCTCCGGGCCCTCACCCGAAAGAAGACGATGAAATTAAAAAGATGGCTGAAGCTATCATGGATCAAGTTGTCAATCAACTCCTGAACGAAGCTGCGGAAGTAGTACTTAGGGAAGACTAGGTGCTATTATAAAAACATCTGAAATGTAATATGTGTAATATCTTGTAACCCTGAATGTAATATACTTGTTTCTTATGATTCAATTCTTTACGATGCATGAAATTCTACATACATACCGTTTTTTGAGTCTTTGACGAAAAAACACCTTCCCTTCTTTTCATGCTTCGTGAAGAAGGATTTTCATTTATCACAACAATATCCATAGTGTTCTGATGAAGAATATCCAAGCTTCGTGAGAATATTTTCCGAAGCTACACTCCGAAGATCAATATTGTATTTCCTTGTGACTTAGCATGATTTTCCCTTTTTCAAAGCATTCTTCCGAAGATCGATATTGTGTCCCCTTCTTGTGCCATATGCAGCACGATGCATGATGCTTATGCTATGCGAAATGACGTGATGATGTTATGCTATGTAAAATGGTATTTATTCCGAAGATACACGCACATCCGCGCAATAAAACACATAATCTTTTTAAATCAGCGTTGACTTTTCACTGTAAGCCTCCCTTAGGAGCTTCTTCGCCTTTTACTTCAGCGGAATCAGCGTTGACTTTTCGCTGTAAGCCTCCCTTAGGAGCTTCTTCGCCTTTTACTTTTGGCGGTATTCGCGTTGACTTTTCGCGCTTCGCCTTTTACTTAGGCGGAATCAGCGTTTATTTTTCGCTGTAAGCTCTGCATTCCCTTTGGAACGACTTTTGAGCAGAAAACTTACACTGCGCACCCTTTGGAACGGCTTTTTGTAACTTCAGCAGACTTACTCTGCGTTCCTTAGAACGACTTTTTTGTTGTTTCGAAGAATTCATACCGTGCCTTTTAAAATAAATTTTTGATAATTCGAAGGTCCTCCTTGCTATCGCAAATCTTTAAGCTTCAACAACTTAAGCCTGTGGAGAAGATATATTTTCCTTGCGGCAAACAACGAAACTATTACATGAGATTTAAAAAGTGCCCTTTATTACACAGAAAATAAAACTGAATGGAAAAGACTACTATCAAGGTAGGATATTTGTCAATAAATGTGCTTCGACTCTGGCACAGTGCTATTGACTGTGCGAGCTTCGGACTGTTCTCTGAAGTCCCTTTGGTGTTGAGCATATTGGCCCCCTTCTGGTTGCTGGCCTTGTTGCAGCGGTGGTGGAGGCGGAGGCTGTTGCCAGGAAGCTTGAGGTTGACTCGCCGAAGCAACAGAAACTGCAGGGTGGTTGCCTACATATTCAGGGATATAAGGCGAATGATACGAAGCAGTGTGCATGATCTGCTTCGGCTGACCCTGTTGTGCTGCAGCTTCGGCTATCTCCTTTTGCTTCTGGATGGTAACATGGCACATCCTGGTGGTATGGCCCTTGTTTTCACCACAGAACAAGCAAAATATTCTCCTTGGTTGATCTCCAAATCTTCCGCCGAAGCCCCTGGCACCTCTGCCTCTTGGAGCCGGCGGTCGGAAGGAGCTTTGCTGTTGCCCCAAAGCCTGTGAGGAGCCCTGTGGCCTTTGCTGCTGACTCCCCTTATCATCATTTTGAGTAGAGTTGTGAATTGACCTGACGTGCCTCGGATAAAATCTTCCTCCGAAGCCCCTGGTCATTTCGGAAAACCTGAAAGCCTCCTCCTTTCTTTGACGAAAATCATTGTCGGCCCGAATATACTCGTCCATCTTCTGGAGCAGCTTCTCCAAAGTTTGAGGAGGCTTCCTAGCAAAGTACTGAGCTGAAGGTCCTGGCCGAAGTCCCTTGATCATGGCCTCAATTACAATTTCGTTGGGCACTGTTGGCGCCTGTGCCCTCAAACGTAAGAACCTTCGGACATAGGCCTGAAGGTATTCTTCGTGATCCTGGGTGCACTGGAATAGAGCTTGAGCAGTGACCGGCTTCGTCTGAAACCCTTGGAAGCTGGTTAACAACATGTCCTTCAGCTTTTGCCATGAAGTGATCGTTCCTGGTCGAAGGGAGGAATACCAGGTTTGAGCAACACTCCTGACAGCCATAACGAAAGATTTTGCCATGACTACAGTATTGCCACCATACAAAGATACTGTTGCTTCGTAGCTCATCAAAAACTGCTTCGGGTCTGAATGGTCGTCGAATATGGGAAGCTGGGGCGGCTTGTAGGACGGAGGCCAAGGTGTAGCCTGCAGCTCAGCGGACAGAGGAGAAGCATCATCAAAAGCAAAATTTCCATAGTGGAAATTCTCATACCAGTCATCTTCGTTGAAGAAACCCTCCTGATGAAGGTCTTTGTGCTGAGGCCTTCGGTTCTGCTCATCCTGAGTAAGATGACGAACTTCTTCAGAGGCTTCGTCTATCTGCCTTTGCAGTTCTGCTAGCCTGGCCATCTTTTCCTTCTTCCTCTGCACCTGTTGATGAAGCATCTCCATGTCTCTGATTTCTTGGTCTAGCTCATCCTCTTGCGGTGTCGGGCTGACAGCCTTCCTCTTCTGGCTTCGGGCCTCCCGAAGAGAGAGAGTCTCCTGATTGGGGTCCAGCGGTTGCAGAACTGCAGCCCCAGCTGCTGAACCTTTCTTCGGCGCCATAGCGAAGGTTTATGATTGCCGAAGGTGTTCAAAACTCAAAGAGTGGAAGTGAGTTCACCGGAGGTGGGCGCCAATGTTGGGGACTTGTTCTCAAGTGCTTCGGCTTGAAAGAAGGTAAAAGTACAAGCGTGACGCAAAAGCAAAATGCCAAGTCAGCGTGAACAGTACGGGAGCACTGTTCACCTATTTATAGGCATGGGACACAGCCCATGTAAAATTACATCCATGCCCTTTACATTTGGTAGTAATTCTATAGTAATCCACCAAGGTCTGAATAGCCTTTTCATCTTTAAGTCGGTTTCCTTTTCTGCTATCACGCCGAAGCTTTCCTGCTCACGGCTTCGGCGCTGTATCAACCTTCGTATTCTTTGGGCTTCTCCCACTGTGGTACCGATTCGAGTCCGAAGATACCTTTTCACACATTATACTCCAGAAACATTGTTTAAATCATATTTTTGAGGACCTTCGGAAGCCGAAGGCCCCCAACAAAAGACTTAGAGTGGTGCTGCCAGTGGCGCATGGACAGTGTCCGGTGCCTAGGCCGAGCACCCTCCCAACAGGCCAGTCTCGGATTTTCTAGAGACGTGCTTCGATATAAGTCACCGGACTGTCCGGTGTGCACCGGACATGTCCGATGAGCCAACGGAGCAACGGTAACCTGCGCCCAACGGTCGACTGCAAAAGGTGCACAGTGCGTGCGAAAGTTTCCTAGAGGGGGGTGAATAGGCAAAACCTGAAATTTATAAACTTAAACACACACTAAGGCTGGGGTTAGTGTTAGAATTAAATTCGAGTGCGGAAGATTGTTTCTCTTGCTATGGGTTGCTCAATTAATGCGGATGACATTTGGAAGCAAACTCAAATCAATATTAGCAAGGAAACTTTAGAGAGAGGAAGGAGGGCAAACAAATCAAGAGAGAATTAAAGCGAGTGAACACGGTGATTTGTTTTACTAAGGTTCGGTTCCAAAGAACCTAGTCCCCGTTGAGGAGGCCACAAAGGTCGGGTCTATTTCAATCTTTTCCCTCTCTCAAACGGTCATTTAGACCGGATGAGCCTTCTCCTTAATCAATTGGGTCACTAAGACCCCGCAAGGACCACCACACACTTAGGTGTCTCTTGCTAGCTTTACAAAGCACTTAAGAATAAGAATGGGGAAGGAGAAAGGCAATCCAAGCAACAAGAGCACAAATGAACAAAAAACTCTCTCTCTCAAGTCACTAAGTGGTTGAGTTGATTCTGGGACTTGGATAGGATTTGATCTTTGGAATGTGTCTTGGAGTGAATGCTATTGCTCTTGTATTGAATGGAAACTTCAGAAAACTTAGATACCAATGAATGAGGCGGTAGGGGGTATTTATAGCCTCCAACCACTTCCTAGCCGTTGGCTGTTTTTACTTGCGATGGGCACACCGGACAGGTACTGTTCACTGTCCGGTGCGTGCCACGTCAGCACGCCCGTTGGGGTTTGGAGCGAGTTGACCGTTGGAACCCTTGTCCTGTAGTTCCACCGGACAGTCTGGTGCCACACTGGACATGTCCGGTGACCTCGGACTTCGATGCTCTGACTTCTGTCACACACTGTTCATCACTATTCACTTTTGCAGTCGACCGTTGATGTGCAGTGATCGTTGCTCCGCTGGCTCACCGGACATGTCTGGTGCACACCGGACAGTCCGGTGAATTATAGTGGAGCGCGCCTAGAGAATTCCCGAGAGTAGCCTGTTCGCTTGCGCGCGGGCCTGGTGCACCGGACACTATCTGGTGCGCCATAGGCAGCACACTCTCAAGTCCTTTGCTCCAAATATTGTTGAGTCCACAACTGAATTTATTTCTTGGTTTGTGTTGAACCTTATGCACCTGAGATAAATGACATCTTGACAAACTAGTTAGTCCACGTGGTTTGTGATGGACGTCAACCACCAAAATCGATTATAGGAAATGATTAAGCTCATTTCCCTTTCAATCTCCCCCTTTTTAGTGATTGGTGCTAACACAAACCAAAGCAAATATGAAGTGTAGAAATGTAACTAATTTGCAGTTATGATGGATGTGCATAGGTTACTTAGAATTAAACCATTGAAAGACTTTATACATATGTCTAAGAGTGAATGTGATTGCTTTTCTCCTATTTAATATTTTAGACCACATTTGCACCACATGTTCGTTTTTGCAAATCTTTTGGAAATATGTTTTCAAATTCTTTTGCAAATAGTCAAAGGTATAAGAATATGATTTCAAGAAGCATTCTTAAGATTTGAAATTCCTCCCCCTATTTCAAATGCTTTTCCTTTGACTAAATAAAAGCTCCCCCTGAAGAAATTCTCCCCTTATCTTTCAAGAGGGTTTTTGAAATAGATACCAAATGAAATTATACCAATTGAAAAAAATTTCATACTAATGTGATGTTTTGAAGATACCAATTTGAAAAACACTTTTGAAATACCAAATGAGATACCAATTGAAAATCCATTTTGAGGCTCACTCAGATACTAATTGAAATAATTTCTTCCTTTAGTTTTTAAAAATTTTAAAATATGGTGGTGCGGTCCTTTTGCTTTGGGCTTAATACTTTCTCCCCCTTTGGCATTAATCACCAAAAATGAAGAACTTGAGAGCCCTTTTATACTTTCTCCCATATTGGTAAAAGAAATATGAGTGAAGATTATACCAATTGAGAGATGCATGAGTAGCGGCAAAGGGTAAATGATACCATCAGAGTCGGAGTGGAAGCCTTGTCTTTGCCGATGTAATACCCAACTTATAATTTGTGGAGGATAACCTAAAAGGAGAAATGATATTCCTTTGTATATATGTGTGTTATCCATATTTATCATTCCATGAGAACATCACATAAAAAACGAATAAATAAATAACAAAAGATACCCAAAAACAAATTATGCATCATGCTAGGATTTTATTTTGTGTGCATTCTGTGACAACATAAAATAATATAAAAAGAAAAGAAATATGTTAACAATCCAAAGTGGAATTTAAATTCCAAAGGAAAATCCATCTTGTAACTTAAATAAATGTCATTCCAAATAAGAGATTATATACTAGATCCTTATATGAGTTAAACTAGTAAACGATATGTTTATAAATACCTCGTTATAGATTTAAGTTAAAGTATATTTTAGTAAAATTTTGAGATTGGATATTACTTTCTTAAAATACATTTTTTTGTGTATAAGTGGTGTATCTAAACACATTTTCATAAATAAGACAATAATTTGCATCATGTCGGTTTCTTTGAATTGTGCATTTAAACATGGGATGGAAATGCAAAAAGAAATCCAAATTTGAATTAAATTTGAATGAAGAAAAAAATAGAAAAGAAATGGCAAAAGAAAAAGGAGGGAAACGAGGTTTTGGCCAAGACACTCAACCACGGCCTACACGGCCATTGTTTTTTTTTCGGCCACCATGCATGCTTGCATTAGCTTTACACCAGCACGGCGTCAACAGCTCCTACACATTCTCTTCCAGTATGTCGCTGCACGTGGCCCTTGCGGTTAGACCAAATCTTCCTCACGTATCTAGCTCTAGTTTGTTGCAAACTCAGCACCGAGCCCCGGGTTTTCGCAACCGACTCCTATACCAGGATCCTTATTGGTCCCTGCGTGTGGATATAAAACCAGTCATGGCTCCACCCCTATCCTCCATAGAACTAGTGCCCTCACCATCGTCAAACAGAACGAGAGAAGAGAGAGAATTGGTGTGCGCCAGGCAGGATTTGGGTCTCAACATGGTCTTCCTCGGCGAGCAGTTGTCGTAGGTCGCGTAGTGAAGGCACGGTTCGGACAAAGGCTCGTCAGGTTCTGCCCAGAGTCACTAGGCCGTACCGTGGACATCTCTGTCCTCATCTTTGTCGGCAGATAGGTACTTTAACTCGAGTTCGCTCCTACTTCCGCTTTAATTTCAATCTGGATGCTTTGGATTAATTTGCTGGGGGGCACCGACATGGTCGTCGTCGGCTGACCCGCCACCATAGTTGCACTAGGCGCCGCGGCCTGGTTACTAGCGGGAGGTAGGTGAAAGGGGTGATGGCCGTTGATCTGCAGGCATGCGGCTAGGATTGGATCGCAGTGTAACCCTTCACGCATGTAACCCTGACCAACGGATCTGGATCGAACAGGTCTAGTGGGATCGGAGGGGAATGTGGAGGCTGCCGCGGTAGACCTGCATACTTCGGTCCGCCTTGCTTCGAGCGCGTGCACGGGCGTGTCTCCGAGGCACACCGATATGAGCCTGCGTATTCCCGGTTCATACGGTTGTATGGGGCACACAAATTCCTCGTCGGAGTATAGATTCTTCGTCAATGCCATAGTTCGACGTGGCCTGGCTGCTCGACGCATCGATTGACGGTATGTCAGCTCCTGTTGTTTTCACCTTGGTGCCCTCTACGTGTAGAACCGGTTTCTCGTGGGGATTTTGTGCTTGTGCGGGTGAAGACCATCCTTCGGCGGGGCACCACCGTTGGCCTTGCACACGCCACCGTTTTGTTGGTCCGGGTGTAGAAGAACGTCGTGGGCCGTTAGATCCTCGGCCGACGCCCAAGATTTACCCACTCGTACCCATTCGTGAAAAGATCTGGATCGCATATCTATAGATTGGCGGTTGGGTCTTGATCGGCCATCATAAAATCCTAACCATAGAGTTCGAATCCTACGGTCTGCATCGCATACCGTTTCATTTAATGTTGGACCTAATCCGAACCATAGATCTGGGATCCTGCGGTCGTCGTAGGGTACCGATTCGGTAAATGGATTGATCTAATCCTCACAGTGAATCTCTAATCCAACGGCTCATAGTGTCCCATACCCCTTGGTCGTGCGCAATTTGTTAAAGAGCCCCTGCCCTTTGCCACAATTAACCCACCGTCCTTGACTGTAGAGAAACCCTTGCAACCAAGGCCCTGGAATTTATAGAAATAACCCCGAGCTCTCTGGTATTTGTATCCGCAGTCCATAAATTCCAGAAATTCATAAAATAAGTGTTAAAAATGTATAGAAACTTGTTTATTCCATAACTCATTCATTTTAACTCCGTTTTAGTCCATTCAAATTGCGTTGGTTTCATAAAAATATTTTCTAAGCAGTACTAACATTATTTATAGCATATCAAGTACTTTTATACTTAGATTTTATTTAACCTATGGTTAAGTAGACTAACACTTCTAATCCAAGGATGACATATCTATAATTATAATTTTATTATAATATTATTTCTAAATAAATTATAATCTGGATTAAAGTTTACTTAACTATTAGGAGTATATTTTCTCATACGATGTATATTAACCAATTTATAATATAGTTTAATGTTTGAAACACATTTATCTTCCACAAATCATAACTCCTTAACTGGAACTCCGATTTTAGTGGTTCTCGTTCCCACGATCTCGTAGCAACGCGTAGATCATTATTTTGCAGTATTTTATCTACACTATGTCTGTTTGTATTGCTACGACTAGCACACTAGTACAATTTGGCTCTATACAAGCGGTAGGCTTTTTACATCACAGGCGGTTCGGTTAGAAAACCGCCTGTGATGTCCCAGGCGGTTCAGTATGCCTGTGATGTAATAGTATCACAAGCGGTTTTTGTTTAGGACCGCCTGTGGTGCTCTATCCTTTTCACAAACGGACCCTAAGAAAAAACCGCCTGTGATTGTACAAATATAAAAATACAATTTAAATATGAAAATAATTTTAATTTTTAACAGAAATATGCAAATACAATTTAAATGAATTAATATTTAATTTTTAACAGAAATATGCAAATACAATTTAAATGAATTAATATTTAATTTTTAACAATAATATGTAAATACAATTTAAATGAATTATAATAGCACACATAGATAACTAGAGAGATTTTAAATTAATTGGCAACCACAATTCATAGTCGATCATACATGATAACAAATACAATTTGATTCATACAATTTTTCATGAACTACCATTTTTCCGCATGTATGGCTTTAAGTTCTTATCAATTTTCTTTTCCACACGCTTGATTCTCTCTAGACCATTAAAGACGAACATCTCTTCATACTTATTGTATTCCTCATCTTGGTCTCCCACATTCTCAACTCCAACAATTTTTTGCTTTCCAGAAATAACTACATGCATCTTCTCATCTGCTGGATCGAGTACATAGAACACTTGTGCAACACATTCGGCGAGAACCCACGGGTCATCTTTATATCCTACTTTCTTTAAGTCTACCAGTGTGAGTCCGTAGTTATCCACTATCACCCCCACGGGATGTTGTACCCATTGGCACTTAAATAAGGGTATTTTCATGCTTGGGCCATAATCAAGTTCCCATATTTCCTCTATGAATCCAAAATATGTGGTCTTCTGTCCATGTAGGTCAAAAGCATCGATACGAACACCGCTATTTTGTGCAACACTTTTCATGTCTTTTGATTTAGTGTAGAATGTGTACCCATTGATGTCATATGCTTGCCATGATGTCACAAAACACGATGGCCCAGAAGCCAAATTCTTCATTGTTTTCTCTTCCAAAGAGTCTCCGAATGGGATGTTTTTGTCCATTAACCATTCGCTGAAACGATGTTTGTGCTCCCTCATGATCCAGTCCTCTGTGCGGTTCTGATTTTCTTTACGAAGCTCATCCAGGTGTTCCTCTATGTAAGGCTCGGCTATCGTGAGATGTTGTAGTACATTACCATGAGCACAATGTACTAGCTTGTAATCCTCAACGCGAAAAGTTTTCTTGCCCATTCTCCCTCTCCCACATAGTTTACCCTCATGTTTAGGTACAGGCACACCTATCATTGTTCCGTCACTGATGTAATCTATACAGCTCTCAATCACTTCATCTGTAGTGTATCCCTCCATGATTGAACCCTCTGGGTGAGCGCGATTTCGCACATAACCTTTTAATACTCCCAGGTATCGCTCCAACTGAAACATATGATGTAAATATAGTGGCCCTAATATTTTTATCTGATCCACGAGATGTATGATTAGGTGTACTTGCATATCAAAAAATGATGGAGGAAAACACATTTCAAGCTTGCACATAGTCTCGATGATGTATGCCTTTAGATAGTCCAAGTATTCTAAAGCTATTACTTTTTGTGAAACCGCATTGAAAAAGTAACACAAGCGTGTGATGACAACTTTGACATGCTCTGTTTCGAGGGCTCTTACCGCAATTGGGAGGAACACCGTCATCATCACATGGCAGTCATGAGAGTTGTAGCCAAATAGAGACAAGTCCTTCATCCTGACTAGTCTGCTGATATTGGATGAGAAACCTGTGGGCACTTTGACCCCACGCAAACATTTGCAAATCTTTGTTCTCTCCTCAACTGACAAGTTGTAGCTAGCTGGGGGGAGGTAAGGCTTCCCTTTGCCACTATCCACTGGATCAAGTTCCGGTCTGATTTGAAGATCTACTAGATCATTGCGTGATTTGAGTCCGTCTTTTGTCTTACTCGGCATGCCCAGCAAGGTTCCAATGATGCTGTCAAAAACATTTTTTGTTACATGCATCAAATCAATGCTATGGCAAATTTCCATATCCTTCCAGTATGGGAGGTACTTGAAAAAAATTGATTGCTTCTTGAAAGTTGTGTAAATTGAAGGGTCAGTTCTCTTTCTCTTTTCTCCTTTGTTTTTTCCCTTTCCGAATACAACATGAATGAAAAACAAGTTTCCCACTATAAGGCTTTGGTGCACCTTCACTTTCCAGTTGATTGTTAAATTCCGCTTTCATCTTTCGGTACTTATGCTGCTTCATCAAGAACCGTCTGTGTCCCATGAACACCAACTTCTTGGATGATTTAAGGTACATGGAAGCAGTTCCATCGACGCACACTACACAACCATTCTTTCCTTTAGTCTTTTGCCCTGATAGTGTGGCGCCACCGGGAGAATCATGGATGGTAACAAATATAATTGCTCTTAAGTTGAAATACTCATGGCAATACTCATCCCATATTCTAACTCCTTCATTCCAGAGCTTTGTCATATCTTCCATAAGAGGTTCTAGGAACACATCAATATCAACACCAGCTGATTTCGGACCTTGAATAAGAATAGTCAACATAATGTACTTTCTTTTGTGACACAGCCATGATGGAAGGTTGTACATCGTTAAAGTCACCGGCCAGGTGCTATGTACACTTCTTTTTTCACCAAATGGATTCATTCCGTCTGTACCCAAAGCAAATCTTACATTTCTGGTTTCTTTGGCAAACTCAGGATACATAAGGTCGAAATTTTTCCATTGTGATGCATCAGCAGGGTGTCGAATCTGTTTGTTATTCTGCTTGCGATTTTCAGCATGCCAACGCATAAGCTCAGCCTCCCTAGGATTTGAGAACAAAAGTTTTAAGCGATCAATTACTGGAAGATACCACATCACCAAAGCTAGGTTCTTTGACTTCTTTTTCCCATCCATGTCATCCAAAGTGTCATCGTCACTTTCAGGTCCAATAGTGGATTTCTTGTTTTTATTTTTCTTCGGGAATTTTTTTACACAGTCTTGATTGTAGCTCTTCTTGTATCGACTGACATTGCAAACTGGGCATCTTGATGCGTTCTCAAAATCGCCACGATACAGAATACAATGGTTCGGACATGCATGAATTTTTTGCACACCCAGAGCTATGGGAGATATAAGCTTCTTCGCTTTATAAGTGCTTGTTGGTAGTTTGTTGGGTTTTGGTAGTAATTGGGACAGAAAATTCAAAAGATCTGTGAAGCTAGTATCAGACCATCCGGCGCTAGCCTTCAACTTCAGAAGTTCTAGAACTATACGCAGTGTAGTAAACTCTTTGTCACAACCCTTTGATTCATCATATAAAGGTTCTTTTGAAGCACTTTCCAGTCCCTCCATTTTAGATAGCCCTTTCTGCGATCCCACAGAACTCAACATTTCTGGTTCCATATGGCGCAACATCTCTTCGCAATCAAATTCTTCAAATCTTGATTAGCATCCACATTATCCACTTTACCATCAACTTTAAGATCTAAAATTCCGACAACTCTCTCGTCATTACCAGGCACTTCACACGGATCCAACTCACCATGTTCTGACCATATCGTGTAATTGTCTTTAAACCCTCTTTTTAGCAGATGTGATTGGATTACTCCTGTATCTCTCCAAGCTATCTTATTATCACAGTCGATGCACAGACATAATATCTCCTTGCTCTTTCGCAAATTCGCGTGCTTGTTGGCCGCTTCAATAAAGCTTCTCAAATTTCGAATATACAATGGATGTGGTCTTGGCACATTGTACATCCAACCTCGGTCCATTACTTATCCTTATATTGATTAACATCAATAAAATCATTAATTAATTGAATTCATCCATAAAACATGAAACGAATTGATATGTATGAAAATAAAACAAACATTGCAACAATAGATACCTTGAGGTGAGACAATTGTGTTTTTAAAGAATCTTTAAACTAGATCAACTATTATAAGTCCAAATCTTGAATTCCAAAGCTTTTCTTCAAATCCGTTCTATATTACAAAATTGAGGCAAAAAATCGCATCAAAATGAGAAAGAAAACAAATGGAGATCATGTATATGCATAAACTATTGAAATCAATCAATAAACTCAAAAACAAAACCTTCTCCCTGTAGATCTCAAAAAAAACCCGCCGCCGCTAGTGCTGTGAATTAGGGTTCTGCAAGTTAGGGTTCTGGAACCCGTCGGGGGCTAGCCCTTTTATAGTGTACACACATCACAGGCGGATATTTAGCAAAACCGCTTGTGATAGATAACATCACAGGCGGTTTTTTACGTCGACCGCCTGTGAAGTTAATTTATCACAGGCGGTCGGAATTAACAACCGCCTGTGATGTTGTCTATCACAGGCGGTTTTGCTAAATATCCGCCTGGGATTCTTTACAATATAAAAGGCTCGCGATAGGAACCCTAACTCTGATCCCGCCCAAGCACGAACTCGAGCACCGCCAGGCTACCGCCGTGTCCCCGTCCCCGAGCACGAACCCGAGCGCCGCCGTCCCCGAGCCCGAGCGCCGCCGTCCCCGAGCGCCCGAGCAACGCCGTCCCCGAGCCCGAGCCCGAGCGCCGCCGTCCCCTTCACCGAGCTCGAGCCCCGCCGTCCTCGTCCCCGAGCCCGAGCGCCGCCGTCCCCGAGCGCCCGAGCAACGCCGTCCTCGAGCCCGAGCCCGAGCGCCGCCGTCCCCTTCACCGAGCCCGAGCGCCTGCCGTCCCCGAGCCCGAGCTCGAGCCCCGCCGTCCTCGTCCCCGAGCCCAAGGGCCGCCATCACGGTCCCCGAGCCCGAAGCGCCGCCGTCCCCAAGCTCTTTCTTCTTCCTCTCGTAGTAAGGTCAAAGTTCAGGTTCATTTCTTCTAAGTTCATGGCTCGAATTTCCTATATGTGTTTGAATCATATATGTGTTTGAATCATATATGTTAATTGATGGCAGATTACTTGTGTTTGAATCATATATGTGTTTGAATACACAGCTGGATATATATGTGTTTGAATCATAGCTTAGGTTAATCAAATGGTTAGGTTAATCAAATGCTTAGGTTAATCAATGGTTCAAACACATTAAGGTGTTAATCAATGGCTATCCCTGATTATCAGTTCTTAGATTAATTACTGTTGGTGTTTACACTTACATATTTTGTTTGGTTGTCAATATGCTTATTGCTTATTGCTTGGTTGTCAATTACTTGTTTGGCTATCCCTGAATCATATGCTTATTGCTTGGTTGTCAATTACTTCTCATGTATCAATTTTTTTATTTCTTTTATCCCTTCTGATTAAATGTTTGTATACCATTAAGGTGTTAGTATCCTTTGAATGAAGAATTTTGTGTCCCTCCATCGATTGGGATCTATTTTTATCCCTTCTAATTAAATGTTTTTTCACTTACATATTCAGTTATAAGAAAATCTCCATAGTGATTGGGGCAACAAGTCTATTTTTAGTGTTTTTTGACTACCTATCTTTGTTTGATAATCATTAGGGCAAATGTGCTTATGGCCACATACATCATGGAAGTACATAGCCATGACAATGTTATTATCTCCCTATGTTATAAGACTTGTTCTTATCTCCCTTCTTAGTTTTTTGACTACCTATCTTTGCTTCCCAACCCTATGTTATAAGACTTGTTCTTATCTCCCATCTTTGACTTGTTCATAGCCATGACAATGTTATTTGGACCCCTCTTTTTGCCCTATAAGCCACATCCTTGTTTTCCCTCTGATCCCTGTCTTTGTTGCGATATCAATTTTGATTGTGAGACTTGGCCATTTTTAGTTTTAGAGATGGAAAAAGAGCCACTTGACATGGTTGAGAGCTCAGTTCGAGTCATCGAGACACATGTTGACATCATTCGCAGTCTAGTGACTGATGGGGTTGTGGATACTAGTGAACCGGAATCAGTGTACACACTTAAGACCACTTTGTTTCAAATTGGAGATGTATGCGACATGCTTGAGAAGTGTGCTCTGTCCATCAAAAAGTATGCTGACTCCAAGAGGGCTAAAATTATTCAAGATGAAGCCCTGCAATATGCTGAAGATGATGAAGCTGCAGATGATTTGGAGGAACTCCCAAGCCCAGATCTCCTTACTCAAGCCGACATATTGGAAAAATATTTTGGAATTGAGTATGATAGCGACCAGTCAAGGGGTTGTTGATGTTTAGTCCTAAACAACACGATATGAGTATCGTAGGTTTCACTCTTAGAGATAATGTATTTTGTATGAACCTCTTAGAGAGTGTCAAGTCAATGAACTATCTTCGAGTACTATTGGGAAGTGGATCTCTTTGATGTATTTTTTTTCTAGTGATATCGATGGTGCCGAGTAGCACCAAATTTGGACTTGTGTCCATATCTATAGATGCTAGTAGTCCATCGACTACCCGGAAAGGGTAGAAGAATGTGACCTATTCTGGGACATACAATGCATTACAGACGTATGATCATTACCCTTCAACTGGGTATTCTATTCCACTTCTACTTTTTAAATTAAAGGGTATTCTGAAAGAGGTATTTCTTTTATTTTCACAATAGCTTTCTTTTGAATCCAATTTCAAGTTCGATTAGAAGGATAGAAAGGCGATGAGAATGGGAAAAGAAAAATAAAATATTTTATTTTAATGAGTTCCCCTTTTGAGTTCCCCTTTTTTGCAATTTTCTTATTATCAATTCCATTCATTTATTTTATAGAATACTTTTTTATTCTATATCTATAAAAAATCTTTATTTTGTAAACTAAAAAATACAATAGTCAATATTCCTTATAATAGATATACTTAATTATATCATAAGAATCTTAAGATATATTTCGAATAGATAGAAATAGTAAATTTGAATTGAGACACATATTCTATGACAGATTTTAACTTACCCTCTATTTTCGTACCTTTAGTAGGCTTAGTATTTCCGGCAATTGCAATGACTTCCTTATTTCTTTATGTGCAGAAAAATAAGATTGTCTAGAAACGACGGGGCCAAATTTTGTCAATGTATTTCCAGGATCATAATACAGATATTTTTTTGTGTAAGTACTATAATATGATAGGGTATGTAGCTCTTTCTACACACAAATGAAAAACGTCTATCCAAATCCAATTTGCATCGATAAAATAAATCCAAATTCCAGATTCCAGCAGTAGATGAATAATTGCAAATTTTTGTGTGTACGAGATTAGAATAACTTAAAAATAACTGACATAATTTTTTATTTTTCGTGATCAGAAAAATACATGAAAAAGAAAGGAGGTAGAAAAATTTGTTGATTTATGGTTAAAGAAGAAAAACAAGAAAACAAGGGTTCTGTTGAATTTCAAGTATTCAGTTTCACCAATAAGATACGGAGACTTGCTTCACATTTAGAATTACACAAAAAAGATTTTTCATCGGAAAGAGGTCTACGAAGACTTTTGGGAAAACGTCAACGTTTGCTGGCTTATTTGGCAAAGAAAAATAGAGTACGTTATAAGAAATTAATCAGTCAGTTGGATATTCGGGAGAAGTAATTTAATCGTTCTCATTTTTTTCTTATTTTATTAGTAGTCTTATAGTAGTCTTAGATTTTGCATTTTGATGAGCCTCGTTTTGAGGAATTCATGGAATAATCCATTTTCATGGAATAAAGAATAAGAACAATGATATGAGTCTATCGCTTAAAAGAAAAGATCTCATGATAGTCAATATGGGCCCTCAACACCCATCAATGCATGGTGTTCTTCGACTGATTGTTACTCTCGATGGTGAAGATGTTATTGATTGCGAACCCATATTAGGGTATTTACACAGAGGAATGGAAAAAATCGCGGAAAACAGAAGTATTATACAATACTTGCCTTATGTAACACGATGGGATTATTTAGCTACTATGTTTACAGAAGCAATAACGGTAAATGCACCAGAATTCTTAGAGAATATTCAAATACCCAAAAGAGCCAGCTATATTAGAGTAATTATGTTAGAATTGAGTCGTATAGCTTCTCATTTGTTATGGCTTGGACCTTTTATGGCGGATCTCGGGGCACATACTCCCTTTTTCTACATTTTTAGAGAGAGAGAATTGATATATGATCTATTTGAAGCTGCTACAGGTATGCGAATGATGCATAATTACTTTCGCATCGGAGGAGTAGCTGCCGATCTCCCTTATGGATGGATGGATAAATGTTTAGATTTCTGTGATTATTTTTTACAAGGAGTTGTTGAATATCAAGAACTTATTACACAGAATCCCATTTTTTTAGAACGAGTTGAAGGAGTCGGTTTTATTAGCGGAGAAGAAGCTGTAAATTGGGGCTTATCGGGACCAATGTTACGAGCTTCTGGAATACAATGGGATCTTCGTAAAATTGATCCTTATGAGTCTTACAATCAATTCGATTGGAAAGTCCAATGGCAAAAAGAAGGAGATTCGTTAGCTCGCTATTTAGTACGAGTCGGTGAAATGAGGGAATCCATAAAAATTATTCAACAGGCTGTAGAGAAAATTCCTGGAGGACCTTATGAGAATTTAGAAGCCCGACGCTTTAAGAAAGCAAAGAATCCCGAATGGAATGATTTTGAATATCGATTTCTTGGTAAAAAACCTTCGCCCAATTTTGAATTATCAAAGCAAGAGCTTTATGTAGGGCACAAGATCTCGTCCTTAGCTTAGCTTAGTTAGGACTAGCTTTC
The DNA here is from genome assembly GCA_029449295.1 of Zea luxurians. Taxonomy (NCBI): domain Eukaryota; kingdom Viridiplantae; phylum Streptophyta; class Magnoliopsida; order Poales; family Poaceae; genus Zea; species Zea luxurians. The sequence continues at coordinate 43,498,108 of JAOPSE010000005.1, read as the reverse complement.
CCCCTTTTTTCCGAGGCTGCATTGACCTCTCCCAGAGAAATGATAGACAGTTGTGTTGTCTTCTGGCCTTGGTTGTGAAAGAAATTAAGTCAATGCTTCTTACTCACTCTTTCAATGCTATGTCTTTAAGAGATTGAGCTTTCCTATGTCTGAGAAGGGTGCACTTTGAGTCTCATCTCCTGGCTGGTAGTTCTTTCTACGGAAATGAGAAACATATACACTCACTGTGTTACAAGCAAGACTGACGGAACAAAAGACAACACCTCAATTGTCCATGTACACGTAGAGAAGACCAAGAGAAAAAATTCCTATTTTCCTTTCATTAAGGTACGAGGGCTTCTTATTCCACAAGAACGAAAGCACCTTTTCATTCTTTCATATACTAGGGGTTTTTACTTGGAAAAGACAATGTTCCATACTAAAGGATTCGGGTCCATAACCACGAGTTCCAGTGCACTAGATCTTGTAGCACTTAGCAACGAGGCCCTATCCATTAGTATTCCACATAAGAAATCCATTATAGAAACTAATACAATTAGATTAGCTCTTCATAGACAAACTTGGGGTTTGCGAGCCAAGATAAGACCGGCTCGGGATCATGGGACCCTTTTCTATCAGATAGGAGGGGATCTTGTACAAAATAGACTTCTAAGTAATAACCCCATAGATCCTATATCTATCTATATAAAGAGGCAATCGTGTCAGGAAGCGGCTTTTTCTTTGGCCAAACGGTACTTCGAACTTGGAACGAGCATGAAGAGATTAACGAGACTTCTTTCTCTTTTGAGTTTTTCTGGCGGACCGGTCGCGCAAGATCTTTGGTCTTCCCCTGGAACCGATGAAAAAGTGGGTCGCTTCTTATGGACTCGCTCAGAATGATTCTTCTCTATCTATAGTTCATGTCCTATTAGAAGTAGAAGGTGCTCTGGTGCAATCCTTACTGACAGGACCTTTCCCTAGTACGAGAGGACCGGGAAGGACGCACCTCTGGTGTACCAGTTATCGTGCCTACGGTAAACGCTGGGTAGCCAAGTGTGGAGAGGATAACTGCTGAAAGCATATAAGTAGTAAGCCCACCCCAAGATGAGTGCTCTCTCCTCTGACTTCCCTAGAGCCTCCGGTAGCACAGCCGAGACAGCGACGGGTTCTCCACCCATACGGGGATGGAGCGACAGAAGTATGGAAATAGGATAAGGTAGCGGCGAGACGAGCCGTTTAAATAGGTGTCAAGTGGAAGTGCAGTGATGTATGCAGCTGAGGCATCCTAACGAACGAACGATTTGAACCTTGTTCCTACACGACCTGATCAAATCGATCAGGCACTTGCCATCTATCTTCATTGTTCAACTCTTTGATGAAAAGAAAAGATGAAAAAACCAAAAAAAGCTCTGCCCTTCCATCTCTTGGATAAATAGAGAGGGAGGGCAGAGTCCTTTGGTGTCCCTTCCAGTTAAGAATTGGGACTTCACAATTACTAGCCAATATTTCTCTCATGCCTTTTCTCGTTCATGGTTCGATATTCTGGTGTCCTAGGCGTAGAGGAACCACACCAATCCTGCCTCGTGTTGGTTGCCATGGTATTTTGGCTTTTTTGATCTCGCGGAACTCTTTCTGGCGCTCCGGAAGGATCTCATTGACGCACTCGTAATGTGGCTCTGTGTTCTATTCCAGTTCCTATGGGAGGGCGGCCAGAGTGCTACTCTGGGGATGACCCAAGGAGAAAGTTGGGGTTCTTCCGATAAACTGCCTTCAAAGGTGGGGGGGCAAAAACCGCTTCTAATGGAAGCGGGGGAGGGATCCACCCAAGAGGGGCGCAAAGGAAAGGCTCCTTTAGATTTTGAATTCGAAATGGAGGTTCGGTCCGCCCCAGATTTTATAGATCCGCCACTCAGCCCTACGGAGGGCGAACGGTTGAGCCCAACCACTGGCCCTTCGCCAGAAGGGGGTGATCATCCCCATGACAACACGCCACCGGTGGCGGCCCCACTTCCTGAGACAAATCCGACTCGGGGGGAGGGTTCCTTAAAAAGGCATCCACATCCATATGTAGAGGATATGGATAAAAAGTTGGAGGATTGCCGAAAAAAAACGACCGCTCTACCACTGAGCTACTGAGGAACAAGGGGAGATTCGACCTCCTAGAGTTCAACTCCCGCTCTCAACCCGTGAACAATATGAGTCCGAAGCTTCTTTCGTAACTCCCGGAATTTCTTCGTAGTGGCTCCGTTCCATGCCTCATTTCATAGGGAAGCCCAAAGTGGCTCTATTTCATTCTATTTCACTTCTTAGCACTTTCAACTGTCCGCCCAGTCAAGTGCAAAAAACACAGTGGAATCACGCAACGCACGCAGCTGGTGTGCTTCCTGCCCACGAGGAAAGAAGAGCGGCAAGGTTCAGATTTGACTGTTTGCAGCATGGGAGCTGATTACCCAAAAAATCCCTGGGAAAAAAGAAAAGATATCTCGGTAACTAAAACCATAGGAGGCTGTATTGGCGAGATCCAAGGGTTCACAGCAGCCCAAAAGAAAAACCGCCTGGAAGTCCGAGGACCTTTAGTACCGTACCGAACCTGAATAGAGGGAGCGCGGTCGAGCATAGACTCGGCAACAACCAATACATCCAATACCACAGTAGGCCCACGTACTACAGCTTAAATGTACTGTATGTGCCATCATAAACCATTTCAGTCGTAGTACCTAACCTACCAGGCACTTGTTTGCCACCAAGATAACCTAATTAACGTGAAACCAACTGTATTTCCGCTGTAGTACCTACCAGGCTTGTAACCAAGCTAAGTGAAATTGAAAAACATTTTCGCTGTACTACCGCTCGTGTAACCGACGTAATCGGTCTTAAACACCTATAATATAAGGAACTCGTGTACAACCATAACATTTATATATTTCACAGGTGTACCACCGTAACCAATTTCACTCGTGTACTACTCAAACACGAAAGAATACTTAGTCTAGCTTTGATTTCAACATCTGCGTTTAAAGACCCGCCTGGACTTCTCTGTTCGTACCTTCATTCGTCCCTCCGAATTGGTGTATTCATATTTTTCTCTTCTAGTAGGTAAGAAATCCGGCACCTATTGATTGAGCTCCATCTAACATATCGATGCGAAGGGCGAAGTTGCGAAGGAATAGTTGTTACTACTCTTAGTTTAGTTCGGGAAGCAAGCTCGCAGATAGAAGTGCACTTTCCAATGCAGTTAGACAGAGAAGGCATGGCTGTGATGTTATAATGCTGAAGGACCCCAAGAAGAGATTAAGCCCTGTAGTCTACCACCTCCCGTTATTTGTGGGCTTCACCGATGGCTGGAAACATTTGGTGATAGCAAACGACCTTCGGGCTAAAGACGTCTGCGAGCTTGTTAAGGGGCCAGACGATGGTGAGCCGGTGTACTATGTCCGGATGTGTGGTCACAAAATTTAAAGCCGCCCCGGCTGCATGTGTGTGCTTCTCTTCTCTTAGGTGGGGTGCTAAGTGATCTTAGTAGCCGACATAAGAGAAGAGAAGCGCACAGATGAAGCCGGGGCGGCTTTAAATTTTGTGACCACACATCCGGACAGAGTACACCGGCTCACCATCGTCTGGCCCCTTAACAAGCTCGCAGACGTCCCCAGCCCGAAGGTCGTTTGATGTCACCAAATGTTTCCCGCCCTCGGTGAAGCCCACAAATAACGGGAGGTGGTAGACTACAGGGCATAATCTCTTCTTGGGGTCCTTCAGCATTATAACATCACAGCCATGCCTTCTCTGTCTAACTGCATTGGAAAGTGCACTTCTATCTGCGAGCTTGCTTCCCAACCCGATCCTGCCCCGGAGGCGGTGTTGGTCCCCAACAGGCGGGTTTGGGCTCGATTTCTTTTGAATCACCTTTTCTCCAAGTTCCCTTATTGATGGAACCAGTATATCAGACTAACAGTATATCCCTTTATCGATGGAACCAGCTTGAATGGCAGACAACGAGCAGCCTAGTATGGATGTGGTCTACACCGGTGCGTCTAACAAAGTTGATGAAGACGCGACCAAACTTGAATGGCAGACAACGAGCAGCTCCGATGAAGGGAGCGTGGAGGATAGTTCTAGTGATGACAATCCTTGTACTCCTATACCTCCAAGGAAGAAAAAAACATCAGATGAGCTTGATGCCGACTATATTCCCAACGATGAAGAGGTAAATAGAAATATGCCGACTATATTCTAAAATAATGTTCATATATGAAAGGCCATTAATTGTTTCACTATATAGATTTCAAATGAAGAGAAGAAAGAGGATGCATGTTCTACACGAAACACGGAGGATGCTCCGATGCCTGAATCATCCGTTTCACATAAGCGGAAACGAGGGCGACGAGGTCCGAATCAGATGAAAGAAGGTGCAGTTATGTACGTAACAAAACTAAATGCAGAGGGGTTTCCTGAAGAACCACTTGACGTGGTTACAAAGTTTCGAAATTCCTGCGGGTCTACTGTTAGAGATATAGTGCCAATCACACTTCAAAAATGGAAGGATTTAGATGAAGACACCCGCAATAAGCTATGGGCTAAGTTGTCTGAGTCATTCAAGTTCCCAAAAGGCACAGAGGATGCAGTAAGGAAGTCGATGCTCTCTGCTATGGCCAAGATGTTTCGTGGGTGGAAGGCCGAGATGAATAGGGAATTTGTTAAGAAGAATAAGGTTCCTCCGCCCAAGAAAATGGGGAAAATCACTCAAGCTCAGTGGGAGGAATTTGTTCGTCAGAAGACCGAACTGAAGGCCAAAGAACTGGGCAAAACTAATTCTCAGAGAGCGAAGATGAACAAACACCCCCATCGCCTGGGGTCAACCGGATATCACCATAAAGTTGTGAAGTGGAACAAGATAATCGAGGAAGCTATAGCTAACGGCACTTTGGACCCAATATTAAAAGATATCGATGAGCGAGCTATTCGTTGGATCTTAGGTCGGGCAGGTTTGAGTGAGGACGGCAAACTTTTGCATCCAGAATTGGTAGGCGAAGTTTCGACAAAAATTCAAGAATATGTAGATAAGAGAAAAAAGGAGAATTTAAGCCTCGGAGGGAGAATGACATACTAACTGCAGCACTAGGCAATCCTGAACACACTGGACGGGCTCGGGGAATCTCTTCTAAGATTTCCTGGAGAGAGGCGTTTCTAGAGTATGCGCCGTCATATAGGAAACACGAGAAGTCGAAAAGGACCCTTGAAGAGACTATTGATGAAAGGGTACAAAAGGCTATTAATGACGTGATGAACAAAATGAAGAAAACAGAATGCATATCATTTGAACTCAAGCCAAGCCACATGAGTCCACCTATAGTCCCTAGCAGCGTAGGATCTGTGCAAGACTTGACCAAGTACCTTGTAGACGATATTGTTGAGGACAAGCCTTGCTTTCTTCATATTCCAATCAATTGATCTGGGACAAAAACAAAGCAAGCTGCTACTGGTTTGGTAAAACCAGGACTTGTTAACTACAAGGATAATCCTGTCCCGCCACACTATGCTGTGGTCCAAGTTCTAGAAATCACAGACAGTGGTTGTGAAGATTGGGAGATAGATTTTCCAGTTGAGGGGATCATAACTTTGCAGGAGGCAATGAACGAGTTGGTCCTTTGGCATCGACGCGACATCAAGTTGGGTGATGAGCCGAATTCAACACCAATGCAACAAAAAGATAGTTCGATCATTCCACACCCCATGGTGCAGGAAAATATGACACCGACCTCCAAAAAAATCGTTGAAACAATCATATCGCCTCTTGCGAAGGAACTCGACGAGGGGGACGTAGAAAAAATTGTTCCTCAGAATGTCGACGTCAACATCAAAAAGGAACCAAAGGTTGGCACCAATGTTGAAGGGCCAACTATTTCAAAGAAAATTCATAAGCGAATCGCCACTGACGATGTCAAGAAACCGTCAGAATCAGTGGCACGCTACCTGCATAAATTGCAGAGAGTTATGACAAATCAATCAAAAGCGGAATCAGCATCTCATGGAGTAGGCACACGGTCTCAAATAGACAATTTCGAAGTATGGGAAGAAGATGGAATGATTCATACTCGAGAATCATTACGTCTTAAAACCAATATCTCGGTATACAAGAAGGAGGATGTTCCTCCAAAATTTGTGAATGGGAGGCCGTTCTTGACGACGGTGCAACTTTCTAAGTTGTCGACTCCGGAGATTAGAATGCATGAGTGGTACATGGTGGCTAGCAACAAATACAAACTCGAGGACTTCACATTTGTTGTGCTAGATCCTGTGTGGCATTTATTCTTTGACGATCTCTGGTCGTTGTACCACCGACAAAGGATGGAAACCAACTACTTAACCCTCTTTTGCTTGTAAGTACCTCTAAACTTTCATATTTGTTAGTTTTGTACACGCACACATAAACGAGAGTCTAACGATTAACACTATTACACGTAGGATGCAATACATGGATGATAAGAAGAAACAACTTAAGACAGGGTTTCTTGACCCGTTGATGATATCCCAAGCTCGCTACAAAGTAGTTGCTCGGAGGCATGGATTTGAGAAAGCCGTCAAACAGAAGCAGAGAAACAAAATGAAGGTAATGGCGGCATACATTGGACGAGCCATGCATAATCATGTACAACATGGCAAGGACTTAATAATAGCTCCGCACCACTTTAAGTAAGTTATCGACATGGTTTAATTTTGATCTATAAATTATGGCAATCGTGATCTTAACATGTGTTTTCGTCTATGTCTATATAGTGACCACTACATTTGTATCATGATCTTTCCAAAGGATGGTAAAGTCGTGGTCTTCGACTCACTGAGAATGGAAAAGGCTACGTATAATGACTTCTTGAAGATTTTAGAGAAGTATGATTATTATTGCACACTTGTACTTATTACAACTTAACAAATGTATTCTTAATCTCACAATGCTATTCTTATATGCAGTGCATACCGTTTTTATTGGAAAGATCTTGGCGGCGAACATCTAGAGGACAAGCCTAATTTGTCAATATCATTATTTCCATATGGTGACAAACAACCTCCGGGTACTGTCCTGTGCGGTTATTATGTATGTGAATGGTGTCGTGTCACCTTCCATTACATGGTCAATCGTGAGGATGTAAGTTCGCTATCATTGTCTATGTTGCAATTTTTATGTTATATTGTTGCTCATCACATTACTCTTAGCACCGCTTGCTTTTTGCTTTCATTGCAGGTTCCTAAATCCAAGATCAATGCTGAATGGTTAGAAAGAGATATGGTTTCCGTCGGTGTTGCTAAGGTTGTAAGAGACTTGCTTTACTTTATGCGCCGTGAAGTTCTTCATCAACAAGGGCTATTCTACAATACAAATGGAAATTTGCAAAAATTCCCAGAACTAAGTTTGTACACAATATCACACAGTGTTTAGGTCTTTAGTTTGGAACTTTAGATGTTTAGTTGTCTATGGAACTTTGAGATGTTTAGTTGTATATGGAACTTGATATGTGTATAAATCTGTGTATGACGATGGAACTTGATATGTGGATGAATCTGTGTATTATACCTGTTATGGAACTTGTAATATGTGTATGAAATCTGTGTATGCAATCTGTGTGAATCTGTGTATAATCTGTGTATATTTTGTGTTTGAAAATTCTGTATATATGAATTTGTATAATGAAAACGGTCTGTGATTTATATTGTATGCAGTCGGACTTATATAAAAAACCGCCTGTGATGTGTGTCTATCACAGGCGGCTAGGATAAGAAACCACATGTGATGTGTGTCTATCACAGGCGGTTCCTTTGAACTGGACCGCCTGTAATCTGTGTTTTTCACAGGCGGTTTTTGATTGACCGCCTGTGATGTTGTTTTACATCACTGGCGGTGCACCACAAGCGGTTCCTGGAACCGCCTGTGTAGAGGCGAACCAAACCGCCTGTACAGAGGTATGCTGTAGTAGTGGCAGTGAGGTCACGAGGATCTGAAGAATCACCCTGGTAACTGGAATCTCAAGTGACAGGCAAGTTGTGCCCTTGATCCACTTTGTTACCCAATAATGTTCTTTACAATCATTTACCACACATAGGCTTAATTTTGATGGGACCCAATAGGTCACCCTAGTCTGTTATCCATTTTACCTTGTTTACCCCTGAATCATATGGGTAGTTATGCTATTGCTTTACATGGTTTTGGGTTAATATTTTATTATATCCATGTTCCAGTTATTTTGTTATTCTATTTATGTTCATGTCAAGATCATTATATTATTGTTAATTGGAACATTGAGCTTAACTTGAGAAACACGTGCCACCACAAGGGAGGAATGGGACCCCTTGGCTAATTAATTAGGAAAGCTAGTGGAAGACTACCTTACCCGAAAGGGGCAAGGGTAGTAGGGGAGTTGCATGCAATGAGGTTCTCAGATTGATTTTGCTGCGATGGCGGTCAGACGGGGGATTCTTGCAAGTGCTCTTCCCATAAACTATAGCGGGGTTTCGGAAGCTAGTGGAACTTTGTAAAGGCCTCGTAGTGGATCCCTAGCCATTCACCTCGGTAGTGTCTAAGGGTCTAGCTAACCCTGATGACATGGGAAACACGACTTGTGGGTAAAGGGTACAACCTCTGCAGAGTGTAAAACTGGTATACTAGCCGAGCTCACGGTCATGAGCAGCTCAGGACTCTCTGATGATTAAATATGGAACTTAAATTCAATTTGTAATTTGCATTTGCATGGGTTTGTTATTAATTTTGTTCTATTTCTATTTATTATGGTTTGGTATTTACTTACACTTAGTAATTGCTAATAAAATTTTGACCAACTTTTAAAAGCAATGCTCAGCTTTAACCATTCTCTTTGGTAAGCCTTACACTTCATGAGCTCCCACCTTTGGTGAGTTCATGTCACATTATTCCTCACAACTTGTTGAGCGATGAACATGTGCGAGCTCACCCTTGCTGTCTCACACCCCCCGCAGGTCAAGAACAGGTACCAATGGATGAGGCGCATGGTGGATGTTGCGCTGTGCTCGTGAGAGGTCTAGGTCGTCATCTCCCAATTGACTTTCTGGTGCCAAGGATGGATTTTAGATCCTGTTATATTTATCTTTTATTTTGTAAGACTTCCGCTATGTAATAAGTACTCTGATTATATTGTGACATTTATCTCTATACACTCTGTTATTATATATGTTGTCTTCTTTGGCGCATGTATGAGATGCACCCGGCTTTGTCCCTTAAAGCCCGGGTGTGACAGCCGAATACTCCATTTCCCTTTCAATCTAAGACTAAGTATAGAGATACACTTGAAGGCACATTAGTCTTAGTCTTGGCACAAGAAGAATAAGAAATATACATTTGTACCAAATGAAAGAGACATAATCAAAGGTATATAAATTAGCTATGTGTGCAATGTTTCAATCAAAGTTCCAAGAATCAAGTATATTTAGCTCATTCCTAAGTTTGCTAAAGGTCTTTTCATCTAGTGGCTTGGTAAAGATATCAGCTAATTGGTTGTGAGTGCTAACATAAGCAATTTCGATATCCCCTTTTGTTGGTGATCTCTCAGAAAGTGATACCGGATGTCTATGTGCTTAGTGCGGCTGTGTTCAACGGGATTTTCCGTCATGCGGATTGCACTCTCATTATCACATAGGAGAGGGACTTTGCTCAACTTATAGCCATAGTCCCTAAGGGTTTGCCTCATCCAAACTAATTGCGCACAACAATGACCTGCGACAATGTACTCGGCTTCGGCGGTGGAAAAAGCTACCGAATTTTGTTTCATTGAAGCCCAAGGCGCCAGGGATCTCCCCATAAACTGACAAGTCCCTGATGTGCTCTTTCTATCAATTTTACATCCGGCATAATTGGCATCGGAATACCAAATTAAATCAAAGGTAGATCCCTTGGGGTACCAAAGCCCAAACTTAGGAGTGTAGACTAAATATCTCATGATTCTTTTCACGGCCCTAAGGTGAACTTCCTTAGGATTTGCCTAGAACCTGCACACATGCATACTGAAAGCATAATATCCGGTCGTGAAGCACATAAATAGAGTAAAGATCCTATCATCGACCGGTATACAGTGGCGGAGCCAGCCCGTAACCAGAGCCTAGGCACCATTATAAATTTCTAAATTGTTTCTAAAGTATATATTCAATATAGACTAGTAAATTTGAAGAGAATAGATATAAAATACAAACATTCAAGCAAACAATGACTTAGTGCTAAAAAATTTAAACGTAGCACGGTAAATACCTCAAGATGGTAGAGAACGAGGCAAATTCATCTTTCTAGTCTTCATGCCTTGAAACCGTCGCAATATGGTAGAGTCATCAAGTTCTTTGAATATTTCCCGCTTGATGTAGCACACCATCAAATGATTGAACCACTCATCAGCCATCTTGTTTCGTAAATTAGTCTTGATAATTTTCATCGTCGAAAATGCCCTTTCAACAGATGCTGTGGACACTGGTAATATTAATGCCAATTTAGTAAGTCTATAAACCAATGAAAACACCTTATGTTTCTCTGTCTCAACCATCTTAGAAGCCAAACTAGCAATATCAGTGGCAGCATTCGGCGTGGGCGCGTGGCGCTGTGCAACACTACAGTGGAGAGCTGGTGAGCTGGGCCTGGCCTCCTAGGCGCTGGCAGAGACTCAGAGTGGCAGCGGACCAGCGGACGAGCCGTGAGCAACTGGTGGCGGCGGCGTGGGCGCGTGGGCGTGGTGCTATGCAGCTGGACGCTGGCGGCGCTGTGCGGATGACCTAGCCTCGACTATATATTATTGGGCCTAATTAACTAATTTAGTGGACTGCAACAGGCCGAAGCCCGGGCACATGCCCTGGCTTGCCGGGCTATGCCTCCGCTACTGCCGGTATACCTTTTGATCTACGGATTTACCTTCCGTGTCGAGGTCGAGATGCCCGTTTGTTTCCATGGGTGTCTTGATGGGTTTGTCATTCTTCATTCCAAACTTCTTGAGAATATCTTGAATGTACTTAGTTTGGCTAATGAAGGTGCCTTCTTGGGGTTGCTTGATTTGGAATCCAAGGAAATACTTCAACTCCCCCATCATAGACATCTCGAATTTCTGTATCATAATCCTACTAAACTCTTCACATGAGGACTTATTAGTCGACCCAAATATAATATCATCAACATAAATTTGGCATATAAACAAGTCTTTGGAAATAGTTTTGGTGAAGAGAGTAGGATCGACATTTCCAACTTTGAAGCCATTAGTGATAAGAAAGTCTCATAGGCATTCATACCATGCTCTTTGGGCTTGCTTGAGCACATAAAGCACCTTGGAGAGCTTATAAACATGGTTAGGATACTCACTATCTTCAAAGCCGGGAGGTTGCTCACCATATACCTCTTCCTTGATAGGGCCATTGAGGAAGGCACTCTTCATGTCCATTTGATATAGATTAAATCCTTGGTAAGTAGCATAGGCAAGTAATATGCAAATTGATTCAAGCCTAGCTACGAGTGCATAGGTTTCATCGAAATCCAAACCTTCGACTTGTGAATACGCTTTGGCTACAAGTCGGGCTTTGTTCCTTGTCACCACACCATGTTTATCTTGCTTGTTTCAGAATACCCACTTAGTACCTACAACATTTTGGTTAGGACGTGGAACTAAATGCCATACCTCATTCCTCGTGAAGTTGTTGAGCTCCTCTTGCATTGCCACCACCTAATCCGGATCTCTTAGTGCATCCTCTATCCTGTATGGCTCAATAGAGGACACAAAAGAGTAATGTTCACAAAAATGAGCAACTCAAGATCTAGTGGTTACCCCCTTGTGAATGTCACCAAGTATGGAGTTGACGGGGCGATCTCTTTGAATTGCTTGGTGGACTCTTGGGTGCGGTGGTCTTTGATCCCGAATCTCTTGATCATCTTCCTTGTCATCATTATCTTCATCTCCCCCTTGATCAATGTCCTCCTCTTGAGGTGGCTCATCGTCTTGATCTTGATCTTCATCTTCTTGAGCCTGATCCTCATCTTGGGTAGGTGGAGATGCTTGCAAGGAAGATGATGGTTGATCTTGTGTTTGTGGAGCCTCTTCAAATTCCTTAGGACATTCATCCCCAATGGACATGTTCCTTAGTGCGACATATGGAGCCTCTTCATCATCTAGTTCATCAAGATCAACTTGCTCCACTTGGGAGCCATTAGTCTCATCAAATACAATGTCACAAGAAACTTCAACTAATCTAGTGGACTTATTGAAAACTCTATATGCCCTTGTGTTTGAGTCATAACCAAGTAAAAAGCCTTCTACTGCTTTAGGAGCAAATTTAGAACTTCTACCTCTCTTGATAAGAATAAATCATTTGCTCCCAAAAACTCTAAAATAAGAAACATTGGGCTTTTTACCGATAGGGAGTTCATATGATGTTTTCTTGAGGATTTGGTGAAGATATAACCAGTTGATGGAGTAGCAGGCGGTGTTAATCGCCTCCATCCAAAACTGATCCAGTGTCTTGTACTCATCAAGCATGGTCCTTGCCATGTCCAATAGAGTTCTATTCTTCGTCTCCACTATGCCGTTTTGTTGAGGTGTGTAGGGAGAAGAGAACTCATGCTTGATGCCCTCCTCAAGAAATCTTTCGATTTGTGAATTCTTGAACTCCGTCCTATTATCGCTTCTAATCTTTTTTATTCTCAATCCAAACTCATTTTGAGCCCGTCTTGAGAATCTCTTTAGTGTCTCTTGGGTTTGAGATTTTTCCTGCAAAAAGAATAACCAAGTGAAGCGAGAATAATCATCCAAAATAACAAGACAGTACTTACTCCCGTCGATGCTTATGTAAGCGATCGGGCCGAATAGATCCATGTAAAGTAGTTCAAGCGGCCTGTCGGTTGTCATGATGTTCTTGTGTGGATGATGGACTCCAACTTGCTTTCCTGCTTGACATGCGCTATAGATCCTGTCTTTCTCAAAATGAACATTTGTTAGTCTTAAAATGTGTTCTCCCTTTAGAAGCTTTTGAAGATTCTTCATCCCAACATGGGCAAGTTGGCGATGCCAGAGCCAGCCCATGTTAGTCTTAGCAATTAAGCAAGTGTCTAGTTTAGCTTGATTATCATTAAAATCATCTAAATAAAGCTGACCATCTAACACTCCCTTAAATGCTATTGAATCATCATTTCTTCTAAAGACAGTAACACCTAGATCAGCAAAAAGACAGTTGTAGCCCATTTTGCATATTTGAGAAACAGAAAGCAAATTGTAATCTAACGAATCTACAAGAAAAACATTAGAAATGGAATGGTCAGGGGATATAGCAGGTTTACCCAAACCTTTGACCAAACCTTGATTTCCATCCCCGAATGTAATAGCTCTTTGGGATCATCATTTTTCTCATATGAGGAGAACATCCTTTTCTCCCCTGTCATGTGGTTTGTGCACCCGCTATCGATTATCCAACTTGATTCACCGGATGCATAAACCTACAAAATAAATTTAGGCCTTGTTCATAAGTACCCAAACGGTCTTGGGTCCTTTTACATTAGAAACAAGCACCTTGGGTACCCCAAACACAAGTCTTTGGACTCTTGTGTTTGCCCCCAACATATTTGGTAACTATTTTGCCTGATTTGTTAGTCAGCACATAAGAAGCATCAAAAGGTTTAATTGAAACGTTATGCTCATTTTATGTATTAGAAATTTTCTTTTTAGGCATTTTGATATGAGTGGAATGCCTAGAGCTAGAAGCCTCATTTCTATACATAAAGCATGATGAAAAACATTGTGAGGTTTTCTAGCATTAATTTTCCTAATCTTATGCTCAGGATAGTTTGTAGGATATAAAATATAGCTCTCTCTATCCTGAACCATGGGAGCCTTATCCTTAACAAAATTAGACAATTTCTTGGGGCATTAAGCTTGACATTGCTTTGGCTCCCTTGTTGGAAACTGTAACACCCCTGGGGTTTATATTCCGCTCGACAACGAGTATAGATTTAAGCACGTAATATCAGTGGATAAAACGGATGCTAAATTTTAATCATCTTCGCTATCGCGATTTTAATATCGCATCTGTTTCGTCTGTCGCGAGTGCGACATCGTTTTTATTTTTATCTATCCGGGCTCTTCCTAAATTTTTGTAATGTTCGGAACCTAGTTGTTCTAAAAATCGGTGCGTCCGGTGATTATTTAAAATTCATCGTTCGCGCGAATACGAATTCGAAAGCCCGACCCACTCGGATGAGTTTTATCCCGGGCAAATTAATTCTCACTCGACGACTAAGATTTTCGGTGCAAATAATTCTGTTTCCACTCGTCAACCGAGACAGCTCGTCCGAGGATTTATAATTGAAATTTATTCGTTTAGTAAATTATCTGCCCTAAATTAAATCAAACACAGTCTAAATTTGTCGAAGCCGAAATCAGTTTAATCTGGTCCGTGCATTTCTTCTTGTCTCGATCTAATTTTTCAAATATAAATAACGAGTACGAATTCATCTGACATCGGGGTTTTCACTAAATCAAATATTATCTAAATATTGTAGCCGATAAATTTTAGGTCCAATCCATTATTTATCACGCAAACCTTAAGTCTAGAACCTAGGATTATAGTTGTAGTTCTGTTTGGAGAAGTAAAAAAATCTACAACACATATCCGTTGCTGCTGTCGTAAAGATATTTTTTATCCCCACCGTTCTCTCTCCCTCCTCTTGATATTTCTTGCCGCCGCTCAGGCAAAGGAAAAATCCCGCACGCCCAGCCGCTCAAGCGCTCGGATATTCTCCCTCCCGCCGTACTCAGAGCTTATCTCCTTCCTGCTGCGCCTGGTGCCCAGCCCATCTCCATCTCTCTCATGGAGTTCTCTGGTGAGCGCCCATGTTCCTTCATCTCCGCGCGTCCTTGGCTCCAAGCCCCCACGTGGAGCTTGCCCCTTCCCCTACCGGCGTCCAGCCCCAGCCCCAGCACCGTGGTTTCTCCCTCCCATCTTCCTCCCAGTGCTGCGCTCCCCTGTCCATCTCCCTGGCGCACGGATCTCCTGGCCATGTGCCCTAGGCATTCAGCCGCGCCCTGCTTGCTCGAGCTCGGCCCCCTACGTGCTTGCTTCCTGCGCGCAGCGGCGCTCCCTGCCAAGCTTCTCCCTAGTGCTCCAGCTTGGTCGCTCGTTCCTCTTTGCTGCTCGCCGATTTCCTCTTCCCCCAGCTCCGCTCGTCCATGGCACGCTCCATTGGCTCGGCCGACCGTGTGTCTCGCCCATGGCCGCGGCATTGCCTCTCCCTGGCGCGCTCGCTCTTGCCGCGGCGCTCCAGTCTCCTCCCCTGCACGCCCGGATCTCCCTGCGCTCCAGTCGTCGATTCTGCCATTGAACTCTCGAGCTCGACAACACTCCAGCTCCTTACCGCACTTGGCTATTCGTCGTCATCTCTTGGTCACGCGACAGGCTGACTGCGTGTCGTGTGTCGCACATCCTAGGTCCTCGTCGTCGCGTCGTTCGCCTTCGCACTGTGTGCGACAGCATCGTCGTTTTCCCTGTCCAGTGCTCGCGCGGTTTTCTGCTCGCCAGCGTGCCCTCTCCGCTTGCTCGGACTTAATTCCCATCGCGTCGTCAACCTCGCTGGTTGTCGTCGTTCGTCGTTGCGTCATGTGTGCAGCAGCCCCGGATCTATGCAGCTCTATATACGTCACCCTTTCGTATCGTCGTCGAGCCTGTCAAACCTCGTTCTTCCCTGCTCGACCTCGTCAAACCCTGAATCCCGGACGTTAGGAAAAAATAAGCGAGCTCCATGTGCATCGCTTATCAAGTGCTCGGTCAAAGACTTCAATCGAAGGTCGTCGTCGTTCATACATCCCCAAGAAACCCCAAGGATCGGGTGAAGACGAAGCTAGCAGCATGGTGTTCACCAAGTGCGCGACAAAAGGCTCGAACATCCTGCGCGACTCAAGTTCGATTTGTCAAAATTATTCAGTCGAGGAGAAGATCTTCAGCAATTGATTACCGAAGAAAAGAGGGCCCCTGGATGACGTCAACCGGAAATCATCATCGTGCTTCCGACTATCGTGTCGAAGTAGTCAGGGTAAGCAAATTTGTTATTCGTGTTAGTGGATGGATGGATGCTTTGACTAGGTATAATATTTATTAGATTGCTTGAGTCTCTTTGGTAATTTGGTCGACGTCGTAGGTTGAAAGAGGTCTCAATAGGTCTCAGTGTTTGCGGGACTGTAGGTGTTAATAATGGGAAGTTTTATTAATATATATGATACACAGGTTAAGGTTAACCGGTAAATTAGTTTAGAAAGTTAATGAAAGTTCTTCTATCAAACTGTATAAGTATTAGGTGTCCAAGAATTTTGAAGTTAAAGTATAAGTCATTTAGTGTGCTCTCAAAACTAGGTATGATATTCTATGTATGTTGGTCGATTTCATGATTTGAATGATTGTAGATTGCTATTTTGAATATTTAGGATCAAGTAACATCGATATATCGGTTTCAACCAAAATCTAGGGTCTGTCTGATAAGTGATGCGTATAAACACTTTAGGTCTTTTAGTTCTAAAGTTGGAATTGGTATATTGTATAAAATATGTTTGGTTATAGGTTATAAGTGTTTCATCCTTTTTAGCGTAGATTATCTATCTTGTACTATTTATACTCGTGCCCATACATGTGCATCATGCATCTCATGAGGTACGATAAATAATCGCGTGGTGCGGAAGACAAGCCAAGTCGCCCCCAAGCGCGGGTTAATCCGTAGGATGATGCTGATGAATGAACCGGAAGATGGATAATTGAACGAGTGCCAAGCCAAAGGATGATCTCCAAGTGGTCGCCACCTAACAACACTAACCTAGTATTATTCAAGCAAGCCCCGGTGCATTTGCCACCTCCTTGTTGTTTTAAAATCTTTATCACCTTGTTTGCTGCATTAGGTGATAGGAGTTGAGTGCTAAACCATTGATGCATTTACTTCCTTGGAAAATTGAATGCCCTTCCTTGACACCCTTTTATAAAAAGGATTTTTGATGCTTAGCCTTGCTCTAGAAAAACAAAAATGTTTTGTTTTAAAACAAAAGTGATGCTTTAGTGGGTGGGAATGTTTTCAAAAATAAAACTTGATGGTGGATCTGTCAAAGGCCTTGATGGGTTCAACATCGGAAAAGATGTACCTCTGCCAGGTACCAAACTTTGGGTTGAAAATAATAAAGCTGAGACCGGGCGGTTGACTTGCACGAGAAGGGAGTCTCGGTGTAGTGTCTCCATCTGAGTCGATTAAGGACCATCTCGATGTAGGCTTGATGATCGAGGATTTTTTAACTGGTCACATGCCTCGTCATGGGTAAGCTTTGCCTCGGGCAGACTAATACTAGAATAAGATAACACGCAATGGGAGTGGAGAGATGGCGAGAGTAGCGTGTACCCTCCGTGGCAAGAGGCTGGACGGTGGTGTATCTGTGCTCTCGTTTGGCGTGAACCTGATCTGGTCTTAAGAACCCCGGTAGCGAGTTGACATATGCAAGGATTAAGTGCTACATATGTTGTGTGATTGGAGATCCCCAGCTGGGTATTAATCGATTCAGATCGCTGTTACTTCTCGGACATGAAGACTTGGTCACTGCCCTACACGTAGCAATCCAGTGAACTGATGGGATGATTAAAAGATTGCTAGTATAGGCCAAGTGCTTGAACTAGGGTAGAAAGAACTCTAGATGCAGGTAATTTTACTTAACCTGACAAGTAAAAATGGATTTTTAAGGATCCACTCATAGTAAGCTTTTCTGCAAACAGAGTCCTTGATTCTTGATAAGCCATACCTTGATTCCTTTTAGAGCCAGCATACCCTTGAGAGTCTTTTCATTAGTCGGTAAGTCTTGCTGAGTAATTCTGTACTCAGGGTTTTATTCCCTGTTGTTTTTCAGGTTTTAACTTTGTGCTGCTGTTGATGGTGTTAAGTGCCGGTGGGCTCGGCTTTCTTATAAGTCTAAGTAACCCTTCTATACTTCTTACTGAGGATGGTCACTTGAGCTAGCATATATTTCAAAACTACAAATAATTTATAACATTTCAAAGTTTATTTCTTTGAATCACTATTGTAATCACTCCGATAAACATAAAGTAAAATTTTTGTAACTTGTAAAATTTGGTAATATGATTTCAGCTGCAAAAATGTTGGTGTGTGTGATTTGTGTTACTTAATCTCGTGATCTTGCCTATAAGTGGTTTATCCGGTGTCCTTGGGGCAATCAGACGGATCTTGTTAAGTTATCTGGTGCACATGCATAGCAGTCTGAGGTCTTTGAGACAAGGACAGGTGCATGTGGGCCTAATAACTTGGGAGGTTCTGCCACAGGCTGGTATCGGAGCAAGATTAAGTATATACGGTCACATACGTATTTTCAAAACAAAAGTTTTAGTTTTGAAAAACCTATTTTCAACTAAACACATTGTTTGGCTTTGAATAATAGTTTTGAAAAACTATAATGCTAGCGACATCCTCTGTTAAGCCCTATATTAAGGACTACCAGGTGGCTTATTTAAAAACCACTAACCCACAACCAGGGGTATTGCATACATGTGTAATGTTATTTTTGAGGCTATTCAGTTTTGAATGGGTCGACGCTCAAGGTAAGGTGAGATGTGAGAGCATGACCGAACAAACGTTGGTCTAGGGGAGTGCTTAATTGTGGCGCTTGATTATATACATGTTACACATATGTATATATGAAGACTACGATGTGGAGTAATTACTTTTCTGGGATTCAGTACCCCATGTGTGTGTATGGGTATACAGACATGGGAATACTGAGAAGTGTAATGTACTTGTAATGACGCTCCTACGCTCAGGTAAGAAGGTGAGTTACCATAATGGGTTGCCCTATGGTTAAAGTGTGGCAACGGCGCCTATGCGTGGCTCGGCGCTTAATGATGAGCTGGCTTCCGTATAGCAATATATGGAGTATAAACTGTGATAAACTGTCATGTGTGAATTGCATCATGTGAAATTGGACAGTGATGGCATTTTCTGCAGGTACACTAACCTCAAAAACGTATGTGTAGCTGACGACTAGTAAAATATCGAGAGAGTCGTAAGTATGCCACTGATATAGAACGCTATTGCCACATTAGGTTGGCAAAATTTTGTGAGGACGCTTAGGACGAACAAGCATCCTGATTGTTGCATTGTGTTTGTCACCTATACATCCAAAATGCTTCTCTCATCCTTATTCCAGCAACCGGTGATTCTAGATAATGTGGTGTAATATTGTGTTATGAACCTCAATGAAATAGTTCTTTAGGTGATCTATTTAGGTGTTATATGTGTGTTTGCTCTGGTGCTTAATGTACTGATAGAAGGTTAGTAGTTTGTTTGCTTAAACCCAAAATTAGGCCATGTTCTTATTTAGTGAACCTTGACCCAAAATTGATTTTTTCGTTACCCTTCCATGACCCAAACTTATGCAAATAAATGCTTAGATAATTTCTTCATTGGACAAAGAGGGTACCTAAGCTTAAAATAAGAATTTCGAATCATATTTCCATCTTAGACCATGCCCTTATTCGATTTGTGCAAGCGGATGTCCCTTATCCAGTTTGCCTGTTCTTAAGGATCGCCATGTTGCTTTATCAACCTAACCTAGGAAAGACATGTCTGATCATTTTCTTAAGTTTGATGCCTTTGGTTTCTTCATATCTCTCGAAGGCATACCAACTTAATCTTATGATTGTTTCCCCTCCGTATCTAATCAGATACTAATCCTTGACCTTGTAATCATTGTGATGGGCATAAAAATATGCTTGGGGCTGAATTAACAGTCTCTTATCATACTCCCTTCACCAACCAATTTAGGTTATGGCCATGCCTTGTTCATTTCATTGGGCCATGATCTATTTGACTCTCTACTTGTAACCGTTTTGACAGGTAGAGTCTCTTGTATATTGTCAAACTTGCCCAATGCATTGGTGTCGCGCGAGATTTCTTATTGGTCACGTCTAGTAATGGTGTTATGACTAAAACCGATGGTGCCGTGACGAAACCGAGGGCCTCCTGTGAATGTACACACATGGTTGCGCTACTTAGCACGCGCTGGTATCACAGTTAGTAGTCATAATCCATTACGAGACTGTATCGATATGTTATCTCTGACCAAATTGTTCTTACCACGTGAGGTTTCTTATTGGTGCCAGTTCGATAATGGTGTCACGATTAATGGCTTATGGTGCTGCAGCAAAACTGAGAGCCCCTTGTGAATGTACACGCAAGGTTGTGCTACTCGTCGGATGCTGGTATCAAGGTCTCTGGTCATGATCCATTGTGGAACTACACTGATGTGTTATCTCCCGTAGATCTCTTCCCTGAAACGATTTTGGTGTTGCTTGTCGAAATGATTAAGCAACATCTATTATCTCTGTTGGATCAAAAGGGTGTATCACCTTTCGTGGTCTCTTTTCCCTTGACTTGGATAGTGACTGCACGCATACAAGTTCCTTTTGCATCCTTTCTTGTAAAGGTGAAGCCTTGGAGCTTTTTAGTGTTGGAAAACAGCTGATTAGCTCTCAAAATGGAGATTGACTTTCCTAGCTGCTGAGATGCAGGAGTTTGTTCATTCGCTCTCTTATTAATCTATGTATTCCCTAACCAAATCAGTTCATCTCGCATGAAGAAATGGATGAACAACCTGGCCAAATGGATTTCTACCTAAGTACATGATCTCCTGTTAGTAAATGCGAACTCTCAACCCTTGGCTTACCGATGGTACTGAGAGGACCTGCTCAATGTCAAAAGTAGTTCAACAAGTTGGTTTTACTAACTTGTAACTGCCCTATGAACAAAGGTTGAGTTTAGAGATCATTTTGTCGAGTTGTCTAAACTCACTTTGGTTCAACCCACCCTAAGAAAGTACTTATAAAAATCAAGATTAAGTCGACTAATAGCCACCTAATCATCGTTCTAGTCATGCCTCGATTGCCTCACGTGTGCTTTTCTAGCATGAGTGATCCGGTCGAGTCATGCTTAATGCTCGATAAAATGGATTGGTTGCGAAGGCAGCACCTACAGATCCCTTCGATGGTGATTTCTTGAATCTATATCACCTTTCATGGACTTGGATTCTCTGGCTAACACGAGATAACTGTGATGTTGTTCGACATTCACACCCGTCTCGTGTGCTATGAACTTATCGTGACCACTTGTTAGTAAACCTCATTCTGTGTGCTTTACCCAAGAGGTTGCATCTGATTCTGGTTGGGTAAAGTCGCGCATTTACCGCTTGCTCAACAGACTCAGATAGTACAGTGTCATCAGAAAAAGCAAACTGCACACATGGAACCCTAAGTGTTCTTCTGGCAGACATCGTCTCTATTGGTGGATATTTCTAAATTAGCTTAAAGCGATGCATGTTATGCCCACTGGAGAAACAACATCCTAAGACACTTGCCTTATTTGGAAATGTCTCACGATTATCGCTGATATGGACATGGGTTACATGCTTCTCTACTCTTAAAAGTCTTTCGCTCCGAATCTCGGGACGAGATTCTTTTAAGGGGGAGGGTTGTAACACCCCTGGTGTTTATATTCCACTCGACAACGAGTATGAATTTAAGCACGTAATATCAGTGGATAAAACGAATGCTAAATTTTAATCATCTTCGCTATCGCGATTTTAATATCGCATCTGTTTCGTCTGTCGCGAGTGCGACATCGTTTTTATTTTTATCTATCCGGGCTCTTCCTGAATTTTTATAATGTTTGGAACCTAGTTGTTCCGAAAATCGGTGCATCTGGTGATTATTTAAAATTCATCGTTCGCGCGAATACGAATTTGGAAGCTCGACCCACTCGGATGAGTTTTATCTCGGGTAAATTAATTCGCACTCGACGACTAAGATTTTCAGTACAAATAATCCTGTTTCCACTCGTCAACCGAGACAGCTCGTCCGAGGATTTATAATTGAAATTTATTCGTTTAGTAAATTATCTGCCCTAAATTAAATCAAGCGCAGTCTAAATTTGTCGAAGCCGAAATCAGTTTAATCCGATCCGTGCGTTTCTTGTCTCGATCTAATTTTTCAAATATAAATAACGGGTATGAATTCGTCTGACATTGGGGTTTTCACTAAATCAAACATTATCTAAATATTGTAGCCGATAAATTTTAGGTCCAATCCATTATTTGTCGCGCAAACCTTAAGTCTAGAACCTAGGATTATAGTTGTAGTTCTGTTTGGAGAAGTAAAAAAATCTACAATGCATATCCGTTGCTGCTGTCGTAAAGATATTTTTTCTCTCCACTGTTCTCTCTCCCTCCTCTTGATATTTCTTGCCTCCGCTCAGGCAAAGGAAAAATCCTGCACGCCCAGCCGCTTAAGCGCTCGGATATTCTCCCTCCCACCATAATCAGAGCTTATCTCCTTCCTGCTGCGCCCGGTGCCCAGCCCATCTCCATCTCTCTCACGGAGTTCTCTAGTGAGCGCCCCTGTTCCTTCATCTCCGCGTGTCCTTGGCTCCAAGCCCCCACGTGGAGCTCGCCCCTCCCCTACCGGCGTCCAGCCCCAGCCCCAGCGCCGTGGTTTCTCCCTCCCATCTCCTCCCATCTTCCTCCCAGCGTCGCGCTCCCCTGTCCATCTCCCTGGCACACGGATCTCCTGGCCATGTGCCCCAGGAATTCGGTCGCGCCCTGCTCGCTCGAGCTCGGCCCCCTGCGCTTGCTTCTTGCACGCAGCGGCGCTCCCTGCCAAGCTTCTCCCTGGTGCTCCAGCTCGGCCACTCGTTCCTCTCTGCTGCTCGCCGATTTCCTCTTCCCCTAGCTCCGCTCGTCCATGGCGCGCTTCGCTGGCTCAGCCGATCGCGCATCTCGCCCATGGCCGTGGCATCGCCTCTCCCCGGCACGCTCGCTCTTGCCGTGGTGCTCCAGTCTCCTCCCCTGTGCGCCCGGATCTCCATGCTCGGCTTCGACTGTCGTTCCCCGCGCTTGCGTTTTCCATTATTCCTTGTCTGTACTCCATTTCGATTTCGAGCGCGGTCAATTTCTTCTTCACTAGTTGATTGGTTCTGCTGCTTTGTGTCTCTGTACTCTTGCAGATCCCTTGTAGCCGCTTTGCCTCCGCACGCAGCTCCAGCTCCCCTGCGGGCTTGCTTCCTATGCGCGCGAAGCTCTCTGCTCGCCATTGAATCGCCTGCTCGCTGTCCGCACCGTCGAATCGCTTGCTCGCTGTCCGCGCCGTCGAAGTTCCCTCATCATGCGCTCTGGCGTCGGCTGCCACTGATTCCGCCATTGAATTCTCAAGCTCGCCAACACTCCAGCTCCTTACCGCACTCGACTATTCGTCGTCATCGCTCGGTCGCGCGACAGGCTGACTACGTGTCGTATGTCGCACATCCTAGGTCCTCGTCGTCGCGTCGTTCGCCTTCGCACTGTGTGCGACAGCATCGTCGTTTTCCCTGTCCAGTGCTCGCGCGGTTTTCTGCTCGCCAGTGCACCCTCTCAGCTCGCTCGGCCTTAATTCCCATTGCGTCGTCGACCTCGCTGGTTGTTGTCGTCCGTCGGCGCGTCGTGTGTGCAGTAGCCCCGGATCTGTGCAGCTCTATATACGTCACCCTTTCATATCGTCGTCGAGCCTGTCAAACCTCGTTCTTCCCTGCTCGACCTCGTCGAACCTCGAATCTCGGACGTTAAGCAAAAATAAGCGAGCTCCGTATGCATCGCTTATCAAGTGCTCGGTTAAAGACTTCAATCGAAGGTCGTCGTCGTTCGTGCATCCCTAAGAAACCCCAAGGATCGGGTGAAGATGAAGCTAGCAGCGTGGTGTTCACCAAGTGCGCGACAAAAGGCTCGAACATCCTGCACGACTCATGTTTGATTTGTCAAAATTATTCAGTCGAGGAGAAGATCTTCAGCAATTGATTACCAAAGAAAAGAAGGCCCCTGGATGACGTCAACCAGAAACTATCATCGTGCTTCCGACTATCGCGTCAAAGTAGTCAGGGTAAGCAAATTTGTTATTCGTGTTAGTGGATGGATGGATGCTTTGACTAGGTATAATATTTATTAGATTACTTGAGTCGCTTTGGTAATTTGGTCAACGTCGTAGGTTGAAAGAGGTCTCAATAGGTCTCAGTGTTTGCGGGACTGTAGGTGTTAAAAATGGGAAGTTTTATTAATATATATGATATACAGGTTAAGGTTAACCGGTAAATTAGTTTAGAAAGTTAATGAAAGTTCTTCTATCAAACTGTATAAGTATTAGGTGTCCAAGAATTTTGAAGTTAAAGTATAAGTCATTTAGTGTGCTCTCAAAACTAGGTATGATATTCTATGTATGTTGGTCGATTTCATGATTTGAATGATTGTAGATTGCTATTTTGAATATTTAGGATCAAGTAACATCGATATATCGGTTTCAACCAAAATCTAGGGTCTGTCTGATAAGTGATGCGTATAAACACTTTAGGTCTTTTAGTTCTAAAGATGGAATTGGTATATTGTATAAAATATGCTTGGTTATAGGTTATAAGTGTTTCATCCTTTTTAGCGTAGATTATCTATCTTGTACTATTTATACTCGTGCCCATACATGTGCATCATGCATCTCATGAGGTACGATAAATAATCGTGTGGTGCGGAAGACGAGCCAAGTCGCCCCCAAGCGTGGGCTAATCCGCAGGATGATGCTGATGAACAAACCGGAAGATGGATAATCTGAATGAGTGCCAAGCCAAAGGATGATCGCCAAGTGGTCGCCACCTAACAACACTAACCTAGTGTTATTCAGGCAAGCCCCAGTGCATTTGCCACCTCCTTGTTGTTTTAAAATCTTTATCACCTTGTTTGCTGCATTAGGTGATAGGAGTTGAGTGCTAAACCATTGATGCATTTCCTTCCTTGGAAAATTGAATGCCCTTCCTTGACACCCTTTTATAAAAAGGATTTTTGATGCTTAGCCTTGCTCTAAAAAAACAAAAATGATTTGTTTTAAAACAAAAGTGATGCTTCAGTGGGTGGGAATGTTTTCAAAAATAAAACTTGATGGTAGATCTATCAAAGGCCTTGATGGGTTCAACATCAGAAAAGGTGTACTTCTGCCAGGTACCAAACTTTGGGTTGAAAATAATAAAGCTAAGACCGAGCGGTTGACTTGCACGAGAAGGGAGTCTCGGTGTAGTGTCTCCGTCTGAGTCGATTAAGGACCATCTCGATGTAGGCTTGATGATCGAGGACCTTTTAACAGGTCACATGCCTCGTCATGGGTAAGCTTTGCCTCGGGCAGACTAATACCAGAATAAGATAACATGCAATGGGAGTGGAGAGATGGCGAGAGTACCATGTACCCTCCGTGACAAGAGGCTGGATGGTGGTGTATCTGTGCTCTCGGTTGGCGTGAACCTGATCTGGTCTTAAGAACCCCGGTGGCGAGTTGACATATGCAAGGGTTAAGTGCTACATATATCGTGTGATTAGATATCCCCAGCTGGGTATTAATCGATTCGGATCGTCGTTACTTCTTAGACATGAAGACTTGGTCACTGCCCTACACGTAGCAATCCAGTGAACTGATGGGATGATAAAAAGACGGCTAGTATAGGCCAAGTGCTTGAACTAGGGTACAAAGAACTCTAGTTGTAGGTAATTTTACTTAACCTGACAAGTAAAAATGGATTTTTAAGGATCCACTCATAGTAAGCTTTTCTGCAAACAGAGTCCTTGATTCTTGATAAGCCATACCTTGATTCCTTTTAGAGCCAGCATACCCTTGAGAGTCTTTTCATTAGTCGGTAAGTCTTGCTGAGTAATTCTGTACTCAGGGTTTTATTCCCTGTTGTTTTTCAGGTTTTAACTTTGTGCTGCTGTTGATGGTGTTAAGTGCCGGTGGGCTCGGCTTTCTTATAAGTCTAAGTAACCCTTCTATACTTCTTACTGAGGATGGTCACTTGAGCTAGCATATATTTCAAAACTACAAATAATTTATAACATTTCAAAGTTTATTTCTTTGAATCACTATTGTAATCACTCCGATAAACATAAAGTAAAATTTTTGTAACTTGTAAAATTTGGTAATAAGATTTCCGCTGCATAAATGTTGGTGTGTGTGATTTATGTTAATTAATCTCACGATCTTGGCTATAAGTGGTTTATCCGGTGTCCTTGGGGCAATCAGACGGATCCTGTTAAGTTATTTGGTGCACATGCATAGCAGTCTGAGGTCTTTGAGACAAGGATAGGTGCATGTGGGCCTAATAACTTGGGAGGTTCTGCCATAGAAACCAATGCCATCCTTAATGCCAGGTTGTCTCCCATTATAGAGCATGCTTCTAGCAAATTTAAACTTTTCATTTTTCTAGTTCATGCTCGGCAATTTTTGCAGTTAATTTAGCTATGTGATCATTTTGTTGTTTAATCATTACGAGTTGATCATCAATAGCTTCAACATTAATATCACTACATTTAGTGCAAATGGTGACATGTTCAACAATAGATGTAGAGGGTTTGCAAACATTCAATTCATCAATCTTAGAATTTAACATGGCATTTTCATCTCTAAGACAAGAAATTGAATCATTGCAAATGCTAAGCTCTCTAGACAAATTTTCACATTCTTCTACTTCAAGACCATAAGCATTCTTCAATTTAACAATTTTTTTTATTTTCCTTAACGAGCAAGTCCTCTTGGCATTCCAAGAGATCATCCTTCTTGTTAATGTTTCTATCAATTCATTCAATTTTTTCTTTTGGTCCATGGAAAGGTTGGTAAAGAGAGAAACTAGATCATCTTAATTATCACTAGAACTACCCTCATCATCAGATGTAGTATATTTGGGGGTACTTCTAGAATGTACCTTCTTCTTGCCATCCTTTGCCATGAGACACTTGTGGCCGACGTTTGGGAAGAGGAGGCCTTTGTTGATGGCGATGTTGGCGGCATCCTCGTCATCGGAGGAGTCGGTGGAGCTCTCGTTGGAGTCCCATTCCCACCCCATGTGCGCCTAGCCGCCCTTCTTCTTGTAGTACCTTTTCTTCTCCATTTTCTTCTTTCCCTTCTTGCCGTCGTCCCTGTCACTTTCACTTGTATATGGACATTTTGCGATAAAATGACTGGACTTACCACACCTGTAGCAAACCCTCTTGGAGTGGGGTTTGTAGTCCTTCCCCTTCCTTTGCTTGAGGATTTGTCGGAAGCTCTTAATGATAAGAGCCATCTCCTCGTTGTCGAGCTTGGAGGCGTCGATATATAGTCTACTTGGTGTAGACTCCTCCTTCTTTTCTTCCATTGCTTTGAATGCAATGGGTTGCACCTCAGGTGTGGAGGTGGTGCCTTGCTCCAAGTTGACAATATGTTTGGAGTCTTTGATCATAAGTTCGAAGTTCACAAACATGCCAATCACTTCCTCGGGAGACATCTGTTTGTATCTAGGATCTCCACGAATTAATTGAACTTGAATGGGATTGCGAAAAACAAGAGATCTTAGAATAACCTTGACCATCTCATGGTCATCCCACTTGGTGCTCCCGAGGTTGCGCAATTGGTTGACCATTGTCTTGAGCCAGTTGTACATTGCTTGCGACTCTTCTCTTTGTTGAGGATGAATCGACCGAGTTCTCCCTCGATCGTTTCACGCTTGGTGATCTTGGTCACTTCGTCCCCTTCGTGTGCCGTTTTGAGGACGTCCCAAATTTCTTTGGCATTCTTCAATCCTTGCACCTTATTATACTCTTCTCGACACAAGGAGGCGAGGAGTATAGAAGTTGCTTGGGAGTGGAAGTGCCTAATTTGGGCGGCCTTGTCTGAGCCGCAATCCTCGTCCCCCACCTGTGGTGCCTGCGCTCCAAATTCAACAATGTCCCATATGCTTTCATGGAGTGAGGTTCAATGATGCTTTATTTTATCACTCCACATACAATAATCTTCACTATCAAAATATGGTGGTTTGCCTAAGGGAACAGAAAGTACAGGAGCATGCCTGGAGATATGGGGATAGCATAGGGGCATCTTACTATACTTCTTGCGCTCATGGCGCTTAGAAGTTGTGGACGACTCGGTGCCGAATGTGGAGGGTGATGAAGAGTCGGTCTTGTAGTAGACCACTTTCTTCATTTTCTTTTTCTTCTTATCACCATTCCTTAGTGACTTGATGGAGGAAGAGGATTCCTCCTTGTACTTGTTGTCAGACTCATTTGATAGAGTCCTCCCCGAGCCCGTGGGCTTGTCGCTAGTCATGATCTCCCTCTTGGTGTGATCTCCAGACATCACTTCGAGTTTGTTAGACTCTTAATGAAGCACTAGCTCTGATACCAATTGAAAGTTGCCTAGAGGGGGTGAATAGGTGAAACCTGAAATTTATAAACTTGAACACACACTAAGGCCGGGGTTAGCGTTAGAATTAAATTCGAGTGTGAAAGATTGTTTCTCTTGCTATGAGTTGCTCAATTAATGCGGATGACATTTGGGAGCAAACTCAAATCAATATTAGCAAGGAAACTTAGAGAGAGGAAGGAGGGCAAACAAATCAAGAGAGAATTAAAGCGAGTGAACACGGTGATTTGTTTTACCGAGGTTCGGTTCCAAAGAACCTAGTCCCCGTTGAGGAGGCCACAAAGGCCGCGTCTATTTCAACCCTTTCCCTCTCTCAAAAGGTCACTTAGACCGGATGAGCCTTCTCCTTAATCAATTGGGTCACTAAGACCCCGCAAGGACAACCACACACTTAGGTGTCTCTTGCTAGCTTTACAAAGCACTTAAGAATAAGAATGGGGAAGGAGAAAGGCAATCCAAGCAACAAGAGCACAAATGAACACAAAAACTCTCTCAAGTCACTAAGTGGTTGAGTTGATTTTGGGACTTGGAGAGGATTTGATCTTTGGAATGTGTCTTGGAGTGAGTGCTATTGCTCTTGTATTGAATAGAAACTTCAAAAAACTTGGATACCAATTGTTGGGACCATGCTTCGTTGCCGAAGGTCCTGCAGGAAGAAACAGCTTCGGCTAAAGCTGCTTATACATGATGACCGAAGATGCCACTCATGAAGCTTCGGTGTTATAGTATGCCCGAAGACGAAGGATCGAACCGACTTAAAGATAGAATGACCTTTTAGCCCATAAGGGTCTGAGTCATTGTTGTAAACTTTTATAAGGGGCATGATTGTAATTCCTTACAGGTTGTGTCCTGTGTCTATAAATAGTGAACAGTATTCCTTTACTGTTCACGCATTCCTGTAATTGCAAACGCATTGCCCGGGAATTATTATCTGTCAAGGAGAAGGTATAAATGTACTTAAACTCTATGTTCTGACATTTTTATGTTCATATAATAAAATATGTGAATGATGTTACTTATTTCTGATACATCTATCTTTAATGTCTCATGTTTTATATATTATTTCATATTATTTTGTAAGTTTAATCACGAAGGTATGACCTTCGTGATACTTCACTCATGGTCTTCGTCCGAAGTTCATTAAATCCTTGGGGAAATAATGCTTCAGCGGATGAAGGGCATCAATATTTAACATTTTATGTTGCCTTGTTCTTAATTCATAGCATTTGAGAACAAGTCCCCAACATTGGCGCCCACCTCCGGTGAACTCACTTCCACTTTCCTGAGACAATGTTCAAGAACCAAGCTGGAACTGCTTCGGCTCCGAAGCTGATTCTCCCGATAACAGGCGGTTCATGCTCAGAGCTGGCTAACAAGAAACAGAAGAAGGAGGCACAGAGAAGAGTACAGCATGTAGGGGTACAAGGACCCTTCATCAAATCAAGATGGTCTCACATCCCAATTACCTTTTCTCAAGAGGATCTTCAGCTCAAGGATTACCTACACAATGATGCCATGGTTATTTCTTGTGTGATCAAAGGATTTCTGGTCCATAATGTTTTGGTTGATACAGGCAGTGCAGCAGATATCATATTTGCTAAGGCCTTCAGACAAATGCAAGAGCCCGAAGACAAGATTCATGATGCTACGCACCCTCTTTGTGGCTTCGGAGGGCGGCAGATTGTAGCACTTGGTAAGATTACCATGCCAGTAACCTTCGGATTCATCAACAACACAAGGACTGAGCAAATTGTGTTTGACATTGTTGACATGGAGTATCCTTACAATGCTATCATTGGTCGCGGAACACTCAATGCTTTTGAAGCAATTCTTCATCCAGCATATCTTTGCATGAAGATACCATCGGATCAGGGACCTATTGCTATTTATGGGAGTCAGGAAGCCGCCAGAAAGGCCGAAGGGAATTGGACTGATTCAAAGGCAATGCATAACATAGATGAAGCCGAAGCTTGTGAGCAGTACAAGCATAGAAGGGAGAAGGCTGCTTCGGCCGATCAGCCGAAACCCATGCTTTTATGCGAAGATATCGCAGAGCAGAAGGTGCTGCTGGGATCTCAATTGTCTGAGGAACAAGAGAAAACCTTGATAAGATTCTTGTTCAACAACAAAGATGTCTTTGCATGGTCGGCTAATGATCTTTGCGGAGTTAACAGGGATGTTATTGAACATTCGCTTAATGTTGATCCATCCTTCAGACCCAGAAAGCAGAGGCTTCGGAAGATGTCTGACGACAAGGCCGAAGGTGCTCGAAATGAAGTGAAAAGACTTCTCAGTGCTGGAGTTATCAGAGAGGTAAAATACCCAGAATGGCTGGCTAACACTGTTATGGTAAAAAAGGCCAATGGTAAATGGAGGATGTGTATCGATTTTACTGATCTCGACAAGGCCTGTCCGAAGGACGAGTTTCCATTGCCAAGGATAGATTCCTTAGTTGATGCAGCAGCTTCATCAGAGCTTATGAGTCTGCTGGACTGTTATTCAGGCTATCATCAAATTTAGATGAAGAAGGAGGATGAGCCAAAGACCAGCTTCATAACCCCTAGTGGAACATATTGTTACCTTCGGATGCCTGAGGGGCTCAAGAATGCTGGAGGAAGCTTCAGCAGAATGACAGCGAAGGTTCTTCAGTCTCAGATAGGCAGAAATGTGTTAACTTATGTTGATGATATCATTGTAAAAAGCACGAAGCAAGAGAATCACATTACTGACCTCCAGGAAACCTTCGCTAATTTCAGACAGGTCGGTTTAAAGTTGAATCCAGAAAAATGTGTCTTCGGGGTGAAGAAAGGGAAATTTCTTGGCTGCCTAGTTTCAACAAAAGGGATTGAGGCTAATCCAAATAAAATCGAAGCTATCCTTCGAATGGAACCACCTAGTACAAAGAAGGGGCTCAAAGATTGACAGGAAGACTGGCATCTCTCAACAGATTCATATCTAGGTCAGCAGAGAGAAATTTACCATTTTTCGAAGTGCTGAAGTCAGCCGAAGTTTTTCAATGGGGACCGGTCCAGCAGAGAGCCTTCGAAGAGCTGAAGCAATATTTGATAAACCTAATAACGCTAACTCCACCAACGCCAGGGGCTCCTCTGTTGTTATATGTGGCAGCCTCGCACTCAGCGGTAAGTGCGGCACTTGTCCAAGAGAAGCTTGAAGGGCAAATCAAGAAGCAAGCTCCAAAGCCTAAGAGACTTTTTTCACGGATCAAGCTCGTTACGAAAAACGATCTAGCACCGCGAATGGGCTACTGTTGGGTACCATGCTTCGTCGCCGAAGGTCCTACAGGAAGAAACAGCTTCGGCTAAAGCTGCTTATACATGATGACCAAAGATACCACTCATGAAGCTTCGGTGTTATAGTATGCCCGAAGACGAAGGATCGAACCGACTTAAAGATAGAATGACCTTTTAGCCCATAAGGGTCTGAGTCATTGTTGTAAACTTTTATAAGGGGCATGATTGTAATTCCTTACAGGCTGTGTCCTGTGTCTATAAATAGTGAACAGTATTCCTTTACTGTTCACGCATTCCTGTAATTACAAACGCATTGCCCGGGAATTATTATCTGTCAAGGAGAAGGTATAAATGTACGTAAACTCTATGTTCTGACATTTTTATGTTCATATAATAAAATATGTGAATGATGTTACTTATTTCTGATACATCTATCTTTAATGTCTCATGTTTTATATATTATTTCATATTATTTTGTAAGTTTAATCACGAAGGTATGACCTTCGTGATACTTCACTCATGGTCTTCGTCCGAAGTTCATTATATCCTTGGGGAAATAATGCTTCAGCGGACGAAGGGCATTAATATTTAACATTTTATGTTGCCTTGTTCTTAATTCATAGCATTTGATAACAAGTCCCCAACACCAATGAATAAGGTGGTTAGGGGTATTTATATCCTCCAACCACTTCCTAGCCATTGGCTGTTTTTGCTGGTGATGGAAACACCGGACAGTCTGGTGGCGCACCGGATAGGTATTGTTCACTGTCCGATGTATGTCACGTCAGCACGCCCGTTGGGGTTTGGAGCGAGTTGACCGTTGGAACCCTTGTGCTGTAGTTCCACTGGATAGTCCGGTGCCACACCGGACAAGTCCGGTGACCTCTGATTTCACTGCTCTAACTTCTGTCGTGCACTGTTCATCACTGTTCACTTTTGCAGTCGACCGTTGACGCGCAGTGACTGTTGCTCCGCTGGCTCACTGGACATGTTCGGTGCACATCGGACAGTCCGGCGAAATTATAGCGGAGCGCGCCCAGAGAATTCCCGAGAGTGGCCTGTTCGCTTGTGCGCGGGCCCGGTGCACCGGACACTGTCCGGTGTGCCACAGGCAACACACTCTAAAGTCCTTTGCTCCAAATATTGTTGAGTCTCCAACTGAATTTCTTTCTTGGTTTGTGTTGAACCTTATGCACCTGAGATAAATGACATCTTGACAAACTAGTTTGTCCACGTGGTTTGTGATGGACGTCAACCACCAAAATCGATTATAGAAAATGATTAAGCCCATTTCCCTTTCAGCATGGTCAGAAGTCGGAGCAGCAAGTCAGAGTGCACCAGACATGTCCAGTGTGCCACCGGACTCTCTGGTGAACTACAAGACAAAGGACTCCAACAGTCAACCGCTCCAAACCCCAACAGTGCGCTGACGTGGCACGCACCGTACAGTGAACAGTGCCATGTCCGGTGCACCACCGGACTGTCCGGTGTGCCCATCAACAGCAAAAACAGCCAACGGCTAGGAAGTGGTTAGATGCTATAAATACCCCCTAACCACCTCCTTCAATGGCATCCAAGTTTTCTAAACTTCACATTCAATACAAGAGCAATAGCATTCACTCCAAGACACACTCCAAAGATCAAATCCTCTCCAAACCTCCAAATCAACTCAACTCCTTAGTGACTTGAGAGAGGGTGTTTTTGTGTTCTTTTGTTGCTCTTGTTGCTTGGATTGCTTTCTCCTTTCTTATTCTCATTCTCTAAGTGCTTTGTAAAGCTAGCAAGAGACACCTAAGTGTGTGGTGATCCTTGCGGGGTCTTAGTGACCCAAGTGATTAAGAAGAAGCCTCGACCGGTCTAAGTGACCGATTAAGAGAGAGGGAAAGGGTTGAAATAGTCTTGGCCTTTGTGGCCTCCTCAACCGGGACTATGTTCTTTGGAACCGAACCTCGGTAAAACAAATCACCGTGTTCACTTGCATTGATCTTCAATTGATTTGTTTCCCCTCTTTCCTCTCTTTAAAGTTTCCTTGCTAATATTGGTTTGAGTTTGCTTCCAAAGCTTTCCGCATCCATTTGAGCAACTCATAGCAAGAGAAACAAATCTTCCGCACTCCAATTTAATTCTAACGCTAACCCCGGCCTTAGTGCAAGTTTAAGTTTGTAAATTTCAGGTTTCGCCTATCCACCCCCTTCTAGGCGACTTTTAGTTCTTAATACAGTAGTATAGATATAGATAAATAGGTATTGAGATATATACATTAAGGTATGTGTAGTTTGGTGGTTATCCCTAAATGTTTGAGCAAGGGGGTGTGGGTTTGATTGCTCGTTTTGTACTATTTTTTGTATGATGTGGTAGCGCGGAGGGTGAAGCCGTGGTATACCTAGGTGCCCACATTAGGTTCTTAATAGAGTAGTGTGTGTGTGTGTATATATATACCCTTCATAATAAAGATAGACAGAAAGAGCTTCCATCCACTGTGTCTCTTGTTCCTCTGTGCATTGGGTTGCTGGGTAGGGAACGGGCTTCTATAACTTATCACGTCCCTACTGCTATCGGGAGGGTTCAGAGTCCAAATCGGGGATCTACGACGACTACGTTATTTAACACGTCATCAACACTACTCTACTCTGACTCGTGGATCTGATCAGTACCGACTCTCCCGCCCTTATCGAACTATCCTATGCGACAGACTCCGCTTCTGTCGAATCAAGTAACGTGGTATGAAATTAGCTGAGAGGCTGTGGTTTACTGTTTGCTCGGCGCGAAGTCGTGGCACTAGAGATTCGTGGCGAGGACGGGGATGGTTGTCGAGCTGGTCCCATAGACGTTAGCGCAGAGGCGGATCCAAAGGGGGCAAAGTGGGCGATGGCCCCCCTCAATTTTGTACACCCTTTTATGCCTAATAATTATTTAGAGAAAAAATCAATGTTTTAGATAGTATAAAGTCTTGTTCTAAATCTCTAAAACTAATAGCTAGTTGCTAAATTAGCTAAGAGGTTTAGAATGGATCAACTAATTGTTAGCTATACCCCTCAAATAAGTATTAGTTGTTAGATGCCCCAACCCAGCTAAAACCAGTTAACAGTTAGCTCTAGATGTTTAGAACATGGCCTAAAACAACCATGTTATGAGCCTGCTCGTCGGATTCTCTCGCTCCAGTCCTTGCATCTACCAGTCTGACCCTAATCTTCCCGACACCACCTAAACCAGTCTGCTCGCTGCCCTGTTTCCACCGCCGACCCATTCCCAATGCGATGCCACCCGACTTTACCCCTTCCTGGCGCCTTCGTCCCTTGTCCTTTTTTATCATGACGTCGTTCTGCTCGACAAGCTAGATCTCGCTCGTCACAACGATATGACTTGTCCCCTGCTATCGGCGGACTTGGTGAACTAGAAAAACTACGACTCATGTGGTCTTTTTGGTCCTCGATAAATTTTCGTCCTGCGTCCGCCACTGCGTTAGCGGCCAGTGGCGCGAGGCCCTAGAGCATGAAGTTCGACCTCACCTGCGGCGGATGTGAGGGCCCCGCACAATATGGTAATGAGTCATCGCTCTACTCTCCTAGATCTCTACGCACGGGCATGCATCATGCGCCGCATCTGTTCCTGCTTGCATGCCTCATAAATCGCATGGTCGTTGCGTTGGGTCGCATGTCATGGGGCTTCACCGCTACGGTGCGCTGAGCCGCTGACGGCGAGAACAAATGGACCATGAGTCTAGATCGCACAATGATAATGACTAGGCTCGCGTGATGAGGCACGGTCAGGTCCCACCTCGCATGGCCGCATGCACGAGCAAGATGGGCGTGGAGCCAAGGATAAAGTTTCACATTGCTATTTGTTTGTTGTTTCATTACTGTGCTTCATGCCACCGAACATACATTTAAATAAATTCTTGTTGAGTTTGTTTATTATTTTTTATACATGCTTACGTATATCATTTTATTTTATCTTTTTTATATAAATAGAATAATGCATGTACAACCATTTAAGTTAATGCATGCTATGGATATTTGGCATGCCTAATAACCTGCAGTTAATTTTGCGTCACAGGATATGGCTGAAGTCAGCAAGACTGACTTCACGGAGCTTGCCCTAAATGGCAAAAACTACCTGACCTGGGCTGACGACTGCTAGTTTCATCTAAAGGCGATGCAGCTGGGAAAGACGATCGTTCGTCTAGGCCCAAATGACATTGGCCTCTAGCTTCATGAGAAGGCAAAAGTTGCAATCTTCCTAAGGCGCCACATCCATCCAAACCTGAAGATGGAGTATATGGAGGTGTTGGGGGCCTTCGTCCTCCGAAGGTCCTCAAAAACATGATTTGACAATGTTTTCCAAGTGGATTATGTGAACAGGTATCTTCGGACTCAGAATTATGAACATGAAGTACGGTCAGGACGAAGCCTGAACCAGACGAAGGAGGATTAAAATGGAGGACGGGCTGATTACCAAGCTCCACGAAGGATGGTGCACAGCCGAAGCTGTGCACAGGGAAGCTTCGTCGCGATAGCAGTGAGGGGAACCGACTTAAAGATGAAAAGACTACTTGGGCCTTGACAGATTTCCATAAGTCATTGGCAAATGTAATGGACATGAATGTAATTTTACGTGGGCTGCGTCCCGCGTCTATAAATAGATGAACAGTACTCCCGTACTGTTCACGCTGATCTGGCATTTACTTTTGCGTCATCCGTGTACTTTTGTCTTTCTGCAATCCGAAGGTACACTTGTAACTTGAAGTCATTTCTACTGGTATACGATAATAAAATAGAAATGACATGATAATAAAGTTTAAATGTTTATATTACTTTTAATGTTGCTCATAAGTCCTTCGTCATAACTTATCGCACTAACGAAGGTACATTATTTGTGACCTTCGTCCGGAGTACATTATATCCTGAAGGGAAATAATGTTTCGAGGGACGAAGGACCTTATCATTTAACACTTTTTATGTTGCCTTGTTCTTAATCCGAAGCATTTGAGAACAAGTCTCCAACATTGGCGCCCACCTCCGGTGAACTCACTTCCATTTCGAGTTTTTCGAACACCTTCGGAAGCTATAGACCCTCGCTATGGCGCCGAAGAAAGCTTCAGCGACTGGGGCTGCAGCACTGCAACCGCTGGACCCCAACCAGGAGACCGTCTCTCTTCGGGAGGCCCGAAGCCAGAAGAGGAAGGCCGTCAGCCCGACGCTTCAGGACGATGAACTAGACCAAGAGATCAGGGATATGGAGATGCTTCATCAACAGGTGCAGAGGAAAAAGGAAAAGATGGCCAGGCTAGCTGAGCTGCAAAGGCAGATAGACGAAGCTTCTGAAGAAGTCCGTCATCTTACCCACGATGAGCAGAACCGAAGGCCTCAACAAAAAGACCTTCATCAGGAGGGCTTCTTCAACGAAGATGACTGGTATGACAATTTCCATCATGGAAATTTTGTTTTCGATGATGCTTCTCCTCTGTCCGCTGAGCTGCAGGCTACACCTTGGCCTCCGTCCTATAAGCCACCCTAGCTTCCCATGTTCGATGGCCATTCAGACCCGAAGCAGTTCTTGATGAGTTACGAAGCAACAGTGTCTTCGTATGGTGGCAATGCTGCAGTCATGGCAAAGTCTTTCGTTATGGCCGTCAGGAGTGTTGCTCAGACCTGGTATTCCTCCCTTCGACCAGGAACGATCACTTCATGGCAGAAGCTGAAGGATATGTTGTTAACCAGCTTTCAGGGATTTTAGACGAAGCCGGTCACTGCTCAAGCCTTGTTCCAGTGCACTCAGGATCACGAAGAATACCTTCAGGCGTATGTCAGAAGGTTCTTGCGTTTGAGGGCGCAAGCACCAACGGTGCCCAATGAAATTGTCATCGAAGCCATGATCAAGGGGCTTCGTCCTGGACCTGCAGCTCAATACTTTGCTAGGAAGCCTCCTCAGACTCTGGAGAAGCTGCTCCAAAAGATGGACGAGTACATTCGTGCCGACAATGACTTTCGCCAAAGAAGGGAGGAGGCTTTCAGATTTTCTGAAATGACCAGGGGCTTCGGAGGAAGATTTTATCCGAGGCATGTCAGGTCCATCCACAACTCCACTCAAAATGATGATAAGGGGAGTCAGCAGAACAGACCGCAGAGCTCCTCACAGGCTTCGGGGCAACAGCAAACTTTCTTCCGGCCACCAGCTCCAAGAGGCAGAGGCGCCAGGGGCTTCGGCGGAAGATTTGGAGATCAACCAAGGAGGGTATTTTGCTTATTCTATGGTGAAAACAAGGGCCATACCACCAGGATGTGCCATGTTACCATCCAGAAACAAAAGGAGCTAGCAGAAGCTGCAGCGCAACAGGGCCAGCCGAAGCAGGTCATGCATACTGCTTCGTACCATCAGCCTTACATCCCGGAATACGTGGGCAACCACCCTGCAGTTTCCGTAGCTTCGGCGAGTTAACCTCAAGCTTCATGGCAACAGCCCCCGCCCCCACCTCCGCTGCAACAAGGCCAACAGCCAGAAGGGAGCCAATATGTTCCGCACCAAAGGGATCTCCGAGAGCAATCTGAAGCTCGCACAGTCAATAGTACTGTGCCAGAGTCGAAGCACATTTATTGATAAATATCCTACTTTGATAGCAGTCTTTTCCGTTTAGTTCTATTTTCTGTGTAATAAAGAACATTTCAGTTTTCATGTAATAGTTTCGTGGTTGGTTATCAGGAAAATCTATCTTCTCCACAGGCTTAAGTTGCTGAAGCTTAAAAATTTGCGGTAACAAGGAGGACCCTCGAATTATTAAAAATCCTTCGAAGCAACAAAAAGTCGTTCTAAGGAACGCAGAGTAAGTTGCCGAAGTTACAAAAAGCCGTTCCAAAGGGAGCGCAGTGTAAGTTTTTTGCTCCAAAGACGTTCCTAAGGGAATGCAGAGCATACAGCGAAAAGTCAACGCTGATACCGCCTAAAGTAAAAGGCGAAGAAGCTCCAAAGACGTTCCTAAGGGAATGCAGAGCTTACAGCGAAAAGTCAACGCTGATACCGCCTAAGTAAAAGGCGAAGAAGCTCCAAAGACGTTCCTAAGGGAATGCAGAGCTTACGAATATATTTTGTGTGTATCTTCGGAACAAACGTCATTTGCATAACATAACATCATCACATCATTTTGCATAGCATAAGCATCATACATCATGTTGCATATGGCAAAAGAAGGGGACACAGTATCAACCTTCGAAAGGACGCTTTGAGAAAGCGAAAATTGTGTAAAGTCACGAGGGAATACAATGATAATCTTCGGAATACAGCTTCGGAGAATGTTTTCACAAAGCATGGATGTGCTTCATCAGAGTAATATCGAAATTGCACAGCTTCGGAGAATGTCTTCTTCACGAAGCATGAAAAGAAGGGAAGGTGTTTTTTCGCCGAAGGCTCAAAAATGGTATGTATGTAGAATTTCATGCATCGTAAAGAATTGAATAATGAAAAGAGACTTGTATATTACATTCAAATGTACAAAATATGACATAGATCACACTTCAAATGTTTTTTCTAATAACACCTAGTCTTCTCTTAATACTACTTCGGCAGCCTCATTTAGAAGTTGTTCAACAACTTTATCCATGATAGCTTCGGCCATTTGTTTGATTTCGTCATCCTCTTTTGTGTGAGGGTCAACAGACGATCCAGCAGGTTCTGAGGGAAGAGAATATTTTTGCATTACTATTACAAACCGCGAGCAAAGTTTGAAATAAAAATTACAACACAATAAGAGCGACTAATTAATACCTATTTGCCCTTCGGCAACTTCTGTCACTTTCCTAGCATCATGGATGCCTTTTTCACTCCTTTGAATAATTTCTTGCGCCATTTCTCGGCCGCCGTTGTCCCAGACATCAGTAAAGAATTTGCCACCAACCATGCTTGCTTCGGCCGAGGGGTCTTTGATGTCTTCGGAGGATAAGGCAGCTTCGGACTGAGCTAAAGATTTTACATGTTCACAACCTTTCTTCTCCAAGACAGTAGCAACTCCCCTGGCGCCCGAAAAAGCGCAGATGTCACCGCGGCTACTCAGGATTTCCTCGAAGGCCTCTGCTTCGTGACTGATCCATTCTATTGGACCTTCGGGATTGCCTCTTGAGAAATTCTCTTCACTGGAAAATGCGCCCACGCTGGCGAAGCTGGTTTTAATTTTCTTTACGCATTCCATGGATTTTTCGAAGCATTTTTTCTTAGAAGACCGAAGCTCTTCCACGGTTGCTTCCAAATGATCAGCCCATTGGTCGCTGCATTCCCGTCTTGTTTCTTCAAGTATGCGTTCTTCTTTCGCCCGGGCCAATTGCTTCTGAAGATCTTTAATTTCGCGTCTCTGAGCTTCGGCTTGAGCCTTTGCAGCAGCTTCGTCCTTTTTTATTTTGTCTACTAATGTAAGCAGAATTTTATCTTTTTCTAGAGCTTCGTTTCTCAGTTTAATAACTTCTGAGCGTAAATTGTTGAACGCAATTTCATAGCTCTCATCTTCGGCACTCTTTTGTGCTCTTAATGCGTTGCTTAGGATTAAGCCCTATACGAAAAAGAATCCATATAAGAATAAAAGAGTGAATTATGTATTAAAAAAATTTTTCAAGCGTCTAATTCCCATACCTTTAGGCTATTGTACGCAAGACTGTCCGCGAGATCCTCCTTTGTCATAGCACATAATCCAGCTTCGAGCTTCGGGAACCCCATACTTCTAGCCATCTCTCGGCAGACAGATAGTTCTTTATTATCAGGAAGGCAGTACAGGAAGTCATCTTCATTTGTCCCATTAAACACTACTGCCCCCTTCGGATATTTTAGCTCTCTGGCATAGTAGTTGGCTTCGTAAGTCTCTTCTTCAGATAATTTCTTCCCCGAAGCATGTCGTACGATGTAATCGCATATGCTGGAAGGAGCTTCGGGGGCGGCAGTGTCAATTTCTTCAACCAAATTTGGTTCTGATATTTTTGTTTCCAAAGATTGTTCCTTGGTGGGCTCTGAAGGCCCAGCTTCAGCTTCAGGTTGTTGCTTCGAAGCTTCAGCAACTACAGCTTCGGTAGACACTTCAGCAACTTCAATAGTCTTCTTTGGAGTTGTGCTTGAAGACTTAATTGTCTCCAAAACATCTAGCACGTTCACCATTCTTTTTCTTTTCGGGGTCACCGATGGGCCCTTTTGATTTTTTATTGTTTCGACATTTGCTGGAGGACTTAAGATTTCCGATATTTTTGGCTCTTCAATCTTCGGTTTCTCTGCTTTTTCTGCTGAAAGCGCTTCAGTCTTTTCTTCCATCTTCGGCACTGGAGCTGGTTCTGCAGCTTCAGAGGCCAAAGAGACTTCACCAATAAATTCTGGCACTGTGGCCGGCTCAATAAAACGCGCTCGGTGAGTGAGCACCTTTATCTTTTTCCTTTGCGGCGCTGGCTCGCTAGTGGCACTCGTGGTAGCTTCTGTCGCAGGAGAAGTATTTTTTCTTTTGCGACCCGACACCGGATAGTGATAGTCAGGGTAGACAAACCCGACTGCGTCAAATACCCGGTTGAGCCTTTTCTTCTTTCGGCCTCCGAAGGCTGCTGATAACGCAGTATTCTCGGCCTTCGAGTACACCCCAAGCAGTTCGTCACTTAATGTTTCAATGTTTTTCAACCAGTCGTCATCAGGTTCAACAAATTTATCCCCGTATTTGAATGTGTATTTCAGTCTGACCAGTCCGCCTTCGTCAGACTCTTTGATGGTCTCCTTCGGCATTTCCCACTTTCCTGCAAGTGGCCACACCCTGAAGGCAATATGTTCTTGAATCAAGTCCCTTGTCCCAATAAAAGAGCAGACTACGCCGAAGGCTCTTTGGCATTCCTCGGCTGCTTCATCCATTTCAACCTTCGGCCTTCGGAGTCCGAAGCGTTGCCAGATGGGGCGCATAATGATACTCTTGACATCTTCTTGCGCTGTTAAGTCATTCTTTACATAGAACCATTCAGTCATCCAGGCTCCGGGCCACCTCTTCCGAAAGGTCGGCACAGGGCGGCTTGACCCGGAGCGGGCACCAAAGCTGTAACACCCAAAGTTGTTGTGATATTGTTCTTTCCCCCAGGGCTTCGTCTCATATAACAACTCATGAATGTTGCAAAAGCTTTTAGCATTTGGTTCTAAACCTTGGCTTCTCGCAGCCCAGACAAACATCCCCATTCTTATGATAGCTTCGGGAGTAATTTGATGAAGGTAGACTTGAAATGTCTTCAGGACTTCAACAACAAAGTTGCTTAGGGGGAATCGAAGCCCAGCCTTGAGAAAGCTTCGGAAGATTACGACTTCATCTTCTTCGGGGGTGGGAGAAGTCTTTTCTCCAGCATCAACCCTCACAATAGATATATCTCGAAAATACCTCCCCCTCATATTATCAATATGATTCTGCTTAATAGTGGTTTTCCCGAAAACCGTGTGACTTGGCCGCCATGGTCGATCTTCGGACTCTTCCCCACCACTTTCTACATCATAACTGTCGCTGTCACCAGTATCTTCGGACAAACCTTCAAGAATCTCTTTGGTGATTTTCTACGTATTGGTCTCCGCCATCGCTATGAGGAACCCCAAGTTCTTCTCTTCGTCGAGACTCAGCTTCGTCTCAGCAGGGATCTTCTTACCTTCAGACATCTTCGGAAACGCTAAAAAACTGTTTTCAAGGCCGAAGCTTCAAAATCAAAAAGATCAGCAAATCTTAGTGCACAAGAGCTAAAAATTTAGTGGGCCGAAGCAGATGGCAAGTGTGCGTACCAAATAAGTTTGCGGTATCATCTTATTTATACCCCCAGGGCGTTGAAAATTGAAAGACCCCGCTTGTCAGTGAATGTTGCTATTCTAGCAAAGGGAAGGTGTTTTTTCGGACCTTCGGCTCAAGGCCTTCGTCCATATCGCAATCTGAATTTATCATTAACAAATTAATATTGCGAGGGGCTACTGTTGGGGGCCTTCGTCCTCCGAAGGTCCTCAAAAACATGATTTGACAATGTTTTCCAAGTGGATTATGTGAACAGGTATCTTCGGACTCAGAATTATGAACATGAAGTACGGTCAGGACGAAGCCTGAACCAGACCAAGGAGGATTAAAATGGAGGACGGGCTGATTACCAAGCTCCACGAAGGATGGTGCACAGCCGAAGCTGTGCGCAGGGAAGCTTCGTCGCGATAGCAGTGAGGGGAACCGACTTAAAGATGAAAAGACTACTTGGGCCTTGACAGATTTCCATAAGTCATTGGCAAATGTAATGGACATGAATGTAATTTTACGTGGGCTGCGTCCCGCGTCTATAAATAGATGAACAGTACTCTCGTACTGTTCACGCTGATCTGGCATTTACTTTTGCGTCATCCGTGTACTTTTGTCTTTCTGCAATCCGAAGGTACACTTGTAACTTGAAGTCATTTCTACTGGTATACGATAATAAAATAGAAATGACATGATAATAAAGTTTAAATGTTTATATTACTTTTAATGTTGCTCATAAGTCCTTCGTCATAACTTATCGCACTAACGAAGGTACATTATTTGTGACCTTCGTCCGGAGTACATTATATCCTGAAGGGAAATAATGTTTCGAGGGATGAAGGACCTTATCATTTAACACTTTTTATGTTGCCTTGTTCTTAATCCGAAGCATTTGAGAACAAGTCTCCAACAGGAGGTGAAAGACCCTTTGGTACTATGGACAAAGATGTGGGAACGCTTCGGTGTGCAGAAGCACGTGATGCTTCCACGGGCGCAACAGGAATGGGACACACTCTGCTTCCTCGACTTAAAGATTGTGGAGGCTTACAACGCTTCAGATTAGCTTTAGCGGTCGAGTTCTACCCAGAGGTCGTCGGTCTGTGCACCCCTTACGGAGGGCGAGCGCACAGATGACATCGCCTCGCGTTGGCATCGGGATGACCGAGGCCTGGACCTGGTCGAAGTGGAAGCGCCATGCCGAGTAGCCGGTCGACGTCGTCACGCCACTGCTTCATAGCCCCTAGTGAGGTTATGGAGCTAGGGGGTGGCGCAGCAACTCCTTGGCTGCAGACAACGCCGTAGGTGCTGCCCTTAACGGAGTCCGGGAAGCTTGTGCAGGCGTGCGCTGCTGTACGGCGTGTACAGCAGCAGTCCCATACTCAGGGCAGTCGGGTACTCGCGGCGTGGAGGATGCAACTTCTTGCTCCATCACCAAATCTTCTGAAGTTTCGGCGTGGTGCTCGATGATCCGCACCATCATGCTGAGCGAGAAAACAAGCAAAAGCTTCAAGCCTACCCCCTACCTGGCGCGCCAAATGTCAGCACCAGACCCCTACTCATGTCAGGGTCCTTCTCGTCCCAGGACCTTGCTAACGCTCGGACCTTACTCAGAGGGGACTGGGGCCCTCCCAAGGGATTCGGCGTGCCTTCTT
Source organism: Zea luxurians (assembly GCA_029449295.1). Classification (NCBI taxonomy): domain Eukaryota; kingdom Viridiplantae; phylum Streptophyta; class Magnoliopsida; order Poales; family Poaceae; genus Zea; species Zea luxurians. Next base: position 43,454,186 of record JAOPSE010000005.1, on the reverse strand, counting down.
GGGGCCCTGGACTCATTCGTATAGGGGTCCGATGTCCTTCTGCGGGGGTCCAGACCCAACGATGAATAATGGGATGTACTACCTTTCCTTGCCACGTGGCGCCCTTGGACCTGCCCATTGGGCGCCATTCTCCATGCGGTCTTGAGGTGTTGCACGGGTGCAGCGCCTTCATGCAGTAGAAGAGGGTACCCCTGATTGAGGGTACTGACAATTTGTCACACCCAGATTTAAGGGATAAAGCCGGGTGCGTCTCATATGTGCGCCAAAGAAGAACATCACATATAATGACAAAGTGTATAGAGATAAATGTCACAAGTATCATTATTACATAGTGGAAGTCTTACAAAAATAAATGATAATAATAAAACGAACTATGTTATTCCTTGGCACCATCAAGCTGACTGGGAAACGCCACCTAGATAAGATCATATTCCTCGTTGTAGGGCTCCTATGCAAAACAGACTCGTCGAAGGGGTATGGAGAATCTCCCACCATCCGATTCCTAATCAACGCTTCAGATTAGCTTCTGTTAAATCTGAACCGGTATTCTACAAGCGCCCTCGGATCTGGATCCTACGGCGGAGATTCTAAATAAATGAGGTCGGTTTGGGTCTGTCCGATCTCATCCAACGACCCACAATCCAACCTGAAGAGGTATCCCTATGCTTCATCCTGATCGTGCGATGGTCCACGGACGGTGATCCTAGGTTCGCCCACCTCCTGGCATCACGAGACGACGGAGCTCGCACACATGGTGGAGGACCCACTGGCGTTCGGCCCCCCAGAGACCCTCGCCCACTATTTCCGCCCTAAAGGCCACTATACACGACGTACACATAAGTGAGTCGATTGAGGGAGTACCCACCGTCAGTCGTGATGCGTAGAGTGCTGGCCACGAAGTCCTGTGGTCCACGGCGGCCTGCCAACGACGATAAGCAATTCTGGTGGCGCTAGTAACAATTTCCCGAGCGTCCAGGTCCCAATGCTCACCGCAGAACCTGGTGAATCACTTGGGCACGGTTTCGAGGGCGTGGCTGTGGCAAATTCCAAGGTCCAATCCCGGCGGTGCTCCTCCTCCTCTCCCTCCCGTTTTACAACGAGGCTAGGGTGTCTAGGACTTGGAATGGTGCGGACGGGTTCAAGGCACTAAATATAGGCACAGATGGTGGCCGAGGGGTGGTTAGCGAGTCGGCCCGCTCCGGGGAAGTCACGGCGGCCGTTGCACGCCCGCGAGCGAAGAAAGGGGAAGACCCCCAACCACCTATACCCACATGGCAGCGTCATGAGGGGAAGAAAGATGCGCTCTCATAGAGCCTGACGAGTGGGTCCCAGCTGACAGCAGCTCACCCGTCCAACCGGCTACTTGGGCAGGGCACGTGGTGAAGGGATTGAGCAGAGGACCCCACTTGTCCGTGACTTCGTTCTATGCATGCGCCACGCCGAGTGAGGCTGGCCACTGGACCCCCGCCAGTCGGCACGCCCGGCCGCTGGACAATGGGCTGTATGACGCGGTACGAATAGGTGCGCCAGATTTTGGTTTCCTTGGCCTAACCGGCACTTCTCCATTTCCATTTTTTATTTCAGTTTGAATTCCTTTCAAATTTCGAAATCTGATATTTGAATTCAAATTTAGGTTGTAGAATTTCACATAGATTATATTGTATAAGTAAAGGTTCCAGTTTTGAAGATATATTTATATATTTTCTTTATATTTTATACTCTTTCTCCTTTTCTTTTCTCTCTTTTTCCCATTTCCATTTTCAATCCCTAATTTTAATTTAGGGTTCAATCCAAATCTCAAATCATTATTATATTTTTATTAATATTATTGTTACCATTATTAAATGCACAAACAAACAAAATCCCAACATGATGCATAGAATATTCTATTAGTTAATTGTTCACTTAAATATGGTTATTGCCATGTTCTCTTATGTAGATGGAAAACCATATAATGACATCAACTCTTTTCCCTATTATTTACAAATTGGGTATTACAACACTGCCATTCACCGTATTGTCGCTCAGCTACGTTTCTGTGGCTAGAGACCTAGAGATGATCGAGAAAACTCTCCAAACCTTCCACTCCTCCGACATGGTGCTCCAGCAACAATACTGAAACAAGAAGTACATGAAGTACTGTGAGCTCGTCAACATGTTGCTTGGCGCTGAGGCTTAGAATGAGCTCTTGATGCAGAACTATAAGAAGCGTCATGTCGACGCTACGACTGTGCCAGAAGCACATGCAAACTTCCCGTCTCACGGGAAGAGAGGCTCCTCCATAGGAAGGGGTTGAGGGCGTCGCAATAATCACGGGCCGACAAGGGGAAATTTTAAGAAGCAACCATATACTGGCAGCGGCAGTAGCAATGGCAATAGTCGTGGCAGAGGTAAAGGCAGAAGCAACCCCCAGAAGGGCGATGCAAGTGCCTCAAAGCATGCTGACGAAGGATGTTCAGGTGCGGGTCTCAGCAGCACTGGTCCCGTACATGCACCACTGAGAAATACCTGATTGACATATATCAGGAATGGAAGAAATGCCAGAACTCAGAGGCTCACTTTATCCAGGCGCTTGTAGACGCCACAACTGGAGAGCACCTTGAGTTGTCTCAGCCTGCTGCACAGTTTGAGCATGCTGCCATAAATGTTGATGCCACCACTAAGAGCGATACTCCGTTAGGCAAAGTCGACTTCGATTTCAATAATGATGATCTTATGTAGTCGATCACGTTATCAGCCTTTAGCTCCACATTTATTTCCATAGAAATTTTATTTCTAGAAGAACATTTATTTGATAATGATGTAATAAATGCTCCTACTGAGCCCATGCTATTTGGTTGATTGAAATTAATTGCTTTGCAATTTTATTTATTTTCTAGAAGAACATTTATTATGGTTTAATTGTTACTATTCTATTATATGTTGTCATCATGAATGATGAATTGAATCGACATTTTATATTATTTATATAGAACAAGACTCGTCACTTCCCACGATAGAGGAAAACGATGAACTATGCCTGATCGATAGCGCAACCACAAATTCGATTCTTAGAGAGACGAAATATTTTCAAACACTCCTAAAGAGGACTAAGAATATCACTACAATTATCGGCAACAATGGCCGCATTGTAGGCTCCGGTCGAGCCATTGTTGTCCTCCCTAATGGTACTAGGATCTTCATTGAAGAAGCATTCCTATACCCGAGAGCAACTTATACTCTCCTCACATTCAAAGATATTCGTCGTAGCGGCTATCACGTTACAACTGCATGTGTGAGTGGTGTTGAATACCTCCATATCACATCAACAGACGAATGTGAGACAAAAGTGGTAGAGAAAGTGCAAGGCACCTCCTCTGGGTTGTATTACTCAAGAATTAAATCACCCTCTGAATTGTTGTGATGTCTACTATACTTAAAAATTCTGAGTCTTTTTGAGTATGGCATGAAAGACTAGGACACCCTGTATTAAGGATGATGTGGAACATCATAGCTAGTTATAATGGCCATGGCATGAAAACCACACAAAATCCTAAAGACTTTCTATGCGTCTCTTGTGCTAAAGGAAAACTGGTAACTAAGCCCTCTTAACTAAAAGTAAAGGCTGAGTCACCTAGTTTCCTGCAAAGACTTCAGGGTGATATCTATGGTCCAATCAACCCCCATCAGGGCCCTTCAGATATTTCATGATTCTTATAGATGCTTATACTAAGTGGAGCCATGTGTGCCTATTGTCCACGCGGAACCACACATTTGCAAAAAATTTTGCCCAAATTTTCCGTTTGCGTGCGAGCTTCCCAGAGAACCGCATTCAGTCAATCAAGATGGATAATGCTAGAGAGTTTACCTCAAAGGCCTTTAATGACTATTGTCTTGCTCTAGGCATAAATGTAGAGCATTATGTACCACATGTCCATACATAGAATGGACTTGCTGAGTCCTTAATTAAAAAAATAAAATTCATAGCCAGGCCACTTCTACAAGATAGCAAACTCCCAACCAGCTGTTGGAGACACGCAATTTTGCACGCTGTGGCCTTAATCTAATATAGACCATCTACTTACCACTCTGCTTCTCCCCACCAGCTAACGTGTGGTCAACAACCAGCGGTTTCCCATCTGCAAAAATTCGATTGTGCTGTACACGTGTCGATATCACCACCCCAGCATACATCTATGGGACCTCACCAAAAGTTGGAAATCTATGTTGGTTATGAATCTTTGTCCATAATCAAATATTTAGAGCCTAGAACGGGGGATCTATTCACGACTCGGTACGCTGATAGCATCTTCGATGAAGAGCATTTCCTAGCATTAGGGGGAGCAATGTACCTTAATAATAAAGAATGCTGAGAAATAGAATCGAGTGCTAGTAGCATCCAATCACTTGACCCACACATTATAGAAACCAAACTTGAAGATCAACGAATAATACACCTGCAAAATTTAGCAAATAATCTGCCAGATACCTTTCTAATATAAGAGGTGTCGAAGTCACATATTACTGCGGCAAATGCACCGGAGAGAGTGAAGATACCTCTACAGGGTATGGACTCTACCCGTACTCCCCATCCTAGGAAAAGGGGGAGAAAAAACGGATGATTCAGTATCAGCCAAGCGGGGACGCCTGCACCAGCAAGTTACTGAAGAGAATGCAACGCGCTTCCTTTTAGATGTTCCAGTAGTGACACACCTTGAAGGTTAATGTCCTAGTGCAAATGTACGCACAAATAAAAGCACAAGGACTTTAGAACATCCGGTTTCAAATAACTTAGGAAATCACAAAGAACCAGATGATTCAGTTGAAGAAATTTCCATAAACTATGTTGAGATGGGAGAGTTATATAACCGAAAGACTATAATCGTTGACATTGATTTCGTCTTTATGATCGCTGTTGCGATTACTGAAGATCCTGAACCATAGTCCATGGCAAAGTGCCAGAAGCGCTCAGATTGGTCAAATGGAAAGAAGCAATAGATATGGAATTGCTCTCGCTTACAAAGAGGCAAGTATTTGGGCTTATCACCCGCACGCTCCCCAATGTTATCCCAGTCGGGTTCAAATGGGCGTTTGTCCGAAAGAGAGATGCGAACAATGTGGTGGTGAGATACAAAGCAAGACTTGTAGCACAAGGGTTCACGCAGAGACCCGACATCGATCACGATGAAACTTACTCCCCGGTTATGAGTGGCATAATGTTCCGATATTTGATATCGCTGGTAGCAAGTTTAAACTAAAAAATGCAGACAATGGACGTAGTGACCGCATACTTGTATGGGTCATCGGATTTGGAAATCTATATGAAGGTCCCGGATGAGCTAAGAGTTTCGGATGCCAAGTCAACTCACAACTTGTACAACGTTAAGTTGTAGAGGGCGCTGTATGGGCTTAAACAATCAGGGCGGATGTGGTACAATTTGGTCAGTGAATTACTCCTGAAGAAGGGATACATAAATAATCCAGATTCTCCTTGCGTATTCATTAGGAAATCCCGGAAGGGTTTTGCATAGTTTACGTCTATGTGAGAGCACCTAGAGGGGGGTGAATAGGTGATCCTGTAAAAATCAAACACTTATAGCCACAAAAACTTGGTTAAGTGTTAGCTCAATAGAAACAAGTGGCTAAGGACCGAGCTCTTGTGGAACACAATAGTCACGATGAAAACAGGCACAAGAGACACGATGATTTATCCCGTGGTTCGGCCAAGTAACACTTGCCTACTCCACGTTGTGGCGTCCCAATGGACGAGGGTTGCACTCAACCCCTTTCAAGTGATCCTATGATCAACTTGAATACCACGGTGTTTTCCTTTCTTTTACTCAATCCCGTTTGCGAGGAATCTCCACAACTTGGAGCCTCTCGCCCTTACAAATGATGAACACAAAGAAGCACGTAAGTAAGGAAGGGAAGAGCAACACACACACGACTCAAAGCACGAACACAAACACGCACACAAGTCACAACTTGAGCTCACAACACAATGCGGGGAGTTCACTACTCAACTAGAGCTCAAGTCATTATCACAATGAATCAAGGTACCGTTTGGTTCACATTTTGTAACGTAATCGGTAAGTGATAACGTTAAATCATGTTTGTTTTAGTCCAACCGTAATTAGATACCATACTAAAAATTGATACCGGACTATTCAAACTTGTTACCGTCAGTAATCGAGTGTAAACCATTACCATTACCCTTTATGTTACATTTCGTGAACCAAACAGCACCCAAATGCGCGAGAATGGAGTCTTGGTGCTTAGAGATGATCAAAGAATGCTTGGGGTGCTCCTCCATGCGCCTAGGGGTCCCTTTTATAGCCCCAAGGCAGCTAGGAGCCGTTGGAAGCAATCTGGGAAGGCAATTCGTGCCTTCTGTCGGGTGGCGCACCGGACAGTCCGGTGCACCACCGGACAAGCACTGTTCATGGTCCGGTGCAGATTGCCTTCCAAAAATAGCACAGTCGACCGTTGCAGAATTGGAGCCGTTGGCGCACCGGACAGTCCGGTGCCCCCTGCCGACCGTTGGCGTAGCCACGCGTCACGCACGGATTGCGCGACCGACCGTTGGCTCACCGGACAGTCCGGTGCCTCACCGGACCGTCCGGAGAATTTTAGCCGTACGCCGTTGAACGATTCCCGAGAGCGACGACTTTGCCGTAGATAGCTCACCGGACAGTCCGGTGCACCACCGGAGAGTCCGGTGAATTATAGTCGTACACCGCCGTCAGTTCCCGAGAGTGGCCTCTTCACCGGAGGCTGGCCTGGCGCACCGTACACTGTCCGGTGCACCACCGGACAGTCCGGTGTGTCAGACTGCGCTGAGTCTTGGCTATTCCAGCCAAGATATTTTCTTCTTCTCTTTTCTCTGATTCCAGCACTTAGACAAATATGTTAGTACACAAAAACCAATGTACTAAGTCTAGAATCATACCTTCTTGTTGGTTTGCACTTCATCAATCATTTGGCACAAGATTACTCACTCAATACGTGTTGGGCACTTAATCACCAAAACTGTACTAGAAATGGCCCAAGGGCACATTTCCCTTTCAATCTCCCCCTTTTTGGTGATTTATGCCAACACATCAAAAAGCAACTAAAAAGAAGTGCAACATCAAAGCAATTGAGAACAAGAATTGTTTTTTATTCAAATTTGGCATATTTGGATCATTCTTTGCCACCACTTGGTTTGTTTTCGAAATCAAACCCAATTTCCTATCTCTAAGTCAAACACACTTGTTTAGGCATAACGAGAGGTATTCCATGAGAAAAATTGATCAAGAGCCAAAAACTCCCCCTTTTCCCATAATCCTACATTCTCCCCACAAGAGGCCAAATTTTTGCACATAAGAGTATTTTGACAAAACAAAACTTCTAACTCTACTATTTTCAAAATTCTCAAGTGGTAGCTGATCCATTTGCTTTGGCCTTAATTTCTCCCCCTTTGGCATTAAGCACCGAAACGGGATCATTATTGGCCCTTAAACCCCATTGCCTCACCAAAACCGTCAATTAAGAGTAAAAAGGCAATAAGAGCATAGAGATGAACTTGGAGTAAATTACTCGCTAATCGGAGTGCAGTGGAAGTCTTGCATGGTCCAAGTTCACCTTTTCCCTTTCAATCCACCTTTAAGACTAAATTAAGAAAACTCAAGCACACGGTTAGTCTCAAAGGGTCAAGTTGTAGCATTTCTCCCCCTAAATATGTGCATCATTCACACATGAACTTGTGAGGTCCGGGGATCCGTTGCACAACTTGAGCACCATAAATAAGCAATAATATGCATGAAGGAACATGATCAAAGGCATAAAACACATGTATGCTCTAGATCAATCCAAGTTACGCGAATCTAAGACATTTAGTTCACTACGCAGCCTGCAAAAGGTCTTCTCATCTAAAGGCTTGGTAAAGATATCGGCTAGCTGGTTCTCGGTGCTAACATAAAACACTTCGATATCTCCCTTTTGCTGGTGGTCTCTCAAAAAGTGATGCCGGATGTCTATGTGCTTTGTGCGGCTGTGTTCAACAGGATTGTCCGCCATGCGGATTGCACTCTCATTGTCACATAGGAGTGGGACTTTGCTCAGATTGTAGCCAAAGTCCTGGAGGGTTTGCCTCATCCAAAGTAGTTGCGTGCAACACTGTCCTACGGCAACATACTCGGCCTCAGCGGTGGATAGGGCAACGGAAGTTTGTTTCTTAGAACTCCAAGACACCAGGGACCTTCCTAGGAATTGGCACGTCCCTGATGTACTCTTCCTATCAACCTTACATCCAGCATAGTCGGAGTCTGAGTATCCAATTAAGTCAAAGGTAGACCCCTTTGGATACCAGATCCCGAAGCAAGGCGTAGCAACTAAATATCTAAGAATTCGCTTAACGGCCACAAGGTGACATTCCCTTGGGTCGGATTGAAATCTAGCACACATGCATACGCTAAGCATAATATTCGGTCTACTAGCACATAAATAAAGTAAAGACCCTATCATAGACCGGTATGCCTTTTGATCAATGGACTTACCTCCTTTGTTGAGGTCGACATGTCCGTCGGTTCCCAATGGAGTCTTTGCGGGCTTGGCGTCCTTCATCCCTGTAATGCCCTGAATTTGGGGGGTAGAATTTTTTCTTCTTTTCTCTCACCAAATTCAGGCGTTACTCTTTTCTTTTCTCGTTCTCTCGCTAAACCTTGACCTTTTCCAAAGTTTTAGCGGGGTTCGGTTTGGAATTCCCGTGTAAAGAAAAACCCTAAATTACTTTATGTTGTTTGATGCACCATGCTGAACTATGCATTCTTTGATTGCTTAGAAATGTAAGTGCATTCATCTAGGAAGATCGGATTTCGAAAAGGAGAAAAACCTTTTCTTTCTTTTTCTTTTTTTCCTCTCTCTTTTTTTTTCTCTCTCCCACGCCGTGGGCCGCCCCGGCCGGCCCAGCCGCCCCCCCCCCCCCCCGCGCGCCCCCCTTTGGGCCCAAGTGGCCCAGCCGCCCCCTCTTTTTCCCCCCAACCCCTCTCTCTCTCCCTCCCCCTCCCCCATTCCCCCTAGCCGCCGTCGCCCCCTGGCCCTAGCTCGGCCGCCCCCTGCCGCCGGCCCAACCGCCGCCGCCGTCGCTCGCCCGTCCCCGTCCCCCGGTGAGCCCTCCCCTCTCCCCTCCCCTCTCCCCTCCTCTTTCCCCCTCCCCGGCCCAGCCGCCCCTGCCGGTTCGGCCGCCGCCGCTCGGCCGCCCCCCCCTCCCGGCCGGCTCAGCCGCGGCCGCCCCCTTGCGCGCCCCCGCCTCGGTCGGCCCAGCCGCCCCGGCCCAGCCGCCCCAGCCCAGCCGCCCTGCCCTTGGCCGGCTCGGCCGCCGCCGCCCCGCTCCCGCGCCCCGCCGGTTCGGCCGCCCCTGTGGCCGCCCAGCTCGGCCGCCCCCCTGCGCGCCCATGCTCGGCCGGCCCAGCCGCCCAGCTCGGCCGCCCCCTGCGCGCCCGCGCCCAGCCCAGCCGCCCCTGCCCCAGGCCAGTTCAACCGCCCCCTGGCCGGTTCAACCACCCCCCCCCCTTTTTATTTTTTTTATTTTATTTATTTTATTTTACTTTCTGTTATCATTGTTATTTATTTTATTTTAGGCAGGCTAATCATTGTTCATGTTATTGAAATAGGAAACTTGATTTAGAATTTCGTTACGCTAGTTATTTCATATATAGTTAATTGTTTATCTCGTTCAATGTTGATCAACTAAAAATGACTAGGTTTCCATTAGTGCATATAACTAAATCCTTTTGTTAGAACCAATTGGAACTAGATCGCATAATTTAACTAATCATTAGTGCATAAGCTTTAACCCCCCCCTGCGAGACCTTTTCCCGTTTCTTTCTAACCATAACAAATGCGATATCGAATGTCATACTTGATGCATATTCACTTTGTTTGTTCCCTTGTATGGTGTACTGTTTGTTTCCTAATTTGAATGGATGGATGTATGTATGTTTGCAATCGCATAGAGAACGATCCGGTCGAAGAGCCCGAGGAACCCGCAGGAGAAGCCCCTGAGCAGCAGTCGGTTGGTGGAGGCAAGTGTCCTTTGACCTATTGCTGTCCTATTCATTCTTTAATTCACCTCCCGCATTACACATTTATACCTAAGGATTGACTAGCTTTTGTTATCCATGTCCTTGTTTACCTATTTGGGTCGGATTATTACTGCTTAGTCTGATGCTATTGCTCAACTCTAATCAATGAACATGATGTGATTATCTATGATACGCTGTTTTCCCTTCTTATTTATGATTATATTTGTGACCTTCAAGGGGACTCAAGCGGTTTCTCGAGTGCCTCTCCGTAAGGACCTGTTCAATGGATGACCGCCCAGGAAAACAGTGCAACCATGAGGGTGGAATGAGACGCCCTTAGCTGAATAATTGGAGGAACCGGGGTGTAGATCGCTTAGCCGTCGTGCCGTCAATGGGGCTCGGTGTATGCGGCTCGCTCTGCCAAGGTTGATTTGTCCCTTGGGGAGGAGTGCGGTACATTTAGGAAACCTAACGGGTGGCTACAGCCCCGGGGAATCTTTGTAAAGGCTTCGTAGTGAATCCCTGGCCATTCACCTCGGGGGTGAATAAGGGTCTTGCAAGCCCGGGCTAGAGAGGGAATCACGGCTTATGGGTAAAGTGCACAACCTCTGCAGAGTGTTATGAAACTGATATATCAGCCGTGCTCACGGTTATGAGCGGCCAAGGGAGCTCCAGAGATTAGTGATACTTGATCAGAGATATTTTGGTACAGGTGGCAATGAGATTGATGGTTCTGATTATGATTATGGTAATGGTAAGTGGTATTCTTTCCGTTTGGAAAGGATACATTGGGCTAATAACTTGGGTTAATGTTAAAACCTGACTCTCTACTAGTAAGTAATAACCTGACCAACTAAAAGCAACTGCTTGACTTATCCCCACATAAAGCTAGTCCACTACAGCCAAACGGGATGCTTGTTGAGTATGTTGATGTGTACTCACCCTTGCTCTACACACCAAACCCCCCCCCCAGGTTGTCAGCATTGCAACCACTGCTCAGGAGAAGATGAAGCTGTGGAAGGAGACTTCCAGGAGTTCCAGGACTACGACGAGTTCTAGGCGTGGGTTAGCGGCACCCCCCAGTCGGCCGCCTGTGAAGGCCGCGTTATCTTCGTTTCGTTTTCGCACTTTGATTTATTGTAAGAACTATATGGACGTCTCAGACGTACGATGTAATCGACTATTATTTCCCCTTTTAATACCATTTGAGCACTGTGTGATGATGTCCATGTTATGTAACTGCTGTGTACGTGAATAACTGATCCTGGCACGTACATGGTTCGCATTCGGTTTGCCTTCTAAAAACCGGGTGTGACATAAGTGGTATCAAAGCCGTGCTGACTGTAGGACCACTAACCTAGAGTAGAATGGTCGTTCTAAGGATTATAGACCTCTGTCACTGCCTTGACTTTGATATCCCTTCAAAAGTTGGTCATACCGACCAAACCTATGTTCTACTATATATTATACCTTGCTGAAAATTATGTTTTATTCTAATCCTTCATTTATTTATGATTCATTATTTGCTGGTCATATTAATTCTGTTCTCACTCTTTTGCTTGCGGTGTCTTTTGTAGATGGCTCGTCTTAGACACACTGCACGAAAGTCCGTCATCCCCTTCTTACCCTCCCGCCTTGCTGAGCGTCCGCTTCTCCGTCCCGTGGCCGGACAGTCCAGCCACTTGGAGAGACTGCACCACCGCCTACATGAGGAGCAGGAACGTCGACGACAGGAGCAGCAGGGCTCTTCCTTCTCGCTCCAGCAGGAGATAGAGTCTGTGAGGAGCTGCTCTCCTGTGCTTCCCCTGGAGGCGCCCCCTGCACCACCACTGGGCGCCCCAGCTTCTGGAGTAGCTGCTGGAGGAGACCCAGACAACGGAGATGGCGACGACAGCCTGAGCCACGACATTGACTTCCCTGCTGACCATGAGCCGGAAGGATGGGTTGCTCGACCCATCACTCGCGACGCTGCTCGCGGGTGTCACTTCCACGACGCGCTCGACACCCTGCTACGTCGGGCACTTGACCGGCGTACTTGGTCCATCGAGTATCGCTGTGTGGTCTACCAGCATAGTCGCGGGGTCTACCCGGACCGCTGGGAGGCGACCTGTTTGGTGCGCCGTCCGGAGAACAGTCTCCAGGGCGCGGAGGCTTGCTCAGAGCACTATTCTATCTCTGAGCGGGACTCAGCTGAGGCAGCCATGCAGGATGCTGCACGGCGTGCGCTTTCGCACTACTGCTCGGTTCTCGGTGGGGTAGCTGACGGTCTCGACCTGAAGTATTACCCCCGCCGTCCATCTGGCAGCACAGGAGGCGTGATTGTTTCACCTGCTGGTGAGGACAATCCTAGGTTGAGCAGCACAGTCAACCTAGCCGCCGTGCTAAACACGGAGCTGGACCATGCACTAGACGAGTTGAGTAGGGCTCGTGCTGAGATCGCCCAGCTGCGGGCTGAGCGCGCGGAGCGTCGTCACTTGGACGGTGGTTCCCCGCTCCCGTCGGGACTCAGCACCCGTACTGCTCACCTCGGCGTGGACACCAGTCTTATGGCAATCCCGACTGCAAGACCAAGATAAATCTAGAACCATAGATCGTTAGAGTTGGATCCTGTAATTAATACAAAATATATACGTAGAAGCTACAGTCTTAGCGTTAGTCCCGCTTTTAGTTAGTCTTAGTTAGACAGGGTAGTTTGCTATATCCTGTGCATTTATGTTTGTCATGATGAACTATGTTTGGTTTGGATCTTTGTAATGACTGTCACCAGAGTGTGGGTATCCCCTGCATTTTGGTTTACCCATTATGTTAATGGAGTTAGTTATATAGTTGGGAAAACCTTTATTCCACTTTCCTCTTTATCTGAGAAGCTGTGTGGTCTGTGTTGGAGATCAGTGAAGATGCTCATCTGTTCAGTGCTGTTGGAGAATTCTATACTCTTTTCTTATGCTGCAAGATTTGCCAGATCAGTTCTGATGTGTGGTTGCATTCTGCAGATGTCAGAGAACAGGCGCAGAGGAGGAAGGCGTGCTCAGCAGGAGCGAGCCGCTCCACAGGATGAGGTGCCCCAGCAGCAGCACCTGCCACCCCCCGCCCCCGATGTCGATCGAGCAGATGTTTCTGATGCAGACTCAGGTAGTTCAGGCCATCGGTCAGACTCTGGCCGCCATTCAGCAGCAGCAGCAACAGCAACAGCAGCAAGCACCACCCCAGCCTCAGATGCCTCAGATGCCCAGAGACAAGCGTGCTGAATTCATGAGAGGTCATCCCCCAACGTTTGCTCACTCTTCTGACCCCATGGATGCTGAAGATTGGCTGCGCACTGTGGAGCGGGAGTTGCATACCGCTCAGTGTGATGACAGGGAGAAAGTCTTGTATGGTCCCCGTCTGTTGAGAGGAACATCCCAATCATGGTGGGAGTCTTATCTCGCCACCCATGCCAACCCCGATGCCATCACCTGGGAAGAGTTCAGAGGTAGCTTTCGTCAGTACCATGTGCCTGCAGGTCTGATGACAGTGAAGAAGGAGGAGTTCCAAGCCCTTAAGCAAGGGTCATCATCTGTCAGTGAGTATCGAGACAGGTTTCTGCAGTTGTCTCGCTATGCTCCTGAGGATGTCAACACCGACGCCAAGCGACAGTACCGTTTCTTGAGAGGCTTGGTTGACCCTCTTCAGTACCAACTGATGAATCATACCTTCCCGACATTCCAGCACCTGATTGACAGAGCAATCATGACAGAAAGGAAGCGTAAGGAGATGGAGGATCGTAAGCACAAGATCAGTGGACCCCAGCCTGGAAGCAGCAGCCGTCCTCGTTTCTCAGGCAATCAACCTCAGCAGTTCAGGCAGAACCAGCGTCCACCTCAGCAACATCAGCAGTTCCAAAGGCAGTATCCTCAGCACCAGTACCAGAACCGTCAGAGCAATCAATCAGGAGGTCAGTTTCAGAGGCAGAATCAGCAGACACCTCGTCTTCCTGCCCCCGTAGCTCAGCAGAGCAGTCAGGCAGCACCAGCTCAGATTGGAAACAGAGCATGTTTCCACTGTGGAGAGCAAGGCCATTGGGTAATGCAATGTCCGAAGAAAGCAGCCCAGCAGCAGTCAGGCCCCAATGCCCCAGCAAAGCAGAATGTGTCCCAGCCTGGATCAGGCAACCGCCCTCAGCAGCGCTATAATCATGGAAGATTGAATCACTTGGAGGCTGAAGCAGTTCAGGAGACCCCCGGCATGACAGTAGGTATGTTCCCAGTCGATTCCCATATTGCAGAAGTGTTATTTGATACTGGAGCAACGCATTCTTTTATTACTGCATCATGGGTGAAAGCACATAATCTTCCAATTACTACCATGTCAACCCCCATTCAAATTGACTCAGCTGGTGGTAGAATTCGAGCTGATAGCATTTGTTTGAATGTAAGTGTGAAAATAAGGGGGATAGCGTTTCCCGCTAACCTTATAGTAATGGGTACTCAGGGAATAGATGTCATCCTAGGGATGAATTGGCTAGATAAGTATCAGGCAGTTATCAGTTGTGATAAAAGGACAATCAAGTTGGTGTCCCCACTAGGAGAGGAAGTGGTGACCGAGTTAGTCCCGCCTGAGCCGAAGAGAGGAAGTTGTTATCAGATGGCTGTCGATAGCAGTGAAGCAGACCCAATTGAGAGTATCAAGGTTGTGTCTGAATTCCCAGATGTGTTTCCAAAGGATTTACCGGGTATGCCACCAGAGCGGAAAGTTGAATTCGCTATAGAGCTTCTTCCTGGAACCGCCCCTATCTTTAAGAGAGCTTACAGAATATCTGGACCAGAGTTGGTTGAGCTTAAGAAGCAGATTGATGAGCTGTCAGAGAAAGGTTACATCCGGCCAAGCACCTCGCCTTGGGCCGCCCCTGTCCTGTTTGTGGAGAAGAAAGATGGCACCAAAAGGATGTGTATCGATTATCGAGCTTTGAATGAAGTCACGATCAAGAACAAGTATCCCTTGCCCAGAATAGAAGATCTGCTTGACCAGTTGAGAGGAGCCAGTGTGTTCTCCAAGATAGATCTGAGGTCAGGTTATCATCAGCTCAGGATCCGACCTTCGGACATTCTGAAGACGGCATTCATTACCAAGTATGGTTTGTATGAGTTCACAGTGATGTCTTTTGGTTTGACCAATGCACCAGCCTTCTTTATGAACTTGATGAACAGTGTATTTATGGATTATCTTGATAAGTTTGTGGTGGTATTCATTGATGACATTCTGATTTATTCTCAAAGTGAAGAAGAGCATGCAGATCATTTGAGGATGGTATTGCAGAGATTGCGAGAGCACCAGTTGTATGCAAAGTTGAGCAAGTGTGAGTTCTGGATCAGTGAAGTCCTGTTCTTGGGTCACATAATCAACAAAGAAGGATTGGCTGTGGATCCGAAGAAAGTGGCAGACATTCTGAACTGGAAAGCGCCAACGGATGCTCGAGGAATCAAGAGTTTCATTGGAATGGCCGGATATTATCGGCGATTCATTGAAGGGTTTTCGAAGATTGCGAAACCAATGACAGCGTTGCTAGGCAACAAGGTTGAGTTCAAGTGGACCCAGAAATGTCAAGAGGCCTTTGAAGCGCTAAAAGAGAAGTTGACTACAACGCCTGTCCTAGTCTTGCCTAATGTGCACAAGCCCTTCTCGGTGTATTGCGATGCTTGTTACACTGGTTTGGGATGTGTGTTGATGCAAGAGGGAAGAGTTGTGGCTTACTCGTCCCGACAGTTGAAGGTTCATGAGAAGAATTACCCAATCCATGACCTAGAGTTGGCAGCAGTGGTTCACGCACTGAAGACATGGAGGCACTATCTGTATGGACAGAAATGCGATGTTTACACAGACCACAAGAGTCTTAAGTACATATTCACTCAGACGGAGCTGAATATGAGGCAAAGAAGATGGTTAGAATTGATCAAAGACTATGAGTTGGAGATTCATTACCATCCAGGCAAAGCGAACGTAGTGGCAGATGCTTTGAGCAGAAAGAGTCAAGTCAATCTGATGGTCGCTCGTCCGATGCCTTATGAGCTGGCCAAGGAGTTCGACAGGTTGAGTCTCGGATTTCTGAACAATTCGCGAGGAGTCACAGTTGAATTGGAACCTACCTAAGAGCGCGAAATCAAAGAAGCGCAGAAGAATGATGAGAAGATCAGTGAGATTCGGCGACTGATTCTAGATGGTAGAGGCAAAGATTTTCGGGAAGATGCAGAAGGCGTGATATGGTTCAAAGACCGCTTGTGTGTTCCCAATGTCCAGTCCATTCGGGAGTTGATTCTCAAGGAAGCTCATGAGACAGCCTATTCGATTCACCCTGGCAGTGAGAAGATGTATCAGGATCTGAAGAAGAAATTCTGGTGGTACGGAATGAAGAGGGAAATCGCAGAGCATGTGGCTATGTGCGATAGTTGTCGAAGAATTAAGGCAGAGCACCAGAGACCAGCTGGATTGTTACAACCGTTGCAGATCCCTCAGTGGAAATGGGATGAAATTGGTATGGATTTCATAGTCGGATTGCCTCGCACTCGGGCCGGCTACGATTCCATTTGGGTAGTGGTGGACCGTTTGACCAAGTCAGCCCACTTCATACCAGTCAAGACCAACTACAGCAGTGCAGTACTGGCAGAGTTGTATATGTCTCGGATCGTTTGTCTTCATGGTGTGCCAAAGAAGATAGTGTCAGACAGAGGAACGCAGTTCACCTCTCATTTCTGGCAGCAGTTGCATGAAGCCTTGGGCACACATCTGAATTTCAGTTCAGCTTATCACCCGCAGACAGATGGCCAGACCGAAAGGACCAATCAAATTCTTGAAGACATGTTGAGAGCCTGTGCGTTGCAAGATCAGTCCGGATGGGATAAGCGATTGCCCTATGCAGAGTTTTCCTATAACAACAGTTACCAGGCCAGTTTGAAGATGTCACCATTTCAAGCGCTTTATGGAAGGAGTTGTAGAACTCTGTTGCAATGGGATCAGCCTGGAGAGAAGCAAGTGTTTGGGCCAGACATTCTGCATGAAGCCGAGGAGAACATCAAGATGGTCCGAGAGAATCTGAAGATAGCGCAATCGAGGCAGCGAAGCTATGCAGACACAAGAAGAAGAGAGCTGAGTTTCGAAGTCGGAGACTTTGTCTATCTGAAAGTGTCACCGATCTGAGGAGTCAGAAGATTCGGAGTGAAAGGCAAGCTAGCACCCCGCTACATTGGTCCGTACCAGATCCTCTCAAAGCGTGGAGAAGTGGCCTATCAGCTCAGTCTGCCAGAGAATTTGTCAGCTGTGCATGATGTCTTTCATGTGTCTCAGTTGAAGAAGTGCTTGCGTGTGCCAGAAGAGCAGTTGCCAGTGGAAGGTCTTGAAGTCCAAGAGGACTTGACCTACACAGAGAAGCCAGCGCAAATCCTTGAGGTTGCAGATAGAGTCACCCGAAGGAAGACCATCAGAATGTGCAAAGTCAGATGGAATCACCACTCTGAGGAAGAAGCAACCTGGGAGCGTGAAGATGATCTGATGGCTAAGTACCCAGAGCTCTTTGCTAGCCAGCCCTGAATCTCGAGGGCGAGATTCTTTTAAGGGGGATAGGTTTGTAACGCCCTGAATTTGGGGGGTAGAATTTTTTCTTCTTTTCTCTCACCAAATTCAGGCGTTACTCTTTTCTTTTCTCGTTCTCTCGCTAAACCTTGACCTTTTCCAAAGTTTTAGCGGGGTTCGGTTTGGAATTCCCGTGTAAAGAAAAACCCTAAATTACTTTATGTTGTTTGATGCACCATGCTGAACTATGCATTCTTTGATTGCTTAGAAATGTAAGTGCATTCATCTAGGAAGATCGGATTTCGAAAAGGAGAAAAACCTTTTCTTTCTTTTTCTTTTTTTCCTCTCTCTTTTTTTTCTCTCTCCCGCGCCGTGGGCCGCCCCGGCCGGCCCAGCCGCCCCCCCCCCCCGCGCGCCCCCCTTTGGGCCCAAGTGGCCCAGCCGCCCCCTCTTTTTCCCCCCAACCCCTCTCTCTCTCCCTCCCCCTCCCCCATTCCCCCTAGCCGCCGCCGCCCCCTGCCGCCGGCCCAACCGCCGCCGCCGTCGCTCGCCCGTCCCCGTCCCTCGGTGAGCCCTCCCCTCTCCCCTCCCCTCTCCCCTCCTCTTTCCCCCTCCCCGGCCCAGCCGCCCCTGCCGGTTCGGCCGCCGCCGCTCGGCCGCCCCTGCCAAGCTCGGTCGCCCCCCCCCTCCCGGCCGGCTCAGCCGCGGCCGCCCCCTTGTGCGCCCCCGCCTCGGCCGGCCCAGCCGCCCCAGCCCAGCCGCCCTGCCCTTGGCCGGCTCGGCCGCCGCCGCCCCGCGCCCGCGCCCCGCCGGTTCGGCCGCCCCTGTGGCCGCCCAGCTCGGCCGCCCCCCTGCGTGCCCCTGCTCGGCCGGCCCAGCCGCCCAGCTCGGCCGCCCCCTGCGCGCCCGCGCCCAGCCCAGCCGCCCCTGCCCCAGGCCGGTTCAACCGCCCCCTGGCCGGTTCAACCGCCCCCCCCCCCCTTTTTATTTTTTTTTATTTTATTTATTTTATTTTACTTTCTGTTATCATTGTTATTTATTTTATTTTAGGCAGGCTAATCATTGTTCATGTTATTGAAATAGGAAACTTGATTTAGAATTTCGTTACGCTAGTTATTTCATATATAGTTAATTGTTTATCTCGTTCAATGTTGATCAACTAAAAATGACTAGGTTTCCATTAGTGCATATAACTAAATCCTTTTGTTAGAACCAATTGGAACTAGATTGCATAATTTAACTAATCATTAGTGCATAAGCTTTAACCCCCCCCCCCTGCGAGACCTTTTCCCGTTTCTTTCTAACCATAACAAATGCGATATCGAATGTCATACTTGATGCATATTCACTTTGTTTGTTCCCTTGTATGGTGTACTGTTTGTTTCCTAATTTGAATGGATGGATGTATGTATGTTTGCAATCGCATAGAGAACGATCCGGTCGAAGAGCCCGAGGAACCCGCAGGAGAAGCCCCTGAGCAGCAGTCGGTTGGTGGAGGCAAGTGTCCTTTGACCTATTGCTGTCCTATTCATTCTTTAATTCACCTCCCGCATTACACATTTATACCTAAGGATTGACTAGCTTTTGTTATCCATGTCCTTGTTTACCTATTTGGGTCGGATTATTACTGCTTAGTCTGATGCTATTGCTCAACTCTAATCAATGAACATGATGTGATTATCTATGATACGCTGTTTTCCCTTCTTATTTATGATTATATTTGTGACCTTCAAGGGGACTCGAGCGGTTTCTCGAGTGCCTCTCCGTAAGGACCTGTTCAATGGATGACCGCCCGGGAAAACAGTGCAACCATGAGGGTGGAATGGGACGCCCTTAGCTGAATAATTGGAGGAACCGGGGTGTAGATCGCTTAGCCATCGTGCCGTCAATGGGGCTCGGTGTATGCGGCTCGCTCTGCCAAGGTTGATTTGTCCCTTGGGGAGGAGTGCGGTACATTTAGGAAACCTAACGGGTGGCTACAGCCCCGGGGAATCTTTGTAAAGGCTTCGTAGTGAATCCCTGGCCATTCACCTCGGGAGTGAATAAGGGTCTTGCAAGCCCGGGCTAGAGAGGGAATCACGGCTTATGGGTAAAGTGCACAACCTCTGCAGAGTGTTATGAAACTGATATATCAGCCGTGCTCACGGTTATGAGCGGCCAAGGGAGCTCCAGAGATTAGTGATACTTGATCAGAGATATTTTGGTACAGGTGGCAATGAGATTGATGGTTCTGATTATGATTATGGTAATGGTAAGTGGTATTCTTTCCGTTTGGAAAGGATACATTGGGCTAATAACTTGGGTTAATGTTAAAACCTGGCTCTCTACTAGTAAGTAATAACCTGACCAACTAAAAGCAACTGCTTGACTTATCCCCACATAAAGCTAGTCCACTACAGCCAAACGGGATGCTTGCTGAGTATGTTGATGTGTACTCACCCTTGCTCTACACACCAAACCCCCCCCCCCAGGTTGTCAGCATTGCAACCACTACTCAGGAGAAGATGAAGCTGTGGAAGGAGACTTCCAGGAGTTCCAAGACTACGACGAGTTCTAGGCGTGGGTTAGCGGCACCCCCCAGTCGGCTGCCTGTGAAGGCCGCGTTATCTACGTTTCGTTTTCGCACTTTGATTTATTGTAAGAACTATATGGACGTCTCAGACGTACGATGTAATCGACTATTATTTCCCCTTTTAATACCATTTGAGCACTGTGTGATGATGTCCATGTTATGTAACTGCTGTGTACGTGAATAACTGATCCTGGCACGTACATGGTTCGCATTCGGTTTGCCTTCTAAAAACCGGGTGTGACAATCCCAAACCGCTTGAGCAAGTCTTGCGTGTACTTCGTTTGAGAGATGAAGGTGCCGTCCTTGAGTTGCTTCACTTGAAACCCAAGGAAGTAGTTCAACTCGCCCATCATCGACATCTCGAATTTCTGTGTCATCACCCTGCTAAACTCTTCACAAGACATTTGGTTTGTACAACCAAATATTATGTCATCGACATAAATTTGGCACACAAATAGATCACCATCACAAGTCTTAGTGAAAAGAGTTGGATCGGCTTTCCCAACCTTGAAAGCATTAGCAATTAGAAAGTCTCTAAGGCATTCATACCATGCTCTTGGGGCTTGCTTAAGTCCATAAAGCGCCTTAGAGAGCTTACACACGTGGTCGGGGTACCGTTCATCCTCAAAGCTAGGGGGTTGCTCCACGTACACCTCCTCCTTGATTGGCCCATTGAGGAAAGCGCTCTTCACGTCCATTTGGAACAACCTGAAAGAATGGTGAGCGACATAGGCTAACAAAATGCGAATCGACTCTAGCCTAGCCACAGGAGCAAAAGTCTCCTCAAAGTCTAAACCTGCGACTTGGGCATAGCCTTTTGCCACAAGTCGAGCCTTGTTCCTTGTCACCACCCCGTGCTCGTCCTGTTTGTTGCGGAACACCCACTTGGTTCCCACAACGTTTTGCTTGGGACATGGTACCAGTGTCCAAACTTCATTTCGCTTGAAGTTGTTGAGCTCTTCCTGCATGGCCAACACCCAGTCCAGATCTAGCAAGGCCTCTTCTACCCTGAAAGGCTCAATAGAAGAGACAAAAAGAGTAATGCTCACAAAAATTAGCTAATCTAGGGCGAGTGGTTACTCCCTTGCTTATATCACCCAATATCTGGTCGACGGGATGATTCCTTTGAATCGTCGCTCGAACTTGAGTTGGAGGGACCCGTGGTGCTTCTTCCTCCACAACTTGATCTTCTTGTGCTCCCCCTTGATCACACGCCTCCTTTTGAGAAACCTGTTCATCATCTTGAGTTGGGAGTGCACCATTATTGAGGAAGAAGGATGATCTTGTACTTGATGTTCCTGTGGTCGCACATCTCCAATCGCCATGGTGCGAATTGTGTCCGTTGGAACATCGTCTTCATCTATATCATCAAGATCAACTTGCTCCCTTGGAGAGCCATTAATTTCATCAAATACAACATCGCTAGAGACTTCAACCAAACCTGATGATTTGTTGAAGACTCTATAAGCCTTTGTATTTGAGCCATAACCTAACAAAAACCCTTCTACAGCTTTGGGAGCAAATTTTGAATTCCTACCTTTCTTCACTAGAATATAACATTTACTCCCAAATACACGAAAATAAGACACATTGGGTTTGTTACCGGTTAGAAGTTCATACGACGTCTTCTTGAGGAGGCGATGAAGGTAGACCCGGTTTATGGCGTGGCAAGCTGTGTTCACAGTTTCCGACCAAAACCGCTCGGGCGTCTTGAATTCTCCAAGCATCGTCCTCGCCATGTCTATAAGCGTCCTATTCTTCCTCTCTACCACACCATTTTGCTATGGTGTGTAGAACACGGAGAATTCGTGCTTGATTCCTTCCTCCTCAAGAAACTCCTCCACTTGAAGGTTCTTGAACTCGGACCCATTGTCGCTTCTAATCTTTTTCACTTTGAGTTCAAACTCGTTTTGAGCTCGTCTTAGAAAGCGCTTGAGGGTCCCTTGGGTTTCTAATTTATCCTGCAAAAAGAATACCCAAGTGAAGTGGGAAAAATCATCAACAACAACAAGACCATACTTACTTCCCCCTATGCTGAGGTAGGCGACGGGTCCGAAGAGGTCCATGTGAAGTAGCTCCAAAGGTCTTGATGTGGTCATCACGTTCTTGCTGTGATGAGCGCTTCCCACCTGTTTGCCTGCTTGACAAGCTGCACAAGGTCTATCTTTTTCGAAAAACACATTTGTTAGTCCTAACACATGTTCTCCCTTTAGAAGTTTGTGAAGGTTCTTCATCCCAACATGTGCTAAACGGTGATGCCACAGCCAGGCCATGCTAGTCTTAGCAATTAAGCATGCATCTAGATCGGCCTCCTCATTCGAAAAATCCACTAAATAGAGTTTGCCATCTAGTACACCCTTAAAAGCTAGTGAACCATCACTTCTTCTAAAGACAGACACATCTACATTTCTAAATAGACAATTATAATCCATGTGGCACAATTGACTAACGGACAGCAGATTATAGCCTAGCGACTCTACTAAAAATACATTAGAGATAGAGTGGTCATTAGTGATAGCTATCTTGCTAAAGCCTTTGACCTTGCCTTGATTCCCATCACCAAATATTATTGTATCTTGGGAATCCTTATTCTTGACGTAGGAGGTGAACTGTAACACCCCAGGTGTTACCATGGCTAGAGCCCACCTTGTTACTAAAGGGAATGAGCACCTGTGGAAGAACTTAATGAATAAAAGCATAAGGGCCTTGGAAAGCTAGAGGTTAACCAAGGATTGTGAGTAACCAAAAGCATTACTCTAATCCTAGCACACTTACTACCTTGGATGAGAGGGGAGAAGAACCCTAGACCTCTCTTAGACCCTATCTCCCAAAACCCTAGATAAGAGGGAAAAGAGAGTGAACAAGTGTGCAAAACATGAGTAACATTTACCCAAACCTTAAGTAACCTTATAACCAGCAATTAGGGGAGGGAAATATTGCAAAAAAGACCCCTGGAGAAACCCCAATTCAAATCTCCAAGTGGAGAGAGGGCTAGAGCTCTCTATTTCTCTCTAAGTCCAATTTTTAACCCTAATCTAAAGATCAACCGTGTTCACTTTGAAGATGGCACCAAAACCACTTAGGATCTATACCAAAAATGTGGCATACCACCTAAGGCACCCCCTGGAAAAAGTGGAGACCGAGCCTTTGATGTTTGACAGGTCTTGGCATCAGTTTTGTCGCGATGTGGGCAGTGAGACAAGCCAGATTTGGCGCCCGTCTATCTCTTGATCTAGGGCGTATCCTCCATTGGAACTCACACATGAGAGATAGCCCTAGATGCCAGGAAGAGGTCTGCGCCGGATTCATGGCAAGATTCGCACGTTTGTGATCTCTGCACGCGTTTGAACAATGGAAGAAACACACCTCCACGTGTTCGACGCCTTCTGCCCGCGCCAGAGCACGCCCGCGCGCGCCCCCGCATGCCCAGCGCCGCGCCCGAGCTAAGCCAGCGCCATGGCCCGCGCCCGCGCCTATAAAGCCCTCCCAGGCTTCGACTGTTCTCTTTCGCGCACACTCAAACTTCACCGGAGCTCAGCTCATCGTCGTTTGCCCGTGCGCAGCGTGTCCGCGGCCGCCCGATCCCCCTGCCACCATAGACCGGCCAGTAGACCCCTTCCCAACCCCGGCCAGCCCTCGGAGAAGACTGAGCACACCCCGGTGAAGCTCCCCGAGCGAGGAATTGAAGTTTGCTTCGCCGGAGAGGCCGGCCCACGGTCGCCGGAGCTCTCAACCCCGCCGGAGTGCGTGGACCGGGTAATCCACTCAACCATTCTTCGATTCCTTGTGCACACGGTCACTGCGTTACCCCGTGAAGCTCACCGTACCTTTGGATTGAACCAGTTAGTCGTGGTTTGGCCGGTGCACTCGCCGCCGACGAGAACACCCGCCTGCGCGCGAGGACCGGGCGATTCCGGCCATCCCCACCGTCGAGCCGTACCTCGCCGTGACCGCCAGAGCCTCCCCGAGCCAACCCTGCCCTTCACCGGACCTATCTCGCCGCCGGTAAGCCACGCCACCCTTTTCTTTCCCGCGGTTACTGTTTACATTGGGGGAAGGACTGCGGGTGAGAGGAAGAGAAGGTCAGGGGGCTTTTTGAATTGTCAGCGACTCAGGGGAATAGTGGCGCAAGGGTAGAACTGCGAAGGTTGATTTAGTTTAAACCCAGGGACCCCGGTGTAAACTGTTTTTCCAGGAAACTCTTATTAAAATCTATTTTTGAATTGAGCAGAGACTTTAAAAATTCATAACTTCTATTTAGTTCATCCAAATTTGGTCAAACCAATTTTGTCAGACTCTAAATAATGTAACCCACTTAAGAAAAATACAAAACCCCCTATGTACTATAGAAAACTATAAGGTTCTGATTTAAGTATAGTTTTGGCCAAAAGCTCAATAATAGAAAGAAAAATAGTTGCACTGTTTGACTAGGGTTAGAAAAATTTGGAGAAGTGTATATCTACCTACTGACCTGTTTAAAAATGTTAAACCTTTCTGTCCACCCCATTAAGTTAGTGTTTACACCTTATTCCATAATGTGCTTAAGGTTAAGAAAAATAGAAAAGGTGATTTAAATAATGAACCAGAGGGCACCTCTATTTTTGTTAAGGTACTTATTCCTTGTAGTTCACCAGAAAAATCTATCCTATCCTGGTTCAGTATAAAATAAGTAGGATTCCTTTTAATTTAAGAAAACAAGGAAAACTTAGAAAAACCCTACAAAAATAACCCTAAGGTGAAAACCCCTCAAACCTTAGGATAACTAATGTTTGGTTATTATGAACATAGGAAAAATACAAAATCTGTTGTTTGATATTTTTCAAATGACAAGTTAGTTATAAGTACCTTTTTGGCATAAAACTTTAGAAAATCACAACTAAATAATCACCAATTAACTTCCTGTAAATTTTGGCATAGAGGTTTAGTATTACTGATAGATCCCAACAAAAATGACCCTTAGGAAGAAACTCAACTATAATGAAGAGGTGTAGTGTAAAGTGGCCCATTTTACACCACCCTTGTTATTTTTGTCTAAAGCTTAGCCTTTTCATTTTGAACCTCAATTTCCTAGAATGGACTATAGTGACCAATGGCAATCCACTGTAATTTTTACAGAATTTTTGAAAAATGTTAACCCACTGTCGTAGTTCAAACCTACACTAGAAGCCATGAAATGAGAATAAAGAAAGGAAGATATGAATAGTAGAAAATTAGTGTCATCCTAAAACCCTTTCTAAAACTTGTCCACTGAGATATATAAAGGCAATACCAATTACCTGTGCCTACCCCTAGCAAAACCTAGACCTAGAAATGATAAGCATAAACCATTAAAAGCCACATATGACCCGAAAACCCTAAGTTACTCATCAACTTAGTTTTTCTTCGCTTAGCATAATGTTGTTAAATCTTGCATAATCATGACGTACATGTTCATTGCATTTCGATAGACTGTAACCTTGCTGACGGAGAGTACATCCTCGTGCCGGAGCAAGGAGCTGCTCAGGAGGTAGCCCCAGATCCCGCACCCGAGTCTGCACCAGAGGATCTGCCTGCCACAGCCTTGGAAGGCAAGCCCCGGTTTTATGCATAACCTGTTATTTATGCTATTTTACTTCACTTAATGATTGTAGGATTGACTGTGCACTTAGGTGTAGGAGTTGATTGAAACCCTAGTTGCATGAACTCAGGATTCCTTTTTGAGATGGATACTAGTATGCTAGGTCGAGTAGCTGCTTTACTAATTAGGGATCTCGGTAGAAGTCGAGTGATTTTTCTAGCACTCGCGCGAGGTTAGAAATTGGCTGTATCCACTTTCTTATCCTAGTGATGTTGGTATGTGGGCAACAATCCATGGGGATTGGTTGTCTACGGAAGAAAAAAATTGAATAAGGATTAAGGTGTGGTACCGTGAGTCAAGCGTTTGAACGTACTAAGCACATGCCGAGAAATATGGTAAATCGGTAAGCCTAGTACCTGAGTGAACCTGGCAGCAGTTTGCCCTCCTCACGCGACCTGAGACGTGGTCTCCCATTCCGGTTATGGTGGGTACAAGTGCGGTCACTGCACGACGGCCAGTCGGGGTCAGTGGGGCATTGTACGCCAAGGCGGTGAGCCCCTCTCTGCTGACGGGGAATCGATGGGGATGGTTGATGTGTGTGGGGACGGAATGCCTCGCCACGTCGTGTGTTTAGGTTTACCTTGCAAGGATAAAACTCGATTCGAATCGTCTGCTTCTCGCAGCTAATGAGACTGCTTGATCCATGCTGCTACATTGAGTAACAAGTGGAAATATGATGAGTTGATATAAGATGTTGATTGCTAATAATGTTTGCTACTATGTATGAGTAGATAGTACACATTTAGCCTTAAGAGAGTCACACTTAAATTTGACAAAGTTAAAAACTTGATTTAGAAACTCAGCTAGTGCTTTTGGCAACCAAACCCCACAGCCAAACAGCTGCATGTCTAGAGGTAGAGGAGTAGACTCCTCACACCAGGTAAGTCTAGCTGAGTATTAGTATACTCAGCCTTGCTGGTGGCATAATTTTTTACAGGTTCTCTGGAGGACATGGTTGCTGGAGTGACTTGGCCGTCCGCCTTGCCACCGGGTTGGACTGTCGAGTGGGACCCCACCTCGGCGGAGGAGGAGCATGAGGAGTGATGGGACAGGCTTCCCCATCCCTCTGTTTATTTACCGTTAGTTTATTCCGCTGCACTTCGAACAATGATGGTTACCTTTGCAAAAACTCCGATGATGATGATGTAATAATCTAATGCTCTCACATGCATGGTTTTATGCTTTATTGTATTTGCTCTGTGACTCACCATCGAGTGAGATTGTGATACTTGATCCTGTCAGTGGCCGTGTCTGACTAGATCGGAGGGATTGACGGGTTATTCCCATTTAAGTGTGGTCTAGCCTCTTAGGCAGGGCTTAGGCACTTAAGTTGGAATAATTCGGGCAGTTCCGCCACAGCTAGTATCGGAGTTTGTACCACCACAGAGGAATCAGTAAAATATAGATACCATCATTTTCCAAAATAAAATTTGATAGAAACAATGTTGGATAGATAGTAGGACGAGCAGGATAGACCTAGGAGTGAAGCCTTAGGATGGTAGAAGGGTGGCTAGGTGGCTAAGTGATTAGGCCCTACAGGCCACTTTTACAGGATGGGAGTTCTTCCCTACTCCTTTTATCTTGTTGTGAGGTCGTTCAGGACGAGCATGCATGCATTCTTAATTAAACCAATGGATATTTGAGTAAAGACTTAAAAACGAGGTGATAACCAACTAAGTCTCCCTTACCTTTTTAATTTAAGAAAGGATGAGTTTTATTTCTCTTGTTTCTTTTATTCTTTTTTTTTCTTTTACTTACGCTCAACCGTACACAGATGACTTCCCACGGATCCTCAGAGGACGGAAATGCACTAACCCATACTGACGGGCTTGCACGAGAGGGCTTCCCCCGTATTTTGTGGGAGGTACTTCAGGGAGCCGGGTACCTAACACCCCCTCAGTACACGGTGCAGCAGTTCGAGAAGCACCAGGTGCCCCGCTGTAGGGTGAGGATGATTTTGGAGCCTCATCCCCTGCAGCCAGGATGGCGCTCATTGGACTCCGAGTCTTTCGGATACCGGGCGGAGGACACGATCGAGGCGATCGCTCTGCACGGGTTGACTACTTTCTGCGGATTTCACCCCTTGGAGCTTTCCACCCACCCCATTGGCTTGTTTCCCGCTGAGAGGGAAGACGACCCGATGTGGAAGGATCGGGTAGAGCATGCCAAGGATATCTGGGCTCTCTACCCAGGCCACACGGCTCACTTATCGGTGCGATGCATGAATGCCCTGTATCGTCTGCAAGTGATGCGTGGAGAGGCAATGTCTCATCTGATGGCATTATTGGAGGCAACCAAGATCACCCTGGACAACAGGGAGGAGCTCGTGGTTGACTTGTCCCAAGAGCTGGTAGAAAAAGATTTGCAAGTGGAGCAGTTGTCTGATGAGATCCATAAGTTAGAGGAATTGGTGGGAACGAGGGAGAACACCATCGAGGTTCTCGAAGACCAGCTTCTCAACACCAAGCAGCAGCTCGCGGAGGCTAATGAGCACCTAGATATGCATCATCAGGAGATCCATGATGGGGAGGCTGACGAGGACGTCGACATTGAGGGAGGGGAGGAGCCTGCTTCCAGCGTGGATACTGCTGGCTCAGGGAGGCCACCTTCCCCCGAGTCGAGTGTCGCCTCTTTCGCTCATTAGTTGCCAGAGTAGGAATAGAGATCGGTGATGTAGGACTCCTTGCAGCTAGCTTAGCTTTTGCACCCTTGGGGTACTAGGCTGGATAGAGTTGAGTCTTTTTGGGGCAATGATGTAATCATGATAAACTCTTTTGGAGACATGTTGGATGGATGCTGTTATCAGTTTTAAATTTGGAAGGAGAAATTTATGCCTTTTTAAATCCTTTTGTTGAAAGTTGGAGTCTATCATTTTACTTTTGACTCTTTTCGCCGCGATTAAACCTTGAACTTGGAATTATGGTGTTAAGTATATATGTGGTTTTTCAGATGGCCGGGAGGCAGCGTCGTGGTCAGAATGAGCGCGTTCCTCCACCGCCGCCACCGCCTCCCACTCTGCAGGAGCTCATGGCTCAGCAGAATGAGATCTTGAGGCAACTAGCTCAGCGTCAGCCACCACCTCAGCACTATGGTGGTGGGGACCATCAGCGTCACCCCGCGGCAGCCACCTACCAAGAGTTCCTCAGTACCCAGCCCCCATTGTTCACAAGGGCAGAGGACCCACTTGATGCAGATGTGTGGTTACGAGTGGTGGAATCCAAATTCCCGCTACTCCATGGAGCTTGTTCAGAGGTCACTAAAGTCAGGTTCGCCACCCAGCAGCTTCGCGGACCCGCAAGGACTTGGTGGGATCATTTTCTTGCCATGCAGCCAGAGGATCGAGAGGTGGAGTGGAGAGAGTTCAAGGCAGCTTTCAGGGGACATCATATACCAGCCGGAATTATGGACCGAAAGCTCAACAAGTTTTTGGCACTCACTCAGGGCAACAGGACAGTGTTGCAGTATGCCCAGGCCTTTAATGACTTGTGTCAGTATGCTGGATACCATGCAGACACGGACGAGAAGAAGAGAGACAGGTTCAGGAGGGGGCTCAGCACTAAGCTCCATGACCGTCTCAACACTGTCAGGGCCAACAGCTACAATGAGTTGGTCAACATGGCTATCTCCCAGGAGGACTGCATTACAGCTCGACAGGCAGAAAAGAAGAGGAAGACCCCTGTAGCAGGACCCTCAGCTCAGCCACAGCGCTTCAGGATTGTGTCCGACACTCAAAACAGGGGACCACAGCAGCAGCAGCAAGGGAGATGGGTGATCTGACCACCGCAGCTGCAGCAGCAGGCACCCAACCGCACCCAGTTTCCAGCTCAGAGGAGCAATCAGCAGCAGTACCGCCAGGCAAATGACAACAGGTGTTTCACGTGTGGCAGCACCGGACATTATGCCAAGAATTGCCCCAGGAACCAGCAGAGGCAGGGGCAGAATGTCAATCAAAACCAGGGCAAGAGGCAGAAAGTGCAAGTGAGGCAGGGCAACCTGAACTTTACCACCATGGCTGATATTCCAAAGGGAGCACCCGTCATGACTGGTATCTTTACCGTTTTGAATTGTCCTGCTATTATTCTTTTTGATTCTGGTGCATCACATAGCTTTATTAGTGCCAAGTTTAGTGCCAAGTGCCAGTTGCCTTTTCACCACACCAACGGGGGTATCACAATTTCAACACCGGGAGGCAGGATTGCCACCAACCAAATCAGCAGGCAAGTGCCTATAAAATTTGGTAGTCTTGTGATTAGAACCACCCTTCTCATCTTAGGATTGGATAGCATGGATATTATATTGGGAGCCGACTGGTTGACCAGGCATCGAGCAGTGTTGGATATTGCAGCCCGGGCCATTGAAATCCATTCCCCTGCTTATGGTGAGACTGTTTTATATTTGCCCGACCAAGGTTGTACCCGTTCCTGTGCATTCGCTATGATAGAATCCCTAGTGGAAAAGATCCCTGTGGTCTGTGACTACCCGGATGTGTTTCCGGATGAGTTGCCAGGGATGCCACCTGACCGAGACATCGAGTTCGCAATCGAGTTGCAACCCTGGACTGCTCCTATCTCCAAGAGACCCTATAGGATGCCTCCCATGGAATTGGCAGAACTAAAGAAGCAACTGCAAGAACTGTTGGACAAGGGGTTTATTCGCCCAAGTACTTCACCTTGGGGATGTCCTGCTTTATTTGTGAAGAAAAAGGATGAGAGTTTGAGAATGTGTGTTGACTACCGCCCTCTCAATGCGGTGACTATCAAGAACAAATACCCACTGCCCCGCATTGATGTATTGTTTGATCAATTGGTAGGAGCCAAGGTATTCTCCAAGATAGACCTTCGCTCAGGTTACCATCAGATCAAGATCCGTGCCAGCGATATTCCCAAGACGGCCTTCTCAACCAGATATGGGCTGTATGAGTTTTTGGTGATGTCTTTTGGGCTGACCAATGCCCCGACTTATTTCATGTACCTGATGAACTCAGTATTCATGCCAGAGCTGGACAAGTTCGTGGTCGTTTTCATTGATGATATTCTGGTCTATTCCAAGAATGAAGACGAGCATGCTGAACATCTGCATATCGTGCTTCAGCGACTGCGCGATCATCGTCTTTATGCTAAATTGTCTAAATGTGAATTCTGGCTGAAGGAAATAAAATTCTTGGGTCACACAATCTCTCAGGATGGGATATCAGTTGACCCTGAGAAAGTGCAAGAAGTGATGGACTGGAAACCTCCAAATACAGTGAGGCAGATTCGGAGTTTTCTAGGATTGGCCGGGTATTATCGACGATTTATTCCGGATTTCTCCAGAATTGCCAAGCCAATGACTGAGTTATTGAAGAAGGGAGTCAAGTATGATTGGAACCAAAAGTGTGAAGATGCCTTTCATACTTTGAGGCAGCATTTGACAACAGCCCCAGTGCTGGCTCAACCTGACAACACCAAGCCCTTCGAAGTTTATTGTGATGCTTCTGGTACAGGATTGGGATGTGTCTTGATGCAAGAAAACAGAGTCATTGCTTATGCTTCCCGGGCACTCAGGCCCCATGAGCAGAACTACCCTACACATGATCTGGAATTGGCAGCTGTGGTTCATGCTCTTAAGATATGGAGACACTACTTGATGGGAGCTCACTGTAACATCTACACTGATCATAAGAGCCTCAAATACATCTTCACTCAGGCAGATCTGAACATGAGGCAGAGGAGATGGTTGGAGTTAATCAAGGACTATGATTTGGAGGTGCATTACCATCCTGGCAAAGCCAATGTTGTGGCAGATGCTTTGAGTAGAAAGGCCCAGTGCAATTGTATGAACATGGATGCAAGAGTCACCACCCTGTGCGATGAATTGTGTAAGCTGAACCTAGAAGTTGTTCCATCCGGTGAATTAAGTTATATCTCGGTAGAGCCCACATTGCAAGAACAAATAATCTAGGCACAGACTGGGGATAAGGGTGTACAGGTTATCAAAGACATGCTCAAGCAGAAAGCAGAAAAGTACAAGTGTTTCCGTCAGGACAGTAAAGGAATTTTGTGGTTTGGAGATCGACTGGTTGTTCCCAAGGACCCTGAGCTCAGAAAGAAGATACTGGATGAAGCTCACCTTTCCAAATTTTCCATGCACCCTGGTAGCAACAAGATGTATCATGATCTCAGATCTTTATATTGGTGGACCAGGATGAAGAGGGAAATTGCCAAGTATATATCCGAGTGTGACACCTGCCAGAGAATCAAAGCCAGTCATTTGAAGACAGCAGGCCCTTTGCAACCTCTTCCCATACCATCTTGGAAATGGGAGGACATTTGCATGGACTTTATCGTGGGGTTGCCAAACACCTCCAGGCACCATGATTCAATTTGGGTTATTGTGGACAGATTGACCAAGACTGCCCATTTCTTGCCAGTACATACCACCCACCGGACAGAGAAGTATGCAGAGATCTACATTGACCAGATAGTTCGTCTGCATGGGATACCAAGGACTGTAGTCTCGGACAGAGGAGCACCATTCGTGGCACGATTTTGGGAACAATTGCAAGAATCACTTGGGACCCATGTCATACGAAGCTCAGCATACCATCCCCAAACAGATGGCCAGACGGAAAGGGTGAATCAGATTCTGGAAGACATGTTGCGAGCATGTGCACTACACTACGGAAAGGATTGGGACAAGTGTCTTTCCTTGGCAGAATTTTCTTATAATAACAACTATCAGTCCAGTCTGAAGATGGCACCCTTTGAGGCATTATATGGGAGAAGGTGTAGGACCCCACTAAATTGGTCTCAAGCAGGAGAAAGGAAAATATTTGGGCCAGATTTAGTACTTGAGGCAGAAGAAAAAGTCAGAGTCATCAAAAAGAACTTAGAAGCTGCTCAGGCCAGGCAAAAGAGCTATCATGATAAGAGGCGGAAACCTCTCCAGTTTGCAGTGGGAGACCATGTCTATCTTAAGGTGTCACCCACCAGGGGTGTCCAGAGATTCGGAATCAAGGGCAAGTTAGCTCCTCGTTACATTGGACCCTACGAGATAAAGGAGACTTGTGGACCTGTAGCATATCAATTGAAGTTGCCACCCAGCATGTCAGCTATTCATGATGTATTCCATGTATCTCAGCTGCGAAAATGTGTCCGTCTACCCACTGAAGTGCTACCGGAAC
Source organism: Zea luxurians (assembly GCA_029449295.1). Taxonomy (NCBI): domain Eukaryota; kingdom Viridiplantae; phylum Streptophyta; class Magnoliopsida; order Poales; family Poaceae; genus Zea; species Zea luxurians. The sequence continues at coordinate 43,421,250 of JAOPSE010000005.1, read as the reverse complement.
CAGAGGTTGAGATAGAACCAGACTTGTCCTATCAAGAGTACCCCGTCAAGGTATTAGATCAAAAGGAGAGATCAACACGGGCAAGGTCAATCAGGATGTATAAAATTCAGTGGAGTCACCATTCAGCAGAGGAAGCTACGTGGAAGACGGAGGATTTTCTACGCTCTCGCTTCCCCGACTTTCTACACAAAGGAGTCGGTGCGTAACCCCAAAACACCACCCCCCCACCTGCCCTTTGAATTCAATTATAAGAGAAACTTAGATAACAAGGATAGTCTAAATTGTGGATTTAACTTAAGAAGGGCTTCCTTCTGAAGTTGCAAAGAGAATGACATTCGAAGAGCAGTTAATAAGAGAAACTTGAGTAAAGAAAGAGTAGCACCAGCACACCTTCAAGCACCCCTCTAGAGGACTCTGCCTAAAATCTCGAGACGAGATTCCTTTAAGGGGGGAGGGCTGTAACACCCCAAGTGTTACCATGGCTAGAGCCCACCTTGTTACTAAAGGGAATGAGCACCTGTGGAAGAACTTAATGAATAAAAGCATAAGGGCCTTGGAAAGCTAGAGGTTAACCAAGGATTGTGAGTAACCAAAAGCATTACTCTAATCCTTGCACACTTACTACCTTGGATGAGAGGGGAGAAGAACCCTAGACCTCTCTTAGACCCTATCTCCCAAAACCCTAGATAAGAGGGAAAAGAGAGTGAACAAGTGTGCAAAACATGAGTAACATTTACCCAAACCTTAAGTAACCTTATAACCAGCAATTAGGGGAGGGAAATATTGCAAAAAAGACCCCTGGAGAAACCCCAATTCAAATCTCCAAGTGGAGAGAGGGCTAGAGCTCTCTATTTCTCTCTAAGTCCAATTTTTAACCCTAATCTAAAGATCAACCGTGTTCACTTTGAAGATGGCACCAAAACCACTTAGGATCTATACCAAAAATGTGGCATACCACCTAAGGCACCCCCTGGAAAAAGTGGAGACCGAGCCTTTGATGTTTGATAGGTCTTGGCATCAGTTTTGTCGCGATGTGGGCAGTGAGACAAGCCAGATTTGGCACCCGTCTATCTCTTGATCTAGGGCGTATCCTCCATTGGAACTCACACATGAGAGATAGCCCTAGGTGCCAGGAAGAGGTCTGCGCCGGATTCATGGCAAGATTCGCACGTTTGTGATCTCTGCACGCGTTTGAACAATGGAAGAAACACACCTCCACGTGTTCGACGCCTTCTGCCCGTGCCAGAGCACGCACGTGCGCGCCCCCGCATGCCCAGCGCCGCGCCCGAGCCAAGCCAGCGCCATGGCCCGCGCCCGCGCCTATAATGTAACACCCGGATTTTAGGGGGTCCAAAACCCGGGGTTAACATAAACACCAGGTATGCTGGGACCAAGTCTCAAACATATGATGTATAGTGGCACAGGATCGAATGTCACATCTTTATATATAACAGGAGTTCTATACAAAATAAATAATTACATTATAAGGAGACAACGGTCCAGCAACCCAAAGTTGACTGGGAGACGACGACCTAGACCTCTCACGAACTCGTCACAGCATCCTCCAAGCGCTTCATCCTGCGGTACCTGTTCTTGACCTGTGGTGTATGTGAGACAGCAAGAGTGAGCTCACATACGTTCATCGCTCAACAAGTTGTGGGGAATAATGTGCATGAACTCGCCAAAGGTGGGAGCTCACGTGAAGTGTAAGGCTTACCAAAGAAGATGGTTAGAGCTGAGCATTGCTTTTAAAGTTGGTCAAGATTTTATTAGCAATTACTAAGTTTAAGTAAATACCAGCCCAGTTAAATAGTAGAACCAAAGTAACAACTTCACCTGCGATGCAATGCATATGACAAATTGAGTTTAAGTTCCATAATTTAATCATGTGAGGGTCCGAGCTGCTCATGACCGTGAGCACGGCTAGTATACCAGTTTTACACTCTGCAGAGGTTGCGCATCTTTACCCACAAGTCGTGTATCCCATGTCGCCAGGGTTTGCAAGGCCCTTAGACACTTCCGAGGTGAATGGCTAGGGATCCACTACGAGGCCTTTACAAAGTTCCACTAGCTTCCGAAAACCCGCTACAGTTTATAGGAAGATCCAGTGCAGGAATCCCTTGCAGGACCGCCATCGCAGCAAAATCCTCCCGAGGGCCTCCCTACACTGACCTCTCCCCTACTGCCCTTGCCCCTTTCGGGTAAGGTAGTCTTCCACTAGCTTTCCTAATTAATCAGCCAAGGGGTCCCATTCCTCCCTTGTGGTAGCACTGTTTTCCCGGGTGGTTCTCCATGTTCCAATTAACATAATGATCTTAACATGAACCATAAATAACAACTGATAACAAAAGTATAATCATGAATAGTGTAATCTTCATACCCAAAACCACATATAGCACTAGCAAGTACTACCCAAAAAGTTCAGTGGTAAACAAGGTATAAAGATAGACAAACTAGGGTAACCTATTGGGTCCCATCAAAATTAACCTATGCAGATCATTATGATTAATTAGAACATGAGTAGGTGAAAAGAAGTGATCAAGGGCACAACTTGCCTGGGACTTGAGAATCCAGGTACCAACTTGCTCTTCAGATGACACGTGACCTCGCTCTAGTCGTAGCAATACAAACAAACATTGTATAGGCAAAATTAACATTACACCAAACATAAGTACACAAAATACACAGTAATAATCTACATATTAAAATAAAACCATAGGAACTGGAATCACTAAATTTGGAGTTGTAGATTTTAAGTTATGATTTTCCAAAGATTATATGTGCTTATTACAAGATTAGTTAAGATAACAATTTAAATGTGACTTTTATGTAAAACCAGTGGCACTAATTGATAAACAATAATATTACAAAATTATAGGAACTGGAATGAATTAATTTGGACTAACTATGCATTTTCTATGAATTAAACAACTTCTAGGAATTATTTTTATATTAAAAACTCATTTTCTAATTCATTTAATCAATTTCAAACCGCACTGGACTGGGCGCACTATTACAGAGAAGTGCAGGGGGTTCGGTGCAAGAAGTCCCAAGACTCAGTCATCCCCCCGCATAGGACGGCGGGTCAATTGAGCAGAAGCTCGGGGTCTCTTAAGTAAATTTCCCGAGCCAAAAGGGTATGAGCCGTTCCTATTCATCCGATCGTGTACGGACGATCCAGATTAAAACCCCTCCACGCCGAACCGGTATGGCACATGGGCCGTTGGATCGCAGATCGTCGGTTGAGGTTTTAATAAAGCGCGATCTAATACGATGCGCACGATCTAGCACCAACGGCCAGGATCTAGTTCTATGCGAAGGGGTATGAACTCCTAATCTTAACCCTCCGCAGAGAATCGGACGGCGGTGATCGTTCTTCCTCGGTCGAGTGCCCAGGAACGGCGGCGCGCCAGCCCCTGCGGCGGCGCCATGGTCAGCGCACATACGGCCGGCGAGCTCAGCTGCCCCAAATCCAAATCAAACGACCCAAGCCCTAATTGAGACTAACGCGAACTCATATAACAAGCTTTTACCGGCTATAGATAGGTGATAATGCCTAGCCACGGTTGAGTCCGAACCGCGGCGGAAACGAAGCTCCAACGATGAATTCAGGCCGCCACCGTGGTCATCCCTTCCTTCACCGGCCACGAGCGCCCTCCAAGCAACGTATTGAAGCCCCCAGACCCCCTGTAGAACTCCGACCGCAAGCTAAGGCCGAGGACGACGTTGGTGGTACTCTCTGCTCACAGTTCTCCCCTCGATTTGGCGTGGGTTCTCGGTTCCAGCGATGGCGGCGAACTGGATTTTGGTGGAAGTGCAGGGTCTTCGGTCGCCATTTATACACCCAAGGACGGAGAGAAAATCGGCTGGCATCTCGTGAATTTGTTGCACTCCCATCGGATTCGCGTGGAGTTTGTTCGGGGATGCAGCCGCCGTGGCACCCAGCAGAGGAGGAAGGACCTGGCGAACGGGGCCCACGTGACAGAGAAGGCCAGAGCCGTCGCGCGCATGTGAGGATGACAGGAATGGCCCACAAGTCAGTCCGTGAGGCAGGCGCGGGGTAGGCTGTAGTGGGTCGACTAGCCGAGATGGGCCAAGGGATGGGGAGAAATCAGCCCAGGAGCAGAGAACCCCTTTTTTTTCTTTTTCTTTTTGTTTTCTTTTGTTCACTCATATTTCTTGTTTTTCAAATTTGTAATTTCAAACTCGAATTTGAGTTGTGGTTTCCAATCAAGTATGCACAATCCAAATTCCATAATGGTTGCATAGAAAGGTATCATTTTATTATTATCTTATTATTTCATAGTTTTAAGTAAATGCCTACAATCACGCCATAATGAATAATTCATTCTAGGAGAATATCATTTGTGCTTGTGTGATCCATTAGAGGTTAAAATCAATAATAATAAACCTATGTTGTTTTGCTTATTTTTAGAGAACTAACACATATTCTCTTTTTAAGAATTTATGAACAGTGGAAGGTATCCTGAATATTATAGTTCATGAGAGTAATATCCCATTCAAATGTTTTAGGATTTATATTTAGTTAATAACATTTTAGTATTGTCAAATCTTATTTATTTCATGATATTTTTTTCTACCAAATTTTAGGGCTTTACAAATCCTACCCCCCTTAAAAATAATCTCGTCCTCGAGATTTGTAAGAAAAGGGATGTATACTCATATTGTTCTCGGAACATATGCACAAACAAAGAAATCTCAGCATGAGGTATAATTCTTTAACAAAACATAGGGTCAATAGACCTTATTATTCCTTCTAAAATATTATCATATCATCTACTAACTAAAGTAACATTTAAATCTTATAAATCATCATAATTTATATCTATGTAGCTTGGTGGAGTTGGTGGTGGTGGTGGAGGTTGTTGTTGTTGTTGTCTCTCCAACCGTGCTTGCCTTATTTTTTTGGCGGGCCTGACGTATTTCCTCGCGTTGTTGTCTTATCTGATTCTGCATCTCGGTCACCAGGTCTGTTAACTGTTGTATTACCAGTCTTTGGGTAGCAACCACTTGTTCGGTTTCAATAGGTGGAGGATTTGGAGGATTCATTTTCTGTTTGTTGTTACGTGATAATCTTTCCTTTCCTGGTATTGATCATGAAAGTTAGAAGCATATGATAATAGTTTTTTTTGCAAATGACCATATTCAATAAGCAGAATGAATAGGCTAGTAGCTGGTTATAATCTGAAGATTTCTTTAGTAGGGTTTAATTTTTGTTTTATGTCCAGATTGGGGTAACCAATCGTACAAGGTGAATATCCGAGGGTAAGATAGAATCTGTCAAGATAAGAGATATATATGGGTGAGATAGACTACAAGATGTAGGTTACAAGTTTGTTTTAGGTGGGGGTTGATAGACTATGCATTCCATCATTACTCTATTGGTTGGGTTGCTATGTAACTTGTTATATAGGTCAAGTTGTTGGGTATGGCCGAGTTGATATAAGTCTCCAAATTAGGCTTAAGTGATTTAGGAGTATGGCCTTATCTTGTGTACTAGCATTAAGTAACTTACTCTAGATTAGATCATAATAGATTAGATAAAATCTAGATTAGGTTGGTATGACTAGATTAAACTAGTTAAGATTAGCTAGATCTACCAGGGTAGGATAAATATTATTAGGATATGTTAGAATCTTTTAAGATAGGATGGATTATATGATGTAGGTAGGTCATTGTTCAAGGATGAGTTGGTATAAGACATTAATTTAGGTCAAGATCTATTTGTAGAGACAGTGTCTAACCTATATCACTAACTTAACTAACTTGTTAATAACTCACTTTAGATTGAATCATATTAGATTGGATGGGATCTAGATTAGATTGGTATGACTAGTTTGACTAGGTAAGATCTAATTAATTTTCATTAGACCATGGTTGTTTAAACTAGGGTGGATAAGTATGCTTATTAGGATAAGATGGATCCATAAAGATAAGATAGAATCTTTTGAGATCAGTTAGATCTATTAGGATGAGATAAAATCTTTTCAAGATAAGATGAGTATCTTTTAAGATGAGATGGATCTGTTAAGATAAGGGAGAATCTTTTAAGATAAGATGAATTGGCTAGAATGGAATCTTTTAGGATAAGATAAATCTCTTAAGCTAGATATGTTCCAATGGGGACAATCTAGGTTGTCTAGTTATTTTATAAATATATTTTTATACCTATGTGTATATGCAGATGCAATTGTGGACATTATTCCACAACTCATCACACTCAATCAAAGATCCAAATCAGACATGTATCATAAGAACAAGCATTCAAGTGCATAGATAACCATAAAAATAGTTTTGTTTTTGTTCCTAAGAGTAGGTCTCCTATTCCTAAAGGTCACTTAAGGCACAGGATTTCAAAGTGTGAAATCCAAGTTTGTCTTTAGAAGGAAAAGGTAAGAGTAATCAGAGTAAAGCGGAATTAGATGAGAAAAGATTAAGAAAAGTTTAGAAAGAATCAGAGTAGCAAAGGTAAGTAAGTATTGGTTGTCCAGTTCTATCTAGGTTTCGTCCTACAGTCAACATTCCTCTGATACCACTTCTGTAACACCCGGATTTTAGGGGGTCCAAAACCCAGGGTTAACATAAACACCAGGTATGCTGGGACCAAGTCTCAAACATATGATGTATAGTGGCACAGGATCGAATGTCACATCTTTATATATAACAGGAGTTCTATACAAAATAAATAATTACATTATAAGGAGACAACGGTCCAGCAACCCAAAGTTGACTGGGAGACGACGACCTAGACCTCTCACGAACTCGTCACAGCATCCTCCAAGCGCTTCATCCTGCGGTACCTGTTCTTGACCTGTGGTGTATGTGAGACAGCAAGAGTGAGCTCACATACGTTCATCGCTCAACAAGTTGTGGGGAATAATGTGCATGAACTCGCCAAAGGTGGGAGCTCACGTGAAGTGTAAGGCTTACCAAAGAAGATGGTTAGAGCTGAGCATTGCTTTTAAAGTTGGTCAAGATTTTATTAGCAATTACTAAGTTTAAGTAAATACCAGCCCAGTTAAATAGTAGAACCAAAGTAACAACTTCACCTGCGATGCAATGCATATGACAAATTGAGTTTAAGTTCCATAATTTAATCATGTGAGGGTCCGAGCTGCTCATGACCGTGAGCACGGCTAGTATACCAGTTTTACACTCTGCAGAGGTTGCGCATCTTTACCCACAAGTCGTGTATCCCATGTCGCCAGGGTTTGCAAGGCCCTTAGACACTTCCGAGGTGAATGGCTAGGGATCCACTACGAGGCCTTTACAAAGTTCCACTAGCTTCCGAAAACCCGCTACAGTTTATAGGAAGATCCAGTGCAGGAATCCCTTGCAGGACCGCCATCGCAGCAAAATCCTCCCGAGGGCCTCCCTACACTGACCTCTCCCCTACTGCCCTTGCCCCTTTCGGGTAAGGTAGTCTTCCACTAGCTTTCCTAATTAATCAGCCAAGGGGTCCCATTCCTCCCTTGTGGTAGCACTGTTTTCCCGGGTGGTTCTCCATGTTCCAATTAACATAATGATCTTAACATGAACCATAAATAACAACTGATAACAAAAGTATAATCATGAATAGTGTAATCTTCATACCCAAAACCACATATAGCACTAGCAAGTACTACCCAAAAAGTTCAGTGGTAAACAAGGTATAAAGATAGACAAACTAGGGTAACCTATTGGGTCCCATCAAAATTAACCTATGCAGATCATTATGATTAATTAGAACATGAGTAGGTGAAAAGAAGTGATCAAGGGCACAACTTGCCTGGGACTTGAGAATCCAGGTACCAACTTGCTCTTCAGATGACACGTGACCTCGCTCTAGTCGTAGCAATACAAACAAACATTGTATAGGCAAAATTAACATTACACCAAACATAAGTACACAAAATACACAGTAATAATCTACATATTAAAATAAAACCATAGGAACTGGAATCACTAAATTTGGAGTTGTAGATTTTAAGTTATGATTTTCCAAAGATTATATGTGCTTATTATAAGATTAGTTAAGATAACAATTTAAATGTGACTTTTATGTAAAACCAGTGGCACTAATTGATAAACAATAATATTACAAAATTATAGGAACTGGAATGAATTAATTTGGACTAACTATGCATTTTCTATGAATTAAACAACTTCTAGGAATTATTTTTATATTAAAAACTCATTTTCTAATTCATTTAATCAATTTCAAACCGCACTGGACTGGGCGCACTATTACAGAGAAGTGCAGGGGGTTCGGTGCAAGAAGTCCCAAGACTCAGTCATCCCCCCGCATAGGACGGCGGGTCAATTGAGCAGAAGCTCGGGGTCTCTTAAGTAAATTTCCCGAGCCAAAAGGGTATGAGCCGTTCCTATTCATCCGATCGTGTACGGACGATCCAGATTAAAACCCCTCCACGCCGAACCGGTATGGCACATGGGCCGTTGGATCGCAGATCGTCGGTTGAGGTTTTAATAAAGCGCGATCTAATACGATGCGCACGATCTAGCACCAACGGTCAGGATCTAGTTCTATGCGAAGGGGTATGAACTCCTAATCTTAACCCTCCGCAGAGAATCGGACGGCGGTGATCGTTCTTCCTCGGTCGAGTGCCCAGGAACGGCGGCGCGCCAGCCCCTGCGGCGGCGCCATGGTCAGCGCACATACGGCCGGCGAGCTCAGCTGCCCCAAATCCAAATCAAACGACCCAAGCCCTAATTGAGACTAACGCGAACTCATATAACAAGCTTTTACCGGCTATAGATAGGTGATAATGCCTAGCCACGGTTGAGTCCGAACCGCGGCGGAAACGAAGCTCCAACGATGAATTCAGGCCGCCACCGTGGTCATCCCTTCCTTCACCGGCCACGAGCGCCCTCCAAGCAACGTATTGAAGCCCCCAGACCCCCTGTAGAACTCCGACCGCAAGCTGAGGCCGAGGACGACGTTGGTGGTACTCTCTGCTCACAGTTCTCCCCTCGATTTGGCATGGGTTCTCGGTTCCAGCGATGGCGGCGAACTGGATTTTGGTGGAAGCGCAGGGTCTTCGGTCGCCATTTATACACCCAAGGACGGAGAGAAAATCGGCTGGCATCTCGTGAATTTGTTGCACTCCCATCGGATTCGCGTGGAGTTTGTTCGGGGATGCAGCCGCCGCGGCACCCAGCAGAGGAGGAAGGACCTGGCGAACGGGGCCCACGTGACAGAGAAGGCCAGAGCCGTCGCGCGCATGTGAGGATGACAGGAATGGCCCACAAGTCAGTCCGTGAGGCAGGCGCGGGGTGGGCTGTAGTGGGTCGACTAGCCGAGATGGGCCGAGGGATGGGGAGAAATCAGCCCAGGAGCAGAGAACCCCTTTTTTTCTTTTTCTTTTTGTTTTCTTTTGTTCACTCATATTTCTTGTTTTTCAAATTTGCAATTTCAAACTCGAATTTGAGTTGTGGTTTCCAATCAAGTATGCACAATCCAAATTCCATAATGGTTGCATAGAAAGGTATCATTTTATTATTATCTTATTATTTCATAGTTTTAAGTAAATGCCTACAATCACGCCATAATGAATAATTCATTCTAGGAGAATATCATTTGTGCTTGTGTGATCCATTAGAGGTTAAAATCAATAATAATAAACCTATGTTGTTTTGCTTATTTTTAGAGAACTAACACATATTCTCTTTTTAAGAATTAATGAACAGTGGAAGGTATCCTGAATATTATAGTTCATGAGAGTAATATCCCATTCAAATGTTTTAGGATTTATATTTAGTTAATAACATTTTAGTATTGTCAAATCTTATTTATTTCATGATATTTTTTTTCTACCAAATTTTAGGGCTTTACATATAAAGCCCTCCCAGGCTTCGACTGTACTCTTCCGCGCACACTCAAACTTCACCGGAGCTCAGCTCACCGCCGTTTGCCCGTGCGCAGCGTGTCCGCGGCCGCCCGATCCCCCTGCCACCGTAGACCGGCCAGTAGACCCCTTCCCAACCCCGGCCAGCCCTCGGAGAAGACTGAGCACACCCCGGTGAAGCTCCCCGAGCGAGGAATTAAAGTTTGCTTTGCCGGAGAGGCCGGCCCACGGTCGCGGGAGCTCTCAACCCCGCCGGAGTGCGTGGACCGGGTAATCCACTCAACCATTCTTCGATTCCTTGTGCACACGGTCACTGCGTTACCCCGTGAAGCTCACCGTACCTTTGGATTGAACCAGTTAGCCGTGGTTTGGCCGGTGCACTCGCCGCCGACGAGAATACCCGCCTGCGCGCGAGGACCGGGCGATTCCGGCCATCCCCGCCGTCGAGCCGTACCTCGCCGTGACCGCCAGAGCCTCCCCGAGCCAACCCTGCCCTTCACCGGACCTATCTCGCTGCCGGTAAGCCGCGCCACCCTTTTCTTTCCCGCGGTTACTGTTTACATTGGGGGAAGGACTACGGGTGAGAAAAAAAGAAGGTCAGGGGGCTTTTTGAATTGTCAGCGACTCAGGGGAATAGTGGCGCAAGGGTAGAACTGCGAAGGTTGATTTAGTTTAAACCCAGGGACCCCGGTGTAAACTGTTTTTCCAGGAAGCTCTTATTAAAATCTATTTTTGAATTGAGCAGAGACTTTAAAAATTCATAACTTCTATTTAGTTCATCCAAATTTGGTCAAACCAATTTTGTCAGACTCTAAATAATGTAACCCACTTAAGAAAAATACAAAACCCTCTATGTACTATAGAAAACTATAAGGTTCTGATTTAAGTATAGTTTTGGCCAAAAGCTCAATAATAGAAAGAAAAATAGTTGCACTGTTTGACTAGGGTTAGAAAAATTTGGAGAAGTGTATATCTACCTACTGATCTGTTTAAAAATGTTAAACCTTTCTGTCCACCCCATTAAGTTAGTGTTTACCCCTTATTCCATAATGTGCTTAAGGTTAAGAAAAATAGAAAAGGTGATTTAAATAATGAACCAGAGGGCACCTCTATTTTTGTTAAGGTACTTATTCCTTGTAGTTCACCAGAAAAATCTATCCTATCCTAGTTCAGTATAAAATAAGTAGGATTCCTTTTAATTTAAGAAAACAAGGAAAACTTAGAAAAACCCTACAAAAATAACCCTAAGGTGAAAACCCCTCAAACCTTAGGATAACTAATGTTTGGTTATTATGAACATAGGAAAAATACAAAATTTGTTGTTTGATATTTTTCAAATGACAAGTTAGTTATAAGCACCTTTTTGGCATAAAACTTTAGAAAATCACAACTAAATAATCACCAATTAACTTCCTGTAAATTTTGGCACAGAGGTTTAGTATTACTGATAGATCCCAACAAAAATGACCCTTAGGAAGAAACTCAACTCTAATGAATACGTGTAGTGTAAAGTGGCCCATTTTACACCACCCTTGTTATTTTTGTCTAAAGCTTAGCCTTTTCATTTTGAACCTCAATTTCCTAGAATGGACTATAGTGACCAGTGGCAATCCACTGTAATTTTTACAGAATTTTTGAAAAATGTTAACCCACTGTCGTAGTTCAAACCTACACTAGAAGCCATGAAATGAGAATAAAGAAAGGAAGATATGAATAGTGGAAAATTAGTGTCATCCTAAAACCCTTTCTAAAACTTGTCCACTGAGATATATAAAGGCAATACCAATTACCTGTGCCTACCCCTAGCAAAACCTAGACCTAGAAATGATAAGCATAAACCATTAAAAGCCACATATGACCCGAAAACCCTAATTTACTCATCAACTTAGTTTTTCTTCGCTTAGCATAATGTTGTTAAATCTTGCATAATCATGACGTACATGTTCATTGCATTTCGATAGACTGTAACCTTGCTGACGGAGAGTACATCCTCGTGCCGGAGCAAGGAGCTGCTCAGGAGGTAGCCCCAGATCCCGCACCCGAGTCTGCACCAGAGGATCTGCCTGCCACAGCCTTGGAAGGCAAGCCCCGGTTTTATGCATAACCTGTTATTTATGCTATTTTACTTCACTTAATGATTGTAGGATTGACTGTGCACTTAGGTGTAGGAGTTGATTGAAACCCTAGTTGCATGAACTCAGGATTCCTTTTTGAGATGGATACTAGTATGCTAGGTCAAGTAGCTGCTTTACTAATTAGGGATCTCGGTAGAAGTCGAGTGATTTTTCTAGCACTCGCGCGAGGTTAGAAATTGGTTGTATCCACTTTCTTATCCTAGTGATGTTGGTATGTGGGCAACAATCCATGGGGATTGGTTGTCTACGGAAGAAAAAAATTGAATAAGGATTAAGGTGTGGTACCGTGAGTCAAGCGTTTGAACGTACTAAGCACATGCCGAGAAATATGGTAAATCGGTAAGCCTAGTACCTGAGTGAACCTGGCAGCAGTTTGCCCTCCTCACGCGACCTGAGACGTGGTCTCCCATTCCAGTTATGGTGGGTACAAGTGCGGTCACTGCACGACGGCCAGTCGGGGTCAGTGGGGCATTGTACGCCAAGGCGGTGAGCCCCTCTCTGCTGACGGGGAATCGATGGGGACGGTTGATGTGTGTGGGGACGGAATGCCTCGCCACGTCGTGTGTTTAGGTTTACATTGCAAGGATAAAACTCGATTCGAATCGTCTGCTTCTTGCAGCTAATGAGACTGCTTGATCCATGCTGCTACATTGAGTAACAAGTGGAAATATGATGAGTTGATATAAGATGTTGATTGCTAATAATGTTTGCTACTATGTATGAGTAGATAGTACACATTTAGCCTTAAGAGAGTCACACTTAAATTTGACAAAGTTAAAAACTTGATTTAGAAACTCAGCTAGTGCTTTTGGCAACCAAACCCCACAGCCAAACAGCTGCATGTCTAGAGGTAGAGGAGTAGACTCCTCACACCGGGTAAGTCTAGCTGAGTATTAGTATACTCAGCCTTGCTGGTGGCATAATTTTTTACAGGTTCTCTGGAGGACATGGTTGCTGGAGTGACTTGGCCGTCCGCCTTGCCACCGGGTTGGACTGTCGAGTGGGACCCTGCCTCGGCGGAGGAGCATGAGGAGTGATGGGACAGGCTTCCCCATCCCTCTGTTTATTTACCGTTAGTTTTATTCCGCTGCACTTCGAACAATGATGGTTACCTTTGCAAAAACTCCGATGATGATGATGTAATAATCTAATGCTCTCACATGCATGGTTTTATGCTTTATTGTATTTGCTCTGTGGCTCACCATCGAGTGAGATTGTGGTACTTGATCCTGTCAGTGGTCGTGTCGGACTAGATCCGAGGGATTGACGGGTTATTCCCATTTAAGTGTGGTCTAGCCTCTTAGGCAGGGCTTAGGCACTTAAGTTGGAATAATTCGGGCAGTTCCGCCACATGAACATCTTCTTTTCCCCCGTCATGTGGTTCGTGCATCCGCTGTCGATAATCCAGCTTTAGCCCCCGGATGCATAAACCTGCAAGGCAAATTAGGCTTGGGTTTTAGGTACCCAACTCTTGTTGGGTCCTACAAGGTTAGTGAGAGCACCTAGAGGGGGGTGAATAGGTGATCATGTAAAACTTAAAAACTTATAGCCACAAAAACTTGATTAGGAGTTAGCACAGTAATGCCAAGTGGCTAGAGAGGAGTCTTAGCAAAACACAATAACCACAAGAAGATCAACACAGATAGACACAGTGGTTTATCCCGTGGTTCGGCCAAGTCCAACGCTTGCCTACTCCACGTTGTGGCGTCCCAACGGACGAGGGTTGCAATCAACCCCTCTCAAGCAGTCCAAAGACCTACTTGAATACCACGGTGTTTTGCTTTGCTTTACTTTATCCCGCTTGCGAGGAATCTCCACAACTTGGAGTCTCTCGCCCTTACAAAGATGTTCACAAAGAAGCACGGAGTAAGGGAGTGAGAGCACCTAGAGGGGGGGGGGGTGAATAGGTGATCCTGTGAAAACTTAAAACTTAAGCCACAAAAACTTGTTAAGTGTTAGCACAATAATTGCCAAGTGGCTAAAGAGAAGTCTCAACAAAACACAATACCACAAGAGTTCAAGCACAGAGGTGACACAGTGGTTTATCCCGTGGTTCGGCCAAGACCAACGCTTGCCTACTCCACGTTGTGGCGTCCCAACGGACGAGGGTTGCAATCAACCCCTCTCAAGCGGTCCAAAGACCCACTTGAATACCACGGTGTTTTGTTTTGCCTTTCACTATCCCGTTTGCAAGGAATCTCCACAAATTGGAGTCTCTTGCCCTTACAAGTATATGATCACAAAAAGCACAGAGTAAGGGAGGGAAGCAACACACACAAATCCACAGCGAAACGCGCACACACACGGCCAAGAATCGAGCTCACAAGACTATCTCAAAGTTCTCACTAGAACGAAGCTCGATTCACTTAGAATGACAAACGGATGCGCAAAGACTGAGTGTGGATGATCAAGAATGCTCAAAGGTTGCTTGTGTGTCTCCTCCATGCGCCTAGGGGCCCCTTTTATAGCCCCAAGGCAGCTAGGAGCCGTTGAGAGCAAATCTAGAAGGCTATCCCTGCCTTCTGTCGTCGGGGGCACCGGACAGTCCGGTGCACACCGGACACTGTCCGGTGCCTGATTTGTTTCCTTAAACAGCGAAGCCGACCGTTGCAGACCGTTGGCAGATCTGGAGCCGTTGGCGCACCGGACATGTCCGGTGCACACCGGACAGTCCGGTGCCGTCTTCCAACCGTTGGCTCGGCCACGTGTCCCGCGCAGATTGCGCGGCCGACCGTTGGCCCGGCCGACCGTTGGCTCACCGGACAGTCCGGTGCACACCGGACAGTCCGGTGAATTTTAGCCGTACGCCGTCGGCGAATTCCCGAGAGCGGCCACTTCGCGCCGAGTTAGCCTGGCGCACCGGACACTGTCCGGTGCACACCGGACAGTCCGGTGCACCAGACCGAACTGAGTCTTGGCTGCACACAGCCAAGTCTTTGTCTGCTCTTTTCTTTTCTTCTACTTTCTGTTTCTAACACTTAGACCAGTATATTAGTACTCAAAACCAATGTACTAAAGCTTAGAAACATACCTTTATCCTTGATTTGTACTTTGTCCACCATTTTACAATTAGGCACCCGTGTTGGGCACTAAATCACCAAAATACTTAGAAATGGCCCAAGGGCACATTTCCCTTTCAATCTCCCCCTTTTTTGGTGATTTATGCCAACACAACATAAAGCAAGTAGAACAAGTACAAAAACACTTCAAATAAGAACTCAAATTATTTTGATTCAATTTTGACATATATGGATCACTCTATGCCACCACTTGGTTTGTTTTTGCAAATCAAACTCAAATCTCTATCTCTAAGTCAAACACACATGTTAAAGCATAAAGAGAGTCATTTCAAAAGAGATTGATCAAGGATTTCAAAAACTCCCCCTTTTTCCCATAATTACTACTTCTCCCCACAGGAAGCCAAAAGAGACAATAAAAGAGTTTTGACAAACCAAAAACTCTACTCTACTATTTTCAAAATCTCTCAAGTGGTAGCTGATCCATTTATCGCTTTGGCCTTTATTTTCTCCCCCTTTGGCATCAAGCACCAAAACGGGATCAATCTTGGCCCTTTAACCCCATTGCCTCACCAAAATCTTCAATTTAGAGCAAATGGCAATAAGAGTTCATGAGATGGACTTGGAATAAGTTACCCTCTCATCGGAGTGCAGTGGAAGTCTTGCATGATCCAAGTCCACCTTTTCCCTTTCAATTCTCCTTTGAGACTAAATCAAACAAACTCAAGCATATGGTTAGTCTCAAGGGATCAAGTTGTAACACATCTCCCCCTAAACCTGTGCATCACTTTGCAACGGACTTGTGAGGTCCAGGGAGTGTTTGTACAACTTGAGCACCATAATAAGCAACAAAATGCAGAATGAACATGATCAAAGGCATAAGCACATGTATGCTATAATTCAATCCAAGTTCCGCGAATCTAAGACATTTAGCTCACTACGCAGCCTGCAAAAGGTCTTCTCATCTAGAGGCTTGGTAAAGATATCGGCTAACTGGTTCCAGGTGCTAACATAAAACACTTCGATATCTCCCTTTTGCTGGTGGTCTCTCAAAAAGTGATGCCGGATGTCAATGTGCTTTGTGCGGCTGTGCTCAACAGGATTTTCCGCTATTCGGATAGCACTCTCATTATCACATAGGAGTGGAACTTTGCTCAGATTGTAGCCAAAGTCCCTAAGGGTTTGCCTCATCCAGAGTAGTTGCGCACAACACTGTCCTGCAGCAACATACTCGGCCTCAGCGGTGGATAGGGCAGCGGAGGTTTGTTTCTTAGAGTTCCATGACACCAGGGACCTTCCTAATAATTGGCACGTCCCCGATGTACCCTTCCTATCGACCTTACATCCAGCATAGTCGGAATCTGAGTACCCAATCAAGTCAAAGTTAGACCCCTTTGGATACCAGATCCCGAAGCAAGGCGTAGCGACTAAATATCGAAGAATTCGCTTCACAGCCACTAAATGACACTCCTTAGGATCGGATTGAAATCTAGCACACATGCACACGCTAAGCATAATATCCGGTCTACTAGCACATAAATAAAGTAAAGACCCTATCATTGACCGGTATGCTTTTTGATCAACGGACTTACCTCCTTTGTTGAGGTCGGTGTGTCCGTCGGTTCCCATCGGAGTCTTTGCGGGCTTGGCGTCCTTCATCCCAAACCGCTTTAGCAGATCTTGTGTGTACTTTGTTTGGGAGATGAAGGTACCGTCCTTGAGTTGCTTCACTTGGAACCCAAGGAAGTAGTTCAACTCGCCCATCATCGACATCTCGAATTTCTGCGTCATCACCCTGCTAAACTCTTCACAAGACTTTTGGTTAGTAGAACCAAATATTATGTCATCGACATAAATTTGGCACACAAACAAATCACCAACACAAGTCTTAGTGAAAAGAGTTGGATCGGCTTTCCCAACCTTGAAAGCATTAGCAATTAAGAAATCTCTAAGGCATTCATACCATGCTCTTGGGGCTTGTTTAAGTCCATAGAGCGCCTTAGAGAGCTTACACACGTGGTCGGGGTACCGCTCATCCTCGAAGCCAGGGGGTTGCTCCACGTACACCTCCTCCTTTATTGGCCCGTTGAGGAAAGCGCTCTTCACATCCATTTGGTACAACCTGAAAGAATGATGAGCGGCATATGCTAGCAAGATACGAATGGACTCTAGCCTAGCCACAGGAGCAAAAGTCTCCTCAAAGTCCAAACCTGCGACTTGGGCATAACCTTTTGCCACAAGTCGAGCCTTGTTCCTTGTCACCACTCCGTGCTCGTCTTGTTTGTTGCGGAACACCCACTTGGTTCCCACAACATTTTGCTTGGGACGAGGCACCAGTGTCCAAACTTCGTTGCGCTTGAAGTTGTTGAGTTCCTCCTGCATGGCCAACACCCAGTCCGGATCTAGCAAGGCCTCCTCTACCCTGAAAGGCTCAATAGAAGAGACAAAGGAGTAATGTTCACAAAAATTAACTAGTCGAGACCGAGTAGTTACTCCCTTGCTAATGTCACCCAGAATTTGGTCGACGGGATGATCCCTTTGAATCATCGCTCGAACTTGGGTTGGAGGTGCCGGTTGCGCTTCTTCCTCCATCACTTGATCATCTTGTGCTCCCCCTTGATCACACGCCTCCTTTTGATGAACCTGTTCATCGTCTTGAGTTGGGGGATGCACCGTTGATGAGGAATAAGGTTGATCTCGTTCATCTTGTTCCTGTGGCCGAACGTCTCCAATCGCCATGGTTCGTATCGCGGCAGTTGGAACATCTTCTTCATCTTGCCTTGATTCCCATCACCGAATATAATTGAATCTTGGGAATCCTTATTTTTGACGTAGGAGGTGAACATCTTCTTCTCCCCCGTCATATGGTTTGTGCATCCGCTGTCGATTATCCAGCTTGAACCCCCGGATGCATAAACCTGCAAGGCAAATTTAGGCTTGGGTCTTAGGTACCCAACTCATGTTGGGTCCTGCAAGGTTAGCACAAATATCCTTAGGGACCCAAATGCAAGTCCTGTCTCCCTTGCATTTTGCCCCTAACTTCCTAGCAACTATTTTCTTATCCTTTCTACAAATAGCAAAGGAAGTGTTTAAAGCACAATAAATTATAGAAGGTTCATTCACTACTTTCCTAGGAGCATGAATAACATTCTTTCTAGGCACATGATGGATAGCATTTCTCCTAGACATATTTCTACCATGCATATAGGAAGAGCTAGAAGCAAACATGGCATGAGAGTCAAAATCATCATAAGCATTATAACTTCTATAAACATTTCTAGTTTGTCTCCTATCATGATACAAGAAGGCATGATTCTTTTTAGCACTGCTAGCCATAGGGGTCTTCCCTTTCTCCTTGGCGGAGATGGGAGCCTTAAGGCTTGTCAAGTTCTTGGCTTCCCTTTTGTAGCCAAGTCCATCCTTAATTGAGGGATGTCTACCAATCGTATAGGCATCCCTTGCAAATTTTATTTTATCAACTTCACTCTTGCTAGTCTTAAGTTGGGCATTAAGACTAGCCACTTCATCATTTAGTTTTGAAATTGAAACTAAGTGTTCACTACAAGCATTAACATCAAAATCCTTACACCTAGTGCAAATTATAACATGTTCTACACACGAATTAGATTTATTTGCTACTTCTAATTTAGCATTTAAATCATTGTTAACACCTTGTAAAGTAGAAATGGTTTCATGACAAGTAGATAGTTCATAAGAAAGCATTTCATTTCTCTTAACTTCTAAAGCATAGGATTTTTGTGCCTCTACAAATTTATCATGTTCATCATATAACAAATCCTCTTGCTTTTCTAAAAGCCTATCCTTTTCATTCAAGGCATCAATCAATTCATTGATTTTATCAATTTTATTTCTATCCAATCCCTTAAACAAGCTAGAGTAATCTATTTCCTCATCGCTAGAATCATCCTCACTTGAAGAAGTATACGTAGAGTCTCGAGTACATACCTTCTTCTCCCTTGCCATAAGGCATGTGAGACGCTCGTTGGGGAAGAGGGACGACTTGTTGAAGGCGGTGGCGGCGAGTCCTTCATTGTCGGAGTCGGAGGAGGAGCAATCCGAATCCCACTCCTTTCCGATATGTGCCTCTCCCTTGGCCTTCTTGTAATGTTTCTTCTTTTCCCTTTTGTTCCCTTTTTCCTGGTCACTTTCATTATCGGGACAGTTAGCAATGAAATGACCAATCTTACCACATTTGAAGCACGAGCGCTTCTCCTTTGTCTTGGTCTTGCTTGGCTGTCCCTTGCGACCCTTAAGCGCCGTCTTGAAGCGTTTAATGATGAGGGCCATCTCCTCATTATTTAGCCCGGCCACCTCAACTTGCGCCACCTTGCTCGGTAGTGCCTCCTTGCTCCTCGTTGCCTTGAGAGCAAGAGGTTGCGGCTCGTTGATCGCAATTCCCTTCCCCTTAGGATCCATCTCTTCGGGCGGTTAGTCCCTTTTGTGAAGAGAACGGCTCTGATACCAATTGAGAGCACCTAGAGGGGGGGTGAATAGGTGATCCTGTGAAAACTTAAAACTTAAGCCACAAAAACTTGTTAAGTGTTAGCACAATAATTGCCAAGTGGCTAAAGAGAAGTCTCAACAAAACACAATACCACAAGAGATCAAGCACAGAGGTGACACAGTGGTTTATCCCGTGGTTCGGCCAAGACCAACGCTTGCCTACTCCACGTTGTGGCGTCCCAACGGACGAGGGTTGCAATCAACCCCTCTCAAGCGGTCCAAAGACCCACTTGAATAGCATGGTGTTTTGTTTTGCCTTTCACTATCCCGTTTGCAAGGAATCTCCACAAATTGGAGTCTCTTGCCCTTACAAGTATATGATCACAAAAAGCACAGAGTAAGGGAGGGAAGCAACACACACAAATCCACAGCGAAACGCGCACACACACGACCAAGAATCGAGCTCACAAGACTATCTCAAAGTTCTCACTAGAACGAAGCTCGATTCACTTAGAATGACAAACGGATGCGCAAAGACTGAGTGTGGATGATCAAGAATGCTCAAAGGTTGCTTGTGTGTCTCCTCCATGCGCCTAGGGGCCCCTTTTATAGCCCCAAGGCAGCTAGGAGCCGTTGAGAGCAAATCTAGAAGGCTATCCCTGCCTTCTGTCGTCGGGGGCACCGGACAGTCCGGTGCACACCGGACACTGTCCGGTGCCTGATTTGTTTCCTTAAACAGCGAAGCCGACCGTTGCAGACCGTTGGCAGATCTGGAGCCGTTGGCGCACCGGACATGTCCGGTGCACACCGGACAGTCCGGTGCCGTCTTCCAACCGTTGGCTCGGCCATGTGTCCCGCGCAGATTGCGCGGCCGACCGTTGGCCCGGCCGACCGTTGGCTCACCGGACAGTCCGGTGCACACCGGACAGTCCGGTGAATTTTAGCCGTACGCCGTCGGCGAATTCCCGAGAGCGGCCACTTCGCGCCGAGTTAGCCTGGCGCACCGGACACTGTCCGGTGCACACCGGACAGTCCGGTGCACCAGACCGAACTGAGTCTTGGCTGCACACAGCCAAGTCTTTGTCTGCTCTTTTCTTTTCTTCTACTTTCTGTTTCTAACACTTAGACCAGTATATTAGTACTCAAAACCAATGTACTAAAGCTTAGAAACATACCTTTATCCTTGATTTGTACTTTGTCCACCATTTTACAATTAGGCACCCGTGTTGGGCACTAAATCACCAAAATACTTAGAAATGGCCCAAGGGCACATTTCCCTTTCAGGGAGGAATGAGCAACTCACACAAGACACAAAGATCACAGCAAATACGCACACACAAGACCCAGACTTGAGCTCAAGAGACTATCACGAGTTTCACACTAGAACGGAGCTCAAATCACTAAGAATGTCGAACAAGTGCGCAAGAAAGAAGTGTGAGTGATCAACTATGCTCAAAGAATGCTTGGATATCTTCTCCATGCGCCAAGGGGTCCCTTTTATAGCCCCAAGGCAGCTAGGAGCCGTTGAGAGCATTGTAGGAAGGCAATTCTTGCCTTCTGTCGACTGGCGCACCGGACAGTCCGATGCACCACCGGACACTGTCCGGTGCGGATTTCTTTCCTTATTTGGCGAAGCCGACCGTTGCAGATCCAGAGCCGCTGGCGCACCGGACACTGTCCGGTGCACACCGGACAGTCCGGTGCTCCAATGTGACAATTGGCTCGGCCACGCGTCACGCGCGGAAACCTCGGCCGACCGTTGGCTCGGCTGACCGTTGGCTCACCGGACAGTCCGGTGCTCCACCGGACAGTCCGGTGAATTATAGCCGTACGCCGTTAATCATCTCCCGAGAGCGACGAGTTCGCCTGTGAACGGCTCACCGGATAGTCTGGTGCACCACCGGACAGTCCGGTGATTTATAGTCGTACACCGTCGTCGAAGTCCCGAGAGCAGCAAGTTCGCCAGAGCCAGCCTGGCGCACCGGACACTGTCCGGTGCACCACCGGACAGTTCGGTGCACCCAGACTGAGCAGACTTTGGCTGAACAAAGCCATCTCTTTTCCAATTCGATTTCTCCTGTTTCCAGTACTTAGACACAATACATTAGTCCATAAAACAATGTACTAAGTCTAGAAACATACATTTACTTTTGATTTTCACTTTGTCCATCACTTGGGATACTTTAACACTTAAGCACTTGTGTTGGCACTCAATCACCAAAATACTTAGAAATGGCCAAGGGCACATTTCCCTTTCAATCTCCCCCTTTTTGGTGATTTATGCCAACACAACATAAAGCAACTAGAACAAGTGCAATATCAATGCAAATGAAAACTCAATATTGTTTTGATTCAAATTTGGCATATATGGATCACTCTTTGCCACCACTTGGTTTGTTTTTGCAAATCAAACTCAATTTCCTATCTCTAAGTCAAATTCACTTGTAGAGACATAAAGAGAGGTATTCAAAGAGAAATTGATCAAAGATTTTAAAAACTCCCCCTTTTTCCCAAATCGACTATTCTCCCCACAAGAGGCAACCTTTTGACAAAAGAGACAACAAGAGAGTTTTGACAAACCAAAAGCTCTATTCTACTATTTTCAAAATTTCTCAAGTGGTAGCTGATCCATTTATTGCTTTGGCCTTATTTTCTCCCCCTTTGGCATCAAGCACCAAAACAGGATCAATCTTGGCCCTTAAACCCCATTGCCTTACCAAAATCTTCAAATGAGAATACAAAGGCAATACGAGTACATGAGATGAACTTGGAATAAGTTACCCTCTCATCGGAGTGCAGTGGAAGTCTTTCATGGTCCAAGTCCACCTTTTCCCTTTCAAACCTCTTTTGAGACTAAATGAAAACTCAAGCACATGGTTAGTCTCAAGGGGTCAAGTTGTAGCACATCTCCCCCTCAAAGTGTGCATCACTTGCAAAAGGACTTGTGAGGTCCGGGGAGTGTTTGTACAACTTGAGCACCACAAGTAAACAACAAAATGCATAAGGAACATGATCAAAGGCATAAACACATGTATGCTATAAATCAATCCAAGTTCCACGAATCTAGGACATTTAGCTCGCTACGCAGCCTGCAAAAGGTCTTCTCATCTAAAGGCATGGTAAAGATATCGGCTAGCTGGTTCTCGGTGCTAACATGAAACACTTCGATATCTCCCTTTTGCTGGTGGTCTCTCAAAAAGTGATGCCGGATGTCAATGTGCTTTGTACGGCTGTGCTCAACAGGATTTTCCGCTATGCGGGTAGCACTCTCATTGTCACATAGGAGTGGGACTTTGCTCAGATTGTAGCCAAAGTCCCGGAGGGTTTGCCTCATCCAAAGTAGTTGCGCGCAACACTGTCCTGCGGCAACATACTCGGCCTCAGCAGTGGATAGGGCAACGGAAGTTTGTTTCTTAGAGTTCCACGACACCAGGGACCTTCCTAAGAATTGGCACGTCCCTGATGTACTCTTCCTATCGACCTTACATCCAGCATAGTCGGAATCTGAGTATCCAATCAAGTCAAAGTTAGACCCCTTTGGATACCAGATCCCGAAGCAAGGCGTAGCGACTAAATATCTAAGAATTCGCTTCACGGCCACCAAGTGACACTCCCTTGGATCGGATTGAAATCTAGCACACATGTATACGCTAAGCATAATATCCGGTCTACTAGCACATAAATAAAGTAAAGACCCTATCATTGACCGGTATGCTTTTTGATCAACGGACTTACCTCCTTTGTTGAGGTCGGTTTGTCCGTCGGTTCCCATCGGTGTCTTTGCGGGCTTGGCGTCCTTCATCCCAAACCGCTTTAGCAAGTCTTGCGTGTACTTTGTTTGGGAGATGAAGGTACCGTCCTTGAGTTGCTTCACTTGGAACCCAAGGAAGTAGTTCAACTCGCCCATCATCGACATCTCGAATTTCTGCGTCATCACCCTGCTAAACTCTTCACAAGACTTTTGATTAGTAGAACCAAATATTATGTCATCAACATAAATTTGGCACACAAAAAGATCACCATCGCAAGTCTTAGTGAAAAGAGTTGGATCGGCTTTCCCAACCTTGAAAGCATTAGCAATTAAAAGGTCTCTAAGGCATTCATACCATGCTCTTGGGGCTTGCTTAAGTCCATAGAGCGCCTTAGAGAGCTTACACACGTGGTCGGGGTACCGTTCATCCTCGAAGCCAGGGGGTTGCTCCACGTACACCTCCTCCTTGATTGGCCTGTTGAGGAAAGTGCTCTTCACATCCATTTGGAACAACCTGAAAGAATGGTGAGCGGCATATGCTAGCAAAATACGAATTGATTCTAGCCTAGCCACAGGAGCAAAAGTCTCCTCAAAGTCCAAACCTGCGACTTGGGCATAACCTTTTGCCACAAGTCGAGCCTTGTTCCTCGTCACCACCCCGTGCTCGTCCTGTTTGTTGCGGAACACCCACTTGGTTCCCACAACGTTTTGCTTGGGACAAGGCACCAGTGTCCAAACTTCATTACGCTTGAAGTTGTTGAGCTCCTCCTGCATGGCCAACACCCAGTCCGGATCTAGCAAGGCCTCTTCTACCCTGAAAGGCTCAATAGAAGAGACAAAGGAGTAATGCTCACAAAAATTAACTAATCTAGAACGAGTAGTTACTCCCTTGCTAATATCACCCAATATTTGGTCGATGGGATGATTCCTTTGAACCGTCGCTCGAACTTGGGTTGGAGGTGCCGGTTGTGCTTCTTCCTTCCTCACATGATCATCCTGTGCTCCCCCTTGATCACACGCCTCCTCTTGATGAACCTGTTCATCGTCTTGAGTTGGGGGATGCACCATTGTTGATGAAGAAGGTTGATCTTGCTCCAATTGTTCCTGTGGTCGCACATCGCTGATCGCCATGGTGCGCATTGCGGCCGTTGGAACGTCTTCTTCATCTACATCATCAAGATCAACAACTTGCTCTCTTGGAGAGCCATTAGTCTCATCAAATACAACATCGCTAGAGACTTCAACCAAACCCGATGATTTGTTGAAGACCCTATACGCCTTTGTATTTGAGTCATAACCTAATAAAAACCCCTCTACAGCTTTGGGAGCAAATTTAGAAGTTCTACCTTTCTTCACAAGAATATAACACTTGCTCCCAAATACACGAAAGTAAGACACATTGGGTTTGTTACCGGTTAGTAGCTCATACGAAGTCTTCTTGAGGAGACGGTGAAGGTAGACCCGGTTGATGGCGTGGCAAGCCGTGTTCACGGCTTCCGACCAAAAGTGCTCGGGGGTCTTGAACTCTCCAAGCATCGTCCTCGCCATATCGATGAGCGTCCTGTTCTTCCTCTCTACCACACCATTTTGCTGTGGTGTGTAGGGAGCGGAGAACTCGTGCTTGATCCCTTCCTCCTCAAGGTACTCCTCCACTTGAAGGTTCTTGAACTCAGACCCGTTGTCGCTCCTTATCTTCTTCACCTTGAGCTCAAACTCATTTTGAGCTCTCCTTAGGAAGCACTTGAGGGTCCCTTGGGTTTCTGATTTATCCTGCAAAAAGAATACCCAAGTGAAGCGGGAAAAATCATCAACTATAACAAGACCATACTTACTTCCTCCTATGCTCAGATAGGCGACGGGTCCGAAGAGGTCCATATGAAGTAACTCCAGGGGTGTTGACGTAGTCATCACATTTTTGGCATGATGAGAGCTTCCCACTTGTTTACCTGCTTGACAAGCTGCACAAGGTCTATCTTTTTCGAAATGCACATTAGTTAGACCTATCACGTGTTCTCCCTTTAGAAGCTTGTGGAGGTTCTTCATCCCCACATGTGCTAGACGGTGATGCCACAGCCAGCCCATGCAAGTCTTAGCAATTAAGCATGCATTTAGACTGGCCTCCTCTTTTGCAAAGTCAACTAAATAAAGTTTGTCGTCTAGTACACCCTTAATAGCTAGTGAACCATCACACCTTCTAAAGACAGACACATCTACATTTGTGAATAAACAATTATATCCCATTTTACAAAGTTGACTAACGGATAACAGATTATATCCAAGCGACTCAACTAAAAACACATTAGAAATAGAGTGCTCGGATGAAATAGCAATCTTCCCTAACCCTTTTACCTTGCCTTAGTTCCCATCACCGAATATGATTGAATCTTGGGAATCCTTGTTCTTGACGTAGGAGGTGAACAACTTCTTCTCCCCCGTCATGTGGTTTGTGCATCCGCGGTCGATAATCCAGCTTGAACCCTCGGATGCATAAACCTGCAAGGCAAATTTAGGCTTGGGTCTTAGGTACCCAACTCTTGTTGGGTCCTACAAGGTTAGTCACAATGGTCTTAGGGACCCAAATGCAAGTTTTATCTCCCTTGCATCTTGCCCCTAATTTTCTAGCAATTACCTTCTTATCCTTTCTACAAATGGCAAATAAAGCATTGCAAGCATGATATATTGTAGAAGGTTCATTAATTTTCCTAGGAACATTAACAACATTTCTCCTAGGCATATGATGAACAACATTTCTCCTAGACATATCTCTACCATGCATATAGGAAGAACTAGAAGCAAACATGGCATGAGAATCATAACTTCTATAGGCATTCCTAGAATGTCTCCTATCATGATACAAGAAAGCATGGTTCTTTTTAGCACTACTAGCCATAGGGGCCTTCCCTTTCTCCTTGGCGGAGATGGGAGCCTTATGGCTTGTTAAGTTCTTGGCTTCCCTCTTGAAGCCAAGTCCATCCTTAATTGAGGGGTGTCTACCAATCGTGTAGGCATCCCTTGCAAATTTTAACTTATCAAATTCACTTTTGCTAGTCTTAAGTTGGGCATTAAGACTAGCCACTTCATCATTTAACTTTGCAATAGACACTAGGTGTTCACTACAAGCATCCACATTAAAATCTTTACACCTAGTGCAAATCATAATATGTTCTACACATGAGTTAGATTTATTTGCTACTTCTAGTTTAGCATTTAAATCATTGTTAACATCCTTTAAACTAGAAATTGTCTCATGGCAAGTAGATAGTTCACAAGAAAGCATTTCATTCCTTTTAACTTCTAAAGCATGAGATTTTTGTGCCTCTACAAATTTATCGTGTTCTTCATACAAAAGATCCTCTTGTTTTTTTAAAAGTCTATCCTTTTCATTCAAGGCATCAATCAATTCATTAATCTTATCTATTTTAGTTCTATCCAATCCCTTGAACAAACTAGAGTAATCTATTTCATCATCACTAGACTCATCATCACTAGAAGAAGCATAAGTGGCATTGTTTCGAGTACATACCTTCTTCTCCTTCGCCATGAGGCATGTGTGATGCTCATTGGGGAAGAGGGATGACTTGTTGAAGGCGGTGGCGGCGAGTCCTTCATTGTCGGAGTCGGAAGAGGAGCAATCCTAATCCCACTCCTTTCCAAGATGTGCCTCGCCCTTGGCCTTCTTGTAATTCTTCTTCTTTTCCCTTTTGTTCCCTTTTTCCTGGTCACTATCATTATCGGGACAGTTAGTGATAAAATGACCAATCTTACCACATTTGAAGCATGAGCGCTTCCCCTTCGTCTTGGTCTTTTTGGGATGCTCCTTGCGTCCCTTTAGCACCGTCTTGAAGCGCTTAATGATGAGGGCCATCTCTTCATCATTAAGCCCAGCCGCCTCTACTTGCGCCACCTTGCTAGGTAGCGCCTCCTTGCTCCTCGTTGCCTTGAGAGCAATAGTTTGAGGCTCTTGGATTGGTCCATTTAGTGCATCGTCGACGTATCTCGCCTCCTTGATCATCATTCACCCGCTTACGAACTTCCCAAGAACTTCTTCGGGCGACATCTTGGTGTACCTAGGATTTTCACGAATATTGTTCACCAGATGTGGATCAATTACAGTAAAGGACCTTAGCATTAGACGAACGACGTCGTGGTCCGTCCATCGCGTGCTTGAAAGGGAAATGTGCCCTTGGGCCATTTCTAAGTATTTTGGTGATTGAGTGCCAACACAAGTGCTTTTGTGTTAATCTATGCAAAGTGGTGGACAAAGTGCAAATCAAGTCAAAAGGTATGTTTCTAGACTTAGTACATTGTTTTATGGACTAATGTATTGTGTCTAAGTGCTGGAAACAGGAGAAATTGAATTGGAAAAGAGATGGCTTTATTCAGCCAAAGTCTGCGCAGTCTGGGTGCACCGGACTGTCCGGTGCCCCAGGCTGGCTCTGGCGAACTTGCTGCTCTCGGGACTTCGACGGCGGTGTACGGTATAAATCACCGGACTGTCCGGTGGTGCACCGGACTGTCCGGTGAGCTGTTCACAGGCGAACTCGTCGCTCTCGGGAAACCATCAACGGCGTACGGCTATAATTCACCGGACTGTCCAGTGGTGCACTGGACTGTCCGGTGATCCAACGGTTAGCCGGGGCAATGGTCGGCCGAGGATTCCGCGCGTGACGCGTGGCCGAGCCAATGGTCACATTGGGGCACCGGACTGTCCGGTGTGCACCGGATAGTGTCCGGTGCGCCAGCGGCTCTCAATCAGCAACGGTCGGCTTTGCTAAATAAGGAAACAAATCCGCACCGGACAGTGTCCGGTGGTGCGCCGGACTGTCCGGTGCGCCAGGCGACAGAAGGCAAGATCTGCCTTCCTGGAATGCTCTCAACGGCTCCTAGCTGCCTTGGGGCTATAAAAGGGACCCTTAGGTGCATGGAGGAGGACATCAAGCATACTTAAAGCATTCCTAAGCACCAAAACTTCGATTCCACGCATTTGTTTCTTCGTGATAGCATCTAGAGCTCTATTTGAGTTATGAACTCGTTGGGTTGTGTTGCGACTTGTGTGTGTGTTGTCTCTATGATTTTGTGTCTTGTGTGCGTTGCTCATCCCTCCCTTACTCCGTGCTTCTTTGTGAACTTCAAGTGTAAGGGCGAGAGACTCCAAGTTGTGGAGATTCCTCGCGAACGGGATATAGAAAAGCAAAGCAAAACACCGTGGTATTCAAGTGGGTCTTTGGACCGCTTGAGAGGGGTTGATTGCAACCCTCGTCCGTTGGGACGCCACAACGTGGAAGTAGGCAAGTTTTGTACTTGGCCGAACCACGGGATAAACCACTGTGTCTATCTGTGTTGATTCTCTTGTGGTTATCGTGTCTTGCAAGAACTTCTCTCTAGCCACTTGGCGATTATTGTGCTAACGCTTAATCAAGTTTTTGTGGCTTAAGTTTAAGTTTTACAGGATCACCTATTCACCCCCCCCCCTCTAGGTGCTCTCAATTGGTATCAGAGTCGTTCTCTTCACGAAGGGACTAATCGCCCGAAGAGATGGATCCTAAGGGGAAGGGAATTGTGATCAACGATAAGGAGAAGGAGTCCTTCGTCAACAAGCTGAAGGATGACAAGCCTACCGACTCGGGCTCGGGCTACAAACGCAAAGATGGGAAGGAGAAGAAGACGAGACGCATCAAGGAGATCGTCTACTACGACGACAGCGACGAGTCCACTTCTTCCCACAAGGACGACGATAACGACTACGAGAAAAGAAAGACGGTTAATTCGAATTTTTCTTTCGATTACTCTCGTATTCCTCAGAGTTCAAATGCTCATTTGCTTTCCATCCCTCTTGGCAAACCTCCACACTTTGATGGGGAGGACTACGGATTTTGGAGTCACAAAATGCGTAGTCACTTGTTCTCTCTCCATCCAAGCATATGGGAGATTGTTGAGAATGGAATGAAATTTGATAGCTCGGATAGTCCTATATTTATTAATGAACAGATTCATAAAAATGCACAAGCTACTACTGTGTTGTTAGCCTCTTTGTGTAGGGACGAGTACCATAAGGTGAGCGGCTTGGACAATGCCAAGCAGATCTGGGACACCCTCAAGATCTCTCATGAGGGGAACGACGTCACCTTGCTCACCAAAATGGAGTTGGTGGAGGGCGAGCTTGGAAGATTCGCGATGATAAGGGGCGACGAGCCAACCCAAACATACAACCGGCTCAAGACCCTCATCAATAAAATAAGGAGCTACGGAAGCACGCGATGGACGGACCACGACGTCGTTCGTCTAATGCTAAGGTCCTTTACTGTACTTGATCCACATCTGGTGAACAATATTCGTGAAAATCCTAGGTACACCAAGATGTCGCCCGAAGAAGTTCTTGGGAAGTTCGTAAGCGGGCGAATGATGATCAAGGAGGCGAGATACGTCGACGATGCACTAAATGGACCAATCCAAGAGCCTCAAACTATTGCTCTCAAGGCAACGAGGAGAAAGGAGGTGCTACCTAGCAAGGTGGCGCAAGTAGAGGCGGTCGGGCTTAATGATGAAGAGATGGCCCTCATCATTAAGCGCTTCAAGACGGCGCTAAAGGGTCGCAAGGGACAGCCAAGCAAGACCAAGACAAAGGGGAAGCGCTCATGCTTCAAATGTGGTAAGATTGGTCATTTTATTGCTAACATTCCCGATAATGATAGTGACCAGGAAAAAGGGAACAAAAGAGAAAAGAAGAAGAGTTACAAGAAGGCCAAGGGCGAGGCACAACTTGGAAAGGAGTGGGACTCGGATTGTTCGTCATCCGACTCCGACAATGAAGGACTCGCCGCCACCGCCTTCAACAAGTCATCCCTCTTCCCCAACGAGCATCACACATGCCTCATGGCGAAGGAGAAGAAGGTATGTACTCGAAACAATGCCACTTATGATTCTTCTAGTGATGATTAGTCTAGTGATGAAGAAATAGATTACTCTAGTTTGTTCAAGGGATTGGATAGAACTAAAATAGATAAGATTAATGAATTGATTGATGCCTTGAATGAAAAGGATAGACTTTTAGAGAAACAAGAGGACCTTTTATATGAAGAGCATGATAAATTTGTTAGTGAACAAAATTCACCTGCTCTAGAAGTTAAAAGAAATGAAATGCTTTCTTGTGAACTATCTACTTGTCATGAAACCATTTCTACTTTAAAAGGTGTTAATGATGATTTAAATGCTAAACTAGAAGTAGCAAGTAAATCTAACTCTTGTGTAGAACATGTTATGATTTGCAATAGGTGTAAAGATTTTGACATTGATGCTTGTAGTGAACACCTAGTTTCAATTTCCAAATTGAATGATGAATTGGCTAGTCTTAATGCCCAACTTAAGACTAGCAAAAGTGAATTTGACAAATTAAAATTTGCAAGGGATGCCTACACGATTGGTAGACACCCCTCAATTAAGGATGGTCTTGGCTTCAAGAGGGAAGCTAAGAACTTAACAAGCCATAAGGCTCCCATCCCCGCCAAGGAGAAAGGGAAGGCCCCTATGGCTAGTAGTGCTAAAAAGAACCATGCTCACATGTATCATGTTAGGAGACATTCTAGGAATGCCTATAGAAGTTACAATGCTTTTGATTCTCATGTCATGTTTGCTTCTAGTTCTTCCTATATGCATAATAGAGATATGTCTAGGAGAAATGTTGTTCATCATATGTCTAGGAGAAATGTTGTTAATGTTCCTAGGAAAGTTAATGAACCCTCAACAATATATCATGCTTGCAATGCTTCATTTGCCATTTGTAGAAAGAATAAGAAGGTGATTGCTAGGAAGTTAGGGGCAAGATGCAAGGGAGATAAAACTTGCATTTGGGTCCCTAAGACCATTGTGACTAACCTTGTAGGACCCAACAAGAGTTGGGTACCTAAGACCCAAGCCTAAATTTGCCTTGCAGGTTTATGCATCCGAGGGCTCAAGCTAGATTATCGACAGCGGATGCACAAACCACATGACGGGAGAGAAGAGGATGTTCTCTTCCTACGTCAAGAACAAGGATCCCCAAGATTCAATAATATTCGGTGATGGGAACCAAGGCAAGGTGAAAGGGTTAGGTAAAATTTCTATTTCGTTCGAGCACTCTATTTCTAATGTGTTTTTAGTTGAGTCACTCGGATATAATTTGTTATCTGTAAGTCAACTTTGTAATATGGGATATAATTGTCTATTCACAAATGTAGATGTGTCTGTCTTTAGAAGGTGTGATGGTTCACTAGCTTTTAAGGGTGTACTAGACGGCAAACTTTATTTAGTTGATTTTGCAAAAGAGGAGGCCGGTCTAGATGCATGCTTAATTGCTAAGACTTGCATGGGCTGGCTGTGGCATCGCCGCTTAGCACATGTGGGGATGAAGAACCTTCACAAGCTTCTAAAGGGAGAACACGTGATAGGTCTAACTAATGTGCATTTCAAAAAAGATAGACCTTATGCAGCTTGTCAAGCAAGCAAACAGGTGGGAAGCTCTCATCACACCAAAAATGTGATGACCACATCAAGACCTTTAGAGATGCTTCACATGGACCTCTTCAGACCCGTCGCCTATCTAAGTATAGGAGGAAGTAAGTATGGTCTTGTTATTGTTGATTATTTTTCCCGCTTCACTTGGGTATTCTTTTTGCAGGATAAATCTGAAACCCAAGGGACCCTCAAGCGCTTCCTCAGGAGAGCTCAAAATGAGTTTGAGCTCAAGGTGAAGAAGATAAGGAGCGACAACGGGTCCGAGTTCAAGAACCTTCAAGTGGAAGAGTTCCTTGAGGAGGAGGGGATCAAGCACGAGTTCTCCGCTCCCTACACACCACAGCAAAATGGTGTGGTAGAGAGGAAGAACAGGACGCTCATAGACATGGCGAGGACGATGCTTGGAGAGTTCAAGACCCCCGAGCGCTTTTGGTCGGAAGCCGTGAACACGGCTTGCCACGCCATCAACCGGGTCTACCTTCACCGCCTCCTCAAGAAAACTTCGTATGAGCTGCTAACTGGTAACAAACCCAATGTGTCTTATTTTCGTGTATTTGGGAGCAAGTGTTATATTCTTGTGAAGAAAGGTAGAACTTCTAAATTTGCTCCCAAAGCTGTAGAAGGGTTTTTATTAGGTTATGACTCAAATACAAAGGCGTATAGGGTCTTCAACAAACCATCGGGTTTGGTTGAAGTCTCTAGCGACGTTGTATTTGATGAGACTAATGGCTCTCCAAGAGAGCAAGTTGTTGATCTTGATGATGTAGATGAAGAAGACGTTCCAACGGCCGCAATGCGCACCATGGCGATTGGCGATGTGCGACCACAGGAACAATTGGAGCAAGATCAACCTTCTTCCTCAACAATGGTGCATCCCCCAACTCAAGACGATGAACAGGTTCATCAGGAGGAGGCGTGTGATCAAGGGGGAGCACAGGATGATCATGTGAGGGAGGAAGAAGCACAACCGGCACCTCCAACCCAAGTTCGAGTGACGATTCAAAGGAATCATCCCGTCGACCAAATATTGGGTGATATTAGCAAGGGAGTAACTACTCGTTCTAGATTAGTTAATTTTTGTGAGCATTACTCTTTTGTCTCTTCTATTGAGCCTTTCAGGGTAGAAGAGGCCTTGCTAGATCCGGACGGTGTTGGCCATGCAGGAGGAGCTAAACAACTTCAAGCATAATGAAGTTTGGACACTGGTGCCTCGTCCCAAGCAAAACGTTGTGGGAACCAAGTGGGTGTTCCGCAACAAACAGGATGAGCGCGGGGTGGTGACGAGGAACAAGGCTCGACTTGTGGCAAAAGGTTATGCCCAAGTCACAGGTTTGGACTTTGAGGAGACTTTTGCTCCTGTGGCTAGGCCAGAATCAATTCATATATTGCTAGCACATGCCGCTCACCATTCTTTCAGGTTGTTCCAAATGGATGTGAAGAGCGCTTTCCTCAACGGGCCGATCAAGGAGGAGGTGTACGTGGAGCAACCCCCTGGCTTCGAGGATGAACGGTACCCCGACCACGTGTGTAAGCTCTCTAAGGCGCTCTATGGACTTAAGCAAGCCCCAAGAGCATGGTATGAATGCCTTAGAGACTTTTTAATTGCTAATGCTTTCAAGGTTGGGAAAGCCGATCCAACTCTTTTCACTAAGACTTGCGATGGTGATCTTTTTGTGTGCCAAATTTATGTCGATGACATAATATTTGGTTCTACTAATCAAAAGTCTTGTGAGGAGTTTAGCAGGGTGATGACGCAGAAATTCGAGATGTCGATGATGGGCGAGTTGAACTACTTCCTTGGGTTCCAAGTGAAGCAACTCAAGGATGATACCTTCATCTCCCAAACGAAGTACACGCAAGACTTGCTAAAGCGGTTTGGGATGAAGGACGTCAAGCCCGTAAAGACTCCGATGGGAACCGACGGACACACCGATCTCAACAAAGGAGGTAAGTCCGTTGATCAAAAAGCATACCGGTCTATGATAGGGTCCTTACTTTATTTGTGTGCTAGTAGACCGGATATTATGCTTAGCGTATGCATGTGTGCTAGATTTCAATCTGATCCAAGAGAGTGTCACTTAGTGGCCGTGAAGCGAATTCTTAGATATTTAGTCGCTACGCCTTGCTTCGGGATCTGGTATCCAAAGGGGTCTAACTTTGACTTGATTGGATACTCAGATTCCGACTATGCTGGATGTAAGGTCGATAGGAAGAGTACATTGGGGACGTGCCAATTCTTAGGAAGGTCCCTGGTGTCTTGGAACTCTAAGAAACAAACTTCCGTTGCCCTATCCACCGCTGAGGCCGAGTATGTTGCCACAGGACAGTGTTGCGCGCAACTACTCTGGATGAGGCAAACCCTCTGGGACTTTGGCTACAATCTGAGCAAAGTCCCACTCCTATGTGACAATGAGGGTGCTATCCGAATAGCGGAAAATCCTGTTGAGCACAGCCGCACAAAGCACATAGACATCCGGCATCACTTTTTGAGAGACCACCAGCAAAAGGGAGATATCGAAGTGTTTTATGTTAGCACCGAGAACCAGCTAGCCGATATCTTTACCAAGCCTTTAGATGAGAAGACCTTTTGCAGGCTGCGTAGTGAGCTAAATGTCTTAGATTCGCGGAACTTGGATTGATTTATCGCATACATGTGTTTATGCCTTGATCATGTTCCTTATGCATTTTGTTGCTTACTTGTGGTGATCAAGTTGTACAAGCACTCCTCGGACCTCACAAGTCCTTTGCACGTGATGCACATATTTAGGGGGAGATGTGCTACAACTTGACCCTTTGAGACTAACCATGTGCTTGAGTTTTCTTAATTTAGTCTCAAAGGAGGTTTGAAAGGGAAAAGGTGGACTTGGACCATGAAAGACTTCCACTGCACTCCGATGAGAGGGTAACTTAATTCCAAGTTCATCTCATGTATCCTTATTGCCTTTGTACTCTTATTTGAAGATTTTAGTGAGGCAATGGGGTTCAAGGGCCAAGATCGATCCCGTTTTGGTGCTTGATGCTAAAGGGGGAGAAAAATAAGACTAAAGCAATAAATGGATCAGCTACCACTTGAGAATTTTGAAAATAATAGAATAGAGCTTTTGTTTTGTCAAAATACTCTTATTGGCTCTTTTTGTCAAAAGTTGGTCTCTTGTGGGGAGAATGGTTGATTATGGGAAATAGGGGGAGTTTTTGATACTGTGATCAATTTCTATTGGAACAACTCTCTTTATGTCTCTACAAGTATGTTTTAACTTAGAGATAGGAAATTGAGGTTGATTTGCAAAAACAAACCAAGTGGTGGCAAAGTATGATCCATATATACCAAAAATGAATCAAAACAACTTTGAGTTTTCATTTGCATTGATATTGCACTTGTTCTGGTTGCTTTATGTTGTGTTGGCATAAATCACCAAAAAGGGGGAGATTGAAAGGGAAATGTGCCCTTGGGCCATTTCTAAGTATTTTGGTGATTGAGTGCCAACATAAGTGCTTTTGTGTTAATCTATGCAAAGTGGTGGGCAAAGTGCAAATCAAGTCAAAAAGTATGTTTCTAGACTTAGTACATTGTTTTATGGACTAATGTATTGTGTCTAAGTGCTGGAAACAGGAGAAATTGAATTGGAAAAGAGATGGCTTTATTCAGCCAAAGTCTGCGCAGTCTGGGTGCACCGGACTGTCCGGTGGTGCACCGGACAGTGCCCGGTGCGCCTGGCTAGCTCTGGCGAACTTGCTGCTCTCGGGACTTCGACGGTGGTGTACGGTATAAATCACCGGACTGTCTGGTGGTGCACCGGACTGTCTGGTGAGCCGTTCACAGGCGAACTCGTCGCTCTCGGGAAACCATCAACGGCGTACGGCTATAATTCACCGGACTGTCCGGTGGTACACCGGACTGTCCGGTGAGCCAACGGTCAGCCGGGGCAACGGTCGGCCGAGGATTCCGTGCGTGACGCGTGGCCTAGCCAACGGTCACATTGGGGCTCCGAACTGTCCGGTGTGCACCGGACAGTGTCCGGTGCGCCAACGGCTCTCAATCAGCAACGGTCGGCTTCGCTAAATAAGGAAACAAATCCGCACCGGACAGTGTCCGGTGGTGCACCGGACTGTCTGGTGCGCCAGGCGACAGAAGGCAAGATCTGCCTTCCTGGAATGCTCTCAACGGCTCCTAGCTGCCTTGGGGCTATAAAAGGGACCCCTAGGCGCATGGAGGAGGACATCAAGCATACTTAAAGCATTCCTAAGCACCAAGACTTCGATTCCACGCATTTGTTTCTTCGTGATAGCATCTAGAGCTCTATTAGAGTTGTGAACTCGTCGGGTTGTGTTGCGAGCTCTTGTTGCGACTTGTGTGCGTGTTGTCTCTGTGATTTTGTGTCTTGTGTGCGTTGCTCATCCCTCCCTTACTCTGTGCTTCTTTGTGAACTTCAAGTGTAAGGGCGAGAGACTCCAAGTTGTGGAGATTCCTCGCGAACGGGATATAGAAAAGCAAAGCAAAACACCGTGGTATTCAAGTGGGTCTTTGGACCGCTTGAGAGGGGTTGATTGCAACCCTCGTCCGTTGGGACGCCACAACATGGAAGTAGGCAAGTTTTGTACTTGGCCGAACCACGGGATAAACCACTGTGTCTATCTGTGTTGATTCTCTTGTGGTTATCGTGTCTTGCAAGAACTTCTCTCTAGCCACTTGGCGATTATTGTGCTAACGCTTAATCAAGTTTTTGTGGCTTAAGTTTAAGTTTTACAGGATCACCTATTCACCCCCCCCTCTAGGTGCTCTCAGTGCTTTCGTAGCTCCTTATTTTATTGATGAGGGTCTTGAGCCGGTTGTATGTTTGGGTTGGCTCCTTGCCCCTTATCATCGCGAATCTCCCAAGTTCGCCTTCCACCAACTCCATTTTGGTGAGCATGGTGACGTCGTTCCCCTCATGAGAGATCTTGAGGGTGTCCCAGATCTGCTTGGCGTTGTCCAAGCCGCTCACCTTATGGTATTCGTCCCTGCACAGTGAAGCTAGAAGAACAGTAGTCGCTTGTGCATTTTTGTGGATTTGCTCGTTAATGAACATGGGACTATCAGTACTATCAAATTTCATTCCACTCTCTACTATCTCCCATATGCTCGGATGGAGAGAGAACAAGTGACTACGCATTTTGTGACTCCAAAATCCGTAGTCCTCTCCATCAAAGTGAGGAGGTTTGCCAAGTGGAATGGAGAGCAAATGAGCATTTGTACTTTGTGGAATACGAGAGTAATCGAAAGAAAAGTTCGAATTGACCGTTTTCTGTTTCTCGTAGTCGTAGTCATCCTTTTGGGAAGAAGATGACTCGTTGCTGTCGTCGTAGTAGACGATCTCCTTGATGCGCCTCGTCTTCTTCTTCTTCCCATCTTTTCGTTTGTAGCCCGAGCCCGAGTCGACAGGCTTGTCATCTTTTGGCTCGTTGACGAAGGAGTCCTTCTCCTTATCATTGATCACGATCCCCTTTCCCTTAGGATCCATCTCTTCGGGCGATTAGTCCCTTCGTGAAGAGAACGGCTCTAATACCAATTGAGAACACCTAGAGGAGGGTGAATAGGTGATCCTGTAAAACTTAAAAACTTATAGCCACAAAAACTTGATTAGGAGTTAGCACAGTAATGCGCGAGAATGGAGTCTTGGTGCTTAGAGATGATCAAAGAATGCTTGGGATGCTCCTCCATGCGCCTAGGGGTCCCTTTTATAGCCCCAAGGCAGCTAGGAGCCATTGGAAGCAATCTGGGAAGGCAATTCTTGCCTTCTATCGGGTGGCACACCGGACAGTCCGGTGCACCACCGGACAAGCACTGTTCATGGTCCGGTGCAGATTGCCTTCCAAAAATAGCACAGTCGACCGTTGCAGAATTGGAGCCGTTGGCGCACCGGACACTGTCCAGTGCACACCGGACAGTCCGGTGCCCCCTGCCGACCGTTGGTGCGGCCACGCGTCACGCACGGATTGCGCGGCCGACTGTTGGCGCAGTCGACCGTTGGCTCACCGGACAGTCCGGTGCCTCACCGGACCGTCTAGTGAATTTTAGTCGTACGCCGTTGAACGATTCCCGAGAGCGACGACTTCGTCGCAGACGGCTCACCGGACAGTCCGGTGTACCACCGGACAGTCCGGTGAATTATAGCCGTACACCGCCGTCAGTTCCCGGGAGTGGCTTGTTCACCGAAGGCTGGCCTGGCGCACCGGACACTGTCTGGTGCACCACCGGACAGTCAGGTGTGCCAGACTGCGCTGAGTCTTGGCTGTTCCAGCTAAGATATTTTCTTCTTCTCTTTTCTCTGATTCCAGCACTTAGACAAATATGTTAGTACACAAAAACCAATGTACTAAGTCTAGAATCATACCTTCTTGTTGGTTTGCACTTCATCAATCATTTGGCACAAGATTACTCACTCAATACGTGTTGGGCACTTAATCACCAAAACTATACTAGAAATGGCCCAAGGGCACATTTCCCTTTCACTATGTTGATGACTTGAATATCATTAGATATGCTGAGGATATTGAGGAGGCCAGCGCCTACCTCAAGACAGAGTTTGAAACGAAAGACTTGGCAAAAACCAAGTTTTGCTTGGGCCTGCAGATCAAGCATCTCCGAGAAGGAATATTTATACAGCAGTCGACCTATTGTAAGAAGGTCCTTGAAAGATTTAATATGATTAAAGCTCACCCTTTAAAGACCCCGATGGTCGTGAGATCCCTCGAAATGGAAACTGACTGATTTAGACCAAAGAGCGATGATGAGAAATTGTTGAGACCTAAAGTTCCTTACCTTAGCGCTATTGGAGCACTGATGTACCTTGCGAACTACACCAGGCCTGATATTGCATTCGCAGTAAATCTACTAGCTAGATACAGTACAGACCCAACCAGAAAACATTGGTTATGTGTTAAGACTATATTTAGATACCTCAAAGGCACTCAAGATCTTGGCCTATTTTTTTCCAAAGAATCAGGACCAGACTATGGTGGGCTATGCTGATGCTAGATTTCAGTCAGATCCCCATAATGGTATATCTCAGACTGGCTTTGTATTTCTATATGGTGGCACTGCTGTATCCTGGAGATCATGCAAAAAGACATTAGTAACGACGTTTATTAACCACTTAGAGATAATCTCACTATATGAAGCCACACGAGAATGTGCTTGGCTACGGTGGATGACTAACCACATCACATCCAGAAGTCATGTGGTTCTAACACCGCAAATACCCCCGCTATTATCTATGAAGATAATGTTGCATGTGTTGCACAAATGGAAACATGCTATATTAAGAGTAATATGACTAAGCATATTTCTCCTAAGTATTTTTATCCTCATGAACTCCAGAATGAGGGTGTGGTGAAAATCCTGCAAGTCAAGTTTTGTGATAATCTGGCTGATTTATTCACTAAATCCTTACCTGCAGTCACATTCAAAAAATGTGTACGAGGTATAGGGATGAGGCATTTGAGAGACCTGCAGAGTTCAGGGGGAGATCACCTCTGAACTTCAGTCCTTACTATTTGACCTGAAGATCATATATTATACACCTTGAAGGTTGTAGTTGTCCTGAAGACACCGGTTGTACTCTTTTTCCCATTGTGGTTTTTTCTGAAGTTTCTCACAGATGGTTTTTAACGAGGCAACAAGTGAAATACATCGAATGTCACTGTGCTCTCTTTTCTCCATTTTTTTACCACTGGGTTTTTCGGAGTTTTGATGAGGCATAAGTCATCACGGTATTCGCCTAAGAGGAGTGTTGAGAAACCCTAAAAGAGATTTCATGAGCTAATACCGAAACTGCCCTTATATATATATATATATCGTAATAAAATAGACAGAAAGAGCTTTATCTACTATATCTCTTGTTCCTCTGTGTATTGAGTTGCTGGAAAGAAAGCGGGCTTCTATAACTTCTCACACGGGACGGTGTGACCAGGAATCAGGAAAAGTGGACCATCTGCTCCTGCTGGGGTGTGTCTTTAGTCTTCAGCTACGGCTACTGACCAACCAACAAGAGTTGTGGCGGTGGCTTTGCCTTTATTTGCACAATCAAGGAAGCTTGTTTCTAATACACAGAACCTGTTTTGCTGCTCTTCGTTCGCAGATGTAGCTGTAATTTATAAAGATTAAATATTGTAAAAGTCAGTCAAGCCACAGCTGTAGTCGAATTAAAACCGCAGCAAAATGCAGTGAACATGGCGACAATTCATAAGAAGGATTATCCGTCTTCGTGTACCTCTCGCCACCCATAATACAATATACAAATTACCCTTAAGGCCTTAACTATATATAAATTACCTCACACAACAGATACAAAGCATATACTTATATGCAAAGAAACACACACACATGGATAACCGAACTAGTTAACCGCCGAGGCAGAAACAACAAACGTCGTGGAGGAAGCAGTAGTAGTAGCACCCATAGGCCGCCCTGGGCTACTAGTACCCAGGCCCGACCTTGTTGACGAGTGCGAGCGCGTTGCTGGTGACCTGCGCGACCTCGACGACCCTGCCGCGGACGGCGGCGCGCGTGGCGGCGTCCACGGCGCGGGACGAGAGCCCGTCCAGGCAGGTGTTCTCGTCCGTGAGCGCGGCGCTGCACCAGGTCTGCACGTTGCTCAGGTGCCACCTGAACGCGGGCGTCCCGGCGCGGGCCATCCCGGCGCCGCCTATCTCCTGCGCCGCGTCGCGGAGGTGGCCCACGCTGTCCGCTAGATTCTCCAGACAGTCGCGCACGGGACCCGCGGCCGCCGACCCCTTCTTCGCGCCGGCGCCGGCGCCGCGGCGGGGGATGCCGTCGCCGGATCCGGACCGGGAGCCGCACAGGCGGCCCACGTACGCGGACGCTGCTCGAGCGCGGTCCGCGCTCACCGCCAGCGCGGCGCGCGCCAGCTCCCGCGGGCTCCGCGGCGGCGGGGAGCCTCCGTACGCCGCGAGGCTCTGCTCGCACACCGACGGGTACTGCGTCGCGCGGCAGGATTTGCGGATGAAGCCGCTGGCCACCGGCGGCGCGGCGGCCGCGGCCTGGAGCGCCGCTGCGACGGCGGCGAGCAGCAGGAGGAGGCGGGCAGCGGCGCTGCTGCTGCTGCAGGGGCGAGCCATGACTGCTGCTGAGTGCTGAGCTGAGCTGGTGCGGCTGGGCGGGGAGTGTGCAGGGCAGCAGGCAGGGAGCTCACGGAGTCACAGTGGATTGAGTGATTGAAGGGATGGCTTTTGTAATCAGACACCTACTCGTGTCTCCCTTATATAGAGGGATATTTGGAAGAAATTTGGGCAGATGTCTTCTACGTATACATGTCCAACGGGCCGGGCCGGGCCGGCACAGGCACGGCTGGGCCCAACATGAGGGGTGCCAGTCCAAGCCCGGCACGGTTCAGTGTCATGCCGGGTCAGTCCGGTCCGTGGGCTGGCTGATGCAGTTCAGGTCCGGGCACGGTTATTCTTATACGGGTCGTATCGGGCCGGAGGCACGACGAGCCTGTCGTGCCGGGTCGGGCCCGGACCCGTAAACACAAAAAAAAACACTTTAAAATTCAGAATTTAAAGATAATATTCAAATTTAGTTTACATTCAATTAATTATATTTATAATTTTAGATACATACTTAGACAAAGAATTTCAGATACACATATAAACACATATCACAATTTAGAATACTCTTATATAATAACATATCATCAGTATTATAGCTAAAAACAGACTGACAGTTATAAAATAAGTTCCTAAAACGGGCCGTTATCATGCCTACCAATTAACCGTGCCGGGCCCGTGCCTGCACCGCGGGCCAGACGGCCAGCCCAAGCCCGGCACGGCTATCGAACCGGGCCGGCCCGGGCACGGTTCTAATCGGGCCGGGTCGTGCTCGTGCCGGGTCACGACCGTGCCGGGTCACGGGCCCACTACCGGTCCGACCCTTTTAGACATGTATACTTCAACGACATTTTAGTTGAGAAGAAAAAGAAAAGTAAAGAAAAAAAACTTTTGGAGGTACTCTGTTTTTTTTCTTCTAGGCTTGGACCATGCATGCATGGACAAAGACACTGGGATCTGATTTGACATGAGTAGAGCACATTTCAAGTGAAATGCTGCAATATCGAGGTGGGTATAAAGAATAGTTTATCTCCCTATACATAAATAAATAAATAAATAAATAAAGGAGTATAATTTGTCTATATATAAAAATAAATGAAGGCGGACATGACATGTGCGTGTGTGTGAACGTGTGATCACGTGATGGGCCATCGGGTGCTGCTGTTTCCGCTGTCGGCCGCGGCCCACCTGGATATGGGTACCTTGTATGTTAAGAACGCAATAATCTTCTTCTAGCCATTGACGCTCTTTACTCACTACTACTCTAGTAGGTGGCGTTTCCACGATGTGTCAAGAGCGAAAAGCATGTCATCATTGACATAAAAACAACCGGGAAAAGTGGCATGAATGCAGCCTAAATCTGTACTACTGTCTACTGTACAATACATTTATTACGAGAAGAAAAAGAAGAAACACTATATACATTAAAACCAATCTTTGCAAGTAATTGCAATGCTGGTACAACTAACTGTTGCTGGAGTCCCAGTCCCCACCTGATTGATTATATAGAAATTCTGACAAACTATATAACTTCGCTTGCAAATCAATAAATGTGATAAGATTCATCATTGTAATACCCAAGCTGTAAAGGATAACAAATGGAAATTATTTTCCTATATATGAGTTGCCTCTACATATAAGCACATGTGAACACCCCATTTAAAATAAATAATTAATAAATGACATTCAAATTGTGCATCATGTTGGCTTTTATTTGTATGTGCATTTAATAATAATAGTAGTCACATTAATAGAAATAAAATTTATATCCAAATTTGAGAATTAATGACTAACTTGAATATTTAAAAATGAGAAATAATCAAGAAAAGAGGGGAGGAAAGAAAATATTATATACAGAAAATAAATATATAAATAAATACATATTCTTCTTGCACTAGGAGTTGAATTTGTACATTTGACTCAATGGTGAAACTCATAGCAAAATTCAAATTCAAATTTGAAAATCAAGAAGATAAAAAGAAAAAGAAAAGAAAAGGGAAAATACAAAAGAAAAACGAAAAACATCTAACTGGGCTCGCTATATCTCATTTCGGCCCATTCGCCCTCATCCTCCGCGGAGCCCATCAGCTAAAATCGTGCGCCGACATGTGGACCCAGGCGCCAGTTCCTCGCGTGTACTCCCCACCAGTGTGTCGCGTGGGTCCGGGTGGTCAGTCCGGCTAGCTCCGCACACTCGCCTGGATT
Source organism: Zea luxurians (assembly GCA_029449295.1). NCBI lineage: Eukaryota > Viridiplantae > Streptophyta > Magnoliopsida > Poales > Poaceae > Zea > Zea luxurians. The sequence continues at coordinate 43,378,217 of JAOPSE010000005.1, read as the reverse complement.
CTCGGGCTCTGACAAGATGGCCCCGCGTTTCAGCCTAAGCCGCGCGCGGACCCTGTAGATCTTCTCCGCCGCCGAGTCCACGTCGCCGCCAAATCCGCTGCTGCCATGCAATTCTCGTGATGTGGGTACGACCGGTGCTACAAGAATATAAGCCTGCATCACGTAACTCCCTGTTACCGTCTCCGCCACTAAGAACCCAGCACCAGAGAGAGACCGGGGTTGGGTGTGCCGCTGCAGGGGGGATCGCTGGTCGGGCCGTCGTCCACACCATTGGAGTGGTCAGGGACCTTCCTCAAGCTCTGGGAAAGACGTTAGTGGCCGCGCTATTGAAAGTCGCCTAGAGGGGGGTGTCGGGTACCGTAATTAGGGGTACCCCCAACACTCCTAAACACGGCTGGAAAACGTCTTCAGAACAAACTGTAAAGACTGATAAGCACGGTTCAAGTCAAGGCCTCGCCTGCCAAGGGACACGATCTCGCCTCGCCCGAGCCCGGCCTCGGGCGGGAACAGTAGTCCCGAGAGGATTCACGCCTCGCCCGAGGGCCCCCATAGGCAGAAGGCGCACCCTCGGCTCGCTCGAAGTCTAGCTCAGGCAAACTTTGTCGTGCAGCGACCTCGGCCAAATTGCCTTACCAACCAACCCTATCGCATGCGCATTTAATGCGGGGATCGCCTGACACCTTATCCTGACACGCGCGCCTCAGTCAGCAAGGTCGAAGTGACGCAGTCACTTCGCCCCTTCACTGACCGTTCTGACAGGAAAACAGCACTGTTCACCCCACTCCGGCAACTATGCCAGCCACCAGGGAAAGACTAACAACAGTCACGGCCTTTCCCAAGTTCGGCCTCGGGCGCAACAGGGAGCTTCGCCTCTCTCGACCCCTGGCCTCGGCCTCAGCTTCGGTCTCGGGAGAAGGTCTCCGCCTCGACCGACCCCGACCTCGGCCTCAGCCTCGGGAGAAGGACTCCGCCTCGCCTGACCTCGGCCTCGGCCTCGGTGGAGTCGCCGCCTCGCCCGACCTCGGCCTCGGATCAACTACGCTACTGGGGATCCATCATTACCCTACCCCTAGCTAGCTGCCTCAGACTACGAAGGAACAAGACCGGTGTCCCATCTAAGTTACTCCGGCAACAGGCAATGATGGTTCCCTGCATGCGTCCATGACGTCGGTTGTTCTCAAACCCCCTACGAAGGCAAAGAAACGTCAGCAGGACCCCGGGCCGCACCGCCAGCTGCGCTTCTACAGGGCTCAAGCACTTCTCTGACGGCCACGTTAACACATATACAGGGCTCAAGCACTTCTCCGACGGCCACATTAACACATATACAGGGCTCAGGCGCTCCTCCACCGGCCACGTTAGCACATAGCTACACCACTATTATACAGCTGGACTATCTCCTTGCATCTATAAAAGGGGATGTCGAGGGCCTTCCAGCGAGAGAGGGGGACAGAGAGAGGACGGGGGGCGAGCAGAGGCAGACAGAGTAGGAGAGACGTGGTGGAGGCTAACTCAGACACCTCACCTCAGGACCAGATCCTCTCTCTCTCTCTCGCGACGCTTGTAACCCCTACTGCAAGCACCCCCGGTGCAAGATAATATAAGCCTCATCCCTCCGCTTGTGTTCCATCTTGTATCAACCCATCTGGACAGGGGCACGCGGCACTAAATTCACTAGTCGGTCCGGTTGAGGGCCCCCCGGGTCTGAAACGCCGTCAGTTGGCGCGCCAAGTAGGGGCTCACTGCGTGTTGACAAATACTTTCTCGTTGAGTTCCAGATGGGTAGCATTCAACAGCCTCTTCAGCCCGAGATGGTACTCCGCTTCGGGAGTCTCGAGTTCATGTCCTGCAACGGCAGCTACGACATGATACTCCTCCCCCCACAGCACGACAAAAACGACGGTCGTTGGCTCGCCCGGCGGAGGCAAACTCAGCGACGACTTCCCCCCGTGGCGGAAGAGGAACACCCGAGTCAACCCCGCCACCCTCCTCGCCGAAGGAGACGGAGACAGGGCAACCATGGCCAGGCAGGAGGCGGCACCTTGTCGACTGTTGGACCAGAGCGAGTCGACGACGCCGGCACCCCTGCGGGGGACATGTCGTGTGTTGTCCTCGCACCTGAGACAACGACGGGTGTTGCTTCCTAGCAATGTGCCAACCCCAAGCGGACTGATGACGCCAGCACCCTCGTGAAGGACATGTTGGGCGTTAGCCTCGTACCTGAGATAACGGTGCATTCCGTCCCCGATGCGACTTCACCACCGTCCATCAACCAAGAGGTACCATCTGTTTTCCACCCTGTTCCCTTTAGATTCAACTTCGATCCACCGAGCGACCCTGATTCGGTGAGCGCTTTCGTAAGGGCATATCCTGACCTTCCGGGGTACCATATGTGGTCAACTTGGGACCGACTGACGGCCGTCTCAACCTCCGGACCCGTGGGTTCCGAGGAAGAGGATGACCCCGACGTCAGTTGAGATTTTTCCGGACTCCGTGATCCTAGTGCCATGCGTGACTTCATGTCCGCATGTGACCACTTCCTCTCCGGCTGCTCTGATGATGGTCACAGCCTCGACGACGAGGGTTGCGACCCAACTCGCGAGTGCTTCCACATCGATCAGGAAGATCACAACAGAGAAAACCACCTCGGCATGCCAGAAAGTGACGGCGCCCTTGCACCTGCGTCTCGCGTTGAGATCCCGCGGGAGCTAGCTGTGGCCCAGGTCCCCACGGGGGGTCAGGGCTCATAGCTCGAGCAACTCCACGAGATGCAGGCCAAGCTCGACGAGGAAGCAGGGCGACTTGTGCAGCTCCGGCAAAACCTCGAGCAAGAGTGGGTAGGCCGAGCGCTCGCTGGAGGAGCACGTCATCAGGCCCGGGACGTCCAGCGCCGCATTGTTGACGATGCCAGGGCAATGCTGCCCCCGGCCATCAACGGGGCTGGCCAGGACCTGGCTGCAGCGGTGGTATTGCTTCGAACGATGCCGGAGCCATCCACCACCGAAGGGCGACGTATCCAGGGCGAACTCAAGAACCTCCTGGAAAACACCGCGGCCTGACGAGCCGAGAGCTCTACCTCCCGAAGGCGAGGGTGCCCCTCGGTGCATCACGTGGTGTCCTCCCGACACACACACGAGGCCTCGGTCCACACCGAGCCTACAAGAGATGAGACACCTACAGCCAGGGATCGCCTCGGCGATAATCAGCACCGCTGCGACCATCGAGCCCGCCTCGAGGAGAAGGTTGTCACACCCGGTTTTTAGAGGGTAAACCGAATGCGAACCATGTACGTGCCAGGATCAGTTATTCACGTACACAGCAGTTACATAACATGGACATCATCACACAGTGCTCAAATAGTATTAAAAGGGGAAATAATAGTCGATTACATCATACGTCTGAGACGTCCATATAGTTCTTACAATAAATCAAAGTGCGAAAACGAAACGTAGATAACGCGGCCTTCACAGGCAGCCGACTGGGGGTTGCCGCTAACCCACACCTAGAACTCGTCGTAGTCTTAGAACTCCTGGAAGTCTCCTTCCACAGCTTCGTCTTCTCCTGAGCAGTGGTTGCAATGCTGACAACCTGGGGGGGGGGGGGTTTGGTGTGTAGAGCAAGGGTGAGTACACATCAACATACTCAGCAAGCATCCCGTTTGGCTGTAGTGGACTAGCTTTATGTGGGGATAAGTCAAGCAGTTGCTTTTAGTTGGTCAGGTTATTACTTACTAGTAGAGAGCCAGGTTTTAACATTAACCCAAGTTATTAGCCCAATGTATCCTTTCCAAACGGAAAGAATACCACTTACCAATACCATAATCATAATCAGAACCATCAATCTCATTGCCACCTGTACCAAAGTATCTCTGATCAAGTATCACTAATCTCTGGAGCTCCCTTGGCCGCTCATAACCGTGAGCACGGCTGATATATCAGTTTCATAACACTCTGCAGAGGTTGTGCACTTTACCCACAAGCCGTGATTCCCTTTCTGCCCAGAGAGAGCTACTCCCCATTGACCACTACCTAGGTGGTCCAGCAGGGCATCACTACGTAGCCTTTACAAAGATTCCCCGAGGCTGTAGCCGCCCGTTAGGTTTCCTAAATGTACCGCACTCCTCCCCAAGGGACAAATCAACCTTGGCAGAGCGAGCCGCATACACCGAGCCCCATTGACGGCACGACGGCGAAGCGAACTACACCCCGGCTCCTCTAATTATTCAGCTAAGGGCGTCCCATTCCACCCTCATGGTTGCACTGTTTTCCCGGGCGGTCATCCATTGAACAGGTCCTTACGGAGAGGCACTCGAGAAACCGCTCGAGTCCCCTTAAATGCCACAAGTATGATCATAAATAAGAAGGGGAAAACAGCGTATCATAGATAATCACATCATGTTCATTGATTTGGGTTGAGCAATAGCATCAGACTAAGCAGTAATAATCCGACCCAAATAGGTAAACAAGGACATGGATAACAAAAGCTAGTCAATCCTTAGGTATAAATGTGTAATGCGGGAGGTGAATTAAAGAATGAATAGGACAGAGATAGGTCAAAGGACACTTGCCTCCACCAACCGACTGCTGCTCAGGGGCTTCTCCTGCGAATTCCTCGGGCTCTTCGACCGGATCGTTCTCTATGTGAACACAATCATACATTCATATTTCAAAACAGAAAGGTAAACAATACACCATACAAGAAGGTGAAACCCAAAATCATACACACGACGTATGGCTTAGCGCTAACGACCATTTGTAGTAGTGAGAATGACATAACTCTTACCATCATCGACAACTCGCTATGTTCATGTTTGGTGAAAGAATGAACTTAAACACTTCATTTCATGTAGTTATAATAACTGATATTTAATGCAGGTGCAACTATGATTAATATCTAAGCATAATTAATTCTACGTTTAGCTAATGCGTCGCTCCCTAACATGAACCGATCAATATTAGCAAACTTAGGTGGTGTAGGGAGTCGTCGTGCGAAACTACGCATAACGAGAGCCTAAACATGCGGGTTATCACGTGCACAAAGCTACAAGCCACTACACATGTGATTATCGTGCGCACGGGTTGGCTGTGCCCCGTACAAGCCGATGCAAGCGAGTCGGGGGTGGACCAGCCACGCGCGCGAGCGGGTCGCCACGAGCAAACCGCACATGCTGCTGTGAGCGCGCTACGGACGAACTAAGACGCAAGAGGCACTCTACGTCGAGCGGGGGCCGCGAACGCGCCGCGCCGGAGGTCGCGAACGCGCTGCGAACGCGAGCAGCGGGCACGCCACGGACGAGCTGCGCGGGCAGGCTGCGCCGGGCGGCCACGGGCATGCCACGCCGCCACGCCGAGGCCGGGCGCAGGCCGCGACGGGCGCTGGCCAAGCCAGGGGAGCGGGCAGGCGAGTCGCGCGCCGCGCGCAGGGGCCGCGCCGGGCACGCCGCGCCGCCACGCCGAAGGGAGCGGGCGGGCGCGCAGGGGCCGCGCCACGGCGGGCTTGCCTGGCTAGGCGCAGGGCAAGGGGGAGCGGACGCCGGACCGAGCCGGGGAAGCGGGCGGGCCGCGCGCCGTCGCGCCATGGCCGAACGCCGGCCGAGCCACGCCGCGCATGCAGGGGGAGATCGAGGCCGCGGACCGGGGTTGGGGCGGGCGGACGCGCCGCGGACGCGCGAGCGCGCCACGCCGGGCCCGCGGGCGAGCTGCCGAGGCCAGGGCTGGGGACGCAGGGGGCACCGGGGACGTCGGGGGCGCACCGGCGAGCTACGGACGAGGCCGCGAGGCCGCGCGCAGGCGAGGGGGAGCTCGGCGGAGCCCTGGCGAGCGAGGGGCGGGTGGACGCAGGCGCCGCGGCCGCGTCAAGGCCGAGCCGTGCAGGGACGAGCGTGTCGCGCCGCGCCGGGATGAAACGACGCCGAGGTCAGGGCCGGGGATGCCGGGGGCGCACCGGCGTCGCGCCCACGCCAGCCGCACACGAGGGAGAGGGGAGGGGCGAGGGAGGAGGAGGAGATGGGGCTTACCGTGGGGCGGGGTCGAACGAACGGACGCGACGGCGGCGGTTTCGAGCGACGAGAACAATGGGGAGAGAGGAAAGGGATGTCGTGGGGGTAGGGGATGAACAGGGGACGACCGCGAGGCTTACAGGCGGGCCCCACGCGCAGAGGCGGCGGCGGCTGGGCAACTGCCCCGCGCGCGCGCAGGCGAAGGGGGCGGGCGAGCCGTTGGGCGGGTGGGCCGCGAGTCGGCCGACCTGTGGGCCACGCGGGGAAAAAACGGGGGGGGCCGACTGGGCCGCGCCAGCCGTCGAGCTGGGCCGCAAGCCGGCCAGCCGGCCCAGGAGAGGGGGCGCGAGAGGGGGGAAAGGGGCCAGGCTGGGCCGCGCGCAGGAGAAACGGCCCAAAAGAGGAGAAGGGGTTTTTTCTATTTATTTTTCCCTATCCTAGCCATAATACACCACCAGAATGCATGATTCACACACTCTCTCAATCAAACAACGAAAAAAAATTCGTGATCCAACATGATGCAACAAACAAAATAGAAAATCTCTAGAGTTTATTATTATCATATGACTTGAAATTCTGGAAATAGGTAGGGTTTGTGCAAAAAGAAATGAGAAAGGGAGGTAACGCCCGAATTTGGTGAGAGAAAAGAAGAAAAAATTCTACCCCCAAATTCAGGGCGTTACAAACCTATCCCCCTTAAAAGAATCTCGCCCTCGAGATTCAGGGCTGGCTAGCAAAGAGCTCAGGGTATTTGGCCATCAGATCATCTTCACGCTCCTAGGTTGCTTCTTCCTCAGAGTGGTGATTCCATCTGACTTTGCACATTCTGATGGTTTTCCTTCGAGTGACTCTGTCTGCAATCTCAAGGATCTGAGCTGGCTTCTCAACGTAGGTCAAGTCCTCCTGGACCTCAAGACCTTCCACTGGCAACTGCTCTTCTGGCACACGCAAACACTTCTTCAACTGAGACACATGAAAGACATCATGCACAGCAGACAAATTCTCTGGCAGGCTGAGCTGATAAGCCACTTCTCCACGCTTTGAGAGGATCTGGTACGGACCGATGTAGCGGGGTGCTAGCTTGCCTTTCACTCCGAACCTTCTGACTCCTCTGATCGGTGACACTTTCAGATAGACAAAGTCTCCGACTTCGAAACTCAGCTCTCTTCTTCTTGTGTCTGCATAGCTTCGCTGCCTTGATTGCGCTATCTTCAGATTCTCTCGGACCATCTTGATGTTCTCTTCGGCTTCAAGCAGAATGTCTGGCCCAAACACTTGCTTCTCTCCAGGCTGATCCCATTGCAACGGAGTTCTACAACTCCTTCCATAGAGCACTTGAAATGGTGACATCTTCAAACTGGCCTGATAACTGTTGTTATAGGAAAACTCTGCATAAGGCAATCGCTTGTCCCATCCGGACTGATCTTGCAACGCACAGGCTCTCAACATATCTTCAAGAATTTGATTGGTTCTTTCAGTCTGACCATCTGTCTGCGGGTGATAAGCTGAACTGAAATTCAGATGTGTGCCCAAGGCTTCATGCAACTGCTGCCAGAAATGAGAGGTGAACTGCGTTCCTCTGTCTGACACTATCTTCTTTGGCACACCATGAAGACAAACGATCCGAGACATGTACAACTCTGCCAGTACTGCACTGTTGTAGCTGGTCTTGACAGGTATGAAGTGGGCTGACTTGGTCAAACGGTCCACTACCACCCAAATAGAATCGTAGCCGGCTCGAGTGCGAGGCAATCCGACTATGAAATCCATGCCGATTTCATCCCATTTCCACTGAGGGATCTGCAACGGTTGCAACAATCCAGCTGGTCTCTGGTGCTCTGCCTTAATTCTTCGGCAACTATCACACATAGCCACATGCTCTGCGATTTCCCTCTTCATTCCGTACCACCAAAATTTCTTCTTCAGATCCTGATACATCTTCTCACTGCCAGGGTGAATCGAATAGGCTGTCTCATGAGCTTCCTTGAGAATCAACTCCCGAATGGACTGGACATTGGGAACACACAAGCGGTCTTTGAACCATATCACGCCTTCTGCATCTTCTCGAAAATCTTTGCCTCTGCCATCTAGAATCAGTCGCCGAATCTCACTGATCTTTTCATCGTTCTTCTGCGCTTCTTTGATTTCTCGCTCCAGGGTAGGTTCCAATTCAACTGTGACTCCTTGCGAATTGTTCAGAAATCCGAGACTCAACCTGTCGAACTCCTTGGCCAACTCATAAGGCATCGGACGAGCGACCATCAGATTGACTTGACTCTTTCTACTCAAAGCATCTGCCACTACGTTTGCTTTACCTGGATGGTAATGAATCTCCAACTCATAGTCTTTGATCAACTCTAACCATCTTCGTTGCCTCATGTTCAATTCTGACTGAGTGAATATGTACTTAAGACTCTTGTGGTCTGTGTAAACATCGCATTTCTGTCCATACAGATAGTGCCTCCATGTCTTCAGCGCGTGAACCACTGCTGCCAACTCTAGATCATGGATTGGGTAGTTCTTCTCATGAACCTTCAGCTGTCGGGACGAGTAAGCCACAACTCTTCCCTCTTGCATCAACACACATCCCAAACCTGTGTAACAAGCATCACAATACACCGAGAAGGGCTTGTGCACATCAGGCAAGGCTAGGACAGGCGCTGTTGTCAACTTCTCTTTCAGCGCTTCGAAGGCCTTTTGACATTTCTGGGTCCACTTGAACTCAACCTTGTTGCCTAGCAACGCTGTCATTGGTTTCGCAATCTTCGAAAACCCTTCAATGAATCGCCGATAATATCCGGCCATTCCAATGAAGCTCTTGATTCCTCGAGCATCTGTTGGCGCTTTCCAGTTCAAAATGTCTGCCACTTTCTTCGGATCCACAGCCAATCCTTCTTTGTTGATTATGTGACCCAAGAACAGGACTTCACTGATCCAGAACTCACACTTGCTCAACTTTGCATACAACTGGTGCTCTCGCAATTTCTGCAATACCATCCTCAAATGATCTGCATGCTCTTCTTCACTTTGAGAATAAACCAGAATGTCATCAATGAATACCACCACAAACTTATCGAGATAATCCATGAATACACTGTTCATCAAGTTCATAAAGAACGCTGGTGCATTGGTCAAACCAAAAGACATCACTGTGAACTCATACAAACCATACTTGGTAATGAATGCCGTCTTCGGTATGTCCGAAGGTCGGATCCTGAGCTGATGATAACCTGACCTCAGATCAATCTTGGAGAACACACTGACTCCTCTCAACTGGTCGAACAGATCTTCTATTCTGGGCAAAGGGTACTTGTTCTTGATCGTGACTTCATTCAAAGCTCGATAATCAATACACATCCTCTTTGTGCCATCTTTCTTCTCCACAAACAAGACAGGGGCGGCCCAAGGCGAGGTGCTTGGCCGGATGTAACCTTTCTCTGACAGCTCATCAATCTGCTTCTTAAGCTCAACCAACTCTGGTCCAGATATTCTGTAAGCTCTCTTAAAGATAGGGGCGGTTCCAGGAAGAAGCTCTATAGCGAATTCAACTTTCCGCTCTGGTGGCATACCCGGTAAATCCTTTGGAAACACATCTGGAAATTCAGACACAACCTTGATACTCTCAATTGGGTCTGCTTCACTGCTATCGACAGCCATCTGATAACAACTTCCTTTCTTCGGCTCAGGCGGGACTAACTCGGTCACCACTTCCTCTCCTAGTGGGGACACCAACTTGATTGTCCTTTTATCACAACTGATAACTGCCTGATACTTATCTAGCCAATTCATCCCTAGGATGACATCTATTCCCTGAGTACCCATTACTATAAGGTTAGCGGGAAACGCTATCCCCCTTATTTCCACACTTACATTCAAACAAATGCTATCGGCTCGAATTCTACCACCAGCTGAGTCAATTTGAATGGGGGTTGACATGGTAGTAATTGGAAGATTATGTGCTTCTACCCATGATGCAGTAATGAAAGAATGCATTGCTCCAGTATCAAATAACACTTCTGCAATATGGGAATCGACTGGGAACATACCTACTGTCATGCCGGGAGTCTCCTGAGCTGCTTCAGCCTCCAAGTGGTTCAATCTTCCATGATTATAGCGCTGCTGAGGGCGGTTGCCTGATCCAGGCTGGGACACATTCTGCTTTGCTGGGGCATTGGGGCCTGACTGCTGCTGGGCTACCTTCTTCGGACATTGCATCACCCAGTGGCCTTGCTCTCCACAGTGGAAACATGCTCTGTTTCCAACCTGAGCTGGTGCTGCCTGACTGCTCTGCTGAGTTGCGGGGGCAGGAAGACGAGGTGTCTGCTGATTCTGCCTCTGAAACTGACCTCCTCCTGACTGATTGCTCTGACGATTCTGGTACTGATGCTGAGGATACTGCCTTTGGAACTGCTGATACTGCTGACGCTGCTGATGCTGCTGAGGTGGACGCTGGTTCTGCCTGAACTGCTGAGGTTGATTGCCTGAGAAACGAGGGCGGCTGCTGCTTCCAGGCTGGGGTCCACTGATCTTGCGCTTACGATCCTCCATCTCCTTATGCTTCCTTTCTGTCATGATTGCTCTGTCAATCAGGTGCTGGAACGTCGGGAAGGTGTGATTCATCAGTTGATAATGCAGAGGGTCAACCAAGCCTCTCAGGAAACGGTACTGTCGCTTGGCGTCGGTGTTGACATCTTCAGGAGCATAACGAGACAGCTGCAGAAATCTGTCTCGGTACTCACTGACAGATGATGACCCTTGCTTAAGGGCCAGGAACTCCTCCTTTTTCACTGTCATCAGACCTGCAGGCACATGGTACTGACGAAAGCTACCTCTGAATTCTTCCCAGGTGATGGCATCGGGGTTGGCATGGGTGGCGAGATAAGACTCCCACCACGATTGGGCTGCTCCTCTCAACAGACGGGGACCATACAAGACTTTCTCCATGTCATCACACTGAGCGGTATGCAACTCCCGCTCCACAGTGCGCAGCCAATCTTCAGCATCCATGGGGTCAGAAGAGTGAGCGAACGTTGGTGGATGGCCTCTCATGAATTCAGCACGCTTGTCTCTGGGCATCTAAGGCTGGGGTGGAGCCTGCTGCTGTTGCTGCTGCTGCTGCTGAATGGCGGCCAGAGTCTGACCGATGGCCTGAACTGCCTGAGTCTGCATCAGAAACATCTGCTCGATCGACATCGGGGGCGGGGGCGGCAGCTGCTGTTGCTGGGGCGCCTCATCCTGCGGAGCGGCTTGCTCCGGTTGAGCACGCCTTCCTCCTCTGCGCCTGTTCTCTGACATCTGCAGAATGCAACCACACATCAGAACTGATCTGGCAAATCTTGCAGCATAAGAAAAGAGTATAGAATTCTCCAACAGCACTGAACAGATGAGCATCTTCACTGATCTCCAACACAGACCACACAGCTTCTCAGATAGAGAGGAAAGTGGAATAAAAGGTTTCCCAACTATATAACTAACTCCATTAACATATAACAGGTAAACCATAATGCAGGGGGTACCCACACTCTGGTGACAGTCATTACAAAGATCCAAACCAAACATAGTTCATCATGACAAACATAAATGCACAGGATATAGCAAACTACCCTGTCTAACTAAGACTAACTAAGAGCAAGACTAACACTAATACTGAGACTAAGACTAAGAGTAAAACTTCTGTATTAAGCACTTATTACAAGACTCCACGCTGACAATCTATGGTTCCAAGTCTATCTTGGTCTTGCAGTCGGGATTGCCATAAGGCTGGTGTCCACGCCGAGGTGAGCGGTACGGGTGCTGAGTCCCGACGGGAGCGGGGGAACCATCATCCAGGTGACGACGTTCCGCGCGCTCAGCCCGCAGCAGGGCGATCTCAGCACGAGCCCTACTCAGCTCATCTAATGCATGGTCCAGCTCCGTATTTAGCACGGCGGCTAGGTTGACTGTGCTGCTCAACCTAGGATTGCCCTCACCGACAGGTGAGACAATCACGCCTCCTGTGCTGCCAGATGGACGGCGAGGGTAATACTTCAGGTCAAGACCGTCAGCTATCCCACCGAAAACCGAGCAGTTGTGCGAAAGCGCACGCCGTGCAGCATCCTGCATGGCTGCCTCAGCTGAGTCCCGCTCAGAGATAGAATAGTGCTCTGAGCAAGCCTCCGCGCCCTGGAGACTGTTCTCCGGACGGCGCACCAAGCAGGTCGCCTCCCAGCGGTCCGGGTAGACCCCGCGACTATGCTGGTAGACCACACAACGATACTCGATGGACCAAGTACGCCGGCCAACTGCCCGACGTAGCAGGGTGTCGAGCGCGTCGTGGAAGTGACACCCGCGAGCAGCGTCGCGAGTGATGGGTCGAGCAACCCATCCTTCCGGCTCATGGTCAGCAGGGAGGTCGGTGTCGTGGCTCGGGCTGTCGTCGCCACCTCCGTCGTCTGGGTCTCCTCCAGCAGCTACTCCAGAAGCTGGGGCGCCCAGTGGTGGTGCAGGGGGCGCCTCCAGGGGAAGCACAGGAGAGCAGCTCCTCACAGACTCTATCTCCTGCTGGAGCGAGAAGGAAGAGCCCTGCTGCTCCTGTCGTCGACGTTCCTGCTCCTCATGCAGGCGGTGGTGCAGTCTCTCCAAGTGGCTGGACTGTCCGGCCACGGGACGGCGAAGCGGACGCTCAGCAAGGCGGGAGGGTAAGAAGGGGATGACGGACTTTCGTGCAGTGTGTCTAAGTCGAGCCATCTACAAAAGACATCGCAAGCAAAAGGGTGAGAACAGAATTAATATGACCAGCAAATAATGAATCATAAATAAATGAAGGATTAGAATAAAACAAAATTTTCAGCAAGGTATAATATATAGTAGAACATAGGTTTGGTCAGTATGACCAACTTTTGAAGGGGTACCAAAGTCAAGGCAGTGACAGAGGTCTATAATCCTTAGAACGACCATTCTACTCTAGGTTAGCGGTCCTACAGTCAGCACGGCTTTGATACCACTTATGTCACACCCGGTTTTTAGAGGGTAAACCGAATGCGAACCATGTACGTGCCAGGATCAGTTATTCACGTACACAGCAGTTACATAACATGGACATCATCACACAGTGCTCAAATAGTATTAAAAGGGGAAATAATAGTCAATTACATCATACGTCTGAGACGTCCATATAGTTCTTACAATAAATCAAAGTGCGAAAACGAAACGTAGATAACGCGGCCTTCACAGGCAGCCGACTGGGGGTTGCCGCTAACCCACACCTAGAACTCGTCGTAGTCTTGGAACTCCTGGAAGTCTCCTTCCACAGCTTCGTCTTCTCCTGAGCAGTGGTTGCAATGCTGACAACCTTGGGGGGGTTTGGTGTGTAGAGCAAGGGTGAGTACACATCAACATACTCAGCAAGCATCCCGTTTGGCTGTAGTGGACTAGCTTTATGTGGGGATAAGTCAAGCAGTTGCTTTTAGTTGGTCAGGTTATTACTTACTAGTAGAGAGCCAGGTTTTAACATTAACCCAAGTTATTAGCCCAATGTATCCTTTCCAAACGGAAAGAATACCACTTACCAATACCATAATCATAATCAGAACCATCAATCTCATTGCCACCTGTACCAAAGTATCTCTGATCAAGTATCACTAATCTCTGGAGCTCCCTTGGCCGCTCATAACCGTGAGCACGGCTGATATATCAGTTTCATAACACTCTGCAGAGGTTGTGCACTTTACCCACAAGCCGTGATTCCCTTTCTGCCCAGAGAGAGCTACTCCCCATTGACCACTACCTAGGTGGTCCAGCAGGGCATCACTACGTAGCCTTTACAAAGATTCCCCGAGGCTGTAGCCGCCCGTTAGGTTTCCTAAATGTACCGCACTCCTCCCCAAGGGACAAATCAACCTTGGTAGAGCGAGCCGCATACACCGAGCCCCATTGACGGCACGACGGCGAAGCGAACTACACCCCGGCTCCTCTAATTATTCAGCTAAGGGCGTCCCATTCCACCCTCATGGTTGCACTGTTTTCCCGGGCGGTCATCCATTGAACAGGTCCTTACGGAGAGGCACTCGAGAAACCGCTCGAGTCCCCTTAAATGCCACAAGTATGATCATAAATAAGAAGGGGAAAACAACGTATCATAGATAATCACATCATGTTCATTGATTTGGGTTGAGCAATAGCATCAGACTAAGCAGTAATAATCCGACCCAAATAGGTAAACAAGGACATGGATAACAAAAGCTAGTCAATCCTTAGGTATAAATGTGTAATGCGGGAGGTGAATTAAAGAATGAATAGGACAGAGATAGGTCAAAGGACACTTGCCTCCACCAACCGACTGCTGCTCAGGGGCTTCTCCTGCGAATTTCTCGGGCTCTTCGACCGGATCGTTCTCTATGTGAACATAATCATACATTCATATTTCAAAACAGAAAGGTAAACAATACACCATACAAGAAGGTGAAACCCAAAATCATACACACGACGTATGGCTTAGCGCTAACGACCATTTGTAGTAGTGAGAATGACATAACTCTTACCATCATCGACAACTCGCTATGTTCATGTTTGGTGAAAGAATGAACTTAAACACTTCATTTCATGTAGTTATAATAACTGATATTTAATGCAGGTGCAACTATGATTAATATCTAAGCATAATTAATTCTACGTTTAGCTAATGCGTCGCTCCCTAACATGAACCGATCAATATTAGCAAACTTAGGTGGTGTAGGGAGTCGTCGTGCGAAACTACGCATAACGAGAGCCTAAACATGCGGGTTATCACGTGCACAAAGCTACAAGCCACTACACATGTGATTATCGTGCGCACGGGTTGGCTGTGCCCCGTACAAGCCGATGCAAGCGAGTCGGGGGTGGACCAGCCACGCGCGCGAGCGGGTCGCCACGAGCAAACCGCACATGCTGCTGTGAGCGCGCTACGGACGAACTAAGACGCAAGAGGCACTCTACGTCGAGCGGGGGCCGCGAACGCGCCGCGCCGGAGGTCGCGAACGCGCTGCGAACGCGAGCAGCGGGCACGCCACGGACGAGCTGCGCGGGCAGGCTGCGCCGGGCGGCCACGGGCACGCCACGCCGCCACGCCGAGGCCGGGCGCAGGCCGCGACGGGCGCTGGCCAAGCCAGGGGAGCGGGCAGGCGAGTCGCGCGCCGCGCGTAGGGGCCGCGCCGGGCACGCCGCGCCGCCACGCCGAAGGGAGCGGGCGGGCGCGCAGGGGCCGCGCCACGGCGGGCTTGCCTGGCTGGGCGCAGGGCAAGGGGGAGCGGACGCCGGACCGAGCCGGGGAAGCGGGCGGGCCGCGCGCCGTCGCGCCATGGCCGAACACCGGCCGAGCCACGCCGCGCACGCAGGGGGAGATCGAGGCCGCGGACCGGGGTTGGGGCGGGCGGACGCGCCGCGGACGCGCGAGCGCGCCACGCCGGGCCCGCGGGCGAGCTGCCGAGGCCGGGGCTGGGGACGCAGGGGGCACCGGGGACGTCGGGGGCGCACCGGCGAGCTGCGGACGAGGCCACGAGGCCGCGCGCAGGCGAGGGGGAGCTCGGCGGAGCCCTGGCGAGCGAGGGGCGGGCAGACGCAGGCGCCGCGGCCGCGTCAAGGCCGAGCCGTGCCGGGACGAGCGTGTCGCGCCGCGCCGGGATGAAACGACGCCGAGGTCAGGGCCGGGGATGCCGGGGGCGCACCGGCGTCGCGCCCACGCCAGCCGCACACGAGGGAGAGGGGAGGGGCGAGGGAGGAGGAGGAGATGGGGCTTACCGTGGGGCGGGGTCGAACGAACGGACGCGACGGCGGCGGTTTCGAGCGACGAGAACAATGGGGAGAGAGGAAAGGGATGTCGTGGGGGTAGGGGATGAACAGGGGATGACCGCGAGGCTTACAGGCGGGCCCCACGCGCAGAGGCGGCGGCGGCTGGGCAACTGCCCCGCGCGCGCGCAGGCGAAGGGGGCGGGCGAGCCGTTGGGCGGGTGGGCGGCGAGTCGGCCGGCCTGTGGGCCGCACGGGGAAAAAACGGGGGGGGGCCGACTGGGCCGCGCCAGCCGTCGAGCTAGGCCGCAAGCCGGCCAGCCGGCCCAGGAGAGGGGGCGTGAGAGGGGGGGAAAGGGGCCAGGCTGGGCCGCGCGCAGGAGAAACAGCCCAAAAGAGGAGAAGGAGTTTTTTCTATTTATTTTTCCCTATCCTAGCCATAATACACCACCAGAATGCATGATTCACACACTCTCTCAATCAAACAACGAAAAAAAAATTCGTGATCCAACATGATGCAACAAACAAAATAGAAAATCTCTAGAGTTTATTATTATCATATGACTTGAAATTCTGGAAATAGGTAGGGTTTGTGCGAAAAGAAATGAGAAAGGGAGGTAACGCCCAAATTTGGTGAGAGAAAAGAAGAAAAAATTCTACCCCCAAATTCAGGGCGTTACAAAGGTGCGCCGAGGCTACCATCCCAGGCGCGGGGGACGCTACGACAGTGAGGAGGATCGAAGCCCCTCACCCGAACCACCAGGCCCACGGGTCTTCAGCCGAGCCATACGACGTGTGCCGTTTCCGGCCCGGTTCTGGGCCCCAACTACCATCACCAAGTACTCGGGGGAGACGAAGCCAGAGTTGTGGCTCGCGGATTACCTGCTGGCGTGCCAGTTGGGAGGGACGGACGACGACAACCTCATCATCCGCAACCTCCCCCTTTTCCTCTTTGACGCTGCTCGGGCCTGGCTGGAGCATCTGCCCCCTGCGCAGATCTTCGGCTGGGACGACCTAGTCAAAGTCTTTGCTGGGAATTTCCAAGGTACGTATGTGCGCCCTGGGAACTCATGGGATCTCCGGAGCTGCCGTCAGCAGCCAGGGGAATCCCTGCGAGAGTACATCCGGTGGTTTTCAAAGCAGCGCACCGAGTTGCCCAACATCACCGACTCGGACGTCATTGGAGCATTCCTTGCCGACACCACTTGTCGGGACCTGGTAAGCAAACTGGGGCGCAAGACACCCACCAAGGCCAGCGAATTGATAGACATAGCCACCAAGTTCGCCTCTGGCTAGGAGGCGGTCGAAGCCATCTTCCGGAAGGACAAGCAGCCCCAAGGAAGGCAGAAGGAAGACAACCCCGAGGCGTCCGTCCAGGGTGGCATGAAGAAGAAGACCAGGAAGAAGGCGCAAGCGAAGCGCAACGCCGTCGACGCGAACCTCGTCGCCGCTGCCGAGCATAGGAACCCTCGGAAGCCTCCCGGCGGGGCCAACGTGTTCGACAAGATGCTCAAGGAGTCGTTCCCCTATCACAGGGGTCCCGTCAAGCACACCCTTGAAGAGTGCGACATGCTATGGCATTACTTCAATAAGGCTGGACCCTCGGCGGAGGACGGCAAGGACCCAGACAACAACAAGAAGGGAGGCGATAGGGAAGAAGAGTTCCCAGAGGTCCACAACTGCTTCATGATCTATGGTGGGCAAGTGGCGAACGCCTCGACTCG
Organism: Zea luxurians; assembly: GCA_029449295.1. Classification (NCBI taxonomy): domain Eukaryota; kingdom Viridiplantae; phylum Streptophyta; class Magnoliopsida; order Poales; family Poaceae; genus Zea; species Zea luxurians. Next base: position 43,360,754 of record JAOPSE010000005.1, on the reverse strand, counting down.
ACACCACAAGCAGGAGCGCCGGGAGGTCTGCTCGGTGAAGGTAGCAACGCCAGTCTAACTTGACTGGTCCGACAAGCCCATCACCTTTGACCAATGCGACCACCCCGACTACGTGTCGAGCCCAGGAAGGTACCCGCTCGTCGTCGACCCAATCATCGGCAACGTTAGGCTCTCCAAGGTCCTCATGGATGGAGGCAGCGGCCTCAACATCATCTACGCCGAGACCCTAGTGCTCTTGGGGGTTGATCGGTCCGAGATCCGGGTTAGTGCAGCACCCTTCCACGGGATTGCACCCGGAAAGCGTATCCTACCCCTCGGACAGATTGACTTGCCCGTCTGCTTCGGAACTCCTTCTAACTTTCGAAAGGAAACCCTCACCTTCGAGGTAGTTGGGTTCCAAGGGACCTATCACGCAGTGCTAGAAAGACCGTGCTACGCCAAGTTCATGGCCATCCCCAACTACACTTACCTCAAACTCAAGATGCCTGGCCCCAAGGGAGTCATCACCGTCGGACCCACGTACCGCCACGCTTACGAGTGCGACGTGGAATGCGTGGAGTACGCCGAAGCCCTCGCCAAGTCCGAAGCCCTCATCGCCGACCTGGATTGCCTCTCCAAAGAGGCGCCCGACGCAAAGCGGCATACCGGCAACTTCGAGCCGGTCGAGGCAGTCAAATCTGTCTCTCTCGACCCCAGCAACGACGCCAGCAAGAAAGTCAGGATCGGCTCCGAGCTCGACCCCAAATAGAAAGCAGTGCTCGTCGACTTTCTCCGTGCAAACGCCAAAGTTTTTGCATGGAGTCCCTCGGACATGCCGGGCATACCGAGGGATGTCGCCGAGCACTCACTGGACATCCGAGCCGGTGACCGACCCGTGAAGCAGCACCTGTGCCGTTTTGATGAAGAAAAGCGCAGGGCCATAGGCAAGGAGGTCCACAATCTAATGGCTACAGGGTTCATCAAAGAGGTATTCCATCCAGAATGGTTAGCTAACCCTGTACTTGTAAAGAAAAAAGGTGGGAGGTGGAGAATGTGTGTAGACTACACTAGGCTAAACAAAGCATGCCCCAAGGTTCCCTACCCTCTGCCTCGCATCGATCAAATTGTGGACTCCACTGCTGTGTGCGAAACCCTGTCTTTCCTCGACGCCTATTCAGGTTATCACCAAATCAAGATGAAAGAGTCTGACCAGCTCGCGACTTCTTTCATCACACCTTTTGGCATGTATTGTTATACTACTATGCCATTTGGCTTGAGGAATGCAGGTGCAACGTACCAGAGGTGCATGAACCATGTGTTCGGAGAGCACATCGGCAGAACGGTCGAGGCTTATGTCGATGACATCGTCGTCAAAACAAGGAAAGCCTCAGACCTCCTCTCTGACCTTGAGGTAACATTCAGGTGCCTAAAAGCAAAGAGCGTAAAACTCAATCCTGAGAAGTGTGTCTTCGGAGTCCCCCGAGGCATGCTCTTAGGGTTCATCGTCTCCGAACGAGGCATCGAGGCCAACCCAGAGAAAATCGCGGCCATCACCAACATGGGACCCATCAAAGATTTAAAAGGAGTACAAAGGGTCATGGGATGCCTTGCGGCTCTGAGCCGCTTCATCTCGCGCCTCGGCGAGAAAGGGTTGCCCTTGTACCGCCTCTTAAGGAAGGCCGAGCGCTTCACTTGGACTCCCGAGGCCGAGGAAGCCCTCGGAAACTTAAAGGCACTCCTTACTAATGTGCCCATCTTGGTGCCCCCCGCTGTGGAAGAAGCCCTCTTGATTTACGTCGCCGCAACCACTCAGGTGGTCAGCGCCGCGGTCGTAGTCAAGAGACAAGAAGAAGGGCATGCATTGCTCGTCCAGAGGCCAGTCTACTTCATCAGCGAAGTGCTATCTGAGACCAAAATCCGCTACCCGCAAATCCAGAAGCTGTTGTACGCAGTGATTCTAACACAGCGGAAGCTGCGACACTACTTCAAGTCTCATCCGGTTACTGTGGTGTCATCTTTCCCCCTGGGAGAGATCATCTAGTGCCGAGAAGCCTCAGGTAGGATAGCGAAATGGGTAGTGGAACTCATGGGTGAAACACTCTCATTTGCACCTCGGAAGGCCATAAAATCCCAAGTCTTGGCCGACTTCCTGGCTGAATGGACAGACACCCAGTTGCCAACGGCCCCAATCCAGGCCGAACTTTGGACCATGTACTTCGACGGGTCGTTGATGAAAACCGGAGTAGGCACGGGCTTGCTCTTCATCTCACCCCTCGGGAAACATGTGCGCTACGTGCTGCGCCTCCATTTTCCGGCGTCAAACAACGTGGCCGAGTATGAGGCCTTGGTTAATGGACTACACATCGCCGTCGAGCTAGGGGTTCGGCGCCTCGACGCTCGTGGCGACTCACAGCTCATTATTGACCAAGTCATGAAGAACTCTCACTGCCGCGACCAAAAAATGGAGGCCTACTGTGACGAAGTTCGGCGCTTGGAAGATAAGTTCTACGGGCTAGAACTCAACCATGTTGCTTGGTGATACAACGAGACTGCAGATGAGCTGGCTAAGATAGCCTCGGGGCGAACAATGGTTCCCCCGAATGTCTTCTCCAGGGACATATATCAACCATCCGTCAAGCTCAACGACGCGCCCAAACCCGAGGAGACCTCAGCCCAGCCCGAGGTACCCTCGGCCGCCGAGGGTGAGGCCCTGCGCGTCGAGGGAGAGCGGAATAGGGTCACACCAGTCCCAAACTGGCAGACCCTGTACCTGGAATATCTCGTCCGGGGGGAGCTGCCCCTTGACAAGGCCGAAGCTCGACGACTGGCTCGGCGTGCCAAGTCGTTCGTTTTGCTGGGTGATGAAAATGAGTTGTACCACCGCAGCCCCTCAGGCATTCTCCAACGATGCATATCCATCGCCCAAGGACAGGAGCTGTTGCAAAAAATACACTCGGGGGCTTGCTGTCACCATGCGGCGCCTCGGACCCTCGTAGGAAACGCTTTCTGGCAAGGTTTCTACTGGCCGACTGCAGTGGCCGACGCCACTAGGATTGTACGCTCCTGCCGAGGGTGTCAATTCTACACGAGACAAACACACCTGCCTGCTCAGGCTCTACAAACAATACCTATCACTTGGTCGTTCGCTGTGTGGGGTCTGGACCTCATCGGTCCCTTGCAGAAGGCACCCGGGGGCTTCACGCACCTGCTAGTCGCCATCGACAAATTCTCCAAGTGGATCGAAGTCCGACCCTTAACCAGCATCAGGTCCGAGCAGGCGGTGGCGTTCTTTACAAATATCATCCACCGCTTTGGGATCCCAAACTCTATCATCACCGACAACGGCACGCAGTTCACTGGGAAAAAGTTCCTAGACTTCTGCGAAGACCACCACATCCGTGTGGACTGGGCCGCTGTAGCTCACCCAATGACAAACGGGCAAGTGGAGCGCGCCAATGGCATGATTTTGCAGGGACTAAAGCCAAGGATCTACAACGACCTCAACAAGTTTGGCAAGTGGTGGATAAAAGAACTGCCCTTGGTGGTTTGGAGTCTAAGGACGACGCCGAGCCGGGCCATGGGCTTCTCGCCGTTTTTCCTAGTCTATGCGGCCGAGGCCATCTTACCCACGGACTTGGAATACAGTTCCCCGAGGTTAAAGGCTTACGACGACCGAAGCAACCAGACCAGTCGAGAAGATTTACTGGACCAGCTGGAAGAGGCTCGGGATGTTGCCTTGCTACACTCAACGCGGTATCAGCAGTCCCTGCGACGCTACCACGCCCGAAGGATTCGGCCCCGAGGCTTCCAGGTGGGAGATTTGGTGCTTCGGCTACGACAAGACCCCCGAGGGCGCCACAAGCTTACTCCTCCCTAGGAAGGGCCGTTCATAATCGCCAAAATTTTGAAGTCCGGGACATACAAGCTGGCCAACGATCAAAGCAAGGTCTACAGCAACGCTTGGAACATCGAACAGCTACGTCGCTTTTACCCTTAAAATGTTTCAAGTCGTTTATGTACCTCGGTCCCTTTGCATATACAAATAAAAAGTCCAGCTATCAAGGGAGGATCGGCCTTGCCTTAGCAAAGACCGACCCTCCCTCGGGGGCTAGAAGGGGGGAACCCCCTCTGCGTCAAAATTTTCCTCGGAAAAGTTTTCTACCAAAACGTCTTTCGTGCGTTTCGACTATATCGATAGCGGAATCCTAAAAACGACGCGAGAGACCTTGAACGGCAAGGCCGACCGAGCCGAGGGACTCCTATGACTCCGGGATACGGATACCTCACTCATCACCTTCCACGAAGGGCAGCTCACGCTCGGATAAGTGATTCTGTTGCTGAACAAGTCCTAACGCTCGGGTAGAAAACGACTTTCGTACCATTTCGACTATATCGATAGCGGAATCCTAAAAACGACGCGAGAGACCTTAAACGGCAAGGTCGATCGAGCCGAGGGACTCCTACGCCTCCGGGATACGGATACCTCACTCGTCACCTTCCACGAAGGTAGCTCACGCTCGGATAAGCGACTCTGCTACCGAACAAGTCCTAATGCTCGAAACAAGAGGAAAGAAAACACAGCTTTATACTCTGACGCTAAAAATGTTTAGGCCTCAGCTGCCGCGAGAAACATACACATACTTAGAGCAAACTGTTCCTGCAGGCTCAGGTATCGGCAGGGGGAGGAGCAGCACCCTCGGCGTCGTTTCCACCCTCGGCAGAATCTGGCCCGGCCACAGATGGCGACACGGGCAAAAGGACCTCCACCTCGAAGGAGGAAGCCAGCACCGCGCTCAGGCCCTCAATAGCCGCGTCAAGCCTCTTGACCTTGGCTAAGGCGGCCTCCTCTTCGTCGGGTAAGCAGTACCCCTCGCTGACCCGCTCCAGATCCACGTTGTAGTGGGAGGCGAGGACGGCGAAGGCCCGCTTAACGCCGTGGTGCAGTGCCCCGCGGAGTCTGCTGCGCACATGGCCGCCCAAGGCCCGCAGGTGACTCTGGGGGGAGCTACCCGAGGGGACGTCGTCGAGGCCAAAGGCCCGGCAGAAAGCCGAGATGGCCTCAAACATGGCCATGCGGTCGGCCTCCTTCTGCTCAGCCGCCTGGCAAGTGCCTTGCATTTCTTGACGGACTCGTTAAGAGCCGCCTCGAACCTTGCAGACAGCCGGACAATGTTCTTCAGACACGAGGAGAAGGACAAAGCTAAACCAAAGTCGCAAAGGAGGCGAAACATACCTTCGGCCCGGGCACGCTGCTGCGAGGCCACGGCTTGGGCGGACTGGGCAGACCCAACGGCCATGGCTAGGCCCTCCGCAAGGGTCCCGGCCCGAGCAGACTCCTCGGCTAGCCGCTCCGTAGCCTCAGCCAGTTGACCCCTAAGGGCCTCAGCCCGGCTCACGGCGTCGGCAGCTTGGCTCCGAGATTGGTCCCGCTCGCCGATGGCCTGGCCAAGCTCCGACTGCCACTACTGCATCTCCTTGGCCTGGGAAGCCACCTGCTCCCGGGCCGACGAAGCCTCCGTCCGTGCCGACACCGCCTCCGCCCGCGCTGCCACTGCCTCCGACTTCAGCTCATCACAGAGCAGCCGAAGGTCCACCACCTCGGCGCTCCGTTGGGCAAGGCGCTCATTGGCCTCGGTAAACGCGGCCCTCTAGGACCACAGCGAATCCCAGACGTCGCTCTCGAGGCGGATGAATAGCGACTTGGCGGTGCTCACGTCTGCAAGTTCCTGAGGAAGGAAAGCAGGATATTACAAAGAATGCCCTGGTCACGCAAGGTGTACGTCTAAATCCTTACCTAGAAGACCCTAGGAACGTCCCTAGAAAGGATCTCCATGGTCGACCGAAGCGACCTCATAGCCGCCTCGGTATACTCATGGAAACTATCCCGAGACTTCTCCTCCAACTCATCGTTGAGGGAGAGGAGGGGCTCCGAGGTGTCGCGACTCCAGAACCGGAGCGGCTGCCCACCCCACTCATTGGGATTGAGCTACGCAGGGGTAAGGCCGCCGCCCCAAGACGGGCCATGGTTCTACACGCCCCTCGACCAAGGCGTCAGGTCCCCCTGTAGCCGATGCATCGGGCACCACCGCAGTCGGCGTACTAGGCCTCCCCTCGGCTAAGGTGGCAGGCCTCCGATCACCGACCTCAGCGACGACGACCACCCTCTCCTCATGGTCGAGAACGGGGAGGTCAGGAATGACCATGGGCGGCGGCGCCTCAACCATCCCAATGTCGGCGGCGACAGGCGGCTCTGCGGGCGAATCAGCGGTGGCCCCGGCAGGAGTTGATGCCGGCGCCGGCAACAAGTCAGGCGGGCTCGAGGCCGCGGCCGCATCAGCGGCCTCCCCCGGCATGATGGCAACTCCAACAGGGGGTCAGCCTGGGAGGCTTGCCCCATGGCAACTCGTGCCGCTTGGGCCCCCCGCCGGAGGGCGCCTTGTGCGGAGGCCAACAAACCGGCATGGCGCGCCGCAGCACCGGCTACAGAGGCCGACCCTGTCTTAAGGGCCTTCGTGGGGGCTAGACCGGCCGGGCCCTGCCTCCGCTTGCTGAAAAGGAGAAAGAGCAAGTTCAAGACACACAGCAAAAAAAACCAAAACAGAGGTATCTTTAGATACTTACCCGCTCCGGGGCAAGGCCAGTCGTGCCTGCGGGGAGACCCCTCGGGCCCTGGTCTCCGTAGGCACTGTCGAGGGTCGCCCCGCTGCCGGCTTTGGCGCCGCTTCCACCTCGGGCGCCTGAGGTGCCGAGGGAGCGGCCTGCCTAGGCGTCGTCACGACGGACAAGGGACCGACCTCTGGTATGGCCGACGCGGGCACCTGCTCTTGAGGGGCGTGCGGTTCGACCTGACCCCCTGGAGTCACCCCAATCATCTCGGCCAAGGGGTCAAGTACCCCCTCGGCCTACCTCCGCTTCTCGGATCGGGACCTTGGTGTCCTGGCCCTAGGCACTGATGGTGCCAGCCCACTTGGAGGCTGGCTCGGTGACCCCTGGCCCAGCCTTGGGTTCGGGCTAAGGCCAAGTTGGGCCGCCATGTCATCGTCTTCGTCATCATCATCATCATCATCGTCGTCGTCGTCGTCGTCAGGCGTCTCCGGCGATGACTCCAACGGGAGCCCCTCCCTCGCCTGCCTCCGACGACGCTTCTCCAAGGCTTCCCGAGCTCGCATCCTCTCGCGAGCTCGGGCCTTTTCCGCATCCTTCTTCTCCTTTTCCTTCTCTGCGACGAGCCTACGCACGGCTCGATCCGCCGCGTTCTCCGGGACCGGTGGCCAGGAGAGTTTAAAACCCCTCAACCCCTGGGGACGAACAAAAATCCTAACAGTAGGAATCAAAGACGTAAAAACTCGGCACAAAACAGAAGGAGGATCGGACACTTACCAGGGACACGTACCCCTGGTCGGGGCACATCGAGGGCTGGCTAAGGACGCCAGCATCCAGCCTCCCTACCGTACCCGCTACCGGCCTGCGGAGGTCGTCGGAGGAGAGGGAGGTTGAGGACATCCGCGAGCCCTCCGAATCAGCCCCCGGCTTCATCTCCGAGAGTCGCAACCGCCGCTCCGCCAATGGGAGCACCCTCCTATGATGGATAGCAGCGACGACCCCTGCAACGGTAAGGCCCTCATCTCGTGACTTCTGCAAGGCACGCAGAATAGGCTAGAGCTTCTCCTATTTCTCGCGTGTGGCCCCCCAGCGCCAGTTATTGCCAGCGGCGGTCACCACTCGTTGAGAAAATGGTGGAAGCATCCCGTCGTCGTTCCGGAGATAAAACCACAGGTTTTGCCACCCCTTGTTCGAAGACACAAGGGAGGCAGGGATGTACTGGTGAGCGCGCCCCAACCTCAGCTGGAGGGTGCAACCACGGGCCCGCACTGCCATACGGACCTTCTTCACGTCCGTCGACACGGCGAAGAACTCCGCGGAGAAGAGATGGGTCCACAGGTCCCAATCAGGGTCAATCCCCAAAAAACCCTCGCAAACCGCCGCGAAGATGGCCGCTTGCGCAATAGAGTTGGGGTTGAAGTTATGCAGCTCCACCCCGTAGTAGTGCAGAAGCGCTCGCATGAAGCGGCTCGCCGGCACTCCAAACCCCCGCTCATGGAAGGGGATGAAACTAACCATGTACCCCGGCGGAGGAGTTGGGTCGGCCTCACTCCTGGGGGCCATCCACTCTAGCTGCGGCCCGCCGGAGAGAGGACAGAGCAAACCATCGGTAACAAGGGCCTCCAGATCCTCAACGGCAACGATGGAGAAAGGCCACGGGTCGCGCGGCGGAACGACGGTCACCTTGTCAGCCATCGTGAATGGAGGTGGTGGAGGCGGAGGGGATGAGGTGCACGGTTTTCTCTGTTGCGGAAACAAAAGCAGAAGGCAAGCACGAATGGTAGGGTAAAGAACCACCACCGACCCCTCTTCCGGGTATATAAAGGCCCAGGCGAGATCCACCCAAGACTTCGCCCGGACCCATCGCAAAATTCAAACTCGAAGGTGAAACGGTTTTTTTGTTCCTCGAACGACTCGCGCACGCGCAACAGACGCCCCACGAATCGCCCGTCCCGTCGCATTAACTCCCTGGCAGGGCAAGCGACACCTCTAGCAGGCAAAGCGGGCGCCGTTTCACCTCCGTCATGATGACCGCGTCAAAAAAGGTGCGCCACATTATTTAAATTCATATCCTTTTCCCTTTCCTCTCTCTCTCTTGCCACAGGGATCGAGAAAAGGGGATATTCCGAAAGGATCCTTCCCAGCGAAGGAAGCGGGCCCCGAGCCCTCCTACTTATCAGGGGTTCGATGGTTGTGCCCTGCGGGGTTCGGCAACTGCCCCAGAGCACTCGGGCTTCGAGCCCTTTACTGATCAGGGGTTCGAAGGCTGGCCCCTCGAAAGGGTTCGACAACCGCCCCAGAGCACTCAGAGTCAGGGATGACCCTGGGTACGTCTGTTACATGGCCGAGGCTTGGGTTGCGCTCCTGAGGTACCCTAGGACATTTCCGAGACCAGCGGGAATGATTTGTAATGGAATCCCACCGGAGAGAGGCACCAAGCCCTCAGACCCTATGAAATGGGTCCAGGTCCAGCAAATCCCCTGCAGGTACTTTTAGAGCGCGCCTCTGGGCCACTAGCCGACCCTTATCGAACGGGGCTCGGGCGTCCACTCGGATCACCCGTTAGCAACTCCTGGAAACACTGTGTTCGGTGCCCTCTGAGGGTAACACGGTGCCTTCCCCCCTTCCTCCTTGCGGAAAGGCGAGGAAGGGGCGTACAACAAAAGTCGAGACGGTCCTCGATCGTCCTCTCGCTCCGTGCAGAGGCTCAGGGGCTGCTCTCGCACCACGCTATGGCCAAATTGTCGACCACGTCGACAAAACTAGCTTAAAAACTCGGGGCCCGACCATGCACCTGGGTTGCGGCCAGGCCGCATGAAGAAACAACAAGGCCGACCGGGACATCACAAAAGGAATTAAGACCTCAGAGGAGTCAAACCACTCCTCCGAGGCCTTGGGGGCTACACCCAACGGGTGCGCTTGCACGCACCCATCGGAACAAAATATAACCAAGAAAGGCTGGTCCCCTTGCAAAAATCCGGCAGAACCTCGAAGCGAGTACCTACACTCCCTTTGAGGCACGGGGGCTACTGTCGGGTACCGTAATTAGGGGTACCCCCAACACTCCTAAACACGGCTGGAAAATGTCTTCAGAACAAAATGTAAAGACTGATAAGCATGGTTCAAGTCAAGGCCTCGCCTGCCAAGGGACGTGATCTCGCCTCGCCCGAGACGGCCTCGGGTGGGAACAGTAGTCCCAGGCGGATTCACGCCTCGCCCGAGGGCCCCCATAGGCAGAAGGCGCACCCTCGGCTCGCTCGAAGTCTAGCTCAGGCAAACTTTGTCATGCAGCGACCTCGGCCAAATCTCCTTACCAACCGACCGTATCGCATGCGCATTTAATGCCGGGATCGCCTGACACCTTATCTTGACACGAGCGCCTCAGTCGGCAAGGTCGAAGTGACTGCAGTCACTTTGCCCCTTCACTGACCGTTCTGACAGGAAAACAACACTGTTCACCCTGCTTCGGCAACTGTGCCAGCCACCAGGGAAAGACTAACAATAGTCATAGCCTTTCCCGAGTTCGGCCTCGGGCGCAACAGGGAGCTCCACCTCTCCCAACCCCTAGCCTCGGCCTCAGCTTCGGTCTCGGGAGAAGGTCTCCACCTCGACCGACCCTGACCTCGGCCTCAGCCTCGGCCTCGGGAGAAGGACTCCGCCTCACCCGACCTTGGCCTCGGCCTCGGAGGAGTCGCCGCCTCGCCCGACCTCGGCCTCGGATCAACTACACTACCGGGGATCAATAATTACCCTACCCCTAGCTAGTTGCCTTAGGCTATGAAGGAACAAGACCGGTGTCCCATCTAAGTTACTCTGGCAACAGGCAATGATGGTTCCCTGCATGCGTCCATGACGTCGGTTGTTCTCAAACCCCCTACGAAGGCAAAGAAACGTCAGCAGGACCCTGGGCCGCACCGCCAGCTGCGCTTCTACAGGGCTCAAGCACTTCTCCGACGGCCACCTTAACACATATATAGGGCTCAAGCACTTCTCCGACGGCCACGTTAACACATATACAGGGCTCAGGCGCTCCTCCACCGGCCACGTTAGCACATAGCTACACCCCCATTATACAGCTGGACTATCTCCTTGCATCTATAAAAGGGGATGTCTAGGGCCTTCCAGCGAGAGAGGGGGACGGAGAGAGGACGGGGGGCGAGCAGAGGCATGCAGAGTAGGAGAGACGTGGTGGAGGCTAACTCAGACACCTCACCTCAGGACCGGATCCTCTCTCTCTCTCTCTCTCTCTCTCTCGCTCTCCCTCGCGACGCTAGTAACCCCTACTGCAAGCACCCCCGGTGCAAGATAATATAAGCATCATCCCTTCACTTGTGTTCCATCTTGCATCAACCCATCTGGACAGGGGCACGCGACACTAAATTCACTAGTCGGTCCGGTTGAGGGCCCCGCGGGTCCGATACGCCGACAGGGTGAATAGGCGAAACCTAAAATTTATAACTTTAAGCACACACTGCAAGCTGGGGTTAGCGTTAGAATTAAATTCAAGTCTGAAATAGAGGGGAAAACAAATCAAACAAGAATCAAGCGAGCAGACACGATGATTTGTTTTACCGAGGTTCGGTGCCAAAGAACCTAGTCCCCGTTGAGGAGGTCACAAAGACCGGGTCTATTTCAACCCTTTCCCTCTCTCAAACGGTCACTTAGACCGAGTGAGCGTTCTTCCTTAATCTCACGGGTCACTAAGACCCCGCAAGGACCACCACACTTGGTGTCTCTTGCCTCGCTTACAAAGCACTTGAGAATAAGAATGAGAAAAGAAAAAGGCCAAGCCAAGGAACAAGAGCAACAAGAGAACACAAGAACACCCTCTCTCAAGTCCCTAATGGAATTGAGTTAATTTGGAGGCTTAGAGAGGATTCAATCTATTTGATGTGTCTTGGAGTGGAGTCTTTTGCTCTTGTATTGAACGAGATGTTTGGAATGCTTGGATGGTTATGAATGAGGTGGTTGGGGGTATTTATAGCCCCCAACCACTTTCATAGTCGTTGGTGAAGGCTGCTGGCGATGGGCGCACCAGACAGTCTGGTGCGCCACCGGACAGGTACTGTGCGCTGTCCGGTGCACCGCCACGTTAGCCAACCGTTAGGGTTCGGAGCTGGTCGACTGTTGGAAGCTTTGTCTTCTTGTGGCACCGGACAGTCTGGTGCCCCTCTGACTTTGTTGCTCTGACTTCTATGCGACACTGTTCACAATTGTAGCACCTTGCAGAGTCGACCGTTGGCGCAGGGAGCTGTTGCTCCGCTAGCTCACCGGACAGTCCGGTGAATTATAGCGGAGCACGCCCTGGAATTTCCGAGAGCAGCTGGTTTGGAGTTGTATGGCCTGGTGCATTGGACACTGTCCAGTGGCACACCGGACAGTTCGGTGTCCCAATTTTTAGCACACTCAAGTCCTTTTGCTCCAATAAATTTGTGTCCCTAACTTGGTTTCTTTCTTGATTTGTGTTGAACCTTATGCACCTGTAATACCTGAATTCTTGACAAACTAGTTAGTCCACGTGTTTGCATTGGTCATCAACCACCAAATGAATTATAGGAAATGGTTAACCCAATTTCCCTTTCAATCTCCCCCTTTTTTGGTGATTGATGCCAACACAAACCAAAGCAAATATAACTGCAGAAATGAAACTAGTTTGCAATTAATATGTGCATAGATTACTTGGAGTTAAACCAATTGAAAATCTCACTAAGTATGAATGGATTGCTTTTCTTTTATTTAACATTTTGGACCATATTTGCACCACTTGTTTTGTTTTTGCAAATTTTTTTGGAAAATCTTTTCAAAGTCTTTTTGCAAATAGTCAAAAGTATAGGAATGATATTGCAATAAGCATTTTCAAAATTTGAAATTTTCTCCCCCTGTTTCAAATGCCTTTCCTTTGACTAAATAAAAGCTCCCCCTGAATGAATTCTCCCCTTAGCTTTCAAGAGGGTTTTTGAAATAGATACCAAGTGAAATTTATACCAAATGAAATTTTTGCGTACTAATGTGAAGTTTTGAAGATACCAATTTGAAATTTTACTTTCACAAATCAATTGAAACTTAGATACCAATTGAAAAAACATTAATTCATTTCAAAAAAATTAAAATGATGGTGGAGTCCTTTTGCTTTGGGCATAATATTTTCTCCCCTGTTGGGGTCGTGCTTCGGTGCGCCGAAGGTCTCACACGAAGAAGCAGCTTCGGCTGGAGTCGTCTCCAAGAGATGGCCGAAGGTTCCTTTTCATGGAGCTTCGGCGTTTTAAACCGACATAGAGATAGAATGACCTTTTTATTCATATAGGTCTGAGTCAATGTTGTAAGCATTTGTAAGGGGCATAATTGTAATTTGTCACAGGCTGCGACCTGTGCCTATAAATAGATGAACAGTACCTCTGTACTGTTCACGCGAACCTGTCATTTGCCTTCGCATCACACTTGTATTCCTGCCTTCCTCAGGACCGAAGGTACATTTGTCATTTATATTCGTTCGTATTAATAGAAATGGAAATGATTCTATGTTAACATTTGAATGTCCATTTTATATCTCATGGTTTATATGAATGCTTCACCCTATGTTATTATGCTTACGAAGGTGCATCCTTCGTAACCTTCGTCCGAAATTCCTTATGTCCCGAAGGGATATAATGAAGTGGAGGACGAAGGACCTTTAATATTTAACATTTTCTGTGTTGCCTTGTTCTTAACTCTTAGCATTTGAGAACAAGCCCCCAACATTGGCGCCCACCTCCGGTGAACTCACTTCCACTCTTCTGAGCTGATGGCTTCGTTCAACAATCAAGCTGGAGCTGCTTCGGCTTCGAAGCTGGTGCTCCCGATAACAGGCGGTTCTTGCTCAGAGCCGGCTAACAAGAAGCAGAAGAAAGAGGCTCAGAGAAGGGTGCAGCATGTTGGAGTACAGGGACCCTTCATCAAGTCAAAATGGTCTCATATTCCAATTACCTTCTCTCAGGAAGACCTTCAGCTTAAGGATTATCCTCACAATGATGCTATGGTTATTTCTTGCGTGATCAAAGGATTTCTGGTCCACAATGTCCTAGTTGATACAGGCAGTGCAGCTGACATTATATTTGCTAAAGCCTTCAGACAAATGCAGGAGCCCGAAGACAAGATTCATGATGCTACGCACCCTCTTTGTGGCTTCGGAGGGCGGCAGATTGTGGCACTTGGGAAGATTACCATGCCGGTAACCTTCGGATTTGTCAACAACACAAGGACTGAGCAAATTGTGTTTGATATTGTTGACATGGAGTATCCTTACAATGCTATCATTGGTCGTGGAACTCTTAATGCCTTCGAAGCAATTCTTCACCCAGCTTATCTCTGCATGAAGATACCTTCGGATCAAGGACCTATTGCTATTCATGGAAGTCAGGAAGCGGCTAGAAGGGCCGAAGGAAGCTGGACTGACTCCAAGGCAATCCATAACATAGATGGGGCTGAAGCTTGTGAACAGTATAAATTCAGGAGGGAGAAGGCAGCTTCAGCAGATCAGCCGAAGCCCATGTTATTGTGCGAAGATATAGCAGAGCAGAAGGTGTTGTTGGGCTCCCAATTATCTGAAGATCAGGAGAAAACCTTGATAAGGTTTTTATTCAACAACAAAGATGTCTTTGCATGGTCAGCTAATGATCTCTGTGGAGTAAATCGGGATGTTATTGAACATTCGCTTAATGTTGATCCATCCTTCAGACCCCGAAAGCAGAGGCTTCGGAAAATGTCTGATGATAAGGCCGAAGGGGCTCGTAATGAAGTAAAAAGACTCCTCAGTGCAGGAGTTATCAGAGAAGTGAAGTACCCAGAGTGGCTAGCTAACACTGTTATGGTGAAGAAGGCCAATGGCAAGTGGAGAATGTGTATTGATTTCACAGATCTCAACAAGGCTTGTCCGAAGGATGAATTTCCGCTGCCAAGGATAGATTCTTTAGTTGATGCAGCAGCTTCTTCGGAGCTCATGAGTCTCCTGGACTGCTACTCAGGCTATCATCAAATCTGGATGAAGAAGGAAGATGAGCCGAAGACTAGCTTCATAACTCCAAGTGGTACATATTGCTATCTTCGGATGCCTGAGGGGCTCAAGAATGCTGGAGGGAGTTTCAGCAGAATGACTGCGAAGGTTCTCCAATCTCAGATAGGCAGAAATGTGCTGACTTATGTCGATGACATCATTGTAAAAAGCACGAAGCAAGAAAATCATATTGCTGATTTGCAGGAGACCTTCGCCAGCTTCAGACAGGCTGGTCTGAAGCTAAATCCAGAGAAATGCGTCTTCGGAGTGAAGAAGGGCAAATTTCTTGGATGCTTGGTTTCAACAAAGGGAATCGAAGCTAATCCAAATAAAATCGAAGCTATACTTCGAATGGAGCCACCAACCACAAGAAAGGGGGCCCAACGATTGACAGGAAGGCTGGCATCTCTCAACAGATTTATATCCAGATCAGCAGAAAGAAACTTACCATTCTTCGAGGTGCTGAAGTCAGCTGAAGTCTTTCAATGGGGCCCAAGTCAACAAAAAGCCTTCGAAGAGCTGAAGCAATATTTAATAGATCTCACAACATTAACTCCACCAACGCCAGGGGCTCCTCTGTTGTATGTGGCAGCTTCGCACTCAGCGGTAAGTGCGGCACTTGTTCAGGAGAAGTTTGATGGACAAGTTAAGAAGCAGGTCCCAGTATATTTTGTGTCTGAGGTCCTCAGTGTCTCAAAGAAAAATTATACAGAGTTGGAGAAGGTGTTGTATGCCGTTTTAATGGCATCCAGGAAGCTTCGGCATTACTTTCAGGCATTCAACATTATTGTTCCTTCTTCGCAGCCGTTGAAGGACATCATGAGGAATAGAGAAGCTACTGGGCGTATTGGAAAATGGGCTGCGGAACTCAATGAATTTTACATTGATTATGTGCATAGATCCTCAATTCAGTCTCAAGCATTGGCAGATTTCATTGCCGACTGGACGCCAGGGGCTCAGGACGAAGAAGCAAATAAAGATGCCGAAGCATGGACAGTGTTTTGTGATGGCTCTTGGGGAACCTTCGGAGCAGGTGCAGCTGCTGTGTTGGTCTCTCCGTCCAAGGTTAAAACTTGCTATGCAGCAAGACTTGACTTCAGCTGCACAAATAATATCGCTGAGTACGAAGCTTTGCTCCTGGGTCTTCGGAAACTAAGGGCAATGGGGATCAGAAGGGCAATTCTTAAAACTGATTCCCAGGTTGTTTTGGGTCATGTTGATAAAAGTTGCAAGGCTAAGGACCCGAAGCTTGAAAAATACCTAGACACGGTCCGAAGGATCGAAGCTTCCTTCGAAGGATTTTCTGTTAAGAATATCCCTCGAGGACAAAATGAGCATGCTGATTTATTAGCCAAATCTGCAGCACAGGGGCTGCCGCTACCTTCGGACGTGTTCTTCGAAACAATAAAGGCACCTTCAGTGGAGCTACTTGAAAGAGCAGTCCTTAACATTTCTCCTGTCTACAGTGAAGATTGGAGAACAGAAATAATCTCTTACCTTCAGGGAAACTTTCTATCAGATGACGAAGCTTATAATAAGAGGATAGAGGCAAGAGCTCGTCCCTATGTCATGATAGAAGGGGAGTTATACAAACATGGAGTTTGTGCCCCGCTGCTCAAGTGCTTGTCTAGGGCCGAAGGTATAGAGTTGATGAAGGAGATACATGCAGGCTTGTGCGGATCCCACATTGGATCCAGGCCGTTACTTGGAAAAGTGTTCCGCCAAGGATTTTATTGGCCGAAGGCAGCTTCGGATGCAGCGGAGTTAGTCCAAAAGTGCGAAGGTTGTCAAAAATGTGCAAGAGATCAAAAACAACCTTCGTCATTAACACAGCTGATACAACCCATCTGGCCATTGCAAAGGTGGGGCCTTGACTTGTTGGGTCCATTGCCACCGGCCCAAGGCAACCTAAAATATGTTATAGTAGCTGTGGAATATTTTTCCAAGTGGATTGAGGCGAAGCCATTAGCCACAATAACTTCGGCCACTGTCCAAAAATTTTTCTGGCAGAATATTGTCTGTCGCTTCGGAGTGCCGAAGGCTATCACTGTAGATAATGGAACACAGTTCGACTCCGAAGATTTCAGAAATTTTTGTGATCAAATTGGCACGAAGATCCATTTTGCATCAGTCAGGCATCCGGAGTCGAATGGGCTTGTTGAAAGGGCCAACGGTATCATAATGACAGGGATAATGAAGCTAATTTTTAATCAACCAAGGGGAAAATGGCCAGATCAGTTGACCAAAGTGGTGTGGAGCCACAATACCACAACATCAAGGTCTACAGGCTTTACCCCATTCAAGTTATTATTTGGAGACGAAGCAATAACTCCAGAAGAAGCTAAAGCTGGATCAATAAGAGTGGTAGCTTCGGCAGAATCAGGTGCCGAAGATACTTGCCTTGTGGAAAAAGATGCCTTAGAAGGGATCAGGCTTCAGGCCGTGGAAAATATCAACAAATACCAGGCTGAAACAATCAAATGGCGAGATAGAAAAGTCCGGCTAAAAAATATTGAGCCAGGACATTTCGTGCTTCGAAGAGTGGCCAACCCGGATACAGTGGGCAAGTTGCAACTGAAATGGGAAGGGCCTTTCTTAGTAGCATCTTCGTCAAGGCCTGGTTCGTACAGACTAAAGGACATGGATGGCAATGAAATTCCAAGATCTTGGAATGCGGATGAGCTTCGGCGGTTCTATGTATAACTTGATGTAATTTTATCTTTTCTTTTCTTTTTTATGGCACCCTTTTCCTTTCTAAAGGGGGAGAAAGGTTTTTAATGGGGCCATCATATGTAATTTTCCTTTTTAGTTTTATAAGAGCAAAATCCCCCAAAAGATGTAAATGTAAAAGCTGAGAGCGCACCATCGAGTGCCGAAACTGAAAAAGAGAAAGAAAAAGCTCCGAAGACGTCCCTAAGGGGATGCAGAGCTTACAGCGAAAAGTCAACGCTGATTCCGTCTAAGTAAAAGACGAAGAAGCTCCAAAGTCGTCCCTAAGGGGATGCAGAGCTTACAGCGAAAAGTCAGCGCTGATATTGCCTAAGTGAAGGGCGAAGAAGCTCCAAAGTCGTTCCTAAGGGAATGCAGAGCTAGTGTGTGGTTGTTTCTAAGTAATGGCTGACAATGTGGCTTCGGACATATGCTTCGGACATTCATTCGCGCATTGCATTACATCATAACATTTGCATGCATAAGCATTCATTCATAGCATCTGTGTACCAAAGTGGTTGCTTCGGCAGAAGGGAGAATTGGCTTTTTATGAATCGTTGTGTAAAAGAAAAGTTTTGGAGAAGAGGTTTTTATGATTCGTTATGCTATGTTATGTACGAAAGAGAAAAGCTTCGTTGCTCAGCTTCGTTGTATACAAAAGAGAATTGGTCTTTTATGCTTCGTTGTGTACGAAAAGAAGGGAAGGTGTTTTTTCGCCTTCGGCTCGAAATACTGATTTCGTCCACACCAAAGCGCCTCAAGCGAAGGGTAAGAATATATTACAAGGTATGTACAAGGTTCCTTGAAGACAGTCTAATTGTATTTACAAGAATTGTTACAAAAATATCCTGAGTTTTTCTATAGCATATTTCTACTGATCCTCATTAAGTTTCAGCTTCGGCAACAGCTTCGGCGACATAACTTAGGCGTCATCTTCACCTTCGTCATCCTACATAAATCAAGGAATTATAAGTAAAAATCAAGAGCAAAGGAAAAGGTAACTCCGAAGTATCATTTCTTACTGGTTCAAGATGACTTCGTGCTTCGTCTCCAGCTTTCTCCCGCCCGCCTTTTGTCCATATCATTTTTATAAATCTATTGGAGATACTTCGGGCGAGGTCAGGCATATCATCCAGGATTGATGGAGATAAGGTGAAGTTGGGCCTGTTGACAATTTTTCCGTGTTCGCAGCCGGCCTTCAGAAATGCAGCAGCGGTACCCCGAGAAGCCACCCAGGCACAGAAGTCACCATGCCCAGCTATGACTTCGTCGAGCTCGTCAATCTCCCCCTCAATATGTTCGAAGGTCTTCGGCAGATCTTCAGCTGAGGGGGTGAATTTTTCACTACTGGCTCCAACTGAGTAAAAAATCTTTCTTAGTCGTTCAATGCACTTGTTGCTAAATTTCAAGCAGTTTTCTTGAAGATTTGTCAGTAGTTTTCTCAAATCTGAATTTTGCTGAGCTTCGACTTCAAGTTTTGCAGTAAGATCTTGTTTTTCTCGTTCGAATTGCTCAGATTGGCGGAGAAGCTTCGTATTCAGTTCTGATATTTTTGCTTCAGCTTCCGCCAATAAACCTTCGGTTGCCTGGAGCTCAAAGTTCTTTTTCTCGAAAGCATCTGATTGCTCCTTTATTTTGTTTTCCAAATTTCCAATTATAACTTCATGCTTTTTATCTTCAAGATCTTGTTGCATTTGCAAGGCTTTGCTCAGCAGCATACTCTGTACGAACACAACCTTCGTCAGACATGTTTTTATTAGAAGCGACAAAAGTTAGGTGGCAAGTTGTTCACCTTGAAGTTGGAGTAAAATAAACTACCAACGACATGTTGTCGTCGGTAGCGGCTGATGTCTGACTCTAGCTTCGGAAAACCGATACTCTTTGATAGAGTACCGATTACCTTAGCACCAGTCTGGTCTCGAATGCAGCCTAGTTTTTCATCATCTACACCTCCAAATAGGAGGGCACCTGACTTGTAGCCGCAGGATTTGGCATATTCTTTAAGTTCTTCTATTTCGTCCTTTGTCAGTTTTTGCCCAATTAAATTCTGAAAGGAGTAAGCTTCGTCATCCGAAGTATCTTCGGCTATTTCTTTTCCTTTTTCAGGCACTGTGGCCATGGATTTTTCAGTAGCAGCACCGGCTTCTTCTGCATCTATGTCTTCCAAAATTTTGTTAATATCCTCAATGGTTGTTTCTAAATTAACCTCTTCGGCTGTAGCGGCTTCGCTAGCCGCGACCTCCGAAGGGGCGACTTCAATGTTCTTGGTGCCTTCGGCAGCTGCTGTTTTCTGAACTGAAGCTCTTGGAGGTGTCTTATCGATAACTTCAGTTACCGCAATGATTCTTTGCCGTTTGGGTTTGCTCATCTTCGCCTGATCCGGCTCGTCCACCTTTTGAAAAAGCTTCGTCAGTTGGAGCCCTAATGGACTTAGCTTCGTGGGCATAGGTTCAGTCATTACCTTTAAAATTTCTTCCACGTCGCTGGTAGAAGGCGGTGTGGGGGTCCTCTCTTCTTCGGATATTTTCCGTTTCGGACTTGATATTTTCCTTTTCTTCGGGATTTTCTTCTCTGCTGCTGGTTGCTCTTCATCCTTTGTCAGAATTTCAGTTACTCTTTTCCTTTTGAGGCCCTCGGCACCCTTGTTCAACTGCTCGTAGTCTGGGTACTCGAAGCCCAGGGCATCAAATACTCGGTTCAGCCTTCGCTTCGGTCGGGTGCCGAAGGCCGCTGTCATTAATTGATCCTCCTTTTTGGAGTAATTCCCCAAGATTTCATTGCACATTGTCTCAACTGTGTCTAACCACTCTTTGCAGGGTTCCTTAAAGTACTTCTTGAATTTAAAGTGATAGGGCAGACGGACCAGCTCCCCCTTCTTCTTTTCTCCCTTCAGCTTCGGCATTTCCCACTCTTTTAAAGTAGGGAAAACTCTGAATGCCAAAAATTCCTGAACTAGATCCCTGGTGCCAATATGTTTTGAAATGATTTCAAATTCACCCAGAGCGGCCCAGGTAGGACCCTTTAAATCGCCGATGCGGCAGCGTGGCCTCGTCTCTCCGAAGATTAATTCCAGAGGGCTTTGTACCAATTTTTCTCTGTCTTCGTCAACTTTTACGTAGAACCACTCAGACTTCCAGCCTGCTGGCCATTTGCTTCGGTAGCTGATGACAGGACACTTTGTTGTCTTTCGGTAGGCAAAATTATAGCAGCCGAAATTATCATGTAGTCCATCTTTTCTGGCCTTTGTTTGGTAATGTAATTCGTGAACTCGGCAGAAGCTGTCGGCAAACGGTTCCACAGCTTGGCTTCGGAGGGCCCAGATATAAACATTGAGCCTAACGATGGCGTTAGGAGTCAATTGATGAAAATAGATACCAAACCTCCTCAATATCTCTGCAATAATATTGTGTAGAGGAAATCTCAGCCCAGCCTTTAAAAAGCTTTTGAAAATAACAATCTCATCCTTCCCTGGCTTCGGGGTGGTTTCTTCTCCCCCGAAGCGGAGTAGCTTCTTCTGATCTTCATTGAAATAACCCGCTTTCACCATCTTCGAAAGATCAGCTTTTGAAACAGTTGATTTTCCAAAATCCAGGTGACTGGGCTTGCTGGGCGTAGCAATGTGGTAGTCATCTTCGGAGTCAGTCCCATCAATGTTTTCTTCTTCTTCGGCTGTTGTCGGGTTTGCTTCGGCAGCAGGTCTTTCTTCCGCAGTCACTAGACCGGAGCGCTGCATCGCTTCGGAGATCGGCATAGTGTCCGAACCTTCGGCTTCGTCTCCCTCACGTGCAACTTTCGCAGTAGATCGCACTCGTGCCATGTGATTCTGAGTTTGGGGAAGTCAGAAACTTTTTTCTTTTTTCTTTTCTCTTTTCTCCGAAGCTCTCCTTTCTGACGAAGCAAGCGTCGAGACGGACCTTCGTTCGATTTTGAGAGTCAAGCTTCGGCTATCGTGGAAAATTTTGTCAGCAAAACAGTGCAAATAGCAATGAATGCTGTGGTAACTTCACACCTACCCGTTTGTTTATATAGTACTGCAGGTAAGAAGGCGAAGCGGCAAGATTTTTACACCAGACGGGCGGTCACTCGTACTCGCTGTGCAGTGGACCGCAAAGATCAAACAGTAACTCTGCAAGGTGGGCCTGGCACGTGCTCGGAAACCGGATCGTTTCTCCGCAACGAGCTCAGGGAAGGTGTTTTTTGGACCTTCGGCTTCCCGAAGCTGAAGAGGTTTTTTTTCACGGGTCAAGCTCGTTACGAAAAACGATCTAGCACCGCGAAAGGGGCTACTGTTGGGGTCGTGCTTCGGTGCGCCGAAGGTCTCACACGAAGAAGCAGCTTCGGCTGGAGTCGTCTCCAAGAGATGGCCGAAGGTTCCTTTTCATGGAGCTTCGGCGTTTTAAACCGACATAGAGATAGAATGACCTTTTTATTCATATAGGTCTGAGTCAATGTTGTAAGCATTTGTAAGGGGCATAATTGTAATTTGTCACAGGCTGCGACCTGTGCCTATAAATAGATGAACAGTACCTCTGTACTGTTCACGCGAACCTGTCATTTGCCTTCGCATCACACTTGTATTCCTGCCTTCCTCAGGACCGAAGGTACATTTGTCATTTATATTCGTTCGTATTAATAGAAATGGAAATGATTCTATGTTAACATTTGAATGTCCATTTTATATCTCATGGTTTATATGAATGCTTCACCCTATGTTATTATGCTTACGAAGGTGCATCCTTCGTAACCTTCGTCCGAAATTCCTTATGTCCCGAAGGGATATAATGAAGTGGAGGACGAAGGACCTTTAATATTTAACATTTTCTGTGTTGCCTTGTTCTTAACTCTTAGCATTTGAGAACAAGCCCCCAACATCCCCCTTTGGCATTAAACGCCAAAAACAGAGAACTTGAGAGCCCTTTTGCATTTTCTCCCCCTTTGGGGCCTAACACTATCTCCCATATGGTAAAATAAGTATGAGTGAAGGTCATACCATTGAGAGTTTGCGGAGTAACGACAAAGTTTAAATGCTACCGTCAGAGTTGGAGTGGAAGCCTTGTCTTTGTCGAATACTCTATTTTCCTTTCAATCTAAGACTAAGTATAGAAATATACTTGAAAGCCCATTAGTCTTAGATTTGGAAAAAAGGAATAAGAAGTATGCAATTGTACCAAATGAAAGAGACATGATCAGAGGTATATAAAATAGCTATGTGTGCAATGTTTCAATCAAAATTCCGAGAATCAAGAATATTTAGCTCATTCCTAAGTTTGCTAAAATTTTTCTCATCCAATGGCTTGGTAAATATATCGGCTAATTGGTTTTGGGTATTGACATAAGCAATTTCGATATCTCCCTTTTGTTGGTGATCCCTCATAAAGTGATACCGAATATCTATGTGCTTAGTGCGGCTGTGTTCAACGGGATTGTCCGCCATGCGGATTGCACTCTCATTATCACATAGGAGAGGGACTTTGCTTAATTTGTAGCCATAGTCCCTGAGGGTTTGCCTCATCCAAAGTAATTGCGCACAACAATGACCTGTGGCAATGTACTCGGCTTCGGCGGTGGAAAGAGCTACGGAGTTTTGTTTCTTTGAAGCCCATGACACCAGGGATCTTCCCAGAAACTAACAAGTCCCTGATGTGCTCTTCCTATCAATTTTACATCCGGCCTAATCGGCATCGGAATACCCTTTTAAATCAAAAGTGGATCCCTTGGGGTACCAAAGCCCAAACTTAGGAGTATAAACTAAGTATCTCATGATTCTCTTCACGGCCCTAAGGTGAACTTCCTTAGGATTTGCCTGGAACCTTGCACACATGCATACTGAAAGCATAATATTCGGTCGAGATGCACATAAATAGAGTAAAGATCCTATCATCGACCGGTAAACCTTTTGATCTACGGATTTACCTCCCGTGTCGAGGTCGAGATGCCCATTGGTTCCCATGGGTGTCTTGATGGGTTTGTCATCCTTCATTCCAAACTTCTTAAGTATGTCTTGAATGTACTTTGTTTGGCTGATGAAGGTCCCATCTTGGAGTTGCTTGATTTTAAATCCTAGAAAATACTTCAACTACCCCATCATTGACATCTTGAATTTCTGTATCATGATCCTACTAAACTTTTCACATGTTGACTTGTTAGTAGACCCAAATATAATATCATCAACATAAATTTGGCATACAAACAAGTCTTTTGCAACAGTTTTAGTAAAGAGAGTAGGATCGGCTTTACCGACTTTGAAGCCATTAGTAATAAGAAAGACTCGCAGGCACTCATACCATGCTCTTGGGGCTTGCTTGAGTCCGTAAAGCGCCTTTGAGAGCTTATAAACATAGTTAGGGTACTCACTATCTTCAAAGCCGGGAGGTTGCTCAACATAGACCTCTTCCTTGATTGGTCCATTGAGGAAGGCACTTTTCACGTCCATTTGATAAAGCTTAAAGCCATGGTAAGTAGCATAGGCAAGTAATATACGAATTGACTCAAGCTTAGCTATGGGTGCATATGTTTCTTCAAAGTCCAAACCTTTGACTTGTGAATAACCTTTGGCCACAAGTCGGGCTTTGTTTCTTATCACCACACCATGCTCATCTTGCTTGTTGCGGAATACCCACTTGGTACCTACAACATTTTGATTAGGACGTGGAACCAAATGTCATACCTCATTCCTTGTGAAATTATTGAGCTCCTCTTGCATAGCCACCACCCAATCCGGATCTCTTAGTGCATCCTCCACCCTGTATGGCTCAATAGAGGACACAAAAGAGTAATGTTCACAAAAATGTGCAACTTGAGATCTAGTGGTTACCCCCTTATGAATGTCACCAAGAATGGAGTTGACGGGGTGATCTTGTTGAATTGCTTGGTGGACTCTTGGGTGTGGCAGTCTTTGATCCCTTATTTCTTGATCATCTTCCTTGTCTTGATCATTTTGATCTCCCCCTTGATCCATGTCCTCCTCTTGAGGTGGCTCATCCTCTTGATCTTCATTTTCATCATCTTGAGCCTGATTATCGTCTTGAGTTGGTGGAGATGCTTGCATGGAAGATGATGCTTGATCTTGTGCTTGTGGAGGCTCTTTGGATTCCTTAGGACACACATCCCCAATGGACATGTTCCTTAACGCAACGCATGGAGCCTCTTCATCATCTAGTTCATCAAGATCAACTTGCTCTACTTGGGAGCCATTAGTCTCATCAAACACAATGTCACAAGAAACCTCAACTAATCCAGTGGATTTGTTGAAGACTCTATATGCCCTTGTGTTTGAGTCATAACCAAGTAAAAAGCCTTCTACAGCCTTAGGAGCAAATTTAGATTTTCTACCTCTTTTAATAAGAATAAAGCATTTACTCCCAAAGACTCTAAAATATGAAATATTGGGCTTTTTACCAGTGAGGAGTTCATACGATGTCTTCTTGAGGATTCAGTGAAGATATTGTGACGGAACCTCCCAAGTCATTAGGCCCACCTACAGTTATCCTTGTTTGTTCTATTAAACCCAATTTAGGGTTAGGTTCCCCACTCTAGGGTCTTATTTGCAAAAGATCATATCAATGCAACTTGTTTGAAATTATTGCCTAGTGAATGCACTCTAGGTGTGTCAAACATATGAAATGCCAATGCTTATGATGTTATGCTCAAGTTTTAGTAATAGTAACACCAGGGGTGTTACATCCTTCCCCCCATAAAAGAATCTCGTCTCGAGATTAAGGGTCCTAGGGTAAGTAATGGAAAAGGAAATGCTTCACATTTTTATTTCTTTATTTCTGGTATAAGGCAGGGGTGGTATGGGACTCATTCCTTTATTACAACAGTTATATAAACTTTACAAATTACATGAGGCTAAAAAGCCTGGGAAATTCTTGTCTAAAAAGTCCTGAGTTTCCCATGTAGCCTCATCTTCTGAATGCTGGTTCCACTGTATCTTGTAAACCTTGAGAGTTTTCCTTCGGGTAGTTCTGTCCTTTTGATCCAAGACTCGAATAGGATGCTCAGAATATGTCAAGTCTGGTTCTAGGGCAACATCCGTTACTTCAATGGTTCGATCGGGAACTCAAAGACACTTCTTCAGTTGAGACACGTGGAACACATTATGTACAACAGACAAGGTTTCGGGTAGCTGAAGTCGGTATGCCACTGGCCCGCATTGTTCAAGGACAAGGAAAGGACCAATGTATAGAGGTGCAAGCTTCCCTTTTACCCCGAAACGTGTTACACCCTTCATTGGGGAGATCTTCAGATAGACATAATCTCCCACCAGAAAATATAAGGGTTGTCGTCGTTTGTCTACATAACTTTTCTGTCGAGCTTGAGCTTTCTTCAAATTATGAATTATTTGCCGAACTTTTTCTTCGGTCTCTTTTACCATATCAGGCCTGAAAAAGTACCTTTCCCCTGGTTCAGACCAATTTAACAGAGTACGACATCGTCGTCCATATAAAGCTTCGAAGGGTGCCATCTTAATACTTTCTTGATAGCTATTATTATATGAGAACTCCGCTAATGGTAAACAATCATCCCATTTTTGTGGAAACATGCCCGCAACATGTCTTCGAGTATTTGATTTACCCTCTCAGTTTGACCACTGGTTTGAGGATGATAGGCCGAACTATGGAGCAATTTAGTACCCAAAGGCTTGTGAAGTTCTTCCTAGAATTTGGATACAAATTGAGGTCCATGATCCGACATTATGGTCTTTGGAACACCATGCAAACTGAGAATACGAGCAATGTACAATTCCGCATATGTTAGAACCGGGTAATATGTTTTGACTAGCAGAAAATGAGCAATTTTCGTAAGCCGGTCAACAATAACCCAGATGGAATCATATCCTTTTGTTGTTCTGGGCAATCCCACAATAAAGTCCATACTAATATCTTCCCATTTCCATGTTGGTACTGGTAGAGAATGTAATGGACCAGCAGTCTTCATTTGTATGGCTTTGACACGTCTGCAGGTGTCACATCTTGCCACATAGCGTGCGATTTCAATCTTAATCTTTGTCCACCAATAATGTTGTTTTAGGTCATGATACATCTTAGTGCTTCCAGGATGAATAGAATAGCGACTAAGATGTGCTTCATCCAAAATTTGTTGGCGGATTTCTTCATTTTTTGGCACAACTATACGGTTGTTGAACCATACAATGCCTTGATCATCTTTTCTAAAGCACTTGGCTTTTCCGGCCTCTATCTTCTCATGGATGTGCCTCATACCCTCATTATCTTTTTGAGCATCAATTATCCTTTGTAAAAGGACTGACTCAAGCTTTAGCTGATTTAGAGTTCCATGCTGAATTATTCCCAGGTTTAAATTCTCCATTTCTTGGCATAGCGTAATGTTAGAAGTCCCCTTTGTAAGACAATGACAAAAAGTCTTGCGACTCAAGGCATCTACCACTATATTAGCTTTGCCTGGGTAATAATGAATCTCTAGTTCATAATCCTTAATAAGCTCAAGCCATCACCTTTGTCTCATGTTCAACTCTGACTGGGTGAAGATATACTTCAAGCTTTCATGATCTGTATAAATGTGACAGATATTACCCAGTAGATAATGACGCCAGATTTTTAGGGCATGAACCACTGCAGCTAGCTCCAGATCATGAGTTGGATAATGTTCCTCATGCCGGCGCAACTGCCTAGAAGTATAGGCTATCACTCAGCCTTCTTGCATTAATACACAGCCGAGACCACTGCCTGATGCGTCACAATACACATCAAAGGGCTTATTAATATCCGGTTGAGCCAATACCGGAGCAGTGGTTAATAATACTTTCAATTGTTCAAAGGCTTCATTACACTTTGAAGACCAATTAAATTTAGTATCATTCTTCAATAAACTTGTGATTGGTTTCACAAGCTTAGAAAAATCTGGTATAAATCGGCGGTAATAGCCAGCCAGTCCAAGGAAACTTCAGACTTGATGTACGGTGGTTGGGGGTTTCCACTCCAAAATATCCTTGACTTTGCTGGGATCCACCGCAATCCCCTTGGCAGATAAAACATGTCCCAGAAATTGGATTTCTTCCAGCCAGAACGCGCATTTACTGAACTTGGCATATAACTGATGTTCTCTCAAGCGCGTTAATACAATCTGCAAGTGCTGAGCATGCTCCTCTTCATTCTTGGAGTATATTAAGATATCATCGATGAACACCACCACAAACTTGTCCAACTCAGGCATAAATACTGAGTTTATCAAATAAGTGAAGTGGGCAGGAGCATTCGTCAGTCCGAAAGACATCACCAAATATTCAAATAACCCATACCGCGTAGTGAATGTGGTCTTTGGTATATCCTCGGACCTGATACAGATTTGATGATAGCCTGATCTGAGGTCAATCTTAAAGAAAACCCTTGCTCCAGTTAGTTGATCAAATAAAATATCAATCCGTGGAAGAGGGTATTTATTCTTGATAGTGACCTCATTAAGGGGTCGATAATCTACGCACATCCGCAATGTTTGATCCTTCTTCTTGACGAAGATGGCTAGACAACCCCATGGTGATGAGCTTGGCCAGATGAATCCTTTTTCAAGTAGATCTTGCAATTGGGTCTTGAGTTTTGCCAGCTCATTTGGAGGCATTCGGTACGATCTTCTAGAAATGGGAGCCGTACCAGGCTTCAACTCAATTACAAACTCTACATCTCTTTCGGGTGGCAATCCAGGCAAGTCTTCTGGAAAGACATCTGGGAACTCACATACTACCGGAATATCTTTGATTCTCTGGTATAATGGCTTCATAGATTCTACTAATTGGTTTAGCTGGAATAGCTACGGGAATAGACACAAGAATTTCTTCTTGACCATAACTCAACCTGATAGTTCTCCGATCAGTGTTGAGGATTGCTTTATGCTAGTCCAACCAATTCATGCCCAAAATTACATTTATGTCTTAGCCTTTCAGAATAATCATATTAGTAGGAAAGTCCCGTCCAGCCAATGTTACGGGCACTTGGAAAGCCACTTCTTTAGTAAATATTTGTCCCCCAGGCGAATGGATTTTAAACCCTTCCCTTGATTCATGGCATGGAATGCAATGTTGCTCCACAAATCTCTTACTCATGAAGGTATGTGAAGCACCAGAATAAAAAAGAATAATTGCAGGGTGATTGACCACTAGAAACGTACCCATCATAACCGGTTCGCCGTCCGGTGTTGTGGCCACTTGAGTATAATATATTCGTCCTGTTTTCCTTGTATTCTTGCCCGCGGTATTGGTTGCCACATTTCCCTTCCCTTGAGAAGAATTCCCAGAACTTTGTTGATTACTTGAACGATTCTGCTTCTGATATGGACAGTCCTTAATGAAGTGTCTGGACTTTTCACAGTTGAAACAGCCAGTTGAAGAGCTGGGGAGGGCAGGGAAATGAGTGCTAGGGGCACCTGGCTGATTTGTTTGAATGGGGGCAGTGGCGGGGCGAATAAAGACCGGTTGCTTGAAAGGGTAGGTGGGTGGACGTGGGGAAGAGCGATTTGGATTGAAAGGTTGGATTACCAACCTTTGCCTTTTCTCGTAGCCCTGACTGGGCCTGTCGCCTCCATAACCCTTGGATTTTCCGGATCCTACATATTTAGCCTCGACTGCCAGTGCTTGTAACACCCTGAATTTGGGGTATAAAATTTCTTTTCTTATATCAACCAAATTCAGGTGTTACCTTTGTTTTCCTCTTTTTCGCTCCTTTATTCATTTCTTCCCAAGTAATAGGGAATGTTACTTCAAACATAGTTGCTAATAAAACTCTATATGGATTGTTGTTGATGTATCATGCTAAAAAATATATTTTGATTGATGAATTTATTGGATGCGCACTCACTTAGTTGTTTTTGTGCTCGACGTTAAATTTAAATGATAGATAAAATAAATAAAGAAAAGAGAAAGAAATAGAAAAAGGAAAAGCCCACCCTATCCGCCCTGCTCGACCACCCTGCACACGTCCTGCGGCCCAGCTCCAACCGCCCTGCCGTGCCTGTCGCGCGCGTGGGCAGTTGCCCAGCACCGCCGCCATGCGTCGGACCCGTCGGTCAGCCCAGTGCCACACTAAGTCTCCAACTTCTCTCATCCCCATTTCCTCCCCACGTCCCGTCGAGTTTTCTCGTGCCAGTTTCTCTCGCTCGAGTTCTCTCTCGCTCGTCGCCGAGCAGCAGGAGTTGTCGAGATCGCCATCCGCGCCAAATCGCTAGTTTGGTGCTCGCCGTCGAACTCTGTCATGGTGAGTCCGCTTTCCCTTCCCCACCTCATCCCTCCCCTCTCCACCCCTGCCGAGCAGTTTGTCTCCTCCCGGTGAGCTCCTGCGTGTCTAGAAAGCGCTCGTCCCCAGTGGTCCGGCAAGCCCCAGCGCACAGCTCTCCCTGTGCCCTTGGCTGATGCACGTCCCCCTCTGCCATGAAGGTCCCGCGCCAACCACAGTCACCGCTGTCGGACGGGAGCTCAGCCGAGTTGATGTCGCGTGCTCGACGACCGCACCGCCATGTCTCGCACGTCAAATCCGCATCTATGCAGGTGAATCCACCCCTTCACCTCTCCCCTCTCTCGCAGTTCGTCGCAAGCGTCTTGCCATGGTGAGGCGCTGACCCGCCGTCCGCCGTGCAGCCGGCCATGACACGTAGTCGTACATCTAGTCTAGCCCCGCCTTGCCTGTGGCTATCGAGTCGCTACAGCTGTGTTTCGGCCGGCGAGCCTCGCCCCCTGCCTGATGCCTGCTTGCGTCAAAGTCCTGGTCCCACGTGCCCTTGGCCGACGTGCTCCACCCAAGCCGACGCTGCCCCACCCAGGCCATGTGACGCTGTCGGCGCGTCTCCCCTCAGCCGGCGAGCCGGCGGTGAAACTGCTGCTCGGCCCGCTGCTTTGCATGTTTGTGCATTAGGGGAGAGAGGAAATGTGTGCAAGTGCGCCTAGAAAAAAGGAAGTGGGCCCCACCTACTCACCTGCCTGCATGCGGATGGCGCTCAAAAGTGGGAAAACACCGTCTATGCTCCACCTGCTTGCATGCAGGATTCGCTTGCTGTGCATGACGTCCCCTTGCATGCATTATCCTAGGATCCTCTGTGACCATGATCTCTTTGCCCCATGTAGCCAGCCCTATGTGTGGTCCATCGTATTGTTAGCTTCGACCAATAGAATCACGCCACATAGTTTAAATCCGAGAAACGCTAATTATTCAATATATATGTTGCGTTACGAGTACGTCTCGACTCGTTTCAGTCGTAGCGACTTAGTAATAACCTCGACTACGTGTTAGTAATATTATTCGGTCACAACACATGTTTTCGTTAATTGGGTAGTTAATCTGAGGTTTATTTGAACGTCATTTTAATTAAGGTATAATTTAAAATGGTGATTTTATAGATGCAAATTAATGTGGTTAATTCTGACTTAGATGTTTTTAACTAATATTCGTTTAACATAAACATGACGTCTGTTTAGCTTTTCTCGCGCGTCGCTCACGTATGTCGCGCGTTGTCCGCGCCTACCCGCCTGTACTATTCACGTACGCTGTCACCGCCCATTCCACGCGTGTCGCGTGCTATGCTCTGTTCTACACTTCTACGAGTACCGTGTGTTCGATCCGTCCGACGTTCGCGCGTGTTGTTCACGTGTCGTCATTCACGCGAGTCGTGATTCGTGCGCTTGAATAAAATTGTTTATTCGTCACGAATTGGTAACTATTCAATATATAATGCGCCATAAACCTGTTTCTATTTGTTTCAGTCGTGTCAACTTTATAGCAACCCTGATTTCATATTAGTAGCGTACTTTATCATGTCACAAGTTTTAATTATTTAATTAGTTGTTCATTCGACACTTATTAAATAAAATGACCTTCTAATTAAAATTAGTTTATAGATTTAACTCGCACTTTTATAAATATAAATGTTAACTCGATGAATACCAACTTAAACGTTTCTCAGTTAATACTTGTTTAGTATAATCGTGTTATCTATTAGCGATTATCAAGCGTCGTCGCATTGTCTACGCGTTGTTCGCGCGTGATGTGCTGGTGGTTGCGTGTCGCGGTGCTGTTCGCGCGTGTCGTGCGTGCTGTTCGTACGGCGTCTACGCGTGATAATAAATTGTTTTTGCCTATAAACACTCATGTTAATAACGTTAATTCGTCGGGTCGGATATTTCAGATAATTAACTTAAGGCTTGCTCGACTAATATTTATTAGATTAATATTCCAGTTAGATTAAATGTGTAGTGTTCAACTTGCGCTTTTATAATAAACATTAACATGACTAATATTAACTTAAATATCCTTATCTATTTAATCTTTGTTTAGTATAAACATGTCTCCTATTTAGTTCTCTCGCCTGTCGAGCGTGCTGTTTTGCATGTGGTGGCGTGCTGGTTCGCACGTCGTTCGCGCTGGTCACGCGCTGAAAGTAGCCTAGAGGGGGGTGAATAGGCTACACCTGAAAATTTTCACTAAAAACTTCGAGATAGGTTAAATTAAAGTTGCACTGGTGCAAACCGGTTCAGTCGATTTTAATTACAACTGAACAAGTTTGAACCTGCTCAACTTAAAATTAGATAATCTATTGAACAAATACGAAGTAGTGAAGAATATAGCTAAAGACTTGCCCTACACAAAATCTACTCGAATGAATAAGATGAACCAACCACCAAATATGAAGCGCTTAACAAGAACACACAAGAACACGCGATATAACCTGAGGTTCGGCAACCACCACAAAGGTGTCCTACTCCTCGTTGAGGAACCCACAAAGGGCCGGGTCTTTTCCAACCCTAATCCTCCACAAGCCGACCACAAAGGTCAAGGCAATCTCTTCTCAAATCAGCTCAAAGAGCGGGTGATACAAACTTCTTGGGGTCGTCCACAAATTTGGAGACTCCCAAGCAACCTCTAACCGTCAAGGAACACGAGGTTCCAAGAGTAACAAATCCGCACAAGGTTAAGTTTGCAACGAGTTCAAGAACAAAGAGAATGGGAGACTCGAGATGAAATTGACACCGAGTTCGATCGAGTTCACCTCACACCAAGGGTCCTTCAAATGATTGAAGGAGATGCGATTGCGGGTGTGAAAGGTGAAATGAATGCGCTTGTTTGAAGGTTGGTCAGCCAAGAATTCGTGGGAGAGGCAGTAGTAAATGAGAGAGAGAGTGTGAGGGGGTATATAAAGGATCCCCCAAAAGCTGGCAGCCGTTGGGAGAAAAGAAGTAAAAACCGGTTGAACCGGTTTTCAGACCGGTTGAACCGGTTTCTACCAGGGGGATCCCGGTCCACTGACTTACTCAGCCGGACACTCGACCGGTTTCAAAACAGGTTGAGTAAGAGAAAATTCCGGTTCAACCGGTTTTCAAAAAATATCTGCAGCGACTTTTCTGTCAGCTCTGACTGTCAGACAGGTCAAAGTAGAGGAGGCAGGTGAACAGTCCTTAAACCGGTTGAACCGGTTTCAGGACCGGTTGAACCGGTTTTTAGGGCTGAAACCAAATTTTGAGAATTTTGAAGAGAGCAAAGGTGGAGTCTTTGTGGGAAGTAAAATTTGTTTTTCTCAAGGGCATTCATGATCTGGAAAAATGTTCTCCAAGAAGTGTTCAAAGGATTTTAAACTTGACTCATTGCACAACTTACTTAACCGTCGCGGATCCCTCTTAATTGTACGACGATTCCTATAACTCAAGAACTGTAAAATCAGTACCGCCGTTGTTTCAAAGCACTTGGAGCACGCCATTTGATGTGGAATTTTAAATCTGCGGTGCCTTTTATTTTTATGCTTTGTAAGATCTGTGCTTCTCCTGTCTGTAGAATTACTGCGTACATGCTAGGAGCAAACTTGTTAGAATCTCTGTTTGTTTTGTCATTTAATCACCAAAACCCTCAATTAGGGTTGATTGCACTTACAATCTCCCCCTTTTTGATGATTGATGCCAAAACAAACCAGAGTAGAGATAAACATTAAAAATTACAAGTACTTGCGAGATAAAAGCATTTGTGTATGTGTTGCTCCCCCTAAATATGTGCATGAGTTTTATGATATTAGCATTGACTTGATATGTCAATTTGCAACATATTTAGAGAGAGAACAATTAACACCATACACAAAACAATGAGGAATGAAACATAATTAGATAGAAAGAGTAAAAATTACACATTAAAGCTCATTATCGCATAGCATATGATATGAAAAGTTCTACTGCTATTACAATAATGAGAACTCATCTCATCACATCATAAAAATGTTTATGGCTTTAGAGCCATGCATGCATCATACGATAGACCAAATAGTTATTACAGACCAATTGTTCATTACAAAAATAAAAGGTAGGTACTGCCATGATGTTAAGAAACCTTCTCCCCCTTTTTGGCAACAAGAACCAAAAGAGGAGAGAGCCATCAACACAAGATCACCAGTTTGGAGGAGGCTGATGAGGAGCAAAGAAGTGGTGCGCCAGGTGAGAGGCAAAGTGTTCCTCCCCAGACTGATCCGGAGGAGGAGCACTGCCAGAGGGATCCTGGGGCGGAGGGTGAGAGGACGATTGGCCCAGATCCCTGTGATACGGAGGCAGGACAAACTGCTCACGATCATCAAAATAAGCTTCTTCTTCTTCGTCGATGTCGTCCGCTGTCATAAAAGGCACCCCATATGCCTGCTGGTACCACTCGTTGATCTCCGGAGGAGGAGGATGGAGAGGTACGTTAGGCGAGCGGGGGGCGAAGAGAGTACCCAAAGAGGAAGCTTGACGACGTAGGTTGTCGTCAGTCTCCCGCTGATGTCGAGCCACCTCATGGACATCCGCAGCAATGTTCCAGCACATGGAGAAGAATGCCGCAAACCCGTGGGCCAAGCGAGCACCCATCCCTCGACCACGACCTTGACCACGACCACGACCACGTGGTGTGGGAGATCCGCGGCCAGGGGAGGGACGCGAGGCACCAGCAGGAGCAGCAGCAGCAGGACCAGTAGACGGACCAGCAGAGGTATGAGCACGAGAGCTGGAGGGGCTTTTCTGAGGCGCCCTGCTGGATTGTTGGGATCAATCCAGAAAGGGGTATATGACTGATGTCTTGTACCTTTGTCAAATCGAAACTGGGTCACAACTTCAATCATCTTCATGATAAATGGAGCATGAAGACACCCCTTCAATGGAAAGCAGGCGGCATGAATGATTTCCTACCAAATCATATCAAAGACGTTGATACTCTCTGAGCTGCTGGGCTTCATGAAAGAGAGCAAAACCTTGCTCTCGCCGAGAATGTTCATCTGATTTCCCCCTTTTGGAATGAGGGTCATCCGGCTGAGGGAGTTGATGTATCTGTAATACTTGTGTACGTTGGTGGACTCCCAAAATTTCCCAGACTTAGAAAGATGAAGGTCTCTGGCCTCATCTCTAGTAGGTTGGCGGAAATCATGAATCTTTATCTTGTCGCCAGAGATATCATTGTCAGAAAAACTAAGAATGTGAGCAAACCTACGGTAGCTCACCTTGTACCAGCTTCCCTCAATGTAGAAGTTAAGATAAGGATAGTTGTATGGACTATCCTCATCTACCAGCTTAACCCACAGAGTTGAGTAAAACTGGGCAATCACTTCATCATTCCAATCATATTGGAATGTCATGATACTCTTCATCTTTTTGCTTTCATAGGCCCTCAATGCCTGTGTCATCTCTGGGTCCCCAATGGCCTCACAACCTTCCCAGTTGATATAGCGTTGATGCAGGATAGGTTGATGCTTCTTGGGGAGGATCACGGAATTATAAAAATCCACGTGATGAAGCGTCCAAAAGCGGTTTCCATCAATCCTCGCATCATGAATGCGCAATGCAGGATTCTGGAAACGGAGATCCTGAAGGAGAGCAGAACCTCCACTGGCAGTGAAATCAGTTACTGGCTCATTGCCAGCACGCCGAGCCTCCGCCCGATGGAGAACCAACCCACGAATCACAGGGGCGTGGGCCGGGGGAGGATCAATTTCATCATCCTTCCCGCCTTCATCATCACTCGTAGCCTCCCACGCCTGCGGATTCGTCGCGGGTCGGGACCGACCGGAAGGATTCCGGGTTGTCCGACCGCGAGCACTTTGAGACCCGGAGGCCTCAGCACCTTGCATGACACTTCCGCTTCCTCGCCCACGCTTGGATCGAGAGCGGGGGGGAGTATCTCCATGTATTTCTTGGTCATCAGAGGAGTCGGATTCGACCATGGACGGGTTCCTCCGACGCACCATTCTAAGAATAAAGAAAGAACTTATGATGAGCAAGGATCAAACACGTTTGAGAAGAGACGCATAAGATATTGAGCATGCACTTCAACCGTTCATATGAGCGGTTCAACTACAACGAACAATATCAAATCGCTAAACTCTAACAATGTTTGTGACAAATGAAGATAATCTAAGTGTTGCAGGCACTTAAACTAAAATGTACCCAACGAATGATACATTAGATAATCAAGAAC
Organism: Zea luxurians; assembly: GCA_029449295.1. Lineage (NCBI taxonomy): Eukaryota > Viridiplantae > Streptophyta > Magnoliopsida > Poales > Poaceae > Zea > Zea luxurians. The sequence goes on along the minus strand of JAOPSE010000005.1, from coordinate 43,324,997 downwards.
GCGTAGGATCGAGTAAAAAGAAATGAAATAGGGCAATACCTCGATCCGGAGATTTAGTCAAGAAATCCAACGAGATTGAGGAAGATGATGGAGAACGCCGGAGTGAACGGATCTCCAACAGATCTTCCAAAGTTGAGAGAGCACAAGTGAGTTTTTGGAGTGGAGAAGGTGTGAAGGAGAGAGAGGAAGAAGAGTGGGTGGTGGCGGCTGGAAAGTGAAATTGAGAAGAAGAGAAGAGGAGAGAGGGAGAGATAAAAAGGGGGGAGTCGGCCGGTCAGACCACAGAAAACCGGTTCAACCGGTTTCTGGTCAAACTGCGCAGAAAAAGCGCGCAGAAAAAGGTGTTGACTGCGCGAAATTTCTGGCAGTCTGACAGCGCAGACTGCGCGCAGACTGACGGCGCGGATACGGAGGAGGTCAAAACCGGTTCAACCGGTTTTTATACCGGTTCAACCGGTTTCCACCAGGGGAAAACCGGTTGAGTGGCCTACTCAGCCGGTTTACTCAACCAGTTTCCAGATATTGCCCAGAAGGGCTATAATAGCACTTAGCAAATATGACATGAGTGATTTTAATGGTAAAAATGTAATTTCTCATTTCATATTGCTCAAATAATCAATTTTCATCCATCAAATTTGATCAAAATTTTAGTTATTAAGACATGTTTCGAGAATCCAAGATATTTAGTTCACTCCTAAGAAAACAAAACCTAGTCTCATCAAGGGGTTTTGTGAATATATCGGCTAGTTGATTTTCGGTGCTCACATGAAACAATTCGATATCTCCTTTGGCTTCGTGGTCTCTCAAGAAATGGTGTCTGATGTCAATATGTTTAGTTCTAGAATGTTGCACTGGATTGTTTGCAAGTTTTATGGCACTTTCATTGTCACACAAAAGTGGAATTTTGTTAAACTCACAACCAAAATCTCTAAGGGTTTGCTTCATCCATAACAACTGTGCACAACATGCCCCAGCTGCTATGTACTTAGCTTCTGCAGTGGAAAGTGCAACACAATTTTGTTTCTTGGAACTCCATGACACTAAGGACCGCCCAAGGAATTGGCAAGTCCCAGTAGTGCTTTTTCGATCTACTTTGCAACCGGCATAATCTGAGTCAGTAGCCAAGCAAATCGAAAAGGGAGCCTTTGGGATACCATAATCCTAGGTTTTGGGTGTGGACTAAGTATCTTAGAATTCTCTTAACGGCTACAAGATGGCAATCTTTAGGGTTTGCTTGAAAACGTGCACACATGCAAACACTCAACATTATATCAGGTCTAGATGCACATAAGTAAAGCAGTGATCCTATCATTGATCTATATAATTTTTGATCTACAGGTTTACCTTCCTCATTTAGATCGAGATGTCCATTTGATGACATTGGAGTCTTGGCGTGTTTTGCTTTTTCCATGCCAAACTTCTTGAGCATATCTTGTGTATATTTGGTTTGGCATAGAAAAGTACCTTCCTTGAGCTGTTTGATTTGAAATCCCAGGAAGTATTTAAGCTCTCCCATCATGGACATCTCAAACCTGTTCGTCATTACTTTGCTAAACTCTTCACAAAATTTTTCATTAGTACTACCAAATATAATGTCATCAACATATATTTGGCACACAAATAATTCATTATCAACTTTTCGAGTAAATAAAGTAGAGTCAGCTTTTCCTATTGTAAACCCATTCTTAATTAAAAAATCTTTAAGACAGTCATACCAAGCTCTAGGGGCTTGTTTAAGCCCGTAGAGTGCCTTGTGAAGTAGATAGACATGATTTGGCTTCCTTGGGTCTTCAAAGCCCGGCGGTTGCTCCACATAGACCCTCTCTTGTAGTGGACCATTTAGACACGCGCTCTTGACGTCCATTTGATATAACTTGAAATCATGGTTAGTAGCATAGGCAATTAATATTCTTATTGACTCTAACCTTGCTACCGGCGCATATGTTTCACCAAAATCAAGTCCTTCCACTTGAGTGTAGCCTTGAGCAACCAACTGTGCTTTATTTCTTGTAACCACGCCATGCTCATCTTGTTTGTTCCTAAAGACCCATTTTGTCCCAATCACATTTTGCTTGGGTCTTGGAACCAAGGACCAGACTTCATTCCGGGTGAAGTTATTCAACTCCTCTTGCATGGCGATTATCCAATCCGGATCACCCAATGCTTCTTCAACCTTAAGTGGCTCAAGAGAGGAAACAAACGAGTAAAATTCACAAAAATTTGATAAACGAGATCGAGTTGTTACCCCTCTCCTGATGCTACCTAGGATGTTGTCCACCGGATGATCTCTTTGAATAGTGTGATGAACTCGAGGATGAGGCACTGATGGTTGTCTTTGAATTTGTTCCTCCTCATCATCTACTGGATCAAGAGCCACTTCACCATCAATACTTTCATGTTCATCTTCTACCACAGTTGGCATCCTTTGGGGTTGATGATTTTCTTCAAAATTTGGATGACTTGAGGTTGATGGGTTTGCTTGGGTGGAGGATTTGTCACCCACCACCTTTGCACCCACATCAAAAACCTCATTGGTTATCCATAAAGTTCCTTCATCATCATCCTTCTCTTGAGGTTTCACCTCACCTATTGCAAGTCTCTTTATAGCCTCGCAAGGTGGTTCTTCATTTCCTGTAGTGCCATTAGAAACATGCCCTTGCGAGCCATTAGACTCATCAAATGTCACGTCTATCGCTATTTCAACAAGACCAGTGGTATTGTTGAAAACGCGATATCCATGCGCATTTGATGCATATCCAAGCAAGAACCCCTCGTCCACTCTAGGAGCAAACTTTGAGCTCTTGACTTTCTTGTTAAGAATAAAACATTTACAACCAAATACTCTAAAATAATCAACTTTAGGTTTGTTACCAGTGAGAAGTTCATAAGCTGTCTTCTTGTAGATCTTATGAAGATAGAGACGGTTGATTGCATGACAGGTGGTGTTGACCGCTTCTGCCCAAAAGTTGTCAGGTGTCTTGTACTCATCTAACATAGTTCTAGCTGCTTCAATTAGAGTTTGGTTCTTTCTTTCCACAACACCATTTTGTTGTGGAGTATAAGGAACCGAAAACTCATGTTTGATTCCTTCTTCACCTAAGAATTCTTCAACACCTGTGTTCTTGAATTCCGTCCCATTATCGCTCCTCACTTTCTTGATTTTGAGCTCAAACTCATTTTGAGCCCTTCTCATGAATTTCCTCAAAGTTTCTTGAGTTTCACCTTTATCACTTAAAAAGAAAACCCAGGTGAAACGAGAATAATCATCAACAATGACTAAACCATACTTACTACCACCAATGCTGATGTAAGCCACAGGTCCGAAGAGGTCCATGTGAAGAAGCTCCAGTGGCCTTTTTGTTGTAACCACATTCTTTGATTGATGTGGGACTCCATGTTGCTTTCCTGCTTGGCATGCGCCACAAACCCTATCTTTCTCAAACACAACATTTGTTAGTCCAATAATGTGACCATCCTTTTGAAGTTTGGCCAAGTTCCTCATGCCAACATGAGCTAGCCGGCGATGCCAAAGCCAGCCCCTGTCAGATTTTGCCACTAAACAAGTCTCAGGCGTCACTCTACTTGTTGTGAAATCAACAAGATAGAGTTTGCCCTTCAAGCGACCTGTAAAGGCAACAGAGGAATCCTCCCTTCTAAGGATCTTCACATCCACATCAGAAAATAAGCAATTATAACCCATTCCACAAAGTTGTGAAACGAACATCAAATTGTAGCTCAAAGAATCTACCAATAAAGCATTTGAAAGTGATTGTTGGTCAGAGATAGGAATTTTACCAATACCAATCACCTTACTCTTGCCACTATCTCCAAACACAATTTCTTGTGCTTCTTGAGTTAGTTGCAAGGAATGAAACATGTCTTCCTCCCCGGTCATGTGATTTGTGCATCCACTGTCAAGCACCCAACTTGACCCACCAAAGTAGACCTGCAAAACAAATTTAGGCTATGCTTTTAGGTACCCAAATTGAATTGGGTCCTGCAGTGTTAGTTATAGCCTTGGGTACCCACACACTTCTTTTCATGACTTTTCTTTTAGTGTAGGCACCCACATATTTAACAACCAATTTCCCTAAATCCCAAGTCAACATGTAATCACAAAGATAAGAGTGAGAAATGGAAGCATTAAATTTTTCTCCACTTGTTGATGCCGCTTCCTTCATCTTACTCTTTGTGGAACTCAAGTTTACCTTTACTTGAGTTGACTTGTCATTTGAGGAGTGAATCCTCCCCAAGGCATCATATAGGGTGGTTCCCTCTATGAACTTGGGGGATCTCCACCCCTTATGCACTGTGCTAGGGTTTTCCTTGGATGAGTTGAACCCAAGCCCCCTTCTTCCATTGTTGGGCTTTAGGGACTTGTACTTGGGTTCAATTTTATTTAACCCATCATTGCTTGAGCATCTTTTCAATATTTCTTTGACCTTCACCTGTGGGCTCTTTTTCCTTGCATGGTTAGTTAGACAACAAGAAGCATGATATTTGGCACAATGTTTGCAAAAGGTATTATTTGAGGAGCTAGACTTAGATTCAATCAATAAAGATGAAGCATTAATGTTCTTGCAATTTTCAAGTTGCACTTGAAGTTCTTGATTTTGGACATTCAAGCTTAATATGCTTGATTCAAGTGCATCCTTTTCATTTGCAAGACTAGCTATAGAGGTTTTCATATTGATTACTTCCATTTCTTTATCCTCTATAGTTATCTTGACTAAAGATACTTCCTTAGTCAAGGCATCTAGCATTTCATCTTTATTGAGTAGCAATCCTTGAAGCTCTAGGTTTCTTTCCTTTTCAAGGATAAGCAAGTCTTCTTGAGCATCAAGAATTGCTTTTCTTTTATCTAGCTTCTCCATCAATTTTATGATAACATTATATCCATTCAAGCCAAATTCCTTAATCATTTTATTTTTCATAGCAATTTGTTCATCATCATCATCATTTTGAAAACCATTACTAAATAAAGTTACCTTATCTCCTTTTGCCATGAGGCAAGTTGGAGTGTAGGAGTCGTCTTGTAGGTTTGTGAAGAGTTGCGAGCTTGAAGTAGATTGGATGGCCACATTTGCCACCACTTCCTCTTCCTCGGAGCTACAACTCTCTTCATCGGAGTTCCATTCTTCACCAATATGGGCTTGACCATACTTCTTCTTCTTGAAGTATCCCTTGGTCTTGCCTCCCTTTTTAAATTTGTCCTTCTTGTATTCCTTCTTGGCTTCTTGTTCCTTCTTGTTAGGACAATCCGCTATGAAATGACCGGTTTGGCCACATTCATAGCATGCCCTCTTCTTTCCTTCCCTTTGGAACTTGTCATTCTTCCTTACAAATTTCTTGAATGTTTTGATGAACATAGCTGTGTCTTCATCACTTGAGCTATCTTCATCACTTGAGGTCTCGACCACTTTCTTTGCTTTGTGGTCTTTGTTCTTCTTGGGGTTGTCTTGTTCATTTGTGATCAAGGCATGAGAGTCTCTTGTCTTGATGGGGGCTTCTTCGGACTCATGTTGTTGAATTTTTGCAAATAATTGATGAGGCGTCATATCCTCATAGTCATCACGATCCCTTATCATCCTTGCAAGACTCTTATCCTTTTCTTTATAAGCTCTCATGAACAATCTTGTGACCTTGGAGTCACTCCAATCTTCACTCCCAAGTACTCTTATTTTGTTGACCAACACCATCAAACGATCAAAGAGTGATTGAAGCGACTCACCCTTGATCCAATCATATCTAGCAAGCTCACTCTCCAAAGCTTCAACTCTATGTCTCTTAGCTTTGGGATCTCCTTCATGTGACATTTTAAGAATGTTCCAAATGTCACGGGCATCTTCTCTTCCTTGAACTTTCCGGTATTCTTCCGGACAAAGACTCCCTTTAATTATGCTCACTGCTTGAGCATTGCGATGAATCTCTTGCATCATTTCTGGAGTCATCTCTTCTCCTTGGGCAGGCTTATGCATACCTACATTAACAATCTCCCAAAGACTAGGATGTACATCGATTAAATGCGACTTCATCTTATCGGCCCACTCGTCATAGTTCAACTCACTAAGAGTTGGTAACTTTCCAAGTGGGGCGGAAGAGAAGTTGGGAATAAAATTTCTAGTGTAATCGAATTGAACTTTACTAAACTCGTTATCTTTGCTTTTGGTAGATGATTCTTCGGTGTTGAGACTTACCTTGCTCAACACCTTCGACACCAAAAGATCTACTATATCGTCATTGTAATCAAATTTTCCTTTACCTTTGTCTTCTTCGGCCTTTCTTCTTGATTCTTCTTCTTCGGCCTTTTTCTTAGCATCTTCCTCTTTCATCTTGAGGAACATCCTCTCGGCGATCTTCATGGCGAGGTCGAGGACCTTGGGGTCCACTTCCTCACCGGAGGATGTGACGGGAATATCCTCGAGAATAGGATCCACATGGTCCCGTTGAGTAGACATGATCGTTTCCTCACGCGGTTAAGCGTAAAACGAGGTACGAGGCTCTGATACCAATTGAAAGTAGCCTAGAGGGGGGTGAATAGGCTACACCTGAAAATTTTCACTAAAAACTTCGAGATAGGTTAAATTAAAGTTGCACTGGTGCAAACCGGTTCAATCGATTTTAATTACAACTGAACAAGTTTGAACCTGCTCAACTTAAAATTAGATAATCTATTGAACAAATACGAAGTAGTGAAGAATATAGCTAAAGACTTGCCCTACACAAAATCTACTCGAATGAATAAGATGAACCAACCACCGAATATGAAGCGCTTAACAAGAACACACAAGAACACGCGATATAACCCGAGGTTCGGCAACCACCACAAAGGTGTCCTACTCCTCGTTGAGGAACCCACAAAGGGCCGGGTCTTTTCCAACCCTAATCCTCCACAAGCCGACCACAAAGGTCAAGGCAATCTCTTCTCAAATCAGCTCAAAGAGCGGGTGATACAAACTTCTTGGGGTCGTCCACAAATTTGGAGACTCCCAAGCAACCTTTAACCGTCAAGGAACACGAGGTTCCAAGAGTAACAAATCCGCACAAGGTTAAGTTTGCAATGAGCTCAAGAACAAAGAGAATGGGAGACTCGAGATGAAATTGACAGCGAGTTCGATCGAGTTCACCTCACACCAAGGGTCCTTCAAATGATTGAAGGAGATGCGATTGCGGGTGTGAAAGGTGAAATGAATGCGCTTGTTTGAAGGTTGGTCAGCCAAGAATTCGTGGCAGAGGCAGTAGTAAATGAGAGAGAGAGTGTGAGGGGGTATATAAAGGATCCCCCAAAAGCTGGCAGCCGTTGGGAGAAAAGAAGTAAAAACCGGTTGAACCGGTTTTCAGACCGGTTGAACCGGTTTCTACCAGGGGGATCCCGGTCCACTGACTTACTCAGCCGGACACTCGACCGGTTTCAAAACCGGTTGAGTAAGAGAAAATTCCGGTTCAACCGGTTTTCAAAAAATATCTGCAGCGACTTTTCTGACAGCTCTGACTGTCAGACAGGTCAGAGCAGAGGAGGCAGGTGAACAGTCCCAAAACCGGTTGAACCGGTTTCAGGACCGGTTGAACCGGTTTTCAGGGCTGAAACCAAATTTTGAGAATTTTGAAGAGAGCAAAGGTGGAGTCTTTGTGGGAAGTAAAAGTTGTTTTTCTCAAGGGCATTCATGATCTGGAAAAATGTTCTCCAAGAAGTGTTCAAAGGATTTTGAACTTGACTCATTGCACAACTTACTTAACCGTCGCGGATCCCTCTTAATTGTACGGCGATTCCTATAACTCAAGAACTGTAAAATCAGTACCGCCGTTGTTTCAAAGCACTTGGAGCACGTCATTTGATGTAGAATTTTAAATCTGCGATGCCTTTTATTTTTATGCTTCGTAAGATCTGTGCTTCTCCTGTCTGTAGAATTACTGCGTACATGCTAGGAGCAAACTTGTTAGAATCTCTGTTTGTTTTGTCATTTAATCACCAAAACTCTCAATTAGGGTTGATTGCACTTACACGCGCACTGTTTCGTGTGTCGTTAGCGTGCTATGTCGCGCGTGTCCGCGCGCCGTTTGCACACTGTCGCATTGCTTTGCGCGTCATAAATTAGTCTCACTTAAAACCTATCGTTTTAATTAAATTACTGGTTTAACTGATAGATGCTAGGGTAACAGGTTAATCAAAAACTAGATGGTAGATTTTATTTATAGTTGATAATGTCGAATTAAATATTATAATTAATATTGATTTAGCGTAAACGCATTACCTCCTTGACCGTAGCTTCGATTTCGACGTTTCTTTTCCTCGTGTAACAGTAGAAGCGAGCTCTATTTTAGGCTGCATGTTTTTATAACATTTTATCTTGTATGGTGTAATGTTCTTATGCATATGTATATGTTTGTTTTCTTGTGCCTCTTTGTCTTCGCTTCGCGTTGCGATTAGATCGCGATTCGTTTCCGAGTTTCGAGGAATCGACGGTCAAGCTTCGGCGACCAAATGATTCAGTTCTTCGGGTTCTACGAGATCGAAGACCTTGAGCATCTGTTTGGTGAAGGCAAGTGTCCTCTGACCCATTATGTCCCATTTACTTTATAATTCACTGTCCCGCATACTATGAACAACCTAAGGATTGACTAGCTTTCTATCTACCTGGTCCTTGATTACCTTTTGGGCTACTATGGGTTAGCTTCATGCTACTGCTTTACTTTAATCAATGAACATGATGTGAACACTTATGATACGATGTCATTATGATTATGATGTTGGACTGGTGATACTTTAGGGGGCTCGAGCGGTTTCTCGAGTACCTCTCCGTAAGGACCTGTTCATTGAGAGACCACCCGAGATAACAGTGCAACCATGAGGGTGAAATGGGACGTCCTTAGCTAATTAATTAGAGGAACTAGAGGTGTAGTCGCTTCACCGTCGTGCCGTTAATAGGGTCCAGGCACAGTGCTTGCTCTACCGAGGCTGGGTGTCAAGGTTCTTTCGTTTTGCTTTTGTTAGTCACCCTCCTGCGGGGAGGAGTACTGTGTTTATCAAACTGGAGAAACCTAACGGGCGGCTATGACCTCTAGGGAATCTTTGTAAAGGCTACGTAGTGATACCCTGCCGGGCCACCTAGGAAGTGATCAATGGGGAGTCATGATCCCCGGGCAAAACGGGAATCACGGCTCATGGGTAAAGTGTGCGACCTCTGCAGAGGGTAATGAAACTGGTATATCAGCCGTGCTCACGGTTAAGAGCAGCCTTGGGATCCTCTTTGATTAGAGATACTCCGAATAGACCTCAGATGATGACTTTAATGATGATGGTTAATGATGGTGACTTTAATTATGTATTCTAGTATTTCCTCTCTGAGGAGGTACTTTTTGGGATTATAACTTGGGTTTTACGATAAAATCTGGCTTCTACTAACAATAAATACCTGACCAACTAAAAGCAACCGCTTGAGCCTAACCCCACATACAAAGCTAGTCCACTTCAGCCAAACGGGGCATTTGCTGAGTACGTTGATGTGTACTCATCCTTGCTTTATCACAAAACACCAGGTTGTCCACATTGCAACCACTGCTCAGGAGAAGACGAAGCCATGGAAGGAGACTTCCAGGAGTTCCAAGACTACGACGAGTTCTAGGTGTGGGTTGGCGGCAACCCCCAGTCAGCTACCTGTGAAGGCCCTATCTTTACTGCGTTTCGCTTAGCACTTTGATTTACCCGTTAAGTTGATGACTATGTGGATGTCTCTGACTCTGTGATGTAATAAGTTAATACTCTTTTATGTTATTATTCGAGCACTATGCGATGATGTTCATTTATGTAATCGCTGTGTACGTGAATTCTGATCCTGGCACGTACATAGTTCGCATTCGGTTTGCCTTCTGAAACCGGGTGTGATAGTGCTGTGCTGACAGCCCTTCCGTACGTAAGGTCGATGCAGGTGGCCATCTTTCTTTGCATTCGATCATTCAAGGCTCTCATGAAACAATTCCTTTTCTTTAAATCGGTGTTGACTTGATCGATTGTATATTGGGATAAGTGATTAAATTTATTGAGATACTGGGTAACAGTATCTCCGCCTTGCTTCAACTTCATGAACTCTTCTTGCTTCATGTGGAGAACTTCTTCAGGTATATAGTGCTCTCTGAAGGCCAACTTAAACTCATCCCAAGTTACTTGATGACCAGCCAGTTGAATGGCTATAAATTTTCCCCACCAAGTGCTGGCAGGGCCACGCAATTGTTGGGCTGCGAATAGGGGCTTCTGAATTTCTGAACACCGAAGGAGCCCGAACTTCTGTTCAGTGACGCGGATCCATTCATCCGCTTCTAGAGGGTCCTCTGCTTTAACAAACAATGGAGGGCGCGTCTCGGAGAAATCCAGGTAAGATGTCTCACGGGGGCCTTGCGGATATGCTCGCTCTCCTTGTTGTTGTAGCTGTTGACCTGCCATCTCCTGCAAGAAGCGGGTATTATCGGCCGTGGCGTTAACCAAGGCAGCGATGGCCTCGGCTAAAGTGGGAGGTACTGGAGGTGGGTTTGGTGTTGCTTCCCTTCCACTAGAGGTCCCTGCACCATCCTGAGAACGAGTCTTGGAAGGCATCTGAGGCAACAAACATTGAAAAGAATATAATATGCCAAAGAAAACCATCCATTATACATTACTGAAAAGGGTAATGTTATAGACTCGAATTTTACAACAGGATTACACTACCTATTTTACATTATACTACTTTTATACTACACTATTCCTGCTTTTTGTCACTCTTGGTAGCCTCACTGTCAGGCGTAGGAGACCATTCGTCGACCAGCTTCATAGAGGGAGGGGGCCTAAAAAGGTCCAGCCGTCCAGCTCACCACCAAGTGCTTCTCCCGCTACTCTAGAAGGTCCGGCTTCCATCCTGACAGGATCCGCAGGGACGTTCAGGTGCAGTTGCGAGTACAATACATGAACTTCTTCATGTAGTGTGTTGCAATAAACCTGCAAGCTATCCACGGTTGAGCTAAGCTCTTCCACTCGGGCTCGAGCCCTAACCTCCTTTGCCCAAGCAAGTGAACGAGAGTTCACAGCCTAGTCAAGCGCTAGATCCCGATCCGCTAGCTGGTCTTGCAGGTGGCGGATGTCTCTTCTTAATTCATTGATTCTTTCGCCATCTGTGACCCATACGTCCTTCCTACATCAGAGTTCTGATCGAAGCTGATTAATTTGGGCTTCCAGATCCCCGATCGGATCATTACTACCGCTACTGCTGCCTTCATGTCTCAGGGCAAGTTGATGACGAGGTACGCCAATCGGCCCGGTTGACTTGCTGCAGTCTTTCTTGTACGTGGCGGCATTTTTCTAAGGGGGAAATCTTATTAGCATAATTTTTAGCATGATGCATGTGTAATTACAGAATCAAACTTAGTTGATTCAACCTTCTATACATTGCACTCTTCCTATCTGGTCTTTAAAATAAACTCTTCAGAGATACTTAGGTAAGAAGGGAAGAAATTTTCTAGATAAGTCTTAGAAAATTCTTTTTAAAGATGCCTAGTAATATCTACAAAGATGGGCTTCGCTCTGATACAAGCTGTGACGGAACCTCCCAAGTCATTAGGCCCACCTACAGCTATCTTTGTTTGTTCTATTAAACCCAATTTAGGGTTAGGTTCCCCACTCTAGGGTCTTATTTGCAAAAGATCATATCAATACAACTTGTTTGAAATTTTTGCCTAGTGAATGCACTCTAGGTGTGTCAAACATATGAAATGCCAATGCTTATGATGTTATGCTCAAGTTTTAGTAATAGTAACACCAGGGGTGTTACAGATATAACTGGTTGATGGAATAGCAGGCGGTGTTAATCGCCTCAGCCTAGAACCGGTCTGATGTCTTGTACTCATCAAGCATGGTTCTTGCCATATCCAGTAGAGTTCTATTCTTCCTCTCCACTACACTATTTTGTTGAGGTGTGTAGGGAGAAGAGAACTCATGCTTGATGCCCTCCTCCTCAAGAAATCCTTTAATTTGAGAATTCTTGAACTTCTTCCCATTGTCGCTTCTTATATTTTTGATCCTTAACCCGAACTCATTTTGAGCTCGTCTCAAGAATCCTTTTAAGGTATCTTGGGTCTGGGATTTTTCCTATAAAAAGAATACCCAAGTGAAGCGAGAATAATCATCCACAATAACTAGACAGTACTTACTCCCGTCGATGCTTATGTAAGCGATCGGGCCGAATAAATCCATGTGGAGTAGCTCGAGCAGCCTATCAGTCGTCATTATGTTCTTATGTGGATGGTGGACTCCAACTTGCTTTCCTACTTGGCATGTGCTACAAACCCTGTCTTTCTCAAAATGAACATTTGTTAGTCCTAAAATGTGCTCTCCCTTCAGAAGTTTATAAAGATTCTTCATCCCAACATGGGCAAGTCGGCGATGCCAGAGCCAACCCATGTTAGTCTTAGCAATTAGGCAAGTTTCTAGTTCAGCTTGATTATCATTAAAATCCAGTAAATATAGCTGACCATCTAGCACTCCCTTAAATGCTATTGAATCATCACTTCTTCTAAAGACAGTAACACTTACATTAGTAAATAGACAGTTATAGCCCATTTTGCATAATTGAGACACAGAAAGCAAATTGTAATCTAAAGAATCTACGAGAAAAACATTGGAAATAGAATGGTCAGGTGATATAGCAATTTTACCCAAACCTTTGACCAAATCTTGATTTCCATCCCCGAATGTTATAGCTCGTTGGGGATCTTCATTTTTCTCAAAGGAGGAGAACATTCTCTTCTCCCCTGTCATGTGGTTTGTGCACTCGCTATCGATTATCCAACTTGAACCACCGGATGTATAAACCTACGAAACAATTTTAGGCCTTGTGCTTAGGTACCCAAACAGTCTTGAGTCCTTTGACGTTAGAAACAAGCACCTTGGGTACCCAAAGACAAGTCTTTGGACTCTTGTGTTTGCCCCCAACATATTTGGCAACTATTTTGCCTGATTTGTTAGTTAATACATATGATACATCAAACGTCTTAAAAGAGACTTCATGTTAATTTGATGCAGCAGGAATTTTTTCCTAGGCATTTTAATATGTGTGGTATGCCTAGAGCTAGAAGCCTCATTTTTGTACATAAAAGCATGGTGAGAAACATTATGAGGTTTCCTAGCATGAATCTTCCTAATCTTATGTTAAGGATAGTTTGCAGGATATAAAATGTAACCCTCACTATCCTGAACCATGGGAGCCTTACCCTTTATAAAGTTAGACAATTTTTTAGGGGCAATAAGCTTGACATTGCTCCCCTGTTGGAAACCAATGTCATCCTTAATACCAAGACGTCTCCCATTATAAAGCATGCTACAAGCAATCGTCTTGAGTCGGTTGTACATGGCTTGCGGCTCTTCTCCTTTGTTGAGGACGAATCAATCGAGCTCTTTCTCGATCGTTTCGCACTTGGTGATCTTGGTCACCTCGTCCCCATCGTGCGCAGTTTTGAGGACGTCCCAAATTTCTTTGGCGCTCTTTAACCCTTGCACCTTGTTATACTCCTCTCGACACAAGGAGGCGAGGAGTACAGACATGGCTTGAGATTTAAAGTGCCTAATTTGGGTGGCCTCGTCCGAGTCATAGTCTTTGTCCCCCACCTTAGGTACCTGCGCTCCATACTCAATAATATCCCAAATACTTTCGTGGAGTGAGGTTAGATGATGCCTCATTTTATCACTCCACATACAATAATCTTCACCATCAAAATATGGTGACTTGCCAAGGGGTACGGAAAGTAATGGAGCGCGCTTTGAAATACGAGGATAGTGTAGGGGCATCTTACTATACTTCTTGCGCTCATGGCGCTTAGAAGCGGTGGATGACTCGGAGCTCGATGTGGAGGGTGACAAAGAGTCGGTCTCATAGTAGACCACCTTCTTCTTCATCTTCTTCTTGTCACCTCTTCGATGTGACTTGATGGAGGAAGAGGATTCCTCCTTGTGTTTGTTGTTGGACTTCCTTGAGAGAGTCCTCCTCGAGCTTGCGGCCTTCTCACCGGTCATGATCTCCCTCTTGGTGTGATCTCTAGACATCACTTCGAGTTGGTTAGACTCTTAATGAAGCACTAGCTCTGATATCAATTGAAAGTCGCCTAGAGGGGGGTGAATAGGCAAAACCTGAAATTTATAACTTTAAGCACACACTACAAGTCGGGGTCAGCGTTAGAATTAAATTCAAGTCCGAAAGAGAGGGGAAAACAAATCAAACAAGAATCAAGCGAGTAGACATGGTGATTTGTTTTACCGAGGTTCAGTTCCAAAGAACCTAGTCCCTGTTGAGGTCACAAAGACTGGGTCTATTTCAACCCTGTCCCTCTCTCAAACGGTTACTTAGACCGAGTGAGCCTTCTTCCTTAATCTCACGGGTCACTAAGACCCCGCAAGGACCACCACACACTTGGTGTCTCTTGCCTTGCTTACAAAGCACTTGAGAATAAGAATGAGAAACAAAAAAGGCCAAGCCAAGCAACAAGAGCAACAAAAGAACACAAGAACACCCTCTCTCAAGTCCCTAATGGAATTGAGTTAATTTGGAGGCTTAGAGAGGATTCAATTTATTTGATGTGTCTTAGAGTGGAGTCTTTTGCTCTTGTATTGAATGAGATGTTTGGAATGCTTGGATGGTTATGAATGAGGTGGTTGGGGGGTATTTATAGCCCCCAACCACTTCCATAGCCGTTGGCGAAGGCTGCTGGCGATGGGCACACCGGACAGTCCGGTGTGCCGCCATGTCAGCCAATTGTTAGGGTTCGGAGCTGGTCGACCATTGGAAGCTTTGTCTTCTTATGGCACCGGACAGTCTGGTGCCCTTCTGACTTCGCTGCTCTGACTTCTGCGCGGCACTGTTCACAACTGTAGCACTTTGCAGAGTCGACCGTTAGCGTAGGGAGTCGTTGCTCCGCTGGCTCACCGGACAGTCCGGTGAATTATAGCGGAGCGCGCCCTGGAATTTCTGAGAGCGACTGGTTTGGAGTTGTACGGCCTGGTGCACCGGACAGTCCGGTACCCTAATTTTCAGCACACTCAAGTCCTTTTGCTCTAATAAAATTGTGTCTCTAACTTGGTTTCTTTCTTGGTTTGTGTTGAACCTTATGCACCTGTAATACTTGACAAACTAGTTAGTCCACGTGTTTGCGTTGATCATCAACCACCAAAATTAATTATAGGAAATGGTTAACCCAATTTCCCTTTCAGCTATCGTGATTGACCGCCTGTTCTGCCCCAATTTCTCATCGTCGAATCGTACACCGCCTGGTTCCGCACCACGCCGTCGTCGGGGGTCTATGCGCCCTAATCACTGGTAAGTAATTGTCCTCCGTATTCGTGTGACAGTACTTTTCATTTAGCGTTAGTGGGTTCGGTGATTAGTGCTCTTCATCGACGGGCAGGAAGAGTTCGCCGGCGCGGTGTGACCACCAGGGCGGCGCCACCGTTGGCCGCGGTCAGATGAGGAAGATGAGACCTGAGTCGTTGATCTTATAGCGGGCGGACATGATTAGATGATTGCGTACCTTTCCGCGTGATCGGATCTGGGTCGTTGTGATAGGATCAGATAAATGAGAATAGATCATGATTGTTTTAAATCTAAGCCGTAGAATCTGATCGAACTGATCGGTGCAGTTACGGGGTAGATGTGATCTGCACCATCGGTTTCTGATCTGATGGTCATCGTCACGTAGCGATTCACATGATGCATAGATCTAATCTGGGGCATTGAGTTCTGATAGGATGGTAGAAGCTGATCCATACCGCTTTGGCGTAAGAATTTTACGTATGAGTCCCTAAACTAGTTAAGAATAAATCTGCGATCCATAGTTGTTGTGCGCTGAGTCTTGGGAAAGTTATAGAATAGCCCCAGGTTCCCAGGAAATCATGTGCGCAGTCCAGTCATGGGGTAATTAAGATAAAAGAGATTAGAAATTGATTTTTGGGTATAAAAATAATTGCAGAAACTCATTTAATTCATATAAAATTCATATTAAATCCTTTTTGACCCATTCCAATTTCTATAATTTGGTATTAATACTGTTTATCACTTAGTGCCACTATTTTAACATAAAAGCCACACTAGAATGGATCACTCAATTAATTTTGTATCAAACACATACAAACTTCGGAAAATCATAACTTAAAATTCGTAACTCCGAATTTAGTGATTCTTTTTCCTACGATCTCGTTTTAATGTATAGATTATTATTATGTATTTTATATACATGTTTGGTGTGATGTTAATTTCTCCATTGTGCCATGCTTGTTTGTATTGTAGCGAGTAGAAGAGCCAGTGGCCGAGGATCCGAGTGTTCAGCAGGTGGAAGTTGCTGAGCAGGAGCTCATTGAAGGCAAGTTGTGCCCTTGATCACTTTTATTACCCAATAATGTTCTTTATAATCACTTATTTATGCATAGGCTTAATTTTGATGTGACCCAATAGGTCATCCTAGTCTGGTTATCTTTTCACCTTGTTTACCCCTAGACTATTTGGGTAGTTTTTGCTATTGCTCTTTATGGTTTTGGGATTAATATTATATTATGATCATGTTCCAATTATACTGTTGTTTTATTTATTGTTCATGACAAGATAATTATATTAATTGGAACATGGAGCTTAACTTGAGAAACACGTGCGACCACAAGGATGGAATGGGACGCCCTTGGCTGACTAACTAGAAAAGCTAGTGGAGGACTATCTTACCAGATAGGGGCAAGGGCAATAGGGTGGTAGGCATGTAGGGAGGTTCCTGGGTTGATTTTGTTGCGATGATGGTCAGACGGGGGATTCCTATATTGCTCTTCCTAGAACTATAGCGGGTTTTCTAAAGCTAGTGGAACTTTATAAAGGCCTCGTAGTGGATCCCTAGCCATTCACCTCGACAGTGTCTAAAGGCCTTGCAAACCCAGGCTATATGGGATACATGACTTGTGGGTACAGGGTACAACCTCTGTAGAGTGTAAAACTGGTATACTAGCCGTGCTCGCGGTTATGAGCAGCTCAGGACTCTCGCATGATTAAACTATGGAACTAAATTCAATTTGTCATTTGCATCACATTGTGATTTATTATTAATTTTGATCTATTATTATTGTAGTTTGGTATTTACTTACATTTAGTAACTGCTAATAAAATTTGACTAACTTATTAAAAGCAATGCTCAACTTTAACCCCTATTGTTGATCAGCCTTACACTTCACATGAACTCCCACCTTTGGTGAGTTCATGCACATTATTCCCCACAACTTGTTGAGCTATCATCTTTTGTGAGCTCACACTTGCGATATATAAACCCCCATAGGAGAAGAATAGGTGGTCCAGGAGGAGCCGTACTATGAGGAGTACGAGTTGATCTAGGTGGTGTCTCCCAGTCAACTTTATGGCGCCATAGATGGACATTTAGTTAGCTTTATATTTATAATTTATTTTTGTAAGACTTGTGCTATGTAATAATGACATTTATGATATTTATGACATTTATCTCTATACACTTTGTCATTATATGTGTTGTTCTTCTTTGGCGCACATATGAGACGTACCCGGTTTTATCCCTTAAATCCGGGTGTGACAGAAGTGGTATCAGAGGAAATGTTGAATGTAGGACGAAAACTAGATAGAAGTGGACAAAACCCTTACCTACTTACCTTACTATAATTCTTTCTATACTTATCTTTATCTTGTCTCACCTTATACTGTTCTACTCTGATTACTCTTACCTATTCTATTCTAAGACAAGGAGGATTTCACACTTTGGAATCCTACATTTATGACCCTCTAAAGAGATAGGAGACCTAAGACAAAATTAAAATTATTTTCTTTATTTAAAATGATTGGATGATTGTTCTGATGATAAATGCCTGATTTGCTTCTTTGATTGATTGAAATAATATAGTCGGGCATCTTAGCATGTACCACCATAAGGTAATGTATTAGCTTTAGTAGGTGACACACTAATCTACATAGTTAATAAAACCCCCAAAGTAACATGTCTCGTATTTACTCGTCCTTGTCTACAATTCTTTCTTACCATGTGTTTCTAACTCAGATGGTCAATACTAAGAAGGAAGGCGGAATTGATCCACCTACCAACCCATTCAACCGAAGAGTGCTTAGACAACAACAAGCAGAAATGGATCCTTCAAATCCTCCACCGACTGAGACTAATCTTGTGGTTGCAGCTCAGATGCAAATGCTGCAACAGATGGTGAATACGATGCAAGATATGCAGGCACATATGCGACAACAGTATCAAGAGATACGCCAGGAGAGACAAGAGATGAGGGAGGAGATGCGCCAAGAGCGAATGGTGCGACAGCAGCAAGCACCATTGCCTCCACCACCACCACCAGTTCCACTCCGGGACAAGCACCAGGAGTTCATGAACCACAAGCCACTGACGTTCACCAGCTCTCTAGATCCTCTGCACACTGATGATTGGCTGAAGTCAGTAGGGAAGATGCTGATTATTGCACAGTGCTCTGACCAGGAGAAGATTCTTTATGCTTCTGGTCGTCTTACTAGTCCTGCTACTGATTGGTGGGATTCTTACACCGCTACTGAAAGCTCTCTTGTGGGTTCTGGTGTTTGGATGACAACTCAATTAAAGGACTAACAGGTGTGCTAAGTGTTGAAAAGGTTCTGAATGCAAAGCTAATAGGGTTCAACACAAGTAAACAGGTGTGATGGTCCAAAGACGGAGTTATCTATAGATATAATGGACATCACAAGGAAGATAGACATTGCTTAAGTGAAACTTGATGTGCATAACTTGGAGACAACCGATCAAACCAAGGTTGGAAGCAAGAAGAGCTTCGAGGTACCGAGTGCACGGGAGAAAGTCGAGGAGACCAGGAACCCAAAGCCAGGGGTGAAGAAGGAGACTTGCGGAATCAAGGTTGATCGAGTTAAGAAGAGTTATGGTGCATCAAGGAACACTACATAAGGACATGACTTACAACCAATGAGGTAACATCTACAATTATGTGGTGTAAGTCATAGGGCTCAAGATCAAGCTCAAGAGTGAACAAGGTCACTGGAAGGAGAACCAATGTCGAAACCAGAACTAGAAGCAGCCCAAAAGAGCTAAGTGCACCTTGACCTTTAGTTTGGGTTGTTCCTATGTTTGGAGATATTCTATGTGACCTTTGCAGGATGTTGGAGCTCAGAAATGTCAATCTAGATCAAGTCAAGCTGACTTGAGGATTTATGAGTCCAACATAAATCTCAAGCATGTCAAATGCTAAAGAAGTGAAAATCAAAGAGAAGGTATGTTTCTAGACTTAGTACAGTGGTCTTTGTGTACTAATGTATCTGTCTAAGTATTAGAAACAGAGAAAAGAAGAAAAGAAAAGAGAAGCAAAAGGTTTGGCTGTGTACAGCCAAGACTCAGCTTAGTCTGGCACACCGGACAGTGTCCGGTGGTGCACCGAACAGTGTCCGGTGCGCCAGGCTGAACTCCGGTGAACAGGCCACTCTCGGGATAGTTTCGCGGCGTACAGCTATAATTCACCGGACTGTCCGGTGGTGCACCGGACTGTCCGGTGAGCCAACGGTCGACTGTGCCAATGGTCGGCAGCGCAATCAGCGGGTGATGCGTGGCCTGAGCCAACGGTTAGTTGGCGCACCGGACTGCCGGTGTGCACCGAACAGTGTCTGGTGAGCCAATATGACCGTTGCTCCAATGGTCAGCTAAGCTCGATTTGGAAGGAGATCGCGCACCGGACATACTACAGGACCTGTCCGGTGGTGCACCGGACTGTCCGGTGCGCCACCCGACAGAAAGCAAACACTAGTAAGAATGTGATCATCAGTGACGATTTTCTAGTGACGCTGGTGACTTCAGTCACAGATTGATACATTTCTATGACCAACTTGATAGCTTCGTCAACAATTACAAGGGACGAAGATTAGACTTGAATATTAAAGACGAAAATGAAAGGAACGTCATAGACGAAAATGAAAGGAACGTCACAGATTAATTTGGCTTGATCGGCTGACGTAATGATGAAATAAATTGGTCACAAATGAGTTTTAGTAAAAAACGGCCCACGTGTGCCCCCACCTGGCGACGCGGACCCGGCCCAGTACGAAGCGGCAGTTAGTTTTATTTGGCAAAAAAAAGGTGCGCCCGCGGAGCTTCGAACCAGGGACATGCGGCTTGCGTTAAATCGTTGCTACCATCAGACTACGGACTTGTTCGTGTATATAAAGAAACTATCCGTTTGTTAATGTGTTCATATCTGTCGTTATGTTAACAGTTTTTCCCAGCCGCCATTCTGCGATCTGCATGGTTCGCCTGTTCTGTTTTTTGCCTGCTGCGATCTGCGCTTCTGCGATCGGCCGTCAGGTTACGGCACACAACGACGCCGGCGTCTGTCGTCGTCCGCTTGATCGGCAACTGGGTAGCGTCGTAGCGAACGAGCGATCTTGTCGCCTGATCCATTGATCCAACTGTGTTGGAAGAACGGCGTCGTCTGCAAACAGCGAGGCAGAGAAGCTTCGGGCGCGGCAAAGCAGCGGCGTCTTGCGCATAGCTACGGCGGGCGTGGACAGAACAGCGGCAGGGCGGGGAGAAAAGACAAGGTTTGATGTGTTGTGTTTTTGACAATAAGGTTCTATGTGCGTTTGAATTTTATTTCATATATGCATGTGTTTGATGTGGTTTTCAATTTTGTTCAATGTAATCATAGTTATGGAGTTAATGCAAGTTTTAATTTATTGTCAAAATAGATGGATAGAAGATGGGTTTATGGGAAACAATTCACACCTGCATATGTGAAAGGAGTTGAAGAGTTCATGAATTTTGTTACTGAAAGATACCCAGAAGACACAGACATTCGTTGTCCGTGCGTGAATTGTCTTAATCAAAGGTTGCGACCTCAGAGTGAAGTAGAAACTCATATACACATTTATGGAATGTCAGCTACATACACGAGGTGGATTCATCATGGGGAGTCGGCAGATACAGAAGTTGAGGGTATAGAGGAGGATGTCGAAGGATATGATAATGACTTTGGGATACATATGGATGTGGACGATGATGTTTACGATGATGATCATGGAGTACCTGAGATGATCGGTGAACTGTTTGCAGCGGCAGAGGCTGATGGAGAAGAGCCAAGATTTGCAGGAGTTCTTGGAGATTCAAAGAAGGCACTTAGTCCGGGTTCTAGCCATTCAAAATTTTCTTTTATGGTGAGGATGTTGTATATGAAGTCTCGTTATCGAATCAGCAATACAGCATTTTCAGCAATGATGAAGCTGATGTCCGATGGATACCCTAACAGTGAGTTGCCAAAATCATATAATGAGGCCATGAAATATCTTAAAGAATTGGGCCTTGGATACGAAAACATCCATGTGTGCAAGAACAATTGTGTGTTGTTTCGGAATGTTAATGCTAAATTGAATGAGTGCCCAGTATGCACGGAGTCTAGATGGAAAGATGAAACTGGTTCGAAGCGGGTTCCACATAAGGTTTTGAGGCATTTTCCACTGTTGCCAAGGTTGAAAAGAATTTTTGCTTCAAAACAAACTTCAGAGGAAACACAATGGCACAAGAAAGTGAGGAAGCCAGTCGCCAATGTGATGAGCCATCCAGCTGATGGGGAAGCGTGGAAGGACTTTGACCGAAAGTACCCAGGTTTTGCAAATGATCCGAGGAACCTGAGGCTAGCCTTAGCTACCGATGGATTCAATCCATTTGGCAACATGAGTACCCAGTACAGTATGTGGCCAGTGCTTGTGACACCGCTTAATCTCCCACCATGGGAATGCGTGAATCCAACAAACTGCTTTATGTCTTTACTCATCCCAGGTCCAAGATGTCCAGGAAAGGATTTTGATTTGTTCCTTGAGCCCCTAATTGAAGAACTGCTGAAGCTATGGAAGGGTGTCAAGACCTATGATGCATGTACTGGTAGGAAGTTCGACCTTCGTGCTGCTGTACTATGGTGTATACATGATTATCCAGCGCTGGCCACGTTATCTGGGCGAACAACAAAAGGGTATTATGCATGTATTTATTGCGACAAGAATCCGTTGTCTATGGCAATAAGGAACAAGTTATGCTACATTGGACATCGTCGTTACCTTAAAAGGACACATTCATGGCGGAATAGCTTGGATTTCAATGGTAAGCGGGAAAACAAAGTTGTGCCTGGCAGGTTCACTGTGGATGAGGTCCTACAAGAGCTAGAGAAGGTGAAAGATGTCAGACCAGGGAAGCAGGCTGACATTACTGGAAATAAAAGGAAGCGTAGTAGTGACGGTCCAAAGATTTATAGCCGGAAATCTGGGTTGTGGCAATTGCCATATTGGAAAGATTTGATGCTTCCACATAATCTCGATGTGATGCACATAGAGAAAAATGTATGTGAAAATATTCTTTGCACACTACTTAGTATACCAGGCAAGTCCAAGGACACACATAATGCAAGGCTAGATTTGTATGATATGGGCATAAGACCTGAACTGCACTTGCAACAAGATGGCAACTCGGCCTGCAGGGCTCCACCTGCTCCATATGTGTTGGGGAAGGATCAGAAAGTCGAGTTTTGCAAGTTCCTCAAAGGTATCAAGTTTCCTGATGGATTTGCGGATAACCTAGCAAGATACATAAGTGAAGATGGTTCAAAGGTGGTTGGAAAACTGAAAACACATTCTTGCCACATACTCCTACAGAGAATCATAGCCGCTGGCCTTAGAGGACTGGTGAGGAAGGATGTATATGAAGCAATTGCAGAGCTGGGGACCTTCTTCAGGGAACTATGTAGTAGAAATCTACGGATAGATGTTGTGCAACGGCTAAAAGGAGATATTCCATTGATCCTATGCAAGCTTGAGAAAATCTTTCCACCTGCCTTCTTTGATGTCATGGTGCACTTGAGTGTCCATCTTCCCGATGAGGCAATGCTTAGAGGACCTGTTCAGTATGGATGGATGTACCCAATAGAAAGGCGACTAGGCACTTTGAAAAATTTTGTAAGGAACAGGGCTAGGCCGGAAGGATCAATTGCTGAGGCATATATGGCAAGTGATACCTTAACATTTTGTTCTAGGTACATGAAGGATGTTGACACTAGATTTAACCAGGATGATGATAGTGGTACAGAGATGCCATTGCCTAATGACATGTCTGTTTTTAAGCATGGTGCTACTCTTGTTGGAGCTACTAAGACTGAGTACATTGATGATGCTACCATGAATAAGTTAGTTTGGTATGTGCTACATAATGCTGATGAAGTACATGAATATTTGACGTAAGTTAGTTTGGTATGTGCTACATAATTTATGTTATGTTTATTAAATTTGAAAATATGTTTATGAATAAAGTATGCCATGCAGTCTGTACAGGGAGGAGCTATCGCAGCAAGGTGCACGTCCAAATGATGTTGATCGAATGGTTCAACAAGGATTTGCAAAGTGGTTTATGTCCCATGTAAGTCACTAAACTTTTATGTTATAGGTTTACTAAAGTTTTGGGTATGCATATGTAATTGCTCAGCTGAGTAATTTTGTTGCAACAGGTTGAGAAGAAGCGTAATGAGAATCCAGAATTGGTTAGCGAAGGACTGTGGGCACTGTCATGTGGCCCAGCTCGGCGAGTTAAGACTAGTACAGCTTGCAAGATTAATGGAGTGCGGTTTAGCACAGTGGATCGTGAGAAGTTCATGCAGACACAAAATAGTGGTGTAATGACTGAAGGTGAACATAATGGGGAGAACATAGATTTTTATGGTGTCCTTAAAGAGGTAATTGAGTTACAATATAACTCGAATTATCAAGTTCGTCGGTCGGTGGTTGTATTTCGATGCGATTGGTACAACCAAGTAGGAAAGACTGTGGGCATTCGAGATGACAGCCATTTCAAATCCATCAATGTGCAGTCATTTTGGTACAAGTCCGATCCTTTTATCTTGGCAGACCAAGCGAAAAAGATATTTTACCTGCAAGACACAACTCCACAATGTAAAGATTTCCGAGTTGTGCAGAAATTTGAACATAGGAATATTTATGATGTGGCTGAAAATTATGAGGGCAATAATGATGTGCATCAGGATGATTATTGTTCTGATACAGACCATATAGTGCAAGAAGGTGATGATAATCAGGTTCTGCACAATGTTGAAGGTGGAGAAGCCAGTCTAATTGAAGGCAATTTAGAGGAACTAATAAGAAAAAAGAAGGAAGCTGCTATTATTCTTGAAGATAGTGAGGATGAGGAGGAAGATGATACAATGTTTCAATATTTTAATGATGGTGGCGATGACAACAATGATGACATGTCCATAGAAGATGAAGATGAGGATTTCTAGTATTGATAGTTGATTTATGAAGTGTTCAGTTCAGATTAGTACAACATACTGAAAGTGTGTCTGAAATTCAGTTCATGTTTAGATGATACAATGTATTTTCTGTATTTTCAGAACTGAATGTGTGTCTGAAATACTGAATTTGGGGTGAACTGAACTTGTGGTGAACTGAATGTGTATTCTGTATTTTCTGTATTTTTAGAACTGAACATCTGAAAATTTTCAGTTCATGTGATCTAAGCAAGTTTTAATTTATTGTCAAAATTTAAGCTGGGTTTTAATCTAAGCTGGTTTTATTGTCAAAACGGATCATCTGAAAATCTGAAAAATGACCATCTGAAAATCTGAAAAATGAAATGACCATCTGCTAGAAATGAAAACTGAAAACTGAAAATGCAGAACTCTGAACTGATCTCTGAAAATGAAATGACCATCTGGGCAGTTTACAATCTGAACTTTGAACTTTGGACTGGGCAGTTTAGAATCTGATTTTTGGGGTGTTGATGGAGGTGTACTCTGAACTTTGAACTTTGGACTGGGCAGAACTCTGAACTTTGGCTGGGCAGAGTTCTCAGATTGCTTGTGAGGACTGGGCAGAGTTCTCAGAAAAAATAGATAACCAACAAATAAAAATGGTTTTGGCAGAGCTGGTTTTGTGGATTTGAATCTGAACTTTGAACTTTGGACTGAGCTATATATCTCAGAGAACTGAACTTTGAACAAATAGATAACCAACAAATCTGAGCTGGTTATATCTCAGAGAACTGAGCTAGTTTTGAATCTGAACTTTGAACTTTGGACTGGGCAACTTTGAACTTTGGACTGGGCAGAGTTTACAATTTGAACTGGGCAGCAATCTGAACTGGGCAGCAGAGTTTACTCTGAACTGAACAATCTGAAAATGCAGACTCTGAACTGGGCATTCAGAACTCTGAACTGGGCGCTCGGTTACATCCTGGACAGAGAACAGTTTATGCTTAAATATAGCTGCGCTCTGTTACTAACGAACAAATGTGACTAGTCCAATGGTAACTCCTTGCTGTTGTGAACCCTGGCGTCTTGTGTTCGAGCTTTGGGATAGGTAGGTTTTTTTTTGTTTTGTTTACGTTTTTCAATCATTTTTGAATTTTTCTTTTATTTATTTACATGTATAGCACCAGTTTCTCCAAATCATTTCAACCTTTTTTTTGGGTGTTGATGGAGGTGTACCATGATGTTTTGTCCCGGTGCAATTTTTAGAACTAGTTTAACTATTAATGTAAGTATTTGTTATTTTACTAAAGAATAAGTGCTAAAAAACCTTAGGTAGCTAGAAAAATATATAAACTTGCATGTACACTTCATTTTGGTGTACAATGTTGACAAAAAAAATACAATTTGTTCTGACAAAGTGGTGACATACATCCTACAAAAATGCATACAGCCCTCATATAAGGCTAATTACTAAGTGAGAGATGTTCATGCTTGTGATGGATCTATACTACCACTTTCTCCAAATCATTTTAAACTTTAATGCCATGTTTATTGAACCAACCTATGATGTTGTGTGCAGTTATGCATTTTTCAGACCTAGTTTACTAATTACTGTAATTATTTGTTGTATTTCGTAAAGATATTTGTTACAATACCATAACCTAGCTAGAAAACTCTAAAAACTTGCATGGACCATTCATTTTGGTGTACAATGTTCACAAAATAGTTTCAACTCATTCGGACAAAGTGGTGACACACATCCTAAGAAAGGCATACATCTCTCATACAAGGCTAATTACTAAGCGAGAGATGCTATTGCAAGTGAGAGATGTATAGTACCACTATTGCAAAAATATTTCAAAATATTATAACATGATCATAAACCAAACTAATGTGTCCATGAATAGATAATTGCAAAAAAAACATAGAGATAAATAAAAAACAAAGAATTAATATAAAATGGTATGCAAAACACAAAAAAAGTGTCCTTGCAGGCACTTGAACCTTGGAGCTCGGTCTTATAGTTAGCAAGTCGAACCATTGGGCTATGCACGTGTTTTCAATATATACCTAGCGCTAGTATACTTAAACGCATTAGACTCCGCATTGCCAAACACATTGGGCGCCAAAAACATTTTCGCCGTCGTCACTAAAATAGACTCCGCTCTCATCCTCTATCTCCCGCACTCCTCTTATTTCTCCCCCACTCTTCTTTCTCCCCCACTTCTCCAAACCTAATCGCCGCCGACGGGACACGACGGCTGTCGACGACCTGCCCCCTCGACCAGGTACCTCACCGCCACCGCTGGGACACATCCGCCGTCGACGACCTGCCCCCTCGACCAGGTACCTCACCGTCGCCCCCTTACCTCTCATCGCGTCGATGAGCTGCGTCGTCGCCGACTTCACTCGCCGCATCCCGCTCTATCTCATTGCCATCCGCATTTCTCTCGCCCCTTCCACCTAACACGCCCCATCCACATTGCTCTCGCTAACCCCTAAACCCTAACATCGCTGGATTTGGGTCATCGCAGACGACCTTGATGGTGAACAAAAGGAGGCACAGAAGTCAGAAAGGTCCAACCCCTAAACCCTAACCATCGCTAGATTTAGTTTAATTATTCATTCGTTGTTATCAGAGATATTGTAAATTGATTTATGTAATCATTGTGCACTGATACAGTTGTGTTTGGTTCCTTACATTGTGTTATATGCAGTCACATCCATGTTTTAGTAGAGAACTTATGTTTCTAGTACTGGTAGACAAGGTTCAAGAAAGCGCGATTAGGCGTGCGATTAGGCGCGGTTAAGCGCTGAGTAGAGGGTCAACGCATCGCTTACCTACTAAGCGGGCAATTAAGCGCTGGCCCTGCTTAATCGTGCCCATTCGGCATGTTTAAGGGAGAAGAGGAGGGAGAGGAAGAGGAGGAACACCTCCGGGGTCAATCCAGCAGGCAGCAAATCGACGGATCGACGAGAGAGAGAGCGGACGGACCTACGATGGCTGCAGGCAGCAGATTGGTGAGAGAGAGGCGGAGCGGCTTCGCGGTAGAGGTGAAGATCGCACGAGGGAGGAGAGGCTTCGGGAGAGGGAGCCGGAGAGCGTACGACACGGAGGAGGATAGGCTTCGGGAGAGGGAGGCGGAGAGCACAGGGCGGCGGCGCGGGGCGTGGAAGGAGGCAGCAGAGTACTAGGTCATCACGGGAGAGGGGTTTTGCGTTGAGCCTCCTGGCAGGTGGGCCTAGTGGGCTGCAGACTCATGAAGAGAGGAGGTGGGGGTTAAGGGCTGCTGCAGGGTGGCCCAATATCATGTATTTTTTTTCTCTTTTTAACAAAAATGATTAAGCACGATTAATCACGCTTAAGCATTTTCACCACCATACCGCTCGCTCAGTGCTTAGTGCTTTCTTGAACCTTGCTGGTAGAAAGAGATGAGAATATCTTCACTTTTTTTGTTCATCAGCTTGTGTAAATCTACATCGCCTAATCAATGTACTAGCTAGTACTTTGAACATTGTTTAAGCCTGCATAAAGATTTCCACAACCAAACAGGGGAAACACTACAGTTATAGTGCAACCACAATTATGAACTTGCACAATCATAACCAAGCTTCATAATGACTGAATCTACACATCTTATCTATTTGCTTTTAGTCAAATCCTTCCCTGCAAATAGTAGTACCTCTTAGCTTTTAGTAAAATCCTTTACATTATCTAATACACATAGTATGCTTGTTCTTATCTATCTTGCAAGTAGTTCAACATGAGCGAACTGCTTATGAGAGAAGACGGGATAAACAAGTGAAGGAGAATATAAAGAAGATGCAAGATTTGGGTCTGAACAAATATACTTCTGTTCTAAATAATTCTGTCTCACCATCTGCATCAACAAAGGGGAAACATGCAGCAAACAAGATAAATAATAGTTCAGATTCGGATTCATATGTCTCTTTCTATCTCCTTGACGATGATGATCAAGGAGATACTGATGATGACAGTGAATATTATGATCAGCCAAAACCCCTGGCAATGAAGGTGCTCCTTCTATCTTCAAAGTAGTGGATGCCAAATAGTTGCATTGCATTTCAATGTTTTTAATCTGGTGTTTAATATATGCTCATGCTTTTAGATTCATCTTCTTTATTTCATACCTCTTAATTAATATATGGTCTTGCTTTTAAATGCACATGACTATTTTTTTGTGGACAGTATCCTAGAAGAGGTAGAAACACAACCCTTGCTTCAAACAAGAAGATAGACCCCAACATGGCTCCAGGCATTAGGTTCAGCAAGAGAGTGAGGGCAGGTGCACAACCAGAGGAGCAATCTTCAAAAAGGCTTCACTCTACAGAGACAGATGGCCACAATGTACAGGAACCAACAGATGGAAATGATCACATACCAAACAGCCCTACTACACCTGGACTTGCTGATCATTTCAGCAGAGCTGCAGAGGAAGCCATGGCATCTGCTGCTCATGACAGTACAGGTGATGCTGAAGGCAACAGTCGTACTACACCTGGACTTGCTGATCATTTCAGCAGAGCTGAAGAGGAAGACATGGCATCTGCTGCTCATGACAGTACAGGTGATGCTCAAGCCAATGTAGCTAGAGATGAAGAAACTGAAGGCAAGTTCTATTTTTTCAGTCAAATAAGGCATCTCTTTTGCTGATTTGCATGAAACAAAACAATTTCATTATTCAATAAAAGCGAATTATATTTTGTAGCTCCTACACAGCGAGCACCAAGGAGACCCAGGGCAGCAACCAAGGGAAAACAACTGGATAGGATGACTAAAGTTATGCAAAGGAGACTGCCCATAGCTGTTGAGGAAGGCAAAAAAAGGCCACATGAACCTGTTCAAGCTGCCAAGTTTGCATCAGAGGCTGGCATCATTATTCGGGAAACCATGCCTATCCTAACTCGTTGGAAAGATTACAAGGACGACCAGAAATACTACAACAGCTTTGTGTCACAGCTAAATGTAAGTGCATTACTGATTCTATGGTTCACTTGTATACTGCTTAACCTGAATTGACTAACTATGGAATTGTCATATGCATAGGGGCGCTTGTCCGTTAACACTGAGGACAAGGCAACAAAGGAAGCTTGCACCGATATGCTACGCTCTGCGGTAAAAAACCAGCGTTATCGGCTCAAGCAGAAATACTTCAATGGTGTACCTGCAAATGAGATTAGCACAACTTCTCCTGTATCTTATATGACTGATGAACAATGGAGGGCATTAGTTGCAAAGTGGTCTGATCCAAAGAACATGGTATGGGTATCTTGTCATATATTGTTCTTTCACTATACGTTTGCAAAGGATTTTCGCATATTGAACCTATGATCTAATCTGACATGTTCATTCTCTTGTAGGAAATAAGTGAAAAGAACAAGCAGAACCGCAGTCAAGTCAAGTTTCATCAGGCTACGGGTTCTCGCTGCTATGTGGCACACTTACATGCATATGTAAGTAACTATTACCTTGTACTACTACCTGCACTTTTGCACTCAACTTCTATTGCATTTGATCTGAGCAAACTTCGCTGTGATTGTTTATCCACGAAACAGAAGCAGAAGAGAAACCGAGAAGAACCCAGCTTAGATCAGACTGAAGAACTAGATGCGGTGGACGCCTTTAAGACCTGTCATACCAGTTCCAAACGTGGCCTGAGTGAACCGGCAAGAGAAGCACTTGTAAGTTGTTTTGTTTGCTTTATTTAGTGTAATTTTTATGAGATCATATGAGGGAGGCTGGCTGTGGGTCGATGGAACGAAGGGGAGTGAGATCGATGAGTGAGATCGCCTGTCCCATCCCAGGGGAGTTCAGATCATAGTCTATTTTGTCTGCCATTTGTCTGCCATCAAATTTCTGAAATGAAAGTAAATATCATAGTCTATTTTTTGTAGGACCCGTGCACTAGAAATGTATAGGTTTTAGAGTCTTTGTTAAGCAAATCTGCTATAATTTGTAACTGTTTTCACATTATTTTTCATAGTCTATTTATAGAGTCTTTCAAATGTATAGCTTTTAATTTGCCATCAAATGTATAGCTTTTAAGCAAATCTGCTATAATTTGTAACTGCTATAATCTGCTATAATTTGCCATCAAATGTATAGCTTTTAGAGTCTGTCAGTCTATTTTTCATAGTCTTTGTTAATGTCTTGTAGGCTATAATTTGTAACTGATATAATCTGCTATAATGTGCACTAGAAATGAAAGTCACTGTTTTCACATTATTGT
The DNA here is from genome assembly GCA_029449295.1 of Zea luxurians. Taxonomy (NCBI): domain Eukaryota; kingdom Viridiplantae; phylum Streptophyta; class Magnoliopsida; order Poales; family Poaceae; genus Zea; species Zea luxurians. The sequence goes on along the minus strand of JAOPSE010000005.1, from coordinate 43,294,442 downwards.
CAGCATCTTGCTGTTGCTCATTAGCATTAACATGTTACTGTTTCTGTCCATGATATTTCAGTCTCATATGGAGGCTTTGAGAGCTAAACCTGTTGCTGAAGGTGAGATGCCAGCATCCAGTGTGCACCTTGTGTCGAAGGTGCTGTCCCAGAGCAGCTCACACCAATTCCTGAAAAGCGTCGGCATCAAAACATCGGCAACCTCCAAGGCATCATCATCAAATCATAGTGAGCTTCGGGAACAACTTGCAGCTGAAGCGACGGCTGCTGTTCAAGGTGAACTCGACCAGCTCAGGAAGAAATGTGAAGAAGCTGAGGAACAGCAGGCGAGGACACAAAGGGAGTTGGAGGAGTACAAGAAGATAACAGAGAAGAACAGCAAGGAGATGGAGGAGACCAATGTGCTCATCAAGAAGCTCTTGTCCTTGCATGGTAACTCTTCTTCGACATGAGGGCTGCTAGTCAGAGCTGCTGTTTTTGGCCTGTTCTTTGACATGAGGGTACCCAAAAACTCTAGTTGCTCGTGGGTGTCAACTTTTGATTATATGCTATTATGTTTGTGCAAACTCAACTGAAATGTGAAGTCAAGTGGTGATGCTGTGAACTGAGTTTAGTGTTGTCCACTTAGTTTGTATGCGCACTGGAATACTAGTTGTATTCATCTATGGAATATGGAATTGTGTGCTCATTCCTCTGTTCTAGTATATTTTGCAATTTCCAATTAAATTATTCTCTGCACATCTGTGACCAAACTGGTGGCATATAATAAAACATATGCCACGTCAGCTGCCACTGTACTAGCCACGTCAGCGTTGACGTCAGCTGCCACGTCAGCGCTGACGTCAGCTGCCACGTCAGCGCTGACGTCATACGCATCAGCACCTTCCAAACGGCTGTTAATGACCAAACAACGGCTCTATCTGTGACGATACCGTACCGTCACAGAAACCAAACGGCGTTAACAACGCCGTCAGTTTGCTCGGGCAGACGACGAATTATGACGGAAAAGTGCCTTCCTCTATGACCACAACTGATCGTCATAGAATGAATTCACTTCCATGACAACGCGGCTTTCGTCACAGAATGTATACACATCGATGACGAAACTGGGTAGTCCGTCACAACACAACAAATGTGACGCGACCCCTATGACCAAATCGAACTCGTCACAAATTCGTCACAAACCTTTATCTGTGACGATATATACACATGCAGTGACGCAATACGAACGTCATCGATGATAAGATCTCCACTAGTGAAATATTGCCTTCCAAAATGAGTTCCAACGGCTCCTAGGCCCCTTGGGTCTATAAAAGGGACCCTAGGCGCCTCCAACAGAGACACAAGTGCAGCCAACAATAGTATACATCACTCGGATCAATTCTCACTCTCCCTCTTGTGTGAATCTCTCTAGTTTGTGTAGAAGGCAAAGCTATAAGCTTTTAGAGAGCGGAGAAGTGCTGCTAAGAACTAGAGCAAGGTCTTGAGCATATCGTTACTCTACCGGAGTGCTGTCAAGAAGATTATAAGCAGCCGCGGCGTTGTTGTAACCCAACTCAACATAGTGGAAGGCTCTATCTGTCATACTGACAGATCTGAGCAAACGGAGGAAGGAGTTGAAACAGACTCCAAGCCCAGGTGTGGCTAACTCCAACGAGGACTAGGCAAGCATTTCAAGCTTGGCCGAACCTCGGGATAAATCCTTGCGTCTGTGTGCTTCGCTCTGTATTGTGTGCTAACTATCTGTCTTACTCACTTTTTATATCTGCACTTCAACACTTATCTATGGTACAAGTTATATTTGAAGTGCAGGACATTTTGAGACAGGATCTTCTATTCCACTGCAACCTACTCGAAGGGTCCTTCATTCCACTGCGATCTAGTCTTCGAGTAGAGTAAGAACTAAAGCTTTAAAGTGATAATTTTTATTCGCCTATTCACCCCCCTCTAAGCGACATCCAGATCATGTTCCCGGGCAAAGGGAACTTTCAATTGGTATCAGAGCTAGGCCTCTCCAGTGTGGGCTTAGCCGACCGGAGATGACGATGTCGTCATAAGAGGTAACTGTAGAACTTCTACTAGGCAATGGTTCTAATTATAAATCTTGGTCTGTCTCTATTGATAATGCTTTCATGCATGTTGATCCTAATTTGAGATAGATTTTTAGCAGAAGTATTTTTCCCTCTAATATTAGTCAAAATCCTTCTAATGATGAACTAAGATGTCTATCTCTCAATCACCATGCTTGCAACATCTTAGTTGACTCTCTTTCTAGGGGTGCCTATTTTGCCATCATGAGTAGTGATAGTGATTTATTTGTTGATGCTCATGATCTATGGAATAGAATTAGAATAAAATATTCTGAGTCAAATTGTACTGCTTCAACTTCCTATATTGCTTGTGATACTAACCTTTCAAAGGGAGAAGAAAAACGATGGCTACCAAACGATGAATCCACCTCACCGGCAGATTTGTCTTCTACTAATAAATGTCTTGTTGCTAACAATGATGGTGGAGACGAAAGCAATGATGAGGAGGAATATGAGGATGATAGCGAGGATGAATCCTCATCACCACAAGGTACATTTTCCTATTTTGCTTCCACTGACAATAGTGACAGGGAAAATGAGACCGACGATGTAGAAGAAGAGGAGATTCGCCGTTTCTACACCCATCTCAACAAAGAAGACAAAGCGCTCTTGGTTAAGCTGTTGAGAAGGAACAAGCAACAAGGCGAGACGCTTCTCAGGCTAGAGGAGACTCTCATCAAAACCAATGACAGCCTTGAGAAGATGACCAAAGAACATGAGGAGCTAAAGTGCTCTCATGATGATTTGGTCCAACGGTATGATTCAGTTTTAATTGAGCAAAGAAATAATGATGATGCTTTATCTTGTGTTGCTCAACCTAAAATGGAAAATGCCATGCTTGAGATGCAAGTAGAATTGCTAAGTCATGATAAACTTGCTCTTACTGAAAAATATGATTTATTGTCTTGTTGTCATGAAAATCTCTTGGATAGACATATCATGCTTGATGTTGCTCATGAGGTTGTAATTGCGAACCTAAATTCATGTGAACCTCATTCTTGCACACATGCACATCTAGATAATATATCACTATGTGCTAACCCCTGTCGCTCAAAAGGAAGCAAATGTTTGAATGAGCAACAAGTTGTAGGGTCAAAAAGGAAATTGCTTGGAAACAAGAAACAAAGATAATTAAGGAGAAGACGCCTTGCTCGACTTCCTCAAGATATCTATGAACACGTGGTGAAGAAGCTTGAGGAAGGAGAAACCGCAGCAAGGGTCAAACTCCTTGAGAAAGATGTTCCTAAAGCAATAAGTGAAGCAATCAACATGAGACAAGAAAAAGGTAACGGTTCAATTAGTCATGTTATTTGCACTAATAATCTCTCTATGTCATCCAAAAGCAAAAAGAGAAGAGGAAAAAGGAGGTGCTTCAAGTGCAAGAGATTAGGTCACCTCATTGCTTCTTGTCCATACAAAGACAAGGACGAAGGGATAAGGAGATGTTTTGAATGCAATGAAAAGGACCACATGATCACCTCATGTCCGGTCATAAAGAATCAAGGACGTGCACCCTCCAAGATGACCCTCACCAAGGAAAATGATAAACAACAAGCGTCATGTCAGGTTGAGCGATGTTTCTGCTACATGTGTGGTGAGCATGGTCATCCACCTGAGGTATGTAATAAAGGTAAGGTTCCTAAGCAAGTAAATTTGTCTCGATCTTATTCGCTTAGGAGACCCAAACCATACACTTGTGCTAGATCAGTAATAAGATCACCTAGAACTAGCACAATTGCTATTTGGGTACCAAAGGCTCTTTTGGATGATCGTTATGGACCCATCCCGAGATGGGTACCAAACTGTGCCAACTAGACCATACAGATGCCTCGAGATGGACTGGAGACCATGGGAGAGCTTAAGATGGTTAATTCAAACTCTATGCTTAAGCTGTTGATTTTTATTGTCTATTCATTGACCCAAGGTTGAATGATTGTGCAATTCTAATCCCATGTTCATCTCAAGTTAAATAAGTTGTAGAGGTCTTGAATCATTATTGGTGAATCAAGCAAAGGACCTTGATGAGAATATGCAACTTGCTCTCTAAAGGACGGTACCCGGGTATCTTAAGTACATTATTGTAAATCAGTATTGCTCTTAAGTTGGTTTGTTGTGCTACCTATCCTTGGAGTAGTTATGCTTTTGAGATTGCCTGTGTTATCAATGGTTCATAATGATGCTTGCTTAATCATGATTGTGTGTTCTATATGTTATATCTTTTGAATCATTCAATGGGTAGCTTTTCAATCGATATATTCACTATGATTAACTCTTTTTGTGTTAATGGATAAACCTGTATCCTTTTGTAAGACATGTTATTGTCTTTAATGATTAACCTATGAGCAAGCATGACATCTTGTTTAGTCCATGTTCACATAATTACCCAATTTTGATACTGTGTGTATACCAAATCCATGTTGTGCCACTAATGCACCTTCTTGGGTTATGAGGTGCATGAGCAAAAGGAGCACTCAATTAGGTGACAACTGGTGCTCTCATGAAAATTCAAAAAAAGGCAAAGGTATGGAGAATCGAACTGTGCAATTTCATTGAAAATTTTGAAGTTCTGTTGATTGTGATCATAGCTATGTTCTTGCCTTTCATTGGTAGTATCTTGGCTTAGGTGCCTTATGTCTTAAAATGTTGTTTCCCTTGGTGTACCTAAGAAAATTCTTCTTAATCTTGATGTGATTAGACATTGTGCTTTATATGCATGATCTTGTCATCTTTCAATTGGTGTATGTGTTGCAATGATCATCACGTGTGAAGCATGCCTAGGTTGCTTGTAAAATGTTATATATCTTGAGGCATGCATCGTTTCCACTAGTCACAAGTTGTATTATGTCATTTATCCAATTGGTATCTCCTTGTGATGAAATTGATAGATTATGTCTAGACAAAGATATGTTGTGATCCCCTCTAGTTCTGAGGATGCTAGAATGTGCAAAGTGCAAGTCATTCAAATACGTGATGCACAACTTTAGGGAGAGCACACATAACTTGTGTCTTTTGTGACTAAATTGCTTCTTGAGTGATCTTGTATAGTCTCAAGGTGGAAAAGGGAAGATGAGCAAGAAATGGAGCAATCAGGACTTAGGTACCTCCGTAAGTCAAGTATTTGGTATCTTAAGTTGTGAGTAATTGCATATTTTTAGATTACTCATGCTCTATAATATTTGGTGATACTAGATGCTTATCTTTAAATGTCATGGAGCTATAACAGTAATAATTTTTCAATTGGTAGCCATGGTAGTTTGCTTCAATTGATATCTTTTGGTAATCACTAGAATAGAAGCTTCATCTTGTGCCACAATACTATAACTTGATCTAAGCTTGGTGTCTTAGCAACAAGAAAAGGTTAGGATAAAGGATCAGGCACAAGTGTGGAGAAGCTCCCTAGAGATTAAACTTTCAAGATGGAAAGTACACCACAACATGGTAAAGGTACAAAAGGAAGTATTGATCTTTTGTGTATATGTATCTTAACTTTCCTCCAAATGCTTGTGTTGCATATGTTCAATGTGTAAGGGGGAGTAATGTTAGTGTGTTAAAATTTACCTGCTCAATACCCTGCTGTCCCTTGACATCATTCTATGTTCTTGCTTGAATATGGTTTTGGTGTTTGATGTCAAAGGGGGAGAAATTGTGCATTAAAACTTATCTCAACCTGAGAGGAAAGCTTATCCTAAAGGGTTTCCTTGAGTCTTAAGGAAGAATGTGTTAGTTTTGTTGATACTACTTATGCTTCTTATTGTATTATATGGTGATAATGCAAAATTAGTGCTTCCGTTGATATGAATCATTTAGTATCTACTGTTTTTATCCTGCAATAGATATTCATGTGGTTCTGGTGCTTTAAAATTGTTTTAATTTGGTATCTTAATGGTGAATAGTGGTAGGTTGATATTTCTGTGGTATATCTATTGAATTGGTGTTTAACTCTGATTCTATGCGTTTGTGTGTTATACGCATCACGGTTTGGTTCTTGACACAATGCATACCACAGGTTCTAAGGTGTAGAAATGCTTCGAATTAGCCTAAGTATATGCATTTTGGCATTTAAGGCCAAAGTTAAGATTTTAATGTAAGCACATATTTAGGGGGGAGCATTCTATAAACTTAGAATTCAAAATTTGTGCTTTAAATCTTATTATTGTGTAAGCCTTAATTGTGTTTCCATCAATCACCAAAAAGGGGGAGATTGAAAGCTCTCTTGTGGGTTTTGGTGTTTGGATGACAACTCAATTAAAGGACTAACAGGTGTGCTAAGTGTTGAACAGGTGCTGAATGCAAAGCTAATAGGGTTCAACACAAGTAAACAGGTGTGATGGTCCAAAGACGGAGTTATCTATAGATATAATGGACATCACAAGGAAGATAGACATTGCTTAAGTGAGACTTGATGTGCATAACTTGGAGACAACCAATCAAACCAAGGTTGGAAGCAAGAATAGCTTTGAGGTACCGAGTGCACGGGAGAAAGTCGAGGAGACCAGGAACCCAAAGCCAGGGGTGAAGAAGGAGACTTGCGGAATCAAGGTTGATCGAGTTAAGAAGAGTTATGGTGCATCAAGGAACACTACATAAGGACATGACTTACAACCAATGAGGTAACATCTACAATTATCTGGTGTAAGTCATAAGGCTCAAGATCAAGCTCAAGAGTGAACAAGGTCACTGGAAGGAGAACCAATGTCGAAACCAGAACTGGAAGCAGCCCAAAAGAGCTAAGTGCACCTTGACCTTTAGTTTGGGTTGTTCCTATGTTTGGAGATATTCTATGTGACCTTTGCAGGATGTTGGAGCTCAAATATCAATCTAGATCAAGTCAAGATGACTTGAGGATTTATGAGTCCAACATCAATCTCAAGCATGCCAAATGCTAAAGAAGTGAAAATCAAAGAGAAGGTATGTTTCTAGACTTAGTACAGTGGTCTTTGTGTACTAATGTATTTGTCTAAGTATTAGAAACAGAGAAAAGAAGAAAAGAAAAGAGAAGCAAAAGGTTTGGCTGTGTACAGCCAAGACTCAGCTCAGTCTGGCACACCGGACTGTCCGGTGGTGCACCGGACAGTGTCCGGTGCGCCAGGCTGAACTCCGATGAATAGGCCACTCTCGGGATAGTTTGGCGGCGTATGGCTATAATTCATTAGACTATCCGGTGAGCCAATGGTCGACTACACCAATGGTCGGTAGCGCAACCAGCGGGCGACGCGTGGCCTGAGCCAACGATCAGTTAGCGCACCGGACTGTCCGGTGTGCACCGGACAGTGTCCGGTGAGCCAATACGACCCTTGCTCCAACGGTTAGCTAAGCTCGATTTGGAAGGAGATCGCGCACCGGACATACTACAGGACCTGTCCGGTGGTGCACCGGACTGTCCAGTGCGCCACCCGACAGAAAGCAAATATTGCCTTCCAAAATGAGTTCCAACGGCTCCTAGGCCCCTTGGGTCTATAAAAGGGACCCTAGGCGCCTCCAACAGAGACACAAGTGCAGCCAACAATAGTATACATCACTCGGATCAATTCTCACTCTCCCTCTTGTGTGAATCTCTCTAGTTTGTGTAGAAGGCAAAGCTATAAGCCTTTAGAGAGCGGAGAAGTGCTACTAAGAACTAGAGCAAGGTCTTGAGCATATTGTTACTCTGCCGGAGTGCTGTCAAGAAGATTGTAAGCAGTCGCGGCATTGTTGTAACCCAACTCAACATAGTGGAAGGCTCTATCTGTCATACTGACAGATCTGAGCAAACAGAGGAAGGAGTTGAAACAGACTCCAAGCCCAGGTGTGGCTAACTCCAACGAGGACTAGGCAAGCATTTCAGGCTTGGCCGAACCTCGGGATAAATCCTTGCGTCTGTGTGCTTCGCTCTGTATTGTGTGCTGACTATCTGTCTTACTCACTTTTTATATCTGCACTTCAACACTTATCTATGTTACAAGTTATATTTGAAGTGCAGGACATTTTGAGACAGGATCTTCTATTCCGCTGCAACCTACTCGAAGGGTCCTTCATTCCACTACGATCTAGTCTTCGAGTAGAGTGAGAACTAAAGATTTAAAGTGATAATTTTTATTCGCCTATTCACCCCCCCTCTAGGTGACATCTAGATCCTATTCCCGGGCAAAGGGAACTTTCAGCTACCCATGACGCTGCTGATACTATCACTTGGGCGGAATTTGCTACTCTGTTCAGAAACTATCACATTCATGATGGACTGATGAAGATAAAGAAGGAGTTTCTGTCATTGAAGCAGGGGAGTACATCAGTCAGTGAGTATCGCGACAGATTTATTCAACTCTCAAGATATGCACCAGATGAAGTGGCTAAGGATGAAAGGAAGAAGGAACACTTCATTGAAGGACTTAATGGACCACTGTAGTATGCTCTAGTGGCTCATACCTTCCCGTCGTTCCAGAGACTACTTGACAAGGCCCTAGCTATTGAACACAAGTGTGTTCAGCTAGGGACATGAAGAGGAAGGCGATCACCCAGGGTCAGGGGAGCAGTAGCGTACGTCCTTGCTATGTTCCACCCCAAGGTACACCAGCTCGTACTAGAGGAGGTCAGCGCCCAGCTCAGTTCACACCACAGGGGACTCCACAGACTTGTCAGGCTACCCCCATTAGCACCTCGGTGAAGTTCTCAGGACAGAGTGCAGGCACCACATGCTACAAGTGTGGTAAGACTGGACATTATGCAAATGTATGCCCGTAGAGGATTGCTAGTACCCCATCCAAAACAAGCAGCAGACTCCAGGATCTAGCAAGGGATTCAGCATTGTCAGGGTTAATCAAGTCAGTGTTGAGGCTACCACTGATGGAGCTGACATCGCAATTGGTATATTTTATATTAATGCAATTCCTGCAACAATATTATTTGATTCTGGTGCTACACATTCATTTATTTCTGCTCGATATACCAACACAAATGAATTGCCACTTCAAACTATAAAAACACCAATGGTAGTAATTACACCCAAAGGGCCGGTTGAAGCAAACTATATGACACATAGATTAACATTGGTAATTATGGGAAGAGAATTCTGGGCTACCCCTATAGTATTAGAAGAAAGCAGTATAGACCTGATTCTTGGTATGTCATGGTTAAGAAAAGCAAAGACAGTTATACACTGTGCTAGGGGAACTGTAGAACTCACCAGCTCTAAAGGAGAAAGATTTGAAGTTGAGATCACTGTAACTGCCTCTACCAGACTCGTCGTATTTCTAGTAGACAGGAAGTTTGTAGGCAACAACATTCGTGTGGTTAGAGATTTCCCTGATGTCTTTCCAGAGGAGTTACCCAGGATGCCACCAAATAGGGAGGTTGAGTTTGTCATTGATCTCTTACCTGGGACTGCTCCTATTTCAAAAAGGTCATATAGGATGTCCATAGAAGAACTAAAAGAACATAAGAAACAGTTAATGGAGTTATAGGAGGCTGGGTACATTCGTCTGAGTTCCTCACCTTGGGGAGCACCGGTTCTGTTTGTACAGAAGAAGGATGGTTCACAAAGGATGTGTGTGGATTATAGATCTCTTAATGATGTTACTGTGAAGAACAAGTATCCTTTACCCCGCATTGAAGATTTATTTGATCAGATGAGAGGTGTTAGGGTATTCTCGAAGATTGATCTCAGATCGGGGTATCATCAAATGAAGATTAGGCTATCTGATATTCCCAAGACGGCTTTCTCCACCCGATATGGCCTATACGAATTCACAGTCATGTCATTTGGACTAACTAATGCACCAGCCTATTTTATGAATCTGATGAATAAGGTGTTCATGGAGTATCTTGATAGATTCGTTGTGGTATTTATTGATGACATCCTTGTTTATTCTAAGAATGATAGTGACCATGAGGAACATCTATGGATGGTGCTACAAAAGCTACGGGATAATCGACTCTATGCCAAATTCAGCAAGTGCGAGTTCTAGATTAATGCAGTGTCATTCCTTAGAGACATCATCTCTAATGGTGGGATATCAGTGGATCCTGCTAAAGTTAGGGAGATAGTGGCGTGGAGCATACCCAGCACAGTTACTAAGGTCCAAAGTTTCTTGGGACTTGCAGGCTACTACCGGCAATTTATTGAATGGTTCTCCAAGATTGCTAAGCCTATGACCTCACTGTTAGAGAAGAGAAAAGATATTAAATGGACCTAGAAGTGCCAAGATAGTTTCAATCAACTAAAGTTAAGATTGATGTCCCCCCAGCGTTGATTATGTCAGATTTACAAAAGGGATTTGATATCTATTGTGATGCATGTGGCCAAGGCTTGGGATGTGTTCTTATGCAAGAAGGACACGTGATCGCCTACGTGTCTCGTCAGTTGCGGAAACATGAGTTGAACTATCCCACTCATGACTTAGAACTGGCAGCCGTAGTGCATGCGCTCAAGATATGGAGACATTATATTATGGGAACTAAGTGCCAAGTCTACACCGATCACAAGAGCTTAAAATACATCCTCACTCAGAAGGATCTCAACCTTAGGCAACGCCGTTGGTTGGAGCTCATCAAGGATTATGACTTGCAGATTCACTATCATCCGGGTAAGGCGAATCTGGTTGCAGATGCCTTGAGTCGAAAGGAGCACGTACATGCAGCGATTGTCACTCAGCTACCCAATGAGTTAGTAGAAGATTTTTGAAGACTCAACCTGGGAATAATTGCACACACTGAAGGAGTCACTATTGAAGTGGAACCTACCTTGGAGCAGGAAATACGCAAGGGTCATATCAGTGATGCTAAAATCCAAGAGATCAAAGATCTGATTACTTAAGGTAGAGGTCCAGAATTTATGGAGGATGAGCAAGGCACGATATGGTTCAAGAACCAGATATGTGTTCTAGAGATTGACAGCGTCCGTGAGACTATATTGAAGGAAGCCCATGACTCTGATTACTCTATTCATCCTGGGAGCACTAAGATGTATCAGGATCTGAAGCAAAAGTACTGGTGGTATGAGCTGAAAAGAGATGTGGTTGCAAACGTGGCTGTGTGTGATGTGTGTCAAAGAGTCAAAGCTGAACACCAAAGACCAGCTAGACTACTGCACCCGTTAAAGGTATCTGAATGGAAATGTGAAGAAATTGGTATGGATTTCATTACTGGGCTGCCTCACACCTCAAAGGGTTATGATTCGATATGGGTGATTGTGGATAGACTGACCAAAGTGGCTCACTTTATTCCGGTCAAGATTACTTATAAAGGATCTCAGTTGGCAGAATTATATATGGCTCGGATTGTGTGTTTACACGGTGTACCAAAGAAGATTGTTTCTGATAGAGGATCATAGTTTACCTCAAGATTTTGGAAAAGCTTTCATGAGAATATGGATACGAAGTTGAGCTTCAGTTTGGTCTATCATCCTCAAACTGATGGCCACACTGAAAGGACTAATCAAGTATTGAAAGATATGTTGAGAGCTTGTGCCCTTCAGTATGGAGGCTGTTGGGACAAGAGTCTACCATATGCTGAGTTTTCTTATAATAATAGTTACCAGGCCAGTCTAAAGATGTCACCATTTGAAGCTTTATATGGCAGAAAGTGTAGGACTCCTCTATATTGGGATCAGACTAGAGAAAGACAGTTCTTTGGGCCTAAAATTATTCAAGAGGCAGAGGAACAAGTCTGTATAATCCAGGAGAACTTGAGGGTAGCACAAACCAGGCAAAAGAGTTGTGCTGATAATCGGGAAAGACCACTGGAATTTGAAGTGGGTGATCACATGTACCTCAAGGTGTCACCACTTCGTGGAATGAGAAGATTCAAAGTAAAAGGCAAATTATTCCCTCGCTTTATTGGACCCTTCAAAATATTTAGGCGAGTTGGGGAGATGGCCTACCAACTGGAGCTACCTGATCATCTATCTAATGTGCATGATGTATTCCACATGTCTCAACTCAAGAAGTGTCTCTGTGTCCTTGAGGAACAGCTACCAATGGAGGAACTTAGTGTGCAAGGTGACCTGACTTACACGGAGTATCCTATCAAGATTCTTGATACTTTGACTCGAGTTACAAGAAATAAAGTGATAAAGATGTGCAAAGTGCAATGGAGTCACCATGGAGAAGATGGAGCTACTTGGGAGAGAGAAGAAGAGCTTCGAATAGAATTCCCCCATCTTTTCCCTAGTCATTCCTAATCTCGAGGACAAGATTCTTTTTAAGGGGGTAGGAGTTGTAATACCCAAGTTGTAAAGGATAAGAAATGGAAATTATTTTCCTATATATGAGTTGCCTCTACATATAAGCACATGTGAACACCCCATTAAAAGTAAATAGTTAATAAATGACATTCAAATTGTGCATCATGTTGGCTTTTATTTGTATGTGCATTTAATAATAATAGTAGTCACATTAATAGAAATAAAATTTATATCCAAATTTGAGAATTAATGACTAACTTGAATATTTAAAAATGAGAAATAATCAAGAAAAGAGGGGAGGGAAAGAAAATATTATATACAGAAAATAAATATATAAATAATGCATATTCTTCTTGCACTAGGAGTTGAATTTGTATATTTGGCTCAATGGTGAAACTCATAGCAAAATTCAAATTCAAATTTGAAAATCAAGAAGATAAAAAGAAAAAGAAAAGAAAAGGGAAAATATAAAAGAAAAAGTAAAAAAACATCTAACGGGCTCGCTATGTCTCATTTCGGCCCATTCGCCCTCATCCTCCACGCAGCCCATCAGCTAAAACCGTGCGCAGACATGTGGACCTAGTCGCCAGTTCCCCACGCGTACTCCCCACTAGTGTGTCGCTTCCGCGTGGGCCCGAGTGGTCAGTCCGGCCAGCTCCACGCACTCACCTGGATTCTCGGGCACTGACAAGATGGCCCCACATTTCAGCCTAAGCCGCGCGCGGACCCTTTAGATATTTCTGCCGCCAAATCCGCTGTTGTCGCGCAATTCTCGCGATGTGGGTACGACCGGCACTGCAAGAATAGAAGCCCGCGCCTCGTAACTCCCTGTTACCGTCTCCGCCACTAAGAACCCAGCACCAGAGAGAGATCGGGGTTGGGTGTGTCGCCGCGGGGGGAATCGCCGGTCGGGCTATCGTCCGCACCATTGGAGTGGTTAGGGACCTTCCTCAAGCTCTGGGAAAGACATTAGTGGCCACGCTACTTGTGATTGACCGCCGGTTCTACTCTAATTTCTCATCGTCAAATCGCACACTGCCCGGTTCCGCACCGTGCCATCGCCGAGGGTCTCTGCGCCCTAATCACTGGTAAGTAACTGTCCACCGTATTCGCGCGGTAGTACTCTTCGTTTAGCGTTAGTGGGTTCAATGATTAGTGCTCAGAATCGCTGGACAGGAAGAGTTCGCCCGGCGCGGTTTGACCGCCAGGGTGGCGCCGCCATCGACCGCAGTCAGATGAGGAAGATGAGACCCGAGTCGTTGATCTCATAGCGGACGGACAGGATTAGATGATCGCGTACCTTTTTGCGCGATAGGATCTGGGCCGTCGTGATAGGATCGGACGAATGATAATAGATCGTGATTGTTTTAAATCTAAGTCGTAGAATCTGATCGGACGGATCGGTGCAGTTACGGGGTAGATGTGATCTGCACGTCGGTTTCTGATCTGGTGGTCATTGTCGCGTATCGATTCACATGATGCATAGATCTAATCTGGGGCGATGAGCTCTCATCGGACGACAGAAACTGATCCATACCGCTTCGGCGTAAGAATTTTACGTATGAGTTCCTAGACTAGTTAAGAATAAACCCACGATCCACAGTTGTTGTGCGCTGAGTCTTGGGAAAATTATAGAATAGCCCCCAGGTTCCTAGGAAATCATGTGCGCTGTCCAGTAAGGGGGTAATTAAGATAAAAGAGATTAGAAATTGATTTTTGGGTATAAAAATAATTGCAGAAACTCATTTAATTCATATAAAATTTATATTAAATCCTTTTTGACTCATTCCAATTTCTATAATTTGGTATTAATACTGTTTATCACTTAGTGCCACTGTTTTAACATAAAAGCCACACTAGAATGGATCACTCAATTAATTTTGTACCAAACACATACGAACTTCGGAAAATCATAACTTAAAACATGTAACTTCGAATTTAGTTATTCTTTTTCCTACGATCTCATTTTAATGCATAGATTATTATTATGTATTTTGTATACATGTTTGGTGTGATGTTAATTTCTCCCTTGTACCATGTTTGTTTGTATTGTGGTGAGTAGAAGAGCCAATGACCGAGGATCCGAGTATTCAGCAGGTGGAAGTTGTTGAGCAGGAGCTCATTAAAGGCAAGTTGTGCCCTTGATCACTTTTATTACCCAATAATATTCTTTATAATCACTTATTCATGCATAGGCTTAATTTTGATGGGACCCAATAGGTCACCCTAGTCTGGTTATCTTTTCACCTTGTTTACCCCTGAACTATTTAGATAGTTTTTGCTATTGCTCTTTATGGTTTTAGAATTAATATTACATTATGATCATGTTCCAATTATACTGTCATTTTATTTATTGTTCGTGACAAGATCATTATATTAATTGGAACATGGAGCTTAACTTGAGAAACACGTGCCACCACAAGGGTGGAATGGGACGCCCTTGGCTGACTAACTAAGAAAGCTAGTGGAGGACTACCTTACCCGATAAGGACAAGGCAGTAGGGGAGTAGGCGTGTAGGGAGGTTCCCGGTTGATTTTGCTGCGATGGCGGTCAGACGGGGGATTCCTGCATTGCTCTTCCTAGAACTGTAGCGGGTTTTCTGAAGCTAGTGGTGAAAGTTCCCTTTGCCCGGGAACAGGATCTAGATGTCGCCTAGAGGGGGGGTGAATAGGCGAATAAAAATTATCACTTTAAAACTTTATTCTTACTCTACTCGAAGACCAGGTTGCAGTGGAATGAGAGACCCTTCGAGTAGGTTGCAGCGGACTAGAAGATCCTGTCTCAAAGGCCCTGCACTTCAAATGTAACTTGTACAGCAGATAAGTATTGAAGTGCGGATATAAAGAGTAGATAATGCAAAGAGACAGCACACAATATAGAGCGAAGCACACAGACACAGAGATTTATCCCGAGGTTCGGCCAAGCCTGAAATGCTTGCCTAGTCCTTATTGGAGTTAGCCACACCTGGGCTTGGAGTCTATTTCAACTCCTTCCTCCGTTTGCTCAGATCTGTCAGTATGACAGATAGAGCCTTCCACTATGTTGAGTTGGTTATAACGAAACTGCGGCTGCTTACAGTCTTCTTGGCAGCACTCCGGCAGAGTAACGATATGCTCAAGACTATGCTCTAGCTCTTAGCAGCACTTCTCCACTCTCTAAAGGCTTATAGTTTTGCCTTCTACACAGACTAGAGAGATTCATACAAGAGGGAGAGTGAGAATTTATCCGAGTGATGTATACTATTGTTGGCTGCACTTGTGTACTTGTTTGAGGCGCCCAGAGGTCCCTTTTATAGGCCCAAGGGGCCTAGGAGCCGTTGGAAGCAATCCAGGAAGGCAATTCTTGCCTTCTGTCGGGTGGCGCACCAGACAGTCCAGTGCACCACCGGACATCCACTGTTCACTGTCCGGTGCAGATCTCCTTCCTAAATTGGCGTAGTCGACCGTTGTAAACTTGGAGCCATTGGCGCACCGGACACTGTCCGGTGCACACTGGACAGTCCGGTGCACCCATCAGACCATTGGCTCGGCCACGCGTCATGCGCGGATTGCGTGGCCGACCGTTGGCTCACCGGACAGTCCGGTGAATTTTAGTCGTACGCCACCGACGAATTCCTGAGAGCGGCCAGTTGACCAGACGCCAGCCTGGCACATCGGACACTATCCGGTGCACCACCGGACACTGTCCGGTGCACCCAGACTGCGTAGAGTCTTGGCTGCTCCAGCCAAGTCTTTTTCCTTTTGTATTTTCTCTTCTTTTCTTCTTCTTTCTGTTTCTAACACTTAGACAAATATGTTAGTACACAAAAACCAACGTACTAAGTCTAGAAACATACATTCTCTTTGATTTTCACTTCTTTAGCATTTGGCATGACTGAGATTGATGTTGGACTCATAAATCATCAAGTCAGCTTGACTTGATCTAGATTGTCATTTCTGAGCTCCAACATCCTGCAAAGGTCACATAGAATATCTCCAAACATAGGAACAACCCAAACTAAAGGTCAAGGTGCACTTAGCTCTTTTGGGCTGCTTCTAGTTCTGGTTTCGACATTGGTTCTCCTTCCAGTGACCTTGTTCACTCTTGAGCTTGATCTTGAGCCCTATGACTTACACCACATAATTGTAGATGTTACCTCATTGGTTGTAAGTCATGTCCTTATGTAGTGTTCCTTGATGCACCATAACTCTTCTTAACTCGATCAACCTTGATTCCGCAAGTCTCCTTCTTCACCCCTGGCTTTGGGTTCCTGGTCTCCTCGACTTTCTCCCGTGCACTCGGTACCTCGAAGCTCTTCTTGCTTCCAACCTTGGTTTGATCGGTTGTCTCCAAGTTATGCACATCAAGTTTCACTTAAGCAATGTCTATCTTCCTTGTGATGTCCATTATATCTATAGATAACTCCGTCTTTGGACCATCACACCTGTTTACTTGTGTTGAACCCTATTAGCTTTGCATTCAGCACCTGTTCAACACTTAGCACACCTGTTAGTCCTTTAATTGAGTTGTCATCCAAACACCAAAACCCACAAGAGAGCTTTCAATCTCCCCCTTTTTGGTGATTGGTGGAAACACAATTAAGGCTTACACAATAATAAGATTTAAAGCACAAATTTTGAATTCTAAGTTTATAGAATGCTCCCCCCTAAATATGTGCTTACATTAAAATCTTAACTTTGGCCTTAAATGCCAAAATGCACATACTTAGGCTAATTCGAAGCATTGCTACACCTTAGAACCTGTGGGATGCATTGTGTCAAGAACCAAACCGTGATGCGTATAACACACAAACGCATAGAATCAGAGTTAAACACCAATTCAATAGATATACCACAGAAATATCAACCTACCACTATTCACCATTAAGATACCAAATTAAAACAATTTTAAAGCACCAGAACCACATGAATATCTATTGCAGGATAAAAACAGTAGATACTAAATGATTCATATCAATGGAAGCACTAATTTTGCATTATCACCATATAATACAATAAGAAGCATAAGTAGTATCAACAAAACTAACACATTCTTCCTTAAGACTCAAGGAAACCCTTTAGGATAAGCTTTCCTCTCAGGTTGAGATAAGTTTTAATGCATGACTGAGATTGATGTTGAACTCATAAATCATCAAGTCAGCTTGACTTGATCTAGATTGTCATTTCTGAGCTCCAACATCCTGCAAAGGTCACATAGAATATCTCCAAACATAGGAACAACCCAAACTAAAGGTCAAGGTGCACTTAGCTCTTTTGGGCTGCTTCCGGTTCTGATTTTGACATTTGTTCTCCTTCCAGTGACCTTGTTCCCTTTTGAGCTTGGTCTTGAGCCTTATGACTTACACCACATAATTGTAGATGTTACCTCATTGGTTGTAAGTCATGTCCTTATGTAGTGTTCCTTGATGCACCATAACTTTTCTTAACTCGATCAACCCTGATTTCGCAAGTCTCCTTCACCCCTGGCTTTGGGTTCCTGGTCTCCTTGACTTTCTCCCGTGCACTCGGTACCTCGAAGCTCTTCTTGCTTCCATCCTTGGTTTGATTAGTTGTCTCCAAGTTATGCACATCAAGTCTCACTTAAGCATTGTCCACCTTTCCTATGATGTCCATTATCTATAGATAATTTCGTCTTTGGACCATCACACCTGTTTACTTGTGTTGAACCCTTTTAGCTTTGCATTCAGCACTTGTTCAACACTTAACACACTTGTTAGTCCTTTAATTGGGTTGTCATCCAAACACCAAAACCCACAAGAGAGCTTTCAAGTGGAACTTTATAAAGGCCTCATAGTGGATCCCTAGTCATTCACCTCGGCAGTGTCTAAGAGCCTTTCAAACCCAGGCTACATGGGATACACGACTTGTGGGTATAGGGTACAACCTCTGCAGAATGTAAAACTGGTATACTAGTCATGCTCGCGGTCATGAGCAGCTTAGGACTCTCACATGATTAAACTATGGAACTAAATTCAATTTATCATTTGCATCGCATTGGGATTTATTCTTAATTTTGATCTATTATTATTATGGTTTGGTATTTACTTACATTTAGTAATTGCTAATAAAATTTGACCAACTTATTAAAAGCAATGCTCAGCTTTAACCCCTATTGTTGATTAGTCTTACACTTCATATGAACTCCCACCTTTGGTGAGTTCATGCACTGTCGGGTATCATAATTAGGGGTACCCCCAACACTCCTAAACACGGCTGGAAAATGTCTTCAAAACATACCGTAAAGACTGATAAGCACGGTTCAAATCAAGGCCTCGCCTGCCAAGGAACGCGATCTCGCCTCGCCCGAGCCCGGCCTCGGGCGGGAACAGTAGTCCCGGGCGGATTCACGTCTCGCCCGAGGGCCCCCACAGGCAGAAGGCGCACCCTCGGCTCGCTCGAAGTCTAGCTCAGGCAAACTTTGTCGTGCAGCGACCTCGGCCAAATTGCCTTACCAACCGACCGTATCGCATCATTTAATGCAGGGATCGCCTGACACCTTATCCTGACACGCGCGCCTCAGTCGGCAAGGTCGAAGTGACCGCAGTCACTTCGCCCCTTCACTGACCGTTCTGACAGGAAAACAGCACTGTTCACCCTACTCTGGCAACTGTGCCAGCCACTAGGGAAAGACTAACAACAGTCATGGCCTTTCCCGAGTTCGGCCTCGGGCGCAACAGGGAGCTCCGCCTCTCCCGACCCCCGGCCTCGGCCTCAGCTTCGGTCTCGGGAGAAGGTCTCCACCTCGATCGACCTCGACCTCGGCCTCATCCTCGGCCTCAAGAGAAGGACTCCGCCTCGCCCGACCTCGGCCTCGGCCTCGGAGGAGTCGCTGCCTCGCCCGACCTCGGTCTCGGATCAACTACGCTACCGGGGATCCATCATTACCCTACCCCTAGCTAGCTGCCTCAGGCTACGAAGGAACAAGACCTGTGTCCCATCTAAGTTACTCCGGCAACGGGCAATGATGGTTCCCTGCATGCGTCCATGACGTCGGTTGTTCTCAAACCCCCTACGAAGGCAAAGAAACGTCAGCAGGACCCCGGGCCGCACCGCCAGCTGCGCTTCTACAGGGCTCAAGCACTTCTCCGACGGCCATGTTAACACATATACAGGGCTCAGGCGCTCCTCCACCGGCCACATTAGCACATAGCTACACCCTCATTATACAGCTGGACTATCTCCTTGCATCTATAAAAGGGGATGTCCAGGGCCTTCCAGCGAGGGGGGGATGGAGAGAGGACGGGGGGCGAGCAGAGGTAGGCGGAGTAGGAGAGACGCGGTGCAGGCTAACTCAGACACCTTACCTCAGGACCGGATCCTCTCTCTCTCTCTGTCTCTCTCGTTCTCCCTCGCGACGCTTGTAACCCCTACTGCAAGCACCCCCGGTGCAAGATAATATAAGCCTCATCCCTCCGCTTGTGTTCCATCTTGCATCAACCCATCTGGACAGGGGCACGCGGCACTAAATTCACTACTCGGTCCGATTGAGGGCCTCCCCGGGTCCGAAACGCCGACATGCACATTATTTCCCACAACTTGTTGAGCTATGATCTTTTGTGAGCTCACACTTGCGATATATAACCCCCTAGGAGAAGAATAGGTGGTCCAGAAGGAGCCGTACAATGAGGAGTACAAGTTGATCTAGGTGGCGTCTCCCAGTCAACTTTATGGTGCCATGGATGGACATTTAGTTAGCTTTATATTTATCATTTATTTTTGTAAAACTTGCACTATGTAATAATGACATTTATGATATTTATGACATTTATCTCTATACACTTTGTCATTATATGTGTTGTTCTTCTTTGACGCACATATGAGACATATCCGGTTTTATCTCTTAAATTCGGGTGTGGCAATAATGGATTCATGAAGAAAAAGACTGGAAGAGAGGATGGTGGACCCTCACCTTGCAAAGTTGCAAAATCATGACGTTTCTATTTGTTGGGCTTGGGCTGCTTTTTCCGCGTTCCATCCGTATTACGCCGCCAACGCGAGTGGGCCAAGTGCAAGGTTTACAAAACCGGTAAAAACCGGCGGTAAACCGGTCGGTTTACCGAAACCGCCGGGGTGCGGTTTTGGTTAACCACCGGGTTTTTTTTTCAAATTCGTTCCAAATTTAAAAATTTTGAAAAAATTCATAAAAACCGAAAACCGCTGATAAACCGTTTTTGGGACCGGTAAACCGTTATTTTAGACCGGTAAACCGACATTTTTTGTCGGGAAACCGGATTTAATGCCACAATTAAGTATTTAATGATCAATTTAAGTATATATTAGTCTTGTTTAATGTTATAAGCTATATGTGAAAATGTTATATGCTATATATGAAGATGAATCTTGTAGCTTAAGTCAAGTTTAGGCATTTAGTGGTCAAATTTGGTTTTGTTTCCTGTCCAAGATGGATTCCGTGGATCAAGTAGCTTTAGTTCTTCTAATAAGTATCCGTCTAGACAAAACTCAATCTAGAACCCTTAGCTCCAGTTCTTCTGTATGTGTTCCTAAGATTTGCTGATCAGAATAAACGTTCAACACTTGGTGAGGTGCACATGCAATACACAAACACCAAACACACATACCGGTATATTTTTCATTGTGGATAAGTATTTGTTTGTCGTTCTTGTTTTCTCGATAATATATCTCATATCTATAAACCTATCACTATCACTATGACGGATTGGAACAATATCACGATACTTCCAACATGCCTAAGTACTAACACTATGACTCGAGCTGAACATGTGAGTATTGTGAAATAAGTTGACCTATGTGTAGTTGCCTTGTTGGAGAGTTATAAAAGAACTTGTATTTGAGTATTGCGAAGTTCGCTGGTTGTTTGTTGCATGAGAACTGGAGTTTGTGGTTGCGTATGTATGTTGTATGTTATTTTGGTGAACACATGTCGTGTAGATCAATTAATATTTAATGTACAATGTGAATTGAGTAAACTACAAATAAATCTTGTCAAAATTTTTCATTTTTTCTATAAAAAACAGCAAAAACCGGTTTGTTTCGCGGTTAACCGACGGTTTAGAGCGGTTTCTCGCCGGTTTTTCACCGGTTTTCCACCGGTAAACCGATTCAAATTCAAATTGATTTGAATTGGTCAAACCGGTCGGTTTTCACCGGTTTTCACCGGTTTACCGACGGTAAACCGTTACCGGTGGGTAGCGGTTTTTGTAGGCTAAACGGTTTTGTAAACCGTGGCCAAGTGACGATTGGGGCGACGCCCATCTGGTCAGAAAACGATCCCAGCGAATTGGAAGAGGAAATTCCTGCTCCACTGAAGACACCGCATGGAGAATTCCCCACCACCAGCAGCAGCGCAGGCGACGCGGCCCGATCCCATCCACCGCCCCGCTGAAGACCCCGCGCCGATGCGGCCGCCGTCTCCGTCGTCGCCGCGCCCGCCTGTCGCGTTCCCGACGCTGGACTCGCTGGCGGCGTTCCTCCGGCCGCGGCTCCCTCCCGGGGCGCTCTCCTCCTGGGGCGCCGTGCCGGGGACCAAGACCCTCGCGAACCTGTTCCTGGAGCTCGCCGTGGGCGACTGCGCGCTGGACGCCGCCTCGCCGCGGGTGGTCCGCGCGGTGCACGTGGCCACGGTCCGCATCCGCAACCGGCGCGGCGCGCGGCTCGTGGAAACCCGGCAGCTGCTCTCCGACGGCACGGTCCGGCGGCGCGGCCCGCGGCCGCTGTCCGAGAAGATGCGGCCCGGCGAGTCCCCCGAGGCCGCCGCGGCGCGCGCCGTCCGGGAGGAGCTCGGCGCCCGCGCCCGCGTCCGGATCCTCGGCGGGGCCGGCGCGCGCGTGGAGGAGCGGGAGTCCGCGTCCTACCCGGGCCTCCCCGCCCGCTACGTGCTCCACGCGGTCGACGCCGAGGTGGTGGGCGGCGTGCCCGAGGACGGCGAGTTCGAGACCGAGGAGGCCGGCGAGGACGACGCCGCCGGTGCCATCACCGTGAAGCGCCACTACTGGGATTGGATCGACGACGATGACGACGGTGACAGTGAGCGCAAGGAAGTTGCTGCTGCCGGCGCGCGCGCGCACTAGGACTAGGGGCTGCTCCTGCTCTGCTCCGTCAGTGGTGCATGCCGAGCAAATCGTCTGTCTCCTCCTGATGATTCTGTTGGCAATTTCCCTGCCTCAGATGAGCTCAGTAGGTTTGCAGTATCAGCTCACATTATCGTTTCAGTTTCAGAGATGAAATCGTGAACTGCTCGTTCCTCCCAAAACTGAAAACGCACCCAATCAAGAACAAACCGATCACCCTGCTCCCAAGTCTGAACATATAGGGAGTGCTGTACTGTAGGCTACTTTTGTTGCTTCCAGCTTCTGTGCGGGATCATAAGGACGATTATACATATGTAAAAGGAACCGTGGGATGTAACCGATCAAAATTTGTCTTTTCTGGGTGATGAAACTACACGAGTAATCAACACCATTTTCATATTATTACAATTCAATACAAGTGTTAGCAGATGGAGTGAGTAGCCTGACATCTGCATCTTCTTGAATGTACATGTACACATACTCTGATAAGGAAATTGGACGGATTAGGAAATGGTTGAACATGCCACAATAAATCATTAAACGATATGTTGGGGCGAAGACGCTACCCTTCGCTCTAAGCTTTCGTCAACTCGCTGCATCAACGGAGGCAAGATGACCGGCGCGGCCCACCTTTCGTCCTCTTCACTGCAAGACGAAGGCCTACAACGAAGTCTCTCCATCCCGCGTCCTCGGTTCTACCTGGAGGCCCAAGTAGGATGCGGCCCATTGTGACAGGCCCCGCACGGAGAAGCGTGTTACGGGTCCGATTTGTAATGGTTTTTCTGTAATGACAGTCTGTAACCCCCATTATGGGAATATTCTGGGGATAATTCAGGTGTCTGAGGGCATAAGCGTCCTTACATCGGGACCTTGGGCGCTCGGACACCTATAAATATCCTCGTACAGTTCCCTTGAGACACTGGATTAACAGAGCAATTGTCATCTCGAGTTAAACCGTATTTGTATCTTTTGCACTCCCCCGTTGGATCAACTTGCACAGGAGCGCAAGTTTCAATACGATCCACCAAACTAAGATAAGGTAGTTGATTTTAATTAGACTAAGGGGTGTTTGAATGTACTAGAGATAATAGTTAGTAGCTAAAATTAGCTAGAGATATCCAAACACCATAGCTAATAGTTCAGCTATTAGCTATTTTTATTAAATTAGCTACTAGTATATTTTTAGCTAACTAACTATCAGTTCTAGTGCATTCAAATACCCTCTGAGACAACAATAGTTAGAGTCAGGGGCGGAGGAGCCATTATGGCCAGGTATAGCCCAAGTTATACCTACATATGAAAACAAAATTTAATAGACCAGCCATAGAAACACAAGATTAGCACAATTTAAGATGATAGGGAGAAGAAACAAAAGAAAATCACAAACTCATAGATTTGAATAGTTATTTTAGTTAGGCATCTAGTAGCACAAACATATGTATTTATGGGAGTGGAGTTGGCTAGGAGGACAATCCACCAATAGTGGAGGAAGCTATTGGATCTTAGTTAGAGGATGATAAAGAGGTTCAATGTAAAGAAGATGTCAATGGTAAAAGTATAACCAATGGGTTCCAGTCCTGTTTGGCACAACTTATTTTCAGCTTCTTCACAAATTTAAGCAGAAGTTCTGCCAAACAGACAGCTTCTGCAGTAGCTTATCAGTTCAATAGCTTATCAAAATAAACTAAAAGCAGCCAACAAGCAGAAGCTGTTTTTTACTAGCTTATCAGATAAGCTGCTTTTTCAATAAGCAGCAGCTGTGCCAAACAGGGCCTCCATATAAGTCATGTTTCTTAGCAATTTATTCTCATTTAGACAGTGTTTTACTTCTATATATATATATGTTGTGCATTTTTATTCTATAATTTAATTAGTTGCATACTAAATATTATACGACGTAGAGCTATACCTAAATTTTTATCAATCCTCGGCCACTAGTTAGAGTTAGGATAGATTGTTTGGTCCCACTCCTCAACGAGGAGATACTGTAGCTCGCCGGATTGGAGCTAGTCTTGTAACAGTGCGTACTCTTGCTTACCTGGTGTCTCTACGTAAGAGTAAGAAATTACATTGTGCTACATAAAAGAGATGAACATTTAGATAGATGATAAATAAGATTCTCGTCAAAATTATAGTGGCGTATAAAAAATTTTCTCACTCTTTGTATATGTGTCAAACTTTTTGTTTAAATAAAAAAGGTAATACCTACAAACTCTAACACATGGAGAAAATAGAGACCCGTGAAAACGACTCCGAAACTGCAAGGGCCAATAAGCAAAAACGAAACGACGACCACAAACAAAACAGCGTCTCTCACTTGTTGCTGCCTATCGCTTTTGCTTTGATAAAAGCCATTACTCCCGGCCGTCCATTGCTCGCCGCCGCCGTCTCCGGCGACCGACCGCCAGCTCCGTCGTCCATGGCCTCTACAAGCCCTAACCCCGCCTCTCTCTCCGCGCCCTTGCTCTCCGACTCCATCTCGCCCGCCCACGCCGCCAACGGGCACGCAACCAACCATCGGCACCACCACGACGGCGCCGTCGCGGCCTCCGTGTGCGGCGACGCGGGGGACCCGTTCGCGTTCCTCTCGGAGGATCGGCCGCCGCGGGACCGTGGGCCGTCCCCGGCCGACCCGTTCCGCAACGGCACGCCGGCGTGGTGCGGCGGCGCGTACGCGTGGGCGAGGACGCTGCTGCTCCTGCCGGTCGCGGCGGTGCGGCTGGCGCTGTTCGGCCTCGCCATCGCCATCGGGTACGCGGCCACGTGGGTGGCTCTCCGCGGATGGGCGGACACGCACGTGAGGCCGCGGGAGGGCGGCGGGCCTATGCCGGCGTGGCGCCGCCGGCTCATGTGGATCACGCGGATCTCCGCCCGCTGCATCCTCTTCTCATTCGGGTGAGTTGCTGGATCGCCAGACACGCTTGGATCGGGTCTGGATCGTGAACTCGTCTCGTTTTGATTTGATCTAATGTGGGCACCTAATAATCGCTTAATTTCCAACTACTTGTTTTTTTTAAATAATAAATAAAAAACAATAGATGGCGAGATGGGGCTTTCTAATCCTGTATATCGATGACGCGATTGTGCGATGCTGGTTGGTTTGCTGGATTTTGAGGGCTGCTGATTCGCAACACGTGCGGTTTTGTTGGGAGCCTCAATCATGTGGTATTTTGGTTGGTGGGACGATGGATGCAGCGGAAGGTGAATGTCCGTGCGGTTTATGGCGTACTTCAAGCTACCTCATCACCAATAGGAAGAGGAGGAAGCACGAACGAACAGCTGTTGGACCGCAGATGTGTTTATGGCGTGCTACTAGCTGTCTCATGACCAATTGACCGATAGAGGAGGAGGACTAGGAAGCACGAACGGCTTAGAAACCGCTGTTGGACCGTTTTAACAGGCGTTTAGCTGGCCTATGACTGGAACTAATCATGTGGAGATGGAATACGTGTGGTACTGATAACTGATATCCGTTGTGCATGTGCATGCTGGAATGACTGTGGGGTGTCTCCTGTGGTCCTTTCGTCCTTTGCAGTGATTTCAATAGCCCCGAATGGTGGGCAATTTCCCTATGCCGAAAATATAGCAAAGGAAAAACAGACGTGGCTATGGTGTCTTCGTGTGTTAGGCTTTCAAAATCACACAGGAATGGCAAGCATCATGGAATTTTTGTGCACTGCTTATTTGCTGCTTGTTTATGCTGAGTTGATCGGAGTATTTGGATGTGAGAGTCTCTCTTCCTGTGATACTAGTGTACACTGTCTGATCTTAGTTGGGCACTCGCTTTCTTTGTATCAGGTACCATTGGATCAGAAAGAAAGGAAGACCCGCTCCTAGGGAACTCGCACCTATTGTTGTTTCCAACCATATCTCGTACATAGAACCCATATTCTTCTTCTATGAATTGTTCCCAACCATAGTTTCGTCCGACTCTCATGATGCCCTACCATTTGTTGGAACAATTATTCGAGCGATGCAGGTATGCTTATTTCTATTTTCCTATGATAGCTTCTACATTTCCAAGTTCCTTCTAAGACAGCCTTTTCTAGGTTATATATGTTGATAGATTCTCACCTGCTTCTCGGAAGGCTGCTGTAAATGAAATAAAGGTAAGAACAGTTCCTCTCATTCCCATAGCTTCTCATCCTTTTATTAATTGTATATTGTGATCCCTTGGTTGGCTTTAAAAGTGTTGCATTGTATTTTGTCACATGTTTTAGCCACCCCATTGCTTTATGTAACCTTTAAGTTATTGAATATCGCTGCTCTACACTGACTTAATATGTGGGAAAAGTAACAACCAGAAAAAGACATCTACAAGCTACTCCTTGCAGTTGACTGTTTCACAGATCCTTTTAATTTCGTTTGCAGCAAACATTGTAATTGATTCTAAAATCAACACCAACCAACTTGTCCTAGAATAACTTGATTGTCTTTTAGTTATTTGTTCATATGGTACATACTCTCTAGGATGTCCTTTCAGAGAAAGGCAGCTTGCAATAGCTTCCCGCGGGTCCTGTTATTCCCTGAAGGCACCACAACAAATGGGAGATTCCTGATTTCGTTCCAACATGGTGCGTTCATACCTGGCTACCCTGTTCAACCTGTTGTTGTCCATTATCCACATGTGCACTTTGATCAATCATGGTGAGCTTTCTCTATGGATATTCTTTTCGATCTACATTCACCTTTGTGCCTCAGCATTTTTTATTTTATCTATACAATGTTTGCATTTCAGGGGAAATATATCGTTATTAAAGCTCATGTTCAAGATGTTCACACAGTTTCATAATTTCATGGAGGTATACATAGCCTGCTGATTTTGGCTTTACAATTGTCTGAACTCTCACCTATTATGTCTTCTCTGCACTTGTGTCAGCTCATTTTATTGATCGTCTAATAATATATAGGTAGAGTACCTTCCTGTTGTCTACCCTCCTGAGATCAAGCAAGAGAATGCCCTTCATTTTGCAGAGGATGTAAGTATGTTCAACTCAAAAAGAAAAATCTCATCTAACATCCTGTGTGTTTCACTAGTGGTGTGATAATATGTACTCCCTACAACGTTTTATTCTTGCAGACCAGCTATGCTATGGCACGCGCCCTCAATGCCTTGCCGACTTATTATTCATATGGCGATTCTATGATTATGGCACGAGCAGTAGAAGCTGGAAAGGTAAAAAGGCCAGCTGTGCATAACTAGTAATTCCTGAACATTTGCTCTGACCTTCTTTTGCTAGACCAACCACCATCCCTCTAAAAGGAAATATGCCCCTTAATAAGCTGAGTTGTCTATTTGCAGGTGAACTGCTCAAATTACATGGTAGAAATGGCTTGGGTTAAAGATGTAAGCTTTTTCCTGAACTGCATTGTTTACATGTGTTGGCGGTATGCAAATGCTGCTGTTGTCAAAATCCATCAGGCAATGAAAAGTAGATTATTTTGCTACAAGAATATTTAGTTATGCGTTAGTGTACCTGTATGTAGTATGCCAATTCCTTTATCGCAACCAAACCGTTGAATAAAGCATTGTATTATGTCTTTCAGGTTTACGGTACAAGCACAGCAGAAGTGATGGAACTATTCGAACATTTCCTGGCTATGAATCCAGATAACGAGTAAGACTACTCATTCCTTGATGGAGATCAGATTCCTCATTCCTTAACGGAGAACTTCCATTGCTTGGTCTATGCTATTCTGTTGTTTCATGGTTACTTGATAAAACTCCATTTAAACATTGCAGTGGACGTGTGAAAGCTGAAGATTTCTGGGCTCATTTTGGTCTGGATTGCAGTCCTATGTGCAAGAAGGTACTGGCACAGTGTCTACAAATGCTATTAGCTTAACTGGATTTCCCTCTTTGCTGAACTTCCAACTCTTTTTTCCAGATATTTCACTATTTCGATTTAGACATTAAGGGGTTGATTACGTTCCGTCAGGTATGGACCCTTAATTCGACTGGATTTCACATCTGCCGTAGTGCTTCACAGTTTTTACATCGGTACTGTATATTTCATTAGCGCTAAGGTTTCTAGGTGCATCATGTACGCAGTTCTTGGTTGGGTGCGCGCACCTGAGGAAGCAACCACTGTTCCAGGGTTCCTGCGAGACCGCCTTTGAGAAGTGCCGGGGTCCTGAAACGTCTGAGATCTCCAGGGCACAGCTAGCTGATCTCTTGCGGTTAAGCATGGTGCCACCTTCTGATGATAAGGTAAAATAAAATCCCCATTGCCCCCCCTGCTGCAGCAAGTAAAACTGTTTCGCCACCGCCACCATGATGTCGTCGTACTCATCTGACCATGTAACCTTTGACAGATGCTGGAGCTGTTCAAGACGTTCGACGTAGATGGCGACGAGAAGATCAGCAGGGACGACTTCATGGCGTGTCTTGGGAGGTTCCCGTTCCTGATCGCGTTCTTTGCTGCCCTGATCAATGGGGAAGTGTACATCGAGATAGTCTGAATGAATGCCTGAAGCAAAGCGATGCCGCGTAAAAGGCTGGAGCTGCCAGTGCCAGGCGTAGGCAGGGGATCCCTCCGTTTATGCAATGGGATACCCACCGACCAAAGCAACTGTAGTATTGGGTTGCATCAAGTGGCTGACCAGTGTAGTGCGTCGATTTTGTTTAGTTGCTTCGTTCGAATTATTATTGGCCATTTACCGAATCTGTTGAGATACGCGCTGGACTAGTAGATTGTCGATGGAACTCAGAACGCAAATAGTAAGCATCTGTAATCTGAACTAACTGAGAAAACTTTTTTTTTTGGCTCTCTAACCTGCTGAACTTGTGTTTTCTTGCTAGCTGTAGCACTTCGGCCAGTTGTCCGCCGCAACTTTTTGATCCCTCTATTACATATTATTTTGGCTGTTTAACTTTTCGTAATACAAACTGACGTAATTAGAAAACATAACATATGTCTAGTGACCTGACTTATTTTTTAGAAAAGCCGAGACGACTAGCAGTTTAATTTTGTTATTTTTCAAGTAAAGCCAAACCCAGTTAACAGTTAATTTTGTTATGCTCCAAGAAAATCCTTAACGAGTTGCAGTTCAGAACGGACGAAAATGGATGATGTACAAGTATTGTGGTTAATGAACGAACAGAATCAATCAATTGCAAGAGCGACAAATAAAATCACATTGCATGAGGGCCATCACTTTGACAGCATCTGTTCCTACACTTTATTTATTGAAGTTATTTACATACATCAGGCGACGTAAAACCAAAGAAGCTCAAATGGGGGATGGCTCGAGGTGACTAAACGCAGAAGAAACCATTTCTTTACAGTATAATGCCATGCGTCTCTTATCTCTTCTTTTTTTCTACTACTTTTCTGTTGAAGGTATTTTTACATCACGATGCACCTCTCTTTCTTGGATTCACTTCTTGACGGAGGCGGCACATTGGACATCTGCACAAGGATGATCATAATGTTCGAAACATGATCAAGAACTGAGCACACATGTTAAGGCACTTTCAATTAAAGAGATGCTTAGGGAAAAAAAGAAAAAGATATTCTTTTTGTCTATTATATAAAACTGAAGTAACCATGCATTCGACCTCTTTGTGTTGTGCTCTCACATAACACCATCACTTCTTAATTGTTCAGGGGCATGAAGTATAACCACTCACTGTTGGTATGAAGTGTACTGACGGAAAACAGGTGACTTTCACACGTGAATCTTTAAAGACTTCCAAGAAATAAAGTACTGGTTTGAATACAGTAGCTACTTTAGGATTCAAAAGCAGGGCAAACGTGGTTATTTCAAGACAATAGATCATTCATATTTGAATCCAAAGTATGAGGGTCACCCCAAACAGCAAGTTCATAAATGTTACGTGGTAAAGTGAAATGAGGTTTTGATGGTGGTACGACTATACATTTCTATACTAATACAAAGAAATCATACCCTTGGACCAACAACGAGTCCTGGTCGGCCAGATTGAGCTGGTTGGTGCTGCATCTGAGGTGGTGGTGGTTGTTGTTGCTGCTGCTGAGGTGGTGGAGCTTGGAACCTTTGTGGTTGCCGCTCAAACTCTTGCTGTTGAAGTGCTATAGCTAGCTCCAGATCAGAGCTGCAAGCATACGAAGGCCAATGTGGAAGCGTTAGGAATTAGGTAACACATGCAAACTCACTCAGCAGTGCATATCTATGATGATTCAGCATGTTGAGCACATTCAAAATCTCAGTAATCCATGCTATATATTGGTCATTCAAGTACATGCTAAGTCAGACAGTCCAATACGCAATGGCAGCCAAACCATCAAATAGTCAGATCATAACTATAGATTCAACTAGCATATCATTATAGCCCAACCAACAGACATTTTCTGCACAGTACCAATTCATACAAGTATTCACATGGTTACAGAAATCCAAACTAGAAATGGTGTACACACCCCTCAAGAATAAAGCACATCAAGAAAACAGGTATGAAGAAGAACATACTTTCCAGAAGTGGAGTTGTCAAATTGAGCAAGATAATCCTGTGAACAAAGAATAACTTAAACTAGTTAAGATTACCGTACCTAATAAAAACTACAGCAGTTTATTGATGTTATACATACAGCAGTACTTGTCATAGCTTGCTGTTCATTCCATGAATCATTTCTTGGAGTTTCAGCCTTAAATGGTGTGAAGTTGCTAGTAAGAAAACCCCCATCTCCATTCACCTAATGATGGCCCGTTGAGAATGAAAAGGACAGTGAAGGTTTTGATCTCAAGCAATTGAGAAAGCATTAAAATAATAACAAGAGTTAACATACCTCATCCAACCTCTGCCATACCAAATCAGTTTGGCTTATAAAACCTTGATCAGTTGCTAGGAGATATAGACTTCCGTTGTACTGCAAAATAAACATAGATAAGAAATAAAGTGAGCTCCAGTTTAAGTACTCAAATACCGACAAAACTAATATACCTTGAACATAGTGTTGAAGTGGTTATTACGGAAGAAGACACAAAGCTCATTTTCCTTAAGTTCCTCTTGTAAGCAGAAGAGACTGCGACATTGAAATTTGGAAATGCGATAAATGAGAATACAGTTGAGAACATGTATTTAAACCATAGATTAGAAATATACCCATAGACAGTCAGCTGGTTAGCAGTGGACCGCAGAAAATTATCGATCAAATCCCCTGGAAATAAATCGATTGTGAAGCCAAATATAGTAATTTTCACGTTGTACAAAGAGATTCACATATATACAGAAGTCAATAACCAAAAAAAGAACACAAAAAACTCACATTGATGTTCTGTGGCCTTGTCATCCACGGAAGGACTGCTTTCCTCCATCTTGTCAACCTGCTTAGCAAGAACCACCTCCCCCTCATACACTGGTTCTTGATTTTCATACACCATATTTGTGGTGCCAAGTATGTGCTCTTCACCTTGGTATATTGGTTCATATTCCTGAATGCTTAAAGGTAGAGGCTCAGAATTTTCTAAAGAATCACTTTTCACATCCAGTTCTGTTTTAGCATGACCTGGAACAGCTTCACAAGTTGCAGCCGTCGAGTCACAAGCAACCTCAGTATCATTAGATTGGCCATGAATTTGTGCATCGAACTGTTCTCTATTGTTTTCTTTACCACCTTCAACAAGAGTAGGAACAGCAGGCTGGGGGTCACTAGTAGCAAAGGATTCATGAGACGGACAATTGGGAGTATATTCTGAAGATTGAATGAGTATATTAAGGTCCCCTGGTAACATATTCTTTATTCCACTATCCTCTGGTTCTTTAGATGTCAAAGTTTTTTGAGGTTCTTTGGTCACAGCTTCACTACCATTAACAACACCATTTATGACTGGTAGGATGGAGCCATCATCACTCACAGCGTGATTACCATGTTCCTCTTCTTTTGCTGCCCCTACTAACTCAGGTGTTTCTGACCGAAGATTCTCACTTTGTGGTGTATCCATGTTGGACAATGAATGACTATGTGAGGTGTCAAGAGAAACTTCTCCATCAACTGCATCCCCACTTTCAGCTTTGGACAATGTGAGGACCCTCATCAATTCCTCTTCTTCCTCAAGGTCACCCCGCCTTTTATGTGGTTCAACTGAATTTGAGAGACTATGTTCATCAAATGATCTCCCAAGAGAAACACTGGGAGACGGAATCTTTAAAGCTGCAGCTGTTGCGGCAGCAAAATCAACAGTTTCTTCCTCCACAAGTTTATTTTCTTCTGTTGGTTTACCTGACTTGAATTCAACAAGTCCGGAAGCAAGAGCATTGTAGGACTTCGATCCAATAGCAGTAGCAGTTTCAGTATCCTAAATACAATATGAATCAGCAACAGTAGGTAGGTGGCTTGCAAGTTGCAAAATGATCTGTTTTTGTATCTATTGCATTGAGAAAAATACAGGGAACTACCAAATTAGTAAGGGTTGTCCATTCTATTTGATCAAATGGCTAAAAATAAAGAAGATGGCCTACCAACAATAGGACATTCATAATTATTGAATGTGTCTTAGTGACTTTCTATTTGGTAGCTTAGAGTAATAGGAAGCAACGAATCTGTAACATGTACATATTCATTTTCCTCAAAATGAGAACACCATCATTTTGATCAGAAAATGGAAATACAAGTTTCCCGACCAGAATCAGCTAACACGATGAACGTGACATGGGTGGGCCCATACATAGGGTAACCTACGAAACAGATCCAACGTGTATATATTTTATTTGGTCTAAGTTTTTTTTGATCATATCACCACTTTTCCGTGTCTACTGTGTGTAGTGAACAATTGCAGAGCTAACACACAGAATGGATCCAACATGTCATACAGGTGGGCTGTGCGAAGACAATATAAATATTGCAGGTAAGTGTTGATGAACAAAGCTTTTTGGGGTCATATGTAATACAAAATGTGACAGAAGTGACAAGGAACAAGACTAATTGACAGTAGTAGACAAAAATAATAAATTCAACCTTTGTCGTGTTCACATACATTTTATCAAGATAATGTGGTGGACCTTGCGTTTTTTTTTGAACCAAGGATAACCCCATTTCGATTCAAAAAACAGAAAGCTTGCCTGTTAAATTGATGGACACGTCCGATCAGCTTCAATTTTTTATGGTTTCCTAACTGATGGACACAACCGTTCAACTTCGAATTTTGGTGGTTTCCTAATACCCATATCTGGGGACAACCTCTCTACGTAGATAAAGTCAGTCAGGAGGCAATAAGATCAGTAATTAACTTCCCCTTTAAATCTTTCCTAATGCAACCAAGTGAGGGCACCAGCTGCATGCAATTGATTAATTGAATTGAAATTATTTTTTAAATTGCACTAGGTAATTCATAAAATGAACAGTCTAGGTCTGTGCACGTGAGTATCCTAAAAGAGATCATTGTGTAGACTACACAATTTTAGGCAGACATCAATAACGAACCCGAAGTGAATCAATAACAGAGACAGGTAGTCAGAGACTATGTATGAGTCCTAGATTAGCGGCCGCTTTGCATACGATAGTAAACCTACAAAGCTCTGGAAAAGCGTGTGTGTCTGCACATGCACGTGCACACACAAAGACCTACCAAGCCAATGGCATAACGCAATTATGGAAACATAGTGGCTTTCTACTAGGACTAAAAGAATCAGTTGTATCCGTTAAACTAAAAACTGTAATTTCAACAAGAAAAACTAGCTCATATTAGATGGTTTAGGTCATTGATTAGAATGATAAAGTGAGTGTAAAACTCAGAACAAAAATGACATGCACAAATCTAACTGAAATCAGCAGCATCACCAGATAACACAACACATGCCATAGCATTTTTGCTA
The DNA here is from genome assembly GCA_029449295.1 of Zea luxurians. Classification (NCBI taxonomy): domain Eukaryota; kingdom Viridiplantae; phylum Streptophyta; class Magnoliopsida; order Poales; family Poaceae; genus Zea; species Zea luxurians. The sequence goes on along the minus strand of JAOPSE010000005.1, from coordinate 43,260,354 downwards.
AGTGGAAGTATAGCACACCTGAGGGTCCACAATCCATCCATGATATAGCGGGATATCCAGAAGATCAAATATAGCACGTTCTCGGGTGAACTCGAAGTCATCAATCCTGCATCCCACACAGCTCAGTAAGCATCAAAATAAACATATTATCACGAGCGTGCATGACAAACAACTGGTCAACAAGTTAAAACCCTTACGCACTTCCTGAACATCACGTTCACATCAATGCCTGTCGTGAGGCACGGGAGAAGATCAATCGCATCCGCGATGTTCTGCTCCCGGTTGTTAACATACTCCTCATCCTTGACCTGTGAATCGAAAGCATTAACACACCAGGAAATGCCACAGCCAGCGAACCTAACTACTAGATGCCAGCTCACAAGCTGCTGCTGCATCCCAACACAACACCGTTTCCGCGGTTGTTTCCGCATTGATCCACCGAACACGAAAAACCCAATCTCGCGAGAGTTAAGACCAAACCTGTCCAGCGATGTTGGGATCGATGAGGCGCTCGGCCACGAGCGAGAGCAACCTCTGTTGCGACACCTCCTCCGCGTCAGGGTTCATGCTGATCACATTCTTCAGCAGCAGCACGTTACCTGCACACACGCGCGCGCCGGTGCCATGAACATCGCGGGAGACCACCTGGCACGCGCCGATGCGCAGCGAACCCGCGAGGTTTCGGAGTCGAACGAGGGGGGAGGGAGCTCACAGATGGCGAGGAGCGGGCAGGGCCCGTTGTCGTTCTGGTAGACGATGGGCGTGCGTCGTCCAAGGAAGTCGACGGCTCTCGTCCGGTGCATCACCTCTGGCGGCTCGGCGGACTGGGGATCCACCTCCGCCGCGTCCGGCGGAGCCACCGGCGACGGGAGGTGGCGCGAAGGGTCAGACGACATAGAGCGTATCTCCCACGCGTTCGCCGCGACGCGGAAGGGAGGAAGTCGCCGGAATCCTAACCCTAGGACGACGCCGCGGGAGAAGGTGCGCGCGTGCGTTGTCGACTAGTGGATTGGAGAAGGTGACGACGGCCGAGATGGCGAGGGAGGGGAATAGAATACGAGTCAGTGGAAGAAAGGTGGCCAGAGGGAGGGTGTATTTAGCAAAAGAGGAACCCGCATGTAATTTTGCATTCACGAGAGCTTGTTCCGCTCAGTCCATATGGATTAAGTGTTATTGGATGAGTTTAAATCCCAAGCAAATCAAATTTCTTTTTAATTTTTTTCAATCTCATCCAATCCGTGTGTAATAGGAATAACCGAATAAGGTCTTAATGAGTTTTTTGATTTCTTGCCTTAGGTTTGAGATTATTTCGGCATGGAGGTTTAGGTTTCTCTCAGTTTTATGGTTAGGGTTTACGTTTTGATGACGTTAGGGCATGTACAACTTCATTTAATGTAGAGTCTATTGAGGAGTCTCTAGGAGACTAAATGAAAAAAATACAAGAGGTGACTCTTCGCGAAGAGACTGTCTGTCCACGACTCTCTATGTATGTTGTCTCCGTACAAGGTTTGCCTTCTTGTGAGGAGGGTTCTTAATTGTCTTCTCAGTGCAAAAGGAGTCTTTGAGAGGGTTCAGTGAGTCTGAAAAGAGGGAAGATCAGTAGTCTCTGCATTTATGATCCAGAGTCTCGTGGTTGTATTATGCAGTCTCTTAATTGTCTTTTATACTTTGAAAACTAAAATGGGCCGCTGGGAACATGGCTCCGCGTCTCCACGCATGCAGGCGAGCGAGCGAAACATGGGCTACGTTGCACGCGTGGGTGCAGGCTGTCGCTATCCTCTACAACCAACCAATCACACGCTCCGCGTGGTCAACAATATGTGGTGTGCCTGAGTCTAGCTGGCTAGGCAACCAATCACGTGGAAGGTGTATAGACTGGTTCGAGCTCTCGTTGTGAGAGAATATATACATCTAGTATTACAGTGGTTATGCTTATGATATGTTGTGTTGTGATGACCTTAAGAGTTCATATGTCCTTTCTTTTAGGTGCTGTTTGGTTTACATATGTGTAACGTGAATAGTAACCGATAATGTTAAATCATGTATGGTTAAGTACACCTGTACTCACATACCACACTAGAAATTGATACAGTCCTATTCAAACTTGTTACCACTAGTAATCGAGTGTGAATATTTACCGATACCATTTACGTTACATTTCGTGAACCAAACAACACCTTATAGTCTAAGGCCATGTTTGTTTCAGATTATAATCTAGCGAGATTATATAATCCAATGTACATGATCAGACAGATAAATCAACACCTAGATTATAGATCTAGATTATATAATCTAATGATCGGATTATGATAATCTCATAATCTCTCCTAAAGTAACTTATTTTAGATTATTTTTGGCAAAAGACTCACTAGCCACGCCACAGTATGTAAATAAAATTTACAAAATCTATCATCATCATCATCTCTCCTTTTATCGCATGGACATCTCTCCTTCCATCCACCGCCGCCCCCTACAAAGGCTGCTGGAAGGGCACAGCAGCCCCAGCCTGGCTCCTTCTTTTACCTTGAAAAACAGATAGGAACAACAAATCTCTACTACACCATATGTGCGTAGTGAAAGGGAATTAGGCTTAGACCTAGTTCCTAAATAATTTTGGTGGTTGAATTGCCCAACACAAATATTGGACTAACTAGTTTACTCTAGTGCATAAGTTATACAGGTGCAAAAGGTTCACACTCAGCCAATAAAAAGATCAAATGTTGGATTCAACAAAGGAGCAGCAAGACAACCGAGGGCTCCTCTGGCCGGAGGCACCGGACTGTCCGGTGTGCACCGGACTGTCCGGTGCGGCCAGAGGACTTCGACTTCAAACTCTTCACCCTCGGGATTTCTCGGAAGCCGGCGCGCTAAAATTCACCGGACTGTCCGGTGTGCACCGGACATGTCCGGTGCTCCAAGGAGACGCGGCCTCCGGAACTCGTCAGCCTCGGGTTCGCTCGGCAGCCACTCTGCTAAAATTCACCGGACTGTCCGGTGTGCACCGGACTGTCCGGTGTACCAGCGGAGCAACGGCTCTCTGCGGCGCCAACGGCTCCCTGCGGTGCATTAAATGCGCGCGCAGCGCGCGCAGACGTCAGGATCGCCCATGCCGGTGCACCGGACATCAAACAGTGCATGTCCGGTGTGCACCGGACACCCAGGAGGGCCCACAAGTCAGAAGCTCCAACGGTCAGAATCCAACGGCAACCGTGACGTGGCAGGGGCACCGGACTGTCCGGTGTGCACCGGACTGTCCGGTGCGCCATCGAACAGAGGACTCCAGCCAACGGTCACTTGTGGTGGTTGGGGCTATAAATACCCCAACCACCCCACATTCATTGCCATCCAAGTTTTCCAACTCTCAACCACTTACAAGAGCTAGGCATTCAATTCTAGACACAAACAAAAGAGATCAAATCCTCTCCAATTCCACTCAAGCCCTTAGTGACTAGCGAGAGAGATTTGCCGTGTTCTTTTGAGCTCTTGCGCTTGGATCGCTTTCTTTCTTTCTCACTTGTTCTTGTGATCATCACTCAATTGTAACCAAGGCAAGAGGCACCAAGTGTGTGGTGGCCCTTGCGGGAAGTTTTGTTCCCGGTTGATTGAGAAGAAGAGAAAGCTCACTCGATCCGTGGGATCGTTTGAGAGAGGGAAGGGTTGAAAGAGACCCGGCCTTTGTGGCCTCCTCAACGGGGAGTAGGTTTGCAAGAACCGAACCTCGGTAAAACAAATCCTTGTGTCACACTCTTATTTGCTTGCGATTTGTTTTGCGCCCTCTCTCGCGGACTCGTTCCTTTATTACTAACGCTAACCCGGCTTGTAGTTGTGATTATTTTTGTAAATTTCAGTTTCGCCCTATTCACCCCCCCTCTAGGCGACTATCAATTGGTATCAGAGCCCGGTACTTCATTAGAGCCTAACCGCTCGAAGTGATGTCGGGAGATCCCGCCAAGAAGGAGATGGAGACCGGCGATGACAAGCCCACTACAAGCCAAGGGAGCACCTCATCTTCATCGGAAGAGTCCCGCACCAAGAGAAGGGAGAAGAAGAAGAGATCCTCCAAGCGAAAGGAGAAAAGATCTTCATCTTCTCACCACAAGGAGAAGAAGGAAAAATCTTCTTCTCACAAGCCGCATCGGAGTGGGGACAAGCACAAAAGGATGAGGAAGGTGGTCTTCTACGAGACCGACACTTCATCGACCTCCACCTCCGGCTCCGACGCGGCGTCCGTCACTTCTAAACGCCAAGAGCGTAAGAAGTATAGTAAGATTCCCCTACGCTACCCTCGCATTCCTAAACATACACCTTTACTTTCCGTCCCATTAGGCAAACCACCAACTTTTAATGGTGAAGATTATGCTATGTGGAGTAATTTGATGCGATTTCATCTAACCTCTCTCCACAAAAGATTATGGGATGTTGTTGAGTTTGGTGTACAGGTACCATCCGTAGGGGATGAAGACTACGACACGGACGAAGTGGCCCAAATCGAGCACTTCAACTCCCAAGCCACAACCATCCTCCTTGCCTCTCTAAGCAAGGAGGAATACAACAAAGTACAAGGGTTGAAGAACGCCAAGGAGATTTGGGACCTACTCAAGACAGCGCACGAGGGTGATGAACTCACAAAAATCACCAAGCGGGAAACGATCGAGGGGGAGCTCGGTCGCTTCCGTCTTCGCCAAGGGGAGGAGCCACAAGACATGTACAACCGGCTCAAGACCTTGGTGAACCAAGTGCGCAACCTCGGGAGCGCAAAATGGGATGACCACGAAGTGGTTAAGGTTATTCTAAGAGCCCTTATTTTCCTTAACCCTACTCAAGTACAATTAATTCGTGGCAATCCTAGATATACACAAATGACCCCCGAGGAAGTCATCGGGAATTTTGTTAGTTTTGAATGCATGATTAAGGGCTCCAAGAAGATCAACGAGCTTGATGAGCCTTCCACATCCGAGGCGCAACCTGTGGCCTTCAAGGCAACGGAGGAGAAGAAGGAGGAGTCTACACCAAGTAGACAACCAATTGACGCCTCCAAGCTCGACAACGAGGAGATGGCCCTAATCATCAAAAGCTTCCGGCAAATCCTCAAGCAACGGAAGGGGAAGGACTACAAATCCCGTTCCAAGAAGGTTTGCTACAAGTGTGGTAAGCCCGGTCACTTTATTGCTAAATGTCCATTATCAAGTGATAGTGACAGGGACAACGACAAGAAGGGCAAGAGGAAGGAGAAGAAGAAGTACTACAAGAAGAAGGGCGGCGATGCCCATGTTTGTCGGGAGTGGGACTCCGACGAAAGCTCAAGCGACTCCTCCGACGACGAGGACGCCGCCAACATCGCCGTCACCAAGGGCCTCCTCTTCCCCAACGTCGGCCACAAGTGCCTCATGGCCAAGGACGGCAAAAAGAAGGTAAAATCAAAGTCCTCCACTAAATATGAAACATCTAGTGATGAGGATGATGATAAAAATGAAGAGGATAATTTGCGTATTCTTTTTGCCAACCTTAACATGGAACAAAAAGAAAAATTAAATGAATTGATTAGTGCTATACATGAGAAGGATGATCTCTTGGATTCTCAAGAGAACTTCCTTATTAAAGAAAATAAAAAGCATGTTAAGGTTAAAAATGCTTATGCTCTAGAAAGAGAAAAATGTGAAAAATTGTCTAGTGAGCTAAGTATTTGCCATGAGACTTTAAACAACCTTAGAAATGAAAATGCCAATTTAATTGCTAAGGTTGATTCTCATGTTTGCATTGATCCTAGAAATGATAATGTTGATTTGCTTGCTAGGATTAATGAGTTAAATGTTTCCATTGCTAGCCTTAGAAATGAAAATGAGAAATTAATTGCTAAGGCTAAGGATTTTGATGTTTGCAATGCTACTATTTCCGACCTTAGAACTAAAAATGATATGTTGCATGCTAAGGTTGTTGAACTTAAAACTTGCAAACCCTCTACATCGAATGTTGAGCATGTTTCCATTTGTACTAGATGTAGAGATATAAATGTTGATGCTATCCATGATCACCTAGCTTTAATTAAGAAACAAAATGATCACATAGCACAACTTAATGCTAAGATTAGAGAGCATGACTTAGAAAATGAAAAATTTAAACTTGCTAGAAGCATGCTCTATAATGGGAGACGCCCGGGCATTAAGGACGGCATTGGCTTCCAAAGGGGAGACAATGTCAAAATTAATGCCCCTCCTAAGAACTTGTCTAACTTTGTTAAGGGCAAGGCTCCCATGCCTCAGGATAACGAGGGTTACATTTTGTACCCTGCCGGGTATCCTGAGAGTAAAATTAAGAAAATTCATTCTAGGAAGTCTCACTCTGGCCCTAATTATGCTTTTATGTATAAGGGTGAGACATCTAGATCTAGGCAACCAACCCATGCCAAGTTGCCTAGAAAGAAAATTGTTAATGCATCAAATGATCATGCCATTTCATTTAAAACTTTTGATGCATCTTATGTTTTGACTAGCAAATCCGGCAAGGTAGTTGCCAAAATTGTTGGGGGCAAACACAAGGGCTCCAAGACTTGTGTTTGGGTACCCAAAGTTCTTGTATCTAATGCTAAAGGACCCAAAACCGTTTGGGTATCTAAAACAAAGAACTAAACTTGTTTTGTAGGTTTATGCATCCGGGGGCACAAGTTGGATACTCGACAGCGGATGCACAAACCACATGACAGGGGAGAAAAGGATGTTCTCCTCATATGAGAAAAACCAAGATCCCCAACGAGCTATCACATTCGGGGATGGAAATCAAGGTTTGGTCAAAGGTTTGGGTAAAATTGCTATATCTACTGACCATTCTATTTCCAATGTTTTTCTTGTAGATTCATTAGATTACAATTTGCTTTCCGTATCCCAATTATGTCAAATGGGCTACAACTGTCTTTTTACTGATACAGGTGTTACTGTCTTTAGAAGGAGTGATGATTCAATAGCATTTAAGGGTGTGTTAGAGGGTCAGCTATATTTGGTAGATTTTGAAAGAGCTGAACTCGACACATGCTTAATTGCTAAGACTAACTTGGGTTGGCTATGGCACCGTCGACTAGCCCATGTTGGAATGAAGAATCTTCACAAACTTCTAAAGGGAGAACACATTTTGGGACTAACCGATGTTCATTTTGAGAAAGACAGGATTTGTAGCGCTTGCCAAGCCGGGAAGCAAGTTGGTGTCCATCATCCACACAAAAATATCATGACTACCGACAGGCCACTGGAGCTCCTACATATGGATCTATTCGGCCCGATCGCTTATATAAGCATCGGCGGTAGTAAGTACTGTCTTGTAATTGTGGATGATTATTCTCGCTTCACTTGGGTATTCTTTTTGCAGGAAAAATCACAAACCCAAGAGACCTTAAAGGGATTCTTGAGACGGGCTCAAAATGAGTTCGGCTTAAGGATCAAGAAAATTAGAAGCGACAATGGAACGGAGTTCAAGAACTCTCAAATAGAAGGCTTTCTTGAGGATGAGGGCATCAAGCATGAGTTCTCTTCTCCCTACACTCCTCAACAAAATGGTGTAGTGGAGAGGAAGAATCGAACTCTATTGGACATGGCAAGAACCATGCTTGATGAGTACAAGACACCGGATCGGTTTTGGGCCGAGGCGGTCAACACCGCCTGCTACGCCATCAACCGGTTATATCTTCACCGAATCCTCAAGAAAACATCTTATGAACTCCTAACCGGTAAAAAGCCCAATATTTCATATTTTAGAGTTTTTGGTAGCAAATGTTTTATACTTGTTAAAAGAGGTAGAAAATCTAAATTTGCTCCTAAAACTGTAGAAGGCTTTTTACTAGGATATGACTCAAACACAAGGGCATATAGAGTCTTTAACAAGTCCTCAGGACTTGTTGAAGTTTCTTGTGACGTTGTGTTTGATGAGACTAACGGCTCTCAAGTAGAGCAAGTTGATCTTGATGATATAGGTGAAGAACAGGCTCCATGCATAGCGCTAAGGAACATGTCCATTGGGGATGTGTGTCCTAAGGAATCCGAAGAGCCTCCAAATGCACAAGATCAACCATCCTCCTCCACACAAGTATCTCCACCAACTCAAGTTGAGGATGAGGCTCAAGATGTTGAACAAGAAGATCAAGAAAATGAGCCACCTCAAAATGACGGCAACGATCAAGGGGGAGATTCAAATGATGAAGACAAGGAGGATGAACAACCAAGGCCGCCACACCCAAGAGTCCACCAAGCAATTCAACGAGATCACCCCGTCGACACCATCCTCGGCGACATTCATAAGGGGGTAACTACTCGATCTCGTGTTGCTCATTTTTGTGAACATTACTCGTTTGTTTCCTCTATTGAGCCAACCAGGGTAGAGGAGGCACTTCAAGATTCGGATTGGGTGATGGCGATGCAAGAGGAGCTCAACAATTTCACGAGGAACGAGGTATGGCACTTAGTTCCACGTCCTAACCAAAATGTTGTAGGAACCAAGTGGGTCTTCCGCAACAAGCAAGACGAGCATGGTGTGGTGACTAGGAACAAAGCTCGACTCGTGGCCAAGGGGTATTCACAAGTCGAAGGTTTGGATTTTGGTGAAACCTATGCACCCGTAGCTAGGCTTGAGTCAATTCGTATATTATTAGCCTATGCTACTTACCATGGCTTCAAGCTCTATCAAATGGACGTGAAGAGTGCATTCCTCAATGGACCAATCAAGGAGGAGGTCTATGTTGAGCAACCTCCCGGCTTTGAAGACAGTGAGTATCCTAACCATGTTTATAGACTCTCTAAGGCGCTTTATGGGCTCAAGCAAGCCCCAAGAGCATGGTATGAATGCCTTAGAGATTTCCTTATTGCTAATGGCTTCAAAGTCGGCAAGGCCGATCCTACTTTATTCACTAAGACTCTTGATAATGATTTGTTTGTATGCCAAATTTATGTTGATGATATCATATTTGGGTCTACTAACAAATCTACATGTGAAGAATTTAGTAGGATCATGACACAGAAATTCGAGATGTCGATGATGGGGGAGTTGAAGTATTTTCTAGGATTCCAAGTCAAGCAACTCCATGAAGGCACCTTCATTAGCCAAACGAAGTATACTCAAGACATTATAAGCAAGTTTGGAATGAAGGATGCCAAACCCATCAAGACACCCATGGGAACAAATGGGCATCTCGACCTCGACACGGGAGGTAAGTCCGTGGATCAAAAGGTATACCGGTCAATGATTGGTTCATTGCTTTATTTATGTGCATCTCGACCGGACATTATGCTTTCCGTATGCATGTGTGCAAGATTCCAAGCCGACCCTAAGGAATCACACCTTACGGCCGTGAAACGAATCTTGAGATATTTAGCTTTTACTCCTAAGTTTGGGCTTTGGTACCCTCGGGGATCCACTTTTGATTTGATTGGATATTCGGATGCCGATTGGGCGGGGTGTAGGATTAACAGGAAGAGCACATCGGGGACTTGCCAGTTCTTGGGAAGATCCTTGGTGTCATGGGCTTCAAAGAAGCAAAATTCGGTCGCTCTTTCCACCGCCGAAGCCGAGTATATTGCCGCAGGCCATTGTTGCGCGCAACTGCTTTGGATGAGGCAAACCCTGCGGGACTACGGTTACAAATTAACCAAAGTCCCTTTGCTATGTGACAATGAGAGTGCAATCAAAATGGCCGACAATCCCGTCGAGCACAGCCGCACTAAGCACATAGCCATTCGGTATCATTTTCTTCGGGATCACCAACAAAAGGGGGATATCGAGATTTCTTATATTAATACTAAAGATCAATTGGCCGATATCTTTACCAAACCACTTGATGAACAATCTTTTACCCGACTTAGGCATGAGCTTAATATTCTTGATTCTAGGAATTTCTTTTGCTAAGTCTTGCACACATAGCTCATAAATATACCTTTGATCATGTCTCTTTTATATATGCTATGACTAATGTGTGTTCAAGTGTATTTCAACCAAGTCATAGGTATATTGAAAGGGAATTTGAGTCTTCGGCGAAGACAAAGGCTTCCACTCCGTTCTACTACTCATCCTTCGCCGTCGCTCCGCAATCTCTCTCCAACGTTGGTATAACCTTCACTCATTTATTTCATGACCAAAGGGGGAGAATGTACTTCATTGGGCTCTAATGATTCCGTTTTTGGCGATTCATGCCAAAGGGGGAGAAAATATGAGCCCAAAGCAAAAGGACCGCACCACCTAATTTCAAACTTTGATAAATTTTATATTGGTAAATTTCAAAATTGGTATCTCTTTGTGTTCTAAGAAGGGAGTAACAAGTATTTTCAAAATTGATGTCTTAAAACCCTCTTGAACACTAAGAGGAGACCTCATTTGAGGGGGAGTTTTGCTTAGTCAAAGGAAAAGCTTTGGAAATAGGGGGAGAAAATTCCACATCTTGAAAATGCTTTGCAAAATCTTTTTCACTTACCTTTGACTATCTTGCAAAAGTACTTTGAAAAGAATTTACAAAAGAATTTGCAAAAACAAAACTCGTGGTGCAAATGTGGTCCAATATGTCAAAAACAAAGAAACTATCCATGCGCATCATATAAGTTTATATTGGCTCAATTCCAAGCAACCTTTGCACTTACATTATGAAAACTAGTTCAATTATGCACTTCTATATTTGCTTTGGTTTGTGTTGGCATCAATCACCAAAAAGGGGGAGATTGAAAGGGAATTAGGCTTAGACCTAGTTCCTAAATAATTTTGGTGGTTGAATTGCCCAACACAAATATTGGACTAACTAGTTTACTCTAGTGCATAAGTTATACAGGTGCAAAAGGTTCACACTCAGCCAATAAAAAGATCAAATGTTGGATTCAACAAAGGAGCAGCAAGACAACCGAGGGCTCCTCTGGCCGGAGGCACCGGACTGTCCGGTGTGCACCGGACTGTCCGGTGCGGCCAGAGGACTTCGACTTCAAACTCTTCACCCTCGGGATTTCTCGGAAGCCGGCGCGCTAAAATTCACCGGACTGTCCGGTGTGCACCGGACATGTCCGGTGCTCCAAGGAGACGCGGCCTCCGGAACTCGTCAGCCTCGGGTTCGCTCGGCAGCCACTCCGCTAAAATTCACCGGACTGTCCGGTGTGCACCGGACTGTCCGGTGTACCAGCGGAGCAACGGCTCTCTGCGGCGCCAACGGCTCCCTGCGGTGCATTAAATGCGCGCGCAGCGCGCGCAGACGTCAGGATCGCCCATGCCGGTGCACCGGACATCAAACAGTGCATGTCCGGTGTGCACCGGACACCCAGGAGGGCCCACAAGTCAGAAGCTCCAACGGTCAGAATCCAACGGCAACCGTGACGTGGCAGGGGCACCGGACTGTCCGGTGTGCACCGGACTGTCCGGTGCGCCATCGAACAGAGGACTCCAGCCAACGGTCACTTGTGGTGGTTGGGGCTATAAATACCCCAACCACCCCACATTCATTGCCATCCAAGTTTTCCAACTCTCAACCACTTACAAGAGCTAGGCATTCAATTCTAGACACAAACAAAAGAGATCAAATCCTCTCCAATTCCACTCAAGCCCTTAGTGACTAGCGAGAGAGATTTGCCGTGTTCTTTTGAGCTCTTGCGCTTGGATCGCTTTCTTTCTTTCTCACTTGTTCTTGTGATCATCACTCAATTGTAACCAAGGCAAGAGGCACCAAGTGTGTGGTGGCCCTTGCGGGAAGTTTTGTTCCCGGTTGATTGAGAAGAAGAGAAAGCTCACTCGATCCGTGGGATCGTTTGAGAGAGGGAAGGGTTGAAAGAGACCCGGCCTTTGTGGCCTCCTCAACGGGGAGTAGGTTTGCAAGAACCGAACCTCGGTAAAACAAATCCTTGTGTCACACTCTTATTTGCTTGCGATTTGTTTTGCGCCCTCTCTCGCGGACTCGTTCCTTTATTACTAACGCTAACCCGGCTTGTAGTTGTGATTATTTTTGTAAATTTCAGTTTCGCCCTATTCACCCCCCCTCTAGGCGACTATCACGTAGCGTGGGCATCCACCACGGCTTCACCACGCCTCCGCCTCGGCAAGCGCCCCCTCCCACGCAGCAATCTCAGCGCGCCCTCGCTCCACGGAAATCTCCCTCGCTCCGCGGCGCCCCCTCACCCGCGGCAATCTGAAAGGGAAATAGGGTCAAACCTTTTCCATATCAATTTTGGTGGTTGAATTGCCCAACACAAACAATTGGACTAACTAGTTTGCTCTAGATTATGAGTTCTACAGGTGCCAAAGGTTCAACACAAACCAATACAAAGTCCAAGAAAGGGTTCAAAACAAAGGAGCAAAGTTAAACCGAAGGCAGCCTTGGTCTGGCACACCGGAGTATCCGGTGCACCACCGGATAGTGTCCGGTGCACCAGGGAGGATTCACTCGAACTTACGAGCTTCGGGAATTTGGGGAAACCGATCCGCTATAATTCACCGGACTGTCCAGTGTGCCAGCGGAGCAACGACTACTTCGCGCCAACGGTCGTCTGCAAAGGAACAGTGAAAGTAAACAGTGCGCGCCTGCGCGCGCAGAAGTCAGAGCAGGCGCCAGAAGACGCACCGGACAGTGAACAGGACCTATCCAGTGCACCACCGGACTGTCCGGTGGCCCCACATGTTAGAGCTCCAACGGTCGAACCCTAATGGTTGGGTGATGTGGCTGGCGCACCGGACAGTGTCCGGTGGCGCACCGGACTGTCCAGTGTGCCATACGACAGCAGCCATCCCCAACGACCACTTTGGTGGTTGGGGCTATAAATACCCCCAACCACCAACACTTCAAGGCATCCAAGTTTTTAGCCATTGCATTCAATACAAGAGCTCTAGACTTCACTCCAAGACACAAACAAAGAGATCAAATCCTCTCCCAAGTCCAAAGATCATTCCAATCAAATAGTGACTAGCGAGAGAGAGATATTTGTGTTCTTTTAAGTTCTTGCGCTTGGATCGCTTTTCTTCTTCTTTCTTTCTTGATCCTAACTCAATTGTAATCAAGGCAAGAGACACCAATTGTGTGGTAGTCCTTGTAGGGACTTAGTGTCCTGATTGATTGAGAAGAGAAGCTCACTCGGTCTAGGTGACCGTTTGAGAGAGGAAAAGGGTTGAAAGAGACCCGGTCTTTGTGACCACCTCAACGGGGAGTAGGTTTGCAAAAACCAAACCTCGGTAAAACAAATCACCGCGTCTCACTCTTTATTTGCTTGTGATTTGTTTTCGCCCTCTCTTTCGAACTCGATTTTAATTCTAACGCTAACCCCGACTTGTAGTGTGTGCTTAAGTTTATAATTTTCAGATTCCGCCTATTCACCCCCCTCTAGGCGACTTTCAATTGGTATCGGAGCCCGGTACTTCATTAGAGCCTAACCGCTCGAAGTGATGTCGGGAGATCACGCCAAGAAGGAGGTCATGACTGGCGAGAAGCCCGCTACAAGCCACGGGAAGGCTCCATCAAGGGAGTCCGGCTCCAAAGGAAAGGGAGAATCACACTCCCACAACAAGTCGCATCGGAGTGACGACAAGAAAAAGAAGATGAAGAAGGTGGTCTACTACGAGACCGATTCTTCGTCGCCATCCACCTTCGGCTCCGACGCGCCGTCCGTAACTTCTAAGCGCCATGAGCGCAAGAAGTTTAGTAAGATCCCCCTTCGCTATCCTCGCATTTCAAAACGTACTCCTTTACTTTCCGTCCCATTAGGCAAACCACCCATGTTTGATGGTGAAGATTATAATATGTGGAGTGATAAATGGGGCACCATCTAACCTCACTCCACACTAGCATTTGGGATGTTGTTGAGATTGGAGTACAGGTACCTTCGCCGGGGGATGAAGATTATGATTCGGACAAAGTTGCCCAAATTCGGCACTTCAACTCCCAAGCCACCACTATACTCCTCGCCTCTCTAAGTCGAGAGGAGTATAACAAGGTGCAAGGGTTGAAGAGCGCCAAAGAAATTTGGGACGTGCTCAAGACCGCGCACGAGGGAGATGAGGTGACCAAGATCACCAAGAGGAAGGCGATCGAGGGGGAGCTCGGTCGTTTTATGGTCAACTAAGGAGAAGACCCACAAGCCATGTACAACCGGCTAAAGACCTTGGTAAATCAAGTGCGCAATCTCGGGAGCACCAAGTGGGATGACCATGAAATGGTCAAGGTTATTCTTAGATCACTCGTATTTCTTAACCCCACTCAAGTTCAATTAATTTGTGGTGATCCTAGATACAAACTAATGTCTCTCGAGGAAGTGATAGGAAAATTTGTGAGCTTTGAACTAATGATCAAAGGCTCCAAGAAGATCATCGAGCAAGGCGCCTCCTCCGTACCCGAAGCACAACCCGTTGCATTCAAGACAACGGAGGAGAAGAAAGAAGACTCTACACCGAGTAGGGTCCCCATCGACGCCTCCAAGCTCGACAATGAGGAGATGGCGCTCATCATCAAGAGCTTCCGCCAAATCCTCAAGCAAAGGAGGGGGAAAGACTACAAGCCTCGCTCCAAGAAAGTATGCTACAAGTGTGGTAAGCCCAGTCACTTTATCGCTAAATGTCCTTTGTCTAGTGATAGTGACTGGGATAATGACAAGAGGGGAAAGAGGAAGGAAAAGAAGAAGTATTACAAGAAGAAGGGTGGCGATGCCCATGTTTGCTGGGAGTGGGACTCCGACGAGAGCTCCACCGACTCTTCCTCCGACGAGGACGCCGCCAACATCGCCATCAACAAGGGCCTCCTCGTGGCGGAACCGCCCGAATTATTCTAGCTTAAGTGCCCAAGTCGCACCCTTAAGGGCAGCAACACACTTAAACAGGAATAACCCGTCAGTCCCTCGGATCTAGTCCGATAAAGCCACTTACCAGGATTGAATACCACTAGCTCACACGAAGGTGAGGCACAGAGAAATACAATAAAGCATAATACCACAAATTTAATAAGTATCATTAGTGATTACATTATCGGAGTTTCATAAATAATAACCATAAATTTTAATGCAGCGGAAATAACTAACGGAGAAGAACCGAGCAACATGGCGAAGCCTGGCCACGCTACTCCTCCTGGTCCTCTCCTGCGGAAGCAGTAACCCACTCGACCATCTATCCCGGTGGCAGGGATGGAGGCCAAGTCACACCAGCAACAAATCATCCTAAGGAGTACCTGCAAAAATTGTGCCACAAGCAAGGCTGAGTATACTAATACTCAGCTAGACTTACCCGGTGTGAGGAGTCTACTCCTCTACCTCTAGACATGCAGCTGTTTGGCTGTGGGGTTTGGTTGCCAAAAGCACTAGCTGAGTTTCTAAATCAAGTTTTTAACTTTGTCAAAATTAAGTGTGACTCTCTTAAGGCTAAAAGTGTACTATCTACTCATACATAGTAGCAAGCATTATTAGCAATCAACATCTTATCAACTCATCATATTTCCACTTGTTACTCAATGCAGTACAATGGATCAAGCAGTCTCAATAGCTGCGAGAAGCAGACGATTCGAATCGAGTTTTTTAAACCTTGCAAGGTAAACCTAAACACACGACGTGGCGAGGCACTCCGTCCCCACACACATCAATCGTCCCCATCGATTCCCTGGCAGCAGATCAGGGCTCACCGCCTTGGCGTACAATGCCTCACTGACCCCGGCTGGCCGTCGTGCAGTGACCGCACTTGTACCCACCATAACCGGAATGGGAGACCACGTCTCAGGTCGCGTGAGGGGATATGTCCGCTGGCAGGTTCAATCAGGTACTAGGCTTACCGATTTACCATATTTCTCGGCATATGTTTAGTACGTTCAAACGCTTGACACAGGTATCCGCACGTTAATCCTTATTCCCATTTTACCTCGCAGACGACGTATCCCCATGGATCCGTGTCCACCAACCAACTATCAATGTGATAAGAAAAGTGGGTACAACCAATTCCTGACCTCGCGCGAGTGCTAGAAAAATCACTCGACTTCTACCGAGATCCCTAATTAGTAAGGCAGCTACTCGATCTAGCATACTAGTATCCATCTCAAAAAGGAATCCTGAGTTTATGCAACTAGGGTTTCAATCAACTCCTACACCTAAGTGCACAGTCAATCCTACAATCATTAAGTGAAGTAAAATAGCATAAATAACGGTTATGCATAAAACCGGGGGCTTGCCTTTAATTTGACACTTAGATAGTGTTTGCTGGGGGAGGTACTCGCTTGGCGAGCAAATCCTGGTTATGTCCATCATTCTTCAGGTCGTCCACCAACTGCATCTTGTGGTTGGCACCACTTCACTTGCACGGTCGTCACCTCTCGGTCCTAAATGAGATGCAGGATGCATATGTATGAATATAATGAAATAGCACAAGGTAGCGCAGGATATATAAAGACACACGGTAGCGAGCTAGGCACTTAATTTTAAGACACCGTAAACAACCACATGCTAGCATTAGCTATCTATACTCAGTCGAGCGCACCACATCAATACCACTGGAAGGACGACGATTACTACCTATAATTAACCAACACACACAGGACATCACAAGTATGAGCATTTATTTAATTAGCTACGGCTTTTCATTAGTTCTTCTATTAAGCACACAAAAAGCATCCCAACACAAGTTCAATAGAGGACCTATGCATCAATGTCGATAGACTCCTATATCACAATCAACTACAGCAAGAAACATACAAAACATGACACACGTGCAGTATTAAGATTAGTCATGGCAAATCTACATTAATTTAGTGCTAACCAACCATTTTTAGCCAAAAGGGTGAACTAACACTAAATAAGCACTAGCAGAATTTTTTGGACAGAAAGACAGCAGTCACTTGTTTTAATCATAACTCTTTAATTATTAGTCCAAAAATATCAAACTAGGACTTTCTGGAAAGCTTAAAAAGTGAACTATAACTTTGGTATTTTCATCACAACATGATTCAACACTTAGCAAGGTCAAAACGGGCTAATACAACAGCGCTGTCCAGATTTGGACAGATTCAGACTTATGACTTTAAAAATTCATAACTGAAGATTCAGGCATCCAAACAAGGTGATCCTAGACTTTATGGAAAGGTAATAAAATTTTCTACATATCATTTATAAACATCTTAAGGTGATTCAATATTTAACTAAGGATAAAATACACTAGAAGGCTTTGCTGTCCAGAATTGGACAGATTCAGTCTTCAGAGTTTAAACATCCTTAACTTAATCTTCAGATCACCAAAAATAGTGATCCAAGACTTTTTGGAAAGCTTAGAAAAAGCCCTACATAAATTTTATAATCACCAAGAAGTGATTCCAGTTTAATCAAATCAAATATTACAGTTTTTGAAATCTGTTCTGACAGAGGACAAAACACAGCAATCAGTTTGTAAATTTCATAACTCTTAAACCGTCAGGCCTTTAGTTATGAAATTTTAACACAAGCAAGATCAGAAAAGCATCTACAACTTTCTTATAATCTACAAGGACTGATTCAAACATTTACTTAAGCAAACAGTACAGTCTCTGAAATCTGTACAGAAATTGGACAGATTCAGTTACTGAATTTGTAAAAAGCATAACTCCTAAACTGTCAGACCTATGGCTGTCAAATTTTAACACAAGTAAGATAATAGAGTTGTCTAAAACTTTCTTGTGAACACCAATAACTAATTTCAAAATTAACTTAAGCAACCATTGCAATTTCTGAAATCTGTTCTGAAATTCGACAGATTCAGATGTTGGGCTTGTGAAAAACACAACTCCTAAACAATCAGGTTTATGGCTGTCAAATTTTAGTACAAGCAAGATAATAATGTTATCTACAACTCTTCTACATGACTTTTCTACAGAAAACATGATTTGGTTTATCGAACAAACAGCACAACTAAAACAGTGCGTGCAGTCCAAAACAGCAATCAATAAATTTCAGCTCCTATATAATTCAAGAATCGCCGCGTTCTAGAGACTTGAATTATTCTAACGCTTTACCATTTGTTAGAGTTAACATAACCAAGGGAGAACTAATAAGTAGACTTACTAAATTTTTATTCGTGTCATTTTGTATGCTAGAATCACCACACACAATTAACAACACATCCACCACAATAATCGGACCCGGTACATATACATGCGTCGATGCGCCCTTCACACACTAATTTGCATTTTAGCTTAGACATCATATGAGCGCTACTACTTTTTATCCGCGACCATAATCATGCGCAATTTGGCTACAACATCCCAAACGGGTGTAAGAACACTAGTTTCTAGTTTTAACCCCATGATTGTTCCATTAATCATTTTAACTACTTAATCGGCATCGACTGACTTAACCTTCATCTCGACGGTCCGAGCACCACAATTCACGAAAGTCTACCTAGACATCTAGCATCATATAGAGAGTCTACTAATTAACTTGCAACCACTTGAAGTACTGGAAACACATACATATAACAATTACTTAACGCAATTGAATTCCTTTATTTAACAAGAGTTGGCTAACATAGCATAAAAATAATAATAATTCATACACAAGTTCATATTTTTCTGAATCATAACCCCACGAGACCAACAAAACTAGTTTCACCATTTTAGACATCTTAACTTAAAATATAGCAAAAAGTAATTCGATTAGTTTTCTTAACTACTTTTCTATATTAGGTCACTTAGCTCCTAATTAATCAACACACCATATTTCCGTCGACGCAATAGGTAGAGCACGATTACTTGTTTCTAACAATCTTTGGGTATCAACAATTAATTGCCTATGGTATTTATCCGACTCGAAAACATAGAGAAGGCGACGACTACTACGGCATGTCGTCACCTCATCTTAATCGCATAATCAATTTTTTAGCTTTACTGATCGAGTCTGCCGACTAACCGTTTAAACTAGTAAAACATATCCTTCGCATCAAACAACACATCACACATCTTCCTATCGAAACGTAAAAACATCCGAGTTCTTTTCTACTTCTTTTTCTTCTCTACAAAAAATTTAATCCATACCAATACAATTTTTAAACATGCACCACATCGACCAAAACATAATTAGACAACTACAAATCGCATACATCACATAACCTTTTGTTCTCCAATCGCAAATGAGATCCTACCAATGCGTATAACCAAAACATTTTACACACATCCATTCAAAATAATTAATCGAGTCGATCGAGAGCGACATGCATCAGCTCACCATAAACAAACCCAAACGGTGTTTGCAAGAATGACGGTGATTCCGATTTGTGCATTGCTCCAAACATCCGACGAGCGTCGAGCGGCTTGCCTTCTCCACGCAAAACACGGGGTTCTCTCCTCCACAAAAATAAAACAAAGCAGCACACATACATAATTAATCACCGAAGAACATTGCCAATACGGAATCAAACAAAGGTCATCGTCGTCTCATCGAGGTGAACGGCGTCGATGTTGGGGCTGCGCAGATCCGGTGAAGCACGCAGTGCGGAGGGGATCCGGGGCCGCTGTTTTGGATCGGCACCGCTGCGCAGCGAAGTTGGACGCCAAGGCTGCGAGCAGGGGCTTCTTGCTGCTGCGCAAGGGAAAAAGAAGGAGGGGGCGAGCAGAGCTGCTGCTCGGTCATGGAGATGTGGTCGGGGAAGGCGCTGGCTTGAGGGAGAAGGGGTGGGACAGCAAGGGGGCAGAGGAGGTTGGCAGCCATGGAAGAAACTTGAGCTCCCTGTTTGCTGCATGCCGCGGACAGCAGAGGGAGGACGAAGACCCGGCTGCTACTGTTGCTGGGCGCCGACCATGGAGGAGGCAAGCTCCAGTCGGACTTGGGGAAGGAGCCAGAGAGAGCTCGCGGCAGGGAGGTAAGCTCGGCCATGGGAATGGCTGCTTGCTGCCGTGCTGCGGGAGGAAGAAGCAGGGGGCGCCATGGAGAAGTTTTTGCGCATCCTGCAGCAAAGACGCCATTGGAGAAGGGGGCGCTGGCCTTGGTGCTCCCTGCACGCAGGGGAACAGCAGGGGAGAAAAGAAGCTCGTCCATGGCTGCTGCGCTGTGGAGGCCGTCGGCCATGGGAGGCAGAGAGCATGCAGGGAGGTGGAGCTGAGCTCCCTGCTGCACGCCGTGTGGAAGAAGACAGGGAAAAAAAAGAAGAAGGTGGCGGCTAGGGGGTAGGTGAATAAAAGCCAAGTGCAAGGGAAGGGGTCCGTATTTATAGACACATGCTAGGGTTAGGGTTCCAAATGGGCTGGGTTGGGCTGGCCCAAAACACGAATCGGGCTGCGCTAAATTATTTTTCCGAATAAAAATGCTCCCGCGGAATTCGTTTCTACAGAGAACAGAGCGAATTAGAGTTTCGGCGAATGGACAATCGAGCGATTAATTCGGCCGAGAGTTGGATTTGATTTCGCTCGGAAATAATTCCTCGCGCACTCTTTTAGAAATAAATGTTTCTCTTCTGATCGGCTTTGGATTTTTTTTAGTCGGAGAAAGCAAATCGTGACATTTTAAAATCGCTGTCGGAGGGAGTTTTGAATTCGGTTTAGATACAAAGATACTGGGCTGAGTCGAGTAAGAATTAATTAGAGGGCGACATACTGAGTATTCCGTTTAAGAGTACGGACTCGGATAAAATAGTCGGACATCGATCGAAGTTCGAGGAATTTAGATGCGGGCTCAGATCAGATAACAGTCGTCGAGAGTTTGATTAAATGAGCTTCAGATGAGATTTATAATTCGAGAATGATTTTCGAGTTTGCATTCGTGCTGAGAATAAAAGTTTTAACACGCTCCAAAATTAGTTGTTTCTCGCGATCGAATAACTTCGAATCTGGTGAACTTCCATGAGAAAGCCTAATAAACAGAGACATACGTGAGCGAGAAATAGAAAATTTTCACTTAGCATCTGAGATTGGGATAAATCTCCCGACATAACCCGAAACTGACACCTGGGGTGTCACACTCCTCTTCCCCAACGTCGACCACAAGTGCCTCATGGCAAAGGACGGCAAGAAGAAGGTAAAATCAAGATCCTCCACTAAGTATGTAACCTCTAGTGATGAGGAAAATTCTAGTGATGATGAGGATAACTTGCTTACTCTTTTTGCCAATCTTAACATGCAACAAAAAGAGAAATTGAATGAATTGATTAGTGCTATTCATGAAAAGGATGAACTCTTGGATAGCCAAGAGGACTTCCTTATTAAGGAAAACAAAAAGCATGTTAAGGTTAAAAATGCTTATGCTCAGGAGGTAGAGAAAAATGAAAAATTGACTAGTGAGCTAAGTACTTGCCATGACACTATCTCCAACCTTAGAATTGAGAATGCTAATTTGATTGCTAAGGTTGAGAAGTCAAATATTTGTGATGATTCAATTGTCAATCTTAGAAATGATAATGCTAGTTTAATTGCTAAGATTGATAAATTGAATGTCTCTCTTGCTAGCCTTAGAAATGAGAATGAAAAATTAATTGCAAAGGCTAAAGACTTAGATGTTTGCAATACTTCTATTTCCAATCTTAGAGATGAGAATGCTATTTTACATGCTAAGATTGTTGAATTAAATGATTGCAAACCCTCTACATCTACCGTTGAGCATGTTTCTATTTGTACTAGATGTAGATATGTTAATGTTGATGCTTTTCATGATCACCTTGCTATGATTAAACAACAAAATGATCATATAGCTAAACTAGATGCTAAAATTGTCGAGCATGAATTAGAGAATGAAAAATTTAAATTTGCTCGTAGTATGCTTTATAGTGGGAGACGCCCTGGCATTAAGGATGACATTGGCTTCCAACAGGGAGACGATGTCAAGCTTAATGCCCCTCCTAAAAGATTGTCTAATTTTGTTAAGGGCAAGGCTCCCATGCCTTAGGATAACGAGGGCTATATTTTATACCCTGCTGGTTATCCTGAGGATAAGATTAGGAGAATTCATGCTAAGAAGACTCATTCTGTTTCTCACCATGCTTTTATATATAAGAATGAGGCTTCTAGCTCTAGGCGTTCTACACATGTTAAAATGTCTAAGAAGAAAACTCCTATTGCATCAAATGATCATAACATTTCATTTAAGACTTTTGATGCATCTTATGTGCTCACTAACAAATTAGGCAAAGTAGTTGCCAAATATGTTGGGGGCAAACACAAGGGCTCCAAGACTTGTGTTTGGGTACCCAAGGTGCTTGTTTCTAATGTAAAAGGACCCAAGACCGTTTGGGTACCTAAGAACAAGGCCTAAATTTGTTTTGTAGGTTTATGCATCTAGGGGCTCAAGTTGGATCATTGATAGCGGGTGCACAAACCACATGACCAGGGAGAAAAAGATGTTCTCCTCCTATGAGAAAAACCAAGATCCCCAAAGAGCTATCACATTCGGGGATGAAAATCAAGGTTTGGTCAAAGGATTGGATAAAATTGCTATATCACCTGACCATTCTATTTCCAATGTTTTCTTGTAGATTCATTAGATTATAACTTGCTTTCAGTTTCACAATTATGTAAAATGGGTTACAACTGTCTTTTTACGGATGTAGGTGTTACTGTCTTTAGAAGAAGCGATGATTCAATAGCTTTTAAGGGAGTGTTAGAGGTTCAGCTATACTTAGTTGATTTCAATAGAGCTGAACTCGACACTTGCTTAATTGCTAAGACTAACATAGGTTGGCTCTGGCACCGCCGATTAGCCCACGTTGGGATGAAGAATCTTCACAAGCTTCTAAAGGGAGAGCACATTTTGGGACTAACAAATGTTCATTTTGAGAAAGGCAAGATCTGTAGCGCATGCCAAGCAGGGAAGCAAGTTGGTGTTCATCATCCACACAAGAACATCATAACGACTGACAGGCCACTCGAGCTCCTCCACATGGACCTATTCGGCCCGATAGCTTACATAAGCATCGGCGGGAGTAAGTACTGTCTAGTTGTTGTGGATGATTTCTCGCTTCACTTGGGTATTCTTCTTACAGGAAAAATCTCAAACCCAAGAGACTTTGAAAGGATTCTTGAGACGGCTCAAAATGAGTTCGGCTTGAGGATCAAGAAAATAAGAAGCGACAATGGAACGGAGTTCAAGAATTCTCAAATTGAAGGTTTTCTTGAGGAAGAGGGCATCAAGCATGAGTTCTCTTCTCCCTACACGCCACAACAAAATGGTGTAGTGGAGAGGAAGAATAGAACTCTATTGGACATGGCAAGGACCATGCTTGATGAGTACCGGACTTCGGATCGGTTTTGGGCCGAGGCGGTCAACACCGCTTGCTATGCCATCAACCGGTTATATCTTCACCGAATCCTCAAGAAGACATCTTATGAACTCCTCACCGGTAAAAAGCCCAATGTTTCATATTTTAGAGTCTTTGGTAGCAAATGCTTTATTCTTGTTAAAAGAGGTAGAAAATCTAAATTTGCTCCTAAGGCTGTAGAAGGCTTTTTGCTTGGTTATGATTCAAACACAAGGGCATATAGAGTCTTTAACAAGTCCACTGGACTTGTTGAAGTTTCTTGTGACATTGTGTTTGATGAAACTAATGGCTCTCAAGTAGAGTAAGTTGATCTTGATGAGCTAGATGATGAAGAGGCTCCGTGCATCGCGCTAAGGAACATGTCCATTGGGGATGTGTGTCCTAAGGAATCCGAAAAGCCTCCACAAGCACAACATCAACAACCATCATCTTCCATGCAAGCATCTCCACCAACCCAAGATGAGGATCAAGCTCAAGATGATGACAATAAAGATCAAGAAGACGAGCAACCTCAAGAGGAGGACATTGATCAAGGGGGAGATGCCAGTGATCAAGACAATGAAGATGAACAAGATCCAAGGCCGCCACACCCAAGAGTCCACCAAGCAATCCAACGAGATCACCCCGTGAACACCATCCTCGGCGATATTCATAAGGGGGTAACCGCTCGATCTCGTGTTGCTCATTTTTGTGAACATTACTCTTTTGTTTCCTCTATTGAGCCACACAAGGTAGAGGAAGCACTTCAAGATTCGGATTGGGTGTTGGCGATGCAAGAGGAGCTCAACAATTTCACGAGGAATGAGGTATGGCATTTGGTCCCACGTCCTAACCAAAATGTTGTAGGAACCAAGTGGGTCTTCCGCAACAAGCAAGATGAGCATGGTGTGGTGACAAGGAACAAAGCCCGACTTGTGGCCAAGGGGTATTCACAAGTTGAAGGTTTGGATTTTGGTGAAACCTATGCACCCGTAGCTAGGCTTGAGTCAATTTGTATATTACTTGCCTATGCTACTTACCATGGCTTTAAGCTTTATCAAATGGACGTGAAGAGTGCCTTCCTCAATGGACCAATCAAGGAAGAGGTCTATGTTGAGCAACCTCCTGGTTTTGAAGATAGTGAGTATCCTAACCATATTTACAAACTCTCAAAGGCTCTTTATGGGCTCAAGCAAGCCCCATGAGCATGGTATGAATGCCTAAGAGACTTTCTTATCACTAATGGCTTCAAAGTCGGCAAGGCCGATCCTACTCTCTTTACTAAAACAATAGAAAGTGATTTGTTTGTATGCCAAATTTATGTTGATGATATCATATTTGGGTCTACTAACAAATCTATTTGTGAAGAGTTTAGTAGGATCATGATCCAAAAATTCGAGATGTCTATGATGGGGGAGTTGAAGTATTTTCTAGGATTTCAAGTGAAGCAAATCCAAGAAGGCACTTTCATTAGCCAAACGAAGTACATTCAAGACATACTCACCAAGTTAGGAATGAAGGATGCCAAGCCCATCAAGACATTCAAGACATACTCACCAAGTTAGGAATGAAGGATGCCAAGCCCATCAATACACCCATGGGAACCAATGGGCATCTTGACCTTGACACGGGAGGTAAATCCGTAGATCAAAAGTTATACCGGTCGATGATAGGATCCTTACTCTATTTATGAGCATCTCGACCGGATATTATGCTTTCTGTATGCATGTGTGCAAGGTTCCAAGCCGATCCTAAGGAAGTTCACCTTAGGGCCGTGAAGCGAATCTTGAGATATTTAGTTCATACACCTAAGTTTGGTCTTTGGTACCCCAAGGGATCCTCTTTTGATTTATTAGGATATTTCGATGCTGATTGGGCAGGGTGTAAAATTGATAGGAAGAGCACATCAAGGACTTGTCAGTTTCTAGGGAGATCCCTAGTGTCTTGGGCTTCAAAGAAACAAAACTCAGTAGCTCTTTCTACCGCCGAAGCCGAGTACATTGCCGCAGGACATTGTTGCGCGCAATTACTTTGGATGAGGCAAACCCTTAGGGACTATGGCTACAAGTTTAGCAAAGTCCCTCTCCTATGTGACAATGTGAGTGCAATCCGCATAGTGGATAATCCCGTTGAAGACAGCCGCACTAAGCACATAGCCATTCGGTATCACTTTTTGAGAGATCACCAACAAAAGGGGGATATCGAGATAGCCTATATTAACACCAAAGGTAAATTGTCCGATATCTTTACCAAGCCTTTAGATGAGAAAACCTTTACCAAACTTAGGAATGAGCCAAATATTCTTGATTCTAGGAATTTTGATTGATTCTTTGCACACATAGCTCCTTTATATACCTTTGATCATATCTCTTTTATATCTATGACTAATGTGTTTTCAAGTATATTCTTATGCTTAGTCATAGAATTGAAAGGGAAATTGGAGTATTCGGCAAAGAAGGCGCTTCCACTCAACTCCATTGATA
This sequence comes from Zea luxurians, assembly GCA_029449295.1. NCBI lineage: Eukaryota > Viridiplantae > Streptophyta > Magnoliopsida > Poales > Poaceae > Zea > Zea luxurians. The sequence goes on along the minus strand of JAOPSE010000005.1, from coordinate 43,234,723 downwards.
TTTGCCGGTATTCTGCCAACTCTCCACTTTGGTATAATCTTCACTCATATTTAATTGTTTACCATTGGGAGAAAGTAAAAGGGATTGTATTTCACTCATAAGTATCCGTTTTTGGCGATTCATGCAAAATGGGGAGAAAGTATGAGCCCAAAGTAAAAGGACCACAGCACCACCGAATTTTAAAAATGAAGTTTTCAAATTAGTATCTTATTGTGTTCAAAAAGGCAGAGTATCTTCAAAAATTTGTAAAACCCTCTTGAACACTAAGAGGAGAATTTCATTGAGGGGGAGTTTTGTTCAAGTCAAAGGAAAAGCATTTGAAACGGGGGGAGAAAATTTGAAATCTTGAAAATGCTTCTTTCAATCTTACTCATATACCTTTGACTATTTGCAAAATGTTGAAAAGAATTTTACAAAGAATTTGCAAAAACAAAACTAGTGGTGCAAACGTGGTCCAAAATTTTAAATAAGAAGAAAACAATCCATGCATATCTAGTAGGAATAATTATTGGTTTCATTCCAAGTAACCTTTGCACTTACCTTGTGCAAACTAGTTCAATTCTGCACTTTTATATTTGCTTTGGTTTGTGTTGGCATCAATCACCAAAAAGGGGGAGATTGAAAGGGAAATAGGGTCAAACCTTTTCCATATGAATTTTGGTGGTTGAATTGCCCAACACAAACAATTGGACTAACTAGTTTGCTCTAGATTATGAGTTCTACAGGTGCCAAAGGTTCAACACAAACTAATACAAAGTCCAAGAAAGGGTTCAAAACAAAGGAGCAAAGTTAAACCAAAGGCAGCCCTGGTCTAGCGCACCGGACTGTCCAGTGTGCCACCGGACAGTGTCCGGTGCGCCATCGGACAGTGTCCGGTGCACGAGGGAGGATTCACTCGAACTTGCCATCTTCGGGAATTTGGGGAAACCGCTCCGCTATAATTCACCAGACTGTCCGGTGTAACACCGGACTGTCCAGTGTGCCAGCGGAGCAATGGCTACTTCGCGCCAACGGTCGTCTGCAAAGGAACAGTGAAAGTAAACAGTGCGCGCCTGCGTGCGCAGAAGTCAGAGCTAGCGCCAGAAGGCGCACCGGACAGTGAACAGGACCTGTCCGGTGCACCACCGGACTGTCTGGTGGCCCCACATGTCAGAGCTCCATCGGTCGAACCATAACGGTTGGGTGACATGGCTGGCGCACCGGACAGTGTCCGGTGGCGCACCAGACTGTCCGATGCGCCATACGACAGCAGCCATCCCCAACAGCCACTTTGGTGGTTGGGGCTATAAATACCCCCAACCACCAACACTTCAAGGCATCCAAGTTTTCAGCCATTGCATTCAATACAAGAGCTCTAGAATTCACTCCAAGACACAAACAAAGAGATCAAATCCTCTCCCAAGTCCAAAGATCATTCCAATAAAATAGTGACTAGCGAGAGAGTGATATTTGTGTTCTTTTGAGTTCTTGCGCTTGGATCGCTTTTCTTCTTCTTTCTTTCTTGATCCCAACTCAATTGTAATCAAGGCAAGAGACACCAATTGTGTGGTGGTCCTTGTAGGGACTTAGTGTCCCGATTGATTGAGAAGAGAAGCTCACTTGGTCTAGGTGACCGTTTGAGAGAGGGAAAGGGTTGAAAGAGACCCGGTCTTTGTGACCACCTCAACGGGGAGTAGGTTTGCAAAAACCGAACCTCGGTAAAACAAATCACCGCGTCTCACTCTTCATTTGCTTGTGATTTGTTTTTGCCCTATCTTTCGGACTCGATTTTAATTCTAACGCTAACCCCGGCTTGTAGTGTGTGCTTAAGTTTATAATTTTCAGATTCCGCCTATTCACCCCCTCTAGGTGACTTTCACAATCTCCCTCGGCAAGCGCCCTCTCCCCCACGACAATCTCAGCGCGCCCTCGCTCCGCGCCAATCTCCCTCGGCAAGCGCTCCATGGCAAGCGCCCTCTCCCCCACGGAAATCTCCCTCACTCGCTCGCTCCGCAGCAATCTCAGCAATCTCCCTCGCTCCGCACCAATCTCGCTCGCTCCACGGCGCCCCCAAGCTCACCCTCCTCCGTGGCCCGCGGCAATCTGCCTCCCCCGTAATGGCGCCATCCCGAGGCCGCCCTAGCCGCCATTCTCGCTTTGGGGTGCCGCGCCGATCCAATTTCCCTCGAGTTCGAGAAACCCCGCCCGCCAATAGCCCTCGCATCTGTAGATCTCGCGTCCTCGATGGAAGGTTCGCCTCCACTCCATTCATGGTGCCTTCTTCGGTCCCCTTCCCCATGACCATATCATGCCATTGTGGATTTTCGAAAACCTCAGAAGACTTGTATTTAAGAAACCCAAATCAACACTGTCTCACCACTACGACGCACCCTGTGGATTTTGGTTAAGGGTTTATCTCCCTAAAGTTTGTGTTCCTATAGTTTGTGTTCCTGATGTTAACCATATGCTGCTCGTAGTGGTGAGACTGAGGATACTTTCATTGCTGATCTGGCAGTTGGTTTGTCCATGATATGATTTACTTTTTGTGCATATCTAGAATAGAGAAGTTTCAATCATTCCTGTTCTGAAAACATGAGAAAATGCCCATTGTTATTAGGGAGGATAGCCAAAAGTAGTTCAAGATCTTTATCCAAAAGAAGTTCAAGATCTTCATTGCTGCTCGTAGTTGGTTTGTCCATGGTATGATTTTAAGTGCCTTCACAACTAAACTCTCGACCTGTTATAATGCATGTCTTCTTGCAATGTTCAGATTAGTTCATCGAGAACAAAAAACCTAGAATGAGAGAACATTTATCTCCACACATAATATGTACCATTAGTTCAAGAGAGATAATTCATTTTACCCACAATAAAACTCTAGCTCAACATACATAATGTTGTGTTCAAAAGTTACTTCTTTAATAATAGGAACTAAACTCTCGACATGTAGAATATCCATCTCTTGCTCTCTAGGCCTTTGGCATGTAACGTTTAGCAGCGATGTGATCTGTTTTTCATTCATCCTCTTTGTGTATCTTTGGCCTTAGGGTTTTCATATTTCTCAAAGGTCTTAGCAAATTCAAACTTTTATTTGACTGTAAGGCGTAGTATCATCTGTCTTTTTGTTTTCTTTTTGTAGAACAGGGTCAGATTAAGACTGGAGCACCCTGCAATCAGAGTGTCTTGCCAAATACAACCAGGCAAGTGATTCCTCGAGAACTGTACTACTAAAAAACACAGCTTTCTGATAGTAATTTGTTCTGTGACTTGTGACACTTGAGGGCCATCTTTTGTGTCATTCATGTCTGTTTTGGGTTTGGGGTTTAGGGTTTTTGTTTGGGGGGATAATAGAAATATAACCAGGCAAGTGATTCCCCATTGGTATTTGTTTGGGGGATAATAGATTTTAGTTTTTCTCTGGCTTTTTTGTGCTAATAGAAATACTAGGTTGCTAAAAGAAGAGAAATAAGTGAAACAACATGTTTTTTATGCTACAATGGAATCAATCTTGCTTTTTTAATAATAGATTGTTGTGTGGCCATAGCTGTCTGAACTAGTCTCAGAATGGTTATGTTTGGAGATGGGGTGTAATTTAGAATAAGTAGCTCGTTTCTGGGTGGCCAATAAAAGCACAAGTTCTCTAATACAGTCTCCTCAATTGTGTTATGGTCAATATGGAAACCAATGAATGGATTTTGTTTTCCTGTTTCGTGAAACAAGCAATGCATTTTTGTGTAAGAGTAATTTTGGTATACTGTAGCATATGGTCCCAAATCTTGTGAATGAGCAATGCATAGATGTGCTTCAGGTCTCTGTTTTTTTATGTGTCATTTGCTTTTTTATATAGAATGTGCTCAATTAGGCCATTTTTGAGTAAACCTACTTTAACATATCTTCCATGACATTGTTCATGTTATCTAGACTGTAGAGAGTTCTAACTTAAAAAACAGAGAGCTCGATTGAGAATACATGCATTTGGTAGTGCCACTGTGCTAAATTTCTATTGAGTCGAGCCTAGATAAACCAAATGCTTCATGTTTCTTGATTTTATTGCTAGCTGTTTACGTGCTTTTGTTCCTTCCACAGCGTGATCCGGGTCAAGGAGATTCTGAAGATCTTGGAAATCAACAGTGAGCACAACCTCATCTACAACTTCTTCTTCCCCTACCACGTGTAATAATCACGGTACACAATTTTAAAACGAAATTATATTCTATGCTTTATTTTTGGTTTATTTTTCTTTTTTGTTTCATAATTCCTTCAACATTATCGACCTCTATTAACCTTCAACGTTAGTGTGTTTTGCTTAAAAGGTCTTTTTCAGAATTAATTGTGGTCTTCTTGTTACCTCTACAGTGAGAGATAAATTCCACTTAAAATGCCTTTTCAAAATTTATTATATTCTGCTGATACGTGCCTTTTTTTTGATGTTTTGTTTTATTTCATGTATCAGTATCAGTTAAACTATTTTTTGTGTGAATAATGTGTTGTTGTGGCAAATCAATTCATTCCATGACTGGCTGTTTGTTTCATTCGTTTTATAGCAATTTAACTATTGTAGAGAGAGTTTTAACTTCAAAAATAGACTAAGCTTACAGTAGACGCGAAAATATATTCTATACTTGGCCTTTTTATCTAGACTAGAGAGAGTTAAAACTTCAAAAACAGAAACTGTTTTAACTTCAAACCGCCAATTTCAAAAACAGCAGGTAATATAAAATATATAGAGCTTAGTTCCTTTTGTCACTACTGTAGCGTTTCTATACATGGACAACCTAAAATGAACAATCTTAATCTCGATGTTTAGAGACTTTGATGTGCTATTTAATCCTTGTCATATATTTTGTGTATCTATACAATGAACATATGATCAATACTAGAAGATCAATGGTACCATCTAACTTAACCAAAATAGGACAGTTGCAGTCCTACATCACGTCCCTACAGAGTCTCCGTAAGTATAAATTTCACTTGTCACATCTATATGTGTGGACAACGTAATCTAAACCCACTTTTAATGTAGTTTCGTGTTATTTGATGATGTTAAAAATATTGGCTTACCAAAATTAAAGAGTATCGTAGCGAGAATAGTTGTTAAGTTCTCTAAACATCATGGCAGACAACATTTCATTCTACAGGACATCACTGTAAGTCACTTCAATAAACATTCAAACCAATTGTATTGACACCAACATAATTCTCTTACTCATACGACATGCATTCTGAAATGACTAGGGATAAAAAGTAGAAGCAATTTCATACCACGATAATATCCAACGTTTTGACACCTTACTCCAACAAGGATCTTCATATACATTATATGGAGTGGCGTTTTGTGTAAACTAGGGGCGTGGCAATTTCGGAATTTTGGACATAAGCTAGAATTGACCTTGGCAACTGATACTGCTGTGGAGCCATTCCACTTGCCAATTCAGTTCTGTAAAGCCCAAAATTGGTAGAAGAAAAAAATAATAATAATAAATAAATAAATATATGATAGTGTTTTGAGAATTTTGAAACCTTTGGAAATTTATTGGGACCCTTGCTATTCATAATCAATTAATGGTACTAAATTAGTTAAGTAAACAATAAATAAATAAAGAATGGTGCATCTCTTGATGATGATGATGTTGTGATGCATTTTATTGAAAACATAACTTAAATTTGACCTCAAATTATAAATAAAAAACATAAAATAGAGAATGAGAAAGGAATGTGGAAATAACCATTCATTACTTCTAGGATTAAATAATGAGGAGAAGAAATGGAAAGTGATAATAATAATTAAGCAAATAATATTATTTCAAACAGTAGGAGTCATATTCACACTGAGATTTTATTGGGCATTTAAAATAGGGAATTCAAAACAGGGATTTAAATCTAGTTTGAATATTCGAAATTTGAATTGGAAAAAGAGAAAAGAAGAAAACCCCCACCTGGGCCGTTTTCCCCCACTCTCCCCCGCGGCCCAGTTCCACCACTTCCCCATGCCGGCCCAGCCTGGCCCACCAGCCTCTCTTGTGTCGCGTGCGCACTGTGACATCGGCCAAGTGGACCCACACCGCAGCCTAACAACATGTCCTGCATGCGCCGTTGTTTCACTGCTAGTGGGGTCACCTTGTAAGATTTGTCCTCCTCTGAATGTAACAAACCCCGCGTTCACCGGAGATGGCTACCGGCCAGGGCTTCCTTCCCCCATTGCGGACTCGCTTTCTATAAAACGACCACGCCGCCCGCATCCCGAATCCTTAGTGCTGAGGCCATCTAAGCAAGCGAGTAGAAGAAAGATAGAGCATCAGCTCAAGTAGATAGAGATTTAGAAATCACCGCCGCCATGGTTAATTTGTGCGTACGGCGACTTCGGGTCCTTGGTGGGCAGTCGTCGGGGGCCGCTAGTACTATCCAAACATGGCCGTTGTGGGGAACAGATATCCCCTGGGTCCACTAGAAGGCGAGAAGGCCTCGCACGGTGCCTCGGGCCAGTTACCCCACAAGGCCATCCTTTCGTGGGCCAGGCCAGAGCTACTAGCGGAATGGGCCGACCTGAGAAGGCAACGGACTCAAGCCCAGGCAATCCGTCAACTCGTGCGTTATCCACAGAAACCACCCGATTTTCCCGTGCATGGCATCCTCAAATAGCGGGGTGGATTAGGGATAAGTCGGCAGGATTGTAAGGAGATCAGTTCAGTCGGTTCACTATTATTTAGGAGGCACGTGATCATGATGTACATGCAGGGTGCCCCACGGTCGAGTATATAAGGCCCAGGGGGTACCCCATCATTTTCATCGACCATCTACCTATCTTATTAGCTTTTCTCCATTCAGGAGACCTCGCTTGTAACCCACCACATATAGATCCACCCCAGGAAGTAGGGTATTACGCCTCTCAGAGCGGCTCGAACTTGCAGAAAATCGCTTGTCCCTCTCTCGTGCGTCCAACACGAACCATTGAGTTATAGTCAACAGCACCGTCCTACCCAAAAGCACCGCAAGGGGTAACCCTGGGTGTGCGGTCGGACTCCAAACACCGACAGCTGGTGCGCCAGGTAGGAGGTGTGTCGTTGATCCAAGCTAGCTCAATGGCCATCACCTCTAAGTGCAAGATCGCCCTTCACCCCCGGGACCATGTTCTGCTTTGGAACCATCTCGTCCATAGTGGATGAAGAGGGAACTTTGCACCGCATAGCAGACCCGCCGGAGAAGAAGCTTTCCTCGGAAATCCCGAGGGAAACCAGAGCAGAACAGCAGGTGGCACCACCACCCGCATCCTGAGCAAAGATGACCTCTTACAAACCAAAAGTCGGGAGCTCACCTACCCGAAAAACTCCACTGTCCACCTGACCCACAAAGGAGTGGACACAGATCACTCGAAAGAAGGAAGCAAATGTCGCAAGTCAGGGGGCAAGTGAGAGCACCTAGAGGGGGGGGGGTGAATAGGTGATCCTGTAACACTTCAAAAACTTAAGCCACAAAACTTGGTTACTTGTTAGCACAGTAATATGCCAAGTGGCTAGAGAAGGATCTCAACACAACACAATAACCAAGAGATATCAATCACAGAGATGGCACAGTAGTTATCCCGTGGTTCGGCCAAGACCAATGCTTGCCTACTCCACGTTGTGGCGTCCCAACGGATGAGGGTTGCAATCAACCCCTCTCAAGCGGTCCAAAGACCAACTTGAATACCACGGTGTTGCTTTGCTTCTCTTAATCCCGTTTGCGAGGAATCTCCACAGCTTGGAGCCTCTCGCCCTTACACAAGATGTTCACGAAGAATCACAGAGCAAGGGAAGGATTAGCAACTCACACACGACACAAAGATCACAGCGAATACGCACACGCAAAACCCAGATTTGAGCTCAAGAGACTAGCACACTAGAACGGAGCTCAAATCACTAGAATGTCGAACAAGTGCGCAAGAATGAAGTGTGAGTGATCAATGATGCTCAAAGGATGCTTGGTGTTCTCCTCCATGCGCCTAGGGGTCCCTTTTATAGCCCCAAGGCAGCTAGGAGCCGTTGAGAGCAATCTGGGAAGGCAATTCTTGCCTTCTGTCGTCTGGCGCACCGGACAGTCCGGTGCCCGATTTCTTTCCATAAACAGCGCAGTCGACCGTTGGCAGCCTGGGAGCCGTTGGTGCACTTGACATGTCCGGTGCACACCGGACAGTCCGGTGCCATCTTCTAGCCGTTGGCTCGGCCACGTGTCCCGCGCAGATTGCGCGGCCGACCGTTGGCCCGGCCGACCGTTGGCTCACCGGACAGTCCGGTGCACACCGGACAGTCCGGTGAATTTTAGCCGTACGCCGTTGATGGTTTCCCGAGAGCGACGAGTTCGCCTGTGAGTGGCCCACCGGACAGTCCGGTGAATTTTAGCCGTACACCGCCGTCGAAGTCCCGAGAGCAGCCACTTTGCCCAAGCCAGCCTGGCGCACCGGACACTGTCCGGTGCACCACCGGACAGTCCGGTGCACCCAGACTGGGCAGACTTTGGCTGTTCGAGCCATCTCTTCTCCAACTCGATTTTTTCTGTTTCCAGCACTTAGACACAATACATTAGTCCATAAAACAATGTACTAAGTTTGAGAAACATACCTTTATCCTTGATTTGTACTTTGTCCACCATTTTACAATTAGGCACCTGTGTTGGGCACTAAATCACCAAAACACTTAGAAATGGCCCAAGGGCACATTTCCCTTTCAATCTCCCCCTTTTTGGTGATTTATGCCAACACAACATAAAGCAAGTAGAACAAGTACAAAATCAAATCAAATAAGAAAATCAAAATTGTTTTGATTCAATTTTGACATATATGGATCACTCTATGCCACCACTTGGTTTGTTTTTGCAAATCAAACTCAAATTCCTATCTCTAAGTCAAGACCACTTGTAGAGACATAAAGAGAGGTTTTCCAAAGAAATTTGATCAAGGATTTCAAAAACTCCCCCTTTTTCCCATAATCAACACTTCTCCCCACAAGAGGCCAACTTTTGACATAAGAGACAATAAAAGAGTTTTGACAAACCAAAAGCTCTAATCTACTATTTTCAAAATTTCTCAAGTGGTAGCTGATCCATTTATTGCTTTGGCCTTTATTTTCTCCCCCTTTAGCATCAAGCACCAAAACGGGATCGATCTTGGCCCTTTAACCCCATTGCCTCACCAAAATCTTCAAATAAGAACACAAAGGCAATAAGAGTATGAAGATGAACTTGGAAAAGTTACTCTTTTCATCGGAGTGCAGTGGAAGTCTTGCATGGTCCAAGTCCACCTTTTCCCTTTCAATTTTCCTTGGAGACTAAAACAACGAAACTCAAGTACATGGTTAGTCTCAAAGGGTCAAGTTGTAGCACAGCTCCCCCTAAATATGTGCATCACTTGCAAACAGGACTTGTGAGGTCCAGGGAGTGTTTGTACAACTTGAGCACCACAATAAGCAACAATATGTAGAATGAACATAATCAAAAGCATAAACACATGTATGCTACATTTCAATCCAAGTTCCGCGAATCTAAGATATTGAGCTCACTACGCAGCCTGCAGAAGGTCTTCTCATCTAGAGGCTTGGTAAAGATATCGGCTAGCTGGTTCTCGGTGCTAACATGAAACACTTCGATATCCCCCTTTTGCTGGTGGTCTCTCAAAAAGTGATGCCGGATGTCAATGTGCTTTGTGCGGCTGTGCTCAACAGGATTTTCCGCTATTCGGATAGCACTCTCATTATCACATAGGAGTGGGACTTTGCTCAGATTGTAGCCAAAGTCCCGGAGGGTTTGCCTCATCCAAAGTAGTTGCGCACAACACTGTCCCGCAGCAACGTACTCGGCCTCAGCGGTGGATAGGGCAACAGAGGTTTGTTTCTTAGAGTTCCATGACACCAGGGACCTTCCTAAGAATTGGCACGTCCCCGATGTACTCTTCCTATCGACCTTACATCCAGCATAGTCGGAATCTGAGTACCCAATCAAGTCAAAGTTAGACCCCTTTGGATACCAGATCCCGAAGCAAGGCGTAGCGACTAAATATCGAAGAATTCGCTTCACAGCCACTAAGTGACACTCCTTAGGATCGGATTGAAATCTAGCACACATGCATACGCTGAGCATAATATCCGGTCTACTAGCACATAGATAAAGCATAGAACCTATCATGGACCGGTATGCTTTTTGATCAACGGACTTACCACCTTTGTTGAGGTCGGTGTGTCCGTCAGTTCCCATCGGCGTCTTTGCGGGCTTGGCGTCCTTCATCCCAAACCGTTTTAGCAAGTCTTGCGTGTACTTCGTTTGGGAGATGAAAGTGCCGTCCTTGAGTTGCTTCACTTGGAACCCAAGGAAGTAGTTCAACTCGCCCATCATCGACATCTCGAATTTCTGCGTCATCACCCTGCTAAACTCTTCACAAGACTTTTGGTTAGTAGAACCAAATATTATGTCGTCGACATAAATTTGGCACACAAAAAGATCACCATCGCAAGTCTTAGTAAAAAGAGTTGGATCGGCTTTCCCAACCTTGAAAGCATTAGCAATTAAAAAGTTTCTAAGGCATTCATACCATGCTCTTGGGGCTTGCTTAAGTCCATAGAGCGCCTTAGAGAGCTTACACACGTGGTCGGGGTACCGTTCATCCTCGAAGCCAGGGGGCTGCTCCACGTACACCTCCTCCTTGATCGGCCCGTTGAGGAAAGCGCTCTTCACATCCATTTGGTACAACCTGAAAGAATGGTGAGCGGCATATGCTAGCAAGATACGAATTGATTCTAGCCTAGCCACAGGAGCAAAAGTCTCCTCAAAGTCCAAACCTGCGACTTGGGCATAACCTTTTGCCACAAGTCGAGCCTTGTTCCTCGTCACCACCCCGTGCTCGTCCTGTTTGTTGCGGAACACCCACTTGGTTCCCACAACATTTTGCTTGGGACGAGGCACCAGTGTCCAAACTTCGTTGCGCTTGAAGTTGTTGAGTTCCTCCTGCATGGCCAACACCCAGTCCGGATCTAGCAAGGCCTCTTCTACCCTGAAAGGCTCAATAGAAGAGACAAAAGAGTAATGCTCACAAAAATTAACTAATCTTGAGCGAGTAGTTACTCCCTTGCTAATATCACCCAATATCTGGTCGACGGGATGATCCCTTTGAATTGTCGCTCGAACTTGGGTTGGAGGTGCCTGAGGTGCTTCTTCCTCTTGAACATCCTGTGCTCCCCCTTGATCATGTGCCTCCACTTGAGGTACCTGTTCGTCATCTTGGGTTGGGGGATGCACCATAGTTGAGGAAGACGGTTGATCTTGCTCCAAATGTTCCTGAGGCCGTACATCTCCAATCGCCATGGTGCGTATCGCGGCCGTTGGAACGTCTTCTTCATCTACATCATCAAGATCAACAACTTGCTCTCTTGGAGAGCCATTAGTCTCATCAAATACAACGTCGCTAGAGACTTCAACCAAACCCGATGATTTGTTGAAGACCCTATACGCCTTTGTATTTGAATCATAACCTAATAAAAACCCTTCTACGGCTTTGGGAGCAAATTTGGAATTCCTACCCTTCTTCACTAGAATGTAGCATTTACTCCCAAAAACACGAAAATACGATACATTAGGTTTGTTACCGGTTAGCAGCTCATACGACGTCTTCTTGAGGAGGCGGTGAAGGTAGACCCTGTTGATGGCGTGGCAAGCCGTGTTCACGGCTTCCGACCAAAAGCACTCGGGGGTCTTGAATTCTCCAAGCATAGTCCTCGCCATATCTATGAGCGTCCTGTTCTTCCTCTCTACCACACCATTTTGCTGAGGTGTGTAGGGAGCGGAGAACTCGTGCTTGATCCCCTCCTTCTCAAGAAACTCCTCCACTTGAAGGTTCTTGAATTCGGACCCGTTGTCGCTCCTTATCTTCTTCACCTTGAGCTCAAACTCATTTTGAGCTCTCCTTAGGAAGCGCTTGAGGGTCCCTTGGGTTTCAGACTTATCCTGCAAAAAGAACACCCAAGTGAAGCGGGAAAAGTCATCAACGATAACTAGACCATACTTACTTCCTCCTATGCTCAGATAGGCGACGGGTCCAAAGAGGTCCATATGTAGCAGCTCCAGGGGTCTTGATGTTGTCATCACATTTTTGGTGTGATGAGAGCCTCCCACCTGTTTCCCTGCTTGACAAGCTGCACAAGGTCTATCTTTTTCGAAATGAACATTGGTTAGACCTATCACATGTTCTCCCTTTAGAAGCTTGTGGAGGTTCTTCATCCCCACATGTGCTAAGCGGCGATGCCACAGCTAGCCCATGCAAGTCTTAGCCATTAAGCATGCATCTAGACCAGCCTCTTCTTTTGCAAAATCAACTAAGTAAAGCTTGCCGTCTAGTACACCCTTAAAAGCTAGTGAACCATCACATCTTCTAAAGACAGACACATCTACATTTGTAAACAAACAGTTATATCCCATATTGCATAATTGACTAACAGATAGCAAATTATATCCAAGAGACTCTACTAAAAACACATTAGAGATAGAGTGCTCATTTGAGATTGCAATTTTACCTAACCCTTTTACCTTGCCTTGATTCCCATCACCGAATATTATTGAATCTTGGGAATCTTTATTCTTGACGTAGGAGGTGAACATCTTCTTCTCCCCCGTCATATGGTTTGTGCATCCGCTGTCAATAATCCAGCTTGAACCCCCGGATGCATAAACCTGCAAGGCAAATTTAGGCTTGGGTCTTAGGTACCCAACTCATGTTGGGTCCTGCAAGGTTAGCACAAATATCCTTAGGGACCCAAATGCAAGTTTTGTCTCCCTTGCATCTTGCCCCTAATTTTCTAGCAACTATCTTCCTATCCTTTCTACAAATAGCAAAAGAAGCATTTAAATCATGATATATTGTAGAAGGTTCATTAACTTTCCTAGGAACATTAACGACATTTCTCCTAGGCATATTATGAATAACATTTCTCCTACCAACATTTCTATCATGCACATAAGAAGAACTAGAAGCAACCATGACATGAGAATCAAAGGCATTATATACATTACAACTCCTATAAGCATTTCTAGGTTGTCTTCTATCATAGTACATAAAGGCATGGTTCTTTTGCACACTACTAGCCATAGGGGCCTTCCCTTTCTCCTTGGCGGAGATGGGAGCCTTATGGCTTGTCAAGTTCTTGGCTTCCCTCTTGTAGCCAAGTCCATCCTTAATTGAGGGGTGTCTACCAATCGTGTAGGCATCCCTTGCAAATTTTAGCTTGTCAAATTCATTCTTGCTAGTCTTAAGTTGGGCATTAAGACTAGCTAATTCATCATTTAATTTGGAAATTGAAACTAAATGATCACTACAAGCATCAATGTCAAAATCTTTACACCTATTACAAGTTTCAACAATTTCTACACAAGAATTAGATTTACTAGCTACTTCTAGTTTAGCATTTAAATCATCATTAAAACTTTTTAACTTAGCAATAGTTTCATGACAAGAAGATAATTCACTAGAGAGCATTTCATTCCTCTTAATTTCTAGAGCAAGAGATTTCTGTGCTTCTACAAATTTGTCATGTTCTTCATACAACAAATCCTCTTGTTTTTCTAAAAGCATATTCTTGTCATTCAAGGCATCAATTAATTCATTAATTTTGTCTACCTTGGTTCTATCTAATCCCTTGAATAAGCATGAGTAATCTATCTCATCATCATCACTAGACTCATCTTCACTCGAAGAAGCATAAGTACTAGTATGAGTGCTTACTTTCTTCTCTCTTGCCATGAGGCAAGTGTGACGCTCGTTGGGGAAGAGGGATGACTTGTTGAAGGCGGTGGCGGCGAGTCCTTCATTGTCAGAGTCGGAGGAGGAACAATCCGAATCCCACTCCTTTCCGATATGTGCCTCGCCCTTGGCCTTCTTGTAATGCTTCTTTTTCTCCCTCTTGTTCCCTTGGTCCTGATCACTATCATTGTCGGGACAGTTAGCAATAAAATGACCAAGCTTACCGCATTTGAAGCATGAGCGCTTCCCCTTGGCTTTGGTCTTGCTTGGCTGCCCCTTGCGACCTTTAAGTGCCGTCTTGAAGCGCTTAATGATGAGGGCCATCTCCTCATCATTGAGTCCGGCCGCCTCAACTTGTGCCACCTTGCTTGGTAGCGCCTCCTTGCTCCTTGTTGCCTTGAGAGCAATGGGTTGAGGCTCATGACTAGGACCGTTCAACGCGTCGTCCACGTATCTTGCCTCCTTGATCATCATTCGCCCGCTTACGAACTTCCCAAGAACTTCTTCGGGCGACATCTTGGTGTACCTGGGATTTTCACGTATATTGTTCACCAAATGAGGATCAAGAACGGTAAATGACCTTAGCATTAGGCGGACGACGTCGTGGTCTGTCCATGCATGCTCCCGTAGCTCCTTATTTTGTTGATAAGGGTCTTGAGCCGGTTGTATGTTTGTGTCGGCTCCTCGCCCCTTATCATCGCGAACCGTCCAAGCTCGCCTTCCACCAACTCCATTTTGGTGAGCAAGGTGACGTCGTTTCCCTCATGAGAGATCTTGAGGGTGTCCCAGATCTGCTTGGCATTGTCCAAGCCGCTCACCTTGTGATACTCGTCCCTGCACAAAGAGGCTAGCAACACAGTAGTAGCTTGTGCATTTTTATAAATCTGTTCATTAATAAACACAGGGCTATCCGAGCTATCAAATTTCATTCCACTTTCCACAATCTCCCAAATGCTTGGATGGAGAGAAAACAGGTGAGTACGCATTTTGTGGCTCCAAAATCCGTAATCCTCTCCATCAAAGTGAGGGGGCTTGCCAAGTGGAATGGGGAGCAATTGAGCATTTGAACTATGCGGGATGCGCGAATAATCGAAAGAAAAGTTTGAGTTAACCGTCTTTCGTCTATCGTAGTCGTCGTCGTCCTTTTGGGAGGAGGAAGATTTGTCGCTGTCGTAGTAGACAATTTCCTTGATGCGCCTTGTCTTCTTCTTCCTCCCGTCTTTTCTTTTGTGGCCCGAGCCTGAGTCGGTGGGCCTGTCATCATTGGGCTCGTTGACGAAGGACTCCTTCTCCTTGTCGTTGATCACCATCCCCTTGCCTTTAGGATCCATCTCTTCAGGCGGTTAGTCCCTTTCTTGAAGAGAACGGCTCTGATACCAATTGAGAGCACCTAGAGGGGGGGGGGGGGTGAATAGGTGATCCTGTAACACTTCAAAAACTTAAGCCACAAAACTTGGTTACTTGTTAGCACAGTAATATGCCAAGTGGCTAGAGAAGGATCTCAACACAACACAATAACCAAGAGATATCAATCACAGAGATGGCACAGTAGTTATCCTGTGGTTCGGCCAAGACCAACGCTTGCCTACTCCACGTTGTGGCGTCCCAACGGACGAGGGTTGCAATCAACCCCTCTCAAGCGGTCCAAAGACCAACTTGAATACCACGGTGTTGCTTTGCTTCTCTTAATCCCGTTTGCGAGGAATCTCCACAGCTTGGAGCCTCTCGCCCTTACACAAGATGTTCACGAAGAATCACAGAGCAAGGGAAGGATTAGCAACTCACACACGACACAAAGATCACAGCGAATACGCACACGCAAAACCCAGATTTGAGCTCAAGAGACTAGCACACTAGAACGGAGCTCAAATCACTAGAATGTCGAACAAGTGCGCAAGAATGAAGTGTGAGTGATCAATGATGCTCAAAGGATGCTTGGTGTTCTCCTCCATGCGCCTAGGGGTCCCTTTTATAGCCCCAAGGCAGCTAGGAGCCGTTGAGAGCAATCTGGGAAGGCAATTCTTGCCTTCTATCGTCTGGCGCACCGGACAGTCCGGTGCCCGATTTCTTTCCATAAACAGCGCAGTCGACCGTTGGCAGCCTGGGAGCCGTTGGTGCACTTGACATGTCCGGTGCACACCGGACAGTCCGGTGCCATCTTCTAGCCGTTGGCTCGGCCACGTGTCCCACGCAGATTGCGCGGCCGACCGTTGGCCCGGCCGACCGTTGGCTCACCGGACAGTCCGGTGCACACCGGACAGTCCGGTGAATTTTAGCCGTACGCCGTTGATGGTTTCCCGAGAGCGACGAGTTCGCCTGTGAGCGGCCCACCGGACAGTCCGGTGAATTTTAGCCGTACACCACCGTCGAAGTCCCGAGAGCAGCCACTTTGCCCAAGCCAGCCTGGCGCACCGGACACTGTCCGGTGCACCACCGGACAGTCCGGTGCACCTAGACTGGGCAGACTTTGGCTGTTCGAGCCATCTCTTCTCCAACTCGATTTTTTCTGTTTCCAGCACTTAGACACAATACATTAGTCCATAAAACAATGTACTAAGTTTGAGAAACATACCTTTATCCTTGATTTGTACTTTGTCCACCATTTTACAATTAGGCACCTGTGTTGGGCACTAAATCACCAAAACACTTAGAAATGGCCCAAGGGCACATTTCCCTTTCAGCAAGAACACGCCGAGCCATCTTTCCGACGCCTTCACCCTCAAAGGAGGACGAAAAGAAGAGCGCCATCACACCGACTCCTTTCTACCCCGACATCCACTTCATCGGGAGGAGATTGGAGTCAGCACCCGTCTCCGACGATGAGCCAACCATGTCAGGGGAAGAACCTCCCTAGCGCGAGGCACGACGACGGAGGAACAGACGCCGGAACATGCGGCGACATCACGAGGCCGGGGAACAGGATCCAGTGCAGCCCATATCCCGAGATGAAGCTTTAGAAGTGGGAGAAATTCCCGATGAGCGAGTACACCAGTAAAGGCGGAACTCTCGCCGCCGTGATCGCCGACAAGCTCAGGACCGAGAGCGAGAGCAAGCCGAGCAAGGTGCAAGGCTGCGCCAAGAGAACCCTGTCTTTGCTTGGAACCTGTACCCCGATTTTGCTCGTGCAATGAACACACTGAGTGAAGTCGGAGGGGTGTTGGCTCAGATAGCTAATGGCCTCCCACAAACCTCGGACGTGAAAGGCTACCGGCGACTGCTTACTCGAGCAGCTAATCACCTTCTACCCATCACTCATCCTCCGAGCGACCTACGCCACGCCATCAACAGCCGGCGAGACGCGTGGAGCTCCATCAATGCTTCACGTGACCGATGGCACAAAAGTGAGATAAGGCACCGGGAGGAGTATGACCGAGATCACGGGTCCCGGACCGAAGTCACGCCACCCGAGCTATGTCGGCTACAACCTCGACTAGTGGCCCATTCCAGGGACGGTCGAGACGACACACTACCGACTCCCCTCCCTGGGACTGACCTCATGAACGCCGATAGGAAGACACGTGCGGAGTCTCCGCGCTTACTCCGTTTCTCCGGGCCATCCAGTGGGCATTGGCCCCCCAACTTCAAGGTCTCCAACGTCAACAAGTACGAGCCCAAGCAGGACCCGGGTGGCTGGTTGGCCATCTACACGACCGCCTCCTGGGTCGCCAGGGAGACAGAAGACGTAATGACGGCGTATTTGCCCATCGTCCTAGGGCAAGACGCACTGCAGTGGCTCCGACATCTGCCACGACACTGCATCAACGATTAGAGCGATTTTAGTCGGTGCTTCATCGCCAACTTACAGTCCCTCTCTGACAAGCTAGCACAACCATGGGACCTCAAATCCATCAGGCGCCAGGGCGATGAAACACTCTGGTCATACCTCAAGAGGTTTTAGACCATGAGGAACTGCATCCCCGAAGTCACCGAGGCAGCGGTGATTGAAGACTTCTACCGGAGATCCAATGACTCGGCCTTCGTCCGAGCCATGCTACAGAAAGCACCTGCCACCTCTGAACAACTGTTCCGAGAGGTAGACCTCTACATCACTGTGGATAAATGGGCACATGACCTCATCGGAGGTACGAAACCTGCTCCACCCGCGCCACGGCACGACGTGAACCAGCAACCTGACAGGCACTAGGAGAAGAGGCCTCACGAGGAGGTGCACGCCGCTTGGCCACCTGTCGCTCGAGCCCACGGTGCGCCCCACGGAGGCATACGAATGCTGGATGAAATCCTCGACTCCCAGTGCCCATACCACAAGGACATGCGCCACACCCTACGGAACTACAGGGACTTCAAGCACTCCATCGGGCATGACCGACCATTCCAGCCTCTACCGCCTCCCCCACCACAAGGAGAGCCTAGCGAGCCCAGGCAGCCTCAGCAGCAGAAAGGGGGAGGAGGTGGAGCTTTTCCGCGTGTTGACAGGGAGGTTAACGTCATCTTCGAAGGACACAAAGCTCAAGAGAACTGGAGGCAACAAAAGCTCAGCGACCGGTAGGTCCTGGTGGCTACCACCAGTGCCCCAGCTCCTTACCGGTGGTCAGAGCACGCAATAACCTTCAACCGAGCTGATCAATGGCTCAACTTTGATCACCCCGGCAAGTACCCGCTCCTTGTTGATCCAGTGATCCGAGAAAGCCGGGTGAAGAAAGTATTGGTGGACGGGGGAAGCAGCATCAACGTCACCTTCCTCTAGATGCTCCAGGCCTTGGGGGTCGAACTCAAAGACCTCACCGAGTTAGATACTCCTTTCTTCGGCATCGTGCCGACTGAAGGGGAGTACCCTCTCGGGCACATCTACATGTCTGTCACCTTCAGGACCCCAGAGAACTACAGAACCGAGTTCCTGAGGTTTGAGGTAGCATGCTTCGACTGCGGGTACAACGCCATCATCGGAAGGCCAAGACTAGCGAAGTTCATGGCTATTCCGCATTACCCGTACATGATATTGAAGATGCTAGGACCTCAAGGAATCATCACTGTGCGTGCTAACTTCCAAGGCGCTGCAGAGTGCTTTCGGGGAGCCATTCAAACAGCTCTCACCGCTGGGCCCTCGACAGCTCTTCCCACGCACGAACACCAAGCTGGAGGAGGAGGGTCTCACGATACCCACCAATGAAGCTCAAGACGTGACCTCTATGCGGCCGACTAAGGAGACTAAGAGGATCAATCTAGGATTCGCTAATGAGCGCAAGACCGCCATCATCAGTTCTAGCCTTGATGACAAATTGGAAAGCGTGCTCGTCCGGTTCCTGCAAGATAATCGAGACATATTCGCATGGCAACCTACGGATATGCCAGGAGTCCCGAGAGAACTGGCCAAGCACAAATTGAAGGTGTATTCTCAAGCAAGGCTGATTCGACAGAAACTACGTTGTTTCATGCCTGACAAAAGGGAAGCTATCTGCGCCGAGTTAGCCCGCTTAGTGTCAGCAGGGTTCATTAGGGAAGTGCTGCACCCCGAGTGGCTAGCGAATCCTGTTCTTGTACTCAAAAAGAATAAAGTTGATTGGCGCATGTGCGTTGACTATACTGATCTCAACAAGCATTGTCCGAAGGATCCCTTCGGGCTGCCTAGAATAGATCAGGTAGTTGACTCAACTGCTGGCTGCTCTATGGTCTCCTTCCTAGACTGCTACTCTGGATATTATCAGATCAGCCTGGCAAAATAAGATGAGGAGAAGAGTGCTTTCATCACCCCGTTTGGAGCTTTCTGCTGTACTTCCATGTCGTTCGGCCTCAAGAACGCTAGAGCGACTTACTAGAGAGCCATCCAAACATGCTTAGCCGATCACTGGGGCAAGCGAGTGGAAGCCTATGTCGATGATGTGGTTATCAAGACAGAAAACTTAGAAAACTTCATCGAAGATTTGCAGCTGGTCTTCAACAGCCTGAGGCGCTACCGGTGGAAGCTGAACCCTAAAAAGTGTGTCTTTGGAGTACCAGCCAGAAAGTTACTTGGATTCATTATCAGCCATCAAGGAATTGAAGCAAATCTAGAGAAGATCGAGGCCATCATGAGAATGGAAGTGCCATGGTCGTAGAAAAAGGTGCAAAGGCTTACTGGATGCATGGCAGCTCTGAGCAGGTTCATATCAAGGCTAGGCGAGAAAGGGATGCCATTTTATAAATTACTCAAGAAGGTGGACAAGTTTTAGTGGACTGCAGAGGCACAGGAGGCTCTAGAAGCACTAAAGAAATTCTTGACCACACCACCAGTACTCAAGCCGCCACGCGTGAGCTACACCTGGTCAGCCGGCAGAAGATCTGCTCTTGTATATCTCCTGCACGACTCACGAGGTAAGCACCGCATTAGTAGTTGAGCGGGCGGAGGAAGGACACACATACCTGGTGCAGCATCCAGTTTACTTCATCAGTGAAGTCCTCGGTCCCTCAAAAATATGGTATCCTCAGGTCTAGAAGCTGCTGTATGCGGTACTTCTAACTGCTCGCAAGCTCTAGCACTACTTTGATGACCACAAAGTCATAGTAGTCACAGGATTTCCGATAGGTGATATTATCCACAACAAAGAAGCTATTGGAAGGATAGCCAAGTGGGCATGCGAGCTTGGGGCTCACGACATAGAGTTCCGGCCCCGCATGGCGATAAAAACTCAGGCACTGGTCGACTTCATATTAGAATGGACTGAGCACCAGGTCCCGGATAGCCCAGAAGTTGCTGAAGTGTGGAGAATGTACTTTGATGGCTCACTGAAGCTGCAAGGAGCAGGTGCAGGGATTTTCTTCATTGCCCCGGAGGTGAACAACTTAAGTACGCAGTCCAGCTGTTGTTTCCAGCATCAAATAATGCAGCAGAGTATGAAGCACTGGTCCATGGCTGAGCATCGCGGTATCACTCGGAATCAAGAAGCTGATGGTATATGGCAACTCGCTGGTGGTCATAAGCCAAATAAACAAAGATTGAGACTGCTCAACCGACTCAATGGGCAAATAATGTGCAGCTGTGCGAAAACTAGAAGACAAGTTTGAAGGGTTGGAGTTCCATCATGTGGAAAGGGATCGCAATGCAGCAGCATATGCATTGTCGAAGCTGGGATCCAGTCGGGCCCAGGCTCCACCTGGGATCTTCATCCAAGAGATATTGCAGCCGAGCATCATCACAGATCAGATGGAAGAATGCAATGCCTTGAGTCAGCCGGAGGCAGATCCCAATGACTGGAGAGAGCCTATCATCAGGTACATAAAGAATGAAGAAGAGCCAGATGACAAGACTGCAGCAGAGCGCATTGCAAGGCAGTTAGCCCACTACACCATCATAGGGGGCTTGCTGTACAGAAGAGGCACAGGAGGAGTCTTCATGAAATGCATCCACTCGACCACCGGCGCGACAGTTATTAGATGAAATTCATGCTGGGCAGTGTGGTGTGCACGCTGCATCAAGGACTCTGGTGGGAAAAGCTTTCAGATCCGGTATCTACTATCCAACTGCGAAGAGTGATGCTGTCGAGTTAGTCTAGAAATGCGAGGCGTGCCAATCCTTGTCAAAGCAACAGCAATTGCCCGCACAGCAGCTGTAGACCATTCCTGTAACATGGTCGTTTGCATGCTAGGGGCTGGACATGATTGGACCATTCAAGAAAGCTCAAGGAGGTTATACTCATGTACTGGTTGCTATTGACAAATTCACAAAATGGATAGAGTACAAGCTAATCACTTCCCTGACCTCAGCTAAAGTAGTGGAGTTCATCCAGGATATAATATTCAGGTTTGGAATACCGAATAGCATCATCACTGACCTGGGATCCAACTTCACCAGCTAAGAGTTCTTCGATTTCTACGAGCAAAGGAGCATCCAGATCAAGTACGCATTAGTAGCACATCCAAGAGCTAATGGCCAGGTGGAAAGAGCCAACAGAATGATACTGGATGCACTTAGAAAAAGGTATTTGACAAGAGTGAAAAGCTTGCGGGGAAGTGGATCAGAGAGCTACCATACGTGGTCTGGAGCCTATGAACTCAGCCTAGTCGAGCTCTACATGGAAATACCCCATTCTTCATGGTGTATGGATTGGAGGCAGTGCTGCCTGCTGATCTGATCTTCGGGGTGCCTAGGCTGACCTTTGAAAGCATAACTAAGGTAGAGGCAACTAGGCTAGAAGACATTGATGTGCTGGAGGAGGAACGATTGAACATGGTAATTCAGTCGACCAGGTACAAGCAAACCTTGAGGCGCTACCACGACAAAGTTGTGCGACACCGATCCTTTGCAGTGGGAGACTTGGTCCTCTGACGAGTACTAACGGGGGAGGGACGGTACAAGCTATCACCACCATGGGAAGGACCGTTCATCGTAGTAGAGGTCACACGGCCGGGATCCTATCGGCTTACCCAGATGGACGGCAAAGAAGTGGGGAACTCATGGAATATTGAGCACCTAAGAAAGTTCTACCCTTAGTGACACCTCAAAAGTCCAGGGGAAGTTGTACTATGTAACCAGAAGGTTTCATCATTAATAAAGCTTTCATTTTCCAAAGGCGTTCAAACTCTTGATTGACAATTAACTTAGATTGGGCTCGATTCGAAATCGGCATGACATGACTTAGGGTGACCACTATGCCCTACTAACGGAGCAATCGACTTAAGTCGGAAACACCTTAAGTCGGTGCAACATGCTCACACTTACTTGACTTAGGGTGACCACTATGCCCTACTAACGGAGCAATCGGCTTAAGTCCAAGTCGGTGCAACATGCTCACGCTTACTTGACTTAGGGTGACCACTATGCCTTACTAACGGAGCAATTGACTTAAGTCAGAAATGCCTTAAGTCGGTGCGACATGGTCACACTTACATGACTCAGGGTGATCACTATGCCCTACTAACGGAGCAATCGGCTTAAGTCGGAAACGCCTTAAGTCGGTGCGACATGCTCACGCTTACTTGACTTAGGGTGATCACTATACCCTACTAACGGAGCAATTGGCTTAAGTCGGAAACGCCTTAAGTCGGTGTGACATGCTCACACTTACTTGACTTAGGGTGACCACTATGCCCTACTAACGGAGCAATCAGCTTAAGTCAGAAATGCCTTAAGTCGGTACAACATGCTCACACTTACTTGACTTAGGGTGACCACTATGCCCTACTAACGGAGCAATCGGCTTAAGTCGTAAACGCCTTAAGTCGGTGCGACATGCTCATGCTTATTTGACTTAGGGTGATCACTATACCCTACTAACAGAGCAATCGGCTTAAGTCGGAAATGCCTTAAGTCGGTACGACATGCTCATGCTTACATGACTTAGGGTGATCACTATACCCTATTAACAGAGCAATCGGCTTAAGTCGGAAACGCCTTAAGTCGGTGCGACAAGCTCACGCTCACATGATTTAGGGTGATCACTATACCCTAGTAGCAAAATAGTCAACTCAAATCAGGAGTACTTCGAAAAAAGAAATATTTCTCTTACAGTGCCAGGGGTGTTTTTTAGCACCCTACCCACGGAACAATCGGTTCAAACATAACTGTTGTGCACATACAAAACTCACATTACACCTTTTTCTCTAAAAGATGCTAACTCGATAAACAAGTGTATTTCAGGCAAGTCATTGCGCTAAAGTATCCCTGCAGGCGGCTTCTTTTGCAGGAGCAACAGAGAAAGATGGACGGCTTGCGGCATCAAGCGCGACCGTAACATTAGCGACGATGTCATTAGGCACCACGACACCGGGTCTTCTCATTAGGATCTACCCAGCGCGAATGGCCTTATCCATGGCCCTATCGCGCTGAGCCTTCAAGACGGCACAATGATCCACCAAGGCCTTGATAGTGAGACGGGCGGCCTCCAGCTCCTGCATGACAAGCTTCTTGGAAGCACGCAGCTCCTTAATGGTGGAATCCTTGGTGGGCAACAGCTTGCCAAGCCGAGAGACTTCATCCTGAGATGCCCGCAGCTCGTTGCGATGATGGTCTAGGTCAGACATGGTAAAACGATGGCTCCTCTCCAAAATGGTCAAGGAGGTACTGGCATCACAATACAGTATGTCCAGATTATCATGAGAAGTAACGAGTGCTCGTTTTCCTCCTGCAAGCAAGAACAACACTAAGCATTGAAGCAAAGGGAGCAAAGCAAGAGTAGTCAAGAGAGCCTACCTCATGTGCCATTTTCTCGGAGTCGAGCTGTGCATTCTGAGAAGAATTCAGGGAGCGAGCATCGTCCAGGAAAGCAGAAGTTTGGATTAAGTCGGCATGGCTTTGAGAATACTTCTCTTCAATGTCAGAGCACCGCTAAGCCAAATTTGATAAAGCAGCAGAAGAAGAATGCAAGACTTAGAATAAGTTGAGTAATAAAAACAAGTAAGGAAACTGTGGGCTCACTAACCAATATTTGATGCCCTCAGGTCATCTATTTGTTTTTGAAGCAGCATAGGGTTCCACTGCATCAGAGACGAAACTTGATCGAGGACAGGAGCACCACAAGATCTCAGTTGAGCATATACACCACCAAGAACATCCTATGACCATGGAAAGATAAGTAAAAAACTAGTTTTCCAGCATGAACAGTAAAAAAGTGAAAGTTGATTCACCTGAAAATTGGAAAGGAACAAGGGAAGACCCAAAGCAGGAAGAGTTGATGCATTGCTTGATGAGGGGAGATCAACAGGAATGATATCAAAAGCATGACTCGGAGGAACTTCGATCCCATCAACGGGTGGTAGGGTCCTAGCATCTGGTTCACTGGCTTCTAAAGTGACCAGACCAGCAGAAAGATGTGTCACCACAGCCTCCTTGGACCGGACTAGGGGCGATCCAACGTGGACGTCCATAGAAGCAGCAGAGGGGGAGCGTGCCGCAATACCCTCAGGGACTGAGTCGCTACCAGCACCACCCTCGGGGGCTGGGCCCCCCGCAGCAGCCACCTCTAGGGCTAAAGATTCCTCAGCCACGTCCATAGGAGCCGTGTGACTCAGATCAACGTTTTTGTGAGGAAGACCGCCCTCTAAGGTCGACGAGGCACGAGAAACCACCAGGGTTACCTCTTGCCTAGCAGAGTCATGCGGTAGAAGACCATCATCTGGGACCTCTAAATAGATAGTGGGATTTTTAGCTTTAGGAGGCTCTGATAGAATGCTCTTAGGGACGACCTCTTCCAACGCTTGGTCAAAATCAGATATTGACAGCCCTTGAAGGCTGACAAGTGTTGACAAGGCTTGTGCGGGAATGTCGCTGCCCCTATGGTGACGACTATTCTTGAGGATCAGCGGAATTTCTTCTTCTTCCTCTTCTTCCTCATTAAGCACACCGCTAGCAGCCTGAGCATCATCACAACCTCCAACATTGTCCCCAGGAATGGCGCTCGCCGGGCCATTGCCAAGGAATAATGTGGAAGGGGCCAGCGTCTTGTTCCAGGCATGACAACCACCGAAGTCGCCTTTTCTTCTTCTTCTCCTCAGCAGGTACAACTAGATGGTTCACTCGGCGTGAACGTTTCCGACGAGCACCTCTGGTCTCTAAATTTCCTTATCTTCACCAAACTCTTGCCCAGCCGTAGCTACCATCAGCTCAGTGCGGGCAGAGTCAGATGATTCTCCGACCAACAGACTAAGTACAGCATCCATTTTGGATAGCATCTCAAAGTGAGTTTGTTTCTTAGCCTCAGGAAGATTCCGAAGGGGAGCAATCAAGGCCTTAATATCCTCTAGGGAGGGCCACACTCTATGGTCTGGGCTACCATCTTGAGTCGGAGGATTGGAGACAAAGTCAGAGAAGGGACTATGCGGAGGCAGGTTCCATGCAGAGTAAGATAAAGGAGCACCAACATTTTAAATCCTGCACCTTAGTATCATGTCAAGTCGGCTTAGTAGGTCTTCATTGGGAATTTGATTGTTAGTGACTCGGGTAGAATCGTTGATGCTAGTATACAAGTAAGCAGGGTAGACTCTGTCTTTCAAAGGTTGAATGTTCTTAAAGACAAAGTCGGCAACCACGGCTTCAGCAGTCAGGCCTCTGTCCTTCAGTGAGCAAATATCAGCAAGTAGCACCTTGGCTTCGACTGCCTCTGAATAAGTAGGGTACTCCACCCAGCTGGGTGTACGAACGTCGGGCTGCCTTCTTGATCGAGGGGGAGGGATTTGTGGTGATTGTCCATGGTGAACCACTCGAGGCGCCATCCCTTGATGCTGTCTTTGAGTGGAATGTCAAGGTATTCCACTTTCCTCCCCCGGCGAAGTTCCAAACTGGCACTGCCGATGAGCTGATGCTGCCCTCCAGCCATGCTGGGCCGACAATGATAAAGGTACTTCTAGAGTCCAAAGTAGGGGAGAATTCCAAGAAAAGCCTCGCACAGGTGTACGAAAATGGCAACTTGAAGAATGGAGTTAGGGTTTAAATGTGTCGAATTTAAATCGTAGAAGTCGAGGAGACGGCGGAAAAAGGGAGAAATGGGAAGAGCAAGTCCTCAGATAAGGGACGACACGTAAACAACAGATTTGTGGGTGTCCTCTGTTGAAACAGTGACCCCACGCCAGATCCGCCAAGAACACAGTTCTTTCGGCGGTAAAACCCCAGTCTCCACGAGATGCAAAAGATCTGATTCAAAAATTATGGACATGTGATTACCAGTGAATGGAAGCTGGTTGTTGGGATCGATGGGTGGAATAATTGGAGCAACGACGCTCTGTCTCTTCCGCTTGGGAGCCATTGCAATCTTTCAGGCGGAACGAGCAGGCTCGAGAATTCATAAAGCGGAGAAGTGGCAGAGGAAAAAGTGAAAGTTAGGGTTCAGAACTCAAGAAGGCACATCGACATGAGTATAAGTGGACTCCTTAGGTCGGGCATTACCTCTAAAGTGCCAGGTCGCAACTCGGAAAAGTAAAGACCGCAATCGTCACTCGGGCATTGGCTCTAAAATGCCATCACTGTCAAGTGCATGGACAAATTTTCAAGCACACAAATGAAAAGCAAACAACAGTGATTATTTGGAGCAACTTTATCCTTCATTCGTAATAGGGGAAGTAATACAAACTCGAAGTCGACTCATTATGAGTCAGCTTCTCCTACCCTTGTCACTACATTACACTACATTACACTACATTACATTACATTACATTACCCTACTACTTACACTACACTAACTAACACTACCTTATTCGACTGCTACTTACTACTACTACTATCTATACTAATATTTAAACCAGTGACATCGCGCCACGGCCTTGCCGCTACCGCCGTCGCCCTTGCCACTGCTGCCGCCGTCGCCCTTACCACCATCGCTGCTGCCACTGTCACCATCGCCCTTGATGCCGTCGCTACTGCCGCCGTCACCATTGCCCTTGCTGTTGTCACCGTCATTGCCGTCGTCGTCGCCGCTGCTACCGTCGCTCTCGCCATCACCATCGCCGCCACTCCACTCCTTGGAGGAGTCAGAGGAGTCCACCTCTTCTGAGGAGACCTCCTCCGACTTATCTGACCCACCGAGCCTGGTGCGCTCGATGGAGCGCCAGTACGCCCAGGCTGTAATGGACAACCCCTGGAATCATTCGAATCCTCGGATGACGCTGAGGGAGAGGCTGGAGCGGGCGATCGATCATACTCGGAGGAGGCTTCCTCCGAGTACTTTGAGTTGCCGAAGTCCTCCGAGGGAGGACTCGGAGCGCGCTTGCGCTTGCCGTCGGCGCTGCGAGACCAGCCATGACCCCTCCTACCTCTGCCCATGGTTGGTTGGAGAAGGAGGGAGTGAAGAAGAATAAGAAAGTAGATGATCGAAGAACGAGTGAAGAGAACAACGGGGCAAGCAGGCTATTAATAGAGGCCGAGGGTGACCGTGCACTTCCTACCACGCTCGCCGAACAGTCACAAGAATTCAATAAGCAATTCAAGCTGCCTGAAAATGGGTCAGGCAATAGGCGCCGCTTCGCGTAACACGACACCAGTTGGACCAAAGTTAACTGCTCAAGCAGATGATTACACCTCTCGGTCACATCAAGTTACTACTCCAGGACAGTGCGGTAAACACTCTGCGTACCAAAACACCCCTTGGGCACACCCATTGGGTGTGTCGCCCAAGATTTTCAAAGATTTTTTGAAGAAGTCATATCCACAAAATATACACAATGAATGTACCACGACAAAAGGAGGAGATCAACTGAGATGGAAGGAAGTCCAAATAGGGTTTTTTAAGATGGTGCCCTCCATTTTGGTGGTGTGCTCAGTTTTACCCTTAGTCGTGTTTTTTGCTCAGTTTTACCCTTCCAGTGCTATAGAACAGAAAGGCAAAACTGAGCAAAAAACACGACTAAGGGTAAAACTGAGCACACCACCAAAATGGAGGGCACCACCTTAAAAAACCCGTCCAAATATGGCTACTGAAGTGCAAGTCTAATCAACAGAAGCATTGAAGCACAGAGCAGGATGATGTCCAGCTGAGAACCATCTGCCTCAACTAGCCAGATGTCCAATCTGTCACCAATCAAATTGATTTCAAACCTAACAAGGCATGGACAGATGGCATCGTTTGGATTTCTAAAGCATGAGATGAAGACCTTTAAATGGATTATTTCTAAAATCCACTCAAAGCTCGGGGGCTACACCCATTGGGTGCACCTTCGGTGCATCCAATATATTTACAGTCCCATGAAAATAAAATGTTGATTTCTAAAGCATGAGATGGAGACCTTTGAATGGATTATTTCTAAAATCCACTCAAAGGTCGAGGGCTACACCCATTGGGTGCACCTTCGATGCACCCAATAGATTTATAGTCCCATGAAAATAAAATGCTGATTTCTAAAGCATGAGATGAAGACCTTTGAATGGATTATTTCTAAAATCCACTCAAAGCTTGGGGGCTACACCCAATGGGTGCACCTTTGGTGCACCCAATAGATTTATAGTCCCATGAAAATAAAATGCTGATTTCTAAAGTATGAGATGAAGACCTTTGAATGGATTATTTCTAAAATCCACTCAAAGCTCCGGGGCTACACCCAGGTGCACCCAATAGGTTTATAGTCCCATGAAAATAAAATGCTAATTTCTAAAGCATGAGATGAAGACCTTTGAATGGGTTATTTCTAAAATCCACTCAAAGCTCGGGGGCTACACCTAATGGGTGCACCTTCGGTGCACCCATCGGCAGACCCATAAGTCGGACCAAGAATCTTTGGGCTGATTATTTCAAAATCAACTCAAAGATTGGGGGCTTGTGGTGGATAGATATCCCCTGGGTCCACTAGAAGGCGAGAAGGCCTCGCGCGGGGCCTCGGGCCAGTTACCCTGCAAGGCCATCCCTTCGTGGGCCGGGCCAGAGCTACTAGCGGAATGGGCCGACCTGAGAAGGCAACGGACTGAAGCCCAGACAATCCGTCGACTCGTGCGTTATCCATAGAAACCACCTAATTTTCCCGCGCATGGCATCCTCAAATAGCGGGGCAGATTAGGGATAAGTCGGTAGGATTGTAGGGATATCAGTTCAGTCGGTTCACTATTATTTAGGAGGCATGTGATCATGATGTACATGCAGGGTGCCTCACGGTCGAGTATATAAGGCCCAGGGGGTACCCCATCATTTTCATCGACCATCTACCTATCTTATTAGCTTTTCTTCATTTAGGAGACCTAGCTTGTAACCCACCACATATAGATCCACCCCAGAAAGTAGGGTATTACGCCTCTCAGAGCGGTCTGAACCTGCAGAAAATCGCTTGTCCCTCTCTCGTGCGTCCATCACAAACCATTGAGTTATAGTCAACAGCACCGTCCTACCCAAAAGCACCACAAGGGGTAACCCTAGGTGTGTGGTCGGACTCTAAACACCGATAGCCGTGATCTTTCCTAGCGAGGAGATCCACCGGTGATGCACCAATTGCTCGCCGGGTTTTGAACTCCGTCGTGAGTTCTGCTCAAACGTGGGCAGGCTCCTCCGCACCCTATTGCAGGTGAAAAACCCTTCCATGCTATTCATCGCATCCTCCTTTGCGTGTAGCTCTTCTGAATCGGGGAGTGGAGCATCGGGCGCCATGTCGGGATGGCGCCGGCCGTCCTCCGCCAGGTAAGGGTGGGCGGCGTTGCCGTTTTCGGTAGCTCGAGGTAGGAGGCGAGCTGGGGGACCGTTGATCTCCTATTGAATAGCTTAGATTAGAACGTACCTACCGGTTGGATCCTAGCCCTTGGATCGTGATCGCAAGGCCAGAATTAGATCGGGCACCATAGAAATCTCGACCATCGGATCTCGGGTGAATGGACTGGATTAGAATAGAACATACGCTTTCGTGGTTCTAATTTGTGCCGCATATCGAGGATCAGACAGCTCTGATGAGGCGCGCGTTTGGCCGACTGGTCATTTTGTTAATGAGTCCCTACAGAATCGGGGATTCAACCCGCGATCCCACCTAGTTTTAAAACTATCGCAACTAGGTCCTAAAATTTGCATGTGACCCCTGAGCTTCTAGAAAATTGTGGTCATAGCCCAAAGGTTAATAAAATGGATAAAATTAATTCGAAAATGATTTTTAATGCAAAAGTAATTCTAAGAATCTTAGAAAAAGCATAACTAATTCTTTTTAGCTCCAATTCGATCCGTTCCAATTGCAATAGATTCATAATAATATTGTCCAAATAGTATAATACTAATTTACATCATATCCCACACTTTTATAATTGGTTAATAATTTAACCTATTTTTAAATAGATTAATCATTTTGATTAAAAACTAAGTATGATATTTTAACCTGGTTTTGATTCAGTTGTAACTTAGATTATGGTGGAACTATTTATTTCTAATAATTCTCTCCCCACAGGAATAACATTAATTAACATAGAATATGTATATTACCACTATTTAGCCTCACAAAACTTGGGAAAAATCATATCTTCATAACCATAACTCCGATTCTGGTGGTTCACGAACCTACGCTCTCATAGTATCGTGTAGATCATTACTATGTAGTTTGTTCTTATGTTTGGTGTGATGTTAATTTTGCCTATACTATGTTTGTTTGTATTGCTATGATTAGCAGCGAGGTTACGAGTCGCTTGAAGACCAAGTTGGTACCTGTTAATCTCGAGTCACAAGCAAGTTGTGCCCTTGATCACTACCTAATAATGTTCCTATTAATCACTGTGACATGCTCAGGTTATTTTGATGGGACCTAATAGCTTTCCCTAGTATTGTTTATCCCACACCTTGTTTACCACTGAACTTTTGGGTAGTTTTGCTATTGCTCTACCTGGATTTGGGAATTAATATTACATTACGATCTTGTTCCAGTTATACTGTTGTTTTAATTATGATTCATGATAAGATCATTGTGTTAATTAGAACATGGAGCTTAACTTGAGTAAATAATGCTACCACAAGGGTGGAATGGGATGCCCTTGGCCAAGTAGTTAGGAAAGCTACGGAGAGATTACCTTACCCGGATAGGGGCAAGCAGGGAGGTGTCGCTGCTAGAGTATAGGGAGGTCCTCGGGTCAAACTGTCTGTAAAGCTTTTCGGATGAGGGATTCCTATGCTTCCTTCGTCCTGAATCTGTAGTGGGTTTTCTCGAACTAGTGGAACTCTGGAAAGGCCTCGTAGTGCTACCTTGCCTTGCTTCATTGGTAGAGGTGTATGGGATCCGATCAACCCCGTGGCAAATGGGTAACACGACTTGTGGGTAAATATGCGCAAACTCTGCAGAGTGTAAAGCTGGTATATCAGCCATGCTCATGGTCAAGAGCGACTCAGGACTCTCGCATGATTAACTTATGGAATTAAACTTAATCTATCATTTGCATTGCATTGTGGGTGTTGTTATTAATCTTGATCTCTTATTTAATTGGGTTGGTATCTACTTATACCTAGTAACTGCTAATAAAATTTTGACCAACTTTAAAAGCAATGATTAGCTTTAACCATCTCCTTTGGTAAGCCTTACACTTCACATGGGCTCCCACCTTTGGTGAGTTCATGCACATTATTCCCCACAACTTGTTGAGTGATGAACGTATGTGAGCTCACCCTTACTGTACTCACATCCCCCTAGGTCAAGAACAGGTATCACTGGATGAGGCGCATGAAGGATGCTGTGATGAGTTCGTGAGTGGTCTAGACTGTCGTCTCCCAGTCAACTTTGGTTGCTAGATTGCTGTCTTCGTATGATGTAATTTTTTAACTATTTTGTATAAAACCCCATTATATATTAAAGATGTGACATTCGTTTCTGTACCATGAGTCATCATATGTGTGAGACTTGATCCTATCACACTTGGTGATTATTTCACGCACGGGTTTTGGCCCCCTAAAATCCGGGCGTGACAAGTTCCCGCCGTATTCAAAACATCTTATGCCATTTCATGAGGTCCTCCAACAACCTCATAAGAGGTTTATAGGTATGTGCCCATCTTTCTATATGGATTATACTTATACCGCACTAAACCTTAAAATTTATTCTCGAAATTTAACCCCTCACATATGAATGGCTCAGATGTAATAGGAATAGTTATTCATTTGGCGCCATTAGAGCACATCGGTGGAAGGCCGTACAGAGAGGCCATACTAATGGATTACAGGTCATTAATTTATATCTACATTCTTTTTTAAACTATAGATGTGTTAGGTTTTAAACAAACAATAAAAGCTTTATTTATAGGTGGGTGTCAGAGGGGAAAATCTCTCTGGCCGGGTGGCGGATTGCACCCGCCCTAAATCCTAAAAAGAGGAGGGGCCTAAGCGTTTTGCTTGTTACGAGACTGGTGGATCAACACACGGGAGCACGCGAGGGTTTAGAGTGGTTCGGGCCGCTGGAGCGTAATACCCTACTCCACTGTGTGATGTATTGCTTTGGAAGCTCGTATGAACTTGTGAGTGTCTGCCTAAGTGATAGTCGCCTAGAGGGGGGGTGAATAGGGCGAAACTGAAATTTACAAAAATAATCACAACTACAAGCCGGGTTAGCGTTAGTAGTAAAGAAACGAGTCCGCGAGAGAGGGTGCAAAACAAATCGCAAGCAAATAAGAGTGTGACATGAGGATTTGTTTTACCGAGGTTCGGTTCTCGCAAACCTACTCCCCGTTGAGGAGGCCACAAAGGCCGGGTCTTTTTCAACCCTTCCCTCTCTCAAACGATCCCACGGATCGAGTGAGCTTTCTCTTCTTCTCAATCAACCGGGAACAAAACTTTCCCCGCAAGGGCCACCACACAATTGGTGCCTCTTGCCTTGGTTACAATTGAGTGATGATCTCAAGAACAAGTGAGAAAGAAAAGAATGCGATCCAAGCGCAAGAGCTCGAAAGAACACAAGCAAATCACTCTCTCTAGTCACTATGGAGTTGTGTGGGATTTGGAGAGGACTTGATCTATTTGATGTGTCTAGAATTGAATGCTAGAGCTCTTGTAGAGGTTGAGAAGTGGAAAACTTGGATGGCAATGAATGTGGGGTGGTTGGGGTATTTATAGCCCCAACCACCAAAAGTGACCGTTGCTGGAACTCCTCTGTTCGATGGCGCACCGGACAGTCCGGTGCACACCGGACAGTCCGGTGCCCCTGCCACGTCACCATTGCCGTTGGATTCTGACCGTTGGAGCTTCTGACTTCTGGGCCCTCCTGGGTGTCCGGTGCACACCGGACATGTACTGTTTGATGTCCGGTGCACCGGCATGGGCGTGCCTGACGTCTGCGCGCGCTGCGCGCGCATTAAATGCACCGCAGGGAGCCGTTGGCGCCGCAGGGAGCCATTGCTCCGCTGGTACACCGGACAGTCCGGTGCACACCGGACAGTCCGGTGAATTTTAGCGGAGTGGCTGCCGAGCGAACCCGAGGCTGACGAGTTCCGGAGGCCGCGTCTCCTTGGAGCACCGGACATGTCCGGTGCACACCGGACAGTCCGGTGAATTATAGCGCGCTGGCTTCCGAGAAATCCCGAGGGTGAAGAGTTTGAAGTCGAAGTCCTCTGGCCGCACCGGACAGTCCGGTGCACACCGGACAGTCCGGTGCCTCCGGCCAGAGGACCCCTCGGTTGCCTTGCTGCTCCTTTGTTGAATCCAACACTTGGTCTTTTTATTGGCTGATTGTGAACCTTTTGCACCTGTATAACTTATGCACTAGAGTAAACTAGTTAGTCCAATGTTTGTGTTGGGCAATTCAACCACCAAAATTATTTAGGAACTAGGTCTAAGCCTAATTCCCTTTCAATCTCCCCCTTTTTGGTGATTGATGGCAACACAAACCAAAGCAAATATAGAAGTGCATAATTGAACTAGTTTACATAATGTAAGTGCAAAGGTTGCTTGGAATTGAGCCAATATACACTTATATGATGCTCATGGATTGTTTTCTTTATTTTTCACATATTGGACCACATTTGCACCAAGAGTTTTGTTTTTGCAAATTCTTTTGTAAATACTTTTCAAAGTTTTTTTTTTGCAAGATAGTCAAAGGTAAATGAATAAGATTTGCAAAGCATTTTCAAGATTTGAAATTTTCTCCCCCTGTTTCAAATGCTTTTCCTTTGACTAAACAAAACTCCCCCTCAAATAAGGTCTCCTCTTAGTGTTCAAGAGGGTTTTCCATCAATTTCGAAAATACTACTTGCTCCCCCTTTAGAACACAAAGAGATACCAATTTTGAAATTTACCATTGAAAATCATCAAATTTAAAATTGGTGGTGGTTGGTGGTGGTGCGGTCCTTTTGCTTTGGGCTCATATTTTCTCCCCCTTTGGCATGAATCGCCAAAAACGAAATCATTAGAGCCCAATTAAGTCCTTTTCTCCCCCTTTGGTCATGAAATGAATGAGTGAAGAGTATACCAAAGTTGGAGAGATGATGCGGAGCGACGGCGAAGGAGGAGTAGTAGAACGGAGTGGAAGCCTTTGTCTTCGCCGAAGACTCCAATTCCCTTTCAATATACCTATGACTTGGTTTGAAATACACTTGAAAACACATTAGTCATAGCATATATAAAAGAGACATGATCAAAGGTATATTCATGTGCTATGTGTGCAAGTTTAGCAAAAGAAATTCCTAGAATCAAGAATATTGAGCTCATGCCTAAGTCGGGTAAAAGATTGTTCATCAAGCGGCTTGGTAAAGATATCGGCTAATTGATCTTTAGTGTTAATATACGAAATCTCGATATCCCCCTTTTGTTGGTGATCCCGAAGAAAATGATACCGAATGGCTATGTGCTTAGTGCGGCTGTGCTCGACGGGATTGTCGGCCATTTTGATTGCACTCTCATTGTCACATAGCAAAGGGACTTTGGTTAATTTGTAACCATAGTCCCGCAGGGTTTGCCTCATCCAAAGCAATTGCGCGCAACAATGGCCTGCGGCAATATACTCGGCTTCGGCGGTAGAAAGAGCGACCGAATTTTGCTTCTTTGAAGCCCATGACACCAAGGATCTTCCCAAGAACTGGCAAGTCCCCGATGTGCTCTTCCTATTAATCCTACACCCCGCCCAATCGGCATCCGAATAACCAATCAAATCAAATGTGGATCCCCGAGGGTACCAAAGCCCAAACTTAGGAGTAAAAGCCAAATATCTCAAGATTCGTTTTACGGCCGTAAGGTGTGATTCCTTAGGGTCGGCTTGAAATCTTGCACACATGCAAACGGAAAGCATAATGTCCGGTCGAGATGCACATAAGTAAAGCAATGAACCAATCATCGACCGGTATACCTTTTGATCCACGGACTTACCTCCCGTGTCGAGGTCGAGATGTCCATTAGTTCCCATGGGTGTCTTGATGGGCTTGGCATCCTTCATTCCAAATTTGCTTAGAATGTCTTGAGTATACTTCGTTTGGCTAATGAAGGTGCCCTCTTGGAGTTGCTTGACTTGAAATCCTAAGAAATATTTCAACTCCCCCATCATCGACATCTCGAATTTCTGTGTCATGATCCTACTAAATTCTTCACATGTAGATTTGTTAGTAGACCCAAATATAATATCATCAACATAAATTTGGCATACGAACAAATCGTTGTCAAGAGTTTTAGTGAATAAAGTAGGATCGGCCTTGCCGACTTTGAAGCCATTTGCAATAAGGAAATCTCTAAGGCATTCATACCATGCTCTTGGGGCTTGCTTGAGCCCATAAAGCGCCTTAGAGAGCCTATAAACATGATTAGGGTACTCACTGTCTTCAAAGCCGGGAGGTTGCTCAACATAGACCTCCTCCTTGATTGGTCCATTGAGGAAGGCACTCTTTACGTCCATTTGATAGAGCTTGAAGCCATGGTAAGTAGCATAGGCTAATAATATGCGAATTGACTCAAGCCTAGCTACGGGTGCATAGGTTTCACCGAAATCCAAACCTTCGACTTGTGAATACCCCTTGGCTACGAGTCGAGCTTTGTTCCTAGTCACCACACCATGCTCGTCTTGCTTGTTGTGGAAGACCCACTTGGTTCCTACAACATTTTGATTAGGACGTGGAACTAAGTGCCATACCTCATTCCTTGTGAAATTGTTGAGCTCCTCTTGCATCGCCATCACCCAATCCGAATCTTGAAGAGCTTCCTCTACCCTATGTGGCTCAATAGAGGAAACAAACGAGTAATGCTCACAAAAATGTGCAACACGAGATCGAGTAGTTACCCCCTTATGAATGTCGCCGAGGATGGTGTCAACGGGGTGATCTCGTTGTATCGCTTGGTGGACTCTTGGGTGTGGCGGCCTTGGTTGTTCATCCTCCTTGTCTTCATCATTTGAATCTCCCCCTTGATCGTTGCCGTCATTTTGAGGTGGCTCATCTTCTTGATTTTCTTGTTCAACATCTTGAGCCTCATCCTCAACTTGAGTTGGTGGAGATGCTTGCATGGAGGAGGATGGTTGATCTTGTGCATTTGGAGGCTCTTCGGATTCCTTAGGACACACATCCCCGATGGACATGTTCCTTAGCGCTATGCATGGAGCCTGTTCTTCACCTACATCATCAAGATCAACTTGCTCTACTTGAGAGCCGTTAGTCTCATCAAACACAACGTCACAAGAAACTTCAACAAGTCCTGAGGACTTGTTAAAGACTCTATATGCCCTTGTGTTTGAGTCATATCCTAGTAAAAAGCCTTCTACAGTTTTAGGAGCAAATTTAGATTTTCTACCTCTTTTAACAAGTATAAAACATTTGCTACCAAAAACTCTAAAATATGAAATATTGGGCTTTTTACCGGTTAGGAGTTCATAAGATGTCTTCTTGAGGATTCGATGAAGATATAATCGGTTGATGGCGTAGCAGGCGGTGTTGACCGCCTCGGCCCAAAACCGATCCGGTGTCTTGTACTCATCAAGCATGGTTCTTGCCATGTCCAATAGAGTTCGATTCTTCCTCTCCACTACACCATTTTGTTGTGGAGTGTAGGGAGAAGAGAACTCATGCTTGATGCCCTCCTCCTCAAGAAAGCCTTCTATTTGAGAGTTCTTGAACTCCGTCCCATTGTCGCTTCTAATTTTCTTGATCCTTAAGCCGAACTCATTTTGAGCCCGTCTCAAGAATCCCTTTAAGGTCTCTTGGGTTTGTGATTTTTCCTGCAAAAAGAATACCCAAGTGAAGCGAGAATAATCATCCACAATTACAAGACAATACTTACTACCGCCGATGCTTATGTAAGCGATCGGGCCGAACAAATCCATGTGTAGGAGCTCCAGTGGCCTGTCGGTAGTCATGATGTTTTTGTGTGGATGATGGACACCAACTTGCTTCCCGGCTTGGCAAGCGCTACAAATCCTGTCTTTCTCAAAATGAACATCGGTTAGTCCCAAAATGTGTTCTCCCTTTAGAAGTTTGTGAAGATTCTTCATTCCAACATGGGCTAGTCGACGGTGCCAGAGCCAACCCAAGTTAGTCTTAGCAATTAAGCATGTGTCGAGTTCAGCCCTTTCAAAATCTACTAAGTATAGCTGACCCTCTAACACACCCTTAAATGCTATTGAATCATCACTCCTTCTAAAGACAGTAACACCTGTATCAGTAAAAAGACAGTTGTAGCCCATTTGACATAATTGGGATACGGAAAGCAAATTGTAATCTAAGGAATCTACAAGAAAAACATTGGAAATAGTATGGTCAGGAGATATAGCAATTTTACCCAAACCTTTGACCAAACCTTGATTTCCATCCCCGAATGTGATAGCTCGTTGGGGATCTTGGTTTTTCTCATAGGAGGAGAACATCCTTTTCTCCCCTGTCATATGGTTTGTGCACCCGCTGTCGAGTATCCAACTTGAGCCCCCGGATGCATAAACCTACAAAACAAGTTTAGTTCTTTGTTTTAGGTACCCAAACGGTTTTGGGTCCTTTGGCATTAGATACAAGAACTTTGGGTACCCAAACACAAGTCTTGGAGCCCTTGTGTTTGCCCCCAACAATCTTGGCAACTACCTTGCCGGATTTGTTAGTTAAAACATAAGATGCATCAAAAGTTTTAAATGAAATGCTATGATCATTTGATGCATTAAGAGTTTTCTTTCTAGGCAACTTGGCATGGGTTGGTTGCCTAGATCTAGATGTCTCACCCTTATACATAAAAGCATGATTAGGGCCAGAGTGAGACTTCCTAGAATGAATTTTCTTAATTTTACTCTCAGGATACCCGGCAGGGTACAAAATGTAACCCTCGTTATCCTGAGGCATGGGAGCCTTGCCCTTAACAAAGTTAGACAAGTTCTTAGGAGGGGCATTAATTTTGACATTGTCTCCCCTTTTGAAGCCAATGCCGTCCTTAATGCCCGGGCGTCTCCCATTATAGAGCATGCTTCTAGCCAATTTAAATTTTTCATTTTCTAAGTCATGCTCTCTAATTTTAGCATTAAGTTGTGCTATGTGATCATTTTGTTTTTTAATTAAGGCAAGGTGATCATGGATAGCATCAACATTAATATCTCTACATCTAGTGCAAATGGACACATGCTCAATAGTAGATGTAGAGGGTTTGCAAGACTTTAATTCAATAACCTTAGCATGCAACAAATCATTCTTAGTTCTAAGGTCAGAAATAGTAGTATTGCAAACATCAAAATCCTTAGCCTTAGCAATTAATTTCTCATTCTCATTTCTAAGGCTAGCAAGAGAAATGTTCAATTTTTCAATCCTAGCAAGCAAATCATTATTATCATTTCTAGGAATTGAAATATTGCAAATAGGAGAATCAACCTTAGCTAACAAATTGGCATTTTCATTTCTAAGGTTGTCTAAAGTCTCATGGCAAATACTTAGCTCACTAGACAATTTTTCACATTTTTCTCTTTCTAGAGCATAAGCATTTTTAACCTTAACATGCTTTTTATTTTCTTTAATAAGGAAGTCCTCTTGAGAATCCAAGAGATCATCCTTCTCATGTATAGCACTAATCAATTCATTTAATTTTTCTTTTTGTTCCATGTTAAGGTTGGCAAAAAGAATACGCAAATTATCCTCTTCATTTTTATCATCATCCTCATCACTAGATGTTTCATATTTAGTGGAGGACTTTGATTTTACCTTCTTTTTGCCGTCCTTGGCCATGAGGCACTTGTGGCCGACGTTGGGGAAGAGGAGGCCCTTGGTGACGGCGATGTTGGCGGCGTCCTCGTCGTCGGAGGAGTCGCTTGAGCTTTCGTCGGAGTCCCACTCCCGACAAACATGGGCATCACCGCCCTTCTTCTTGTAGTACTTCTTCTTTTCCTTCCTCTTGCCCTTCTTGTCGTCACCCCTGTCACTATCACTTGATAATGGACATTTAGCAATAAAGTGACCGGGCTTACCACACTTGTAGCAAACCTTCTTGGAACGGGATTTATAGTCCTTCCCCTTCCGTTGCTTGAGGATTTGCCGGAAGCTTTTGATGATTAGGGCCATCTCCTCGTTGTCGAGCTTGGAGGCGTCAATTGGTTGTCTACTTGGTGTAGACTCCTCCTTTTTCTCCTCCGTTGCCTTGAAGGCCACGGGTTGCGCCTCGGATGTGGAAGGCTCATCAAGCTCGTTGATCTTCTTGGAGCCCTTAATCATGCATTCAAAACTAACAAAATTCCCGATGACTTCCTCGGGGGTCATTTGTGTATATCTAGGATTGCCACGAATTAATTGTACTTGAGTAGGGTTAAGGAAAATAAGGGCTCTTAGAATAACCTTAACCACTTCGTGGTCATCCCATTTTGCGCTCCCGAGGTTGCGCACTTGGTTCACCAAGGTCTTGAGCCGGTTGTACATGTCTTGTGGCTCCTCCCCTTGGCGAAGACGGAAGCGACCGAGCTCCCCCTCGATCGTTTCCCGCTTGGTGATCTTGGTGAGTTCATCACCCTCGTGCGCCGTCTTGAGTAGGTCCCAAATCTCCTTGGCGTTCTTCAACCCTTGTACTTTGTTGTATTCCTCCTTGCTTAGAGAGGCAAGAAGGATGGTTGCGGCTTGGGAGTTGAAGTGCTCGATTTGGGCCACTTCGTCCGTGTCGTAGTCTTCATCCCCTACGGATGGTACCTGTACACCATACTCAACAACATCCCATAATCTTTTGTGGAGAGAGGTTAGATGAAATCGCATCAAATTACTCCACATAGCATAATCTTCACCATTAAAAGTTGGTGGTTTGCCTAATGGAACGGAAAGTAAAGGTGTATGTTTAGGAATGCGAGGGTAGCGTAGGGGGATCTTACTATACTTCTTACGCTCTTGGCGTTTAGAAGTGACGGACGCCGCGTCGGAGCCGGAGGTAGATGTCGATGAAGTGTCGGTCTCGTAGTAGACCACCTTCCTCATCCTTTTGTGCTTGTCCCCACTCCGATGCGGCTTGTGAGAAGAAGATTTTTCCTTCTTCTCTTTGTGGTGAGAAGAGGAAGATCTTTTCTCCTTCCGCTTGGAGGATTTCTTCTTCTTCTCTCTTCTCTTGGTGCGGGACTCTTCCGATGAAGATGAAGTGCTCCCTTGACTTGTAGTAGGCTTGTCATCGCCGGTCTCCATCTCCCTCTTGGTGTGATCTCCCGACATCACTTCGAGCGGTTAGGCTCTAATGAAGTACCGGGCTCTGATACCAATTGATAGTCGCCTAGAGGGGGGGTGAATAGGGCGAAACTGAAATTTACAAAAATAATCACAACTACAAGCCGGGTTAGCGTTAGTAGTAAAGAAACGAGTCCGCGAGAGAGGGTGCAAAACAAATCGCAAGCAAATAAGAGTGTGACACGAGGATTTGTTTTACCGAGGTTCGGTTCTCGCAAACCTACTCCCCGTTGAGGAGGCCACAAAGGCCGGGTCTTTTTCAACCCTTCCCTCTCTCAAACGATCCCACGGATCGAGTGAGCTTTCTCTTCTTCTCAATCAACCGGGAACAAAACTTCCCCCGCAAGGGCCACCACACAATTGGTGCCTCTTGCCTTGGTTACAATTGAGTGATGATCTCAAGAACAAGTGAGAAAGAAAAGAATGCGATCCAAGCGCAAGAGCTCGAAAGAACACAAGCAAATCACTCTCTCTAGTCACTATGGAGTTGTGTGGGATTTGGAGAGGACTTGATCTATTTGATGTGTCTAGAATTGAATGCTAGAGCTCTTGTAGAGGTTGAGAAGTGGAAAACTTGGATGGCAATGAATGTGGGGTGGTTGGGGTATTTATAGCCCCAACCACCAAAAGTGACCGTTGCTGGAACTCCTCTGTTCGATGGCGCACCGGACAGTCCGGTGCACACCGGACAGTCCGGTGCCCCTGCCACGTCACCATTGCCGTTGGATTCTGACCGTTGGAGCTTCTGACTTCTGGGCCCTCCTGGGTGTCCGGTGCACACCGGACATGTACTGTTTGATGTCCGGTGCACCGGCATGGGCGTGCCTGACGTCTGCGCGCGCTGCGCGCGCATTAAATGCACCGCAGGGAGCCGTTGGCGCCGCAGGGAGCCGTTGCTCCGCTGGTACACCGGACAGTCCGGTGCACACCGGACAGTCCGGTGAATTTTAGCGGAGTGGCTGCCGAGCGAACCCGAGGCTGACGAGTTCCGGAGGCCGCGTCTCCTTGGAGCACCGGACATGTCCGGTGCACACCGGACAGTCCGGTGAATTATAGCGCGCTGGCTTCCGAGAAATCCCGAGGGCGAAGAGTTTGAAGTCGAAGTCCTCTAGCCGCACCGGACAGTCCGGTGCACACCGGACAGTCCGGTGCCTCCGGCCAGAGGACCCCTCGGTTGCCTTGCTGCTCCTTTGTTGAATCCAACACTTGGTCTTTTTATTGGCTGATTGTGAACCTTTTGCACCTGTATAACTTATGCACTAGAGTAAACTAGTTAGTCCAATGTTTGTGTTGGGCAATTCAACCACCAAAATTATTTAGGAACTAGGTCTAAGCCTAATTCCCTTTCACTAAGAATGGTGTGAGTGAACCTATATTGTAACGTCGCATGCCTCCCCTTTTATAGCCGAAGGGGGGCATGCACAAAGGTACTGAGCCCCAACATGTGGGCCCAGGGGCTTAACGAATATTGTACTTGGAGCCACGAGCGTGTGTTGCTGAGACGATCTTCTAGCGCTCTGACACCCGAGATCTTCAAATCCTCGGTGTGCAGGGAAGGCTTCTTGTAGAAGGGATGATGAGTACGGTGCACCACTCAGCACGGGCGCATTGTTTGCCAGCTGACCGGTCAGACGCGCTGCCTGCTGGATGACCCTGACGCCGCCTGCCATTGGATTGGACAGGACACATTTATTGCTGGGAGGGCACGTCGCCCGCTGGCGAGGTGGCAGGCGGCGCGTCCTTTCAGCAATAAATGCAGAGGGCGCTCGGCTGGGTGGGCTTTATGCCAGGCTTGGCCCAGTCGGGCCACAAGCCACGTGACAACAGTGGGCAGTGCAGGACAAGGTCTGGACACGTGCCAGCACCGGACCCCTACCTTCGTCGGGGTCCTCCCCGTCCCGAGACCCTGCCAATGCTGAGGCCTTCCAGGGGATCTAGCATACCTTCTTGGGGTCCTGGACTAGTATGTATAGGGGTCCGGCGTCTTCCTGCGGGGTCCGGTCCTAGCAACGAACACCGGGATGTACTCCCTTTCCTTGTCACGCGGCGCTCCTGGACCTGCCCATTGGGCGCCATTCTCCACATGGTTTTGAGGCGTTGCACGGGTGCGATGCCTTTATGCAGTAGCAGAAGGTACCCCTGATTGAGGGTACTGACAGTGGCCCTCGGGCCCGCCTCAGGGGAGGAGGCGAGCCTGCAGGTGGGGCCAGAGCCTGATTGGCGATCTGCCTGCTGCTCTTGCGAGCCTGCTGGCGCAATTACTGCCGACCCACCTATGGCCATGCCGACTGTCACGCCCGTTCCCACGGCTGACCTGCCCGTGACCTTCGTCACCGATGGGCCATGCGCGGGGTGCCTCGAGTCGCTGCATCGGCCCTAAAAGCTTATCTTTTTCAGTCTTCTACGACGGCCTCGAGGGGGCATGTCATTGGCGCAAACGGTGGTACGGTTCTTCCGCGTCTAGTAGCCGATCGCGTCGGCTGCATGACGCGTGGGCCTAGATCCGCATGTTGGACCGTTGATTGTGGCGAAGCCGAGGGGGCACACAACCTAGGGTGGTTGCTCGCCTCCCGCATGACGGTTCGCCTTCTTGACCACCGGTTTTGGCGAAAAATAAGGGGGCGCCTAACCGCGGGACGGTTGCATGCCTCTTGTGCGGCGGTTCGCCTTCCCGACCACTGGTTGCTTCGAAAGTGAAGGGGCGCATAACCCCGGGGCGGTTGCAGGCCCCCTGTGTGGTGGTTTGCCTTCTTCGTTCTTCGGGGCGGCTTCCACGACGCGTGGGGCTTGGCCCCCATGTCATAGGGTGGACCTT
Organism: Zea luxurians; assembly: GCA_029449295.1. NCBI lineage: Eukaryota > Viridiplantae > Streptophyta > Magnoliopsida > Poales > Poaceae > Zea > Zea luxurians. Next base: position 43,191,253 of record JAOPSE010000005.1, on the reverse strand, counting down.
TTGGTGCACACCGGGAGACTTTGCCTGTGGCGCTCCGGGGCGCAAGAGGGGGACATCTTCCTTTAAAAAGGGGTCGACCCCCCGGGTAGAAGTCATGCCTTGCTTCTCTTGCATCCTTCGCGCCCTCCCGCCTTCTGGGCCTCTGGATGAGGTGTGCCGATGTTCACTGGAGGGGGACGCGTCAGAGCCATCCCCTCCGGTGGTCCTATCGTCGGAGAGCTTGCGACCGTAGTTGGGCTGCCGATCTTGTCTTCCTTTTGCTGCCGTTAGAGGAGTGCAACCCCGTGAGGGTTGGTGCTCTTTCGTCATCACTCGGCTTCAAGGATTTTCATCATGCAGCCCGGCTGCAGTCCCCCGCTAGTGGCCATCCAGAAGGATGACCACCAGCCTCACGGTGGGGAGAAGCAAGCCGGGCTGCGGCTTCCCCCCAGCCTCGGCTTCAAGGATGTTCATCATCCTCGCCGGGGTGGGGGCGAGCCAAGTCAGGGCCCTGCCCTCCGCGTGGGCTAGTGACCCACTTCTTCCTCAAGCATTCAGAGGAGAAGGGTGCTTGCCAGCCTTGCGGAGGAGGCGGACCTCGGCTACGCGGGGCCGGCTGGCTACAGGCTGTCAGCTACAGCGTGCCTGGCCCTTTGGGTTGGACGGCTTCGGTGCCGCCTCCGACGCTGCCTCCTGCCGCTCTGGCCGGGGCGTGGCTGTCCGTCCACCGCATGGGCGATGGTTGCGCCGTGTGCGGGTCCGGCACATCTACCCCTTCTCCCGCGCCACTGGCCATACTGGAGGGCCGTACAAGACGCCGTACGCCACGGGGGTGGCAGCGGCGTTCTTGGATGGTCTTGTCCTCACTCCGTGGGAGGACAGGAGCGAAGACCTCTTTACGCGCGCCGAGGTAGCCACCGTTCACCGGTGCGGAGGTGGCCGCTATTGTCGGTGCTGAGGTGGTCGCAGCCGCTGGTGAGGCTGCCCCTTGCAGAGGTGGTTGCCTCCGCTGTCGGGGCCATCAGAGCCACCTGCTGCTAAGTCCCTGACTCTTTGGCTTTAATGGCCTCGTTGTCGCCCCACGTAGGAGGACGGGGGCGAGGACCTTTTTACAGTAGCGCTCACCCTGAGGCGATCGCTGCTGCTGTCTAGCAGCCCGGAGCGGAGGTCGTTGTCGCTGCTGGTGTAGAGGTGGTCGCTGCTGCCGGCGATCCGTCGATGCAGAGGTGGTCGCCACCGTTGGGGGGCTGTCTAGAGCCAGCTTCCAGCGTGACTCCCGCTGGTGCAGTGTAGTTCATTCCTGAAAAAATGGAGCTAGGGCCCCGCTTGTAAGGGAATGCAATAACATATGCTTGCTCGAAAGCAAAATGTAATAACATATGCGTGCAGGATCTTGGTCTGGGAAGCCAAGTTGTGTGTCCGAACCTCCTAGATGGTGGTTCTAGGTACTAGGACACCTGCCGCAGGGTGGTGGAGTGTGCAGGCCCACGATACAGGACCAGGCTGAGTGGCTACACGACTCCAGACTACCCCAGGAGACAAGCATCGCTTCTCTAGTTCTGGACCCCAAGCTATCAGACGCACATGACTTATAGTTCCAAATACTAGGGCACCCGTCACGGAGTGATGGAGTGTGCAGGATTTCGGGTATGGAACCAGGCTAACCGGCCACATAGGCTCCGGAACACCCCATGGAACGGGCATCTGTTCTTTAGAACCGGCCCCCAGGTTTTTTCCTGTTTTTGTAAGGTACTTTTGAGTATTATTTATAAAGCAGTGTTTAACACTTATCTGTGCATTGCTCGTTCCTGCTGTTGTTGACTCCCCTTGGTATCTGGCCCCCCGCCTGGGATGTAGGCTTGACGTGTCGAGATTGGATTCCAGCGTGTCTGAAAGGGTTGTCAACGGCCTTCGGGAGGCAGCCTCGCCGAGACCTGGATCTGTACACAGCTTTAGCTAAGTCGCGTTAGTAGTACACCTGTAGTACCCGCCATCTGACACTAGCCATCCTTTGATACATGCTCGGGACTTGCAGGGTCTAGCCTGAGGGAGCCAAGTTGTGTGTCCGGACCCCCTGGATGGTGGTTCTAGGTACTAGGACACCTGCCGCAGGGCGGTGGAGTGTGTAGGCGCACGGTACGGGACCAGGCTGAGCGGCTACATGGCTTCGGACCACCCCAGGAGGCAAGTATCTTTTTCCTAGTTCTGGACCCCAAGCTGTCGGTCACATAGGACTTATAGCTCTAAGTACTAGAGTTTCCATCACGGAGTGGTGGAGTGCGCAGGGTTTTGGGTACGGAACCAGGCGAACCGGCCACACAGGCTCTAGACCACCCCATGGAACGGGCTCTCGTTCTTCAGAGCCGGCCCCCAGGCTGTCAGACCCTCCTGCTTTCGCACAGAGGTCCTAAGCCGCAAGCCTGGCTGTTCAATTTAGATGTCATCATGCCTGGCAGGATGGGAACTGGTCGGGTGGGTTAGCTAAAATATAATCCGGAAACTGCAGGAGAAGACCTTAGGGCAGTAGGATAATATTATCATAGGGGTAAATCTGAGAGGGTAGTTTTATTTTATAACTTATCATGCATGGGTGCGGACCAACAGGCCGGGTTTATGGGGACAGACCCCACCGGGTTGGCGTGCACGTATGCGCTGCCTAGTTACAAAATGGAAAAACTTCGACCCCTCAGACTTGCTCTATAGATAAAACTTACAGAGATATTCTAGCACTAGGGGAGGCACTCCTTCAGTCGTAGCTAGATAGTTGCCCTCGGGTCGGGGGATTCCCATTACCATGAAGGGTCCTTCCCGGCTGGGGGAGTGTTACGGAGCCCTAATTTGGTCTGGTACTTCTGTAAGATTAGGTCCCGACCCTGAGTCCCCAACTGCGTTCGACGAAGGAGGCCTCGCCTCTGGCTGTGGTCATTCCTGGATGAACCTGTCAGAAACCTGAACCCGCTTCAGCTCCGTAGGCCGGGGGACATGGGGCCCCGCCGGTGGTCCGTTTAGTCGTCGCCATCGAAGTGGGAGTCTTTTGCGAAGACGTCCTTTAGGTCCCCCTCGGGCGACTGGTACCCGAGGTCTCGCTTAGCCGCGGCTACCTCGTCGCCGTCGACCTTTTCCTTGCCAGGACGGCGACGAGGCGGGGAGACGTCCTTGGAAGACTGCTCACGCCGCTCGCTGACGTGCTTGCTGACGCATTTTGCGAGATCAATGATCTTGCGACACTCCGTGACACTGTGGCGACCGTTGGGGTGTACAGGGCACGAGGCGCTGCTACCCCTTTGTGGCCGTGGGCGCTTGTTGCGGTCGCCCCGGCCCCCGGTCGCAGCTGCAACGACCAGCGCGGTTGACTGCGGCCTTTCGTAGCCGCGGCCCTTCTTTTTCTTTTTGCTGTCCCGGGGGGCAGCGCCCGAGCCACCTGTCTGGGTAACTCCGGTTTGTGGGGCCGAGTGCCATGCACGGCCCTCGGCGGCTCTGGTGCACTTGTCAGCCAGAGCAAAGAGCGTGGGGACAGTCTCCACGTCATGTGTGGCCAGCTTCTCCAACATTTTCTTATCACGTACCCCCTGTTGGAAGGCCGTGATGATGGAGGCATCAGAAATACGAGGTATAATACCTCGTACCTTGGTGAAGCGGGAGATAAACGTCCAGAGGGTCTCTCCGGGTTCCTATCTCACTGCGTGTAGGTGGGCCTCCACGCCATGCTGCTGGTAAGCGCTGGCGAAGTTCGCAACGAACCGTGCGCAGAGCTCTTCCCAGGTGTAGATTGACCCTAGGGCGAGGTTCATGAGCCAAGTCCGGGCAGGCCCAGACAGGGCGACATGAAAATACGTTGCCATCACAGCGGTGTTTCCACCTGCTGCCGTGATGGCGGTGACGTACACCTGCAGGAACTCCGACGGGTTTGATGTCCCATCGTATTTTTCCGACAGGTGCGGCCGGAACTTAGGCGGCCATGACGCCGTGTGTAGATGGTCTGCGAGGGCAGCGCAGCCCACGCCGGCCAAGGGGACACCCGTTTGGGACCGGGCGCCCATTGGTGTCTGCGGTGCTTCCGCAGCGAAATCTCGGTCGAGATTGCGACCCTCGATGTTTTGACGGCGCTCACGCGCCCTTTCCAAAGAGATCCAGGCGTCCTCTCCCGTACACCTACGGTTGAGCTCTGCCCGGAAGTCGTCGGTCTGTGCTCCCCTTATGGAGGGCGAGCGCACAGACGCCATCGCCTCGCGTTGGTGTCGGGATGACCGAGGCCTAGACCTGGTCGAAGTGGAATGTGCCATGCCGAGTAGCCGGCTGACGTCGTCACGCCACTGCTTCATGGCCCCCGGCGAGGCCGTGGAGCTAGGGGGGTGGCGTAGCAACTCCCTGGCTGCAGACTACGTCGTAGGCGCTGCCCTTGACGGAGTCCGGGAAGCTTGTGCTGGTGTGCGCTGCTGCACGACGTGTACAGCAGCAATCCCAGACTCAGGGTGGTCGGGTACTTGTGGCATGGAGGATGCAACTTCTTGCTCCATCACCAAATCTTCTGAAGTTTCGGCGTGGTGCTCGATGATCCGCACCATCATGCTGAGTGAGGAAACAAGCAAAAACTTCAAGCCTAGCCCCTACCTGGCGCGCCAAATGTCAGAGGGGAAAATCTCTCCGGCCGGGTGGTGGATTGCACTCGCCCTAAATCCTAAAAAGAGGAGGGGCCTAAGCGTTTTGCTTGTTACGAGACTGGTGGATCAACACACTGGAGCACGCGAGGGTTTAGAGTGGTTCGGGCCGCCGGAGCGTAATACCCTACTCCACTGTGCGATGTATTGCTTTGGAAGCTTGTATGAACTTGTGAGTGTCTGCCTAAGATTGGGTGTGAGTGAACCTGTCTTGTAACGTTGCATGCCTCCCCTTTTATAGCCGAAGGGGGCATGCACAAAGGTACTGAGCCCCGACATGTGGGCCCAGGGGCTTAACGAATATTGTACATGGAGCCACAAGCGTGTGCTGCTGAGATGATCTTCTAGCGCTCTGACACCCGAGATCTTCATATCCTCGGCATGCAAGGGAGGCTTCTTGTAGAAGGGATGATGAGTACGGTGCACCACTCGGCATGGGCGCACTGTTTGCCAGCTGACCGGTCAGACGCGCTGCCTGCTGGATGACCCTGACGCCGCCTGCCATTGGATTGGATAGGACACATTTATTGCTGGGAGGGTGCGTCGCCCGCTGGTGTGGTGGTAGGCGGCGTGTCCTTTCAGCAATAAATGCAGAGGCCGCTCGGCTGGGTGGGCTTTATGCCAGGCTTGGCCCAGTCGGGCCACAAGCCACGCGACAGCAGTGGGCAGTGCAGGACAAGGTCTGGACACGTGCCAACACCGGACCCCTACCTTCGCCGGGGTCCTCCCCGTCCCGGGACCCTGCCAATGCTGAGGCCTTCCAGGGGATCTGGCATACCTTCTTGGGGTCCTGGACTAGTATGTATAGGGGTCCGGCATCTTCTTGCGGGGGTCAAGTCCTAGCGACGAACACCGGGATGTACTCCCTTTCCTTGCCACGCGGCGCTCCTGGACCTGCCCATTGGGCGCCATTCTCCATGTGGTTTTGAGGCATTGCACGGGTGCGGCGCCTTTATGCAGTAGTAGAAGGTACCCCTGATTGAGGGTACTGACAGTGGGATATAATCGTCGTGGATATATGGCCTGAACTATTGCAAAGAAATGCTTTACGGTGGGTGTTAGCTAGAGAAACCAAAAGCATAATTATCAGAACTATGTTGCATCGTAACAAGCTACATAGTAAATTCTCTTGTACTTAAAATCTTTTGACATGAACTCAATGACCTTCTGTTTATGAATAATTCTAAGTCTACTACTATAACAATAGGATGCTTGCAGACCTCGGACCATAGCACCGTTGAATTCGATCTAGATCATCACACCACACAACGGTTGCAGAGTGAGTGTTTCTTGCAATAATTTAGAAATTATAATTAAGTAATCATGTTATTACATATCATTTACTAAATTACAGCAATTCAGAGCTCCGTGATCCAAAATCCGAGGACTTACTTAATCAACAAATATCTAGAGAGGAGACATGCTTATCTTGCAATAGTGATACCAGATGTGTAGTGTGATAGCTTGTTACATTATATCATTTGAAGTTATGTATCAAATAAACATGGTCACAATTATTTGTATTTTATCGTTTATGTATTAAAAATGGTATCTTTTCTCTTCATACACACGTATAATGTTATCGAACCCTCGCGCATCCATTCGATATGCCACTGAAAAAGCGAGAAGATACACAGTGGTTTAGAATATGAATTGATCAAATAAACTAACATACATCATTATTAATCTACACTTGAATGTGGAAATTATTTGACCGTTGATAGTAACGTCCAACAGAGCAATGAGCAAAAGGTACCAATCGTATATATCTTAATAGGTGCATGTTGTTTAGGGTTTAGGGTTTAAAAATGGTTTGGTTTTATAAATTAAGTGCAGATTTTTATTCTATGGACATGTTTGTTTGAATAGTCTGTGAACCTTGGCGTGCTTGAAAATTGTGTAAATAGTGTACAACTGTGTGACAACAATATATAGGTTTCTGTGTGTACAACACTTGCTCCTATGTAAAATGTATGCTGGCTAATATAAGTATACAATAGATAAATGACTATGTGAAAACTAATACTGAACTAAGAAGTGGGTGTAGACAGAGGACTGTGTGTGACAACTTAACTAAGCCAGTCCATTGCCCCTATTAGGTTTTCTTTATGGAGAACAATGAACAAACACAAACAAATCAGATGAGACATAATGTTGTTCGCACACTATTCATAGACATCTCAAACACCATTATTAGAGGTAAATCTTAGTACATGCGTGTAGATTAATGATTGTAACGTAGTATGTAGTACAACACTAATATACAATGTTACATTGTAGGTGATCAAAATTGATCAAACTCGTTATGACCAATTGTTGATGCTAAGGAACGTAAGAGGCGAAGAGATAAGGAAAGATATGCCACGATGTCCGTTGAATAGAGAAACGAGAGAAATAAAAAGCGTCGAGAAGCACGTCTACGAAATAAAGGACTACCGATAAAGCCTGGGTCATCCAGAGGTGATGAAAAGTTAAATTCCTAATTAGTATACCTTCTTGCCCCTGCTACACAAAGCTAACATGTAGCATTTTTGGTATATGGGTAATATATATGAAAAAGACATTAATGTGAACCAGACATGTGAGGCGATTAAATTTCAAATAAGTGGAAATATGCATCTTGGTTCAGGTAGCTGATAATTTTACCAATAGTTTCAATGGATCCTCTTGTGAATGAATGAGGATCTATTAATCCTATTTTTGGTTTTCACCATGTTTCATAGTTAGCTTTTCAGATGGTTGTAGCACCATTGATTCCACAAACTTTGCAACACAAGATGTTGCAGGTAAAACAATCACAATTGTTTTCCATTTTATTGTTCTATTGGACTGCTGCTGCCTTTGTCTAACTGCATTTCTAGCCATGAAAATCATTTACCACTGCTGATTTGTCTAATGCCTAGGATGCTATCATGACAGGTCCTAAAAACAACATGAAACCGGATGATTGTTTGATTGAACGAAAGACGCAACAACAAAGGGAAAGACATGCAAAATTGTCGGTTGAACAAAGGAACGAATTGAATAAGAAGCATCGTGAAGCACATCAATGAAATAATGGCCAAAATATGCTGCCCAACGCGCCAAGAGGTGATGAAATACGTCAACTTTAAAGTAATGTTTCTATGCGTAAACCTACTACTGAAAGTAATGTGTTCATATTTTGTAGGTCAAGATGAAAAATTAAACATTGATCCAGATGAATAGGTGATGATTCCGATTGGTTGCATACCAATTATACATTCTAGTCAAACGACATTGTCGCAACGACAGAAGTTCTGACACCAGGTACATGACTATTTATTAGACTAAACATGCAAAAAAACATTCATGTTTCATACGGTTTAACGTAGTATGCCTTATTCCAGGTAGTGTGCACAAAAATGTTGTTCACACACCTAAGCATACTAGGCAAAGGACCGCCTACTTTAGCGAGCGGTACAAAAACTTAACTCCCGTCGAAAGGGAGTTTAGGCATGAACGCCTTAGGTTGTATAATACAACACCAAGGTGAAAAGAGGCAAAGGTAGATGACAACAGGAAACGTAGAGTTATGCAAGCCGACACTTTGAATCAGTCCTCCATCGCCATGGAGGACCCAACGTATACCCCTGAGTTCGTACACCCTACAACAAATGCAACGGAACCTGATGGATCCACCGTTTGCGACTGGGTTATCCCTGAATTTGTCAACACACCTTTCTTTCCATCTTCAACACAGACTGAGGATTTCGCTTCGCCCGATATGTCTACCGATCCACTAAAATGTAAACATCATGTTCCGTGTGGGGGAAAGACAAGCTTTATTAGCTCGTCGAAACCAGCAATTTGAAGCGGCCATCGCAAAGAAGGTGGCTACTTCAATTAAGGATACTAGCGGTGACGCTTGTGAAGGCGACGATTGGACATAGCACCATACGAATAAGAAGATCACCAACAATGGTAATTACTGTTGATCCTTGTTCTCAGATGCTACACATCAAGAACAAAGCAACATAATTGTTAATAATAAGGGACCTTCGTCATCCGAAGCATTGTCTCCTTTTGGATACAATGATCTTCAGACGAAGGTCGTGAAGGACATACCTTCATCATTTTAGCATACCAGCATAAATATAAATAAGGATATGAAAGAACATTAAAGCATAGAAGATAATGGTCATAGCTTTGCAATTTATATTTGTTTGTATCCATATACAAGAATTAACATTGATTATATTCATGATACAATGGTACATTCGGTTTGCCGAAAGGTGAGAATGCGAAGCTGACGCGAGAGAAAGATTACAATCTAGCGTGAACAATATGGTGTTACTATTCACCTATTTATAGGCATAGGACACAGCCTAGATAAGATTACATTCATGTCCTTGACATCTACTCTTAATCATAATGTAAACTATCAAGGACTAAGTAGTCTTTTCTCCCTTAGGTCGGTTCCGTCCTTCGTCTTCGTTAATATGTCAAGCCGAAGCTCCTTTAGCCGTAGCTTCGGTGTCCATCCATGCCTTCGGGCTGTATCTTTATATCACACACCTTTATCCCAAAGCCGAAGCTTCCTATAATAGACTATCATACTGAAAACATATGGTTTAGTCACGTTTTTGAGGACCTTCGGAAGAGGAAGGCCCCCAACAGTAGCCCCCTCGCAGTATTAATTTGCTTTTGTATTTAACAAATTCAGACTACGACGTGAATGAAGGCCTTTAGCCGAAGGTCCGAAAAAACACCTTCTCTTCGCTAGAATAGCGAAAGTCAATGACATGTAGGGCCCACCAAGTTGCAATGCGCTGGGCATATAAATAGGAACCTACATTGATAGCATTTGATGTGCCATCACAATCGCTTGCGCTATTTTCTTAAGCTTGGATTTTTCTGCTGTGTTAGATTTTGATTGATTTGTGAGCTTCGGCATTTGAACAAGTGCGTATTAGATGGCTAAAGAGAAGAAGGTTGTTGACCCTACTCTAGCTGGGTTTTACGAGGCTATGGAAAAGACAAACATAGAGAAGATTACTAATGAAATGTTAGCTGGGTGTCACACCCGTTTCTATGGGCAGAGCCGGGTGCATAACATATATGTGCCAGGATCTATTTCCACACATATGTTGATGTCACAAGTGTAATATATCAAAAGAACAATGCATAAAAGCGTAAATGAAGATTATATTAACATATTACACTTCGAACAGACATAATGTCTTAACCTTTATTCATCAAAGTACAACGAAACATGGACATCCATCCACAGGAAGATGACCAGGGGTATCACTAGACTAGCATCCATGGAGCTCAGCATCATAACTTCACCTGCAAACTTCTGATCAAAATTTAAGCAAGGGTGAGCTCACTTATGGTCGGGGCTCAACAAGTGGGGGAAAACTAATGCAAGTTTAACAAGGTGAGGCTAAAGTTGAGCAGTAAGCATTTTAGTTGGTCAACATTTTATTAACAACACCTGTTGGGGGCCTTCGTCAAAAACATGATTAACAATGTTTTCCCAAGTGTAATATATGTATAGGAACCTTCGGAATCGGAATGAAGCTGTCCACAATATGAAAAACATGGTTGGGACGAAGGTCGAACCAGTTCCGAAGCTATGCGCAAGGGAGCTTCGGCTCAGTAGCAGAAAACGAACCGACTTAAAGAGGAAAAGGCTTTTTAGTCCTCGATAGATTGTCCTAATGTCAATAGTAAACATGAAGGGCATGAATGTAATTTTGCATAGGCTGTGCCCTGTGCCTATAAATAGATGAATAGTACCCCGTACTGTTCGCGCTGACTGGTATTCGCTTCTGCGTCACGCTTGTACTTTTACCTTCTGTCAAGCCGAAGGTACATTTGTAATTCAATATTGCTTCTGCCTTTCCAGGATAATAGAATGAGGATGAATTAATAATGTTATATAACAGTTTATGTTGCTTCTCATATTTCATATGCTTCTCCTTTTATTAACATATATTCCATTGATGAAGGTATGTCCTTCATAACCTTTGTCTGAAGATTATTATATCCTAAGGGAAATAGTGCTTCGAAGGACGAAGGGACATTAACATTTAACATTTTGTGTTGCCTTGTTCTTAACTCATAGCATTTGAGAACAAGTCCCCAACAACACCTATCTTACTAATAAGTGTGAATCCTAAGTATTCCCTTTAAACAAAGGGATAAGAGTATATCAAAAACACTTAAGTGAAACCACTTAAGCAAACCATTGGCAGATCATCGGATCTCGATTTATTTCCATCTTCAAGTTCAATTATCATGTGAGGAGTCCAGGCTGCTCTTAACCGTGAGCACGGCTGATATATCAGTTTTACACTCTACAGAGGTGGCACATCTTTACCCATGATGAGTCGTGATTCCCTTCTAGCCCGGGTTAGCTAGACCTGTATTCACTTCCGAGGTGAATGGCTAGGGTCTCACTACGAGGCTTCTCCCTAGAGTCCTCATTACACAAATGCTGGAAATGGTCAAACTACATAAAGCACACCTAACGTAACCAACTTATAGACCAGACTACAGGGTAAAGCTTTGGGAACTATGCCCGTATCCAATCTGCCTGAGCCAGAATATAAGCGCTTGCCAGATGCCCCCGTTCCGGTCGAGCATGACCAGCACCCAACATAAGACTTCCCTAGTTATTTAGCCAAGACCAAAGCCATGATAGTTCTCATGGTAGCACTGTTTTCCCGGGTGGTCACTCCATGTTCCAATTAATATGCAATAATCTTGTTTAACCATCGGGTTAACAACATTAATGTAAACTTACCATTTAGAACATTAATATCATAAGCGGGAGTGACTGCATAAAGTTAAGTTATAGCAATAGCATAGCTACTTGATTAGATCATAATCCTAGGTTAAACAAGGAGTAAGGTTGGAAAGGCTATCTAAATAGGTAACCCATCAAATTATGCATATATATCCAAAAGAATAAACTTTATTAAATGTATTGTTTGGGATCAAATAGAGTATGTAGAGGGAGAAGTCCACTTGCCTTGCTTATTGAAAACTTGAGGTTCTTCCACGGATAGGAATAGATCTTGATTCTTAACTACTAGATCAACCACTGAATATCACACAAACAAACAAGAAGAACAAACACCATTCAATAACATACAACATTCACCATACGTAAAGCTAAAAGAAAGCCTAACGAAAAGAGCGTTCGCTTTTCAAAAACGTCGCAAGTAATGGTTATAATAAGAAGATATTCTTTTCAAAAATGTGTGATCTATACTTTATAAAACAAGACATGAGCTTAAAATATCTTAATTAAAATATACAAATATTAGTTTCACCAAATTAATCTTTTATAAAACGTCATATGTGATATGTCTAAGATTAAGGGTTTATAAGATGATAAAACACGTTATAACAATATTAAACCTTTTTAACCATTTAGAAAAGATATATGTTAGATATCTAAGGTTAATGAGTTATGAAACACATTATTAAACATTATTTTTTATAAAAAGCTCATAAATAGCTTAAACATTTTTTATGTGAAAAGATAATATTATTAATCACCTATTTAAGACGAGTTAGGTTATGGGCCTTAAGTGGATTTTCATGAAAAGGCAATAAACAACCATATCTTATTTTTATTAGGAAACACATAACCTATATTATTATATTCGAAGTCAATATACAAAGTAACATTTTAAGTTATAAAAGAACTTAAACTCTTATTACTTTATTTTATTCCTTTAGGAAAAGCTAAGTGATTTGTATATAATGTGGACTAAATTCTAGAAAATCATTTAACATGCCATAAATATAGTTAAGAACAAATTAACTATAGGTTTGATTAATAAATTATGATAAAGGATAATTAATCTATTAATTATCTTTAATTCTTTTGTAGGAACAAATGATCTAATTCATTAGAAAGGAAATTATGTATAAACTATCATTTTAGTTTATAAAAGCAATGACCCTTGTTATCTTTTAATTAAGAAAATATAACTAATCTATTAATTGGACATATATTTATCTTTTATTTTTTATTAAGAAACATATGGTCTACAAATTCTTTTAAGTTTCTATTTAATACGACTATACTTAAACATCTATAGTGAACATTGTTAAATTATGAAAGCATGATATTCATTGAAAAGGCCATTTTAATAATTCTTGTATAACAGTCGTAACTTAAATGGAACTATGAAAATACGTGAATTGTTGGAAACACTAGTTAAAATACTTATCACCTAATTAATAAAACTAACAAAACTATTTCAGGGACCTACACATAAATAAATGTAGACTAGAAGGGGTAGCTAATACATTTATATTTTTTATATAGATGTCATTATACATAAATATTTTTTACTATGAAAACAAGAGAACTAATCAAAAGCTAGTTTAATATGGTTACCACATAAATTATGGAGTTAACAAACCGTTATTATTATTTTTATTTGGATTTCACACATATATTTTATAATTGAAATCAAGTCGCATGAATTTGTACGACATTAACCATAATAGAGGAAGCATACAAAATTTACTTGTCTTCTACCTTGTTCGCAACAGTAGAGAAGGCAGAGGGTGGCTTCGACAAACAACGACGAGGGCGATATATCGAGCTGAACGGGTAGCGTCACGATGTGGCTACAGTAGGGACTCGACGAGGGAAGGCTTCGAACGTGGTGCTTTGACGTCAGGCGCGGTCATGGCGTGAGGATGGTCATGACTCAGGTAAGGATCATCAGTGCAGCAGGAAGTCCCGGCGACGATGAAGCATGGTGCGGCTCAACGAGGCAGCAACAGGCGCGACAGAGCAGCACACAGTCACGACAACCATCAGCGAGCGAGGTGCGAGCAGGGCGAGTGGGTAGGGGCCAGGAGAGATGAGGCTTGGAGCTTGCCGGAATCGTGCTCCGACGACTGCAATGTGCGGCCACAAGTCTTTCACGCGGACAGAGAGCAAGAGGCACGCGAGGAGAAAGTGGAGGCTGTGAACGACACGATGGAGCTCGGGTTCGTGATTTATAGTGACGAGGGAGAGCAAACGACGGCCGGCTATTGATGGCATTCATCAACGGAGGGAGGTAATGGGAAAGAAATGGAGGCATTGAAGTTTCATAACGCAGGAGAGAAACGGACGAGCGGTCGAGGTCGCGAGCGGTTTGGCTGCTCGGTCGGTCGGCTGTATGGGCGGGACGCGTCGAGGCTGGCTCGGACAGGGGCGCGCTCGGCTGCTGGCGTCCGCTCGGCGGTGTAACACCCTAGGTGTTTATATTCTGCTCGACAACAAGTATGAATTTAAACACGTAATATCAGTGGATAAAATAGATACTAAATTTTAAACATTTTCGCCTATCGCGATTTTAATATCGCATCTGTTTCATCTGTCGCGAGTTCGACATCGTTTTTATTAATCTGGGCTCTTCCTAAATTTTCATGATGTTCCAAACATCGTCGTTCCGAAAATCGATGCGTCCGGTGATTATTTAAAATTCATCGCTCGCGCGAATACGAATTCGGAAGCCCGACCTACTCGGATAATTTTTATCCCCAAGCAAATTTATTTAGAACTCGACGAAGGAAGTTGTCGGAACAAATTATCAGTGTCAAAAACAGTTAATTCAGGCCGTCGTTCCTCGCCCAGATCCAAACTTTTGAATATAGATAACGGGTAGTAATTATCTGACACTGAGAATATTCACCCAGTCGAACACTGTCTAAATACGGTCAACGATCTTATCTTGGTTTGATTCAGTTACACTTCTCAAAACTCTAAACCTAAAATTATGGCTGATGTGATTTTGTTCGGTTCATTTGCATTTCGTTTGATCTAAACCTTAGAACACAGATATATATACTTTTGCATCAAAAGAAGAAGTAGAGAAAAATCTAAAAAAAGAGAAAACATCTCCTTCATCCCTATCCTTACGCCGCTCTCTCTCTGTGTCTGATTTTTTTTGCCGCTCTCTAGCCGCGCTTATCCCCAGCCGACGCTTGCCCATCTCTATCTCCTCCCCAGCTCATCTCTACTCGTATTGCGATATTTCTTCCTAGCAGCCGGCACCGGCACCGGTAGGACCCCCCTTCCTTCTCGTCCTCCTCCGTTGCGACCTCTCGGTCCGAGCCCGGCTACATCTCCTCCATCCTCAAGCTCGTCCCTCTGCGCGTCGTCTTCCCAGTCTGTGCGCCGAGTTCCTGCGCGCCCGGCCAGAACCCTCCCTGCTCCTCCACCGTACCTACGCCCAGTCCCAATTTCTCTCTTCCTCAAGCACGCAGCCGGCTTTCCCTCTCCCATGGTGGCCACTCGTTCCTCCTCTGCTCGGCGCCCGGATTTCTACTCGCTAGGATCTCCCTCCATGGCCGGCGCTCCATCAAGCTCGGTCCTCCTCTCTGCACGCTAGAGCTTCTCCTATGGCAGCTCTTCCTGCTCGCGCCCTCCTGCTCACTGGCACAGGCAATTTCGCCGCACCGAGCTCCTCCTGTCCGCGGCGGTCGCCAGTCGTCAACCCTGGTCGGCTTCAACACCGGCGCCCCTCCCCAGTGCCTTTGGAGCCGACGTCCCTCTCCTTGAGTCCTTCCCCAGTCGTGAGCCCCTGCCCATGGTCGCCTGCTCCAACCATCGCGCCCCGAGCTCCTCTAGTCGTGCTCCCATCTGCTCAAGGTTTCCTGACGCTCGCCCATGGTGTCGTCATCCTCAAGCTCGGCGCCTTGTCTCTCTCTCCCTGACGCGCGTTCTGGAGTCCTCCTGCATGCGCTCAGCTTCAACTCTGTTGCCGCGCC
Organism: Zea luxurians; assembly: GCA_029449295.1. NCBI lineage: Eukaryota > Viridiplantae > Streptophyta > Magnoliopsida > Poales > Poaceae > Zea > Zea luxurians. The sequence goes on along the minus strand of JAOPSE010000005.1, from coordinate 43,175,861 downwards.
AGCTGCTTACTCTCCCTCCTGTGCGCTCACCCAGGCCCGCGCAGCCCCTGCTCCTCGCTCGCCTCCATGGTGTTGCCGTGGAGTTTTCCTGCACGCCCATTTCGTTGTTCCTGCGCATGCTGCCGCGAAGCTCCCTGTCCAGTTCTCCTCCGTCATGTTGTCGTGCGTGCAAAACTGCTCGCAGTCCACATCGAGTCTGTAACGCGCACGCTAGACACGGTGAAACGCTGCGTGTGTTGTGTCCGAGTTCGCCCAACCGCAACCTCGCTTTGCTCTCTGCGTCGCTGCTCGCCGAATCTAGCCCCTTGTTGACGCGTCCCTGTTCCAGCTTGCTATGCCACGTCGTCATCGCTTCCTATCGCGGGCTCGATCCCTGTTGTCATCGGGCTTCACACGTGCTCGCGTTTGTCGTCGAGCTGTTGAACCCGTCCTCCCTTGCTCGTGACTTCGTCGTCACCAGAGTCCTCACTGGATTCATGTCCTCACCAGCTCGCTCCCGACTTCAATCGAAGGTCGTCGTCGTTCCGCGCGTCGCCAAGAAATCCCAAGCGTCGGGTGAAGACAAAGCTAGCTGTGTGATATTTACCAAGTGCTCGACAAAAGGCCAGAACAAGAATCATCGCCGTTTATGCGGAGTTCTAATTAATATGAAGAGATTCCAAGAACTGTGGATAGAAGAGAAAGTGGAGCTCCATTCCATACTCGTCAGTTGTTTGATCGAAGACTTCATTCGAAGACTGTCGTTGTTCCTGCAAACACTGAATCAAGTTGATAACGGTGAGCCAAATCACTATTTTTACTATAGATTTTATGATCGTGAAATAAGACGTTTAGTTTGCGTAGGAAGTTTAAATTAGAAATACCCGTGAGGCGAGGTGTGCTTCGAGGAGTTTAGTGGCCGAATATATTCGAACTAGTTCTATTTTGTAGAGTATCGTTTTTCGGTGATGTGTAGGTTAAATTCAGAATTTTATGCTGTTGTCGGTAGCTCTGTCAATGCTAATGGTGTTCAATACACGTAAGCTGAAGTCGAGGTCTTGCGCTAGTAGTAGTGTCATCTATGTTTGTGATCGATAATGTTGGAGTAGGTTATGATCGACGATTTTCTTATCTAGAGAGTGGTGTGATGATGCTCTACTTGATAAATTAAGTATAGTGTGATGTTTTATTAGTTAGGATATTGTAAGGATTAATTCAAAAGAGTGGCTTAAATAGTAGTTGAGTTGTTTCGGTCCATACTTTGAATATCGTGTACCTAAATAATGAGTCTAAGTAATTAGTCTTTCGGTATTATGCTTTAGTCACATAGAAAGGTGGAACACATATGGTTTATTGTCTTCCTAATAAATAAATCTAGGTTTGATAGTCTTCTGGTGTTGGACCTTAGCTAAGAAAAATAGACGTGCGTATAGTTTATTATGTTAGAACTATTGTGCTTAGTCGTATATCATATGAAGTTGTACAACGCCTTGCCGCTAGGTGTTTAATTCGCTATCGCGTAGCACTATTTAGGCTTATGATATTCCTATCTATATACATTCATATGCATAATGCATTTCATTCAGGTACGTTAATTAATCGCGTGATGCGGAAGACAACCCAAGTCGACCCCAAGCACGGGCTAATCCACAGGATGATGCTGATAGACAAACCTGAAGATGGATAATGGAGCGAGTATCGGAATAAAGGCTGATCGTCAAGTGTACGCCACCTAACAACACTAACCTAGTGTTATTCAGGCAAGCCCCGGTGCATTTGCCACCTCCTTGATGTTTTAAAATCTTTATCACCTTGCTTGATGCATTAGGTGATAGGAGTTGTGTGCTAAACTGTTGATGCATTTCCTTCCTTGGAAAATTGATCACCCTTCCTTGATTACCTGTTTTATTAAAAGAATTTTATGATGCTTAGCCTTGCTTTAGCAAACAAAAATGTTTTGTTTTAAAACAAAAGTGATGCTTCAGTGGGTGGGAATGTTTTCAAAAAGAAAAACTTGTGATGGTGAATCCGTCAAAGGCCTTGATGGGTTCAACATCGGAAAAGATGTACCTCTGCCAGGTACCAAACTTTGGGTTGAAAATAATAAAGCTGAGACTGGGTGGTTGACTTGCACGAGAAGAGAGTCTCGGTGTAGTGTCTCCGTCTGAGTCGATTAAGGACCGTCTCGATGTAGGCTTGATGATTGAGGACCTTTTAACTGGTCACATGCCTCATCATGGATAAGCTTTTCCTCGGGCAGACTAATACCAGAATAAGATAACACGCAATGGGAGTGGAGAGATAGCGAGAGTAGCATGTACCCTCCGTGGCAAGAGGCTGGACGATGGTGTATCTGTGCTCTCGGTTGGCGTGAACCTAATCTGGTCTTAAGAACCCCGGTGGCGAGTTGACATATGCAAGGGTTAAGTGCTACATATGTCGTGTGATTGGAGATCCCCAGCTGGGTATTAATCGATTCGGATCATCGTTACTTCTCGGACATGAAGACTTGGTCACTGACCTACACGTAGCAATCCAGTGAAGAAAAAGGGTGATAAAAGACGGCTAGTATAGGCCAAGTGCTTGAACTAGGGTAGAAAGAACTTTAGATGCAGGTAACTTTACTTAACCTAACAAGTAAAAATGGATTTTAAGGATCCACTCATAGTAAGCTTTTTGCAAAACAGAGTCTTTGAATCTTGATAAGCCATACCTTGAATCCCTCTAGCCAGCATACCCTTGAGAGTCTTTTCTTTAGTCGGGTAAGTCTTGCTGAGTAATTCCATACTCAGGGTTTTATTCCCTGTTGTTTTTCAGGTTTTAACCTTGTGCTGCTGTTGATGGTGTTAAGTGTCGGTGGGTTCGGCCTTCTTATAAGTCTAAGTAACTCTTCTATACTTCTTATTGAGGATGGTCACTTGAGCTAGCATATATTTCAAACTTATACTTTTGTAATCACTCCGATAAAATAATGTAAAATTTCTGTAACTTGTAAAATTTGGTAATAAGATTTTCGCTGCAAAAATATTGGTGTGTGTGATTTGTGTTACTTAATCCTGTGGTCCTGGTTGTAAGTGGTTTATCCGATGTCCTTGGGGCAATTTGACGGATCCTGTTAAGTTATCTGGTGCACATGCATAGCCGTCTGAGGTCTTTGAGATAAGGACAGGTGCATGTGGGCCCAATAACTTGAGAGGTTCTGCCATAGGCGGGTCCTGGCGCAGGGTTGCGGCAGCGGGTCGACGGCGTCCTGGCGGTGCTGCTCGGCTTCAAGGGCGCGGTGCTGCACGGGGTCGCAGCGGTGTGCGTGGGACGCGCAGGGGCAGGGCATCGAGGTGGTTCCACGGGCGCGGCGAGGTCGGGTGGAGCGTCGGGGTTGAGGTACGTGGGTCTGGGAAGCAGGGTGTGGCGGCTGCGCAGGTTGGAGCGTGGGCTGGCGGTGCTCGGGGTCACGTGCTGGCGTCGCGTTGGGTCTGGCCAGTCGGCTTCTGGTCCATGGCGCGTCTTGGAGTGTGTCGGGGAAGCTGCAGGGGCGGCTCGGGGCTGTCCTGTGGGCCGATAAGAGCAGAGGGAAGAGAGGAGATAGAGAGAGCCGGTTGGGAGAGAGAGAAACCAGGGGGCGGCGGTTGGGGACCAGGGGAGCGGCGCTAGGTTAGGATGGGGGTGACGACCACTTCTAGTTGGGCCCTGGTGGGCCAAAAAGGCTGCTAGGGTTTAGTTTATGCTTTTTTCTTTTTTTCTATTCTAATTCCTTTCTAACTTCAAAATATAATTTTAAATAACCATAAAATTCATAACAATTAACCCAAAATTATTTATAAATAAAATAGTTATTTTTGGACTAGTACTTATTATATTATTTATTTGTGTTTTTACTTAACAAGAAATGCTATTTGATATCTGAAATCAATTATGAGAAATCAAAAATCATTTCAAAGGCAAATAAATAACAAACACTTAAAAGAAAATTAATTACCATAAATATCATTAATAACTAAATGTATTATTTTTATTTAATGATTTTTATGGTGTTACAAATCTACCCCTCTTAAAAAGAATCTCGTCCTCGAGATTAAGGAAGGCTAGCACGAAAGCAAAGGAGATACATAGTTATTTGTAGGTTCTTGGTTCACAACAGACTCTTATTGTTTATTCGCTCCGCAATGAATGCTAATCAAGCGACTTCATCATCGTACTTATAAAATGGTGGGTCTTCCGAACTATTGCTTAGGTCATGCTTGGCAGCTTTCTTCTTTATTCGGTCTAGACGCTTCTTGGGGCATTCACGAATAATATGTCCTTCGTTTTTGCAGTAATAGCAAGCACCTCTTGCTTTGAGTTCTTTGCGAGTCAACTTTGCTTGACCAACAGGGGGTGAGGGTTGATTGGGTGTCTGTATCTCATATAGCTGAGCCTGACTTGATTCTTCTGTTTGGGTATCCATGTGTTTCGTGGCTTTTGCTTATGGTTGAGGTGGACTAATCATGTATCCAAACATTTTTCTGTTTCCTTTGTTGTTCTTCATTCCATTCATCGAATATCTCTGTGACTCATTTTTCTCGTTCATAGTTGTTAAGGTAGGAATATTGTCGTTGGCATCATTTACTTCATTTCCATTGGGATTCATCATCTGGTTAGAGAGTAAAAGAGTTAGTGAGACAGACTGTATAAGAGGCTTGCATGACATTAAGATAAAGAGCTAACACAACATTTTGATTTCCAAAATAAGATTAGTTAAGGATGATTTCCAATTCCGCCTAGCTTCATCATACTACAAGAGTGTACAAGTGTTATAATCCTTAACAGAGATCTTTTGAACCTTATAGATTTCAGAGCATGATATCCAAATCATCTTTCTGATCCAACAGTATTTCTTTGAGCACAATTTGAGAGAAAGACTTGAGCGAGACTTTAGGGCAACTAGAGTAGAGCATCACATTGTTTGCATATAGCAGATGACAACGTACTTTATTCTCTTTATAAAGAGGCAAAACACAATAGGTGCGAGGGATTCTCCAAATTTATTCATATATCACTTAGCACAATTACAAATCTTGAAAGGGGCAACACCTTAACATTTTTTTCATGAGACATACTCCTTCTAGCTAAATGATATATTATTCTTCCTTGTCAGATGCACCAATCAGAGCTGGAGGTCGATTGTCTTCAACTACTATTCTTTCTCCAGATGGGGTTTCCAAACACATGGTTCTCGCAGTATTTTGGATTACTGCCTTAGTTCTTTGTAACCAATTCTTTCCAAGAATCACATCCTTTCCCATTGATTCTATCACTATAAGATCAGCTAGAAAATTTATCCCATTGACTTTAACACTTACATTTGGACATATGTAGTTTACTAACATTTTCCTTTCGGGTGCACTAATGGTCATCCTTGATCTCAAGGGACACTTAAAGATACCATACTTCGTTGCAAACTGGGCACTGATAAAGGAATGTGTTGTATGAGGATCATACAACACGGTGGCGATGGTTGTGACTAGTGTTCCAAAAATTACTGCATTATTATACGGAATGGTTCCTGTCACTACATAACTTATCCTTCCTATGGACTTTTTCCGTTGTTTATTCTTTGTTGATGAATGAGTTTAAGTGTTTTGTCTTTTCTTTTGGACCTTATTGATCTCCACATCCTTCTTAGGACAAATATATGGCACTCACCGGACAATGAACAGTGTTGTGTCCGGTGCACCACCGGACTGTCCGGTGTGCCTATTGACAGCAATGGCTAGAATAGTGGTTGGGACTATAAATACCCCCAACCACCACCGTTCAATCCATCCAAGCTTTCCAACCTCCTCATTCAATACTAGAGCAAAAGCATACACTCCAAGACACAATCAAAGCATCAAATCCTCTCCAAGCTCCAAAATCAAATCAAGTGCTTAGTGACTTGAGAGATGGTGATTTGTGTTTCTTTTATTGCTCTTGTTGCTTGGATTGCTTTCTTCTTCTCACTCTAATATTGCCAAGTGTTTTATAAAGCTAGCAGGAGACACCTAATCATGCGGTGATCCTTGCGGGGTCTTAGTGACCCGTGTGATTAAGAAGAAGCACTCAACCGGTCTAAGTGACCAATTGAGAGAGGAAAAGGGTTGGAATAGACCCAACCTTTGTGGCCTCCTCAACGAGGAGTAGGTTCCTTGGAACCGAACCTCGGGAAACAAATCACCGTGTTCATTTGTGTCGATCTTCATCACTCGATTTGTTTCTTCCCTCTCCTCTCTCTAAAGTTCCTTTGCTCATATTGTTTTGAGTTTGCTCCCAAAGCTATCCGCATTGATTGAGCAACTCATAGCAAGAGGAACTATCTTCCACACTCTGAATTCAAGATTATTTATTTCTAACCCTAACCCCGGGTGAAGTGCGTGTTCAAAGTTTATAATTTTTAGGTTTCGCCTATTCACCCCCCTCTAGGCGACTTTCAGTATTGTTTGAATTGCAGCTATAAAACTTGCCAAAAGTTCAACAAAACTGCCACATATATGTGAGGTTTCGGTTCCTGTCCAAAATTTGCAGTTTGCTGTCCGAAAATTTTAGAACTATTTCCTATCCAAAATTATAGTTTGTTGTCCAAATTTTCTCTCCATATATTAATGCAACAAAACTGTTGTTGTATCACGTAGAGTTTAGGCTCTGGCAGCGACGAGGGTTGACTAGGAGAAATGGAGCAGAGACAGAACAATCGCGTTTGCGAGAACGAAGAGGGAGAGGGAAGGGCATTTTTGTCCTTCAAAACCGCATCTGAAGTTAAACGACGTATAAACCACTTAATGGGTGTTTGGTTTCTAATGACTAATTTTTAGTCCCTTAATTTTATTCCATTTTAATACCTAAATTACCAAATACGAAAACTAAAATAGAGTTTTAATTTCCGTATTTAACAATTTAGATACTAAAATGGAATAAAATGAAGGGATTAAAAATTAGTCCCTAGAAACCAAACACCCCCTTAGACAAGCGGGAGTGTTGTTTCAACAACGAGCAAATGTTGGGAATGCCATTTTGGCGATGAAAATGTTCGAAGTACTGAAACAACAAAGTGCAAGGTTGGGAGTGCTATAATCACAAATTTCTCCTATGAAGTAGTAGGTGCTGATGTATGTTTCTTCTAGGGAATGCTTTTTTATGATTTATGTAGCTCATTGTGGGGGACGGATATCCCCCGGGTCCACTAGAAGGCAAAAAGGCCTCATGAAAGGCTTTGGGCTTATTGTCTCGCAAGGCCGTCCCTTCGTGGGCCAAGGGAGAACTGCTGGCGGAATGGGCCGACACGGGGAAGAAACAGGCTTAGGCCCAAGCGGCTCGTTGAATTTAAGCATTATCCACAGCACTAATCCAATTCTTCTGCGCAGTGCCCTCAGACGTCGGAACAAAATAAGGATAAGTCAGCAAGATTATAGGAAGATAAGTTCAGTCAGTTCACTATTACTTAGGTACATGTTGGGGACTTGTTCTCAAATGCTATGAATTAAGAACAAGGCAACATAAAAGGGTTAATAGTTAGAACCCTTCATCCTTAGAAGCATTATATCCCTTAGGATATAATGATCTTCAGACGAAGAATATGAAGGACATACCTTCAACATTTCAACACATATTAATGAAGGAAGAAGCATATAAAATATGAGAAATAATGTAAATAATTATATGACATCATTGATATCCTCAAATTATATTATTATGAACAAATGTAAACAATATCGAATTACATTTATACCTTTGGCTTGGCAGAAGGCAAAGATCCAAGCGTGACGTGCGAGCAAATACAAATCAGCATGAACAGTACGGGGGTACTGTTTATCTATTTATAGGCACAGGGCGCAGCCTGTGAGATATTACATTCATGTCCTTTACAAAAGATTACAACTATGACATATGCTCTCATGGACTAATCAGTCATTTTATCTTTAAGTTGGTGCGATCCTTCATCTTGAGACATGTTACTGTGCCGAAGCTTCATGGATGGTGGCTTCGGCGCTGCTTTTGAGAGGATCTGCCGAAGGTATCTCCTCTTTCAGGATCTTTGGTGACGAAGCATACCCCCAACAGTAGCCCCTTCACGGTGCTAGATCGTTTTTCGTAACGAGCTTGATCTGTGAAAAAGTATCCTAGGCTTCGGAAAGCCGAAGATCCGAAAAACACCTTCCTTGAGCTCGTTGCTGAGAAACGATTAAAATATTCCGAGTGTGAAATGGTCCCACCATGCGTTGAGCATATGCGTCCTGGCAATTCACCTTCTCAAGTTCTGCGGTCCACCATTCAGTGAGTGCGGGCGACTGTTCATTCGGTGCGGAAGACTTGGCGATTCACCTTCCCGCCTGCGGCACTATATAAACAGACGGGTAGGTGTGAAGTTACCACAGCATTCATTGCTATTGCACTGTTTTGCTGCCAAAAATTTAACCATAGCCGAAGCTTATTTATTGCACTCAACCGAAGCACTGCTTTTGCTTTTGCTTCGTCTCAAGAGGGAGCTTCGGCAAAATCAAAAAAGGTTAACAATTTCATCAAAAATTGTAAGAAATTCACCATCAAATGGCAAGGGTGCGTTCAACCGCCAGGGTTACACATGACGGAGAAGAAGCCGAAGCTGCTGAAACTGCTCCGATTTCCAAAGTAATGAGACAGTCAGGGCTGGTAGTGCCGGAGGATGTTTCTGACGAAGGTGCACCTGCTGCCGAAGCTGAGCAAGTTGATGTTGAAGAAGGTGAAAGTGAAGAAGAATACAGTGCCCTGCCATCTAAACCCAGCCACCTAGAGTTTGGAAAGTCTACTGTTACCAAGGATGATATGCCAAAATTGTTAAAGCTAGGCTATTTCAGTGAAGCCAAGAAGAAGCTGATTCATTTTGGTGGAGAGGATATCACCCGAAAGCCAGAAAAGGATGAGGTGGTAGTTTTTAAAAGCTTCTTTAAAGCAGGATTGAGATTTCCTTTGCATGAAATGATTGCGAATGTTTTGGAGAACTTCGGGATTTATCTTCATCAGTTGACTCCTAACGCCATCGTTAGGCTTAGCGTCTATATTTGGGCTCTCTGAAGCCAGGGGGCAGAACCACTTACCGAAGGCTTCTGCCGGGTACATGAGCTTCACTATCAGACAAAAGCTAGAGAAGATGGGCTGCATGAAAACTTTGGGTGCTACAATTTTGCTTATCGCAAAGATGCAAAGTCTTCGGTTATTAGCTATCGTACCAAATGGCCAACTGGCTAGAAGGCTGAGTGATTTTATGTTAAGGTTGATGAGAAAAAGGAGAAGTTGGTTCAGAGCCCATTGGACTTAATCTTCGGAGAAACTGGGCCCCAGTGTGACATGACACCGGGGGGACCATGTCAAATTGCTTTGGGCGAATTTCGAGTTGTTTCGGAGCATATTGGTACTAGGGATTTGGTACAAGAATTCTTAGCTTATAGAGTATTCCCAACTTTAAAAGAATGGGACATGCCAAAGCTCAAAGGGGAAAAGAAAAAGAAGGAACTTGTTCGGCTGCCCTATCATTTCAAGTTCAAGAAACACATCAAAGAACCCTGCCAAGAATGGTTGGAGACAATTGAGGTTATGTGCAACGAGATTTTGGGCCATTACACGAGAAAAGAAGATCAGTTGATGACTGCAGCCTTCGACACCCGACCGAAGTGAAGATTAAATCGGGTAATGGATGCTCTGAATTTTGAATATCTAGACTACGAGCGATTGAGCAAGGGCGCCGAAGGGCAAAAAAGAAAAAGAGTTGTCAGTGTTGTGGGCAGGCAGGACACTAGAATGGTAAAAGAAGATGAAGAAAAACTAAAGAGGAGAAAACTGAGCCCTGAGCCGAAGGCAATCGCCCCGAAGAAGAGGAAAGCTACAGTCCCGAAGCAAAAGGTAGCTGATAAATAAGAAGAGACTACCTCAACACCTTCTTCTGCCGACGTAGAAGAAATTCTAAAGGTAATGACTGAATCCTTGCCCATCAAGCTAAGTCCACTGGGGCCGCATCTGACGAAGCTTTTACAGAAGAAGGAGGAACCTTCAGCGACGAAGAAGTCTACTGGGCCGAAAAACGAAGAATTATTACTGTGACAGAGGCCATTGAAGAAACACCACCACCAGCTTCAGCGCCAAAAGCACCAGCTATTGAGAGCGCTGCAGCTACCGAAGCTGCACCCGCTGAAGCTGCAACTGCCGAAGGTGCAAACTTAGAAACTACACTTTTTTGATATTGGTAAAATACTTCTAGACATAGCCACAGAAGAGGCTGCTACAGCCACCAAAGAAACCATGACTAGAGTGTCTGGGAAAGAGAGGGAAATAGCCGAAGATACTTCAGAAGGAGAAAGTTTCAACTTTCAAAGCTTGATTGGTCAAGAATTAACAAAGGCCGAGAAAGAAGAATTGAGAGACTTCGCCATCTCCTACGGGTATCAGCCAGGAGCACTACTCTTTGGCGGCATTGACGACAAAAGCCTGGGTTGCGTCCGAGACCGAATCGGAGCAAAAGTTATCGGTACTCTGTCGAAGAGTATTGGCTTCCCGAAGCTTGTGACCGATATTAGCCGCTACCGACGACAGCATATCGTCGGTAGTTTATTCTATTCTAACTTCAAGGTAAAAACTTTTCTTTGAGTTTGCATTGTTTTTAACAACAAAGGTCTTTTCTAACGAAGGTTGCTTCTATACAGAGTATGTTATTAAGCAAAGCTTTGAGGATGCAACAGGACCTTGAGGACAAAAAAGCACGAAGTTATAATTGAAGGGTTAGAGAGCAAAATAAGAGATCAAATAGCTACTCTTGAAAAGAAAGATTTTGAACTTTAGACAATGGAAGGTTTACTGGCAGAAGCTGAGGCCAAAATTGCAAAGTTGGATAAAGAGCTTCTCTCAAAATCAGAGAGTTTCGAACAAGAAAAATAGAAATTTGATAAAAAAACTTGCAGCTAAGGCCGAAAAAAGTTCAAATTTGCAAAAATCATTGAAAGAGCTTCAAGATAAATGTCTGGAGTTCAGTAACCGATGCGTGCAGCGGCTAAGACAGATCTTCAACTTAGTTGGAGCCAGCTCTGAAGAATTTAGTCCTTCGGTTGAAAACCTGCCGGGAACCTTCGAACACATTGAGGGCAAAGTTGATGCTCTTGATGAAGTTATAGCAGGTCACAGTGATTTCTGTGCCCTGCTACCTTCTCGAGGCACAGCTGTTGTCTTCATGAAGTCTGGTTGCACGCATGGAAAAATTGTTAATAGACCAAACTTCAGCTTATCACCAGCAGATCTGATTGATATCCCTAGTCTAGCTCGAAGCATAGGAAATAGATTTATAAAGCAAATATGGACGAAGGGTGGGCGGAGCCTAGCTGGTGATGAAGCCCGGAGTCATCTCAAGCCAGTAATAAAATCATACCTTGTGCTTACCTTTTCCTTGAAACTTGAATTTTCCTTATAATGCTTTGATATGTACAGGATGACAAAGCCGAAGAACACAGGGCCAAAGCCTAGCTGGTAATCCGAAGCTCAGCAGATGAAACAAAGCTAGAGTACCTAACTGTGGAAAAATTCTAAGGAAACTTTTGTATTGACCCTTGTAAAGAATATTGTAACTTAAGAATCAGATTGTACTCTATAAATTTGTTCATACCTTGTAATATATTTTTACCTTTCCATCGATGTATGAAATGCTTTGATGTGGTCGAAACCTGTAATTTTGAGCCGAAGGCGAAAAAACACCTTCCCTTCTTTTCGCACACAGCAAAGCATAAATCTGCTTCTTGAAGCTTTTTTCTTAGAACCGAAGCCACTGTCTGTATTTGTATGATATGATGATGATGATCCTATGTATGTCTAAATGAATGTTTATGAATGCAATGTATGATGTAATGTTTCGTACAAATGAATTCCCAAACACACACATCCAAAGCTTCATCCACAACCTTCATTCCCTTAGGAATGTTTGAAACCTCTTTGCCGTTTATTTTTTGGCTGCACCGCTTATTTTTTGGTGTAAGTTCTACATCCCCTTAGGAACGTCTTTTCAACTTCTTCGCCTTCTATTTTGGCGGTATTCGCGTTGACTTTTCGCGCTTTGCCTTATATTTCGGCGGTATTTAGCTCTGCATTCCCTTAGGAACGACTTTTGAGCAGAAAACTTACGCTGCGCTCCCTTAGGAACGGCTTTTTGTAGCTTCATCATGCTCTACATCCCCTTAGGGACGACTTTCGAGCTTCTCTCTGCTTTTACCTTTTTTCTCTGCACTCGAAGGTGCATGCCCAGATTTTACATTTACATGTTTGGGGGATTTTGCTCTCATGGAGCTAAATAAGAAAAAGAAAGATTACAAATTATGGCCCCATTAAAAACCTTTCTCCCCCTTTGGAAAGGAAAAGGGTACCATATGAAAAATGAAAAAGATTACATCAAATTACATGTAGTATCGTCGAAGCTCGCCCGCATTCCAAGATCTAGGTATGTCATTGCCATCCATATCCTTCAATCTGTAAGAACCGGGTCTTGACGAAGATACCACGAGAAAGGGTCCTTCCCATTTCAGCTGTAACTTGCCTACTGTGTCTGGATTGGCCACTCTCCGAAGCACCAGATGACCTGGCTTAATGTTTTTTAGCCGAACCTTTCTGTCATGCCATTTTATTATTTCGGCTTGGTATTTATTGATATTCTCCACAGCCTGAAGCCTAGTCCCTTCTATAACATCTTTTGCCACAGAATAATCAGCTTCGTGCTCTGCCGAAGCTGCTGTTCTAATTGACCCTGCCTTAGCTTCTTCCGGAGTTATTGCTTCGTCACCAAATAATAACTTGAATGGCATAAAACCTGTTGACCTTGATATTGTTGTGTTGTGGCTCCACACCACTTTAATCAACTCATCTAGCCATTTTCCTCTGGGCTGATTGAAGATTAACTTCATTATTCCCATCATTATGATACCATTTGCCCTTTCGACAAGTTTGTTTGACTCTAGATGTCTGACCGATGCAAAATGGATCTTGGTGCCAATCCGATCACAGAATTCCCTGAAAGCTTCGGCATCAAACTGTGTTCCATTGTCTACTGCGATAGCCCTCGGCACACCGAAACGACAGACAATATTTTGCCAGAAAAACTTCTGGACTGTGATCGAAGTTACTGTGGTCAACGGCTTCGCCTCAATCCATTTAGAAAAATATTCTACCGCCACCACAACATATTTTAAATTGCCTTGTGCTGGTGGAAGTGGGCCTAGCAAATCAAGACCCCATCTTTGCAATAGCCAAGTGGGTTGTATTAATTGAGTAAGAGATGAAGGTTGCCTCTGGCCTCTGGCACATTTTTGATAGCCTTCACACTTTTGGACTAGCTCTGCTGCATCCGAAGCTGCCTTCGGCCAGTAAAATCCTTGTCGAAAAACTTTTCCCAGCAAAGGCCTAGACCCAATGTGGGATCCACACAATCCTGCATGTATCTCCTTCATCAGCTCTATACCTTCGGCTCTAGATAAACACTTAAGAAGTGGAGAGCAGACTCCATGCTTGTATAACTCCCCTCCTATTATTACATATGGTCTTGTTCTTGCCTCCATTCTCTTATTATATACTTCATCATCTGAAAGGCAATTACCTTGAAGGAAAGATATAATCTCAGTCCTCCAATCTTCACTATGAACAGGAGATATAGTGAGTACTGCTCTTTCGAGGAGTTCCACCGAAGGTGCTCTTATTGTTTCAAAAAACACTTCCGAAGGTAAAGGCAGCCCCTGTGCCGCTGACTTGGCTAACAGATCAGCGTGCTCGTTTTCTCCTCGCGGAATATTCTTAACAGAAAACCCTTCGAATGAAGCCTCAAGCCTTCGAACTGTGTCCAGGTATTTCTCAAGCTTCGGATCTCTTGCTTTGCAACTCTTGTCGACATGTCCAGAAATAACTTGGGAGTCGGTTTTAAGGACCACCCTTCTTATCCCCATTGCCCTTAACTTCCAAAGCCCCAAAAGCAAAGCTTCGTATTCAGCAATATTATTTGTGCAGTTAAAGTCCACCTTTACTGCATAGCATGTCCTGACTTTGGAAGGTACAACTAAGACAGCAGCCGCACCTGCCACGAAGGTTCCCCAAGAACCATCGTAGAACACTGTCCAAGCTTTGGCATCATTATTTGCTTCTTCTTCCTGAGCCCCTGGCGTCCAGTCAGCGATGAAGTTTGCTAGTGCCTGGGACTGAATCGAGGATCGATGCACATAATCAATGCTGAATTCGTTGAGTTACGCAGCCCACTTTCCAATCCTTCCAGTAGCTTCTCTGTTCCTCATGATGTCCTTCAGAGGCTGTGACGAAGGAACAATTATATGGAATGCTTGAAAATAATGCCGAAGCTTCCTGGAAGCCATTAAGACAGCATACAACACCTTCTCCAATTCTGTATAATTTTTCTTTGATAAACTTAGGACTTCGAAGACAAAGTATACTGGGGCTTGCTTTTTGTCCATCAAATTTTTCCTGCACAAGCGCCGCACTTACTATAGAGTGCGAAGCTGCTACATACAATAGTAACGGAGCCCCTGGCGCAGGTGGAGTTAATGTTGTGATATCAATCAAGTATTGCTTCAGCTCTTCAAAAGCTTTCTGTTGAGCTAGGCCCCACTGAAAGACTTCGGCTGACTTCAATATTTCAACGAATGGCAAGTTTCTTTCTGCTGACCTAGATATAAATCTATTCAATGAAGCCAATCTCCCTACCAGTCGTTGAGCCCCCTTCTTTGTGCTCGGTGGTTCCATTCGAAGGATAGCTTCGATCTTACTTGGGTTAGCTTCAATCCCCTTCATTGAAACCAAACAGCCAAGGAACTTGCCATTCTTCACTCCAAAGACACACTTTTCAGGATTTAATTTCAGGCCAGCTTGTCTGAAATTAGCAAATGTTTCTTGGAGATTAGTGATATGATTTTCTTGCTTCGTGCTTTTTTACTATGATATCATCGACATATGTTAGCACATTTCTGCCTATTTGGGAATGAAGGACTTTGGTCGTTATCCTGCTGAAACTGCCTCCAGCATTTTTGAGCCCCTCAGGCATCCGAAGATAGCAATAGGTTCCACTGGGAGTTATGAAGCTGGTCTTCGGCTCATCCTCATTCTTCATCCATATTTGATGATATCCTGAGTAGCAATCCAGAAGACTCATAAGTTCTGACGAAGCTGCTGCATCCACAAGAGAGTCTATTCTTGGTAATGGGAATTCGTCCTTCGGACAGGCCTTGTTGAGATCCGTGAAATCAATACACATTCTCCATTTGCCATTGGCCTTCTTCACCATAACAGTATTGGCTAGCCACTCTGGATATTTTACTTCTCTGATGACACCAGCACTGAGAAGTCTTTTTACTTCATTCCGAGCGCCTTCGGCTTTATCATCAGACATTTTCCGTAGCCTTTGTTTTCTGGGCCTGAAGGATGGATCGACATTGAGTGAATTTTCAATGACATCTCTGTTGACACCACAGAGATCGTTGGCTAACCATGCAAAAACATCTTTGTTGTTGAATAAAAACCTTATCAAAGTTTTCTCCTGCTCTTCAAATAATTGAGACCCTAGCAGTACCTTCTGCTCAGCTATGTCCTCACACAGAAGCATGGGCTTCGGCTGATCAGCCGAAGCGACCTTCTCTCTTCTGTACTTGTACTGCTCACAGGCTTCAGCTCCATCTATATTTTGGATGGATTTTGAGTCTGTCCAATTTCCCTCAGCCTTTCTGGTAGCTTCCTGACTTCCGTGAATAGTAATAGGCCCTTGCTCCAAAGGTATCTTCGTGCATAGATATGCTGGATGAAGAATTGCTTCGAAAGCATTAAGTGTTCCTCGACCAATGATTGCATTGTAGGGATATTCCATGTCAACAATATCAAACACAACCTGCTCAGTCCTTGTATTGTGGACAAATCCGAAGGTCACTGGCATTGTGATCTTTCCAAGTGCTACAATTTTCCTTCCTCCGAAGCCACAAAGAGGGTGTGTAGCATCATGAATCTTGTCCTCTGGCTCTTGCATCTGTTTGAAGGTTTTAGCAAATATGATGTCAGCTGCACTGCCTGTATCAACTAAAACATTATGGACCAAAAATCCCTTGATGACACAAGAAATGACCATAGCATCATTATGAGGATAATCCTTGAGCTAAAGGTCTTCCTGGGAGAAGGTGATTGGGATGTGGGACCATTTTGTTTTGATGAAGGGTCCCTGCACCCCCAACATGTTGTACTCTTCTCTGAGCCTCCTTCTTCTGCTTCTTGTTAGCTGGCTCTGAGCATGAACCGCCTGTTATCGGGAGCACTAGCTTTGTAGCCGAAGCAGCTTCAGCTTGCTTGTTGGACGAAACCATCAACTCAATCAGTGGAATTGAGTTCACCAGAGGTGGGTGCCAATGTTGGGGACTTGTTCTCAAATGCTATGAATTAAGAACAAGGCAACATAAAAGGGTTAATAGTTAGAACCCTTTGTCCTTCGAAGCATTATATACCTTAGGATATAATGATCTTGAGACGAAGAATATGAAGGACATACCTTCGACATTTCAACACATATTAATGAAGGAAGAAACATATAAAACATGAGAAATAATGTAAATAATTATATGACATCATTGATATCCTCAAATTATATTATTATGAACAAACGTAAACAATATCGAATTACATTTATACCTTCGGCTTGGCAGAAGGCAAAGATCCAAGTGTGACGTGCGAGCAAATACAAATCAGCATGAATAGTACGGGGATACTGTTCATCTATTTATAGGCACAGGGCATAGCCTGTGAGATATTACATTCATGTCCTTTACAAAAGATTACAACTATGACACAGGCTCTCATGGACTAATCAGTCATTTTATCTTTAAGTCGGTGCGATCCTTTGTCTTGAGACATGTTACTGTGCCGAAGCTTCATGGATGGTGGCTTCGGTGCTGCTTTTGAGAGGATCTGCCAAAGGTATCTCCTCTTTCAGGATCTTCGGCGACGAAGCATACCCCCAACAGTACACATCGTCATCACACACGCATGTAATGCCCCACGGTCAAGTATATAAGGCCTAGGGGACCCCATTAGATTCATCGACCACCTACTCAGCCCACTAGCTTTTCCCCACATAGGAGACTTCTCTTATAACCTACCACATAAAGATCCACACCAGGAAGTAAGGTATTACGCAACTCAAAGCGGCCCGAACCTACAGAAAATCGCCTGTCATCCCTCGTGCATCTCGCACGAACCATTGAGTTACAGTCAACAGCACTGTCCTACCTAAAAGCACCACGAGGGGTAACCCCAGGTGTGCGGTCGGGCTCCAAACACCGACAGCTGGCGCACCAGGTAGGGGGTGTGTCGTTGACCCAAGCTAGCTCAATGGCTGTCACTTCCCAGTGCAAGATCGCTCTTCGCCCTGGATCCGTATTCTGCTTCGAGACCATCTTGTCCATAGCAGATGAGAAGGGAATTCTACACCACATAGCGAATCTACCGGAGAAAAAGCCTTCCTTGGAAATCTCCGAGGAAGTCGGAACGAGATAGCGGATAGCACAACCACCTGCGCCTCAGATGGAGACAACTTCTTACAAGTCAAGGGCCAGGGATTCACTTACCCGAAGAACCTCGTGGCCCACTTCGCCCACAAAGGAGTGGACACGGATTACAAGGAAAAAAGCAGCAAGCGGGATGGAGGCCCATCAAGTTATCCTTTCGACATCATCGCCCTCAAAGAAGGACGGAAAGGAATTCGTCACCGCGGTAACTCCTTTCTACCCTGACGTCCTCTTCATCAGGGGGAGATTGGAATTGTTGGGGGCTTGTTCTCAAATGCTAAGAATTAAGAACAAGGCAACATAGAAAATGTTAAGGGTTAAAGTCCTTCATCCTCCAAAACATTATATCCTTTCAGGATATAAAGGATTTCGGACGAAGGTTACGAAGGACATACCTTCGTAAACATAATACCAAGGAACGAAGTATTCATACAGATCATGAGGTATGAAATAAACATTTAAATATTAACATAGAGTCATCTCCATTTTTATTATCATGAACGAATATAAATGACTTCGAATTAAAAATGTACCTTCAGTCCTGAGGAAAGCAAAAGTACAAGTGTGATGCGAAAGCAAATGGCAGGTTCGCGTGAACGGTACAGGGGTACTGTTCATCTATTTATAGAAACAGGTCACAGCCTGTGACGAATTACAATTATGCCCCTTACAAAAGTTTACAACATTGACTCAGACCTCTATGGATAAAAAGGTCATTCTATCTCTATGTCGGTTTGTAACGCCGAAGCTCCATGAAAAAGAACCTTCAGCCATCTCCTGGGGACGACTTCAGCCGAAGCTGCTTCTTCGTGTAAGACCTTCGGCGCACCGAAGCATGGCCCCAACAGTAGCCCCTTTCGCGGTGCTAGATCGTTTTTCGTAACGAGCTTGACCCGTGAAAAAAGCCTCTTCAGCTTCGGGAAGCCGAAGGTCCAAAAAACACCTTCCCTGAGCTCGTTGCGGAGAAACGATCCGGCTTCCGAGCGCGTGCCAGGCCCACCTTGCAGAGTTACTGTTTGATCTTTGCGGTCCACTGCACAGCGAGTACAAGTGACTGCCCGCTTGGTGTAAAAATCCTGCCGCTTCGCCTTCTTACCTGCAGCACTATATAAACAGACGGGTAGGTGTGAAGTTACCACAGCATTCATTGCTATTTGCACTGTTTTGCTGCCAAAATTTTTAACTATAGCCGAAGCTTGACTCTCAGAATCGAACGAAGGTCCATCTCGACGTCTGCTTCGTCAGAAAGAAAGGCTTCGGGAGAAAGGAAAAAAGAAAAAAAGTATCTAACTTCCCCAAACTCAGAATCAAATGGCTAGAGTGCGATCTACTGCCAGAGTTGCACGTGAAGGAGACGAAGCCGAAGGTTCGAATACTGTGCCCATCTCCGAAGCGATGCAGCGTTCCGGGCTGGTGACTGCGGAAGAAATGCCCGCTGCTGAAGGAAACCCGACAGCTGCCGAAGCAGAAGAAGAGAACATTGAAGGGACTGATCCCGAAGATGACTATCGCATTGCCATGCCCAGCAAGCCCAGTCACTTGGACTTCGGGAAATCAACTGTTTCAAAGGCTGATCTTTTCAAGATGGTGAAAGCAGGTTATTTCAATGAAAATCAGAAGAAGCTACTTCGCTTCGGGGGAGAAGAAACCACCCCGAAGCCAGAGAAGGACGAGATTGTCATCTTCAAGAGCTTTTTAAAGGCTGGGCTGAGATTCCCTCTTCACGAGATTATTGCGGAGATACTGAAGAGGTTTGGTATCTACCTTCACCAGTTAACTCCTAACGCTATCGTTAGACTTAGCATTTATATTTGGGCCCTCCGAAGCCAAGCAGTGGAGCCATTTGCCGACAGTTTCTGTCGAGTTCATGAGTTACATTATCAAACAAAGGCCAGAAAAGATGGGCTACATGATAACTTCGGTTGCTACAATTTTGCCTACCGGAAAACCACAAAGTTTCCTGTGATCAGCTACCGAAGCAAATGGCCGGCAGGCTGGAAATCAGAATGGTTCTATGTCAAGGTTGATGACGACAAGGAGAAGCTTGTGCAAAGTCCACTCGAGCTGATCTTCGGAGAAACCCGACCCCGCTGCAACATGACACCAGAGGGTCAAACACAACAGGCGATGGATGAATTCAGAATTATTGCAGAGCATATTGGTACCAGGGATCTGGTTCAGGAATTCTTGGCATTCAGAGTCTTCCCTACTCTGAAAGAATGGGAAATGCCAAAGTTAAAGGGGGAGAAGAAGGAGGGGGAACTTGTCCGGCTTCCTTATCACTTCAAATTCAAGAAATACTTTAAGAAGCCCTGCCAAGAGTGGCTGGACACAGTTGAGGTGATGTGTAATGAAATTCTTGGAAATTATTCGAAAAAAGAAGATCAACTGATGACAGCAGCCTTCGGCACCCGTCCGAAGCGAAGGCTGAACCGAGTGCTTGATGCCCTAGGCTTCGAGTACCCTGACTATGAGCAGTTGAGCAAGGGTGCTGAGGGCCAAAAAAGAAAAAGAGTGGCCGAAACTCTGAACAAGGATGAAGAAAGACCAGCAAAAGAGAAGAAAATTCCCAAGAAAAGAAAAATATCAACTCCGAAGCGAAAATTATCCGAAGAAGAGGGGACCCCCACACCACCTTCTACCAGCGACGTGGAGGAAATTTTAAAGGTAATGACTGAACCCGTGCCCACGAAGCTAAGTCCACTAGGGCCTCAACTGATGAAGCTTTTTCGAAAGGTGGAAGAGCCGGAACAAACGAAGATAACCAAACCAAAGCGGCAAAGAATTATTGCAGTTACCGAAGTTATCGATAAGACGCCGCCGAGGGCGTCAATTCAGAAAACGGCAGCTGCTGAAGACACAACAAACGTCGAAGTCGCACCTTCGGAGGTCGTGGCTACCGAAGCCGCTACAGCCGAAGATGTGAACTTAGAAACTACCATTGAGGACATTGACAAAATTTTGCAACACATGGCTGCAGAAGAAGCTGCCACTGCTGCTGAAAAAAACATGGCCACAGTGCCTGGGAAGGGGAAAGAAATAGCCGAAGATACTTCGGACGACGAAGCTTACACATTTCAAAATTTAATTGGGCAAAAACTGTCGAAGGCCGAAATGGAAGAATTTAAGGACTATGCCAAATCTTGCGGCTACAAGCCAGGAGCTCTTCTATTTGGAGGCATTGATGACGAAAAATTGGGCTGCATTCGAGACCAAACTGGAGCTAAGGTCATCGGTACTTTATCAAAAAGTATCGGTTTTCCGAAGCTAGAAACAGATATCAGTCGCTACCGACGACAACATATCGTCGGCAGCTTATTTTACTCCAATTTCAAGGTAAACAACTTTTCTCTGACTTCTACTGTTTTTAATAATGGAAATATTCCTAACAAAGGTTGTTTATTTGCAGAGCATGCTTCTGAGCAAAGCTCTGAGGATGCAGCAAGACTTGGAGGACAAAAAACACGAAGCTATAATCGAAAATTTAGAGAGCAAGATAAAAGAACAATCAGCTATCATTGAAAAGAAAGACTTCAAGCTCCAATCAACCGAAGGCTTGCTGGCAGAGACTGAAGCTAAAGTATCAGAATTGAATTCAAAGCTTATCGGCCAATCAAAACAATTTGAACAGGAGAAGCTAGAGCTTAATTCGAAACTTGAAGCCGAAGTCCAGGCCAACTCAGACTTGAAGAAATCATTAACAAGCCTTCAAGACAAATGCTTGAAATTTAGCAATAATTGTATTGAACGATTAAAAAAGATATTTTACTCTGTTGGAGCCAGCAGCGGGAAATTTAATCCTTCAGCGGAAAATTTACCACAAGCCTTCGATCATATTGAAGCTGAAATCGAAGAACTTGACGAAGTTATAGCCGGGCACGGTGACTTCTGTGCCTGGGTAGCTTCTCGGGGTACCGCTGCTGCGTTCCTAAAAGCCGGCTGCGAGCATGGAAAAGTCGTCAACAGGCCCAACTTCACCCTGTCTCCATCAATTCTGGATGATATTCCTGACCTCGCCCGAAGCATCTCAAATAGATTTATAAAAATGATATGGACAAAAGGCGGGCGAGAGAAAGCTGGAGACGAAGCTCGAAGTCATCTTGATCCAGTAAGAAATCATACTTTGTACTTACCTTCTCCTTCACGCTTGATTTTTACTCGTGATACCTTGATTCATGTAGGATGACGAAGGTGAAGATGATGCTTAAAATATGTTGCCGAAGCTGTCGCCGAAGCTGAAGCTTAGTGGAGATTAGTAGGAGTATACTATAGAGAAAAAACTCAGGATACTTTTGTAACAACTTTTGTAAATACAATTAAACTGTTCTCAAGGAACTTTGTACATACCTTGTAACATATTCTTACCCTTCTACTGAGGCGCTTTGATGTGGACGAAATCAGTATTTTGAGCCGAAGGCGAAAAAACACCTTCCCTTCTTTTCGTACACAACGAAGCATAGAAGACCACTTCTTCTTTTTGCCGAAGCTTTTCTTTCTTGTACACAACAAAAGCATAAGAGACCACTTCTTCTTTTTGCCGAAGCTTTTCTTTCTTGTACACAACAAAAGCATAAGAGACCACTTCTTCTTTTTGCCGAAGCAACCACTCAGGAACACAAATGCTATGAATGAATGCTTATGAATGCAAATGCTATGATGTAATGTAATGTGCGAATGAATGTCCAAAGCATACGTCCGAAGCCACACTCTCAGCCATTATTTCCTTAGAAACAACCACACATCAGCTCTGCATTCCCTTAGGAACGACTTTGGAGCTTCTTCGCCTTTTACTTAGACGATATAAGCTCTGCATTCCCTTAGGAACGTCTTTGGAGCTTCTTCGCCTTTTACTTAGGCGGTATAAGCTCTGCATTCCCTTAGGAACGTCTTTGGAGCTTCTTCGCCTTTTACTTTCGGCGGAATCAGCGTTGACTTTTCGCTGTGAGCTCTGCATCCCCTTAGGGACGTCTTTGGAGCTTCTTCTCTTTTTCAGTTTCGGCACTCGATGGTGCGTTCTCAGCTTTTACATTTACATTCTTTGGGGGATTTTGCTCTTATAAAACTAAAAAGGAAATTACATATGATGGCCCCATTAAAAACCTTTCTCCCCCTTTAGAAAGGAAAAGGGTGCCATGAAAAAAGAAAAGAAAAACATAAAAAGTTACATCAAGTTATACATAATATCGCCGAAGCTCATCCGCATTCCAAGATCTTGGAATTTCGTTGCCATCCATGTCCTTCAATCTGTAGGAACCAGGCCTTGACGAAGATGCTACTAAGAAAGGCCCTTCCCATTTCAATTGTAACTTGCCCACTGTATCTGGGTTGGCCACTCTCCGAAGCACCAAGTGTCCCGGCTCAATATTTTTTAGCCGGACCTTTCTATCTCGCCACCTGACTGTTTCAGCTTGATATTTATTGATATTCTCCACGGCCTGAAGCCTGATCCCCTCTAAAGCATCTTTTTCCACAAGGCAAGCATCTTCGGGACCTGATTCTGCCGAAGCTACTACCCTTATTGACCCAGCTTTAGCTTCTTCCGGAGTTATTGCTTCGTCACCGAATAATAATTTGAATGGGGTAAAGCCTGTAGACCTTGATGTTGTTGTATTGTGGCTCCACACCACTTTGGTCAACTGATCTGGCCACTTTCCCCTTGGTTGATTGAAGATTAACTTCATTATTCCTGTCATTATGATGCCGTTGGCCCTTTCAACAAGCCCATTCGACTCCGGATGCCTGACTGACGCAAAGTGGATCTTCGTTCCAATTTGATCACAGAAATTTCTGAAGGCTTCGGAGTCGAACTGCGTTCCGTTATCTACAGTGATGGCCTTCGGTACCCCAAAGCGACAGACAATATTCTGCCAGAAAAACTTTTGGACAGTGGCCGAAGTTATTGTGGCTAATGGCTTCACCTCAATCCACTTGGAAAAATACTCCACAGCTACTATAACATATTTTAGATTCCCTTGGGCCGGTGGTAATGGACCCAACAAGTCAAGGCCCCACCTTTGCAATGGCCAGATGGGTTGTATCAGCTGTGTCAAAGACGAAGGTTGCTTTTGGTCTCTTGCACATTTCTGACAACCTTCGCACTTTTGAACTAACTCCGCTGCATCCGAAGCTGCCTTCGGCCAATAAAACCCTTGGCGAAAAACTTTTCCAAGTAACGGCCTAGATCCGATGTGGGATCCGCACAGGCCTGCATGTATTTCTTTCATTAACTCTATACCTTCGGTTCTAGACAAGCACTTGAGCAGCGGGGCACAAACTCCATGCTTGTATAACTCCCCTTCTATCATGACATACGGACGAGCTCTTGCCTCTATCCTTTTATTATAAGCTTCGTCATCTGATAGGAAGTTACCCTGAAGGTAAGAGATTATTTCAGTTCTCCAATCTTCGCTGTAAACAGGAGAAATGTTGAGGACTGCTCTTTCAAGGAGCTCCACTGAAGGGGCCTTTATTGTTTCGAAGAAGACATCCGAAGGTAACGGCAGCCCCTGTGCTGCAGACTTGGCTAGTAAATCAGCATGCTCATTTTGTCCTCGAGGGATATTCTTGACAGAAAATCCTTCGAAGGAGGCTTCGATCCTTCGGACCGTGTCTAGGTATTTTTCAAGCTTCGGATCTTTAGCCTTGCAACTTTTGTCAATATGACCCGAAACAACCTGGGAATCAGTCTTAAGAATCGCCCTTCTGATTCCCATTGCCTTTAATTTCCGAAGGCCCAGGAGCAGAGCTTCGTACTCAGTAATATTATTTGTGCAGCTGAAGTCAAGTCTTGCTGCATAACAAGTTTTAACCTTGGATGGTGAGACCAACACAGCAGCTGCACCTGCTCCGAAGGTTCCCCAAGAGCCATCACAAAACACTGTCCACACTTCGGCATCTTTATTTGCTTCTTCATCCTGAGCCCCTGGCGTCCAGTCGGCAATGAAATCTGCCAATGCTTGAGACTGGATCGAGGATCTATGCACATAATCAATGTAAAATTCATTGAGCTCCGCAGCCCATTTTCCAATCCGTCCAGTAGCTTCTCTATTTCTCATGATATCCTTCAACGGCTGTGAAGAAGGAACAATAATATTGTATGCCTGAAAATAATGCCGAAGCTTCCTGGATGCCATTAAAACGGCATATAATACCTTCTCCAGCTCTGTATAATTTTTCTTTGAGACACTAAGGACCTCAGATACGAAATACACTGGAACTTGCTTCTTGACTTGGCCATCAAGCTTCTCCTGGACAAGTGCCGCACTTACTGCTGAGTGCGAAGCTGCCACATATAACAACAGAGGAGCCCCTGGCGTTGGTGGAGTTAATGTTGTGAGATCTATCAAGTATTGCTTCAGCTCTTCGAAGGCTTTTTGTTGACTTGGGCCCCATTGAAAGACTTCAGCTGACTTCAGCACCTCGAAAAATGGTAAGTTTCTTTCTGCTGATCTGGATATAAATCTGTTGAGAGACGCCAGCCTTCCTGTCAATCTTTGGGCCCCCTTTCTTGTGGTTGGTGGCTCCATTCGGAGTATAGCCTCGATTTTATTTGGATTAGCTTCGATTCCCTTTGTTGAAACCAAACATCCAAGAAATTTCCCCTTCTTTACTCCGAAGACACATTTTTCTGGATTCAGCTTCAGACCAGCTTGTCTGAAGCTGGCGAAGGTCTCCTGCAGATCAGCAATATGATTTTCCTGCTTTGTGCTTTTTACAATAATGTCATCAACATAGGTCAACACATTTCTGCCTATCTGAGACTGGAGAACCTTCGCAGTCATTCTGCTGAAACTCCCTCCAGCATTCTTGAGCCCCTCAGGCATCCGAAGATAGCAATATGTACCACTTGGGGTTATGAAGCTAGTTTTCGGCTCATCTTCCTTCTTCATCCAGATTTGATGATAGCCTGAGTAGCAGTCCAGGAGACTCATGAGCTCTGAAGAAGCTGCTGCATCAACTAAAGAGTCTATCCTTGGCAGCGGGAATTCATCCTTCGGACAAGCCTTGTTGAGATCTGTGAAATCGATACACAATCTCCACTTGCCATTGGCCTTCTTCACCATAACAGTGTTAGCTAGCCACTCTGGATACTTCACTTCTCTGATAACTCCTGCACTGAGGAGTCTTTTTACTTCATTGCGAGCCCCTTCGGCCTTGTCATCAGACATTCTCCGAAGCCTCTGCTTTCGGGGTCTGAAGGATGGGTCAACATTGAGCGAATGTTCAATAACATCCCGATTTACTCCACAGAGATCATTAGCTGACCATGCAAAAACATCTTTGTTGTTGAATAAAAACCTTATCAAGGTTTTCTCCTGGTCTTCAGATAATTGCGAGCCCAGCAGCACCTTCTGCTCTGCTATGTCCTCACACAATAACATGGGCTTCGGCTGATCCGCTGAAGCTGCCTTCTCCCTCCTGAATTTGTACTGTTCACAAGCTTCAGCTCCATCTATATTATGGATTGCTTTGGAATCAGTCCAGCTTCCTTCGGCCCTTCTAGCAGCTTCCTGGCTTCCATGAATAGCAATAGGCCCTTGGTCCGAAGGTATCTTCATGCAAAGATAAGCTGGGTGAAGAATTGCTTCGAAGGCATTAAGAGTACCGCGACCAATGATAGCATTTGTAAGGATACTCCATGTCAACAATATCAAACACAATCTGCTCAGTCCTTGTGTTGTTAACAAATTCGAAGGTTACCGGCATGGTAATCTTCCCAAGTGCTACAATCTGCCGCCCTCCGAAGCCACAAAGAGGGTGCGTAGCATCATGAATCTTGTCTTCAGGCTCCTGCATTTGTCTGAAGGCCTTAGCAAATATAATATCAGCTGCACTGCCTGTATCAACTAGGACGTTGTGGACCAGAAATCCTTTGATCACGCAAGAGATGACCATGGCATCATTGTGAGGATAATCCTTAAGCTGAAGGTCTTCCTGAGAGAAAGTAATTGGAATGTGGGACCATTTTGACTTGATGAAGGGTCCCTGCACTCCAACATGCTGCACCCTTCTCTGAGCCTCCTTCTTCTGCTTCTTGTTAACCGGCTCTGAGCAAGAACCGCCTGTTATCGGGAGCACCAGCTTCGAAGCCGAAGCAGCTCCAGCTTGATTGTTGAACGAAGCCATCAGCTCAGAAAAGTGGAAGTGAGTTCACCGGAGGTGGGCGCCAATGTTGGGGGCTTGTTCTCAAATGCTAAGAATTAAGAACAAGGCAACATAGAAAATGTTAAGGGTTAAAGTCCTTCGTCCTCCAAAACATTATATCCTTTCAGGATATAAAGGATTTCGGACGAAGGTTACGAAGGACATACCTTCGTAAACATAATACCAAGGAACGAAGTATTCATACAGATCATGAGGTATGAAATAAACATTTAAATATTAACATAGAGTCATCTCCATTTTTATTATCATGAACGAATATAAATGACTTCGAATTAAAAATGTACCTTCAGTCCTGAGGAAAGCAAAAGTACAAGTGTGATGCGAAAGCAAATGGCAGGCTCGCGTGAACAGTACAGGGGTACTGTTCATCTATTTATAGAAACAGGTCACAGCCTGTGACGAATTACAATTATGCCCCTTACAAAAGTTTACAACATTGACTCAGACCTCTATGGATAAAAAGGTCATTCTATCTCTATGTCGGTTTGTAACGCCGAAGCTCCATGAAAAGGAACCTTCGGCCATCTCCTGGGGACGACTTCAGCCGAAGCTGCTTCTTCGTGTAAGACCTTCGGCGCACCGAAGCATGGCCCCAACAGGAATCATCCCCTATCTTTGACGATGAGGCAACTATGCCAGGGGAAGAACCCCCAGCGAGAAGCTCGGCAATAGAGAAACAGACGCCGGAATATTCGGCGACATCATGAAGCTAGGGAGCGGGACCCAGCGCAACCTGTATCCTGAGATGAAGTCTCAGAAGTAGGAGAAACTCCTGATGAACGAGTCTTCAGAGAAAGGAGGAATTCTCGTCGACGTGACCGCCGGCAGGCTCAAGACCAAGATCGAGAACAAGCTGAGCAGGATGCGAGGTTACGCCGAGAGAACCCGCTCTTCACTCGAAACCTGAACCCTGACTTTGCTCGTGCAATGAACACGCCGAGTGAAGTCGGAGGAGTGTTGGCTCGGATAGCTGATGGCCTCCCCCAGACTCCGAATGCTAAATGTTATCGACGGTTGCTCACTCGAGCAGCTAATCACCTTCTACCCCTCGCTCATCCCTCAGGTGACCTACGACATGCCATCAACAGTCGGTGAGACGCAAGGAGCTCCATCAATGCTTCACACGAATGATGACATGAAAACGAGATAAGGCGCCGGGAGGAGTACGATCGGGACCATGGTGTCCTGGCTCGAAGTCGCGCCACCCGAGTTGAGTCGGCAGCAGCCTCAACTACTGGCCCGATCCGGGGACGATCGAGACGGCACATCAGTGACTCTCCTCCCCGGGACCGGCACCATGAACGTCGAAAGGAGGACACATGTGGAGTATCCATGCTTACTCCGCATCTTAGGGCCATCCAGTGGCCCCCAAACTTCAAGGTCTCCAATGTCGACAAGTATGAGCCTAAGCAGGACCCAGGAGGCTGGTTGGCCGCCTATACAACTGCTACTCGGGTCGCTGGGGCAACTGAAGACGTGATGACTGCGTACTTGCCCATCATTCTCGGGCAGGATGCACTACAGTGGCTACAACACCTGCCACGACACTGCATCGACGATTGGAATGACTTTAGTTGGTGTTTCATCGCGAACTTTCAGTCCCTCTCCGACAAGCCAGCGGAGCCATGGGACCTCGAATCCATCAGGCGCCAAGGAAATGAGACACTTCAGTCGTACCTCAAGAGGTTTTAGACCATGAGAAATCGTATCCTAGAGGTCACCGAGGCGGCGGTGATTGAGGAGTTCTACCGGGGATCCAATGACTCGGCTTTCGTCCGAGCCATACTATAGAAAGCACCGACCACCTTCGAACAGATGTTTCGAGAAGTGAACCTCTACATCACCACTGATGAGCGGGCCCAAGACCTCATCGGGGGAGCGAGACCTATGCCACCAGCACTGCGGCGCGACACAAACCAACAACCCGACAAGCGTTGGGAGAAGAGACCTCGTGAGGAGGTCCATGCCGTCGGACCACCCGTCGCTCGTGCCCGAGGGGCACCCCGTGGAGGCGAGCGAACACTAGATGAAAATCCTCGATGCCCAGTGCCCGTATCACAAGGATATGCACCACACCCTGCGGAACTGCAGAGACTTTAAGCATTCTGTAGGGAATGGCTGACCATTCCAGCCTCTACCACCTCCCCCACCAAGAGGAGGGCCTGGCGAGGCCAGGCAGCCTCAACAATAGGAAGGGGAGGAGGTGGAGCATTCTCGCGCGTTGACGGAGAGGTCAACGTCATCTTCGAAGGACACGGGTTGTAGGAGAACAGAAGGCAGCAAAAACTCAACGACTGACAGGTACTGGTGGCAACCACCAGTACCCCCGCTCTCCTACCGGTGGTCGGAGTTCCCGATCACCTTTAGCCGAGCGGATCAATGGCTCAACTTCGACCAGTGATCTGAGAGAGCAGGGTAAAGAAAGTACTAGTGGACAGGAGAAGCAGCATCAACGTTACCTTCCCCCGGACGCTCCTGGGCTTGGGGGTCTGAAAGTCGCCTAGAGGGGGGTGAATAGGCGGAATCTGAAAGTTATAAACTTAAGCACACACTACAAGCCGGGGTTAGCGTTAGAAGTATAATCGAGTTCGAAAGAGAGGGCAAAAACAAATCACAAGCAAATAGCAAGAGTGACACGGTGATTTGTTTTACCAAGGTTCGGCCCTCGAAGGCCTAGTCCCCATTGAGGTGGTCACAAAGACCGGGTCTCTTTCAACCCTTTCCCTCTCTCAAATGGTCACCTAGACCGAGTGAGCTTCTCTTCTCAATCAATCGGGACAATTAGTCCCCACAAGGACCACCACATAATTGGTGTCTCTTGCCTTGATTACAATTGACTTGGGAACAAGAAAGAAGGAAGAAGAAAAGCGATCCAAGCGCAAGAACTCAAATGAACACAAGTATCTCTCTCTCACTAGTCACTATTTGATTGGAGTGAACTTTGGACTTGGGAGAGGATTTGATCTCTTGTTTGTGTCTTGGAGTGAAATCTAGAGCTCTTGTATTGAATGCAATGGCTGAAAACTTGGATGCCTTGAAGTGTGGTGGTTGGGGGGTATTTATAGCCCCAACTACCAAAGTGGCCGTTGGGAGGGGTTGCTGTTGTATGGCGCACCGGACAGTCCGGTGCGCCACTAGACACTGTCCAGTGCGCCAGCCACGTCACCCAACCGTTAGGGTTCGACCGTTGGAGCTTTGACAGGTGGGGCCACCGGATAGTCCGGTGGTGCACCGGACAGTCACTGTTCACTGTCCGGTACGCCTTCTGGCGCCTGCTCTAACTTCTGCGCGTGCAGTTGCACTGTTCACTGTTCACTGTAGACTTTTGCAGACGACCGTTGGCGTAGCTAGCCGTTGCTCCGCTGGCACACCGGACAATCTGGTGTTACACCGGACAGTCCGGTGAATTATAGCGGAGTGGCTCCCCAAATTCCTGAAGCTGAGCAGTTCAGAGAGGATCTCCCTGGTGCACCGGACACTGTCCGGTGGCACACCGGACAATCCGGTGCGCCAGACCAGGGCAGCCTTTGGTTGTCTTTTGCTCTTTTTATTTGAACCCTTTCTTGGACTTTTTATTGGTTTGTGTTGAACCTTTGGCACCTGTAGAACTCATAATCTAGAGCAAACTAGTTAGTCCAATTGTTTGTGTTGGGCAATTCAACCACCAAAATCATTTAGGAAAAGGTTTGACCCTATTTCCCTTTGAATCTCCCCCTTTTTGGTGATTGGTGCCAACACAAACCAAAGCAAATGTATAAGTGCAGAATTGAACTAGTTTGCATAAGGTAAGTGCAAAGATTGCTTGGAATTAAACCAATATGATTATTTCAATGGATATGCATGGATTGTTTTCTTCTATTTTAACATTTTGGACCACATTTGCACCATGAGTTTTGTTTTTGCAAATTCTTTGGTAAATTCTTTTCAAAATTCATTTTGCAAATAGTCAAAGGTATATGAATAAGATTGAAAGAAGCATTTTCAATATTTTGAAATTTTCTCTCCCTGTTTCAAATGCTTTTCCTTTGATTTAAACAAAACTCCCCCTCAATGAAATTCTCCTCTTAGTATTCAAGAGGGTTTTACAAATTTTTGAAGATACTAGAACTTTAGAACTTTCTCCCCCTTTTGAAAACACATTAAGATACTAATTTGAAAACTTCATTTTTTGAATTTCTTTGGTGGTGGTGTGGTCCTTTTGCTTTGGGCTCATACTTTCTCCCCCTTTGGCATGAATCGCCAAAAACGGATACTTTGAGTGAAATATGAGCCCTTTTACTTTCTCCCTAATGGCAAACAAATAAATATGAGTGAAGATTATACCAAAGTGGAGAGATGGCGGAATACCGGCAAAGAGTAGATAATACGCTGGAGTTGAGTGGAAGCGTCGTCTTTGCCGAATACTCCATTTCCCTTTCAATTCTATGACTAAGCATAATAACACACTTGAAAACACATTAGTCATAGACATAAAAGAGATATGATCAAAGGTATATAAATGAGCTATGTGTGCAAAGTATCAATCAAAGTTCTGAGAATCAAGAATGTTGAGCTCATTCCTAAGTTTGGTAAAGGTTTTCTCATCTAAAGGCTTGGTAAAGATATCGGCTAATTGATCTTTGGTGTTAATATAGGCTATCTCAGTACCCCCTTTGTTGGTGATCTCTCAAAAAGTGATACCGAATGACTATGTGCTTAGTGTGGCTGTGCTCAACGGGATTATCCGCCATGCGGATTGCACTCTCATTATCACATAGGAGAGGGACTTTGCTAAATTTGTAGCCATAGTCCCTGAGGGTTTGCCTCATCCAAAGCAATTGCGCGCAACAATGGCCTGCGGCAATATACTTGGCTTCAGCGGTAGAAAGAGCTACTGAGTTTTGTTTCTTTGAAGCCTAAGACACCAGGGATCTCCCCAGAAACTGACAAGTCCCTGATGTGCTCTTCCTATCAATTTTACACCCTACCCAATCAGCATTGGAATAACCTATTAAATCAAAAGAGGATCCCTTGGGGTACCAAAGGCCAAACTTAGGTGTATGAACTAAATATCTCAAGATTCTCTTCACGGCCCTAAGGTGAACTTCCTTAGGATCGGCTTGGAACCTTGCACACATGCATATGAAAAGCATAATATCCGGTCGAGATGCTCATAAATAGAGTAAGGATCCTATCATCGACCGGTATACCTTTTGATCTACGGATTTACCTCTTGTGTCGAGGTCGAGATGCCCATTGGTTCACATGGGTGTCTTGATGGGCTTATCATCCTTCATTCCAAACTTGGTGAGTATATCTTGAATGTACTTCGTTTGACTGATGAAGGTGCCCTCTTGGAGTTGCTTGACTTGAAATCCTAGATAATACTTCAACTCCCCCATCATAGACATCTCGAATTTTTGTACCATGATCCTACTAAACTCTTCACAAGTAGATTTGTTAGTAGACCCAAATATAATATCATCAACATAAATTTGGCATACAAATATTTTGCAATGGGTTTAGTAAAGAGAGTAGGATCGGCCTTGCCGACTTTGAAGCCATTAGTGATAAGAAAATCTCTTAGGCATTCATACCATGCTCTTGGGGCTTGCTTGAGCCCATAAAGCGCCTTAGAGAGTTTATACACATGGTTAGGATACTCACTATCTTCAAAGCCTGGAGGTTGCTCAACATAGACCTCTTCCTTGATTGGTCCATTGAGGAAGGCATTCTTCATGTCCATTTGATAAAGCTTAAAGCCATGGTAAGTAGCATAGGCAAGTAATATGCGAATTGACTCAAGCCTAGCTACGGGTGCATAGGTTTCACCAAAATCTGAACCTTCAACTTGTGAATACCCCTTGACCACAAGTCGTGCTTTGTTCCTTGTCACCGCACCATGCTCATCTTGCTTGTTGCGGAATACCCACTTGGTTCCTACAACATTTTGGTTAGGACGTGGAACTAAATGCCATACCTCATTCCTCGTGAAGTTGTTGAGCTCCTCTTGCATCACCAGCACCCAATCCAAATCTTTGAGTGCATCCTCTACCCTATGTGGCTCAATAGAGGAAAAAAAGAGTAATATTCACAAAAATGAGTGACTCGAGATCAAGTGGTTACCCCCTTATGAATATCGCCGAGGATGGTGTTCACGGGGTGATCTCTTTGAATCGCTTGGTGGACTCTTGGGTGTGGCAGTCTCGGATCTTGTTCATCTTCCTTGTCTTGATCATTGGCATCTCCCCCTTGATCGTTGTCCTCCTCTTGAGATGGCTCATCCTATTGATCTTCATTTTCATCATCTTGAGCTTGATTCTCATCTTGGGTTGGTGGAGATGCTTGCATGGAGGAAGATGGTTGTTGATCTTGTGCTTGTGGAGGCTCTTCGGATTCCTTAGGACACACATCCCTAATGGACATGTTCCTTAGCGCGACGCATGGAGCCTCTTCATCATCTAGCTCATCAAGATCAACTTGCTCCACTTGGGAGCCATTAGTCTCATGAAACACAATGTCACAAGAAACTTCAACTGGTCTAGTGGACTTGTTAAAGACTCTATATGCCCTTGTGTTTGAATCATAACCAAGTAAAAAGCCTTCTACAGCCTTAGGAGCAAATTTAGATTTTCTACCTCTTTTAACAAGAATAAAGCATTTGCTACCAAAGACTCTAAAATATGAAACATTAGGCTTTTTACCGGTGATGAGTTCATAAGATGTCTTCTTGAGGATTCGATGAAGATATAACCGGTTGATGGAGTAGCAAGCGGTGTTGATTGCTTCTGCCCAAAACCAATCCGAAGTCTTGTACTCATCAAGCATGGTCCTCGCCATGTCAAGTAGAGTTCTATTCTTCCTCTCCACTACACCATTTTGTTGTGGCGTGTAGGGAGAAGAGAACTCATGCTTGATGCCCTCCTCCTCAAGAAAGCCTTCAATTTGAGAGTTCTTGAACTCCGTTCCATTGTTGCTTCTAATCTTTTTGATCCTTAAGCCGAACTCATTTTGAACCCGTCTCAAAAATCCTTTTAAGGTCTCTTGGGTTTGTGATTTTTCCTGCAAAAAGAACACACAAGTGAAGCGAGAATAATCATTCACAATAACTAGATAGTACTTACTCCCACCGATGCTTATGTAAGCAATCGGGCCGAATAGGTCCATGTGGGGTAGCTCAAGCGGCCTATCGGTCGTCATGATGTTCTTGTGTGGATGATGGACACCAACTTGCTTCCCTGCTTGGCATGCGCTACAAATCCTATCTTTCTCAAAATGAACATTGGTTAGTCCCAAAATGTGCTCTCCCTTTAGAAGCTTGTGAAGATTCTTCATCCCAACGTGGGCTAGTCGGCGATGCCAGAGCCAACCCATGTTAGTCTTAGCAATTAAGCAAGTGTCGAGTTCAGCTCTATTAAAATCAACTAAGTATAGTTGACCCTCTAACACTCCCTTAAATGCTACTGAATCATCACTTCTTCTAAAGACAGTAACACCTATATTCATAAAAAGATAATTGTAGCCCATTTTACATAATTGAGAAACAGAAAGCAAGTTATAATCTAAAGAATCTACAAGAAAAATATTGGAAATAGAATGATCATGTGATATAGCAATTTTACCCAATCCTTTGACCAAACCTTGATTTCCATCCCCGAATGTGATAGCTCTTTGAGGATCTTGGTTTTTCTCATAGGAGGAGAACATCCTTTTCTCCCCAGTCATGTGGTTTGTGCACCCGCTATCAATGATCCAACTTGAGCCCCCGGATGCATAAACCTACAAAACAAATTTAGGCCTTGTTCTTAGGTATCCAAACGGTGTTGGGTCCTTTGACATTAGAAACAAGCACCTTGGGTACCCAAACACAAGTCTTTGACCCCTTGTGTTTGCCCCTAACATATTTGGCAACTACTTTGCCTGATTCGTTAGTAAGCACATATGAAGCGTCAAAGGTCTTGAATGAAATGTTATGATCATTTGATGCAATAGGAGATTTCTTCTTAGGCATTTTAACATGGGTAGAACGCCTAGAGCTAGAAGCCTTATTCTTATAAATAAAAGCATGGCAAGAAACAGAATGAGTCTTCTTTGCATGAATTCTCCTAATCTTATCCTCAGGATAACCAGCAGGATATAAAATGTAGCCCTCGTTATCCTGAGGCATGGGAGCCTTGCTCTTAACAAAGTTGGACAATCTCTTAGGGGCATTAAGCTTGACATTGTCTCCCTGTTGGAAGCCAATGCCATCCTTAATGCCAGGGCGTCTCCCACAATAAAGCATGCTATGAGCAAATTTAAATTTCTCATTTTCTAGTTCATGCTCGGCAATTTTAGCATCTAGTTTAGCTATATGATCATTTTGTTGTTTAATCATAGCAAGGTGATCATGAATAGCATCAACATTAATATCTCTACATCTAGTACAAATAGTAACATGATCAACACTAGATGTAGATGGTTTGCAAGCATTTAATTCATCAATCTTAGCATGTAACATGGCATTTTCATTTCTAAGATTGGAAATAGAAACATTGCAAACATTTAAATCCTTAGCCTTAGCAATTAATTTTTCATTCTCAATCTTAAGGCAAGCAAGTGATTCATTCAACTTGTCAATTTTAGCAACCAAACTTGCATTATCATTTTTAAGTTTGACAAGAGAATCATCACAAACATTTAATTTCTCAACCTTAGCAATTAATTTGGCATTTTCATTTCTAAGGTTAGAGATAGTGTCATGGCAAGTGCTTAGCTCACTAGTCAATTTTTCACATTTTTCTACCTCTAGAGCATAAGCATTTTTAACCTTAACATGCTTCTTGTTTTCCTTAATAAGGAAGTCCTCTTGTCTATCCAAGAGTTCATCCTTCTCATGAATGGCACTAATTAATTCATTCAATTTTTCCTTTTATTGCATGTTTAGGATGGCAAAAAGAGCAAACAAATTTTCTTCATCATCACTAGAGTTATCCTCATCACTAGATGTTGCATATTTAGTGGAGGCTCTAGATTTTACCTTCTTTTTGCTGTCCTTTGCCATGAGGCACTTGTGGCCGACATTGGCGAAGA
Source organism: Zea luxurians (assembly GCA_029449295.1). Taxonomy (NCBI): domain Eukaryota; kingdom Viridiplantae; phylum Streptophyta; class Magnoliopsida; order Poales; family Poaceae; genus Zea; species Zea luxurians. The sequence continues at coordinate 43,140,108 of JAOPSE010000005.1, read as the reverse complement.
GGAGGCCCTTGTTGATGGCGATGTTGGCGGCGTCCTCATCAGAGGAGGAGTTGGTGGAGCTCTCATTGGGTCCCATTCCCGACACACGTGGGCATCGCTGCCCTTCTTCTTGTAGTACTTCTTCTTTTCCTTCCTCCTTCCCTTCTTGTCGTCACCCCTATCACTGTCACTAGAAATAGGACATTTTGCTATAAAGTGACCGGGCTTACCACACTTGTAGCAAACTTTCTTGGAGCAGGACTTGTAATCCTTCCCCCTCCTTTGCTTGAGGATTTGGCGGAAGCTCTTGATGATGAGCGCCATCTCCTCGTTATCGAGCTTGGAGGCGTCGATGGGAAGTCTACTTGATGTAGACTCTTCTTTCTTCTCCTCCGTCGCCTTGAATGCGACAGGTTGTACCTCGGGTACGGAGGAGGCGTCTTGCTCGATGATTTTCTTGGAGCCTTTGATCATCAATTCAAAGCTCACAAATTTTCCTATAACCTCCTCGGGGGACATTAGCTTATATCTAGGATCACCATGAATTAATTGAACTTGTGTAGGATTAAGAAAAACGAGTGATCTTAGGATAAACTTGACCATTTCATGGTCATCCCATTTTGTGCTCCCAAGGTTGCGCACTTGATTCACCAAGGTCTTGAGCCGGTTGTACATAGCTTGTGGCTCCTCTCCTTGGTTGAGCATAAAACGACCGATCTCCCCCTCGATCGTCTCCATCTTGGTGATCTTGGTCACCTCGTCTCCTTCGTGCGCGGTCTTTAGTACATCCCAAATCTCTTTAGCACTTTTTAACCCTTGCACCTTATTATACTCCTCTTGACTTAGAGAGGTGAGGAGTATAGTAGTTGCTTGGGAATTAAAGTGTTGGATTTGGGCGACTTCGTCCGCATCATAATCTTCATCCCCTATGGAAGGTACCTGTACTCCAAATTCAACAATGCCCCATATGCTTTTGTGGAGTGAGGTTAGGTGATATCTCATCATATCACTCCACCTAGAATAATCTCCATCGTCAAACATCGGTGGTTTGCCTAAAGGGACGGAAAGTAATGGAGTATGTTTGGAAATGCGAGGGTAATGTAAGGGGATCTTACTAAACTTCTTGCGCTCATGGCGCTTAGAAGTGACGGACGGCGCGTCGGAGCCGGATGTAGATGGCGATGAAGAGTCAGTCTCATAGTAGACCACTTCTTCATCTTCTTTTTCTTGTCGCCGCTCCGATGCGACTTGGGTTGTGAAGGGGATCCCTTCCCCTTGTTGCCGGACTCTCCTGATGAAGTCTTCTCGTGGCTTGTCGCGGGCTTCTCGTCGGTCATCACCTACTTCTTGGCATGATCTCCCGACATCACTTCAAGCGGTTAGGCTCTAATGAAGTACCAGGCTCTGATACCAATTGAAAGTCGCCTAGAGGGGGGTGAATAGGCGGAATCTGAAAATTATAAACTTAAGCACACACTACAAGCCGGGGTTAGCGTTAGAAATATAATCGAGTCCGAAAGAGAGGGCAAAAACAAATCACAAGCAAATAGCGAGAGTGACACGGTGATTTGTTTTACCGAGGTTCGGCCCTCGAAGGCCTAGTCCCCATTGAGGTGGTCACAAAGACCGGGTCTCTTTCAACCCTTTCCCTCTCTCAAACGGTCACCTAGACCGAGTGAGCTTCTCTTCTCAATCAATCGGGACACTTAGTCCCCACAAGGACCACCACATAATTGGTGTCTCTTGCCTTGATTACAATTGACTTGGGAACAAGAAAGAAGGAAGAAGAAAAGCGATCCAAGCGCAAGAACTCAAATGAACACAAGTATCTCTCTCTCACTAGTCACTATTTGATTGGAGTGAACTTTGGACTTGGGAGAGGATTTGATCTCTTGTTTGTGTCTTGGAGTGAAGTCTAGAGCTCTTGTATTGAATGCAATGGCTGAAAACTTGGATGCCTTGAAGTGTGGTGGTTGGGGGGTATTTATAGCCCCAACCACCAAAGTGGCCGTTGGGAGGGGCTGCTGTCGTATGGCGCACCAGACAGTTCGGTGCGCCACCGGACACTGTTCGGTGCGCCAGCCACGTCACCCAACCGTTAGGGTTCGACCGTTGGAGCTTTGACAGGTGGGGCCACCGGATAGTCCGGTGGTGCACCGAACAGTCACTGTTCACTGTCTGGTGCGCCTTCTGGCGCCTGCTCTGACTTCTGCGCGCAGTTGCACTGTTCACTGTAGACTTTGGCAGACGACCATTGGCGCAGCTAGCCATTGCTCCGCTGGCACACCGGACAGTCCGGTGAATTATAGCGGAGTGGCTCCCTAAATTCCCGAAGCTGAGCAGTTCAGAGAGGATCTCCCTGGTGCACCGGACAGTCCGGTGCGCCAGACCAAGGCAGCCTTCGGTTGTCTTTTGCTCTTTTTATTTGAACCCTTTCTTGGACTTTTTATTGGTTTGTGTTGAACCTTTGGCACCTGTAGAACTCATAATCTAGAGCAAACTAGTTAGTCCAATTGTTTGTGTTGGGCAATTCAACCACCAAAATCATTTAGGAAAAGGTTTGACCCTATTTCCCTTTCAGAGTCACGCTCAAAGACCTCACCGAATCAGACACCCCTTTCTTTGGCATTGTGTCGACCGAAGGGGAGTACCCGCTCGGTGAAGGGAAAGCTAGCACCCCGTTTCGTCGGTCCTTACCTGGTCATTTCCCGAATAGGACCCGTGGCATACCGTCTTGAGCTACCAGAATCCATGTCAGATATTCACAATGTGTTCCATGTATCTCAACTCCGCAAATGCCTAAAAGTACCAGAAACCCGTATCGAGGCAGAAACAATTCAGATTCAAAAAGATCTCCAGTACCGGGAAAAGCCAGTGAAGATTCTCGACTCAGCAGTCAGAAGAACCCGCAATTCAGAAGTAAAGCTCTGTAAGGTTCAGTGGAGCAGAGATGGAGAAGAGGAAGCCACCTGGGAAAGTGAGGACTCTCTGAGGAAGGAATACCCTTACCTTTTCTCGAGCACCGTCTAATCTCGAGGGCGAGATTCCTTTAAGTGGGGTAGGTTTGTAGCATCCCAAAAATCCTAATCTAGGTTTGAAACCCTAATCCACCTTTTACCCCTCCCTTCATCCTCTGATTCTAAAATCCTCCCAAAAATTTTCCTTCATCATATGCATACATCTTGATTGATCACAAAAGCACCTCACTTAGATTCTATTTTTCTAAACACTTAGAGTATCTACAAAATAATTTGTTCAAAGGAAAAGATACAAATTGGGAAATAGGAATTAGAAAATAAAAAGAAAAAGAGAAAAACCTCCTCCTCCCCCTGCTGGGCCGAGTTCGGCCCAAGCCGCGGCTCCCCCCCCCCTCTCCCTCGCGCCCGCATTCCTCCTTCCCCGGCCCATCTGCGGCCTGCCTCCGCGCGCGCGGCAGCCGCGCCCGCACCTCGCCCTCGCTCTCGCTGACCAAGCGGCCCCACCCGTCAGCCGCCCGCTCGCTCGCTCGCTCGCTCTCGCTGACCAAGCGGCCCCACCCGTCAGCCGCCCGCTCGCTCGCTCGCTCGCTCGCTCGCTCTCGCTGACCAAGCGGCCCCGCCCGTCAGCCGCTTCGTCGTCCGTCCGTCGTCCCCTCGCCGAAGTCACCTCCGCCGTCGCCCCGCGCGTCCGCGCCGTCGCCCCCTCCTCGTGGGCCGCTGCCGGGCCGAAAGCGCGCCCGCGCGCCTGCCCCGCGCCGAGCTGGGCCGAATTTCTCCCCCCCGGCCCGTTTGAAGAAAAATCCTTTTCTATTTTATTTTCTTCACCTATTCCCATTTAATTAGTATTCTTCAATATTTTATACACCAAAAATTATCCAAATAATTTCTAAAGATCCCATACAACAATAATGTTAGAAAATGACACACTATAATTTGTAAACCCCTGTTGATGTATTGTTTTATTGCCTGTTTTCCTAGAAGAAGCAGGGGTCGTTGATCCGGAACCCTTAGCCCCGGAAGAAGGGCCAGAACCCGAACTTCCGGAAGTAGATCTGTTGTGCCAGGAAAGCTTCGACGAAGGCAAGTCCATCCTTCCCTTGATGCATAAATTACCTATTCTCTCTACCACTGCCTAGGCCGGGAATTATGGGGAATATTGCATTGTGAGTGAGAGATGGCCCGCATTATCATACACTTTCTGGATGCGTAAAGTGGATTGGGAGGAAAGGCTATGTGTATCTCCAAATAAAATCTCTTTTGAAAAATTATGCGATGAAGGGTACTCACCCTCATCACCTGAGAGTGGGATGATCAGGGACTCCCTGGTTTAGGGGAGGGCCTAAGGTGTTGGCTCAGCTGGTTTAGGCGTGAGCAGAAGGATTGTCCCCTCATATAAGGACCGGTTTGTCATCTTCACTACCTGTACTCCTTTGTCGTACAACCACTCGAGACTGTGTGGGCAGTCACTCGATCCGAACTCGTGTGGTCCGACCCCAGGGTTAAGAAGGCTGGGGAGCACCGGAGGATAAGGAGGGGGAAAGTTTTGTCCGGTTTGGGCATGGTGGTGGCCTGACTCCTTCCGGATAACTGTTAAGGTTGGGATGCACGAGTAAGGAAAGAGATCCGGCATTCGGGTCTCGCGACGGCGAGATCGCAGAAACCGGGCTAGTGGGTAAAGTGTACCCCTCTGCGCAGAGTTGAAACCTATTCGAATAGTCCGTGTCCACTGGTATGGATGAGTCTGGTATGGTATGGCAATTAGAACTTTTTCTCTAAAGTTTCTTATCAAGGGAAAGGTGTGTTTGAATGGGTTTTGAAAAAGAGATAAAGCCTCTGGAGCGGGAAGCTCAGTGGCAGTTGAGTTTTTGGTTACTTATAATAGCATGGGAAAACCTTCAAGCAACTGTCTCTCTCTAAGAAAATAATGAGTGACTTCAACTCCACCCAATTGAGCATGTACATCATAGGTCTCTTTCTCCCTACGGGAATGGGGTGGGCTTGCGGAATACCTAGTGTATTCACCCAGATTTATTTATGTTTTTCAGCGGCCGAGGACTTCTTTTCTGCATTGCTTGATTAAGAGGGCTGTGTCTGCACCCAGTTCTGCCTGTGGCTTGGGCTGGTGTATTTTTCCCTGCTGCGCTTCTCTATTTGGCTCCCTCTCGAGCTTGTACCCCGGTATTGTAATAAATTTATCTAAAACTCTGTACTATTTGAAGTAAGAAATGTGTTTACTAGCCTCCTGGGACTAGTAATTGTTTCACATTGAGTCCCAAAGGATCGGGACGCTTCAGGTGGTATCGGCAAAGGGGAGGACAGAGGCGACGGCGGAGGTGACTTCGGCGAGGGGACGGCGGACGGACGACGAAGCGGCTGACGGGCGGGGCCGCTTGGTCAGCGAGAGCGAGCGAGCGAGCGAGCGAGCGGGCGGCTGACGGGTGGGGCCGCTTGGTCAGCGAGAGCGAGCGAGCGAGCGAGCGAGCGGGCGGCTGACGGGTGGGGCCGCTTGGTCAGCGAGAGCGAGGGCGAGGTGCGGGCGCGGCTGCCGCGCGCGCGGAGGCAGGCCGCAGATGGGCCGGGGAAGGAGGAATGCGGGCGCGAGGGAGAGGGGGGGGGGGGGAGCCGCGGCTTGGGCCGAACTCGGCCCAGCAGGGGGAGGAGGAGGTTTTTCTCTTTTTCTTTTTATTTTCTAATTCCTATTTCCCAATTTGTATCTTTTCCTTTGAACAAATTATTTTGTAGATACTCTAAGTGTTTAGAAAAATAGAATCTAAGTGAGGTGCTTTTGTGATCAATCAAGATGTATGCATATGATGAAGGAAAATTTTTGGGAGGATTTTAGAATCAGAGGATGAAGGGAGGGGTAAAAGGTGGATTAGGGTTTCAAACCTAGATTAGGATTTTTGGGATGCTACAAACCTACCCCACTTAAAGGAATCTCGCCCTCGAGATTAGACGGTGCTCGAGAAAAGGTAAGGGTATTCCTTCCTCGGAGAGTCCTCACTTTCCCAGGTGGCTTCCTCTTCTCCATCTCTGCTCCACTGAACCTTACAGAGCTTTACTTCTGAATTGCGGGTTCTTCTGACTGCTGAGTCGAGAATCTTCACTGGCTTTTCCCGGTACTGGAGATCTTTTTGAATCTGAATTGTTTCTGCCTCGATACGGGTTTCTGGTACTTTTAGGCATTTGCGGAGTTGAGATACATGGAACACATTGTGAATATCTGACATGGATTCTGGTAGCTCAAGACGGTATGCCACGGGTCCTATTCGGGAAATGACCGGGTAAGGACCGACGAAACGGGGTGCTAGCTTTCCCTTCATCTGGAACCTTCTGACACCACGCATTGGAGAAACCTTGAGATAAACAAAATCTCCCTCCTCAAATCTGAGTTCCCTTCGTCTATTGAAGCGTCCCGATCCTTTGGGACTCAATGTGAAACAATTACTAGTCCCAGGAGGCTAGTAAACACATTTCTTACTTCAAATAGTACAGAGTTTTAGATAAATTTATTACAATACCGGGGTACAAGCTCGAGAGGGAGCCAAATAGAGAAGCGCAGCAGGGAAAAATACACCAGCCCAAGCCACAGGCAGAACTGGGTGCAGACACAGCCCTCTTAATCAAGCAATGCAGAAAAGAAGTCCTCGGCCGCTGAAAAACATAAATAAATCTGGGTGAATACACTAGGTATTCCGCAAGCCCACCCCATTCCCGTAGGGAGAAAGAGACCTATGATGTACATGCTCAATTGGGTGGAGTTGAAGTCACTCATTATTTTCTTAGAGAGAGACAGTTGCTTGAAGGTTTTCCCATGCTATTATAAGTAACCAAAAACTCAACTGCCACTGAGCTTCCCGCTCCAGAGGCTTTATCTCTTTTTCAAAACCCATTCAAACACACCTTTCCCTTGATAAGAAACTTTAGAGAAAAAGTTCTAATTGCCATACCATACCAGACTCATCCATACCAGTGGACACGGACTATTCGAATAGGTTTCAACTCTGCGCAGAGGGGTACACTTTACCCACTAGCCCGGTTTCTGCGATCTCGCCGTCGCGAGACCCGAATGCCGGATCTCTTTCCTTACTCGTGCATCCCAACCTTAACAGTTATCCGGAAGGAGTCAGGCCACCACCATGCCCAAACCGGACAAAACTTTCCCCCTCCTTATCCTCCGGTGCTCCCCAGCCTTCTTAACCCTGGGGTCGGACCACACGAGTTCGGATCGAGTGACTGCCCACACAGTCTCGAGTGGTTGTACGACAAAGGAGTACAGGTAGTGAAGATGACAAATCGGTCCTTATATGAGGGGACAATCCTTCTGCTCACGCCTAAACCAGCTGAGCCAACACCTTAGGCCCTCCCCTAAACCAGGGAGTCCCTGATCATCCCACTCTCAGGTGATGAGGGTGAGTACCCTTCATCGCATAATTTTTCAAAAGAGATTTTATTTGGAGATACACATAGCCTTTCCTCCCAATCCACTTTACGCATCCAGAAAGTGTATGATAATGCGGGCCATCTCTCACTCACAATGCAATATTCCCCATAATTCCCGGCCTAGGCAGTGGTAGAGAGAATAGGTAATTTATGCATCAAGGGAAGGATGGACTTGCCTTCGTCGAAGCTTTCCTGGCACAGCAGATCTACTTCCGGAAGTTCGGGTTCTGGCCCTTCTTCCGGGGCTAAGGGTTCCGGATCAACGACCCCTGCTTCTTCTAGGAAAACAGGCAATAAAACAATACATCAACAGGGGTTTACAAATTATAGTGTGTCATTTTCTAACATTATTGTTGTATGGGATCTTTAGAAATTATTTGGATAATTTTTGGTGTATAAAATATTGAAGAATACTAATTAAATGGGAATAGGTGAAGAAAATAAAATAGAAAAGGATTTTTCTTCAAACGGGCCGGGGGGGAGAAATTCGGCCCAGCTCGGCGCGGGGCAGGCGCGCGGGCGCGCTTTCGGCCCGGCAGCGGCCCACGAGGAGGGGGCGACGGCGCGGACGCGCGGGGCGACGGCGTCAACGCGGGGCCCACGCGACAGAGAGAGTGGCGGGGGAAACGGCGCGGGCGCGATCGACGACGGGGTGAACCGGCCGAGGGGGGGGGGGAAAAACCGGCCGCCGGGGGGGGTTCGACGGCGGCTTGCCGCCGGTGGCCCGGTTCTTGGGCAATGCGCAGGCGCCTAAGCATGGGGAGGGGATGGCGGACCTAGAGATGGGCTCAATTTGGTCAGAGGAGGTCGGGAGGGAGCTGCCCGCGGGGAGGTGGCGGAGCTTCGCGGCGGGGTTGCCGCCGGTGAGCTCTGGGCGAGCAATCGGGGTGGGGGGGAGTGGTGTATTGTGCTTGCGGCAAGGCGAGGAAGCTGCTAGGCCAACTTAATTGCTTGCTGGGCTAACAGAGAGGGAGAGGGAAGAGGAGGTGGGACTCACCGGAGAGGGGGAAGAAGACGGCGCTCCGCGAATTGGGCTCGGGCGAGGGGAGGAGGGTAGTGGTCGGGGCTGGTGCGAGAAAGAAGGGGCTCGGGGCGAGCTTTTTATAGGCGCGCGGGGGCGAGGGGGGGCGGTGGAGCTCCCCGGCTCCGGCGAGCTTCCCAGTGCCGCCATAAATGGCACACAGCGCCGCCGAGGGGACGCTACGGCGGGGGCGGTACCGGCGAGGACGCGGTCAAGGGGAGGAGGACGGAGCGGTGCCAAACTACCCTGTGCGGCCGGACGGCAAAGGGGAGGACGGAGGCGACGGCGGAGGTGACTTCGGCGAGGGGACGGCGGACGGACGACGAAGCGGCTGACGGGCGGGGCCGCTTGGTCAGCGAGAGCGAGCGAGCGAGCGAGCGAGCGAGCAGGCGGCTGACGGGTGGGGCCGCTTGGTCAGCGAGAGCGAGCGAGCGAGCGAGCGAGCGGGCGCGGCTGCCGCGCGCGCGGAGGCAGGCCGCAGATGGGCCGGGGAAGGAGGAATGCGGGCGCGAGGGAGAGGGGGGGGGGAGCCGCGGCTTGGGCCGAACTCGGCCCAGCAGGGGGAGGAGGAGGTTTTTCTCTTTTTCTTTTTATTTTCTAATTCCTATTTCCCAATTTGTATCTTTTCCTTTGAACAAATTATTTTGTAGATACTCTAAGTGTTTAGAAAAATAGAATCTAAGTGAGGTGCTTTTGTGATCAATCAAGATGTATGCATATGATGAAGGAAAATTTTTGGGAGGATTTTAGAATCAGAGGATGAAGGGAGGGGTAAAAGGTGGATTAGGGTTTCAAACCTAGATTAGGATTTTTGGGATGCTACAAACCTACCCCACTTAAAGGAATCTCGCCCTCGAGATTAGACGGTGCTCGAGAAAAGGTAAGGGTATTCCTTCCTCAGAGAGTCCTCACTTTCCCAGGTGGCTTCCTCTTCTCCATCTCTGCTCCACTGAACCTTACAGAGCTTTACTTCTGAATTGCGGGTTCTTCTGACTGCTGAGTCGAGAATCTTCACTGGCTTTTCCCGGTACTGGAGATCATTTTGAATCTGAATTGTTTCTGCCTCGATACGGGTTTCTGGTACTTTTAGGCATTTGCGGAGTTGAGATACATGGAACACATTGTGAATATCTGACATGGATTCTGGTAGCTCAAGTCGGTATGCCACGGGTCCTATTCGGGAAATGACCGGGTAAGGACCGACGAAACGGGGTGCTAGCTTTCCCTTCATCTGGAACCTTCTGACACCACGCATTGGAGAAACCTTGAGATAAACAAAATCTCCCTCCTCAAATCTGAGTTCCCTTCGTCTATTGTCTGCGTAACTCTTTTGTCGACTCTGAGCTTCAAGTAACCTTCTGCGGATCAAGGCAACTTTTTCTTCGGCTTCTTTAACGAAGTCGGGCCCTTCTAGTGTCCTTTCCCCTACATTGGACCACATTAGGGGAGTTTGGCATTTTCTTCCATACAGTGCTTCGAATGGTGACATTTTGATGCTGGCCTGATGGCTATTGTTGTATGAGAATTCGGCGTACGGCAAACTAGACTCCCAATCTCTGTCGAAGGCTAGTACGCAGGCTCTGAGTAAATCTTCAAGGACCTTATTAACTCTCTCTGTTTGACCATCTGACTGGGGGTGATAAGCAGTGCTGAAATCTAGCTTGGTGCCCATTGCTTGCTGAAGGCCCTTCCAGAACTTTGAAGTGAACTGCGTTCCTCTATCTGATACTATCTTCCGTGGAATGCCATGTAGCCTGACTATCTCTTTAAGGTATAATCGGGCAAGGGCTGCTCCTCCAAAAGTGGTCTTCACTGGAATGAAATGGGCCACTTTGGTGAGGCGATCGATTATTACCCATATGGAATCATTTCCTCTTTGTGATCTGGGTAGCCCGGTTACGAAATCCATGCCTATTTCCTCCCACTTCCATTCGGGTATTGGGAGGGGTTGAAGCAGGCCTGCAGGCTTCTGATGTTCGGCCTTTGTTCTCTGACAGGTGTCACATCGGGCCACATACTGTGCTATTTCCTTCTTCATCCCTTTCCACCAATACCTGGTTTTGAGGTCCAGGTACATCTTGGTGGTCCCTGGGTGGATAGAGTAAGCTGAGTTGTGGGCTTCATCAAGCAGGGTCTCCCGTGCCTTTCCAATTGGCACGCACAGACGGTTCTTGAACCAGAGGACTCCTTGCTCGTCTGTTCTTAGGTCCGGAAGTTGCTCTTTGCGTGCTCTTTCCTTAAGCTTGGTTGTTTCTGCGTCGAGACATTGGGCCTTGCATATGAGATCTTCTAGGTTTGGCTTGACTTCCAGGCCACCGTCGTCTCCCAGACATGCATTCAGCTGAGCTGATTCTTCCTTCCAATCCTCTAGGAGGTTTGTTCCTCTAATCCCGAAGGGTTTCCGGCTGAGGGCGTCTGCTACCACATTGGCCTTTCCGGGGTGGTAGTGGATTTCGAGGTCGTAATCTTTGATCAATTCGAGCCACCTTCTTTGACGGAGGTTGAGGTCCGGCTGCGTGAAGATGTACTTTAGACTCTTGTGATCAGTGAAGATGTGGCATTTGTTTCCAATCAGATAATGCCTCCATATTTTTAGAGCGTGCACTATGGCCGCCAGGATAGTTCTGTTCGTGCGGCTTGAGTAATCGGGATGCATAAGCAATGACTTTCTCATTTTGCATTAAGACACACCCTAAGCCTTGCTTGGAAGCATCACAAAAGATGACAAACTCCTGGTGTATGTCTGGTAGAGTCAAAACTGGCGCGGTTGTAAGCTTCTCCTTGATGACTTGGAAACTTTCTTCACAACCGGGAGTCCACACGAACTTATTGTCCTTTTTGAGGAGTTCCGTCAAGGGCTTTGCTATGCTGGAGAATCCCTTGATAAAGCGGCGATAATACCCTGCCATACCCAGAAAGCTTCGAACTTCACTGACGTTGGATGGTTGCTTCCAATTTGAAACAGCTTCTACCTTAGATGGGTCCACTTCTACCCCTTCAGCAGTCAAGATATGCCCTAGGAAGGCTATCTTCTCTAACCAGAACTCACACTTGCTGAACTTAGCATAAAGTTGATGTGCTCTGAGTCTTCCGAGGACGGTTCGAAGGTGCTGCTCATGGTCCTTGCGACTCTTGGAATAGATGAGGATGTCATCGATAAAAACCACGACAAACTTATCCAATTCTTCCATAAATACCTTATTCATGAGATTCATGAAAAAGGCGGGTGCGTTGGTTAGTCCAAATGGCATCACCGTGAATTCATATTGCCCGTATCTGGTGACGAATGCAGTTTTCTGAACGTCTGCTTCCTTAATCCTGAGTTGGTGATATCCTGACCTGAGGTCTATCTTGGAGAAGTATTTGGCTCCTTGCAGCTGGTCGAAGAGGTCATCAATCCGGGGAAGGGGGTACTTATTCTTGATTGTAACTTCGTTCAAGGATCGATAATCAATACACATCCTCATACTCCCATCCTTTTTGGTTACGAAGAGAACGGGTGCTCCCCAGGGAGACGAACTGGGACGGATGTACCCTTTTTGCTGTAGTTCTGAAAGCTGAAGTTTCAGTTCTGCCAATTCAGTGGGGGCCATGCGGTATGGTCTTTTTGCGATGGGCGCAGTGCCGGGAATGAGGTCTATATAGAACTCTACTTCTCTTTCTGGTGGCATCCCGGGCAACTCTTCTGGAAATACATCTTCAAATTCCTTGATTACAGACATGCTTTCTTCTGCCAGACTAAACACCATTGGATCTTTTGCAGGCGGTTGGGCTTGGCAGGAAACTGCCTTTCCTTGGTGATCTATGAGAAGGACAGTTTTGCTTGCGCAGCTGATAACACCCTTGTGCTTAGCTAGCCAATCCATTCCTAGGATTACATCAATACCTTGGGATGGCAAGATGGTTAAGTCTGCCAGGAATACTACCCCACTTAAAAGAATCCTGACTTGTGAACATCTGAGTTTGCATAGGAGGTCTGTTCCCGGGGTTCGGGTGACCAAAGGGATAGCTAAAGGTGTAGAGGGTATGCCATGCTTCTCCACAAACTTAGCGGCTATAAATGAATGGGATGCTCCTGAATCAAAAAGCACAGAAGCGGGAGTAAATTCGACGAGGAACTCACCGAGCACTACTCCCGGGGCCTGTTGGGCTTCCTGAGCGTCGACGTGGTTGACTCGGGCCCTGCCCTGGTACTGAGCCCTGCTCTGCTGGCTGCTGGGAGGAAGCGCCTTGGAGGTAGGTGCTGATAGAATCTTGGGGCCATTCACCGAGTTGGAGTAGGTTGGCCCGAGTGCCTTCAGCTGAGGGCAGTTGTTCTTGAAGTGCCGGGGGTCTCCGCAGTGCCAACAGGCGTTTGCTGGCGGCTGGTTGCTTGCAACGGAGGGTGCCTGATGGGAGCTCTGACTCTGTTGACTGAAGCGCGATGGAGAGGGTCCAGATTGTTTATCGAAGCCTGGACCCCTGGGTGGGAGCCCAAAGGGTCGAGCTCTCTGGTGACGCTCTTGCTGTTGAGCTCGCAGGACCTGGAACTTTCTCTTGATGTGCCCTTTTTCCTCCTCTTTAGCTCTTTCCACTTGAATAGCTTTGTTGGAAAGGTGAGAGAAGCTTTGGAAGTCCTGGCTGGCGAGGATGGTCTTAAGCTCGGGTCTTAACCCTCTCAGGAAACGGGCCATTTTCCTGGCCTCGGTGCTGACATCCTCAGGCGCGTAGCGGGCCAGCTCTGTGAACTTGTGCACATACTCACTGACTGATCGCCCACCTTGGGTTAGCTCCCGGAATTCATCCTCCTTGAGTTGGACTATCCCTTGGGGTACATGGTGCTCACGAAAAGCTGTTTCGAATTCTGCCCAGGTAGCATCTCTGACGGCTTCACTGAAAGTGTCCCACCATGCTAAAGCCATTCCTGAAAGCTGATGTGCTGCCAGCTGAACACGCTGATTCTCAGGGCAAGCGATGGCTTCCAACTTCCTCTTGATCGTGCGAAGCCAGTCATCTGCATCGAGGGGATTGCTAGACCCTGCGAATGTGGGAGGCTTGAGTCTCAGGAATTCTCCCATCCTGTCCTGGGGCCTTCCACCACCTGGGCGCTGGTTCTCCAGACTTCGAGTGAGGACTTCAATGAGTCTGGTTTGATGGGCTAGAACTTGGGCCAGATCTAGTGGTAGTTCCGGAGGTGCGGGGAGGTGGGTCCCATCTCCTTCTCCACCGGCTCCTCCTTCAGCTCCTAAGGGAAAACCTGCTCCAATCCCGGAGGCGGTAGGCGTGGTTTTATCCGAAGCCATCTGCCATGGGAAGAGAGTTACTATTATGCACATGCCATTTTTTTTGAACTGGTTATTTTATTCATTACATCAAGCCATTACATGACACAACACCCTGCTACCATAAGTTCGTCACACACGAGTGCTATCTAGGGTACTCCCGCATTCCTTCTCTAATGTGTCCCCAAATTCCTTGAGAAGGTCATCAAGGCTAGCTAGGGACATCTCATCGGTGTCGGATAGGTTCCGTGGAGGGTTTTCTTCCTTCTGCTCAGTCTGGCATCCTTGGCTCTTGGTCTTCTTGCGGATTTTCTTTGCGGGGGCAAGCTTCTTCAGTTTCTTGTCGTAGTCCATCTTCAGTGTGCGGTAGGCTTCTCGGGTATTGGTTTCCTCACCTTCAGCTATTGCGAGGCTCTCTTGAAGGGACACTTTTTCTTCTGAGAGTTCCCTGACTTTCTGCTCCAGGCTTTCCACCCGGGAGGTTAGAGAGGTGCAGTGGAGGGTGAGGTCATCATATTGGTTATCAAGGGTATGAAGGTATCCAGCCATGTAGACAATGGTGGGATCATTCTCAGTAGGATCTCCTCCTGATAGGGCCTGAAGTCTTTTCCTCCAGGCGGGGGTATTCTTGTTGCTGGGTGGAAAGTAGCGAAGGGGGGTTTCAATGGTTACTTTGTTGTAGTTTTGACATAGCTGGCGGAGGGCTTTCCGGGCGACATTTTGGCAAGCATCTAGGAAATGAACTCCGGTAAAAGTGACTTGAAAGGAACGTTGGTTTGGATAGCTGTGGCTTTCCCCCAGGTAGACTGCCATGGAGCATCTTATCATCCCGCCCTCGAAATGTTCCGTCCAGACGTATTCCGGCTTCTTGCGGATTCCCATGCGGAGCGCACAGCTTCGCAAGAGGCGGGGGAACCCTTCCACTTCTGAGCAGTAGGATGTCTTAATGGCCAGAGAGTCTTCCATCTGGAATAGGAAAAGAAAGGTCTTGTTAAAACTGGGGAAGGGAAGAGAAAACTTTTCTTGAGGTGAGAGGTATTTTCTGGTTAGGGTAGGTTTTAGGGTCAGGGCTGCGACCTACGGCCAGTCCTATGGCTTTGATAATACCACCTGAAGCGTCCCGATCCTTTGGGACTCAATGTGAAACAATTACTAGTCCCAGGAGGCTAGTAAACACATTTCTTACTTCAAATAGTACAGAGTTTTAGATAAATTTATTACAATACCGGGGTACAAGCTCGAGAGGGAGCCAAATAGAGAAGCGCAGCAGGGAAAAATACACCAGCCCAAGCCACAGGCAGAACTGGGTGCAGACACAGCCCTCTTAATCAAGCAATGCAGAAAAGAAGTCCTCGGCCGCTGAAAAACATAAATAAATCTGGGTGAATACACTAGGTATTCCGCAAGCCCACCCCATTCCCGTAGGGAGAAAGAGACCTATGATGTACATGCTCAATTGGGTGGAGTTGAAGTCACTCATTATTTTCTTAGAGAGAGACAGTTGCTTGAAGGTTTTCCCATGCTATTATAAGTAACCAAAAACTCAACTGCCACTGAGCTTCCCGCTCCAGAGGCTTTATCTCTTTTTCAAAACCCATTCAAACACACCTTTCCCTTGATAAGAAACTTTAGAGAAAAAGTTCTAATTGCCATACCATACCAGACTCATCCATACCAGTGGACACGGACTATTCGAATAGGTTTCAACTCTGCGCAGAGGGGTACACTTTACCCACTAGCCCGGTTTCTGCGATCTCGCCGTCGCGAGACCCGAATGCCGGATCTCTTTCCTTACTCGTGCATCCCAACCTTAACAGTTATCCGGAAGGAGTCAGGCCACCACCATGCCCAAACCGGACAAAACTTTCCCCCTCCTTATCCTCCGGTGCTCCCCAGCCTTCTTAACCCTGGGGTCGGACCACACGAGTTCGGATCGAGTGACTGCCCACACAGTCTCGAGTGGTTGTACGACAAAGGAGTACAGGTAGTGAAGATGACAAACCGGTCCTTATATGAGGGGACAATCCTTCTGCTCACGCCTAAACCAGCTGAGCCAACACCTTAGGCCCTCCCCTAAACCAGGGAGTCCCTGATCATCCCACTCTCAGGTGATGAGGGTGAGTACCCTTCATCGCATAATTTTTCAAAAGAGATTTTATTTGGAGATACACATAGCCTTTCCTCCCAATCCACTTTACGCATCCAGAAAGTGTATGATAATGCGGGCCATCTCTCACTCACAATGCAATATTCCCCATAATTCCCGGCCTAGGCAGTGGTAGAGAGAATAGGTAATTTATGCATCAAGGGAAGGATGGACTTGCCTTCGTCGAAGCTTTCCTGGCACAGCAGATCTACTTCCGGAAGTTCGGGTTCTAGCCCTTCTTCCGGGGCTAAGGGTTCCGGATCAACGACCCCTGCTTCTTCTAGGAAAACAGGCAATAAAACAATACATCAACAGGGGTTTACAAATTATAGTGTGTCATTTTCTAACATTATTGTTGTATGGGATCTTTAGAAATTATTTGGATAATTTTTGGTGTATAAAATATTGAAGAATACTAATTAAATGGGAATAGGTGAAGAAAATAAAATAGAAAAGGATTTTTCTTCAAACGGGCCGGGGGGGAGAAATTCGGCCCAGCTCGGCGCGGGGCAGGCGCGCGGGCGCGCTCGACGACGGGGTGAACCGGCCGAGGGGGGGGGGGGAAACCGGCCGCCGGGGGGGGTTCGACGGCGGCTTGCCGCCGGTGGCCCGGTTCTTGGGCAATGCGTAGGCGCCTAAGCATGGGGAGGGGATGGCGGACCTAGAGATGGGCTCAATTTGGTCAGAGGAGGTCGGGAGGGAGCTGCCCGCGGGGAGGTGGTGGAGCTTCGCGGCGGGGTTGCCGCCGGTGAGCTCTGGGCGAGCAATCGGGGTGGGGGGGAGTGGTGTATTGTGCTTGCGGCAAGGCGAGGAAGCTGCTAGGCCAACTTAATTGCTTGCTGGGCTAACAGAGAGGGAGAGGGAAGAGGAGGTGGGACTCACCGGAGAGGGGGAAGAAGACGGCGCTCCGTGAATTGGGCTCGGGCGAGGGGAGGAGGGTAGTGGTCGGGGCTGGTGCGAGAAAGAAGGGGCTCGGGGCGAGCTTTTTATAGGCGCGCGGGGGCGAGGGGGGCGGTGGAGCTCCCCGGCTCCGGCGAGCTTCCCAGTGCCGCCATAAATGGCGCACAGCGCCGCCGAGGGGACGCTACGGCGGGGGCGGTACCGGCGAGGACGCGGTCAAGGGGAGGAGGACGGAGCGGTGCCAAACTTCCCTGTGCGGCCGGACGGCAAAGGGGAGGACGGAGGCGACGGCGGAGGTGACTTCGGCGAGGGGACGGCGGACGGACGACGAAGCGGCTGACGGGCGGGGCCGCTTGGTCAGCGAGAGCGAGCGAGCGAGCGAGCGGGCGGCTGACGGGTGGGGCCGCTTGGTCAGCGAGAGCGAGCGAGCGAGCGAGCGAGCGGGCGCGGCTGCCGCGCGCGCGGAGGCAGGCCGCAGATGGGCCGGGGAAGGAGGAATGCGGGCGCGAGGGAGAGGGGGGGAGCCGCGGCTTGGGCCGAACTCGGCCCAGCAGGGGGAGGAGGAGGTTTTTCTCTTTTTCTTTTTATTTTCTAATTCCTATTTCCCAATTTGTATCTTTTCCTTTGAACAAATTATTTTGTAGATACTCTAAGTGTTTAGAAAAATAGAATCTAAGTGAGGTGCTTTTGTGATCAATCAAGATGTATGCATATGATGAAAGAAAATTTTTGGGAGGATTTTAGAATCAGAGGATGAAGGGAGGGGTAAAAGGTGGATTAGGGTTTCAAACCTAGATTAGGATTTTTGGGATGCTACAAACCTACCCCACTTAAAGGAATCTCGCCCTCGAGATTAGACGGTGCTCGAGAAAAGGTAAGGGTATTCCTTCCTCAGAGAGTCCTCACTTTCCCAGGTGGCTTCCTCTTCTCCATCTCTGCTCCACTGAACCTTTTAAGTGGGGTAGATTTGTAGCATCCCAAAAATTCAAATCCTGAAATTTTCTCAAACTCCCTCTAAATTCAAAATGAATTTCAAATTTCATTTCAAAATGTTTGTTTGCGAGTTGATATCAGCAAATAAAATATAGTGGTCTATATTCTCTCCAAAATCCTCCTCAAATATCCTACAAATATTTTCCGAGTGATCCCCTCAAATTCTTTCCAGAAATACTGCCCAGATATTTCCCTAGTGATCCCCTTCAAGTTCTTTCCAGAAATACTGCCCAAATATTCCACCGATATATCTCCAGATATTTTCCTCTTGAGAAATACCTTCAGAATCATTTTTCAAGTCCCTACAAATATTTTCTTCATAACTTTCCTCATGCTCATACGTATACGTATGCCTCCAGTGTCATACGGTGAGCTCTACAAGCTAATTACACTTATACAAGACAAATACATGCTAACCTCCCACTAATCATCTCATACTCCCACTAATCCTCTCATCCCTCCCACAAATCCTCTCATCCCTCCCCCTAATCCCCCCACCATGGCTATAAATAGAGGGGCAAGGGCCTCCTCCCATCCCACCCCAAGCCATTTCATGGCAACTCTCTCCCCCCCCCCCCCACACACACCCACTCCATGTTCCACACAAGCACACACTAGCACAAGGATTGTTCGATCGTTCTTCGATCGTTCGTCCCCTGTTCTTAGTTTGTTCGTTCGTTCGTCCGATCGTTCGATCGTTCGTCCGATCGTTCATGGTTCGTTCGTCCGTTCGTCCGATCGTTCGATCGTTCGTCCAAATAATCTTTTTCCTACCGTTATGCTGCCGAAATTCCGATCGTTCGTTCGTTCGATCATTCGATCGTTCATCGTTCGTTCATAGTTCCTATTCATCGTTCATCGTTCGTTCATAGTCCCTATTCATCGTTCGTTCATAGTCCCTATTCATCGTTCTTCCAGATAATCTTTGTCCTGCCGTTATGCTGCCGAGATTCCGATCGTTCGTTCTTTCGATCATTCGATCGTTCATCGTTCGTTCATAGTTCCCTATTCATCGTTCATCGTTCGTTCATAGTCCCTATTCATCGTTCTTCCAGATAATCTTTATCCTGCCGTTATGCTGCCGAAATTCCGATCGTTCGTTCGTCCGATCATTCGATCGTTCGTCCGTTCGTTCGTCCAAATAATCTTTTCCTGCCGTTATGCTGCCGAAATTCCAATCGTTCGTTCGTCCGATCATTCGATCGTTCGTCCGTTCGTTCATAGTTCCTATTCATCGTTCATCGTTCGTTCATACGACTATTCACTGTCACTATTCACCATTACTATTCACCGTTACTATTCATTATTACTATTCACATACACTATTCATCATCGTTACTATTTATCATTACTATTCATCATCGTTACTATTCATCGATGATATGTATAATTACTTTTCCGTCGCCACTATTCATCGTTACTATTCATCGGTCATCCAGTCATCCCAAATTTCAACTACTCATCCATCATGCTGTCCAGTCCACCTAAGACCAGCCAGACCCATGTTCCAGTCATACGAACTCCGGTGACTGTGATTTTCCTTCCAGTAGGGAACTTCCCATCTGGTCACCCATACCAGGTTCCTCCGAGTTGAGCACGCTTAACTTTGAGATTCCTTCGAACCAGGCTCCCAAACTCAGATTCCAATAATTCTCGTTTCTAAATTTTTATCAAATTATTCCCTATCCAACCATGTCATCCCTTAAGCATGGTTCATGTTCCAGAAGACTCCCAAAATACTCTCGCCCCATATTCTGCCTATAACTCTCCTGTTCATACTAAGTCAGACGATTCATTCGTCACTATTCTCACCTACAGTGAACTTCACTGTGCTACACCACCTACACTCAGCTATAAATACACCCAGCTACCATCTCCCTCTCCACACACACTCAACACCCTCAGCCAAGGCAAACACCCCACCCACTCAGTTACTCCGCTCTGCCGGCTACACGCATAGTGTCGCTTTGCCTCCAGTCCACCCTCCTGGTAAGCACCTCCGCTCCACCACCAGTAATATCACAACACCACATGACATAGATTATACTCAAGACCCTACCCATCCATATATCGCTTTTCTGACCACTATACTAAATATTTGTTGGTATACTTGCTGGTTTGTATGTTTGCTTGTTCATGTTGCATAGTTATCGGAGCGTTCGTGCCATCTCGTGGAGGCCAGATCTGCAAGTCTACGCCAGGCGGTGGAGCCAGAAGCCAGTTCCGCGAGCTCTCCTTCCCCCTTCGCCGAATAAGCACGGCAAGCTCACTGGATCCCTTTGATGCATAAATTACCTATGATTTTTCAACCACAACCCTTAGCCTGTTATTTTATGCATGATATGATTTTGAGACAAGTTATTATGGCCACCCAGCCGCTTGCCGCAATCAATCCCTGATATATATGTTCCAAATGATTTGAGAACAGGTGTGAGTTTTCAAAAGAAAATGCTTTTCAAAATGTGTGTGATGAAGGGTTTTCACCCTTATCACCTTTGAGTAGGGATGATCAGGGACTCCCTGGTTTAGGGGAGGGCCTAAGGTGTTGGCTCAGCTGGTTTAGGCGTGAGCAGAAGGATTGTCCCCTCATATAAGGACCGGTTTGTCATCTTCACTACCTGTACTCTTTAATAGTACAACCACTCGAGACTGTGTGGGCAGTCACTCAATCTGAACTCGTACGGTCCAACCCCAGGGTTATGAAGGCTGGGGAGCACCGGGAGGATAAGGAGGGGGAAAGTTTTGTCCGGTTTGGACATGGTGGTGGCCTGACTCCTTCCGGATAACCGATAAGGTTAGGACGTGCGGGGAAAGAAAGAGATTCGGATTCGGATCTCATTGATCATGAGATCGCAGAGCCGGACTAGTGGGTAAAGTGTACACCTCTGCGCAGAGTTTGAAAACCTATTCGAATAGTCTGTGTCCACAGGAATGGACGAGTCTGGTATGGTATGGCAATTAATGTTTTGTTTTCCAAAAAAAAGGGGTGCGTTTGAGAAAAGTGGTTTTTAAAGGTTCGGCGGTTGAGCCGTGAGCTATGGTGGACGGGAAGTCCAGTAGCGGTTTTTGAAAAGGAAAACCAGTGGGAAACTGCTGAGATGCCTGGATGGTTTAGTCCAGGGGATTTTGTTATAATACTGAAAAACTTCCTGCTCCTTTTGGAGAGGATGCGCTTTGCAAAATACAAAATGTTTTTCAAAACAACACTGCATAAAATATTGCCGTTTCTGCAAAGTATCCTAAGCTCCATATATTCCATGCATTATATCTGATTTCCCCATTCCGCGGGTGAAGGTGGGCTGCTGAGTACGTTTGTACTCACCCTTGCTTATTTGTTGTTTTTCAGAAAAAAGGAGATCGGGTAAGAGTTACGACTGTTCCCAACCTTGCCTGTGGCTGTTGGACCGCTGATTTGCTTCGCTGCGTATATCGGGCTGCTTCAGCCCCACTCTGATGATATGTCCCGAGTTGTGGACCAACTCTTAAAGTTGTTCGCCACCTGTATAGGTTTGTCTTGTTTAAGCAGATCTGGAATCATCTGATGTATAAATGTGTTTACTAGCCTCCTGGGACTAGTAATTGTATCACATTTGAGTCCCAGAGGATCGGGACGCTTCAGGTGGTATCTGAACTGGCTTCTGGCTCCACCGCCTGGCGTAGACTTGCAGATCTGGCCTCCACGAGATGGCACGAACGCTCCGATAACTATGCAACATGAACAAGCAAACATACAAACCAGCAAGTGTACCAACAAATATTTAGTATAGTGGTCAGAAAAGCGATATATGGATGGGTAGGGTCTTGAGTATAATCTATGTCATGTGGTGTTGTGATATTACTGGTGGTGGAGCGGAGGTGCTTACCAGGAGGGTGGACTGGAGGCAAAGCGACACTATGCGTGTAGCCGGCAGAGCGGAGTAACTGAGTGGGTGGGGTGTTTGCCTTGGCTGAGGGTGTTGAGTGTGTGTGGAGAGGGAGATGGTAGCTGGGTGTATTTATAGCTGAGTGTAGGTGGTGTAGCACAGTGAAGTTCACTGTAGGTGAGAATAGTGACGAATGAATCGTCTGACTTAGTATGAACAGGAGAGTTATAGGCAGAATATGGGGCGAGAGTATTTTGGGAGTCTTCTAGAACATGAACCATGCTTAAGGGATGACATGGTTGGATAGGGAATAATTTGATAAAAATTTAGAAACGAGAATTATTGGAATCTGAGTTTGGGAGCCTGGTTCGAAGGAATCTCAAAGTTAAGCGTGCTCAACTCGGAGGAACCTGGTATGGGTGACCAGATGGGAAGTTCCCTACTGGAAGGAAAATCACAGTCACCGGAGTTCGTATGACTGGAACATGGGTCTGGCTGGTCTTAGGTGGACTGGACAGCATGATGGATGAGTAGTTGAAATTTGGGATGACTGGATGACCGATGAATAGTAACGATGAATAGTGGCGACGGAAAAGTAATTATACATATCATCGATGAATAGTAACGATGATGAATAGTAATGATAAATAGTAACGATGATGAATAGTGTATGTGAATAGTAACAATGAATAGTAACGGTGAATAGTAATGGTGAATAGTGACAGTGAATAGTCGTATGAACGAACGATGAACGATGAATAGGAACTATGAACGAACGGACGAACGATCGAATGATCGGACGAACGAACGATTGGAATTTCGGCAGCATAACGGCAGGAAAAGATTATTTGGACGAACGAACGGACGAACGATCGAATGATCGGACGAACGAACGATCGGAATTTCGGCAGCATAACGGCAGGATAAAGATTATCTGGAAGAACGATGAATAGGGACTATGAACGAACGATGAACGATGAATAGGGAACTATGAACGAACGATGAACGATCGAATGATCGAAAGAACGAACGATCGGAATCTCGGCAGCATAACGGCAGGACAAAGATTATCTGGAAGAACGATGAATAGGGACTATGAACGAACGATGAATAGGGACTATGAACGAACGATGAACGATGAATAGGAACTATGAACGAATGATGAACGATCGAATGATCGAACGAACGAACGATCGGAATTTCGGCAGCATAACGGTAGGAAAAAGATTATTTGGACGAACGAACGGACGAACGATCGAACGATCGGACGAACGGACGAACGAACCATGAACGATCGGACGAACGATCGGACGAACGAACGAACAAACTAAGAACAGGGGACGAACGATCGAAGAACGATCGAACGATCCTTGTGCTAGTGTGTGCTTGTGTGGAACATGGAGTGGGTGTGTGTGGGGGGGGGAGAGAGTTGCCATGAAATGGCTTGGGGTGGGATGGGAGGAGGCCCTTGCCCCTCTATTTATAGCCATGGTGGGGGGATTAGGGGGAGGGATGAGAGGATTTGTGGGAGGGATGAGAGGATTAGTGGGAGGATGAGATGATTAGTGGGAGGTTAGCATGTATTTGTCTTGTATAAGTGTAATTAGCTTGTAGAGCTCACCGTATGACACTGGAGGCATACGTATACGTATGAGCATGAGGAAAGTTATGAAGAAAATATTTGTAGGGACTTGAAAAATGATTCTGAAGGTATTTCTCAAGAGGAAAATATCTGGAGATATATCGGTGGAATATTTGGGCAGTATTTCTGGAAAGAACTTGAAGGGGATCACTAGGGAAATATCTGGGCAGTATTTCTGGAAAGAATTTGAGGGGGATCACTCGGAAAATATTTGTAGGATATTTGAGGAGGATTTTGGAGAGAATATAGACCACTATATTTTATTTGCTGATATCAACTCGCAAACAAACATTTTGAAATGAAATTTGAAATTCATTTTGAATTTAGAGGGAGTTTGAGAAAATTTCAGGATTTGAATTTTTGGGATGCTACAAATCTACCCCACTTAAAAGGAATCTCGTCCTCGAGATTTGGCTTAGAAGGGTTATGGGTATAGCTTTACTTCAGCTACATATCTTCACTTTGCAATTCTTCGAGGAGATGGAACTTCAACAAAATCCGGCCTTTGAGGAGCATCCGGTTGCTGATTGCAAATGCTGATTCTGGCTACTCAAAGATCATCTTCAGGCTTCAGCTTTCACTTGGCAGCTAGCTTATTGAGGAAGCATCGATGCCAACACGCAAACCTTTCTCTTGCGAACTTCCACATGGATTCCTTCCTTGATTGGTCTTCTGGTGCTTCATCAATGGAACTTGGGTGACCACTTCTCATCCAGAAACTTATAAGCTTCGGTGATCTGGTCCTCCACAAGCTTGCTACAGGCCTTCTTCTTTTTCTCCATAGCAGGAACCTTACTGGAACACTACCCCACTTAAAAAGAATGAGGGTAGATCTCTTGAATCTTGGGGATTTGAACTCCTTGAAGTACCTCATAACAAGGGTGTTACGGGGCCTTCTTCTGTTGTTGCTGCTTGAGCAGGCTGCGGAGAGATGACTGACACAGGGTTGATTCTGGGACAACCTTCTTCTCATCTTTTTTTCACTATCTTCTTTTCTCTTCTCACTTCTCACTTTTCACTGCCTCTTTCTTTCTCTTTGCTCTTCCCACTCGAGGATTCTATCAAAGAGTATTACTATCATACACTGGAGGAAACCAAAGACTATGAACCATGTGCAACAGTCTTCAACCCAAGAATCACCAAGCATTGTGATCTTAGGGGTGAGGGAGTGGAAAATGGAGTTGCTTGCGATTTGGCAGAGGGGGTTTTATCTGGAGTGTTTTGCTTGGGATGGGAACTGAGGGAGCTGGTGGGGGGGATTTATAGGCAAGCGGTATTGATGGTGGTGCTCGGGGGGTGGAGTGGTGGTGATGGAGCAGGTGCTACGCGGCAGCGGGTGCGACAAGGGAAGGGGGGCCTGGTGTTGCCGGCGATGAGGGTGGCGGTGGGTGCGCTGCAAAGGTGGCGTGGGCGGTGGTAGTGCACTGCAAAGGGGGGGCATGGGGCGGTGGTAGTGCGCATGGTGGCGGGCACGCGTGCGAGGGGCACGGGTGAGTGGTGGGGTCAATGACCCTGATGTTTGTGGTCTCTGGTTCCAAGAATCTTTGCCTCTCTGTATGGTAATAACTCCTTCTGTCATCTTTTCCTGTTTACTTTGACTCAGGGGCAGTGCTTTGATTCTCACGGTCGGTCCTTTTGACTGAGCGGCTGGACTGGTTTCTTCTGTAGCTTGTTACAGGCTTCAAGGGTGAGCTTCCCGGTGTCTTCTTGGGTAAGGCACCTTTTTCTTCAGATGGGTTAAGATGAGAATGGAAGCATAAGGTAAGGATTAGTCCGTCCCCTGGTGGTATCGGAGCTGTTAGGTTGGCCGCAGGACGTAACCCTTAGCCTGATCCAAAGTTTTTGAGTCAACTATTTTCTTAAAAAAATTCTTGCTCTCATCCCTTCATTTCAAAAATGCTTTCCCCCTTTCCTTCTCTTAGAAGTCAGATGGAGGTCCGTTGCCAAACCAGCTTTTGCTAGAATGAAGATGGTTTCCCCAAGTTGTTGAGAGCATGCATAGTCCGCCTCGGAATCAGGAGCCAGCCAGAGTATGATGGTCGTGAATTCATCGAGCATGGCACAGAGAAGTGTGTAGCGACTGTATACATTGGATCCAGTCCGCACCATGTGGAATGGAGTGTCACTACTGCTGGGCACAGATTCAAAGACACCTGCCAAGTCGTCGCTCGCAAGGCATTGAGGGCTCTGTGTCAGATCTATGAAGAAGAAGTGGCCGACACCCCGCTCAGATTCTTTCCGCCCTTTCAGAGAGACCGTCCAGCTTGGATGGCCAGGATGCGTGCATTGGAAGGTCAGCAGTTGCTGGAGGACGACCCCTCAGTCGTGTACCTCACTGCCTACCTGCTCACCCTGGATGCACAATATGATTTCTTGGCTCGGCACCACCGTCAGATGATTGCCCGAGCAGAAGATGCAGAGAAGCTCAACCGTAAGCTCCATGTGGATCTCACCACAGCTCAAGCCCGTGTAGCTGCCTTGGAAAGTCGTGAAGCCATTGCTGTTGAAGCCCTGAAGCAAGCCAAGGATGAGCATGTCCAGAAGCTGATGGAGGCCTACTTGGTAACCCATAACCAACGTAGAGCCCTGCGGATCCAAGAGCCCGCTCCATCCAACCCAGTTCAACCCAGGAGAGCTGAAGATCCCCAGATTCTTCAAGGTCACCCGGTCTCTATCAGAGGAGAGAAGAAGGCTTGGGAACTCCCGGAAGGAGCCATAGTCTTGGAAGGAATTCCAGTCTCCCCTCAGGCTATGGATAAGAAAGAGCACCACGAGTCCTCCCAAGATTCCCCGCCAGAGTTGTTTGAGCCCCTCACCATGAAGAAGATTCCAGCATCATCCCTTGAAGTCAAGGAAGAAGCTGCAAGCACCCCGCCAGCACCGCCGCCCTCAGAGGAGCTACAAGAGCCAGTCCAGCTTGAAGAAGAGTTCGACCACGTCTTGCCATCTCAGTCGCCGCCAGAAGAAGTTATCAACATCAGCTCCCTGTTGACCCATCCAGGAGATGTCTCAGATTGAAGTTGTGTGCCAGCCCTGCCAGAAGAGAAGCTGTCTGGTTTGAAGTTAGTATGCCCAGTCCTCTGCATGCATCGGGTAGTGAAGTTTTCTTCACTTTGGCTAGAACCCTGCATGTATGAGAGGTAATCGTGTAGACCGTGTTTTTGAAAAACTCTAATTGTATGGCCCCCTAGGGCATTTCAAAATGAATTTCGCTTGATGTTTTCTCCTCTTTTGAGTGCATATGTGATGCTTTAACGTTAGTGCTCATAAGTCCTGGTTAGCATAGTCCTCAATTCAGGAGCTGAGCAATAGTAGTTATGCTTAGCCCCCGAATCTGAGTAGTCCGTGCTTTGGAAAAACTCTATTCTTCCCTTATTCAAAACATTTGATTTGTTTGTGCTTATCATTGCTGAGCTTGTGTGTTTTCTTTTCGTTTTTCTTAAAAAGGTTTTCTCTAAAAACATAGATCACAAACTAGAGCTAATCCTCACCTTATGCTTCCATTCTCATCTTAACCCATCTCAAAAGAAAAGTGCCTTATCGAAGAAGATACTGGGAAGCTTACCCTTGAAGCCTGGAACAAGCTACAGAAGAAACCAGTCCAGCCGCTCAATCAAAAGGACCGACCGTGGGAATCAAAGCACTGCCCCTGAGTCAAAGTAAACAGGAAAAGAGGACAGAAGGAGTTATTACCATACAGAGATGCAAAGATTCTTGGAACCAGAGACCACAAACATCAGGGTCATTGACCCCACCACTCACCCGTGCCCCCCCCCCCCCGCACTCATGCCTCGCCTCCATGCGCACTACCACCGCCACCCACCGCCCCCCTTACCAGGACTTACGAGCACTAACGTTAAAGCATCACATATGCACTCAAAAGAGGAGAAAACATCAAGCGAAATTCATTCGAAAGCCACAGGACTGGCCGTAGGTCACAGCCCTGACCCTAAAACCTACCCTAACCAGAAAATACCTCTCACCTCAAGAAAAGTTTTCTCTTCCCTTCCCCAGTTTTAACAAGACCTTTCTTTTCCTATTCCAGATGGAAGACTCTCTGGCCATTAAGACATCCTACTGCTCAGAAGTGGAAGGGTTCCCCCGCCTCTTGCGAAGCTGTGCGCTCCGCATGGGAATCCGCAAGAAGCCGGAATACGTCTGGACGGAACATTTCGAGGGCGGGATGATAAGATGCTCCATGGCAGTCTACCTGGGGGAAAGCCACAGCTATCCAAACCAACGTTCCTTTCAAGTCACTTTTACCGGAGTTCATTTCCTAGATGCTTGCCAAAATGTCGCCCGGAAAGCCCTCCGCCAGCTATGTCAAAACTACAACAAAGTAACCATTGAAACCCCCCTTCGCTACTTTCCACCCAGCAACAAGAATACCCCCTCCTGGAGGAAAAGACTTCAGGCCCTATCAGGAGGAGATCCTACTGAGAATGATCCCACCATTGTCTACATGGCTGGATACCTTCATACCCTTGATAACCAATATGATGACCTCACCCTCCACTGCACCTCTCTAACCTCCCGGGTGGAAAGCCTGGAGCAGAAAGTCAGGGAACTCTCAGAAGAAAAAGTGTCCCTTCAAGAGAGCCTCGCAATAGCTGAAGGTGAGGAAACCAATACCCGAGAAGCCTACCGCACACTGAAGATGGACTACGACAAGAAACTGAAGAAGCTTGCCCCCGCAAAGAAAATCCACAAGAAGACCAAGAGCCAAGGATGCCAGACTGAGCAGAAGGAAGAAAACCCTCCACGGAACCTATCCGACACCGATGAGATGTCCCTGGCTAGCCTTGATGACCTTCTCAAGGAATTTGGGGACACATTAGAGAAGGAATGCGGGAGTACCCTAGATAGCACTCGTGTGTGACGAACTTATGGTAGCAGGGTGTTGTGTCATGTAATGGCTTGATGTAATGAATAAAATAACCAGTTCAAAAAAAATGGCATGTGCATAATAGTAACTCTCTTCCCATGGCAGATGGCTTCGGATAAAACCACGCCTACCGCCTCCGGGATTGGAGCAGGTTTTCCCTTAGGAGCTGAAGGAGGAGCCGGCGGAGAAGGGGATGGGACCCACCTCCCCGCACCTCCGGAACTACCACTAGATCTGGCCCAAGTTCTAGCCCATCAAACCAGACTCATTGAAGTCCTCACTCGAAGTCTGGAGAACCAGCGCCCAGGTGGTGGAAGGCCCCAGGACAGGATGGGAGAATTCCTGAGACTCAAGCCTCCCACATTCGCAGGGTCCAGCAATCCCCTCGATGCAGATGACTGGCTTCACACGATCAAGAGGAAGTTGGAAGCCATCGCTTGCCCTGAGAATCAGCGTGTTCAGCTGGCAGCACATCAGCTTTCAGGAATGGCTTTAGCATGGTGGGACACTTTCAGTGAAGCCGTCAGAGATGCTACCTGGGCCGAATTCGAAACAGCTTTTCGTGAGCACCATGTACCCCAAGGGATAGTCCAACTCAAGGAGGATGAATTCCGGGAGCTAACCCAAGGTGGGCGATCAGTCAGTGAGTATGTGCACAAGTTCACAGAGCTGGCCCGCTACGCGCCTGAGGATGTCAGCACCGAGGCCAGGAAAATGGCCCGTTTCCTGAGAGGGTTAAGACCCGAGCTTAAGACCATCCTCGCCAGCCAGGACTTCCAAAGCTTCTCTCACCTTTCCAACAAAGCTATTCAAGTGGAAAGAGCTAAAGAGGAGGAAAAAGGGCACATCAAGAGAAAGTTCCACGTCCTGCGACCTCAACAGCAAGAGCGTCACCAGAGAGCTCGACCCTTTGGGCTCCCACCCAGGGGTCCAGGCTTCGATAAACAATCTGGACCCTCTCCATCGCGCTTCAGTCAACAGAGTCAGAGCTCCCATCAGGCACCCTCCGTTGCAAGCAACCAGCCGCCAGCAAACGCCTGTTGGCACTGCGGAGACCCCCGGCACTTCAAGAACAACTGCCCTCAGCTGAAGGCACCCGGGCCAACCTACTCCAACTCGGTGAATGGCCCCAAGATTCTATCAGCACCTACCTCCAAGGCGCTTCCTCCCAGCAGCCAGCAGAGTAGGGCTCAGTACCAGGGCAGGGCCCGAGTCAACCACGTCGACGCTCAGGAAGCCCAGCAGGCCCCGGGAGTAGTGCTCGGTGAGTTCCTCGTCGAATTTACTCCCGCTTCTGTGCTTTTTGATTCAGGAGCATCCCATTCATTTATAGCCGCTAAGTTTGTGGAGAAGCATGGCATACCCTCTACACCTTTAGCTATCCCTTTGGTCACCCGAACCCCGGGAACAGACCTCCTATGCAAACTCAGATGTTCACAAGTCAGGATTCTTTTAAGTGGGGTAGTATTCCTGGCAGACTTAACCATCTTGCCATCCCAAGGTATTGATGTAATCCTAGGAATGGATTGGCTAGCTAAGCACAAGGGTGTTATCAGCTGCGCAAGCAAAACTGTCCTTCTCATAGATCACCAAGGAAAGGCAGTTTCCTGCCAAGCCCAACCGCCTGCAAAAGATCCAATGGTGTTTAGTCTGGCAGAAGAAAGCATGTCTGTAATCAAGGAATTTGAAGATGTATTTCCAGAAGAGTTGCCCGGGATGCCACCAGAAAGAGAAGTAGAGTTCTATATAGACCTCATTCCCGGCACTGCGCCCATCGCAAAAAGACCATACCGCATGGCCCCCACTGAATTGGCAGAACTGAAACTTCAGCTTTCAGAACTACAGCAAAAAGGGTACATCCGTCCCAGTTCGTCTCCCTGGGGAGCACCCGTTCTCTTTGTAACCAAAAAGGATGGGAGTATGAGGATGTGTATTGATTATCGATCCTTGAACGAAGTTACAATCAAGAATAAGTACCCCCTTCCCCGGATTGATGACCTCTTCGACCAGCTGCAAGGAGCCAAATACTTCTCCAAGATAGACCTCAGGTCAGGATATCACCAACTCAGGATTAAGGAAGCAGACGTTCAGAAAACTGCATTCGTCACCAGATACGGGCAATATGAATTCACGGTGATGCCATTTGGACTAACCAACGCACCCGCCTTTTTCATGAATCTCATGAATAAGGTATTTATGGAAGAATTGGATAAGTTTGTCGTGGTTTTTATCGACGACATCCTCATCTATTCCAAGAGTCGCAAGGACCATGAGCAGCACCTTCGAACCGTCCTCGGAAGACTCAGAGCACATCAACTTTATGCTAAGTTCAGCAAGTGTGAGTTCTGGTTAGAGAAGATAGCCTTCCTAGGGCATATCTTGACTGCTGAAGGGGTAGAAGTGGACCCATCTAAGGTAGAAGCTGTTTCAAATTGGAAGCAACCATCCAACATCAGTGAAGTTCGAAGCTTTCTGGGTATGGCAGGGTATTATCGCCGCTTTATCAAGGGATTCTCCAGCATAGCAAAGCCCTTGACGGAACTCCTCAAAAAGGACAATAAGTTCGTGTGGACTCCCGGTTGTGAAGAAAGTTTCCAAGTCATCAAGGAGAAGCTTACAACCGCGCCAGTTTTGACTCTACCAGACATACACCAGGAGTTTGTCATCTTTTGTGATGCTTCCAAGCAAGGCTTAGGGTGTGTCTTAATGCAAAATGAGAAAGTCATTGCTTATGCATCCCGATTACTCAAGCCGCACGAACAGAACTATCCTACCCACGATCTGGAATTGGCGGCCATAGTGCACGCTCTAAAAATATGGAGGCATTATCTGATTGGAAACAAATGCCACATCTTCACTGATCACAAGAGTCTAAAGTACATCTTCACGCAGCCGGACCTCAACCTCCGTCAAAGAAGGTGGCTCGAATTGATCAAAGATTACGACCTCGAAATCCACTACCACCCCGGAAAGGCCAATGTGGTAGCAGACGCCCTCAGCCGGAAACCCTTCGGGATTAGAGGAACAAACCTCCTAGAGGATTGGAAGGAAGAATCAGCTCAGCTGAATGCATGTCTGGGAGACGACGGTGGCCTGGAAGTCAAGCCAAACCTAGAAGATCTCATATGCAAGGCCCAATGTCTCGACGCAGAAACAACCAAGCTTAAGGAAAGAGCACGCAAAGAGCAACTTCCGGACCTAAGAACAGACGAGCAAGGAGTCCTCTGGTTCAAGAACCGTCTGTGCGTGCCAATTGGAAAGGCACGGGAGACCCTGCTTGATGAAGCCCACAACTCAGCTTACTCTATCCACCCAGGGACCACCAAGATGTACCTGGACCTCAAAACCAGGTATTGGTGGAAAGGGATGAAGAAGGAAATAGCACAGTATGTGGCCCGATGTGACACCTGTCAGAGAACAAAGGCCGAACATCAGAAGCCTGCAGGCCTGCTTCAACCCCTCCCAATACCCGAATGGAAGTGGGAGGAAATAGGCATGGATTTCGTAACCGGGCTACCCAGATCACAAAGAGGAAATGATTCCATATGGGTAATAATCGATCGCCTCACCAAAGTGGCCCATTTCATTCCAGTGAAGACCACTTTTGGAGGAGCAGCCCTTGCCCGATTATACCTTAAAGAGATAGTCAGGCTACATGGCATTCCACGGAAGATAGTATCAGATAGAGGAACGCAGTTCACTTCAAAGTTCTGGAAGGGCCTTCAGCAAGCAATGGGCACCAAGCTAGATTTCAGCACTGCTTATCACCCCCAGTCAGATGGTCAAACAGAGAGAGTTAATAAGGTCCTTGAAGATTTACTCAGAGCCTGCGTACTAGCCTTCGACAGAGATTGGGAGTCTAGTTTGCCGTACGCCGAATTCTCATACAACAATAGCCATCAGGCCAGCATCAAAATGTCACCATTCGAAGCACTGTATGGAAGAAAATGCCAAACTCCCCTAATGTGGTCCAATGTAGGGGAAAGGACACTAGAAGGGCCCGACTTCGTTAAAGAAGCCGAAGAAAAAGTTGCCTTGATCCGCAGAAGGTTACTTGAAGCTCAGAGTCGACAAAAGAGTTACGCAGACAATAGACGAAGGGAACTCAGATTTGAGGAGGGAGATTTTGTTTATCTCAAGGTTTCTCCAATGCGTGGTGTCAGAAGGTTCCAGATGAAGGGAAAGCTAGCACCCCGTTTCGTCGGTCCTTACCCGGTCATTTCCCGAATAGGACCCGTGGCATACCGTCTTGAGCTACCAGAATCCATGTCAGATATTCACAATGTGTTCCATGTATCTCAACTCCGCAAATGCCTAAAAGTACCAGAAACCCGTATCGAGGCAGAAACAATTCAGATTCAAAAAGATCTCCAGTACCGGGAAAAGCCAGTGAAGATTCTCGACTCAGCAGTCAGAAGAACCCGCAATTCAGAAGTAAAGCTCTGTAAGGTTCAGTGGAGCAGAGATGGAGAAGAGGAAGCCACCTGGGAAAGTGAGGACTCTCTGAGGAAGGAATACCCTTACCTTTTCTCGAGCACCGTCTAATCTCGAGGGCGAGATTCCTTTAAGTGGGGTAGGTTTGTAGCATCCCAAAAATCCTAATCTAGGTTTGAAACCCTAATCCACCTTTTACCCCTCCCTTCATCCTCTGATTCTAAAATCCTCCCAAAAATTTTCCTTCATCATATGCATACATCTTGATTGATCACAAAAGCACCTCACTTAGATTCTATTTTTCTAAACACTTAGAGTATCTACAAAATAATTTGTTCAAAGGAAAAGATACAAATTGGGAAATAGGAATTAGAAAATAAAAAGAAAAAGAGAAAAACCTCCTCCTCCCCCTGCTGGGCCGAGTTCGGCCCAAGCCGCGGCTCCCCCCCCCCTCTCCCTCGCGCCCGCATTCCTCCTTCCCCGGCCCATCTGCGGCCTGCCTCCGCGCGCGCGGCAGCCGCGCCCGCTCGCTCGCTCTCGCTGACCAAGCGGCGCCACCCGTCAGCCGCCCGCTCGCTCGCTCGCTCGCTCGCTCGCTCTCGCTGACCAAGCGGCCCCGCCCGTCAGCCGCTTCGTCGTCCGTCCGCCGTCCCCTCGCCGAAGTCACCTCCGCCGTCGCCTCCGTCCTCCCCTTTGCCGTCCGGCCGCACAGGGAAGTTTGGCACCGCTCCGTCCTCCTCCCCTTGACCGCGTCCTCGCCGGTACCGCCCCCGCCGTAGCGTCCCCTCGACGGCGCTGTGCGCCATTTATGGCGGCACTGGGAAGCTCGCCGGAGCCGGGGAGCTCCACCGCCCCCCCCCCCCCCCTCGCCCCCGCGCGCCTATAAAAAGCTCGCCCCGAGCCCCTTCTTTCTCGCACCAGCCCCGACCACTACCCTCCTCCCCTCGCCCGAGCCCAATTCGCGGAGCGCCGTCTTCTTCCCCCTCTCCGGTGAGTCCCACCTCCTCTTCCCTCTCCCTCTCTGTTAGCCCAGCAAGCAATTAAGTTGGCCTAGCAGCTTCCTCGCCTTGCCGCAAGCACAATACACCACTCCCCCCCACCCCGATTGCTCGCCCAGAGCTCACCGGCGGCAACCCCGCCACGAAGCTCCGCCACCTCCCCGCGGGCAGCTCCCTCCCGACCTCCTCTGACCAAATTGAGCCCATCTCTAGGTCCGCCATCCCCTCCCCATGCTTAGGCGCCTGCGCATTGCCCAAGAACCGGGCCACCGGCGGCAAGCCGCCGTCGAACCCCCCCCGGCGGCCGGTTTCCCCCCCCCCCCCTCGGCCGGTTCACCCCGTCGTCGATCGCGCCCGCGCCGTTTCCCCCGCCACTCTCTCTGTCGCATGGGCCCCGCGTTGACGCCGTCACCCCGCGCGTCCGCGCCGTCGCCCCCTCCTCGTGGGCCGCTGCCGGGCCGAAAGCGCGCCCGCGCGCCTGCCCCGCGCCGAGCTGGGCCGAATTTCTCCCCCCCGGCCCGTTTGAAGAAAAATCCTTTTCTATTTTATTTTCTTCACCTATTCCCATTTAATTAGTATTCTTCAATATTTTATACACCAAAAATTATCCAAATAATTTCTAAAGATCCCATACAACAATAATGTTAGAAAATGACACACTATAATTTGTAAACCCCTGTTGATGTATTGTTTTATTGCCTGTTTTCCTAGAAGAAGCAGGGGTCGTTGATCCGGAACCCTTAGCCCCGGAAGAAGGGCCAGAACCCGAACTTCCGGAAGTAGATCTGCTGTGCCAGGAAAGCTTCGACGAAGGCAAGTCCATCCTTCCCTTGATGCATAAATTACCTATTCTCTCTACCACTGCCTAGGCCGGGAATTATGGGGAATATTGCATTGTGAGTGAGAGATGGCCCGCATTATCATACACTTTCTGGATGCGTAAAGTGGATTGGGAGGAAAGGCTATGTGTATCTCCAAATAAAATCTCTTTTGAAAAATTATGCGATGAAGGGTACTCACCCTCATCACCTGAGAGTGGGATGATCAGGGACTCCCTGGTTTAGGGGAGGGCCTAAGGTGTTGGCTCAGCTGGTTTAGGCGTGAGCAGAAGGATTGTCCCCTCATATAAGGACCGGTTTGTCATCTTCACTACCTGTACTCCTTTGTCGTACAACCACTCGAGACTGTGTGGGCAGTCACTCGATCCGAACTCGTGTGGTCCGACCCCAGGGTTAAGAAGGCTGGGGAGCACCGGAGGATAAGGAGGGGGAAAGTTTTGTCCGGTTTGGGCATGGTGGTGGCCTGACTCCTTCCGGATAACTGTTAAGGTTGGGATGCACGAGTAAGGAAAGAGATCCGGCATTCGGGTCTCGCGACGGCGAGATCGCAGAAACCGGGCCAGTGGGTAAAGTGTACCCCTCTGCGCAGAGTTGAAACCTATTCGAATAGTCCGTGTCCACTGGTATGGATGAGTCTGGTATGGTATGGCAATTAGAACTTTTTCTCTAAAGTTTCTTATCAAGGGAAAGGTGTGTTTGAATGGGTTTTGAAAAAGAGATAAAGCCTCTGGAGCGGGAAGCTCAGTGGCAGTTGAGTTTTTGGTTACTTATAATAGCATGGGAAAACCTTCAAGCAACTGTCTCTCTCTAAGAAAATAATGAGTGACTTCAACTCCACCCAATTGAGCATGTACATCATAGGTCTCTTTCTCCCTACGGGAATGGGGTGGGCTTGCGGAATACCTAGTGTATTCACCCAGATTTATTTATGTTTTTCAGCGGCCGAGGACTTCTTTTCTGCATTGCTTGATTAAGAGGGCTGTGTCTGCACCCAGTTCTGCCTGTGGCTTGGGCTGGTGTATTTTTCCCTGCTGCGCTTCTCTATTTGGCTCCCTCGGGCAAGGGCCTCCTCTCATCCCACCCCAAGCCATTTCATGGCAACTCTCCCCCCCCCCCCACACACACCCACTCCATGTTCCACACAAGCACACACTAGCACAAGGATCGTTCGATCGTTCTTCGATCGTTCGTCCCCTGTTCTTAGTTTGTTCGTTCGTTCGTCCGATCGTTCGATCGTTCGTCCGATCGTTCATGGTTCGTTCGTCCGTTCGTCCGATCGTTCGATCGTTCGTCCGTTCGTTCGTCCAAATAATCTTTTTCCTACCGTTATGCTGCCGAAATTCCGATCGTTCGTTCGTTCGATCATTCGATCGTTCATCGTTCGTTCATAGTTCCTATTCATCGTTCATCGTTCGTTCATAGTCCCTATTCATCGTTCTTCCAGATAATCTTTGTCCTGCCGTTATGCTGCCGAAATTTTGATCGTTCGTTCGTTCGATCATTCGATCGTTCATCGTTCGTTCATAGTCCCTATTCATCGTTCATCGTTCGTTCATAGTCCCTATTCATCGTTCTTCCAGATAATCTTTGTCCTGCCGTTATGCTGCCGAAATTCCGATCGTTCGTTCGTTTGATCATTCAATCGTTCGTCCGTTCGTTCGTCCAAATAATCTTTTTCCTGCCGTTATGCTGCCGAAATTTCGATCGTTCGTTCGTCGGATCATTCGATCGTTCGTCCGTTCGTTCATAGTTCCTATTCATCGTTCATCGTTCGTTCATATGAACTATTCACTATCACTATTCACCATTACTATTCACCATTACTATTCATCGTTACTATTCACATACACTATTCATCATCGTTACTATTTATCATTACTATTCATCATCGTTACTATTCATCGATGATATCTATAATTACTTTTCCATCGCCACTATTCATCGTTACTAATCATCGTTACTATTCATCGGTCATCTAGTCATCCCAAATTTCAACTACTCATCCATCATGCTGTCCAGTCCACCTAAGACCAGCCAGACCCATGTTCCAGTCATACGAACTCCGGTGACTGTGATTTTCCTTCCAGTAGGGAACTTCCCATCTGGTCACCCATCCCAGGTTTCTCCGAGTTGAGCACGCTTAACTTTGAGATTCCTTCGAACCAGGCTCCCAAACTCAGATTCCAATAATTCTCGTTTCTAAATTTTTATCAAACTATTCCCTATCCAGCCATGTCACCCCTTAAGCATGGTTCATGTTCCAGAAAACTCCCAAAATACTCTTGTCCCATATTCTGCCTATAACTCTCATGTTCATACCAAGTCAGACGATTCATTCGTCACTATTCTCACCAACAGTGAACTTCACTGTGCTACACCACCTACACTCAGCTATAAATACACCCAGCTACCCTCCCCCTCTCCACACACACTCAACACCCTCAGCCAAGGCAAACACCCCACCCACCCAGTTACTCCGCTCTGCCGGCTACACGCATAGTGTCGCTTTGCCTGAAGCGTCCCGATCCTTTGGGACTCAATGTGAAACAATTACTAGTCCCAGGAGGCTAGTAAACACATTTCTTACTTCAAATAGTACAGAGTTTTAGATAAATTTATTACAATACCGGGGTACAAGCTCGAGAGGGAGCCAAATAGAGAAGCGCAGCAGGGAAAAATACACCAGCCCAAGCCACAGGCAGAACTGGGTGCAGACACAGCCCTCTTAATCAAGCAATGCAGAAAAGAAGTCCTCGGCCGCTGAAAAACATAAATAAATCTGGGTGAATACACTAGGTATTCCGCAAGCCCACCCCATTCCCGTAGGGAGAAAGAGACCTATGATGTACATGCTCAATTGGGTGGAGTTGAAGTCACTCATTATTTTCTTAGAGAGAGACAGTTGCTTGAAGGTTTTCCCATGCTATTATAAGTAACCAAAAACTCAACTGCCACTGAGCTTCCCGCTCCAGAGGCTTTATCTCTTTTTCAAAACCCATTCAAACACACCTTTCCCTTGATAAGAAACTTTAGAGAAAAAGTTCTAATTGCCATACCATACCAGACTCATCCATACCAGTGGACACGGACTATTCGAATAGGTTTCAACTCTGCGCAGAGGGGTACACTTTACCCACTAGCCCGGTTTCTGCGATCTCGCCGTCGCGAGACCCGAATGCCGGATCTCTTTCCTTACTCGTGCATCCCAACCTTAACAGTTATCCGGAAGGAGTCAGGCCACCACCATGCCCAAACCGGACAAAACTTTCCCCCTCCTTATCCTCCGGTGCTCCCCAGCCTTCTTAACCCTGGGGTCGGACCACACGAGTTCGGATCGAGTGACTGCCCACACAGTCTCGAGTGGTTGTACGACAAAGGAGTACAGGTAGTGAAGATGACAAACCGGTCCTTATATGAGGGGACAATCCTTCTGCTCACGCCTAAACCAGCTGAGCCAACACCTTAGGCCCTCCCCTAAACCAGGGAGTCCCTGATCATCCCACTCTCAGGTGATGAGGGTGAGTACCCTTCATCGCATAATTTTTCAAAAGAGATTTTATTTGGAGATACACATAGCCTTTCCTCCCAATCCACTTTACGCATCCAGAAAGTGTATGATAATGCGGGCCATCTCTCACTCACAATGCAATATTCCCCATAATTCCCGGCCTAGGCAGTGGTAGAGAGAATAGGTAATTTATGCAT
Organism: Zea luxurians; assembly: GCA_029449295.1. Taxonomy (NCBI): domain Eukaryota; kingdom Viridiplantae; phylum Streptophyta; class Magnoliopsida; order Poales; family Poaceae; genus Zea; species Zea luxurians. The sequence continues at coordinate 43,102,021 of JAOPSE010000005.1, read as the reverse complement.
CAAGGGAAGGATGGACTTGCCTTCGTCGAAGCTTTCCTGGCACAGCAGATCTACTTCAGGAAGTTCGGGTTCTGGCCCTTCTTCCGGGGCTAAGGGTTCCGGATCAACGACCCCTGCTTCTTCTAGGAAAACAGGCAATAAAACAATACATCAACAGGGGTTTACAAATTATAGTGTGTCATTTTCTAACATTATTGTTGTATGGGATCTTTAGAAATTATTTGGATAATTTTTGGTGTATAAAATATTGAAGAATACTAATTAAATGGGAATAGGTGAAGAAAATAAAATAGAAAAGGATTTTTCTTCAAACGGGCCGGGGGGGAGAAATTCGGCCCAGCTCGGCGCGGGGCAGGCGCGCTTTCGGCCCGGCAGCGGCCCACGAGGAGGGGGCGACGGCGCGGACGCGCGGGGCGACGGCGTCAACGCGGGGCCCACGCGACAGAGAGAGTGGCGGGGGAAACGGCGCGGGCGCGATCGACGACGGGGTGAACCGGCCGAGGGGGGGGAAAAACCGGCCGCCGGGGGGGTTCGACGGCGGCTTGCCGCCGGTGGCCCGGTTCTTGGGCAATGCGCAGGCGCCTAAGCATGGGGAGGGGATGGCGGACCTAGAGATGGGCTCAATTTGGTCAGAGGAGGTCGGGAGGGAGCTGCCCGCGGGGAGGTGGCGGAGCTTCGCGGCGGGGTTGCCGCCGGTGAGCTCTGGGCGAGCAATCGGGGTGGGGGGGAGTGGTGTATTGTGCTTGCGGCAAGGCGAGGAAGCTGCTAGGCCAACTTAATTGCTTGCTGGGCTAACAGAGAGGGAGAGGGAAGAGGAGGTGGGACTCACCGGAGAGGGGGAAGAAGACGGCGCTCCGCGAATTGGGCTCGGGCGAGGGGAGGAGGGTAGTGGTCGGGGCTGGTGCGAGAAAGAAGGGGCTCGGGGCGAGCTTTTTATAGGCGCGCGGGGGCGAGGGGGGGCGGTGGAGCTCCCTGGCTCCGGCGAGCTTCCCTGTGCCGCCATAAATGGCGCACAGCGCCGCCGAGGGGACGCTACGGCGGGGGCGGTACCGGCGAGGACGCGGTCAAGGGGAGGAGGACGGAGCGGTGCCAAACTTCCCTGTGCGGCCGGACGGCAAAGGGGAGGACGGAGGCGACGGCGGAGGTGACTTCGGCGAGGGGACGGCGGACGGACGACGAAGCGGCTGACGGGCGGGGCCGCTTGGTCAGCGAGAGCGAGCGAGCGAGCGAGCGAGCGAGCGGGCGGCTGACGGGTGGGGCCGCTTGGTCAGCGAGAGCGAGCGAGCGAGCGAGTGGGCGCGGCTGCCGCGCGCGCGGAGGCAGGCCGCAGATGGGCCGGGGAAGGAGGAATGCGGGCGCGAGGGAGAGGGGGGGGGAGCCGCGGCTTGGGCCGAACTCGGCCCAGCAGGGGGAGGAGGAGGTTTTTCTCTTTTTCTTTTTATTTTCTAATTCCTATTTCCCAATTTGTATCTTTTCCTTTGAACAAATTATTTTGTAGATACTCTAAGTGTTTAGAAAAATAGAATCTAAGTGAGGTGCTTTTGTGATCAATCAAGATGTATGCATATGATGAAGGAAAATTTTTGGGAGGATTTTAGAATCAGAGGATGAAGGGAGGGGTAAAAGGTGGATTAGGGTTTCAAACCTAGATTAGGATTTTTGGGACCTAACAGCTCTGATACCACCTGAAGCGTCCCCAATCCTCTGGGACTCAAATGTGATACAATTACTAGTCCCAGGAGGCTAGTAAACACATTTATACATCAGATGATACCAAATCTGCTTAAACGAGACAAACCTACAAAGGTGGCAAACAACTTTAAGAGTTGGTCCACAACTCGGGACATATCATCAGAGTGGGGCTGAAGCAGCCCGATATACGCAGCGAAGCAAATCAGCGGTCCAACAGCCACAGGCAAGGTTGGGAACAGTCGTAACTCTTACCCGATCTCCTTTTTCTGAAAAACAACAAATAAGCAAGGGTGAGTACAAACATACTCAGCAGCCCACCTTCACCCGCGGAATGGGGAAATCAGATATAATGCATGGAATATGTAGAGCTCAGGATATTTGCAGAGACAGCAATATTTTATGCAGGGTTGTTTTGAAAAACATTTTGTATTTTGCAAAGCGCATCCTCTCCAAAAGGAGCAGGAAGTTTTTCAATATTAGAACAAAATCCCCTGGACTAAACCATCCAGGTATCTCAGCAGTCTCCCACTGGTTTTCCTTTTCAAAAACAGCTACTGGACTTCCCGTCCACCATAGCTCACGGCTCAACCGCCGAACCTTTTTAAAAACCACTTTTCTCAAAACCATCTCTTTTTTTTTGGAAAACAAAACATTAATTGCCATACCATACCAGACTCGTCCATTCCTGTGGACACAGACTATTCGAATAGGTTTTCAAACTCTGCGCAGAGGTGTACACTTTACCCACTAGTCCGGCTCTGCGATCTCATAGCTAGTGAGACCCGAATCCGAATCTCTTTCTTTCCTCGCACGTCCTAACCTTAACGGTTATACCGGAAGGAGTCAGGCCACCGCCATGCCCAAACTGGACAAAACATTCCCCCTCCTTATCCTCCCGGTGCTCCCCAGCCTTCATAACCCTGGGGTTGGACCGTACGAGTTCAGATTGAGTGACTGCCCACACAGTCTCGAGTGGTTGTACTTATCATGAGTATAGGTAGTGAAAGATGACAAACCGGTCCTTATACGAGGGGACAATCCTTCTGCTCACGCCTAAACCAGCTGAGCCATCACCTTAGGCCCTCCCCTAAACCAGGGAGTCCCTGATCATCCCTACTCAAAGGTGATAAGGGTGAAAACCCTTCATCAAACACATTTTGAAAAGCATTTTCTTTTGGAAACTCACACCTTTCCTCAAATCATTTGTAACAAATATATCAGGGATTGATTGCGGCAAGCGGCTGGGTGGCCATAATAACTTGTCTCAAAATCATATCATGCATAAAATAACAGGCTGAGGGTTGTGGTTGAAAAATCATAGGTAATTTATGCATCAAAGGGATCCAGTGAGCTTGCCGTGCTTATTCGGCGAAGGGGGAAGGAGAGCTCGCGGAACTGGCTTCTGGCTCCACCGCCTGGCGTAGACTTGCAGATCTGGCCTCCACGAGATGGCACGAACGCTCCGATAACTATGCAACATGAACAAGCAAACATACAAACCAGCAAGTATACCAACAAATATTTAGTATAGTGGTCAGAAAAGCGATATATGGATGGGTAGAGTCTTGAGTAGAATCTATGTCATGTGGTGTTGTGATATTACTGGTGGTGGAGCAGAGGTGCTTACCAGGAGGGTGGACTGGAGGCAAAGCGACACTATGCGTGTAGCCGGCAGAGCGGAGTAACTGAGTGGGTGGGGTGTTTGCCTTGGCTGAGGGTGTTGAGTGTGTGTGGAGAGGGGGAGGGTAGCTGGGTGTATTTATAGCTGAGTGTAGGTGGTGTAGCACAGTGAAGTTCACTGTTGGTGAGAATAGTGACGAATGAATCGTCTGACTTGGTATGAACATGAGAGTTATAGGCAGAATATGGGACAAGAGTATTTTGGGAGTTTTCTGGAACATGAACCATGCTTAAGGGGTGACATGGCTGGATAGGGAATAGTTTGATAAAAATTTAGAAACGAGAATTATTGGAATCTGAGTTTGGGAGCCTGGTTCGAAGGAATCTCAAAGTTAAGCGTGCTCAACTCGGAGAAACCTGGGATGGGTGACCAGATGGGAAGTTCCCTACTGGAAGGAAAATCACAGTCACCGGAGTTCGTATGACTGGAACATGGGTCTGGCTGGTCTTAGGTGGACTGGACAGCATGATGGATGAGTAGTTGAAATTTGGGATGACTAGATGACCGATGAATAGTAACGATGAATAGTGGCGATGGAAAAGTAATTATAGATATCATCGATGAATAGTAACGATGATGAATAGTAATGATAAATAGTAACGATGATGAATAGTGTATGTGAATAGTAACGATGAATAGTAACGATGAATAGTAATGGTGAATAGTAATGGTGAATAGTGATAGTGAATAGTTCATATGAACGAACGATGAACGATGAATAGGAACTATGAACGAACGGACGAACGATCGAATGATCCGACGAACGAACGATCGAAATTTCGGCAGCATAACGGCAGGAAAAAGATTATTTGGACGAACGAACGGACGAACGATCGAATGATCAAACGAACGAACGATCGGAATTTCGGCAGCATAACGGCAGGACAAAGATTATCTGGAAGAACGATGAATAGGGACTATGAACGAACGATGAACGATGAATAGGGACTATGAACGAACGATGAACGATCGAATGATCGAACGAACGAACGATCAAAATTTCGGCAGCATAACGGCAGGACAAAGATTATCTGGAAGAACGATGAATAGGGACTATGAACGAACGATGAACGATGAATAGGAACTATGAACGAACGATGAACGATCGAATGATCGAACGAACGAACGATCGGAATTTCGGCAGCATAACGGTAGGAAAAAGATTATTTGGACGAACGAACGGACGAACGATCGAACGATCGGACGAACGGACGAACGAACCATGAACGATCGGACGAACGATCGGACGAACGAACGAACAAACTAAGAACAGGGGACGAACGATCGAAGAACGATCGAACGATCCTTGTGCTAGTGTGTGCTTGTGTGGAACATGGAGTGGGTGTGTGGGGGGGGGGAGAGAGTTGCCATGAAATGGCTTGGGGTGGGATGAGAGGAGGCCCTTGCCCCTCTATTTATAGCCATGGTGGGGGGATTAGGGGGAGGGATGAGAGGATTTGTGGGAGGATGAGATGATTAGTGGGAGGTTAGCATGTATTTGTCTTGTATAAGTGAGATTTGTTTGTAGAGCTCACTGTATGACACTGGAGGCATACGTATACGTATGAGCATGAGGAAAGTTATGAAGAAAATATTTGTAGGGACTTGAAAAATGATTATGAAGGTATTTCTTAGGAAGAAAATACTTGGAGATATATTGGTGGAATATTTGGGCAATATTTCTGGAAAGAACTTGAAGGGGATTACTCGGGAAATATCTGGGCAGTATTTCTGGAAAGAATTTGAGGGGGATCACTGGAGAAACATTTGTAGGATATTTGAGGAGGATTTTGGAGAGAATAAAGACCACTATATTTTATTTGCTGATATCAACTCGCAAACAAACATTTTGAAATGAAATTTGAAATTCATTTTGAATTTAGAGCGAGTTTGAGAAAATTTCAAGATTTGAATTTTTGGGATGCTACAAATCTACCCCACTTAAAATGAATCTCATCCTCGAGATTCGGCTTAGAAGGGTTATGGGTATAGCTTTACTTCAGCTACATATCTTCACTTTGCAGACTCTTCGAGGAGATGGAACTTCAACAAAATCTGGCCTTTGAGGGGCATCCGGCTGCTGATTGCAAACGCTGATTCTGGCTACTCAAGATCATCTTCAGGCTTCTAGCTTTCGCTTGGCAACTAGCTTATTGAAGAAGCATCGATGCCAACACACAAACCTTTCACTTGCGAACTCCCACATGGATTCCTTCCTTGACTAGTCTTCTGGTGCTTCATCAACAAAACTTGTGTGACCACTTCCCATCCAGAAACTTATAGGCTTCGATGATCTTGTCTTCCACAAGCTTGCTACAGGCCTTCTTCTTCTTCTCCATAGCAGGAACCTTACTGGAACACTACCCCACTTAAAATGGATGAGGGTAGAACTCCTGAATCTTGGGGATTTGAACTCCTTGAAGTACCTCATAACAAGGGTGTTATGGGGCCTTCTTCTGCTGTTGCTGCTTGACCAGGCTGCAGAGAAATGGCTGACACAGGGTTGATTCTGGGACAACCTTTTTCTCATCTTCTCTTCACTATCTTCTTTTCTCTTCTCACTTTTCACTTTTCACTGCCTCTTTCTTTCTCTTTGCTCTTCCCACTGGAGGATTCTATCGATGAGTATTACCATCATACAGAGGAGGAAACCAAAGACTATGAACCATGTGCAACAGTCTTCAACCCAAGAATCACCAAGCATTGTGATCTTAGGGGCGAGGGAGTGGAAAATGGAGTTGCTTGCGATTTGGTAGAGGGGATTTATCTGGAGTGTGCTTTGAGCGAGTTGGGAGTTGAGGGGGGCTGGTGGGGGGGATTTATAGGCGAGCGGGGGTGTCCGGTTGCGGAGTAGTGGTGATGGAGTAGGTGCTACGCGGCAGCGGGTGCGATAAGGGGAGGGGGCCTGGTGTTGCCGGCGATGAGGGTGGCGGTGGGTGCGCTGCAAAGGTGGCGTGGGCGGCGGTAGTGCGCTGCAAAGGGGGGCGGTGGGTGGCGGTGGTAGTGCGCATGGAGGCGAGGCATGAGTGCGGGGGGGGGGGGGGGCACGGGTGAGTGGTGGGGTCAATGACCCTGATGTTTGTGGTCTCTGGTTCCAAGAATCTTTGCATCTCTGTATGGTAATAACTCCTTCTGTCCTCTTTTCCTGTTTACTTTGACTCAGGGGCAGTGCTTTGATTCCCACGGTCGGTCCTTTTGATTGAGCGGCTGGACTGGTTTCTTCTGTAGCTTGTTCCAGGCTTCAAGGGTAAGCTTCCCAGTATCTTCTTCGATAAGGCACTTTTCTTTTGAGATGGGTTAAGATGAGAATGGAAGCATAAGGTGAGGATTAGCTCTAGTTTGTGATCTATGTTTTTAGAGAAAACCTTTTTAAGAAAAACGAAAAGAAAACACACAAGCTCAGCAATGATAAGCACAAACAAATCAAATGTTTTGAATAAGGGAAGAATAGAGTTTTTCCAAAGCACGGACTACTCAGATTCGGGGGCTAAGCATAACTACTATTGCTCAGCTCCTGAATTGAGGACTATGCTAACCAGGACTTATGAGCACTAACGTTAAAGCATCACATATGCACTCAAAAGAGGAGAAAACATCAAGCGAAATTCATTTTGAAATGCCCTAGGGGGCCATACAATTAGAGTTTTTCAAAAACACGGTCTACACGATTACCTCTCATACATGCAGGGTTCTAGCCAAAGTGAAGAAAACTTCACTACCCGATGCATGCAGAGGACTGGGCATACTAACTTCAAACCAGACAGCTTCTCTTCTGGCAGGGCTGGCACACAACTTCAATCTGAGACATCTCCTGGATGGGTCAACAGGGAGCTGATGTTGATAACTTCTTCTGGCGGCGACTGAGATGGCAAGACGTGGTCGAACTCTTCTTCAAGCTGGACTGGCTCTTGTAGCTCCTCTGAGGGCGGCGGTGCTGGCGGGGTGCTTGCAGCTTCTTCCTTGACTTCAAGGGATGATGCTGGAATCTTCTTCATGGTGAGGGGCTCAAACAACTCTGGCGGGGAATCTTGGGAGGACTCGTGGTGCTCTTTCTTATCCATAGCCTGAGGGGAGACTGGAATTCCTTCCAAGACTATGGCTCCTTCCGGGAGTTCCCAAGCCTTCTTCTCTCCTCTGATAGAGACCGGGTGACCTTGAAGAATCTGGGGATCTTCAGCTCTCCTGGGTTGAACTGGGTTGGATGGAGCGGGCTCTTGGATCCGCAGGGCTCTACGTTGGTTATGGGTTACCAAGTAGGCCTCCATCAGCTTCTGGACATGCTCATCCTTGGCTTGCTTCAGGGCTTCAACAGCAATGGCTTCACGACTTTCCAAGGCAGCTACACGGGCTTGAGCTGTGGTGAGATCCACATGGAGCTTACGGTTGAGCTTCTCTGCATCTTCTGCTCGGGCAATCATCTGACGGTGGTGCCAAGCCAAGAAATCATATTGTGCATCCAGGGTGAGCAGGTAGGCAGTGAGGTACACGACTGAGGGGTCGTCCTCCAGCAACTGCTGACCTTCCAATGCACGCATCCTGGCCATCCAAGCTGGACGGTCTCTCTGAAAGGGCGGAAAGAATCTGAGCGGGGTGTCGGCCACTTCTTCTTCATAGATCTGACACAGAGCCCTCAATGCCTTGCGAGCGACGACTTGGCAGGTGTCTTTGAATCTGTGCCCAGCAGTAGTGACACTCCATTCCACATGGTGCGGATTGGATCCAATGTATACAGTCGCTACACACTTCTCTGTGCCATGCTCGATGAATTCACGACCATCATACTCTGGCTGGCTCCTGATTCCGAGGCGGACTATGCATGCTCTCAACAACTTGGGGAAACCATCTTCATTCTAGCAAAAGCTGGTTTGGCAACGGACCTCCATCTGACTTCTAAGAGAAGGAAAGGGGGAAAGCATTTTTGAAATGAAGGGATGAGAGCAAGAATTTTTTTAAGAAAATAGTTGACTCAAAAACTTTGGATCAGGCTAAGGGTTACGTCCTGCGGCCAACCTAACAGCTCCGATACCACCTGAAGCGTCCCCAATCCTCTGGGACTCAAATGTGATACAATTACTAGTCCCAGGAGGCTAGTAAACACATTTATACACCAGATGATACCAAATCTGCTTAAACGAGACAAACCTACAAAGGTGGCAAACAACTTTAAGAGTTGGTCCACAACTCGGGACATATCATCAGAGTGGGGCTGAAGCAGCCCGATATACGCAGCGAAGCAAATCAGCGGTCCAACAGCCACAGGCAAGGTTGGGAACAGTCGTAACTCTTACCCGATCTCCTTTTTCTGAAAAACAACAAATAAGCAAGGGTGAGTACAAACATACTCAGCAGCCCACCTTCACCTGCGGAATGGGGAAATCAGATATAATGCATGGAATATGTAGAGCTCAGGATATTTGCAGAGACAGTACCACCTGAAGCGTCCCGATCCTTTGGGACTCAATGTGAAACAATTACTAGTCCCAGGAGGCTAGTAAACACATTTCTTACTTCAAATAGTACAGAGTTTTAGATAAATTTATTACAATACCGGGGTACAAGCTCGAGAGGGAGCCAAATAGAGAAGCGCAGCAGGGAAAAATACACCAGCCCAAGCCACAGGCAGAACTGGGTGCAGACACAGCCCTCTTAATCAAGCAATGCAGAAAAGAAGTCCTCGGCCGCTGAAAAACATAAATAAATCTGGGTGAATACACTAGGTATTCCGCAAGCCCACCCCATTCCCGTAGGGAGAAAGAGACCTATGATGTACATGCTCAATTGGGTGGAGTTGAAGTCACTCATTATTTTCTTAGAGAGAGACAGTTGCTTGAAGGTTTTCCCATGCTATTATAAGTAACCAAAAACTCAACTGCCACTGAGCTTCCCGCTCCAGAGGCTTTATCTCTTTTTCAAAACCCATTCAAACACACCTTTCCCTTGATAAGAAACTTTAGAGAAAAAGTTCTAATTGCCATACCATACCAGACTCATCCATACCAGTGGACACGGACTATTCGAATAGGTTTCAACTCTGCGCAGAGGGGTACACTTTACCCACTAGCCCGGTTTCTGCGATCTCGCCGTCGCGAGACCCGAATGCCGGATCTCTTTCCTTACTCGTGCATCCCAACCTTAACAGTTATCCGGAAGGAGTCAGGCCACCACCATGCCCAAACCGGACAAAACTTTCCCCCTCCTTATCCTCCGGTGCTCCCCAGCCTTCTTAACCCTGGGGTCGGACCACACGAGTTCGGATCGAGTGACTGCCCACACAGTCTCGAGTGGTTGTACGACAAAGGAGTACAGGTAGTGAAGATGACAAACCGGTCCTTATATGAGGGGACAATCCTTCTGCTCACGCCTAAACCAGCTGAGCCAACACCTTAGGCCCTCCCCTAAACCAGGGAGTCCCTGATCATCCCACTCTCAGGTGATGAGGGTGAGTACCCTTCATCGCATAATTTTTCAAAAGAGATTTTATTTGGAGATACACATAGCCTTTCCTCCCAATCCACTTTACGCATCCAGAAAGTGTATGATAATGCGGGCCATCTCTCACTCACAATGCAATATTCCCCATAATTCCCGGCCTAGGCAGTGGTAGAGAGAATAGGTAATTTATGCATCAAGGGAAGGATGGACTTGCCTTCGTCGAAGCTTTCCTGGCACAGCAGATCTACTTCCAGAAGTTCGGGTTCTGGCCCTTCTTCCGGGGCTAAGGGTTCCGGATCAACGACCCCTGCTTCTTCTAGGAAAACAGGCAATAAAACAATACATCAACAGGGGTTTACAAATTATAGTGTGTCATTTTCTAACATTATTGTTGTATGGGATCTTTAGAAATTATTTGGATAATTTTTGGTGTATAAAATATTGAAGAATACTAATTAAATGGGAATAGGTGAAGAAAATAAAATAGAAAAGGATTTTTCTTCAAACGGGCCGGGGGGGAGAAATTCGGCCCAGCTCGGCGCGGGGCAGGCGCGCGGGCGCGCTTTCGGCCCGGCAGCGGCCCACGAGGAGGGGGCGACGGCGCGGACGCGCGGGGCGACGGCGTCAACGCGGGGCCCACGCGACAGAGAGAGTGGCGGGGGAAACGGCGCGGGCGCGATCGACGACGGGGTGAACCGGCCGAGGGGGGGGGAAAAAACCGGCCGCCGGGGGGGGTTCGACGGCGGCTTGCCGCCGGTGGCCCGGTTCTTGGGCAATGCGCAGGCGCCTAAGCATGGGGAGGGGATGGCGGACCTAGAGATGGGCTCAATTTGGTCAGAGGAGGTCGGGAGGGAGCTGCCCGCGGGGAGGTGGCGGAGCTTCGCGGCGGGGTTGCCGCCGGTGAGCTCTGGGCGAGCAATCGGGGTGGGGGGGAGTGGTGTATTGTGCTTGCGGCAAGGCGAGGAAGCTGCTAGGCCAACTTAATTGCTTGCTGGGCTAACAGAGAGGGAGAGGGAAGAGGAGGTGGGACTCACCGGAGAGGGGGAAGAAGACGGCGCTCCGCGAATTGGGCTCGGGCGAGGGGAGGAGGGTAGTGGTCGGGGCTGGTGCGAGAAAGAAGGGGCTCGGGGCGAGCTTTTTATAGGCGCGCGGGGGCGAGGGGGGGGGCGGTGGAGCTCCCCGGCTCCGGCGAGCTTCCCAGTGCCGCCATAAATGGCGCACAGCGCCACCGAGGGGACGCTACGGCGGGGGCGGTACCGGCGAGGACGCGGTCAAGGGGAGGAGGACGGAGCGGTGCCAAACTTCCCTGTGCGGCCGGACGGCAAAGGGGAGGACGGAGGCGACGGCGGAGGTGACTTCGGCGAGGGGACGGCGGACGGACGACGAAGCGGCTGACGGGCGGGGCCACTTGGTCAGCGAGAGCGAGCGAGCGAGCGAGCGAGCGAGCGGGCGGCTGACGGGTGGGGCCGCTTGGTCAGCGAGAGCGAGCGAGCGAGCGAGCGAGCGGGCGGCTGACGGGTGGGGCCGCTTGGTCAGCGAGAGCGAGGGCGAGGTGCGGGCGCGGCTGCCGCGCGCGCGGAGGCAGGCCGCAGATGGGCCGGGGAAGGAGGAATGCGGGCGCGAGGGAGAGGGGGGGGAGCCGCGGCTTGGGCCGAACTCGGCCCAGCAGGGGGAGGAGGAGGTTTTTCTCTTTTTCTTTTTATTTTCTAATTCCTATTTCCCAATTTGTATCTTTTCCTTTGAACAAATTATTTTGTAGATACTCTAAGTGTTTAGAAAAATAGAATCTAAGTGAGGTGCTTTTGTGATCAATCAAGATGTATGCATATGATGAAGGAAAATTTTTGGGAGGATTTTAGAATCAGAGGATGAAGGGAGGGGTAAAAGGTGGATTAGGGTTTCAAACCTAGATTAGGATTTTTGGGATGCTACAAACCTACCCCACTTAAAGGAATCTCGCCCTCGAGATTAGACGGTGCTCGAGAAAAGGTAAGGGTATTCCTTCCTCAGAGAGTCCTCACTTTCCCAGGTGGCTTCCTCTTCTCCATCTCTGCTCCACTGAACCTTACAGAGCTTTACTTCTGAATTGCGGGTTCTTCTGACTGCTGAGTCGAGAATCTTCACTGGCTTTTCCCGGTACTGGAGATCTTTTTGAATCTGAATTGTTTCTGCCTCGATACGGGTTTCTGGTACTTTTAGGCATTTGCGGAGTTGAGATACATGGAACACATTGTGAATATCTGACATGGATTCTGGTAGCTCAAGACGGTATGCCACGGGTCCTATTCGGGAAATGACCGGGTAAGGACCGACGAAACGGGGTGCTAGCTTTCCCTTCATCTGGAACCTTCTGACACCACGCATTGGAGAAACCTTGAGATAAACAAAATCTCCCTCCTCAAATCTGAGTTCCCTTCGTCTATTGTCTGCGTAACTCTTTTGTCGACTCTGAGCTTCAAGTAACCTTCTGCGGATCAAGGCAACTTTTTCTTCGGCTTCTTTAACGAAGTCGGGCCCTTCTAGTGTCCTTTCCCCTACATTGGACCACATTAGGGGAGTTTGGCATTTTCTTCCATACAGTGCTTCGAATGGTGACATTTTGATGCTGGCCTGATGGCTATTGTTGTATGAGAATTCGGCGTACGGCAAACTAGACTCCCAATCTCTGTCGAAGGCTAGTACGCAGGCTCTGAGTAAATCTTCAAGGACCTTATTAACTCTCTCTGTTTGACCATCTGACTGGGGGTGATAAGCAGTGCTGAAATCTAGCTTGGTGCCCATTGCTTGCTGAAGGCCCTTCCAGAACTTTGAAGTGAACTGCGTTCCTCTATCTGATACTATCTTCCGTGGAATGCCATGTAGCCTGACTATCTCTTTAAGGTATAATCGGGCAAGGGCTGCTCCTCCAAAAGTGGTCTTCACTGGAATGAAATGGGCCACTTTGGTGAGGCGATCGATTATTACCCATATGGAATCATTTCCTCTTTGTGATCTGGGTAGCCCGGTTACGAAATCCATGCCTATTTCCTCCCACTTCCATTCGGGTATTGGGAGGGGTTGAAGCAGGCCTGCAGGCTTCTGATGTTCGGCCTTTGTTCTCTGACAGGTGTCACATCGGGCCACATACTGTGCTATTTCCTTCTTCATCCCTTTCCACCAATACCTGGTTTTGAGGTCCAGGTACATCTTGGTGGTCCCTGGGTGGATAGAGTAAGCTGAGTTGTGGGCTTCATCAAGCAGGGTCTCCCGTGCCTTTCCAATTGGCACGCACAGACGGTTCTTGAACCAGAGGACTCCTTGCTCGTCTGTTCTTAGGTCCAGAAGTTGCTCTTTGCGTGCTCTTTCCTTAAGCTTGGTTGTTTCTGCGTCGAGACATTGGGCCTTGCATATGAGATCTTCTAGGTTTGGCTTGACTTCCAGGCCACCGTCGTCTCCCAGACATGCATTCAGCTGAGCTGATTCTTCCTTCCAATCCTCTAGGAAGTTTGTTCCTCTAATCCCGAAGGGTTTCCGGCTGAGGGCGTCTGCTACCACATTGGCCTTTCCGGGGTGGTAGTGGATTTCGAGGTCGTAATCTTTGATCAATTCGAGCCACCTTCTTTGACGGAGGTTGAGGTCCGGTTGCGTGAAGATGTACTTTAGACTCTTGTGATCAGTGAAGATGTGGCATTTGTTTCCAATCAGATAATGCCTCCATATTTTTAGAGCGTGCACTATGGCCGCCAATTCCAGATCGTGGGTAGGATAGTTCTGTTCGTGCGGCTTGAGTAATCGGGATGCATAAGCAATGACTTTCTCATTTTGCATTAAGACACACCCTAAGCCTTGCTTGGAAGCATCACAAAAGATGACAAACTCCTGGTGTATGTCTGGTAGAGTCAAAACTGGCGCGGTTGTAAGCTTCTCCTTGATGACTTGGAAACCTTCTTCACAACCGGGAGTCCACACGAACTTATTGTCCTTTTTGAGGAGTTCCGTCAAGGGCTTTGCTATGCTGGAGAATCCCTTGATAAAGCGGCGATAATACCCTGCCATACCCAGAAAGCTTCGAACTTCACTGACGTTGGATGGTTGCTTCCAATTTGAAACAGCTTCTACCTTAGATGGGTCCACTTCTACCCCTTCAGCAGTCAAGATATGCCCTAGGAAGGCTATCTTCTCTAACCAGAACTCACACTTGCTGAACTTAGCATAAAGTTGATGTGCTCTGAGTCTTCCGAGGACGGTTCGAAGGTGCTGCTCATGGTCCTTGCGACTCTTGGAATAGATGAGGATGTCGTCGATAAAAACCACGACAAACTTATCCAATTCTTCCATAAATACCTTATTCATGAGATTCATGAAAAAGGCGGGTGCGTTGGTTAGTCCAAATGGCATCACCGTGAATTCATATTGCCCGTATCTGGTGACGAATGCAGTTTTCTGAACGTCTGCTTCCTTAATCCTGAGTTGGTGATATCCTGACCTGAGGTCTATCTTGGAGAAGTATTTGGCTCCTTGCAGCTGGTCGAAGAGGTCATCAATCCGGGGAAGGGGGTACTTATTCTTGATTGTAACTTCGTTCAAGGATCGATAATCAATACACATCCTCATACTCCCATCCTTTTTGGTTACGAAGAGAACGGGTGCTCCCCAGGGAGACGAACTGGGACGGATGTACCCTTTTTGCTGTAGTTCTGAAAGCTGAAGTTTCAGTTCTGCCAATTCAGTGGGGGCCATGCGGTATGGTCTTTTTGCGATGGGCGCAGTGCCGGGAATGAGGTCTATATAGAACTCTACTTCTCTTTCTGGTGGCATCCCGGGCAACTCTTCTGGAAATACATCTTCAAATTCCTTGATTACAGACATGCTTTCTTCTGCCAGACTAAACACCATTGGATCTTTTGCAGGCGGTTGGGCTTGGCAGGAAACTGCCTTTCCTTGGTGATCTATGAGAAGGACAGTTTTGCTTGCGCAGCTGATAACACCCTTGTGCTTAGCTAGCCAATCCATTCCTAGGATTACATCAATACCTTGGGATGGCAAGATGGTTAAGTCTGCCAGGAATACTACCCCACTTAAAAGAATCCTGACTTGTGAACATCTGAGTTTGCATAGGAGGTCTGTTCCCGGGGTTCGGGTGACCAAAGGGATAGCTAAAGGTGTAGAGGGTATGCCATGCTTCTCCACAAACTTAGCGGCTATAAATGAATGGGATGCTCCTGAATCAAAAAGCACAGAAGCGGGAGTAAATTCGACGAGGAACTCACCGAGCACTACTCCCGGGGCCTGCTGGGCTTCCTGAGCGTCGACGTGGTTGACTCGGGCCCTGCCCTGGTACTGAGCCCTGCTCTGCTGGCTGCTGGGAGGAAGCGCCTTGGAGGTAGGTGCTGATAGAATCTTGGGGCCATTCACCGAGTTGGAGTAGGTTGGCCCGGGTGCCTTCAGCTGAGGGCAGTTGTTCTTGAAGTGCCGGGGGTCTCCGTAGTGCCAACAGGCGTTTGCTGGCGGCTGGTTGCTTGCAACGGAGGGTGCCTGATGGGAGCTCTGACTCTGTTGACTGAAGCGCGATGGAGAGGGTCCAGATTGTTTATCGAAGCCTGGACCCCTGGGTGGGAGCCCAAAGGGTCGAGCTCTCTGGTGACGCTCTTGCTGTTGAGCTCGCAGGACCTGGAACTTTCTCTTGATGTGCCCTTTTTCCTCCTCTTTAGCTCTTTCCACTTGAATAGCTTTGTTGGAAAGGTGAGAGAATCTTTGGAAGTCCTGGCTGGCGAGGATGGTCTTAAGCTCGGGTCTTAACCCTCTCAGGAAACGGGCCATTTTCCTGGCCTCGGTGCTGACATCCTCAGGCGCGTAGCGGGCCAGCTCTGTGAACTTGTGCACATACTCACTGACTGATCGCCCACCTTGGGTTAGCTCCCGGAATTCATCCTCCTTGAGTCCTCCCAAGATTCCCCGCCAGAGTTGTTTGAGCCCCTCACCATGAAGAAGATTCCAGCATCATCCCTTGAAGTCAAGGAAGAAGCTGCAAGCACCCCGCCAGCACCGCCGCCCTCAGAGGAGCTACAAGAGCCAGTCCAGCTTGAAGAAGAGTTCGACCACGTCTTGCCATCTCAGTCGCCGCCAGAAGAAGTTATCAACATCAGCTCCCTGTTGACCCATCCAGGAGATGTCTCAGATTGAAGTTGTGTGCCAGCCCTGCCAGAAGAGAAGCTGTCTGGTTTGAAGTTAGTATGCCCAGTCCTCTGCATGCATCGGGTAGTGAAGTTTTCTTCACTTTGGCTAGAACCCTGCATGTATGAGAGGTAATCGTGTAGACCGTGTTTTTGAAAAACTCTAATTGTATGGCCCCCTAGGGCATTTCAAAATGAATTTCGCTTGATGTTTTCTCCTCTTTTGAGTGCATATGTGATGCTTTAACGTTAGTGCTCATAAGTCCTGGTTAGCATAGTCCTCAATTCAGGAGCTGAGCAATAGTAGTTATGCTTAGCCCCCGAATCTGAGTAGTCCGTGCTTTGGAAAAAACTCTATTCTTCCCTTATTCAAAACATTTGATTTGTTTGTGCTTATCATTGCTGAGCTTGTGTGTTTTCTTTTCGTTTTTCTTAAAAAGGTTTTCTCTAAAAACATAGATCACAAACTAGAGCTAATCCTCACCTTATGCTTCCATTCTCATCTTAACCCATCTCAAAAGAAAAGTGCCTTATCGAAGAAGATACTGGGAAGCTTACCCTTGAAGCCTGGAACAAGCTACAGAAGAAACCAGTCCAGCCGCTCAATCAAAAGGACCGACCGTGGGAATCAAAGCACTGCCCCTGAGTCAAAGTAAACAGGAAAAGAGGACAGAAGGAGTTATTACCATACAGAGATGCAAAGATTCTTGGAACCAGAGACCACAAACATCAGGGTCATTGACCCCACCACTCACCCGTGCCCCCCCCCCCCCCCCCCCCGCACTCATGCCTCGCCTCCATGCGCACTACCACCGCCACCCACCGCCCCCCTTTGCAGCGCACTACCGCCGCCCACGCCACCTTTGCAGCGCACCCACCGCCACCCTCATCGCCGGCAACACCAGGCCCCCTCCCCTTATCGCACCCGCTGCCGCGTAGCACCTACTCCATCACCACTACTCCGCAACCGGACACCCCCGCTCGCCTATAAATCCCCCCCACCAGCCCCCCTCAACTCCCAACTCGCTCAAAGCACACTCCAGATAAATCCCCTCTACCAAATCGCAAGCAACTCCATTTTCCACTCCCTCGCCCCTAAGATCACAATGCTTGGTGATTCTTGGGTTGAAGACTGTTGCACATGGTTCATAGTCTTTGGTTTCCTCCTCTGTATGATGGTAATACTCATCGATAGAATCCTCCAGTGGGAAGAGCAAAGAGAAAGAAAGAGGCAGTGAAAAGTGAAAAGTGAGAAGAGAAAAGAAGATAGTGAAGAGAAGATGAGAAAAAGGTTGTCCCAGAATCAACCCTGTGTCAGCCATTTCTCTGCAGCCTGGTCAAGCAGCAACAGCAGAAGAAGGCCCCATAACACCCTTGTTATGAGGTACTTCAAGGAGTTCAAATCCCCAAGATTCAGGAGTTCTACCCTCATCCATTTTAAGTGGGGTAGTGTTCCAGTAAGGTTCCTGCTATGGAGAAGAAGAAGAAGGCCTGTAGCAAGCTTGTGGAAGACAAGATCATCGAAGCCTATAAGTTTCTGGATGGGAAGTGGTCACACAAGTTTTGTTGATGAAGCACCAGAAGACTAGTCAAGGAAGGAATCCATGTGGGAGTTCGCAAGTGAAAGGTTTGCGTGTTGGCATCGATGCTTCTTCAATAAGCTAGTTGCCAAGCGAAAGCTAGAAGCCTGAAGATGATCTTGAGTAGCCAGAATCAGCGTTTGCAATCAGCAGCCGGATGCCCCTCAAAGGCCAGATTTTGTTGAAGTTCCATCTCCTCGAAGAGTCTGCAAAGTGAAGATATGTAGCTGAAGTAAAGCTATACCCATAACCCTTCTAAGCCGAATCTCGAGGACGAGATTCATTTTAAGTGGGGTAGATTTGTAGCATCCCAAAAATTCAAATCTTGAAATTTTCTCAAACTCGCTCTAAATTCAAAATGAATTTCAAATTTCATTTCAAAATGTTTGTTTGCGAGTTGATATCAGCAAATAAAATATAGTGGTCTTTATTCTCTCCAAAATCCTCCTCAAATATCCTACAAATGTTTCTCCAGTGATCCCCCTCAAATTCTTTCCAGAAATACTGCCCAGATATTTCCCGAGTAATCCCCTTCAAGTTCTTTCCAGAAATATTGCCCAAATATTCCACCAATATATCTCCAAGTATTTTCTTCCTAAGAAATACCTTCATAATCATTTTTCAAGTCCCTACAAATATTTTCTTCATAACTTTCCTCATGCTCATACGTATACGTATGCCTCCAGTGTCATACAGTGAGCTCTACAAACAAATCTCACTTATACAAGACAAATACATGCTAACCTCCCACTAATCATCTCATCCTCCCACAAATCCTCTCATCCCTCCCCCTAATCCCCCCACCATGGCTATAAATAGAGGGGCAAGGGCCTCCTCTCATCCCACCCCAAGCCATTTCATGGCAACTCTCTCCCCCCCCCACACACACCCACTCCATGTTCCACACAAGCACACACTAGCACAAGGATCGTTCGATCGTTCTTCGATCGTTCGTCCCCTGTTCTTAGTTTGTTCGTTCGTTCGTCCGATCGTTCGATCGTTCGTCCGATCGTTCATGGTTCGTTCGTCCGTTCGTCCGATCGTTCGATCGTTCGTCCGTTCGTTCGTCCAAATAATCTTTTTCCTACCGTTATGCTGCCGAAATTCCGATCGTTCGTTCGTTCGATCATTCGATCGTTCATCGTTCGTTCATAGTTCCTATTCATCGTTCATCGTTCGTTCATAGTCCCTATTCATCGTTCTTCCAGATAATCTTTGTCCTGCCGTTATGCTGCCGAAATTTTGATCGTTCGTTCGTTCGATCATTCGATCGTTCATCGTTCGTTCATAGTCCCTATTCATCGTTCATCGTTCGTTCATAGTCCCTATTCATCGTTCTTCCAGATAATCTTTGTCCTGCCGTTATGCTGCCGAAATTCCGATCGTTCGTTCGTTTGATCATTCGATCGTTCGTCCGTTCGTTCGTCCAAATAATCTTTTTCCTGCCGTTATGCTGCCGAAATTTCGATCGTTCGTTCGTCGGATCATTCGATCGTTCGTCCGTTCGTTCATAGTTCCTATTCATCGTTCATCGTTCGTTCATATGAACTATTCACTATCACTATTCACCATTACTATTCATCGTTACTATTCATCGTTACTATTCACATACACTATTCACCATCGTTACTATTTATCATTACTATTCATCATCGTTACTATTCATCGATGATATCTATAATTACTTTTCCATCGCCACTATTCATCGTTACTAATCATCGTTACTATTCATCGGTCATCTAGTCATCCCAAATTTCAACTACTCATCCATCATGCTGTCCAGTCCACCTAAGACCAGCCAGACCCATGTTCCAGTCATACGAACTCCGGTGACTGTGATTTTCCTTCCAGTAGGGAACTTCCCATCTGGTCACCCATCCCAGGTTTCTCCGAGTTGAGCACGCTTAACTTTGAGATTCCTTCGAACCAGGCTCCCAAACTCAGATTCCAATAATTCTCATTTCTAAATTTTTATCAAACTATTCCCTATCCAGCCATGTCACCCCTTAAGCATGGTTCATGTTCCAGAAAACTCCCAAAATACTCTTGTCCCATATTCTGCCTATAACTCTCATGTTCATACCAAGTCAGACGATTCATTCGTCACTATTCTCACCAACAGTGAACTTCACTGTGCTACACCACCTACACTCATAGGGATGTTCCTAAAACATCCGAATTGTATCACAAATCTAATATTTTAGCATAGATATACATATAATTTAAAGCTAATTTTTAGCAATGTTATGAAGAATATTATGAAGTATTTAAATAAATTTTTGTATACTTTTTTATGTACATTATTTTCTCCCTACAACAAAAAAGGTGAAAAAACATCCAAATCCGTATTCGGATAGACATCCGAATTTTATATCAATTATTTAAAAATATCTAGAACGAATTTAATGTTTATTTTTTGTGAAGATTAATAGCCTCAATGCTAAAAACAAGAATATAAATTTACATAGCAAATTCTATATGTTATTTGTTCACAATCGAAGAAAGAAGACCAAAAAATTGACATCCGAATAAATATCCGGATCCATCCCTATACACTCAGCTATAAATACACCCAGCTACCCTCCCCCTCTCCACACACACTCAACACCCTCAGCCAAGGCAAACACCCCACCCACTCAGTTACTCCGCTCTGCCGGCTACACGCATAGTGTCGCTTTGCCTCCAGTCCACCCTCCTGGTAAGCACCTCTGCTCCACCACCAGTAATATCACAACACCACATGACATAGATTCTACTCAAGACTCTACCCATCCATATATCGCTTTTCTGACCACTATACTAAATATTTGTTGGTATACTTGCTGGTTTGTATGTTTGCTTGTTCATGTTGCATAGTTATCGGAGCGTTCGTGCCATCTCGTGGAGGCCAGATCTGCAAGTCTACGCCAGGCGGTGGAGCCAGAAGCCAGTTCCGCGAGCTCTCCTTCCCCCTTCGCCGAATAAGCACGGCAAGCTCACTGGATCCCTTTGATGCATAAATTACCTATGATTTTTCAACCACAACCCTCAGCCTGTTATTTTATGCATGATATGATTTTGAGACAAGTTATTATGGCCACCCAGCCGCTTGCCGCAATCAATCCCTGATATATTTGTTACAAATGATTTGAGGAAAGGTGTGAGTTTCCAAAAGAAAATGCTTTTCAAAATGTGTTTGATGAAGGGTTTTCACCCTTATCACCTTTGAGTAGGGATGATCAGGGACTCCCTGGTTTAGGGGAGGGCCTAAGGTGATGGCTCAGCTGGTTTAGGCGTGAGCAGAAGGATTGTCCCCTCGTATAAGGACCGGTTTGTCATCTTTCACTACCTATACTCATGATAAGTACAACCACTCGAGACTGTGTGGGCAGTCACTCAATCTGAACTCGTACGGTCCAACCCCAGGGTTATGAAGGCTGGGGAGCACCGGGAGGATAAGGAGGGGGAATGTTTTGTCCGGTTTGGGCATGGCGGTGGCCTGACTCCTTCCGGTATAACCGTTAAGGTTAGGACGTGCGAGGAAAGAAAGAGATTCGGATTCGGGTCTCACTAGCTATGAGATCGCAGAGCCGGACTAGTGGGTAAAGTGTACACCTCTGCGCAGAGTTTGAAAACCTATTCGAATAGTCTGTGTCCACAGAAATGGACGAGTCTGGTATGGTATGGCAATTAATGTTTTGTTTTCCAAAAAAAAAGAGATGGTTTTGAGAAAAGTGGTTTTTAAAAAGGTTCGGCGGTTGAGCCGTGAGCTATGGTGGACGGGAAGTCCAGTAGCTGTTTTTGAAAAGGAAAACCAGTGGGAGACTGCTGAGATACCTGGATGGTTTAGTCCAGGGGATTTTGTTCTAATATTGAAAAACTTCCTGCTCCTTTTGGAGAGGATGCGCTTTGCAAAATACAAAATGTTTTTCAAAACAACCCTGCATAAAATATTGCTGTCTCTGCAAATATCCTGAGCTCTACATATTCCATGCATTATATCTGATTTCCCCATTCCGCGGGTGAAGGTGGGCTGCTGAGTATGTTTGTACTCACCCTTGCTTATTTGTTGTTTTTCAGAAAAAGGAGATCGGGTAAGAGTTACGACTGTTCCCAACCTTGCCTGTGGCTGTTGGACCGCTGATTTGCTTCGCTGCGTATATCGGGCTGCTTCAGCCCCACTCTGATGATATGTCCCGAGTTGTGGACCAACTCTTAAAGTTGTTTGCCACCTTTGTAGGTTTGTCTCGTTTAAGCAGATTTGGTATCATCTGATGTATAAATGTGTTTACTAGCCTCCTGGGACTAGTAATTGTATCACATTTGAGTCCCAGAGGATTGGGGACGCTTCAGGTGGACACTTAGAGTATCTACAAAATAATTTGTTCAAAGGAAAAGATACAAATTGGGAAATAGGAATTAGAAAATAAAAAGAAAAAGAGAAAAACCTCCTCCTCCCCCTGCTGGGCCGAGTTCGGCCCAAGCCGCGGCTCCCCCCCCCCCCCTCTCCCTCGCGCCCGCATTCCTCCTTCCCCGGCCCATCTGCGGCCTGCCTCCGCGCGCGCGGCAGCCGCGCCCGCACCTCGCCCTCGCTCTCACTGACCAAGCGGCCCCACCCGTCAGCCGCCCGCTCGCTCGCTCGCTCGCTCTCGCTGACCAAGCGGCCCCACCCGTCAGCCGCCCGCTCGCTCGCTCGCTCTCGCTGACCAAGCGGCCCCGCCCGTCAGCCGCTTCGTCGTCCGTCCGCCGTCCCCTCGCCGAAGTCACCTCCGCCGTCGCCTCCGTCCTCCCCTTTGCCGTCCGGCCGCACAGGGAAGTTTGGCACCGCTCCGTCCTCCTCCCCTTGACCGCGTCCTCGCCGGTACCGCCCCCGCCGTAGCGTCCCCTCGGCGGCGCTGTGCGCCATTTATGGCGGCACTGGGAAGCTCGTCGGAGCCGGGGAGCTCCACCGCCCCCCCCCCCCCCCCCTCGCCCCCGCGCGCCTATAAAAAGCTCGCCCCGAGCCCCTTCTTTCTCGCACCAGCCCCGACCACTACCCTCCTCCCCTCGCCCGAGCCCAATTCGCGGAGCGCCGTCTTCTTCCCCCTCTCCGGTGAGTCCCACCTCCTCTTCCCTCTCCCTATCTGTTAGCCCAGCAAGCAATTAAGTTGGCCTAGCAGCTTCCTCGCCTTGCCGCAAGCACAATACACCACTCCCCCCCACCCCGATTGCTCGCCCAGAGCTCACCGGCGGCAACCCCGCCGCGAAGCTCCGCCACCTCCCCGCGGGCAGCTCCCTCCCGACCTCCTCTGACCAAATTGAGCCCATCTCTAGGTCCGCCATCCCCTCCCCATGCTTAGGCGCCTGCGCATTGCCCAAGAACCGGGCCACCGGCGGCAAGCCGCCGTCGAACCCCCCCGGCGGCCGGTTTTCCCCCCCCCCCCCCCCCCCTCGGCCGGTTCACCCCGTCGTCGATCGCGCCCGCGCCGTTTCCCCCGCCACTCTCTCTGTCGCGTGGGCCCCGCGTTGACGCCGTCGCCCCGCGCGTCCGCGCCGTCGCCCCTCCTCGTGGGCCGCTGCCGGGCCGAAAGCGCGCCCGCGCGCCTGCCCCGCGCCGAGCTGGGCCGAATTTCTCCCCCCCCCCGGCCCGTTTGAAGAAAAATCCTTTTCTATTTTATTTTCTTCACCTATTCCCATTTAATTAGTATTCTTCAATATTTTATACACCAAAAATTATCCAAATAATTTCTAAAGATCCCATACAACAATAATGTTAGAAAATGACACACTATAATTTGTAAACCCCTGTTGATGTATTGTTTTATTGCCTGTTTTCCTAGAAGAAGCAGGGGTCGTTGATCCGGAACCCTTAGCCCCGGAAGAAGGGCCAGAACCCGAACTTCCGGAAGTAGATCTGCTGTGCCAGGAAAGCTTCGACGAAGGCAAGTCCATCCTTCCCTTGATGCATAAATTACCTATTCTCTCTACCACTGCCTAGGCCGGGAATTATGGGGAATATTGCATTGTGAGTGAGAGATGGCCCGCATTATCATACACTTTCTGGATGCGTAAAGTGGATTGGGAGGAAAGGCTATGTGTATCTCCAAATAAAATCTCTTTTGAAAAATTATGCGATGAAGGGTACTCACCCTCATCACCTGAGAGTGGGATGATCAGGGACTCCCTGGTTTAGGGGAGGGCCTAAGGTGTTGGCTCAGCTGGTTTAGGCGTGAGCAGAAGGATTGTCCCCTCATATAAGGACCGGTTTGTCATCTTCACTACCTGTACTCCTTTGTCGTACAACCACTCGAGACTGTGTGGGCAGTCACTCGATCCGAACTCGTGTGGTCCGACCCCAGGGTTAAGAAGGCTGGGGAGCACCGGAGGATAAGGAGGGGGAAAGTTTTGTCCGGTTTGGGCATGGTGGTGGCCTGACTCCTTCCGGATAACTGTTAAGGTTGGGATGCACGAGTAAGGAAAGAGATCCGGCATTCGGGTCTCGCGACGGCGAGATCGCAGAAACCGGGCTAGTGGGTAAAGTGTACCCCTCTGCGCAGAGTTGAAACCTATTCGAATAGTCCGTGTCCACTGGTATGGATGAGTCTGGTATGGTATGGCAATTAGAACTTTTTCTCTGAAGTTTCTTATCAAGGGAAAGGTGTGTTTGAATGGGTTTTGAAAAAGAGATAAAGCCTCTGGAGCGGGAAGCTCAGTGGCAGTTGAGTTTTTGGTTACTTATAATAGCATGGGAAAACCTTCAAGCAACTGTCTCTCTCTAAGAAAATAATGAGTGACTTCAACTCCACCCAATTGAGCATGTACATCATAGGTCTCTTTCTCCCTACGGGAATGGGGTGGGCTTGCGGAATACCTAGTGTATTCACCCAGATTTATTTATGTTTTTCAGCGGCCGAGGACTTCTTTTCTGCATTGCTTGATTAAGAGGGCTATGTCTGCACCCAGTTCTGCCTGTGGCTTGGGCTGGTGTATTTTTCCCTGCTGCGCTTCTCTATTTGGCTCCCTCTCGAGCTTGTACCCCGGCTGAAGCGTCCCGATCCTTTGGGACTCAATGTGAAACAATTACTAGTCCCAGGAGGCTAGTAAACACATTTCTTACTTCAAATAGTACAGAGTTTTAGATAAATTTATTACAATACCGGGGTACAAGCTCGAGAGGGAGCCAAATAGAGAAGCGCAGCAGGGAAAAATACACCAGCCCAAGCCACAGGCAGAACTGGGTGCAGACACAGCCCTCTTAATCAAGCAATGCAGAAAAGAAGTCCTCGGCCGCTGAAAAACATAAATAAATCTGGGTGAATACACTAGGTATTCCGCAAGCCCACCCCATTCCCGTAGGGAGAAAGAGACCTATGATGTACATGCTCAATTGGGTGGAGTTGAAGTCACTCATTATTTTCTTAGAGAGAGACAGTTGCTTGAAGGTTTTCCCATGCTATTATAAGTAACCAAAAACTCAACTGCCACTGAGCTTCCCGCTCCAGAGCCATAGGACTGGCCGTAGGTCGCAGCCCTGACCCTAAAACCTACCCTAACCAGAAAATACCTCTCACCTCAAGAAAAGTTTTCTCTTCCCTTCCCCAGTTTTAACAAGACCTTTCTTTTCCTATTCCAGATGGAAGACTCTCTGGCCATTAAGACATCCTACTGCTCAGAAGTGGAAGGGTTCCCCCGCCTCTTGCGAAGCTGTGCGCTCCGCATGGGAATCCGCAAGAAGCCGGAATACGTCTGGACGGAACATTTCGAGGGCGGGATGATAAGATGCTCCATGGCAGTCTACCTGGGGGAAAGCCACAGCTATCCAAACCAACGTTCCTTTCAAGTCACTTTTACCGGAGTTCATTTCCTAGATGCTTGCCAAAATGTCGCCCGGAAAGCCCTCCGCCAGCTATGTCAAAACTACAACAAAGTAACCATTGAAACCCCCCTTCGCTACTTTCCACCCAGCAACAAGAATACCCCCGCCTGGAGGAAAAGACTTCAGGCCCTATCAGGAGGAGATCCTACTGAGAATGATCCCACCATTGTCTACATGGCTGGATACCTTCATACCCTTGATAACCAATATGATGACCTCACCCTCCACTGCACCTCTCTAACCTCCCGGGTGGAAAGCCTGGAGCAGAAAGTCAGGGAACTCTCAGAAGAAAAAGTGTCCCTTCAAGAGAGCCTCGCAATAGCTGAAGGTGAGGAAACCAATACCCGAGAAGCCTACCGCACACTGAAGATGGACTACGACAAGAAACTGAAGAAGCTTGCCCCCGCAAAGAAAATCCGCAAAAAGACCATACCGCATGGCCCCCACTGAATTGGCAGAACTGAAACTTCAGCTTTCAGAACTACAGCAAAAAGGGTACATCCGTCCCAGTTCGTCTCCCTGGGGAGCACCCGTTCTCTTCGTAACCAAAAAGGATGGGAGTATGAGGATGTGTATTGATTATCGATCCTTGAACGAAGTTACAATCAAGAATAAGTACCCCCTTCCCCGGATTGATGACCTCTTCGACCAGCTGCAAGGAGCCAAATACTTCTCCAAGATAGACCTCAGGTCAGGATATCACCAACTCAGGATTAAGGAAGCAGACGTTCAGAAAACTGCATTCGTCACCAGATACGGGCAATATGAATTCACGGTGATGCCATTTGGACTAACCAACGCACCCGCCTTTTTCATGAATCTCATGAATAAGGTATTTATGGAAGAATTGGATAAGTTTGTCGTGGTTTTTATCGACGACATCCTCATCTATTCCAAGAGTCGCAAGGACCATGAGCAGCACCTTCGAACCGTCCTCGGAAGACTCAGAGCACATCAACTTTATGCTAAGTTCAGCAAGTGTGAGTTCTGGTTAGAGAAGATAGCCTTCCTAGGGCATATCTTGACTGCTGAAGGGGTAGAAGTGGACCCATCTAAGGTAGAAGCTGTTTCAAATTGGAAGCAACCATCCAACGTCAGTGAAGTTCGAAGCTTTCTGGGTATGGCAGGGTATTATCGCCGCTTTATCAAGGGATTCTCCAGCATAGCAAAGCCCTTGACGGAACTCCTCAAAAAGGACAATAAGTTCGTGTGGACTCCCGGTTGTGAAGAAGGTTTCCAAGTCATCAAGGAGAAGCTTACAACCGCGCCAGTTTTGACTCTACCAGACATACACCAGGAGTTTGTCATCTTTTGTGATGCTTCCAAGCAAGGCTTAGGGTGTGTCTTAATGCAAAATGAGAAAGTCATTGCTTATGCATCCCGATTACTCAAGCCGCACGAACAGAACTATCCTACCCACGATCTGGAATTGGCGGCCATAGTGCACGCTCTAAAAATATGGAGGCATTATCTGATTGGAAACAAATGCCACATCTTCACTGATCACAAGAGTCTAAAGTACATCTTCACGCAACCGGACCTCAACCTCCGTCAAAGAAGGTGGCTCGAATTGATCAAAGATTACGACCTCGAAATCCACTACCACCCCGGAAAGGCCAATGTGGTAGCAGACGCCCTCAGCCGGAAACCCTTCGGGATTAGAGGAACAAACTTCCTAGAGGATTGGAAGGAAGAATCAGCTCAGCTGAATGCATGTCTGGGAGACGACGGTGGCCTGGAAGTCAAGCCAAACCTAGAAGATCTCATATGCAAGGCCCAATGTCTCGACGCAGAAACAACCAAGCTTAAGGAAAGAGCACGCAAAGAGCAACTTCCGGACCTAAGAACAGACGAGCAAGGAGTCCTCTGGTTCAAGAACCGTCTGTGCGTGCCAATTGGAAAGGCACGGGAGACCCTGCTTGATGAAGCCCACAACTCAGCTTACTCTATCCACCCAGGGACCACCAAGATGTACCTGGACCTCAAAACCAGGTATTGGTGGAAAGGGATGAAGAAGGAAATAGCACAGTATGTGGCCCGATGTGACACCTGTCAGAGAACAAAGGCCGAACATCAGAAGCCTTAAAGAGTACAGGTAGTGAAGATGACAAACCGGTCCTTATATGAGGGGACAATCCTTCTGCTCACGCCTAAACCAGCTGAGCCAACACCTTAGGCCCTCCCCTAAACCAGGGAGTCCCTGATCATCCCTACTCAAAGGTGATAAGGGTGAAAACCCTTCATCACACACATTTTGAAAAGCATTTTCTTTTGAAAACTCACACCTGTTCTCAAATCATTTGGAACATATATATCAGGGATTGATTGCGGCAAGCGGCTGGGTGGCCATAATAACTTGTCTCAAAATCATATCATGCATAAAATAACAAGCTAAGGGTTGTGGTTGAAAAATCATAGGTAATTTATGCATCAAAGGGATCCAGTGAGCTTGCCGTGCTTATTCGGCGAAGGGGGAAGGAGAGCTCGCGGAACTGGCTTCTGGCTCAACCGCCTGGCGTAGACTTGCAGATCTGGCCTCCACGAGATGGCACGAACGCTCCGATAACTATGCAACATGAACAAGCAAACATACAAACCAGCAAGTATACCAACAAATATTTAGTATAGTGGTCAGAAAAGCGATATATGGATGGGTAGGGTCTTGAGTATAATCTATGTCATGTGGTGTTGTGATATTACTGGTGGTGGAGCGGAGGTGCTTACCAGGAGGGTGGACTGGAGGCAAAGCGACACTATGCGTGTAGCCGGCAGAGCGGAGTAACTGAGTGGGTGGGGTGTTTGCCTTGGCTGAGGGTGTTGAGTGTGTGTGGAGAGGGAGATGGTAGCTGGGTGTATTTATAGCTGAGTGTAGGTGGTGTAGCACAGTGAAGTTCACTGTAGGTGAGAATAGTGACGAATGAATCGTCTGACTTAGTATGAACAGGAGAGTTATAGGCAGAATATGGGGCGAGAGTATTTTGGGAGTCTTCTGGAACATGAACCATGCTTAAGGGATGACATGGTTGGATAGGGAATAATTTGATAAAAATTTAGAAACGAGAATTATTGGAATCTGAGTTTGGGAGCCTGGTTCGAAGGAATCTCAAAGTTAAGCGTGCTCAACTCGGAGGAACCTGGTATGGGTGACCAGATGGGAAGTTCCCTACTGGAAGGAAAATCACAGTCACCGGAGT
The DNA here is from genome assembly GCA_029449295.1 of Zea luxurians. Taxonomy (NCBI): domain Eukaryota; kingdom Viridiplantae; phylum Streptophyta; class Magnoliopsida; order Poales; family Poaceae; genus Zea; species Zea luxurians. The sequence continues at coordinate 43,073,456 of JAOPSE010000005.1, read as the reverse complement.
TCGTATGACTGGAACATGGGTCTGGCTGGTCTTAGGTGGACTGGACAGCATCCCAAAAATCCTAATCTAGGTTTGAAACCCTAATCCACCTTTTACCCCTCCCTTCATCCTCTGATTCTAAAATCCTCCCAAAAATTTTCCTTCATCATATGCATACATCTTGATTGATCACAAAAGCACCTCACTTAGATTCTATTTTTCTAAACACTTAGAGTATCTACAAAATAATTTGTTCAAAGGAAAAGATACAAATTGGGAAATAGGAATTAGAAAATAAAAAGAAAAAGAGAAAAACCTCCTCCTCCCCCTGCTGGGCCGAGTTCGGCCCAAGCCGCGGCTCCCCCCCCCCCCTCTCCCTCGCGCCTGCATTCCTCCTTCCCCGGCCCATCTGCGGCCTGCCTCCGCGCGCGCGGCAGCCGCGCCCGCACCTCGCCCTCGCTCTCGCTGACCAAGCGGCCCCACCCGTCAGCCGCCCGCTCGCTCGCTCGCTCGCTCGCTCTCGCTGACCAAGCGGCCCCACCCGTCAGCCGCCCGCTCGCTCGCTCGCTCGCTCGCTCGCTCTCGCTGACCAAGCGGCCCCGCCCGTCAGCCGCTTCGTCGTCCGTCCGCCGTCCCCTCGCCGAAGTCACCTCCGCCGTCGCCTCCGTCCTCCCCTTTGCCGTCCGGCCGCACAGGGAAGTTTGGCACCGCTCCGTCCTCCTCCCCTTGACCGCGTCCTCGCCGGTACCGCCCCCGCCGTAGCGTCCCCTCGGCGGCGCTGTGCGCCATTTATGGCGGCACTGGGAAGCTCGCCGGAGCCGGGGAGCTCCACCGCCCCCCCCCCCCTCGCCCCCGCGTGCCTATAAAAAGCTCGCCCCGAGCCCCTTCTTTCTCGCACCAGCCCCGACCACTACCCTCCTCCCCTCGCCCGAGCCCAATTCGCGGAGCGCCGTCTTCTTCCCCCTCTCCGGTGAGTCCCACCTCCTCTTCCCTCTCCCTCTCTGTTAGCCCAGCAAGCAATTAAGTTGGCCTAGCAGCTTCCTCGCCTTGCCGCAAGCACAATACACCACTCCCCCCCACCCCGATTGCTCGCCCAGAGCTCACCGGCGGCAACCCCGCCGCGAAGCTCCGCCACCTCCCCGCGGGCAGCTCCCTCCCGACCTCCTCTGACCAAATTGAGCCCATCTCTAGGTCCGCCATCCCCTCCCCATGCTTAGGCGCCTGCGCATTGCCCAAGAACCGGGCCACCGGCGGCAAGCCGCCGTCGAACCCCCCCGGCGGCCGGTTTTTCCCCCCCCCCCTCGGCCGGTTCACCCCGTCGTCGATCGCGCCCGCGCCGTTTCCCCCGCCACTCTCTCTGTCGCGTGGGCCCCGCGTTGACGCCGTCGCCCCGCGCGTCCGCGTCGTCGCCCCCTCCTCGTGGGCCGCTGCCGGGCCGAAAGCGCGCCCGCGCGCCTGCCCCGCGCCGAGCTGGGCCGAATTTCTCCCCCCCGGCCCGTTTGAAGAAAAATCCTTTTCTATTTTATTTTCTTCACCTATTCCCATTTAATTAGTATTCTTCAATATTTTATACACCAAAAATTATCCAAATAATTTCTAAAGATCCCATACAACAATAATGTTAGAAAATGACACACTATAATTTGTAAACCCCTGTTGATGTATTGTTTTATTGCCTGTTTTCCTAGAAGAAGCAGGGGTCGTTGATCCGGAACCCTTAGCCCCGGAAGAAGGGCCAGAACCCGAACTTCCGGAAGTAGATCTGCTGTGCCAGGAAAGCTTCGACGAAGGCAAGTCCATCCTTCCCTTGATGCATAAATTACCTATTCTCTCTACCACTGCCTAGGCCGGGAATTATGGGGAGTATTGCATTGTGAGTGAGAGATGGCCCGCATTATCATACACTTTCTGGATGCGTAAAGTGGATTGGGAGGAAAGGCTATGTGTATCTCCAAATAAAATCTCTTTTGAAAAATTATGCGATGAAGGGTACTCACCCTCATCACCTGAGAGTGGGATGATCAGGGACTCCCTGGTTTAGGGGAGGGCCTAAGGTGTTGGCTCAGCTGGTTTAGGCGTGAGCAGAAGGATTGTCCCCTCATATAAGGACCGGTTTGTCATCTTCACTACCTGTACTCCTTTGTCGTACAACCACTCGAGACTGTGTGGGCAGTCACTCGATCCGAACTCGTGTGGTCCGACCCTAGGGTTAAGAAGGCTGGGGAGCACCGGAGGATAAGGAGGGGGAAAGTTTTGTCCGGTTTGGGCATGGTGGTGGCCTGACTCCTTCCGGATAACTGTTAAGGTTGGGATGCACGAGTAAGGAAAGAGATCCGGCATTCGGGTCTCGCGACGGCGAGATCGCAGAAACCGGGCTAGTGGGTAAAGTGTACCCCTCTGCGCAGAGTTGAAACCTATTCGAATAGTCCGTGTCCACTGGTATGGATGAGTCTGGTATGGTATGGCAATTAGAACTTTTTCTCTAAAGTTTCTTATCAAGGGAAAGGTGTGTTTGAATGGGTTTTGAAAAAGAGATAAAGCCTCTGGAGCGGGAAGCTCAGTGGCAGTTGAGTTTTTGGTTACTTATAATAGCATGGGAAAACCTTCAAGCAACTGTCTCTCTCTAAGAAAATAATGAGTGACTTCAACTCCACCCAATTGAGCATGTACATCATAGGTCTCTTTCTCCCTACGGGAATGGGGTGGGCTTGCGGAATACCTAGTGTATTCACCCAGATTTATTTATGTTTTTCAGCGGCCGAGGACTTCTTTTCTGCATTGCTTGATTAAGAGGGCTGTGTCTGCACCCAGTTCTGCCTGTGGCTTGGGCTGGTGTATTTTTCCCTGCTGCGCTTCTCTATTTGGCTCCCTCTCGAGCTTGTACCCCGGTATTGTAATAAATTTATCTAAAACTCTGTACTATTTGAAGTAAGAAATGTGTTTACTAGCCTCCTGGGACTAGTAATTGTTTCACATTGAGTCCCAAAGGATCGGGACGCTTCAGGTGGTATCGGAGCCATAGGACTGGCCGTAGGTCGCAGCCCTGACCCTAAAACCTACCCTAACCAGAAAATACCTCTCACCTCAAGAAAAGTTTTCTCTTCCCTTCCCCAGTTTTAACAAGACCTTTCTTTTCCTATTCCAGATGGAAGACTCTCTGGCCATTAAGACATCCTACTGCTCAGAAGTGGAAGGGTTCCCCCGCCTCTTGCGAAGCTGTGCGCTCCGCATGGGAATCCGCAAGAAGCCGGAATATGTCTGGACGGAACATTTCGAGGGCGGGATGATAAGATGCTCCATGGCAGTCTACCTGGGGGAAAGCCACAGCTATCCAAACCAACGTTCCTTTCAAGTCACTTTTACCGGAGTTCATTTCCTAGATGCTTGCCAAAATGTCGCCCGGAAAGCCCTCCGCCAGCTATGTCAAAACTACAACAAAGTAACCATTGAAACCCCCCTTCGCTACTTTCCACCCAGCAACAAGAATACCCCCGCCTGGAGGAAAAGACTTCAGGCCCTATCAGGAGGAGATCCTACTGAGAATGATCCCACCATTGTCTACATGGCTGGATACCTTCATACCCTTGATAACCAATATGATGACCTCACCCTCCACTGCACCTCTCTAACCTCCCGGGTGGAAAGCCTGGAGCAGAAAGTCAGGGAACTCTCAGAAGAAAAAGTGTCCCTTCAAGAGAGCCTCGCAATAGCTGAAGGTGAGGAAACCAATACCCGAGAAGCCTACCGCACACTGAAGATGGACTACGACAAGAAACTGAAGAAGCTTGCCCCCGCAAAGAAAATCCGCAAGAAGACCAAGAGCCAAGGATGCCAGACTGAGCAGAAGGAAGAAAACCCTCCACGGAACCTATCCGACACCGATGAGATGTCCCTGGCTAGCCTTGATGACCTTCTCAAGGAATTTGGGGACACATTAGAGAAGGAATGCGGGAGTACCCTAGATAGCACTCGTGTGTGACGAACTTATGGTAGCAGGGTGTTGTGTCATGTAATGGCTTGATGTAATGAATAAAATAACCAGTTCAAAAAAATGGCATGTGCATAATAGTAACTCTCTTCCCATGGCAGATGGCTTCGGATAAAACCACGCCTACCGCCTCCGGGATTGGAGCAGGTTTTCCCTTAGGAGCTGAACGAGGAGCCGGTGGAGAAGGGGATGGGACCCACCTCCCCGCACCTCCGGAACTACCACTAGATCTTGCCCAAGTTCTAGCCCATCAAACCAGACTCATTGAAGTCCTCACTCGAAGTCTGGAGAACCAGCGCCCAGGTGGTGGAAGGCCCCAGGACAGGATGGGAGAATTCCTGAGACTCAAGCCTCCCACATTCGTAGGGTCCAGCAATCCCCTCGATGCAGATGACTGGCTTCGCACGATCAAGAGGAAGTTGGAAGCCATCGCTTGCCCTGAGAATCAGCGTGTTCAGCTGGCAGCACATCAGCTTTCAGGAATGGCTTTAGCATGGTGGGACACTTTCAGTGAAGCCGTCAGAGATGCTACCTGGGCAGAATTTGAAACAGCTTTTCGTGAGCACCATGTACCCCAAGGGATAGTCCAACTCAAGGAGGATGAATTCCGGGAGCTAACCTAAGGTGGGCGATCAGTCAGTGAGTATGTGCACAAGTTCACAGAGCTGGCCCGCTACGCGCCTGAGGATGTCAGCACCGAGGCCAGGAAAATGGCCCGTTTCCTGAGAGGGTTAAGACCCGAGCTTAAGACCATCCTCGCCAGCCAGGACTTCCAAAGCTTCTCTCACCTTTCCAACAAAGCTATTCAAGTGGAAAGAGCTAAAGAGGAGGAAAAAGGGTACATCAAGAGAAAGTTCCAGGTCCTGCGAGCTCAACAGCAAGAGCGTCACCAGAGAGCTCGACCCTTTAGGCTCCCACCCAGGGGTCCAGGCTTCGATAAACAATCTGGACCCTCTCCATCGCGCTTCAGTCAACAGAGTCAGAGCTCCCATCAGGCACCCTCCGTTGCAAGCAACCAGCCGCCAGCAAACGCCTGTTGGCACTGCGGAGACCCCCGGCACTTCAAGAACAACTGCCCTCAGCTGAAGGCACCCGGGCCAACCTACTCCAACTCGGTGAATGGCCCCAAGATTCTATCAGCACCTACCTCCAAGGCGCTTCCTCCCAGCAGCCAGCAGAGCAGGGCTCAGTACCAGGGCAGGGCCCGAGTCAACCACGTCGACGCTCAGGAAGCCCAGCAGGCCCTGGGAGTAGTGCTCGGTGAGTTCCTCGTCGAATTTACTCCCGCTTCTGTGCTTTTTGATTCAGGAGCATCCCATTCATTTATAGCCGCTAAGTTTGTGGAGAAGCATGGCATACCCTCTACACCTTTAGCTATCCCTTTGGTCACCCGAACCCCGGGAACAGACCTCCTATGCAAACTCAGATGTTCACAAGTCAGGATTCTTTTAAGTGGGGTAGTATTCCTGGCAGACTTAACCATCTTGCCATCCCAAGGTATTGATGTAATCCTAGGAATGGATTGGCTAGCTAAGCACAAGGGTGTTATCAGCTGCGCAAGCAAAACTGTCCTTCTCATAGATCACCAAGGAAAGGCAGTTTCCTGCCAAGCCCAACCGCCTGCAAAAGATCCAATGGTGTTTAGTCTGGCAGAAGAAAGCATGTCTGTAATCAAGGAATTTGAAGATGTATTTCCAGAAGAGTTGTCCGGGATGCCACCAGAAAGAGAAGTAGAGTTCTATATAGACCTCATTCCCGGCACTGCGCCCATCGCAAAAAGACCATACCGCATGGCCCCCACTGAATTGGCAGAACTGAAACTTCAGCTTTCAGAACTACAGCAAAAAGGGTACATCCGTCCCAGTTCGTCTCCCTGGGGAGCACCCGTTCTCTTCGTAACCAAAAAGGATGGGAGTATGAGGATGTGTATTGATTATCGATCCTTGAACGAAGTTACAATCAAGAATAAGTACCCCCTTCCCCGGATTGATGACCTCTTCGACCAGCTGCAAGGAGCCAAATACTTCTCCAAGATAGACCTCAGGTCAGGATATCACCAACTCAGGATTAAGGAAGCAGACGTTCAGAAAACTGCATTCGTCACCAGATACGGGCAATATGAATTCACGGTGATGCCATTTGGACTAACCAACGCACCCGCCTTTTTCATGAATCTCATGAATAAGGTATTTATGGAAGAATTGGATAAGTTTGTCGTGGTTTTTATTGACGACATCCTCATCTATTCCAAGAGTCGCAAGGACCATGAGCAGCACCTTCGAACCGTCCTCGGAAGACTCAGAGCACATCAACTTTATGCTAAGTTCAGCAAGTGTGAGTTCTGGTTAGAGAAGATAGCCTTCCTAGGGCATATCTTGACTGCTGAAGGGGTAGAAGTGGACCCATCTAAGGTAGAAGCTGTTTCAAATTGGAAGCAACCATCCAACGTCAGTGAAGTTCGAAGCTTTCTGGGTATGGCAGGGTATTATCGCCGCTTTATCAAGGGATTCTCCAGCATAGCAAAGCCCTTGACGGAACTCCTCAAAAAGGACAATAAGTTCGTGTGGACTCCCGGTTGTGAAGAAAGTTTCCAAGTCATCAAGGAGAAGCTTACAACCGCGCCAGTTTTGACTCTACCAGACATACACCAGGAGTTTGTCATCTTTTGTGATGCTTCCAAGCAAGGCTTAGGGTGTGTCTTAATGCAAAATGAGAAAGTCATTGCTTATGCATCCCGATTACTCAAGCCGCATGAACAGAACTATCCTACCCACGATCTGGAATTGGCGGCCATAGTGCACGCTCTAAAAATATGGAGGCATTATCTGATTGGAAACAAATGCCACATCTTCACTGATCACAAGAGTCTAAAGTACATCTTCACGCAACCGGACCTCAACCTCCGTCAAAGAAGGTGGCTCGAATTGATCAAAGATTACGACCTCGAAATCCACTACCACCCCGGAAAGGCCAATGTGGTAGCAGACGCCCTCAGCCGGAAACCCTTCGGGATTAGAGGAACAAACTTCCTAGAGGATTGGAAGGAAGAATCAGCTCAGCTGAATGCATGTCTGGGAGACGACGGTGGCCTGGAAGTCAAGCCAAACCTAGAAGATCTCATATGCAAGGCCCAATGTCTCGACGCAGAAACAACCAAGCTTAAGGAAAGAGCACGCAAAGAGCAACTTCCGGACCTAAGAACAGACGAGCAAGGAGTCCTCTGGTTCAAGAACCGTCTGTGCGTGCCAATTGGAAAGGCACGGGAGACCCTGCTTGATGAAGCCCACAACTCAGCTTACTCTATCCACCCAGGGACCACCAAGATGTACCTGGACCTCAAAACCAGGTATTGGTGGAAAGGGATGAAGAAGGAAATAGCACAGTATGTGGCCCGATGTGACACCTGTCAGAGAACAAAGGCCGAACATCAGAAGCCTGCAGGCCTGCTTCAACCCCTCCCAATACCCGAATGGAAGTGGGAGGAAATAGGCATGGATTTCGTAACCGGGCTACCCAGATCACAAAGAGGAAATGATTCCATATGGGTAATAATCGATCGCCTCACCAAAGTGGCCCATTTCATTCCAGTGAAGACCACTTTTGGAGGAGCAGCCCTTGCCCGATTATACCTTAAAGAGATAGTCAGGCTACATGGCATTCCACGGAAGATAGTATCAGATAGAGGAACGCAGTTCACTTCAAAGTTCTGGAAGGGCCTTCAGCAAGCAATGGGCACCAAGCTAGATTTCAGCACTGCTTATCACCCCCAGTCAGATGGTCAAACATAGAGAGTTAATAAGGTCCTTGAAGATTTACTCAGAGCCTGCGTACTAGCCTTCGACAGAGATTGGGAGTCTAGTTTGCCGTACGCCGAATTCTCATACAACAATAGCCATCAGGCCAGCATCAAAATGTCACCATTCGAAGCACTGTATGGAAGAAAATGCCAAACTCCCCTAATGTGGTCCAATGTAGGGGAAAGGACACTAGAAGGGCCCGACTTCGTTAAAGAAGCCGAAGAAAAAGTTGCCTTGATCCGCAGAAGGTTACTTGAAGCTCAGAGTCGACAAAAGAGTTACGCAGACAATAGACGAAGGGAACTCAGATTTGAGGAGGGAGATTTTGTTTATCTCAAGGTTTCTCCAATGCGTGGTGTCAGAAGGTTCCAGATGAAGGGAAAGCTAGCACCCCGTTTCGTCGGTCCTTACCCGGTCATTTCCCGAATAGGACCCGTGGCATACCGTCTTGAGCTACCAGAATCCATGTCAGATATTCACAATGTGTTCCATGTATCTCAACTCCGCAAATGCCTAAAAGTACCAGAAACCCGTATCGAGGCAGAAACAATTCAGATTCAAAAAGATCTCCAGTACCGGGAAAAGCCAGTGAAGATTCTCGACTCAGCAGTCAGAAGAACCCGCAATTCAGAAGTAAAGCTCTGTAAGGTTCAGTGGAGCAGAGATGGAGAAGAGGAAGCCACCTGGGAAAGTGAGGACTCTCTGAGGAAGGAATACCCTTACCTTTTCTCGAGCACCGTCTAATCTCGAGGGCGAGATTCCTTTAAGTGGGGTAGGTTTGTAGCATCCCAAAAATCCTAATCTAGGTTTGAAACCCTAATCCACCTTTTACCCCTCCCTTCATCCTCTGATTCTAAAATCCTCCCAAAAATTTTCCTTCATCATATGCATACATCTTGATTGATCACAAAAGCACCTCACTTAGATTCTATTTTTCTAAACACTTAGAGTATCTACAAAATAATTTGTTCAAAGGAAAAGATACAAATTGGGAAATAGGAATTAGAAAATAAAAAGAAAAAGAGAAAAACCTCCTCCTCCCCCTGCTGGGCCGAGTTCGGCCCAAGCCGCGGCTCCCCCCCCCCCCCCCCCTCTCCCTCGCGCCCGCATTCCTCCTTCCCCGGCCCATCTGCGGCCTGCCTCCGCGCGCGCGGCAGCCGCGCCCGCACCTCGCCCTCGCTCTCGCTGACCAAGCGGCCCCACCCGTCAGCCGCCCGCTCGCTCGCTCGCTCGCTCGCTCTCGCTGACCAAGCGGCCCCACCCGTCAGTCGCCCGCTCGCTCGCTCGCTCGCTCGCTCTCGCTGACCAAGCGGCCCCGCCCGTCAGCCGCTTCGTCGTCCGTCCGCCGTCCCCTCGCCGAAGTCACCTCCGCCGTCGCCTCCGTCCTCCCCTTTGCCGTCCGGCCGCACAGGGAAGTTTGGCACCGCTCTGTCCTCCTCCCCTTGACCGCGTCCTCGCCGGTACCGCCCCCGCCGTAGCGTCCCCTCGGCGGCGCTGTGCGCCATTTATGGCGGCACTGGGAAGCTCGCCGGAGCCGGGGAGCTCCACCGCCCCCCCCTCGCCCCCGCGCGCCTATAAAAAGCTCGCCCCGAGCCCCTTCTTTCTCGCACCAGCCCCGACCACTACCCTCCTCCCCTCGCCCGAGCCCAATTCGCGGAGCGCCGTCTTCTTCCCCCTCTCCGGTGAGTCCCACCTCCTCTTCCCTCTCCCTCTCTGTTAGCCCAGCAAGCAATTAAGTTGGCCTAGCAGCTTCCTCGCCTTGCCGCAAGCACAATACACCACTCCCCCCCACCCCGATTGCTCGCCCAGAGCTCACCGGCGGCAACCCCGCCGCGAAGCTCCGCCACCTCCCCGCGGGCAGCTCCCTCCCGACCTCCTCTGACTAAATTGAGCCCATCTCTAGGTCCGCCATCCCCTCCCCATGCTTAGGCGCCTGCGCATTGCCCAAGAACCGGGCCACCGGCGGCAAGCCGCCGTCGAACCCCCCCCCCCCCCCCCCCCGGCGGCCGGTTTCCCCCCCCCCCCCCTCGGCCGGTTCACCCCGTCGTCAATCGCGCCCGCGCCGTTTCCCCCGCCACTCTCTCTGTCGCGTGGGCCCCGCGTTGACGCCGTCGCCCCGCGCGTCCGCGCCGTCGCCCCCTCCTCGTGGGCCGCTGCCGGGCCGAAAGCGCGCCCGCGCGCCTGCCCCGCGCCGAGCTGGGCCGAATTTCTCCCCCCCCCGGCCCGTTTGAAGAAAAATCCTTTTCTATTTTATTTTCTTCACCTATTCCCATTTAATTAGTATTCTTCAATATTTTATACACCAAAAATTATCCAAATAATTTCTAAAGATCCCATACAACAATAATGTTAGAAAATGACACACTATAATTTGTAAACCCCTGTTGATGTATTGTTTTATTGCCTGTTTTCCTAGAAGAAGCAGGGGTCGTTGATCCAGAACCCTTAGCCCCGGAAGAAGGGCCAGAACCCGAACTTCCGGAAGTAGATCTGCTGTGCCAGGAAAGCTTCGACGAAGGCAAGTCCATCCTTCCCTTGATGCATAAATTACCTATTCTCTCTACCACTGCCTAGGCCGGGAATTATGGGGAATATTGCATTGTGAGTGAGAGATGGCCCGCATTATCATACACTTTCTGGATGCGTAAAGTGGATTGGGAGGAAAGGCTATGTGTATCTCCAAATAAAATCTCTTTTGAAAAATTATGCGATGAAGGGTACTCACCCTCATCACCTGAGAGTGGGATGATCAGGGACTCCCTGGTTTAGGGGAGGGCCTAAGGTGTTGGCTCAGCTGGTTTAGGCGTGAGCAGAAGGATTGTCCCCTCATATAAGGACCGGTTTGTCATCTTCACTACCTGTACTCCTTTGTCGTACAACCACTCGAGACTGTGTGGGCAGTCACTCGATCCGAACTCGTGTGGTCCGACCCTAGGGTTAAGAAGGCTGGGGAGCACCGGAGGATAAGGAGGGGGAAAGTTTTGTCCGGTTTGGGCATGGTGGTGGCCTGACTCCTTCCGGATAACTGTTAAGGTTGGGATGCACGAGTAAGGAAAGAGATCCGGCATTCGGGTCTCGCGACGGCGAGATCGCAGAAACCGGGCTAGTGGGTAAAGTGTACCCCTCTGCGCAGAGTTGAAACCTATTCGAATAGTCCGTGTCCACTGGTATGGATGAGTCTGGTATGGTATGGCAATTAGAACTTTTTCTCTAAAGTTTCTTATCAAGGGAAAGGTGTGTTTGAATGGGTTTTGAAAAAGAGATAAAGCCTCTGGAGCGGGAAGCTCAGTGGCAGTTGAGTTTTTGGTTACTTATAATAGCATGGGAAAACCTTCAAGCAACTGTCTCTCTCTAAGAAAATAATGAGTGACTTCAACTCCACCCAATTGAGCATGTACATCATAGGTCTCTTTCTCCCTACGGGAATGGGGTGGGCTTGCGGAATACCTAGTGTATTCACCCAGATTTATTTATGTTTTTCAGCGGCCGAGGACTTCTTTTCTGCATTGCTTGATTAAGAGGGCTGTGTCTGCACCCAGTTCTGCCTGTGGCTTGGGCTGGTGTATTTTTCCCTGCTGCGCTTCTCTATTTGGCTCCCTCTCGAGCTTGTACCCCGGTATTGTAATAAATTTATCTAAAACTCTGTACTATTTGAAGTAAGAAATGTGTTTACTAGCCTCCTGGGACTAGTAATTGTTTCACATTGAGTCCCAAAGGATCGGGACGCTTCAGGGTAGCATCCCAAAAATTCAAATCCTGAAATTTTCTCAAACTCCCTCTAAATTCAAAATGAATTTCAAATTTCATTTCAAAATGTTTGTTTGCGAGTTGATATCAGCAAATAAAATATAGTGGTCTATATTCTCTCCAAAATCCTCCTCAAATATCCTACAAATATTTTCCGAGTGATCTCCCTCAAATTCTTTCCAGAAATACTGCCCAGATATTTCCCTAGTGATCCCCTTCAAGTTCTTTCCAGAAATACTGCCCAAATATTCCACCGATATATCTCCAGATATTTTCCTCTTGAGAAATACCTTCAGAATCATTTTTCAAGTCCCTACAAATATTTTCTTCATAACTTTCCTCATGCTCATACGTATACGTATGCCTCCAGTGTCATACGGTGAGCTCTACAAGCTAATTACACTTATACAAGACAAATACATGCTAACCTCCCACTAATCATCTCATCCTCCCACTAATCCTCTCATCCCTCCCACAAATCCTCTCATCCCTCCCCCTAATCCCCCCACCATGGCTATAAATAGAGGGGCAAGGGCCTCCTCCCATCCCACCCCAAGCCATTTCATGGCAACTCTCTCCCCCCCCACACACACCCACTCCATGTTCCACACAAGCACACACTAGCACAAGGATCGTTCGATCGTTCTTCGATCGTTCGTCCCCTGTTCTTAGTTTGTTCGTTCGTTCGTCCGTTCGTCCGTTCGTTCGTCCGATCGTTCATGGTTCGTTCGTCCGTTCGTCCGATCGTTCGATCGTTCGTCCGTTCGTTCGTCCAAATAATCTTTTTCCTACCGTTATGCTGCCGAAATTCCGATCGTTCGTTCGTTCGATCATTCGATCGTTCATCGTTCGTTCATAGTTCCTATTCATCGTTCATCGTTCGTTCATAGTCCCTATTCATCGTTCGTTCATAGTCCCTATTCATCGTTCTTCCAGATAATCTTTGTCCTGCCGTTATGCTGCCGAGGTTCCGATCGTTCGTTCTTTCGATCATTCGATCGTTCATCGTTCGTTCATAGTTCCCTATTCATCGTTCATCGTTCGTTCATAGTCCCTATTCATCGTTCTTCCAGATAATCTTTATCCTGCCGTTATGCTGCCGAAATTCCGATCGTTCGTTCGTCCGATCATTCGATCGTTCGTCCGTTCGTTCGTCCAAATAATCTTTTCCTGCCGTTATGCTGCCGAAATTCCAATCGTTCGTTCGTCCGATCATTCGATCGTTCGTCCGTTCGTTCATAGTTCCTATTCATCGTTCATCGTTCGTTCATACGACTATTCACTGTCACTATTCACCATTACTATTCACCGTTACTATTCATTGTTACTATTCACATACACTATTCATCATCGTTACTATTTATCATTACTATTCATCATCGTTACTATTCATCGATGATATGTATAATTACTTTTCCGTCGCCACTATTCATCGTTACTATTCATCGGTCATCCAGTCATCCCAAATTTCAACTACTCATCCATCATGCTGTCCAGTCCACCTAAGACCAGCCAGACCCATGTTCCAGTCATACGAACTCCGGTGACTGTGATTTTCCTTCCAGTAGGGAACTTCCCATCTGGTCACCCATACCAGGTTCCTCCGAGTTGAGCACGCTTAACTTTGAGATTCCTTCGAACCAGGCTCCCAAACTCAGATTCCAATAATTCTCGTTTCTAAATTTTTATCAAATTATTCCCTATCCAACCATGTCATCCCTTAAGCATGGTTCATGTTCCAGAAGACTCCCAAAATACTCTCGCCCCATATTCTGCCTATAACTCTCCTGTTCATACTAAGTCAGACGATTCATTCGTCACTATTCTCACCTACAGTGAACTTCACTGTGCTACACCACCTACACTCAGCTATAAATACACCCAGCTACCATCTCCCTCTCCACACACACTCAACACCCTCAGCCAAGGCAAACACCCCACCCACTCAGTTACTCCGCTCTGCCGGCTACACGCATAGTGTCGCTTTGCCTCCAGTCCACCCTCCTGGTAAGCACCTCCGCTCCACCACCAGTAATATCACAACACCACATGACATAGATTATACTCAAGACCCTACCCATCCATATATCGCTTTTCTGACCACTATACTAAATATTTGTTGGTATACTTGCTGGTTTGTATGTTTGCTTGTTCATGTTGCATAGTTATCGGAGCGTTCGTGCCATCTCGTGGAGGCCAGATCTGCAAGTCTACGCCAGGCGGTGGAGCCAGAAGCCAGTTCCGCGAGCTCTCCTTCCCCCTTCGCCGAATAAGCACGGCAAGCTCACTGGATCCCTTTGATGCATAAATTACCTATGATTTTTCAACCACAACCCTTAGCCTGTTATTTTATGCATGATATGATTTTGAGACAAGTTATTATGGCCACCCAGCCGCTTGCCGCAATCAATCCCTGATATATATGTTCCAAATGATTTGAGAACAGGTGTGAGTTTTCAAAAGAAAATGCTTTTCAAAATGTGTGTGATGAAGGGTTTTCACCCTTATCACCTTTGAGTAGGGATGATCAGGGACTCCCTGGTTTAGGGGAGGGCCTAAGGTGTTGGCTCAGCTGGTTTAGGCGTGAGCAGAAGGATTGTCCCCTCATATAAGGACCGGTTTGTCATCTTCACTACCTGTACTCTTTAATAGTACAACCACTCGAGACTGTGTGGGCAGTCACTCAATCTGAACTCGTACGGTCTAACCCCAGGGTTATGAAGGCTGGGGAGCACCGGGAGGATAAGGAGGGGGAAAGTTTTGTCCGGTTTGGACATGGTGGTGGCCTGACTCCTTCCGGATAACCGATAAGGTTAGGACGTGCGGGGAAAGAAAGAGATTCGGATTCGGATCTCATTGATCATGAGATCGCAGAGCCGGACTAGTGGGTAAAGTGTACACCTCTGCGTAGAGTTTGAAAACCTATTCGAATAGTCTGTGTCCACAGGAATGGACGAGTCTGGTATGGTATGGCAATTAATGTTTTGTTTTCCAAAAAAAAAGGGGTGCGTTTGAGAAAAGTGGTTTTTAAAGGTTCGGCGGTTGAGCCGTGAGCTATGGTGGACGGGAAGTCCAGTAGCGGTTTTTGAAAAGGAAAACCAGTGGGAAACTGCTGAGATGCCTGGATGGTTTAGTCCAGGGGATTTTGTTATAATACTGAAAAACTTCCTGCTCCTTTTGGAGAGGATGCGCTTTGCAAAATACAAAATGTTTTTCAAAACAACACTGCATAAAATATTGCCGTTTCTGCAAAGTATCCTAAGCTCCATATATTCCATGCATTATATCTGATTTCCCCATTCCGCGGGTGAAGGTGGGCTGCTGAGTACGTTTGTACTCACCCTTGCTTATTTGTTGTTTTTCAGAAAAAAGGAGATCGGGTAAGAGTTACGACTGTTCCCAACCTTGCCTGTGGCTGTTGGACCGCTGATTTGCTTCGCTGCGTATATCGGGCTGCTTCAGCCCCACTCTGATGATATGTCCCGAGTTGTGGACCAACTCTTAAAGTTGTTCGCCACCTGTATAGGTTTGTCTTGTTTAAGCAGATCTGGAATCATCTGATGTATAAATGTGTTTACTAGCCTCCTGGGACTAGTAATTGTATCACATTTGAGTCCCAGAGGATCGGGACGCTTCAGGTGGTATCAGAGCTGTTAGGTTGGCCGCAGGATGTAACCCTTAGCCCGATCAAAAGTTTTTGAGTCAAAACTATTCTCTTAAAAAAATTCTTGCTCTCATCCCTTCATTTCAAAAATGTTTTCCCCCTTTCCTTCTCTCAGAAGTCAGATGGAGGTTCAGTGCCAAACCAGCTTCTGCCAGAATGAAGATGGTTTCCCCAAGTTGCTGAGAGCATGCACAGTCCGCCTCGGAATCAGGAGCCAGCCAGAGTATGATGGTCGTGAATTCATCGAGCATGGCACAGAGAAGTGTGTCGTGACTGTATACATTGGATCCAGTCCACACCATGTGGAATGGAGTGTCACTGCTGCTGGGCACAGATTCAAAGACACCTGCCAAGTCGTCGCTCGCAAGGCATTGAGGGCCCCGTGTCAGATCTACGAAGAAGAAGTGGCAGACACTCCGCTCAGATTCTTTCCACCCTTTCAGAGAGACCGTCCAGTTTGGATGGCCAGGATGCGTGCATTGGAAGAGCAGCAGCTGCTTGAGGACGACCCCACAGTCGTGTACCTCACTGCATACCTGCTCACCCTGGATGCCCAGTATGATTTCTTGGCCCGGCACCACCGTCAGATGATTGCCCGAGCAGAAGATGCAGAGAAGCTCAACCGTAAGCTCCATGTGGATCTCACCACAGCTCAAGCCCGTGTAGCTACCTTAGAAAGTCGTGAAGTCATTGCTGTTGAAGCCCTAAAGCAAGCCAAGGATGAGCATGTCCAGAAGCTGATGGAGGCCTACTTGGTAACCCATAACCAACGTAGAGCCCTGCGGATCCAAGAGCCCGCTCCATCCAACCCAGTTCAACCCAGGAGAGCTGAAGATCCCCAGATTCTTCAAGGTCACCCGGTCTCTATCAGAGGAGAGAAGAAGGCTTGGGAACTCCCGGAAGGAACCATAGTCTTGGAAGGAATTCCAGTCTCCCCTAAGGCTATGGATAAACAAGAGCACCCTGAATCCTCCCAAGATCCCCCGCCAGAGTTGTTTGAGCCCCTCACCATGAAGAAGATTCCAGCACCGTCCCTTGAGGTCAAGGAAGAAGCTGCAAGCACCCCGCCAGCACCGCCGCCCTCAGAGGAGCTACAAGAGCCAGTCCAGCTTGAAGAAGAGTTCGACCACGTCTTGCCATCTCAGTCGCCGCCAGAAGAAGTTATCAACATCAGCTCCCTGTTGACCCATCCAGGAGATATCTCAGATTGAAGTTGTGCGTCAGCCTTGCCAGAAGAGAAGCTGCCAGATCTGAGTTAGTTATACCCAGTCCTCTGCGTGCATTAGGTAGTGAAGTTTTTCTTCACTTTGGCTAGAGCCCTGCATGTATGAGAGGTAATCGTGTAGTCCCGTGCCTTGAAAAACTCTATTTGTGTGGCCCCCTAGGGCATTTCAAAATGAATTTCGCTTGATGTTTTCTCCCCTTTTGAGTGCATATGTGATGCTTTAACGTTAGTGCTCATAAGTTGCATTTAGCATAGTTCTCAATTCAGGAGCCAAGCAATAGTAGTTATGCTTAGCCCCCGAATCTGAGTAGCCCGTGCTTTGGAAAAACTCTATTCTTCCCTTATTCAAAACATTTGATTTGTTTGTGCTTATCATTGCTGAGCTAGTGTGTTTTCTTTTCGTTTTTCTTAAAAAGGTTTTCTCTAAAAACATAGATCACAAATTAGAGCTAATCCTTACCTTATGCTTCCATTCTCATCTTAACCCATCTGAAGAAAAAGGTGCCTTACCCAAGAAGACACCGGGAAGCTCACCCTTGAAGCCTGTAACAAGCTACAGAAGAAACCAGTCCAGCCGCTCAGTCAAAAGGACCGACCGTGAGATTCAAAGCACTGCCCCTGAGTCAAAGTAAACAGGAAAAGATGACAGAAGGAGTTATTACCATACAGAGAGGCAAAGATTCTTGGAACCAGAGACCACAAACATCAGGGTCATTGACCCCACCACTCACCCGTGCCCCTCGCACGCGTGCCCGCCACCATGCGCACTACCACCGCCCCACGCCCCCCCTTTGCAGCGCACTACCGCCGCCCACGCCACCTTTGCAGCGCACCCACCGCCACCCTCATCGCCGGCAACACCAGGCCCCCCTTCCCTTGTCGCACCCGCTGCCGCGTAGCACCTGCTCCATCACCACCACTCCACCCCCCGAGCACCACCATCAATACCGCTCGCCTATAAATCCCCCCCCCCACCAGCTCCCTCAGTTCCCATCCCAAGCAAAACACTCCAGATAAAACCCCCTCTGCCAAATCGCAAGCAACTCCATTTTCCACTCCCTCACCCCTAAGATCACAATGCTTGGTGATTCTTGGGTTGAAGACTGTTGCACATGGTTCATAGTCTTTGGTTTCCTCCAGTGTATGATAGTAATACTCTTTGATAGAATCCTCGAGTGGGAAGAGCAAAGAGAAAGAAAGAGGCAGTGAAAAGTGAGAAGTGAGAAGAGAAAAGAAGATAGTGAAAAAAAGATGAGAAGAAGGTTGTCCCAGAATCAACCCTGTGTCAGTCATCTCTCCGCAGCCTGCTCAAGCAGCAACAACAGAAGAAGGCCCCGTAACACCCTTGTTATGAGGTACTTCAAGGAGTTCAAATCCCTAAGATTCAAGAGATCTACCCTCATTCTTTTTAAGTGGGGTAGTGTTCCAGTAAGGTTCCTGCTATGGAGAAAAAGAAGAAGGCCTGTAGCAAGCTTGTGGAGGACCAGATCACCGAAGCTTATAAGTTTCTGGATGAGAAGTGGTCACCCAAGTTCCATTGATGAAGCACCAGAAGACCAATCAAGGAAGGAATCCATGTGGAAGTTCGCAAGAGAAAGGTTTGCGTGTTGGCATCGATGCTTCCTCAATAAGCTAGCTGCCAAGCGAAAGCTAAAGCCTGAAGATGATCTTTGAGTAGCCAGAATCAGCATTTGCAATCAGCAACCGGATGCTCCTCAAAGGCCGGATTTTGTTGAAGTTCCATCTCCTCGAAGAATTGCAAAGTGAAGATATGTAGCTGAAGTAAAGCTATACCCATAACCCTTCTAAGCCAAATCTCGAGGACGAGATTCCTTTTAAGTGGGGTAGATTTGTAGCATCCCAAAAATTCAAATCCTGAAATTTTCTCAAACTCCCTCTAAATTCAAAATGAATTTCAAATTTCATTTCAAAATGTTTGTTTGCGAGTTGATATCAGCAAATAAAATATAGTGGTCTATATTCTCTCCAAAATCCTCCTCAAATATCCTACAAATATTTTCCGAGTGATCCCCCTCAAATTCTTTCCAGAAATACTGCCCAGATATTTCCCTAGTGATCCCCTTCAAGTTCTTTCCAGAAATACTGCCCAAATATTCCACCGATATATCTCCAGATATTTTCCTCTTGAGAAATACCTTCAGAATCATTTTTCAAGTCCCTACAAATATTTTCTTCATAACTTTCCTCATGCTCATACGTATACGTATGCCTCCAGTGTCATACGGTGAGCTCTACAAGCTAATTACACTTATACAAGACAAATACATGCTAACCTCCCACTAATCATCTCATCCTCCCACTAATCCTCTCATCCCTCCCACAAATCCTCTCATCCCTCCCCCTAATCCCCCCACCATGGCTATAAATAGAGGGGCAAGGGCCTCCTCCCATCCCACCCCAAGCCATTTCATGGCAACTCTCTCCCCCCCCCACACACACCCACTCCATGTTCCACACAAGCACACACTAGCACAAGGATCGTTCGATCGTTCTTCGATCGTTCGTCCCCTGTTCTTAGTTTGTTCGTTCGTTCGTCCGATCGTTCGATCGTTCGTCCGATCGTTCATGGTTCGTTCGTCCGTTCGTCCGATCGTTCGATCGTTCGTCCGTTCGTTCGTCCAAATAATCTTTTTCCTACCGTTATGCTGCCGAAATTCCGATCGTTCGTTCGTTCGATCATTCGATCGTTCATCGTTCGTTCATAGTTCCTATTCATCGTTCATCGTTCGTTCATAGTCCCTATTCATCGTTCGTTCATAGTCCCTATTCATCGTTCTTCCAGATAATCTTTGTCCTGCCGTTATGCTGCCGAGATTCCGATCGTTCGTTCTTTCGATCATTCGATCGTTCATCGTTCGTTCATAGTTCCCTATTCATCGTTCATCGTTCGTTCATAGTCCCTATTCATCGTTCTTCCAGATAATCTTTATCCTGCCGTTATGCTGCCGAAATTCCGATCGTTCGTTCGTCCGATCATTCGATCGTTCGTCCGTTCGTTCGTCCAAATAATCTTTTCCTGCCGTTATGCTGCCGAAATTCCAATCGTTCGTTCGTCCGATCATTCGATCGTTCGTCCGTTCGTTCATAGTTCCTATTCATCGTTCATCGTTCGTTCATACGACTATTCACTGTCACTATTCACCATTACTATTCACCGTTACTATTCATTGTTACTATTCACATACACTATTCATCATCGTTACTATTTATCATTACTATTCATCATCGTTACTATTCATCGATGATATGTATAATTACTTTTCCGTCGCCACTATTCATCGTTACTATTCATCGGTCATCCAGTCATCCCAAATTTCAACTACTCATCCATCATGCTGTCCAGTCCACCTAAGACCAGCCAGACCCATGTTCCAGTCATACGAACTCCGGTGACTGTGATTTTCCTTCCAGTAGGGAACTTCCCATCTGGTCACCCATACCAGGTTCCTCCGAGTTGAGCACGCTTAACTTTGAGATTCCTTCGAACCAGGCTCCCAAACTCAGATTCCAATAATTCTCGTTTCTAAATTTTTATCAAATTATTCCCTATCCAACCATGTCATCCCTTAAGCATGGTTCATGTTCCAGAAGACTCCCAAAATACTCTCGCCCCATATTCTACCTATAACTCTCCTGTTCATACTAAGTCAGACGATTCATTCGTCACTATTCTCACCTACAGTGAACTTCACTGTGCTACACCACCTACACTCAGCTATAAATACACCCAGCTACCATCTCCCTCTCCACACACACTCAACACCCTCAGCCAAGGCAAACACCCCACCCACTCAGTTACTCCGCTCTGCCGGCTACACGCATAGTGTCGCTTTGCCTCCAGTCCACCCTCCTGGTAAGCACCTCCGCTCCACCACCAGTAATATCACAACACCACATGACATAGATTATACTCAAGACCCTACCCATCCATATATCGCTTTTCTGACCACTATACTAAATATTTGTTGGTATACTTGCTGGTTTGTATGTTTGCTTGTTCATGTTGCATAGTTATCGGAGCGTTCGTGCCATCTCGTGGAGGCCAGATCTGCAAGTCTACGCCAGGCGGTGGAGCCAGAAGCCAGTTCCGCGAGCTCTCCTTCCCCCTTCGCCGAATAAGCACGACAAGCTCACTGGATCCCTTTGATGCATAAATTACCTATGATTTTTCAACCACAACCCTTAGCCTGTTATTTTATGCATGATATGATTTTGAGACAAGTTATTATGGCCACCCAGCCGCTTGCCGCAATCAATCCCTGATATATATGTTCCAAATGATTTGAGAACAGGTGTGAGTTTTCAAAAGAAAATGCTTTTCAAAATGTGTGTGATGAAGGGTTTTCACCCTTATCACCTTTGAGTAGGGATGATCAGGGACTCCCTGGTTTAGGGGAGGGCCTAAGGTGTTGGCTCAGCTGGTTTAGGCGTGAGCAGAAGGATTGTCCCCTCATATAAGGACCGGTTTGTCATCTTCACTACTTGTACTCTTTAATAGTACAACCACTCGAGACTGTGTGGGCAGTCACTCAATCTGAACTCGTACGGTCCAACCCCAGGGTTATGAAGGCTGGGGAGCACCGGGAGGATAAGGAGGGGGAAAGTTTTGTCCGGTTTGGACATGGTGGTGGCCTGACTCCTTCCGGATAACCGATAAGGTTAGGACGTGCGGGGAAAGAAAGAGATTCGGATTCGGATCTCATTGATCATGAGATCGCAGAGCCGGACTAGTGGGTAAAGTGTACACCTCTGCGCAGAGTTTGAAAACCTATTCGAATAGTCTGTGTCCACAGGAATGGACGAGTCTGGTATGGTATGGCAATTAATGTTTTGTTTTCCAAAAAAAAAGGGTGCGTTTGAGAAAAGTGGTTTTTAAAGGTTCGGCGGTTGAGCCGTGAGCTATGGTGGACGGGAAGTCCAGTAGCGGTTTTTGAAAAGGAAAACCAGTGGGAAACTGCTGAGATGCCTGGATGGTTTAGTCCAGGGGATTTTGTTATAATACTGAAAAACTTCCTGCTCCTTTTGGAGAGGATGCGCTTTGCAAAATACAAAATGTTTTTCAAAACAACACTGCATAAAATATTGCCGTTTCTGCAAAGTATCCTAAGCTCCATATATTCCATGCATTATATCTGATTTCCCCATTCCGCGGGTGAAGGTGGGCTGCTGAGTACGTTTGTACTCACCCTTGCTTATTTGTTGTTTTTCAGAAAAAAGGAGATCGGGTAAGAGTTACGACTGTTCCCAACCTTGCCTGTGGCTGTTGGACCGCTGATTTGCTTCGCTGCGTATATCGGGCTGCTTCAGCCCCACTCTGATGATATGTCCCGAGTTGTGGACCAACTCTTAAAGTTGTTCGCCACCTGTATAGGTTTGTCTTGTTTAAGCAGATCTGGAATCATCTGATGTATAAATGTGTTTACTAGCCTCCTGGGACTAGTAATTGTATCACATTTGAGTCCCAGAGGATCGGGACGCTTCAGGCGCGCGGGGGCGAGGGGGGGCGGTGGAGCTCCCCGGCTCCGGCGAGCTTCCCAGTGCCGCCATAAATGGCGCACAGCGCCACCGAGGGGACGCTACGAACGAACAAACTAAGAACAGGGGACGAACGATCGAAGAACGATCGAACGATCCTTGTGCTAGTGTGTGCTTGTGTGGAACATGGAGTGGGTGTGTGTGGGGGGGGGAGAGAGTTGCCATGAAATGGCTTGGGGTGGGATGAGAGGAGGCCCTTGCCCCTCTATTTATAGCCATGGTGGGGGGATTAGGGGGAGGGATGAGAGGATTTGTGGGAGGATGAGATGATTAGTGGGAGGTTAGCATGTATTTGTCTTGTATAAGTGAGATTTGTTTGTAGAGCTCACTGTATGACACTGGAGGCATACGTATACGTATGAGCATGAGGAAAGTTATGAAGAAAATATTTGTAGGGACTTGAAAAATGATTATGAAGGTATTTCTTAGGAAGAAAATACTTGGAGATATATTGGTGGAATATTTGGGCAATATTTCTGGAAAGAACTTGAAGGGGATTACTCGGGAAATATCTGGGCAGTATTTCTGGAAAGAATTTGAGGGGGATCACTGGAGAAACATTTGTAGGATATTTGAGGAGGATTTTGGAGAGAATAAAGACCACTATATTTTATTTGCTGATATCAACTCGCAAACAAACATTTTGAAATGAAATTTGAAATTCATTTTGAATTTAGAGCGAGTTTGAGAAAATTTCAAGATTTGAATTTTTGGGATGCTACAAATCTACCCCACTTAAAATGAATCTCGTCCTCGAGATTCGGCTTAGAAGGGTTATGGGTATAGCTTTACTTCAGCTACATATCTTCACTTTGCAGACTCTTCGAGGAGATGGAACTTCAACAAAATCTGGCCTTTGAGGGGCATCCGGCTGCTGATTGCAAACGCTGATTCTGGCTACTCAAGATCATCTTCAGGCTTCTAGCTTTCGCTTGGCAACTAGCTTATTGAAGAAGCATCGATGCCAACACGCAAACCTTTCACTTGCGAACTCCCACATGGATTCCTTCCTTGACTAGTCTTCTGGTGCTTCATCAACAAAACTTGTGTGACCACTTCCCATCCAGAAACTTATAGGCTTCGATGATCTTGTCTTCCACAAGCTTGCTACAGGCCTTCTTCTTCTTCTCCATAGCAGGAACCTTACTGGAACACTACCCCACTTAAAATGGATGAGGGTAGAACTCCTGAATCTTGGGGATTTGAACTCCTTGAAGTACCTCATAACAAGGGTGTTATGGGGCCTTCTTCTGCTATTGCTGCTTGACCAGGCTGCAGAGAAATGGCTGACACAGGGTTGATTCTGGGACAACCTTTTTCTCATCTTCTCTTCACTATCTTCTTTTCTCTTCTCACTTTTCACTTTTCACTGCCTCTTTCTTTCTCTTTGCTCTTCCCACTGGAGGATTCTATCGATGAGTATTACCATCATACAGAGGAGGAAACCAAAGACTATGAACCATGTGCAACAGTCTTCAACCCAAGAATCACCAAGCATTGTGATCTTAGGGGCGAGGGAGTGGAAAATGGAGTTGCTTGCGATTTGGTAGAGGGGATTTATCTGGAGTGTGCTTTGAGCGAGTTGGGAGTTGAGGGGGGCTGGTGGGGGGGATTTATAGGCGAGCGGGGGTGTCCGGTTGCGGAGTAGTGGTGATGGAGTAGGTGCTACGCGGCAGCGGGTGCGATAAGGGGAGGGGGCCTGGTGTTGCCGGCGATGAGGGTGGCGGTGGGTGCGCTGCAAAGGTGGCGTGGGCGGCGGTAGTGCGCTGCAAAGGGGGGCGGTGGGTGGCGGTGGTAGTGCGCATGGAGGCGAGGCATGAGTGCGGGGGGGGGGCACGGGTGAGTGGTGGGGTCAATGACCCTGATGTTTGTGGTCTCTGGTTCCAAGAATCTTTGCATCTCTGTATGGTAATAACTCCTTCTGTCCTCTTTTCCTG
Source organism: Zea luxurians (assembly GCA_029449295.1). NCBI lineage: Eukaryota > Viridiplantae > Streptophyta > Magnoliopsida > Poales > Poaceae > Zea > Zea luxurians. The sequence continues at coordinate 43,049,563 of JAOPSE010000005.1, read as the reverse complement.
TTTACTTTGACTCAGGGGTAGTGCTTTGATTCCCACGGTCGGTCCTTTTGATTGAGCGGCTGGACTGGTTTCTTCTGTAGCTTGTTCCAGGCTTCAAGGGTAAGCTTCCCAGTATCTTCTTCGATAAGGCACTTTTCTTTTGAGATGGGTTAAGATGAGAATGGAAGCATAAGGTGAGGATTAGCTCTAGTTTGTGATCTATGTTTTTAGAGAAAACCTTTTTAAGAAAAACGAAAAGAAAACACACAAGCTCAGCAATGATAAGCACAAACAAATCAAATGTTTTGAATAAGGGAAGAATAGAGTTTTTCCAAAGCACGGACTACTCAGATTCGGGGGCTAAGCAAGCTTATGCTTCCATTCTCATCTTAACCCATCTCCCTGGTGCACCGGACAGTCCGGTGCGCCAGACCAAGGCAGCCTTCGGTTGTCTTTTGCTCTTTTTATTTGAACCCTTTCTTGGACTTTTTATTGGTTTGTGTTGAACCTTTGGCACCTGTAGAACTCATAATCTAGAGCAAACTAGTTAGTCCAATTGTTTGTGTTGGGCAATTCAACCACCAAAATCATTTAGGAAAAGGTTTGACCCTATTTCCCTTTCAGAGTCACGCTCAAAGACCTCACCGAATCAGACACCCCTTTCTTTGGCATTGTGTCGACCGAAGGGGAGTACCCGCTCGGTGAAGCGTCCCGATCCTTTGGGACTCAATGTGAAACAATTACTAGTCCCAGGAGGCTAGTAAACACATTTCTTACTTCAAATAGTACAGAGTTTTAGATAAATTTATTACAATACCGGGGTACAAGCTCGAGAGGGAGCCAAATAGAGAAGCGCAGCAGGGAAAAATACACCAGCCCAAGCCACAGGCAGAACTGGGTGCAGACACAGCCCTCTTAATCAAGCAATGCAGAAAAGAAGTCCTCGGCCGCTGAAAAACATAAATAAATCTGGGTGAATACACTAGGTATTCCGCAAGCCCACCCCATTCCCGTAGGGAGAAAGAGACCTATGATGTACATGCTCAATTGGGTGGAGTTGAAGTCACTCATTATTTTCTTAGAGAGAGACAGTTGCTTGAAGGTTTTCCCATGCTATTATAAGTAACCAAAAACTCAACTGCCACTGAGCTTCCCGCTCCAGAGGCTTTATCTCTTTTTCAAAACCCATTCAAACACACCTTTCCCTTGATAAGAAACTTTAGAGAAAAAGTTCTAATTGCCATACCATACCAGACTCATCCATACCAGTGGACACGGACTATTCGAATAGGTTTCAACTCTGCGCAGAGGGGTACACTTTACCCACTAGCCCGGTTTCTGCGATCTCGCCGTCGCGAGACCCGAATGCCGGATCTCTTTCCTTACTCGTGCATCCCAACCTTAACAGTTATCCGGAAGGAGTTAGGCCACCACCATGCCCAAACCGGACAAAACTTTCCCCCTCCTTATCCTCCGGTGCTCCCCAGCCTTCTTAACCCTGGGGTCGGACCACACGAGTTCGGATCGAGTGACTGCCCACACAGTCTCGAGTGGTTGTACGACAAAGGAGTACAGGTAGTGAAGATGACAAACCGGTCCTTATATGAGGGGACAATCCTTCTGCTCACGCCTAAACCAGCTGAGCCAACACCTTAGGCCCTCCCCTAAACCAGGGAGTCCCTGATCATCCCACTCTCAGGTGATGAGGGTGAGTACCCTTCATCGCATAATTTTTCAAAAGAGATTTTATTTGGAGATACACATAGCCTTTCCTCCCAATCCACTTTACGCATCCAGAAAGTGTATGATAATGCGGGCCATCTCTCACTCACAATGCAATATTCCCCATAATTCCCGGCCTAGGCAGTGGTAGAGAGAATAGGTAATTTATGCATCAAGGGAAGGATGGACTTGCCTTCGTCGAAGCTTTCCTGGCACAGCAGATCTACTTCCGGAAGTTCGGGTTCTGGCCCTTCTTCCGGGGCTAAGGGTTCCGGATCAACGACCCCTGCTTCTTCTAGGAAAACAGGCAATAAAACAATACATCAACAGGGGTTTACAAATTATAGTGTGTCATTTTCTAACATTATTGTTGTATGGGATCTTTAGAAATTATTTGGATAATTTTTGGTGTATAAAATATTGAAGAATACTAATTAAATGGGAATAGGTGAAGAAAATAAAATAGAAAAGGATTTTTCTTCAAACGGGCCGGGGGGGAGAAATTCGGCCCAGCTCGGCGCGGGGCAGGCGCGCGGGCGCGCTTTCGGCCCGGCAGCGGCCCACGAGGAGGGGGCGACGGCGCGGACGCGCGGGGCGACGGCGTCAACGCGGGGCCCACGCGACAGAGAGAGTGGCGGGGGAAACGGCGCGGGCGCGATCGACGACGGGGTGAACCGGCCGAGGGGGGGGGGGAAAACCGGCCGCCGGGGGGGGTTCGACGGCGGCTTGCCGCCGGTGGCCCGGTTCTTGGGCAATGCGCAGGCGCCTAAGCATGGGGAGGGGATGGCGGACCTAGAGATGGGCTCAATTTGGTCAGAGGAGGTCGGGAGGGAGCTGCCCGCGGGGAGGTGGCGGAGCTTCGCGGCGGGGTTGCCGCCGGTGAGCTCTGGGCGAGCAATCGGGGTGGGGGGGAGTGGTGTATTGTGCTTGCGGCAAGGCGAGGAAGCTGCTAGGCCAACTTAATTGCTTGCTGGGCTAACAGAGAGGGAGAGGGAAGAGGAGGTGGGACTCACCGGAGAGGGGGAAGAAGACGGCGCTCCGCGAATTGGGCTCGGGCGAGGGGAGGAGGGTAGTGGTCGGGGCTGGTGCGAGAAAGAAGGGGCTCGGGGCGAGCTTTTTATAGGCGCGCGGGGGCGAGGGGGGGCGGTGGAGCTCCCCGGCTCCGGCGAGCTTCCCAGTGCCGCCATAAATGGCGCACAGCGCCGCCGAGGGGACGCTACGGCGGGGGCGGTACCGGCGAGGACGCGGTCAAGGGGAGGAGGACAGAGCGGTGCCAAACTTCCCTGTGCGGCCGGACGGCAAAGGGGAGGACGGAGGCGACGGCGGAGGTGACTTCGGCGAGGGGACGGCGGACGGACGACGAAGCGGCTGACGGGCGGGGCCGCTTGGTCAGCGAGAGCGAGCGAGCGAGCGAGCGAGCGGGCGGCTGACGGGTGGGGCCGCTTGGTCAGCGAGAGCGAGCGAGCGAGCGAGCGAGCGGGCGCGGCTGCCGCGCGCGCGGAGGCAGGCCGCAGATGGGCCGGGGAAGGAGGAATGCGGGCGCGAGGGAGAGGGGGGGAGCCGCGGCTTGGGCCGAACTCGGCCCAGCAGGGGGAGGAGGAGGTTTTTCTCTTTTTCTTTTTATTTTCTAATTCCTATTTCCCAATTTGTATCTTTTCCTTTGAACAAATTATTTTGTAGATACTCTAAGTGTTTAGAAAAATAGAATCTAAGTGAGGTGCTTTTGTGATCAATCAAGATGTATGCATATGATGAAGGAAAATTTTTGGGAGGATTTTAGAATCAGAGGATGAAGGGAGGGGTAAAAGGTGGATTAGGGTTTCAAACCTAGATTAGGATTTTTGGGATGCTACACTCGGGCATATCTACATGCCCGTTACCTTTAGAACTCCGGAAAACTACAGAACCGAGTTCCTGAGGTTCGAGGTGGCAAGTTTTGACTGTGGATACAAAGCCATCATCGGCAGGCCGGGACTAGCAAAATTCATGGCTATTCCACACTATTCTTACATGATATTGAAGATGCCAGGACCACAAGGAATCATTACCATGCGCGCTGACTTCCAAGGCACCGTGGAATGCTTTCGAGGAGCCATTCAGGCGACCCTCACTACTAGACCGTCGACGACTCCCTCCGTGCAGGCGAACACAAAGCCTAAGGGAGGTTTCGAGATACTCGCAAATGAAGCTCAAGTCGTGACCTCTATGCGGCCAACTGAAGTGACAAAGAGGATCAACCTAGGGTTCGCTGATGAACGCAAAACCTCCATCATCAGTTCCAGCCTCGACAATAAATAGGAAAGCGCGCTCGTTCGATTCCTGCAAGATAACCGAGACGTGTTCGCATTGCAACCTGTGGATACGCCGGGAGTCCCGAGAGAACTGGCCGAGCACAAATTGAAGGTTTATCCTTAAGCGAAGCCGATTCGACAAAAGCTACGTCGTTTCACGGCCGACAAGAGAGAAGCTATTCGCGCCGAGTTAGCTCGCTTAGTGGTAGCAGGGTTCATTAGAGAAGTCCTGCATCCTGAGTGGCTAGCAAATTCTGTTCTTGTACTCAAAAAGAATAAAGTGGATTGGCGCATGTGCGTCGACTATACTGATCTCAACAAACACTGTCCGAAGGATCCCTTCGGGCTCCCTAGAATAGATCAGGTGGTTGATTCAACTGTCGAATGCTCTATGTTATCCTTCCTAGACTGCTATTCTAGGTACCATCAGATCAGCTTAGCAAAAGAAGATGAAGAGAAGACAGCATTCATCACCCCGTTTGGAGCTTTCTGCTATACTTCCATGTCATTAGGCCTCAAAAACGTGGGAGCGACCTACCAGAGAGCTATTCAAACATGCTTAGCCGATCACTGGGGCAAGCGGGTGGAAGCCTACATCGATGATGTGGTGATCAAGACAGAAAACTCAGAAAATTTCATCGATGATTTGCAGCTGGTTTTCAATAGTTTGAGGTGATACCGGTGGAAGCTTAATTTAGAAAAGTGTGTCTTTGGAGTACCGGCAAGAAAGTTACTCGGGTTCATTGTCAGCCATCGGGGAATCGAAGCCAACCCAGAGAAAGTCGAAGCCATCATGAGAATGGAAGCGCCGCGACCACAGAAAAAGGTACAAAGACTTACTGGATGCATGGCATCCCTAAGTAGATTCATATCAAGGCTAGGCGAGAAAGGCATGCCATTCTACAAGTTGCTCAAAAAGGTGGACAAGTTTTAGTGGACCATAGAGGCACAAGAAGCTCTAGAGGCGCTGAAAGAGTTCCTGACCACACCACCAGTACTCAAGCCACCACGTCGAGCCACACCAAATCAGCCAACAGAAGATCTGTTATTATACATTTCCTGCATGACTCATGTGGTAAGCACCGCGTTAGTAGTCGAGCGGGTGGAAGAAGGACATGCGCACCTGATACAGCATCCAGTCTACTTCATCAATGAAGTCCTTAGGCCCTCAAAAATAAGATATCCTCAAATCCAGAAGTTGCTATATGCGTACTTCTAACCGCACGCAAACTCCAACACTACTTTGACGACCACAAAGTCATAGTAGTCACAGGATTTCCAATAGGGGACATTCTCTACAACAAAGAAGACATCGGAAGGATAGCCAAGTGGGTGTGTGAGTTGGGAGCTCATGACATAGAGTTCTGACCTAGCACGGCAATCAAGACTCAGGCGTTGGTCGACTTCATATTCAAGTGGACTGAACATCAGGTCCCAGACAACCCGGAGGCTACCGAAGTATGGAGAATGTACTTTGATGTCTCGCTTAAGCTGCAGGGAGCGGGAGCAGGGATCCTCTTCATTGCCCCCAGAGGGGAACAACTCAAGTATGCACTCCAATTACTGTTTCCAGCATCAAATAATGCAGCAGAGTATGAAGCACTGATCCACGGGTTGAGCATCGCTGTATCACTCGGCATCAAGAAACTGATGGTATATGGGGATTCTCTAGTGGTCATAAGCTAGATAAACAAAGACTGGGATTGCTCGACTGACTCTATGGGTAAGTCCTATGTAGCCGTCCGAAAATTAGAATACAAATTCGAAGGGTTGGAGTTCCATCATGTGGAAAGGGACCGCAACGTGGCAGCAGATGCGTTATCAAAGCTAGGATCCAGTCGAGCCCAGGTCTCACCCAGGATCTTCGTCCAAGAAATATCACGCCCGAGTATTCCCTCAGACCGGACGGAAGAGTGCAACACCTTGAGCCAACCAGAGTTGGACCCCAACGACTGGAGGGAGCCTATCATCAGATACATAAAAATGAAGAGGAACCGGATGACAAGTCGGTAGCAGAACGCATCACAAGACAGTCAACCCACTACACCCTCATAGGGGGCATACTATACAGAAGGGGTGCGACAGGAGTCCTCATGAAATGCATTCACTCGGCTATCGGGAAGCAATTGTTAGAAGAAATCCATGATGGGTAGTGCGGAGTACATGCTGCATCCAGAACCCTGGTTGGGAAAGCTTTCAGATCTGGTTTCTATTGGCCAACAACGAAGAATGATGCTACCGAGTTAGTCTAAAGATGTGAAGCTTGTCAATTCTTGTTAAAGCAACAACATTTACCGGCACAGCAGCTGCAGACCATCCCTGTGACATGGTCATTTGCATGCTGGGGGCTGGACATGATTGGACCTTTCAAAAAGTCTCAAGGAGGCTACACTCACATACTAGTTGCCATTGACAAATTCACAAAGTGGATAGAGTACAAGCCAATCGCTTCTCTGACCTCAGCCAAAGCGGTGGAGTTTATACAAGATATAATATTCAGATTTGGGATACCAAATAGCATCATCACTAACCTAGGATCCAATTTCACTAGTTTTGAATTCTTTGATTTCTGCGAGCAACAGAGCATCTAGATCAAGTATGCGTCAGTAGCACATCCAAGAGCCAATAGCCAAGTGGAAAGAGCCAATGGAATGATACTGGAGGCACTCAGGAAGAAAATATTTGACAAGAATGAAAAGCTCGCAGGAAAATGGATCAGAGAGCTATCATATGTGGTTTGGCGCCTGAGAACTCAACCCAGTCGAGCTCTGCACGGAAATACCCCATTCTTCATGGTTTATGGGTCAGAAGCAGTGTTGCCCGCTGACTTAATATTTGGTGCATCGAGGCTGACTTTTGAAAGCATAACCGAGGCGAAGGCCACCAGACTAGAAGACATCGATGTGCTAGAGGAAGAATGATTGAACACAGTAATTCAGTCGGCTAGATACCAGCAGACCTTGAGGCGCTATCATGATAAAGCTGTGCGACACCAGTCCTTTACAGTGGGAGACTTGGTCCTTCGCCGAATTCTAACGGGGGAAGGACGGCACAAGTTATCACCACTATGGGAAGGACCATTCATCGTGTCAGAGGTCACTCAGCCAGGCTCATACCGGCTTACTCAAATGGATGGCACGGAAGTGGGGAATTCATGGAACATAGAGCATCTCAGAAAGTTCTATCCTTAGCAAGGCCTCAAAAGTTCTCGAAGAAACATTATACTCTGTAATCGGGGGACTTCATCATTAATAAAGTTTTCATTTTCAAAGGCATTCAGACTCTTGACTTTCAGCTGACCTTGATTTGATCGAACTTGAAATCAGCACGCTTACTCAGCTCAGGGTGACCACTATACCCTACTAACGGAGCAATCGGCTTAAGTCAGTGACGACTTAAGTCGGTGCAACATGCTCACGCTTACTCGGCTCAGGGTGACCACTATACCCTACTAACAGAACAATCGGCTTAAGTCGGCGACGACTTAAGTCGGTGCGACATGCTCACGCTTATTCGGCTTAGGGTGACCACTATACCCTACTAACGGAGCAATTGGCTTAAGTCGGCGACGACATAAGTCGGTGCGACATGCTCACGCTTACTTGACTTAGGGTGACCACTATACCCTACTAACGGAGCAATCGGCTTAAGTTGGCGACGATGGCTTAAGTTGGTGCAACATGCTCACGCTTACTCAGCTTAGGGTGACCACTATACCCTACTAACGGAGCAATCGGCTTAAGTCGGTGACGACTTAAGTCGGTGCGACATGCTCTTGCTTACTTAACTCAAGGTGACCACTATACCCTACTAATGGAGCAATCAGCTTAAATCGGCAACGACTTAAGACGGTAACACATGCTCGCGTCTACTCATCTTAGGGCGACCACTATGCCCTACTAACCGAGCGATCGGCCTAAGTTAGGAATATGCTCAAAACTAGCATGGCACACTTGCCTTCACAATTGTTCAGAATGACTGTTATACCCTAACAGCAAAACAATTAGCACTCTAGGAAAAAAGAACGTTTTACTTATCAGCACCAGGGGCACGTTCTGGCGCCCTGTCCACAAAATATTCGAACACAACCATCACACGCACATAGAATTCATATTACATCAAGTGTTTTGCAGGACATCACTGCATCGAAACGTCTTTGCAGCAATGTCTTTCGCAGGAGCAATGGAAGAAGAAGGACGACTCGAAGCATCAGGTGCAGCCTTGACATCGGCGACAATATCGTCAGGCACCACTACGCCGGGCCTCCTCATCAAGATCCGCCCAGCGCGAATGGCTTTGTCCATAGCCTTGTCGCGCTGAGCCTTCAAAACGGCATAGTTGTCCTCTGAAGCTTTGACAGCCAGTCGAGCAGCTTCTAGCTCCTACGTGACAAGTTTCTTTGAAGCACGCAGATCTGTAATGGTCGAATCCTTGGCTGATAACAGCTGTCCAAGCCGCAGAACTTCATCTTGGGATACTTGCAGCTCATGACGATGATGATCCAGGTCCGACATGGTGAAGCGGTGGCTCCTTTCCAAAATAGTCAAGGAGTTGCTAGTGTCATGGTATAACCTGTCCAGATTGTCACGAGAGGCCGCGAGTGCTTGTTTCTCCTCCTATGAACAAGAAGCAACATTCAGCACCCAGTCAACAATAAGCATGGCAAAGTCAACCAAGGGAGTTTACCTCATGTGCCATCCTTTCAGAGTCAAGCTGAGCACTGAGGGAGGAATTCAAAGAACACGCGCCATCCAAAGAAGCAGAGACTTGGGCCAAGTCAGCTCGACTTTGAGAATACTTCTCCTCAAGGTCAGAGCACCGTTGGGTTAAGTCGGCTTGACTTCGAAGACACTTCTCCTCAAGGTCAGAGCACCGCTGGGCCATATCCGACAACACAGCTGAAAGGGGATGCATAACTCAGAACGAGTTGATCAATAAAAACAATTAAGGAAGCTGTAAGATCACTAACCAGCGTTAGACGCCTTTAGTTCATCAATTTGTTTCTGGAGAAGCAATGGATTCCATTGCATCAGAGATAGAGCTTGTTCGGGAACAGTGGCACCACAGGATCTCAGCTGCGCAGACATTCCATCGACAAAAGCCTGTGATCATAGACAGATGAGCAGAAGAAGGATAATTCAATAATATATACATCGTAGGGCAAAAAAGCTGACTCACCTAAAGGTTGGAAAGAAACAACGGCAGACCAAGGGCAGGAGGAATTGTGGCATGGCTTGAGGAAGGTAGACCAACAGGGACAATTTGAAGAGCATCATCAGGGGTGACTTCAGCCCCACCAGCAGATAGCACGCTCCTCGCATCTAGATCACTGACCTCTAAGGCGACTGGTCCGGTTAAAACTGTGGAAGCACGTACTACCGTCGCCCCATCGGACTGAGGTGGGGACGACCCAACGTGGACGTCCATGGAGGCATGGGAAAGAGAGCCCACCTGAACACCCTCGGAGACTGGGTCGTAACCTGCGCTATCCACCAGAGCCGGATCACTACTGGCAACACCCTCGGGGGCTAGGTAACTACCAGCACCACCCTCAGGGGCTGGGTCTTCTACAGTAGACACCTATAAAGCTGAGGGCTCCTCAACCACCTCCATGGGAGTCGAGTGACTCGGATCGACGTCTCGGTGTGAAAGACTGCCCTTCGAAGTCGATGACGCGTGAGACACCGCTCGGGTTACCTCTTGCCCAGCGAAATCAAGCAAGGAAAGTCCACCGTCCGGAACCTCTGAACAAACAGCCGGGATATCATCGGCAGTGGGCTCTGACAGCATATCTTCAGGGACGACTTCCTCCAGTACTTGATAAAAGTCTAATATTGAAAGTCCCTGAAGACTGACAAGAGCCGACAGAGCTGGAGTAGGGATGTCGCTACTCCCCTCACTTCCTCTATAGTGTCGTCTGTTCTTACGGATCAGCGGGACTTCTTCCTCTTCTTCCTCTTCATCATCGTCAAGCATGCATCCAATAGCATGTGCACCCTTGGCATCAGTCTCTAAAATGACCTCTATCGGGACATCATCAGGAACTGGCACAGAAGGGCTGGCATCCTGACCCAAGCACGACAGTCGCCAGAGCCGCCTTCTCTTCCTCTTCTCCTCGACAGGTGCAGTTGGGCGTCTCGCTCGGCGCGAACACTTCGGGCGAGCACCTTCGAGCTTCTGAGTTTCCACCTCCTCACCAAATTCCTCCCCAGTTGTGATAGCCATTAGCTCGATGCGGGTAGAGTCGGATGATTCCCCCGCCAGCAGGCTAAGCACAGCAACAATCTCAGCGTCATCAGTGCTGGCTGGCATCTTGAAGTGAGTCTGCCTCTCATCTTTGGGAATGTTCTGAATTGAAGTAATCAAGGCTTCGATATCTGCTGGAGAGGGTCGCACTCCAAGACCCAGGCTACCATCACGAGCAGGAGGGTTGGACACAAACTCAGAAAATGGCCTGATTGGTGGCAAGTTCCAAGCAGAATAGGCCACAGGAGCACCAACATTTGAAATTCTACCCCTCAAGATCATGTCCAGTCGGCTCATCAGATCTTCAGTGGGAATCGTCTTGTTCGTGACCTAGGTAGAATCAGTGACACCACTATACAAATAAGCATGGTACACCCTATCCTTCAAGGATTGGATGTTCTTGAAAATGAAATCAGCAACCACGACCTCAGCAGTCAGACCTCTATCCTTCAGCAAGCAGACCTCAGCAAGCAGTACCTTAGCCTCTGTTATATCCTAAGGAGTTAGAGATTCTATCCAGCTCGGTGTGCGTACATCTGGCTGCCTTCCTAACCGAGGGGGAAGAGACATGCAGTGGTTCTCCATAATGAACCACTCAAGGCGCAACCCTTTGATGCTATCCTTGAGGGGAATGTGGAGATACTCTGCTTTTCTCCCACGGTGAAGCTCCAGGCTTGCGTCGCCAACGAGTTGGTGTTGTCCCCCAGCCATCCCGGGCCGACAGTGATACAGGTATTTCCAGAGCCAAAATGGGAGAGAATCCCGAGAAAGGCCTCACATAGATGTACAAAAATGGAAACTTGCAAGATGGAATTAGGGTTCAGATGAGTCAAGTTCAATTAGTAGAAGTCAAGGAGGTCGCGGAAAAAGGGAGAGACAGGAAGAGCAAGACCACGAATAAGGAAAGGAACGTAAACGACAGATTCATGGGTATCCTCTATCGGAACGGTGACCCCGCGACAAATTCGCCAAGAGTAGAGCTCTTTCGGAAGCAAAACCCCAACGTTGACAAGATGAAGGAGGTCAGATTCTGAGATAACGGACATGTGGTTACCCGCGAATGGCAACTGGCTGTTGGGGTCGATGGGCGGGATGATTGCCGCGACAGAGCTTTGCCTCTTCCGTTTTGGCGCCATCGCAATCTGGCCGGTGGAGCGAACAGGAGCAAGATCTTAGGGAAGCAGAGGAGTGGCTCGAGGCAGAGATGTGAAGTTAGGGCTTAGAAATCATAAACGCACGTCGGCACAAGTATAAATGGGGTTTCCCGGGTTGGGCACTATTTCTAAAAAAGCGCCAAGTCATTACTCGGGAAAGTAGAACTTCAGGCATGACTCGGTGTTACCTCTAAAACACCGGTATTATCAACTATCGCTCGGCAGTTACCTCTAAAACGCCGGCAGCATCGAGCATGACTCGGCGTTACCTCTAAAACACTGGTATCATCAGCTATCGCTCAGCGGTTACCTCTAAAAACGCCGGCAGCGTTAGACTCATGGATGAACTACCAAGTGTGCATACAGAAAAAGCAGCAAAAGCACAACGCTCGTTGGAAGCATCTGAAGTTCTTCATTAATATTAAGAGGGGGGTTACACAAACTCAAAGACTGACTCATTATGAGCCGGCCTTTTTACCCCTACCTTCTACTACATTACACTACCCTACATTACATTACTACACTACACTATACTACTAACTACTACTATATTATTCTAATATTACTACTACTACTAACTATTTATACTAATATTTAAGCCAGTGGCACTTTGCCACTGACCTTGCTGCTGCTGCCGCCCTTGCCGTCGTCGTCGCTCCTGCCGCCACCGTCGCCGTCGTCGTCGCCGCCCTTATCGTCGTCATTGCCGCCATCGCCGCCGCCACCTCCGCCGCGGTCGTCGCCGCTACCATCGCCTTCGTCGTCACCGTCACTGCCTCTCCCTTCTTCGGATGAGTTAGAGGAGTTCTCCCCATCCGAGGAGACCTCCGACTCATTCGAGCCTTCGAGCCTGGCGCGCTCGACAGACTGGATGTACGTCCACACCTCGGCGGCTATCCCCTAGGAGTCGTCCGAATCATCGGACGACACCGGCCCGCCGGGGGGGAGCGTACTTCTAGGACCCCTCGGACTCAGAGGAAACCTCCTCCTCTGAGTACTCAGAGTCACCTAAGTCCTCCGAGGGAGGACTTGGCTCACGTTTCTGCTTGTCGCCGGAGCGACATGGCGAACCCCCACCCTTTTGTCCTTGCCCATGGTCAGATGGAGGAGAAGAAGGAGTTAGAAAAGAAGCAACAGATGGTCGAAGGATAAGTGAAGAGAACAACGATGCAAGTAGGCTATTTATAGAGGCCGGGACTAACCGTCCACTTCCTACCACGTTCATCGAACAGTCACAAGTATTCAATAAGCAATTCAAGCTGCCTGAAAATGAGTCAGGCAACAGACGCCGCTTCACGTAACACGACACCATTTGGACTAAGGTCAACTGCTCGGGTGATATGATTACACCTCACGGTCACATCAAGTTACTACTCCAGGACAGTGTGCTAAACGCTATGCGTACCAAGACGTCCCTTGGTCACACCCATTGGGGGGGACGGCCAGGAATTTTCATTAGATTTTCTGAAGAAGTCATATCCATACAGTATACGCAATGAATGTACTGAGGCAGAAGGAAGAGATCGGGAGAGATCAAAGGAAATCCAAATATAGCTACTAAGCTGCAAGTCTAATCAGTAGAGGCATTGAAGCTTAGAGTGGAGTGAAGACCAACCAAGAGCCATCTACCAAACGTCCAATCTATCACCGATCAAATAAATTGCAGACCTAACAAGGAGTGGGCAGACGATATTGTTTGAATTCGTAAGAACATGAAATGAAGACAAAATGCTGACTTCTAAAGCATAAGATGAAGATCTTTAAGTGGATTATTTTCAAAAACCCACTCAAATCTCGGGGGCTACACCCATTGGGTGCACCTCCGGTGTGCCCAATAGATTTTTCTAATCCCAGGAGAAGGAATGCTGATTTCTAAAGCACGAAGTGAAAGCCTTCGAGTGGTTTGTTTTCAGAAAACCTACTCAAAGATAGAATGTTGATTTCTAAAGCACAAGCTGATGACAGAATGTTGATTTCTAAGGCACGAAGTGAAAACCTTTGAGTAGTTTGTTTTCAAAACCTACTCAAAGTTCCAAATGGCAATTTCCAAAGCATGGCATGATGACAAGACACTGATCTCCACAATACTGAACGAGGACCTCTGAGAAGACTGTTTTACTGAAGTCATTTAAAGTTCGGGAGCAATGCTTAGTAGGTGCACCTTCGGCATGCTCGTCATCAGAATGGAAGTCAAGCCACAGATTGCAAGCTGGACCTAGAATCTTTGGGCTGATTATTTCAAAATCAACTCAAAGATTGGGGGCTTGTGGGGGACGGATATCCCCCGGGTCCACTAGAAGGTAAGAAGGCCTCGCGAAAGGCTTTGGGCTTATTGTCTCGCAAGGCCGTCCCTTCGTGGGCCAGGGGAGAATTGCTGGCGGAATGGGCCGACACGGGGAAGAAACAGGCTTAGGCCCAAGCGGCTCGTTGAATTTTAGCATTATCCGCAGCGCTGATCCAATTCTTCCGCGCAGTGCCCTCAGACATCGGAACAAAATAAGGATAAGTCGGCAAGATTATAGGAAGATAAGTTCAGTCAGTTCACTATTACTTAGGTACACATTGTCATCACACACGCATGTAATGCCCCACGGTCAAGTATATACGGCCTAGGGGGTACCCCATCAGATTCATCGACCACCTACTCAGCCCACTAGCTTTTCTCCACATAGGAGACTTCTCTTGTAACCTACCACATAAAGATCTACACCAGAAAGTAGGGTATTACGCAACTCAAAGCGGCCCGAACCTGCAGAAAATTGTCTGTCATCTCTCGTGCATCTCGCGCGAACCATTGAGTTACAGTCAACAGCACTGTCCTACACAAAAGCACCGCGAGGGGTAATCCTAGGTGTGCGATCGGGCTCCAAACACCGACACTCATGCTACTATACTTAAAAAACATTAAAAATATTCTTTTAGATGCATTGAATCCCAAAGTTGTAACTGAATTCGAATTTCATATCTATTGATCTGTAATTTAAAAGCTTCAAATACTTTAGAAATAGCTTTGTGCTTCAAATGTGCAGGGACTCCGTGTGGAGCAAAGACTGAACATCGCAATGCATCAAGACGATTGGGTCCCTGCATTTGAACGGAGGATGGTCCTTGGGACCTCTGTCTGTCAATCATACGACATCCTGAATTATTTGCTAGGTTGTGATGGCATTATGTATTAGCTCAAATAGACAATAAGTTTAAGTGTGTTACAAGGGAGAATGATTTTGTTGTATCTCATATTGAAATCTAAGCTGCACCTCTTGTGAGAATGGACTATGAATACCCTAGATCTAACTTGCACCTCTCTTAATATATAAAAATCATAGCAACGCATAGACATTGTACTATCATATATAGAAGTCTGCATGTAACTGATAGTTATTGGTGAAATAGCTAGATTAAAATAACAAAAAATATGTATGACTAGGATCACAAATGGATTACAAAACATTTTCTCATAACAATAGCACACATTTGTACATAAGTTATTGTGATATTATATGTTCCCGTTACAATGCACGGGCACTCACCTAGTCTTTGTTGAAGAAGAGAGGTGAGCAAGAGTAGAGCGCGCATGGGAAGTGCGGTAGATATGGATCTTCGAAATAAGAGTCTTTCTATGCACGCATGGGAAGTGTAAATATATCCTTTCCACTGACGATTTAGTTAAGTAAACCGCTAGTGTATATGATATTTATAATGGCGGTTCACTTAACTAAACCGTTATTGTAAATATATCCTTTCCACTGATGGTTTAGTTAAGCGAACCGCCAGTGTATATGATATTTTTACTGGCGGTTCACTTAAAACAATCGCCGGTGTAAATATTTGTTTTCCACTCACGATTCAGTTAAGTGAACCGCCATAGTAAATATATTTACATTGTCGGTTTCTTAAGGTTGGCCCGCCTGTTTATTTTTACTAGCATGCTGTAACTGAAACCGCCAGTATAAATTTTTGTGTGTCGTCACCTTATAGCCCCTTTTTTACCTAGTGAGCAGCTCCATTCTGGCTCCTTCTTTTACCTTGAAAAACATATAGGAACGGCAAATCCTTGTTGAAGAAGAGAGGTGAGGAGTGAAGAGTAGAGCGCGCACGGGAACGAAGTGGGATTAGATATGGATTTTCGAAATAAGAGTCTTTCTACTTTCTATAAGCTATAAGTGAATTATTGATCAAGAAATATCCTCCTGCACATCTCTCCTTTCATTCGCATATCTTCTTTTACGTTTATTAGACTTCTATGAAAGCCTAGTTCGTTCATCCTGTGTAGATCATGTATTCATGCCTCTGCACTATTTTGCGTGCAAAAGTTCATTGCCGAGTATAATAAAATTTTTTTTGTCTTCAATAAACTGTTCTTTGCCGAGTATTCTGTGTGCAAAGTTTATTGAAGCCCAGTTCGTTTATTTCTATTAAATTGAATTGCGTAAATGTTTATTGCCGAGTATTGAATGCTGTTTTTCATAAAATCTTTATTCTACTCAATAAATTGAATTGCGCACGTGTTTGAAATTCCCTAAACTTTTATGTGCATACTTGTTTTAAATTTTTTAATAGAATAAAGTTTATCACAAAGCAGCTTGGACTTTTGAGAACGTTAGAGTATTTTGTGGAATCTATATCCAAGAAATCAATGCTGGTAATATCCGAGATCAAACTGAAAAATGTATTGTTAGCTAGAAGAATGTAATTTTATTTATAGATACTTTCTTGTGGCCAAATAAGATGTATGAATGGATAGAATGCTATATCTATAAAAAAACCAAATAAACAAACAAGGGCACTGTTGACTTCGTGTCTTGGATAACAATGACACGAAATAAACAAACAAGGGTACATTTTAGATGTTTAGAGACGGCCCTACAAGTTGTTGGTTGGACCGGAGCGGGGCGTCAGCTGATGACCACCCGACCGTTAAAAATGACAGATGATATTGTTAAGTAACCCTAGTTAGGGTTACGTGGACAAATACCGACTTTAACCCTAAGGGGTCTCACATCTCTATATTAGGAACATGTACACTACTTCATAATAGAGAGAATAGAAAGAGGCCAGAGGCCCAACCCTATAACATGTGTCTCGTGTGTTTATTCTGTCGTGCTTATGAGAAGGGAGACGGGTTCTCTACAGCTTCTTGCGTCTCTACTGCTGACGGAAGGGAAGTGTAATACCCAAAAGTATAGGTAATGAAAATTAGAGATGAACAATATTTTGTGATCCATATTTATCATCTCATGTGAACACTTCATTCAAGAATAAATAGCCAATAACTTATACAATCAAATTATGCATCATGCTGAGTTTTATGTGCATTTTGTGGCAATACAAAAATAAAGTAAAGATAAATATGTTAATACCTAGATGAGAAGTTAAGATTTAAACGAAACCCTAGAATTGGGAAAAAAAAAGAGAAGAAAACACTATACAAATAGTGTAAAATAAAAAATTAAAAATGAACTAAAATTTAGTTTATGTGGTCATGTAAATATAGAAAAAGTAACCTGAGTTTGAACTTCCCACAAAAATAGATTCAAATTTGAAATCTAAATTCGAAAAGGGAGAAAACAGAAAAGAAAAGAAAAAAGGGAAAACCTGCCTAGGCCTCGGATTCCCCCTTTTCGGCCCACTATTCATTCACACCCGCGTGGCCCACTACCTTGCGCGCGATTCAGCTGTGAACCGCGCCGACATGCGGGCCCCCCCTCTGTCAGCCGAACCTCACGCGGGCACCGTCTATGACGCGTGAGCCCCTTGGTCAGCCGCTGAACCATCTTCCCCTTCCTTCGCCGCGCGAATCGCGCGTGCTCGGTCATGACGGGCGCTGCGGAATCCGTTGCTGACCAACCCCTACGCATAAAATGAATCGCGCCGCAGCTTCCTCTTTCCCTATTCCCCCTCGAAACGCAACCGGCAGCACCGTTGCATCGCCGTGGGGCCTCGGGGCGCGACGACTTCGCCGCCGCCGCTGACTTGGCCCTACGCCACCGTTCCGGGGTCGACTGGTGGCTTGGGTGGTTCGCCTGGGCCAGTGAAACACGTCCGTGGCGGATTGGGGCCCGGAAAGCCTCGGTCATCGACGGAATTGTTCGTCGAAGTAGAAGGAACACCGCCGAGCCGCCCCGACCCGTGAACAACTCGTCTACACGCCCGTTCTCGGTAATCTTCACCTCCTTCGTGTTCGCCGTAGTTATATCTTCGTGTGGTAGGGATTAATTAAGGTTTGGGTCATCCGCGCGCCCGGGGCGATGTCGCCGACGTTCGGCCGCCGTAGGTGTCGGCGGTGCCGCCGCGCATGCCTGCCTAGTTGGGGCGGTGATCGTGCGCCGTCGGATCGTTGACGGACAATCCCGATTAGATCAAGCATACCCCTTCGCTCGATAGAACTGAGACCGTAGATGCGAGATCCAGTGGCGCGGAGTGGATCCGCGACTCATTAAATCCGGGTCGTTCACTGTTGATCCAACGACTTCGCGCGCGTTAGATTTCATAAAGACTTAGATTCAATCTGATACATCCACGTCTGATCCAACGGCCCATCGTGGCCGATACCGCTTCGCAGTGCTCTTTTGCATAAGAACCCCCGGGGTTCTGAAGAATAGAACCCACAATCCACCCTGTGCAGTACACTGAGTCATAGGAACTCTTTCACGCTAGCCCCTGCGCTTTCTGGAAATTGAGGCCCAATCCAGAGAGAGCTGAAAATAGGAAATTAATATTAGAAATCGATTTTTAATGCAAAAATAAATCTAGAAACTTGTTTAATTCATAGAAAATGCATATGAACTCCAAATTGATCCATTCCAGTTCCAAAATTTTTATAATATTATTGTCTAGCCATTAGTGTCTCTGTCTTAACATGAAAGATGATTTAAAATTTATCTAGCACTTAATCTTGTATTAAGCACATAAAACATTAGAAAATCCATAACTTAAAATATATAACTCCAAATTTAATGATTCCAGTCCATGTGATCATATTTTAATGTCTAGTTTGTTACTGTATATTTCATTTGCATGTTTGATGTGATGTTAATTTATGCTATACTATGTATGTATGGTGTTGATGCGAGTAGACGAGTAAGCCACTGTGGAATCTGAAGTTCAGCAAGTAGAGACTGCTGAGCAGGAGCTCGTTGAAGGCAAGTTGTGCCCTTGATCACTTCTTTTACCCATTCATGTTCTTATTATTCATAATGATCTGCATAGGTAATTTTGATGGGACCCAATAGGATACCCTAGATTTTGACTATCTTTATACCTTGTTTCACCCCTGGTTTTACTATTAAAGTTTTGGGTAGTTCGTGCTATTGCTTTATGTGGATTTGGGTATAGAGATATTCATTACTCATTGTTATACTTTTTATTATCTGTTTTATTCTTTAATGTTCATGTTAAGATCATTATGTTAATAGGAACATGGAGAACCACCCGGGAAAACAGTGCTACCACAAGGGTTTAATGGGACGCCCTTGGCTGATTAACTAGGAAAGCTAGTGGAGGGCTACCTTACCCGAAAGGGGCAAGGGCAGTAGGGGAGTGGTCAGTGTAGGGAGGTCCTTGGTTGATTTTGCTGCGATGGCGGTCAGGCAAGAACCCTGCATTGGAGCTTCCTATAAACTGTAGCGGGTAGTCTGAAGCTAGTGGAACTTTGTAAAGGCCTCGTAGTGGTACCCTGTCTCGCTTCCTAGGTAGAGGTGTATGGGGTCTGATCAACTCCGTGGCAAATGGGTAACACGACTTGTGGGTAAAGATGCGTAACCTCTGCAGAGTGTAAAACTAGTATACTAGCCGTGCTCACGGTCATGAGCGGCTCGGACACTCACATGACTAATTTATTGAACTTAAACTTAATTTGTCATTTCATTGCATTTGAGAATTATTTTACTATTACTCTTATTTATTATTTCTAAGGTTTGATATTTACTTACACTTAGTAACTGCTAATAAAATTTTGACCAACTTATAAAAGCAATGCTCAGCTTCAACCTTTATTTCATTGATCCGCCTTACACTTCATGAATTCCCACCTTTGGTGAGTTCATGTCACATTATTCCCCACGACTTGTTGAGTTGTGAACGTATGTGAGCTCACTCTTGTTGTCTCACACCCCCCCCCCACAGGAGAAGAACAGGTGGTCGAAGAGGAGCCGCCTAACACCGAGGCTTTCGACTTGATCTAGGTGGCGTTTCTCAGTTGACATTGGCGCCGACGATCCTTAGTTCGTTCTATATTTATTATTTTATTTTGTAATGAGTCTTCCGCTATGTAATAAATACTCTGATGTTATTGACATTTATCTCTATACACTCTATTATTATATATGTTGTCTTCTTGGCGCATGTATGAGATGCACCCGGCTTTGTTCCTTAAAGCCCGGGTGTGACAGGAAGGAAGCGGATCTGGTGATCCGTGGTAACGTAGTTCTTAACACGTTATCAGCACGCTGTACCTCAACGTTGCTGCGGGGTCAGATCTAAATCAACTCTTCGTCAAGCCGGCAGGTCTCCCGGCTTCGCCGAACTGTCCTACGCGACAGGTTTTGATTCCTCCAAACAGTATGATTTTTTCAATAGTAGGTTGTATCTACTGTTGGTGGTATTGTTCATCTGGTATTGTTTATGTGAAAAAAATCGTTACTGTGTGTCACCGCCCTGCTCGATGTGACCCATGTCTCTTGCTGCATGCCCGCACGCAACTTCTTTGTGGCAGTTGAGCTTCTCTTGCTGCATGCCCGCATGCAACTTCTTTGTGGCAATTGAAATAAAATATCACGCATGCGTGAAGCGGCTTTGGATCCTAATTCTGAGCGCCATGCAAAGACTAGCCGGTGTGGAGGAGAAAAGAACAGATCTCATACAACTGAGAGAAAATAGTTGAACCATTCAACCGAGAGGGCGGTTGTGACATCCGTATTCCGTGCTACGATATAAATAAATAACAAAGTTTGTGGCGGCTAGAAAGAAAGAAATAGGATTGCCATTTTCCCATAAGTTAATGTTGAATTAATCATCTTCCGTAAGATTTAATTTATATGCATGTTCTGATTTATTTATTCCAGTTATTTGGTGTTGCAAATAATAAATAGAATATAACATGTTTTATATTGTTGTTTCTACCTTAAATAATTATTTTCTACAGTAAATAATTGGTAGAGCAATGCATGCTTAAATATGGGAAAATGTTTTTTTACACCTGATGTGTTAAGTTCTTCCATTAATTCAGGTAATTTTTCCTGCTTTTATTTATCATATTAAATAAATAGTAGAAAATTATTTAAATGCATGTGAAGGCCACAATACGTTTTTTCATATCGCTCTAAATATTTGTTATGCGTTGAGCCTTCGGACTCACATCGAGCGATTAAATGATATAATGGGTACACAGATGTGACAATCAGGTTACATTATTAATCGACTGAGTTAAGACATTGACTAAGCATTGGTTGCGCTCAGGCAACACGACGCAATATTTGTGTCGTACGAACTTGGTTGCGTCATATGATTGCTATGTCACACCCTCATTTAATTGAACCGCTTCCGTTGAGTCGGACTGTCATCGCCGAGTCGCGTATTTTTCGCATGCCCTGTAGGCACTGTCCATCTGTCATGATCATCGAGCCACAATTGCGTCTGTTGCGTACGTTGCGTGGACTTATCGTGTATCCCGATTACCGAGCCACAATTGTGCATGTTGCGCTTATTACGATGGCTTGCTATGCTGCGTAGCCCTAATGGTCGCACACGCTTTGACGCCACATACCCTAGAGCTTGTATTCGTGTAGATTGTGGTGGGTTGTTCAACCCCCTAAAGTCACATTATGTGCAACCTTCTTAAACAATTTTATTTGGCTCTATATTTTATTTGACTGTGTTGTGTGGCATCATATTTATATATCGCCAAGTGGCCATAACAACTATATCAAGCTCTATAGTGCTTGGAAATCTGGGAAATTAAATTGAAATACAATTAAACACAGATAAGTTAATTTTCTGCTCACTCCTCATGCATAAAGTTTTACCCGAAGTAACCCGAAGATATATAATATAATGCATGAAAGCCTTTTTGGCATAGAAGACATCACAAATTGGGATTCTATTAGTAAGCAAAAGGCCTTACCAAATGATTTAAGACTATAAATCTCAGCCATACATTGCTCAACCAGATGTTAGCACATTGCTCTCTTTGTCGCTAAATGACATGAAGCAAACTATGAGATAAAAGGACATGTAATCGCCAGCAACACGAAGTTTCGAGTATACCGAGAGGTTATTCTGAGAATTTTTTCACTATGTTGGTGTGAAAACCATAGTGTGTTCCCGTCAAACCACTTTACTCGTTCTATCTAGGACCTCTATGCTTGTGTCGCATACATCTCTCGGAATCATAAATACTTATAGTCACTAAATTAACTCGGGATAGTCCTTTGATAAGTTTGGTATACACTGTAAGCTAAATGGTAAAGGTCGATCCTGAATGGACACATACCTAGGGTTTATGTAGCCGAACTACACTGAATTCTACCCTTTGGCATGCTTACTATTATTTATCACCGATCTACCAGAAGTGAGAAGAGTAGATAAATAACTATGAAATCCCACATCACCACAGAGCTTGAAGCTAAATCAGACATTAACATGTCCTTGGTCCTCAGAGCCAGAAGAGTCATATGTCTTGACCACTAGACTACTAGTGATGATAATTTGTGATAGAAATATGAAGATCTTGTAGAGACCTATTGTATCCTCTCTACTCCTGATGATTTCTTCGTATGAGAGCAGTACTATCTGTTGTTGAAGACGGATCCTAGGCGGATACCAGTCTTGTTTCGTTCTTGCCAAGCAGTTATCATCATTTATTTCATGAAAAGCTAGTTATATGGTGATTTTTCCCAGATACAAGGAATTCTTGACCTTGTCTGTTCTATTCCAAAGCTTCTCTTTTTGTTGAATAATGAAGAGATCAAAATAATGCTATATAGAACAATTTGGTATATAATAAGAGGAGAAGTGTTTGTCTTGCTGGCAACACCACAAATAATTAATTATTGCTATAAGTTCTCTCTCAAAATTATTATACCTAAAAATGTTGCATAAATCGAAACCCAATTTCAGAACGGTATGAGTAATTGGGTAAACCATGGGCAATAATAAAACAAGCTGGACTATACATTTCTGCACATAAAAATCTCTGCTTGGCAGCATTGGCCTGATGTCGTGCACTTTACTACCAATATAAACACACACATTTTTCCTATGTGCCTCAAAGCACAATACAACCAGTGAATGTCCTTGTGAGCGCTAGACCCTGACGGTCATTTTACTCGTTGATCTGAAGTCAACTAATGGCTCCAAACGACGAATGATATGCATGAGCCCCTGAAGGATCCTTATGGATAAAATAGTGGTGTGCATATTAGTCTAAATCTTAATGATTAACTGTGCATTTGGTAATAATAACAATAAGTTGGTAGAATTGTAACCACGAAGCAACATGTTATTGCGTGTCTCGCTGGATGTTGAGACTAACCCTTCATGTTGAAGGACAAATATGTAGTATTCATGCCAATACATTAATCTAAGTCCAAAGCTCACTGCATAAAACCCCTATCTGTAATGTGCGTAAGATTTCCTAAATAAATCACCACAATAGTATACATTGGCCACAACTGGATGATTGTGGTTGGTGATTTTATATGTATGCTTTTAGAACATCTCAACTTTAGGGGGAGGAATGCCCATATAGTGTAATGCCTCAATATTCTATTAAACGCATAAAAACCAAACTGAACCTGTCGTTCGGTGTGTACTCCTGTATATATGGAGTTTGCCAGAAATCATTGAGGAGTAACCATATTGGTCTGAATGCTTCTACCTGATGTAGATGTGGATATACTCGGGATTAATATCATATCCACATTTGACTTATTAGTATTTGATCTATTCTCGGGGACGCCTGCGAATATGATCCATCAGCCTTAGTCAAAGCATATGTTCTGATTGCATATTCACATGGTCTGTGATAACGCTCCTCCGATTAATTCACACTGATGGTGATTTGCCTCATGAAGAGGTTCATCTTGATGATGAAGTTCCTAGCAATGCGTGCAATATCATTGTGCTGGGAATACGGAACAATGAATTTTTCGTTTTGGGAAATGACGGAGATCATTATTAAATGTGGGAGACAAATATGTCAACACCTATCTTGCCCCTCTAGATTGCAAATGGATCCAAAACAAAGTCCTAGGCATGAGTGTCTTAAGCTCTCTTATCGGGTCATTGATAAATGCAATCGAGGCTGAACCAAAAATCGCAAAGTGAAAGTCGCGAGCTTTAAGTTTGGACTTTTATGGGCACTATTGAAAATAATGTGTGGTGAATGCGATGGTTTAAGTGGTCTTGTGAGAGACCCACACCACAAATGTGTTAAATAAACATTGTTCTGCTATGTAATATATCTGGTAAATGGCATGAATTAAAATATGCAGTTAATAGGATTCTGAAGATCCGTCATGAGATCCTAGGAGGACTCATATCTTTGAATTGTAAATATGCAATATATAAATCTCGTACTGAATAATACATTCCTGACAAATGAACACTCTCCTATGTAGAGAGAATATCTCCTATGAGATTATAGTTCCTTGATGGAACCTTTCCAGAAGAAATAAAGTCTGCGTTAAACACCAAAGTTTGATAATCACTATAAAGGGATAAAGACCCATACAGACCCGAAATGGAATAAGATACCAAAGGACTTGAAGTTCACCGAATAAGCACATGTGTGTTCCATGAGTTTTACTCATGGTAATTTCCACTAGATGTGGAATTACGGTATCCTCCAAAGCCCTGATGGCAGAAACCTATAAGGTTTAGGTGTTACTGGCAAAATATCCCCATTGTGCCAGAATGATAGACTATAACGATATATCTAATCGATAAAAAATCCCTGATGGATTACGATCTTTGATGGACTTTTGTTACACCATCATAGATGTTGCAAAGGATGAACGTCTGGAGCGATGTGTCATATTTAGAATATGTATTATTGCAACTATATTATCCCCTAAGTCCTATTGAAGGATATGTTATTTGCTTTGCACAACTATGTATAAATTATGGTGTAAGATAGAAAATTATAGCACCCCAACCTCATCCATTCTAGTTATTCCAGATGAACAATAAGACATATATCTTGAAGAATATGCTTGAGTTATGAGGGATAGCGACTTTGACAAATGTCATCGTCAGGGGGAGCGAATGCTTATATTGGTCACAATCCTGAGACAATAAATGTCATATTCTATGCCCTGAAGGCATCAGCTTGATGATCAATATGTAAACCTTCATGGAAGTTTCTATCAAATATAAAGATTCAGTCGATCGAACACCATCAGTCAAAGTGGCTTGTTTATGTTGATACGTGTACTTACCTCGTATATCCTATAAATGAGTAGAGGTGAAGTTCCTGATATAATCCTTGCAACAGTATGTAATCCGTTTGCTAAATCTCTATGTGCATATACTTCCAGAAGAAGATGTTGTGCCATATTGATACGGTTTTGCAAGGATCAGGGGGAGCACATTTCTAAATTTAGCCCTTGTAGAAGATTCGATGGAATCCTGATCCAGAAGATCAAAATTGGTCCTGATGACATTTGTTGTACTCTTTTTCCTTAGTGAGTTTTTCTGAAGTTTCTCACATAAGGTTTTTAATGAGGCAACAAAGTGCAAATGCAATTTGCGTCACCATGTACTCTTTCTCCATATTTTTCCCACTGGGTTTTTGGGAGTTTTAAAGAGGCATGTGTTGTCCGCGGTATTCGCCCAAGGAGGAGTTTTAAGTAACCCTAGTTAGGGTTATGTGGGCAAATACCGACTTTACCCCTAAGGGATCTCACATCTCTATATAAGGAACATGTACACCCCTTCATAATAGAGAGAATAGAAAGAGGCCAGAGGCCCAACCCTATATCATGTGTCTCGTGTGTTTCCTCTGTCGTGTTTATGGGAAGGGAGACGAGTTCTCTACAACTTTTTGCGTCTCTACTGCTGACGGGAGGGAAGGGTGATCCGTGGTAACCTGTTCTCAACGGATATATGTGCAATGCGATCGTTGACGGACGGCAAAATGCAAGCGCTACACGTGGGCCTTCGAAGCGCTGCCAGCCAGTGGTCCGGTCCAGTATACGCACTCACTCGCTGTGGCCTGTGGCCCTCTCTCAGGCCGGGCCGTCAGATAGAAATCCCAACCGAAAAGCGCCCATTCCTCGGCCCAGCCCAGTTGATCTGACGTGTGGCGGATACTACCAGTCGCCTCCGTCTCCGTGTCTCCGTGCCCGTGCGCGCTCGTCGTCCTGAGTCCTGACGTCCAGTCCAGTGCGAGCCTGCAAGCTAGTACGGCCACTGAATATCTTTCTTTCAGCGACGACAAAGAAGCTACGGTGGCTACCCTGCTGGCCCATTGGAGGCTTGAGTGAGAGGTGATGGATCGGAGAGGAGGAGAGGAGGGGGCGTGTGCGTGCGTGGGTGCGGTGCATGCATCATGCATCATGCATGCATGCATGTGATGGTTGGCCCAGCGGCCATCAAGTCGGCCGGCCTTCTACTGCGCTTTCTTGTCAAGCCGCTGAGACAAGGCATCCATCCCTGTTGCAATCTATTTGCTCGTGGAAACGGCCGGACGTCGGCATGGCTACCTGCTAGCTAGCTCCAATATACGGCCTCTTCGTTCGTACTACTTGCATGTTGGACACTCCGGCCCGGCCAGCGAGTGCATGGTGGCGTTGTTGGACACCTCTCTCTCTCTCTCTCTCTCTCTCTCTCTCTCTCTCTCTCTCTCTCTGTGTGTGTCTCTCTTTATCCTTTTCGTGTGCAGAAGAAGCTAGCTAGAGCGCAAGATGGAGGTGGGGGCACACCTCTCAAGGCATGCACGGAGCACAACTCTGGTCCGTCTTCCGGTGAGTCGGCACGGCATCCATCCATGCCGGCTCTCTACTCGATCTGCACACTATGCACTGCTGCTGCTGCAGCAGGAGGTTGCCTGCGTGCGTCCCCGTCCGTGTGCGTCGTCTCCGGCCGATCCCGATCCACCTCCCTCTCGCTCGAGCGACGACGCCCAAACTCCAAAGGGAATGAGTTAGTTAAGCATAGGGATTTGTGGCCTGCAACTCTCTCTCTCTCCCTCCCTCCCAGTCCCTCCCTCCCTCCCTCCCTCCCTCCTCCGTTGCATCGGGCTCCTCCTAGCTAGTACGAGTGTACGACACGTACAGCAACGCAACGCCCCCGCCTGCGCGCACATCCATGCGGACGACGTGGCCGCCGGTGCAGTGGATGGACTGACGTACGGGGACAGAAAGGGACGGGATGAAATGAGTGGGACGGGGAGGTAAAAGAAAGAGTCAACTCGTGCATTGCACAGGGCTCGAGATGCAATGCAAAGCCCAGCAAGTAGTACTCGATTGTTGTTCTTGGGTTGGGACCTCAGTCACCTACGTCACTGTCAATGTCAAATTTTTTTAGGGGACGCCGGCGCTTTTAATCTCTTCTGTCCCCCCCCCCCCCCACCCCAAAAGAACACAGTGTATTGCTAGTTTGATTTTAAGAACGAAACCCACCTAGAGCAGGTATAATAATGAGTTAACGTAGTCTGACTACAAGAGATATCTTGTCAGATTTATGGTGACGTGAAAGAAAGATAAAGAAACAAAGAAAACGAGCGGCTCAAAGGCTTTGGGTCTACGGACTTCTCAAAGGCTTTGGGCCGGGTGTGCTACTGATAACAACATCATACAATTATCTACGAGCTATATTATTAAACTTGCTCTTAATTAGTAGCGTGTTTGAATACATATGTGATTGCTTGAAAGGATAGTAAAAACTAATCAGAGAATATATAGGTATCTCTCACTAAAGTGGCTAATTATGTTGGCTGCATGCCAATGGTAATGGCGCCAAGCCAAGAGACAGTGGGCATATATTAGGCGAAAAAACGTTTCGCCTACAGTTATCTTAGGGTGCTTTTCCAACCCTCTTTGTTGTGTTTTATTCTTGTGCCCCCTCTTTGACATGAACTCTGGCTCGTCTTTGTTAGACCTAGTGATATCTTTTTCGGTTGTATAGTCGCGTTGTAAGTATTCTCACCGTTCTTGAATATTTGTCGAAGGTTAGTTCATTTTTAGCTAAAAACATGGCAAAAAGGGAGGGAGAGTATTTTTTTCTTTCTTTTTAGTCGTCTAATAGAATTCACAACAAAGCTTTTTACAATTCTTAGAGAAAAAAAGGGGTGAACACACTTACGGTACGGGAGACACATGTATATTCTCTTCTCCTTTTGCCATGGTTGAATGACTCACCTTGCATGTTTGTTGCACGTAGAACTGACTGTAGATGATGACCACCCACCTAAAAAAACCTAATAATATATAAAAATCGTGGATGGCTTAACAATTAATGAACATTTGTTAAAAAACAAGTTTCTTGTCACAAATAAGGGGGGGGCTTTAATTGGCGTACTATATGTGGAAAACTGGAATTATGCTCTGGACCTATTTTGATAGGGAATATAAGTAAAATACGCTTTTATTTCCACCAAATGCCGCGGCTCAGAAAAACTCGCTCGCGTCAACATATGGAGTAGTGAGCGAGTCAAAAGGTAGATGTTGTTGTATGGATTTTGACTGGACGCATATACTTTTTTATGTAACACAAATAAAGGTTATGCTCCAAATTGAAATGGTCAATGAGATGTGGTTGTAGGAGAAAGGGATCGAGTGAGTAGGAGAAGTGCATGCGTGTAGGGATGCAGTGCAGCCGCGCGCTGGAACAGCCGGAGTGGAGGCCCATGCATACGTTTTTGTTCCCTACTAGTCTACTACTATACTTCGTTTGCTGTCACGTCACACGTACATCGTCAGCAAAGGAAAAAAAAAAGATGAGTATTATTGTTTAACAAGGAAACAATATGGTTGTCAACCTCGACTCCAAGTTTCAAGAAAAGCAGCAGCAGCAGTAGTAGCCGCGCGCACTTGTCAGCTAGCTAGCGTCAATTACTTACTGCTCCAATGCTAAACCAAACAACCGCAGAATGTGTGGTTCAAGGTGTACGTACTTCACTTTGATCGTTTCGATTCGATTACCCAGAGCTGTAGTGCTCAATTTAACCTAAGGCCCCGTTTGTACAGTCTGTGAGTGGGTGACAACTGATGGCAAGCAAGCAAGCACCCGACTACCCGAGGATCCCTTGGGGTTGGGTGTGCTTTGCAACCTTTTTTAAGGCAAGCAGAGGGGGGGGGGGGGGATCGTCATGAGGCACTGACAGGTTCTAGACCAGCAGGCCGTGTCAATGCCATGCCATGGAGCAGCAGCAGCAGCTCCCTCTGCAATCTGCATCGCCAGAGAGCCAGCGAGCAGAAAGCCAGCCAGGAGCATGTACACATGGTGACAACAAGACACCAGCCAGCAGCAGCAGCATCCACGCACGCAGGTCAAATTCAATAAAACCGCCATGGCCACCACGCACAGCAAAAGCTCCCTGTTCCCCTCCCCCCGCTACCTAATAGCGACCCGTCCATGTCCACGGGACCGTGTGGCCATGAAGCTTCTCTCACTAGTCAGTCACCGCTGCAACTGTTCACGCTCGCCCGCGCAACAGTGAGGTGGTCATGTGTGCGTGCGCGCGCCGTTCCAGAACGTGGCCGACGACGACGAGGGCCAGCCGGCCAGCATCAGGAGCGGCGTCTTTCGCGGACGGCCGGGACAGGAAAGTTTACTAGTACCCGACACACTCCCCCCGGATTCCCGCCACGTGGCGAGGCACGCGCCGTCCGCTGGCGTCTAGACGGCCGGGAAGGCCTCACGCTACAAGCACGTTAGGTTTTGTTTGTGTACTCTAGTATTGGTCTCAATTAATATGTGTTGAGGTGGATTAGGATGTAATTAATTTAAGTTACACCCTAATCTAACTCAATACATATGAACTGTGGTTAATACTAGAGTACTCAAACTAAACCTTAAGGTTTTAAACTCGTGCAGCTACTTAGGCCACTTTAATACTAAGCATGTTTGTTTCGGATTTCTTTCTGACCAGCCTTTGCAAGAGGAATCTAGATATTTTGGAATAATATGCGGAGAAAGATGATAGGATCAATAGAATTTAAGATATAGGAAGTGATTCCTCTTATTGCAATGACCCAACTGATTATATGTTAACATTGATTTTGGATGATTTTCAACAAAACAATTCTTCTAGCTGGCTGGAAGTTTGAGTGTTTGACAGTCACCAACAACAACAACTTTTAGTGGCTAGAATCAGCAAAAAAAAAACTAAAACTAAAACAAACCGGCTATACGACCGCTAGGGGCAGCAGTTTTTTTTTTCTTTCACTGCTTGCCTACAAAATTAAAAAAACAGCTTTCTACTAGGTAGTGTTTGTTCACGCACCTAGCCACCAGCGTCCTACAAATAAATAAAGGTGTCTGCAGTATGCATGTTTTTAGGAAAAAAATAACAACAATATGACACACATTATTTGCCAATGATAACCATGAAATGACAAAAAAATTCCTCTTCAATAAGGTTAATTAGTAATAATTATTCCAATCCCCCCCCCCCAACCCCCCCTCCAGCACTCCTCCCTCGCTTGGAAAACAATCGCCATGCATGTTGCATGGATGCCAGCCAGTATACATAGTATTAACCATCTCCTAGGCATGGACATCAAACAATACTTTCACTGTACTCTATCTTAAGATCACAAAGGTTTTTTTTTTCTAAATCTCCACTAATGATTAAGACCCATCTGTAGACCGCCCCCGCCTCCTAACCCCGCGCCCACCTCCACCCACCTTCGCCCACCTGCGCACGCCGCACGCCGGAAACGTCGCCACCAAATCCGCTCACCTCCGCCCACCTCCGCACGCCTGCGCGCGCCGGACACATCGCCGCCAAACCCGCTCACCACCGCACCACTCCGTTCGCCTCGATCCCACACCGCAGTCCCGCCTCATACCCACCTCCGCTCGGCTGCGCAGTCCGGTAACCTCGCCGCCAAGTCCGCTCACCACCGCCCACCTCCGCTCGCCTCCGCACGCCTGCGCGCGCCGGACACATCGCCGCCAAACCCGCTCACCACCGCACCACTCCGTTCGCCTCGATCCCACACCGCAGTCCCGCCTCATACCCACCTCCGCTCGCCTCGATCCCAAGCCGCAGTCCCGCCTCAATCCGCCGCGAAATCTGCGATGCCGTCATACCACCATCCCCACGCCGCGCCGCAAGCCCGCCGAGACCGCCGCGAAAGCCGCTCGCACGCCGCAATCCCACGCGCCCCACACGCCTCTGCATCCGACGTGACCTCCGCGAACCGCCCGCCCTAACGCCAGCACGCGGCAATCCCGCAAATCCCGTCGTGGCCACTGCATCCACCTCAAATCCGTTGCGCGGCGATTGCGGTGGGACAAACTCCTTAATCCTACTCACTACGCCTTACATTGATCATATCCCCAACATCCTCTTCCCCCTACATTCCCAAGCCCCCGTCCCTGGAGGATCCAAAGGAAAAGGAGCTTGCCCCTCTGCCGGAGAGGGAGGAATTCTAATATTGCTTCGGTCGCGGGTGCCTCAACCAAGGTATGCCATGCATTCTCCTTCCAGATTTGTTAATCCGCGTCCCTAGCGCAGATAAATTCATGTCAAAATTTTCAGTCAAAAGTGTTCTATGTTACCTGATATAAAACAATCAGCGTCCCAATCAGTCAAACCTTTGTTGTTAATTCGTGTGGCGCTTCTCGTCCAGCGGCGACTGTGTTGATGTGCTGCTTACTTGCTCCAGGAATTGGACTCGTTTCTTCTTGTTGTATGCGTCCTTAACAATGACCTTTGCTGCATAAGTAAGTTTGTTCAAACAACTGCTGACGGTTTCCTCGGCAACCTTTGTGCTCTCGCTTTCAGTTTCTTCTCACCGTAGTGTTTCAGTAATCTCGGTAGTCTGCAAGCGATGCTGTAACTGTGGTCTCCCTTTTGGGCTGTGCCCTTTCATGGGACCTCAATTTCAGATGGATTTGAAAGGCGTTCAATACTAATTTTTATGTGGTTATATTTCTCTTGTTAATCTTGTGGGATAACACTAATCGGATGTTACTACTTACTACGCATAAACTGATACAAAGGAGTTCTGGTTTTAGTATAATATAGGAGTATCAAAGAGCAGCTAATCTGAATTTGGAACTAAGGAAAGAGTAGCATATGTTCTCATAGATAAGTACCTCCAGCTAATCTGAATTTGCATCCGTACCAAAGTAAAATGAAGTAATGATTTGAAGTACAAGTTCTACCGTGGAAAATGAGTATTAAGAAATTAGTTCAAATGGTTGTAGTTGCTATTGTGAAGTGATGAGGAAGCGTTTTCTCGAGAAGATGCTTGATGCAATCTCTCTTCACGCACACACGGGTCAGCCGCCGCCTTCATGGCGCGATGGCATGTCGCAGACATGGCCCTACACGTTTCTGGACACTGAACTATAGCTATTTTGCGCCAGAATAACCTCCTTGTGCTTTGTCATCTACTGAGATACGATTTATGTTTTGTTGTGTCCGCGTCGTGATTACTAATACCGGTGGGCTAGAAGGAAGTCATGTTCAATCCATTTAAGCACCATGCACGTTGCTTGGCTGGGCTGTCGCCCTTTTCATTGTTGAAAATACATTTGTTCCATCTAGAAGTATGAAATAGCAGTTCATTTTCAATTTTTTATGTAGGAGGAGCGAAAAACTTCAGAATTCATCTTCTATATATTCTCGAAAGGTAGGTGTATGCTGATAGTTATTTCTTTGTGAATTCTCCTATAGCCTTTTATTCCATACCGTATCATACATGCTTTATTGCTTGAATATTAAAATCAAAACTGCAAGAAATATATGGTATAGGGAACTCCATGGAAGGTGACGCTCATGCAAATGATCCAGAGAAAGAATGTGTTTTTTGCCTCATAACCAAGGGATACTACTGTCCTCCCATGTGTTTTTTTAGCTAAACACTTTTGTCGGTGCCATTTATCTGATATAGTGGTGCCGTTTTCAACATTCTTTTAAAAATTAGATATAACAGTTCAATCACTATTCTTATAAAACTTCACCTCCCATGTGTTTTAGCTAAACACCTGCCACAGATTTGTTGCCTGATGCCAAAAGTTGCATTACATGCTTCTAAGATTTTCAGTCAGAACACCCAGATAAACAATGATTAGTTCTATGTTACCTGTGGCAGCTGTTACTTGGGATTTGATAGAATGCCCTTTGTCCCTAAACCATTCGGCAATAAATGGAACACCCAAAAACTTTAGTTAACAGAAGAGAATGGCATATCTGCCAGCTGCAATTTTATGTTTTTACATCAGATAAGAGGTCGGTTTCAAACTTTGTTTTCAGTTCTTAGTTAAGAGGGCATTAAGAAACTCGAATGTGCTTCTTGTGCTTTGGCATCAGGCAACTGATCATCCACATTCACTCCCACATCATCATCAGCTTCGTCAGCTTCTCTTTCACTCTGAATGGAGTCAGAAAGTCGCTTGACGAGTTCCTCTTTCAAACCTTTAACAGGAAGCTTCCTTTTACGGAGCTCATCCTTCAGATCAGTAACTCTCCACTGATCGATTGGTCGGTTGTTTAGAACAGGATATGATGTCATGATGACTGCCAACAGAAGAAACAACCAAATCAGGTTCCATATTATCATACCTCCAAAAAATTATACTCACCAAATTATTCTTGCCCAAGTAGAAAATGTGTTCCATTTGACAAAAAAAGGTAAATATACTCAATCATCAATAAAAGCCTATGGAGTCCAGTTAATGTGTACGCACCTATATCAAATAATAATTAATAATAACCTTAATATTTTTATATGAAACAAATAATGGTAGGCCACTAAAGAATAATCAGATCAGATTTAACTAAACAAGAAATTCAATTACTGCAAAAGCAACAGTTCCTGGACTACTGAACAGTAAGCATGCTATAGAACTCCCAGTATTAAGTTGCTTGCTTGCACTCTATTAGTTCTTTTCAATAATTTCAGCATAACATGCTATTAGTTCTATTCAATAATTTGAGCATAACACACTATTAGTTCTATTCAACAATTTGAGCATAACACGGGGGTAAAGAATTAGTAGCGAAGCAATAGTTACATGATGTGCTTTGATCAAACAGAACTATCCATTCTATATAGTATACAATACAAAAAAATTATCTTGCTTTCTGCAAATTTACTGGACAAAACAATGGACATAATGCATAACAAAATGACAAAGAATACAACTGTCAACCATAAATTATCATAGCTGATGATATTGCTATAGATTGGTCTCAAATTGAACACTACGCTCCGCCGAAGTACGCATTAGCAAACACCAATCAAATCAAGGCATTTCACTGTATAGGGCACCAAAATGGACCTACTAAATCGCAAGATTCCAAGAGAAAACCACAAAAGGAACAAAAAATCGAAGAACATAACCACATATATTTGAATGTAACAGCTTTACATCCCTCGCCAGCAACTGATTCTCTGGCATTTAGGCGAAGAAACTCAATAAGTGGTTGTAAAAAAACATATATCAGTAGATCCAGTGGTGGTATTCTGATGGAGGCCAACAATCCTCCTCTTCACAATAATAACAGTAACAATTAGAATCAAGTGATAAGTAATATTAGCAAGCACCAGAGCCATAAGGAGTACCTTGATCAACTCCACAACCATGACAGTCTTATTGATAACCCTCCCCATGGCCTTGAATACAACCTCATCAGAACCTTTGTCTTTAAAGTAAGAAATATTATGGTGCAACTTATCAGGCACACAACACAACAAAAGTATATTGCATAAAAGCAGTAGTATCTCATAAAGTGAGGCCATGTGAAGACATTCTGGACACTCTTGCACAATTTGAAATTATAAAGCGCAAAAAATTGCTTGAACAAAAAGATATCACATACAAAAATGGCCAAGAATAAATATAAGTATCCAACAAATTTCACACAAATTCAGAAACAGAAGTTGCTATGATTAATGAGCACTGGGGTCCTAATTTTCGAAAGGAGACACACATGGACCATATGACAAAAATGGCAACATGTTGACAGTAATAGTATTGCCACATCCACTGCATAACAAAAAAACAGTAAGCCAAGTACCAAATCATGACTACTAAAACAGGAAGGTGATTAGACAGTTAAGACAATAACAGTATCATATATTCTGCCTTTTTCTCGTGGTGCATCGCATCACAGACATCATACACTTTTACTTGCCACCACATATCTCAGCGAATGTCTAGACGAAAATCTGGTTTTCTTTAGCATAACATACTTTGGGTTTTCATGGGCACATCAAAAAGCTCTTGCCATTTCCTATAATGTTGCAGAAGTTGCAAGTTGCAACAAAAACAATAGACAAAGCCTTTTAGTGCCATTGTGAAAAGCTACAGTTGAAACCCAAAAGCAGCCTTAAGGTTTTGTTTTACATTCGCTCATATTCAAGGCAGGCTAAATCTTTGGCTGCCTCTTCCCATGTCAACTTCAGTCTTCCACTGCCTCTCTTTCCATTACTACCCGGTCTTACTTCTCAGGATACCAAATACCCGACAAACCAACTGGCAATTACATTATAATGAATGGGATTACATGCCATAGGCAGTACACAAAAAACAATGTATTGTGTTCCTTAAATCATGACATAACTAATATAACAACTTTAAAGTTGGCAGTCAAGTCAACTTATAGCAACAGGAACTAACTAATTGTATCAACAACAAGGTTCGACCATTGCACAAGAACTGCTACAACACAAGAGAAATGGTAAACATAATGCAACCCATGTTCCAGCAAGCCCTGGTTCCATTGAAAAGCGGCAGCAAGTAATTTATTTGTAACTGAACGTTCATTGATTCGATTCCCAAGCTGGAAAGCAGCTGTGGATACTTCGTTGAAGTATCCGGACATCTAAACTGTTGAACCTCAAGCAAGTCCAAAACCTAAGTGCAACGTTTGAAGTGATATAAGGATCTTGATAATGGCTATGTAGATCAAATAACACACTTGGCTAGCAAATAAATAAGAACCAAAGTAGCTTAAACAATATTTGGAAACTTTGTTTCAAAAGGAAAAAAAAGTAAACTGCATGAAGAGTAACACTGCTCCTTGTCATGATGGATTTACAGTGAAGTTTTTTATGTCGTTGTGGTATATGATAGGTGTGTGCCATAAAGGAAACGTTAGATGAGTTTTTTAACCTGACTGCAGCCAACACTGATTTAGAGCATCTAACCAAATGAAAATGCTTGCATTGGATGTGCAGCCCAAAACTTCATGGTTTCTTTCCATAATTCTGTCTAGATTTCAGAGAACATGTACAATCTTTCTCTGAGACAGTTAATCGTGGATTACAATAGCTGGGTGTGCGAACCCATTTTCTATGCGCGATTCGATTTGCTATTTGTTTATGCACAAGGGGTGGTGCAATTACTAAGTGCTTTGTTTGCTCTGTTGGATGGTATTGAAAGCAGGGATTGAGAATCGAAATTTTACGCTCATCTCCTTTTGTATATACTTACTACTACCTGCTATCATTACTCTGATTAATCTGCATTTGTTCATTGGCTATGATGCAAGCTACACCAAAGTATTGGACTGTCGTTGTCGAGTTATTTTCAATGAATTATTGAAGTGATAAATTTGTGCGGTTTCTGGTACATTTCAGATTGTGTGAATTTGGTAAAGGGAGCCAAGGACAATCATTTGAGGGTTAAGGGACCTGTCAGGATCCCTACAAAGGTTCTCCACATCACCACTCCCAAGTCCCCTGGAGGTAAAGGTATCAAGCTATTTCCTATCCTCTGTTGTTGAAGCTGTTCTCCACATAACTTGCATTGGAGCTATAATCTGAAGCAGAGGTGAAGGCTTTACCAATGTACCTTGTTTTATGTTACCCTGTTTTCTGTTAAGTATGTTTGGGTCCTTCCATGGTCCCTTTTCAGCCTTAAGGCAGCCTCCTTATTCAATTCACTGAGCATTTTTTAACAAATTAAATAATAATCATAAAAGATCAATTAAGAAACTATTATGCTATTGTTAATTTTATTTTGGATTCCAATTTTTTTTCCTTAAACAGATTTTTCTTACTACTATAACATGTAAAACTATTTTTTCTATCCTGCACCATGGGAGGTGATTTTTGTTATTTTTACGTTATTATCTACTCCCTGTGTTCCTAATTATTGGTCACTTTGGCTTTTCTATAGTATAATATTTCAAACTTGTGTGTATTTCGGGTATTTATTGGGGTAGTCTAAAGTTTATATGCATACTTCCTGTATATAGAGGTTGATGCTATTTATCTAATGATATTGGTAAGGCTTAGCTAATAGTATGATTTGTGTACGGTGAGTTGTATCCGTTCACAATTCTCTTTCTCATATGATCCTCGAACCTTCTATTTTTTTTGCATCTGCCATTAAGTACAAGAACAAACACTTTATTATTTATCCCTGTACAAACGATTTGAAGGATAAACAATTTATTATTTATCCCTGTACAAACGATAATATCTGTTTCATGAAAGGAATAGAACAAACAGCTCCAAGTAGAAATCATCAACACGCACGCCACGCTGGGGCACTGGCCACCAAATGCGAAACCTGTTCCACGTACTGGAGTGCAGAAATGGACCCAAATCTCACAAAGACGCAAACTGCACGGTCACCAATACCATAGAACATAGTGGAACCACCACTGAGGACAACATTACCGTACAGATCCTTTTTGATATCGACGTCACACATCATGATGGAGAGTAGCAGAAAGTAGCAGTGACACCTCCTCTAATATTTGACTATTCCCTATTCTCTGAGAGTAGCAGAACTGTACAGATTATTTAACTTGATGCAGAGATATGAACGGCTCCTCTAATACTGCTGCATCATAGGAGTTTGTGTTTGCAAACCATTTTTTAAAAATAAAAAC
Organism: Zea luxurians; assembly: GCA_029449295.1. Taxonomy (NCBI): domain Eukaryota; kingdom Viridiplantae; phylum Streptophyta; class Magnoliopsida; order Poales; family Poaceae; genus Zea; species Zea luxurians. Next base: position 43,012,148 of record JAOPSE010000005.1, on the reverse strand, counting down.
AGTAGTAATCTAGGAATAATTCATGATGCACACTAGGTCACCAGCAAAAAAAGGATTCTTCACTCTACCCGTGTTTGGATCTTGAATCGAGAGTCAAGACACATACAACAAAACTCGAAATAAAATAACACAAAACACACACATATCAAAGTGATATATAACCAAACTGACAAGATAAAACCTCAGCTAGATTACCTCCGCTGCGGAAGCAACGATTCTGTTTGTCCTTGGACTGACAAGCCAATCAGAAAACTATATAAGGATAGATTATATCCTCAGATTACTGCTGTTTGGTGATTTGACCAAACACATGACAGAACAGTCCTCTGATAGTTGGCTGTTCTCTGAAAGTAGCACAACTGTAGACATGAACACCTCCTCTAATACTGCATTATAGGATGTTAAGTTTTATCTCGCTCAGCAGAAGAAGAAAATAATGCAAAAAAATAAAAAAAAATACTTGTCTGAGCAGAATGCTATATTCAGAATGTATTTGAATGTATCTGTGGCAGTGTTAATCGTTAAAATGTCCATGGAGTCAGGTAAACCCCACAAAAAAAGTATGATGACACCAAATCACAACATGCCGGTCATCAGCCAAAACTAATGTGCACAAGTGTTCATGATTAAGAAACTGAATTTGACTTTGTGTTAAAAAAACTGATACTTGACTCATGCGAGTATAAGCTTTCAAGCAATTCGCAGAGACAACCAGACTTTGGTGCTAGCTGATAATACAAATTATTCATTATGTTGATACTTGATTGGTCGTAAATTTGTCTGCTACCATCAGACCATGCACGTTTCATTTTTTATGGCCAACAAACATATCATGTATATATACCCATTACATGAATCGTCTGAAACCATACTCCTATTTAGATGCTTGAAGTCATCTCCAGTTCTTCACCGAGTGATCTGAGAGCAATTTCCCGGTTCCGCTACTCTGCTATGGATCAGCAGAACATGCAGCTAAACGCACTCTGAATCATATATACTCCCATGAACTGACTGAGTAACTGACTGGACATGGTTAACTTCCATCACATAAACCAGAGAATCCAATCAAACAAAACACAACGGAGGTACTGTAGAAATCATAGGACACGCAGTAGGAGTACAGGACTACACGTACGCCGGTAGCTTTTGCTCGTTATGCTGGATAAATTTACAGCATACCAGACCACCTATCCGAATCCCAGAGCCGAGGCGAGCATGACAAAAACAGCAAAATCGACACGAAAAATCGAAGTCAACACCGACGGGAAGTTCGAGCGGGGATCTATCGAACCGACTGTCTACAATAAATCGCTTCCTCGGATCGAATCGGTGGCAGATCAGGGGAGACACGGCTATACCTCGGCGTCGTTGATCTGCCCCATCCGCCTTGCTGCCCTCTTAATTGCGTCGAACCCCACACGCCACCTAGAGTTCTGACCCTGCCCACGTCGCCTTTTGGTGAGTTGTGGCTGCGGATGTGCGCCCCGGACATGGCTGAGACCACCACGTCGGCCTGCGCCACGGCGGCGAGGAGGCCCGCGTGGTCCTCCAGTGACGCCTCCACCACCCGCGCGCCTTGGGCCTTGAAGGAGAGCAACATCTGGAGCTTGTCGATGCCCAGGCCGATCTCCGCCCACAGCAACACCAGCGTCGGGTACCCTTGCGCCAGGCTCACCTGCACGAGCCGCCGCCTGATGTACCCAGTGTCGCCCACCACCAGCACCCGACTCTTCTCCATGGCTCTGGCTCGCGAGAGGACGACTGATGGATTGGGACGATTGAGGGTGCGGCAGCAAATAAGAGCGCATCATCAGGGCGGCCTGAGGCAGATTGCGGAGGGCGGGCGGGGATTACGGCGTTCGCGGCGGGGAACATTATCAATATACCTTGTTTGGTTTATTTGGAATGGCTAAAAACTCACCACTATATTAGGTCTGTTATTTTCAACTGCCAGTAAGGTTTTAGGCATTGTGTCATCAAAGGTATTTAGTATGAGCTGCAGATGCCGTACTTGAGCACCAACTGGGCAATACAAATCCGTCATACGCTATCATGCATGCCATCCACGTCTGCATGAGCTGCATACTCGTGAACTACAAGCCTTAATCACAGTCACACCTACAGTCCAAATTAAGTGCTCAACCAACCAACCCACACTGCTCCTATATTGTGCTATATCAATGCATTGGACTATTTTACAATTTAGTTTAAAATATTTTCAACTGGTAATAGGTTTTGATGGAGCCAGCCGTATTGAACCGTGAAAGAGTTGCATTGGACAAGAAAAATAGGATGCCTGAGTAAGTTATATTATAAACAATATTTAACACAAGATTTCGCTATCAAATTTATGAACGTTATTTAGTTGCATGTTTAATATAGGTTCAGGTTGTTCGATGACTATAGCGATGAAGATTTTTATGGGGTACAACGGAAGTATAGTATTGTCGCTCGAGTTGAAGTTAAATTCCCGATTGAACCACGATATCGTGACAGGCAACATTACATTTTGTCTGACATCAATGTAAGACAACCCCTCTCTAGGTATCATTTACATAACTATATATAATGTTCGTACCACAATCTATTTTGTGCTGAAATCAAATTAGGGAGCCAAGATCGAGGCCATTGCAAATCGGTATGAGATAGTCAAATACTTCAACAGTTTGCTCCATGAAAAGCATGTCTACAAGATGCACAACGTATGGTTTGGTCTTAATCCGGGTGCATTTAATTTTCGACATCTAAATGGTACCATGGAGTTGTATTTCACCCACCAAACTGTCGTAGAGCCATACACTGTCCCAGTTCAAATGCCGCCATTTCCAAAACATATATTCTTGAACCTTGATGATATTGCCGAGCTGCCAAACAGGACTTTAGTTGGTAAGAATATATCGATCTACTAACCCTATTAAAAATTCCTTTACACAAAATTGAGTATTAATCCATATTAAATTGTGCTTTTTGTAGACATTATGGCTATTGTAGTCCATTTGGATACAATCCATCGCACAATGTGGGGTACATTCAGGAAGATTGTTATAATGGATGCTAGGTATATTACATTAATATATTACCAATATGATGTTAAATCTATTAGTACTAATCTATTCTTCACAAAATCAATGTCACAAGGTGGTCTTTACATACCATTAAAGTTTGGGGCGATTTACTAAACAAAAATGCACTACGCTGGGCGTTGGCTAATGAGAATTATAGCATCATAATTGGGACCATGTTTCGGCGGTTCAGAAAACAAGGTACACCATATGTTTACGCCTTGCAAACACATTATTCACTAATTTTTCTTTTATAATGATTAATATTGAATATTTAAATTTGCTATTCTAGAGTGTCTCGAATCAACTGACCATACAACATTACACTTCAAACCGTTCCATCACAACACCCATTATTTTGAACGTAAGTATTTTATAAGATTACCTACATCAAAATTATGTACTTGTTTTCATTATATTGTGAACTGAGTATAAATGTGATTAAATGTTGCACTCATTGCAGCAATTCAAAAGGCTTTGGTGGCGCGGAACGATCGTCAGTTTGCCGTTAGATATCTTGACGACCAAAGGCGTAGATAGAGTCTGTAACTTTTGCAGATATGAATTTTATGATGGAATACATGTACTGTTATTGATGCAACTTACATGTGTCAAGATTTGTAAAACTTTTTGTTCTACTGTGACATATCAGTGAATAAGTGGAACATCAAATCGTTTAGCCCGTACGTTTTCCATTTAGAACACTAATATTGGTTTAATGTTGTGTCATGTTTGACATTAAATTAGTAACTTCGCTCGTGAAATTACGTCAAATATACAGATCAAATCCAGAACAAATTTAATGTACATTCGGTATACCGAAGCCCATCTATAGGAGCTAGGCGTGCACCATGAAGATATTCCACATCATCAGAGTTATGAAAACAATTACTTAGCGCATTACCCATATCTATCTATGCAGTTCAAACTTGGAATATAATACAATATCTTATACGGACACCAAAATCGTTCTCCTATCACCTCTCTCTAGATCTTATCTCTTTACTCTTGGTTATGATGCTTGTTTCTATAACCTCTATTACCAAGGGCATCTTTTTGATCTTCTATTCGCTTCGTTTATTGCAGTCATATCATTTCACCCTTGGTTCTTGCAGTATTATTTTTATGCTCATGTTTTCTCGGGTACTGTTCTTGTTATAGATCAGATGGGACATAATGCCGGTCGCAAACCATTCACAGACATCTCTAGCAATATCATTAGAGGTAAAGGTCAATACACAAACTAACCATACATCGTCGAAACGTAGTAAGTAGGGAACACTAATACACTAACTTACATTATAGGTGATCAAAATGAATTGCTCGGACCAATGGTCGATGCTAAGGAGCATAAGAGGAAACGGGATAGGGAAAGATATGCAGCGATGTCCGTTGAACAAAAAAACGAGAAGAATAGGAAGCGTCGTGAAGCACGTCAACAAAACAAAGGACACAATGTGATGCCCAATGTGTCAGGAGGTGATGAAAAACGTCCAATTTTAATTAATAAATCTGCGCATAAACCTACAATTGGAAAGTAATTGTGTTCATATTTTATAGGTGACCAAAATGAACAGCTTAGGTTGTATAATCAGACACCAAGGCGGAAAGAGGGAAAGTTAGAGTACATAAGAAAACGTAGAGCACTGCAAGCAAGCACTTTGAATCAGGGGTCCATCGCCATGGAGGTCCCAACATATACCTCTGAGGTTGTACACCCTACAGCAGATGTATCGGAACCTGATTCATCCTCTGATAACACATGCGACTGGGTTATCCCTGAATACACCAGTACACCTTTCATGCCAGCTTCAACACAAACTGAGGATGTCGATTCACCCGATATGTCTACTGGGCCACTAACACATAAACATCATGTTCTGTCTGGTGAAAGACAAGCTATCTTAGCCCGTCAAAACAAGAAATTTGAAGCAAACATTGCACGTAACGTGGCTACTTTGACTGAGGATACTATCAGTGACATCGGACAAATGGATGATTCGACACAACCCGGTTCAACTATAGAGATCAACAACACTGGTAATTATACTAACCAGTTTTAAATGGATCTTGCACGACGACGATAAAATGTAGTCCGACTAAACGTGTGTTTCCATCAGTACAATATAGGAATACACGCCAAAGTGCGATCGTGGCAACAAATGGGAGTGCAAACATGGTCGAACAAAGAAGTGGGTTGGAGCAAAGCCCGTCGATCCCAAGGATCATTTCCAATGGTAATTGTTAAAAATCTTTATTGAGGTTATATATTTTCTCAACCCTGAATGCCCTGTCTTTTACTTGGATTGTATTTTCACGATCCAGTTGATGACGATGATGAGGGTGTCATATTCGGAGAGGATAATGATGAGAACGAGGGATATCTATTCGCTGGTAAATGTACTTATGTCAATTTCTATTACAATACCAATGCGTATCTAAATTCAAATGTCTCAATCATTCTTTTCCAAAAAAATATCAGATGAGGACACTAACAAGGACTTCGAGATAGATGGTACTCAAGATCAATCTGTTGTCACTGATGTGCCTGACCCGTATGACAAGGTCTACAGTAACATCCCTGAAGAAACACATATGCTGAAGCACGTTCCCGACTGTGGTTATTGCACTGCGAAAAAGTTTGAGTATGAGCCGCCTGGGTTTTGCTGTCGAGGTGGGAAGGTTGAGCTAGCCCCACTAGAGACCCCTCCCCAGCTCAGGAGGTTGTGGGATAGTGCAGACTCTGATGCTAAGCACTTTCGTGATAACATCAGGTTTTTTAATGGCCATTTTTCTTTCACTTCCCTGTACTGTTGCCTCGACAGTATGACAACTAATATGAGGGATTCTGGTATATACACATTCCGTGCACAAGGCATGATGTACCATAATATCAAGTCATTCGGTAGTGAATGTGGGGCAGAGCATAAGCACCTAGAGCTTTACTTTTACGATGACGATCCCAGTCTCGAGCATCGATACCGTAAGTGTCGTAAAGATCAGATTCAGAAAGACCAAGAGGTTATTAAACAGATAGTTGGCATACTTCGTGGAAATCCGTACTCTGAGCACCTTAGGAGCATGGGTCATGTTGAGAACCTTGCTGACTATCACATCGCATTGAACCTTGACCAGACGTTGAACCAGAAGACATATAACACACCTCTCACTTCGGAGGTGGCCGCTGTCTGGATCGAGGGGAGCGAACGGCGAGGCCAGTTCAGCAAGAGTGTTATGCTACATGGGAAGGATAGGTCAAGCCACGGCATCCGCTCATACCATGGATGCTACGATGCGCTATCATATCCACTGTTCTTCCCTAGAGGTGAACTTGGATGGCATGCAAATATCCCAAAGGTTGGTGTACCCATGGACGAAGTGGATGCATACCGGGCGACGCATAGGGCAAGTAATGCAAATGATGAAGATGCGGGTTAGTTGTTTCTTTGTAATTTCTAAGTTGTTCACATTATTAAATATGTTTTCAGCATCACTAAATAATCAATTCTTGCGTATGCAGAACCTCCTACCCATCTATGTGTGTCCGTGCGTGATTACTACTGCTACAAATTTCAGATACGTCCAGGGGTATTCAATCCAATACTTCATGGTAAACGGCTTTTCCAGCAGTTCGCGGTCGACACATACATTAAGATTGAGAGCTCCCGTTTAGATTTCATACGTAAGAACCAGGATCGGTTAAGGGCAGACCTATACCAGGGCTTGGTGGATAGCATGTTAGATGGAGATGTTAGAGGAGAGAAGGTTGGAAAGCGAACTGTGTTGTCACCATCGTTTATTGGCGGTCCTCGTGACATGAGACGTCGATATATGGATGCTATGGCTCTGGTGCGGAAGTTTGGTAAACCAGACATCTTTCTTACCATGACATGTAACCCTAACTGGGATGAGATAAGGAGAGAGCTTCTACCTGGACAGACACCGCAAGATCGTCCGGATCTTGTAGTGCGTGTCTTTCATGCGAAACTACAGGAGCTAAAGCATAGGTTGACTAAACAGGATATTCTCGGTAAAGTCCGAGCCTACGTCTACGTCGTGGAATTTCAGAAACGAGGTTTGCCACATGCCCATTTTCTACTCATCATGCAAAGGAAGTACAAGCTCACGTGCCCTGAACAGTATGACCTTTTGATCTCAGCTGAGATCCCATCCAACAAGTACCCTGAACTGCGAAAGATGGTTATCAAGCATATGATGCATGGCCCGTGCGGGTCTCTAAACCCTAACTGCCCATGCACTAAGGGTCGTGCATCGTGCAAGAATCAATACCCACGACATTTTTGTGAGGCAACCATGCAAGGGAAGGATTCATATCCTAATTACAGACGTCGTGACGATGGGCGTAAGGCAAATGTTCGAGGATGTGAATTGGACAATAGATGGGTTGTCCCTTACAACCCTTACCTCCTTCGGCTCTTCAACTGTCACATCAATGTTGAGGCGTGTGGGAGCATCAAGGCTGTTAAGTACCTGTTCAAGTACATATACAAAGGCCATGATCGTGCGTCGGTTGTTATGAGAGATGCGAGTAAGGAAAATGATGATGTAGATGAGATCCAGCAGTATAGAGATGCAAGGTGGGTGACTCCTCCGGAAGCCTTATGGAGGATATATGGATTTGAGCTTAGTCAGAACTCTCCATCTGTGATGCAGTTGCAACTCCATCTTCCAAACATGCACATGGTGACGTTTCACGAGCGACAAATGGTCGAGCGAGTCGTCAACCGTCCAGGTGCTGATAGGTCAATGATTACAGCATATTTTGAAGCGAATAAGCTATACGAGGAGGCTCAGGGCATCCTGTATCGTGACTTCCCTGAGTGGTACACTTGGAAGCAGGGCAAAGTGTGGCAAAGGAGGAAACGAAATACGGGTGGACAAGTCGGTAGAATCGTCTCTGCTCTACCATCTGAAGGGGAGCGCTTCTATCTTCGGCTCCTCCTAAACCATGTGACTGGTGCTACCTCCTATGTGGATCTAAGGACAGTAGACGGTGACACACTACCATCGTTTCGTGAGGCAGCACAAAGAAGGGGATTACTTGAAGCAGACAACACAATAGATGAGTGTCTCAATGAAGCTGCTCTTTACCAAATGCCATCAGCGCTACGAAGGTTGTTTGCAACGATACTGGTTTACTGCGAGCCAAATGATGTGGCCGAATTGTGGCAGAGACACCTTGACACAATGTCCGAGGATTATCATCGTATTACTCATAGCAAAACCCATTTGCAGCAGATGGTCTTGATTGACATTAAAAACATGTTGCAGTCAATGGGTAAAGACATAAAGACATTCCCTCTCCCTGCTATCATCGATAGATATGACGATTCACAAGGTATTGATAGAGAGATTTACGAGGAGGAAAGTATCGAGGCGACGACAGAAGATGTTGCTTTGCACAAAACCCTAAATGAGGAGCAGAAGTCTGCATATGACAAGATCTTATCTGTTGTTGACACCAGTAATGGCGGTATGTTCTTTGTGGATGGGCCTGGTGGGACTGGAAAGACTTATCTGTATAAGGCATTGCTTGCGGTGCTACGTAGTCAGGGCAAGATTGCAGTTGCAACAGCTACATCTGGGGTTGCGGCTTCCATAATGCCTGGTGGGAGAACTGCCCATTCACGCTTCAAGATACCACTTACTATTGATGATGGTGCTATATGTACCTTCACGAAACAAAGTGGGACATCAAAGTTGCTACAGAAAGCGTCGCTCATTATTTGGGACGAGGCATCAATGGCTAAGAGACAATCAATTGAAGCGTTGGACAACAGCATGCGTGATATCATGGGACGCCCTGGTCTGCCCTTTGGTGGGAAGACTATTGTGTTTGGGGGAGATTTCAGACAAGTACTCCCTATTGTACGTAAGGGGTCAAGGGCTCAGATAGTTGCTGCCTCTCTACGGAGTTCTTACCTATGGGAATCAATGTGCCACCTAAAGCTTGTTCGCAACATGAGAGCAAAGAGCGACCCATGGTTTGCAGAATATTTGTTGCGTGTCGGTGGTGGAACTGAGGAAGTGAACAACGATGGTGATGTTCGTCTTCCAGATGAGGTATGTGTGCCATATACCGGTGATGACCACGACCTTGACAGATTGATAGATGACATTTACCCCAGTCTAAACGAAAACATGTCTAATACAAGCTACATCACTTCAAGAGCAATATTGACTACTCGGAACGACTGGGTGGATATGATAAATATGAGGATGATCGATCGTTTCCAACGGGAGCAGATGATGTACCATAGCTTTGACACCGCAATGGACGATCCTAATAACTATTATCCATCAGAATTCCTAAACACGCTGAGTCCTAATGGACTACCCCCGCACGTTCTGAAGCTCAAAATTGGGTGCCCAATCATGTTACTTAGGAATATAGACCCTGCTAATGGACTTTGCAACGGTACACGACTGGTGGTACGTGGTTTCCAAAAAAAATAGTATTGATGCTGAAATTGTCCTTGGTCAGCATGCTGGAATGCGGGTTTTCTTGCCTCGTATACCCCTGTGCCCTTCTGATGACGAGATGTTCCCTTTCCATTTTAAAAGGAAGCAGTTTCCAGTAAGACTAAGTTTCGCCATGACTGTTAACAAGTCTCAGGGACAGACGATTCCTAATGTTGCTGTGTACTTGCCCGAACCAGTGTTCTCTCATGGCCAGCTATATGTTGCTCTCTCAAGGGCCACAACTCGATTGAATGTGAAGATACTTGTAATTCCAGTCACTGATGATAAAATGAAGAAGGGGGTGGAAAAGAAGTCAACAATAAATGGCGTAACATACACAAAGAATATTGTCTATAAGGAGGTCCTTACGCCGTAGCTGGACTGTGAATTTATTTATGTTGGTATAATGTCTGTGAACTCGGCCAACACTGTATGTGAACACTATATTTCTAAAGATGTGTGTGCTGGTATCGGAAGTCGTGAGCATCTTGCAGAACATGTGCGCATTCGTGCGAGCGGCCTCATGGCGGCGCCGTCCTCGCCGTCGCGGCGATCCGCGTCCTCGTCCTCCCGGACCCGCGCCTGCGCCTGCTTCTCCGTGTCCTCGTCCTCGGGCAGCAGCGACACCCTGTGTGTACACCTCGTCTGTCGTCCGCCTACACGGAACAAGACTGGTTTCTCCATACAACTAAGAATAAGTAGCCAAACATAAATTTTAGGTCACCATGTATTTACACCATTATTTTCTTCCCACTATTATGCACAAGGAAATCAACAAGCTGAGATGACTTCTTTGATGCTTCACATATCTTATACTGCACCAAAACAATGTTATGATTTTGTAGGGAACAGCTAGAATTCAAGAAAATCAGAACACAGTTATCATAAAAACAAGAAGTATATTGATTTAACCTCCAACCGAAGCCCTAATGGTGTTATGGATGGACCAAGCTCTTGTTGTCCAGCAACTTTGCTTGTGGACTTTGCCTCTGTCTTAACCTCAACCGAATCCAAACTGTTTTCTTGACTTCTGTTTGAAATATGGGGAAACAATCTTCTCCTTTTCAAACTCCTTTCCTTTTCAAGATATCTAATATACCGTTCCCCAAGAAGGTTGCATATCACCAGGATATCCTTGGTTGCGTTAACAGCTTGATTGGTCATTCCAAGAGTTGAACAGAAACACCTCTGCAATTTTTATCAGTTTATAAGCTAGCAACTGAATAATTTTCTTGAAGATTTCAGTTGCTCGGTCCTTGAAGAGTAAAGACAAAATCAAATAATTACTACATAGCAGTAATTTACCTGAATTAAGTTATGAGGTATTCAGGAAAGTGTTAAACGTGTAATCTATCTTCAAAAAGAGAAGAAATGCAGTTATTTATTATTTATTGAAGTTAATAACTAAAGTACAGTATGTTAGTCTCTAGAGAATAATGTTACGTAAATCTGCATTCAAATGATTGACTGTAGACTGCCGCCGCCTCCCCTCTACAATATGTTTATATCATTTTATTTGCAATATTAATTTTTCATTATTATGTTATCACTAATGCATGTAAAATTGTTTAGCTGGTTATAGTAGAAACATTTGAATCGTGTATCAAATAATACATAGTAACAATGATTATAGGTTTTTGTCTCCTGGATGGAATCTAAAGAGGAAAATGTTGCACTTACAATCATCCAAAGAGATAATACATTATCTATAGATGAATCTCTACTAATGTCCTTGTCTCATAACAAGCCAAAAAAATCGGTGACTACTACAATAGTTCCGAAAGGTATGATAACTTCCATACTACCGTATGGATCAATTTGTGTTGTTTTTATTGCAAGTGATTTATGTTTGATCTCGTGACTGTTTCGTTCGTAGATTATATTTGCACGCAGGGTGATCTTGCACTCATCGATTGGATTAAAGAAATCCCTTGTGAACAAAGGGTAGAAGTCGTGCTTATTGATGATGCTTTTGTGGAAAGGAAGTCGATGGAATGCCTATTTCAACCGGACGCATATCTAGGTGATGAGGTAATTCATGATAATTCAACTAGCTAGGAGCACCACACTTCCAAGATACTCACCCTGGTATTTTAAACCATAACTTACATACTTGCAGGTGATAGACTGTTACATAAATTTAATAAAAGCTCAAGAGCATCTAAAATGCCGATCTGGAGGTCGTGTACACATAGAAAATGCTTTTCAGTTCAACTTTCTAAAGCGAGACGGTGATGTTGAAACTAAAACAGATGAGTTATATCCAAGTAAAGACATGGCACAAATATCTAGCGCTGAAAGAAGGGTTTTACTTTATCTAGACTGAAAGGGAATTAGGCTTACACCTATTTCCTATGCTAATTTTGGTGGTTGAATTGCCCAACACAAATAATTAGACTAACTAGTTTGCTCCAGTGTATAAGTTATACAGGTGCCAAAGGTTCACAGCAAGCCAATAAAAAGAACAAAGTTGGGTTCAAAATTGAGAGCTAAGGGCATCCCGAGTGGCTCACTGGTCTGGCGCACCGGACTGTCCGGTGTGCCACCGGACAGTGTCCGGTGCACCAGGAGACTTTCCAATAAACTCCTCAGCCTCGGGAAAGCCTCGGAGCCGGCGCGCTAAAATTCACCGGACTGTCCGGTGTGCACCGGACATGTCCGGTGCTCCAAGGAAGCGCGGCCTCCGGAACTCGACAGTCTCGGGTTTGCGCGACAGCCGCTCCGCTAAAATTCACCGGACGGTCCGGTGTGCACCGGACTGTCCGGTGTGCCAGCGGGGCAACGGCTACTTCGGCGCCAACGGTCGACTCTGACAGAAAACAGTACTCGCGGCAGAGTCAGAGCAGAGGATCAGAGAGGCACCGGACTGTCCGGTGTGCACCGGACTGTCCGGTGCCGCATGAGGACAAAGCCTCCAACGGTCGACCAGCTCCAACCCAACGGCTATTTGGTGACGTGGCTGTCACACCGGACATGTCCGGTGTGCACCGGACTGTCCGGTGCACCATACGACAGACAGCCTTCACCAACGGCTAGTTTTTGTTTGGTGGCTATAAATACCACCCCAACCGGCCACTTTGAAGGTGTGGGAGCCCAAGCAACATTTCAAGTCATCTAGTTGACACACTCAAGCCCTCCCAACCACATATATTCATTGATCCATCCTATACACAAGATTTAGACCACTACAACCAACACAAGTGCCACAAAAGAGAGAGCAAGCAAAAGAGAGCTACTCATTTGAGTTTAGCACTAGTGCCTTGTGAGATTCATCGAGAGATAGTGTGTGCTTCATCTTTGTGTTCATTTGCGCGTGGAGTTTTGACTCCCATTGAACTTCCTCCAAAGTTTTGGAGGCTTGTAAAAGCTAGCAAGAGACACCAAAGATTGTGGTGGTCCTTGTGGGATCGAGAGTGATCCTTGAAAAGAAGAAGAGCTCACCGATCCTTGTGTGATCGGGGGAGAGAGGGAAAGGGTTGAAAAAGACCCGTCCTTAAGTGGACTCCTCAACGGGGACTAGGCCTTCGAGGGCCGAACCTCGGTAAAACAAATCACCCGTGTCCATTGTGTTTATTGCTTGTGATTTGTTTACTTTCCCTTGTTCTAAGTTTTCTTGCACCTTTATTTGCTAAAATCATTTGGTGTTGCTTCGAGTTAAAATCCCATTTAGTGAAGCAACACGTTGCAAGGAAGAACTTGTCCTAGTGCTCTTCTCATCTAAAGCTTCTTGCTTTGTTATACTATAACTTACTAGTTGTATTGACTTATCACTTCCGCATTACTTAGCAATACTCCTTTCAAGCAAGAACTTAGTTTCTATTCTCCGATATTTGTATATCTTGTTCTAACCACTAATCAAGGGATCTAGTTGGTGGATAAAGTTTTAATTTTCAGGTTTCGCCTATTCACCCCCCCCTCTAGGCGACTTTCAATTGGTATCAGAACTAGGCACTTCATCTTGAGTCTAACAACTCGAAGTGATGGCTCGTAGAAGATCCCAAAAGAACAAGAAGACCCAGGAGAACAAGGAGGTAACTCTTGAGATATTACTTTCCGATTGTTCAAATTATGATTCTTGGTCTACTAGAGTGATAAATGCTTTTAGAGCGGTAGACCCCCAATTAGAACAAATTTTAGTCAAGAGTATTATTCCTCCTAACTATGCTAGGGAAAATGCCTCCGAAGAAGATTTAAGATGTATACGCTTGAACTATCTAGCTTATGACATCTTAAGTAAATCTCTTAGCAAAGAAGATTATCATGCCTTCATAATAAAATATGACAAACCCATTTGTGATATGCATGATATTTGGACTAGAATTAAAAGCAAATTTGATGAGTCCAAACATGATAGTTCATTTGATGCTTCTACTTCCTTTAGTCTTTGTGATACTAACCCTTGCAAGGAAGAAGAAGAAAATGAACGGTGGAGACCAAACGAAGAATCCACCTCTCCAAAAGGTTTGTCTTCCCATTTCGATTCCCACATGTGTTGTGTGGCTAATGCAAATGATAGCGGAAGCACAATTGAGGATGAGGAGGAAGAAAGAAGCTTTGTGCATCTCTACGCTCGCCTAAGCCAAGAAGATAAGGCGGTCATGCTCAAACTTCTAGAAAGAGCGAGAGAGCAAAGCGAAGCTCGTCAAAGGCTAGAAGATATTCTCTCCATGAAAATGCTACACTTTGACGAGTTGACTAAAAAACATGAGGAGCTAAAGTGCTCTCATGTTGATTTGGTCCAAAGGTATGAAACTGTTTCAATTGAGCATGATAACGCTTTACATTGTATCGCTCAATTAGTAAATAGGAATACCTTGCTTAAGGACCAAGTAGAAAAGCTAAAAGTTGAAAATCTAGCTTTTCAAGAAAAATATGATATGCTTCTATGTTCTCATGATAATCTTATGGATGATCATATCATATTGAATTTGACTCATGAGGTTGTGATAGAAAACATGAAATCCCAACAACCTCACTCGTGCACATGTATTCAAATTGATACTATATTACCATGTGCTAATGCTTGTTGTTTGTCGACAAGCAAATCTTCCTTTGAGCTAGAATTTGCAGGAACAAATGATGATTCATATCAAAAGCTCAAAGAAGAAAATGTGAGGCTAAAGAAGAGCTTGACACAACTAAAAGGGAAATGCATTGCCCAACCTTCTCAAGATAACCGTGATCACATGGTGAAGAAGCTTGAGACGGGAACAACCGTGGCAAGCACTACATCCCTTGAAGATAATGTCAAAGATTTGAGGATTGCCAAGAGGAAGAAACAAAAGATGAAATTCAACACCTCCTCCAAAAGCCTCAACCACGCCTCCACAAAAGGTAACATCCAAGGTAATGATCAAGCCACACTTCACATTAAGAGGTGTAGTGAATGCTTTGAAGAGGGGCACTTGATTAGGTCATGTCCCAACATTAAAAATGGCTTGATTATTAACAAGGATGATAGGCTTTGTTTTAAATGCTCCAAGAAGGGACACTTGCTTAGATCTTGTCCCCATTTAAAACAAAAAGGCATAGGGTTAGAAAAGAAAATATTCACTAACCATGTAGCAAGCAAGAAACAAGGAAGGAAGAAATCTTCAAGAGTTGAAGATCGCCTATGCTACATATGCCGAAAGAAGGGACATCAATGCAAGGATTGTCCCATAGGTAAATCTCCCACTCCTAGCTTGTCAATTACTTCTCATGTAACTAGGCAACCCAAAATTGCAACTTGTGCTAGAAGGGTAATGAGTTTACCTAATGCTAACACAAAGGACTTTTGGGTTCCTAGATCTTTGTTGACTAACCGTGATGGACCCATCAAGCGATGGGTACCAAAATATACTTGACAAGCTTTGTAGGAGAAGGAGATGATATGAAGTCTTTGGGGTGCTTGAGAGAGTCCATTCAATTCTTATCAACTCAAGCTATCAATCTTCAATGATCTATATACATGATTGACCCAAGGTTATTTTTCAAATTGCTATGTCTTAAACTCATATCATCTCGAGGAAGATATTATATGTTGTAGGAAGTGAACAGATATCATATGCAAAAAATCAAGGCCTACAGCATGGAGGAAAGCCAAAGGATGGTAACACTTATCTTTTAGTGCAAATATTCAAAATATCATTTCTTATGTGTCTTGTGTAGTCACATAGAAAAATTGAAGCACTTCAAATGTCTTTAAATAGATATTACCATTCTTTGAAGAAATTTCCTCTCATATGGTAGATTGCATATTCATCATTTCCATTCTATAGCAATCTACATGCTTTAATTTATTGCTAGTATGTCATGGCATATCCTTCCTCTAACTATCTTGTTATTGCCATGATTCTAGGTATAGAGAGATATTTTCATGTTCTCAAAAGAATAAGGTGTCATGCAAGGAATTCAAATCCTTAGGACACTTGTAAAAGGAAAACTCTCTCTATAACTAGAATAGTGAGATTAATAATTTTATCTAAGTAACCCAAGTAGTCTCACTTATAGAGAATAGGTTTCTCTTTGGAAAAGCATGTAATCTAACATAAAAAGAAAAATCAATCCATTGACTTATGATGTGCTTCTACTTACTTTTGGATTTGATTCTTTCACATTTTATCGCTTTCCATATCATGAATTAGATTTATTCCCATAATCTTAAAGGATTATTTATGCTTGTTTTATGAGTTAAAATTGAGCATAACATCATCTATGGATAATCTAGTTCATGCTATGAAGTTTCCATGTTTTAGTAATCCAGCTTCCCATTCCTTATCAAAATGATTACAAAAATGGAAACTAGTGCTTGTGTTGCTACTAACATTTCTCTTGAGTTCAATTATGAAAATCTACAAGAAAGAAAGTGCACAAGCCTCATGGGTTGATCTTCACCCAAAGGAAGAAAGGTAAAAAGCAAAGGTATGGGAACTCATCTTCTTAAGTTTTGTTCCCATCTCAATGGGTATTTAATCTAAATTATCATATTGTACCCTTGTAAGGAATAGATTCTTTATTGGACCGAAATTAACTAAGTATGCATTCAATATCTTTTTCATAAATGCGCTTGTCCATTAGAATCTAATTCATGCCTTTGCTATATCCATTCTCATATTGATGCGCTTCTAAGTCATGATAATAAAGTTCAATATGAAGAAGTAAATTTCTATGAGTGAGAAAATTGCTTAATAGTGCATGTTCCTCTTTTTTTAAGAGTGCACTAATGTTAAGGATTTTACTTCATGTCTGTGTGACTTATGGATGATGAATTATGCTTATTTCCTATCTAAAAGAAATCATCCATCACTATATACTCCCTTGAATTACTAACATCCTTCTTGAGTATTTTCAATAAGTTTAAAAAGAAAAAGAAGCCACTGCAAAGGGAGGACTCTCAAATGAAAGAGGAGAACATCAAGAACAACACCACCTACTTCTACAAAACATGGTGTGGTTGTGAGTATTCTAAATACTTTCATTATGAGAATACTAGGCTTAAGTTGTTTATTGCAAAATTTAATAAGCCTTGATCAAGATGTATAATGCTTCTCTCTATTTGTCTTTAAAGTGAATGCATCCATTCAATTCATTCAAATACTTGATGCATATCTTTAGGGGGAGCCTCTTTTTATATCTTGATTATGTTGAGACTATTGCTTTATCTCAGAAATTTCATATAGTCTCTTGCATAAGAATAAGTTTCTCATGAAGTATGCTACTATCTTTAAAATACTTGTCTTTCACTCTAAAGTAGCGTATTTGTTGGATTCTCCTACTCCTAGCTTAATTGATAATATAATGTGTATGTTGTTCTTTTGATCACATCTGTTATTTGTTTGATCATTGAATAACTTCAATCAACAATCATGCGTCTTAGTGCCGTATATACTTTCAATTGATATCTTGATATGCACTAAGTTAAAAGGAGAATTCATGATACTTTTATGCAACCTGTGATCCTTTTTGATATGTGCTAACAATAACTTGAAAAGATCACTAGTTGTAGAACTCCCTCTTGTGCAAAATATTTCCATATATTGTCAATAAGTATAGGTCTTAAGCATCTAAGACTAAGGACAATGCACAATGAAGAGAGTGTTCTCATGTAAAGGTACATAAAGGTAAAACTATCTCCTTTCATTTAAACTTGTACCTAAATCTTCCTTTTCTATACATTCTTTGCATATTATGTATGAAAGGAAGAGAAAGCATGTCCATGTATTATCCCTGCTTCATACCTAGTTTAATTTCCCAAAATTCATTCCTGCTTAGTGCATCTCTGGAAAAACTAGATGAAGTACTTTTGTTGTCAAAGAGCTTAAAGCTTAACCTTGTAACGAGGATAAGCTGCCTTTGTTTCAAAGGTGGATGGTCCTTAAGTCTCTTTGAAATCCTTAAGGGAAAATGCTTAAATTGTTTACAACATGCTTTCATAAGTGCATAAATTGTCACACTTATACTATGACACAATGCACTTCACATTCTGTATGATATAGATATGTTCTCATTTACCTAATTATGTGCAATTGGCATTAAAGGCCAAAATATGTGTTCCTCTCCATGCACATACTTAGGGGGAGCAATCTATGTTATATAGAATTTTGATCATGCTTAATTTGATATATCCTCTTGATCATATCTCTTTTATATGCTATGACTAATGTGTTTTCAAGTGAATTTCAAACCAAGTCATAGGTATATTGAAAGGAAATTGGAGTCTTCGGCGAAGACAAAGCTTCCACTCTACTCTATCAATATTATCTACTCTTCGCCATCACTCCACAATCACTCTCCAACGTTGGTATAATCTTCACTCATTTATTTTATGACCAAAGGGGGAGAAAGTACTTTCACAGGGCCTATATTTCATTCCAAGTATCCGTTTTTGGCGATTCATGCCAAAGGGGGAGAAAGTATTGGCCCAAAGCAAAAGGACCGCACCACCACCCTAATTTTAAAATTAATGGTTTTCAATTGGTAAATTTCAAATTGGTATCTCTCTGTGTTCTAAAGGGGGATCAAGTAGTATTTTCAAAATTGATGTCTTAAAACCCTCTTGAACACTAAGAGGAGAATCTATTTGAGGGGGAGTTTTGTTTAGTCAAAGGGAAAGCATTTGAACCAAAGGTAGAAAACTTCAAAACTTGAAAATGCTTTGCAAATCTTATTCATTTACCTTTGACTATCTTGCAAAATGACTTTGAAAAGGATTTACAAAAGAATTTGCAAAAACAAAACTTGTGGTGCAAATGTGGTCCAATATGTTAAAAACCAAGAAACAATCCATGCATATCTTGTAAGCAGTTATATTGGCTCAATTCCAAGCAACCTTTACACTTACATTATGCAAACTAGTTCAATTATGCACTTCTATATTTGCTTTGGTTTGTGTTGGCATCAATCACCAAAAAGGGGGAGATTGAAAGGGAATTAGGCTTACACCTATTTCCTATGCTAATTTTGGTGGTTGAATTGCCCAACACAAATAATTAGACTAACTAGTTTGCTCCAGTGTATAAGTTATACAGGTGCCAAAGGTTCACAGCAAGCCAATAAAAAGAACAAAGTTGGGTTCAAAATTGAGAGCTAAGGGCATCCCGAGTGGCTCACTGGTCTGGCGCACCGGACTGTCCGGTGTGCCACCGGACAGTGTCCGGTGCACCAGGAGACTTTCCAATAAACTCCTCAGCCTCGGGAAAGCCTCGGAGCCGGCGCGCTAAAATTCACCGGACTGTCCGGTGTGCACCGGACATGTCCGGTGCTCCAAGGAAGCGCGGCCTCCGGAACTCGACAGTCTCGGGTTTGCGCGACAGCCGCTCCGCTAAAATTCACCGGACGGTCCGGTGTGCACCGGACTGTCCGGTGTGCCAGCGGGGCAACGGCTACTTCGGCGCCAACGGTCGACTCTGACAGAAAACAGTACTCGCGGCAGAGTCAGAGCAGAGGATCAGAGAGGCACCGGACTGTCCGGTGTGCACCGGACTGTCCGGTGCCGCATGAGGACAAAGCCTCCAACGGTCGACCAGCTCCAACCCAACGGCTATTTGGTGACGTGGCTGTCACACCGGACATGTCCGGTGTGCACCGGACTGTCCGGTGCACCATACGACAGACAGCCTTCACCAACGGCTAGTTTTTGTTTGGTGGCTATAAATACCACCCCAACCGGCCACTTTGAAGGTGTGGGAGCCCAAGCAACATTTCAAGTCATCTAGTTGACACACTCAAGCCCTCCCAACCACATATATTCATTGATCCATCCTATACACAAGATTTAGACCACTACAACCAACACAAGTGCCACAAAAGAGAGAGCAAGCAAAAGAGAGCTACTCATTTGAGTTTAGCACTAGTGCCTTGTGAGATTCATCGAGAGATAGTGTGTGCTTCATCTTTGTGTTCATTTGCGCGTGGAGTTTTGACTCCCATTGAACTTCCTCCAAAGTTTTGGAGGCTTGTAAAAGCTAGCAAGAGACACCAAAGATTGTGGTGGTCCTTGTGGGATCGAGAGTGATCCTTGAAAAGAAGAAGAGCTCACCGATCCTTGTGTGATCGGGGGAGAGAGGGAAAGGGTTGAAAAAGACCCGTCCTTAAGTGGACTCCTCAACGGGGACTAGGCCTTCGAGGGCCGAACCTCGGTAAAACAAATCACCCGTGTCCATTGTGTTTATTGCTTGTGATTTGTTTACTTTCCCTTGTTCTAAGTTTTCTTGCACCTTTATTTGCTAAAATCATTTGGTGTTGCTTCGAGTTAAAATCCCATTTAGTGAAGCAACACGTTGCAAGGAAGAACTTGTCCTAGTGCTCTTCTCATCTAAAGCTTCTTGCTTTGTTATACTATAACTTACTAGTTGTATTGACTTATCACTTCCGCATTACTTAGCAATACTCCTTTCAAGCAAGAACTTAGTTTCTATTCTCCGATATTTGTATATCTTGTTCTAACCACTAATCAAGGGATCTAGTTGGTGGATAAAGTTTTAATTTTCAGGTTTCGCCTATTCACCCCCCTCTAGGCGACTTTCATAGACCATGACATGGTAAATACGAGATTGCAATCTTCATGGTTAGTGTTTACATGTATTATTATGCAATATTTATAATTGACTTGTAGGTCTTTATTCCAATAAATATCCGAGAAATGCACTGGTATCTTGCCGTGATCAATGCAAGAAATATGGAGATACAAGTGCTCGACTCACTTGGTACATCATCCGGTCGCAATGACCTCATTGACACTGTGAGTATATACAAACTCAACAATTACGAATCCCTTATTAACTTAAAATCTCACCTTCTAATTCTATGTTTTTATATAATAATAATAAAGATAAATGGACTCCAAAGACAAATTGATATGGTATCTCAGTGTAAGGAGTTAAAAGATCATAGGTGGCCAGACCTCCGAGTTGCTTCTTGGCCACTTAGAGAAATAGAAATGGAATATGCAAAGCAAACAGATAGGTACACCATATATTCTTATGTGTTGCTATTACTATTCATTATTGTTAATCTTTATATTTTATCATCTGGTTGATGTAGCTCCTCGTGTGGCCTCTTTCTACTAAACTATATCGAATACTGGACAGGGGATGAACTATCTGATAATTTTACCCAGGTATATTATTACTACTATGACATTATACATGCATCATGGACGCCGTGAATTGTGGTAGAGCTTTCTTTCAGGCTACAGACTTGTTTGCATCCCTACTGTTCCAAGTCGTGCTCGTTTTTGTTGTTTGTTGTACGACCGACGATTTTTTATGATTGGTTTAGTCGTTTTGCTTTGCATACACTGTGAACATAACTGCAATCTGCATATTTATCACAAGCACAGATTTTCTTGTTGGCAGTTTGCACTTTCTGATGGGTCTCTTTTTTAACAATACATTACATGTGGCTATAACATGAATATCTGTTTGTTGTCTTTTGTTATTATTATGTCAATCCAATTGATACATATAATTGCTAAATAAATTGTTTCTTATTTGCAGGACGACATGTCACACTTTAGGAAAAAATTGGCTGTTATATTACTATCTTCAGATATAAACAAGAGAAAGGGGTGTCCGTTATACAAGTATGACAAAGAAGTCGATGCTGGATGCTCCTCTGATGTTCAGATATTAGATAGTCCCACAAATCCTAAGAAGAGGAAACTACTTTGTGTATCTGAAGAAAACGAAGTATTGATGGAAGATGATGATGGCCCCATAACTCAAGCAGACTTAGAAAGGTGGTTTGTTCATGATTGGGATAAAAGAACTCCTATAAAAATCCCGACCGATGAGTGCACTAATGAGTTTTTACTGAGTGGTCTTTCCACAAAGGACATGCCAGTGACCAAAGCCGATTTAATAGATGTTCTATGTGATTACATCATGACAATCCAAGATGATACGACGTTAGAGTAAGTGCTCATTGTTTTATCTATTTTATATGTACCAACTACGTAAAGTTTTGATATATACTTTTGTCATGTTGCATTACAGGATGACATGGGTGCGAAGTTTCAACCCTTTTAAGATAGAAATATCTGTCAAAGACCTGCAAAACGTATTAAGGGTAAATCTAGATATGACTCTAAAATGTTTTGACATGGCTGTTCGATTGTTGGCCATTAAAGAGTCACATATGTCGAAAGATGAAATGATAAAGGATAAAAAACATTATATGGACATGCGCTTCTGGGTAAGTTTGTTTCCAAT
Source organism: Zea luxurians (assembly GCA_029449295.1). NCBI lineage: Eukaryota > Viridiplantae > Streptophyta > Magnoliopsida > Poales > Poaceae > Zea > Zea luxurians. The sequence goes on along the minus strand of JAOPSE010000005.1, from coordinate 42,989,911 downwards.
CAATAATGTAGTAATATATTGTATCTATACATATAATCCTTATGTGGACATGTATATATATTTATCTAGAGAATGGTTGGTTTTGGTAAACTTCCAAAGTACCATCAGGATCCTACAGCAGAAGAGTTAGCCAAAACACTCGACTGTTGGCCTTCATTGAACTATTATATCACTGGTTGTAAATATGTAAGTATGTGTTCATTGCGAATGTATTTATAAAAGTCACTTCGTTGCAATCCTAATGACTGGTATTTTGTAGGTTCTTATGCCATGGAAATTCAACGGATGCTACGCACTTTTCATAATCGATCATGGTAAAAAGCACGTAACTTTTATAGACTTTACACCCACTGAAGATTGGTGTAAACACATGCCATACAAGAGGTTTGCAGAAGCAATTATCATGGCCTCCAAGAAATATAAGATTGCCTACAATAAGAAACATTCTGGATGGGCAGATGATATTTTTAAGTGGGAACATACAATTCGGTCTGGTCTTCCATTGGACTTAAAAGGATATTTTCTTAATATCATGTTCTCAACAGTTTAAATTTTTTCTATGATAACTATTGTATATAATATAGTTGGCCAAACATTATTCTGTAGGGTTAATACAAGCTACTTCGTTCTACAAGCTATGGTCATGTGGGGGAGTGGTAGACGAATGGAATTTAATAGGGTGAGTGGAGTACGTTTGGTTCATGTTCAAACATACATTTCAGTTACATAATATAAATTTGATGTTTTGTTCTCTTATGTCTTTGTGTGTAGGATACAAAGATTCTTCGAAGGAACTTTGTAATTGATCTATTAAGTTACGAGGAGAATTCATGTCGCTATGCTATCCCTCCAAACATACAACAACGACTTATCAGTATTGCTAAAAAAGATTAGATTAATGTACGGTTGTCGATATATTTGACTATTATTAGAAATTGTAAGACAAGTTGATTAGTGCAATACCGATGGTGCATCAACAGTAGGCGTGTAGAACTACATATTTTCCATGTCTTCTTTTTCTCGTGTATTATTTTCCAAGTCCGAAGAACATCTGCCGTGATATACACTTTCTTGTGCAGGCCACTTTTTTGTGTGCTTGTAATTGCAACTCTATTGCCTTTTCGTCCTGTGGAGAGGTTAGTCCACCTAATGTTTTTAGGTCTCAGTGAATGCACAGGCTGTGGCTTTGTTTTCTTTCCTAAACATTATAACACAATTATAACCTTTTTCTATAATATTATAACACATTTGTACATGAGTTATCGTGATATTTTATCTTCCCGTTGCAACGCACGGGCATCCACCTAGTCAATATTTAAAACTTTAACAAACAATATCTATAAAAATAATTATTTCTTAAATTATAGAAATGATATATTATGGCAGATATTTTAATAATAAATTTAATAGTTTTATTTTTTATTTAGTCAACATTTATAAATATTTTGCTATTAACAGTCATGGTAGGAGATATTTTACTTAGAACACATAACTTCGTGATCTTAACACATGAGACGAGGGAGTAGGATATATGTATAATCCGCTCAGACAACGGATAAATAAGGCTCTGTTTATTTATCTACTAGATAGTATAAGTTGGATTATGCTGGAAAATGGTATAAGAGTAAAATATGACTTTAGAATTCTAAATAAGCTGAAATAAGCTACCATTGAGTATCTTATTTTAGTTTATTTATGGTTCCAAAGTGATATTTTACCGTCCAAACTTTTTTTTGATAATCTAGCTTATATAATCTAAGCGTGAATAGAGATGTCCAAATGGGCCGCCCGGCCTGGGTCCGGTGAAGCCAGGCCCGTTTTGGGCCCGGCCCGCTAGGCACGGTTAGAAAACTGGGCTGGGCCGTCTAGGCACGCGGGCTCAATTTTCTGTCCGAGCCCAGCTCGCAGCGGGCCTAAACGGGTCGGGACGGCCCGTTTAGCACGAAAAAAACGGGCCAAAAAACGGGTTATACGGATCGATAAGCACGTTTTAGTGTAAAAAAAGCGGACTTAATGGGCTTAGAGGTAAACGGGCCGTGTCGGGCTAGCCCATCGTACCTAGTTTCTTATCCGAGCCCGGCCCGCTTATTCGTGCCGGGCCGGCCCGGGCCCGTATAGAACCGGGCCGTGCCGGACTCGAACCGGGCCCAAACAACGGGTTTCGTGCCGGACTCGCGAGTCTCGTGCTTATTAGACATCTATAAGCGTGAAAAACAAACATGGCCTAAATAAATAAATAAATACTCTTGTTACCCGGTCTGCAGCCAAGTGCAAATGTGCAATGCATGCGAGTTGGGGCCCTGGAAGACGACGACCACACCCACACACACTGCAAAGCCTCTGTTTCTCATGTCAGTAAAAATTCCTCCCTGTCCTCTGCCGCCATGTAGTTATCGACAAGAAAGCCATGGCTGGCAGAGGCAAGGACAGCTCGGTCGCCAAAGCCCAAGGTGCAAATCGTGAAAAGGGAGCAAAGGCGAAGGCAAACAACTCCCTCCCCACTGCTCCTGAGCTGCTGCGCGGCCATATTATTCACTTTCTCCATTTCTTCCCTTCCCTAGCTCTCTCCGATCCTCTTGCGCCCATTCCCTTTCGTCTGGTTGGGTGGAGATAAGCTGGAGAGACTGGAGAGGTGCGCCGAGCTGTGGGATCGGACCGAGCGAGCAATAAATAGAAAGTAAGGTCGGGGCCGGCCTCCATGGCGGCGGTTGCAGGCGCCCTCGAATCCCTCCCCTGAAGTCCACTGACTCCGCGCGTCTCTCTCTCTCCCTCTCTCTCTCTCCTTGTTCTTCCTTCCTCGTCCTCTACTCCTCCTGCTGCGCCTCTTTATATAGCCTCCAATTCCGAAAAGCAGCTTGCTTGCGTTCTCACCACCCCTCCCACCCCTCCCTCCTCCAGATAGACGGCGCGGGTGAGGGAGAAAGCGATAATTAGCCTGCTGCGTGCTTAGATAGACCCCAAGACGCGAAGAGAGGAAAGGGATTACGCAAGAAGAGAGGCGGATTAGAGGCGAGCTGCTTCCTATTTTCATCGAAGGCAAGGTGAGTAGCACTGATGAGTCTGAGTCTCTGAGAGTCGAGTAGTGTGGTTGAGCACTGCAGCCTGCAGAGGCTTATCTTTCTCCTCCCTCGCTCGCTCGCATCGCACATGCATGCCATGCATACTGAATTACTGATACGGCCACTCATCAGCGGCAAGGCTATACCCATCCTCATCTCATCTCCTACGCGGCTACGCCTAGCTTGCTTGCGCAAATCTCTCTCTCTCTCTCTCTCTCTCTATGTCTAGGAGCTCCTCGCTGCAGATCTACCGCCGATCCGCCTGCTGCTGAGCTATGCCGATCTATTATCTAACCTACATGTCGTCACACAACGCAACCCCACCCCATGCTTCTGTGCCTGTGCCGCCGTCGTCTCTCGCCTTCTGCTTCTGCACCTGCTTTTTTCTTACTCCCAAGATCTGTAATTGTTTGTTCTGCTGTATAGGACAGGAGCTAGCTGCTAGCAAGGAGCCGAGGAAGAGAGAAAGAGGGATCGGAGGAGGAGCTGATAAGGCTAGCCTCGCTCTTTGGTGGTGGTGGCGGCGGTGGACTGGTGGCGCACACTCTCCCTCTCGCTCGTCTTGATGGTGGGTGGCGGCAGCGGCTGCCTCGCATGGCTGGGTTCTCTCTGAGGAGCGGCGGAGCCGGCGGAGGCGGAGGCGGAAGGGGCGGGGACCGGGGCGGCGATCACTCGATCGGCGCCGACAGCCTGTTCCTGTACGCGCGAGGGGCGGCCGCCGCGGCCGCCGACACGGCGGCCAGCGGCGGCGGGATAGGGTTCCAGCTCTGGCACCCGCACCAGGTCCAGCAGGCGGCGGCCGCGCCGCACACGTCGCAGTTCTTTTCCTCCGGCGCCGTGGCCACGGGCGTCGTGCTCGGCTTCTCCTCCCATGACGGGGCCGCCGGGATCGCCGGCGCCGGGGGCGGCAGGGCCGGCACCAGCTGCCAGGACTGCGGCAACAACGCCAAGAAGGACTGCCCCCACATGCGCTGCCGCACCTGCTGCCGGAGCCGCGGCTTCAGCTGCCCCACGCACGTCAAGAGCACCTGGGTCCCCGCCGCCAAGCGCCGGGAGCGCCAGCAGCAGCTCGCCGCGCTCTTCCGCGGCGCCGCCAACAGCAACAGCGCCGCCGCCGCCGCCGCTGCGGCTCCGAGCAAGCGCCCGCGCGAGCTCGTCCGGTCCCTTGGCCGCTTGCCGTCCGCCAACTCCGCCATGGTCACCACGACCACCTCCTCAGGTACTCCTCGGCTAGCTCCTCGCCTTCACGCGCACGGCACACCCACTAGGCCACTACTAAGTACTGTAGTGAGTAGTGAGTACTGAACTACTGACTAGTGACTGCACCACCGTCACACCATCGCGGATGGACGGAATGGTATGGCGCGTTGATTATATAACAATGGTGATCTTGATGATGATGCTGCTCTATAGGCGACGGCGGCGGCGGTAGGTTCCCGCCGGAGCTGAGCGTGGAGGCGGTGTTCCGCTGCGTGCGGATCGGACCGGTGGACGAGCCAGACGCGGAGCTGGCGTACCAGACGGCGGTGAACATCGGCGGGCACACTTTCAAGGGGATCCTGCGTGACCACGGGCCGGTGGCGGACGACGCGGGCCATCTGCCGCCGCCCTCGGCGGAGTACCACCAGCAGCAGCTGACGGCGGGGCAAGCGAGGGAAGCGTCGTCGCCGGCGGGGAGCAGCGAGGCGGCGGCCACGGCAGCGACGTCGGCGGCGGTGCTGATGGATCCGTACCCGACGCCGATCGGCGCCTTCGCCGCAGGCACCCAGTTCTTCCCTCATAACCCTAGAACCTAGCGCTCACTACTAGTACTACATATTAGCTAGCTAGCTTTGCTGCTTCCATTATTATGGCTATCGATCGATCCTAGTAGTAGCTTAATTCCTTGATGGTTCCATTTACTTCTTCCAAGTTCCAAATTAAAGATGACGATGAGCATGGACTAAGTTGTCGTCATCGTCGTCCTCGGGATTAGCAAACAAATTCGAGACAAACGGGAAGATATTTTTATTGTTACTAGTTCTTCTTCCACTACTACTACATACGCGCATGCGTTCGAGAGCCGTTGATCGATGAACACTACTAATGCATGATCAATAGAACACATATAATGTCCTTATTAATTGAGCTAGTGCACTACTGCTACTTGTTTGAGCAATCTTATTTCGAGTTCATTAATAACTAATTGGCCAATTCTTAATGCAATGCAAAGACAAGAGTTTGAATTAAGTGTAGATTCCTTGTTCTTGAATCCATTATATTCCCCCCATGCATGCATTCCACAGATGACGGGAGCTGCATTTGACACGCAGTAGCCCAGCACGTGATTATTAGTTAGTGCTAGGTAGCCACTGTATCTAATCTTGTCTAGCTAGTAAGCTACAGTAATACTACATACGTACGTGAGTATAATCCTACCTTGAGTAGCGTAATGTATGTATATATAATAAGTAGCTTGTACTGCCTAGCTAGATCGTCATCAGCAGTTCATCACACACAGAGTGTGGTTGCTGCTTGCACACTACTCTCCTTTTGTTTATTTACATTATGCATGGGGAAGCTTCTTATATTACTCTCAGCTGGATTTGTCTTGTTTTATATGATTTGTTGCATGTTTTGGGCTTTCTACCGATGCATGCATATGCTGTTCTAGGTGTTCCAGTTTGGTTCTTCTTTTGAAGCAGCTTGCTGTTCTGCCTTGGGATGGATGAGCAACCAGCAGAACATGGGAAAGTACAGTAGTGTTTCTATGCATCTCTCTCTCTCTCTCTCTCTCTCTCTCTCTCTCTTGTTTGCAGGGATTGTCGGATTGATGATGTGGCTCTTGGATTAGTTCCCTTTGGCTAATCTCGACAATACGAGCTAGCTAGCTAGCTAGCTACCTAGGTGCCTTGTCACAGCACTGTTCCTCTTTTCCTGGCGACACCGCGACACTATTTTCAATATTCTTCTGGTGAGGTGACGTAGATCAATGTTGCAATTATTTAACAATGAGAAAGGGAAATCATCCACCTGCTTATATACCGCCAGTCACATGGAATGATGGAAGGATGTATATACATGATTTGTCGTCTAAAAAGAAACAATACACAGTACATGCATGGGTTTAATTTCTCTAAAAAAAGATGTAGGGATCATCCAATTAAGCCTACATATGTATGCATGCATGCATCAGTAGTCTCTCTGAGTGTCCACAGCCAGAACATTACCTTCTTCACTTGACACACACTTGTCACTATTCTTCTCAGTTAAGCTACTTTTACAAGATAAACAAAAGGACATGCACCTTGGTAGTATGTGATCGATCTCTTGTCCTATAGCTAGAGCTTCACCACCACTCTGTGAAATTTGATAGATCAGACGGCCTACACTACTGTCCGGCTACATGATGTAGAGTGGTACACTGTGCTCGCGCTATACATGCACATCTAGCTAGCTAGCTAGCTCTCGTAGCGCCTCATCTCAACTCATCTCTGCTTTGCTTTCTTCCTTTTTCACATATATTCTCACTTGCAATTATATATTCCCTTTTGTTTCAAGAAAACCACGTACAGTAGCTTTTACTTCGTCTGAAAGGATGTCGTTTTTCTGCTGCCTGGACACCAGAGACGGATTATTGTTAATCAGGATTCAGGACTGGATTAATTCAGAAGTTCATGCATGCATGCATGCATGCAGCATGCTCCTTCTGTGTCATGTACAATTATATCTATAGAAATTATATATATAGCATTTATATAATTAGACCATATTTTGGCTGGATTTCTGCGAATATATAACTACTATATTAAGAAACTAATGTGGGCACCTGGTGATACCACGACTTCACCGTGCCCATGCCCCGCGCCTGCAAAAAATAGTGCAGGACGAGCACCCAAACCCACACCCCTCTACTCTATAAATTTGGGGCTAACCACCAGACCACATGTAACTTAGTGTTTAGAAATAAACAATAATTATATTTGTAGCCTAAATGTCGCTACTCACGCTCGTGACAACGTACGGGCACATACTTAGGCCCTGTTTGTTTCAGATTATAATCTCTTCAGATTATATAATCTAGCACAAATAATTCATTAGGTAAACAAACAACTAGATTATTGGTTCAGATTATATAATCTAAAGCCCAGATTATGATAATCTCATAATCTCCTCAACGGTAGCTTATTTGAGATTATTTTGGCAAAAGACCCACTACTCATGGTTATGTAAATAGAAATTACAATATATGTCATCCTTCTTTTCTCACATCAAATAAACAAATAAGGGTATTGTTGTCTTTGTGAATAATCTATATTTATATAATCTAAACTACCAAACAGCTACATATAAATTATAATATAATTTATATATCTAGATTATATAATTTAGATTATAATTCAGATTATATAACCTATAAGCTGAAACAAACAGGCCCTTAGTAAGCATAATATAGAGAGAGCAAATTTGAATTGCATTGTTATGTCCTCCTCCTGGAAAAGGAAGAGAAGGATCAAGAAGCATGCATGAACTATATGCTATTGCAATTGTACTGTACTGTGTTAAGGGTGTTTGGTTTTTAAGGCCTAATTTTTAATTCCTTAATTTTATTATATTTTAGTCCTTAAATTACTAAATACGAAAAATAAAATAGAGTTTTAGTTGCCATTAATAATTTGGAGACTAAAATGAAACAACTAAAATGAGTCCATATATACAAACCAAACGCCTTCTAGTCGTCGCTAGCTATAGCTGATCTCGCTCGGATTAGTGAAAAGGACGTTAGACACACAGTTCATTATATCTCCTCCTAGTTTGATTGATGATCGATGTAACGTATGTCGCAGTACGTTCGCCTTCTTTTTTTTTTCCCTTCTTGTTTTGTTGGCATGCATGCATGCATGTGCGGATTATTACTTGTCCATTCGCTGTCTAGGTGCGGGTCCAATATCAAAACAAGCTACATATGTATATGTGCATCCTTATTATTTTACTACCGTTTTATGTGGTAGTAGATATAAGTGTTTTTTTTTATTCTCTTGCTTTCTTAAATAAATACAAACTTGCTTTCTTAAAACTTCTAAAATCAGAAAGGTAAGTTTTGGTAAGGGGAGAAAGAAAAATCATATAAATTCAATGATTATGTGAAAACAGGGGAACAACCTACGTCACTTATCAGGGCATGTACAACGGGTGCCTTGAGCATGCCTTCAATTGCGTTTAGCGGGCTAAATATTAAAAAAAACTCATGACACGTGTTTTGACGAAGTCACGTGGCTTGACTCTATGCTTGAACACTACCGGAATCAGTTCCTTTGCCGTGTGTCTCAGACACACGGCAAAGGCAAATTTACACTCGGCAAATGCTTTGCCGAGTGTTACACTCGGCAAAGAACGATCGGTAAACTGTACATCGGCAACAGCCTCTTTGCCGAGTACTATTTGTCGGGCACTCGGCAAAGACTTTGCCGAGTGCCAAACGGCACTCGGCAAATAAAAGTCACCGTCACGGTGCCAAGTAACGGTGACGGATCCTTTGCCGAGTGCCGTTCGTGGCACTCGGCAAAGAGGTCAATGTTGCCGAGTGTTTGCTCGAGAGGCCCTCGGCAAAGACTGACCCAGTGGGCCCCACTGCCAGTCCTTGTGCCGAGTGCTCTAGTAGGCACTCGGCAAAGAACCCTCCAGTGGGCCCCTTTGCCAGTCCCTTTGCCGAGTGCCTTGGCAATGGCACTCGGCAAAGATGTCTTTGCCGGTTCCCAGGTTTCCTTCTTTGCCGAGTGCCATTGTCAGCACTCGGCAAAGATGGCTTTACCGGTTCCCAGGTGACCTTCTTTGCCGAGTGCCGCGGTCATAGCACTCGGCAAAACGACCCTTTGCCGAGTGTTACACTCGGCAAAGTGACCAGAATGTCCCTTTTTATTTGCTTTTGTTGTTCCATCCAAACAAACAAAAGATATATATGATTCACGTCACATTATATATCAATCACATCACAGAATGAACACATTTATCATCAACACCATATATATCACAAAGTCTCACTAAAGTCTCACAAATATAAGTCAGGATCATCACAAAACAGATAAAAGTCTGTATCATCACTGACATCACCAAGTATCTCACAAGACAAAGTCTAACTAACATCAACAACACTCATAAAGGTAAGTCTGGATCATCACAAAACAGATCATCAACGAGGTGGGCATCTGGACTGGTTCGGCGAAGGGCTGGACGAAGCATGAGGGTTGTTCGACGCCGCCGATTGACCCTGCATAGAGAACAGATTGTATGTGTGAGAACATATGAATATATATCATGCAGTACTAAAATTTTGATACTCACAGGAGTAGTGAACTCTGTAGGGTCAGCTGTAGGGAACAACGGAGGTGGTGGAGCATGACCCTGTGCGGCGCCAAGGCTCTGCATGTACGCGAACATCTCCGCCATCCTCTTCTCCAGCTCCTCACGTTGCCTCCTCTCATCATCTAGCTGAGTCTGTAATATTTCGCCCTAATGTTACGATAATGCAAAGAGAAGATATATAAAAATCAATAAACGATGAATAGATAAGGAATAACCTGGAGTTGCTGGATACGATGCTGTGAGGTGTCCTGCCGAGGTCGTATGGCTAGGCTCGCGCTCGTGCTCCTTGCTCGCACCTGAGAGAGAGTGGGAGTGGAGGACGAGTCGATTGCCCCGTCGGCAATCCAGTACCGCCCATGCCTCTTGCCTCCTCCGACCCTCATGAGGACATCTCCGTCGATGTCCTCGGTCCTCGGATCGTAATCTGGCCCATGGACCTCCTTGGCCATGGCGGTGTACTCACTGAGTCGGCTATGGATGGCGGGGTTGGTGTACGCCTCGGGCCCGTCATCCGGGTTGTAGGTGACGTCGGACGTCGCCTTCCCCTTGTGGGCCATGGCATATGCCGAGAACGTGGAGCAAGGCGCGCCACCATGTGCCGCCGACTGCGAGAAAACCAACGATATGGTTAGAAATCATGTCTAATCGAAAGTTATATACCTAAATAAAAAAGAGCGCGTACCCATGCTTCCGCGTATTTGCCCAGGCTGCGGCTGCCTTGATGGTGGGAGGGACCTTGCATCAGCAAACGTCGTTCCCGGCTAGCGTTGTGCGCCTCGTCCCACTCAGCCGAGCACCACCTCTGCACCATCTTCTCCCAGCACTCAGGATGCGCGGCGCACCAATGAGGAATCATCTAAAAAAATATAAGTACACCGCATATCAGAAGATAAGAATAAGCATATTTAGTACCAATAATAAAGTTTTGTATTTACCTGCAAGTACTGGTCCGCAGTCAATGACATGGTTCGGGCGTCCTTCTTGTTCACCTTCTCCCCAAGGACGGAGCCGTGGTAAGTGACGATGGCCTGGATGCGCGCCTCGTAGTGCATGTCCACGACGAGCTTCTTACAGCACGTCGTAGACACCACATCCGCCCTGGCCTCGTATCCAGCATCGCACCTGAAGAAATCCTACATACAAAGACGATGTATCCATACATTATTTAAAGAATATGCAACAAATGCGACTTATTAAACAATATAGTGCGAGGAAGACTTACCCACAACTCTTGCTTGACCCGCTCCGCCTTGTTGTTGAATTGTCTGCTGTCCCGATCTACTGCATCGGGGGCGACGGCGTAGTGGTCGAAGGTGTATGCTGGGCTCGTCACTCCGGCGTACTCGACAAGTCCAGGGAAGTGTTCCCGGCATAGAAGGCCGAGGATGCCATTGGGGTTGCGGTCGTGACCCCCTGCAGTCTCCAAAACGATCCAAGACCTGTCCAAGTGATTAAGATGAAGTATTAGTTTCTATTATTAATTTGAACATATAATATGAAAAAGCAGCAACAACATCTAAAGTTACCTACCTCTCTCCATCGGGTCGTATCAGCGGACGTCTGTCACGAAGTATGGGTCGCTTAGGTAGGCTCGCGGGACCTCGCAGGTAGATACTCCTCGAACCTGAGGAGCCAGAACCTGAGACGTCCTGCTGAGCGGCGGCGTCGTCGTCGTCGTCCTGCTGTGCCGCATCGTCGTCGTCCTGCTGTGCCGCATCGACAGCGGCTTGCTGCTCCACCTGCTGCTGTACGGCGTCGTCCTGCTGCGCCTCCTCCTCCGTCCTACGGGTGCTCCTCCTCCCCCTCCCCCTCCCCCTCCTCGTCCTCGTCCCACCGCCCACCATCTTTGTCCAACAACCTGCAATTAAGAGTAAATAATTAAGCACAGATAAAAAAATATGTATTTAGAAACATATGCAAAATAAATGAAATATAGCATTACATCGATTAAAAATAATCTTCATATGTGTCCGGGTTAGCCGGATCATAAGTGTCATCATCACTATCAACCATTTCATAGTCAACATCATCTGAAGGCGCAATTTCGTCATTGGCATTGCCTTCAAGTATTTCTAAGTCATTCTCATTTTGCACCTCATCATCCTCGTCATCAACAACCATTTCAATATCTACTTCCATTCCGATCGCTTCGGTTAAGTCTATCTCAAATTGCCCTTCGAGCCCATCTTCTTGGAAGAACTCTCCGTCATATGTGTCCGGGTCTAAGTTATAATCTTCATCGTTTGGAACAGGTAATTTAGCGTGCGGTGATACCTTATACACAACATCCCAACCCTTAAGATGTTGTTTCGTTTGGCACGCATATGGAAGATAATACACTTGTGTGGCCTGTTGGGCCACAATATAGACATCGTCTCCTGTTAAGGTGGAATCCTGTCGAATTTCGACTATCCCAAGATTAGAATGTGTCCGTCTCGTAACTTCAGGGTCAAACCAATGACATTTGAATATCACTGGAGTAAGAGGTTTGGAACCATAAAAATTGAGTTCATATATTTCTTCAATTCTTCCATAATACTCGACCTCGTCAAGCCCGGGCGTAAAGACTCCAGAACACGTGGTTTTTCGATTGGGCCGACTTTGGTCGTAGCTTGTTGTGCGAAAACGGTATCCATTGACGTCATACCCAGAAAATTTCCTGACCCTATAGGCAAAGCCATTGGCTACTTGCCTCAACTCGGCACTCATAGACGGCTCTCTTTGGCCCTGCAAGTTCAAACACGCTAGATTGTTATATTATTCGCACGTAAGAGCAACTTGGAATAACAAACTAAGCACGTACCTTATGTTTAAACCAGGAAATGAAATCGGGCAATCCATTTCCCGCACCCTTTCTAAGAAGGGTATCATATTCCTGTGGAGTTGGGTCCCTTGATCGACGCCAGAATTCATGAAGAAATTGCTCCATGTATGGCGTCACCTCTTCAAGGTTGGTCAATACATATAGCATGATATGGCGCCACTCTTCATGTCTCAGGGTCTTGGTGGTCGAACCACTCGCGCTTCCGAGTTGCCCTCGAAAAATGCTGAGGTTCGATTCATTGCCGCCATCATTGTAACGAGGGGGTGGATTATGCACGCTTGGCAGTTTGTCACCATAGTAAGTTGTTGTGAAGTTTGACACCTCCTCCAGTATGTATGCCTCTGCAATGGAAGCCTCGATTTTGCATTTATTTCTACATTTCTTTCGGATACTCTTTAGACATCTCTCGATTGGATAGCACCAACGTCCCTGCACGGGCCCCCCCATTCGTGCCTCATACGGGAGATGAATAATCAAATGTTGCATCGGATTGAAGAAGCCGGGTGGAAAGATCTTCTCCAGCTTACACAGTAACACGGGTGCCATCCTTTCCAAGTCTGCAATCATGGTCCGAGCTAACTCTTTTGCACAAAGCTGGCGGAAGAAATAGCTCAACTCTGCAAGCGGTAGCCAGACATGCTCAGGGACATAGCCTCGAACCATCGCCGGAAGAATTCGTTCAATCCATATGTGGAAGTCATGACTCTTCATCCCTAAGACTCGCAGAGTAGATAAGTTCACCCCCTACTAAGGTTAGCTGCATACCCATCAGGGAACATTAACATCTTGATCCACTGTAGTACTTCCTTCCTCTGGGCCCTGCTCAGGACGAAATCGGCCTTAGGCCTTCTCCATGTCTTACCACCACTAGGCGGCTTCATCTCTTGGTTTGGTCTATCACATAACTCTGCCAGATCCACTCTTGCCTTTACGTTATCCTTTGACTTATCAGGAATCTCCATAATTGTCGCCCAAAGTGCCTCGGCGACATTCTTTTCAGTGTGCATCACGTCAATGTTGTGTGGAAGGAGCAGGTCATCATAATAGGGGAGCCGAGTCAAGCCCGACTTATGTGTCCACATATGTTGCTCACCATATCCCACAAAACCACCTTCTGGGTTGGCCACGAGACCATCTATCTGTTCGCGAACTTCGGCACCAGTCATCATTGCAGGTGGGCGGTCTGTCACCACGACACCTTTCGTAAAGTTCTTGATGTCTAGTCGGAATGCATGGTAAGGAGGGAGAAATTGTCGATGTTTATCGAATGACGAATATTTGCCACCCTTCTTCAACCAAATGAACCTAAGAGCTTCCTTGCAAACTGGGCATGGGAACTTACCGTGAACACACCAGGCGCAAAATAGCCCATACGCCGAAAAGTCATGCATGGAGTACTGGTACCAAACATGCATTTTGAAGTTTGTCTTCGTAGCTCGGTCGTACGTCCATACCCCTTCCTCCCAAGCACGGACCAATTCATCAATCAAAGGCTCCATGTACACGCCCATTTTATTCCCCGGGTGTCCAGGAATTATCAACGACACGAATATGTTCTGTCTTTGAAAGCATACGCCGGGGGGGAGATTGATGGGGATAACGAACACAGGCCAACATGTGTATGGGGCAGCGGTCATTCCATAGGGATTGAACCCATCTGTGGCCAGCGCAACACGAACATGTCGAGCCTCTTTGGCTTTCTCATGGTGAATGGCATCAAAATGGGTCCATGCTTCACCATCGGATGCGTGAACCATCTTGTCAGGATTGTATCGTTTGCCTTTTTTGTGCCATGTCATCTGTTTCGCGGATTCCTCTGTCATGTATAGACGCTGGATCCTCGGTATGAACGGAAGGTGGCGTAGGATTGTCACGGGGATGTCGAGCTGCCTCTTCTGTCCATCACCAGAGTCTACCTCCATGAACCTAGACGATTTACACTTCGGACAGTACTTTGCCTCAGTGTGTTCTTTCCTAAATAGGACGCAGCCCTTCGGACAAGCATGTATCTGCTCATACATCATCTTGAGTGCACGAAGGAGTTTCTGTGCCTCGTACATGCTCTTTGGCAGAACGTGATCCTCCGGAAGCAGGCTGCCAATAACTGTCAACAAACCATCGAATGCGTCTCGACTCATGCTATACTGCGACTTGAACGCCATTATACGCCCAATGGCATCCAGTTGAGAAACCTTTGTCTTGCCGTGAAGGGGTTTCTGTGCCGCGTCAAACATGTCGTAGAATGCCTTTGCGGTCGCCTCTGGCTCGTCCTCCGTACGTCCTTCGGCGAACTGTGCCTCGTGATAGTCGTTCAACATGTCTGCTATCCCGGCATCAGCATCGTAATCCTCGACGCGTTGTCTCACCACCTCCTCTCTCGTGCGATGCGCTTCACCATGGAAGATCCACCGAGTATAGTCCGGCGTAAATCCATTCTTCCAAATATGTTCTACCATGGCCTTCTTTGGTTTTCTTTTCCGGTTGTCACATTTGCTGCACGGACAAGGGACTAGGCTAGCTCCTTTAGCAGCTTCGCCATATGCCCGTTCCACGAAAGCATCGGTCTTCCTAATCCATTCTGGGGTGACATCATTACGTCGAACGCGGCCCGTGTACATCCACTCACGGTCCTCCATCCTCTAACATATATAACCGAGTATAGTTTAATATAGACATGTAATGCATGTACACTACGTTCCTACCTTCTAATAGGTGAGGATAGGTCCTAATCCCACCCGCGGTTGCGTAGATGGAGTTAGTTTCCATGCTCTACTCCGATCCGAGATAGAATTTCGGCAGCACCTCCCCGCTGTTCTCCGGATACACGTCCTGGCAGGGAGAGTGTACTGTCCGGAGAACAACAGGGAGGTGACGCCGAAACTCTTTCTCGGACCGGAGTAGAGCATGGAAACTAACACCATCTACGCAACCGCGGGCTGTCCAAAAAACGTGGACAATTCAAAACTGATACATTTGTAGATATGCAAAGATCTGCATATCTACACCGTATCTCTTTCGAACGGGAGACGCCTAACTGGGTTACGTGATCTACGACCATGATGCGGAAATAGAGGTTATACCTAGGGTGGCGGTGGAGTCAGGCTAGTGGGGCTGTGGCGGGTCGGTGCAGTGGCGACGCGACGCGGTGCAGGCAGACCCGCAGCGGCTAGGAAGACCTCTGCAAAAAATACATGCCTGTCAACAAAAAATTCACATCACCGGCACTCGATTCCAAGTCTGACTTTTACAAATTAAATTACAAATGTAAGCATGTAACCTACAAAAGCATCAATGAGATAGAAATGATGTAGACCCACATCGAGGACGACGATTTTAATCGAGGTATCGAGAAGCTCATGGTTTTTCCTAATCTACTGCGGTGGGCGCGATAGAGACGAGACAGCGAGAGCAGAGAAAGGAGGAGGAAGAAAGCCGCGGGCGAGTATATGAATCTATCATGGGACCCACCTAGTGGGACCACCACCCCTAGGCACCATGCTCAGCGGACCTCTCTTGGCCCCAACCAGGGAAGAGACTTTATACTGGGTAACTCGATATTGAGGCACCCAAAGGAAATGCCACACCACTAAGTCTCAAAGAACCACTAAGAGACCTGACATCCAGTGAGCCCTATTTTGCTATAAGAACTAGTGTCCATAGTGCCCTAGATGAAGAGACCTGACATCCAGTGAGCCCTATTTTGCTATAAGAACTAGTGTCCATAGTGCCCTAGATGTCCTAGGCTTAGATAATCAAAGTCCTTGAGGCCCCTTTCCCCCTAGGATATTTATGAGCAGCTCAAGCCCCTAGGACCCTTAAGTTTCCTAAGATGATCATGAGTCTAAGTCTCCATGGCCTCTTGGGACATAGAGCGCTGCGAAGAGTACAAGTTCTTAGGGCAATGCCCCCAAGAGCACTCGGTGACACTTAGACGTTAGGGGCTCTTTGCTAGCCTCGAGGTCCTTAAAGTCCTTGGCCTAACATTATAAGATCATCTAAGCCTCTAACTATTCAGGGCCTGAAAAGCACTTGTAGGAATAAGGAGCTTAATTAACAAGTCTAAGTGTAATCTTATATTGAGACAAAAGGATGTGATGGGACCCACCAAGGGCAATGCGACCCCGAGTTTGAGGCCCCACATCTCAAAGACCTAATGACAAGTCCATAACATTAGCTTATCAGATAATTCTTAGGTACAACACATGAAATGTGTAAGATTTAGCATTTTAGGACTAACAAGCATGTTGTTGCCATGACTTAGGCTACAGGGTACTCGACGCCACTATTCAGTATGTGCATCAATCCTATAGCCAAACATGCACAAACAATGTGTACCATGAAGTATTATCAAATACAAAAGGATACACTGACTATCAACTAGATCATACTAAATGGCATGGGCCCTAGCGCATGTAGATGTGACATGTCATACCAAATAGCATGTAGGTGTGAATAGCCAAAAAAATTCTTCTACAAATTTGACAACACTAAATCAAGCGGTTAATACACTCACTAGGGCGTGGACGGACGGGCGGGCGCCGGCGAGGGCGCGGGCGCGGGCGCCGGCGAGGGAGGCCGTGGCGGGCGCGGGCGCGGGCGCTGGCGAGGGCGGCCGCGGCGGGCACGGCGGGCGGCGGCCGCGGCGGGCGCTGGCGTGGGCGGACGCGACCGGCGACGGCACGGCGGGCGGCGAGCGGCGAGCCGGCGATGGCGCGGGGCGGCGGCGCGCGCGCGCTAGAGAATTACAGAGGAGACAGCGAGAGCAGAGAAAGGAGGAGGAAGAAGCCGCGGGCGAGTATATTCGCATTCTTTGCCGAGTGCCCGTGATCTGGCACTCGGCAAAGTTTTTTTTTAATTTTTAAAATAAACTTTGCCGAGTGCCAGATCGGTGGACACTCGGCAAAGTACATTTTTATTTTTTTAAAATAAACTTTGCCGAGTGCCAGATCGGTGGCACTCGGCAAAGGATCCTTTGCCGAGTGTCTACCATCTGACACTCGGCAAAGATTAACTTACACTTCTTTGCCGAGTGCCCCCAGGGTGGCACTCGGCAAAGAAGTCTTTGCCGAGTGTCTTCTTTGGACACTCGGCAAAGTACATTTTTATTTTTTTTTATTTTGCCAACCAAAATTTTTGTGGTATGTTCCTACACTATATAGACCTACATGTACTATTTTGGGACAATTATAACAGTGTTTTCTATAGCTAGTACATTTAGTTTGTTTATTTGAATTTCTTCGGAAATTTCAGATTTGAACTGCAGGTCACTTGAAACTTGGAAAACCGTGCATGCAAAAATAATATCCATGCTACATAGCACAAGTTACGACCGATTTCAGGAGCGGGCCGGAAACTTCGAGCACCATGCTCACTCAACATGGCCGTGAACTTGCCATACAGCTGTTTAAAAAATTTATAAAACACAAACAAACTTAGAAAATCATGAAACTTGTCCACCTGTCATGATATCATATGTAGAGTCTGTGATAAAAAATTTAGAATGTTTGGAGAAAGTTGTGAGATACTATGTGTAGAAACCTAAGAGAACCACACATGAAATCATAGAGTTTCAATGTGGATCTCTTAGGTTTGTACACATAGTGCGTTACAGCTTTCTCGAAACTTTTTCAAATTTTTATCACAACCTCTACATATGATATCATGACACGTGGACAGGGTTCATGATTTTCTGACTTTGTTTCTGTTTTATAAAATTTTTAAACACCTGGATGGCAAGTTTACGGTCATGTTGAGTGAGCATGGTGCTCGAAGTTTCCGGTTCGCTCCTGAATTCGGTCGTAACTTGTGCTATGTAGCATGGATATCATTTTTGCATTCACGGTTTTCCAAGTTTCGAGTGACCTGCGGTTCAAATCTGAATTTTCCGAAGAAATTCAAATAAACAAACTAAATGTACTAGCTATAGAAAAAACTGTTATAATTGTCCCAAAATGGTACATGTAGGTCTACATAGTGTAGAAACATACCACAAAAATTTTGGTGACCAAAATAAAAAAAATAAAAATATGCTTTGCCGAGTGTCTACAGAGGACACTCGGCAAAAATTATGTTTGCCGAGTGCCAGATATTTGACTCGGCAAAGACTGACGGCCGTCAGTTGTAGACGGCCGCTAACGGCCCTTTGCCGAGAGCCATGTTTGCCGAGTGCTTGACCCTCGGCAAAGAAGTATTTGCCGAGTGCTCGGCTGTGTCGAGTGTCCTACCCTCGGTAAACTAGCTCTTTACCGAGCGCAGGACGTTGCCGAGTGCCCGATAAAAAGCACTCGGCAAAGCCACCGGCACTCGGCAAAGGCGCGAATTCCGGTAGTGGAGGTAGAAGATATAGCTGATTGGTGCATTGATTTTATTGAATATTTTGATTGGTACAATGAATATATATAATAAATGAATATATATAGTAATAAGACATATGTTTTAGACACATCTACTGTATCACAGTATACCTTAGAGTAACGTGTAAGGGATTCAGGGTTGTGCATGTCCTTATCTTATTGAGTTACTAGGAACGTGCCCGTGCGATGCCACGGAATACAAATTGCGACCCTTTAATAGACTTAGGGCCCTGACGACGTGCGACGTGAGTACAATAGTGACGGCAAAATATGTGATTGTTAAACATAGATATAGAACGATATAAATAAGTCTACCCAAATAGATTGAAATGGAATCACACAAATAGTTTATAAAGAGTAAATATATAATGCTTAATCATAAGTAAATATGTTGACACCTTGTACACTAATCTAATCTTTTTTAATAATATTGTTAACTCTTTGTTGTATATTTGCTGGGATGGCATATCTGCACGAATTTTCCTCGTAACTTAACAGTTCAATAATAAAGTTCCTCCGAAGAACCTTTGCATCCTACACATAAGACATATAAGAGAACAAAACGTCATTTTTTATTATTTAATTGGAATGTATGTTTGAATATGAAAGGAACGTACTCCACTCACCCTAACAAATTTCATTGGACTATCATTCCCCCACATGGCCATAGCTTGTAGGATAAGGTAGCTGGTGTTAAGCCTATAAAATAATGTTTTGCCAACTAAGTTATATACAATGGAAATCATAGAAAAAAAATGAAATTGCTAAGAAGATGGTACGGAGAAAATACTCTTTTAAGTCAATTGGAACACCAGGTTGAATTGTATGTTGCCACTTAAAAATATCCTCTGTCCATCCAGTACGTTTCTTGCTATAGGCAATCTTATATTTCTTTGAAGCGATGATAATCGCTTCTGCGAACCTCTTGTATGGCATATGCTTACACCAATCTTGAATAGGTGCAAAGTCAATAAAAGTGACGTGTTTTTTACCATGATCTATTACGAAAAGGGCGTAGCAACCGTTGAATTTCCATGGCATAAGAACCTATAAAATATCAGTCATTAGGATTGCAAAGAAATGCCCTTTATAAATACATTTGAAATGAACTCATACTTACATATTTACAAGCCGTGATATAATAGTTCATTGATGGCCAACAATCGAGTGTTTTTGTTAACTCTTCTGCTGTAGGGTCCTGATGGTACTTTGGCAGTTTACCAAAACCAATCATTCTCTGGATAAATATTAATATATACATGACCACATGAGGATTAGATATAGATAGATACTATATATTGCTACATTATTGATTGGAAATAAACTTACCCAGAAGCGCATGTCCATATAATGCTTTTTATTCTTTATGATTTCACCTTTCGGCCTACGTGACTCTTTATTGGCAAGCAATCGAACAGCCATATCAAAACATTTTAGAGTCATATCTAGATTTATACTTAATATGTTCTGCAGGTCTTTGACAGATATTTCTATCTTAAAAGGATTGAAACTTCGCACCCATATCATCCTGTAATGTAGCATGACATGACGGAAGTCTATATCAAGACTATACGTAATTGGTATAAATAAAATAGACAAAACAATAAGCACTTACTCTAATGTCCTATCATCTTGGATTGTCATAATGTAATCACATAGCACATCTATTAAATCGGCTTTAGTCACTGGCATGTCTTTTGTGGAGAGACCACTCATTAAAAAGTCATCTGTGCACCCATCCGCCGAGACTTTTGTAGGAGTTCTTTTATCCCATTCATCAACAAACCACCTTTGTAAGTCTGCTTGAGTAATGGGGCCATCCTCATCTTCCATCAATACCTCGCTATTATCAAGCACATGGAGTAGTTTCCTCTTCTTATGATTTGTTGGGCTATCTAATATCTCAACATCAGAGGGGCTTCCAGTATGAACTTCTTTATCATATTTGTATATTGGATATCCCCTTCTTTTGTTCATGTATGAAGATAGTAATATAGCAGCCAATTTTTTTCTAAAATGTGACATGTCATCCTGCAAATAAGAAACAATTTACTTAGCATTATATGTAACACTGACTGTAGATGTGCATATATACCATAATAGTAATAATATACCTGGGTAAAACTGTCAGATAGCTCATCCCCTGTCCAGTACTCGATATAGTTCAAAAGAAATAGGCCACATGAAGAGCTACATTATATACATGAATAAAAATGTCAAAATTAACATTTGTATGAAGAAATTAGTTAAGAAGAATTTATGTATACCCATCTGTCTGCTTTGCATATCCCATATCTATTTCTCTCAGCGGCCAAGAAGCAACTTGAAGGTTTGGCCACCTGTGATCTTTTAAATCTTTACGCTGAGATACCATATCAATTTGCCTTTGCAGCCCTTTAATCTTTATATTTTTGTAAAACATGGAATCAGATGTTGCGCTAAGTTAATGAGATAATATTAGTAATTGTTTAGTTTGTGCAAACTCACCGAGTCAGTGAGGTCATTGCGGTCAAATGTAGTACCAAGTGAATCGAGTACTTGTATCTCCATATTTCTTGCATTGATGACAGCAAGATACCAGTGTGTTCCTCGGATGTTTATCGGAATAAACACCTACAAAATAATTATAAATATTCCATATAAATAAAATACATGTAAACACTGACCATCTAAATTGCAAACTAATATTTACCATATCATGGTCTAGGTAGAGTAAAACCCTTCGTTCAGCACTACATATTTGTGACATGTCTGTAATTGGATATAGCTCATCTGTTTTAGTTTTAACATCACCGTCTCGCTTTAGAAAGTTGAACTGAAAAGCATTTTCTATGTGTACACGACCTCCAGATCTGCACTTTAGTTGCTGTGTAGTTTTTATTAAATTTATGTAACAGTCTATCACCTGCAGGTAATTTATGGTTAAAAATACCAGGGTGAGTAAAAAAATTATACATACCAGGGTCACCAGATGAAAAACTAATCATAGATTACCTCATCACCTAGATATGCGCCCGGTTGAAATAGACATTCTATCCATTTCCTTTCCACACAGGCATCATCGATGAGCACAACTTCTACCCTTTGTTCACAAGGGATTTCTTTAATCCAATCGATGAGGGCAAGATCAGCATCCGTGCAAATATAATCTAGGAACAAAACAGTTGTGAGATGAAAGGAAAATCGCTTACAATAGAAAACAAATTGATCCATACAGTTTTATAGAATATAATATATAATACCTTTTGGAACAATTACAGTTGCCACCGATTTTTTTGGCTTGTTATGAGACAAGCACACAAGTAAAGATTCATCTACTGATAGTTTATTATCTCTTTGGGGGGTAGGAAGTACAGTATTTTTCTCTTGATCTTCCATCCTCGCGAGACAAAAACCTACAATCATTGATACTATGTTTTACTTGATATATCAATAAAAATGTCTCTACTATAACAAGTTGAAAATATGTCTCAATCTGGTATCACGATTACCAAATAACCAAGTATAGCAATAGCAAACATATATATTCAATAATATGTAACCAGCTGGAACAAGGTACATGGCAAACATTAGTGAGGACATAAAAGTGAACAACTATTAGTTCAAACCATGTGATTAAGGAACTAAATAAATAGTGATAGTAGATATAACTAATATACAATTGTAATACCTTCTTGGACAACTATATTTGTATTTAGAGGTGATCCATTATCAAATGTTGCATCCTTGTCCAATTGGCTTTCATCAACTGGTACTTCATTTTCTTCCTCTAAAGAATCCATCAAGGAGAAAGAGTCCTGCATATATTGCGAATAAAATCATCTAATCATCTAAATATATTGTAGATACATGTCTGATAAAATACATTGATATGCAAAAACCCTAATTGGTATTCTATATTTTTAGCATCACATTTAGCCATCCTATCACGAATGTTTGGCTCGGCGTTATACAATTATTCAATCCTATAACCTAATCGCAGCCATCCGATCACGAATGAACGGCTCAGCGTTGTTCTCCCTCACCAGAGGCTCGCCCAAGGCGGTGCAGCTCTCCACCACGATTGCGGCAACGCCAGCGATTGCCTTTCTTCGCCCTAGCACACGACTCCTCGCATCATCTCGAATTAAATTAAGGCCCGCCCATGCCGAACACGATGACCTACCCAGACAGTGGGGTTTGGTTTTTTTACGCTACTACTTTGCTACTCAAATAATGGTGCCGACCAATAACAGATAAAGGGAGTTGGCAATAAATTCTAGTAATTTGGTCCTATTAATATTAGTATCACCAAATTCATGAGATATTCTTCGCCCATGTGTTCCTATGTGTTCCACCCTGTCCCAACCCATCAGATATTATTCGCCATAGCACATGACTCCTTGCCTCATGTCGAATTAAATGAAGGCCCACCCATGCCAAACACGATGACCTGCATACCACCTGTCGTAGCAACCCGAGACCTCCTGCAACAACGCACCACGGCTCCGTGGTAACCCACATCTCCGACGAGTAATTCTGGGGACTCCGGTGATCTACTCTCTACAGCTATAGGTGCTACTCGATGTGGACGAAACAACGAACTCGAACTCAGTTGAAGTCTATTAAGTAGTGTATGAAGTGACGACGACGCCGACCACTGCACACGGCGGACTGCGACGACAAATAGATCTGGTGAACAATTAGCCCCACCCCGTGATTCCCCTTTGATGAATCGAAGGCAATAGAAGGTCCAACAGGAGATGGAGAGTACCTCAGACTGCTCTCTAGAGATGGTGCGATGATGCTGCTGTGATTCACCGCCGATGTGAGGGGGTGCGGGATATAGACACGGATGGCATGGAACGCGACTGGGCGAGTGCAGATTGGGCGCTGGCGCGTGCTTGCTATTTATGTGGATCCATGGCGCAGGCATTTGCGGCGGCGGAGGTTTATCCTGTGCATGTTGTTTGCAGCGGGGGCAGATCTCGTGAGCGTTGTTTGCGGCGGAGACATAACTCATGCGCGATGTTTGCGGGGACAGGCGAATGCGGATCGCGCGCGTGGGTGGGGGTGAGCGAGCGCCTATTGCGCGCGCGCAACTTGAGTCATGGCGCAGGTTGTTTGGCGGCTAGTGCCGACATGAGGGGGAGGAGGCTGGACGTATGGGAAGATGGCGGACGCAGGTTGTTGGCCGTGAGCGGATCGCGAGGGGGAGGCGGCGGTTCTGTTGTCATCGCGCGGGGGCAGAGGAGCGGAGGTTGTCCTTGGAGCGTGCGGAAGGGGGAGCGAGTCTGTTGCACAGCATGCGGCAGGTTTGTAGTTTGCGCGGATGTTGCAGATGAGGATGGAATGCGGACGGGATGGATCCGGCGGTGGGGACATGAACTATTGAGCTCGTGGAATGGGAAGAGAAAGACAGTGTTTTAACGAATTTAACGACAGTGATGTATGAACCAACCGATGAGTTTGGTTCTTTATTTACATTTTTGTCTTTGAGTTGCAAACTACAAACTCGATCGCACAAGTTTATAGTGCTTGCATGGTACGTAGAAGAACCGTTTGTTCAGATAAAGATCTTGGTTAGATGTCGATGCAGATGGTACCTCGTCATGGAGAATCGATCCTATATTTCGTTGTGTAGAAGGAATCATCGTTCAATTCACTACCATGGTCAAGTTGGGGGAGAGAGCACACCGAATCAACGACAAGAGTGACCTCATCATATAGCGATTTGTTTGGCGTCATTGTCTATATCTTGGCCAAATCCAAAGTTGAATGTTTATTCAATATATTTAAGAAGCATAACTGTTTTACTGAGGCAGCCATGTTGGCATTTGGAAAATATAAATAAAGGAGAACCAATATTGGTATTTATATTAAAAAACAGAAAACAAACCATTACAATACTTTCAGTTTTTTATTTGCCTAGAGAACAAGGTCAATAAGCATAGGGCTTTCCAGGTATCGAACTTACAATGATTACACAACAAATATGTAACAGAATGGTCTACATTGACCAATTTATTAGATTGTGTCAAGGATGATCAACATTGACCTCTATTTGCTCCGGACACAAACTAACAGCAGGGATAGCACCAACGATAACAGATGGCCAGACATGACATACACTCTCCTTGCGCGCCTCCTTCTTGAGCTTGATCTCCTAGAGCGCCTGCGCGCGTCGGGCCTCGAGCGCCTTGAGCTCTTGCTCCTTGAAGGACCACTCGTTGGAGTACATGGACAGTAGGAGCAACCCCAAACCTGGGAATCTCAATAAACATATCTTTTGCTTCACTGAACCTCTTCGCTTTACAGAAACCGTCAATCATGTTTGTAAAGATAGGAACAGCTCCATGGAATCCTACAATCAATGTGAGAGCAGGTTATCCTTCCATATCGGTTTTGCTAACCCACTTCTTTGAATTAGTCTTATTGTCTTTCAGCTTAACAACAACATCAGAACATTTTGGCATGACAAATTAAGTAGAATTTCGTGGAAACTGAAGAGCACGTAGTACTATTACATTACCTGGCGTGAACTTCTTGGAAAAGCTCCTGGTCTCCTTGAAGAGATGCTCAAAGTGGGTCTTGCAGTACATCATGCCATCCGTGGAAGAGTAATTGCACATCTACAGGCGGCCAATTACATCACGCTGGGACTGAACTTGAAGAAACAATATTACTGTATGCAATATAGGTGTTACTCCTATCTGGTCTTTGAAATGAGAAGCGTGCCCATTCCAGATCTAGTGCTTCCTCCAAGGGAATGACAGACTTGGAAGCCTGATTACAGCAAATTAAGAAAATTAGTGAGACTAAGAACACCTGAATGTTACCATCATAGTAAACCTGTGCACAAACCAAATAGAGACAACCTAAATGTGTTCTCTCACAAAAGAGTAGGGCAATGTGTGGTCCAATAGCACATAAGAAAATTAACCTGCATACCTTCGTCCTTCATCTTATGTTTGTGGAGGAAGTGATGGCCCTTGTAGAGCTTGATGTGTTGCGCGATGCTCTTGTGGGTCTCCCTGGAGTTAGTGGGTTATCAACTGAGCAAAGAAAAAGGCTGACAATTGCTGTGGAGTTGGTAGCGAACCCTTCGATCATCTTCATGGATGAGCCAACTTCTGGTCTTGATGCTCGAGCTGCTGTGATTGTCATGCGTACAGTAAGAAATACGGTTAACACTGGACGTACTGTGGTCTGCACAATCCATCAGCCAAGCATCGACATATTTGAGTCTTTTGATGAGGTCCGCTCTCTCCCTCCCCTCCCCCTCTCAAAACTGTGTGTGCACATCTAGAAACCATTTGATGTTTTAGACTTTTTTCAATGTGATATCCTCACAACTGTTTTTTTTCCAGCTACTGCTTTTGAAACGTGGAGGTCAGGTTATTTATGCTGGTGAACTTGGTCGCCACTCTCACAAATTAGTTGAATATTTTGAGGTTAGATATCTTTTCTTATGTGTTTGAGAAGTTTTTAGATGTTTATCAAGGGGAATGCATACCTTGTTCACAAATATTTTATATATATATTTATTGCTCTGCTTTTAAGAAAGCTAATTAAGGTTCACAACCAAACCACACGAGAGACCACCACTGGTGACACCAGTTTACAAAGAAAAACAACAGACCACTACCTAGTAACAGAAGTTAGGAAATGACTCCTTCCAGCTCAGTCTAACAGTAGACGCCAGACCCTTGCTAAAACCAAAGAACCGATAACAACCTAGGCCGACACACAAACTCAAGAGACCAACTAAAACAGAAAGACAGGGCCAAGAAGATTGCTCTTTGGCTCCTTGGATCACCTGGAGTCTGCAGACCTATCCTCGGTAGAACACTATGCCGTAGACGAGCCACCAGACTTTAGATCACCTCAAGCTCAGGCCCCTCCAGACACCGACTGAAAATCATATAACGAATGTTGATCTTTGGATTTGAGGAGGATTCCCCAGTTCTGCAGAAGAGGAATAGAATCATACAAAATCAACATTGGATTGCTAGGACCTTCTGGCTGAAGTGATGTGCATCGAGCATGAACCTTCGCATCTTTGCTCGGGCCAACAGATTCAGGTGGTAGCGAGATAGCTCTACCCGTGGGATGCAAGGAGCCAAGGAAACCTTATGCACAGCATCTGTATGTGTTTCATTGTTGGTCAGATCCGAACCTTTCTTTGTATAGTGCATCAAAAGCTTGTCCATCATCCTTTCCTCCTCATCCATGTCTCCGCCGCGCCCGCTGTTGTGTCGCATCTGTCCATTTGCATTTCGAGGAAAGAGATTACCACAATCAATAGCAGTCTCAGCTGCTTCAGGTTGCATACGCTGCATCAACCTGGCAGAGTTGTTCTTGTGGTTTAAAGCTCCATTCCTCATGCCTATGTGCTTTGATTGGCTATTTGGAGTTATCTGAGCATTCGTCTCCTACCAACATCATCAGTCCCATTACATTTCCGGTTCTGGTCATCTTTAGCACCATTCCTCCTGCTTGAGTGGCTTATGTGACTTTTGGGTGTTTGGGTTGTGACCTTCGCATTGTTAGGCACCTCAACATAAGCATCAACAGGCGCTGGCAGCTTTGCAGTTCTCCTTCTGACAGAAACAGGTCGAAGCACATTTTTGTTCTCCAAGTGATCAGTTTGTCCAGGGATGTTGGGCTTTCTGTAACCACTTGGAGTTTGCTTTTCAGGATCATCATTCACAGGTTGTATGAAGGCATTGCTAGTTCTGCTGGCTTCCTTGAACCCTTCTCAGGCATATCCTAAGGGAAAGTGTAAAACACATTAAATGATTTCAAGTTAAGGACATTTTAGTGTGTCTACATCATAGTTCATGTAATAAATATGTTTTGGAAAAATAGGTAATAAATTTGTGGAGGACTTACATGTTCTGTTTGTAGTGAGGCCCATAACTTGAGTTCCAATTACTTGGCATCAAAACTGACGGATAATTCTTCAGCAACACTGTGCATGACTTGGAACCTTTCCTCATTAGTGAACTCTGTACTGTCAAGTTTCCGAATAAACTGCAATAATATTGTGTGTAAAGCAGAGGACCACAAAAGCATAAGACAATTCAATAACAACATATTAGCATCATATTGCGTACCTCCTGGCTAACAAAATGCTCAACAAAATTTCCATATCTCTCTGTGAATATGTGCCTTAGGTCACAAAGTTCAGGTAAATCAGGATACCGAGCAACAGCAAATATCAGGTTTGGGACAGCTTCCCTGAATTCTGGGGGGCAAGCCCTGTTTGGAAAGAAAAGAACACAAAACAAATGGGTTCATTGTACGAGCATCAGGATAACGCTTTTCTGTTTGCACTCTTCGCACACTACTAAAGGGTAGTTGGAAGCTTGGAATTCACTAACTGAACTATGACGAGTATTTTTACTAACACCAAACATACAAGCAGAACCATTATGAACCTGATGTGCTTGGTAGATAAGGTCCAAATGTGAATGAAACACCTCAATCATTGATGACCCAGCCTGTTGCTTCATTGGAAGGATAAGACCAAAGATTATCACAGAGCAAACCAGCATCAGGCAACATGTCTTACAACCACTGTAATATGCAGTGCTCATTCTAAGTTTGGATTTAATCTGTCCTTGTTTAGGAAGTACAAAATGTCTCACAACCACAAGATGAAACAAGCTATCAGACATCACAATCAGATATTTTATAAACTACAATGCCCATATATCAGACATTACAATCAGATCTTCGACCCTAAACTACAATTCACAAGACTGATGGCATGAGTAAAACCTCAAAAATTAAATGTCCATAGTACAATGACCATATATTGCGACGACATACGAATTATACGAGGAAATATTAGTGCATAACAGTTACATAAAAACAAACAACATATATAAGGAAAAAATACATGTTCCCATTAAAAATAAAATAACAAAGTGCATTACAAGTTGTTAATTGCTATGTATTAATCAATATCAGCTACAATGTAAGGACCTCCTTATAAACGATATTCTTTGTGTATGTTGCACCATTTATCGTTGAATTCTTTTCCACCCAGTTATTCTTCTTCTTCTTCTCATCAATGACTGGAATGGCAAGTATCTTCACTTTCGATCGAGCTGTGGCCCTTGATAGAGCAACATAAAGCTGGCCATGAGAGAACACTGGTTCCAACAAGTACACACCAACATTAGGAATCGTTTGGCCCTGGGCCTTGTTAACGGTCATGGCAAAACTTAGTCTTACTGGAAATTGCTTCCTTTTAAAATGGAAAGGGAACATCTCATCATCAGAGGGGCACAGGGGTATACGAGGCAAGAAAATCCGCATTCCAGCGTGCTGACCAAGAACAATTTCAGCCTCAATACTGTTTTTTTGGAAACCACGAACCACCAGTCGTGTACCGTTGCAAAGTCCGTTACCCGGGTCTATATTCCTAAGCAACATGATTGGGCATCCAACTTTTAGCTTCAGAACATGCGGGGGTAGTCCATTAGGAGTGAGGGTGTTTAGAAATTCCGATGGGTAATAGTTATTGGGATCATCCATCACGGTGTCAAAACTATGGTACATCATCTGCTCCCCTTGGAAACGGTCGATCATCCGCATATTTATCATATCCACCCAGTCGTTCCGAGTAGTCAATATTGCTCTTGAAGTGATGTAGCTTGTGTTAGACATATTCTCATTTAGTTTGGGGTAAATGTCATCTATCAATCTATCAAGGTCGTGGTCATTACCAGTATATGGCACACATACCTCATCTGGAAGGCGAACATCCCCATCGTTGTTCTCTTCCTCAGTGCCACCACCGACGCGCAACAAATATTCCGCAAACCATGGGTCGCTCTGTGCCCTCATGTTGCGAACAAGCTTTAGGTGGCACATGGATTCCCAGAGATAAGAACTTCGTAGTGAGGCAGCAACTATTTGAGCCCTTGACCCCTTGCGTACGACAGGAAGCACTTGTCTGAAATCTCCGCCAAAGACAATTGTCTTCCCACCAAAGGGCACCCCAGTCCGTCCCATTATATCACGCATGCTATTGTCTAGTGCCTCAATTGCTTGTCTCTTAGCCATTGATGCCTCGTCCCAGATAATGAGCGATGCTTTTTGTAGTAACTTTGCTGTCCCACTTTGTTTCGTGAAGCTACACACTGCACCATCATCAATAGTAAGTGGTATCTTGAAGCGCGAATGGGCGGTCCTCCCCCCAGGCATTATGGATGCGGCAACCCCAGATGTAGCTGTTGCAAGTGCAATCTTGTCCTGACTGCGCAGTGCCGCAAGCAATGCCTTATACAGATAGGTCTTTCCAGTCCCACCAGGCCCATCCACAAAGAAAACTCCACCGTTATTGGTGTCAACGACAGATAGAATCTTATCATAGGCAGACCGCTGCTCCTCGTTTAGGGTTTCTTTCAAAGCAATGTCTTCTGTCGTTGGCTCGATACATTCCTCCTCGTAAATCTCTCTATCAGTACCATGTGAATTGTCATATATATCGATGATAGCAGGGAGGGGGAATGTATTTATGTCTTTCCCCATTGACTGCAATATATTTCTAATGTCAATCAAGACCATCTGCTGCACATGTGTTTTGCTTTGAGTACTACGGTGATAGTCCTCTGACATTGCGTCAAGGTGTCTCTGCCATAATTCTGCCACATCGTTCGGCTCGCAGTAAACCAGAATTGTTGCAAACAACCTTCGTAGCGCTGATGGCATTTGGTAAAGAGCAGCTTCATTGAGACATTCATCTATTGTGTCGTCAGCTTCAAGTAGTCCCCTCCTTTGTGCTGCCTCACGAAAAGATGGTAGTATGTCACCATCTACTGTCCTTAGATCCGCAAAGGAGGTAGCACCAGTCACATGGTTTAGGAGAAGCCGAAGATAGAAGCGCTCCCCCTCAGCTGGTAGAGCAGAGACTATTCTACCAACCTTTCCTCCCGTATTTCGTTTCCTCCTTTGCCACACCTTGCCCTGCTGCCAAGTGTACCACTCAGGGAAGTCACGATACAAGATGTTTCGAGCCTCCTTGTGCATCCTATTCTCCTCAAAATATGCTGTGAGCATTGACCTATCAGCACCTTTACGGTTGACGACTCGCTCGACCATTTGTCGCTCGTGAAATGTCACCATGTGCATGTTTGGAAGATGGAGTTGCAGCTGCATCACAGGTGGAGAGATTTGACTTAGCTCAAATCCGTATATCCTCCATAAGGCTTCTGGAGGAGTAACCCACCTTGCATCTCTATACTGTTTGATCTCATCTACATCATCTTTTGCCTTGCTCGCATCTCTCATAACAACAGACGCACGATCATGGCCTTTGTATATGTACTTGAACAGGTATTTAACAGCTTTAATGCTCCCGCACGCCTCAACATTGATGTGACAGTTGAAGAGGCGAAGGAGGTAAGGGTTGTAAGGGACAACCCATCTATTGTCCAATTCACACCCTCGAACCTTTTCCTTACGCCCATCGTCACGGCGTCTATAAATAGGGTATGAATCCTTCCCTTGCAAGGTTGCTTCACTGTAAGGCCGGGGGTATTGATTCTTGCATGATGCACGACCCTTAGTGCATGGGCAGTTAGGGTTTAGCGAACCGCACGGACCATGCATCATATGCTTGATAACCATCTTTCGCAGTTCAGGATACTTGTTGGATGGGATCTCAGCTGAGATCAAAAGGTCGTACTGCTCAGGGCACGTTAGCTTGTACTTCCTCTGCATGATGAGTAGAAAATGGGCATGTGGCAAACCTCGCTTCTGAAACTCCACGACATAGACGTAGGCACGAACCTTACCGAGAATATCCTGTTTAGTCAGCCTATGCTTTAACTCCTGTAGTTTCGCATGAAAGACACGCACTACAAGATCTGGACGATCCTGTGGTGTCTGATTAGGGAGGAGCTCCCTCCTTATCTCATCCCAGTTGGGGTTACATGTCATGGTAAGAAAGATGTCTGGTTTACCAAACTTTCGCACCAGAGCCATAGCATCCATGTACCGACGTCTCATGTCACGAGGACCACCAATGAACGACGGAGACAGCACAGTTCGTTTCCCAACCTTCTCTGCACTAATATCTCCATCTACCATGCTATCCACTAAGCCTTGGTATAGGTCTGCCCTTAACCGTTCCTGGTTGTTACGTATGAAATCTAAACGGGAGCTCTCAATCTTAATGTACGTGTCGACCGCGAACTGCTGGAACAGCCGCTTACCATGAAGTATTGGATTGAATAAACCAGGACGGATCTGGAATTTGTAGCAGTAGTAGTCACGTACGGACACACATAGATGGATAGGAGATTCTGCATATTCATGTGTTGATTATTTAGTGATGCCGAAAGCATAGATAACAATGTGCAAAAATCATAAATTACAAAGAAACAACTAACCTGCATCTTCATCATTTGCATTACTTGCCCTATGTATCGCACGGTATGCATCCACTTCGTCCATAGATACACCAACCTTTGGAATATTTGCATGCCATCCAAGCTCACCTTTAGGGAAGAACAATGGATATGATAGTGCATCATAGCATCCATGGTATGAGCGGATCCCGTGGTTTGACCTATCCTTCCCATGTAACATAACACTCTTACTGAACTGGCCTCGTCGTTCGCTCCCCTCGATCCAGACAGCGGCCACCTCTGAAGTGAGAGGCGCATTATACGTCTTTTGGTTCAACGTCTAGTCAAGGTTCAATGCAATATAATAGTCGTCAAGATTCTCAACATGGCCCATGCTCCTTAGGTGCTCGGAGTACGGGTTTCCACGAAGTATGCCAACTATCTGTCTAATAACCTCTTTGTCTCTCTGAAGCTGATCTGCACGACACTTACGGTACGGATGCTCAAGACTGGGATCATCATCGTAAAAGTAAAGCTCTAGGTGTTTATGCTCCGCCCCACCTTCCCTACCAAATGACTTGATATTGTGGTACATCATGCCTTGAGCCCGGAACGTGTATATACCAGAATCCCTCACATTAGTAGTCATACTATCGAGGCAACAATACAAGGAAGTGAAAGAGAAATGGCCATTAAAAAACCTGATGTTATCACGAAAGTGCCTAGCATCAGAGTCTGTACTATCCCATAACCTTTTGAGCTGCGGAGGGGTCTCCAGTGGTGCTAGCTCAACCTTCCCACCACGACAACAAAAACCAGGTGGCTCATACTCAAATTTCTTCGCAGTGCAATAACCACAGTCGGGAACAGGCTTCAACATATGTGTTTCTTCAGGGATGTTATTGTACACATTATCGTACGGATCAGGCACATCAGTGGCAGTAGATTCATCTTGAGTACCATGGATATTGATGTCCTCGTCAGTACCCTCATCTGATATTTTAGTGGAAAACAACGACTAAGACATTTGTATTTAAATAAGCATTTGTATCGCAACAAAAAATACCATAGTTACATTGGCCAGTGAATAAGTATCCCTCGTTCTCATCATCATCCTCTTCGAATATGATACCCTCATCATCATCATCACCTGGATTTTGAAAAGTTTTGCCACATAAATGTCAAGGACATTCAAGGTGGGGAAAATTTGTAATCTAAAATAAATATTTTTAGGAATTACCATTGGAAATGACCCTAGGTTTCGTCTGGCCATGCACCACCCCACTTCCTTGCTCGGACATGCATGCATTCCCATTTGTTGCCACGGTACCACCTTGGCATGGATTCCTACATTGTACTGATGGAAACACAAGTTTAATTGGGCTACATACTATTGACGTCGTGCAAGATACATCTCTGCATGATTAGTAATTATAATTACCAATGTTGGTGATCTCTGCAGTTGTATGGGGTTGTGTCCAATCGTCCCCGTCCCCAGCGTCACCGATAGTATCATGTTCTGTTGCATAAGCTGTTGGGTGTACAACCACAGAGGTATATGTTGGGTCCTCTATGGCGAGAGACACCGGATTCAAAGTGTCAGCTTGTAGTGCTCTACGTTTCCTTATGTACTCTAACTTCCCCTCTTTTCGCCTTGGTGTTTGATTACATAACCTATGGTGTTCATGCATAGACTCCACCACGCCTAGATGTGTTTCCCCACTGCCACTAACAGTTTCATGCACACTACCTGGAATGAGGCATGTCTACGTTCAACCGCATGAAATAAGGTGTTTTTTTTGCCTATTTAGTCAAGTGAACAGTCATGTACCTGGTGTCAGAAGGTCTATCGTTGGGACAATGTCATTTGCCTGGACATTTTGTCCCTTCTTTCGTTGACGCGCTTCCCGACGCTTCTTATTGATCATGTTCCTTTGTTCAACGGACAATGTTGCACGCCTTTCTCTAGCCCTTTGAATTTTTTGTTTGATAGAATTACCAACCAGTGAAATGTTTTTAGTAGGGTTTGTTGCAGAATGTGTGAAATCAATGGTGCTACAGTTATCTGGAAAGCTAACTGCGAATTACGGTGAAAGCCAAAAACAGGGTTAATACATACTCATTAATCAACTTCATGATATATTAAAATTACTGGTAAAATTGTCATGTACCTGAACCAAGATGCACATCTGCAAATATTTCAACGTTAACCGCCTCACGTGTCTGATTTGTATTAATGTCTTCTTCATATATATCTATATATATAAAAAGGGTACATGTCAACTTTGTAATTCAGGGGCATGTAGGTATAACAATTAGGAATTTAACTTTTCATCACCTCTGGATGAATTGGGCTTTATCGATAGTGCTTTATTTCGCTGACGTGCTTCTCGACGTTTCTTATTTTTCTCATTCTTTTGTTCAACAGACATCGCATCATATCTTTCCTTATCCCTCTTCCTCTTACGTTCCTTAGCATCGACCATTGGTCCAAGCGAGTTTGATTCATTTTGATCACCTATAATGTAAGTTTGCTTATTAATGTTCCCCTACTTACTACGATTCAATCATCAATTGACACGTGCTAATTGAAATTTTACCTCGAATGATGGTGTTTGAGATGTCTGTGAATGGTTTGTGACCAGCGTTATGTCCCATCTGATCCATAACCACAACAGTGCCATGGAAATATGAGCATATAAACAACAATGCAAGAGGGCCAACAAATATATAGATTAAACATGAGTTAACCATATTGGCCATCAAGGGAGAATAAATTGGGCATTATTAACCAGCATAATATATGGGGTCATAATTAACAAGGACAACTGAACCACTTATAATAACTAAATGCCTGGTGCGGCTGGATTATTGTTCCTAACCCTCAGGCTTGCTCCCAGCATTCTTACTTACCGCCTCCTCCTTGACTGCCTATCAGGCTGATCCCTCGATCCTCGGTGCATTTTATAATAGTAAGTATTACGTATAATAGCGTCATTAAAATATTAGTGTTACATTGAAAATATGGCACACAAATTTTACATATCATAATGAAGTTTGTCGTTCCAGATATCTGTTTTATACTATTTTTAACTCCCCTGGCAACGCAGCCTAAATGGAGAACACACAGGATTGACAACTCTTGACATATGTAAGTTTGATGTCATATTATAACACCATGACAATTATTGTATCATAGAATACAGATTTGGTAAAAGATCTAAACTTGATGGGGAAGTGTATTGTTGTATGTTCCGAAGACTAAAGGCACTTTACAATTGCACTCTAGCTACACCTCTTTTCTTCAAGGAATGTAATAGCAAATTGACGATCGTGACCCCGCTCCATCAAAGCTTTCCGAATAGCTGCAATGAATGCCACATTTTGATTACATGTATATGACATTTACTTCATAAGTTATAATGCGAACATAAATTTTATTTTAAGAGTTTTTTTTCAAATACTTACGTTCAAAATGATGGGTGTTGTGATGGTACGGATTGAAGTGTATTGCTGTATAATCAGATGACTCGAGGTACTCTAGCGTAGAACATTAAAGTTATCATTACCAATCATTAAACGAAAATTACTAATGACATATATGGGCATGAAAAGACGTAGGTAAATATTGTACCTTGCCTTCTAAATCGCCGAAACATAGTCCCAATTATTATGCCATAATTCTCATTAGCCAACGCCCAGCGGAGTGCATTTTTGTTTAGTAAGTCACCCCAAACTTTAATAGTGTGTAGAGACCACCTAGCATCCATGACAACAATCTTCCTGACATTACCCCACATTGTGTGTTGAACTGTATCTAAGTGGACTACAATAGCCATAATGTCTACAAAATTGTGAAAAATCGATTAATACTGATTTCTGCAAAGGTGTTAGAAATAGTAGGAGATTGATATACATTCTTACCAACTAATGTCCGGTTTGGCAGTTCGGCAATAGCAGCAAGGTTCAAGAATATATGTTTTGGGAATGGCGGCATTTGAAATGGAACAGTGTACGGCTCCACAACAGTTTGTCTGGTGAGATACAATTCCATGGGGCCACTTATATGTCGAAAACGATCACCTAAATTAATGCTGAACTCTACATTGTGCATCTTGTAAACATGTTTTTCGTTGATCAAACTATCAAAGTGTTTGACCGTCTCATATGAACTTGTCATGGCCTCGATCTTGGATCCCTAATATTATTTTAATAGTTAAAGAGGCAATGGTATTAAGGTCATATATAATTTATGAAAAGGAAATTATGAAAATGCTGTCTTACATTGATGTCAGACAAAATGAAATGTTGGCTGTCTCGATAACGTGGTTCAATAGGAAATTTAACTTCTACCCGAGCGACAATATTGTACTTCCGCGGTAGCCCATAAAAATCTTCATCACGATAGTCATCGAACAACCTGAAGCTATATTAACCATTCGATTAAATATAGGGTCATAAGTTTGATAGACAAATCGTGTGTAACCATTTAATATAACTTACATAGGCATCCTTTTTGGGCGGTCAGCTGCAGCTCTTTCACGATTCAATACGACGGGATCCATCGAAAATTTGTATCCTTTAACAATGTTTAAATTTTAATTTTTATAATTGAGTAGAGGGGGCAAGCAGAACAAGGTTGATGCTAAACATTGATTATAATTATATTTGTTTATTAAACACCAATGCACGATAAATTTGCTGAGCAATAAAGGGTCTTTGTCTTTGTATTTGTGTTTAATGTTAGACCCGCTAAAGAAGCAGAAAGAGAAGCAAGTGAGAAAGAGAGTTGGGAACGGATGCAAGCGCACCGTACTCAAAGTATACTACCAGCTAAGCCTTCCCAATATCATGTTATCTCAAGGTTAGCATCAACCTATATATACAGGAAGCATGCATATAGAATTTTATACCCCAAAAATACCCCCAATACACACAATGGAATTAACTCATGTCATATTTTAATTACAAATTTTACCATATCTTACTAAACTCACCGATGGGAAGACCAAAAGTTATTATATAAAGAGGACATCTAAACTTCAGTAGATTCAAAAAGAGAGGACCCTAAATCCCACTTTCATGTATCTCAAGTTTAGCATCAACATCTATATACAGGAATCATGCTTATAAAATTTATACCCCAAAAAAGACCCCAAATACACAAAAGTTAATTAACCTATGTCATATTTTAATTACAATTACATCATATATCTGACTGATGGGAAGACCAAAAGTTATTATAGAAAGAGGACCACTAAACTTTAGTAGATTCAAAAAATAAGGACCCTAAAGCATAAAAAGTAAAAATGGAGTTAAGTCAAAAAGTTTATGTGATTTCAGTGAAGGCCAGGCATGAAGAAAGCAAATCAAACCTGTTAAGGGTTGCAAGTATATCGAAGACAGTCTGAATGTTGAACAGGATCTTTCAGCAAGAACACAATATCCAGATAATGATGTGTCGTTGTCAAATTGTTCCTACCTACAAAAAGAGGACAAAACGTGCACTGTGGTCAGAACTTCCATTATTCTAAAAATAAAATACCTGCCCCATCAATCCCATTGAGCAGTAAGTTTTGTGTGCCATTTAATTACATTATCACAAGATCTGTTGCAGGCCCACAATATTTGCATACAAATGATTATCATATACAAAAGATCATTAACAATATTGTCAGCATAATCATATGGTCTCTTCTCCAGCTGGGACTGCTTACAGGATTGCCTATGGTGATGGAGCTAGGTTTGGAAAAGGGTTTCTGTGCAGCTCTGAGTGATTTTATCCTCATGCAACTGCAGTTAGCATCAATTTTCTTCACATTCTCACTTGGAACAAAAGCACACTACTACGACCGTACTATTATCCATGGGGGTGCTAAAGGAATTTCTTATTGCGCCCATGTCTAGGAGACTGAGATGGGAACTGAGACCTATATATTGGATGCTAGGTGCAGTTATATATAAATATAAGTTTGAATTGGCCACAAGAAGAGGTTGTGTAAATCATATGGTACCCACCCTCTATACTCTAGTGTAGGCCTTTATTAAACTGATTTTAGTTATGGTAATACATAACCCAAACCCAGCTCGAACCTTGTTCCATTATCTAAAAAAAACTTAACCCAAACCCATGTATGGTTCAGCGGCTCAAGCAATCTTAATAGCAATTCAAAATGCAATAAGATGAATTCCTACTCAAATATATTACCTTCAGGAATTTTAGTAGGTCATCACAGTTTGTTTGGGTTACTTATATTAGGCTTAGAGATATTATATAATGAACTGACTGTCTGATGAACCTGAGTCATTGTTGTATGGTTCTTCATTGTATCATTAGTAGAGATTGGAAAAAACCCACAATGATCAAAGTGACTCATATACAAAAAATCATAGAAAGAAGGACCCACCCCTGCCCTGGTGCTCTATCACTACCCACGCTGCAAAGGCAATCCCACATTAGCCACACCCGACTCTACGCCCAACACCATTGCTCCAACAAAAGTTGCTTCATGTGATAAGTGACTACATGTATATTGATTGTGAACTTAAATAGTAGCCTAACAAATGAACAATCCATCAAAGTTCATTCTACTTTGCAAAACTCGAGTTACTGGAGAAAACCACCATCCCAACATAAGAAACTAAAATGGCAGCAGATAGAAATCTAAGAATATGAAGAGCGATAGGCAAAACTCGAGCCGTTACTATGGAATTGAGTCGAGTCAAGGCCTTAACTCGGTTGCCTGTGCAGATCCAACCAGCAAAATTTTCAAACAGCTAGATAGACATTTATATGAATGTGAAGAACAATACGTAAATATAGGCTCGAGCATTCATAAATATACGGACAGTGGCGATTCCTCTTAGGATGTTACCTTAGTGGTTTGACAAACTCGTAGGGAAGAAGAAGAGTCGCAGGAGGTGGATCGATATCGGATTGGAGCTCTCTAGCTGATGTGGACTTGTGGTTTTCTTGAGGTGGGCGACGGGATGGGGCAGGTAGCTCCGCCTGTATTTAGATGGCGAACGGAGGCGGCGGATCCGGCGCCTGCCTCGCGCATGGATGTTGGACGACGGGATGTTGGGGGCTAAGCATGCGCGCGCAGATATGTTGTACGACAGTCGCGGATCCGGTGGAGGCGGCTGTGGGCATGGTTGTTTACCTACGGCAGATCCGACGATAGACATGCGCATGCGGCTGCGAGGATCTCGCATGGTTGTTAGGATAGAGGCGGCTGCGCGGGGGCGGCTACGCGAGCGGCTGCGTTGCGCGGGGGCGGCTGCGCGAGCGGCTGTGTTGCGCTGGGGCGTTGGCGGGGGCGGCTACGCGAGCGGCTGCGTTGCGCGGGGGCGGCTGCGCGAGCGGCTGTGTTGCGCTGGGGCGTTGGCGGCTGCGCGCTGCGCGGAGAAGAAGGCGGGGACGGGGGCGGCTGCGCGGGGAAGGAGGCGGGGGCGGCTGCGCGCTGCGCGGGGGCGGGGGCGGGGCGGCTGCGGTAGCGGGATCGGACGGTGGTGATGGACGCAATTGGACGGTTGGGATACAGGCGGGGGCACGGTTGTGCCTGGTCTACACTACCGTCTTAAGGATTAGTAGAGATATTAATTGAAGCAGCGAGAGTATTGAATCAATTGCAATGCAAGCCATGCAACTGCATTTTCCAAGTTCAAAAATGCCACTAGTAACATAATTTGTATATTCTGCTTGTCTCCAACAGACTTCATATCTAATCTTTTATTTCAAACTTTACTTTTTAAACAGTGTAGTCTATAATATAAAACAGTATTTTTACACGCCGGTTTGCACAGTTTGCGAAAGATAGCCTCAGGCGGTTACTGATTAAAGCAGAATACAAGATAACTAACTTACATACAAAAAAAAAGGAGAGAGCAAAACTAGATTTGAGCACGCAAATGGGAAACCCCACTTTATTAGGTCCGGCACTGTACATATGTATATGCATCGTGTTGATTAGACCTCCCAAGGACACACTATTCTTGCTTCCTTCCTTTCGTTCTGCGGTACTATTACGTGTAGTACTGCAACAGTAGCAAAGCACTAAAATGCAACAATGAGAAAATACCTTGCCCGGCTTTGATCAATTCGCCCAAGGGTTCACAAGTTCAAGGTCGTTTTCTTGTGATCAGTATAGTACATGTTGCATATAGCGCTCCGGTCCCTAGTTAGGGAACTAAAATCATGTGCAACCGGCGGTAGGATGTATTCAATGTGTCTCTTAATTATGAATGTGCAACCCTGAAGAGAGAGAAAGAGAGAGAGAGAGAGTACAGGACAAAAAATTGGGGGGAGAGGAACTTTTGTTCTTTAGTATTGTGGATGTATTCATGTATGTATGGTTTATCTCATGTAATATATATATATATATATATATCCTTCTCTGTTGCAACTAGTATAGTCTAGATTTTCACCGTGAGGTCCTCTGCACAGCCCAACTTTAGATGTTCATGCATGTTCTGCTGCTCATTGATCCTTGGAAGTGTGCTCACACTCCCATTTTATTCTACGTCCGGTGTCCTTGACTATAAGGACATTAAAAAAAATACAAAAGGTGTTGATGTGCATTGAACATAAGCATTATTGGTGCACAGCACATACGAGAAGCCCCCCTCTCAATTACAAATCTCCATCTCATCATACATGCATGGGAAGATGAAAGTGACATGCATGACAACGGGTTAGGCTTATGTTTGATTTTTTTTTTGTGTGTGTGTGGACCAGTTGACCCGGCCTGTCCCTCTCAGCTGGCCAACAACAAAATTTGACCTGCTTCTGCGGTTCTGCTTCATCAGCAATGCAAGCAAGCAAGAGGTAGGGGTGCAGCTGTTGCATGGTAAAGCTAGCTCTCTCTTCCTCCTCGCTCCGTCCCTTTATTTGTCACGCATTCAGAATCCTGCTGTGCAGCGAAGAAGGGATAACAAGCGCAGTAATGTATTGGGCCAATCCACACCTAACGTACTCCCTGCTCACACTTACAGATAGCCAAATAGACCGTGCTAAATCGGTCGTCACTAAGCATGCATGGCACGGCTCGTAGTGCGGGCACACAGCGCATGATTAGGCACTATAGTGTAGTGACTGTGCCGCCGGTTAGACACTAGTGCCGGCACAGCACGACATGGTTACTAATAAGTGTCTAATAGTGTCATGCCTAATATATAGTACCGTGCTTAATAATATCAGTGTCGTGCCGGATGATCCGTTTGACCATCTATACTCGGAGCTACATGTGTCTAGGGACCTAATTGCAAAGACCCATTTGTTCCCGGGTTGAGATCGATCGATTTGCATAGTACACTGGGGCCGGTGGGTGCCAGCACCTAGTCAGCTTGTCTGTACTGGCTACTTGCTTGCAACATGCAATAGGTGCAAGAATTTCACTGCACTGCGTGAAAGTGGCGGTAGCTGTGAGCTAGCAGCTAAGCACTGTTAGGTCAAGGCCACTCTCTCTATATATATGCATGAAGTGGAGTAGTAGTATTAGGGGTAGCACTTAGCACTAGCCGCTGTGATATATATATATTAGTGTGGGCCGGGGACGATGGAAATGGAAGCAGCAGCAAACGGAGTAATTAATGCATGGATGGTCCCAGTGCAATGCAAGAAGGGGCGGGGAGACAACTTTAATTTGTAGTAGTATAAAGGATGATCTATATATGGGTGATGCCTGCCTCTCTCACATGCAATGCATGCCGGCTGTTCTACTTATTAGCAGCTTAATTTGTCACGAATTGGCGAGAGCATGCATGAGGTTTTGTTATATTAATTGGTCCACAGCAAAATAGTACACAATCTCTACTACTTATTAAGTAAGCAATAGTAGTCTGCCGTTCTGCCGTTCTGCCCTCCCCCATTCCATGCGCAGAAAAAAAATTAAACCATGGCTGCTCAGAAATCGAACCTTGGATCTATTGAGCAGAATGCCTAACCTTCCACCCTCTAGCCAACATGAGTACATGACTCATGTTGAATTGTGTACAACTTCAACTAAAACGTCTTTTATGGTTAACCCGCCGTCCACTCTGTATGCTCACTGAATCTAGAAAAACATTTATAGCTTAGCCCCTGATCTTTCTGGAGTTTGGGACGCAGTCCAGGAAATAAAGAAAATAGGGAAAAGGAGTTTAGAAATTGATTTATAGTTTAAAAATAATTGCAGAAACCCATTTAATTCATGGAAATTTCATATTAAATCCAAATGAGTTTATTCCAATTTCTATAATTCTATAATATTATTTTTATCACATAATACCTCTGTTTTGTCATGAAAACAACAATAAAATTGATTTCCTAATTAATCATATATCAAATACATAGAAACTTTGGAAATTCGTAACTTCCCCATTTTAATTCCAAATTGAACTGTTCCAGTTGTGTTAGTCTCGTATGAATATTTACTACGCAGTAACAACATTGATTATATCATGTTTCATACTTTTATAATTAGATATTTATTTATCCTATGTTAATTGGGTTAATCTATGTCTATTGGATTAATTTATTTAATAT
This sequence comes from Zea luxurians, assembly GCA_029449295.1. NCBI lineage: Eukaryota > Viridiplantae > Streptophyta > Magnoliopsida > Poales > Poaceae > Zea > Zea luxurians. The sequence goes on along the minus strand of JAOPSE010000005.1, from coordinate 42,947,462 downwards.
ATTAATATAGTATTCTAACTTTATGGTTATACGATGTTTGACCATTAGTCTTGCAAACACACACTTACCTTTTTGTTTAAGCAAAAGCGTATGGTGGTACGTGTCCGATGACTAACGATGTACGAGGGAATTTCTTCCGGTATGTGTGAAACGTGCTCTCTAATAATGAGACCATGCAAATCGTGACATATATCGAAGTCTGTATGATACTGATGGTTGCAATGTAGTGGTGAAACAAATAGATTATAAATAACAAAATTTATGTATGGCCAGAATCACAAATTGATTATGAAACATTTTCTCATAACGGTATAACACATATTTTGTATATAAGTTATCGTAGTATACTGGTATTATATATTCCCGTTGCAACGCACGGGCATTCAGCTATCATGTATAGAAGTCTGCACGGTACTGTTGGTTGCAATATAGTGATAAAATAGTTAGATTGAAATAACAAAATTTATGTATGGCTAGGATCACAAATTAATCACGAAACATTTTCACATAACAGTATAACACACATTTGTTCATAAGTTATCATGATATTAAATGTTTCTGTTGCAACACACGGGCACCCACCTATATGTGTTTATGTCTACATCTATGACAGGAAACACATCTACTACATCTCTCTCCAAGCTCACTTGCTACCATTTCACAATGCGTAGTAGTAGATAAGTATCACCGAGATTTTTGAATTATATTTTTGGATGGAGGTAATATTATTTAAAGAAGAGCTTTGCATGCTATTTCTTTTGTTTGAATAATGCATTATACTTAAATTCCCTTTTTTGCATGTGTGACATTTTTTCTTCGTAATATTTTTTTTCCATGGATCAGACTTGTGAGTCATTTTCATAAACCAACGCCAAGCATGAATCCATGTTTCCTACTTCAAACCCCGAACAAACTCCATGAGCAGGAGGCACTCACGTTGTCGTCGCTTATCGATGACGAGAAGAAGCTTGGCGACTGTCAGTTCGACCTCTAAAAGCAGTCTTACGTGGTCGCATGCGCTGCTGTGTACGACAAGCTCCCGCGAAGCCGCCGCTTGGACGCGGTCCAGAGCAGCTGCACCGCGTTGTCCATCGTTAAGCAGGAGGGCCTCATGGTTGTCGCTAACGTCGACGACTCTCGTGTTGTTCTGGACACCGCATCCGACGACGGCGCCATCACGCCGTCCAGCTCATCGTCCACCTGAAGCCCAACCTGCCACATAAGTCGCTATTGACCGGACATGAATTCTTGTGCGCTGGGATGATGGACGTTGCTGACGTTGTGTGAATGTCCTCGAACATGATGTATGTAGTGGAATAGCGCATCCGGTGGTGCAACGGCCAAGGGTACTACCTCGCTGATGAGCCCGGGGTGCACTTCGTTTGGCAGCCCAACCAAGAGTCATCGGTACTTGTCATGTCGCGTGCGTTCGATGACTACTATATCGAGGATTGTGGCATCATCTTGGCGCCGGAGGTGACACAGAGGAGGATCGACAACAGTGACCAGTTCGTCATCCTCGTCACCGTCAGGGTAGCTTTTGTGTCGGCCTGCCTTTAATTCTCTTTGCAAACACATACACACTTACCTTTTTGTTTAAGCAAGAGCATATGGTGGTGCGTGTCCGATGACTAATGATGTACGAGGGAATTTTTCCGGCATGTGTGGAACGTGCTCTCTAATGATGAGACCATACAAATCATGACATATATCGAAGTCTGCATGATACTGATGGTTGCAATGTAGTGGTGAAATAATTAGATTAAAATAACAAAATTTATGTATGGCTAGGATCACAAATTGATTATGAAACATTTTCTCATAACAATATAACACACATTTTGTATATAAGTTATCGTAGTTGAAAGGGAATTAGGCTTACACCTAGTTCCTAAATAATTTTGGTGGTTGAATTGCCCAACACAAATATTGGACTAACTAGTTTGCTCTAGTGCATAAGTTATACAGGTGCAAAAGGTTCACATTTAGCCAATAAGAAGACCAAGTGTTGGATTCAACAAAGGAGCAATGAGGCAACCGAGGGCACCTCTGGCTGAAGGCACCGGACTGTCCGGTGTGCACCGGACATGTCCGGTGCGCCCAGAGGACTTCGACTCAAACTCTTCGCCCTCGGGAATTCTCGGAAGCCGGCGCGCTATAATTCACCGGACTGTCCGGTGTGCACCGGACATGTCCGGTGCTCCAAGGAAGCGCGGTCTCCGGAACTCGCCAGCCTCGGGTTCGCGCGGCAGCCGCTCCGCTAAAATTCACCGGACTGTCCGGTGTGCCAGCGGAGCAACGGCTCTCTGCGGCGCCAACGGCTCCCTGCGGTGCATTTAATGCGCGCGCAGCGCGCGCAGACGTCAGGCACGCCCATACCGGTGCACCGGACATCAAACAGTACATGTCCGGTGTGCACCGGACACCCAGGAGGGCCCAGAAGTCAGAAGCTCCAACGGTCAGAATCCAACGGCAATGGTGACGTGGCAGGGGCACCGGACTGTCCGGTGTGCACCGGACTGTCCGGTGCGCCATCGAACAGACAGCTTCCAGCAACGGTCACTTTTGGTGGTTGGGGCTATAAATACCCCAACCACCCCACATTCATTGCCATCCAAGTTTTCCACTTCTCAACTACTACAAGAGCTCTAGCATTCAATTCTAGACACACCAAATAGATCAAGTCCTCTCCAAATTCCACACAACACCATAGTGACTAGAGAGAGTGATTTGCTTGTGTTCTTTCGAGCTCTTGCGCTTGGATCGCATTCTTTTCTTTCTCACTTGTTCTTAAGATCAACACTCAATTGTAACCAAGGCAAGAGGCACCAATTGTGTGGTGGCCCTTGCGGGAAGCTTTGTTCCCGGTTGATTGAGAAGAAGAGATAGCTCACTCGATCCGTGGGATCGTTTGAGAGAGGGAAGGGTTGAAAGAGACCCGGCCTTTGTGGCCTCCTCAACGGGGAGTAGGTTTGCGAGAACCGAACCTCGGTAAAACAAATCCTCGTGTCACACTCTCATTTGCTTGCGATTTGTTTTGCGCCCTCTCTCGCGGACTCGTTTCTTTATTACTAACGCTAACCCGACTTGTAGTTGTGATTATTTTTGTAAATTTCAGTTTCGCCCTATTCACCCCCCCCTCTAGGCGACTATCAATTGGTATCAGAGCCCGGTGCTTCATTAGAGCTTAACCGCTCGAAGTGATGTCGGGAGATCACACCAAGAGGGAGATGGAGACCGGCGACAAGCCCACTACAAGCCAAGGGAGCACTTCATCGGAAGAGTCCCGCACCAAGAGAAGGGAGAAGAAGAAGAACTCCTCCAAGCGGAAGGAGAAAAGATCTTCCTCTTCTCTCCACAAGGAGAAGAAGGAAAAATCCTCTTCTCACAAGCCGCATCGGAGTGGGGACAAGCACAAGAGGATGAGGAAAGTGGTCTACTACGAGACCGACACTTCATCAACATCTACCTCCGGCTCCGACGCGGCATCCGTCACTTCTAAACGCCAAGAGCGTAAGAAGTATAGTAAGATTCCCCTACGCTACCCTCGCATTCCTAAACATACACCTTTACTATCCGTCCCATTAGGCAAACCACCAACTTTTAATGGTGAAGATTATGCTATGTGGAGTAATTTGATGCGATTTCATCTAACCTCTCTCCACAAAAGATTATGGGATGTTGTTGAGTATGGTGTACAGGTACCATCCGTAGGGGATGAGGACTATGACACGGATGAAGTGGCCCAAATCGAGCACTTCAACTCCCAAGCCGCAACCATCCTTCTTGCCTCTCTAAGCAAGGAGGAATACAACAAAGTACAAGGGTTGAAGAACGCAAAGGAGATTTGGGACCTACTCAAGACGGCGCACGAGGGTGATGAACTCACCAAGATCACCAAGCGGGAAACGATCGAGGGGGAGCTCGGTCGCTTCTGTCTTCGCCAAGGGGAGGAGCCTCAAGACATGTACAACCGGCTCAAGACCTTGGTGAACCAAGTGCGCAACCTCGGGAGCGCAAAGTGGGATGACCACGAGGTGGTTAAGGTTATTCTAAGAGCCCTTATTTTCCTTAACCCCACACAAGTTCAATTAATTCGTGGCAATCCTAGATATCCACTAATGACCCCCGAGGAAGTTATCGGGAATTTTGTGAGTTTTGAATGCATGATTAAGGGCTCCAAGAAGATCAACGAGCTTGACGAGCCTTCCACATCCGAGGCGCAACCCGTGGCCTTCAAGGCAACGGAGGAGAAGAAGGAGGAGTCTACACCAAGTAGACAACCAATTGACGCCTCCAAGCTCGACAACGAGGAGATGGCCCTAATCATCAAGAGTTTTCGGCAAATCCTCAAGCAACGGAAGGGGAAGGATTACAAATCCCGTTCCAAGAAGGTTTGCTACAAATGTGGTAAGCCCGGTCATTTTATTGCAAAATGTCCTATGTCTAGTGATAGTGACAGGGGCAACGACAAGAAGGGCAAGAGGAAGGAGAAGAAGAGATACTACAAGAAGAAGGGCGGCGATGCCCATGTTTGTCGGGAGTGGGACTCCGACGAAAGCTCAAGCGACTCCTCCGACGACGAGGACGCCGCCAACATCGCCGTCACCAAGGGCCTCCTCTTCCCCAACGTCGGCCACAAGTGTCTCATGGCCAAGGACGGCAAAAAGAAGGTAAAATCAAAGTCCTCCACTAAATATGAAACATCTAGTGATGAGGATGATGATAAAAATGAAGAGGATAATTTGCGCATTCTTTTTGCTAACCTCAACATGCAACAAAAGGAAAAATTAAATGAATTGATTAGTGCTATACATGAGAAGGATGATCTCTTGGATTCTCAAGAGGACTTCCTTATTAAAGAAAATAAGAAGCATGTTAAGGTTAAAAATGCTTATGCTTTAGAAAGAGAAAAATGTGAAAAATTGTCTAGTGAGCTAAGCACTTGCCATGAGACTTTAGACAACCTTAGAAATGAAAATGCAAATTTGTTAGCTAAGGTTGATTCTCATATTTGCAATGTTTCAATTCCTAGAAATGATAATGATGATTTGATTGCTAGGATTGAAAAATTGAACTGTTCTATTGCTAGCCTTAGAAATGAGAATGAGAAATTAATTGCTAAGGCTAAGGATTTTGATGTTTGCAATACTACCATTTCCGACCTTAGAACTAAAAATGATTTATTGCATGCTAAGGTCATTGAATTAAAATCTTGCAAACCATCTACATCTACTGAGCATATTTCCATTTGTACTAGATGTAGAGATATTAATGTTGATGCTATCCATGATCACCTAGCCTTAATTAAACAACAAAATGATCACATAGCACAACTTAATGCTAAGATTAGAGAGCATGACTTAGAAAATGAAAAATTTAAACTTGCTAGAAGCATGCTCTATAATGGGAGACGCCCTGGCATTAAGGATGGCATTGGCTTCCAAAGGGGAGACAATGTCAAAATTAATGCCCCTCCAAAGAACTTGTCTAACTTTGTTAAGGGCAAGGCTCCCATGCCTCAGGATAACGAGGGTTACATTTTGTACCCTGCCGGCTATCCTGAGAGCAAGATTAGGAAAATTCATTCTAGGAAGTCTCACTCTGGCCCTAATCATGCTTTTATGTATAAGGGTGAGACATCTAGATCTAGGCAACCAACCCATGCCAAGTTGCCTAGAAAGAAAACTACTAGTGCATCAAATGATCATGCCATTTCATTTAAAACTTTTGATGCATCTTATGTTTTAACTAACAAATCAGGCAAGGTAGTTGCCAAAATTGTTGGGGGCAAACACAAGGGCTCCAAGACTTGTGTTTGGGTACCCAAAGTTCTTGTATCTAATGCCAAAGGACCCAAAACCGTTTGGGTACCTAAAACAAAGAACTAAACTTGTTTTGTAGGTTTATGCATCCGGGGGCTCAAGTTGGATACTCGACAGCGGGTGCACAAACCACATGACAGGGGAGAAAAGGATGTTCTCCTCATATGAGAAAAACCAAGATCCCCAACGAGCTATCACATTCGGGGATGGAAATCAAGGTTTGGTCAAAGGTTTGGGTAAAATTGCTATATCTCCTGACCATACTATTTCAAATGTTTTTCTTGTAGATTCCTTAGATTACAATTTGCTTTCCGTATCCCAATTGTGTCAAATGGGCTACAACTGTCTTTTTACTGATACTGGTGTTACTGTCTTTAGAAGAAATGATGATTCAATAGCTTTTAAGGGAGTGTTAGAGGGTCAGCTATACTTAGTAGATTTTAATAGAGCTGAACTCGACACTTGCTTGATTGCTAAGACTAACTTGGGTTGGCTCTGGCACCGCCGACTAGCCCATGTTGGAATGAAGAATCTTCACAAGCTTCTAAAGGGAGAACACATTTTGGGACTAATCGATGTTCATTTTGAGAAAGACAGGATTTGTAGCGCATGCCAAGCCGGGAAGCAAGTTGGCGTACATCATCCACACAAAAACATCATGACTACCGACAGGCCACTGGAGCTTCTACACATGGATTTGTTCGGCCCGATCGCTTACATAAGCATCGGCGGTAGTAAGTATTGTCTTGTAATTGTGGATGACTATTCTCGCTTCACTTGGGTGTTCTTTTTGCAGGACAAATCTCATACCCGAGAAACTTTAAAGGGATTCTTGAGACGAGCTCAAAATGAGTTCGGCTTAAGGATCAAGAAAATTAGAAGCGACAACGGGACGGAGTTCAAGAACTCTCAAATTGAAGGCTTCCTTAAGGAGGAGGGCATCAAGCATGAGTTCTCTTCTCCCTACACTCCACAACAAAATGGTGTAGTGGAGAGGAAGAATCGAACTCTATTGGACATGGCAAGAACCATGCTTGATGAGTACAAGACACCGGATCGGTTTTGGGCTGAGGCGGTCAACACCGCCTGCTACGCCATCAACCGGTTATATCTTCACCGAATCCTCAAGAAGACATCTTATGAACTCCTAACCGGTAAAAAGCCCAATATTTCATATTTTAGAGTTTTTGGTAGCAAATGTTTTATTCTTGTCAAAAGAGGTAGAAAATCTAAATTTGCTCCTAAAACTGTAGAAGGCTTTTTACTAGGATATGACTCAAACACAAGGGCATATAGAGTCTTTAACAAGTCCTCAGGACTTGTTGAAGTTTCTTGTGACGTTGTGTTTGATGAGACTAACGGCTCTCAAGTAGAGCAAGTTGATCTTGATGATATAGGTGAAGAACAGGCTCCATGCATAGCGCTAAGGAACATGTCCATTGGGGATGTGTGTCCTAAGGAATCCGAAGAGCCTTCAAATGCACAAGATCAACCATCCTCCTCCACGCAAGTATCTCCACCAACTCAAGTTGAGGATGAGGCTCAAGATGTTGAACAAGAAGATCAAAAAGATGAGCCACCTCAAAATGAAGGCAACGATCAAGGGGGAGATGCAAATAATGAAGACAAGGAGGATGAACAACCAAGACCGCCACACCCAAGAGTCCACCAAGCAATACAACGAGATCACCCCGTCGACACCATCCTCGGCGACATTCATAAGGGGGTAACTACTCGATCTCGTGTTGCGCATTTTTGTGAACATTACTCGTTTGTTTCCTCTATTGAGCCACACAGGGTAGAGGAAGCACTTCAAGATTCGGATTGGGTGATGGCGATGCAAGAGGAGCTCAACAATTTCACAAGGAATGAGGTATGGCACTTAGTTCCACGTCCTAATCAAAATGTTGTAGGAACCAAGTGGGTCTTCCGCAACAAGCAAGACGAGCATGGTGTGGTGACTAGGAACAAAGCTCGACTCGTGGCCAAGGGGTATTCACAAGTCGAAGGTTTGGATTTTGGTGAAACCTATGCACCCGTAGCTAGGCTTGAGTCAATTCGTATATTATTGGCCTATGCTACTTACCATGGCTTCAAGCTTTATCAAATGGACGTGAAGAGTGCCTTCCTCAATGGACCAATCAAGGAGGAGGTCTACGTTGAGCAACCTCCCGGCTTTGAAGACAGTGAGTACCCTAACCATGTTTATAGGCTCTCTAAGGCGCTTTATGGGCTTAAGCAAGCCCCAAGAGCATGGTATGAATGCCTTAGAGATTTCCTTATTGCAAATGGCTTCAAAGTCGGCAAGGCCGATCCTACCTTATTCACTAAGACTCTTGACAATGATTTGTTTGTATGCCAAATTTATGTTGATGATATCATATTTGGGTCTACTAACAAATCTACATGTGAAGAATTTAGTAGGATCATGACGCAAAAATTCGAGATGTCAATGATGGGGGAGTTGAAGTATTTTCTAGGATTCCAAGTCAAGCAACTCCAAGAGGGCACCTTCATCAGCCAAACAAAGTATACTCAAGATATTCTAAGCAAGTTTGGAATGAAGGATGCCAAACCCATCAAGACACCCATGGGAACAAATGGGCATCTCGACCTCGACACGGGAGGTAAGTCCGTGGATCAAAAGGTATACCGGTCGATGATTGGTTCATTGCTTTATTTATGTGCATCTCGACCGGATATTATGCTTTCCGTTTGCATGTGTGCAAGATTCCAAGCCGACCCTAAGGAATCACACCTTACGGCCGTGAAACGAATCTTGAGATATTTGGCTTATACTCCTAAGTTTGGGCTTTGGTACCCTCGGGGATCCACATTTGATTTGATTGGTTATTCGGATGCCGATTGGGCGGGGTGTAGAATTAATAGGAAGAGCACATCGGGGACTTGTCAGTTCTTGGGAAGATCCTTGGTGTCTTGGGCTTCAAAGAAGCAAAATTCGGTCGCTCTTTCCACCGCCGAAGCCGAGTATATTGCCGCAGGCCATTGTTGCGCGCAATTGCTTTGGATGAGGCAAACCCTGCGGGACTACGGTTACAAATTAACCAAAGTCCCTTTGCTATGTGACAATGAGAGTGCAATCAAAATGGCCGACAATCCCGTCGAGCACAGCCGCACTAAGCACATAGCCATTCGGTATCATTTTCTTCGGGATCACCAACAAAAGGGGGATATCGAGATTTCTTACATTAACACTAAAGATCAATTAGCCGATATCTTTACCAAGCCTCTTGATGAACAATCTTTTACCCGACTTAGGCATGAGCTCAATATTCTTGATTCTAGGAATTTCTTTTGCTAAACTTGCACACATAGCACATGAATATACCTTTGATCATGTCTTTTTTTTATATATGCTATGACTAATGTGTTTTCAAGTATATTTCAAATCAAGTCATAGGTATATTGAAAGGGAATTGGAGTCTTCGGCAAAGACAAGGCTTCCACTCCACTCTACTACTCATTCTTCGCCGTCGCTCCGCATCATCTCTCCAACTTTGGTATAATCTTCACTCATTCATTTCATGACCAAAGGGGGAGAAAGTATTTCTTGGGCTCTAATGATTCCGTTTTTGGCGATTCATGCCAAAGGGGGAGAAAATATGAGCCCAAAGCAAAAGGACCGCACCACCACCTAATTTTATAAATTTGATGATTTTAAATTGGTAAATTTCAAAATTGGTATCTCTTTGTGTTCTAAAGGGGGAGCAAGTAGTATTTTCAAAATTGATGTCTTAAAACCCTCTTGAACACTAAGAGGAGACTTTATTTGAGGGGGAGTTTTGTTTAGTCAAAGGAAAAGCATTTGAACAAAGGAAGAAAATTTCAAATCTTGAAAATGCTTTGCAAAATCTTATTCATTTACCTTTGACTATCTTGCAAAATGACTTTGAAAAGAATTTACAAAAGAGTTTGCAAAAACAAAACTTATGGTGCAAATGTGGTCCAATATGTCAAAAACAAAGAAACAATCCATGCGCATCATGTAAGTATTTATATTGGCTCAATTCCAAGCAACCTTTGCACTTATATTATGCAAACTAGTTCAATTATGCACATCTATATTTGCTTTGGTTTGTGTTGGCATCAATCACCAAAAAGGGGGAGATTGAAAGGGAATTAGGCTTACACCTAGTTCCTAAATAATTTTGGTGGTTGAATTGCCCAACACAAATATTGGACTAACTAGTTTGCTCTAGTGCATAAGTTATACAGGTGCAAAAGGTTCACATTTAGCCAATAAGAAGACCAAGTGTTGGATTCAACAAAGGAGCAATGAGGCAACCGAGGGCACCTCTGGCTGAAGGCACCGGACTGTCCGGTGTGCACCGGACATGTCCGGTGCGCCCAGAGGACTTCGACTCAAACTCTTCGCCCTCGGGAATTCTCGGAAGCCGGCGCGCTATAATTCACCGGACTGTCCGGTGTGCACCGGACATGTCCGGTGCTCCAAGGAAGCGCGGTCTCCGGAACTCGCCAGCCTCGGGTTCGCGCGGCAGCCGCTCCGCTAAAATTCACCGGACTGTCCGGTGTGCACCGGACTGTCCGGTGTGCCAGCGGAGCAACGGCTCTCTGCGGCGCCAACGGCTCCCTGCGGTGCATTTAATGCGCGCGCAGCGCGCGCAGACGTCAGGCACGCCCATACCGGTGCACCGGACATCAAACAGTACATGTCCGGTGTGCACCGGACACCCAGGAGGGCCCAGAAGTCAGAAGCTCCAACGGTCAGAATCCAACGGCAATGGTGACGTGGCAGGGGCACCGGACTGTCCGGTGTGCACCGGACTGTCCGGTGCGCCATCGAACAGACAGCTTCCAGCAACGGTCACTTTTGGTGGTTAGGGCTATAAATACCCCAACCACCCCACATTCATTGCCATCCAAGTTTTCCACTTCTCAACTACTACAAGAGCTCTAGCATTCAATTCTAGACACACCAAATAGATCAAGTCCTCTCCAAATTCCACACAACACCATAGTGACTAGAGAGAGTGATTTGCTTGTGTTCTTTCGAGCTCTTGCGCTTGGATCGCATTCTTTTCTTTCTCACTTGTTCTTAAGATCAACACTCAATTGTAACCAAGGCAAGAGGCACCAATTGTGTGGTGGCCCTTGCGGGAAGCTTTGTTCCCGGTTGATTGAGAAGAAGAGATAGCTCACTCGATCCGTGGGATCGTTTGAGAGAGGGAAGGGTTGAAAGAGACCCGGCCTTTGTGGCCTCCTCAACGGGGAGTAGGTTTGCGAGAACCGAACCTCGGTAAAACAAATCCTCGTGTCACACTCTCATTTGCTTGCGATTTGTTTTGCGCCCTCTCTCGCGGACTCGTTTCTTTATTACTAACGCTAACCCGACTTGTAGTTGTGATTATTTTTGTAAATTTCAGTTTCGCCCTATTCACCCCCCCTCTAGGCGACTATCAGTAGTATACTGGTATTATATATTCCCGTTGCAACGCACGGGCATTCAGCTAGTTAATATATACGGATATATAGGGTAGGTATATACAGTAGTAGCTAGGTGCCTAGGTATAGCAGTATGATTCATGTGATGTAGCGCGCGGCGTAATTCTGTTGGATTTATGTTGGACACCAAAATGAGCGGACGGTCTGGCCCTTAGGCCCGGACGGTCCGCGTGTCCCGAGATAAGATTAACTCGGATATTTATCCTTATCTCGTGCGTGGTTATCCATCTAATCACGTGGGAGTTTGTTGCTATCTCTTAGGAAAAGGTCCAGACCTCCTCCCCTATAAATATAAAGGGGTACGGCCGATTGAGAACCCCCAAACACATTCCAATCGAACCAATTACCTTATTTACCTTTTCTGCCCTAGGAGTAGATGTAGCATAGTTCTAGTCGTAGCCTTCCGCATATCCACCTTCACCCCTATTCGACTCTACGTCGTCTAGATCCGTCTTGGGTGGCCTGCCGATCCCAAGACGACCCTAGGATCTCACCCCTCCCGGGGGGCAAGATCTAGTTGTCCATCCAAGACCTCTTCCTCGAATTGATCTCTTAATTCCTAGGCGACTCCACGTCGTCTGGGGACGCCCCGGGTGACCTGTCGACCCGGAGCACCATTAAGATCTCTTCCCCCCAGGGGACGAGATCTAGATTCCAGCAAGGAGGAGGAAGACGACCCTGTCGCCAGGTCACGGACCGTCCGGCCCTAGGGCGCGGACCGTCCGGCCGTCAGGCAGGGAACCCGAGCTCCTGCGCTCAGGTCGCGGACCGTCCGGCCCAAGGCCGCGGACCGTCCGCGCCTGACCAGAGAGCACCGCCGCCTCGCGCTAGGTCGCGGACCGTCCGGCCCTGCGCCGCGGACCGTCCGCGTCTGACCAGAGAGCACCGCCGCCGGTTCTTGTTGAGTGATTGGCGCCTCCAAAAAGGCGTCAATATACTTTTTGGCGACTCCGCTGGGGACGAAGTTGCAGATCTACAAAATCAGACTTACATGGCCGATTCTAAAGATCTCAACGGTGCTTCTTCAAACAGCAACACAAGGCTGACTAATTTATCGGCCGCTGAGCATAAAAGATTAGAAGATGACATGAAGAAAATAGACAAGGAGGCCCACCGACAAAAGGATCAGGTGCTCAAGGTGGCGGATAAGTGGTACCTCTCGCACTTCAAGGTAGACTGCCACCAGAAGACCATCCAAGAGAGGGAGATAAATGCCGAGTATATGTTAGCCGTGCTGCAACAGCTCCCCACAATAGGTGATGCCAGGTCAGCCGATGATATTCCATCTATTAAAATTTCTTTTGATAATCGGATTAAAAGTATCACGGAGGATATAGAGGGGATGGCACATGCATTAGGAAAAACTCACATGCCTAATTTTTTATCACATAAATTAGGCGATGAAACAATTGCGCCAAACACATCGGTGGCAAATGGGTTCCCCCAGCCATATTCTGGTATGCCGATGGACTCATATCTAGGACGACCATCATCACCATCTTCGCTAAATGGTGAGTCAACCCTGGGCACGGCCGGACCGTCCGCACACAATTGCGGACCGTCCGGCCCTCCGTCAGACCGTCCGACACCCTACGCCGGACAGTCTGGAGTTACACAGAGCCCACCACAAGGGTCACAGGTGTTGCCTGACGTGACCGGACAGTCTGAGGATATTACCGGACCGTCCGATCCACCCGCAGATCGTCCGACTGTGCAGGTCGGACCGTCCGGAGCACCAGAAGTCACCTGTGATCCGCCTAGTGCGGAAGGCCGACATAAATATAACCGGCCACCCAAGCCCCAAGAACCAAAAAGGTCACATGAGTTTGTTTGGCCCACTAAGGCCAAACCTTCTGTTCGCTCTCACCCGCACTCGACACAAAAGGAAAAGGTTAAGTTCACATTTAATATTACTAAGTGTGATAAAATATTTGATGAGTTGCTTAAACATGGTAATATTAAATTATCACATATAATTCCTCCGGTTGAAGAATTAAAAGGACGTATATATTGTAAATGGCATGGCTCCTTTCTTCATAACACCAATGATTGTGCTGTCTTTCGTCGGCAAATACAATTGGCTATAAACGAAGGCCGGTTGAGGTTTCAAAAGGAGGTAAGGATTGACAGGCCACCTGTCCCTACCACCACATTAGAGCCGACAAGCAAAAAAGTCATAGTTCGGCCCTGTGCAGCCGATAAAAGCAAAGATAAAAATATCGTCATTAGTGATCCCCGCACACCAAATATGTCATGCAGAATGGTTACTCGGAAGACTCCGGACAAAAGAAAGACCGGAGGCACCGGGGGGCAAGCACGATCGGACACCCGATCACGGTCACCTGTCCTACGTACGCTGGACGATCCGGGTACTAAGGCTGAACAGTCCGAGACAGGAGCGGATGGTCCGGCTATAATGGTCGGACGGTCCGCAGACAGTCAGAAGCAGCAACCTCAGACCACCGGACCACAAGGTTCCAAAACAAGTGTTAGGAAACAAAATACTACTAAGACGTCTGGACGACTCAGTAGAGTCGGCCCTACTTTTGGTCAGTTGCTTGCCAAATATACGAAGAAGGCCGTTCCACACAACCGGCCAATAAAGCAGACTAAGTCAAAAGGGCGATCTGTGCGAAAGCAAAAGCCAACTAAACGGACCCAAAAGGTAGCACAACCAAGATCGCCTTGTCATCTTCCTCCGGGGATAGCATGGTGTGTCCCGTTCTATCCATCGCCGATGTGTTGTCCTGCTCATGTGTGGGGTGGTACAGCGATGAATTCATATTACTGGCCCAATCCGTTTGCTTATTTGGGCTGGGGGGCACCACAAGTTTTTGCCTATTGACAGGTTGATCAGGTAGACATGGCCGAAGAGGATGCGATCCGAAATGGCCTCTATGCATTAAAGTTCCATCAAATATTTATATTATCTTATCGCAAGAGCCGATGACTTGCATCGAGCTGAGTCCTTACTTCGGGAACAAAAGCTCATGAGGTCAATTGTTTCCGAAGTTTTCACTGATGCTTTTGGTTCGCCAAGCTCCACCAAAAGGCAGGGGGGCATATGTTGGACACCAAAATGAGCGGACGGTCCGGCCCTTAGGCCCGGACGGTCCGCGTGTCCCGAGATAAGATTAACTCGGATATTTATCCTTATCTCGTGCGTGGTTATCCATCTAATCACGTGGGAGTTTATTGCTATCTCTTAGGAAAAGGTCCAGACCTCCTCCCCTATAAATATAAAGGGGTACGGCCGATTGAGAACCCCTGAACACATTCCAATCGAACCAATTACCTTATTTACCTTTTCTGCCCTAGGAGTAGATGTAGCATAGTTCTAGTCATAGCCTTCCGCATATCCACCTTCACCCCTATTCGACTCTACGTCGTCTAGATCCGTCTTGGGTGGCCTGCCGATCCCAAGACGACCCTAGGATCTCACCCCTCCCGGGGGGCAAGATCTAGTTGTCCATCCAAGACCTCTTCCTCGAATTGATCTCTTAATTCCTAGGCGACTCCACGTCGTCTGGGGACGCCCCGGGTGACCTGTCGACCCGGAGCACCATTAAGATCTCTTCCCCCCAGGGGACGAGATCTAGATTCCAGCAAGGAGGAGGAAGACGACCCTGTCGCCAGGTCACGGACCGTCCGGCCCTAGGGCGCGGACCGTCCTACCGTCAGGCAGGGAACCCGAGCTCCTGCGCCCAGGTCGCGGACCGTCCGGCCCAAGGCCGCGGACCGTCCGCGCCTGACCAGAGAGCACCGCCGCCTCGCGCTAGGTCGCGGACCGTCCGGCCCTGCGCCGCGGACCGTCCGCGTCTGACCAGAGAGCACCGCCGCCGGTTCTTGTTGAGTGATTGGCGCCTTCAAAAAGGCGTCAACAATTTAATTATACTTTTTTTTCTTCTTCTTTCTCTCTTTGTAGTATATATTTATATCGGGACGGACTCTGTACCTTGCTTTCATTCTAAACACATATGTCCCTGCATGCACACTAATTTTGTCTTGTATGCGTGCATAAAGCCTTAATTATTTTGGAGTTTTTAATTTGTAGAGGGGATTAGACTGTCTCCAAAGCTATATATATATATATATATATATATATATATATATATATATATATATATATATCTTGTATGCATGCACACTTTTTTTTTTGTCTTGCATGCGTCCTCCTTCTCAATCTGAGGCAAAAACTAGATCCAGGATTTTATTTATCCTTCTCAATTTGAGGCAAAACTAGGTCCAGGATTTTATGTTTGAGTTTGTGTGTGAGTGAGTGAGAGAGAGAGAGAGAGAGAGAGAGAGAGAGAGAGAGAGAGAGAGAGAGAGAATGACAATAATTTTAGTCTACAATCATATTCATGTCTCACCAGTCATCAATCCCGCAATTGACGCAACAACAAGGATTCCCTTGCGCGGGAGCTCAGATTAGTTTATTGAAACATGCCAGTTTCTTTGATGGTTTCTACGAATTCAGCACTACTACATTAGAAACTTCGCTGCTCTAACAGGTAGTAGTTGATTGGAGTTGTATATGCTGCCCTTGACGAGGACAAGGACTCCCCGGCCGCACACAGACACAGCAGAGGCTACCCTACCCTAGAAATGTGGTAGGTAGGTAGGTAGGCGGACGTGGTCGCAAGCAGCCGGCCTCGGGCAGTGCGCGCGCGGCTGCATGGCTTTTCTTTCTCTTTCAGCGCCCCGCTCCGATTCCCTTGCTTGCTTGCATCAGCAGCTCATTGCCCCCTCATGGCCTCATGCATGGTGATGGTGTGGTGCGTGCGTTCACTGTTGGCAAGCGCGTGCTGGGGTTTACATGGAACAGTGAGTGCACAGGAGACACAGCAGCTAGTAGCTAGCCATACTGTGCCGGACGGCCGGCAAGCAGTGTCTGTCAATCTCTGCACGCCGTGCTCTCACACGCACGCGCTTACTACCCGGCCGGCTAGTTTACCGGAGACGGCGGCGCGGCGGCGAGCTAGGCAACAGGCACGATGCATCGATGAGCAGGCTCCTCCAGACGCCCAGAGCCAGCCTTCTCGGCTGCAGGTGCCTGCTGCCTGGACCTGGACCTGAACCTTCCGAATTGAATGAATGTGTCGCGCGCCTTGCAGCAGGGCACATGAGACGGTGGTGGATATATGGTGCCAGATCATGCAGTGATGAGGTTTGGATTTGGCAGTTCATCAGCCTTGGGCCATTACATTGCATATATTTGGCCGAGAGACGACCAAAAGAAACAGCAGGATCCAAACATACGATTCGTTTTGAGCTCTTAAATAATTTATAAACAGAGCCTGATCCAAACATACGATCTGATTAAGTTTTATAGTGTACAAGTTAGAGTCCAATTACCATCCCTAATTATGACCACGATGTGTGTGTTATCTCCATCAGTGTCCATGTGTCAAATACTGCTTTCTGCTGGTGACGGGATGTTTTGGAACATGGGTGTGATGGGCCGCTTTAATTTTCGTTTTTGTGCATAAAATATATACATATATATGGTGTCGTGTCCGCCAGGTCGGCCCATCTGCCTTTGCTGGCGCCCTTTTGCGGAAAGTCCGGTGTGTTTGTCGCCTTTGAGCCCAAAGCCCAGTTCGTCCCGTTTCTCGGTCCATGGGGGCCTTTTTTTTTATTGTTTTCCTGTACGCGGCACGGACAGCCAGCATCAGGGGCCGATCGATTAGATATTCCTCGGAGGCGGAGATGCAGTACTACAAAAGCTAATTAGGGCTCGTTTGGCTCCTTTAGTCCTTTATTCTAGGAACTAAATTTTTATTAAGGAGCTAAAATTTAGTCTCTACTCTGTTTAATTTTATGGACTAAAATATTTAAAATGTATTAAATAAATCATAAGATGACCAAAATACTTCTTAGCATTTTCTCGCTATTAGTTTAACTAAAATAAAAGGAGAGACAAAATTGGAATTAATATAATTTAGTCAATTTAAATCACTATTGAGGGATTAGAGACTAAAATAGTTTAGTTCCTATTTTAGTCCCGCTATTTGGTAATCTAGTGAATAAATGAGACTAAAATGAAGGGACTAATCTTTAGTCGATTAAACCAAACGGGCGTTTAGGTATCATGGTGATTTGGATGGTGTTTATGGGAGTGAGGAGTATTCACGGCGCCGGAAAGAGAGCGAGAGACGGTCTGTTTCTGTCTTATTTTGAACCGCATGCATTTCAGCATTCCTCTCTCTTTTTGGAACTGGACACGATGGGCCGAGAACTTTGCTTTGCCCATGAGAAATCCACCCCGTTGGCCGCATCTGTCTGCAGACAAACTTCGGAGGATCGATGCTTCGTCCTGCTCTATTTCTTATCATTAATTATATCTTTTTTATCTATCTCTACTCTTTTAAAACACAAGTTTCGATAGCCGTTGGTCATCGTGAAGTGTGTATCAGAGATAAGACTTATCTCACTAAAGCCAAAACTAAAGAACGAAGCACATAACTATTTCCCCTCCCCGCCTACAAAGAGACCGGTTAGAAACAAGGTCAAACACGATAGGGCTTATGTCCTCCCTCGCTTCTTGCCTACCAGTGAGTCGTTATCTCATATATGGGTCATGATAAAACACCCAAAGCCCAATATGCATGGCATGAAGTCAAACGTAGCGTAGGGCACCACACTTGCTAAAGGAGAAATAGGGACCGAACAAGATATAAAAAAGAAGAAATAGAGACCAAACAAGATATAAAAAAGGAGAAATAGCGACGGAACGAAGATATAAAAAAGGGCGTCAGACTCTTTTTCAACTCATATATTTCTCTATCTTTTGGCTAAGATAAAGTGTAATATTTATTTTTTATCAGTTTAATATCTAGTGCATGGACTATATGTTCACTTTGATATCAAATTTCTTTTTATGGGTATTTTTGTGATACTATCTTAATAACCTTTTATCTAAAAATGTACTATTTGAACACTGGTTAAGTCTCACGAATGTAGATATAATTTCACGTGATCATAACAAAGTACAGCCATTTCACACAACAATTACAATCATAAACAACATGCATGGATAGGACCCATACAATACACACATGTCTACGAACGCCAAAAGCACAGACGACGACATGCAAGCTAGGGCGCGGTAATTAATCGGTTGATTCGTACACACGCGGTAGCTAAGCTACCAGTAATTGGGTTTGCAGTATGCAGTAGATTTTATTGGCTATTACAGTACCTCGGTTGCATTGCATTGCTTACTTGCTTTGATGACGGACGATGCATGAGCGAACTAACCAACCAGCTTGCATTGTCATGCAGTAGGATCGAGCAGCAGCACCACCCATATGGTGATGGATGCGCTAGCCCAGGCGGAGGTCGTGGGAGCCGTAGGCCATGCCGTGCAGGTTGGGCTGGCTGGGCACCACGCGGAAGGCGTACATGTCCGGCGGGGCGCCGCCCAGCGCCGCCGCCGCCGCGCCGTCCCAGGCGACGCCGGCGCCCGTGTTGTCCACGTACCCGAACGCCGGGTCCTCCCGCATGCCCTGCAGGTACGGTGCCCAAGAAGCTCGTGGATTAATTAGACGTACACATCGATCGACCAGCGCTAGGCTAGCTTAGCGGAGATCTATCATCAGTATAGTTAGTGTAATGAAAAACGCACTAGCTCCTGCTGCAGGTTCCTGTTTGCCTCGTGCGAGTGCTTCACCTGCAATGTACGTATGCGCACAGCACATACGAGCAGTGTAATTCAGCAACAATGCAAGGTCGATCGATTGAATCGTATCAAAGGAAAAAGCCGCTCTATAGAATACATGTATATTATAAATTCTAACACAACAAATAAAACCATGCATGAGGCCTTATTCGGTTACTACTATACCACATAGATAGGATGAAATTAAAAACAAAATTATAGAGATTTTAACTTGTTATGGATTTAAACTTGCCCAATCCACATGTATTAAGATAAGCAACAGGCCCTGAAGTGGCTCAATTCATGAGAAGTTGATTAAAAAAAGGTCCACTTCGTTTGCTCAGAACCTACGTCCTACTGCCACTACGACCTTATTTAGATACTTTCATGTTCACCCCAATCGAGGTGCATTAAGGTGAATTGAGATGTAACTTAAACTAATTTACACTCTAATCCACATCAGTACACATAGATTGTGGTGAAACCGAGAGTATCCAAACAAGGCCTAAGATAGTTTCTGTACACTAACGTTTGGTAAATATATAGTCTGATACCCCATTGGAGTTTCTGTACGAAGTTAAGAAACATAAATGCTTTCTTTCCGCCAACGAAAATAACTCAGACATTCTTACTGCATTTTGTTTTTGAACAAACATATATATATATAGCTGCAATGTATATTACATACTATTTATGATTGCGGGAGTGGAAGAACAGGCATACTATGAAACTGATAGCTCAAAAGAAAGGGTAAGCAGCTAGCTATTTGCATATATCTCATGGACAACATTTCAGTGATATATATATATATATATATATATATATATATATATATATATATATAGAGAGAGAGAGAGAGAGAGAGAGAGAGAGAGAGAGAGAAATATTTGGGTGATTTGGAGATGAGCTGGATGCAACGTACGACGTTTCAGTCAATATACACAGTACATGGCGCTGTGTACGTATTGACAGACTACATACATTCAGTAATGACAATCAAGCAAAAGTACTTCCACACTAATGAGTCCATTTCCATACCTCTGCAAATCATAAAGCCTACACCCTCGGTCCTCATCTGTGGGTGCATATCATGCCACGGTGCAACACCATAAAAATCAGCGCTTAACATGCTACTCCCAGCTGATAGCTAGTAGCACGGGGACCAAATAAGCTAGCATGTCATGATCTGTAGGCGGCACGCAGCCTTAGCTAGCTAGCTAGCTAGCCACCACGCAGGCTTGACGAGAGAGACACGCAGACGTCGTATGGATGCTCCAACACACTACAGCGTCCTTGCTCGCGTGCTCAATTCATCCTAGCTTCTAAAAGACAGAGGCCAATGCGCCTACTGATTGGATACAGCTAGCGCTTTGCATATATACATGTGTGGACGAGTGCGATCGAGCACATGAGATGGGCCAAGAGATCTAGCGGTTCGATCTACTACAACGTGGAGCTACCTTCAGTAGAGCGCCTCAGATGCTGATTGACATGCGGGGGAAGGAGTTGAGTGTGGAAATGCACAGACATGCATGGTAATGTACACTGGACAACAGCTAGATAGGTTGCTGATTTTCGGTTTGAGGCGTGGTGGTGCCTGTCGGATATTTGCTTTCATCACTACTTGAAGAGTCAACAAACGTGCAAGGACAAATTTTCAAGTGTGTGCTCGGTTCTGTTTGTATATTGTGTTAAGAGAAGTGTGTTGGCAGGGATATATATATATTTATTTGTAAGCAAATTATCAGATGTTTCTATCTTATTTAAAATAATCCATGCTTAAAGAAGATCAACATAAGAAAAGCTGGATATAGTAGCCTAAAAAGAGAGAGAAAAGGATGGTGATGAACATAAAACTATATATGCATTGGCTAGTGTTGTGAGAGCTGTTTTGGAAACGTTTCTATGACCAACATATCAAATCAAGAAACTGGTCACATGTGAAAGGTAAAGGACTAAAGGAGGAACTAGGTATATTATATATAGATCGATATGCAGGTAAATAAAATTTCTGTTCTGTACCAAATTGGGGGCAGCTAAGCTAGCTCTCAAACTTGCCCAATTGACGTATAAGAAAATCTATGTACTTAGCCGATAATGCTAGATTTTCTTACCTTTTTCTTGTAGGTATCAGTCTGCGTGCTGATCACATGGTACTGAAAAATCAAACGAGAGAAGGGATGAGCAAAAGAGGTAGGTAAGACTAAAACATGGACATTATGAGATGAAATTATTCAAGATTCTAAAAAAATTACAAGCAACAATTTTCTTTTTCCCCACCTTTAATTTTATTCTGAGAACAAGATCCAATTCTACTATTAGACCAATAGAAAAAAATTGAATCAGGGTTAAATGTTTTTGTTTGAGGTAAAAGAAAGAAAGAAACTTTTATTTGACAGGACTTAGATGCATTGGACTGAATTAGTGTACAAGAGATGAATCTATCTCTCCCAGTAAAGAATCCTAAATCTACTTTTTTTTAACTGCGAACAACACGCCAGAGAGATCTATCTAATGATGGCTTCAAAAACAAGATTCAAAGCCGAATCAGAAGGCATGAGCAAAGATCTACCCCAGCAGCAAGGAGCATGAAATATGAACAGATCTGAAGAGCGCATCATCAGCCCGCAGAAGAGATATGACAGATCTATACCTAGCTAGCTAGGACTAGCTAGGGGAGTCAGAAAAAAAAACGCAAGAGATTAGGGTTTGTACGTGCCTTCCTATGGCGAACCTCCTTGAGAGCCGCGTCGACGTTTTGCTCGAGGCCGCGCAGCTCGTCGAAGTCCAGACTGTCCAGATCCTCGCCCATCCTTTGCCTGGTTGATGAGCACAGCAGCACACAAATCAGCAAGCCTGTGTGCTCGGAGCTAATTCATGTAAACTCGCGGATCCATCCCTCGTAGTATACGGGGACATCTCGCTCAGAAAATCCACATGCATATGAGGAATAAGCACAGGAAGAGGAAAGTGGCGGCGGTTGTTCGTCCGTGCTGTTGACCTAATCTCTGTGCGCAGACCACGATTGATGTCCTTGAGATGGCTCAGCGTGCGCTGCATATTCTGCAGAGAGATCAAAACCAATAAAGCATGGAAAATCGTTTAGAACTTTAGATCTCATCATCATCATCATCTCATGGACATGTGGATAAAGCAGCGAGCGAAGCAAAAGAGAGGAGGAGGCGGCCAGCAGCAAGCAAGGAAAGGAAAGGAAAGACGCAAGGGGCCGGGGAAACGAATATGGCTGACTGACGGACCTCATACTGCTCGATCCATAGGCTGGTCCCGATGGCCTGCTGGTACCGGTCAAAGATGGTCTTGATGCTGCGATTGAACCAACACACACGCAGATCGATCAGCCAGCGAATTGAAGCAGCGCGCGGAGGCCAGGAGGAGGGGAGGGGAGATGGAAGAGGAAGAGCAGGCACTAGTGCACTACTGACTCGGTTCCGGGGCTGCAGAACTCGTGGTACTTGCCGGTGGAGGAGAACATGATGATGGCGACCTGGGCGTCGCAGAGCACGGTGAGCTCGCGCGCCTTCTTCATGATTCCCGTCCGGCGCTTGGAGTAGGTCACCTGGCGGTTGGTGGCGTTCTCGATCCGCTTGATCTCGATCTTGCCGCGCCCCATCGTCGCCGCCGCCGTCCCGGGGGGGCGCTCCGCCTCCAGCGTCTCGGATCCGGATGGGACTTGGGAGAGGAGAGAGAGACCTGCTGGAGAGTTAGGAGGATGCAGCTAGCAGAGCTGTCTGAGCGAGCAGCACAACAGGCCGGCGCTACCGCTGCCGCTGCTAGGTGGTGGTGGTAATAAGGAGGAGAGGAGGGGAGGCGGTGGTGCCAAGGAAGCAAGCAAGGACAAGGCGTGTGCGTGTGCATTTCGGGGTGGCGAGGACGGGGCGCGGTGCGCGGCGTGGACGGGGACAGCTGCCCGATCCGTGAAAGGCGTGGGGCACCGTGCCCGCCCGCCCGCCCGCGTGCCGTATTGTGGGTGCCGTGCAGTGCCCGCCCGCGCCCGGCCCCTGTGATCTGACGCGGCGTGGGTGTAAGCGCCGGCCGGCTGGGTCGATCTCGGCGCGTTTCCAATCAATCCACCGTGCCGTCCGTCGGTCAGCCGTGGTGGCGGCTTTTGGCACAACGGTTAGCACGGTTTTGGCTTCCGGGTCCTCTTCTCCGGCACACTCCCTCCTCCTTTGCTTTCTCTTCTTCTCTTGGCCTCCTCCTTTTGCACCGGCTGTCAACTCCTGCTAGCAGCTAGCTGCCTCCTTGTTAGCTAGCTAGCGTCGTCACGTCACCTCACCGGCATCAAATCAAACCGCTCGCTCTACACAACCATGCATTAATTACCGGGCCATGATTACATGCATGATCAAAGTCTGTTTGGTTCTACTCCAAGTGACAACTGACAAGCTAGTTTAGATGTACTCCACTGTTAAGTTAGCGGGTAGAGAGAAGGTGGATTGAAGAAGAAGAACTAGAAGAGAGAAGAGTTGGGCGACGGAATCAGGTTTATGTTCTTCGTTACCTCTTCCGGTCTGACTTTCTCCTTATATGGCAACGACGCCGTTCTATTACACGGCACATGGCCCAATTGTAAATGCCACATCAACTATTACACGACCCAAGTTGGCTCAAGGTATTTTGGAATCAGATTCTTCACCCGCCTCAGCCTGTTCACTTGAACTCCAACTTCCCGCGCTTTCTCTTCATCAATATTCAGGTTGTGGTTGCCTTCAGTTAAGTTTCATCAGCCTGCGTCGCTCCGCTGTCCACATTCCCCCCGCCTTGGAAGGCTGCTTGCCCCCAAGCCGGTGCTTCAGGAAACCGAGAACGGAGAGCCACAACATCTTCCCAAGTTGCTAAAGAGTCATCCATACCGAACCAGACCACTTTGACATGTGCAACCAGCTCACCCCGCGCTCAATCATCCTGCGCTGCAGCACTCGGATGGGCACCTGAACTGGCCTGAGATCATTAGGCAATGAAGGAACTAACATTTGGTTGTGACCAACCGCTTTCTTCAGTTGAGAAACGTGTATGATTGGATGGATAAAACTAGAAGAAGGCAGCTGCAAGCAATAAGCCATTGGTCCCACTTTAGCCAAGATTTGGTAAGGTCCAAAGAATTTGAATGCCAGTTTTTGAATGGAAGCCACCGAGGACTGAATGTATGGTTGCAATTTCAAATACACCCAGTCACCCACATCGAAATGCCTCTCTGATCGATGTTTATCAGCTTGCTTCTTCATTCTATCCTGTGCACGAGTCAGATGTAGCTGAAATTCGCCTAGAGGGGGGGTTGAATAGGCAAATCTGAAATTTATAAACTTTAGGCACAACTACAAGCCGGGGTTAGTGTTAGAAACAAAGTCGAGTCCGAAAGAGAGAGCGAAAACAAATCACAAGCAAATAAGGCGGATGACACGGTGATTTGTTTTACCGAGGTTTGGTTCTTGCAAACCTACTCCCCGTTAAGGTGGTCACAAAGACCGGGTCTCTTTCAACCCTTTACCTCTCTCAAACGGTCACCTAGACCGAGTGAGCCTTTCTCCTTAATCAACGGGTCACTTAGACCCCTTACAAGAACCACCACAACTTGGTGTCTCTTGCTTGATTACAAGTTGCTTGAGAACAAGAATGGAGGAAGAAGAAAAGCGATCCAAGAACAAGAGCTCAAAGAACACGAGCAAAAACTCTCTCTAGTCACTATTTGCTTGGAGTGGAAATAGGACTTGGAGAGGCTTTGATTCTATTGAATTTGTGTCTTGTATTGATTGCACTAGCTCTTGTATTCAATGTGAAGTCTGAAAACTTGGATGCCTTAAAGTGTGGTGGTTGGGGGGTATTTATAGCCCCAACCACCAAAATGGCCGTTGGGGAGGCTATCTGTCGATGGGCGCACTGGACGGTCCGGTGCGCCAGCCACGTCACCCAACCGTTAGGGTTCGACCGTTGGAGCTCTGACAGCTGGGACCACCGGACAGTCCGGTGGTGCACCGGACAGGTACTGTTCACTGTCCGGTGCGTCATCTGGCGCCTGCTCTGACTCTACGCGCTCTGTCCGCGCACTGTAGCGCTTTTACAGGTTTTCGTTGGAGTCGACCGTTGCGCTGTAGCCGTTGCTCCGCTGGCACACCGGACAGTCCGGTGAATTATAGCGGAGCGGCTCTCCAAAAACCCGAAGCTGAGTAGTTCAGAGTTGATCTCCCTGGTGCATCGGACACTGTCCGGTGGCACACCGGACAGTCCGGTGCGCCAGACCAGGGCAGCCTTCGGTTGGTTTTGCTCCTTTCTTTTTGAACCCTATCTTGGACTTTTTATTGGTTTGTGTTGAACATTTGGCACCTGTAGAACTTATAATCTAGAGCAAACTAGTTAGTCCAATTGTTTGTGTTGGGCAATTCAACCACCAAAATCATTTAGGAAAAGGTTTGACCCTATTTCCCTTTCAATCTCCCCCTTTTTGGTGATTGATGCCAACATAAACCAAAGCAAATATATAAGTGCAGAATTGAACTAGTTTGCAAAAGGTAAGTGCAAAGGTTGCTTGGAATTTAAACCAATTTAAACTTTCATAAGATATGCATGGATTGCTTTCTTTCTTTTAACATTTTGGACCACGCTTGCACCACTTGTTTTGTTTTTGCAAATTCTTTTGTAAATTCTTTTCAAAGTCTTTTTGCAAATAGTCAAAGGTAAATGAATAAGATTTCAAGAAGCATTTTCAGGATTTGAAATTTTCTCGCCCTGTTTCAAATGCTTTTCCTTTAACTAAACAAAACTCCCCCTTAATGAGATTCTCCTCTTAGTGTTCAAGAGGGTTTTACAAATTGAAAGAAGATCAAATATTTTAGATACCAATTTTGAAAGACTCCTCCTTAAAATATAGATACCCATTGAGATAGAATTTCTTAGAGTAATACTAATTCCAAAGATACCAATTGAACACAACTTTGTTTCGAAATTTTTTGAAATTGGCGTGGTGGTGCGGTCCTTTTGCTTTGGGCTAATACTCTCTCCCCCTTTGGCATAAATCGCCAAAAACAGAGTCTTTAGAGCCCTTTTTAAATTCTCTCCCCCTTTGGCAAATAATATATAAGTGAAGGATTATACCAATATGGAGATATATGCGGAGTGACGGCGAAGGTTACATGATACCAGTAGAGTGGAGTGGAAGCCTTGTCTTCGCCGAAGACTCCATTTCCCTTTCAATCTATGACTTAGCATAAAAGTTGACTTGAAAATATATATGTCATAGCACATGAAAGAGATATGATCAAAGGTATGTAAATGAGCTATGTGTGCAAAGTATCAATCAAAGTTTCTAGAATCAAGAATGTTTAGCTCATTCCTATGTTTGGTAAATGTTTTCTCATCTAGTGGTTTGGTAAAGATATCGGCTAATTGTTCTTTGGTGCTAACATAAGCAATCTCGATATCCCCCTTTGTTGGTGATCTCTCAAAAAGTGATACCGAATGGCTATGTGATTAGTGCGGCTGTGCTCAACGGGATTATCCGCCATGCAAATTGCACTCTCATTATCACATAGGAGAGGGACTTTGGTTAATTTGTAACCATAATCCCTAAGGGTTTGCCTCATTCAAAGCAATTGCGCGCAACAATGGCCTGCGGCAATATACTCGGCTTCGGCGGTAGAAAGAGCTACTGAATTTTGTTTCTTCGAAGCCCAAGACACCAGGGATCTTCCCAAGAACTGACAAGTCCCTGATGTGCTCTTTCTATCAATTTTACACCCTGCCCAATCAACATCTGAATAACCTATTAAATCAAAAGTGGATCCCTTGGGGTACCAAAGACCAAACTTAGGTGTATGAACTAAATATCTCAAGATTCTTTTCACGGCCCTAAGGTGAACTTCCTTAGGATCGGCTTGGAATCTTGCACACATGCATACGGAAAGCATAATATCTGGTCGAGATGCACATAAATAGAGTAAGGATCCTATCATCGACCGGTATACCTTTTAATCTACGGTTTTACCTCCCGTGTCGAGGTCGAGATGCCCATAGGTTCCCATGGGTGTCTTGATGGGCTTGGCATCCTTCATTCCAAACTTGGTGAGTATGTCTTGAATGTACTTCGTTTGGCTGATGAAGGCGCCCTCTTGGAGTTGCTTCACTTGAAATCCTAGAAAATACTTCAACTCTCCCATCATAGACATCTCAAAATTTTGAATCATAATCCTACTAAACTCTTCACAAGTAGATTTGTTAGTAGACCCAAATATGATATCATCAATATAAATTTGGCATACAAACAAATCATATGTGATGGTTTTAGTAAAGAGAGTAGGATCGGCTTTGCCGACTTTAAAGCCATTAGTGATAAGGAAATCTCTTAGGCATTCATACCGTGCTCTTGGGGCTTGCTTGAGCCCATAAAGCGCCTTAGAGAGTTGATACACATGGTTAGGGTACTCACTATCTTCAAAGCCAGGAGGTTGCTCAACATAGACCTCTTCCTTGATTGGTCCATTGAGGAAGGCACTTTTCACCAGTGGCGGACGCAGGACGAAAATTCAGGGGGGCCAAAAAGATCATACGAGAGTCATGATTTTCTAGTTCGCCAAGTCCACTGACCACAGGGGATAAGTCATATCGTTGCGAAGAGCGAGATCTAATTTGTCGAGCGGATCGACGTCACGAGAAAAACAGGACAAGGGATGGAGGCGCTAGGAAGGGGCGAAGTCGGGTGGCGTCGCATCGGGAATGGGTCGACGGCGGAAACAGGGCAGCGAGCAGACTGATTTAGGTGGTGTCGGGAAGATTAGAGTCAGACTGGTAGATGCAAGGACTGAACCGAGAGGATCCGGCGAGCAGGCTCATAACATGGTTGTTTTAGGCCATGTTCTAAACATCTAGAGCTAACTGTTAACTGGTTTTAGCTAGGTTGGGGCATCTAACAATTAATACTTATTTAAGTGGTATAGCTAACAATTAGTTGATCCATTCTAAACCTCTCGGCTAATTTTAGCAATTACCTAATAGTTTTAGAGATTTAGAACAAGACTTTATACTATCTAAAACTTTGATTTTTTCTACACTTAATACTAAATAATCATTAGGTATTAAAGGGTGTACAAAATTGAGGGGGCCATGGCCCACTTTGCCCCCCTCTGGATCCGCCTCTGCTTTTCACGTCTATTTGATAAAGCTTAAAGCCATGGTAAGTAGCATAGGCAAGTAATATACGAATTGACTCAAGCCTAGCTACGGGTGCATAGGTTTCACCAAAATCCAAACCTTCGACTTGTGAATATCCCTTGGCTACAAGTCGAGCTTTGTTCCTTGTCACCACACCATGCTCATCTTGCTTGTTGCGGAAGACCCACTTGGTTCTACAACATTTTGGTTAGGACATGGAACTAAATGCCATACCTCATTCCTCGTGAAGTTGTTGAGTTCCTCTTGCATTGCCAACACCCAATCCGAATCCCTTAATGCGTCTTCCACCCTGTATGGCTCAATAGAAGACACAAAGGAGTAATGTTCACAAAAATGAGCGACACGAGATCGAGTGGTTACCCCCTTATGAATATCACCGAGGATGGAGTTCACGGGGTGATCTCGTTGTATCGCTTGGTGGACTCTTGGGTGAGGCGATCTTGGAGCCTGATCATCTTGCTTGTCTTGATCATTGACATCTCCCCCTTGATCATTGTCCTCCTCTTGAGGTGGCTCCTCTTGATCTTTATTTTCATCATCTTGAGCTTGATCCTCATCTTGAGTTGGTGGAGAAGCTTGTATGGAAGATGACGGTTGATCTTGTGCTTGTGGAGGCTCTTCGGATTCCATAGGACACACATCCCCGATGGACATGTTCCTTAGTGCGATGCATGGAGCCTCTTCATCATCTAACTCATCAAGATCAACTTGCTCTACTTGAGAGCCATTAGTCTCATCAAACACAATGTCACAAGAGACTTCAACTAGTCCAGTGGACTTGTTAAAGACTCTATATGCCCTTGTGTTTGAGTCATAACCAAGTAAAAAACCTTCTACAACCTTAGGAGCAAATTTAGATTTTCTACCTCTTTTAACAAGAATAAAACATTTGCTTCCAAAGACTCTAAAATATGAAACATTGGGCTTTTTACCGGTTAGGAGTTCATAGGATGTCTTCTTGAGGATTCAGTGAAGGTAGAGTCGGTTGATGGCGTAGCAAGAGGTGTTGATTGCTTCCGCCCAAAACCGGTCTGAAGTCTTGTACTCATCAAGCATGGTCCTCGCCATGTCAAGTAGAGTTCTATTCTTCCTCTCTACTACACCATTTTGTTGTGGCATGTAGGGAGAAGAGAACTCATGCTTGATGCCCTCGTCCTGAAGAAAGCCTTCAATTTGAGAGTTCTTGAACTCCATTCCATTGTCGCTTCTAATCTTTTTGATCCTTAAGCCGAACTCATTTTGAGCCCGTCTCAAGAATCCATTTAAGGTCTCTTGGGTTTAAGATTTATCCTGCAAAAAGAACACCCAAGTGAAGCAAGAATAGTCATCCACAATTACAAGACAGTACTTACTCCCGCCGATGCTTATGTAAGCTATCGGGCCGAATAGATTCATGTGGAGTAGCTCAAGCGGCCTATCGGTTGTCATGATGTTCTTGTGTGGATGATGAACACCAACTTGCTTCCCTGCTTGACATGCGCTACAAACTCTGTCTTGCTCAAAATGAACATTGGTTAGTCCCAAAATGTGTTCTCCCTTTAGAAGCTTGTGAAGATTCTTCATCCCAACCTGGGCTAGTCGGCGATGCCAGAGCCAACCCATATTAGTCTTAGCAATTAAGCAAGTATCGAGTTCAGCTCTATTAAAATCAACTAAGTATAGCTGACCCTCTTATACTCCCTTAAATGCTACTGAATCATCAGTTATTCTAAAGGCAGTAACACCTATATCCATAAAAAGATAGTTATAACCCATTTTACATAATTGGGAGACTGAAAGCAAGTTATAATCTAAAGAATCTACAAGAAAAACATTGGAAATAGAATGGTCAGGAGATATAGCAATTTTACCAAGTCCTTTGACCAAACCTTGATTTCCATCCCCGAATGTAATAGCTCTTTGGGGATCATTGTTTTTCTCATAGGAGGAGAACATCTTTTTCTCCCCAGTCATATGGTTTGTGCACCCTCTATCAATTATCCAACTTGAGCCCCCAGAAGCATAAACCTACAAAACAAGTTTAGGCCTTGTTCTTAGGTACCCAAACGGTCTTGGGTCCTTTGACATTAGAAACAAGCACCTTGGGTACCCAAACACAAGTCTTAGAGCCCTTGTGTTTGCCCCCAACATATTTGGCAACTACTTTGCCCGATTTGTTAGTTAAAACATATGATGCATCAAAAGTCTTAAATGAGACATTGGGTTTATTTGATGCAATAGGAGATTTCTTTTTAGGCAATTTAACATGAGTGGATTGCCTAGAACTAGATGCCTCACTCTTATACATAAAAGCATGATGAGAGCCAGAGTGAGACTTCCTAGAATGAATTCTCCTAATCTTATGTTCGGGATAACCAGCAGGATATAAAATGTAACCCTTGTTATCCTGAACCATGGGAGCTTTGCCCTTAACAAAGTTAGACAATTTCTTAGGGGCATTAAGGTTAAGATTGCCTCCCTGTTGGAAGCCAATCCTTAATGCCAGGGCGTCTCCCACTATAGAGCATACTTCTAGCAAATTTAAATTTATCATTTTCTAAGTCATGCTCATTAATTTTAGCACTAAGTTGAGCTATGTGATCATTTTGTTGTTTAATTAAAGCTAGATGATCATGGATAGCATCAACATTAATGTCTCTACATCTAGTACAAATAGTAACATGATCAACACTAGATGTAGAGGGTTTGCATGCATTTAATTCATCAATCTTAGCATGTAAAATAGCATTCTCATTTCTAAGTTTGGAAATAGAAACATTGCAAACACTTAAATCTTTAGCCTTAGATATTAATTTATCATTCTCAATCTTAAGGCTAGAAAGTGATTCATTCAACTTGTCAATCTTAGCAATCAAACTAGCATTTTCATTTTTAAGGTTGACAAGAGAATCATCACAAACATTTAATTTCTCTACCTTAGCAATTAATTTGGCATTTTCAATTCTAAGGCTAGAGATAGTGTCATGGCAAATGCTAAGCTCACTAGTTAATTTTTCACATTTTTCTACTTCCTGAGCATAAGCATTTTTTACCTTAACATGCTTTTTATTTTCCTTAATAAGGAAGTCCTCTTGGCTATCCAAGAGTTCATCCTTCTCATGAATAGCACCTATCAATTCATTTAATTTTTCTTTTTGTTGCATGTTTAGGTTGGCAAAAAGAGCAAGCAAACTATCTTCATCATCACTAGAGTTATCCTCATCACTAGATGTTGCATATTTAGTGGAGGCTCTAGATTTTACCTTCTTTTTGCCGTCCTTTTCCATGAGGCACTTGTGGCCGACGTTGGGGAAGAGGAGGCCTTTGTTGACGGCGATGTTGGCGGCGTCCTCGTCGGAGGAGGAGTCGGTGGAGCTCTCATCGGAGTCCCATTCCCGACAAACGTGGGCATCGCTGCCCTTCTTCTTGTAGTACCTCTTCTTTTCCTTCTTCTTTCCCATCTTGTCGTCGCCCCTGTCACTATCACTTGACTATGGACATTTAGCAATAAAATGACCGGGCTTACCACATTTGTAGCAAACTTTCTTGGAGTGGGGCTTGTAATCTTTCCCCCTCCTTTGCTTGAGGATTTGGCGGAAACTCTTGATGATGAGCGCCATCTCCTCATTGTCAAGCTTGGAGGCGTCGATGGGGAGCCTACTTGACGTAGACTCTTCTTTCTTCTCCTCCATCGCTTTGAATGCGACGGGTTGCACCTCGGTTGTGGAGGTGGCGCCTCGCTCGATGATTTGTTTGGAGCCTTTGATCATCAATTCAAAGCTCACAAATTTTCCTATAACCTCCTCGGGAGACATTAGCTTGTATCTAGGATCACCACGAATTAATTGTACTTATGTAGGATTAAGAAAAACAAATGATCTTAGAATAACCTTGACCATTTCATGGTCATCCCATTTTGTGCTCTCGAGGTTGCGCACTTGGTTGACCAAGATCTTGAGCCGGTTGTACATAGCTTGTGGCTCCTCTCCTTGGTTGAGCATGAACCGACCGAGCTCCCCCTCGATCGTTTCCCTCTTGGTGATCTTGGTCACCTCGTCTCCTTCGTGCACGGTCTTTAGTATGTCCCAAATCTCTTTGGCACTCTTCAACCCTTGCACCTTATTATACTCCTCTCGACTTAGAGAGGTCAGGAGTATAGTAGTTGCTTGGGAATTGAAGTGCCGAATTTGGGTGACTTCGTACGCATCATAATCTTCATCCCCCGCAGATGGTACATGTGCTCCAAATTCAACAATGTCCCATATGCTTGTGTGGAGTGAGGTTAGGTGATACCTCATCATATCACTCCATCTACTATAATCTTCACCATTAAAGACTGGTGGTTTGCCTAATGGGACGGAAAGTAAAGGAGTATGTTTAGAAATGCGAGGGTAGCGCAGGGGGATCTTACTAAACTTCTTGCGCTCATGACGCTTAGAAGTGACGTATGGCGTGTCGGAGCCGGAGGTGGATGGTGACGAAGAGTCGGTCTCGTAGTAGACCACTTTCTTCATCTTCTTTTTCTTCTCGCCGCTTCGATGCGACTTGTTGTGTGAAGGGGATCTCTTCACGATGTTATCGGACTCCCCCGATGGAGCTTTCTCGTGGCTTGTGGCGGGCTTCTCGCCGGTCACCATCTCCTTCTTGGCGTGATCTCCCGACATCACTTCGAGCGGTTAGGCTCTAATGAAGTATCGGGCTCTGATACCAATTGAAAGTCACCTAGAGGGGGGGGGGGTGAATAGGCAAATCTGAAATTTATAAACTTTAGGCACAACTACAAGCCGGGGTTAGTGTTAGAAACAAAGTCGAGTCCGAAAGAGAGGGCGAAAACAAATCACAAGAAAATAAGGCGGATAACACGGTGATTTGTTTTACCGAGGTTTGGTTCTTGCAAACCTACTCCCCGTTGAGGTGGTCACAAAGACCGGGTCTCTTTCAACCCTTAACCTCTCTTAAACGGTCACCTAGACCGAGTGAGCCTTTCTCCTTAATCAACGGGTCACTTAGACCCCTTACAAGGACCACCACAACTTGGTGTCTCTTGCTTGATTACAAGTTGCTTGAGAACAAGAATGGAGGAAGAAGAAAAGCGATCCAAGAACAAGAGCTCAAAGAACACGAGCAAAAACTCTCTCTCTAGTCACTATTTGCTTGGAGTGGAAATGGGACTTGGAGAGGCTTTGATTCTATTGAATTTGTGTCTTGTATTGATTGCACTAGCTCTTGTATTGAATGTGAAGTCTGAAAACTTGGATGCCTTGAAGTGTGGTGGTTGGGGGTATTTATAGCCCCAACCACCAAAATGGCCGTTGGGGAGGCTGTCTGTCGATGGGCGCACCAGACAGTCCGATGCGCCATCGGACACTGTCCGGTGCGCTAGCCACGTCACCCAACCGTTAGGGTTCGACCATTGGAGCTCTGACAGTTGGCACCACCGGACAGTCCGGTGGTGCACTGGACAGGTACTGTTCACTGTCCGGTGCGCCTTCTGGCGCCTGCTCTGACTCTGCGCGCTCTGCCTGTGCACTGTAGCGCTTTTATAGGTTTCCGTTGGAGTCGACTGTTGCGCTGTAGCTGTTGCTCCGCTGGCACACTGGACAGTCCGGTGGCACACTGGACAGTCCGGTGAATTATAGCAGAGCGGCTCTCCAAAAACCCGAAGCTGAGCAGTTCAGAGTTGATCTCCCTGGTGCACCGGACACTATCCGGTGGTGCACCAGAAACAGTCCGGTGGCACACCGGATAGTCCGGTGCGCCAGACCAGGGCAGCCTTTGGTTGGTTTTGCTCCTTTCTTTTTGAAACCTATCTTGGACTTTTTATTGGTTTGTGTTGAACCTTTGGCACCTGTAGAACTTATAATCTAGAGCAAACTAGTTAGTCCAATTGTTTGTGTTGGGAAATTCAACCACCAAAATCATTTAGAAAAAGGTTTGACCCTATTTCCCTTTTAGTAACTTAATGACTCGAGTCATCAACTCCCTTTCCTTCAACCATTCCTCCAACTTCATGTTACTAACCATGCTTTGGATGAAATACCAAAGTGACGACGAGCATAACTGTCGGTACCCTGAAACAGGGGTACCCCTTACTACAGTATGAAGACGCGATACCCACGTGGCTATCTGTAGTCGTGTGGTAAATAGCGCCCGACCCCACCATGTGGATGGCTCCGAGACCGCCACGTGGCCAGAGAAGATGATGTACTCCAAGGTATCAACAGTGAGTCCGGACCCCCATGGGAAGGTGCCGGACCCCTGTATATGCAGACCGGACCCCCGGGTAAGGTCCAGGACCTCCACGGGCGCATACCGGACCCCTAGGATGGGTTCCAGACCCCTCTGTGTGGGGTCCGGGCCCCTCACAGCGAGGTCACGGGATTCTGGGACAGAGAATACCCAGGCCTTAATCAAGGACAGGCAGGGGTTCGGAGCCGACACGTGTCCGGACCTTATCGTATACGCTTCCGCTCCCCGCCCAGGCGGAGACCCGATGCTGCCACGTGGCCTACTGCGCGTGACGTAAGCCAACGGGCGGAGCCTGACATAAGGCCTCTGGGCCACGCGGCCTCTGCATTTATTGTGGATAAGGCGCGCCGCCTGTCCATTCCATTGACAGGTGATGTGCCGCCTCGGCATTTAATGAGCCCTGTCCATTCCACTGGCAGGCGATGTGCCACCTCCGCATTTAATGAGACCTATCCATTCCACGGGCAGGCGGCGACCAGTCCATTCCATAGGTGGCGTGCCTGTCCATTCTACTGGCAGGCAGTACACCCATGCTGTCGCGTGCACTACGCCCATCATTACTCGGGCGTCACCAAGGAAGCAGCCGCAACATATCTACACTGCATGGACTACGAACAACATGGCGCCAGGAGATTGCTCAGGCATTAGTTACTTCTATAATGTATCCCCTCCATTTTGCTCCTGGGCCCACATGTCGGGGCTCAGCATCCTTGTACGTGCCCCCTTTGAGCTATAAAAGGGAGGGCACACGACGTTACAAGACACACGCTCTCACGCTCACTTAGACTCAGATTCACTCGGACACTCATACAATACACAGACAGTGGAGTAGGGTATTATGCTCCGGTGGCCTGAACCACTCTAAACCCTTCTGTGTTCTTGTGTTCATCCCGAATCCATCTAGCAGGCAAAACGCTTAGGCCCTCCTCATCTTAGGATTTAGGGTGGGTGCGTTCCGCCACCCGGCCGGAGAATTTCCTCTCCGACATTTGGCGCGCCAGGTAGGGGTCTTGGCATTAGGTTTTTGCTTGTTTTCCTGCTCGACACCATGGTTCAGATCGTCGAGCACCTTGACTTCATTCCCGAAGACTTCCCGATGGAGGAAGAAGTTGTGTCTTCCACGCCACGGGCCTTCAACCGCCCTACGCCTGGTGCTGCTGCTGTGCACTCTGCGCGGCAGCACACTCCTGTGCAGACGTCCAGGGCGTCAAGGGCTACGCCTGGGGCGCTGTCTGCAGCCAGGGAATTGCTGCGCCACCCTCCTAGCTCCACGGCCTCGCCAGGGGCCATGAAGCAGTGGCGTGACGATGTCGACCGTCTGCTCGGCATGGTTTATTCTGGCTCAGCCAGGCCTAGGCCTCGGTCGTCCCGGCGTCAACATGAGGCGTCGGCGTCAGTGCGCTCACCCTCGATGAGGGCTGCACCGACTGAGGACCTGCGAGCGGAGCTCAACCGCAGGCATGCGGGAGAGGACACTCCTGTCTCTCTGGAGAGGTCTAGTGACCTACGGGCAGAACTCAACCGCAGGCGTGCGGGCGGGGATGCCCGCGTCTCTCTGGAGAGGGCGCGTGAGCTCCGACAGAACGTCGAGGGTCGCAACCTCGACTATGACTTCGCTGCGGTTGCACCGCAAACTCCAACGGGAGCCCGGATCCAGGCGGGTGTCCCATTGGCCTGCGTGGGCTGCGCCGCACTGGCAGGTCATCTCCGCACGGTGACTTGACCATCCAAGTTCTGGCCACACCAGCTGGAGAAGTACGGCGGTACGTCAAATCCATCGGAATTTTTGCAGGTATACGTCACCGCTATAACAGCAGCAGGTGGAGACACTGCCGTTATGGCAACATACTTCCATGTTGCCTTGTCTGGGCCAGCCCGGACCTGGCTCATGAACCTCACCCCAGGATCGATCTACTCCTAGGAAGAGCTCTGCACGCGGTTCACAACGAACTTCGCCAGCGCTTATCAACAACATGGCGTGGAGGCTCACCTCCATGCAGTGAGGCAGGAACCCGGGGAAACTCTCCGGGCTTTCATCTCCCGCTTCACTAAGGTACGAGGGACTATACCCCGTATCACCGATGCTTCCATCATCATAGCTTTCCGCCAGGGGGTACATGATGAGAAGATGCTAGAGAAGTTGGTCACGCATGACGTGGAAACTGTCACCACGCTCTTCGCTCTGGCCAACAAGTGTGCTAGAGCTGCCGAGGGCCGCGCGTGGCACTCGACACCATAGACTAGGGTCGCCTAGACGAGTGGCTCGGGTGCCGTCACCCAAGACGGCAAAAAGAAGAAGAGGAAGAACCGCGGCCATGAGAGGCCGCCGTCTGCTGCTCCGGTCGTCGCAGCCGCGACTAGGGGCCGGAACATGCGCAAAAAGCTCCCACGACCACAGGGGGGCAACAACGGCTCATTCCCTGTGCACCCCAACAGTCGCCACAGCGCCACGGAGTGCCACGAGATCATCAAGCTCGTGAAGCGCGTCAGTGAGCGGCGCGAGCAGACGTCCAAGGATGGCTCCCCACCTTGTCGCCGGCCTAGCAAGGAGAGGGTCGACGACGGTGATGTGGCCACGGGAGAGCGGGACCTCGCTTATCAGTCCCCGAGCAGGTCCTCAAGGACATCCTCACTGGAGACTCCGACTCCGGTGATGATACCGACCGCC
Organism: Zea luxurians; assembly: GCA_029449295.1. NCBI lineage: Eukaryota > Viridiplantae > Streptophyta > Magnoliopsida > Poales > Poaceae > Zea > Zea luxurians. Next base: position 42,910,411 of record JAOPSE010000005.1, on the reverse strand, counting down.
GCAAGAAGTTGTACGTGATGTACGGTGGAAGCTAGGACTCACCTCCCGCAGGAACGTGAAGTCCCTGCGCCGCGAGGTCCTGTCGGCGACCCTGGGGCCCCCGAAGGCAGCCCCACACCAGCGGTGGCGGAGCACCACTATCTCCTTCGGGGCATCCGACTACCCCGAGAACATGGTAGGGGCCGGCATACTGCCGCTCATCACCACCCCTGTCATTTCCAACATCAAGCTGCATCATGTTCTGATCGACTGTGGGGCTGGGCTCAACGTCATCAGCCACGCTGCATTCAGGCAACTGCAGATCCTAGGGTCCCGACTGGGACCCTCTCATCCATTCTCTAGAGTGGGTGCTCAACCGGTGTGTCCCCTTGGGAGCATCACGCTCCCGGTTACATTCAGGACAAAGGAAAACTTCTGCATGGAGAACGTCCAATTCGATGTTGCGGAGGTTAACCTCCCATTCAATGCCATCATTGGCAGGCTGGCCCTGTACCGATTCATGGCCATTGCCCATTACGGGTATTTGGTCCTTAAGATGCCATCTCCAGCCGGGGTCCTCACCGTGCGGGGTGACCGCGCCGCTGCGCTTGCGGCTGTGGAGAAGCTGCATGCCCTGGCGGTAGAAACTGCACGCCCGGACGACGGAGGGAAGAACCCCTCGACCTCCGGCACCAAGGCGCCTACCAAGGTGCCAAAGGTGCGGCCATCCAGAGCGGATGATGTCCCCGTCAAGGCCATCTAGCTCTACGCGGATTCCCCCCAGACCGCTCGCATTGCGGGTGATCTGGAGGAGAAATAGGAACTCGCGCTCGTCGCCTTCCTCCAGGCAAATGCCGACGTGTTCGCATGGGAGCCGTCGCAGATGCCTGGAATCCCCAGGGAGGTGATCGAGCACCATCTGAAGATCAACCCTGATGCCAGACCGGTGAGTCAGAAGCCTCGGAGACAGTCCGTTGAGCGGCAGGACTTCATTCGAAAGGAGGTCCAAAAGCTGCTAGACACTGGCTTCATCGAAGAGGTTCATCACCCAGTGTGGCTGGCCAACCCAGTCATCGTCCCCAAGGCAAATGGGAAGCTTCGGATGTGCATCGACTACACCAGCCTTAATAAGGCTTGTCCCAAGGACCCGTATCCACTTCCACGTATAGATCAAATCATGGACTCTACCTCCAGGTGTGACCTCTTGTCCTTCTTAGATGCTTACTCTGGTTTCCATCAAATCCAGATGTCTAGGGAAGATAGGAAGCATACCGCTTTTGTAACAGTGGATGGCCTTTACTGCTATGTCGTAATGCCTTACGGTCTGAAAAACGCCTTGCCGACATTTGTGCGGGCGATGAGTAAGACTTTCGGGGACCTGATCAGGGACAAGGTGGAGGTATACATCAATGACATCATGGTCAAGACTAAGAGAGGGTCGACCCTAGTGGAAGACTTGACCCTGGTCTTCAACAAGCTGCGAGCAACACGCACGAAGCTGAACCCGGATAAGTGCGTCTTTGGTATCTCCGCAGGAAAGTTGCTGGGGTTCCTGGTTTCGCACCGGGGCATTGAAGCAAACCTAGAGAAGATCAAAGCAATTGAGGCGATGAGACCTTCGGCCCATATCAAGGACGTCCAGAAGCTTACGGGGTCATTAGCCACCCTTAGCCGCTTCATTTCAAGGCTGGTTGAGAGGGCGCTGCCCTTCTTCAAGTTGTTGTGGAAGTCCGGCCCATTCTCTTGGACCGAAGAGGCAGAACAAGCCTTTCAAGAGTTGAAGCAGCACTTGGTGTCCCTACCAATACTGGTAGCTACAGAACCCGGGGAGCCGTTGTATTTATACATCGCGGCGGCTACAGAAGCGGTGAGCATGGTGCTGGTCGTCGAAAGGACGACACAAGAAGGCTAGGAACCTGAGGGCTCGGGACCGGCTATAGAGGTCCGAACCATTAAGAAGCCAGTCTACTACGTCAGCAAGTTCCTCCATGAAGCAAAAGCCAGGTACCTTGAGACGCACAAACTTCTCTATGCTGTGCTTGTTGCGTCCAGGAAGCTGCGCCACTATTTCCAGGCACACAGGGTCATGGTGGTGACCTCCTTTCCGCTGAGGGCCATCCTCCACAACTCTAACGCCACAGGCAACATCACCAAGTGGGCCACGGAGCTCGCTGAGTTCCAGCTGGACTTCCAGCCTCGCCACGCCATCAAGAGCTAGGTCCTGGCTGACTTCATCGTGGAGTGGACACCTCCCCCGAGCGCTCCTGGGGGTGTCCCGATTCGGACCCCACACCTGCGGAGCCCAGGGGTCCGGTCTTCACCAAGCCCCACTGGATGCTCTTCTTCGATGGATCCGCCCGTCAGCAAGTTGGCGGGGCTGGGGTGGTCCTCATCGACCCAAGCGGAGATCAAGTCAAGTACATGGTGTACCTTGAGTTCAAGGCCACCAACAATATGGTAGAGTACAAAGCATTGATCTTCGGCTTGTCGGCCGCCCTATCCCTGGGGATCTGACAGCTCCTCGTGAAGGGGGACTCTTAGCTGATCATCAAGCAAGTCGGCGGGGAATGTAGCTACAACGAGCCTAGGCTCGTAGCTTACCTCCTCCACGTAAGGAAGCTGGAAAAAGACTTCACGGCCTTAGAACTGCAACATGTTCCTCGGACTTACATCTCGGTGGTAAATGAACTCTCCGTGAGGGCATCAACTTGGGGACCCGTGCCCGAGGGCGTCTTTGAAAGACGGCTGCTGAGACCCACCGCCTAGCCTGCGAACTGGGCAAAGGGGCGAGTCTAGCACCTCGAAGCTGGCGGTCCCGGTGGCGTACCATCTACAGAACCCACCAAAGACTGTGTGTGCTACAGGGGGTCTTGCCAGCCCTTTAGCGCCACAACCAGTATCTCAGAGTGGTCCCGATGCATGGATCTTCGAGATCCGGGACTACCTGAAGGAAAATATCCTTCCTGAAGACCATGTGTCCATAGAGCGCATAGTGCAGTTGGCTAAACGCTACGCGGTGGTAGAGGGGGATCTTTACCGCCGTGGCGCCAATGGCATTCTCATGCGGTGCATCACCCAGGAGGAGGGCCGCGAGCTACTCGTGGAGATCCATGGAGGAGAGTGCGGAAGTCATTCAGCATCCCGCACACTGGTTGGTAAGGCCTTTCGGCATGGCTTTTACTGGCCAACAGCTCTCTAGGATGCAACTGAGATGGTAAAGTCCTGCAAGGCGTGTCAATTCCATGCAAGGCAAATACACACACCAGCTCAAGCTCTGCAAATGATTCCACCCTCCTGGCCATTCGCCGTATGGGGGGTGGATATCTTGGGACCATTCCCCTAGGCCGTCGGTGGGTACCGATTCCTCTTCGTCGCCATCGACAAGTTCACGAAGTGGCCTGAGGCCACCCCTATGGTTAGCATCACCCAGGGTGCTGCTGTTGCCTTCCTCAAGTCGATCGTCTGCAGATTCGGGGTCCCAAGTCGTATCACTATAGACAACGGGACCCAGTTTACAAGTCGACTCTTCTAGGAGTATTGCATGGGCATCGGCACCCAACTCTGCTTTACGTCTGTGGCTCATCCCAGGAGCAACGACCAAGTTGAGAGGGAAAATGTAGAGATCCTCAGGGGACTCAAGACACGCACCTATGACTGCTTGAAAAGGCATGGTGCAAATTGGGTCAACGAGCTTCCGTCCGTGCTATGGGGGAACCGGACCACATCCAGCCGAGCCACCGAGGAGACCCCATTCTTCCTGGTCTACGGGGCTGAAGCCTGCCTTCCCCCAGAAATCCTTATGGGCTCCCCACGAGTCCAGTCGTTTGATGAGTCTATGCAAGAACAACTACGATGTGAGGACGTGGACTTCATCGACGAGCATAGATGGCAAGCGGCGATCCGAAATGCACGATACAACCAAGCGCTCAAGCGCTACCACCAGCGGTTCGTGCATAGTAGGGAGCTCAGGGTCGGGGACCTGGTCCTAAGGCGAATTCTAAACCGAGAAGGGCTCCACAAACTCTCCCCCAGTTGGGAAGGACCCTTCAACGTGACGGAAGTATGCCGACCCGGGTGTGTCCACCTTGCCACAACTGAAGGAGTGCCTCTCCCCAACCCCTGGAACATAGAGCATCTCCGTAAGTTCTATCCATAGGAGCAAGTCTGAGGGGTTGAGTTTTCTTCTTTTTGTAACTGGGTTGTGCATATGTGTACATCAGCCCGGTGAGGTCCGCCCTCATAAGCCCGGTCTGTTGATCTGCACCTATGTATATCAAGTTATAAAGAAAGGATTTACCCCCTAGATGTGCTTCTGTGATGGTTTTATTCTGCTACAGTTTCCAAATATTTTATCTAACCCACCCATATAGTTCCCACCCTTGCTGGTATGATGACATCCGAATTGAGTAAGCCAGGCTTGCAATTTGGGACCCCTATCCTTATACAGGGGGTCCGGTAACCTCCGGGTCCGGTTCTAGAGAATGGGCACTCGTTTCCTGGAGTGGTCCGGAGCTGTGTAGCCGCTTAGCTTGGTCCCGTACCCTAAGCCTGCACCTCCACCACTCTACGACGGGTGCCCTAGTATTTGGAGCTGTGATCTTGTAGGTCCGGACATGAGGCTTGGCTTCCCAGACTCAATCCTGCAGGTCCTGTTGCATGAATCAAAGGATGGCTGATACCAGACGATGGGTCCTATGGGTGTGCTACTAACGCTTCCTAGCCAAAGCTGTTTACAGGTTCAGGTCCCAGTCGAGGCTACCTCCTAGGGGCCGAGTCACCAACTCTTTCTTAGGTATACTGTTATCCAGCCTCGACACGTCGAGCCTACATCTGAGGGGGGCAAGTACCAGGGAGGAGTTGGTAACGCCACACACAGCAAGGACAAATAGCATACAGATAAGTGCTAATACTGCTCGATAAATAGTACTCAAAAGTATCTTACAAAGACCAAAAATATTACAAAGCCTCTTCCCAGCGGGACCCTTACCTTCTCTCTGCAGATCTAGCTGGAAACGTTCGGCCACCAGTTCCACGGCATCTTGTACGGCCTCCCGGACGGCGTCTTCAGTGTCGGCCACCGGACCAGCGATCACCGGGTCCAAGGAGATGGTCGGGTCGTGGCTCTGGAAGCACGTCAGGATGTACTCGATCACCGCCCGGCAGAGCCTGCCACCCTCAGCCTCCAGGCGGGCGCCAAGAATCTGGTCTAGGCGTCGGAGGCGGTCGACGACGGAGTCCAGCACCGGGAGCGCGTCGGAGATAGACGTCGGCAGCTCCGACACCGGGATGGGACTCACTCCTAGTGGCACCAGTGCCGTGCTCGCCTCGCCAGCCCATGCGGCAATGCGCTGGACCCTGGCGCGATGCTCCGCCTGGAGATCTTCAAGTGTCTTCTTCATCGCCTCCACCGCCTGGGGGCCCGGTGCTGCCTGCGCCGCCTGGAACCGGCGGACCCGCTCCTCCAGCGTCCGCCCCTTCTCCTCCGCCTCGAGCTCATGTTCGGCTAGCGACTTCTCCCGCCTTTCAAGCATTTCCTCCTTGAAGGCGAGATCCTTCTCGCGCTTGGCGAGGTCCGCCTCCTGCCTGGCGAGGTCCGTCTCCTGCCTGTCCAAGGAATCTCCTTTCACTTTAAGCTTCTCCTCGGCGAGGGCGACGTCGCGGGCCTTGCCCTCGAGCTCTCGCTGCAGCTTTTGCAAACTCTCCATAGCCGCGGTCTGCTGGACCCGCTCCTCCTCCAGGATTTCATTGAAGGCACTCTGCTTGGCCTGGAGCTCTATGACGACCTCCTCCCTCTAGTTCAAGGCCTCCTCCTTCTTGGCCAACCTTTTCTCCTTCCGGCCCACCTCTAGCTCTCGGGCGTACACCTTCTGGAGGTCCTTTTTGTAGTCCTTGTGGTCTCGCTCAAGCCCGGACCGCTCGGAGGCGAACTGGCGGGACGCCGCCTTGGTGCGCTCCTCCAGCTGGGTACGCCAGTCGCTGAGGCGCTGGTGTTCAGCCTCAAGTGCCTCCCACTCCCATAGGATTGCTGCCTCAGTCTCATGAAGAGCCTGATGGGCACGAGACAGCGCCCGAGGGAGGGGAACCGGTGCCGCTTCTGGCTCGGCGCCGGACCGGAGCCACCACCCAAAAACCACCTCCGTCTCCTCCATAGTGGGCGGCGGGATGGAGCTGGACGCGCCCCCCGCGTCGACCTCGATGGTGGGGGCGGGCGCAGTTGGGGCCTCCTTTGCCGCTGCCGATGGTGTACTCGACGGCATCGCCGCCGTTGAGGCTGTGGTAGCCGTCGGAGCAGTTGGGACCCCCTCCGCCGCTGCGACGCCGCCTGACGTTGGCGCCGCTGATGCTGGACCCCCAGCTAGAGCATGGTTGCCCGGTGGCGCTGTCTCGGTGGTAGCAGCCGGGGGCGGAGGAGGCGCGGCCTTGGGAGCAGAGGGGGAGGAAGCCCTAACAAGCAAAGGATGGGTTAAGACCCGTCGGCATAATAGATAGACTAACGGAAAAAATATATAAGGGGCTACACTCACTTGGGGCCCTGGACCTTCCAGCGACCCTGGAAGCAGGGCGACCGCTGCTTTTGCTGCTGCTGTTGTTGTTGTTGTTGCTGGTGGTGCCCCTGGGGGATATCACCCCTAGGCGGTGGTGGCGGCGGCGGGACCGATGGTGATGGTGGTTGTGGTGGCGGCGGACCCGGTGGTGGTGGTGGCGGAGGACTGATGTGCCTCTGCTTGCCCTAGGCTTGGGAGCCAGCCTCCTCAGTCCCACCAGCAGTCCTCTGACGCTTCTGGGGGGGTCTGAGATGAATGACCTGTCGACGCGGCGCAGTCGGCTCCGCCTCTCTTCCTCCGACCCCCCGGTGCCACCCGAGGCGGAGGAACTGCCTACAGACCCTTTGCCCTTGTCCAAGGGGCGGGGGGCCGCAGCGGGGGTGCTAGGAGCCACGCCGGTAGTCTAGGGGCCTCTAGCCGGCGCATCGGAGATCCGAATCCCGTGGTGGGGGTCCCAGCCGCCGGTCTGGCGAACCACCACGCCGCTCTCGTCGAGGGTCGGCAGCGTGGCCAAGATCGCCGTCCTCAGCCCTGGATCATCGCAAAGCGCATGGATGCCCTGGGGGAGGATTAGGGACTCAGGGATGAAGGACTCACCAGTAATCCCCTTCGCTAGAACCTCCAGCTCCTCCCAGGACAGGTCGGTCCCCGGCCCATGCTGGATCCGGCCGATGTTGTTTGAGCCGGTGAACCAGCAACATAGACGAGCCCTCTGCTACAGCGACGCGATCCGGCCCTTCAGGAAGTCTTCGACCACGTGCATCGACGTCAGGCCGCCCGCCGCCAAGCTCTTGATCCTGTCCAGTACAAACTGGAACTCCGGCGCCAGGGATGGCTTGGTCCTCCACTACTTCCGGTCGAGTCTTGGCCCGTCGCTCGGCAGGGCGAGGCGATCGTTAGCCTCGGCGCTGGCGATCACCCAATCACCGCACCTGTTTTCCCACCTTGCGCCGCTAAGGGTGGGGATGTAGGCCACGACTGAGTCTGACCTTGTCTAGAAGTAGTAGGCGCCGAGATAGTCCTTGGCCTTCCCAGACTTCACCAACACGAAGAAATGGCGGAAGAGGGAGGTGCAGGGCGCCACCCCCACGAACATCTCGCAGAGGTGGGCGAAGATGGCCGCCTGGAGGATGGAGTGGGGCATGAGGTGCTGAAGCTGGAGGCCGAGCTCCTCCAGCAGCAGCAGGAAGAAAGGCAAGATCGGCAGCGCCAACCCGCAGGAGAGGTAGGAGACGAAGAGCATGAACTCCCCGGCGGCGAGATCGCCGAGGGGAGTGGCGCCGGCGCGGATCCTTCCGGCAAACGCCGACGCACTCCATCCGAGCAGGTTGCGCACCAGTTGAGTGCCCCCTCGGACTGGAAACGCTCGGGATGAACTAGCGAGGCCATGGCGACTACGGTGGCGAAAAGCAGGAGAGCGAGAATGCAAAGGGGCGCGGAGAGCTCAGAGGCGAAATGGCACAACAATTGGGAGAGAATGCAAAAGCGTAACTGCTACACACGGGGTGAATCGCTTTTCAAGGCAGACTCTCCCGCTCGCGCCCCGAGACGCCGCAGAAAATCCCGCCTGACGCGCACCAAAGCAACCCAGCCTATGACACGAGGGCCCGGGTCCACAAGTCATACAGTTGGTGTGCTGGTCTCCGAGTGCGGAGAGGAGGGAACCGCCGCCCGCAGTAGTGCGCCTCTTCATCTCCGCCGAAAACAACGACCCAATCTATGACACGGGGGCCCAGGCCCACAAGTCATACTCCTTGGGCGTCGGTTCCTGGGTGCAGAAAGAGCGAATCACCGCTCGCGCCAGTACTGCGCCTCCTGGGCCACCGCGGAAGACAAAAAAGGTGATTTTTTAAACCAATGCAGCGGTATCGAGGCACCTCATGCGTGGCCCGATGAAACCATCAGGCGTGGGGGCCGCGGGTCAGTCAGCCGCGGGGATAGACATGGCAGTTGGCGTGACCGAAGGCGGATTGGCGGTGGTTACGTCAGCAAACGCACGGAAATGGCGCACCAATCGCCAATCAAGCTTTGGCCCCACCTGCAGACTCGTATCCTCCCCTGATGTGGGCCCGGGGGCCACTGTCGGTACCTTGAAATAGGGGTACCCCTTACTACAGTATGAAGACGCGATACCCACGTGGCTATCTCTAGTCGTGTGGTAAACAGCGCCCGACCCCACCACGTGGACGTATAGGTGTACATTTGGGCCGGGCCTGATGGGCTAGCCCGAAGCATGGAAAAAAAGCACGGCCCAGGCACGGCACGACCCGAAATAATTTAGTGTCGGGCCGGCACGGCCCGTTATATCGGGCCGGGTTTGGGCCGAGGTCACGGCCCATGGGCGGGCACGAGCACGGCCCGTTTAAGGCAGGCACGAAATGGCCCATATAGAGGCACGAAAAGGCCCATATATTTATTAAAACCACACTTCATTCCACACTTTCATATACTTGATAAAGAACACAAAGCTAGAGATAATGCTAGTTAGATGTTTTTTGTAGCTTTGAATTAGAGTGTGTGATGTAATTTTGCTTTTGTTATGAACATTAGACAATAAACTGAACTTACGAACTTTGTATAGAGCTGGTTATACTCTTTTTCCTTCTAACAAAATGATTTATAAATGAGGTAGTCATTGCATAGCTGTGGTAACTTTAATTAATACAAATATTAAGTTTGACTTTTGTTGGGGGCCTTCGGCTTCCGAAGGTCCTCAAAAACATGATTTAACACCCTATTTTAACATCTCAGTTACTTGAGCCTCAATCTCATCTTTGAGAACTGGTGAATATCTTTAAGCTCTAACAGAAACCGGTTGTGCACCTTGTACTAGAGGAATGGTATGATCACAATCTCTGCTTGGAGGTAAACCTTTGAGATCTTCAAAAAGAATAGCAAATTGTTGCAACAGTGACGGAATTTGAGGGTGAATGGGAGCTTATGGTGCAGATTGACCAGGAGAGTTCAATAACCACAACTCAACCATAGTATATGAAGGAACTGTGCGAGGAAGTCCTTGTAACACCACAGTTGCACCTTTGTAAGGAATAGCTAACCACTTATGATCCCAATCCACTCTCATGGGGCTTAAGGCCTGTAGCCAATCCATTCCAACCACCATACCGTAACATGGTAAAGGCAAGAAAGAAATGTCAGAATAAAAAGTGCAATTCTGAATTTTCCATTGAGCTTTCTTCATAATATATTGGCAGTTGACAACCTGACCATTACCACCTGCACCCTCAAGGAAGAAGGCCTAACTAACACTCCCTGCAATTGTGGTCGCAGCTTCTCATTTAAGAATGTATGAGAACTCCCACTGTCAATGAGTATAAGTGAAAGGGAAATGGGCTCAACATTTCCTATAATCAATTTTGGTGTTTGATGTCCATCACAAACCATATGGACTAACTAGTTTGCCTAGTGGAAGTTTTTATCAGGTTCATAAAGTTCACATTAACATACAACAAAAATGAGTTGGGAATTCTACAAAGTTTGGAGCATACAAGTTTTGGTGCAACCAGTGGCGCACCGAACACTGTCTGGTGCTTAGGCCGAAGCACCTCGCGAATTGGCCGCTCTCGGGTTTTCTCAGAGCCACTTCACTAAAATTCACCAGATTGTCCGGTGAGCCAACGGAGAACCAGTCAACTTCGCCAACGGTCGATTAAAGAACAGTCTGACCGTCAGAAGTCAGAGTCAGTCTACAAAGTCAGAACGCACCGGACTGTCCGGTGCCACAAGAAGACAAAAGACTTTAACGGTCAATAGCTCCAAACCCCAACGGTTCGCTGACGTGGTACACACCGGACAGTGAACAGTGCAGTGTCTGGCGCACCACCGAACTATCCGGTGTGCCCATCGACAACAAAGTCAGCCAACGACTAGGAAGTGGTTGGAGGCTATAAATACCCCAACCACCTCCATTCAAGCCATCCAAGCTTCTCACTCTTCTCAATCAATACAAGAGCAAAGAATACACTCCAAAGACACAATCAAAGCATTCAATCTGTGACGGAACCTCCCAAGTAATTAGGCCCACCTACAGTTGTCCTTGTCCAACAGACATTAGACACCCTGTAGATGTTCCTGAATCACTTGACAAGTTCGGTATCTTTCCTTACCTTTCCAGGAATGTTTCACCCGTCTTGTAGACATTATAGTACATCGGAGATATTGAAAAGCGGAAGTGATTACATAAACTTACATTTATTAAAAAGTAAGCTCAAGTTGTTTATTACAGACCAGAACTATAAAACGAGTGCTGAGTAGTATTATTACACATACCAAGGGAGGTAAAAACTCCTCCCGATAAGTTCTTTCATAAAAGTTTTCTTATGGAGGACCATGTCCTCCCGCATCTTCACTCTTGCTTTTCCTCATGGGGAACCACCTTGGTACAGAAGCAACAGAAATCTGCTACTTCCTCACCTAAAGCAACGAGGGAATAAACCCTGAGTATGGAATTACTCAGCAAGTCTTACTCGATTAAGGAAAAGACTCTCAAGGGTATGCTGGATAATTAGGAATCAAGGAGAGGCTTTAGCAAAAATCAACTTAGATACTTTTGCAGAAATAGCTTACTAAAGTGAGTCCTTACTTTCAATATTTTAACGCCAGATTGAATATTAATAGACACTGTTTGTATCTAGTCTAATTTCATCATCTCATCAATACAACATCCTTTTTATTCATAATGTTCACATCCTGACTTAGGTTGTAGGGAAGTGACCAAGTCTTCATAACCGTGAAGGTACGGCGATCCGAATCGATTATACTCAGCTGAGGATCTCCAATCACACGACATATGTAGCACTTAACCCTTGCATATGTCAACCCGCCACCGGGGTTCTTAAGACCAGATCAGGTTCACACAAACCGAGAGCACAGATACACCACCGTCCAGCCTCTTGCCACAGAGGGTACACGCTACTCTCGCCACCGCTCCACACCCATTTCGTGTTATCTTATTCTGGCCTTAGTCTGCCCGAGGCAAGGCTTACCCATGACGAGGCATGTGACCAGTTAAAGGGTCCTCGATCAGCACACCTACATACGCATTCAATCCTTAATCAACCTGGGTAGAACATCACCTGTTCCTAACCCAAGTCTCAATTTAAGTATTTCCATCCTTAGGATTGTTTCTGTTCCTTAGGATGAAAAGAGCATCACAGGGAACTTTGCAGTAAGATCCTACCATTGCTCCAAATGAAAATATTCTTGCAGGTAGAAGCCATCCTTTCTCAAGCTAGGCTAAGGACAACCTCTATCCACAAGATCTAAGCAGGGCTAAGCATTTTTGTAAATCATATTTTGATACTTCACAGAAGTATCTATAAAGGTATGGATATCAAGGAAAGCAATGCATCAAAGGGTTCCAAGCAACTCCTATGAACCTAATGCACATTTCACTAGACTTAAAGTGTGCGAAAATTATTTAAAAACACAAGGAAAGGGGTTGCATGCACCGGGGCTTGCCTTCGTTGATGGGTGAGTCAGGCTCGGTCCCGCAGATATCGAAGTAGAAACAGTTCCCGGCCTGAGAATCCGAAGGTGGTGGTGTCTTCTCTTCGGTCACTTCAATCTCTTCTTCGTTTTCTAAATATAACCATATAGGTATATATATATAAGAATGAATGCCATGTAATGCTCATGAGAGTGCAAAGATAATAAAGATTTATTGACTAAGTCTTGAATATAACTTTCCTTCATGGAACTCCGTAAACTTAGGGTTTCTAGAGTCAGTAAAGGAGTTCAAAGGGCAGGGGGGGTTTTGGGTTCTAAGTATCAAACAAGGTCCAAATCAACCCAAACTCTACCCAAGGCTTCTAAATAATGTGTAAAGCTCACATAAAAAGTTTGGGCAATTTTGGGATTACTATCTATTTTCTAAAAATCCAGAACTATTATTTTAAACAACTTAAAATGCCTTAAAATTCCTTATTTCCTCTAAAAATCATAAACTATTTTTATTAAATTCTAGGGAAAATAAGAAGTCTAGGAAAATTGGTTTCACAATTTTAGGATTTTTCTACAATTTTCTACAAGTTATTTGGTTCTGGAGTAAAAAGAAAAGGAAAAGGTAGCAACAGTAGTGGGCTGATTTCAGCCCACGGCCCAGATCCATGCAGAAGCGCGCCCGCGCCCGTGAGCGTGCTGGCGGCTTTGCAAAAACACCCTCGGGGTTCTAACTAACTAGAAACGGGTTCCGTTACTGTTTCTTTAGGTCACTGACAAATTGCAGAGAAGTCCTCAAACTTCTATCCCTTCGCAGAGGGAGGTCCTCGACGGCGATCCAAGCTAGGAGCCGAGCTCCGACGAGCTAGACCGGCCGGATGACGCTATGGCTGGAGTTCTCAAGCGACAGGAACCAAATTAGGCTCCATCCGCACCTTTCCCCTCAATCAATTTTGCTAGAGATGGTCTATCATGTTCTGGCCACGGTGTCAGTGAGGGTGTTCAAGTGGATTATCGTGTTCCAGATCACCGAAGGCTGGGCTGGCTAAATTGAAGCTAGGGAAAGGTTCCTGGGTTCACCAGGGTTCCTGGACACGCTTTGGTTTGGGCAATACAAGACCCGAAGAGCGGGTCGACGGTGAGGGGGTTACGGCGGCGTTCTACAGAGCAGGCGCGCGTTCTGGTGAAAGGCTTCGGCCGAATTTCAATTGGCCGCTTTCAAGAGCAATAAGAGACCATAATCTTGCTAAAACAAGGAGCAATTAGGGGAATTACTAACCTGAGGACGTTGACCACGGAAAAGTTCCTTGCGGCGGAGCAAGAACAGAGGAGAGAGGGATTTGGGAACTACGTGGGTTTTCCGGTGGACTAGAGTCGAGCGCTTAGTCACTGAGGCGCGGGATGTGGTGTAGAAGCAGCGTCCGTGCTCAATTTATAGACCCCGGCCGTAGCTGGATGAGGATCGTGGATCCCTGGATCGCGCTGGCGAACACACCACGCGACGGATTCCGGTGACAGCGCGGTGGTCACCGTTTAACCGGAGCCAGCCACCTCAGTGACTCTTTGACACGTCGCCGGGAGCTTTTACCGTGGCCACCGACGACCAATCCGGGCCACAGCGGCATTGAAAGGGAATTAGGCTTACACCTATTTCCTAAATGATTTTGGTGGTTGAATTGCCTAACACAAATAATTGGACTAACTAATTTGCTCTAGTGTATAAGTTATACAGGTGCCAAAGGTTCACACTTAGCCAATAAAAAGATCAAATATTGGGTTCAACAAAAGAGCAAAGGGTCAACCGAAGGCACCTCTGGTCTGGAGCACCGGACTGTCCGGTGCACCACCGGACAGTGTCCGGTGCACCAGAGGACTCCAAGACGAACTCGTCACCTTCGGGAAAATCCAGAGACGCTCCACTATAATTCACCGGACTGTCCGGTGTACACCGGACAGTGTCCGTTGCTCCAAGGAACGGCGCCTCAGGAACTCGCCAGCTTCGGGAATTCGCAACGGCTAGTCCGCTATAATTCACCGGACATGTCCGGTGTACACCGGACTGTCCGGTGTGACAACGGAGCAACGGATACTTCGCGCCAATGGCTACCTTCAGACGCATTTAATGCGCGCTAGAAGCGCGCAGATGTCGGGGACCATAATTAGGGGTACCCTCAAGACGCCTAATTCTCAGCTGGTAACCCCCATCAGCATAAAGCTGCAAAGGCCTGATGGGTTTGATTAAGTCAGGGATCAGTCCACACGAGTGACTTGACCACGCCACGCCCGAGCCTAGCCTCGGGCGAGGGCAGCCGACCCTAAGATGACTCCGTCTCGCCTGAGGTCTCCTCTTTCACGGCAGGCGCATCCCCGGCTCGCCCTAGGCCCCGCCTCCGATAAGGAGAAACCCTGACTAAATCACCGCACCAACCGACCGAGTCACCAGGGCGTTTAACGCAAAAGGTAAGACCGACGGGCGGCCAGACTTCGCCAGTGGTGCCATAGGAGACTCCGCCCGACCCAGGGCTCGGACTCAGGCTAAGGCCTCGGAAGACGGCGGACTCCGCTCCGCCCGACCCAGGGCTCGGACTCAGGCTAAGGCCTCGGAAGACGGCGAACTCCGCTCCGCCCGACCCAGGGCTCGGACTCAGGCTAAGGCCTCGGAAGACGGCGAACTCCGCTCCGCCCGACCCAGGGCTCGGACTCGGGCCAAGGCCCCGGAAGACGGCGACCTCCGCCTCGCCCGACCCAGGGCTCGGACTCCGCCTCGGCCTCTGCCGAATAATCTCCGCCTCGCCCGACCAGGGCTCGGGCTCTGTCTCTGTCTTGCAGGACGGACTCGGCCACAGCCTCGGAGGAGCCTCCACGACACCCGACCTAGGATATGAGACCGCCACGTCAACAGGAAGCGTCATCATCACCCTGCCCTGAGCCGACTTGGGTCGCAGAGGACAAGACCGGCGTCCCATCTGGCCAGCTATGCCAGATAGGCCATGATGGCGCCCCGCTAGATCATGACGACGGCGGCCCCCAGCTCCCTTACGAAAGCAGGAGAACGTCAGCAAGGACCCAGCCACCTCGACAGCTGTCCCCCCGTCCGGCTCCGTTACTCCTCCAGCAGCCACGACGCCACTCCAACAGGGTGCCACGATCTCTCTGGCTGCCACCTGGGCATGTACATAGGGCGCTAGCTCTCCCTCGCTAGACACGTAGCACCTTGCTACACCCCCATCTTGTACACCTGGACCCTCTCCTTACGACTATAAAAGGAAGGGCCAGGGCCTTCTTAGAGAAGGTTGGCCTCGCGGGGACGAAAGGCAGGGGTAGGCGCTCTCTCGGGGCCGCCCTCTCCCTTCACCTCGTGCGGACGCTTGTAACCCCCTACTGCAAGCGCACCCGACCTGGGCGCGGGACGAACACGAAGGCCGTGGGAATTTCTCCGACTCCCTCGCGATCCGGCTCCGGCCACCGACCTCTCTCTCACTCCGTTCCCCCCTTTGCGCTCGCTCCACGCGCTCGACCCATCTGGGCTGGGGCACGCGGCACTCTCACTCGTCGGCTCGAGGACCCCCCGGTCTCGGAACGCCGACAGTTGGCGCGCCAGGTAGGGGCTGCGCCGCGTGTTGACGTTCGATTCCCCGTCAAAGCTCCAGATGGGCAGTCTCCAACAACCTCTTCAACCCGGGATGGTGCTCCGTTTCGGGAACCTCGAGTTCATCTCGCTCGACGGCGACTACGACATGATACTCCTTCCACCGCCGCGCGATAGCGACATTGGTGGCGGACGGCCCGCCCGCTGGCGGCGGAATCGACAACGTCTTTCCCGCGTAGGGGAAGGACAACTTTCGAGCTCGCCCCATCCTCTCCCTCGCCGTCGAAGGAGGAGGAGGCGGGGCAACCAGGGCCGAGCGGGAGGCCGCGCTCCGACGGCTGTCGGGCGAATCGACATCCCCGGCGCCTCGACGGAGGACACGCCAAGCGTCGCCCTCGCGTTCAAGGCAGACGCGAGCGCCATCCCCCCGCAACACGTCGACTCCGAGCAAGTGGACGACGCCAGCGCGCTCACGGAAGGCCTGCAGGACGTCGCCCTCGGACCCAAGACGACGACACGGTCAGCCCCCGACGCGACTTCATCGCTCCTCGTTGACAAAAAGGTATCGACTGCTACCCATCTTTCGTTATTTCGACTCGGCCTCAGCCCGCCTGGCGATCTCGCTTTGGCGGGCGCTCACATTGAGGCGAGTGCAACCTCTCTGGGGTTTCCTGTGCGGTCGCCTTGGGACCGATTGACGGGTGTCTCGACCTACGGACCCTCTGGGTCCGAGGAAGACGACGACCCCAGCATCTGCTGGGATTTCTCCGGATCTGGCAACCCTAGTGCCATGCGGGACTTCATGACCGCATGTGACTACTGCCTCTCCGACTGTTCCGACGGCAGCCGCAGCCTTGGCGACAAGGACTGCGGCCTGAGTCGCGAATGTTTCCACATCGAGCTAGGGGATCCCTCCGGAGGCGGCTGTCTCGGCATGCCGGAGGATGGTGATCCCCCTAGGCCAGCGCCTCGCGCTGACATCCCGCGGGAGCTAGCTGTGGTCCCCGCTTCGGCGGAAGGTCACGACCCACAGCTCGAGCAAGTCCGCGGGGCGCAGGCCGGGTTCGATGAAGGAGCAGGAGCGCTCGAGGCAACCCGCCAGAACATCGGGCAGGTATGGGCGAGCCAACCCCCGGCCGGAGGAATACGTCACTTGCCCCAAGGTCTCCAGCACCGCATCGCCAACGATGCCAGGGACAAACCGCCACCCGCATCCGGCGGGACTGGCCAGGACCTGGTCGCTGCAGCAATGCTCCTCCGCGCGATGCCGGAGTCATCAACCACCGAGGGACGGCGGATCCAGGGAGAACTCAGGCTTCTCCTGGAAGGCGCTGCGGCCCGGCGGGCAGAGAGCTCTGCCTCTCGAAGGCGGGGATACACCCCGGATCCTCGTGCCGCGACTTCCCGACTCACGCGGGAAGCCTCGGTCTTCACCGGGCGCACGCGCAACACCGCGCCTGCGGCCCCGGGCCACCTCGGCGACGAGCACCCTCATCGTGACCGTCGGGCACGCCTCGACGAAAGGGTGCGCCGAGGCTACCACCCCAGGCGTGGGGGACGTTATGACAGTGGGGAGGACCGAAGTCCCTCGCCCGAACCACCCGGTCCGCAGGTCTTTAGCCGAGCCATTCGGCGGGCGCCGTTTCCGCCCCGATTCCGACCCCCGACTACTATCACGAAGTACTCGGGGGAGACGAGACCGGAATTGTGGCTTGCAGACTACCGCCTGGCCTGTCAGCTGGGTGGGACGGACGATGACAACCTCATCATCCGAAACCTCCCCCTATTTCTCTCCGACACCGCTCGTGCCTGGTTGGAGCACCTGCCCCCGGGGCAGATTTCCAACTGGGAGGATCTGGTCCAGGCCTTCGCCGGGAACTTCCAGGGCACGTACGTGCGCCCCGGGAATTCCTGGGACCTCCGAAGCTGTCGGCAATTGCCGGAAGAGTCCCTTCGGGACTACATCCGGCGGTTCTCGAAGCAGCGCACCGAGCTGCCCAACATCACCGACTTCGATGTCATCGGCGCGTTCCTCGCTGGCACCACCTGCCGCGACCTGGTGAGCAAGTTGGGTCGCAAGACCCCCACCAGGGCGAGCGAGCTGATGGACATCGCTACCAAGTTCGCCTCCGGCCAGGAGGCGGTAGAGGCCATCTTCCGAAAGGACAAGCAGCCCCAGGGCCGCCCGTCGGAAGATGCTCCCGAGGCGTCTGCTCCGCGCGGCGCCAAGAAGAAAGGCAGGAGGAAGTCGCAAGCGAAACGCGACGTTCCCGATGCTGACCTTGTCGCCGCCGCCGAGCGCAAGAACCCTCGGAAACCCCCCGGAGGTGCAAACCTCTTCGACAAGGCACTCAAGGAGACGTGCCCCTACCATCAGGGGCCCGTCAAACACACCCTCGAAGAGTGCGTCATGCTTCGGCGTCACTTCCATCGGGCCGGGCCACCCGCCGAGGGTGGCAAGGCTCACGACGACGACAAAAGGGAGGATCACCAAGCAGGAGAGTTCCCCGAGGTCCGCGACTGCTTCATGATCTACGGAGGGCATGCGGCAAATGCCTCGGCTCGGCATCGTAAGCAAGAGCGTCGGGAGGTCTGCTCGGTGAAGGTGGCGGCGCCAGTCTACCTAGACTGGTCCGACAAGCCCATCACCTTCGACCAGGACGACCACCCCGACCACGTGCCGAGCCCGGGGAAGTACCCGCTCGTCGTCGGTCCTGTCATTGGCGACGTCAGGCTCACCAAGGTCCTGATGGATGGGGGCAGCTGCCTCAACATCATCTACGCCGAGACTCTCAAGCTCCTGCGCGTCGACTTGTCGTCTGTCCGAGCAGGCGCTGCGCCCTTCCACGGGATCATTCCCGGGAAGCGTGTCCAGCCCCTCGGACAGCTCGACCTCCCTGTCTGCTTCGGAACACCCTCCAACTTCCGAAGGGAGACTTTGACGTTCGAGGTGGTCGGGTTCCGAGGGACCTACCACGCGGTGTTGGGAAGGCCATGCTACGCGAAGTTCATGGCCATCCCCAACTACACCTACCTGAAGCTCAAGATGCCGGGCCCCAACGGGGTCATCACCGTCGGCCCCACGTACAAACACGCATTCGAGTGCGATGTGGAGTGCGTGGAGTACGCCGAGGCCCTCGCCGAGTCCGAGGCCCTCATTGCCGACCTAGAAAGCCTCTCCCGAGAGGTGCCGGATGTGAAGCGGCATGCCGGCAACTTCGAGCCAGCAGAGACGGTTAAGGCCGCCCCTCTCGACCCCAGTGGCGACGCCTCCAAGCAGATCCGGATCGGTTCGGGGCTCGACCCCAAATAGGAGGCAGTGCTCGTCGACTTTCTCCGCGCAAACGCCGACGTTTTCGCGTGGAGTCCCTCGGACATGCCCGGCATACCGAGGGAAGTCGCCGAGCACTCGCTGGATATTCGGGCCGGGGCCCGACCGGTCAGACAGCCTCTGCGCCGATTCGACGAGGAAAGGCGCAGAGTGATAGGCGAGGAGGTCCACAAGCTAATGGCAGCAGGGTTCATTAAAGAGGTATTCCATCCCGAATGGCTTGCCAACCCTGTACTTGTGAGGAAAAAAGGGGGGAAGTGGCGGATGTGTGTAGACTACACTGGCCTCAACAAGGCATGTCCAAAGGTCCCCTACCCACTACCTCGCATCGACCAAATTGTGGACTCCACAGCAGGGTGCGAAACCCTGTCTTTTCTCGATGCCTACTCAGGGTATCATCAAATCAAGATGAAAGAGTCCGACCAGCTCGCGACTTCTTTCATCACGCCCTTCGGCATGTACTGTTATGTCACAATGCCGTTCGGGTTGAGGAACGCGGGTGCAACGTACCAGCGGTGCATGAACCATGTGTTCGGCGAACACATC
The DNA here is from genome assembly GCA_029449295.1 of Zea luxurians. Classification (NCBI taxonomy): domain Eukaryota; kingdom Viridiplantae; phylum Streptophyta; class Magnoliopsida; order Poales; family Poaceae; genus Zea; species Zea luxurians. The sequence continues at coordinate 42,890,964 of JAOPSE010000005.1, read as the reverse complement.
GGTCGCACGGTCGAGGCCTACGTCGACGACATCGTGGTCAAGACGAGGAAAGCCTCCGACCTTCTCTCCGACCTCGGACTGACATTCCGGTGTCTCAAGGCGAAGGGCGTCAAGCTCAATCTCGAGAAGTGCGTCTTCGGGGTGCCCCGGGGCATGCTCTTGGGGTTCATCGTCTCCGAGCGGGGCATCGAAGCCAATCCGGAGAAGATCGCAGCAATCACAAACATGGGACCTATCAAGGACTTAAAAGGCGTACAGAGGGTCATGGGATGCCTCGCGGCCTTGAGCCGCTTCATCTCGCGCCTCGGCGAAAGAGGCCTGCCCCTGTACCGCCTCTTGAGGAAGGCCGAATGCTTCACTTGGACTCCCGAGGCCGAAGAAGCCCTCGGGAGCCTGAAGGCACTCCTCACACAGGCGCCCATCTTGGTACCCCCAACTGATGGAGAGACCCTCCTGGTCTACGTCGCCGCAACCACTCAGGTGGTCAGCGCCGCGATCGTGGTCGAAAGGCAGGAAGAAGGGCATGCTTTGCCCATTCAGAGGCCAGTTTACTTCGTCAGCGAAGTGCTGTCCGAGACCAAGACCCGCTACCCACAAGTCCAGAAGCTGCTATACGCTGTGGTCCTGACGAGGCGAAAGTTGCGACATTACTTCGAGTCCCATCCGGTGACTGTGGTGTCATCCTTCCCCCTGGGGGAGATCATCCAGTGCCGAGAAGCCTCGGGACGGATCGCAAAGTGGGCGGTGGAAATCATGGGCGAGGCGATCTCGTTCGCACCTCGGAAGGCCATCAAGTCCCAGGCACTGGCGGATTTCGTAGCCGAATGGGTCGATACCCAGTTACCAACGGCTCCGATCCAACCAGAACTCTGGACCATGTTTTTCGACGGGTCGCTGATGAAGACGGGAGCTGGCGCGGGCCTGCTTTTCGTCTCGCCCCTCGGAAAACACCTGCGCTACGTGCTTCGCCTCCATTTCCCGGCGTCTAACAATGTAGCTGAGTACGAGGCTCTGATCAACGGGTTGCGAATCGCCATCGAGCTAGGGGTTCGACGCCTCGATGCACGCGGCGACTCGCAGCTCGTCATCGACCAAGTCATGAAGAATTCCCTCTGCCGCGACCCGAAGATGGAGGCCTACTGCGAAGAGGTTCGACGCCTGGAGGACAAGTTCTACGGGCTCGAACTTAACCACATCGCCCGACGCTATAACGAGACTGCGGACGAGCTGGCGAAGATAGCCTCGGGGCGGACAACGGTTCCCCCGGACGTCTTCGCCCGGGATCTGCACCAACCCTCAGTCAAGATAGGCAACGCGCCCGAACCCGAGGCACCCTCGGCCTCGTCCGAGGTGACCTCGGCTCAGCCCGAGCCATCCTCGGCTCAATCCGAGGAACCCTCGGGGCCCGAGCGCGGAGCGCTGCACGTCGAGGAGGAGCAGAACGGGGTCGTGCCAGATCAAGATTGGAGGACCCCGTACCTGCAATATCTCCGCCGAGGAGAGCTGCCCCTCGACCAAACCGAGGCTCGGCGGGTAACGCGACGAGCAAAATCGTTCGTCCTGCTGGGCGACGAGAAGGAGCTCTACCACCGCAGCCCCTCGGGCATCCTCCAGCGATGCATCACCATCGCCGAGGGTCAGGACCTCCTGCAGGAAATACACTCGGGGGCTTGCGGTCATCATGCAGCACCTCGAACCCTCGTCGGGAATGCTTTCCGCCAAGGCTTCTACTGGCCAACGGCGGTGGCTGACGCCACTAGAATTGTCCGCGCCTGCGAAGGATGCCAATTCTATGCGAAGCAGACCCACCTGCCCGCTCAGGCTCTGCAGACGATACCCATCACCTGGCCCTTCGCTGTGTGGGGTCTGGACCTCGTCGGCCCACTGCAGAAGGCACCCGGGGGCTACACGCACCTGCTGGTCGCCATCGACAAATTCTCCAAGTGGATCGAGGTCCGACCCCTAAGCAGCATCAGGTCCGAGCAGGCGGTGGCATTCTTCACCAACATCATCCATCGCTTCGGGGTCCCGAACTCCATCATCACCGACAATGGCACCCAGTTCACCGGCAAAAAAATTCTTGAATTTTTGCGACGATCACAACATCCGGGTGGACTGGGCCGCCGTAGCTCACCCCATGTCGAATGGGCAAGTGGAACGTGCCAATGGCATGATTCTACGGGGGCTTAAGCCTCGGATTTATAACAGTCTCAACAAGTTCGGCAAGCGATGGATGAAGGAACTCCCCTCGGTGGTCTGGAGCCTGAGGACGACTCCAAGCCGAGCCACGGGTTTCACGCCGTTCTTCCTGGTCTACGGGGCCGAGGCAATCCTGCCCACGGACCTGGAATACGGTTCCCCGAGGACGAGGGCTTACGACGAAGAAAGCAACCAAGCCAGCCGAGAAGACTCGCTGGACCAGCGGGACGAGGCTCGGGACAGGGCCCTACTCCACTCAGCGCGGTATCAGCAGTCCCTGCGACGCTACCACGCCCGAGGGGTCCGACCCCGAGATCTCCAGGTGGGCGATCTGGTGCTTCGGCTGCGGCAGGACGCCCGAGGGAGGCATAAGCTAACGCCCCCCTGGGAGGGGCCGTTCATCATCGCCAAAGTTCTGAAGCCCGGAACTTACAAGCTGGCCAACAGTCAAGGCGAGGTCTACGGCAACGCTTGGAACATCCAACAGCTACGTCGCTTCTATCCTTAAGAATGTTTCCAAGTTGTTCTTATACCCCGTACCCACGCGAAGTTTAGTCAACAAGGAAGGGTCGGCCTCGCCTCAGCGGAGCCCGACCCTCCCTCGGGGGCTAAAAGGGGGTTAACCCCCTCTGCGTCAAAATTTTCCTCGAACAAAAAACCTCTTTTACCAGAACATCTTTCGTGCTTTTTGACTACTTCGAAAAGTGGGTCCTAGAAACGACGGGGTACACGTAAGCAGCCAAGGCCGACCGAGCCGAGGGACTCCTACGCCTCCGGGATACGGATACCTCACTCGTCACCTTCTGTGATAAGTAACTCGCGTTCGGATAAGGTGACTCCGCGGATCGAATGAGTCTTTACGTACGGAAGCTCTTCTGTTGAAGCAGGTTCTTCGAGCCTTCTCGACCGAGTCGGTGACAGGGCCTCATGGATGGGTAAAAGTACGCGTAAGCGGCGAGGCCGACCGAGCCGAGGGACTCCCACGCCTCCGGGATACGGATACCTCACTCATCACCTCCCGCGAGAAGCAACTCTTGCTCGCACTAACATCCCTGCTACCGACAAAAAGTCCAGATACTCGAAGCAAGAGGAAAAGAGACACAGCTTTATAACGCGACAAGGGTGTGTGTTCTGGCCTCAACGGCCGCACAAGGCCCACGCTACAGGACGACTTGACCCTGCAGGCGCGGACCTTGGCACTGGAAGAGGGTGGCGACACCCTCGGCGTCAGCAGCACCTTCGGCAAGACCGAACCTGGCCTCGGGTGGCCACGCGGCCCGAAGGCCTCCGCTCCGAAGGACGACGTCGACACCGCGCTCGAGCAATCTCCGCCAGAGGCTTCCCCGAGAATCTGGCCCAAGCGGACGGCTCGGCCGGCCACCTCCGGGGCCTCGGCCAACCCCTTCCGAGGGCGCCAGCTCGGTCCGAGGCCTCGGCCAATCAACTCCGGCGCCGAGCCTGCCAGCAGACGACCCAGCTGGGCTCCGGCCAACCAGGTTCCATTTCCGAGCCAACAACGCCTCTGCTTGTGCTGATATCGCTACCCCTGGCCTCGGCTCGTCGAAGAGCGACCGAGGGGTCTTTTTAACTAAGCTAGAGGAGCCTCGGACAACAGGTCCGACCGAGCCGAGGGATTCCTACGCCTCCGGGATACGGATACCTCACTCGTCCCCTGGACACGGGGCGACTCATGCTTGGTGAAGCGATTCAGACAATCGATAGGCAAGTCTTATTGCTCAGAAATGGGGAAAAAACACGGCTCTGTGCCGGAGTTACATACATGTTCAGGCCCCGAAAGCCGAAAATGAACAAAAGACCCGGCACTCGAAGCGCCATCGTAAACGGAACTCTGGTTCCGTCCCCGCGGGTACGGACAACCTCCCCGCCTGGGAAGCCCGTGGAGCAACAAGCTCCGGGCGAATCACCAGCAAACGCGGGACACCCCTAATCACCCCGGCAGATCCTCGCAGCCGCCCTCGCCGCGAACGCGAGGAGGGAGGCGGAATGTTGCATCCTAGCTGGACAGCAACAGTTCTCCTTCCCCGGCATGGCTGGAGGATGTCTCCGCCATGGGGCTAAAAGGCGATTGCCGCCACCAGAAGCTGGAAAATGAGGTGGCCCGCCGACCCGCGTAGGAGGTGGGGCCCCGGCTCGCCTCGATCTCCGCCCCGGCGAGGATGACGAACACCCTCAACACTGGGGGCAGGGACAAGAACACAGCCCGGTTTGCCCCTCCCCATTCGGGAGCTGGAGGCCACCACCTTGGGTGACCACCGGCGGAGGGAAGCCGCTGGGCTGTGTGATGAAAATCCTTGAAGCCGAACGATGGCTGAAAGGTACCAACTCCCACGGGGTTGCGTTCCTCCAACGATGGAGCGAAAGGACGGCGGTTCCCCCCAACCGGGGGCCTGGAAGATGGAGAGACATAATGCATAAGGGAGAAAGGAGACATGGTCGCCTCACGAAGGGGGTCGCCCTCCTTTTAAAAGGCAACTCCCCCTGCTAGCGCCCTCAACCGTCACGGGCTGAGTCTTCTCCAACACGCCTCCAAGGCCCTTCCCTGCGGCGCGGGGGCTGGGGCCCGCCTGTCATGCAGACCAGCTCCAAGCAGAGGGAGCCAAATCGCCGCGCACGACGCACGCAACCGCCCAGCGGTTACAAGTAACCCTCCACTTTTGCCCAGACCAACGGGCAAAGGGGGCGAGCGGCCATGCAAGCGGCATGCAACCACGCCAAGTGGACGCGCCTCCCCGACTCCTGACAGGCCAGCGCGACGGCTCAAGACCACGCATCGTTCAACTGGCGCGCCCGGCGCTGCATGCGAACCGCTGCGCCTCTCGCTCCACCACCGCACCTCCTCGATTGCGGAACCGATACCGTGACTCGAGGCCGCCCAGCCTGCGATCCAGCGGCGCCAGCCTGGCGCAGCGGTCAAACGCGGTCAAAAATGGGCCGGCAGTAATGACGGTGGCAGGCGTGTGAGGGCAGCGGTCACGCCATCGGCCAGGCTCACGTCCCATCCGGGGGCAGCAAGAGAACCCTTCTCACGGCGTGAAGACGACGCGTCCGTGACCCGTACCTCGAACGGCCCGCGCGCGCGCAACGCCGACCTCGCCAACTACTCACCCCAGCGCATTAACTCCACGGCGAAATAGGTGACGTTTCTGGCAGGGGCAGCTGGCGGCGCTTCGCCTCCGCCAAAAAAACGGCCACGCCGAGAAAGGTACGCCACGAAGTTCAATTTCGAATCCCTTTTTCCCTTTTCCTTCTTTCTCTATCTCTTGCAACAGGGACCGAGAAGGGGGATAACCCCAAAGGGATCCTTCCCCGTGAAGGAACTAGGCCCCGAGCCTCCCTACTGATCAGGGGTTCGAAGGCTGGCCCCCCGAAGGGTTCAACAGCCGCCTCAGATCGCGTGGGCCCGACACCCACTACTGGTCAGGGGTTCGAAGGTCGGCCCCCGAAAGGTTCCATGACCGCCTCAGGCTACTAGGGCTCCGTGCCCCCTACTGATCAGGGGTTCGAAGGCTGGCCTGTCGAAGGGTTCACAGCCGCCTCAGACACCGAGCGAGGGATGACCAGGGGTACGTTCGATACATAACCAAGGCTCGGGCTGCGCTCCCGAGGTACCCTAGGACATTTCCGAGACCAGCGGGAACGACTCTGTAACGGAATCCCATCGGAGGGAGGCAACGAGCCCTCGGACCCCGTCGCTAGGGGACCGGGTCCGGCAGATCACCCGCAGGTACTTTTGGGCGTGCCTCCGGGCCCCTAGCCGACCCCTAACGAACGGGGCACGGACGTCCACTCGGATTACCCGATCGCAGCTCACCGGAGACACCATGTTCGGTGCCCATCGAGGGTAACATGGCGCACTCCCCCCCTCCTCCTTGCGGAAAGGCGACGTAGGGGCGTATATAAAGTCGAGTCTGTCCCTGATCGTCCTCTCGCTCCGTGCGAAGGCTCGGGGGCTGCTCTCGCAAACCCGGCTCCGGCCGAACCGTTGACAGCGTCAACATACCAGCCCGAGAACTTGGGCCCCGACAGTGCACCTGGGTTACGCCCTGCTCGCATGAGGGAACCGCTAGTCACGCCGAAGCATTGCGCAAGGCATTAAGACCTCGAAGGAGTGAAACCACTCCTTCGAGGCCTCGGGGGCTACACCCGGCGGGTGCGCTCGCGCGCACCCACCGGAACAAGGTACCTCCGAGAAAGGCTGGTCCCCTTGCAAAAAAGTGCGACGCAAGCCTCCAAGCGAGTGTTAACACTCTCTTCGAGGCTCGGGGGCTACTGTCGGGGACCATAATTAGGGGTACCCTCAAGACGCCTAATTCTCAGCTGGTAACCCCCATCAGCATAAAGCTGCAAAGGCCTGATGGGTTTGATTAAGTCAGGGATCAGTCCACACGAGTGACTTGACCACGCCACGCCCGAGCCTAGCCTCGGGCGAGGGCAGCCGACCCTAAGATGACTCCGTCTCGCCTGAGGTCTCCTCTTTCACGGCAGGCGCATCCCCGGCTCGCCCTAGGCCCCGCCTCCGATAAGGAGAAACCCTGACTAAATCACCGCACCAACCGACCGAGTCACCAGGGCGTTTAACGCAAAAGGTAAGACCGACGGGCGGCCAGACTTCGCCAGTGGTGCCATAGGAGACTCCGCCCGACCCAGGGCTCGGACTCGGGCTAAGGCCTCGGAAGACGGCGGACTCCGCTCCGCCCGACCCAGGGCTCGGACTCAGGCTAAGGCCTCGGAAGACGGCGAACTCCGCTCCGCCCGACCCAGGGCTCGGACTCAGGCTAAGGCCTCGGAAGACGGCGAACTCCGCTCCGCCCGACCCAGGGCTCGGACTCGGGCCAAGGCCCCGGAAGACGGCGACCTCCGCCTCGCCCGACCCAGGGCTCGGACTCCGCCTCGGCCTCTGCCGAATAATCTCCGCCTCGCCCGACCAGGGCTCGGGCTCTGTCTCTGTCTTGCAGGACGGACTCGGCCACAGCCTCGGAGGAGCCTCCACGACACCCGACCTAGGATATGAGACCGCCACGTCAACAGGAAGCGTCATCATCACCCTGCCCTGAGCCGACTTGGGTCGCAGAGGACAAGACCGGCGTCCCATCTGGCCAGCTATGCCAGATAGGCCATGATGGCGCCCCGCTAGATCATGACGACGGCGGCCCCCAGCTCCCTTACGAAAGCAGGAGAACGTCAGCAAGGACCCAGCCACCTCGACAGCTGTCCCCCCGTCCGGCTCCGTTACTCCTCCAGCAGCCACGACGCCACTCCAACAGGGTGCCACGATCTCTCTGGCTGCCACCTGGGCATGTACATAGGGCGCTAGCTCTCCCTCGCTAGACACGTAGCACCTTGCTACACCCCCATCTTGTACACCTGGACCCTCTCCTTACGACTATAAAAGGAAGGGCCAGGGCCTTCTTAGAGAAGGTTGGCCTCGCGGGGACGAAAGGCAGGGGTAGGCGCTCTCTCGGGGCCGCCCTCTCCCTTCACCTCGTGCGGACGCTTGTAACCCCCTACTGCAAGCGCACCCGACCTGGGCGCGGGACGAACACGAAGGCCGTGGGAATTTCTCCGACTCCCTCGCGATCCGGCTCCGGCCACCGACCTCTCTCTCACTCCGTTCCCCCCTTTGCGCTCGCTCCACGCGCTCGACCCATCTGGGCTGGGGCACGCGGCACTCTCACTCGTCGGCTCGAGGACCCCCCGGTCTCGGAACGCCGACAGCAGATGTCAGGCACGCCCATGCTGGCGCACTGGACACTCTACAGTGCATGTCCGGTGCGCCACCGGACATCCAGGCAGGCCCAGAAGACAGAGCTCCAACGGTCGGAACCCAACGGCTTTGGTGACGTGGCTGGCGCACCGGACATGTCCGGTGTGCACCGGACTGTCCGGTGCACCATACGACAGTCAGCCCCACCAAACGGCTAGTTTGGTGGTTGGGGCTATAAATAACCCCAACCACCCACCATTCATTGCATCCAAGTTTTCCACCTTCCAACTACTTACAAGAGCTAGGCATTCAATTCTAGACACACCCAAGTGATCAAATCCTCTCCCAACTCCACAAAAGTATTAGTGACTAGTGAGAGTGATTTGCCGTGTTCTTTTGAGCTCTTGTGCTTGGATCGCTTGCTTTCTTTCTCATTCTTTCTTGCAATCAAACTCACTTGTAATTGAGGCAAGAGACACCAATCTTGTGGTGGTCCTTGTGGGAACCTTGTGTTCCAAGTGATTGAGAAGAAAAGCTCACTCGGTCCGAGGCACCGTTTGAGAGAGGGTAAGGGTTGAAAGAGACCCGGCCTTTGTGGCCTCCTCAACGGGGAGTAGGTTTGCGAAAACCGAACCTCGGTAAAACAAATCCGCGTGTCACACTCTTCATTCGCTTGCGATTTGTTTTGCGCCCTCTCTCTCTGACTCATTATTATTTCTATCGCTAACCCGGCTTGTAGTTGTGATTAATTTTGTAAATTTCAGTTTCGCCCTATTCACCCCCCCCTCTAGGCGACTTTCAATTGGTATCAGAGGCCGGTGCTTCATTAGAGCCTAACCGCTCGAAGTGATGTCGGGAGAACTCGCCAAGAGGGAGATGGAGACCGGCGACAAGCCCGCTACAAGCCACGGGTCGACTTCATCGGAAGAGTCCCGCAACAAGAGGAAGGAAAAGAAAAACTCCTTCAACAAAGGGAAGGGGAAGGAGAAGAAATCCTCTTCTCACAAGTCGGATCGGAGAGGCGACAAACACAAGAGGATGAGGAAAGTGGTCTACTACGAGACCGACTCTTCATCACCATCGACCTCCGACTCCGACGCACCGTCCGTTACTTCCAAGCGCCAAGAGCGCAAGAAGTATAGTAAGATTCCTCTACGCTATCCCCATATTTCAAAACATACTCCGTTGCTCTCCATTCCATTAGGCAAACCACCGGTTTTTGACGGTGAAGATTATAATATGTGGAGTGACAAAATGAGGCATCATCTAACCTCACTCCACACAAGCATATGGGATGAAGACTTCGACTCGGACGAGGTGGCCCAAATTCACCACTTTAACTCCCAAGCCACTACTATACTCCTTGCCTCTCTAAGTCGAGAGGAGTATAATAAGGTGCAAGGGTTAAAAAGTGCGAAGGAAATTTGGGACGTACTCAAGACCGCGCACGAAGGAGACGAGGTGACAAAGATCACCAAGCGGGAAACGATCGAGGGGGAGCTCGGTCGCTTCATGCTTCACCAAGGGGAGGATCCACAAGCTATGTACAACCGCTTGAAGACCTTGGTGAACCAAGTGCGCAACCTCGGGAGCGAAAAATGGGATGACCATGAGATGGTCAAGGTTATTCTTAGATCCCTCGTATTTCTTAACCCTACACAAGTTCAATTAATTCGAGGTGATCCTAGATATAAGCTAATGTCTCCTGAGGAAGTTATAGGAAAATTTGTGAGCTTTGAGCTAATGATTAAGGGCTCAAAGAAAATCATCGAGCAAGGCACCTCCTCCACACCCGAAGCACAACCAGTCGCATTCAAGGCGACGGAGGAGAATAAAGAGGAGTCTACATCGAGTAGACAACCCATTGACGCTTCCAAGCTCGACAATGAGGAGATGGCGCTCATCATCAAGAGCTTCCATCAAATCCTCAAACAAAGGAGGGGGAAGGACTACAAACCCCGCTCCAAGAAAGTGTGCTACAAATGTGGTAAGCCCGGTCATTTTATTGCAAAATGTCCAATATCTAGTGACAGTGACAGGGGCGACGACAAGAAGGGCAAGAGGAGAGAAAAGAAGAGGTACTACAAGAAGAAGGGCGGCGATGCCCATGTTTGTCGGGAGTGGGACTCCGACGAAAGCTCTAGCGACTCCTCCGACGACGAGGACGCCGCCAACATCGCCGTCACCAAAGGCCTTCTTTTCCCCAACGTCGGCCACAAGTGCCTCATGGCAAAGGATGGCAAAAAGAAGAAGGTTAAATCTAAATCCTCCACTAGATATGAGTCTTCTAGTGATGAAAATGCTAGTGATGAGGAAGATAACTTACGCACTCTTTTTGCCAACCTCAACATGCAACAAAAAGAGAAACTTAATGAATTGGTTAGTGCTATTCATGAGAAGGATGATCTCTTGGACACCCAAGAGGACTTCCTTATTAAAGAAAATAAGAAACATGTTAAGGTCAAAAATGCTTACGCTCTAGAAGTAGAAAAATGTGAAAAACTTTCTAGTGAGCTAAGTTCTTGCCATAAAACTATTGACAACCTTAGAAATGAAAATGCTAATCTGTTAGCTAAGGTTGATTCTCATGTGTGTAATGTTTCAACTTCCAATCCTAGAGATGATAATGTTGATTTACTTGCTAGGATTGATGAGTTAAATGTTTCTATTTCTAGCCTTAGGATTGAAAATGAAAAATTGCTTGCTAAGGCTAAAGATTTTGATGTTTGCAATATTACTATTTCTAACCTTAGAAGTGAGAATGATATATTACATGCTAAGGTTGTAGAATTAAAATCTTGCAAACCCTCTACATCTGTCGTTGAGCATGTATCTATTTGTACTAGATGTAGAGATGTTGATATTAATGCTATTCATGATCACATGTCTTTAATTAAACAACAAAATGATCATATAGCAAAATTAGATGCTAAAATCGCCGAGCATAACTTAGAGAATGAAAAATTTAAATTTGCTCGTAGTATGCTTTATAATGGGAGACGCCCTGGCATCAAGGATGGCATTGGCTTCCAAAGGGGAGACAATGTCAAACTTAATGCCCCTCCTAAAAGATTGTCTAATTTTGTTAAGGGCAAGGCTCCCATGCCTCAGGATAACGAGGGTTACATTTTGTACCCTGCCGGTTATCCCGAGAGCAAGATTAGGAGAATTCACTCTAGGAAATCTCACTCTGGCCCAAATCATGCTTTTATGTATAAGGGTGAGACATCTAGTTCTAGGCAACCAACTCGTGCTAAGTTGCCTAAGAAGAAAACTTCTAATGCATCAAATGATCATGACATTTCATTCAAAACTTTTGATGCATCATATGTTTTAACTAACAAATCCGGCAAGGTAGTTGCCAAGTTTGTTGGGGGCAAACACAAGGGCTCCAAGACTTGTGTTTGGATACCCAAAGTTCTTGTTTCTAATGCCAAAGGACCCAAAACCGTTTGGGTACCTTAAGTCAAGAACTAAACTTGTTTTGTAGGTTTATGCATCCGGGGGCTCAAGTTGGATCATCGATAGCGGGTGCACAAACCACATGACTGGGGAGAAGAAAATGTTCTCCTCCTACGAGAAAAACCAAGATCCCCAACGAGCTATCACATTCGGGGATGGAAATCAAGGTTTGGTCAAAGGATTGGGTAAAATTGTTATATCACCTGACTATTCTATTTCCAATGTTTTTCTTGTAGATTCATTAGATTACAATTTGCTTTCTGTATCTCAATTGTGCAAAATGGGCTACAACTGTCTCTTTACTGATGTAGGTGTCACTGTCTTTAGAAGAAGTGATGATTCAATAGCATTTAAGGGTGTGTTAGAGGGTCAGCTATACTTAGTAGATTTTGATAGAGCTGAACTCGACACATGCTTAATTGCTAAGACTAACATGGGTTGGCTCTGGCACCGCCGACTAGCCCATGTTGGGATGAAGAATCTTCATAAGCTTCTAAAGGGAGAGCACATTTTAGGACTAACTAATATTCATTTTGAGAAAGACAGGGTTTGTAGCGCATGCCAAGCAGGAAAGCAAGTTGGTGCCCACCATCCACACAAGAACATCATGACGACCGACAGGCCGCTTGAGCTACTCCACATGGATCTATTCGGGCCGATTGCTTACATAAGCATCGGCGGGAGTAAGTATTGTCTTGTAATACTGGATGATTATTCTCGCTTCACTTGGGTGTTCTTTTTGCAGGAAAAATCTCAAACCCAAGAGACCTTAAAGGGATTCTTGAGACGGGCTCAAAATGAGTTCGGCTTAAGGATCAAGAAAATTAGAAGCGACAACGGGACGGAGTTCAAGAACTCTCAAATTGAAGGCTTCCTTGAGGAGGAGGGCATCAAGCATGAGTTCTCTTCTCCCTACACCCCACAACAAAATGGTGTAGTGGAGAGGAAGAATAGAACTCTTTTGGACATGGCAAGAACCATGCTTGATGAGTACAAGACTTTGGATCAGTTTTGGGTCGAGACGGTCAACACCGCTTGCTACGCCATCAACCGGTTATATCTACACCGAATCCTCGAGAAGACATCCTATGAACTCCTAACCGGTAAAAAGCCCAACATTTCATATTTTAGAGTCTTTGGTAGCAAATGCTTTATTCTTGTTAAAAGAGGTAGAAAATCTAAATTTGCTCCTAAGACTGTAGAAGGCTTTTTACAAGGATATGATTCAAACACAAGGGCATATATAGTCTTTAACAAGTCCTCCGGACAAGTTGAAGTTTCTTGTGACGTTGTGTTTGATGAGACTAACGGCTCTCAAGTAGAGCAAGTTGATCTTGATGAGATAGGTATTGAAGAGGCTCCGTGCATCGCGCTAAGGAACATGTCCATTGGGGATGTGTGTCCTAAGGAATCCGAGGAGTCTCCAAATACACAAGATCAACCATCCTCCTCCACGCAAGCATCTCCACCGACTCAAAATGAGGATGAAGCTCAAGTTGATGAAGTAGAAGATCAAGCAAATGAGCCACCTCAAGATGACGGCAATGATCAAGGGGGAGATGCAAATGATCAAGACAAGGAGGATGAAGAACAAAGGCCGCCACACCCAAGAGTCCACCAAGCAATCCAACGAGATCACCCCGTCGACACCATCCTCAGCGACATTCATAAGGGGGTAACCACTAGATCTCGTGTTGCACATTTTTGTGAGCATTACTCTTTTGTTTCCTCTATTGAGCCACAAAGGGTAGAGGAAGCACTACAAGATTCGGATTGGGTGGTGGCGATGCAAGAGGAGCTCAACAACTTCACTAGGAATGAGGTATGGCATTTAGTTCCACGTCCTAACCAAAATGTTGTAGGAACCAAGTGGGTTTTCCGTAACAAGCAAGATGAGCATGGTGTGGTGACAAGGAACAAAGCTCGACTTGTGGCCAAAAGATACTCCCAAGTCGAAGGTTTGGATTTTGGTGAAACCTATGCACCCGTAGCTAGGCTTGAGTCAATTCGCATATTATTGGCCTATGCTACTTACCATGGCTTTAAGCTTTATCAAATGGACGTGAAAAGTGCCTTCCTTAATGGACCAATCAAGGAAGAGGTCTATGTTGAGCAACCTCCCGGCTTTGAAGATAGTAAGTACCCTAACCATGTTTATAAACTCTCTAAGGCGCTTTATGGGCTCAAGCAAGCCCCAAGAGCATGGTATGAATGCCTTAGGATTTTCTTTTAGATAATGGCTTCAAAGTCGGAAAGGCTGATCCTACTTTATTTACTAAAACTCTTGAGAATGACTTGTTTGTATGCCAAATTTATGTTGATGATATTATATTTGGGTCTACTAACGAGTCTACATGTGAAGAATTTAGTAGGATCATGACACAAAAATTCGAGATGTCTATGATGGGGGAGTTGAAGTACTTCTTAGGATTTCAAGTGAAGCAACTCCAAGAAGGCACCTTCCTAAGCCAAACGAAGTATACTCAAGATATTCTAAGCAAGTTTTGAATGAAAGATGCCAAACCCATCAAGACACCCATGGGAACCAATGGGCATCTCGACCTCGACACGGAAGGTAAATCCGTCGATCAAAAGGTATATCGGTCGATGATAGGATCTTTGCTATATTTATGTGCATCTCGACCGGATATTATGCTTTCCGTATGCATGTGTGCAAGATTCCAAGCCGACCCTAAGGAAGCTCACCTTACGGCCGTAAAACGAATCTTGAGATATTTGGTTTATACTCCTAAGTTTGGGCTTTGGTATCCTAGGGGATCCGCATTTGATTTAATTGGTTATTCGGATGCCGATTGGGCAGGGTGTAAAATTAATAGAAAGAGCACATCGGGGACTTGCCAGTTCTTGGGAAGATCCTTGGTGTCTTGGGCTTCAAAGAAGCAAAATTCGGTCGCTCTTTCTACCGCCGAAGCCGAGTACATTGCCGCAGGCCATTGTTGCGCACAACTACTTTGGATGAGGCAAACCCTTAGGGACTATGGTTACAAATTAACCAAAGTTCCTCTTCTATGTGATAATGAGAGTGCAATCCGCATGGCGGATAATCCCATTGAGCATAGCCGCACTAAACACATAGCCATTCGGTATCACTTTTTAAGGGATCACCAACAAAAGGGAGATATCGAGATTTCATACATTAATACTAAAGATCAATTAGCCGATATCTTTACCAAGCCTCTTGATGAACAAACTTTTAACAAACTTAGGCATGAGCTAAATATTCTTGATTCTAGGAACTTCTTTTGTTGATTTGCACACATAGCTCATTTATATACCTGTGATCATGTCTCTTTCATACGCCATGACTAATGTGTTTTCAAGTGAATTTCAAACCAAGTCATAGGTATATTGAAAGGGAATTAGAGTCTTCGGCGAAGACAAAGGCTTCCACTCCGTAACTCATCCTTCGCCGTCGCTCCGCGCATCTCTCCATCTTTTGGGGGAGAGTTCAAAGCAAAAGGACTCCATCTTTGGTATAATCTTCACTCATTTATTTATGATCAAAGGGGGAGAAAGTAATTCTAAGGGCTCTAATGACTCCGTTTTTGGCGATTCATGCCAAAGGGGGAGAAAGTATTAGCCCAAAGCAAAAGGACCGCACCACCACCTAATTTTAAAAGCGTTTTTCAATTGGTATGATTCTCAATTGATAAATTTCTAATTGGAATCATATTGTGTTCAAAAGGGGGAGAAAGTAGCATTTCAAAATTGATATATCAAAACCCTCTTGAACACTAAGAGGAGAATTTCATTTATGGGGAGTTTTGTTTTAGTCAAAGGAAAAGCATTTGAAACAGGGGGAGACAATTTCAAATCTTGAAAATGCTTCGCAACAATCTTATTCATTTACCTTTGACTATTTGCAAAAGAACTTTGAAAAGGATTTACAAAAGAATTTGCAAAAACAAAACATGTGGTGCAAAGCGTGGTCCAAAATGTTAAAAATGAAGAAACAATCCATGCATATATTATAAATGTTTATATTGGCTCATTTCCAAGCAACCTTTGCACTTACATTATGCAAACTAGTTCAATTATGCACTTCTATATTTGCTTTGGTTTGTGTTGGCATCAATCACCAAAAAGGGGGAGATTGAAAGGGAATTAGGCTTACACCTATTTCCTAAATGATTTTGGTGGTTGAATTGCCCAACACAAATAATTGGACTAACTAATTTGCTCTAGTGTATAAGTTATACAGGTGCCAAAGGTTCACACTTAGCCAATAAAAAGATCAAGTATTGGGTTCAACAAAAGAGCAAAGGGTCAACCGAAGGCACCTCTGGTCTGGCGCACCGGACAGTCCGGTGTGCCACCGGACAGTGTCCGGTGCACCACCGGACAGTGTCCGGTGCACCAGAGGACTCCAAGCCGAACTCGTCACCTTCGGGAAAATCCAGAGGCGCTCCACTATAATTCACCGGACTGTCCGGTGTACACCGGACAGTGTCCGGTGCTCCAAGGAACGGCGCCTCAGGAACTCGCCAGCTTCGGGAATTCGCAACGGCTAGTCCGCTATAATTCACCGGACATGTCCGGTGTACATCGGACTGTCCGGTGTGACAACGGAGCAACGAATACTTCGCGCCAACGGCTACCTTCAGACGCATTTAATGCGCGCCAGAAGCGCGCAGATGTCAGGCACGCCCATGCTGGCGCACCGGACACTCTATAGTGCATGTCCGGTGCACCACCGGACATCCAGGCGGGCCCAGAAGACAGAGCTCCAACGGTCGGAACCCAACGACTTCGGTGACGTGGCTGGCGCACCGGACATGTCCGGTGTGCACCGGACTGTCCGGTGCACCATACGACAGTTAGCCCCACCAAACGACTAGTTTGGTGGTTGGGGCTATAAATAACCCCAACCACCCACCATTCATTGCATCCAAGTTTTCCACCTTCCAACTACTTACAAGAGCTAGGCATTCAATTCTAGACACACCCAAGTGATCAAATCCTCTCCCAACTCCACAAAAGTATTAGTGACTAGTGAGAGTGATTTGCCGTGTTCTTTTGAGCTCTTGTGCTTAGATCGCTTGCTTTCTTTCTCATTCTTTCTTGCAATCAAACTCACTTGTAATTGAGGCAAGAGACACCAATCTTGTGGTGGTCCTTGTGGGAACCTTGTGTTCCAAGTGATTGAGAAGAAAAGCTCACTCGGTCCGAGGGACCGTTTGAGAAAGGGTAAGGGTTGAAAGAGACCCGGCCTTTGTGGCCTCCTCAACGGGGAGTAGGTTTGCGAAAACCGAACCTCGGTAAAACAAATCCGCGTGTCACACTCTTCATTCGCTTGCGATTTGTTTTGTGCCCTCTCTCTCGGACTCATTATTATTTCTAACGCTAACCCGGCTTGTAGTTGTGATTAATTTTGTAAATTTCAGTTTCGCCCTATTCACCCCCCTCTAGGCGACTTTCAGGAATCCTTATCGCCGGCGACGAGCGATCCAGCTGGCGGTCTGATCTTCATACTGTACCATGGCAAAACTTGATTCAGTCGCCTGACAGCCCAACTTGGAGCGAGATTTTCTCTTAATTCCTAGTGACAACACAAGTCAAGCTTTGCAGCAAACTTGTAGAGTATTATACCAACTACATCTTTGCTATATGGTGTTGTCACAAAAAGCCAGCAGATCAGGCATAAACTTGGGCTTGAAGTTGATGTCAGTCCACTGTTAGCCTGATTTTTAGACTTAATCAGCCTGACAGCCAAACTTCAGGCTTAATTATCTCTGGGTTTTTCTTAATAACCGAGCTTACATACATAAGCAAAGTTGTTATACTTTGTTTAATCTACAAGTTTGATGTGGTGCCCTAGGGCAAAAACCCTATATTTTAAAAGTTGCAAGGCTCCAAAGTTGAGCTCATCAATCTGAAATTCAGACTTAGCATGAAATCACAATTAGGGGCCTTTTTGCAAATGAATCCAAATCTTAGGGTTTGGCTTCCAAATTCACACCTTAGTGAATCAAGTGACTTAAGATACTTTATTAACTTGGTTTTTGCACTTTAGTCCAAATGTGCATCAATTTTGCACATAAGCCCCTAGGGTTTGGAGTTAGGGTTTTCTAGGGTTCTAATTGAGGTTTTTGGTATCCCAGGGGTATAAATGTGATTCAACTTTATTTTTGGGGACATTTTATGACTATTTCCCTAAAGCTTTTAGGTTTTCTCAATTTGGGTTATGTCTTACCCCTTTAATCCCCTATTTAGGGTTAAGTTTCCTATCCAGGGTTCTATTTGCAAAATGCTATAACAATACAACTTGTTTGAAATTTTTGCCTAGTGAATGCACTTTAGGTGTGTCAAACATATGCAATGCCAATGCTTATGATGCCATGCTCAAGTTTTAGTTACAGTAACACCAGGGGTATTACATCCTTCCCCCCATAAAAGAATCTTGTCCCGAGATTAAAAGTCCTAGGGTAAGTAATGGAAAAGGAAACGCGACATACTTTTATTTCCTTATTTCTGGTATAAGGCAGGGGTGGTTTGGGAATCACTTCTTTATTACAACATCTACACATGCTTTACAAATTATAAGAGACTAAAAAGCCTGGGAAATTCTTATCTAAAAAGTCTTGAGTTTCCCACGTAGCCTCATCTTCGGAATGCTGGTTCCACTGTATCTTGTAGAACTTGAGAGTTTTTCTTCGGGTAACCCTGTCCTTTTGGTCCAAGACTCGAATGGGATGTTCGGAATATGTCAACTCTGGTTCAAGGACAACATCTGTTACCTCAACGGTTCGATCGGGAATCCGAAGATACTTTTTCAATTGTGACACGTGGAACACATTATGCACGACAGACAATGTTTCGGGTAGTTGGAGTCGGTATGCTACTGGTCCACATTGCTCAAGTATAGAGAATGGACCAATATACCGGGGTACAAGCTTTCCTTTAATCCCGAAACATGATACACCCTTCATTGGTGAAACTTTCAAGTAGACATAATCTCCTACGAGAAAGCATAAGGGTTGTCGTCGCCGGTCTGCATAACTCTTTTGCCGAGCTTGAGCTCTCTTCAAATTATGAATTATTTTCTGAACCTTTTCTTCAGTTTCTTTCACCATATCAGGCCTGAAGAAGTACCTTTCACCTGGTTCAGACCAATTTAGCGGAGTACGACATCGTCGTCCATATAAAGCTTCGAAGGGTGCCATCTTGATACTTTCTTGATAGCTATTATTATATGAGAATTCCGCTAAGGGCAAACATTCATCCCATTTCTGTGAGAAGTCCAGAACACATGCCCGCAGCATATCTTCAATTATTTGATTGACCCTCTCAGTCTGCCCACTGGTTTGGGGATGATAGGCCGAACTGTGGAGCAATTTGGTACCCAGGGATTTATGAAGTTCTTCCCAGAATTTGGATACGAATTGAGGTCCACGATCCAACACTATAGTCTTTGGAATACCATGCAAACTGAGAATACGGGCAATGTACAATGCTGCATAAGTGGCCACTGTATACTTTGTCCTAACAGGCAAGAAGTGGGCAATCTTTGTAAGTCGATCAACAATCACCCAGATAGAGTCATACCCTTTTGCGGTCCTGGGCAATCCCACAATGAAGTCCATACTTATGTCTTCCCATTTCCATGTCGGTATTGGTAGTGACTGTAATGGACCGGCAACTTTCAAATGTATGGCTTTGACACGTCTACAGGTGTCACATCTCGCCACATAGCGTGCAATTTTGATCTTCATCTTTGTCCACCAGTAATGTTGCTTCAAGTCTTGGTACATCTTAGTGCTTCCGGGATGAATAGAATAGCGGCTAAGATGTGCTTCATCAAGAATTTGCTGGCGGATCTCTTCATTCTTCGGCACCACTATGCGGTTATTAAACCATACAATGCCTTGATCATCTTCTTTGAAACATTTGGCTTTTCCAGCCCTTAACTTCTCACGAATGTGTTTCATACCCTTATTATCCTTTTGAGCATCAATTATCTTTTGCAAGAGAACTGACTCAAGCTTTAGCTGATTCAGAGTTCCTTGTTGGACCATTCCCAGGTTTAGCTTCTCCATCTCCTGACATAAAGTGTTGTCAGAGGTCTTCACCATAAGACAGTGACAGGAAACCTTACGGCTCAGTGCATCTGCCACAACATTGGCTTTGCCTAGGTGATAATGAATTTCCTATTCATAGTCCTTAATAAGCTCAAGCCATCGCCTTTGTCTCATATTCAATTCTGACTGGGTGAAGATATACTTCAAGCTTTTATGATCTGTATAAATGTGACAGATATTTCCCAGCAGATAGTGACGCCAAATTTTTAGGGCATGAACCACAGCAGCTAGCTCTAGATCATGAGTTGGGTAATGCTCCTCATGTCGGCGCAACTGCCTTGAAGCATATGCAATTACTCGGCCTTCTTGCATTAATACACAACCGAGTCCACTGCCTAATGCATCACAATATACATCAAAAGGCTTGGTGATGTCCGGTTGAGCCAATACCGGAGCAGTGGTTAATAATGTCTTCAATTGTTCAAAAGCTTCATTACACTTAGAAGACCAATTGAATTTAATATCATTCTTCAATAAACTTGTGATTGGCTTCACAAGCTTAGAAAAACCTGGTATGAATCTGCGGTAATATCCCGCCAGTCCAAGGAAACTTCAGACTTGATGAACAGTGGTTGGGGGTTTCCACTCCAAAATGTCCTTGACTTTGCTGGGGTCTACCACAATCCCTCTGGCAGATAGAACATGTCCCAGAAATTGAATTTCCTCCAGCCAAAACGCGCATTTGCTGAACTTGGCATACAACTGATGTTCCCTCAGGCGCGTTAACATGATCCATAAATGTTGAGCATGCTCCTCTTCATTCTTAGAATATATTAGAATATCGTCAATGAAGACCACCACAAACTTGTCTAGCTCGGGCATGAACACCGAGTTCATCAAATATGTGAAGTGGGCCGGAGCATTTGTTAACCCGAAAGACATTACCAGATATTCAAACAACCCATACCGCGTAGTGAATGCGGTTTTGGTATATCCTTGGGCCGAATACGGATCTAATGATAGCCCGACCTGAGATCAATTTTGGAGAATACCCTCGCCCCGGTCACTTGATCAAATAAGATGTCAATTCTCGGAAGAGGGTACTTGTTCTTGATAGTGACCTCATTCAGGGGCCGATAATCCACGCACATCCGTAAGGTTTGATCCTTCTTCTTAATGAATATGGCTGGACAACCCCAAGGTGACGAGCTTGGCCGGATAAATCCTTTCTCTAGGAGATCTTGTAATTGAATCTTCAATTCTGCCAACTCATTCGGAGGCATACAGTACGATCTTCGAGAAATGGGAGCCATACCGGGCTTTAACTCAATTACAAACTCTACATCCCTTTCAGGTGGCAATCCCGGCAAATCCTCGGGAAAGACATCGGGAAACTCGCATACTACCGGGATATCCTTGATTTCCGGTACCATAACTTCATAGACTCTGCCAGTAATTTTGTTTGGAATAGGGATGGGCAAAAGAATTTCTTCTTGATTATGACTCAACCTGATGGTTCTTTGATCAGTATTGAGAGTTGCTTTATGTCTGGCTAACCAATTCATACCCAAAATGACATCTATATCTTGGCCTTTCAGAACGATCATATTAGTAGGAAAGTCCCGTCCGGCCAAGGTTACGGGCACTTGATAGGCCACTTCCCTAGTAAATATTTGTCCCCCAGGTGAGTATATTTTAAATCCCTCTTTTGATTCATGGCATGCAATGTGATGTTGCTCCACAAATTTCTTGCTAATGAACGTATGCGAAGCACCAGAATCAAAAAGAATGACTGCAGGATGATTGGCCACGAGGAACATACCCATCATTACCGGCTCTCCGTCCGGTGTAGTTGCCACTTGTGTATAGTATACGCGTCCCGTCTTCTTGATATTTTTGCCCTTAACATTTCCCTTGCTTTGAGATGAATTCCCCGATCCTTGCTGATTATTCGACTGGTTCTGCTTGGGATAGGGGCAATCTTTGATGAAATGCCCAGACTTGCCACAATTAAAACATCCGGTTGAAGAACTGGGCAAAGCAGGGAATCGAGTGCCTGGGGCACCCGGCTGACTTGGGGCAGTGGGGGCATTATTGGGACGAATAATTATTGGCTGCTTGAAAGGGAAGGATGGTGCACGTGGACGATTCTGGTTACAAGGCCGGAGAATAAACCGTTGCCTCTTTACTGGGCCCTGACTAGGCCTATCACCTCCAAATCCCTTAGATTTTCCAACACCTGCATACTTTGCTTCCACAGCCAAGGCTGTACTGACAGCTCTTCCATACGTAAGATCTATGCAGGTTGCCATTTTTCTCTGCAGTCGATCATTTAGACCTCTCATAAAGCAATTCTTCTTTTTCAAATCAGTGTTCACTTGATCGATTGCATATTGTGACAGATGATTGAACTTATTGAGATACTGATTAACAGTATCCCCTCCTTGCTTTAGCTTCATGAATTCTTCTTGCTTCATATGTAGAACACCTTCGGGTATATAATGCTCGCGGAAGGCCACTTTGAATTCTTCCCAGGTTATTTGATGATTGGCCGGTTGAACGGCCACGAAATTTCCCCACCAAGTGCTGGCAGGGCCGTGTAATTGCTGGGCTGCAAATAAAGGCTTCTGGGTCTCCGAACAACGTAGAAGTCCGAATTTTTATTCAATCACTCGAAGCCATTCATCGGCTTCCAACGAATCTTTAGCTTTAACAAACAAGGGCGGACGTGTCTCCGAGAAGTCCAGGTAAGAAGTTTCGCGGGGGCCCTGTTGATAACCCCACCCACCTTGCTGCTGGAGTTGTTGGCCCGCCATTTCTCTCAGAAAGCGGGTATTATCAGCAGTCGCATTCACTAAGGCGGCAATCGCCTCGGCCAGTGTGGGAGGAACAGGAGGTGGATTTGGGGTAGACTCCCTCCCACGGGAGGTACCAGCTCCATCCTGTGCTCGAGTCTTGGAAGGCATCTGTGGCAACAATATTTGAAAACAATATGATATGCCAAAGAAAAAACCATCCATTTTACATTACGAAAAAGAGTAATGTACAGACTCGAACTTTTACAACAGGATACATTACCTATTATACAAATACACTACCTATTATACAATAGTACAACCTACAACCTGTTTTACAATACACTACTTCTACTTCTACTACCCCATTATTCCTGCTTCCCTTTGCTTTTGGCGGCCTCGTCGTCGGGTGTGGGAGACCATTCATCGACCAGCCTCATAGAAGGAGGGGGCTGAAAAAGGTCTAACTCATCACCAAGCGCGTGTCCCACAACATGTGAGGGTCCGGCTTCTGACTCAACAGGGTGCGCAGGTGCACTAGGGTGTAATTGCGAATACAGTACATGGACTTCCTCATGTAAAGTATTGCAATAGACCTGCAGGTTGTCGATAGCTGAGCTAAGTTCCTTGACTCGGGCTTGAGCCCTTGCCTCTTTAGCACAAGCAAGCAAACGGGACTGAACTGCCCAGTCGAGCGCCAAGTCCCGATCAGCAAGCTGATCCCGCAGGCGGCGGATGTCGCTTCTTAATTCATTTATTCTATCTCCATCCGCAACCCATATGTTGGTCCTGCGTTGCAATTCCGTTTGAAGTTGATTTACTCGTGCTTCAAGATCCCCTATTGGATCATTGCTCCCGCTGCTACTATCCTCATGTCGAGGGGCAAGTTGATGCCGGGGCACACCGATTGGGCCAGTTGACTTGCGCGCCGTTCTCCTTGTGCGCGGCGGCATTTTCTAAGGGGGAAAATTTTATTAGTATAATTCTTAGCATGATGCATGTGTAATTACAGAATCAACCTTAGTTGATTCACACCTTCTATATGTTGCACTCTTACTACCTGGTCTTTAAGATAGACTCTTCAGAATACTTAGATAAGAAAGGAAGAGAGTTTCTAGATAAGACTTTTAGAAAATCCTTTTGAAGATGTCTCATAATATCTGCAAGGAAGGGCTATGCTCCGATACCAGCTGTGACGGAACCTCCCAAGTAATTAGGCCCACCTACAGTTCTCCTTGTCCAACAGACATCAGACACCCTGTAGATGTTCCTAAATCACTTGACAAGTTCGGTATCTTTCCTTACCTTTCCAGGAACGTTTCACCCGTCTTGCAGACATTACAGAACATCGGAGATATTGAAAAGCGGAAGTGATTACATAAACTTACATTTATTAAAAAGTAAGCTCAAGTTGTTTATTACAGACCAGAACTATAAAACAAGTGTTGAGTAGTATTATTACACATACCAAGGGAGGTAAAAACTCCTCCCGATAAGTTCTTTCATAAAAGTTTTCTTATGGAGGACCATGTCCTCCCGCATCTTCACTCTTGCTTTTCCTCATGGGGAACCACCTTGGTACAGAAGCAACAGAAATTTGCTACTTCCTCACCTAAAAACAATGAGGGAATAAACCCTGAGTATGGAATTACTCAGCAAGTCTTACCCGATTAAGGAAAAGACTCTCAAGGGTATGCTGGATAATTAGGAACCAAGGAGAGGCTTTAGCAAAAATCAACTTAGATACTTTTGCAGAAATAGCTTACTAAAGTGAGTCCTTACTTTCAATATTTTAACGCCAGATTGAATATTAATAGACACTGTTTGCATCTAGTCTAATTTCATCATCTCATCAATACAACATCCTTTTTATTCATAATGTTCACATCCTGACTTAGGTTGTAGGGAAGTGACCAAGTCTTCATAACCGCGAAGGTACGGCGATCCGAATCGATTATACTCAGCTGAGGATCTCCAATCACACGACATATGTAGCACTTAACCCTTGCATAAGTCAACCCGCCACCGGGGTTCTTAAGACCATATCAGGTTCACGCAAACCGAGAGCACAGATACACCACCGTCCAGCCTCTTGCCACGGAGGGTACACGCTACTCTCGCCACCGCTCCACGCCCATTTCGTGTTATCTTATTCTGGCCTTAGTCTGCCCGAGGCAAGGCTTACCCATGACGAGGCATGTGACCAGTTAAAGGGTCCTCGATCAGCACGCCTACATACGCATTCAATCCTTAATCAACCTGGGTAGAACATCACCTGTTCCTAACCCAAGTCTCAATTTAAGTATTTCCATCCTTAGGGTTGTTTCTGTTCCTTAGGATGAAAAGAGCATCACAGGGAACTTTGCAGTAAGATCCCACCATTGCTCCAAATGAAAATATTCTTGCAGGTAGAAGCCATCCTTTCTCGAGCTAGGCTAAGGGCAACTTCTATCCACAAGATCTAAGCAGGGCTAAGCATTTTTGTAAATCATATTTTGATACTTCACAGAAGTATCTATAAAGGTATGGATATCAAGGAAAGCAATGCATCAAAGGGTTCCAAGCAACTCCTATGAACATAATGCACATTTCACTAGACTTAAAGTGTGCGGAAATTATTTAAAAACACAAGGAAAGGGGTTGCATGCACCGGGGCTTGCCTTCATTGATGGGTGAGTCAGGCTCGGTCCCGCAGATATCGAAGTAGAAACAGTTCCCGGCCTGAGAATCCGAAGGTGGTGGTGTCTTCTCTTCGGTCACTTCAATCTCTTCTTCGTTTTCTAAATATAACCATATAGGTATATATATAAGAATGAATGCCATGTAATGCTCATGAGAGTGCAAAGATAATAAAGATTTATTGACTAAGTCTTGAATATAACTTTCCTTCACGGAACTCCGAGAACTTAGGGTTTCCGGAGTCAGTAAAGGAGTTCAAAGGGCAGGGGGGGTTTTGGGTTCTAAGTATCAAACAAGGTCCAAATCAACCCAAACTCTACCCAAGGCTTCTAAATAATGTGTAAAGCTCACATAAAAAGTTTGGGCAATTTTGGGATTACTATCTGTTTTCTAAAAATCCAGAACTATTATTTTAAACTACTTAAAATGCCTTAAAATTCTTTATTTCCTCTAAAAATCATAAAACTATTTTTATTAAATTCTAGGGAAAATAAGAAGTCTAGGAAAATTGGTTTCACAATTTTAGGATTTTTCTACAATTTTCTACAAGTTATTTGGTTTTGGAGTAAAAAGAAAAGGAAAAGGTAGCAACAGTAGTGGGCTGATTTTAGCCCACACGGCCCAGATCCATGCAGAAGCGCGCCCGCGCCCGTGAGCGTGCTGGCGGCTTTGCAAAAACACCCTCGGGGTTCTAACTAACTAGATACGGGTTTCGTTACTGTTTCTTTAGGTCACTGACAAATTGCAGAGAAGTCCTCAAACTTCTATCCCTTTGCAGAGGGAGGTCCTCGACGGCGATCCAAGCTAGGAGCCGAGCTCCGACGAGCTAGACCGGCCGGATGACGCTATGGCTGGAGTTCTCAAGCGACAGGAACCAAATTAGGCTCCATCCGCACCTTTCCCCTCAATCAATTTTGCTAGAGATGGTCTATCATGTTCTGGCCACGGTGTCAGTGCGGGTGTTCAAGTGGATTATCGTGTTCCAGATCACCGAAGGCTGGGCTGGCTAAATTGAAGCTAGGGAAAGGTTCCTGGGTTCACCAGGGTTCCTGGACACGCTTTGGTTTGGGCAATACAAGACCCGAAGAGCGGGTCGACGGTGAGGGGGTTACGGCGGCGTTCTACAGAGCAGGCGCGCGTTCTGGTGAAAGGCTTCGGCCGAATTTCAATTGGCCACTTTCAAGAGCAATAAGAGACCATAATCATGCTAAAACAAGGAGCAATTAGGGGAATTACTAACCTGAGGACGTTGACCACGGAAAAGTTCCTTGCGGCGGAGCAAGAACAGAGGAGAGAGGGATTTGGGAACTACGTGGGTTTTCCGGTGGACTAGAGTCGAGCGCTTAGTCGCTGAGGCGTGGGATGTGGTGTAGAAGCAGCGTCCGCGCTCAATTTATAGACCCCGGCCGTAGCCGGATGAGGATCACGGATCCCTGGATCGCGCTGGCGAACACACCACGCGGCGGATTCCGGTGACAGCGCGGTGGTCGCCGTTTAACCGGAGCCAGCCACCTCAGTGACTCTTTGACACGTCGCCAGGAGCTTTTACCGTGGCCATCGACAACCAATCCGGGCCACAGCGGCATCCTTATCGCCAGCGACGAGCGATCCAGCTGGCGGTCTGATCTTCATACTGTACCATTGCAAAACTTGATTCAGTCGCCTGACAGCCCAACTTGGAGCGAGATTTTCTCTTAATTCCTAGTGACAACACAAGTCAAGCTTTGCAGCAAACTTGTAGAGTATTATACCAACTACATCTTTGCTATATGGTGTTGTCACAAAAAGCCAGCAGATCAGGCATAAACTTGGGCTTGAAGTTGATGTCAGTCCACTGTCAGCCTGATTTTCAGACTTAATCAGCCTGACAGCCAAACTTCAGGCTTAATTATCTCTGGATTTTTCTTAATAACCGAGCTTACATACATAAGCAAAGTTGTTATACTTTGTTTAATCTACAAGTTTGATATGGTGCCCTAGGGCAAAAACCCTATATTTTAAAAGTTGCAAGGCTCCAAAGTTGAGCTCATCAATCTGAAATTCAGACTTAGCATGAAATCACAACTAGGGGCCTTTTTGCAAATGAATCCAAATCTTAGGGTTTGGCTTCCAAATTCACACCTTAGTGAATCAAGTGACTTAAGATACTTTATTAACTTGGTTTTTGCACTTTAGTCCAAATGTGCATCAATTTTGCACATAAGCCCCTAGGGTTTGGAGTTAGGGTTTTCTAGGGTTCTAATTGAGGTTTTTGGTATCCCAGGGGTATAAATGTGATTCAACTTTATTTTTGGGGACATTTTATGACTATTTCCCTAAAGCTTTTAGGTTTTCTCAATTTGGGTTATGTCTTACCCCTTTAATCCCCTATTTAGGGTTAAGTTCCCTATCCAGGGTTCTATTTGCAAAATGCTATAACAATACAACTTGTTTGAAATTTTTGCCTAGTGAATGCACTCTAGGTGTGTCAAACATATGCAATGCCAATGCTTATGATGCCATGCTCAAGTTTTAGTTACAGTAACACCAGAGGTGTTACACAATCCTCTCCAAATTCCAAAATCAAGTCAAGTGATCAAAAGAGCTTAGTGACTTGGGAGAGGGTGATTTGTGTTTCTTTTGTTGCTCTTGTTGCTTGGTTGCTTTCTTCTTCTCACTCTAATCTTTCTAAGTGATTTGTAAAGCTAGCAAGAGACACCTAATTGTGTTGATCCTTGTGGGGTCTTAGTGACCCGTGTGATTAAGAAGAATCACTCAACCGGTCTAAGTGAACGATTGAGAGAGGGAAAGGGTTGGAATAGACTCGGCCTTTGTGGCCTCCTCAACGGGGAGTAGGTTCTTTGGAACCGAACCTCGGGAAACAAATCACCGTGTTCATGTGTGTTGATCTTCATCACTCGATTTGTTTCTCCTCTCTCCTCTCTCTCTAAAGTTCCCTTGCTCATGTTGTTTTGAGTTTGCTCCCAAAGTTATCCGCATTGATTGAGGAACTCATAGCAAGAGGAACTATCTTTCGCACTCCGAATTCAAGATTATTTATTTCTAACCCTAACCCTGGGTGAAGTGCATGTTCAAAGTTTATAATTTTCAGGTTTCGCCTATTCACTCCCTTCTAGGCGACTTTCAATAAGCACATGTTGTCCCTAAATGGATCCTTGTAACTTCAGAGTCTGAGCACTGTTAGAACCACTCCACGCTGAACAAGAAAGAGACGTAAAAATCTGCTTAGTTGTTGGTTCCGAGAGTCGGTCTCCTATCCCTCTAAAAGTTCTTAAGATAACACTTCCCAAACCTCCTCCATGGCTTGTATTTGAGCAGCAGCTGCACACTTATGTCCAAAGCTCCACTTCTCCGCACACTTATGAAAAAGCCCCCGAGCACGCCGATACCGACGCAAGGAATCCAACTTATCAGAGGCTACCTACTTCTCAGGAACACCTGACTTAATTGTGTCCTTGCCTTTGTCCCACTTAGTTGGTCCAGTTGAAGATTTTAGAGAGGGATTGTTAAATGGATCTTCGATAGTCCATTGTCCCGCATCAGCGGCCTCCTCCTGCACCAAGGCGAGAGCACAAGCAGTGTCCAAGGTAGAGTGACGACGAACCATAATAATAGAGTTAATGTCAGATCGCAGTCCATCGATGAAACACATAGTGTAGTATAGCGAATCTGTATTGGTTTTGAAAGGGAAATAGGCTTACACCTTTTCCTAAATTGATTTTGGTGGTTAAATTGCCCAACACAAATAATTGGACTAACTAGTTTGCTCTAGTCTATAAGTTTTACAGGTGCCAAAGGTTCACAATAAGCCAATAAAAAGACCAAGAAAGGGTTCAAACATAGAGAGCAAAAGACATCCCAAAGGCACCCTGGTCTGGCGCACCGGACAGTGTCCGGTGCACCATCGGACAGTGTCCGGTGCACCAGGGCACTCAACGATGAACTTGCTACCTTCGGGAAAATCAGAGGGCGCTCCGCTATAATTCACCGGACTGTCCGGTGAAGCACCGGACAGTGTCCGGTGTCACACCGGACTGTACGGTGTGCCAGCGGAGCAACGACTACTTCGCGCGCAACGGTCGACTACAACCGCATTCAATGCGCTACAGTGCGCGCCAGAGTCAGAGCACGCGTAGTTGGCGCACCGGACAGTCTACAGGACCTGTCCGGTGCACCATCGGACAACCTAGAGGCCCCACAAGTCAGAGCTCCAACGGTCGAACCCCAACGGCTGGCTGACGTGGCTGGCGCACCGGACTGTCCGGTGCGCCATGCGACAGCAGTCTTCCAACGATCATTTTTGGTGGTTGGGGCTACCCCAACCACCCCACATTCAATGGCATCCAAGTTTTCCACCTTCAACACATTACAAGAGCTATAGCATTCAATTCTAGACACTCCAAAGAGATCAAATCCTCTCCCAAGTCCGGAATCACTCCAAATCAAATAGTGACTAGAGAGAGCGACATTTGTGTTCATTTGAGCTCTTGCGCTTGGATCACTTCTTTTCTTTCTCATTCTTCTCGTGATCAAACTCAATTGTAACCAAGGAAAGAGACACCAATTGTGTGGTGGTCCTTACGGGAACTTTGTGTTCCGTTTGATTGAGAAGAGAAGCTCACTCGGTCTAAGTGACCGTTTGAGAGAGGGAAAGGGTTGAAAGAGACCCGGTCTTTGTGACCACCTCAACGGGGAGTAGGTTTGCAAGAACCGAACCTCGGTAAAACAAATCATCGTGTCTCGCTCTTTATTTGCTCACGATTTGTTTTGCGCCCTCTCTCTCGAACTCGTTTATATTTCTAACGCTAACCCGGCTTGTAGTTGTGCTTAAGTTTATAAATTTCAGATTCGCCCTATTCACCCCCCTTTAGGCGACTTTCAATTGGTATCGGAGCCTGGTGCTTCATTAGAGCCTAACCGCTCGAAGTGATGTCGGGAGCATCCACCAAGAGGGAGATCGGGACCGGCAAAAAGCCCGCCACAAGCCACAGGAAGGCTCCATCTGGGGAGTCCGCCAACAAGGTGAAGGGATACCCTTCACACAACAAGTCAGGTCGGAGCGGTGACAAGAAGAAGATGAGGAAGGTGGTCTACTATGAGACCGACTCTTCGTCACCATCCACCTCCGGCTCCGACACGCCATCCATAACTTCTAAGCGCCACGAGCGCAAGAAGTTTAGTAAGATTCCCCTACGTTACCCTCGCATTTCCAAACGTACTCCATTACTATCTGTCCCATTAGGCAAACCACCCATGTTCGATGATGAAGATTATAATATGTGGAGTGATAAAATGAGGCATCATCTAACCTCACTCCACACTAGCATTTGGGATGTTGTTGAGATTGGAGTGTAGGTACCATCACCGGGGGATGAAGACTATGATTCAGACGAGGTCGCCCAAATCCGACACTTCAACTCTCAAGCCACCACTATACTCCTCGCCTCTCTAAGTCGAGAGGAGTATAACAAGGTGCAAGGACTAAAGAGCACCAAGGAGATTTGGGACGTACTCAAGACCGCGCACGAAGGAGACGAAGTGACCAAGATCACCAAGCGGGAGACGATCGAGGGGGAGCTCGGTCGGTTCCGACTCAACCAAGGCGAGGACCCTCAAGCCATGTACAACCGTTTGAAGACCTTGGTGAACCAAGTGCGCAACCTCGGGAGCACAAAATGGGATGACCATGAAATGGTTAAGGTTATTCTTAGATCACCTATTTTTCTTAACCCTACGCAAGTTCAATTAATTCGTGGTAATCCTAGATATACACTAATGTCTCCCGAGGAAGTAATAGGAAATTTCGTGAGCTTTGAGTTGATGATCAAAGGCTCAAAGAAAATCATCGAGCTAGATGGCCCCTCCACGCCCGATGCACAACCGGTTGCATTTAAGGCAACAGAGGAGAAAAAGGAGGAGTCTACATCAAGTAGACAACCCATCAACGCCTCTAAGCTCGACAATGAGGAAATGGCGCTCATCATCAAGAGCTTCCGCCAAATCCTCAAACAAAGGAAGGGGAAAGATTACAAGCCCCGTTCCAAGAAGGTGTGCTACAAGTGTGGTAAGCCCGGTCATTTCATTGCTAATGTCCATTATCTAGTGATAGTGACAGGGGCGACGACAAGAAGGGAAAGAGGAGAGAAAAGAGGAGATACTACAAGAAGAAGGGCGGCGATGCCCATACGTGCCGCGAATGGAACTCCGACGAGGACGCCGCCAACATCGCCGTCACCAAGGGCCTCCTCTTCCCCAACGTCGGCCACAAGTGCCTCATGGCAAAGGACGGCAAAAAGAAGAAGGTAAAATCAAAATCCTCCACTAACTATGCATCCTCTAGTGATGAAGATAATGTTAGTGATGAGGAGGATAATTTGCACACCCTTTTGCCAACCTAAACATGCAACAAAAAGAAAAATTAAATGAATTAATTAGTGCTATTCATGAAAAAGATGAACTCTTGGACTCTCAAATGGACTTCCTTATTAAAGAAAACAAAAAGCATGTTAAGGTTAAGAATGCTTATGCTCTAGAATTAGAAAAATGTGAAAAATTATCTAGTGAGCTAAGCACTTGCCATGATACTATTGCCAACCTTAGAAATGAAAAGGCTAAACTAATTGCTAAGGTTGATTCCAATATTTGTGATGTTTCAATTCCCAATCTTAGAGATGATAATGTTAACTTTCTTGCTAAGATTGAAGAATTGAATATCTCTCTTGCTAGCCTTAGAAATGATAATGAAAAATTAATTGCTAAGGCTAAAGAATTAGATGTTTGCAATATTACAATTTCCGATCTTAGAGATAACAATGATATTTTACGTGCTAAGATTGTTGAACTTAATGCTTGCAAACCCTCTACATCTACCATTGAGCATGTTACTATTTGCACTAGATATAGAGATGTTAACATTGATGCTATTCATGATCATATGGCTTTAATTAAACAACAAAATGATCATATAGCAAAATTAGATGCTAAAATTGTCAAGCATGACTTAGAAAATGAAAATTTTAAATTTGCTAGAAGCATGGTCTATAGTGGGAGACGCCCTAGCATTAAGGATGACATTGGCTTCCAAAAGGGGGACAATGTCAAACTTAATGCCCCTCCTAAAAGATTGTCTAACTTTGTAAAGGGCAAGGCTCCCATGCCTCAGGATAACGAGGGTTACATTTTGTACCCTGCCGGTTATCCCGAGAGCAAAATAGGAGAATTCATTCTAGGAAGTCTCACTCTGGCCCTAATCATGCTTTTATATATAAGGGTGAGACATCTAGTTCTAGGCAATCAACCCGTGCAAAATTGCCTAAAAAGAAAACTCCTACTGTATCAAATGATCATAACATTTCATTTAAAACTTTTGATGCATCTTATGTGCTAACCAACAAATCAGGCAAGGTAGTTGCCAAGTATGTTGGGGACAAACACAAGGGCACCAAGACTTGTGTTTGGGTACCTAAAGTTCTTGTATCTAATGCCAAAGGACCCAAAACCGTTTGGGTACCTAAAGTCAAGAACTAAACTTGTTTTGTAGGTTTATGCATCCGGGGGCTCAAGTTGGATCATTGATAGCGGGCGCACAAACCATATGACAGGGGAGAAGAAGATGTTCTCCTCTTATGAGAAAAACCAAGATCCCCAACGAGCTATCACATTCGGGGATGGAAATCAAGCTTTGGTCAAAGGATTGGGTAAAATTGCTATATCTCCTGACCACTCCATTTCCAATGTTTTTCTTGTAGATTCTTTAGATTACAACTTGCTTTCAGTTTCTCAATTATGTAAAATGGGCTACAACTGTCTTTTTACAGATACATGTATTATTGTCTTTAGAAGAAGTGATGATTCAATAGCATTTAAGGGAGTGTTAGAGGGTCAGCTATACTTAGTAGATTTTGATAGAGCTAAACTCGACACTTGCTTAATTTCTAAGACTAACATGGGCTGGCTCCGGCATCGCCGACTAGCACATGTTGGAATGAAGAATCTTCACAAGCTTCTAAAGGGAGAACACATTTTGGGACTAACAGATGTTCATTTTGAGTGATCGGCTAATCGATGAATAGTAATGATGAATAGTAATGATGAATAGTGACGACGAAAAAGTTACTAGATATCATCGATGAGTAGTAACGATGATGAATAGTAATACTGAATAGTAACGATTGTGAATAGTGTCAGTGAATAGTAATGATGAATAGTAATGGTGAATAGTGATGGTGAATAGTCATATGAACGAACGATGAATAGGAACTATGAACGAACGATGAACGATCGAGTGATCGAACGAACGAACGGACGAACGATCGAATGATCGGACGAACGAACGATCGGAATTTCGGCAGCATAACGGCAGGACAAAGATTATCTGGAAGAACGATGAATAGGGACTATGAACGAACGATGAACGATGAATAGGAACTATGAACGAACGATGAACGATCGAATGATCGAACGAACGAACGATTGGAATTTCGGCAGCATAACGGCAGGACAAAGATTATTTGGATGAACGAACGGACGAATGATCGAATGATCGGACGAACGAACGATTGGAATTTCGGCAGCATAACGACAGGACAAAGATTATCTGGAAGAACGATGAATAAGGACTATGAACGAACGATGAATAGGAACTATGAACGAACGATGAACGATCGAATGATCGAACAAACGAACGATCGGAATTTCGGCAGCATAACGGTAGGAAAAAGATTATTTGGACGAACAAACGGACGAACGATCGAACGATCGGACGAACGGACGAACGAACCATGAACGATCGGACGAACGATCGAACGATCGGACGAACGAACGAACAAACTAAGAACAGGGGACGAACGATCGAAGAACGATCGAACGATCCTTGTGCTAGTGTGTGCTTGTGTGGAACATGGAGTGGGTGTGTGTGTGGGGGGGGAGAGAGTTGCCATGAAATGGCTTAGGGTGGGATGAGAGGAGGCCCTTGCCCCTCTATTTATAGCCATGGTGGGGGGGATTAGGGGGAGGGATGAGAGGATTAGTGGGAGGATTAGTGGGAGATTAGCATGTATTTGTCTTATATGAGTGTAATTAGCTTGTAGAGCTCACCGTATGACACCAGAGGCATACGTATACGTATGAGCATGAGGAAAGTTATGAAGAAAATATTTATAGGGACTTGAAAATGATTCTGAAGGTATTTCTCAAGAGGAAAATACTTGGAGATATATTGGTGGAATATTTGGGCAATATTTCTGGAAAGAACTTGAAGGGGATTACTCGGGAAATATCTGGGCAGTATTTCTGGAAAGAATTTGAGGGGGATCACTAGAGAAACATTTGTAGGATATTTGAGGAGGATTTTGGAGAGAATATAGACCACTATATTTTATTTGCTGATATCAACCCGCAAACAAACATTTTGAAATGAAATTTGAAATTCATTTTGAATTTAGAGTGAATTTGAGAAATTTTCAAGATTGAATTTTTGGGATGCTACAAATCTACCCCACTTAAAAAGAATCTCGTCCTCGAGATCCGGCTTAGAAGGGTTATGGGTATAGCTTTACTTCAGCTACATATCTTCACTTTGCAACTCTTCAAGGAGATGGAACTTCAACAAGATCTGGCCTTGAGGAGCATCCGGTTGCCGATTGCAAATGCTGATTCTGGCTACTCAAGATCATCTTCAGGCTTCTAGGTTTCGCTTGACAGCTAGCTTATTGAAGAAGCATCGATGCCAACACGCAAACCTTTCTCTTGCGAAATCCCACATGGATTTCTTCCTTGATTGGTCTTCTGGTGCTTCATCAATGGAACTTGGGTGACCACTTCTCATCCAGAAACTTATATGCTTTGATGATCTGGTCCTCCACAAGCTTGCTACAAGCCTTCTTCTTTTTCTCCATAGCAGGAACTTTACTGGAACACTACCCCACTTAAAAAGAATGAGGGTAGAACTCTTGAATCTTGGGTATTTGAACTCCTTGAAGTACCTCATAACAAGGGTGTTACGGGACCTTCTGCTGCTGCTGCTGCTTGAACATGCTGCGAAGAGATGACTGACACTGGGTTGATTTTGGGATAACCTTCTTCTTATCTTCTCTTCACTATCTTCTTTTCTCTTCTCACTTTTCACTGCCTCTTTCTTTCTCTTTGCTCTTCCCACTGGAGGATTCTATCAAAGAGTATTACTATCATACACTGGAGGAAACCAAAGACTATGAACCATGTGCAACAGTCTTCAACCCAAGAATCACCAAGCATTGTGATCTTAGGGGCGAGGGAGTGGAAAATGGAGTTGCTTGCTATTTGGCAGAGGGGTCTATCTAGAGTGTGCTTTGCTTTGAGCGAGATGGGAGTTGAGGGAGTTGGTGGGGGGGGGGTTATAGGCGAGCGGGGGTGCTCGGGGGGGGTGTGGAGTGGTAGTGATGGAGCAGGTGACACAAGACAGCAGGTGCGACAAGGGGAAGGGGGGCTGTTGCTGGCGACGATGGCGGTAGTGGGTGCGCTGCAAAGGGGGCGTGGGTGGCGATGGGGGTGCGCATGGAGGAGGGCACGCGTGCGGGGGGGCACGGGTGAGTGGTGGGGTCAATGACCCTGATGTTTGTGGTCTCTGGTTCCAAGAATCTTTGCCTCTCTGTATGGTAATAACTCCTTCTGTCCTCTTTTCCTGTTTACTTTGACTCAGGGGCAGTGCTTTGATTCTCACGGTCGGTCCTTTTGACTGAGCGGCTGGACTGGTTCCTTCTGTAGCTTATTCCAGGCTTCAAGGGTAAGCTTCTCGGTATCTTCTTGGGTAAAGCACTTTTCTCTTGAGATGGGTTAAGATGAGAATGGAAGCATAAGGTGAGGATTAGATCTAATTTGTGATCTATGTTTTTAGAGAAAACCTTTCTTAAAAAGAAAGAAAACACATAAGTTAAGCAATGATAAGCACAAACAAATCAAATATTTTGAATAGGGGAAGAATAGAGTTTTTCCAAAGCACGAACTACTCAGATTCGGGGGCTAAGCATAACTACTATTGCTTGGCTCCTGAATTGAGAACTATGCTAAATGTAACTTATGAGCACTAACATTAAAGCATCACATATGCACTCAAAAGGGAGGAAAACATCAAGCGAAATTCATTTTGAAATGCCCTAGGGGGCCACACAATTAGAGTTTTGCAAAACACGAGTCTACACGATTACCTCTCATACATGCAGGGCTCTAGCCAAAGTGAAGAAAAACTTCACTACCCAATGCATGCAGAGGACTGGGCATAACTAACTCAGATCTGGCAGCTTCTCTTCTGGCAAGGCTGGCGCACAACTTCAATCTGAGATATCTCCTCGATGGGTTAAGAGGGAGCTGATGTTGATGACTTCTTCCGGCGGCGACTGAGATGGCAAGACGGGGTCGAACTCTTCTTCAAGCTGGACTGGCTCTTGTAGCTCCTCAGAGGGCGGCGATGCTGGTGGGGTGCTTGCAGCTTCTTCTTTGATCTCACGGGATGGTGCTGGAATTTTCTTCATGGTGAGGGGCTCAAACAACTCCGGCGGGGGGATCTTGGGAGGACTCGGGGTGCTCTTGCTTATCCATAGTCTCAGGGAAGACTGGAATTCCTTCCAAGACTATGGCTCTTTCCGGTAGTTACCAAGCCTTCTTTTCTCCTCTGGTAGAGACCGGGTGACCTTCAAGAATCTGGGGTCTTCTACTCTCCTGGGTTGAACTGGGTTGGATGAAGCGGGCTCTTGGATCCGCAGGGCTCTACGTTGATTATGGGTTACCAAGTAGGCCTCCATCAACTTCTGGACGTGCTCATCCTTGGCTTGCTTCAGGGCTTCAACAGCAATGACTTCACGACTCTCCAAGGCAGTTGCACGGGCTTGAGCTGTGGTGAGATCCACATGCAGCTGATGGTTGCGCTTCTCTGCATCTTCTGCTCAGGCAATCATCTGATGGTGGTGCCGAGCCAAGAAATCATATTGTGTATCAAGGGTGAGCAGGTATGCAGTGAGGTACACGTCTGTGGGGTCGTCCTCAAGCAGTTGCTGCTCCTCCAATGCACGCATCCTGGCCATCCAAGCGGGACGATCTCTCTGAAAGGGCGGAAAGAATCTGAGTGGGGTGTCGGCCACTTCTTCTTCATAGATCTGACACAGGGCCCTCAATGCCTTGCGAGCGACGACTTGGCAGGTGTCTTTGAATCTGTGCCCACCAGCAGTGACACTCCATTCCACATGGTGCGATCTGGATCCAATGTATACAGTCACGACACACTTCTCTATGCCATGCTCGACGAATTCACGACCATCATACTCTGGCTGACTCCTGATTCCGAGGCGAACTGTGCATGCTCTCATCAACTTGGGGAAATCATCTTCCTTCTGGCAAAAGCTGGTTTGGCAGCGAACCTCCATCTGACTTCTGAGAGAAGGAAAGGGGAAAAGCATTTTTGAAATGAAGGGATGAGAGCAAGATTTTTTTTAAGAAAATAGTTTGGACTCAAAAACTTTTGATCAGGCTAAGGGTTACGTCCTGCGGCCAACCTAACAGCTCCGATACCACCTGAAGCGTCCCAATCCTCTGGGACTCAAATGTGATACAATTACTAGTCCCAGGAGGCTAGTAAACACATTTATACATCAGATGATTCCAGATCTGCTTAAACGAGACAAACCTATAAAGGTGACGATCAACTTTAAGAGTTGGTCCACAACTCGGGACATATCATCAGAGTGGGGCTGAAGCAGCCCGATATACGCAGCGAAGCAAATCAGCGGTCCAACAGCCACAAGCAAGGTTGGGAACAGTCGTAACTCTTACCCAATCTCCTTTTTTTCTGAAAAAAACAACAAATAAGCAAGGGTGAGTACAAACATACTCAGCAGCCCACCTTCACCCGCGGAATGGGGAAATCAGATATAATGCATGGAATATGTGGAGCTCAGAATATTTTGCAGAAACAGCAATATTTTATGCAGGGTTGTTTTGAAAAACATTTTGTACTTTTGCAAAGCGCATCCTCTCCAAAAGGAGCAGGAAGTTTTTCAGTATTATAACAAAATCCCTTGGACTAAACCATCCAGGTATCTCAGCAGTTTCCCACTGGTTTTCATTTCCAATAACAGCTACTGGACTTCCCGTCCACCATAGCTCACGGCTCAACCGCCGGACCTTTTAAAAACCACTTTTCTCAAAATCATCTCTCTTTTTTTTGGAAAACAAAACACTAATTGTCATACCATACCAGACTCGTCCATTCCTGTGGACACAGACTATTCGAATAGGTTTGAACTCTGCGCAGAGGGGTACACTTTACCCACTAGTTTGGCTCTGCGATCCCATGGCCAATGAGACCCGAATCCAACTCTCTTTCTTTCCCCGCACGTCCTAACCTTAAGAGTTATCCGGAAGGAGTCAAGCCACCACCATGTCCAAACCGGACAAAACTTTCCCCCTCCTTATCCTCCTGGTGCTCCCCAGCCTTCATAACCCTGGGGTTGGACCGTACGAGTTCAGATTGAGTGACTGCCCACACAGTCTCGAGTGGTTGTACTATTAAAGAGTACAGGTAGTGAAGATGACAAACCGGTCCTTATATGAGGGGACAATCCTTCTGCTCACGCCTAAACCAGATGAGCCAACACCTTAGGCCCTCCCCTAAACCAGGGAGTCCTGATTATCCCACTCACAAGGTGATAAGGGTGAAAACCCTTCATCACACACATTTTGAAAAGCATTTTCTTTTGAAAACTCACACCTGTTCTCAAATCATTTGGAATATATATATCAGGGATTGATTGCGGCAAGCAGCTGGGTGGCCATAATAACTTGTCTCAAAATCATATCATGCATAAAATAACAGGCTTAGGGTTGTGGTTGAAAAATCATAGGTAATTTATGCATCAAAGGGATCCAGTGAGCTTGCCGTGCTTATTCGGCGAAGGGGGAAGGGGAGCTCGCGGAACTAGCTTCTGGCTCCACCGCCTAGCGTAGACTTGCGGATCTGGCCTCCACGAGACGGCACGAACGCTCCGATAACTATGCAACATGAACAAGCAAACATACAAACCAGCAAGTATACCAACAAATATTTAGTATAGTGGTCAGAATAGCAATATATGGATGGGTAGAGTCTTGAGTAGAATCTGTGTCATGTGGTGTTGTGATATTACTGGTGGTGGAGCGGAGGTGCTTACCAGGAGGGTGGACTGGAGGCGAAGCGACACTATGCGTGTAGCCGGCAGAGCGGAGTAACTGAGTGGGTGGGGTGTTTGCCTTGGCTGAGGGTGTTGAGTGTGTGTGGAGAGGGAGAGGGTAGCTGGGTGTATTTATAGCTGGGTGTATGTGGTGTAGCACAGTGAAGTTCACTGTTGGTGAGAATAGTGACGAATGAATCGTCTGACTTAGTATGAACATGAGAGTTATAAGCAGAATATGGGACAAGAGTATTTTGGGAGTTTTCTGGAATATGGACCATGCTTAAGAGATGACATGGTTGTATAGGGAATAGTTTGATAAGAATTTAGAAACAAGAATTATTGGAATCTGAGTTTGGGAGCCTAGTTCAAAGGAATCTTAAAGTTAAGCGTGCTCAACTTGGAGAAACCTGGGATGGGTGACCACATGGGAAGTTCCCTACTGGAAGGAAAATCACAGTCACCAGAGTTCGTATGACTGGAATATGAGTCTGGCTAGTCTTAGGTGGACTGGACAGCATGATGTATGAGTAGTTGAAATTTGGGGTGATCGGCTAATCGATGAATAGTAACGATGAATAGTGACGACGAAAAAGTTACTAGATACCATCGATGAGTAGTAACGATGATGAATAGTAATACTGAATAGTAATGATGGTGAATAGTGTCAGTGAATAGTAATGATGAATAGTGATGGTGAATAGTCGTATGAACGAACGATGAACGATGAATATGAACTATGAACGAACGATGAACGATCGAATGATCGAACGAACGAACGGACGAACGATCGAATGATCGGACGAACGAACGATCGGAATTTCGGCAGCATAACGGCAGGACAAAGATTATTTGGAAGAACGATGAATAGGGACTATGAACGAATGATGAATAGGAACTATGAACGAACGATGAACGATCGAATGATCGAACGAACGAACGATCGGAATTTCGGTAGCATAACGGTAGGAAAAAGATTATTTGGACGAACGAACGGACGAACGATCGAACGATCGGACGAACGGACGAACGAACCATGAACGATCGGACGAACGATCGGACGAACGAAAGAACAAACTAAGAACAGGGGACGAACGATCGAAGAACGATCGAACGATCCTTGTGCTAGTGTGTGCTTGTGTGGAACATGGAGTGGGTGTGTGGGGGGGGGAGAGAGTTGCCATGAAATGGCTTGGGGTGGGATGAGAGGAGGCCCTTGCCCCTCTATTTATAGCCATGGTGGGGGGGATGCTACACCAAGCAATCCAACGGGATCACCCCGTCGACACCATCCTCGGCGACATTCATAAGGGGGTAACCACTAGATCTCGTGT
This sequence comes from Zea luxurians, assembly GCA_029449295.1. Lineage (NCBI taxonomy): Eukaryota > Viridiplantae > Streptophyta > Magnoliopsida > Poales > Poaceae > Zea > Zea luxurians. The sequence continues at coordinate 42,850,554 of JAOPSE010000005.1, read as the reverse complement.
TGCACATTTTTGTGAGCATTACTCTTTTGTTTCCTCTATTGAGCCACACAGGGTAGAGGAAGCACTACAAGATTCGGATTGGGTGGTGGTGATGCAAGAGGAGCTCAACAACTTCACTAGGAACGAGGTATGGCATTTAGTTCCACGTCCTAACTTAAATGTTGTAGGAACCAAGTGGGTCTTCCGCAACAAACAAGATGAGCATGGTGTGGTGACAAGGAACAAAGCCCGACTTGTGGCCAAAGGGTATTCACAAGTCGAAGGTTTGGATTTCGGTGAAACCTATGCACCCGTAGCTAGGCTAGAATCAACTCGCATTTTACTTGCCTATGCTACTTACCATGGCTTCAAGCTTTATCAAATGGACGTGAAAAGTGCCTTCCTTAATGGACCAATCAAGGAAGTGGTCTATGTTGAGCAACCTCCCGGCTTTGAAGATAGTGAGTATCCTAACCACGTATATAAACTCTCTAAGGCGCTTTATGGGCTCAAGCAAGCTCTAAGAGCATGGTATGAATGCCTAAGAGATTTTCTTATCACTAATGGCTTCAAAGTCGAAAAAGCCGATCCTACTTTATTTACTAAAACTCTTGACAATGATTTGTTTGTATGCCAAATTTATGTTGATGATATTATATTTGGGTCTACTAACGAATCTACATGTGAGGAATTTAGTAGGATCATGACACATAAATTCGAGATGTCTATGATGGGGGAGTTGAAGTACTTCTTGGGATTACAAGTGAAGCAACTCCAAGAGGGCACCTTCATTAGCCAAACGAAGTATATTCAAGACATTCTAAACAAGTTTGGGATGAAGGATGCCAAACCCATCAAGACACCCATGGGAACCAATGGGCATCTCGACCTTGACACGGGAGGTAAATCCGTCGATCAAAAGGTATACCGGTCGATGATAGGCTCTTTACTCTATTTATGTGCATCTCGACCGGACATAATGCTTTTCGTATGCATGTGTGCAAGATTCCAAGCCGACCCTAAGGAAGCTCATCTTACAGCCGTAAAACGAATCTTGAGATATTTAGTTTATACTCCTAAGTTTGGGCTTTGGTACCCTCGGGGATCCACATTTGATTTAATTGGTTATTCGGATGCCGATTGGGCGGGGTGTAAAATTAATAGAAAGAGCACATCGGGGACTTGCCAGTTCTTGGGAAGGTCTCTGGTGTCTTGGGCTTCAAAGAAACAAAATTCCGTAGCTCTTTCTACCGTCGAAGCGGAGTACATTGCCGCAGGCCATTGTTGCGTGCAACTATTTTGGATGAGGCAAACCCTTAGGGACTATGGTTACAAATTAACCAAGGTTCCTCTTCTATGTGATAATGAAAGTGCAATCCGCATGGCGGATAATCCCGTTGAGCATATGAAAGGGAAATGTGCCCTTGGGCCATTTCTAAGTATTTTGGTGATTGAGTGTCAACACAAGTGCTTTTGTGTTAATCTATGCAAAGTGGTGGACAAAGTGCAAATCATGTCAAAAGGTATGTTTCTAGACTTAGTACATTGTTTTATGGACTAATGTATTGTGTCTAAGTGCTGGAAACAGGAAAAATCGAATTGGAGAAGAGATGGCTAAGTTCAGCCAAGGTCAGCGCAGTCTGGGTGCACCGGACTGTCCGGTGGTGCACCGGACAGTGTCCGGTGTGCCAGACTGGCTCTGGTGAACTCGTCGCTCTCGGGAGTTGATTAACGGCGTACGGCTAAAATACACCGGACTGTCCGGTGGTGCACCGGACTGTCCGGTGAGCCAACGGTAGGTCGGGTCAACGGTCGGCCGCGCGATCCGCGCGAGACACGTGGCCAAGCCAACGGTCGGGAGGGGGCACCGGACTGTCCGGTGTGCACCGGACAGTGTCCGGTGCGCCAACGGCTCCCAGGCGCCAACGGTCGGCTTCGCCAAATAAGGAAAGAGATCCGCACCGGACAGTGTCCGATGGTGCACCGGATTGTCCGGTGCGCCAGGCGACAGAAGGCAAGAATTGCCTTCCCTGATTGTTCTCAACGGCTCCTAGCTGCCTTAGGGCTATAAAAGGGACCCCTAGGCGCATTGAGGAGACATCCAAGCATTCCTAGAACACTCTTGATCACTCACACTCCATTCTTGCGCACTTATTCGACATTCTAGTGATTTGAGCTCCGTTCTAGTGTGCTAGTCTTTTGAGCTTAAGTCTGGGTCTTGTGTGTGCGTGTTTGTTGTGATCTTTGTGTATTGTGTTTTGTTGAGACTCCTCTCTAGCCACTTGGCGATTATTGTGCTAACGCCTAACCTAGTTCTTGTGGCTTAAGTTTAAAGTTTTACAGGATCACCTATTCACCCCCCTCTAGGTGCTCTCAATTGGTATCGAAGTCGTTCTCTTCAAGAAAGGGACTAACCGCCTGAAGAGATGGATCCTAAGGGGAAGGGAATCGTGATCAATGATAAGGAGAAGGAGTCCTTCATCAACGAGCCCAAGGATGACAAGCCTACTGACTCAGGCTCGGGCCACAAACGCAAAGATGGGAAGAAGAAGAAGACAAGGCGCATCAAGGAGATCGTCTACTACGACGACAGTGATGAATCAACTTCTTCCCAAAAGGACAACGACGACAACGACTACGACAAAAGAAAGACGGTTAATTCGAACTTTTCCTTTGACTACTCTCGTATTCTGCAAAGTACAAATGCTCATTTGCTCTCCATTCCACTTGGCAAACCTCCTCACTTTGATGGAGAGGACTACGGATTTTGGAGTCACAAAATGTGTAGTCACCTGTTCTCTCTCCATCCGAGCATATGGGAGATTGTGGAAAGTGGAATGAAATTTGATAGCTCGGATAGTCCTATGTTTATCAATGAACAGATTCATAGAAATGCACAAGCTACTACTGTGTTGTTAGCCTCCTTGTGCAGGGACGAGTATCATAAGGTGAGCGGCTTGGACAATGCCAAGCAAATCTGGGACACCCTCAAGATCTCTCATGAGGGGAACGACGTCACCTTACTCACCAAGATGGAGTTGGTGGAGGGCGAGCTTGGAATATTCGCGATGATAAGGGGCGAGGAGCCAACCCAAACATACAACCGGCTTAAGACCCTTATCAACAAAATAAGCAGCTACGTAAGCACACGATGGACGGATCACGATGTCGTCCGCCTAATGCTAAGGTCCTTCACTGTACTTGATCCACATTTGGTGAACAATATTCGTGAAAATCCTAGGTACACCAAGATGTCGCCCGAAGAAGTCCTTGGGAAGTTCGTAAGCGGGCGAATGATGATCAAGGAGGCGAGATATGTGGACGACGCGTTGAACGGTCCAATCCAGGAGCCTCAACCCATTGCTCTCAAGGCAACAAGGAGCAAGGAGGAGCTACCTAGCAAGGTGGCGCAAGTTGAGGCGGCTGGGCTAAATGATGAAGAGATGGCCCTCATCATCAAACGCTTCAAGACGGCGCTAAAGGGTCGCAAGGGACAGCCAAGCAAGACCAAAACAAAGGGGAAGCGCTCATGCTTCAAATGTGGTAAGATTGGTCATTTTATTGCTAACTGTCCCGATAATGAAAGTGACCAGGAACAAGGGAGCAAGAGGGAGAAAAAGAAGGCATACAAGAAGGCTAAGGGCGAGGCACACCTTGGCAAGGAGTGGGACTCGGATTGTTCGTCATCCGACTCCGAAAATGAAGGACTCGCCGCCACCGCCTTCAACAAGTCATCTCTCTTCCCCAACGAGCATCACACATGCCTCATGGCAAGGGAGAAGAAGGTATGTACTCGAGACAATACTACTTATGATTCTTCTAGTGATGATGAGTCTAGTGATGAAGAAATAGATTACTCTAGTTTGTTCAAGGGATTGGATAGAAATAAAATTGATAAAATCAATGAACTGATTGACGCCTTAAATGAAAAGGATAGACTTTTAGAAAAGCAAGAGGATTTGTTATATGAAGAACATGATAAATTTGTAGAGGCACAAAAATCTCATGCTTTAGAAGTTAAAAGAAATGAAATGCTTTCTTATGAACTATCTACTTGTCATGAAACCATTTCTACTTTAAAAGGTGTAAATGATGATTTAAATGCTAAATTAGAAGTAGCAAATAAATCTAACTCTTGTGTAGAACATGTTATGATTTGCACTAGGTGTAAAGATTTTGATATTGAGGCTTGTAGTGAACACCTAGTGTCAATTTCTAAATTGAATGATGAAGTGGCTAGTCTTAATGCCCAACTTAAGACTAGCAAAAGCGAATTTGATAAGTTAAAATTTGCAAGGGATGCCTACACGATTGGTAGACACCCCTCAATTAAGGATGGACTTGGTTTCAAGAGGGAAGCCAAGAACTTAACAAGCCATAAGGCTCCCATCCCCGCCAAGGAGAAAGGGAAGGCCCCTATGGCTAGTAGTGCTAAAAAGAACCATGCTTTTATGTATCATGATAGGAGACATGCTAGAAATGCAAATAGAAGTTATGATGCTTTTGATCCACATGTTTATGCTTCATATGCTATGTTTGCTTCTAGCTCTTCCTATATGCATTATAGAAATGTGCCTAGGAGAAATGGTGTTCCTAGGAAAATTAATGAACCTTCTACAATATATCATGCTTGCAATGTTTCATTTGCCATTTGTAGAAAGGATAGGAAGGTAATTGCTAGGAAATTAGGGGCAAGATGCAAGGGAGATAAAACTTGCATTTGGGTCCCTAAAACCATTGTGACTAACCTTGTAGGACCCAACAAGAGTTGGGTACCTAAAACCCAAGCCTAAATTTGTCTTGCAGGTTTATGCATCCGGGGGTTCCAGCTAGATTATCGACAGCGGATGCACAAACCACATGACGGGGGAGAAGAAGATGTTCACCTCCTACGTCAAGAACAAGGATTCCCAAGATTCAATCATATTCGGTGATGGGAATCAAGGCAAGGTGAAAGGCTTAGGCAAAATTGCAATCTCAAATGTGCACTCTATTTCTAACGTGTTCTTAGTTGAGTCTCTTGGATATAATTTGCTATCTGTTAGTCAATTATGCAATATGGGATATAACTGTTTATTCACTAATGTAGATGTGTCTGTCTTTAGAAGAAGTGATGGTTCATTAGCCTTTAAGGGTGTATTAGACGACAAACTTTACTTAGTTGATTTTGCAAAAGAGGAGGCCGGTCTAGATGCATGCTTAATTGCTAAGACTAGCATGGGCTGGCTGTGGCATCGCCGCTTAGCACATGTGGGGATGAAGAACCTTCACAAGCTTCTAAAGGGAGAACACGTGATAGGTTTAACTAATGTGCAATTTGAAAAAGATAGACCTTGTGCAGCTTGTCAAGCAGGCAAACAGGTGGGAGGCTCTCATCACACCAAAAATGTGATGACCACATCAAGACCCTTGGAGATGCTTCATATGGACCTCTTCGGACCCATCGCCTATCTAAGTATAGGAGGAAGTAAGTATGGTCTTGTTATAGTTGATGATTTTTCCCGCTTCACTTGGGTATTCTTTTTGCAGGATAAATCTGAAACCCAGGGGACCCTCAAGCGCTTCCTCAGGAGAGCTCAAAATGAGTTTGAGCTCAAGGTGAAGAAGATAAGGAGCGACAACGGGTCCGAGTTCAAGAACCTTCAAGTAGAGGAATACCTTGAGGAGGAAGGGATCAAGCACGAGTTCTCCGCTCCCTACACACCATAGCAAAATGGCGTGGTAGAGAGGAAGAACAGGATGCTTATTGACATGGCGAGGATGATGCTTGGAGAGTTCAAGACCCCCGAGCGCTTTTGGTCGGAAGCCGTGAACACGGCTTGCCACGCCATCAATAGGGTCTACCTTCATCGCCTCCTCAAGAAGACGTCATATGAGCTACTAACCGGTAACAAACCCAATGTTTCATATTTTCGAGTTTTTGGGAGTAAATGCTACATTCTAGTGAAGAAGGGTAGGAACTCTAAATTTGCTCCCAAAGCTGTAGAAGGGTTTTTATTAGGTTATGACTCAAATACAAAGGCGTATAGAGTCTTCAACAAATCATCGGGTTTGGTTGAAGTCTCTAGCGACGTTGTATTTGATGAGACTAATGGCTCTCCAAGAGAGCAAGTTGTTGATTTTGATGAAGTAGATGAAGAAGAAGTTCCAACGACCGCAATACGCACCATGGCGATTGGAGATGTGCGGCCACAGGAACAAGATGAGCGAGATCAACCTTCTTCCTCAACAAAGGTGCAACCCCCAACTCAAGATGATGAACAAGGGGCGTGTGATCAAGGGGGAGCACAAGATGATCATGTAATGGAGGAAGAAGCGCAACCGGCACCTCCAACTCAAGTCCGAGTGATGATTCAAAGGGATCATCCCATCGACCAAATTTCGGGTGACATTAGCAAGGGAGTGACTACTCGATCGCGATTAGTTAATTTTTGTGAGCATTACTCCTTTGTCTCTTCTATTGAGCCTTTCAGGGTAGAAGAGGCCTTGCTAGATCCGGACTGGGTGTTGGCCATGCAGGAGGAGCTCAACAACTTCAAAAGAAATGAAGTTTGGACACTGGTGCCTCGTCCCAAGCAAAATATTGTGGGAACCAAGTGGGTGTTCCGCAACAAACAAGACGAGCACGGGGTGGTGACAAGGAACAAGGCACGACTTGTGGCAAAAGGTTATGCCCAAGTCGCAGGTTTGGACTTCGAGGAGACTTTTGCTCCTGTGGCTAGGCTAGAGTCCATTCGTATCTTGCTAGCATATGCCGCTCACCATTCTTTCAGGTTGTACCAAATGGATGTGAAGAGCGCTTTCCTCAACGGGCCGATCAAGGAGGAGGTGTACGTGGAGCAACCCCCTGGCTTCGAGGATGAACGGTACCCCGACCACGTGTGTAAGCTCTCTAAGGCGCTCTATGGACTTAAGCAAGCTCCAAGAGCATGGTATGAATGCCTTAGAGACTTTTTAATTGCTAATGCTTTCAAAGTTGGGAAAGCCGATCCAACTCTTTTCACTAAGACTTGCAATGGTGATCTCTTTGTGTGCCAAATTTATGTCGATGACATAATATTTGGTTCTACTAATCAAAAGTCCTGTGAAGAGTTTAGCAGGGTGATGACGCAGAAATTCGAGATGTCGATGATGGGCGAGTTGAACTACTTCCTTGGGTTCCAAGTGAAGCAACTCAAGGATGGCACCTTCATCTCCCAAACGAAGTACACGCAAGACTTGCTAAAGCGGTTTGGGATGAAGGACGCCAAGCCCGCAAAGACTCCGATGGGAACCGACGGACACACCGACCTCAACAAAGGAGGTAAGTCCGTTGATCAAAAGGCATACCGGTCTATGATAGGGTCTTTACTTTATTTGTGTGCAAGTAGACCGGATATTATGCTTAGCGTATGCATGTGTGCTAGATTTCAATCCGATCCAAGGGAATGTCACTTAGTGGCTGTGAAGCGAATTCTTAGATATTTAGTCGCTACGCCTTGCTTCGGGATCTGGTACCCAAAGGGGTCTAACTTTGACTTGATTGGATATTCAGATTCCGACTATGCTGGATGTAAGGTCGATAGGAAGAGTACATCGGGGACGTGCCAATTCTTAGGAAGGTCCCTAGTGTCATGGAATTCTAAGAAACAAACTTCCATTGCCCTATCCACTGCTGAGGCCGAGTACGTTGCCGCAGGACAGTGTTGCGCGCAACTACTTTGGATGAGGCAAACACTCCGGGACTTTGGCTACAATCTGAGTAAAGTCCCACTCCTATGTGATAATGAGAGTGCTATCCGAATATCGGAAAATCCTGTTGAGCACAGCCGCACAAAGCACATTGACATCCGGCATCACTTTCTGAGAGATCACCAGCAAAAGGGAGATATCGAAGTGTTTCATGTTAGCACCGAGAACCAGCTAGCCGATATCTTTACCAAGCCTTTAGATGAGAAGACCTTTTGCAGGCTGCGTAGTGAGCTAAATGTCCTAGATTCGCGGAACTTGGATTGATTTATGGCATACATATGTTTATGCCTTTGATCATGTTCCTTATGTATTTTGTTGCTTACTTGTGGTGCTCAAGTTGTACAAACACTCCCCGGACCTCACAAGTCCTTTGCAAGTGATGCACAAATTTAGGGGGAGATGTGTTACAACTTGACCCTTTGAGACTAACCATATGCTTGAGTTTGCTTGTTTTAGTCTCAAAGGGGGTTTGAAAGGGAAAAGGTGGACTTGGACCATGAAAGACTTCCACTGCACTCCGATGAGAGGGTAACTTATTCCAAGTTCATCTCACATACTCTTATTGCCTTTGTATTCTTATTGAAGATTTTGGTGAGGCAATGGGGTTCTAGGGCCAAGATTGATCCCGTTTTGGTGCTTGATGCCAAAGGGGGAGAAAATAAAGGCCAAAGCAATAAATGGATCAGCTACCACTTGAGAGCTTTTGAAAATAGTAGAATAGAGCTTTTGGTTTGTCAAAACTCTTTTATTGTCAAAAGTTGGCTTCTTGTGGGGAGAAGTGGTGATTACGGGAAAAAGGGGAGTTTTTGAAATCTTGAATCAATTTCTCTTGGAATGACTCTCTTTATGTCTTAATATGTGTGTTTGACTTAGAGATAGAAATTTGAGTTTGATTTGCAAAAACAAACCAAGTGGTGGCAAAGAGTGATCCATATATGCCAAATATGATTCAAAACTACCTTGAGTCTTCATTTGCATTGATATTGTACTTGTTCTAGTTGCTTTATGTTGTGTTGGCATAAATCACCAAAAAGGGGGAGATTGAAAGGGAAATGTGCCCTTGGGCCATTTCTAAGTATTTTGGTGATTGAGTGTCAACACAAGTGCTTTTGTGTTAATCTATGCAAACTGGTGGACAAAGTGCAAATCATGTCAAAAGGTATGTTTCTAGAATTAGTACATTGTTTTATGGACTAATGTATTGTGTCAAAGTGCTGGAAACAGGAAAAATCGAATTGGAGAAGAGATGGCTAAGTTCAGCCAAGGTCAGCGCAGTCTGGGTGCACCGGACTGTCCGGTGGTGCATCGGACAGTGTCCGGTGTGCCAGACTGGCTCTGGCGAACTCGTCGCTCTCGGAAGTTGATTAACGGCGTACGGCTAAAATTCACCGGACTGTCCGGTGGTGCACCGGACTGTCCGGTGAGCCAACGGTCGACCGGGTCAACGGTCGGCCACGCAATCCGCGCGAGACACGTGGCCAAGCCAACGGTCGGGAGGGGGCACCGGACTGTCCGGTGTGCACCGGACAGTGTCCGGTGCGCCAACGGCTCCCAGGCGCCAACGGTCGGCTTCGCCAAATAAGGAAAGAGATCCGCACCGGACAGTGTCCGATGGTGCACCGGACTGTCCGGTGCGCCAGGCGACAGAAGGCAAGAATTGCCTTCCCTGATTGTTCTCAACGGCTCCTAGCTGCCTTGGGGCTATAAAAGGGACCCCTAGGCGCATTGAGGAGACATCCAAGCATTCCTAGAACACTCTTGATCACTCACACTCCATTCTTGCGCACTTATTCGACATTCTAGTGATTTGAGCTCCGTTCTAGTGTGCTAGTCTTTTGAGCTTAAGTCTGGGTCTTGTGTGTGCGTGTTTGCTGTGATCTTTGTGTATTGTGTTTTGTTGAGACTCCTCTCTAGCCACTTGGCGATTATTGTGCTAACGCCTAACCTAGTTCTTGTGGCTTAAGTTTAAAGTTTTACAGGATCACCTATTCACCCCCCCTCTAGGTGCTCTCAGCATAGTCGCACTAAACACATAGCCATTCGGTATCATTTCTTAAGGGATCACCAACAAAAGGGGGATATTGAGATTGCTTATATCAACACTAAAGAACAATTAGCCGATATCTTTACCAAGCCACTAGATGAACAAACTTTTTGACAAACTTAGGCATGAGCTAAATATTCTTGATTCTCGGAATTTCTTTTGATGTTTTGCACACATAGCTCATTCATATACCTTTGATCATATCTCTTTCATGTGCTATGACTAATGTGTTTTCAAGTGTATTTCAAACCAAGTCATAGATTGAAAGGGAATTGGAGTCTTCGGCGAAGACAAAGGCTTCCACTCCACTCCATCAAGTTACAATCCTTCGCCGTCACTCCGAGCAACTCTCCAACTTTGGTATAATCTTCACTTATATTTTGTTTGCCAAAGGAGGAGAAAGTAGTTGAAAGGGCTTATATTTCACTCAAGTATCCGTTTTTGGCGAGTCATGCCAAAGGGGGAGAAAGTATTAACCCAAAGCAAAAGGACCGCACCACCACCCATTTTCAAAATTTGAGTTAAGAAAAGGTTTTGAAATGATGAATTTTTCAATTGGTATCCTATTTTTGATAGAATTTCAAATTGGAACACCCTCTTCCAAAAAACATCTAAAACCCTCTTGAACACTAAGAGGAGGATTTTAATTGAGGGGGAGTTTTGTTTAGTCAAAGGAAAAGCATTTGAAACCGAGGGAGAAAATTTCAAATCTTGAAAATGCTTCTCAAAATCTTACTCATTTACCTTTGACTATTTGCAAAAGAACTTTGAAAGGAATTTACAAAAAGAATTTGCAAAAACAAAACATGTGGTGCAAGCGTGGTCCAAAATGTTAAAGATATAAAGAAACAATCCATGCATATCTTATGAGAATTTATACTGGCTCAATTTTAAGCAACCTTTGTGTGGCAGAACCTCCAAGTTATTGGGCCCACATGCACCTGTCCTTGTCCCAAAGACCTCAGACAGCTATGCATGTGCACCAGATAACTTAACAGGATCTGTCCGATTGCCCCAAGGACATCGGATAAACCACTCTCAACCAGAACCGCGGGATTAAGTAATACAAATCACACACACTAATGTTTTTGCAGCGGAAATCGTATTACCAAATTTTACAAGTTACAAAAATTTTATATTAGTTTATCGGAGTGATTACAAAAGTATATGTTTGAAATATATGCTAGCTCAAACGACCATCCTCAATAAGAAGTATAGACGGGTTACTTAGACTTATAAGAAGGCCGAGCCCACCGGCACTTAACACCATCACAGCAGCACGAGGTTAGAACCTGAAAAACAACGAGGGGATAAACCCTGAGTATGGAATTACTCAGCAAGTCTTACCCGACTAAGGAAAAGACTCTCAAGGGTATGCTGGATAAATAGGAGTCAAGGAGAGGCTTTAGCAAGAATCAACTTAGATACTTTTGCAGAAATAGCTTACTAAAGTGTGTCCTTACTTTCAATATTTTAGCGCCAGATTAAATATTTAATAGACTCTGTTTGCATCTAGTCTAATTTCATCATCTCATCAATACAACATCATTTTATCCATAGTGTTTACATCTTGACTTAGGTTGTAGGTCGGAGCTCAAGTCTCCACTCTCCGGGGATATAACGGCGATCCGAATCGATTTACTCAGCTGAGGATTTCTAACCACACGACATATGTTTCTCGTAAACCTTGATGTCTACTATTCCCATGGATCCTCCACTGCATGAACAGGTCCGCGCCACCCGAGAGTACACCACCCCTTTTAGGCGATCCGTTGCCAGGAGGGTACGTGCCACTCTCGCCATCTCTCCACTCCCAGTGCGCGATTGTCTTTTCATGTATGGAATAGCCGGGTTCAAGCTTACCCTGTCCCATTCTCAGGGCATGTGGCAAGATAAGATAGTCCTTGATCAACAGGCCTACATACGCATCCAATCCTTAATTGACCCGGGCGGAGCATCACCTGTTCCTAGCCCAAGTCTCGATTTACGTATTTCCATCCTTAGGATTGTGTCTGTTCCTTAGGATGAAAGAGCATCACAGGGAACTTTGCAGTAAGATCCCACCATTGCTCCAAATGAAATTACTCTTGCAGGTAGAAGTCATCCTTTCTCGAGTTAAATTAAGGACAACCTCTATCCACAAGATCTAAGCAAGGCTAAGTATTTTTGTAAATCATATTTTGATACTTCACAGAAGTATCTATAAAGGTATGGATATCAAGGAAAGCAATGCATCAAAGGGTTTCAAGTAATTCCTATGAACCTAATGCACATTTCACTAGACTTAAGTGTGCGAAAAGTATTTAAAAACACAAGGAAAGGGGTTGCATGCACCGGGGCTTGCCTGAGTAACACTAGGTTAGTGTTGTTAGTCGATGAGCACTTGACGACCATCTTCAGGTTTGTTCGCAAGCCCACGCTTGGGGTCGACTTGGCTTGTCTTCCGCATCACGCGATCAATTATCGTACCTAATTGAGATGCATGATGCACATGAATGCATATAAACAGGAATATTATAAACCTAAATAGTGCTACACGATAGTGAATAAAACACCTAACAACGAGGCGTTGAACTATCTCATACGGAAACACTAGTTATTAGCGTACGACTAAGCGCAATAATTACTCTTCTCGAAATTATACAAACCTAACGCAAACATGACAAACAAATCATACACTTTAAACATGATTAGCCTAAACACGACTCATCATCTATATTATTTTTAACTTAGCTGGATTGAATCATACAGAGACAAACTTATCCTACGCTTTATAAATTATACCACTTTACTTACCAAGAACTAATTTAATTTTATCTAATAATTATAATTCGTCAATAGTAATACTAACAATATTATTGTCTAGACATTTTAAAATACTAAATTTAACCTACGCGTTACCGAAATACTATATTCAACAAAATAGAACTAGCTTAAATATATTCGGCCACTAAATTCCTTGAAGCACACCTCGCAACACTGTTATTTCTAACTTAATCCTATACGCCTATGAAGCGTCTTATTTTACGATCATAGAATTAACAGTAAAATAGCGAATCGGCTCACCACATCTCAATTCAATCTGGCAGTCGCTTGAATGACGACGTCCTTCAGCTGAAGTCCTCGATCGAATATCTGGCGAGCGTGACTGACGAGTCGATCAAACTAAAACTCCACGACGCCGACCGGCACACGGGTCAGAGAACAGCAGCTGGCGAAATTCGAGCTGGCAAGCGCACGGCAGGGAGCTTCGCAATATGACGGGACCGTGGCTAAGCGAATTTTATGGCGCGGACAGCGAGGGAGCTGCGCGCGTACAGAGCACAGGGAAGGCGCGAGCCGGGCTCGGCCATCGGCACGGCAATCCGAAGCTTCGGCCAGCAGGATGCCGAGTAGACAAGCTGCAGACCACGGCGCTAGGAAATAGCAGGCGACTAAGCAAAAATCCAAGCTGGGCACCGAGGAAGAAATCCGGGCGCGGCAACCGGGAAACTGTGCGGGCCAACAGGGAGCAGCGCGCGCGAAGGGAGAGACAGGGCGCGCAGAGGCTCGCGCGCAAAGATCCTGAACCCGAGCAGAAGTCCGAGCGCCATGGGAGCTCGAGACCACTCGTCGGCCAGTACGGAAGCAGGGACGCCGGCATGGAGGAGCTTGACGAGGCGCTGGGCGTGCGTCGCGAGCAGAGGAACGTGAGGAGCAGGCGCACAACGGTTGGAGGCTGGGGCAAGCGGCATGGTGGCCTGAGGCAGTGGCCGGTGTGAGCTCGGTGCTCGACGGCCAGAGGAGTAGGCACGCACGTGATCGATAGCAAAGGAGAGGCAGCTCTGTGAGGATGAGGGAGAGAGAGGAACGTGCAGGGACTGCTCGGAGAGCTGCGCGCAACAGAGGAAAAATGGAGGGCTGGCCGGGCGCTGTGGAGAACAAGCTTGGAGGTGGCCGGACTCGAGCAAGATGCAGCGAGCGGTCCATGAGGGACACGCGGTTGAAGAAGACAGCCGCTGGATAAGGCTCCAGGCATGTGCGGTGGAGAAAAAAAATCAAGAGGAGAAGGGCGGTCAGCGGTGGAAGGATAGGGACGGCTGAAGATTTATTTCTTTTCTTCTTTTTGTTTTTAGAAATGCGCAGATATTTTTAACTTCAGATTTTAGCGAAAAATGGGTCGACACGCTATTTAACTACGCATTCCATTCCCCGAATCTCGAAACGGAAATCCGAGGACTAAGGATTTGATTTTGGCGAATTCTCTGGAGTCGGATGATTTCGTACCGTTAATTCACCTTTTTAGATCAAGGCGAGAAGCAACGGACCGAATTAAACTGATTCTGGCTTTGATATTTTAATTTACGACTAATCTCGTTGAAGTCAAACTGATTAGCAATTATTCGAGTCCGGCTTCGCGATTTTAATTTCCTCTGCGCGGTTCGACCGAAATCAGCCGAAACCAGAGCCGCTAATGTATACACGATTTTTGTCGTCGAAACAACGTGCTGAAGAATTAATTGGATTATAACCTCGCGCACGATTTTTCTCAGACAATACGCGATACAAATTATTTTGCCCCCAACACCTTAGTTGTCGAGTACAAATTATTTTGTCCGGGATAAAATCATCCGAGTGAGTCGGGCTTCCGAATTCGTATTCACGCGAGCGATGAATTTTAAATAATCATCGGACGCACCAATTTTCGGATCGACGATGTTCCGAATATCACGAAAATTTCGGAAGAGCCCGGATAGATAAAATAAAAACGACGTCGCACTCGCGAGAGATGAAACAGATGCGATATTAAAATCGCGATAGACGAAAATAATTAAAATTTAGCGTCCGTTTATCTACTGATATTACGTGCGTAAATCCGTACTCATTGTCGAGCGGAATATAAACACCAGGGGTGTTACAGCCCTCCCCCCTTAAAAGAATCTCGTCCCGAGATTCGGAACGAAAGACTTCTAAGAGTAGAGAAGCATGTAACCCACATCCATATCAGCGATAATCGTGAGACAGTTCTGAGCGAAGGCGAGTGCCTCAGGATGTCGTTTCTCTAGTGGACATAGCATGTATCGCCACAAGCTAATTTAAAGATGTCCATCAATAGAGACGATGTCTGCCATGAGAACACATAAGGTTTCATGTGTGCAGTTTGCTTTTTCTGATGACACTGTACTATCTGAGTCTGTTGAGCGAGCGACTAATGCGCGATTTTACCCAAACAGAATCAGATGCACCATCTTGGGTAAAACACACAGAAAGAGGTTTACCAACAAGTGGTCACAGTGAGTTCGTAGCACACGAGATGAGTGGGGACGTTGAATACTGTCGCGGTTAACATGTGGCTAACCCGAGAATTCAAGTCCACGAAAGATGGTATAGATTCGAGAGAATCACCAGCGGAGGGATCTATAGATACGGACTTTTCAATCAGTCCATTTTATCGAGCACTAATCATGGATCGACTTGATCACACATGCTGGAAAAGCACACGTGAGGCGATCGAGACACGACTAGAGCGATGACTAGGTGGTTATTAGTCGACTTACTTGATTCTTGTAAGTACTTTCTTTAGGGTGGGTTGAACCAAAGTGAGTTTAGATAACTCGATAAAACGATCTCTAAACTTAACCTTCGTTCATTGAGCAGTTACAAGTTAGTAAAACCAACTTGTTGAACTACTTTTGACATGGAGCAAGTCCTCTTAGTACCATCGGTAAGCCAATGGTTGAGAGTTCACTCATGTCACCAGGTGATCATGCACTTGGGTAGAAATCCATTTGGTTATGTTGTTTATCCGTTTTTGCATGCGAGATGAACCATCCACTTGGTTAGGGAATACATGGATTAAATAAGAGAGCGAATGAACAAACTCCTGCATCTTAGTGGCAGGGAAAATAGATCTCCATTTTGAGAGCTAATCAGTTGCCTCTCGACACTAAAAGCTCCAAGGTTTCACCTTTACACAAAGGATGTAAAGGAAACTTGTATGAGTAGTCACTACCAAGATCAAAAGAAAAGCGACCACACATGAAAGTGGTATGCCCTTTTGATCCAATGGAGATGACAGATGTTGCTTGATCACTTCACAAACAACATAGAAATTGCTTCAAGGAAGGAGTCCACGGAAGATCACACATCAGTGTAGTTCAACAATGGATCATGACCAGCGACCTCGGTACCGGCATCCTACGAGTAGCACAGTCCTGTGTGCGCATTCACAGGAGGCTCTCAGTTTCGCTGCGGCACCATAAGTCACTAACCATGACACCATTACCGAACTGGCACCAATAGAGAATCTCACGTAGCAAAAATAGATTGTGCCAAGATAACACATTGATATAGTCTCATAATGGACTATAACTACTAACAGTGATACCAGCGCGTGCCGAGCAGCACGACCATGTGTGCGCACACACAGAAGGCCCTCGGTTTCGTCACGGCACCACCGGTTTTAGTCATAACACCATTACCAGACATAACCAATAAGAAATCTCGCACAACACAAATAGACTGGGCAAGGGTGATAATATACAAAGAGATACTCCACCTGTATGAATAGTTACAAGTAGAGAGCCAAATAGATCATGGCCCGAGAAAATGAACAAGGCATGGCCATAACCTAAACTTATTGATGAGTGAGTACAAGGGGAGACTGCTGATTCAGCCCCAAGCATATTTCTATGCTCATTGCAAAGATTACAAGGTCAAGGATTAGTATTCGATTAGATACGGAGGGAAAACAATCATCAAATTAAGTTGGTATGCCTTTGATAGATATGGGGAAACCAAAGGCATGAAATTCAAGAAAATGATCGGACAGGTCTTTCCTAGGTTGGGTTGATAAAACAACATGGCGATCCTTAAGAAGAAGCAAACTGAAATTAGGGGTATCAGCTTGCACCAACAAAGCAAAGGCATGGTTTTGGTTGGAAATAGGACCATAAAAGAGTTATAAGCTAATTACCAAGAATACAGACTCGAGGTCCTTGTTTTAAGCTCGGGTACATTTTATGTTCAACAAAGAAATTATCTAGGCATTTATTTTTATGTGTTTGGTCCTGGAGTGATAACGGAAAATTTTAAGTTTTGGGTCCTGATTCACTAAATAAGAACATGGCCTAATTCTGGGTTTAAGCAAACAAGTTACTAACCTTCTATCGACACATCAAGCACAAGAGCAAACACCATATAAGACCTTAATAGGTTACCTAAAGAATGGAGGACACCTATTTCATCGAAGTTCATAATTCAACACTACACCACATTATCTGCAATCAATGGTTACTGGAATAGAGGCGAGAGAAGCATTTTGGGTGTATAGGTGACAAACATGATGCAACAATCAGGATGCATGCTCGTCCTACACGTCCTCACTGATTTTGCCAACCAAATGTGGCAATAACGTTCTATATCGGTGGCATTCTTATGACTCTCCCGGTATTTTTCTAGTCGTCAACTACACATACGTTTTCGAGGTTAGTGTACCTGCAGAAAATTCCATTACAGCCCATTTTCCCAATGATGCAAGTCACACATGACAGTTTATCACAGTTTATACTCCATATATTGCTATATGGAGGCCAGCTCATCATTAAGCGCCGAGCCACGCATAGGCGCCGTTGCCACACTTTAACCATAGGGCAACTCATTATGGTAACTCACCTTCTTACCTGAGCGTAGGTGCGTCGTTACAAGTACATTACATTTCTCAGTATTCCCATGTCTGTATACCCATACACATCCATGGGGTACTGAATTCCCGGAAAAGTAAATACTCCACATCGCAGTCCTCATATATACATATGTAGAACATGTATATAATCGGGCGCTACATTTAAACACTCCCCTAGACCGACGATTGTTCGGTCATGCTCTCACATCTCACCTTACCTGAGCGTCGATCCATTCAGAACTGAATGGCCTAAAAAAATAACAATACACATGTATGCAATACCCACCCGGTTGTGGGTTGTGGTTTTCAACTAAGCCACCTGATAGTCCTTAACTTAGGGCTTAATAGAGGATGTCGCTAGCATTATAGTTTTTTTTTCAAAAACTGTTTTTCAAAGCCAAACAATGTGTTTAGTTGAAAATAGGTTTTTCAAAACCAAAACTTTTGTTTTGAAAATACGTATGTGACCGTAGATACTTAATCCAGCTCCGATACCAGCTGTGGCAGAACCTCCAAGTTATTGGGCCCACATGCACCTGTCCTTGTCCCAAAGACCTCAGACAGCTATGCATGTGCACCAGATAACTTAACAGGATCTGTCCGATTGCCCCAAGGACATCGGATAAACCACTCTCAACCAGAACCGCGGGATTAAGTAATACAAATCACACACACTAATGTTTTTGCAGCGGAAATCGTATTACCAAATTTTACAAGTTACAAAAATTTTATATTAGTTTATCGGAGTGATTACAAAAGTATATGTTTGAAATATATGCTAGCTCAAACGACCATCCTCAATAAGAAGTATAGACGGGTTACTTAGACTTATAAGAAGGCCGAGCCCACCGGCACTTAACACCATCACAGCAGCACGAGGTTAGAACCTGAAAAACAACGAGGGGATAAACCCTGAGTATGGAATTACTCAGCAAGTCTTACCCGACTAAGGAAAAGACTCTCAAGGGTATGCTGGATAAATAGGAGTCAAGGAGAGGCTTTAGCAAGAATCAACTTAGATACTTTTGCAGAAATAGCTTACTAAAGTGTGTCCTTACTTTCAATATTTTAGCGCCAGATTAAATATTTAATAGACTCTGTTTGCATCTAGTCTAATTTCATCATCTCATCAATACAACATCATTTTATCCATAGTGTTTACATCTTGACTTAGGTTGTAGGTCGGAGCTCAAGTCTCCACTCTCCGGGGATATAACGGCGATCCGAATCGATTTACTCAGCTGAGGATTTCTAACCACACGGCATATGTTTCTCGTAAACCTTGATGTCTACTATTCCCACGGATCCTCCACTGCATGAATAGGTCCGCGCCACCCGAGAGTACACCACCCCTTTTAGGCGATCCGTTGCCAGGAGGGTACGTGCCACTCTCGCCATCTCTCCACTCTCAGTGCGCGATTGTCTTTTCATGTATGGAATAGCCGGGTTCAAGCTTACCCTGTCCCATTCTCAGGGCATGTGGCTAGATAAGATAGTCCTTGATCAACAGGCCTACATACGCATCCAATCCTTAATTGACCCAGGCGGAGCATCACCTGTTCCTAGCCCAAGTCTCGATTTACGTATTTCCATCCTTAGGATTGTGTCTGTTCCTTAGGATGAAAGAGCATCACAGGGAACTTTGCAGTAAGATCCCACCATTGCTCCAAATGAAATTACTCTTGCAGGTAGAAGTCATCCTTTCTCGAGTTAAATTAAGGACAACCTCTATCCACAAGATCTAAGCAAGGCTAAGCATTTTTGTAAATCATATTTTGATACTTCACAGAAGTATCTATAAAGGTATGGATATCAAGGAAAGCAATGCATCAAAGGGTTTCAAGTAATTCCTATGAACCTAATGCACATTTCACTAGACTTAAGTGTGCGAAAAGTATTTAAAAACACAAGGAAAGGGGCTGCATGCACCGGGGCTTGCCTGAGTAACACTAGGTTAGTGTTGTTAGTCGATGAGCACTTGACGACCATCTTCAGGTTTGTTCGCAAGCCCACGCTTGGGGTCGACTTGGCTTGTCTTCCGCATCACGCGATCAATTATCGTACCTAATTGAGATGCATGATGCACATGAATGCATATAAACAGGAATATTATAAACCTAAATAGTGCTACACGATAGTGAATAAAACACCTAACAACGAGGCGTTGAACTATCTCATACGGAAACACTAGTTATTAGCGTACGACTAAGCGCAATAATTACTCTTCTCGAAATTATACAAACCTAACGCAAACATGACAAACAAATCATACACTTTAAACATGATTAGCCTAAACACGACTCATCATCTATATTATTTTTAACTTAGCTGGATTGAATCATACAGAGACAAACTTATCCTACGCTTTATAAATTATACCACTTTACTTACCAAGAACTAATTTAATTTTATCTAATAATTATAATTCGTCAATAGTAATACTAACAATATTATTGTCTAGACATTTTAAAATACTAAATTTAACCTACGCGTCACCGAAATACTATATTCAACAAAATAGAACTAGCTTAAATATATTCGGCCACTAAATTCCTTGAAGCACACCTCGCAACACTGTTATTTCTAACTTAATCCTATACGCCTATGAAGCGTCTTATTTTACGATCATAGAATTAACAGTAAAATAGCGAATCGGCTCACCACATCTCAATTCAATCTGGCAGTCGCTTGAATGACGACGTCCTTCAGCTGAAGTCCTCGATCGAATATCTGGCGAGCGTGACTGACGAGTCGATCAAACTAAAACTCCACGACGCCGACCGGCACACGGGTCAGAGAACAGCAGCTGGCGAAATTCGAGCTGGCAAGCGCACGGCAGGGAGCTTCGCAATATGACGGGACCGTGGCTAAGCGAATTTTATGGCGCGGACAGCGAGGGAGCTGCGCGCGTACAGAGGACAGGGAAGGCGCGAGCCGGGCTCGGCCATCGGCACGGCAATCCGAAGCTTCGGCCAGCAGGATGCCGAGTAGACAAGCTGCAGACCACGGCGCTAGGAAATAGCAGGCGACTAAGCAAAAATCCAAGCTGGGCACCGAGGAAGAAATCCGGGCGCGGCAACCGGGAAACTGTGCGGGCCAACAGGGAGCAGCGCGCGCGAAGGGAGAGACAGGGCGCGCAGAGGCTCGCGCGCAAAGATCCTGAACCCGAGCAGAAGTCCGAGCGCCATGGGAGCTCGAGACCACTCGCCGGCCAGTACGGAAGCAGGGACGCCGGCATGGAGGAGCTTGACGAGGCGCTGGGCGTGCGTCGCGAGCAGAGGAACGTGAGGAGCAGGCGCACAACGGTTGGAGGCTGGGGCAAGCGGCATGGTGGCCTGAGGCAGTGGCCGGTGTGAGCTCGGTGCTCGACGGCCAGAGGAGTAGGCACGCACGTGATCGATAGCAAAGGAGAGGCAGCTCTGTGAGGATGAGGGAGAGAGAGGAACGTGCAGGGACTGCTCGGAGAGCTGCGCGCAACAGAGGAAAAATGGAGGGCTGGCCGGGCGCTGTGGAGAACAAGCTTGGAGGTGGCCGGACTCGAGCAAGATGCAGCGAGCGGTCCATGAGGGACACGCGGTTGAAGAAGACAGCCGCTGGATAAGGCTCCAGGCATGTGCGGTGGAGAAAAAAAATCAAGAGGAGAAGGGCGGTCAGCGGTGGAAGGATAGGGACGGCTGAAGATTTATTTCTTTTCTTCTTTTTGTTTTTAGAAATGCGCAGATATTTTTAACTTCAGATTTTAGCGAAAAATGGGTCGACACGCTATTTAACTACGCATTCCATTCCCCGAATCTCGAAACGGAAATCCGAGGACTAACGATTTGATTTTGGCGAATTCTTTGGAGTCGGATGATTTCGTACCGTTAATTCACCTTTTTAGATCAAGGCGAGAAGCAACGGACCGAATTAAACTGATTCTGGCTTTGATATTTTAATTTACGACTAATCTCGTTGAAGTCAAACTGATTAGCAATTATTCGAGTCCGGCTTCGCGATTTTAATTTCCTCTGCGCGGTTCGACCGAAATCAGCCGAAACCAGAGCCGCTAATGTATACACGATTTTTGTCGTCGAAACAACGTGCTGAAGAATTAATTGGATTATAACCTCGCGCACGATTTTTCTCAGACAATACGCGATACAAATTATTTTGCCCCCAACACCTTAGTTGTCGAGTACAAATTATTTTGTCCGGGATAAAATCATCCGAGTGAGTCGGGCTTTCGAATTCGTATTCGCGCGAGCGATGAATTTTAAATAATCATCGGACGCACCAATTTTCGGATCGACGATGTTCCGAATATCACGAAAATTTCGGAAGAGCCCGGATAGATAAAATAAAAACGACGTCGCACTCGCGAGAGATGAAACAGATGCGATATTAAAATCGCGATAGACGAAAATAATTAAAATTTAGCGTCCGTTTATCTACTGATATTACGTGCGTAAATCCGTACTCATTGTCGAGCGGAATATAAACACCAGGGGTGTTACACTTTGCACTTACATTCTGCAAACTAGTTCAATTATGCACTTCTATATTTGCTTTGGTTTGTGTTGGCATCAATCACCAAAAAGGGGGAGATTGAAAGGGAAATAGGCTTACACCTTTTCCTAAATTGATTTTGGTGGTTAAATTGCCCAACACAAATAATTGGACTAACTAGTTTGCTCTAGTCTATAAGTTTTACAGGTGCCAAAGGTTCACAATAAGCCAATAAAAAGACCAAGAAAGGGTTCAAACATAGAGAGCAAAAGACATCCCAAAGGCACCCTGGTCTGGCGCATCGGACTGTCCGGTGTGCTACCGGACAGTGTCCGGTGTGCCAGGGCACTCAACGATGAACTTGCTACCTTCGGAAAAATCAGAGGGCGCTCCGCTATAATTCACCGGACTGTCCGGTGTCACACCGGACTGTCCGGTGTGCCAGCGGAGCAACGGCTACTTCGCGTGCAACGGTCGACTGCAACCGCATTCAATGCGCTACAGTGCGCGCCAGAGTCAGAGCACGCGCAGTTGGCGCACCGGACAGTCTACAGGATCTGTCCGGTGCACCACCGGACAGCCCAGAGGCCCCACAAGTCAGAGCTCCAACAGTCGAACCCCAACGGCTGGCTGACGTGGCTGGCGCACTAGACAGTGTCCGGTGGCGCACCGGACTGTCTGGTGCGCCATACGACAGCAGTCTTCCAACGACCATTTTTGGTGGTTGGGGCTATAAATACCCCAACCACCCCACATTCAATGGCATCCAAGTTTTCCACCTTCAACACATTACAAGAGCTATAACATTCAATTCTAGACACTCCAAAGAGATCAAATCCTCTCCCAAGTCCGGAATGACTCTAAATCAAATAGTGACTAGAGAGAGCGACATTTGTGTTCATTTGAGCTCTTGCGCTTGGATCGCTTCTTTTCTTTCTCATTCTTCTTGTGATAAAACTCAATTGTAACCAAGGCAAGAGACACCAATTGTGTGGTGGTCCTTGCGGGAACTTTGTGTTCCGTTTGATTGAGAAGAGAAGCTCACTCGGTCTAAGTGACCGTTTGAGAGAGGGAAAGGGTTGAAATAGACCCGGTCTTTGTGACCACCTCAACAGGGAGTAGGTTTGCAAGAACTGAACCTCGGTAAAACAAATCATCGTGTCTCGCTCTTTATTTGCTCACGATTTGTTTTGCGCCCTCTCTCTCAGACTCGTTTATATTTCTAACGCTAACCCGGCTTGTAGTTGTGCTTAAGTTTATAAATTTCAGATTCGCCCTATTCACCCCCCTCTAGACGACTTTCAGGTTTCATAAGCTGACAGATGATCTACCAAGACTGAAAACTGCTCTATATACTCCGCTACCGACCCCAATTGTCTAATGCGAAAGAACTGACGAATCAATGATTCATGTTGTTCCCGACCAAAATGGTCTTGTATGTGAGCACAAAACGCTGCCGAGGACATTTGTCTAATACGACGACCGAGAGACTGTAGCCAACCTGCTGCTCGACCACTAAAATGCATTGTTGCGACTGTAATCCACATGGCAGGTTCAACATCGTACATATCAAAGTAATTTTCACAGCAAGTTTTCCACAACTGGGGTTTGTCGCCATCGAAGTGGGGAAAATTTATGCGCGGCAGACTACCATGGGACTCCCGATCATGCCTAGAAATGAATGTATCATTCACACGACCAAGGATGGGATTATGGAAGTTACCGTTGACCAGGACACGAGTGTGGGGAAAATTTCTACCCCACTCATGTACCTGTTGATTGTTGTCGTCGCGGTGGCTATCAGGCCCATCGGCGAACTGAACCCCAGCAGATGTGCGCCTGGTCGCCGACTCATTAGGGTGGAGAAGACCCGATTGCGTGAAGTCATGGTCGAACGCCTCGCGTTCCATGAACTTGTTCGCGCGCTGCACCTCAAGCGCCAGGTTGTCGAGACGTTTCTCCAGCGTTGGCTTCCACCCCGCAAACTCGCCTTGGTCCATCTCAAGGGATGAGACGGGCTTCAGTTTTCTATTCCGCCTCCGCCATTCGGTGCTCCAAGTCGTCGCAGCGCCCACGCACCGCGTCCATGATGTGCGATTCCATGTTCGCCATTTCGTCGAGCATCTTCTGCATCACCGCTTCCATGTCGACCACCTTCTGCATCATGGCCTCCATGCTGACTACAACAGTAGAACGAGGACGATGGCCCGGGATTGGTGGAAGCGACTCTAGGGCTGCCTACTCTGATACCAGATGTTAAGGTAGCAGGTAGAGAGGTGGATTGGCGAAGAAGAAGAACTAGAAGAGAGAAGAGTTGGGCGACGAAATCAGGTTTCTATTCTTCGTTATCTCTTCCAGTCTGACTTTCTCCTTATATGGCAATGATGTCGTTCTATTACACGGCACAAGGCCCAATTGTAAACGCCACAACAACTATTACACGGCCCAAGTTGGCCTAAGATATTTTGGATCCAGCTTCTTCACCCACCTCGCCCTGTTCACTTGAACTCTAGCTTCTCGCGCTTTCTCTTCATCAGTATTAAGGTTGTGGTTGCCTTCAGTTTCATCAGCCCGCGCCGCTCCGATGTCCACATCCACATACTGTGTAAGCAGTTACGTGCCACAATGCAATCCAAAAGTGACTTTCGAAAAGCTATATATAACAAAGAATCAATTTTTTCCTAAAATAAAGCCACACCCTCCAGCAGGACCACATTTCCAAAGCCATGCGTACTTTAGAATCAGTTTCTTGAGGCGGCTAAGCCGCCTTAATTTGGTTGGGTTGGGCCACACAACTACATATGCATGGATCGTCAAGCAATTAAAGATGTTTCTATGTCATTTATGGAAATGACACGCAAGGCGAGGGACAAACAAGAGGAGTTAAGTAGCGCTAGCAGCTAGCTGCTACGTTCTCTCAACGTCTGAAAAGCACGATACGCGCATACGGATCGGCCTTGCAACGCAACCGATGGAACGAACTTCCCAGAAAAAAGAGCATGCGCTAACCACTCGTCCACTCACTCCTAGTCCTAGGTTGTAGATCACATGACTAGTCACCTCCATCGGCTTTCGGAATCAGCTGCAAATTAAATTAAAACCACGTGGTAGCCATGGGTGGGAATCCAAACTTGCGTGGTCGCAAAGCCCGTGAATGGCTAGAAATGTCTAAATGGACAGCACGACCACGATCCGATCCAGTCCTGGTTATTAAACACACGACATGATTAGACTCGAATACCTATTTGTGTCGTGCATAGGCCGCTCGATGACCCTAAACTCCTAAACGAGCCTAACATGGGAAGAGTTCAACAGTGTCGGGCCGGCACACGACCCCGAGAACGAGCCTGTGCCAGCCCAAGCCCACCAACACTAAAACCAAGCACACGAACACACACGGTTTGAATTACACAATCACAATTGATATTTACACTTACAAAGATCAGAAATAACACACATGTCACATTACACTTAATTACACATTTACACAAATAGCACACAAATCATTGTTACACCAGCAATACACCAGTACACGGCTCGCGGGCCGGGTGCTTTTATGGACATCTATAGAAGTGGCTACCGGCCTGACGCCCCTTACGCGACCTGCCCACGTGGCCCCCCGTTCTGATCGGACAGGACGAGAGCGAGAGCTATCCAGGGACAGGGAGCGCTTCGTTCCTCTTCCTCCTGGTTGCATTGCTAGCTGCTGGCAGAGGCTTGGCTTGCGGCTCGGTCAATCATGCGCCTCCTCAGCAGAAGAGGAAATCCTTCGTGCGGCTTTCTAGTTCCAGGCATGGGTTATTGGGCTCGTCCTGCCATTCCTGGAGCTTGTAAGTGACATGCCATTGCACTGACTAGAGAGAAGACGACGGAGGACCCAACTTGCCTGCCTTTATCCAATTTATTGCTTTCCCCCCCCCCCCCCCCCCCCCCTTACTCTCTCGTCTCCCCGCCCGCCGGTCATTGCTTAATCTCTTTGGTTTATTTATTTAATTACCCCCAACACAATACTCAGTGGACAATGTATCTTGCTCCTTTTGACTTGTTGTCTGCAATCTATTCACTCACTCTTTCTTTCTTTCTTTATCCTTTTTATGACAGTATATAGTCCATGTTAACATTATGATCCCACGGATAGAAAGGTTGACAGCGCCAGAAGAGGAATTGACGGCCGCGGGGCAGTGGGGAGGGAAAGGCTGGGAGCGGCAGGTCACGGGGCAAGAGAGGGGAGGGGATCGGATGGGATTGTTCATTGACCGATCTGAAACGTTGATTTTGATAGTGTGCTAAGTCTCAGTGTAATTTGTTTGCTAGATTTAGTGAAGGTTGTGGATGTGAGGGTGATTTAGTTTGGTGTGATTCGCAAAGTTTAAACTAATGTTATATAGTGGTATAGGTTTTTGTATATTAGATGTACCTTTGGTTTTCAAAAGAATGTTTCTGCGGCAATGCAATGGGACACCTCAGTTTAAGGTGATAGTGTTAGCCTGTTAGGTTTCCTTCCATCTACTGGTATACTCATCTTGGAAACTAATATTGACAATTTTTTTCACTTCCATTATGGGCAAGAGTTTGGTACTTGGTTGGCAACCACAACTATGTATTTGGCTACATTTATTTTACGGAAATTGTTCAAAAAATCCTTATGCAGAGAAAAACATGGAGTAGAGGCACATGATGCCAAGGTGAAGAGCGTGAGAAGAGGAGGAGGCCGAGGCGACGACGACGCGCCATGCATATATGCTACGATAACGCTAGCTCGCCCGCTTGTTAAGCAACGCAGCTCGTGGAGACCCCACATGTCATCCTCACGTCCGACCACCCCCGACGCGCCGGGATCACCCCATGTTCCCGGGATTACGCCTCCCGCCACTTGTGCTGGCCAAAAAAGAACAGCCAAAAACCTAATTAGTCATCCAGAGCTTTGTTTGGTTTCCCTCATCAATCGACTTCTCGACCGCGCGCGCGCGCCAGGCGACTCCCATCCGCTACGAACCCTGCCGCATGCGGGACCGATCCATGGCCGGCGCCGGCGCCCGCAGCTCGCGCGCCGGCGGCGGGAAGCGCGGCGCCGCGTCGTCCTCGGCTGCCGCCGCGTCCGCGTGCGTCTACTACGCCACGACGGCGCTGCTCGTCGCGCTGTGCGTCGCGGGGGCCTACTTCCTCACGTCCACCTCCTCCGCCGACGGGGACGCCGCAACGGTCACCGCGTACCGCCACACTACACGCTCCTCTTTCGCGTACGAGGTCACCAGGGAGCGGGCGGCGCCGCGCGGGGAGGAGGCGTCGGAGGCCCGAGACACGCCCGCCGCTGTTAAGGCCGTTGGTGGCGAGGAGGAGCCGCGGCCCGACCGGAGCGCCGGCGCCGGCGCCGCGCTGGGCGACCCGCACGCCAGGCCTGACGAGGAGCGTGTGTCGGACGAGGCGGCGGCGGGCGTGGAGGAGGAGCACGAGGCCACCGCTGTGGCCATGGAGGACGTGAAGGGCGAGGACGGTGGTGGCCACGTGGCCGCCGGAGACGACGAGGCGGCCAGCGCGCGCGGTGGGGAGGTGGAGGAGGAGAAGGAGCGAGAAGCAGCCGTGCTGGAAGAGAGCAGCCGCGAGCAGCGAGAACAGGAGCAGGAGCCGGAGCCGCAGCTGGAGATGCCACACAAGCGGCCTCGGGGTGCCGTCGAGGAGAAGAACCTGGACGGCGGCATCGAGGAGGAGAGCAACGCGGGGCAGAGGCAGCGAGAGGCGGAGCAGAGCGCGCTCGAGGAGCAGCAGGCCGCAGCCGGGAGCCAGTTGCGCCGCGAAGCGCAGGAGGACCCGCAGGCCGACGACGGCGCCGACGAAGGGACAGAGGAGGAGCGCGGCAGGGAGCAGTCCCAGGGCGAGGAGGAGGCGCGCTCGTCATCGGTGTCAGGGTCCAGCGGAGACGCCGACAGCGGAGAGGCCGTGTCGGAGTCGGAGCACACGGGGCGCGCGGACGGAAATGCCAGTCAGGACGACGGCCGCAGCGTCGAGGTCGAGGACTCGCTCGCCGCCGAAGGCCGCACGGAGGAGCAGAAGGCGTGGGCGACGCAGGCTGACGAGTCACACCGGGAGACGGACCGCCGCGACGAGGGCGGCGACATCGACGGCAACGGCGCGGAGAACGCCGGCGGAGAGGAGCGCGAGTGGAGGGTGTGCAACGTGAAGGCCGGCGCCGACTACATCCCGTGCCTGGACAACGAGAAGGCCATCAAGAAGCTGCGGCCGGAGAACTTCCGGCGGTACGAGCACCGGGAGCGGCACTGCCCCGACGAGGGCCCGACGTGCCTCGTCGCGCTCCCCAGCGGCTACCGCCGTCCCATCGAGTGGCCCAAGAGCCGAGACAGGGTACATACGTCCGCGTCTCTGAACTGAATCCCCCCCTCCCCATGCTCACTGCAAGGCGCATTGCTGACTTGGTCGTGCCGGCGACGACGTACGTGCAGGTATGGTACAGCAATGTCCCGCACACGAAGCTGGTGGAGGTGAAGGGTCACCAGAACTGGGTGAAGGTGAGCGGGCAGTACCTGACATTCCCCGGCGGCGGCACGCAGTTCATCCATGGCGCGCTGCACTACATCGACTTCCTGCAGCAGGTACCAACGGCCAGCATGCCATGGTTTGTCTGTTTGTTCGATCGCTCCAGTGTAGAGATGATAAGGAGGTTACTCTGCCTTGTTCGGCCAGTCCGTCCGCGCCATCTCGTGGGGGAAGCACACGCGGGTGGTGCTCGACGTTGGCTGCGGCGTGGCCAGCTTCGGCGGCTACCTGTTCGAGCGCGACGTGGCGACCATGTCGTTCGCGCCCAAGGACGAGCACGAGGCGCAGGTGCAGATGGCGCTCGAGCGCGGGATCCCGGCCATCTCGGCCGTCATGGGCTCCAAGCGCCTGCCTTTCCCGAGCAAGTCGTTCGACCTCGTCCACTGCGCGCGCTGCCGCGTCCCCTGGCACACCGACGGTGCGCCGCTGCCCCGCCTTCTTCCATTTTCGGTCAGACCCTTGCTGACGATGCCGACCGAGATTGCCGTGTGTCCGTGCAGGTGGCGCTCTCCTCCTCGAACTGAACCGCGTCCTGCGCCCCGGCGGGTTCTTCGTCTGGTCCGCCACGCCGGTGTACCAGAAGCTAACGGAGGACGTCGAGATCTGGAAAGGCACGTAAAATTCCGACGACCATTCACCGCCATGACCATGAATCGGTCGATCAGAGCCAGCTGACAGGACAGCTAAGCTAACGGATTTTTTTTTTCTGTTCACATGCACGTACGTACGTACGTACAGCAATGACCTCTCTGACGAAATCCATGTGCTGGGAGCTGGCGTCGATCAAGAAGGACCGGCTGAACGGCGTCGGGGTGGCCTTCTACCGGAAGCCGACGAGCAACGAGTGCTACGAGTCCAGGAGGCGGCAGCAGCCGCCGATGTGCGCGGACGACGACGACGCGGACGCGGCGTGGTACGTCCGGCTCAACCCGTGCGTGCACCGCGTGCCGACGGCCCCGTCGGAGCGCGGCGCGCGGTGGCCCTCCGAGTGGCCGCGGCGGGTGCGGTTGCCGCCGTACTGGCTCAACGGCTCGCAGGCCGGGGTGTACGGGAGGCCGGCGCCG
Organism: Zea luxurians; assembly: GCA_029449295.1. Classification (NCBI taxonomy): domain Eukaryota; kingdom Viridiplantae; phylum Streptophyta; class Magnoliopsida; order Poales; family Poaceae; genus Zea; species Zea luxurians. The sequence goes on along the minus strand of JAOPSE010000005.1, from coordinate 42,821,036 downwards.
GAGGACTTCGCGGTGGACTACGACCACTGGCGGCGCGTCGTCGACGGGTCCTACCTCAACGGCCTGGGCATCGACTGGTCCAGGGTCAGGAACGTGATGGACATGAGAGCCGCGTACGGCGGGTAACCAATCCAATCCGATATACCGCCATTGTCGCCAACTCCACTGGGCATGCCCAGCAAGCTCTGCTCTGGTACGTAACTGTGCTGACGCCATGGCCGCCGTCTCAGGTTCGCGGCCGCGCTCTGGGAGAAGAAGATCTGGGTGATGAACGTGGTGAACGTCGACGCGCCTGACACGCTGCCGGTCATCTTCGAGCGCGGGCTGCTGGGCATCTACCACGACTGGTGCGAGTCCTTCAGCACCTACCCGAGAAGCTACGACCTCCTGCACGCCGACCACCTCTTCTCCAAGATCAAGGATAGGTCAGCCTGTCTGTCTGTTCTTTGCATACACATCTTGTTACTGGCTTGACGACGCAGACACACGGCCGGTCTTGTTCAGATGCGCGGTTCTGCCGGTGGTGGTGGAGGTGGACAGGATCGTGAGGCCGGGGGGCAGCATCGTGGTGCGCGACGAGGCCGGCGCCGTCGGCGAGGTGGAGAAGCTCCTGAGGTCGCTCCACTGGGACGTGCGGCTGACCTTCTCCAAGAACGACGAAGGGGTGATGTACGCCGAGAAGTCGGGTTGGCGGCCGGAGATTGTGGAAGAGCCGTCGTAATGGCCACCATTTCAGTTTCAGACCGGCGAGCAGTAGGGCTGGCCCTTTTTTCTCTTCTTGCGTCCGTCAGCATTGGTAGCTCTGTACATGGTTTTGTCATTGCTGCTGCAGCAGTAGTATTTTCTGTACGTTCGTGAGCACCCATAGAGAGAGTTCTAGATTATATATACGTACAGCAACCGGAGAGCCTGCACGCCAGAGGTTCTACGATTCCTTCTTTTTCTTTTTCTTTTTTTTTTAAAGAAAGAGGCTTGTAAAGAAAGCGATTTCTTCTTCTTTTTTTCTTTTTTTAAAGAAAGAGGAGAAAAGACAAGCTAAAGGCATCAAGGCCCTCGGTCTCGGTTCTATCCAGCAAGCCAATTTGTACTTTCTGGTACACGCCCGTACTCCAGATGTGTACGGCATGTTTCAGTTAGGTTAGAAACGAGTGAAGTGGTTATGGTCAACGCTACTCCCCTGTAAGCAACAACGAGAAGCGTGTTCTCTATGCACTTGACACAGTTCCACTGAAAAGCAGGAGAGACAGAGAGGCGCAGCACAAAACGCCCATCAAATCATTTCTAGTTAAAAAAATATGATATATTCAGCTACTGAGACATACTGACATCGCAGCTATATCTCGGGATGGCAGAAGTGTCACTAAACCGACTTGTCAATGAAAAGCTCTGGGAAAAAAAAGAGTGAGCTAGGAATCCAAAAGAAACTACTACTGCACAACATACTCCGTAACGACCAGTCGACTAACTAGCTCCAGCAACCGGTCCGGTGCTGGACCTCCCATGGTCCGGTGTGTTAGGATCTGAATGCACAGACAACAGGGTGCCAGAGCTCACAAGGATTTCCCAAGCTCAGAGGATGGCAGATCCCAGACATTCACAAGTTCTGAGGAAACAGGAAAACAGAAAGGAAGACAAGTTATTAGGTGGTGTTGATGGGGAAAGCAACGCTGCAGAAAATGCAGTTACCACGTACACGTAAGTAAACTGCCATATTCTCAGATATCCAAGAAGAAAAAAGAGAGCCTTTGTTCATTAACTAGCGAACCAGTCATTGAGCATGCAGGAACATATAGACAAACTAATGGGTGCAAACCAATAAACATTCAAGTATTCGGTTGCTTCGTCTCAGAAACAGATTCCAGTTTATATCATAGCGGAAACACGTTAATATGTATGTTCATCCAGTAATGAACAGCATTTTTTTTCATCACTTAGATATATAGCCCAGGGTTCGCTGCACAGTCAAATACTATATGTCGGTTACTCGATTGTCGATGCATGCGGAGTTTAGGCATCTAAAAACACCATAAATCCATTATTTGTGTTTCCGGATAAACATGGTTCTTCAGTTACAGAACAAATTCCATGCATTTGCTATTTACAAGTGCTTGTATGTGTATTGAAATTCTACATGTAAGATTCCAATGCAGAAGTGCGACTCTTTGGACTAAAAAGCTCATCACAACTAGCATGGGGGTTTGTGGCCACTACATTATAGTTCTCATGAGTACATTCCCATCCACCATTACTTGTTTGGAAAATAAACACAGATCTAGGCCGCTGTCTCGAACATTATATACCTGCTGGTGTGGTGCAACCACAAAAACAGTGGGAGCGGTGATATCTTTTTCATCCGCCAGGCAAAATAGATGTGAATATATAAGAAGTATGGCAAGCACAATGAGTATGCATGCTGAGAAAAGAAAACTCAAAAAGGAGTGGGAGTACACACCTAATGGCATATTGTTGAATCCAATATACAACACATCATCACTGAGAAATGGGAATCACCTGAAGAAATGGATCACATAGATTAATGCAATGTTACCGTCTGCAGTCAAGAAGAACAGCGGCAGTAATCGCAAGTAATAACAAACGACAATATACATGGGCATGAATTTTGCCTTGGAACATATGAAGTGTTCAAGATCAAAATCGAACTCCTAGCATTAGACAGCAAGTGATCTACTAACAATATAGTTGCCAATCATAATGCTTTACTCGATGCTCTTATAAAAGAAACTGATTTTCTCAATCCAAGAAGAAGTAAGGACACATGTCTAACCAAAATAGCACTCTTACCTGTGCCTTCACAGCATCCTTTCCAGTACAGTACACCAGTTTTGAAAATCTGGTGACATTTGAAGAAGAAGCTGCTTGTGTGTTAGTCTTAAGATTGTCACCAAAACTTGAGGTTTGCTAGTCTTGAGAACACATATGTTCTTGTAGAACATTATCCGTGTATTCGTGCGAGGTATCACTTCTGTACAGTACAGCAAACATGTCCAGGTGTCATGGATTTTCCTCTCCCCCTCGAAACTACCATAGAAAAGAATCTAAAAGAAACTTACGCAGATTCTAGACATTCTCCTGTATTTCTGATGGAAGACACCTGTGCATAATCATCTTCCAGATCAATTCCAGGAATCGTTCGCCCATGGCCCATATTGTGAACTCTAGCTTGTCCATCCGCAGCCTCATCTAAAATAATTTGCCCATCCTTCAAATGGTGTATACCTCCTGCATCATTATACAGAAGTATTTGCTTGCTGCTCAGATAGTAGTTATCCAGATCATGAACACCCAAAGAAAAAGCCATGGGATTTGGTTCCATTTGGTGATGATCATCTGCAGCATGACCTACCAGCAACTGTTCATCGTGCACATGGTGACTATCCAAAACTTGAACACTAGTGACCTGATCTATAAGCATCTGCTCGTTCTCCATCTGTTGCTCATCCACATTTTGCTTTAGAAGCATTTTCTCATTGTTCATATGGCAATTTTCTGAAATACGTGCAACCATACTATGATTTAGAAGTATTTCCGCATTTTTCATCAGGTGATTATCATGTGCATGCTCACCAGCCTCATTGTTCACATCATACCTCGTCAAATCATGCCCATCCTCCAGTAAGTGATTATCCTCTACATTCTCGTCTTGGACTTGATTTTCTAAAGTATCATCCTGTACATCTTCATCAGCTTCATTGTTCAGATCATAGCTATTCAAATCAGAGTCATCTTCTAACACTTGATTGGCCCCTGCATGACCATCTTGACCTTGAATTTCAGAGGTATCATTGTTTGCTTGTTGGTTCACCAGACCAACTAAATCAGGCACAGAATCACAAAGACCATCTGCTGGATGACCACAAGAAATCTCGGAAACCTCACAGCCCAGTGGAGTTTCAATGACGTTGAGATCAAAAATTTTGTACCAAGCTGGCAGCTCTTGCTCATCCCTACTGATATCATCAATAACAGTTTCAACTTCAGTTTGTGGAGTCCCTGTTTCATATCTTAATTCAGAGTAACCATCAGTCACTGTCAACAGCTGCTCTTGGTCATCTCTATTAAGACTGCCAACACCAGTTTCAACCTCACTTTGTGGAGCCTCCATGGCATACCTTACTTCAGAGCCATTATTATTCTCTGCCAATAGTTGCTCTTGTTCATCTCTATCAAGATTGCCAACACCAGTTTCAAACTCACTCTTGTTCATCTCATTCTCTGCTTCGGAGCAATCATTATTCTCTGCCAATGGTTGCTCTTCTGCATCTCTGTAAAGATCAACAACAGCAGTTTCAGCTCCATTTTGTGGAGCCTCCATTTCATACCTTGTTTCAGAGAAAACATTGTTCTCTGCCAATGGTTCTACCATATATGCATCCACGTGTGCAATGCCAGTTTCCATTCCCTCTTCAGCATTGCTGAGCTGGGACTGTCTATGGACAGGTTCCTCGATAGATTCAGATGCATGAACATGCATGTGAGACGGTTGTCTTTGGGTGTCATCCATTTCATCACCATCTTCATCATTCAAATCAGAGGCTGCAAACTCACCATCCTCGTCTTCAGAAATCTCTTCTGCAAACTCACCGTCCTCACCTTCAGACATGTCTTGAGCATGATCCTCTTCTATAGGCGCAGCTTCGACAGCACTGTCATTCATCTCCCAAACCAACATTGAACTAGGAACCTTCAGCTGCCTTCCTGTTCCATCGGCATCCGCATCACGCACGCCTCCATCACCACCAGCAGCAGGAACAACGCCAGAGTCTGGCACCTTGGTGCGATCCAAATCACGGGTGCCTGCTAGCAAATCTGGATCTCTCCTGCTGCCACTGTAGTAGCTCCTGGTCCTGCTCCTACTTCTCCTCCTTCGATCTACTCTGGCATCAGCCGAAGCCCAGCGATCGTTATGCGAATAGGATCTTGACATCTGTGGTCTTTTCGGCTCATCGTAGTCGTGTGTCCGGCGGCCGCTCCGGTCAGCATCACCGCCACCGTCATCGTTGCATTTACGCCTTCCATCAAAGCTGTGGCTCCTCCTGTCCCACCCCGACCTCTTGGCTTCCCTGTCGTCGTCCCACCTTGAGCCACGCCCCTGGTCCTCGGCTCCACTTCCACTCCGCCGCCACCTCGGGCCGTCGTCCTCGTCTCTCTTCCTCCCGTAACTAGAGGGAGCTAGAGTCGGAGGAGGAGCGGGAGCGGGGGGCTCGGGGCGGTAAATGGGATTGTGATTTGGGTCCTCCCTTGCCAGGAGAAGGTGCTCGGAGAGGAGGCCTTTGGCAACCAAGTAGTGAGCGGCCAGACGGCCGGCCTCGAGCAGGATGTCGCCGCGTGAACGCCTCCCGGCAGCGGGGGCGAAGCCGTTAGGGAGAGGATTCTCCTCGTATCGCCGTGGCGGGGGCAGCTCGGAGCTGCGCCTCTTCCGCTGTGGAGGGGGCGGATCACGTGGGCGGCGCTGGTGGCGCGGTGATGAAGGGGGCGGGGATCGGCGACGGTAGCGTCCTCCTGGCGGCGGCGGCGGCGGGTCGCGGCCCCGAATGCGGGACCTCGGCTGCATGGATTCTGTCCGGCCCCTGGCCCGGAGGAGCTGCGCGTTCGGTGTGTCCGGTTAAATCCGGCGGGCTCTCCCTTTTTTTTCCGGGCGGTGCGATCGAGCAGCCAAGCCCCGCGTCCGTTCAGTAGCGTGCGTTCGGAGACCGGCGAGTCGCAGATCCGGGGTCGGCGCGTCCTTTCGTGGTCCCCGGCAGCGGCGGCGGCGGGGCGCTTGAGTCCCCGGACCCGGAGGTGGCGGCGAGATTTGGTGCGGCTGCTGTACGATGCGAGGGTTTGGTTGCAAGTGGCGAGTGGAGAAGGGGGGTCGACGCCGATAAGAGAAGCAACACTGCCTTTTTTCGCTTGCTACTGGTGTGTGTGGTGTATCTTTCTAGCATGATAGCCTCTACAGTTAAATTTTATTAAACACACTCAACAAAAATGTAATATGCTTGGGTGGGATTAGAGCAACTCTAATAGTTCCTTAAAAAACTTCTCAAATCTCTATTTTAGAGAGTTTAGCTGAAAACATCTCTTCAACAATTCCCTAAATCAACTTCTTAAATTTAGTCACTTGTGATTTAACCTCATTTGTTGTCCAAATATGACTATACTATTCCAACTCCCGAAAGAACGGTTCCACCATTTTATTTTTCTTCTGAACCAATTTCCCATCGAATCGTCTCTATCCCAGCCTTCTAGTACCCACTAGGGGTGGGCGTTCGGGTTACCCGAAAATTTCGGGTCGGGTAATTCGGGTTTTTAAAATTTCGGGTTTTGAGAATCGATACCCGAAAGTATAACGGGTTTTGCAATACCGGAAAATTCGGGTACCCAGAATTTCGGGTTCGGATATTCCCGAACTACTCGAACTATTGTGTCGGTTTCGTAAAAACACATACACCCTATTAAATTAGTGTAAAAATATAGTTTGAATAATGATATACATGGACATATAAAACACAAGCAATCTATAATCACAAGTTATACATACTTACACATAATTATAGATATGCAAATTAATAATTAAGCATGACATGAGTACATGACACATGAAAGTTCAGGTAATTCGGGTATTTCGGGTACCCGATTGTGATACCCGAATTACCCGAAATAAATTCGGGTTTTGTAAGTTGCTACCCGAAATTCCCAAACAAAATTCGGGTTTCGGGTATTTCGGGTTCAGATATTCCATATTCAGGTTTCGGATTACAGGTTTTTTACCCAGCCCTGGTACCCACTACCCACTACCCACCACCTCTTCCTCTCGTTCCCCACATCTTCCCCCGGCGTCGCCAGTGCCCGCTCTGCGTTGCCGCTTCTCTTCGTCGCGACGCCACGAGTACCCTTCCGCAGCCGGTGACGTTGCATCCAATAATCCTGTAGCGGTGGTTCAACAGCAAGTAGCGAACGAAGAAACGATGGCGCGAGGCTTTGTTGATGCAGAGTCCTCCGACGACGCAGTGTTTGTTCGGGTTTATATGCGCAGCACAAAGTACGAAGTCCTCCGATTAAATTAAAACAAATGGCCCCCCTAAATAAAGTCAAATCAGATTTACCTTCCTATATATATATGCAGAACCGTTGGAGACAAGCATTTTTGTACTACGAAAATTAATTTACTAACTTGCTAAACATCTATTTAAGAAGCTATTTTTTAAAGAATTATTAGAGTTACTCTTATGATGATGAGCACTGCTCTAGGTGCTCAGGCCTCTCACAAAGTCTAGATTACAGCATAGAAGAACTCTGAATGCAGCCAGCCACCATCTTGTTCACCAGGACACACTCCTACCGACTACAGGAAACGCTAAATACCGTATATCCTCTCGGGCACAAACGGGACGCTACAGACAAGTTTGGCCCAAAATACGCTGAGCTGGGCTTCCTCATCCTCTTTGGCTCCACTGGTTCAGCATCCGCCGAAGTCTTCAGTCCTTCATTCGCCTGCATGGTGCTGGTCGGTATTGGCTTCACGACACAAATTCACTCCCACACCCATTACCTTTCTACATCCACCAAAAAAATTACACCTACAAATAACACACACTTATAACCAATGATTCAAATCACTAGATTAACACACATCTCTCTTACTCACTCAGATCCAATGTTTAATGTTGTTTGGATCATACTCCCTCTCGCTCCTTCTCTTAGGGACTCACCGCCCCCACCTCAGCGAACCCGCCTCCTCCTCCCCTCACTCGTGCCATCGTCGCTATCGACCCCCTCCCTCACACCACGTCGCCGGTCCCTAACCCTCCCCTCCCTAGGACCGTAGTGTTAGCACATGTAATTAGACTTGTAGGGTCAAATGATACTACTGCCTGAAAAAACACCTACGTAAAATGTTAGCAAGTCTATGGGCCCCTCATACCCCAAGATACCAATATGGCTAGGCCTCTAGGCCCCTCATGCTCCAAAGGCTCATATGTTAAGCCCAGAGGCCCTCGTACCTTGAGGTGTTATGAAGTATAAGTTCTCGTAGCAGTTTGGGCCTCAGGACACTCGACAACACTTAGACACTAGGGACCCCCAACTGGTCTCGAAGTCCTTAGGGTCTTTGGCTCGCATCGCGAAAGCAATCGGGCCCCAAAACCTTCAGAGTCCAAGCCCCATGGTAATAAGGGGTTTACTGCACCTAAGTATAATCCTATGACAAGACAAAAGGACATGCCTATGCACACCAGGGCAGTATGACCTTGAGAGATGGAACCCACATATGAAAGCCTAAAGACAGTTCCATAGCTCCAAGAATTATTATCAAGTACAAGTTATAGCGTCTACCAATTACATCGTACTCAGCAACTCAAGACTCGACAGCCGTTGTTTGTGACATATAATACATGTCCCTATGGCAGTTAAGGCAACCTCCTCGAAATGGACATCTCTAACATTGTGCCATGGTCAGGGGCACAGGCCTTGGTGCAACTCTAACAATAGGATAATAACAAGGTAATTAAGAAGCAGAGTGTGACTTCTATTTAACGGTAACAATGAGAATATGTAGGGTTACTCCCTTCTACCGTTTATATAGCCATGGCACTGCTAAAAGTGGGGCCCTAACACCCAGTAGGCATGTTGACCAAGTAAGCAAATTGGTGTCCGAAAAACTTGTGCTAAGGGACCACTAGGCTCCCAAACTGACTGGTTTGCTCGAGTGGGTCATCAGTCGGCCTGATACACTAATCTAGTACACACAAAGTGAGGGATCCTTGGGAAGGCTGACAATATAACTCTAAAAACTCCCAAGAATTCAACAAGCTCAAAGCACATTATTTTAGTGGATGTGTGCCCTATGGGAAACTGAAAATAACCTTGATTCGATTCTAGAGTATGAGTTCTAAAATAATAGGAAAAGTGTGTTATGACATGCCCCACATCGGGTCTTTAAGGCATGACCTAGTCATAGGACATGGACCTCACTTGCTCTACCCAATTGTAACTCAACGAATGATATGCACCACTACTTAGCTACCCATGTAATTATTGTTCAATAGGTGGGTTCCATAGTAGAAACTACTCAAATATAGGACCACATGTCTAAACTATTTGATTGTTGTGATATCTCTCAACTCTATAGTACTACATGTCTAAACTCTTCAATCGACGTGATATCTCTCAAGTCTATAGTCGATGCAAAATGGGTCTTAAACAGTGAACCCATATACGAACCATGTTGATAGCAAACAGACACATAGTGTCAAAATACTCAAAAACATGTAATTTTTTCTTAACTATGTATAGAATTGTCTTGAATCAAGTTGAACATGGTAAAGCAAAAAAAATTCAAAAACCTATCTTTATTGGTAATTCTATTAAATTTGATACATGTACAATGACAAAATACCTACAAAAGACTATTTGATGTACAGTAACAATGACCTATCAAGCTGAGGAATACCCCACCCCTAACAACGACTGAGTACAATAAGGGAGTCAAAAGAACAATGCAAGAGAAACTGGAGGTGAATTTGCATACGAAAGTGAGCATATGTCTGACACCCTGCAGGAACTAAGCCATAAACAAGGAGAACCGAGACAAGGTGCAAAGTTGCAAAACTTCCACTAATTTCTACCAACAAGGGGGTGTGGCAAAGTTTGAAGCGCCACACTTGTAGTCATTGGCTTCTCCACCTAGAAGAGTCAAAGCAAGAACACCATCCCAAAGCTTCCACGTGCATCCCTCTATATTGAGGGCTAGCACATAACTACGAGGAGACATACTCGCTCATCTACCGCTCGAGGGAAAGAGAGGATCACTCGATTCCCATGTCTTCAAATTGATTCTGATATCGATAGCTATGGTAGGAACACCTAGGTGTTGTGGTATCTGACCATAGAGAGATGTCTATCACTCCTCGAGGGCCACCATATATGCTTTGATGGTAACATCACCATCAGTACCTCGGTGGTCTCACTTTGGCATGCCATGGTAGAAAGTTATTGGAATCAATTGCAAAGTGTAACGAGTACCATGAGGTCACAAACATGGTATTCCTCCCTATCTTTGTAAAACCGCACTAGCATCTAGTATAAACAACAAGCATAGTAGCCATGCCATCAAAAGCTGATTTAGAAATCCTTCTCCTTCCATGGTCATAGATGATGGAGGATGTCGTACTATTTGATTTAGAGTTTTCAAAGAGGAAGAACGTGTAGGATGAGCCCAAGAGGTTGTTCACACCTAGCTATAAAATAGCCCACTTGAAGAAGCCTAAATGGAAGTCAACATCAAGATTGATGACTTACATAGTTGCATGTGTACCTCATAGAAGTAACAAAAAGAGTTCAAAAGATAAGGTGTCTCAGATTCCCTGGCTCATTTCATCTTTATAAAAAACATGACTTAATGGCATGCAATATTTTGTGGGCTAGAGATTGCGCATAATATGCTCGATGGAAAACCACTTGAGGGGATGTGTCGATGGCCACTCGAAGGGAGTCAATTGAGGGTTGGCGTCTAATGGACGTCCGAAAGGAACCACTCAAAGAATCAAGTAGGAGAAGTGCTTGAGGGGTTGATTCGTTCAATTAGCTTGTCATCAAGCCCTTTGGGGGCTACTAACAGTGACATGGACATAAGGTACATGTCCACCGATATGCTTGTAAATATATCCTAGTGGGCCAAATACAAAGATTAGTCCTATCATGTTGACATTTGTAATCAAGAGGTGGAGAACAAGAAATCATGTAAGGAAGCTTGTGTGGCATATTACTTCTACTAGGGTATGATAGAATATCTGTTTTACTTGTATTGTAACCAATTAGAAGACATATTTGCAAACTTATCAGAACTCTTTAACCATACCTCTAGGGTATATAAGGCGAGGTAGGGGGCTTTTGATTGATACGAAAATATCGTAATCTACAATGAATGTCCCTGTAAACTCGAGCATACAAGTAAAGAGATATATTCCAAACTAGATGTAGGGTCCCACGCACCTAAACTAATATAAACCATGTATACTGTTGATCACTTGTTCTCAAATGTTGTGTGTTGGGGGCCTTCCTCTTCCGAAGGTCCTCAAAAATGTGACTAACCATCTGTTTTCAGTATGATATAGACTATTACAGGAAGCTTCGGCTTTGGGGTGAAAGTTTTCTCATGATAAAGGCATGTGACATGGATATACAACCTGAAGGTGACATGGATGGACACCGAAGCTATGGCTCAAGGAGATTTGACTTGTGTTGGGGGCCTTCTTCTCCACCGAAGGTCCTCTAAGCAAAAACACCTTCGACAAGATGACATACAAGCAGGCGTGACATGAAGACGTATGCCGAAGCTACAATTGAAAGAGCTTTGGCATGATGACGCGCTTGAGACGAAGGGTGGCACCGACTTAAAGAGGAAAAGACCACATAGTCCCTGATAGTTTGAGTCATGGTTATGATTAGTTATCAAGGGCATGAATGTAATTTTGTCCAGGCTGTGTCATGTGCCTATAAATAGATGAACAGTACCCCCATACTGTTCACGTTGTCTTGTAATCACTCGCACGTCACTCTTGGATTTTTACCTTCTGTCGAGCCGAAGGTACAAATGTAATTTAATATCATTGATGTTTGTTTATAGGTATATTATGATAATATGAATAATCTAATGAACTAAAATGATTATTCATGCCTTCTCTATGTTTCATACGATCATGTTTATATCTCTATATATTGCAATGAAGAAGGTATGTCCTTCATGACCTTCGTCCAAGACCATTATGTCCTAAGGGAGATAATGTTATGAAGGACGAAGGTCTTTAACCATTAACATTCGTGTTGCCTTGTTCTTGATTCATAGCTTTTGAGAACAAGTGACCAACAGCTTGGGTGAAAGACGAAACCGACCTAAGGGGGAAAGACTACTTAGTCCTTGGTAACTTGTATTATAACTAAGAGTAAATGTCAGGGGTATGAATGTAATCTTATTCGGGCTGCGTCCCGTGCCTATAAATAGATGAACAGTAACACCATACTTTTCACGCCAGATTGTAATCTCTCTCTCGTGTCATCTTTGCATTCACACCTTCTAGCGAATCGAAGGTACAATCGTATTATAAATATCATTAATGTTGATTCCTTATATGTAAATATGAATAAAAGTAAATTGTGAGAATCTGATCACTATCATTCATTCTTTAGTGTTCTTTTACACACTACAGGAATTACTTAATTCCCGTCGGCCAGAAACCGACGGGAATAAGCATATACCGACGGGAATTACTTAATTCCCGTCGGTTTAGGGCTTATTCCCGTCGGTTTTCAGCCGCCAGGCGTCCCTTGTCGGGGATACGTTTATCCCCGTCGGTGGCCGACGGGAATTATTAATTCCCGTCGGCCACTAACTAGCCGACGGCAATTAACGCTAACTCCCATCGGTTCACCAGGCTGACGGGAGTTATCAATTAATTCCCGTCGGTTCCCCAGACCGACAGGAGTTATTAGTTAATTCCCGTCGGTTTCCCAGGCCGACGGGAATTAACTGGGCCAATGAGAGTTATTAGTTAATTTCCGTCGGTTCGACCATAGCCGACGGGAATTAACTGGGCCGACGAGAATTACCCTATACTGCTACAAAAACAGCACTAAATTAGGACACTATTTCTGCACACATAACATATATCACACATAACATAAATAACAGATAACAGCCACATTACAAACAAATGCATTCATAATAAAATCACGCATTACAAACATAAATAATTACATAAATAATTATATATATACATAAATAATTATATATACACATAAATAACATCAAATTAATCAATATCGAAACATTCATACATCCTAATATTATAAGTTAAATCTAATCAATAAATAACATCAATTTTAACAATTCAATAGTATAAGTTAAATCTACTATAAGAATACAATAAATAATTACCTAACATGAAGCCACACATGTGATATTAAATTAACTATAATCACACTCTAATCACATGTGTTATTAAATTAATACTAATCACATGAAAGTTAACTCCCGTCGGCCATAAAAAACCGATGAAAATAAACATGTACACACATAATTAACATTCACAATCCAATGCATTAACATGTACACAAATAATTAACTCACGTGGGTGTCGTAGTTGGTTCCGAGATGCGGTCGGGGGCGGAGGCGGCGCTTGGGCGCGGCGGCGGCGCTCGAGGAGGCAGCGACGATGCTCCGAGAGGCCCGGCGGCGATGTGGACGGTGTGGGGCACGACGGAGATGAGCGAGGGCGGGCACGACCGCGACGGACGGGCGGGCGCGCGGCGGGGACGGGCGGCCGGGCTCGCGGCGGCGCTGACGGGCGCGCGGCGGTGGGGTGGCTGGGCGCTCGGTGCCGCGAGAGGACGGGCGGCGGACGGGCGGCGCCGGGGCGGCCGGGTGCGCGGCGTGGACGAGCGGCGCTCCGAGGGGCGGCGTCGGGCTCGGCCGGGAAGGCACGCCGGCGGGGAGGGGCGGCGGCGCGGCGGCGGTTAGAGGCAGCGGCGAGAATAGGGCAGGCGGCGGCGGCGGCTAGGAAGAAAGACAGAGAAATGAGCCCGCGCGGGTGAACCCGCGCTCATAAAAGCCTAATCCCCGTCGGCCTGCGCTCTGGCTGACGGGAGTTAAGTAATCCCCGTCGGCCTATTTTCTGGCTGACGGGAGTTAATTTAACTCCCGTCGGCCTACCCTCTGGCCGACGGGCGTTAAGTTATTCACGTCGGCTTCTGTGTAGCCGACGAGAGTTACGCTATTCCTGTCGGCTTTTTCCCTGGCCGACGGGAATTATCCTGGCCGACGGGAATCATTAGGATTCCTGTAGTGACACCCTTACTTGTATTTACATCTATATTCATATTTACATACTGAGATGATGAAGCTATGTCCTTTATAACCTTCGTCTGAGGATCATTATATCCGAAAGAAAATAATGTTTCGAAGGACGAAGGTCTTTAACCATTAACAATTGTGTTGCCTTATTCTTGATTCATAGCATTTGAGAACAAGTGAACAACACTGTGAATTAAGAACAAGGCAACACAATTATCAAACATTAAGGTCCTTCGTCCTTCGAAGCATTATCTCCTCTTGGATATAATGATCTTCAGACGAAGGTCATGAAGAGTACGTCTCCATGATTCATAAGGAATAAGGAATAAGAGTATATATACACGAGATGTATTATCTATTCATATATTTATTCCTTGATAAACATATTAACATTATCAGAATTTATATTACATTGATACCTTTGGCTTGTTTGAAGGTGATGACGTGAGAGCAATTACAATCCATCGTGAACAGTACAGGAGGACTATTCATCTATTTATAGGCAAATGTAAGGGTTCGTACGCTATTACATTTATGCCCTTAATAATTACATACAGAGTTTACAAAATGACACAAGGGTAACATCGCCATTTGTATTTAATAACTTGAGCAACACCTTCTCCTTGCATTGTCTTATTGTTTCATCGTGATGAAGCCTGCTTGATGAAGCGTGCTTCGTTGTACTTCCTTTTCGTTATGACGAAGCCATGTTGTCTATCCGTTTCACCGTGATAAAGCATGTCCGGTGAAGCTTGCTTCGCTCCTCTTATGTTGTACCGAAGCTTTTCTGGTGATGAAGCTCTTATAATATTCAGTAGTATGCTGAAAGCAAATAGTTAGTCGTGTTTTTGAGGACCTTCGGAATAGGAAGGCCCCAACAGTAGCCCCTCGCAGCATTAGTTTGTTTCTTTGTAACAAATTCAGACTGTGAAAAGAATGAAGGCCTTTAGCCGAAGGTCCGAAAAACACCTTCCCTTTGCTAGAATAGCAAAGCATTCTACATTGCGGGCCCCACCGCTCAGTGGTGCTTTGCGTATATATACAAGGGCTTGCGCTGAAAATATTTTCGTGCTATCAAGCTTTGTGATGTGTTTGTCGTTTTAGCTTTCTACCTCTATGCCCATAATTGTTTTTTGAGTTTCGGCTTTTTGTTGTAATCACCGCTGAAATGGCCGAAGAGAAGAAGAGCGTGGACCCCGTGCTTGCTGGTTTCTACAAAGCCATGGAGAGGACCAACGTTGAGAAAATCACTAATGAAATGTTAGCTGGGCTGTCTAGGGACTCAAGCGACAATGAGAGTTTTGATGTTGAGAGTGAGAACGAAGATGTCACACCCGGTTTTAGAAGGCAAACCGAATGCGAACCATGTACGTGCCAGGATCAGCAATTCACGTACACAGCAGTTATATAACATGGACATCATCACACAGTGCTCAAATAGTATTAAAAAAGGGGAAATAGTAGTCGATTACATCATATGTCTGAGACATCCACATAGTCTTTACAATAAATCAAAGTGCGAAAACGAAACGTAGATAAAAGCGGCCTTCACAGGCAGCCGACTGGGGGTTGCCGCTAACCCACACCTAGAACTCGTCGTAATCTTGGAATTCCTAGAAGTCTCCTTCCACGGCTTCATCTTCTCCTGAGCAGTGGTTGCAATGCAGACAACCTAGGGAAGATGGGGGGTTGGTGTGTAGAGCAAGAGTGAGTACACATCAACATACTCAGCAAGTATCCTGTTTGGCTGTAGTGGGAGTAAGTCAAGCAGTTGCTTTTAGTTGGTCAGATTGTTATTACTAGTAGAGAAAGCCAAGTTTTAGAATTAACCCACGTTATTAACCCAAACGTACTCTTTCCAAAAGGAAAGAATACCACTTACCATTACCAGAGTCAATACCCAAAACCATCAATCTCATTGTCACCTGCAAATCCGAACATCTCTGATCAAGTACCACTAATCACTAGAGCTCCCTTCGCCGCTCATAACCACGAGCACGACTGATATATCAGTTTTCAAACACTCTGCAGAGGTTGTGCACTTTACCCAAAAGCCATGATTTCCCTTTCTGCCCGGAGATCATGACTCTCCATTGATCACTACCAAGGTGACCCAGCAGGATATCACTACGTAGCCTTTACAAAGATTCCCCGGGGCTATAGCCGCCCGTTAGGTTTCCTAAATGTACCGCACTCCTTCCCAAGGGAAAAATCAACCTTAGCAGAGCGAGCCGCATACACCGAGCCCCATTGACGGCACAATGGCTAAGCGAACTACACCCCAGTTCCTCTAATTATTCAGCTAAGGGCGTCCCACTCCACCCTCATGGTTGCACTGTTTTCTCGGGCGGTCATCCAACGAATAGGTCCTTACGGAGAGGCACTTGAGAAACCGCTCGAGCCCCCTTGAAGACCACAAGTATAACATCATAATAAAAGAGGGGAAAACAGTGTATCATGGATAATTCTCATCATGTTCATTGATTAGAGTTGAGCAATAGCATAAGACTAAGCAATAATAATCCGACCCAAATAGGTAAACAAGGACATGGACAACAAAAGCTAGTCAATCCTTAGGTATAAATGTGTAATGCGGGAGGTGTATTAAAGAATGTATAGGACAGAGATAGGTCAAGGGACACTTGCCTCCACCAACCGGCTGCTGCTCAGGGGCTTCTCCTGCGAGTTCTTCGGGCCCTCCGACCGGATCGTTCTCTATGCAAGCGCAAACATACATACATCCACATATTTAATACAAAAGAACAGTACACCATACAATAGAATGCAGTAAGTAAACAGACGTTCCACGCGGGCTCGCAATTACGGTTAAGAGAGAAAGAGGAAAAGACAGTCGAGAAACGATCATGTTACATTATTATGAATTAAACCACTCGCTCAATTGAAAGGCATTAATGTAGACACTACGTTTAGCATAAAGTAAAGTCATGTTTCATGTCTAATCATTATAAGCAGACGAAGATAAATTAAAAGGATTGTCGCGCGGCGAGACGCGCGACATAGCACTTTAAATTGAATTAAGGAAATCAACGACTCGTCGCGCGACCGAGCGCACAACGAGACGCTTTGCATTAATTATAAAGAGACGTTAAACTTCGCGTGACAAAACGCACGATGGCATACGTCAACTGAACTGAGTCTAAAGTGGAACGTCGCGTGAATACACGCGCGACGTTACACATTAAACAACCTGAAATTAAAATGGATCGTCGTGCGATGAAGCGCGCGATGCAACACATTCATAAAATCTGAAATTAGATAAATTCGTCACGTGACGAAGCGCGTGACACAGCACGCTAACTAACGGAGTTTGAAACTAGGGATGGCAGCGGGTCGGATTTTGTTCGGGTATAATAATACCCGACCCGAAATTGTACCCGAGACTTCTACAAATATCCATACCCACTAAGCCAATCGGGCGAGAAACTGTACCCATACCCATGCCCATCGGGTATCCACCGGGTATCGGGTATCTAGTGGATATGTTATTGTAGACTAAATAACATTCGGTCAGTGTTATAATAAGTGCATAAAATATTTTAGTTTACATCTAAGCACCAATGCAACACGAGAATGACTATATTTGGCTACACGTCGATACAATATCTCAACTCATAATTATCACATCCAATAAATTTAAATTTGAGTATAGAGAATAAAAGCTTAATGAGTTCATGACAGTTGACAGTTATAACATTGTCAATGTCTCATTGGTCTCGATTACATTACAGTTGACTGTTAACACAATACAAATTAATATTCATTAATCAACAACACATGCGAGTGAGTTTTTCTAGTGAATGTAGCACATTTTTAGTGGATGTAGCACATTTAAAGAGGTATATTGAATTTCGGGTATCCACTGGATACCCGTGGGTAAAGTATTTTACCCATACCCGACCCGATGTATTTCGGGTATCCGACCCGATAGGACCGACGGGTGAGTTTTTGTACCCGTATCCATATCCGGTGGGTACGAAACCCGCGGGTATCCATACCCACGGGTCCAACTGCCATCCCTATTTGAAACTAACTAAAAACCAGGAATAATCACCGCGCGCGTGGGGTTGCGCACGCGGGAATGTGTTAGGGGTAAACGGGGGAGCGAGGCCACACCAAGACCACGCGGGCCACGCCGAGGGCTGGGACGCCGCGCCGGGGGCTGCGCCGGGCCGTGCCGCGCCGGGGGGCCGCGCCGCGCGCGAGCAGGGGAGGGCGGGGGCGCCGCCGCGCGAGCAGGGGGGCGGAGGCCGCGCCGCGCGCAGGGGAGAGGGGCGGGGCCGCCGCCGCGGGCAGGGAGAGGGGCGAGGCCGCACCGCCGCGGGCAGGGAGGGGGGCGGAGCCGCGCCGCCGGCGAGTAGGAAGGGCAAGGGCGCGCGCGTGCAGGGGAAGAAGAGAGGGCGCACGCAGGGGGAGAAGAGGAGGGAGAGGGAGAGAGAGAGGAGAAGGGAGGGGAGGGGAGCTCACCTCGGGATCCAACTCCGGCGATCACCGTCTCCAAAACCTAGGGCACCACGGGGAGAGAGAGGTGGAAGAGGGAGAGGGAGGTTGCTGCGCGGGAAATCCAAATGAGAGAGGGAGGAGAGGAGGGGGCGCATGGGGGGGGGTGTGGTGCGCTAGGGGCGCGCAGGGCCGGGCTGGGCTGGGTTGGGTTGGGTTGGGCTGAGCTACTTCACGGATCGAAACCTATGACATGCACGACCATCAAACAGAATTAAATCGCGAACCGAAAACCGAAACGGAACGAGACAAACACGCGACATTAAACAAAGAAATGTGCTTCGGCATGATGCAACACCCATGACACTTAGGTTTTGTTCATACACGACACGGACACCTGTCACTATACTAGTTTGAAATTGGGAGGAAGGAGCGAAACAAGAAGAGAAAAGAGAGTAATGCCCGAATTTGGTGAGGGAAAAGAAGAAAAAATTCTATCCCCAAATTCAGGGTGTTACAAACCTATCCCCTTAAAAGAATCTCGCCCTCGAGATTCAGGGTTGGCTAGTAAAGAGCTAAGGGCATTTAGCCATCAGATCATCTTCACGCTCCCAGGTTGCTTCTTCCTCAGAGTGATGACTCCATCTGACTTTGCACATTCTGATGGTCTTCCTTCTGGTGACTCTGTCTGCGGTTTCAAGGATCTGCGCTGGTTTCTCTGTGTAGGTCAAGTCCTCCTGGACCTCTAGACCTTCCACTGGCAACTGCTCTTCTGGCACACGCAAACACTTCTTCAACTGAGACACATGAAAGACATCATGCACTGCGGATAAGCCTTCTGGCAAACTGAGCTGATAGGCCACTTCTCCACGCTTTGCAAGAATCTGATACGGACCGATGTAGCGGGATGCTAACTTGCCTTTGACTCCGAATCTTCTGACTCCTCTGATCGGAGACACTTTCAGATAGACAAAGTCTCCAACTTCGAAACTCAGCTCTCTTCTTCTTGTATCTGCATAGCTTCACTGTCTTGATTGCGCTATCTTCAGGTTCTCTCGAACCATCTTGATGTTCTCTTCAGCTTCAAGCAAAATGTCTGGCCCAAACATTTGCTTTTTTCCAGGCTGATCCCATTGCAACGGAGTTCTACAACTCCTCCCATAGAGCGTCTAAAATGGTGACATCTTCAAGCTGGCCTGGTAACTGTTGTTATAGGAGAACTCTGCATAAGGCAATCGCTTGTCCCATCCGGACTGATCTTGCAACGCACAGGCTCTCAACATGTCTTTGAGGATTTGATTGGTTCTTTCAGTCTGACCATCTGTCTGTGGATGATAAGCAGAACTGAAATTCAGATGTGTGCCCAAGGCTTCATGCAACTGCTGCCAGAAATGAGAGGTGAACTGCGTTCCTCTGTCTGACACTATTTTCTTTGGCACACCATGAAGACAAACAATCCGGGACATGTACAATTCTGCCAATACTGCACTGCTGTAGTTGGTCTTGACAGGTATGAAGTGGGTTGACTTGGTCAAGCGATCCACCACTACCCAAATGGAATTGTAGCCGGCTCGAGTGCGAGGCAATCCGACTATGAAATCCATACCGATTTCATCCCATTTCCACTGAGGAATTTGCAACGGTTGCAACAATCCAGCTGGTCTCTGGTGCTCTGCTTTGATCCGTCGACAAGTATCACACATGGCCACATGCTCTTGGATTTCCCTTTTCATTCTGTACCACCAGAATTTCTTCTTCAGATCCTGATACATCTTCTCACTACCAGGGTGAATTGAATAGGCTGTCTCATGCGCTTCCTTGAGGATCAATTCTCGAATAGACTAGACATTAGGAACACACAAGCGGTCTTTGAACCATATCACACCTTCTGCATCTTCCCGAAAATCCTCGCCTCTGCCATCTAGAATCAGTCGCCGGATCTCACTGATCTTCCCATCATTCTTCTGCACTTCTTTGATTTCCCGCTCCAGGGTAGGTTCCAACTCAATTGTGACTCCTCGCGAATTATTCAGAAATCCGAGACTCAACCTGTCAAACTCTTTGGCCAACTCTTAAGGCATCGGACGAGCGACCATCAGATTGACTTGACTCTTTCTGCTCAAAGCATCTGCCACTACGTTTGCTTTGCCTGGATGGTAATGAATCTCCAACTCGTAATCTTTGATCAGCTCTAACCATCTTTGTTGCCTCATATTTAGCTCTGGCTGAGTGAATATGTACTTCAGACTCTTGTGGTCTGTGTAAACATCACATTTCTGTCCATACAGATAGTGCCTCCATGTCTTCAATGCGTGAACCACTGCTGCCAACTCTAGGTCATAGATTGGATAATTCTGCTCATGAACCTTCAGCTGCCGGGACGAGTAAGCCACAACTCTTCCCTCTTGCATCAACACACATCCCAAACTAGTGTTACAAGCATCGCAATACACCGAGAAGGGCTTGTGCACATCAGGCAAGACTAAGACAGGCGCTGTAGTCAACTTCTCTTTCAGCGCTTCGAAGGCCTCTTGACATTTCTGGGCCCACTTGAACTCGACCTTGTTGCCTAGCAACGCTGTCATTGGTTTCACAATTTTCGAAAACCCTTCAATGAATCGCCGATAATATCTGGCCATTCCAATGAAGCTCTTGATTCCTCGAGCATCTGTTGGCCACTTTCTTCGGATCCACAGCCAATCCTTCTTTGCTGATTATGTGACCCAAGAACAGGACTTCACTGATCCAGAACTCGCACTTGCTCAACTTTGCATACAACTGGTGGTCTCGCAATCTCTGCAATACCATCCTTAAATGACTTGCATGCTCTTCTTCGCTTTGAGAGTAAATCAGAATGTCATCAATGAATACCACCACAAACTTATCAAGATAATCCATGAATACACTACTCATCAAGTTCATGAAGAAGGCCGGTGCATTTGTTAGATTGAAAGACATCACAGTGAACTCATACAACCCATACTTGGTAATGAATGCCGTCTTTAGAATGTCCAAAGGTCGGATCCTGAGCTGATGATAACCTGACCTCAGATCTATCTTGGAGAACACACTGGCTCCTCTCAACTAGTCGAACAGATCTTCTATTCTGGGCAAAGGGTACTTGTTCTTGATTGTGACCTCATTCAGAGCTCGATAATCGATACACATCCTTCTGGTGCCATCTTTCTTTTCCACAAATAGGACAGGGGCGGCCCAAGGCGAGGTGCTTGGCCGAATGTATCCTTTCTCTGATAACTCATCAATTTGCTTCTTAAGTTCAACCAACTCTGGCCCAGATACTCTGTAAGCTCTCTTAAAGATGGGGGCGGTGCCAGGAAGAAGCTCTATAGCAAATTCAACTTTCCGCACTGGTGGCATACCTGGTAAGTCCTTTGGAAACACGTCTGGGAACTCAGACACAACCTTGATAATCTCGATTGGGTCTACTTCACTGCTATCAATAGCCATCTGATAACAACTTCCTTTCTTTGGCTCAGGCGAGACTAACTCGGTCACCACTTCCTCTCCTAGTGGGGACACCAACTTTATCGTCCTCTTATCACAACTGATAACTGCCTGATACTTATCTAGCCAATTCATCCCTAGGATGACATCTATTCCCTGAGTACCCATTACTATGAGGTTAGCGGGAAACACTATCTGAGAGCACCTAGAGGGGGGGGGGGTGAATAGGTGACCTGTGAAACTTCAAAAACTTAAGCCACAAAACTTGGTTAATTGTTAGCACAATAATTGCCAAGTGGCTAGAGAGGAGTCAAAACACAATAACCACAATAAATCAATCACAGAGATGGCACGGTGGTTATCCCGTGGTTCGGCCAAGACCAACGCTTGCCTACTCCACGTTGTGGCGTCCCAACGGACGAGGGTTGCAATCAACCCCTCTCAAGCGGTCCAAAGACCCACTTGAATACCACGGTGTTTTGCTTGCTTTATCTCAATCCCGTTTGCGAGGAATCTCCACAACTTGGAGCCTCTCGCCCTTACACTTGAAATTCACAAAGAACACGGAGCAAGGGAGGGATTAGCAACGCACACAAGACACAAGAATCAAAGCGTCAACACGCACACAAGTCGCAACAAGAGCTCGCAACACAACTCAATGAGTTCACAACTCCACTAGAGCTCTATATGCTATCACAATGAAACGAATGCGCGAAATCGATGTCTTGGTGCTTAGAAATGATTAGGAGATGCTTGGTATACTCCTCCATGCGCCTAGGAGTCCCTTTTATAGCCCCAAGGCAGCTAGGAGCCATTGGGAGCAATCTGGGAAGGCAACTCTTGCCTTCTGTCGTCTGGCGCACCGGACAGTCCGGTGCACACCGGACATGTCCGGTGCCCGATTTCTTTCCATAAACAGCGCAGTCGACCGTTGGCAGCCTGGGAGCTGTTGGTGCACTTGACATGTCCGGTGCACACCGGACAGTCCGGTGCCATCTTCTAGCCGTTGGCTCGGCCACGTGTCCCGCGCAGATTGTGCGGCTGACCGTTGGCCCGGCCGACCGTTGGCTCACCGGACAGTCCGGTGCACACCGGACAGTCCGGTGATTTTTAGCCGTACGCTGTTGATGGTTTCCCGAGAGCGACGAGTTCGCCTGTGAGCGGCCCACCGGACAGTCCGGTGCACACCGGACAGTCCGGTGAATTTTAGCCGTACACCGCCGTCGGAGTCCCGAGAGCAGCCACTTTGCCCAAGCCAGCCTGGCGCACCGGACACTGTCCGGTGAATGTATTGTGTCTAAGTGCACCACCGGACAGTCCGGTGCACCCAGACTGGGCAGACTTTGGCTGCTCGAGCCATCTCTTCTCCAACTCGATTTTTTCTGTTTCCAACACTTAGACACAATACATTAGTCCATAAAACAATGTACTAAGTTTGAGAAACATACCTTTATCCTTGATTTGTACTTTGTCCACCATTTTACAATTAGGCACCTGTGTTGGGCACTAAATCACCAAAACACTTAGAAATGGCCCAAGGGCACATTTCCCTTTCAATCTCCCCCTTTTTGGTGATTTATGCCAACACAACATAAAGCAAGTAGAACAAGTACAAAATCAAATCAAATAAGAAATCAAAATTGTTTTGATTCAATTTTGACATATATGGATCACTCTATGCCACCACTTGGTTTGTTTTTGCAAATCAAACTCAAATTCCTATCTCTAAGTCAAGACCACTTGTAGAGACATAAAGAGAGGTTTTCCAAAGAAATTTGATCAAGGATTTCAAAAACTCCCCCTTTTTCCCATAATCAACAATTCTCCCCACAAGAGGCCAACTTTTGACATAAGAGACAATAAAAGAGTTTTGACAAACCAAAAGCTCTAATCTACTATTTTCAAAATTTCTCAAGTGGTAGCTGATCCATTTATTGCTTTAGCCTTTATTTTCTCCCCCTTTGGCATCAAGCACCAAAACGGGATCAATCTTGGCCCTTTAACCCCATTGCCTCACCAAAATCTTCAAATAAGAACACAAAGGCAATAAGAGTATGAAGATGAACTTGGAAAAGTTACTCTTTTCATCGGAGTGCAGTGGAAGTCTTGCATGGTCCAAGTCCACCTTTTCCCTTTCAATTTTCCTTGGAGACTAAAACAACGAAACTCAAGTACATGGTTAGTCTCAAAGGGTCAAGTTGTAGCACAGCTCCCCCTAAATATGTGCATTACTTGCAAACAGGACTTGTGAGGTCCAGGGAGTGTTTGTACAACTTGAGCACCACAATAAGCAACAAAATGCAGAATGAACATGATCAAAGGCATAAACACATGTATGCTACATTTCAATCCAAGTTCCGTGAATCTAAGATATTGAGCTCACTACGCAGCCTGCAAAAGGTCTTCTCATCTAGAGGCTTGGTAAAGATATCGGCTAGCTGGTTCTCGGTGCTAACATGAAACACTTCGATATCTCCCTTTTGCTGGTGGTCTCTCAAAAAGTGATGCCGGATGTCAATGTGCTTTGTGCGGCTGTGCTCAACAGGATTTTCTGCTATTCGGATAGCACTCTCATTATCACATAGGAGTGGGACTTTGCTCAGATTGTAGCCAAAGTCCCGGAGGGTTTGCCTCATCCAAAGTAGTTGTGCACAACACTGTCCCGCAGCAACGTACTCGGCCTCAGCGGTGGATAGGGCAACGGAGGTTTGTTTCTTAGAGTTCCATGACACCAGGGACCTTCCTAAGAATTGGCATGTCCCCGATGTACTCTTCCTATCGACCTTACATCCAGCATAGTCGGAATCTGAGTACCCAATCAAGTCAAAGTTAGACCCCTTTGGATACCAGATCCCGAAGCAAGGCGTAGCGACTAAATATCGAAGAATTCGCTTCACAGCCACTAAGTGACACTCCTTAGGATCGGATTGAAATCTAGCACACATGCATACGCTAAGCATAATATCCGGTCTACTAGCACATAGATAAAGCAGAGAACCTATCATGGACCGGTATGCTTTTTGATCAACGGACTTACCACCTTTGTTGAGGTCGGTGTGTCCGTCAGTTCCCATCGGCGTCTTTGCGGGCTTGGCGTCCTTCATCCCAAACCGCTTTAGCAAGTCTTGCGTGTACTTCGTTTGGGAGATGAAAGTGCCGTCCTTGAGTTGCTTCACTTGGAACCCAAGGAAGTAGTTCAACTCGCCCATCATTGACATCTCAAATTTCTGCGTCATCACCCTGCTAAACTCTTCACAAGACTTTTGATTAGTAGAACCAAATATTATGTCATCGACATAAATTTGGCACACAAAAAGATCACCATTGCAAGTCTTAGTAAAAAGAGTTGGATCGGCTTTCCCAACCTTGAAAGCATTAGCAATTAAAAAGTCTCTAAGGCATTCATACCATGCTCTTGGGGCTTGCTTAAGTCCATAGAGCGCCTTAGAGAGCTTACACACGTGGTCGGGGTACCGTTCATCCTCAAAGCCAGGGGGTTGCTCCACGTACACCTCCTCCTTGATCGGCCCGTTGAGGAAAGCGCTCTTCACATCCATTTGGTACAACCTGAAAGAATGATGAGCAGCATATGCTAGCAAGATACGAATTGATTCTAGCCTAGCCACAGGAGCAAAAGTCTCCTCAAAGTCCAAACCTGCGACTTGGGCATAACCTTTTGCCACAAGTCAAGCCTTGTTCCTTGTCACCACCCCGTGCTCGTCCTGTTTGTTGCGGAACACCCACTTGGTTCCCACAACATTTTGCTTGGGGCGAGGCACCAGTGTCCAAACTTCATTGCGCTTGAAATTGTTGAGTTCCTCCTGCATGGCCAACACCCAGTCCGGATCTAGCAAGGCCTCTTCTACCCTGAAAGGCTCAATAGAAGAGACAAAAGAGTAATGTTCACAAAAATTAACTAATCTTGAACGAGTAGTTACTCCCTTGCTAATATCACCCAATATCTGGTCGACGGGATGATCCCTTTGAATCGTCGCTCGAACTTGGGTTGGAGGTGCCTGAGGTGCTTCTTCCTCTTCAACTTGATCATCCTGTGCTCCCCCTTGATCATGCGCCTCCACTTGAGGTATCTGTTCATCATCTTGAGTTGGGGGATGCACCATAGTTGAGGAAGACGGTTGATCTTGCTCCAGTTGTTCCTGAGGCCGTACATCTCCAATCGCCATGGTGCGTATCGCGGCCGTTGGAACATCTTCTTCATCTACATCATCAAGATCAACAACTTGCTCTCTTGGAGAGCCATTAGTCTCATCAAATACAACGTCGCTAGAGACTTCAACCAAACCCGATGATTTGTTGAAGACCCTATACGCCTTTGTATTTGAATCATAACCTAACAAAAACCCTTCTACAGCTTTGGGAGCAAATTTAGAAGTTCTACCTTTCTTCACAAGAATATAACATTTGCTCCCAAATACACGAAAATAAGACACATTGGGTTTGTTACCAGTTAGCAGCTCGTATGAGGTCTTCTTGAGGAGGCGGTGAAGGTAGACCCTGTTGATGGCGTGGCAAGCCGTGTTCACGGCTTCCGACCAAAAACACTCGGGGGTCTTGAACTCTCCAAGCATAGTCCTCGCCATATCTATGAGTGTCCTGTTCTTCCTCTCTACCACACTATTTTGCTGAGGTGTGTAGGGAGCGGAGAACTCGTGCTTGATCCCCTCCTCCTCAAGGAACTCTTCTACTTGAAGATTCTTGAATTCGGACCCGTTGTCGCTCCTTATCTTCTTCACCTTGAGCTCAAACTCATTTTGAGCCCTCCTTAGGAAGCGCTTGAGGGTCCCTTGGGTTTCAGACTTATCCTGCAAAAAGAACACCCAAGTGAAGCGGGAAAAGTCATCAACAATAACTAGACCATACTTACTTCCTCCTATGCTCAGATAGGCGACGGGTCCGAAGAGGTCCATATGCAGCAGCTCCAGAGGTCTTGACGTGGTCATCACATTCTTGCTGCGATGTGCTCCTCCCACTTGTTTACCTGCTTGACAAGCTGCACAAGGTCTATCTTTTTCGAAATGAACATTGGTTAGACCTATCACGTGTTCTCCCTTTAGAAGCTTGTGGAGGTTCTTCATCCCCACATGTGCTAAGCGGCGATGCCACAACCAGCCCATGCAAGTCTTAGCCATTAAGCATGCATCTAGACCGGCCTCTTCTTTTGCAAAATCAACTAAGTAAAGTTTGCCGTCTAGGACACCCTTAAAAGCTAGTGAACCATCACATCTTCTAAAGACAGACACATCTACATTTGTAAATAAATAGTTATATCCCATATTGCATAATTGACTAACAGATAGCAAATTATATCCAAGAGACTCTACTAAAAACACATTAGAGATAGAGTGCTCATTTGAGATTGCAATTTTACCTAACCCTTTTACCTTGCCTTGATTCCCATCACCGAATATTATTGAATCTTGGGAATCCTTATTCTTGACGTAGGAGGTGAACATCTTCTTCTCCCCCGTCATATGGTTTGTGCATCCGCTGTCGATAATCCAGCTTGAACCCCCGGATGCATAAACCTGCAAGGCAAATTTAGGCTTGGGTCTTAGGTACCCAACTCTTGTTGGGTCCTACAAGGTTAGCACAAATATCCTTAGGGACCCAAATGCAAGTTTTGTCTCCCTTGCATCTTGCCCCTAATTTTCTAGCAACTATCTTCCTATCCTTTCTACAAATAGCAAAAGAAGCATTTAAAGCATGATATATTGTAGAAGGTTCATTTACTTTCCTAGGAATATTAACAACATTTCTCCTAGGCATATTATGAACAACATTTTTCCTACCAACATTTCTATCATGCACATAAGAAGAACTAGAAGCAAACATGGCATGAGAATCAAAGGCATTATATGCATTACAACTCCTATAAGCATTTCTAGATTGTCTCCTATCATGGTACATAAAGGCATGGTTCTTTTGCACACTACTAGCCATAGGGGCCTTCCCTTTCTCCTTGGCGGAGATGGGAGCCTTATGGCTTGTCAAGTTCTTGGCTTCCCTCTTGTAGCCAAGTCCATCTTTAATTGAGGGGTGTCTACCAATCGTGTAGGCATCCCTTGCAAATTTTAGCTTGTCAAATTCATTCTTGCTAGTCTTAAGTTGGGCATTAAGACTAGCTAATTCCTCATTTAATTTGGAAATTGAAACTAAATGATCACTACAAGCATCAATGTCAAAATCTTTACACCTATTACAAGTTTCAACAATTTCTACACAAGAATTAGATTTACTAGCTACTTCTAGTTTAGCATTTAAATCATCATTAAAACTTTTTAACGTAGCAATAGTTTCATGACAAGAAGATAATTCACTAGAGAGCATTTCATTCCTTTTAATTTCTAGAGCAAGAGTCTTTTGTGCTTCTACAAATTTATCATGTTCTTCATACAACAAATCCTCTTGCTTTTCTAAAAGCATATTCTTATCATTCAAGGCATCAATCAATTCATTAATTTTGTCTACCTTGGTTCTATCTAGGCCCTTAAACAAACATGAATAATGTATTTCATCCTCATCACTAGATTCGTCCTCACTTGAAGAAGCATAAGTAGAGTTTTGAGTACATACCTTCTTCTCTCTTGCCATAAGGCATGTGTGACGCTCGTTTGGAAAGAGGGCCGATTTGTTGAAGGCGGTGGCGGCGAGTCCCTCATTGTCAGAGTCGGAAGAGGAGCAATCCGAATCCCACTCCTTGCCTAGATGCGCCTCGCCTTTTGCCTTCTTATACTTCTTCTTCTTCTCCCTCTTGTTCCCTTGTTCCTGATCATTATCATTGTCGGGACAGTTAGCAATAAAATGACCAAGCTTACCGCATTTGAAGCATGAGCGCTTCCCCTTGGCTTTGGTCTTGCTTGGCTGTCCCTTGCGACCCTTAAGCGCCGTATTGAATCTTTTGATGATGAGGGCCATCTCTTCATCATTAAGTCCGGCCGCCTCAATCTGTGCCACCTTGCTAGGTAGCACCTCCTTGCTTCTTGTTGCCTTGAGAGCAAGGGGTTGCGGCTCGTTGATCGGACCATTCAAGGCGTCGTCCACGTACCTCGCCTCCTTGATCATCATTCGCCTGCTAACGAATTTTCCGAGGACTTCTTCGGGCGACTTTTTGGTGTACTTGGGATTCTCACGAATATTATTCACCAAATGAGGATCAAGAACGGTAAAGGACCTTAGCATCAGTCGGACGACGTCGTGGTCCGTCCATCGCGTGCTTCCGTAGCTCCTTATTTTGTTGATAAGGGTCTTGAGCCGGTTGTATGTTTGAGTTGGCTCCTCGCCCCTTATCATCGCGAACCTTCCAAGCTCGCCCTCCACCAACTCCATTTTGGTGAGCAAGGTGACGTCGTTCCCCTCATGAGAGATCTTGAGGGTGTCCCAGATCTGCTTGGCATTGTCGAAGCCGCTCACCTTGTGATACTCGTCCCTGCACAAAGAGGCTAGCAACACAGTAGTAGCTTGTGCATTTTTATGAATCTGTTCATTAATAAACACAGGGCTATCCGAGCTATCAAATTTCATTCCACTTTCCACAATCTCCCAAATGCTTGGATGGAGAGAAAACAAGTGAGTACGCATTTTGTGGCTCCAAAATCCGTAGTCCTCTCCATCAAAGTGAGGGGGCTTGGCAAGTGGAATGGGGAGCAATTGAGCATTTGAGCTATGCGGAATGCGCGAATAATCGAAAGAAAAGTTTGAGTTAACCGTCTTTCGTCTGTCGTAGTCGTCGTTGTCCTTTTGGGAGGAGGAAGATTCGTCGCTGTCGTAGTAGACAATTTCCTTGATGCGCCTTGTCTTCTTCTTCCTCCCGTCTTTTCTTTTGTGGCCCGAGCCTGAGTCGGTGGACCTGTCATCATTGGGCTCGTTGACAAAGGACTCCTTCTCCTTGTCGTTGATCACCACCCCCTTGCCCTTAGGATCCATCTCTTCGGGCGGTTAGTCCCTTTCTTGAAGAGAACGGCTCCGATACCAATTGAGAGCACCTAGAGGGGGGGGGGGTGAATAGGTGATCCTGTGAAACTTCAAAAACTTAAGCCACAAAACTTGGTTAATTGTTAGCACAATAATTGCCAAGTGGCTAGAGAGGAGTCAAAACACAATAACCACAATAAATCAATCATAGAGATGGCACGGTGGTTATCCCGTGGTTCGGCCAAGACCAACGCTTGCCTACTCCACGTTGTGGCGTCCCAACGGACGAGGGTTGCAATCAACCCCTCTCAAGCGGTCCAAAGACCCACTTGAATACCACGGTGTTTTGCTTGCTTTATCTCAATCCCGTTTGCAAGGAATCTCCACAACTTGGAGCCTCTCGCCCTTACACTTGAAATTCACAAAGAACACGGAGCAAGGGAGGGATTAGCAACGCACACAAGACACAAGAATCAAAGCGTCAACACGCACACAAGTCGCAACAAGAGCTCGCAACACAACTCAATGAGTTCACAACTCCACTAGAGCTCTATATGCTATCACAATGAAACGAATGCGCGAAATCGATGTCTTGGTGCTTAGAAATGATTAGGAGATGCTTGGTATACTCCTCCATGCGCCTAGGAGTCCCTTTTATAGCCCCAAGGCAGCTAGGAGCCGTTGGGAGCAATCTGGGAAGGCAACTCTTGCCTTCTGTCGTCTGGCGCACCGGACAGTCCGGTGCACACCGGACATGTCCGGTGCCCGATTTCTTTCCATAAACAGCGCAGTCGACCGTTGGCAGCCTGGGAGCCGTTGGTGCACTTGACATGTCCGGTGCACACCGGACAGTCCGGTGCCATCTTCTAGCCGTTGGCTCGGCCACGTGTCCCGCGCAGATTGCGCGGCCGACCGTTGGCCCGGCCGACCGTTGGCTCACCGGACAGTCCGGTGCACACCGGACAGTCCGGTGATTTTTAGCCGTACGCCGTTGATGGTTTCCCGAGAGCGACGAGTTCGCCTGTGAGCGGCCCACCGGACAGTCCGGTGCACACCGGACAGTCCGGTGAATTTTAGCCGTACACCGCCGTCGAAGTCCCGAGAGCAGCCACTTTGCCCAAGCCAGCCTGGCGCACCGGACACTGTCCGGTGCACCACCGGACAGTCCGGTGCACCCAGACTGGGCAGACTTTGGCTGCTCGAGCCATCTCTTCTCCAACTCGATTTTTTCTGTTTCCAGCACTTAGACACAATACATTAGTCCATAAAACAATGTACTAAGTTTGAGAAACATACCTTTATCCTTGATTTGTACTTTGTCCACCATTTTACAATTAGGCACCTGTGTTAGGCACTAAATCACCAAAACACTTAGAAATTGCCCAAGGGCACATTTCCCTTTCACTATCCCCCTTATTTCCACACTTACATTCAAACAAATGCTATCGGCTCGAATTCTACCACCAGCTGAGTCAATTTGAATGGGGGTTGACATGGTAGTAATTGGAAGATTATGTGCTTCTACCCATGATGCAGTAATGAATGAATGCGTTGCTCCAGTATCTGTGACGGAACCTCCCAAGTAATCAGGCCCACCTACAGTTGTCCTTGTCTAACAGACATCAGACACCCTGTAGATGTTCCTAAGTTACTTGGCAAGCTCGGTATCTTTCCTTACCTCACCAGGAACGTTTCACCCGTCTTGCAGACATTACAGATCATCGGAGATAAAGATATGCGGAAGCGAATTACATAAAATTACATTTATTTCCAAAAGTAAGCTCAAGTTAATATATTACAGACCAGTTCTAAAAGTGAGTGCATAAAAGTAATAATTATACAAACCAGGGAGACACAAACTTCTCCCGAAAGACTATGAACAAAAGATTCTAGATGGAGGACCGAGTCCTCCCGCACTTCAGTCTTGGTTTTCTCCCTTGGGAACCACCTTAGCACAGAAGCAGCAAAAGTCTGCTACTTCACCACCTAAAAACAACAAAGGGATAAACCCTGAGTATGGAATTACTCAGCAAGTCTTACCCGACTAAGGAAAAGACTCTCAAGGGTATGCTGGTTATATGGGAGTCAAGGTAAGGCTTCCAATAGTCAAAGACTCTGTTTTGCAAAGATGCTTACTAAAGTGGATCCTTAAAAATCCAATTTTATTTGTCAAGTTAGGTAAAATTACCTACACTAGAGTTCTTTCTACCCTAGTTCAATCACTGGTCCTGCACTAGCCAATTTCTTTAACAAAAACCCATCATCTTTAGTGGAATGCTACGTGTAAGTCAGTGGCCAAGTCTCCATAACCGCGGAGGTACGGCGATCCGAATCGATTATACTCAGCTGAGGATCTCCAATCACACGACATATGTAGCACTTAACCCTTGCATATGTCAACCCGCCACCGGGGTTCTTAAGACCGGATCAGGTTCACGCAAACCGAGAGCACAGATACACCACCGTCCAGCCTCTTGCCACGGAGGGTACACGCTACTCTCGCCACCGCTCCACTCCCATTTCGTGTTATCTTATTCCGGCCTTAGTCTGCCCGAGGCAAGGCTTACCCATGACGAGGCATGTGACCAGTTAAAGGGTCCTCGGTCAGCAGGCCTACATCGACAAGGTCCTTAATCGACTCAGACGGAGACACTACACCGAGACTCTCTTCTCGTGCAAGTCACCCGCCCGGTCTCAGCTTAATCCTTTAAAACCCAAAGTCTGGTACCTGGCAGAGGTACATCTTTTCCGGATGTTGAATCCATCAAGGCCTTTGACAGATTCACCATCAAGTTTTATTTTTGAAAACATCCCTCCCACTTTGCCAAACATCTTTTGTAAAACAAATCCTTTTGTTTTTCTAAAGCAATACTAAGCATAATAAAACCTTTTTGTAAAAACAGGATTTCAAGGAGGGTAATCAAGATCAAGGAAGGTAATGCAGGAATTGTTTAATCAATCAACTCCTATCACCTAATGCATCAATCAAGTGAGAAAGATTTTAAAAACATCAAGGAAGGTGGCAAATGCACCGGGGCTTGCCTTTGTTATCAGAGGTGTCTTGCTCGGATCCACAGATATCAAAATAAAAGCAGTTATCCGCTTGAGGATCAGAGGTGGGTGGTATCCCTTCTTCAAAAACTTCTTCTTCTTCTTCTTGCTCTAATATAATCATATACATGCATAAGAATGGATGTCATGGAATGCTCATGAGGATGCAAAGGTAACATAAACTTATTATTTATGTCTTGAATACAACTTTCCTTCACGGAGTTCCGGGAACTTAGGGTTTCCGGAGTCGGTAAAGGAGTTCATAGGGCAGGGGGGGTGTTTTGGGGTTTGGTGATCAAACAAGGTCCAAATCAAGCCAAACTCTACCCATGGCTTCTAAATAATGTGAAAAGCTCACATAAAAAGTTTGGGGAATTTTGGACTTATTATTTATTTTCTAAAAATCCAGAACCATTGGTTTAGGCTATTTTAAATACCCTAAAATTCCCTATTTAATCTAAAAATCATAAAACTATTTTTATTAAATACTATGGAAAATAACAAGCCTAGGAAAATTGGTCTCATAATTTTAGCATTTTTCTACATTTTTCTACATATTTCTAAAGTTTTTCTGAAAAAGAAAAGGAAAAGGGTTAAACAGGACTGGGCCGGATTCAGCCCAGCAGCCCAGGTCCAGAGGGAAAGCGCTCGCGCCCGCGCGCGCGCACTGGCGGCTTTGCAGAAAAGCCCTCGGGGTTTGGCTAATTGGAAAACGAGCTTCTTCACTGTTACACTGTGTCGCTGACAAACTACAGAAACGCCCTCGGGTTTCTAATCCTTCCCAGCGGGAGGTCCACGACGAGGAACAGCCCTCGCCGCACCCCAGCGAGCCAATTCCGGCCGACCAACGCCATGGCTGGAGCTCCCGTGCGACAGGGACACAATTAAACTCCTACCGAACACTTCCCCTAAATCAATTTCACCAATGGCGCACTACAACGTCCCGGCCACGGTGACAGTGCGGGTGATCCAAAGAACAACGCGTTCCCAAAGATTGGTGGCAGTATAATTCAATTGGGTGGGTCGGTGAGCATCACGGGGTTGTGGAAGCATTCAAACGAGAAGGCATAGGAGATGAACTGACCGGGATTGTGCTGGCCGCAGTACGGTTGTTTTCACGGTGGCGGAGACTGGATTTGGGGGGAATTAGAAATTCGCGCGTGCTGGTGGAGGATTGAGGGTGGGAGCGGGTGCTATAGCTTCGGGATGGCTTAGCGCAGCTGCCCAGGGGCTCAATTTATAGTGTTCGCGGGCGGTGGTGCTCAATTTGGATGAAGATGAGCGGCGGCCGGAGATAGGGAAGAACGCAGGTGCGGTGAATTCGTGGCTACTGCCGTGGCAAGCTCCCCGGCGATGATGGGACAGGTAGAGGGAGTCATGGCGACGCGGTGGAAAGGCTTGGACACGCGGCATAAGGCCGGGAAGCGGCGGTCACCGGCGAGGTAATCCACATCCGTCGCGGTAACGATGGTACGGTGGCTGGAGTTGTTTAATGGCTGAAGTTTATCCCCGGCGGTGAGCTCCAAGCGCTATCCACACTGTCCGCACGAATCACAGCAACGGATCGACCACCGGCGACGACTTACCAGCGACGAGCCCGCCGCGCTGGCAGCCTGATCCGCTCGGTCTACTGTACCATGGGAATACCGGTTCAGAGTGACTGACAGTCCAACTTAGAGTCCATTTTTCTCAAATTTTTGTGTAAAAGCTAAGCCAACTCTCTGTAGTAAAGTTTTAGAGCTACAAACCAGCTACAATCCAACTATAGGACTTGAACACATTTGAGCACAGGATCCAAATCAAAATCGAGCTCAAAGTTCACCTCATAGCACTGCAACTCTGAAATTCAGCTTCAAACAGTCTGACAGCCCGTTTTGGACTGGGTTTTTCTCCAAATTTCTCATAACAACTATGCTTGCACCCTTTAGCAAAGTTGTTCTCCTATTATTGGTCTTCAACTTTGATGTGGTGACCTAGGGCAAAAACTCTATATCCAGAAAGATACAAAGCCCCAAAGTTGAGCCAATTTACTAATTTTTCAGACTTAGAGTAAACTCAAATGAGGTCCATTTTGCATTTAGGTCCAAAACTTAGGGTTTGGCTTTCAAGTCCACATGTTTGTGAACCAAAGGACTTAAAATACTTATTTGGCTTGGTTTTTGCACTTTAGCCCAAAAGTGGGCTAATTTTGCACATAAGCCCCCAGGGTTTAGTTTTAGGGTTTTCCAGAGTTCCAATTAGGGTTTCTGGTATTCCAGGGGTATAAATGTGATTCAACTTAGTGTTTGGGGATATTTTATGACTTTTCTCACAAGCCCTAAAGTTTTTCTCAACTTAGGTTAAGTTTTACCCCTTTAACCACTATTTAGGGTTAAGTCCTTAAACCAGGGTCCTATTTGTAAAACAGTAAAACAATACAACTTGTTTGAAATTTTTGCCTAGTGAATGCACTCTAGGTGTGTCAAACATATGCAATGCCCATGCTCATGATGCCATGCTCAAGTTTTAGTTATAGTAACACCAGGGGTGTTACATCCTTCCCCCCATAAAAGAATCTCGTCCCGAGATTTAAAGTCCTAGGGTGAGTAATGGAAAAGGAAATGTGTCATGTTTTTATTTCCTGATTTCTGGTACAAGGCAGGGGTGGTGTGGGGGTTCATTCCTTTATTACACAGCTATACAAACTTTACAATTTACAAGAGGCTAGAAAGCCTGGGAAATTCTTATCTAAGAAGTCTTGGGTTTCCCATGTAGCCTCATCTTCCGAATGCTGGTTCCACTGTATTTTATAAAACTTGAGAGTCTTTCTCCGGGTAACCCTGTCCTTTTGATCCAGAACTCGAATGGGATGTTCCGAGTATGTTAAATCTGGTTCCAGGACAACATCAGTCACTTCAACGGTTCGATCGGGGACCCGAAGACACTTCTTCAATTGTGACACGTGGAACACGTTATGCACGGCAGACAATGTTTCGGGGAGCTGAAGTCGGTATGCCACTGGTCCACATTGCTCAAGTACCAGGAATGGACCAATGTACCTGGGTGCAAGTTTTCCTTTAATCCCAAAACGCGATACGCCTTTCATTGGTGAAACCTTTAAGTAGACGTAATCTCCTTCCAAGAAGTATAAGGGCATTCGCCGTTTGTCTGCATAACTTTTCTGACGAGCCTGTGCCTTCTTCATATTATGAACTATTTTCTGAACCTTTTCTTCGGTTTCTTTTACCATATCAGGTCTAAAGAAATATCTTTCACCAGGTTCAGACCAATTTAGCGGAGTTCGACACCGTCGCCCATACAAAGCTTCAAAAGGTGCCATCTTGATGCTTTCCTGATAACTGTTATTATATGAAAACTCCGCCAAAGGTAAACATTCATCCCATTTCTGCGAGAAATCCAGGACACATGCCCGTAACATATCTTCAAGTATTTGGTTCACTCTCTCAGTCTGTCCACTGGTTTGGGGATGGTAGGCCGAACTGTGGAGTAACTTAGTACCCAAAGATTTGTGAAGTGCTTCCCAAAACTTGGCTACAAATTGAGGTCCACGATCCGACACTATGGTCTTTGGGACACCATGCAGACTAAGAATACGAGCAATGTACAATTGGGCGTAGACAGTAACCGGGGAATTTGTCTTGACCGGCAGAAAATGAGCAACCTTTGTAAGTCGATCAACAATCACCCAGATAGAGTCGTACCCTTTTGCGGTCCTGGGCAATCCCACAATGAAGTCCATGCTGATGTCTTCCCATTTCCATGTTGGGGTTGGCAAAGATTGCAATGGACCAGCAGTTTTCATGTGTATGGCTTTGACACGTCTGCAAGTGTCACACTTAGCCACATAGCGTGCAATTTCAATCTTCATCTTCGTCCACCAGTAGTGCTGTTTTAGGTCGTGATACATCTTAGTGCTTCCTGGATGAATAGAATAGCGACTAAGATGCGCCTCATCTAAGATTTGCTGGCGGAGCTCTTCACTCTTCGGCACCACTATGCGGTTGTTAAACCATAACACACCTTAATCATCTTCCTTGAAACATTGGGCTGTTCCAGCCCTGATCTTCTCTCGTATGTGCTTCATGCCCAGATTATCCTTTTGAGCATCAATTATCCTTTGCAAAATGGTTGACTCCAGCTTTAGTTGATTCAGAGTCCCATGCTGGATTATCCCCAGGTTTAACTTCTCCATTTCTTGACATAAAGTGTTTTCGGAGGTCTTTACCATAAGACAGTGGCAGGAAGTCTTGCGACTCAATGCATCTGCCACCACATTGGCCTTGCCTGGGTGATAATGGATTTCCAGTTTATAATCTTTAATGAGCTCAAGCCATCGTCTTTGCCTCATGTTTAACTCTGACTGGGTAAATATATACTTCAAACTCTTATGATCTGTATATATGTGGCAGATGTTTCCCAGCAGATAGTGACGCCATATTTTCAGGGCATGAACCACAGCAGCTAGCTCTAAATCATGTGTTGGATAGTGCTCTTCATGTCGGCATAACTGCCTTGAAGCATACGCAATTACTCGGCCTTCTTGCATCAGCACACAGCCGAGTCCACTGCCTGACGCATCACAGTATACATCAAAAGGCTTAGTGATGTCCGGTTGAGCCAATACCGGAGCAGTGGTCAATAATGTCTTCAATTCCTCAAAGGCTTCATTACATTTAGAAGTCCAATTGAACTTAGTATCATTCTTCAATAAACTTGTGATTGGCTTCACAAGCTTAGAAAAATCAGGTATGAATCTGCGATAATATCCTGCGAGTCCAAGAAAACTCCGGACTTGGTGAACAGTCGTTGGAGGTTTCCATTCTAGAATATCCTTGACCTTGCTAGGATCTACCGCAATTCCTTTGGCTGATAACACGTGCCCCAGAAATTGAATTTCCTCCAGCCAGAACGCGCACTTGCTGAACTTGGCATACAGCTGATGTTCCCTCAGGCGCGTCAATACAATCCGTAAGTGCTGAGCATGCTCCTCTTCATTTTTAGAATATATCAAAATATCGTCGATGAAGACCACCACGAACTTGTCTAACTCGGGCATGAACACCGAGTTCATCAAATAGGTGAAGTGGGCAGGAGCATTTGTGAGCCCGAAAGACATTACTAGATACTCAAACAATCCATACCGCGTAGTGAATGCGGTCTTTGGTATATCCTCGGGTCGAATACGGATTTGATGATAGCCCGACCTGAGATCAATTTTGGAAAACACCCTCGCCCCAGTCAGTTGATCAAATAAAATGTCGATCCTTGGAAGAGGGTACTTATTTTTGATAGTGACCTCATTCATGGGCCGATAGTCCACGCACATGCGCAAGGTTTGATCCTTCTTCTTCACAAAGATGGCGGGACAACCCCAAGGGGACGAGCTTGGCCGGATAAATCCCTTATTCAGTAAATCTTGTAATTGAATCTTCAATTCCGCCAATTCATTAGGGGGCATACGGTACGATCTTCGGGAAATGGGAGCCGTACCGGGCTTTAGCTCAATTACAAATTCTACATCTCTTTCAGGGGGCAGTCCAGGCAAATCTTCCGGAAATACATCTGGAAACTCACATACTACCGGAATGTTCTTGATCTCCGGTACAATGGCTTCAAAGACTCTACCAGAAGCTTTGGCTGGATTGGTTTTGGGGAGAGACAGGAGAATTTCTTCTTGATTATAACTCAACCTGACGGTTCTGAGTTCAGTGTTGAGAATTGCCTTGTGTTGAGTTAACCAATTCATCCCCAAAATTACATCTATATCCTGGCCTTTTAGAACAATCATGTTAGCAGGAAAGTTCCGTTCGGCCATAGTTACTGGCACTCCATAGGCCACTTCTTTAGTAAAAATGTGTCCCCCAGGTGAATGAATTTTAAAACCCTCTTTTGATTCATGACATGTAATGTGATGTTGCTCCACAAATGTCTTGCTAATGAAGGTATGCGAAGCACCAGAATCAAAAAGAATTATTGCAGGGTGACTGGCCACAGGGAACGTACCCATCATCACCGGCTCTCCCTCCGGTGTGGTAGCCACTTGCGTATAATATACTCGCCCCGTCTTTTTGGTATTCTTGCCCGAAGTACTTCCCTTGCCTGGAGCTGAATTTCCCGATCCTTGCTGATTATTGGCCTGATTTTGCCGAGGATAGGGACAATCTTTAATAAAATGCCCAGATTTGCCACAGTTAAAACATCCAGTTGAAGAACTTGGCAGAGCAGGGAATCGAGTGCCTGGGGCACCCGGCTGACTTGAGGCAGTAGGGGCTTTGTTGGGACGAATAATTATAGGCTGCTTGAAAGGGAAAGATGGTGCACTTGAACGGTTCTGGTTAGAGGGCCGGAGAATAAACCGTTGCCTCTTTACCGGGCCCTGATTAGGCCGATCACCACTGAATCCCTTACTTTTCCCAGTATTTGCATATTTGGCCTCCACAGATAAGGCTGTGCTGACAGCCTTTCCATAAGTAAGATCAATACATGCAGCCATTTTCCGCTGCATCCGGTCGTTCAGACCTCTCATAAAACAATTCCTTTTCTTCAAGTCTGTGTTCACCTGATCAATTGCATATTGTGACAGGTGATTGAATTTGTTGAGATACTGGTTAACAGTATCTCCCCCTTGCTTCAATTTCATGAACTCTTCTTGTTTCATGTGCAACACTCCCTCAGGGATGTAATGCTCGCGGAATGCTGCTTTGAACTCGTTCCATGTAATTTGATGGTTGTCCGGTTGGATGGCCACGAAGTTCCCCCACCAAGTGCTGGCAGGGCCTCGGAGTTGCTGTGCCGCAAACAACGGCTTCTGGGTTTCTGAACAACGTAGAAGGCCAAATTTCTGTTCAATGACCCTTATCCATTCGTCGGCTTCGAGCGGATCTTCTGCTTTGACGAAGAGAGGCGGACGAGTCTCGGAGAAATCCAGATAAGTGGTCTCACGGGGACCCTGTTGAAATCCTCTTCCTGCTTGTTGCTGAAGCTGTTGCTGACCCGCCATCTCCCTCAGGAAGCGAGTATTGTCGGCTGTAGCATTTACCAAGGCAGCGATTGCCTCGGCAAGCGTGGGTGGAACGGGAGGTGGATTCGGGGTAGCATCCCGACCCCCGGATGTTCCGGCTGCATCCTGTGCACGAGTCCTGGTCGGCATCTGAGGCAAAAACATTTGAATAAACATAATGTGCCAAAGAAAACCTTCCGTTTTACATTACTGTAAAAAGTAATGGTACAGACTCGACATTACATAACAGGATACATTACCCATTTTACAAAAGTTTAACCTATTATACAACCGTACACCCTACAATACACTACTCTAATATAACAGTACACCCTACAATACACTACTCTACTCTTATTACACCACTAGTCCTGTTTTCCATTGCTTTTGGCGGCTTCATCATCAGGTGTGGGAGTCCAGACGTCAACCAACCTCAAAGAAGGAGGGGGTTCATACAGGTCTAATTCCCCACCCAACGCGCGTCCCGCGACGTGAGAAGGTCCGGCTTTCGCCTCAGCAGGGGGTGTAGGCTCACTAGGGTGTAGTTACGAGTAGAGCACATGGACTTCTTCATGCAATGTGTTGCAGTAAACCTGCAGGTTGTCGACCGCTGAGCTGAGTTCTTTGACTCGGGCCTGAGCCCTTGCCTCCTTGGCCCATGCCAATGAACGAGATTGAACAGCCCAATCGAGTGCCAAATCCCGATCGGCCAGCTGGTCTTGTAGATGGCGAACGTCTCTTCGTAATTCATTTATACGGTCACCATCTCCAATCCATATAGCTGTCCTGCGACGGAGTTCCAATTGGAGCCTGCTTACTTCTGCTTCCAGATCCCCTATAGGATCATTGCTCCCGCTACTACTATCTACATCTCGCGGAGCAAGTTGATGTCGAGGCACTCCAAGTGGTCCAGTCGACTTACGTGCGGTCTTTCTTGTGCGCGGCGGCATTTTCTGAAGGGGAAATTTATTAGTATAATTCTTAGCATGATGCATGAGTAAGTACAGAATCAACCTTGGTTGATTCAACCTTCTATACATTGCACTCTTCCTATCTGGTCTTTAAGATAAACTCTTCAGAATACTTAGGTAAGAAGAGAAAAGAATCTTTAGGTAAGACTTTTGAAAATCTTTTTGAAGATGTCCCATAAGATCTGCAATGAAGGGCTACGCTCCGATACCAGCTGTGACGGAACCTCCCAAGTAATCAGGCCCACCTACAGTTGTCCTTGTCTAACAGACATCAGACACCCTGTAGATGTTCCTAAGTTACTTGGCAAGCTCGGTATCTTTCCTTACCTCACCAGGAACGTTTCACCCGTCTTGCAGACATTACAGATCATCGGAGATAAAGATATGCGGAAGCGAATTACATAAAATTACATTTATTTCCAAAAGTAAGCTCAAGTTAATATATTACAGACCAGTTCTAAAAGTGAGTGCATAAAAGTAATAATTATACAAACCAGGGAGACACAAACTTCTCCCGAAAGACTATGAACAAAAGATTCTAGATGGAGGACCGAGTCCTCCCGCACTTCAGTCTTGGTTTTCTCCCTTGGGAACCACCTTAGCACAGAAGCAGCAAAAGTCTGCTACTTCACCACCTAAAAACAACAAAGGGATAAACCCTGAGTATGGAATTACTCAGCAAGTCTTACCCGACTAAGGAAAAGACTCTCAAGGGTATGCTGGTTATATGGGAGTCAAGGTAAGGCTTCCAATAGTCAAAGACTCTGTTTTGCAAAGATGCTTACTAAAGTGGATCCTTAAAAATCCAATTTTATTTGTCAAGTTAGGTAAAATTACCTACACTAGAGTTCTTTCTACCCTAGTTCAATCACTGGTCCTGCACTAGCCAATTTCTTTAACAAAAACCCATCATCTTTAGTGGAATGCTACGTGTAAGTCAGTGGCCAAGTCTCCATAACCGCGGAGGTACGGCGATCCGAATCGATTATACTCAGCTGAGGATCTCCAATCACACGACATATGTAGCACTTAACCCTTGCATATGTCAACCCGCCACCGGGGTTCTTAAGACCGGATCAGGTTCACGCAAACCGAGAGCACAGATACACCACCGTCCAGCCTCTTGCCACGGAGGGTACACGCTACTCTCGCCACCGCTCCACTCCCATTTCGTGTTATCTTATTCCGGCCTTAGTCTGCCCGAGGCAAGGCTTACCCATGACGAGGCATGTGACCAGTTAAAGGGTCCTCGGTCAGCAGGCCTACATCGACAAGGTCCTTAATCGACTCAGACGGAGACACTACACCGAGACTCTCTTCTCGTGCAAGTCACCCGCCCGGTCTCAGCTTAATCCTTTAAAACCCAAAGTCTGGTACCTGGCAGAGGTACATCTTTTCCGGATGTTGAATCCATCAAGGCCTTTGACAGATTCACCATCAAGTTTTATTTTTGAAAACATCCCT
This sequence comes from Zea luxurians, assembly GCA_029449295.1. NCBI lineage: Eukaryota > Viridiplantae > Streptophyta > Magnoliopsida > Poales > Poaceae > Zea > Zea luxurians. The sequence goes on along the minus strand of JAOPSE010000005.1, from coordinate 42,778,846 downwards.
CCCACTTTGCCAAACATCTTTTGTAAAACAAATCCTTTTGTTTTTCTAAAGCAATACTAAGCATAATAAAACCTTTTTGTAAAAACAGGATTTCAAGGAGGGTAATCAAGATCAAGGAAGGTAATGCAGGAATTGTTTAATCAATCAACTCCTATCACCTAATGCATCAATCAAGTGAGAAAGATTTTAAAAACATCAAGGAAGGTGGCAAATGCACCGGGGCTTGCCTTTGTTATCAGAGGTGTCTTGCTCGGATCCACAGATATCAAAATAAAAGCAGTTATCCGCTTGAGGATCAGAGGTGGGTGGTATCCCTTCTTCAAAAACTTCTTCTTCTTCTTCTTGCTCTAATATAATCATATACATGCATAAGAATGGATGTCATGGAATGCTCATGAGGAAGCAAAGGTAACATAAACTTATTATTTATGTCTTGAATACAACTTTCCTTCACGGAGTTCCGGGAACTTAGGGTTTCCGGAGTCGGTAAAGGAGTTCATAGGGCAGGGGGGGGTGTTTTGGGGTTTGGTGATCAAACAAGGTCCAAATCAAGCCAAACTCTACCCATGGCTTCTAAATAATGTGAAAAGCTCACATAAAAAGTTTGAGGAATTTTGGACTTATTATTTATTTTCTAAAAATCCAGAACCATTGGTTTAGGCTATTTTAAATACCCTAAAATTCCCTATTTAATCTAAAAATCATAAAACTATTTTTATTAAATACTATGGAAAATAACAAGCCTAGGAAAATTGGTCTCATAATTTTAGCATTTTCTACATTTTTCTACATATTTCTAAACTTTTTCTGAAAAAGAAAAGGAAAAGGGTTAAACAGGACTGGGCCGGATTCAGCCCAGCAGCCCAGGTCCAGAGGGAAAGCGCCCGCGCGCGCGCACTGGCGGCTTTGCAGAAAAGCCCTCGGGGTTTGGCTAATTGGAAAACGAGCTTCTTCACTGTTACACTGTGTCGCTGACAAACTACAGAAACGCCCTCGGGTTTCTAATCCTTCCCAGCGGGAGGTCCACGACGAGGAACAACCCTCGCCGCACCCCAGCGAGCCAATTCCGGCCGACCAACGCCATGGCTGGAGCTCCCGTGCGACAGGGACACAATTAAACTCCTACCGAACACTTCCCCTAAATCAATTTCACCAATGGCGCACTACAACGTCCCGGCCACGGTGACAGTGCGGGTGATCCAAAGAACAACGCGTTCCCAAAGATTGGTGGCAGTATAATTCAATTGGGTGGGTCGGTGAGCATCACGGGGTTGTGGAAGCATTCAAACGAGAAGGCATAGGAGATGAACTGACCGGGATTGTGCTGGCCGCAGTACGGTTGTTTTCACGGTGGCGGAGACTGGATTTGGGGGGAATTAGAAATTCGCGCGTGCTGGTGGAGGATTGAGGGTGGGAGCGGGTGCTATAGCTTCGGGATGGCTTAGCGCAGCTGCCCAGGGGCTCAATTTATAGTGTTCGCGGGCGGTGGTGCTCAATTTGGATGAAGATGAGCGGCGGCCGGAGATAGGGAAGAACGCAGGTGCGGTGAATTCGTGGCTACTGCCGTGGCAAGCTCCCCGGCGATGATGGGACAGGTAGAGGGAGTCATGGCGACGCGGTGGAAAGGCTTGGACACGCGGCATAAGGCCGGGAAGCGGCGGTCACCGGCGAGGTAATCCACATCCGTCGCGGTAACGATGGTACGGTGGCCGGAGTTGTTTAATGGCTGAAGTTTATCCCCGGCGGTGAGCTCCAAGCGCTATCCACACTGTCCGCACGAATCACAGCAACGGATCGACCACCGGCGACGACTTACCAGCGACGAGCCCGCCGCGCTGGCAGCCTGATCCGCTCGGTCTACTGTACCATGGGAATACCGGTTCAGAGTGACTGACAGTCCAACTTAGAGTCCATTTTTCTCAAATTTTTGTGTAAAAGCTAAGCCAACTCTCTGTAGTAAAGTTTTAGAGCTACAAACCAGCTACAATCCAACTATAGGACTTGAACACATTTGAGCACAGGATCCAAATCAAAATCGAGCTCAAAGTTCACCTCATAGCACTGCAACTCTGAAATTCAGCTTCAAACAGTCTGACAGCCCGTTTTGGACTGGGTTTTTCTCCAAATTTCTCATAACAACTATGCTTGCACCCTTTAGCAAAGTTGTTCTCCTATTATTGGTCTTCAACTTTGATGTGGTGACCTAGGGCAAAAACTCTATATCCAGAAAGATACAAAGCCCCAAAGTTGAGCCAATTTACTAATTTTTCAGACTTAGAGTAAACTCAAATGAGGTCCATTTTGCATTTAGGTCCAAAACTTAGGGTTTGGCTTTCAAGTCCACATGTTTGTGAACCAAAGGACTTAAAATACTTATTTGGCTTGGTTTTTGCACTTTAGCCCAAAAGTGGGCTAATTTTGCACATAAGCCCCCAGGGTTTAGTTTTAGGGTTTTCCAGAGTTCCAATTAGGGTTTCTGGTATTCCAGGGGTATAAATGTGATTCAACTTAGTGTTTGGGGATATTTTATGACTTTTCTCACAAGCCCTAAAGTTTTTCTCAACTTAGGTTAAGTTTTACCCCTTTAACCACTATTTAGGGTTAAGTCCTTAAACCAGGGTCCTATTTGTAAAACAGTAAAACAATACAACTTGTTTGAAATTTTTGCCTAGTGAATGCACTCTAGGTGTGTCAAACATATGCAATGCCCATGCTCATGATGCCATGCTCAAGTTTTAGTTATAGTAACACCAGGGGTGTTACAGTATCAAATAACACTTCCGCAATATGGGAGTCGACTGGAAACATACCTACTATCATGCCGGGGGTCTCCTGAACTGCTTCAGCCTCCAAGTGGTTCAGTCTCCCATGATTATAACACGGCTGAGAGCGGTTGCCTGCTCCAGGCTGAGACACGTTCTGCTTTGCTGGGGCATTGGAGCCTGACTGCTGCTGGGCTGCCTTCTTCGGACATTGCATCACCCAATGTCCTTGCTCTCCACAGTGGAAACAGGCTCTGTTTCCAACCTGAGCTGGTGCTGCCTGACTGTTCTGCTGGTTTGCTGGGGCAGGAAGACGAAGTGACTACTGATTCTTGAGAGCACCTAGAGGGGGGGGGGGTGAATAGGTGATCCTGTAAACTTGAAACTTAAGCCACAAAAACTTGGTTAAGCGTTAGCACAATAATCGCCAAGTGGCTAGAGAGGAGTCTCAACAAAACACAATAACCACAAGAGATCAATCACAGAGTTGGCACGGTGGTTATCCCGTGGTTCGGCCAAGACCAACGCTTGCCTACTCCACGTTGTGGCGTCCCAACGGACGAGGGTTGCAATCAACCCCTCTCAAGTGGTCCAAAGACCTTCTTGAATACCACGGTGTTTTGCTTGCTTTTCTTAATCCCGTTTGCGAGGAATCTCCATAACTTGGAGCCTCACGCCCTTACACTTGAAGTTCACCAAGAAGCACGGAGTAAGGGAGGGATTAGCAACTCACACAAGACACAAAGATCACAGCAAATACGCACACAATACCCAGACTTAAGCTCAAAAGACTAGCACACTAGAACGGAGCTCAAATCACTAGAATGTCGAACAAGTGCCAGAAATGAAGTGTGAGTGATCAAGAGTGCTCAAGGAATGCTTGTTATTCTCCTCCATGCGCCTAGGGGTCCCTTTTATAGCCCCAAGGCAGCTAGGAGCCGTTGAGAGCAATTTTGGAAGGCAATTCTTGCCTAATGCCGACTGGCGCACCGGACAGTCTGGTGCACCACTGGACACTGTCCGGTGCGGATTCCCTTCCTTATTTGGCGAAGCCGACCGTTGGAGTCTGAGAGCCGTTGGCGCACCGGACACTGTCCGGTGCACACCGGACAGTCCAGTGCCTCCTTCTAGTCGTTGGCTCGTCCACGTGTCCCGTGCAGATCGCGCGACCGACCGTTGGCCCGGTCGACCGTTGGCTCACCGGACACTGTCCGGTGCACACCTGACAGTCCGGTGAATTTTAGCCGTACGCTGCCATTGAAGTCCCGAGAGCAGCCTGTTTGCCAGGGCCAGCCTGGTGCACCGAACACTGTCCGGTGCACCACCGGACAGTCCGGTGCACCCAGACTCAGCAAACCTTGGCCGAACAAAGCCATCTCATTTCCAATTCAAATTCTCCTATTTCCAGCATTTAGACACAATACATTAGTCCATAAAACAATGTACTAAGTCTAGAAACATACCTTTTGACATGATTTGTACTTTGTCCACCACATTGCATATATCAACACAAAAGCACTTGCGTTGGCACTCAATCACCAAAATACTTAGAAATGGCCCAAGGACACATTTCCCTTTCAATCTCCCCCTTTTTGGTGATTTATGCCAACACAACATAAAGCAACTAGAACAAGTGTGATATCAATGCAAATGAAAACCAAAAGTTGTTTTGAGTCAATTTTGGCATATATGGATCACTCTTTGCCACCACTTGGTTTGTTTTTGCAAATCAAACTCAAATTCCTATCTCTAAGTCAAACTCACTTGTAGAGACATAAGGAGAGGTATTCCAAAGAAAATTGATCAAGGAATTCAACAACTCCCCCTTTTTCCCATAATCAACATTTCTCCCCACAAGAGGCCAACTTTTGACAAAAGAGACAATAAAAGAGTTTTGACAAACCAAAAGCTCTAATATACTATTTTCAAAATTTCTCAAGTGGTAGCTGATCCATTTTTGCTTTGGCCTTTATTTTCTCCCCCTTTGGCATCAAGCACCAAAACGAGATCAATCTTGGCCCTAAAACCCCATTGCCTCACCAAAATCTTCAAATAAGATCATAAGCAATAAGAGTACATGAAATGAACTTGGAATAAGTTACTCTCTCATCGGAGTGCAGTGGAAGTCTTTCATGGTCCAAGTCCACCTTTTTCCCTTTCAAACATCCTTTGAGACTAAAACAAGCAAACTCAAGCACACAGTTAGTCTCAAAGGGTCAAGTTGTACCACAGCTCCCCCTAAATATGTGCATCTCTTGCAAAAAGGACTTGTGAGGTCCAGGGAGTGTTTGTACAACTTGAGCACCACAAATAAGCAACATAATGCATAAGGAACATGATCAAAGGCATAAACACATGTATGCTATAAATTAATCCAAGTTCCGCGAATCCAGGACATTTAGCTCACTACGCAGCCTGCAAAAGGTCTTTTCATCTAAAGGCTTAGTGAAGATATCGGCTAGCTGGTTCTCGGTGCTAACATGAAACACTTCGATATCTCCCTTTTGCTGGTGGTCTCTCAAAAAGTGATGCCGGATGTCAATGTGCTTTGTGCGGCTGTGCTCAACAGGATTTTCCGCTATTCGGATAGCACTCTCATTGTCACATAGGAGTGGGACTTTGCTTAGATTGTAGCCGAAGTCCCGGAGGGTTTGCCTCATCCAAAGTAGTTGTGCACAACACTGTCCTGCGGCAACGTACTCGGCCTCAGCGGTGGATAGGGCAACAAAAGTTTGTCTCTTAGAGTTCCACGACACCAGGGACCTTCCTAAGAATTGGCACGTTCCCGATGTACTCTTCCTATCGACCTTACATCCAGCATAGTCAGAATCTGAATATCCAATCAAGTCAAAGTTAGACCCCTTTGGATACCAGATCCCGAAGCAAGGCGTAGCGACTAAATATCGAAGAATTTGCTTCACAGCCACTAAGTGACATTCCTTAGGATCGGATTGAAATCTAGCACACATGCATACGCTAAGCATAATATCCGGTCTACTAGCACACAAATAAAGTAAAGACCCTATCATAGACCGGTATGCCTTTTGATCAACGGACTTACCTCCTTTGTTGAGATCGGTGTGTCCGTCGGTTCCCATCGGAGTCTTTGCGGGCTTGGCGTCCTTCATCCCAAACCGCTTTAGCAAGTCTTGCGTGTACTTCGTTTGGGAGATGAAAGTGCCGTCCTTGAGTTGCTTCACTTGGAACCCAAGGAAGTAGTTCAACTCGCCCATCATCGACATCTCGAATTTCTGCGTCATCACCCTGCTAAACTCTTCACAAGACTTTTGGTTAGTAGAACCAAATATTATGTCATCGACATAAATTTGGCACACAAAAAGATCACCATCGCAAGTCTTAGTGAAAAGAGTTGGATCGGCTTTCCCAACCTTGAAAGCATTAGTAATTAAAAAGTCTCTAAGGCATTCATACCATGCTCTTGGGGCTTGCTTAAGTCCATAGAGTGCCTTAGAGAGCTTACACACGTGGTCGGGGTACCGTTCATCCTCAAAGCCAGGGGGTTGCTCCACGTACACCTCCTCCTTGATCGGCCCGTTGAGGAAAGCGCTCTTCACATCCATTTGGTACAACCTGAAAGAATGGTGAGCGGCATATGCTAGCAAAATACGAATTGATTCTAGCCTAGCTACAGGAGCAAATGTCTCCTCAAAGTCCAAACCTGCGACTTGGGCATAACCTTTTGCCACAAGTCGAGCCTTGTTCCTCGTCACCACCCCGTGCTCGTCCTGTTTGTTGCGGAACACCCATTTGGTTCCCACAACATTTTGTTTGGGACGAGGTACCAGTGTCCAAACTTCATTGCGCTTGAAGTTGTTGAGTTCCTCCTGCATGGCCAACACCCAGTCCGGATCTAGCAAGGCCTCTTCTACCCTGAAAGGCTCAATAGAAGAGACAAAAGAGTAATGCTCACAAAAATTAACTAATCTTGAACGAGTAGTTACTCCCTTGCTAATATCACCCAATATTTGGTCGACGGGATGATCCCTTTGAATCGTCGCTCGAACTTGGGTTGGAGGTGCCTAAGGTGCTTCTTCCTCTTCAACTTGAACATCCTGTGCTCCCCCTTGATCATGCGCCTCCACTTGAGGTACTTGTTCATCATCTTGGTTTGGGGGATGCACCATAGTTGAGGAAGAAGGTTGATCTTGCTCCTTTTGTTCCAGTGGCCTCACATCTCCCATCGCCATAGTGCGCATTGCGGCCGTTGGAACATCTTCTTCATCTACATTATCAAGATCAACAACTTGCTCTCTTGGAGAGCCATTAGTCTCATCAAATACAACGTCGCTAGAGATTTCAACCAAACCCGATGATTTGTTGAAGACCCTATACGCCTTTGTATTTGAGTCATAACCTAATAAAAACCCTTCTACAGCTTTGGGAGCAAATTTAGAGGTTCTACCTTTCTTCACAAGAATATAACACTTGCTCCCAAAAACACGAAAATAAGACACATTGGGTTTGTTACCAGTTAGCAGCTCATACGAAGTCTTCTTGAGGAGGCGGTGAAGGTAGACCCTGTTGATGGCGTGGCAAGCCGTGTTCACGGCTTCCGACCAAAAACGCTCGGGGGTCTTGAACTCTCCAAGCATAGTCCTCGCCATATCGATGAGCGTCCTGTTCTTCCTCTCTACCACACCATTTTGCTGAGGTGTGTAGGGAGCGGAGAACTCGTGCTTGATCCCCTCCTCCTCAAGGAACTCCTCTACTTGAAGATTCTTGAATTCGGACCCGTTGTCGCTCCTTATCTTCTTTACCTTGAGCTCAAACTCATTTTGAGCTCTCCTGAGGAAGCGCTTGAGGGTCCCTTGGGTTTCAGATTTATCCTGCAAAAAGAATACCCAAGTGAAGCGGGAAAAATCATCAACTATAACAAGACCATACTTACTTCCTCCTATACTTAGATAGGCGACGGGTCCGAAGAGGTCCATATGAAGCATCTCCAAGGGTCTTGATGTGGTCATCACATTTTTGGTGTGATGAGAGCCTTCCACCTGTTTCCCTGCTTGACAAGCTGCACAAGGTCTATCTTTTTTGAAATGAACATTAGTTAGACCTATCACGTGTTCTCCCTTTAGAAGCTTGTGGAGGTTCTTCATCCCCACATGTGCTAAGCGGCGATGCCACAGCCAGCCCATGCAAGTCTTAGCAATTAAGCATGTGTCTAGACCGGCCTCTTCTTTTGCAAAATCAACCAAATAAAGTTTGCCGTCTAGTACACCCTTAAAAGCTAGTGAACCATCACATCTTCTAAAGACAGACACATCTACATTTGTAAATAGACAATTATATCCCATTTTGCATAATTGACTAACAGATAACAAATTATATCCAAGTGACTCAACTAAAAACACATTAGAAATAGAGTGCTCAGATGAAATAGCAATTTTACCTAACCCTTTTACCTTGCCTTGGTTCCCATCACCGAATATTATTGAATCTTGGGAATCCTTATTCTTGACGTAGGAAGAGAACATCCTCTTTTCCCCCGTAATGTGGTTTGTGCATCCGCTGTCGATAATCCAGCTTGAACCCCCAGATGCATAAACCTGCAAGGCAAATTTAGGCTTGGGTCTTAGGTACCCAACTTTTGTTGGGTCCTACAAGGTTAGTCAAAATTGTCTTAGGGACCCAAATGCAAGATTTATCTCCCTTGCATCTTGCCCCTAATTTCCTAGCAATTACCTTCTTACCCTTTCTACAAATGGTAAATGAAGCATTGCAAGCATGATATATTGTAGAGGGTTCATTAACTTTCTTAGGAATATTAACAACATTTCTCCTAGGCACATTATGAACAACATTTCTCCTACCAACATTTCTATCATGTACATGGGAAGAATTAGAAGCAAACATGGCATGAGAATCAAAAGCATCATATGCATTATAACTCCTATAAGCATTTCTAGATTGTCTCCTATCATGGTACATAGAAGCATGGTTCTTTTTAGCACTACTAGCCATAGGGGCCTTCCCTTTCTCCTTGGTGGAGATGGGGGCCTTATGGCTTGTTAAGTCCTTGGCTTCCCTTTTGAAGCCAAGTCCATCCTTAATTGAGGGGTGTCTACCAATCGTGTAGGCATCCCTTGCAAATTTTAGCTTATCAAAATCACTTTTGCTAGTCTTAAGTTGGGCATTAAGACTAGCCAATTCATCATTTAATTTGGAGATTGAAACTAGGTGTTCACTACAGGCATCAATATCAAAATCTTTACACCTAGTGCAAATCATGACATGTTCTACACAAGAGTTAGATTTACTAGCTACTTCTAGTTTAACATTTAAATCATCATTAACACTTTTTAAAGTAGCAATGGTTTCATGACACGTATATAGTTCATAAGAAAGCATTTCATTTCTCTTAACTTCTAAAGCATGAGATTTTTGTGCACTAACAAATTTATCATGTTCTTCATATAAAAGGTCCTCTTGTTTCTCTAAAAGTTTATCCTTTTCATTCAAGGCATCAATCAACTCATTAATTTAGTTCTATCCAATCCCTTGAACAAACTAGAATAATCTATCTCATCGTCATCACTAGAATCATCATCACTTGAAGAAGCATAAGTGATATCATGAGTACATACCTTTTTCTCCTTCGCCATGAGGCATGTGTGATGCTCGTTGGGAAAGAGGGATGACTTGTTGAAGGCAGTGGCGGCGAGTCCTTCATTGTCGGAGTCAGAGGAGGAGCAATCCGAATCCCACTCCTTTCCGATATGTGCCTCGCCTTTGGCCTTCTTGTAATTCTTCTTCTTCTCCCTCTTGTTTCCTTTTTCCTGGTCACTATCGTTATCGGGAAAGTTAGCAATAAAATGACCAAGCTTACCACATTTGAAGCATGAGCGCTTCCCCTTTGTCTTGGTCTTGCTTGGCTGACCCTTGCGACCCTTAAGCACCAACTTGAAGCGCTTGATGATGAGGGCCATCTCTTCATCATTTAGTCCTGCCGCCTCAACTTGCGCCACCTTGCTAGGTAACGCCTCCTTGCTTCTTGTTGCCTTGAGAGCAACGGGTTGAGGCTCATTGATTGGACCATTCAGTGCGTCGTCCACGTACCTCGCCTCCTTGATCATCATTCGCCCGCTTACGAATTTTCCAAGGACTTCTTCGGGCGACATTTTGGTGTACCTGGGATTCTCACGAATATTATTCACCAAATGTGGATCAAGAACGGTAAAGGACCTTAGCATTAGGCGGACGACGTCGTGGTCCGTCCATCTCGTGCTTCCGTAGCTCCTTATTTTGTTGATAAGGGTCTTGAGCCGGTTGTATGTCTGAGTTGGCTCCTCGCCCCTTATCATTGCAAATCTTCCGAGCTCACCTTCTACCAACTCCATCTTGGTGAGCAAGGTGACGTCTTTCCCCTCATGAGAGATCTTGAGGGTGTCCCAGATTTGCTTGGCATTGTCCAAGCCGCTCACCTTATGGTACTCGTCCCTGCACAAGGAGGCTAACAACACAGTAGTAGCTTGTGCATTTCTATGAATCTGTTCATTAATAAAAATAGGACTATCCGAGCTATCAAACTTCATTCCACTTTCCACAATCTCCCATATGCTCGGATGGAGAGAGAACATGTGACTATGCATTTTGTGGCTCCAAAATCCGTAGTCCTCTCCATCAAAGTGAGGAGGTTTTCCAAGTGGAATGGAGAGCAAATGAGTATTTGTACTTTGCGGAATACGAGAGTAGTCAAAAGAAAAGTTCGAATTAACCGGTTTCCTTCTCTCGTAGTCGTTGTGGTCGTCGTCCTTTTGGGAAGAAGTAGACTCATCGCTGTTGTCGTAGTAGACGATCTCCTTGATGTGTCTCGTCTTCTTCTTCTTCCCATCTTTGCGTCTATGACCCGAGCCCGAGTCGGTAGGCTTGTCATCCTTAGGGTCGTTGATGAAGGACTCCTCTTTATCGTTGATCACGATTCCCTTCCCCTTAGGATCCATCTCTTCGGGCGATTAGTCCCTTTGTGAAGAGAACGACTCTGATACCAATTGAGAGCACCTAGAGGGGGGGGGGGTGAATAGGTGATCCTGTAAACTTGAAACTTAAGCCACAAAAACTTGGTTAAGCGTTAGCACAATAATCGCCAAGTGGCTAGAGAGGAGTCTCAACAAAACACAATAACCACAAGAGATCAATCACAGAGTTGGCACGGTGGTTATCCCGTGGTTTGGCCAAGACCAACGCTTGCCTACTCCACGTTGTGGCGTCCCAACGGACGAGGGTTGCAATCAACCCCTCTCAAGTGGTCCAAAGACCTTCTTGAATACCACAGTGTTTTGCTTGCTTTTCTTAATCCCGTTTGTGAGGAATCTCCACAACTTGGAGCCTCACGCCCTTACACTTGAAGTTCACCAAGAAGCACAGAGTAAGGGAGGGATTAGCAACTCACACAAGACACAAAGATCACAGCAAATACGCACACACAATACCCAGACTTAAGCTCAAAAGACTAGCACACTAGAACGGAGCTCAAATCACTAGAATGTCAAACAAGTGCGCAGAAATGAAGTGTGAGTGATCAAGAGTGCTCAAGGAATGCTTGTTATTCTCCTCCATGCGCCTAGGGGTCCCTTTTATAGCCCCAAGGCAGCTAGGAGCCGTTGAGAGCAATCTTGGAAGGCAATTCTTGCCTTCTGCCGACTGGCGCACCGGACAGTCCGGTGCACCACCGGACACTGTCCGGTGTGGATTCCCTTCCTTATTTGGCGAAGCCGACCGTTGGAGTCTGAGAGCCGTTGGCGCACCGGACACTGTTTGGGGCACACCGGACAGTCCGGTGCCTCCTTCTAGCCGTTGGCTCGGCCACGTGTCCCGTGCAGATCGCGCGGCCGACCATTGGCCCGGTCGACCGTTGGCTCACCGGACACTGTCTGGTGCACACCGGACAGTCCGGTGAATTTTAGCCGTACGCCACCGTTGAAGTCCCGAGAGCAGCCTGTTTGCCAGGGCCAGCCTGGTGCACCGGACACTGTCCGGTGCACCAGACTGAGCAAACCTTGGCCGAACAAAGCCATCTCATTTCCAATTCAACTTCTCCTGTTTCCAGCATTTAGACACAATACATTAGTCCATAAAACAATGTACTAAGTCTAGAAACATACCTTTTGACATGATTTGTACTTTGTCCACCACATTGCATATATCAACACAAAAGCACTTGCGTTGGCACTCAATCACCAAAATACTTAGAAATGGCCCAAGGACACATTTCCCTTTCAATTCTGCCTCTAGAACTGACCTCCTCCTGACTGATTGCTCTGACGATTCTGATACTAGTGCTGAGGATACTGCCTTTGAAATTGCTGATGCTGAGGTGGACGCTGGTTCTGCCTAAACTGCTGAGGTTGATTGCTTGAGAAACGAGGACGACTGCTGCTTCCAGGCTGGGGTCCACTGATCTTGCGCTTACGATCCTCCATCTCCTTACGCTTCCTCTCTGTCATAATTGCTCTGTCAATCAGGTGCTGGAATGTTGGGAAGGTATGATTCATCAGCTGATACTGAGAGGGTCAACCAAGCCTCTCAGGAAATGATACTGTCTCTTGGCGTCGGTGTTGACATCTTCAGGAGCATAGCGAGACAACTGCAGACACCTGTCCCGGTACTCACTGACAGACGATGACCCTTGCTTGAGGGCCAGGAACTCCTCCTTCTTCACTGTCATCAGACTTGCAGGAACATGGTATGGACGAAAGCTTCCTCTGAACTCTTCCCAGGTGATGGTGTCGGGGTTGGCATGGGTGGCGAGATAAGACTCCCACCATGACTGGGCTGCTCTTCTCAACGGACGGGGACCATACAGGACTTTCTCCCTGTCATCGCACTGAGTGGTATGCAACTCCCGCTCCACAGTGTGCAGCCAGTCTTTAGCATCCATGGGGTCAGAAGAATGGGCAAACGTTGGGGGATGACCTCTCATGAATTCAGCACGCTTGTCCCTGGGCATCTGAGGCATCTGAGGCTGAGGTGGTGGCTGCTGCTGCTGCTGCTGAATGGCGGCCAGAGTCTGACCGATGGCTTGAACTGCCTGAGTCTGCATCAGGAACATCTGCTCGATCGACATCGGAGGCGGGGGCGGCAGCTGCTACTGCTGGGGTGCCTCATCCTGCTGAGCTGGTCGCTTCTACTGAGCACGCCTTCCTCCTCTGCGCCTGTTCTCTGACATCTGCAGAACGCAACCACACATTAGAACTGACCTTGCAAATCTTGCAGCATAAGAAAAGAGTATAGAATTCTCGACAACACTGAGCAGATGAGCATCTTCACTGATCTCCAACACAGACCAACACAGCTTCTCAGATAAAGAGGAAAGTGGAATAAAAGGTTTCCCAACTAAATAGCTAATTCCATTAATATATAACAGATAAACCAAAATGCAGGGGATACCCACATCCTGGTGACAGTCATTACAAAGATCCAGATCAAACATAGTTCATCATGACAAACATAAATGCACAGGATATAGCAAACTACCCTGTCTAACTAAGACTAACTAAAAGCGAGACTAATGCTAAGACTGTAGCTTCTATGCATATATCTTCGTATTAATTACAAGATCCGACTCTAACGATCTATGGTTCTAAATTTATCTTGGTCTTGCAGTCGAGGTTGCCATAAGACTGGTGTCCACGCCGAGGTGAGCGGTACGGGTGCTGAGTCCCAATGGGAGTGGGGGAACCATCATCTAGGTGACGACGCTCCGCGCGCTCAGCCCGCAGCTGGGCGATCTCAGCACGAGCCCTACTCACCTCGTCTAATGCATGGTCTAGCTCCATGTTTAGCATGGCGGCTAGGTTGACTGTGCTGCTCAACCTAGGATTGTCCTCACCAACAGGTGAGACAATCACGCCTCCTGTGCTGCCAGATGGACGGCGGGGGTAATACTTCAGGTTGAGACCGTCATCTACCCCACCGAGCATTGAGCAGTAGTGCGAAAGCGCACGCCGTGCAGCATCTTGCATGGCTGCCTCAGCTGAGTCCCGCTCAGTGATGGAATAGTGCTCCGAGCAGACCTCAGCACCCCAGAGACTGTTCTCTGGACGGCGCACCAAGTAGGTCGCCTCCCAGCGGTCCGGGTAGACCCCGCGACTATGCTGGTAGACCACACAGCAATGCTCGATGGACCAAGTATGCCGGTCAAGTGCCCGACGTAGCAGGGTGTCGAGCGCATCATGGAAGTGACACCCGCGAGCAGCGTCGCGAGTGATGGGTCGAGCAACCCATCCTTCCGGCTCCTGGTCAGCAGAAAAGTCGGTGTCGTGGCTCGAGCTGCTGTCGCCTCCTCCGTCGTCTGGGTCTCCTCCAGCAGCTACTCCCGAGGCTGGGGCGCTCAGTGGTGGTGCAGGGGGCGCCTCTAGGGGAAGCACATGGGAGCAGCTCCGCACAGACTCTATCTCCTGCTGGAGCAAGAAAGAAGAGCCCTGCTACTCCTGTCGTCGATGCTTCTGCTCCTCATGCAGGCGGTGGTGCAGTCTCTCCAAATGACTGGACTGACTGGCCACGGGACGGCGAAGCGAACGCTCCGCGAGACAAGAGGGTAAGAAGGGGATGACAGACTTTCGTGCGGTGTGTCTAAGACGAGCCATCTACAAAAGACACACAAGCAAAAGAGTGAGAATAGAACTAGTATGACCAGCAAGTAATGAACCATAAATAAATGAAGGATTAGAATAAAACACAATTTTCAGCAAGGTATAATATATAGTACAACATAGGTTTGGTCGATATGACCAACTTTTGAAGGGATACCAAAGTCAAGGCAAGGACAGAGGTCTATAATCCTTAGAATGACCATTCTACTCTAGGTTAGCGGTCCTACAGTCAGCACGGCTTTGATACCACCTATGTCACACCCGGTTTTAGAAGGCAAACCGAATGCGAACCATGTACGTGCCAGGATCAGCAATTTACCTACACAGCAGTTATATAACATGGACATCATCACATAGTGCTCAAATAGTATTAAAAAAGGGGAAATAGTAGTCGATTACATCATATGTCTAAGACATCCACATAGTCTTTACAATAAATCAAAGTGCAAAAACGAAACATAGATAAAAGCGGCCTTCACAGGCAGCCGACTGGGGGTTGCCGCTAACCCACACCTAGAACTCGTCGTAATCTTGGAATTCATGGAAGTCTCCTTCCACGGCTTCATCTTCTCCTGAGCAGTGGTTGCAATGCGGACAACCTGGGGAAGGGGGGGGTTGGTGTGTAGAGCAAGGGTGAGTACACATCAACATACTCAGCAAGTATCCTGTTTGGCTGTAGTGAACTGGCTTTATGTGGGGGTAAGTCAAGCAGTTGCTTTTAGTTGGTCAGATTGTTATTACTAGTAGAGAAAGCCAAGTTTTAGAATTAACCCACGTTATTAACCCAAACGTACTCTTTCCAAACGGAAAGAATACCACTTACCATTACTAGAGTCAATACCAAAAACCATCAATCTCATTGCCACCTGCAAATCCGAACATCTCTGATCAAGTACCACTAATCACTGGAGCTCCCTTCGCCGCTCATAACCGCGAGCACGGCTGATATATCAGTTTTCAAACACTCTGCAGAGGTTGTGCACTTTACCCAAAAGCCATGATTTCCCTTTCTGCCTGGAGATTATGACTCTCCATTGATCACTACCAAGGTGACCCAGCAGGATATCACTACGTAGCCTTTACAAAGATTCCTCGGGGCTGTAGCCACCCGTTAGGTTTCCTAAATGTGCTGCACTCCTCCCCAAGGGACAAATCAACCTTGGTAGAGCGAGCCGCATACACCGAGCCCCATTGACGGCACAATGGCTAAGCGAACTACACCCCGGTTCCTCTAATTATTCAGCTAAGGGCGTCCCACTCCACCCTCATGGTTGCACTGTTTTCCCGGGCGGTCATCCAACGAATAGGTCCTTACGGAGAGGCACTCGAGAAACCGCTCGAGCCCCCTTGAAGACCACAAGTATAACATCATAATAAAATAGGGGAAAATAGCGTATCATGGATAATTCTCATCATGTTCATTGATTAGAGTTGAGCAATAGCATAAGACTAAGCAATAATAATCCGACCCAAATAGGTAAACAAGGACATGGACAACAAAAGCTAGTCAATCCTTAGGTATAAATGTGTAATGCGGGAGGTGAATTAAAGAATGTATAGGACAGAGATAGGTCAAGGGACACTTGCCTCCACCAACCGACTGCTGCTTAGGGGCTTCTCCTGCGAGTTCTTCGGGCTCTCCGACCAGATCGTTCTCTATGCGAGCGCAAACATACATACATCCACATATTTAATACAAAAGAATAGTACACCATACAATAGAATGCAGTAAGTAAACAGACGTTCCACGCGGGCTCGCAATTACGTTTAAGAGAGAAAGAGGAAAAGACAGTCGAGAAACGATCACGTTACATTATTATGAATTAAACCACTCACTCAATTGAAAGGCATTAATGTAGACACTACGTTTAGCATAAAGTAAAGTCATGTTTCATGTCTAATCATTATAAGCAGATGAAGATAAATTAAAAGGATTGTCGCGCGGCGAGACGCGCGACATAGCACTTTAAATTGAATTAAGGAAATCAACGACTCGTCGCGCGACCGAGCGCACAACGAGACGCTTTGCATTAATTATAAAGAGACGTTAAGCTTCGCGCAATGAAACGCACGACGGCATACGTCAACTGAACTGAGTCTAAAGTGGAACGTCGTGTGAATACACGCGCGACGTTACACATTAAACAACCTGAAATTAAAATGGATCGTCGCGTGACGAAGCGCGCGATGCAACACATTCATAGAATCTGAAATTAGATAAATTCGTCGCGCGACGAAGCGCGCGACATAGCACGCTAACTAACAGAGTTTGAAACTAACTAAAAACCAGGAATAATCACCGCGCGCGTGGGGTTGCGCACGTGGGAACGCGTTAGGGGTAAATGGGGGAGCGCGAGGCTACGCGAGCCACGCCGAGGGCCGGGACGCCGCGCCGGGGGCCGAGCCGCTGCCGGGGGCTACGCCGGGCCACGCCGCGCTGGGGGCTGCGCCGGGCCGGGGGCCACGCCGCGCGAGCAGGGGAGGCAGGGGCCACGCCGCGCGCGAGCAGGGGAGGGCGGGGGCACCGCCGCGCGAGCAGAGGGGCGGGGGCCGTGCCGCGCACAGGGGAGAGGGGCGGGGCTGCCGCCGCGGGCAGGGAGAGGGGCGGGGCTGCGTCGCCGCGGGCAGAGAGGGGGGTGGGGCCGCACCGCCGGCGAGCAGGGAGGGCAGGGGCGCGCGCGTGCAGGGGAAGAAGAGAGGGCGCACGCAGGGGGAGAAGAGGAGGGAGAGGGAGAGAGAGAGAGGAGAAGGGAGGGGAGGGGAGCTCACCTCGGGATCTAACTCCGGCGATCACCGTCTCCAAAACCTAGGGTACCACGGGGAGAGAGAGGTGGAAGAGGGAGAGGGAGGTTGCTGCGCAGGAAATCCAAATGAGAGAGGGAGGAGAGGAGGGGGCGCATGGGGGGGGGGTGTGGGGCGCCAGGGGCGCGCAGGGCTAGGCCGGGCCGGACCGGGCCGGGCTAGGCTGGGTTGGGTTGGGCCGAGCCACTTCGCGGATCAAAACCTACGACACGCACGACCATCAAACGGAATTAAATCGCGAACCGAAAACCGAAACGGAACGAGACGAACACGCGACATTAAACAAAGAAATGTGCTTCGGCATGATGCAACACCCATGACACTTAGGTTTTGTTCATACACGACACGAACACCTGTCACTATACTGGTTTGAAATTGGGAGGAAGGAGCGAAACGGGAAGAGAAAAGAGAGTAACGCCCGAATTTGGTGAGGGAAAAGAAGAAAAAATTCTACCCCCAAATTCAGGGCGTTACAGAAGATGTCGAAGATCGACCATGGAGGTCAAGTCATGTTGTTTTTGGAAAATCTGCTGTTTAGCAAGGGCACATTGAAGCGATGAAGGGCAAATATTTTCATGATATATCCGTAATGAGGGCTAGAGGAGAGAATACTATTCCTCTTCCTGAGGCAGACGAAGTGGTGGTATTTAAAAGTTTTATGAAGGCTGGGCTTCGTTTTCCCTTGCGTAAGATGCTGGTCGAAGTGCTGAAAACATTTGAGATATACCTTCATCAGCTTACTTCCGAAGCTTTGATTAAAGTTGGAGTTTTCCTTTGGGCTATGAGGAGCCAAGGGCTCGAGCCAGATGCCAACTGCTTCTGCAATATTCGTGAATTGTCCTACTAGACAAAGGCAGTTGGGAAAGAGCAATATCATAACAACTTCGGATGTTATAATTTTGTGTACCAGTCTGATGTGAGGTGTCCTATGCCGACGTTTTGGAAAAAAAGGTCGGGCTCATGGATGAAGCAATGGTTTTATGTTAAGAATGATCTGAGTGAGAGGGAGGATGTGAAGGGTGTAATCCAACGCCCCATTCGTTCGCGCTTCGGCAATAGGAGACCTTCGATCGCGGGTGGTACCGAAGCACAAGCATGTTTGATGGCCTTCAATACAGTGTGCACCTACATTGGCACTAGAGATTTGGTTCAGGAGTATATTGCTTATAAGGTATGGCCTCTTGTTAATGATTGGCAGATGCCAAAGTAGACCGCTGCTGGTTCCAGTGAAGGTGGCTTGGTTTACCTGAAGTACAGCTATCGCTACAAAAGTCAATTTGGCGAGCCGAACGATGAATGGCTTGAAGCTATTGGGGCAACCAGTGATGAGCGGCTGGGAGCTTATACGAAGGAAGAGGACGAAGCCTTAAACATTGCCATTGGCGCTCGAGGCAAAAGGAGACTGAATAGAGTTTTTGGTGTGATTGGATTTATTTATCTTGATTACTGCTTTGTCGGTCGAAAACAAGGAGCAAAAAGGAAAATCGCAACTACGACCTATTCTGCCGCGTCGAAGCCAAAACGAGCTAAAGTTTTGACTCGTAGGCCGAAGTTGCACTCTTTAGAGAAAACTGCTGCAATGTCTGCTACAGAGAAGATGGAAATTGTTGAATATGCCGAAGCTACCCCTTGGCTTTGGGGATAATACATGTTGTTGCTGCCGAAGCTACTATTACTTCGGTAGAAGACTGTAACACCCGGATTTTAGGGGTCCAAAACCCGGGCGTAAACATAATCACCAGGTGTGCTGGGACCAAGTCTCACACATATGATGAATCATGGCACAGGATCGAATGTCACATCTTTATATATAACAGGAGTTCTATACAAAATAAATAATTACATTATAAGGAGACAACGGTCTAGCAACCCAAAGTTGACTGGGAGACGACGACCTAGACCTCTCACGAACTCATCGCAGCATCCTCCAAGCGCCTCATCCTGTGGTACCTGCTCTTGACCTGTGGGGTGTGTGAGACAGCAAGAGTGAGCTCACATACGTTCATCGCTCAACAAGTTGTGGGGAATAATGTGCATGAGCTCGCCAAAGGTGGGAGCTCACGTGAAGTGTAAGGCTTACCAAAGAAGATGGTTAGAGCTGAGCATTGCTTTTAAAGTTGGTCAAAATTTTATTAGCAGTTACTAAGTATAGGTAAATACCAACCCAGTTAAATAGTAGAACAAAGGTAACAACTTCACCTGCGATGCAATGCATATGACAAATTGAGTTTAAGTTCCATAATTTAAACATCAGAGAGTCCTGAGCTGCTCGTGACCGTGAGCTCGGCTAGTATACCAGTTTTACACTCTGCAGAGGTTGTACCCTTTACCCACAAGTCGTGTATCCTATGTCGCCAGGGTTTGTAAGGCCCTTAGACACTACCGAGGTGAATGGCTAGGGATCCACTACGAGGCCTTTACAAAGTTCCACTAGCTTCCGAAAACCCGCTACAGTTTATAGGAAGTTCCAATGCAGGAATCCCTTGCAGGACCGCCATCGCAGCAAAATCCTCCCGAGGGCCTCCCTACACTGACCACTCCCCTACTGCCCTTGCCCCTTTCGGGTAAGGTAGTCTTCCACTAGCTTTCCTAATTAATCAGCCAAGGGGTCCCATTCCTCCCTTGTGGTGGCACGTGTTACTCAAGTTAAGCTCTATGTTCCAATTAACATTAATGATATCAACATGAACATAAACAGAATAACAACAAGAATTGGAACATAGAGGTAATAAATGATTATCCCAAAACCATATAAAGCAATAGCAAACTACCCAAGTGATTCAGGGGTAAAAAGGTAATGAGATAAACAAATCTAGGGTGACCTATTGGGTCCCATCAAAGTTAACCTATGCATGGATAATTGATATTAAAGAACATTATTGGGTAAAAAGTGGTCAAGGGCACAACTTGCCTGGGCCTTGAGATTCCAGGTACCAACTTGCTCTTCAGATGATACGTGACCTCGCTCTAGTCGTAGCAATACAAACAAACATTGTATAGGCAAAATTAACATTACACCAAACATAAGAACAAAATACACATTAATAATATACATATTAAAATAAGATCACAGGAAAAAGAATTATTAATTTTGGAGTTATAGATTTTAAGTTATGGATTTCCAAAGATTTAAGGTGATTATAATAGGATTAGATGATAAATTTATTTTCAAACAGAGTTCATGTCAAAACAGTGATTCTAAATGACAGAGAATAATATTACAAAATTTTAGAAATTGGAATGACTCAATTTGGAACTAAAATGAATTTTCTATGCATTTTACAAGTTTCTAGATTTGTTTTTGTATTAAAAATGAATTTCTAATATTAATTTCTCTGTTTTTAATACTCTCTGGACTGGGCGTCAAATACTGAAAACTACAGGGGTCTCTGCGCAATATATCCTAGACACAGAGAATAGTGACACATGGACGGTGGGTTGGTTTTATGATTCTGCGGGGGCTCTTTAGCAAAATGTCCACTGCGAAAGGGTATGGGCGAGTCTCGGCCGTTGGATCAACGACGTGCGGCAGAGATTAGATCATGCGCGCAGTGAACCGGTACGCTATCTAAACCTTTAGATCCAGATCTAACGGCCACGAGTTCAAAACTACGTGATCCCATTACGAACGTCCATCCACAATCGAACGGCTGCGATCAAACTGAGCGAAGGGGTATCTCTCTTCTAATCAGAGCCGTTCAACAAAAGATCAACGGCTCACAACATTCTCCTACCTCCCAACCCCCCTCCGGCGGCACACCGCGCCCCGCCGCGGCAAGACCATGGCCGGAGCGACCCAAATCGCCCGCCCGACGAGTTGATTTGCCAAATCAGTTGGTGCAGAATGAAATTAGGAAGACGGCGAACACAGCGGTGGAAATTTTACCGAGGATTAGGTCGCCGGGAGGCCTGCCCACGGCGCACGGCGGAGATCTTCACTACGGCGACGAATTCGCGGTTAGCCGAGGCCTTGCTCACCCCGATTGTCCCCCGAGCGCAGTCCGCATACCCCAGCGAACGATCGAGCCCCGGTTATGGGCACCGAACGGCGGGGATGGTGGAACCAAGCGACGGCGGTCGTGAGCTACGGCCGCGGAGGTGTTAGCGGTGAAGCCGACGATCTTCGGGTGGGATGAGGATTAGGCGCTCATCATATGGCCTTAAATACCCAGAAGGTCGGCCCGAGCGCCCGCAACAACCTCCCCGTGCCCCGGATTCCGCGCGCGGTCACCGCCGAGCTCGGAGGGATCCGTTGAGGAGAACGAGCTGACATGCGGGTCCCGCGGAGCAGAGAGACCGAGCGCACGCGAATGCGACTGACGAGTGTGGCCCGCGCGGAAGTGACGAGAACGCGAGGGAGAGGCTGGCCAGTGGGCCCATGATGTCGGCGCGCGCGCGAGCGGTGAAGACTGGGCCGCGCGGGTGGAAAGCTGGAGCGGGCCGAATTCCAGGTTGGCGGCCCAGTTAGGTATAGGGTTCCTTTTTTTTTCTTTTTATTTTTCTTTTATTTTCTCCTTTCTCCATTCTTTCACAAATTCAAATTTTAAAATACCAATTCAATTCAAACTTGTAACTGGTTCATTTTGGTGCAATTAAAAGTATTTGGTTTGAGAATATTTATTCAAATATATTACTCATGTTTTCATATTACTTCTCTTTTCTTCCCTTCCTATTTATTTTCTATTTTCTATTCCAAATTCAAATTTATACTTCTATTTTAGTTTTCAGATTTTTCAAATGTATCAATTGAAACCCAAAGGTGAATATAAACCATACTATTTTAATATTACTAATTTAAGTTTTATTCTCCTTGTTATTTATTTCATGGGATGTATAAATGGTTTCCTTTAAAAGAAAAGAAAAAAAAAATCCTTTTCTTATCATTTTCTTATTTTCCTAATTTCCAAAGCATTATGATACTTTGTTTATATTTTTTTTTACTAATTTTGGGTATTACAAATCCTACCCCCCTTAACAAAAATCTCGTCCTCGAGATTTGTAAGAAAAGGGATGTATACTCATATTGTTCTCGGAACATATGCACAAACAAAGAAATCTCAGCATGAGGTATAATTCTTTAACAAAACATAGGGTCAATAGACCTTATTGTTCCTTCTAAAATAATATCATATCATCTACTAACTAAAGTAACATCTAGATCTTTACAAATCATCATAATTTATATCTATGTAGCTTGGTGGAGCTGATGGTGGTGGTGGAGGTTGTTGTTGTTGTTGTCTCTCCAACCGCGCTTGCCTTATTTCTTGACGGACCTGACGTATTTCCTCGCGTTGTTGTCTTATCTGGTTTTGCATCTCGGTCACCAGGTCTGTTAATTGTTGTATTACCAGTCTTTGGGTAGCAACCACTTGATCGATTTCAACAGGTGGAGGATTTGGAGGATTCATTTTCTGTTTGTTGTTACGTGATAATCTTTCCTTTCCTGGTATTGACCATGAAAGTTAGAAGTATATGGTAATAGTTTTGCAAAGGAAATTATTCAATAAGCGGAATGAATAAGCTAGTAGCTGGTTATAATCTAAAGATTCTTTGGTAGGACTTAATCTTTGTTTTATGTCCAGATTGGGGTAACCAATCATATAAGGTGAATATCCAAGGGTAAGATAGAATCTGTCAAGATGAGAGATATATATGGGTGAGATAGACTACAGGATGTAGTTTAAAAGTTTGTTTGTTGTTAGGTGGGAATAAAAAGGTTATACCTTTCATCATGGCTCTATGGGTTGGGTTAGCTCATGGTTGAGTTGATCCAATGTGCTAAGTTAAGTTAATACATGGCTAGTGGGGTCTAATCTCTTCTACTAGTGTCATTAATCTATTTAAGTGGACCACATTAAGTTAGATAACATTAGATCACACTAGATCAGGTCACATTAGGCAAGATAAGATCTAGATTAGATTGGATATGACTAGGTTAGACTAGTTTAGGTTAGATAGGTTTATCAGGGTAAGATTTATCTTGTTAGGATATGTTAGAATCCTTTGAGATAGGATGGGGTATACGGTGTAGGTAGGTCAGAAGCTCTATTAGTGTTAACACAGAGGGATTATGCAACTATCGGATGGGTAAGGTAGTTGCATATGTATATGGTCAAGTTAATCTAGGGCATCAATTTAGCTCAAATCATTTTTATAGGAGTGAGGTCTAATCCATTTCACTAGTACTAACTAATTTATTAAATAACTCACTTTAGATGGGATTATATTAGATTAGATGGGATCTAGATTGGTATCACCGGATTAGTCTAGACAATATCTAATTACTTTGAATTAGATCATGGTTGATATTTTAGACTAGGATAAATATGCTAATTAGGGTAAGATGAATCCATGAGGATAAGGTAGAATCTTGTGAGGTCAGTTAGATTTATTAGGATAAGGATAAAATCTTTTCAAGATAAGATGAGTATCTTTTAAGATGAGATGGATCTATTAAGATAAGGGAGAATCTTTTAAGATAAGATGAATTGGTTAGAATGAGATCTTTTTAGGATAAGATAAATTTCTTATGCTAGATATGTTCCAATGGGGATAATCTAGGTTGTCTAGTTATTTTATAAATATATTTTAATACCTATGTGTATATGCAGATGCAATTGTGGACATTACTCCACAACTCATCACACTCAAACAAAGATCCAAATCGGACAAGTATCATAAGAACAAACATTCAAGCATATAAATATTTACAAAAATAGTTTTGTTTTTGTTCCTAAGAATAGGTCTCCTATTCCTAAAGTCACGTTAGGCACAGGATTTCAAAGTGTGAAATCCTCATTTGTCTTTAGAAAGAAAAGATAAGAATAATCAGAGTAAAGCAGAAATAGATGAGAAAAGATCAAGAAAAGTTTAGATAAGAATCAGAGTAGTAAAGGTAAGTAAGTATTGGTTATCCAGTTCTATCTAGGTTTCGTCCTACAGTCAACATCCCTCTGATACCACTTCTGTAACACCCGGATTTTAGGGGTCCAAAACCCGGGCGTAAACATAATCACCAGGTGTGCTGGGACCAAGTCTCACACATATGATGAATCATGGCACAGGATCGAATGTCACATCTTTATATATAACAGGAGTTCTATACAAAATAAATAATTACATTATAAGGAGACAACGGTCCAGCAACCCAAAGTTGACTGGGAGACGACGACCTAGACCTCTCACGAACTCATCGCAGCATCCTCCAAGCGCCTCATCCTGTGGTACCTGCTCTTGACCTGTGGGGTGTGTGAGACAGCAAGAGTGAGCTCACATACGTTCATCGCTCAACAAGTTGTGGGGAATAATGTGCATGAGCTCGCCAAAGGTGGGAGCTCACGTGAAGTGTAAGGCTTACCAAAGAAGATGGTTAGAGCTGAGCATTGCTTTTAAAGTTGGTCAAAATTTTATTAGCAGTTACTAAGTATAGGTAAATACCAACCCAGTTAAATAGTAGAACAAAGGTAACAACTTCACCTGCGATGCAATGCATATGACAAATTGAGTTTAAGTTCCATAATTTAAACATCAGAGAGTCCTGAGCTGCTCGTGACCGTGAGCTCGGCTAGTATACCAGTTTTACACTCTGCAGAGGTTGTACCCTTTACCCACAAGTCGTGTATCCCATGTCGCCAGGGTTTGCAAGGCCCTTAGACACTACCGAGGTGAATGGCTAGGGATCCACTACGAGGCCTTTACAAAGTTCCACTAGCTTCCGAAAACCCGCTACAGTTTATAGGAAGTTCCAATGCAGGAATCCCTTGCAGGACCGCCATCGCAGCAAAATCCTCCCGAGGGCCTCCCTACACTGACCACTCCCCTACTGCCCTTGCCCCTTTCGGGTAAGGTAGTCTTCCACTAGCTTTCCTAATTAATCAGCCAAGGGGTCCCATTCCTCCCTTGTGGTGGCACGTGTTACTCAAGTTAAGCTCTATGTTCCAATTAATATTAATGATATCAACATGAACATAAACAGAATAACAACAAGAATTGGAACATAGAGGTAATAAATGATTATCCCAAAACCATATAAAGCAATAGCAAACTACCCAAGTGATTCAGGGGTAAAAAGGTAATGAGATAAACAAATCTAGGGTGACCTATTGGGTCCCATCAAAGTTAACCTATGCATGGATAATTGATATTAAAGAACATTATTGGGTAAAAAGTGGTCAAGGGCACAACTTGCCTGGGCCTTGAGATTCCAGGTACCAACTTGCTCTTCAGATGATACGTGACCTCGCTCTAGTCGTAGCAATACAAACAAACATTGTATAGGCAAAATTAACATTACACCAAACATAAGAACAAAATACACATTAATAATATACATATTAAAATAAGATCACAGGAAAAAGAATTATTAATTTTGGAGTTATAGATTTTAAGTTATGGATTTCCAAAGATTTAAGGTGATTATAATAGGATTAGATGATAAATTTATTTTCAAACAGAGTTCATGTCAAAACAGTGATTCTAAATGACAGAGAATAATATTACAAAATTTTAGAAATTGGAATGACTCAATTTGGAACTAAAATGAATTTTCTATGCATTTTACAAGTTTCTAGATTTGTTTTTGTATTAAAAATGAATTTCTAATATTAATTTCTCTGTTTTTAATACTCTCTGGACTGGGCGTCAAATACTGAAAACTACAGGGGTCTCTGTGCAATATATCCTAGACACAGAGAATAGTGACACATGGACGGTGGGTTGGTTTTATGATTCTGCGGGGGCTCTTTAGCAAAATGTCCACTGCGAAAGGGTATGGGCGAGTCTCGGCCGTTGGATCAACGACGTGCGGCAGAGATTAGATCATGCGCGCAGTGAACCGGTACGCTATCTAAACCTTTAGATCCAGATCTAACGGCCACGAGTTCAAAACTACGTGATCCCATTACGAACGTCCATCCACAATCGAACGGCTGCGATCAAACTGAGCGAAGGGGTATCTCTCTTCTAATCAGAGCCGTTCAACAAAAGATCAACGGCTCACAACATTCTCCTACCTCCCGACCCCCCTCCGGCGGCACACCGCGCCCCACCGCGGCAAGACCATGGCCGGAGCGACCCAAATCGCCCGCCCGACGAGTTGATTTGCCAAATCAGTTGGTGCAGAATGAAATTAGGAAGACGGCGAACACAGCGGTGGAAATTTTACCGAGGATTAGGTCGCCGGGAGGCCTGCCCACGGCGCACGGCGGAGATCTTCACTACGGCGACGAATTCGCGGTTAGCCGAGGCCTTGCTCACCCCGATTGTCCCCCGAGCGCAGTCCGCATACCCCAGCGAACGATCGAGCCCCGGTTATGGGCACCGAACGGCGGGGATGGTGGAACCAAGCGACGGCGGTCGTGAGCTACGGCCGCGGAGGTGTTAGCGGTGAAGCCGGCGATCTTCGGGTGGGATGAGGATTAGGCGCTCATCATATGGCCTTAAATACCCAGAAGGTCGGCCCGAGCGCCCGCAACAACCTCCCCGTGCCCCGGATTCCGCACGCGGTCACCGCCGAGCTCGGAGGGATCCGTTGAGGAGAACGAGCTGACATGCGGGTCCCGCGGAGCAGAGAGACCGAGCGCACGCGAATGCGACTGACGAGTGTGGCCCGCGCGGAAGTGACGAGAACGCGAGGGAGAGGCTGGCCAGTGGGCCCATGATGTCGGCGCGCGCGCGAGCGGTGAAGACTGGGCCGCGCGGGTGGAAAGCTGGAGCGGGCCGAATTCCAGGTTGGCGGCCCAGTTAGGTATAGGGTTCCTTTTTTTTTCTTTTTATTTTTCTTTTATTTTCTCCTTTCTCCATTCTTTCACAAATTCAAATTTTAAAATACCAATTCAATTCAAACTTGTAACTGGTTCATTTTGGTGCAATTAAAAGTATTTGGTTTGAGAATATTTATTCAAATATATTACTCATGTTTTCATATTACTTCTCTTTTCTTCCCTTCCTATTTATTTTCTATTTTCTATTCCAAATTCAAATTTATACTTCTATTTTAGTTTTCAGATTTTTCAAATGTATCAATTGAAACCCAAAGGTGAATATAAACCATACTATTTTAATATTACTAATTTAAGTTTTATTCTCCTTGTTATTTATTTCATGGGATGTATAAATGGTTTCCTTTAAAAGAAAAGAAAAAAAAAATCCTTTTCTTATCATTTTCTTATTTTCCTAATTTCCAAAGCATTATGATACTTTGTTTATATTTTTTTTTTACTAATTTTGGGTATTACAAAGACACAGAAGCAAAGAGCTCAAAGACAGAGGAGCATCTGAAGCTGCAGAGTCCCCAACCATGACGGGTTGTCAAAGTTAGCATCTGCTCCAGCAGCAACTCCTAGGAAAGGAAGGAGAATGGTTAGCGTTCTAGACGCTGTTCTGAAATCTTCGAAGGTACCAACTCCTATATCTACTAAGGCTTCCGAGGACAAGATTAAAGAATTAGGAGAAGTAGCTGCTGTAAGCGCTTCTCCTACCTGCGTTGAAGCTGGACCTTCGGGAACTAAGCCAGTGGAGCAAGCAAAGGAAGGTCTTCCGTAGAAGCTAATATCGCCTATTCTCGAAGCATCTTCTCAAGATGATTTGGGATATAGTGTTCACCATGCTTCAAGGAAACAATTATCAGAAGAGCAAATTGCTGAAGTGCAATACTATGCAAAGGGCCTGAAATATCCCCGAGGGTCCTTAGTATATGGAGGAAATAACGAAGATGATTTCCTTTACTGCCTACTAGACAACAAGTAGATAAATGTTTGCCGAGAAATAATGGATAACATGGGTTATCCAAAGCTTGAACTTGATCTATCCGCAATGCCAAAGGATCAACTTGCAGACAACCTTGCTTATAATAGCTTGAAGGTTTGCATATTTTTATTTTTATTTTTATTGATTTTTGTTCGGCAGATTTGTGGTAATTGGTTTGTGGTAATACTTATTATTATTATTTGTATGTTTTTTGTTTGTCAGGGTCTTATCCTTAGCAAGGCTTTGAAGGCCCAGAAAGATGATGAAGACGAAAGCACTTGGATAGCCTTCGAAAACCTGCGCTCGAAAGTCATAACACTTCTGAATGAGGCCCTTGAGAAGGACAAAATCCTACTTTCTTTAGTTGAGAGGTTAAAGTCTAGCGAAGCTAAATTGGCTAGCCTTTCCAAGGTAGAACAAAAAATGAGAAATTTGAAAAGAAGAAAGAAGTGGATGCGAAGCGTATTGCTAATTTAGAGTATGATCTATCTATTCAAGTGGGATTGCACATATCCTAAGTGCAAGGACTGGAGAATAAGCTTGATGAAAACACCGAAAACTTTAACATCGATTAAGCGAAACACGAGATATCTGATACCGAACGGTTGGGAGTTCAGAAAAATGTTGAGGAGCTTCATCAGGCAAAAGAAGAGTGCTACAATGTTCCTATGGAATGTTGCAATAAGCTAAAAAATAGTTTTGCTAAAGTTGGCGCATTCTCTACTAAGCAAAACTTTATTCATGGTGATCCTGACGGGGTTATCAGATGGATCGGTGGCGAAACCGAAGCTTTTGATGAAATCCTTAGCGATAGAGGAGATTTTTGTGCCTGTTTCGGTGCTCGAGGAGCCGTCTCACTGCTTGAAAAAGCTACCAAGGATCCTTCAGCCGAAGCTATTGCCCTTAGCAGAAAATTTTACTCTGAAGCTTGGCTGAATGGTGGCCGAGAAGTGGCAGACGCGACTATTAGACAAAATAAGGAAGAATCTCATACTGCTTTAGAAGAAGCGAGGAAAGCTAAAGAAGCCGCAGAACGTGAAAGGCTTATAGGTATATTTGTCGTGATTTAGCTTCGTAGATTCTTTTGGCTTCGTAATTAATGAAAACTTATACTTTGGTGCAATCAAACTTTCTCCTCCTCTGGAGCCTTACGACCCTGAAGCCAATCCAACCCTGAAGGGCGCTCTTGATGTGATCAAAATAGCTAATGAAGCTGTTGATGAAGCTATGAATAGGCTCCTGAACGAAGCTGCTGATAAAATCTTAAAAGAGGATGATTAGACCTTGTTTACTAAAATACTTGTGGATTTTTTGTATGTTATTCTCTTATGTAAGAAAAAATTATCAACTATATATATATATCTGATGATGTAATGTATTTCTTTATGGATCGTGAAATCTTCATACGTACCATTTTTGAGCCACAGGTGAAAAAACACCTTCCCTTCTTTTCACGCTTCATAAAGAAAAATGCCCCTTTTCGGTCGAAGTGACATTATTAGACTCAAAGGCCTTACCGTAGATTTTGCATAAGAAATACCGTTGCCGAAGCCATAGATATTTGCATAAGAATGACGTCGCCGAAGGCATAGATCTTGTATTGTTGAAACATCCTTCCATAATTCTTTGTCAAAGATAGACCTAACCTCATGAGTTAGCCAACTGTTTGAAGGAGCAATTTCCCTTCTTTTTCCCACTATTTCAAATGATGCGAGATGATGAATAATGCGATGATATGATGCAACAAATGTTAATGCATAAACACTTCGTAAAAGTAAGACTCTGCATCCCCTTAGGAACGACTTTGGAGTCTCCTCACCTTTTACTTAGGTGGTATTTTAGCTCTGCATCCCCGTAGGAACGACTTTGGAACTAAGCTCTGCATCCTCTTAGGAACGACTTTGGAGCTTCTTCACCTTTTACTTAGGTGGCATTTTAGCTCTGCATCCCTGTAGGAACGACTTTGGAGCTAAGCTCTGCATCCCCTTAGGAACGACTTTGGAGCTTCTTCACCTTTTACTTAGGTGGCATTTTAGCTCTGCATCCCCGTAGGAACGTCTTTGGAGTTTCGTCACTTTTTTTGTTACACTTGATGGTGTAACTCTAGATTTATTACAATAGGTGGAAGGTTGTACCTTCTCTGATTGTCTTTGGGGTAATGATATAAAACAAAGAGAAATAGAAATTACATTGAGTGTGTATGAAAGTTTTTTGATTGAGCCCCTATGTTGCTTCAGTTAAGGTGTCTTGATTCTGGTACAATGTTGTTGACTATCCGATCTTCGGGCTCTTCACGTGCGTCGCGTTGTTGTTGAAGTTGGTGGTGCCCTTTTGGCTGTTGATTGTGAGATGAAGTTGGAGCCATGAGTGGTGGTGGTGGTGGCAGGGCCCATGCAGTTGGGGAGTGGCTTGCCGAAGCTACTGATACTGTGGGTTGTTGATTGCCCACATACTCAGGAATGTATGGGGAATAGCACGAAGTAGTATGCATGACCTGCTTGGCTGATTCTGCCGTGCTTCTGTCGGTGTTTAGAGTCCGACCGCACACCCAGGGATACCCTTGCGGTGCTTTTGGATAGAATGGTGTTGTTTATTGTAGCTCGATGGTTCGTGCTAGGACCACGAGAGAGAGAGAAACAATTTTCTGCAGGTTCGGGCCGCCTTGAGAGGCGTAATACCCTACTTCCTGGGATTGATCTGTATGTGTGGCGTGTTACAAGCGGTGTCTCCTAAATGGAGGAGGGGCTAATGAGATGATCATGATGGGGTTCCCCCTGGGCCTTATATACACGACCGAGGGTCACTCCTTACGTACATGATGATGGCATTCTTCCAGTATATCTCCTAGCTAATAGCGAACTAACTTAACCAATCTCCATAAAAACCCGCCGACTCCACCTCGAATTATCCCGACATTCGAGGGCGCCGAGCGCAGGGAAAACAGACGATTTCTTGAGATTGTGCACGACCCGACGGACAATCCAGACATGAGTCCATTGCCTTCTTGGGTCGGCCTATTCCACTTGTAGTCTTTACCCGGCCCACGCCAAGACGGCCTTGCGGGGTAACTGGTCTGTGGCCCCATGCAGGGACCTTTCGCCTTCTAGTGGACTCGAGAGATATCTGTCCCCCACAAGCCCTCAATTTTTGAGTTGATTTTGAAATAATCGACTCAAAGGTTCTTGGTCCTGCTTGTGGGTTCGTTGCTTGGCCTAATTTTTGCACTATTGTTGGGTGCAGCCCCCGAGCTTTGAGTGGATTTTAGAAATAATCCATTCAAAGGTCTTCATTTTCATGCTTTTGAAATTAGCATTTTCAGAATAACCATGCGATGCCATCTATCCCTGCCTTGTTAGGTTTAAAATGAATTTGATCAATGACAAGTTGGACATCTGGCTGGTTGAGACAGGTAGCCTTTGGCTGGACACCGCCCTGCTCTGAACTTCAATGCTTCTATTGATTGGACTTGTGCTTCAGTAACCACAATTGGACTTCCTCCCGTCTCATCTGATCTCCTTCTTTTGTCATGGTACATTCATTGCGTATGTTTTGTAGATATTGTTCCTTCAGGAAATCTTGAAAATTTTGGGTGACACACCCAATGGGTATGCCCAAGGGGTGTCTTGGTGCGCAGAGTGTTTATTGCATTGTCCTGAAGTAGTAACTTGATGTGACGGAGAGGTGTAATCATTTACTTGAGCGATTGACGTGGGTTCAAACGGTGCCGTGTTACGTGAAACGGTGCCAGTTTCCTGACTCATTTTCAGGCGGCTTGAACTGCTTATTGAATTCTTGCGACTGTTCGGCGAGCGGGGTAGGAAGTGGACGGTGACCCTTTGGCCCCTTTAAATAGCCCGCTTGCCCTGGCTGTTTACTTCACTTGCTCTTGATCGTTTGTTTTCTTCTTCTTCTTCTTCTTCACTGCTCCACTCTCTGCACGACCATGGGTAGGGGTAAGGGGGCAGGGGCTTGCCTCGCCGTGCCGATGGCAAGCGCAAGCGTGCCCCAAGTCCTCCCTTAGAGGATTTTGTTGACTCGGAGTACTCGGAGGAAGCTTCCTCCGAGTATGATCAATCGCCAACTCCCGCCTCCCCCGTGGCATCGTCCGAGGACTCGGATGACTCCATGGGGCTGTCCACTGCGGCCTAAGCATACTGGCGCTCCATCGAGAACATCAGGTTGGATGACTCGGGGGATGTCTCCTCGGAAGAGGTGGACTCCTTCGATTCTTCCGAGGAGTGGACCGGCAGCGAAGGTGACAACGGTGAGGACGACGGCAGCAGCGGCGACGACGACGGCAAGGGCGACGGCAGCGGTGAAGGCGAAGGTGATGACGGCGAGGGCGAGGGCGACAACAAAGGCGACAACGGTGATGGCAAGGGAGACGGTGACGGCAAGGGCGACGACGGCAACAAAGGCGACGGTGACGGTAATAAGGGAACGACAACGGCAGCAAGGGCGATGGTGACGACAGCAAGGGCGACGGCGGCGACGACGAGGGCGACGGTGACGGCAAGAAGGGCGATGGCGACGACGGCAAGGCCAGTGGCATAATGCTGCTGGTTTAGATATTAGTATAGATAGCAGTAGTAGTAGTTGTAACACCCCTGATGTTACCAGAACTAAAATTTGAGCATGACATCATATGCATTGATATTTCATTATGTTTGTTACACCTTGAATGCATCCACTAGGCTAAAACTTCATAGAAAATGTGATGTGGTGCCTTGAAGTGCTTCTTAACCCTAGAGTAGGGTACTTAACCATGGGATTTGGGTATATGGGTGTGGTGAGGACAAATTGAGTGTTGTCTCAAAAAGTATTGGAAATGTTCATAAGGGACTAAATTTGATGGATTTGAGTGGCACGCAAAACCTAGAGCACTCAAAACCCTAAAGAGAACCCTGGAAACCGTAATTTGTGCCCTATAAAGTGATTTTGAGTTCTAGGCACTTTTGGACCAAAATGCATATATCAAAGTGGTAAAGTATCAAAAACTAAACAACTTTTACATTGGAGGATTTTCAAGTAATGTGGAACAAATTGGACTAATTTGTGAAAAAGCCACAAGGACACCCATAGGGCTAACTCTGAAATCAGTGTGATTAAGCTGACTTTGGAACCTTGTATTTATTCATCCATGAAGATTTTGCCCTAGGTCACTACAACAAGTTTGTAGAGGTAATATAGGGGTACAAGTTTGATTAAGAGACTAAGCATTGGTGCTGTATGAAAATGGGAGATAAATGGACTTAAAGTCAGGCTGTCAGTCACCCTGTAGCTAAATTTTGACTGACAATGAACTGGGACAAACTTTGGGAGCAATTTTGAGTAAGATCTAGTGGATGTTTGATTATGGTTGCTATAACAAAATCAAAGCTAGTTTGTAGGAGATCAACTTTGCTACAGACGGATTAGTAGGTTGTCAAATGAAAATTGGAGAACAAAGCACTTCAATTCGCTCTGTCAGAACGACTCATGAAGAACGCGATGGTACAGTATCTGCAAAAGATCACAGATGCAGTGAATGTTGCCGCCGGTGAACTCCGCACCGCGATCCTCACTGACATTACGATTTGTGCGCTCTGGCATGCGGATAACAGTCGATGGTGAAAAGATCTTGCACGAGGATGAACTTGGGGCACTGTTTTGCCCTGTCGCCGTACCCACTTGCACTGGCAACGTGGCTACACGACTGTCGCCGTCGTGCCGCCATTTATCTTGGTTATGACACGCCTTCAGTCGATTCACCACGTCATCGCAAGCTGTGAAGACTCATCAGTGACCACCGTAGACTGTTAACAAGTGAATGCCACGTTAGCAAACTCCGGTGACTCTTCCCCCTTCTCACCGCGAGCGCTTCTCCGTTCAAATTCGCCCTCCTCGAGGCCGTCCTCTATAAATTGATGCCTTGGCCTGTTCCGCCTACTTGTTACAAACCCAGTGAACCACTCCTCGCTCCCGATCGTCCACCGTAGTGCCTTAACTCGGATTTTCCCCAAATCAGTTCTCCGCACCGCCGTGAACACCCCCTCCGTCGACCCACCGTCCTGTCCCTCCACCCGCCTTCCTAGCTACCGTTCTTAAGTCCTGGTAAGTTGCTAAAGCTTACCGTGCCCCCAATTCGTATGTTACTACACTGTGTCGTTGGGAACACACTGGGAAAGCTTCAATTCCGTGGGTGCCCATGGACTGAGCTCTAGGACGGCGTTCGAGTTCAATTAGTGATCCCCAGTGGAGTGCTAAGGGTAGAATTAGGCGTAGACCGAAGTAGAGCACAGATGATTGGGTATTGCGGTCGATACAAGCTCGTCGGAGCAGCCTCTCCGTCGTCCGTGGTCGGGGACCCGGTCTTGCGAAGAAGAAAGAAGTGAGGAGCCTAAGTGCACATGTCAGAGACACAAGTGAATAGTGAATAAGGATTCTTTACGGGTTTTTTCGAATAGCTGAGGACTTCTGCACAAAATGGCCAACGCGGGCACGCGCGGGCGTGTTTTGCCTGGTCGTGGGCCGGATCAGTCTAGTTTCAGCCCAGTACTATTCATAGTTTTCCTTTTTCTTTTTCTCCTAGACTTGGAAAATTATAGGAAATTGTAGAAAAATGGTAAAATTATAGGACCAATTTTGCTAGACTCCTAAATTCATTTATTATTTAATAAAAATAGTTCCAAGATTTTTAGCCCAAACCTAGAATTATTTAGCATTTAAAGATGCCTAAACCTAGCTTTTTAGAATTTTAGAATTAATTTGGTTGCTCCAAAAATAATAAAGCTTTTTGGGTAAGCTTAGTTTGATGATTAAAGTCCTTGGGCAGAGTTTGAAATGCTTTGGACATTGTTTGGTCCCAAACCCAATACACTAGCTTCCTAGTGTAAAATTGCCTAACCCTAATAGAATACTAACTCAGGAAACCATAGTGACTAAGGTGTACCGTGAAGGGAAGTTGTATTCAAGACACAACTTAGTGTGTTTCTCTTATAACTGCACATTCATAGCATCACATAAGCATTCATGTATATGTATTGTTATGTATAGAAAACAAAGAAGAGGCTATAGTCGAGGAAGAAGTTGTCCGCAAGCTGAGAACCCTCGGTTGAGAACAACTTCTATTTTGACATCTGTGGGACAGACCCAGAGCCTCCTGCAACATAAGGCAAGCCCCGGTGCATTTACCCCATTCCTTGTTATTTTAAACTCTTTATCACTTGAGATGATGCATTAGGTGATAGGAGTTGTGTGCTAAACAATTGCTGCATTCCCTTCCTTGGAACTGATTACCATTCCTTGATACCTGTTTTACTTAAAGTTTTCTGATGCTTAGCTTTGCTTTAGAAAACAAAATGTTTTGTTTTAAACAAAAGATGATGCTTCATATGGGATGGGAAGTTTTCAAAGAAAAGACTTGATGGTGAATCCATCATGGCCATGATGGGTTCAACATCTAAAAAGATGTACCTCTGTCAGGTACCAAACTTTGGGTTGTAAATGATAAACACGAGACCAGGCGGGTGACTTGCACGAGAAGAAAGTCTCGGTGTAGTGTCTCCGTCTGAGTCGATTAAGGACCGAACCGATGTAGGCTTGATGATCGAGGACCTTTTAACTGCCTACATG
Organism: Zea luxurians; assembly: GCA_029449295.1. Classification (NCBI taxonomy): domain Eukaryota; kingdom Viridiplantae; phylum Streptophyta; class Magnoliopsida; order Poales; family Poaceae; genus Zea; species Zea luxurians. The sequence goes on along the minus strand of JAOPSE010000005.1, from coordinate 42,743,307 downwards.
CCTCGTCATGGGTAAGCTTTGCCTTGGTCGGACCAATACCAGAAAGGCCACCACATAATGGGAGTGGAGAGATGGCGAGAGTAGCGTGTACCCTCCGTGGCAAGAGGCTGGACGGTGGTGTATCTATGCTCTCGGTTGGCGTGAACCCATTCTAGTCTTGAGAAACCCGATGGCGAGTTGACATATGCAAAGGTTAAGTGCTACATATGTCGTGTGGTTGGAGATCCCTAGTTGGGTATTAATCGATTTAGATCGCCGTTACTTCTCGGACATGAAGACTTGGTCACTGACTTACACGTAGCAATCCAGTGAACTGAAGGGATGATAAAAAGACGGCTAGTGTAGGCTAAGTGCCTGAACTAGGATAGAAAGAACTCTAGATACAGGTAATGACTTAACCTGATAATAAAACTAGATTTTTAAGGATCCATTGTTAGTAAGCTTTTCTGCAAATAGAGTCTTTGATTCTTGATCAACTTTACCTTGAATCCCACAAGCTAGGATATCCTTGAGAAGTCTTTTTCCTTTGTCGGGTAAGATTTTTAAGGATATCCTTGAACTCAGGGTTTTCGAACCCATGTTGTGTAGGTGATGAAATAACCGAGTTTTGTTGTTTCTTCTCAAAGGTGGTGCCAAAGTAGGATGAAAATCAGTAAACTTGTTGGCGGGAGGATGTTTTGCCTCCCAGTTGTGTAATATTAACTGTTGCACTCGAACACCCGTTATGTAATAAATACTCTCTCTATATTTTATTTCAATGTAAATTATGTTATTGTAATTCTTTCTTCTTATTCTTTACTCCTATTATGTGTGTAATGTCTGCGTGATGGGTGAAGCGCTCTTAGGCGATATGATGAAGATACAGATAACCGAACTTGCCAAGTGATTGCGTGCACCTGCATGACTGTCTGAGGTCCTTAGGATAAGGACATCTGTAGGTGGGCCTAATACCTTGGAAGGTTCTGTTACCGCTGGTATCGGAGCAAAGTCCGTCTCTTTGGACATTACGTAGTACTTCAAAAGAATTTTAAAATACTTACCTTGAACATTTTTTCATTCTTATCTTACCACTTTCTGGTAGTAACTTACCTTTTGAAGTCGGGTAATAGAGTGCTAAATAATAGTATGCATAGGAAATAAGGGGTCAACGAAAAGTTGATTCCATGATTATTAGGTTATGGATGCATCATGTTTAAACTACACTAACCAAGACCACTCAGTGCAAAGCAACAGGACCTCATGGTGTACCCTGGCATCAGCTGGCCTCTAGACATGAAGGAAGTAGCAGTGGAAGTAACAACCCAATAGGGGATTTGGAGGCCAGAGTGGAGCGACTCAAGGTCTGAACTACGCCATGGGAGTAGGGAGCGTGCGCGCGATAGCTATCGCATTGCTAAATTATCAGCAGAAGTTAATTGCCTGCAGTAGGAAATTGTGGAACGTGATACGACCATTGACTGGGCCGTAAATTCGCGCTCTTTCGCCTGGGATTGTGAAGCCAAAGTGTCAGTACCCTGAAACTAGGGTACCCCTTACTACTATATACAGACGTAGTACCCACGCGACTATCTTTAGTCGTGTGGTAAAAGAGCTGTATGTGGGACCAGGTCATGACTCGCCCCAGCCTCGGGCGACTACTCTAGGCCAGCAACAGCACCAGACCCCACCACATGTGCGGGTCCGGGGCCGCCACGTGTCCAGAGAAAGTGATATACTTCAAGGCATCAACAATGAGTCCGGACCCCCACGGGAGAGTGCTGGACCCGTGCCGGACCCTTGTATATATGGTCCAGGCCTCCAAGTTTGGCCCAGGACCTCCACATGTACGAACCAGACCCATAGAATGGGATCCGGACCCCCCGTATGGGGTCCGGGCCACCCATAGTGGGGTCCAAGGGTTCCAGGACAGAACATACCCGGGCTTTAATCAGGACCCATGCAGGGGTCCGGAGCCGACACGTGTCCAGACATGGTCTGGTGGGATCCGGACCTATCCGCATACACTCCTACTCTCCGCTCCATGTGGCATACTGCGCGCGGCATAAGCTAACGGGCGGAACCTGGCATGATGCCTCTAGGCTACGCGTGCCTTCACATTCATTACAGATAAGACGTGCACCTGTCCATCCCACTAACAGGCGGCGTGCTCAGTCCACGATACGTGGGCCGTGCAATTACTCACACGTTACCGTATCGAGGGCAATGACTCACCATTACTCGTACGTTTCCAAGAAAAGGGTTACTGCCTATCAATGCTGCATGGACTGCAGCCATCATGACTCCCGCTGATTACTCATACGTTACTCTGTCAGCATTAGTTATTCACATAATGTATTTCTTCCATTATGCTCCTAGGCCCGCATGTCGGGGCTCAACATCCTTGTATGTGCCTCCCTTAAACTATAAAAGGGAAAGCACACAGCGTTACAAGGGACACGCTCACACACTCTCAATACAACTTGCACACAGTGGAGGTAGGGTATTATGCTCCGGCGGCCTAAACCACTATAATCCCTCGTGTCCTCTTGTGTTCATCCAGAATTCACCAAACAGGCAATCGCTTAGGCCCCCTCCTCATCTTAGGATTAGGGCGGGTGCATTCCGCCACCCGGCCGGAGGATTTTCCCTCCGACATTTGGCGCGCCAGGTAGGGGGCTTTGGCTTTAGGTTTTTCGCCTATTTTCTTGCTCGACACGATGGTTCAGATCGTCAAGCACCGCGACTTGTCTCCCGAGGACTTCCTGATGGAGGAAGGGGCATCATCTTCTATGCCACGGGGCTCTTACCGCCCTACGCCTGGTGCTGCTGCTATGCACGCTGCGCAGCAGCACACGCCCGCGCAGACATCCAGGGCCCCATTGGGGGCTGCTCATGGTGCACCTTGAGTTCAAGGCCACCACCAATATGGCAGAGTATGAAGCACTAATCTTCGGCTTGTCTGCGGCCCTATCCATAGGGATTCGCCAGCTCCTTGTGAAGGGGGACTCCCAGCTAATTATCAAGCAGGTCCACAGAGAATGTAGCTGCAACGAGCCTAGGCTCGCAGCTTATCTCCTCCAGGTAAGGAAGCTAGAAAAGGACTTCATTGCCCTAGAACTGCAACATGTTCCTCGGGCTAACAACTCAGCGGCAGATGAACTCTCCCCGAGGACATCAACTTGGGCACCCGTGCCTGAGGGCATCTTCGAAAGTCGGCTGCTGAGACCTACCGCCCAGCCTACCGAACCGGGTGAAGGGGGCGAGACTAGCACCTTGAAGCTAGCGGTCCCGATGGCGATCCATCTGCAGAACCCACCAAAGATTGTGTGTGCTACAGAGGGTCCTACCAACCTCTTAGCACCACAGCCAGTAGCTCAGAGTGGTCCCGATGCATGGATCTCTAAGGTCCAGGATTACCTGAAAGAAAATATCCTTCCTGAAGACCATGTGTCCGCAGAGCGCATAGTGCGGTTGGCTAAACGATACACGATGGTAGAAGGGGATCTATACCGTCGTGGCGCCAACAACATTCTCATGTGGTGCATCACCCAGGAGGAGGGCCGTGAGCTACTCACGGAGATCCATGGAGGAGAGTGCAGAAGTCATTCATCATCCCGCACACTGGTTGGTAAGGCCTTCCGACACGGCTTCTACTGCCTAACTGCTCTCCAGGATGCAACTGAGTTGGTAAAGTCCTACAAAGCATGTCAGTTCCATGCAAAGCAGATACACACACCAGCTCAAGCTCTGCAAATGATTCCACCCTCCTGGCCATTCGCCGTATGGGGAGTGGATATCCTAGGGCCATCCCTAGGGCTGTCGGTGGGTACCGTTTCCTCTTCGTCGCTATCGACAAATTCACAAAGTGGCTAGAGGCTACCCCTATGGTTAGTATCACCCAAGGTGCAGCTGTTGCCTTCCTCAAGGCAATTGTCTATAGATTTAGGGTCCCAAGCCGTATCATTACGGACAACGAGACCTAGTTCAAAAGTTGGCTCTTCCAAGAGTATTGCGAGGGCATCAGCACCCAGCTCTGCTTTGCGTCTGTGGCTCATCCCAGGAGCAATGGCCAAGCTGAGAGGGCAAACGCAGAAATCCTCAGCGGACTCAAGACATGCACCTATGACTACAAAAAGCATGGTGCAAATTGGGTCAACGAGCTTCCGTCCGTACTATGGGGGAACCGGACCACACCCAGCTGAGCAACCGGGGAGACCCCGTTCTTCCTAGTCTACGGGGCTAAAGCCTGCCTTCCCCCAGAAATAATTATGGGCTCCCCATGAGTCCAGTCTTTTGATGAGTCTATGCAGGGACAGCTATGACGTGAGGACGTGGACTTCATCGACCAACGCAGATGGCAAGCGACGATCCGAAATGCATGGTACAACCAAGCGCTCAGGCGCTACCACCAACGGTTTGTGCATAGTAGGGAGCTTAGGGTCAGGGACCTGATCCTAAGGCGAGTACTGAACCGAGAAGGGCTCCACAAACTCTCTCCCTGTTGGGAAGGACCCTTCAAGATGACAGAAATATGCCGACCCGGGTGTGTCCGCCTTGCCACAATAGAAGGAGTACCTCTTCCAATCCCTGGAATATAGAGCATCTCCATAAGTTTTACCCATAAAAGCAAAACTAGGAGGGTTGAGTTTTCTTCCTTTGTAACTAGGTTGCGCATATGTGTATGTCAATCCGGTGAGGTCCGCCCTCGTAAGCCCGGTCTGTTGGTCTACACCCATGTATATCAAGTTATAAGGAAATGATTTACCCCCAGATGTGCTTTTGTGATGGTTTTATTCTACTTCAGTTTACATGCATTATTTTTTATCTAACCCACCCATACAGTTTCCCACCCTTGCTGGTATGATGACATCTGAATTGAGTAACCAGGCTTGCAGTTTAAGACCCCTTTACTGCTACAGGGGGTCCGGCAACCTACGGACCAGTTCTAGAGAATGGGCGCTCGCCTCCTAGAGGGGTCCGGAGTTGTGTAGCTGCTTAGCATGGTTCCGTGCCCTAAGCCTGCACGCTCCACCACTCTGCAACGGGCATCCTATTATTTGGAATTGTGATCCTATGGGTCCGGGCATACGGCTTGGCTTCCCAGGCTAAATCCTGCAGGTCCTGTTGCATGAATCAAAGGATGGCAGATACGAGACGATGGGTCCTATGGGTGTGCTCCTAACACTTCAAAGCCAAAGCTGTGTGCAGGTCCAGGTCCCAGTCCAGTAGTAGGTAGTCTCAAACTGTAGAGACAACCTCCTAGGGGCCGAACCACCAATTTTATCTTTGGTATACTAGTATCCAGCCTCAACACGTCGAGCCTACATCCCAGGGGGGCCAAGTACCAAGGGGAAGTTGATGAATAGGGATGGCAACGGGTCGGAATTGGATCGGATATTGAAAATATCCGCCCGCAGTCATATTCACGGTCATAGATAATATCCGCCCACGATTATATCCACGGGTAGAAATTCATATCCATATCCATGCCCATCGGGTTTTGGATATCCATCGGATATGATAAAACCATTTTCAACAATTGAATAACATAATTAATCAAAACGCTTCCCAATTCAACATCATACACAACTTAAAATTGAATAAAATTTAAATATACAAGTCCTTCAACAAGCAACATTCTCAACATGACAAAAATACATGTCTACATGTCTCAACATGAAAACAAATACATGACAACAAATACATGTCTGCTTTTGGCCTTAAGCCTTTTGATTCTGATCCGATGTGAGTGTAGTGTTGTGTTGAGCACTTGAGCTAGTCAATGATAGTAGAATCATGTTCATCCTGGCAAACAACAAAATAGATAAATGGTTAAATCAATGATCAGATTCGATAACCAAAATATAAGAACATACTAAAGAGTTCAATCATGTTACCAATTCTTCCTCTTCATCCTCCAAACAAGTCATTAGTGCATTTATAAAACAGGATTGGTCGCCTAACATGTCAGCTCGGGCCCAAGCTTGTGTGGCAGAACCGCCCTATCGGCGTTTCGGACCCGGGGGGTCCCTGGACTGACGAGTGAATTTGTCGCTGCGTGCCCCTACCCAGATGGGTTGGTGCGAGATGGAACACAAGAGGTGGGACAAGCCTTGTATTAGCCTACACCAGGGTGCTCGTAGTAGGGGTTACAAGCACATCGCGAGAGGGAGAGAGAGAGAGGGAGCTCGTTCATTCGCTCCTTCCCCCCGCGCGAACCCCCCTCCAGGATGGCCCTGGACCTCCCTTTTATAGACACAAGGAGAGGGTCCAGATGTACAATGGGGGGTGTAGCTATGCACTAACGTGTCTAGTAGAGAAATGCCTAAGCCCTATGTACATGCCAACGTGGCTGTCGGGGGAGAGCTTGAGCCCTGCGTACATGATAATGTGGCCGTTGGAGAAGCGCCTGAGCCCTGTGAAAGCACAGCTGGCGGTGCGGCAAGGATCCTGCTGACGTCTCCTTGCTGTCGTAAGGGGTTGAGAGTCACCGGTGTCATGGTTGCACGTGGGGTACCATCATTACCCGTCGCCGGGGTAAGCCAGATGGGACGCCGGTCTTGTTCCTTGTAGCCTGAGCTATCTAGGGATAGGGTAATGATGTATCCCCTGTTGGCGCGGTCGGTCCGAGCCCAAGGTTGGGCGAGGCGGGGACTTCTCCTGAGGCCGAGGCCGGGGTCGGGCGAGGACGCGATTCCTCCCGAGACTGAGGTCGAGGCCGAGTCCAGGGGTTGGGGGAGGCGGAGACTTCCTTCCGAGGCTGGAGCCTGAGGTCGGGCGAGGCGGAGACCTCCTCCTGAGGCTGGAGCCTGGGGTCGGGTGAGGCGGAGCTTCCCGCTGCGCCTGAGGCCGAACTTGGTGGTTGATCATGACTTGTTGTCAGCTTCATCTGGGTAGTTGGCACGGCAGTCGGAGCGGGGCGAGCGGCGCTGTTTTCCCATCATATCGGACAGTAAAAGGGGGGGCGAAGTGACTGCGGTCACTTTAGCCTGGCCGACTGAGGCGCGTGTGTTAGGATACGGCGTCAGGCGACCCCTGCATTGAATGCGCCTGCGAAGCGGTCGGTTGGTGAGGTGGTCTGGCCAAGGTTGCTTCACAACGAAGCCTACCCGAGCCAGGCTTCGGAAGAGCCGATGGTGTGCCCGCTGCCTGAGGAGGTCCTTGGGCGAGGCGTGAATTCGTCCGGGACTACTGCTCCTGCCCGAGGCTGGGCTCGAGCGAGGTCGCGTCCCTTGGGTAAACGAAGCCTTGACTTAAACCGCGCCCGTCAGTTGGTCTGAGGGTGTTTACCAGCCATGATTAGGAGTGTTGGGGGTACCCCTAATTACGGTACCCGACAGTAGCCCCCAAGCCTAGAAGGGAGTGTTGGTACTCGCTTGGAGGCTTTTGCCGCATTTTTGGTGAGGGGACCGGCCTTTCTTGGTTTTACTTTGTTCTGGTGGGTGCGCGCGAGCGCACCCGCCGGGTGTAGCCCCCGAGGCCTCAGAGGAGTGGTTTGACTCCTCTGAGGTCTTAATGCTTTTCGTGGTGCCTCGGCCGGTCTGATCGTTCCCTCATGCGGCCTGGCCGTAGCCCGGGTGCATGGTTAGGTTCCGAGTTTTCAAGCTGGTTTGTTGACGCTGTCAACAGTGCCGTAGCCGGGTGTGAGAGCAGCCCTCGAGCCTCTGCACGGAGCAAGAGGACGATCAAGGACTTTCCCAACTTTTATCATACGCCCCTGCGTCGCCTTTCCACAAGGAGGAGGGGGGGGGGAAGCGCCATGTTGCCCTCGGAGGGCGCCGAACATGGTGTTTCCAGTGAGCTGCTAACGGGTGATCCGGGTGGACGCTCGTGCCCCGTTCGTTAGGGGTCGGCTGGTGGCCCAGAGGCGCGCTCCAAAAGTACCTGCGGGTGATTCGCCGGACCCGGACCCCTTCGACCGGGTCCGAGGGCTCGATGCCTCCCTCCGGTGGGATTCTGTTACAAATCGTTCCCGTAGGTCTCCGAAATGTCCTAGGGTACCTCAGGAGTGTAGCCCGAGCCTCGGCCATGTTTTGGATGTACCTAGAGTCATCCCTCACTCTGCGTGCTGTGGTGCGGCTGTCGAACCCTTCCGAGGGGCCAGCCTTCGAACCCCTGATAAGTAATGGGCACGGAGCCCGAGTGCTCTGGGGCGGTTGTCGAAACCCTTCCGAGGGGCCAGCCTTCGAACCCCTGATCAGTAGGAGGGCTCGGGGCTCGCTTCCTTCGCCGAGAAGGATCCTTTCCGAATTATCCCCTTCCCCAGTCCCTATAGCAAGAGAGAGAGAAAGACGAAGAGGGAATGGATATGAATTTAAATAATGAGGCGCACCTTTTTTGATGCGGTCGTCATGGCGGAGGTGAAACGATGCCCGCCTCGCCTTCTAGAGGTGTCGCTTGCTCTGCCGGGGAGTTAATGCGATGGGATAGGCGATTCGCGTGGTGCCCGTTGCACGTGCTAGCCGTTCGAGGAATGGGACACGGGTGTGTCGTCTTCATGCCGTGGGAGAGGGATCTCCTGTCGCTTCAGGAGGGGACGTGAGCCTGCAGGCGATTTGATCGCTGCTTCCACTCGTTTGCCGCTGCAATTACTGTCGGCCCACTTTTGGCCATGCCAACCATCGTGCCTATCCCCGTGGCTGACTGACCCGTGATCGTTGCACTTAATTGGCACTGTTGGGTCACGCGCAGGGTTGCCTCGAATCGCGGCACAGGTTCCGCAGTCGAGGAGGCGCGACATTCGGCGCAAGTGGTAGTGCGGCTTTTTGCACATCATAACCAGCGCGCCGGTTACATGACATGCGGGCTCGCTTCCTTCGCGCTGGCCCATCGGATGTGGTTGAAGCCGAAAGGGTGCGCATCCGGGGTGTGGTTGCCTGCTCCCTTCGCGGTGGTTCGCCCTTCGGTCCGCTGGTTTCGGTGAAGATGGGGGAGCACTTGTAACCGCAGGGCAGTTTCATGCTTTGCGTGCGACGGTTTGCCTCCTTCGCGTCTCGAGTCAGCTCGCATGACGTGTGGGACCCAGCCCCCGTGTCGTAGGGGGAGTACCCTGGAGCACGTCAGTGGAGACTTTGCCCGTGACGCTAGGGGGTGCAAGTAAGGAGGTCTGCCTATAAAAGGGGATTGATCCCCTAGGCAGTGGCCATGCCTTCGTTCTCCCCTAATGCATTGTGCCCTTCCACCTTTCGAGTCCCCAGATGGGGCGCACCGGCGTCGCCTTGCTCTTGCTGTCGTTGGAGGAGCGCAACCTTGTGGAGATCGGCGCTCTTCAGCCATCGCTCGGCTTCAAGGATTTTCGTCGTGCAGCCCGGCTGCATTCCGTCACCAATGGTCAGTTTGGTGGGGAGAAGCAAGTCGGGTTGCGACCTCTGCCCCACCCTCAGCTTCAAGGATCTTCGTCATCCAGGCTGAGGCGAAGGAGTGCACTGAGTGGGGGGTTGCCTCCACGTGGGTCGGTGACCCTTTTCTTCCCCCAGCGTTTGTGGGAGAAGGGCATCCTCCAGCCCCGCGGAGATGTCCTCCAGCCATGCGGGGGAAGGCGAACTGCTGCTCCCTGGCCAGGGTGCAGCTTTCTGTCCTCCACTCGGGCGGTGGTCGTGCCGCGTGCGGGCCGGCCACGTCCAGGTCCTCCTCGCACCGTCAGCTGCACCGGGGGTCGCTCAACACATCGTATGCCGCGAGGGCGGTACTTGTGTTCTGCGACGCCCCCGGCGAGGACGAGAGTGAAGGACCTGCCGGTGCGCTTTGGGGCGGCCGCTGTTCGCCGGCGCGTTGTCGGTGGGTTCAATCCCATAGACGGTGCCCTCCGACTCTTCGGCCTCAATGGCTTGTCCTCGCCCCTCGTGTGGGGATGTGGGCGAGGGCCTCTTCACAGCAACGTCTGTCCTGAGGTCATCGCTGCTGCTGTTTAGCCGCCCGAGGTGGAGGTTGTTGTCTCTGCTGCTGCAGAGGTCGCCGGCGAGCCACTTGGAGTTTGTTATCCCGTGGGCCCCCTAGTGTGGAGGTTGTTCATACCCGCGGGAATGGAACCGGAGTCCCATTTGTAAGGGGATATACTAGGTTTTTGCCTGAGCAAAATGTAACTGCTTCAAGGACTTAGACATTTGTCGTGGGCCGGGAGAACTGCCGAGGGTCCTGCCGATGTCTAAGTCTATGTAGCATAGTTACCCCAAGCATATGTATTTGTTCTTCGTGGTTGTCGAGGCCCGAACATTTGGGTATTTGAGTATAAAGCTGTGCCTCTTCCTCGTTTCGAGCACTAGGACTTGCCTGTCAGTGGCCGAACAACTTCACCGAGCGTGAGTTGCCTTGCACGGAAGGTGACGAGTGAGGTATCTGAATCCCGGAGGCATAGGAATCCCTCGGCTCGGTTGGCCTTGCCGCTTAAAGCCTCTCTGGCTCGGTTTTAGAACCTTCGGCTGCTCTGCGATGAGCCGGAGGCAGCAGCGTTGGCGCGGACAGAGGCGGAGTCGGCTCGAAAAGAGACTTCGTCGGCCCGGGAGCTGGCGGCTTCCCAGGCCGAGAAGATGTGGCAGCAGTGGCTGGAGCTTGGCCAAGACATCCGCGGGCGTGGTGCTGGCGTCCTCCCTTAGGTGGAGGTCCTTTCGCCCGGGTCGCCATCCGAGGCCGGGCCAGGTTCCGCCGAGGGTGGAAACAACGCCGAGGGTGCTATTGCTCCCCCTGCCAATGCCTGAACCTGCAGGAACAATTTGTCTATAGCATGCGCATGTTTTTTGCAGCCGCCGAGGCCTAAACACTTTCTCGTCGTGTTAAAAAGCTACATTTTCTTTCCTCTCATTTCGAGCATCACGACTTGTCGGTAGCAGAATCGTTTATCCAAGCAAGAGTTACTTTTCGCGGAAGGTGATGAGTGAGGTATCCGTATCCCGGAGGCGTAGGAGTTCCTCGGCTCGGTCGGCCTTGCCGCTTACGTGCACTCTCATTTGGTCGTAGGATTCTATTATCAATACAGTCGAGAAGGCACAGAAGTCGTTTTCTACCCGAGTGTTTGGACTTGTTCGGTAGCAGGATCACTTATCTGAGCGTGAGTTACTTCTCGCGGAAGGTGATGAGTGAGGTATCCGTATCCCGGGGGCATAGGAGTTCCTCGGCTCGGTCGGCCTTGCCGCTTACGTGTACTCTCATCGTTTTCAGGATCCCGCTATCGATACGGAAGTCGAAAGCACGAAGGTCGTTTTGGTAGAAAATTTTTTCTGAGGAAAATTTTGACGCAGAGGGGGTTCCCCCCTTCTAGCCCCCGAGGGAGGGTCGGGCTTTGCTGAGGCAAGGCCGACCCTTCCTTGACGGTTATACTTTATGTATGTAAAGAAAACGAGGTACATGAACGACTTAAAACATCTTAAGGGTAGAAGCGACGTAGCTGTTGGATGTTCCAAGCGTTGCTGTAGACCTCGCCTTGGTCGTTGGCCAGCTTGTATGTTCTGGGCTTCAAAATCTTGGCGATGATGAATGGTCCTTCCCAGGGAGGAGTGAGCTTGTGGCGCCCTCGGGCATCCTGTCGCAGACGAAGCACCAAGTCTCCCACTTGGAAGCCTCGGGGCCGAACGCTTCGGGCGTGGTAGCATCGCAGCGACTGCTGGTGCCGTGTCAAATGTAGTAAGGCAACGTCTCGAGCTTCTTCGAGCTGGTCCAGCGAGTCCTCTCGGCTGGTCTGGTTGCTTCGGTCGTCGTACACCCTGGTCCTCGGGGAGCCGTATTCTAAGTCCGTGGGGAGGACGGCCTCGGCCCCATAGACTAGAAAAAACGGCGAGAAACCCGTGGCTCGGCTCTGCATCGTCCTCAGACTCCAGACTACCGAGGGTAGCTCTTTCATCCACCGCTTGCGGAACTTATTGAGGTTGTTGTAGATCCTCGGTTTGAGTCCCTGCAAAATCATACCGTTGGCACGCTCCACCTGCCCATTCGTCATGGGGTGAGCTACGACGGCCCAGTCCACACGGATGTGGTGGTCGTCGAAAAAGTCCAGGAACTTTTTTCCGGTGAACTGCGTGCCATTGTTGGTGATGATGGAGTTTGGGACCCCGAATCAATGGATGATGTTGGTGAAGAATGCCATAGCCTGCTCGGACCTGATGCTGGTCAAGGGTTGGACCTCGATCCACATGGAGAATTTGTCGATGGAGACCAGCAGGTGCAAGAAGCCCCCAGGTGCCTTTTGCAAGGGACCAACGAGGTCCAGACCCCATACTGCAAACAGCCAGGTGATGGGTATTGTCTGCAGGGCCTGAGCGGGCAGGTGCGTTTGCCTCGCGTAGAATTGGCATCCTTGGTAGGAGCGTACAATCCTAGTGGCGTCGGCCACCGCGGTTGGCCAGTAGAAACCTTATCGGAAGGCGTTTCCCACGAGGGCTCGAGGTGCTGCGTGGTGACCGCAAGCCCCCGAGTGTATTTCTTGCAATAGCTCTTGTCCTCGGGCGATGGATATGCATCGTTGGAGGATGCCCGAGGGGCTGCGGTGATAGAGCTCCTTTTCATCACCCAGCAAGACGAATGACTTGGTGCGCCGAGCTAGTCGCCGAGCTTTGGCCTTGTCGAGGGGAAGCTCTCCTCGGAGGAGATATTCTAGGTATGGGGTCTGCCAGTTTGGATCTGGCGTGACCCTATTCTGTTCCCCCTCGACGGGCAAGGCCTCCTCCATGATGGCTGAGGGTACCTCAGGCTCGGCCGAGGCCTCCTCGGGCTCGGCCGAGGGTACCTCGGGCTAGGCCGAGGCTTCCTCGGGCTCGGGCATGTCGTCGATCTTGACGGATGGTTGATGTAGATCTCTGGAGAAGACGTCCGGGGGAACCGTCGTCCGCTCCGAGGTTATCTTTGCCAGCTCATCTGCAGTCTCGTTGAACCGTCGGGCGATGTGGTTGAGCTCCAGCCCGTAGAACTTGTCTTCCAAGCGCCAAACTTCATCGCAGTAGGCCTCCATCCTCCGGTCACGGCAGTGGGAGTTCTTCATGACTTGGTCGATGACAAGCTGCGAGTCGCCACGAGCGTCGAGGCGCCGGACCCCTAGCTCGACGGTGATGCGCAGCCCGTTAACCAGAGCCTTTTACTTGGCCACGTTGTTTGATGCCGGAAAATGGAGGCATATGATGTAGCGAAGATGCTTTCCGAGGGGTGAAACGAAGAGCAAGGCAGCGCCTGCTCCTGTTTTCATGAGTGACCCATCGAAGTACATGGTCTAGAACTCGGCCTAGATCGGAGCTGTTGGCAACTGGGTGTCGGCCCATTCAGCCAGGAAGTCTGCCAAGACCTGGGATTTTATGGCCTTCCTAGGGGCGAATGATAGTGTTTCGCCCATGAGCTCCACTGCCCACTTTGCTATCCTACCCGAGGCCTCACGGCACTGGATGATCTCCCCCAGGGGGAAGGATGACACCACAGCGACCGGATGAGACTCGAAGTAGTGTCGCAACTTTCGCCGTGTCAGTATCACTGCGGACAACAACTTTTGGATCTGTGGGTAGCGGATCTTGGTCTCAGATAGCACTTCGCTGATGAAGTAGACTGGCTTCTGGACGAGCAGTGCATGCCCTTCTTCTTGTCTCTCGACTATGATCGCGGCGCTATCCACATGAGTGGTCGCGGCTACGTAGATCAAGAGGGCTTCTCCCACAGCGGGGGGCACCAGGATGGGTGCATTTGTAAGGAGCTCCTTAAGGTTTCCGAGGGCTTCCTCGGCCTCGGGGGTCCAAGTGAAGCGCTCGGCCTTCCTTAAGAGGCGGTACAGAGGCAAGCCTTTCTCACCAAGGCGTGAGATGAAGCGGCTCAGAGCCGCAAGGCATCCCATGACCCTCTGTACTCCTTTCAAATCCTTGATCGGTCCCATGTTGGTGATGGTCGCGATTTTCTCCAGATTGGCCTCGATACCCCGCTCGGAGACGATGAATCCTAGGAGCATGCCTCGGGGGACTCCGAAGACACACTTCTCGGGATTGAGTTTCACGCCTTTCGCTCTCAGACACTTAAACGTTGCCTCAAGGTCAGAGAGGAGGTCAGAGGCTTTCCTTGTCTTGACAACAATGTCATCGACGTAAGCCTCGACCGTTTGGCTGATGCGCTCTCCAAACACGTGGTTCATGCACCTTTGGTATGTTGCACCTGCATTCCTCAAGCCAAATGGCATAGTAGTATAGCAATACATACCAAAAGGTGTGATGAAAGAGGTCGCGAGCTGATCGGACTCTTTCATCTTGATTTGATGATAACCTGAATAGGCGTCGAGGAATGACAATGTCTCGCACCCAGCAGTGGAGTACACAATTTGGTCGATGCGAGGCAGAGGGTAGGGAACCTTTGGACATGCCTTGTTTAAATTGGTGTAGTCTACGCACATCCTCCATTTCCCACCTTTCTTTTTCACAATCACAGGGTTAGATAACCATTCAGGATGAAATACCTCTTTGATGAACCCTGCAGCCAGTAACTTGTGGATCTCCTCGCCTATGGCCCTGCGCTTTTCTTTGTCAAAACGGCGCAAGTGCTGCTTCATAGGTCGGGCGCCGGCCCGGATGTCCAGCGAGTGCTCGGCGACATCCCTCGGTATGCCGGGCATGTCTGAGGGACTCCACGTAAAGACTTCGGCATTTGCGCAGAGAAAGTCGACGAGCATTGCTTCCTATTTGCGGTCGAGCTCGGAGCTGATCCGAACTTTTTTGCCGGCGTCGTTGCTAGGGTCGAGAGAGACGGACTTGACCGCCTCAACTGGTTCGAAGTTGCCGGCGTGCCGCTTCGCATCGGGCGTCTCCTTGGTGAGGCGCTCCAGGTCGGCGATGAGGGCCTCGGACTCGACGAGGGCCTCAGCGTACTCCACGCACTCCATGTCGCATTCGTACGCATGGCGGTACGTGGATCCGACGGTGATGATCCCGTTGGGGCCCGACATCTTGAGCTTGAGGTAGGTGTAGTTAGGGACGACCATGAACTTGGCGTAGCATGGCCTTCCCAATACCGCATGGTAGGTTCCTCGGAACCCGACGACCTTGAAGGTGAGAGCTTCCTTTCGGAAGTTGGAGGGAGTCCTGAAGCAGACGGGTAAGTCGATCCGTCCGAGGGGCAGGATTCGCTTTCCGGGCGCGATCCCGTGGAAGGGTGCCGCACCGGCCCAGAACTCGAACCTATCAACCCCCAAGAGTTCCAAGGTCTCAGCGTAGATGACATTAAGGCTGCTGCCTCCGTCCATGAGGACTTTGGAGAGCCTAACGTTGCCGATGATCGGATCGATGACGAGCGGGTACCTTCCTGGGCTTGGCACGAAGTCGGGGTGGTCGCCTCGGTCGAAGGTGATAGGCTTGTCGGACCAGTCTAGGTAGACTGGCGCTACCACCTTCACCAAGCAGACCTCTCAACGCTCCTGCTTGCGGTGCCGAGCCGAGGCATTCGCCGCCTGCCCGCCGTAGATCATGAAGCAGTTGTGGACCTCCGGGAACTCTTCTTCCTTGTCGCCCTCCTTCTTGTTGTTGTCATGGCCTTTGCTATCTTCTACCGGGGGCCCGACCTTGTGGAAGTAGCGCCGGAGCATGACACATTCCTCGAGGGTGTGCTTGACGGGACCCTGGTGATAGGGGCACGACTCTTTGAGCATCTTGTCGAACGCGCTGGCCCCTCTAGGAGGTTTCCGAGGGTTCCTGTGCTCGGCCGCAGCGATGAGATTCACGTCAGCGGCATCGCGCTTCGCTTGCGACTTGTTCTTGGTCTTCTTCTTTGTGCCCCGCTGGGCGGACGCCTCGGGGGCATCTTTCTTCGGCTCTCCCTGTGGCTGCTTGTCTTTCCGGAAGATGGCTTCGACCGCCTCTTGACCCGAGGCGAACTTGGTGGGACGTCCATCAATTCGCTTGCCTTGGTGGGAGTCTTGCACCCCAGTTTGCTCACCAGGTCTCGGCAAGTGGTGCCGGCAAGGAAAGCCCCAATGACATCCGAGTCGGTAACGTTGGGCAGCTCGGTGCGCTGCTTCGAAAACCGCCGGATGTACTCTCGGAGGGACTCCCCTGGCTGCTGGCGGCAGCTTCGGAGATCCCACGAGTTCCTAGGGCGCACGTATGTGCCTTGGAAGTTTCCCGTGAAAGCCTTGACTAGATCGTCCCAGTTGGAGATCTGCGTAGGAGGCAGATGCTCTAGCCAGGCTCGGGCGGCATCGGAGAGGAAAAGGGGAAGATTGCGGATGATGAGGTCGTCGTTGTCTGCTCCTCCCAACTGGCATGCCAGTCGGTAGTCCGTAAGCCACAACTTCGGCCTCGTCTCCCCCGAGTACTTGGTGATGGTAGTCGGGGCTCGGAAACGGGCAGGGAACGGCGCTTGTCGTATGGCCCGGCTGAATACTTGTGGACTGGGCGGCTCGAGCGAAGGACTCCGATCCTCCTCACTGTCGCAGCGTCCCCTGCGCCTAGGAAGATAGCCTCGGTACACCTTCTCCTCAAGGCGGGCTCGACGGTCAAGATGGTGGTGCTCGTTGCCGAGGCGATCCCGGGCGGCAGGCGCCTTGTCCCGCGTGCGCTCAGGGTGGAGCGAGGCCTCCCGCATGCGTCGGGAGGACACCGCGCGATGCTCCGAGGGGTCGGCTCGCCTTCGGGAGGCAGAGCTCTCGGCACATCAAACTACAACATCTTCTAGGAGATCTTTGAGTTCGCCCTGGATACGCCGTCCCTCAGTGGTGGATGGCTCCGGCATGGCTCGAAGTAGCATCGCCGCTGCAGCTAGGTCCTGGCCAGACCTGCTGACGGTTGGGGGCAGCGCTGCCCTGGCATTGTCGATGACGCGACGGCGGATGTCTTGTGCTCGATGGCGGACTCCTTCGGCGAGGGTTCAGCCTGGCCACTCCTACGCGATGTCCTATCGGAGCTGCACAATTCGGCCTGCTTCCTCATCGACCCTGGCCTGCATCTCGCGAATTTGCTTGAGTTGTGCGTTCTGACCCCCCGCAGGGACTGGGACCACAGCCAGCTCCCGTGGGATGTCAGCGCGAGATGCGGGCCCAGGGGGATCGTCGACCTCCGGCATACCAAGATGGTTGCCTTCGTCGTGATCTCCCTGATCGACGTGGAAACACTCGCGACTCGGGCCATGACCCTCATCGTCAAGGTCATGGCCATCGTCAGAGTAACCGGAGAGGCAGTGGTCACACGCGGACACGAAGTCCAGCACGGCGCCGGGATCACTGAGGCCGGAGAAATCACAACCGGAGTCGGGGTCGTCATCCTCCTCGGAATTCATCGGTCCGGAGGTCGAGACGGTCGTCAGTCGGTCCTGGGTTGACCACATATGATATCCCGGAAGGTTAGGATATGCCCTTACGAAAGCACTCACCATAGCGGGGTCGCTAGGTGGATCGAAGCTGAACCGAAAGGGTACGGGATGGAAAACGGACGGTACCTCTTGGTCGATGGATGGTGGTGAAGTCGCGTCGGGAGCGGAGCACACCGTCATCTCAGGTACGAGGGTAACGCCTAGCAGATCCTTTGCGAGGGTGCTGGCGACATCAGTCCACTTGGGGGGTGCACGTTGAGGGGAAGTGACACCCGCCGTCGTCTTAGGTGCGAGGACAATGCCCGACATGTCCCCCGCTGGGGCGCCGGCGTCGTCGACTCGCTCTGGTGCGACAGCCGACGAGGTGCTGCCTCCTGCCTGGCCACGATTGTCTCGTCTCCTCCTCCTGCGGCGAGGAGGGCGGCGAGGCAGACCCGAATGCTCCTCTTCCGCCGCGGGGAGATGCTGTCGACGAGTTCGCCACCGCCGGGCGAGTTGAAGATCGTCATTGTCGTCGCACCGCGAGGGGATGAGTACAATGTCGTAGCTGCCGTCGAGGGACATGAAATCTTGACTCCCGAAGCGGAGCACCGTCCCGGGCTGAAGAGGTTGCTGAAGACTCCCCATTCGGAACTCAACGGGAAGGCGTTCATTAACACGCAGCAGGCCCCTACCTGGCGCGCCAACTGTCGGCGTTTTGGACCCAGGGGGTCTCTGGACCGATGAGTGAATTTGTCGCTGCGTGCCCCTGCCCAGATGGGTTGGTGCGAGATGGAACATAAGAGGCGGGACAAGCCTTGTATTATCCTGCACCAGGGTGCTCGTAGTAGGGGTTACAAGCACGTCGCGAGAGGGAGAGAGAGAGAGGGAGCCCGTTCGTTCGCTCCTTCCCCCCGCGTGAACCCCCCTCTAGGATGGCCCTGGACCTCCCTTTTATAGACGCAAGGAGAGGGTCCAGATGTACAATGGGGGGTGTAGCTATGCGCTAACGTGTCTGGCAGAGAAATGCCTAAGCCCTATATACATGCTAACGTGGCTGTCAGGGGAGAGCTTGAGCCCTGCGTACATGATAACGTGGCCGTCGGAGAAGCACCTGAGCCCTGTGAAAGCACAGCTGGCGGTGTGGCAAGGATCCTGCTGACGTCTCCTTGCTGCCGTAAGGGGCTGAGAGTCACCAGTGTCATGGTTGCACGCGGGGCACCATCATTACCCATCGCCGAGGTAAGCCAGATGGGACACCGGTCTTGTTCTTTGTAGCCTGAGCTAGCTAGGGATAGGGTAATGATGTATCCTCTGTTGGCGCGGTCGGTCCGAGCCCAAGGTCAGGCGAGGCGGGGACTTCTCCTGAGGCCGAGGCCGGGGTTGGGTGAGGATGCGATTCCTCCTGAGACCGAGGTCGAGGTTGAGTCCGGGGGTCGGGCGAGGCGGAGACTTCCTTCCGAGGCTGGAGCCTGAGGTCGGAGACTTCCTTCCGAGGCTGAGACCGGGTGGCTTCCTTCCGAGGCTGGAGCCTGAGTGCCACTGGTACTAGGTTTACCGGTTACCATATTTCCCGGCATGTGTTTAGT
Source organism: Zea luxurians (assembly GCA_029449295.1). NCBI lineage: Eukaryota > Viridiplantae > Streptophyta > Magnoliopsida > Poales > Poaceae > Zea > Zea luxurians. The sequence goes on along the minus strand of JAOPSE010000005.1, from coordinate 42,724,507 downwards.
ACGTTCAAACGCTTAACTCAGGTATCCACACATTAATCCTTAATTCCTTTTTCCATCTCATGGACAAGGCATCCTCCCTGGATCCAAGCCTATAGACCATCGTAGATCTCGTTATCAAGATGAGTACAATCAATTCCTGACCTCGCGCGAGTGCTAGAAAAATCACTCGACTTCTACCGAGATCCTAATTAGCATAGCAGCTACTCGACCTAGCATACTAGTATCCATCTCAAAAAGGAACCCTGAGTTCATGCAACTAAAGGTTTCAAGCAACTCCTATACTTAAGTGCACATTACAAGCCTACAAACATTAAGTGTAGTAAAGTAGCATATATAAACGGTTATGCATAAAACCGGAGCTTGCCTTCAATAGCTGGGGCTAGGGAGAGATCCTCGATGGCAGTTTCGGGAGTTTGCTCCTGGTCTTCCTCGTGGACAGCTCCTTGCTCGGGGATGAGCACGTACTCTCCGTCAGTGAGATTGCAATCTAATGAATGCAATGAGTAAGATACATGAATGGTATGATATGCAATTTAGCATTTAAACTTTGATGGCGAATGATCAAATTAATAAGGTTGAGCTTGATCTTGCTACTGAAGATTCTTGTGGTATACTTAGCAAATTAGGGTCAAGCTTGGTTAAGCTATTTGGTAAGTTTATTTTGGAGTTCTACTGATTTTCCCTTTAATGTCTTAGTGAGAGTTTATTAAGGTTTTTGGCTGAATCATTAGAGTGAGATTTATTATTTCCCTCTCTTCTTATTTCTTTTATGCTTTTAAGGTGGGTTTGAAGTACAAGATAGCATAATAAATTTCCAAAAATTCTGCAAAAATTACAGTGGCTTTTTACTGGTGTATAAGTCTCTGTCTCAAAATTTGAGGCTTAAACAGTGAGTGGTTCTCTCTATATAAAATTATCAAATATTAGGGCAGAGGGGGTGTTTTGAACTACAACCTTCTTTTAATAGGGGGTTATTTTCCAAGACTCATTTTTGCTAGCATTTAGATGTTATAACATGACTTTGTACAAATTTTTAGCCACTAATACTTATTAGTTATTTTATTATGATTTTCCAAAGTTTCTAGCCAAAGGGGTGCTTTCTACTACCACTATATTTGAAAAAATATCAAATAACAGATTTCTAATTTTTCCTATATTCTTCTTTGTGCAAGAGCAATTATTCTGAAATTTGGTAACTTTTTGCTTAAGGGAAGGGTGGTAGGAATTTCTTAAACTAAATGGTCTTTTTCATGAAGTATTGGCAATGGGTATTATTTGTAGCTTTTAATTGGGTTTTGCATTTTTCTCTGGTGGTCTACTTCATTACTAATCTGGTAAAAAATTACTTGCCCACTGTTGCACACTTTTTGGCTTGCTTATGATTTAATTGAAATATGGCTTAATATCAAGTTCTATTTGTTTACCCTACTTAGAGTAATGGGCTGGGGTGTTTATCATTTTTGTAGTGGGGTCCTAGTGGTTACAAGTCCACTGAATTTTTATTCAAAATTTTGAAATTGTTTTCATAATTCTAATAATTGTCTTTTTAGTTTGATTAGTGCTTAATAAAATATTTCACCTTAAATTTGTTCTGGACTAGGGGTCCCTTTATTTTTCCTAGGTTCTCTATTACCTTAGCAGACTAGGAAAAATAATTGCATTCACTGTCCATAATTTTCTAATACCTTTCTGATTTTCTTAAGTTTTGGGAAAATGGCTTTTAATAGATAACCCTACTTAAATCTTCAATACTGGGGTGTTCAATATTTTTAAAAAGTGTCTAAATAGGGTTTGAACTTTTACAAATTTTGTTAAGTCCAGCACAGAAGCATAACTATTTTTCTTCCTTTTAAAAAGGTTTGGTTAGTTTATTTAATTAATTTAAAACTCTAAAATTTAAAACAGAAAGCATAAGGTTAAGTATTTTTATGTGATAGTTCATAATATTTTGAATCCAACAAAATTGGCTTGGCTAAATTTGGTGGAATATTTCTCAAGATATGAAATTTCTAAGTCTTCTGTTGAATTTAAAAAGATTAATTAGAAATGAATAAAGAAAAAGGGGTTTTGCACTGGGGTCCCTGGCAAAAGGTTTTGAATGAATTACAGACAGGTCCTCGGTGCACTATTCACATGAGTCTAAGGCTCTGTAGAAAACCACCTAGGGTTTCCCGAAATCGAACCCGCGATCCTTCCCCTAATGGAATAGTGACCGCGGCGGAAGAATAAGGCAGAGGGGCTTACCGGTGGCGAGGTTGCTCCGGTGAAGGGTCGAGTGAGGTCCGGGAGTCTCTGGCGATCATGTCGAGGTGCGGATCACCGGCGATGGTGGTCAGAGAAGGTCGGTCCACGTGCGCAGGTGGGGGAGCTCGTCGGCGGCGAGGAGTCCGGCCTAACCAGGGCACGATAGATCAATTAACTGGGTCGGGGAGTTTCACCAGAGGTCAAGGAAGATGTGCACGCGAGGAATTGGAGAATGGCTCACCGGATTGCTCGGTCTATGTGCGGCCGCGGGCGACCGAAGTGAGGCGAAGGCGATCTCGGGTCTCCGGTGAAGTTCTGTCGGGTCCGAGAGCTTGGAAAGCTTCACGGGCCACTGGCGAAGCTAACCGAGAGGCCGGCGCAACTTGGACGCGACTGGAGCAAGCTGATCACGGTGGCCGAGGCTTGGGCAGTGATGGCGGGCGGTGGCGCAGTGTGCTCGAGGCGAAGTCCGGTGAACTTCGGCTTAGGCAAGGCCTGAGAGCGCGTGGGGAGGTACGACCGAGGCCTTGGGGCTGCTTTATGGGCACGGCATGGGCGAGGGCGCGCTGCGGACTTGACCGGACGCTGGGGCAAGCGTGCGCTTGGGCTGGGCGAACGCTGGCGTACCGACCAGGGTCGAACACGTGGGCGTGTTCATTCTGCCTGAGTTCTGGCGCGTGTGGTCATTCATCCGAGCCTGCTCTTGCCTGGGTCAGTGCACAAAACCTCTTCTCCTCCCTATAAGCTACCAATCTTGTGTGAGGGTCATAGGATTTGGCGTACTTGTTTCAAAGATATGAAGCTCTCAAGTCTGGTCTGTCTCTCAGCCCGAGCCCGAGGCAAATCTTTGGTTTTGTCGTGTCTAGTCTCGCGTCCCGATGTAATCTTCAGACATGTGGTAGAGGGGTTAGTTAGACACATTTTTGTTAATGGGAGCTTTAGGATTAGAGCTAAGGATCAAGGTGAACATGCTCGGTTTTGGTTCAAAGGCTAAAAATTCAGAAATCTGAATTTCAGATTTCCCCATTAAACCTCCACTTGAATGGCTTGTTTGGAGTTTTTAACAAACTATTTTGGCCAAACTTTTATAATCTTTATTGTAGCTTAGTTAGTGTATTTCAATTTTTATAATTGGCCTAAGCCATGATTTCAAGTTTTTCATGGTCTTTCATCCCTTCTCTTCATTTCTACTTAAATGGCTTATTTAGGGTTGGTATTAGGGTTTCAACATTTTCCCCCTTTATGAAAACCTCATTTGTTTTGGATATGATTCTTTAGATGCAAATTTAGTGTATCTTTTATTCTTAAGTTGACTTGGTGCTTCTTACTCAATTTGGCTTACATGAAATGATGGTACTTGAGCTAGTACTGAGAAGAACCCTACCCCGTTAAAGGAATCTCGTCCCGAGATTCGGGTCGGAGTCCTCCCGGGGTGAAGCGAAGGGTGAGACTTACTTGAAGTGGGTGCTTTATTTATTATGGCAACTGCTCTTCGAATGTCATTCTCTTTGCAACTTCAGAAGGAAGTCCTTTTAATTCTTGTCTTATAATTAACTCTCTTTATATTAAGATCATTTTTCTGAAATTTAGATTTGAAGGGCAGGAGGAGGGGTTGGGCATGATTACGTACCAATTTCCTTTGGTAGGCAATCGTGGAAGTTGGAACGCAGGAATTCCTCAGTCTCAGTGAAAGGGAAATGTGCCTTTGGGCCATTTCTAAGTATTTTGGTGATTTAGTGTCCAACACAAGTGCTTAAGTGTTAATCTATGCCATTTGATGGACAAAGTGCAAATCAAGAGTAAAGGTATGTTTCTAAGACTTAGTACATTGTTTTAGAGACTAATGTATTGTGTCTAAGTGCTAGAAACAGGAAAAGATCAATTTGGAAAAGACTTGGCTGTACAGCCAAGACTGTGCAGTCTGGGTACACCGGACTGTCCGGTGGTGCACCGGACAGTGTCCGGTGCGCCAGGCTAGCAACTGTCAACTGGCTGCTCTCAGGAGGCGATCAACGGCGTACGACTATAAATCACCGGACTGTCCGGTGGTGCACCGGACTGTCTGGTGAGCCATTCACAGGCGAAGTCGTCGCTCTCAGGAAGTGATTAACGGCGTACGGCTATAAATCACCGGACTGTCCGGTGGTGCACCAGACTGTCCGGTGAGCCAACAGTCAGCCGGGCCAACGGTCGGCCGAGGATTCCGCGCGTCACGCGTGGCCAAGCCAACGGTCACAAGGGGGCACCAGACTGTCCAGTGTGCCAACGGCTCTGGATCTTCAACGGTCGGCTGCGCCACAGAAGGAAAGAAATCCGCACCGGACAGTGTGCGGTGGTGCATCGGACTGTCCGGTGCGCCAGGCAACAAAAGGCAAGAATTGCCTTCCTGGAATGCTCTCAACGGCTCCTAGCTGCCTTGGGGCTATAAATGGACCCCTAGGCGCATGGAGGAGCACACCTAGCATTCTCCAAGCATTCCTAAGCACCAAGACTTCAATTCCGCGCATTCGATTCTTTGTGATAGCAACTAGAGCTCCGTTTGAGTAGAGAACTCTTTGAGTTGTGTTGAGAGCTCGTGTTGTGACTTGTGTGTGTGTGTTGCTCTGATTTTATGTCTTGTGTGCGTTGCTCATCCCATCCTTACTTCCGTGCTTCTTTGTGAACATCTTTGTAAGGGCGAGAGACTCCAAGTTGTGGAGATTCCTCGCAAGCGGGATATAGTAAATCAAAGCAAAACACCATGGTATTCAAGTGGGTCGTTGGACCGCTTGAGAGGGGTTGATTGCAACCCTCGTCCGTTGGGACGCCACAACGTGGAGTAGGCAAGTGTTGGACTTGGCCGAACCACGGGATAAACCACTGTGCCATCTCTGTGTTGATCTTCTTGTGGTTATTGTGTTTTGCTAAGACTCCTCTCTAGCCACTTGGCATTATTGTGCTAACTCCTAATCAAGTTTTGTGGCATTAAGTTTCAAGTTTTACAGGATCACCTATTCACCCCCCTCTAGGTGCTCACAACTGGTATCGGAGCTGTTCTCTTCATGTGAGGGACTAATCGCCCGAAGAGATGGATCCTAAGGGAAAGGGGATTGTGATCAATGATAAGGAGAAGGAGTCCTTCATCAACGAGCCGAAAGATGACAACAAGCCTACTGATTCGGGCTCGGGCCACAAAAGAAAAGACGGGAAAAAGAAGAAAACAAGGCGCATCAAGGAGATAGTCTACTACGACAGCGACGAATCTTCCTCTTATCAAAAGGACGACGACAACGACTACGAGAAAAAGAAGACGGTCAATTCGAACTTTTCTTTTGACTACTCTCGTATTCCACAAAGTACCAATGCTCATTTACTCTCCATTCCACTCGGTAAACCTCCTCACTTTGATGGAGAGGACTATGGATTTTGGAGTCACAAAATGCGTAGTCACTTGTTCTCTCTCCATCCAAGCATATGGGAGATAGTAGAGAGTGGAATGAAATTTGATAGTACTGATAGTCCCATGTTCATTAATGAGCAAATTCACAAAAATGCACAAGCTACTACTGTTCTTCTAGCTTCATTGTGCAGGGACGAATACCATAAGGTGAGCGGCTTGGATAACACCAAGCAGATTTGGGACACCCTCAAGATCTCACATGAGGGGAACGATGTCACCATGCTCACCAAGATGGAGTTGGTGGAGGGCGAACTTGGGAGATTCGCAATGATCAGGGGCGAGGAGCCAACCCAAACGTACAACCGGCTAAAGACCCTCGTCAACAAAATAAGGAGCTATGGAAGCACGCGATGGACGGACCACGACGTCGTCCGCCTAATGCTAAGGTCTTTTATCGTCCTTGATCCACATCTTGTGAACAATATTCGTGAGAATCCTAGGTACACCAAGATGATGCCCGAGGAGATACTTGGAAAGTTTGTAAGCGGGCGGATGATGATCAAGGAGGCAAGATATGTCGACGATGCATTAAATGGCCCAATCAAAGAGCCTCAAACTATTGCTCTCAAGGCAACGAGGAGCAAGGTGGCGCTACCTAGCAAGGTGGCGCAAGTTGAGGCGGCAGGGCTTAATGATGGAGAGATGGCCCTCATCATCAAGCGCTTCAAGACGGCGCTAAAGGGTCGCAAGGGGCATCCCAACAAGAACAAGACGAAGGGGAAGCGCTCATGCTTCAAATGTGGTAAGATTGGTCATTTTCGCTAATTGTCCCGATAATGATAGTGACCAGGAACAAGGGAACAAGAGGGAAAAAAAGTCTTACAAGAAGGCTAAGGGCGAGGCACACCTTGGCAAGGAGTGGGACTCAGATTGTTCGTCGTCCAGCTCCAACAACGAAGGACTCGCCGCCACTGCCTTCAACAAGTCATCCCTCTTTCCCAACGAGCATCACACTTGCCTCATGGCAAGGGAAAAGAAGGTAAGCACTCGTAATACTAGTACTTACGCTTGCTCAAGTGATGAAGAATCTAGCGATGATGAAATAGACTATTCATGTTTATTCAAGGGCTTAGATAGAACTAAGGTTGATAAGATTAATGAATTGATTGAGGCTTTGAATGATAAGAATAGATTATTAGAAAAGCAAGAGGATCTTTTGTATGAAGAACATGATATGTTTGTAGAGGCTCAAAAATCCCTTGCTTTAGAAATTAAAAGGAATGAAATGCTTTCTTGTGAATTGTCTACATGCCATGACTCTATTTCTAGCTTAAAGAGCATAAATGATGATTTGTATGCTATGTTAGAAATAGCTAATAAATCAACATCTAGTGTAGAACATGTTACAATTTGCAATAGGTGTAAAAATTTCAATATTGATGCTTGTAGCGAACACCTAGCTTCAATTTCTAAATTGAATGATGAAGTGGCTAGTCTTAATGCCCAACTTAAGACTAGCAAAAGTGAATTTGATAAGATAAAATTTGCAAGGGATGCCTACACGATTGGTAGACACCCCTCAATTAAGGATGGTCTTGGCTTCAAGAGGGAAGTCAAGAACTTAACGAGCCATAAGGTTTCCATCTCCGCCAAGGAGAAAGGGAAGGCCCCTATGGCTAGTAGTGTTCAAAAGAACCATGCTTTCATGTACCATGATAGGAGACATTCTAGGAATAATTATAGAAGTTATGATGCTGTTAATTCTCATGCCATGACTACTTCTAGTTCTTCTATTATGCATGACAGAAATTTGACTAGGAAAAATGTCATTCATCATATGCCTAGGAGAAATGTTGCTAGTGTTCCTAGGAAAATAAATGAACCTTCTACAATATATCATGCTTGCAGTGCTTCCTTTGCTATTTGTAGAAAGGATAAGAAGGTGATTGCTAGGAAGTTAGGGGCAAAATGCAAGGGAGATAAAACTTGCATTTGGGTCCCTAAGACCATTGTGACTAACCTTGTAGGACCCAACAAGAGTTGGGTACCTAAAACCCAAGCCTAAATTTGCCTTGCAGGTTTATGCATCCGGGGGTACAAGCTGGATTATCGACAGCGGATGCACAAACCACATGACGGGAAAGAAGAAGATGTTCACCTCCTACGTCAAGAACAAGGATTCCCAAGATTCAATCATATTCGGTGATGGGAACCAAGGCAAGGTGAAAGGTTAGGAAAGATTGCTATTTCATCCGAGCACTCCATTTCTAATGTATTCTTAGTTGAGTCGCTTGGATATAATTTGTTATCCGTTAGTCAATTATGCAATATGGGATATAATTGTTTATTCACAAATGTAGATGTGTCTGTCTTTAGAAGAAGTGATGGTTCAGTAGCTTTTAAGGGTGTATTAGACGGCAAACTCTATTTAGTTGATTTTGCAAAAGAGGAGGCCGGTCTAGATGCATGCTTAATTGCTAAGACTAGCATGGGCTAGCTGTGGCATCGCCGTTTAGCTTATGTGGGGATGAAGAACCTTCACAAGCTTCTAAAGGGAGAACACGTGATAGGTCTAACTAATGTAACTTTCGAAAAAGATAGACCTTGTGCAGCTTGTCAAGCAGGTAAACAGGTGGGAAGCTCTCATCATACCAAAAACGTGATGACTACATCAAGACCCCTGGAGTTGCTGCATATGGACCTCTTCGGACCCATCGCCTATCTAAGCATAGGAGGAAGTAAGTATGGTCTTGTTATAGTTGATGATTTTTCCCGCTTCACTTGGGTATTCTTTTTGCAGGATAAATCTGAAACCCAAGGGACCCTCAAGCGCTTCCTAAGAAGAGCTCAAAATGAGTTTGAGCTTAAGGTGAAGAAGATAAGGAGCGACAACGGGTCTGAGTTCAAGAACCTTCAAGTGGAGGAGTACCTTGAGGAGGAAGGGATCAAGCACGAGTTCTCCGCTCCCTACACACCACAGCAAAACGGTGTGGTAGAGAGGAAGAACAGGATGCTCATAGACATGGCGAGGACGATGCTTGGAGAGTTCAAGACCCCCGAGCGGTTTTGGTCGGAAGCCGTGAACACGGCTTGCCACGTCATCAACCGGGTCTACCTTCACCGCCTCCTCAAGAAGACTTCGTATGAGCTTCTAACCGGTAACAAACCCAATGTGTCTTACTTTCGTGTATTTGGGAGCAAATGTTATATTCTAGTAAAGAAAGGTAGAAATTCTAAGTTTGCTCCCAAAGCTGTAGAAGGGTTTTTGTTAGGTTATGACTCAAATACAAAGGCATATAGGGTCTTCAACAAATCATCGGGTTTGGTTGAAGTCTCTAGCGACGTTGTATTTGATGAGACTAATGGCTCTCCAAGAGAGCAAGTTGTTGATCTTGATGATGTAGATGAAGAAGACGTTCCAACAGCCGCAATACGCACCATGGCGATTGGCGATGTGCGACCACTGGAACAAAAGGAGCAAGATCAACCTTCTTCCTCAACAATGGTGCATCCCCCAACTCAAGACGATGAATAGGTTCATCAAGAAGAGGCGTGTGATCAAGGGGGAGCACAAGATGATCATGTGATGGAGGAAGAAGCACAACCGGCACCTCCAAACCAAGTTCGAGCGACGATTCAAAGGAATCATCGCATCGACCAAATTTTGGGTGATATTAGCAAGGGAGTAACTACTCGCTCTAGATTAGTTAATTTTTGTGAGCATTACTCTTTTGTCTCTTCTATTGAGCCTTTTAGGGTAGAAGAGGCCTTGCTAGATCCGGACTGGGTGTTGGCCATGCAGGAAGAGCTCAATAATTTCAAGAGAAATGAAGTTTCGACACTGGTGCCTCATCCCAAGCAAAATGTTGTGGGAACCAAGTGGGTGTTCCACAACAAACAAGACGAGCACGGGGTGGTGACAAGGAACAAGGCTCGACTTGTGGCAAAAGGTTATGCCCAAGTCGCAGGTTTGGACTTTGAGGAGACTTTTGCTCCTGTGGCTAGGCTAGAGTCCATTCGTATTTTGCTAGCATATGCTGCTCACCATTCTTTCAAGTTGTTCCAAATGGATGTGAAGAGCGCTTTCCTTAACGGGCCAATCAAGGAGGAGGTGTACGTGGAGCAACCCCCTGGCTTTGAGGATGAACGGTACCCCGACCACGTGTGTAAGCTCTCTAAGGCGCTCTATGGACTTAAGCAAGCCCCAAGAGCCTGGTATGAATGCCTTAGAGACTTTTTAATTGCTAATGCTTTCAAGGTTGGGAAAGCCGATCCAACTTTATTCACTAAGACTTGTGATGGTGACTTATTTGTGTGCCAAATTTATGACGATGACATAATATTTGGTTCTACTAACCAAAAGTCTTGTGAAGAGTTTAGCAGGGTGACGACTCAAAAGTTTGAGATGTCGATGATGGGCGAGTTGAACTATTTCCTTGGGTTCCAAGTGAAGCAACTCAAGGACGACACCTTCATCTCCCAAACGAAGTACACGCAAGACTTGCTAAAGCGGTTTGGGATGAAGGACGCCAAGCCCGCAAAGACTCCGATGGGAACTGACGGACACGTCGACCTCAACAAAGGAGGTAAGTCCGTTGATCAAAAAGCATACCGGTCCATGATAGGTTCTGTCACACCCGGGTTTTGGGGCACCAAGACCCAGGCGCGAACATAATCACCAGGTGTGCTGGGACCAAGTCTCACACATATGATGAATCATGGCACAGGATCGAATGTCACATCTTTACTATATAACAGGAGTTCTATACAAAATAAATAAATAATAACATCATATGAGGAAACGATCCAGCAACCCAAAGTTGACTGGGAGACGACGGCCTAGATCTCTCACGAACTCATCGCAGCATCCTCCTTGTGCCTCATCCTGCGGTACCTGTTCTTGACCTGTGGGGTGGGTGAGACAGCAAGAGTGAGCTCACATACGTTCATAGCTCAACAAGTTGTGGGGAATAATGCGCATGAACTCGCCAAAGGTGGGAGCTCACGTGAAGTGTAGGGCTTACCAAAGGAGAGGGTTGAAGCTGAGCATTGCTTTTAAAGTTGGTCAAAATTTTATTAGCAATTACTAAGTATAAGTAAATACCAACCCAATTAAGTAGTAGAACAAAAATAATAACACCACCTGCGATGCAATGCATATGACAAATTGAATTTAGTTCCATAAATTAATCATGTGAGTGTCCGAGCTGCTCATGACCGTGAGCACGGCTAGTATACCAGTTTTACACTCTGCAGAGGTTGCGCATCTTTACCCACAAGTCATGTTACCCATCTGCCAAGAGACGGCCAATCCCATACACCTCTGCCGAGGAGGCGAGGCAGGGTAACACTACGAGGCCTTTACAAAGTTCCACTAGCTTCAGAAAACCCGCTACAGTTTATAGGAAGTTCCAATGCAGGAATCCCTTGCAGGACCGCCATCGCAGCAAAATCCTCCCGAGGGCCTCCCTAGCAGGAATCCCTTGCAGGACTGCCAACGCAGCAAAATCCTCCCGAGGGCCTCCCTACACTGACCACTCCCCTACTGCCCTTGCCCCTTTCGGGTAAGGTAGTCTTCCACTAGCTTTCCTAATTAATCGGCCAAGGGCGTCCCATTAAACCCTTGTGGTAGCACTGTTTTCCCGGGTGGTTCTCCATGTTCCAATTAACATAATGATCTTAACATGAACAGTAAATAACAACGGATAACAAAAGTATAATCATGAATAGTAATGTGTATCTCTATACCCAAAACCACATAATGCGATAGCAAGTACTACCCAAAGTTTCAGTGGTGAACAAGGTATAAAGATAGTCAAACTAGGGTAACCTATTGGGTCCCATCAAAATTAACCTATGCAGATCATTATGATTAATTAGAACATGAGTGGGTAAAAAGAAGTGATCAAGGGCACAACTTGCCTGGGACTTGAGATTCCAGGTACCAGGATGATCTTCGGATGACTCGTGACCTCACGCTAGTCGTAGCAATACAAACAAACATTGTATAGGCAAAATTAACATTACACCAAACATAAGTACAAATTGTGTAATAATAATCTACGCGTCGCTACGAGATCGTGGGAACAAGAATTACTAAATTCGGAGTTACAGTTAGAAAGTTATGATTTTATGGAGTTATTGAGTACCTAGAATAGATTAATTCGAATGGACAATTTTAATTCAAGTTTCATGGCTAAACAGTGTTACTGGTTGGTAGACAATATTAAAATAAAATTATTGCAACTGGAATGACTCAATTTGAAGTTAAAATGAGAAAGTTATGAATTTCTAATGATTTTATGTGTTTTGTACAAGATTAAATAGAATATAAATTTTGATGTGACTTTCATGTCAAAACAGATGTACTATGTGGTAAATAATAATATTATAGAATTATAGAAATCAGAATGAACTAATTTGGACTTAATATGAATTTCTTATGGATTAAACAAGTTTCTCTATTTATTTTTATATTAAAAATCTATTTTCTAATCTATTTTTCCTGTTTTACTGATCTCAGGACTGGGCGCCAATAACAGAGAAACACATGGACTAATGTATAAAAATATCCAAGACTCAGATTCAACCCGCGGTGGACGGCGGGTTGGTTTATAAAAACTCCGAGGGCTCTTATGCAATACTGCCACAACGAAGGGGTATCGGGCACCCAGAGCCGCCCGATCCATATCTGGCGGCCCGGATTAGATCGCGTTTTAAATGAAACGATAAGCAATAGGATCCGTCCGATCCATGATTAATGGCTGTGATCTACGATAACCAGAGATAGGCCCAGATTCGGTCGATGGCGGATCAACGGTCCGGATTCAATGCAGCGAAAATCAATCCACGCTCGCCCGATCCATGATGGACGGCCCACGAGTCCTCTCCTTCCCCCGACGCTACCAAGGCAGAGCCGCCGGAATTCCTGCGGCCGCGGAGCTCACCGGCACACCAAAGTCGGCCACCCAGAGCTCAAAACCAAATCGGATAGGACTACACGATGCTTACTCTATTGCGAACCTGGGTGGAGGGTACTCACCGGAAATGGGGGGGTCGAAGGAGGCCGGCCACGACGCATGGCGGCACCACCGTGGACCATCTGTACCGGTGAGCAATTGGGCTCGCCCGGACGTCCGTCTTCCCCTAACACGGCCGCGGACACATCCCCGGTGATGGGATGAAACCCCCTGGGTTAACATCCAGGGCCCATTGGCGACGAGAGCGGGGATGGGCGGTGGCCGCGAGAGTACAGCGGCTATCTCTCCGATTCTCTTCTTTATTTCTTCTCTGCGCACCATTGTTTGGGGAGGAGCGGCCGCAGATTTATACCCAGGCGGCAAAGTCCGAGCGAGGCACGAGGAGCGAGATCCCCGGCGAGGTAATCGGCGTTCTGTTGCGGCGGCAAAGAGTCCGAGCGCGGCTGTTCCGAGGTGGACGACCGAGCTGACCAATGGGCCCCACCGCATCAGTGGCTAGCGCGCGGCAAGTGAGAGTGTCTGCCCGCGGGGCCCGCATGTAAGCGACCGGCTAGGATGCAGGGCCACGCGGAATGGAAGTCCAAAGTGGGCCGACGATAGATTTGGCCCAAAGCGCAGGTAATGTTCCTTTTCTTTATTCTTTTTCTTTTCTGTTTTTTTATTTCCAATTGAATTCTCTTTTAAATTTGAGTTTGAACTTTCTATCTCAAATAAAATGCACAATTGGAATCCAGCATGATTAAATATTCATTATATATATATATATATATTTATATATATATGTTTTTTTATTCATTCATTTATTATTCTACATAAGCAATTGTGTTTGAATATGTAGCACACCTGTAATCATTTTAAGAAAATAGTTTATATTGTATGATCTCTAAAAAAATGCTCTCACATTAATACGTATAATATTAAATAAAGGCTAACGTATATAAGAATTTTTTTATAGAACTTTTATTTAAGGAGATGTGACTTCAAATGTCATGGGGTTTCTAATGAAGAAAGAAAAAAAAAGTTCTAATTCAAAATCTTTGAAAATTTTTACTATATTCTCAAAATGAGATTTTAGGGTGTTACAAATCCTACCCCCTTAACAGAAATCTCGTCCTCGAGATTTGTAAGAAAAGGGATACAATAAGTTTGGTCTAGAATTTTAGTTTCTCATTTGGTTTTGGGAATCAAAGTTTTGTTTAAAGTTTTATATATATATATATATATATATATATATATATATATGGATATGTATGTCTAGCCGTTTATTATGTCAGATGAGGTACGGTTATGGCAAGTATAGGTTGTGGCAAGGTAGAGTATAATAAGGAAAGACTTCATCCAGAAATGTGGATCTTGATTCCGCTGGCGATTCAACTTGATCTTTGAAGACTTGAGTTGGTGCTTATCCTTTCTTGATGACATTGATCCTCTTCGGTCTCCGTTCTTGAAGTTGTTATCCGAATTAGGGGTATGTGGTTAAGGCAGTTTCGTAGGTAAACAAAATAGGTTGGTGGGCGGTTATGAGTTCAATAAGTTTAAGCAGAATTTGTCTTATTGTTTTGCTTCTAGGTCGGGTTAGGTAGGTTATGCAACCCACATGTAGGTCAGGTTGGTTGTATACGACCAAGTTGGTACAGGGCACCAATTTTAGGTTAAAACATGACTATAGAAGTAGAGTCTAATCTATTTCACCAATATTAACTAGTCCAGTAAGTAACTCACTTTAGATTAGATCATATTAGGTTAGATGGGATCTAGATTAGATTGGTATGACTAGCTTTACTAGATAAGATCTAATTAATTTGCATTAGATCATGGTTGTTAAACTAGGGTGGATAAGTATGCTTATTAGGGCAAGATGAATCCATAAGGATAAGGTAGAATCTTTTGAGGTCAGTTAGATCTATTAGGATGAGATAAAATATTTTCAAGATAAGATGAATCTTATTAAGGTAAGAGAGGGTCTTTTAAGATATGATGGTTCTATTAGGCTAGATATATTTTAATTTGGATAAGTTAGGATCTTTTTTTTGAGATAAGATGAATCTATGAGTGTAGGATAGAATCTTTTAAGATGAGATGGGTATGGTTGGGCTAGATATTTTAATGAGGGATAATTTAGTTTATCTAGTTATTTTATAAATATTGTTTTTATGCCTATATGTATACGTAGATGTAATTGTGGACATCACTCCACAACTCATCACACTCAATCAAAGATCCAAATCAAACAAGTATCATAAGAACAAACATTCAAGTGCATAGATAACTATATAAAAAATTAGTTTTGTTTTTGTTCCTAGGAGTAGGTCTCCTATTCCTAAAAGTCACTTTAGGCACAGGATTTCAAAGTGTGAAATCCACTTTTGTCTTTTAGAAAAGAAAAGATAAGAATAATCAGAGTAAAGCGGAAATAGATGAGAAAAGATTAAGATAAGTTTAGAAGGAATCAGAGTAGCAGAGGTAAGTAGACAATGGTTGTCCAGTTCTATCTAGGTTTCGTCCTATAGTCAACATTCCTCTGATACCACTTCTGTCACACCCGGGTTTTGGGGCACCAAGACCCAGGCGCGAACATAATCACCAGGTGTGCTGGGACCAAGTCTCACACATATGATGAATCATGGCACAGGATCGAATGTCACATCTTTACTATATAACAGGAGTTCTATACAAAATAAATAAATAATAACATCATATGAGGAAACGATCCAGCAACCCAAAGTTGACTGGGAGACGACGGCCTAGATCTCTCACGAACTCATCGCAGCATCCTCCTTGCGCCTCATCCTGCGGTACCTGTTCTTGACCTGTGGGGTGGGTGAGACAGCAAGAGTGAGCTCACATACGTTCATAGCTCAACAAGTTGTGGGGAATAATGCGCATGAACTCGCCAAAGGTGGGAGCTCACGTGAAGTGTAGGGCTTACCAAAGGAGAGGGTTGAAGCTGAGCATTGCTTTTAAAGTTGGTCAAAATTTTATTAGCAATTACTAAGTATAAGTAAATACCAACCCAATTAAGTAGTAGAACAAAAATAACAACACCACCTGCGATGCAATGCATATGACAAATTGAATTTAGTTCCATAAATTAATCATGTGAGTGTCCGAGCTGCTCATGACCGTGAGCACGGCTAGTATACCAGTTTTACACTCTGCAGAGGTTGCGCATCTTTACCCACAAGTCATGTTACCCATCTGCCAAGAGACGGCCAATCCCATACACCTCTGCCGAGGAGGCGAGGCAGGGTAACACTACGAGGCCTTTACAAAGTTCCACTAGCTTCAGAAAACCCGCTATAGTTTATAGGAAGTTCCAATGCAGGAATCCCTTGCAGGACCGCCATCGCAGCAAAATCCTCCCGAGGGCCTCCCTAGCTGGAATCCCTTGCAGGACTGCCAACGCAGCAAAATCCTCCCGAGGGCCTCCCTACACTGACCACTCCCCTACTGCCCTTGCCCCTTTCGGGTAAGGTAGTCTTCCACTAGCTTTCCTAATTAATCGGCCAAGGGCGTCCCATTAAACCCTTGTGGTAGCACTGTTTTCCCGGGTGGTTCTCCATGTTCCAATTAACATAATGATCTTAACATGAACAGTAAATAACAACGGATAACAAAAGTATAATCATGAATAGTATTGTGTATCTCTATACCCAAAACCACATAATGCGATAGCAAGTACTACCCAAAGTTTCAGTGGTGAACAAGGTATAAAGATAGTCAAACTAGGGTAACCTATTGGGTCCCATCAAAATTAACCTATGCAGATCATTATGATTAATTAGAACATGAGTGGGTAAAAAGAAGTGATCAAGGGCACAACTTGCCTGGGACTTGAGATTCCAGGTACCAGGATGATCTTCGGATGACTCGTGACCTCACGCTAGTCGTAGCAATACAAACAAACATTGTATAGGCAAAATTAACATTACACCAAACATAAGTACAAATTGTGTAATAATAATCTACGCGTCGCTACGAGATCGTGGGAACAAGAATTACTAAATTCGGAGTTACAGTAAGAAAGTTATGATTTTATGGAGTTATTGAGTACCTAGAATAGATTAATTCGAATGGACAATTTTAATTCAAGTTTCATGGCTAAATAGTGTTACTGGTTGGTAGACAATATTAAAATAAAATTATTGCAACTGGAATGACTCAATTTGAAGTTAAAATGAGAAAATTATGAATTTCTAATGATTTTATGTGTTTTGTACAAGATTAAATAGAATATAAATTTTGATGTGACTTTCATGTCAAAACAGATGTACTATGTGGTAAATAATAATATTATAGAATTATAGAAATCAGAATGAACTAATTTGGACTTAATATGAATTTCTTATGGATTAAACAAGTTTCTGTATTTATTTTTATATTAAAAATCTATTTTCTAATCTATTTTTCCTATTTTACTGATCTCAGGACTGGGCGCCAATAACAGAGAAACACATGGACTAATGTATAAAAATATCCAAGACTCAGATTCAACCCGCGGTGGACGGCGGGTTGGTTTATAAAAACTCCGAGGGCTCTTATGCAATACTGCCACAACGAAGGGGTATCGGGCACCCAGAGCCGCCCGATCCATATCTGGCGGCCCGGATTAGATCGCGTTTTAAATGAAACGATAAGCAATAGGATCCGTCCGATCCATGATTAATGGCTGTGATCTACGATAACCAGAGATAGGCCCAGATTCGGTCGATGGCGGATCAACGGTCCGGATTCAATGCAGCGAAAATCAATCCACGCTCGCCCGATCCATGATGGACGGCCCACGAGTCCTCTCCTTCCCCCGACGCTACCAAGGCAGAGCCGCCAGAATTCCTGCGGCCGCGGAGCTCACCGGCGCACCAAAGTCGGCCACCCAGAGCTCAAAACCAAATCGGATAGGACTACACGATGCTTACTCTATTGCGAACCTGGGTGGAGGGTACTCACCGGAAATAGGGGGGTCGAAGGAGGCCGGCCACGACGCATGGCGGCACCACCGTGGACCATCTGTACCGGTGAGCAATTGGGCTCGCCCGGACGTCCGTCTTCCCCCAACACGGCCGCGGACACATCCCCGGTGATGGGATGAAACCCCCTGGGTTAACATCCAGGGCCCATTGGCGACGAGAGCGGGGATGGGCGGTGGCCGCGAGAGTACAGCGGCTATCTCTCCGATTCTCTTCTTTATTTCTTCTCTGCGCACCATTGTTTGGGGAGGAGCGGCCGCAGATTTATACCCAGGCGGCAAAGTCCGAGCGAGGCACGAGGAGCGAGATCCCCGGCGAGGTAATCGGCGTTCTGTTGCGGCGGCAAAGAGTCCGAGCGCGGCTGTTCCGAGGTGGACGACCGAGCTGACCAATGGGCCCCACCGCATCAGTGGCTAGCGCGCGGCAAGTGAGAGTGTCTGCCCGTGGGGCCCGCATGTAAGCGACCGGCTAGGATGCAGGGCCACGCGGAATGGAAGTCCAAAGTGGGCCGACGATAGATTTGGCCCAAAGCGCAGGTAATGTTCCTTTTCTTTATTCTTTTTCTTTTCTGTTTTTTTTATTTCCAATTGAATTCTCTTTTAAATTTGAGTTTGAACTTTCTATCTCAAATAAAATGCACAATTGGAATCCAGCATGATTAAATATTCATTATATATATATATTTATATATATATGTTTTTTTATTCATTCATTTATTATTCTACATAAGCAATTGTGTTTGAATATGTAGCACACCTGTAATCATTTTAAGAAAATAGTTTATATTGTATGATCTCTAAAAAAATGCTCTCACATTAATACGTATAATATTAAATAAAGGCTAACGTATATAAGAATTTTTTTATAGAACTTTTATTTAAGGAGATGTGACTTCAAATGTCATGGGGTTTCCAATGAAGAAAGAAAAAAAAGTTCTAATTCAAAATCTTTGAAAATTTTTACTATATTCTCAAAATGAGATTTTAGGGTGTTACAAATCCTACCCCCTTAACAGAAATCTCGTCCTCGAGATTTGTAAGAAAAGGGATACAATAAGTTTGGTCTAGAATTTTAGTTTCTCATTTGGTTTTGGGAATCAAAGTTTTGTTTAAAGTTTTATATATATATATATATATATATGGATATGTATGTCTAGCCGTTTATTATGTCAGATGAGGTACGGTTATGGCAAGTATAGGTTGTGGCAAGGTAGAGTATAATAAGGAAAGACTTCATCCAGAAATGTGGATCTTGATTCCGCTGGCGATTCAACTTGATCTTTGAAGACTTGAGTTGGTGCTTATCCTTTCTTGATGACATTGATCCTCTTCGGTCTCCGTTCTTGAAGTTGTTATCCGAATTAGGGGTATGTGGTTAAGGCAGTTTCGTAGGTAAACAAAATAGGTTGGTGGGCGGTTATGAGTTCAATAAGTTTAAGCAGAATTTGTCTTATTGTTTTGCTTCTAGGTCGGGTTAGGTAGGTTATGCAACCCACATGTAGGTCAGGTTGGTTGTATACGACCAAGTTGGTACAGGGCACCAATTTTAGGTTAAAACATGACTATAGAAGTAGAGTCTAATCTATTTCACCAAGATTAACTAGTCCAGTAAGTAACTCACTTTAGATTAGATCATATTAGGTTAGATGGGATCTAGATTAGATTGGTATGACTAGCTTTACTAGATAAGATCTAATTAATTTGCATTAGATCATGGTTGTTAAACTAGGGTGGATAAGTATGCTTATTAGGGCAAGATGAATCCATAAGGATAAGGTAGAATCTTTTGAGGTCAGTTAGATCTATTAGGATGAGATAAAATATTTTCAAGATAAGATGAATCTTATTAAGGTAAGAGAGGGTCTTTTAAGATATGATGGTTCTATTAGGCTAGATATATTTTAATTTGGATAAGTTAGGATCTTTTTTTTGAGATAAGATGAATCTATGAGTGTAGGATAGAATCTTTTAAGATGAGATGGGTATGGTTGGGCTAGATATTTTAATGAGGGATAATTTAGTTTATCTAGTTATTTTATAAATATTGTTTTTATGCCTATATGTATACGTAGATGTAATTGTGGACATCACTCCACAACTCATCACACTCAATCAAAGATCCAAATCAAACAAGTATCATAAGAACAAACATTCAAGTGCATAGATAACTATATAAAAAATTAGTTTTGTTTTTGTTCCTAGGAGTAGGTCTCCTATTCCTAAAAGTCACTTTAGGCACAGGATTTCAAAGTGTGAAATCCACTTTTGTCTTTTAGAAAAGAAAAGATAAGAATAATCAGAGTAAAGCGGAAATAGATGAGAAAAGATTAAGATAAGTTTAGAAGGAATCAGAGTAGCAGAGGTAAGTAGACAATGGTTGTCCAGTTCTATCTAGGTTTCGTCCTATAGTCAACATTCCTCTGATACCACTTCTGTCACACCCGGGTTTTGGGGCACCAAGACCCAGGCGCGAACATAATCACCAGGTGTGCTGGGACCAAGTCTCACACATATGATGAATCATGGCACAGGATCGAATGTCACATCTTTACTATATAACAGGAGTTCTATACAAAATAAATAAATAATAACATCATATGAGGAAACGATCCAGCAACCCAAAGTTGACTGGGAGACGACAACCTAGATCTCTCACGAACTCATCGCAGCATCCTCCTTGCGCCTCATCCTGCGGTACCTGTTCTTGACCTGTGGGGTGGGTGAGACAGCAAGAGTGAGCTCACATACGTTCATAGCTCAACAAGTTGTGGGGAATAATGCGCATGAACTCGCTAAAGGTGGGAGCTCACGTGAAGTGTAGGGCTTACCAAAGGAGAGGGTTGAAGCTGAGCATTGCTTTTAAAGTTGGTCAAAATTTTATTAGCAATTACTAAGTATAAGTAAATACCAACCCAATTAAGTAGTAGAACAAAAATAACAACACCACCTGCGATGCAATGCATATGACAAATTGAATTTAGTTCCATAAATTAATCATGTGAGTGTCCGAGCTGCTCATGACCGTGAGCACGGCTAGTATACCAGTTTTACACTCTGCAGAGGTTGCGCATCTTTACCCACAAGTCATGTTACCCATCTGCCAAGAGACGGCCAATCCCATACACCTCTGCCGAGGAGGCGAGGCAGGGTAACACTACGAGGCCTTTACAAAGTTCCACTAGCTTCAGAAAACCCGCTACAGTTTATAGGAAGTTCCAATGCAGGAATCCCTTGCAGGACCGCCATCGCAGCAAAATCCTCCCGAGGGCCTCCCTAGCAGGAATCCCTTGCAGGACTGCCAACGCAGCAAAATCCTCCCGAGGGCCTCCCTACACTGACCACTCCCTTACTGCCCTTGCCCCTTTCGGGTAAGGTAGTCTTCCACTAGCTTTCCTAATTAATCGGCCAAGGGCGTCCCATTAAACCCTTGTGGTAGCACTGTTTTCCCGGGTGGTTCTCCATGTTCCAATTAACATAATGATCTTAACATGAACAGTAAATAACAACGGATAACAAAAGTATAATCATGAATAGTAATGTGTATCTCTATACCCAAAACCACATAATGCGATAGCAAGTACTACCCAAAGTTTCAGTGGTGAACAAGGTATAAAGATAGTCAAACTAGGGTAACCTATTGGGTCCCATCAAAATTAACCTATGCAGATCATTATGATTAATTAGAACATGAGTGGGTAAAAAGAAGTGATCAAGGGCACAACTTGCCTGGGACTTGAGATTCCAGGTACCAGGATGATCTTTGGATGACTCGTGACCTCACGCTAGTCGTAGCAATACAAACAAACATTGTATAGGCAAAATTAACATTACACCAAACATAAGTACAAATTGTGTAATAATAATCTACGCGTCGCTACGAGATCGTGGGAACAAGAATTACTAAATTCGGAGTTACAGTTAGAAAGTTATGATTTTATGGAGTTATTGAGTACCTAGAATAGATTAATTCGAATGGACAATTTTAATTCAAGTTTCATGGCTAAACAGTGTTACTGGTTGGTAGACAATATTAAAATAAAATTATTGCAACTGGAATGACTCAATTTGAAGTTAAAATGAGAAAGTTATGAATTTCTAATGATTTTATGTGTTTTGTACAAGATTAAATAGAATATAAATTTTGATGTGACTTTCATGTCAAAACAGATGTACTATGTGGTAAATAATAATATTATAGAATTATAGAAATCAGAATGAACTAATTTGGACTTAATATGAATTTCTTATGGATTAAACAAGTTTCTGTATTTATTTTTATATTAAAAATCTATTTTCTAATCTATTTTTCCTGTTTTACTGATCTTAGGACTGGGCGCCAATAACAGAGAAACACATGGACTAATGTATAAAAATATCCAAGACTCAGATTCAACCCGCGGTGGACGGCGGGTTGGTTTATAAAAACTCCGAGGGCTCTTATGCAATACTGCCACAACGAAGGGGTATCGGGCACCCAGAGCCGCCCGATCCATATCTGGCGGCCCGGATTAGATCGCGTTTTAAATGAAACGATAAGCAATAGGATCCGTCCGATCCATGATTAATGGCTGTGATCTACGATAACCAGAGATAGGCCCAGATTCGGTCGATGGCGGATCAACGGTCCGGATTCAATGCAGCGAAAATCAATCCACGCTCGCCCGATCCATGATGGACGGCCCACGAGTCCTCTCCTTCCCCCGACGCTACCAAGGCAGAGCCGCCGGAATTCCTGCGGCCGCGGAGCTCACCGGCGCACCAAAGTCGGCCACCCAGAGCTCAAAACCAAATCGGATAGGACTACACGATGCTTACTCTATTGCGAACCTGGGTGGAGGGTACTCACCGGAAATAGGGGGGTCGAAGGAGGCCGGCCACGACGCATGGCGGCACCACCGTGGACCATCTGTACCGCTGAGGAATTGGGCTCGCCCGGACGTCCGTCTTCCCCCAACACGGCCGCGGACACATCCCCGGTGATGGGATGAAACCCCCTGGGTTAACATCCAGGGCCCATTGGCGACGAGAGCGGGGATGGGCGGTGACCGCGAGAGTACAGCGGCTATCTCTCCGATTCTCTTCTTTATTTCTTCTCTGCGCACCATTGTTTGGGGAGGAGCGGCCGCAGATTTATACCCAGGCGGCAAAGTCCGAGCGAGGCACGAGGAGCGAGATCCCCGGCGAGGTAATCGGCGTTCTGTTGCGGCGGCAAAGAGTCCGAGCGCGGCTGTTCCGAGGTGGACGACCGAGCTGACCAATGGGCCCCACCGCATCAGTGGCTAGCGCGCGGCAAGTGAGAGTGTCTGCCCGCGGGGCCCGCATGTAAGCGACCGTCTAGGATGCAGGGCCACGCGGAATGGAAGTCCAAAGTGGGCCGACGAAAGATTTGGCCCAAAGCGCAGGTAATGTTCCTTTTCTTTATTCTTTTTCTTTTCTGTTTTTTTTTATTTCCAATTGAATTCTCTTTTAAATTTGAGTTTGAACTTTCTATCTCAAATAAAATGCACAATTGGAATCCAGCATGATTAAATATTCATTATATATATATATTTATATATATATGTTTTTTTATTCATTCATTTATTATTCTACATAAGCAATTGTGTTTGAATATGTAGCACACCTGTAATCATTTTAAGAAAATAGTTTATATTGTATGATCTCTAAAAAAATGCTCTCACATTAATACGTATAATATTAAATAAAGGCTAACGTATATAAGAATTTTTTTATAGAACTTTTATTTAAGGAGATGTGACTTCAAATGTCATGGGGTTTCCAATGAAGAAAGAAAAAAAAAGTTCTAATTCAAAATCTTTGAAAATTTTTACTATATTCTCAAAATGAGATTTTAGGGTGTTACAGGTTCTTTGCTTTATTTATGCGCTAGTAGACCGGATATTATGCTTAGTGTATGTATGTGTGCTAGATTTCAATCTGATCCAAGGGAGTGTCACTTAGTGGCTGTGAAGCGAATTCTTAGATATTTAGTCGATACGCCTTGCTTCGGGATCTGGTATCCAAAGGGGTCTACCTTTGACTTAATTGGATATTGAGACTCCGATTATGTTGGATGTAAGGTCGATAGGAAGAGTACATCAGGGACGTGCCAATTCTTAGGAAGGTCCCTGGTGTCATGGAGTTCTAAGAAACAAACCTCCGTTGCCCTATCCACCGCTGAGGACGAGTACGTTGCTGCAGGACAGTGTTGCGCGCAACTACTTTGGATGAGGCAAACCCTCCGAGACTCTGGCTACAATCTTAGCAAAGTCCCACTCCTATGTGACAATGAGAGTGCTATCCGCATAGCGGACAATCCTGTTGAGCACAGCCGCACAAAGCACATTGACATCCGGCATCACTTTTTGAGAGACCACCAGCAAAAGGGAGATATCAAAGTGTTCTATATTAGCACCAAGAACCAGCTAGCCGATATCTTTACCAAGCCTTTAGATGAAAAGACCTTTTGCAGGCTGCGTCGTGAGCTAAATGTCTTAGATTCATGGAACTTGGATTGATTAATAGCATACATGTGTTTATGCCTTTGATCATGTTCCTTACGCATTTTGTTGTTTATTTATGGTGCTCAAGTTGTACAAACACTCCCCGGACCTCAAAAGTCCATGTGTGATTGATGCACATATTTAGGGGAGATGTGCTATAAGTTGACCCTTTGAGACTAACCATGTGCTTGAGTTTGCTTGATTTAGTCTCAAAGGTGGATTGAAAGGGAAAGGTGGACTTGGACCATGAAAGACTTCCACTGCACTCTGATGAGAGGGTAACTCACTCCAAGTTCATCCCCATCTTCTTATTGCCTTTGTACTCTTATGTGAAGATTTTGGTGAGGCGATGAGGTTTAAGGGCCAAGATTGATCCCGTTTTGGTGCTTGATGCCAAAGGGGGAGAAAATAAGGCCAAAGCAAGAAATGGATCAACTACCACTTGAGAATTTTGAAAACAGTAGAATAGAGCTTTTGTTTTGTCAAAATCCTCTTATTGTATCTCTTTGTCAAAAGTTGGTCTCTTGTGGGGAGAACGTGTGATTATGGGAAAAAGGGGGAGTTTTTGAATCTTTGATCAATTTCTCTTGGAATACCTCTCTTTATGTCTCTACAAGTGAATTTGACTTAGAGATAGGAAATTGAGTTTGATTTGCAAAAACAAACCAAGTGGTGGCAAAGTATGATCCAAATATGCCAAAGTTGAATCAAAACAATTTGTGTTCTTATTTGCATTGATATTGCACTTGTTCTAGTTGCTTTGTGTTGTGTTGGCATAAATCACCAAAAAGGGGGAGATTGAAAGGGAAATGTGCCTTTGGGCCATTTCTAAGTATTTTGGTGATTTAGTGTCCAACGCAAGTGCTTAAGTGTTAATCTATGCCATTTGATGCACAAAGTGCAAATCAAGAGTAAAGGTATGTTTCTAAGACTTAGTACATTGTTTTAGAGACTAATGTATTGTGTCTAAATGCTAGAAACAGGAAAAGATCAATTTGGAAAAGACTTGGCTGTACAGCCAAGACTCTGTGCAGTCTGGGTACACCGGACTGTCTGGTGGTGCACCGGACAGTGTCCGGTGCGCCAGGCTGGCAACTGTCAACTAGCTGCTTTCGGGAGGCGATCAACGGCGTACGACTATAAATCATCGGACTGTCTGGTGGTGCATCGGACTGTCCGGTGAGCCATTCACAGGAGAAGTCTTCGCTCTCGGGAAGTGATTAACGACGTACGGCTATAAATCACCGGACTGTCTGGTGGTGCACCGGACTATCCGGTGAGCCAACAGTCAGCCGGGCCAACGGTCGGCCGAGGATTCCGCGCGTGACGCGTGGCCGAGCCAACGGTCACAAGGGGGCACCGGACTGTCTGGTGTGCACCGGCTCTGGATCTTCAACGGTCGGCTGCGCCACAGAAGGAAAGAAATCCGCACCGGACAGTGTCTGGTGGTGCACCGGACAGTGTCCGGTGCGCCAGGCGACAAAAGGCAAGAATTGCCTTCCTGGAATGCTCTCAACGGCTCCTAGCTGCCTTGGGGCTATAAAAGGGACCCCTAGGCGCATGGAGGAGCACACCTAGCATTCTCCAAGCATTCCTAAGCACCAAGACTTCAATTCCGCGCATTCGATTCTTTGTGATAGCAACTAGAGCTCCGTTTGAGTAGAGAACTCTTTGAGTTGTGTTGAGAGCTCGTGTTGTGACTTGTGTGCGTGTGTTGCTCTGATTTTGTGTCTTGTGTGCGTTGCTCATCCCATCCTTACTTCCGTGCTTCTTTGTGAACATCTTTGTAAGGGCGAGAGACTCCAAGTTGTGGAGATTCCTCGGAAGCGGGATATAGTAAAGCAAAGCAAAACATCGTGGTATTCAAGTGGGTCATTGGACCGCTTGAGAGGGGTTGATTGCAACCCTCGTCCGTTGGGACGCCACAACGTGGAGTAGGCAAGTGTTGGAATTGGCCGAACCACGGGATAAACCACTGTGCCATCTCTGTGTTGATCTTCTTGTGGTTATTGTGTTTTGCTAAGACTCCTCTCTAGCCACTTGGCATTATTGTGCTAACTCCTAATCAAGTTTTGTGGCATTAAGTTTCAAGTTTTACAGGATCACCTATTCACCCCCCCTCTAGGTGCTCACACTCCCAAGTAGCCTCTTCCTCTGAGTGATTACTCCATTGGATCCTATACATCTTGATCGATTTAGCCCAAGTTGATCTTTCTTTGCAATCCAGAACCTTGGAAGGGTACTCTTGGTACGATAGATCTAGCTCTATTTCCAATTCTGGTTTTGCTATGATCTTGGTCGGCAATCGAACACACTTCTTCAGTTGGGATACATGGAATACATTGTGGATGGCAGACATTTTTGGAGGTAACTTCAATTTGTATGCCACGGGTCCACATGCTTCTGTGATCTCATAAGGTCCAATGTAACGAGGGGCTAACTTGCCTTTGATCCCGAATCTCTGCACTCCCTTGGTGGGTGATACCTTCAAATATACAAAATCTCCCACCTCGAATTGGAGAGGTTTCCTTCTCTTATCATGGTAACTCTTCTGCCTGGCCTAAGCAGCTTCTAGGTTCTTCCTGATTAGTTTGACCTTCCTTTCGGCTTCAGTCACTAAGTCAAGTTCGAAAACTTCTCTTTCTCCAAGCTGAGACCAATTGAGGGGTGTTCTACACCTTCTTCCATAGAGAGCTTTGAAGGGTGCCATCCTTAGGCTGGATTGATAACTGTTATTATAAGCAAACTCTGCCAAGGAGAGGTGCTTATCCCAGTTCTTGCCACAATCGATCGCACAAGCTCTCAGCATATCTTCAAGAATTTGATTTACCCTCTCGGTCTGACCATCAGTCTGCGGGTGGTAAGCTGAACTTTTGATAGCTTGGTTCCCAGAGACTCTTGCAGTTGTTCCTAAAATCTGGCAACAAATGGGGCTCCTCGGTCAGAGACAATGGTCCGGGGCAATCCAAGCAAACACACGATTCGGTCAATGTACAACTCTGCATACTTTTGAGCCTTATCAGTGGTGTGCACTGGGAGAAAATGTGCCACTTTCGTCAGTCAGTCCACAATAACCCAAATCGAATCATGATGACGAGATGTGTTGGGCAGACCCACAATGAAATCCATGCTGATGTCATGCCATTTCCACGAAGGTATAGATAGGGGTTGCAAGGCTCCAACTAATTTCAAATGGCTTGCCTTTATCCTCTGACATGTGTCACATTCTGATACATATTGGGCTATCTCCCTCTTCATTCTGGTCCACCAATACAGGGGCTTCAGATCATGGTACATTTTGGTGCTCCCTGGATGCATGGAGAATTTGGAGAGATGGGCCTCATCCAAGATTTTCTTCTTGAGATCCTTATTTTTAGGAACCACCAATCTGCTTTCAAACCACAATATACCCTTTCCATCTTGGCAGAAACATTTATACTTCTCGGTCTTCTGATGGAGGTTCTCCTTAATAATTTGCACTCCCTTGTCACTGAGCTGGGCCATGATGATCTGGTCTTGCAAAGCTGGCTCAACAGAAATGTGAGACAAAGCACTAGAAGGAATCACTTCGATCTTCATTTTTCTCAACTCATCACACAAGGTGTTAATGCGAGAATCCATCATAACACAGTTGCATTGCAATTTCCGACTCAAGGCATCTGCTACCACATTGTCTTTCCTTGGGTGATAATGTACCTCCAGGTCATAATCCTTGATCAGCTCTAGCCATCTTCTCTGCCTCATGTTGAGATCAGCCTGAGTAAAGATATACTTAAGGCTCTTATGATCAGTGAAGATGTTGCAGTGGGTTCCCATCAAATAGTGTCTCCACATTTTCAATGCATGGACCACGGCTGCTAACTCCAGGTCATGAGTGGGATAATTTTGCTCATGAGGTCTGAGGGCTCTTAATGCGTAAGTAATGACTCAATTGTCTTGCATCAAGACACAACCCAGTCCAATGCCAGAGGCATCACAATACACATCAAATGGCTTGCTGCTGTCGGGTTGCGCTAACACCAGTGCGATGGTCAGATGTTGCCTCAATGCATGGAAGGCATCTTCGCACTTCTGGCCCCAAACAAACTTGGCTTCTTTCTTCAGCAATTCAGTTATGGGCTTCCCAATTCGAGAGAAATCCGAAATGAATCTTCGGTAATAACCAGCCAATCCCAGAAAACTTCGAATTTGGTGGACAGTCGTCGGTGGCTTCCAGTTCATCACCTCTTGCGCCTTATCAGGATCAATAGCTATACCTGCCTGAGAGATAGTGTGACCCAAGAATTTGATCTCCTTTAGCCAAAAATCACATTTTGACAATTTGGCATAAAGACGGTGCTCTCGCAGACGTTGAAGCACTACATGCAAATGCCCCGGCATGCTCTTCTTCGTTCTTTGAGTACACCAAGATATCATCGATGAAAACCACTACAAACTTGTCCAATTCAGGCATGAAAATAGAATTCATCAGATACATGAAATCTGCTGGTGCATTGGTCAGCCCAAATGACATTACCAAGAATTCATACAACCCATATCTGGTCGGGAAGGCAGTCTTCGGAATATCACTTGCTCGTATCTTGATCTGATGATAGCCAGAGCGAAGGACTATCTTGGAGAACACTTCGGCTCTGACCAGTTGATCGAAAAGAACATCAATACGAGGCAAAGGATACTTGTTCTTGATAGTTACCGCATTAAGTGGGCGGTAATCTATGCACAGCCTCAAGCTTTCATCCTTCTTCTTTACAAACAAGGCTGGACATCCCCAAGGCGAAGTACTTGGGCGAATAAAACCTTTGTCCAGCAATTCTTGCAATTGCTTCTTCAATTCTGCCAACTCAGTGGGTGGCATCCGGTAAGGCCTCATAGAAATAGGTGTCATTCCCGGTTGCAACTCGATGGCGAATTCGATGTCCCGTTCTGGTGGCATTCCTGGTAATTCATCAGGAAAAACATCTGCATACTCACAGACCACTGGAATCTTCTTCACAGGTGACTCCATCATAGAAAAAGCACATGATTGAGTAGAATCTTGGCTGGGTAGATATAACACCAGGTCTTCGGATGTAGGAGAACGGATCTCTAGAGTTTTGGCAGCTACATCCAATACTACTCGATGATGAGTCATCGAGTCGGCTCCCAGAATGATGTCCATACCCTTTAATCCCAAAATTAGGAGTGTGGTTTTGAAGATTTTACTTCCCAATGAGATAGGCACACTTCGGTTTAATTGGTTGGTTGCAATTTTACCCCCAAGTGTGGCTATCATGAATGACCCTTTTGTGTGATAGAAAGGCAGTTGACATTTAGCACTGAACTTTTGGCAAATGAAACTATGAGATGCACCAGAATCAAACAGAATTAAAGCAGGTTGATTAAAAACTGAAAAGATACCAGTCATGATGGGGGCTCCCTCGGGTAACTCCTCTAGAGTAGTGAAGTTGAGCTTCCCTTGCCTGACTTGTACCTTCTACTTTCTTCCCTTGTCTTGATTTGGTGCTGGCATCTGCCTCTGCTGATTTCTTAGGCAATTCTTGGCATAGTGGCCCACATTGCCACAAGTGAAGCACTTGTTCCCATTACCCTGACGGAACTGCTGCAGCTGCTGAGGTGGCCTGATCACCCATCTACCTGCCTGCTGCTGGAATCCCCTGCTCTGGTTGTGAGAAACAATCCTGAACCTCTAGGCCTGAGCGAATGGTGCTGCCATTGGTGCCTTTCTCTTCTTCTCTGCCCGGTGAGCTACAATACAGTCCTCCTAGCAGATGGCCAGGTTGACCAACTCATTGAAGCTATCAGCCCGGATAGTGTTGAGACATTCCCGCAGCTTGGTGTTGAGACCCCTATGGAAGCGGTCTCTCTTCTTCTCGTCAGAATCAGCATGATAACCTACGTACTGGCACATGTCATTGAAGGCCTGAGCATACTGCAATACCGTGCGGGTTCCTTGGTTGAGTGCCAGAAATTCATTCAACTTGCGATCAAGAATTCCAGCTGGGATATGGTGCCCTCTGAAAGCAGTCTTGAATTCCTCCCAAGACACTTCACGATCAGCAGGTAGCATAGCACAGAAGTGGTCCCACCAAGTTCGAGAAGGGCCA
This sequence comes from Zea luxurians, assembly GCA_029449295.1. Taxonomy (NCBI): domain Eukaryota; kingdom Viridiplantae; phylum Streptophyta; class Magnoliopsida; order Poales; family Poaceae; genus Zea; species Zea luxurians. Next base: position 42,694,331 of record JAOPSE010000005.1, on the reverse strand, counting down.
CGAAGCTGCTGCGCGGCGAAGCGAGTCTTGGTATCATTCGGGCAGTCTCCCGTGAGGAGGGGAAACTTGGATTCCACCACGCGTAGCCACACGTTGGCATCCAACGGATCCTTTGCCTTGGTGAATAAGGGCAACTGCGTACTCAGGAACTACTGGTAGGTTGCCGCTGCCGGAGGTCGCTGCGGCTGGCCTCCACCATGCTGCTGAGGGTGGGGCTGGTGCTACAAGAGTTGTCGCAGAATCTCGTTCTGCTGGGCCATCAGCTCCTGCACTGTGGGAGCTGGAGGAGGTGGCGGGGGAACTTGCTCGTTTTGCCCGCGACGCTGCCTAGCTGCCATCTGAAAACAGAGATTGTCGCCATTGTTATCCCAATCCACAATTTCGAACGATATGTTATTATCTCATATGGAAAGGAATTGCCATAATCATAATATTAGGTTCGAATGAAGATAACATGGTTACAAACATCCCACAGATCTCAAAAGTTCACAAGGATTACATCATTTAGGGGAAGTACCCGTAAGCCTAGTCCAAAATCTGCCATCACTAAGCTTGCATAGGTTTCTATTCGCCTAAAGCGTCAAAGCGACTGGTCAACCCTGAGCGGTGGAAGCGACACTGGATGCGGGCGAAGGGGCATCGCGGAGGCAGTCACATTGGTACCAGGGGCTGGTCCTAACTCCTCAGGAGCCTCTTCTCCCTCGCTTCCAGCCCCATTGACCTCCATCTCTAAGTGGTGCATGTCTAGGTGGTCATTAGCTTCTTTGAGTTCCCGCTGCACATCATGGAGCTGGTTATCCAAGACATCAATGGTGTTGTCTCGGATCTCCACCTGCTGCTCCAAGGTGGTGATGCGCTAGCTCAGCCTTTCCACCTGCAGGTCCTTCTCCACCAACTTGGAGGACAAGTCGACCACAAAGTCTTCTCGGCTGTCGAGGGTGAGCTTGGTGGTTTGAGCGAGGTTAGCAAGATGTTCCATAGCATCGTTTTGCAGGGCCTAAAGGCGGTACAGCGCACTCATGCACTGAACAGTGACCCTCCCAACCAAGTCAGGATACATCGCCCATACGTCCTTCACATGGCTCACACGGTTGCACCACATGGGGTCATCCTTCTTCTCAGCAGGGAAGAGTCCCAAGGGGTGCATCACCATCTTCAGGGGATGGTAGCCACAGAAGGTCGTAAGAGTCTTCATGGCTGCTGCTTCAGTGGTGTCGTCCGTCCTGAATCCAATCGTCTTGGAGTCAAGAGAACGCCAACCCGGCTGAAGGGGATGAGCCTCCAGAGTCAGCCAGACTCGGCAACTTGGTACCCGGTGCTCCTCGTACAGCTACACCGTGTACAAAGGGGGCATAGGGTAACCAGCGGAGTTAAGCACTTCCCATAAGATGGAAGGAAAGCCATCGTGAGAAAGGAAGTCAGAGCTGAAACGAGTGTCTCCTCCACTGGCGGCGGTGGGTGAAGTCATCAGCGGAAGGGGATCAGATGTAAAGATTATGGTGGAAGGAAGAAAATAAAAGAGCTTGGATGGTTTAAAAGGAAGCGGGTTAGCTCAAATTTTTACTTCTTTATTGTCTAATCCCTTTTAGTTTTTATAATGCATGCATGCTGAGAATAATGTCTCCTCTCTGAATAAAAGGGTGCTCTTAGGGAATCCTAAAAAGCCAAGGACTGGCCCACAGGGCCTACTTATTTAGCCACCTATTTCTCCCTCTATTCCTAAGGCCTTTCATCCTAGGTCTAGCGGTCTAGTCCTGACGAGTCACACTAGCTTCTAAGCAAGTTTTAGATTTTCGAAAATTGGTATTCATGGTTTATTGTGCTTCTCTGTGGTGGTATTTGCTCCAATACTAACTGTGGCAGAACCGCCCGAACTATTTCACCTTAAGTGCCTAAGTTACGCCTCAGGGGCAGCAACACACTTAAATCAGAATAACCCGTCAGTCCCTCAGATCTAGTCTAATAAAGCCACTTAACCAGGATCAAATACCACAAACCCACTCGAAGGCGAGTCATAGAAGAAATACAATAAAACAGGAAAACCTCAAATTAAAGTACTGAATTATTACATAAATCGGAGTTTTCCATGTAGGTGGTAAAAGTTCACAAAATAAAATGCAGTGGATAATCGATATCGTCGGTAGCGAGGAATTGGGTAAGGCCTAGCCCTCTACTCCTCCTGCTCCTCTCCTACCAGAGCAGCATCCCACTCAACCGTCCAACCCGGTGGCAGGGTTGTAGGCCAAGTCACACCATCAACCATATCCTGAAGCGTACCTGCAAAAATTATTCCACAAGCAAGGTTGAGTATACTAATACTCAGCTAGACTTACCCGGTGTAAGGAGTCTACTCCTCTACCTCTAGACCATGCAGCTGTTTGGCCGAGGGGTTTGGTTTGCCAAAAGCACTAGCTGAGTCTAAAATCAAATTTTAGCTTTTCAATTTCTAGCATCATTTAGCTAAGTTTCCTCCTTCTAAGCATACATGGTAACAAGCATTTAGTATAATCAACAAGTTATCTCAAGTAAACCTCATTTCACTTCTTACTCAACGTAGTACAAGGGGTCAAGTAGTCTCATTAGCTGCGAGAAGCAGACGATTTGAATCGAGTTTTTATCCTTGCAAGGTAAACTTAAACACACGACATGTAAGGGCACTCTATCCCCACACACGTCAACCGTCTCCATCGATTCCCCGTTCGCGGCCAGGGCTCATCGCCTTGGCATACAATGCTCCACTGACCCCGGTTGCCGCCGTGCAGTGACCGCACTTGTACCCACCATAGCTAGCATGGGAGACCCAGTCTCAGGACAAGTGAGGGGAAAAGTCCGCACCAGGCTTCACTCAGGTACTAGGTTTACCGGTTACCATATTTCTTGGCATGTGTTTCGTATGTTCAAATGCTTGACTCAGGTATCCACACATTAATCCTTAATTCCTTTTCCTGTCTCATGGACAAGGCATCCTCCCTGGATCCAAGCCCATAGACCATAATAGATCCCGTTATCAAGATGAGTACAATCAATTCCTGACCTCGCGCGAGTGCTAGAAAAATCACTCGACTTCTACCGAGATCCTGATTATCATAGCAGCTACTCGACCTAGCATACTATTATCCATCTTAAAAAGGAATTCTGAGTTCATGCAACTAAAGGTTTCAAGCAACTCCTATACTTAAGTGCACATTACAAGCCTACAAACATTAAGTGTAGTAAAGTAGCATATATAAACGGTTATGCATAAAACCGGGGCTTGCCTTCAATAGCTAGGGCTGGGGAGAGATCCTCGATGGCAGTCTCAGGAGTTTGCTCCTAGTCTTCCTCGTGGACAGCTCCTTGCTCGGGGATGAGCACGTACTCTCTGCCAGCGAGATTGCAATCTAATGAATGCAATGAGTAAGATATATGCATGGTATGATATGCAATTTAGCAATTAAACTTTGATGGTGAATGATCAAATTAATAAGGTAGAGCTTGATCTTGCTACTGAAGATTCTTGTGGTATACTTAGCAAATTAGGGTCAAGCTTGGTTAAGCTATTTGGTAAGTTTATTTTGGTATTCTACTGATTTCCCTTTAATGTCTTAGTGAGAGTTTATTAAGGTTTTTGGCTGAATCATTAGAGTGAGATTTATTATTTCCCTCTCTTCTTATTTCTTTTATGCTTTTAAGGTGGGTTTGAACTACAAGATAGCTTAATAAATTTCTAAAAATTCTGCAAAAATTACAGTGGCCTCTTACTGGTGTATAAGGCTCTGTCTCAAAATTTGGGGCTTAAACAGTGAGTGGTTCTCTCTGTATAAAATTATTAAATATTAGGGCAGAGGGGGTGTTTTGAACTACAACCTTCTTTTAACAGGGGGTTATTTTCCAAGACTCATATTTGCTAGCATATAGATGTTATAACATGACTTTGTACAAATTTTTAGCCACTAATACTTATTAGTTATTTTATTATGATTTTTCAAAGTTTCTAGCCAAAGGGGCGCTTTCTACTACCACTGTATTTGGAAAAATATCAAACAATAGATTTCTAATTTTTTCTATCTTCTTCTTTGTGCAAGAGCAATCATTCTGAAATTTGGTAACTTTTTGCTTAAGGGAAGGGTGGTAGGAATTTCTTGAACTAAATGGTCTTTTTGATGAAGTATTAGCAATGGGTATTATTTGTAGCTTTTAATTGGGTTTTGCATTTTTCTCTGGTGGTCTACTTCATTACTAATCTAGTAAAAATTTACTTGCCCACTGTTGCACACTTTTTGGCTTGCTTATGATTTAATTGAAATATGACTTAATATCAAGTTCTATTTGTTTACCCTACATAAAATGATGGGCTGGAGTGTTTATCATTTTTGTAGTGGGGTCCTAGTGGTTACAAGTCCACTGAATTTTTATTAAAAATTTTGAAATTGTTTTCATAATTCTAATTTATCTTTCTAGTTTAATTAGTGCTTAATAAAATATTTCACCTTGAATCTGTTCTGGACTAGGGATCGCTTTATTTTTCCTAGGTTCTCTATTACCTTAGCAAACTAGGAAAAATAATTGCATTCACTGTTCGTTATTTTCTAATACCTTTTTGATTTTCTTAAGTTTTAGGCAAAAATGACTTTTAATAGATAACCCTACTTAAATCTTCAATACTGGGGTGTTCAATATTTTTAAACAGTGTCTAAATAGGGTTTGAACTTCTACAAATTTTATTAAGTCCAGCACAGAAGCATAATTAATTTTCTTTCTTTTAAAAAGATCTGGTTAGTTTCTTTAATTAATTTCAAACTCTAAAATTTAAAAAAGAAAGCATAAGGTTCAGTATTTTTATGTGATAGTTCATAATATTTTGAATCCAGCAAAATTGGTTTGGCTAAATTTGGTGGAATATTTCTCAAGATATGAAATTTCTAAGTCTTCTGCTGAATTTAAAAAGATTAATTAGAAATGAATAAAGAAAAGGGGTTTTGCACTGGGGTCCCTGGCGAAAGGTTTTGAATGAATTACAGACAGGTCCTCGGTGCACTATTCACATGAGTCTAAGGCTCTATAGAAAACCCCCTAGGGGTTTCACAAAATCGAACCCGCGATCCTTCCCCTAATGAAACAGTGACCACGGCGGAAGAATAGGGCGGAGGGGCTTATCGGAGGCGAGGTTGCTCCGGTGAAGGGTCGAGTGAGGTCCGGGAGTCTCTGGCGATCACGTCGAGGTGCGGATCACCAGCGATGGTGGTCGGAGGAGGTCGGTCCACGTGCGCAGGCGGGGGAGCTCGTCGACGGCGAGGAGTCCGGCCTAACCAGGGTACGATAGATCAATTAACTGGGTCGGGGAGTTTCACCAGAGGTCAATGAAGATGTGCGCACGAGGAATTGGAGAATGGCTCACCGGATTGCTTGGTCTACACGCGGTCGCGGGTGACCGAAGTCCGACGAAGGCGATCTCGGGTCTTCGGTGAAGTTCTGTCGGGTCCGAGAGCTTGGAAAGCTTTACGGGCCACTGGCGAAGCTAACCGAGAGGCCGGCGCAACTTGGACGCGACTGGAGCGAGCTGGTCGCGGTGGCCGAGGCTTGGGTAGTGATGGCGGGCGGTGGCGCGGCATGCTCGAGGCGAAGTCCGGTGAACTTCAGCTTAGGCAAGGCCTGAGAGCGCGCAAGGAGGTACTGCCGAGGCCTTGGGGCTGCTTTATAGGCATGGCAAGGGCGATGGCATGCGACGGACTTGACCAGACGCTGGGGCAAGCGCGTGCGGGGGTTGGGCGAACGCCGGCGTGCCGACCAGGGTCGAACACGTGTGCGCGTTCATTCTGCCCGAGTTCTGGCGCGTGTGGTCATTCAGTCGAGCCTGCTCTTGCCTTGATCAGTGCACAAAACCTCTTCTCCTCCCTATAAGCTACCGATCTTGTGTGGGGGTCATAGGATTTGGCCTACTGGTTTGAAAGATATGAAGCTCTCAAGTCTGGTCTGTCTCTCAGCCCAAGCCCAAGGCAAATCTTCGGTTTTATCGTGTCTAGGGCTCGCGTCCCAATGCCATCTTCAGACATGTGGTAGAGGGGTTAGTTAGACACATTTTTGTTAATGGGAGCTTTAGGATTAGAGCTAAGGATCAAGGTGAACGTGCTCGGTTTTGGTTCAAAGGCTAAAAATTCAGAAATCTGAATTTCAGATTTCCCCATTAAACCTCCACTTGAATGGCTTGTTTGGAGTTTTTAACAAACTATTTTGGCCAAACTTTTATAATCTTTATTGTAGCTTAGTTAGTGTATTTCAATTTTTATAATTGGCCTAAGCCATGATTTCAAGTTTTTCATGGTCTTTCATCCCTTCTCTTCATTTCTACTTAAATGGCTTATTTAGGGTTGGTATTAGGGTTTCAACATTTTTCCCCTTTTTGAAAACCTCATTTGTTTTGGATATGATTCTTTAGATGCAAACTTAGTGTATCTTTTATTCTTAAGTTGATTTGGTGCTTCTTGCTCAATTTGGCTTACATGAAATGATGGTACTTGAGCTAGTACTGAGAAGAACCCTAGGTGACACTAGGGTGTCACAGCTTGCAAACACATCAACCCTTCTACTATTTTTGGAGCAAGTCTACTACAATGTGGGCTAATTACTCTCCCCCAGTACTAAAGACAGACTCAGATGCCACTGTTGTAACAGGAATTGCCATTACATCTCAAGCAATTTTTCTCAAAGTTTGATACTTGATCCCTGCATATTGCCACCAATTGATAATGTCAAGCTCTTGAGTTCTTGGCAGTGTTGGCTCCTCCAAGTACAAATCCAACTTAGTCCGTACAAAGGTTGAATGCTCTTCTGGTTCCTCAGACAATAATTTGTCAAATATGCCGAACATAAGGTCATCACCTTCATTGAGGACAACATTTCTATTTGATGTCCCTACACCATCAGTTGTTGCCATGCCCTCCATTGATACTTGATATTCCAATACCAACTCATACAACAAAGAGCAAACTCTACACACTTCATTGTTGGTTCTTTGATTGTCTTCCCCATAAATGGTGCTATAGAAATCTTTCACAAACTTCAAGTTGTATCTAGGATCTAAAACAGTAGCTACCTCCATAAGCTCATGAACATCTGTCCAATACTTTTTAAATTTTTCTTTCATCAATGCTGACATCTCCTCTACCTTAGGGATTGCACTAGTCCTCCATTTCTCAATAGCCAAATAAATACCACATATTTTAGGGAAAAAAAGCTTGGCTGTGACATAATTTGTTCTTAACAATAGCTCAGTTGCATAAAAAAACATCTTTAGTCTACTACAAAGCTCCCTAGCAAATGTCACACCCGGCTTTAAGGAACAAAGCCAGGTGCATCTCATACATGCGCCAAGAAGACAACATATATAATAACAGAGTGTATAGAGATAAATGTCACAATAATCAGAGTACTTATTACATAGCGGAAGACTTATTACAAAATAAAAGAATAAACATAAAACGAACTAAGGATCGTCGGCGCCAATGTCAACTGAGAAACGCCACCTAGATCAGATCATACTCCTCGCCTTGTGGCTCCCCCTGAACCACCTGCTCTTCTCCTGTGGGGGGGTGTGAGGCAGCAAGGGTGAGCTCACACATGATCATAGCTCAACAAGTTGTGGGGAACCAGTGGACATAAACTCACAAAGGTGTGAGTTCATGTGATGTGTAAGGCTAATCAATGATAGGGGTTAAAGCTGAGCATTGCTTTTAATTAGTTGGTCAAAATTTTATTAGCAATTACTAAGTGTAAGTAAATACCAAAACATAAGTAAAATAATAGAACAAAATTAATAACAACCCATGCATATGTGAATGACAAATTGAATTTAAGTTCCATAATTTAAACATCAGAGAGTCCTGAGCTGCTCATGACCGTGAGCTCGGCTAGTATACCAGTTTTACACTCTGCAGAGGTTGTACCCTTTACCCACAAGTCATGCCACCCATCTGCCAAGGGGTCGCGAATCCAATACACCTCTACCTAGGAAGCGCGACAGGGAAACACTACGAGGCCTTTACAAAGTTCCACTAGCTTCCGAAAACCCGCTACAGTTTATAGGAAGTTCCAATGCAGGGTTCTTGTCTGATCGCCATCGCAGCAAAATCAACCTAGGACCTCCCTACACTAACCACTCCCCTACTGCCCTTGCCCCTTTCGGGTAAGGTAGTCTTCCACTAGCTTTCCTAATTAGTCAGCCAAGGGCGTCCCATTAAACCCTTGTGGTGGCACGTGTTTCTCAAGTTAAGCTCTATGTTCCAATTAACATTAATGAACTTGACATGAACATAAATAGAATTACACGAATAATTGGAACATAGATATAATAAATGATTATCCCAAAACCATGTAAAGCAATAGCAAACTACCCAAGTGATTCAGGGGTAAACAAGGTAATGAGATAAACAATCTAGGGTGACCTATTGGGTCCCATCAAAATTAACCTATGCATGGATAAATGATATTAAAGAACATTATTGGGTAAAAAGTGGTCAAGGGCACAAATTGCCTTCAATGAGCTTGTCGGGGACCATAATTAGGGGTACCCTCAAGACGCCTAATTCTCATCTGGTAACCCCCATCAGCATAAAGCTGCAGAGGCCTGATGGCTGCGATTAAGTCAGGGATCAGTCCATACGAGCGACTCGATCACGCCTCCCGAGCCTAGCCTCGGGCAAGGGCAGCCGACCCCGAGGGGTTTCCGTCTCGCCCGAGGCCCCCTTTTAACGGCGGACACATCTCCGGCTCGCCCGAGGCCTTGCCTTCGCTAAGAAGCAACCCTGACTAAATCGCCGCGCCGACCGACCGAGTCGCAGGAGCATTTAACGCAAAGGTAGCCTGACACCTTTATCCTGACGCGCGCCCCCCGGCAGAGCCGAAGTGACCGCCGTCACTTCGCCGCTCCACTGACCGGTCTGACAGAAGGACAGCGCCGCCTGCGCCATTCCGACTGCAGTGCCACTTGACAGAGTGAGACTGACAGGCAGTCAGGCCTTGCCAAAGGCGCCATAGGAAGCTCCGCCCGACCCAGGGCTCGGACTCGGGCTAAGGCCCCGGAAGACGGCGAACTCCGCTCCGCCCGACCCAGGGCTCGGACTCGGGCTAAGGCCCCAGAAGACGACGAACTCCGCTTCGCCCGACCCCAGGGGTCAGACTCCGCCCTGGCCTCTGACGAACGACCTCCGCCTCGCCCGACCCAGGAGCTCGGGCTCGGGCTCGGCCATGAAAGACAGACTCGACCTCGGCTTCAGAGGAGCCTCCACGTCGCTCGACCTAGGGCACAAGCCCGCCACGTCAACAGGAAGCGCCATCATCACCCTACCCCGAGCCGACTCGGGCCGCAAAGAACAAGACCGGTGTCCCATCTGGCCAGCTCCGCCAGATAGGCAATGATGGCGCCCCGCTAGCCCCGTGACGACGGTGGCTCTCAGCTCCCTTACGGAAGCAGGGGGACGTCAGCAAGGACCCAGCCGCTCCGACAGCTGTCCCTCCGCCAGGCTCCGTTGCTCCTCCGACAGCCACGACACCACACCAGCTGGGTGCCAAGATCTCTCCGGCTGCCACATTGGCATGTACTTAGGGCGCTAGCTCTCCCCCGCTAGACACGTAGCACTCTGCTGCACCCCCATTGTACACCTGGATCCTCTCCTTACGCCTATAAAAGGAAGGACCAGGGCCTTCTTAGAGAAGGTTGGCCGCGCGGGGACGAGGACGGGGCAGGCGCTCTCTTGGGGCCGCTCGCTTCCCTCACCCGCGTGGACGCTTGTAACCCCCTACTGCAAGCGCACCCGACCTTGGCGCGGGACGAACATGAAGGCCGCGGGATTTCCACCTCTCTCACGACCCGTCTCCGGCCACCTCGCTTTCCCCCCTTCGCGCTCGCCCACGCGCTCGACCTATCTGGGCTGGGGCATGCGGCACACTCACTCGTCGGCTTAGGGACCCCCCGGTCTCGAAACGCCGACAGAGCTCCTGCTCAGCTACTTCAATCTGCTGCTCACCAGGATCCTCAGTCACGGGCTCTTCTACTCGCCACAATACAAACAAGCACAGTGCATATAGAGAAATTAACATTACACCAAACATATAAATAGAATACATAGTAATAATCTACACATTAAAATAAAATTCTAGGAACAGGAATCATAATTTTTGGAGTTATAGAATTTAAGTTATGTATTTTCAAAGGTTTTATGTGTTTTAAATAGGATTAAGTGAAGAATTAATTTACTTACTCTTTTCATGACAAAACAGAGACTCTAGGTGTTAGAGAATAAAATTATAGAATTTTAGAAATTGGAATGGGTTAATTTGGAGCAAGTATGAATTTTCTATGAATTTCACAAGTTATAGGGTTTATTTTCATATTAAAAATCAAATTCTCAATTCATTTACAAATTAAAACATCTCTGGACTAGGCCTCAATTCCTGGAAAATCCAGGGACCTCGGGGTAACAATTCTAAGACACAGCGCACAGTAAGGCTGGACTACGAGTTGGTTACCTAAAATTCCGAGGGCTCTTATGTGAAATGCGGCGGTGAAGGGGTATCGCGGGATCTGGATCGTCCGATCAAAATCCTAGGGCCCAGATTAGATCGTCGATATCGTAAACCAGCGCGCGAAAATAGCCATCGGATTGCTGATCTACAGTTTGGATCTCATGCGGGTTCCGATCAACACCGGCGGTCCGATCCTAAATCTATGGATGAGGCGCAGCACTCCTGTGATCTAATCACTGCCGCTCAACCACAATCGGACGGCTTGCACATCATCTCCTTTCCCAGCTGTGACCCCGATGCATCAATAGCCCAGGACAGCGGCGCTGCCCACTGCACACGGCGGCGCCCCACCGGAACAGCCCCTACCTGCGCTCTAGATTGACCATCACACTAACCGGAAAGTACAACTCGCATGGAAGGAGGCGGTGACATTGACATGGTGATCGAACCTGCGTTCCGAGCGACGACGAGGTCGGACCACGACGCCAGGTGCCGTCACAGCAGAGCTACGGTACCGACGAGAAATTCCTCCACCCCCGGTGGGTAACTCGCTCACCACACACGCGCAACACGCACCAAATCGCCCGGCATATCCCGGAAGAAGATTTCCAGCCGAGATGTGGCGTGGCTTCGAATCGGAACACCCTCCCCTCGTCGGTGCGCTAAAGACGGCGAGTCGCGCCTGGGCGATTCGGCGTCCTATCGGTTGCGACTTGCGAGCAGCATATTAGGATCGAGAGGAGAGCTGGGTCAACACGGTATTTATCCCTCGAACGAGGTAGGCGAGGTGGTTGAGGGCTAGTTGGAGCTGTGGAGGGATTCACGGCGATGTCCTCGGGTTGTTGCGCACGAGCGGAGAAGAAAACGCTGACGCGATGGGCCCATAGATCGGTGGCAGGGAAAATGAACGCGCGTTGCGGGAGACAGACAAGCGGGGCCCGGCTACCAGCCACTGGCCATCCCTGCAGTGCGAGCGGCGCGCGGGGCGCGGGTTGAAGACCTGGGCCGCGCGGTGTAAAAATGAAGGTGGGCCAAAATTCATTTCCCAGGCCCATCTGAATTAAGGATTCTTTTCCTTTATTTTTATCTCCATTTTTCCCTATTTCCAAATTCTTGGATTTCATTTTTGAATTCAAACTAGTTGTGATATTCATAATTTGGTCAACTGTTCAAATTAATATACCAGTATTAATAGATTTGCCTTTATTTATATATTTATTCCTTTATTTTGTATAGCATTTATCTTTCTCTTTCTCTTCTCTAAATTCTAGAATTCTCTTTTAGATCTTAAATTCCATTTTGGACTTTAATATGTTTTTCATTGTTTTTATATTGTCACAAAAATGCTCACAAAAATGGAAACCTCAGCATGATGCATCATTTAATGACTTTTATTAATCTTTTGTTTTTTTATGAGGTGTTCGCATGAAATAATAAATAGAGATGGCACACATGTACATAAAGGAATATAATTTCTCCTTTTAGATTTTTCTTATAAAGTAGGTATTACAAATCCTACCCCCTTAAAAAGAATCTCGTCCTCGAGATTTAAGAAGGCCTAGGGAAAAGATGGGGAAAATCTATGCGAAGCTCTTCTTCCCTTTCCCAGGTTGCTTCATGTTCGCCATGGTGACTCCATTGCACTTTGCACATCTTTATCACCTTATTTCTTGTAACTCGAGTCAAAGTATCCAAAATCTTGATCGGGTACTCCGTGTAAGTCAGATCACCTTGCACACTGGGCTCTTCCATTGGTAACTGTTCCTCGGGAACACGAAGACACTTCTTCAGCTGAGATACGTGGAACACATTATGCACATCCGATAGGCTAGCAGTTAACTCGAGTTGGTATGCCATCTCCCCAACTCTCCTAAAGATCAAGAATGGTCCAATATAGCGTGGGGACAATTTGCCCTTGACTCTAAATCTCCTCATTCCACGAAGTGGTGACACCTTAAGGTACACATAATCTCCTTCCTCAAATTCCAGTGGTCTTCTTCTATTATCTGCGTAGCTCTTTTGCCTGGTTTGAGCTACCCTCAAATTCTCTCGAATTATACGGACTTGTTCTTCTGCTTCTTGAATCAGTTCAGGCCCAAAGAACTGTCTCTCTCCAGTCTGATCCCAATATAAAGGAGTCCTGCATTTCCTCCCATATAAAGCCTCAAAAGGTGACATTTTCAGACTGGCCTGATAGCTATTGTTATATGAAAACTCAGCATATGGTAGACTTTTATCCCAACTTCCTCCATGCTGAAGGGCACATGCTCTCAACATATCTTCCAAAACTTGATTAGTCCTTTCAGTCTGCCCATCAGTCGGAGGGTGATATGCCGTACTGAAATTCAACTTCGTACTCATATTCTCATGAAAGCTTCTCCAAAATCTTGAGGTAAACTGTGAACCTCGATCAGACACGATCTTCTTTGGTACTCCATGTAAACACACAATCCGAGCCATATATAACTCTGCTAGCTGAGAACCTTTATAAGTAGTCTTCACAGGGATAAAGTGAGCCACTTTAGTCAATCTATCCACAATCACCCATATAGCATCATATCCTTTCTGGGTGCGAGGCAATCCAGTAATAAAATCCATACCAATCTCTTCCCACTTCCACTCGGGTATCTTCAGTGGATGCAATAGTCCAGCTGGCCTCTGGTGTTCAGCCTTAACTCTTTGACATACATCACACATAGCCACATGTGCAGCTACATCTCTCTTCAATCCATACCACCAATATTTCCGTTTCAAATCCTGATACATCTTAGTACTACCAGGATGAATAGAATAATCCGAGTCATGGGCCTCCTTTAAAATAGTCTCTCAAAGGCTTTCAATATCAGGAACACACATCCTGTCCTTGAACCATACAGTGCCTTGCTCATCTTCCGTAAATTCCGGACCTCGACCTTCCGTAATCAGATCCTTAATCTCTTTTATTTTAGCATCACCAATTTGACCTTTGCGGATTTCTTGCTCCAAAGTAGGTTCCACATCAATAGTAACTCCTTCAATATGAGCAACTATCCCCAAGTTAAGTCTTCTGAAATCCTCAACAATTTCATCGGGTAGCTAGGCAACAATAGCTGAATGAACATGCTCCTTTCGACTCAAGGCATCTGCAACCAAATTTGCCTTGCCCGGGTGATAGTGAATCTCCAAATCATAATCCTTAATAAGCTCCAACCGACGGCGTTGCCTAAGGTTGAGATCCTTCTGAGTGAATATATACTTCAAACTCTTATGATCCGTATAGACTTGGCACTTGGTCCCCATGATATAATGTCTCCAAATCTTAAGCGCATGCACAACGGCTGCCAATTCCAAGTCATGAGTGGGGTAGTTCAATTCATGTCTCCGTAACTGACGAGAAGCATATGCGATCACATGCCCTTCTTGTATGAGCACACATCCTAAGCCTTGGCCACATGCATCATAATAGATATCAAATCCTTTCTGTAGGTCTGGCATAACCAATACTGGTGGCGACATCAATCTTTTCTTCAATTGATCAAAGCTGTCTTGGCACTTCTCGTCCCACTTAAATTCTCTTCCTTTCTCCAAAAGCAAAGTCATAGGCTTAGCAATCTTAGAAAATCCTTCAATAAATCTCCGATAATATCCTGCTAGTCCCAAGAAACTCCGAATTTCAGTAACTGTAGTGGGTACTCTCCACTCCATTATCTCCTTAACCTTAGCAGGATCCACTGAAATTCCTCCATTAGAAATAATATGACCAAGAAATGGCACCTTGTCAATCCAAAACTCGCACTTGCTGAACTTGGCATATAGCTGGTTATCTCGTAGCTTCTGTAGCACCAATCTTAGATGTTCCTCATGATCGCTATCACTCTGGGAATAAATAAGGATATCGTCGATGAATACCACGACGAATCTGTCCAAATACTCCATAAACACCTTATTCATCAAATTCATAAAATAAGCTGGTGCATTGGTTAATCCAAACGACATCACGGTGAACTCATATAATCCATATCGAGTCGAGAATGCTGTCTTAGGAATATCCGATGGTCTAATCCTCATCTGATGGTAACCCGATCGGAGATCAATCTTCGAGAATACTCTAGCACCTCTCATCTGATCAAATAAATCCTCAATACGGGGTAACGGATACTTGTTCTTCACAGTAACATCGTTGAGAGATCTATAATCCACACACATTCTTTGTGATCCATCCTTCTTCTGTACAAATAGAACCGGTGCTCCCCAAGGTGAGGAACTCGGACGAATGTACCCAGCCTCTTGTAACTCAGTTAACTGCTTCTTAAGTTCCTTCAACTCCTCTACGGACATCCTATATGGCCGTTTAGAAATAGGGGCAGTTCCAGGTAAGAGATCAATAACAAACTCAACTTCTCTATCAGGTGGCATCCCTGGTAACTCCTCAGGAAAGACATCCGGAAAATCTCTAACCACCCGGATGTTGTCACCAACAAACTCCTCAGGTATAAAGAACATTGCACGCATGGATGAGGAGGTTACTGCAATATTAACTTGAAATCTTTCTCCTTTAGTGGTAGTGAGTTCTACGGTACCTCTACCACATGCTATAACGGCCTTTGCCTTTCTTAGCCATGACATAGCAAGGATCAGATCTATACTGCTTGACTCTAATATTATAGTAGTAGCTCCAAATTCTCTACCCATAATGGTCAATGTCAATCTACGTGTCATTTGATTCGCCTCAACAGGCCCTTTAGGTGTAATTACTATCATGGGTTTTCTCATATTTAGCAGTGGTATTTCATTTGTGTTGGCATATCTAGCAGACATGAATGAATGTGTAGCACCAGAATCAAATAATATGGTTGCAGGAATTGCATTAACATAAAACATACCAAGTACGATGTCCCCACCATCCGGAGTAGCATCAACGCTGACTTGATTAACCTTGGCAATAGAATATCCCTTGCCAGATCCTGGAGTTTGCTGCCTGTTCTGAACTGGAGTAGTAGCAATCCTCTATGGGCAGACATTTGCATAATGACTAGTCTTCCCACACTTGAAACAAGTAGTGCCTGGACTCTGTCCTGAAAACTTCGTCGGGGTGCCAGTAGGGGTAGCCTGTCGAGGAGGTGGAGTCCTCAGTGGTGATTGCTGAACTGGGCGCTGGCCTCCGCTAGTGCGAACTGGTGTACCCTGGGGTGAACTGTAGCGAGGACGAACACTGCTGCTTCCTTGTCCTTGAGATATCGCCTTTCTCTTCAAATCTCCTAGCTGAACACGCTTGTGTTCAATAGCCAGGGCCTTATCAAGTAGCCTCTGAAACGATGGAAATGTATGGGCCACTAGAGCATACTGCAGTGGTCCATTAAGTCCTTCAATAAAATGCTCTTGTTTCCTCTCATCTTCAGCAACTTCATCAGGGGCATATCTGGATAACTGGATAAACTTGTCGCGATACTCGCTAACTGACATACTTCCTTGCTTTAGCGATAGAAATTCCTTCTTTTTAATCTTCATCAATCCAGCAGGTATATGATAATTCCGAAACTGTGTACTGAACTCTGCCCAAGTGATAGTATCAGCAGCATCGTGGGCAGCAGTGTATGAATCCCACCAATCAGCAGTAGGACCTGTCAGACGTCCAGAAGCATATAAAACCTTCTCCCGGTCAGTGCATTGTGCAATATTCAGCATCTTCTCAACGGACTTCAGCCAATCATCCGCGTCCAGTGGATCAGGAGAGCTTGCAAACGTTGGTGGCTTATGGCTCATGAATTCCCTATGCTTATCACGGGGTGGAACTGGTGGTGGAGGTGGAGGCAGTGGTACTTGTTGCTGTTGCTGTTGTTGTTGCATTTGTTGTTGCAGCTGCTGTTGTTGCGCCCTCCTTTCCTGGCGTATCTCCTCTCTCTCCTGGCGCAACTCCTGGCGTATATCTTCTCTTTCCTGACGCATCTCCTGGCGTTCTTGCTGCATCTGAGCACGCATATCAGCCATAGTGTCCGCCATTTGCTGCATTACTACCATCTGAGCTGCAATCAGTGGATCAACTCCGCCTAGTGGAGGATTAGGAGGATTCATCTCTGCAGGTTGGGGCTGGGTTGTCTATATATCCACCGAGTGTGTCGATTAGGAGGTAAATCAATTCCACCACCCCACCTGGTATTGACCATCTGAGTTAGATACATATGGTAAGAGAATAGTAGACAAGGCAGTTATTTACAAATCATTTTACTTTGGGGGATTTATTAGCTAAGCAGATTAATATTTCACCTACTAAAGCTAATTCAATACCTTATGTTGGTACATGCTAAGATGTCCATCTATAATAATTCAATCAATCAAAGAAGCGAATCAGGCATTTATCATCAGCACAATCAAACAACATTTTTTAGTATAGAAAATAGTTTTGATTTTGTCTTAGGTCTCCTATCTCTTAAAAGTTCATAAATGTAGGATTCCAAGGTGTGAAATCCATCTTGTCTTAGAATAGAGGAGGTAAGAATGATCAGAGTAGAACAGTAGAAGGTGAGACAGGATCAAGATAAGTGTAGAATGAGTCAGAGTAAGGTAAGTAGGAAAGGGTTTGTCCATTTCTATCTAGGTTTCGTCCTACAGTCAACATTTCCTCTGATACCACTTCTGTCACACCCGACTTTAAGGAACAAAGCCAGGTGCATCTCATACATGCGCCAAGAAGACAACATATATAATAACAGAGTGTATAGAGATAAATGTCACAATAATCAAAGTACTTATTACCTAGCGGAAGACTTATTACAAAATAAAAGAATAAACATAAAACGAACTAAGGATCGTCGGCGCCAATGTCAACTGAGAAACGCCACCTAGATCAGATCATACTCCTCGCCTTGTGGCTCCCCCTGAACCACCTACTCTTCTCCTGTGGGGGGGTGTGAGGCAGCAAGGGTGAGCTCACACATGATCATAGCTCAACAAGTTGTGGGGAACCAGTGGACATAAACTCACAAAGGTGCGAGTTCATGTGATGTGTAAGGCTAATCAATGATAGGGGTTAAAGCTGAGCATTGCTTTTAATTAGTTGGTCAAAATTTTATTAGCAATTACTAAGTGTAAGTAAATACCAAACCATAAGTAAAGTAATAGAACAAAATTAATAACAACCCATGCATATGTGAATGACAAATTGAATTTAAGTTCCATAATTTAAACATCAGAGAGTCCTGAGCTGCTCATGACCGTGAGCTCGGCTAGTATACCAGTTTTACACTCTGCAGAGGTTGTACCCTTTATCCACAAGTCATGCCACCCATCTGCCAAGGGGTCACGAATCCCATACACCTCTACCTAGGAAGCGCGGCAGGGCAACACTACGAGGCCTTTACAAAGTTCCACTAGCTTCTGAAAACCCGCTACAGTTTATAGGAAGTTCCAATGCTGGGTTCTTGTCTGATCACCATCGCAGCAAAATCAACCAAGGACCTCCCTACACTGACCACTCCCCTACTGCCCTTACCCCTTTCGGGTAAGGTAGTCTTCCACTAGCTTTCCTAATTAGTCAGCCAAGGGCGTCCCATTAAACCCTTGTGGTGGCACGTTTTTCTCAAGTTAAGCTCTATGTTCCAATTAACATTAATGAACTTGACATGAACATAAATAGAATAACACGAATAATTGGAACATAGATATAATAAATGATTATCCCAAAACCATGTAAAGCAATAGCAAACTACCCAAGTGATTCAGGGGTAAATAAGGTAATGAGATAAACAATCTAGGGTGACCTATTGGGTTCCATCAAAATTAACCTATGCATGGATAAATGATATTAAAGAACATCATTGGGTAAAAAGTGGTCAAGGGCACAACTTGCCTTCAATGAGCTCCTGCTCAGCTACTTCAATCTGCTGCTCACTAGGATCCTCAGTCACGGGCTCTTCTACTCGCCACAATACAAACAAGCACAGTGCATATAGAGAAATTAACATTACACCAAACATATAAATAGAATACACAGTAATAATCTACACATTAAAATAAAATTCTAGGAACAGGAATCATAATTTTTGGAGTTATAGAATTTAAGTTATGTATTTTCAAAGGCTTTATGTGTTTTAAATAGGATTAAGTGAAGAATTAATTTTCTTACTATTTTCATGACAAAACAGAGACTCTAGGTGTTAGAGAATAAAATTATAGAATTTTAGAAATTGGAATGGGTTAATTTGGAGCAAGTATGAATTTTCTATGAATTTCACAAGTTATAGGGTTTATTTTCATATTAAAAATCAAATTCTCAATTCATTTACAAATTAAAACATCTCTGGACTAGGCCTCAATTCTTGGAAAATCCAGGGACCTCGGGGTAACAATTCTAAGACACAGCACACAGTAAGGCTGGACTGCGGGTTGGTTACCTAAAATTCTGAGGGCTCTTATGTGAAATGCGGCGGTGAAGGGGTATCGCGAGATCTGGATCGTCCGATCAAAATCCTAGGGCCCAGATTAGATCGTCGATATCGTAAACCAGCGCGCGAAAATAGCCATCGGATTGCTGATCTATGGTTTGGATCTCATGCGGGTTCCGATCAACACCAGCGGTCCGATCCTAAATCTATGGATGAGGCGCAACACTCCTTTGATCTAATCACTGCCGCTCAACCACAATCGGACGGCTTGCACATCGTCTCCTTTCCCAGCTGTGACCCCGATGCATCAATAGCCCAGGACAGCGGCGCTGCCCACTACACACGGCGGTGCCCCACCGGAACAGCCCCTACATGCGCTCTAGATTGACCATCACACTAACCGGAGAGTACAACTCGCATGGAAGGAGGCGGTGAGATTGACATGGTGATCGAACCTGCGTTCCGAGCGACGACGAGGTCGGACCACGGCGCCAGGTGCCGTCACGGCGGAGCTACGGTACCGACGAGAAATTCCTCCGCCCCCGGTGGGTAACTCGCTCACCACACACGCGCAACACGCACCAAATCGCCCGGCATATCCCGGAAGAAGATTTCCAGCCGAGATGTGGCGTGGCTTCGAATTGGAACACCCTCCCCTCGTCGGTGCGCTAAAGATGGAGAGTCGCGCCTAGGAGATTCGGCGTCCTATCGGTTGTGACTTGCGAGCAGCATATTAGGATCGAGAGGAGAGCTGGGTCAACACGGTATTTATCCCTCGAACGAGGTAGGCGAGGTGGTTGAGGGCTAGTTGGAGCTGTGGAGGGATTCACGGCGATGGCCTCGGGTTGTTGCGGATGAGCGGAGAAGAAAATGCTGACGCGATGGGCCCACAGATCGGTGGTAGGGAAAATGAACGCGCGCTGCGGGAGACAGACAAGCGGGGCCCGGCTACCAGCCACTGGCCATCCCTGCAGTGCGAGCGGCGCGGGGGCGCGGGTTGAAGACCTGGGCCGCGCGGTGTAAAAATGAAGGTGGGCCAAAATTCATTTCCCAGGCCCATCCGAATTAAGGATTCTTTTCCTTTATTTTTATCTCCATTTTTCCCTATTTCCAAATTCTTGGATTTCATTTTTGAATTCAAACTAGTTGTGATATTCATAATTTGGTCAACAGTTCAAATTAATATACCAGTATTAACAGATTTGCCTTTATTTATATATTTATTCCTTTATTTTTTATAGCATTTCTCTTTCTCTTTCTCTTCTCTAAATTCTAGAATTCTCTTTTAGATCTTAAATTCCATTTGGGACTTTAATATGTTTTTCATTGTTTTTATATTGTCATAAAAATGCTCACAAAAATGGAAACCTCAGCATGATGCATCATTTAATGACTTTTATTAATCTTTTGTTTTTTATGAGGTGTTCGCATGAAATGATAAATAGAGATGGCACACATGTACATAAAGGAATATAATTTCTCCTTTTAGATTTTTCTTATAAAGTAGGTATTACAGCAAATTCCCAATCCTTTGTTGTTGGCTTAAATGAAGTACAAAGTCTTTCTTTACTTGCAAGGCGGTCAAATACTATTTGATACTCTAGTGCAGTGCTAAGCATAATATAAGTTGAATTCCGTCTTGTCTTACAATCTAGAGCTATCCTTTTATCATATTTAACATTCATTTGAGCAGCTGTGCGTTCAAAATGCTCATGTCTTTTTGGTGTGGCACACCAAAATGCAACACTATCACGTACCCTTTCAATGCCTTTATCCATAATAGTCATTCCATCTTTCATAATAAGATTAATGATGTGTGCTTCACAACGCATGTGTGACAATTTACCATCTAGCATGAGGGAGACGAGGGGCAACTTATCTTGCATAGAACTCATCAAACTATCATTGGTTGTGCAATTATCAAGATTCACAGTCGACACCTTCTTTTCTATTTTCCAATCTTGTAGTATCTCATAAAGGACATCACTTATAACTTCACCAGTGTGTGGGGCGGGCACATATATGAACCTACAATAACCCAACATATCAATTTAAGCAACACCATCACAACAAGATTATAAGACTACAGTAGAGAACATGAAATGAAACAAAATATTACCTCAAAAGAAAAGATTTCAGCTTCCAATCATCATTGATAAAATGTACTGTAACCGACATGTATCCATTCTTTTGGTGGTTTGCTATCCACATATCAGTAGTTACAGCAATTCGAGATTGGCATTGTTGGAAGGAATTCACTAAAGAAAGTCTTTGCACCTCATACATATCCAATATGTCTTTTTTAATAGTGTTTCTAGACACTACTTTGAAAAGGGGTTGTAGTGCTGCGCAAAATCTTCTGAACCCAACATGATCAACCATAGAAAGTGGGTACTCATGCACATAGATCATTAGTGCAAGTTCTTTTCTAGCAACTACTTGATCAAAAACATACTTCTCAACCACAGGTCCTCTCTTCTCATTTTTGCCCAACTTCAATATTGATTGCTTTAGGCCTTTTTGACACTGCTTAGATTGACAAATTTTAAGATGACTACGCAAGTGAGTTGTGCCAGATTTACTATCTCAAACAAAATGCTTTTTACACCAATTGCATTCAGCTTTTAATTTGCCTCCTATTGTCACTTGTTCAAACTCTAGCCATACATCAGATTTGAGCTTTCTTTTGCTTCCAACAGTTACATTAGCATCTTCCCCAGCTACAACCACATTATCTGTACCTCCATCTATAGGTGTTGGAGTACCACCACCACCAGCAGCAGCACTTGAGGACGGTGTCGGAGTATCAGTCGCAACACCAGCACTTGTTGGAGTAGTAGCACTAGCTCTGTTTGAGATCTGCCTCCTCAAACCATCTTGTGAGGAGGGTGGTGGGCAAGGAGATTGCAAGCCAGAGCTATTTCTAGACGTCATCCTGCTAATACATCACATGTAAAACTGAACCAAACTGGAAACATCATACGCAGGGTGAACCAAACTGAACCTGAAGGAACCAAACTGGAACATCATCCGTGTATTAATATATATAACTGAACCTGAACGGCGAACCTGAAGGCGCTCAGCGCAGCTATGCAGGGCAGGGCGAAGCTTAGTCGCTCACAGCAGGGCGGAGGCGCGCAGCTCATAGCTGCGTCTAGCCGTCTACACAGGGCGGACCTCAGAGCAGGGCGGAGGCGCGGAACATCATACGTAGGGCGGCTTGCCTGGGTAACGGCGTGTAGGCGTAGGGATCCGGCGGCGGATGCAGGAAAGAACGCCCTGCTCGGCTGCTTGTGCCTGGCTGCCTGGATGACGGGCTGACGACGCGTAGGGGATCCGGCAGCGGACGCAGGAAATATAAACGCCCCGCCCCTGCCTGGGTGACGGCGCATCCGCGCATAGGGGATCCGGCCTCCGGCGGCGGACGCAGGAAAGAAGCCCGCGTGAGGCATCCGGCTGCTGGCTGCAGGATGCCTGGGATTCAACCGATTGGCGATAACGCAACTACGCAAGCGGAACTGGATCGATGGAGGGAGGTGCTATGCCGTTGCGGCGTTGCCGTGCTGCCCGTGCACTACTATGCTTAGAACTTTGTCATTGGGGATGCCCGGATAGGGAATTAGGGATTAGGGTGGACTGGACGCTGGTGGCTTGGTGCTTTGGTGGGCTGAATGTTATTTTGGTGGGCTGGCACCGGGGCTTAATAATGGACTAATGGTTAATTTCGGATATCCAACGGATTATCCACGGGTGAGATTTAATATCCAAATCCATGCCCATTTTATCTCGGATCGGATACAGATCTAACCCGCGGGTCAAAAAACATATCCATATCCTAATCCGTCGGGTCGGATATCCGCCAGATATCCAAATCCACGGATTAAATTGCCATCCCTATTGATGAAGCTACACATAGCAAGGACAAATAACATACAGATAAGTTTAAGTTCCAATGCTACCTCATTAGCGGTTCTTAGAATATCTTGCAAAATCAAAAGTTATTACAACCGCTTCGCAGCGAAACCCTTGCTTTGTCTCTACAGGTCGTCAGCAGGATCACGCTGGAAGCGCTCGGCCACCAGCTCCACGGCATCTTGTACACTCTCCCGGGTGGCGTCTTCTATGGCGGCTACCGGACCAGCGATCACCGGCACCAAGGATATGGTGGGGTTGTGACTCCAAGAGCACGCCAGGACGTATTCAACCATCGCCCGGCAGAGCTTGCCGCCCTCTGCCTCCAGGCGGGCCCCAAGGATCTGACCCAGGCACTGGAGGCGATCGGCGGCAGAGTCCAGCACCGGGAGCGCATCGGAGATTGATGCTGCCAGCTCCAACACTGGGATGGGGCTCATCCCTAGCGGCACCAGTGCCATGCCTGCCTCGCCGGCCCACGTGGCAATACGCTGGACCCCGGCGCGGTGCTCTGCATGGAGATCTTCAAGGGCCTTCCTGGTGGCCTCCATCGCCTAGGAACCCGGTGCCGCCTGCGCTGCATGGAACTGGCGGATCTGCTCCTCCAGCTTCCTCTCCTTCTCCTCGGCTTCGAGCTCATGCTCGGCCAGCAACTCGCCTCGTCGGGTGAGCATTTCTTCCCTGAAGACGAGATCCGTCTCTCACTTAGCGAGGTCCGTCTCCCGCCTGTCCAAGGACTGCTCCTTTCTCTTCGGCGAGGGCGGCTGAGAGCACCTAGAGGGGGTGAATAGGTGATCCTGTAAAAACTTAAAACTTATAGCCACAAAACTTGGTTAAGTGTTAGAAAGATAATACCAAGTGACTATAAAGCGAGCTCTTGCGAATACCAACAATCACACAAAAAACAATCACAAGAGGCACGCAAGTTATCCTGTGGTTCGACAAGTACAACACTTGTCTACCTCCATGTTGTGGCCTCCCAATGGACGAGGGTTGCACTCAACCCCTTCAAGTGATCCAATGATCAACTTGAATACCACGGTGTTCCTTTTTCTTATCACTTTTCCCGTTTGCGAGGAATCTCAACAAGTTGGAGTCTCTCGCCCTTACAACAAATATCAATGTGAAAGCACCAGAGTAAGGGAGAGAAGCAACACACACAAATCCCAGCAATACGCACACACACACAAGCCAAAACTTGAGCTCAAATGAAACGCAACAAGTTCAGCACTAGAACGGAGCTCAAATCACTAAGAATGTCAATCGAATGTGTGAAGATGGAGTGCGTGAGTCTTAGAATGTTCAAAGTATGCTTGGATGGCTCCTCCATGCGCCTAGGGGTCCCTTTTATAGCCCCAAGGCAGCTAGGAGCCATTGGAAGCAATCCAGGAAGGCAATTCTTGCCTTCTGTCGGGTGGCGCACCGGACAGTCCGGTGCACCACCGGACACCCACTGTTCACTGTCCGGTGCATATTGCTTTCCTAAATTAGCGTAGCCGACCGTTGAAGATTTGGAGCCGTTGGCGCACCGGACACTGTCCGGTGCACACCGGACAGTCCGGTGCCCCCATCAGATCGTTGGCTCGGCCACGCGTCACGTGCAGATTGCGCGGCCGACCGTTGGCTCACCGGACAGTCCGATGCACCACCGGACAGTCCGGTGATTTTTAGCCGGACGCTGTTGACTGGTTTCCTGAGAGCGGCAACTTCGCCGCAGACGACTCACCGGACAGTCCGGTGCACCACCGGACAGTCCGGTGATTTATAGCCGTATGCAATAAGAGCATGGAGATGAACTTGGAGTAAATTACCCTCTCATCGGAGTGCAGTGGAAGTCTTGCATGATCCAAGTTCACCTTTCCCTTTCAATCACCTTTAAGACTAAATTAAGAAAACTCAAGCACACGGTTAGTCTCAAAGGGTCGAGTTGTAGCATTTCTCCCCCTAAGTATGTGCATCATTCACACATGGACTTGTGAGGTCCGGGGATCCCTTGCACAACTTGAGCACCATAAATAAGCAATAAAATGCATAATGGAACATGATCAAAGGCATAAAACACATGTATGCTCTATATCATTCCAAGTTACGCGAATCTAAGACATTTAGCTCACTACGCAGCCTGCAAACGGTCTTCTCATCTAAAGGCTTGGTAAAGATATCGGCTAGCTAGTTCTCGGTGCTAACATAAAACACTTCGATATCTCCCTTTTGCTGGTGGTCTCTCAAAAAGTGATGCCGGATGTCTATGTGCTTTGTGCGGCTGTGTTCAACAGGATTTTCCGCCATGCGGATTGCACTCTCATTATCACATAGGAGTGGGACCTTGCTCAGATTGTAGCCTGTAACACCCGGGTTTAAAGGACAAAGCCGGGTGCGTCTCATACATGCGCCAAAGAAGACAACATATATAATCACAGAGTGTATAGAGATAAATGTCACAATAATCAGAGTACTTATTACATAGCGGAAGTCTTACAAAATAAAATATAAATATAGCAGGATCTAAAAACTATCCTTGGCGCCAGAAAGTCAACTGGGAGACGCCACGTAGATCGAATCGAACTCCTCGTTGTGGCTTCTCTTGAACCACCTGTACTTCTCCTGTGGGGGGGGTGTGAGACAGCAAGAGTGAGCTCACACATGTTCATCGCTCAACAAGTTGTGGAGAATAATGTGGCATGAACTCACCAAAGGTGGGAGCTCATGAAGTGTAAGGCTTATCAAATAAAATGGTTAAAGCTGAGCATTGCTTTTAATGTTGGTCAAACTTTTATTAGCAATTACTAGATGTAAGTAAATACCAAACCATAATAAATAATAGAACAAAATTAATAAATAATCCCATGCAAATGCATATGACAAATTGAGTTTAGGTTTCATAGATTAATCATGTGAGGGTCCGAGCCGCTCATGACCGTGAGCACGGCTAGTATACCAGTTTTACACTCTGCAGAGGTTGCGCATCTTTACCCACAAGTCGTGTTACCCATTTGCCACGGAGTTGATCAGACTCCATACACCTCTACCAAGGAAGCGAGGCAGGGTACCACTACGAGGCCTTTACAAAGTTCCACTAGCTTCAGACTACCCGCTACAGTTTATAAGAAGCTCCAGTGCAGGGTTCTTGCCTGACCGCCATCGCAGCAAAATCAACCAAGGACCTCCCTACACTGACCACTCCCCTACTGCCCTTGTCCCTTTCGGGTAAGGTAGCCCTCCACTAGCTTTCCTAGTTAATCAGCCAAGGGTGTCCCATTAAGCCCTTGTGGTAGCACTGTTTTCCCGGGTGGTTCTCCATGTTCCCATTAACATAATGATCTTATCATGAATAATAATAATAAACAGATAAAAAAAAGTATAACAATGAGTGATGAATATCTCTATACCCAAATCCACATAAAGCAATAGCATAAACTACCCAAAACTTTAGTAGTAAAACCAGTGGTGAAGCAAGGTATAAAGATAGTCAAAATCTAGGGTAACCTATTGGGTCCCAGCAAAATTAACCTATGCAGATCATTATGAATAATAAGAACATGAATGGGTAAAAGAAGTGATCAAGGGCACAACTTGCCTGGCACTTGAGATTCCAGTTACCAGGGTGATTCTTCAAATCCTCGTGACCGCACTTCTAGTCGTAGCAATACAAACAAACATTGTATAGACAAAATTAACATCACACCAAACATAAGTACAGACTGAATAAGAATATTCTACGCGTTGCTACGAGGTCGTGGGATCGAGAACTAGTAAGATCGAAGTTACGATTAAAGAGTTATGATTTACAAAGGATCTATGTGAATTAAATATTAAACTATATTATAAATTGGTTAATATACATCATATGAAGAAATACATTCTAATTAGTTAATTTAACTTTAATCTAGATTATAATATGTTTAGAAATCATATTATAGTCAAATTAATTATAGACATGTCAACCCTGAATAAAGTAAATCTACTACAAAAAGGAACCAAATATTTAATTATAAAAGTATGTGATACAATACAATTAACGTTTCTACTACATAGAAAATATTTATATGAAGCTATCGCGACTTGAAAGAGTTAAATCAGAGTTACAACGTGCAAGTTATGAATTTACTAGGTTTATTGTTTCACTTTTCTACTCAAATATCAGTTTCTATACCCATTCCATAATTTCCTGGAAGCACGGGGTCAAAGGCATAAAATCCAGGACCTACTTGCAGTTACTTTTGGCTTGGGGTGGATGGCGGGTTATTTAAAAGGAATCAGGGGTCTCTTTTGCAAAAGGGGCACGACCGAAGGGGTACGCCGAATTCAGGGTCGTCCGATCTAGAATCTGTGGATCAGATTAGATCCAATACCTAACCGAACCGGTACGCATTCTCAGCCGTTGGATCAGAGATCTTCGATCAGATTCCCACGTGACCACCAAACCGTCCGATAGCTTATCTACGGTCGGAAACTACAACCGCGAAGGGGTATGTGCCCAACTAATCTGGGCCACCTTACAGCCGATCGACGGCACAAGCGCATGCTTCTCCTGCGCCCTCAATCCTAGGATCTACGGTGACACCCGTTCTTCAATCTCCGGACATAAGTGTACAACGGCTGAGCATGGCGGCACCTATAGCTGAGTCACGACCCCACGCCGACGAGCCACCCAACCGGCACACAGGCACAGGGTGGCGGTGCACCCGTGCAGTGAAACAGCGCACGCACCGACGAAGCCCTGCACGGCGGTCCCAAGCACCCAACCCACAGCAAATCGATATTATGCACTGAAGAACGAGAACGGGAAGGAGAGGTAGATGCCAACCCGGAGGAGGCGTCAGTTGAAGGGGCCAGGGCTTCCTGCGTGGCCACCAGTGGTGGCGTGAGCCTGGGGGCGTTCGGCCTCGGCCAGACCGACAGACGGTGGATGGTGCCCCGCCGCGGCGAACTTTCCCACGGCGATGATCCCTCGGCTGCGAACAGCAAAACTCCAAGCTTCGGTCCCAAGCTCCCAGGGGTTGGCGTGGAGCGGATAGGGGCGAGGGGAGGTCCAGCTTTATACCTAGGGCAGAGTCCGAGCAGGTGGGTGCTCGCCTGAAATTACGGTCGATCCGCTCGCAACGGCGTGGTCCGAGTCACACGGGGAAGAAGACCGACGGGTGGGAACCACGTGCAAGAGACTTGAGTGGGGAGGAAAAAAAGACAGTGTCCGACGCGCGGGGATGAGTGGATGGCAGGCGGGTCCCAGCCGCAGCGAAATCGGGCGTGTGGGCAGCTCGGGTCGCCAAGTTGGGCCAACTGGAGGAGAGAAATTGGAGATGGGCTAGCGTTTAGAAATAGGTCACGTGGACAGGTTACGGCCCATGTACAGAAACGAGCTTCCCCTTTTCTTTCCTATTTTCTTTTCAAGTTTGTGCTACAGTTTCAATTTAAATTCAAGTTTCCTATTTCAAGTTTCGAATATTAAATTCAAATACCTGTTTGAATTTTTATGATCTCAAATATAATTCCAACGTATAGATAAATGCTCCTATTATTATTTATTCCACCCTCTATTATTTAATTATGGAGGTAATAAATAAATTTATTAATATTTCCTTCCTCATTTTCTGTTTTCACATTTAGGTTTCCATTCAAACCAAGATAAAGTTTAAGAATTTCAAATTTAATACACACTCAAAATTATTCATGATGCGATATTTACTCTAGTTCATTTATTCATTTGATAAATGTTTGAAATATGAAACCATTCATATTATTCCTTTCTTTTCAGGAATATGGTATTTTGATTGTGGGACGAGAATTAAAAGCTACTTCAAACTTAGATATTTATGTAAATAAATGCTTATGGTGCATCATTCAATGAAATGCATAATCGTTTAGTTGAATAGAATTTTTTTATTACTCCTTTTCTAAAATAATTCTTGGTTTTCATAATTCAGTCCTCAAGTATAATTTGTGATATCTGAATTTACTATTTCACTTTTTCATATATTTGTTTTATTATTATTAAGAAAAATTTATATACAGATTTTGGGCCTTACAAATCCTACCCCCCTTAACAGAAATCTCGTCCTCGAGATTTGTAAGGAAAGGGTGTATACTCATATTGTCTCGACACATATGCACAAACAAAAATCTCAGCATGATGCATACTTTATTAGCAACACATGGTGTCGATTAGACCTTATTATTCCTCCTGAAATAGTATCATATCATCTACTAACTAAAGTAACATCTAGATCTTACAAATAGTAGTAATTTATATATATGTTTATGTAGCTTGGTGGAGCTGGTGGTGGTGGTGGAGGTTGTTGTTGTTGTTGTCTCTCCAACCGCGCTTGCCTTATTTCTTGGCGGACCTGACGTATTTCCTCACGTTCTTGTCTTATCTGATTTTGCATCTCGGTCACCAGGTCTGTTAATTGTTGTATTACCAGTCTTTGGGCAGCAACCACTTGATCGATTTCAACAGGTGGAGGATTTGGAGGATTCATTTCTGTTTGCTGTTGCGTGATAATCTTTCCTTTCCTGGTATTGACCATGAAAGTTAGAAGCATATGGTAATAGTTTTGCAAAGGAAATTATTCAATAAGCAGAATGAATAAGCTAGTAGCTGGTTATAATCTGAAGATTCTTTAGTAGGGCTTAATCTTTGTTTTATGTCCAGATTGGGGTAACCAGTCGTATAAGGTGAATATCCAATGGTAAGATAGAATCTGTCAAGATGAGAGATATATATGGGTGAGATAGACTACAAGATGTAGGTTAAAAGTTTGTTTGTTGTTAGGTGGGAATAGAAAGGTTATACCATTCATCATGGCTCTATGGGTTGGGTTAGCTCATGGTTGAGTTGATCCAATGTGCTAAGTTAAGTTAATACATGGCTAGTAGGGTCTAATCTCTTCTACTAGTGTCATTAATCTGTTTAAGTGGACCACATCAGGTTAGATAACATTAGACCACACTAGATCAGGTCACATTAGGTAAGATAAGATCTAGATTAGATTGGATATGACTATATTAGACTAGTCTAGGTTAGATAGGTCCAACAGGGTAGACTATGTATTATTAAGATATGTTAGAATCTTTTGAGATTAGTTAGATATGTTATGATAAGATAGAATCTCTTCAAGATAAGATGAATTTATTAAGGTAAGAAGAATCTTTTAAGATGAGGTGGATCTAGTAAGATAAGAGAGAATCTTTATAAGATACGATGAATCTATTAAGATATGGGAGAGTCTTTTAAGATTAGAGGGATCTCTATGAGATAGATACATTTTAATGGAGGATAATCTAAATTGCTTAGTTTTCTTATGAATTCTATTTAAGCCTATACATATATGCAGATGTAATTGTGGACATTACTCCACAACTCATCACACTCAATCAAAGATCCAAATCAAACAAGTACCATAAGAACAAACACTCAAGCGTATAGATACCTAAAAAAATAGTTTTGTTTTTGTTCCTAAGAGTAGGTTTCCTATTCCTAAAGGTCACTTTGGGCACGGGGTTTCAAAGTGTGAAATCCACTTTTGGCTTTAGAAGTGAATAGGTAAGAACAATCAGAGTAAAGCGGAAATAGATGAGAAAGATTAAGACAAGTTCAGAGTAGCAAAGGTAAGGTTAATCAGAGTGGAATAGTAGAAGATGAGGCAGAATCAAGAAAAGTATAGAAAGAATCAGGGTCAGGTAAGTAGATAATGGTTATATCCATGTCTATCTAGGTTTCGTCCTACAGTCAACATTCCTCTGATACCACTTCTGTAACACCCGGGTTTAAAGGACAAAGCTGGGTGCGTCTCATACATGCGCCAAAGAAGACAACATATATAATCACAGAGTGTATAGAGATAAATGTCACAATAATCAGAGTACTTATTACATAGCGGAAGTCTTACAAAATAAAATATAAATATAGCTGGATCTAAAAACTATCCTTGCCGCCAGAAAGTCAACTGGGAGACGCCACCTAGATCGAATCGAACTCCTCGTTGTGGCTTCTCTTGAACCACCTGTACTTCTCCTGTGGGGGGGGTGTGAGACAGCAAGAGTGAGCTCACACATGTTCATCGCTCAACAAGTTGTGGGGAATAATGTGGCATGAACTCACCAAAGGTGGGAGCTCATGAAGTGTAAGGCTTATCAAATAAAATGGTTAAAGCTGAGCATTGCTTTTAATGTTGGTCAAACTTTTATTAGCAATTACTAGATGTAAGTAAATACCAAACCATAATAAATAATAGAACAAAATTAATAAATAATCCCATGCAAATGCATATGACAAATTGAGTTTAGGTTTCATAGATTAATCATGTGAGGGTCCGAGCCGCTCATGACCGTGAGCACGGCTAGTATACCAGTTTTACACTCTGCAGAGGTTGCGCATCTTTACCCACAAGTCGTGTTACCCATTTGCCACGGAGTTGATCAGACTCCATACACCTCTACCAAGGAAGCGAGGCAGGGTACCACTACGAGGCCTTTACAAAGTTCCACTAGCTTCAGACTACCCGCTACAGTTTATAAGAAGCTCCAGTGCAGGGTTCTTGCCTGACCGCCATCGCAGCAAAATCAACCAAGGACCTCCCTACACTGACCACTCCCCTACTGCCCTTGCCCCTTTCGGGTAAGGTAGCCCTCCACTAGCTTTCCTAGTTAATCAGCCAAGGGTGTCCCATTAAGCCCTTGTGGTAGCACTGTTTTCCCGGGTGGTTCTCCATGTTCCCATTAACATAATGATCTTATCATGAATAATAATAATAAACAGATAAAAAAAAGTATAACAATGAGTGATGAATATCTCTATACCCAAATCCACATAAAGCAATAGCATAAACAACCCAAAACTTTAGTAGTAAAACCAGTGGTGAAGCAAGGTATAAAGATAGTCAAAATCTAGGGTAACCTATTGGGTCCCAGCAAAATTAACCTATGCAGATCATTATGAATAATAAGAACATGAATGGGTAAAAGAAGTGATCAAGGGCACAACTTGCCTGGCACTTGAGATTCCAGTTACCAGGGTGATTCTTCAAATCCTCGTGACCGCACTTCTAGTCGTAGCAATACAAACAGACATTGTATAGACAAAATTAACATCACACCAAACATAAGTACAGACTGAATAAGAATATTCTACGCGTTGCTACGAGGTCGTGGGATCGAGAACTAGTAAGATCGAAGTTACGATTAAAGAGTTATGATTTACAAAGGATCTATGTGAATTAAATATTAAACTATATTATAAATTGGTTAATATACATCATATGAAGAAATACATTCTAATTAGTTAATTTAACTTTAATCTAGATTATAATATGTTTAGAAATCATATTATAGTCAAATTAATTATAGACATTTCAACCCTGAATAAAGTAAATCTACTACAAAAAGGAACCAAATATTTAATTATAAAAGTATGTGATACAATACAATTAACGTTTCTACTACATAGAAAATATTTATACGAAGCTATCGCGACTTGAAAGAGTTAAATCAGAGTTACAACGTGCAAGTTATGAATTTACTAGGTTTATTGTTTCACTTTTCTACTCAAATATCAGTTTCTATACCCATTCCATAATTTCCTGGAAGCACGGGGTCAAAGGCATAAAATCCAGGACCTACTTGCAGTTACTTTTGGCTTGGGGTGGATGGCGGGTTATTTAAAAGGAATCAGGGGTCTCTTTTGCAAAAGGGGCACGACCGAAGGGGTACGCCGAATTCAGGGTCGTCCGATCTAGAATCTGTGGATGAGATTAGATCCAATACCTAACCGAACCGGTACGCATTCTTAGCCGTTGAATCAGAGATCTTCGATCAGATTCCCACGTGACCACCAAACCGTCCGATAGCTTATCTACGGTCGGAAACTACAACCGCGAAGGGGTATGTGCCCAACTAATCTGGGCCACCTTACAGCCGATCGACGGCACAAGCGCATGCTTCTCCTGCGCCCTCAATCCTAGGATCTACGGTGACACCCGTTCTTCAATCTCCGGACATAAGTGTACAACGGCTGAGCATGGCGGCACCTGTAGCTGAGTCACGACCCCACGCCGACGAGCCACCCAACCGGCACACAGGCACAGGGTGGCGGCGCACCCGTGCAGTGAAACAGCGCACGCACCGACGAAGCCCTGCACGGCGGTCCCAAGCACCCAACCCACATCAAATCGATATTATGCACTGAAGAACGAGAACGGGAAGGAGAGGTAGATGCCAACCCGGAGGAGGCGTCAGTTGAAGGGGCCAGGGCTTCCTGCGTGGCCACCAGTGGTGGCGTGAGCCTGGGGGCGTTCGGCCCCGGCCAGACCGACAGACGGTGGATGGTGCCCCGCCGCGGCGAACTTTCCCACGGCGATGATCCCTCGGCTGCGAACAGCGAAACTCCAAGCTTCGGTCCCAAGCTCCCAGGGGTTGGCGTGGAGCGGATAGGGGCGAGGGGAGGTCCGGCTTTATACCTAGGGCAGAGTCCGAGCAGGTGGGTGCTCGCCTGAAATTACGGTCGATCCGCTCGCAACGGCGTGGTCCGAGTCACACGGGGAAGAAGACCGACGGGTGGGGACCACGTGCAAGAGACTTGAGTGGGGAGGAAAAAAAAGACAGTGTCCGACGCGCGGGGATGAGTGGATGGCAGGCGGGTCCCAGCCGCAGCGAAACCGGGCGTGTGGGCAGCTCGGGTCGCCAAGTTGGGCCAACTGGAGGAGAGAAATTGGAGATGGGCTAGCGCTTAGAAATAGGTCACGTGGACAGGTTACGGCCCATGTACAGAAATGAGCTTCCCCTTTTCTTTCCTATTTTCTTTTCAAGTTTGTGCTACAGTTTCAATTTAAATTCAAGTTTCCTATTTCAAGTTTCGAATATTAAATTCAAATCCCTGTTTGAATTTTTATGATCTCAAATATAATTCCAACGTATAGATAAATGCTCCTATTATTATTTATTCCACCCTCTATTATTTAATTATGGAGGTAATAAATAACTTTATTAATATTTCCTTCCTCATTTTCTGTTTTCACATTTAGGTTTCCATTCAAACCAAGATAAAGTTTAAGAATTTCAAATTTAATACACACTCAAAATTATTCATGATGCGATATTTACTCTAGTTCATTTATTCATTTGATAAATGTTTGAAATATGAAACCATTCATATTGTTCCTTTCTTTTCAGGAATATGGTATTTTGATTGTGGGACGAGAATTAAAAGCTACTTCAAACTTAGATATTTATGTAAATAAATGCTTATGGTGCATCATTCAATGAAATGCATAATCGTTTAGTTGAATAGAATTTTTTTTTTTACTCCTTTTCTAAAATAATTCTTGGTTTTCATAATTCAGTCCTCAAGTATAATTTGTGATATCTGAATTTACTATTTCACTTTTTCATATATTTGTTTTATTATTATTAAGAAAAATTTATATACAGATTTTGGGCCTTACATAGCCAAAGTCCCGGAGGGTTTGCCTCATCCAAAGTAGTTGCGCGCAACACTGTCCTACGGCAACGTACTCGGCCTCAGTGGTGGATAGGGCAACAGAAGTTTGTTTCTTAGAACTCCAAGACACCAGGGACCTTCCTAGGAATTGGCACATCCATGATGTACTTTTCCTATCGACCTTACATCCAGCATAGTCGGAGTCTGAGTATCCAATCAAGTCAAAGGTAGACCCCTTTGGATATCAGATCCCGAAGCAAAGCGTAGCAACTAAATATCTAATAATTCGCTTAACGGCCACAAGGTAACACTCCCTTGGGTCAGATTGAAATCTAGCACACATGCATACGCTAAGCATAATATCCGGTCTACTAGCACATAAATAAAGTAAAGACCCTATCATAGACCGGTATGCCTTTTGATCAATGGACTTACCTCCTTTGTTGAGGTCTACATGTCTGTCAGTTCCCATTGGAGTCTTTGCGGGCTTGGCGTCCTTCATCCCAAACCGTTTGAGCAAGTCTTGCGTGTACTTCGTTTGAGAGATGAAGGTCCCGTCCTTGAGTTGCTTCACTTGGAACCCAAGGAAGTAGTTCAACTCGCCCATCATCGACATCTCGAATTTTTAAGTCATCACCCTGCTAAACTCTTCACAAGACTTTTGGTTAGTAGAACCAAATATTATGTCATCGACATAAATTTGGCACACAAATAGATCGCCATCACAAGTCTTAGTGAAAAGAGTTGGATCGGCTTTCCCAACCTTGAAAGCATTAGCAATTAAAAAGTCTCTAAGGCATTCATACCATGCTCTTGGGGCTTGCTTAAGTCCATAAAGCGCCTTAGAGAGCTTACACACGTGGTCGGGGTACCGTTCATCCTCAAAGCCAGGGGGTTGCTCCACGTACACCTCCTCCTTGATTGGACCGTTGAGGAAAGTGCTCTTTACATCCATTTGGAACAACCTGAAAGAATGGTGAGCGACATAGGCTAACAAAATACGAATCGACTCTAGCCTAGCCATAGGAGCAAAGGTCTCCTCAAAGTCCAAACCTGCGACTTGGGCATAACCTTTTGCCACAAGTCGAGCCTTTTTCCTTGTCACCACCCCATGCTCGTCCTGTTTGTTGTGGAACACCCACTTGGTTCCCACAACGTTTTGCTTGGGATGTGGCACCAGTGTCCAGACTTCATTTCGCTTGAAGTTGTTGAGCTCTTCCTGCATGGCCAACACCCAGTCCGGATCTAGCAAGGCCTCCTCTAACCTGAAAGGCTCAATAGAAGAGACAAAAGAGTAATGCTCACAAAAATTAGCTAATCTAGAGCGAGTGGTTACTCCCTTGCTAATGTCATCCAAAATCTGGTCGACGGGATGATTCCTTTGAATCATCGCACGAACTTGAGTTGGAGGGGCCTGTGGTGCTTCTTCCTCTTCATCTTCGACATCCTGTGCTCCCCCTTGATCACATGCCTCTTCTTGAGGGACCTGTTCGTCATCTTGAGTCGGGGGGTGCACTGTCGTTGAGGAAGAAGGTTGATCTTGCTCCTTGTGTTCCTGTGGTCGCACATCTCCAATCGCCATGGTGCGAATTGCGTCCGTTGGAACATCATCCTCATCTACATCATCAAGATTGACTTGCTCTCTTGGAGAGCCATTAATCTCATCAAATACAACATCGCTAGAGACTTCAACCAAACCCGATGATTTGTTGAAGACTCTATACGCCTTTGTATTTGAGTCATAACCTAACAAAAACCCTTCTATAGCTTTGGGAGCAATTTTTGAATTCCTACCTTTCTTCACTAGAATGTAGCATTTACTCCCAAAAACTCAAAAATATGAAACATTGGGTTTGTTACCGGTTAGAAGTTTATACGACGTCTTCTTGAGGAGGCGATGAAGGTAGACCCGGTTTATGGCGTGGCAAGCTGTGTTCACAGCTTTCGACCAAAACCGCTCAGGCGTCTTGAATTCTCCAAGCATCGTCCTCGCCATGTCTATTAGCGTCCTATTCTTCCTCTCTACCACACCATTTTGCTGTGGTGTGTAGGGAGCGGAGAACTCGTGCTTGATTCCTTCCTCCTCAAGAAACTCCTCCACTTGAAGGTTCTTGAACTCGGACCCATTGTCGCTTCTAATCTTCTTCACCTTGAGCTCAAATTCGTTTTGAGCTCGCCTTAGAAAGTGCTTGAGGGTCCCTTGGGTTTCTGATTTATCCTGCAAAAAGAATACCCAAGTGAAGCGGGAAAAATCATCAACAACAACAAGACCATACTTACTTCCCCCGATGCTTAGGTAGGCGACGGGTCTGAAGAGGTCCATATGTAGTAGCTCTAGAGGTCTTGATGTAGTCATCACATTCTTGTTGTGATGAGTGCTTCCCACCTGTTTACCTGCTTGACACGCTACACAAGGTCTATCTTTTTTGAAAGTTACATTTGTTAGACCTAACACATGTTCTCCCTTTAGAAGTTTGTGAAGGTTCTTCATCCCCACATGTGCTAGACGGCGATGCCACAACCAGCCCATGCTAGTCTTAGCGATTAAGCATGCATCTAGACCGGCCTCCTCCTTTGAAAAATCAACTAAATAGAATTTGCCGTCTAGTACACCCTTAAAAGCTAATGAACCATCACTCCTTCTAAAGACAGACACATCTACATTGGTAAATAAGCAATTGTAACCCATATTACATAATTGACTAACAGACAACAAGTTATACCCGAGCGATTCAACTAAAAACACATTAGATATGGAATGCTCGGATGAAATATCTATCTTTCCTAGACCTTTAACCTTGCCTTGATTCCCATCACTTAATATGATTGAGTCTTTGGAATCTTTGTTCTTGACGTAGGAGGTGAACATCTTCTTCTCCCCCGTCATGTGGTTTGTGTATCCGCTGTCGATAATCCAGTTTGAGCCCCCGGATGCATAAACCTGCAAGGCAAATTAGGCTTGGGTTTTAGGTACCCAACTCTTGTTGGGTCCTACAAGGTTAGTAACAATAGCCTTAGGGACCCAAATGCAAGTCTTGTCTCCCTTGCATTTGGCCCCCACCTTTTTAGCAGCCACTTTTTCATTTTTATATGAAAGAACAAATTTAGCATTGCAAGCATGAAAGACAGTGGTAGATCCATTATACACTTTCCTAGGAGCATGAGACATAAAATTCCTCCTAGATCTAACATTAAAGTTTGAAGCAATCATGGCATGTGAGTCAAAAGCATTATAACTCTTATTATAATGAACATTTCTAGAATATTTCCTATCATGATACAAGAAAGCATGATTCCTTTGAACACTATTAGTCATAGGGGCCTTCCCTTTGTCCTTGGTAGAGATGGGAGCCCTTTGACTTGTTAAGTTCTTGGCTTCCCTTCAAAAGCCAAGCCCATCCTTAATTGAGGGATGTCTACCAACACTGTAGGCATCCCTTGCAAATTTTAGTTTATCAAAATTATTCTTGCTAGTCTTAAGTTGGGCATTAAGACTAGCCACTTCATCATTTAATCTAGTAATGGAAATGAAATGTTCACTACAAGCATCAACATTAAAATCCTTACACCTAGTGCAAATCACAACATGCTCAACACAAGAACTAGATTTATTTGCTACTTCTAGCTTAGCATTTAAATCATCATTAATACTTCTTAAGCTAACCAAAGTCTCATGACAAATAGATAATTCACAGGAAAGCATTTCATTCCTTTTAACTTCTAAAGCAAGAGACTTTTGCACACTTACAAATTTATCATGCTCTTCATATAAAATATCCTCTTGCTTTTCTAAAAGTCTATCTTTTCATTTAGAGCATCAATCAATTCATTGATATTTTCTACTTTTGCTCTATCTAATCCTTTAAACAAGCTAGTGTAATCAATTTCATCATCACTAGAGTCCTCATCACTAGAATTAGAGTACTTAGGAGTTTCTCTAGTGATTACCTTCTTTTCCTTTGCCATAAGACAAGTATGGCTCTCGTTGGGGAAGAGCGACGACTTGTTGAAGGCTGAAGCGGCGAGTCCTTCATCGTTGGAGTCGGACGACGAACAATCCAAGTCCCACTCTTTGCCGAGGTGCGCTTCGCCCTTCGCCTTCTTGTAAGCCTTCTTCTTTTCTCTCTTCCCACTTTTCTCTTGTTCCTGGTCATTAGTATTGTCGGGACAATTTGCTATAAAATGACCATACTTACCACACTTGAAGCAGGAGCGCTTTCCCTTCGTCTTGCTCATGTTGGGATGCTCCTTGCGACCTTTTAGCGCCATCTTGAAGCGCTTGATGATGAGGGCCATTTCATCCTTGTTAAGCCCAGCCGCCTCAACTTGTGCCACCTTGCTAGGTAGCGCCTCCCTGCTACTTGTTGCTTTGAGAGCAACGGTTTGAGGCTCATGGATTGGCATTGGGCCATTTAGCGCCTCATCAACATATCTCGCCTCCTTGATCATCATTCGCCCGCTTACAAACTTCCCAAGTATTTCCTCGGGCATCATCTTGGTATACCTAGGATTTTCACGAATAGAGTTTACAAGATGAGGATCAATGACAGTGAAGGACCTTAGCATAAGCCAGACGACGTCGTGGTCCGTCCATCTCGTGCTTCCATAGCTCCTTATTTTGTTGACCAGGGTCTTGAGCCTGTTGTATGTTTGGGTTGGCTCCTCCCCCTGATCATTGTGAACCTTCCCAGTTTGCCCTCCACCAACTCCATCTTGGTGATCATGGTGACATCATTCCCCTCATGCGAGATCTTGAGGGTGTCCCAAATCTGCTTGGCGTTATCCAAGCCGCTCACCTTATGGTACTCTTCCCTGCACAAGGATGCGAAAAGAACAGTGGTAGCTTGTGCATTTTTGTGAATTTGTTCATTGATAAACATGGGATTATCCGTACTATCAAATTGCATTCCATTCGCTACTATCTCCCATATACTTGGATGAAGAGAGAACAAGTGGCTACGCATTTTGTGACTCCAAAATCCGTAGTCCTCTCCATCAAAGTGTGGAGGTTTACCAAGAGGAATGGAAAGCAAATGAGCATTCGAATTATGGGGAATACGAGAATAATCAAAACAAAAGTTTGAGTTGACCGTTTTCTTTTTCTCGTCGTAGTCGTCATCTCTTTGGGAAGAAGAGGACTCATCACTGTCGTAGTAGACTATCTTCTTAATGCGTCTCTTCTTCTTCCCATCCTTCTTCTTATGACTTGACACGAGTCAGTGGGCTTGTCATCTTTTAACTCATTGAGTAAGGACTCCT
Source organism: Zea luxurians (assembly GCA_029449295.1). Lineage (NCBI taxonomy): Eukaryota > Viridiplantae > Streptophyta > Magnoliopsida > Poales > Poaceae > Zea > Zea luxurians. Next base: position 42,654,866 of record JAOPSE010000005.1, on the reverse strand, counting down.
TCTCCTTGTCGTTGATCACCATCCCCTTTCCCTTAGGATCCATCTCTTCGGGCGATTAGTCCCTTTCGTGAAGAGAACGACTCTGATACCAATTGAGAGCACCTAGAGGGGGGTGAATAGGTGATCCTGTAAAAACTTAAAACTTATAGCCACAAAACTTGGTTAAGTGTTAGAAAAATAATACCAAGTGACTATAAAGCGAGCTCTTGCGAATACCAACAATCACACAAAAAAACAATCACAAGAGACACGCGAGTTATCCCGTGGTTCGACAAGTACAACACTTGTCTACCTCCACGTTGTGGCGTCCCAATGGATGATGGTTGCACTCAACCCCTTTCAAGTAATCCAATGATCAACTTGAATACCACAATGTTCCTTTTTCTTATCACTTTTCCCGTTTGCGAGGAATCTCCACAAGTTGGAGTCTCTCACCCTTACAACAAATATCAATGTGAAAGCACCAGAGTAAGGGAGGGAAGCAACACACACAAATCCCAGCAATACGCACACACACACAAGCCAAGACTTGAGCTCAAATGAAACGCAACAAGTTCACCACTAGAACGGAGCTCAAATAACTAAGAATGTCAATCGAATGTGTGAAGATGGAGTGCGTGAGTCTTAGAATGTTCAAAGTATGCTTGGATGGCTCCTCCATGCGCCTAGGGGTCCCTTTTATAGCCCCAAGGTAGCTAGGAGCCGTTGGAAGCAATCTAGGAAGGCAATTCTTGCCTTCTGTCGGGTGGCGCACCGGACAGTCTGGTGCACCACCGGACACCCACTGTTCACTGTCCGGTGCAGATTGCTTTCCTAAATTGGCGCAGCCGACCGTTGAAGATTTGGAGCCGTTGGCACACTGGACAGTCCGGTGCCCCCATCAGACCGTTGGCTCGGCCACGCGTCACGCGCGGGTTTCGCGACCGACCGTTGGCCTAGCTGACTGTTGGCTCATCGGACAGTCCGGTGCACCACCGGACAATCTGGTGATTTTTAGCCGGACACTGTTGACTGGTTTCCCGAGAGCGGTGACTTCGCCGCAGATGACTCACCGGACAGTCCGGTGCACCACCGGACAGTTCAGTGATTTATAGCCGTACGCCGCCGTCGAGACCCTAGAGCAGGCTGTTCATCTGGACTGGTCCTGGCACACCGGACATTGTCCGGTGCACCACCGGACAGTCCGGTGCACCTAGACCGAGCAGCCTTTTGGCTGAACACAACCAACTTATCTCCAAAGTGATTTCTCCTGTTTCTAGCACTTGGACATAATACATTAGTCATCAAAACAATGTACTAAGTCTAGAAACATACCTTTAATCTTGATTTGCACTTCTTGAGTCTTTGGCATAAATATCACTCAAGGCATTTGTGTGTAGCACTTAATCACCAAAATCTTATAGAAATGGCCCAAGGGCACATTTCCCTTTCAGCGGCGTCGCTGGCCTTGCCCTCGAGCTCTTGCTACCACTTTTGCAGCCTCTCCACAGCCTTTACCTGCTAGGCCCGCTGGGCTTCCAGAGTCTGGTCTAGGGCGCTTAGTTTGGCCTGGTACTCTGTTGTGAGGGCCTCCCACTGGGTCACGGCCTCCTCCCTCCTGGTCACCTTCTTCTCCCTCCGGGACACCTCCAGCTCCCTGGCGCACACCCTCTGGAGGTCCCTCTTGTACTCCTTGCGGTCCCGCTCGAGTTGGGATCGCTCGGAGATGAATTGTCGGGACGCCGTCCTGGTGCGCTCCTCTAGTTGGGTGCGCCAGTCACTGAGGCGCTGGTGCTCAGCCTCAAGCGCCTCCCACTCTCGCAAGATTGCTGCCCCAGTGTCACTAAGGACCTGGTGGGCACGGGACAGCATGCGAGGGAGGGGTCTGGCGCCGCTTCTTGTTCGGCACCCGACTGGAGTTGCCGCCCAAACACCACCTCCATCTCCTCTGGAGCAGGCGGGGGGCTGGAGCTGGACGCGCCTCCTGTGTCACCCCCAGTGTTGGGAGTGGGAGCGGGTCCCCTAGCTAGGACCTCCTCCTCTACTACGACGCCACCCGACGCTGGTGCCACTGCCGCTGGATCCCCGGCTGGGGCATGGGAAGCCGTTGGCGCTGTCTTGGCAGCAGCCGGGGGTGGACCGCCGGCACCACCCTCAGCAGATTCTTGCTGCTGGGAGCCAGACCCATCGTGGGCCTGGTATCTGGCGGAGGAGGCATGACCTTGGGAGCAGAGGGGGAAGAAGCCCTGGCAAACAGATGATGGGTTAAGACATGTCAGCATGATGATTAGGCTCAAAGAAAAAAGGACTACACTTACTTGGGGCCCTGGACCTTTCAGTGACCCTGGAAGTGAGGTGATCGCCGCTCCTGCTGCTGCTGCTATTGCTGCTACTGGTGTCCCTAGGGGTGATCACCCCTAGATGGTGGTGGTGGCGGTGGGACCGGAGGGCTGACACGCCTCTGCGCGCCGTGGGCCTAGGAGCTGGCCTCCTCGGCCCCACATGCAATCCTCTGGTGCTTCTGGGGGGGCTCCGAAATGAGCGACCCATCAGTGCGACATAGCCTGCATCGCCTCTCCTCCTCCAACCCCCCGGAGCTACCTGGGGTGGAGGCACCGCTTGCAGCCCCTTTGCCCTTGTCCAAGGGGCTGGGGGCCACGGCGGGATTAGCGCTGCGAGCCACACCGGTGGGCTGGGGACCTCCAACTGGTGCATCGGAGATCCAGATCCTGCAGTGGGGGTCCTAGCCTCCGGTCTGGCGAACCACCACGCCGCTGTCGTTAAGGGTCGGCAGCGTGGCCAAGATCGCCATCCTCAGGCCTGGGTCGTCGTAGAGCGCAGTGATGTTCTGGGGGAGTATCAGGGACTCAGGGACAAAAGTTTCCCCAGTAATCTCTCCCACCAGGACTGCCAGCTCGTCCCAGGATAGATTGGTGCCTGGCCCACGCTGGATCCTGCCGATGTCGTTCGAGCCGGTGAACCAGCAGCACAGGCGCGGTCTCCTCTGCAGTGGCCCGATCCGGCGCTTCAGGAGATCGCCGACCACGTGCATCGATGTCAGGTCGCCCGTAGCCAAGCCCTTAATCCTGTCTAATACGGGCAGGAACTCTGGCGAGAGGGACGACTTGGTCCTCCACTGCTTGCGGTCGAGCGCTAGCCCATCGCTCGGCAGGACGATGCGGTCGTTGGCCTCGGCGCTAGCAATCACCCAGTCGCTGCGCTAGTTTTCCCACCTCGCACCACCAAAGGTGGGGATGTAGATGACGGCTAGATCTAGCCTCATCTCAAAGTAGTAGGCACCGATGTGGTCCCTAGTCTTCCCGGACTTGACCAACACGAAGAAGTAGAGGAAGAGGGAAGTACAGGGGGCCACACCTACGAACATCTCATAGAGGTGGACGAAGATGGCTGCCTGGAGGATGGAGTGGGGCGTGAGGTGTTGAAGCTGAAGCCCAAACTCCTCCAGCAGCAGCAGAAAGAAGGGCAAAATCGGCAGCTCCAACCCACAAGAGATGTAGGAGGTGAACAGCACGAACTCTCCGGCGGCCAGATCGCCAAGGGGGGTAGCGCCGGCACGGATTCTTCAGGCGAGCCCTGGCGCACTCCACCCAAGCAGGCCATGCACCAGGTTAAGCGCTTCCTCACACTGAAAGCGGTCAGGATGACCAAGCGAAGCCATGGCGAGTGCGGCAGCGCGGGCGTGGAGCAGAGAAGCACGAAGGCAAAGGGGCGCAACCGATTGGGAGAGAATGTGAAATGGTAACTGCTGCACGTGGGGTGAATCCTTTGTCAAGGAAACCTGAATCCTTGTTCAGGGAAACACTTCTGCGCGCCCCTGAATTGCCACAGAAAATCCCGTTCGACGGGACGGGCACTAAGGACCAAGGCAACCCAGTCTGGGACACGGGGGCCTGGGTCCACAAGTCATACGATTTGTGTGCCGGATTTCGGGTGCAGAAAGAGCGAACCGTCGCATGCGATAGCGCGTCGCCTTGGGGCCGCTGCAGAAGTCAAAAGGTTATCTTTTAAACCAAGGCAGCGGCAACGAGGCGCCCCGCGCGTGGCCCGACGAAACCACCAGGCGTGGGAGCCGCGGGTCAGTCAGCCGCGGGGACAGATATGGCAGTTGACATGACTGAAGGTGGATTGACAGCGGGCGCGTCAACAGACGTGCTAAAACGGCACGCCATTCACCGATCAGGTCATGTTGAGGCAAAGTACAAGCTTTGGCCCCACCTGCAGGCTCGCGTCCTCTCCTGAGGTGGGCCTGGGGGCCACTGTCGGTACCCTGAAACTAGGGTACCCCTTACTACTGTATAAAGACACAGTACCAACGCGACTATCTTTAGTCACGTGGTAAAAGAGCTGTATGTGGGACCAGGCCATGACTCGCCCCAACCTCGGGCGACTACTCTGGGCCAGCAACAGCGCCTGACCCCACCACATGGGCGGGTTCGGGGCCGCCACGTGTCCAGATGAAGTGATATACTCTAAGGCATCAACAGTGAGTCTGGACCCCTAAGGGAGAGTGCTAGACCCATGTTGGACCCCTATATATACTGTCCAGGCCTCCATGTTTGGCCCAGGACCTCCACGTGTGCGAACCGGACCCCTAGAATGGGATCCGGACCCCCCGTATGGGGTCCAGGCCACCCAAAGTGGGGTCCCAGGGTTCCAGGATAGAACATACTTGGGCCTTAATCAGGACCCAGGCGGGGTCTGGAGCCGACATGTGTCCATACCTGGTCTGGTGGGATCCGGACCTATCCGCATACACTCCTACTCTCCGCTCCATGTGGCATACTGCGTGTGGCATAAGCCAACGGGCGGAACCTGGCATGACGCCGCTTGGCTACGCGTGCCTTCACATTCATTATGGATAAGATGTGCGCCTATCCATCCCACTGACAGGCGGCGTGCTCAGTCCATGATACGTGGGCCGTGCAGTTACTCACATGTTACCGTATCGAGGGCAATGACTCACCATTACTCGTACGTTTCCAAGAAAAGGTTACTGCCTATCAATGCGCATGGACTGCAGCCATCATGACTCTCGCTGATTACTCATACGTTACTCTGTCAGCATTAGTTATTCAAATAATGTATTTCTTCCATTATGCTCCTGGGCCCGCATGTTGAGGCTCAGCATCCTTGTATGTGCCTCCCTTAAACTATAAAAGGGAAAGCACACAGCGTTACAAGGGACATGCTCACACACTCTCAATACAACTTGCACACAGTGGAGGTAGGGTTTTACGCTCCAGTGGCCTGAACCACTATAATCCCTCGTGTCCTCTTGTGTTCATCCAGAATTCACCAAACAGGCAACTGCTTAGGCCCCCTCCTCATCTTAGGATTAGGGCGGGTGCATTTCGCCACCCGGCCGGAGGATTTTCCCTCTGACACAAAGCTCTAGCCTGGGTAGCAGAACTTAGTGCATCCCTGGAAAGCCTGCAAGCGTATTGCAACATCTTGCATGAAGAGGTGCACATATTGTATGACCGACTGCATCCGAGCGTGCCACCTGAAGTTGTAGCAATGGGAGCCGGACCATCTGGAACATCTGATGGAGGACCTAATGGGGAGTTGGACCTTTTTGGGGCCCCTCCTTCCATGAACCTTGCAGATGAACGGTCTCCTGAAGCGGCAATGGAGCAGCTAAGGACGAAGAGAATTAGAGTAGTATAGTTTAAGTAATGTCCTTATGTAAAATAAATAAGGAAGTCGAGTTGTACACTAAGTATGTATAATTATTATAGTTCAGCAATGTAATAAAGATGGTGTGTGTTTGGCTTGTAATAATTTAGGATGTTTTTCTTCCTCAGATGCCATCACGAACTCATGCTCATGATGGGGCACAAACTTCCCGCGGCGGGGAGGACACTCCCAACCCGCCACCTGTACCTCCTACACTGGCTGAGGCTATCGCTGCCTTAGTCAACGCTATCGCGGACAACACGCGCTTCCTGTGTGAAATGGCAGGAAATCAATTTCAGCAACACGGAGGAAGAGGTCAACCTCAAGGACCACGAGACACCACCTATCTAGAGTTCTCTAAGACCCGCCCACCGCTCTTTGTCAAAGTGGAGGAACCCCTGGAAGCTGATGAATGGGTGCGGGTGATGGAACAAAAGTTCAGGCTAATCCGATGCACTGAGACACAGAAGCCCCTATTTGACGCCCAATAGTTGAGAGGCCCTGCCAGCACCTAGTGGGCAAATTTTTCAGCCATCCAGCTTGCAGGGGTGGTCACATGGGAAGGGTTCAAACTGGCATTTAGGGAACATTATGTTCCAGAAGGAGTGCTATAGATGAAGCTGGAAGAGTTCATACGTCTGAAGCAAGGGGGAGATTATGTGATGCAGTATCTCAACAAATTTAATCACCTCTCCCAATATGCCATCGATTAGGTGGACACAGACTTGAAAAAGAAAAATTGCTTCATGAGGGAATTAAATGATAGACTCCAGCGCAAAATGGCTATGTGTCTGGATCTTACATATAGCGGAGCTGTCAGTACAACATTGTCAGTTGAAGCCAAAAACATGGGACAAGGAAAGTCAAAAAGATATGCGAGTGAAGGATCAACTCCGGGGCCTGAAAAGAGAACAAAGATGGTAATCTGACCTTTCAATCCAACCCGTTCTTCTCCTCGCCCACCCACATATCCCTTCAGACAACCCGTGTTCATTCATCCCACTACTGCCCCCGCCTAGAACAATCAGCCGAGTGCCCCTGGTGCTCGTTTCCCTACCCTTCCCAGTTCCGCGAGTGGCTGCTTTAATTGTGGCAAGTCTAGGCATTTCATCAAAGACTGCCCCTACCTGAAGCAGAACAAATCAAACTTTCAATAGACTTCCAGGAACACAAATCAAGGAAAGGGAAACATGGCCAACCCTTCAGCAGGCAAATCTATGACGAAAACTGGGCGAGTTTATTGTACCCAGGTGGTGACTACACCGGAAGGATAACCAGTGATGATGGGTACGTTTCTTGTTGCCAACCACCCAACATCTATCCTTTTTTATTCTGGTGCATCGCATACCTTTATGAGCAAGACTTTTGTGGATAAGCATTGCATACATAGCACTGAATCAAGGGAGGGATTTGTTATTCACTCACCTGGGGGTCAGATATTTACTAAGGAAGTAGTCTTCCACGTACCCGTAACCTTGGCCGGACGTGAGTTCCCTACAAACATGATTGTTATAAAGGGACAAGATATAGATGTAATTCTAGGCATGAACTGTTTAGCCCAGAATAAAGCCATCATAAATGCAGACCAAAGGACCATTAAATTGAGTTATGGTCATGAAGAAGTCCAATTGTCCATCCCTGTAGCTATCCCAGTAAAAGCATCTGCACGAGTTTTTGAAGCCATAGTACAAGAAATCCAAGATATTCCGGTGGTGTGTGAATTTCCGGATGTAATTCTCGAAGACTTGCCCGCATTGCCTCCGGAAAGGGACGTGCAATTTTTGATCGAATTGAAACCCAGTACGGCTCCTATTTCCAGAAGGTCGTACCGTATGCCACCTAATGAACTGGCAGAACTCAAGACACAACTACAAGACTTGTTGGAGAAAGGGTTCATTAGACCAAGTTCATCACTGTGGGGATGTCCAGCAATCTTCGTCAAGAAGAAGGATCAGACTCTTCGAATGACTAAGAATGATACTATAGACCCCTCAATGAAGTTACTATTAAGAACAAGTATCCTCTCCCTCGGATCGATATTTTGTTCGATCAACTAGTTGGAGCCCGGGTGTTTTCTAAAATTGATCTCAGATCGGGCTATCATCAGATCCGTATTCGACCCGAGGATATACCAAAAACCACATTCACCACCCAGTATGGGTTATTTGAATACTTGGTTATGTCTTTTGGATTAACAAATTCTCTAGCCCACTTCACATACTTGATGCAATCACTTTTGTAGTTGATCCCAGCAAAATCAAGGATATTCTGGAATGGAACTCACCTACTACATTGCATACAGTTTGGAGTTTCCTTGGATAGGCTGGTTTTTACCATAGATTTATTCCGGATTTCTCCAAAATTATTAAACCCATTACTGGGTTATTGAAGGATGATACTAAGTTTGATTGGTCCCCTAAATGCAACGAGGCCTTTGAGCAGCTGAAAGTGTTGTTGACCACTACACCAGTTTTGGCCCAACCGCAGATTGAAAAGCCTTTTGATGTGTATTGTGATGCGTCAGGTAGTGGACTTGGGTGTGTACTGATGCAAGAAGGACGAGTGATAGCCTATGCTTCAAGGTAGCTGCGCTGGCATGAAGAACATTATCCAACCCATGATCTAGAATTGGCTGCAGTGGTTCATGCCCTTAAGATTTAGCGTCATTATCTGCTGGGGAATATATGCCATTTGTATACGGATCACAAAAGTTTGAAGTATATCTTTACCCAGTTAGAGCTAAACATGAGACAAAGAAGGTGGCTCGAGCTAATCAAAGATTATGATTTGGAAATTCATAATCACCCAGGAAAAGCTAATGTGGTGGTAGATGCTTTAAGTCGCAAGGCTTCTTGCCACTGTCTTACAGTAAGAACACCTGACACCACTTTATGTCAAGAAATGGAAAAGTTAAATCTGGGGATAGTACAACAAGGAACTCTGACGCAATTGAAGCTTGAGTCAGTTCTTCTACAAAGAATTATTGATGCTCAAAGAACAGATAAGGGTATGAAATATATTCATGAAAAAATGAAGGCCGACAAAGCAAATTGTTTCAGGAAAGATAATCAAGGAATAATATGGTTTAAAGATCGCATAGTAGTGCCAAAGGATGTTGAAGTTCGCCAACAAATCTTGGATGAAGCTCATCTTAGTCGATATTCCATTCATCCTAGAAGCACTAAGATGTATCAAGACTTGAAGCAACATTATTGGTGGACTAAAATGAAGATTGAAATCACACGCTATGTGGCGAAGTGTGACACTTGCAGACAGGTCAAAGCGATACATAAGAAGGTTGCTGGACCGTTGCAATCTCTACCATTCCCAACCTAGAAATGGGAAGATATTAGTATGGATTTCATTATGGGATTACCTAGGATAGCTAAAGGATTCGACTCTATCTGGGTCATAATTGACTGGCTTACAAAGACAACTCATTTTCTACCAGTTAAAACATATTACCCAGTCATTACCTATGCTTAGATATTTGTGGCTTGTTAAAACATATTACCGGCGATTTTGAGTAAGATCCAGTGGATGTTTGATTATGGTTGCTATAACAAAATCAAAGCTGGTTTATAGGAGATCAACTTTGCTATAGATGGATTAGTAGGTTGTCACATGAAAATTGGAGAACAAAGCGCTTCAGTTTGCTCTATTAGAACGACTAACGAAGAATGTGATGGTACAGTATCTACAAAAGATCACAGATGCAGTGAACGTTGCCACTAGTGAACTCTGCGTCGTGATCCTCGCTGACGTTACGATTCGTGCGCTCTAGCGTGCGGATAATGGTCGACGTTGAAAAGATCTTGCGCGTGGATGAACTTGGGGCACTGTTTTGCACTGTCGTCGTACCCACTTGCACCGGCGACATGGCTGCACGACCACCGCCGTCGTGCCACCATTTATCTTGGTTATGACATGCCTTCAGTCGATTCACCATGTCGTTGCAAGCTGTGAGACTTAGCAGTGACCACCGTAGACCGTTAACCAGTGAATGCCACTTTAGCGAACTTCGATGACTCTTCCCCCTTCTCACCGCGAGCGCTTCTCCGTTCAAATTTGCCCTCCTTGCGGCCGTCCTCTATAAATTGATGCCTCGACCTGTTCCGCCTACTTGTTACGAACCCAGTGAACCACTCCTCGCTCCCGATCATCCACCGTAGTGCCTTAATTTGGATTTTCCCCCAAATCAGTTATCCTCACCGCCGCGAACACCCCCTCCGTCGACCCACCGTCCTGTCCCTCCACCCGCCTTCCTAGTTGTCGTTCTTTAAGTCCTGGTAAGTTGCTAAAGCTTACATTGCTCCCAATTCGTAGGTTACTGCACTGTGTCGTTGGGAACACACCGGGAAAGCTTCAATTCCACGGGTGCTCGTGGACCGAGTTCTAGGACGACGTTCGGGATCAATTAGTGATCACCAGTGGAGCGCCAACGGTAGAATTAGGCGTAGACCAAAGTAGACCACGGATGATTGGGTATTGCGGCCGATACAAGCTCGCCGGAGCAGCCTCTCCGTCGTCCATGGTCGGGGGCCCGGTCTTGCGAAGAAGAAAGAAGTGAGGGCCCCTAGTGCACATGTCAGAGACACAAGTGAATAGTGAATAAGGATTCTTTACGGGTTTTTTTTGAATTGCTGAGGACTTCTGCGCAAAATGGCCAACGCGGACACTTGCGGGCGCATTTTGTCTGGTCGTGGGCCTGGTCGTGGGCCGGATCGAGCTAGTTTCAGCCCAGTACTATTCATAGTTTTCTTTTTTTTTCTGCCAGACTTGGAAAATTATAGGAAATTTTAGAAAAATGGTAAAATTATAGGACCAATTTTGCTAGACTCCTAAATTCATCTATTATTTAATAAAAATAGTTCCAAGATTTTTATTCCAAACTTGGAATTATTTAGCATTTAAAGATGCCTAAACCTAGCCTTTTAGAATTTTAGAATTAATTTGGTTGCTCCAAAAATAATAAAACTTTTTGGGTAAGCTTAGTTTGATGATTAAAGCCCTTGGGCAGAGTTTGAAATGCTTTGGACATTGTTTGGTCCCAAATCCAATACACTAGCTTCCTAGGGTATAATTGCCTAACCCTAATAGAATACTAACTCAGTAAACCCTAGTGACTAAGGTGTACCGTGAAGGAAAGTTGTATTCAAGATACAACTTAGTGTGTTTCTCTTATAACTGCATATTCATAGTACCACATAAGCATTCATGTATATGTATTGTTATGTATAGAAAATGAAGAAGAGGCTGTAGTCGAGGAAGAAGTTGTCCCTCAAGCTAAGAATCCCTCGGTTGAGAACAACTTCTATTTTGACATCTGTGGGACAAACCCAGAGCCTCCTGCAACACAAGGCAAGTCCTGGTGCATTTACCCCTTTCCTTGCTATTTTAAACTCTTTATCACTTGAAATGATGCATTAGGTGATAGGAGTTGTGTGCTAAACAATTGCTGCATTCCCTTCCTTGGAACTGATTACCATTCCTTGATACCTATTTTACTTAAAGTTTTCTGATGATTAGCTTCGCTTTAGAAAACAAAATGTTTTGTTTTAAACAAAAGATGATGCTTCATATGGGATGGGAAGTTTTCAAAGAAAATACTTGATGGGGAATTCATCATGGCCATGATGGGTTCAACATCTGAAAAGATGTACCTCTGTCAGGTACCAAACTTTGGGTTGTAAATGATAAAGACGAGACCGAGCAGGTGACTTGCATGAGAAGGAAGTGTCGGTGTAGTGTCTCCGTCTGAGTCGATTAAGGATTGAATCGATGTAGGCTTGATGATCGAGGACCTTTTAACTGCCCACATGCCTCGTCATGGGTAAGCTTTGCCTCGGTCGGACCAATACCAGAAAGACCACCATGCAATGGGAGTGGAGAGATGGCGAGAGTAGCGTGTACCCTCCGTGGCAAGAGGCTGGACGGTGGTGTATCTGTGCTCTCAGTTGGCGTGAACCCATTCTGGTCTTGAGAAACCCGGTGGCGAGTTGACATATGCAAGGGTTAAGTGCTACATATGTCGTGTGGTTGGAGATCCCCAGCTAGGTATTAATTGATTCGGATCGCCGTTACTTCTTGGACATGAAGACTTAGTCACTGACTTACACGTAGCAATCCAGTGAACTGAAGGGATGATAAAAAGATGGTTAGTGTAGGTTAAGTGCCTGAACTAGGATAGAAAGAACAATAGATACAGGTAATGACTTAACCTGTTAATAAAACTGGATTTTTAAGGATCCACTGTTAGTAAGCTTTTCTGCAAACAGAGTCTTCGATTCTTGATTAGCTTTACCTTGAATCCCACAAGCCAGAATATCCTTGAGAAGTCTTTTTCCTTTGTCGAAAGTACACTCCATACTCAGGGTTTTCGAACCCATGTTGTTGTAGGTGATGAAACAACCGAGTTTTGTTGTTTCTGCTTGAAGGTGGTGCCAAAGCAGGAGGAAAATAAGTAAACTTGTTGGCGGGAGGATGTTTTGCCTCCTAGTTGTGTAATATTATGTGACGGAACCTCCCAAGTCATTAGGCCCACCTATAGTTGTCCTTGTCCAACGGACCTCAGACAACCCTGCAGGTGTTCTTGAATCACTTGACAAGTTCGGTATCTGCTTTTCTTACCTTTCCCAAGAGCGTTTCACCCGTCATGCAGACATTACAAATCATCGGAGATACAAAAATGCGGAAGCGGTTACATAAACTTACCTTTATTTAAAAGTAGGACAAAGTTATATTATTACAGACCAGCATATAATATACGAGTGTAGAGTATGATTATTACAAACCATGGGAGGCAAAAACTCCTCCCAATAAGTATCAAACAAAAAGTTTTTATGGAGGATCCTTTCCTCCCGTAGCTTCACTCCTGGTGTTCTTCCTTTAGCACCACCTTAGAACAGAAGCAACAAAAGTTTGTCGCTTCTTCACCTAAAAACAACGAGGAATAGGATCCTGAGTATGGAATTACTCAACAAGTCTTACCCGACTAAGAAAAGACTCTCAAGGGTATGCTGGCTTGAGGGAGTCAAGGTAAGGCTTAGCCATAATCAAAGACTCTGTTTGCAGAAATGCTTACTAAAAGTGGATCCTTAAAAATCCAATTTTACTTGTCAGGTTAAGTCAAATTACCTGTATCTAGAGTTCTTTCTACCCTAGTTCAAACACTTAACCTGCACTAGCCAATTTCTTAACAACCCTTAATCTTTACTTGAGTTCTACGTATAAGTCAGTGACCAAGTCTTCATAACCGTGAAGGTACAGCGATCCGAATCGATTATACTCAGCTAAGGATCTCCGATCACACGACATATGTAGCACTTAACCCTTGCATATGTCAACCCGCCACTGGGGTTCTTAAGACCAGATCAGGTTCACGCCAACCGAGAGCACAGATACACCACCGTCCAGCCTCTTGCCACGGAGGGTACACGCTACTCTCGCCATCTCTCCACTCCCCATTGCGTGGTATCTTATTCTGGCCTTAGTCTGCCCGAGGCAAAGCTTACCCATGACTAGGCATGTGACCAGTTAAAGGGTCCTCGGTCAGTAGGCCTACATCGACACGGTCCTTAATCGACTCAGACGGAGACACTACACCGAGACTCTCTTCTCGTGCAAGTCACCCGCTCGATCTCAGCTTAATCATTTCAACCCCAAAGTTTGGTACCTGGCAGAGGTACATCTTTTCCGATGTTGAACCCATCATGGCCATGATGGATTCACCATCAAGTTTTATTTTCAAAAACATCCCTCCCACTTAGCCATATCATCTTTTGTAAAAACAAATCCTTTTTCTTTGCTAGAGCAATACTAAGCATAGTAAAGACTTTTTATAAAACAGGGATTCAACGGAAGGTAATCAATTTCAAGGAAGGTAATGCAGGAATTGTTTTATCAATCAACTCCTATCACCTAATGCATCAAGCAAGTGAGAAAGATTTTAAAAGAGTCAAGGAGGTGACAAATGCACCGGGGCTTGCCTTGGTTTATAGGTGATTCAAGCTCAGATCCACAGATGTCAAAATAAAAACAGCTGTCTGCGTGAGGTTCCTGAGGTGGTGGTGGTGAAGTCTTCTCTTCTTCTACCTCAACTTCTTCTTCATTTTCTAAATATAACCATTTATATATAAGAATGAATGCATGTAATGCTCATGAGAGTGCAAAGATAATGAGAGTTTATTATCTAAAGTCTTGAATACAATTTTCCTTCACGGAACTCCGAGAACTTAAGGTTTCCGGAGTCAATAGTGAAGTTCAAAGAGCAGAGGGTAGGGGTTTTGGGTTCTAATTATCAAACAAGGTCTAAATCATACCAAAATCCACCCAAGGCTTCTAAATATTATATAAAGGTCATCTAAAAAGTTTGGGGATTTTTGGAATTATTATCTATTTTCTAAAAATCTAGAAATAAGGTTTTAGGCTATTTTAAATGCTCCAAAATTCCCTATTTGATCTAAAAATCATGAAACTATTTTTATTAAATTGTATGGAAAATTAGGAATCTAGGAAAATTGGTTTGACATTTTTAGGATTTTTCTACTATTTTCTAAAATTGTTGGAGTCCTGCCCGAAAAAGAAAAGGGAAAAGAATGAACAGTCCTGGGCCGATTTCAGCCCAGGTGGCCCAACCAACATAGAAAAGCGCTCGGTGTTCTGGCTAACTGGGAACGGGTTCTTTTACTATTTTCTTGAGTCACTGACATTTTTCAGAAAGACCCCTGAACTTCTAACTCTTCACATCTCGACACCCTTGACGGTGGACGGCGACGCACACAGCTCCGACGAGCTCGCTTACTGCCCAATTCATTCAACGACTGGCATTCGAGTTTGGCCGAAGCCAAATCCAAGACCTAAGGCCCGTTTCCCCTAAACTAATTTCATAAATGGTGATCTATCCTGCTCTATCCACGGTGATAGTGGTTATCGCGGACACCTGACCGTGTTCCCGGTGATTAATGAGGTTCTAGCTTAATTGGACGGGTCAGCGATCATCCAGAGCAAGTAAGAGTGCCAAAATAAGAATGCAGATGGCGAAAGTGGACCTGATTTGGGTTGGCCATGGCGAGCTTGATTTTGCGGCGTTCTTCAACCGATTTGGGGGTAATCCCAAATTGGGGAGCTATGGGGAACGATCGGAGCTAAGAGTTGGTTCACTGGACACACGATTACCAATTGAAACATGCTGAGGCTTCAATTTATAGGATACTTGAGCGGTGGTGATCAATTCGGCCGAGCAGCGCTGGCGGCCGGAGGAGAAAAAAGAGCTCTGTGTGTGGAACAGGTGGCTTTCACCGTGGCAGTCACTCCGGTGATCACCGGACATGGACCCCATTGTTCACCATGATGAGGGCCAGCGCTTAAACATGTGGCACGCAACGGCGACAGCTCGACGGCGGTGAGGGTTATCCGATCAACCGATGAGCTGGGGGGTACGGCAAGCTTAGCCGCAATCGAGCTCGAGTTGATCCTAGGCCAAGATTTTTACCTACCCGTGCTTATCTGCTGACCACGGTGCACGAATCACGGCGAGCAATCAACCATCAGCGACGGATCACCGGTGACGGCAGGGGGAATGAACCGCGATCTGTTTCAGTTTGGGGGGTACTGTACCATGGAATACTTCTTCAGTGTGCCTGACAGTCATAGTTTAGGGCCAAATTTCTCTCAGATTTCTATAGCAACTTGCCCAATTCTCTGCAGCAAAGTTGTAAAGCTACACACTAGCTACAATATTATCATAGTAATCCTAAGCAAATTCTTGCTTGTTCATGCCTAAATTCATGCCCAAAGTCTCTGTGGTTGCATTGTCAGTCTGAAATTCAGACTTTATCAGCCTGACAGCCTGACTTTGAGTGTGATTATCTCCAAATTCTTCATAACAACCTTGCTTACACTCTTAAGCAAAATTGTCCTCCTTTGTTAGGTCTACAAGTTTGATGTGGTGACGACCTAGGGCAAAAACCCTAGAATTTGAAAGCTACAGAGCTCCAAATTTGAGCCCATATCACTGATTTTCGGACTTCATCAAAAGGGTCAAGTGTGGCTCTTTTGCACTTAAGTCCAAATCTCAGGTTTTGGATTGCAAATCTTCATGATTGTGAACCCTGTGACTTAGGGCACTTTATTATCATGATTTTTTTGCACTTTAGTCCAAAAGTGGACTGATTTTACACTTAACCCCCTAGGGTTTGGTTTTAGGGTTTTATAGGGTTCCAATTAGGGTTTTGGTATCTCAGGGGTGTAAATGCAATGTAGGTCCATCTTTGATAACATTTTATGATTATTTAACTTAATCTTAAGGATTTTCTCTATTTGGGTCCTGTTTTACTCCTCAGATCCCTATTGAAGGTTAAGTACCCTACACTAGGGTCTTATTTGCAAAATGCCATATCAGTACAACTTGTTTGAAAATTTTGCCTAGTGAATGCATTCTAGGTGTGTCAAACATATGCAATGCCAATACTTATGATGTTATGCTCAAGTTTTAGTAACAGTAACACCAGGGGTGTTACACTCAACATTACTCCTCGGTGATGGCCTGGTGAGCACCACCCTCGAGGACTATGTCAGAGGTTGTGACGATGCTCGGGTTGGCGGTTGTGTGCTTGATGAGGAGGAGAAGGAGGAAGAAGAAGAAATTCCCTTGATTTGCAAGAACAGCCGTCACAGCAGGAGTAGTGACATCTCGATGCAGGCCTTATCAGGACTTGTCAGCCTTCAGGGGTTGTTGATATTTGATTTTGACCATGCATTAGAAGAGATTATTCCTGAAAACCTGCTATCAGAGCCTGCTGAAGTTGAGAGTTCCATCGTCCGTTCAAAGGTCTCGGACGATGTTCCTTTGCCACGCTATCCTGTCGAGCAAGAGGTAACCCAGACAGCTTCTCGCACTTTATCGACCTTGGAGGGAGGTCTACCTCGCAAGGACACGCTAGCCCTCGACGCTGCTGATCAGAGTCACCTAGCCCCTCTGGGCATGGACGAGGGTGCTTCAGCTTTGGAGGTTGCCGCTAACGAGGACCCGGCCCCCAAGAGTGTTGCTGAGGGAAACCCAGCCCCCGAGGGTGTCGGGCCAGGCTCCTCTTCGGCTGCTTCTGTGGATGTTCACGTTGGATCACCACTGGTTCAATATGAGGAACTTGTGGTGACAAATTTATCTGCTGCTCTCGTCGGTCGGGTCAACTTAGAAGCCAGTGACCCGGATGTTAGGAGTCCACTACTTGCTGATGGAGCTGAGGTTTCTCCGAGTCGTGCTTTCAACATCATTCCTGTCGATGCCCCCTCAACAAGCAGTGCACCAATGCTTTAGGCCTTGGGGTTTCCCTTATTTCTCTCTAATCTTCAGGTGAGTAGACTTTTGCTTTTTGATGTTCATGTTAGCAAACTGGCTCTCATGCTGATTTTTTTCAATTATAGAATGTTTTCGATTCTGTGTCTGCCCAACTGAAATCTTGTGGCGCTCCTGTCCTCGACCAAGTTTTTCCCTGATGCAGTGGAACCCTCTGTTGGTTCAAAGGCAGATAGAAGGTCTGAAGGCCTCCAACCTCAGTTAGTGAGTCTGCAGGGCACATTTTTGCTTTTAATTGCCTTTCTTATCTCATATATTGTGCTTTTTTCTACTGCTTTACCAGGTTTGACCCAGCGGTTCTCCGATGTTGAGGAGAAGTATACCCGGAGCCAGGCTGACCTGAACCAAACCTCTGCCTTCATGGACAGTGCCCATACCTTGAATTATTCTTTGAATGCTCAGCTTGACTCAGAGAAGATGGCTTATGAGGTAAATTTTCTTGACTGCCTCTGCCTTTTGCTTTCTTTGCTTTGATGCTTAGTGTTGTTTTTGCTTGTAGGAGGAGAGACGAACACTCATTGCCACTCGCGATAACCTAGACAGGTTGTATCATGATGCCAGCAATTCCTTGACCATTCTGGAGAGGAGTCATCGCTTCACCATGTCTGACCTGGACCATCATCAGGATGAACTGAGGGCGTCCCAGTCTGAAGTGTCTCAACTTGATAAGCTGTTGTCTTCCAAAGATTCTATCATCAAGGAGTTGTGTGCTTCCAAGAAGCTTGTCACGTAAGAGCTAGAGGCCACCCGCCTCAACATCAAGGCCTTAGAGGATGACCGCGTCGTTATGAAGGCGATGTGCGACAAGGCCATGGACAAAGCCGTTCGCGCGCGAGCGGATCCTGATGAGGAGGCCTGGTGTTGTGGTGCCTAAAGACATTGTTGCAGATGTTCTGGCCGCACCTGTTGCTGCGAGCCGACCCTCTTCATCTGCTACTCCTGTAGCCGAGGGTTCCTGCAAAAATGCTCCTGTGTAGTGATTCGCTTGAATCGAAAACACTTTTTCATTTGAGTCGGTACTTTTTAGTGGAACAGTGTACTATGAATTCAGTGTGCGTGTAATTGTGCTACGTTTGAACTGATTGTTCTGTTAGCAGGGGGCTGAAATCACCCTCGTGCATGTGAATGAGTTACTTTTGTTTGAAGTGCTCCCCTTTTGAGTAGATTATTTTTTAGTAGGGTATAGTGACCACCCTAAGTCGTGTAGGCGTGAGCATGTCGCACCGACTTAAGGCGTTTCTGACTTAAGCTGATTGCTCTGTTAGTAGGGTATAGTGATCACCCTGAGTCGTGTAAGCGTGAGCATGTCGCACTGACTTAAGGCGTTTCCGACTTAAGCCAGTTGCTCCGTTAGTAGGGTATAGTGATCACCCTGAGTCGTGTAAGCGTGAGCATGTCGCACCGACTTAAGATGTTTCCGACTTAAGCCGATTGCTTCGTTAGTAGGTATAGTGATCACCCTGAGTTGTGTAAGCATGAGCATGTTGCACCGACTTAAGGCTTTTCCGACTTAAGTCGATTGCTCCGTTAGTAGGGTATAGTGATCACCCTGTGTCGTGTAAGAGTGAGCATGTCGCACCAGCTTAAGGCGTTTTCGACTTAAGCCAATTGCTCCGTTAGTAGGGTATAGTGATCACTCTGAGTCGTGTTGTGTTGATTTTGAGTTGAGCTCGACCTAAGTCAGTTGTTGATTGAGAACTTGTATGCTTTGGAGAATGGATGCTTTATTGATGATGAAACCTTCTGCTTACAAAGTACAACTCGTCCTTAAGAGTTTTGAGGTATTGCTAGGGGTAGAATTTCCTGAGGGGCTCAATATTCCATGAATTCCCCACTTCGGTGCCATCCATCAGAGTGAGTCGGTATGATCCCGGTCGTGTAGCCTCTGCAACGATGAACGGTCCTTCCCATGGTGGCAACAGTTTGTGCCGTCCCTCTCCCGTTATATTCGGTGGAGGACCAAGTCTCCCAATACAAAGGATCGATGCCACACCGCTTTGTCGTGGTAGCGCCTCAAGGTCTGCTGGTATCTAACCGACTGAATTACCACATTTAGTCGTTCCTCCTCCAGCACATCGATGTCCTCTAGCCTGGTTGCTTCTGCTTTGGCTACGCTTTCGAATGTTAGTCTGGGTGCTACGAAGATCAGATCTGATGGCAGCACTGCCTTCGATCCATACACCATGAAGAATGGGGTGTTTCCGTGTAAAGCTTGGCTTGGCTGGGTGCGCAGACTCCAGACTACATATGGCAGTTCCCTGATCCACTTCCCTGCAAGCTTTTCGCTTTTGTCGAACACCTTCTTCTAGAGTGCATCGAGTATCATTCCATTGGCTCTTTCCACCTGCCCATTAGCTCTTGGGTGTGGCACTGATGCATACTTGATCTGAATGCTCCTCTGCTCGCAGAAGTCGAAGAACTCTGAGCTAGTGAAGTTAGACCCTAAGTCAGTGATGATGCTGTTAGGTATTCGAAACCTGAACATTATCTCCTGAATGAACTCAACTGCCTTTGCAGAGGTCAAAGAAGCGATTGGCTTATATTCTATCCATTTTGTAAATTTGTCGATGGCGACCAGTATGTGGGCATATCCTCCTAACCTCCTTGAGCTTTCTTGAAGGGCCCAATCATGTCCAGCCCCTAGCATGCAAACTGGCAGGTCATAGGAATAGTCTACAACTGTTGTGCGGGTAGATGTCGTTGCTTTGATAGAAATTGGCATGCCTCGCACTTCTGGACTAACTCGACTGCATCATTCTTCGGTGTCGACTAGTAGAATCTGGATTTGAAAGCTTTTCCCACTAGAGTCTATGACGCTACGTGTATTCCATGCACCCAGTGAGCCTTTGCACCTTTTTCTGTGACCGCGGCGGTTCCATCCTCATAATGGCCTCAATCTTCTCTGGATTTGCTTCTATTCCCTGATGACTAACAATCAACCTGAGTAGTTTACCGGTTGGTACTCCGAATACACATTTTTCTGGGTTTTGCTTCCATCGGTAGCGTCTCAAGCTGTTGAAGACTAGCTGCAAATCACTGATGAAGTTTTCTAGGTTCTCTATCTTGATAACCACATCATCAACGTAAGTTTCCACCCGCTTGCCCCAGTGATCGACTAAGCATGTCTGGATGGCTCTCTAGTAAGTCGCTCCTACGTTCTTGAGGCCGAACGACATGGAGGTGTAGCAGAAAGCTCCAAATGGTGTGATGAAGGTGGTCTTCTCCTCGTCCTCTTTCGCCAGACTGATATGATGATACCTGTAGTAGCAGTCCAGGAAGGACAGCATTGAGCAGCCAGCGGTTGAGTCAACTACCTGATCTATCCTAGGGAGTCCGAAGGGATCCTTCGGGCAGTGCTTGTTGAGATCAGTATAGTCGATGCACATGCGCCAATCAACTTTATTCTTTTTGAGTACAAGAATAGGGTTTGCTAGCCACTCGAGGTGCAGTACTTCTCCAATGAATCCTGCTGACACTAGACAAGCTAACTCTACACGGATAGCTTCTCCCTTATCGAGCATGAAACGACGCAATTTCTGTTGGATCGGTCTCGCATGGGGATATACTTTAAGTTTGTGCTCGGCCAGTTCTCTCGGGACTCTCGGCATGTCCTTAGGTTGCCATGCGAATACATCTCGGTTATCTTGCAGGAACAGGACGAGCGTGCTTTCCTATTTATCATCAAGGCTAGAGCTGATGATGGTAGTCTTGCATTCATCAGAGAATCCCAGGTTGATCCTTTTAGTTTCTTCAATCGGCTGCATAGAGGTCGCAACCTGAGCTTCGTTTGAGGGGATCGTGAGACTTTCTTGCTCTAGTCTGCCATTCGCCAGTGTGGGGCCCGGTGGTAAGAGCTGTTTGGATGCGCCTCGAAAGCACTCCGCGGTGCCTTGGAAGTCGGTGCGCATGGTGAAGATCCCCTAAGGTCCCAGCATCTTTAGTATCATGTATGGATAATGCAAAATAGCCATGAACTTCGCTAGTCCTGGTCTCCCGATGATGGCGTTGTACCCACAGTCGAAGCGTGCCACCTCGAACCTCAGGAACTCGGTTCTGTAGTTCTCTAGGGTTCCAAAGGTGATGGACAGGTAGATGTGTCTGAGTGGGTACTCCCCTTTAGTCGGCACGATGCCGAAGAAGGGAGTATCCGACTCAGTGAGGTCTTCGATAGTGATCCCCAGGGCCTTGAGTGTCCAGGGGAAGGTGACGTTGATGTTGCTTCCCCCGTCCACCAATACCTTCTTTACCTGGCTTTCTAGGATCACTGGATCAACAAGTAGCGGATACTTGCCGAGGTGATCAAAGTTGAGCCATTGATCAGCTCGGCTGAAGGTTATCTTGTGTTCGGACCACCGGTAAGGGGCCGGGGCACTGGTTGTAGCTACCAGGACCTATCGGTCATTGAGCTTTTGTTGCCTCCTGTTTTCTTGTGCCCCATGTCCTTCGAAGATAACGTTGACCTCCCTGTCAACGCGCGAGAAAGACCCCTCCCCTCTTCCTGCTGCTGAGGCTACCTAGGCTCGCCAGGCTCTCCTCATGGTGGGGGAGGTTGTAGTGGCTGGAATGGTCGGCCCTTTCGTAGGGTGTGGCGCATGTCCTTGTGGTACAAACACTAGGAGTCGAGGATTTCATCCAGTGTCTGTACTCCTCCTCGGGGTGCGCCGCGAGCCCGAGCATCAGGCGGCCCGGCGGTGTGCACCTCCTCGCGAGGCCTTTTCTCCCAACGCTTGTCCGGTTGCTGGTTCATGTCCCGCCGTGGCGCGGGTGGCATGGATTTCGTGCCCCCAATGAGGTCTTGGGCCCGTTCATCCGCAGTGATGTAGATGTCTGCCTCCCAGAACAATTGTTCAGAGGTGGCTAGCGCTTTCTAGAGTATGGCTCGAACGAAGGCCAAGTCGTTGGATCCCCGGTAGAAGTCCTCAATTATGGCCGCCTCAGCGACTTCGAGGATGTGGTTCCTCATTGTTTGAAACCTTTTGAGGAACGATAAAAGGGTCCCGTCGTTCTAGCGCCTGATGGATTTGAGGTCCTATGGCTGCGCCAACTTGTTGGAGAGAGACCGGAAATTTGCGATGAAGCGACGACTGAAGTCGCTCCAATCGTCGATGCAGTGCCGGGGTAGATGTTTGAGCCACTGCAGCGAGTCTTGCCCAGGACAATGGGCAAGTACGCCGTCATGACATCCTCCGTCGCCCTAGCGGCCCGGGCGACAGTCGTGTAGAAAACTAACTAGCTGCCTGGGTCCTGCTTAGGCTCGTACTTGTCGACATTGGAGACCTTGAAGTTGGGAGGCCACTGGATGGCTCGGAGATGTGGAGTAAGCGCGGAAACTCCGCTCATGTCCTCGTGTCGGTGTTCATGTCGTCGGTCCCGAGGAGGGGAGTCGGTTGTAGGTCGTCTCGACCATCCTCGGAACGGCCCACTAGTTGAGGCTACTGCCGACTCAACTCGGGTGGCGTGACTCCATGCTGGTATGCCGTGATCCCGGTCGTACTCCTCCCGGTGTCTTATCTCATTTTCGTGCCGTCAGTCACGTGAAGTGTTGATTGAGCTCCTCGCGTCTCGCCGGCTGTTGATAGCATGATGTAGGTCATTCACAGGATGAGCGAGGGGTAGAAGGTGATTAGCTGCCTGAGTAAGCAGCCGCCGATAGCCTTCCGCGTCCGGGGTTCGCGGGAGACCATCAGCTATCTATGCTAGTACCCCTCCAACTTCACTTGGCGTGTTCATTTCTCGAGCAAAATCAGGGTACAGGTTTCGAGCGAAGAGAGGGTTCTCTCGTCGTAGCCTGGCGTCCTACTCGGCTAGCTCTCGCTCCCAGTCTTGAGCTTGTCGGCGATCGCAGCGGCGAGAGTTACGCTTTTCTTGATGTCGCCACATGTCCGTCTCGGGATACAGGTGCGCCGGATCCCATTCCCCAGCTTCATGATGTCGCCGCATGTTCCGGCGTCTGTTCCTCCGTCATCGTGCTTCATGCTGGGGGGCTCCTCTCCTTGCATGGTAGGTTCATCGTTGGAGACAGGTGCTGACTCCAATCTCCCCTAGATGAAGAGGATGTCGGGGTAGAAAGGAGCCAGCACGACGGTGCTCTTCTTCCCGTCCTCCTTTGAGGACAGAGGTATCAGAAAGGTGGTTGGTGTGTTCTCATCCCTTGACTTGGGACGTTTGTTTCCTTCTTCCGAGTGATCCGTGTCCACTCCTTTGTGGGCGAGGTGGACAACGGAGTTCTTCAGGTAAGCGAGACCTCGACCGATCGATCTTTCTTCTCTCGAGGGTTCCCGATCTTTGGTCTATGAGGGATCATCTTCCCCCAAGTTGCGGGCGGTGGCACCGCCCACAGTCTTGCTCTGGCTTCCCTCGAGATTCCTGAGGAAGGCTTTTTCTTGGGTGGATCTGCTACACAGTGCAGAGTCCCCTCTTCGTCAGCTATGCATGAGATGGTTCCAAAACAGAACATAGCTCCCAGGCGAAGAGTGATATTGCTCTTGAAGGTGATGGCCATTGAGCTAGCTTTGATCAAAGACACACCCCCTACCTGACGCGCCAGCTGTCGGTGTTTAGAGTCCAACCGCACACCCAGGGATACCCTTGCGGTGCTTTTGGGTAGGACGGTGTTGTTGATTGTAGCTTGATGGTTTGTGCTAGGAGCACGAGAGAGAGAGAGAGAGAGACAAACGATTTTCGGCAGGTTCGGGCTACCTTGAGAGGCATAATACCCTACTTCCTAGGATGGATCTGTATGTGTGGCGTGTTACAAGCGGCATCTCCTGAATGGAGGAGGGCTAATGAGATGATCAAGATGGGGTTCCCCCTGGGCCTTATATACACGACCAAGGGTCAGTCCTTACGTACATGGTGATAGCATTATTCCAGCATATCTCCTAGATAATAGCGAACTAACTTAACCAATCTCCATAAAAACCCGCCGACTCCACCCCGAATTATCCCGACATTCGAGGCGCTGGGCGCAGGGAAAACAGACGGTTTCTTGAGATTGTGCACGATCCGACGGACAATCCAGACATGAGTCCATTGCCTTCTTGGGTCAGCCCATTCCACTTGTAGTCTTTGCTTAGCCCACGCCGAGACGCCCTTACGGGGTAATTGGTCTGTGGCCCCATGTAGGGACCTTTCGCCTTCTAGTGGACCCGGGGGAAATCTATCCCCAACCGCTTCTGCCTCAGCTATTTCCTTTTGTTTATATATCATGACTTAGCATGTCCTAGTTATATGTTTCTTGTCTTCTCCATAGAAAAAGCAAAACAACCTTCTTGGTTGCAAGCTGAGTCTTCCTTCGAAGCATCTACCTCCTCTGCCTCTTG
This sequence comes from Zea luxurians, assembly GCA_029449295.1. NCBI lineage: Eukaryota > Viridiplantae > Streptophyta > Magnoliopsida > Poales > Poaceae > Zea > Zea luxurians. The sequence goes on along the minus strand of JAOPSE010000005.1, from coordinate 42,630,512 downwards.
GGGCTGGTGGCCTCAAGGATCTTTGATGTGTTCCTGATGATTGGGAGTTGTGTTGATGCCCTTGAGTATGAATTCCCCTGTCTTTGGTTGAGTTGGGATTATGGATCGTCCTGCCATGCCTCGGATGGAGTCTTCCTCCGAAGCCCTGGCCATCTCAGAGTATCTGTAGGCTTCTTCCCTTCTTTGTCCAAAGTCATTGTCGGCTTTGATGTACTCGTCCATCTTCTGTAGGAGCTTCTCCAGAGTTTGTGGGGGTTTCCTGGCAAAATATTGTGCTATTGGTCCTTATCGAAGTCCCTTGATCATGGCTTCAATAACAATCTCATTTGTCACCGTTGGCGCCTGAGCTCCGAGATGCAGAAACCTTCGAACATACGCCTGCAAGTATTCCTCGTGGTTCTTTGTGTGACGGAACCTCCCAAGGTATTAGGCCCACCTACAGATGTCCTTGTCCTAAGGACCTCAGACAGTCATGCAGGTGCAAATAATGACTCAGCAAGTTCGGTTATCTGTATCTTCATCATATCGCCCAAGAGCGCTTAACGCATCACACAAACATTACACATAATCAGAGTAGAGAATGAGCGGAAAGGATTACAATAACATAATTTACATCCATATAAAAATATAGAAACAATACTTATTACATAACTGGGTGTTCGAGTGCAGAACTTATTATTACATTACTAGGAGGCAAAACATCCTCCCCCAAATAGGTTTAGTGTTCTTCCTTCTGCTTCGGCACCACCTTAGAACAAAAACTGCATAACTCCGCCGTTTCATCACCTACAACAACATGGGTTCGAAAACCCTGAGTATGAAGTGTACTTTCGCAAGTCTTACTCATCAAAGGAAAAAGACTCTCAAGGATATGCTAGTTTTTGGGAATCAAGGTAAAGCTCATCGAAATTCAAAGACTCTATTTGCAGAAAAGCTTACTATTAGTGGATCCTTAAAAAATCCATTTTTATTATCAGGTTAAGTAGTTACCTGCATCTAGAGTTCTTTCTATCCTAGATCAGGCACTTGGCCTATGCTAACCGTCTTTTATCATTCATTCAGTTCACTTGATTGCTACGTGTAGGGCAGTGACCAAGTCTTCATGTCCGAGAAGTAACGGCGATCCGAATCGATTAATATCAGCTGGGGATCTCCAACCACATGACATATGTAGCACTTAAACCCTTGCATATGTCAACTCGCCATAGAGTTTCTCAAGACCAGAATGGGTTCACGCCAACCGAGAGCACATATACACCACTGTCCAGCCTCTTGCCATGGAGGGTACACGCTACTCTCGCCATCTCTCCACTCCCATTGCGTGGTGGCCTTTCTGGTATTGGTCCGACCGAGGCAAAGCTTACCCATGATGAGGCATGTGGCCAGTTAAAAGGTCCTCGATCATCAATCCTACATCGGTTCGGTCCTTAATCGACTCAGACGGAGACACTACACCAAGACTTCCTTCTCGTGCAAGTCACCCACCCGGTCTCGTCTTTATCATTTAAAACCCAAAGTTTGGTACTTGGCAAAGTCAATCTTTTTAGATGTTGAACCCATCACGGTGATGATGGATTCACCATCACAAGTCTTTTCTTTGTAAAAATTTCCATCCCATATGAAGCATCACCTTTTGTTTAAAACAAAACATTTTGTTTTCTAAAGCGAGGCTAAGCATCAGAAAACTTTAAGTAAATCAGGTAACAAGGAATGATAATCAATTTCCAAGGAAGGTAATAATGCATCAATTTTTTAGCACACAATTCCTATCACCTAATGCATCAAACAAGGTGATAAAGCTTTCAAAACATCAAGGAGAAGGATAATGCACCGAGGCTTGCCTTGTGTTGCAGGAGGTTCTGGGTCTACTCCACAGATGTTGAAGTAAAAGTTATTCTCGGCTGGAGGATTCCCTGCTTGAGTGACAACTTCTTCTTCAACCACAATTTCTTCCTCGTTTTCTATAAATGACAATACATGTACATGAATGCTTATGTGATGTCATGAATATGCAGTTACATAATAGAAACATACTAAGTTGTATCTTGAATACAACTTTCCTTCATGGTACACACTAATCACTAGGGTTTCCTAAGTCGGTATTCTATCATTATTAAGTAACTAAACCCTTAGGAGGCTAGTTTATTGGGTTTGTGACCAAACAGTGTCCAAATCATTTCAAACTTCACCCAAGGTCTTCAATCATCATACTAAGCCTACCCAAAAAGTTTTACCATTAAATACTAGATGATTTTAGGAGTCTAGCAAAATTGGTCTCATAATTTTATGATTTTCTACTATTTTCTACACATTTCCTAATCTGGCAGTAAAAAGAAAAGTAAAATGAATGAACAGTGATGGGCCAATTCTGGCCCAAGCCAGCCCGTGAACAAGGGAGACACGCGCGCGCCCATGCCCGCACTGGCGGCTTTGCGCAGAGGCCCCTGGTTTTTCAAATAAATAGTTAAGAGACCTAATCACTATTCACATGTCTCTCTAACCGTTGCACTTAAGCCCCTAGATTTCTATTTCTTCACCAAACATGTCCCTGGCGACGGTGCGCTCGTCCGCCGGCCACCCCTCACTGGGATTCGCTTCAAACGGCGACGCCCGCCGAAACCAAGTATCAGATCATCATCCCCGAACCCAGACGAGCCTAGTCCATGCCCTAATTGAACTCATTTAACCCGGAATTTCCCCTGCCCATGACGACGGCAAAAACCAAGGACATGTCGAGCTATTCTCGACGACCAAGAGTGGTAGCATTCAATTGATCGAGTCTACAAGCAACATGATGCCCTAAGGATGCTAGAACACGAACCAGAGAAGCACGAACCAACCTGTGGATGGCTAACCACGACGAGGTGTCTCACAGCGGCGCGGCTGACCGAATTGGGAGAAATTGGGAATTTGGGGGCTGTGGTGGCTAATCGAGAGTGAGGAGCGGTGCTCTGGCTTCATAACAAGTTAGCGGAGCAGGCCGAACACTCAATTTATAGTGATCACCCGAGTGTTTCGCGAATTTGGGATGAGATGAGCTTGCGGTCGAAGGGGAGGTGAGTCACCGGAGCATAACTATTGTGGCGCTCAACAAGGTAAAGACCCTGGTGGTAACCGGGCTGTCCATTACGACGTTTTTGACACGATAACGAGCGTAAGCTCGTGGCATGGCTACAAAGAGCGACGAACTCCGATGAGAGCACTTCAGCCGATCTCGTGGCAAGTGGCGCAGTGAACAGTCCGGTGATAAGGCTCCAACTTCTCCCCGTGTTGGGATCTTTTACCCCAAGCGCGCCACTAGGCACGAATCGCAACGCCGGCGTGGATCACGACACGGCTTCACCGGCAGCGAGATTCACTGCACTAAAGATCTTTTCATCTACTGTACCATCGTGATCTTCTTCAGTCGTTCTGATAGAGCAACTTGAGGAGCGTTTTTCTCGAATTTTCATGCGACAAACTGCTAACTCAACTACATCAAAGTTGTTGTCCAATGTACCAGCTTTAACTTTGTGATTGGGTTCTTGATTACATACTCACTAATTCATAAGCAATTCAGTCTCAAAGTTCATCAGAACACACTGTCAGTCAAGTTTTAGCATCTGACCCGAGTGACAGCCTAACTTTCAGTCCATTTTTCTCTAATTTCTAAGTAGCTCTGGGGCTAGATCACTTAATCAAACTTGAACTACTAACATAGCTATACAAGTTTGTTGTAATGACCCTTAGCAAAATCTCCATGGATTAATAGATACAGGGTCCCAAAGTTAGCCCAATTACATTGTTTTTCAGAATTAAGCCATATGGGTGCTCTTGAGACTTTTGTAATTAACTCCAAATTGTTCCACACAACTTGGAAATCTCCAAATGTAAAAGTTGCCTAATTTTTGATAATCTACCACTTTTATATATGCACATTGGTCCAAAAGTGTATAGAAATTGATCCCATCTCATAGAGCACAAATTAGGGTTTCGAGGGTTCTTATTAGGGTTTTGAGTGTTCTAGGGTTTATGTGCCACTCAAACTCTCCAAGTTTAGTCTCCTATGAACATCTCCACTAAACTTTGAGATCATGCTCAATTTGTTATCACACACACCCACATACGTCTATTTTTTGGTTAAGTAGCCTATCCTAGAGTTTAAGGATCACTTCAAATCATCACATCACACTTTGTTTTGAAATTTTAGCCTAGTGGATGCATTCTAGGTGTAACATACATAATGAAATGTCAATGCATATGATGCCATGCCCAAGTTTTAGTTCTTGCAACACCAGGGGTGTTACATCCTTCTCCCCATAAAAGAATCTTGTCCCGAGATTTAAGGTCCTAGGGTAAGTAATGGAAAAGGAAACGCGTCACAACTTCATTTCCTAATTTATCTTACAATAAAGTACATAAATCTTATAGGTTACAAGAAGCTAAAAACTTAGGAAAATTCTTCTCTAAGAAGTCTCGAGTCTCCCAAGTAGCTTCTTCTTCAGTGTGTTGGTTCCACTATACCTTATAAAACTTGAGAGTCTTCTTTCGAGTGATTCTGTCCTTCTAATCTAGAACTCGAATGGGATGTTCTGAATAAGTCAAGTCTGGTTCCAAATTAACATCAACCACATCCATAGTTCAATCAGGAATCCGAAGACACTTCTTTAACTGAGATACATGGAACACATTATGCACCACAGACAATGATTCTAGCAATTGAAGTCTGTACGCCACTTGTCCACATTGCTCAAGAATGGGAAACAAACCAATATATCACGGTGCCAACTTTCCTTTTATCCCGAATCGGCTAACACCCTTCATCAGTGATACTTTCAGGTATACATGATCTTCGGCTTGAAAAACCAATGGTCGACGTCGTTTATTTGAATATTTTTTCTGCTGAGCTTGAGCCTCTTTCAAGTTATGTCTTATACGTTGGACCTTTTCTTCTGTTTCTTTAACCAAATCAGGTCTGAAAAACCACCGTTCACCTGGTTCTGACCAATTTAAGGGTGTTCGGCATCGTCGTCTGTACAGGGCTTCAAATGGTGCCATTTTGATACTTTCTTGATAACTGTTATTATAAGAGAATTCTGCCAGCGGCAGACAATCATCCCATTTTTGTGGAAATTCCAGGACACATGCTCATGACATATCTTCAAGTATTTGATTTACCCTCTCAATTTGTCCACTCGTCTGAGGATGATAGGCCTAACTGTGGAGTAATTTAGTACCCAAAGATTTGTGCAGTTCCTCCCAAAACTTGGATACAAATTGCGGTCCCAGGTCCGACACTATCGTCTTTGAAACCCCATGCAAACTGAGAATACGAGCAATATAAAGTTCTGCATATGCAACCACTAGATATTTCACCTTAACGGGAATAAAATGGGCAGTCTTTGTAAGCCGATCAATTATGACCCAAATAGAGTCGAATCCTTTAGCTGTATTGGGTAATCCCACAATGAAATCCATGCTGATATCTTCCCATTTCCAAGTTGGGATTGGCAATGATTGTAATGGTCTAGCAACTTTCATAAGTATTGCCTTGACACGTCTACAGGTGTCACATCTTGCCACATAGCGTGCAATTTCAATCTTCATCTTAGTCCACCAATAGTGTTGTTTCAAGTCTTGGTACATCTTAGTGCTTCCAGGGTGAATGGAATACCAACTAAGATGAGCTTCGTCCAAAATTTGTTGACAGACTTCAGCATCCTTTGGCACCACTATGTGGTCTTTAAACCATATCACTCCTTGATCATCTTTCCTGAAACAATTAGCCTTGCCAGCTTCAAATTTCTCATGAATATATTTCATACCCTTATCTGTTCTTTGAGCATCAATAATCCTTTGTAGAATAACTGACTCAAGCTTCAAATGTGTCAAAGTTCCTTGTTGTACTATCCCCAGATTCAACTTTTCCATTTCTTGACATAAAGTGGTGTCAGGTGTTCTTACTGTGAGACAATGACAAGAGGCCTTGCGACTTAAAGCATCTGCCACCACATTAGCCTTTCCTGGGTGATAATGAATCTCCAAGTCAAAATCCTTGATTAGCTCGAGCCACCTTCTTTGTGTCATGTTTAGCTCTGACTGGGTAAAGATATACTTCAAGCTCTTGTGATCCGTATATAAGTGGCATATATTTCCCAGCAGATAATGACGCCAAATCTTAAGGGTATGAACTACTGCAGCCAATTCCAGATCATGGGTTGGATAATGTTTCTCATGCCAGCACAGCTACCTTGAAGCATAAGCTATTACTCGTCCTTCTTGCATCAAGACACATCCAAGCCCACTGCCTGATCTGTCACAATAAAGATCGATTGGCTTCTCAATATCCGGTTGGGCCAAAATCGATGCAGCGGTTAACAATACTTTCAATTGTTCAAAGGCCTCATTGCACTTAGAGGACTAGTCAAACTTAGTATCATTTTTCAATAACCTAGTAATGGGTTTAACAATTTTTGAGGAATCCAGAATAAATTTGCGGTAATAACCAGCCAATCCAAGGAAACTTCTAACTTGATGCACTGAAGTAGGTGATTTCCATTCCAAAATATCCTTTACTTTGCTGTGATCAACCATAATCCCTTTGGCAGACAAAACATGTCCAAGAAATTGGATTTCTTCCAACCATAACGCGCATTTGCTGAATTTAGCATAAAGCTGATGTTCCCTCAAGCTCATTAATACAATCCGCAAATGTCTTGCATGCTCCTCCTCATTCTTGGAATATATCAAAATGTCATCAATGAAGACCACCACAAACTTGTCTAAGTCGGGCATGAATACCGAATTCATCAATTATGTGAAGTGGGCTGGAGCATTTGTTAATCCAAAAGACATAACCAAATATTCAAATAACCCATGCCGAGTAATAAAAGCGGTCTTGGGTATATCCTTGGGTCGAATTCGGATCTGATGATAGCCCGTTCTGAGATCAATTTTAGAAAACACCCGGGCTCCAGTGAGTTGATCGAATAATATATCTATCCAAGGTAGAGGATACTTGTTCTTAATAGTAACTTCATTGAGGGGTCTGTAGTCCACGCACATTCGAAGAGTCTGATCCTTCTTCTTGACAAAGATTGTTGGACATCCCCATGGCGATGAACTCGGTCTTATAAATCCTTTCTCCAATAAGTCTTGTAATTGTGTCTTGAGTTCCGCCAGCTCATTGGGTGGCATACGATACGATCTTCTGGAGATTGGAGCCGTACCGGGCTTTAATTCGATCACAAAGTCCACGTCCCTTTCTAGAGGTAACCCGGGCAAATCTTCAAGGAATACATCTAGGAATTCACACACAGTCGTAATATCCTGTATTTCTTGTGCTATGGCCTCAAAAACTTGTCTAGATGTTTTTACTAGGACAGATATAGGGATGGACAGTTTGACTTCTTCTTGTCCATGACTCATTTGAATGGTCCTTTGATCCGCGTTGATGATAGCCTTATTCTAGGCTAACCAGTTCATGCCTAAAATTACATCTGTTAGTAGGGAACTCATGTCCGGCCAAAGTTACGGGTACGTGGAAGACTACTTCCTTAGTAAATATTTGACCCCTAGGTGAGTGAATAACAAATCCCTCCCTTGATTTAGTAGTATGTATGCAATGCTTCTCCACAAAAGTCTTGCTTATAAAGGTATGTGATGCACCAGAATCAAAAAGGATAACAGCGGGATGGTTGGATACGAGAAAAGTACCCATCATCACTGGTTCTCCTTTCGGGGTAGTCGCCACTTGGGTATAATAAACTTGCCCAATTTTCTTCATATTCTTGCCTGCTAGAGGGTTGACCACATTTCCCTTTCCTTGAGTCATGTTCCTAGAAGTCTATTGAAAATCTGATTTACTCTGCTTCGGATAGGGACAATCTTTGATAAAGTGTCCAGACTTCCCACAATTAAAGCAACCATTTGAGGAACTGTGTAGGGCGAGGAAACGAGCACCAGGGGCACTCGCTGATTGTTCTGAGTGGGGGCTGGAGTGGGACAGATGAACACGGGTTGCTTAAAAGGATATGTGGGTGGGCGAGGAGAAGAGCGATTTGGGTTGAAAGGACGAATTACCAACTTGTCCGCTTTTCAGACCCCTAAGATAATCCTTCACCTCCATTGTCGGGGACCATAATTAGGGGTACCCTCAAGTCTCCTAATTCTCAGCTGGTAACCCCCATCAGCATAAAGCTGCAAAGGCCTGCTGGGTGCGATTAAGTCAGGGATCGGTCCATTCGAGGGACTCGATCATGCCTCGCCCGAGCCTAGCCTCGGACAAGGGCAGCCGACCCTAGAGGATCTCCGTCTCGCCCGAGGCCCCCCTCCAGCGACGAACATACTTCCGGCTCGCCCGAGGCCCTGTCTTCACCAAGAAGCAACCCTGACCAAATCGCCGCGCCAACCGACCAGATCGCAGGAGCATTTAATGCAAAGGTGGCCTGACACCTTTATCCTGACACGCGTCCTCCAGTCGACAAAGCCGAAGTGACCGCGGTCACTTCGCCGCTCCACTGACCGGCCTGACAGAAGGATAGCGCCGCCTGCGCTGCTCCGACTGCTGTGCCGCTCAACAGAGTGAGGCTGACAGGCAGTCAGTCCTGACCTCAGGCACCATAGGAAGCTCCGCTTCGCCCGACCTAGGGCTCGGACTCGGGCTCAGCCCCGGAAGACGGTGAACTCTGCTCCGCCCGACCCAGGGCTCGGACTCGGGCTCAGCCCCGGAAGACGGCGAACTCCGTTCCGCCCGACCCAGGCCTCGGACTCGGGCTCAGCCCCGGAAGACGACGAATTCCGCTCCGCCCGACCCAAGGCTCGGACTTGGGCTTAGCCCCGGAAGACAGCGAACTCCGCTCTGCCCGACCCAGGGCTCGGACTTGGGCTTAGCCCCAGAAGACGGCGAACTCCACTCCGCCCAACCCAGGGCTCGGACTCGGGCTCAGCCCTGGAAGACAGCAAACTCCGCTCCGCCCGACCCAGGGCTCGGACTTGGGCTTAGCCCCAGAAGACGGCGAACTCCGCTCCGCCCGACCCAGGGCTCGGACTTGGGCTTAGCCCCAGAAGACGACGAACTCCGCTTCGCCCGACCCCAGGGCTCAGACTCCGCCCTGGCCTCAGCCGACGGTCTCCGCCTCGCCCGACCCAGGGGCTCGGACTCGACCACGGCTACGGAAGACAAACTCGACCTCGACCTCGGAGGAGCCTCCACATCGCCCAACCTAGGGCGCGGACCGACCACGTCGACAGGAGGCGCCATCATTACCCTACCCCGAGCTGACTCAGGCTACGGGGAACAAGACCGGCGTCCCATCTGGCTCGCTCCGCCAAATAGGCAATGATGGCGCCCCGCATGCTCTGTGACAACGGCGGCTCCCAGCCCCCTTACGGAAGCAAGAGGACGTCAGCATGGACTCGACCACCCCGACAGCTGTCCTTCCGCCAGGCTCCAGCGCTCCTCCGACGGCCACGACACCACACGAACCGGGTGCCAAAACCTCTCTAGCTGCCACGACGGCATGTACTTAGGGCGCTAGCTCTCCTCCGCTAGACACGTAGCACTCTGCTACACCCCCCATTGTACACCTGGATCCTCTCTTTACGCCTATAAAAGGAAGGACCAGGGTCCTCTTACTGAGGGTTGGCCGCGCGGGGAAGAGGACGGGACAGGCGCTCGCGTGAGGCCGCTCGCTCCCCCTCCCGCGTGGACGCTTGTAACCCCCTACTGCAAGCGCACCCGACCTGGGCGCGGGACAAACACGAAGGCCACGGGATTTCCACCTCTCTCACGCACGTCTCCGGCCGCCTTTCTTCCCCCCTTCGCGCTCGGCCTCGCGCCAACCCATCTAGGCTAGGGCACGTGGCAACATCTCACTCGTCGGCCCAGGGACCCCTCGGTCTCGAAACGCCGACAGTTGGCGCGCCAGGTAGGGGCCTGCTGCGTGTTGACGAACAGCTTCCCGTCAAGCTCCAGATGGGCAGTCTCCAGCAACCTTTCCAGCCTGGGACGGTGCTCCGTTTCGGGAGTCTTGAGTTCATGTCCCTCGACGGCAGCTACGACATGATACTCCTTCTCCCGCCGTGCGACAGCGACAATGGCGGCCGACAGCCCGCCTGCCGGCGGCGGAATCGACGACGTCTTCCCCTCGTGGTGGAAGAACAACATTCAAGCTCACCCCGCCCTCTCCCCCGCCGACGGAGGAGGAGGCGGGGCAACCAAGGCCAAGCAGGAGGCGGCCCCTCGTCGGCTGTCGAGCAAGTCGACGGCACCGGCGCCCCAACAGGGGGCGCGTCGGGCATCGACCTCGCGTTTGAGATGAAGACGAGCGCCGTCTCCCCGTGACACGCCAATTCCGAGCAAACGAACGACGCCAGCGCGCTCGCGAAAGGCTTGCTGGGCGTCAGCCTCGTACCTAGGACGACGGTGCAGTCAGTCCCTGACGTGACTTCGTCACCGACCGTCGACCAAGCGACTTCGCTTTGGCGGACGCTCTCGTAGAGGCGAGTCCAAACCCTCTAGGGTTTCGTATGCGGTCACCCTGGGACCGGCTGACGGACGTCTCAACCTACGGACCCTTGGGGTCCGAGGAAGATGACGAGCCCCACCTCTGTTGGGATTTCTCCAGGCTTGGCAACCCCGGTGCCATGTGGGACTTCATGACCGCATGCGACTACTGCCTTTCCGACTGTTCCGATGGTAGCTGCAGCCTCGGCGACGAGGACTGCGGCCCAAGTCGTGAATGTTTCCACGTCGATCTAGGGGGTCCCTCCGAGGGCAACCATCTCGGTATGCCGGAGAACGGTGATCTCCCTAGGCCTGTGCCACGCGTTGACATCCTACGGGAGCTAGTTGTGGTCCCTGTTCCGGCGGGGGATCATGACCCACAGCTCGAGCAAACCCGCGGGGTGCAGGCCAGGCTCGACGAGGGAACAGGAGCACTTGAGCCGATCCGCCAGGACATCGGGCAGGAATGGGCGGGCCAACCTCCGTCCGGAGAAGTGTGCCACCTACCCCAGGGTATCCAGCAACGCATCGCCAACGATGTCAGGGTAAGGCCGCCGCCCGCTTCCAGTAGGGTCGGCCAGAACCTGGCTGCAGCAGCAATGCTTCTCCGCGTGATGCCGGAGCCATCAACCACCGAGGGGCGGCGAATCCAGGGAGAGCTCAAGAATCTCCTGGAGGGCGCCGCGGTCCGACGGGCCGAGAGCTCCACCTCCCGGAGGCAGGGGTACCCCTCGGAACATCGTGTCGCGACTTCCCGATTCATGCGATAAGCCTCGGTCCACACCGGGCGCACGCGCAACACAGCGCCTGAGGCCCCGGGTCGCCTCGGCAACGAGCACCATCACCGCGACCGTCGGGCCCACCTCGACGAGAGGGTGCGCCCAGGCTACCACCCCAGGTGTGGAGGACGCTACGACAGCGGGGAGGATCGGAGTCCCTCGCTCGAACCACCCAGTCCGCAGGCCTTCAGCCGTGCCATACGACGGGCGCCGTTCCCGACCCGGTTCCGACCCCCGACTACTATCACAAAGTACTCAGGGGAGACGAGACCGGAACTATGGCTCGCAGACTACCGGCTGGCCTGCCAACTGGGTGGAATGGACGATGACAACCTCATCATCCGCAACCTCCCCCTGTTCCTCTCCGACACCACTCACGCCTGGTTGGAGCACCTGCCTCTGGGGCAGATCTCCAACTGGGATGACCTGGTCCAAGTCTTCGCCGGCAATTTCCAGGGCACGTACGTGCGCCCCGGAAATTCCTGGGATCTCCGAAGCTGCCGACAGCAGCCGGGAGAGTCTCTCCGGGACTACATCTAGCGATTCTCGAAGCAGCGCACCGAGCTGCCCAACATCACCGATTCAGATGTCATCGGCACATTCCTCGCCGGCACCACCTACCGCGACCTGGTGAGAAAGCTGGGTCGCAAGACCCCCACCAGGGCGAGCGAGCTGATGGACATCGCCACCAAGTTCGCCTCTGGCCAGGAGGCGGTTGAGGCCATCTTCCGGAAGGACAAGCAGCCCCAGGGCCGCCCACCGGAAGATGCCCCCGAGGCGTCAACTCAGCGCGGCGCCAAGAAGAAGGGCAAGAAGAAGTCGCAAGCGAAACGCGACGCCGCCGACGCGGACCTTGTCGCCGCCGCCGAGTATAAGAACCCTCAGAAACCCCCCAGAGGTGCCAACCTCTTCGACAAGATGCTCAAGGAGTCGTGCCCCTATCATCAGGGGCCCATCAAGCACACCCTTGAGGAGTGCGCTATGCTTCGACGCCACTTCCACAGGGACGGGCCACCCGTGGAGGGTGGCAGGGCTCGCAACGACGACAAGAAGGAAGATCACCAGGCAGGAGAGTTCCCCGAGGTCCGCGACTGCTTCATGATATACGGTGGGCAAGCGGCGAATGCCTCGTGTGACACCCCAGTGTCACTTAGGGCTTCTCTTAAAATGCCAAACCAAGAACCACCATTTTATGAGAACCAAAGTAAGCATGAGCATCAAATTAACTTAAGAATGAAGATTTCCCCAAGCATATACTTAGAAGTGTCATGATCAAGACAATTGAGTATTTTAAAAGGTAAGAATATGTAACCCTAATAAAACCCCTAAATAAGCCCCATGAGCAAAATTTAAGAAAATAAGGAGAAGGGTATGAAAAATTTAAAATTATGACTTGAGCCAATTATAAAAGCTAAAGTACATTAAATAAGCAACAAGAAAGGTTGAGAGAGCTTAGCCAAATTAACTTAAATAAATTCTCAAATTGTGGCAGAACCACCCAAATTATTCCAGCTTAAGTGCCTAAGTCATGCCTCAAGGGCCGTGACACACTTAAATCGGAATAACCCATCAGTCCTTCAAATCTAGTCTGATAGAGCCACTTAACCAGGATCAAATTCCACAATCTCACTCGAAGGTGAGTCACAGAAGAAATACAATAAAATAGGAAACCTCAAATTAAGTACTGAATTATTACATAAATCGGAGTTCTTGAGTAGCAAATAAAGTTCATAAAGTAAAGTGCAGCGGATAATCGATGTCGTCGGTAATGAGGAAATGGGCAAGGCCTAGCCCACTACTCCTCATGCTCCTCTCCTGCCGGAGCAACATCCCACTCGACCGTCCAACCCGGTGGCAGGGTGGTAGGCCAAGTCACACCATCAACCATTTCCTGAATGGTACCTGCAAAAATGGTGCCACAAGCAAGGCTGAGTATACTAATACTCAGCTAGACTTAACCGGTGTGAGGAGTCTACTCCTCTACCTCTAGACTATGCAGCTGTTTGGCTGAGGGGTTTGGTTTGCCAAAAGCACTAGCTGTTTCTAAAATCAATTTTTTTTAGCTTTTCAATTTCTACCATTATTAACTTAGCTAGATTTGCTCCTTCTAAGCATACATGGTAACAATCAATTAGTTCAATCAACAAGTTATCTCATGTAACCACATTTCACTTCTTACTCGATGCAGTACAAAAAATCAAGAAGTCTCATTAGCTGCGAGAAGCAGACGATTCGAATCGAGTTTTAACCTTGCAAGGTAAACCTAAACACACGGCATGTCAGGGTACTCCGACCCCACACATGACAACCGTCCCCATCGATTCCCCGTTCGCGTCCAGGCCTCACCGCCTTGGCATACAAAGCTCCACTGACCCCGGCTGCCGCCGTGCAGTGACCGCACTTGTACCCACCATAGCTAGCATGGGAGACCCAGTCTCAGGTCGCATGAGGGATAAAGTCCGCGCCCGGCTTCACTCAGGTACTAGGTTTACCGGTTACCATTTTTCCCGGCATGTGCTTAGTACGTTCAAAAGCTTGACTCAGGTATCCACACATTAATCCTTAATTCTTTTTCCCGTCTCATAGACAAGGCATCCTCCCTGGATCCAAGTCCATAGACCAACATATATCCCATTATCAAGATGAATACAATCAATTCCTGACCTCGCGCGAGTGCTAGAAAAATCACTCGACTTCTACCGAGATCCTGATTAGCAAGCAGCTACTCGACCTAGCATACTAGTATTCATCTCAAAAAGGAATCCTAAGTTCATGCAACTAGAGGTTTCAAGCAACTCCTACACTTAAGTGCACATTACAAACCTACAAACATTAAGTGTAGTAAAGTAGCATATATATACGGTTATGCATAAAACCGGGGCTTGCCTTCAATTGCTGGGGCTGCGGGGAGATCCTCGATAGCAGCCTCTGAAGCCTGCTCCTGGTCCTCCTCTTGGACAGGTCCTTGCTCGGGGATGAGCACGTACTCTCCGTCGGCAAGATTACAATCTAATGAATGCAATGCGTAAGATATATGCATGATATGATATGTGCTTTTAGAAATCACAACTTTAAAGGTGTATGATCTTTCTTGAGTTAAACAAAGTTAACTTTACTTATGCAAGACCCTTGGGTGGTATACTTGGTAAACTGGTTCAAATTTAGCTAAGGTAAGTGGTAGGTTTAATTTTGGGGTTCCACTGAATTCTTTTTAAGTCTTAGGGATAAATGATAAGTACTCAAGTTAGACTTATTGAGGTGGGGTTTATTTCTCCTTTTCTTTTCTTTTATTCTCTTTAATGTTTTGGAGTAGGTTTGAACTACAAGTTGCTTTTATAAAATTCTAAAAATTCTGCAAAAATTGCAGTGGCTTGCTACTGGTGTGTGTTTCTCTGTCTTAAAATTTGGGGATCAGAAAGTGAATAATTTTCTCTGTACAAAATTATTAAACTCTAGGGCAGAAGGGGTGCTTTGAACTACAACTACCATTTAACAGTGGGTAATTCTTCAGAACTTATTTTTGCTGGCTTTTAGGTGTTATAACATGACTTGATACAAATTTCTAGTCATTAATACCTTTTAATTATTTTTCAATGGTTTTCTCAAGTTTCTAGCCAATTGGGTGCTTTCTACTACCACTATATTGGAAAAACATCAAACAACAGAGTTCTTATTTTTCTTGGTTATTATTTTGTGCAAGAGCAATCATTCTGAAGTTTGGCATCTATTTGCTTAAGGGAAGGGGTGGTATGCATTATTTGAATTAAATGGCCTTTTTCTTAAATCATTAGCAATTGGTATGAGTTTGCTTCTTTTTCATGGGTTTGCATTTTTCTCTGGTAGTTTACCTCATCATGGACTTAGCTAATTTTTGGTTGCCCATTATCACATTATTTGGGGTTGTTCATGATTTAGTTGGAAAATGCCTTATTATCACTTTGTATTTATTTCCCTTACTTAAAAAGTTGGGCTGAGGTGCTCTGTATTTTTGTAGTGGGGCTCTGGTGGTTATAAGTCCACTGGATTTTTGTTAAGCATTTTGGTTATAGTTTTGCCTCTTTAATAATTGATTTTCAGTCTTATTTAGGCTAAACAAATCATTTTAATTTAAAACTGGTCCAAATTAATGGTCTCTGTATTTTTCCTAAGTTCTCTGTTACATAAGTAAACTAGGAAAAATAATATTAATCACTGTTCATTAATTTCTAATGTCTTTCTGATTTTCTCTAAGTTTTGGACAAAACATCTTTAAATGAGAAACTACATCATAATTTCTAATGCTGGGGTTCCTACTATTTTTAAACAGTGTCTACAAGAGGTTTGATCATCTACCATTTTTCTTAAGTTCAGCACAGAAGAAAAACTAATTTTCCTTGATTAAATAAGGTTTAGTGGGTTTCTGTTTTTAATTTTAAACTCTAAAATTTTGAACAGAAAGTATAGGGTCTACTATTTTTAAATGATAGATTATAATATACAGGAGCTAGCAAAATTGGTTTGACATCTTTTGATTAGGAATTCATCAAGTTATGAATTTTACAAGTTCTCTGGTTATTTAAAAAGAATAACAGAATTGATTAAATGGAAATCCACTTTGCACTGGGGTCCCTGGCGGGTTTTCTAAGTTTTCTTCGCGAATCAGTCCTTAAGCTACTATTCACATGAGTCTCTGACATTACAGAAAACCCCTCGGGTTCTACAGATCCTAACCCGAGGTCCTTCTTCTACCTCAAACAGTAACCGCAGCGGAAGAAAGGGCGGAGGGGCTTACCGGCGGCGAGATGGCTCCGGTGAAGCGGTCGAGGACGAAGGGAAGGTCTCGTGGATCACAACGGTGTGCGGAACGCCGTCGGAGATGGCCGGAGTCGGTCGGTCCACGCGCGCAGGCGGGGATGCTCGTCGGCGGCAAGGAGACCGGCCTGGTCACGGCGAGATAGTTCAATCAAATGGGTCAGGGAGGACCACGGGGTGCCAGAGAAGACATGAGCGCAAGGAATTGGGCGGAGACTCACTGGATAGCTCAGTCCACGCGCGGCGGCGGAAGACCGAAGTCCGGTGAAGTCAATCTCGGGCCTCCGGTGAAGTCCGGCCGGGTCCGAGGGCTTGGCAAGCTTCACGGGCTACTGGCGGAGCTAACCGAAGCACTGGCTTTCCCAGAGGATGGCTGGAGTGGGCTGGCCACGGTCGCCGAAGCTCTGGCGGCAATGGCGGGCGGAATTGAGCTCACCGGAGCTAAGGGAAAGTGGCTGGCCGGTGAGGGTGAGTGCGGGGTGAAGTGGGGCGCGCCTGGGAAGGCTTTATAGGCACGGCGCGGTGCACGGGCGGTCGTGGACCGGCGAGTGCGCGCGGGCGTGTACTGGGAGGCGCGGTGCGTGAACGGGCGTGAACCGGGGGTGTCAGCCACGGTCGAACACGTGTTCCCGTTGCCTCTGCCCCTGTTCAAGCGCCGATTGGGAGCAAATCTTCGCGAATTTGGGAAAGATCGCTGTGAAGGATTTGTTCACCAGACCAAGCTTTGTCTTTTGTGTATGGACGACGTGCGGTTTTAGGCTAGGGACAGGGAGTTGTAGCGTCACCAAGGTGCCAGTGTCAGAATGCCTGGTCCCGAGGTTAAGCTGTGCCAAAACCATGCCAAACGAATTTGGTTTCAGTTCAAACTTTCCCAGAATGTGTTCAAAGGAATTTGGCACGACTTTGATATTTGGATCTTCTGGCTTTGAGTTTTGAAAAGTAGAGAACGCAGATGATCTTTGGAAAGAGGTCTGAAATTCAGAAATTCAGAAATCTGAATTTCTCCAAGGGTTCATAGATCAAGGGCTGATTTGGGGATTTAATTGAATTATTTTGGCTAAGCCTTCGCAATCTTTCTTGTTGCTTAATAAACATACTTTAATTTTTATAATTGGCTCAACTCAAAATTTTAAACTTTTCATTGCCTTTTTCTTATTCTCTTGAATTTTGCTCATGGGCTTACTTAGGGTTTTTAATTAGGGTTGCACAATCATATCTTTTAAAGGACTCAATTGTTTTGATCATGACACTTTTAAGTATATACTTGGTGACTTCATTATTACTTAAGTTATTTTGATGCTCATGCTTACTTTGGTCCACATAAAATAATGGTTCTAGGTTTGGCATTGGAGAGAAACCCTAGGTGACACTGGGGTGTCACAGCCTTCCCCCCTTAAAGGAATCTCGTCCCGAGATTCGGGCCAGAGTCCTCCCAGGGCGAAGCGAAGAGTGAGACTTATAGGAAATGGGTGATTGTTGTTATTATTAGGATAAACTGCTCTTCGAATGTCATTCTCTTTGCAACTTCAGAAGGAAGTCCTTTTAAGTTTTACTTTATAGTTACTTCATTCTGAATTAAGATCATATTTTTGAAGATTAGATTCGAAAGGCAGGAGGAGGGGTTTGGGGGGTGATTACGTACCAGCTTCCTTAGGTAGGCAATCGAGGAAGTTGGATCTTAAGAATTCCTCGGTTTCCCAAGTAGCTTCCTCCTCTGAGTGATTACTCCACTGGACCTTGAACATCTTGATCGATTTAGCCCGAGTTGATCTTTCTTTGCAATCCAGAATCTTGGAGGGGTACTCTTGGTACGATAGATCTGGCTCTATCTCCAATTCTGGCTCTGCTATGATCTCGGTCGGCAATCGAACACACTTTTTCAGCTGAGATACATGGAAAACACTGTGAATGGCAGACATCTTTGAAGGTAACTTCAGCTTGTATGCCACGGGTCCACATGCTTCTATGATCTCATAAGGTCCAATGTAACGAGGGGCTAGCTTGCCTTTGATCCCAAACCTCTGCACTCCTTTGGTGGGTGATACCTTGAGGTATACAAAACTTGCCACCTCGAACTAGAGAGGTTTCTTTCTTTTATCATGATAGCTCTTCTGCCTGGCCTGAGCAGCTTCTAGATTTTTCCTGATTAGCTTGACCTTCCTTTCGGCTTCAGTCACTAAATCAGGTCCAAAAACTTCTCTTTCACCAGGTTGAGACCAATTGAGTGGTGTCCTGCACCTTCTTCCATAAAGAGCTTCAAAAGGTGCCATCTTTAGGCTGGATTGATAACTATTGTTATAAGCAAACTCTGCCAAGGAGAGGTGCTTATCCCAGTTCTTGCCACAATCGATCGCACAAGCTCTCAGCATATCTTCCAGGATTTGGTTTACCCTTTCCGTCTGACCATCGGTCTGTGGGTGGTAAGCTAAACTCCTGATTAGCTTGGTTCCCAAAGACTCTTGCAATTGTTCCCAAAATCTGGCAACAAATTGGGCTCCTCTGTCAGAAACAATGGTCCGAGGTAATCCGTGCAAACACACAATCCGGTCAATATACAATTCTGCATATCTCTGAGCCTTATCAGTGGTGTGCACAGGAAGAAAATGTGCCACTTTCGTCAATCGGTCCACAATAACCCAAATTGAATCATGATGACGAGAGGTGTTGGGCAGACCCACAATGAAATCCATGCTGATGTCGTCCCACTTCCACGAAGGTACGGATAGTGGTTGCAAAGCTCCAGCTGACTTCAAGTGGCTTGCCTTTATCCTCTGACAGGTGTCACACTCTGATACATACTGGGCTATCTCCCTCTTCATTCTGGTCCACCAGTACAAAGGCTTCAAATCATGGTACATCTTGGTGCTTCCCGAATGCATAGAGAATTTGGAGAGATGAGCTTCATCCAAAATTTTCCTCTTGAGATCCTGGTCTTTAGGAATTACCAATCTGCTTTTGAACCATAACACACCCTTCTCATCCTGGCGGAAACAATTATACTTCTCAACCTTCTGATGGAGATTCTTCTTGATAATCTGCACTCCCTTGTCACTGAGCTGGGCCATGATAATCTGGTCTTGCAAAGCTAGCTCAACAGAAATGTGAGACAAAGAACCAGAAGGAATCACTTCAATTTGCATCTTGCTCAACTCATCACACAAGGTGTTAATGCGAGAATCCATCAGAACACAGTTGCACTGCAACTTCCGACTCAAGGCATCAGCTACCACATTAGCTTTCCCTGGGTGATAATGTACCTCCAGGTCATAATCCTTGATCAGCTCTAGCCATCTTCTCTGCCTCATGTTAAGATCAGCCTGAGTAAAAATGTACTTAAGGCTGTGAAGATGTTGCAGTGGGTTCCCATTAGATAGTGCCTCCACATCTTCAATGCATGAACCACTGCTGCTAACTCAAGGTCATGAGTGGGATAATTTGGCTCATGAGGCCTGAGTGCTCTTGAGGCATAAGCAATGACTCGGTTGTCTTGCATCAAGACACAACCTAGCCCGGTGCCCGAGGCATCACAATATACATCAAAAGGTTTGCTGCTGTCGGGTTGCGCCAATACTGGTGCTGTGGTCAGATGCTGCCTTAATGCATGGAAGGCATCCTCGCACTTCTGACTCCACACAAATTTGACTTCTTTCTTCAGCAACTCAGTAATAGGCTTCGCAATTTGAGAGAAGTCCGGAATAAATCTTCGGTAATAACCAGCTAATCCCAGAAAACTCCGAATCTGGCGAACAGTTGTTGGTGGCCTCCAGTTCATCACCTCTTGCACTTTATCAGGATCAACAGCTATTCCAGCCTGAGTGATAGTGTGACCCAAGAATTTGATTTCCTTTAGCCAAAAATCACACTTGGATAACTTGGCATAAAGGTGGTGCTCTCGCAGACGTTGAAGCACTACATGCAAATGCCCGGCATGTTCTTCTTCGTTCTTGGAGTACACCAGAATATCATCAATGAAAACCACCACGAACTTGTCCAATTCCGGCATAAAAACAGAATTCATCAGATACATGAAATATGCTGGTGCATTTGTCAGCCCAAATGACATCACCAAGAATTCATATAGCCCATATCTGGTTGAGAATGCCGTCTTCGGAATATCACTTGCTCGTATTTTGATCTGATGGTAGCCAGAGCGAAGGTCTATCTTGGAAAACACCTTGGCCCCGACCAACTGGTCAAAGAGAACATCAATACGAGGCAAAGGATACTTGTTATTGATAGTTACCGCATTAAGAGGGCGGTAATCTATACACAGCCTCAAGCTTTCATCTTTCTTCTTCACAAACAGTGCTGGACATCCCCAAGGCAAAGTGCTTGGGCGAATAAAACCCTTATTCAGCAACTCTTGCAATTGCTTCTTCAACTCTGCCAACTCAGCGGGTGGCATTCGATAGGGCCTCTTGGAAATTGGGGCCGTTCTCGGTTGCAACTCGATGGCGAATTCAATATCCCGGTCCGGTGGCATTCCCGGCAATTCATCAGGAAAGACATCTGCATACTCACAGACCACCGGGATCTTCTTCAGGGGTAACTCCGTCATAGAGAAAGCACACGACTGAGTAGAACCCTGACTAGGCAGAATCAAAGTGAAATTCCCGTAGAAAGGAGAATTAACTTCCACGGTACGGTTGGCTACATCAAGCACAACTTGGTGTAAGGTCATCCAATTTGCCCCTAGAATAATGTCCACATTTTCCAATCCCAACACAAGAAGAGTGGTTTTGATAATGTGGCTTCCCAGTTGAATAGGCACACTTTGGTTTAATTGATTAGTTGCAATTTTACCCCCAGGTGTGACTATCATGAATGACCCTTTTGAGTGAGAGAATGGCAGTTTGCAATTAGCACTGAACTTTTGGCTAATGAAACTATGAGATGCACCAGAATCAAACAGAATTAAAGCAGGTTGATTATAAACTGAAAAGGTACCGGCCATGATAGGAGCTCCTTCTGGTACTTCCTCTAGAGCAGTGAAGTTGAGCTTCCCTTGCCTGACTTGCACCTTCTGCTTTCTTCTCTTGTCTTGATTTGGTGCTGGCATCTGCCTCTGCTGGTTCCTGGGACAATTCTTGGCATAGTGGCCCACATTGCCACAAGTGAAACACTTGTTCCCATTGCCCTGGCGGAAATGCTGCTGCTGCGGAGGCTGATTGTTCCTTGGGGCGGGAGCTGGGTAGCGGTTGGGTGCTAGCTGCTGCTGCTGCTGAGGTGGCCTGATCACCCATCTGCCTGCCTGCTGCTGAAAACCCCTGCTCTGATTGTGAGAAACAATCCGGAACCTCTGAGCCTGAGCGGATGGTGCTGCCATTGGTGCCTTTCTCTTCTTCTCTTCCCGGTGAGCAACAATGCAATCCTCCTGGGAGATGGCCATATTGACCAACTCATTGAAGCTATCAGCCCGGACAGTGTTGAGTCGTTCCCGCAGCTTGGTATTGAGACCCCTGCGGAAGCGATCCCTCTTCTTCTCATCAGAATCAGCATGATACCCTGCATACTGGCATAAGTCGTTGAAGGCTTGTGCATACTGCAGTACCGTGCGGGTTCCTTGATTAAGGGCCAAAAATTCATTCAACTTCCGATCAAGAATGCCAGCTGGGATGTGGTGTCCTCTGAAGGCAGTCTTGAATTCCTCCCAAGATACCTCATGATCAGCGGGGAGCATAGCACGGAAGTGATCCCACCAAGTCCGAGCAGATCCGCGAAGCTGCTGCGCGGCGAAGCGGGTCTTGGTAGCATCAGGGCAGTCTCCCGTGAGGAGGGGAAACATGGACTCGACGACGCGAAGCCATACGTCGGCGTCCAACGGATCCTCTGCCTTGGTGAACAAGGGCGGCTGCGTGCTCAGAAACTCCTGGTAAGTGGCCATAGCCGGAGGTCGCTGATGCTGGCCTCCACCATGCTGCTGGGGGTGGGGCTGGCGCTGCAAGAGCTGTCGCAGAATCTCATTCTGCTGGGCCATTAGCTCCTGCACTATGGGAGCTGGAGGAGGTGGCGGGGGAACCTGCTCATTATGCCCGCGACGCTGCCTAGCTGCCATCTGAAAACAGAGATTGTCGCCATTGTTATCCCAACTCACAGTTTCGAACGGCAAGATATCATCTCATATGGAAGGAAAAATGCCATAATCATAATATTAGGTTCGAAATGAAGATAACATGGTGACAAAGATCCCACAGATTTCAAAAGTTCGCGGGGTTACATCAATCAGGAGGAAAGTACCCATAAGCCTAGTCCAAAATCTGACATCAACTAAGCTCGCATAGGTTTCTATCCGCCTAAAAGTGTCGAAGCGACTACTTAACCCTGAGCGGTGGAAGCGACACTGGGTACGGGTGAAGGAGGCATCGCGGAGGTAGTCCCATTGGCACCAGGGGCTGGTCCTAACTCCTCGGGAGCCTCTTCTCCCTCGCTTCCTGCTTCATTGGCCTCCATCTCCAGGTGGTGCATGTCCAAGTGGTCATTTGCTTCCTCGAGTTCCCTCTGCACATCGTGAAGCTAGTTCTCCAAGACATCAATAGTGTTGTCTCGGATCTCCACTTGCTGCTCCAAGGTAGCGATACGCTGGCTCAGCCTCTCCACCTGCAGATCCTTCTCCACCAACTCTGTGGATAGGTCGACCACAAAATCTTCCCGACTGTCGAGAGTGAGCTTGGCAGTCTGAGCGGTGTTGGCAAGAAGTGTCATAGCATCGCTCTGAAGGGCCTGAAGGCGGTACAACGCACTCATGCACTGAACGGTGACCCTCCCAACCAAGTCAGGATACATTGCCCACACATCCTTCACATGGCTCACGCGGTTACACCACATGGGATCATCCTTCTTCTCAGCAGGGAAGAGTCCCAAAGGGTGCATCACCATCTCCAGGGGATGGTAGCCACAGAAAGTCGTCAGAGTCTTCATGGCTGCTGCCTCAACGGTGTCGTCCGTCCAGAGTCCAATCGTCTCAGAGTCAAGAGAACGCCAACCCGGCTGAAGGGGATGAGCCTCCAAAGTCAACCAGACCCGACAACGAGGTACCCGATGCTCCTCATACAACTGCACCGTGTACAAAGGGGGCGTAGGGTAACCGGCGGAGTTAAGCACTTCCCACAAGATGGAAGGAAAGCCATCGCGAGAAAGGAAGTCAGAACTGAAACGAGAGTCTCCTCCACTGGCGGGGGTGGGTGAATTCATCTGCGGAAGGGAATCAGAGATAAAGATTATGGTGGAAGGAAAAAGAAAAAAGAGAGCCTGGATGGTTTTAAAGAAAAAGGGGTTAGCTCAAATTTTAATTCCTCTTTATGTTTTATAATGCATGCATGCTGGAAGAAACGTTGCCTCTCAAAAGAAAATAGGGTGCCTTTTTAGGGCATCCATAAATATAAGTATTGGCCCACGGGGCCTAATTAATTAGCTACCTATTTCTCCCTCCCTCTATGCCTAAAGCCTTTCGTCCTAGGTCTAGCGGTCTAGTCCTGACGATCTATAGCAGTTTCTAAGCAAGTTTTAGATTTTGAAAATTGGTATTCATGGTTTATTGTCCTTCTCTGTGGTGGAATTTGCTCCGATACCAGCTGTGGCAGAACCACCCGAATTATTCCAGCTTAAGTGCCTAAGTCACGCCTCAAGGGCCGTGACACACTTAAATCGGAATAACCCGTCAGTCCTTCAGATCTAGTCTGATAGAGCCACTTAACCAGGATCAAATTCCACAATCTCACTCGAAGGTGAGTCACAGAAGAAATACAATAAAACAGGAAACCTCAAATTAAGTACTGAATTATTACATAAATCGGAGTTCTTGAGTAGCAAATAAAGTTCATAAAGTAAAGTGCAGCGGATAATCGATGTCGTCGGTAATGAGGAAATGGGCAAGGCCTAGCCCACTACTCCTCATGCTCCTCTCCTGCCGGAGCAACATCCCACTCGACCGTCCAACCCGGTGGCAGGGTGGTAGGCCAAGTCACACCATCAACCATTTCCTGAATGGTACCTGCAAAAATGGTGCCACAAGCAAGGCTGAGTATACTAATACTCAGCTAGACTTAACCGGTGTGAGGAGTCTACTCCTCTACCTCTAGACTATGCAGCTGTTTGGCTGAGGGGTTTGGTTTGCCAAAAGCACTAGCTGTTTCTAAAATCAATTTTTTTTAGCTTTTCAATTTCTACCATCATTAACTTAGCTAGATTTGCTCCTTCTAAGCATACATGGTAACAATCAATTAGTTCAATCAACAAGTTATCTCATGTAACCACATTTCACTTCTTACTTGATGCAGTACAAGGAATCAAGCAGTCTCATTAGCTGCGAGAAGCAGACGATTCGAATCGAGTTTTAACCTTGCAAGGTAAACCTAAACACACAGCATGTCAGGGTACTCCGACCCCACACATGACAACCGTCCCCATCGATTCCCCGTTCGCGTCCAGGCCTCACCACCTTGGCATACAATGCTCCACTGACCCCGGCTGCCGCCGTGCAGTGACCGCACTTGTACCCACCATAGCTAGCATGGGAGACCCAGTCTCAGGTCGCATGAGGGATAAAGTCCGCGCCCGGCTTCACTCAGGTACTAGGTTTACCGGTTACCATTTTTCCCGGCATGTGCTTAGTACGTTCAAAAGCTTGACTCAGGTATCCACACATTAATCCTTAATTCTTTTTCCCGTCTCATAGACAAGGCATCCTCCCTAGATCCAAGTCCATAGACCAACATATGTCCCATTATCAAGATGAATACAATCAATTCCTGACCTCGCGCGAGTGCTAGAAAAATCACTCGACTTCTACCGAGATCCTGATTAGCAAGCAGCTACTCGACCTAGCATACTAGTATTCATCTCAAAAAGGAATCCTAAGTTCATGCAACTAGAGGTTTCAAGCAACTCCTACACTTAAGTGCACATTACAAACCTACAAACATTAAGTGTAGTAAAGTAGCATATATATACGGTTATGCATAAAACCGGGGCTTGCCTTCAATTGCTGGGGCTGCGGGGAGATCCTCGATAGCAGCCTCTGAAGCCTGCTCCTGGTCCTCCTCTTGGACAGGTCCTTGCTCGGGGATGAGCACGTACTCTCCGTCGGCAAGATTACAATCTAATGAATGCAATGCGTAAGATATATGCATGATATGATATGTGCTTTTAGAAATCACAACTTTAAAGGTGTATGATCTTTCTTGAGTTAAACAAAGTTAACTTTACTTATGCAAGACCCTTGGGTGGTATACTTGGTAAACTGGTTCAAATTTAGCTAAGGTAAGTGGTAGGTTTAATTTTGGGGTTCCACTGAATTCTTTTTAAGTCTTAGGGATAAATGATAAGTACTCAAGTTAGACTTATTGAGGTGGGGTTTATTTCTCCTTTCCTTTTCTTTTATTCTCTTTAATGTTTTGGAGTAGGTTTGAACTACAAGTTGCTTTTATAAAATTCTAAAAATTCTGCAAAAATTGCAGTGGCTTGCTACTGGTGTGTGTTTCTCTGTCTTAAAATTTGGGGATCAGAAAGTGAATAGTTTTCTCTGTACAAAATTATTAAACTCTAGGGCAGAAGGGGTGCTTTGAACTACAACTACCATTTAACAGTGGGTAATTCTTCAAAACTTATTTTTGCTGGCTTTTAGGTGTTATAACATGACTTGATACAAATTTCTAGTCATTAATACCTTTTAATTATTTTTCTATGGTTTTCTCAAGTTTCTAGCCAATTGGGTGCTTTCTACTACCACTATATTGGAAGAACATCAAACAACAAAGTTCTTATTTTTCTTGGTTATTATTTTGTGCAAGAGCAATCATTTTGAAGTTTGGCATCTATTTGCTTAAGGGAAGGGGTGGTATGCATTATTTGAATTAAATGGCCTTTTTCTTAAATCATTAGCAATTGGTATGAGTTTGCTTCTTTTTCATGGGTTTGCATTTTTCTCTGGTAGTTTACCTCATCATGGACTTAGCTAATTTTTGGTTGCCCATTATCACATTATTTGGGGTTGTTCATGATTTAGTTGGAAAATGCCTTATTATCACTCTGTATTTATTTCCCTTACTTAAAAAGTTGGGCTGAGGTGCTCTGTATTTTTGTAGTGGGGCTCTGGTGGTTATAAGTCCACTGGATTTTTGTTAAGCATTTTGGTTATAGTTTTGCCTCTTTAATAATTGATTTTCAGTCTTATTTAGGCTAAACAAATCATTTTAATTTAAAACTGGTCCAAATTAATGGTCTCTGTATTTTTCCTAAGTTCTCTGTTACATAAGTAAACTAGGAAAAATAATATTAATCACTGTTCATTAATTTCTAATGTCTTTCTGATTTTCTCTAAGTTTTGGACAAAACATCTTTAAATGAGAAACTACATCATAATTTCTAATGCTGGGGTTCCTACTATTTTTAAACAGTGTCTACAAGAGGTTTGATCATCTACCATTTTTCTTAAGTTCAGCACAGAAGAAAAACTAATTTTCCTTGATTAAATAAGGTTTAGTGGGTTTCTGTTTTTAATTTTAAACTCTAAAATTTTGAACAGAAAGTATAGGGTCTACTATTTTTAAATGATAGATTATAATATACAGGAGCTAGCAAAATTGGTTTGACATCTTTTGATTAGGAATTCATCAAGTTATGAATTTTACAAGTTCTCTGGTTATTTAAAAAGAATAACAGAATTGATTAAATGGAAATCCACTTTGCACTGGGGTCCCTGGCGGGTTTTCTAAGTTTTCTTCGCGAATCAGTCCTTAAGCTACTATTCACATGAGTCTCTGACATTACAGAAAACCCCTCGGGTTCTACAGATCCTAACCCGAGGTCCTTCTTCTACCTCAAACAGTAACCGCGGCGGAAGAAAGGGCGGAGGGGCTTACCGCCGGCGAGATGGCTCCGGTGAAGCGGTCGAGGACGAAGGGGAGGTCTCGGGGATCACAACGGTGTGCGGAACGCCGTCGGAGATGGCCGGAGTCGGTCGGTCCACGCGCGCAGGCGGGGATGCTCGTCGGCGGCGAGGAGACCGGCCTGGTCACGGCGAGATAGTTCAATCAAATGGGTCAGGGAGGACCACGGGGTGCCAGAGAAGACATGAGCGCAAGGAATTGGGCGGAGACTCACTGGATAGCTCGGTCCACGCGCGGCGGCGGAAGACCGAAGTCCGGTGAAGTCAATCTCGGGCCTCCGGTGAAGTCCGGCCGGGTCCAAGGGCTTGGCAAGCTTCACGGGCTACTGGCGGAGCTAGCCGAAGCACTGGCTTTCCCAGAGGATGGCTGGAGTGGGCTGGCCACGGTGGCCGAAGCTCTGGCGGCAATGGCGGGCGGAATTGAGCTCGCCGGAGCTAAGGGAAAGTGGCTGGCCGGTGAGGGTGAGTGCGGGGCGAAGTGGGGCGCGCCTGGGAAGGCTTTATAGGCACGGTGCGGTGCACGGGCGGTCGTGGACCGGCGAGTGCGCGCGAGCGTGTACTGGGAGGCGCGGTGCGCGAACGGGCATGAACCGGGGGTGTCAGCCACGGTCGAACACGTGTTCCCGTTGCCTCTACCCCTGTTCAAGCGCCGATTGGGAGCAAATCTTCGCGAATTTGGGCAAGATCGCTGTGAAGGATTTGTTCACCAGACCAAGCTTTGTCTTTTGTGTATGGACGACGTGCGGTTTTAGGCTAGGGACAGGGAGTTGTAGCGTCACCAAGGTGCCAGTGTCAGAATGCCTGGTCCCGAGGTTAAGCTGTGCCAAAACCATGCCAAACGAATTTGGTTTGAGTTCAAACTTTCCCAGAATGTGTTCAAAGGAATTTGGCATGACTTTGATATTTGGATCTTCTGGCTTTGAGTTTTGAAAAGCAGAGAACGCAGATGATCTTTGGAAAGAGGTCTGAAATTCAGAAATTCAGAAATCTGAATTTCTCCAAGGGTTCATAGATCAAGGGCTGATTTGGGGATTTAATTGAATTATTTTGGCTAAGCCTTCTCAATCTTTCTTGTTGCTTAATAAACATACTTTAATTTTTATAATTGGCTCAACTCAAAATTTTAAACTTTTCATTGCCTTTTTCTTATTCTCTTGAATTTTGCTCATGGGCTTACTTAGGGTTTTTAATTAGGGTTGCACAATCATATCTTTTAAAGGACTCAATTGTTTTGATCATGACACTTTTAAGTATATACTTGGTGACTTCATTATTACTTAAGTTATTTTGATGCTCGTGCTTACTTTGGTCCACATAAAATAATGGTTCTAGGTTTGGCATTGGAGAGAAACCCTAGGTGACACTGGGGTGTCACACAAATCAGCCCTTGAACTAAGCACCCTTGGAGAAATTCAGATTTCTGAATTTCTGAAATTCAGACCTCTTTCCAAAGATCAAATGTGTTCTCTGTTTTTCGAAACTCAAAACCAGGAGATCCAAATATCAAAGTTGTGCCAAATTCCCTTGAACACATCCTGGAAAAGTTTGAACTCAAACCAAGTTCATTTGACATGGTTTTGGCGCGGTTTGACCTCGGGACCAGACATTCTGACACTGGCACCTTGGTGACGCTACAACTCCCTGTCCCTAGCCTAAAACCGCGCGACGTCCATACATAAAAGACAAAGCTTGGTCAGATGAACAAATCCTTCACAGCGATATTGCCCAAATTCGCGAAGATTTGCTCCCAATCAGCGCTTGAACTTGGGCAGAAGCATCAGGCACACGTGTTCGACCGTGGCTGACACCCCCGGTTCACGCCCGTTCGCGCACCCGCACCTCCAGTGCACGCCCGCGCGCGCTCGCTGGTCCACGACCGCCCGTGCACCGCGCCGTGCCTATAAAGCCTTCCCAAGCGTGCCCCACTTTGCCCCGCACTCACCCTCACCGGCCAGCCACCTCTCCTTAGCTCTGGTGAGCTCAATTCCGCCCGCCATTGCCACC
Source organism: Zea luxurians (assembly GCA_029449295.1). NCBI lineage: Eukaryota > Viridiplantae > Streptophyta > Magnoliopsida > Poales > Poaceae > Zea > Zea luxurians. The sequence goes on along the minus strand of JAOPSE010000005.1, from coordinate 42,601,567 downwards.
AGAGCTTCGACCGCCATGGCCAGCCCACCCCAGCCACCCCCGAGTCGAGCCAGTGCTTCGGCTAGCTCCGCCAGTAGCCCGTGAAGCTCGCCAAGCCCTCGGACCAGGCCGGACTTCATCGGAAACCCGAGATCGACCTCACCGGACTTCGGTCTTCCGTCGCCGCACGTAGATCGAGCTAACCAGTGAGTCTCCATCCAATTCCTTGCACCCATATCTTCTCTGGCATCCCGTGAACCTCTCTGACCCATCCAATTGCTCTATCTCGCCGTGAACAGGCCGGACTCCTCGCCGCCGACGAGAATCCCCGCCTGCTCGCATGGACCGGCCGACTCCGGCCATCCTCGACGGCGACCCGCACCTCGTTGTGATCCCCGAGACCTCCCCTACGTCCTCGACCACTTCACCGAAGCCATCTTGCCGCCGGTAAGCCCCTCCGCCCTTTCTTCCGCCGCGGTTACTGTTTAACTTAGGAGAAGGACCTCGGGTTGGGAGGTGAAGAACCCGAGGGGTTTTCTGTAACGTCAGTGACTCATGTGAATAGTAAACTAAGGACTAATCTACGAAGAAAACTTAGAATATCCGCCAGGGACCCCAGTGCAAAGTGGTTTTCCATTTAATCAATTCTATAAACCTTTTTAAATAACCAGAGAACTTGTAAAATCCATAACTTGATGAATTCGTAGACAAAAGATGTCAAACCAATTTTGCTAGATCCTAAATTTTATGAACTATCATTTAAAAATAGTAAACCCAATGCTTTCTGTTCTGAATTTTTAGTTTAGAATTAAAAACAGAAACTAGCCAAATCTTGTTTAATTAAGGAAAATTAGTTTTTCTTCTAGACTAAACTTAAGAAAATTTGTGGGTATTCAAACCTCATTTAGACACTGTTTAAAAATAGTAGGAACCCCAGTATTGAAAAATGTGATGTAGATATTCATTTAAAGCTATTTTGCCCAAAACTTAGGAAAAATCAGAAAGGCATTAGAAACTAATGAACAGTAAGGAAAATTATTTTTCCTAGTTTGCTTAAGTAACAAAGAACCTAGGAAAAATAAAGAGACCATTAGTCCAGATCAGTTTCAAATTAAAATGACTTATTTAGCTCTATTTGAACTGAAAATTAATTATTAGAATTACCAAACTATACCCAAAATGGATAATAAAAATCCAGTAGACTTACAACCACCAGAGCCCCACTACAAAAATAAAAAACACCTCAGTTCAACTTTTTAAGTAAGGAGAATAAATATAAAATGATAATGAGGCATTCTCCAAATAAATCATAACCAACCCCTAATAATATGATAATGGGCAACCAAAAATTAGCTAAGTCCATAATGAGATAAACCATCAGAGAAAAATGCAAACCCATGAAAAGGAAGCAAATTCTTATCTTTTGCTACTGTTTTATGAGAAAGGCCACTAAATTCAAACAATGCATACCACCCCTTCCCTTAAGCAAAAAGATGCCAAACTTCAGAATGATTGCTCTTGCACAAAATAATAACCAAGAAAAATAAGAACTCTGTTGTTTGATATTTTTCAAATGTAGTGGTAGTAGAAAGCACCTATTTGGCTAGAAACTTGAGAAAACCATAGTAAAATAACTAAAAGGTATTAATGGCTAGAAATTTGTATCAAGTCATGTTACAAGCCCTAAAAGCCAGCAAAAATAAGTTTTATAGAACTACCCACAGTTAAATAATAGTTGTAGTTCAAAGCACCCCTTCTGCCCTACAAATTAATAATTTTGTCCAGAGAAAACTATTCACTTTCTAATCCCCAAATTTTGAAGCAGAGAAACATACACCAGTGCCAAGCCACTGTAATTTTTGCAGAATTTTTAGAATCTTATAAAAGCAACTTGTAGTTTAAACCTACTCCAAAACTTTTAAGAGAATAAAAGAAAGGGAAAGAAGAAATAAACCTCACCCCAATAAGCCTATCCTGAATACTTATCAATTCTCCCTGAGACTTAAAAAGAATTCAGTGGAACCCCTAAAAGTAAAACCTACCACTTGCCTTAGCTAAAGTTTAACTTAATTTACCAAGTATACCACCCAAGGGTCTTACATAGGTAAAGTTAACCTTGTTTAAATCAAGTGGATCATACACCGTCAAAAGTTGTAATTTCTAAAAGTACATATCATATCATGCATGTATCTTACGCATTGCATTCATTAGATTGTAATCTTGCCGACGGAGAGTACGTGCTCATCCCCGAGCAAGGACCTGTCCAAGAGGAGGACCAGGAGCAGGCTTCAGAGGCTGCTATCGAGGATCTCCCTGCAGCCCCAGCAATTGAAGGCAAGCCCCGGTTTTATGCATAACCGTTTATATATGCTATTTTACTACACTTAATGTTTGTAGGTTTGTAATGTGCACTTAAGTGTAGGAGTTGCTTGAAACCTCTTGCTGCATAAACTTAGGATTCCTTTTTGAGATGAATACTAGTATGCTAGGTCGAGTAGCTGCTTTGCTAATCAGGATCTCGGTAGAAGTCGAGTGATTTTTCTAGCACTCGCACGAGGTCAGGAATTGATTGTATCCATCTAAATAACGGGATATATATGTTGGTCTATGGACTTGGATCCAGGGAGGATGCCTTGACCATGAGACGGGAAAAGGAATTAAGGATTAATGTGTGGATACCTGAGTCAAGCTTTTGAACGTACTAAGCACATGCCGGGAAATATGGTAACCGGTAAACCTAGTACCTGAGTGAAGCCAGGCGCAGACTTTATCCCTCATGCGACCTGAGACTGGGTCTCCCATGCTAGCTATGGTGGGTACAAGTGCGGTCACTGCACGGCGGTAGCCGGGGTCAGTGGAGCATTGTATGCCAAGGCGGTGAGGCCTGGACGCGAACGGGGAATCGATGGGGATGGTTGTCATGTGCAGGGTCGGAATACCCTGACATGCCGTGTGTTTAGGTTTACCTTGCAAGGTTAAAACTCGATTCGAATCGTCTGCTTCTCGCAGCTAATGAGACTGCTTGATTCCTTGTACAACATCGAGTAAGAAGTGAAATGAGGTTACATGAGATAACTTGTTGATTGATCTAAATGCTTGCTACCATGTATGCTCAGAAGAAGTAAATCTAGCTAAGTAATGATGATAGAACTTGAAAAGCTAAAAGTTGATTTTAGAAACAGCTAGTGCTTTTGGCAAACCAAACCCCTCAGCCAAACAGCTGCATAGTCTAGAGGTAGAGGAGTAGATTCCTCACACCAGGTAAGTCTAGCTGAGTATTAGTATACTCAGCCTTGCTTGTGGCACAATTTTTGTAGGTACCATTCAGGAAATGGTTGATGGTGTGACTTGGCCTACCACCCTGCCACCGGGTTGGACGGTCGAGTGGGATGTTGCTCCGGCAGGAGAGGAGCACGAGGAGTAGTGGGCTAGGCCTTGCCCAATTACTCAATACCGACGACATCGATTATCTGCTGCACTTTATTTTGTGAACTCTTATTTGCTACTCAAAAACTCCGATTTATGTAATAACTCAGTACTTAATTTGTGGATTCCTGTTTTATTGTATTTCTTCTGTGACTCACCTTCGTGTGAGATTGTGGAATTTGATCCTGGTTAAGTGGCTCCATCAGACTAGATCTGAGGGACTGACGGGTTATTCCGATGTAAGTGCGTTACGGCCCCTGAGGCGTGACTTAGGCACTTAAGCTGGAATAATTTGGGTGGTTCCGCCACAGCTGGTATTGGAGCAAATTCCACCGCAGAGAAGGACAATAAACCATGAATACCAATCTTCAAAATCTAAAACTTGCCTAGAAACTGCTAAGGATCGTCAGGACTAGACCGATAGACCTAGGACGAAAGGCCTTAGGCATAGAGGGAAAAAGGGTGGCTAATTACTTAGGCCCCATGGGCCAGTACTTATATTTTCAAGGATGCCCTGAAAAGCACCCTATTTTCTTTCGAGAGGCAACGTTTTCTTTTTTCCAGCATGCATGCATCATAAAACACAAAGAGGAATTAAAATTTGAGCTAACCCACTTTCTTTAGAACCCCATCCGGGCTCTCTTTTTCTTTTCCTTCCACCATAACCTTTACCTTTTGATTCCCTTCCGCAGATGAATTCACCCACCCCCGCCAGTGGAGGAGACTCTAGTTTCAGTTCTGACTTCCTTTCTCGCGATGGTTTTCCTTCCATCTTGTGGGAAGTGCTTAACTCTGCCGGTTACCCTACGCCCCCTTTGTACACGGTGCAGTTGTATGAGGAGCATCGGGTACCTCGTTGTCGGGTCTGGCTGACTTTGGAGGCTCATCCCCTTCAGCCGGGTTGGCGTTCTCTTGATTCTGAGACGATTGGACTCAGGACATACGACACCGTCGAAGCAGCAGCCATGAAGACTCTGATGACTTTTTGTGGCTACCATCCCCTGGAGATGGTGATGCACCCTTTAGGACTCTTCCCTACTGAGAGGAAGGATGATCCCATGTGGTGTAACCGCGTGAGCCATGTGAAGGATGTGTGGGCAATGTATCCTGACTTGGTTGGGAGGGTCACTGTTCAGTGCATGAGTGCGCTGTACCACCTTCAGGCCCTTCAGAGTGACGCTATGGCTCACCTTGCCAACATCGCTCAAACCACTGAGCTCACTCTCGATAGTCGAGAAGATTTTGTGGTTGACCTATCCACCGAGTTGGTAGAGAAGGATCTACAGGTGGAGAGGCTGAGCCAGCGCATTGCCACCTTGGAGCAGCAGGTGGAGATCCGAGACAACACTATTGATGTCTTGGAGAACCAGCTTCACGATGTGCAGAGGGAACTCGAAGAAGCCAATGACCACCTGGACATGCACCACTTGGAGATGGAGGCCAATGAAGCCGGAAGCGAGGGAGAAGAGGATCTTGAGGAGCTAGGACCAGCCCCTGGTGCCAATGGGACTACCTCCGTGATGCCCCCTTCACCCGCATCCAGTGTCGCTTCCACTGCTCAGGGTTAAGCAGTCACTTCGACGCTCTTAGGCGGATAGAAACCTATGCGAGCTTAGTTAGTATCAGATTTTGGACTAGGCTTATGGGTACTTCCTCCTAATTGATGTAACCCTGTGAACTTTTGGATTCTGTGGGATATTTGTCACCATGTTATCTTAAATTCGAACCTAATATTATGAATATGGCATTTTTCCTTCCATATGGGATAATATCTTGACGTTCGAAACTGTGAGTTGGGATAACAATGGCGGCAATCTCTGTTTTCAGATGGCAGCTAGGCAGCGTCGCGGGCATAACGAGCAGGTTCCCCCGCCACCTCCTCCAGCTCCCACACTGCAGGAGCTGATGGCCCAGCAGAATGAGATTCTGCGATAGCTCTTGCAGCACCAGCCCCACCCTCAGCAGCATGGTGGAGGCCAGCCTCAGCGACCTCCAGCAATGGCAACTTACCAGGAGTTTCTGAGCACATAGCCGCCCTTGTTCAACAAGGCAGAGGATCCGTTGGATGCTGACGTATGGCTTTGTGTCGTCGAGTCCAAGTTTCCCCTCCTCACGGGAGACTGCCCTGATGCTACCAAGACCCGCTTCGCCGCGCAGCAGCTTCGCGGATCTGCTCGGACTTGGTGGGATCACTTCCGTGCTATGCTCCCCGCTGATCGTGAGGTATCTTGGGAGGAGTTCTAGACTGCCTTCAGAGGACACCACATCCCAGCTGGCATTCTTGATCGGAAGTTGAATGAATTCCTGGCCCTTAATCAAGGAACCCGCACGGTACTGCAATATGCGCAAGCTTTCAACGACTTATGCCAGTATGCAGGGTACCATGCTGATTCTGATGAGAAGAAAAGGGATCGCTTCCGCAGGGGTCTCAATACCAAGCTGCGGGAACGACTCAACACTGTCCGGGCTGATAGCTTCAATGAGTTGGTCAATATGGCCATCTCCCAGGAGGATTGCATTGTTGCTCACCAGGCAGAGAAGAAGAGAAAGGCACCAATGGCAGCACCATCCGCTCAGGCTCAGAGGTTCCGGATTGTTTCTCACAACCAGAGCAGGGGTTTTCAGCAGCAGGCAGGCAGATGGGTGATCAGGCCACCTCAGCAGCAGCAGCCGGCACCCAATCGCTTTCCAGCTCCCGCTCCAAGAAACAACCAGCCTCAGCAGCAGCAGTTCCACCAGGGCAATGGGAACAAGTGTTTCACTTGTGGCAATGTGGGCCACTATGCCAAGAATTGTCCCAGGAACCAGCAGAGGCAGATGCCAGCACCAAATCAAGACAAGGGAAGAAAGCAGAAGGTGCAAGTCAGGCAGGGGAGGCTCAACTTCACCGCTCTTGAGGAAATACCTGAGGGAGCTCCTATCATGACCGGTATCTTTTCAGTTTATAATCAACCTGCTTTAATTCTGTTTGATTCTGGTGCATCTCATAGTTTCATTGGCCAAAAGTTTAGTGCTAGATGCAGACTGCCATTCTCTCACTCTAAAGGGTCATTCATGATAGTCACACCTGGGGGTAAAATTGCAACTAATAAATTAAACCAAAGTGTGCCTATTCAACTGGGGAGCCACATTATCAAAACCACCCTTCTTGTGTTGGGATTGGAAAATGTGGACATTATTCTAGGAGCTAATTGGATGACCTTGCACCAAGTTGTGCTTGATATAGCCAGTCGTACCGTGGAAGTTAATTCTCCGTTCTGTGGGAACTTCACTTTAATTCTGCCCCGTCAAGGTCCTACTCAGTCATGTGCTTTCTCTATGACGGAGTTACCTTTGAAGAAGATCCCAGTGGTCTGTGAGTATGCAGATGCCTTCCCTGATGAATTGCCAGGAATGCCACCGGACCGGGATATTGAATTCGCCATCGAGTTGCAACCGGGAACGGCCCCAATTTCCAAAAGGCCCTACCGAATGCCACCCACTGAGTTGGCAGAGTTGAAGAAGCAATTGCAAGAGTTGCTGGATAAAGGATTTATTCGCCCAAGCACTTCGCCTTGGGGATGTCCAACACTATTTGTGAAGAAGGATGAAAGCTTGAGGCTGTGTATAGATTACCGCCCTCTTAATGTGGTAACTATCAAGAACAAGTATCCTTTGCCTCGTATTGATGTTCTTTTTGACCAGTTGGTCGGGGCCAAGGTATTCTCCAAGATAGACCTTCGCTCTGGCTACCATCAGATCAAGATACGAGCAAGCGATATTCCGAAGACGGCATTCTCGACCAGATATGGGCTATATGAATTCTTGGTGATGTCATTCGGGCTGACAAATGCACCAGCATATTTCATGTATCTGATGAATTCTGTTTTCATGCCTGAATTGGACAAGTTCGTGGTGGTTTTCATCGATGACATCTTGGTGTACTCAAAGAGCGAAGAAGAACATGCCGGGCATTTGCATGTAGTGCTTCAACGTCTGCGAGAGCACCACCTTTATGCCAAGTTATCCAAGCGTGATTTTTGGCTAAAGGAAATCAAATTCTTGGGTCACACTATCTCTCAGGCTGGAATAGCTGTTGATCCTGATAAAGTGCAAGAGGTGATGAACTGGAAGCCACCAACAACTGTTCGTCAGATTCGGAGTTTTCTGGGATTAGCTGGTTATTACCGAAGATTTATTCCAGACTTCTCTCGAATTGCGAAGCCTATAACTAAGTTGCTGAAGAAAGAAGTCAAATTTGTCTGGAGTCAGAAGTGCGAAGATGCCTTCCATGCATTAAGGCAGCATCTGACCACAGCACCAGTATTGGCGCAGCCTGACAACAGCAAGCCTTTTGATGTATATTGCGATGCCTCTGGCACAGGGCTAGGTTGTGTCTTGATGCAAGACAACTGAGTCATTGCTTATGCCTCAAGAGCACTCAGGCCTCATGAGCAAAACTATCCCACTCATGACCTTGAGCTAGCAGCAGTGGTTCATGCATTGAAGATGTGGAGGCATTATCTAATGGGGACCCACTGCAACATCTTCACTGATCATAAGAGCCTTAAGTACATTTTTACTCAGGCTGATCTCAACATGAGGCAGAGAAGATGGCTAGAGCTGATCAAGGATTATGACCTGGAGGTACATTATCACCCAGGAAAAGCTAATGTGGTAGCAGATGCCTTGAGCCGGAAGATGCAGTGCAATTGTATTCTGATGGATTCTCGCATTAACACCTTGTGTGATGAGTTGAGCAAGATGCAAATTGAAGTGATTCCTTCTGGTTCTTTGTCTCACATTTCTGTTGAGCTAGCTTTGCAAGACCAGATTATTATGGCCCAGCTCAGTGACAAGGGAGTGCAGATTATCAAGAAGAATCTCCATCAGAAGGTTGAGAAGTATAATTGTTTCCGCCAGGATGAAAAGGGAGTGTTATGGTTTAAAAGCAGATTGGTGATTCCTAAGGACCAGGATCTCAAGAGGAAAATCTTGGACGAGGCTCATCTCTCCAAATTCTCTATGCATCCGGGAAGCACCAAGATGTACCATGATCTGAAGCCTTTGTACTGGTGGACCAGAATGAAGAGGGAGATAGCCCAGTATGTATCAAAATGTGACACCTGTCAGAGGATAAAGGCAAGCCACTTGAAATCAGCTGGAGCTTTGCAACCCCTGTCCATACCTTCATGGAAGTGGGACGACATCAGCATGGATTTCATTGTGGGTCTGCCCAACACCTCTCGTCATCATGATTCAATTTGGGTTATTGTGGACCGATTGACAAAAGTGGCACATTTTCTTCCTGTGGACACCACTGATAAGGCTCGAAAGTATGCAGAATTGTATATTGACCGGATTGTGTGTTTACATGGATTGCCTCGGACCATTGTTTCTGACCGAGGAGCCCAATTTGTTGCTAGATTTTGGGAACAATTGCAAGAGTCTCTGGGAACTAAGCTAATTAGAAGTTCAGCTTACCACCCACAGACTGATGGTCAGACGAAAAGGGTAAACCAAATTCTGGAGGATATGCTGAGAGCTTGTGCGATCGATTGTGGCAAGAACTGGGATAAGCACCTCTCCTTAGCAGAGTTTGCTTATAACAATAGTTATCAATCTAGCCTAAAGATGGCACCTTTTGAAGCTCTCTAGAAGCTGCTCCGGCCAGGCAGAAGAGTTACCATGATAAAAGAAGGAAACCTCTCCAGTTCGAGGTGGGAAGCTTTGTATATCTCAAGGTATCACCCACCAAGGGAGTGCAGAGGTTTGGGATCAAAGGCAAGCTAGCCCCTCGTTACATTGGACCTTATGAGATCATAGATGCATGTGGACCCGTGGCATACAAGCTGAAGTTACCTTCAAAAATGTCTGCCATTCACGATGTATTCCATTTATCTCATCTGAAGAAGTGTGTTCGATTGCCGACTAAGATCTTAGCAGAGCCAGAATTGGAGATAGAGTCAGATCTATCGTACCAAGAGTACCCCTCCAAGATTCTGGATTGCAAGGAGAGATCAACTCGGGCCAAATCGATCAAGATGTACAAGGTCCAGTGGAGTAATCACTCAGAGGAGGAAGCTACTTGGGAAACCGAGGAATTCCTGAGATCCAACTTCCCCGATTGCCTACCCAAGGAAGCTGGTATGTAATCATACCCAACCCCTCCTCCTGCCCTTCGAATCAAATTTTCAAAAATATAATCTTAATTCAGAATGAAGTAATTATGGAGAAAAACTTAAAAAGGACTTCCTTCTGAAGTTGCAAAGAGAATGACATTCGAAGAGCAGTTTTACCTTAAAAATAACAGTAAGCACCCATTTCCTATAAGTCTCACCCTTCGCTTCACCCCGGGAGGACTCTGGCCCGAATCTCGGGATGAGATTCCTTTAGGCCTAGTTTGGATACTCTAGTAATGAGTGGAATTGGAGTGGATTGAGATGTATTGAGAGAGTATTTGATCTATTGGGAATTTACACCCTCTCCAATCCCTTCAAAACACTCTAATATCAGAGTATCCAAACTAAGCCTTAAGGGGGGAAGGCTGTGACACCCCAGTGTCACTTAGGGCTTCTCTTAAAATGCCAAACTAAGAACCACCATTTTATGAGAACCAAAGTAAGCATGAGCATCAAATTAACTTAAGAATGAAGATTTCCCCAAGCATATACTTAGAAGTGTCATGATCAAGACAATTGAGTATTTTAAAAGGTAAGAATATGTAACCCTAATAAAAACCCTAAATAAGCCCCATGAGCAAAATTTAAGAAAATAAGGAGAAGGGTATGAAAAATTTAAAATTATGACTTGAGCCAATTATAAAAGCTAAAGTACATTAAATAAGCAACAAGAAAGGTTGAGAAAGTTTAGCCAAATTAACTTAAATAAATTCTCAAATCAGCCCTTGAACTAAGCACCCTTGGAGAAATTCAGATTTCTAAATTTCTGAAATTCAGACCTCTTTCCAAAGATCAAATGCGTTCTCTATTTTTCGAAACTCAAAACCAGGAGATCCAAATATCAAAGTTGTGCCAAATTCCCTTGAACACATCCTGGAAAAGTTTGAACTCAAACCAAGTTCATTTGACACGGTTTTGGCGCGGTTTGACCTCGGGACCAGACATTCTGACACTGGCACCTTGGTGACGCTACAACTCCCTGTCCCTAGCCTAAAACCGCGCGACGTCCATACATAAAAGACAAAGCTTGGTCAGGTGAACAAATCCTTCACAGCGATCTTGCAGAAATTCGCGAAGATTTGCTCCCAATCAGCGCTTGAACTCGGGCAGAAGCATCAGGCACACGTGTTCGACCGTGGCTAACACCCCCGGTTCACGCTCGTTCGCGCACCCGCGCCTCCAGTGCATGCCCGCGCGCGCTCGCCGGTCCACGACCGCTCGTGCATCGCGCCGTGCCTATAAAGCCTTCCCAAGCGTGCCCCACTTCGCCCCGCACTCACCCTCACCGGCCAGCCACCTCTCCTTAGCTCCGGCGAGCTCAATTCCGCCCGCCATTGCCGCCAGAGCTTCGGCCGCCATGGCCAGCCCACCCCAGCCACCCCCGAGTCGAGCCAGTGCTTCGGCTAGCTCCGCCAGTAGCCCGTGAAGCTCGCCAAGCCCTCGGACCAGGCAGGACTTCACCGGAAACCCGAGATCGACCTCACCGGACTTCGGTCTTCCGCCGCCGCGCATAGACCGAGCTAACCAGTGAGTCTCCATCCAATTCCTTGCACCCATATCTTCTCTGGCATCCCGTGAACCTCTCTGACCCATCCAATTGCTCTATCTCGCCGTGACCAGGCCGGACTCCTCGCCGCCGACGAGAATCCCCGCCTGCTCGCGTGGACCGACCGACTCCGGCCATCCCCGACGGCGACCCGCACCTCGTTGTGATCCCCGAGACCTCCCCTACGTCCTCGACCACTTCACCGGAGCCATCTCGTCGCCGGTAAGCCCCTCCGCCCTTTCTTCCGCCGCGGTTACTGTTTAACTTAGGAGAAGGACCTCGGGTTGGGAGGTGAAGAACCCGAGGGGTTTTCTGTAACGTCAGTGACTCATGTGAATAGTAAACTAAGGACTAATCTGTGAAGAAAACTTAGAATATCCGCCAGGGACCCAGTGCAAAGTGGTTTTCCATTTAATCAATTCTGTAAACCTTTTTAAATAACCAGAGAACTTGTAAAATCCATAACATGATGAATTCGTAGTCAAAAGATGTCAAACCAATTTTGCTAGATCCTAAATTTTATGAACTATCATTTAAAAATAGTAAACCCTATGCTTTCTGTTCAGAATTTTTTAGTTTAGAATTAAAAATAGAAACTAGCCAAATCTTGTTTAATTAAGGAAAATTAGTTTTTCTTCTGTACTAAACTTAAGAAAATTTGTGGGTATTTAGACCTCATTTAGACACTGTTTAAAAATAGTAGGAACCCCAGTATTGAAAAATGTGATGTAGATATTCATTTAAAGCTATTTTGCCCAAAACTTAGGAAAAATCAGAAAGGCATTAGAAACTAATGAACAGTAAGAAAAATTATTTTTCCTAGTTTGCTTAAGTAACAAAGAACCTAGAAAAAATAAAGAGACCATTAGTCCAGATCAGTTTCAAATTAAAATGACTTATTTAGCTCTATTTGAACTGAAAATCAATTATTAGAATTACCAAACTATACCCAAAATGGATAATAAAAATCCAGTAGACTTACAACCACCAGAGCCCCACTACAAAAATAAAGAACACCTCAGTTCAACTTTTTAAGTAAGGAGAATAAATATAAAATGATAATGAGGCATTCTCCAAATAAATCATAACCAACCCCTAATAATATGACAATGGGCAACCAAAAATTAGCTAAGTCCGTAATGAGATAAACCATCAGAGAAAAATGCAAACCCATGAAAAGGAAGCAAATTCTTATCTATTGCTACTGTTTTATGAGAAAGGCCACTAAATTCAAACAATGCATACCACCCCTTCCCTTAAGCAAAAAGATGCCAAACTTCAAAATGATTGCTCTTGCACAAAATAATAACCAAGAAAAATAAGAACTCTGTTGTTTGATATTTTTCAAATGTAGTGGTAGTAGAAAGCACCTATTTGGCTAGAAACTTGAGAAAACCATAGAAAATAACTAAAAGGTATTAATGGCTAGAAATTTTTATCAAGTCATGTTACAACACCTAAAAGCCAGCAAAAATAAGTTTTATAGAACTACCCACTGTTAAATAATAGTTGTAGTTCAAAGCACCCCTTCTGCCCTAGAAATTAATAATTTTGTCCAGAGAAAACTATTCACTTTCTGATCCCCAAATTTTGAAGCAGAGAAACATACACCAGTGCCAAGCCACTGTAATTTTTGCAGAATTTTTAGAATCTTATAAAAGCAACTTGTAGTTTTAACCTACTCCAAAACTTTTAAGAGAATAAAAAAAAGGGAAAGAAGAAATAAACCTCACCCCAATAAGCCTATCCTGAATACTTATCAATTCTCCCTGAGACTTAAAAAGAATTCTGTGGAACCCCTAAAAGTAAAACCTACCACTTGCCTTAGCTAAAGTTTAACTTAATTTACCAAGTATACCACCCAAGGGTCTTACATAGGTAAAGTTAACCTTGTTTAAATCAAGTGGATCATACACCGTCAAAAGTTGTAATTTCTAAAAGTACATATCATATCATGCATGTATCTTACGCATTGCATTCATTAGATTGTAATCTTGCCGACGGAGAGTACGTGCTCATCCCCGAGCAAGGACCTGTCCAAGAGGAGGACCAGGAGCAGGCTTCAGAGGCTGCTATCGAGGATCTCCCTGCAGCCCCAGCAATTGAAGGCAAGCCCCGGTTTTATGCATAACCGTTTATATATGCTATTTTACTACCTTAATGTTTGTAGGTTTGTAATGTGCACTTAAGTGTAGGAGTTGCTTGAAACCTCTAGCTGCATAAACTTAGGATTCCTTTTTGAGATGAATACTAGTATGCTAGGTCGAGTAGCTGCTTTGCTAATCAGGATCTCGGTAGAAGTCGAGTGATTTTTCTAGCACTCGCGCGAGGTCAGGAATTGATTGTATCCATCTTAATAACGGGATATATATGTTGGTCTATGGACTTGGATCCAGGGAGGATGCCTTGACCATGAGACGGGAAAAGGAATTAAGGATTAATGTGTGGATACCTGAGTCAAGCTTTTGAACGTACTAAGCACATGCCGGGAAATATGGTAACCGGTAAACCTAGTACCTGAGTGAAGCCGGGCACGGACTTTATCCCTCATGCGACCTGAGACTGGGTCTCCCATGCTAGCTATGGTGGGTACAAGTGCGGTCACTGCACGGCGGCAGCCGGGGTCAGTGGGGCATTGTATGGCAAGGCGGTGAGGCCTGGACGCGAACGGGGAATCGATGGGGACGGTTGTCATGTGCAGGGTCGGAATACCCTGACATGCCGTGTGTTTAGGTTTACCTTGCAAGGTTAAAACTCGATTCGAATCGTCTGCTTCTCGCAGCTAATGAGACTGCTTGATTCCTTGTACTGCATCGAGTAAGAAGTGAAATGAGGTTACATGAGATAACTTGTTGATTGATCTAAATGCTTGCTACCATGTATGCTCAGAAGAAGTAAATCTAGCTAAGTAATGATGATAGAATTTGAAAAGCTAAAAGTTGATTTTAGAAACAGCTAGTGCTTTTGGCAAACCAAACCCCTCAGCCAAACAGCTGCATAGTCTAGAGGTAGAGGAGTAGATTCCTCACACCGGGTAAGTCTAGCTGAGTATTAGTATACTCAGCCTTGCTTGTGGCACAATTTTTGCAGGTACCATTCAGGAAATGGTTGATGGTGTGACTTGGCCTACCACCCTGCCACCGGGTTGGACGGTCGAGTGGGATGTTGCTCCGGCAGGAGAGGAGCACGAGGAGTAGTGGGCTAGGCCTTGCCCAATTCCTCGATACCGACGACATCGATTATCCGCTGCACTTTATTTTGTGAACTCTTATTTGCTACTCAAAAACTCCGATTTATGTAATAACTCAGTACTTAATTTGTGGATTCCTGTTTTATTGTATTTCTTCTATGACTCACCTTCGTGTGAGATTGTGGAATTTGATCCTGGTTAAGTGGCTCCATCAGACTAGATCTGAGGGACTGACGGGTTATTCCGATTTAAGTGCATTACGGCCCCTGAGGCGTGACTTAGGCACTTAAGCTGGAATAATTCGGGTGGTTCCGCCACACCTCGGCTCGGCACCGCAAGCAAGGGCGTCGGGAAGTCTGTTCGGTGAAGGCGGCGGCGCCAGTCTACCTAGACTGGTCCAACAAGCCCATCACCTTCGACCAAGCCGACCACCCCGATCACGTGCCGAGCCCGGGGAAATACCCGCTCATTGTCGACCCCGTCATCGGCGACGTCAGGCTCACCAAGGTCCTCATGGACGGAGGCAGCAGCCTCAACATCATCTACGCCGAGACCCTCGGGCTCCTGCGCGTCGATCTGTCCTCGGTCCGGGCAGGCGCTGCGCCTTTCCACGAGATCATCCCCGGGAAGCGCGTCCAGCCCCTCGGACAACTCGACCTTCCCGTCTGCTTCGGAATGCCCTCCAACTTCCGAAGGGAGACCCTCACGTTCAAGGTGGTCGGGTTCCGAGGAACCTACCACGCGGTACTGGGGAGGCCAAGCTACGCGAAGTTCATGGCCGTCCTCAACTACACCTACCTCAAGCTTAAGATTCCGGGCCCCAACGGGGTCATCACCGTCGGCCCCACGTACAAGCACGTGTTCGAATGCGACGTGGAGTGCATGGAGTACGCTGAGGCCCTCACCGAGTCCGAGGCCCTCATCGCCGACCTGGAAAGCCTCTCTAAGGAGGTGCCAGACGTGAAGCGTCATGCCGGCAACTTCGAGCCAGCGGAGACGGTTAAGTCCGTCCCCCTTGACCCCAGTAGCGACGCCTCCAAGCAGATCCGGATCGGCTCCGAGCTTGATCCCAAATAGGAAGCAGTGCTCGTCGACTTTCTCCGCGCAAACGCCGACTTTTTCGAGTGGAGTCCCTCGGACATGCCCGACATACCGAGGGATGTCGCCGAGCACTCGCTGGATATCCGAGCCGGAGCCCGACCCGTCAAGCAGGCTCTACACCAATTCGACGAAGAAAAGCGCAGAGCCATAGGCGAGGAGATCCACAAGCTAATGGCGGCAGGGTTCATCAAAGAGGTATTCCATCCCGAATGGCTTGCCAACCCTGTGCTTGTGAGAAAGAAAGGAGGAAAATGGCAGATGTGTGTAGACTACACTGGTCTAAACAAAGCATGTCCGAAGGTTCCCTACCCTCTGCCTCGCATCGATCAAATCGTGGATTCCACTGCTGGGTGCGAAACCCTGTCTTTCCTTGATGCCTATTCAGGGTATCACCAAATCAGGATGAAAGAGTCCGACCAGCTCGCGACTACTTTCATCACACCCTTCGGCATGTACTGCTATGTCACCATGCCGTTCGGCTTGAGGAATGCGGGCGCGACGTACCAGCGGTGCATGAACCACGTGTTCGGCGAACACATTGGCCGGACGGTCGAGGCCTACGTCGATGACATCGTAGTCAAGACGAGGAGAGCCTCCGACCTCCTTTCCGACCTTGAAGTGACATTCCGGTGTCTCAAGGCGAAAGGCGTGAAGCTCAATCCCGAAAAGTGTGTCTTCGGGGTGCCCCGAGGCATGCTCTTAGGGTTCATCGTCTCCGAGCGGGGCATCGAAGCCAACACGGAGAAGATCGCAGCCATCACCAGCATGGGGCCCATCAAGGACTTGAAAGGCGTACAGAGAGTCATGGGATGTCTTGCGGCTCTGAGCCGCTTCATCTCGCGCCTCGGCGAAAGAGGCCTGCCTCTGTACCGCCTCTTAAGGAAGGCCGAGTGCTTCACTTGGACCCCTGAGGCCGAGGAAGCCCTCGGGAACCTGAAGGCGCTCCTCACGAACACGCCCATCTTGGTGCCCCCCGCTGCCGGAGAAGCCCTCTTGATCTACGTCGCCGCGACCACTCAGGTGGTTAGCGCCGCGATTGTGGTCGAGAGACGAGAAGAGGGGCATGCATTGCCCGTTCAGAGGCCAGTCCACTTCATCAGCGAGGTACTGTCTGAGACCATGATCCGCTACCCACAAGTTCAGAAGCTGCTGTACGCAGTGATCCTGACGCGGCGGAAGTTGTGACACTACTTCGAGTCACATCCGGTAACTGTGGTGTCATCCTTCCCCCTGGGGAGATCATCTAGTGCCGAGAGGCCTCGGGTAGGATTGCAAAGTGGGCAGTGGAAATTATGGGCGAAACAATCTCGTTCGCCCCTCGGAAGGCCATCAAGTCCCAGGTCTTGGCGGACTTCGTGGCTGAATGGGTCGACGCCCAGCTCCCAACAGATCCGATCCAGCCAGAACTCTGGACCATGTTCTTCGACGGGTCACTAATGAAGACAGGAGCGGGCGCAGTCCTGCTCTTCATCTCGCCCCTCGGAAAGCATCTACGCTACGTGCTACGCCTCCACTTCCCGGCGTCCAATAATGTGGCTGAGTACGAGGCCCTGGTCAACGGGTTGCGCATCGCCATCGAGTTAGGGGTCCGACGCCTCGACGCTCGCGGTGACTCGCAGCTCGTCATCGACCAAGTCATGAAGAACTCCCACTGCCGCGACCCGAAGATGGAGGCCTACTGCGATGAGGTTCGGCGCCTGGAAGACAAGTTCTACGGGCTCGAGCTCAACCACATCGCCCGGCGCTACAACGAGACTGCGGACGAGCTGGCTAAAATAGCCTCGGGGCGAACAACGGTTCCCCGGACGTCTTCTCTCGAGACCTGCATCAACCCTCCGTCAAGATCGACGACACGCCCGAGCCCGAGGCACCCTCGGCCCAACCCGAGGTACCCTCGGCTCAGTCCGAGGCACCCTCGGCTCGGCCCGAGGCATCCTCGGTTCAGCCCGAGGTACCCTCGGCCCCTGAGGGTGAGACACTGCGCGTCGAGGAGGAGCGAAGCGGGGTCACGCCTAATCAAAACTGGCAGACCCCGTACCTGAAATATCTCCACCAAGGAGAGCTACCCCTCGACCGAGCCGAGGCTCGGTGGTTGGCGCGATGCGCCAAGTCATTCGTCTTGCTGGGAGATGGGAAGGAGCTCTACCACCACAGCCCCTCGGGCATCCTCCAGCGGTGCATTTCCATCGCCGAAGGTCAGGAACTCCTACGAGAGATACACTCGAGGGCTTGCGGCCACCACGCAGCACCTCGAGCCCTTGTCGGAAATGCTTTCCGGCAAGGTTTCTACTGGCCGACGGCGGTGGCCGACGCCACTAGAATTGTCCGCACCTGCGAAGGGTGTTAGTTCTACGCAAGGCAGACCCACCTGCTGCTCAGGCTCTGCAGATGATACCCATCACTTGGCCTTTTGCCGTGTGGGGTCTGGACCTCGTCGGCCCCTTGCAGAAGGCACCCGGGGGCTACACGCACTTGTTGGTCGCCATCGACAAATTCTCCAAGTGGATCGAGGTCCGACCCCTAAAAAGCATCAGGTCCGAGCAGGCGGTGGCGTTCTTCACCAACATCATCCATCGGTTCGGGGTCCCGAACTCCATCATCACCGACAATGGCACCCAGTTCACCAGCAGAAAGTTCCTGGACTTCTGCGAGGATCACCACATCCGGGTGGATTGGTCCGCCGTGGCTCACCCCATGACGAATGGGCAAGTAGAGCGTGCCAACGGCATGATTCTACAAGGACTCAAGCCTCGGATCTACAACGACCTCAACAAGTTCGGCAAGCAATGGATGAAGGAACTCCCCTCAGTAGTCTGGAGCCTGAGGACAACGCCGAGCCGAGCCATGGGCTTCACGCCGTTCTTTCTAGTCTATGGGGCCGAGGCCATCTTGCCCATAGACTTAGAATACGGTTCCCCGAGGACGAGGGCCTATGCTAACCAAAGCAACTAAGCTAGTCGAGAAGACTCGCTGGGCCAGCTGGAAGAGGCTCGGGACAAGGCCTTACTACACTCGGCGCGGTACCAGCAGTCCCTACGACGCTACCACGCCCGAGGGGTCCGGTCCCGAGACCTCCAGGTGGGCGACCTGGTGCTTCGGCTGCGACAAGACGCCCGAGGGCGGCACAAGCTCACGCCTCCCTAGGAAGGGTCGTTCGTCATCACCAAAGTTCTGAAGCCCGGGACGTACAAGCTGGCCAATAGTCAAGGCGAGGTCTACAGCAACGCTTGGAACATCCAACAGCTACGTCGCTTCTACCCTTAAGATGTTTTCAAGTTGTTCATATACCTCGCTTCCACGCAAAGTTTAGTCATCAAGGAAGGGTCAGCCTTGCCTCGGCAAAGCCCGACCCTCCCTCGGGGGCTAAAAGGGGGGAACCCCCTCTGCGTCGAAATTTTCCTCGAAAAAAAAGATCCTTTCTGCCAGAATGTCTTTCGTGCTTTTAGACTACTTCGAAGGTGGATCCTGAAAACGATGGAGTACACGTAAGCAGCCAAGGCTGACCGAGCCGAGGGACTCCTACGCCTCCGGGATACGGATACCTCACTCATCACCTTCTGCGATAAGTAACTCATGTTCGGATAAGTGATTCCGCGGATCGAACAAGTCTTCACGTTCGAAAGCTCCTCTGCCGAAGCGATTCTTCGAGCCTTCTCGACTGCGTCGGTGACAGAACCCTATGGACAGGTAAGAGTGCGCGTAAGCGGCAAGGCCGACCGAGCCAAGGGATTCCTATGCCTCCGGGATACGGATACCTCACTCATCACCTTCCGTGAGAAGCAACTCTCGCTCGCACAGACAATTCTGTTACCAACGAAAAAGTCCAGATACTCGAAACAAGAGGAAAAGAAACGCATCTTTACAACACGGCGAGGGTGCGCGTGGGCCTCGGCGGCCGCAGAAAACACACGCTACAAGATAATCCGATCCTGCAGGCTCGGATCTTGACGGTTGAAGGGAGCAGCAGCACCCTCGGCGTCGAGTACACCTTCGGCGAGGTCCAACCTAGCCTCCGACGGTGACACGGTTCGAGGGTCTCCACTCTGAAGGACGACTTCATCATCACGCTCGGGCCATCGCCGCCCGGGTCTCCTCCAAGAATGCAGCTCGAGTAGGCGGCTCGGCTTGTCACCCCGAGGCCTCGGCCAGCTGTCCCCCAAAGACATCAGCCCGGCCCGAGGCCTCGGTAGATCAACTCCAGCGTCGGTCCCGCTAACGGACGACCCGGCCAGGCTCCGGCCGACCAAGTCTTCTTTTCGAGCCAACTCTGCCTCTGTCCGTGCTAACACCGCTACCCCTGGCTTCGGCTCATTGAAGAGCGGCCGAGGGGTTCCTTTAACTAAGCAAAAGAAGCCTCGGACAGCAAGGCCGACCGAGCCGAGGGACTCCTACGCCTCTGGGATACGGATACCTCACTCGTCGCCTTTGCACAGGGCGACTCACGCTTGGTGAAGCGGTTCAGACAACCAAAAGGCGAGTCTTAGTGCTCGAAAATGAGGAAAAAACACGGCTCCGTGCCAAAAATACATACATGTTCAGGCCTCGACAGCCACAATGAACAAAAACACTGGCATTCAAGGTGCCATTACAAACAGAACTCCGGTTCCACCTCCGCAGGTACGAACAACCCCACTCGCTGGGGGGCCTGCGGAGCAACAGAAGACCGACGAACGGCACGCCGTCACCCGCTCCAGCAGCGGCGACGACGACGACTTCTGCTCCGGGGGGCCGAACAGCAGCAGCGATGACCTCAGGGCGGATGCTGCTGCCAGGAGGCCCCCGCCCGTGCCCAAACTCGTGAGGCAAGGACGGGCAGAAGGCCGTAGAGTTGGAGGTCGGTCCGTAGGCAGCCCCGGCTAACTCGTCGGCGGAGGAACCTCTTCCAGCTGCCGTGGCGGAAGGCGGCGCCGGGAGCGGCTCCGAAGCCACTCGCGTCCGAGAGCCGGGCATGCGGCAGCTGCCAACGCCACGGACGGCGAGCGCCCTTCCCCCCGATCACTGAGGGAAGGAGCGGGCCACCGCCCACGCAGGGGCCGACCCCAACTCGGCACACTCCCCTCCCCAGCACTGGTGATGAAAATCCTTGAGGCTGAGGGAGGGGCAGAGGCCACAGCCCGGCTTGCTTTCCCCTGCCATCGAACTGGAGGTCACCGTCTTGGGTGACCACCGGCGGAGGGGTGCAGCCGGGCTGCATGATGAAAATCCTTGAAGCCGAACGATGGCTGAAAGGTACTGACTCCCACGGAGTTGCGTTCCTCCAACGACAAGGCGAAAGGACTGTGGGCATCCCCTATCCGGGGGCTCAGAAGGTGGAAAGACACGATGCATAAGGGGCGCGAAGACATGGTCGCCTTTCAAGGGGGTCACCCTCCTTTTAAAGGCGACTCTCCCTACTTGTGTCCTCGGCCGTCGTGGGCTGAGTCTTTTCCAACAGGCTCCAAGGTCCTCCCCCTACGGCGCGGGGGCTGGGCCCCACACGTCATGCAAGCCGGCCCAGAGCAGAAGAAGCCAAACCGCCGCGCGCGATGCATGCAACCGCCCAGCGGTTACGAGCAGTTCTCCACTTTTGCCCAGACCAGCGGGCGAAAGGGCGGGCAGCCATGCAGGCGGCATGCAACCGCGCCAAGTGGGCGCACCTCTCCGACTTCCAACGCGCCTAGCATGGAAGCCCACGCCCACGCGTCATGCAACCGGCGTGCCGGTCACTACGTGCAAGCAACTGCACCGCCACACGCATCACTGCCACGCCTCCTCGACTACGGAACCAGTACCGCGACTCGAGGCAACCCTGCGTACGACCCAGCGGTGCCAGCCAGGCGCGACGATCAATGCGGCCAAAAACGGGCTGGCAGTGATGGCGGTGGCAGGCGGGCGGGAGCGGCGGTCACGTTATCAGCCAAGCTTACGTCCCATCCTGGGGCAGTGAGAGAGCCCTCTCTCACGGCGTGAAGACGACGCGCCCGTTTTCCGTTCCTCGAACGGCTCGTGCACGAGCAACGGCCGCCCCACGAACCACTCGCCTCGTCGCATTAACTCCGCGGCGGGACAGACGGCGTCTCTGGCAGGGGAAGCGAGTGACGCTTCGCCTTCGCCATAATGACTGCGTCAAAAAAGGTACGCCGCGTCATTCGATTTCGTGTCCTTTTCCTTTTCCTCTTTATCTCTCTTACAACAGGGACCGGGAAAGGGGGATACCCCGAAAAGGACCCTTCTCCGTGAAGGAAACAGGCTCCGAGCCTCCCTACTGATCAGAGGTTCAAAGGCTGGCCCCTCGGAGGGGTTCAACAACCGCCTCAGAGCACGTGGGCTCCACACCCACTACTGGTCAGAGGTTCGAAGGCCGGCCCCTCGGAAGGGTTCAATGGCTGCCTCAGGCCACTCGGGCTCCGCGCCCACTACTGATCAGGGGTTCGTAGGCTGGCCCTCGAAGGGTTCACAGCCGCCTCAGACACAGAGCGAGGGATGACCATGGGTACGTTCGATACATAACCAAGGCTCGGGCTACGCTCCCGAGGTACCCTAGGACATTTCCGAGACCAGCGGGAACGATCTTGTAACGGAATCCCATCAGAGGGAGGCATCGAGCCCTCGGACCCCGTCGACAGGGGACCGGGTCCGGCAGATCACCCGCAGGTACTTTTGGGCGCGCCTCTGGGCCTCTAGCCGACCCCTAACAAATGGGGCACAGACTTCCGCTCGGATTACCCGCCAGCAGCTCACCGGAGACACCATGTTCGGCGCCCACCGAGGGCAACATGGCGCTTTCCCCCCTCCTCCTTGCGGAAAGGCGACGCAGGGGCGTATGTAAAAAAGTCGAGTCTGTCCCTGATCGTCCTCTCGCCCTGTGCAGAGGCTCGGGGGCTGCTCTCGCAAACCCGACTCCGGCCAAACCGTTGACAACGTCAACATATCAGCCCGAGAACATGGAACCCGGCCGTGCACCCGGGCTACGGCCAACTCGCATGAGGGAACAACCAGACCAGCCGAAGCATTACGCGAGGCATTAAGACCTCGGAGGAGTCAAACCACTCCTCCAAGGCCTCGGGGGCTACACCCGGCGGGTGCGCTCGCTCGCACCCACCGGAACAAAATGCAACCGAGAAAGGCTGGTCCCCTTGCAAAAAAGTGCGACGAAAGCCTCCAAGCGAGTGCTAACACTCCCTTCGAGGCTCGGGGGCTATTGTCAGGGACCATAATTAGAGGTACCCTCAAGTCTCCTAATTCTCAGCTGGTAACCCCCATCAGCATAAAGCTGCAAAGGCCTGATGGGTGCGATTAAGTCATGGATCGGTCCATTCGAGGGACTCGATCACGCCTCGCCCGAGCCTAGCCTCGGACAAGGGCAGCCGACCCCGGAGGATCTCCGTCTCGCCCGAGGCCCCCCTCCAGCGACGAACATACTTCCGGCTCGCCCGAGGCCCTGTCTTCGCCAAGAAGCAACCCTGACCAAATCGCCGCGCCAACCGACTAGATTGCAGGAGCATTTAATGCAAAGGTGGCCTGACACCTTTATCCTGACACGCGTCCTCCAGTCGACAGAGCCGAAGTGACCGCGGTCACTTCGCCGCTCCACTGACCGGCCTGACATAAGGACAGTGCCGCCTACACCGCTCTGACTGTTGTGCCGCTCGACAGAGTGAGGCTGACAGGCAGTCAGTCCCGACCTCAGGCACCATAGGAAGCTCCGCTTCGCCTGACCCAGGGCTCGGACTCGGGCTCAGCCCTGGAAGACGGCGAACTCCGCTCCGCCCGACCCAGGGCTCGGACTCGGGCTCAGCCCCGGAAGACGGCGAACTCCGCTCCGCCCGACCTAGGGCTCGGACTCGGGCTCAGCCCCGAAAGACGGCGAACTCCGCTCCGCCCGACCCAGGGCTCGGACTTGGGCTTAGCCCCAGAAGACGGCGAACTCTGCTCCGCCCGACCTAGGGCTCGGACTTGGGCTTAGCCCCAGAAGACGGCGAACTCTGCTCCGCTCGACCTAGGGCTCGGACTCGGGCTCAGCCCCAGAAGACGGCGAACTCTGCTCCGCCCGACCCAGGGCTGGGACTTGGGCTTAGCCCTAGAAGACGGCGAACTCCGCTCCGCCCGACCCAGGGCTCAGACTTGGGCTTAGCCCCAGAAGACGACGAACTCCGCTTCACCCGACCCCAGGGCTCGGACTCCGCCCTGGCCTCAGCCGACGGTCTCCGCCTCGCCCGACCCAGGGGCTCGGACTCGACCACGGCTACGGAAGACAGACTCGACCTCGACCTCGGAGGAGCCTCCACATCGCCCAACCTAGGGCGCGGACCGACCACGTCGACAGGAGGCGCCATCATTACCCTACCCCGAGCTGACTCAGGCTACGGGGAACAAGACCGGCGTCCCATCTGGCTCGCTCCGCCAGATAGGCAATGATGGCGCCCCGCACGCTCTGTGATGATGGCGGCTCCCAGCCCCCTTACGGAAGCAAGAGGACGTCAGCAAGGACTCGACAGCCCCAACAGTTGTCCTTCCGCCAGGCTCCAGCGCTCCTCCAACGGCCACGACACCACATGAACCGGGTGCCAAAACCTCTCCGGCTGCCACGACGGCATGTACTTAGGGCGCTAGCTCTCCTCCGCTAGACACGTAGCACTCTGCTACACCCCCCATTGTACACCTGGATCCTCTCCTTACGCCTATAAAAGGAAGGACCAGGGCCCTCTTACAGAGGGTTGGCCGCGCGGGGAAGAGGATGGGACAGGCGCTCACGTGAGGCCGCTCGCTCCCCCTCCCACGTGGACGCTTGTAACCCCCTACTGCAAGCGCACCCGACCTGGGCGCGGGACGAACACGAAGGCCGCGGGATTTCCACCTCTCTCACGCCTGTCTCCGGCCGCCTTTCTTCCCCCTTCGCGCTCGGCCTCGCGCCGACCCATCTGGGCTGGGGCACGCGGCGACATCTCACTCGTCGGCCCAGGGACCCCCCGGTCTCGAAATGCCGACACCCATATATTTTTGTTTTTCCTTGTCCCAAATACTTGGCTTCCACTGACAGTGCTGTGCTTACAACTCTGCTATAGGTGAGATCCAGACATGTGGCCATTTTGCGCTGGAGTCGGTCATTCAACCCTCTCATGAAGCAATTTTTATTTTTCAAATCCGTGTCCACTTGATCAATAGCATATTGGGAGAGATGATTAAACTTGTTGAGATATTGCATTACTGAGTCTCCCCTTGCTTCAGACGTATGAACTCCTCCAGCTTCATCTGTAGAACCCCTTCTAGAACATAATGTTCCCTGAATGCTTGTTTGAATTTTGCCCAAGTGACCAGATGTCCGGTAGGCTGAATAGCTGAAAAATTTGCCCACCAAGTGCTGGCAGGACCTCTCAACTGTCGAGCGGTGAATAGGGGCTTCTGTGTTTTAGTACATCGGACCAGTCCGAATTTTTGCTCCATAACCCGTACCCACTCATCTGCTTCCAATGGTTCTTCTGCTTTAACAAAAAGCGGTGGACGGGTTTCAGAAAATTCCAAGTAAGTGGTGTCTCGTGGCCCTTGAGGTTTACCTCTGCCTCCATGTTGTTGAAATTGATTCCCCGTCAATTCACGCAGGAAACGTGTGTTGTCAGCGGTAGCATTGACTAAGGCAGCGATAGCCTCAGCCAATGTAGGAGGTACAGGTGGCGGGTTTGGGGTTTCCTCCCCACCGCGGGAAGTTCCCGCACCATCATGAGCACGCGTTCTTGATGGCATCCGAGGAAGAAAATATACTGAATTATTATAGGCCGAAAGTACATCACCTTTATTACATTATACTGAACTGGTAATAACTATACATACTCACTGATACAACTCAACTTCTTTATTTAATTTACATAAGGACACAACTTAAACTACACTACTCTAATTATCTTCGTCCTTGGCCACTCCTGCTCCACTGCCAGCTTCGGGAGAATGTTCATCTGCGAGGTTTATGGAAGGTGTAACACCCCAGGTGTTACCTAGGATACTTTTTCCCTCCACACCCACATTTGTGAACATTATCACATGTAAATGTAATTGAGCAAAAGGCACCAAATTGAAAAGCAAAAAAAAAACTTAAACATGTATTTTTTTCATCTCAAGAAACATACCATAAATGCATCATGCACCTCAAATGAGAAAAATCTTCAAAACCCTAGAACTACCCTAATTAAGCCATTTGAGCAAAAAAGGGAATTTAGTGAAAAGACTATGAAAAACATAAAATCATAATTTGGACCAATTAACAAAGTTGTAGTACACTAAATAAGCTACAAAATATAGTAAGGAAGTTTAATCAAAAGGGTTTGGCAAAATTCCCAAAACAACCCCTTAAGTGAAGACTCAATAGGAAATTCAGAAAATTCAGAAATCTGAAGTTTGACCTCTTCATAAAGATCGATTGTGCTCTCTAAATTCCAAAACTCAAATCCACATGATCCAAATATAAAAGTGCTGCCAAATTACCTTGAACACGCCCTAGCAAAGTTTGAAAGCAAATCTCAGCTGTTGACACGATCTTGGCTTGGATTTACCTCGGGACATGGCAGCCAGACACTCCAGACTTGGCGATGTGACAACTCACTGTACACGGCTAGAAACCACTCAACTTTCACACGAAAATGACAAAGCAACATCTAGAGAACATATCTTGTATAGTGATCTTGCCCAAATACGCGAAGATATGCAGCCTATGGACACTTGAACACGGGCAGAAGCAAAGAGCCACGTGCTCGGTGCCTTGTCAGGCTGGCCGAGCGCGGACTGGTCGCGGCAGCGCGCACCTGCGCCTCTCCCCCGCCTATAAGTGCCCCAAGGCCTTAGCTGTCTTCACTCGTGCACCCTAACCCCTGTCCGAGCCAGTGGTCGCTGGAGTTTGCCGCGAAAGGCAAGCGCCACCGCCCACCACCACTGCCCGAGCACGGCCACCGTGGCCAGCCCTTTTCCGTCGACCCTAGCATCGCCCAAGCCCTTGTACAGCTTCCCCGAGAGGCCATGAAGCTTTTCCAAGCTTGAGCCGAGACCCTGCCCCAACGGAGCAGCGAGCGCGTCCTCGCCGGAGTTCGGCCGCCCGCCACCGCACGTAGACCAGGCTACCAGGTGTGCCATTTACCAATTCCTTGCGCCTACAACCTCCCTGACTTCCCGTGAAGCTCCCCAACTCACTAGATTGAGCTATACCGCCGTGGTTAGGCCGAATCACTCGCTGCCAACGAGCTCCCCCGCCTGCGCGCGAGGACCGACCAACTCCGACCATCTCCGACACCGATCCGCACACCGACGTGACCGCCGTGACCTCCCCGACGTCGCCGGCCACTTCACCGGAGCTAAATCATCGCTGGTAAGTCTCGCCGACGTGATCTTTGCCCCGGTCACTGTTCTGACCAACCAGGGACTGCGTGGTAGATTTAGGTTAACCCTAGGGGGTTTTTTGCATTGTTAGTGACTCAATTGAATAGTAAACTGAGGACTAGTTTGTAAGGAAAAAAGGAAAAATACACCAGGGACCCGAGTGCAAGATGTATTTTCCTTTCCCTTTTCGAATATTAAGTTATTTAAATCTGCTATAAACTTGATAAATGTATAACTTGAAAAATATTCATCCAAAATTGGTCAAATAAATTTTGCTAGATTCTGTAAATATGAATTGTCAAACAAAAATATTGAACCTCATGTTTTCTGTACTAATTTTTAGAGTTTTGAATTAAATTAGAAAACTGTGCAAACCTTAATAATACAGAGAAAAATAAAAATACTTCTATGTTGGATTGAAGAAAAATTATGGAGACACTCACCTAGTATATACACTGTTTAAAAATAATGAACACCATAGTATAAAAGAATAATCCAGAAATATTCCTTAAAGACTATTTCTGCCCAAACTTTAGAAAAATGAAAAAGGGGATAGAAAATAGAAACCAGAGAGTGACCATATTTTTTCTAGTATGCCTAAGTGATATAGATCATACGAAAAATATATGGAACCCTGGTCTAGTGCTAATCTAAGGTTATAATTTTATTTAGGCATTGAGAAGTCCACAAAGGCCATGGTTAAAAATATATGAGCACATGCAATAATGGCAAGAAAAATTCAGTAGACCCCTGACCACTAGTATACCACTGCAAAAATGGTAAACACCCCAAACCATCATAGTAAGTGAGTTAAACAAATAGAACTTGGATTTGGCCAATACTTCAATAAATCAAAAGAAAGACTAAACATGTGAAACAGTGAGCAACCCAATTTTTACCCAAGTACTTATGATGTAAACTACCAGAGGAAAATATAAGACTAAGGTAAAATTTTGATGAAATACACCTCACCCCCTACCCCATGAAAAAGACCATATATTCCAAGAAATTTTACAACCTCTTCCCCATGAGCAAAGTTAACCAACTGAAAGAATGATTGCTCTTGCGCGAAGGCGAAGATAGGAAAATTGAGAAATCTGTTGTTTGTCATTTTTCAAATATAGTAGTAGTAGAAAACACCACTAAGCCCTAAAGCTTCAGAAAATCCCCATAAAACAACCACTAAGTCCTCATGAAATGCATTCTCTCAGCCACTGGAAAGCAACTTCTGGACGAGGTCCATGCTGGGCAATGTGGAGTACACGCAGCATCTAGGACCCTGGTTGGGAAGGTCTTCAGGTCAGGTTTCTATTGGCCAACAGCGAAGAGTGACGCAGCCGAGTTAGTCTAGAGGTGCGAAGCGTGCCAGTACCTGTCAAAACAGCAGCATCTACCAGCACAGCAGTTGCAGACTATACCCATAACTTGGCGGTTTGCGTGCTGGGGATTGGATATGATTGGACCTTTCAAGAAAGCTAAGGGAGGATACACTCATGTGCTGGTGGCTATTGACAAATTCACTAAATGGATAGAGTTCAAACCCATTGCTTCCTTAACTTCAGCTAAGGCAATGGAATTCATACAAGACATAATATTCAGATTTGGAATACCGAATAGTATCATAACTGACCTAGGATCCAACTTCACAAGTTCAGAGTTCTTTGATTTCTGTGAGCAGAAGAGCATTCAGATCAAATATGCTTCGGTGGCACACCCAAGAGCCAACGGGCAGGTTGAAAGAGCTAACGGAATGATATTGGAGGCCCTCAGGAAAAAAAGTCTTCGATAAAAATGAAAAGTTCGTAGGAAAATGGATAAGGGAGTTGCCCTATGTCGTTTGGAGCCTAAGAACTCAACCCAGTCGAGCTCTACATGGAAATACTCCTTTCTTCATGGTTTACGGTTCAGAGGTCATGCTACCTGTCGATCTCAAGTTTGGGGCGCCAAGGTTGATCTTTGAAAACATAGCAGAAGCCGAGGCTACTAGGCTGGAGGATGTTGATGTACTCGAAGAAGAACGGCTGAACATGGTAATTCAATCAGCACGGTACCAACAAACCCTGAGGCGCTATCACAATAAGACCATGAGACATCGACCCTTCGCAGTAGGAGATCTCGTCCTCTGCCGAATTCTAACAGGGGAGGGGCGGCACAAGTTGTCACCTCTATGGGAATGACCATTCATAGTAGCAGAATTCACTCGGCCGGGATCATATCGTCTCACTCAGATGGATGGCATGGAAATTGGGAACTCATGGAACATAGAACACCTCAGGAAGTTTTACCCCTAGCTGTATTCGAAAAGCTATTGGGACGACAATATACTCTATAAACTGGGAAATATATCATCAATAAGAAGACTTCAAGAGCGCTCAAATTGTTCATTGTCAACCTGCATTCTTACTTAAACTCAGGGTGACCACTATGCCCTGCTAACGGAGCAATCGGCTTAAGTCGGCAACGACTTAAGGCGGTGCAACATGCTCACGCTTACTTAACTCAGGGTGACCACTATGCCCTGTCAACAGAGCAATCGGCTTAAGTCAGCGACGACTTAAGACGGTGCAACATGCTCGCGCTTACTTAACACAGGGTGACCACTATGCCCTGTCAACGGAGCAATCGGCTTAAGTCGGCGACGACTTAAGGCGGTGCAACATGCTCGCGCTTACTTAACTCAGGGTGACCACTATGCCCTGCCAATGGAGCAATCAGCTTAAGTCGGCAACGACTTAAGGCGGTGCAACATGCTCACGCTTACTTAACTCAGGGTGACCACTAAACCCTGCTAACGGAGCAATCGGCTTAAGTCGGCAACGACTCAAGACGGTGCAACATGCTCACGCTTACTTAACCCAGGGTGACCACTATGCCCTATCAACGGAGCAATTGGCTTAAGTCGGTGACGACTTAAGACGGTGCAACATGCTCACACTTGCTTAACTCAGGGTGACCACTAAACCATACTAACTGAGCAATCGGTCTGAGTTAATTCTAGCTTAAACTGGCGCGGCACACTCAGCGCGCATACAGTTGCTCATCCAAGGGCGACCTTTATGTCCCATGAAAAAGTCTCGAAACCATCACGCCGCATTTTACTTCTACAAATATAGATACTGTTGAATTCTAAACAATAGGAGAATGATAGTAGCATTCAATACTAAGAAGGTGTCCTCTAACAAAATATCCGAGCACGTTAACCGCGCACTCAAAGCACGCAATGTCTTTCTATTTTGCAACATTCTTCTCAGGAGCAACCGACGAAGAAGGACGACTGGAGAAATCAGGAGCGGCATTCACATCTGCCACTATGTCATCTGGGACAACCACACCAGGTCTCCTCATCAGAATCCGCCCCGCGCGAACAACTTTATCCATAGCTTTATCGCGTTGGGCCCTCAGAGTAGCAGAAGTCTCTTCAGCAACCTTGACAGCCAACTGAGCGGTCTCTAGCTCCTAGGCGACAGATTTCTTGGAAACACGTAGATTTTTGATGACAACATCTTTGGCCGATATCAACTCCCTGAGGCGAATCATGTCATCCAAGGATTTCTCCAGCTTATAACAAAGATTGTCTAACTCCTCCCTAGTGAAGTAATGACTCTTCTCCAAGATGGTAAGCGAGTTGCTAGAGTCACGGTACAGCCTGTCAAGATTGTTGCGAGAAGTAACAAGGGCACGTTTTTCTTCCTGCAAGCAGGAATCAGCTTCCTCAAACGTCAAGCAAGCAATAAGAACACAGCAAGACAAAGCCTGGATTCACAGGCCACCTTTTCAGAGTCGAGCTGAGCGTGGAGAGTAGAGTTCAGCGTGTTGGCGTCATTTAGAGAAGCAGAGACCTGGGCCAGCTCTGTCTGACTTTGGGAATACTTTTCCTCAAGATCAGAACACCGCCGGACCAGTTCAGCTTGATCTTGAGAGTGTTTTTCCTCAAGAGCAGAATACTGCCGAGTCATATCTGGCGAGAAGCAGTCAAGCAAAGGTGTTAAAATAAGAAGCAGTTTGATAAGGTAGCTAGAAGGAAGCAAAAGAGCACTGACCAGCATTCGTCGCCTCTAAGTCAGAAACACGCCGCTGAAGCAGCACCGGATTCCAGCGCGCCAGAGACAAAGCTCCTTCTGGGACAAAAGCACCTTGCAACCTCAACTGACTAGACATCTCTTTGTCCAGCGCCTGGCATCAAAAAGCAGACAAGCATGAGAATAATTACCTGCTTGGGTAAAAGTCAGACCAGAAGAAACCAAAATACCTAGAAGTTGGAGAAGAAGGAAGCGACTCCCAAATCATGAGAGATCAACTGATGGCTCGGCAAAGGATCACCACCCGGAGCAACTTGCAACGATTCAGCAGGGACCAATTCAGTGTCATCAGCAGAACCCAAAACCTTGTCATCAGGTACGCTGGCCTCTAAAGCGACCTCTTGACAAAAGGCTTGGGCTGTCACCATGCAACCAGAGTGTGGAGGAGAAGACCCTATGTGAACATCCATGGAAGTGCAAGAAGGAGAACCCGCTCGGACACCCTCGAGGGCTGGATCATAGCTTGCACTACATCCGAGCTAGATCATCTCCAGCAGCACCCTCGGGGGCTGGGTAGTAGCTTTCACTATCCATCCAAGCCGGATCATCTCCGGCAGCACCCTCGGGGGCTGGGTAAAGGCCAGCACCGTCATTGAGGGCTGAGTTCTCTGCAGCAGCCGCCTCTAAGGCTGAAGGTCCCTCGGTCACTTCCATGGGAGCAGGGGAATCAAAAACAGCCTCCTGACCCTCAAGACCGCGCTCCAAGGTCGATGAGGCGCGGGACGCTGCCCGGGAGGACCCCAACCCGGCGTCGAGCACATCAACACAAACATCCATCGCGCCACCATCTGTCGGTTCTGATAGCAGATCTTCTGGAATCATGTCCTTGAGAGTCTGATCAAAATTCACCAGAGATAATTCTTGCAGACCAATGAGGGCAGACAAGGCTGGAGAAGGAACACCGCTACTTTCCCCACTGGCAGTGTAATGGCAGCTGTTCTTCCGAATCAGAGGGATTTTGTCTTCTTCTTCACCATCATCATCAACAAAGACGGATAGCACACCCATTGGGATCAGCCGTAGACGGGTCATACCCATTGGGATCAGCTTCAGCAAATTAAGAAACTGGCACTTCCTCAGCAGCAGGAGCAGAAGGACCAGCACCTTGATCCAAGCTAGACACCTGACGAAGACGTCTCTTTTTCTTTTTCTCCCCCTCAGCAGGAAAAGAGGCTTGATCAACTCGGCAAGAACGTTTTGGACGAACATTGGAAGACTTCTGAGTGTCCAAGGCTTTGTCAGCCCCAGGGATGGGCACCACCGCCAATGTTTCAGCAGGAGCGACATTAGAAGAATCGGCAGCCAACATATCCAGCATGGCACCTATCTCTGCATCACTAGGATCCAAAGGCACCTCAAAATGAACCTGTCGTTCATCATCAGGAATTTCTTCAAGCGAAGCAACCAAAGCACTAACTTCTTCGGCAGAGGGTCGCACTCTAAGGCCCAAACCGCCATCACCAGTAGGAGGATTTGACACAAAATGAGTGAAGGCCATAGAAGGAGGCAGGTTCCAAGCCGAATACGCAACAGGGGTGCCAACATTTGATACCTTGCCTCTGAGTATCATTTCGAGCCGGCTTACTAAGTCCACAGCAGGAATTCTTCTGTTGGTAACCCGGGTTGAGTCAGCCAGGCCTTGGTACAGATAGGCCGGGTGTGCCCTGTCCTTCAGCGGTTGAATATTCTTGAAGACAAAGTCAGCTACCATAGCCTCTGCAGTCAAACCTCTCTCCTTCAACAATCCAACTTCAGCCAACAGAGCCTTTGCCTCGGCCACTTCCTGGTCTATGGGGGATTCAGTCTAGCTCGGAGTACGAACATCCGGCTGTCTCCCTAACCGTGGTGGGAGGGAATTCCCATGATTCTCCATGATAAACCACTCTAAGCGCCATCCTTTGATGTTGTCTTTGAGTGGGATGTCAAGGTAATTGGTCTTCCTCCCACGGCGCATCTCCAAGCTCGCGCCCCCTACCAGTTGGTGCTGCCCTCCGGCCATCCTAGGCCGACAATGGTACAAGAACTTCCACAGGCCAAAGTGCGGCAGAACGCCAAGAAAAGCCTCACACAAATGAACAAAGATAGAGATTTGCAGAATGGAACTGAGATTCAGATGGGTCAGATTCAAGTGGTAGAAATCGAGGATACCGCGGAAAAAGGGAGAAATAGGAAGAGCAAGGCCGCGGAGGAGGAATGGAACATAAACAGCAGATTCATGGGTGTCTTCTGTTGGAACAGTGACCCCACAGCAGATCCGCCAGGAACAGAGTTCTTTCGGAGGAAGAACTCTGATGGACACAAGATGGAGAAGGTCAGACTCAGAAACAACAGACATATGGTTACCTGCAAAAGGCAACTGACTGTTGGGATCGATGGGGGGAATGACAGCAGCGGACGAACTCGAAGCTTTCCGCTTAGGCGCCATCTCAACCTCGCCGGCGAGCAAAGCGGAAGCAGAATTGCAAATCGGCAGAGAGGACCTGGATGCAGGAAAGCAAGAACTAGGGCACGGAATGTGGACACATGGAACAGTGCAATACATATAGGGTTTTCCCGGGCCAGATGTCGTTTCCAAAAAGTGCCCAGTCATCACCCAGCGGTTATTTCTAAAACACTGGCATGCCACGTCATCACTCAGCTGCTATTTCTAAAAAAGTCGGCGTGCCATGTCATCACTCGGTCGTTATTTCCAAAACGGCCGACGCGGTCGTTGTTTCTAAAAACGCTGACAGTACCTGACTTCACTCGGCTATTACTTCTAAAACGTCGATGTTGCCGTCAGTCACTCGGGTGTTACTTCTAAAACGCCAACGTTGCCGTCAGTCACTCGGCTGTTACTTCTAAAACACTGACGTTGTCGTCAGTCACTCGGCTGTTACCTCTAAAACGCCGACGTTACCATCAGTCACTCGGCTGTTACCTCTAAAACACCGACGTGGCCCCGCCATCATTCGGATGCTACTTCAGAAGTGCTAACGATGTCGATAATAACTCGGCCGTTGCTTCTGAGGCACCGACGACGCAGAGGAAACGAATGGAAGAATAATTCGAAAACTCTAAGTTACTACTCAAGCATGGCAGACAGAGAACATGATGGACAACGATCATCAACTGAGCAGGAGGCGAAGTATTTAACACAGGAGGAGACGAAATCGTTCTTCATAAAGGGAAGCTACAGAACTTACAAATCAACTCGCTATGAGTTGATACTTCCCTACTACTACTACTACTACTACATTACATTACACTACTCTATACTACTACTACTACTACTACTACTACTACTACTACTACTACTACTACTACTACTACTACTATATTATTTCACTTAATACTATTTCTACTACTAATCTATACTAACATCTAAAACCAGTGGCATCTAGCCACTGGCCTGGTTGCTGCCCCTGCTGCTGCCCTTGCTGCTGCTGCCCTTGCCGCCGCCGCCACCGTCGCCGCTGCCGCCCTTGCCGCTGCCGTCACCGCCCTTGCTGCTGCCGTCGCCGCCGTCACCGTCGCCTCCGTCGTCGTCGTCGTCTCCGCCATCGCCGCCGCTGCCCTCCTCGGACGAGTCCGAGGAGTCCTCCTCGTCCGAGGAGTACTCCGACTCATCCGAGCCCTCGAGCCCGGCACGCTCGACGGCCCGGATGTAGGTCCAGACCTCCGCGGCAATCCCCTGGGAGTCGTCCGAATCATCAGACGACGCCGGGGCAGAGACGGGGGCTGGAGACCCCTCGGACTCGGAGGAGAACTCCTCCTCCGAGTACTCCGAGTTGCCGAAGTCCTCCGAGGGAGGAGTCGGCTCACGTTTGCGCTTGTCACCAGAACGAGGCGAAGAACTGCTACCCTTCTTACTCTTGCCCATGGTGGAAAGGAAGGAGGAAGAAGAGAGCAAGCAGCAGAGAGCAGTAAGAGATGTGAAAATGTCGGGGAAGCAAGAACACTATTTATAGAAGAAGGAGGCAACCGCTCACCTCCTACCACGGCCACTGAACAGTCGCAAAAATTCAATATGCAATTCAAACCGTCTGAAGACACGTCAGGCGGCTGACGCCGTTTCACGCAACACAACACCCATTGGGACTCCAGTCAACTGCGCGGGCGATATGATTACACCCGTGGTCACATCAAGTTACTACTCAGAGACAGTTTGCTAAAACACTCAGCGTACCAAGCCATCCCTTGCCTACACCCATTGGGGGGGACGCCCAGGAATTATCGGTATATTTTCAAAACTGTCACATCCGTGCAGTACATGCAATGAATACCCCAAGACAAAAGTGAGATATCAACAAGGATCAAAGGAAAGCCAAATATAGCCAACAAGGTACAAGTCTAATCGACAGAAGCATTGAAGCAAGAAGTGGTAACGAAGACTAGCCAAGGGTCATCTGTCGAACGTCCAATCAATCACAAATCAAATAAATTGCACTGCCTAGCAAGATATGAGCAGATCACGAACTTGGCCTCAAAGACAAAATATACGCTGACCTCTAAAGCATAATATCAATAACATAGTGCTGACCTCCAAGGCATTCGGCAAAAAGGGAAGAAGATTACTAGAAAAAGGCATAAAATGAAGATCTTCGAGTGAATTATTTTCAAAAATCCACTCGAAGCTCGGGGGCTACACCCATTGGGAGCACCTTCGGTGCACCCAATGAATCATCATCTCGGATCAAGACAATGCTGATCTCTGAAGCATAGGGTAAGATTGTCACACCCGGATTTTAGGGGTCCAAAACCCGGGCGCGAACATAATCACCAGGTGTGCTGGGACCAAGTCTCACACATATGATGAATCATGGCACAGGATCGAATGTCACATCTTTACTATATAACAGGAGTTCTATACAAAATAAATAATTACATTATAAGGAGACAACGGTCCAGCAACCCAAAGTTGACTGGGAGACGACGGCCTAGACCTCTCACGAACACATCGCAGCATCCTCCAAGCGCCTCATCCTGTGGTACCTGTTCTTGACCTGTGGGGTGTGTGAGACAGCAAGAGTGAGCTCACATTCGTTCATCGCTCAACAAGTTGTGGGGAATAATGTGCATGAACTCGCCAAAGGTGGGAGCTCACGTGAAGTGTAAGGCTTACCAAAGAAGATGGTTAGAGCTGAGCTTTGCTTTTAAAGTTGGTCAAAATTTTATTAGCAGTTACTAAGTATAAGTAAATACCAAACCCAATTAAGTAATAGAACAAAAGTAACAACATCACCTGCGATGCAATGCATATGACAAATTGAATTTAGTTCCATAATTTAATCATGTGAGGGTCCGAGCTGCTCATGACCGTGAGCACGGCTAGTATACCAGTTTTACACTCTGCAGAGGTTGCGCATCTTTACCCACAAGTCGTGTATCCCATGTCGCCAGGGTTTGCAAGGCCCTTAGACACTACCGAGGTGAATGGCTAGGGATCCACTACGAGGCCTTTACAAAGTTCCACTAGCTTCCGAAAACCCGCTACAGTTTATAGGAAGTTCCAATGCAGGAATCCCTTGCAGGACCGCCATCGCAGCAAAATCCTCCCGAGGGCCTCTCTACACTGACCACTCCCCTACTGCCCTTGCCCCTTTCGGGTAAGGTAGTCTTCCACTAGCTTTCCTAATTAATCAGCCAAGGGGTCCCATTCCTCCCTTGTGGTAGCACTGTTTTCCCGGGTGGTTCTCCATGTTCCAATTACCATAATGATCTTATCATGAACAATAAATAACAACTGATAACAAGAGTATAATCATGAATAGTGTAATCTTCATACCCAAAACCACATAAAGCACTAGCAAGTACTACCCAAAAAGTTTAGTGGTAAACAAGGTATAAAGATAGACAAACTAGGGTAACCTATTGGGTCCCATCAAAATTAACCTATGCAGATCATTATGATTAATTAGAACATGAGTGGGTAAAAAGAAGTGATCAAGGGCACAACTTGCCTGGGACTTGAGATTCCAGGTACCAGGATGATCTTCAGATGACTCGTGACCTCGCTCTAGTCGTAGCAATACAAACAAACATTGTATAGGCAAAATTAACATTACACCAAACATAAGTACAAACTGAAGAATAATAATCTACGCGTTGCTACGAGATCGTAGGAACAAGAATCACTAAATTTGGAGTTGTAGATTTTAAGTTATGAATTTCCAAAGATTTTATGCATTTAATATAGGGTTAAGTGAGAAATAAATTTTAATGTGTACTTTATGTAAAAACAGTGGTACAAATGGATAGACAATAATATTATGAAAATTTAGGAACAGGAATGGACCAATTTGGAGTTCATATGCATTTTCTATGAATTAAACAAGTTTCTAGTATTGTTTTTATATTAAAAATCATTTTCCAAAATTTATTATCTAATTTCTCTGCTCACAGGACTGGGCGCCAATATCTGGAAAGTCCAGGGACCCGCGCGCAAGTATCCCCAAGACTCAGATTTACCCCGCATGGATGGCGGGTTGATTATGTGAAAACCTAGGGTCTCATTTGCAATTGTCTCAAACCGAACGGGTATCAATAATTCTCAGCCGTCCGATCCGATCCCAATGGATCAGATTAGACTGAGCCCACCGCGAAGCGGTATGCGTTCCCGGCCATCGGATCAACGACGAGCGGCCCGGATTTAATGTAGCTTCGAACGACCAACGCCCGCACGATCTAGATCAACGGTCACCATTCACTTGTGGCGAACGGGTACGCCTGGTTCTAATCCTGGTTGTTAAATCCCTATCCGATGGTCGCGACGCGCGTTGCCTTCTTTCCCCCTCCCAACAGGGCAACCGGACGGCGGCGCCGCCCAGTCACACGGCGGAGCATCATCGGCGGAAACGCAATCCAACGCCTGGACGCCTCAAACGTAGCATTGGACGGTGCAAAACCTAGAGGAGGTGATGGCGAACTCAGAGGAGGACTTCTTACCAATGATGTGGGCGCAGACTGCCCCAGCCACGGTGTCGCGCGGCCCACGGTGGAGTAGGGGCGACGGCGAGAAATTTGTGGGACCACGGTGACACCCACGCACGATTGCAAGCTCGCGCACGCTCCCTGGGGTCCGCCGCTTCCCGGTTGAAGTACTCCGACCGCCCGCACGAGTCCACCGTCCCTCTGTCTCTTCACAGGGATCGGATCCGGTATGGCGCTCACGGTGCTCCTCGCCGATGGTCGATGGGTGGGTCGCGGGGCTCTCATATATACCAGATGACGCGCGCGAAACTCGGATGGGCGAACGGTGGCCGAAGTGGGTCGAGATAATCGCGCGGATTTCGGCAGTCGGTTGCGTAGGTGGTGCGGCGGCGGACTCCGCACGATTGGTCGCCATGGAGCTCGGTTTTGTTGCGAAGTTCACGGCATGGGAGAAACGGTTGACGAGGCAGCACCACCATGCGACAGCGACGGCGGACACGATGCAGCCGCGGCGAACGGCCCGAGCTTCGCGGAGCCACACCACCATCCGCCCGCACAGGAAGCGGAGAAGAGGTAGGAGAGGGAATGGGGATGGTTCTGCCGGCTGGGGCCCACATGGCGGCGACCCGGAAGACGTTTGCGTGCGCATGGGTGAGAGCGGCTTATGACGAGTGGGCCCCACCTGTCGGCGCAAGGAATCCAGTAGGGCCGAGGAGAGGAAGCGAAGAAGTGGGCCAAAAGTGAGGTCGTCGGCCCAAGTAAGGTTTTTAATCTTTTTCTTTTTATTTTCTTTCCTATTTTCCATTCCAATTATCCAACTCAATTCAAATTTAAATTCCAATTTAAATCCAAAGTTTGTGGCGAATTTGTCTTCATTTAAATGTTCAATGTGAACATAGCATGGATAAATTTTATTTATTTATAGATTTATTTTGCTTTGCATAGTATTCTCTCTTGCCTTATATATTATTTCCTATTTCCTAAAGTGCACCCCTTTTGGGTTAACTTCAAATTCTCAATTCCATTATTATATTTTATTATTATTTTATTATTAAATGCACATGTAATTAAACTCCAACATGAGTGCCAAATATGGTTCTATTTATTATTTTATTCACTTAAGCAGATGCTTTTAAATAGGGAGATGAGTCTTCAAATGTTATGAGAGTTCTAAAGAGAGAAAAAAGGAAAAATTCTAATGCAAGATCTTTGAGAAATTGTGCTATATTCTCAAAATGAGATTTAGGGTGTTACAAAGATCAATACAAGGTTGACCTCCGACAAAATACAAGTGGAAGATGAAAGTGATTTGTGATAATACTCAAAGTGAAGACCTTCGAGTGGATTATTTTCAAAAATCCACTCGAAGCTCGGGGGCTACACCCATTGGGTGCACCTTTGGTGCGCCCAATGAAGTTCGAAGTCCTGCAGTACGAAATGCTGACCTCCGAAGCAAGAGTCTGAGGCAGAACACCAATTTTCGAGTGATAAAAGCAGAAGGAGACAGTAAGAAATCGTTTTTACCGGATTACCCACAAAGTACTTCCTATTACAAACAAAGACCGCAAGCTGGACTTAGGATCTTTGGGCCGATTATTTCAAAATCAACCCAAAGATCGGGGGCTTGTGGGGGACAGATATCCCCTGGGTCCACTGGAAGGATAAAAGACCTCACGAAAGGCCCAAGGGCTCAATAAATCGTAAGGTCATCTCTTCGTGGGCCTGGGGAGGAACAACCAGTGAAGCAGATCGACATAAGGCCAGATCGGAGCAAGCCCAGACGGCCCAATGATTTCGAGCGAGTAATCACAACAGAGACCCGACCTTCCCGCGCTGGAGGCCCGTACGACGGAACCGAGCGGGGATGGGTCGGTGGAACTATAGGAAGATAGACTCAATTGGTTCACTATTTCTTACACTACCGGAATTTGGCTCTTTGCCGAGTGCCATATTCTTTGCCGAGTGTTTTATTTCGGGCACTCGGCAAAGAGCTCTTTGCCGAGTGCCACGCAAAAAACCCTCGGTAAAAGAAAACACTCGGCGAAGAAGCTCTTTGCCGAGTGTTTTATTTTTGACTCTCGACAAAGAGTTTCTTTGCCGAGTGTATTTTTTTGACACTCGGCAAAGGGCTCTTTGCCGAGTGTCACAAATACAACACTCGGCAAAGAGCTCTTTGCCGAGTGTTTTTTCTCCAACACTAGGCAAAGACAATTTAAAAATCACATTTTAAAGTAGTAAATTAATTCAAATGAAAAAGTTTTCAACTACAAATTTGTATAACTCATCATGATGTACAATTTATATATTGAACATTTCTTCATATGACAAAATAAAAATAAATTTGTTCATAAAACCTATATCTCTCTCGTAGTTTATGAAACTACGAGAGAGACGTATAGAATTTGTGCATATTGTTAGAACCATCATCTGAGATAAACAAATTACCAAACAACCAAAATAAACTTTGTAGATCTTGAGAAGTTATAGAAGTTTATAGTTGACAACTTTTTCATTTGAAGTCATATTGTCAACGAAAACTACGTCTGAATTTAAAAAATTTAAAATTTGAAATTTGAAAACGACTTCGAAAGGAAAAACCACCAACATGAAAGTTGTAGGTATTGAAGAGTTATGAAACTTTGTAGTTGACAATGTTTTAGTTTGAAATCATCTTGTTATGCAAAACTATGTTTGAATTTTGAAATTTGAATTTTTCAAACTGTCTCGGATGGAAAAACCACCAAAATAAAAGTTGTAGGTCTTGAAATGTAATGAAATTTTGTAGTTGACAATTTTTTGATTTGAAATCATCTTATCATTGAAAATTTCGTGTGAAGTTTTTAAATTTAAAATTCAAATTTTATAAACGGTCTCGGATGTAGAAACTATTAAAATAAAACTTTTAGATCTCAAAAAGTTATGCAACTTTATAGTTGGTCACATTTTCAAATGAACTCATTTAGTGCCTTAAATAATCAAATTACTCTCGATTTGTTATAGTACATGGGGAATGGAAACGTAATATAAACATAATTGGTGTAGTAGTGTAGTGGTATAGGAGGGTATGCGCGAGAGAGAGGTTGCGAGTTCGAATCTCACCATTTACAAAACATATAAGTTTGATTCAAAATAATAGTGAAAAATGATAGGGTAACGGGTAAGGTAATAGGGTAGGGTTGGAGAGTTGTTTCTAGAATTTAAAAAATGTTTTGCTGTTTTTTTTTTATTTTTTTGATTCTTAATTTGCCGAGTGTTTTTCTTTGCCGAGTGCTTTTTGACACTCGGCAAAGTCTTTGCCGAGTGTCCGAAAAAAAGCACTCGGCAAAGAACCCTTTGCCGATGAAATCTTTGCCGAGTGTTCTTTGCCGAGTGTTACACTCGGCAAAGCCTTTGCCGAGTGTAAAATAGCCTTTGCCGAGTGTCTTAGACACTCGGCAAAGAACGCGATTCCGGTAGTGTTAGGTACACGTGATTATCATATCTGCATGTATTGCCCCATGGTCGAATATATAAGGCCTAGGGGGCACCCCTTCAGAACAGATTGAACTCACTACTTAGCCATCCACCCCAACTTCCTACGCACTGGAGAACTACCTTGTAACTCACCATATACATCACTCTCGCTAGGACGTAGTGTGTTACGTACTTCAAAGCGGCCCGAACCTGTAAATCATTGTCTACTGTCTCTCGTGCAACCAGCATGAACCATTGAGCTACAGTCGATAACACCGTCCTACTCCTAAAAGCACCTTGAGGGGCAACCCCAGGTGCGTGGTCGGACCCAAAACACCGACAAAACCTACTCTAAGAAGCATAAGTAGGAAAGGGAAAAAGAGAGAATTAACAGAAATGATAAATCTTAACCATGACAACTTCAGCAAAGACCTTGTTAAATTTTCACTAAGACATTAAAGGTTAGTGGAGTACTAAATTAATCCAACCTCCAGACCTTGGCCACACCCAATTCTAAATAGCTAAGTATGCCACTAAAACCTCCAGTAGTGAGATTAAGCTTTGCCTTATTGACTTAATCATTTCACCATG
The DNA here is from genome assembly GCA_029449295.1 of Zea luxurians. Lineage (NCBI taxonomy): Eukaryota > Viridiplantae > Streptophyta > Magnoliopsida > Poales > Poaceae > Zea > Zea luxurians. The sequence goes on along the minus strand of JAOPSE010000005.1, from coordinate 42,559,789 downwards.
CATCATAATTACTAAATTGCATATCATGGCATACATGTATCTTATTCATGGCATTCATTTAGATTGCAACCTCGCTGACGGAGAGTACGTGCTCATCCCCAAGCAAGGAGTTGCCCAAGAGGAAGTCCAGGAGCCAGCTCTAGAGCCTGCCACCGAGGATCTCCCCGTAGCCTCAACTTTTGAAGGCAAGCCCTGGTTTTATGCATAACCGTTTATATATGCTACTTTACTACACTTAATGTTTGTAGGTTTGTAATGTGCACTTAAGTGTAGGAGTTGCGTGAAACCCTAGTTGCATGAACTCAGGATTCCTTTTTGAGATGGATACTAGTATGCTAGGTCAAGTAGCTGCTTTGCTAATTAGGGATCTCGGTAGAAGTCGAGTGATTTTTCTAGCACTCGCGCAAGGTCAGGAATTGATTGTATTTGTCTTGATAATGGGATCTATGATGGTCTATGGACTTGGATCCAGGGTGGATGCCTTGTCTATGAGACAGAAATGGAATTAAGGATTAATGTGTGGATACCTGAGTCAAGCGTTTGAACGTACTAGACACATGTCGGGAAATATGGTAACCGATAAACCTAGTACCTGAGTGAACCTGCCCGCAGACTTTACTCCTCACTAGACCTGAGACAGGTTCTCCCATGCTAGCTATGGTGGCGGTGGGTACAAGTGCGGGCATTGCACGGCGGCAGCCAAGGACAATTGGAGCATTGTACGCCAAGGCCGTGAGCCCTGTTCTATTGCCAGGGAATCGATGGGGACGGTTGATATGTGTGGGGATGGAGTACCCCTACATGTCGTGTGTTTAGGTTTACCTTGCAAGGTTAAAAAACTCGATTCGAATCGTCTGCTTCTCATAGCTAATGAGACTGCTTGACCCCTTGTACTGCATCGAGTAAAAAGTGAAATGAGATTTTACTTGAGATAACATGTTGGTTGTACTAAATGATTGTTACCATGTATGCTTAGAGAGGAGCAAACCTAGCTTAATTAAATATGCTAGAACTGGAAAAAAAGCTAAAACTATTTTTAGACTCAGCTAGTGCTTTTGGCGAACCAAACCTCTCAGCCATACAACTGCATGGTCTAGAGGTAGAGGAGTAGACTCCTCACACCGGGTAAGTCTAGCTGAGTATTAGTATACTTAGCCTTGCTTGTGGCATATTTTTTTCAGGTACACTACAGGATATGGTTTATGGTGTGACTTGGCCTTCCACCCTGCCACAGGGTTGGACGGTCGAGTGGGATGCTGCCTCCATAGGAGAGGACCAGGAGGAGTAGTGGGCTAGGCCTTGCCCTATTCCTCAGTATCGTCGTTATCGATTTTCCGCTGCATTTAATTACGAACTTGTTATCTTTTATTAAAACTCCGATTTACATAATAACTCCAGTACTTTAAATTGTGGTTTCATGTTTATTGTATTCTCTCTGAGACTCACCATCGTGTGAGCTAGTTGTATTCGATCGTTGGTAAGTGGCTTTATCAGACTAGATCTGAGGGACTGACGGGTTATTCCGATTTAAGTGTGTTGTTGCCTCTAAGGCGTGACTCGGGCACTTAAACTAGAATAATTCGGGCAGTTCTGCCACAGAAGGAGGGGCTCCAAAAATTTCCAACTCTCCATTAGGTCCTCCACTAGTTGCTCCAGATGGTCCGGCTCCCATTGCTACAACCTCCGGTGGCAAATTCGGATGCAGCCAGTCGTATAACACGTGCACCTCTTCATGCAGGGTGTTACAATACGCTTGCAGATTTTCCAGGGATGCGCTTAGTTTCGCTACCCGGGCTAGAGCATTTGCCTCACAATCCCAGGTGAAAGAGCGTGAATTTACGGCCCTGTCAATAGTCGTGTCTCGTTCCACAATTTCCTGCTGCAAGCGATTAACCTCCACTGACAGCTCAGCTATGCGGCGGCTATCTTGTGCATGCTCCCTATTTCCATGATGTAGCTCTGACATGAGTCGTTCCACCCTGACCTCCAGATCCCCTATTGGATCGTTGCTTCCGCTGGTGCTTCCCTCATGTCTAGGAGCAACTGGTGCCGGGGTATTCCTCGAGGTCCACTTGCCTTTCATTGGGTGGTCTTGGTACGCGCCATACCTCCATAAGAGGGGAAGATTTATTTAGTATAGTTTTTACATGATGCATGCATGACCTAATTGTCACACCCGGTTTTAGAAGGCAAACCGAATGCGAACCATGTACGTGACAGGATCAGAAACTCACGTACACAACGATTACATAATTGGACATCATCACACAATGCTTGAAATAAATAACGAAAAGATACTTTATTACATCAAGATGTCCAAGACATCCACAGAGTCTATTACATAACCATTGATCAACATAATTATCAAAGTGTGGAAATATGAAACGTAGATGTTAAGCCTACACAGGCAGCTGACTGGGGATTTGCCACTAAGATAAACTAGAACTCATCGTACTCCTGGAACTCCTCGAAGTCATCCATGTTGCCAGCATCACCTCCTGAGTACTGAGTACAGTGGGGACAACCTGGGATGGGGTGGTGTGTAAAGCAAGGGTGAGTACACATCAATGTACTCAGCAAATGTCCCGTTTGGCTTAAGTGGACTAGCTGTATATGGAGTTGAGGCCAAGTAGTTGCTTTTAGTTGGTCAAATATTTACTATTATTAGTAGAGCCAAGTTTTAGTAATAAACCCAGTTATTACCCAAAAGTACTCCCTCACATCAGGAAATACCAAAGATCAGATTTTATAGCATCATGGTTACTCTTCATCATAACAGTATCCAAAGTTCTTCTAATCAAAGAGGATCCCAAGGCTGCTCTTAACTGTGAGCTCGGCTGATATACCAGTTTTTAACACTCTACAGAGGTTGTACACTTTACCCACAAGTCATGATTCCTGTTCTGCCCGGAGATCATGACTCTCCATTAATCACTACCAAGGTGACCTAGCAGGGTCTCACTACGTAGCCTTTACAAAGACTCCCGTGGTGCATAGCTGCTCATTAGGTTTCGCCATTCATACAAACGCAGTACACCTCCCCAAGGTGGGTGACTAACAAAAACCGAATCGAATGAACCTCTGCACCCCAACCTTGGCAGAGCGAGCACTACGCCCCGGCCCCCATTGATAGCCCTCCGGCAAAGCCAACTATAGCCCCAGGTTCATCTAATTAATCAGCTAAGGGCGTCCCATTCCACCCTCATGGTTGCACTGTTATCCCGGGTGGTCACTCCACGAACAGGTCCTTATGGAGAGGTACTCAGGAAAAAGGCCTGAGTCCCCTAAGGTATCACAAGATCATCCACAAATTCAGGATAACAGTATCATATCATGAATGTTCACATCATGTTCATTGATTAAGTTAAGGCAATAGCAACATGCTAACCATGATAACCCAAAAGGTAAACAAGGGTAAGGTAAATACAGACTAGTCAATCCTTAGGTTTCATAAAGTAATGCGGGACAGTGAATTATAAAGTATGTAGGACATAATAGGTCAGAGGACACTTCCCTTCACCAGGTTGTTGCTCAGAGGGATCTTCGGCAACACAATCAGGAATCTCGGACTGCTCGTTGTCAAAATAAAGCAAGCATGCATTCAATACATATGGAAAGTACCAATGAACATCACACCAAACATGTACAAACATTGGAACACATCTTAAAAATATACAATACTACATAAGGGATAATGAATTCAAAGTATAACATAGACTATGGCATACATTAACTTTATTTGAAAATAGATTATTATTTCCCTAAGTGTTATTTACAAGTACATAATCCTAGGTCAATTTATTTTATGGTGACCTAAAATTTAGAATAGAGATGAACTTATGTAATACATGTTATTAATCTCACAAGCTTAAACAAGTTTAAATCTCTAAGGTTCCCCTTTTATTTATTTAATAAAATAAATAAAACATACGTCTACATTAGTTCATATTCAATCCTAAAAAATTAGAGTGTGCAGTCAGTAAGAGAACCTATTTTATTTAAACAGAGAATAATTCTATGAGCATTTTGCAATTTGAATCACTAAATTTTGAGTTCATATGTAAAAGTTATGAAATAAACAAGTTTGGGAATTCAAAATATGAAATTAGGGCTAATTTTGTGAATACTTAAAAGTCCCGGGCTAAATCTGCAAGATTACAAGGGTTTGCGCGCGAAAACCAGGGATGGCGAGTTTATTTCTAACAAACCAAGGGTTTCTTACGCAAAACAACCACACGAAGGGGTATCGGGTGAATCTAACCGTTAGATCTAAAACCCATGGCTGAGATTAGATCTGCGGCCGAGGGCATGCGTGCGGGGGCGGGCGAGTGCTGACAGGCGGGCCTGGGAATGTTAGTGACAGAGAGGGGGGGGAAGAGCGAGAGAGTGCTAACCGAGCGGGTCCAGCACCAGAGGGGAAACGGACGGCTACAGGGGTCCGAGGGGGGTCCGAGCGGGTCCGAGCCGTTCGATCAAGATCGAACAGGGGAAAACAGACTGGGAATGATGAGCGGCTGCGAATGTCACTGACAGATGGGCTAGGGCGCGTCAGGCACGCGTGCATGAAGCGGTATCCCGCGGTCTGGGCCGTTTGATCTGAATCGGACGGAGGGAAATCAGACCGAGGGAAAACAGATGGTTGTGGGCGGCGTCGCTCCTCTCCACGGCGGTGAGGTCGCCGGAGCTGAGGCTGGCGCGAGCTAGGGTGGCTCCGGGGTCGCCAGAGTTGGGCAGAGGGGAAGAGGGTGCCACGGCAAACTCGATGGTAGGGAAGAGGCCATGAATCCATGGGCAGAGAGGGGAGAGCGGCGGTGAGGTGGCCTCGGGTGGGCCAGAGAAACTCCAGTGAGCCATTCCGACCACGAGGAAGGGACTTAAGGCACGCTAAGGCTTGGGCTAGCTTCAGCAGAGACAAGGGTAACATAGAGACCTACTCCGGTGAACTAAATCGGGCCAAATTGGCCAGCCATCGCACGAGCACGGCGGACCGCCGCGGCCGAACACCGGCGAGGGTGAAATTAGCCAAGCACAGGACACAATGAGGGAAATTGGGCACGGGGACGGGCATCTCACCTCGGGGCGGAGCTCGGGGAGGCTTGGCACGGACTCCAGCGAGCTGGATGGCCGGGGACGCGGGCGCGGGTCTCCGGCGATGGCTGGCGGCGAGGGCAGAGCACGAAAGAGGGCGAGAGTGTGCAAAATGAAGTCGCTCCAATCGTCAATGCAGTGTCGGGGTAGATGTTTGAGCCACTACAGCGCGTCTTGCCCTAGGACAATGGGCAAGTACGGTCGCCCTGGCGGCCCAGGCGACAGTCGTGTAAACAGCCAACCAGCTGCCTGGGTCCTGCTTAGGCTCGTACTTGTCGACATTGGAGACCTTGAAGTTGGCAGGCCACTGGATGGCTCGGAGTGTGGAGTAAGCGCGGAAACTCCGCACGTGTCCTCGTGCCGGTGTTCATGTCGTGGGTCCCTAGGAGGGGAGTCGGTTGCAGGTCGTCTCGACCATCCCCGGAACGGCCCACTAGTTGAGGCTACTGCCGACTCAACTCGGGTGGCGCGACTACGTGCTGGTACGCCGTGATCCCGGTCGTACTCCTCCCGGTGTCTTATCTCATTTTCATGCCATCGGTCACGCAAAGCATTGATTGAGCTCCGCGTGTCTCGCTGGTTGTTGATAGCGTGATGCTGGTCATTTGCAGGATGAGCAAGGGGTAGAAGGTGATTAGCTGCTTGAGTAAGCAGCCGTTGGTAGCCTTCCGCGTCCGGGGTTCGCGGGAGACCGTCAGCTATCTGTGCTAGTACCACTCCGACTTCACTTGGCGTGTTCATTGCTCGAGCAAAATTGGGGAATAGGTTTCGAGCGAAGAGAGGGTTCTCTCGTCGTAGCCTGGCATCCTACTCGGCTAGCTCTCGCTCCCGGTCTTGAGCTTGTCAGCGATCGCGGCGGTGAGAGTTACGCATTTCTTGATGTCGCCGCATGTTCCGTCTTGGGATACAGGTGCGCCGGATCCCATTCCTCGGCTTCATGATGTCGCCGCATGTTCCGGCGTCTGTTCCTCCATCGTTGTGCTTCATGCTAGGGGGCTCCTCTCCTTGCTTGGTAGGTTCATCGTTAGAGACAAGTGCTGACTCCAATCTCCCCTGGATGAAGAGGATGTCGGGGTAGAAAGGAGCCGGCACGACGGTGCTCTTCTTTCTGTCCTCCTTTGAGGGCAGAGGTATCGGAAAGGTGGCTCGGTGTGTTCTCATCCCTTGACTTGGGACATTTGTTTCCTTCTTCTGAGTTTATCCGTGTCCACTCCTTTGTGGGCGAGGTGGACAACAGAGTTCTTCAGGTAAATGAGACCTCAACTAGTCGATCTTTCTTATCCCGAGGGTTCCTGATCTTTGGTTTGCGAGGGATCATCTTCCCCCAAGTTGCGGGTGGTGGCACCGCCCACAGTCTTGCGCTGGCTTCCCTCGAGATTCCCGAGGAAGGCTTTTTCTCGGGTGGATCTGCTACGTGGTGCAGAGTCCCCTCTTCGTCTGCTATGCATGAGATGGTTCCAAAACAGAACATAGCTCCCAGGCGAAGAGTGATCATGCTCTTGAAGGTGATGGCCATTGAGCTAGCTTTGATCAAAGACACACCCCCTACCTGACGCGCCAGCTATCGATGTTTAGAGTCTGACCGCACACCCACGGATACCCTTGCGGTGCTTTTGGGTAGGACGGTGTGTTGATTGTAGCTCGATGGTTCATGCTAGGAGCACGAGAGAGAGAGACGAACGATTTTCTGCAGGTTCAGGCCGCCTTGAGAGGCATAATACCCTACTTCCTGGGATGGATCTGTATGTGTGGCGGGTTACAAGTGGCGTCTCCTGAATGGAGGAGGGCTAATGAGATGATCAAGATGGGGTTCCCCTCGGGCCTTATATACACGACAGAGGGTCAGTCCTTACGTACATGGTGATAGCATTATTCCAGCATATCTCCTAGATAATTGCGAACTAACTTAACCAATCTCCATAAAAACCCACCGACTCCACGTCGAATTATCCCGACATTCGAGGGCGCTGGGTGCGGGGAAAATAGACGGTTTCTTGAGATTGTGCACGATCCAACGGACAATCCAGACATCAGTCCATTGCCTTCTTGGGTCAGCCCATTCCACTTGTAGTCTTTGCTCAGCCCACGCCGAGACGCCCTTATGGGGTAATTGGTCTGTGGCCCCATGTAGGGACCTTTCGCCTTCTAGTGGACCCGAGGGATATCTATCTCTAACCGCTTCTTCCTTAGCTATTTCCTTTTGTTTATGTATCATGACTTGGCATGTCCTAGTTGTATGTTCCTTGTCTTCTCCATAGAAAAAGCAAAACAACCTTCTTGGTTGCGAGCTGAATCTTCCTTCGAAGCTTCTACCTCCTCTACCTCTTGGGGTTGGTGGCCTGAAGGAGCTTTGATGTGTTCCTGATGATTGGAGTTGTGCTGATGCCCTTGAGTATGAATTCCCCTATCTTCGGTTGAGCTGGGATTATGGATCATCCTGCCATGCCTCAGATGGAGTCTTCCTCCGAAGCCCTGGCCATCTCAGAGTATCTGTAGGCTTCTTCCCTTCTTTGTCCAAAGTCATTGTCGACTCTGATGTACTCGTCCATCTTCTATAGGAGCTTCTCCAGAGTTTGTGGGGGTTTCCTGGCAAAATACTGTGCTGTTGGTCCTGATCGAAGTCCCTTGATCATGGCTTCAATAACAATCTCATTTGTCACCGTTGGCGCCTGAGCTCCGAGATGCAGAAACCTTCGAACATACGCCTGCAAGTATTCCTCGTGGTCCTTTGTGTGACGGAACCTCCCAAGGTATTAGGCCCACCTATAGATGTCCTTGTCCTAAGGACCTTAGACAGTCATGCAGGTGCGCATAATGACTTGGCAAGTTCGATTATCTGTATCTTCATCATATCGCCCAAGAGCGCTTAACCCATCACTCAGACATTACACATAATTGGAGTAGAGAATGAGCGGAAAGGATTACAATAACATAATTTACATCCATATAAAAATATAGAAACAATACTTATTACATAACCGGGTGTTCGAGTGCAGAACTTATTATTACATTACTAGGAGGTAAAACATCCTCCACCAAACAAGTTTAGTGTTCTTCCTCCTGCTTTGGCACCACCTTAGAACAGAAACTGCATAACTCTGCTGTTTCATCACCTACAACAACATGGGTTCAAAAACCCTGAGTACGAAGTGTACTTTCGCAAGTCTTACCCGTCAAAGGAAAAAGACTCTCAAGGATATGTTGGTTTTTGGGAATCAAGGTAAAGCTCATCGAAATTCAAAGACTCTATTTGCAGAAAAGCTTACTATTAGTGGATCCTTAAAAATCTATTTTTATTATCAGGTAAGTCGTTACCTGCATCTAGAGTTCTTTCTATCCTAGATCAGGCACTTGGTTTATGCTAACCGTCTTTTATCATTCATTCAGTTCACTTGATTGCTACGTGTAGGGCAGTGACCAAGTCTTCATGTCCGAGAAGTAATGGTGATCCGAATCGATTAATATCAGCTGGGGATCTCCAACCACACGACATATGTAGCACTTAAACCCTTGCATATGTCAACTCGCCACCGGGTTTCTCAAGACCAGAATGGGTTCACGCCAACCGAGAGCACATATACACCACCGTCCAGCCTCTTGCCACAGAGGGTACACGCTACTCTCGCCATCTCTCCACTCTCATTGAGTGGTGGCCTTTCTAGTATTGGTCCGACCAAGGTAAAGCTTACCTATGACGAGGCATGTGACCAGTTAAAAGGTCCTCGATCATCAATCCTACATCGGTTTGGTCCTTAATCGACTCAGACAGAGACACTACACCAAGACTTCCTTCTCGTGCAAGTCACCTACCCGGTCTCGTCTTTATCAATTAAAACCCAAAGTTTAGTACCTGGCAGAGGTACATCTTTTTAGATGTTGAACCCATCACGACCATGATGGATTCACCATCACAAGTATTTTCTTTGTAAAAATTCTCATCCCATATGAAGCATCACCTTTTGTTTAAAACAAAACATTATGTTTTCTAAAGCAAGGCTAAGCATCAGAAAACTTTAAGTAAATCAGGTAACAAGGAATGGTAATCAGTTTCCAAGGAAGGAAATGCATCAATTGTTTAACCCACAACTCCTATCACCTAATGCATCAAACAAGGTGATAAAGCTTTTAAAACATCAAGGAGAAGAATAATGCACCAGGGTTTGCCTTGTGTTGTAGGAGGTTCCGGGTCTACTCCATAGATGTCGAAGTAGAAGTTATTCTCGGCTGGAGCATTCTCAGCTTGAGTGACAACTTCTTCAACCACAGTTTCTTCCTCGTTTTCTATACATGACAATACATGAACATGAATGCTTATGTGATGTCATGAATATGTAGTTACATAATAGAAACATACTAAGTTGTATCTTGAATACAACTTTCCTTCATGGTACACACTAATCACTAGGGCTTCCTAAGTCGGTATTCTATCAGTATTAAGCAACTAAACCTTTAGGAGGCTAGTTTATTGGGTTTGTGACCAAACAATGTCCAAATCATTTCAAACTTCATCGAACGTCTTCAATCATCATACTAAGCCTACCCAAAAAGTTTTACCATTTTTGGAGTTACTAAATTATTTCTAAAATTCTAAAGGGCTTGGTTTGAACACCTTTAAGGGCTACATAATTCTAGGTTTGGAATAAAAATCTTGGAACTATTTTTATTAAATACTAGATGATTTTAGGAGTCTAGAAAAATTGGTCTCATAATTTTATCATTTTCTACTATTTTCTACATATTTCCTAATCTGGCAGTAAAAAGAAAAGGAAAAAGAATGAATAGTGATGGGCCAATTCTGGCCTAAGCTAGCCCGTGAACAGGGGAGACACACGCGCGCCCGCTCCTGCGGCGACGGCTTTGCGCAGAGGCCCCTGGTTTTTCAAATAAATAATTAAGAGACCTCAGCACTATTCACATGTCTCTCTGACCGTTGCACTTAAGCCCCTGGATTTCTATTTCTTCACCAAACAAGTCCCTGGCGACGGCGCGCTCGTCCGTCGGCCACCCCCTCGCTGGGATTCGCTTCAAACGACGATGACCGCTGAAACCGAGTATCAAATCATCATCCCCAAACCCAGACGAGCCTAGTCCATGCCCTAATTGAACTAATTTAACCTAGAATTTCCCTTGCCCACGACGACGGTGAAAACCGAGGATAGGTCGAGCTGTTCTTGATGACCAAGCGCAGTAGCGTTCAATTGATCAAGTCTACAAGCAACAAGAGGCCCTAAGGATGCTAGAACACGAACTAGAGAAGCATGAACCAACTGTGGATGGCTGGCCACGGTGAGGTGTCTCACGGCGGCGCGGCTGACCAAATTGGGAGAAATTGGGAATTCGAGGGTTGTGGTGGCTAATCGGGAGTGAGGAGTGGTGCTCTGGCTTTGTAACAAGTTAGCGGAGTAGGCCAAACACTCAATTTATAGGATCGCCCGAGTGTTTCGTGAATTTGGGATGAGATGAGCTTGCGGGCGGAGGGGAGGTGAGTCACCGGAGCATAACTACCGTGGCGATCAACAAGGTAAAGACCCTAGCGGTAAACGGGCTATCCATTGTGACGTCTTGCGACACGATAACGAGCATAAGCACGTGGCACGACTACAAAGAGCGGCGAACTCCGGCGAGAGCACTTTGTCCGATCGCGTGGCAAGTGGCGCGGTGAACAGTCCGGTGATAAGGCTCCAACTCCTCCCCGCGTTGAGATCTTTTACCCCAAGCAGTTATCCGTGCGCCACTGAGCACGAATCACAACGCCGACGTGGATCGCGGCGCGGGTTCACCGGCGGCGAGATTCACTGCACTGAAGATCTTTTCATCTACTGTACCATCGTGATCATCTTCAGTCGTTCTGACAGAGCAACTTGAGGAGCGTTTTTCTCGAATTTTCATGCGACAAACTGCTAACTCAACTACATCAAAGTTGTTGTCCAATGTACCAGCTTTAACTTTGTTATTGGGTTCTTGATTAGATACTCACTGATTCATACGCAATTCAATCTCAAAGTTCATCAGAACATACTGTCAGTCAAGTTTCAGCATCTGACCCTACTGATAGCCTAACTTTCAGTCCATTTTTCTCCAATTTCTAAGTAGCTCTAGGACTAGATCACTCGATCAAACTTGAACTACTAACATAGCTCTACAAGTTCGTTGTAATGACCCATAGCAAAATCTCCATGGATTAATAGATACAGGGTCCCAAAGTTAGCCCAATTACACTGTTTTTCAGAATTAAGCCATATGGGTGCTCTTGAGGCTTTTTGTAATTAACTCCAAATTGTTCCACACAACATGGAAATCTCCAAATGTAAAAGTTTCCTATATTTTGATACTCTACCACTTTGATATATGCACTTTGGTCCAAAAGTTTATAGAAATTGATCCCATCTCATAGAGCACAAATTAGGGTTTCTAGGGTTCTTATAAGGGTTTTGAGTGTTCTAGGGTTTATGTGCCACTCAAACTCTCCAAGTTTAGTCTCCTATGAACATCTCCACTAAACTTTGAGATCATGCTCAATTTGTTATCACACACACCCACATACCTCTATTTCTTGGTTAAGTATCCTATCCTAGAGTTTAAGGATCGCTTCAAATCATCACATCACACTTTGTTTTGAAATTTTAGCCTAGTGGATGCATTATAGGTGTAACATACATAATGAAATGTCAATGCATATGATGCCATGACCAAGTTTTAGTTCTTGCAACACCAGGGGTGTAACACTGTGTGCATTGGAATAGAGCTTGAGCAGTCACTGGCTTCGTCTGGAAACCCTAGAAGCTAGTGACTAGCATGTACTTCAGCTTCTGCGACGACATGATTATTCCTGGCCGAAGAGAAGAATACCACGTTTGAGCCACACTCCTGGCTGCCATGACGAAGGAATTCTCCATGACGGCAGTGTTACCACCATATAATGATATGGTTGCTTCATAACTCATGAGTAACTGCTTCGGGTCAAAATGCTCGTCATACATGGGGAGCTGTGATGGTTTGTACGAAGGTGGCCATGGGGTAGCCTGCAACTCTGCTACTAGGGGAGAAGCATCATCAACAGCAAAGTTACCATGATTGAAATCGTCATACCATACATCATCATAGCTTGGGCTTTCCTGACGAAGCTCTCTCTGTTGTGGCCTTCATCCTTGCTCATTGTCTTTGAAAGGGAAATGTGCCCTTGGGCCATTTCTATATTGTTTTGGTGATTAGATGCACAACATACTATGTGAGAACTAACATGATATTGAGCAAAGGTATATGAAACAAATCTAGATAGATCAAGTATGAAGGTAAGTTCTAAACATTTAGTCATTTGTTTTATGTGATAAACATGCTTGTCTAAGTGCCAGGAACTCAGTTAAGACAAGTCAAAAAAGGAGCAAAGGAAGTTCAGCTAAAACAGCCAGACTTCACAAGCCTGCGGATGCACCGGACACTATCCGGTGTCCAGGCTTGCGCGTCGACGAACTCGCTGCTCTCGAGAATTGCTGGGGACGTTGCGACTAAAATTTACTGGACTGTCCGGTGAGCCAGTAGTGCTCGTGCCAACGGTCGGCAGCGAAATCAGCGTGTAATCAACGGGCGACGCGTGGCCAGAGGCAACGGTCACTAGGTCGCATCGAACTGTTCGGTGTGCCACCAGACTATCTGGTGTTCCAAGGGACCTCGGCTACAATGGTCGGCTTCGCCAAATAAGGAAGGAGATCACGCACTATTTATGTCTAGTGGTGCATCGGACTGTCCGGTGCGCCCACGGATAGAAGGCAAGAGTTGCCTACCAAATGGAGCTCCAACGGCTACTAGCTGCCTTGTGGTTATAAAAGGGACCCCTAGGGGCATGGAGCAGGACTTCAAGCCTCCATTGAACATCCTAAGATGCCTAGACTCCGCAAACACACATCTGATTCATTGTCTTTGAGATTTGAGCACTTGTTTAAGCTGTGAACTCGCTGCGTTGTGGAGATTCCTCAGAAAAGGGGATAAACTTGAGATAAAGAGAACCATGGTATTCAAGTGGATCATTGGATCACTTGAAAGGGGTTGAGTGCAACCCTCGTCTTTTGGGATGCCACAACATGGACTAGGCAAGTATTCCACTTGGGCAAACCACGGGATAAAAAATGTCGTGTCAACTGTCTTTATTCTTGTGTGATTGTCTTTACTTCTACTCACTTTATAATTGCTCTAAATTTAATACTCATCTTGTGAAGAGCAATTAAGTGAAGAAGTTGTCTCCCTCTCTAGTCATAGCATCTTGGTTTTGACTTCACTAACATTTCATAAACCAAGTTTGTGTTGTTTAGTATTGATTTTTATAGGATCACCTATTCACCCCCCTCTAGGTGCTCTCAATTGGTATCAGAGCCGTACTCTTCATTCAGGGACTAACTGCCCAAAGAGATGGATCCTAAAGGTAAGGGAATGGTGATCAACGACAAGGAGAAGGAAACCCTCTACACCGACGAGCCAAAAGGTGATAAGCCCACTAACTCAGGCTCGAGTCACAAGAAAAGGGATGAGAAGAAGAAGAGTCACATAAAGAAGATCATCTACTACGACAGCAACGCCTCCTCCTCTTCGCCAAGGGATGACGATGACGAAGACTCTTCGTCGAAAAACAAAACGGTTAATCAAAACTATTCTTTTGATTATTCTTGCATCCCTTATAATTTGAATGCCCATTTATTATCTATTCCACTCGGAAAACCTCCACACTTTGATGAAGACTATTCGTTTTGGAGTCATAAAATGCGTAGTCACTTATTTTCTCTCCATCCTAGTTGAAAGGGAAATGGGGCTTAAAACATTTGCCATAATCGATTTTGGTGTTTGACGTCCATCACAAACCACGTTTGGAGCAAAGACACCCACTAACTTTGCCTAGTTGTCATTTATCTCAGGTGTATAAAGTTGAACATAAACCAACAAAGAAAATAAGTTGGGGAACTCTACAAGTTTGGAGCAAAGACAAGCATTAGTGCTGCTAGTGGCGCACCAGACACTGTCCGGTGCCTAGGCCAAGGCACCCACGAACTGGCCGCTCTCGGTTTTTTCCCCGGAGTCGCTCCGCTATAATTCACCGGACTGTCCGGTGTGCACCAGACATGTCCAGTGAGCCAATGGAGCAACAGTCAACTGCGCCCAACGGTCGACTACGGTGAATAGTGCACAATGCATAGTGCAAAAGTCAGAAGTCAGAACTGAGAAGTCAGAATGCACCGGACTGTCCGGTGTGCCACCGGACTGTCCGGTGCCGCAAGAGGACAAATGACTTCAACGGTCAACCTTTCCAAACCCCAATGGTTGGCTAACGTGTCACGCATCGGACAGTGAACAGTGTCATGTCAGGTGCACCACTGGACTGTCCGGTGCGCCATCGACAGCAACGGATAGAATAGTGGTTGGGACTATAAATACCCCCCAACCACCACCATTCAAGCCATCCATGTTTTCAGAACTTCATATTCAATATTAGAGCAAAGGCAAACACTCCAAAGACACAATCAAAGCATTCTATCCCCTCAAAGCTCCAAAATCAACTCAAATGCTTAATGACTTGAGAGAGGATCATTTGTGTTTCTTTTGTTGCTCTTGTTGCTTGGATTGCTCTCTTCTTCTCACTCTAAACTTCTTAAGTGCTTTGTAAAGCTAGCAAGAGACACCTAAGTGTGTGGTGATCCTTGCGGGTTCTTAGTGACCCAAGTGATTAAGGAGAAGCACTCAAAAGGTCTAAGTGACCGATTGAGAGAGGGAAAGGGTTGGAATAGACTCGACCTTTGTGGCCTCCTCAATGGGGACTTGGTTCTTTGGAACCGAACCTCGGTAAACAAATCGTTGTGTTCATTTCTCTTGATCGTCACTCGATTTGTTTCATCCCTCTCTGCACTCTAAAGTTCCCTTGCTCATATTGATTTGAGTTTGCTCCCAAGGTTATCTGCATTGATTAAGCAATTCATAGCAAGAGGAACAATCTTTTGCACTCTGAATCTATTCCTAACCCTAACCTCAAGTGTAGTGCATGTTCAAAGTTTGTAAATTTCAGGTTTCACCTATTCACCCCCCTCTAGGCGACTTTCAATTGGTATCAGAGCCCAGTGCTTCATTAGAGTCTAACAACTCGAAGTGATGTTGGGAGAACACGCCAAGAGGGAGATGGTCACCGACGACAAGCCCGAAGCCTCGGAAAGGAAGAACGAGGAACAAACTCCATCAAAGGAAGCCGGCGACAAACACAAAGAAGAATCTGTCGGATGCATCAAGTCACATAGGAAGGGTGACAAGAAGAAAAAGAAAATGAAGAAGGTGGTCTACTACAAGACCGACTCTTCATCACCTTCCACATTCGGCGCCGAGTCTACCACTTCGAAATGCCAAGAGCGTAAGAAGTATAGTAAGATGCATCTTCGCTATCCCCGTATTCCAAAACACGCTCCTTTACTTTCTATACCCCTAGGCAAACCACCATATTTTGATGGTGAAGAATATTGTATGTGGAGTGATAAAATGAGGCATCATCTAACCTCACTCCACGAAAGCATATGGGATATTGTTGAGTTTGGAGCGCAAGCACCACAAGTGGGTGATGAGGACTACGACTCTGATGAGGCCGCCCAAATAAGGCATTTTAATTCCCAAGCAACTTCTATACTCCTCGCCTCCTTGTGTCGAGAGGAGTATAATAAGGTGCAAGGGTTGAAAAATGCCAAAGAAATTTGGGATGTCCTCAAAACAACGCATGAAGGGGATGAGGAGACCAAGATCACCAAGCGTGAAACGATTGAGGGAGAGCTCGGTCGATATGTCCTCAACAAAGGAGAGGAGCCACAAGCAATGTACAACTGTATCAAAACAATGGTCAACCAAGTGCGCAACCTCGGGAGCACAAAGTGGGATGACCATGAAATGGTTATGGTTATTCTTAGATCTCTTGTTTAACAAGTGCAATTAATTCATGGAGATCCAAGATATAAACAGATGTCTCCCGAGGAGGTTATTGCAAGTTTGTGAGCTTTGAACTTATGATCAAAGACTCCAAACACATTGTCAACTTGGAGCAAGGCGCCACCTCCACACCCGAGGTGCAACCCGTTGCATTCAAAGCAATGGAAGAGAAGAAGGAAGATTCTACACCAAGTAGACTCTCAATCGACGCCTCCAAGCTCGACAATGAGGAGATGGCTCTTATCATCAAGAGCTTCCGACAAATCCTCAAGCAAAGGAAGGGGAAGGACTATAAACCCCGCTCCAAGAGGGTTTGCTATAGGTGTGGTAAGTCTGGTCACTTTATTGCTAAATGTCCATATACAAGTGACAGGGACAGGGACAATGACAAGAAAGGGAAGAGGAAGATGGAGAAGAAGAGATACTACAAGAAGAAGGGTGGCGAGGCGCATGTGGGGCGGGAATGGGACTCCGACGAGAGCTCCACCGACTCCTCCTCCGACGAGGACGCCGCCAACATCACCATCAGCAAGGGCCTTCTCTTCCCCAATGTCAGCCACAAATGCCTCATGGCTAAGGATGGCAAAAATAAGAAGGTACATTCTAGAGATACCCCTAAATACACCACTTCTGATGATGAGGGTAGCTCTAGTGATAATGAAGATAATTTAACTTCACTTTTTGCCAACCTTACGAAGGACCAAAAGAAGAAAATAAATGAATTAATAGAAACCATTAACGAGAAGGATGATATCTTGGAAAGCCAAGAGGACTTGCTCGTTAAGGAAAATAAAAAAATGTTATGTTGAAAAATGCTTATGCTCTAGAAGTAGAAAAAATGTGAGAATTTGTCTAAAGAGCTTAACATTTGCTATGATTCAATTTCTTGCCTTAGAACTGAGAATGATATTTTAAATGCTAAGATAGAGGAATTGAATGCTTGCAATGTTTCTACATCTACCGTTGTTGAGCATGTCACAATTTGCACTAGATGTAGAGATGTTAATATTGATGTTATGAATGATCACTTTGCTATGATTAAAGAACAAAATAATCACAGAGCTAAATTAAATGTTAAAATTGCCGAGCATGAGTTAGAAAATGAGAAATTTAAATTTGCTCGTAGTATGCTTTATAATGGGAGACGCCCTGGCATTAAGGATGGCATTGGCTTCCAACAAGGGAGCCAAAGCAACATCAAGCTTAATGCCCCTAAGAACAGACTTTATAACTTCGTTAAGGGCAAGGCTCCCATGGTTCAGGATAGAGAAGGTTACATTTTATATCCTGAGAACTATCATGAGCACAAAATTAGAAAAATTCATGCTAGAAAATCTCATACTGCTTCTCATCATGCTTACATGTATAGTAATGAGGCTTCTAGCTCTAGGCATTCAACTCATATAAAAATACCTACAAAGAAAACTACAAATGCATCAAATGAACATAACATCTCATTTAATACTTTTGATGCATCTTTTGTGCTTACTAACAAATCAGGCAAAGTAGTTGCCAAATATGTTTGGGGCAAACACAAAACCCCAAGAATTGTGTTTGGGTACCCCAAGGTGCTTGTTTCTAATGTCGAAGGACCCAAGACCATTTGGGTACCTAAGAACAAAACCTAAATTTGTTTTGTAGGTTTATGCATCCGATGGGTCAAGTTGGATAATCGATAGCGGGTGCACAATGTAACACCCAAAATGTAACACCCCTGGTGTTACTGTTACTAAAACTTGAGCATAACATCATGAGCATTGGCATTTGCATATGTTTGACACACCTAGAGTGCATTTACTAGGTAAAAATTTCAAATAAGTTGTATTGTTATAGCATTTTGCAAATAAGACCCTAGTATAGGATATTTAACCTTAAATAGGGTTTGAAGGGTAAAGCAAGAGCCAAATAGAGAAAACCCCAAAGACTAAGTAAAATAGTCATAAAATATTACTAAGGATGGGTTTAAGTTACATTTACACCCCTGAGATGCCAAAAAACCTAATTGAAACCCTAGAAAACCCTAAAACCAAACCCTAGGGGGTTAAATGCAAAATTAGTCCACTTTTGGACTAAAGTGTAAAAAACATGTTAAATAAGGCATCTTAAGTTAAATGGATCACAAATATGTGAAATTGTAAGTTAGACCCTAAGTTTTGGGCTTATATGCAAAAAGCCACATTTCTTCTCAAATGCCTAAGTCTGAAATCAGTAGTTTGGCTCAACTTTGGAGCTTTATAACTTTCAAATTCTAAGGTTTTTGCCCTAGGTCACAACAACAATTTTGTAGCTCTATGAAAGAAGAACAACTTTGCTTAAGAGTGTAAGCATAGTTATTTAAAGGAAATTGGAGAAATTTACACTCAAAGACAGGCTGTCAGACTGTTTAAGTCTGAATTTCTGACTGGCAGTGGTCTAGAACCAAGTTTGAGAGCCAATTCGACCTTGATCCAGTGAGAATCTATCTTGGGGTGCTATAACAAAGATGTAGCTGGTTTGTAGCTCTCCAACTTTGCTGCAGAGCTCTAGGTAGATTGTCATAAGAATTTGAGAGAAAATGAGGCCCAAACTCTGACTGTCATATGCACTGAAAGGGACTCGCCATGGTACAGTACCAGAATCAGATCAGACCGCCAGCGTGCCAACCTCACCGCCGGCGACCTCTTTGCGCGAAGATTCATGTCGCCGCCGTCCTGATTCGCGTGTGGTATGGAACGGATAAAGCCGGAACTGGGTAGCGCATGCGTGGCATCATTCCTCGAGTCCAACCGGAGACTTCACCGGCGGCCACCGCAACTCGGTAACTTTCGCCACGGTGTCATTCATGCCGCGATCTGCCTCACTGTGCCTCCTACCGACGTGGTATACATGTGTTTGTGATGCTATCCGTGGCTAGAGATCGTCTATCGGGTCGCCGTGGCTATAAATAGCACGGTGGTCCACGGCAAGGTCTGATCATCCCACACAATGAGTTGAGTTGAAGCCGAATTCGCGCTACCTCTGCCCCCTTCTCTCAAATTAAGTGTGCGCAGTGAAATTAGAGTTCTTTGTGAAGCCATAGCACCCGCTTCCACCCTTAATCATTCACCTGAGCTCTTGAATTTCAAACTTCCCCCAAACTGGTCTCCGCCACCACGAAGAGCAGCTCAACCGTGGCCAATCCATTCTGGTAAGGCACCGTCCAAATCAAACATTGTTTTCATGTCTCTGTATACTTGTGAAGCTCATGGTGGCACTCGTTTACCTAGTTCGGCCATGAGTTGGCGGGAACGCGTGCTCCTGAGCTCGGTTTCCGCCATGATCATGGACGGATGATTTCCAGTAGGGGTGGTGTCAAATAGAGGGGTGTTCCTAGGTCGCCTTAGGTCAGTGATGCCTCCCCGATAGTTAGCCGTAGCATCCATCGCCGGTCATGGTCTGTACAAGCCGCGTCAAGGGTGATCAGCGAGCGTGTCGCGGTCAGGGAGCTCCTTGGAGAAGAAACAAAACCCCAGGGACCTTTGTGTAACAGTCAGAGAGAGGGTAAATAGTAGCTAAGGACTCTTAATGAATTATTCATTCAACGAGGGCCTCTGTGCAAATTTGCCAGAGCGTGCGCGGGCACGCGAGGGCACGCCCCCTATTCCCTGTGTTGTTGGGCCGCCTGGGTTAGAATCGGCCAGTACTGTTGCAAGTTTTTCTTTTTCTTTTTCTGCCAGAGATAAACAAATCCTAGAAAATTGTAGAAAAATCCTAAAAATGTCAAACCAATTTTCCTAGATTCCTTATTTTCCATAGTATTTAATAAAAATAGTTCCATGATTTTTAGATCAAATAGGGAATTTTGGAGTATTTAAAATAGCTTAAAATATTGATTCTGGATTTTTAGAAAATAGGTAATAATTCCAAAAATGCCCAAACTTTTTAATTTAACTTTAAACATTATTTAGAAGCCTTGGGTAGAATTTGGTATGATTTGGACCTTGTTTGATAACTAGAACCCAAAACCCCCCTGCTCTTTGAACTTCACTATTGACTCCGGAAACCCTAGGTTCTCGGAGTTCCGTGAAGGAAAATTGTATTCAAGAACTTTAGATAATAAATTCTTATTATCTTTGCACTCTCATGAGCATTACATGGCATTCATTCTTATATACATATATATGGTTATCTCTAGAAAACGAAGAAGAGGTTGAGGTAGAAGAGGAGAAGACTTCACCACCACCACCACCTTCGGAACATCAGGCAGGAAATTGTTTCTACTTTGACATCTGCAGATCCGAGCCTGACTCACCTATAAACGAAGGCAAGCCCCGGTGCATTTGCCACCGCCTTGTGTTTTGAAAACCTTTTTCACTTGCTTGAAGCATTAGGTGATAGGAGTTGATTGCTAAAACAATTCCTGCATTACCTTCCTTGAATTTGATTACCTTCCTTGATCACCTGTTTTACAAAAGATTTTTGATGCTTAGCATTGCTTTAGAAAAACAAAATCTTTTGTTTTTACAAAAGATGATTTGGCAAAGGTGGGTGGGATGTTTTTGAAAAACAAAATTTGATGGTGGATCCATCATGGCCGTGATGGGTTCAACATCGGAAAAGATGTACCTCTGTCAGGTACCAAACTTTGGGATGAAATGATTAAGCTGAGACCGGGCGGGTGACTTGCACGAGAAGAGAGTCTCGGTGTAGTGGCTGTCTGAGTCGATTAAGGACCGTGTCGATGTAGGCTTGATGACCGAGGACCCTTTGACTGGTCACATGCCTCGTCATGGGTAAGCCTTGCCTCGAGCAGACTAAGGCCAGAATAAGATAACACGGAATGGGCATGGAGCGGTGACGAGAGTAGCGTGTACCCTCCGTGGCAAGAGGCTTGACGGTGGTGTATCTGTGCTCTCGGTTGACGTGAACCTGATCTGGTCTTAAGAACCCCGGTGGCGGGTTGACATATGCAAGGGTTAAGTGCTACATATGTCGTGTGATTGGAGATCCTCAGCTGAGTATAATCGATTCGGATCGCCGTACCTTCACGGTTATGAAGACTTGGTCACTGCCCTATACGTAGAACTCCAGTAAAGATAGAGGGATTGTTAAAGAAATTGGCTAGTGCAGGTCAAGTGATTGAACTAGGTAGAAACAACTCTAGATGTAGGTAATTTTACCTAACTTGACAATAAAACTGGATTTTTAAGGATCCACTTTTAGTAAGCATTTCTGCAAAACAGAGTCTTTGATCATTGAGAAACCTTACATTGACTCCCTTATAACCAGCATACCCTTGTGAGTCTTTTCTTTAGTCGGGTAAGACTTGCTGAGTAATTCCATACTCAGGGTTTTATTCCCCGCTGTTTTTAGGTGAGGAAGCCACAAACTTTTGTTGTTTCTGTTCCAAGGTGGTCACAAAAGAAGAACCCCAAGAGTAAAGCTGCGGGAGGAAGAGTTCCTCCATAGGAACTTTTGTTTAAAAACTTATGGGAGGGGTTTTTCCCTCCCTTGGTGTGTAATAATATTACTCCGCACTCATAAGTTATATCCTGGTCTGTAATATATATAACTTTGTCTTACTTTTTAAATAAATGTAAATTTATGTAACTGCTTCCGCATTTCCGTATCTCCGATGATCTGTAATGTCTGTGTGATGGGTAAAACGCTCTTGGGAAAGGTAAGAAAAGGCAGATACCGAACTTGTCAAGTAATTCAGGGGCATCTACAGGGTTGTCTGAGGTCCGTTGGACAAGGACAACTATAGGTGTGCCTAATAACTTGGGAGGTTCCGTCACACAAAATCCTATTTTGGGATTTCTCCCAAAGAAAATGAGTTAGAGTGTACCTTAAGAATAAATTCCTTTCTTTGCAAAATATATTTGCCTAAAGAACATCGATAGTAATATTAAACTTGTGGGTAGCTCGAAGCTTAGAATTAAACTTTGAAAACTAGAGAAAACATCATCAAATATTGAACTCGTAGCCTATTCTTAAATAATCTCTTTGTGTTTAGGAGCCTTCTTTTAGTAAATTAAAGACTCTTATACAAATTGATTTTTTTGGATGATAGAATATTTGTAAATATCCACTAAGACATTAAGATGATTATTTTCTTGAATAGTATACATTTTGTGCATACAAGTGTTCAAATTGAAAAGAAGTGGATTATTAGATAAAGTAAGATAATAAATAAAACTGATAAAATTAAACTTACACATCATACTGGAGTTTTAAGTGCACATTTAAAACCGAGTCAAAGTTTCAACAGGTTTTGAATCTAATTTAAAATCTACAAATTGAAATAGAAAACAGAAAAAGAAAAACAAGAGAAAAAGAGAAACCTTTATCTGGGCCAAATCCCATTGCTCTCGGCCCATTCCTGCCTCTCGCGTGGCCCAGTTTTCCCTCCCTCTCACCTGCGTGGCCCATGTGCCCCCATACTCGCTGACAGATGGGGCCGCTACCCGGTCTATCACCGCGCGCCTGTGGGAAATCGACGTCGACCCCTGGGCCCCGCCTGGTAGTTGTTGTATCTCTATGCATTGCATGGGTCGGTGATGGGTGGGTCCCGATGTCAGTTTTGTCCTCATCCCGTCTGCTCGAAACAGAATCATGTGCCAGCCACCGAGATTTGCTCTAACGACCGAGCTCTGCCTTTGACTCTTCCCTGCTCCTTATATACCGGTCTCGTGGCTTTCCCTTTCCCTCATCTATGAGCCCCAGACTACTATCAAAGCGGAGAGGTGTGGTCGAGAGGGATGTACAGAAACGAGAGAATGAGGGTGAATGTTGCCACCGTCGAGAGCGAGGTAGAACGACGATTGGATCTTGGAGAGGGGATGATTGGAGTCGTGGGCATCTCTTGATGTTGGTTGAAAGGTATATGAATCTGGCGTACCACTGGGGAGCTACCAATTGCTCAACGGAGCAAGGGCGTCGCCGTAGTGATGCGCGCCGCCGTGACTAGCCACGCCACCGCCTTCCCCACTAGTAATGTGCTACCCCATAGCTTCGCCTCGTCTTCCTCTGCGTGTGGCACAGGTTGGGGTAGGATTTGGGGCCTTGTTCTTTATCCATCAGTGATGGTTGTGTACCCTTTCAGTTGAGTCCCAATCTAATCTGAGCCTTCGGTCGATGATCGGACGGCCGAGGCGCATGCATACCCCTCAGACGTGGCAAATTCTTAAAGAACCCCTAGGTTATCTTGGATTTAACCCGTGGTTCGAGCCTATTGAAGGAACAAAGCAAACAGATCCTAGAATTTATGCCTAGCACCCTGCGTGTGTGAATATTCACATACTCAGTCCAAGGTTTCTATTTTTCTTAATAATTTAATTCAAGAAATTTGTAAAATCCATATTTTGCTCATTTTAACTCTGTTTTAGTCCGTTCAAGTTGTGTTAGCTTCGTAATAAAAATATCTACACTTCTATAACCTTATTTTATCATGTAACATGTTTTTAAATAATTAATTTGTTTACCCTATGTCCATTGGAATAACTTCTCTAATTAAAAATTGGTAATGTTTTCAATCCTTAGTTATAATTTGACTAAAATATGTTTTCTAATCAAGATATAACTTGGACTAACATTAAATTAATAGTTTCTTAGGAATATCTTTCTCACATGATTTATAGTAACCAACATAGAACATCGTTTTCCTGTCTAATCACATAAACCCTCGAAAAGTCATAACCCGTTAACCATAAGTCTGAATTTGGTGGTTCTCGAACCCACGATCTTGTAGCAACGCGTAGGATATTATTATGCAGCTTGTTCTTATGTCTGGTGTAATGTTAATTTTTTCTATACCATGTTTGTTTGTATTGCTATGAAGAGTAGTGAGGTTACGAGTCATATGAAGATCATACTGGTACCTGGAATCTTGAGTCTCAGGCAAGTTGTGCCCTTGATCACTTTTGTTTACCTAATAATGTTCTCTATAATAATTTTGGCATGCATAGGCTTAATTTTGATGGGACCCAATATGTCACACTAGTTTGGTTATCTTTACACCTTATTTACCCCTGAACTTTTGGGTAGTCTTTGCTATTGCTATATATGGTTTTGGGTGTTGATATAACTATTACACATGGTCATTTCTTTATTATTATTGTTCTATTTCTGTTTATGATAAGACCATGATGTTAAAAAGGAACATCGAGCTTAACTTGAGAAACACGTGCCACCACAAGGGTGGAATGGGACGCTCTTGGCTGACTAATTAGGAAAGCTAGTGGAGGACTACCTTACCCAAAAGGGGCAAGGGCAATAGGGGAGTAGACGTGTAGGGAGGTTCTCGGGTTGATTTTGCTACGATGGCGGTCAGACGAGGGATTCCTACATTGCGTTTCTAGGAACTGTAGCGGGTTTTCTGAAGCTAGTGGAACTTTGTAAAGGCCTCATAGTGTTACCCTGCCTCGTCTCCTCGATAGAGATGAATGGGACTTCTAGACCCCTTGGCAACCGGGTGACATGACTTGTGGGTAAAGGGTACCACCTCTGCAGAGTGTAAAACTGGTATACTAGTCGTGCTCGCGGTCATGAGCAGCTCAGGACTCTCGCATGATTAATTTATGTAATTAAATTCAATTTGTCATTTGCATCGCATTGTGGTTTATTATTAATTTTGATCTATTATTAATCTGGTTTGGTATCTACTTATACTTAGTAATTGCTAATAAAATTTTGACCAACTTTAAAAGCAATGCTCAGCTTCAACCATCCTCTTTGGTAAGCCTTACGCTTAGCTTCAACCATCCTCTTTGGTAAGCCTTACACTTCATGTGAGCTCCCACCTTTGGCGAGTTCATGCACATTATTCCCACAACTTGTTGAGCGATGGACGTATGTGAGCTCACCCTTGCTGTCTCACACCCCCACAGGTCAAGAATAGGTACAGCAGGATGAGGTGCATGGAGGATGTTGTGATGAGTTCGTGAGAGGTATAGGCCATCATCTCCAGGTCAAAATTTGGGTTGCTGGATCGTTTTCTTCGTATGATGTAATTATTTAATTATTTTGTACAGAACTCCAATTATATAGTAAAGATGTGACATTCATTTCAGTACCATGAGTCATCATATGTGTAAGACTTGGTCCTAGCACACTTGGTGGTTATGTTCGTGCCCGGGTCTCTAAAACTCGGTTGTGACACACAAACCACATGGCAGGGGAGAAAAGGATGTTCTCCTCATATGAGAAAAATGAAGATCCTTAAAGAGCGATTACATTTGGGGATGGAAATCAAGGTTTGGTCAAAGGTTTGGGTAAAATTGCTATATCTCATGACCATTCCATTTCCAATGTTTTTCTTCTAGATTCTTTAGATTACAACTTGCTTTCAGTTTCTCAATTATGCAAAATGGGTTACAACTGTCTATTTGCTGATGTAGGTGTTACTGTCTTTAGAAGAAGTGATGATTCAGTAGTATTTAAGAGAGTGTTAAATGGTCAGCTATACTTAGTTGATTTTAATGATAACAATGCTGAACTAGACACTTGCTTAATTGCTAAGACTAACACGGGCTGGCTCTGGCATCACCGACTTTCTCATATTGGGATGAAGAATCTTCACAAACTTCTAAAGGGAGAGCACATTTTAGGACTAACAAATGTTCATTTTGAGAAAGACAGAATTTGTAGCGCATGTCAAGCAGGGAAGCAAGTTGGAACTCATCATCCACACTAGAACATCATGATGACCGATAGGCCGCTTGAGCTACTCCACATAGATCTATTCGGCCCGATCGCTTATATAAGCATCGGCGGGAGTAAGCATTGTCTTGTAACTGTGGATGATTATTCTCGCTTCACTTGGGTATTCTTTTTGCAGGAAAAATCTCAAACCCAAGAGACCTTAAAGAGATTCTTGAGACGGGCTCAAAATGAGTTCGGATTGAGAATCAAAAAGATTAGAAGCGACAATGGAACGGAATTCAAGAATTCTCAAATTAAAGGATTTCTTGAGGAGGAGGGCATCAAGCATGAGTTCTCTTCTCCATATACACCCCAACAAAATGGTGTTGTGGAGAGGAAGAATAGAACTCTATTGGACATGGCAAGGACCATGCTTGATGAGTACAAGACACCGGATCGGTTTTGCGTGGAGGCAATTAACACTGCTTGCTACTCCATCAACCGACTCTACCTTCACCGAATCCTCAAGAAAACATCGTATGAACTCCTCACCGGTAAAAAGCCAAATGTTTCTTATTTTAGAGTTTTTGGGAGTAAATGCTTTATTCTTATTAAGAGAGGTAGAAATTCTAAATTTTCTCCTAAAGCAGTAGAAGGCTTTTTACTTGGTTATGACTCAAACACAAGGGCATATAGAGTCTTCAACAAGTCCACTGGATGAGTTGAAGTTTCTTGTGACATTGTGTTTGATGAGACTAATGGCTCCCAAGTGGAGCAAGTTGATCTTGATGAACTAGATGATGAAGAGGCTCCGTGCGTCACGCTAAGGAACATGTCCATTGGGGATGTATGTCCAAAAGAATCCGAAGAGCCTTCACAAGCACAAGATCAACCATCATCTTTCATACAAGCATCTCCACCAACTCAAGATGAGGAAATGGCTCAAGAGGATGAGGATCAAGATGAAGATGATGAACCACCTCAAGAGGAGGACATTGATCAAGGGGGAGATGAAGAAGGATAAGACAAGGAAGATGATCAAAGATTCGGGATCAAAGACCACCACACCCAAGAGTCCACCAAGCAATTCAAAGAGATCACCCCGTCAACTCCAGACTTGGTGACATTCACAAGGGGGTAACCACTCGATCTCGAGTTGCTCATTTTTGTGAACATTACTCTTTTGTGTCTTCTGTTGAGCCATATATGATAGGGGATGCACTAAGAGATCCAGACTGGTTGGTGGCAATGTAAGAGGAGCTCAACAACTTCACGAGGAATAAGGTATGGCATTTAGTTCCACGTCCTAACCAAAATGTTGTAGGTACCAAGTGGGTATTCCGCAACAAACAAGATGAGCAAGGTGTGGTGTAATACCTACTTTGTAAAAAAATCAAAAAGGAGAAATGATATTCCTGTGCATATATGTGTTATCCATATTTAGCATTTCATGAGAACATCACCTGAAAACAAATAAATAAATAACAAAAGATACCCAAAAACAAATTATGCATCATGTTGGGATTTTATTGTTTGTGCATTACTTGTGACAATGTAAAAAAATCTCTACTACTTATTAAGTTAGCAATAGTAGCCTGCCTTTTTGTGTTCTGTCATTCTGCTACAATTTTCCGCGCGCAGAAAAAAAAATCAAACCATGGCTGCCTAGGGATCGAACCTTGGATCTATTGAGCAGAATGCCTAACCTTCCACCCTCTAGCCAACATGACTCATGTTGAATTGTGTACAACTTCAACTAAAACGTCTTTTGTGTTTAACCCGCCGTCCACTCTGTATGCTCACTGAGTCTAGAAAAACATTTATAGCTTGGCCCCTAATCTTTCTGGAATTTGGGACGCAGTCCAGGAAATAAAGAAAATAGGGAAAATGAGTTTAGAAATTGATTTTTAGTTTAAAAATAATTGCAGAAACCCATTTAATTCATGGAAATTTCATATTAAATCCAAATGAGTTCATTCCAATTTCTATAATTCTATAATATTATTTTTATCACATAATACCTCTGTTTTGTCATGAAAACAACAATAAAATTGATTTCCTAATTAATTCTATATCAAATACATAGAAACTTTGGAAATTCGTAACTTCCCCATTTTAATTCCAAATTGAATCGTTCCAGTTGTGTTAGTCTCGTATGAATATTTACTACGCAGTAACAACATTGATTATACCATGTTTCATACTTTTATAATTAGATATTTATTTATCCTATGTTAATTGGGTTAATCTATGTCTATTGGATTAATTTATTTAATATATTAATATAGTATTCTAACTTTGTGGTTATACGATGTTTGACCATTAGTCTTGCAAACACACACTTACCTTTTTGTTTAAGCAAAAGCGTATGGTGGTACGTGTCCAATGACTAACGATGTACGAGAGAATTTCTTCCGGTATGTGTGAAACGTGCTCTTCAATAATGAGACCATACAAATCGTGATATATATCAAAGTCTGCATGATACTGATGGTTGCAATGTAGTGGTGAAACAGATAGATTATAAATAACAAAATTTATGTATGGCCAGAATCACAAATTGATTATGAAACATTTTCTCATAACGGTATAACACATATTTGGTATATAAGTTATCGTAGTATACTGGTATTATATATTCCCGTTGCAACGCACGGGCATTCAGCTATCTTGTATAGAAGTCTGCACGGTACTGTTGGTTGCAATGTAGTGATGAAATAGTTAGATTGAAATAACAAAATTTATGTATGGCTAGGATCACAAATTAATTACGAAACATTTTCACATAACAGTATAACACACATTTGTTCATAAGTTATCATGATATTAAATGTTTCCGTTGCAACGCACGGGCACCCACCTATATGTGTTTATGTCTACATCTATGACAAGAAACACATCTACTACATCTCTCTCCAAGCTCACTTGCTACCATTGCACAATGCGTAGTAGTAGATAAGTATCACCGATATTCTTGGATTATATTTTTGGATGGAGGTAATATTATTTAAAGAAGAGCTTTGCATGCTATTTCTTTTGTTTGAATAATGCATTATACTTAAATTCCCTTTTTTGCATGTGTGAAATTTTTTCTTTGTAATATTTTTTTCCATGGATCAGACTTGTGAGTCATTTTCATAAACCAACGCCAAGCATGAATCCATGTTTCCTACTTCAACCCCCGAACAAACTCCATGAGCAGGAGGCATTCGCGTTGTCGTCGCTCATCGATGACGAGAAGAAGCTTGGCGACTGTCAGTTCGACCTCTAAAAGCAGTCTTACGTGGTCGCATGCGCCGCTGTGTACGACAAGCTCTCGCGAAGCCGCCGCTTGGACGCGGTCCAGAGCAGCTGCACCGCGCTGTCCATCGTTAAGCAGGGGGGCCTCATGGTTGTCGCCAACGTCGACGACTCTCGGGTTGTTCTGGACACCACATCCGACGACGATGCCATCACACCGTCCAGCTCATCGTCCACCTGAAGCCCAACCTGCCACGTAAGTCGCTACTGATCGGACATGAATTCTTGTGCGCTGGGACGATGGACGTTGCTGACGTTGTGTGAGTGTCCTCGAACATGATGTATGTAGTGGAATAGCGCATTCGGTGGTGTAACGGCCAGGGGTACTACCTCGCTGATGAGCCCGGGGTGCACTTCGTTTGGCAGCCCAACCAAGAGTCATTGGTACTCGTCATGTTGCATGTGTTCGACGACTAATATATCGAGGATTTTGGCGTCATCTTGGCGCCGGAGGTGACACAGAGGAGGATCGACAACAGTGATCTGTTCGTCATCCTCGCCACCGTCAGGGTAGCTTTTGTACTGGTCTGTCTTTAATTCTCTTCGCAAACACATACACACTTACCTTTTTGTTTAAGCAAGAGCATATGGTGGTGCGTGTCTGATGACTAACGATGTACGAGGGAATTTTTCCGGCATGTGTGGAACGTGCTCGTGCTCTCCAATGATGAGACCATACAAATCGTGGCATATATCGAAGTCTGCATGATACTGATGGTTGCAATGTAGTAGTGAAATAACTAGATTAAAATAACAAAATTTATGTATGGCTAGGATCACAAATTGATTATGAAACATTTTCTCATAACAATATAACACAGATTTTGTATATAAGTTATCGTAGTATACTGGTATTATATATTCCCGTTGCAACGCATGGGCATCCAGCTAGTAATAATATAAAAATGAATATGTTACATCTAGAGTGGAAAATTGAGGTCTAAAAAGAATTCTAGAATTTAGAAAAGAGAAGAAAATGAATATTATGAGGAGAAAAATAAGTAAATAAAGATATATTATGCCTACAGTAGAGTTTGAATTTGTATAATTGACTCAAAGCTGAAGCTCATATTCAAATTCAAATTTGGATTCAAATAATTATGAAATAAAACAGAACATAAAAGAAAAAGATAAAACAGAGACCTGGGCCGGTTTACCTTATTTCGGCCCAACTCCCATACAGCCCACTACCACGTTCTGGCACTGGCGCGTGGGCCCGGCAAATCAGTCGTGCGCGCGCGAGAGCGGGATACGCTGTCTGGCGGGCCCCTTTCCCAGCCGCCCTCCGCAACTCCAATCACCGTTCTGCTTCTCTGTCTTGCTCGCGCCCTCTGCAATCGCGGGCCCACTGGTCAGTCGCTCCACAGCACGATTCCGTCTTCCTCACCCAACGGCATCACCGTGCATACCGGGCGCGCCATTGACGGGGACTCCGGATTGCGCGCTTCAAGCCGTTGTGCGGGTAGATAAAGGCAGCAGATGCCGTCACATTGTGGCCCTCCTATCCCATACCGTCCGTGCCCATGTAGCTAACCAACGCTGCCATCATCGCTGTGAGGAAGAAGTCCCGCCGCGGGAGATCCCTGGTGTGTCGTCGACCGTGCCTCGCCGTCGCAGGGCTTCACCGCGTCTACACCGAGGGTATGAATACTTCATGTGTATAGCCTCGGTTCTTAAAGCTTGTTGCGTCGTTTGGTGGTCACGGGGTGCTGGGGTGGGCGCTTGGCCGGAATAGCGCAACAATGGGTGGTTGCTAGTGACAGAGTTGGGTCTCATCGTGGCCAGGGTCCCCTGCGATACCCAGTAGGGTAAGATTACGTTCATCGCGTTTCTCTTCCTTAGGGCATCGTTTTAGGTTGCTTGGATTCAAAGCGAATCCACGGTTTGGAGCTTTGGGGCGTTGCACCCATGGCACCACCGCGCCTGACGACTGCGCCGCCGTGTTGCGCGCTGGGAGAATGGGAGGTAGTGGAAAGGTGCGTGCACCGTCGGATCACAGTGAACAGCTCGGATTGATGCCAGCGATAACCCTTCGCGTGTGTGATCCTAGCCGTAGATTTAGGATCAGTCGGATCAAAACGAATCAGGTTACTTTAAAATCTGCACCGTAGATCTTCCATCCGATGGCGCGCGCTGCGTACCGCTTCATTTTAACCTAGTTCTAATTTGGGCTCTAGAGTTCAGATCGGACGGTCCAGATTAAAAGATACCCTTTCGGTCGGCGCTAATGCAAAAGAGACCCTGTATTTTAGGTGATTCAACTCGCAGTCCATTCTGACTATTCACTGAGTCTTAGGAATCTTGCGGGTTAGCCCCTGTATTTTCTGGTAAATGAGGCCCAGTCCATAGCAGTGTAAAATCAGAGAAAATAAAATAGAAATAGATTTTTGGTGGATAAATAATTGCTAGAAACTTGTATATTCCATAGAAAATTCATGTGAACTCCAAATTACTCCATTCCAGTTTCTAAAATTTTGTAATTTTATTCTTTATCACGTAGAGTCTCTGTTTTGTCATGAAAACAGTAAGAAAATTTAATTCTCACTTAATCCTATTTTAAGCACATAAAACATTTGGAAATTCATATCTTAAAATCTATAACTCCAAAAATTATGATTCCTGTTCCTAGGATTTTATTTTAATGTGTAGATTATTACTGTGTATTTTGTTTATATGTTTGGTGTAATGTTAATTTCTCTATATGCACTGTGCTTGTTTGTATTGTGGCGAGTAGAAGAGCCCGTTACCGAGGATCCTGGTGAGCAGCAGGTTGATGTAGCTGAGCAGGAGCTCATTGAAGGCAAGTTGTGCCCTTGACCACTTTTTACCCAATAATGTTCTTTAATATCATTTATCCATGCATAGGTTAATTTTGATGGGACCCAATAGGTCACCCTAGATTGTTTATCGCATTACCTTGTTTACCCCTGATTCACTTGGGTAGTTTGTTATTGCTTTACACGGTTTTGGGATAATCATTTATTATATCTATGTTCCAATTATTTTTGTTATTCTATTTATGTTCATGTTATGATCATTAATGTTAATTGGAACATAGAGCTTAACTTGAGTAACACGTGCCACCACAAGGGTTTAATGGGACGCCCTTGGCTGACTAATTAGGAAAGCTAGTGGAAGACTACCTTACCCGAAAGGGGCAAGGGCAGTAGGGGAGTGGTCAGTGTAGGGAGGTCCTTGGTTGATTTTGCTGCGATGGCGGTCAGACAAGAACCCTGCATTGGAGCTTCCTATAAACTGTAGCGGGTTTTCGGAAACTAGTGGAACTTTGTAAAGGCCTCGTAGTGTTACCCTGTCGCGTTTCCTAGGTAGAGGTGTATGGGATTCGTGACCCCTTGGCAGATGGGTAGCATGACTTGTGGGTAAAGGGTACAACCTCTGCAGAGTGTAAAACTGGTATACTAGCCGAGCTCACGGTCATGAGCAGCTCAGGACTCTCTGATGTTTAAATTATGGAACTTAAATTCAATTTTGTCATATGCATTGCATGGGTTTATTATTAATTTTGTTCTATTACTTTATATGGTTTGGTATTTACTTACACTTAGTAACTGCTAATAAAATTTTGTCCAACTACTTAAAAGCAATGCTCAGCTTTAAACCCCTATCATTGATTAGCCTTACACATCACATGAACTCACACCTTTGTGAGTTTATGTCCACTGGTTCCCCACAACTTGTTGAGCTATGATCATGTGTGAGCTCACCCTTGCTGTCTCACACCCCCCACAGGAGAAGAGCAGGTGGTTCAGGAGGAGCCACAAGGCGAGGAATTTGATCTGATCTAGGTGGCGTTCCTTAGTTGACATTGGCGCCGTCGATCCTTAGTTCGTTTTATGTTTATTCTTTTATTTTGTAATAAGTCTTCCGCTATGTAATAAGTACTCTGATGTTTTGTGACATTTATCTATATACACTCTGTTATTATATATGTTGTCTTCTTGGCGCATGTATGAGATGCACCTGGCTTTGTTCCTTAAAGTCGGGTGTGACAGAAGTGGTATCGAAGCAAATGTTGACTGTAGGATGAAACCTAGATAGAAATGGACAAACCTTCCACTACTTACCTTATTCTGATTCATTCTATACTCGTCTCATCTTGATCTTGTCTCACCCTTTTGCTACTCTACTCTGTTTAATCTTATCTTTTCTACTCTAAGACAAGATGGATTTCACACCTTGGAATCCTACCACTATGATCTTTTTTAAGAGATAGGGAACCCAAGACAAAATTTAAAACTATTTTCTTTAAAAATGTTGTTTGATTGTGCTGATGCTAAATGCCTGATTTGCTTCTTTGATTGATTGAATTATTATAGATGGACATCTTAGTATGTACCACCATAAGGTAATAAATTAGCTATGGTAGGTAAAATATTAATCCGCTTAGCTAATAAATTCCCCAAAGTAACATGATTTGTAATTACCCGCCTTGTCTACTATTCTCTTACCTTATGTATCTAACTCAGATGGTAAATACCAGGCGGGGTGGTGGAATTGATTTACCTCCTAATCGACACACTCGAAGGATATATAGACAATCTCAGCCACAACCTGCAGAGATGAATCCTCCTAATCCTCCACCAGGCAGAGTTGACCCACTGGTTGCTGCTCAGATGAATATGATGCAGCAGATGGCGGACACCATGGCAGATATGCGTGCACAGATGCAGCAAGAACGCCAGGAGATGCGTCAAGAAAGAGAAGAGATACGACAGGAGTTGCGCCAGGAGTGAGAGGAGATACGCCAGGAAAGGAGGGCGCAACAACAGCAGCTGCAACAGCAAATGCAACAACAACAGCAGCAGCAGTAACAGCAACAAGTACCACTGCCTCCTCCACCACCACCAGTTCCACCCCGTGATAAGCATAGGGAGTTCATGAGTCATAAGCCATCTACATTCGCTAGCTCACCTGATCCACTGGACGCAGATGATTGGCTGAAGTCTGTTGAGAAGATGTTGAATATTGCACAGTGCACTGATCGGGAGAAGGTTTTATATGCTTCTGGACGACTGACAGGTCCTGCTGCTGACTGGTGGGATTCATATACTGCTGCCCATGATGCTGCGGATACTATTACTTGGGCAGAGTTCAGTACACAGTTCAGGAATTATCATATACTAGCTGGATTGATGAAGATTAAGAAGAAGGAATTTCTATCGCTGAAGCAAGGAAGCATGACAGTCAGCGAGTACCGCGACAAGTTTATCCAGTTATCCAGATACGCCCCTAATGAAGTTGCTGAAGATGAGAGGAAGCATGAGCATTTCATTGAAGGACTTAATGGACCCCTGCAGTATGCTCTAGTGGCACACACATTTCCATCATTTCAGAGGCTGCTTGATAAGGCCCTGGCTATTGAACACAAGCGTGTTCAGCTGGGAGATTTGAAGAGAAAGGCTATATCTCAAGGACAAGGAAGCAGTAGTGTGCGTCCTCGCTACAGTTCACCTCAGGGTACACCAGTTCGCACTAGTGGAGGCCAGCGCCCAGTTCAGCAATCACCACTGAGGACTCCACCTCCTCGACAGGCTACCCCTGCTGGCACCCCGACGAAGTTTTCAGGACAGAGTCCAGGCACTACTTGTTTCAAGTGTGGGAAGACTGGTCATTATGCAAATGTCTGCCCACAGAGGATTGCTACTACTCCAGTTCAGAATAGGCAGCAAACTCCAGGATCTGGCAAGGGATATTTTATTGCCAAGGTTAATCAAGTCAGCGTTGATGCTACTCCGGATGGTGGGGACATCGTACTTGGTATGTTTTATGTTAATGCAATTCCTGCAACCATATTATTTGATTCTGGCGCTACACATTCATTCATGTCTGCTAGATATGCCAACACAAATGAAATACCACTGCTAAATATGAGAAAGCCCATGATAGTAATTACACCTAAAGGGCCTGTTGAGGCGAATCAAATGACACGTAGATTGACATTGACCATTATGGGTAGAGAATTTGGAGCTACTGCTATAATATTAGAGTCGAGCAGTATAGATCTGATCCTTGGTATGTCATGGCTAAGAAAGGCAAAGGCCGTTATAGCATGTGGTAGAGGTACCGTAGAACTCACTACCACTAAAGGAGAAAGATTTCAAGTTAATATTGCAGTAACCTCCTCATCCATGCGTGCAATGTTCTTTATACCTGAGGAGTTTGTTGGTGACAACATCCGTGTGGTTAGAGATTTTCCGGATGTCTTTCTAGAGGAATTACCAGGGATGCCACCTGATAGAGAAGTTGAGTTTGTTATTGATCTCCTACCTAGAACTGCCCCTATTTCTAAACGGCCATATAGGATGTCCGTAGAGGAGTTGAAGGAACTTAAGAAGCAGTTAACTGAGTTACAAGATGCTGGGTACATTCGTCCAAGTTCCTCACCGTGGGGAGCACCGGTACTATTTGTACAGAAGAAGGATGGATCACAAAGAATGTGTGTGGATTATAGATCACTTAATGATGTTACTGTGAAGAACAAGTATCTGTTACCCCGTATTGAGGATTTGTTTGATCAAATGAGAGGAGCAAGAGTATTTTCGAAGATTGATCTCCGATCGGGATACCATCAGATGAGGATTAGACCATCGGATATTCCCAAGACGGCTTTCTCGACTCGATATGGATTATATGAGTTTACTGTTATGTTGTTTGGATTAACCAATGCACCAGCTTATTTTATGAACTTGATGAACAAGGTGTTTATGGAGTATTTGGACAGATTCGTCGTGGTATTCATCGACGATATTCTTATCTATTCCCAGAGTGATAGCGATCATGAGGAACATCTGAGATTAGTGCTACAGAAGCTACGGGATAACCAGCTATATGCCAAGTTCAGCAAGTGCGAGTTTTGGATTGGCGAGGTGCCATTTCTTGGTCACATCATATCCAATGGAGGAATATCAGTGGATCCTGCTAAGGTTAAGGAGATAATGGAGTGGAGAGTACCCACTACAGTTACTGAGATTCGGAGTTTCTTGGGATTAGTAGGATATTATCGGAGATTTATTGAAGGATTTTCTAAGATTGCTAAACCTATGACTTCACTTTTGGAGAAAGGAAGAGAATTTAAGTGGGACGAGAAGTGTCAAGACAGCTTTGATCAATTGAAGAAAAGATTGATGTCGCCACCAGTATTGGTTATGCCAGACCTACAGAAAGGATTTGATATCTATTGCGATGCATGTGGCCAAGGCTTAGGATGTGTGCTCATGCAGGAAGGACATGTGATTGCTTATGCTTCTCGTCAGTTGCGGAAACATGAATTGAACTACCCCACTCATGACTTGGAATTGGCAGCCGTTGTGCATGCGCTTAAGAGTTGGAGACATTATATCATGGGGACCAAGTGCCAAGTATATACGGATCATAAGAGTTTGAAGTATATATTCACTCAGAAGGATCTCAACCTTAGGCAACGCTGTTGGTTGGAGCTTATTAAGGATTATGATTTGGAGATTCACTATCACCCGGGCAAGGCAAATTTGGTTGCAGATGCCATGAGTTGAAAGGAGCATGTTCATTCAGTTATTGTTGCCCAGCTACCCGACGAGATTGTTGAGGATTTCAGGAGACTTAACCTGGGGATAGTTGCTCATACTGAAGGAGTTACTATCGATGTGGAACCTACTTTGGAGTAAGAGATCCGCAAAGGACAAATTGGTGATGCTAAAATAAAAGAGATTAAGGATCTGATTACTGAAGGTCGAGTTCCGGAATTTACGGAAGATGAGCAGGGCACTGTATGGTTCAAGGACAGGATATGTGTTCCTGATATTGAAAGCCTTCGTGAGACTATATTGAAAGAATCCCATGACTCGGATTATTCTATTCATCCTAGTAGTACTAAGATGTATCAGGATTTGAAGCGAAAGTATTGGTGGTATGGATTGAAAAGAGATGTGGCTGCACATGTGGCTATGTGCGATGTATGTCAAAGAGTTAAGGCTGAACATCAGAGGCCAGCTGGACTATTGCATCCACTGAAGATACCCGAGTGGAAATGGGAAAAGATTGGTATGGATTTTATTACTGGATTGCCTCGCACCCAGAAAGGATATGATGCTATATGGGTGATTGTGGATAGATTGACTAAAGTGGCTCACTTTATTCCGGTGAAGACTACTTATAAGGGTTCTCAGCTAGCAGAGTTATATATGGCTCGGATTGTGTGTTTACATGGAGTACCAAAGAAGATCGTGTCTGATCGAGGTTCACAGTTTACCTCAAGATTTTGGAGAAGCTTTCATGAGAATATGAGTACGAAGTTGAATTTTAGTACAGCTTATCACCCTCAGACTGATGGACAGACTGAAAGGACTAATCAAGTATTGGAGGATATGTTGAGAGCCTGTGCCCTTCAGCATGGAGGAAGTTGGGATAAAAGTCTACCTTATGCTGAATTCTCATATAACAATAGCTATCAGGCCAGTCTGAAGATGTCACCTTTTGAAGCTTTATATGGGAGGAAGTGCAGGACTCCTCTATATTGGGATCAGACTGGAGAGAGACAGTTCTTTGGGCCTGAACTGATTCAAGAAGCAGAAGAACAAGTCCGTATAATTCGAGAGAATTTGAGGGTGGCTCAAACCAGGCAAAAGAGCTATGCTGATAATAGAAGAAGACCACTAGAATTTGAAGAAGGAGATTTTGTGTATCTCAAGGTGTCACCACTTCGTGGAATGAGGAGATTTAAAGTTAAGGGCAAATTGTCCCCTCGTTATATTGGACCATTCTTGATCTTTAGGCGAGTTGGGGAGATGGCATACCAACTCAAGTTACCGGATAGTCTATCGGATGTGCATAACGTGTTCCACGTATCTCAACTAAAGAAGTGTCTCCGTGTCCCTGAGGAACAGTTACCAATGGAAGAGCTTAGTGTTCAAGGTGATTTGACTTACACGGAGTACCCGATCAAGATTTTGGATACTTTGACTCGAGTTACGAGAAATAAGGTGATAAAGATGTGCAAAGTGCAATGGAGTCACCATAGTGAAGATGAAGCAACTTGGGAAAGAGAAGAAGAGCTTCGCATAGATTTCCCTCACCTTTTCCCTAGGACTTCTTAAATCTCGAGGACGAGATTATTTTTAAGGGGGGTAGGATTTGTAATACCTACTTTGTAAAAAAATCAAAAAGGAGAAATGATATTCCTGTGCATATATGTGTTATCCATATTTAGCATTTCATGAGAACATCACCTGAAAACAAATAAATAAATAACAAAAGATACCCAAAAACAAATTATGCATCATGTTGGGATTTTATTGTGTGTGCATTACTTGTGACAATGTAAAAAAATAATAATATAAAAATGAATATGTTACATCTAGAGTGGAAAATTGAGGTCTAAAAAGAATTCTAGAATTTAGAAAAGAGAAGAAAATGAATATTATGAGGAGAAAAATAAGTAAATAAAGATATATTATGCCTACAGTAGAGTTTGAATTTGTATAATTGACTCAAAGCTGAAGCTCATATTCAAATTCAAATTTGGATTCAAATAATTATGAAATAAAACAGAACATAAAAGAAAAAGATAAAACAGAGACCTGGGCCGGTTTACCTTATTTCGGCCCAACTCCCATACAGCCCACTACCACGTTCTGGCACTGACGCGTGGGCCCGGCAAATCAGTCGCGTGCGCACGAGAGCGGGATACGCTGTCTGGCGGGCCCCTTTCCCAGCCGCCCTCCGCAACTCCGATCACCGTTCCGCTTCTCTGTCTTGCTCGCACCCTCTGCAATCGCGGGCCCACTGGTCAGTCGCTCCACAGCACGATTCCGTCTTCCTCACCCAACGGCATCACCGTGCATACCGGGCGCGCCATTGATGGGGACTCCGGATTGCGCGCTTCAAGCCGTTGCGCGGGTAGATAAAGGCAGCATACGCCGTCACATTGCGGCCCTCCTATCCCATACCGTCCGCGCCCACGTAGCTAACCAACGCTGCCATCATCGCTGTGAGGAAGAAGTCCCGCCACGGGAGATCCCTGGTGTGTCGTCGACCGTGCCTCGCCGTCGCAGGGCTTCACCGCGTCTACGCCGAGGGTATGAATACTTCATGTGTATAGCCTCGGTTCTTAAAGCTTGTTGCGTCGTTTGGTGGTCACGGGGTGCTGGGGTGGGCGCTTGGCCGGAATAGCGCGACAATGGGTGGCTGCTCGTCACAGAGTTGGGTCTCGCCGCGGCCAGGGTCCCCTGCGATACCCAGTAGGGTAAGATTACGTTCATCGCGTTTCTCTTCCTTAGGGCATCGTTTTAGGCTGCTTGGATTCAAAGCAAATCCACGGTTTGGAGCTTTGGGGCGTTGCGCCCATGGCGCCACCGCGCCTGACGACTGCGCCGCCGTGTTGCGCGCTGGGAGAATGGGAGGTAGTGGAAAGGTGCGTGCACCGTCGGATCACAGTGAACGGCTCGGATTGATGCCAGCGATAACCCTTCGCGTGTGTGATCCTAGCCGTAGATTTAGGATCGGTCAGATCAAAATGAATCAGGTTACTTTAAAATCTGCACCGTAGATCTTCCATCCGATGGCGCGCGCTGCGTACCGCTTCGTTTTAACCTAGTTCTAATCTAGGCTCTAGAGTTCAGATCGGATGGTCCAGATTAAAAGATACCCTTTCGGTCGGCGCTAATGCAAAAGAGACCCTGTATTTTAGGTGATTCAACCCGCAGTCCATTCTGACTATTCACTGAGTCTTAGGAATCTTGCGGGTTAGCCCCTGTATTTTCTGGTAAATGAGGCCCAGTCCAGAGCAGTGTAAAATCAGAGAAAATAAAATAGAAATAGATTTTTGGTGGATAAATAATTGCTAGAAACTTGTATATTCCATAGAAAATTCATGTGAACTCCAAATTACTCCATTCCAGTTTCTAAAATTTTGTAATTTTATTCTTTATCATGTAGAGTCTCTGTTTTGTCATGAAAACAGTAAGAAAATTTAATTCTCACTTAATGCTATTTTAAGCACATAAAACATTTGGAAATTCATATCTTAAAATCTATAACTCCAAAGTTATGATTCTTGTTCCTAGAATTTTATTTTAATGTGTAGATTATTACTGTGTATTTTGTTTATATGTTTGGTGTAATGTTAATTTCTCTATATGCACTGTGCTTGTTTGTATTGTGGCGAGTAGAAGAGCCCGTGACCGAGGATCCTGGTGAGCAGCAGGTTGAAGTAGCTGAGCAGGAGCTCATTGAAGGCAAGTTGTGCCCTTGACCACTTTTTACCGAATAATGTTCTTTAATATCATTTATCCATGCATAGGTTAATTTTGATGGGACCCAATAGGTCACCCTAGATTGTTTATCTCATTACCTTGTTTACCCCTGATTCACTTAGGTAGTTTGTTATTGCTTTACATGGTTTTGGGATAATCATTTATTATATCTATGTTCCAATTCTTTTTGTTATTCTATTTATGTTCATGTTATGATCATTAATGTTAATTGGAACATAGAGCTTAACTTGAGTAACACGTGCCACCACAAGGGTTTAATGGGACGCCCTTGGCTGACTAATTAGGAAAGCTAGTGGAAGACTACCTTACCCGAAAGGGGCAAGGGCAGTAGGGGAGTGGTCAGTGTAGGGAGGTCCTTGGTTGATTTTGCTGCGATGGCGATCAGACAAGAACCCTGCATTGGAGCTTCCTATAAACTGTAGCAGGTTTTCGGAAGCTAGTGGAACTTTGTAAAGGCCTCGTAGTGTTACCCTGCCGCGCTTCCTAGGTAGAGGTGTATGGGATTCGCGACCCCTTGGCAGATGGGTAGCATGACTTGTGGGTAAAGGGTACAACCTCTGCAGAGTGTAAAACTGGTATACTAGCCGAGCTCACGGTCATGAGCAGCTCAGGACTCTCGGATGTTTAAATTATGGAACTTAAATTCAATTTTGTCATATGCATTGCATGGGTTTATTATTAATTTTGTTCTATTACTTTATTTATGGTTTGGTATTTACTTACACTTAGTAACTGCTAATAAAATTTTGTCCAACTACATAAAAGCAATGCTCAGCTTTAAACCCCTATCATTGATTAGCCTTACACATCACATGAACTCACACCTTTGTGAGTTTATGTCCACTGGTTCCCCACAACTTGTTGAGCTATGATCATGTGTGAGCTCACCCTTGCTGTCTCACACCCCCCACAAGAGAAGAGCAGGTGGTTCAGGAGGAGCCATAAGGTGAGGAATTTGATCTGATCTAGGTGGCGTTCCTCAGTTGACATTGGCGCCGTCGATCCTTAGTTCGTTTTATGTTTACTCTTTTATTTTGTAATAAGTCTTCCGCTATGTAATAAGTACTCTAATGTTTTGTGACATTTATCTCTATACACTCTGTTATTATATATGTTGTCTTCTTGGCGCATGTATGAGATGCACCTGGCTTTGTTCCTTAAAGCCGGGTGTGACATGTGGTGACTAGGAACAAAGCCCGACTTGTTGCCAAGGGATATTCACAAGTCGAAGGTTTGGATTTCGATGAAACCTATACACCCATAGCTAGGCTTGAATCAATTCGTATATTACTTGCCTATGCTACTTACCATGGCTTTAAGTTATATCAAATGGATGTAAAGAGTGCCTTGCTTAATGGCCCTATCAAGGAAGAGGTATATGTTGAGCAACCTCCCGGCTTTGAAGATAGTGAGTACCCTTCTCATGTTTATAAGCTCTCAAAGGCGCTTTATGGGCTCAAGCAAGCCCCAAGAGCATGGTATGAATGCTTGAGAGACTTTCTTATCACTAATGGCTTCAAAGTTGGAAAAGCTGACTCTACTCTCTTCACTAAAACTATTGCTAAAGACTTGTTTATATGCCAAATTTATTTTGATGGTATTATATTTGGGTCTACTAACAAGTCATCATGTGAAGAGTTTAGAAGGATTATGATACAAAAATTCGAGATGTCTATGATGGGGGAGTTGAAGTATTTCCTTGGATTCCAAATCAAGCAACTCCAAGAGGGCATCTTCTAAGTACATTCAAGACATACTCAAGAAGTTTGGAATGAAGAATGCCAAACCCATCAAGACACCCATGGGAACAAATGGGCATCTCGACCTCGACACGGGAGGTAAATTCATAGATCAAAAGGTATACCGATCGATGATAGGATCTTTACTCTATTTATGTGCTTCATGACCGGATATAATGCTTTCAGTATGCATGTGTGCAAGGTTCCAGGCAAATCCTAAGGAAGTTCACCTTAAGGCCGTGAAAAGAATCATGAGATATTTAGTTTACACTCCTAAGTTTGGGCTTTGGTACCCCAAGGGATCTACCTTTGATTTAATTGGGTATTCCGATGCTGATTATGCCCGATGTAAAATTGATAGGAAGAGCACATCAGGGACTTGTTGGTTTCTAGGAAGATCCCTGGTGTCTTGGGCTTTAAAGAAACAAAACTCAGTAGCTCTATCCACCGCCAAAGCCGAGTATATTGCTGCAGGCCATTGTTGTGCACAATTACTCTGGATGAGGCAAACCCTTAGGGACTATGGCTACAAGTTGAGCAAAGTCCCTCTCCTATGTGATAATGAGAGTGCAATCGCATGGCAGTTAATCCTGTTGAACACAGCTGCACTAAGCACTTAAACATCCAGTATCACTTTTTGAGAGATCACCAACAAAAGGGTGATGTCAAAATTGCTTATGTTAGCACCCACAACCAATTAGCTGATATCTTTACCAAGCCCCTGGATGAAA
This sequence comes from Zea luxurians, assembly GCA_029449295.1. NCBI lineage: Eukaryota > Viridiplantae > Streptophyta > Magnoliopsida > Poales > Poaceae > Zea > Zea luxurians. Next base: position 42,517,117 of record JAOPSE010000005.1, on the reverse strand, counting down.
ATACTTTTAGCAAGCTTAGGAATGAGCTAAATATCCTAGATTCTCGGAATTTTGACTGAAACATTGCACATATTGCTCATTTATATACCTTTGATCATATCTCTTTCATTTGGTACAAATGCATATTTCTTATTCTTCTTGTGCCAAAACTAAGACTAATGTGTTTCCAAGTGTATTTCTATCATTAGTCTTAGATTGTAAGGGAAATGGAGATTTCAGCAAAGGCAAGGCTTCCACTCTACTCTATCGGTATCATTTATCCATGCCCTCCTCATAAACTTTCATTCATATTCAATAGGGGAGAATTAATAGGCCTCTCAAGATTCTTTGTTTTTGGCGATTAATGCCAAAGGGGGAGAATTAATAGGCCCAAAGCAAAAGGACCGCACCACCACCCATTTTCAACTTTTCAAAAACTATTTAACAAAGGGGGAGAAATTATTTCAAATGCAAAAACCCTCTTGACAGCTAAGGGGAGAACTTCTTCAGGGGAGCTTTTATTTAACCAAGGGAAAAGCATTTGAAACAGGGGGAGAAATTTCAAAATCTTGGAAATGCTTCTTGAAATTATATTCTTATACCATTGGCTAATTGCAAAAGAATTTTAAAAGACTTTTCCAAAAGATTTGCAAAAACCAGCAAAGTGGTGCAAATGTGGTCCAAAATGTTAAAATAGAAGAAAGCAATCATATACTTAGAAATATTTTCGGTTGGCTTAAATTCAAAATTAACTTATGCACAACTGTCAAATTGCAAACTAGTTACATTTCTGCTCTTTATATTTGCTTCAGTTTGAGTTGGCATCAATCACCAAAAAGAGGGAGACTGAAAGGGAAATGGGCTTAAAACATTTCCCATAATCGATTTTGGTGTTTGACGTCCATCACAAACCACGTAGACTAACTAGTTTGCCTAGTTGTCATTTATCTCAGATGCAAAAAGTTCAACATAAACCAACAAAGAAAATAAGTTGCGGAACTCTACAAGTTTGGAGCAAAGACAAGCATTGGTGCTGCCAGTGGCGCACCGGAGACTGTCCGGTACCCAGGCCAAGGCACCCACGAACTGGTCGCTCTCGATTTTTTTCCCAGAGTCGCTCCGCTATAATTCACCAGACTGTCCGGTGAGCCAACAGAGCAACAGTCAACTACGCTCAATGGTCGACTGTGGTGAACAGTGAATAGAGCACAGTGCAGAATTGCGAAGTCGAAACGCACCGAACTGTCTGGTGTGCCACCGGACTGAACGATGCCGCAAGAGGACAAAGGACTTCAACGGTCAACTGCTCCAAACCCCAACGGTCGGCTGATGTGTCACGCACCAGACAGTGAACAGTGTCATGTCCGGTGCATCACCGGACTGTCCGGTGTGCCATCGACATCAACGGCTAGAATAGTGGTTGGGGCTATAAATACCCCCCAACCACCACCATTCAAGCCATCCAAGTTTTCAAAACTTCACATTCAATACTAGAGCAAAGGAAAACACTCCAAAGACACAATCAAAGCATTTTATCCCCTCCAAGATCCAAAATCAACTCAATTGCTTAGTGACTTGAGAGATGATCATTTGTGTTTCTTTTGTTGCTCTTGTTGCTTGGATTGCTCTCTTCTTCTCACTCTAAACTTCTTAAGTGCTTTGTAAAGCTAGAAAGAGACACCTAAGTGTGTGGTGATCCTTGTGGGGTCTTAGTGACCCAAGTGATTAAGGAGAAGCACTCAAACGATCTAAGTGACCGATTGAGAGAGGGAAAGGGTTAGAATAGACTCGGCCTTTGTGGCCTCCTCAACGGGGACTAGGTTCTTTGGAACCGAACCTCGGTAAACAAATCATTGTTTTCATTTGTCTTGATCTTCACTCGATTTGTTTCTTCCCTCTCCTCTCTCTAAAGTTTTGTTGCTCATATTGATTTGAGTTTGCTCCCAAGGTTATCTGCATTGATTGAGCAACTCATAGCAAGAGGAACAATCTTCTACACTCCGAATCTATTCCTAACCCTAACCTCAAGTGTAGTACGTGTTCAAAGTTTGTAAATTTCACGTTTCGCCTATTCACCCTCCCCCCCCCCCTCTAAGAGACTTTCACTAGTATTTGGGAAATTGTTGAAAATGGAATGCGTTTTGATGGCACTGATAATCCTGTATTTATTAATGAGCAAATACATAAAAATGCCCAAGCTACTACTGTTTTGCTAGCATCTCTATGCAGGGATGAATACAACAAAGTCAGCGGCTTGGACAACGCCAAGCAAATATGGGATACCCTAAAGATCTCTCACGAGGGTAACGACGCCACCATGATTACTAAGATGGAACTGGTGGAAGGCGAGCTTGGGAGATTTGCCAAGATAAGGGGAGAGGAGCCAACTCAAACTTACAACAGGTTCAACACCCTGGTGAATAGGATTCGAAGCTATGGAAGTACAAGATGGATAGATCATGACGTCGTCCGACTCATGTTGAGGTCATTTGCTATCATTGATCCTCATCTTGTAAATCTTATCCATGAGAATCCCAGGTACACCAAGATGACGCCCGAGGAAATTCTCGGAAAATTTGTGAGCGGGCGCATGATGGTGAAGGAAGCGAGATATGTGGATGATGCTGCCAATGGACTGCTTCCTCTCTATGAGCCGCAACCCATTGTTCTCAAAGAAACAAGTAGCAAGGAGGCGCTACCAAGCAAGGTAGCATAAGTGGAGGCTACCGGCTCAACGAGGACGACATGGCGCTTATAATGAAGCGCTTCAAGACCGCCTTGAAGGGAGGCAACAAATATCCCAACAAAAACAAGTCCAAGGCAAAATGCTCCTGCTTCAAGTGCGGTAAGTCTAGTCATTTTATAGCACAATGCCCCGATAATGACAATGACCAGGAAAAGAAAGAGAAGAAGGAAAGGAAGAAAAACTACTGGAAGGCGAAGGGCGAGGCGCACATTAGAAAAGAATGGGACTTCGACTGTTCTTCATCCGACTCTGACGATGAAGGATTAGCTACCTCCGCCTTCAACAAATCCTCCCTCTTCCCCAGCGAAGGCCACACATGCCTAATGACCAAGGAGAAGAAGGTATGTACACAAGATACACCTAAGTACGCTTCTTCTAGTGATGAGAAATCTTCTGATGATGAGGTAGATTATAGTGATCTATTTAAGGAATTAGATAAATCTAAAGTAGATAAAATAAATGAATTGATTGATGCTCTTAATGAAAAAGATAGGCTACTAGAAAAGCAAGAATATATTATTTATGAGGAGCATGATAAATTTATTAATGTTCAAAAATCTCTTGCTCTAGAAATTAAGAAAAATGAACTATTGTCTTCTGAGCTGTCTACTTGCCATGAGTCTATTTCTAGTCTTAAAAGTTTAAATGCTGATTTAAATGTTAAGCAAGAAAAAGTGAATGTCACTAGTTCATCTGAGCATGTGTCTATTTGTAATAGATGTAAAGATTTTGATATTGATGCTTGCAATAAACATGCATCTACCATTCTTAATTTGAATAATGATGTTGCAAGTCTTGTCTTAATGCTCAACTTAAGACTTGCAAGGATAATTATGAGAAATTAACATTTGCCAGAGATGCCTACACCATTGGTAGACACCCCTATATTAAGGATAGACTTGGTTTCCAAAAGGGAACCAAGAACATAACAAGCCAAAAGACCTCCACTCTCAACAAGGAGAAAGGGAAGGCTCCTTTGACCAGTAGCTCTCAAAAGAACCATGCTTATCTTTATGCTCATGATAATAAAATTTCTAGTATTGCTCATCATGATAGGTGTCATAATCATGCTGCTTTACTTGTATGTCATGGTGCTGCTTTTAATTTTTCGTGCCATGCTTGCATCTAGTTCCTCACATGTTCATGGTAGGAATAGATCTAGGCGCCATCATGTTGCTTCTCATGTGCCTAGAAGGGCATCAACTAGACCAACTATGCTTTATCAAACATGTGATGCTTCTTCCGCACTGTTATGCAAAAATGACAAAGTAGTTGCTAGAAGTTTGGGACCTAAGTGCAAGAGAGACAAAACTTGCATCTGGGTTCCAAAGTCTATTGTGACTAACCTCGTAGGACCCAACAAGAGTTGGGTACCTAACACCCAAGCTTAATTACCTTGCAGGTTTATGCATCCGGGGGCTCAAGCTAGATCATTGATAGCGGATGCACAAACCACATGATGGGGGAGAATAAAATGTTCACCTCCTACATCAAGAACAGGGATTACCAAGACACTATCATCTTTGGAGATGGGAACCAAGGCAATGTCAAGGGTTTGGGAAAAATAACCATCACTGCCAAGTATTCAATCTCAAATGTGTTTTTAGTAAAATCGCTTGGGTACAATTTGTTGTTTGTAAGCCAATTATGTCATATGGGTTATAATTGCTTATTTACCAATATCGATGTATATGTCTTTAGACGAAGTGATGGTTCATTAGCTTTTAAGGGTGTATTAGACGGCAAGCTCTATTTAGTTGATTTCTCAAAAGAGAATGTCGATCTAGATGCATGCTTAATTGCTAAGACTAATATGGGCTGGCTCTAGCACCGCCATCTAGCACATGTTGGGATGAAGAACCTTCATAAGCTTCTAAAGGGAGAACATGTTTTAGGACTAACTGATGTCTGTTTTGAGAAAGATAGACCTTGTGCAGCGTGCCAGGCAGGGAAGCAGGTGGGAAGTACTCATCAAAGCAAGAACTTGATGAAGCCATCAAGACCACTGGAACTCCTACATATGGATCTCTTCGCACATTGCTTATCTTAGCATCGGGGGAAGTAAGTATGGTCTTGTAATTGTTGATGATTTTTCCCGCTTCACTTGGGTGTTCTTTTTGTAGGATAAATCTGAAACCCAAGGAACCCTAAAGTGCTTCTCAATGAGAGCTCAAAATGAGTTTGAGCTAAAAGTAAAAAAAGATAAGGAGCGATAATGGATCTGAGTTCAAGAACATTTAAGTCGAAGAATATCTTGAGGAGGAAGACATCAAGCATGAGTTCTCTGCTCCCTACACACTATAGAAAAATGGTGTAGTAGAGAGGAAGAACAGGATGCTAATTGACATGGTGAGGACAATACTTGGAGAGTACAAGACGCCTGAGTGGTTTTGGTCGAAAGCTGTGAATGCAGCTTGCCATGCCATAAACTGGCTCTATGTGCATTGCCTCCTCAAGAAGACATCATATGAACTCCTAACCGGTAACAAACCCAATGTTTCTTACTTTCGTGTATTTGGGAGCAAATGCTACATCTTGGTAAAGAAAGGTAGACATTCGAAATTTGCTACCAAAGCTATAGAAGAGTTTTTACTAGGTTATGACTCAAACACAAAGTCGTATAGGGTCTTCAACAAATCATCAGGATCAGTTGAAGTCTCTAGCGACATTGTATTTGATGAGACTAATGGCTCTCCAAGAGAGCAAGTTGATCTTGATGATGTAGATGAGTATGAGGTTCTGACGACCACAATGCGAACCATGGCGATAGGTGATGTGCGACTGCAGGAACAACAAGAACAAGATCAACCATCTTTCTCTACATTGGTGCATCCTCCAACTCAAGATGAGGAACTAAAAGTCACCTAGAGGGGTGAACAGGCCAAACCTAAAAATTATAAACTTTGAACACGCACTTCACCTGGGGTTAGGGTTAGAAATAAATAATCTTGAATTCAGAGTGCAAAAGATAGTTTATCTTGCTATGAGTTGCTCAATCTGTGCGGATAACTTTGGGAGCAAACTCAAACAATATGAGCAAGGGAACTTTAGAGAGAGCAGAGGGGAGAAACAAATTGAGTGATGAAGATCAACACAAATGAACACGGTGATTTGTTTCCCAAGGTTTGGTTCCAAGGAACCTACTCCTCATTGAGGAGGCCACAAAGGCCGGGTCTATTCCAACTCTTTCCCTCTCTCAATTGGTCACTTAGACCAGTCGAGTGCTTCTTCTTAATCACACGGGTCACTAAGATCCCGCAAGGATCACCACACAAGTAGGTGTCTCTCGCTTGCTTTACAAAACACTTGAGAAGTTTAGAGTGAGAAGAAGAAAGCAATCCAAGCAACAAGAGCAGCAAAAGAAACATAAATCACCCTCTGTCAAGTCACTAAGCACTTGATTTGATTTTGAGCTTGGAGAGGATTTGATGCTTTGATTGTGTCTTGGAGTGTATGCTTTTGCTCTAGTATTGAATGAGAAGGTTGGAAAGCTTGGATGGCTTGAATGGAGGTGGTTGGGGGGTATTTATAGCCTCCAACCACTTCCTAGCTATTGGTTGACTTTGCTGTCGATGAGCACACTAGACAGTCCTGTGGTGCACCGGACACTCTACTGTTCACTGTCCGGTGAGTGCCACATCAGCCGATCGTTGGGGTTTGGAGCGGTTGACCATTGAAGTCTTTTGTCCTCTTATGACATCGGACTGTCCGGTGGCACACCGGACTGTCCGGTGCGTTCTGACTTTGCAGACTGGCTCTGACTTCTAACGGTCAGACTATTCTGCAGTCGACCATTAGTGAAGTTGACCGTTGCTCCATTGGCTCACTGAACAGTCTGGGGAATTTTAGTGGAATGGCTCTGAGAAAACCCGAGAGCGGCTAGTTCGCGAGGTGCTCGGGCCTGGGCACAGGACAGTGTCCGGTGCGCCACTGGCTGCACCTTGTCTTGTATGCTCCAAACTTTGTAGAATTATTTCAAGTCTTTTCTTTCTATGTTAATGTTGAACTTTATGCACCTGAGAAAAATAGCAGCTAGAAAAACTAGTTACTCCATATGATTTGTGATGGACGTCAAACACCAAAATCGATTATAGGAAATGGTTAAGCCCATTTCCCTTCCAGGAATAGGTACCTCAAGATGAAGGGTTGGATCAAGGGGGAGCACATGGAGAACAAGATAAGGAGGAAGAAGCACCACAAGCTCCTCCAACTCAAGTTTGGGCGATAATTCAAAGGAATCATCCAGTAGGTTAGATTCTGGGTGATATCAGCAAGGGAGTAACTACGCGCTCATGCTTAGCTAATTTTTGTGAGCATTACTCATTCATTTCTTCTATTAATCCTTTCAAGGTAGAAGAAGCCTTATAGGATCCGGACTGGGTGTTAGCCATGTAGGAAGAGTTCAACAACTTCAAGAGAAATGAAGTTTGGAGCCTGGTGCCACATCCGAAACAAAACGTTGTGAGAACCAAGTGGGTGTTCCATAACAAGCAAGATGAGCATGGGGAGGTGACAAGAAACAAGGCTCGACTTGTGGCAAAAGGTTATGCCCAAGTCGTAGGTTTGGATTTTGAGGAGACTTTTGCTCTTGTAGCTAGGCTACAATCAATTCGCATATTATTGGCCTATGCTGCTCACCATTCTTTTAAGTTGTTTCAAATGGACGTGAAGAGCACCTTCCTTAAAGGACCTATCAAGGAGGAAGTGTATGTGTAACAACCCCTAGCTTCAAGGATGACAGGTATCCCAACCATGTCTACAAGCTCCCTAAGGCGCTCTATGGACTTAAGCAAGCCCCAAGAGCATGGTATGAATGCCTTAGAGATTTCCTTATTTCTAACGCTTTAAATGTTGGGAAAGCTGATCCTACTCTCTTTACTAAGACTTGTAATGGTGATCTTTTTGTATGCCAAATATATGTCGATGACATAATATTTGGTTCTACTAATTAAAAGTCTTGTGAGGAGTTTAGCAGGGTGATGATGCAGAAATTCGAGATGTCTATGATGGACGAGCAAAACTACTTCCTTGGATTCCAAGTAAAGCAACTCAAGGAATGGACCTTCATCTCTTAAACGAAGTATACTCAAGATTTTCTCAAGAGGTTTGGGATGAAGGATGCAAAGCTCGCAAAGGCACCGATGGGAACAGACGGACATCTGGACCTCAACAAAGGAGGTAAGTCTGTTGATCAAATGGCATACCGGTCTATGATAGGATCTTTGTTTTATATTTGTGCTAGTAGACCGGATATTATGCTAAGTATATGCGTGTGTGCTAGATTTCAATCCGGCCCCAAGGAATGTCACCTTGTGGTTGTTAAGCGAATTCTTAGATATTTGGTTTCTACGCCTTGCTTCAGGATTTGGTATCCAAAGGGGTCTACATTTGACTTAATCGGATACTCAGATTCCGACTATGCCGGGTGCAAGGTTGATAGGAAGAGCACATCAGGGACTTGTCAATTTCTGGGAAGGTCCTCGGTGTCTTGGAGCTCTAAGAAACAAACTTTTGTTGCCCTATCAATCGCTGAGGCCGAGTATGTTGCCGTAGGACATTGTTGCACGCAAATACTTTGGATGAGGCAAACCCTCCGGGACTTTGGCTAGAATCTTAGCAAAGTCCCACTCCTATGTGATAATGAGAGTGCAATCCGCTTGGCGGATAATCCTGTTGAACACAGCCGCACTAAGCACATAGACATCTGGCATCACTTTTTGAGAGACCTTCAGCAAAGGGGAGATATCAATATTTACCATATTCGCACCGAGAACCAGCTAGCTGATATCTTCACCAAGACTTTAGATGAGAAAAAGTTTTGCAGGTTGCGTAGTGAGCTAAATGTCTTAGATTCGCGTAACTTGGATTAATCTATAGCATATGTGTGTTTAAGCCTTTGATCATATTACTTTAAGCATTAATGTCTTTAATTGCTTATTTTTGGTTGCTCAAGTTGTACAAGTCATCCCCAGACCTCACAAGTCCTTATGCAAATGATGCACATGTTTAGGGGGAGGATGTGCTACAACTTGACTCCTTTGAGACTAACTTGTTTGTTGAAGTACTTTTGATATAGTCTCAAAGATGCATTGTGAAAGGATCACGATGCCCAAGAGGGGGGTGAATAGGGCTTTTCTAAAAATCAACAGTAATTAAACCCTAAGATAGAGCCCGACTTCACCCCAACAACTAGTAATAAGGGAATACTACTAGAAATACAACAATGCTAAGATAATACTTCAAATACATGCTAAACAAATACACAATATAAAATGCTTGAATTAAGTGCGGAATGTAAAGCAAGGTTTAGAAGACTCCTCCATTTTTTCCCAAGGTATGGAAGAGTCGGCACTCTCCCCTAGTCCTCGTTGGAGCACCCGCGCAAGGGTATCGCTCCCCCTTGGTCCTCGCAAGAACCAAGTGCTCACTATGAGATGATCCTTTGCCACTCCGACGCAGTGGATCCCTCATGACCGCTTACAATCTTGAGCTGGGTCACCAACAAGATCTCCAAGGTGATCATCGAGCTCCCAACACCACCAAGCATCTAGGTGATGCCGATCACCAAGAGTAACAAGCCGTAGACTTTCACTTGACCAAGAGAAGCCTGTTGGGGTCATGCTTCGTTGCGCCGAAGGTCTTGCACGAAGAAGCAGCTTCGGCTGAAGTTGTCCCCAGGAGATGGCCGAAGGTTCCTTTTCATGGAGCTTCGGCGTTACAAACCGACATAGAGATAGAATGACCTTTTTATCCATAGAGGTCTGAGTCAATGTTGTAAACTTTTGTAAGGGGCAAAATTGTAATTTGTCACAGGCTGTGACCTGTGTCTATAAATAGATGAACAGTACTTCTGTACTGTTCACGCGAACTTGCCATTTGCTTTCGCATCACACCTGTACTTTTGCTTTCCTCAGGACCAAAGGTACATTTTTAATTCGAAGTCATTTATATCCGTTCATGATAATAAAAATGGAGATGATTCTATGATAATATTTAAATGTTTATTTCATACCTTATGATCTGTATGAACACTTCGTTCCTTGGTATTATGTTTACGAAGGTACGTCCTTCGTAACCTTCGTCCGAAATTCCTTATATCCCGAAAGGATACAATGTCTTGGAGGACGAAGGACTTTAACCCTTAACATTTTCTATGTTGCCTTGTTCTTAATTCTTAGCATTTGAGAACAAGCCCCCAACATTGGCGCCCACCTCCGGTGAACTCACTTCCACTTTTCTGAGCTGATGGCTTCGTTCAACAATCAAGCTGGAGCTGCTTCGGCTTCGAAGCTGGTGCTCCCGATAACGGGCGGTTCTTGCTCAGAGCCGGCTAACAAGAAGCAGAAGAAGGAGGCTCAGAGAAGGGTGCAGCATGTTGGAGTGCAGGGACCCTTCATCAAGTCAAAATGGTCCCACATTCCAATTACTTTCTCTCAGGAAGACCTTCAGCTTAAGGATTATCCTCACAATGATGCCATGGTTATCTCTTGCGTGATCAAAGGATTTCTGGTCCACAATGTCCTAGTTGATACAGGCAGTGCAGCTGACATTATATTTGCTAAAGCCTTCAGACAAATGCAAGAGCCTGAAGACAAGATTCATGATGCTACGCACCCTCTTTGTGGCTTCGGAGGGCGGCAGATTGTAGCACTTGGGAAGATTACCATGCCGGTAACCTTCGGATTTGTCAACAACACAAGGACTGAGCAAATTGTGTTTGATATTGTTGACATGGAGTATCCTTACAATGCTATCATTGGTCGCGGTACTCTTAATGCCTTCGAAGCAATTCTTCACCCAGCTTATCTCTGCATGAAGATACCTTCGGACCAAGGACCTATTGCTATTCATGGAAGCCAGGAAGCTGCTAGAAGGGCCGAAGGAAGCTGGACTGACTCCAAAGCAATCCATAACATAGATGGAGCTGAAGCTTGTGAACAGTACAAATTCAGGAGGGAGAAGGCAGCTTCAGCGGATCAGCCGAAGCCCATGTTATTGTGTGAGGACATAGCAGAGCAAAAGGTGCTGCTGGGCTCGCAATTATCTGAAGACCAGGAGAAAACCTTGATAAGGTTTTTATTCAACAACAAAGATGTTTTTGCATGGTCAGCTAATGATCTCTGTGGAGTAAATCGGGATGTTATTGAACATTCGCTCAATGTTGACTCATCCTTCAGACCCCGAAAGCAGAGGCTTCGGAAAATGTCTGATGACAAGGCCGAAGGGGCTCGCAATGAAGTAAAAAGACTCCTCAGTGCAGGAGTTATCAGAGAAGTGAAGTATCCAGAGTGGCTAGCTAACACTGTTATGGTGAAGAAGGCCAATGGCAAGTGGAGAATGTGTATCGATTTCACAGATCTCAACAAGGCTTGTCCGAAGGACGAATTCCCGCTGCCAAGGATAGACTCTTTAGTCGATGCAGCAGCTTCTTCAGAGCTCATGAGTCTCCTAGACTGCTACTCAGGCTATCATCAAATTTGGATGAAGAAGGAAGATGAGCCGAAAACTAGCTTCATAACCCCAAGTGGCACATATTGCTATCTTCGGATGCCTGAGGGGCTCAAGAATGCTGGAGGGAGTTTCAGCAGAATGACTGCGAAGGTTCTCCAGTCTCAGATAGGCAGAAATGTGTTGACCTATGTTGATGACATTATCGTAAAAAGCACGAAGCAGGAAAATCATATTGCTGATCTGCAGGAGACCTTCGCCAGCTTCAGACAAGCTGGTCTGAAGCTGAATCCAGAAAAATGTGTCTTCGGAGTAAAGAAGGGCAAATTTCTTGGATGCTTGGTTTCAACAAAGGGAATCGAAGCTAATCCAAATAAAATCGAAGCTATACTTCGAATGGAGCCACCAACCACAAGAAAGGGAGCCCAAAGATTGACAGGAAGGCTGGCATCTCTCAACAAATTTATATCCAGATCAGCAGAAAGAAACTTACCATTTTTCGAGGTGCTGAAGTCAGCTGAAGTCTTTCAATGGGGCCCAAGTCAGCAAAAAGCCTTCGAAGAGCTGAAGCAATACTTAATAGATCTAACAACATTAACTCCACCAACGCCAGGGGCTCCTCTGTTGTTATATGTGGCAGCTTCGCACTCAGCAGTAAGTGCGGCGCTTGTCCAGGAGAAGTTTGATGGCCAAGTCAAGAAGCAGGTCCCAATATATTTTGTATCTGAAGTCCTCAGTGTATCAAAGAAAAATTATACAGAGCTGGAGAAGGTATTGTATGCCGTTTTAATGGCATCCAGGAAGCTTCGGCATTATTTTCAGGCATACAATATTATTGTTCCTTCTTCGCAGCCGTTGAAGGATATCATGAAAAATAGAGAAGCTACTGGACGAATTGGAAAATGGGCTGCGGAGCTCAATGAATTTTACATTGATTATGTGCATAGATCCTCGATCCAGTCTCAAGCATTGGCAGATTTCATTGCCGACTGGACGCCAGGGGCTCAGGATGAAGAATCAAATAAAGATGCCGAAGTGTGGACAGTGTTTTGTGATGGCTCTTGGGGAACCTTCGGAGCAGGTGCAGCTGCTGTGTTGGTCTCACCATCCAAGGTTAAAACTTGCTATGCAGCAAGACTTGACTTCAGCTACACAAATAATATTACTGAGTACGAAGCCCTGCTCCTGGGTCTTCAGAAACTAAAGGCAATGGGAATCAGAAGGGCGATTCTTAAAACTGATTCCCAGATTGTTTCGGGTCATATTGACAAAAGTTGCAAGGCTAAAGACCCGAAGCTTGAAAAATACCTAGACACGGTCCGAAGGATCGAAGCTTCCTTCGAAGGATTTTCTGTCAAGAATATCCCTCGAGGGCAAAATGAGCATGCTGATTTGCTAGCCAAGTCTGCAGCACAGGGGCTGCCGTTACCTTCGGATGTGTTCTTCGAAACAATAAAGGCACCTTCAGTAGAGCTCCTTGAAAGAGCAGTCCTCAACATTTCTCCTGTTTACAGCGAAGATTGGAGAACTGAAATAATCTCTTACCTTCAGGGTAACCTCCTATCAGATGACGAAGCTTACAATAAAAGAATAGAGGCAAGAGCTCGCCCGTATGTCATGATAGAAGGGGAACTATACAAACATGGAGTTTGTGCCCCGCTGCTCAAGTGCTTGTCTAGAACCGAAGGTATAGAGTTAATGAAAGAGATACATGCAGGCCTGTGTGGATCCCACATCGGATCTAGGCCGTTACTTGGAAAAGTTATCCGCCAAGGGTTTTATTGGTCGAAGGCAGCTTCGGATGCAGCGGAGTTAGTTCAAAAGTGCGAAGGTTGTCAGAAATGTGCAAGAGATCAAAAGCAACCTTCGTCTTTGACACAGCTGATACAACCCATTTGGCCATTGCAAAGGTGGGGCCTTGACTTGTTGGGTCCATTACCACCGGCCCAAGGGAATCTAAAATATGTTATAGTAGCTGTGGAGTATTTTTCCAAGTGGATTGAGGCGAAGCCATTAGCCACAATAACTTCGGCCACTGTCCAAAAGTTTTTCTGGCAGAATATTGTCTGTCGCTTTGGGGTACCGAAGGCCATCACTGTAGATAACGGAACGCAGTTCGACTCCGAAGCTTTCAGAAATTTCTGTGATCAAATTGGAACGAAGATCCATTTTGCATCAGTCAGGCATCCGGAGTCGAATGGGCTTGTTGAAAGGGCCAACGGCATCATAATGACAGGAATAATGAAGTTAATCTTCAATCAACCATGGGGAAAGTGGCCAGATCAGTTGACCAAAGTGGTGTGGAGCCACAATACAACAATATCAAGGTCTACAGGCTTTACCCCATTCAAATTATTATTCGGTGACGAAGCAATAACTCCGGAAGAAGCTAAAGCTGGGTCAATAAGGGTAGTAGCTTCGGCAGAATCAGGTCCCGAAGATGCTTGCCTTGTGGAAAAAGATGCTTTAGAGGGGATCAGGCTTCAGGCCGTGGAGAATATCAATAAATATCAAGCTGAAACAGTCAGGTGGCGAGATAGAAAGGTCCGGTTAAAAAATATTGAGCCGGGTCACTTGGTGCTTCGGAGAGTAGCCAATCCAGACACAGTGGGCAAGCTACAATTGAAATGGGAAGGACCTTTCTTAGTAGTATCTTCGTCAAGGCCTGGATCGTACAGATTGAAGGACATGGATGGCAACGAAATTCCACGATCTTGGAATGCGGATGAGCTTCGGCGATTTTATGTATAGCTTGATGTAACTTTTTATGTTTTTTTTTCTTTTTTCATGGCACCCTTTTCCTTTCTAAAGGGGGAGAAAGGTTTTTAATGGGGCCATCATATGTAATTTCCTTTTTAGTTTTATAAGAGCAAAATCCCCCAAAGAATGTAAATGTAAAAGCTGAGAACGCGCCATCGAGTGCCGAAACTGAAAAAGAGAAGAAGCTCCAAAGACGTCCCTAAGGGGATGCAGAGCTCACAGCGAAAAGTCAACGCTGATTCCGCCGAAAGTAAAAGGCGAAGAAGCTCCAAAGACGTTCCTAAGGGAATGCAGAGCTTATACCGCCTAAGTAAAAGGCGAAGAAGCTCCAAAGACGTTCCTAAGGGAATGCAGAGCTTATATCGTCTAAGTAAAAGGCGAAGAAGCTCCAAAGTCGTTCCTAAGGGAATGCAGAGCTGATGTGTGGTTGTTTCTAAGGAAAAAATGGCTGAGAGTGTGGCTTCGGACGTATGCTTTGGACATTCATTCGCACATTACATTACATCATAGCATTTGCATTCATAAGCATTCATTCATAGCATTTGTGTTCCTGAGTGGTTGCTTCGGCAAAAAGAAGAAGTGGTCTCTTATGCTTTTGTTGCATACAAGAAAGAAAAGCTTCGGCAAAAAGAAGAAGTGGTCTCTTATGCTTTTGTTGCGTACAAAAAAGAAAAGCTTCGGCAAAAAGAAGAAGTGGTCTTCTATGCTTCGTTGTGTACGAAAAGAAGGGAAGGTGTTTTTTCGCATTCGGCTCAAAATACTGATTTCGTCCACATCAAAGCGCCTCAGTAGAAGGGTAAGAATATGTTACAAGGTATGTACAAAGTTCCTTGAGAACAGTTTAATTGTATTTACAAAAGTTGTTACAAAAGTATCCTGAGTTTTTTCTATAGTATACTTCTACTGATCTTCACTAAGCTTCAGCTTCGGCGACGGCTTCGGCGACATATTTTAAGCATCATCTTCACCTTCGTCATCCTACATGAATCAAGGTATCGCGAGTAAAAATCAAGCGTGAAGGAGAAGGTAAGTACAAAGTATGATTTCGTACTGGATCAAGATGACTTCGAGCTTCGTCTCCAGCCTTCTCTCGCCCGCCTTTTGTCCATATCATTTTTATAAATCTATTTGAGATGCTTCGGGCGAGGTCAGGAATATCGTCCAGGATTGATGGAGACAAGGTGAAGTTGGGCCTGTTGACGATTTTTCCATGCTCGCAGCCGGCCTTCAGGAACGCTGCAGCGGTACCCCGAGAAGCTACCCAGGCACAGAAGTCACCGTGCCCGGCTATAACTTCGTCAAGTTCTTCGATTTCAGCTTCAATATGATCGAAGGCTTGTGGTAAATTTTCTGCTGAAGGGTTAAACTTCCCGCTGCTGGCTCCAACAGAGTAAAATATCTTTTTTAATCGTTCAATACAATTATTGCTAAATTTCAAGCATTTGTCTTGAAGGCCTGTTAATGATTTCTTCAAGTCTGAGTTGGCCTGGACTTCGGCTTCAAGTTTCGAATTAAGCTCTAGCTTCTCCTGTTCAAATTGCTTTGATTGGCCGATAAGCTTTGAATTCAATTCTGATACTTTAGCTTCAGTCTCTGCCAGCAAGCCTTCGGTTGATTGGAGCTCGAAGTCTTTCTTTTCAATGATAGCTGATTGTTCTTTTATCTTGCTCTCTAAATTTTCGATTATAGCTTCGTGTTTTTTGTCCTCCAAGTCTTGCTGCATCCTCAGAGCTTTGCTCAGAAGCATGCTCTGCAAATAAACAACCTTTGTTAGGAATATTTCCATTATTAAAAACAATAGAAGTCAGAGAAAAGTTGTTTACCTTGAAATTGGAGTAAAATAAGCTGCCGACGATATGTTGTCGTCGGTAGCGGCTGATATCTGTTTCTAGCTTCGGAAAACCGATACTTTTTGATAAAGTACCGATTACCTTAGCTCCAGTTTGGTCTCGAATGCAGCCCAATTTTTCGTCATCAATGCCTCCAAATAGAAGAGCTCCTGGCTTGTAGCCGCAAGATTTGGCATAGTCCTTAAGTTCTTCCATTTCGGCCTTCGACAGTTTTTGCCCAATTAAATTTTGAAATGTGTAGGCTTCGTCGTCCGAAGTGTCTTCGGCTATTTCTTTCCCCTTCCCAGGCACTGTAGCCATGGTTTTTTCAGCAGCAGTGGCAGCTTCTTCTGCAGCCATGTCTCGCAAAATTTTGTCAATGTCCTCAATGGTAGTCTCTAAGTTCACATCTTCGGCTGTAGCGGCTTCGGTAGCCGCGACCTCCGAAGGTGCGACTTCGACGTTTGTTGTGTCTTCAGCAGCTGCCGTTTTCTGAATTGACGCCCTCGGTGGCGTCTTATCGATAACTTCGGTCACTGCAATAATTCTTTGCCGCTTTGGTTTGGTTATCTTCGTTTGTTCCGGCTCTTCCACCTTTCGAAAAAGCTTCGTCAGTTGAGGCCCTAGTGGACTTAGCTTCGTGGGCACGGGTTCAGTCATTACCTTTAAAATTTCCTCCACGTCGCTGGTAGAAGGTGGTGTGGGGGTCCCCTCTTCTTCGGATAATTTTCGCTTCGGAGTTGATATTTTTCTTTTCTTGGGAATTTTCTTCTCTTTTGCTGGTCTTTCTTCATCCTTGTTCAGAGCTTCGGCCACTCTTTTTCTTTTTTGGCCCTCAGCACCCTTGCTCAGCTGCTCATAGTCAGGGTACTCGAAGCCCAGGGCATCAAGCACTCGGTTCAGCCTTCGCTTCGGATGGGTGCCGAAGGCTGCTGTCATCAGTTGATCTTCTTTTTTCGAATAATTTCCAAGAATTTCATTACACATCACCTCAACTGTGTCTAGCCACTCTTGGCAGGGCTTCTTAAAGTATTTCTTGAATTTGAAGTGATAAGGAAGCCGGACAAGTTCCCCCTCCTTCTTCTCCCCCTTTAACTTTGGCATTTCCCATTCTTTCAGAGTAGGGAAGACTCTGAATGCCAAGAATTCTTGAACCAGATCCCTGGTACCGATATGCTCTGCAATAATTCTGAATTCATCCATCGCCTGTTGTGTTTGACCCTCTGGTGTCATGTTGCAGCGGGGTCGGGTTTCTCCGAAGATCAGCTCGAGTGGACTTTGCACAAGCTTCTCCTTGTCGTCATCAACCTTGACATAGAACCATTCTGATTTCCAGCCTGCCGGCCATTTGCTTCGGTAGCTGATCACAGGAAACTTTGCGGTTTTCCGGTAGGCAAAATTGTAGCAACCGAAGTTATCATGTAGCCCATCTTTTCTGGCCTTTGTTTGATAATGTAACTCATGAACTCGACAGAAACTGTCGGCAAATGGCTCCACTGCTTGGCTTCGGAGGGCCCAAATATAAACGCTAAGTCTAACGATAGCGTTAGGAGTTAACTGGTGAAGGTAGATACCAAACCTCTTCAGTATCTCCGCAATAATCTCATGAAGAGGGAATCTCAGCCCAGCCTTTAAAAAGCTCTTGAAGATGACAATCTCGTCCTTCTCTGGCTTCGGGGTGGTTTCTTCTCCCCCGAAGCGAAGTAGCTTCTTCTGATTTTCATTGAAATAACCTGCTTTCACCATCTTGGAAAGATCAGCCTTTGAAACAGTTGATTTCCCGAAGTCCAAGTGACTGGGCTTGCTGGGCATGGCAATGCGATAGTCATCTTCGGGATCAGTCCCTTCAATGTTCTCTTCTTCTCCTTCGGCAGCTGTCGGGGTTGCTTCAGCAGCGGGCATTTCTTCCGCAGTCACCAGTCCGGAACGCTGCATCGCTTCGGAGATGGGCACAGTATTCGAACCTTCGGCTTCGTCTCCTTCACGTGCAACTCTGGCAGTAGATCGCACTCTAGCCATTTGATTCTGAGTTTGGGGAAGTTAGATACTTTTTTATTTTTTCTTTTCTCCCGAAGCCTTTCTTTCTGACGAAGCAGACGTCGAGATGGACCTTCGTTCGATTCTGAGAGTCAAGCTTCGGCTATAGTTAAAAATTTTGGCAGCAAAACAGTGCAAATAGCAATGAATGCTGTGGTAACTTCACACCTACCCGTCTGTTTATATAGTGCTGCAGGTAAGAAGGCGAAGCGGCAGGATTTTTACACCAGGCGGGCAGTCACTTGTACTCACTATGTAGTGGACCGCAAAGATCAAACAGTAACTCTGCAAGGTGGGCCTGGCATGCGCTCGGAAACCGGATCGTTTCTCAGCAACGAGCTCAGGGAAGGTGTTTTTTGGACCTTCGGCTTCCCGAAGCTGAAGAGGCTTTTTTCACGGGTCAAGCTCGTTACGAAAAACGATCTAGCACCGCGAAAGGGGCTACTGTTGGGGTCATGCTTCGTTGCGCCGAAGGTCTTGCACGAAGAAGCAGCTTCGGCTGAAGTTGTCCCCAGGAGATGGCCGAAGGTTCCTTTTCATGGAGCTTCGGCGTTACAAACCGACATAGAGATAGAATGACCTTTTTATCCATAGAGGTCTGAGTCAATGTTGTAAACTTTTGTAAGGGGCAAAATTGTAATTTGTCACAGGCTGTGACCTGTGTCTATAAATAGATGAACAGTACTTCTGTACTGTTCACGCGAACTTGCCATTTGCTTTCGCATCACACCTGTACTTTTGCTTTCCTCAGGACCAAAGGTACATTTTTAATTCGAAGTCATTTATATTCGTTCATGATAATAAAAATGGAGATGATTCTATGATAATATTTAAATGTTTATTTCATACCTTATGATCTGTATGAACACTTCGTTCCTTGGTATTATGTTTACGAAGGTACGTCCTTCGTAACCTTCGTCCGAAATTCCTTATATCTCGAAAGGATATAATGTCTTGGAGGACGAAGGACTTTAACCCTTAACATTTTCTATGTTGCCTTGTTCTTAATTCTTAGCATTTGAGAACAAGCCCCCAACAAAGCCTAATGCATGCGATGTGTGCTCTAGGTGGCTCTCGCTAGCACTAATGAGGTCCAAATGCAGGATTAAGATTTTCTAATCACTTCACTAAGCTTTGTGGTGCTTGCAATGCTCTACCAATGTGTAGGAGTAAATGTGAGTAGCAAGACAATCAATATGGTGGGTGGAGGGGGTATAAATAGCCCTCACCCACCAACTAGTCGTTACCAGAACCTGGCTGCACATGGGCGCACCGGACAGTCCGGTGTGCCACCGGTGCGCCAACGGTGCGCCAACGATAACCTCCAACGGCTAGTTCTGACAGCTAGCTGTTGGGCAGATGGCACATCAGACAGTGAACAGTCACTGTCCAGTGCACACCGGACAGTCTGGTGTGCCAGCTATAATTCAACTTTCTGAACTCCACGCTCTTCAGTTTCTGGAGGGGGAAGGGTATTCCCCGGGCCAGGCTAGCCCTACTTGACAGAGAGCGCACTGGACAGTCTGGTGCACACCGGACAGTCCGATGCCCCTAAGCCAGAAACCCTAAGTTCTGTTTTCTTCTGATTTTCAAATCGGTTTTCGTTCTAACTCGTGAGTATGTTCTAGAGTGACACCTAGCACTATATGTGAGTGTGAATATGCACCAACACTACACTAGAGCTCTCTTGGTCAAACTACTCATCGACAACCCCTCTTTATAGTACGGCTAAAACAAAATAAAAGACCTAACTCTATACCGAGTGTCCACAACTCCTTGACACTCGGAATACGAAGACCTTCATCTTTTATTTCGTTGTTTTAGTCGTCGCTTCAAGTTCTTATCTCAGGGATTGTTTTCACCGTTGTAGTACATCTTCCTATAATGCGACCTAACTTACCATTTGCCTCTGCAAAACACACGTTAGTCACATATAATATTATGTTGTCATTAATCACAAAAATCAACCAGGGGCCTAGATGCTTTCAATCTCCCCCTTTTTGGTGATTGATGACAACCCTATAAGAGTGTGAGAGTAGTTTGTTTGAAATTTCCATCAATAGAGAAGATGGTTAGTTATACTCAATAATTTTTTACAGAAAGAGCGTGTAAAATAATAATAGGAATGAGCGCATACACAACGTAAGTTTCTTGTTCATATAAGAATGAAATGAAATCAATGAACAAGAACTAGAAGACTGGTGATAACATATTAGGTGAAAACACAATACACACACAGTCAACATAAGCATCAAGAGCATATAATAGAGTTTGTGAGTAAAATCGTCATACAAAAGTGGAGCTAGTACAGAGAGTATCAAGCACATATATTACATCAAAATACATAAGACTCTCAACTAACTCCCTAACTCCCCCTGGCTCTGACAACTCTCATATCTCTCCCCTTTGGCGTCAAACACCAAAAGGGTAACCCAAACCTACAGCCCAGAAGAGGAAGGAGGAGGCGGGGGCACATCCGGTCGTGGTTGTGGTAGAAGAGCGAATGCCAGCTGGGGGTCAGAGTCAGTCTCGGATCCAGGATCTGCCATAGAAGCTAGAGCTAGTACTGACTTGGACTGAGGGTGTGCTGTAGGAGCTGCCGGAGCTAAAGTGGTCACAGACATTGCCACAGCAGCAGTGGTAATAGAAGGCGCTGGTGGCACTAGCGGCTGATCACTGACGGAGCTGATGACCGGCGATGAAAAATCCAGGGTGACCGGCCGGAGCGGAGAGGGAGAAGGACCGAATGAAGGTAGTGGGGGTCCTGCCAAAATCACTGGTACAACAACGGCCTGAAGAGCTGGAGGAGGTGCAGACTGAACAGGAGGAAGCTAAACGCCGGTATGCTGAAGAATGTGAGTCATGAAAGCCCGGTGCTCAGCCCTATCTGCCAAAAGCTGCTGCTGCAGAGTGTCCTGTCTGTCCTGAATAGTCTAGAACATGGACATCATTCTCTTGGACATCTGCTGCTGGACCGCTGCTAGATGAGCCTACTGCTAAGTAAGAGACTGGAGGATCGTAGCCAGAGCAGGGTCAATGGCAGGAGGGGCAGCAGGGGCAGCACTGGAACTCCTGGCCTCATGATCATGTGAGCATGGAGGCACAGGAGGCGGAGGCAGGATCCCAAAATCATCATCATCATCAGGAACGGTTGTGCCCTAAGTCTCGAACTGATGGAATGCCACATCCTCTGCCTGAGTGTCTGGCACTGGATCAGGTACTAGCACTGGGTCCTCAAGGGCTAGACGATAGGAGCCAAATTGGAGGCGTGAGGCCTCGAGGGTGCCCTGGAACTGAGGTGGCCGGATCAACTACGCGAAGATGTAGCAGAGATAATGCGCATATGGCAGTTGTCGGCGAGCATGAAGACCATCCAATACCGTGTCCTCGATCTCACAAATAAGAAAATCGACCACATCAAACTCTAAATGTGAGATCAAGGCACCAAGGAGCCAAAACTGAATGTGAGTGGTGGCCTCTCTATAACCAATCTGGGGCAGTAGCGTCCGTCTCATGATCTGATAGAGATACTTGGCCGCTGGCGTGAAATCTGCTGGAGAGCGTCACGACCCATCTATGAAAGGCGGTCGGAACAGGGCCACGACGTGAGCTATGGCTGGAGCGACTCCACCATGAGGGCGTTGAGGAGGATCATAAGTACCATAGCATAGGCTGTGAAGGTGAGTCGATGACTCGGTAAATCCAAACAGCTGGCGAATCTGCCTGGCATGAATAGTGACATCCTCTCGCTCAAAACGGAACCTCATCCACTATGATCGGGGTCGATCCATACTGATGCATAAAACACTCGGACCCACTCCTCAACATATCTGCTGCTCGTAGTCAGTACAGTGAGAAGTCCAGGTAGATAGGAGAGGTGCACCTCAGAATCCGCACCGGCTGCTAGCAGAAAAGCAGGGAGATCCAAAAGCCGGTGCGCTCGCAGAGCTATCTGGGCTGACAACTGAGCTCGAAAGAATGACTCCTGAATTCTGGTGCTAAACAAGTCTGCCGCTGCAGGGTCCCTCTGAGTAGATAGCCAAGACTCCATGGGTACGTGTCTAAACCGACGTACCCGGGCTACAGTAGCACGTTGTAGATCGATCAGACGAGGATCGGCAGCCAGTGGTCGCACCTCAGTCTCGTCTCGCTCCCGGAAGCGGGCAGGTGGAATGGGTGGAGCGGAAATGGAAGCGGGAGGAGGAGCAGTGGAAGCGGGAGTGGTGGAGGTGGTAGGTAAGGCTGAAGTAGTGGATGGCTCTGGAGCGACTAGAGTGGGCAAAGTGGGAGGTGGAGTGGTAGCAGTGGCGGGTGTAGAAGGAGCGGAGGAGCGAGGTCGAGACGCGAGACGACGGACCCGGTAGGCAATCTAATATGATGATATCTATAGTTGTCCACCTCTCTCTGCCTATTCTGCTGCTGCCGCTGCAAGAGCTACTCGGGCTACTCTATCCAAACGCCGCTTCTTGCGGCCTTCCTGTTGCTCTAAGTACACGGTCTTCCCCTTGACCTGCCTGAAGGGGCGAGGAGGGTCCTCGTCGTCTCCTCCCCATGGCACTGACACATTCTTCGTGTGCACCATCCTGACCTGAGGGCTGCAAGGGAGTGAAAAGCTAAGCACGAGAGATAGGAGAGGAAATGATTATGACCGAAGAGATAAGTACCTGGAAACCTCACGAGAGAGAGAATCCAGGCAGGACCGGAGATAGGCACACGGGCAGGCGAGGTCACTGAAATGACAGAAGAGGAGAGCACGTATTAGTCACATTGTCATAAGTATATGAAATGTGAATAAATACATACACAGAGAATTATGACACAGAAAACGAGTGATTTGGCGATAGAGAAGTCAAACGACGCGAAAACGACGTTTGAACGATGAATAGTGCCATAGGAGGTTTGAAACTGGAATTGAGGCATGAAATGACTTGGAATTGAGCCAATACTTCATGAGTAGGTTTATATGAGTAAAGATGAGTGAAGTGTGCGCTTGGTTTGAATTTAGGTGAAGAAAGTGAATTTGAGGCACTCGGCTCGGAATCGATCGCTAGAAATGGGAATTTGTGGAAAACTGGAGTCTAGAATATCGGATTGGCATGAAATTTGGCGAAGATGTTACTTGAGGTGACATGAAGGTGCTACAAAAAATCTGGGATCGATTTGAGCAAATTTGACTGGCACACCGGACTGTCTGGTGCACACCGGACTGTCTGGTGAGCCCAGACAGAGGGGATTTTTGAATTTTTTTGAAATTTTCAATCTAATTTTGAACCAAACCAAATCTCAACTTATAAGCACACAAAAGAACACCTGTTGGGACAGGTATTGGTACCCTCATGTATTTTCCCATAATTTTCAAAGTATTTTGCCATAGGCTAGATAATTTTTAGAGAAAATAGCCAAATGGTGAGATTTGCATTTTGGCTTTGCACTAGGGGTTTTCATGAATGGTTTGAGTTTTGAATACTCCCCCTAAGTGCAGTGCCACATGCATATCTCAAGAACCAACAATTGCATAGTAAATGTGTCGGGGACCATAATTAGGGGTACCCTCAAGACGCCTAATTCTCAGCTGGTAACCCCCATCAGCATAAAGCTGCAGAGGCCTGATGGGTGCGATTAAGTCAGGGATCAGTCCATACAAGCGACTCGATCACGCCTCGCCCGAGCCTAGCCTCGGGCAAGGGCAGCCGACCCTGAGGTATTTTCCGTCTCGCTCGAGGCCCCCTTTTCACGGCAGACGCACCTCCGGCTCGCCCGAGGCCTTGTCTTCGATAAGAAGCAACCCTGACTAAATCGCCGCGCCGACCGACCAAGTCACGGGGGCATTTAACGCAAAGAGTGAGACTGACGGGCAGTCAGGCCTTGCCGAGGGCGTCATAGGAAGCTCCGCCCGACCTAGGGCTCGGACTCGGGCTAAGGCCACGGAAGACGGCGAACTCTGCTCCGCCCGACCCAGGGCTCGGACTCGGGCTAAGGCCCCGGAAGACGGCGAACTCCG
This sequence comes from Zea luxurians, assembly GCA_029449295.1. Taxonomy (NCBI): domain Eukaryota; kingdom Viridiplantae; phylum Streptophyta; class Magnoliopsida; order Poales; family Poaceae; genus Zea; species Zea luxurians. The sequence goes on along the minus strand of JAOPSE010000005.1, from coordinate 42,493,317 downwards.
CTCCGCCCGACCCAGGGCTCGGACTCGGGCTAAGGCCCCAGAAGACGACGAACTCCGCTCCGCCCGACCCAGGGCTCGGACTCGGGCTAAGGCCCCGGAAGACGGCGAACTCCGCTCCACCCGACCCAGGGCTCGGACTCCGCCCCGGCCTCTGCCGAACGACCTCCGCCTCGCCCGACCCAGGGGCTCGGGCTCGGCCTCGGCCATGCAGGACAGACTCGACTTCGGCTTCGGAGGAGCCTCCACGTCGCCCGACCTAGGGCACAAGTCCGCCACGTCAACAGGAAGCGCCATCATCACCCTACCCCGAGCCGACTCGGGCTGCAGAGAACAAGACCGGCGTCCCATCTGGCTAGCTCCGCCAGATAGGCAATGATGGCGCCCCGCTAGCCCTATGACGACGGCGGCTCTCAGCTCCCTTACGGAAGCAGGGGGACGTCAGCAAGGACCCAACAGCTCCGACAGCTGTCCCTCCGCCAGGCTCCGTTGCTCCACCAACAGCCACGACACCACACCGGCTGGGTGCCAAGATCTCTCCGGCCGCCACCTTGGCGTGTACTTAGGGCGCTAGCTCTCCCCCGCTAGACACGTAGTACTCTGCTACACCCCCATTGTACACCTGGATCCTCTCCTTGTGCCTATAAAAGGAAGGACCAGGGCCTTCTTAGAGAAGGTTGGCCTCGCGGGAACGAGGGCAGGGGCAGGCGCTCTCTTGGGGCCGCTCGCTCCCCTCACCCGCGCGGACGCTTGTAACCCCCTACTGCAAGCGCACCCGACCTGGGCGCGGGACGAACACGAAGGCCGCGGGATCTCCGCCTCCCTCACGACCCGGCTCCGGCCACCTCGCTCTTCCCCCCTTCGCGCTCGCCCACGCGCTCGACCCATCTGGGCTGGGGCACGCGGCACACTCACTCGTCGGCTCGGGGACCCCCCGGTCTCGAAACGCCGACAGTTGGCGCGCCAGGTAGGGGCCTGCCGCGTGTTGACGAGTAGTTTCCCGTCAAGCTCCAGATGGGCAGTCTCCAACGACCTCTTCAACCCGGGACGGTGCTCCGTTTCGGGAGCCTCGAGTTCATGTCTTCCGACGGCAGCTACGACATGATACTCCTTCCACCACCGCGCGACGGTGACAATGGTGGCCGACAGCCCGCCCGCCGGCGGCGGAATCGACGACGTCTTTCTCGCGTGGGGGAAGGACAACTTTCGAGCTCGCCCCATCCTCTCCCTCGCCATCGGAGGAGGAGACAGGGCAACCAGGGCCGAGCGGGAGGCTGCGCTCCGTCGGCTATCGAGCAAGTGGACGACGCCAGCACGCTCACGGAGGGCCTGCAGGACGTCGCCCTCGTACCCAGGACGACGGCGCGATCAGCCCCCGAGGTGACTTCGTCGCCCCTCGTCGACCAAAAGGTACCGACTGCTTCCCATCCTTCGTCATTTCGACTCGACCTCAACCCGCCTAGCGACCTCGCTTTGGCGGGCGCTCGCGTTGAGGTGAATGCAACCCCTTTTGGGTTCCGTGTGCGGTCGCCTTGGGACCGATTGACGGGCGTCTCGACCTACGGGCCCTCTGGGTCCAAGGATGATGACGACCCCAGCATCTGCTGGGATTTCTCTGGATCTGGCAACCCCAGTGCCATGCGGGACTTCATGATCGCATGCAACTACTGCCTCTCCGACTGTTCCGACGGCAGCCGCAGCCTTGACGATAAGGACTGCGGCCCGAGCCGCGAATGTTTCCACGTCGAGCTAGGGGATCCCTCCGGAGGCAGCTGTCTCGGCATGCCGGAGGATGGTGATCTCCCTAGGCCAGTGCCTCGCGCCGACATCCCGCGGGAGCTAGTTGTGGTCCCCGTTCCGGCGGGGGGTCACGACCCACAGCTCGAGCAAGTCCGCGGGACGCAGGCCGGGCTCGATGAGGGGGCAGGAGCGCTCGAGGCAATCCACCGGGACGTCGGGCAGGTATGGGCGGGCCAGCCCCCGGCCGGAGAAATACGTCACCTGCCCCAGGGTCTCCAGCACCGCATCGCCAACGATGCCAGGGACAGGCCGCCACCCGCATCCGGCGGAACCGGTCAGGACCTGGCAGCCGCAGCGATGCTCCTCCGCGCGATGCCGGAGTCATCAACCACCGAGGGTCGGCGAATCCAGGGAGAGCTCAAGCATCTCCTGGAAGGCGCTGCGGCCCGGCGGGCCGAGAGCTCTGCCTCCCGAAGGCAGGGGTACCCCTCGGAACCTCGTGCCGCGACTTCCCGACTCATGCGGGAAGCCTCGGTCTACACCGGGCGCACGCGCAACACCGCGCCTGCGGCCCTGGGCCACCTCGGCGACGAGCACCCTCATCGCGACCGTCGGGCCCGCCTCGACGAAAGGGTGCGCCGAGGCTATCACCCCAGGCGTGGGGGACGCTACGACAGCGGGGAGGACCGGAGTCCCTCGCCCGAACCACCCGGTCCGCAGGTCTTCAGCCGAGCCATTCGGCGGGCGCCGTTTCCGACCCGATTCCGACCCCCGACTACTATCACAAAGTACTCGGGGAAACGAGACCGGAATTGTGGCTCGCGGACTACCGCCTGGCCTGTCAACTGGGTGGAACGGACGACGACAACCTCATCATCCGCAACCTCCCCCTGTTCCTCTCCAACACTGCTCGCGCTTGGTTGGAGCACCTGCCTCCGGGGCAGATTTCCAACTGGGAGGATTTGGTCCAAGCTTTCGCCGGCAACTTCCAGGGCACGTACGTGCGCCCCGGGAATTCCTGGGACCTCCGAAGCTGCCGGCAACAGCCGGGAGAGTCTCTTCGGGACTACATCCGGCGATTCTCGAAGCAGCGCACCGAGCTGCCCAACATCACCGACTCCGATGTCATCGGCGCGTTCCTTGCCGGCACCACCTGCCGTGACCTGGTGAGCAAGTTGGGTCGCAAGAACCCCACCAGGGCGAGCGAGCTGATGGACATCGCCACCAAGTTCGCCTCTGGTCAGAAGGCGGTCGAGGCCATCTTCCGAAAGGACAAGCAGCCCCAGGGCCGCCCGTCGGAAGATGCTCCCGAGGCGTCTACTCCGCTCGGCGCCAAGAAGAAAGGCAGGAGGAAGTCGCAAGCGAAACGCGACGCCGCCAGCACGGACCTTGTCGCCGCCGCCGAATACAAGAACCCTCGGAAGCCCCCCGGAGGTGCCAACCTCTTCGACAAGATGCTCAAGGAGACGTGCCCTTACCATCAGGGGCCCGTCAAGCATACCCTCGAGGAATGTGTCATGCTTCGGCGCCACTTCCACAAGGCCGGGCCACCCGCAGAGGGTGGCAGGGCCCGCGACGACGACAAAAAGGAAGATCACCAAGCAGGAGGGTTCCCCGAGGTCCGCGACTGCTTCATGATCTGTGGAGGGCATGCGGCGAATGCCTCGGCTCGGCATCGCAAGCGAGAGCGTCGGGAGGTCTGCTCGGTGAAGGTGGCGGCACCAGTCTACCTAGACTGGTCCGACAAGCCCATCACCTTCGACCAAGATGACCACCCCGACCACGTGCCGAGCCCGGGGAAGTACCCGCTCGTCGTCGATCCCATCATCGGCGACGTCAGGCTCACCAAGGTCCTGATGGATGGGGGCAGCTGCCTCAATATCATCTACGCCGAGACCCTCAGGCTCCTGCACGTCGATCTGTCCTCCGTCCGAGCAGGCGTTGCGCCTTTCCACGGGATCATTCCTGGGAAGCGCGTCCAGCCCCTCGGACAGCTCGACCTTCCTGTCTGCTTCGGAACACCCTCCAACTTCCGAAGGGAGACTTTGACGTTCGAGGTGGTCGGGTTCCGAGGAACCTACCACGTAGTGCTAGGGAGGCCATGCTACGCAAAGTTCATGGCCATCCCCAACTACACCTACCTGAAGCTCAAGATGCCGGGCCCCAATGGGGTCATCACCGTCGGCCCCACGTACAAACACGCGTTCGAATGCGATGTGGAGTGCGTGGAGTACGCCGAGGCCCTCGCCGAGTCCGAGGCCCTCATCGCCGACCTGGAAAGCCTCTCCCGAGAGGTGCCGGACGTGAAGCGACACGCCGGCAACTTCGAGCCAGCGGAGACGGTTAAGGCCGTCCCTCTCGACCCCAGTGGCGACACCTCCAAGCAGATCCGGATCGGTTCCGGGCTCGACCCCAAATAGGAAGCAGTGCTCGTCGACTTTCTCCGCGCAAACGCCGACGTCTTTGCGTGGAGTCCCTCGGACATGCCCGGCATACCGAGGGATGTCGCCGAGCACTCGCTGGATATTCGGGCCGGAGCCCGACCGGTCAGACAGCCTCTGCGCCGATTCGACGAGGAAAGGCGCAGGGTGATAGGCGAGGAGATCCACAAGCTGATGGCAGCAGGGTTCATCAAAGAGGTATTCCATCCCGAATGGCTTGCCAACCCTGTACTTGTGAGGAAGAAAGGGGGGAAATGGCGGATGTGTGTAGACTACACTGGTCTCAACAAAGCATGTCCGAAGGTCCCCTACCCTCTACCTCGCATCGACCAAATCGTGGACTCCACTGCTGGGTGCGAAACCCTGTCTTTCCTTGATGCCTACTCAGGGTATCATCAAATCAAGATGAAAGAGTCCGACCAGCTCGCGACTTCTTTCATCACGCCCTTCGGCATGTACTGTTATGTCACCATGCCGTTCGGTTTGAGGAACGCGGGTGCAACGTACCAGCGGTGCATGAACCATGTGTTCGGCGAACACATCGGTCGCACGGTCGAGGCCTACGTCGATGACATCGTAGTCAAGACAAGGAAAGCCTCCGACCTTCTCTCCGACCTTGAAGTGACATTCCGGTGTCTCAAGGCGAAGGGCGTCAAGCTCAATCCCGAGAAGTGCGTCTTCGGGGTGCCCCGAGGCATGCTCCTGGGATTCATCGTCTCCGAGCGGGGCATCGAAGCCAACCCGGAGAAGATCGCAGCCATCACAAGCATGGGGCCCATCAAGGACTTAAAAGGCGTACAGAGGGTCATGGGATGTCTCGCGGCCTTGAGCCGTTTCATCTCGCGCCTCGGCGAAAGAGGCCTGCCCCTGTACTGTCTCTTAAGGAAGGCCGAGTGCTTCACTTGGACTCCCGAGGCCGAGGAAGCTCTCGGGAACCTGAAGGCGCTCCTCACCCAGGCGCCCGTCTTGGTACCCCCAGCTGATGGAGAAGCCCTCTTGGTTTACGTCGCTGCTACCACCCAGGTGGTCAGCGCCGCGATCGTGGTCGAAAGGCAAGAAGAGGGGCATGCTTTGCCCATTCAGAGGCCAGTTTACTTCGTCAGCGAGGTGCTGTCCGAGACCAAGATCCGCTACCCACAGGTCCAGAAGCTGCTGTATGCAGTGATCCTGACGAGGCGAAAGCTGCGACATTACTTCGAGTCTCATCCGGTGACTGTGGTGTCATCCTTCCCCCTGGGGGAGATCATCCAGTGCCGAGAGGCCTCGGGACGGATCGCAAAGTGGGCGGTGGAAATCATGGGCGAGACAATCTCGTTCGCCCCTCGGAAAGCCATCAAGTCCCAGGTACTGGCGGACTTCGTAGCCGAATGGGTCGACACCCAGTTGCCGACGGCTCCGATCCAACCGGAGCTCTGGACCATGTTTTTCGACGGGTCGCTGATGAAGACGGGAGCCGGCGCGGGCCTGCTCTTCGTCTCGCCCCTCGGGAAACACCTGCGCTACGTGCTACGCCTCCATTTCCCGGCGTCCAACAATGTGGTTGAGTACGAAGCTCTGATCAACGGGTTGCGAATCGCCATCGAGCTAGGGGTCCGACGCCTCGACGCTCGCGGCGACTCGCAGCTCGTCATCGACCAAGTCATGAAGAACTCCCACTGCCGCGACCCGAAGATGGAGGCCTACTGTGATGAGGTTCGACGCCTGGAAGATAAATTCTACGGGCTCGAGCTTAACCACATCGCCCGGCGCTACAACGAGACTGCGGACGAGCTGGCAAAGATAGCCTCGGGGCGAACGACGGTTCCCCCGGACGTCTTATCCCGAGATCTGCACCAACCCTCCGTCAAGGTCAGCGACACGCCCGAGCCCGAGGCGCCCTCGGCCTCGTCCGAGGCAACCTCGGCCCAGCCCGAGCCATCCTCGGTTCAGCCCGAGGAACCCTCGGCCCCTGAGGGCGAGGCGCTGCGCATCGAGGAGGAGCGGGGCGGGGTCCCGCCAGATCAAGATTGGCAGACCCCGTACCTGCAATATCTCCGCCAGGGAGAGCTACCCCTCGACCAAGCCGAGGCACGGCGGGTAGCGCGACGCGCCAAGTCGTTCGTCTTGCTGGGCTATGAGAAGGAGCTCTACCACCGCAGCCCCTCGGGCATCCTCCAGAGGTGCATCTCCATCGCCGAAGGCCAGGAACTCCTGCAAGAGATACACTCGAGGGCTTGCGGCCATCACGCAGCGCCTCGAGCCCTTGTCGGGAACGCTTTCCGGCAAGGCTTTTACTGGCCGACGGCGGTGGCTGACGCCACTAGAATTGTCCGCACCTGCGAAGGGCGCCAATTCTATGCGAAGCAGACCCACCTGCCCGCTCAGGCTCTGCAGACGATACCCATCACCTGGCCCTTCGCTGTGTGGGGTCTGGACCTCGTCGGCCCTCTGCAGAAGGCGCCCGGGGGCTACACGCACCTGCTGGTCGCCGTCGACAAATTCTCCAAGTGGATCGAGGTCCGACCCCTGAACAGCATCAAGTCCGAGCAGGCGGTGGCGTTCTTCACCAACATCATCCATCGCTTCGGGGTCCCGAACTCCATCGTCACCGACAACGGCACCCAGTTCACCGGCAAAAAATTCTTGGATTTTTGCGAGGATCACAACATCCGGGTGGACTGGGCTGCCGTAGCTCATCCCATGTCGAATGGGCAAGTAGAGCGCGCCAATGGCATGATTCTACAAGGGCTCAAGCCTCGGATTTACTATGACCTCAACAAATTCGGCAAGCGATGGATGAAGGAACTCCCCTCGGTGGTCTGGAGCCTGAGGACGACGCCAAGCCGAGCCACGGGTTTCACGCCGTTCTTCCTGGTCTACGGGGCCGAGGCCGTCTTGCCCACGGACCTGGAATACGGCTCCCCGAGGACGAGAGCATACGATGATCAAAGCAACCAAGCTAGCCGAGAAGACTCGCTGGACCAGCTGGAAGAGGCTCGGGACAAGGCCTTACTACACTCGGCGCGGTATCAGCAGTCCCTGCGACGCTACCACGCCCGAGGGGTCCGACCCCGAGACCTCCAGGTGGGCGACCTGGTGCTTCGGCTGCGGCAAGACGCCCGAGGGAGGCACAAGCTCACGCCCCCCTGGGAGGGGCCATTCGTCATCGCCAAAGTTCTGAAGCCCGGAACGTACAAGCTGGCCAACAGTCAAGGCGAAGTCTACGGCAACGCTTGGAACATTCAACAGCTACGTCGCTTCTACCCTTAAGATGCTTCCAAGTTGTTCATATACCTCGCGCCCACGCAAAGTTTAGTCAACCAGGAAGGGTCGGCTTCGCCTCGGCAAAGCCCGACCCTCCCTCGGGGGCTAAAAGGGGGGAAACCCCCTCTGCGTCAAAATTTTCCTCGAAAAAAAAAATCTCTTATACCAGAATGTCTTTCATGCTTTTTGACTACTTCGAAAAGTGGGTCCTGGAAACGACGGAGTACACGTAAGCAGCCAAGGCTGACCGAGCCGAGGGACTCCTACGCCTCCGGGATACGGATACCTCACTCATCACCTTCTGCGATAAGTAACTCGCGTTCGGATAAAGCGGCTCCACGGATCGAACAAGTCTTTACGTTCGGAAGCCCTTCTGTCGAAGCGATCCTTCGAGCCTTCTCGACCAAGTCGGTGACGGGGCCTCATGGACGGGTGAAAGTGCGCGTAAGCGGCAAGGTCGACCGAGCCGAGGGACTCCCACGCCTCCGGGATACGGATACCTCACTCATCACCTTCCGCGAGAAGCAACTCCCGCTCGCACCAACATCCCTGTTACCGACAAAAAGTCCAGATACTCGAAACAAGAGGAAAAGAGACGCAGCTTTACAACGCAGCGAGGGTGTGTGTTCTGGCCTCGACGGCCGCACAAGGCACACGCTACAAGACAATTTGATCCTGCAGGCTCGGGTCTTGACACCGGAAAGGGGGCAGCAACACCCTCGGCATCGATGGCACCTTCGGCGAGGCCCGACCTAGCCTCGGACGGCGACGCGGTCCGAGGGCCTCCGCTCCGAAGGACGACGTCATCACCACGCCCGGGCAATCGCTGTCAGGGACTTCTCCGGGAATCCGGCCCGAGCGGGCGGCTCGGCCGGCCACCTCCGGGGCCTCGGCCAACCACCTTCCAAGGGCGCCAGCCCAGTCCGAAGCCTCGGCTGACCAACTCCGGCGTCGATCCTGCCAACGGACAACCCGGCTAGGCTCCGGCCAACCAGGTTTCATTTTCGAGCCAACTCCGCCTCTGTTCATACTGATATCGCTACCCCTGGCCTCGGCTCGTCGAAGAGCGGCCGAGGGGTCTCTTTAACTAAGCTAGAGGAGCCTCGGACAACAGGGCTGACCGAGCCGAGGGACTCCTACGCCTCCGGGATACGGATACCTCACTCGTCACCTTGACACGGGGCGACTCATGCTTGGTGAAGCGATTCAGATAATCAGCAGACGAGTCTTAGCGCTCAAAAAATGAGAAAAACACGGCTCTGTGCCGGCGCTACCTACATGTTCAGGCCCCGAAAACCGAAATGAACAAAAAACCCGGCACTCGAAGTGCCATTACAAACGGAACTCCAGTTCCGTCTCCACGGGTACGGACAACCTCCCCGCTAGGGAAGCCCGTGGAGCGACAAGCTCTGGGCGAATCACCAGCAAAACGCGGGTCGCCCCCAAGCGTCCCGGCAGATCCTCGCAGCCGCCCTCGCCGCGAATGCGAGGAAGGGGACGGAATGTTGCATCCTAGCTGGGCAGCAACAGTTCGCCTTCCCCGGCATGGCTGGAGGATGTCTCCGCCGTAGGGCTAAAGGGCGATTGCCACCACCAGAAGCTGGAAGAAGAGGTGGTCCGCCGACCCACGCAGGAGGTGTGGCCCCGGCTCGCCTCGCTCCCCGCCCCAGCGAGGATGACAAACACCCTCAACACTGAGGGCGGGGCCGAGACCACAGCCCGGTTTGCCTCTCCCCATCCAGGAGCTGGAGGTCACCGTCTTGGGTGATCACCGGCGGAGGGAAACAACCGGGCTGTGTGATGAAAATCCTTGAAGCCGAACGATGGCTGAAAGGTACCCACTCCCACGGAGTTGTGTCCTCCGACGATGAGGCGAGGAGACGGCGGTTTCCCCCATCCGGGGACTTGAAAGGTGGAAAGACACAATGCATAAGGGAGGAAGAAGACATGGTCGCCTTACGAAAGGGGCCGCCCTCCTTTTAAAGGCGACTCTCCCTGCTTGCGCCCCCAACCGTCACGGGCTGAGTCTTCTCCAACACGCCTCCGAAGCCCTCCCCTGTGGCGCGGGGGCTGGGACCCACATGTCATGCAGACCGGCTCCGAGCAGAAGAAGCCAAACCGCCGCGCACGGCGCACGCAACCACCCAGCGGTTACAAGTGACCCTCCACTTTTGCCCAGACCAACGGGCGAAAGGGGCGGGCAGCTATGCAGGCGGCATGCAACCGCGCCAAGTGGACGCGCCTCTCCGACTCCTGACCTGCCAGCACGGAGGCCCAAGCCCACGCGTCGCGCGACCGGCGCGCCAGATGCTGCATGCAAGCAACTGTACCACTTGCGCCACCACCGCACCTCCTCGATTGCGGAACCAATACCGCGACCCGAGGCGACCCGGCGCGCGACCCAGCAGCGCCAGCCTGACGCAGCGGTCAAACACGGTCAAAAGCAGGCCAGCAGTAATGGCGGTGGCAGGCACACGGGAGCAGCGGTCACGCCGTCAGCCAGGCTCACGTCACATCCGGAGGCAGCAAGAGAACCCCCTCTCACGGCGTGAAGACGACGCGCCCGTGATCCATTCCTCGAACGGCTCGCGCACGCGCAACGGCAGCCCCGCCAACTACTCGCCCCGGCGCATTAACTCCGCGGCTGGACAAGCGGCGCTTCTGGCAGAAGCAGCTGGCGACGCTTCGCCTTCGCCAAAACGACCACACCAAAAAAGGTACGCCACGTCGTTCAAATTCGTATCCTTTTTTTCCTTTTTTCTCTTTCTCTATCTCTTGCAACAGGGACCGGGAAAGGGAATACCCCCAAAGGGATCCTTCCCCGTGAAGGAACTAGGCTCCGAGCCTCCTTACTGATCAGGGGTTCGAAGGCTGGCCCCCCGAAGGGTTCAACAGCCGCCTCAGATCGCGTGGGCTCGACACCCACTACTGGTCAGAGGTTTGAAGGTCGGCCTCCCGAAAGGTTCCACGGCCGCCTCAGGCTACTCGGGCTCCGCGCCCATTACTGATCAGGGGTTCGAAGGCTGGCCCCCCGAAGGGTTCACAGTCGCCTCAGACACCGAGCGAGGGATGACCAGGGGTACGTTCGATACATAACCAAGGCTCGGGCTGCGCTCCCGAGGTACCCTAGGACATTTCCGAGACCAGCGGGAACGATCCTGTAACGGAATCCCATTGGAGGGAGGCATCGAGCCCTCGGACCCCGTCGCCAGGGGACCGGGTCCGGCAGATCACCCGCAGGTACTTTTGGGCGTGCCTCCGGGCCCCTAGCCGACCCCCAACGAACGGGGCACGGACGTCCACTCGGATTACCCGATTGCAGCTCACCGGAGACACCATGTTCGGTGCCCATCGAGGGTAACATGGCGCTCTCCCCCCCTCCTCCTTGCGGAAAGGCGACGTAGGGGCGTATGTAAAAAAGCCGAGTCTATCCCTGATCGCCCTCTCGCCCTGTGCGGAGGCTCGGGGGCTGCTCTCGCAAACCCAGCTCCGGCCAAACCGTTGACAGCGTCAACATACCAGCCCGAGAACTTGGGCCCCGACAGTGCACCCGGGCTATGGCCTGTTCGCATGAGGGAACCGCCAGACCAGCCGAAGCATTACGCCAGGCATTAAGACCTCGAAGGAGTGAAACCACTCCTCCGAGGCCTCGGGGGCTACACCCGGCGGGTGCGCTCGCGCGCACCCACCGGAACAAAGTGCAACCGGGAAAGGCTGGTCCCCATGCAAAAAAGTGCGACGAAAGCCTCCAAGCGAGTGCTAACACTCCCTTCGAGGCTCGGGGGCTACTGTCGGGGACCATAATTTAGGGGTACCCTCAAGACGCCTAATTCTCAGCTGGTAACCCCCATCAGCATAAAGCTGCAGAGGCCTGATGGGTGCGATTAAGTCAGGGATCAGTCCATACGAGCGACTCGATCACGCCTCGCCCGAGCCTAGCCTCGGGCAAGGGCAGCCGACCCTGAGGTATTTTCCGTCTCGCTCGAGGCCCCCTTTTCACGGCAGACGCACCTCCGGCTCGCCCGAGGCCTTGTCTTCGATAAGAAGCAACCCTGACTAAATCGCCGCGCCGACCGACCAAGTCACGGGGGCATTTAACGCAAAGAGTGAGACTGACGGGCAGCCAGGCCTTGCCGAGGGCGTCATAGGAAGCTCCGCCCGACCCAGGGCTCGGACTCGGGCTAAGGCCACGGAAGACGGCGAACTCCGCTCCGCCCGACCCAGGGCTCGGACTCGGGCTAAGGCCCCGGAAGACGGCGAACTCCGCTCCGCCCGACCCAGGGCTCGGACTCGGGCTAAGGCCCCAGAAGACGACGAACTCCGCTCCGCCCGACCCAGGGCTCGGACTCGGGCTAAGGCCCCGGAAGACGGCGAACTCCGCTCCACCCGACCCAGGGCTCGGACTCCGCCCCGGCCTCTGCCGAACGACCTCTGCCTCGCCCGACCCAGGGGCTTGGGCTCGGCCTCGGCCATGCAGGACAGACTCGACTTCGGCTTCGGAGGAGCCTCCACGTCGCCCGACCTAGGGCACAAGTCCGCCACGTCAACAGGAAGCGCCATCATCACCCTACCCCGAGCCGACTCGGGCTGCAGAGAACAAGACCGGCGTCCCATCTGGCTAGCTCCGCCAGATAGGCAATGATGGCGCCCCGCTAGCCCTATGACGACGGCGGCTCTCAGCTCCCTTACGGAAGCAGGGGGACGTCAGCAAGGACCCAACAGCTCCGACAGCTGTCCCTCCGCCAGGCTCCGTTGCTCCACCAACAGCCACGACACCACACCGGCTGGGTGCCAAGATCTCTCTGGCCGCCACCTTGGCGTGTACTTAGGGCGCTAGCTCTCCCCCGCTAGACACGTAGTACTCTGCTACACCCCCATTGTACACCTGGATCCTCTCCTTGTGCCTATAAAAGGAAGGACCAGGGCCTTCTTAGAGAAGGTTGGCCTCGCGGGAACGAGGGCAGGGGCAGGCGCTCTCTTGGGGCCGCTCGCTCCCCTCACCCGCGCGGACGCTTGTAACCCCCTACTGCAAGCGCACCCGACCTGGGCGCGGGACGAACACGAAGGCCGCGGGATCTCCGCCTCCCTCACGACCCGGCTCCGGCCACCTCGCTCTTCCCCCCTTCGCGCTCGCCCACGCGCTCGACCCATCTGGGCTGGGGCACGCGACACACTCACTCGTCGGCTCGGGGACCCCCCGGTCTCGAAACGCCGACAAAATGAAATCTTAAGTACTATAAATCTTAAAACTAAGACTTGTCAAATTTGAGCCCGAGTTAAGCTTTTTCACTCGCTTTGTTGGAGGTTATCTTAACTAGGTTAGACAAGCCCTATATGCAATACAACAAATTTAAATATGCAATGCAGGCTTGACAACACCATTTTGAGATTTTAAATGAAATTTCTGAGATCAAGAATGTTTAACTCATTCCTCAACATACAAAAGCGGGTTCTATCAAGTGGCTTAGTGAAAATGTCCGCTAATTGATCTTCCGACCTCACTCCTTCTAAAATGATGTCTCCTTTAGCAACATGATCTCTAAGGAAGTGATGATAGATATCAATGTGCTTTGTGCGAGAGTGTTGTACAGGATTATTAGCAATTTTAACAGCACTCTCATTGTCACACAACAAAGGTACCCTTTCTAGAACTACACCATAGTCTAGAAGAGTTTGTTTCATATATAAAATCTGTGTGCAACAAGCACCCGCGGCAATGTATTCCACTTTGGCGGTTGACAAGGCAACACTATTTTGCTTCTTTGATGTCCATGATACTAGTGAACTCCCAAGCAAATGGCACCCCGGAAGTACTTTTTCTATCAATTTTGCAGCTGGCATAATCCGAATCGGAATAGCTAATTAAATCAAAAGTAGCTCCTTTGGAATACCAAAGGCCAACGCTTGGGGTGTGCTTAAGATACCTAAGAATTCTTTTAACAGCGCGAAGATGAGCTTTCTTAGGATTTGATTGAAATCTAGCACACATGCAGACACTAAACATGATATCAGGCCTAGATGCGGTAAGATACAATAAACTACCAATAATAGAACGGTAGAGAGTTTGATCAACCGGGTTACCTCCCTCATCTAGGTCGAGATGTCTATTTGTAGGCATAGGTGTCTTGATTGGTTTGCACTTCTCCATGTTGAATCTTTTCAACAAGTCATTGGTATACTTCTCTTGTGTGAGGAAGTTACCATCTTTCATTTGCTTGACTTGAAAGGCGAGGAAGTATGTCAGCTCACCAATCATAGACATCTCCAACTCCTTCGACATCAACTCACCAAATTCCTTGCAATGATAATCATTTGTCGAGCCAAAGATTATGTCATCAATATACTTGACAAATGAAAATATCATCGTTATGTTTCTTTGTGAATAAGGTTGTGTCGACGGTCTCGATCTTGAAGCCCTTTTCGATGAGGAAGTCGCGAAGACGCTCATATCAAGCCCTTGGAGCTTGCTTTAACCCATATAGCGCCTTGGACAACCTGTAAGCATGATTAGGATATCTAGGGTCTTCAAACCCGGGTGGTTGCTCAACATATACAAGTTCATTTATAAAGCCATTTAAAAATGCACTTTTTACATCCATTTGATAAAGCTTTATATTATAGCATGATGCATATGCAAGTAGGATACGGATGGCTTCAAGTCGAGCAACCGGTGCAAAGGTCTCTCCAAAATCTAAGCCTTCAACTTGAGAGAAGCCCTTTGCAACAGGTCTTGCCTTGTTCCGCACAATCACGCCTTGATCATCTTGTTTGTTTCTGAACACCCATTTTGTTCCAATGATCCTTGCATCTTGTGGAGGCTTCTCTAGGGTCCAAACTTGGTTACGGGTGAAGTTGTTTAGTTCCTCATGCATGACATTCACCCAGTCCGGATCCTGTAGTGCCTCATCTATACATGTAGGTTCAACACAAGAAACAAAAGAGTGATATTCAATAAATGAAGCATGTTTATGTGAACGACTGATAACCCCTTGTGAAGGACTCCCAATGATTTGATCTTGTGGGTGTGCTTGAAGTAGTGATGAGTTTCTCCTGTCAATCACTTGGGAAGAAGGTCCTGGAGCATTAAAATCTTCGGCTTGTACCCTTGCTTGTTCATGAGAGACAAATGTATCTTCATTTGCATGCCTCTCATCTTTTTCATCATAAAGTGGTACATTTTATGAAGAAGGCCGGTCAATAATTTGCACCTCTTCTTCATCTTCTTTTGGTTTGATGGCTCCAATTGGCATGTTCTTCATGGCTTTCCTAAGTGGCTCATCACCTATTGGTGACTTGTTCTCAAATGCTTCGAATCAAGAACAAGGCAACATAAAATGTTAAACATTAATGCCCTTCGTCCTTTGAAACATTATTTCCCTTAGGATATAATGATCTTCAGACGAAGGTCATGAAGGGCATACCTTCGAATATCAAAGGTAAGATAGTAAATGGAAGAAGCATGTAAAATACAAAAGATAACATGAACAATCATGTAGCATTATAAGTTCATCTCCATTATATTATTATGAGAAAATGAAAACAATATTGAATTACATTTGATACCTTCGACTTGATAGACAGCAAAGGTACGAGTGTGATGCAAAAGCGAATTTCAAGTCAGCGTGAATAGTACGGGAGCACTGTTCATCTACTTATAGGCACGGGACGTAGCCCATGTAAAATTACACCCATGCCCTTTACATTTACTGATGACTCTATAGTGATCCGTCGAGGTCTAGATAGTCTTTTCCCTTCTAAGTCGGTTTCCTTTTCTGCTGTCATGCCGAAGCTCCCTTGCGCGTAGCTTCGGTGCTGCATCAACCTTCGTATTCTTTGTGCTTCTCCCACTGTGGTACTGATTCGAATCTGAAGGTACCTGTTCATGCATTGCAACTTTGGAAACATTGTTAAATCATGTTTTTGAGGACCTTCGAAAGACGAAGGCCCCCAACAGTAGCCCCTCGCAAGGTTAATTTGTTAGAATAACGAATTCAGATTGCGATATGGACGAAGGCTCTAAGCCGAAGGTCCGAAAAAACACCTTCCCTTTGCTAGAATAGCAACAGTCAATGATAGACGGGGCCCTCCAACTTGGAGCGTGTTGGGCGTATAAATAAGAACTCATCCCGAGCACATTTGGTACGCCTGCTTTGCTTTGCTTGATTTCTTAGCTCTTGCTTACCAATAGTTGCTTAGTTTCTTAAGTTTTCTAAGCTTCGGATTTAAGGACACATTTTCGCCATTTCCGAAGAAGAGATGTCTCAAGACAAAAAAGTTTCTGCTGAGACAAAGCTGAGCGAGGAGGAGAAGCTCCTTGAGGAGAAGACCGCTGGATTTACTGAGTCAATTGCAAAAACAAACATAGAGAAGATAACTAAAGAAATATTAGAAGGCTTGTTTGAAGATACTGATGATAGCGAGAGCTATGATGTGGAGAGTGGAGGCGAAGACTCAGAAGATCGTCCTTGGCGACCAAGTCACACAGTCTTCGGGAAATCAACTATCAGACAGAGTCATCTTGATAATATGAGAGGGAGGTACTTTCGAGATATTTCTATTGTGAGGGCTAACGTAGATAGAGCTGCTCCTGCTCCTGAAGAAGACGAGGTTGTAATCTACCAAAGTTTCTTCAAAGCTGGACTTCGGTTTCCATTAAATAGATTTGTGGTTGAAGTTTTAAAGATATATCAGATTTTCCTTCACCAGATCACTCCCGAAGC
Source organism: Zea luxurians (assembly GCA_029449295.1). NCBI lineage: Eukaryota > Viridiplantae > Streptophyta > Magnoliopsida > Poales > Poaceae > Zea > Zea luxurians. Next base: position 42,477,176 of record JAOPSE010000005.1, on the reverse strand, counting down.
AATTATCAGAATGGGGATCTTCGTCTGGGCTGTGAGAAGTCAAGGCCTGAAGCCAAGTGCAAAATGTTTTTGCAGCATGCATGAACTTTGCTATGAGACGAAGCCCTGGGGTAAAGAACAGTATCACAACAATTTTGGTTGCTATAGCTTCGTTGCCCGCTCTGGCTCAAGCTACCTAGTGCCAACTTTTTGGAAAAGGTGGCCCGAGGCCTGGATGGAAGAGTGGTTTTATGTGAAAAATGATTTAAAAGCGCGAGAAGACATTAAAGAGATCATCATGCGCCCCATCTAGTCGTGCTTCGGCCTCCAAAAGCCAAACGTAGAGATTGATGAGGCAGCCGAAGCATGCCGAAGGGCCTTCAGTACAATTTGTTCTTTTATTGGGACAAGAGATTTGGTTCAAGAACATATAGCCTACAGGATATGGCCACTGATAGACGGCTAGGAAATGCCAAAGGAAACCATCACTAACCCTAGCGAAGGTGGTTTGGTTCGACTGAAATATACCTTCAGGTTTGGAGACCAATTTATCGAACCAGACGATGACTGGCTGAAGTGTGTTGAAAATACTAGTGATGAACTACTTGGAGCATACTCCAAGTCTGAAGATAACGCACTATCAGTGGCCTTCGGTAGCCAAAAAAGAAAAGGCTAAATAGAGTTTTTGATGCTATTGGATTCGTGTACCCTGATTACCGCTACCCACCGTGGGGGCAGAAAAGAAAGGGTGCAACTTCTAGGAAGGCTGCTGCTTTGGCTGCTTCAAGCGAGCCCGCACCGAAGAAGAAAAAGTTTAAGGTCCTTACTCACCGACCGCGCTACATTGAACCGGCCATAGTGCCTGAATTCGGCGGTGAGACTTCTTCAGCTACTGAAGACAAAGGACCTGCTCTTTCGCAGAGGGTTGAAGAGCCGGCTGCAATGCCGAAGATTGACAAAATTGAAAAATCAAGAATCGAAGGGGTAAAAACATTAAAAGTATTAAGCCCTTCGGCAGTAGTGGAGGTGCCGAAGGCACAAAAAGGTCTAGCAGCGACCCCCAAGAGAAAAAGGATGGCTAGTGTACTAGATGTGCTGGAGACAATAAAAGCTTCAAGCTCTACTCTAGGGAAAACTGCCAAGGCTTCGAAAGCGCAGATTGAAACCGAGACAAAGCTGTTTGAAGCCGAAGCTACAATGAGCTAGGCCGACGCCGAAGCTGGGCCTTCAGAGCCCGCCAAGGGGAAATCCTTGGAAACTGGAGAAAAGGCAGCGGAAGAAGAAGTTATAGAATAGATTCTGCCTGAAAAAGCTGCCACTCCTACTCCCGAAGCGCCTTCCGAAGTTCTTGATTATATTATACGACACGCTTCGGGAAAAAGATTATCTGAAGAAGAGATTTTTGAAGCTAAACACTATGCCCGAGAACTGAAGTACCCAAAAGGGGCCTTAGTGTTCAATGGCACAGATGAAGATGACTTCTTGTATTACCTCCCAGACAACAAAGAATTATCTGTCTGCCGGGAGATGGCCAGAAGTATGGGGTTCCCGAAGCTTGAAGCTGGCATCTGCGCCATGCCGAAGGATGATCTTGCGGATAGCCTTGCATATAACAGTCTGAAGGTACAAAAATTGTATATTTGGAAGCTTATGAATTTTGAATTATTATTTTGTTCGTATATTAACTCATTCATTGTTTTCATATAGGGTTTAATACTTAGCAATGCCTTAAGGGCGCAAAAGAATGCCGAAGACGAGAGTTGCACTATTGTTCTTAACAACCTTCGAACAGAGGTTATTAAGCTGAGGAATGAAGCTTTGGAAAAAGACAAGATTCTACTTACATTGGTGGACAAAGTAAAGGTGGATGAAGCTAATTACAAGACCCAATCTGAAATCCAAAGGAACGAGATTGAAAGCCTCCAAAAACAACTGGCCGAAGCCAAATTGAAATGCGCTATTGCCGAAGGTGACCGAGATGTCAGTGACTACTGGAACAATTATTGGGAGAAAATAGTTGCAGAGCTTCGCTCATCGAAAGAAAGATGTTTTGAAAAAATCTGTGAAATGTGTAAAAAAGATAAAGACTAGCTTCGCCAACGTGGGCGCGTACTCGAGTGAAGACAACTTCATAAGAGGCGATCCTGAGGGCCCAATTGAGTGGATCAGCAGCGAAGCCGGAGCCTTTGAGGAAATTTTGAGTGACCGTGGGGACGTCTGTGCCTTTTCTAGTGCGAGGGGAATTGCAGCTATTTTGGAGAAGTCAGGTTGTAAGCATGTTAAAACCTTAGCTCAGGCCGAAGCTGCCCTCTGTATTGATGATACGAAGGACCCCTCGGCCGAAGCAAGCTTAATAGGTGGAAAATTTTTCACTGACATATGGGAAAATGGCGGCCGAGGAATGGCCCATGAAATAATAAAGAAAAACGAAAAAGATATTCATGACACTCGAGAATCAATAAAAGCAGCTGAAAAGGCTACGGAGCTTGAGAGACGAATAGGTATTACTTAATGGTTTTTAACTTTGTTGTTTATTTTTGTGACTTCTAACTTATTTACGTTTTCTACTGCAGCTGAACTATCTCCTCCCCCAAAGCCCTTCGAGTCACTGGCCGACCCAGAGGCAAAGGAATCAACAGAAATTATTAAGATGGCCAAAACTATTGTAGACGAAGTCGTTACCCAACTGTTAACCGAAACTGCTGATAAAGTTTTGAAAGAAGAAGTATAACTATTGTAAAAACATTGCTAGGATATTAATGTAACATTTGCTAGACAGTACTTGTAATATTTGGTGCTCATGGGTTTTGAGTGTTGTTGGGGGCCTTCGTCCTTCGAAGGTCCTCAAAAACATGATTTGACAATGTTTTCCAAGTGGATTATGTGAACAGGTATCTTCGGACTCAGAATTATGAACACAAAGCACGGTCAGGACGAAGCCTGAACCAGACGAAGGACGAGCTGATTACCAAGCTCTACGAAGGATGGTGCACAGCCAAAGCTGTGCGCAGGGAAGCTTCATCGCGATAGCGGAAAGGGGAACCGACTTAAAGATGAAAAGACTACGTGGGCCTTGACAGATTTCCATAAGTCATTAACAAATGTAATGGACATGGATGTAATTTTACGTGGGCTGCGTCCCGCGTCTATAAATAGATGAACAGTACTCCCGTACTGTTCACGCTGACTTGGCATCTGCTTTTGCGTCACGCTTGTATTTTTTACCTTCTCTCAGGACCGAAGGTACATTTGTAATTTGAAATCATTTCTATCTTTCCATGTTAATAAAATAGAAATGATTCTATGATGGTGTTTATATTATATTTCATGCCCTATATGAATCCTTCGTCATTACTTGTTATGTTTAAAAAGGTATGTCTCTTGTGACCTTCGTCCGAAATACATTATCTCCCGAAGGGACATGATGTTCCGAAGGACGAAGGACGTTAACACTTAACATTTTTTATGTTGCCTTGTTCTTAACTCTTAGCATTTGAGAACAAGTCCCCAACATTGGCGCCCACCTCCGGTGAACTCACTTCCACTTCGAGTTTTTTGAACACCTTCGGAAGCTGTAGACCTTCGCTATGGCACCGAAGAAAGCTTCAGCGGCTGGGGCTGCAGCACTGCAACCGCTGGACCACAACCAGGAGACCGTCTCTCTTCGGGAGGCCCGAAGCCAGAAGAGAAAGGCCGTCAGCCCAACGCTTCAGGAGGAAGAGCTAGACCAAGAAATCAGGGATATGGAGATGCTACATCAACAGGTGCAGAGGAAGAAGGAGAAGATGGCCCGGCTAGCTGAGTTGCAACGGCAGATAGACGAAGCCTCTGAGGAAGTTCGCCATCTTACTCACGATGAGCAAAACAGAAGGCCTCAGCAGAAAGACCTTCATCAGGAGGGCTTCGTCAACGAAGATGACTGGTATGACAATTTCCATCAGGGAAATGTTGTTTTCGATGATGCTTCTCCTTTGTCCGCTGAGCTGCAGGCTACACCTTGGCCTCCATCCTATAAGCCACCCCAGCTTCCCATGTTTGACGGCCACTCAGACCCGAAGCAGTTCTTAATGAGCTACGAAGCAACAGTGTCTTCGTATGGGGGCAATGCTGCAGTCATGGCGAAGTCTTTCGTTATGGCTGTCAGGAATGTTGCTCAGACCTGGTATTCCTCCCTTCGACCAGGAACGATCACCTCATGGCAGAAGCTGAAGGATATGTTGTTAACTAGCTTTCAAGGATTTCAGACGAAGCCAGTTACTGCTCAAGCCTTGTTTCAGTGCACTCAGGATCATGAAGAATACCTTCAGGCGTATGTCAGAAGGTTCTTGCGTTTGAGGGCACAGGCACCAACGGTGCCCAATGAAATTGTTATCGAAGCCATGATCAAGGGGCTTCGTCCTGGACCTGCAGCCCAATACTTTGCTAGGAAGCCTCCTCAGACTCTGGAGAAGCTACTCCAAAAGATGGACGAGTACATTCGTGCAGATAACGACTTTCGCCAAAGAAGGGAGGAGGCCTTCAGATTTTCTGAGATGACCAGGGGCTTCGGGGGACGATTCTATCCGAGGCATGTCAGGTCCATCCACAACACTCAAAATGATGATAAGGGGAGTCAGCAGAACAGGCCGCAGTGCTCCTCACAGGCTTCGGGGCAGCAGCAAACTTTCTTTCGGCCACCAGCTCCAAGAGGCAGAGGCGCCAGGGGCTTCGGCGGGAGATTTGGAGATCAACCAAGGAGGACATTTTGCTTATTCTGCGGTGAGAACAAGGGCCATACCACCAGGATGTGCCATGTTACCATCCAGAAACAAAAGGAGTTAGCAGAAGCTGCAGCGCAACAGGGACAGTCGAAGCAGGTCATGCATACTGCTTCGTACCATCAGCCTTACATCCCGGAGTACGTGGGCAACCACCCTGCAGTTTCCGTAGCTTCGGCAAGTCAACCTCAAGCTTCATGGCAACAGCCCCCGCCTCCACCTCCACTGCAACAAGGCCAGCAGCCAGAAGGGAGCCAATATGTTCCGCACCAAAGGGATCTCAGAGAGCAATCTGAAGCCCGTACAGTCAATAGTACTGTGCCAGAGTCGAAGCACATTTATTGACAAATATCCTACTTTGATAGCAGTCTTTTCCGTTTAAGTTCTGTTTTCTGTGTAATAAAGAACACTTCAGTTTTCATATAATAGTTTCGTGGTTGGTTATCAGAAAAACCTATCTTCTCTACAGGCTTAAGTTGCTGAAGCTTAAAAATTTGCGGCAACAAGGAGGATCTTCGGATTATTAAAAATCCTTCGAAGCAACAAAAAGTCGTTCTAAGGAGCGCAGAGTAAGTTGTCGAAGTTACAAAAAGCCGTTCCAAAGGGAGCGCAGTGTAAGTTTTTTGCTCCAAAGACGTTCCTAAGGGAATGCAGAGCTTATACCGTCTAAGTAAAAGGCGAAGAAGCTCCAAAGACGTTCCTAAGGGAATGCAGAGCTTATACCGTCTAAGTAAAAGGCGAAGAAGCTCTAAAGACGTTCCTAAGGGAATGCAGAGCTTATACCGTCTAAGTAAAAGGCGAAGAAGCTCCAAAGACGTTCCTAAGGGAATGCAGAGCTTACGAATATATTTTGTGTGTATCTTCGGAACAAATGTCACTTGCATAACATAACATCATCACATCATTTTGCATAACATAAGCATCATACATCATGTTGCATTTGGCAAAAGAAGGGGACACAGTATCAACCTTCGAAAGGACGCTTTGAGAAAGTGAAAAATTGTGTAAAGTCACGAGGGAATACAATGATAATCTTCGGAATACAGCTTCGGAGAATATTTTTACGAAGCATGGACGAGCTTCATCAGAGCAATATCGAAATTGTATAGCTTCGGAGAATGTTTTCATGAAGCATGAACGTGTTTCATCAGAATAATTTTAACGGAGAATGTCTTCTTCACGAAGCATGAAAAGAAGGGAAGGTGTTTTTTTCGCCGAAGGCTCAAAAATGGTATGTATGTAGAGTTTCATGCATCGTAAAGAATTGAATAATGAAAAGAGACTTGTATATTACATTCAAATGTACAAAATGTTACATAGATCACACTTTAAATGTTTTTTCTAAATAGCATCTAGTCTTCTCTTAATACTGCTTCGGCGGCTTCATTTAGAAGTTGATCAACAACTTTATCCATGATAGCTTCGGCCATTTGTTTAATTTCGTCATCCCCTTTTGTGTGGGGGTCGGCAGTCGATCCAGCAGCTTCTGAGGGAAGAGTACATTTCTTCATTACTATTACAAATCGCGAGCAAAGTTTGAAATAAAAATTACAACACAATAAGAACGACTAATTAATACCTAATTGCCTTTCGGGCTCTGTACTTCTTTCGGCAGCTTCTGCCACTTTCCTAGCATCATGGATGCCTTTTTCGCTTCTTTGAATTATTTCTTGCGCCATTTCTCGGCCGCCATTGTCCCAGATATCAGTGAAGAATTTACCGCCAACCATGCTGGCTTCGGTCGAGGGATCTTTGATATCTTCCGAGGATAGGGCAGCTTCGGATTGAGCTAAGGATTTTATATGTTCACAACCTTTTTTCTCCAAAACAGCAGCAATTCCCCTGGCGCCTGAAAAAGCGCAGATGTCACCGCGGCTGCTCAGGATTTCCTCGAAGGCTTCTGCTTCGTGACTAATCCAGTCCAGTGGACCTTCGGGATTGCCTCTTGAAAAGTCCTCTTCACTAGAAAAGGCGCCAACGCTGGCGAAGCTGGATTTTATCTTTTTCACGCATTCTACAGATTTAACATAACATTTCCTCTGAGATCCACGAAGCTCTTTAATACTTAACTCCAAATTATTGACCATATGATCACTGAGTTCTCGTTTTGTTTCCTCCAGCGCACGTTCCTCTTTAGCTCTAGCCAGCTGTTTCTGAAGATCTTTAATTTCACGTTTTTGGGCTTCGGCCTGGGTTTTTGAAGCAGCTTCGTCTTTCTTTACTTTATCTACCAGTGTAAGCAGAATCTTATCCTTTTCCAGAGCTTCGTTTCTCAGTTTGATAACTTCGGAGCGTAAATTGTTAAACGCAATGTCGTAGCTTTCATCTTCGGCGCTTTTTTGGGCTCTTAATGCGTTGCTTAGAATCAAGCCCTATACGAAAAAGAATCCATATAAGAATAAAGGAATGAATTACGTATTAAAAAAGTTTTTTCAAACGCCTAATTTCCATACCTTTAGGCTATTGTACGCAAGACTGTCTGCGAGATCCTCTTTCGTCATGGCGCATAATCCGGCTTCGAGTTTTGGGAAACCCATACTCCTGGCCATCTCCCGGCAGACAGATAATTCTTTGTTATCAGGGAGGCAGTATAGGAAGTCATCTTCATTTGTCTCATTGAATACTACTGCCCCCTTCGGATACTTTAACTCCTTAGCATAGTGATTCGCTTCATAGGTCTCTTCTTCAGACAGTTTCTTCCCCGAAGCATGTCGCACGATGTAATCGCATATGCTCGAGGGAGCTTCGGGGGTGGCCGTGTCAATTTCTTCAACCAAAGCTGGTTCTGATATTTTCTCGGATTGTTCCTTGGTGGGCTCTGAAGGCCCAGCTTCAGCTTCAGCTTGTTGTTTCGAAGCTTCAGTAGATGCTTCAGCGAGTTCAGCAGACTCCTTTGCGGTTGTGCTTGAAGACTTAATTGTCTCCAAGACATCCAGTACGTTCACCATTCGTTTTCTTCTTGGGGTCACCAATGGGCCCTTTTGATTTTTTGTTGTTTCGACATTTGCTGAAGGACTTAAAATTTCTGATGTTTTTGGCCCTTCAGTCTTCGGTTTTTCTGCTTTTTCGGCTGAAGGTGCTTCAGTTTTTTCTTCTATCTTCGGCACTGGAGCTGGTTCTGTAGCTTCAGAGGCCAAAGAAATTTCACCAATAAATTCTGGCACTGTGGCCGGCTCAATAAAGCGAGTTCGATGGGTGAGCACCTTCATCTTTTTCCTTTGAGGCGCTGGCTCGCTAGTGGCACTCGTGGTAGCTTCTGTCGCAGGAGAAGTATTTTTCCTTTTGCGACCCAATACCGGATAGTGATAGTCAGGGTAGATAAACCCGACTGCGTCAAATACACGGTTGAGCCTTTTCTTCTTTCGGCCTCCGAAGGCTGCTGATAACGCAGTGTTCTCGGCCTTCGAATATGCCCCAAGAAGTTCGTCACTTAATATTTCAATGCTTTTCAACCAATCGTCATCAGGTTCAACAAATTTATCCCCATATTTGAATGTGTATTTTAGTCTGACTAGTCCGCCTTCGTCGGACTCTTTAATGGTCTCCTTAGGCATTTCCCACTTTTCTGCAAGTGGCCATACCCTGAAGGCAATGTGCTCTTGGACTAAGTCCCTTGTCCCAATGAAAGAGCAGATTACGCCGAAGGCTCTTTGGCATTCTTCGGCTGCTTCATCCATTTCAACTTTCGGCCTTCGAAGTCCGAAGCGTTGCCAGATGGAGCGCATAATGATACTCTTGACATTTTCTTGCGCTGTTAAGTCATTCTTCACATAGAACCACTCTGTCATCCAGGCTCCGGGCCACCTCTTCCGAAAGGTCGGCACAGGGCAGCTTGACCCGGAGCGGGCGCCGAAGCTATAACACCCAAAATTGTTGTGATATTGTTCTTTTCCCCAGGGCTTCGTCTCGTATAGTAACTCATGAATGTTGCAGAAGCTTTTAGCGTTTGGTTCCAAACCTTGGCTTCTCACAGCCCAGACAAACACCCCCATTCTTATGATGGCTTCGGGGGTAATTTGATGAAGGTAGACTTGAAATGTCTTCAGGACTTCAACAACAAAGTTGCTTAGGGGGAATCGAAGCCCAGCCTTGAGAAAGCTTCGGAAGATTACGACTTCATCTTCTTCTAGGGTGGGAGAAGTCTTCTCTCCAGCGTCAGCCCTCACAATAGATATATCTCGAAAATACCGCCCCCTCATATTATCAATATGACTCTGCTTGATAGTGGTCTTCCCGAAAACCGTGTGACTTGGCCGCCATGGTCGATCTTCGGCCTCTTCCCCACCACTTTCTACATCATAGCTGTCGCTGTCACCAGTATCTTCGGACAAACCTTCAAGAATCTCCTTCGTGATTTTCTCCGTATTGGTCTCCGCCATCGCTATGAGGAACCCCAAATTCTTCTCTTCCTCGAGACTCAGCTTCGTCTCAACAGGGATCTTCTTACCTTCAGACATCTTCGGAAACGCTAAAAAACTGTTTTCAGGGCCGAAGCTTCGAAATCAAAAAGGTCACCAATCTTAATGCACAAGAGCTAAAAATTTAGTGGACCGAAGCAGATGGCAAGTGTGCGTACCAAATGAGTTGGCGGTGTGATCTTATTTATACGCCCAGGGCGTTGAAAATTGAAAAACCCCGCTTGTCAGTGAATGTTGCTATTCTAGCAAAGGGAAGGTGTTTTTTCGGACCTTCGGCTCAAGGCCTTCGTCCATATCGCAATCTGAATTTATTATTAACAAATTAATATTGCGAGGGGCTACTGTTGGGGGCCTTCGTCCTCCGAAGGTCCTCAAAAACATGATTTGACAATGTTTTCCAAGTGGATTATGTGAACAGGTATCTTCGGACTCAGAATTATGAACACAAAGCACGGTCAGGACGAAGCCTGAACCAGACGAAGGACGAGCTGATTACCAAGCTCTACGAAGGATGGTGCACAGCCAAAGCTGTGCGCAGGGAAGCTTCGTCGCGATAGCGGAAAGGGGAACCGACTTAAAGATGAAAAGACTACGTGGGCCTTGACAGATTTCCATAAGTCATTAACAAATGTAATGGACATGGATGTAATTTTACGTGGGCTGCGTCCTGCGTCTATAAATAGATGAACAGTACTCCCGTACTGTTCACGCTGACTTGGCATCTGCTTTTGCGTCACGCTTGTATTTTTTACCTTCTCTCAGGACCGAAGGTACATTTGTAATTTGAAATCATTTCTATCTTTCCATGTTAATAAAATAGAAATGATTCTATGATGGTGTTTATATTATATTTCATGCCCTATATGAATCCTTCGTCATTACTTGTTATGTTTAAAAAGGTATGTCTCTTGTGACCTTCGTCCGAAATACATTATCTCCCGAAGGGACATGATGTTCCGAAGGACGAAGGACGTTAACACTTAACATTTTTTATGTTGCCTTGTTCTTAACTCTTAGCATTTGAGAACAAGTCCCCAACAAGTGTAATATATAAATGGTTTTGTAATTCATTTCTTTGCGATGCATGAAACTTCTATGTACATACCGTTTTTGAGCCTTCGGCGAAAAAACACCTTCCCTTCTTTTCATGCTTCGTAAAGAAGAGCTTTTATGCTTCATAAAAAATCTTCCAAGCATCGCAAATGCTTCATCAACAATAGATTTTTTCTCCACATCAGAGCTGATGAAGCTGTATTTCTTCAAAACTTATTTTGTGTCTTAGCACAATTTCACTTTTTCGAAGTATTCTCCGAAGGTCAACATTGTATCCCCTTCTTATTTCATTGATGCAATATGATGTATGATGTTATGTTATGCGAAATGATGTGATGATGTTATGTTATGGAAAATGATATTTATGCCGAAGACACAAACTCACACCCCCATAGTGGAATTCACAATCTCTTTGCCGCTTATTTTTCGGCTTCACCGCTTATTTTTCGGTGTATCAGCGCTGAATTTTTGTTGTAAGTTCTGCATTCCCTTAGGAATGTCTTTTGAACTTCTTCGCCTTCTATTTCGGCGGTATTCGCGTTGACTTTTTGCGCTTCGCCTTATATTTCGGTGGTATTTGGCTCTGCATTCCCTTTGGAACGACTTTTGAGCAGAAAACTTACACTGCGCTCCCTTAGGAACGACTTTTTGTATCTTCAGCAAACTTACGTTGCGTTCCGTAGAACGAATTTTTGTAGCTTTGAAGATATTTGTAATGTGATTTTTAGCCACGCGTTCCCTTAGGAATGACTTTTGTGCTTCAGCGACTTTTGGACTTCGTGAGTCTGTGGAGAAGATATATTTCACTTATGGCAAAAACGAAGCTATTACAAGAAATTGAAAATGACAAGAAAACTAGGTTTTCAATAATTGTTCCTTAGTAAAAAAGGAAATGACAATGAATGTAAAGACTGTTACAGGGGTAGGATATCTCTCAATAGATATGCTTCGATTCTGGCACAGTACTGTTGACTGTGCGAGCTTCGGACTCCTCACTGAAATCTCGCTGCTGATGGGTCTGTTGGCTCCCTTCTAGCTGCTGACCTCGTGAATATACAGGTTGTAGTGGTGGCGGCGGTGGGGGCTGTGGCCAAGATACCTGTGGCTGACTAGCCGAAGCAACAGATGCTGCAGGATGGTTACCCACATACTCTGGTATGTAGGGTGAGTGATACGAAGCAGTATGCATGACCTGCTTCGGTTGATTCTGCTGAGCTGCAACTTCTGCTATTTCCTTTTGTTTCTGAATGGTGACATGGCACATCCTTGTAGTATGGCCCTTGTCTTCACCATAGAATAAACAATAAATTTTTCTAGGCTGATCCCCAAACCTTCCTCCGAAGCCCCTGGCGCCCCTGCCTCTTGGAGCTGGCGGCTAGAAAGAGCTTTGTTGCTGTCCCAAAGCTTGCGAGGAATATTGTGGCCTCTGTTGCTGATTTCCTCTGTCGTCACTCTAGGTGGAGTGAATTGACCTGACATTCCTTGGGTGGATTCTTCCTCCGAAGCCCCTGGTCATCTCAGAGAACATGTAGGCTTCCTCCCTTCTTTGGCGAAAATCATTGTTAGCCCGGATGTATTCATCCATCTTTTGGAGTAACTTCTCCAGGGTCTGAGGAGGCTTCCTGGCGAAGTATTGGGCCGTAGGTCCTGGCCGAAGCCCTTTGATCATGGCCTCAATGACGATTTCATTGGGCACAGTTGGCGCTGGTGCCCTTAAGCGCAAGAACCTTCGGACATACACCTAGAGGTATTCTTCGTAATCTTGTGTGCACTGAAACAAAGCTTGAGCAGTAACCGGGTTTGTCTAAAACCCTTGGAAACTGGTAATCAGCATGTCCTTCAGCTTCTGCCATGATGTGATTGTTCCTAGCCGAAGAGAGGAGTACCAGGTTTGCGCAACATTCTTGACTGCCATAACAAAAGATTTTGCCATGACTGCGGTATTGCCCCCATATGAAGATATGGTTGCTTTATAGCTCATCAAAAACTGCTTCGGATCTGAGTGCCCATCATACATAGGGAGCTGGGGTGATTTGTATGATGGGGGCCATGGGGTAGCCTATAGTTCTGCTAACAGAGGAGAAGCATTATCAAAAGCAAAATTTCCATGATGGTAATCATCATACCATCCATCCTCGTTGAAGAAGCCTTCTTGATGAAGCTCCCTATGTTGGGGCCTTCGTTCTTGTTCGTCTTGAGCAAGATGGCGTACTTCTTCAGTGGCTTCATCAATCTGTCTTTGAAGATCAGCTAGTCGGGCCATCTTCTCCTTCTTCCTTTGTACTTGCTGATGAAGTATCTCCATGTTTCTGATTTCTTGGTCCAACTCTTCCTCCTGAAGTGTTGGGCTGGTGGCCTTCCTCTTCTGGCTTCGGGCCTCTCAGAGAGAAAGGTTCTCCTGATTTGGGTCCAGTGGCTGTAGTGCAGCAGCCCCTGTCGCTGAAGCTTTCTTCGGTGGCATGACGAGGGTCAGTGCTTGCCGAAGGTGGTCGAAAAAGGGTTCACCGGAGGTGGGCGCCAATGTTGGTCACTTGTTCTCAAATGCTTCAAATCAAGAACAAGGCAACATAAAATGTTAAACATTAATGCCCTTCGTCCTTCAAAACATTATTTCTCTTAGGATATAATGATCTTAAGACGAAGGTCATGAAGGGCATACCTTCGAATATCGAAGGTAAGATAGTAAATGGAAGAAGCATGTAAAATACAAAAGATAACATGAACAATCATGTAGCATTATAAGTTCATCTCCATTATATTATTATGAGAAAATGAAAACAATATTGAATTACATTTGATACCTTCGACTTGATAGACAGCAAAGGTACGAGCGTGATGCAAAAGCGAATGTCAAGTCAGCGTGAATAGTACGGGAGCACTGTTCATCTACTTATAGGCACAGGACGTAGTCCATGTAAAATTACACCCATGCCCTTTACATTTACTGATGACTCTATAGTGATCCGTCGAGGTCTAGATAGCCTTTTCCCTTCTAAGTCGGTTTCCTTTTTTGCTGTCATGCCGAAGCTCCCTTGCGCATAGCTTCGGCGCTGCATCAACCTTCGTATCCTTTGTGCTTCTCCCACTGTGGTACTGATTCGAATCTGAAGGTACCTGTTCATGCATTACAACTTCGAAACATTGTTAAATCATGTTTTTGAGGACCTTCGAAAGACGAAGGCCCCCAACATCACCTACATCATCAAGATTTTCAAGTGCTCCTTGGGAGCCATTAGTCTCATCAAACCCCACATCATATGTTTCTTCTGCCACGCTAGTGGCATGATTGAATACTCAATATGCTTTGAATTTTGATGAATAACCAAGTAGAAAACCAATATCACAACGTCTTTGAAACTTCCCTAGGTGATGGAGTTTCTTGTAGATGTAGCATTTGCATCCAAACACCCGAAAGAAGGAGACGTTTGGCTTTTTCCCATTTAGCAGTTCATAGGGAGTCTTCTCAAGTAGCCGGGGAGGAAATAGCCTATTTGATGCATAACATGCAGTGTTGACAGCTTCGGCCCAAAACCTCTCTGGTGTGTTATACTCATCAATCATTGTCCTTGCAAGAGTGATCAAGGTCCTATTCTTCCTCTCAACAACTCCATTTTGTTGAGGTGTGTATGTTGCTGATACTTCATGCTTGATCCCAATATCATCACAATATTTATGTATGTTGGTGTTATCAAATTCTTTTCCATTGTCACTTCTAATTTTCTTGATCTTGCAATCAAATTCATTTTGAGCTTTCTTGGCAAACTTCTTGAATATAGATGCAACTTCAGATTTATCATGGAGAAAGAATACCCAAGTGTATCTTGAAAAGTCATCAATAATAACTAGACAGTAGAGGTTGCCACCAGCACTAGCATAAGTTGTTGGTCCAAATAGATCCATGTGAAGTAGTTCCAGTGGCCTTGATGTTGACATGAAAGCTTTTGTAGGATGTGTGTTAGCAACTTGCTTTCCAGCTTGACATGCACTACAAGGCTTGTCCTTTTCAAATACAACATCCTTTAGTCCTCTAACCATGTCCTTATTTACTACTTTCTTGAGTGCGCTCATTCCAACATGTGCAAGCCTCCTATGCCGTAGCCATCCAAGTGATGCTTTGGTAAAGAGGCAAGTTCTTAAGTTTGCATCTTCAGAGGTGAAATCAACTAAGTAGAGATTGTTGTATCTAAATCCTTTGAACACCATTGATTCATCATCCATTTTTGATACAATAACCTCAGTAGGAGTGAATAAGCATTGAAGGCCAAGATCACACAGTTGACCCACTGATAATAAGTTGAAGCTCAAAGGTGCAACCAAGAGAACATTTGAAATTGATAGATCATTTGAAATTGCCACCTTGCCAAGTCCTTGAACTTTTCCCTTTGAATTATCCCAAAAGTGATTTTGTCTTGTCCATCAACATTCTCATCAAGTGAGGTGAACATCCGTGGGTTACCTGTCATATGTTATGCGCATCCACTGTCAATAACCCAATGGCTCCCACCGGTCTTGTAGTTCACCTACATCCACAGACAAATCAAGCTTGAATTTTGAGAGCCCTATTTTGCATAGGACCAGTGACTTTCTCAATCAAGGACTTTGTAACCCAAATTTGTCTAGGTCTACTCTTGCTTGGTGGACCTAGGAATGTAACTTTGACTTTTCCATTTGCTACTTTTCTTAGAACATAGTGAGCATTGAAGGCAAATGGTCTTGAGTGCTTTGGCAAGGGAGTTGGTGGTTTGGCTTTGCAGTTGTGGGCAAAATGACCTTCTTTTCCACACTCAAAGCATTTGATAGGCTTATGAGTCTGCTTTGGCATGTATTGATTTGTAGCTTTCTTTTGCACAAAAGAATTATATCCAATACCACTCTTGTTGTTTTTCATGACAGTGTTCATGAGCAATTCATTTTGGAGGTATTGTCCCTTGTTGAACTTTTGCACACTTGTTGCAAGATGTTCATTTTCACTCTTAAGTTTCTTGACCTTATTTTTAAGCCTTTCATTATCCACTGCCAACTCATTGTTGAAGTCATTGTTCTCAATGGCAACCTTTCCTCTAGTAGTTGCATCAGTCAAATATCTCTTCAATTTTTGGTTGTCTAATGTCAAGACTTCAACTTTTTCAGTTAGTTCATCATGAAGACTAGTTTGATCATCTTGGATCAAATCATCACATGAGGTTGTTACATCAATTTTAACAATAGGGTTAATAGCCTCATGTGTATTGCAAGATAAAAGCTCATTTGCAATAAGAAGATTATCATGATCAATTTTAATCTTTGTATAGTCTTCCTTAATTTTCACAAGTCTTTCTTTCAACTCCCTATTTGCTTCATTTAATTTTTCACACTTATCCTTAGCATCTTTTAGGGAGGATTTAAGCTCACTTATAGTGGATGACATAGTTTTGTTTTCTTCTTTCATCTCATCACTAGCTTTTACAACTATGTCATATTTGGCATTTAAAAATTCATTTTCATCTTTCAACTTATCACATTTATCCTTTGACTTCCTAATGATTTGAGTGTGTTCCTTAAGCAAGTCAGCTAGTTCATCATAGAAAGGTGAAGCAAATTCATCATCAATATCAGTATCACTATCATCAATAATATCATTATCCTTTTGTACCTTCCGTTCACCTCTAGCCATGAGGCATAGGTGAGAAGTCGATGAAGGTGATTGTGTTGGTGAAGGGAAGTCCCCAGCAATGGCGGCAACTTTTTCATCATTTTCTTCTTCACTTGAAGAAGACCCACTTGATGACTCAATGTCAGTGAGCCAGTCACCAACAATGTATGCCTTTCCATTTTTCTTTTTGTGGAACCTCTTGTGCTTCCCATCCTTCCTCTTGAAGAATCGCTTTTCCTTTTTCTTGTCATCACTGTCATCTTCTTTCTTGCCCTTGAACTTGTTCTTCTTGGGCTTGTTGCATTGATGAGCAAGATGACCAAGCTCTCCATAATTGTAGCAGTCCATTTCAGAAATGGGCTTTCTTTTACTGAAAAAGAATTTCTTCTTTCTTGAGTCAAACTTGATGCCTTCTCTGTTGAGCTTCTTTAACATCTTGGTGGTCTTCATCACCATCAAAGCAATGTTAGCATCAAGATCATCATCACTTGAAGATTCCTCCTCAATTTGCACTTTAGCTTTTCCTTTCCTTTCTTGATTGGCTTTGAGAGCCAAATCCTTTCTCTTGGAAGATGACTCATCCTTGTCATTTATGTGCATGTGCATCTCATGAGCATTGATCTTTCCCAATATTTGTGTAGGAGTAGCAACTGAAAGATCCATCTGATGCAGCACTATGACAATGTGTCCATATTTGTCAATTGGGAGGACAATGAGAATCTTCCTCACAACATCCGGTTGTGAAATTTAGGTGAGCCCCAAGCCATTTACTTTCTCTACAAGAATATTGAGACATGAGTACATAGCATTGGCATTTTCATTTGCAAGCATCTCAAAAGAATTTAATTTTCTCATAGCAATGTGATATCTCTCCTCACGCTCACTTATAGTCCCTTCATGTAGAGCACATATATCCATTCACAAATCATGAGCATTTCTATGGTTTCTAACTCTATTAAACATATCTTTGCAAAGGTGTAACACCCGGATTTTAGGGGTCCAAAACCCGGGCGCTAACATAAACACCAGGTATGCTGGGACCAAGTCTCACACATATGATGTATAGTGGCACAGGATCGAATGTCACATATTTATATATAACATGAGTTCTATACAAAATAAATAATTACATTATAAGGAGACAACGGTCCAGCAACCCAAAGTTGACTGGGAGACGACGACCTAGACCTCACACGAACTCATCTCAGCCTCCTCCATGAGCATCATCCTGCAGTACCTGGTCTTGACCTGTGGTGTGTGTGAGACAGCAAGAGTGAGCTCACATACGTTCATCGCTCAACAAGTTGTGGGGAATAATGTGCATGAACTCGCCAAAGGTGGGAGCTCACGTGAAGTGTAAGGCTTACCAAAGAAGATGGTTAGAGCTGAGCATTGCTTTTAAAGTTGGTCAAAATTTTATTAGCAGTTACTAAGTATAAGTAAATACCAAACCCAATTAAGTAATAGAACAAAAGTAACAACATCACCTGCGATGCAATGCATATGACAAATTGAATTTAGTTCCATAAATTAATCATGTGAGGGTCCGAGCTGCTCATGACCGTGAGCACGGCTAGTATACCAGTTTTACACTCTGCAGAGGTTGCGCATCTTTACCCACAAGTCGTGTATCCCATGTCGCCAGGGTTTGCAAAGCCCTTAGACACTTCCGAGGTGAATGGCTAGGGATCCACTACGAGGCCTTTACAAAGTTCCACTAGCTTCCGAAAACCCGCTACAGTTTATAGGAAGATCCAGTGCAGGAATCCCTTGCAGGACCGCCATCTCAGCAAAATCCTCCCGAGGGCCTCCCTACACTGACCTCTCCCCTACTGCCCTTGCCCCTTTCGGGTAAGGTAGTCTTCCACTAGCTTTCCTAATTAATCAGCCAAGGGCGTCCCATTCCACCCTCGTGGTAGCACTGTTTTCCCGGGTGGTTCTCCATGTTCCAATTATCATAATGATCTCATCATGAATAATAAATAACAACTTGATAACAAAAGTATAACCATGAACAGTGTATCTCCATACCCAAAACCACATATAGCACTAGCAAGTACTACCCAGAAAGTTCAGTGGTAAACAAGGTATAAAGATAGACAAACTAGGGTAACCTATTGGGTCCCATCAAAATTAACCTATGCAGATCATTATGATTAATTAGAACATGAGTAGGTGAAAAGAAGTGATCAAGGGCACAACTTGCCTGTGACTTGAGATTCCAGGTACCAAGATGATCTTCAAGTGACACGTGACCTCGCACTAGTCGTAGCAATACAAACATACATGGTATAGGCAAAATTAACATTACACCAAACATATATGCAAAATACATATTAATAATCTACATATTAAAATAAGATCACAGGAGAAAGAATTATTAATTTTGGAGTTATAGATTTTAAGTTATGGTTTTCCAAAGATTCTATGTGCTTAGTACAAGATTAATTAAGATAACAATTTTAATGTGACTTTTATGCAAAACCAGTGGCACTAATTGATAAACAATAATATTACAAAATTATAGGAAGTGGAATGGATTAATTTGGAGTTCATATGCATTTTCTATGAATTATATAAATTCTAGGAATTATTTTTATATTAAAAACTCATTTTCTAATTCATTTTCCTGATTTTATAACTCTCTGGACTGGGCCTCAATTAAACAGAAGCACAGGGGGCTCGGCGCAAGATTCCCGAGACTCAGACTACACCCGCACAGGACGGCGGGTTGGTTTATTAAAAATCCAGGGGCTTATTTGCAAACCGCAAACCCGAAGGGGTATCTAGCCACGTGAGCCATCCGATCTAGCATCTTCGGTCCGGATTAGATCCAGCGATTATAAAACCTCGGCCGCACGATGGAACTTCAACGACTCAGATTTAAATAACCTATACGGATTTACTACCGGCCGATCGAGATCGGACGGCGCGCGATCCCCGGTCGAAGCGATACGCATCAGGCTCAATCGCGACCGAAGATGCTCGATCCAACGGCGAGCATGTATCTCTCCCCCTACTCTTGACCAACGCGGCGGCGCCAATAATCCCCGGCGGCGCAGCCCGTCGGCGAGGCCACGGTCGGTGCCCTGGTGCTCTAATCCGCAAACCCACGGGCGCAGTTCGGTATGCAGTGGATGCAGGGGGGTCGCGGCTCGATTTTTATAGTCCAGGTCAAGAACGGACTCGGTCAGGTTGGTCCCGAGGTTCTAGCGCGGACGTCGCGGTCTTCACGGCGAGCTTGTCGCCGCGCACGAGATCCACGGGCGGGCGACGATTTCGTGTGGTTTCTGCGACGGAGAAGGAAATGCTGACAAGAGGACCCCACACACCAGTGACAGAGCAAAGTCCGCACAAGGAGTCAGTGACTGACCGGGTGGGGGCCACACGCCAGCGTGACCGCGCGCGCGGTGGAAGGGTGGGTGTGGGCCGCGTGGGCGGTTTCTTGAGGTGGGCCGAAATCAGGTATTCCAGCCCAGGTAAGCCTTTCTTCTTTTTCTTTTTATTTTGTATTTTCTTTTCTCCATTTTCAAATCCAATTTGAGTTCAAGTTTAAATTCAAACTTTGTGAATAACTTGTCCTCAGTTTGAAAGGTATAATTTATTAATATAAGTGTGAAGGATGTTTATTTATTTTATTTTATGTAATATTTTTCCTTAGTTCTTCCCTTCTCTTTTATTTTCTATTTTCTATTCCAAATTCAAATTTATACTTCTATTTGTTTTCAAATTTTTCAAATGTATCAATTGAAACCCAAAGGTGAATATAAACCATACTATTTTAATATTACTAATTTAAGTTTTATTCTCCTTGTTATTTATTTCATGGGATGTATAAATGGTTTCCTTTAAAAGAAAAATCCTTTTTCTCATCATTTTCTTATTTCCTAATTTCCAAAGTATTATGATACTTTGTTTATATTATTTTTTTTCCTACTAATTTTGGGTCTCACAAATTCTACCCCCCTTAACAAAAATCTCGTCCTCGAGATTTGTAAGAAAAGGGTGCATAACTTATGTTATTTCCAACATATGCACAAACAAAATCTCAGCATGATGCATTATTTATTAGCAACACATGGGGTCAGATAGACCTTATTATTATTCTCAATATAGTAAAATACTAGCTACTAACTAAGGTAACACTTAGATCTTTACAAATAGTAGTAATATATAAATATGTTTATGTATCTTGGTGGAACTGGTGGTTAGGAAAGCATGGGTGTATATATGTATGTCCACATTATTATGTAGGATAGAAGATGTCTTTAGGGCATATATAGGTTTGGGTAAGAAAGAGTGGGGTAAGAAAAACTCCATCCAAGATTGTGGATCTTGACTCATCTTGGTGACCTTACTTGATCCTTGAAGACTTGGGTTGGTGTTCATCCTTCCTTGATGAAGTTGATCATATTCTTTGGTCTTGTCTCATTGATTAGGAGTTAGTGTATATTATTGGCTGGGGAATATGGTTAATATAGGTATGGATGAGATAGACTACATGATGTAAGTTACAAGTTCATTTTAGGTAGGGGTTGATAGACTATGCAATCCATCATTACTCTATTGGTTTATGTAACTTGTTATATGGGTCAAGTTGTTGGGTAGGGATTAGTGGCTCTAAGTCACCAATTTAGACTTAAGTGAATGTGGAGTATGGCCTTATCCATTGTACCAGCACTGAGTAACTCAATCCATCTTAGATCATATTGGATTAGATAGAATCCAGATTAGGTTGGTATGACTAGATTAAACTAGTTAAGATTAGCTAGATCTACAAGGGTAGGATAAATATTACTAGGATATGTTAGAATCTTTTAGGATAGGATGGATTATATGATGTAGGTAGGTCATTGTTCAAGGATGAGTTGGTATAAGACATTAATTTAGGTCAAGATATATTTGTAGAGACAGTGTCTAACCTATATCACCAACTTAACTAACTTGTTAATATCTCACTTTAGATTGGATCATATTAGGTTAGATGGGATCTAGATTAGTTTGGTATGACTAGTTTGACTAGATAAGGTCTAATTAACTTGCATTAGATCATGGTTGATAAACTAGGATGGATAAGTATGCCTATTAGGATAAGATGGGTCCATAAAGATAAGATAAAATCTTTTGAGGTCAGTTAGATTTATTAGGATGAGATAAAATCTTTTCAAGATAAGATGAGTATCTTTTAAAATGAGATGGATCTATTAAGATAAGGGAGAATCTTTTAAGATAAGATGAATTGGTTAGAATGAGAGCTTTTAGGATAAGATAAATCTCTTAAGCTAGATATGTTCCAATGGGGACAATCTAGGTTGTCTAGTTATTTTTATAAGCATTATGTATATGCAGATGTAATTGTGGACATTACTCCACAACCCATCACACTCAATCAAAGATCCAAATCAGACAGTATCATAAGATCAAACATTCAAATACATGGACACTTATAAAAATAGTTTTGTTTTCTTTCCTACGAGTAGGTCTCCTATTCCTAAAGGTCACTTTAGGCACAGGATTTCAAAGTATGAAATCCACATTTGTCTTTAGAGGGATATGGTAAGCATGATCAGAGTGAAGCGGAAATAGATGAGAAAAGATTACGGTGAGTTTAGAAAAGAATCAGAGTAACAAAGGTAAGTAGGTATTGGTTGTCCAGTTCTATCTAGGTTTCGTCCTACAGTCAACATTCCTCTGATACCACTTCTGTAACACCCGGATTTTAGGGGTCCAAAACCCGGGCGCTAACATAAACACCAGGTATGCTGGGACCAAGTCTCACACATATGATGTATAGTGGCACAGGATCGAATGTCACATATTTATATATAACAGGAGTTCTATACAAAATAAATAATTACATTATAAGGAGACAACGGTCCAGCAACCCAAAGTTGACTGGGAGACGACGACCTAGACCTCACACGAACTCATCTCAGCCTCCTCCATGAGCATCATCCTGCAGTACCTGGTCTTGACCTGTGGTGTGTGTGAGACAGCAAGAGTGAGCTCACATACGTTCATCGCTCAACAAGTTGTGGGGAATAATGTGCATGAACTCGCCAAAGGTGGGAGCTCACGTGAAGTGTAAGGCTTACCAAAGAAGATGGTTAGAGCTGAGCATTGCTTTTAAAGTTGGTCAAAATTTTATTAGCAGTTACTAAGTATAAGTAAATACCAAACCCAATTAAGTAATAGAACAAAAGTAACAACATCACCTGCGATGCAATGCATATGACAAATTGAATTTAGTTCCATAAATTAATCATGTGAGGGTCCGAGCTGCTCATGACCGTGAGCACGGCTAGTATACCAGTTTTACACTCTGCAGAGGTTGCGCATCTTTACCCACAAGTCGTGTATCCCATGTTGCCAGGGTTTGCAAAGCCCTTAGACACTTCCGAGGTGAATGGCTAGGGATCCACTACGAGGCCTTTACAAAGTTCCACTAGCTTCCGAAAACCCGCTACAGTTTATAGGAAGATCCAGTGCAGGAATCCCTTGCAGGACCGCCATCGCAGCAAAATCCTCCCGAGGGCCTCCCTACACTGACCTCTCCCCTACTGCCCTTGCCCCTTTCGGGTAAGGTAGTCTTCCACTAGCTTTCCTAATTAATCAGCCAAGGGCGTCCCATTCCACCCTCGTGGTAGCACTGTTTTCCCGGGTGGTTCTCCATGTTCCAATTATCATAATGATCTCATCATGAATAATAAATAACAACTTGATAACAAAAGTATAACCATGAACAGTGTATCTCCATACCCAAAACCACATATAGCACTAGCAAGTACTACCCAGAAAGTTCAGTGGTAAACAAGGTATAAAGATAGACAAACTAGGGTAACCTATTGGGTCCCATCAAAATTAACCTATGCAGATCATTATGATTAATTAGAACATGAGTAGGTGAAAAGAAGTGATCAAGGGCACAACTTGCCTGTGACTTGAGATTCCAGGTACCAGGATGATCTTCAGGTGACACGTGACCTCGCACTAGTCGTAGCAATACAAACATACATGGTATAGGCAAAATTAACATTACACCAAACATATATGCAAAATACATATTAATAATCTACATATTAAAATAAGATCACAGGAGAAAGAATTATTAATTTTGGAGTTATAGATTTTAAGTTATGGTTTTCCAAAGATTCTATGTGCTTAGTACAAGATTAATTAAGATAACAATTTTAATGTGACTTTTATGCAAAACCAGTGGCACTAATTGATAAACAATAATATTACAAAATTATAGGAAGTGGAATGGATTAATTTGGAGTTCATATGCATTTTCTATGAATTATATAAATTCTAGGAATTATTTTTATATTAAAAACTCATTTTCTAATTCATTTTCCTGATTTTATAACTCTCTGGACTGGGCCTCAATTAAACAGAAGCACAGGGGGCTCGGCGCAAGATTCCCGAGACTCAGACTACACCCGCACAGGACGGCGGGTTGGTTTATTAAAAATCCAGGGGCTTATTTGCAAACCGCAAACCCGAAGGGGTATCTAGCCACGTGAGCCATCCGATCTAGCATCTTCGGTCCGGATTAGATCCAGCGATTATAAAACCTCGGCCGCACGATGGAACTTCAACGACTCAGATTTAAATAACCTATACGGATTTACTACCGGCCGATCGAGATCGGACGGCGCGCGATCCCCGGTCGAAGCGATACGCATCAGGCTCAATCGCGACCGAAGATGCTCGATCCAACGGCGAGCATGTATCTCTCCCCCTACTCTTGACCAACGCGGCGGCGCCAATAATCCCCGGCGGCGCAGCCCGTCGGCGAGGCCACGGTCGGCGCCCTGGTGCTCTAATCCGCAAACCCACGGGCGCAGTTCGGTATGCAGTGGATGCAGGGGGGGTCGCGGCTCGATTTTTATAGTCCAGGTCAAGAACGGACTCGGTCAGGTTGGTCCCGAGGTTCTAGCGCGGACGTCGCGGTCTTCACGGCGAGCTTGTCGCCGCGCACGAGATCCACGGGCGGGCGACGATTTCGTGTGGTTTCTGCGACGGAGAAGGAAATGCTGACAAGAGGACCCCACACACCAGTGACAGAGCAAAGTCCGCACAAGGAGTCAGTGACTGACCGGGTGGGGGCCACACGCCAGCGTGACCGCGCGCGCGGTGGAAGGGTGGGTGTGGGCCGCGTGGGCGGTTTCTTGAGGTGGGCCGAAATCAGGTATTCCAGCCCAGGTAAGCCTTTCTTCTTTTTCTTTTTATTTTGTATTTTCTTTTCTCCATTTTCAAATCCAATTTGAGTTCAAGTTTAAATTCAAACTTTGTGAATAACTTGTCCTCAGTTTGAAAGGTATAATTTATTAATATAAGTGTGAAGGATGTTTATTTATTTTATTTTATGTAATATTTTTCCTTAGTTCTTCCCTTCTCTTTTATTTTCTATTTTCTATTCCAAATTCAAATTTATACTTCTATTTGTTTTCAAATTTTTCAAATGTATCAATTGAAACCCAAAGGTGAATATAAACCATACTATTTTAATATTACTAATTTAAGTTTTATTCTCCTTGTTATTTATTTCATGGGATGTATAAATGGTTTCCTTTAAAAGAAAAATCCTTTTTCTCATCATTTTCTTATTTCCTAATTTCCAAAGTATTATGATACTTTGTTTATATTATTTTTTTTTCCTACTAATTTTGGGTCTCACAAAAGGCCTCCAAAAAGAGTGTTTTTGGCCTTAGCATTCCATTTCTCATAGTAAAACTCTTCTCCTACAAGATTTGTGGGATCTCTAGGTTCAAGGAACCCTTGTGTGGCGGCTTTGTAGACACCAATGTCTATAGCCTCTAAATAAGCTTCCATATGAATTTTCCAATATGAAAAATCATCACCATCAAAAATGGGAGGAGGTCCATCCCCACCGGACATCGTTATTCTAGCGGTTAAGCTAATCTAAGAGCAATAAGGCTCTGATACCAATTGAAAGGATCACGATGCCCAAGAGGGGGTGAATTGGGCTTTTCTAAAAATCAACAATAATTAAACCCTAAGCTAGAGCCCAACTTCACCCCAACAACTAGTAATAAGGAATACTACTAGAAATACAACAATGCTAAGACAATACTTCAAATACTTGCTAAACAAATACACACAAATACACAGTGTAAAATGCTTGAATTAAGTGTGGAATGTAAAGAAAGGTTTAGAAGACTCATCCAATTTTTCATGAGGTATCAAAGAGTCGGCACTCTCCCCTAGTCCTCGTTGGAGAACTCGCGCAAGGGTATCGCTCCCCCTTGGTCCTCGCGGCAACCAAGTGCTCACTATGAGATGATCCTTTGCCACTCCAGCGTGGTGGATCCCTCACAACCGCTTACAATCTTGAGCCGGGTCACCAACAAGATCTCCAAGGTGATCATCGAGCTCCTAACGCCACCAAGCTATCTAGGTGATGCCGGTCACCAAGAGTAACAAGACGTAGACTTTCATTTGACCAAGACAAGCCTAATGCATGCGGTGTGTGCTCTAGGTGGCTCTCGCTAGCACTAATGAAGTCCAAATGTGGGATTAAGATTTTCTAATCACCTCACTAAGCTTTTGTGGTGTTTGCAATGTTCTACCAATGTGTAGGAGTAAATGTGGGCAGCAAGACAATCAATATGGTGGGTGTAGGGGGTATAAATAGCCCTCACCCATCAACTAGTCGTTACCAGAACCTGGCTGCGCATGGACACACCGAACAGTCCGGTGCGCCACGGGTAACCTCCAACGGCTAGTTCTGACAGCTGGTCGTTGGGCAGATGGCACATCGGACAGTGAACAGTCACTGTCCGGTGCACATCGGATAGTCCGGTGTGCCGACTATAATTCAACTTTCTGAACCCTGCGCTCTCGGGTTTCTAGAGGGGGAAGGGTATTCCCTGGGCCAGGCTGGCCCCACTTGACAGAGGGCACACCGGACAGTCCGGTGCACACTGGACAGTCCGGTGCCCCTAGGCCAGAAACCCTAAGTTCTGTTTTCTTCTGATTTTCAAATCGGTTTTTGTTCTAACTTGTGAGTATGTTCTAGAGTGACATCTAGCACTATATGTGAGTGTGAATATGCACCAACACTACACTAGAACTCTCTTGGTCAAACTACTCATCGATAGGCCTGCAAATGGAGCGGGTGTAAATGGATATTTTGGGTGGGTTTTAGAAAAGAGTTTATTTTGGTGGGTTGTGATGGGTTTTAATTACTAGCGGGATGGGTTGGGTGGGTTTCTTTTATATTATGGGTGGAAACAGGTTGATACCATGGGTTTGGATGGGTTTTACTATCGTGGGTCTTCACCCATTCGACACCCACGCTGCCACGTGTTCTCCCTAGACCTGAGACCCGAGCATCTAAAGCTCCCGAGTCCGGATTCCCAAATCCACCAGCACCAGCGTCGCTAGCGCCGCACGGCGCTACCTACCTCCCGGCCGAGACCTTGAGATCTGAGTTGTCCTAAATCCGGCAGCGGCGCTATCGCCGCCACCTACCTCCCCCACCTGCCTCATCACCGGCGCCGCCACTCTAGGAGTACTGGGGTTCCTCGTCAACATGTTATCCGACAAGAGCTGTCTACGGCTGCTCGTCTCTGTCCTAGAAGCCTTCGACGAGCTGGGGCTGAGCGGCTTAGCGTCCTACAGGCCACCGCGTCCATCTCTTCGGTACTCGTCCCATGGATTTTAGTATCATCTGCACCCCATCAGCTCATCAGCTCATGTTTAATTTATGCGATTCAAGTTGTCATGGATTGAAATGCCTAATTGATGCGAGACAACTATTAAAGGTGTCGTGGATTCTTACTCTCATGATCCTAGATAGAATTTATCAGTCCGTTACCAACATTGAGTGAAGGTCTTATTTTTTGCAGGTATATTATGGGTGATTTACTTGCTTTAACAATGCAATTGTTGTTTCACAAAAGGATACGAGTATTAGGACAACTAAGATAGGGCCCATTTTTGTTTTGTTCGCTCAAAACATGGCTGCAAACTTGCCTGTTGTATAGGTCGTATAACATTTTGAAGCATTAGGAATGGTCCAACGTACCTCATAGGTGGTGATTCTTGTGTAATTCCCCTTTAATCATTGTTCACTCCAAACAAGAGTGTCACATTCACAATTTATTTCTTGTTATTTTCATATTAGGACTAGAATTTTATTTTAAACTAATGAAATTCAAGGGGTTTACATTCATGCTTCTTGTATTTATGGTGTTGATAACAATGAAAGTAGTGCAGTGAGGATGTTACCCTTATAATTCTTATTTCAGTGAGGATTTTAAGCAGAATAATAATTATGGGATAAACATGAGTTGTATTGTTCAGACCCCATCATGTTAGTTTTAATGATAAGCATCTAATTTTTCTCCAAACTAAGGTGTGTTTGTGCTGCCAGCATGGTTCTGTTGCTTCAAACATTCTTATTCATTTTTTCCTAAATTTTGCAGCTTATTTGATCCGACTTGCTTCAAACATGTTCAAGAATACAACTTGTTTCCTCCACACCTTTGTTTCCTCCATTCAGTTCCTGGAAGCCTGTTAGTTATAGAACTGAGCCAATTATAAGAAGTATGGCTTGGCAGCCTCCATATTCTTCATCGCAGCAGCAGCAGCATGAAGTTGCCCATCTAATCAGTGAAGCTACACAGTCAGGGCTCCTGTCTACCTCAACCAAGCATGCCCAGTCAATGCAGTGTTGCGTACTATGTTGTTCAAGGAAATGGTCAGACATACAACTCCTCCACATACAAGAACCCTTTTAACTGTCCTGCAAGTGTTGTAGCTATTATGCCTCGGACTCCAGCTACTGCTTATATGGCGTATACTCCCAGTGGTGACTGCAGCACAACCTGTATTTTTGTAATGGTTGATAAGCTTAATGCTGGCAGAAATGTAACATAATAATTGGGTTGTGTGATGGTGAATTTAATTGAACCCATGGAAAACCCATGGGTTTCCACCCATTTATGGGTTGGTTTGGAGTCAACAAACTAATTGGATGGGTAGGGTTTGATTTACTTAGTATGTTTTTGGGTGGGTATGGGATGGGTGTCAAGGTTTATGGCTATGGGTGTGGGTTCGGTGTGGGTTGGGGTTACTGCCATTAGCAGGCCTACTCATCGACAACCCCTCTTTATAGTACGGCTAAAACAAAATAAAAGACCTAACTCTATACCGAGTGTCTGCAACTCCTTGACACTCGGAATACGAAGACCTTCATCTTTTGTTTCGTCGTTTTAGCCGTCGCTTCAAGTTCTTATCTCAGGGATTGTTTTCATCATTGTAGTACATCTTCCTGTAATGCGACCTAACTTACCATTTGTCTCTGCAAAACACACGTTAGTCACATATAATATTATGTTGTCATTAATCACTAAAACCAACCAGAGGCCTAGATGCTTTCACATTGAAAGGAAAAAAAGTGAACTTTTACAAAGGAAGGGCTTCCATGGCATTCCGGTATCAATGTATCTTGTCCCAAGCTCTTCTTTGTGTTCCCATTGCTTTTTGATCTTATTTGACATTTTGGTGAGGCAATGGGGTTAAATGGCCAAATAGGTCTCCTATTTTGGTGCTTAATGCCAAAGGGGGAGAAATTAAGGCCAAAGCAACTGGATCAGCCAACCACTTGTGAATTTCAAAATTTTAGTGTTAGAGTCTTTGTGTTTGATCAAAACCCTCTTATTGCAAAAATTGTTCTCTTATGGGGGAGACATGTGATTATGGGAAAAAGGGGGAGTTTTGGCATTTGATCAAATTTACTCTTGAAAATCTTTTGATTTGCCAAAACAAGTGTGATTGACATAAAGATAGGAAAAAGAATTTGTTTTGTGAAAATAAACCAAGTGGTGGCAAAAGTAATCCAAATATGCCAAATTCCTTGAAAATCTTATTAGTCTTCAATTTGACATAAATCTGCACTTTTGAGCTCTTTGAGATATGGTAGTTCAAAATGAGTTGCCTTTTAATGTGTTGGCATAAATCACCAAAAGGGGGGAGATTGAAAGGGAAATGTGCCCTTGGGCCATTTCTATATTGTTTTGGTGATTAGATGCACAACACACTATGTGAGAACTAACATGATATTGAGCAAAGGTATATGAAACAAATCTAGATGGATCAAGTATGAAGATAAGTTCTAAACACTTAGTCATTTGTTTTATGTGCTAAACATGACAAGTCCAAAAGGGAGCAAAGGAAGTTCAGCTAAAACAGCCAGACTTCACTAGCCCGCGGGTGCACCGTACACTGTCCGGTGTGCACCTGACACTATCTGGCGCTCAGGCTGGCGCGTCGACGAACTCGCTGCTCCCGGGAATTGCTGGGGGCGCTGTGGCTAAAATTCACCGTACTGTCCGGTGAGTCTGTAGTGCCCGCGCCAACGGTCAGCAACGAAATCAACACGCAATCAACAGGCAACGCCTGGCCAGAGCCAATGGTCACCAGGCCGCACTGGACTGTCTAGTGTGCCAAGGGGACCTCAGCTGCAATGATCGGCTTTGCCAAATAAGGAAGGTGATCGCGCACCGTTCATGTCCGGTGGTGCACCAGATTGTCCGGTGCGCCCATGGACAGAAGGCAACAATTTTCTACCAAATAGAGCTCCAACGGCTCCTAGCTGCCTTGGGGCTACAAAAGGGACCCCCTAGGCGCATGGAGCAGGACACCAAGCCTCCATTGAACATCCTAAGACACCTAAACTCCGCAAACACGCATTTGATTCATTGTCTTTGAGATTTGAGCACTTGTTTGAGCTGTGAACTTGATGCGATGTGTTTTGTGCTCGTTTCTTGACTTGTGTGTGTTTCGTTGCTGCGACCCTAGCTCCTGCATGTGTTTCTATTCCCAGCTTACTCTTATGGTTTCATTGTGATCAATCTTGTAAGGGTGAGAGGCTCCAACTTGTGAAGATTCCTCACAAAGGGGGATAAACTTGAGATAAAGAGAACCATGGTATTCAAGTGGATCATTGGTTTGGGGGCCTTCATCTTCCGAAGGTCCTCAAAAACACGACTAACATGTTTTCCAGAATAGTATACTGTCATAGGAAGCTTCGGGTTTGAGACGAAGGCATGCAAGGTATGAAAAAGCGTGATCAGGAAGAAGGATAGACCAACTCTGAAGCTATGGCTGGAGAAGCTTCAGCTCAGCACAAGGATGATGATGAAGGACATAACCAACTTAAAAGGAAAAGATTGCTCAGTCCTCGACAGACTACATTTTGACTAATAGAAAATGTTAAGGACATAAATGTAATTTTGCCCAGGTTGCATCCTGTGAATATAAATAGATGAACAGTAACACCGTACTATTCACGCTGACTTGTAATCGCTTGTACGTCATTCTCGGATTTTTACCTTCTATCAAGCCGAAGGTACAAATGTAATTTAATATCATTAATGCTTGCTCATGATTATATAATGTTAAGATGAATGATTTAATGAATTCATATAATTATTCATGGTCTTTTTATGTTTCATACGTTCCTGTCTATATTTTTATATATTGAAATGATGAAGGTATGTCCTTCATGACCTTCGTCTGAAGATCATTATACCCTAAGGGAAATAATGCTTCAAAGGACGAAGGTCTTTGATTATTAACATTTGTGTTGCCTTGTTCTTAACTCATAGCATTTGAGAACAAGTGACCAACATTGGCGCCCACCTCCGGTGAACTCACTTGACCACCTTTGGCAAGCTCTGACCTTCGTCATGCCGCCGAAGAAGTCATCAGGGCCAGGGGCTGCATTGCAGCCATTGGACGTTAATCAAGATACATTACGCGAAGCCAGGAGCAAGAAAAGGAAGGCTACTAGTCCAACACCTCAGGAGGAGGAGTTGGACCAAGAAATCAGGGACCTTGAAGCCATCCATCAACAGGTCCAGAAGAAGAAAGAAAAGATGCTTTGTCTCGCCGATCTTCAGAGGAAGATTGATGAGGCTGCTGAGGAAATGCGTCATCTCACCCAAGATGACCAAGACTGAAGGCCTCAACACAAAGAGCTTCGTTAAGACAATTCGTACAACGATGACGAACGGTATGATGATTTCCATCATGGCAATTTTGCTTTTGATGATGCTTCTCCTCTAGCAGTAGAATTGCAGGATACCCCATGTCCCCCGTCATACAAGCCACCCCAGCTTCCTATGTATGATGGGCACTCAGACCTGAAGCAGTTCCTAATAAGCTACAAGGCAACCATATCTTCATATGGGGGCAACACTGCAGTCATGGCGAAATCCTTCATCATGGCAGTCAAAAGTGTCACACAAACTTGGTACTCTTCTCTCCGGCCAGGAACAATCACATCATGGTAGAAGCTTAAGGATATGCTAATCACCAGCTTCCAAGGATTCTAGATGAAGCTAGTCACTGCTCAGGCTTTGTTCCAGTGCACGCAAGACTATGAGGAGTACCTTCAGGCGTATGTCTGAAGGTTCCTGCGTCTGAGAGCACAAGCGCCTACAGTGCCTAATGAAATTGTCATTGAGGTCATGATCAAAGGGCTTCGACCAAGACCTACGGCTCAGTATTTTGCTAGGAAACCCCCACAAACCCTGGATAAGCTTCTTCAGAAGATGGATGAATACATCCCGGCTGATAATGATTTTCGCCAGAGAAGGGAAGAAGCATACAGTTTTTCTGAGATGACTAGGGGCTTCGGAGGAAGAATCCACCCCAGACACGTTAGATCGATCCATATTTCCAACCTAAGTGATGACAGAGGAAGCCAGCCTCAAAGGCCACAACATAGCTTCCAATCTTCAGGGCAACAACAAAGCTCTTTCAGGCCACCGGTCCCAAGGGGCAGAGGCGGTAGGGCTTCGGAGGAAGATATGGGGATCAGCCCAGAAGGCTATATTGCTTATTCTGTGGTGAAGACAAGGGCCACACCACAAGAACATGCCAAGTCACAATTTAGAAGCAAAAGGAGATTGCCGAAGCTGTGGCGCGGCAGAATCAGCCGAAGTAGGTCCTATATACTGCTTCATGCTACTCTCCCTATGTACCAGAATATGTAGGTAATCAACAACCTGCGGCTTCTGTCGCTTTGACAAGTCACTCTCAAGCTTCCTGGGCCCAGCTCCCATTACCACCACCATTACCACCTACTCAGACCCGAAGCCAGCAGCCAGAAGAGCACCAACACGCACAGCAGCAGCGTGATTTTCAGGAGGAGTACGAAGCTCGCACAGTCAACAGCACTGTGCCTGAATCCAAGCATATCTACTAAAAGAATATCCTACCCCTGATGTATCTTTTTCTTTTCTGTCATCCTATTTTTCTTGTGTGAAAACAAGTCACGAAGGACTTAATTTTGGTCTCATGTAATAACTGTGTCCGTATCATTAAGTAAAATGCTTCTTCCTAACAGACTTCCGAAGCTACAAAAAGTCGTTCCTAAGGGAGCGTAGAGTAAGTTTCGAAGCTACAAAAGTCGTTCCTAAGGGAGCACAGAGTAAGTTTCGAAGCTACAAAAGTCGTTCCTAAGGAAGCGTAGAGTAAGTTCCGAAGCTCAAAAGTCATTCCTAAGGGAATGCAGAGCCAAAATACCACAGAAATAGAAGGTGAAGAAGCTCCAAAGTCGTTCCTAAGGGGATGCAGAGCTTAAATACCACCGAAATAGAAGGTGAAGAAGCTCCAAAGTAGTTCCTAAGGGGATGCAGAGCTTAAATACCACCGAAATATAAGGTGAAGAAGCTCCAAAGTCATTTCTAAGGGGATGTAGAGCTTAAAGACTCCAAAGACATCCCTAAGGGGATGTAGAGTCTTGTGTGTTCCAGTGTGGGCGTGCGTGTGTGTGTGTGTTTGGCATCACCATCATATTGCATCATATCATCGCATCATTTCGCATAACATTACATCATACATCATATCGCATCAACGGCAAAAAGATTGGATACGAAGCAGATCTTCGGCAATACTTTGTTAAATGAAAATATGCTGAGGCACGAAGCAAACCTTTAGAAAACACAATTTCATCACAACAGATTCGACATAAAAAGGGGCTTCTTTCTTTACGAAGCATGAAAAGAAGGGAAGGTGTTTTTTCGCCGAAGGCTCAAAAACGGTATGTGCATAAATTTCATGAATCGTAAAGAAATATATTACAATAATTTACATGTCTGATTAATTGTTCCATACACCAAATGTTACATAGTATCATTACAATAAAAGTCTAATCTTCCTTAAAGATTTTCTTGGCGGCTTCATTCAGCAGCCTATCGACGACTTCGTCGATGATGGAGTTGGCAACGCTCATTACATCCAGCGCTTCTTTCATGATGGGATCGGCTAGGGGGTTGTATGGCTCAGGCAGCGGTGAGAGTTCAGCTGTAATAGACAAACTGTTAGTTCAAAACCAGAAAATAAATACTGAAGCTAAAATTCAAGAACAATACCTATACGCCTTGCGCGCTCGGCAGCCTCTTCGGCTCGCCTAGCTTCTACTCGGGCATCATGGGTTTCTTTTTCATTTTTCTTTATGATTTTGTTGGCCAATTCTCGGCCACCGTTCACCCAAACATCGAAGTAAAACTTTTCACCTACAAAGTAGCTTCGGCCGAAGGGTCTCTCATGTCGTCGGTGGAGAAGGCGACTTCAGACTAGGCCGCAGCTTTAACGTGGTCGCAACCAGCCTTCTTTAGAATTGTCGTAATACCTCGAGCGCCAGCGAAAGCACAGATATCCCCGCGATCACTCAGGATCTCTTCAAAAGCTTCGGCTTCTCCGTTTATCCAATCAACAACACCCTCAGGGTCACCTCGAATAAAATTCTCTTTGGAAGAATAAGCACCTACTTTGGCAAAGCTATTTTTCAATTTTCTTATGCAATCCAAGGATTTCTCGAAGCACTTTTCCTTGGATTCGCGAAGCTCCTCAACATTTTTCTCCAGCGTAGCGTTCGACCATTCACTTATTTCTTGACTAGCTTTTGCGAGTGCAAAATTTTTATTAGCTTCGGCAAGTTTTTTTCGAAGGTCTTCAATTTCGGCTTTATGAGCTTCGGTTTGAGCGTTAAATTTTGCTTCACCTTCCTTCACTTTATCCACCAATGAAATTAGAATTTTATCCTTCTCCAAGGCTTCATTTCTCAGTTTGATAACTTCTGACCAAAGGTTGCCTAGGGCTATCATGCAGCTTTCATCTTCAGCGTTCTTTTACGTCCTCAAAGCGTTGCTAAGAATTAAGCCCTGCAAGAAGATAGAATTAACACAAGAATACAAGACAAGATAATCTATTTTTAAGTCCATCACTTTCGTACCTTCAGACTGTTGTATGCAAGGCTATCCGCAAGGTCATCTTTTGACATAGCGGAGAGGCCAGCTTCGAGCTTCGGAAATCCCATATTTTTGGCCATCTCCCAGCAGACGGATATTTCCTTGTTGTCCAGGAGACAATATAGAAAATCATCTTCGTCCGTGCCGTTGAACACTAAGGCCCCCTTTGGATATTTCAGTTCACAGGCGTAGTGTTTGGCTTCCATGATTTCTTCTTCAGATAACCTTTTTCCTGAAGCATGACGAATAATAAAGTCAGAATCTGCGGACGATGCTTCGGAAGTAGGAAATCTAGCTTTTCTGGCCGCATCCTTCTCTAGAGCTATGCCAGTATCTGGAGATTCTTGTTTGGCTCTCTCAGCTGCAGCAGGCTCTGCCTTCGTGGGCACTGAGGGCTCAGCTTCAGTTTCAGCACGAGCTGCCATAGCTTTGGTAACATTTCTTGCAGGTGCAGGAGTCAATGTTCTTGCCGTCTCCATGACAGCGTCCAGCACGCTTGCCATTCTTCTCCTCTTGGGAGTTATTGTGGGAGTTTGTCCCACCTTCGGCAATTCTGCCTCCGGCGATCCTACTTTTTCCTCTCGGTCTAGCTTCTCAGGTGTCTCTTCTTCAGCTTCAGCAGTTTGTATCGGCACTTCGGCCGGTCCGGCTGCAGAAACCTTCGGTACTGCAGTTGATTCTTTGGCGCTCCGAATGGCGGAGCAGCTTGTTCCGCTTTGGCAGCGGAAGATGTCCCTTCACCAAATTTCGGCACTATGGCCGTTTCAATGTATCTTGGCCGGTGGGTCAAAACCTTGATCTTCTTCTCCTT
The DNA here is from genome assembly GCA_029449295.1 of Zea luxurians. Lineage (NCBI taxonomy): Eukaryota > Viridiplantae > Streptophyta > Magnoliopsida > Poales > Poaceae > Zea > Zea luxurians. The sequence continues at coordinate 42,442,233 of JAOPSE010000005.1, read as the reverse complement.
CGGCACAACAGAGATGGCCGGCGCGGTAGTTTTTCTTTTCTTCCCCTATTTTCGCGAGGGGTAATTATAGTCTGGAAACACAAAGCCGATAACGTCAAAAACTTTGTTCAATCTTTTCTTGCCTCGCCCTCCGAAGGCTGAGGTCAAGGCATCATCTTGGGCTCTTGTGTATGCTCCAAGTAACTCATCGCTAGTCGCCTCAACACATTTTAGCCAGTCGTCATTTGGTTCGTCAAACTGGTCTCTATATCTGAAGGTGTATTTCAAGTAAATCAATCCACCTTGACTGGACCCGGCAGCAGTCTCCTTCGGCATCTCTCAATTATCTACAAGTGGCCATACCCTGTAGGCTATGTGCTCTTGAACCAGGTCTCTTGTGCCAATGAAGGCACAAACATTATTGAAGGCCTTCTGGCATGCTTCGGTATCATTCCCAAGCGCAGCAGTAGGCCTTCGGAGGCCGAAGCGAGACCATATAGGACGTTGGATAATCCCCTTTATGTCCTCCCTTTCAATCAGATTATTCTTAACATAAAACCATTCCTCCATCCAGACCCCAGGCCACCTTTTTCGAAATGTTAGAACTGGGTAGCTTGCATCAGAACGAGGAATAAATCCATAACAATCGAAGTTGTTGTGATACTGCTCTTTGCCAGTGGCCTTCATCTCGTACAGTAGTTCGTGCATGTTGCAAAAACACTTCGCGCTCGGTTCCAGCCCTTGGCTTCTCACAGCCCAAACAAACATACCCATTCTGATTATAGCTTCGGGAATAATTTGATGAAGAAAGATCTCAAATGTCTTCAAACTTCAACCAAAAATTTGCTCAATGGGAACCGAAGACCCGCCTTCATAAAGCTTCTGTAGACAACAACCTCATTTTCTTCACGTGCAGGGGCGGCGTTGTCCCCTCCAACCCTCACAATAGATATGTCACGAAAGTATCTTCCCTTCATGGCATCAATCTGACTCTGTTTAATGGACGACTTTCGAAGATGGTATGGCTTGGCCGCTAGGGCCTATCACCAGAATCCTCAAACAGCCCAGCTAATATTTCATTTGTAATCTTTTCCGTGTTTGTCTTTTCCATTGCTTCGTAAAACCCAGGGCAGGATCCACAATCTTCTTCTCCTCAGACATCTTCTCTTTAGACATATAGCAAACACTTGTGCAAATTGCCGAAGCTCACAAAACAAGTGAAATCTGACAGCAAGAAATTTAAAGCTTGAGAAAACAGCACGAGCAATTGAAATGGCGCAGCAGATGCTGTCGCTGTGGGTTTATATTTATATGCCTCATGCATTGCAACTTGGCGGGCCCTATTTGTCATTGACTTTCGCTATTCTAGTGAAGGGAAGGTGTTTTTTGGACCTTTGGCTAAAGGCCTTCGTTCACGTCACAGTCTGAATTTGTTAAACAACAAATTAATACTGCGAGGGACTACTGTTGGGGCCTTCATCTTCCAAAGATCCTCAAAAACACGACTACCATGTTTTCCAGAATAGTATACTGTCACAGGAACCTTCGGGTTTGAGACGAAGGCGTGCAAGGTATGAAAAAGCGTGATCGGGAAGAAGGATAGACCAACTCCGAAGCTGTGGCTGGAGAAGGGATGATGATGAAGGATGTAACTGACTTAAAAGGAAAAGACTGCTCAGTCCTCGACAGACTACCTTTTGACTAATAGAAAATGTCAGGAACATAAATGTAATTTTGCCCAGGCTGCGTCCTGTGCCTATAAATAGATGAACAGTAACACTGTACTATTCACACTGACTTGTAATCGCTTGTATGACACTCTCGGATTTTTACCTTCTGTCAAGCCGAAGGTAAAAATGTAATTTAATATCGTTAATGCTTGCTCATGATTATATAATGTTAAAATGAATGATTTAATGATTTCATATAATTATTCATGGTCTTTTTATGTTTCGTACGTTCTTGTCTATATTTTTATCTATTGAAATGATAAAGGTATGTCCTTCATGACCTTCGTCTGAAGATCATTATACCCTAAGGGAAATAATGCTTCAAAGGACGAAGGTCTTTGACCATTAACATTTGTGTTGTCTTGTTCTTAACTCATAGCATTTGAGAACAAGTGACCAACAATTGGATCACTTGAAAGAGGTTGAGTGCAACCCTCGTCCATTGGGAAGCCACAACATGGACTAGGCAAGTATTTCACTTGGCCGAACCACGAGATAAAAACACCGTGTCAACTGTCTTTATTCTTGTGTGATTGTCTTTACTTCTACTCACTTTAAAAATCAATACTCATCTTGTGAAGAGAAATTAAGTGAAGAAGTTGTCTCCCTCTCTAGTCATAGCATCTTGGTTTTGACTTCACTAACATTTCATAAACCAAGTTTGTGTTGTTTAGTATTGATTTTTACAGGATCACTTATTCACCCCTCCCCCTCTAGGTGCTCTCAGTCTTGTGTGATATGGCGCATCTCTTCGGTAGCTTCATTAATCTTCTTCTCGAGTTCAGCCAACCGAACCATTTTCTCCCCTCTTCTCTCCACTTGTTGGTAGATGGCCTCTAGATCTCTGATCTCTTGATCCAGCTCCTCTTCCTGTGGTGTTGGGCTAATGGCCTTCCTTTTCTGGTTTTGGGCCTCTCTCAGAGAGAGCCCCTCTTGGTTGATGTCTAGCGGTGCAAGGGCAGTCCCTGGCGCTATTGCCCTCTTCGGCAGCATAGCAAAGGTGGTTGTTCGAGTTCTTGGTGTCGAAGGTGGTCGTTTGAGTTCACCGGAGGTGGGCGCCAATGTTGGTCACTTGTTCTCAAATGTTGCGAATTAAGAATAAGGCAACACAATTGTCAAACATTAAGAACCTTCGTCCTTCGAAGCATTATCTCCTCTTGGATATAATGATCTTCAAACGAAGGTCAAGAAGAGTATGTCTCCATGATTCATAAGGAATAAGAGTATATATACACGAGATGTATTATCTATTCATATATTTATTACTTGATAAATATATTAACATTATCAGAATTTATATTACATTGATATCTTCAGCTTGTTTGAAGGTGATGACGCGAGAGCAATTACAATCCATCGTGAACAGTACAGGGGGACTGTTCATCTATTTATAGGCAACCGTAAGGGTTCGTACACTATTACATTTATGCCCTCAATGATTACATACAGAGTTTACAAAATGTCACAAGGGTAACGTCGTCATTTGTATTTAATAACTTGAGCAACACATTCTCCTTGCATTGTCTTATTGTTTCGTTGTGACGAAGCCTGCTTGATGAAGTGTGCTTTAGTGTACTTCATTTTCGTTATGCCGAAGCCACGTTGTCTATTCGTTTCACCGTGATGAAGCCTGTCGGGCGAAGCTTGCTTCGCTCCTCTTATGTTGTACCGAAGCTTTTCTGGTGATGAAGCTCCTGTAATATTCAGTAGTATGCTGAAAGCAAATGGTTAGTCGTGTTTTTGAGGACCTTCGAAACAGAAAGGCCCCCAACATATACCTATCCGATTCTCTTTACATGTTACACTGATTTCCATTGTCGGAGAAAACAATCCTAACACTTAGAATCGGTTGCTCTTGTATATTAGTCTAGGTATACTTGGACCATACCTCTTAATTTCTCTTAGCTGATTGTCCTTAATGAATTTGTTAAAAATATCCACTAATCTGTCATCCCCAGATTTGAGCTTTTATTCTCATGTTCTCTTACAAGTTAGAATCACCACTAATAAGGAAAGATAAATTGGAGTCTTGGCAACACCCTTGTAACTCATTGACAAAATCCTTAGAAAAATAATGGTTATCTGGGTAGCTGACCCATAAAGCATAATGCATCTCCACTGAAGTTGTCGAGTCTGTTTCTAATTCTCAAGCTTGCAAGAAAAAAATCCACTTAGTCCTAACCTTTAATTTCTACATGGCCATCCTCGACACCCAATAGAATACCCCAAGAGTGACCCTTAGCAGATAACCAAATCAATATAAAAGGTACCCGCACTTGAAAAATCTTTCGACTTATACTCATTAAAATCATGTTTAATACTCCACCCATTCTAAATTGTAAGGCATTCCAACTTTATTGGAGAGTCAAAGCATCTCAAATTTGACCTAATTTATACAATAGAATAATTTTATTTATGATACCAAATAAGTATCATTAGTTTTTTTATTAATTATACATAGTATATCTAATTACTATCATAAATCTTTATAGTTTTATCTATAATTTTAGTCTAACATTAAATATTTTGACTCTCTAATAAAGTTGGAAATATCTTCTAATTTAGAATGAAGGGGCTAGTTTCCTGGATCCCAATTATATCACACTTCTTTCTAAAAAAAAATTATGTTGTGCAACTGTCCAAATCGGTCTTTGTTCCCCCATACCTCCGATGTCAATCTGCAATTTATATCCCCTTTTGACTTGATATAACACCTCCTTTGTCCTCCAACTCTGTATAATTCCCGTTCTTAACATTCTTATTGTGTCCCTTTACCAAAGAGCTCCCTTTGTTGCTGAACAGATCCCCTGCACCTGAAAGAGATCGGTAATTCGAAGCTTTTTTGCCACCTCATGATCAGTGATACACGACGGCAACAATGGTCAATCCATAATATAAACTGCAGCAAACCTAATTAATTGGGGAAATTTGGATCCATACCATTAAAAGATCACCACTTTGGATCCATACCATTACTATCTCACTTACATGTGGGTCCACATGAGTCAATGACATGTGGGGTCCATGGTATATATCTAAAGTTTGGATCTTTTAATGGTATAGATCCAATTGTTCCAATTAATTGGGATTGAGCACTGCTAACCACTAGCGGTGAGTATTATGTAAGCAAGCTCACACACAGCGGTCACAGAAGTCACGACAAGTACACACACTGTCCGGCCGGGCCGGACTGATACAGTACAGCTCAGAAGCACCAGAAAGTTGGCGCCGGCCGCGCCTTCTTGGCCGCCGGCGGCGGCGGCGGCGGCGGGAGCTCCGGGACCGTGAACACGTCGCTGTCGCTGTTCCAAGTCCTCTCCGTCACGCACCCCTGCGTCGGGACGACCACAACGGAGGCCGGGGCCTTGTCGAAGCCCAGCGCTGCGCCGCCGACGCGCTTCCCTGGCCGGCCGCTGGCCACCACGTCGAAGAGGTCGGCATCCACGGACGGCACCTGATCGTGGCCATCGCTGTAGCCGGTCTTCTGCTTCCGAGGACCACCGAGAGACCGATCCGTTAGCGTGATCCGGCTGTGGACATAGAATAGAAATAGAATAGAGCATGGCGAGGACGGACGGACGGGCACGTACCGATGGCGCTGAGAACGACGAGTCGTCCAAGAGGAGATCGTCGACGCGCCAGCCCGGGCAGATGTTGGTGAGGTAGTCGGAGATGCTGCTGCCGCCGCCGGACTCAAGTGACGAGGCCTTGGCCGCGCAGGCGGCGGGGACAGCGTCGGGCTCGGCGACGTCGTCGTCGTCTGGGGAGGGAGGCGCCTGGTCGACGAGCGCGGCGGAGAGCTTGGCCCCGACGAGGAGGAAGCGGGTGTGCTTGGCGGTGAGGTCGTTGGCGCTGTGGATGGGGTCGTCGCAGTCGGGGCACAGGATGGCGCGGTCCTCCACGCAGAACACGAGGCCCCTCCGCTCCTGCAGAACGCAACCATGTCAGCAGACAGCAGCAGCTCCGAATCAGATCCCCTCTGGATGATCGAAGCACCGCACACCGTCACCTTGCAGACGTCGCAGAGCGGCGCGGCGGCGGCGGAGTCGTCGCCGCAGGGCTGGACGAGCGGGATGCGGCGGCGCTTGTCGGCGCGGTGGACGCGGCGGTCGCAGGCGGAGCAGAGCGCGGCCTCGTCAGTGCAGCAGAGCACGGCGGCCGGCGCGCCGCCGCAGACGTCGCAGAGCACCTGCATGGCGAGCCTATCGGAGACCAGCGCTCAGGAGGAGAATATGGTAGGCACTAAGCTCGCTCTCAAGCTACAGCGTCAAAGGTTGAAAAGGGGGCTGGAGAGGAACAGAGAAGAGGACATGGTGGGATGGGTGCGGCGAGGAGGCAATAATGTAACAGAGCATGGGAGTGGTGGGATTAAATTATCCGCCATGACAAGGAGAGGCGAGATCTTGTTTGGGGAAGACCGGAAGAGATGAGGCTAAAGTTCGCCACCTGGTTTTGTGCTTCTTCAGGTTTATTAACTCACGGAATAGACTATCTCTAGCAGCCTCTATATCTCACTTATTATTTATAATTTCACTATATAAACTGTACAATACACTGTTTTGCACATCCTTATACATGATCTCCTGGAGGCTTTACTGCTAGCTCTATCAGCCTATAGCTCAAAATTAGCTTTGTGTAATTGATTATTGTCTTTTTACTTCATAGATGTAGTATTGATCTATGTATGATGTACAATTTTGACTAAATTATATAGTGTTAGGGCATGTTTGCATCTAGAAGTTAAAGCAAAAATGACTAAAATTTAGTCACTTAGAAACTAAAGATCTAAACAGAATGAGTTAAAAGTGACTAAGATAATATTTTTACTATTTTATTTATTTTTAACTCTTTATGTTTAGATCTTTATTGACTAAATTTTAGCTATTATATTTTAGCTTCTAGATCCAAACATAGCCTTGATCTATTTTGGCATCCGATAAAGCAACGCGATTCCCAACACAAATATAATGAGCCACTTACAGAGTCTTAGCATTCACTCAAGAAAATGCTAGAGGCTAAACCATCTACGGTTGCACAATTGGAGGCTTGGAGCCTCTCCCCTGACGCTATCTAAAATTTTAGATCTGTTTTTTCTTGTTTTGTTACCTCCATTCACGGTTTAGACTATCCAAGGTATCCTCTCTATCTCACTTTATATTTCAAACTCCACTGTATAAACATTAAACATTACTGCAAAACAGTGTTTTGCACGTCTATTGCTGGTATCCTCTCTATCTCACTTCATATTTCAAACTCCACTATATACCGGCTTCTATTGCTGAGGTTGGTCTTAGGGCTAGCTCTACCGGCTTCTAGCAAGAAGATCGGTCCTACACATAACATGTGCAGCGAGTCCTCGACGGGAGCTAAAGTCCATATCTGACAGGAACAACAATCAAAAATCAAACGAGTGGGCAGAACTGATAACGGCCAGATGGCAGAGCCCAAATTGCTGGCTCCAACGCAGGACGAGGCTAACACAGTTCAGGATCCCCCACAGTAACAGTGGCTTCAGCAGCTCTGGAGGCCAGGCACGCTTCAGCACAGGTAAAAAATCATTTCGGATGCATTTCTTCCACGGGCAATCTATTTTTACAAGTTTGAGCAACATCTCCCTACTACCAGGTGTCCCCCTCCCCTGAGCACGTTTTGTCCCCTTTAAAAACTAGGAACAGAATTAGAACCTATTCTCTTCTTGCGGGTTTCCACGGACGGGCGACGAATATGGGTAAAACCAAAGAACGTATTTGCTTTGCTGCCTTCACATCACGATGCGGAGGACGGCGAGGCCGACGGCTGAGATCGAAACAATGGTACCTATGCAGTACTTGATGACATCGTACTTTGCTGCCTCCAACTGGGCCTTCAGTGAGTGGATTTCCTGCATATGGCCGGCAAAACATTTTGGTTGGTCTCTGATGTAAACGATAATACGGAAAGCACGGGCATGCGGCCTTAGTTTACTACCACTCACCTTGTCAAGCTTTGTGGTAAGCTCAGTGGTTTCCTCATTCTGCTTGGCAAGTTCATCACGTATGCGCCTGGAGCAGTGTTTCAATCAGGTGCCATAATCACACACATGACAGTTTTAGCTCAAAAAGTCATGATACTAAAGAAAACATCTACCACTGTCCAGTTATTCATCAGAACTATAACACACTAGTGTAAAAGTGTAATCCATCAAAAGAGACTAAAGAATCCTCAAGGGCTTGTTCGGTTAGGGGTAGATTGAAGGGTTGTAGAGGAGGGGACTTAATCCCCTCAAATCCCCCTCAATCCACCTCAAACCGAACAAGCCCTAAGAAGGCTTAAGGGAGACTGGATAAGAGCATGAACATTCTGACAGTTAGTAGCAACATTCATCTGGAGATGTCCTAAAAAAGTGAGTTTTCCTTACATTATAGATTGGTCCACACACCTTAAAACTTGAACATGAATGCCTTTTCATATGAAAGGTGAGCAATGATAACTAAAATAAGCAGTCCAAGTCAGATACCAGAGACCCAGAATTGTAGCCAAGATCACTATAACTTTCTCTATAAGAGCAAGTTAATCATTCTTTGTTGTGTTTGTTCCATACACAAATCTATAGAAAGTATTGATTCTTATGTTTTACTGATCAGTGCAAAGCTGGTAGCCAGATAATGGGAAAAGAAATGGACAGTGTAGAGAGGCATATCTAAATAGAGACAAATGATCTTACCCTCTTTCAAGATTCAGATCCAATCGCTGTCCTGCAGTGACCTTGTCGATCTCATACCTGTTTCACACAATGAACAATTAGACTGAGTATGTTCATTTAGATTACTGACATAACCAGCTCTTGAACTTAACACTGACTTCAGTTCACTCCTCATCTTATCAATATCTCCGCGAAGTTTCTCAGTCTCCCGCTGTAGTAAAGAGAAATGGTTTTCCTACAGAAAGGAAATGACCTTCTTAAGAGGTTGACCAACAATTTTGAATACCGAAAATGTAAAGAGAAAAACAGCAAGATGAGGACATGTGAACTGCAATCCATGCAAACACAATGCGAATAGGCAAGAACTATTTTTAGGTTAGTGGTTTCAATTATCAAATCGAAATCTGCAGTTATGTAGCACTAGGTTCAACTAAAACATCGCAGAGCAGACAACAACAACAACAATGCCTTTTATCCCAACTCCCAAACTGGGATCACAATGAGAAAAATCCAGCATCATGCATACAAACCAGAGTATTAGATATGTAATTCCTGACTCTTAAATCCTAGACAGAATTCTGGAATCCCACTCTCTGAATGAGAATTATTTCTCTCGAAAAATGCATCAAATTGGTCCTCCAAACTAGATAATGGATAGAACATCCCAGGTAAAATGACAATTAGTAGTTCCATATGATTGCAGATGAGCAGAAAAAAATGATCCGCATATACATCTAACGTTAGGTGATCAAAAACCCTAAAAAAGAAGTATAAATATATCTCAGAAATAATTTTTTTTCTGGAATACGCAGGAGAGCTGCGCATCTTTGCATTAATAGAAGAATAGTAAAGGGGGAGAGAACCCCGGTACAGAACACACACCACTTAGAGACTAACTAAGGATCACCGACTATCATTAAGGAAACACGACTCACAACGCTGTTTTAAGCTAGCAACTCATCAACTTGGAGGAAGGACAGGGCCTTGGCTCCAGTCAAGGACCATAGCACCGCCTCTTCCCTAGCCACCCTAAGGGCTGTGACCAAGCTGGGATTACAACCATCAAAGACACATCTATTCCTATGCTTCCAAATGGTCCTATCTCAGAAATAATGCATGGTAAGATGAACAAAACATTAGATAATAAGTCCAGCCACTGAGCACAATCAGCAAAACATCTTGAAGTTTAGAGCACACCATAAAATATTAAAATATCAGCTACTCAATTGGACAGGGAGTAGGGATAAACTTAACACAACACTAATGTTTCTCAAGACTAATTTCCAAAAACATTATTAAAAAAACAGTAGACCAGGATTTGTAATTCCTGTGGCTAAAATTTGAAGACTCTATTGTGTTCCGATCACTAGGCATTTGTTATACTTGGCATTCAAGCTATCTGGAAGTACCAATAAATATTTTATTGGATAAGAATAGAATGTATGATAACAGAATTCTCTTCTGCATAGCAAAGTCAAAGTATGAAATGCAAAATGACATGGTACGGAACTCTAAAAATTCGGGTGCTAGCTTCTGGGACTCTGGGAGCGCCTCTGGAACCAACAGGTCACAAGTTTGAAACTAATTGTTGAGAATAAGTGGTATGATGCATACATAAAAACAACCTTATCTAATTCAGATGTCCGTGTTATAGTACAAATAGTAGTTTTTAAAAAGGAAGATTATTCTATTCTCCCCAACTTTACTGCTGGCATACCACGGGTATATGAGATAAGACATCTCTCCAAAGGCTCAGATAGGTATCGTCCATTCCTTACCATGGATATTACACTAACATTTCACATAGATGTAAACTGATTTGAGAAATGGCCCTGTAACCAATACAAGGCAAGTAGTACATCTTCTAAGCCTGAACTAATGTAACTTGATGACTTGAGATTAACTTCTACAAGGCAAGCTCAGACCACTGATGTTAACTCCAAAATAAAAGGCCAAATGTTAAGACATGTGAGCAAATTTACCAATCTCACTGCAATTAAGATGGTAAAAATGGCCAAGACATAACACCCACCATAATCTGATACCCCCAAAGGCACAGATAAATGGTGACTCAACCCACAATCCCCATCTGCGCACATCTATTCCACAAACAAATAGCCCCATCAATGTTAACGAGCAGCAGCTCTAAATCAGGTTGTACAAACTTTCATCCAATCCAACAAACCCTGTACTGCTCAAATGAACAAATCTAAAACAATCCAGAGAGGAAGAAATGCTGAGTGACTTCACCCCAAAAGGCCTGTAAAATACACAGACCAATTTCAAGCCAGCAACAATTTCTGTGGATCATGTACAAGATCCCAGATTAAGCTCCATGAAAATCCAGGGACAACTAATTCTCACGACTTAACATTTCAGTTTCAAACAGTACCTGCGAGCTCTGCACTTGGGACTTGAACTTGGAGATATTGGACTCCTGCAGCATCTCACTCTGCAAACAGAGTACCAAGACCACCAAATGAGAAAGACAACCGAGCAATCCGTCCACAGGACCCCAAGCAAACCTCTATGAAACAACCATCCCACGCAATGCCAAAGGCGAGGCGCTTGCCTTCTGCATCTCGGCCTTGGAGACGAAGGACTCGGAGATGCTCTCGAGGCTGTCGTTGAGGACCTCCGTGATGGCGGAGGTGATCGCCTCCGCCTGCTTGGTGGGCACGCCCTGCGACTCCAGCTTCCTGACCTGCGAGCGACACGACCATCCCGGCCCGCGTCAGCAGCTCGCCGGAGCATTCCGCCGAACACCTCTCGGCCTCTCGGGCGCGCGCAACGGGGCGCCCGCCCATCGCTGGCGGATGCCGAAACGGAGCGAGAGTACGGTAAGGAGAGACCCCGGAGGCTTGGCTTACCAGGGCGAGGGTGTCTACGAGGAAGGCGCGGCGGCCGTTGGTCTTGACGAGCTGCGAGATGGAGCGGGGGCAGGGCGCGGCCGCCCACCGCTGCGGCCACTGCTGGTGCCCGTGCAGGAGCGCCGCGCGCCTGCAAGCTACGGCGGCGGCCATGGCCTCCTCCTCCTCCTCCTCCTCCTCCCCCTCCCACGCGATGCGGCGGCGGACGGCGGAGGGGTCGGGGGCGCGAGCCGGTGGGGAGCGGTCCGGGGCCCGGCTATATGGGTGGGTGGGGGGATGGGTGGAGGGCGATTCGGGCGGCTCGGCTTCGTTCCCGGGAGAGGCGGGATCGGAGGCGGAGGTGGCGGTGGCGCTAATTCGGGAAAGCGGAGAGGGGCGACGCTGCCTATATGCGGAGGCGCGGAGGCGACTTGGGGAGGAAGAAGACGCGAAGCAAGAGGGGGGGGAAGAGGGACGGTTTTCTTTTGTCTTTTATTTTTTGGAAAAAAAAACAAAATCGACAAAACATAATAGCCGCTCCGCCTCCTCGCAACGAGACCTCACTTGCGCTCTCTAGGCTCACCATCATTTCCTCTGGTGTTTCACTGGCCTCTTCAGTTTTGAACGAGCGTGATGAAAACATCCATTCGTTCCCCTAACTGGCAGAGCCTTTCGAGCTCTCCCGCGGCGGCCTGGTCCACGCTGGGAAGCGGATCCGGCCCGACCATTCCAATCTGGCAGCCAATCACAGGGACCACCCACCGCTTCCAGACGCGCACGCAAACGCGGGTTGGGTTCAACTTCACGCCTATCGATTCGCTGGATTGCCTTGTATTCTTTTCTTTTTGACCCATTTTCATAAAGTTGAAATTTTATGTTAGGGGGCATTGCGCGCTTGTCTCTGGACGCATACATATACATATGTTAATTGCATTTTATTCTAGAAAAGTCAACTTTGCACGTTTGTCAGCCGAGATTTCGAAATAAAGTCTCGTGTTAGCAATGGGAAGGGAGGAGCAGTCGAGCAGAGAAGATGCGTGGAGAAAGGGCGAGAGAGCAGAGAAGAAGGGAGATGGCACCGAGAGCCCGGCGGCGTCTCGGTAGTGTTCTTCGTATTGTCTTTTATTGTATAGAGCTATTGGATCAAAAACGGCCCACAGCCAGACGACTTCCACTACTTGGCCCACATCGGTCTAGTAACTTTAGTATTTAGACGACTGACTTGCGTGCCGTGTGGCTTGTTCCTGCTGTCTGCTGCCTTCAGCTTGTCGTTCCCGTCTGCGTTGCTGACATCCGCCTCCCCTTCAAAGCCTGCTTGTCCCCAAGCAGGTGTATTTGGGAATCGTTCCTTGAGAGCCATCACATCTTGACAACTGGCCAATGCTGCGTCAAGGCCGAACCAAAACGACCTTCGCCTGCGCAACCATATTGCCGTCACGCTGAACCAGGGGTCGCTGCAGGATACGAAGAGGGACATGCAATGGATTAGTACCAGATGGTAGAGATGAAATCGACTGATGATTGGTTCTAATAGCTACCTTGAGTTGGGACACATGAAATACAGGATGGATGGAAGAAGTGTCCGCTAATTTGAGCTTGTAAGCGACTCGACTGATCTGCTCGACTATCTAAAAGGGTCCGAAGAATTTGAATGAAAGTTTGTGGTTGGCTCTGGTGGCTACAGATGTTTGCACATAAGGTTGCAGCTTTAAAAAGACCCAATCGTGAACAGCAAAAACACGCTCAGATCGCTTCTTGCCGGCCTGCTTCTTCATTCGATCTTGGGCCCGAGTGAGATGTTGTTGAATAAGTTTCTGCATGAGTTCCCTCTCTTGCAGCCATGTTTTCAGCTCTGAAACCGAGATAGCTCGCTGATCAGTAATACCAAAGTGGCGAGGCATGTGGCCATACAACACCTCAAATGGGGATTTGTCCAATCCAGTGTGAGTATAGGTGTTGTACCAGAATTCGGCCACCGAAATCCACTGAGACCATTGTCTTGGACAAGCATGGACAAAACACCGAAGGAAAGTCTCCCATCGGATTGGGGGTGATAAGCTGAAGACATGCTGAGTTTAGTATCTGAAAGTAAAAACAATTGTTGCCAAAATGAGCTGTTAGAAATATAGGCATTTTCCATATCATTTTAATTCCATAAATTAACATTATGATGATGACATATAAAATATAATTAATCATAGAAATCACTTTCTCAAATATATCCATAACAATATGAATCATGAGAACATAGAGCATATGAATTATATAAATCATATAAATACGATAAACATGTAAACTGACTGAACAATTGAAAATAAACAGATAGAAACATAAGCAGCATGATTGTAAAATTAAAACAAACAGATATAACACATCAGATGAGATAAACTCTTTGCTATATATGAAACAGTACAAATGCATATATAAAACATATATAATCTGTAGAATGCAAAACAGTAAGGAAATAAACTGATCATACCCTCCCATGCGCTCTGATCCAGATCCTTGTCCAACTTCCTTTGTCATGTCGTAGATGTTTGGGCAGTCGCGTAGACGCTCCCCAAAAACCTAATTGTCGATCCCCCGTGCAAGGTCTCGAACGGCACCGGCTTCGGAGGCACCTGCCCTCTCGCTTCTCTGTGCGCGCAGAGTCACGAGATGGAAATACCCTCAGTCGGCGGCTGGACTGTGATTCTGAAAGTGGTGTGTTTGCCTGTACCGAGTGACAGGGGTGCTCCTCTATTTATCCTCTCGCAGAGGGAAGCTGAAGGAGAAAGGTCGCCGAGTCACGCCAAGAGTCGGTCAGCTCTCGCCGAGTCATGCCATGAGTCGGCCAGCTGAAGGAGAAGGGTCACTCGGCTGGCTGACGAAGAGACAGAGTCACTCGGCTGGCTGACGAAGAGACAGAGTCACTCGGCTGACGTACGCGGTTAGTGAGTGCTAAAAATTAACACAACCACGCCCGCCCGCTCGCCTGCCTGCCTGCCTGCCTCGCCTCGCCTCGCCTCGCCCGGCCCGGCCCGGCCCGGCCGGCGGCGGCGGCGCGCGCGCGTGTGGCACGCCCTTGTCCATTTCTTGACTTCTCAAGTTAAGTGGAATAAATCTCACCATATAAGTCAAGGCAAAAGACCCTTGGACTTCCAATGTGGTACTATTGGTATTCTCCACCATTACACACCATAGAGTTTATTCAATAAATGGGCCAAGCCCATAAAAGATCCAACAATCCCCACCAAACTCTAGGGTTTGTAATGATGAAGTATCAGAATCACAATCCTTTGATATACCAGTTTTCGATGGAGACTGTTAAGTTGAACATCCATCTAGAATAAGAGTTTCACTCATTCACAACTGAACAATGGACTATGCCTTGAATTGACAGTTTTGTGCGAAATAAGATTCACTCAAATCCTTTGCTGATACTTGGCTGCAAAAGGGTATTCCCGCTGTTTAGAAGCATATAAGTCACACTTCAGTGCCTTTCATGAGTATTTAGGGATTACCCAAGTCCCATAGACTGTGACCAGCAGTCTGACTCATATAGGTGTATTCCTCAAAAGATGTTCTGTAGGACAACATCTCACCTTTATAAGACTCTTGGAATACATTAAGGTAAAAACCATCCTGCCTTACAGATAGGAAAGATGTACATCAGAAATGAGTTAAAGAAGGGATCTTTCCTCACAACCTACTCCTAGCTTGTTTCTCCACTCTACTTCACGGGATCTCCGATCACATAGAGCAGGTTACCACTAGAGTAGATCTCACATGGGTCTCATACCCATTTCCCTCGATGCACTTTCTATCACATTGCGTGATAGACCCTTAGTGAATTGATCTGCCAGATTATTCGAGGTGTGGACATAATCCACAGTTATAACTCCAGAGTTTTTCAACTTTCTGACAGATTTCAATCTCCTCTTAACATGCCTTGTAGACTTCATGTTATTCCTAGAACTGTTAACCTTTGTAATCACCGTTTGATTGTCACAGTTCATGGAAATAGCCGGTATCGGTTTTTCAACTACCGGTAAGTCCAATAGGAAATCACGAAGCCACTCGGCCTCAGCCCCAGCAGTGTCTAATGCTGTGAGTTCTGCTTCCATTGTAGACTTCGTTAAGATAGTCTGCTTGCAAGACTTCCAGGAAACAGCGCCACCTCCAAACAGAAACACATATCCGCTTGTGGCATAAAGCTCATCAGCATCAGAAATCCAGTTGGCATCACAATAGCCTTCCAACACTTTTGGGTTTCCGGTATAATGAATACCGTATGTCATAGTACCTTTCAAATACCGCAACACTCTCTCAAGAGCACGCCAGTGATCATCTCCTGGTTTCGACACAAACCGACTTAGCTTACTCACAGCATAAGAGATGTCTGGCCTTGTTGCACTTGCAAGGTACATGAGCGAGCCAATGATCTGGGAGTATGTCAATTGATCCCTTGCTATTCTCCGATTCTTTCTTAATAGCACACTGGGGTCATAAGGTGTTGGAGCAGGATCACAGTCACTAAAACCAAAGCGACTCAATACCTTTTCCACATAATGGGATTGTAACAAAGTTACCCCACCATCAGCTTCTCTAACAAGCTTGATGTTTAGAATGACATCAGCCTCTCCCAAATCTTTCATCTCGAAATTGCTCGATAGAAGATTTTTAACTTCCTCAATCACATTGAGATTTGATCCAAAGATCAAAATGTCATCAACATAAAGACACAGCATAACAGACTCACCCCCACCATACCGATAGTATACACACGTGTCAGATTCATTTACAACAAAGCCAGCTACTGTAAGAGTATTATCAAACTTTTCATGCCATTGCTTAGGTGCTTGTTTTAGGCCATACAATGATTTTATCAACCTGCACACCTTGTTCTCTTGACCATCCGCAATAAACCCTTCTGGCTGATCCATATAGATCTCCTCATCCAACTCTCCATTTAGGAAAGCTGTCTTAACATCCATCTGATGAATGATAAGACCATAAGAGGCTGTCACGGCTATTAATGTGCGAATTGTAGTCAATCGAGCCACTGGTGAGTAGGTATCAAAGAAATCTTCACCCTCCTTTTGGGTATATCCTTTGGCCACAAGCCTTGCCTTGTACCTCTCGATTGTACCATCAGGCCTAAGCTTTTTCTTGAAGATCCATTTGCAACCTATAGGTTGACAACCATAAGGACGGTCAACGACCTCCCAAGTTCCATTAGACATAATAGATTCCATCTCACTCCTTACTGCTTCCTTCCATAAGTCAGCATCAGGAGAGGAATATGCCTCACTAATGGTAGTTGGTGTGTCTTCCACAAGGTACACTATAAAGTCATTACCAAAGGATTTTGCAACCCTCTGTCTCTTGCTCTTTCGAGTGACTATAGTGTCATCCTCCTCAGGAATGTGCACGTGAGAATCCTCAGCATGATCTATAGGAATCGACAGTTCGTGCTCATGGGGAATTATAGTCTCATGACTTGTATCACTAGGTGTATTCTTCATGGGAAACTCATTCTCAAAAAATGTTGCGTCTCTTGATTCCATGATAGTATCAACATACATATCAGGCACATCAGATTTTATAATTAAGAACCTATACCCAGTGCTGTGAAAAGAGTACCCAAGGAATATACAGTCAACAGTTTTAGGCCCAAGTTTACGCTTTTTGTTGATTGGCACATTCACTTTAGCCAAGCAACCCCAAGTGCGCAAATACGAGAGATTTACTCTTCTCTTTTCCCATTCCTCAAATGGAGTGATCTCTTTGTTCTTTGTTGGAACTCTATTCAGGACATGACATGCTGTCAAAATCGCCTCACCCCACCATGCCTTGGATAATCCCGCTGTACTCAACATGGCATTCACCAAATCTGTTAGAGTGCGGTTTTTCCTTTCAGCAATCCCATTGGATTGTGGTGAGAATGGCGGTGTCCTCTCATGAATAATACCATGTTCCACGCAGAACTCATCGAACACATTAGAGAAATATTCTCCACCTCGGTCGGACCTTAAACGTTTTATTTTCCTCTCAAGTTGGTTCTCAACTTCAGCTTTATAGGCCTTAAAATAATTGAACGCTTCATCTTTTGTTTTTAAGAGATACACATAACAAAATCTAGTGGAGTCATCTATAAAAGTGAGAAAGTATCTTTTACCACCTTTGGTCAAAATTCCATTCATCTCGCACAGATCAGAATGAACAAGTTCTAGAGGTGCCAAACTCCTCGCCTCAGCAACCTTGTGAGGCTTGCGAGGTTGTTTTGATTCAACACACACATGGCACTTAGACTTTTTGACCAAGTTAAATTTAGGAATTAAATTTATATTTGCTAACCGCATAAGACAACCAAAGCTTGCATGACAAAAACGTGAATGCCATAAATCCGACTCATCAGAAAAATGAACAGAATTCACGAGTTTATTACACACATCATGCAGTGATAAGCGGAACAACCCTCCGCAATCATATCCTTTACCAACAAAAGTACCATGTTTCGACACAACACATTTATTAGACTCAAGAACAACTTTGTATCCATCTCGACATAGCATAGATGCGCTAACGAGATTCTTCTTGATAGAGGGCACATGCTGCACGCTCTTCAATGGCACCGTCTTTCCCGAAGTAAACTTCAGAATGACCGTACCAACACCAAGAACATGAGCACGCGACCCATTTCCCATTAACAAGGCGCCAGACCTCCCGACCTGGTAGGAGGAGAACATAGAGGCATCAGCACACACATGAATATTTGCACCACTGTCCATCCACCACTCAGGTGAATTACAAACTGAGAGAACAAATGGTAAAGAATTACCATACCCAGATGTTCCATCTCCAGTTTCAGTGGTTACAACATTAGCTGATTTCTTGTCCTGAGTGAACTTGCGATCAGGGCACTCTCTAGCCCAATGTTGATCACTGCCACAGACAAAGCAACCTCCCTTTCCCTTGTTATTGTTGTTCTTCTTTTTAAACTGTGCTGTATGAACAGGTTTATTTGCGTTCTCTGGTTTATTTTGGTTTTTCTTCTTGTTAAACTTGCGAAAGTTTCTCTTCTGCACCACATTAGCAGTAGAGGTCTCCACACCTTTTCCATTGTCCTTTGATCTAGCTCTTTCCTCAACATCAAGAGTACCAATGAGCTCCTCCACATTGAACTCTTGTCTCTTATGTTTGAGAGAGGTAGCAAAGTCCTTCCAAGAAGGTGGCAACTTGACGATTATACCGCCAGCCACAAACTTGTCAGGCAAAGGACAAGGAAAAAGTTCGAGTTCCTTAGCTAGTGCCTGAAACTCATGAGTCTGTTCCACTACAGATCGGTTCTCAACCATCTTGTAGTCATACAGCTGCTCCATGAGGTACAGCTCGCTACCAGCGTCAGTAACTCCAAACTTTCCAACAAGAGCATTCCACAGCTCTTTCCCTGTGGGAAGGATGATATAGCTTTTCTGGAATTTTGTATCCAGTGCGCTAATTACTGCTCCTCGAAAGAGGTTGTCTTCAGCCTTAAACTTAGCCTCATCCTCAGGAGGTAAGTTGGCAGGCTTGCCCTCAGCGGCATGAAAACAAGACATTGCAGTTAGCCACAATTCCATCTTAGCTTTCCATATCAAGAAGTTTTTACCATCAAACGGATCAGGCTTTAGCACAGCAGCAAAACCTCTGATAGAAAATGCCTAACATTAGGTTTTTGGATTGTTAGAAATATAGGCATTTTCCATATCATTTTAATTCCATAAATTAACATTATGATGATGACATATAAAATATAATTAATCATAGAAATCACTTTCTCAAATATATCCATAACAATATGAATCATGAGAACATAGAGCATATGAATTATATAAATCATATAAATACGATAAACATGTAAACTGACTGAACAATTGAAAATAAACAGATAGAAACATAAGCAGCATGATTGTAAAATTAAAACAAACAGATATAACACATCAGATGAGATAAACTCTTTGCTATATATGAAACAGTACAAATGCATATATAAAACATATATAATCTGTAGAATGCAAAACAGTAAGGAAATAAACTGATCATACCCTCCCATGCGCTCTGATCCAGATCCTTGTCCAACTTCCTTTGTCATGTCGTAGATGTTTGGGCAGTCGCGTAGACGCTCCCCAAAAACCTAATTGCCGATCCCCCGTGCAAGGTCTCGAACGGCACCGGCTTCGGAGGCACCTGCCCTCTCGCTTCTCTGTGCGCGCAGAGTCACGAGATGGAAATACCCTCAGTCGGCGGCTGGACTGTGATTCTGAAAGTGGTGTGTTTGCCTGTACCGAGTGACAGGGGTGCTCCTCTATTTATCCTCTCGCAGAGGGAAGCTGAAGGAGAAAGGTCGCCGAGTCACGCCAAGAGTCGGTCAGCTCTCGCCGAGTCATGCCATGAGTCGGCCAGCACTCGCCGAGTCACGCCATAAGTCGGCCAGCTGAAGGAGAAGGGTCACTCGGCTGGCTGACGAAGAGACAGAGTCACTCGGCTGACGTACGCGGTTAGTGAGTGCTAAAAATTAACACAACCACCCCACGCCCGCTCGCCTGCCACGCCACGCCACGCCCGGCCCGGCCGGCGGCGGCGGTGGCGCCCGCGCGCGTGTGGCACGCCCTTGTCCATTTCTTGACTTCTCAAGTTAAGTGGAATAAATCTCACCATATAAGTCAAGGCAAAAGACCCTTGGACTTCCAATGTGGTACTATTGGTATTCTCCACCATTACACACCATAGAGTTTATTCAATAAATGGGCCAAGCCCATAAAAGATCCAACATGAGCTTGTAAATATCAGATCTCTGTCAGAAATAATAATAGCAGGCAGTCCATGTAGTTTGTAAATGTGATCCAAAAATAGCTTAGCCACTTTTGAAGCTGTGAAAGGGTGTGCCAAAGGAAGAAAGTGAGCATACTTAGACCATTTATCTACCACCACAATAATGCAACCAAAGTTAGCAGAAGTGGGAAGGCCTTCGATGAAGTCCATGGAGACCGTATGTCAGGCATGTGGTGGGACTGGTAGAGGGAGAAGTAAGCCAGGATACTTAGCTTTGTTCGGTTTGCCTTGCTGGCACACAGTACAGTTTTGCACATACTCATGAACAACATTCTTCATACCGGGCCAATAGAACGGTTGTTTCAATCAGCTATATGTGACGGGTACCCCTAAATGCCCCCAAGTGTTGAAGCATGCATAACAGCGAGGACTTTAGTTTGCAAATTCACATTGGTGCCCAGCCATACTTGTCCTTTGTACCAAATAAGGCCATCCTTTAGTGTGTATGGAGTGTCGGCTGATGGTTGAATGGCTAGTTTACACAGCAGGTCCTGAGCCTAGGAATCATTCGAGTAACCTGATATGACCTTCTGTATCTAGGTAGGTGTGCACTAAGACATAGCTGAACATTCCTGGAAATGCTCTCGGCATGATAAGGCATCTGAAACGGAAATGCACTTAATCATTTCCTATAATCGATTTTGGTGGTTGACGTTCATCACTAACCACGTGGACTAATTAGTTTGCCAAGATGTCTTTTATCTCAGGTGGATAAGGTTCAACACAAAACAAGAAAGAAATTAAGTTGTGGGCTCAAATAAAATTTGGAGCAAAGACTTGAGAGTGTGCTGCAAGTGGCGCACGAGACAGTGTCCGGTGCCCCAGGCCGAACTCCACTCGAACTGGCCACTCTCGGGTTCTTCCAGGGCGCGTTCCGCTATAATTCACCGGACAGTCCGGTGAGTCAACGGAGCAATGGTAACCTGGCGCCAACGGTCGACTGCAAAGGGGTCAATAGTGCGCGTCAGAAGTCAGATCAGAGAAGTCAGTCCGGTGTGGCACCGGACTGTCTGGTGTAGCTACAGGACAAAGGGTTCCATCGGTCAACCGCTCCAAACCCCAACGGCGTGCTGACGTGGCACGCACCGGATAGTGAACAGTGCGCTGTCCGGTGCACCACCGGACTGTCCGGTGTGCCCATCGACAGCAAAAACAGCCAACGGCTAGGAAGTGGTTGGAGGCTATAAATACCCCCAACCACCTCCTTCATTGGCATCCAAGTTTTCTAAAGTTCACATTCAATACAAGAGCAATAACATTCACTCCAAGACACATTCCAAAGATCAAATTTTCTTCAAGCCTCCAAATCAACTCAATTCATTAGTGACTTGAAAGAGGGTGTTTTGTGTTCTTTTGTTGCTCCTATTGCTTGGATTGCTTTCTCCTTTCTATTCTTATTCTCATAAGTGCTTTGTAAAGCTAGCAAGAGATACCTAAGTGTGTGGTGATCCTTGCGGGGTCTTAGTGACCCAAGTGATTAAGGAGAAGCATCGACCGGTCTGTGTGACCGATTGAGAGAGGGAAAGGGTTGGAATAGACCCGGCCTTTGTGGCCTCCTCAACGGGGACTAGGTTCTTTAGAATCGAACCTCGGTAAACAAATCACCGTGTTCACTTGCATTGATCTTCACTTGATTTGTTTCCCCTACTTCCTCTCTCTAAAAGTTCCCTTGCTCATATTGATTTGAGTTTGCTCCCAAATGTTATTTGCATTGATTGAGCAACTCTAAGCAAGGAGAGCTATCTTTAGAACTCTGATTTAATTCTAACGCTAACCCCGGCCTTAGTACGTGTTTAAAGTTTGTAAATTTCAGGTTTCGCCTATTCATGAAGCGCCCCAACCCTCTAGGACTCAAATGTGATACAATTACTAGTCCCACGAGGCTAGTAAATACATTTATACATCAGATGATTAGAGATCTACTTAAACGAGACAAACCTATAAAGGTGGCGAACAACTTTAAGAGTTGGTCCACAACTCGGGACATATCATCAGAGTGGGGCTGAAGCAGCCCAATATACGTAGCGAAGCAAATCAGCGGTCCAACAGCCACAGGCAAGGTTGGGAACAGTCGTAACTCTTACCCGATCTCCTTTTTCTGAAAAACAACAAATAAGCAAGGGTGAGTACAAACGTACTCAGCAGCCCACCTTCACCCGCAGAATGGGGAAATCAGATATAATGCATGGAATATGTGGAGCTCAGGATATTTTGCAGAAACAACAATATTTGATGCAGGGTTGTTCTGTAAAACTTTTTGTATTTTTCAAAGCGCATCCTCTCCCAAAGGAGCAGGAAGTTTTTCAATATTAGAACAAAATCCCCTGGACTAAACCATCCAGATATCTCAGCAGTTTCCCACTGGTTTTCATTTTCAAAAACAGCTACTGGACTTCCCGTCCACCATAGCTCACGGCTCAACCGCCGGACCTTTTAAAAACCATTTTTCTCAAACGCACCTTTTTTTGAAAACAAAACACTAATTGCCATACCACACTAGACTCGTCCATACCAGTGGACACGGACTATTCGAATAGGTTTTCAAACTCTGCGCAGAGGTGTACACTTTACCCACTAGTCCGGCTCTACGATCTCATAGCTAGTGAGATCCGAATCCGAATCTCTTTCTTTCCTCACACGTCCCTACCTTAACGGTTATACCGGAAGGAGTCAGGCCACCGCCATGCGCAAACCAGACAAAACATTCCCCTTCCTTATCCTCCTGGTGCTCCCCAGCCTTCATAACCCTGGGGTTTGAACCGTACGAGTTCAGATTAAGTGACTGCCCACATTGTCTCGAGTGGTTGTACTTATCATGAGTACAGGTAGTGAAGGATGACAAACCGGTCCTTATATGAGGGGACAATCCTTCTGCTCACGCCTAAACCAGCTGAGCCATCACCTTAGGCCCTCCCCTAAACCAGGGAGTCCCTGATCATCCCTACTCAAAAGTGATAAGGGTGAAAACCCTTCATCATACATATTTTGAAAAGCATTTTCTTTTGAAAACTCACACCTTTCCTCAAATCATTTGTAACAAATATATCAGGGATTGATTGCGGCAAGCGGCTGGGTGACCATAATAACTTGTCTCAAAATCATATTATGCATAAAATAACAGGCTGAGGGTTGTGGTTGAAAAATCATAGGTAATTTATGCATCAAAGGGATCCAGTGAGCTTGCCGTGCTTATCCGGCGAAGGGGGAAGGGGAGCTCGCGGAACTGGCTTCTAGCTCCACTGCCTGGCGTAGACTTGCATATCTGGCCTCCACGAGATGGCACGAACGCTCCAATAACTATGCAACATGAACAAGCAAACATACAAACCAACAAGTATACCAACAAATATTTAGTATAGTGGTCAGAATAGCGATATATGGATCGATAGAGTCTTGAGTAGAATATGTGTCATGTGGTGTTGAGATACTACTAGTGGTGGAGTGGAGGTGCTTACCAGGAGGGTGGACTGGAGGCGAAGCGACACTATGCGTGTAGCCGACGGAGCGGGGTAACTGAGTGCGTGGGGTGTTTGCCTTGGCTGAGGGTGTTGAGTGTGTGTGGAGAGGGAGAGGGTAGTTGGGTGTATTTATAGCTGGGTGTATGTGGTGTAGCACAGTGAAGTTCACTGTTGGTGAGAATAGTGACGAATGAGTCATCTAACTTAGTATAAACAGGAGAGTTATAGGCAGAATATGGGACAAGAGTAGTTTGAGAGTTTTCTGGAATATGAACCATGCTTAATGTATGACATGGTTGGATAGGGAATAGTTTGATAAGAATTTAAAAACAAGAATTATTGGAATCTGAGTTTGGAAGCCTGGTTCGAAGGAATCTCAAAGTCAAGCATGCTCAACTTGGAGAAACCTAGGATGGGTGACCAGATGGGAAGTTCCCACTGGAAGGAAAATCATAGTCACCAGAGTTCGTGTGACTGGAATATTGGTCTGGCAGGTCTTAGGTGGACTGGACAACATGATGGATGAGTAGTTGAAATTTGGGATGACTGGATGACCGATGAATAGTAACGATGATTAGTAACGATGAATAGTGGCGACGGAAAAGTAATTATAGATATCATCGATGAATAGTAACGATGATGAATAGTAATGATAAATAGTAACGATGATGAATAGTGTATGTGAATAGTAACAATGAATAGTAATGGTGAATAGTGATAGTGAATAGTCGTATGAACGAACGATGAACGATGAATAGTGACGATGAACGAACGAAGAACGATGAATAGGAACTATGAACGAACGATGAACGATCGAATAGGAACTATGAACGATCGAATGAACGAATGATCGGAATTTCGGCAACATAACAGCAGGATAAAGATTATCTGGAAGAATGATGAATAGGGACTATGAACGAACGATGAACGATGAATAGGAACTATGAACGAACGATGAACGATGAATATGAACTATGAACGAACGATGAATGATGAATAGGAACTATGAACGAACGATGAACGATCGAATGATCGAACGAACGAATGATCGGAATTTTGGCAGCATAACGCCGGGACAAAGATTATTTGGAAGAACGATGAATAGGGGCTATGAACGAACGATGAACGATGAATAGGAACTATGAACGAACGGACGAACGATCGAATGATCGAACGAACGAACGATCGGAATTTCGGCAGCATAACGACAGGAAAAAGATTATTTGGACGAACGAACGGACGAACGATCGAACGATCGGACGAACGAACGAACAAACTAAGAACAGGGGGACGAACGATCGAAGAACGACCGAACGATCCTTATGCTAGTGTGTGCTTGTGTGGGAGATGGAGTGGGTGTGTGGGGGGGAGAGAGTTGCCATGAAATGGCTTGGGGTGGGATGAGAGGAGGCCCTTGCCCCTCTATTTATAGCCATGGTGGGGGGATTAGGGGGAGGGATGAGAGGATTAGTGGGAGGATGAGAGGATTAGTGGGAGATTAGCATGGATTTGTCTTATATGAGTGAGATTAGCTTGTAGAGCTCAACATATGACACTGGAGGTATATGTATACGTATGAGCATGAGGAAAAGTTAAGAAAATATTTGTAGGGACTTGAAAATGATTCCAAAGGTATTTCTGAGGAGGAAAATATATGGAGAATTATCGGTTGAATATTTGGACAGTATTTCTGGAAAGAAATTGAGGGGGGTTACTGGGAAAATATTTGTAGGATATTTTGAGGAGGATTTTGGAGAGAATATAGACCACTATATTTTATTTGTTGATATCAACTTGCAAACAAACATTTTGAAACGAAATTTGAAATTCATTTTGAATTTAGAGCGAGTTTGAGAAAATTTCAAGATTTGAATTTTTTGGATGCTACAAATCACCCCCCTCTAGTCGACTTTCAATTGGTATTAGAGCCAGTGCTTCATTAAGAGTCTAACAAACTCGAAGTGATGTCTAGAGATCACGCCAAGAAGGAGATTGTCACCGGCGACAAGGCCATAGGCTCGGGAAGGACTATGTCAAGGGAGTCCGGCGACAAATACTAGGAGGAATCCTCCTCCATCAAGTCACATAGGAAGGGTGACAAGAAGAAAAATAAAATAAAGAAGGTGGTCTACTACGAGACCGACTCTTCATCATCTTCCACATCCGGCACTGAGTCTACAACTTCGAAGCGCCACGAGCGTAAGAAGTATAGTAAGATGCTTCTTCGCTATCCTCGTATTCCAAAGCGCGCTCCTTTACTTTCGGTACCCCTAGGCAAACCATCATATTTTGATGGTGAAGATTATTGCATGTGGAATGATAAAATGAGGCACCGTCTAACCTCACTCCACGAAAGCATATGGGATATTGTTGAGTTTGGAGCACAGGCACAACAGGTGGGCGACAAGGACTACGACTCGGACGAGGCCGCCCAAATTAGGCATTTTAATTCCCAAGCAACTTCTATACTCCTTGCCTCCTTGTGTCGAGAGGAGTATAATAAGGTGCAAGGGTTGAAAAATTCCAAAGAAATTTGGGATGTCCTTGATGTCGGGAAAACGGGCGGCAAAAGCGCCGTCTCCACGTCAACAGAGGCAAGTTTTAATTTAGATATAATAGAGTAAATAATAAAGGTATTATAGGCTCATACTTCCACAATTATTACATTTACATAAAAAATGTGTTAATTACATCTCTGTAGAGAAAACCCCTGATTAAGAGTTTCAACATGGATACATAAAAGAAAATTACATCATATGGCTGACTATTACAAACTACAAAAGAAAACAAAAAAATCTTCGCCTCATGTAGTCGTGGATGGTGCATGCGTATGTCAGATACGACATGATTTCATTGTTGACGAGCTGACAAATATCACTTTATTACTGGCTTGGTCAATTCTCTGCCGAACTATAATATACATGTATTTTAATTCATGCATACTTTTATGAATATCTTGTTATTTGTTCAAGCTATGACATGGCGTTGAGCCTTGATAACTTAGCATACAATCTTTATCTAGTTATTTGAGCGGTAGGCATCCGAATCATATAATATGACTCATATGCATGTTAGACCAAGAAGATTTATTTGGTCAACATTTATTTCTTTAATGGAAGACACGTTATGTTGTATATTTATATGGTTTACCTTGAGGATTAAATTTGATAATCTTATCGGATTATATAAGATCACGAATGAAGCTGTTTTGAGATGCATGTTTATGAATGCACTTGACATGTGGTGTGAGATTTATTTAAGCCAAGCCAAATCATTTATTTACTTTTATTTAGGCTTAGCCAGATATGATGTAGCGTCCATGGTGTATGTAGTTAGTTATAATAGCCAGATATATGGCCACGACATAGTATTTAACCATGGCTTACATATATAACCTATTTAGTTTAATTTAAGTACTTAATAGAGTTGCTGTTTTTTTATTAATTGGGCGAAACGATAATTGATGAACCAAGCGTGCATTTTTTATTTGCTAGGCTTGTTCCAATATTTATAACATATTTTAGTTATTTTAACCATGGCGCGCATAGCAGGTCGACTGGTGTTGGCAGCCATGGCTTGAGATTTAGCATAAATATACCAATTTATTTAGGTATAGATGAACGACATATGAGCAGCATTAATTAATTTATTTATTTTGGCTGGAACATCAACCATTGAATTGATCATTTGATTCTACCTCTTCGATAATTTACGAGATATAAAAGCATCATACATATAAAATGGTACCCTTTGTTTATCTCATATAGTCTAGATTAGGACGTGATGCAAAATATTTTGCAAGTGTAATCATATTTGGCACTATCTCTTTAGACGAATATTTTGCATACTCGATTTTGATTTATTTGTTAAGCACGATTAGCTTATACCAACATACTAGCTTAGCCTAATTTTACTTATTAATGAACGTACCCCAGTATCTCATAAGGGTCGAATGCTTCCTATTTGGTATTTTGAAGTCATGAATATTCTTTTAGGTAAATGCATTATGACCAATATTTATCCTCTAGATAAGTTATTAAATAGGTGTATGTGACGATGGCACGATGTATATATATAGCAACGTACATCAAAATGACATTTTTTTGTCTATTGCTTGCTAAGTAACATCGTCATTACTCACATAATAATATTCCTATTAAAAATATTATCATATGATATATGGCCGACTTGACAAGAGGCTGTCATTCATTTGTTTATTTTATCTTGGTAGCCATTGATCAGGACAAAAGGCGAAGATGCTCATATGTATGGCAGAATTCTCTAGTTTGGCTGAGTTTTAACTATCAATTAAGTATTTGATTAAGCATAATATTTGGATTATATTCAACGATGCACACACCAATATAATTTTGGCGTGGTCTTAAATAATTTGGTGTATACATACCAATATATTCAACGATGCACACACCAATACACATGTGTCGGAAAGGAAATTCTCCGGACGGGTGGCGGAACGCACCCGCCCTAAATCCTAAGATGAGGAGGGGCCTAAGCGTTTTGCTTGCTAGATGGATTCGGAATGAACACAAGAACACACAAGGGTTTTAGAGTGGTTTAGGCCGCCGGAGCGTAATACCCTACTCCACTATGTGTAGTATTGAGCTTGAGAGCTTGTATGAACTTGTGAGTTTGAGTTGGGTCTAAGTGAGCCCGAGAGTCTGAGAGTCTAAGTGGACTTACCTTGTAACGTTGTGTGTCTCCCCTTTTATAGCTCAAGGGGGCACATACAAGGATACTAAGCCCCGACATGTGGGCCTAGGGACAAAATGGAAGGAAGTAACTAATACCTGTAACGCTAGGGTGATCTCCGAGCGCCATAATGTCCGTAGTCCATATAGTATTGATATGCCGCGCTGCTTCCTCGGTAACGCGTGAGTCATGATGGGCGTAGCTCACGCGGCAGCATGGGCGTACTACCTGCCAACGGAATGGACAGGCACGACGCCTGCGAGATGGCCTGGTTGCTGTCCGTCAGCGGAGTGGACAGGGCTCATTAAATACTGAGGCGGCACATCGCCTGCCAGTGGAATGGACATGGCTCATTAAATGCCAAGGTGGCACATCACCTGCCAGCGGAATGGACAGGCGGCGCGCCTTATCCGCAATAAATGCGGAGGCCGCGCGGCCCAAAGGCCTTACTGAGAGCACCTAGAGGGGGGGTGAATAGGTGATCCTGTAAAACTTGAAAACTTAAGCCACAAAAACTTGGTTAAGCGTTAGCACAGTAAATGCCAAGTGGCTAGAGAGGAGTCAAAACACAATAACCACAAGAAATCAATCACAGAGATGGCACGGTGGTTAACCCGTGGTTCGGCCAAGACCAACGCTTGCCTACTCCACGTTGTGGCGTCCCAACGGACGAGGGTTGCAATCAACCCCTCTCAAGCGGTCCAAAGACCCACTTGAATACCACTGTGTTTTGCTTGCTTTACTCAATCCCGTTTGCGAGGAATCTCCACAACTTGGAGCCTCTCGCCCTTACACTTAAAGTTCACAAAGAAGCACGGAGCAAGGGAGGGATTAGCAACGCACTCAAGACAAGAAATCACAGCGACACCACGCACACAAGTCGCAATGAGAGCTCACAACACAACTCAATGAGTTCACCACTCAACTAGAGCTCTAATTGCTATCGCAAAGAATCAAAGGCGCGGAATCGATGTCTTGGTGCTTAGGAATGTTGTAGGAATGCTTGGTGTACTCCTCCATGCGCCTAGGGGTCCCTTTTATAGCCCCAAGGCAGCTAGGAGCCGTTGAGAGCAATCTAAGAAGGCTGATCTTGCCTTCTGTCGACTGGCGCACCGGACAGTCCGGTGCATACCGGAGTACCGGACACTGTCCGGTGCCCGATTTCCTTCCAAAAATGGCGCAGTCGACCGTTGGCAGCCAGAGAGCCGTTGGCGCACCGGACATGTCCGGTGCACACCGGACAGTCCGGTGCCTCCTACTAGCCGTTGGCTCGTCCACGTGTCCCGCGCAGATCGCGCGGCCGACCGTTGACCCGGCCGACCGTTGGCTCTCCGGACAGTCCGATGCACAACGGACAGTCCGGTGAATTATAGCCGTACGTCGTTGATGAATTCCCGAGAGCGACAAGTTCGTCTGTGAACGGCCCACCGGACAGTCCGGTGCACCATCGGACAGACCGGTGAATTATAGCCGTACACCGCCGTCGAAGTCCCGAGAGCAGCCACTTTGCTCGGGCCAGCCTGGCGCACTGGACACTGTCCGGTGCGCCACCTGACAGTCCGGTGCTCCCAGACTGAGCAGATTCTTGGCTGCTCGAGCCAAGACATTTCCAATTGGATTTTTCCTGTTTCCAGCACTTAGACACAGTACATTAGTCTCTAAAACAATGTACTAAGTCTGAGAAACATACCTTTATCCTTGATTTGTACTTTGTCCACCTTTTTACACTTAGGCACTTGTGTTGGACACTAAACCACCAAAAAACTTAGAAATGGCCCAAGGGCACATTTCCCTTTCAATCTCCCCCTTTTTGGTGATTTATGCCAACACAACATAAAGCAAGTAGAACAAGTACAAAATCACTTCAAATAAGAACTCAAATTGTTTTGATTCAAATTTGACATATATGGATCACTCTTTGCCACCACTTGGTTTGTTTTTGCAAATCAAACTCAAATTTCTATCTCTAAGTCAAACACACATGTTAAGACATAAAGAGAGTCATTCCAAGAGAAATTGATTCAAGATTTCAAAAACTCCCCTTTTTCCCATAATCAACACTTCTCCCCACAAGAAGCCAACTTTTGACAAGAGAGACAACAAAAGAGTTTTGACAAACCAAAAAGCTCTATTCTACTATTTTCAAAATCTCTCAAGTGGTAGCTGATCCATTTATTGCTTTGGCCTTTATTTTCTCCCCCTTTGGCATCAAGCACCAAAATGGGATCAATCTTGGCCCATTAACCCCATTGCCTCACCAAAATCTTCAAATGAGAACACAAAGGCAATAAGAGGTCGTGAGATGAACTTGGAATTAGTTACCCTCTCATCGGAGTGCAGTAGAAGTCTTGCATGGTCCAAGTCCACCTTTTCCCTTTCAATCCTCCTTTGAGGCTAAAACAACCAAACTCAAGTACATGGTTAGTCTCAAAGGGTCAAGTTGTAGCACAGCTCCCCCTAAATATGTGCATCACTTGCAAAACGGACTTGTGAGGTCCAGGGAGTGTTTGTACAACTTGAGCACCACAATAAGCAACAAAATGCAGAATGAACATGATCAAAGGCATAAACACATGTATGCTACAATTCAATCCAAGTTCCGTGAATCTAGGATATTTAGCTCACTTCGCAGCCTGCAAAAGGTCTTTTCATCTAAAGGCTTAGTGAAGATATCGGCTAGCTGGTTCTCGGTGCTGACATGAAACACTTCGATATCTCCCTTTTGCTGGTGGTCTCTCAAAAAGTGATGCCGGATGTCAATGTGCTTTGTGCGGCTGTGCTCAACAGGATTTTCCGCTATTCGGATAGCACTCTCATTATCACATAGGAGTGGGACTTTGCTCAGATTGTAGCCAAAGTCCCGGACGGTTTGCCTCATCCAAAGTAGTTGCGCGCAACACTGTCCTGCGGCAACGTACTCGGACTCAGCGGTGGATAGGGCAACGAAGGTTTGTTTCTTAGAGTTCCACAACACCAGGGACCTTCCTAAGAATTGGCACGTCCCTGATGTACTCTTCCTATCGACCTTACATCCAGCATAGTCGGAATCTGAGTACCCAATCAAGTCAAAGTTAGACCCCTTTGGATACCAGATCCCGAAACAAGGCGTAGCAACTAAATATCTTAGAATTCGCTTCACAGCCACTAAGTGACACTCCTTAGGGTCGGATTGAAATCTAGCACACATGCATACACTAAGCATAATATCCGGTCTACTAGCACATAAATAAAGCAAAGAACCTATCATGGACCGGTATGCATTTTGATCAACAGACTTACCTCCTTTGATGAGGTCGGTGTGTCCGTCGGTTCCCATCGGCGTCTTTGCGGGCTTGGCGTCCTTCATCCCAAACCGCTTTAGCAAATCTTGCGTGTACTTCGTTTGGGAGATGAAAGTGCCGTCCTTGAGTTGCTTCACTTGGAACCCAAGGAAGTAGTTCAACTCGCCCATCATCGACATCTCGAATTTCTGCGTCATCACCCTGCTAAACTCTTCACAAGACTTTTGGTTAGTAGAACCAAATATTATGTCATCGACATAAATTTGGCACACAAAAAGATCACCATCGCAAGTCTTAGTGAAAAGAGTTGGATCGGCTTTCCCGACCTTGAAAGCATTAGCAATTAAAAAGTCTCTAAGGCATTCATACCATGCTCTTGGGGCTTGCTTAAGTCCATAGAGCGCCTTAGAGAGCTTACACACGTGGTCGGGGTACCGTTCATCCTCGAAGCCAGGGGGTTGCTCCACGTACACCTCCTCTTTGATCGGCCCGTTGAGGAAAGCGCTCTTCACATCCATTTGGTACAACCTGAAAGAATGGTGAGCGGCATATGCTAGCAAAATACGAATTGATTCTAGCCTAGCCACAAGAGCGAATGTCTCTTCAAAGTCCAAACCTGCGACTTGGGCATAACCTTTTGCCACAAGTCGAGCCTTGTTCCTTGTCACCACCCCGTGCTCGTCCTGTTTGTTGCGGAACACCCACTTGGTTCCCACAACATTTTGCTTGGGGCGAGGCACCAGTGTCCAAACTTCATTGCGCTTGAAGTTGTTGAGTTCCTCCTGCATGGCCAACACCTAGTCCGGATCCAGCAAGGCCTCTTCTACCCTGAAAGGCTCAATAGAAGAGACAAAGGAGTAATGCTCACAAAAATTAACTAATCTTGAACGAGTAGTTACTCCCTTGCTAATATCACCCAAAATTTGGTCGACGGGATGATCCCTTTGGATCGTCGCTCGAACTTGGGTTGGAGGTGCCTGAGATGCTTCTTCCTCTTCGACTTGAACATCCTGTGCTCCCCCTTGATCATGCGCCTCCACTTGAGGTACCTGTTCGTCATCTTGGGTTGGGGGATGCACCATAGTTGAGGAAGACGATTGATCTTGCTCCAATTGTTCCTGAGGCCGTACATCTCCAATCGCCATGGTGCGTATCACGGCAGTTGGAACGCCTTCTTCATCTACATCATCAAGATCAACAACTTGCTCTCTTGGAGAGCCATTAGTCTCATCAAATACAACGTCGCTAGAGACTTCAACCAAACCCGATGATTTGTTGAAGACCCTATACGCCTTTGTATTTGAATCATAACCTAATAAAAACCCTTCTACAGCTTTGGGAGCAAATTTAGAAGTTCTACCTTTCTTCACAAGAATATAACACTTGCTCCCAAATACACGAAAATAAGACACATTGGGTTTGTTACCAGTCAGCAGCTCATATGAAGTCTTCTTGAGGAGGCGGTGAAGGTAGACCCTGTTGATGGCGTGGCAAGCCGTGTTCACGGCTTCCGACCAAAAGCACTCGGGGGTCTTGAACTCTCCAAGCATAGTCCTCGCCATATCTATGAGCGTCCTGTTCTTCCTCTCTACCACACCATTTTGCTGAGGTGTGTAGGGAGCGAAGAACTCGTGCTTGATCCCCTCCTCCTCAAGGAACTCCTCCACTTGAAGATTCTTGAATTCGGACCCGTTGTCGCTCCTTATCTTCTTCACCTTGAGCTCAAACTCATTTTGAGCTCTCCTGAGGAAGTGCTTGAGGGTCCCTTGGGTTTCAGACTTATCCTGCAAAAAGAACACCCAAGTGAAGCGGGAAAAGTCATCAACAATAACTAGACCATACTTACTTCCTCCTATGCTCAGATAGGCGACGGGTCCGAAGAGGTCCATATGCAGCAGCTCCAGAGGTCTTGAAGTGGTCATCACATTCTTGCTGTGATGTGCTCCTCCCACTTGTTTACCTGCTTGACAAGCTGCACAAGGTCTATCTTTTTCGAATTGCACGTTAGTCAAACCTATCACGTGTTCTCCCTTAAGAAGCTTGTGAAGGTTCTTCATCCCCACATGTGCTAAGCGGCGATGCCACAGCCAGCCCATGCTAGTCTTAGCAATTAAGCATGCATCTAGACCGGCCTCCTCTTTTGCAAAATCAACTAGATAAAGTTTGCCGTCTAGTACACCCTTAAAAGCTAGTGAACCATCACATCTTTTAAAGACAGACACATCTACATTTGTAAATAGACAATTATATCCCATATTACATAATTGACTGACAGATAGTAAATTATATCCAAGAGACTCAACTAAAAACACATTAGAGATAGAGTGCTCATTAGATATTGCAATCTTGCCTAAACCTTTCACCTTGCCTTGGTTCCCATCATCGAATATGATTGAATCTTGGGAATCCTTATTCTTGACGTAGGAGGTGAACATCTTCTTCTCCCCCGTCATATGGTTTGTGCATCCGCTGTCGATGATCCAGCTTGAACCCCCGGATGCATAAACCTGCAAGACAAATTTAGGCTTGGGTCTTAGGTACCCAACTCTTGTTGGGTCCTACAAGGTTAGTCACAATTTCCTTAGGGACCCAAATGCAAGTTTTATCACCCTTGCATTTTGCCCCTAATTTCCTAGCAACTATCTTCCTATCCTTTCTACAAATAGCAAAGGAAGCATTTAAAGCATGATAAATTGTAGAGGGTCCATTCATAACTTTCCTAGGAACATGAACACTATTCTTTCTAGGCACATGATGAATATTCTTCCTAGGCATATCTCTACCATGCATATAGGAAGAACTGGGGGCAAACATAGCATAAGAATCATAGGCATGTGAATCAAAAACATTACAACTCCTATGAGATTGTCTTCTATCATTTTACATAAAAGCATGGTTCTTTTTAGTACTACATGCCATAGGGGCCTTCCCTTTCTCCTTGGCGGAGATGGGAGCCTTATGGCTTGTTAAGTTCTTGGCTTCCCTCTTGAAGCCAAGCCCATCCTTAATTGAGGGGTGTCTACCAATCGTGTAGGCATCCCTAGCAAATTTTAGTTTATCAAAATCACTTTTGCTAGCCTTAAGTTGGGCATTAAGACTAGCCAGTTCATCATTTAACTTTGCAATCGAAGCTATGTGTTCACTACAAGCATCAATATCGAAATCTTTACATCTATTGCAAATAACAACATTTTCTACACAAGTTGTTGATTTACTAGCTATTTCTAATTTAGCATTCAAATTATCATTAATGCTCCTTAAGCTAGAAATCGTCTCATGGCAAGAAGATAATTCACTAGAAAGCATTTCATTTCTCTTAACTTCTAAGGCATGAGATTTTTGTGCTTCTACAAATTTATCATGTTCTTCATACAACAAGTCCTCTTGTTTTTCTAAAAGCCTATTCTTATCATTCAAGGCATCAATTAATTCATTAATTTTATCTACCTTGGTTCTATCTAGGCCCTTAAATAAACATGAATAATCTATTTCATCCTCATCACTAGATTCGTCCTCACTTGAAGAAGCATAGGTAGAGTTTCGAGCACATACCTTCTTCTCCCTTGCCATAAGGCATGTGTGACGCTCGTTGGGGAAGAGGGATGACTTGTTGAAGGCGGTGGCGGCGAGTCCTTCATTGTCGGAGTCGGACGAGGAGCAATCCGAATCCCACTCCTTGCCAAGATGTGCCTCGCCCTTTGCCTTCTTATAGTTTTTCTTCTTCTCCCTCTTGTTCCCTTGATCCTGATCACTATCATTGTCGGGACAGTTAGCAATAAAATGACCAAGCTTACCACATTTGAAGCATGAGCGCTTCCCCTTTGTCTTGGTCTTGCTTGGCTGCCCCTTGCGACTCTTTAGCGCCGTCTTGAATCTTTTGATGATGAGGGCCATCTCTTCATCATTGAGTCCGGCCGCCTCAATTTGTGCTACCTTGCTGGGTAACGCCTCCTTGCTCCTTGTTGCCTTGAGAGCAACGGGTTGAGGCTCATTGATTGGTCCGTTTAGAGCGTCATCCACGTACCTCGCCTCCTTGATCATCATTCGCCCGCTTACGAATTTTCCAAGGACTTCTTCGGGCGACATTTTGGTGTACCTGGGAATCTCATGAATATTATTCACCAAATGAGGATCAAGAACGGTAAAGGACCTTAGCATCAGTCGGACGACGTCGTGGTCCGTCCATCGCGTGCTTCTGTAGCTCCTTATTTTGTTGATAAGAGTCTTGAGCCGGTTGTATGTTTGAGTCGGCTCCTCGCCCCTTATCATCGCGAATCGACCTAGCTCGCCCTCCACCAACTCCATCTTGGTGAGCAAGGTGACGTCGTTCCCCTCATGAGAAATCTTGAGGGTGTCCCATATCTGCTTGGCGTTATCCAAGCCGCTCACTTTGTGGTATTCATCCCTGCACAATGAAGCTAGAAGAATAGTAGTAGCTTGTGCATTTTTATGAATTTGCTCATTAATGAACATGGGACTATCCGTACTATCAAAGTGCATTCCACTCTCTACAATCTCCCATATACTAGGATGGAGAGAGAACAAGTGACTACGCATTTTGTGACTCCAAAATCCGTAGTCCTCTCCATCAAAATGAGGAGGTTTGCCAAGTGGAATAGATAATAAATGAGCATTTGTACTTTGAGGAATACGAGAGTAGTCAAAAGAAAAGTTCGAATTAACCGGTTTTCTTCTCTCGTAGTCGTTGTGGTCGTCGTCCTTTTGGGAAGAAGTAGACTCATCGCTGTCGTCGTAGTAGACAATTTCCTTGATGCACCGTGTCTTCTTCTTCTTCCCATCTTTCCGTCTATGGCCCGAGCCGAAGTCGGTAGGCTTGTCATCCTTCGGTTCATTGACGAAGGATTCCTTCTCTTTATCGTTGATCACAATACCCTTCCCCTTAGGATCCATCTCTTCGGGCGGTTAGTCCCTTTGTGAAGAGAACGGCTCCGATACCAATTGAGAGCACCTAGAGGGGGGGGGGGTGAATAGGTGATCCTGTAAAACTTGAAAACTTAAGCCACAAAAACTTGGTTAAGCGTTAGCACAGTAAATGCCAAGTGGCTAGAGAGGAGTCAAAACACAATAACCACAAGAAATCAATCACAGAGATGGCACGGTGGTTATCCCGTGGTTCGGCCAAGACCAACGCTTGCCTACTCCACGTTGTGGCGTCCCAACGGACGAGGGTTGCAATCAACCCCTCTCAAGCGGTCCAAAGACCCACTTGAATACCACTGTGTTTTGCTTGCTTTACTTAATCCCGTTTGCGAGGAATCTCCACAACTTGGAGCCTCTCGCCCTTACACTTAAAGTTCACAAAGAAGCACGGAGCAAGGGAGGGATTAGCAACGCACTCAAGACAAGAAATCACAGCGACACCACGCACACAAGTCGCAATGAGAGCTCACAACACAACTCAATGAGTTCACCACTCAACTAGAGCTCTAATTGCTATCGCAAAGAATCAAAGGCGCGGAATCGATGTCTTGGTGCTTAGGAATGTTGTAGGAATGCTTGGTGTACTCCTCCATGCGCCTAGGGGTCCCTTTTATAGCCCCAAGGCAGCTAGGAGCCATTGAGAGCAATCTAGGAAGGTTGATCTTGCCTTCTGTCGACTGGCGCACCGGACAGTCCGGTGCACCCCGGACACTGTCCGGTGCCCGATTTCCTTCCAAAAATGGCGCAGTCGACCGTTGGCAGCCAGAGAGCCGTTGGCGCACCGGACATGTCCGGTGCACACTGGACAGTCCGGTGCCTCCTACTAGCCGTTGGCTCGGCCACGTGTCCCGCACAGATCGCGCGGCCGACCGTTGACCCGGTCGACCGTTGGCTCACCGGACAGTCCGATGCACACCGGACAGTCCGGTGAATTATAGCCGTACGTCGCCGATGAATTCCCGAGAGCGACAAGTTCACCTGTGAACGGCCCACCAGACAGTCCGGTGCACCACCGGACAGTCCGGTGAATTATAGCCGTACACCACCGTCGAAGTCCCGAGAGCAGCCACTTTGCTCGGGCTAGCCTGGCGCACCACCGGACAGTCCGGTGCTCCCAGACTGAGCAGATTCTTGGCTGCTCGAGCCAAGACATTTCCAATTGGATTTTTCCTGTTTCCAGCACTTAGACACAGTACATTAGTCTCTAAAACAATGTACTAAGTCTGAGAAACATACCTTTATCCTTGATTTGTACTTTGTCCACCTTTTTACACTTAGGCACTTGTGTTGGACACTAAACCACCAAAATACTTAGAAATGGCCCAAGGGCACATTTCCCTTTCACTTACGTCAGGCTCCGCCCGCTGGCTTACGTCACGGGCAGTAGGCCACGTGGCAGCATCGGGTCTCCGCCTGAGCGGGGAGCAGAGGCGTACACGGTATGGCCCGGACATGTGTTGGCTCCGGACCCTTGCCTGGCCTTGATTAAGGCCTGAGTATTCTTTGTCCCAGAATCCCGAGACCCTACTGTGAGTGGCCTGGACCCCACACAGAGGGTCCAGTTCGCACCCATGGAGACCCTGGACCTTACCCGGAGGTCCAGTCCGTATATACAGGGGTCCGGCGCTTTCCCATGGGGGTCCGGACCCACTGTTGATACCTTGGAGTATATCGTCTTCTCTGGCCACGTGGTAGCCCCGGAGCCGTCCACGTGGTGGGGTCGGGTGCTGTTTACCACGCGACTAGAGATAGCTGTGCGGGTACCGCGTCTTCATACTGTAGTAAGGGGTACCCCTGTTTTAGGGTACTGACAGTGGCCCCCGGGCCCACCTCAGGGGAGGATACGAGCCTACAGGTGGGGCCAAAGCTTGATTGGCAATTGGCACGTCGCTTCTGTGCGTTTGCTGACATAATCACCGCCAATCCACCTTCGATCACGCCATCTGCCATGTCTGTCCTCACGGCTGACTGACCCGCGGCCCCCACGCCTGATGGTTTCGCCATGCCACGCGCGAGGCGCCTCGATACCTCTGTATTGGTTTAAAAATTCACCTTCTCTGTCTTCTGCGGCGGCCCCGAGGAGGCGCAGTACTGGTGCGAGCGGCGGTTCGCTCTTTCTGCACTCAGGAACCGACGCCCAAGGAGTATGACTCGTGGGCCTGGGCCTCCGTGTCATAGACTGGGCCATTGTTTTCGGTGGAGATGAAGAGGCGCACTACCACGAGCGGTGGTTCACTCCTCGCATGTCGGTTCGCCTTCTTCGCACACGGAGACCCGCACACCAGTTGTATGACTTGTGGACTCGAGCCCCTGTGTCATAGGCTGGGTTGCGTTGGTGCGCGTCGGGCGAGATTTTCTGCAGCGTCTCGAGGCGCGAGCGGGAGAGTCTTCCTTGAAAAGGGATTCACCCCGCGTGCAGGAGTTACGCTTTCGCATTCTCTCCAACTGCTGCACCCTCTCGCCTTCGAGCTCTCCGCGTCCCTTTGCATTCGCATTCTTCTGCTTTCCGCCGCCATAGTCACCATGGCCTCGCTAGTCCATCCCAAGTGTTTCCAGTCCGAGGGGGCACTCAACCTGGCGCGCAACCTGCTCGAATGGAGCGCGCCGGCGTTCGGTGGAAAGATCCGCGCCGGTGCCACTCCCCTCGGCGATCTCGCTGCCGGGGAGTTCGTTCTCTTTGTCTCCTACCTCTCCTGCAGGTTGGCGCCGCTGATCTCGCCTTCCGCATGAACTCCATCGCCTCCTGCAGCAACCTCATCAGCTCCTCCCTGAACTTCACCAGCATCTCTTGGTACGCCTCCATGAACTGGTCCAGCTCCGGCTCCGTCGCAGCGGCCAGGCCGCCGAGCGCCATGCGCTGCCGCGCTTCCACCTTCGGTGGTGTCCCCACCTTGATGCACTCGAGGTAGGCAGTGAGGAGCGAGTAGTTGTGTGGGTGCGAGATGATCTTGGCCTTGATGGCCTCGATGTTGCCTCCGTAGGGAGACAACGATGAGGGCTCCTTCGCCTTGACGCACGCGTCGAGGAGGCCGCCGCCATTGGCAAACTGCAGCACCGGGTTGCCGCTAGCGCCGCTGTTCCCAATGGCTGCCATTGTGTTCAGGGTGAGCGGTAGGCCTGTGCCCAGCGGTTGTGGCGGCAGCAGCGCTACGACGGCACTGAGGGAGGATGCCCACAGGTGGAGGTAGTGGTGCTGGCCATGGCTGTGGCTGCTTGCGTCAACCCCAAAGCCACGACTCGGCCATCTCCTTGGAGCCGGTGATTGCTGGTCCGGTTGCTGACACTAAAGACGCCGCCCGGGAGGTCGTACAAGATGCCGTGGAGACGGTGGCCGCGCGCTTCCAGCGTGACCCTGCTGATGCTGAGGAGTTCATACCTATTGAAATGAGGCTAGGGCTCTGCTTGAAGGCGGATGTAATAACTTTTGTTTTTGTAAGATACTTTTGGGAACTATCAATTAAATAGCTCTTATCTGTATGGTATTTGTTCTTGCTGTGTGTGGCGTTACCAACTCCTCTCCTAGTACTTGGGCCCCCTGGGATATAGGCATGACGTGTCGAGGCTAGATACCAGCATACCTAAGAAAGAGTTGGTGACCTGGTCCCCAGGAGGTGGCCTCGACTGGGACCTAGACCTGTACACAGCTTTGGCTAGGGAGTGTTAGTAGCACACCCATAGGACCCATCGTCTGGTATCTGCCATCCTTTGATTCACGCAACATGACCTGCAGGATTTAGACCGGGAAGCCAATCCATGTGTCCGGACCCCCTGGATCACAGTTCCAAATACTAGGGCACCCGTCGCAGAGTGGTAGAGCATGTAGGCTTAGGGTACGGGACCAGGCTAAGCGGCTACACAGCTCCGGACCACCCCAGGGGACACGTGTCTGTTCTCTAGAACCGGACCCCAGGTTGCTGGACCCATAGGACTATAGTTCCAAATACTAGGCTACCCGTCACAGAGTGGTGTAGCATGCAGGCTTAGGGTACGGAACCAAGCTAAACGGCTACACAGCTCCGGACCACCCTAGGAGACAAGTACCCGTTCTCTAGAACTGCCCCCAGGCTGTCGGACCCCCCTACCGAGGGATCCCAAACTGCAAGCCTGGCTACTCAATTCGGATGTCATTATACCAGCAAGGGTGGGAACTGTATGGGTGGGTTAGATAAAAAATGATGCTCGTAAATTGAAACAAAAATAAGACCATCACAAAAACAAATCTGGGGGTGAATCTTTTCTTTATAACTTGATATTCATGAGTGTAGGCCAACATACCGGGTTTATGAGGGTGGACCTCACCAGGCTGGCGTACATATATGCACAACTTAGTTACAAAGGAAGAAAGCTGAATCCCCAGGCTTGTTTTTATGGGAAAAACTTACGGAGATGCTCTATGTTCCAGGGATTGGGAAGAGGCTCTCCTTCAGTTGTAGCAAGGCGGACACACCCGGGTCGGCATATTTTCGTCACCTTGAAGGGTCCTTCCCAGCTGGGGGAGAGTTTGTGGAGCCCTTCTCAGTTTAGTACTCGCCTTAGGACCAGGTCCCCGACCCTGAGCTCCCTACTATGCACGAACCGCTGGTGGTAGCGCCCGAGCGCTTGGTTGTAACGTGCATTTCGGATCGCCGCTTGCCATCTGCGTTTGTTGATGAAGTCCACGTCCTCACGCCGTAGCTGTTTCTGCATAGACTCATCAAAACACTGGACCCGTGTGGAGCCCATAAGGATTTCTGGGGAAGGCAGGCTTCGGCCCCATAGACCAGGAAGAACGGGGTCTCCCCGGTGGCTCGGCTAGGTGTGGTTCGTTGACCCAATTGGCACCATGCTTTTTCAAGCAATCATAGGTGTGTGTCGTTGTCGTCACCGGAGTCGGAGTCCCCAGTGAAAACATCCTTCAGGACCCCCTTAGGTGACTGATACCCGAGGACCCGTTCTCCCGCGGCCACCTCATCGTCGTCGACCCTCTCCTTGCCAGGCCAGTGGCGAGGTGGGGAGCCATCCTTGGATGTCTGCTCACGCTGCTCATTGATACGCTTCACGAGCTTGATGATCTCGTGGCACTCCGCGGCGCTGTGGCGACTGTTCGGGTGCATAGGGCATGAGCCGCTGTTACCTCTCTGTGGCCGTGGTCGCTTGTTGCGCTCGTTCCGGCCCCCAGTCACGGCTGCGACGACCGGAGCAGCAGACGACGACTTCTCGTGGCCGCAGTTCTTCTTCTTCTTTTTGCCGTCCTGAGCGACGGCACCCGAGCCATCCATCTGGGCAACTCTGGTCTGTGGTGCCGAGTTCCATGCACGGCCCTCAGCAGCCCTGGCGCACTTGTCGGCTAGAGCGAAGAGCGTGGTGACAGTTTCCACGTCATGCGTGGCCAACTTCTCTAGCATCTTTTCATCTCGTACCCCCTAGCGGAAAGCAGTGATGATGGAAGCATCAGTGATACGGGGTATAGTCCCTTGTACCTTAGTGAAGCGGGAGATGAATGCCCGGAGAGTTTCCCCGGGTTCCTGCCTCACTGCATGGAGGTGAGCCTCCACGCCATGCTGTTGATAAGCGCTGGCGAAGTTTGCAGTGAACCGCACGCAGAGCTCTTCCCAGGAGTAGATCGATCCTGGGGTGAGGTTCATGAGCCAAGTCTGGGCTAGCCCAGACAAGGCTACATGGAAGTATGGCGCCATTACAACAATGTCTCCACCTGTTGCCGTAATGGCGGTGACATATACATGCAAGAATTCCGATGGATTTGACGTACCGTCGTACTTCTCCGGTAGGTGTGGCCGGAACTTGGATGGACAAGTCACCGCACGGAGATGGTCCGCCAGTGCGGCGCAGCCCACGCCGGCCAATGGGACACCCACTTAGATCCGGGCACCCGTTGGAGTTTGCGGTGCAACCGCAGCGAAGTCGTAGTCGAGGTTGCGACCCTCGACATTTTATCGGCACTCACGCGCCCTCTCCAGAGAGACGCGTGCATCCTCGCTCGCATGCCTGCGGTTGAGTTCTGCCCGCAGGTCATTAGACCTCTCCAAGACTGGAGCGTCCTCTCCCGCACGCCTACGGTTGAGCTCCGCCCGCAGGTCCTTAGTCAGTGCGGCCCTCACCGAGGGTGAGCGCACTAACGCCGACGCCTCATGCTGACGCCAGGATGACCGAGGCCTAGGCCTGGCTGAGCCAGAATGCGCCATGCTGAGCAGACGATCGACATCGTCATGCCACTACTTCATGGCCCCCAGCGAGGCCGTGGAGCTAGGAGGGTGGCGCAGCAATTCCCTAGCCACAGACAGCGCTCCAGGTGCAGCCCTAGACGCTCTGGATGTCTGCGCAGGAGTGTACTGCCGCGCAGAGTGCACAGCAGCAGCACCAGGCGTAGGGCGGTTGGTGGCCCGCGGTGTGGAAGACGCAACCTCTTCCTCCACTAGGAAATTCTCGAGAACGAGGTCGTGGTGCTCGACGATATGGACCATGGTGTCGAGCAGGAAAACAAGCAAAAACCTAAAGCCTAAGCCCCTACCTGGCGCGCCAAATGTCGGAGAGGAAATTCTCCAGCCGGGTGGCGGAACGCACCCGCCCTAAAATCCTAAGATGAGGAGGGGCCTAAGCGTTTTGCTTGCTAGATGGATTCGGGATGAACACAAGAACACATAAGGGTTTTAGAGTGGTTCAGGCTGCCGGAGCGTAATACCCTACTCCACTATGTGTAGTATTGAGCTTGAGAGCTTGTATGAACTTGTGAGTTTGAGTTGGGTCTAAGTGAGCCCAAGAATCTGAGAGTCTAAGTGGACTTGCCTTGTAACGTTGTGTGCCTCCCCTTTTATAGCTCAAGGGGGGCACATACAAGGATACTGAGCCCCGACATGTGGGCCCATGAGCAAAATGGAAGGAAGTAACTAATGCCTGTAACGCCAGGGTGATCTCCGAGCGCCATAATGTCCGTAGTCCATATAGTATTGATATGCCGCGCTGCTTCCTCGGTAACGCGCGAGTCATGATAGGCGCAGTGCACGCGGCAGCATGGGCGTACTGCCTGCCAGTGGAATGGACAGACACGCCGCCTACGAGATGGCCTGGTCACCGCCCGTCAGCGGAGTGGACAGGGCTCATTAAATGCTGAGGCGGTACATCGCCTGCCAGTGGAATGGACAGGGCTCATTATATGCCGAGGCGGCACATCACCTGCCAGCGGAATGGACAGGCGGCGCGCCTTATCCGCAATAAATGTGGAGGCTGTGCGGCCCAGAGGCCTTACGTCAGGCTCCGCCTGCTGGCTTATGTCACGGGCAGTAGGCCACGTGGCAGCATCGGGTCTCCGCCTGAGCGGGGAGCAGAGGCGTACACGGTATGGACCGGACACGTGTCGGCTCTAGACCCTCGCCTGGCCTTGATTAAGGCATGGGTATTCTTTATCCCATAATCCCGGGATCCTGCTGTGAGTGGCCCGGACCCCACACAGAGGGGTCCGGGACCCGTCCCAGGGGTCCGGTTCACACCCGCGGAGGTCCTAGACCTTACCCGAAGGTCCAGTCCGTATATATAGGGGTCCGGCGCTTTCCCATGGGGGTCCAGACCCACTGTTGATACCTTGGAGTATATCGTCTTCTCTAGCCACGTGGCGGCCCCAGAGCCGTCCACGTGGTGGGGTCGGGTGCTGTTTACCATGCGACTAGAGATAGCCGCGCGGGTACCGCGTTTTCATACTGTAGTAAGGGGTACCCCTTTTTCAGGGTATCGACAACATGTATGTGCTGGAGTATGATTTTATTTGTTCAATTTGTTTATCAGGGTAGCAATGACCTAACAGTGTTTCCGCAATTTATTTCGCTTTGAGTATACCTGGTACGACAATATGCAAATGTGCACGTATCTTAGCTATTTGACAACATGTCGAACTTCATATTAATTTTAGTAAAAATAATATTCGATGGGTACAAACTTTATCATGTAGAGAATTTATTTATTATGATTGGTCAGATATAGACATTTTTATGGGTATAGGGAATTGTTTATTTTGTAGCCAAATTTTGCACACATCGTGGAAGACACATATAGCCATGTATGTATTTTCTTTCTTTTCCTTTATTTAATTAATAGCCCTTGCAGCAGACCTTTATAGCAAGCTACAATGGCATGTACGAGCGATCAACGTG
The DNA here is from genome assembly GCA_029449295.1 of Zea luxurians. Classification (NCBI taxonomy): domain Eukaryota; kingdom Viridiplantae; phylum Streptophyta; class Magnoliopsida; order Poales; family Poaceae; genus Zea; species Zea luxurians. The sequence goes on along the minus strand of JAOPSE010000005.1, from coordinate 42,397,606 downwards.
ATCTTCCTCAAGGGTATGCCCTTGAGGTTTCTTGAGCCAGCTTCTCTCTAAGGTATGCCTTAGAGAGAGGTGCTTGACGGGGACAAGGGTATGCCCTTGAGGTTTCTTGAGTTAGCTTCTCTCTAAGGTATGCTTTAGAGAGTGGTGCTTGACGGGGAATTTCTTGCCGATGGAGCACGCAAATATTTTTTTAACATTATTTAACATAGAATTTCAATTTCCACGTACAACTTACCGCATATATTCACGATAATTTATACATGTGTGTGGAGTATAATTATTTTTGGCATGATATCAACTTTATCACTTGTTTCTGATTTCGTACCAACAACACGTGTTGAAGAACATAATTTTTTTTCACGATGACAAAGAAGACAAGGAACATGGGGGTTTTTCTTACCTTGCAGTAGACCTTTCCAATGGGCCACAACGGCGTATATGCCCTTGCAGTGTGATCTCTTTCAAGGGTATGCCCTTGAGATTGTGTATAACCCGGCGACGCGATCTTCCTCAAGGGTATGCTCTTGAGGTTTCTGGAACCAGTTTCTCTCTAAGGTATACCTTAGAGAGGAGTGCTTGATGGAGAGTTTTCTGTTGCTGATGAAGACCGCTGAAGCAGTAATTCCTTGATGACGGACTTCAGCAGCAGCCTGGCGGTGCTTCTTTTTTTGCCTGCAATGGCAGCCTAACGGCGAGGTGGTTTCTAGCGAGCGACGACAGCGGCAGCGTAACGACGAGGTGGTTTGTGGCGACGACGAGGTGGTTTCTGGCGAGCGACGGCGGAGGCAGCCTGGCGGCAGCGTAACAGCGCTCTGCTTGCAGCGTAGCAATTTTTTGGACGTCGATCCCCTCACACAGCAGCCTGGCAATCTTTATTTATAGACTGGAGGCAGCATTCGTTGCTTACACTAATGGCGCTTCTTTTTCATTTGAACTCCTCGCACGTCCTGACGATCGTGTGCTACTCAAAGCATAGAGATCTTTTTACAAGACATAACAAGAACATTCAATAAATATGCAAGTTGTCCAAAGAACCAAGCACAATCAATATTCTCCTTTGCAACAGCAACAAGGGTTAGTTGAAGTTGATGGGCAAAGCAGTGAACATAATGAGCAGAAGGTGACTCTTCCATCATTAATTTCTTCAAACCATTAACATGACCCTTCATGTTACTAGCTCCATCGTACCCTTGTCCACGTCTCTTAGATAAGGGCAATTGCCATTCAAGAAGCAATGGCTGAATTGCTTCTTTTAGTGTCAATGATGTAGTATTTGCAACTTTTACAAGACCAAGAAATTCCTCAACTGGCTCTCCTATTTTATTGACATACCGTAAGCAAAGAGCCAATTGTTCCTGCTGATATGCATCACTAGATTCATCAGCAAGAATAGCAAAACACTCATCACCAAGTTCATCCATTATTATTTTGGTAGTTTCATTGGCACAACAACAAATGAGTTGTTTTTGAATCTTGTGATCTATCAACTGACAATTGTTAGGAGCATTTCCTAAAACCACCTTATTAACTTCTTCAAAGTTCCCTGCAAGCCATTGCAAAAGTTCTCGAAAGTTCCCTTTGTTATTTGAATCCTTTCCCTCTGCGTGACCACAAAATGCCAATCCCTGAAGCAACAAATACCTTATGCACTGAAGTGACCATGTCAAACGAGCTAGGTATTGAGCCTTGTACTCAACACTGTTTGATGCAATAGACTCACGAATAGATGACTTAGGTTTGATGAACAAATTATATTTCTCCTCGGCTTCACAATGTGCACTATTTAAACCACCAGCATGCCTTAAAAATCTAACTTTCATATTCCAGTTTCTAAACCCACCACTGACAAAACTGTCTCCACCAGGAAATTTATTGTTATCTTTGAATAAATAACAAACAAAGCAATATGCAGTATCTTTATCCACACTATATTCAAGCCAATTGAACTCAGAAAACCACTTTGGTTGAAAGCGACGCATACCTCCACATTCATGTTGAGGGAAAACATCCTTGTTCATCTTTGGTCTACATGGTCCCAATGCAACATATGCTCTTCTAACTGTATCTTGGTCATTCACATCATAACTTGAGATAGGGAGCCTCAAACTAGGATCATGCTCAATGCCATAAATACCATCACGATCTCCTTCATCACTAGAATCAAACTGGTTTAGATGAGCAGACTCAGAGTCACTACTACCTTCACCATGTTCTATTGTTGGGGGCTCAACTTCAACTCTCACTTATTCAGACGGTATTGTGCTTGTTCCACCATTACTCCGTTCTTGGAATATCACCAGTTGCATATGCCTTTCATTGCAAAATGAAGCAACACTCGTTTGTTCAGATTGTTTCTTTGCTGCAGCTCTAGCTAAAAAAGCCCTCAAATCAGTAGTACCACTATTCTTCCTCTTCATGATTTAATCCTGCAATGCGAAGCTAATTACTATTAAACACAATCTGCGTATTTGCATACTACTATTAATTGCAATGTTCGGACGGTATTGTAGCCAGCAGATTCCTTACCCTGGCGGGCTGGCGGCGTGCGTAGCGAGCGCCGAGCGGCTGCCTGACAGGCTGAGGCGGACGCTGCCACGCCGGACAGCCGGACAGGCACTGCGGGCGCCTGGCAGCGCGCGGCGAGGCGGCGGCTGGGCGGCTGCCGGCTGGGCGTCTGCGCGCGCTGGGCGGTGGCGGCTGGGCGCTGGTCGACTACGCGGCTGGGCGACTGCACGCGGTGGCCGGTGGGCGGTGGCGGCAGGGCGACTGGCATGACGGCGTCTGTCCTCCTGTCCTGGCGGCTGGCGAAACAGGGAACCGACAAAACCCAGCCAAGTGACCGTGTGTGCGAAATGAGAATAATGGGTCAAGATATGGTAATGAGCCGGCTGGACGCTGGAGGAGGTAGGAAGGACATATTTTTAGCTCAAAGTAACATAATTCCTTCACTATTTTGCTAATTTTCTATTTTTTATATATATATACACTACATATACATGTATATATTAAAAAAATTGTAAAAAATAATAGGTATTCACTTGAATACCTTTGAATTTAGTGGGGCCCGCCCTGCTACGTGCGGATGACTTCTTCGTAAGCGAGGGCGGAGCGTGCATGGATGTAGCGACGTGCAGGTTTTTCCAGTCTATTTGCACGTAGCGTCTGGACTTAGTCTTCTTTTTCTTTCTTTTTTTTGAAAAGCGTACCCGTGAGAAGCACGTATAGACATGGCGCCATGGCCGCTTGGGCGCACACAGGGTTGCATGTAGACGTGTAATTAATTTTAAAAAAGTGCAAGGCTCACGTACATGCAAATATGGAGTGCATGTGTCCACTATCTTCTACATTGCTCTTACGTGACGTCCCATGCCATTTATTTGGTTAATTATTTGGTCATTACTCAACTATATATTTTATACTCCTGAGTAGTCTATATATATAGATAGGGTGTTGACCCTCCGGATGCAAATTTAGTAATTCACGTGAAGAGACCGTATTTATATATAAAGTTCATATAGGTATTCTTTCATCCACGTGTATTTGTTTTAGGGGTATACAAATTTTCTTTAATCACCCGTCATTGAGTTACTGTTATTTTCATTTCATGACTTATTTTTATTATAGGATTTTAGGCATCAATATGATTTAATTTAATATAATATGTTAATTTTTTTATTTAGATTGGGTAAAAATTGGTGTCAACAGTCCTCAAGACGGCGCACGAAGGGGACGAGATGACCAAGATCACCAAGCGCGAAACGATCGAGGGAGAACTCGGTCGATTCGTCCTCAACAAAGGAGAGGAGCCACAAGCAATGTACAACCGGCTCAAGACGATGGTCAATCAAGTGCGCAACCTCGAGAGTACAAAATGGGATGACCATGAAATGGTCAAGGTTATTATAAGATCTCTCATTTTTTGTAATCCTACTCAAGTACAACTAATCCGTGGAGATCCTAGATACAAACAAATGTCACCCGAGGAAGTTATTGAAAAGTTTGTGAGCTTTGAACTTATGATCAAAGACTCCAACCACATTGTCAACTTGGAGCAAGGCGCCACCTCCACACCCGAGGTGCAACCTGTTGCATTCAAAGCAATAGAAGAGAAGAAAGACGAGTCTACACCAAGTAGACTCCCAATCGACACCTCCAAGCTCGACAACGAGGAGTTGGCTCTTATCATTAAGAGCTTTCGACAAATCCTCAAACAAAGTTAGGGGAAGGACTACAAGCCCCGTTCCAAGAGGGTGTTCTATAGATGTGGTAAGACCGGTCACTTCATTGCAAAATGTCCATATACAAGTGACAATGACAGGGACGACGACAAGAAAGGGAAGAAGAAGTATTACAAGAAGGATGGCGAGGCGCACATGAGACGGGAATGGGACTCCAACGAGAACTCCCCCGACTCCTCCTCCAACGAGGACGTTGCCAACATCGCCATCAACAAGGGACTTCCCTTCCCCAACGTCGGCCACAAATGCCTAATGGCTAAGGACGACAAAAAAAGAAGGTACACTCTAGAGATACCCCAAATATACTATATCCGATGATGAGGGTAGCTCTAGTGATGACAATGATGATTTAACTTCTCTTTTTGCTAACCTTACCAAGGACCAAAAGAAAAAGATAAATAAATTAATAGAATCCATTAATGAGAAGGATGATCTCTTGGAATGCCAAGATGACTTGCTCGTCAAGGAAAATAAGAAATTTATTAAATTGAAAATTGCTTATGCTCTAAAAGTAGAAAAATGTGAAAAATTATCTAAGGAGCTTAACATTTGCAATGATTCAATTTCCTGTCTTAGAGATGAGAATACTAGTTTACATGTTAAGATTGAAGAATTGAATGTTTGCAATCCATCTACATCTACTGTCGAGCATGTCACCATTTGCACTAGATGTAGAGATATTAATGTTGATGCTATGAATGATCAAATTGCCATGATTAAAGAACAAAATGATCACATAGCTAAATTAAATACTAAAATTGTCGAACATGAACTAGAAAATGAAAAATTTAAATTTGCTTGAAGCATGCTTTATAATGGGAGACGCCCTGACATTAAGGATGATATTGGCTTCCAACAAGGGAGCCAAAGCAACACCAAACTTAATGCCCCTAAGAAATTATCTAATTTTGTTAAGGGTAAGGCTCCCATGGTCTAGGATAAAGAGGGTTATATTTTATATCCTAAGAACTATCCTGAGCACAAAATTAGGAAAATCCATGCTAGAAAACCTCATACTATTTTTCATCATGCTTATTTGTATAGTAATGAGGCATCTAGCTCTAGACATTCAACTCATATCAAAATGCCTAAAAAGAAAATTCCTAATGCATCAAATGAGCATAACATTTCATTTAAAACTTTTGATGCAGCTTATGTGCTCACTAACAAATCAGGCAAATTAGTTGCCAAATATGTTGGTGGCAAATACAAGAGTCCAAAGACTTGCGTTTGGGTACCCAAGGTGCTTGTTTCTAATGTGAAAGGACCCAAGACCGTTTGGATACCTAAGAACAAGGCCTAAATTTGTTTTGTAGGTTTATGCATCTGGCGGATCAAGTTGGATAATCGATAGCAGGTGCACAAACCACATGACAGGGGAGAAAAGAATGTTCTCATATGAGAAGAATGAAGATCTCTCAAAGAGCTATCACATTCGGGGATGGAAATCAAGGTTTGGTCAAAAGTTTGGGTAAAATTGCTATATCTCCTGACCATTCTATTTCTAATGTTTTTCTTGTAGATTCTTTAGATTACAATTTGCTTTCTGTTTCTCAATTATGTAAAATAGGCTATAACTGTCTTTTTACTGATATTGGTGTTATTGTCTTTAGAAGAAGTGATGATTCAGTAGCATTTAAGGGAGTGTTAGATGGTCAGCTGTATTTAGTTGATTTTAATGATAATAAGGCTGAACTAGACACTTGCTTAATCGCTAAGACTAATATGAGTTGGCTCTGGCATCGCCGACTTGCCCATATTGGGATGAAGAATCTTCACAAACTTCTAAAGGGAAAACACATTTTAGGACTAACAAATGTTCATTTTGAGAAAAGTTTTGTAGCGCATGTCAAGTAGGGAAGCAAGTTGGAGCTCATCATCCAAACAAGAACATCATGATGACCGACAGGCCACTTGAGCTACTCCACATGGATCTATTCGGCCCGATCGCTTACATAAGCATCGGCGGGAGTAAGTACTATCTTGTAATTGTGGATGATTATTCTCGCTTCACTTGGGTATTATTTTTACAGGAAAAATCTCAAACCCAAGAGACCTTAAAAAGATTCTTGAGACAAGCTCAAATTGAGTTCGGATTGAGAATCAAGAAGATTAGAAGCGACAATGGAACATAGTCAAGAATTCACAAATTGAAGGATTTCTTGAGGAGGAGGGCATCAAGCATGAGTTCTCTTCTCCCTACACACCTCAACAAAATGGTGTAGTGGAGAGGAAGAATAGAACTCTATTGGACATGGCAAGAACCATGCTTGATGAGTACAAGACTCCGGATCGGTTTTGGGCGGAGGCGATTAACACCACCTGCTACTCCATCAACCGGTTATATCTTCACTGAATCCTCAAGAAGACATCATATGAACTCCTCACTGGTAAAAAGCCTAATGTTTCTTATTTTAGAGTTTTTGGGAGCAAATGCTTTATTCTTATTAAAAGAGGTAGAAATTCTAAATTTGCTCCTAAAGCAGTAGAAGGCTTTTTACTTGGTTATGACTCAAACACAAGGGCATATAGAGTCTTCAACAAGTCCACTGGATTAGTTGAAGTTTCTTGTGACATTGTGTTTGATGAGACTAATGGCTCTCAAGTAGAGCAAGTTGATCTTGATGAACTAGATGATGAAGAGGCTCCATGCATCGTGCTAAGGAACGTGTCCATTGGGGATGTGTGTCCAAAAGAATCCAAGGAGCCTACATAAGCACAAGATCAACCATCATCCTCCATACAAGCATCTCCACCTACTCAAGAAGAGGACATGGCTCAAAAAGAAGAGGATGAAGACCAAGATGATGAGCCACCTCAGGAGGAGGACATTGATCAAGGGGGAGATGAAGATGATCAGGACATGGAAGATGATCAAGAGATTCAAAATCAAAGACCGTCACACCCAAGAGTCCACCAAGCAATTCAAAGAGATCACCTCGTCAACTCCATACTTGGTGATATCCACAAGGGGGTAACCACTAGATCTCGAGTTGCTCATTTTTGTGAACATTACTCTTTTGTGTCTTCTATTGAGCCGTATAGGATAGAGGATCCACTAAGAAACCTGGACTCGGTGGTGGCAATGCAAGAGGATCTCAACAACTTCACGAGGAATGAGGTATGGCATTTAGTTCCATGTCCTAACCAAAATGTTGTAGGTACCAAATGGGTATTCCGCAACAAACAAGATGAGCATGGTGTGGTGACAAGGAACAAAGCACGACTTGCTGCAAAAGGTTATTCACAAGTTGAAGGTTTGGATTTCGATGAAACCTATGCACCCGTAGCAAGGCTTGAGTCAATTCGTATATTACTTGCCTATGCTACTTACCATGGCTTTAAGTTATATCAAATGGACGTGAAGAGTGCCTTCCTCAATGGCCCTATCAAGGAAGAGGTATATGTTGACCAACCTCCTGGCTTTGAAGATAGCGAGTATCCTAACCATGTTTATAAGCTCTCTATGGCACTTTATGGGCTCAAGCAAACTCCAAGAGCATGGTATGAATGCCTGCGGAATTTCCTTATCACTAATGGCTTCAAAGTTGGAAAAGTTGATCCTACTCTCTTCACTAAAACGATTGCTAAAGACTTGTTTAAATGCCAAATTTATGTTGATGATATTATATTTGAGTCCACTAACAAGTCAACTTGTGAAGAGTTTAATAGGATAATGATACAGAAATTTGAGATGTCAATGATGGGGGAGTTGAAGTATTTTCTTGGATTTCAAATCAAGCAACTCCAAGAAGGCACCTTCATCAGCCAAACTAAGTACATTCAAGATATACTTAAGAAGTTTGGAATGAAGAATGCCAAACCCATTAAGACACCCATGGGAACAAATGGGCATCTCGACCTCGACACGTGAGGTAAATTCGTAGATCAAAAGGTATACCGGTCGATGATAAGATTTTTACTCTATTTATGTGCTTCACGACCGGATATTATGCTTTCAGTATGCATGTGTGCAAGGTTCCAGGCAAATTCTAAGAAAGTTCACCTTAGGGCCGTGAAAAGAATCATGAGATATTTAGTTTACACTCCTAAGTTGTGGCTTTGGTACCCCAAGGGATCTACCTTTGATTTAATTGGGTATTCCGATGCCGATTATGCTGGATGTAAAATAGACAGGAAGAGCACATCAAGGACTTGTCAGTTTCTGGGAAGATCCCTAGTGTCATGGGCTTCAAAGAAACAAAACTCAGTAGCTCTTTCCATTGCCGAAGCTGAGTATATTGTTGCAGGCCATTGTTGTGCACAATTACTTTGGATGAGACAAACCCTTAGGGACTATGGCTACAAATTGAGCAAAGTCCCTCTCCTATATGATAATGAGAGTGCAATCCGCATGGTGGATAATCCCGTTGAACACAGCCGCACTAAACACATAGACATCCAGTATCACTTTTTGAGAGATCACCAACAAAAGGGGATATCGAAATTGCTTATGTTAATACCCACAACCAATTAGCCGATATCTTTACCAAGCCACTAGATGAAAAGACTTCTAGCAAACTTAGGAATGAGCTAAATATACTTGATTCTCGGTTGTTTGATTGAAACATTGCACACATTGCTCATGTATATACCTTTGATCATATCTCTTTCATTTGGTACAAACGTATATTTCTGATTCTTCTTGTACCAAGGTTAAGACTAATGTGCTTTCAAGTATACTTCTATGTTTAGTCTCACATTGAAAGGGAAATGGAGTATTCGGCGAAGGCAAGGCTGCCACTCCAACTCTGACGGTATCATTTATCCTTTGCCTTTACTCATGCAAATTTCAACTAATATAACCCTTCACTCATGTTGTGGGGGAGAAAGTATTAGGCTCCACAAGGGGAGAATTCAAGGGCTCTCAAGTTCTCCATTTTTGGTGATTCATGCCAAAGGGGGAGAAAGTATTAAGCCCAAAGCAAAAGGACCGCACCACCATTTTAAAATTTTCAAAAACTAAAGGAAGGAATTATTTCAATTAGTATTTTAGTAAGTCTCAAAATATTCAATTGGTATCTCATTAGGTTTCAAATTTTAGATTAGTATAAAAAATTTTAGTTGGTATAATTTCATTTGGTATCTGTTTCAAAAAGGGAAAATCATTTGAAAAACCCTCTTGAAAGCTGAGGGGAGAATTTCTTTAGGGGAGCTTTTATTCAGTCAAAGGAAAAGCATTCGAAACAGGGGGAGGCATTTCAAATCTTGAAAATGCTTCTTGAAATCATATTCTTATACCTTTGGTGTTGGGGGCCTTCCTCCTCCAAAGGTCCTCAAAAATGTAACTAACCATATGTCTTCAGTATGACATAGATTATTGCAGGAGGCTTCAGCTTCGGAATAGAGATCTTCTTCTATGACAAGAGTAGAGGTGTAACCCGAAGGTGACAAAAATGGGCGACAAAGCTATAGTCAAGGTACTTCGGCTCGGGTTAATGACGAAGACCAAATACAACGGTGACCAAAAAAGGATAAAGACTATTTAGTCCTTAATGTTTCGTATTATAATTGTAGATGATTAACAAGGATATAAATGTACTTTTACTCAGGCTGCGTCTCGTGCTTATAAATAGATGAACAGTAGCACTGTACTGTTCACGCTGGATTGTAATCACTCTCATGCATCTTCACCTTCGAGCAAGCTGAAGGTATCATTGTAATATTAATATTGTTAATATTCATATATGTTTTATGAAATACAAATATGTTTGAATCAATGAGATACAATTATTGTTTACATTCTTTTGCATTCTTGCCTATATGATAAATGATGAAGGTATGTCCTTCTCGACCTTCGTCTGATGAGTATTATATCCATGAGGAGATAATACTTCAGAAGACGAAGGTCTGTTTTAATTAACAATTGTGTTGCCTTGTTCTTGACTCACTGCATTTGAGAACAAGTGACCAACATTAGCGCACACCTTCGGTGAACTCACTTCCACAACCTTTGGCAAGCATTCACCTTCGTCATGCCGCCGAAGAAGGCAACAGTGCCAGAGACTGTCCTGCAGCCACTTGACACAAATCAGGACACACTCTCCCTGCAAGAGGCTAGGAGCCAGAAGAGAAAGGCCACTAGCCCAACGCTTCATGAGGAGCAGCTTGACTAGGAGATCAGGGACTTAGAAGCAATCCACCAGCAAGTACAGAGGAAAAAGGAGAAAATGCTTCGGATGGCCGACCTTCAGAAGAAGATTGACGAAGCAGCTGAGGAGATGCGTCATCTCACTCAAGATGACTAGGACCGAAGGCCTCAACATAGGGAGCTTCATCAGGAAAGCCCAATCAATGAAGATGAATGGTACGACGACTATCATCATGGTAACTTTACTTTCGATGATGCTTCTTCTCTGGCAGCAGAATTGCAGGCTACTCTGTGGCCAGCGTCCTACAAGCCACCTCAATTACCCATGTATGATGGGCATTCGGATCCAAAGCAATTTATGATGAGCTACGAGGCAACAATATCCTCGTATGGGGGCAACGCTGCTGTCATGGCAAAATCCTTCGTCATGACAGTCAGAAGCGTGGCCCAGACATGGTATTCCTCTCTTCGGCCAGGGACAATTACGTTGTAATACCCAATTTGTAATAGATAATAAAAGAGAAGAAAAGTTATTTTTCTAGATTTTATGTGTGTTTTGAACCCACTTATCCTCACATGTGAACACCATATTAAAAAACAAATAATTAATAAAAAAAATATATGACATTAATTCATGCATCATGCTGGGATTTATTTTGTGTGCATTTTGTGACAACATAAAATAATATGAAAAGAAATAGATTAATGCCTAAATAGGAATTTAAGATCTAAAGGGAATTTAAGAATTTGAGAAAAGAGAAGAAGAATACCATACAAAATAGAGAAATAAATATAAAAAATAATAAATAAACTCATCTCATACCATGTTTAAGATGGACAAATAATGAGAAAATAAATCTATCAAGGAGTTTGAAGTTGAATGGGGATTTAAATTATGAATTCAAAAACAAAAGGAAAAGAAATAAAAAAGAAAGCAGCCTTTAGACTAGGCTGAATACAGAGGGCGACCCAATTACCCTAACACACTGCGCAGCCCAAATCCCAACCAAATCGTGTGCCGACATGTGGTCCCCGCCCGTCGGTTTCACGCGCGCCTGCTTACTCACTTCCCTTACACCGACTTGTGGGCCCCTCTGGCTGACACCCTTGCGCTCGTGCCTCCACTGATCAGTGGGTCCCCACCGTCATCACTTTCCCACGGGCAACTTGCAACAAACCATGCGTGCGCCATGCATGAACTGCGGATCTCGCGCGCGGATTCTGGGTGGTGGGTCAATCTCGCGCCGACTTCGTGGTGGTGGGCGGCTATATGTCCCAGCCTTGCAGAGCCCGCTCTCCGTTTCTCCATCGCGCCTGATCGCCGTCATCCATAACTCCGGGAGCAAGTGAGAGCCAAGCGCCACCTCGAGTCCATCCGTCAGCGTTGTCGCTCGGTTAAGAAAGAACGGCGCAGGAGCTTCGACGTCGCGTGGGGAATTCGTGAGAGATTTCCCTGCGCAAATCCCCGGGCAGCTCTAACTAGAATTTCTCACTGGTGTACGCCACACGGCGGGGTCCGCTGCAAGCTAGGGGCAGTCTGCTACTCGCCGTGAAACCTGGTATGGGAGCGTCAAGCGTCTTTCTTGTTGTCTATTCTACGTAAATCCAGGCTTGAGGGAGAGTTAGGTCACCGGGGAATGGATTGGGCCATTCCCGGTCATGGCGCCGCCGTGGGCGGGATTGCTCCGCCGGGGCGTGCGATCGCCATCGAGTCTGTTGTTACTGAGGGTTTGCGCGCACCGTTGGATAGGGTGTATGCGTCTGCGATTAAACCCAGTGCGTACCGCTTCGGAGTTGAGGGTGAGCCATAGGATGCGATCGGACGGACCAGAACCGACCACAATTCTTTAAATTCGCGCCGTTGGATTCCGATCTGTGGGTCGCGGATGAATACCGATTCACGGGATAGGGAGATCTAATCCTGGGCATTGAAAATAGATCTGACGACCAGTAGTTCACCGTACCCCTTCGGCCCTGGAATCTTGCATAAGAGCCTCTGCATTTAGTCGAATTAGAACCTATCGTCCATGTCAGGGAAATTCTGAGTCATAGATAGATTTGCGCCAGAGACCTTTGAGAGCACCTAGAGGGGGGGGGGGGTGAATAGGTGATCCTGTGAAAACTTCAAACTTAAGCCACAAAAACTTGTTAAGGTTTAGCACGATTATTGCCAAGTGGCTAAGGTGAAGTCTCAACAAAACACAATACCACAAAAGATCAAGCACAGATGTGACACAGTGGTTTATCCCGTGGTTCGGCCAAGACCAACGCTTGCCTACTCCACGTTGTGGCGTCCCAACGGACGAGGGTTGCAATCAACCCCTCTCAAGCGGTCCAAAGACCCACTTGAATACCACGGTGTTTTGTTTGCCTTTCACTATCCCGTTTGCAAGGAATCTCCACAAATTGGAGTCTCTTGCCCTTACAAGTATATGATCACAAAGAAAGCACAGAGTAAGGGAGGGAAGCAACACACACAAATCCACAGCAAAAGCGCACACACACGGCCAAGAATCGAGCTCACAAGACTATCTCAGAGTTCTCACTTAGAACAGAGCTCGAATCACTTAGAAACACAAACGAATGCGCAGAGACTTAGTGTGGATGATCAAGAATGCTCAAAGGTTGCTTGTCTGTCTCCTCCATGCGCCTAGGGGCTCCTTTTATAGCCCCAAGGCAGCTAGGAGCCGTTGAGAGCAAATCCGGAAAGCCATCCTTGCCTTCTGTCGTCGGGGGCACCGGACAGTCCGGTGCACACCGGACACTGTCCGGTGCCCGATTTCTTTCCATAACGGGCGCTTCTGACCGTTGCCGACCGTTGGAAGATCTGGCGCAGTTGGCGCACCGGACATGTCCGGTGCACACCGGACAGTCCGGTGCCGTCTTCCGACCGTTGGCTCCGCCACGTGTCCCGCGCAGATTGCGCGGCCGACCGTTGGCCCGGCCGACCGTTGGCTCACCGGACAGTCCGGTGCACACCGGACAGTCCGGTGAATTTTAGCCGTACGCCGTCGGCCAATTTCCTGAGAGTGGCCACTTCGCGCCGAGGCAGCCTGGCGCACCGGACACTGTCCGGTGCACACCGGACAGTCCGGTGCTCCAGACCGAGCTGGGTCTTGGCTGCTCACAGCCAAGTCATTTCCTCCTCTTCTCTCTTCTTCTTCTTTCTGTTTCTAACACTTAGACAAATATATTAGTACACAAAACCAATGTACTAAGGCTTAGAAACATACCTTTATCTCATGATTTGCACCTTGTTCATCCATGTACATAAATTCACAATTAAGCACATGTGTTGGCACTCAATCACCAAAATACTTAGAAATGGCCCAAGGGCACATTTCCCTTTCAATCTCCCCCTTTTTGGTGATTTATGCCAACACAACATAAAGCAACTAGAACAAGTGCAAACTCACTTCAAATAAAACTTAAATTTATTTTGAATCAATTTTGGCATATATGGATCATCCTTTGCCACCACTTGGTTTATTTTTGCAAATCAAACTCAAATCTCTATCTCTAAGTTAAACACACATGTTGAAGCATAAAGAGAGTGATTCCAAAAGAGATTGATCAAAGATTTCAAAAACTCCCCCTTTTTCCCATAATCAATACTTCTCCCCACAAGAAGCCATAAGAGAGACACAAGAGACAACAATACTTCTCCCCACAAGAAGCCATAAGAGAGACACAAGAGACAACAAAAGAGTTTTAACAAACCAAAAACTCTATTCTACTATTTTCAAAATCTCTCAAGTGGTAGCTGATCCATTTATTGCTTTGGCCTTTATTTTCTCCCCCTTTGGCATCAAGCACCAAAACGGGATCAATTGTGGCCCTTTTAACCCCATTGCCTCACCAAAATCTTCAATTAAGAGCAAATGGCAATAAGAGTTCATGAGGTGGACTTGGAATAAGTTACCCTCTCATCGGAGTGCAGTGGAAGTCTTGCATGAGCCAAGTCCACCTTTTCCCTTTCAATTCTACTTTGAGACTAAATCAACCAAACTCAAGCATATGGTTAGTCAAAAAGGATCAAGTTGTAACACATCTCCCCCTAAATATGTGCATCACTTGGCAACGGACTTGTGAGGTCCGGGGAGTGTTTGTACAACTTGAACACCATAGTAAGCAACAAAATGCAGAATGAACATGATCAAAGGCATAAATACATGTATGCTATATTTCAATCCAAGTTCCGCGAATCTAAGACATTTAGCTCACTACGCAGCCTGCAAAAGGTCTTCTCATCTAAAGGCTTGGTAAAGATATCGGCTAGCTGGTTCTCGGTGCTAACATAAAACACTTCGATATCTCCCTTTTGCTGGTGGTCTCTCAAAAAGTGATGCCGGATGTCAATGTGCTTTGTGCGGCTGTGCTCAACAGGATTTTCCGCTATTCGGATAGCACTCTCATTGTCACATAGGAGTGGGACTTTGCTCAGATTGTAGCCAAAGTCCCGGAGGGTTTGCCTCATCCAAAGTAGTTGCGCGCAACACTGTCCTGCGGCAACATACTCGGCCTCAGCGGTGGATAGGGCAACGGAGGTTTGTTTCTTAGAGTTCCATGACACCAGGGACCTTCCTAAGAATTGGCACGTCCCTGATGTACTCTTCCTATCGACCTTACATCCAGCATAGTCGGAATCTGAGTACCCAATCAAGTCAAAGTTAGACCCCTTTGGATACCAGATCCCGAAGCAAGGCGTAGCGACTAAATATCTAAGAATTCGCTTCACCGCCACCAAGTGACACTCCTTAGGATCGGATTGAAATCTAGCACACATGCATACGCTAAGCATAATATCCGGTCTACTAGCACATAAATAAAGTAAAGACCCTATCATTGACCGGTATGCTTTTTGATCAACGGACTTACCTCCTTTGTTGAGGTCGGTGTGTCCGTCGGTTCCCATCGGAGTCTTTGCGGGCTTGGCGTCCTTCATCCCAAACCTCTTTAGCAGATCTTGCGTGTACTTCGTTTGGGAGATGAAGGTGCCGTCCTTGAGTTGCTTCACTTGGAACCCAAGGAAGTAGTTCAACTCGCCCATCATCGACATCTCGAATTTCTGCGTCATCACCCTGCTAAACTCTTCACAAGACTTTTGATTAGTAGAACCAAATATTATGTCATCGACATAAATTTGGCACACAAACAAATCACCATCACAAGTCTTAGTGAAAAGAGTTGGATCGGCTTTCCCAACCTTGAAAGCATTAGCAATTAAGAAATCTCTAAGGCATTCATACCATGCTCTTGGGGCTTGCTTAAGTCCATAGAGCGCCTTAGAGAGCTTACACACGTGGTCGGGGTACCGCTCATCCACGAAGCCAGGGGGTTGCTCCACGTACACCTCCTCCTTTATTGGCCCGTTGAGGAAAGCGCTCTTCACATCCATTTGGTACAACCTGAAAGAATGGTGAGCGGCATATGCTAGCAAGATACGAATGGACTCTAGCCTAGCCACAGGAGCAAAAGTCTCCTCAAAGTCCAAACCTGCGACTTGGGCATAACCTTTTGCCACAAGTCGAGCCTTGTTCCTTGTCACCACTCCGTGCTCGTCTTGTTTGTTGCGGAACACCCACTTGGTTCCCACAACATTTTGCTTGGGACGAGGCACCAGCGTCCAAACTTCATTGCGCTTGAAGTTGTTAAGTTCCTCCTGCATGGCCAACACCCAATCCGGATCTAGCAAGGCCTCCTCTACCCTGAAAGGCTCAATAGAGGAGACAAAAGAGTAATGTTCACAAAAATTAACTAGTCGAGATCGAGTAGTTACTCCCTTGCTAATGTCACCCAGAATTTGGTCGACGGGATGATCCCTTTGAATCATCGCTCGAACTTGGGTTGGAGGTGCCGGTTGCGCTTCTTCCTCCATCACATGATCATCTTGTGCTCCCCCTTGATCACACGCCTCCTTTTGATGAACCTGTTCATCGTCTTGAGTTGGGGGATGCACCGTCGTTGAGGAAGAAGGTTGATCTCGTTTATCTTGTTCCTGTGGCCGCACTTCTCCAATCGCCATGGTTCGTATAGCGGCCGTCGGAACATCTTCTTCATCTACATCATCACAATCAACAACTTGCTCTCTTGGAGAGCCATTAGTCTCATCAAATACAACGTCGCTAGAGACTTCAACCAAACCCGATGATTTGTTGAAGACCCTATACGCCTTTGTATTTGAATCATAACCTAACAAAAACCCTTCTACAGCTTTGGGAGCAAACTTAGAATTTCTACCCTTCTTCACAAGAATGTAGCATTTGCTCCCAAATACACGAAAGTACGATACATTGGGTTTGTTACCGGTTAGTAGCTCATATGACGTCTTCTTGAGGAGGCGGTGAAGGTAGACCCTGTTGATGGCGTGGCAAGCCGTGTTCACAGCTTCCGACCAAAAACACTCGGGGGTCTTGAATTCTCCAAGCATCGTCCTCGCCATATCGATTAGCGTCCTGTTCTTCCTCTCTACCACACCATTTTGCTGTGGTGTGTAGGGAGCGGAGAACTCGTGCTTGATCCCCTCCTCCTCAAGAAACTTCTCCACTTGAAGATTCTTGAACTCGGACCCGTTGTCGCTCCTTATCTTCTTCACCTTGAGCTCAAACTCATTTTGAGCCCTTCTGAGGAAGCGCTTGAGGGTCCCTTGGGTTTCAGACTTATCCTGCAAAAAGAACACCCAAGTGAAGCGGGAAAAGTCATCAACAATAACTAGACCATACTTACTTCCTCCTATGCTTAGGTAGGCGACGGGTCCGAAGAGGTCCATATGCAGCAGCTCCAGAGGTCTTGACGTGGTCATCACATTCTTGCTGTGATGCGCTCCTCCCACCTGTTTACCTGCCTGACAAGCTGCACAAGGTCTATCTTTTTCGAAATGCACATTTGTTAGACCTATTACGTGTTCTCCCTTTAGAAGCTTGTGGAGGTTCTTCATCCCCACATGTGCTAAGCGGCGATGCCACAGCCAGCCCATGCAAGTCTTAGCCATTAAGCATGCATCTAGACCGGCCTCTTCTTTTGCAAAATCAACTAAATAAAGCTTGCCGTCTAGTACACCCTTAAAAGCTAGTGAACCATCACATCTTCTAAAGACAGACACATCTACATTTGTAAATAAACAATTATATCCCATTTGACATAATTGACTAACAGATAGCAAATTATATCCGAGACTCTCCACTAAGAATACATTTGAGATAGAATGCTCATTAGAAATTGCAATTTTACCTAACCCTTTTACCTTGCCTTGATTCCCATCACCGAATATAATTGAATCTTGGGAATCCTTATTCTTGACGTAGGAGGTGAACATCTTCTTCTCCCCCGTCATATGGTTTGTGCATCCGCTGTCGATAATCCAGCTTGAACCCCCGGATGCATAAACCTGCAAGGCAAATTTAGGCTTGGGTCTTAGGTACCCAACTCATGTTGGGTCCTGCAAGGTTAGCACAAATATCTTTAGGGACCCAAATGCAAGATTTATCTCCCTTGCATCTAGCCCCTAATTTCCTAGCAACTACCTTCTTACCCTTTCTACAAATAGCAAAGGGAGTATTGCAAGCATAATAAATGGTAGAAGGTTTGTTTACAACTTTTCTAGGAACATGAGCAAAATTTCTCCTAGGCATATGCGCAACATTTCTCCTACTCATATCTCTATCATGCTTATGAGAGGAACTAGAGGCAATCATGGCATGAGAATTATAAACATGTGAATCAAAATCATTATAAGCACTTCTAGCATGTCTCCTATCATTATACATAAAGGCATGGTTCTTTTTAGCGTTACTAGCCATAGGGACCTTCCCTTTCTCCTTGACGAAGACGGGAGCCTTATGGCTTGTTAATTTCTTGGCTTCCCTCTTGAAGCCAAGCCCATCCTTAATTGAGGGGTGTCTACCAACCGTGTAGGCATCCCTTGCAAATTTTATTTTATCAACTTCATTCTTGCTAGTCTTAAGTTGGGCATTAAGACTAGCCACTTCATCATTTAGTTTTGAAATTGACACTAAGTGTTCACTACAAGCATTAACATCAAAATCTTTACACCTAGTACAAATTTCAACATGTTCAACACAGGAATTAGATTTATATGCTACTTCTAATTTAGCACTTAAATCATTGTTAACACCTTGTAAGGTAGACATGGTTTCATGACAGGTAGATAGTTCACTAGAAAGCATTTCATTTCTTTTAATTTCTAGAGCAAGAGAATTTTGTGCACTAACAAATTTATCATGCTCCTCATATAAAAGATCCTCTTGTTTTTCTAGTAATCTATTCTTGTCATTTAAAGCATCAATCAACTCATTAATCTTATTAATTTTAGATCTATCTAAGCCTTTGAACAAGCAAGAATAATCTATGTCATCATCATCACTAGACTCACTATCACTAGAAGAAGCATAAGTGGAGTCTTGAGTACTCACCTTCTTCTCCCTTGCCATAAGGCAAGTGAGACGCTCGTTGGGGAAGAGAGCCGATTTGTTGAAGGCAGTGGCGGCGAGTCCTTCGTTGTCGGAGTCGGAGGAGGAGCAATCCGAGTCCCACTCCTTTCCTAGATGCGCCTCGCCCTTTGCCTTCTTGTATTGCTTCTTCTTCTCTCTTTTGTTCCCCTTTTCCTGGTCACTTTCATTATCGGGACAGTTAGCGATAAAATGACCAAGCTTACCGCATTTGAAGCATGAGCGCTTCCCCTTGGTCTTGGTCTTGCTTGGCTGCCCCTTGCGACCATTTAGCGCCGTCTTGAATCGCTTGATGATGAGAGCCATCTCTTCATCATTGAGTCCGGCCG
This sequence comes from Zea luxurians, assembly GCA_029449295.1. Classification (NCBI taxonomy): domain Eukaryota; kingdom Viridiplantae; phylum Streptophyta; class Magnoliopsida; order Poales; family Poaceae; genus Zea; species Zea luxurians. Next base: position 42,378,480 of record JAOPSE010000005.1, on the reverse strand, counting down.
CCTCAATCTGTGCCACCTTGCTGGGTAGCGCCTCCTTGCTTCGTGTTGCCTTGAGAGCAAGGGGTTGCGGCTCGTTGATCGGACCGTTCAACGCTTCGTCGACATATCTTGCCTCCTTGATCATCATCCGCCCGCTTACGAATTTTCCAAGCACTTCCTCGGGCGTCATCATCATGTACCTGGGATTCTCACGAATATTGTTCACGAGATGAGGATCAAGTACGGTAAAGGACCTGAGCATTAGGCGGACGACGTCGTGGTCCGTCCATCGCGTGCTCCCGTAGCTTCTTATCTTGTTGATAAGGGTCTTGAGCCGGTTGTACGTTTGCGTTGGCTCCTCGCCCCTTATCATCGCGAACCGTCCAAGCTCTCCCTCCACCAACTCCATCTTGGTGAGCAAGGTGACGTCGTTCCCCTCATGAGAAATCTTGAGGGTGTCCCAGATTTGCTTGGCGTTGTCCAAGCCGCTCACTTTATGGTATTCATCCCTGCACAAGGAAGCTAGAAGAACAGTAGTAGCTTGTGCATTCTTATGAATTTGTTCATTAATGAACATGGGACTATCCGAACTATCAAAGTGCATTCCACTCTCTACAATCTCCCATATACTCGGATGGAGAGAGAATAGGTGACTACGCATTTTGTGGCTCCAAAATCCGTAGTCCTCTCCATCAAAGTGTGGGGGCTTGCCGAGTGGAATGGAGAGCAAATGTGAATGTGAACTTTGCGGAATACGAGAGTAATCAAAAGAAAAGTTCGAATTAACCGGTTTCCTTCTCTCGTAGTTGTTGTGGTCCTCGTCCTTTTGGGAAGAAGTAGACTCGTCGCTGTCGTAGTAGACGATCTCCTTGATGCGCCTTGTCTTCTTCTTCTTCCCTTCCTTCCGTCTTTGGCCCGAGCCGGAGTCGGTAGGCTTATCGTCCTTCGGCTCGTTGACGAAGGATTCCTTCTCTTTGTCATTGATCACAATACCCTTCCCCTTAGGATCCATCTCTTCGGGCGGTTAGTCCCTTTGTGAAGAGAACGGCTCTGATACCAATTGAGAGCACCTAGAGGGGGGGGGGGTGAATAGGTGATCCTGTGAAAACTTCAAACTTAAGCCACAAAAACTTGTTAAGGTTTAGCACGATTATTGCCAAGTGGCTAAGGTGAAGTCTCAACAAAACACAATACCACAAAAGATCAAGCACAGATGTGACACAGTGGTTTATCCCGTGGTTCGGCCAAGACCAACGCTTGCCTACTCCACGTTGTGGCGTCCCAACGGACGAGGGTTGCAATCAACCCCTCTCAAGTGGTCCAAAGACCCACTTGAATACCACGGTGTTTTGTTTGCCTTTCACTATCCCGTTTGCAAGGAATCTCCACAAATTGGAGTCTCTTGCCCTTACAAGTATATGATCACAAAGAAAGCACAGAGTAAGGGAGGGAAGCAACACACACAAATCCACAGCAAAAGCGCACACACACGGCCAAGAATCGAGCTCACAAGACTATCTCAGAGTTCTCACTTAGAACAGAGCTCGAATCACTTAGAAACACAAACGAATGCGCAGAGACTTAGTGTGGATGATCAAGAATGCTCAAAGGTTGCTTGTCTGTCTCCTCCATGCGCCTAGGGGCTCCTTTTATAGCCCCAAGGCAGCTAGGAGCCGTTGAGAGCAAATCCGGAAAGCCATCCTTGCCTTCTGTCGTCGGGGGCACCGGACAGTCCGGTGCACACCGGACACTGTCCGGTGCCCGATTTCTTTCCATAACGGGCGCTTCTGACCGTTGCCGACCGTTGGAAGATCTGGCGCAGTTGGCGCACCGGACATGTCCGGTGCACACCGGACAGTCCGGTGCCGTCTTCCGACCGTTGGCTCCGCCACGTGTCCCGCGCAGATTGCGCGGCCGACCGTTGGCCCGGCCGACCGTTGGCTCACCGGACAGTCCGGTGCACACCGGACAGTCCGGTGAATTTTAGCCGTACGCCGTCGGCCAATTTCCCGAGAGTGGCCACTTCGCGCCGAGGCAGCCTGGCGCACCGGACACTGTCCGGTGCACACCGGACAGTCCGGTGCTCCAGACCGAGCTGGGTCTTGGCTGCTCACAGCCAAGTCATTTCCTCCTCTTCTCTCTTCTTCTTCTTTCTGTTTCTAACACTTAGACAAATATATTAGTACACAAAACCAATGTACTAAGGCTTAGAAACATACCTTTATCTCATGATTTGCACCTTGTTCATCCATGTACATAAATTCACAATTAAGCACATGTGTTGGCACTCAATCACCAAAATACTTAGAAATGGCCCAAGGGCACATTTCCCTTTCAACCTTGCGCTTCACAGTATTTGGCGCCCAGTCCAGAGAACAGAAAACCAGAGAAAATAAATTAGAAATAGATTTTTAGTGCAAAAATAATTGCTAGAACTTGTATAGATCATATAAAATTCATGTGAACTCCAAATTGATCCATTCCAGTTTCTAAAATTTTGTAATATTATTATCTATCCCATAGAGTCTCTGTTTTAGCATGAAAACAATAAGGAAATTAATTTCTCACTTAATCATATATCAAGCACATAAAACCTTCGGAAATTCATATCTTAAAATCTATAACTCCAAAATTTATTATTCTTGTTCCTAGGATTTTATTTTAATGTGTAGATTATTACTATGTATTTTGTTTATATGTTTGGTGTGATGTTAATTTTCTCTATATACTGTGCTTGTTTGTATTGTGCCCAGTAGAAGAGCCTGTGACTGAGGATCCTGGTGACCAGCAGATAGAAGTAGCTGAGCAGGAGCTCATTGAAGGCAAGTTGTGCCCTTAACCACTTTTGTTACCCAATAATGTTCTTTATAATCATTTACCATGCATAGGCTTAATTTTGATGGGACCTGATAGGTCACCCTAGATTGTTTATCTCTTTACCTTGTTATCCCTGAATCACTTGGGTAGTTTTGCTATTGCTTTACATGGTTTTGGGATAATATTTTGTTATACCCATGTTCTAATTATTTTGTTATTCTATTTATGTTCATGTCAAGATCATTATTGTTAATTGGAACATGGAGCTTAACTTGAGAAACATGTGCCACCACAAGGGTTTAATGGGACGCCCTTGGCTGACTAATTAGGAAAGCTAGTGGAAGACTACCTTACCTGAAAGGGGCAAGGGCAGTAGGGGAGTTGCATGCAAGGAGGTTCTTTTGTTGATTTTGCTGCGATGGCGGTCAGATGGGGGATTCTTGCAAGTGCTCTTCCCATAAACTGTAGCAGGTTTTCGGAAGCTAGTGGAACTTTGTAAAGGCCTCGTAGTGTTGCCCTGCCTCGCTTCCTTGATAGAGGTGTATGGGAGTCACGATCCCTTGGCAGATGGGTAACATGACTTGTGGGTACATGGTACAACCTCTATAGAGTGTAAAACTGGTATACTAGCCGTGCTCGCGGTCATGAGCAGCTCAGGACTCTCGCATGATTAATTTATGGAACTTAAATTTAATTTGTCATTTGCATTGCATGGGATTATGTATTAATTTTGTTCTATTACTTTTATTAAGGTTTGGTATTTACTTACATTTAGTAACTGCTAATAAAATTTTGACCAACTACTTAAAAGCAATGCTCAGCTTTAACCCCTATTGTTGATTAGCCTTACACATCACATGAACTCCCACCTTTGGTGAGTTCATGCCCACTGGTTTCCCCACAACTTGTTGAGCTATGATCATGTGTGAGCTCACCCTTGCTGTCTCACACCCCACCCCACAGGAGAAGAACAGGTGGTTCAGGAGGAGCCACAAAGCGAGGAGTTTGATCTGATCTAGGTGGCATTTCCCCAGTTGACTTTTGCGCCAAGGATTATCCTTAGTTCGCTTTATATTTATCTTTAATTTTGTAATAAGACTTTCGCTATGTAATAAATACTCTGATGTTATTGTGACATTTATCTCTATACACTTTGTTATTATATATGTTGTCTTCTTGGCGCATGTATGAGATGCACCCGACTTTGTCCCTTAAAGCCTGGGTGTGACAGAAGTGGTATCAGAGGAAATGTTGACTATAGGACGAGACCTAGATAGAAATGGACAAAACCCTTACCTACTTACCTTACTCTGATTCTCTCTATACTTATCTTGATCCTGTTTCACCTTCTACTGTTTTACTCTTATCATTCTTACCTTTCCTACTCTAAGACAAGATGAATTTCACACCTTGGAATCCTACATTTATGACCTTTCCAAGAGATAGGAGGCCTAAGACAAAATTAAAACTATTTTCTCTATTTAAAAAATGTTGGTTGATTGTTCTGATGATAAATGTTTGATTTGCTTCTTTGATTGATTGAGATATTATAAATGGACATCTTAGCATGTACCACCATATGGTAATGAATTAGCTATGGTAGGTAAAATATTAATCTGCTTAGCTAATAAATTCCTTAAAGTAACATACCTTGTAATCACCTGCCTTGTCTACAATCCTTTCTCTCTTACCATATGTTTCTAACTTAGATGGTCAATACCAGGAAGGGTGGTGGAATTGATTTACCTCCCGATCGACACACTCGGAGGATATTTAGACAACCCCAGCCACAACCAGCAGAGATGGATCCCCCACCACTGCCTCCACCAGTAGGAGTTGACCCACTGGTTGCAGCTCAGATGAGGATGATGCAACAAATGACTGACACTATGGCAGATATGCATGCTCAGATGCAGCAGGAACGCCAGGAGATGCGCCAAGAGCGAGAGGAGATACGTCAAGAGCTGCGCCAAGATTGAGAAGAGATATGCCAAGAAAGGAGGGCACAGCAGCAACAACAACAGCAACATCAGCAAGCACCACTGCCTCCTCCACCACCACCAGTTCCACCCCGAGATAAGCACCGGGAGTTCATAAGCCATAAGCCACTGACATTTGCTAGTTCTCCTGATCCACTGGACGCAGATGATTGGCTGAAGTCCGTAGAGAAGATGTTGAACATTGCTCAATGCTCTGACCGGGAGAAGGTTCTATATGCTTCTGGTCGTCTGACAGGTCCTGCTGCTGATTGGTGGGATTCATACACTGCTGCCCACGATGCTGCTGACACTATCATATGGGCGGAGTTCACGACGCAGTTCAGAAACCATCATATACTAGCTGGATTGATGAAGATTAAGGAGAAAGAGTTTTTGTCGCTGAAGCAGGGAAGCATGTTAGTCAGTGAGTACCGCGACAAGTTTATCTAGATATGCACCTGATGAAGTTGCTGAAGATGAGAGAAAACATGAGCATTTTATTGAAGGACTTAATGGACCCCTGCAGTATGCTCTAGTGGCACATACATTGCCATCATTTCAGAGGCTGCTTGACAAGGCCCTAGCTATTGAACACAAGCGTGTTCAGCTGGGAGATTTGAAGAGGAAGGCTATATCCCAAGGACAAGGAAGCAGCAGCGTTCATCCTCGCTACAGTTCACCCAGGGTACTCCAGTTCGCACTGGCGGAGGTCAGCGTCCAGTTCAGCAATCACCTCAGAGGACTCCACCGACTCGTCAGGCTACCCCCACTGGCACCTCGACGAAGTTTTCAGGACAGAGTGCAGGCACTACTTGTTTCAAGTGTGAGAAGACTGGACATTATGCAAATGTTTGCCCACAGAGGATTGCTACTACCCAGTTCAGAATAAGCAGCAGACTCCAGGATCTAGCAAGGGATACTCTATTGCCAGGGTTAATCAAGTCAGTGTTGATGCTACTCCTGATGGTGCTGACATCGTACTTGGTATGTTTTACATTAATGCAATTCCTGCAACAATATTATTTGATTCTGGTGCTACACATTCATTTATGTCTGCTCGATATGCCAACACAAATGAGATACCACTACTAAATATGAGAAAACCAATGATAGTAATTACACCTAAAGGGCCTATTGAGGCAAATCATATGACACGTAGATTGACATTAACAATTATGGGAAGAGAATTTGGAGCTACTGCTATAATATTAGAGGCAAGCAGTATAGATCTGATCATTGGTATGTCATGGTTAAGAAAGGCAAATGCCATTATAACATGTGGTAGGGGTACCGTAGAACTCACCAGCCCTAAAGGAGAAAGATTTCAAGTTCAAATTGCAGTTACCACCTCTTCTAGACGTGCGATGTACTTTATAGCTGAGGAGTTTGTTGGTGACAACATCCGTGTGGTTAGGGATTTTCCGAATGTCTTTCCAGAGGAGTTACCAGGGATGCCACCAGATAGGGAAGTTGAGTTCGTTATTGATCTCTTACCTGGGACTGCTCCTATTTCTAAACGGCTATATAGGATGTCTGTAGAGGAGTTAAAAGAACTTAAGAAGTAGTTAACTGAGTTACAAGAGGCTGGGTACATTCGTCCGAGTTCCTCACCTTGGGGAGCGCCGGTTCTGTTTGTACAAAAGAAGGATGGATCACAAAGAATGTGTGTGGATTATAGATCTCTTAATGATGTTACTGTGAAGAACAAGTATCCGTTACCCCGCATTGAGGATTTATTTGATCAGATGAGAGGTGCTAGGGTATTCTCGAAGATTGATCTCCGATCGGGTTACCATCAAATGAGGATTAGGCCATCGGATATTCCCAAGACAACTTTCTCGACCCGATATGGTTTATATGAGTTCATGGTTATGTTGTTTGGACTAACTAATGCACCAGCTTATTTTATGAATTTGATGAATAAGGTGTTTATGGAGTATTTGGACAGATTCGTCGTAGTATTCATCGATGATATTCTTATTTATTCCAAGAGTGATAGTGATCATGAGGAACATCTGAGATTGGTGCTACAGAAGCTATGAGATAATCAACTCTACGCCAAGTATAGCAAATGCAAGTTTTGGATTGGCGAGGTGCCATTCCTTGGACATATCATTTCTAATGGAGGGATATTAGTGGATCCTGCTAAAGTCAAGGAGATAATGGAGTGGAGCGTACCCACTACCGTTACTGAGGTCCAGAGTTTCTTGGGACTTGCAGGATACTATTGGAGATTTATTGAAGGATTTTCTAAGATTGCTAAGCCCATGACCTCACTTCTGGAGAAGGGAAGAGAATTTAAGTGGGATGAGAAGTGCCAAGATTGCTTTGATCAATTAAAGAAAAGATTGATGTCACCACTAGTGTTGGTTATGCCAGATCTACAGAAGGATTTGACATTTATTGTGATGCATGTGGCCAAGGCTTGGGATGTGTGCTCATGCAAGAAGGACATGTGATCGTCTACACATCTCGTCAGTTAGGAAGCATGAATTGAACTACCCCACGCATGACCTAGAACTGGCAGCCGTTGTGCATGCGCTTTAGATTTGGAGGCATTATATCATGGGAACCAAGTGTCAAGTGTACACAGATCATAAGAGTTTGAAGTATATATTCACTCAGAAAGATCTCAACCTTAGGCAACACCGTTGGTTGGAGCTTATTAAAGATTATGATTTGGAGATTCACTATCACCCGGGCAAGGCGAATTTGGTTGCTGATGCCTTGAGTCGGAAGGAACATGTTCATTCAGCTATTGTGGCCTAGCTACCTGATGAGATTGTTGAGGATTTCAGGAGACTTAACCTGGGGATAGTTGCTCACACTGAAGAAGTTACTATTGATGTGGAACCTACTTTGGAGCAAGAAATCCGCAAAGGACTGATTGGTGATGTTAAGATACAAGAGATCAAGGATCTTATTACTGAGGGTAGAGGTCCAGAGTTTATAGAGGATGAGCAAGGCACCATATGGTTCAAGGACAGGATATGTGTTCCTAATATTGAAAGCCTTCATGAGACTATTTTAAAGGAGGCCCATGACTCGGATTATTCTATTCATCCTGGTAGCACCAAGATGTATCAGGATTTAAAGCAGAAATACTGGTGGTATGGATTGAAGAGAGATGTGGCTGCACATGTGGCTATGTGCGATGTGTGTCAAAGGGTTAAGGCTGAACACCACAGGCCAGCTAGATTATTGCATCCTTTGAAGATACCTGAGTGGAAGTGGGAAGAGATTGGTATGGATTTAATTACTGGATTGCCTCGCACCCAGAAAGGATATGATGCTATATGGGTGATTGTGGATAGATTGACTAAAGTGGCTCATTTCATTCCGGTCAAGACTACTTATAAAGGTTCTCAACTAGCAGAGTTATATATGGCTCGGATTGTTTGTTTACATGGAGTATCAAAGAAGATCGTGTCTGATCGATGTTCACAGTTTACCTCAAGATTCTGGAGAAGCTTCCATGAGAATATGAATACTAAGTTGAATTTTAGTACGGCTTATCACCCTCAGACTGATGGACAGACTGAAAAAACTAATCAAGTACTGGAAGATATGTTGAGCGCTTGTGCCCTTCAGCATGGAGGAAGTTGGGATAAAAGTTTACCATATGCTAAGTTCTCATATAATAATAGTTATCAGGCCAGTCTGAAGATGTCACCTTTTGAGGCTTTATATGGGAGGAAGTGCAGGACTCCTCTATACTGGGATGAGACTGGAGAAAGACAGTTCTTTGGGCCTGAACTGATTCAAGAGGCAGAAGAACAAGTTCGTCTAATTCAGGAGAACTTGAGGGTAGCTCAAACCAGGCAATAGAGCTATGCTGATAATAGAAGGAGACCACTGGAATTTTAAGAGGGAGATTATGTATACCTCAAGGTGTCACCACTTCATGGAATGAGGAGATTCAAAGTTAAGGGCAAATTGTCCCCTCGCTTTATTGGACCATTCATGATCTTTAGGCGGGTTGGAGAGATGGCATACCAACTCGAGTTACCTGATAGTCTATCTGATGTGCACATTGTATTTCATGTGTCTCAACTTAAGAAATGTCTCTGTGTCCCTGAGGAACAGTTACCAATGGATGAGCTCAGTGTTCAGGGTGATTTGACTTACACGGAGTATCCTGTCAAGATCCTTAACACTTCGACTAGAGTTATAAGGAATAAGGTGATAAAGATGTGCAAAGTACAATGGAGTCACCATGGTGAAGATGAAGCTACTTGGGAAAGAGAAGAAGAGCTTCACATAGATTTTCCCCATCTTTTCCCTAGTCCTTCCTAAATCTCGAGGACGAGATTCTTGTTAAGGGGGTAGGATTTGTAATACCCAATTTGTAATAGATAATAAAAGAGGAGAAAAGTTATGTTCCTAGATTTTATGTGTGTGTTGAACCCACTTATCCTCACATGTGAACACCATATTCAGAAACAAATAATTACTAAAATAATATATGCCATTAATTCATGCATCATGCTGGGATTTTATTTTGTGTGCATTTTGTGACAACATAAAATAATGTGAAAAGAAATAGATTAATGCCTAAGTGAGAATTTAAGATCTAAAGTGAATTCAAGAATTTGAGAAAAGAGAAGAAGAATACCATACAAAATAGAGAAATAAATATAAAAAAATAATAAATAAACTCATATCATACCATGTTTAAGATGGACAAATAATGAGAAAATAAATCTATCAAGGAGTTTGAAGTTGAATGGGGATTTAAATTATGAATTCAAAAACAAAATGAAAAGAAATAAAAAAAAGAAAGCAGCCTTTAGACTGGGCTGAATTCAGAGGGCGGCCCATTTACCCTAACACACTCACAGCCCAATCCCAACCAAATCGCGTGCCGACATGTGGTCCCCGCCCATCGGTTTCACGCACGCCTGCTTACTCACTTCCCTTACACCGACTTGTGGGCCCCTCTGGCTGACACCCTCGCGCTCGCGCCTCCACTGTTCAGTGGGTCCCCGCCGTCATTGCTTTCCCCACGGGCAACTCGCAACAAACCATGCGCGCGCCGTGCACGAACTACAGATCTCGTGCATGGATTCCGGGTGGTGGGTCAATCTCGCGCTGACTTCGTGGTGGTGGGTGGCTATAAGTCCCAGCCTTGCAGAGCCGGCTCTCCGTTTCTCCACCGCGCCTGATCGCCATCATCCATAACTCCGGGAGCAAGTGAGAGCCAAGCGCCACCTCAAGTGCATCCGTCAGCGTTGTCGCTCGGTTCGCAAAGAACGGCGTAGGAGCTTCGACATCGCGTGGGGAATTCGTGAGAGACTTCCCTGCGCAAAAGCCCAGGCAGCTCTGACTAGAATTTCTCACTGGTGTACGCCACACGGCGGGGTCCGCTGCAAGCTGGGGGCAGTCCGCTACTCGCCGTGAAACCTGGTATGGGGGCGTCGAGCGTCTTTCTTGTTGTCTATTCTACGTAAATCTAGGCTTGGGGGAGAGTTAGGTTGCCGGGGAATGGATTGGGCCATTCTCGGTCATGGCGCCGCCGTGGGCGGGATTGCTCCGCCGGGGTGTGCGATCGCCGCCGAGTCTGTTGTTACTGAGGGTTTGCGCGCACCATTGGATAGGGTGTATGCGGCTACGATTAAACTCGGTGAGTACTGCTTCGGGGTTGAGGGTGAGCCATAGGATGCGATCGGACGGACCAGAACCAACCACAATTCTTTAAATTTGCGCCGTTGGATTCCGATCCATGGGTCGCGGATGAATACCGATTCACGGGATAGGGAGATCTAATCCTGGGCATTGAAAATAGATCTAATGGCCAGTAGTTCACCGTACCCCTTTGGCCCTGGAATCTTGCATAAGAGCCCGTGCGTTTAGTCGAATTAGAACCCGCCGTCCATGCTAGGGAAATTCATATCTTAAAATCTATAACTCTAAAATTTATGATTCTTGTTCCTAGGATTTTATTTTAATGTGTAGATTATTACTGTGTATTTTTTATATGTTTGGTGTGATGTTAATTTTCTCTATATACTGTGCTTGTTTGTATTGTGCCGAGTAGAAGAGCCTGTGACTGAGGATCCTGGTGACCAGCAGATAGAAGTAGCTGAGCAGGAGCTCATTGAAGGCAAGTTGTGCCCTTGACCACTTTTGTTATCCAATAATGTTCTTTATAATTATTTACCATGCATAGGCTTAATTTTGATGGGACCCGATAGGTCACCCTAGATTGTTTATCTCTTTACCTTGTTATCCCTGAATCACTTGGGTAGTTTTGCTATTGCTTTACATGGTTTTAGGATAATATTATGTTATATCCATGTTCAAGTTATTTTGTTATTCTATTTATGTTCGTGTCAAGATCGTTAATGTTAATTGGAACATGGAGCTTAACTTGAGAAACACGTGCCACCACAAGGGTTTAATGGGACGCCCTTGGCTGACTAATTAGGAAAGCTAGTGGAAGACTATCTTACCCGAAAGGGGCAAGGGCAGTAGGGGAGTTGCATGCAAGGAGGTTCTTGGGTTGATTTTGCTGCGATGGCGGTCAAACGGGGGATTCTTGCAAGTGCTCTTCCCATAAACTGTAGCGGGTTTTCAGAATCTAGTGGAACTTTGTAAAGGCCTCGTAGTGTTGCCCTGCCTTGCTTCCTTGGTAGAGGTGTATGGGAGTCACGATCCCTTGGCAGATGGGTAACATGACTTGTGGGTATAGGGTACAACCTCTGCAGAGTGTAAAACTGGTATACTAGCCATGCTCGCGGTCATGAGCAGCTCAGGACTCTCGCATGATTAATTTATGGAACTTAAATTTAATTTGCCATTTGCATTGCATGGGATTATGTATTAATTTTGTTCTATTACTTTTATTAAGGTTTGGTATTTACTTACATTTAGTAACTGCTAATAAAATTTTGACCAACTACTTAAAAGCAATGCTCAGCTTTAACCCCTGTTAATTAGCCTTACACATCACATGAACTCCCACCTTTGGTGAGTTCATGCCCACTGGTTTCCCCACAACTTGTTGAGCTATGATCATGTGTGAGCTCACCCTTGCTATCTCACACCCCCCACAGGAGAAGAACAAGTGGTTCAGGAGGAGCCACAAAGCGAGGAGTTTGATCTGATCTAGGTGGCGTTTCCCTAGTTGACTTCTGCACCAAGGATGATCCTTAGTTCGCTTTATATTTATCTTTTATTTTCTAATAAGACTTCCACTATGTAATAAATACTCTGATATTATTGTGACATTTATCTCTATATACTATGTTATTATATATGTTGTCTTCTTGGCGCATGTATGAGATGCACCCAGCTTTGTCCCTTAAAGCCCCGGTTGTGACATACGTCGTGGCAGAAGCTAAAGGACATGCTAGTCACCAGCTTCCAGGGCTTTCTGACGAAGACAGTCACTGCTCAGGCCATGTTTCAATGCACGCAAGACCATGAGGAGTACCTGTAGGCGTACGTCCGAAGGTTCCTGAGTTTGAGTGCTCAAGCGCCTACAGTGCCCAATGAAATTGTTATTGAGGCCATGATCAAGGGGCTTCGACCAGGACCTACATCCCAATATTTTGCAAGGAAGCCACCACAGATCCTGGAGAAGCTTCTTCTGAAGATGGTTGAGTACATCCGAGCTGATAGTGATTTCTGTCAAAGAAGGGAGGAAGCATATGAATTTTCTGAGATGACCAGGGGCTTCAGAGGAAGACTCCACCCCAGGCATGTCAGGACAATCCACAATCCCAATGCCAGTGATGACAGGGCCAATAATGCTCAGAGTAGTCAGCACGGCTCACAGTCTTCGGGTATGCAACAAACCTCTTACAGACCACCAGCCCCGAGAGGCAGAGGGGGGAGAAGCTTTGGTAGAGGAAGGTATAGTAATCAACCCAGGAAATTCTTTTGTCTGTTCTGTAGAGAGGACAAGGGACACACAAGGAGGACGTGCCAGGTCATGATCCAAAAGCAGAAGGAAATTGCTGAAGCCGAAGCACGACAGAATCAGCCAAAGCAGGTCCTGCATACTACTTTGTGCTACTCTCCATATATTCCAGAGTATGTAGGCAATCAACAGCCTACAACTTCTGTTGCTTCAGCAAATCACTCCCAAGCTTCCTGGGTTCAGTTACCACCACCCCCACCACTGGCGCCTGCTCCAAGTCATGATCAGCAGCCAGAAGGGCCTCTTCGGCCTCAGCAACAATGCGACCTTCGGGAGCAGTCTGAAGCTCGCACAGTCAATAGTACTGTACCTGAGTCTAGGCATATCTACTGAATATGGTACAATGTTTTGGCCAAAAGAAAGCCCCAACTCGTTTTATTTCTACTATTTTTTGCTTTTATGTTTCCTTCACAAAAGACAATATAGGAGGGTTTAACCTTTAGCTCAATGTAATAAATATGTGGCTACACCATCGGTTGTCGCAGAGTAAGTTCTGAAGCTCCAAAGTCATTCCAAAGGGAGCGCAGAGTAAGTTCCAAAGCTCAAAGTCGTTCCTAAGGGAATGCAGAGCTAAGATGCCACCTAAATCAAAGGTGAAGAAGCTCCAAAGTCGTTCCTAAGGGGATGCAAAGCTAAAATACCACCTAAGTCAAAGGTGAAGAAGCTCCAAAGTCATTCCTAAGGGGATGCAGAGCTTAGCTCCGAAGTCATTACTAAGGAGATGCAGAGCTGAGATACCACCTAAGTAAAAGGTGAAGAGACTACAAAGTCGTTCCCAAGGGGATGCAGAGTCTGGGTTGTATATCGGCATGGTTTTCTACTTTCGGCACGAGTGACATTCTGCATCATACCATCATATAATATTGCATAGCATTGCATCATACATCATTTTGCATCACTAAAAAGATGTGAAGAAACAAAGGAAAGTTGTTCTCTCCAAAAAATCGACCGGATTATGAAAAGGAATGTTACAACACAAGCCTTGTCTTCGGCAAAAACTTTAAACTGCATGAAGATGATCTTCATCAGCAGTGACATAAGGACAATCTCTTTATTCTTTGTGAAGCATGAAAAGAAGGGAAGGTGTTTTTTCGCCAACAGCTCAAAAACGGTACGTACGAAAGTTTCATGCATCACAAAGGAATATATTACATTAATGTATATACAGAGACCAAATGTTTGGGTCTTACAGAAAACTAAAGCCAAATACATCCTCAAATATACAAAGATTCAGTCTTCCTTCAACACTTTTTCAGCAGATTCATGTAATAGTCTGTCAACGACTTCGTCAATGACTTTGTTAACAATTTTCATTATATCCAAAGCTTCTTTCATGGCCAGGTCAGCTTCGGGATTATACGACTCCGGTGGTGGTGAAAGGTCAGCTGCAATAAAGAATATGTTGGTTAATTTCGAAGCTAAAAAAGAACAACGAAGCTAAACCTCAATAAAATTACCTATAATCCTGGTGCGTTCAGCAGCTTCTTCAGCCTGTTTAGCCTCTTCTCGAGCGTCGTGAGATTCTTTCTCATTCTTTATAATTGCTTCATCAGCCATCTCACGACCGCCCTTCATCCAAACATCTGAGTAAAACCTCCCGCCCAGCAAAGAGGCTTCGGCCGAAGGGTCCTTGGTGTCATCTGCTAAGAAAATGGATTCTGGTTGGGCTGCGGCCTTAACATGTTCGCAACCGGCCTTCTCTAAAATTGCCGCAACCCCTCGTGCGCCTGCGAAAGCGCAGAAATCCCCACAATCACTGAGTATTTCATCAAAAGCTTCAGCCTCTTCGCCGATCCACTGGATAACCCCTTCGAGATCACCGCGGATAAACTTCTACTCCGAAGAGTATGCTCCCACCGTTCCAAAACTATTTTTTAGCTTCTTGGCACATTCCAAGGATATTTTGTAGCATCTCTCCTTAGAGTCCCGGAGCTCTTCGACATTCTTTTGCACCCTTGATCTTTCCATTTCACTTATTTCTTGCTTTGCCTTTGCAACTTCAAAATTTTCATTCATTTTTGCAAGCTTCTTCTTTAAACCTTCAACTTCGGCTTTGTGGGCTTTGGTTTGTGCACTAAGCTTGACTTCACTAGCTTTCAGCTTGTCCACTAAGGAAAACAACATTTTATCTTTCTCGAGAGCTTAATTCCTTAGTGTAATGACCTCTGACCGAAGATTCCCATGAGCTATCTGACAACTCCCGTTTTCTGCTTCCTTTTGAGCCTTTAAAACCTTACTTAGAATTAAGCCCTAATAACAAAAATATATGAGAACATAACGATAGCAAGAAAAGCTACAAATATAGTTTATTTTTATAGTAAAAATATATATACCTTCAAGCTATTATAAGAAAAGCTATCTGCAAGATCATCCTTCAACATTGCAGATAGGCCGAGTTCGAGCTTCGGATATCACATGTTCTTCATCATTTCCCGGCAGACAGAAATATCTTTATTGTCCGGTAGGCAATAGAGAAAACCATCCTCATCACTGCTGCTGTACACCAAGGATCCTTGGGGATACTTCAAATCCTTGATGTATTGCCTTATTACGGCAATTTGCTCCTCCAATAATTGTTTACCCGAAGCATGTCGAACAATAAACTCCAACTCTTCAGCAGGTGCTTCGGGAACAGGAGACTTGGACTTCTTAGGGGCACCTTCTTTTTCCAAGATTAGTGGTGCAGTCTTCGAAGGTCTTGCCTCAGTAAAAACTGAGGGTCCAGCCTCAGAAACAGCTTGCAAAGTGCCAGTTTTGTCAGATTTCTTTAAAGTTTTGCCTTCTGAACAAGGCACTTTAGCAGAAGCAGGAGTTGATGCCTTCATAGATTTCATGACAGCGTCTAGCATGCTAGCCATTCTCCTCGTCCTCGGAGTTGTTGTAAGGATCCTTGACACCTTCGGCACTTCCGTCTCGCGCGGTGGACTCAGGGCCTTCAGCTGCTCTGCCGCCTTCTTCAGTTTTGGCTCTTCAGCCGGTCCTGTCTTAGCTTCGATAGGCACAGAGCAACTTGGCTTAGGTATAGAAACAAACCCTTCAATTGGCTTCAGCACTTCGGCCGTTTCAATGCGCTTGGGCCGGTGCGTCAAAACTTTAACCTTCTTTGACCTCGACGCACCAGAAGTCGCCGAGGTAGCAGTCTTTCTTTTCTTTCCCTTCTTTAACGAAGGATAACAGTAATCTTATACAAATCTAATGACATCAAACACCCTATTCAACCTCTTTTTGCCTTGGGCCCCGAAGGCCGTTGTCATTGCATCATCTTCAGCCTTCGAGTAGTCTCCAAGCAATTCATCGCTGGTTGCTTCTATGGCGTCTAGCAAGTCTTCATTTGGCTCATCAAACTAACTCATGTATTGAAGGTGTACTTCAGGTAGACTAAACCACCTTGGCTAGAGCCAGCAGCAACCTCCTTCGACATCTCCCACCCATTTGCAAGTGGCCATACTCTATAAGCAATGTGCTCCTCGACTAAGTCCCTTATGCCTAAGTAAGTGTATACTGTATTAAAAGATACTTGGCATGCTTGTATATCATTCCCAAGGGTAGTGGATGGTCTCCTAATGCTGAAGCGATACCATATAGGACGTTGAATAATCCCCTTGATTAGGACGTTGAATAATCCCCTTGATATCCTCCCTTTCACTCAGGTCATTCTTCACGTAGAACCATTCCAGCATCCAGGCCCCCGACCATCTCTTTTGAAATGTGGGAACTGGATAGCTTGCCTCAGAGCGAGGTACGAAGCTGTAACAACCAAAGTTGTTGTGATACTGCTCCTTTCCGGTAGCCTTCGTCTCATAAGACAACTCATGGATGTTGTAGAAGCATTTTGCATCTGGCTCCAGTCCCTGGCTCCTCATTACCCATATAAAGATCCCCACCTTGATGATAGCTTCGGGAGTAAGTTGATGAAGGTAAATTCCGAAGGTTCTCAGAACTTCGACCAACAATTTATCCAGAGGGAACCGAAGCCCTGCCTTCATGAAACTTCTATAAACTACCACGTCATCAGCTTCGGGCAGAGGGACATTATTCTCCCCTCCAGCTCTCACAATTGAGATATCACAAAAGTACCTCCCCCTCATCGCATTAATCTACCCTTGCTTAATAGTTGATTTCCCAAAGACAACATGGCTTGATCTCTAGGGCCGATCTTCAGAATCTTCATTCCCAATTTCTACATTGAAACTTTCACTATCGCTAGAGTTCTCAGATATCCCAGCCAGCATCTCGTTTGCAATCTTCTCTGCGTTGGTTTTTCCATAACTCCATAAAACTCGGATAGTGCCGGATCAACAATCTTCTTCTCATCAGCCATTAAGTCGATGGTTGTTGAAATGCCGAAGCTTGAAATCCAATTAAACTCGACAAAGCAAGAAAGTTTAAAAAGACATGCGCAATGCAAGCAACTGAAATGGCACAAGGAACACATACAATATAGGCTCCTATATATATGTCTAGAGCCCCACAGTTTGTTGGGTCCCGCAAGTCAGTGTCATTCGCTATTCTAGCAAAGGGAATGTGTTTTTTTGGACCTTTG
This sequence comes from Zea luxurians, assembly GCA_029449295.1. Taxonomy (NCBI): domain Eukaryota; kingdom Viridiplantae; phylum Streptophyta; class Magnoliopsida; order Poales; family Poaceae; genus Zea; species Zea luxurians. The sequence continues at coordinate 42,361,238 of JAOPSE010000005.1, read as the reverse complement.
GCTAAAGGCATTCATCCACGTCGCAGTATAAATTTGTTACAAAGAAATAAATCAATACTGCGAGGGGCTACTGTTGGGGGCCTTCCTCCTCCGAAGGTCCTCAAAAATGTAACTAACCATATGTCTTCAGTATGACATAGATTATTGCAGGAGGCTTCAGCTTCGGAATAGAGATCTTCTTCTATGACAAGAGTAGAGGTGTAACCCAAAGGTGACAAAAATGGGCGACGAAGCTATAGTCAAGGGACTTCGGAACGGGTTGATGACGAAGACCAAATACAACAGTGACCAAAAAAAGATAAATACTATTTGGTCCTTAATGTTTCGTATTATAATTGTAGACGGTTGACAAGGACATAAATGTACTTTTACTCGGGCTGCCTCCCATGTCTATAAATAGATGAACAGTAGCACCGTACTGTTCACTCTGGATTGTAATCACTCTCCTTCATCTTCACCTTCGAGCAAGCCGAAGGTATCATTGTAATATTAATACTGTTAATATTCATATATGTTTTATGAAATACAAATATGTTTGAATCAATGAGATACAATTATTGTTTACATTCTTTTGCATTCTTGCCTATATGATAAATGTTGAAGGTATGTTCTTCTTGACCTTCGTCTGATGAGTATTATATCCATGAGGAGATAATACTTTGGAAGACGAAGGTCTGTTTAAATTAACAATTGTGTTGCCTTGTTCTTGACTCACAGCATTTGAGAACAAGTGACCAACATTTGGCTTTCTTGCAAAAGAATTTGAAAATATTTTTCCAAAAACAAGCAAGTAGTGCAAATGTGGTCCAAAATGTTAAATAGAAGAAAGCAATAATGTTTATTCTTAGACATATGTATAAAGTCTTTCAATTGGTTTAAATCTATGTAACCTATGCACATCAATCATTGCAAACTAGTTACATTTTTACACTCTATATTTGCTTTGGTTTGTGTTGGCATCAATCACCAAAAAGGGGGAGATTGAAAAGGAGATGTGCTTAATCATTTCCTATAATCGGTTTTGGTGGTTGTCGTCCATCACTAACCACGTGGACTAATTAGTTTGCCAAGATGTCTTTTATCTCAGGTGGATAAGGTTCAACATAAACCAAGAAAGAAATTAAGTTGGGGGCTCAAATAAAATTTGGAGCCAAGACTTGAGAGTGTGCTGCAAGTGGCGCACGGGACAGTGTCTGGTGCCACAGGCCGAACTCCACTCGAACTGGCCACTCTCGGGTTCTTCCAGGGCGCGCTTCGCTATAATTCACCGGACTGTCCGGTGTGCACCAAACATGTCCGGTGAGTCAATGGAGCAACGGTAACCTGGCGCCAACGGTCGACTGCAAAGGGGTGAATAGTGCGTGTCAGAAGTTAGATCAGAGAAGTCAGAGCACACCGGACATGTCCGGTGTGGCACCGGACTGTCCGGTGCAGCTACAGGACAAAGGGTTCCAACGGTCAACCGCTTCAAACCCCAACGGCGTGCTGATGTGGCACGCACTAGTTAGTGAACAGTGCGCTGTCCGGTGCACCACCGGACTGTCCGGTGTGCCCATCGACAGCAAAAACAGCCAACGGCTAGGAAGTGGTTGGAGGCTATAAATACCCCCCAACCACCTCCTTCATTGGTATCCAAGTTTTCTAAAGTTCACTTTCAATACAAGAGCAATAGCATTCACTCCAAGACACATTCCAAAGATCAAATCCTCTCCAAGCCTCCAAATCAACTCAATTCATTAGTGACTTGAGAGACGGTATTTTGTGTTCTTTTGTTGCTCTTGTTGCATGGAATGCTTTCTCCTTTCTATTCTTATTCTCATAAGTGCTTTGTAAAGCTAGCAAGAGACACCTAAGTGTGTGGTGATCCTTGCGGGGTCTTAGTGACCCAAGTGATTAAGGAGAAGCCTCGACCAGTCTGTGTGACCGATTGACAGGAAAGGGTTGGAATAGACCCGACCTTTGTGGCCTCCTCAACAGGGACTAGGTTCTTTGGAATCGAACCTCGGTAAACAAATCACCGTGTTCACTTGCATTGATCTTCATTTTATCTGTTTCCCCTACTTCCTCTCTCTAAAAGTTCCCTTGCTCATATTGATTTGAGTTTGCTCCCAAACATTATCCGCATTGACTGAGCAACTCTAAGCAAGGAGAACTATCTTTAGAACTCCAATTTAATTCTAATGCTAACCCCGACCTTAGTACGTGTTTAAAGTTTGTAAATTTCAGGTTTCGCCTATTCACCCCCCTTTAGGCGACTTTCAGCATCAGCTGCAAAATTATCACTTCCTTTTTTCGTAAATGATCTTGTATTGAAGGCTAGCTAACTTAGAATAAACTTTCTGCTGCCATAAAGTATGTAATCTCTGCTCATTCAGCTGGCTACCACCAAAATGGTGAATTCTGCCAATTGTAGGCATGATCTCTAATGAACTACTGCCAGTAGAATGGCTAAGTATTCCTTTTAGTAGATGGAGAGGCCTTGTGTTTTGGGACCCAGTGCACGACTTAAGTAATCCATAGGATGGCCATTCTGCATGAGGACAACACCCACACCCTTGGATCATGCATTAGTGTAAATGGAGAAGGGTTGGGAGAAATCAGGCAAGGCTAGAACTGGGGCTGAGCTGAGGGTCTGTTTCAGTGTGTCAAAGGCTTGCTGATGGTCTGCTGTCCAAATGAATAATGAGTTCTTCTTGAGGAGATCAAAGAGAGGGCGACTAATGATGCCAAAGTGTTTCGCAAATTTGCGGTAGAAGTCGGCTAACCCAAAGAAACTCCATAGGTCCTTGACTGAAGATGGTGTCGACCAATTGGTGATAGCAGCAATTTTTGTGACATCAGTTGCAATTCCTTGGTGACTGATAACGTGACCTAGATAAGAGATCTCAGTTTTAGCGAACTCACACTTAGAAAGTTTTACTTTCCAATGATCTTGGTTGAGAAGTTGGAGTATGTTGGAACTTGCTCTCCTGCGCAAGTTGATCCAACGGGGGAGTGAAAGCGGTGTAAACGGGGCTACAACTTGAGATGGCAATAGCTCTGTTAACCTAGTCCCTCAAGGGCACTGTGCGGGGGTATTTATAGGTGCCTGAGTGCCCAGCATCAAGGATTAAGGACGCATGTGCCCTCAGGAGCCTAGGTTCTCCCCGTAATATTCCCATTAAAGCAGGGTTACAGATTGTAATAATAGAAAAACCTTTTACAATTTAGGCCCGTAATGCGCGACAACAGCGCGGGGCCCATTATGACGGGCCGGATTGTACGTGGGCTCTCACGTTGGGCGACCCCGCGGGACGGAGCGGCCTCGCCATGGGTCTTCGTCCTTCAGTCGCGTCGGACGAAGGGTGCAGTCCGCCAGTCGTCGTCTCCGTTGGTGCAGCGAGACTGGCATCGAGCGGAGGGCAGCGTCTACGCCTTCGCCCCAACAGAGTACAGTCCTCAGGTGCTTCAAGTGCTCCTCGAAGGAGACACTATATATAATAATATCAACAAAGAAGACTAGAGCTGATTTTATGAGTACAGGTGCCAAGGTTTCATTCATAGCTCGAAGAAAAGTGTTGGGAGCCCCAGATAATCCAAAGGCCATAACTCTGAATTCAAAGTGTCCCATATGTGTCTGGAAGGCAGTCGTGTACTCCTCACCTTGCTACAATAAGATTTGGTGGTAGCCAGCTTTCAGGTCTAGTTTGCTGAACTAGTGAGCATGGGCTAACTCATCCATCAATTGATCAAATACTGGGACTGGATATTTTATTTTGAGTGTCAAGGCATTGAGGTATCTGTAATCCACATAAAAACACCAAGTATTGTCTTTCTTTTTGACAAGAAGGACAGGAGAGGCAAAAGGAGTAGGGCTCTTCTGAATGATCCCTTGAGTGAGCATCTCTGAGACCTGTTTCTCAATTTCGTCCTTCAAGCTAGGGGGTATCGATAGGGGCAAACAATAAATGGTTGTGCTCCTTGAATTAAGGGTATAGAGTGATCACACCCTCGACTGGGAGGCAAACCCACTGGATTAGTAAAAACTTCAGCAAAGTCTTCCAATATTTGAGCAATAGATAGGTGTACAGACGACTGAACTGGCAATTGTGTATCCTTGTCAGTCGTTGAGGATAGCAGTAATACCTCCACTGTCGTGCTTACCGGTACTGCAGGTGGTAATCCATGGAGAAAAATAGTATTGCCTCTGTACGGAATTGCCATCCATTCACTAGCCCAGTCTACTTTCATAGGACTAAATGCCTTAAGTCAATCCATTCCAACCACCAAATCATAAGTGACCAAGGGTAACGGTTGGATATTGGAAACAAAACTATAGTCTTTAATATACCATTCTATGTTCAATAACTGATGTTGGCACGACAACAGCTCTCCATTAACCACTATGACAGAAAGGGGTGATGGAATGAGTGAGATGCCCTGCAACAATGGAACGAATCTTGTACTAAGAAAAGTATGAGAGCTCCCGGAATCTAACAGAATCAACAGAGGCATGGACTGAATGGATCCTTGTAACTTCAGTGTATGGTGGCCATCTGTACCATTCCATGCTACCTGGGAAATAACTGACATCAACTAGGATTCAGTTGTGTAGGACCAGTAAGGCGATCAGAGGGGGGTGAATGGGAGCCAATCGGATTTTTGTCTCCAAACACTGAAAATTAACACTTTACTTCAATTGAGATGAAGTAAGTGCTCAAACCATAAATACATCAGCGAACGAGTGATCTCATGATTACAAAACGTTCCTAATACTCACATGAGACCAGCAAAACAAATGGATCGCAAATCGGACATCAAAAAGTCCAAAACGGTCTAATACATTATCGTCAACAAGTGCTATTTTCAGCAGTACGAAATTCTGTTCTTGAGTTCAAAAGTGAACTAAACGAACTCCAATTGATATGAAATTTCACACACACTTGAGCAAATACCTTTGCAAGATCTCCCCAAATTTTGAGCTCAATCTGACTTGTGAATCACCCGCAGATTTAAAAATACAGCAGAAATTAGGGTTTTCTAGAAACGAGTTCATACTGAGTTTTTCTCAAATCACGATCAAAATCTACAACAAATAGGTGTATGCAGTGGTCCGAAGAGTGCAACTCACCACCAATCAATCTCCAAACCAAATCCTCTCAAAGGAATCAAAGTTTTCACCAACACCACAAGATTGGGAAAAGGAGAAACCAAGACTATAAAACTTCAGAAATTTCAGCAAAGGTACAAACTGAGATTTGAAGCCAAAGAGCCATGTGGGCTGGACCGGCGACCTTTCCTCTGATTAAACTTGAAATTCAAGAACACAGTTGAAGTACAAAATCACTAAGGAACCCTCGGCTCAACTGGTGTCTACCTAGAGAGAAAACTAGGAGCTCTAGAATGAGTGCTCAAAACGAATGGCAGCCAAGGGATGCTGAACCAACCAGCTCTCCCCTCTATTTATAGAGGGTTATTCTCACTTTCTAAACTACCCCTATTTATATAGAGCCTATCCACTCCACCAAGGGTGAATTGGACCAACTCCTAGGTTTTCGATCCGACGGCCACGTCCTTCACACGGAGTTGCTTCGCCTTGACGCACCCTCCACGATCACGCCGCGAGCCGCCACGAGTTCAGGGAACCGCCACCGCTGAGTTTTGAGGCCCAAACTCAACAAAACCAGGCATCTGTAGCGCTGGGTGGTTTTGAGGCCCAAGCCACCAAACCTACCGTGAACACCGCACCTCGTGCACGTCCTCCATGATCAGACGTGTCCTGCTAGTCCTCGACAACGCCGGCAACATGGTCCACTCCACCACGTCCTCGCACAAGTGTGTATCCTAGGTGTCAGTCACCGCGGTTGGTCACCTGGCTGCTCTGATCCGTCAAGACCCAGCGCTCGCCCTTCGCCGCTCCCGGTCCAGTAGCATGAGCCCGCATGACCTTCACCTCAGCCATCAACCATTGTTCCTGTGCTCCACACCTGCACACCACAAGTCGACCAACATGGTTGCACAAGCATAATCTCACACTATGGTCAGTCCACTGACAATCCTAGAGTGCTACCCGTTTACAATCACTTATCATCAACCCGAACCACAAGGGACAAGTCAACCTTGTGTTCGCAATCTCCCCCTTGATGAGTGCATTGTCAACACCACCATTTGAGCATATGTAAACAAAAAGAGGAAGAAGAAGAGAAACTCACTCAAATGACCATAAACCGGATAAAAGCCAGACAAGTCATTTAGAGTAAGCAAAACTTGGTCCCCAAAGAAATGGGCAGCGGCTCAACACGACCAAGCAAGAAAAGGCTAGCCCTCAATAAGAGGCAAAAGCAGGGTTCAACACCACTAGCCAGAAGCCAAAATTTCATCGGAGCACAAAAGGCTTTATTAGAGCATAAAAAACTAATTCAGAGCATAAGATCAGCACAAAAGCTAAAATCAAAGCTAGTTCCTCCAGAAGGAGGCAAACGGCTCAACACAACTAGCAATAGCTCCAAATAACATATCTTGCCCTCTTGAATGAGAGGAAGCCCAAAAGACAAAATTCTCCCTCTAGATAGAGAAAACGAGAAATCTCAAAATCTCTCCCCCTTGTTGACAAGTGAACTCATCAAGCACAGACAGGGGTAGAAAGAAAAAAACTCCTCCTTGACAAGAGAACCTCCCTTGAGAGAAAAAATAGAAATGCAATAGAGAGTATGAAATAGAGAAAATGCATGAGCTTCAGGAGTATACCAGCAGAGTGTAAAAAATGCTCTAAGTGGCGCTGTGCTATGTGTGCAGCAATAAATGCACATGCTAGCAGATGCTCAAACTGGGCATATGCACAAGATATGTGAAGTGTAAGTATTTTGATTCAGTTTTAAGCATTTTAAAGAGATGTTCACCACAAAGACAACACTAAGCATACAGTAAGCAAGAAATCAACTAAGTGTCAGTCACAAGTGAACAAGGTGAACTACCCCAAACAGTGATCACTCATCATGCTAGAAACAAATCTGAAATAGATACCATTTGAAATTTTCAAGATTTATCGGATTTTGTAGTGGATTCCAAATTTCATTGAAAAGCATGTGAGTGCGAGAGGTTGTAAGCATTGTCTTTGTCTAACTTTTCAACCGATTGTAGCCTATGCAGACAAGCAATCAGAAGCTAAAACACCGGTTTCGATCGTCCACTACACTGCTCAAGTTCATCAAAAAGTGCAAATGGAAGCAGTCTTGATACAGTGATGTGGTGACAAATACAAACCCATCTCGATCTTTCTAATTATCACTTATCTTGATTTTGAATCTTTAGCATGATATGAATAAATCAATACAAGTGAATGACTCAAGGCATGAGACATAGCCACCTAGCATACTAGTAATAGCAAAAAGGATTTCAACACATCCTACATATGCTAGGTGCCAATCTTAATGGTGAACAATTTTAGATTGAGCAAGTAATAGTCAAGTTCATAATTATGAAAACAATTTCGCTCAACAATATTGTATCAATATGAGCAAAAAGAGCCTAAGCATGCCATAGCATTATCATATACACAAAGAACATACTACTAGGGACAGAATCACATTCTAGCAGTTATACAAGTGAAGCTCAATATAATATGCAGATATAATACAAAAGAAAGTTGTCGGTGTTTCAAACCCAGGGGGCCCTCAGCCGGACCGACTAGTGAATTTTAGTGCCACGTGCCCCTGTCCAGATGGGTTGATGCAAGATGGAACACAAGCGATGAGATGAGGCTTATATTATCCTGCACCAGGGGGCGCTTGCAGTAGGGGTTACAAGCGCTGCGGGAGAGCGAGAACGAGAGAGAGAGAAGCGAGGGAGAGCGAGAAGGAGACGGTTTGGCCTCGAGGCGGGCCGTCTGGGGCTGCCTCTACTGCGTCTCTCCTACTCTGCTTGCCTTCGCTCGTCTGCGTCGTCCGTCCGTGTGTTCGAATGTTGCATGTTCATCTCTCTTTCTCCCGTTCGTCCTCCCCCTCTCCTCTTTTTTTCCGTGGGGCCCTGGACACCCTCTTTTATAGACACAAGGAGATGCCCAGCTGTACAATGGGAGTGTAGCTTGGAGCTAACGTGGCTGGCAGGGAAGTGCCCTGAGCCCTGTATAGATAATAATGTGGCCGTCGGGGGAGCGCCTTGAGCCCTGTAGATGTACCGACGTGGCCGTCGGAGGAGTGCCTTGAGCCCTGTAAAGGTAATAACGTGGCCGTCGGAGAAGTGCCTCGAGCCCTGTAGTAGCATAGCTGATGGTACGGCATGGATCCTGCTGACGTTTCCTTGCTTCCGTAGGGGGTTGAGAGCAGCCGACGTCATGGGCGCACGCGGGGAACCATCATTACCTGTTACCGGAGTAACTTAGATGGGACACCGGTCTTGTTCCTTCGTAGCCTGAGGCGGCTAGCTAAGGGTAGGGCAATGATGGATCCCCAGTAGCGTAGCTGATACAAGGCCGAGGTCGGGCGAGGTGCCGACTCCTCCGAGGCCGAGGCTGAGGCTAAGGTCCAGGGTCGGGCAAGGCGGAGACCTTCTCCCGAGGCTGAGGTTGAGGCCGAGGCCCAGGGTCGGGTGAGGTGGAGACCTTCTCCCGAGGCTGAGGCTGAGGCCGAGGCCGGGGTTGGGCGAGGCGGAGCTCCCTGCTGCGCCCGAGGTCGAACTCGAGGGAGGTCGTGACTTGTCATTGTCAGCCTTTCCCTGGTGGCTGGCGCAGTTGCCGGAGCGGGGTGAACAGTGCTATTTTCCTGTCAGAACGGTCAGTAAAGGGGGCGAAGTGACTGCGGTCACTTCGACCTTGCCGACTGAGGCACGCGTGTCAGGATAAGGTGTCAGGCGATCCCCGCATTAAATGCACATGCGATACGGTCGGTTGGTAAGGCGATTTGGACGAGGTCGCTGCACGACAAAGTCCGCCCGAGCTGTGCTTCGGGCGAGCCGAGGGTGCGTCTGCTGACTGAGGGGACCCTCGGGCGAGGCGTGAATTCGTCTGGGACTACTGCCCTTGCCCGAGGCTGGGCTCGGACGAGGTCGCGTTCCTTGATAGACGAAGCCCGCGCTTTATCGGTTGTTTATGGTTTGTTCTGAAGATGTTTTCCAGCCGGATTAAGGCTCATTGGGGGTACCCCTAATTACGGTCCCCGACAGTAGCCCCCGAGCCTCGAAGGGAGTGTAGGTACTCGCTTGGAGGTTCTGCCGAATTTTTCGTAAGGGGACCGGCCCTTCTCGGTTATGCTTTGTTCCGGAGGGTGCGCGCGAGCGCACCCGCCAGGTGTAGCCCCCGAGGCCTCGGAGGAGTGGTTTGACTCCTCTGAGGTCTTAATCCTTTTTGTGATGCCTCGGTCAGCCTTATCATTCCCTCATGCGGCCCGGCCGCAGCCCAGGTGCACGGTCAGGCTCCAAGTTTTCACGTTGGTTTATTGACGTGGTCAACAGTTTGGCCGTAGCCTGGTGCGAGAGCAGCCCCCGAGCCTCTGCACGGAGCGAGAGGACGATCAAGGACCGTCTCGACTTTTATTATACGCCCCTTTGTCGCCTTTTCGCAAGGAGGAATGGGGGGAAAGCGCCATGTTACCCCGGGGGGCACCAAACATGGTGTTTCCGGTGAGCTGCTAACGGGTAATCCGAGTGGACGTCCAAGCCCCGTTCGATAAGGGTCGGCTAGTGGCCCAGAGGCGCGCTCCAAAAGTACCTGCAGGTGATTTGCCGGACCCGGACCCATTCGATAGGGTCCAAGGGCTCGATGCATCCCTTCGGTGGGATTCCGTTACAAATCGTTCCCGCTGGTCTCGGAAATGTCCTAGGGTACCTCGGGAGTGTAGCCCGAGCCTCGGCCATGTAACGGATGTACCCAGGGTCATCCCTGACTCTGCATGCTCTGGGGCGGCTGTCGAACCCTTCCAAGGGGCCAGCCTTCGAACCCCTGATCAGTAATGGGCTTGGAGCCCGAGTGCTTTGGGGCGGTTACCGAACCCTGGAGGGCGCAACCTTCGAACCCCTGATCAGTAGAAGGGCTTGAGGCCCGTTTCCTTCGTCGAGAAGGATCCTTTTCGCAATATCCCCTTTCCCGGTCCCTGTGGCAAGAGAGAGAGAGAGAGAGGAAAAGGAAAAGGATATAAATTTAAAAAAGGTGGCGCACCTTTTTTGACGCGGTCATCATGACGGAGACGAAACGGCGCCCGCTTCGCCTGCCGGAGGTGTCGCTTGCCCTGCCAAGGAGTTAATGCAATAGGACGGGTGATTCGCGGGGCGTCTGTTGCGCGTGCGTGAGTCGTTCGAGGAACGGAACACGGGTGCGTCGTTTTTCATGCTGTGGGGGAGGGCTACCCTACCGTTTTGAGAGAGGATGCGAACCTGTAGGCGATTGGACCGCTGCTTCTGCACGCTTGTTGCTGCAGTTACTGCCGGCCTGCCTCTGATCATATCGACCGCCGTGCCTATCTCCGCGGCTGAGTGACCCGTGACCGTCGCAGTTACCGGTCACTGTTGGGTCACGCGCAGGGCTGCCTTGAGTCGTTGCGCCAGTTCCGCAGTCGAGAAGACGCAGCACTGGCGCAAGTGGTAGTGCAGTTTCCTTGCACGCAGTGACCGGCACGCCGGTTACATGACATGTGGGACCGGGCCTCCGTGCTGGACCACCGGATGCAACGAAGCTGAAAGGGTGCACAACCGTGGTGCGGTTGCATGCTCCTCGCGTGGCAGCCCGCCCTTTCGACCGCTGGTTTCGACGATGATGCGGGAACGCTTATAACCGCAGGGCGGTTACATGCTTCGCGTGCGACGGTTTTGCCTCCTTCGCGTTCTGGGTCAGCTCGCATGACATGTGGGACCTAGTCCCCGTGTCGGGGGGTGGGAACCCTGGAGCACGTCGGTGGAGATTTTGCCTGTGATGCTTGGGGGCGCAAGTGAGGAGATCTTCCTTTAAAAAGGAACCGACCCCCCAGGGGGTAGCCATGCCTTCACACTTCTCGCATCCATCACGTCCTTCCACCTTCCGAGCCCCTAGATGGGGCGCACCCGTGTTGCCTTCTTCTTGCTGCTGTTGGAGGAGCGTGACCCCGTGGGGGTTGGCGCTCTCCAGTCATCGCTCGGCTTCAAGGATTTTCATCACGCAGCCCGGCTGTAGTCCCCCACTGACGATCACCCAGGATGATGACCGCAGGTCTCGTGGCGGGGAAGAGCGAGCCGAGCCGTGGCCTCCCCCCTACCCTCAGCTTCAAGGATGTTCATCATCCGTGCTGGGGAGGAGGGTGCACCGAGTCGAGGGCCATCTCCGCGTGGGCAGCGGTCCGCTCCTTCCCTCAGCGATCGGGGGAGAAGGGCGTTCGCCGCCCATGGCGCTGTCAGCTGCCGCGTCTCTGGCTCCCCGGCCTGAGCGGCCCTGGCGCTGCTTCCGGTGCCTCCTCCCACCACTGGGGTGGGGTGTGGCTGCCCGTCCGCCGCACTAGCATCGGTCACGCCGTGCGTGGGTCGGCTATGTCCAGGTCCTCCTTGCGCCGTCGGCTTTACCAGGGGGTCTCCCAACACGTCGTACTCCGCGAGGGCGGTACTCGTGTTCTGGGACAGCCTCGGCGAGGACAGGAGTGAGGACCTGCCGGTGCACTTTGGGGCGACCGACGTTCGCCGGTGCAGTGTTGGTGGGCAGGTGGCCGCTGTCGTCGGTGCTGAGGTGGTGGTGGTCGCCATAGGTGAGGCTTCCTGTGCCGACGAGACCGTCAGTGCTACCCGCGAGTGGACCTCCGGCTCTTTGGCCTCAATGGCTTGTCCTCGCCCCTCGTGTGGAGGACGAGGGCCTTTTTACAGTAGTGTTTGCCCTGAGGCAATCATTGCTGCTGTCTAGCCGCCTGAGGCGGAGGTTGTTGTCGTTGTTGGCGCAGTGGTCGTCGGCGAGCCGCTCAGAGCTCGTTATCTTGCAGCCCCTCCGGTGTGGAGGTAGTTCATTCCTGTGGGAATGGAGCTCGAGTCCCGCTTGTAATGGTACCCTCTTGAGAGCAAGATGTAATAGCTTTGAGTACTAAGACATCTGCCGTAGGTCGGGACAACCACCGAGGGCGCTGCCGACGTTTAAGTCTAGGTACCATTGTTACCCCAAGCATGTGTGTTTGTTCTTTGTGGCTGCTGAGGCCTGAACATTTGGGTATAAAGTCGTGTTTCTTTCCTCTTGTTTCGAGCATTAAGACTTGTTCGTCGGTAGCAGAATCATTTATCCGAGCGTGAGCCGCCTTTCCTGGAAGGTGACGAGTGAGGTATCCATATCCCGGAGGCGTAGGAGTCCCTCGGCTCGGTCGGCCTTGCCGTTCAAGGTCTCAGTCGCTCGTTTTTGAGACTCCGCTATTGACACAGTCGAGATGCACAAAAGCTGTTTTGGTGGGAAAAAATTTCTGAGGAAAGTTTCGGCGCAGAGGGTGCTCCCCCTTTCAAGACCCCGAGGCGATCGCTCGGGTCGGGACCCTTGCGGAGGGTTTGGCCGTGGCCGTCGGGTCTGCTTGGTCCGCCCAAGCTAGGATGTCCAGGCCGAAGGGGCGCTTTCCCCGCTTTGAGACTTTGTTTTTTCTCCATTCTTCTCCTTGCGTCTGAAGAATGTTGTCCTGCTGTCTGCAGGGTTCAAGACGGCTCTTGACGAGTCCGTCAAGAACTACAAGGCGCTTGCCGAAGCGGTTGAGCGGAAGGAGGCTGAGCGCATGGCCATGTCCGAGGCCATCTCGGCTTTCTGCCAGACCTTTGATCTCGACGGCGTCCCCTCGGGTAGCTCCCCCCAGAGTCATCTGTGGGCCCTGGGCGGCCATGTGCGCAACAGACTCCATGGGGCGCTGCACCACGGCGTTAGGCGGGCCTTCGCCGTGCTCGCTTCCCACTACGACATGGATCTAGAGCGGGTTAGCGAGGGGTACTGCTTACCCGATGAAGAGGAGGCTGCCTTAGCCGAGGTCCAGAGGCTTGACACGGCCGTCGAGGGCCCAAGTGCGGCGCTGGCTTCCTCCTTTGAGGTGGAGATCCTTCCGCCCGTGTCGCCGTCTGAGGCCGGGCCAGATTCTGCCGAGGGTGGAAATGACGCCGAGGGTGTCGTTCCTCCCCCTGCCGATGTCTGAGCCTGCAGAAACAGTTTGCTTGAAGTATGCGTATGTTTTTTGTGGCCGCCGAGGCCTAAACGTTATTGTCGTATTATAAAGCTGCATTTTCTTTTCTCTTGTTCCGTGCGTCAAGACTTGTTCGGTAGCAGAATCGCTTATCCGAGCGTGAGTCACTTTTCGCGGAAGGTGATGAGTGAGGTATCCGTATCCCGGAGGCGTAGAAGTTCCTCGGCTCGGTCGGCCTTATCGCTTACGTGTTCTCCCGTCGTTTTTGGGATTCTGTTAGCGACGTAGTCGAAAGGGCACGAAAGTCGTTCTGGCAGAAAAGTTTTCGAGCGTTAGGACTTGTTCGGTAGCAGAATCGCTTATCCGAGCGTGAGCTACCTTTTCGCGGAAAGTGATGAGTGAGGTATCCGTATCCCGGAGGCGTAGGAGTCCCTCGGCTCGGTCGGCCTTGCCGCTTACAGTCTCTCTTGCTCGTCTTTAGGATTTTGTTATCGACGTAGTCGAAATGCACGAAAGACGTTCTGGCAAAAGAGTTTTTCGAGAAAAATTTTGACGCAGAGGGGGTTCCCCCTTCTAGCCCCGAGGGAGGATCGAGCTTTGCCGAGGCAAGGCTGATCCTTCCTTGATGGTTAGACTTTATTTACGCATGTAAAGAAAGCGAGATACATGAACGACTTGAAACATTTTAAGGGTAAAAGCGACGTAGCTGTTCGATGTTCCAAGCGTTGCTGTAGACCTCGCCTTGATCGTTGGCCAGCTTGTATGTCCCGGGCTTCAAAATCTTAGCGACGATGAAGGGCCCTTCCTAGGGAGGGGTGAGTTTGTGGCGCCCTCGGACATCTTGCCGTAGCCGAAGTACCAAGTCTCCCACTTGGAAGTCTTGAGGCCGAACCCTTCGGGCGTGGTAGCGTCGCAGAGACTGCTGATACCGCGCCGAGTGTAGTAAGGCCACGTCCCGAGCCTCTTCCAGCTGGTCCAGCAAATCCTCTCGGCTGGTCTGGTTGCTTCGGTCATCGTAAGCCTTTGTCCTTGGGGAACTGTATTCCAAGTCCGTGGGTAGGATGGCCTCAGCCCCATAGACTAGGAAAAACGGCGTGAACCCCGTGGCCGGGCTCGGCGTCGTCCTCAGACTCCAAACCACCGAGGGTAGCTCTTTTATCCACTGCTTGCCGAACTTATTGAGGTCGTTGTAGATCCTCGGCTTTAGTCCCTGCAAAATCATATCGTTGGCGTGTTCCACCTGCCCATTTGTCATTGGGTGCGCTACGGCGGCCCAGTCCACACGGATGTGGTGGTGCTCGCAGAAGTCCAGGAACTTCTTCCCAGTGAACTGCGTGCCATTGTCGGTGATGATTGAGTTTGGGACCCCAAAGCGATGGATGATATTTGTGAAGAACGCCACCGCCTGCTCGGACCTGATACTGGTTAAGGGTCGGACCTCGATCCACTTGGAGAATTTATCGATGGCGACCAGCAGGTGCTTGAAGCCCCCGGGTGCCTTCTGCAAGGGACCGACGAGGTCCAGATCCCACATAGTGAAAGGCCAAGTGATGGGTATTGTCTGCAGGGCTTCAGCGGGCAGGTGCGTCTATCTTGCGTAGAATTGGCACCCTCGGCAGGAGCGTACAATCCTGGTGGCGTTGGCCACTGCGGTTGGCCAGTAGAAACCTTGTCGGAAAGCGTTTCCCACGAGGGCTCGAGGTGCTGCATGGTGACCACAAGCCCCTCGAGTGTACTTCTTGTAACAGCTCTTGTCCTTGGGAAATGGATATGCATCGTTGGAGAATGTTTGAGGGGCTGCGGTGGTACAGCTCCTTTTCATCACCCAACAAAACGAACGACTTGGCGCGTCGAGCCAGTCGTCGAGCTTCGACCTTGTCGAGGGGCAGCTCTCCTCGGAGGAGATATTCCAGGTATGGGGTCTGCCAGTTCGGGACCGGTGTGACCCCATTTCGCTCCCCCTCAATGCGCAGGGCCTCACCCTCGGCGGCCAAGGGTACCTCGGGCTGGGCCGAGACCTCCTCGGGCTCGGGCGCGTCGTTGATTTTGACGGATGGCTGATATATATCCTTGGAGAAGACGTCCGGGGGAACCGTTGTTCGCCCCGAGGCTATTTTCGCCAGCTCATCTGCGGTCTCATTGTACCGTCGAGCAACATGGTTGAGTTCCAGCCCATAGAACTTGTCTTCCAAGCGCCGAACTTCGTCACAATAGGCCTCCATTTTTTGGTCGCGGCAGTGGGAGTTCTTCATGACCTGGTCGATGACGAGCTGCGAGTTGCCACGAGCGTCAAGGCGCCGAACCCCTAGCTCGACGGCGATGCGCAGGCCATTAACCAAGGCCTCGTACTTGGCCACGTTGTTTGACGCCGGAAAATGGAGGCGCAGTACGTAGCGCAGATGCTTCCCGAGGGGCGAGATGAAGAGCAAGCCCGCGCCTGCTCCGGTCTTCATCAGTGACCCGTCGAAGTACATGGTCCAAAGTTTAGGCTGGATTGGGGCCGTCGGCAGCAGGGTGTCGGTCCATTCAGCCAGGAAGTCGGCCAAGACTTAGGATTTTATGGCCTTCCGAGGGGCAAATGAAAGCGTTTCACCCATGAGTTTCACTGCCCGTTTTGCTATCCTACCCGAGGCCTCTCGGCTCTGGATGATCTCTCCCAGGGGGAAAGATGACACCACAGTAACCGGATGAGACTCGAAGTAGTGTCGCAGCTTCTGTCGTGCCAGAATCACTGCGTAGAGCAGCTTCTGGATTTGCGGGTAGCAGACTTTGGTCTCGGATAGCACTTCACTGATGAAGTAGACTGGCCTCTAGACAATCAGTGCGTGCCCTTCTTCTTGTCTCTCAACTACGACCGCAGCGCTGACCACCTGAGTGGTTGCGGCGACGTAAATCAAGAGGGCTTCTTCCGCAGCGGGGGCACCAAGATGGGCGCATTTGTAAGGAGCGCCTTTAAGTTTCTGAGGGCTTCCTCGGCCTCAGGAATCCAAGTGAAGCGCTCGGCCTTCCTTAAGAGGCGGTACAAGGGCAACCCTCTCTCGTCGAGGCATGAGATGAAGCGGCTCAGAGCCGCAAGGCATCCCATGACCCTTTGAACTCCTTTCAAATCTTTGATGGGCCCCATGTTGGTGATGGCTGCGATTTTCTCCAGGTTGGCTTCGATGCCTCGTTCGGAGACAATGAACCCTAACAGCATGCCTCGGGGGACTCCGAAGACACACTTCTCAGGATTGAGTTTTACGCTCTTCGCTTTCAGGCAACTGAATGTTACCTCAAGGTCGGAGAGGAGGTCGGAGGCTTTCCTTGTTTTGACGATGATGTCATCAACATAAGCCTCGACCGTTCTGCCGATGTGTTCTCCGAACACATGGTTCATGAACCTCTGGTAGGTGGCACCTGCATTCCTCAAGCCAAATGGCATTGTAGTATAACAATACATGCCAAAAGGTGTGATGAAAGAAGTCGCGAGCTGGTCGGACTCTTTCATCTTGATTTGGTGATAGCCCGAGTAGGCATCGAGGAATGACAGGGTTTCGCACCCAGCAGTGGAGTCCACAATTTGATCGATGCGAGGCAGAGGGTAGGGAACCTTTGGACATGCTTTGTTTAGACCGGTGTAGTCTACACACATCCTCCATTTCCCACCCTTTTCTTCACAAGCACAGGGTTAGCTAACCATTCGGGATGGAATACCTCTTTGATGAACCCTGCAGCCATCAGCTTGTGGACCTCCTCGCCTATGGCTCTGCGCTTTTCTTCATCAAAACGGCGCAGGTGCTGCTTCACGGGTCGGGCTCCCGCTCGGATGTCCAGTGAGTGCTCGGTGACATCCCTCGGTATGCCCGGCATGTCCGAGGGACTCCACGCGAAAACTTCGGCGTTTGCACGGAGAAAGTCGACGAGCACTGCTTCCTATTTGGGGTCGAGCTTGGAGCCGATCCTAACTTTCTTGCCGGCGTCGTTGCTGGGGTCGAGAGAGACGGACTTGACCGCCTCGGCCGGCTCGAAGTTGCCGGCGTGCCACTTCACGTCGGGCGCCTCCTTGGAGAGGCAATCCATGTCGACGATGAGGGCTTCGGACTCGGCGAGGGCCTCGGCGTACTCCACGCATTCCACATCGCACTCGTAAGCGTGGCGGTACGTGGGTCCGACGGTGATGACTCCCTTGGGGCCCGGCATCTTGAGCTTGAGGTAGGTGTAGTTAAGGATGGCCATGAATTTGGCATAGCATGGTCTTCCCAGCACCGCGTGATAGGTCCCTCGGAACCTAACTACCTCGAAGGTGAGGGTTTCCTTTCGGAAGTTGGAGGGAGTTCCGAAGTAGACGGGCAAGTCGATCTGTCCGAGGGGCAGGATACGCTTTCCGGGTGCGATCCCGTGGAAGGGTGCTGCACCAGCCCGGATCTCGGACCGATCAACCCCCAAGAGCTCCAGGGGCTCGGCGTAGATGATGTTGAGGTTGCTGCCTCCGTCCATGAGGACCTTGGAGAGCCTGACGTTGTCGATGATCGGGTCGACGACGAGCGGGTACCTTCCTGGGCTTGGCACGAAGTCGGGGTGGTTGCCTTGGTCGAAGGTGATAGGCTTGTCGGACCAGTCTAGGTAGACTGGCGCTGCCACCCTCATCGAGCAGACCTCCCGGCGCTCTTGCTTGCGGTGCCGAGTCGAGGCGTTCGCCACCTGTCCGCCGTAGATCATGAAGCAGTTGTGGACCTCCGGGAACTCCTCTTCCTTGTGGTTGCCTTGGTCTTTGCCACCTTCTGCCGAGGGTCCAGCCTTGTTGAAGTAGCGCTGGAGCATATCGCACTCCTCAAGGGTGTGCTTGATGGGAGCCCGGTGATAGGGGCATGGCTCCTTGAGCATCTTGTCGAACACGCCGGCCCCTCCAAGAGGCTTCCGAGGGTTCCTGCGCTCGGCAGCGGCGACGAGATCGGTGTCGACGGCGTTGCGCTTTGCTTGCGCCTTCTTCTTTGCGCCACGCCGGGCGGATGCCTCGGGGGCGTCTTCCTTCTGCCCTCCCTGAGGCTGCTTGTCTTTCAGGAAGATGGCTTCAACCACCTCCTGACCAGAGGCGAACTTGGTGGCGATGTCCATCAATTCGCTCGCCTTGGTAGGAGTCTTGCACCCTAGTTTGCTCACCAAGTCTCGACATGTGGTGCCAGCGAGGAATGCCCCGATGACGTCCGAGTCGGTGATGTTGGGCAGCTTGGTGCGCTGCTTCAAAAACCTCCGGATGTACCCTCGCAGGGATTCCCCTGGCAGTTGGCGGCAGCTTCGAAGATCCCATGAGTTCCCAGGGCGTACGTACGTACCTTGGAAATTTCCAGCGAAATCCTTAACCAGGTCGTCCCAGTCGGAGATCTGCGCAGGGGGCAGATGCTCCAGCCAGGCCCGAGCAGCGTTGGAGAGGAAAAGGGGGAGGTTGCGGATGATGAGGTTGTCATCATCCGCCCCTCCCAACTGGCATGCCAGCCGGTAGTCTGCAAGCCACAACTCTAGCCTTGTTTCCCCCGAGTACTTGGTGATGGTAGTCGAGGATCGGAAACGGGTCGGGAACGGCGCTCGTCATATGGCCCGGCTGAAGACTCGTGGAACTAGTGGCTCGGGTGAGGGGCTTCGATCCTCCTCACTGTCGTAGCGTCCCCCGCGCCTGGGATGGTAGCCTCGACACACCTTCTCTTCGAGGCAGGCTCGACGGTGGTGGCGGTGTTGCTCGGCGCCGAGGCGATCCGGGGTTGTAGGCGTCCCATCCCGTGTGCGCTCGGTGTGGACCGAGGCCTCCCGCATGCGTCGAGAGGGCACTGCGCGATGCTCCGAGGGGTCTCCTCGCCTCCGGGAGGCAGAGCTCTCGGCTTGTCGGACAGCGGCGTCTTCCAGGAGGCCCTTGAGCTCGCCCTGGATACGTCGCCCTTCGGTGGTGGATGGCTTCGGCATCGTCCGAAGCAACATTGTTGCAGCGGCTAGGCTCTGGCTGGCTCCGTTGAAGGCCGGGGGCGGCATCGCCCTAGCATCGTCAACGATACGGCGCTGGACATCCTGGGCCTGATGACGTGCTCCTCCGGCGAGTGCCTAGCCTGCCCACTCCTGCTCGATGTTTTGCCGGAGCTGCACAAGTCGCCCCGCTTCTTCGTTGAGCTTGGCCTGCATCTCGCGGAGTTGCTCAAGCTGTGTGTCCTGAGCCCCCGCAGGGACTTGGACCATGGCTAGCTCCCGCGGGATTCCAACGCGAGACGTAGGTGTAAGGGCGCTGTCACTTCCTGGCATAAGGAGGTGGTTTTCTCCATCGTGATCCTCCTGATCGATGTGGTAGCACTCGCGAGTTGGGTCGCAACCCTCGTCGTCAAGGCTGTGACCATCATCAGAGTAGCCGGAGAGGCAGTGGTCACATGCGGACATGAATTCGCGCATGGCACTGGGATCACGGGGTCCGGAGAAATCCCAACTGACGTCGAGGTCGTCCTCTTCCTCAGAACCCGCGGGTCCGGAGGTTGAGACAGCCGTCAGTCGGTCCCAAGAGGACCACATATGGTACCTCGGAAGGTCAGGGTATGCCCTAGCGAAAGCGCTCACCGAAGCGGGGTCGCTTGGCGGATCGAAACTGAATCTAAAGGGAACAGGGTGGAAAACGGATGGTACCTTTTGGTTGATGGACAGTGGTGAAGTCGCGTCAGGGACGGACTGCACTGTTATCGTAGGTACGAGGCTAATGCCCAGCAAGTCCTTCGCGAGGGTGCTGGCATCATCAGTCCGCTTGGGGTTGGCATGTTGCGGGGAAGCGACACCCATCGTTGTCTCAGGGGCGAGGACAACGCCCGACATGTCCCCCGCTAGGGTGCCAGTGTCGTCGACTCACTCTGGTTTGATAGCCGATGAGGCACCGCCTCCTGCCTGGCCACGGTTGCCCCGTCTCCTCCTCCTCCCGCGAGGAGGGTGGCGGGGTAAACCCGGGTGTTCCTCTTCCGCCGCGGGAGATGCCGTCGTCGAGTCCGCCTCCGTCGGGCGAGCCGTCGACCGTCGTTGTTGTCATGCTGTGGAGGGAGCAGTACCATGTCGTAGCTGCCGTCGAGGGACATGAACTCGACACTTCCGAAGCGGAGCACCGTCCCGGGCTGGAGAGGCTGCTGAAAGCTACCCATCTGGAACTCAACGGGAAAGTATTCGTTAACACGCAGCGAGCCCCTACCTAGTGCGCCAACTGTCGATGTTTCGGACCCAAGGGGCACTTAGCCGGACCGACTAGTGAATTTTAGTGCCGCGTGCCCCTGT
Organism: Zea luxurians; assembly: GCA_029449295.1. Lineage (NCBI taxonomy): Eukaryota > Viridiplantae > Streptophyta > Magnoliopsida > Poales > Poaceae > Zea > Zea luxurians. The sequence goes on along the minus strand of JAOPSE010000005.1, from coordinate 42,340,905 downwards.
CCAGATGGGTTGATGCAAGATGGAACACAAGCGATGGGATGAGGCTTATATTATCCTGCACCAGGGGGCGCTTGCAGTAGGGGTTACAAGCGCTGCGGGAGAGCTAGAACGAGAGAGAGAGAAGCGAGGGAGAGCGAGAAGGAGAGGGTTCGGCCTCGAGGTGAGCCATCTGGGGCTGCCTCTACCGTGTCTCTCCTACTTTGCCTGCCTCCGCTCATCTGCGTCGTGCGTCCGTGTGTTCGTACGTTGCATGTGCGTCTCTCTTTCTCCCGTTCGTCCTCCCCCTCTCCTATTTTTTTCCGTGGGGCCCTGGACACCCCCTTTTATAGACACAAGGAGATGCCCAGCTGTACAATGGGAGTGTAGCTTAGAGCTAACATGGCTGGCAGGGAAGTGCCCTGAGCCCTGTACAGATAATAACGTGGCCGTCGGGGGAGCGCCTTGAGCCCTGTAGATGTATCGACGTGGCCGTCGGAAGAGTGCCTTGAGCCCTGTAGAGGTAATAACGTGGCCATCGGAGAAGTGCCTCAAGCCCTGTAGTAGCATAGCTGATGGTGCGGTATGGATCTTGCTGACGTTTCCTTGCTTCCGTAGGGGGTTGAGAGCAGCCGACGTCATGGGCGCACGCGGGGAACCATCATTACCTGTTACCGGAGTAACTTAGATGGGACACTGGTCTTGTTCCTTCGTAGCCTGAGGCGGCTAGCTAAGGGTAGGGCAATGATGGATCCCCAGTAGCGTAGCTGATACGAGGCCGAGGTCGGGCGAGGCGGTGACTCCTCCGAGGCTAAGGCTGAGGCCGAGGTCCAGGGTCGGGCGAGGCGGAGACCTTCTCCCGAGGCTGAGGTTGAGGCCGAGGCCCAGGGTCGGGCGATGCGGAGACCTTCTCCTGAGGCCGAGGTTGAGGCCGAGGCCAGGGTCGGACGAGGCGGAGACCTTCTCCCGAGGCTGAGGTTGAGGCCGAGGTCGGGCGAGGCGGAGCTCCCTGCTGCGCCCGAGGCCGAACTCGAGGGAGGTCGTGACTTGTCGTTGTCAGCCTTTCCCTGGTGGCTGGCGCAGTTGCCGGAGCGGGGTGAATAGCGTTGTTTTCCTATCAGAACGGTCAGTAAAGGGGGCGAAGTGACTGCGGTCACTTCGACCTTGCCGACTGAGGCACGCGTGTCAGGAAAAGGTGTCAGGCGATCCCCGCATTAAATGCGCATTTGATACGGTCGGTTGGTAAGGCGATTCGGACAAAGTCGCTGCACGACAAAGTCCGCCCGAGCTGTGCTTCGGGCGAGCCGAGCGTGCGTCTGCTGACTGAGGGGACCCTCGGGCGAGGCGTGAATTCATCCGGAACTACTGCCCTTGCCCGAGGCTGGGCTCGGACGAGGTCGCGTTCCTTGATAGACGAAGCCCGCGCTTTATCGGTTGTTTATGGTTTGTTCTAAAGATGTTTTCCAGCCGGATTAAGGCGCATTGGGGGTACCCCTAATTACGGTCCCCGACAAAAGTGAAAGCAGAAAATAAGAAGAAAAGACCAAAAGGGAGCCCTCTAATCAAAAAGGGAAACAAACACCCAATTCCCCTCGCAAATGAACAAAAGTTTTTTGATCAAGGGGTTTGGTCAAAATGTCTGCAAGCTGGCGAGTGCTATCAATATAGCGCAATTTGATGTCATCTTTCTCATAATGATCACGAAGAAAGTGAAAGCGAACATCAATGTGCTTGGTCCTCGAATGTAGCACAGGATTCTTAAAAGAGAAATAGGGTCAAACCTTTTCCATATAAATTTTGGTGGTTGAATTGCCCAACACAAATTATTGGACTAACTAGTTTGCTCTAGATTATGAGTTCTACAGGTGCCAAAGGTTCACAACAAACCAATACAAGTCAAAATAAAGGGTTCAAAACTAAGGAGCAAATTATACCGAAGGCAGCCCTGGTCTGGCGCACCGGACAGTGTCCGGTGCACTAGGGAGTTCGACGCTGAACTTGCCAGCTTCGGGAATTTGGGAGGCCGCTCTGCTATAATTCACCGGACTGTCCGGTGTAACATCGGACTGTCCGGTGTGCCAGCGGAGCAACGGCTACTTCGCGCCAACGGTCGTCTGCTGAAGGCATTAAATGCGCTACAGTGCGCACCTGCACGCGCAGAGGTTAGAGCAGCGATAGAAGGCGCACTGGACAATCTACAGGACCTGTCCGGTGCACCACCGGACTGTCCGGTGGCTCCAACTGTCAGAGCTCCAACGGTCGGAACCCAATGGATTGGTGACGTGGCTGGCGCACCGGACTGTCTGGTGCGCCATACGACAGAAGCCCTCACCAACGGTTCTTTTGGTGGTTGGGGCTATAAATACTCCCAACCACCCCACATTCAAAGCATCCAAGTTTTCAGCCTTCAAACCTCATACAAGAGCTATAGCATTCAATACAAGACACAAACAAAGGGATCAAATCCTCTCCCAAGTCCGTAATCACTCCAAACAAATTAGTGACTAGAGAGAGAGACTTTTGTGTTCTTTTGAGCTCTTGCGCTTGGATTGCTTTTCTTCTTCCTCATTCTTGTTTCCATAACACTTGTAATCAAAACAAGAGACACCAATTGTGTGGTGGTCCTTGTAGTGGACTTAGTGTCCCATTTGATTGAGAAGAGAAGCTCACTCGGTCTAAGTGACCGTTTGAGAGAGGGAAAGGGTTGAAAGAGACCCGGTCTTCGTGACCACCTCAACGGGGAGTAGGTTTGCAAGAACCGAACCTCGGTAAAACAAATCACCGTGCCATCCACTTTTATTTGCTTGTGATTTGTTTCGCCCTCTCTTTCTGACTTGTTTATATTTCTAACGCTAACCCCGGATTGTAGATTGTGCTTAAGTTTATAATTTTCAGATTCCGCCTATTCACCCCCCCCCCCCCCCCCCCCCGTCTAGGCGACTTTCAATTGGTATCAGAACCCGGTGCTTCATTAGAGCCTAACCGCTCGAAGTGATGACGGGAGATCACGCCAAGAAGGAGATGGTGACCGGAGAGAAGCCCGTTACAAGCCACGGGAAGGCTCCATCGGGAGAGTCCTGCAACAAGGGGAAGGAGAAGGAATCCCCTTCACACAAGTCGCATCGGAGTGGCGAAGAGAAAAAGAAGATGAGGAAGGTGGTCTACTACGAGACCGACTCGTCATCGCCATCCACCTCCGGCTCCGACGCGTCGTCCGTAACTTCTAAGCGCCATGAGCGCAAGAAGTTTAGTAAGATTCCCCTACACTACCCTCGCATTTCTAAACGTACTCCATTACTTTCTATTCCATTAGGCAAACCACCGGTTTTTGAAGGTGAAGATTATAACATGTGGAGTGATAAAATGAGGCATCACCTAACCTCACTCCACACTAGTATTTGGAATGTTGTTGAGTTTGATGTACAGGTACCATCCGTAGGGAATGAGGACTATGATTCGGACGAAGTTGCCCAAATCCGGCACTTCAACTCACAAGCCACCACAATAATCCTCGCCTCTCTAAGTCGAGAGGAGTATAACAAGGTGCAAGGATTGAAGAGCACCAAGGAGATTTGGGACATGCTCAAAACGGCGCACGAAGGAGACGAGGTGACCAAGATCACCAAGAGGGAGACGATCGAGGGAGAGCTCGGTCGTTTCATGCTCAACCAAGGAGAAGACCCACAAGCCATGTACAACCGGCTAAAGACCTTGGTTAATCAAGTGCGCAACCTCGGGAGCACTAAATGGGATGACCATGAGATGGTCAAGGTTATTCTTAGATCACTCGTATTTCTTAACCCCACTCAAGTTCAATTAATTCGTGGTGATCCAAGATATAAACTAATGTCTCCCGAGGAAGTGATAGGTAAATTTGTGAGCTTTGAATTGATGATCAAAGCTCCAAAAAGATCATCGAGCAAGGCGCATCCTCCTCCGTACCCGAGGCACAACCCGTTGCATTCAAGGCAACGGAGGAGAAGAAAGAAGACTCTACACCAAGTAGGGTCCCCATCGATGCCTCCAAGCTCGACAATGAGGAGATGGCGCTCATCATCAAGAGCTTCTACCAAATCCTCAAACAAAGGAAGGGGAAAGATTACAAGCCCCGTTCCAAGAAGGTTTGCTACAAGTGTGGTAAGCCCAGTCATTTCATTGCTAAATGTCCATTATCTAGTGATAGTGACAGGGGCGACGACAAGAAGGGAAAGAGGAGAGAAAAGAAGAGGTATTACAAGAAGAAGGGCGGCGATGCCCATGTTTGCCAGGAGTGGGACTCCGACGAGAGCTCCACCGACTCCTCCTCCGACGAGGACGCCGCCAACATCACCGTCAACAAAGGGCTCCTCTTCCCCAACGTCGGCCACAAACGGCAAGAAGAAGAATGTAAAATCCAAATCCTCCACTAAGTATGCAACATCTAGTGATGAGGCTAATTCTAGTGATGATGAGGATGATTTGTTTACTCTCTTTGCCAACTTAAACATGCAACAAAAAGAAAAATTAAATGAATTGATTAGCGCTATTCATGAGAAGGATGAACTCTTGGATAGCCAAGAGGATTTCCTAATTAAAGAAAACAAAAAGCATGTTAAAGTTAAAAATGCTTATGCTCAGGAGGTAGAGAAAAATGAAAAATTAACTAGTGAGCAAAGCACTTGCCATGACATTGTTTCCAACCTTAGAAATGAAAATGCAAAATTAATTGCTAAGGTAGAAAAGTTTGATGTTTGTGATGATTCAATTGTTAGTCTTAGAAATGATAATGCCAATTTAATTGCTAAGATTGACAAATTGAATGCTTCTCTTTCTAGCCTTAAAATTGAAAATGAAAAATTGATGGCTAAGGCTAAAGATTTAGATGTTTGCAATGCTTCTATTTCCAATCTTAGAGATGAGAATGATATTTTACATGCTAAGATTGTTGAGTTAAATACTTGCAAACCCTCTACATTTACCGTTGAACATGTTTCTATTTGCACTAGATGTAGAGATGTTAATGTAGATGCTATTCATGATCACCTTGCTTTAATTAAACAACAAAATGATCACATAGCTACATTAACTGCTAAAATCAATGAGCATGACTTGGAAAATGAGAAATTTAAATTTGCTAGAAGTATGCTCTATAGTGGGAGACGCCCTGGCATTAAGGATGGCATTGGCTTCCAACAGGGAGACAATGTCAGGCTTAATGCCCCGCCTAAAAGATTGTCTAATTTTATTAAGGGCAAGGCTCCCATGGTTCAGGATAACGAGGGTTACATTTTATACCCTGTCGGTTATCTCGAACACAAAATTAGGAGAATTCACTCTAGGAAGTCTCACTCTGGTCCTAATCATGCTTTTATGTATAAGAGTGAGGCTAAATTGCCTAAGAAGAAAACTCCTAAAGCATCAAATGATCATAATGTTTCATTCAAAACTTTTGATGCTTCTTATGTGCTTACTAACAAATCAGGCAAGGTAGTTTCCAAATATGTTGGGGGCAAACACAAGGGATCAAAGACTTGTGTTTGGGTACCCAAAGTTCTTGTATCTAATGTCAAAGGACCCAAAACTGTTTGGGTACCTAAAATCAAGAACTAAATTTGTTTTGTAGGTTTATGCATCCGGGGGCTCAAGTTGGATCATTGACAGCGGGTGCACAAACCATATGACTGGGGAGAAAAAGATGTTCTCCTCCTACGAGAAAAACCAAGATCCCCAACGAGCTATCACATTCGAGGATGGAAATCAAGGTTTGGTCAAAGGATTGGGTAAAATTGCTATATCACCTGACCATTCTATTTCCAATGTTTTTCTTATAGATTCTTTATATTACAACTTGCTTTCTGTTTCTCAATTATGCAAAATGGGTTATAACTGTCTTTTTATGGATACAGGTGTTACTGTCTTTAGAAGAAGTGATGATTCAGTAGCTTTTAAAGGAATGTTAGAGGGTCAGCTATATTTAGTTGATTTCAATAGAGCTGAACTCGACACTTGTTTAATTGCTAAGACTAACATGGGTTGGTTGTGGCATCGCCGACTAGCCCATGTTGGGATGAAGAATCTTCACAAGCTTCTAAAGGGAGAACACATTTTGGGACTAACAAATGTTCATTTTGAGAAAGACAGGATTTGTAGCGCATGCCAAGCAGGGAAGCAAGTTGGTGTCCATCATCCACACAAGAACATCATGACGACTGATAGGCCACTGGAACTACTCCACATGGACCTATTCGGCCCGATAGCTTACATAAGCATTGGCGGGAGTAAGTACTGTCTAGTTATTGTGGATGATTATTCTCGCTTCACTTGGGTGTTCTTTCTACAGGAAAAATCTCAAACCCAAGAGACTTTGAAAGGATTCTTGAGACGGGCTCAAAATGAGTTCGACTTGAGGATCAAGAAAATTAGAAGCGACAATGGGACAGAGTTCAAGAACTCTCAAATTGAAGGTTTTCTTGAGGAGGAGGGCATCAAGCATGAGTTCTCTTCTCCCTACACGCCACAACAAAATGGTGTAGTGGAGAGGAAGAATAGAACTCTATTGGACATGGCAAGGACAATGCTTGATGAGTACAAGACTTCGGATTGGTTTTGGACCGAGGCGGTCAACACCGCTTGCTACGCCATCAACCGGTTATATCTACACCGAATCCTCAAGAAGACATCATACGAACTCCTCACCGGTAAAAAGCCCAATGTTTCATATTTTAGAGTCTTTGGTAGCAAATGCTTTATTCTTGTTAAAAGAGGTAGAAAATCTAAATTTGCTCCTAAGGCTATAGAAGGTTTTTTACTAGGATATGATTCAAACACAAGGGCATATAGAGTCTTTAACAAGTCCACTGGACTAGTTGAAGTTTCTTGTGACATTGTGTTTGATGAGACTAACGGCTCTCAAGTAGAGCAAGTTGATCTTGATGAATTAGATGATGAAGAGGCTACGTGCGTCGCGCTAAGGAACATGTCCATTTGGGATGTGTGTCCTAAGGAACTTGAAGAGCCTCCACAAGCACAAGATCAACCATCTTCTTCCATGCAAGTATCTCCACCAACTCAAGAGGAGGACGAGGCTCAAGATGATGAAGGAGAAGATCAAGAAGATGAGCCACCTCAAGAGGACGACAATGATCAAGGGGGAGATACAAATGATCAAGACAAGGAAGATGAACAACATCCAAGGTCGCCACACCCAAGAGTCCACCAAGCAATCCAACGAGATCACCCCATGAACACCATCCTAGGAGATATTCATAAGGGGGTAACCACTCGATCTCGTGTTGCTCATTTTTGTGAACACTACTCTTTTGTTTCCTCTATTGAGCCACACAGGGTAGAGGAAGCACTTCAAGATTCATATTGGGTGTTGGCGATGCAAGAGAAGCTCAACAATTTCACAAGGAATGAGGTATGGCATTTAGTTCCACGTCCTAACCAAAATGTTGTAGGAACCAAGTGGGTCTTCCGCAACAAACAAGATGAGCATGGTGTGATGACTAGGAACAAGGCACGACTTGTGGCCAAGGGGTATTCACAAGTCGAAGGTTTGGATTTTGGTGAAACCTATGCACCAGTAGCTAAGCTTGAGTCAATTCGTATATTACTTGCCTATGCTACTTACCATGGCTTTAAGTTATATCAAATGGATGTGAAGAGTGCCTTCCTCAATGGACCAATCAAGGAAGAGGTCTATGTTGACCAACCTCCCAGCTTTGAAGATAGTGAGTATCCTAACCATGTCTACAAACTCTCTAAGGCGCTTTATGGGCTCAAGCAAGACCCAAGAGCATGGTATGAATGCCTAAGAGATTTTCTTATCACTAATGGTTTCAAAGTCGGCAAGGCCGATCCTACTTTATTCACTAAAACTATTGCAAATGATTTGTTTGTATGCCAAATTTATGTTGATGATATCATATTTGGGTCTACTAACAAATCTATATGTGAAGAGTTTAGTAGAATCATGATTCAAAAATTTGAGATGTCTATGATGGGGGAGTTGAAGTATTTTCTAGGCTTTCAAGTGAAGCAACTCCAAGAGGGCACCTTTATCTGCCAAACGAAATATATTAAAGATATTCTCACCAAGTTTGGAATGAAGGATGCCAAGCCCGTCAAGACACCCATGGGAACAAATGGACATCTCGACCTCGACACGGGAGGTAAATCCGTAGATCAAAAGGTATACCGGTCGATGATAGGATCTTTACTCTATTTATGTGCATCTCGACCGGACATTATGCTTTCTGTATGCATGTGTGCAAGGTTCTAAGTCGACCCTAAGGAAGTTCACCTTAGGGTCGTGAAGCGAATCATGAGATATTTAGTTTATACACCTAAGTTTGGTCTTTGGTACCCCAAGGGATCCTCATTTGATTTATTAGGATATTCCGATGCTGATTGGGCAGGGTGTAAGATTGACAGAAAGAGCACATCAGGGACTTGTCAGTTTCTGGGAAGATCCCTGGTGTCTTGGGCGTCAAAGAAACAAAACTCCGTAGCTCTTTCTACCGCCGAAGCCGAGTACATTGCCGCAGGCCATTGTTGCGCACAATTGCTTTGGATGAGGCAAACCCTTAGGGACTATGGCTAAAAGTTTAGCAAAGTCCCTCTCCTATGTGACAATGAGAGTGCAATCCGCATGGCGGATAATCCTGTTGAACACAGCCGCACTAAACACATAGCCATTCGGTATCACTTTCTGAGAGATCACCAACAAAAGGGGGATATCGAGATAGCCTATATCAACACCAAAGATCAATTGGCCGATATCTTTACCAAGCCTTTAGATGAGCAATCCTTTACCAAACTTAGGAATGAGCTAAATATTCTTGATTCTAGGAATTTTGATTGATTCTTTGCACACATAGCTCATTTATACCTTTGATCATATCTCTTTTATGTCTATGACTAATGTGTTTTCAAGTGTATTATTATGCTTAGTCATAGTGTCGGCGTTTTGAGACCGGGGGGTCCCTAAGCCGACGAGTGAGTGTGCCGCGTGCCCCAGCCCAGATGGGTCGAGCGCGTGGGCGAGCGCGAAGGGGGGAAGAGCGAGGTGGCCGGAGCCGAGTCGAGAGGGAGGTGGAGATCCCGCGGCCTTCGTGTTCGTCCCGCGCCCAGGTCAGGTGCGCTTGCACTAGGGGGTTACAAGCGTCCGCACAGGTGAGGGGAGCGAGCGGCCCCAAGAGAGCGCCTGCCCCTGCCCTCGTTCCCGCGGGGCCAACCTCCTCTAAGAAGGCCCTGGTCCTTCCTTTTATAGGCATAAGGAGAGGATCCAGGTGTACAAATGGGGGTGTAGCAAGGTGCTACGTGTCTAGCGGGGGAGAGCTAGTGCCCTAAGTACATGCCAAGGTGGCAGCCGGAGAGATCTTGGCACCCAGCTGGTGTGGCGTCGTGGCTGTCGGAGAAGCAATGGAGCCTGGCGGAGGGACAGCTGTCGGAGTGGTTGGGCCCTTGCTGACGTCCCCCTGCTTCCATAAGGGAGCTGAGAGCCGCCGTCGTCATGGGTCTAGCGGGGCGCCATCATTGCCTATCTGGCGGAGCTAGCCAGATGGGACGTCGGTCCTGTTTTCTGCGGCCCGAGTCGGCTCGGGGTAGGGTGATGATGGCGCTTCCTGTTGACGTGGCGGACTTGTGCCCTAGGTCGGGCGACGTGGAGGCTCCTCCGAAGCCGAGGTCGAGTCTGTCCTGCATGGCCGAGGCCGAGCTCCTGGGTCGGGCGAGGCGGAGGTCGTTCGACAGAGGCCAGGGCGGAGTCCGACCCCTGGGGTCGGGCGAGGCGGAGTTCGTCGTCTTCCGGGGCCTTAGCCCGAGTCCGAGCCCTGGGTCGGGCGGAGCGGAGTTCGCCGTCTTCCGGGGCCTTAGCCCGAGTCCGAGCCCTGGGTCGGGCGGAGCGGAGTTCGCCGTCTTCCGGGGCCTTAGCCCGAGTCCGAGCCCTGGGTCGGGCGGAGCGGAGTTCGCCGTCTTCCGGGGCCTTAGCCCGAGTCCGAGCCCTGGGTCGGGCGGAGCTTCCTATGGCGCCTTTGGCAAGTCCTGGCTGCCTGTCAGTCTCACTCTGTCAAGTGGCACTGCAGCCGGGATGGCGCAGGCGGCGCTGTCCTTTTGTCAGACCGGTTAGTGGAGCGGCGAAGTGACGGCGGTCACTTCGGCTCTGCCAGGGGGCGCGCGTCAGGATAAAGGTGCCAGGCTACCTTTGCGTTAAATGCCCCTGTGACTTGGTCTGTCGGTGCGGCGATTTAGTCAGGGTTGCTTCTTAACGAAGGCAAGGCCTCGGGCGAGCCGGAGGTGCGTCTGCCGTAAAAAAGGGGGCCTCGGGCGAGACGGAAACACCTCAGGGTCGGCTGCCCTTGCCCGAGGCTAGGCTCGGGCGAGGCGTGATCGAGTCGCTCGTATGGACCTATCCCTGACTTAATCGTACCCATCAGGCCTCTGCAGCTTTATGCTGATGGGGGTTACCAGCTGAGAATTAGGCGTCTTGAGGGTACCCCTAATTATGGTCCCCGACAGTAGCCCCCGAGCCTCGAAGGGAGTGTTAGCACTCGCTTGGAGGCTTTCGTCGCACTTTTTGCAAGGGGACCAGCCTTTCTCGGTTGCATTTTGTTCCGGTGGGTGCGCGCGAGCGCACCCGCCGGGTGTAGCCCCCGAGGCCTCGGAGGAGTGGTTTCACTCCTTCGAGGTCTTAATACCTTGCGTAACGCTTCGGCTGGTCTGGTGGTTCCCTCATGCGAACTGGCCGTAGCCCGGGTGCACTGTCGGGGCCCAAGTTCTCGGGCTGGTATGTTGACGCTGTCAACGGTTGGCCGGAGCCGGGTTTGCGAGAGCAGCCCCCGAGCCTCCGCACAGGGCGAGAGGGCGATCAGGGACAGACTCGGCTTTTTTACATACGCCCCTACGTCGCCTTTCCGCAAGGAGGAGGGGGGGAGAGCGCCATGTTACCCTCGATGGGCACCGAACATGGTGTCTCCGGTGAGCTGCAAGCGGGTAATCCGAGTGGACGTCCGTGCCCCGTTCGTTGGGGGTCGGCTAGGGGCCCGGAGGCATGCCCAAAAGTACCTGCGGGTGATCTGCCGGACCCGGTCCCCTGGCGACGGGGTCCGAGGGCTTGATGCCTCCCTCCGATGGGATTCCGTTACTGGATCGTTCCCGCTGGTCTCGGAAATGTCCTAGGGTACCTCGGGAGCGCAGCCCGAGCCTCGGTTATGTATCGAACGTACCCCTGGTCATCCCTCGCTCGGTGTCTGAGGCGACTGTGAACCCTTCGGGGGGCCAGCCTTCGAACCCCTGATCAGTAATGGGCGCGGAGCCCGAGTAGCCTGAGGCGGCCGTGGAACCTTTCGGGAGGCCGACCTTCGAACCTCTGACCAGTAGTGGGTGTCGGGCCCACGCGATCTGAGGCGGCTGTTGAACCCTTCGGGGGGCCAGCCTTCGAACCCCTGATCAGTAAGGAGGCTCGGAGCCTAGTTCCTTCACGGGGAAGGATCCCTTTAGGGGTATCCCCTTTCCCGGTCCCTGTTGCAAGAGATAGAGAAAGATAAAAAAGGGAAAAGGATACGAAATTGAACGACGCGGCGTACCTTTTTTGGCGCGGTTGTTTTGGCGAAGGCGAAGCGTCGCCAGCTGCTCCTGCCAGAAGCGCCGCCTGTCCAGCCGCGGAGTTAATGCGACGGGGCAAGTAGTTGGCGAGGCTGCCGTTGCACGTGCGCGAGCCGTTCGAGGAACGGGTCACGGGCGCGTCGTCTTTACGCCGCGAGAGAGGGTTCTCTCGCTATCTCCGGATGGGACATGAGCTTAGCTGACGGCGTGACCGCTGCTCCCGTGTGCCTGCCACCGTCATTACTGCCGGCCCACTTTTGACCGTGTTTGACCGCTGCGTCAGGCTGGCGCTGTTGGGTCGCGCGCTGAGTCGCCTCGGGTCGCGGTATTGGTTCCGCAATCGAGGAGGCGCGGTGGTGGCGCAAGTGGTACAGTTGCTTGCATGCAGCACCCGGCGCGCCGATCGCGCGACGCGTGGGCCTGGGCCTCCGTGCTGGCGTGTCAGGAGTCGGAGAGGCGCGTCCACTTGGAGCGGTTGCATGCCGCCTGCATGGCTGCTTGCCCCTTTCGCCCGTTGGTCTGGGTAAAAGTGGAGGGTCACTTGTAACCGCTGGGTGGTTGCGCGCGCCGTGCGCGGCGGTTTGGCTTTATCCGCTCGGAGCCGGTCTGCATGACATGCGGGACCCAGCCCCCACGCCGCAGGGGAGGGCTTTGGAGGCGTGTTGGAGAAGACTCAGCCCATGACGATTGGGGGCGCAAGCAGGGAGAGTCGCCTTTAAAAGGAGGGCGACCCCTTCCGTAAGGCGACCACGTCTTCTTTCTCCTTATGCACCGCATCTTTCCACCTTTCAAGCCCCCGGATGGGGGAAGCCACCGTCTTTTTGCCTCATCGTTGGAGGAACGCAACTCCGTGGGAGTTGGTACCTTTCAGCCATCGTTCGGCTTCAAGGATTTTCATCAGGCAGCCCGGTTGCTCCCCTCCGCTGGGGGTCACCCGAGACGGTGACCACCAGCTCCTGGGTGGGGAGGAGCTAACCGAGCTGCGATCTTGGTCCCACCCTCAGCTTCAAGGATGTTCATCATCCTCGCTGGGGTGGGTGCCAGGCTGAGACGGCGCTCTACCTCCCGCACGGGTTCGTGGGTCGTCCTCTCCCGCAACATTCGAGGGAGAGGGCGCTCACTGGCCCTGCGGGCAGCCCGGACTTCGACAACGCGGGGTGGATCGACGGCGAGCGTCGTCACCTCCAGCGTGTCGGGTCCGCTGGCTTGGCTCCCGGCGGCCCCTTCTGTCGGGGGGCGGCTGCCGCGCCGTGTATACGGGAGGACCACCCTAGACGTCGCGCGCTGCTAGGGCGGCGTTCGTGTTCTGGGGTGGTCCTGCCTTTGCACCGGGGCGGCGCCTTTACGCGGAGGCCGGTGCCCCACTCATCTGGGAGGACTTGAGTGGGGATCTGCCGGTAGGCTGACGGCTCCTGCTGTCGGTGCCGAGGCGGAGGCGACTCGAGAAGTCCCCGTCGCCGACGGGGTTACTGCCACCATCCGCGCTTTGGGCCTCCAGCTCTTTGTACCTGTCCTCGCCCCTCGAGCGTCGGCGTGGGCGAGGGCAAGACCGCAGCGGCGCCTACCCTGAGGCCTGCACTGCTGTAGTTCGGTCATCCCGAGTGGGGGCCGTCGTCGTCGTGGCCAGGGCGGGCGGCGGCGAGCCGCCCATCAGTCTTCTGCAGCCCCACAGGCCCGCCCCTATCGAGTGGGGTTGTTCGTACCTGCGGGGGGGAACCGGAGTTCCGTTGGTAATGGCACCCCGAATGCCAGGGTTTTTTTGTTCATTTCGGCTTTCGGGGCCTGAACATGTATGTAACTTCGGCACGGAGCCGTGTTTTTTCCTCATTTTTGAGCACTAAGACTCGCCTGTTGACTATCTGAACCGCTTCACCAAGCATGAGTCACCCCGTGTCAAGGTGACAAGTGAGGTATCCGTATCCCGGAGGCGTAGGAGTCCCTCGGCTCGGTCGGCCTTGCTGTCCGAGGTTCCTCTAGCTTAGTTAAAGAGACCCCTCGGCCGCTCTTCGTCGAGCCGAGGCCAGGGGTAGCGATATCAGCATGAACAGAGGCGGAGTTGGCTTGGGAATGAAACCTGGTTGGCCGGAGCCTAGCCGGGTTGCCTGTTGGCCGGATCGACGTCGGAACTGATCAGCCGAGGCTTCGAACCGGGCCGGCGCCTTCGGAAGATGGTTGGCCGAGGCCCCGGAGGTGGCCGGCCGAGCCGCCTGCTCGGGCCGGATTCCCGGAGAAGTCCCTGACAGCGATTGCCCGGGCGTGGTGATGACGTCGTCCTTTGGAGCGAAGACCCTCGGACCGCGTCGCCGTCCGAGGCTAGGTCGGGCCTCGCCGAAGGTGCCGTTGATGCCGAGGGTGTTGCTGCCCCCTTCCAGCGCCAAGACCCGAGCCTGCAGGATCAGATAGTCTTGTAGCGTGTGCCTCGTGCGGCCGTCGAGGCCAGGACGCACATCCTTGCTGCGTTGTAAAGCTGCGTCTCTTTTCCTCTTGTTTCGAGTATCTGGACTTTTTGTCGGTAACAGGGATGTTTGTGCGAGCGAGAGTTGCTTTTCGCGGAAGGTGATGAGTGAGGTATCCATATCCCAGAGGCGTAGGAGTCCCTCGGCTCGGTCGGCCTTGCCGCTTACGCGTACTTTCACCCGTCCATGAGGCCCTGTCGCCGACTCGGTCGAGAAGGCTCGAAGGATCGCTTCGGCAGAAGGGCTTCCGAACGTAAAGGCTTGTTCGATCCGCGGAGCCACTTTATCCGAACACGAGTTACTTATCGCAGAAGGTGATGAGTGAGGTATCCTTATCCCTGAGGCGTAGGAGTCCCTCGGCTCGGTCAGCCTTGGCTGCTTACGTGTACTCCGTCGTTTCCAGGGCCCACTTTTCGAAGTAGCCAAAAAGCACGAAAGATATTCTGGTTGAAGAGATTTTTTCCGAGGAAAATGACACAGAGGGGGTTTCCCCCCTTTTAGCCCCCGAGAGAGGGTCGGGCTTTGCCGAGGCGAGGCCGACCCTTCCTTGTTGACTAAACTTTGCGTGGGTGCGAGGTATATGAACAACTTGAAAACATCTTAAGGGTAGAAGCGACGTAGCTGTTGGATGTTCCAAGCGTTGCCGTAGACCTCGCCTTGACTGTTTGCCAGCTTGTACGTTCCGGGCTTCAGAACTTTGGCGATGACAAATGGCCCCTCCCAGGGGGGCGTGAGCTTGTGCCTCCCTCGGGCGTCTTGCCGCAGCCGAAGCACCAGGTCGCCCACCTGGAGATCTCGGGGTCGGACCCCTCGGGCGTGGTATCGTCGCAGGGACTGCTGATACCGCGCCGAGTGTAGTAAGGCCTTGTCCCGAGCCTCTTCCAGCTGGTCCAGCGAGTCTTCTCGGCTAGCTTGGTTGCTTTGATCGTCGTAGGCTCTCGTCCTCGGGGAGCCGTATTCCAGGTCCGTGGGCAAGACGGCCTCGGCCCCGTAGGCCAAGAAGAATGGCGTGAAACCCGTGGCTCGGCTCGGCGTCGTCCTCAGGCTCCAGACCACCGAGGGGAGTTCCTTCATCCATCGCTTGCCGAACTTGTTGAGGTCGTTGTAAATCCGAGGCTTGAGCCCTTGTAGAATCATGCCATTGGCACGCTCTACTTGCCCATTTGACATGGGATGAGCTACGGCGGCCCAGTCCACCCGGATGTTGTGATCCTTGCAAAAATCCAAGAATTTTTTGCCGGTGAACTGGGTGCCGTTGTCGGTGATGACGGAGTTTGGGACCCCGAAGCGATGGATGATGTTGGTGAAGAACACCACCGCCTGCTCGGACCTGATGCTGTTCAGGGGTCGGACCTCGATCCACTTGGAGAATTTGTCGACGGCGACCAGCAGGTGCGTGTAGCCCCCGGGCGCCTTCTGCAGAGGGCCAACGAGGTCCAGACCCCACACAGCGAAGGGCCAGGTGATGGGTATCGTCTGCAGAGCCTGAGCGGGCAGGTGGGTCTGCTTCGCATAGAATTGACACCCTTCGCAGGTGCGGACAATTCTAGTGGCGTCAGCCACCGCCGTCGGCCAGTAGAAGCCTTGCCGGAAAGCGTTCCCGACAAGGGCTCGAGGCGCTGCGTGATGACCGCAAGCCCCCAAGTGTATCTCTTGCAGGAGTTCCTGACCTTCGGCGATGGAGATGCACCGCTGGAGGATGCCCGAGGGGCTGCGGTGGTAGAGCTCCTTCTCATCGCCCAGCAAGACGAACGACTTGGCGCGTCGTGCTACCCGCCGAGCCTCGGCCTGGTCGAGGGGTAGCTCTCCTTGGCGGAGATATTGCAGGTACGGGGCCTGCCAATCCTGATCAGGCGTGACCCCGCTCCGCTCCTTCTCGATGCGCAGCGCCTCGCCCTCGGGTGCCGAGGGTCCCTCGGGCTGAACCGAGGACGGCTCGGGCTGGGCCGAGGTTACCTCGGACGGGGCTGAGGGCGCCTCGAGCTCGGGCGTGTCGCTGACCTTGACGGAGGGTTGGTGCAGATCCCGGGAGAAGACGTCCGGGGGAACCGTCGTTCGCCCCGAGGCTATCTTTGCCAGCTCGTCCGCAGTCTCGTTGTAGCGCCGGGCGATGTGGTTAAGCTCAAGCCCGTAGAACTTGTCTTCCAGGCGTCGAACCTCATCATAGTAGGCCTCCATCTTCGGGTTGCGGCAGTGGGAGTTCTTCATGACCTGGTCGATGACGAGCTGCGAGTCGCCGCGTACGTCGAGGCATCGGACCCCTAGCTCGATGGCGATTCGCAATCCGTTGATCAGGGCTTCGTACTCAGCCACATTGTTGGATGCCAGGAAATGGAGGCGCAGCACGTAGCGCAGGTGTTTCCCGAGGGGCGAGACGAAGAGCAGGCCCGCGCCGGCTCCCGTCTTCATCAGCGACCCGTCGAAAAACATGGTCCAGAGCTCTGGTTGGATCGGAGCCGTCGGCAACTGTGTGTCGACCCATTCGGCTACGAAGTCCGCCAGTACCTGGGACTTGATGGCCTTCCGAGGGGCGAACGAGATTGTCTCGCCCATGATTTCCACTGCCCACTTTGCGATTCGTCCCGAGGCCTCTCGGCACTGTATGATCTCCCCCAGGGGGAAGGATGATACCACAGTTACCGGATGAGACTCGAAGTAATGTCGCAACTTTCGCCTCGTCAGGATCACTGCATACAGCAGCTTCTGGACTTGTGGGTAGCGGATCTTGGTTTCGGACAGCACCTCGCTGACGAATTAAACTGGCCTCTGAATGGGCAATGCACGCCCCTCTTCTTGCCTCTCGACCACGATCGCGGCGCTAACCACCTGAGTGGTAGCGGCGACGTAGACCAAGAGGGCTTCTTCATCAGCTGGGGGTACCAAGACGGGCGCCTGGGTGAGGAGCGCCTTCAGGTTCCCGAGAGCTTCCTCGGCCTCGGGAGTCCAAGTGAAGCACTCGGCCTTCCTTAAGAGACGGTACAGAGGCAGGCCTCTTTCGCCGAGGCGCGAGATGAAACGGCTCAAGGCCGCGAGACATCCCACGATCCTCTGTACGCCTTTTAAGTCCTTGATGGGCCCCATGCTGGCGATGGCTGTGATCTTCTCCGGGTTGGCTTCGATGCCCCGCTCGGAGACGATGAATCCCAAGAGCATGCCTCGGGGCACCCCAAAGACACACTTCTCGGGATTGAGCTTGACGCCCTTTGCCTTGAGACACCGGAATGTCATTTCAAGGTCGGAGAGAAGGTCGGAGGCTTTCCTTGTCTTGACTACGATGTCATCGACGTAGGCCTCGACCGTGCGACCGATGTGTTCGCCGAACGCATGGTTCATGCACCGCTGGTACGTTGCACCCGCGTTCCTCAAACCGAACGGCATGGTGACGTAGCAGTACATGCCGAAGGGTGTGATGAAAGAAGTCGCGAGCTGGTCGGACTCTTTCATCTTGATTTGATGATACCCTGAGTAGGCATCGAGGAAAGACAGGGTTTCGCACCTAGCAGTGGAATCCACGATTTGATCGATGCGAGGTAGAGGGTAGGGAACCTTCGGACATGCTTTGTTGAGACCAGTGTAGTCCACACACATCCGCCATTTCCCCCCTTTCTTCCTCACAAGCACAGGGTTGGCAAGCCATTCGGGATGGAACACCTCTTTGATGAACCCTGCAGCCATTAGCTTGTGGATCTCCTCGCCTATCACCCTGCGCCTTTCCTCGTCGAATCGGCGCAGAGGCTGCCTGACCGGTCGGGCTCCGGCCCGAATATCCAGCGAGTGCTCGGCGACATCCCTCGGTATGCCGGGCATGTCCGAGGGACTCCACGCAAAGACGTCGGCGTTTGCGCGGAGAAAGTCGACGAGCACTGCTTCCTATTTGGGGTCGAGCCCGGAACCGATCCGGATCTGCTTGGAGGTGTCGCCACTGGGGTCGAGAGGGACGGCCTTAACCGTCTCCGCTGGCTCGAAGTTGCCGGCGTGTCGCTTCACGTCCGGCACCTCTCGGGAGAGGTTTTCCAGGTCGGCGATGAGGGCCTCGGACTCGGCGAGGGCCTCGGCGTACTCCACGCACTCCACATCGCATTCGAACGCGTGTTTGTACGTGGGGCCGACGGTGATGACCCCGTTGGGGCCTGGCATCTTGAGCTTCAGGTAGGTGTAGTTGGGGATGGCCATGAACTTCGCGTAGCATGGCCTCCCCAATACTGCGTGGTAGGTTCCTCGGAACCCGACTACCTCGAACGTCAAAGTCTCCCTTCGGAAGTTGGAGGGTGTTCCGAAGCAGACAGGAAGGTCGAGCCGTCCGAGGGGCTGGACGCGCTTCCCAGGAATGATCCCGTGGAAGGGCGCAGCGCCTGCTCGGACGGAGGACAGATCGACGCGCAGGAGCCTGAGGGTCTCGGCGTAGATGATATTGAGGCAGCTGCCCCATCCATCAGGACCTTGGTGAGCCTGACGTCGCCGATGATGGGATCGACGACGAGCGGGTACTTTCCCGGGCTCGGCACGTGGTCGGGGTGGTCATCTTGGTCGAAAGTGATGGGCTTGTCGGACCAGTCTAGGTAGACTGGCGCCGCCACCTTCACCGAGCAGACCTCCCGACGCTCTTGCTTACGATGCCGAGCCGAGGCATTCGCCGCATGCCCTCCGTAGATCATGAAGCAGTCGCGGACCTCGGGGAACTCTCCTGCTTGGTGATCTTCCCTTTTGTCGTCGTCGCGGGCCCTGCCACCCTCTGCGGGTGGCCCGGCCTTGTGGAAGTGGCGCCGAAGCATGACGCACTCCTCGAGGGTGTGTTTGACGGGCCCCTGATGGTAAGGGCACGTCTCCTTGAGCATCTTGTCGAAGAGGTTGGCACCTCCGGGGGGCTTCCGAGGGTTCTTGTGCTCGGTGGCGGCGACAAGGTCTGCGTCGGCAGCGTCGTGTTTCGCTTGCGACTTCTTCCTGCCTTTCTTCTTGGCGCCGCGCGGAGTAGACGCCTCGGGAGCATCTTCCGAAGGGCGGCCCTGGGGCTGCTTGTCCTTTCGGAAGATGGCCTCGACCGCCTCCTGGCCAGAGGCGAACTTGGTGGCGATGTCCATCAGCTCGCTCGCCCTGGTGGGGGTCTTGCGACCCAACTTGCTCACCAGGTCACGGCAAGTGGTGCCGGCAAGGAACGCGCCGATGACATCGGAGTCGGTGATGTTGGGCAGCTCGGTGCGCTGCTTCGAGAACCACCGGATGTAGTCCCGAAGAGACTCTCCCGGCTGTTGCCGGCAGCTTTGGAGGTCCCAGGAATTCCCGGGGCGCACGTACGTGCCCTGGAAGTTGCCGGTGAAAGCTTGGACCAAATCCTCCCAGTTGGAAATCTGCCCCGGAGGCAGGTGCTCCAACCAAGCGCGAGCAGTGTCGGAGAGGAACAGGGGGAGGTTGCGGATGATGAGGTTGTCGTCGTCCGTTCCACCCAGTTGACAGGCCAGGCGGTAGTCCGCGAGCCACAACTCCGGTCTTGTTTCCCCAGAGTACTTTGTGATAGTAGTCGGGGGTCGGAATCGGGCCGGAAACAGCGCCCGCCGAATGGCCCGGCTGAAGACCTGCGGACCGGGTGGTTCGGGCGAGGGACTCCGATCCTCCCCGCTGTCGTAGCGTCCCACACGCCTGGGGTGATAGCCTCGGCGCACCCTTTCGTCGAGGCGGGCCCGACGGTCGCGATGAGGGTGCTCGTCGCCGAGGTGGCCCGGGGCCGCAGGCGCGGTGTTGCGCGTGCGCCCGGTGTAGACCGAGGCTTCCCGCATGAGTCGGGAAGTCGTGGCACGAGGTTCCGAGGGGTGCCCCTGCCTGCGGGAGGCAGAGCTCTCGGCCCGACGGGCCGCAGCGCCTTCCAGGAGGTGCTTGAGCCCTCCCTGGATTCGCCGGCCCTCGGTGGTTGATGACTCCGGCATCGCGCGGAGGAGCATCGCTGCGGCTGCCAGGTCCTGACCGGTCCCGCTGGATGCGGGTGGCGGCCTGTCCCTGGCATCGTTGGCGATGCGGTGCTGGAGGCCTTGGGGCAGGTGACGCATTTCTCCGGCCGGGGGCTGGCCCGCCCATACCTGCACGACGTCCCGGCGGATCGACTCGAGCGCTCCTGCTCCCTCGTCGAGCCCGGCCTGTGCCCCGCGGACTTGCTCGAGCTGTGGGTCGTGACCCTCCGCCGGAACGGGGACCACAGCTAGCTCCCGCGGGATGTCGGCGCGAGGCACTGGCCTAGGGAGATCACCATCCTCCGGCATGCCGAGACGGTTGCCTTCGGAGGGATCCCCTAGCTCGACGTGGAAACATTCGCGGCTCGGGCCGCAGTCCTTGTCGTCAAGGCTGCGGCTGCCGTCGGAACAGTCGGAGAGGCAGTAGTTGCATGCGGTCATGAAGTCCCGCATGGCACTGGGGTTGCCAGATCCAGAGAAATCCCAACAGATGCTGGGGTCGTCGTCTTCCTCGGACCCAGAGGGCCCGTAGGTCGAGACGCCCGTCAATCGGTCCCAAGGCGACCGCACACAAAACCCAAGAGAGGTTGTATTCGCCTCAACGTGAGCGCCCGCGAGAGCGAGGTCGCTAGGCGGGTTGAGGTCGAGTCGAAATGACGAAGGATGGGAATCGGTCGGTACCTTTTGGTCGACGAGGAGCGACGAAGTCACATCGGGGGCTGATCGCGCCGTCGTCTTGGGTACGAGGGCGACGTCCTGCAGGCCCTCCGTGAGCGTGCTAGCGTCGTCCACTTGCTCGGGGTCGGCGCGTTGCGGGGGGACGGCGCTTGCCTTCGCCTCGAACGTGATGGTGACGCCCGACGCGTCCTCCGTTGGGGCGCTGGTGATGTCGATTCGCTCGACAGCCGACGAAGCGCAGCCTCCCGCTTGGCCCCGGTTGCCCCGCCTCCTCCTCCGATGGCGAGGGAGAGGATGGGGCAAGATCGAAGGTTGTTCTTCCCCCACGCGGGGAAGACGTCGTCGATTCCGCCGCCGGCGGGCGGGCTGTCGGCCACCATTGTCGTCGTCGCGCGGCGGTGGAAGGAGTATCATGTCGTAGCTGCCGTCGAAAGACACGAACTCGAGACTCCCGAAACGGAGCACCGTCCCGGGTTGGAGAGGTCGTTGGAGACTGCCCATCTGGAGCTTGACGGGAAACTGCTCGTCAACACGCAGCAGGCCCCTACCTGGCGCGCCAACTGTCGGCGTTTCGAGACCGGGGGGTCCCTAAGCCGACGAGTGAGTGTGCCGCGTGCCCCAGCCCAGATGGGTCGAGCGCGTGGGCGAGCGCGAAGGGGGGAAGAGCGAGGTGGCCGGAGCCGAGTCGAGAGGGAGGTGGAGATCCCGCGGCCTTCGTGTTCGTCCCGCGCCCAGGTCGGGTGCGCTTGCAGTAGGGGGTTACAAGCGTCCGCACGGGTGAGGGGAGCGAGCGGCCCCAAGAGAGCGCCTGCCCCTGCCCTCGTTCCCACGGGGCCAACCTCCTCTAAGAAGGCCCTGGTCCTTCCTTTTATAGGCATAAGGAGAGGATCCAGGTGTACAAATGGGGGTGTAGCAAGGTGCTACGTGTCTAGCGGGGGAGAGCTAGTGCCCTAAGTACATGCCAAGGTGGCAGCCGGAGAGATCTTGGCACCCAGCTGGTGTGGCGTCGTGGCTGTCGGAGAAGCAATGGAGCCTGGCGGAGGGACAGCTATCGGAGTGGTTGGGCCCTTGCTGACGTCCCCCTGCTTCCGTAAGGGAGCTGAGAGCCGCCGTCGTCATGGGTCTAGCGGGGCGCCATCATTGCCTATCTGGCGGAGCTAGCCAGATGGGACGTCGGTCCTGTTTTCTGCGGCCCGAGTCGGCTCGAGGTAGGGTGATGATGGCGCTTCCTGTTGACGTGGCGGACTTGTGCCCTAGGTCGGGCGACGTGGAGGCTCCTCCGAAGCCGAGGTCGAGTCTGTCCTGCATGGCCGAGGCCGAGCTCCTGGGTCGGGCGAGGCGGAGGTCGTTCGGCAGAGGCCAGGGCGGAGTCCGACCCCTGGGGTCGGGCGAGGCGGAGTTCGTCGTCTTCCGGGGCCTTAGCCCGAGTCCGAGCCCTGGGTCGGGCGGAGCGGAGTTCGCCGTCTTCCGGGGCCTTAGCCCGAGTCCGAGCCCTGGGTCGGGCGGAGCGGAGTTCGCCGTCTTCCGGGGCCTTAGCCCGAGTCCGAGCCCTGGGTCGGGCGGAGCTTCCTATGGCGCCTTTGGCGAGTCCTGGCTGCCTGTCAGTCTCACTCTGTCAAGTGGCACTGCAGCCGGGATGGCGCAGGCGGCGCTGTCCTTTTGTCAGACCGGTTAGTGGAGCGGCGAAGTGACGGCGGTCACTTCGGCTCTGCCAGGGGGCGCGCGTCAGGATAAAGGTGCCAGGCTACCTTTGCGTTAAATGCCCCTGTGACTTGGTCTGTCGGTGCGGCGATTTAGTCAGGGTTGCTTCTTAACGAAGGCAAGGCCTCGGGCGAGCCAGAGGTGCGTCTGCCGTAAAAAAGGGGGCCTCGGGCGAGACGGAAACACCTCAGGGTCGGCTGCCCTTGCCCGAGGCTAGGCTCGGGCGAGGCGTGATCGAGTCGCTCGTATGGACCGATCCCTGACTTAATCGTACCCATCAGGCCTCTGCAGCTTTATGCTGATGGGGGTTACCAGCTGAGAATTAGGCGTCTTGAGGGTACCCCTAATTATGGTCCCCGACACATAGATATTGAAAGGGAAATGAAGTATTCGGCAAAGAAGGCGCTTCCACTCAACTCCATCAACATTTGCCGGTACTCCGCATCATTCTCCACTTTGGTATAATCTTCACTGTTATTTATGTGTTTGCCAAAGGGGGAGAAAATTTGAACAAAGGGCTTATATTTCACTCACAAGTATCCGTTTTTGGCGATTCATGCCAAAGGGGGAGAAAGTATGAGCCCAAAGCAAAAGGACCGCACCACCACCAAATTTTAAAAATGAAGGTTTTCAAATCGCTATCTTATTGTGTCAAAAAGGGGAGAAAGCAGTATCTTCAAAACTTGCAAAATCCACTTGAACACTAAGAGGAGAATTTTATTTAGGGGGAGTTTTGTTTAAGTCAAAGGAAAAGCATTTGAAACAGGGGGAGAAAATTTCAAATCATGAAAATGCTTCTTTCAATCTTATTCATGTACCTTTGACTATTTGCAAAAGTTTTTGAAAAGAATTTTACAAAGAATTTGCAAAACAAAACCCGTGGTGCAAATGAGGTCCAAAATTTTAATAAAAAGAAAAACCATCCATGCATATCTATTGAAACAAGTATATTGGTTTCAATTCCAAGCAACCTTTGCACTTACCTTATGCAAACTAGTTCAATTCAGCACTTTTATATTTGCTTTGGTTTGTGTTGGCATCAATCACCAAAAAGGGGGAGATTGAAAGGGAAATAGGGTCAAACCTTTTCCATATGAATTTTGGTGGTTGAATTGCCCAACACAAATTATTGGACTAACTAGTTTGCTCTAGATTATGAGTTCTAGAGGTGCCAAAGGTTCACAACAAACCAATACAAGTCAAAAGAAAGGGTTCAAAACTAAGGAGCAAATTATACCGAAGGCAGCCCTGGTATGGCGCACCGGACTGTCCGGTGTGCCACCGGACAGTGTCCGGTGCACCAGGGAGTTCGACGCTGAACTTGCCAGCTTTAGAAATTTGTGAGGCCGCTCCGCTATAATTCACCGGACTATCCGGTGTAACACCGGACTGTCCGGTGTGCTAGCGGAGCAATGGCTACTTCGCGCTAACGGTCGTCTGCTGAAGGCATTAAATGCGCTACAGTGCGCGCCTGCGCGCGCAGAGGTCAGAGCAGCGCTAGAAGGCACACTGGACAATCTACAGGACCTGTCCGGTGCACCACCAAACTGTCCGGTGGCCCCAACTGTCAGAGCTCCAACGGTCGGAACCCAACGGCTTGGTGACATGGTTGGCGCACCGGACAGTGTCCGGTGGCGCACCGGACTGTCCGGTGCGCCATACGACAGAAGCCCTCACCAACGGTTATTTTGGTGGTTGGGGCTATAAATACTCCCAACCACCCCACATTCAAAGCATCCAAGTTTTCAGCCTTCAAACCTCATACAAGAGCTATAGCATTCAATACAAGACACAAACAAAGAGATCAAATCCTCTCCCAAGTCTGGAATCACTCCAAACAAATTAGTGACTAGAGAGAGAGAGACTTTTGTGTTCTTTTGAGCTCTTGCGCTTGGATTGCTTTTCTTCTTCCTCATTCTTGTTTCCATAACACTTGTAATCAAAACAAGAGACACCAATTGTGTGGTGGTCCTTGTAGTGGACTTAGTGTCCCATTTGATTGAGAAGAGAAGCTCACTCAGTCTAAGTGACCGTTTGAGAGAGGGAAAGGGTTGAAAGAGACCCGGTCTTCGTGACCACCTCAACGGGGAGTAGGTTTGCAAGAACCGAACCTCGGTAAAACAAATCATCGTGCCATCCACTTTTATTTGCTTGTGATTTGTTTCACCCTCTCTTTCTGACTCGTTTATATTTCTAACGCTAACCCCGGCTTGTAGATTGTGCTTAAGTTTATAATTTTCAGATTCCGCCTATTCACCCCCCCCCTCTAGGCGACTTTCAATTCTTGGCAATACTTATGGCACTCGTGCTATCACAATTCACAAAGCAGAGACACGTGATGAAAATCCAAGTCAATGTCCTGTAAGCTAGCCATCATCCAAAGTAACTGAGAACAACAGCTAGCGGCAGCAATATACTCGGCCTCTGTGGTAGACAGGGCAACACTAGACTGTTTTCGAGAAGACCATGAAACAACGAAGTACCCAAAAACTGACAAGTCCCAGAAGTAGACTTGCGCTCCAAAAGGCAATCCGCAAAATCAGCATCAGAATAACCGCACAAGGACAGAACGGACGATGAGGAGTACCACAAACCAAACTCGAGAGTGAAACGTAGGTACCTCATAATCTGTTTCACAACCGTTCTGTGAGATGTGCGTGGGGAAGCCAGGAAACGAGCGCACAAACATACTGCAAAGTGTATGTCTAGCCTCGTCACAGTCAAATACAGGAGAGAGCCAATCATGCTCAAGTACTCCTTCTGGTCCACAGGTTCGCCATCCTCATCAGTGTCAAGTGTTGTCGAGGTGGACATGGGCGTCGAAAGAGGCTTGCCCTCACCCAAGTCGAACTTCTTCAGGATGTCCTTTGTATACTTGCCTTGATGTACAAAGGTCCCATCTTGAGTCTGCTTGAATTGCAACCCAAGAAAGAAATTCAGCTCGCCCATCATGCTCATCTCAAATTCCCTGCTCATAAGATCTAAAAATCTAGACAGAAGCATTAGAAGAACCACCAAAGATGATATCATCCACGTAAATCTGGACTAAAAGGGTGTCATTATTATGCTTGAGGAGAAAAAGAGTTTTGTCCACAGAGCCCATTTTAAAACCCTCAGAAAGTAGAAAAGATTTCAAACGCTCATACCAGGCTCTAGGGGCTTGTTTCAAACCATACAAAGCTTTTTGGAGTTTAAAAACGTGGTTTGGAAACTTGGAACTCTCAAAACCAGGGGGCTGCCTAACATATACCTCTTCCTCTACATACCCATTTAAAAAGGCACTTTTGACATCCATTTGAAAAAGCTTAAAACCCTTTGAAGCAGCAAAGGCTAAGAGGATCCTAATGGCCTCTAAACGGGCAACAGGGGCAAAGGTCTCCTCATAATCAATTCCCTCTTTTTAGCAATACCCTTGGGCAACCAACCTTGCCTTGTTCCTCACTACCAAACCATCCTCACTTTGTTTCTTTTTGAAAACCCATTTTGTACCTATGGGATGGCAGTTAGAAGGAGGTGGCACCAAAACCCAAACCTGATTTCTTTCAAAATTTTCAAGCTTCTCATGCATAGCATTAACCCAGTTAGGATCAGATAAAGCATGTCTAACATCTCGGGGCTCAAAAGTAGCAACAAAAGCCGAGTGAGCAAAATGAGAAATGTGTTGTGACCTAGAGCGAGTGACTCGCTCATGAAGCTCCCCGATCATCTACTAAGGTGGGTGACGGCGCTGAATATGTTGTGGAGCCTCCCTTGAGGAAGTGGCCTCCCCCTCAACAGCAGCTTCAACTCCTCCAGTCTCAGCAGGAGCTGGCTTGAGCGGACCCCAAGTGGTGGAAGGAGTGGGGTCGGGTTCGTCAGCCATAGTAGTGGAAGCAGGCTCGACTGGGGCGGTGGGTGGAGTTGGCTCGAGAGCAACCCAATCGGCGTCGTCGTTCTCCTCCTCCATAAAGATGGTCTGTCCCATCTGATTTGCACCTACAGGCTCAAAGACAGGGGATGGACAGGGTGCAGTCTCATCGAATGTAACCTCACAAGTCTCCATAATATGGTTAGTCTCTAGGTTAAGAACACGATAAGCATGATAATGTAATGCATAACCCAGAAAAACTCCATCAGAAGACCGGGACTCAAACTTGTACATATTACCTTGTTTTAGCACAAAGCATCTGCAACCAAATACCCTGAAATGACTGACCTTGGGTGGCCGTCCAAATCACAGCTCATAAGAAGTTTTGTTTAGAAAAGCCCGAAGAAAGATGCGATTGGACACATGGCAAGCAGTGTTGATCGCTTCGGCCCAAAAACGCATAGGAGTCCTATGCTCATCAAACATCGTCCTGGCCATCTCAACAAGGGTCCGATTTTTGCGTTCAACAATACCATTCTACTGGGGCACATACAAATAGGAAAACTGATGCTTGAGTCCCAAAGAAGCACAAAAGGTTGCAAATTGAGTATTTTAAAATTATGTGCCATTGTCACTGCGTATAGCTCTCATGGCATTTTTAGGAAACTCATTTTGCAACCGAAGAATCAAATCTCGAGCATGAGTAAAAAGCCTCATCCTTCGTCGTCATAAAGAACACCTAAGAGTAGCGAGAGAAGTCGTCGACAACCACAAGCACATACCACTTCCCTCCAAAAGAGCAAACCCTAGCTAGACCAATAGTGTCCATATGAAGCAATTCGCTAGGATGCGAGGTCATCACCTTGGTGACCGGGGAATGGGAAACGGCAATCATTTTTCCATGACGACAAGGGTGACAGACAAGATCTTTCTCAAATTTTAATTTAGGCAATCCTTGGATGAGGTCAAGTGAGCTCAAACGACACAAAAGATCAAAGCTCAAGTGACCTAGCCTCCTATGCCACTTGCAAAGAGAAGAGGAAGATCCTGCCAACAAACATCGAGAAGGGCCAGAAGAATGTGAAAAATCAGCACTGAAAACTCAACCAAAAGGGAAAATCTGGCAAATAAGATCCCCACGAGAATCCAAAACTCGAGACAAGCCCTTTTTAAAACGCACTTCATAGTCATCCTCAAGGAGTTGCGAAACTGAAAGCAGATTGAAATGCAGATTCGAGACCAAAGCAACATCCTTGAGAATAAAGCTCTCGTTCACCCGAATGGTGCCACGAGAAACAACCTTACCTATTGACTTATCCCCGAATGTGATGTATTCCTTACCAATCACGAGGTCGAGGCTAGACAACTATTTTGAGCTTCCGGTCATGTGGCGCGAACAACCGGAATCCATGAGCCACGTGCTCTCCAGGTCTCCGTCCTGCATCAATAGTAAGACACGGGGTGAGCAAATGGCACAACACTGGGTAAGTAAACTATGAAGAATACCAGTGATGCGACATTTGCCCCTGAAAAGTGTTAGGGAAAACACCAAACATCCCCGGTCCCGAAGGGAAGCGATCACCACAAGAAGGAAATTGTGGTCGGTTGGGGAAGTATGAACCAAAACCTCTATCACATGGTCCTTGGCCATATGATACACGACCAGCATCCCATCGGGCACGACCACCACGTGGTCTCACTGCCTGAGGCCTAGCGGCAAGAGGCAAAACACCTCTAGGCCTCCCAGGACGTCTCTAAACAGGCTGAGCATGAACACCATGAGAGGGGCGGTTCATGTCCTTCCTGCTCGACTCAGAAACCCGCCGCTCATCTCTCTTCCTCCTAAAGCAAAACGAAGCTAGATGCCCATCCCTCTCACAATATTCACAATGGTACCTCACCTCTCTCTTGGGTGGATTTTGTTTGTGGAAGGGGGCTTTCTTTTTGGATGACTGAGGGGCTCTAGGAAGGGGATCGCTAGAGATGTCGGGAAAGGTGTCAAGTGTGTTCCTAAGATGGTTAGGTTTTGGAAGCCACACTTGTTCTGAGGAGGATCTCTCATAGGTTCATCAATCACACCATCTCTCACAGGGGTGACAGGCTTAGCAGAGGTGGTTTTGATAAGCTTGGGAGTGGGTGAAGGTTTCTCTGAAGGTGTCAAACCACTGGACTCACCAACCTTCCAAAAGCGAGCGACACTCCCATCCTTAGTAGCAAAGCCTAACCCCGGTCCGCCAGTTCCCCTCTTGAACTTACTGACCATCATGCCCAACTGGGGCTCAATGCACGACACCCAACTCAAGATAGATCGAAGGTATGTGTTTTCTTCCTCGATTCTTGGCTTGTCATGTCTGTAGGACTCAAGGGCAGATTGCAAACCCTCACAAAGTGCACACTGCGCAGGTGCAGGGGCACTCACTGAGCTAGCCTTCTCAAGTAAAGCTATCCTAGCGTCTCTCTCTTCTAGCTCAGACTGCAAGCCAGGACAAACAGTACACGCACCCAATAGGATAGACCTAGATCTCAACTCGTCGCGCTCATCTAGCAAGGTGGAGTACTTGGTCTGCAAAGTGGTGATGTTTGACATGTGTAGAGCGCACTCATCACATTCAGTCTCGTCGGACACCTCAACTGAAGCTCTAGCAGACTCAAGTTCCCAAAGCGTGCTCTCGTACTTGGATCTAAACTCTCTCCTCTCACGAGCATCCTACCTAAGCAACTTATCCTAACTAGCCATAGCAGCGTTCAGCTCTTCTATCTCAGCGGTGAGATCATCGGCGGAAGGTAGTACCTTAGAAGTAGTGTCGTCGCTGATGTCTTTGTCGTCGTTGGTGCCGACCGCGTCCTCACCAAGTGCCATGGTGCAAAAGCCTCATGCGGTGTCGATGATGAAGCACAGCCAGTTCAGCTTGTCCTTGACCCACCTCTGTCTCCTCGTCGCTCGAGGAAGATATAACATCGTCGGAGTCGTGGTCGAGGTCGCTGAGGGAGGCGAGGAAGGCACGCTCCTTGATCTTTGCCTTCTGAAGGTACTTCTTCTTGAGCGCCTCCTTGTTGAATCCTCCCTTGGACTTGTACTTGCCAGAGGAGTACTTGCCCTTATGCCGACCAGAGTGATGGTCGCGTGGGCCAGACTCTGATTTGCCCTTCTTGGGGCAGCTGGCAATGAAGTGGTCGAGATCTCCACAGTTGTAGCATCCGTCCTTGGACCCGCCACGCCGCCGGCTCATATGGTTGTTGTGGAATCACGTGAACCGGCTGGCCACAAGTGCCAACTCCTCATCCCCAAGGCTCTCCACATACTCCTCTGTAATAGACAACAAAGAAGATAGAGCAAACATAGCAGGTGAGGAGTTAGAAGCAGAACCACCTCCAGAGACCAGGGCCATGGTGGGTGCACTAGGGTTCTCAAACTTGGCCCGAGTCTGGTCGTCAATCTCTATGGACTTGAGCTTGCTGAAGAGCTCGTCCACGGTGGGAGTCTCGTAGTTGGGCGACACGATAATCGCCGAGACCTTCACCTCCCAAACTCTCCGATCTAGAGCATGTAGTAATTTCAGCACTCTCTCATGATCACTATAGGGTAGTTGTGCCTTGTTGGCATGCATCTTGTTCACAATTGACTGGAACCTGGAGAACATGGAATCAATGGTCTCTCCAGCCAACTGTGTGAAGTTCTCATACTCTCGCATGTACGTCTCAAACAATCTGGTCTTCACATGATCGTTGCCCTCATGGAATCTCTCGAGGGTAGACCAGATCTGATGAGCCGTAGTCAGATGTCCAACTCGCTCAAACTCACCAAGCGAGAGACACGAGAACAAAGCGTTTTGAACTTAATTTGTTGTTCGAATCATGGAACTCCATTTGAATTGGAGTGATCTGGTCCCTTGTAGCATTGAAAATCGCATCGAGGCAAATTTCCCAAACCCGGTAACTGATGCTCTGAAGATATGCAGACATGCGAATCTTCCAGTACGGGTAATTGGTCCCATCGAAGAACGGAGGTTTGCCAACACCTCGTTCCGTATCGCCTACGTGGATTTCAAACCGATTAGGGAAGGAAAATCCTTAACCGGCTCTGATACCAATTGTAGGACCAGTAAGGTGACCAGAGGGGGGTGAATGGGAGCCAATCGGATTTTTGTCTCCAAACACTGAAAATTAACACTTTACTTCAATTGAGATGAAGTAAGTGCTCAAACCATAAACACATCAGCGAATGAGTGATCTCATGATTACAAAACGTTCCTAATACTCACATGAGTTCAACAAAACAAACGGATCGCAAATCGGACACCAAAAAGTCTAAAACGGT
This sequence comes from Zea luxurians, assembly GCA_029449295.1. NCBI lineage: Eukaryota > Viridiplantae > Streptophyta > Magnoliopsida > Poales > Poaceae > Zea > Zea luxurians. Next base: position 42,310,404 of record JAOPSE010000005.1, on the reverse strand, counting down.
CGAATACAGTATCGTAAACAAGTGGTGTTTTCAGCAGTATGAAATTATGTTCTTAAGTTCAAAACTAAACTAAACAAACTCCGATTGATATGAAATTTTACACACGCTTGAGTAAATACCTTTGCAAGATCTCCCCAAATTTTGAGCTCAATCCGACTTGTGAATCACCCGCGGATTTAAAAATACAGCAGAAATTGGGGTTTTCTAGAAACGAGTTCAAACTGAGTTTTTCTCAAATCGCGACCAAAATCTGCAACAAATAGGTGTATGCAGTGGTCCGAAGAGTGCAACTCACCACCAATCAATCCCCAAACCAAATCCTCTCAAAGGAATCAAAGTTTTTCACCAACAACACAAGATCGGGAAAAGGAGAAACCAAGACTATAAAACTTCAGAAATTTCAGCAAGGGTACAAACTGAGATTTGAAGCTAAAGAGCCCTGTGGGCCGTACCGGTGACCATTCCTCTGATTAAACTTTAAAATCAAGAACACAGTTGAAGTACAAAATAACTGAGGAACCCTCGGCTCAACTGGTGTCTACCTAGAGAGAAAACTAGGAGCTCTAGAATGAGTGCTCAAAACAAATGGCAGCCAAGGGATGATGAACCAACCAGCCCTCCCCTCTATTTATAGAGTGTTATTCTGACTTCCTAAACTACCCTATTTACATAGAGCCTATCCACTCCATCGGGGGCGAAATGGACCAACTCCTAGGTTTTCGATCTGACGGCCACGTCCTTCACATAGAGTTGCTCCGCCTTGACGCACCCTCCACGATCACGCCACATGCCGCCACCGGTTCCCTCTGGAACCGCCACCACCAAGTTTTGAGGCCCAAACTCAACAAAACCAGGCATCTGTAGCGTTGGGTAGTTTTGAGGCCCAAACCACCAAACTTGCCGTGAACACCGCACCTCGTGCACGTCCTCCACGATCAGACGTGTGTCCCGCCAGTCCTCGACCATGTCGGCAACACGGTCCACTCCACCACATCCTCGCACAAGTGTGTGTCCCAGGTGTCAGTCACCGCGGTTGGTCACCTGCTGCTCTGATCCGTCAGTCAAGACCCAGCACTCGCCCTTCACCGCTCCCGATCCATCGGCACGAGCTCGCATGACCTTCACCTCAGCCATCGACCACCGTTCCTGTGCTCCACACCTGCACACCACAAGTCGACCAACATGGTTGCACAAGCATAATCTCACACTTTGGTCAGTCCACTAACTACCCCAGAGTGCTACCAGTTGACAATCACTCATCATCAACCCGAACCATAAGGGACAAGTCAACCTTGTGTTCGCAAGTGGACTCCTTTGCGTCTGGTTCACTATCAGAGCTGACAAGTTCGAGAACTTCCTCCAAAGCATGCAACTATACTGAAGAGGCACATTTGTGTCCATAAGACCACATCTTCGCGCAACGATCACATAAACTTTGAGCTCTTCTGTAGCTACAGAGAGATGCTAGTTTATCAGCATGGGATGAGTGCTTGTGCAGATCACCAGACTTGGGTTCTGGTATGACACCCTTCGAGCGGTCAAAGCAAGCGCACAAGCAGTATCGAGACCCAACGGTCTCTGAACCATAATTACTTGATTGATGTCAGCATGTAACCCATCAATAAACTACATGGTATAATAAAGGGGATCAGTTCTAGACTCATACGCCGCTAGTTCATCCACTAGAGAAGAAAATTGTTCAACATAATCTGCTACTGAGCCAGTTTGTCTAACATGAAATAGTTGGCGAATTAAGGACTCATGTTGCTCATGGCCAAATCTTTCATGTAGCAAGGACCAAAACTCAGGCCAGGCTAATTGTTTGATTCGCCTCTCAATGGATTAAAGCCAACGTGAAGCACGACCTTCAAAATACATTGTGGCTACTCGCACCCAGACACTTTAATGCACTCCATACATATCGAAATAATTTTCACTTTGGGTTTTCCACAATTATGGATGACTTCCATCGAAACGGGGAAAGTTGATCAATGGTAAACGACCATATCTCGCACGGCCCTGATCCTGGAACTCCCGCGAAGAATACTGGTCAGAGCGAAGAGGGTGTGCAGGGATCGTACCCTTGACCAGGTCGTGGGAGTGGGGGTGAGACCCAAACTCACGATCCCGGAGATATGGTGAACAGCGGTGGCCAAAAGGCTCGTCGCTGCTGAATCCGGCAGGTGGGCGCTCGGACACCGACTCGTGCGGTCCGAAGAGACCGGGTTGCTGGAAGGCGGGTGTGCGATGTTCTCGCTCCATGAACCGAGTAGCCCGCATCACCTCCAAGGACAGATCGGTGACACACTTCTCAATTGACGGAGTCCATTGTTCGAATTCTATTTGCGACATTTTGACGGTGATGAAGCGTGCATTGGCGTACTGCTCTGCCTCGTCGACGTGTTGCACTAGGTCATTGTACCGCTGTTCAAGGTGTTTGTGGAGGACGATGCAGCGGTCGTCGATGTTGCGCTCGAGTAGACCACAACACCCTTCGATGGCGTCGGTGAGACGCAGCTCCATCGGCTGCTGAAAGTCGCCTAGAGGGGGGTGAATAGGCGAAACCTGAAATTTACAAACTTTAAATACGCACTAAGGCCGGGGTTAGCGTTAGAATTAAATCGGAGTACAAAAGATAGTTCTCCTTGCTTAGAGTTGCTCAATCAATACGGATAACGTTTGGGAGTAAACTCAAACAATATTAGCAAGGGAACTTTTAGAGAGAGGAAAGAGGGGAAACAAATCAAGTGAAGATCAACAAGTGAACACGGTGATTTGTTTACCGAGGTTCGGTTCGAAAGAACCTACTCCCCATTAAGGAGGCCAGAAAGGCCAGGTCTATCCCAACCCTTTCCCTCTCTAAATCGGTCACACAGATCGGTCGAGGCTTCTCCTTAATCACTTGGGTCACTAAGACCCCGCAAGGATCACCACACACTTAGGTGTCTCTTGCTAGCTTTACAAAGCACTTATAAGAATAAGAATAGAGAAAGAGAAAGCAATCCAAGCAACAAGAGCAACAAAAGAATACAAAAACACCCTCTCTCAAGTCACTAAGTGATTGAGTTAATTTTGAGACTTGGAGTGATGCTATCGTTCTTGTATTGAATGTGAACTTCAGAAAACTTGGATAACTTGAATGGAGGTGGTTGGGGGTATTTATAGCCCCAACCACCATTCTAGCCGTTGTTGGCGATGGCGCACCTGACAGTCTGGTGGTGCACCGGACAGGACACTATTTAGTGTCTGGTGCGTGCCACGTCAGCTGCCCATTGAGGTTTGAAGCTGCCGACCGTTGAAACCCTTTGTCCTGTAGCTGCACCAGACAGTCAGGTGGCACACCGGACATGTCCGGTGCGTTCTGACTTCACGGCCTGACATCTAACTTCTGCACTATGCACTTTTACTGTTTACCGCAGTCGACCGTCGGCGCTTTTGACCGTTGCTCCGTTGGCTCACTGGACATGTTCGGTGCACACCGCACAATCCGATGAATTATAGCGGAGCGCACCCTGGAAAAACCCAAGAGTGGCTAGTTGGGATGGTGGCCTGGGACACCGAACACTGTCCGGTGCGTCATTGGCAGCACTATTCCAACACTTTGCTCCAAACTTGGTTGAGTCTCAAACTCGATATATTTCTTGGTTTATGTTGAACCTTATGCACCTGAAATAAATGATATCTAAGCAAACTAGTTAGTCCATGTGGTTTATGATGGACGTCAACCATCAAAATCGATTATAGAAAATGATTAAGCGCATTTCTCTTTCGGTTGCAGTTCCTCCAACACCTTGGAGAAGAAGGACGGATCAGCAGGCGCCATGGCCGTGGAGCGTGGGTGACGCAGAATCGGGATTGTGGGATCCAGATCGAACCCTCCAAATACTAGATGTTAGCGATGGGAAGGGAGGAGCAGAATACCAGATGTTAGGGATGGGAAGGGAGGAGCAGAGAAGATGCGTAGAGAAGGGGCGAGGGAGCAGAGAAGAAGGGAGATGGCAGCGAGAGCCCGGCGGCGTCTCGGCAGTGTTCTTCGTATTACTTCTCTGATGATCCTTATTACACAGGTATTGTCTTTTATATAGAGCTATTGGATCAAAAACGGCCCACAGGCAGACGACTTCCACTACTTGGCCCACATCGGCCCAGTAACTTTAGTATTTGGACGACAGACTCACGTGCGGTGTGGCTTGTTCCTGCTGTCTGCTGCCTTCAGCTTGTCGTTCCCGTCAGCGTTGCTGACATCTCGCCGTTTAAAATGCACGACAAAGAGCACAGTTCCATTTTATGACAACAAACGGAACATGCACTGAATGAAGACGCACATGGTTATCACTTGTGAGAACAAGCAAGCAAATGAGAAGAACCGATGGAGTCCAGCAATTTTCATTCTTATTTCTCGTACGACATCTCAATGAAACAGGAAGTGATCTGCAAGATGTGCTCCAGCTCGCAGGACTCCTGTTTACTGGCCCTCCTTGCCGTAATTGTAGATGATCTCGATCTACAAGGCACGGTCGCCATTAGTACAACATTTTTGGTGTGCATAATCTACTACCGGAAGACAGTTTAGCAACGCTAAAGGCTAGAACCAGAACAAGATATGAACGTCAGTAAAAAGAAGTCATTTTGCGAACTATGTATCATCCAGGTAAAGGAAATCCTGTCATGGAAAACTACCTTTGCACGAGCAAATCAGTTGCGGAGGGATAATGTGGTCATCGAAGATGAAGTTATTTTGTGAACTCTAAGCCAGTGTGACATGATTCTACGCAGCAGAATATTAGTTACGAAATACTCCCTCTATTCCAAATTATACGGCGTTTTGACTTCTCTAGATGCATAGTTTTCGCTATGCATTTGACATACACCTATATCTAGATACACAGTAAAAGCATTGTATCTAAAAAAGTTAAAACGTCTTATAGTTTGAAATGGAGGGAATAATTGTAAAACTATATCTACCATTGCAAGCAAATCAGGTGAAGTTCCTACCTAGGATGCATTTACAGTTTTGGGCAAAACACTACAACTAATAGTCCATCAACAATAATAATAATTCTAACTCCATTGAGATGAAACCTTAAGTACTGCTACATTTTTTGCGCTCAAATTAAGCTGACTTGCACTATGAGCAGTGTACCTTTTTTAGGCCATCACGGGAGAGAGAAAACAAGCATACTATTATGATCCGTAAGCATTGTGGTGAATCAAACTAGCATAATGCAAATATATTACATAGCATATTGAGCAATGTAAGCTATGGTCTTACCCCTTGAGGTGGAGGGGGTTTCCTTGTGAATTTAGTGCTGCCTGGTGCCCATGGAACTGCAGATATAAGAGGCATGTAAACAATAGGCTATAGCATTTCAGTTGTATCTCAGAAAAAAAAAATGCTAGTATCTTCCAGTGTAATTTGATGTGTGCTACTCATTGATAAACAGAGGCATCTACATAGTACATGAGGAACAGAAGCAATTCATAAGTCAAGCACTTATTTAGCAATCCATCAATCCATAACCATGGGTGTTCCTGGGTCTGAACAGCTGAACAAAATGGCTTCTTCCATCAAGAGTATAAGCAAATGGAGCTGGGAATGAGAGGAAGGATTGCGTGCCAGTGAACCAAAATCTAGGCATCGAAAGGTTTTGACTGATGAAACGAGAAACGTGGCTGAATTGAATACCCGTAGGTATAAATGTATGTTCACTGAAAGAATTCCAAAAAAAAAGTTCACGATGACGTCGATTACTAATATATCAAGTGATCTATCAAAACAAAACAATGCTAGTGCCGTCCTGCATGATTTGATGCGAAACCATCCGCTCAAGGCTCAACACTAGTCAACAGAGAGGACCAGGACGACAAGAGAAAGCTTACCGGTGTAGTGATCAGGGTCACGGCCTAGCAGGTGTCTATGGGCTGTTTGGACTGGTTCGGCCACTGCTCCGACATTTGGGCTGCAAGCCCACTAGCGTAGCGCCCATTTCCTTTCTGGTCGGCCTTTATCTAGGAGTACTTTTCCTTTCTGCCCCGACAGTAGTACGACTTAGCTTTGGTGCAGTAGATACGCCCAAGTTCTGAAGTGCCCAAGTTCAGTTCAGTCCATGTCGTATGGAGTGCACTTGGATGGCACATGCTGTGAGTTGGCATTGGCGATTGCTAAATTCGGAATTCCTACAACAAGCAGATGAGGAAGAAGCTTGGCCATCCAAGCCGGCTAGCTAGGCAGGATGGGATGGATGGATGCACGGCCACAGCAGAAGTTGGTTGTTGGAACAGTGCTGGCTGTGCGTAGGATATGTGTGTACATGCATACACGTACAACTACTGCTGTACTGGCAAGGCACAGTCAGTGAGCTACAGAGTGCATAGTACTATAGACAGACAGGAGACAAGGCGTCAAACAAAGAAACCAGTAGCATCCATATTTACAGCCAACAGATAGTACATGTACAGTACAACAGTGTGGCTGTTGGATCTAAGCAGGGTGGGTGCTCATGAGCCATGCCATTGGTTGGTATGCATGGTATCCGATGGAGGAGAAGAGTCAGGTTAAGCTTCAGGGCGCCGCTACTTCGCCTCGCCCAGGACCAGTGCAAGCCGCTGAAGACGGAGGAGGAGAGGAGAGGCCGGTGAAGGAGAGCGGGAGCGGCAGTTAGCAGAGGCGGACAGGCCATTGTCCCGCTTGCATTGCATTTACTCCCTGCACGAGAAAGACGAAGGCAGCGACAGCGAGCTGGGTGGGGCGAGTAATGGCGCTCGCGTCAGCGTCACCGACCTCAACCCCACTCTCTCTCTCTCTCTCTCAGCTCCGAACGACGGAAACCTGGAGAGAGAGAGAGAGAGGGAGTTACTGGAGTACAGTACTGGGCACTAGGCAGTGAACTCTGAAGAAAGAAAATACGCAGGAAGGAACACAGGCGCCTCTTCTGAAACTTGCCACCCGCAGGCCGGAGCGTTGTTGTTTATTGGATGGAACCTTCCTGCGTCAGTCAGTCAGTCCAGATGCTGCCGCTAATCAGACGCTAACCACGAGTAATAAACTACTAGTACGATTACTTTACGGCATCCAAACAGCGTCCTGTTTCTACAGCACACATCGTGCCTCGTGCGTGATGAGGTGCCAGCAACTGCTGCACTCCGGCCGGTTTCTTTTTTATTAGTAGTATTAAATTTTCCTGCTGGATCTTGCCCGCACAGTTGTACACGCGCGCGTACTTGCACCCCCCAGCCCCCACGGACCCGACCTCTCTTCTGCTCCCGTGATAAATTCTTCTCTTCTCCGTGCTCCAACTCACCATAGATAGGCAGGCAGGCAGGAGGGCTCCACGAGCTGCAGCTCCAGCGGATTGGAGTAATAAACAGAAGATCTGAAGCGGTTCGGCCATTCGTCCTCCATGACCTGTTCCGAACAGAGGTTTTAGGAGGAGAAGAAAGGAACACCGAGCCCTAGCTATATATATATATATATATATATATATATATATATATATATATATATATATATATATATATATATAATACAGCTTGGGAATGGTCTCAATTGTCCATGATGGCCGTCGTCGTCATCGTTTACAGTTAGTGAAGACGCAAGACGGGGCTGTTAAAGAATTACGGATGCAATCACTACCGGAATCAATCGCTTTGCCGAGTGCCTGAAGCACTCGGCGAAGCGTTCAAAACACTCGGCAAAAGCTTTGCCGAGTGTTACACTCGGCAAAGAAGGCTCGGTGAACAGTGCATCGGCAAAGCCTTCTTTGCCGAGAGCTTTTTATCGGGCACTCGGCAAAGATCTTTGCCGAGTGCCAGAGAGCACTCGGCAAAGAAAAGCAGCCGTTACGGCGTCGAGTGACGGAGACGGCGGCTTTGCCGAGTGTCCCACGTGACACTCGGCAAAGAAGTTAGTTTTGCCGAGTGTCTTCCGTGCAACACTCGGCAAAGAATCCATCTTTGCCGAGTGCCACATGGGACACTCGGCAAAGAACCCGCCAGGGAGGGTCCCCATGTCAGGTTCTTTGCCGAGTGTCCCGTGTGGCACTCGGCAAAGCCGACCTCTTTGCCGAGTGCCACGGACGCAACACTCGGCAAAGAACCTAAGCCGGTGCCCAGGTCTGTGCTCTTTGCCGAGTGTTATGACCTTGACACTCGGCAAAGAGCCTCTTTGCCGAGTGTTACACTCGGCAAAGTGACCAGTATATACCTTTTTTATTTGTTTTTTGTATTCCATCCACACAAACAGAAGATATCACATATATATCACATATATACATCACACATATCATCACAGACATAAATAGCCAACACAAACATAAAACCGTCACCACAAACATAAATATCCATCACAAACATAAGTGTTCAACATAAGTATCAAACACAAACATAAGTCTCTAACGTCTCTCACATAAGTATCAAACACAGACATAAGTATTATACACAAGTACAGAAGTCTAAAGCAATGAAAACACAACACTCATGGAGGTGGGCGGCTTGACCGGGGCTGCGTTGGGCTGAACCCTTCCGGAGGATTGTTGGATGCCGCCCCAGATTGGCCCTGCACAGAGAAGAGATTGCATGTGTTATACCAGATGCATTACAAACATCTAACTACAATTTTGATACTCACAGGAGTGTGGAAGAGAGCAGGGTCAACTGGAGGGAACAATGGAGGTGGCGGAGCGATGCCCTGTGCGGCGCCAAGGCTCTGCATGTACTGGAACATCTCCGCCATCCTCTGTTGATCTGCCCGGCGGGCCTCCCGCTCCGCCTCCCGCTCCGCCATCATCCTCGCCTCCATCTCGCGACGTTCCCTCCTCTCTTCTTCTAGTTGGGTCTGTAATATTACAAGCCAACGTTATAGTAACTCAAAGAGTAGGTATATAACTCAAGGAAGGACGAGTTACACTAACCTCGAGTTGCTGTATGCGATGCTGTGAGCTGTCGTGCCGAGGTCGTATGACTGGACTCGAGCCCGTGCTCCTTGCTCTCACCTGAGACAGAGTGGGAGTGGAGGACGAGTCGATTGCCCCGTCGGCAATCCAGTACCGCCCATGTCTCTTGCCTCCTCCGACCCTCATGAGCACATCGGTGTCGATCGGCTCGGTGCTCGGATCATAGTCTGGGCCATGGACCTCCTGCGCCATGGCGGTGTAGTCATGGAGGCGGCTGTAGACGGCGGGGTTGGTGTAGGCCTCGGGCCCGTCATCCGGGTTGTAGGTGACGTCGGACGTCGCCTTACCCTTATGGGCCATAGCATAGGCCGAGAAGGTGGAGCAAGGCCTTCCACCATGTGACGCCGACTGCAACGAAAACCAACGAGATAGTTAGAAATAATATCTAACTTAGTGCTATATATCTAAATAAAAAAGGTGGCGTACCCATGCTTCGGCATATTGGCCCAGGCTCCGGCTGCCTTGGTGGTGGGAGGGGCCTTGCATCATCAAACGCCGTTCCCGGCTAGCTGTGTGCGCCTCGTCCCACTCAGCCGAACACCACCTATCCACCATCTGCTCCCAGCACAGAGGATGTGCGGCGCACCAATGTGGAATCATCTGCAAAGTAAACACGTAAAGTGCATATCAGAAGATAAAATAAAATTCATGTATCGAGTACTGGTACCAAACATGCATGACTTTACCTGCAGGTACTGCTCCGTGGTCAACGACATGGTTCGGGCTTGAGTTTTGGTCACCTTCTCCCCAAGGACGGAGCCGTGGTAGGTGATGATGGCCTGGATGCGGGCCTCATAGTGCATGTCCACGACGAGCTTCTTACAGCTCGTGGTGGCCACCACATCCGCCCTAGCCTCGTATCCAGCATCGCATCTGAAGAAATCCTGCATACAAAAACGATGTATCCATACATTATTTCAAGAATTTGCAACGAATGCGACATATTTTACATTATACTAAGACTTACCCACAGCTCTTGCTTCACCCGCTCCGCCTTGTTATTGAATTCCCTGCCGTCCCGGTCTACTGCATCGGGGGCGACGGCGTAGTGGTCAAAGGTGAAGGCTGGGCCCGTCACTCCGGCGTACTCCACAAGTCCAGGGAAGTGTTCCCTGCACAGCAGGCCGAGGATGCCATTGGGGGGGCGACGATGACCCCCAGCATAATCCAAAACCGTCCAAGACCTGTCCAAGTGATAAATAAAAAGTATTAGTTTATATTATGATTTTGAACACATAATATGAACAAGAATGAAGAACATAAAGTTACATACCTCTCCCCTTCCGGCCGAATCAGCGGCCGTCTGTCCCGAAGTATGGGACGCTGAGGGAGACTCGCGGGGCCTCGCAGGTAGATGCTCCTCGAACTAGAGCCGCCTGAACCTGAGGCGTCCTGCTGCTGGTCGTCGTCCTGCTGCTGGCCGTCGTCGTCCTGAGGCGCCGCCTGCTGCTGCGCTACCTGCTCTGCCTCGTCCTGTTGCGCTGCCTACTGTGCATCGTCCGCCGTCCTACTCCTCCTCCCCCTCCTCCTCCTCAGGAAACCGCCCACCATATTTGTCCAACAACCTGCAATTAAGAGTAAACAAATAAGCACATATAAAAAAGATGTATTTAAAAACAGGTGCGAAATAAAAAGTCATATAGCATTACATCGATTAAAAATAATCTTCATATGTGTCGGGGTTAGCCGGATCATAACTCTCATCATCACTATCAAGCATTTCAATCTCCACACCATCGGAAGACGCAAGTTCGTCAGTAATGTCATTGCCTTCAAGGATTACTAAGTCATTATCATTTTGCACCTCATCCTCCTCCTCATCAACAACCATTTCAATATCTACGTCCATTCCGATAGCTTCGGTTAAGTCTATCTCAAATCGCCCTTCTAGCCCATCTTCTTGGAAGAACTCTCCATCATATGTGTCCGGGTCTAAGTTGTAATCTTCATCGTTAGGAACAGGTAACCTCCCGTGCGGCGATACCTTATACACAACATCCCAACCCTTAAGATGTTCTTTCGTTTGACACGCATATGGGAGATAATACACTTGTGTGGCCTGTTGGGCAACGATATAGACATCGTCTCCTGCTAAGGTGGAATCTTGTCGAATTTCGACTATCCCAAGATTAGAATGTGTCCGTCTCGTCACTTGAGGGTCAAACCAATGACATTTGAATATCACTGGAGTAAGAGGTTTGGAACCATAAAAATTGAGCTCATATATTTCTTCGATTCGTCCAAAATAATCGACATTGTCAAGGCCCGGCGTAAAGACCCCAGAACACGTTGTTTTCCGATTGGGCCGACTTTTGTCGTAGTGTGTTGTGCGAAAACGGTATCCATTGACGTCATACCCAGAATATTTCTTGACCCTATAAGCAAAGCCGTTGGCTACTTGTCTCAATTCGGCACTCATAGACGGATCTCTTTGGCCCTGCAAGTATTCGCAAGTTAAAAGACGCTAAATTGAGTTTAAAGACGTATCTCTTTTACAAACTAAGCACGTACCTTATGTTTGAACCAGGAAATGAAATCGGGCAACCCATTTCTCGCACCCTTTCTAAGAAGAGCGTCATATTCCTGTGGAGTGGGGTCCCTTGATCGACGCCAGAATTCATGAAGAAATTGTTCCATGTATGGCGTCATCTCTTCAAGGTTGGTCAATACGTATAGCATGATATGCCGCCACTCTTCATGTGTCAGGGTCTTGGTGGTCGAGCCACTTGCGCTTCCGAGTTGGCCTCGAAATATGCTAAGGTTCGATTCATTGTCGCCATCATTGTAACGAGGGGGTGGATTATGCACGCTCGGCAGTTTGTCACCATAATAAGTTGTTGTGAAGTTTGAGACCTCCTCTAGAATGTATGCCTCTGCAATGGAAGCCTCGATTTTGCATTTATTTCTACATTTCTTTCGAATAGTCTTTAGACATCTCTCGATTGGATAGCACCAACGTCCCTGCACGGGGCCCCCCATTCGTGCCTCATAGGGGAGATGAAGAATCAAATGCTGCATTGGATTGAAGAAGCCAGGTGGAAATATCTTTTCAAGCTTACACAGTAACACGGGGGCCAATCTTTCCAAGTCTGCAACCACGGTCCGAGATAACTCTTTTGCACAAAGCTGACGGAAGAAATAGCTCAACTCTGAAAGCGCTAGCCAGACATGCTCAGGGACATAGCCTCGAACCATCGCAGGAAGAATCCGTTCAATCCATATGTGGAAGTCATGACTCTTCATCCCTAAGACTCGCATAGTAGATAAGTTCACCCCCTACTCAGGTTAGCTGCATATCCATCAGGGAACATCAACATCTTTATCCACTAAAGTACTTCCTTCCTCTGGGCCCTGCTTAGGACGAAATCAGCCTTAGGCCTTCTCCACGTCTTTCCCCCACTTGGCGGCTTCATCTCTAGTTTTGGTCTATCACATAACGCTGCCAGATCCACTCTTGCCTTCACATTATCCTTTGACTTATCAGGAATGTCCATAATTGTTGCCCACAGTGCCTCGGCAACATTCTTTTCAGTGTGCATCACGTCAATGTTGTGTGGAAGGAGCAGGTCATCATAATAGGGGAGCCGAGTCAAGCCAGACTTATGTGTCCACATATGCTGCTCACCATATCCCACAAAACCACCTTCTGTATTGGCCACGAGCCCATCTATCTGTTGACGAATTTCGGCACCAGTCATCGTTGCAGGTGGGCGGTTTGTCACTACGACACCTTTCGTAAAGTTCTTGATGTCTAGGCGGAATGGATGGTCAGCAGGATGAAATTGTCGATGTTTATCGAAGGACGAATATTTGCCACCCTTTTTCAACCAAATGAACCTGAGAGCTTCCTTGCAAACTGGGCATGGGAATTTACCGTGAACACACCAGGCACAGAATAGCCCATACGCCGGTAAGTCATGCATGGAGTACTGGTACCAAACATGCATTCTGAAGTTTGTCTTCGTAGCTCGGTCATATGTCCATACCCCTTCCTCCCAGGCACGTACCAATTCATCGATCAAAGGCTCCATGTACACGCCCATTTTGTTCCCCGGGTGTCCGGGAATTATCAACGACACGAATATATTCTGCCTTTGAAAGCACACACCAGGGGGGAGATTGATTGGGATAACAAACACGGGCCAACATGTGTACGGGGCAGCGCTCATTCCATAGGGATTGAACCCATCTGTGGCCAACGCAACACGTACATTACGAGCCTCTTCGGCTTTCTCACGGTGAATGTCATCAAAGTGTTTCCATGCTTCACCATCTGACGCGTGCACCATCTTGTCAGGATTGTATCGTTTTCCATTTTTGTGCCATGTCATCTGTTTCGCGGATTCCTCTGTCATGTAAAGACGCTGGATCCTCGGTATGAACGGAAGGTGTCGTAGGATTGTCAAGGGGATGTCGAGCTGCCTCTTCTGTCCATCACCAGAGTCTACCTCCATAAACCTAGACGAATTACACTTGGGACAGTACTTTGCCTCCGCGTATTCTTTCCTAAATAGCACGCAGCCCTTCGGACAAGCATGAATCTGCTCATACGTCATCTTAAGTGCACGAAGTAGTTTCTGTGCCTCGTACATGCTCTTTGGCAGAATGTGATCATCCGGAAGCAGACTCCCAATAACTGTCAACAAGCCATCGAATGCATCTCTACTGATGCTGTACTGCGACTTGAACGCCATTACACGCCCAATGGCATCAAGTTGAGAAACCTTTGTCTGGCCGTGAAGGGGCTTCTGTGCCGCGTCGAACATGTCGTAGAACGCCTTTGCAGTCGGCTCTGGCTCGTCATCCATACATCCTCCCGTGTACTGTGCCTCCTGATAGTCGTTCAACATATCCGCTACCCCCGCATCCGCGTCATAATCCTCGACACGTTGTCTCAGCACCTCTTCTCTCGTACGATGCGCTTCACCATGAAATATCCACCGAGTATAGCCCGGCGTAAATCCATTCTTCCAAATATGTTCTACCATGGTCTTCTTTGGTTTTCTTTTCCGGTTGTCACATTTGCTGCACGGGCATGGGACTAGACTCGCTCCTTTAGCAGCTTCGCCATATGCCCGTTCCACGAAATCATCGGTCTTTCTAATCCATTCAGTGGTGACATCGTTCCTTCCTCTACGGCCCGTGTACATCCACTCACGGTCCTCCATCCTCTAACATATATAACCGAGTATAGTTTAATATAGACATGTAATGCATGTACACTACGTTCCTACCTTCTAATAGGTGACGATAGGTCCTAATCCCACCCGCGGTTGCGTAGATGGAGTTAGTTTTCATGCTCTACTCCGATCCGAGATAGAATTTCGGCAGCACCTCCCCGCTGTTCTCCGGATACACGTCCTGGCAGGGAGAGTGTACTGTCCGGAGAACAACATGGAGGTGACGCCGAAACTCTATCTCAGACCGGAGTAGAGCATGAAACTAACACCATCTACACAACCGCGGGCTGTCCAAAAAACGTGGACAATTCGAAACTGATACATTTGTAGATATGCAAAGATCTGCATATCTACACCGTATCACTTTCGAACGGGAGACGCCTAACTGGGTTAGGTGATCTACGACCATGATGCGGATGTAGAGGTTATACCTAGGGTGGCGGTGGAGTCAGGCTGGTGGGGCTGTGGCGGGTCGGTGCAGTGGCGACGGGACGCGGTGCAGGGAGACCCGCAGCGGCTAGGAAGACAAGTATCTTCTCTGTAAAAAAGAAACACAAGTCTGTTAATACAAAAGCCTAGCAACAGAAAATTTCGGCAGCACCTCCCCTGCACGGGGAGGTTTCAAAATCCTGCAAATAAAACTATCAGCACGATGGCTGACATCCACGCATAATTCAACGGCACGATGGCCGGCAATCCACAATACTAAAACTAATCATTTCATATAAATCATACACGTATAACATAAATCAAGTAATCACCTTAGAGGTTTCGGCACGGTCGAGACGACGGGTCGCGGGCGAGGCGCCTGGCGGGCGAGGGCACGGCGGGCGCGACTGCGGCGAGCGCGAGGGCGGGCACGGCGGGCACGCCACGGCGAGCGCGGGCCTGGGCGGGGCGAGCGCGGCGTGGGCGTGGGCGCGGCGGCGTGGGCGCGAGCACGGGCGAGCGTGGGCGCGGGAGAGTGTGGGCGCGAGCGCGGGCGAGCGTGGGCGCGGGCGAGCGTGGGCGAGCGTGAGCGCGCGCGGCGTGGGCGAGCGAGGGCACGGGCGCGACGGCGTCGCGGCGGCACGGCGGCGAGCGAGGGCACGGGCGCGGCGGCGAGCGAGGGCACGGGCGCGGCGGCGAGCGAGGGCACGAGCGCTCGGGCGCCGGCGAGGGAGGGCGCGGGCGCCGGCGGGGGTGGCCACGGCGGGCGCGGGCGACGGCGAAGGCGGGCGCGGGCGGCCGCGGCTGGCGAGGGCGGGCAAGGGCGGGCACGGGCGGCCGGCGAGGGCTCGGTCGTGGAGGATGCCGCGGTGGGGCGGCGAGCCGGCGACGGTGCGGGGCGGCGGCGGTAGCGCAGGGAGGCGGCGGCGGGCGCGAGTTAGCGAGAGCAGAGAAAGAAAGGAGGAAGAAGGGCGCGGGCGAAGTATATTCGCCTACTTTGCCGAGTGCCCGTGATCTGGCACTCGACAAAGTTTTTTTTAATTTTTAAAATAAACTTTGCCGAGTGCCAGATCGGTGGCACTCGGCAAAGGATCCTTTGCCGAGCGTCTGCCATCTGACACTCGGCAAAGATGAACTTACACATCTTTGCCGAGTGTCAACCTGGGGACAGTCGGCAAAGCATACTTTGCCGAGTGTCAACCATTAGACACTCGGCAAAGTATATTTTTATTTTTTTGATTTTGTCTCTCAAAATTTTTGTGGTATGTTCCTACACTATGTAGACCTACATGTATCATTTGTGGACAATTTTAACAGAGTATTCAATCGTTAGTAGATTTAGTTCGTTTATTTGAATTTCTTCGGAAAATTTAGATTTGAACTGCAGGTCACTCGAAACTTGGAAAACCGTGCATGCAAAAATGATATTCATGTTACTTAGCATAAGTTACGACCGATTCCAGGAGCGGACCGGAAACTTCGAGCAACATGCTCACTAAACATGGCCGTGAACTTGGCATCCACATGTTTAAAAATTGTATAAAACACAAACAAAGTCAGAAAATCATGAAACTTGTCCACGTGTCATGATATCATATGTACAGGCTGTGATAAAAATTTTAGAATGTTTGGAGAAAGTTGTGAGACACTATGTGTAGAAACCTAAGAGGACTACACATGAAATCATAGAGTTTCAATGTGAATCTAGAAGGTTTCTACAGATAGTGTCTCACAACTTTCTCCAAATACTCTAAAATTTTTATCATAGCCTATACATATGATATCATGACACGGGGACAAGTTTCATGATTTTCTGACTTTGTTTGTGTTTTATACAATTTTTAAACATGTGGATGCCAAGTTCACGGCCATGTTTAGTGAGCATGTTGCTCGAAGTTTCCGGTACGCTTCTGAAATCGGTCGTAACTTATGATAAGTAACATGAATATCATTTTTTCATGCACGGTTTTCCAAGTTTCGAGTGACCTGCAGTTCAAATTTGAATTTTCCGAAGAATTTCAAAAAACGAACTAAATCTACTAACGATTGAAAACTATGTTATAATTGTCCACAAATGATACATGTAGGTCTACATAGTGTAGGAACATAACACAAAAAGTTTGGGAGACAAAATCAAAAAAATAAAAATATACTTTGCCGAGTGTCTGGATAAGACACTCGGTAAATCTTCCTTTGCCGAGTGCCCGCTGCGCGGCACTCGGCAAAGAAGCATCTTTGCCGAGAGCCGACTGTTGGCACTCGGCAAAGACTGACGGCCGTCAGCTTTGGGACGGCCGCTGACGGCCCTTTGCCGAGAGCCCCATTTGCCGAGTGTTTGACACTCGGCAAACATGGATTTGCCGAGTGTGGAGCTGTACCGAGTGTCCTACGCTCGGTAAAGACGCTCGTTACCGAGAGCCAAGCTTTGCCGAGTGCGGCTCTCGGCAAAGCCGTCTTTGCCGAGTGCCCGAGAAAAGGCACTCGGCAAAGCGTCCGGCACTCGGCAAAGGCTCTGATTCCGGTAGTGAATGGCACGGCCTCAGAAAGCTGCCTTGACACACACACACGAAGGAAACCATAAAAGCCAGGGCAGCCAATTAACCAGACATTGATTGAGAAACCCGGCGTCTTTTCTGGTTTTGAAAAAAAAAGAAGTCTAGTAGTTTCTTGCTGTGCCGGCAACACAAGTGCACAGCTGCTACAGTGGTACTCAAGAGGTAAGAAGAAGAGAAAAATTGTGGTTGTTAGATGAATGCCACAACCGTGCTTCGTTAGATCGTGTTGACGCCCTTTTGGAGCGCCAAACACTCAACAAGAACCGTGGCGGTGCCTTCTGCACAGGGGCGGACGGTCCACGCGCGGGGGCCGGACGGTCCGCGGCCTGGTGCGAGGCGCGGTGGTACTCTCTGCACAGGGGCGGACTGTCCGCGGCCTGGGGCCGGACGGTCCGCGGCCTGGTGCGCGGCTAGGGCTCCTGCCTGACGTCCGGACGGTCCGCGCCCTGGGGCCGGACGGTCCGCGCGTACGCAGGGACGACGGAAGATCGCCGACGGCGCCTGGATCTCGCTCCCGGGAGGGACCCCGTCGGGGAGTAGAGATCCTAGGTGGTGTCTAGGCTCGGGTAGACCGACCTAGACTCCTCTAATCGACGTAGAGTCGAGGAGAGGCGGAGAATTTGGGGATTGGAAGGCTAAACTAGGGCTAAACTAGAACTACTCCTAAGATAAAATGCGAAATAGAAGTTGTATTGATTCGATTGATGATTACAAATCGGCCGTATACCTCTCTATTTATAGAGGAGGGGGGTTGGACCCTTTACAAACTAATTTCCGAGCTTATCCCATGATTTTAGCTAACAACCGTAGCACAAAACTCGGAACCCTAATCTGTTCTGCGCACGCGCGGACCGTCCGGCCCACAGGCGCGGACCGTCCGGACCGCGGACCGTCCGGCCTCAGGGCCGGACAGTCCGCCGGCCCATTTTTGGTTCGAACATATGCCCCCCTGCCTTTTGGTGGAGCTGGGCGAACCAAAAGCAACTAACTCGATGTGATCACATCGGTTTTCTTAGGCATCTTGCCACATACTAGGATGGTACTGTTTGAGGAAACGCCCATTCAAAGCCTTAGGTAAATCCTTGCCTTGTAATGTTTGTAGTAAATAAGCGTTACCAGACATCACCTGCTTCACTTTATAAGGACCCTCCCAGCTTGGCGACCATTTCCCGAACTTTCGGTCTTTATTCCTTAGAGGTAAAATGGTCTTCCACACCAAGTCTCCTACTTGGAATGATTTTGCTTTGACCTTCTTGTTGTAGGCCCTGGCTACCATGATCTTGTCCTTTTCTATTGCTCCCAAAGCTATCATCCTCTTGTCGGTCACCTCATCAATATTATCCATCATTGAATTATAATAATCAGTAGCAGTTAGGTCATTTTGTCTGGCAAACCTGACAGCATTCAAACTTATTTCCACAGGTAACACTGCTTCCTGCCCATAGACAAGCTCAAAAGGAGATACTTTAGTAGCACTATGTTTAGATATTCTATGAGCCCATAAAGCTTCAGACAAAATCTTATGCCAATGTTTAGGATTATTAGATACCTTCTTCTTTATCAAATTAATCAACGTCCTATTACTAGACTCGGCCTGTCCATTGGCCTGAGCATAATATGGAGACGAATTAAGCAGCTTAATTCTGTATAATTCAGCAAATTCACGTACCTCCTTTGACATAAAAGAAGTACCTTGATCTGTAGTCAAGGTCTGGGGAATGCCGAATCTATGAATAATATGCTCAGTTATGAACTCAATTACCTCCTTGTGCGTCATGTTCTTTAGAGCAACGGCTTCAGTCCATTTGGTGAAATAGTCAGTGGCAACTAACACAAACCGATGCCCTTTTGATGATGAAGGATGAATTTCTCCAATAAAGTCTAATCCCCATCCTCTGAATGGCCAAGGCTTGATGATAGGATGTAATTCGGCTGCAGGGACCAACTGTAGGTCGCCGAATTTTTGACACACTTGGCACCCCTTGTAGTACTTGAAACAATCAGCTGTCATACTAGGCCAATAAAAACCAGACCTTCGCAACAACCACTTCATCTTTGGAGCTGATTGATGGGTACCACAAATTCCTTCATGTACTTCGGCCATAGCTAATATAGCATCATCTGGGCCCAAGCACTTAAGCAGGACATCATTAACCGTTCGGCGGTAAAGTTCATCACTCATCAAAACATACTTGAAAGCTATTCGCCGAATGTTCTTATCTGTCCTGATATTGGGATTTTGCAAATAATTAAGTATAGGTGTCCTCCAGTCACTTGCATCGGCTTCATTGTCAGCCGAATCGATTAAGAGAACCTTTCTGGTAACCTCGGACGGTCCGGCGTCATCACGCGGACGGTCCGCGACCTGGGAATTTGGCTCTGCACTGGTTATCAGATTTTCAGTTTTGTGAAATTTCCCTCTCTTTATCCGATAACCAGATGCATCTTGTGCCAAGTCGTTAGCTCTATGATTCTCAACTCTAGAGATATGCCGAATACTGAATTCGTCAAAAGAATGGATTATGCTCCAACATTTCTCAAGATAACTATTTAGAGTACCATCAAGACATTGATATTCTTCTAACACTTGTTGGACAACCAGCTGAGAATCACCAAATACCTTCACATGTTTTACTCCCATACCATTTAAAAGCTCTAAACCGAATAGGAGGGCCTCATATTCAGCTTGATTATTAGTGCAATACGTTTTCAATCGGCTAGAGAAGTCAAAGGAGACATTACTTGGTGAAACAAGCACAATGCCAATTCCTTGCCCTTCATTACAAACCGATCCATCAAAATATAAAGTCCAAGGAGTAATAGTGAGGTATGATATGTCTAGTTCATGAATACCATTAACCCGATGTTCTACAATAAAGTCCGCTACGACTTGGCCTTTCATAGATTTCAATGGTTCATAAGCCAAGTCATATTCTATGAGTGCATAAGCCCACTTACCAATTCTACCACTCATAATTGGGTTATGCAACATGTACTTGATTACATCGGCTTGACCAGAAACAATGCAATGACTAGACAGTAAATAACATCTACATTTGGTGCATGCATAAAACAAGCATAAGCATAACTTTTCAATAAAAGTGTACCTTGTTTCAGCATCCACCAACCTTCGGCTTAGATATGTCACCACATGCTCCTTCCCCTCAGTTTCTTGTGTCAGAACAGCCCCAATAACCTTGTCTTCAGCTGCAATGTATAATCTGAATGGTGTCCCTACTTGTGGTGCTTTTAACACGGGAGCCGAAGACAAGTATTTTTTAATGAGATCAAATGCTTCCTGCTGCTCTGCCCCCCAAGTGAATTCAGCATCATTCTTAAGCCGAAGGATAGGGGTGAAGGCATCAATCTTCCCGGCTAGGTTAGAAATAAAACTTCGTAAATAATTCACCTTGCCGAGAAACCTCTGCACTTCGACCTTACAAGTCGAAGGCCCCACATTCCGAATAGACTTGATTCGGTCAGGGTCTATTTCTATACCATGTTCATGGATGACAAATCCTAAAAACTTACCAGCCGACACTCCAAAAGCACATTTACGTGGGTTCATTTTTAAACCATACCGACGCATTTTATCAAAGGCTTTGCGCAAATCAGCTATATGAGAACTAAACTTAGCCGATTTGACTACAATATCATCAATGTAGACTTCCACAGTGTTTCCTAACAACTCATGGAAGATCAGATTCATAGCTGTCACACCCGGTTTTAGAAGGTAAACCGAATGCGAACCATGTACGTGCCAGGATCAGTTATTCACGTACACAACAGTTACATAACATGGACATCATCACACAGTGCTCAAATAGTATTAAAAGGGAAGATAATAGTCGATTACATCATACGTCTGAGACGTCCATATAGTTCTTACAATAAATCAAAGTGCGGAAAAGAAACGTAGATAACACGGCCTTCACAGGCAGTCGACTGGGGGTTGCCGCTAACCCACACCTAGAACTCGTCGTAGTCTTGGAACTCCTGGAAGTCTCCTTCCACAGCTTCATCTTCTCCTGAGCAGTGGTTGCAATGCTGACAACCTGGGGGGGGTTTGGTGTGTAGAGCAAGGGTGAGTACACATCAACATACTCAGCAAGCATCCCGTTTGGCTGTAGTGGACTAGCTTTATGTGGGGATAAGTCAAGCAGTTGCTTTTAGTTGGTCAGGTTATTACTTACTAGTAGAAAGCCAGGTTTTAACATTAACCCAAGTTATTAGCCCAATGTATCCTTTCCAAACGGAAAGAATACCACTTACCAGCACCATAATCATAATCAGAACCATCAATCTCATTGCCACCTGTAAACCAAAATGTCTCTGATCAAGTACCACTAATCTCTGGAGCTCCCTTGGCCGCTCATAACCGTGAGCACGGCTGATATATCAGTTTCATAACACTCTGCAGAGGTTGTGCACTTTACCCACAAGCCGTGATTCCCTTTCTGCCCGGAGAGAGCTACTCCCCATTGACCACTACCTAGGTGGTCCAGCAGGGCATCACTACGTAGCCTTTACGAAGATTCCCCGAGGCTGTAGCCGCCCGTTAGGTTTCCTAAATGTACCGCACTCCTCCCCAAGGGACAAATCAACCTTGGCAGAGCGAGCCGCATACACCGAGCCCCATTGACGGCACGACGGCGAAGCGAACTACACCCCGGTTCCTCTAATTATTCAGCTAAGGGCGTCCCATTCCACCCTCATGGTTGCACTGTTTTCCCGGGCGGTCATCCATTGAACAGGTCCTTACGGAGAGGCACTCGAGAAACCGCTCGAGTCCCCTTGAAGGTCACAAATATGATCATAAATAAGAAGGGAAAACAGCGTATCATAGATAATCACATCATGTTCATTGATTAGAGTTGAGCCATAGCATCAAACTAAGCAGTAATAATCCGACCCAAATAGGTAAACAAGGACATGGATAACAAAAGCTAGTCAATCCTTAGGTATAAATGTGTAATGCGGGAGGTGAATTAAAGAATGAATAGGACAGAGATAGGTCAAAGGACACTTGCCTCCACCAACCGACTGCTGCTCAGGGGCTTCTCCTGCGAATTCCTCGGGCTCTTCGACCGGATCGTTTTCTATGCGAGCGCAAACATACATACATCCACATATTTAATACAAAAGAACAGTACACCATACAAGGGAACAAATAAAGTGAGTATGCATCAAGTATGACATTCGATATCGCATTTGTTATGGTTAGAAAGAAACGGGGAAAGGGTCTCGCAGGGGGGGGGTTAAAGCTTATGCACTAATGATCAGTTACAATTGGTTCTTAACAAAAGAATTCTGTCATATACACCAATGGAAACCCAGTCATTTTTAGTTGATCAACATTGAATGAGATAAACAATTAATTACGTGAATCAACTAGCATAACGAAATTTTAAATTGAGCTTCCTATTTCAATAGCATGAACAATGATTAGCTTACCTAAAATAAAATAATTATGATCACAGAAAGTAAACTAAAATAAAAAAAATAAAAAAAACAGGGGGGGCGGTTGAACCGGCCCTAGGGGCGGTTGAACCGGCCGGCTGGGCGGCCGAGCACGCAGGGGCGGGGGCGCGGCCGGGCTGCTGCCAGGGCGCGGCCAGCGGCTGGCCAGGGGCGGCCGGGGCTGGCTGGGCGCGGCCAGGCGGGCGGCCAGGCGCGGCCGGGGCCAGGCGCGCGGCCAGGCGGGCGGGCTGGGGGCGGCCGAGCGCGGCCGGGCGGCTGCCAGGGCGGGGCTGGGGCCAGGGCGGCGCGGCCAGGGGCGGCCGGGCCATGGCCGGACGGGGAGGGGGGGGGAGGAGGGGAGAGGGGAGGGGGAGGGAGGAGGGGAGAGGGGAGGGGGAGGGAGAGAGGGGGCTCACCGGAGACGGGCGGCCGAGGGCGGCGGTTGGGCCGGCTGCAGGGGACGGCGGCTAGGGCAGGGGGTAGAGGCGGCGGCGGCTAGGGTGGGGAGGGAGAAAATGAGAGGGAGGGGAGGGAGAGAGAGAGGGAATTGGGGAAAAAGGGAGGGGGTGGGGGGCGGTTGGGCCTATTGGGCCCAAAGGGGGGCGCGCAGGGGGCGGCTGGGCCGGCCAGGGGCCCACGGCGCGGGAGAGAGAAAGGGGAAGAGGGAGAGAGAAAGAAAGAAAAAGAAAAAGATTATCTCCTTTTCGAAATCCGATCTTCCTGTATGAATGCATTTGCACTTTCAAACAATCAAAGAATGCATAGCTCGGCATGGTGCATCAAACAACATAAAACAATTTAGGGTTTTTCTTTACACGGGAATTCCAAACCGAATCCCGCTAGCTTTGGAAAATGTCAAGGTCTAGCGAGGGGAAAAAGAAAAAGAAAAGGTAACGCCCGAATTTGGCGAGTAAAGAAAAGAAAAAATTCAACTGCAAAATTCGGGGCGTTACAAACCTATCCCCCTTAAAAGAATCTCGCCCTCGAGATTCAGGGCTGGCTAGCAAAGAGCTCTGGGTACTTAGCCATCAAATCATCTTCACGCTCCCAGGTTGCTTCTTCCTCAGAGTGGTGATTCCACCTGACTTTGCACATTCTGATGGTCTTCCTTCGGGTGACTCTATCTGCAATCTCAAGGATCTGAGCTGGCTTCTCAACATAGGTCAAGTCCTCCTGGACTTCCAGACCTTCCACTGGCAACTGCTCTTCTGGCACACGCAAGCACTTCTTCAACTGAGACACATGAAAGACATCATGCACAGCAGACAAATTCTCTGGCAGGCTGAGCTGATAAGCCACTTCTCCACGCTTCGAGAGGATTTGATACGGACCAATGTAGCGGGGTGCTAGCTTGCCTTTCACTCCAAATCTTCTGACTCCTCTGATCGGTGACACTTTCAGATAGACAAAGTCTCCGACCTCGAAACTTAGCTCTCTTCTTCTTGTGTCTGCATAGCTTCGCTGCCTCGATTGCGCTATCTTCAGATTCTCTCGAACCATCTTGATGTTCTCTTCAGCTTCAAGCAAAATGTCTGGCCCAAACACCTGCTTCTCTCCAGGCTGATCCCATTGCAACGGAGTTCTACAACTCCTTCCATAAAGCGCTTGAAATGGTGACATCTTCAAACTGGCCTGATAACTGTTGTTATAGGAAAACTCTGCATAAGGCAATCGCTTGTCCCATCCGGACTGATCCTGCAACGCACAGGCTCTCAACATATCTTCGAGAATTTGATTGGTTCTTTCGGTCTGGCCATCTGTCTGCGGGTGATAAGCTGAACTGAAATTCAGATGTGTGCCCAAAGCTTCATGCAACTGCTGCTAGAAATGAGAGGTGAACTGCGTTCCTCTGTCTGACACTATCTTCTTTGGCACACCATGAAGACAAACGATCCGAGACATATACAACTCTGCCAATACTGCACTGTTGTAGCTTGTCTTGACAGGTATGAAGTGGGCCGACTTGGTCAAACGGTCCACTACTACCCAAATAGAATCGTAGCCGGCTCGAGTGCGAGGCAATCCGACTATGAAATCCATACCGATTTCATCCCATTTCCACTGAGGGATCTGCAACGGTTGCAACAATCCAGCAGGTCTCTGGTGTTCTGCCTTAATTCTTCGGCAACTATCGCACATAGCCACATGCTCTGCGATTTCCCTCTTCATTCCTTACCACAAGAATTTCTTCTTCAGATCCTGATACATCTTCTCACTGCCAGGGTGAATCGAATAAGCTGTCTCATGAGCTTCCTTGAGAATCAACTCCCGAATAGACTGGACATTGGGAACACACAAGCGGTCTTTGAACCATACCACACCTTCAGCATCTTCTCGAAAATCTTTCCCTCTGCCATCTGAAAGGGAAATGTGCCCTTGGGCCATTTCTAAGTATTTTGGTGATTGAGTGCCAACACATGTGCTTAATTGTGAATTTATGTACATGGATGAACAAGGTGCAAATCATGAGATAAAGGTATGTTTCTAAGCCTTAGTACATTGGTTTTATGGACTAACATATTTGTCTAAGTGTTAGAAACAGAAAGAAGAAAAAGAGAAAAGGGGAGAGAAAGACTTGGCTGTGTGCAGCCAAGGCTCAGCTCGGTCTGGAGCACCGGACTGTCCGGTGTGCACCGGACAGTGTCC
The DNA here is from genome assembly GCA_029449295.1 of Zea luxurians. Taxonomy (NCBI): domain Eukaryota; kingdom Viridiplantae; phylum Streptophyta; class Magnoliopsida; order Poales; family Poaceae; genus Zea; species Zea luxurians. The sequence goes on along the minus strand of JAOPSE010000005.1, from coordinate 42,285,183 downwards.
GGTGCGCCAGGTCGACTCGGCTCGAACTGGCCGCTCTCGGGAATTCGCCGACGGCGTACGGCTATAATTCACCGGACTGTCCGGTGTGCACCGGACTGTCCGGTGAGCCAACGGTCGGCCAGGGCCAACGGTTGGCCGCGCAATCTGCGCGGGACACGTGGCGGAGCCAACGGTCGGAAGACGGCACCGGACTGTCCGGTGTGCACCGGACTGTCCGGTGCGCCAACGGCTCTCAGATCCCCGCCGGTCTGCAACGGTCGGGAAGCGCTGGATAAGGAAAGAAATCGGTCACCGGACATGTCCGGTGTGCACCGGACTGTCCGGTGCCCCCGACGACAGAAGGCAAGGATGGCCTTCCGGATTTGCTCTCAACGGCTCCTAGCTGCCTTGGGGCTATAAAAGGAGCCCCTAGGCGCATGGAGGAGACACACAAGCAACTCTTGAGCATTCTTGATCATCCACACAAGTTCTTTGCGCATTCGTTTGTGATTCTAAGTGATTCGAGCTCTGTTCTAGCGTGAACTCTGAGATAGTCATTCGAGCTCGAGTCTTGGCCGTGTGTGTGCGCTTTTGTTGTGGATTTGTGTGTGTTGCTTCCCTCCCTTACTCTGTGCTTTCTTTGTGATCATATACTTGTAAGGGCAAGAGACTCCAATTTGTGGAGATTCCTTGCAAACGGGATAGTGAAAGGAACAACAAAACAACGTGGTATTCAAGTGGGTCTTTGGACCGCTTGAGAGGGGTTGATTGCAACCCTCGTCCGTTGGGACGCCACAACGTGGAAGTAGGCAAGCATTGGCTTGGCCGAACCACGGGATAAACCACCGTGTCCCTCTGTGCTTGATTCTTGTGGTATTGTGTTTTGTTGAGATTTCACCTTAGCCACTTGGCATTAATCGTGCTAACGCTTAACAAGTTTTTGTGGCTTAAGTTTGAAGTTTTTACAGGATCACCTATTCACCCCCCCCCTCTAGGTGCTCTCAATTGGTATCAGAGCCGTTCTATTCACAAAGGGACTAACCGCCCGAATAGATGGATCCTAAGGGGAAGGGTATAGTGATCAACGATAAAGAGAAGGAGACCTTCGTCAACGAGCCGAAGGATGACAGGCCTACCGACTCCGGCTCGGGCCAAAGACGGAAGGAAGGGAAGAAGAAGAAGACCAGGCGCATCAAGGAGATTGTCTACTACGACAGCGACGAGTCTACTTCTTCCCAAAAGGACGAGGACCACAACGACTACAAACAAAAGACGGTTAACTCAAACTTTTCTTTTGATTATTCGCGTATTCCGCATAGCTCAAATACTCATTTGCTTCCCATTCCACTTGGCAAACCTCCTCACTTTGATGGAGAGGATTACGGATTTTGGAGCCACAAAATGCGTACTCACCTGTTTTCTCTCCATCCAAGCATTTGGGAGATTGTGGAAAGTGGAATGAAATTTGATAGCTCGGATAGCCCTATGTTTATTAATGAACAGATTCATAAAAATGCACAAGCTACTACTGTTCTTCTAGCTTCCTTGTGCAGGGATGAATACCATAAGGTGAGCGGCTTGGATAACGCCAAGCAAATCTGGGACACCCTCAAGATTTCTCATGAGGGGAACGACGTCACCTTACTCACCAAGATGGAGTTGGTGGAGGGCGAGCTTGGACGGTTCGCAATGATAAGGGGCGAGGAGCCGACGCAAACATACAACCGGCTCAAGACCCTTATCAACAAGATAAGGAGCTACGGGAGCACGCGATGGACGGACCACGACGTCGTCCGCCTAATGCTCAGGTCCTTTACCGTACTTGATCCTCATCTCGTGAACAATATTCGTGAGAATCCCAGGTACACGATGATGACGCCCGAGGAAGTACTTGGAAAATTCGTGAGCGGACGGATGATGATCAAGGAGGCAAGATACGTCGACGACGCGTTGAACGGACCACTCCACGAGCCTCAACCCATTGCTCTAAAGGCAACGAGGAGCAAGGAGTCGCTACCTAGCAAGGTGGCGCAAGTTGAGGCGGCTGGCCTTAATGATGAAGAGATGGCTCTCATCATTAAAAGATTCAAGACGGTGCTTAAAGGTCACAAGGGACAACCAAGCAAGACCAAAGCCAAGGGGAAGCGCTCATGCTTCAAATGCGGTAAGCTTGGTCATTTCATTGCTAACTGTCCCGATAATGAAAGTGACCAGGAAAAGGGGAACAAAAGAGAGAAAAAGAAGCAATACAAGAAGGCAAAGGGCGAGGCGCATCTAGGAAAGGAGTGGGACTCGGATTGCTCCTCCTCCGACTCCGACAACGAAGGACTCGCCGCCACTGCCTTCAACAAATCGGCTCTCTTCCCCAACGAGCGTCTCACTTGTCTTATGGCAAGAGAGAAGAAGGTAAGTACTAAAGACTCCACTTATGCTTCTTCTAGTGATAGTGAGTCTAGTGATGATGATATAGATTATTCTTGCTTGTTCAAGGGCTTAGATAGATCTAAGATAGATAAAATCAATGAATTGATTGATGCATTGAATGAAAAGGATAGGCTTTTAGAAAAGCAAGAAGATTTATTGTATGATGAACATGATAAGTTTGTAGAGGCACAAAAATCATATGCTTTAGAAGTAAAAAGAAATGAAATGCTTTCTAGTGAAATATCTTCCTGTCATGAAACCATTTCTACCTTAAGAAGTGTTAATATTGATTTAAGTGCTAAACTAGAAGTAGCTAGTAAATCAAATTCTTGTGTTGAACATGTTGAAATTTGTACTAGGTGTAAGGATTTTGATGTTAATGCTTGTAGTGAACACCTAGTTCTAATTTCCAAATTAAATGATGAAGTGGCTAGTCTTAATGCCCAACTTAAGACTAGCAAGAATGAAGTTGATAAAATAAAATTTGCAAGGGATGCCTACACGGTTGGTAGACACCCCTCAATTAAGGATGGGCTTGGCTTCAAGAGGGAAGCCAAGAACTTAACAAGCCATAAGGCTCCCGTCTTCGTCAAGGAGAAAGGGAAGGCCCCTATGGCTAATAGTGCTAAAAAGAACCATGCTTTTATGTATTATGATAGGAGACATGCTAGAAATGCTTATAATCATTTTGATTCACATGTTTATGATTCTCATGCAATGTTTGCTTCTAGTTCTTCTTATAATCATGGTAGAGATATGTGTAGGAGAAATGTTGTACATATGCCTAGGAGATATATTGCTCATGTACCTAGAAAGAATGTTATTCATGCTCCTAGGAAAGTAGTGAATGAACCTTCTACCATTTATTATGCTTGTAATGCTCCCTTTGCTATTTGTAGAAAGGGTAAGAAGGTAGTTGCTAGGAAATTAGGGGCTAGATGCAAGGGAGATAAATCTTGCATTTGGGTCCCTAAAGACATTTGTGCTAACCTTGCAGGACCCAACATGAGTTGGGTACCTAAGACCCAAGCCTAAATTTGCCTTGCAGGTTTATGCATCCGGGGGTTCAAGCTGGATTATCGACAGCGGATGCACAAACCATATGACGGGGGAGAAGAAGATGTTCACCTCCTACGTCAAGAATAAGGATTCCCAAGATTCAATTATATTCGGTGATGGGAATCAAGGCAAGGTAAAAGGGTTAGGTAAAATTACAATTTCTAATGAGCATTCTATCTCAAATGTATTCTTAGTGGAGAGTCTTGGATATAATTTGCTATCTGTTAGTCAATTATGTCAAATGGGATATAATTGTTTATTTACAAATGTAGATGTGTCTGTCTTTAGAAGATGTGATGGTTCACTAGCTTTTAAGGGTGTACTAGACGGCAAGCTTTATTTAGTTGATTTTGCAAAAGAAGAGGCCGGTCTAGATGCATGCTTAATGGCTAAGACTTGCATGGGCTGGCTGTGGCATCGCCGCTTAGCACATGTGGGGATGAAGAACCTCCACAAGCTTCTAAAGGGAGAACACGTGATAGGTCTAACAAATGTTTATTTCGAAAAAGATAGACCTTGTGCAGCTTGTCAAGCAGGTAAGCAGGTGGGAGGAGCACATCACAGTAAGAATGTGATGACCACGTCAAGACCTCTGGAGCTGCTGCATATGGACCTCTTCGGACCCGTCGCCTATCTAAGCATAGGAGGAAGTAAGTATGGTTTAGTTATTGTTGATGACTTTTCCCGCTTCACTTGGGTGTTCTTTTTGCAGGATAAGTCTGAAACCCAAGGGACCCTCAAGCGCTTCCTCAGGAGAGCTCAAAATGAGTTTGAGCTCAAGGTGAAGAAGATAAGGAGCGACAACGGGTCCGAGTTCAAGAACCTTCAAGTGGAGGAGTTTCTTGAGGAGGAAGGGATCAAGCATGAGTTCTCCGCTCCCTACACACCACAGCAAAATGGTGTGGTAGAGAGGAAGAACAGGATGCTAATCGATATGGCAAGGACGATGCTTGGAGAGTTCAAGACCCCCGAGTGTTTTTGGTCGGAAGCCGTGAACACGGCTTGCCACGCCATCAACAGGGTCTATCTTCATCGACTCCTCAAGAAGACTTCGTATGAGCTACTAACCGGTAACAAACCCAATGTATCTTATTTTCGTGTATTTGGGAGCAAATGCTACATTCTAGTGAAGAAGGGTAGAAATTCTAAGTTTGCTCCCAAAGCTGTAGAAGGGTTTTTATTAGGTTATGATTCAAATACAAAAGCGTATAGGGTCTTCAACAAATCATCGGGTTTGGTTGAAGTCTCTAGCGACGTTGTATTTGATGAGACTAATGGCTCTCCAAGAGAGCAAGTTGTTGATTGTGATGATGTAGATGAAGAAGATGTTCCAACGGCCGCTATACGAACCATGGCGATTGGAGACGTTCGGCCACAGGAACAGGATGAACGTGATCAACCTTCTTCCTCAACGACGGTGCATCCCCCAACTCAAGACGATGAACAGGTTCATCAAAAGGAGGCGTGTGATCAAGGGGGAGCACAAGACGATCAAGTGATGGAGGAAGAAGCGCAACCGGCACCTCCAACCCAAGTTCGAGCAATGATTCAAAGGGATCATCCCGTCGACCAAATTCTGGGTGACATTAGCAAGGGAGTAACTACTCGATCTCGATTAGTTAATTTTTGTGAACATTACTCGTTTGTCTCCTCTATTGAGCCTTTCAGGGTAGAGGAGGCCTTGCTAGATCCGGACTGGGTGTTGGCCATGCAGGAGGAACTTAACAACTTCAAGCGCAATGAAGTTTGGACGCTGGTGCCTCGTCCCAAGCAAAATGTTGTGGGAACCAAGTGGGTGTTCCGCAACAAACAAGACGAGCACGGAGTGGTGACAAGGAACAAGGCTCGACTTGTGGCAAAAGGTTATGCCCAAGTCGCAGGTTTGGACTTTGAGGAGACTTTTGCTCCTGTGGCTAGGCTAGAGTCCATTCGTATCTTGCTAGCATATGCCGCTCACCATTCTTTCAGGTTGTACCAAATGGATGTGAAGAGCGCGTTCCTCAACGGGCCAATAAAGGAGGAGGTGTACGTGGAGCAACCCCCTGGCTTCGAGGATGAGCGGTACCCCGACCACGTGTGTAAGCTCTCTAAGGCGCTCTATGGACTTAAACAAGCCCCAAGAGCATGGTATGAATGCCTTAGAGATTTCTTACTTGCTAATGCTTTCAAGGTTGGGAAAGCCGATCCAACTCTTTTTACAAAGACATGTGATGGTGATTTGTTTGTATGCCAAATTTATGTCGATGACATAATATTTGGTTCTACTAATCAAAAGTCTTGTGAAGAGTTTAGCAGGGTGATGACGCAGAAATTCGAGATGTCGATGATGGGCGAGTTGAACTACTTCCTTGGGTTCCAAGTGAAGCAACTCAAGGACGGCACCTTCATCTCCCAAACGAAGTACACGCAAGATCTGCTAAAGCGGTTTGGGATGAAGGACGCCAAGCCCGCAAAGACTCCGATGGGAACCGACGGACACACCGACCTCAACAAAGGAGGTAAGTCCGTTGATCAAAAAGCATACCGGTCAATGATAGGGTCTTTACTTTATTTATGTGCTAGTAGACCGGATATTATGCTTAGCGTATGCATGTGTGCTAGATTTCAATCCGATCCTAAGGAGTGTCACTTGGTGGCGGTGAAGCGAATTCTTAGATATTTAGTCGCTACGCCTTGCTTCGGGATCTGGTATCCAAAGGGGTCTAACTTTGACTTAATTGGGTACTCAGATTCCGACTATGCTGGATGTAAGGTCGATAGGAAGAGTACATCGGGGACGTGCCAATTCTTAGGAAGGTCCCTGGTGTCATGGAATTCTAAGAAACAAACCTCCGTTGCCCTATCCACCGCTGAGGCCGAGTACGTTGCCGCAGGTCAGTGTTGCGCGCAACTACTTTGGATGAGGCAAACCCTCAGGTACTTTGGCTACAATCTGAGCAAAGTCCCACTCCTATGTGACAATGAGAGTGCTATCCGAATAGCGGAAAATCCTGTTGAGCACAGCCGCACAAAGCACATTGACATCCGGCATCACTTTTTGAGAGACCACCAGCAAAAGGGAGATATCGAAGTGTTTTATGTTAGCACCGAGAACCAGCTAGCCGATATCTTTACCAAGCCTTTAGATGAGAAGACCTTTTGCAGGCTGCGTAGTGAGCTAAATGTCTTAGATTCGCGGAACTTGGATTGAATTGTAGCATACATGTATTTATGCCTTTGATCATGTTCTTTCTGCATTTTGTTGCCTATTATGGTGCTCAAGTTGTACAAACACTCCCTGGACCTCACAAGTCCGTTGCAAAGTGATGCACATGTTTAGGGGGAGATGTGTTACAACTTGACCCTTTGAGACTAACCATATGTTTGAGTTTGCTTGCGTTAGTCACAAAGGAGAATTGAAAGGGAAAAGGTGGACTTGGACCATGAAAGACTTCCACTGCACTCCGATGAGGGGTAACTTATTCCAAGTCCATCTCATGAACTCTTATTGCCATTTGCTCTTAATTGAAGATTTTGGTGAGGCAATGGGGTTAAAGGGCCACAATTGATCCCGTTTTGGTGCTTGATGCCAAAGGGGGAGAAAATAAAGGCCAAAGCAATAAATGGATCAGCTACCACTTGAGAGATTTTGAAAATAGTAGAATAGAGTTTTTGATTTGTCAAAATTCTTAAGTTGTCTCTCTTGTCAAAAGTTGGCTTCTTGTGGGGAGAAGTATTGATTATGGAAAAAGGGGGAGTTTTTGAAATCCTTGATCAATCTCTTTTTGAATGACTCTCTTTATGCTTAAACATGTGTGTTTAACTTAGAGATAGAGATTTGTGTTTGATTTGCAAAAACAAACCAAGTGGTGGCAAAGGATGATCCATATATGCCAAAATTGATTCAAAATAAATTTAAGTGTTATGTGAATTGAGTTTGCACTTGTTCTAGTGGCTTTATGTTGTGTTGGCATAAATCACCAAAAAGGGGGAGATTGAAAGGGAAATGTGCCCATGGGCCATTTCTAAGTATTTTGGTGATTGAGTGCCAACACATGTGCTTAATTGTGAATTTATGTACATGGATGAACAAGGTGCAAATCATGAGATAAAGGTATGTTTCTAAGCCTTAGTACATTGGTTTTATGGACTAACATATTTGTCTAAGTGTTAGAAACAGAAAGAAGAAAAAGAGAAAAGGGGAGAGAAAGACTTGGCTGTGTGCAGCCAAGGCTCAGCTCGGTCTGGAGCACCGGACTGTCCGGTGTGCACCGGACAGTGTCCGGTGCGCCAGGTCGACTCGGCTCGAACTGGCCGCTCTCGGGAATTCGCCGACGGCGTACGGCTATAATTCACCGGACTGTCCGGTGTGCACCGGACTGTCCGGTGAGCCAACGGTCGGCCAGGGCCAACGGTTGGCCGCGCAATCTGCGCGGGACACGTGGCGGAGCCAACGGTCGGAAGACGGCACCGGACTGTCCGGTGTGCACCGGACTGTCCGGTGCGCCAACGGCTCTCAGATCCCCGCCGGTCTGCAACGGTCGGGAAGCGCTGGATAAGGAAAGAAATCGGTCACCGGACATGTCCGGTGTGCACCGGACTGTCCGGTGCCCCCGACGACAGAAGGCAAGGATGGCCTTCCGGATTTGCTCTCAACGGCTCCTAGCTGCCTTGGGGCTATAAAAGGAGCCCCTAGGCGCATGGAGGAGACACACAAGCAACTCTTGAGCATTCTTGATCATCCACACAAGTTCTTTGCGCATTCGTTTGTGATTCTAAGTGATTCGAGCTCTGTTCTAGCGTGAACTCTGAGATAGTCATTCGAGCTCGAGTCTTGGCCGTGTGTGTGCGCTTTTGTTGTGGATTTGTGTGTGTTGCTTCCCTCCCTTACTCTGTGCTTTCTTTGTGATCATATACTTGTAAGGGCAAGAGACTCCAATTTGTGGAGATTCCTTGCAAACGGGATAGTGAAAGGAACAACAAAACAACGTGGTATTCAAGTGGGTCTTTGGACCGCTTGAGAGGGGTTGATTGCAACCCTCGTCCGTTGGGACGCCACAACGTGGAAGTAGGCAAGCATTGGCTTGGCCGAACCACGGGATAAACCACCGTGTCCCTCTGTGCTTGATTCTTGTGGTATTGTGTTTTGTTGAGATTTCACCTTAGCCACTTGGCATTAATCGTGCTAACGCTTAACAAGTTTTTGTGGCTTAAGTTTGAAGTTTTTACAGGATCACCTATTCACCCCCCCCTCTAGGTGCTCTCACCATCTAGAATCAGTCATCGGATCTCACTGATCTTTTCATCATTCTTCTGCGCTTCTTTGATTTCGCGCTCCAAGGTAGGTTCCAATTCAACTGTGACTCCTCGCGAATTGTTCAGAAATCCGAGACTCAACCTGTCGAACTCCTTGGCCAACTCATAAGGCATCGGACGAGCGACCATCAGATTGACTTGACTCTTCCTGCTCAAAGCATCTGCCACTACGTTTGCTTTGCCTGGATGGTAATGGATCTCCAACTCATAATCTTTGATCAACTCTAACCATCTTCGTTGCCTCATGTTCAACTCTGACTGAGTGAATATGTACTTCAGACTCTTGTGGTCTGTGTAAACATCGCATTTCTGTCCATACAGATAGTGCCTCCATGTCTTCAGTGCGTGAACCACTGCTGCCAACTCTAGATCATGGATTGGGTAGTTCTTCTCATGAACCTTCAGCTGTCGGGACGAGTAAGCCACAACTCTTCCCTCTTGCATCAACACGCATCCCAAACCTGTGTAACAAGCATCACAGTACACAGAGAAGGGCTTGTGCACATCAGGCAAGACTAGGACAGGCGCTGTTGTCAACTTCTCTTTCAGCGCTTCAAAGGCCTCTTGACATTTCTGGGTCCACTTGAACTCAACCTTGTTGCCTAGCAACGCTGTCATTGGTTTCGCAATCTTCGAAAACCCTTCAATGAATCGCCGATAATATCCTGCCATTCCAATGAAGCTTTTGATTCCTCGAGCATCCGTTGGCGCTTTCCAGTTCAAAATGTCTGCCACTCTCTTCGGATCCACAGCCAATCCTTCCTTGTTGATTATGTGACCCAAGAACAGGACTTCACTGATCCAGAACTCACACTTGCTCAACTTTGCATACAACTGGTGCTCTCGCAATCTCTGCAATACCATCCTCAAATGATCTGCATGTTCTTCTTCGCTTTGAGAATAAACCAGAATGTCATCAATGAATACCACCACAAACTTATCGAGATAATCCATGAATACACTGTTCATCAAGTTCATAAAGAACGCTGGTGCATTGGTCAAACCAAAAGACATCACTGTGAACTCATACAAACCATACTTGGTAATGAATGCCGTCTTCGGAATGTCCGAAGGTCGGATCCTGAGCTGATGATAACCTGACCTTAGATCAATCTTGGAGAACACACTGGCTCCTCTCAACTGGTCGAACAGATCTTCTATTCTGGGCAAGGGATACTTATTCTTGATCGTGACTTCATTCAAAGCTCGATAATCGATACACATCCTCTTGGTGCCATCTTTCTTCTCCACAAACAAGACAGGGGCGGCCCAAGGCGAGGTGCTTGGCCGGATGTAACCTTTCTCTGACAGCTCATCAATCTGCTTCTTAAGCTCAACCAACTCTGGTCCAGATATTCTGTAAGCTCTCTTAAAGATAGGGGCGGTTCCAGGAAGAAGCTCTATGGCAAACTCAACTTTCCGCTCTGGTGGCATACCCGGTAAGTCCTTTGGAAACACATCTGGGAATTCAGACACCACCTTGATACTCTCAATCGGGTCTGCTTCACTGCTATCGACAGCCATCTGATAACAACTTCCTTTCTTCGGCTCAGGCGGGACTAACTCGGTCACCACTTCCTCTCCTAGTGGGGACACCAACTTGATTGTCCTTTTATCACAACTGATAACTGCCTGATACTTATCTAGCCAATTCATCCCTAGGATGACATCTATTCCCTGAATACCCATTACTATAAGGTTAGCGGGAAACGCTATCCCCCTTATTTCCACACTTACACCCAAACATATGCTATCAGCTCGAATTCTACCACCAGCTGAGTCAATTTGAATGGGGGTTGACATGGTAGTAATTGGAAGATTATGTGCTTCTACCCATGATGCAGTAATAAAAGAATGCGTTGCTCCAGTATCAAATAACACTTCTGCAATATGGGAATCGACTGGGAACATACCTACTGTCATGCCGGGGGTCTCCTGAACTGCTTCAGCCTCCAAGTGATTCAATCTTCCGTGATTGTAACGCGGCTGAGAGCGGTTGCCTGATCCAGGCTGGGACACATTCTGCTTTGCTGGGGCATTGGGGCCTGACTGCTGCTGGGCTGCTTTCTTCGGACATTGCATAACCCAGTGGCCTTGCTCTCCACAGTGGAAACATGCTCTGTTTCCAACCTGAGCTGGTGCTGCCTGACTGTTCTGCTGGTTTGCTGGGGCAGGAAGACGAGGTGTCTGCTGATTCTGCCTCTGAAACTGACCTCCTCCTGACTGATTGCTCTGACGGTTCTGGTACTGGTGCTGAGGATACTGCCTTTAGAACTGCTGATACTGCTGACGCTGCTGATGCTGCTGAGGTGGACGCTGATTCTGTCTGAACTGCTGAGGTTGATTGCCTGAAAAACGAGGACGACTGCTGCTTCCAGGCTGGGGTCCACTGATCTTGCGCTTACGATCCTCCATCTCCTTACGCTTCCTTTCTGTCATGATTGCTCTGTCAATCAGGTGCTGGAATGTCGGGAAGGTGTGATTCATCAGCTGATAGTGCAGAGGGTCGACCAGGCCTCTCAAGAAACGGTATTGTCGCTTGGCGTCGGTGTTGACATCTTCAGGAGCATAGCGAGACAACTGCAGAAACCTGTCTCGATACTCACTGACAGAGGATGACCCTTGCTTAAGGGCCAGGAACTCCTCCTTCTTCACTGTCATCAGACCTGCAGGCACATGGTACTGACGAAAGCTACCTCTGAACTCTTCCCAGGTGATGGCATCGGGGTTGGCATGGGTGGCGAGGTAAGACTCTCACCATGATTGGGCTGCTCCTCTCAACAGACGGGGACCATACAAGACTTTCTCCCTGTCATCACACTGAGCGGTATGCAACTCCCGCTCCACAGTGCGCAGCCAATCTTCAGCATCCATGGGGTCAGAAGAGTGAGCGAACGTTGGGGGATGACCTCTCATGAATTCAGCACGCTTGTCTCTAGGCATCTGAGGTATCTGAGGCTGGGGTGGAGCTTGCTGCTGCTGCTGCTGAATGGCGGCCAGAGTCTGACCGATGGCCTGAACTGCCTGAGTCTGCATCAGAAACATCTGCTCGATCGACATCGGGGGCGGGGGTGGCAGCTGCTGTTGCTGGGGCGCCTCATCTTGCTGACCGGCTTGCTCCTGCTGAGCACGCCTTCCTCCTCTGCGCCTGTTCTCTGACATCTGCAGAATGCAACCACACATCAGAACTGATCTGGCAAATCTTGCAGCATAAGAAAAGAGTATAGAATTCTCCAACAGCACTGAACAGATGAGCATCTTCACTGATCTCCAACGCAGACCACATAGCTTCTCAGATAAAGAGGAAAGTAGAATAAAGGGTTTCCCAACTATATAACTAACTCCATTAACATAATAGGTAAACCAAAATGCAGGGGATACCCACACTCTGGTGACAATCATTACAAAGATCCAAACCAAACATAGTTCATCATGACAAACATAAATGCACAGGATATAGCAAACTACCCTGTCTAACTAAGACTAACTAAGACCGAGACTAACGCTAAGACTGAAGCTTCTATGTATATATATTTCGTATTAATTACAAGATCCAACTCTAACGATCTATGGTTCTAGATTTATCTTGGTCTTGCAGTCGGGATTGCCATAAGACTGGAGTCCACGCCGAGGTGAGCGATACGGGTGCTGAGTCCCAACGGGAGCGGGGGAACCATCATCCAAGTGACGATGCTCCGCGCGCTCAGCCCGCAGCAGGGCGATCTCAGCACGAGACCTACTCAGCTCGTCTAATGCATGGTCCAGCTCCGTGTTTAGCACGGCGGCTAGGTTGACTGTGCTGCTCAACCTAGGATTGTCCTCACCAGCAGGTGAAACAATCACGCCTCCTGTGCTGCCAGATGGACGGCGGGGGTAATACTTCAGGTCAAGACCGTCAGCTACCCCACCGAGAACCGAGCAGTAGTGCGAAAGCGCACGCCGTGCAGCATCCTGCATGGCTGCCTCAGCTGAGTCCCGCTCAGAGATAGAATAGTGCTCTGAGCAAGCCTCCGCGCCCTGGAGACTGTTCTCCGGACGGCGCACCAAGCAGGTCGCCTCCCAGCGGTCCGGGTAGACCCCGTGACTATGCTGGTAGACCACACAGCGATACTCGATGGACCAAGTATGCCGGTCAAGTGCCCGACGTAGCAGGGTGTCGAGCGCGTCGTGGAAGTGACACCCGCGAGCAGCGTCGCGAGTGATGGGTCGAGCAACCCATCCTTCCGGCTCATGGTCAGCAGAGAAGTCGATGTCGTGGCTCAAGCTGTCGTCGCCACCTCCGTCGTCTGGGTCTCCTCCAGCAGCTACTCCAGAAGCTGGGGCGCCCAGTGGTGGTGCAGGGGGCGCCTCCAGGGGAAGCACAGGAGAGCAGCTCCTCACAGACTCTATCTCCTGCTGGAGCGAGAAGGAAGAGCCCTGCTGCTCCTGTCGTCGACGTTCCTGCTCCTCATGCAGGCGGTGGTGCAGTCTCTCCAAGTGGCTGGACTGTCCGGCCACGGGACGGTGAAGCGGACGCTCAGCAAGGCGGGAGGGTAAGAAGGGGATGACGGACTTTCGTGCAGTGTGTCTAAGTCGAGCCATCTACAAAAGACATTGCAAGCAAAAGGGTGAGAACAGAATTAATATGACCAGCAAATAACGAATCATAAATAAATGAAGGATCAGAATAAAACAAAATTTTCAGCAAGGTATAATATATAGTAGAACATAGGTTTGGTCAGTAGGACCAACTTTTGAAGGGATACCAAAGTCAAGGCAGGGACAGAGGTCTATAATCCTTAGAACGACCATTCTACTCTAGGTTAGCGGTCCTACAGTCAGCACGGCTTTGATACCACTTATGTCACACCCGGTTCTAGAAGGTAAACCGAATGCGAACCATGTACGTGCCAGGATCAGTTATTCACGTACACAGCAGTTACATAACATGGACATCATCACACAGTGCTCAAATAGTATTAAAAGGGAAGATAATAGTCGATTACATCATACGTCTGAGACGTCCATATAGTTCTTACAATAAATCAAAGTGCGGAAAAGAAACGTAGATAACACGGCCTTCACAGGCAGCCGACTGGGGGTTGCCGCTAACCCACACCTAGAACTCGTCGTAGTCTTGGAACTCCTGGAAGTCTCCTTCCACAGCTTCATCTTCTCCTGAGCAGTGGTTGCAATGCTGACAACCTGGGGGGGGGGGGTTTGGTGTGTAGAGCAAGGGTGAGTACACATCAACATACTCAGCAAGCATCCCGTTTGGCTGTAGTGGACTAGCTTTATGTGGGGATAAGTCAAGCAGTTGCTTTTAGTTGGTCAGGTTATTACTTACTAGTAGAAAGCCAGGTTTTAACATTAACCCAAGTTATTAGCCCAATGTATCCTTTCCAAACGGAAAGAATACCACTTACCAGCACCATAATCATAATCAGAACCATCAATCTCATTGCCACCTGTAAACCAAAATGTCTCTGATCAAGTACCACTAATCTCTGGAGCTCCCTTGGCCGCTCATAACCGTGAGCACGGCTGATATATCAGTTTCATAACACTCTGCAGAGGTTGTGCACTTTACCCACAAGCCGTGATTCCCTTTCTGCCCGGAGAGAGCTACTCCCCATTGACCACTACCTAGGTGGTCCAGCAGGGCATCACTACGTAGCCTTTACGAAGATTCCCCGAGGCTGTAGCCGCCCGTTAGGTTTCCTAAATGTACCGCACTCCTCCCCAAGGGACAAATCAACCTTGGCAGAGCGAGCCGCATACACCGAGCCCCATTGACGGCACGACGGCGAAGCGAACTACACCCCGGTTCCTCTAATTATTCAGCTAAGGGCGTCCCATTCCACCCTCATGGTTGCACTGTTTTCCCGGGCGGTCATCCATTGAACAGGTCCTTACGGAGAGGCACTCGAGAAACCGCTCGAGTCCCCTTGAAGGTCACAAATATGATCATAAATAAGAAGGGAAAACAGCGTATCATAGATAATCACATCATGTTCATTGATTAGAGTTGAGCCATAGCATCAAACTAAGCAGTAATAATCCGACCCAAATAGGTAAACAAGGACATGGATAACAAAAGCTAGTCAATCCTTAGGTATAAATGTGTAATGCGGGAGGTGAATTAAAGAATGAATAGGACAGAGATAGGTCAAAGGACACTTGCCTCCACCAACCGACTGCTGCTCAGGGGCTTCTCCTGCGAATTCCTCGGGCTCTTCGACCAGATCGTTTTCTATGCGAGCGCAAACATACATACATCCACATATTTAATACAAAAGAACAGTACACCATACAAGGGAACAAATAAAGTGAGTATGCATCAAGTATGACATTCGATATCGCATTTGTTATGGTTAGAAAGAAACGGGGAAAGGGTCTCGCAGGGGGGGGTTAAAGCTTATGCACTAATGATCAGTTACAATTGGTTCTTAACAAAAGAATTCTGTCATATACACCAATGGAAACCCAGTCATTTTTAGTTGATCAACATTGAATGAGATAAACAATTAATTACGTGAATCAACTAGCATAACGGAATTTTAAATTGAGCTTCCTATTTCAATAGCATGAACAATGATTAGCTTACCTAAAATAAAATAATTATGATCACAGAAAGTAAAATAAAATAAAATAAAAAAATAAAAAAAACAGGGGGGGGCGGTTGAACCGGCCCTAGGGGCGGTTGAACCGGCCGGCTGGGCGGCCGAGCACGCAGGGGCGGGGCGCGGCCGGGCGGCTGCCAGGGCGCGGCCAGCGGCTGGCCAGGGGCGGCCGGGGCTGGCTGGGCGCGGCCAGGCGGGCGGGCTGGGGGCGGCCGGGCGCGGCCAGCGGCCGGCTGGGGCGCGGCCGGGCGGCTGCCAGGGCGGGGCTGGGGCCAGGGCGGCGCGGCCAGGGGCGGCCGGGCCATGGCCGGACGGGGAGGGGGGAGGAGGGGAGAGGGGAGGGGGAGGGAGGAGGGGAGAGGGGAGGGGGAGGGAGAGAGGGGGCTCACCGGAGACGGGCGGCCGAGGGCGGCGGTTGGGCCGGCTGCAGGGGACGGCGGCTAGGGCAGGGGGTAGAGGCGGCGGCGGCTAGGGTGGGGAGGGAGAAAATGAGAGGGAGGGGAGGGAGAGAGAGAGGGAATTGGGGAAAAAGTGAGGGGGTGGGGGGCGGTTGGGCCTATTGGGCCCAAAGGGGGGCGCGCAGGGGGCGGCTGGGCCGGCCAGGGGCCCACGGCGCGGGAGAGAGAAAGGGGAAGAGGGAGAGAGAAAGAAAGAAAAAGAAAAAGATTATCTCCTTTTCGAAATCCGATCTTCCTGTATGAATGCATTTGCACTTTCAAACAATCAAAGAATGCATAGCTCGGCATGGAGCATCAAACAACATAAAACAATTTAGGGTTTTTCTTTACACGGGAATTCCAAACCGAATCCCGCTAGCTTTGGAAAAGGTCAAGGTCTAGCGAGGGGAAAAAGAAAAAGAAAAGGTAACGCCCGAATTTGGCGAGTAAAGAAAAGAAAAAATTCAACTGCAAAATTCGGGGCGTTACAATAGCCCTCTGATAAGTAGCACCAGCATTTTTAAGACCGAATGTCATGACAACCCATTCAAATAAACCAATGAAGCCTGAACATATAAAGGCCGTTTTAGACGCATCTTCTTCGGCCATGAAAATCTGATTATATCCGGCATTACCATCAAGGAAGCTAATAATTCTATTTCCTGATGCATTATTGATTAATGTGTCGGCTATGGGCATGGGATATTCATCTTTAGGAGTTGCTTTATTTAAATTACGAAAATCAATGCATACTCTAAGTTTACCTGACTCCTTCTTCTCCACCGGCACAATATTGGAGACCCACTCTGCGTATCTGCAAGGTCTAATAAAATTAGCTTCTAGCAGCCGGTGGATTTCGTCCTTGATTCGTGGGAGAAGATCTGGACGAAATGTTCTAGCTTTCTGCTTGAAAGGTCTGAAACCAGACTTAATGGGCAGCCGATGTTCGACAATCTCTCGGCTTAGTCCAGGCATTTCAGTGTAATTCCAAGCAAAACAATCTGAATATTCCTTCAATAGACTGATCATCTCATTTCTAGAATCGGTCTCCAGGGTCTTGTTTACAAAAGTCGGCCTTAGAGTTTTACCATTTCCTATGTCAATCTCCTCCAAAGGATCAGCCGATGTAAACCCCTGTCCTAGTTTATCAAGATCTCTGAATTCCTCTATCATGTCCCCCACAGAGGAATCAGATGATCTTTGTGTGATGGCGGACTTTCCGGTCTCGGGGACCGGATCATCCGTAATACTATCTTTTCGCTGTGGTAGATGTTCGGTCCTAAAGTCCGAACTGTTCTGTGAAAGACCAGACCATCCGGCTTTGAGGGCCGAATTGTCCGTGATCAAAGACTCATGAACTTTGTGTGTATTCATCATTTAAACTCTATTTAGGATTTAGCCGATTCTCCATCGGCTCTAGCATTACAGGAATGAAACCTTTCTTATCTATACTTATGAACTGATAATCAGAAAAATCTACCCTTGTGAGACATGTAGCAGTCTCATAAGTCCAGAGTACAGGGGCATCGGCCACAGCTATGCAGGCCGATACATCAGCATGTACTTGTTCTACTTCATCGCCTACCCATTGTATTAGCATTTGATGTAATGTAGAAGGTATACATTGATTGGCATGAATCCAATCTCTGCCTAGAATTAAACTGTAATTCCCTTCTACATCAGCGACGAAGAATGCAGCAGCAAGGGTCTTAGTCCCGATGGTTAATTCAACGGACGTGACTCCCCTGGCTTTAATCGAACTATCCCCAACACCGCTGAGGGTCATGTTGGTTTGGACAAGTTCGTCATCTTGTTTACCTAATTTTCTGTATAATGAATAAGGCATTAGATTTACAGCCGCCCCTCCATCCACCAACATCTTAGCAATCGGTATTCCATCAATGTGACCGCGCACGAAGAGCGGCTTTAAATGATTTACCGATTCCTTTGGTTTAGTAAAGGCGGCTTCTTTAGGACCAAAATCAAACTGGGCAGCAACAGGTTCATCGTCGCCAATGATAGTGCAATCGGAAGAAAATGTAATAATATTTACATCCATACCTAGGCGTTCTGGAGAAGCCTCGTAGTCGACCAGGTCTTCTCCTAGCAGGTCGTCCTCTTCCATTGATGTTGTCGTGTTGTTGGAGGCTTCCTGATGAACGGCGGACGGTTCGCATGCGGGGGGCAAACGGTCCGTGCCTGGTGCAGGTTGTCCAGAGCCTTCCTGGTGAACGGCGGACGGTCCGCACGCGGGGGTCGGACGGTCCGCGCCTGGTGCAGGTTGACTTTCTATTTCTGTGGCCGTTTGTTTTTTCTCAACGGCCTTCGGTCTCCATTTCTTTTGTGGTGGCGGGTATAGTGGATGTGTGTCATTAAATGTCTTTTCCGCCTCCTTCTCCTGGCTCTCCTTTGCTCTTAGGCGCTGTAATTTTCTCTTTTGGGATCGTGTCAATCCCGCTGGGCACCATCGAGGCATGGAGTATTTTGGATCGGCTGTTTTGATGGTAGCCGTATCCTTTTCGGTTGTGTTGGCCGATTCGCCGAAAATCATCGGCCCTTTATTGTCTCCCTGTATGACAACATCCGCAGTGCCTATTTTGATGATGTCCTTTTTTATTCTTTGAGTTGCTACAGGCATATGCCCCCCTGCCGGATTGGTCGGCCTAGGAGGCCGAGTAGTCCGGCAACCTTGTTGGGCCTGTGCCTGGTGACCGGATTCAGCAGTGTTCAATCGGTCTTGCACTAGCGGTGCCAACCTATCAAAAACGGATGTTTGGGGTGCCCCCCCAGGCGGGGTACTGTGGCATCCCAAATGGATATGGTGGCATGCCCCACATTTGATTTGGGACATATGGTGGAGGTAAGTATGTGTATGGATATGGCATAGATGGATAAGGAGGTGGAGGGGTCCATGTCGGCATGTTAGGTCTCAATTGTACAATAGGACCTTTCATTTCTTCCGATTGGTGATGTGGTCCAATCGGCCTGACCTGACGTTGCTCATGAATGGGTGAGCGGGGTCGCTTCGGTGGCCGGTCACTGGGGCCAGCCTTCTTTTTCACATATTTAGACAACAATTGATCGAAAGTCGGGCCAGGCTTGATCAGCCGACCAGCTGCTTTAAATGTATTTGTTTTCCACGTACATATCTCTGGTCATCGTGGTTTGAAGGTACGTGGTCGCTGCGAGTCCTGAGCATGGCCGGACCGTCCGCCGGAGCTCTCCGGACTGTCCGGTGGGGTCCCGAACCGTCCGCTCCTACGTGCCGGACCGTCCGGGATACGCAGCACGGGTTCCTGTATCTGTCTCCCTGTCTGCGCTTGCCCCCCAGTACTGGAGGTTGTGATGGTCACCTTTAGGGTCTCCCCTCCATCGGGAGTCTTCTCGGCTACCACTTTCCTGCAAGAAACTTTATGATCCTCATCGGCCTTTTTAGAATTGCCGATGATTGCCTCTTTGCCTTTGCCTTTATCGGCCGTGTTTGGCCGAACCAGGACTTTCTTGCCCTCAAAGTCGATCACGTTCATTGGAAAGGGCTCTATATCCACCTGCATTTCCTGAAATTTCAATCGTCCCTCATTAATGGCCGATTGAATCTGTCGTCGGAATACATTACAATCATTAGTGGCATGAGAAAATGAGTTATGCCACTTGCAGTATGCACGACGTTTTAGCTCGTCGGCGGATGGAACAGTGTGATTTATTTTAATATTGCCATTTTTGAGTAGTTCGTCAAATATTTTATCACATTTACCAACATTAAATGTAAACTTAACCTCCTCTTGTCGTTTCTTTTGAACCGGCTGCAAGGAGGAACAAGCCGAAGATTTGGCCTGTTTTGGCCAAACCATTTCAGCAGCATACACTTCTGCTGATTCGTCATCTGAGCTACTTTGGTCGTATTCTACTATATGTACGTTGTGACGCATTGTTTTAGCAGTTTCTTTGCTCCGGCTTTCGCAAGCCAAAGCCCTCTGGTGCAACTGTGCTAGTGTAAAAAATTGGATGCCTTCTAATCTCTCTTTTAAATAATATCGTAGACCGTTAAAGGCTAATCCTACTAGCTGTTTTTCTGCTAAATGAATTTGAAAGCATCGGTTTCTTGTATCGCGGAATCTCCGGATGTAATCATTAACCGATTCGTCTTTTGTCTGTCGCAATGACACTAAATCTACCAAATCTAATTCATAATCACCAGAGAAAAAATGATCATGAAATTTTTGTTCTAGATCCCCCCATGATGAAATGGAATTAGGAGGTAAAGTGGCATACCATGCAAACGCGGTTCCTGTTAGCGATAATGAAAATAAACGCACATGAAATGCCTCTGTGTCTGCCAATTCTCCCAATTGTGCTAAGAACTGGCCTATATGTTCGCGCGTGTTTTTCCCTTGATCACCCGAAAATTTCGCGAATTCGGGTATTCTAGTTCCCTGTGGGTACGGGTGGTAATCAAATCGGCTGTCATAAGGTTTCCGATATGATTGCCCCCCAGGGACCATGCTTACTCCGAGCTTATCTCGGAACGCCCCGGCTATTTCTTCCCTTACTATATCAATGGCAGCCGGTGCAAGACCACCGGCTCTCTGGTCAAACATAGGTGGAGTTGGTTGCATAGTAGTATGTTGTCGTTCCCCCCATCGGTTTGAGCTACGTGGTGCATTCCCATTTGCCTTATATGGCTCACAGGTTTGATCGTTTCTTTCTGGCCTTTTAGGTGGGGCCGGAAAGCTTTCCTGGGCTCTGGATCCTGAATTAATGGGCTGGTGCATTGCATAATGTGATGGGAAGTGTTGCTGGGACGGGCGAGGATTCAGGTAATAATCCTCCTCAAAAGACTCATGCGCGGACTGTCCGGATATGTACCCGGACCGTCCGTGGTCATATGCGGACCGTCCGTCATTGTATGCGGACCGTCCGATTGGGTAATTTGGGTTCTGTTCATATGTGGTGGCTTGGGCGCATGTCTAGGTAACTCATTAAAAATAGGCCCAACTGCTGTTGGCCCGGACGGTCCGCGCTCACGCGCGGACGGTCCGGGCATGTGCAAATCGGCTGGTTTGCTGCCGATTTGCGGTTGCTTAGGGTACGTGTCCATCGGCATCCCATAAAGGGGTTGTGACTGGTCGTGACAACCTGTAGCCGATGTGTTACGCGCGTTATCTCCTAACTCAACCTCGTGCGAAGGAAAATTTGCGGTACTAGATTTATCGAATGCACGTACTAGTCTCTTAAGATCGCTTTGCATACCCCCTATGATGTTCTGCATTTGTTCACGCTGATCTTCTACATAATTTCTAAGAGATTGTAGATCGTTGGTATTACTTACATTGGGGATATCTGGCGTGGGTTGGAGCGAAGCCGGATCCGTTGCCCGATGTCGGACGACCTTGTTGTTCCTGTCCACTTTGAAGTTGGCCAAGAACTTTGCTTTCGCCTCCTGGATCATCCGCTCCTTGTGCTCCTCAAACTGGAGCTGCTCGTCAGCCGACAAGGTTTCCCAAGTCGGCTCTATGATGTTGCTTAGAGAAATATCAGAGCTATCCTTTGAACCGGCCATTGAGAGCCGATCTGATGAGCTTAGATATGTTTTCCCCAGCGGAGTCGCCAAAAAGTATGTTGACGCCCTTTTGGAGCGCCAAACACTCAACAAGAACCGTGGCGGTGCCTTCTGCACAGGGGCGGACGGTCCGCGCGCGGGGGCCGGACGGTCCGCGCGCGGGGGCCGGACGGTCCGCGGCCTGGTGCGAGGCGCGGTGGTACTCTCTGCACAGGGGCGGACTGTCCGCGGCCTGGGGCCGGACGGTCCGCGGCCTGGTGCGCGGCTAGGGCTCCTGCCTGACGTCCGGACGGTCCGCGCCCTGGGGCCGGACGGTCCGCGCGTACGCAGGGACGACGGAAGATCGCCGACGGCGCCTGGATCTCGCTCCCGGGAGGGACCCCGTCGGGGAGTAGAGATCCTAGGTGGTGTCTAGGCTCGGGTAGACCGACCTAGACTCCTCTAATCGACGTAGAGTCGAGGAGAGGCGGAGAATTTGGGGATTGGAAGGCTAAACTAGGGCTAAACTAGAACTACTCCTAAGATAAAATGCGAAATAGAAGTTGTATTGATTCGATTGATGATTACAAATCGGCCGTATACCTCTCTATTTATAGAGGAGGGGGGCTGGACCCTTTACAAACTAATTTCCGAGCTTATCCCATGATTTTAGCTAACAACCGTAGCACAAAACTCGGAACCCTAATCTGTTCTGCGCACGCGCGGACCGTCCGGCCCACAGGCGCGGATCGTCCGGACCGTGGACCGTCCGGCCTCAGGGCCGGACAGTCCGCCGGCCCATTTTTGGTTCGAACAGATCGATTCCAGCAGATTACTTAAAGTTTACTCATATACATTGTTCTGTACTGTAGACTGCTCTGTTCATATAGTGAAGTTTGAATATAGGTATAGAGAGATGATTAAGGGGGTGTTTGAATGCATTAGAGCTAATAATTAGTGACTAAAATTAGTTGAAACATCCAAACACCCTAGCTAATAGTTCAGCTATTAGCTATTTTTAGTAAATTAGTTAATAGTTAGGTAGTTATTTATTAGCTAGCTAATTCCACTAATAATTTTTAGTTAACTAACTATTAGTTTTAGTGCATTCAAACATCCCCTAAGTTGCTGGAGATAAAGCAAGTATAATGAGTTTACTTTATGCGGTCCGAGATGCTATGGCCTGCTCACTAGTAGCGAGATAAAATCGGACTACTCATAGACTCTAAGATAACTTGTGAGAGTAAGAGGTGGACTAAGTGTTAAATGTATAGCTTGTACCATGTGAGAGTGTTATTGTTGGCTATATGTGAAATGAGAACGCCATAAAGTCCATTGTACCCTATATATATTACTAGCAAGCTGCCCGTGTTTTTGTTACGGTTTGTATATATCATATAAATATGTATTGAGATATTCATTCAAATATAGTTATTGCATTCAAACACCCCCTAAGTTGCCGGAGATAAAGCAAGTATAGTACAGCTTGGGAATGGTCTCAATTGTCCATGATGGCCGTCTTCGTCGTCGTTTACAGTTAGTGAAGACAGGGCTGTTAAAGAATTAGACTGGCTCCAACAGGCCATGCAAATAGCCAGCCAAAGCCAATTTGCCTCTCCATGTTGTGCTACACGTTTCCAACAGGGGAGCCATCCTGGCCAGGCAAAATGGCATTAAGGAGAGAGAAAAGCGAAACTGGATGGTGCAGTGGAAGCCAGGCATTTTTTCTTGTGCCTCTGACATCTGGTCCCATGTTTATCTCTTATCATTCACTCCTCTACATCCAGCTATTTTGCTGTTGACACCTTTTTGGAGGCGCCAATCACTTCAAAAGAACCAGCGGCGGTGCTCTCTGGTCAGGCGCGGACGGTTCGCGGCACAGGGCCGGACAGTCCACAACTTGGCGCGAGGCGGCGGTGCTCTCTGGTCAGGTGCGGACGGTCCACGGCACAGGGCCGGACGGTCCACGACCTGGTGCAAGAGCTCGGGTTCCCTGCCTGACGGCTGGACGGTCCGCGCGTGCGCAGGGACAGCGGAAGATCGCCGGCGGCGCCTGGATCTCGCTCCCGGGAGGGACCCCGTCGGGGAGGAGAGATCCTAGGAGTTGTCTAGGCTCGGGCAGGCCGACCTAGACTCCTCTAATCGACGTAGAGTCGAGGAGAGGCGGAGAATTTGGGGATCGAGAAGCTAAACTAGAACTACTCCTAATTGTACAGGAAATAAATGCGAAATAGAAGTTGTATTGATTCGATTGATTGTTCCAAATCGGCCGTAGACCTCTCTATTTATAGAGGAGGGGGGCTGGACCCTTTACACAACTGATTCCAAGCTAATTCCGCGAATATAGCTAACAACCGTAGCACAAAACTTGGAACCCTAATCTGTTCTGCGCACGCGCGGACCGTCTGGCCCACAGGCGCGGACTGTCCGGACCGCGGACCGTCCGGCCTTAGGGCCGGACCGTCCGCTGGCTCATTTTTGGTTCAAACATATGCCCCCCTGCCTTTTGGTGGAGCTGGACGAACCAAAAGCAACTAACTCGATGTGATCACATCGGTTCTCTTAGGCATCTTGCCACATACTAGGATGGTACTGTTTGAGGAAACGCCCATTCAAAGCCTTAGGTAATCCTTGCCTTGTAATGTTTGTAGTAAATAAGCGTTACCAAACACCACCTGTTTTACTTTATAAGGACCCTCCCAGCTTGGCGACCATTTCCCGAACTTCCGGTCTTTATTCCTTAGAGGCAGGATGGTCTTCCACACCAGGTCCCCTACTTGAAATGATTTTGCTTTGACCTTCTTGTTGTAGGCCCTGGCTACCATAACCTTGTCTTTTTCTATTGCTCCCAAAGCTATCACCCTCTTGTCGGTCACCTCATCAATATTATCCATCATTGAACTATAATAATCAGTGACAGTTAGATCATTTTGTCTGGCGAACATGACAACATTCAAACTTATTTCCACAGGCAACACTGCTTCCTGTCCATAGACAAGCTCAAAAGGAGATACTTTAGTAGCACTATGTTTAGATATTCTATGAGCCCATAAAGCTTCGGACAAAATCTTATGCCAATGCTTAGGGTTATCAGATATCTTCTTTTTTATCAAATTAATCAATGTCCTATTACTAGACTCGGCCTGTCCATTGGCCTGAGCATAATATGGAGATGAATTAAGCAGCTTAATTCTATATAATTCAGCAAATTCACGTACCTCCTTTGACATAAAAGAAGTCCCTTGATCTATAGTCAAGGTCTGGGGAATGCCGAATCTATGAATGATATGTTCAATTATGAACTCAATTACCTCCTTGTGTGTCATGTTCTTCAGAGCAACGGCTTCAGTCCATTTGGTAAAGTAGTCAGTGGTAACTAACACGAACCGATGTCCCTTTGATGATGAAGGATGAATTTCTCCAATAAAGTCTAATCCCCATCCTCTGAAAGGCCAAGGCTTGATGATAGGATGTAATTCGGCTGCAGGGACCAACTGTAGGTCGCCGAATTTTTGACACACTTGGCAACCCTTGTAGTACTTGAAACAATCAGCTATCATGTTAGGCCAATAAAAACCAGACCTTCGCAACAACCATTTCATCTTTGGAGCCAATTGGTGGGTACCACAAATTCCTTCATGTACTTCGGCCATGGCCAATATAGCATCATCTGGGCCCAAGCACTTAAGCAGGACGTCGTTGACTGTTCGGCGGTAGAGTTCGTCACTCATCAAGACATACTTGAAAGTTGTTCGCCGAATGTTCTTATTTGTCCTGATATTGGGATTTCGTAAATAATTAAGTATAGGTGTCCTCCAATCATTTGCATCGGCTTCATTATCAGCCAAATCAATTAAGAGAACATTTCTGGTAACCCCGGACGGTCCGGCATCTCGACGCGGACGGTCCGCGACCTGGGGATTTGGCCCTGCACCGGTATCAGATTTTCAGTGTTGTGAAATCTCCCTCGCTTTATCCGATAACCTGATGCATCTTGTGCCAAATTGTTAGCTCTATGATTCTCAACTCTAGAGATATGCCGAATACTGAATTCGTCAAAAGAATGAATTATACCCCAACATTTTTCAAGGTAACTATTTAGAGTACCATCAAAACATTGATATTCTTCTAACACTTGTTGGACAACCAGCTGAGAATCACCAAATACCTTCACATGTTTTACTCACATACCATTTAAAAGTTCCAAGCCGAATAGGAGGGCCTCATATTCAGCTTGATTATTAGTGCAATAAGTTTTCAATCGGCTAGAGAAGTCGAAGGAGACATTACTTGGTGAAACAAGTACGATGCCAATTCCTTGCCCTCCATTTTAAACCGATCCATCAAAATATAAAGTCCAAGGAGTAATAGTGAGGTATGACATGTCTAGTTTACGAATATCATTCATCCCATGTTCTACAATGAAATCCGCTACGACTTGGCCTTTCATAGATTTCAATGGTTCATAGGCCAAGTCATATTCTATGAGTGCATAAGCCCACTTACTAATTTTACCACTCATGATTGGGTTATGCAACATGTATTTGATCACTTCGGCTTGACCAGAAACAGTGCAATGACTAGACAGTAAATAACATCTACATTTGGTGCATGCATAAAACAAGCATAAGCATAACTTCTCAATAAAAGTGTACCTTGTTTCAGCATCCACCAACCTTCGGCTTAGATATGTCACCACATGCTCCTTCCCCTCAGTTCCTTGTGTCAGAACAGCCCCAATGACCTTATCTTCAGCTGCAATGTATAATCGGAATGGTACTCCTGCTCGTGGTGCTTTTAATACGGGAGCCGAAGATAAGTATTTTTTGATGAGATCAAATGCTTCTTGTTGTTCTGCCCCCCAAGCGAATTCGGCATCATTCTTAAGCCGAAGGATAGGGGTGAACACATCAATCTTCCCGGCTAGGTTAGAAATAAACCTTCATAAATAATTCACCTTGTCGAGAAACTTCTGTACTTCGACCTTACAAGTCGGAGGTCCCACATTCCGAATAGACTTGATTCGGTCAGGGTCTATTTCTATACCATGTTCATGGATGACAAATCCTAAAAACTTACCAGCTGACACTCCAAAAGCACATTTACGTGGGTTCATTTTCAAACCATATCGACGCATTTTATCAAAGGCTTTGCGCAAATCAGCTATATGAGGACCAAACTCAGCCGATTTGACTACAATATCATCAATGTAGACTTCCACAGTGTTTCCTAACAAGTCATGGAAGATCAGATTCATAGCCCTCTGATAAGTAGCACCAGCATTTTTAAGACAGAATGTCATGACAACCCATTCAAATAAACCAATGAAGCCTGGACATATAAAGGCCGTTTTAGACGCATCCTCTTCGGCCATGAAAATCTGGTTATATCCGGCATTACCATCAAGAAAGCTAATAATTCTATTTCCTGATGCATTATTGATTAATGTGTCGGCTATGGGCATAGGATATTCATCTTTACGAGTTGCTCTATTTAAATTGCGAAAATCAATGCATACCCTAAGCTTACCTGACTCCTTCTCTACCGGCACAATATTGGAGATCCACTCTGCGTATCTACAAGGTCTAATAAAATTAGCTTCTAGCAGCCGGTGGATTTCGTCCTTGATTCGCGGGAGAAGATCTGGACGAAAGGTTCTAGCTTTCTGCTTGAAAGGTCTGAAACCGGACTTAATAGGCAGCCGATGTTCGATGATCTCTCGGCTTAGTCCAGGCATCTCAGTGTAATTCCAAGCAAAACAATCTGAATATTCCTTCAATAGACCGATCATCTCATTTCTAGGATCGGTCTCCAGGGTCTTGTTTACAAAAGTCGGCCTTGGAGTGTTACCATCTCCTATGTCAATCTCCTCCAAAGGATCAGCCGATGTAAACCCCTGTCCTAGTTTATCAAGATCTCTGAATTCCTCTATCATGTCCCCCACAGAGGAATCAGACGATCTTTGTGTGATGGCGGACTTTCCGGTCTCGGGGACCGGATCATCCGTAATACTGTCTTTTCTCTGCGGTAGATGTTCGATCTTAAAGTCCGAACTGTTTTGTGAAAGACCAGACCATCCGGCTTTGATAGCCGAACTGTTCGTGATCAAAGACTCGTGAACTTTGTGTGTATTCATCATTTAAACTTTATTTAGGATTTAGCCGATTCTCCATCGGCTTTAGCATTACAGGAATGAAACCTTTCTTATCTATACTTATGAACTGATAGTCAGAAAAATCTACTCCTGTGAGACATGTAGCAGTCTCATAAGTCCAGAGTACAGGGGCATCGGCCACAGCGATGCAGGCCGATACATCAGCATGTAGTTGTTCTACATCATCGCCTACCCATTGTATTAGCATTTGATGTAATGTAGAAGGTATACATTGATTGGCATGAATCCAATCTCCGCCTAGAATTAAACTGTAATTTCCTTCTACATCAGCGACGAAGAATGCAGCAGCAAGGGTCTTAGTCCCGATGGTTAATTCAACGGACGTGACTCCCCTGGCTTTAATCGAACTATCCCCAACACCGCTGAGGGTCATGTTGGTCTTGACAAGTTTGTCATCTTGTTTACCTAATTTTCTGTATAATGAATAAGGCATTAGATTTACAGCCGCCCCTCCATCTACCAACATCTTAGCAATCGGTATTCCATCAATGTGACCGCGCACGAAGAGCGGCTTTAAACGATTTACCGATTCCTTTGGTTTAGTAAAGGCGGCTTCTTTAGGACCAAACTCAAATAGGGCAACAACGGGTTCATCGTCGCCGATAATAGTACAATCAGCAGAAAATGTAATAACATTTACATCCATACCTGGGCGTTCTGGAGAAGCCTCGTAGTCGACCAAGTCCTCTCCCAGCAGGTCGTCTTCTTCAATTGATGTTGGCGTGTCATTGGAGGCTTCCTGGTGTGATGCGGACGGTCCGGACTCCGGGGGCGGACGGTCCGCGCCTGGTGCAGATTGCCCAGTCTTGCTGGCCAGGCTACCCGCCATACCTGCAGGGTTTTGTACAAGTGTTGTTTCATTTTCTATTTTTGTGGTCGTTTGTTTTTTCTCAACGGCCTTTGGTCTCCATTTCTTTTGCGGTGGCGGGTACTATGGATGTGTGTCATTGAATATCTTTTCCGCCTCCTTTTCCTGGCTCTCCTTCGCTCTTAGGCGCTGTAATTTCCGCTTTTGGGACTGTGTCAATCCCGCTGGGCACCATTGAGGCATGGAGTATTTTGGATCGACTGTTTTGATGGTAGTCGTATCTTCTTTTTTGGTTGTGTTGGCCGATTCACCAAAAATCATCGGCCCTTTATTATCTTCCTGTATGACAACGTCTGCAGTACCTATTTTGATGACGTCCTTCTTTGTTGTCCTTTCGGTTGCTGCAGGTACATGCCCCCTACCGGATTGGTCGGCCTTGGAGGCCGAGTAGTCCGGCAAACTTGTTGGGTTTGTGCCTGGTGACCGGATTGAGCGGTGCTCAATCGGTCTTGTACTGGTGGCGTCAACCTGTCAAAGACAGATGTTTGAGGTGCCCCCCAGGCGGGGTACTGTGGCATCCCAAATGGATATGGTGGCATGCCCCACATTTGATTTGGGACATACGATGGAGGTAAATATGCGTATGGATATGGCATAGGCGGATAAGGGGGTGGAGGTGTCCATGTCGGTATGTTAGTTCTCAATTGTACAGTGTGACCTTTCATTTCTTCCGATCGGTGGGGTGGTCCAATCGGCCTTACCTGACGCTGCTCATGAATGGGTGAGCGCGGTCGCTTTGCTGGCCGGTCACTGGGGCCGACCTTCTTTTTTACGTATTTAGACAATAATTGATCAAAAGTTGGGTCGGCTTTGATCAACCGACCAGCTGCTTTAAATGTATTTGTTTTCCACGTACCTACCTCTGGTCGTCGTGGTTTGAAGGTACGTGACCGTTGTGAGTCCTGGGCATGGCCAGACCGTCCGCTGGTGTCCTTCGGACCGTCCGGAGAAGCTTCGGACCATCCGCATCTGGATGGCGAACCGTCCGCGATGCGCAGAACGGGTTCTTGCGCCTGTCTCCCTGTCTGTGTTTGCCCCCCAGTACTGGAGGCTGTGATGGTCACTTTCAGGGTCTCCCCTCCATCAAGAGTCTTCTCGGCCACCACTTTCCTGCAAGAAATTCTAATATTCCCACCGGCCTCTCCTGCATTGCCGATGACTATCTTTTTGCCTTTGCCTTCATCGGCTGCGTTTGGCCGAGTCAGGACTTTCTTGCCCTCAAAGTCGATCATGTTCATCGGAAAGGGCTCCGTGTCCACCTGCATTTCCTGAAATTTCAATTGTCCTTCGTTAATGGCCGATTGAATCTGTCGACGGAATACATTACAATCATTAGTGGCATGAGAAAATGAGTTATGCCACTTGCAGTATGCACGACGTTTTAGCTCATCGGTGGATGGAACAGTGTGATTTATTTTAATATTGCCATTTTTAAGTAACTCATCAAATATTTTATCACATTTACCAATATTAAATGTAAACTTTACCTCCTCTTACCGTTTCTTTTGAACCGGCTGTAAGGAAGCACAAGCCGAAGATTTGGCCTGCTTTGGCCAAACCATTTCAGCAGCATATATTTCTGTTGACTCGTCATCTGAACTACTTTGATCGCAGTCTACTATATGTACGTTATGACGAATTGCTTTAGCAGTTTCTTTGCTTCGGCTTTCACAAGCCAAAGCTTTCTGATGTAATTGTGCTAGTGTAAAAAATTGGATGCCTTCTAATCTTTCTTTTAAATAATATCGTAGACCGTTAAAGGCTAATCCCGCTAGCTGTTTTTCTGCTAAATGAATTTGGAAGCATCGGTTTCTTGTATCTCGGAATCTCCGGATGTAATCATTAACCGATTCATCTTTTGCTTGTCGCAATGACACTAAATCTACCAAATCCAACTCATAGTTACCGGAGAAAAAATGATCATGAATTTTTTGTTCTAGATCCCCCCATGATGAAATGGAATTAGAAGGTAAAGTGGCGTACCATGCAAACGCGGTTCCCGTTAAAGATAATGAAAATAAACGTACGCGAAATGCCTCGGTGTCGGCCAATTCTCCTAATTGTGCTAAAACTGGCCTATGTGTTCGCGCGTGTTCTTTTCTTGATCACCCGAAAATTTTGCGAATTCGGGTATCCTGGTTCCCTGTGGGTATGAGTGGTGATCAAATCGGCTGTCATAAGGTTTCCGATACGATTGCCCCCCAGGGACCATGCTTACTCCGAGCTTATCTCGGAACGCCCCGGCTATTTCTTCCCTCACTATATCAATGGCAGCCGGTGCGAGACCACTGACTCTCTGGTCAAACATAGGTGGGGTTGGCTGGATGTTATTATGTTGTCTCTCCCCCCATTGGTTTGAGCTACGTGGTGCATTTCCATTTGTCCTATATGGCTCATAGGTTTGATCGTTTCTTTCCGACCTTCTAGGTGGGGCCGGAAAGCTTTCCTGGGCTCTGGATCTTGAATTAATGGGCTGGTGCATTGTATAGTGCGATGGGAAATGTTGCTGGGACGGGTGAGGATTCAGGTAACAATCCTCCTGAAAAAGGTCATGCGCGGACTGTCCGGACATTGGCCCGGACCGTCCGTGATTATATGCGGACCGTCCGTCGTTGTATGCGAACGGTCCGACTGGGTAGTTTAGATTCTGTGCCGTGTGTGGTGGCTCGGGCGCATATCTAGGTAACTCATTAAAAATAGGCCCGACTGTTGCTGGCCCGGACAGTCCGCGCTCACGTGCGTACGGTCCGGGCATGTGCAGATCGGCTGATTTGTTGCCGATTTGCGGTTGCTCAGGGTATGTGTCCATCGGCATCCCATAAAGGGGTTGTGACTGGTCGTGACAACCTGTAGCCGATGTATTACGCGTGTTACCCCCTAACTCAACCTCGTGCGAAGGAAAATTTGCGATATTAGATTTATCAAATGCACGTACTAGTCTCTTAAAATCGCTTTGCATACCCCCTATGATGTTCTGCATTTGTTCACGTTGCTCTTCTACATAATTTCTAAGAGATTGTAGCTCGTTGGTATTACTTACATTGGGGATATCTGGTGTGGGTTGGAGCGAAGCCGGATCCGTCGCCCGATGTCGGACGACCTTATTGTTCCTGTCCACTTTGAAGTCGACCAAGAATTTTGCTTTTGCCTCCTGGATCGTACGCTCCTTGTGCTCCTCGAATTGGAGTTGTTCGTCAGCCGGCAATGTCTCCCAAGTCGGCTCTATGATGTTGCTTGGGGAAATATCAGAGCTATCTCTTGAACCGGCCATTGAGGGCCGATTTGATGCGTCTATATTTGTTGTCCCCAGCGGAGTCGCCAAAAAGTATGTTGACACCTTTTTAGAGGCGTCAATCACTTCAAAAGAACCAGCGGCGGTGCTCTCTGGTCAGGCGCGGACGGTCCGCGGCACAGGGCCGGACGGTCCGCGACCTGGCGCGAGGCGGCGGTGCTCTCTGGTCAGGTGCGGACGGTCCGCGGCACAGGGTCGGACGGTCCGCGACCTAGTGCAAGAGCTCGGGTTTCCTGCCTGACGGCCGGATGGTCCGCGCCCTAGGGCCGGACGGTCCGCGCGTGCGCAGGGGCGGCGGAAGATCGCCGGCGGCGCCTGAATCTCGCTCCCGGGAGGGACCCCGTCGGAGAGGAGAGATCTTAAGAGTTGTCTAGGCTCGGGCAGGCCGACATAGACTCCTCTAATCGACATAGAGTCGAGGAGAGGCGGAGAATTTGGGGATCGAGAAGCTAAACTAGAACTAGACTAGAACTACTCCTAATTGTACAGGAAATAAATGCGAAATAGAAGTTGTATTGATTCGATTGATTGTTCCAAATCGGCCGTAGACCTCTCTATTTATAGAGGAGGGGGGCTAGACCCTTTACACAACTGATTTTGAGCTAATTCCGCGAATATAGCTAACAACCGTAGCACAAAACTCGGAACCCTAATATGTCTGCGTACGCGCGAACCGTCCGACCCACAGACACGGACTGTTCGGACCGCGAACCGTCCGGCCTCAGGGCCGGACCGTCGGCTGGCTCATTTTTGAGGGCACTTGCCTGCCCATTTTACAAGTTGGCTGTTGGAGCCAGCCTTACGGATGGCATTGGCACGGCCATCAGAAAGCTGCCTTGATACACACGCGCACACACGCACAAAGGAAACCATAAAAGCCAGGGCAGCCAATTAACCAGGCATTGATTGAGAAACCCGACGTCTTTTCTGGTTTTGAAAAAAAAAAGTCTAGGAGCAGTAGTTTCTTGCTGTGCCGGCAACACAAGTGCACAGCTGCTACAGTGGCACTCCAGAGGTGAGAAGACGTGAAGAGAAAATTTGCGTCTGTTAGATGGATGGCACAACCGTGCCTCGTGACGCCGACTTGACCAGATTATCCAAAGTTTACTCGTATATACATTGTTCTATTCTGCACTATATTGTTCTATTCTGCACTATAGGCTGTTCTATTCGTAGAGTGTAGTTTGAATATAATAAATATAGAGACGATTAAACTGCCCGGAGATAAAGCAAGTATAGTGAGGTTACTTTAATGCGGGACGCTATGGCCTGCTCACTAGTAGCGAGATGAAATCGGACTACTCATAGACTCTAAGACAACTTGTGAGAGTAAGAGGTGGACTAAGTGTTAAATGTATAGGTTGTACCATGAGAAAGTGTTATTGTTTGATTTTGTTTTTAGTTGGCTATATGTGAAATGAGAACGCTATAAAGTCCATTGCACCCTATATATATTACTAGTCAATTATCCGTGCTTTTGTTACGATTTTTATATATCATATAAATAGGTATTGAGATATTCATTCAAATATAATTATTGTTTATTTCTAAACACTAAGGTATGTGTAGTCTGGTCGTTAGTCACAAATTTATAGAGTAGGGACGTGTGTTCAAATGATCGCGGTAGCACCAGGTACCCACTTTCGGTTCTTAATAGTAGTCAGGATTAACCTAACGCTGAGAATTAGGGCAAGCACGCACGCATGTACCATTTGGTTTTTGCTCCATGGAACATAAAGCCGCCGACGGTAACTGACACCTGCAAGTTGTACCTAGCAACACGTTTGTAACCTAGATTAAAAGCTTAATTAATGTCACGACGAAGCTTAATCGTGCACGCATGTCGGATCTCTCGGCGGGGCTAGCCCCAGCTTGAAAATGCGGCGTTTACATCTGAATAAGCTACACATGTGCAATGCAACTCCAGCCCACATCATACGAAGCTACCGAATTCAATAAGGGAAATCCATCCATCTTTCAGGATTCAGACGGCAGCTAGCTACACATGTTCATGCAGCTGTCTCTGAATCGACCGAGTCAAGCGATGACTTTTTCTTTCTTTCTTTCCTTCTTCTTCTCCTTTTACTATTCAGTACTACCAGTGTGGCGGACAGACTGGAAAAAGTCAACACGGTTGCATCTATTCAGCGTCGATCGAGAGATGAGCAACCGCGCGCGCTTGTGCTGCCGGTCAAGAACAACTTGGATTTGCTCCTCCTCTTCTTCTTCGGTGCTGGAGCTGGACTCTGCAGAGTGCAGACTCGCGTGAAAAGTCTACTAGTGTTCTTCAAGCGGACTGACGTCACCCGCGCCGGTTTCCCACGCATGCCGTGGTGGCGCGGGCAGGTGGGGTGAGTCCGTGAGTGGATGGCAGGTGGACCTGCGCCGCCTGGGGACCACCGGTCAGAAGCTGTTTTCGGGTGAAAGAATGGAAAAGGGCAAAAAATATATGGAAATGCAGTTGGTGAATTCACGGTCGCCTCCCTGGGCTGGGAGTGGGATCCGACCCCGCCCGGCCCCTCTCTCTCTCTCCTCTCAGCTGCGCTGTAGCCGAGGGGAGGGGAGAGAAATAACGGACGCCACCTCCTCCCCCTCTCTCGCCCGCTTCCTCCTCTCTCTTTCTCTTTCTCCCCTGCTTCCCCTTCCATTCCCGACGGACGACGCAACAACCCGCCTGCCCTGCCCTGCCTCACGCTCGCACCCGCGGCGGCGCGGAGGGCCGGAACCTAAACCCTAACCCTAGCGGCCCGCCCGCGATGGGGCAGTGCTACGGGAAGGCAGGCGGCGCGTCGTCGCGGCGGGCGGACCACGACGACCACGCCCACGCCCACGCGGTCGCGCCGCCGTCCCCGCTGCCGGCCAACGGCGCGCCGCCGCCGCCGCCGCAGCCCGCCACGCCCGGGCGCCGCAAGTCCGGATCGGCCACGCCGGTGCACGACCAGGCGGCGACGGCCGCCTGGCCCAGCCCGTACCCCGCCGGCGGGGCCAGCCCGCTCCCCGCGGGCGTGTCGCCGTCGCCCGCCAGGTCCACGCCCCGCAGGTTCTTCAAGCGGCCCTTCCCGCCGCCCTCGCCCGCCAAGCACATCAAGGCCACGCTCGCCAAGCGCCTCGGCGGGGGCAAGCCCAAGGAGGGCACCATACCGGAGGAGGGCGGAGCCGGCGTGGCCGCCGGCTCCGCCGAGGCCGAGCGCCCGTTGGACAAGACGTTCGGCTTCGCCAACAACTTCGGGGCCAAGTACGACCTCGGGAAGGAGGTCGGGAGGGGACACTTTGGCCACACCTGCTCCGCCCTGGTCAAGAAGGGCGAGTACAAGGGCCATGCCGTCGCCGTCAAGATCATCTCCAAAGCTAAGGTAATCAAAGCTTTGCTCGTTGGGGGGTGCGCTCCTCATGTCAGATTCCACCTTTTGGAATATTTTGAAATTTCAAATAGTAGCTCTATCTGTCGAGGTAACCGGCATGTGTTCGCGCCGAACCGAAACCTTGGTGATTAAGGGGCTGTTCGGTTTACTAATTTTTACTCCTTCATTTTATTTCATTTTAGTATCTAAATTAACAAACACGGAAACTAAAACTCCGTATTTGTTAATTTAGTGACTAAAATGGAATAAAATAGAGTGACTAAAAATTAGTCCCCGGAAACCAAACAACCGTTAAATGGTCCGGATTTTGCCTACTGAAGGATACTTTTGGGACTTCCTATTTCAATTTTGGAAGTTTGCTCTTAAGTTGTTTGGCATTGGCGGCTTGTTGTAGCAAGTAACATAGGAAATCCTAGGATCTTGCATGGTACTTGACCAGTTGCATTTTAGCGATATGTTGTCTAGCGCAATATCTTCCCTTTTTTGTGTGGTTTTAGGATTTTTTGACTTTTCAAACAGTAGGGTTGCGCCATGAAAGCTTAATATATTTACTGTTCCATTGTTCAATCCCGATAACATGTCTGCAGTTGCTCCGCTAGATAGTTTGGCTGGTGAGAGTAAATTATCCTAGTTTCTTGGTTGTGACACTGTGTAGGGGGTTTGACAGTTCTCAGCAGGTTCAGCTGATGCTGGAAATCATGCTAATCTTATGTTTTGAGAAAGGGATGCTTGTAGGAACTTTAGGATGCCGAATAGTACAGTGATTGAAATTATTGGCGAATTACCCAATTCTTGTCCGTTGTTAATTAATGATAAACAATACAGTGCATATCCTGATCTACTCTTTCATTCCCACCTTCTTGTTTGGTGAACAAAGGTCTGCATTTTCCAGCTGGATCCAGTGGAACTTTAGGAAAACCTAACTGATTGTGCTTGTTCTGTTAACGCATTGCAATTTGCCTGAGGAGCCTAGATTTGATGAAGGTGCCCAAGCTCCATAGGGGATAGCATCACATAAATGAAACAAAATAAGAATGTCTTACATTGCATCATCCTTAGTAGTATTCTTCATGAAGGAAGAATATTGGACTTGTTGACTAGACCAAACAGCTGATAATTTAATAGCTTCTATAAATTTAAAGATTAACTGATGTAGCATTTGGTCGATTTTTATGGGGTCATGATGTTCCTAGAACACCACCACTAAATTTCGTAGTCTCATCCACATCTGCTTGGGAAAAAGGAAATCACGAATTCTTGCCAACAATTCTGTGATATAAGAAATTTACTCTGTAAATATCTGTTTCCTTGATTATTATCTCGATATATGTTGTGATGTTTTCTTGTCTTAAAGTTTTGACCATGTAAATGTATAATACTTACATTTGTTCTTTCTTTGGATGATGTAAACATTGCCTCTACTTCTGAGTTCTGACTCAAATGAAATATCATCTTTTGGTTTTCGTAGATGACGACAGCCATTTCCATTGAAGATGTTCGTAGGGAAGTCAAGATTTTGAAAGCTCTATCAGGGCACAATAATCTCGTCAAATTCTATGATGCATGTGAGGACGCCCTCAATGTCTACATTGTCATGGAGTATGTTTTTTGTAACCTTTTGTATGTGAATTTATAGACTTATAATTCAGAATTAGGGGGTGTTTTGTTTGAGATTATAATTTTCCTAGTTCAAAATTTGTTGGATTATACAATCTGGGCAGATTATAATCCCAAACAAACACTCCCTTACTAGATTAGGCTTCTTTAGATACAGCATTTTATCTGTCTTCTGCTGGCACACTTTAAAAACGGATCCTCCATGCTTGTGCATTTCCTTAGATCACTCACTGCTAACCATATCCTTTTGTGTACACAGTATAGTAGTATCTAGCATGGTGCATAAATGGTCTTCAATGAAACTAACGTAATAGTAATACCTATCAGGTGGTAATTTCTTCATTTTTTTTCCTTTTGAACAGATTATGTGAAGGTGGAGAGTTGCTAGATAGAATTTTGGCTAGGTACTTTTTCCAACACAGTACATTCATCTATAGTAGCCGAGTAGCAGTACCTCTTGTTAATGCTTACCAAGGATGCAAACTTGAACTATTGAAGAGGCGGGAGATATACAGAAGAAGATGCCAAAGCTATCGTTGTACAGATTTTGAGTGTAGTGTCCTTCTGTCATCTTCAGGGAGTAGTTCATCGTGATTTGAAGCCAGAGGTATGCTTGAACCACTTCGTTTATGGCTTGCATATATGTGCAGTTCAGTACTTCAGTAGGTGTTTGACTGGGGTTAGTTCTGCCATCTTATTCAATAGCACTTGCTGTTTTTTGTATTTAATTGACAGCAATAATGCTTGTTTTGAAAGCTAGGCTGCCTTTGTGACGTAGTTGCTATATTTCATTGGCACAGAATTTTCTTTTCGCAACAAGAGATGAAAGTGCTCCTATGAAGTTAATTGACTTTGGTCTGTCTGATTTTATTAGACCAGGTAATGTACTAATATTTATCTCTTTACACGGCTCACATGGTTATTTCTGCTCTTGTAATTAAAAGTCATTACTTTGTTCAAAAGTTCATTCTAGTTTTCTAATGTGAAATTAGATAAGTCGCATACATTTCTCAGTTAGTCAGTCAGCAGCTTAAAAACATTGATTGCTAATAAAACCTGGGTTTAGGTGAACTTCTTACAACAGAAATCAGGCAACACAGTGTTAGTTTCAGGATATTTTTTGCTGTATACTCAGTCTCAAGGATTTCATTACGCAAGTTTGAACCGGATGTGCATTTTATTATGGTTTTGCTTTTCCATACCTTTGTTCATACTTCATAGTGTGCCCCAGTTAGCTCTTATGCTGTACAAACAGATGTTTGTCATAGGCTGCATTTTGATGATTTGCTTATTAGTCTTGCATTTTAATTGTTTAGCTTGTGCATACATGCTAGGATCATCCTGTGTCTATATTCCAGATAAACAGTGCATATATTCGTATATGACTTTGTTTTTGCATCTTTCTTTATGTTTGGAACTTGGAAGACACTATCATTATTTACAGTTAACCATTTCTTTTGCTCATTCATTAACTCAATCTTATACTTAATTTTATATGTTCTGTGCTACATATTGCAGATGAAAGGCTCAATGATATTGTTGGAAGCGCATATTATGTCGCTCCAGAGGTTCTACACAGATCGTACAGTATGGAAGCAGACATTTGGAGTATAGGTGTCATAACATACATTCTGCTCTGTGGCAGTCGGCCATTTTGGGCAAGGACAGAATCTGGGATCTTTCGGTCCGTATTAAGGGCTGATCCCAACTTTGACGATTCACCATGGCCTTCAGTATCGGCTGAAGCTAAGGATTTTGTGAAGAGATTTCTGAACAAGGATTACCGTAAAAGAATGACTGCTGTCCAAGCACTGAGTAAGTCGTCACATTTGCATATTTTGTGTTGCCTCGTGATTGTGACATCACAATATCCCACTTCGCCTTTTTGTACTCTAAGCAGATTTTATTAACATCTATTTTAGGAACTGCTATTAAACACATCATATGACATGATAATGACAAAGATTGAATTTACTTTTCCCTTATCTGCTTGCAGCTCACCCTTGGTTACGAGATGAACAAAGGCAAATTCCATTGGACATACTTGTTTTCAGATTAGTTAAGCAATATCTTCGTGCTACTCCTCTTAAACGTTTGGCATTAAAGGTACAGTACGGACTTCATGGCCTTTTCTGTATTTATTTATAAACATTCTTTCTATTCTTTATCAGCCTTCGTTGATATAGGAATGTGCAATTGATAAATGTACACGTGCTGGATGTGGTAAAAAGGCCACATGATGGCTGTTTAACCCTCCCAACAGTAGAAGTTATAGAAAATGGGTTCATGAGTGGTGTATGTTTCTAGTTGTGCCTTTGCCATGTCTTTTAAGGTGTTTGTATTTTATTTTACTTTGTGATCCAGTACCTTTTCAATTTATTATGATGGATGTTACTTTTATTGGTCATACTAGTGCTTCAAAACTATTATGGATTCCTACAGAAGTCCTAGGTCAAAATTTGACAATAGCGTAGTGGCAAATTGTGGTGTAAACGTCAACCAGCAAAGTAACCACTCATTGATGTAGTAACCCAACATCTTTCTTTGTCACAGGCACTATCTAAGGCTTTAAGGGAGGATGAACTGTTGTATCTTAGATTGCAGTTTAAGCTGCTCGAGCCCAGAGACGGGCTCGTATCGCTCGACAACTTTCGGACGGTGCGTTATTTGTTGTTTGCCGATTTGCCTGCCTCGTCAAAATATGGAGACATGTCAAAAAGCAGAACGCTTGCTCATGTCTTCCTGTGCGCGTGCATTATGTTGATGTTTTCTAACTTCTGAACTCGCGTGGTTTGTGACCAGGCTCTGACGAGATACGTAACTGATGCTATGAGAGAATCAAGGGTTCTTGAGTTTTTGCACGCGGTAAGGGTTCGTCGCTGTGACCCTAAGCAAAGGATTACACAGTGATGCTCATCATATCTGTCTGTAGGGGCATCGATTTCGTATGATTGTCTTCAATTGTAATGTTGAACAATTAATGCCCTACGCCCAGTTTTGAGCCGATGTCGTGATTATACAGCGATAGCAGTTAATTGTATTTGATGGTTGGAGTTGCTGACCCCCTTCACATGCCTCTGTCTCAGTTGGACCCGCTTGCGTACAGAAAGATGGACCTGGAAGAATTCTGTGCGGCAGCAATCAGCCCGTACCAGCTGGAGGCTTTGGACAGCTGGGAAGAAATCGCTGGAACGGCTTTTCAGCACTTCGAACAGGAGGGCAACCGAGTTATATCTGTGGAGGAGTTGGCGCAGGTACGTAGCGAGCGGATGTGCGGTGTGCCTATCCCTCCTCCCTCGTCGGCTCAACCGCTTTCAGCAACGCTGATGGTGACATGTTTGATCGTGTGTAGGAACTAAGCCTCGCCCCGACTCACTACTCCATCGTGCAAGACTGGATCAGAAAGTCCGACGGCAAGCTTAACTTTCTTGGGTTCACCAAATTTTTGCACGGTGTCACGATACGGGGCTCAAACACGAGACGACACTAAAATGGACGCGAACTGTGTATTCGCTTCTAATTTAAAGCCTCTCTCTCGTCGATTATATATAGATGGCCCTGATTGGTGTTTTGTGATGTCGCCCCGGCTAGCTGTTGTTGTCATAGCTTTTTGTAGAGTACGTGTGAAGATCATCGCGATGGCGAAATCGTATGCTTTGCTCAAGAAATTCAAGTGTCATTTGTTCCTCGCCGATTTTGAATCCATCATCCCTGGGACAAAGACCTTTTGTCAACGTGGCGCTAAAGTTGACATCGTCGCTACTCCCCAGTTTCTGGTTGTCCTGTAACTCCCTAAAGTACTTGTTTTGAATGGGCTTTCTTGTAAGCCTTATAGTCTGTTGCATTGCCCGGGCTGAACTGGGCCCAAACTTGTACAGAAGACTAGTGTAGAATGCCAACAGCCGAGTAGAGAGAGCACTGAGTACCCAACTAGAAGACCATTCGAGACATCGAGAGAGACGCGTGCAACTTGCTCTTGGACCGTCCGGTAGCTGGAGAGAGAGAGAGCAGAATCCATAGCAGTTAGCTTAGCAATGTCACAAGGAATATGTGAGGCTGGTCACCGATGGGGTGCCTTTGTCTTCTTGCAGGGAGAGATATATGGAGCTACACTACACTACAGTGAACGGACCAGCAGCTGTCACAGTCACACACATACACAAACACAAATGGTGGTCTCCGTCAAGCTGCAACACGATCTGCCCGTACGGAAAAGGACGCGGTCCGTATGCACGCATGTTTATCTTCCTTTTGTCCATATGCAATGCCGGCCTAAAAGTAGAGTGCAATAATGCTGCTTCTTGTTCATTCCTCCTCATAGCTTTTTGATTCGTTATTATCTCACACGGATATGCCAATGTGTGTTCCCCCTCATTAATAAACCTAGTATATATACTAGATGAGTGCCCCGTGCGTTGCAACGGAAACACACAATACCATGATAACTTATATATATAATGTGTCTTATATTGTTATAAGAAAATGTTTCATAATTCATTTGTGATCCTAGCCATATATGAATTTTGTTATTTTAATTTAACTGTTTCACTACTACATTACAACCATCAGTATCATACAGACTTCGATATATACCATGATTTGCATGGTCTCATCATTGGAGAGCACATGCCACACCTATCGGTAGAAGTTCCCTCGTACATCGTCAGTCATCAGGCACGCACAACCATACATGTTTGCTTAAATAAAAAGGCAAGTGTGTGCGTTTGCGAAGAGAATTAAAGGCAGGCCAGCACAAAAGCTACCTCGGCGATGGCAAGTGGTCATTGTTGTCGGTCCTCCTTTGCGTCACCTCTGTCGCTAAGATGACGCCACAGTCTTTGATATAGTAGTCGTCGAACGCGCGTGACATGGCGAGTACCAATGACTTTTGGCTGGGCTACTAAACGAAGTGCACCCCGGGCTCATCAGCGAGGTAGTACACCTAGCCGTTGCACCTCCAGATGTGCTACTCCTCTACATACATCTTGTTCGAGGACACTCACACAACATCAACAACAACCGTCGTCCCAGCGCACAAGAATTTATGGCCGGTCAGTAGCGACTTACGTGGCCGGTTGAGCTTCAGGTGGATGATGAGCTAGATGGCGTGACGGCGCCGTCGTCGGATGCGGTGCCCAGAACAACCCGAGAGTCGCCGGCGTTGGTAACGACTATGAGGTCCCTCGTTTGAATATGGACAGCGGTGTAGCCGCTCTGGACCGCGTCCAAGCGACGGCTGCGCCGGAGCTTGCCAAACATAGCGACGCATGCGGCCAAGTAGGACTGCTTCCAGAGGTCGAACTGGCAGTTGCCAAGCTTCTTCTCATCGTCGATGAGCGACGCCAACGCGAGCGCCTCCTGCCAGTGGTGTTTGTTCGGGGTTTCCAAGTAAGAAACATGGATTCATCTTTGGCGTTAGTTTATAAAAATGACTCACAAGTCAGATCCATGGACAAAATATTACGGAGAATAAATGTCACACATATAAAAAAGGAATTTAAGTTGAAAACTTATTCAAACAAAAGAAGTTGCATGCAAGGCTCTTCTTTAAATACTACTCTCTCCATCCAAAAATATAATTCGGGAATCTCGTTGATAATTATCTACTAATACACATTGTGTAAGGGTAGCAGGTGGGCTTTGGGAGAGATGTAGTAGATATTTTTACTGTAACAAATATTAACATAAACACACATGTGGTGTAGTGGTAGCTACGAGCACATTTACTTGAGAGGTCGCGGGTTCGAATCCCATTAGGGGGCCACATTTGTGTTTTTTTAATTTAATTTTAGCTAGGCGTGGGATGCACGTGGGAATGGGAATGAGCTTTGCGGGGAGAGAAAATGAGAAAGACAATGCGGGGAGGGACACAATTGGGAATGGGAAACGGGTCAGGACACAGTTGGGAATGGGAATGAAAACACACAGGGCGCATGGGAATGGGAATGAAAACACACAAGAGTTCGGAATGGGAATGACAGAACCAGGAATGGGGCAGCCTACCCCTTAGAGTCTTAATAGGTAGTATAGATTATTGTTCCCTCTCTACTCTATATGAGCAGTTCTTAGAGGACCATATTTGAATGTATTAGAGCTCACAGTTAGCTGCTAAATCATCCAAACAGTTGCAGCTAATAGTTCAACTATTTACTACTTTTAGCAAATTAGCTAGCTAATTTCACTAGTAATTTTTTAGTCAATTAACTATTAGCCCTATTTCATTCAAATAGTCCGTTAGACTATAGGGGTGCTTGGTTTCTAGGAACTACTTTTTAGTCCATCTATTTTTTTTCTATTGTAGTTCCCAAATTAACAAATACATAAACTAAAATAGTGTTTTAGTTTGTATATTTAGCAATTTATGAACTATGGGCGCGCAGTACGTATATATGCTTAACATTTCATATGTAGTATATTCCTATGTAGGAACATGGAAATCATGCATGGAAGAAACCTACATACACGTCACAAGAGCAAAGCACCTACTCCTACCTGCTATATTCTATGTTATTATTATATACTACGACAAATAAGACGAAAAAACACTGACACGACCAAAACCGCTGAGATCACAAAAGCAGCTAGCTAGCAATCATAAGGACAACTCCGTCCTCGATCGGTCATAAAAGAGATCGAGGGTGTCACGCACACAACGTAACTCCGTCACAACGACCGTAAACAAGTCAAAGAAGATAGCAAAAAATAAATCTTTTGATGACTCACTCCGTCCACAGAAACCAGACCAGGGGACCATCAATGGCCCATAGGAAGTATTTGGTCCGCCGCCCTACATACCTGACCAGGTCTCTCTGGCACTAGAGAATGTACTAGAGTCCTGACCAGACCAGACCAGACCAGACCAGGGCCTGCATGATGCATGCAGTGCAGGATGATGCACTAGAATCCGACTCAACGGTTGCACTGCAGTACCAGGTGTCCTATGTTCTTCCCCAACGCAATGCAATGCAAGGCGATGCTACTCACTCATTGCACCTGTCATTCTCTTAGAATCTCGTTCTATGATCTCATTATTAGCTAAACATGGTCTGGGTTTTGTGTTGAGTCTTGTGACACAATCTTACAATCTCAACACAATTTGATAATATAATTTTGTATTGAGTTTTGTGCATTATATGCATCTTCTCTCAAATCAAAATCTGTGGAGAACCAAACATCCACCTAGACTGACAAACGCATATATTTTAGTCTCTAGCCTAAAAAAAGAAACTAGGATGTGTTTAGCCAACATTTTTTTCTTCTTCCGAAGACAACAGTATATTTCT
This sequence comes from Zea luxurians, assembly GCA_029449295.1. Taxonomy (NCBI): domain Eukaryota; kingdom Viridiplantae; phylum Streptophyta; class Magnoliopsida; order Poales; family Poaceae; genus Zea; species Zea luxurians. Next base: position 42,241,251 of record JAOPSE010000005.1, on the reverse strand, counting down.
GGCAGTTGAAATTTGAAAGCACCTCTAAACCTGTTTTTAACATCCTTTGGGTGAGAGAACTATACAAATACTACCCACTTACCACTGGTAAGTGGAAAAAAAATACTGTTTCGTTCACTCCTACGTGAATCCCATAGCCTCAACCAATTTCACCAAACTTTTGAGCTTTTTTTATTTTATAGCTCAAAGCCCAACAAAACAAACTCTAAAAGAGACTAAGAGTTTGTTTAGTTCGCTGTCTAATTTACCATACTTTACCTAACTTTACTGTCTAAGGTTAATTCTTTAATTTGAACGACTAACCTTAGTCAAAGTGATCTAATTTACCATACTTTATCTAACTTTTCTGTCTAAGGTTAGTTCTTCAATTCGAACGACTAACCTTAGTCAAAGTGTGACACAGTTAGCCACGAACCAAACAGGTCTCTGTCCCTCTTTCATTATACTGTCTACGTACAAGCGTGAGAAGGGTGATTATTAGTTGAAGTATATCATAGTCTTTTTTTCAGATGTTTTAATGGTACTGATCACTTTTAATTAGTTTATGAAACCAAACAGAACAGTAAAGTTGTTTAGTCTCAGGACTAAACAAACCAAACAGAGCCTAACAGCGCTGCATTTTTACTAGTTCTACTACTAGTAGCCTCTTTTTGATTGATTGCTTTGAGGGAGAATAGAGGAGAGATGTGTCAACAGAAGGAAATGAAACAAAATATATGCTGTGCACTCTAGACTGTTTGCACGAGGTTATTGGGAATTTTTAGGGTTAGTTTAGGAAACTCAATTTCTTAAGAGATTTCTATTTTCCATCACAAAATGAACTAATTTCCTTTGAAAAAAATAGAAATTTCTTAAAAAATTAGGATTCACAGACTAGCCTTTAGAACGGTGGACGAACTAGTAGCGGCAGGAAGAACCTGATGAATTATACCAGGAAAAAAAAAGATATGTATGACAACATATGCCTAGTAGCCACTAGTAGTAGTACTGGCTAGTCTGCATTTACAAAAGAGAAAGCATTCAGAAAAAGAAGGAAAGAGGAACGCCATGAAAGTGAAAGAACAGGGAAAGGGAGGAGAGGAGGAGGAGGGGGACAGAGCATAAAGTCTAACGAGCACTGAAACGCGTACTCCTCCAAAAACATATCAATATCATCACCATCGACCGACCGATCGATCGATCCGTATGCATTGCATGTCCAAACGAACGAACGGACGACCAATCCGATCCACGAACCACTGGTTCCGACCGGCTACTACTCGATCGCAGGCGGGAGCCAACCATGATCCTTCGATCATCGATCGGTCGACCCCGGCCAGCCGGCCTGCGTCTAAATCCTAACCAAGAAGAAGAAAACCCTAGTAAATATTATTGTCGTTCTTCGATCCGTCGGGGACGAGCATGGTTGGATTGCTCGATCGATCGACCTCCCTTCACACCACCGCCGACCGACCGATTCAGGCGCGGAAGCAGCCGGCGATGTGGAAGTGGTTGCTGTTGTGGTGGTGTCCTCCTCCTCCTCCTCCTCCGCCGCCGCCGCCGCCGGAGACGCGGTGGTGGTGGATGATGCCCTGGACGCGGCGGAAGTGGTCGACGCCGCAGGGGATGGTGATGGCGCCCTTCTGCTCGAAGCCGTACTCCTCCTCCGCCGCCTTGAGCAGCGCCACGAAGAGCGGGTGCTTCAGGTACCCCACGGGGACCACGAACCGCTCCTCCTCCTCCTCCTCCTTATGGCCACCGCCGCCGCCGCCCCCCGCGGGCCCCACCACGCGCACCGCCATACACCCCTTGGGCGGCATCGACGACCCGGACCCGCCGCCCAGCGACGGCGCCGACGAGTGCTGCTTCTTCAGCCGGTGAACACCCATGTACGTACCGGGATCGGATCGACCGAACGATCCTTCTTGCTGCGCGCAGGCTGCTCTCGATCGTCGACTTGCGTCCGCCGACCAGCCGTTCGCTCGTCGCACCGGCCGGGAGGCAACGACGAGCGGCGGGGTACGGTGGGTGGTTATGGCGTCTTGCTGGCCTGTGCTGGGGAGGGGAGCGAGGAGGCGAGGCGAGGCGAGGCGCCCGTGTATATGAGGCAAGGCAGCAGCGTCGCCTGTGGGCTGTGCATTTTGTTTTCTTGTGCCTGCGACGGGATTGTTTTCTTTTTTTTAAAAAAAAATATCCCCAGTAATTCAGTTTTTGCTGCTGTATATATCTAAACATAAAATAATTCGGTGTGGATATGATAACGGTGATTGCGGAAATATCGCTTTACAGATAAGTTGGTCATGAGGAAAATCTCTTCACTTTAATATATTTCTATGGTTTTGGATTTTCTAATTCCTACTATACATGTTTTTCTATTACTAGTTCAGTGCACGTGTGTTGCAACGGAAACATATAATAACTTATATACAAAATGTGTGTTATACTGTTATAACAAAATGTTTTATAATTTATTTGTGATCCTGGCCATACATAAATTTTGTTATTTTAATATAGTTGTTTCACCACTACATTGCAACCATCATTACAATGCAGACTTCTATATATGCCATGATTTGCATGGTCTCGTCGTTGGAGAGCACGTCTCACACATGCCGGAAGAAGTTCTCTCGTATATCGTCAGTCATCAGACACGCACCACCATACACGCTTGCTTAAACAAAAGGCAAGGGTGTGCGTTTGGGAACAAAATTAAAGGCAGGTCGACCAAAAGTTACCCCGACGGTGGCGAGGACGACGAACTGATCATTGTTGTCGGTCCTCCTCTGCGTCACCTCCGACGCCGAGATGACGCCACAGTCCTTGATATAATAGTCGTCGAACGCACGCGACATGGCGAGTCCCGACGACTCTTGGCTGAGCTGCCAGACGAAGTGCACCATGGGCTTATCAGCGAGGTAGTACACCTAGCTGTTGCACCCCTGAATGTGCTACTCCTCTGCATACATCTTGTTCGAGGACACTCACACAACGTCAGCAACGGTCGTCGTTCCTGCACACAATAATTCATGACTGATCAGTAGCGACTTACATGGCAGGTTGGGCTTCAGGTGGACGATGAGCTGGACGTCGTGATGACGCCGTCATCAGATGAGGTTCCCAGAACAACCCGGGAGTCACCGACATTGGTGACGACCATGAGGTCCTCCTGCTTGACGATGGACAGCGCGGTGTAGCTGCTCTGGACCGCGTCCAAGCGGTGGCTACGCTGGAGCTTGTCGTCCACATTGGCGTATGTGGCCACGTAGGACTGCTTCCGAAGGTTGAACTATCAGTCGCCAAGCTTCTTCTCGTCGTCGATGAGCGACGCCAATGCGAGCCCCTCCTGCTAGTGGTGTTTGTTCGGGGGTTTCCAAGTAAGAAACATGGATTCATCATTGGCGCTGGTTTATGAAAATGACTTATGAAAGTCGCCTAGGGGGGGGGGGTGAATAGGGCAAAACTGAAATTTACAAAGTTAATCACAACTACAAGCCGGGTTAGCGTTAGAAATATAAGCGAGTCCGAGAGAGAGGGTGAAAAATAAATCGCAAGCAAATAAAGAGTGAGACACAAGGATTTGTTTTACCGAGGTTCGGTTCTTGCAAACCTACTCCCCGTTGAGGTGGTCACAAAGACCGGGTCTCTTTCGACCCTTTCCCTCTCTCAAACGGTCACTTAGACCGAGTGAGTTTCTCTTCTCAATCACACGGGACACTAAGTCCCCGCAAGGACCACCACACAATTGGTGTCTCTTGCCTGGGTTACAATTGAGTTGGTCACAAGAAAGAATGAGAAAGAAAAGAAGCAATCCAAGCGCAAGAGTTCAAATGAACACAAATGTCACTCTCTCTAGTCACTATTTGATTTGGAGTGATTCCGGACTTGGGAGAGGATTTGATCTCTTTGGTTGTGTCTAGAATTGAATGCTATAGCTCTTGTAAGGTGTTGGAGAGTGGAAAACTTGGATGCAATGAATGGTGGGGTGGTTGGGGTATTTATAGCCCCAACCACCAAACTAGCCGTTTGGTGGAGGCTGTTGTCGCATGGCGCACCGGACAGTCCGCTGCGCCACCGGACACTGTCCGGTGCGCTAGCCACGTCACCCGGCCGTTAGGGTTCGACCGTTGGAGCTTTGACAGGTGGGGTCTTCTGGCTGTCCGGTGGTGCACCGGACAAGTACTGTAGACTGTCCGGTGCACCTTCTGACGCTGCTCTGACTCTGGCGCGCACTATAGTGCATTGAATGCGGTTGCAGTCGACCGTTGGCGCTGAAGTAGTCGTTTCTCCGCTGGCACACTGGACAGTCCGGTGCGCCACCGGACACTGTCTGGTGCCTCACCGGACAGTCTGGTGAATTATAGTGGAGCGCCCTCTGATTTTCCCTGGTACACCGGACACTGTCCGGTGGCACACCGGACAGTTCGGTGCGCCAGACCAGGGCACACTTCGGTTGTCTTTGGCTCTCTTTGTTTGAACCCTTTCTTGGTCATTTTATTGGTCTATTGTGAACCTTTGGCACCTGTAAAACTTATAATCTAGAGCAAACTAGTTAGTCCAATTATTTGTGTTGGGCAATTCAACCACCAAAATCAATTAGGAAAAGGTGTAAGCCTATTTCCCTTTCAATCTCCCCCTTTCTGGTGATTGATGCCAACACAAACCAAAGCAAATATGGAAGTGCAGAATTGAACTAGTTTGTATAATGTAAGTGCAAAGGTTGCTTGGAATGAAACCAATAAGTATTACTTACTAGATGCGCATGGATGACTTTTCTTCTTATTAACATTTTGGACCACGCTTGCACCACATGTTTTGTTTTGCAAAATGTTTTGGAAATTCTTTTCAAAGTTCTTTTGCAAATAGTCAAAGGTAAATGAATAAGATTTTGAGAAGCATTTTCAAGTTTTGAAATTTTCTCCCCCTGTTTCAAATGTTTTTCCTTTGACTAAACAAAACTCCCCCTTAATGAAATCCTCCTCTTAGTGTTCAAGAGGGTTTTAGATATTAATTTTGAAGAGGGTATACCAATTTGAAATTATATCAAAATAAGATACCAATTGAAAAACTTCTTTTAATACCAAGTAAAAGACTATATTTTTGAAATTGGTGGTGGTGCGGTCCTTTTGCTTTGGGCTAATACTCTCTCCCCCTTTGGCATGAATCGCCAAAAAACGGATGCTTGAGTGAAATATAAGCCCTTGGAAACTACTCTTTCCCTTTGGATGGAAGTAAAGGAGTGAAGATTATACCAAAGTTGGATAGTTAGTGCGGAGCGACGACGAAGGATGAATGATTCGATGGAGCGGAGTGGAAGCCTTGTCTTCGCCGAAGACTCCTTTTCCCTTTCAATCTATGACTTAGCATGAAATGGACTTGAAAGAACACATTAGTCATAGCACATGAAAGAGATGATCAAAGGTATATATGTGAGCTATGTATGCAAAATATCATTCAAAATTCCTAGAATCAAGAATATTTAGCTAATGCCTAAGTTTGGTAAAGGTTTGTTCATCCAATGGCTTAGTAAAGATATCGGCTAATTGTTCTTTGGTGCTAACATATGCAATCTCGATATCCCCCTTTTGTTGGTGATCCCTTAGAAAATGATACCGAATGGCTATGTGTTTAGTGCGGCTATGCTCAACGGGATTATCTGCCATGCGGATTGCACTCTCATTATCACACAGAAGAGGAACTTTGGTTAATTTGTAACCATAGTCCCTAAGGGTTTGCCTCATCCAAAGCAATTGCGCGCAACAATGGCCTGCGGCAATATACTCGGCTTCGGCGGTTGAAAGAGCCATAGAATTTTGCTTCTTTGAAGCCCAAGACACCAGAGATCTTCCCAAGAACTGGTAAGTCCCCGATGTGCTCTTTCTATTAATTTTACACCCTGCCCAATCGGCATCGGAATAACCAACTAAATCAAATGTGGATCCCCTAGGGTACCAAAGGCCAAACTTAGGAGTATAAACTAAATATCTCAAGATTCGTTTTACGGCCCCAAGGTGAGCTTCCTTAGGATCGGCTTGGAATCTTGCACACATGCATACGGAAAGCATAATATCCGGTCGCGAAGCACATAAATAGAGTAAGGAACCTATCATCGACCGGTATACCTTTTGATCAACGGATTTACCTCTCGTGTCGAGGTCGAGATGCCCATTAGTTCCCATGGGTGTCTTGATGGGCTTGGCGTCCTTCATCCCAAACTTGGTTAGAATGTCTTGAATGTACTTTGTTTGGCTAATGAAGGTGCCCTCTTGGAGTTGCTTCACTTGAAATCCTAAGAAATACTTCAACTCCCCCATCATAGACATCTCGAATTTTTGTGTCATGATCCTACTAAACTCTTCACATGTAGATTCGTTAGTAGACCCAAATATGATATCATCAACATAAATTTGGCATACAAACAAATCATTTGCAAGTGTTTTAGTAAAGAGTGTAGGATCGGCTTTTCTGACTTTGAATCCATTAGCAATAAGAAAATCTCTTAGGCATTCATACCATGCTCTTGGGGCTTGCTTGAGCCCATAAAGCGCCTTAGAGAGTCTATAAACATGGTTAGGATACTCACTGTCTTCAAAGCCGGGAGGTTGCTCAACATAGGCCTCTTCCTTGATTGGTCCATTGAGGAAGGCACTTTTCACATTCATTTGATAAAGCTTGAAGCCATGGTAAGTAGCATAGGCAAGTAAAATGCGAATTGACTCAAGCCTAGCTACGGGTGCATAGGTTTCACCGAAATCCAAACCTTCGACTTGTGAATATCCCTTGGCCACAAGTCGGGCTTTGTTCCTTGTCACCACACCATGCTCATCTTGTTTGTTGCAAAAGACCCACTTGGTTCCTACAACATTTTGGTTAGGACGTGGAACTAAATGCCATACCTCATTCCTCGTGAAGTTGTTGAGCTCCTCTTGCATCGCCATCACCCAATCTGAATCTTGAAGTGCTTCCTCTACCCTGTGTGGCTCAATAGAGGAAACAAAAGAGTAATGCTCACAGAAATGTGCAACACGAGATCTAGTGGTTACCCCCTTATGAATGTCGCCGAGGATGGTGTTCACGGGGTGATCTCGTTGGATTGCTTGGTGGACTCTTGGGTGTGGCGGTCTTGGAACTTGCTCATCCTCCTTGTCTTGATTATTTGCATCTCCCCCTTGATCAGTGCCGTCGTCTTGAGGTGGCTCATCTTCTTGATCTTCTTCTTCATCATCTTGAGCCTCATCCTCATCTTGAGTTGGTGGAGATGCTTGCATGGAGGAGGAAGGTTGATCTTGTGCTTGAATGGGCTCTTCGGATTCCTTAGGACACACATCCCCAATGGACATGTTCCTTAGCGCGACGCATGGAGCCTCTTCATCATCTAATTCATCAAGATCAACTTGCTCTACTTGAGAGCCGTTAGTCTCATTAAACACAATGTCACAAGAAACTTCAACTAGTCCAGTGGACTTGTTAAAGACTCTATATGCCCTTGTGTTTGAATCATATCCTAGTAAAAAGCCTTCTACAGCCTTAGGAGCAAATTTGGACTTTCTACCTCTTTTAACAAGTATAAAACATTTGCTACCAAAGACTCTAAAATATGAAACATTTGGCTTTTTACCAGTGAGGAGTTCGTAGGATGTCTTCTTGAGGATTCGGTGTAGATACAGCCGGTTGATGGCGTAGCAAGCGGTGTTGACCGCCTCGGCCCAAAACTGATCCGAAGTCTTGTATTCATCAAGCATGGTCCTTGCCATGTCCAATAGAGTTCTATTCTTCCTCTCCACTACACCATTTTGTTGTGGTGTGTAGGGAGAAGAGAACTCATGCTTGATGCCCTCCTCCTCAAGGAAGCCTTCGATTTGCGAATTCTTGAACTCCGTCCCATTGTCGCTTCTAATTTTCTTGATCCTCAAGCCGAACTCATTTTGAGCCCGTCTTAAGAATCCCTTTAAGGTCTCTTGGGTTTGAGATTTTTCCTGTAAAAAGAATACCCAAGTGAAGCGAGAATAGTCATCCACAATAACAAGACAATACTTACTCCCGCTGATGCTTATGTAAGCGATCGGGCCAAATAGGTCCATGTGGAGCAGCTCGAGTGGCCTGTCAGTCGTCAAGATGTTCTTATGTGGATGATGAACACCAACTTGCTTCCCTGCTTGGCATGCGCTATAGATCCTGTCTTTCTCAAAATGCACATTTGTTAGTCCCAAAATGTGCTCTCCCTTTAGAAGCTTGTGAAGATTCTTCATCCCAACATGGGCTAGTCGGCGATGCCAGAGCCAACCCATGTTAGTCTTAGCAATTAAGCAAGTGTCGAGTTCAGCTCTATTGAAATCAACTAAGTATAGCTGACCCTCTAACACTCCCTTAAAAGCTACTGAATCATCACTTCTTCTAAAGACAGTAACACCTGTATCCGTGAAAAGACAATTGTAACTCATTTTACATAATTGAGATACAGAGAGCAAGTTGTAATCTAATGAATCTACAAGAAAAACATTGGAAATGGTATGGTCAGGTGATATAGCAATTTTACCCAATCCTTTGACCAAACCTTGGTTTCCATCCCCGAATGTGATAGCTCGTTGGGGATCTTGGTTTTTCTCGTAGGAGGAGAACATCTTCTTCTCCCCTGTCATGTGGTTTGTGCACCCGCTATCGATGATCCAGCTTGAGCCCCCGGATGCATAAACCTACAAAACAAATTTAGTTCTTGATTTTAGGTACCCAAACAGTTTTGGGTCCTTTGACATTAGATACAAGAACTTTGGGTACCCAAAACACAAGTCTTTGATCCCTTATGTTTGTCCCCAACGTACTTGGCAACTACTTTACCGGATTTGTTAGTCAAAACATAAGATGCATCAAAAGTTTTAAATGAAATGCTAGGTTCATTTGATGCACTAGGAGTTTTCTTCTTAGGCAATTTAGCACGAGTTGATTGCCTAGAACTAGATGTCTCACCCTTATACATAAAAGCATGATTAGGGCCAGAGTGAGACTTCCTAGAATGAATTCTCCTAATCTTATGCTCGGGATAACCAGCAGGGTACAAAATGTAACCCTCGTTATCCTGAGGCATGGGAGCCTTGCCCTTAACAAAGTTAGATAATTTTTTAGGAGGGGCATTAAGTTTGACATTATCTCCCCTTTGGAAGCCAATGCCATCCTTGATGCCAGGGCGTCTCCCACTATAAAGCATACTACGAGCAAATTTAAATTTTTCATTATCTAGCTCATGCTCGGCAATTTTAGCATCTAATTTTGCTATATGATCATTTTGTTGTTTAATTAAAATCATGTGATCATGAATAGCATTAATGTCAACATCTCTACATCTAGTGCAAATAGAAACATGCTCAATGGTGGATGTAGAGGGTTTGCAAGTTTTTAGTTCAACAATCTTAGCATGTAAAATGTCATTTTCACTTCTAAGATCGGAAATGGAAGCATTGCAAACATCTAAGTCTTTAGCCTTAGCAATCAATTTTTCATTTTCAATTCTAAGGCTAGCGAGAGAGGCATTTAATTTTTCAATCTTAGCAATAGAAATAGCATGATCATTCTAAGATTGGCATATGAATCATCACAAACATTTGAATCAACCTTAGCAATTAATCTAGCATTTTCATTTCTAAGGTTGGCAATAACATCATGGCAAGTGCTTAGCTCACTAGTTAATTTTTCACATTTTTCCATCTCTAGAGCATAAGCATTCTTAACCTTAACATGCTTCTTATTTTCCTTAATTAGGAAGTCCTCTTGGCTATCCAAGAGATCATCCTTATCATGAATAGTGCTAATCAATTCATTTAACTTCTCATTTTGTTGCATGTTAAGGTTGGCAAAAAGAGTAAATAAATCATCCTCATTATCACTAGAATTAGCCTCATCACTAGAGGTGGCATATTTAGTGGAGGATTTAGATTTAACCTTTTTCCTTTTGTCGTCCTTTGCCATGAGGCACTTGTGGCCGACGTTGGGGAAGAGAAGTCCCTTGTTGATGGCGATGTTGGCGACGTCCTCGTCGGAGGAGGAGTCGGTGGAGCTCTCGTCGGAGTCCCACTCCCGGCAAACATGGGCATCGCCGCCCTTCTTCTTGTGGTATCTTTTCTTCTCCTTTCTTCTCCCCTTCTTGTCGTCGCCCCTGTCACTAGAAATAGGACATTTTGCTATAAAGTGACCGGGCTTACCACACTTGTAGCAAACCTTCTTGGAGCGGGGCTTGTAGTCCTTCCCCCTCCTTTGCTTGAGGATTTGTCGAAATCTTTTGATGATTAAAGCCATCTCCTCATTGTCGAGCTTTGAGGCGTCGATGGGGAGCCTACTTGGTGTAGACTCTTCCTTCTTCTCCTCCGTTGCCTTGAATGCGACGGGTTGTGCCTCGGGCGTGGAGGAGGTGCCTTGCTCGATGATTTTCTTTGAGCCTTTGATCATTAGCTCAAAGCTCACAAAACTTCCCTATAACCTCCTCGGGAGACATTAGCGTGTATCTTGGATCACCTCGAATTAATTGAACTTGTGTAGGGTTAAGAAAAACGAGGGATCTAAGAATAACCTTGACCATCTCATGGTCATCCCATTTGGTGCTCCCGAGGTTGCGCACTTGGTTCACCAAGGTCTTCAAGCGGTTGTACATGGCTTGCGGATCCTCTCCTTGGTGAAGCATGAAGCGACCGAGCTCCCCCTCGATCGTCTCCCGCTTGGTGATCTTGGTCACCTCGTCTCCTTCGTGTGCGGTCTTGAGCACGTCCCAAATTTCCTTTGCGCTTTTTAACCCTTGCACCTTATTATACTCTTCTCGACTTAGAGAGGCGAGGAGTATAGTAGTGGCTTGGGAGTTGAAGTGATGAATTTGGGCCACTTCATCCGAATCATAGTCTTCATCCCCTACGGATGGTACCTGTACACCAAACTCAACAACGTTCCAAATGCTTGTGTGGAGTGAGGTTAGATGATGCCTCATTTTGTCACTCCACACATTATAATCTTCACTGTAAAAAAACCGGTGGTTTGCCTAATGGAACGGAAAGTAAAGGAGTACGTTTAGAAATACGAGGGTAGTGTAGGGGAATCTTACTAAACTTCTTGCGCTCATGGCGCTTAAAAGTTATGGACGGCGCGTCGGAGCCGGAGGTGGATGGCAATGAAGAATCGGTCTCGTAGTAGACCACTTTCCTCATCTTCTTTTTCTTGTCGCCACTCCGATGCGACTTTTGTGAGGAGGATTCCTTCTCCTTCCCTTTGTTGCGGGACTCTCCCGATGGAGCCTTCCCATGACTTGTAGCGGGCTTGTCGCCGGTCACCATCTCCTTCTTGGCGTGATCTCCCGACATCACATCGAGCGGTTAGGCTCTAATGAAGCACCAGGCTCTGATATCAATTGAAAGTCGCCTAGAGGGGGGTGAATAGGGCGAAACTGAAATTTACAAAGTTAATCACAACTACAAGCTGGGTTAGCGTTAGAAATATAAGCGAGTCTGAGAGAGAGGGTGAAAAATAAATCGCAAGCAAATAAAGAGTGAGACACAAGGATTTGTTTTACCGAGGTTCGGTTCTTGCAAACCTACTCCCCGTTGAGGTGGTCACAAAGATCGGGTCTCTTTCAACCCTTTCCCTCTCTCAACGGTCACTTAGACGAGTGAGTTTCTCTTCTCAATCACACGGGACACTAAGTCCCCGCAAGGACCACCACACAATTGGTGTCTCTTGCCTTGGTTACAATTGAGTTGGTCACAAGAAAGAATGAGAAAGAAAAGAAGCAATTCAAGCGCAAGAGCTCAAATGAACACAAATGTCACTCTCTCTAGTCACTATTTGATTTGGAGTGATTCCGGACTTGGGAGAGGATTTGATCTCTTTGGTTGTGTCTAGAATTGAATGCTATAGCTCTTGTAAGGTGTTGGAGAGTGGAAAACTTGGATGCAATGAATGGTGGGGTGGTTGGGGTATTTATAGCCCCGACCACCAAACTAGCCGTTTGGTGGAGGCTGCTGTCGCATGGCGCACCGGACAGTCCGGTGCGCCACCGGACACTGTCCGGTGCGCCAGCCACGTCACCCGGCCGTTAGGGTTCGACCGTTGGAGCTCTGACAGGTGGGGTCTTCTGGCTGTCCGGTGGTACACAGGACAAGTACTATAGACTGTCTGGTGAGCCTTCTGACGCTGCTCTGACTCTGGCGCGCACTGTAGTGCATTGAATGCGGTTGCAGTCGACCGTTGGCGCTGAAGTAGTCGTTGCTCCGCTGGCACAACCGGACAGTCCGGTGCGCCACTGGACACTGTCCGGTGCCTCACCGGACAGTCCGGTGAATTATAGCGGAGCGCCCTCTGATTTTCCCGAAGGTGACGAGTTTGGAGCTGAGTTCCCTGGTACACCGGACACTGTCCGGTGGTGCACCGGACACTGTCCGGTGGCACACCGGACAATCCGGTGCGCCAGACCAGGGCACACTTCGGTTGTCTTTGGCTCTCTTTGTTTGAACCCTTTCTTGGTCATTTTATTGGTCTATTGTGAACCTTTGGCACCTGTAAAACTTATAATCTAGAGCAAACTAGTTAGTCCAATTATTTGTGTTGGGCAATTCAACCACCAAAATCAATTAGGAAAAGGTGTAAGCCTATTTCCCTTTCAACTTATAAGTTAGATCCATGAAAAAATATTACGAAGAAAAAATGTCATGCATGTAAAAAAGGAATTTAAGTTGCAAACATTATTTAAACAAATAGAAATTGCATGCAAGTTTCTTTTTTAAATACTACTCCCTCAATCCAAAAATATAATTCAAGAATCTCAGTGATACTTATCTACTACTGCGCATTGTGCAGGGGTAGCAGGTGGGCTTAGGGAGAGATGTAGTAGATGTTTTTCATATCGTAGATGTAGACAGAAACACATATGTGGTGTAGCGGTAGCTACTGCTCATATTGGCCTAAGGGGGCGCGAGTTTGAATTCCCTTGTAGCGATGTGTTTTTTTAATTTTAGCTAGGCGTGGGCTATGCAGGGGAATGGGAATAGGAATGGGTGTGGGATGTGCAGGGAGTGGGAATGTGAAAGACAGAAAAAGGAATACCTTGCGACCTTAATAAGTAGTAGAGAATCACATCTTGAGCGTTACTAACTATACAACCATATCACAGTAGTACACTATCTTTTCTAGATTTATTATAATCTACTCTCTTCATCATATAACATAGCTAGCACATTCAAACTAGAGATGGCAATGGGTACCCGCTACCTGAGACCCAGTGGGTTTTTGCTCTATTAGGGTATGGGTTTGGACAAATTTCTCTACCCATGGATTTGTTAATGGGTTCAAATAGAAACCCAACGGGTACGTGGGTATGAGTTTGTTCTTGCACTACCGTACCCCCTTACCCACGGGTTTTTAAAACCCGCCTTAAAATCAACATATCTTACAAATATATCTCTAACATTATTAATTGAATATGTTCTAAGTGAAATAAACTCCATGTAACAAAGTTTAAGCTAAAATTAGTTGTCACTTATTTCTTTATTGTAACTTATCAATATATTGACTATCATTTACATGATAAATTATTTTTTATGTTGATGTTAGTGGGTATGGGAAACCCGTTGGGTACCCGAAACTCGTATGGGCATGAGTTTGGGCAAAATTTTATAACCGTCATGGGTATGAGTTTTTTAACGGGCATGTTTTTTCTTCATGGGTATGAGTTTTGGGAAAGTGATACCCAGCGGGTTTTTACCCATCGCCATCTCTAATTCAAACATTAAAAGTTTATCCTAAACGATACAAGTGATCAGATTCAAAAAGAGTTTTGTATTACGTAATTGTATAAATTTGATAGATGTTAGAGCATCTCTAATAGACTAGCTAAATAGCTTTTCATGCTAAATTTTAGCTACTTAATAGCAAAATATCTCTCTAACAGACTAGCTGAAAAGGAAATGGCATTAAAACCTATTTCTTATATTTTGGTAATTGATGACCATCACAACCATTCGAACTAACCAGTTTGCCTAGTCTCTGATTCACAGGTTCATAAGATCAACAGTTCAGTTTCTAAGTCAGAATCAGCTCAGTTCCAATCAAATAAGGGTAATACATGGAATAGATGAACTACCAATAGTTCTACTCTTTGGACAAATTCTAAATACCCCGAGGAACCTTTCAACACGTCTAGAAAGGTTGGAAAGCTCGAAATCAACATATCACTATTGTGGAGTTAGTACTGGACAAAAGAAGATATATGAGTGAAAGAATCAAAATGCAAAGAAGATTGGACTAAGGAAATGAGGATGCAATACCTCAATAGAAGACATAATAAGAAGCAAAAAGTTCCAAGACTCAAGAGCATAAGAAGTCCAAAAGAGTTAGCAAAGAAATCCAACAATAGGGCAAGATAGGCAGCCTGTGGCGCACAGGACTGTCCGGTGCCCAGGCTGGCACGCCCCATGAACTGGCCACTCTCGGAAAAAACGAAGAGCTCCGTGGCTAAAATTCACCGGACTGTCTAGTGAACCCAGGGCCAACGGTCATCTTCACCAACGGTCGACTGCTACGCGGTCAGAAAGGACAGAAGGGCAGAAGCGGTCAGAGAAAGTCAGTCGCACCGGACTGTCCGGTGTGCCACAGGACTGTCCGGTGCGTCACAGGGCAGATGAATCCAACGGGCGACTGACGTGGCACGCACCAGACAATGAACAGTGCAGTGTCCGGTGCGCACCGGACTGTCCGGTGTGCCCATCGACAGAAAGTTGTTGCTTTCTGTCCAACGGCCATATGGGGGGTTGGAGCCTATAAATACCACCCCAATCGACCATTTCAAGGTGTGGGAGCCCAAGCAATATATCAAGGCATATAGTAGACATATCCAAGCCCTCCCAACCACCTCCATTCATTGATCTATCTCATACACAAGAGTTAGGCCACATCAAAACCTCACAAGTGCCACAAAAGAGAGATCAAGCAAAAGAGAGCTACTCGTGTGTGTTTAGCAATAGTGCCTTATGAGAATCATTGAGAGAAAGTGTGTGCTACATCTTGTGATCATTTGAGCATGGTGTTTTGACTCCCATTCATCCTCCTCCAAACTTTTTTGGAGACTTGTAAAGCTAGCAAGAGACACCTAAGAGTGTGATAGTCCTTGCGGGGTCTTAGTGATCCTTAAGATTAAGAAGAAACACTCGCCAGTCTTGGTGATCGGTGGAGAGAGGGAAAGGGTTGAAAAAGACCCGTCCTTAGTGGACTCCTCAATGGGGATTAGGTTCTTAGTGAACTGAACCTCGGTAAAAATAATCACTTGTGTCACTTGTGTTTATTGCTTGTGATTTGTTTGTCTTCTCCCTCTTTAAGTTCTCTTGCACTATTCTTTGTTGATATTACTTTGTGTTGCCTCAAGTTAAATTCTCATATATAGAAGCAATGCCTTGCAAGAAAGAACTTATGTTATTTCTCTTCTCATCTAAGCTATCTTGCATTATTCTCCATAAACTTTTTTTGTTGTGTTGCTTTGTAGTAATTCCACATTCTTTGAAAGCAATACTCTTTGCAAGCAAAAGGACTTAGTTTTTATACTCCGATAATTACTCATCTTGTTCTAACCACTAATCAAGGGATCAAGTTCGGGTTTAAATTTATAATTTTCTGGTTTCACCTATTCACCCCCTCTAGCGACTTTCAATTGGTATCGAAGATAGGCACTTCATATTGAGTCTAACAACTCAAAATGATGGCTCGAAGAAGATCCCAAAAGAACAAGAAGACGCCACCGAAGGAGAACAATGAGGTAACTCTTGAGATATTACTTTCTGATTGTTCTAATTATGCTTCATGGTCTACTAGTGTGATAAATGCTTTAAGAACCATAGACTCACAATTAGAACAAATCTTAGACAAGAGTATTATACCTTCTAGTTATGATAAGAAAAATGCTTGTGAGGAAGATCGAAGATGTTTACGCTTAAATCATCTTGCTTTTGACATCTAGGCAATTCTCTTAGCAAAGAAGATTACCATGCCTTCATAATTAGATATAATGAACCTATTCATGATGGAGCATGATATTTGGACTAGAATAAAAATAAACTTGATGAGTCCAAACATGTAGTTCATATGATGCTTCTACTTCCTTAGTCCTTGTAAAACTAACCCTTTGAAGGAAGAAGAATAAAATGAACGTTGGAGACCAAACGAGGAATCCACCTCTCCAAAAGGGTTTGTCTTCCCATTTCGATTCCCACATGTGTTGTGTGGCTAATGAAAATGGTAGCGGAAGCACAAATGAGGATGAGGAGGATGAAAGAAGCTTCATGAAACTCTGCGCTCATCTAAGCCTAGAAGATAAGGCGATCATGCTAAAACTTTTAAAAGAGCAAGAGAGCAAAGCGAAGCTCTTCACAAGCTAGAAGATGTCCTCATCACAAAAATCCAAAGCTTGGAAGAGTTGACTAAAGAACATGAGGAGCTAAAGTGCTTTCATGTTGATTTGGTCCAAAGGTAATAAAACTATTTCAATTGAGCAAGATAACTCTTTATTCTGTGTCGCTCAATTAGTAAATAGGAATACCTTGCTTAAGGACCAAGTAGAAAGGCTAAAAATTGAAAATCTAGCTTTTCAAGAAAAACATGATATGCTTCTATGTTCTCATGAAAATCTTATGGATGATCATATCATATTAAATATTGCTCATGAAGTTGTTATAGAAACTTAAATCTCAACAACCTCACTCATGCACATGTATTCAATTGAAACTATATTGCCATGTGCTAATGCTTGTTGCTCGTCAGCAAGCAAATCCTCCTTTGATCTAGAATTTTCAGGAATAAAAGATGATACATGTCAAGAGCTTAAGGAAGAAAATGAGAGACTAAGGACGAGTTTGACACAACTAAAAGGGAAGTGCACTGATCAACCTTCTCAAGATAACCATGATTATATGGTGAAGAAGCTTGAGATGGGAACAACCGTGGCTTGCACAAAATCCCTTGAAGAAAATGTCAAGAACTTGAGGAATGTCAAGAGGAAGAAACAAAAGAATAAAATCAATACATCTGCCAAAAGCCTCAACCATGCCTCCATGCAAGGTAACATCCAAGGTAATGATCAAACCACACTTCACACTAGTAAGAAGTGTAGTGAATGCTTTGAAAATGGGCACTTGATTAGGTCATGTCCCTATATTAAAGAAAATGGCTTGATTATTAACAAGGATGATAAAAATTGGTTTAGATGCTCTGAGAAGGGACATTTAGTTAAGTCATGTCCCTATGTAAAACAAAAAGGCGTAGTTTTAGAAAAGAAAATGTTTACTAACCATGTAGCAAGCAAGAAACGAGGAAAGAAGAAATCTTCAAAACATGAAGGTCGCCTTTGCTACATATGCCAAAGAAGGGACATCTATATAAGGATTGTCCTATTGGTAACTATTCCACTCCTAGCTTGTTAATTGATTCATATGTAACTAGGCAACCCAAAATTGCAACTTGTGCTAGAAAGGTAATGAGTTTACCAAGCGCTAGCACAAGGGACATTTGGGTTTCTAGATCTTTGTTGACTAACCTTGATGGACCCATCAAGAGATGGGGACCAAAATGTGCTTGACAAACTTTGCAGGGGAAAGAAGATGATATGAAGCTTTGGAGGTGCTTGAGCGGGTTAATTCAATTCTTATTGACTCAAGTGTTGGAACTTGCGCTCCTAGGCAAGTTGATCCAACGGGAGAGTGAAAAAGACGCAAGTACGGTTTTACTCGAGATGACAATTGCTCTGTTAATCTAGCCTCTCAAAGGCACTGTACGGGGGTATTTATAGGTACCCGGGTGCCCAACGTCCTGATGCAAGGATGTTTATGCCCTCGGGCACCTGGATTATCCCCAGAATATTCCCATAATAGAGGGTTACAGATTGCCATTACAGAAAAGCCATTACAAATCGGGCCCGTACGCTTCTCCATGCGAGGCCTGTTACAATGGGCCGCATCCCACTTGGGCCTCTCGGTTGGGTGAGGACGTGGGATGGGGGGACTTCGTCGTGTGCCTTCGTCTTACAGTGAGGAGGACGAAGGGTGGGCTGCGCCAGTCATCTAGCTTCCGTTGGTGCAGCGAGGTGACGAAGGCCTAGAGCGAAAGGTAGCGTCTTCGCCTTCGCCCCAACATCAAGCTATCAATTTTTACAATGTTATATATCTCTAAGATTGACCCAAAGTTATTTTGAATTACTATATCTAAAACTCATATCATCTCGAGCAAGATATTGATTTTGTAGGGAATAAAGGATTATCTTGTGTGGAAAATCAAATCCTACAATATGGAGGAAAGCCAAAGGATGGTAACACTTATGTCTTTAAGTGCAAGTATCTTTAATTATCATTTCTCTTGTGTCTTGTGTAGTCACATAGAAAGCACTTAAGAATGTTGTTAAATTGCGTCACCATCCTTTGAAGAAAGTTCCTCTCATATGGTAGATTGCATTTTCATCATTTCCATATTATGGCAATCTACATACTTTAACTTGTTATAAGTACCTCATGGCATGTTTTTACATTAAACATCCTTTATTGCCATGTTCTAGACATAGAGAAATATTCCAAGTTCTTAAAGGAATAAGGTGTCATATAAGGAATTCAAATCCTTAGGACATTTATAAAGGGAATCTCTCTTTATGACTTGAATCCTGAGACTAATGCTTTTGTCTAAGTGACTTAAGTAAGTCTCACATGTAGAGAATGAGTTTCTCTATGGAAATGCATAATCTAATCTAACATAAAATGAAAATCAATCCAATGATTTATAATGTATTTCTTCTTGCTTAAATTGGATATGATTCTTCTATATTAATCGCTCTCCATGTTATGAATTAGATTTGTTCCCATGATCTTCAGAGATTAACTATGCTTGTCTTACGAGTTAAAACTGAGCATAACATCATCTATGGGATAATCTAGTTCATGTTATGAAGTTTCCATATTTTTAGTAATCTACTTGTCATTCCTTCTCAAAAATGTTACAAAAAAGGGAAACAAGTGCTTGTGTTACTAATGACATCTCTCTTGAGCATATTTATGAAAATCTACAAGAGAATGAGTGCATGTTCATTTTATCAAAAGACACAAGCCTCAAGGTTGCTTTTCACCTAAAGGAAGAAAGGTAAAGCAAAGGTATAGGAACTCATCTCCTTAATCAATAATAGTTCCCATTAATTGGCATTTCTTCTAAGCTATCATAATCCACCTATGTGAAGATTAGAGTCCTTATTGGACTTAATCAGCTAAAAGTGCTTACAATCTTGCTTTCATATGTGCACTAGTCGATTAGAATCTAATTCATGCCTTTGCAATATCTGTACTCATATTGATATGCTTCCAAGTTATGTCAATCAATTCTGTGTGAAGAAACATCAATATGAAGAAGTAAATTTCCCTTGATTTGACTATAAAAGTTAAAAGGTGCATATTCCTCTTTTCTGTCGCTATGCACTAATATTAAGGATTTTACTTCATGTCTGTGTGACTTGTGGATGATGATTTGTCTGTATCTTTTATCGAAAGAAATCATCATTTGTCATTTACTCCTTTGTGCTGCTAATATCTTTTTTTAAGTATTTTCAATGAGTTTGAAAGGAAAAAGACAACTATAAAGGGAGGACACTCGAATGAAAAGGAAGACGTCAAGAACAACGACACATACTTAGACAGTAAGATCTTCAAATTAATCAATGGTGTGGTTGTAAGTATTCTAAACCTCTTTCATTTTGAGAATACCAGGCAAAAGCTGATTATAGCAAATTTTATATGCCTTAATCAAGATGTACAATGCTTTCCCTATTTGTCTTTAAAAGAGAATGTATCTAACCAAGTCATTCAAATACTTGATGCACATCTTTAGGGGGAGCCCATTTCTATATCTTAATTATGTTGAAACTAACACTCAAGTATGTGCATATGATTTGTGCAACCATCATTACTATACTTGTGATCTACTTGATATGTGACAATAATGATTTGTTTAGAGAAAGGGGTCACTAGTTGTAGAATTCTCTCTTGTGCAAAATAATTCCATACATTGTCTTGAGCATAGGACTTAAGTAACCAATACCAAGGACAAGGCACAATGAAGAGAGTGTCTCTATGTGAAGGTGCAAAAGGGTAAAACTACTTGCTATCATTTATACATGTACCTAGATCCTTGTCTTATACATATACTGTATGTCCTTAAGATACAAAAGGAAGAAAAAGAATGTCTATGCATAACCCTGCTTCATACCTAGTTTAACCTCCCAAAAAATTTCATTCCTGCTTTGATGCATTTCTGTTAAATCTGGGTGAAGTATTATTCTTGTCAAAGAGCTTAAAGCTTACCTTGTAACGAGGATAAGCTACCTTTATTACAAAGGTGGAGGTTCCTTAAGCTTATTTTGAATCCTTATGGGTAAATGCTTTAAATGTTTATAACATGCTTTCTTAAGTGCACAATCTGTCATGAGCCTCATGTTTATATTATGACACATTGCACTTCACAATTTCTATGATATAGATATGTTCTCATTAACCTCATTATGTGCATTTGGCATTTAAGGCCAAAATATGTATTCCTCTCGAGGCACATACTTAGGGGAGCAATCTATATTATAGAACTATGATAAAGCTTAATTGACATATCTTTTGATCTTATATATCTCTTTCAGTTGGTACTTGCTCTTAATTCATATTTTGCTTATACCAAGGTTCGTAGAACTTGCATTCTCAGACCTCACATGTTCTAAAGTGCATTAATCTACAAATATTCATCACTTGTATGCAAAGTTCAGGGGAGCAATTCTCTATACATTAAATCTTTGAGACTAACCATTCTTCCAGTATATGTTGTGCTTAGTCTCAAATTGAAAGGGAAATGGAGTTTTGAGCAAAGGGAGCGCTTGCACTTCATATTCGTTCGGTAACAAACACCCTTGCTAAAACTCATACACTTCAATTCCAAATCTGTCACACCCGGCTTTAAGGAACAAAGCCAGGTGCATCTCATACATGCGCCGAGAAGACAACATATATAATAACAGAGTGTATAGAGATAAATGTCACAATAACATCAGAGTATTTATTACATAGCGGAAGACTTATTACAAAATAAAAGATAAAAGTAAAATGAACTAAGGATTATCGGCGCCAATGTCAACTAAGAAACGCCACCTAGATCAGATCATACTCCTCGCCTTGTGGCTCCTCCTGAACCACCTGTTCTTCTCCTGTGGGGGGGGGTGTGAGACAGCAAGGGTGAGCTCACACATGATCATAGCTCAACAAGTTGTGGGGAACCAGTGGACATAAACTCACAAAGGTGTGAGTTCATGTGATGTGTAAGGCTAATCAATGATAGGGGTTAAAAGCTGAGCATTGCTTTTAAGTAGTTGGTCAAAATTTTATTAGCAGTTACTAAGTGTAAGTAAATACCAAACCTTAAGTAAAGTAATTGAACAAAATTAATAATAAACCCATGCAATGCAAATGACAAAATTGAATTTAAGTTCCATAATTTAAACATCAGAGAGTCCTGAGCTGCTGACCGTGAGCTCGGCTAGTATACCAGTTTTACACTCTGCAGAGGTTGTACCCTTTACCCACAAGTCATATTACCCATCTACCAAGGGGTCACGATTCCCATACACCTCTACCTAGGAAGCGTGGCAGGGCAACACTACGAGGCCTTTACAAAGTTCCACTAGCTTCCGAAAACCCACTACAGTTTATGGGAAGCACTTGCAAGAATCCCCCGTCTGACCGCCATCGCAGCAAAATCAACCCGAGAACCTCCTTGCATGCAACTCCCCTACTACCCTTGCCCCTTTCGGGTAAGGTAGTCTTCCACTAGCTTTCCTAATTAGTCAGCCAAGGGCGTCCCATTAAACCCTTGTGGTGGCACGTGTTTCTCAAGTTAAGCTCTATGTTCCAATTAACATTAATGAACTTGACATGAACATAAATAGAATAACAAGAATAATTGGAACATAGATATAATAAATGATTATCCCAAAACCATGTAAAGTAATAGCAAACTACCCAAGTGATTCAGGGGTAAACAAGGTAATGAGATAAACAATCTAGAATGACCTATCGGGTCCCATCAAAATTAACCTATTGAGAGCACCTAGAGGGGGGGGGGGTGAATAGGTGATCCTGTAAAACTTGAAACTTAAGCCACAAAAACTTGGTTAAGCGTTAGCACAATAATTGCCAAGTGGCTAGAGAGGAGTCTCAACAAAACACAATAACCACAAGAGATCAATCACAGAGATGGCACGGTGGTTATCCCGTGGTTCGGCCAAGACCAACGCTTGCCTACTCCACGTTGTGGTGTCCCAACGGACGAGGGTTGCAATCAACCCCTCTCAAGCGGTCCAAAGACCCACTTGAATACCATGGTGTTTTGCTTTGCTTTTCTTAATCTCGTTCGCGAGGAATATCCACAACTTGGAGCCTCTCGCCCTTACAGTTGAAGTTCACAAAGAAGTACGGAGTAAGGGAGGGATGAGCAACGCACACAAGACACAAAATCAGAATGTCAACACGCACACAAGTCGCAACAAGAGCTTGCAACACAACCCGACGAGTTCACAACTCAACAAGAGCTCTAGATGCTATCACGAAGAAACAAATGCGTGGAATCGAAGTCTTGGTGCTTAGGAATGCTTTGAGTATGCTTGTTGTTCTCCTCCATGCGCCTAGGGGTCCCTTTTATAGCCCCAAGGCACTAGGAGCCGTTGAGAACATTCCTAGAAGGCAGATCTTGCCTTCTGTCGACTGGCGCACCGGACAGTCCGGTGCACCACCGGACACTGTCCGGTGCAGATATCCTTCCTTATTTGGCGAAGCCGACCGTTGGAGTCTGAGAGCCGTTGGCGCACCGGACACTGTCCGGTGCACACCGGACACTGTCCGGTGCACACCGGACAGTCCGGTGCACACCGGACAGTCCGGTGCACCAATGTGACCGTTGGCTCGGCCACGCGTCATGCGCGGAATCCTCGGCCGACCATTGCCCCCGGCTGACTGTTGGCTCACCGGACAGTCCGGTGCACCACCGGACAGTCCGGTGAATTTTAGCCGTACGCCGTTAATCAACTCCCGAGAGCGACGAGTTCGCCTGTGAACGGCTCACCGGACAGTCCGGTGCACCACCGGACAGTCCAGTGATTTATAGCCGTACACCGCCGTCGAAGTCCTGAGAGTAGCAAGTTCACCAGAGTCAGCCTGGCACACCGGACACTGTCCGGTGCACCGCCGGACACTGTCCGGTGCACCACCGGACAGTCCGATGCACCAGACCGAGCTGACTTTGGCTGAACAGAGCCATCTCATTTCCAATTCAATCTTTCCTATTTCCAGCACTTAGACACAATACATTAGTCCATAAAACAATGTACTAAGTCTAGAAACATACCTTTTGACTTGATTTGCACTTTGTCCACCACATTGCATAGATCAACACAAAAGCACTTGCGTTGGCACTCAATCACCAAAATACTTAGAAATGGCCCAAGGGCACATTTCCCTTTCAATCTCCCCCTTTTTGGTGATTTATGCCAACACAACATAAAGCAACTAGAACAAGTGCAATATCAATGCAAATGAGAACTCAAAATTGTTTTGATTCATATTTGGCATATATGGATCACTCTTTGCCACCACTTGGTTTGTTTTTGCAAATCAAACTCAAATTCCTATCTCTAAGTCAAATTCACTTGTAGAGACATAAAGAGAGGTATTCCAAAGGAAATTGATCAAGGATTTCAGAAACTCCCCCTTTTTCCCATAATCAACACTTCTCCCCACAAGAGGCCAATTTTTGACAAAAGAGACAATAAAAGAGTTTTGACAAACCAAAAGCTCTAATCTACTATTTTCAAAATTTCTCAAGTGGTAGCTGATCCATCTATTGCTTTGGCCTTTATTTTCTCCCCCTTTGGCATCAAGCACCAAAACAGGATCAATCTTGGCCCCTGAATCCCATTGCCTCACCAAAATCTTCAAATAAGAATACAAAGGCAATAAGAGTATATGAGATGAACTTGGAATAAGTTACCCTCTCATCAGAGTGCAGTGGAAGTCTTTCATGGTCCAAGTCCACCTTTTCCCTTTCAAACCTCCTTTGAGACTAAAACGAGCAAACTCAAGCACACGGTTAGTCTCAAAGGGTCAAGTTGTAGCACAGCTCCCCCTAAATATGTGCATCACTTGCAAAAAGGACTTGTGAGGTCCAGGGAGTGTTTGTACAACTTGAGCACCACAAGTAAGCAACAAAATGCAGAAGGAACATGATCAAAGGCATCAACACATGTATGCTATAAATCAATCCAAGTTCCGCGAATCTAGGACATTTAGCTCACTACGCAGCCTGCAAAAGGTCTTTTCATCTAAAGGCTTAGTGAAGATATCAGCTAGCTGGTTCTCGGTGCTAACATAAAACACTTCGATATCTCCCTTTTGCTGGTGGTCTCTCAAAAAGTGATGCCGGATGTCAATGTGCTTTGTGCGGCTGTGCTCAACAGGATTTTCCGCTATTCGGATAGCACTCTCATTATCTCATAGGAGTGGGACTTTGCTTAGATTGTAGCCAAAGTCCCGGAGGGTTTGCCTCATCCAAAGTAGTTGCGCGCAACACTGTCCTGCGGCAACGTACTCGGCCTCAGCGGTGGATAAGGGCAACGGAAGTTTGTTTCTTAGAATTCCATGACAGCAGGGACCTTCCTAAGAATTGGCACGTCCCCGATGTACTCTTCCTATCGACCTTACATCCAGCATAGTCGGAATCTGAATATCCAATCAAGTCAAAGTTAGACCCCTTTGGATACCAGATCCCGAAGCAAGGCGTAGCGACTAAATATCTAAGAATTCGCTTCACGGCCACTAAGTGACACTCCCTTGGATCGGATTGAAATCTAGCACACATGCATACGCTAAGCATAATATCCGGTCTACTAGCACATAAATAAAGCAAAGACCCTATCATTGACCGGTATGCCTTTTGATCAACGGACTTACCTCCTTTGTTGAGGTCGGTGTGTCCGTTAGTTCCCATTGGCGTCTTTGCGGGCTTGGCGTCCATCATCCCAAACCGCTTTAGCAAGTCTTGCGTGTACTTCGTTTGAGAGATGAAGGTGCCATCTTTGAGTTGCTTCACTTGGAACCCAAGGAAGTAGTTCAACTCGCCCATCATCGACATCTCGAATTTCTGCGTCATCACCCTGCTAAACTCTTCACAAGACTTTTGGTTAGTAGAACCAAATATTATGTCATCGACATAAATTTGGCACACAAAAAGATTGCCATCGCAAGTCTTAGTGAAAAGAGTTGGATCGGCTTTCCCAACCTTGAAAGCATTAGCGATTAGAAAGTATCTAAGGCATTCATACCATGCTCTTGGGGCTTGCTTAAGTCCATAGAGCGCCTTAGAGAGCTTACACACGTGGTCGGGTACCGTTCATCCTCGAAGCCAGGGGGTTGCTCCATGTACACCTCCTCCTTGATCGACCCGTTAAGGAAAGCGCTCTTCACATCCATTTGGTATAACCTGAAAGAATGGTGAGCGGCATATGCTAGCAAAATACGAATTGATTCTAGCCTAGCCACAGGAGCGAAAGTCTCCTCAAAGTCCAAACCTGTGACTTGGGCATAACCTTTTGCCACAAGTCGAGCCTTGTTCCTAGTCACCACCCCGTGCTCGTCCTGTTTGTTGTGGAACACCCACTTGGTTCCCACAACATTTTGCTTAGGATGAGGCACCAGTGTCTAAACTTCATTACGCTTGAAGTTGTTGAGCTCCTCCTGCATGGCCATCACCCAGTCCGGATCTAGCAAGGCCTCTTCTACCCTGAAAGGCTCAATAGAGAGACAAAAGAGTAATGCTCACAAAAATTCACCAATCTAGAGCGAGTAGTTACTCCCTTGCTAATATCACCCAAAATTTGGTCGACGGGATGATTCCTTTGAATCGTCGCTCGAACTTGGGTTGGAGGTGCCTGAGGTGCTTCTTCCTCTTCAAATTGAACATCCTGTGCTCCCCCTTGATCATGCGCCTCCACTTGAGGTACCTGTTCATCATCTTGGGTTGGGGATGCACCATTGTTGAGGAAGAAGGTTGATCTTGCTCCAAATGTTCCTATGGTCGCACATCGCCAATCGCCATGGTGCGCATAGCAGCCGTTGGAACGTCTTCTTCATCTACATCATCAAGATCAACAACTTGCTCTCTTGGAGAGCCATTAGTCTCATCAAATACAACGTCGCTAGAGACTTCAACCAAACCCGATGATTTGTTGAAGACCCTATACGCCTTTGTATTTGAGTCATAACCTAATAAAAACCCTTCTACAGCTTTGGGAGCAAATTTAGAAGTTCTACCTTTCTTCACAAGAATATAACACTTGCTCCCAAATACACGAAAATAAGACACATTGGGTTTGTTACCGGTTAGCAGCTCATACGAAGTCTTCTTGAGGAGGCGGTGAAGGTAGACCCGGTTGATGGCGTGGCAAGCCGTGTTCACGGCTTCCGACCAAAAGCGCTCAGGGGTCTTGAACTCTCCAAGCATCGTCCTCACCATATCGATGAGCGTCCTGTTCTTCCTCTCTACCACACCATTTTGCTGTGGTGTGTAGGGAGCGGAGAACTCGTGCTTGATCCCTTCCTCCTCAAGGAACTCCTCCACTTGAAGGTTCTTGAACTCGGACCCGTTGTCGCTCCTTATCTTCTTCACCTTGAGCTCAAACTCATTTTGAGCTCTCCTGAGGAAGCGCTTGAGGGTCCCTTGGGTTTCAGATTTATCCTGCAAAAAGAATACCCAAGTGAAGCGGGAAAAATCATCAACTATAACAAGACCATACTTACTTCCTCCTATACTTAGATAGGCGACGGGTCCGAAGAGGTCCATATGAAGCATCTCCAAAGGTCTTGATGTGGTCATCACATTTTTGGTGTGATGAGAGCCTCCCACCTGTTTGCCTGCTTGACACGCTGCACAAGGTCTATCTTTTTCGAAATAAACATTAGTTAGACCTATCACGTGTTCTCCCTTTAGAAGCTTGTGGAGGTTCTTCATCCCCACATGTGCTAAGCGGCGATGCCACAACCAGCCCATGCAAGTCTTAGCAATTAAGCATGCATCTAGACCGGCCTCTTCTTTTGCAAAATCAACCAAATAAAGTTTGCCGTCTAGTACACCCTTAAAAGCTAGTGAACCATCACACCTTCTAAAGACAGACACATCTACATTTGTGAATAGACAATTATATCCCATATTGCATAATTGACTAACAGATAACAAATTATATCTAAGAGACTCAACTAAAACACATTAGATATAGAGTGCTCGGATGAAATAGCAATTTTACCTAACCCTTTTACCTTGCCTTGGTTCCCATCACCGAATATTATTGAATCTTGGGAATCCTTGTTTTTGACGTAGGAGGTGAACATCTTCTTCTCCCCCGTCATATGGTTTTTGCATCCGCTGTCGATAATCCAGCTGGAACCCCCGGATGCATAAACCTGCAAGGCAAATTTAGGCTTGGGTCTTAGGTACCCAACTCTTGTTGGGTCCTACAAGGTTAGTCACAATTGTCTTAGGGACCCAAATGCAAGTCTTGTCTCCCTTGCATTTGGCCCCTAACTTCCTAGCAATCACCTTCTTATTTTTTCTACAAATGGCAAATGAAGCATTGCAAGCATGATATATTGTAGAAGGTTCATTAACTTTCCTAGGAACATTAACAACATTTCTCCTAGGCATATTATGAACAACATTTCTCCTAACAACATTTCTATCATGCATAACATGGGAACTAGAAGCAGTCATAGCATGAAAATCAAGAGCATCATAACTTCTAAAGGCATTCTTAGAATGTTTCCTATCATGATACATGAAAGCATGGTTCTTTTGCACACTACTAGCCATAGGGGCCTTCCCTTTCTCCTTGGCAGAGATGGGAGCCTTATGGCTTGTTAAGTTCTTGGCTTCCCTCTTGAAGCCAAGACCATCCTTAATTGAGGGGTGTCTACCAATCGTGTAGGCATCCCTTGCAAATTTTAGTTTGTCAAATTCACTTTTGCTAGTCTTAAGTTGGGCATTAAGACTAGCCAATTCATCATTTAATTTGGAAATTGAAACTAGGTGTTCACTACAAGCATCAATGTCAAAATCTTTACACCTATTGCAGATCCTAACATGTTCTACACAAGAGTTAGATTTACTTGCTACTTCTAGTTTAGCATTTAAATCATCATTTACACTTTTTAAAGTAGAAATGGTTTCATGACAAGTAGATAGTTCATAGGAAAGCATTTCACTTCTTTTAACTTCTAAAGCATGAGATTTTTGTGCCTCTACAAATTTATCGTGTTCTTCATACAACAAATCCTCTTGCTTTTCTAGTAACCTATTCTTGTCATTCAAGGCATCAATTAACTCATTAATTTTGCCAATTTTAATTCTATCTAAACCTTTAAATAAACTAGAATAGTCTATTTCATCGTCATCACTAGAATCATCATCACTAGAAGAATCATAAGTAGTACTGTCTCGAGTACATACCTTCTTCTCCTTCACCATGAGGCATGTGTGACGCTCGTTGGGGAAGAGGGATGACTTGTTGAAGGCGGTGGCTATGAGTTCTTCATTGTCGGAGTCGGAGGAGGAGCAATCCGAATCCCACTCCTTTCTGATATGTGCCTCGCCCTTGGCCTTCTTGTAATGCTTTTTCTTTTCCCTTTTGTTCCCTTTTTCCTGGTCACTTTCATTATCGGGACAGTTAGCAATGAAATGACCAATCTTACCACATTTGAAGCATGAGCGCTTCCCCTTTGTCTTGGTCTTGCTTGGCTGTCCCTTGCGACCCTTTAGCGCCGTCTTGAAGCGCTTGATGATGAGGGCCATCTCTTCATCATTGAGCCCGGCCGCCACAACTTGTGCCACCTTGCTAGGTAGCGTCCTCTCCTCCTCATTGCCTTGAGAGCAATGGGTTGAGGCTCATGGATTGGACCGTTCAACGTGTCGTCCACGTATCTCGCCTCCTTGATCATCATTCGCCCTTACGAACTTCCCAAGGACTTCTTCGGGCGACATCTTGGTGTACCTAGGATTTTCGCGAATATTGTTCACCAAATGTGGATCAAGTACAGTAAAGGACCTTAGCATCAGGCGGACGACGTCGTGGTCCGTCCATCGCGTGCTTCCGTAGCTCCTTATTTTGTCGATGAGGGTCTTGAGCCAGTTGTATGTTTAGGTTGGCTCCTCGCCCCTTATCATCGCGAATCGTCCAAGCTCGCCCTCCACCAACTCCATCTTGGTGAGCAAGGTGACGTCGTTCCCCTCATGAGAGATCTTGAGGGTGTCCCAGATCTGCTTGGCATTGTCCAAGCCGCTCACTTTATGGTACTCGTCCCTGCACAAGGAGGCTAACAACACAGTAGTAGCTTGTGCATTTTTATGAATCTGTTCATTAATAAATATAGGACTATCCGAGCTATCAAACTTCATTCCATTCTCAACAATATCCCATATGCTTGGATGGAGAGAAAACAAGTGACTACGCATTTTGTGGCTCCAAAATCCGTAGTCCTCCCCATCAAAGTGTGGAGGCTTGCCGAGAGGAATGGAAAGTAAATGTGAATTTGAGCTAAGCGGAATACGCGAATAATCGAAAGAAAAGTTTGAGCTAACCGTCTTTCGTTTCTCGTAGTCGTAGTCGTCCTTTTGGGAAGAAGTAGATTCGTCGCTGTCGTCGTAGTAGACGATCTCCTTGATGCGCCTTGTCTTCTTCTTCCCATCTTTCCGTTTATGGCCCGAGCCCGAGTCGGTAGGCTTGTCATCCTTCGGCTCGTTGACGAAGGACTCCTTCTCCTTATCGTTGATCAAGATTCCCTTCCCTTAGGATCCATCTCTTCGGGCGATTAGTCCCTTCGTGAAGAGAACGGCTCCGATACCAATTGAGAGCACCTAAAGGGGGGTGAATAGGTGATCCTGTAAAACTTGAAACTTAAGCCACAAAAACTTGGTTAAGCGTTAGCACAATAATTGCCAAGTGGCTAGAGAGGAGTCTCAACAAAACACAATAACCACAAGAGATCAATCACAGAGATGGCATGGTGGTTATCCCGTGGTTCGGCCAAGACCAACGCTTGCCTACTCCACGTTGTGGCATCCCAACGGACGAGGGTTGCAATCAACCCCTCTCAAGCGGTCCAAAGACCCACTTGAATACCACGGTGTTTTGCTTTGCTTTTCTTAATCCCGTTCGCGAGGAATATCCACAACTTGGAGCCTCTCGCCCTTACACTTGAAGTTCACAAAGAAGCACGGAGTAAGGGAGGGATGAGCAACGCACACAAGACACAAAATCAGAATGTCAACACGCACACAAGTCGCAACAAGAGCTCGCAACACAACCCGACGAGTTCACAACTCAACAAGAGCTCTAGATGC
This sequence comes from Zea luxurians, assembly GCA_029449295.1. Classification (NCBI taxonomy): domain Eukaryota; kingdom Viridiplantae; phylum Streptophyta; class Magnoliopsida; order Poales; family Poaceae; genus Zea; species Zea luxurians. The sequence goes on along the minus strand of JAOPSE010000005.1, from coordinate 42,210,816 downwards.
TATCACGAAGAAACAAATGCGTGGAATCGAAGTCTTGGTGCTTAGGAATGCTTTGAGTATGCTTGTTGTTCTCCTCCATGCGCCTAGGGGTCCCTTTTATAGCCCCCAAGGCAGCTAGGAGCCGTTGAGAACATTCCTGTAAGGCAGATATTGCCTTCTGTCGACTGGCGCACCGGACAGTCCGGTGCACCACCGGACACTGTCCGGTGCAGATATCCTTCCTTATTTGGCGAAGCCGACCGTTGGAGTCTGAGAGCCGTTGGCACACCGGACACAGTCCGGTGCACACCGGACAGTCCGGTGCACCAATGTGACCGTTGGCTCGGCCACGCGTCACACGCGGAATCCTCGGCCGACCGTTGCCCCGGCTGACCGTTGGCTCACCGGACAGTCCGGTGCACCACCGGACAGTCCGGTGAATTTTTGCCGTACGCCGTTAATCAACTCCCGAGAGCGACGAGTTTGTTTGTGAACGGCTCACCGGACAGTCCGGTGCACCACCGGACAGTCCGGTGATTTATAGCCGTACACCACTGTCGAAGTCCCGAGAGTAGCAAGTTCACCAGAGTTAGCCTGGCACACCGGGACACTGTCCGGTGCACCGCCGGACACTGTCTGGTGCACCCAGACCGAGCTGACTTTGGCTGAACAGAGCCATCTCATTTCCAATTCAATCTTTCCTGTTTCCAGCACTTAGACACAATACATTAGTCCATAAAACAATGTACTAAGTCTAGAAACATACCTTTTGACTTGATTTGCACTTTGTCCACCACATTGCATAGATCAACACAAAAGCACTTGCGTTGGCACTCAATCACCAAAATACTTAGAAATGGCCCAAGGGCACATTTCCCTTTCACCTATGCATGAGTAAGTGATATTAAAGAACATTATTGGGTAAAAAGTGGTCAAGGGCACAACTTGCCTTCAATGAGCTCCTGCTCAGCTACCTCAACCTGCTGCTCACCATGATCCTCAGCAACGGGCTCTTCTACTCGCCACAATACAACAAACACAGTGCATATAGAGAAATTAACTTTACACCAAGCATGTAAACAAAATACACAGAAATATTCTATACATTAAAATAAAATCCTAGGAACAGAAAACATAATTTTTCGAGTTATAGATTTTAAGTTATGGATTTTCAAAGGTTTTATGTGTTTAAAATAGGATTAAGTGAGAACTAACTTTTCTTACTGTTTTCATGATAAAGCAGGGGCTCTAAGTGATAGAGAATTAAACTACAAAAATTTAGAAAGTGGAATGGAGTAATTTGGAGTTCATATGCATTTTCTATGAATTATTGAGTTCTAGCAATTGTTTTCCTATTAAAAATCTATTTTCTCTTTCATTTATTCAATTTAAACGATCTCTGGACTAGGCCTCAATAAATGGAAAACGCAGGGGTCTCGGTGCAGTTCTTCCTAAGACTCAGATCTCAGCCGCCAGGACGGCGGGTTTATTCTAAGAAATTTCAGGGGCTCATTTGTAAGATACGCGGCCGAAGCGGTATCACGAGAATCTGGCCGTCCGTTCAGCAAGGGACGCGCCAGATTAGATCTAGGTTAAAATGAAGCGGTATGCAGCGCGCGCCTTTGGATGAAAGGTCTACGGCCCAGATTTTAATGTGACAGGATTCGATCGCATCCGACCGATCAGAGATCTACGGCTAGGGTTCCCTCGGTCGAAGGGTTATTTACAGCACAGCACAGATCACGGCCGCACCCTGGCTATCCAACGGCCGAGACCTGCCCTTCCTCCCCGGGATCGAGCCGAGCAACAACGGCGAGCTCGGCGGTGGCGCACCCACCGGCGAACATCGGTTTGCGGCACCAGGGCTCCTATAGCTAAATGGTGTGCATCTACACGATCCCCAGAGAATGGTGAATGCGATGGGGTAGCTTATACCACCAATTATGCCGCGGAGATACCTGTCCACGGTAGAAGGCGGTCGACGGTGATGCCTCCCCGCTCCGACGAGCAATTCCACTCCCACCGGTGACACAACGTCCAATTGCTTGCCCGAGTCCAAACCACGGCTGCAGACGAACCTCCACGCGCACCTTCTTGAATCCGCAGCGCTACCAGAGACCGCGGCACCCGTGGCTCTCTCTCTCCCTTCTCACTGCGATGGCGGCGCTAGGTTTTCCTGGAGGGGCCATGGAGGGCTCCGGTTTTATACCCATGGGGAGAATGGAGTCCGTGCAGGCGAGGATCACGTGGCCGAGGAACCAGGGCGGTCATGGCCGAGGATCTCGCGTCGAGCGCCGGCCACCCGCGCGACGCGGACGATTCTGTTGAGGAAGGTGCATCTGACCGCATGGGCCCGCACGGTAGTGAACTGCAGAGCGCGAGCGCGAGCGAGAGACCGCCAGGCGGGTCCCGTGCGACAGCGCGCGTAGCAAAGGGGGCAGAATTGGGCTGGCCGCGTGGATTAGGTTTGGGCCGAC